>OZ010786.1:531343072-541343072 GCA_963932465.1 Maratus speciosus | reverse complement strand
AGGACCTTTTCTTTAACATGTCTACTGAATTAAAAAATATTTTGACAAAAAAAAGAGTTTTAAAATGTAAAATTACTAAATTTGTGAGTGAAATTAAATTAAGTGACTCTGATGAATGTTCTTTAGAACTTGTAAATACGAAATGTGATCAATTCAATACAGAATTGAAAGAAATGTTTGATAAAATTTATTCATTGTGCGATGAGGAGGAAATTGATAAATATATCGATGAACAATCATCGATTGAAAAAGAGTTAGATGAAACTTGGTTAAAAATTAAAAGAGCGAAACAAAAACAAATAAATGTTCTTAATGAATCAAAGCCGAAACAAGAGAATAGTGTAACGGAAGTTCGACTTCCCACGATTAATCTACCTTCTTTTAGTGGAAACGTACAGGATTGGATATATTTTAGTGATCTTTTTAAATCTAGCGTTCACAATAATAGCGCACTTTCGGGTGCTCAAAAGTTATCATATTTGAAATCTTCGCTTCATTCTGAAGCTGCAAAAGTTGTACAAAGTATAACGATTTCAGATGATAATTATCAAACAGCGTGGTCCTTATTAGAGGAAAGATATTCCAATAAAAGACAACAAGTGTTTGCTCACATTAAAAAATTAATGTCCATTAATTCAATACAAAGTGAAACACCTAGTGCTATTCTTAATTTAGCAGATACCGCCAGTGAATGTATCAGATCTCTAGAAATTCTCGATCAAAAAATTGAAGGGTTTGCGGATACGATAATAACTTATATATTGTGGCAGAAATTAGATGGGTCCACAAAATTATGGTTTGAACGTGAACAAAAAAAAGACGAGCTACCAAAATTAAAAGAATTAATCGAGTTTTTAAAAAGACAAGCGAAAACACTGCAAGTTTCCAAACCTCTTATAAATAATGTAACTCCTAAACGCAATGCTCAACAACGAATCACTAGTATGGTATCTACATCTAATGGTAAAAACTCAAAAACATTTAAATGTGTTAAGTGTCAGAGTAATGAATTCCACGGTTTGCACAAATGTCCAGAATTCTTAAATCTTTCAGTGGCTTCTAGATATGAATTCGTAAAGAAAAATAATATTTGTTTTAACTGTTTAAAATTCCACTCGGTTAGAAATTGTAAATCTACTTATTCTTGTCAGAAATGTATGAAAAAACATTCGAGTTTACTGCATTTCGAGAATGAAAATGAAAAGCAAATTCAAAACAGCGATAGAAAAAATGAATTTATTTCAAAACCCGAGGTCAGTGATTGCAATACCCAAAACCAGAATCAAATCGTAGCGCATTCAAATCTAGACCCGAATGCTGCAACATTTCACATTTCTAACGAAAGAGCATTTTCAGGTACATCTGTTTGTGAGATGAATTATTTAAGTTCTGGCATCTTATCAACTGTCATTGTTTATATTAAAAATAAATTTGGTGAATTTAAGCCGTTAAGAGGTTTGATTGATGCTGGATCAATGAGTAATTTCATTACGATTCAGTGTGCTGATTATTTAGGAATTAAGAAAGAAAAAATAAAAGTTGCGGTTTCAGGATTAAATGGCATCTCCGTGAATATTAACTCCAAGGTAAAAGCATTAATTTCGAACAATTCAAATTTTAAGGCGGAAATAGAACTTCTTTGTGTACCAAAAATATCGGATACTATTCCAGTAAATCGGATTAACGTTCCAACAGAACAATACCTTAATAACATTAAATTAGCGGATCCAGAATTTTACAAACCTGGAAAAATTCATGTTCTTTTGGGAGCTCAAATATTTTATGATCTTTTAGAAGTCGGTCGAATTGAAGTCCCCAATTCTAATTTAAAATTCCAAAACTCGGTATTTGGATTCATTGCCTGTGGAAGCGTATTAAATCCTGACAATCAAATCACGCAAAATACTCATTGTGGGCTTGTTTGTAACTATGAAGATTTGACAAAAGAAGTTCAAAAATTATTTCAGTTAGAAACATTAGGGATAAAAGACGATCCCACATGTACTGACGAAGATAGAGCATTAGAAATATTCGAAAAATCTGTATCTTATAAAAATAAACGTTACGAAGTTACCTTACCATGGAAAAAAGATTGGCGAGAAATGAACGACAATCTCAAAATAGCCAATAATAGACTAAACTGTCTTAAAGTGAAAATGAAGCGAAAATTAGAGCTTCGTGCTCAATATTGTGAGACTTTGAAAGATTATGAAAATAAAGGAATCATAGAAAAAATAACGGAAACGCACAAGCCAGTGGAGAAACCACTTTTTTATCTTCCACATCAACCTGTCTTTAGACAAAGCCTGACAACAAAAATGAGAGTAGTCTTCGATGCCAGCTCACACGATGTTGGCGAATTATCGTTAAATGATTGTCTTTGGCCAGGTCCAAATCTAAATCCAAACATATTCGATCTACTTATCAATTTTAGATTAAACAAAATAGCATTGATAGGTGATATAGAAAAAGCCTTTCTGCAGATATCCCTAGCGGAGAAAGACAGAGATGCAGTGAGGTTTTTATGGATTGGAGATAGAGGTATAGAAATATATCGCTTCAACCGAGTTCTTTTTGGTATGAATGCTTCCCCGTTTCTTCTTGCTGCTACTCTAAGAAAACATATCAAGAAATTTCAAGTTAGATATCCTACAACAACAAAGTTATTAGATAGGTGCCTCTACGTTGATGATTTCATCGCTGGTGCTGACAACTTGCAAGATGCGTTAGAAATCTCTCGAAATGCTGTTTATATTATGAGCGAGGCAAGTATGAAACTCAGAAAATGGTCAACTAATGATAACGATTTGATGGAGCAATGGAAACAAGAAGGGTTTGATACTCATCCTCTACACAACCCAATTGAATTAGGATTTGACTCAACAAAGGTTCTAGGAATGTCTTGGCATACGAGTGAAGATTGCTTTATCGTAGATGTAAAAGGCTTATTAGAAATGTTATCAAAAAATGAAAACACCAAGCGCTTCATCCTGCGTGCTATTGGAAAAATATTCGACCCTCTTGGCTTGCTCACTCCTTATACTATTCGCATGAAATGCCTATTTCAAGATCTGTGGTTGAGGAAAATTGCTTGGGATGAAGATCTACCAATAGATGTTAAAGAAAAGTGGCTTCAATGGTGTTCTGAGATCCCACGCCTCTCCGACCTAAAAATTCCAAGAATTGTGCTAAATTCAACGAAAGAAGAAAATTCAGATGTGGTAGAGATTCACTGTTTTTGCGATGCTAGTAAGAAAGCCTTCGGCACTGTCATATACCTCAGAATTGTAAAAGAAAATGCTATTGAAGTTAACCTTGTGACTTCAAAAAGTAGAGTTACACCTCTTAAAAAAATCACTTTACCAAGATTAGAGCTATTGGGAGCTTTACTTGCTGCCCGACTAGGTAATGCAGTCAAGAAAATAGTAGATCATAAGAAGCCATCAGATGTGTTCTTCTGGACAGACTCGAAAATCACTTTGTACTGGATTAGAGGTTCTAGTAAAAGATGGAAATCATTCATAGCGAATCGTGTCAACGAGATTCAATCTTTGACTGACTCCAATTCGTGGTTTCATTGTCCGGGAAAGTCTAATCCAGCCGACCTCCTTACCAGAGGCGTCAGTGTTGATATGCTCTTAGAAAAGGATTTGTGGTTTAAAGGTCCCCCCTTTTTGAGAGAAACTGTTCTCCCAACTAATGACTGCAACATCCAAAATTCGCCAGATGACTATTCTGATGAACTAAAGAAAACAGTTAAATGTGAAAATGATAACTCTTTAGTTACTCTAGCTATTTATGATCAAAATTATTTATTAGATTATATTATTAGTGTTAGTAATAATTATATAACTATCATTCGTATTTTATGTTATGTGCTTAGATTTATTCATAACCTTCGAAATGTTAATAGAGTGAAAGATCATCTTACTTCTAAAGAATTGAATGCTGCAGAATTATCACTGATAAAGATGGTTCAACAAAGTGAGTATCAGAAAGAAATAAAATGTCTTCAGAAAGGTAATTCGGTACCAAATAAAAGTAAACTAAATTCTTTAAATTGTTTCTTAGATGAAAGTAATATTTTAAGAGTTGGGGGTAGATTGGGTAACTCATATTTGACAACAAATGAAAAACATCCTATGGTTCTGCCAAGTAAGCATCCCCTTACTTTAATTATTGTAAGATATTTTCATTTAAAGTATTTACATGTAGGATCACAAACATTGTTGTACCATATTCGTCGTAAATTTTGGATAACTAATGGTAGAAACATCTGTCGCAAAATAACATATGAATGTGTCACTTGTTTTAAAAACAAGCCTGTATTAGCGAGTCAAGTTATGGGTGACTTGCCCAAAGAGCGTGTTACACCTTCATTTCCATTTTCCATTATTGGAACTGATTATTGTGGCCCTTTTTACATTAAATTCAAAAATCAAAGGAAAGGTACATATAATAAAGTGTATGTATGTATATTCGTTTGTCTCTGCACCAAAGCTATTCATCTAGATTTCGTTTCAAATCTCACTTCTGCAGCCTTCATTGCTTGTTTTAAGCGCTTTGTTAGCAGAAGGGGAAAGTGTTCAAAAATATTTTCTGACAATGCAAAAAACTTTGTCGGGGCAAACTTAGAATTGAAAAGGCTTCACAATTTGGTTAAACACCCAGATGAAGCATTAGCTGATTATTTTGCAAGGGAAAATATCGAATGGAATTTTATTCCTCCGAAAGCGCCGAACTTCGGTGGTCTTTGGGAGGCAGGGGTTAAATCATTCAAATTCCATCTAAAACGTGTAATTGGTAACGCGCACCTCACTTTAGAGGAATTTCTGACAGTAATTCTAGAAATTGAAAGTGTTTTGAACTCAAGACCTCTGTCCCCATTGTCATCAGATTTCGACGATTTCGAGACTCTGTCACCGGGTCATTTTCTTATAGGTAGGCCCTTAACGTCTATTATTGAACCCCAGCTCACTGAAATTTCGGAAAACAAACTTAGCAACTGGCAAAAAATAACAAAATATAGCCAGCAAATATGGAAATTATGGAAGCGAGACTATCTGAACACCTTGCAGCAACGTAATAAATGGCAAATAAATAAAAACAATATAAATGTTGGTTCTCTCGTATTGATCAAAGATGAAAATATGCTCAGCGCAAAATGGGCAACAGGTAGGATTTCCGAGACATTTCTCGGTAAGGACAAAAAAGTTCGAGTAGTGAACATTCGTCTACCTAACGGTAGAATAATAAAGAGAGATGTGAGAAGTATTTGTCCCCTTCCAATTAATGGAAACTAATTTCTTTAATGTATATATTTGGTATATTTTGAATATATTTTGTTGTTTAATTTCTATAGTATGTTTTATTGTATTCAAATGTAAAGTAATTTAGCCATTTTTCCTTTGTTATTAATTATATCTTTGCATTGTTATATGTAGTATTATGTAATTTTATATTATATATTAGAGTAGTTTTGAAACCTGCAGGTTTCAACGGTCGGGAGTATGTTACTGATCGTAATTAAAATCTCCCGTACGAGGGCGCTGTGTCAGCGCCGTAATTTTATTTATTATTCCAATCGTCTGCGTGTTGACGATAGATTGTAATTTAGTTACTAGTGAGTGGAAACACTGAATTTTTGTTGTTGTTGTTATTGAGATAATGGAATGTTTGATTTGGAAACGGCCAGAGAGACTGTTTCACTCTTAACAATTATTGTTTTAAAATAAAGAAATATACAGTTCACTGCGAAGAGTTCCTTAAAAATGATGTCATTGAATAACTTATTGTTTTATTCTTAACAAAGACTAATTCTGAACTAAGTTAATAGTCTGTATTCACAGAGATACTCAGATGCATTCAAAAGATTAAAACATAGTAAAATATTTTTCGCAAAAGTGCATCCAAATTAAAACGAAGCTAAAGGTGTTTTGTCAGTCCAATATGAAATTCCTCTAGCTATTCATTAAATCTAAGGGTCATATCCATTTTATTTCTAAAATATCTCATCTGGAAATTAAAAAAAAATATGATTTATTTCTTCCGTGTACTTTTTATAAAATTCGCGTTTTTCTGTTCTTATTTCTCAGCATATTTCTAAATTACATTATAAATTTATCATTTTATGTGTTAAAATGTCACAAGATGTGAATAACATTTTAACACAAATAAAAGTTAGCATATATATTGATATTGCATTGTATTATTGATATATATTGGCAACTTAAAAAAAAAAGCGACGTCCATTTAAACGGTGCGCAAGAAAAAGAAATAAAAAAAATATTAAATTACTTATGGTATATTTTTAAAAAGAAGGATGAATTCTGATGCACTGCCAAAGATTTAACATTAGGTCGAGTAATTTAAGATAGGGCTGATCGACCCCTTATTATTAAACCATTCTATCAACGCACGGCGTATCTGCAATATACCTAAAATTTAAATTTACTTATACAGTGACAAATACGAAATTTTATTATTTATTACTCCCGTCTCCCAATACAGCTGTTAATGTAAATTATTCATAGAATCCTCAAGTATGTTTGTATGCTTTGAACTTTTAAATTAGAAAATTGACAATATTTAAGAGGAGTGAATAAATTTAAGTTTATTGCAAAAAAAAGCAACTTTTACTCAAGGCATTTTTTGTATTTATTTTTGTTACATGTTTAACACTTTATTTACTGAATTATGAATTCATGAAATTTTTATCTTCCAAAGCCTTTTACGTGAATTGTTTAAACTGTATTAGAAGATTTACATAATCTTTTAATAAATTTCAGAAGGATTTTAGAAGGATTTAAGGATTTAGAAGGATTAATTAAATTTGAATTTATAGGAATTTTGTGCAATATTTATAACTCCACTCAAATCTTTCATTTTAAATATTTTCTTGGTATTTTGTAGGAAATGTACAAATATAATGTTCTTGCAATAGAAATATAGAAATATTTCCGATTTGAAAAAGCCCCCCCTCCCCCCCCACCCTCAAAAAAAAAAAAAAAAAAAAAAAACGCCAAGAAAGCTAAAAAGATGCAAAGTCAAAAGAAACATCCTTCTAAAAATATTTTTGTTTTCCGTAACCAATAATTCTTTTGGAACAAGATAAAGTATTGCATCGATAGCTCATTCTAAACTGAATTACTACTAATCGATGGATTAAATGAATTTTAAAACAAGTTATTTTAATTGTATTTAAAAGTACCGTCAGTATGTAAAAGGTTATATGATGTATTCTAACATATGAGTGACTATTTCTTAGTTTGGAGTTGCTGAGACATAAAAGATTAGTTTCAGATAATAGAAGTATTATAATGGGAATAGGTTTAAGTACTCTCTTTTTCTTTTTTAAAAAAAAATCGTGAAAAGCCATACTACTGCATTGCTACTAATTATTGCTACTAATAATTTACAAGCATTGCTACTAATAAATTAATAGAGAATAAATACTAACAATTTAAAATAATATAAAAAATGCTGCATAAACAGTAATTATTTACATTGACTTAATGAAATTACATTTTCTGAGCCCCATAAAGCGAGAAATGTTTATTAGTACCACTGTTGACAATCTTAAATCCATTCCGGTAAAAAAAAAAACAAAAAAAAAACAATAAGTTAAGGAAACATATTTATGAGTACATTGCAAATTTTAATTTTAATACTGTACAAAAAAAAACATATATTACATTGAAAACTATTTTGTATCCACGTCATATAAAAAAAGAAACTGCAACAAATAAAAAAAAAACCCAAAAAACCCATACCATAAGTACCTGCAGATTCATTTTATGTACTTGATTAGAGCATCAAGAAAAATAAAACTATTTCCAAAGCAGTTTATAATCATTTGAAAATTGGAAGCGCAGCTTAATATTTATTACGCATAATTGAGTTACTGTATCGAAATTAGGTTTAGAATTAATAAAATTTTAAATGTCCTTCATTTAAACAAAGAGTGGCAATAAGGAGTACACCTGTGTGAGAAAAACTTCCGATACGGAAAAATATGTAGCGCATAGAATGGAAAGAAAAAATAGAATAATTTATTTATAGTAATTTAACTGCGAAAACATTTGTTTTTCTTCATCCTTGATTATAATCTCAATTTCATTTCTGAATAAACTATTATGTACGTTCTGTAATCAAGTTTTTAGATTGTTGTTCAGCTACGAAAAGTTAAAAAAGAAGTAGCTTATGTTGCAAAAGTCAGTTTATGGACTCCACGATTTTTTTAACTCCAGGTTTATTGTCAAGTAATTAAAAAGGAAATTGGCCACGGATAATGGTTCGATAGAGGGATCTCATGAAAAAAAGGTCCTTCTGGCTAGTCCCGGGAGGAAGAGGTAGCTTTGATAATCCTTATTTTTAAAAAGCAAGCTTATATTATTAAAACACACGAGCTCAATTTAGTGAAAACCTATTAAAGGAGATTCAATACTAATTTTTATCAATACTACATCATTATGAATGAGAATTTCGCGAAATTAGTCAGCTTTATCCAAGCTGCTTTTATTTAATGTAACTTATATTTGGTTGCCAAATTCGGCGATTTTTTGAAATTCCTGCGATTTTAAGACAACATGGTGGATGGGGCTAAAGAGTGATCTTGGTCGAGACCTTAGTAATTCCTGTGTACATGCTCACTCACATCAGAATCGGTTGATATGTACAAGTGCTCTCGCGGGCAAAAAATCAGATTTTTCAAAATGTCAACCACTTTAGATATTCAAACTGCTATATCTGAGCCATTTTTTAAGATAATGACAAAACAAAAAATACTCCGGAATCCTTATATCATGGTCAAATACTTCAGAAAGAAACCTTTTTCAATTTCTATTTTTTTTTTTTCGCACCTCACTTTGAATATAATTTTTTTTTTTTAATTTAATGGCCTCCATTTTGAAACAAGATGGCTGATGAATCTGGCCAGCGAATTTGGTCGAGACATTACGATATACTATCCACATGCCTTCTTACATCGAAATAGGTTAATAAATACGCTCGTTATCACGTGACAAATATCAGATCGTTTCAAAATGTCAGCCATGCTAGAAATTCAAAGTGCTAAAATTCAATCATTTTTGAAGATATATACGAAACAAAAACTGCTCCGGAATCTTTGTATCAAGGTCAAACACATAAAAAAAAAACCTTTTTAATTTTTCAATTTTTTGACAACTCATTTCAAATTTTAAATTTAATTTTTTTTAAATGGTAACCCTTTTGAAACAAGATGGCTAATGAAGTTGGCCAACGAACTCGGTCGAGACATTGGTATGTACTATGTACACACCAAGTTACATCCAAATCGGTTCATAAATACGCCTGTGACAAAAATACGCTTGACAAAAATCAGGTCGTTTCAAAATGCCAGCCACCGTAGAAATTCAAAATACTATAACTCAGCCATTTTTTTTAGATATAGACGAAATAAAAACTGTTCCGGAATCTTTGTATTAAGGTCAAACAACACAAAAAAAAAATCTTTTCATTTTCCAATTTTTTGGTACCTCATTTTTAATTTTAAATTTAAAAAAAAAGTTTAAATGGACGCCATTTTGAAACCAGATGGCTGATAAAGATGGCGAACGAACTTGGTCGAGACATTGTCACGTATTTTAAATTTTAAAATGATTTTTTTAATGGCCGCCATTTTGAAACAAGATTGCGGATGAAGCTGGCGAACGAACTCGGTCGAGACATTGGTACGTATTATGCATACACCAAGCTACATCCAAATCGGTTCATAAATACGCCTGTTATCGCGTGTCAAAAATCAGGTCGTTTCAAAATGTCAGCCACGCTAGAAATTCAAAGTGCTATAACTCAGCCATTTTTTAAGATATAGACGAAACAAAAAAGGCTCTGGAATCTTTGTATCAAGGCCAAACATATAAGAAAAAAATATTTTTCAATTTTAAATTTTTTGGTACAACATTTCAATTTTTATTTTTTTTTTTTTAAATTAAATGACCGCCATTTTCAAACAAGATGGCGGATGAAGCCAGCCAACGAACTCGGTCGAGACATTGGTATACACTATGTATACAGGAAGTTACATCCAAATCGCTTTATAAATACGAGAGTTACAGTGTGACAAAGATCAGATTTATATATATATGGATATATATATATATATATATATATATCAACATTTGAACGGAGGGTGGTTTCGGGGTCTGGGGGTCATGATCGATGAAAATATACCAAACTTTTTGAAATCGCTTTCCTCCGAACGGCTGCAATAGGTAGCATTTTGTAATGAAAACTACCTAAAATCATTTTAGCAGTTACAATCTCATAGGCCCTGGATCACCAGGCAGAGAAAAACAGTTTCACTGCAAACTCAAGCATTGTCAAGACCAAATAATTCAGTTAATGTATCTTTTGTCCAATCAACTTATTATTTAGCGAGTTAAAGGAAAAGAGACACAGACGAGTCTAGGCCTCATCTATCACCTTTAAGTGACCAAATGTAACCTTCAGAACTTCCAAAAGATTAGAATGTAGACATTGGATCCATGATATGACAATGATATTTATACGGTTTCTATGGCGAAAACTTTCTGCAATAGTCTATTTAAGGTTGGTACTCGGAAACAAATTTTATTTCTTTACGAGAAACTTAGCACATAACTTCATGAAATTAAAAAAATATAGTATAATTTCGTGTGATAGAAGTGGAGGCGCCATTAAAACTTCAGTTTGCATTCCTGAGACAAAACTCACGTTGTTTCTATTATTAAACAATGCAGTGAAATTTGTTTAAAATGTAGTTGACAACAGATACGAAGGATTGACTTAATGCGTTCGCAAAAGAGACGTACAAAGGGGGAACTAAAAATTTGCTGTTTTTGTTGTTGTTTAACAGATCGAAGAATGAGAAAATAACTCGTTATTAGTGTAAAGACTTCTTTTTATCTTTTTTTTTTTTTAGAAAGGAAAATGATTACTTGCGTTATAACGTCGGTAACAGCATAAATATGTGAAATATGTACATTTTAAAATGTAATTTTTTTTAATTAAAATTAAAAGAAAAAGATTGTTATAAAATTTTGAAACAATTGTTATTTATAATTAACTATTTCATTTTAGTACAGGTGAGAAATTAGTTCGAATTAAAAAACAATAATAATAACGAGCAACAAATAGTTAAATAATTGCTTTCAGAATAAAACTCAAAAATAACTATATGATTTTTGAGAAAAATGGAACATAATTAATTAGTTCGAAAAACAATATATTAACATTGTCGTCACACTTCTGTAGCATTAATTATAAATATATTAAAAATTAATGAATAAATATCGAGTACGAAAAGCTGAGATTACTTTGAAAACTATTTTATATTCACGTCATGTGAAAGAGAGATAAATTAAACTCCCGGCCTTGTTAATTGACTGGAATATGGGATTCCAATGTTAAAATAGCTTGAAAATATACGACGCGTTAAAAATTAGTGCAGCATTTTAACACAAGGTACATTTTTATTGCAGGTAAAATATTTTGTATTTCGGTATTTAATTTGTGCCTTATCACTGTTCCGAATTTAACTTTTATATAATGGATACAAAAAAACGAAAGTATTCCCTTTTTAAATACGATTCTGTAAGAATTAAATTACGTATTTCTACTGAGGAGATTGGTAGTCCGAATCTGACTTCATAATTAAAATCCAATTGTACAAATCAATTTTGTATAAAGTAGTGATAGCTTAATGGGAAGAGTAATAAATTTCAAGAAAATGAGAGAACATTAACTATGTGGCATTTTTAATAAATTAGAATTATCACTAAGCTTGTTTTCTCATTGGTGCATTTCAATTAACGTGTTACTATGATAACATATCTTCTACAAATATGTAGACATCATAAATAATAATATACACATGAATCAAAAATAAAAAAAAATCATTTTTTGTAGACTGAGAAATATTCTAAATTAATCAGTTCAATCACACATAAGCAAGTAATAATTAAGAAAAAAAAAACACCTAAAATAATAATTCTAAACTATGTACATGAAAACGAACAAATTAGATCGCGGATTAATTATTGCACTTTACAGTTATATTTTGAAGATTATGCTGGAGACATTTGATTATTTGAACAATACCTGAACAAAGTTATTATTTTAAACAATAATTATTTGAAAAACAACCTGCATGTTTTAGTATGAACTTGTGGAATCAATTAATGAAATTTACACGCCTAGAACGGCATTTTCAGAGAGGGAAGAACTGCCTATCACGCAGTTCGCCAACTCTTGACCCAGCCACCGAATTCTAATTTTAATAGAAATGAAGTATGCAGCTTTTGGTTGAAACCAAAAATGAAAGCATAAAATATATTACAAGTGGTTACATATTGGTCTAAACACTTTCCAGTTGCATTGATACACCTCTTTCCGGACAATGCATTAAGCTATTGTCCTTCGTGCATATCTTGCTTGGGCAGAATGATATGATGATTACCTGATTGATTTTGCAAAAGGTTTGTACTTTACACTGAATCTCTATTCTACTTAGAAATATGTACACTCGAAAATTTTTTATAGAAGCTAGCTTAAGTGTTGGCAATTTGCGTGTAGTTGAAGAATACCCGATAATTTAATATTCCTTCGGCTACCTATATGGCGAGGTGGAAAGATTGAGGTTAATTCAGAAGTTGATCGAAATATTTTGAATTCAAGAAATCGCTACTGAGAAATCAGACGAGTAAAAGCGTTTATATGTGTCATATATGTGTGTGACTGCTGCTGCAGTGTTGGTTGAAAGCATGTAGTGAAGGCTTCTGTACAATAAGCAAATGATAAAAAAATTAATAAGATGTAATTTATTGAAAACTACAAGTATTAAGCAGATATTCAATGTCTTCTTTTATTTTAAATTTCGCTATTATTTTCTTAAAAGGCGATATAGATTAAAATTCTAATTACCCACATAAAATGTAAATTGAATTAATTCATATAAAGAGAGACATTTTTTATGTATGCGTTGAAACTAAGAAAAAGAAAATGGATGGTTAATTGCGAGTCTTGCCCAGAAAGAAGAATATAATAATTAAATATATTTTTTAACTAAATATATAACAAAAAGCGTGATATAAAATTTGCACTGTGAATGTTTGCAGTGATCCGGCGAAACGAATAGAGTGAATGGATAAACGGTACATAACAGAAATATTTAAAAAATCAGAACTAGTCAACTTGCGATAATCGACTAATGTATAAAAGTGTCTAGATCATGCATCGGTAGATATTACTCCATAAAACAACAACAAAAAAAAAACCAATCAAACAAAAATAAAATCGAATAACCTATATTTGTTTACAGAAATATACAATTACAAAAAAGACAACATTAAGAAATTAATAAGAAAAACATTATGTATAAATAATTAACTTGAACATTAATATAAAATCTCAGTTCAGAAAAACAATTTTCTGGATTAAAATAAATGATAAAAAAATGCCTTAGTTGTTGAATCACATTGTTTATGTGCGAAGAATTATGGATTACATGTCTATTAATATATATGTAAAAAAAAAAAAAAAAAAAAAAAATCACGCAAAGCGTTTATTAGATATTCTGATACACAAGATATATAAAAATGTACACGGAAATGAAAATATAAATTGTTAACATGCATCAGTATCTTAGGACGCATCATATCTGCACAATATTATACTTTAGAATTGGAGAAATATGTATTAATTATGAAATAAAAAAATCCCAATCTGAAATCAGTTCACTTCTACCTATTTACACTGTGAATCATTAAACCCATTTACCTTTACAGATAAACAGATAATTTAAATAAAAAATAATTACTGTTTCAAGCAAATTTTCACAGCATTAGCCATAATTAGAATAAATAAAATATATTCATAGTTTATAGTTTATAATTTCACTTTGGAAGAAACAAATGAGAGGATTGTGAAGATTTTTGTAATAAAATTTCACTGCATCTCGCAAATAAGTTTCTTTTTTCGAATAAATTAACTGAATAAATGGACATTTTAAAAACAGTATGTATTTTCGGTTATCTATTTATAACAAAATACTTTGAGTCTATAGTAGGTTTAGTCTTTATTAGTAGTTTTTCTAATCGGTTGATATAAGAAATGATGTAAACATTTTTGTATAAAATAATATTGATTTTTTTAGTTAAAAGATGTGTATGGGAACTTTAAAGATATAATATGATATATATACATAGGTGCCAAGTTGCCACTAATCCTCCGTAATATGTGGGTTAATTTAACCCTGGTTTAATACATTTCGCAACAGAATTTTTTTTCAGAGATGAAATTAAATAAGTTCCACTTAGAAAACTGGAACTAAATAAATAAAGTTTCATAAAATATTTTTTCTGGCTCGAAACGTTGTTAAACTGGGTTAAATTAATCTACGCATTACGGAAGATTAGTGCGAACTTGGCACCTATGTATATATATATATATATATATATTATATCTATTATAAGGTAATTACAATCTACTACAAAGTTTTGTCGTATACACACTTGTTAAAGGTTCTGAAATTGAAATATGTATATCAAGGTCTATATTTTTTACAACCTTGCTTGTAATTATGGTCTATACGGTGTTTTAAATAGCTGTTTTTTAGAGGGGTGGTGGGAGGATAGAAGTTTTATTTTTCACAAACCCTTACAATACTTAGAAATGTTTTTGTTAGAGAAAAACAATAAGACACATTTACTAGATCATCAAAGTTACTCCTTTAATGGCATATCATAATAGGGCTAAATATTATTAAAACATTTACCATTATTTTTACTGTATTTTTTATAGCGAAAATACTATTTGTGCATATATTTTTTTTTAAGTAGTTTGCTACCATTAACCCGTTAATAGTCGCGCGTTGGTCTTTTCTCCGCCCGAAATTTGTTATCTTCGTGTAACTCATTTCCCGTTAAAGTTACGATAGCCAAATTCCGTGCAGCTGACCTTGAGTGTTCACACTCTTGTGTAGTAAAATTGCAAGTCATTCCTGCTATTTCTTAGCATTTTATCGCATTCTTAAGTTTCAGTCGGTCTAAATGACCGCGTTGCGACCACTTGCGTTAGTTGAATTTTCCCTCCTCGTGTTCATCCTTTCCCATTTCTGCGAAATCTGTGGGGGAAAGTTTCTTCGAAGTCCGGACTCTCTGCTTCTTGTTATTTGGTCTTTCTTTCTTTCTGCTATTTTACCCGTTCATAGAGTACTTTTTTTACTTTTAGAATGTGACTTAAAATTGTTTTATTATATTAGTTGTGAAGTCAGTTCGCACAAAAAACTGATGGATGGTCACTTAGATTTTTTTTTTTCATTGTCAAATATTGCGGGAATAAATTCTCAAATTGATAATCGTTTAAATATGGAAAAAAGGGAAATTCACCATCATTATTTCAAAGAACTTGCTTTCCATTTATTACGGAACATATAAATGAAAGAAAAACAATAACACTGCCAAACCATTAAAAAAAGAGAGGAGAATTTTGTGGGAATCAGTAAAAAAATTGCCGTATCTCCAAAATCTGAAAAGTATCGTTTTTGTACAATAAAACAAATTCGAAAGATAAAACTATTTTCTCAGAAATGTAGTATGTATATCTGCGAAGAACATACATATAATTTATTTGTACAATAAGAAAAATAATGAGAATTTTATAATGTAGGTTAGAAATTACGAAATAAAAATCTCTTTTGGATAATTCAGTGAATGTTTATACTATGATTTAAAAAAAAAAATATTTTAAGTATTTTTCTAAAATTTATCTATTTTTAAATTTTTATACTGTAAGTAAAAACACATTTTTTTTTAAACAATGCCGCAGAAAATGTTTTTTTTTTTTTTTATTATTATTGAAATCCAATAGTGGCTTGGGGGTGGTATCTAACAAATTTAAATTTGTTGTACTTCATAAATTGTTCAAACTATTTTTCAGAATAATGTTTTCCAGAATATGAGAGAAAATTCATTTAAATTAAATTATTGCTGCATACTTATAATTTCGGAGAAAATTTTCTTATTGTTTTTATTATTTTAATGAATGTTATTATAAAACAATAAATTATAACATTACTACCTTATTATGAATTGTACAATTGAATATTTATTTTAATTAAATAGTTGCTGCTTATACATCCCTATTAAGATGAACCTTTCAATGATTCTATTAATTAAAATAATTTATCCATCTTAGGATTTAAATCTACAATTGTAAATGTATTTAAATTAAATATATAATTTCAATAACTTATTTATTATTTACTTTATATAAGCGAAGTTCGTATCTAGAGTTTTTATTCAAGGGC
Source organism: Maratus speciosus (assembly GCA_963932465.1). Lineage (NCBI taxonomy): Eukaryota > Metazoa > Arthropoda > Arachnida > Araneae > Salticidae > Maratus > Maratus speciosus. The sequence continues at coordinate 541,326,742 of OZ010786.1, read as the reverse complement.
ACTGCTCCCACCCTGAAATAAGTACAAAAACTACAAATCGTGCATTTTCATTTGAAGAATGGATTTAATCAAAAATCTCGAGAGCCCACTCCCCCTCATACTCACACAGACACCCCACAAAATAAATAAATAAAACGTAGTTATAACATTTACATTTATAATTTCGAAGTTAAGTATGTTTTACCTTTTTCTTTATTATTATATATATATATAATATGCTGGTGGATTAGTGGTATTGTATTGGATTTTCTGTTGCATGTCATAGGTTCCATTTTTATTTTTAGTTTAATTGTTCAATTTAATGTCAGTGTAATATATTGATGCTAAATTTATTAATTTTATTTTATTAAATGGATATAGAGTGCCGGAGTATCATAAAAATCTACCTGACTCCGATTCTGTCCTTCCAACAAAAAAATAAATAAATAAATAAATAAATAAAAATAAAAATAAAAAGCCCCTATCACGAATTTATATTCATATTCGTAAATGTTTTCCTACTAATTATTGATTCATAGTAACATCAGAAATTCAATCAAATCATTTAATATTTACTTTTAAGTATTTATGCAAAACGAAGAAAGAGTTATTAAAAACACTTATCTAGATGCCAACTGAATATATACCTAAGCGAAATAAATAATTGCTGTAGAAGGTTGGGAAATAAATAATTGCTGTAAAAGGTTGTAAAATGAATAATTGCTGTAATCTTTTAAAGTTCAGTCAATATTTTCATCCTACGTTATCCGTTTTCGATCATCTGATTACACCGGCAAGTTTCCCCTTCGTTTTCGGTCTGCTGGTAACGGCGGCAAATGGACCGAACGCGACTACAAACGTTCTAAAAAATGTCGCGACTACTCTCGGGTTAACGAACACTAATAAAATTAAATATTTTTTGCTACCATTACATTATTGCTAATTCCTGAAAATTATGCTTTTTAATGTTACGCTGTGTAAGCTAAATAATTATATGTATATATATATATATGATTTATGAAAACCATGAAAAAGAGGGTGCAAAACAACAATAAAAATCAATGAAAATTTATAACTAAAAAAACAATAAACAAACCACTCCTTGCTCTTCTTAAAGTGGGAGGAGTGAAAAAAACAGGTACCAAAAATATAAATTGTATCCTCAGAGGTTTCGCAAGATATAGCCAACCCACATACTCCAAAAGTATAAAAATCAGCAAATAGACTTAAACATTAAAAAACTCAACGAAACAAAATTACTTTAAAAATATTAATGAAACAAAACTGCTTTAAAAACATAAACAACCAGTTAATTCAAAATCAAAAGAACCAATTTTAACTTATAAAACGTAAATAAAAATTCTTATATAACTAAATCATTAAGCAATTAAAAACATTGAACATGTGAGAAGGCCATACTCCCACCTTCACCCGTGAAGACTTGAAAAAACTTGCTACCTTTAAAATATCCCCTGCGCTCCACATTTCTCCAAAAGCAGGAGTTGCAAGCACAGCCATAATCCAAGTTAGACAAGCGTCATCCAGACTTATCTTTCCGTTATCTTCATAACATAGACATCATTCCATATCACCTCAGTTCCTACTTCAATTTCATCAACATGGAGACGTTCTTAAGAAGACTTTAATCCACACCTTTCATATATTCAAGTAGTTCCATCGGTATCCATTACGGTGTTTGGCCGCTTAGCTGTTACCAATTTAAAAAACTTTTTTCAAGCTGATTTACATAATGAAAAATAAACTGATATGGAAATAAATTATTGTAAAAAAGATTAGCAGTAAATTTAAAAATCTGTGAACTCAAAAATTCTCTATTACTACAAATTCTATAAAATCTATTAACTTGTCCCAAAATAATGTTGATTTTGGGACCCTTTAATGATACCCTTTTACTTAAATTTGATAACCAGTGTGGCATTGATTGAGTATAAAAATAAAAAAAAATCCCGTTTATCAAAAAGCTTAACTAATACATTATTGTCTTTAATTAAAATGTCTAAATCCAAAAAAAAAAAAAAATAATAATAACATGAAAACCATCAACAGAAGCCTTATTTAATTTCAAACATGGAGGATAGATATTGTTAATCGATACCAAAAGTTTGTCATCGAATATTATTGAATACCTTATATACCTTAAAATATATACCTTAAAACTGCAAAACTCTCATTACTGTTTAAAACATAGTTAAATTCATAATGAAAAAGTAACAGATTAGCAGCAGAACTCGAAAAATTAGTACCCATCCAAATGCCACATACCTAGTAAAAAAGCGAGCTATTGAATGTAATAAAATTATTACGAAAACAGAAATTACATAAATATAAGAAAAAATCTAATTTAATTCCAAGCTCCTCCTCAATGCAAAACACATCAAATATATTTTTAATGTATCATAAAGTAAATCTATAGGTATATTAGAAAAAAAGATTTTCAAATAAAAGTAGCTGCTTTGCGCCTGATGCACTAGGTTGTTTGTTTTACACATTTTAAAAGCATTATAATATATATATATATATATATATATATATATATGTATATATGTATATGTTACCGGCTAAACCCGATTTTAGGCTAAACTAGATTGGCCTAGGCCAAACTAGTTTGTCCTAACGAGCATAGGATAAACTAGTTTTTCCTAGGCCCAACTAGTTTATCCTAACGTCCATAGGATGAACTAGTTTTTCCTAGGCCAAACTAGTTTATCCTAATGCCCGTAGGATAAACTAGTTTTCCCTAGGCCAAACTAGTTTGGTCTAATGCTCATAGAATGAACTAGTTTAGCCTGCTATAAATTGGTCCGAACTAGTTTATCCTAGGCCAATTTAATTTGCATGATTTTGTTGATCCCAAAGACCGCTTTGGGCGTCAACCTTCTAGTTTATCCTAAGCCGATCTCGTTTATCTTAGGCCAATGCAATTTGACGTGTTTTTATTGAAAACACCCAACTACCTAACCCGGTTTCCCAACTACTGTTCCAGCGCTAACCTTGTGTAAAGTAGTATTGCCTTCTCCCCTGCATAATACATTTTATTCGATGGAGAGTGGGATACTGTCCCACTATCTTCTTCATTTCACCGCCGCCGGGAGTTACAAAATAAGTTCCGTATGACAAATTGTGTGTAGGAGGACCAAAGAATGGGATTTAGAGGATTGATTAATAATGTACAGTATAACCTCAAAAATCAGGCATTGTCGGGACCGGAACATTGCCGGATTTTTGAAAATTCAGATTTCTGAAAGAATATCAAATGTACTTCGTTATTCTTAATGGTGTATTTATTTATAAGCAATTCAAAGCCAAGTGATATTTACGTGAGAAAAAAAAATAAATATTAAAAAAACCTTTTAAATGCGTCGAAAATTAACGAAAAACTACAAAGTTTGAATTAGTCTATCTTCAAAGCCTTTTTATGGATAAACATGAAATTTTGGATATCAGTTAAACAGATTGTGCTTTGTAATATGCTGCCATTAGAAATTTATTAACCTTTTACAGAATTTGTGTATTGTTGAGATCAAAATGGCTCTTTTTTTTACCCCATAAGTCATTGCGTGCATGATATCTTGAGAAAGTATGTATGGATTTGCATGAAATTCGGTAAAGATACTATTCATATATGTGTGTTTAAAAGGATCTACTCTTAGGCTAAAATTATTTCATTAACTATATTAAAAAAATATTTTCGTAAAAAAAAATAAAAATTTTGTATTTTTAATGAATAAAAATATTCATAACTAAAAATATGACCATTGTAAATACTTAAAAGTAGATCATTTTAAACACACATATTTGTTTAGTATATTTACCAAATTTCATGACAATCCATACAAACTTTCTCAAGATATCATGCGCGCAATGACTTATGGGGTAAAAAAAGAGCTATTTTGATTTCAACAATACACAAATTCTATAAAGGGTTAATAAATTTCTGTTGGTAGTACATTACAAAGCATAATCTGTTTAATCAATATCCAAAATTTCACGTTTATACATAAAAAGGTTTTGAAGATAGACTAATTCAAACTTTGAAGTTTTTCGTTAATTTTCGACGCGTTTAAAAGGTACAAGACCCCTTAAAGACTTCTTAACAAAAAACAAAACAACAAAAAAAAAACAATAAAATGACTTTTGTTTTAGATTTCTTTTTTTTTCACATAAATATCACTTGACTTTGAATTAATTATAAATAAATGTACCATTACGAATATCAGAAGTACATCTGATATTCTTTCAGAAATCTGGAATTTTCAAAAAATCGGTGAAGTCCCGGTCCCAATTTCGCCAAAAATACTTATATATTTAAGCTACCATTATTCCACAATTAAATTTCTCTTTAAAGAATAGTACATATACATTTATACAGATGGAGATACAGTACTGTAAAACCTGTTAAAAGAATTTGCGTATGACAAAATCCTGTTTTAAACGGAATTTCTTTGTCAATCGGTGCAAATTGAATTTGTTTGAAAAAAAAAAAAGTCATAATACATTTGCTAGAGATGACGACCTGCTGAAAAAGGAACTTAACTACAAGGAATTTTTTTTCTCTCGTATGTGATTCCATCTTAGAAAGTTCTTCTATATAGAATTTTTCAGATTTTCAAGTCTTCAAGCCGTGTAAAGGCATTAATGGTATTACTAATTATTCAGATATTTACATACAAATAAAGATTCATTAAAAATCAATATAGTTTACAATAGAATCATTAATATCGTTAATCCACATTCTATGGCTTATAAATTAAAAAAAAAAAAAAAAAAAAAACTGTAGAATAAAATCTTTTGAGACGGTATTTCATGTGAAAACATAAAAATCCGTTATAGGCAGGTTCCCTTATTAGAAGGATCATCGTCTGTTATAAATGCATTATATTCTTTTTACAAGTACTAATATACTCATTTTACGTAGATCAACATATTTGTTTTTGTAAAACACGGAATTTCGACATAGGCAGGTTATTTTTCTCAGGTTTATCCGTACTTTAATATTATTACCTCAAAATGCATCTACTCACCTTAAAAAAGTAAAAAAAAAGAATTATAAATATATATATTTTAATTGTGGAATAATAGCGATTTAAAAATAAGAAAATTGAATAAAAAGCTCGGTTGAGCCAAATATTACTGATATTTTACTGAACAGACCAGAGATCCTTCCGGTCAAAATAATTTTCATATGAGGTAGGATGGAAATTGCACTGAAAAATTTTGCCTGTGCGGACCTCAAGGAGACTGCAAGTCACTCCCGACTTAAGTCGGAAAAAAATTGAGTTCCGGTCCATCTCGGTCCGAATCTTTCGAAAAAAGTAATCCCCAAACCAAGCCTGGACCGAGTGTCTGGAAGGAAAATTGAGCAGGCCCGCAAAGACCCTTACATCGAATAACCGACACACTAGCTCACAAAATTTTGTAAATTTGGACGCTAAACTTCAGTCATATTTTTAATAAAATAAAATAAAATAAATGAGTTTTTAGTGAACTTCGCTCACTTCCATATATGTGTTTGAGCTGAGCGGTTTCGTTTGAAAAATTTTTGAATTTGAGCTTGAAATTGGCTCATTTTTGAGAAATTAAATTTGAGTTTAAATTAGTTTTTTTTTTTTTTTTTTTTTTTTTTTGAGCTTTCTCAACACTTTTTGGCATCAATTAAAACACGTGAAACTGAATTGGCATAGGATAAACTAGAAGAATGGCGCCGAAGCGGGATCAATAAAAATCTTTGGAATAAAAGACTTTGGGTTCAATAAAAGCACACCAAATTGAATTGGCCTAGGACAAACGGCATCGACCTTGGATAAACTAGTTCAGACCAATGAATAGCAGGCTAAACTAGTTTATCCTATGAGCGTTGGTCCAAACTAATTTGGACTAGGAAAAACTAGTTTATCCTATGGGCGTCAGGATAAACTAGTTTGACCTAGGAAAAACTAGTTTATCCTATGCGCGTTAGGATAAACTAGTTTGGACTAGGCCAATCTAGTTTGGCCTATAATCGGGTTTGGCCGGTAACATATATAACATACACATATATATATATACAATATATATTATGTAATATATATATATGTATATATATAATATATATACATATATATATATATATATATATATATATATATATATATATATATAATACAATTATATATATATATATATATATATATATATAAAGATAAATACTGTATAAAAGATTTTAGTGATACATTTTCTGATTTGTAGAATTAAAAAAGAAAAGTATTACTTTCTAGTATAAATTCCTTTTTTTATTATTAGGAATTGTTTATAGTACATAAAATAGTATTATTTTCATTCAAAATACCGTGTGTTAAAAATGTATTCAAAATGTGTTATGTACATTATTTTTTATAAATGCTAACTAAAGTTCTAATACATCTGGAAATTAAAATAAATTAATTTGAATGAGCATAATCCACACTCTTCATATATTAAAACACTTTTAAATCATCTTAAGAATTATGCACGACAACTTGAGAAATAACTCGAGCAATAACTTGAGAAATAACCTGATTCAACCTAATGGTGAATGTATCTCTGCATTCAATAAGTTTTCCCATGGCCATTGTGGAGTTATAATAATTTCATTCATCGCTTTTTCCATTTATAATCCCCGATATTAATATTATAACAGCTTTTGATAAATTTTAGATTAAAAAATGATCTAAACTGTCTTCAAAAGTGACGTTACACTAGGAAAAGATTCTTTGAAAAAAAAAATTATTAAATATTGTAATTAAAAACACACCACACTTTAATTAACAGCTAAATTTAGCTTAATTCAATGTTCAAAGTATTATGAAAAATCTAAATAAATGAAAATTATTGTCTACTATATTATATTTTTCGTCCGACTGAGAATCTATATGATTTATAGATGTGTGTATTGTTCTGCGTATGCACCGTATAAAATTACCCATTTTACACAAAAGTTTGAATAACATATGACACATTAGAGAACTGGAAATTTCGTTACTGTCTAAATAATAACGCACAAAAAAAAAAAAAAAAAACTCGGTTTAGTAATTTTCCTGCATTATTCAAGTATGTTCATTTCACAATTTATTTCAAATATGTTTTATAAACGATACAAAATTAAATAACATAATTACTTTTCAGCATGCTTTCCATATTAGCCATGCATCAAAATCTATCGCAATAACTCTAATTAATGTGCTGTTTAAATGTAAGTTTACATATAGTGTTAAATTTAACTCACGCTATAAATAGTAAGAATAATCGCATTCAATTACTTCAAACATGGATATTTCCTAATTATAAATTATTTACAATTCAGTTAATTTTAATTAATATCAAATTTACTACATAGTTTCATTACGTGAAATACAACCCGTAATTAATATAATGTTAGAATAACCACACATCCATATCTTGTGACTACACGGAAACATCTACTTAGTATAATTTAGTATGAGCAAATTGCATAGGTTAAATCATTTTAAATGTATTTATTGTCAACATGTCTATTATTCACAAAACACATAATTGTACACCCTAAATACATGCTATTCTACGTAGTAATGATTTTCCGTAATTGATGTTTTCTGTAAAATTTCTAACATAGTAGTTTTGAACAATAAATTACAATATTCCTGATATAAACACGTAAACTATATTTACGTTATAAAAATTATAATGAGATATATATATTTATTAGATTCACAGTTAATAAAGTAAGATAATACATACAAGAGTGTTTTTTTCGTTACGTAGTTTATGCTTCACAGAAATTGGAATATATATACAGTGTAATCTCTGAATAACGTTTACTCGTGGGACCGGCGAAAAATGACCGCTTTTCAGAGGTGGGTAAATAAAAAAAATCTGAAGTACATAAATTTGAATACACATAGTCATTTTAATTAATCCTTATTGTTTTAATACATTAAAATATAGTGATTTGCAGTTGTTTTGTTTTTTGCTGCTAATATCTTTCTCCAATGAAATAACAGTATGAGTTGTTTTGCTATATGACACATCATCATTATGATTTAATACAAAAGCTTGAATTTCACGAAGTTTCATCAAATCTTCGGTATATGTGTTAATACTGTAAATTTTGGGTGATTCTATATTTCATTTCCTCTTACTCTTTCCTAACTTCCATCATTTGCTGTATAGAATCAAATATGGCAACAACTGGCAAATCTTTGTCCATACATACAAACTCGCTGACCTTTATGTTAGTTATGCCTGCCGTTCTAAGAATATCATGTAAATTTTCCTAATCATTATTAATGTCTTCATTTTCTCTTTATTGACATATCAAGGAATCTGTTTCACAGATTCACAGTTTGATCTGCTTCACATTTCGGTTTGCAAATAAATATGAAATTGTACCAGGAGCTGTAATTTTTTTCTCGTGGCTTTTGAGTGGCCGTTGTTCAGAATTCCTTATTTAGAGGTACAGTCGTGGAAAAAAAAAAAAAAAAGTAAACACCCCCTACTAACTTCTCAACAGATTATCGTAGAAGAAAGTTACTGGTACCGAACGATTGGAAATAAAGTCTACTTTTAAGTGATGATTTTAAAATTTGTTTAAGGGGTCATCTACATATTAAAACGAACCATAACTTTGTTTTTTTTTCAATAGCAGTACACAATTCTGGCAGCATAAATGAACTCTACATCTTTCAATTAGCCTATAAACAAATTGTTATGCAATTCGTGCCATAAGTTTCCGAGAAATTAATTATTTTAAAGCGTGCATATTTTAAGGGCTGTATTCAAATTGCCGTTCCGAACTCGAATGTTACCCGAGTGAGCCGCCTTCGTGATCAAGGCACGTTAAAGCGTCAATGAAATCTGTTTTATTACAGGATAGCAGAATAAATTTAAAAAAAAAAACAAACAAAAAAACTCACTTCTATCATAGATGGCCCCTTAAACCATCATTTTGTCGTTTTATAAGCATAATTTGAAAACTACTTGGAATAAAAATGTGAAATTTTGGATTTCCATGAAGCAGGACTTAATAAATCTAAATCCATCAAAAAAACTGTATGTTGCAATTCATAATTTTTTCGAATATTAATTTCATAATTTATAATTCATATCATAAAATAATAAAAATGTCAAATTCAACGTATTTATGTTTGGGGTTATTAGTATTATTGCTACACAAAAAATTAGCTCATTAGGAGCATAATTCAGGAGATATAAATAAAAATATTAAAATGTAATTTAACATTAGAAGTACTCAATTTTGAATGTCTATAATTCAAAAACTTATCATTCGAATGACTTGAAAATTGGTTTCTATGCATATTTTGAACAGAAGATTTGAAATATCTTGTTAAAAGTGGGTACTGCCATTGAAAAAAATGAAGTTTGGATTCGTTTTAATATGTATATGGCTCCCTAAGCAAATTTTATACACACCGTTTAAAAATAGACTTCATTTCCAATCGTCCGGTACCAATAACTTTCGTCTACGATAATTTGTTGAGGAGTTAGTAGGGGGTGTTTACTTTTTTTTCCCCACGACTGTACGTACTAATGTTAATGCTATGGAATGTGTTTGGTTCCATCAACATGCGTCCGGTATTCGGAGGTTTTCGTTGTTTAGAGGTGTCCGTTCAAAGAGGTTTCACTGTATATATATATTTTTTTTCCATATTTATGTGATAAGAATGACAAATAAGGTAATTGTTAGCATGTACAGTTATGAGTGGGATAATGGATAGCCAATGACTAATTGGACCAGAAATCATAGTATAATAAGCTCCTGATAACAATCGAATAGTAAAAATGCTTACTTTTAAATGTTGTGCTTGAAATAATGATGTGGGAGTGAATGCATTTTAAAAACTGCACAAAATTTTAGTTTTTAGATGGAAAAGACTTTTGACACTTTTAGTTTTTTTTTTTTCTCTAAACAGGGAAATATGATTGGCATCTAAACTAAAATTCCTTTATATATCGTGGCACTTTCCATAGGTTTAATCTGATAATTATACAGCAAATGTTTTAAAGTTACATCCCATCAGGAATTTTATACTCAACAACATATGGTAGTCACATGGAACGAGATTTGGGGTTCTTATTCCTTCTTCGATATTTCAGCAAAAGCTTCCGCAAAGTATCTAAAACTCATGGCTAAATATATTTTTCTATGTAAATTTTCGATAATAATTTATGAGAGTTTTAAAGTAAGATACTGTATCAAGTTTCTGCTGTTATTTAATAAACTTAATGGGAAAATTGTGGGATTAAAAAGCCTTTTAGATATGAAATAAAAGCTTAAGCAATTTTTAACTGTTTAATAAATGTTTTTCCTCGTTTTAATATTTCGAAAACTTTATTTGTGATTACGAATAAAGATGACGATTTTGTACAAAACATTCCGTGTGAAATTTGAAAAGGAAAATCATAGTAATGATTTTCATAATTTTTATTAAACTCTTCCAAAAATTTCATTACAGCCCCTTTTGGTTTATTGCAAATGGAGAACTCAAAAATATTTTTATTCTGAATACGAAAGGAGGATTTTTTAATTCTTAAATATAATCTAATACATGTGACAATTAATGTGTTACTTAAAAAAATACATTTTCTTTGTTTATTACTACCTATTTTTTGATATGTTGATTATAAATTTGAAAAATATTATGCAGTGTTATCAATACAAGAGGAGTGCTTTTAATATTCCGATTAACTAAATAAATTTCGTTTTAATTAAATATCTTTAGTTGATCTTTAGTTTCTATATTACCATTGACTATTTTAATTATTACTAATCTAACCAATTTTTTATGATGTTAATAGTTAATTTTGAAATACTACTCATAATCAAAGATAAACTATACATCTAATTTAATAGGTCATTTTCAGAAGGATTCAACTCATATGCAACAGCATAGGAGTGACTTTGGAATGATAGGACCCCTTTCCTTTAATGATAGTACCCCTATCCAATATGACCGATTTAATCATACTTAATTGTAGAGAAATCATGCAGATAATTTTATTTTACTCTAGCTTTGCATAGATTTTCTGCATAATAATAAATGTTTTTTATATGTAATCAATTTGAGTTCAAAGATACAAATTATATTAGGCATGAATTTAAATAAATTCAATCGTTGCAGCCACCTACTAAACACAACAGAGCTTCATTTATCCGAACATATTTGGTCAGACTCAAATCGGATGTCTAAAAGTTACGATAACTTGACAGGTGAAATTGAAATGAAATACACTACACAGTTACTATAACATTAAAGAAAGAATATCTGCGCCGCTGCTGTGAAAATTCAAGGTGCAATAGGACGTCACTGTTCGCGCTGTTAATATTCCCTAGTTCAAAAAAAAAAAAAATCGACATATTAAAAAATGGTGTACTTTGGATAGATTCCTAATTTTTAAGCATCTTATCCCGTTTAAAAATCGTTGCTTAGCAAGAAAGGACATAGTAGCATTTATACTGTATTCCATCTGATCACGTACAATTTAAAAAAAATTAGTTTACTGATTAAACTTCTAAATTTTTAGAAGAGTGAGATAGAAAAGAAGATTAAGAAGTTTTCATATTCATTTTGAGAATTATCATTATCTTAACAACTGGCATTTCTCAAAATATATTTTCTATTGATGATTTAGCGCTTTCGAAATGAGTTGAACACAAGAATCTTTTTTTTTTTACTTAAAAATTTTTCTATTCACTTTCGCACAAAAATAAGTAGGAGGACTGGTTGTTTTAAAATTTGACAAGGAAACATTTCGAATAAAGCGCTTCGTTACACCACAATTAAATATGGCAACACAAAGCACATGTTTACGATAACTATGGAGAAAACAAACAGCTGTTAGATTTCAGGATCGTTAACACCTTTTTCGAAAGCATACCCTGTTCGCTATTTTAACTACCTGCTGAAAAAGGTTTTAAAAAATCCCAGCTGTCTTGGCCTACAGGTGGAGGCACATTTCGAAGTTAAGTACTAATTTCACCAGCAAAAACTAAATTAAGATTAGAGAAAAACCCATTTTAACAGTTTTATCTGGCTTCTTTTTACGAGTTTTGTATTTCATTTGTCCGTAACGGCTGATTTTGTAAGAATCATGTAAAGGAGGTATTAAAAAAATATATTTTTCCACGCTTGTCAACTTGAAATTTTCTGACACATTTCCAGATTCATTTTTAAAAGTAAAATAATGAAACTTGCTGACGTGATGTTTTGAAAAGATTTATAAGCGACCTGTGTTTTTATTTTCAGTTCAATTAACTAGAAACTGATATAATATTTTTTTTTATTAGTGCGACCATTTTTTTAGTTTCTAGCACGGAAATTCTGTTCAAAATGCCCACTTTGACAGCATTTTTTGAAATACACTCTGCTTTTATCACAAAATCGACCAATAACGGCACATTATAAAGTTTCTGAATAAGTGGACTTCTCAGTTGGATATGTTTTGAGAGGAAAAATGAATTTAAAAAGAGTCAGAAAATAAGCAGTTTGGATCTGAGTACACCCTTAATACGAAACTTTTTTCTTCAACTCAACTTTTTTATTTGTTTTTGCTGTACAGTTGGCCCTGTCAAAAACTTGTCAATGTAAAAGTTGTAGATAATATTAAGATGATGTTTAATAAATTTAAGCGAATTTGATATTTTGTAAATTGACGAATTTATTACTTTTATTCTTCCTCAAGCCCATCTTTTTCGTTTTTATTTTTTTTTTCTGTATCGTCCTATCAAAAACTTGGCAATATAAATTTGTATATAGTATTAAGAAGATTTATAATAAGACTAATTGGATTTGATATACTTAGAATTGACGATGATATGGATTTCTTTTCTCTCTAAAATCCAATTATGTTTGGCCCTTGAGCCCATTTTAAATTTTATCAAAAATCTGAGGTACATGAATTTTTGGCCCTTTCCCTAGAAATAATAGTAACTTTAAACTGATTTGATATGCATTGTAATTAAGAAGTTATGTGGTTTTTCGTTTTTCACAAACCCCCACCCTATTTTGACCCCCTTTGTCTGATTTTGCGCATTAATGAACTTCACCAAGATTTTCTGTCCCTTGATTTTATGTGACAGCTTGGAAGAGATGTGTGCTGAATTATGGAAGTTATCGTGTCCATAAGAAATAGATATATATATATATGTATGTATAAAGTTTTGAACTAAGGATTGTTTGGGGCTCTATGGGTCATGATCGGCGTAGATCTGCAATTTTTTTCAGAAATTCCTACATATGGGAGAATGTAATAGATATTATTTCCTACGAAATCTACATAAATGTTTAGAATGGATTTCAGCATAGGCATGTAAAAATGAATGTGTCTAAAAGTATCATCATAACTTGGCTTGTAAGTGAAACAAAAATTAATAATACTTGTTAGACCGGCCTCAAAGTAAATTTATCTTATTGAAAAATGCTTGATCAACGCACTATTTGCAAGTCAACAAAATTTATATTTAATTGTAAGAAAGTCTTAAAAATCATGAAAAACTCAAAGTCGAAAATCGAAGTGATAAGCCCCTTGAATACGACCTCATGTTCTCAGACACAATATATTTTTCAAAAGGTAGTAAATATAAAAATGCTCATTTATTTTGACGACGGTATACTCATAAAGATTGGGCAACCAGAATAAAAATATATTTATCTTTATCTGTATTAAAAAAAATATACGAAACGTTTTGTTATTTTTTTAATCTTATAATTTCAAAGTTTCTAATGTATTTCTTTAATCATCTCTATAGTTTCTACACAATAAATTCATTCTAATGTATTTCTTTAATCATCTCTATATTTTCTACAAAATAAATTTATGGTAAATTGTATTTCAAATGAAAATCCAATTTCAAAGTAATTGCTTAAAAGGCGCAAAGGCCAACATAGTGAAAAAGATTCCAAGCCGGGACTCGAATCCGGGCCATCAGTATAGCGCACTGACGTTCTACCGACTAAACCACTTGGAACGATACACAGCTCGGAAAATTGCGCCTTTTAAGCAATTACTTTGAAATTTGATTTTCATTTGAAATATTGTATCCAAGGCGAATGTTTCTCTCTGGAATAATTTCCATGTATTAATATGGTAAATTGTATTTGTTGCATTGTTCGAACGACTATCATAAGATAATTTTTTGTTCTTCCCTGCGCCTCACTACATTGCATTATGTACAAAATATCGAATTTGAAAATACGATTTTCTTTGTACAGTAGACAGCCCCATATTCGGATTTTCCATATACGAACAAATAGAAACCGAAAACGTAATGCACGGTTGTATTTTTTTTTCAACGTTCTTAAAATTCTGGGTAATTGAAAGATGTCAAAAAGAATTCTTTGCACTCTTAACCAGATATTCAGTCCTAAATCACTTTTTTCGTTTTCAAATAAGTTGTACGGATAGTTATTCATATTATCAAGCGTTAGATGTACGCATATTTTTACTATTTTGAAATTTTTGACAATGAATTTTATAAATTTTTAATTCTATTTTATAAAGTTGTTTACCTTACGATATATAAAGAAACGCAGCAAATCAACTCTCTCTGACGTAGTTATAATGAGGTTTTGGCGTAAGAAAGTGGATCCGCAGCGAATTGAGAGAAGAACAAACACAAGTTTTATGCGATATTTAAAAAAAAAAATAAAAAAAAAAAGATACATTTTTGTACTGTAAATTGCAATTGGAAACATGTTGTTCAAATATAATAAAAAGTGAATCAAAACGTTTTTATATGTTAATTAGGTACATATATGCCTCTTTCTTAATGAAAAATATACCCATCTTTCTTATCCGTATTTTTTTCTCTACTATTTCTCAAGTCTACAATAGTCCGTTTATGGGAGTTTCTACTATAATTAACATTTACACTACTAAAAAGTCATTCGGGTCAGTGCCGGGAGGAAGAGGTAGCTTTCATATTCCTTATTTTTAAAAAGCTAGCTTATGTTATTCAAACACACAAAACTCAATTTGGTGGAAATCGATTATAGAAGATTCAATACTAATTTTTATCAACACCTTTTTTACAAATTCCTTATGAATGAGAATTTCGCGAAAGTAGTCAGCTTTATCCAAGCTGCTTTTATTTAAAGCAACTTCTATTTGGTTGCCAAATTTGGCGATATCTTGAAGTGCCTGCCATTTTAAGACAACATGGTGGGTGAGGCTAACTAGTCAACTTGGTCGAGACCTTAGTAATTCCTATCCACATGCTCACTCACATCGGAATCGGGATATATACGAGTGCTGTCGCAGGCAAAAAATCAGGTTTTTCAAAATGACACCCACATAAAGAAATTCAAGCCATTTTTTAAGATAAAGACAAAACAAAAAAAGGTACGGAATCCTTATATCAAGGTCAAATACTTAAGAAAGAAATCTTTTTCAATTTCTAATTTTATGCACCTCACTTTAAATATATATATATATATTTAATTCAATGGCAGCCATTTTGAAACAAGATGGCGGATGAAGATGGCCAGCGAACTTGGTCGAGACATTGCTATATACTATCCACAAACCTTCTTACATCCAAATAGGTTAATAAATATGGGTGTTATAGCGTGACAAATATCAGATCGTTTCAAGATGTCAGCCACGCATGAAATTCAAAGGTCTATAACTCAGCCATTTTTTAAGATATAGACGAAACAAAAACTGCTTCGGAATCTTTGTATAAAAGCCAAACACATACGAAAAAAAAAATATTTTTCCAGTTTCAATTTTTTGGCACCACATTTCAAATTTAATTTTTTTTAAATGGCCGCCATTTTTAAACAAAATTGCGAATGGAGCTCGCCAACGAACTCGGTCGAGACATTGGTATGCACTATGTACACACCGAGTTACATCCAAATCATAAATACGAGAGTTACAGTATGATAAAGATCGGATATATATATATATATATATATATTCCTCCGAACGGCTGCAATAGGTAGCTTTTTGTAATGAAAGCTACCTAAAACAACATTAATTTCCCCAAAGAACATAATGATTAGCATTTAATTTATCTTAATAAACTTTATCTAATTATTTCAAAGTTTTGTAAATGTTCATTCACTAAATTATCCGAAGACGAAAAGCTTTAACAATATTATTGGGCAACGCTTTTTGTGCACTTATAACACAATATCAATATAATCGAAATATACGTATAATAAAAATGTTAGTTCCGTGTAAAATACATAACTAGTATATTTGTAAAAAAACAATTAAAATTGTTTTTGTGTCTCCTTAATACAAGAAATAATTTTAAGGCGTACATAGAATATATATATATATATATTACATTTCTCATTTCATAAAGAAGACATAGTAATGGTCATCCATAACGATTTGTGAAAAGGATGGGGTCATGTTAAATATATAGTTCTTTACATACAGCTGTAGTAAAATTTTTGTAGAGCTTATAGATTTTATTCCAAAACACAGAAAGTATAACTAGAATATTGAATTCCACTCATCCAGGAAAAGTATTATATTCCTATGAGGCAATATGATAGATTATGAATTTAACTTTGTTAATCGGATGTATATAACAGAGAATCATAAGCACTATTGTGAGTTCTTGTGTCACAGAGAATACAACGTAAGCAACTGTTATATTAGTTAAAAGTATGATTAACCCTTAAATGCCAGATTTTTTAAAAATCATTGTAATAATGTTTTTCGGCTTTCATTTTTTAAATACATCATGGGAAAAATATTTTAAAAAACCATATTTTGTTTTAAGTATGTTTTACGGATAAAAAAATTTGTTACTAATCATCAATACTGCACTTTAATTGAAAAAATAAGTTTTCTTGATACAATTCTATAATATTAAACACACAAGATTTTTAGGAACTATAATAAGAAATAAATTTTATTTGCTCACTGTAAAACAAAATAAGCTATTTCGCAAGCTTCCAAACAAAGCAAAATGAACAAGTAGCCACAATTGAAAAAATAAATCTATATTTATTCTTAAACAGCACAAGTGTTGCCATCTACATGATGAAAATCGATTTAATAATATTTTCAGAATGTATTTTAGTGGCAACATTAGGCATTATAGCTTCAATATTATTCTAGTAATATTTTAGAGCCTAAATTTGGTATGTTGCCGAAAATCAACACCCGGCATTTAAGGGTTAAATAACAACTGTGAAAATTCAACAATGGTTTTTATGCTGGGAGGCAAGTTCTTCGTATTCTATTAGCTTGAAGGCGCAACAAATATTTTATACAATGATTTAAAAAAAACCTTGTCCGTTAGAATATAGACGATTGCAGTGCGTTTTTATCCACCGATGAGTTTAGCTTCCTTTTTCAGTCAGGTAAACTTTCGGGCGTATTTTATAGACTGACATCAAATGTTTGTGTTTAACGTTCTTGCGAACACAATGCATCCAGGAAACATTACTTTTCGGATTAAATCATTTTTCCCTATTGATTTTGTTCGTTCTTTTTTTCGACCCTATGTTGTTATTTACATTACAGTTTAGCGCAGATTGTGGTACACCTCATACATATAGAAAAATTACGTTTGGAGTAAAGGAGCTGTTTTAAGTAAGCGTTGTTAAAATAATATTCGGATTACGTTTATATTTTGGTCTAGATGTGTATACGTTAAATTCAACATATTCCCCAAACTCTTCAAACTTCAAAATTGTTTCGAAAACTGCGAAAGCAAACTGAAAGATATGGTACGTTAGTGATATACATGTAGTAGCAAGTGTCAAACGTATGGAGCCAGAACATACTTGCTGGAAACAGCATGAATTTTTATCTTAAAATTTTCGGATTTTGACGCGTTCCGGTTGGCCAATTAAGTATTATGAGGTCCATTTAAAATCATTAATTGACGATAATCAGCATATATTAATTAATGATACAGTGAAGAAAATGCTTTGAAAACATCTATATGACAGTATGAGATGGTAATAGGTACGTAAATAATCTTATTTTTCTTTTTAACACCCAATGGCGTAATTAATTTAACACAAGGCACCAATATATGTGACATAACCTTAAACCGTAGCCCTAACGATCATGTTTGTTACACCCTGGCAACTACGATGTTTTGCAATAAATAACAATTAGAGTGGAATAATGTCTTATTCAACATTGAATCTAGATTTAATTTGCAGTCTGGCAGTTTTCTGTGTTCTGTGTGCACCAAATATACAACATCTATTTCCTAACATATTAAGCACGAATCAAAAAAGAAAAATAATTTTGCAATTAAAAACACAAATGCAATTGTGAAGATTTCTAATTTATGAGGTAATTTTTTTATGTGCTTCTTTTTTCCCTCTGAAAATATAACTATTGCATTTATCGCTGCGTCCCTGGACTTAATCGTAATCATTTTTAATTTGCGCCTCGTGCAGACGACAGTTTTTTAATTAATTAATTTATTTATTTTTTAGAAAGAATTTTTTTAGTATGTCTATGATACGCATCCAATTTATAATTATTATGGTAATGAAATTATGACGCACGAAAACATTAAGTATTTTGTTTTGTGGTAGTGTTAAAATATATATTTTTGGGGTCTTCATTTGGCCCTGTGATTACAGATTAAATAGTACGATTATTCACTATAAAGTTTTTAATATAATAATTAATATCCCGATAATATGACCTCAGGTAAGCCTATTCCATTCATGTGAACTAATAATTCATATTTAAAAGCAGCATTAATTATTATTATTATTATTATTATTTTTACTTCAAACATAAGATTTCAAAACAAGATTTAGTTGTTCAAAAAGTTGATTATTTATGTAGTTCAGTGTATTTTAATGATGAAATCTGCAAATAATTCAAAAATTCAAATTATCGAAAATATATATTTCGCCACCCGTTTAAATATTTAGAACTTATTATATAACTTAAGTTTTTCTTTAAGCTAAAAGGTTTCTATTCAAGTACTAAATATATTGACAATTAATCTTGAATATTCTTCATTCATATAAAGAGTTAAATTAGTTCACAAAGTTCTCTTATTGCGAAATTTTCTTATTATTTTATCACTTATTTTTCTTCCCAAATAGATTCTCAAATAAAATAAAATCGTCGCAATTAAACTATTTTAAACTTTCCTTCTGTACTTTTTTGAACTAACGTATTGCGGAGCTATCCTTTAAATGCATCACCCTGTATTTTTTATATGCACACACATAAATAATTAACTTATAGATAGTTTAAAGATTAAAACTTTTGAAGTAATCTAAATAAAGAAAAATCTTTTAAACTATAAGAATTAAACCATTGGCAGTTACGGGTTTACTTCCGTTTGTCTATAAAGTTAAATTAGTTAACACTTTATTCTTATTACCGAAGTTTTTTTCCTCCTGTTATAAATAATTGATTTCTTCAATTAAATATACTTAGGGAAAAGCTGGCGAAAGACTCAATTAAGATTTGATTAAAAAATCAGCATTTTGTGACTGCGGATTTTTTATAAAATGTTTCTTCTTAGTAATCACCAATCTTCTTTTACGAAATATACAGTCTGTTTAATAAAGAGTGGAGTGTATTTAACTGTTTAATACTTTATTTTTGTATTTATAAAAAATGATAATCCATAAGATTCGTTTCTGAGGTTCGATAGTAATTCTAAATTTCGATACTAATATTAACCCTTAAATGCCTGGTGTTGCTTTTCGGCAACAAACCCAATTTAGGATCTAAAATACCATTAGAAAAATATTGAAGCTATAATGCCTAATATTGCCACTAAAATACATTCTGAAAATATTATTAAATCGATTTTCAACATGTAGATGGCAACACTTGTGCTGTTTCAGAATAAAGATACATTTATTTTTTCAATTGTTGCTACTTGTTCTTTTTGTTTTGTTTGGGAGCTTGCGAAATATCCTATTTTGACCTGCAGTGAGCAAGTAAAATTTATTTCTCATTATAGTTCCTAAAATTCTTGTGTGTTTAATATTATAGAATTTTATCAAGTGAAATTATGTTTTCAATTAAACACCACTATTGCCGATTAGTAACAAACTGTTTTTTAGCCGTAAACTATATTTAAAACAAAGTATGATTTTTTAAGTATTTTTCCCATGATTTATTTAAAAAATAAAAGCCGAAAAACATTATCACAATGATTTTTGAAAAATCAGGCATTTAATGGTTAAAGTTCGATACTAATTCTACAGTTCAATGTCGAACATAGTCAAATATTAAATTATAGGTACTTGTTTATTATCCTGTCGATCACTTCCCATAGAGAAAAATATCGCTAAACTATAGGATTTAACGCTAAAAATGGATTATCGTAGGCTTACTTTCACATGACGTCAAATCCGTTTGCACATGTTTGTTATGTCATCTAGCTGTTTTTAATTTAATGTTATATCTACATTTTTAATGACGTTTTATTAATTTATTAGTTCTTTAGTCAAATAAAGGAACGGTTATGTCATTAAACGATTATGTCATGATAATAACAGAGAAAAACAACTAAAAAAATATTTCGATTCGCAGAATCGATCAATTTCAAATGACGTCGCAAACATTAATCCATAACTCGAAACGATAATTAAGAAATTTTCATCTCACTTCACATAATATATGCCACCTTGAAATCCGCAATTAATAATGTTAGATTATTTGTAAATTTCTGAACTTAAAAGTTTCTTAAAATTTCAGAAAATTTAAATTTTATGAACGTGAAATTAGCCAAATTTTATTTAAGTTTCTTTTTCTGATATACTATAAAAATCAGTTTCTAGGCAACTGTAAAATAAAAATAATAGGATAAAAAAGACATACGTACTTATTACTTGAAAATTATAAAAATTATTTTTAATGCAATAAATTCCATAAAACATTGTACAGAAAATTCCGAAAGGCCACGGAAATCCATCTGTATATATAAAAAAAGTTTTGATTTGGAAATGGACCAATGAAAATCTGTGTAGATAATCCGGGTAGATCGGCATCCAATTTGAATGCTTGAGCATGGCCTTTCATCGTTAATATTAAAAAAACTGTTGCATACAAAAATATGAAAATCGGTGGTGTTATAGAGAAATATTTGATAAACACGCTGATGCAGACAGTTTTCAAATCGAAGAATTATTTTAAGATATATTTAATGCTAAATTTGGACAAAATCGTTCCATTAAAAAAGTTTTACTGGAGCAAAAACTATACATGATAATTTAATCAATTTTAAATTGAAATTTTCAGCATTTCGAGAGATATTTTTTACAAATTTTAGAAAATGTTATTAATTTAAACTGTTGCCAGTTGTATAAACAGTGCAAACAATAATGTTTACTTCAAATTAAAAATTTATTTGCACGTGACTATTACAAACGGAAAAAAACTTTAAAATTGGAATTAAATGATTACATGTTAAAAGCAGGAAAATTACGTCATAAGAACCATATGCACAGATGTCATATACGCCCCATATTGGCGCAATTTTCTCCGACGCCAATTTGGCGAAAACATCAATAGCATAAACAACAACATCCGGGTTACCATATCAAGCAAAATAACGACACTTTAGCACGAGTTAAGTACCCGTTGCGTATATGAAATTGGCGTCAGAAAAAAATTGCGCCAATGACATCTGTGCCGAACCATATTTACACTTGAATTAAAAAAAAAAAAAAAAAAAAAAAAAAAAAAAAATCATTATTATGCGTTAAAACTTGTAATTTGAGGAAATTACGTCATATTTAAAATGGCAAAAAATATAGCAAAACAATTAAAATTGAAAAATATATTTGCGCGAGATATTATGAGATAATCTTTTCAACTATTATCGTGAATTCGAAGACAGCGCAAATAATATTTCCTTCCAACAACAAAAGTATTTTTACGTGAATATTAATAAGAGAAATAAAACTTTGGTGTAAATTACGTCAGATTTGAAACAATACATTTAAAATGAATTATTTAAAAGAACTATCTTATAGCGCTGTTAAAAAATACCGGGAGACAGTGACACTCTTTACTTAATTCATTTTACATTAGCTTATTTTCAAATGTTTAACGGTATTTCTTAGTTATCCCGTCGACCAAATTAATGTCGCCAAATTGTAAGATTAAATGCCAATAATGGTTGCCATTAATTAATTAATTGCAAGAATAAATGCCAATAATGGCCAATAAACCCAATACTTCGACGTTTTATTTGTATCTTTATTTATGTTTTACTAATTTATTTGTTCTTTCGTTATTTAAAATAAAACTTATGTCAATGTGTATAATTTGGCGAGTGGTTTGGCGATTTATATAAATTGGCGAAATTGGTCGACGGGATAACTAAGAAGTACCAATTTAACTATTTTTTTAATTAAATACGAAAAAAGCCATTGTATCTCTTAACAGCAGCAGATTTGGCCTTAAAAATCCCCAATCCAAGGAAAACGAATGGACACCCGTTTGCAGAGAGATCGCTACTGTTTTTTTTTATTCAATATTTTTAAAGCCGATCAAATTAGCGTGCTTTTTGGATTTTGGTGTGCCTGAACGGGAGTTGGCGAGCGTAGCTCGTCGGGGGCTGAGCCCCCTAGTTATTGAAAAAATAAATAAACAGATTTGATAAATTATAGATATTGCTTAGGAAACATTTATGAATCACAATGTAATGCCAATTATTCTAATCATTCTTTTATCAAAAATTGTCTGAACTTTTTATATCTGTCGATACTCTCACCTAAAAACACCCTATTATTCAGTGACGTTTCTAACTCTAATTCTCTTAATATTCTTTCGTATAAAAGTTTGGAATTACAACATTCTTCAATTTGTTTATTTGTAATTATAATTTGGCGATCATTTTTTTTTTTTTTTTTTTTTTTTTTTTACGGAACGTTGTCGACGGAATAATAGAGAAGTACCGGATTATAATATATTGGATACTTAAGTTATATATATATATATATATATATATATATATATATATATATATATATAAACATCGAAATAATACATTTGTTAGTCGTTTTCAAAATTATTTCATAAAGTAATGTTTTAGTTTCATGAAAATGACATTTAATTTTTTAAAATGTTATGTATGCATTTCTAATCATAAATATTCCATAAAAGTCATATTAAATATAATCAAAAATTTGTTTATAATATTTTCGGCATCGGTAATTTATATTTTCTATATCTATGTTTTCCTGTTATCTTATAAAATAAGAAACGTATACGCCATTAACGGTAAACATAAAAGTAACTCAAGTTGCTGGGTCATGCTGTGTCGCTTCAGCTTTGGTAGATGCTTCTAAATATCAGATAAATAAAAGTTTGCCAATCAAAATGAACAAACAATATAATCTCAAATAAAATTTCTTTTTTGTTTTTAATTTGAGATGATATCTGACGTAATTCGAAAATAAAAACATTTTTTAATTTAAATCTTTGGATGTTTCCATTACTGAAATTTTAAATAGATGTATACAAAGTATAAGAGTACGAATATTTTAAAGAATTTTAAGATTAAAAATTTTAATCTAATTTAATTTAAATGAAAAGTTTCTTTTGAATTATAAGGCTAAAGTCATTCATAGTGAATGGAGAATTTTCTTCCGTTAGCCTGAAAAGTTAAATTAGTTCTTACTTCGTTATTCTTTAGACCGAAGTTTACTCTATTGTTTAATAAATAATTGATTTCTACAAATAGAATTAGGAATGAAAAAATTAAACTTTATTTTAATTAAAAATTCAGACTTCTCTAATTACGGATTGTTTTAGATAAAGTTTCGGATAACTTTATTTTTCGAAATTCTCCGTGACTCTCATAGTAATTACAGTTAATACTTTTTCTTGGCAGTTTTTATTTTACTAAAACTCTATTTTATAAATATTGTTTTACATAGTCTTTAATAAGCGAATTTAATGAAAGTTGTAACATGCGCTTAAATAATAATATGCATTTTGTTATAACACGCATTCAGAAGTACTGCGAAATATGTAACTGCTGACTTATGATACGTTACAAGGATTGACTGTATTATATTAACATATTGGGAAACATCTTTGTGTGTGAACTTTTGCTTTATAGATTTTTAAGTCAACGAAAGTAAAAGAAAAAATAAGGACTAAATAATTCTTTTCTATTTATTCTAAAACTAGCAATTACTGCAAAATATTTCGTTACATGTATTCGTAATCCCGTTGTTTTGTCCGAGAGACTTCTGTGGATTTACAACATAACGTTTTAAAAGATGACGATTCGAGTAACGGTATTGTAATATTAGTTTTTTTATAATCGACACGCAGTCATGTTATGTACATGTTAAAATTTCCTTTAATGATCTTGAAGATGCATTGCAATACCTGTTTTTGTTCAATAAAGGAAAATTTCATTAATGAAGCAAGATAATGTCTGCTTCTGCAAAAATAAAATTAAAATGAAAATTTAGTATGTTTATTTTTCACATACTAATTCATTTTTTAAATATATAACTTTAGTAAAGAGATACATTTTAATGATTTTCTTGGTGATAAAGGAGGAGATATAAATGAAATTATCCTTACGATATTATTTGAAAAAATAATTTTATCACACATATAATTCAATAAATAACTTAACGTCACATGCGTGAATCAATGTTCATGTAGAAAAAGTGATTAAAATAAAGGATTATGAGTTATAAATGATGATTATGATATAAACAACACATTTTGAAGTTGTAATGCATGCTAATTTCAACAAAGGCGATTTTTAAAAAAACGTGTTAATGTTTGTTCCGTAATATGTGTTACAATAATTAGATAACACAAGGTCCGGCTATTAATTTCCAGGACTCATGGAATAACTCAGAAGAAAAAAAAGGTTAAGCACATAGCCATTTAATATGATTCGAAGTAATCCCCATCAGCCGTAATGCACGTCTGTACAAATTTCGGAAAGAAGTTTTAAAGTCCTCTTTTGCAATGCTCTTTAACAGTGACGTTACAGTTTTCTTGATGGCTTCGACATCCTGAAATCTTGTTCCCTTGAGCGAATTTTTAAGCTTAGGAAACATGAAAAAGTCTGCGGGTGCTATGTCTGGAGAGTATGGTGGTTGCTGCATCTCAACGACACCATGCTGGGCTAAGTATCGCCTCAGAGTTAATGCAACGTGAGGAACTAATCAGGAACAAATCTTGCGTTTGCCTAGGTCTTGCGTCAAAATTCGCCGAACCGTCTCTTTGTCCATGTTCAATTCATTGGTGAGTACTCGAATAGTCAATCGACGATCACATTTCACCATATCGCGAACTTTTTGAATTGCTTCCGACGTGCGTACGGACTGCGGCCGACCTGTGTGGGGATCATTTTCAATGCTTTCGCGCCCGTCCCGAAAACGTTTAAACCATTCAAAAGTTCTTGATCGGGATAATGCTTCCTCGCCGTAAACTTGTTCGTAAACATTTCGTAAGTTTCCGCAGTTGTCTTGCCCAATTTTAAGCAAAATTTAATGTTAATTCTTTGCTCCATTTTCACTTCGACAACAGGAATTTAAGAGCTACGCTTTAATGCGCCTTTCCACGAGGATCACTTACTTCACAATGGCGCCGAGTGCACTGCACATGCGCAAGAAAACGTTCTTCAATCTGCAATCATTAGCGCCATCTTCCGGCTTTTCGTTCTCGTACAGTTACGTCAGTCCTGGAAATTAATAGCCCGACCTTGTAATTCCATAATGCACAAATAGTTGATGATTATACTAACAAATTAATAATATTAGTTGTCGATAATCGACGCGATGTCATGTTATTTTCATGTTAAATTTTTCATTGATGATCTTGGAGAAAAAATGCAATCGCTTTTTAAATTCACCAATGTAATGTTTATCTAATTGAGCAATATTATATATGCTTCTGCGGAAAAAAAAGAAAATTTAGTCCGTTTACTGTTTACATAGTTATTTTTTAATATGTATGACTATAGTAAAGACCTTTATTTTAGTGATTTTCTTGAATATAAAGGCGAAGATAAAAATGAAATTACCCCCAGGATAATATTTCAAAAACTAATTTGTGCCACGAGTAATTCAATAATTAACTGGACGCCATATCTTTTAATTAATGTTTATGCTAGTATAATTCTTAAAATAAAATATCATTGCCTTTCTGAAGTGATAATGCATGCTAATTTTATTAAAGGCAAATTTATCAAACGTATTTAATGTTTATTCCGTAATCTGTGACACAATAATTACGTAATAATTTCAGAATGCATAAAAATTGTTGTTTCAACCAACGAATTAATAACAGTAGTTATCAATAATCGACATGAACTCGTGTTATTTGCACGTTAAAAGTTTTGTTAATGATTTTAATGAAAAATTGAAATATCTTTTCAAAATGAATAATGGAATATTTCATTAATAAAGTAATAGTATATCTGCTTCTGCTAAAAAAAATAAAATTTAGAACGTTTATATTTTACGCAATTCTTTTGTTTTCAAATATATATAACTGTAGCAAAGTCTTCATTTTTATAACTTCCTTGATGATAAAGGAGGAGATAAAAATGAAATTATCCTTCCGAGAATATTTGAAAAACGAATTTTTGACATGAGTAATTCAATAAATAAGAGAACGCCACATCTATTAATCAGTTTTTATGCTACTATTATGATTAAAATAAAAGATGACTTCGTAAAATAAATGACTATCATATAAATAAATCTTTTTTTAAGCGGCAATACTTGTTAATTTCAACAAGGGCGATTTTAATAAAACGTGTTTAATGTTTGTTTTTTTCGTAATATATGTTACTATAATTCAATAATAACTTCTTAATGAATAAAATATTATGAATCGACTAATGAATTAATAATATTAATTATCTGTAATAGACACGCAGTCTGTTCTCCACATGTTGAAATTATCAACAATGATCTTGAAGATAAACTGCAATAGATCTTTAAATTCAATAATGGAATATTCGCTCACGATGTACTATAATTACTCCATGAATGGAATATTCCATTAATGGAGCAATAGTATACCTACTTTTGCGAAAAAAATTAGTATGTTTATTTTTTATATAAAACTTTTTTTAAATATATGACTGTAGCAAAGAACTTGATTTTAATGATTTTCTAGATAATAAAGTATGAGATAAAAATGAAATTATCCACGAGCATATTTCATAAAATATTTTATGACACAAGTAATTCAATAAATAAATGGACGTCATATCTGTTAATTAATGTTTATGATAGTATAATGCTTAAAGTAAAAGATAATTACGTGTAAATGATGATTATGAACCTTTGAATAAACCTTTTTGAAGTTGTAATGCATGCCAATTTCAACAAAGACGATTATAAAATGCGTTTAATGTTTATTCTGTAGTATGGGATACAATAATTATATCTATTTATATAAAATCCAAGTCTCTGCGTGTCCCTCACTATTCCGGTACGACCGCCTCATTGAAATGAGTAATTGTTGAAAAATATTAATGCAGGGTTACCACGGTAGCGCCAAATGTTAGCCAACTTGGCGATATCTGGCTAATTTGGCGAAATTCCCATTTAAAACCTTTTATCTTTCATAATGGAGGTCACGGAAATTTAATTTAAACTCCACTCTTTTAAAGATATTTTTTCGAAATCTATTGGTGAGAATTTAAAGTACATCTTTACATCTTCCTCCCGATGCTACTAATAAAAAAAAATCCCTGCCGGCTCGGGCCTACAGGCGGAGGTAGATTTCGATGTTAAGTACTAAATTCTCCAACAAAACTTAAATCAAGATTAGAGATAAAACCCAGTTTCTTCACAAAGAGCGATCTGTAGTGAGCTAAACATTTTGTGAAAATTGTAATATACACGAATACACACACACATATATATGGAATAGGTTTAAAAATGGCTACAAAAAATTCAGAGAACGTTAAAGTGTTAAAATATGTTAATATTTCCATAGTCGGGTTTTTATCATGTTTTAATACGTTTCTTCAAACTTACATGGCGTTACATATTCACCTGCTGAGGTCCATTATATTTCCAATATGACGCAATATACATATTTTTTTAATTCGTCAAACTATTTATTTTGAGTTTTCATGCTGAAATCTTGCTCTAGGAAACTTATGATGTAATATTCAATTTGTCAAACTATTTAATTTTACACGTGAAAATTTTGCAAAAGAAAAGTAATTGTTGTGATGAGAATTTTATTATTATTTTTTTTAATTGTTGGCAACTGCAATAACGAAAAACTTTAATTTTTTTCCTGCCATTGTTGTGTAAGAGCTGGTTTTATCAGAATCATGTTAAGCCAGTATTCAAAATGTTGAACCCTCCCCATTTCCACCCTCTTGATCCGATTTCGCCCATTTTCAATCCCCGCCGAGATATTAGCCATCTCAAAGTTGTTGGCGAGTTTGAAGATGATTCGTGCATAATTGCGACTTTTATCGTGCGGACAAAATTTAGTACATACATACATACACACACACACACACATATATATATATATATATATATATATATATATATATATATATATATATATATATATATATATATATATATATATATATATATATATAAACTTTTTAAGTGGGGGTGGTTTTGGGTTCCTGGGGTCCTATAATGAAAAGTTATGAAGGAATTATTCAAAAGTCGCACCATGGTAACGACTGCAATAGGTAGTATTTCTTATGAAATCTACCTAATAACCGCCAATAGACAAAGGTGTACTGTGTGAACTCCTAACTGCGCGATTTTAATGTGCTTTAGGTACTTTTCCAGTATAGGTGCCTTGGCGAAAAAGGAAATTTGGTAACATATTTTCCGGGAACCTATTCACTGTTTCATTTTATATACACACGCATTTTTTTCGATATTTATACGATTTATTTAACATAAAAAAGCCGTTTCTCTAATTTTATACAGAAACAGATGTAATTTGTACATAAGAACATCAATAATATACCTATAAAACAAACAAAAACGCTCATCAAATTTGTTTTCATAGCTGTTTATATGATTTGACAACAAATCTCGATATTTTTCCATTATACGGACACCATGCCAAAATGTATGCTAATGCGCCAATTATTTCAAAATGCTAAAAGATATTTGTAATTTTATACCAGCAGTTTAATATGAGTTTTATTGTAGTGCTTTATTTTATAGCAGTTATTTGTTCACTTACTTTAAGTATATATTTGTGATTTGATGAAATAGTTCGTAAAAGTCTGGAATTTTCAAATGTTATATTTTTTACATGCTCACTTTAGTATCGACAATGGTTTTTCTTTTATTTTTCAAATGCTTCAATTCACGATTTTGCGCCAACTATTACGCTTGGCGACAATGGTGTCCGCATAACGGAAAAGTACCCAAATCTCACTTTCTGATGCCCAAATTACACCTTTTTTTTTTTTTTTAATGCCAAATCCCCTACAGTGGAAAAGTACCAAACTGACTATTATTTTGCGCTATCCGTGTTATAGTTTGTACTATATGCAAGGGGAGTGGAGCGAAGAGTTTAAACATTAAATATTAAAGTTTCGGCACAAATGTCATATACATAACGGGTGCTTAACTGGCGCCAAAGTGTCGTAATTTTGCTTGATATGATAATCCGGATATTGTTGTTTATGCTGTTGATGTTTTCGCCAAATTGGCGTCGGAAAAAAATCGCGCCAATATATGATAACGTATATGACAACTGTCTCAAAGTTTCTCTAAAGCAGTAAAAGACTAAAAAATTAAGAATAAAATAAATGCAAAATAACACTAAAGAAGAAAGAAAAATCATGCGTTAAGCATATAATAGGAAACACTTTCCAACACATCCTGAATGCTTTAACAAAACTTCGTTATTTAGGGAAATAAGGTAAATAAGATAACGTTACTTCTTAGATATTCCGTCGACCAATTTCGCCGAATTATATAAATCGCCAAATCAATAGTAAAACATTGACAAAAATACAAATAAAACGTCGAATTAATGGTTTTATTGGCCATTATTGCCATTTAATATTACAATTAATTAATTAATGGCAACCATTATTGGCAATTAATCTTACAATTTGGCGACAGTAATTTGGTCGACGGGATAACTAAGAAGTATTAAGATAACTAAGTAAACATTTTAGAAACGCATAAAAAAATTAAAAATTGATCTCAGCAGTTACCGTCGATAGCCAATAGTACCGTTATTACATGCCACTATTTAGCTAAAATTTAATTTAAACTACTCTTAAAACTACTGAAATCACATTTCCAGATATTATCATCCATAGACGGTTATTTATCCAATTCTTTGCGTGACCATGTACATCACTTTATCTATATTCTATAAACATTTCTTAGGAAACTAAATGCAGTTCAGCGTAAAAATGCATAACTCCTTTAAAAACCACCTTTAAGCAATTTACTCTCATACTCAGTAACCCTTATGAATTCTTTTGTTTAGCCCTGCATATGAACTGTAGCATTTATACACACAGTATAGTATGCATAAATGTAGTGAAACATAAAAGCGCATATCATAATTAAAAATGCATTTCTAGCAATCATTGCTTATGTACAATACTTCGGAGAAAAGTTTCTTGGCGAGAAAGAAGTTTGCCAACGTATTTTCTGGCAACCTATTTACTGTTTCATACTCACAAGCAATTTTTTCCATATGTATACAATTTGGCACAGATGTCATATACGGATACAGATGTCATATATAGATGTCATATATCATATATTATATATATTGGCGCGATTTTTTTTCCGACGCCAATTTGGCGAAAACATCAACAGCATAAACAACATTCGGGTTACCATTACAGACAAAATAACGACACTTTGGCGCCAGTTAAGTACTCGGTGCGTATATGACATCGGCGTCAAAAAAATCGCGCCAATATGGGCGAATATGACATCTGTGCCGACAATTTAATATAAAAAAGCTATTTACCCATTTTTATAAAGAAACAGAAGCAACTTTTGCACAGATGTCATATACGCATGGGGGTTGGCGTGATTTTTCTATGACGCCAATTTGGCAGAAATCTCGCTTTCGAATGCCAGTTACTTATATATTTTTCAATTATTTGCTATAATTTTGAAAAGGAAATATCTATAAATAAATAAAAGTTTGAATAATAACTATAGAACAAAGCAGTTTATATAATTAAAAAATAGAAAATAAAAGTAAATAAACAATTTATTAATAAATAAAAAACAATAGCCGGATTACCATAGCAGGCAAAATAACACCATTATGGCGCCAGTTAGGTATCCCGGTTCATATCTGAAATCTGTGCCGTAATTTGTATATAAAAAAATTATATATATTTAGAAACGATTTTTTTATGTATATAAGTGCATATTCAAACAAAGATAAAAGTTCATTAGATTTGTTTTCATAGCTGTTTATATATTTTCGCAACATATCTCACTTTCTGATGCCCGAATCACGCCAAGCTTTTTTTAAAAATGCGCAATAATGGAAATGTACTTAAATAAATAATTAACATAATTAACAAATTATACAAACTAAAACTTTTTATTTCGAGATCAAAGCATTGTTTTTAATTTCGATTAAAAATACATATATCCTGGGATAACGTCAATTGAAATTAGGTTCACAGCTTAATATCTCATTCCATAAACCTAAACAAACACAAGTGATTCATTCATCGTGAAACGTCAAAAATGTTAAATCATTGAGGTAATCATTCACAAAGTAAGTTCTCCAACAATCAATGGGCAATATTCTAATGACGTCATAGTAGGTAAAATGGAGGCGGTATCGTTTGTTTATGGTTTGTAATCACAAAGATTTAATTTTGCAATATCTCTTAGTTACATTATTTTATTGTCATATTTATGGGCTCAGAACAAAAGCCTATTTTTTCCTTATTTAGTTATTAAAGACGGGAAAAATCATAAATGCATGATTTAAAAATTTTAAATAATTTTCTTTCTTAATACTTAAAAATAACATCGGGAAGTAACAGTGGGTTTAAGTTAAATAAGTTTAACTGTTTAATTCTGCTGTAATATTTAAAATAACTGTGTTTATTAGATTTCAGTACTCAACATCAAGGCCCGATTAAACTTTGAATTTAGAGGAATTACAATGTCATTTCAGGACCTTTCTTTTGGAGAAGCTTTTCTAAATTCCATATATACATGGGAAATCTTCAGTGGTAGAAATATTATTCCTAGGACTGACATAACACGAGAACGGCCTGCAATTTTACACAAGTTTTTGAAAGCTACTTTATATCAGAAATTTTACTAAAAACTGGTTACTTTTTTGTTATAGCGGCCCACACTATTAGGATTATGACAAGTTGCAGCCAATTTCGCCAACGTCGTAACCAAAATCGTGAAGCACACACATATAATACCATATAATACCATTTCATGAAATCGTATACGATAATTTAATAGTTTATAACCTTACTTCAAGTGTGTTATTTATTTAAGGCTCAACAATCTAAATTGTCCAATATATGAATTTAAAAATATGTAAACATAGATTGAATAGACATGACCGCAAAAAGCCTCAAATCTGCATAACATTGGAACCAAACTGCGCAGATTAGTGGTCTTCTACTGTACACAGTTTTTCATAAATGTGTTTTGTTCTTAAAATGTGTTATTTCCATCTATAACTGCGGAACAAGCGAGAAAACTCATATTCTTGCACATGAGTTGTATATATCTTTATATCTAAATTTCCGCCATTTTTGACGGGCTATCTTTCTAGTAATAACATAAAATGCAAATAAAAGTATATGATTCAACTAACAAATTAATAATATTAGTAATCGATAATTGACGCGAAGTCATGTTATTTACATGTTAAAATTTTCAATAACTCATTTGTGCCTGGCGTCCTAATTTTTGGACAATTTCTTTAAAAAATCCATTACAAATATGATTATGATATCCTTTCAAAACTTTGTAAAATATATCCTAAGTATTTGTTTCTAATATTTATTCATAAATGGCAGCGTATTTTAAAGAATATAAAGGTGAAATAAATGTTTGTTTTAGCACAAGTTTGGATTTTCTTTCGATCGAATTTATCCTTTATATACCGTTCTATTTTTGGGACAATAGGCACGAAAGCGAAGGAGTTTGTCTATTCGTTAAATCTATGTTTTATACCATTTATTTTGTTACAAAATGATTACATATCATTCGTATCATTATTTGGCTATAGAAGTTTCTTTGTTATTACCTGCAGCGGGGTGTAGGCAGGCATGACACCCATCTCTCCCTACTCTTGTATATTAGTTTAGTAAAAACTTATATTATAACGTTATGTTTTGCACTAGTTAAATATTTGACATCCTAAGTGACATACATCGTATAAGTCGAGGAAATTCTAACAATTTTCTGCAAGTAAATTGCGGGTGTCGACTTATACGCGAGTCAATTACAAAAGCCAATTAAAAAACCCTTCTAATACTACAAAATTCTGGCATTTAATGCATATAAATAATAAAATAATAATAATTTATTATAAAAAAAAATCAATGATTTGTTTTTGTTTACTTACTACTTTTTCCCATTAGTAAGTGAAATCTTTGATCTGGTTTTGTGCAAAAGTGAAGTAAAAATTTAAGGGGTCGACTTATACAGGAGGTTTATTTATTTATTTATTTATTTTTGTTGCAGAATTTGCATTCGAAAGTTAGGGGATTGACTTATATGCGAGTATATACTGTATATATATTATATTATTAATTCTTGATTATTATAAATTTTTACTATGCCAATGGCTAAGGATGTGGGGGGGGGGTTCTTGTGTGAAGTGTTCTTGAGCCGAATCCATCTCGCGTAGAAATAACAAAGAACTTTTTATAGCCAAATAATAAATCGAATGATAAACTGCCCTTTTGTAACAGAATAAATGGCATAAAACGTAGATTTATTGCACAGGCAGTAACGGAGAAAATACGACAATAACTATTATTATTGAATTTATAATTTAAAATCATTTATATATACATATACTATATATATTAGTAAATATATTAGTAACCTCGTGATGTTAAATAATGAATTAGTACAAAACATCACTGTATGTTATAAATTTTTAATATGTCAATGGCTAAGGGTTGGAAAGTAGGGGATCTTGTTCTTGAGCCGAGCCTCTGCTCTTATAGTATTAATAAAGAATTTTTTTTATAGTGAAATAATAACCCGATGTTATATAATTTTTTTGTAATAAAAGCAATGGAATAAAACAGATTTAATGCATAGATAGTAACGAAGAATACACCTACATTTTCGTGCCAAGATTCCCAAAATTGGGAAGATAAATAAATATTTTTTCAAATAGATTTTTTTTCTATTTTTTACGTTCATTTTTCGCCGTTTACTAAAATTAAGCACAAGATTGAGTTGATAAAATATTCAGGCTCAGTGGGTTAATGATCTTGAAGAAAAACTGCAATCGCTCTTTAAATTCGATAATGGATTATCTCATTATAGGAGCGATGGTACATCTGCTTTGCGAAAGATAAAATAAAAAGAAAATTTAGTACGTTTATTTTTACATAATTATTTTTTTAAATATATATGACTGAGTATAACTTCATTTTAGGGATGTTCTTGATGATAAAGGAGAAGATAAAAATGAAATTACCCTCACGATAATATTTCGAAAACTAATTTGTGTTAAGAGAGTTAATAAAATAATTAACTCTTTAACCTAAAGAGAGTTAATAAAATAATTAAATGGGTGTCATATCTGTTACGGCGTAAATGCCCTCAAATTTATTTGTTTATAATTTAACTCTGTTTATCTTTCATATTGCGAAATATAATTATAAAACTGATTTCTTTTGACAGAAAAAATCTAATCTGTTTATCTAAATTGTTTATAACCCTGAATCAATATTTATGAGTAACATTATGATTTCAAGGTCATGTAATATAGATTTATTTACTTTATAATAATTTTGAATTGATGGTGATTTATTAGTTTTATAATTACTTGGATGTCATTTAAATGAATATTATAGCTATTTAAAAGATTTATAACTGCATATTGTAATTTTTATTTTGATGTTTATTTTATATAATATGTATCATTTTTAAAATGGTCAGTCTTGACTCTGTAACCAAGCAGAGAACATGTAACATGTCCTGACTCTGTAATCAGAGATGCCAATTGTTAAATCATGGCTCTGTTTAATACAGAGTGTATAGTGGAAGTCCTGACTCTGCAACCAAGCAGAGAACACATTTTTTTTTGTATTGGCTCTGTTAAATACGGAGAATTACTATTATGGAACAATTATTAACTTCTAATGATGAATAGAATTTACATACTATTTCAGTTTTATTTAATAAACTATTTAACCTAATTGCTCTCCCATCTCACTTGGATTTTGAAAATTTATTTGTCAGATGAATTTCGGCGCCAACATTTATTTTTGGTGCCGAGTAACCCGCGAAACATTTTTTGGAAATAATAGTGAGCTATTGTGAAAGAGATTTGTGATTAACAACTGTGATTTATTTTTCAACATGTGATTAGTGTGTGATTTATATTTCAACCTGTGATTAGTGTGGAATTATTATTGTGCCATTTGGATTACGACATGCCATCTACATTACCTGGAATTAACAGGTAAGAAAATATTTTTTTCATTTTCTATGAATGGTTAATGTTTTAAAATAAGAATTATTCTTTATTTAAAATGGAAAATCTTGAAAAGCTGAAAGCAAAACGTTCTGTTGAACGAACGAGTTTCACGAAATTAATTACAAAATTAGAAACATTATTAAATGATGACATTGATAATACGAAAACCGATGAATTATTAGAGCTTCAAGAAATATTTCTCTTAAAAGAAACGGCTTTCCAAAGTTTGAATCGTGATATTGAAGCTCAAATATCCGACTTAAAAGAATATGAAAAGGACATTGCTAATAGTGAAAAGTACACTGACCAATTGATCAGTGCTAAATTTAAAATTAAAAATAGATTAAGAAAATGTAAAAAGGATAATGTTTCTATGATAGCAACTAGTCGTGTAAATTCATTGAATGGTTCTGCTAGTGGAACAGAAACGAGTTCTGCCATGAAATTGCCTAAATTAAATGTTCCAAAATTTTCTGGTGAAATCGAAGAATGGGTCGAATTTTTTAACTGTTTTGAAACATCGATACACCAGAATAAATCACTATCTAAGATAGAAAAATTCGCTTATCTAAAATCCTTGTTATGTAATCGGGCCTATAATGTGGTAGAAGGGTTTCCTTTGACAGAACAAAATTATGATACTTGTATTGATTTATTAAAGGACCGTTTTGGTAAGGTTGATGTTATTATTAATAAACACATGACTAATTTATTAAATATGGAACCAGTTAAAAATTGTTCAAATTTAAATGCATTAAGAAGATTGCATGACATGTGCGAAGTTAATATTAGAAGTTTAAGAAATTTGGGGGTAACATCCAGTTCTTATGGACAATTGCTAAATCCTATTTTGCTAAAGCTATTGCCCCATGAATTAGTGATTGAATATCATAGAAAACGTGATACTAGCAAAGAGTCAGATGTAACCGATCTAATTGCCTTTCTGAAATGTGAAATAGAATGTAGAGAAAAGGCTTTGTCAATGACAAGTTCTAAAAATGATGCATCCTCTTCTTTTGTACATAAAAATAAAACTGAATTTCGTGAAAAGAAAACATCAAATAAATATCAACATGCTAATACCTTAAATGCCAATATTAAAGTTTTTTGTGTATTTTGCAAAGGTAATGATCATTTATCTTCCGAGTGTAAAAATTTAGCTGATGATAAGAAAAGATTAATGTTACGTAAGGAGGGTAGATGTTACAAATGCTTTTTGAAATCGCATTTATCTTCGCAATGCCGCATAAAATTAAAGCCATGTCTAAATTGTAAAAGCACTGAACATAACAAATTATTTTGCTTTAAGAAAAGTTTGAAACCGGAAATTAATGAAAATCAAAATCAAACAGTTGTATCTAATTCTCATTGTAATTTTAGAAATTCTAAGCATGCTGTTTTATTGCAAACATGTTGTGTAACTGCTCAAGGTAATTCTAAATCAAAGGTAGTTCGATTATTACTTGATTCTGCAAGCGAAAAAAGCTTCATAACAAAAGCATTAGCTCGTGAATTAAATTTGCCTGTTTTAAGAAAAGAACATTTAACTGTATTCGCTTTTGGCATGGATCAAGGTCGCGAAGAAGAATATGATGTTTTTAAAATTAAATTGCGAAGTAAAATGAATTATCATCGTTCTATAGATGTTGAGGTGTTAGCTACCGATTTGATAAGTGCAACAACATTGAAGGTTCCCAATTCTGACCCTCTAGTTATAAAATACATTGAAAGTAAAAGATGGAGGTTAGCCGACCCTACGCCCGAGGAATCCGAAGTACAAATTTTACTTGGAGCTGATTATTTCTGGAATGTTCAGAGAGGTGCCGTTGAAGAAATTAATGACCATTTATATGTAGCTAATACACTTTTTGGGTACACAATAGTGGGAAAAATAAACTCTAAAGGTAACGAAACAGTTAATGCTCATCTTGTATCTGTTAATGAAATAGAAAATTTTGATTTGCAAAAGTTTTGGAAACTAGAGTCTTTGGGTATTTGTGATAGTAAAAATGAATTATTTTCACAAAAGGATTTAGATGCTCTTGATTTATTTAATGATAATTTAAATTTTGTAAATGGAAGATATGAAACTAAACTTTTGTGGAAAGTAAATAAAAATGAATTGGAATCCAATTTTGATGTAGCTAAACATAGACTTTGGGGATTAAAATCAAAATTGTGCAAAAATGAATGGTTACTTAAGGAATATGAGAAAATATTAAATGAACAATGTGGTTTGGGTATAATTGAAGAATGTGAGTTTAATAAAGATGAAATAAACACGTATTACATGCCTCACAGACCAGTAATAAGGGAAGATAAATCGACAACTAAAGTAAGAATTGTTTTTGATGCGTCATCCAAAGATAAGGGGGCAAAATCGTTAAACGAGTGCTTATTTCCTGGGCCCAATCTAAATCCTAACATATTGGACATTATTTTAAAATTCCGTCTCCACAAAATTGCTTTCTTGGCCGATATAGAAAAGGCATTCTTGCAAATCCAGATACAACAAGAAGATAGAAATTTTTTGAGGTTCCTGTGGTTTGACAATATCATTAGTAACAATCCCATTTTGAAGGTTTTTCGCATGACCCGTGTAACTTTTGGTGTAACAACTTCACCCTTTTTCCTTTCTGCAACCATCAAACATCACATTGAGGGGTATAAAGATTTGTTTGGAAAAATAGTTAATATGCTGGATACTTCCTTATACGTTGATGACCTGTTTCATGGAGCTGATTCAGTAAATGAAGCTTTTGTTTTATCAAACGGTGCAGAGAAGATATTGAGTGAGGCCAATATGAAACTCAGAAAATTTAAAACCAATTCTTCCGATTTAAAATTTTTATGGAAGGAACATGGAATAAACTTTGAGGAAGACACTCTTGAACAAAATCTTTCGAAGGTATTGGGAATTATATGGATAACAGAAAGTGACACCTGGAAAATAGACATACAACCACTTTTAGTAGAATTTGACCATAAAATTATTACCAAACGTATTGTTTTACAAACTGTGGCAAAAATTTATGATCCTATTGGACTCATTTCCCCTTTCGTGATAAGAATTAAATTTTTAATGCAAGAACTCTGGGAACATGGAATTGACTGGGATTCTACATTACCAGATTCTTTAAGTGGAAAATTCAGAAAATGGCATAATGAAATAAAAGACTTGGTAAATTTTGAAATTCTTAGAAAATATTTTGTAACTATCCCAAAATTAAATCCTGAAACCGCTCAACTTTTCATATTTTCTGATGCTAGTTTAAAGGGGTATGGGTCAGTGGCTTATTTACGTGATTCTTCTTCTTGTGAAACTTCATTTGTAATAGCAAAGTCGAGAGTAGCGCCTCTCAAGAAAATTACATTGCCGCGCATCGAACTTCTTGGAGCACTTACGGCTGCAAGATTAGCGAATTATTTAAAGGAAATATTTAAAATTGTGAATGAAAATATATTTTGTCTAAGTGACTCCCAAATTACCTTGCACTGGATTAAAGGAAGTGCTAACAACTGGAAGCCCTTTGTGGCAAACCGCGTACGCGAAATTCAGGAACTTGTTGCTCCTGTACAATGGAAATTTTGTAAAGGAAAGGAAAATCCTGCAGATGTTCTCTCTCGTGGTTGCTCTGCATCTGAATTGATTAATAACGAGGTATGGTTACATGGTCCTAGCTGGCTGAAGGAAGAATCGTTACCAGTATTTCCCCCTGAAACTCAACCTAATCTACCTGATGAAGAGGTCTTGCAAGAACAACGTAAAACGCTTGTTTGCTCCATATCCCAAAATATTCCAGAATTTGAGCTTTTATTTAAATTTTCATCCTGGTCTAAATTAAAACGAATTACGGCTTGGTGCCTCAGATTCATCAAAAATAGTACATGCCCATCTGAACGAGTCTATGGTTTTTTGACTGTTCCAGAACTTGAAAGGGCAACAAATGCTATTGTGAAATTAATTCAAAACCATGAATTCGGAGACGAACTGAAAATTCTAAAATCCAGAAAGATCCTAAATTCTAAAAGCAAACTCCTTCCTTTACATCCATTTCTTGACGAAAATGATATTCTTCGTGTTGGAGGTAGGCTAAAAAATGCAAACTTGTCTGAATATCAAAAACATCAAATCATTCTCCCTAAAAGGCATCATGTTACAGACTTGATAATAAAGTATTTTCATGAGAAACATCTTCATAGCGGGACTCAATTGACAATTTCAGCAATTCGACAAAAATTTTGGATAATTAATGCTAAAGAAGCTGTGAAAAGAGAAATAAGGAAATGTATGAAATGTTTCCGAAATTCATCACACCTTTCATCTCAGTTGATGGGAAATCTGCCATCAGCACGCGTGACACAAGCTCGAGTATTTTCAAGAGTAGGAGTCGACTTAGCCGGCCCCTTTTTGATCAAACCTCGTAAGGGACGTGGTGTGAAACCCTTTAAACATTATGTTTGTCTGTATGTTTGTTTCGTAACAAAAGCTATCCATCTTGAGTTAGTCACTGATCTTACAACTGAAACCTTTCTAGCCTCATTGAAAAGATTCGTGGCTCGACGTGGAAAACCTCTAGAAATATTTTCCGACAGAGGTACAAATTTTGTAGGGGCAGACCGCGAAATAAAGAGAATGATGTCTCTAATTGCTTCTGATGAAAAATTGCACAAGTATCTTACTGACGAAATGATAGTATGGAAATTCAACCCACCTTCCGCCCCTCACTTTGGAGGCCTTTGGGAAGCGGGAATAAAACAAATGAAAAATCATTTGAAGAGAACAATTGGTGATCAGATTTTAACTTATGAAGAATTTTTGACCTTAATTGCACAAATTGAGTCATGCTTAAATTCAAGACCGCTTGTCGCTGAGTCTTCTGATCCAAATGACTTTACGGCTCTGACGCCAGGACATTTTATTATAGGAGCACCCTTGACCTCCTTACCTGAGCCTGATATCTCCTCTACCTATGTAACTCCTTTGGAACGTTGGAAATTGCTACAAAAGATTTTCCAAAGTTTTTGGAAAAGGTGGTCGTCAGACTATCTCTCACAATTGCAGCAACGTACAAAGTGGTTTAGAAGCAACCCGAACTTAAAAATCAATGACTTGGTGTTGATAAAGGAAGAAAACCAGCCCCCATTAAGGTGGAAATTGGGCAGAATAATTGAACTATTTCCTGGGGATGATAATATTGTTCGTGTTGTCAAATTAAAGACTTCTACTGGTGAACTGAAACGCCCTATCACAAAATTGTCTCCTCTACCGATGGACATTTAATATAATAGAATTTTACTTTATTTTAACTAACTTTATTATTATTATTTTTTTCTATGTCTAATTTTTGTAACTTTCTGAACTATTTTGTATATTAATGTCTTTTTCTATTTTTAGTTGTTCCAGAAACTGTTTTTTTATAGAAGTAGTAGGATTTAATTGCATTTCATTTTAGTTATACTTAACATTTAAGGTAATATTTTAAATTTGTATTTAATATTTGATTATTTAGTATGTGATAGTGGAAATTTGGTAAGTTATAATTTTTCGATGAACTCCGTTCATGGAGGCGGAGGATGTTACGGCGTAAATGCCCTCAAATTTATTTGTTTATAATTTAACTCTGTTTATCTTTCATATTGCGAAATATAATTATAAAACTGATTTCTTTTGACAGAAAAAATCTAATCTGTTTATCTAAATTGTTTATAACCCTGAATCAATATTTATGAGTAACATTATGATTTCAAGGTCATGTAATATAGATTTATTTACTTTATAATAATTTTGAATTGATGGTGATTTATTAGTTTTATAATTACTTGGATGTCATTTAAATGAATATTATAGCAATTTAGAAGATTTATAACTGCATATTGTAATTTTTATTTTGATGTTTATTTTATATAATATGTATCATTTTTAAAATGGTCAGTCTTGACTCTGTAACCAAGCAGAGAACATGTAACATGTCCTGACTCTGTAATCAGAGATGCCAATTGTTAAATCATGGCTCTGTTTAATACAGAGTGTATAGTGGAAGTCCTGACTCTGCAACCAAGCAGAGAACACATTTTGTTTTGTTTTGGCTCTGTTAAATACGGAGAATTACTATTATGGAACAATTATTAACTTCTAATGATGAATAGAATTTACATACTATTTAAGTTTTATTTAATAAACTATTTAACCTAATTGCTCTCCCATCTCACTTGGATTTTGAAAATTTATTCGTCAGATGAATTTCGGCGCCAACAATATCTTTTAATTAATGTTTATCGTAGTATAATGCTTAAAATAAAATATCATTACATTTTTGAAGTGGTCATGCATGCTAATTTCATTAAAGGCGTTTTTATCAAAAGTATCTATGATACAATAATTACGTAATATCTTCATAATGCACAAAAACTTGTTGTTCCGACCAACGAATTAATAACATTAGTTATCGATCATTGACGCAAACTCGTGTTATTTACATGTTAAAATTTTCGTATATGATCTTTTAAAAAAGTTAAAATTTCTTTTTAAATTCAATAATGGAATATTTCATTAATGGAGCAATAGTATATCTGCTTCTGCTAAAAAAATAAAATTTTGAAGGTTTATTTTTTACGCAATTCTTTTGTTTTTAAATATATTTGACTGTAGCAAAGTCTTCATTTTTATAACTTTCTTGATGATAAAGGAGGAAATAAAAATGAAATTATCCTTCCGAAAATATTTGAAAAACAAATTTATGACTCGAGTAATTCAATAAATAAATGAATGTCATATCTGTTTAAAAATGTTTATGCTAGTATAATGCTTAAAATAAAAGATCTTTACACATAAATCATGATTCTGATATAAATAAACCGTTTTGAAGCGTTAATGCATGTTAATTTAAACAAAGGTGATTTTTATAAAACGTAATTAAGGTTTTTTTCCCGTAATATATCTTACTATAATTCGATAATAACTTCATAATTAATAAAAAAATGATTCGACTAACGAATTAATAATATTAATTATCTATAATCGACACGCAGTCTGTTCTCAACATGTTAAAATTTTCAATAGTGATCTTGAAGATAAATTGCAATAGCTCTTTAAATTTAATAATGGAATATTCTATTCTTGGAGCAATAGTATATCTGCTTCTGCGAAAAAAAATAGTACGTTTATTATTATTTTTTTTTATCTAGATCTTTTTTTTTTTAAATATATGACTGTAGTAAAGAACTTGATTTTAATGATTTTCTTGATAATGAAGTTTGAGATAAAAATGAAGTTATCCGCTAGAATATTTCAAAAAATAATATATGACACAAGTAATTCAATAAATAAATGAACGTCATATCTGTTAAAGATAGTTCATGATAGTACGATGTTTAAAGTAAAAGATAATATGTGTAAATGATGATTATGATATAAATAAACCTTTTTGAAGTGATAATGCATGCTAATTTCAATAAAAGCGATTTTTATAAAAAACTCATTTAATGTTTTCTTCCGTGAAATGTGTTACAATAATTTGTATAATAGCTTCATAATGCAAAAAAAAAAAAAAAAAAAAAAAAAAAAATTGATGATTCGACTAAAGAAATAATAATATCAGTTACCTATAATTCACTCGAAGTCACATTATTTACATGTTAAAATTCAAATTATTGATTTTGAAAATAAATCAAAATTTGAATAATTTAATAAAATCAATAATTTGATAAAATTTCATTAATAGGTCAATATTATACGTGCTTCTACAAAAAAGAAACTGTATTACATTTACATTTTCATAATTCGTTTTTTTTATATGAGTAGAGTGACGAAATTTATTTTAATTATTTACTTAGTGATAAAGCAGGTCATAAAAGTGAAATTATCTTTACGAGAATGTTTGTGAAAATAATTTCTGACACGAATAATTGAATAACTAAACGAACATCATAACAATGGATGAATTTTTGTGCTAATATCATGTTTAAAATAAAATATTATTACGTGTATATGATAATTATTAAAGGAATAAACCTTTTTAAGCGATAATGCAGGCGAATGTCAACAAAGTAGAGTTTTATAAAATGTTGTAAAAGTTTATTCTGCAACATGTGTTTCTATAATTAGATAATAACTTCAAAATTTAAGAAATTTGATGTTTGTCTAGTGGGTTTTGAATATTAGTAGTCTAAAATTGACACGCTGCCATGTTATTTACTTGATAAAGTGTCCATTAATGATAAATTACAATAGCTATTTAATTTCAGCAAAAAGCAATTCCACTGAAAATAAAATTTATAATATGTTTAATTTAAGGGTATGATTGGAAAGCTTGATATTTATATGTTCTATAATAAAATACTAATAAAAAGGTATTGTAAATTACTGTTTACATCTAAGTAAAGTACCATTATTGTCTTTCTAAAGTCATAATGTTACTTCAATTACACAATAAAAGTTACGTCAGTTACATGTGTAAATGGCATTTCTTTCTACTTCGTCAAAAATTAATTAAACAAGTTACTGTTATTATTTATCATTACTTAGTGCTGTTGAAAACATTAAAACACTTTTTTTTACGGGATAGTTTTGATAATTTTTGCACTTCAATGAAGGCAGAAAAAATGTTTGTCTATTTTATGTTACATCAGTTATAGAAGTTAGAATTGCAATTTTTGGGACTAAAAGAGAGATTGAAATAATCTGCAG
The DNA here is from genome assembly GCA_963932465.1 of Maratus speciosus. Taxonomy (NCBI): domain Eukaryota; kingdom Metazoa; phylum Arthropoda; class Arachnida; order Araneae; family Salticidae; genus Maratus; species Maratus speciosus. The sequence goes on along the minus strand of OZ010786.1, from coordinate 541,282,440 downwards.
GTATTTGGGTATTAAGTCCTTAATAAGAAAATTTTGAAATTGTAAAAAATTGTTCTAGCTTTATTAGTAAATTTTCTACACAGATTCGAAAACAAAATTCGACGATCAAGTGTTGCATCACTTACGATGGAATTGACCTAAAAGACAATTTTTCATTAATGGATCAATTGCTTCTTTTAACAAAAAATTATTTTACATAATACTTTTTTTTTAATATGACTAGAGTGAAGAGCTTCATTTTACTGATTTTCTTGGCGGTAAAGCAGGAGAAAAAAATAAAATTATCCTTACGAGAATGTTTGGTAAAGTTAATTTCTGACATCAGTAATTTAATAAATAAATAAACATCAAATCCTTTAATCAATGTTCATGCTAATATAATTCTTAAAATAAAAGATCATTACATGTAAATGAAGATTATTATATAAATAACTCTTTTTATATGATAATGCATGCTAATTTCAACAAAGTAGAGTTTTATAAAATGTAGTAAATGTTTATTACGTAATATGTGTTTCTATAATTAGATAATATCTTGAAAATGGTAAGAAATTTGATGTTTCGACTAGGGGAATTTTAATATTAGTAATCTAAAATCGACGCGTATCATGTTATTTACATGGTGGTATTAAATATAAATTACAATAGCTCTTAATTTTCAATAAAGGACAATTTTTCATTAATGGATCAACTGCTTATCTGCTTCTACGAACAAGAAAATGTTTTACATCTTTTTTTTTTTTTTTTTTTTTTTTTTTTTAATATGACTAGAGTGAAGAGCTTCATTTTAATGATTTTCTTGGCGGTAAAGCAGGAGATCCTCACGAGACTGCTTGGAAAGTAATTTCTGACACAAGTAATTCAATAAATAAATAAGCAACAAATCTTCTAATCAATGTTTCGCTAATATAATTCTTAAAACAAAGGATCATTACGTGTAAATGAAGATTATTATATAAATAATTCTTTTTCAGTGATACTGCATACTAATTTTAAAGAAGTATATATTTATAAAACGTATTAAGTGTTTATTCCACGATATATGTGGTACTAAAATTAGATAATGACTCCATAACGATAAAATAAGGGATAATTTACTAACGTGTTTATAGTATTAGTTATTTAAAATCGCAATTTAACCATGCCATTTACATGTAATTAACATTAATTTTATTGAAGAAAAATTTCAAACTCTTTTAGTTCAATAAAGGAAATTTTCATCAATGGAGCAATAGTATATGTGCTTCTGCGACAAAACAAAAAATAAAAGAAAATGTAGTTTGTTTATTTTTTACATACATTTAAAAATATATATATCACTGTAGTAAAGGGATTCATTTTAAAGATTTTCTTGATGATAACAGATGAGATATAAATGAAATTATCCTTATGATAATATTTGGAAAAGTAATTTGTGATACGGGTAATTCAATAAAAAAAGAACGTCTTCTCTGTCAATCCATGCTTATGCTAGTATAATACTTAAAATAATATATGATTACGTGAAAAGGATGATTATGATATAAACAAAACTTTTTTAAGTGGTAATATATGCTAATTTCAACAAAAAGCGATTTTTATAAAACGTATTTGTTGTAAGTCTGGCTAGTATTTTGTCCCGTAAAATTTTATACGGTTTGTTCGGAAGTGATGGCTTTCAGAAACGGTTTTTTGGTCTCTTTCGGTTATAAAATTATGCAAATATATAAGTATATACGGTTGTCCACGTATAACCTGACCGACCTTTATTTTCGTAACCGTTGATCCTAGATGCATACTTCCAATTACAAAAGTGGTCAAAATTAGGTGAAGAGTTAAGATAAAAAAAAAAAAAGTTTGAAGCGAAAAAACAATTTAGTGAAGAATTTCCGAATCAAAATATTTATACGGTCCTCAGATCCAATAAGTTATATTTAGTAAAATTTTGTTGTTACACTGACAAGTAAGACAAATAAAACCCCGCTATTCTACGATTAAAATTGACCGAGTAATTGCTGTTTAAAGTTGGACCATATGTTTTGCTGCAAATTAGGTGTCATTCACAAATTTAGTAGAAATATAATTTCGTCAGATGTATTAAAGAAATGCTTGAGAGTAAAATTGGTATGGCAATATAAATTTGAAATCTTTAATCATTCTGACATATTACTGCAAAATATACTATTTGTGCTGAATATATAAAAGAATACAAATAACAGAATTTTTCTTATATAAAAGGATGAAAAACAACTGCCTCAATTCTTCACAAAATGATACATATTTTTAAATGCTGTTAGGTTACACTGTTTTTCAAATTTTGGGTTGTGCTATGTTTTTTAGGTTTTGAAAATTGATTCTTATGTATTTTTTAACGCTGAATCCGAAAACAACCTTCATTTTAAACCATAATCTTAGGATTTTTCTCAAATCGCAAATTTCAAAGTTAAAAAGTTCAAATCGCAAATTTCAAAGTAAAAAACCTCAAAGTTAAAATTGATCCCCTTCCTTTCCAATCTCATCGGACTCCTGAGCTGTTTAGCTGTAAGAAACCCAGTATAAGCCAACAAATTTAATATATTATTGAATTAAATAAAATTAAACTGAATAAAAGCAGTCTTACATCTATTTTATAGTATCAGGTTTTTCGCTATTTTTTAACTTTGAAATTTACGATTTACGAAAAATCCTGACATGATGGTTAAAAGTGAAAGATTTTTTTTTTTTTTTTTTTTTTTTTATTCAGCGTTAAAAAATACATAAAGCGTAATTATAAAAGTTAAAAAACACAACCTTCGCACCTTTATGTTATCTAATCTAAAACGCTTTCTTAAACTTGTTGACGGTAATCTATCAGATATTTTTTGTTTTATCCTCTAATATAAGTATGTATAAAATGGTAAGCGTCGAAAATCATAATAATAATACAATGTCATCGTATTTAAGTCAGTATGTAAAATTTAACTTCGATCGGACATTTGGAAGTGAGTTAAAGTTAGAGTACATATTTTAAACTGGAAAGACGATCGTTGAACGTTAAATAAAACTTTATGAAAATAATATAATTTAATATAATTTAATTATTTAATTATAATATAAAGAAATCATAACCTCAAATCCTTACAAAATAAAACATATGTTAAAATACAATTATTTTTACTAATATCTAACTTAACTAATAAATGTTAACTCAATCGTAATAGTTGTACGATTTCTTTCAAAGCGCAGAAACCTTGAAATAAGTTTAAGTACTTTATACACGACCCCTGAAAACATAGCCGAAATCATCTATTTTGAGTTGCAAAAAATTGGTGTTAGTCATGCATTTCAAAGTTTCATAACTCACTTAATTTTAATGTTATATGAATGGGACTTTTTTTTTGTCTTACTTGTTAGTGTCGCAGTAAATTTTTACTAAATATCACTTATAGGACCGGAGGGCCGTATAAAAATTTAAATTTCGTAATTTTTTAATAAATGTTTTTTCTTGATCGATATCGCTATAAAAACAATTATTCACCTTATTTAAACCATTTTTGTAATTGGAAGTATGCATCCAGGACCAACGGTTGTGAAAATAAAGGTCGGTCAGATTATACGTGGACACACTGTATACGATCTCTTTTACCTGTAACCATATGCATATTTTAACATCAGGGGATGAAAACTGATGGTGATAATATGAGTCTTTGTATCAGTTATATGTAAGTCTTTGTAACAGTATCTGTTAATAGTGAAGTTCCCAGAAAATACTTTAAGCACTTGTGAACGTCCTTATTATTTAACGTTCAAGTTTAATAAGAAATGGAACTATTATTTCAAATTGAACTCTTTTGTCCACCTGCTTTTTATTTCAGGCCAAACCCAATTCCTTAAACATTGCGATTTATTACTTTGCTCCCTTTGCTATAAGTATTTAATGTTTATTTCGTAATATGTGTTGCAATAATTAACTAATAACTTCATAATACATAAGAAATTGATGATTCTGCTAACGAATGGATAATATTAATTATTCATAATCGACATGGAGTCATATTATTTGCATGTTAAAATTATCATTAATGATCTTGAAGATAAATAGCAATAGCTAGTAAAATTCAATAAAGGAAAAAAAAAATCAGTAATGGATTAATAGTATAACTGCTTCTGTGAAAAAGAAAATATATTTATTTTTTTTTTAGATAATTTTTTTTGTTTTTTAAATTTTACTAGAACGAACAGGTTTATTTTAATGATTTCTTGGTGGCAAAGCAGGAGATAAAAATGAAATTTCCGTTACGCGTAATTTGAGGACAGTAATTTCTGGCACGAGTAATTCAATAAATAAATGAACGTCATATCTGTTAATCAATGTTTTTGCTAGTTCAATGTTTACAACAAAATGTCCTTACATGTAAATGATGATTATGATATAAATAACCCTTTTTGAAATGTTAACATATGCTAAATTCAACAAAGGAGATGTTTATAAAATGTATTAGTGTTTATTATGTAATATGCGTTACAATAGTTATATAATAACTTCTTAATGAACAAAAAAAATATGATTCAACTAAGGAATTAATAATATTAATTATCCATAATTGACTTACAGTCATGTTATTTACATATTAAAACTGCTATTAATGATCTTGAAGATGAATAACTATAGCATTTTAAATTAAATAAAGAAAATAATCATTATTGGATTATTGGATCAGCAGTATTTTTGTTTCTTCGAAAATGAAAATGTATGATATTAACTTTCTGCATAATCATTTTTTTAAAATATGACTGGAGCAAAGAGCTTTATTTTAATGATTTTCCTGACGGAAAATCAGGAGATAAAAAAGAAATTATCCTTAAGAGTATATTTGGGCACGGAATTTGTGATATGAGTAATTCAATAAATAAATGTACATCATATCTGTTAATCAATGTTTATGCTAGTATAATGCTTAAAGAAGAAGATCATTACGGATAAATGATGATTATGATATTATATAAAAAAAAATTAAGTGGTAGTGCTAGTTTCAACAATTGCGAATTTCATGAAACGTATTTAATGTTTATTTCGTAATAACTGTTACAATAATTCCATATTGCACAAAAATTAATAATTCCACTAACGAATTATAATAATAACCCATAATCGAGATCTTGAAGATAAATTGCAATGGCTATTTAAATGCAATAAAGGAAAATTCCATTAATTGATCAATAGTACTATATCTGCTTTAACGAAAAAGAAAGTGTATTACATTTATTTTTTACATATATTTATAATATATGACTGGAGTTATCTTAAGGTTAGATCTTAATGATTTTCTTACTGGAAAAGCAGGATATAAAAATTAAATTATCCTTACGATAATATTAGGAAAAGTAATTTGTTTCACGCGTAATTCAATAAATAAATGAATGTCATATCTACCAATTAATATGTATGTTAACATTATGCTTAAAATAAAAGATCATTACGCGAAAATAATGAATATTATACAAATAAATATTTTTAAGTGATAAAGCATGCTAATTTTAAAAAAGTAGATTTTTATAAAGCGTATTAATTATTTATTCCTTAAAATGTGTTACAAAAGTTAGATAATAACTTTATAAATATATAAAATGACGATTTGACTAATAGGTTTATAATATCAGTTATCTAAATTAGACACGCAGTACTGTTATTTACATGTTGAAATTTCCATCAATGATATTGAAGATAAATTGCGAACTTTTTTATTTCGATAAAGATAATTTTATTAATAGAACAACAGCGTATCTGCTTCTCAAAAAAAAAAAAAAAAGTGAAAAAAAAAAAAAAAAAAAAAAAATTAGTACTTTTATTTTCCGATTATTTATTTGATTCTTTTATTTATTTATTTATTTATTTTTCAAGTATATGACTGAAGTGAACAGCTTTATTTTAATGGTTTTCTTGATTATTAAAGCAGGCATAAAAAAGAAATTATCCTTAAGATAATGTTTGTAAAAGCAATTTTTGACACTAGTAATTCATTAAAAAATAAGCGTTCTAACACTTAATCAATATTTATACACACAGAAAGCTCTAAATAAAAATTTCTTACTACGCGTAAATGATGATATATATAATAATGATATAAATAAAAAAAAATTATGTGCATGCTAATTTCAGAGAAGGTTATTTTTTTAAACGTTCTTAATATTTCTCCGTAATATGTGTTATAACAATTAGGAAGTAATAGTGGAGAAGACACGAATGTGTTAAATCATCAAATTATCGGGAAAAAATAGTAAAGGGGGGAATATGCAGTCTTCACATTTGATTAAATTTTCAAACGTAGTTAATAAAAAATGCTGCCTGCCGAAATTTGTAAAAATACTAGTAAAAAATCTATTTAGCACGCCTTACATTTTATTCACCAAATTGTCACAGAAAAAAGTAAGGTAGCTATTCAATTATGTGTTATGTCTGCTTTCGATTTACGTAAAAGAAAATAAGCTTAAGAAAGCATCTTCACTGAGACATTGTATAAAAGTTAACGTTTTCTATATGAACACAACACTTGATTTTGACATCTTATTTTGATTTTTAGGAGATGCCAACTAGGCAGTTATTCAGGGAAGTTGTTTTCGTATCATGATCTATAAAATTTTGAATTCTTATGTTAAACGGATTTTCAATAGTTGTAAAACAAACTACATTTCGTTTAGTTTTTTAAGTATTACTCGAATACCATTTGGTGGGATGAGCTGTAATTTACGGTTTGTTTATTTGAAACTTCTTCAAATCAATTTGTGTTAAAATTTTATAGGTCACAATATCTAGCTATTAATTTCCTAATTTATATAAAAAAAAATAATATTAGCAAAAATAAGATATAATATTAGATGATACGATACGAAGAGGTTTAAGCCGAGGAGCCCGGGACCTATGTCCCACATCCCCGGAAGCAGAACAGCTTTTTTGTTGACAAGGTAGGATTCCGTAACAGCAGTGTAAAAAAGAAAAATAAGGGGAGGGGGAGGACTTAAGTTCTTGAGGATATTAGATGTTATTTTTAATTTTCCATAGAACACTTGTAAGTAATTTGTAGATGTCCCATGGGTTCAGAAATTTTAGAAATTTTATTTTGCTTAGAAATTTCATTAATGTTTTATTTTATCGACCATTCAAATGTTTTAAGAGATGTTATTCTTAATTCCTTTTTTTTTTTTTTTTCATCTTTAGTTCTATTGTTTGCTCGTTTGTAGGAAGACATAGTGCATTTTAAACTATTTTTTTCAATTTTGAATAATACGGTAATACCTGTGTTGGCAGTATATTTAATGATAAAAAGCAAATTTCATTTTTTTTAAATCTTGTAAAATAGAGTAATTAACAAGAATTTAATATAAAAAATACATTTTTAAAAATCTCTGATTCTGAAACTGCGGAGCAAAATTCAAAATTAATGGTGGAAAATTGATGGTGAAAGTCCCTGTTCCAACATAGGCTATATATTATGCCGGTGCCTCCCCCTGGGGGTGCTAGAGCCAATAGAATTCTGAAAATGCGATTTTTGAGATGATGAAGGGAATAGAAACATAACAGTATTCATGGTAGACGCTTATCACATGTAAATGAAATTATGAACTTTACTCTAAGAACAGTTTCTAAAAAGTTTGAAATTTAAAAGTAGTGAAAATGCTCGAAAAGTGTTCTAAAAATTGTTTAAATTACGATTTCTATCGAATTGCTAAAGATACAAATATGAAATTTGGTATGGCAAATACTGTAAGATGTAAATGCTCTCTAAAAACAGTTTTTAAAATTTCGAAATTTAAAAGGGAAATAAATGAAAAGCGTTCTAAAAATGTTCTAAATTATGATTTCTAGGAATCTCAGGAAATATAAAACCGGTTTCAAAAGTAACATTTACAAATGAGTGGCGATAGCCGTAGGTTATATATTATGTGGTTCCCATTACCACAAGTGGAGAAACAAATGTTCTAAAATTGCGATTTTTGTAATAAAGAGATTTGGCTAGAAACGTGGAATTTGGCATGGTAGTTCCTTGTACGATGCAAATATTCTCAAAGAAAGTTTGCAAAAAATTCAAAGAGTTAAAGGTTGAAATGAGCTTAAAGAGTTCTAATTTTTTTTTTTTTTAATTACGACTTCTATGGAATAGTTAAAGATAGAAACTTGAAACTTTCATGACAGGTACTTACAAGATTCGAATGATATCTAAGAATAGTTACTGAAAATCTTCTAGTTACTAAAAATTGTAAAAGGAGCGAAAAGCGTTATAAAAACTTTCTAAATTATTTTTTCTATGGAATCTTAGGAATAGCCAAACCGATTTCAAAATAAATGGTTCCATATTGATGGTGAAAATACTAATCTAAAATACGTTTATTTTATGTCAGTGCAACTGTCAAAAGATGAGTTGCAGGAGCAAAAAATATTGTAAAATTACGATTTTTGTGATAATGAAAGGGTTAGGAACTTGAAATTTGGCATGGTTGTTACTTATAAGATTCAAATGCTAACTAAGAGCAGTTTATAAAATAATCGAAATTTAAAAGAGAAAAGCGTTCTAAAAATTTTCAAAATTTCGATTTTCGTGGAACTCTTAAAGATAGAAATTTAAATCTTGAAATATGGCATAGTAGTTACTTACGAGATGTAAATGTTCTCAAAGAACAGTAAAACAAAATCGAAATTTAAGAGGATGCAATAATAGAGAAGAGTTTTAAAAATGTTTTAAATTACTACTGCTTTTTTATGATAGATATTTTTATGATATAAATATAAGATTTGGCATGGTAGACCAGTAAAATATGTTTATGCTATCTAAGAACATTTTTTAAAAATATTCGAATTAAAAAAAAAAAAGAAAAATGAGGTAAAACTATTCTAGAAACTTTCTAACATATGATTATTATGTAATCTCAAGAAATGCCAAATCAATTTCAAAAGTAATGAACTAACGTTTAAGGGGACGAGGGAACTTAAAAACCTTAAAAATATTTTTTTTGTTTTTCGTAAATTTCACATTAAATATTACTCAAGGGTACATTATATGCATTAGGGCATGCATTTATTACAAAAAAATAAATAAATAAATAAATAAAAATAAATAAATAAATAAATAAATAAATAAAAATAAATAAATAAATAAATAAAATTATTTTTGAGAAAAAAATCGAATTTTACGCATTTTTAAAATTTTGGTTTACATAGATAAATCTAACTGTGCATCGAATTTTATATGTTTGAATATAAAGGTATAAAAAATTTCAAACATTTTCATTTTTTTTACCTTTATATTCAATAATATAAAATTCGATGCACAATTTTATTTATATATATAAACCAAATTTTAAAAAAAAAAAAAAAAAAAAAAAAAAAAAAAAAAAAAAAAAAAAAAAAAAAAATTGGGGATTTTCATCGATATGGAACGCGCAGGGGGCATTTCGAAGATTTCTTAGAAAAAGCGTAAAATTCCATTTTTTTTTCCTCAAAAATATTTTTTTTGTGTGATAAATGTATGCCATAATGCATATAATGTACCCTTGAGTAATATTTAAAGTAAAATTTACAAAAAAGAAAAAAATGATTTTTAAGGTCCTCGTCTCATTAAATGAACTTACTTTTAGCATACTATGAAGCACACATACACATCAATAGATCATATACAGGACTGCCAAAAAAAATATATTATCCCGAATGTTCATGGTAATAGCATAAATTTGTTTTGCAAACACGTTATTGTTATGCGTTTTCCAAATTCTTTCTTTTAGACATTCTCTTTCACCTTTATAAACTGTGAAGTTTTATTATAGAATGTTTGGAAAGCGTTTCATAATCTATGCAGTACGCATGTTTTTTCGTTCTTGTTTTTAATCATGTCGCGTACAGCATAAAATAACTACAGGCCTATTTATTTGACAAATTTAACGTGTTTATTTAGGATATTTTCCCAATCTTATAGAATGTAAATAGTATTAATATCAAAAGTATTCGATATTTTAAAATACAGGGTGAGTGCAAATGATGGACCCGATTTAAAAAAATCATATTTTCGAAACTACTGCACATATTACAATAAGTGATACATGAATTTAAAAAGAAGTTAAAAATTCTCGAGGTGTGACCCTCTTGTTACACGGCATACGTCAAATCTGTAATCCAGTTCGTTCCAAACACCAAACGCCCCATCCAAGGGGGTATAAATTTCATGTTACTACATACCTGCAAAAACAATGAGGTGGGTCTCCATCCTGCTGAAACACAAAATATGCTCTGTCCTTAAGCGGGTGATGGTGATTTACCCTTAATCGCATGGCCTTCAAGATCCTCATACCTAACACCATGTGATTTCTTTTTGAGGAGTCACGACAAACATATTGTTTATGTAACACCAATGCTAAAATCACTGCCAGAACTTAAGGAACGCATTTGTGCAGCATTTAGAACCATTGGCATCGTGATGCTACAAAATATTTGGAACGAACTGGATTAACGATTGAACGTATGGTGTGTAATAAGAGGGTCACACATCGAACATATGTAACTAAAAAGTACCAAAATTTTCTTAATGTTCTTAAAGTAATCTTATAGCTATTACAGCTAAATAAACAAACCCTTCATTAACAAAAATAGTTAAACACATTCATGTATATTCAAAACAGTTTTATAACAGAAAATTTAACCTACTAATTATATTAGCTTTAAGAAGAGCTTGAGAAAAAGTACATAACAATGTAAATAGTTTTAATATTAAAGAAAATCATGTAGCTAAAAAAAGCAAAACCAAAATTATAATTAAATAAGATTTCTGAAGGTTTTTGATGAACCAAAGTAAACTAAGTTTATCCTGAAAAAAACTTGGTATATTTATCTTTCAATTCATGTATCAGTTATTCTACACTGGTCTCCAAAAGTTAAGGTACAGGTACTGGAGGCTTTCGATTGTACACGGTTTGTCGAATATCTACCAACATTATTGGCGAATTGTTCTTGAACTTCTGGGATGTAAAAAAAAAATATTTTATTTCATATTTCTCGGTGGAGATTTCTCGGGGGTTCAATTAGGGGGCTAATAATAAAATTAATAATAAAATAATATTTGCGATCACCTATGTAACAGAAAAAGCTGTAAATGGTTTGTCACTGTGGTAAATGACTATTTGGGTCCTGTTCAGCGTTTGTATGCATTTGTGTAAGCATAGTACTCATATTCGAGAAGATGTTAACGTTTTTGTAAAAAATTCAAAAGTTTTTTGTTTATAACACAGAGAGTTTTAAACCAAATTTAACACAACTTTCCAAAAACCTGTCAAAGAACAGTAGCAACAGTATAATGCAATTAAAACATGAATATATTGAATATTTGAAGAGCTATGGGCACTTGTATGAAATAATTTTTAACTGCGCATGCGTGTAAGATTTCAAAATTTTTATTTCATAATTTGGTAGCCAGCTATTTTGGGTCACTTCTGTAAAAAGCCCAGTCAAAATTATTGAAAACTCAGAAAGATATAGTGAGTTGATTGAAAAGTTGTGGAAAAACCATTATAATAAATCTATTTTTAGAGAGCAACTCACTATATCGCCCCTATCTTTGTGAAATTTCTCGATATTTGACTGGACATTTTAGATAAGTAGCCCTAAATAGCTGACTACCAAATTATGAAATAAAAATTTTGAAATATTCCACGCATGCGCAGTTAAAAATTATTTCATACAAGTGCCCATATCTCTTCAAATATTCAATATATTCATGTTTTAATCGAAGTGTACTGTTGCTACTGTCTTTTGTGAGGTTTTTGGAAAGTTGTGTTAAATTTGGTTGAAAACTCTGTATCCTATAAACAAAAAACTTTTGAATTTTTCACAAAAACGTTAACATATTTACGAATACCAGTGATATGTTTATACAAATGCACACAGACTTTTAACAGGACCCAAATAGTCATTTAACGCAGTGACAAACCATTTCCAGCATTTTCAGTTGCATAGCTGATCGCTAATATTATTTCATTATTAAATTTATTATTAGCCCCCTAATTGTCGGCCCGACTAAATCTTCATCGAGAAATATGAAATCAAACATGTTCTTTACATCCCAAAATTTCAAGAACAATTCGCCAATAATTTTGGTAGATATTCGACAAAACGTGTACAATCGAAAGAACCCAGTCCCTGTACCTTAACTTTTGGAGAATAGTGTATTATGTGCAGTAGTTTCGAAAATATGATTTTTTATTTCACCTTGTATAACCGATATTTTTATATATATTTGATATTTTCAAAATAATCAACTTACTGATAATTATAAATATTTTTTGACCTAAAATTATCGAGACTATATTGCAATTAGCATGAAAACTGAAAACTGAAAACATAAAAAAACAATACGCTAAATGTATTTATTTTAACTTATGTAACAAAACTGAATATCAGCTGATTGAAAACAGACACAATTTGCTTTTACTACTCATAAGAAAATATGTGATTAATTATCAAGTTTCCAGACAATTTTGTGTTTTATACAACAAAATTGTATACAAAATAATTTGTTTTTATTGAAAAATTGTAATATGTAAGCTTGTGTGTTTTTCCATTATATAACCTGTTGTGTAGTTTAAACTAAAAAAAAAAAAAAAAAAAAAAAAAAAAAACTGAGCAAATTAAACTGTAAATAAATTCTCTAAATTAGACAATAATGTGTTAATCTTTCCATAATGTTTTAATTAGAAATAATGTTTATCTTTCAATAGCTGTTTTAATAAATAATTAATAGCTGCAATAATTTTTTAATTTTGCCCAACATAATTAATGGTTCCGCATTCTACATTGCTGGATTTCTACAAAATCCAGCTTCAGATGTAAAGTTTTGAAAAACAATTTTTAATTGACGGGGTGAGAGGAACAAAAACTGTCTTCCCAAGCAGACGTGTTTACCTACAGAATGACACAATCACTAACAGTTAAAACATCCATTTACACATGTTTTGACTGAACATATATAAAATATCATGTGCAATATTTAAAAAAATAAGAGCCAAATATATGAAAATATCAAAAATATAAATATTTATGATATTTTGAAAATAAATATCGGATAATAATGAAATGTATATGGAAACCTGAAGTTGAAACGACATATTCACCTGATAAAATAAATAAGCAATATGAATACTTAATTCACAATACATATTTTTTTACTAAATAGGTGAAAAAAATACAATAGTTTTAAATGTTTTTAAAACTTTTGTATATTTGCACATATTTTGTTAAAAAAATGTATTTCAATTAAGTATTCATATTGCTTATTTATCGTATATATAACATGATATATATCACCGAACCCTGCGGGATACCATTTGAATTTTTGGGGAATTTTTTACTCTTACATCGGAAATTACGAGGGCTGTTCAATAAGTTATAAGACTAAAAAAAAAAAAAAAAAAATACAGAATACCTTTAATACCTTTGTATGTTCTTTTTCAAAATAACTACCGCGGTACTTAATGCATTTATCCCTACGTTCTGTCCACTTGTAACATGTAAAAGTCCGTTTTTTAGAGCTTTTTCAAAACCGCCTTCGCAGCTTTAACACATGCTTTGTTGCTTACAAAATGTTTGCCTCGTAATGGTTTCTTAAGTTGAGGAAACAGCCAGAAATCGCATGGAGCGATATCAGGACTGTATGGAGGTAAAATATCTACGTTGTTATGTTGTAAATCATCCTGTACGCAACGAGCAATGTGTGGTCGGTCATTGTCATAGTGCAATAGGAAGCCATTTCGGAGCAATGGACGTTTCTGTTGAACGCTCCGTACTATTGTCCGTAGGACATTCGCGCAGTACGAGCCGTTTACCGTATAACCGGGTTCGACAGCTTTTTGATACACATTTCCTTCATAATAAAATATATATATATATATATATATGTGGTCATAACTGTACTAGCCGATTTCACAGTTTTTTCTTTCTTGGGAGTAGGCGAAGACGGATGCTTCCACCCACTGATTTGTTATTTCATGGTTGGGTCAGAGTAATACAACCAAGCATCGACTGCTGTGATGATGCATTTTAAGAAATTGTTGCCTTCTCGTTCCAGTCTTTCTTTCCATTCTGTGCACACATCCACTCGATGCTGCATTTGCTCAGGTGTCAACAATTTCGGAATCCATCGCGTCCAAACACGTTTCAGTTGCAAATGTTCTGCCACAATTGAGTATACACTTCCTACTGAAATATTTCAGAGAGCATGCAGCTGACGTAGTGTAATTCTGCGGTCCTCCATGATGATAACCGCAGCTGTGTTAATCATTAACTATGTGGTGGACGTTGAAGGTCGTCCCTTACGTTCAATACCTTCCACATTTTGACTTCTTTCCTTAACAGCAGCGAAAAACACTTGCCCTCGACATTGCTTCATCGTTGAAAGCTTCACGTATCATGTCAAAGGTCTCCGATGCTGATTTTTGCAGACGAACACAAAATTTAGTCGCATAACTTTCTTCAATTGACGCTTCCATTTCGACAACTGCCCCCTCTCGTAGGCGCCCGCAAACACGCTTCAGTTCAATCGCGTTATACTCAGGAACATGGGCCTGTACACGCCATCCATCGGTAGCTTTTGTTAATACAGACAATAAACTTTTTTTTTTTTTGCCACAGAAATTAACATTAAAATTAACAGTAAAATTAATCTTATTACTTATTGAACGGCCTACGTATATCAAAATTCACAGGCGTTGATTGATGAATATAAATAATTTAATGCAATAAAATGAACAAAGAAGTATTGTTTAAAAATGACTTTGTAAGACATAATTAATGTACACTACAAACAAATTGTGATTATGGTTTTATGCAACGCACACGGGTAGGAGATCAAAGTTATTTTGTTTGAGGTTTGTAACATACCTTTTATTACTTATAGAATTTCTTGTGTTAAGTACTTTTATAAAACTACTGTAATTATTTTAAGGACTAAATACCAAATGTAAATTTATCTTTACTTTGTGTTTTATTGCAACGTGCAAAGATTGGGATGTGTGAGTTATGTTGATACAAAGTTTCGTGTTAGTATAACAAATCAGCAAACTCTGAACTAGAAAAAGGAGCACAAAGATGAAACGTAGTTCATAAAATGTGGGGAAGGATTGTACTTCGTGTCAATATATTAAAAAAAGAGAAACAGCGTATAAAGACATAAATATAAATATGTATAAAAAGCATACAGATGTTTTGAAACCTGTAAGGTTTCATCATCAGTGCTTAAAAATCAAAGGTCACCCAGAGTTTTACTTTTACCTTTGATTTTTATGCACTGATGATGAAACCTTAGAGGTTTCGAAACAGCTGTATGCTTTTTATGCATATTTATATTTGTGTCTTTATACGTTGTTTCTCTTTCTTAATATGAGCGTAGTTGATCGCATCAGATACTGCCTAGATGTATGCGACTAACGTCATTATTTTTAACACATTAGACCAAAGTCTGAATTATATTTTTAATTTTTATTTTCAACAGGTAACATCCGATGGTAAAGGTAATAGGATTTTGCGGTATGCTAATTTATTTCTAGTCAGCTATCATAGCAATAAATGCATTTCAACATATCGATTCTTTACATTCGTGAAAGGGACGCTCACTTGTTAATTCCAGGCTCCAGTATTGATACTTATGAGCCCAACGTCCTCCAGGAATCTCAGACTGCGTATTCTCCTGCAGCCTCCATACGTCAGTGGGTGTATCTGTTTTGGAATCAGAATCGATACGCAAATCACGGCAAAACATTTATTAAATGACACAGAGCAGACCTGGAGTGTGGTATGCATGTCTCATTCTGATCCACGAGGCATACCAAAATGGATTTATAAAATTGTAATGAAGTTTAAACTTTACTTTTAAGAGTTCACCAGCTCTTAATTGTTCAACCAGTTTCCGTCTGTCATCTGTTGGTGTAATATGGATTTTATTATCTTTTAGAATAGTCTGGATTTTTTGACATATTCACTTGTTTCACAGGTACAAATTTTGGAAATATCTTTGAGTTTAAATAGAGTATACGTAGGGCTTTAGCAATGAGATCACAATTTGAAGAATATGTAACTGAAACATTGTGCACAATTCCATAACTTTACTTTTGAAAGAAATTTAGATATATCTTTTTTAAAATATGACAATACTTGGAATTGCATTCTAATGTAAATGTATTTAATTGCAAGAAAATGGGCGACGTTTCCGGACAATTATGTATAAAATAAATTATATCTTTTGATGCAAATGTTATATTTACCTGCTGTTGGCATCCATTTCTTCTTAATATTTAGAATACATTTTCATGAAAAATAAAATACTTTTTTTTTCTTAGCAATAATGAGTCTCTAAGTACCTTAAATTGAATGTGTCTTAAAATGAATTATTTCGAACAAATCATTAATTTTAATCTTCCAGAATGTAGCTGATTGCTGACTTACATGTTTTATCTATTCTGTATCCCACTATGTCTTCATTTATTATTATTTTTGACTTTCATTTCTGATACTGGGTAATAATTCATCTTTTTGTATTTCTCTAAATCTGTGAAAACAATGTAAATATTAAGAATTCAGTTTTGGACTGCTGGTATGAGAAAATGGATAAATTAATTTTTAATAGCTATCAATAATAAAATACATAATATAAAAATTAAAAAATGTTTTTAACATTATTTAATTTCTAAAAGATCTGTGATCTAAATCTATAATCTCTATTTGTGATCTAGATCTAAAAGATCTGTAATCTAAAATTTGATCTATAATATCACATTTTATACAATACTAAACTAAAAGAAGGAAATTATGAAAAAAATAAACCATTTAGAAGTAAAGAAAATATCTATATATTTTTAAACACACTAATATATCACATGCAGTCCTTTACATTAATATTGCTGCCTTTTATATAATACATAAATAGTGATGGTAAAATTTTGTATTTTTTTTATTTATATACTAGCAGAACTACCCGGCTTCGCCCGTGTCAATTATAAGGAGCCTTCCAGGTAAAATAAAATAAAACGAAATAATACGGCAATCACAATAACTGAAATTTGTGCATTCCCATCCACAAATCGTTAGAAAGACAATCAAAAAACATGGCGTTATTGTCTTGCAACCATAGTAAAATCCCTGAGCTTTAATAACAGAATTCACGTTTTCTTTGGCGGGTGTAAGAGAAAAATATGTGATTTTCCTGACAATACGAAAAGAAAAAATTCCTCCAAATCGCAAAGCACTTAGTGAAATTCTCGTTTGTATGCTATTGTATACATTATAAAGTAAAAACACTATGTCAGTGCCCATAAATTGTAACCCATAAAATGTGCCTTTACTGAAAATTTTCTAACTTTTTAACATCATACAATTTCATTTTTTACAATGTCGAATAGAAAAAAGTTCTTTCAAATGAAATTTGTTTGAAAATTGTACCTCAGTTTTCTGATTTTAATGGATTTTAAAGTGATTTTTAAGCATGGATATTTTTAAAGTTGAGTGCAACCCGATTACGAAAGATGAACCTGTTTACACTTAATGCAATAGTATAAAGAAGAGACATGTCTATGAGTAACGCTGGTATCATATTTTCGGAGGCAACAACCTAACACAACAATAAATTTCCCTTTTACTGTAGTTTAACGTCTAAACATTGTACATTCGATTGTTCCAACGTATTATAGAAAACAAAAGTACTTTCAGTAATATTTGTTTGTAATGTTTATCTCAATTTAAAAATTTTTATGGGTTTTAAAATAATTTTTAAGCATGCATATTTTTTTAAATATCCTTGCAACCCAAATACCAAAGATTAACTCAATTGTTCAAAAAACATTATAAATAATTCAGAATTTGTTTGCTTTCGCGTAATATTCAATAACTAAATTGGCAAACGAAATTAAAACGCCAAAAATAAAATAAAATAAAACACGAATTTAACAGATATCAAATCAAACTACTCAAAATAACCTGATAAGTATATAAAATTCAAATGAGAATTTCGTTCCGGATGAATATAACCTGAATTCTTCAGAACGGATTTCCATGCGACTTGCACTATTAGTTTTTTAGGTCATATTTTAGTGCGTAAAATATTGTTTTCCGTTGCTTAGTCATAGAATTATAGGGGAAAGTTACATAATCATGTGAACTCAATTATGAACGATTAGTCTTATTAGCTGAATGAAAAATGCAGAACTATTTTTATCTCTAAGTATATTGACGGGTTTATCTTCAGTAATGAGGCTATGCGCTAGGGTATTCTTATTTTAATGAGTGGGCCTGACACATATTATGACATGCACCTTTGTTTAAAACAATATAGAGTGACTTATGTTTTAAGCGACTATCTGGCATGCAACTTGATTACTAAATACTAACCTGCAACAATGCTTAAGGTGCTTCTCCAGTTCCCTGCTCAACTACGCGAAACTATCTGACACATTTTATGACTCATAAAACGTAAAGGCTTAAAATTTGTAGGCCTGACTATTAAAGCAATTTTGAATTGAAATGAGTTTTTCCTTTTTTCATAAATAAATTACTTATAGAGTTATGAGCAATTGTGGTTGCGTGACGGCCTGTTTTTATCCTTTATTGCACTGTTGCGTCCGAAATTCAGTTCAAAACACCAACTGAATGACCTTATACCTTTACAAACATATGGAAACTATCTTTCGATTACATAGTTTCTAATTAAGAACTCCTGTCAATTTCATGCGTTTCCGAACAAAAATTAATTAAAAAATATGTCACAAAATAGCTCTTTTGGATTTGAGAACAGCCTTAACTTTATGAATAGCCTTAACTTGACGTTTATGAAAAAACTCACATTTTTAGTTTTAATTTTGGAACTCGCGAAATTTAAATTCAGAAAAAAAGGATGTTCTTTTGACACAGTGGTAATTTTTTTAACTTTTAAAATTAAAATACATGTTTTCTTTGGCGCGCGTAACAGAAGTATACAATATCTCTCGCAATACGGGGGAAAATGGAAACAAATACATCCAAATGAGGTAGTAGTTACTAAAATTTTATTTGGAATATTTGAAATTTTATTGAAATTAAATCTACGATGATTAGATGAAATGATGTCATTTTCCATAAATTATAAATCAAGACATCTGTCAAGAATTTTTTTGAAAATGTAAATAACCGCTCTCTTTTTGCTATAAATCACAGAAAATGTTAGTACTGAATCTAAACCAATACAACACTTAGCGATAACGTATAGCTATAAGATATGGCTGTAGTATACAATCGAAGTAGTAAGCAAAATATAGGAGCCATATGCTTACAATGAGTTTGATTACGCGTTGAAAAGATTTGATAGAATATGACGTCATATCTAGCTTTTTTTTTTCCTTTTTCTTAAATTGTTTTCATGAAATTTGACTGTTTGTATTAAAATAGATGTTTTAATTAAAAAAAAAAAAAAAAAAAAAAAAAAAAAAAAAAAAAAACATTCAAATTGAGGTGCTACGTTATTTTCCCGCTCTTATAGTTAAAGTTTTTATTATATATACAAAAAAAAAAAAAAAAAAAAAAAAAAAAAAAAAAAAATGTGAATTTTCCGTTTAGAATGACGTCAATATCAAACACGCAAAAATATAGCAAGAAAATCTGAATTTTTATTGGCAAATAGAAACAAAATACACGCCTTATCCTTATTTTTTTCACATTATTGTATCATTTTTTAGGGTGTGGCAACAGGAAAGGAACATTTGAATTAAAAAATATTTAAAAACAGATATTTCTATAATGTTAAATTATATAAGCTCGTAGAAAAGAGGGATAAATAGTGGTCTGATGGTTTTTTTAAACTAGACAGTGAGTGGTCTTTTCCACGGTCTAAAACATATGTACATGAAGTTTCGTGCAAATCGGTCAAAAACTAAAGATTTGTATAAGGACATACACACAGAGAACGGCTTTTATATATACGAGGTGGAACCCGTCGAATTTCGACGAAAGAAAATGTTTACAATGGAACTGTTGCGTCAAATTTATAATACATCGACAGCAATAATTACAATAAAAAATCCATCTGATACTTGTTAGTTTAACTCTCCAAAGACATATTTTAATCTAAGATTAACAAAATATTTTTTTCACAAACTTCAACTGTTAAAATTATTGAAAAATTAAATTTTATTCATATACGTAATCAGTAACATATAATCAAGATAAGTAATTTTGATTAAGTTATCAATTGATGCTTGGTATTACGGAATGAAAAATCAGCAAAAGTGATGTCACCTTGACATAATCATAGAATCCCCCCCCCCCTTTAAATCTAAACCGAATCAAGTCATTTTCCACGTTTCACATTCATATTAACCATTTAAAAACCTTTTAACACGTAATAGGTTATTAATAAATATATTTTCAAGCTTGAAGTCACGTTTGTCAACTATTACAACTTTCCATGTTAAAATCCCCACTCCTGATTTGAGGTCTTAGTATAATCTCTGTACCTGAGCGCAAAAATTCCAGAAATTTATAAGTTTTAGACGTATTCAAGGGGAAATAACCGGTTTTATCAAATAAAATTATCGTTTTCTTTTAAATATGACATTATTTTCAGTCGCTGAAATATTTTTCCTATTGTTTCAAACTCAATATCAGAGAAATGAAAAAATAGTGAAATATAACAGCATCATCTGGGAAATTGCGTCTTTTGTAAAGCGTAACATCATTTTCTGTTCAATTTTTTTTTTTTTTAAGATAGTTTTAATTGTAATGAGAAAATGGCATCTGTAAGAATATAATCAATAAAGATAACTAAACCACTTTTAATGGAAATGAAGTACTTCAGTTGCCACGATTAGAAAATTGGTATTAAAAACTATAAAAAAAATTAATATCTCAAAAATAAATTGAGATACAGCTTTAAAAAAAAATGCATTTAAAAGTGCATTTTTTTCTGCATACGGACAGTGTAAACATTTAAAATGTGGGATGTTTAGAAGTTTAAAATTTTGCAGTAGTGAAAATTGCAAAACCGAAATTTCATTTCAAATTTCAATGTGTTGCCATTCGCAGAATGACGTATGCGGTACGCACAGATATGTTTGTCCTTTATAATATAGATAGATAGACGTAAAAAGGCCAATCCCGTTTGTGCTAATATCATTTTATACAATATGACGCTTTTTTTAAATATTAACATAATATTTTACATTTATGGAAAATTTCGAAAGCTTTATGTTACATAAACATACTATGATAAATAAGATGTCAAGTGTTTCAATTAATGAGATTACGAGCATAATCACACTTTGTTTCGCATTTTATTCAAGATTTTGCTAAGTGTATAAAACCTATGACTAAAAGAATTTCTGAAAGCAGTTTATGATAATAAGTTCATACAATCCTTTTACAGGATTTGCCTAAGGGACATTCCAACTAAAGTGGAACTATTTACCAGATTTGACATCATAAATTTTAAGCAGTAGATTGCATAAAATGATATAATGCGAATTTTCTAAACGAATTCAAAAGAGTTAATCAGATTAATAAATAGCACTTATATTCATCGCTATGATATTTACAAAGCTCCAACGTTTGCGATTTGTTTTAAATAAATGCCTGTAAATAAAGGCTCTAGTAAATAAAATGTTTATAAGTATTCATATTTTTTTCAAAGATAAGAAGCACTGAAATGAAATTATTTGTGTAGAGTAGCTTTGAGATACTAATGCTTCCTCTAACAGATTAAATTGAGTTCAAGATTTAAAAAACTGTGACCATTTAGTAGAAAATTACTCGTAAAAAAAAAGATTCGCTATTTTTGAAAATAATTTATTAGAAATGATATCACCGATTTTTATTTAAGGTGGTTAATTGATATTAAGTGTAAATATTTTTAATAAAAAGAGTGTAATACAGTTAATATTTTCCTACATTTCATGTAGTTATCTATAGTTTCTTGTTATCTATATAAAAAAAGTGTTATGCATTTTTTATTATAAAAATACTAGGAGATCCAATCCGAAATTCTGGGTTGCTCAAAATTGTAGAGTGTTATGTTAATTGAAAATTCCAATATATGTTTCACATTTTTGCACATATTTTATGTGAAATATATTACTTAAGTATTCAAATAAAGTTGTGAAATACAATCAAAACGACACTATTCATACTAGGGGGTATCAATAGCTTTTTACCCCCACATAGAAATGATTGAGTAGAATCTATATATATATTACGCTAACGTACGTTGCTACATATATATATATATATACTATATATATATATTACGCCACGTACAGAAATCGCGATTATTTGTTTGTTTAATGGCAACGCCCGATAAACGCATATCATTGGTTATTATGTAACAGTCCTTTGGCAGGATTTAGGGTGATCGGGTTTATTTACGTTTCGTTCTTCCGCTGCTATCCCTTACACTGCAATTATGGAGCTTCAAAATATTATTTGAAATGCCCGTAAAAGATCTTGGAGAATGCTTGAAAGTTAAGAAGAAACCGAATTAAGTAGAGAAAATCGAAATAGATTCGATCGAGAACATAGAGCATAAGCGATCGCCAAAATAGGCTAATAACCGTAGCATGCACGCGTTGCTTCTGAAATCCAAATTACTGATTTAAACGTTCCGGTGTCTCTACCCCCTCTGTACGGACCTGCGATACAAATTTCAGTACGGGCCACCAGAAGTAAGATGGAATAAAACGTGCTTAGATGGAAACTACCAGTGATAAATTCCGTTTTATGCAGGTTATTTAAATTGAACAAAGCATAATAGCATTTTTTAAGGGGGAGGGTGTTGCTGGAACTTCATTTTTTCGTTTATTGCAGGATTCGCTTATAAACAGGCTTTACTCTATTATTAGAAAATAAATTTGCTGGAAGGTACTTTAAAAAAATCTATATAGTAATATTTGCTTACAATTATATCTTTTTCAGTATTGCAGTTTATCTTGTATTTATAATTGCTTTTTTGTCTAAAGAGTTTAAATAAAAAAATAAATTGTCGAAAATATAATTAAATTTTAATTGAATTCATCAATTAATTTGGAATAAAAAAGTTTAAAGTGTGAGACATATAAAAATGAAAAATCTTAACCTTTGACTTCACACAACTTTGGAACTGAACAAGAGTCGGGCCCTGGTAATTTGCGCAGTCTCCCCCCCCCCCTTCTCTGTACGGACATGCGATAAAAATTTCAGATTCTTTTAAGAATATTATTACGGGCCGGGCAGCTAGTTTATGAAATTTCTACATTGTATTAGTCCTGTTCTATGTAGTCACCGCGCACAATAACACATTTCTGCAAACGGTCTTTCAAAAAGATGGGGAAAGTATGTATTCCAGGAGTCGAGATAATAGACCCAAAGGGGGGCATTTTTCCATCTTTTACCGACCCCCACTTGTGACCACTTATTCATGCTATGCACATCCTGAGCCCCTCCCCCAATTTGACCTCCAGAGAGGCATTTTTTAAATTTTGCGAGCACCATCCATGACCCACGGGGGCATGAGATGGCTCGGGGTGCATAACATGAATAAGTGGTTACAGGCCTTTCTCACACTATGTAACATGTGGGGGCCGGTAAAGTTAGGAAAATCCCCCCTTTTGCGTCTACTATTACGCATCGTGGACCACCTACCGCCCCTTCTTTTTATAATACCGTTTGCAGAAATGTGTCACTGTGCACGGCGACTATACAGAAAAGGATTAATACAATGTAGTAATATCATAAGTTTTACTCAATTATTTCTATGTGATTTTCACAAAACCCCTCCCTATTTCCAACCCCTTTTACCGATTTTGTCAATTAACAAACCTGACCGAGATTATCTGCCCCTTTGATTTTATATGTCAGTTTGGAAGAGATTTGTTCAGAATTATGGAAGGTATCTTGTCCATAAAAAAATTATATATATAAGTTTTCAACTGGGGGGTGGTTTTGGGTTCTAGGGGATCATGTTCGACCGAGGTCGTCAAAACTTTTTCAGAAATTCCAACATAGGGGATAATGCAATAGGTAATATTTCTTACGAAATCTACCTAAAAGTAGGTATTGCCTTATGAAAATTTCGTGCTCCAATGAAAACGTGACAGTTTCGTGACAGAAAACGTGATGTCCGTTACATCTGTCTGGAGTGTATAATTTGAAATGCTCATCATAAATTTTATAATTTGAAATACACACATTTTATATTTTATTCTGATGCTTTGAAAGTTCCGGTGAGTAAAATATTATATATATCTGTCTTTTGTATGGCCATCTTAAAAATAAATTGCTAGCTCGAATATTTTATGTATATGTATTATTTATCTTTTAGTTTTTTTTTAATTATTATGACAATCATTTATTACCTTGAACTTATTTATTTATTTACTTATTTATACTTCTGCATTAGAAATGCATAGATATAAATTTTCATTTCATTAAAATAATAATTTATGCATTTTTTCCAGGATTTAAATAACTCTTATAGAAGACCATCTAAAATATGTATTCATAAATCCAAAATAAACCCATTAAAGATATTTAAAAGTGCTCTAGATCTATATTTTTTTCAAAACCAACTACATCATTTTTGTATTTTGAAAAGAAAATATCATAGATTTTATGACAAATGTAGAATTTATTTTGAATATGTAACTGGAAAAGGTACAATCAATCAACTTGGGTTTTTTTACGTGGAAAGAATATTAACATAGTCTATAGAAAAAAAAATCCCTAGATAAAAAGGATTTGTTGAAAGTATTTCTTTTCCTTTTGAATTTATACACAACAATCGGTCTCCACAAAAGATTGCATGAAAATCTTTTTTAGAAAAATGAAAGAAAGTGCTTCTAAAAATTAAATAAAAGTAAGGAATTTCAAAGAAGCGAAAATTATCTGCGTAACTTACCGAATAATTTCTATTACATATATAGTATATTTCTGAAAAAAAGTATGCCTTGTACTAACGCTGGCGCAAATGAACGTGTTGGCCATTGCAAAAAATTCCAATAGAATTCTATACAACAAAATATACAAAAATTATTACAGAATCCTATTGAATTCTGGCCTGTTTATTTATAAGCTAGTTTAACTTAAAGCTATAGGAATGTTTGTGCAAGTTCAGTAGAAATGTCTTTAGAGCTTCTATAAAAAATATATAAAAATAATCTACAGGGTGGTTCAGAATGTCATATCCAAACGGCACGTGTGTGTATGTCAGTTCATGAAGAGTAAGAATCACATAGGAACCGGAGGGGGGGGGGGGTCGGAAACGCTATTGTGACAATGCGATTACCTCGTGTTCGTGACACAAAGGAAATAAAACAAACAGTGTAAAAAGATCTTTATTTTACAAAAGACTTTATCGGAGTACAGAATACAAACGAAAAATGTTCTCAACTCGTAACTCGTCATCAAAACGTACCCAATTAGCCGTGATGCATGCTTCTCATCGGCGCCTCATGGACTCATAAACACGTTCAAAGCGACCCTGTACCGTGGCCACATCAATACCCGGATCTAAACCCCTGGATTTCTACCTCTGGGGATATCTTAAGTCGCTTATGTACTAGATACCCATTCCATTGGCCATGGGTCTCATGGCACGGATTGCTGAAGTGGCGACACGTGTTGGAGAGACGCCTGGCCAATTGGAACGTGCGCGCGATTCCATGCGGGGCTGATGTGAAGCATGCATTACTGCAAATGGGGCACATTTTGAGCACTTGTTATGAGTTGTAGTATTTTTTGTTTGTATTTTGACGATATTTTTGTCTGACGACCAGCGCATATCAAATGCTACTTTTGACTATTTTGTGCAAGTTCATTTCATCACTTTAGGTTGCCTTCCTTACCTACCGTTCTGTCATTAAACAAAGTTTCAGCACACTCATGTTAAAATTAAACAATTTATAATCAGTGTTCCGTTTTCATTTGATAGACTCTTAAATCTCAAAATTATTATGTAGTCGACTGCAACGCCAAATACTAATTTTCTTCTCTGAAAAATTCGTTCATGAAAATGGGTATGTGTGTTCAGTATATCAGTCTATAACATTCAATACAGGCTGGTGCGATAAAATAACTAACACCTACAATGTTACGATGCAGAAAGAAATTTAGAAATTTTGTTTTTAGTGTTTCAAAATTTCTTTGGGAAAAATAAATTTGTAAGCTACAAAGACCTTCTTAATATCATGTAGCCAATATTTCTTAAAGAAACAGAGTTGTTTTATTTCCCTAAAACAACACTAATTTAAGTCCATATACACGATTGGAAATTTTTTTTACAAGGTAATGGATCCAAACGGACATGAGTACAGTATAAAAATTTGATATGATTGAGACAAACAGATTTTTTCGAATTTATAAGACAAAATTACCCTAGAATTTGTTAAAATGTTAAATATATATATTTTTTGTTGTGCTGTGTTATGTACAGTCGTGCAATAAAAAGAAAACAGGTCATGCGAACTCTACAACAAATTATTGCAGAAGAAAGTTACGGGTACCAAACAATTGGAAATAAAGTCTACTTTGAAATTATGAACATAAAGTTTGCTTTAGGGGACATCTACATATAAAAACGAAACCAATTTTTTTTTCCCTTAGCAATACTCATGTTTGACATCATAACTAAATTCCACGCCATTCAATTAGCCTAAATCTAAATTTTCATGAAATTAGTACGATTAGTTTCAAAGAAATGAAATATTTTAATACGAGACTATTTTAGAGGCTGTTTCCACATTCAAATTCGGTACTCGATTGTTAAAATGTTACAGAATGACTATGACACTTGTATTAATGTATTATTTCTTTCCAATATGATCATTTCACTCGCCTAATTCGTCTTGGCTATTGCCAGCCCAAATATTTCAATAAAATGAATAAAATATGTATTTTTTTCAAATTTTGCTTTTCTACACATCTTAGACTTAACCCATGGATTGGACTATTTTTAATAATATTTATTTTTAATGTTTAGTCACAATTCGAAAACTACTTGCGAGAAAAAATTGAAAAAATGAATTTGCATAAAGCAGGACATAATAAATATAAATCTGACAAAAAAATTGTATGTTGCAATTCATATTTTTTTAATAATAATTTCAATATTCATAATTCATATTATATTTTTTTATTATAAATTCTATGCATTTATGTTTGGGTATTTTAGTATTATAACCACACAAAAAATTATCGCATTAGGATTATAATTTCAGGAGATATTAATAAAAATATAAAAATGTAATTTAACATTAGAATTTTGTTACATGTAACATTGAACTGTAAATTTTGAATATTTATAATTCAAAAACTTATCATCCAAATAACCTGAAATTTCGTTTCTATGCGTAGTTTGAACCGAATATTTAACATATATTACAAAATTTGATGTTTTCTTAAAAAAAGAAAAAAAAGTTTGGTCTTATTTTGATTTGTACATGGCCCCTGAAGCAAATTTTATATACATAATTTAAAAGTAGACTTTATATCCAATCATTTGGTACCAGTAACTTTCTTCTGTTATATTTTGTTGCAGAGTTAGTAGGGGCTGTTTACATTTTGTTATTCCCACGACTGTACCATTATATGTAATTGTCAACAATTTCTTCTTCTTTTTTTTTTTTTTTTTTTTTTTTTTTTTTTTATATTAAACTTCCACTTAATGAACATAAAGAAGATATATGTTTTACTTATATCGACAATTAAAAAATAGTAATATCTCAAATGAAACAAAAATAAACTTTAAAAAGAAAAGATAATGGAAAAATAAATATGTTATGCTAACTGCATCTAAAAAATAAGGTTTAATAAGAAACATGTTATACTAAGAAGCTGCATGCTTTAAAGATGCCTTTGAGATATTTTGGTTATCTGAAAAAATTTTAATATCGTATTTCAAAATAATTCTCTGTATAAATTACAAATCCTCGAATAGCAGTATTTTACAAATAATAATTTTCCACAGAACTATTTAATTATATGTTTGTTTCTCTTCTAAATAAGGATCTACATGCAAATTTTGCTATTTTAAAATAAGTGGTTTAACTTCAGATGATATTTAAAATTCTAATTATGAAATATCTTAAATTTAACAAAGATTGAAATATTAAGCATTTAAGCATATCTTTCCTTTACCGCTGCCAGAAACACGCATGAGAAATTAACAGAAATTTTATGCCTGAATTAAATTTCGATTTAGAATTCATCCCGTTAACAAAATAAAATAAATAAATGTAGCTAGATGAATTGCAAATGACAAAATTTCACACAGATAACTAAAGTTATATGCTTGGATAATTTGCAGCTTTGCAGAACAAAAAAATTCATTTTTAATTTTAAAAAAAGTGCATTAGAAATTCTGTTGCTTCGTAATTAAGATTGAAAATACTTTTAAAATGAGAGAAGAAAAAAAAATAGAAGAAGAAAAAGAGAGAAGAGAAAAATTAAGAAAAAAAAAATAATACATGCAATTTTTATTATCATATTGTCGAAGAGATTGTACTAGTTCCAAAAATACACGCATTTTTGAAATTAAGGATCATCGTTGATAGCTCATATTAAAGACTCACTAATACTCAAAATAACAAAACTTCTGTGCACTGTATTTATTAAATGATATCACAAAATAAGCCGCTCAAGGCTACCTTTTCATAACAAAACCATTGCATCAACTCGTATAAACAAACGCAGACGATAAAAGTCATTGCCAAAAATTCAAAGCATAAATACGACCGAACATACCGGCATCCGTTGAATGACTTTCATTCAACCAAAATTATAATGCATTATTAAACTTTAAATTTTAAACAAATAATACAACATAGTAAAAAATAAATTACAAATTACAAAAGATAATAATTATTTTTCCATTTTTTTTTAGTGTTTACTACTCTAATGATTTCATTAGTACATGGAAATGACTCTACAATTCTACATTCATTATGTAGTGATGTACACTCATGACATCTAACATTCAAATTAAATTTTTAAATGCTGCCAGAATTTGTTTCTTTTCTCATATTTTATCTGAAAAAATAGCTTAGAAATACTTATTATAAACTGTATATATATTATACTATTTTAAAAGTATTTAAAGGTTAACAAGTTCAATTTTTATCAAAATAAAACTCAAACCTTCTGGATAAAGTGGAAGTCACTGAAATAACTCAAATAATATATACACTCTCAAAACACATTTTGTATGAATTTTTTTCTTTGATAACATATAACACATGTAATCAAACAGAAATTAACTTAATTTTACATATGTACACTTAAAATATCTTATAAAACCTATTTCATTAAGAAAATATAAAAACTTTTTATAATATTTACAAGGTCAAACATGCAACGATTATGAATTGTTTTTCTACATATTGCACGACCATTTAAAGGCCAAAACTGAAAAATTAAAGATGTTGGACCTAAATGTAAACATCGTTTATGAAAATATTATACTATCATTTGAGTATGTTTACTTTTATTATGTAGTAAAATTGAAAATTTTTGGTTTGCACTTAAGTTACTGTTCGCTAATCTACCTGCTAGTCCTAAAAGACCTTCTTTATCAAGAAATGGATGGCGTTTTTTTACCTGACTATTATAATTAATATTACCTGATTTTTGCAAGGATTTTAATTCCGTATCGAAAAACTCACGTTGAACAATCTGCTTTGTAGAGATCTTCGAGGTCCAGAGAATCTTCCTTTTTTTTTTTTTTTTTTTACAATTACTAAGAAACCTGAAAATAAATCTTAAATAAGAATTTTTTCCTATAGTTATTACTTAAATCAATTATATCATGCACAGAGGAATGAATGGAAACTGTAAAAACAGATATGTTTTCAGAATCACTTATATTAATATTTTTAAGTTCGTTTGGAAAGTCATTGGAATTAACTACTGCAGGAATATTTGTATTTGGATAGAATTTTTCCTTTAAGAACAATGCAAGACTCCAACATAACTAATTTGAGACTAGCTTATCAGGATTAACTCCTCTCGTTTGAAGTTCAGCAGGGTTATTTTGAGATGGAACATGTCGCCACTACATTCCTTCAGTTAGTTCTTGTATTTTAGAAATCCTATTCGCAACAAATGTTTTTAGAACGTATGGTTATTTTTTTAATCCAAAATAATACCATCATGGAATCGGACTACAAGAAGATTTTGTTTACACCAATCTTTAACGCATAAATCACTCGTTTAATGAGCTTTGTTAATAAAACTGATGCACAAAGCTCAAGTTTTAAAACAGTTAATTGCTTTAAGGGAGAAACTCTGAATTTACTTGTTATTAAATTTACAGATACTTGACAAAATTGTGTTACTGATTTGCAGTAAATTACTGCACCATAAGCTGCTTCAGACGCGTCGCTGAACCATGTAACTCGATCATAATTGAATCTTTCAATAAAATACACCTACTAATCTCAAATTTATTAAATAATTGAAGGTTATCAGAAAATTCTCTCCATTCCTTAGCCTCTTTCTTCGATAGCAAATCATCCCAATTTAATTGTAATAAGCATAACTTCCGCATAAATATTTTTGCTTTAATTATAACAGGATATACTAAACCTAAGGGATCAAATATACTTGATATATTTGATAACACTTGTCTATTAATGACATTTACATCATTATGAATTTTAACATTGAAACTTAAACAAACTTTTTTTCCATTTCCACATAACACCTAATGCTTCAGATTCTTCTGAATCACCAAAGGGGTATATCCTGTCATTTCTTAGACAAAGTTGTGGAGCATTACTGCACCATTTATGTAATAACATTCCTGAACTGTTTAAAATTTCTATTAATTGTTTTTGGAGTTGTAATGGAGAACTTAAATAATCATCCAGATAGAATGTCATCCATATACATGTCTTCTCTCAGTATGTATGCTGCTAAAGGAAACTTGCTTCCTTCTTCCTTATGCAATTGAAGTAGTCTTCTCATGGCCAAAAGAGGTGCACTAACAGTACCATAAGTAACTGTCGTTAATTCAAAATTTTTAATAGGCTCGTCAAGACCTTCCTTGGATGAATAGAGATTGCTCTATATGCTTTCTGAATGTCTCCAGTGAAAGCGACGATATATGTTCTAAATCTCACCATAATTGAGAATAAATCATCTTGTATTACACCTCCGTTATATTGAATAGAATTAAGTGAATTTCCCTTAGTTGTTAAGGAAGACGCGTTTAACACAACTCTGAAAGGAGTTTATATACTTTCTCTATTCCTCTATACACTCCAAGATGGGGAATGTAATAGGATTTATTTTCTTCCTCACTTTCGTTAACTTCATCCATGTGATCTAACTGTTGACATTCTTTTAAAAAATCTGAATATAATCTTAAGTACTCAGGATCTTTTTCAAGACGATTCCCTAAACAATTTAATTTTTTCGTTGCGATTTGTTTTGAGTTTCCTAAAATAGTGGATCCTCCTTTGAGGGCATTTTAACAACATATTTGCCGTTTTTGTCTCGTGTATAATTTTCTACGAAAGGATTATCTTAAATAAAGTCTCTTTAAATTTTGGTGTTTCAACCTCGATATTTTCTATCTCCCAGAATTTTCTGAGTGTCTTGTCTAGATTAGTTTCTTTCTTTATAAACCCATAATGAACTTTATTTTCATTCTCTGCCGGAAAACTTCCCGATACAACAAAACCGAAAACTGTGTCTTGCAAAATAAGATCAGAATTATTAACACGAATTTATCCCGGTCTCAAAAGCTCATAAAAAATCGCTGCTCCTATCAGCCTATATATATGTTCTGGGATATTGAAACTATGATCTGCTAATTTTACATTAGGTAAATCTTATATTGAGATTTCAATTGGACGCGAAGACGTTAAATCTGCAGTTATTTTTGGAACTACCAAGGAATCTAAATTTTTCACAAAACTTTCATCTCTATTCCACATTTATGAATTAACTTTATGATTTATTACCAATGTGGCATCATTGAGACCTGACATTAAGATATTTGTTCTCTCTTTTTTTAAATGCATTAGCTATATTAAATGGCGTGATAAAAAAATAGACTCACTGCCTACATCTAATAAACACTTAACTCTATATTTACATCCCGATTCATCAAATAGAAAACATATTACAGTTGAAAGTAAATCTTTGCTATTTTTATTCGAATAGTTTCTAATAAAGATTTTCTGAACGTGTTCTTCTGCGTTAGCGTTCAAGATTGATATGCCATAATTCGTTGGCCTAGAATCTGAACATTCTTCCACATTTACCTTCTCTTGTTTATTTTGTTCCGATGAAACATATTCTATCACGTATGTTCTGTTATTTGTTTTGGGGAAATGAATAGTTTTATGATGACTTTTTTTACAAAAGCACGTGTACTTTGATGGACAATTTGCAACTGAATGTAAATTTAAGCATTTAAAACATAACTTGTTATATTTTATAACGTCCACCCTTTCATTGACAGATAATTTTAAATAATGCGGGCATTTTGAAAAAGTGTGATATTCGTGGCAAAAAACACAACATAATGTTTTAATATCTGATAAAAATACTTGAGATACACTTTTGGAGTTACTATACTTACGATTAACACTAAAATTCTCACTAAGAGATTTTCCACGTGATGTGAAATATAAACCAATCTCTCGTCCGAATTCTTCTGGTAAAAACCATTTATCTCTTTGTCTCACACTAACGAGGAAACCCGTTTATTTATCTAATGTTTGATATAATTTATCCGATTCTATAAGTTGTTTTAGACTTTCAAAATTGGATACATTTCTTAAATTTAAATTATATTCCCAGTTTGTCATTAGATGTGAAGCAAACTGTACATGAGTCACATTTGGTTGTTTAAGGGCTTTTCTAAATTGCTCTAAGCAAAAATAAGGTGTAGGCTGAAATTCTTTTAACACCAATTCTGTTATTTTTGCATAATTCTCAAAATCACTATCATGTAATGCTTTATCCCCTAATAAATTTAACAGAATTTCCGCTTTATATTGTTCTGAATAATTTTTAGTCTTAAAAGTTCGTTCTAAACAAGAAAAGAAAAAATCCCATCCTTCTGGACGTATAGGAATTCTTACAGACAAAGTTCGAATATTTTTATCAATTGATCTAACGATTCAAATTTTATTTCACTCTCACTAATTTTTAGCTTCAGATTTATTTTTAGCCAATTCTATTTCAAGTTTATTTTTTTCCAGATCAAAATTGCTTTTGCTTCTGACCAATTCACCTTTGCTCCTCATCAATTCTCTTGTGCTCCTCATGTTTACGATTTTCAATTATATCGTTTGCTATATCTTTCACAAAATTGGGTTTATTTTTATACATTTTACTGTCTTCAATAATAACGTTTAAATCAGCAATTGTCATTTTTTCATTAATATTTAGATTTATTTCAGTGGCTATAAGCCTTAAGTACTCTCTTCTTGCGCATTTAAACGTTGTTTAATATATGTATATAACAGTAAAGATAAGAAAAATAACACTCACTTATTTTTCGAATAATCTTGGCGAACTTCTTAGCACTTATCATTCATGTCGGCGTTTCACTCAACTTAAAATTTAATTGATTTTAGAAGCTCGTTGTATTTAATCCCATGCTGCTTCATCGTTTCTCGGTGGACCGTAATGATAGCTCATAGTAAAGACTCATTAATACTCAAAATAACAAAACACAAGTGCACTGTATTTATTAAATAGTATTACAAGATAAGCCGCTCACGGCTATCTTTTCACAACAAAAACATTCTATCAACTCGTATAAACAAACGCAGAGGATAAAAGTCATTGGCAAAAATACAAAGCATAAATACGACCGAAAATACTGTCTATTCACATGTGTCTTGGCAATATTGTGCCGATTTTAAATTGCTAACCCCTTCGGGACGAGCGTCTTTTAGGGAATTTTTAATCATTTATCACCGGTTTTTCAAAACTGAAAATGTTGCCTAATTCAAGCGGAAAATGCCCTGATTAATTAAAGCAAAATGTACGATAGAAAATTGCTGGTGGTAATAATCAAGGATTCTGAGCGCGTTATACGGGCACGAATACGTATAGCTCGTGCCAATGAGGTTAAATGGCATGAGACAGATAGCAGTGGAGACAAATGGCGCTATTGTTATACAGCGGCTGTGCAGTAGGTAGTGTACTTTCGCAGACACGTCAGACCGATCGAAATGTCAAGGCGTTTAAAAAAGTGGTCTCGCTTGTACCACTTTGACAAGTTTACGCGAATCCATCCTATAGAAACGTGGCAGGCTTCCACATACCACTCGAAAACCCCAAAATTGTTATAAAAGTTCTACTGAGTAGTTTGGGCAGATTTGGTACCATGTGACTATATTCCTTTTTCTGAAATTTGAGGAACACTTATCTAGAATAATGTTTTCTTAATACAGTGATGTGAAAATTGATGTAGAAAGGCGATACAGAAAAGTGGTGTTTTTTTTTTTAAATCCCACCCTCGTATAATATAAATTGTGCTAGGGGTTTATACATATATTTAGAATAATAAAAATCGCAACATCCTTGGAAAAAATCCAGGACCTATTAAATATTAGCCGCATTAGCATTAATATTTTTCTACTTGTTCTCATTACCGATCTTTTTTTTTTATTAATGACAAGTATTTTTATTCCGTAATTTTAAGTAATGTAATAAAAGAAAATTAGCACATCAGGATTTGTTCCTATAATTTATTCATATTAAGTGTATTTAGTTAATTGAAAATATATATTAAGAGAGGATATGCAATGGCAATTTTAATAGTATATATAAAAGGAGAAAATCACATCGACGATTTTTTAAAACTGATCATTTATTCAATTTTAAAAGTGGAATATTTTTAATGATAAATTTTTGCTTCGAAACTAAATAGTTCATTTTTTTAATGCTAAATGTATAACATTAGGGAAAAATGTCTTTAATTCACATGCCCTAAGGAAAAAATGCTTTTACTCATACAATTTTTTTCCTCATGACATTTCTGTTTAATAAAATGACTTCGCGATGTATACAAAATGCGATGGGGCCTTTTAAAAAGTAACAAATAAATTCCTAACGTCATAATAACGATTTACATAAAATGCTGCACTATGTCATTTTATCTACAGTGCTGTCCTAAAACGACATATCCTATAAGTTGTTATTAATGGTACTTTACTACACCAGAAATATTTTTTGCTAACCAGCACATACACCAACTCTGAACACTTAACTCATTTTAAATTCTCCTTTTGTTTTGAGTGACCTAATAAATCGTTATAAGAAATAAATGCTTCATCATCTTCATTATCAGCAGAAGTACCCAAGTCTTTGTCGTCATTGTTGAATGTACCCAAGCAAATTTGGATCACGCTTTGACTATGAATTATGTTTTCAGCTGCTGTTGTATTCGCTTCGCTAATATTAGGTCTGATATTGAAAACTTCTGCGCATCCATGGTTGTTCGTATTCGTGGATTATCTAACATGAGGCGCACAAGAAAGTAGAGACTCTTTAAGTGGTGTCATAAATGAAGATGATGTAGTTGTAGATTAAGATGATGTAGGCAGATGCTGCCTGTTTAAAATATGCATATATTATTGAAGTATCGGAAACAGATGTTCTCGGTGCTGGAATTGGAGAAGGTGATATTGAAACTGTAAAAAAATGACAGATTACGTCTAGGTAGGCTGTAGAACTTGTTTTACATTTCTTGCTTTCCTTATTTTCCATTGGACTTTCTCTCACAACCGAAGCACAGTAAACATAATTGGGAAAGATGTCTGGGCTCATGGGAGGGATTCCATTTTTCAAAAACCGGCTTGTCAATTTACCAAAAATAGCTATATTGTGTATACAGAGGCAGTATTCGAGAACACATACATTTATAAGTTTTTGCATAAATAATCTAAATTCAAATAAGTACTCACCTTATACTCTAGATATGTAATAACTGAAATTTAACAGACGTGAATTAGCACCAAAAAATAGCCCTATGAAATTTCTGACGAAGGTGTAAACAGATTCTTTGTAAACAATGAAAAATACGAGCTTCAAGCATTCGCCCTTGAATGCTTATTGTTGTCAATCGATTCGACAACATAACTGCTTGTCGTTAAACACTGGCCTCTAACGACAATATTTAGGAGTATAGGGTATGTCATTTTACCTAAGTATGTCATTTTGGGTCAGTTTACCCTATACATTTTTAGATTCCATAATGCTATTTAAAACGTCCTATTAAAGGGACGTAGGCATACGTAGGATAAAATAGGCAGTCAATTATCTATCTATATATTAATTAAAGTATTGTCATACAATTTTATGTATAAGATAAATTTATTTGAGTGGGAATTTCCATCTGAAAATGTTAAGTCTGTTTGCTTTGAAATATTTAAGTGGTAACATTTTAAGTCAGATTTGGATGTAAGAAATGATAAAAAGGAATTATTTTTGTCTCATTCCTTTATGAAGATAGTTTTTCAGGTGTCAGTTGTGCATTAGAGTGGGTTGAAAAAAGCGAAATTTTTCAGATCAATTTCTAATAGCGCAGAAAAGTTGCTCTTGTAATTATAAAAATAAAGGAAAATATATTTTTGAAATCGGTTAATATCTTTAAGTCGCGCATTGCAATTGAATTTTTGAAAATATGACGAAAAGTGACGATTTTTGAAATTAATGATGAAAATTAAAAAAATATTCAGAGCTACTTCTAATAGTGCGTAAATGTCACTTTTTGGTATTAGAAGAATAATACGAAAAATTATTTAAAATCGGTTAATATCTTTAGGTCGCGCATTGCACTTGTATATTGGAAAATATGACCACAATTGACAATTTTTGAAAAACATGATGAAAATTGTAATAGTGCTTAAAAGTAACATTTTGTAATTAGAAGAATAACATAAGAACTTTTTAAAATCGATTAATATCTTTAAGTTGCTTCATCGCACTTAAAATTTGGAAAACATTATCAAAAATAGCACATTTCTGCGATACAGGAGGCGGGTTCAAAATACATTAGTCATATAACTGCTACTGCTGCAACTGGTAGAGATAATTTTAGAAGTGTTGTTTTATATCTATGTGAAATGAACATCTTCTTAGATGAAGTCGTTGTAGTTGGATGCGACGGCACTTCAGTCAATACGCGATAGAAAAAATGGGGTCATTCGAAATTTAGAAATGCCGATAGATAGGCCCTTTTTATTTGTTTATTTGCCTTTTACGTTTCATTGAAGTACCTTTTAGGAACTATATGACATAATATGGACAATAATATGGTATTAATACCTTAACAATATGGTCAAGTAGCCGTTATTTACAAAAAAGATCAAATGACTAAACAGTTTGCTGCCGATTTTTAACAGTGTAAGCAAGTACCTGCTTTTGTAACACTATTTGTTGTCATATTTCACTTAATCAATTGCAATATCCCAACATTGACTGTTAACCCGCTAACCGCCGAACAAAAAGGCAAAACTGTAATGTTGTTTTCTCTGTAATTTTTTGTAAATGCTAAAAAAGGATGTTTTTCCAACAGGGTATAATTTTTTATTATTATGTGTTGACATATAGTCCTTGAGAGTATTAATCATAATTTAACTTTTTAAATCTGTATTATATCTGTAGAATTTAATATTGCTTATATTAAATATTGCTTAGTGAATATATCAGTTCGTGGCTGTGAGAATGTTAGTAAACCAAATGACTTCAATTAAGATTTAAAATATATATCTTCTTGAAATATTCAATGCTGTGCGACAAGCTTCTGTCCTGGAAATCTTGCTGTCCGTAATCGAGAGCTGATTTCTCAGTAACGACGGCAAACAGAACTCTGAGACTGTATGTATCCATTGAAAACCGTATTAAGGAATTGAAACAGTTTTATACACCATATAGACATGTGCGTCTGTATTGTTTGACATTAAGAAGAGCTATTCTGTTATTCAAGGAGAAGTGCATCTGTTAAAGACAATAACAACATCGCATCAATTGCCAAAGATAACTGGAGGAGGTAATAATCTCTGTTACTGAGCGTAACGGAGTCTTTGCTCATCCCAACAACCTGTGATTGTCAATGATCACAGATGAAAGCAAACAGTCAGGGAAATGTGATTCAGACAAATTTGGAAAGCAATGCATTCTGTGACTGTCAGAGAAAGCTTTTGAATCAATGATACATAAAATGCTCTCTGAACTTGTTCTGTGCAATATGGGAGGTGAAATAACCTTGCAGATAGACAAGTCACTAAGTTATGAATAATCGTGAGAATTACAATTGAACTTAATGTCACCAAACCTCGCACGGTTCTCACTTTTTCGGCCTGAATATTTTTCTATTTCTGAATATATATATTTTTATTTTTTATCATGTAATTTCAAAAATTGTCCATTTTGGTCACATTTTCAAAAATAAAAGTGCAATGCGCGACCTAAAGACATTAACCGATTTTAAATATATTTTTGTGTTATTATTCTAATGCAAAAAGGTGACATTTACGCACTATTAGAAGTAGCTCTGAATATTTTTTAATTTTCATCATTAATTTTAAAAATCGTCACTTTTCGTCATATTTTCAAAATTTCAAGTGCAATGCGCGACCTAAAGATATTAACCGATTTCAAAACTATTTTTTGCTTTATTCTTCTAATTACAAAAGGCAACTTTTCTGCGCTATTAGAAATTGATCTGAAAAAATTCGCTTTTTTCGACCCACCCTATTGTGCATATCTTTTTTCTGTTAGCTGGTAGGTGAGCAAAAGGAATTTAGTGCGGATACAAGAACAGCATAACATTGAATAAGGCAAAAAAGAGTATTGCGAAATTTTAATAGAACTCTTTCTACCCTGATTTAGTAAGTTTT
Source organism: Maratus speciosus (assembly GCA_963932465.1). Taxonomy (NCBI): domain Eukaryota; kingdom Metazoa; phylum Arthropoda; class Arachnida; order Araneae; family Salticidae; genus Maratus; species Maratus speciosus. The sequence continues at coordinate 541,243,599 of OZ010786.1, read as the reverse complement.
AAATTAACAGTTTACTTTTAAGAAATAATACTCGTTTAAGTTACGAAAAAAGCAAAATCATTCTCGAAGAGAACTGAAGTCGATTTAAACATTAATATTTAAAATAAATAAATATATATATATATATATATATATATATATATATATATATATATTTCATTTTAAGTCTAATAATGGAGTTATGAATTAAAGGAATTTATAAATGTTCTTCAAACCACTTTAGAATTTAAGCAACACAGTCAAAATATAAAGATTTTTATCTAAAAATAAAATATCAGTATTTTTCAAATCAGCAGTGTTTGTTCTTTTTATTTTAGAGGAAGAAAAGTTTCTGTAAAGAGAAAAACAAGTGTAAATTATCTTTCGTGTTATATCCTCGAGATACATCAAAGTCGATATCCGCCAAAAAATAAAATTCCTTAAAGAAAAGTACATTTGTCATTTACTCTCAAAAGTAAGTTATTCTGTTTCTTCTTTATTATTGACACATTTTATAAGAAATAACTTTAATATTTTATAAAGTGTAGTATGTAATAAACTTTCGCAAGAATAATGCATGTATAGGATTAAGATATTTCGTAATGAATGAAATTATTTACTAAAGGAGTAAAAACAAAATTGCTGTTTCTTTCTGTTTTAAGCTGCTTATATTTTATTATAGAATCAAGCAAATGAAGTTAATCCAAACTTGCATTAACATTGCATTAATTACTATTCAATGAATTAATAATCTGCTTAATTCTAATACTTTCTACATAACACACACACATTATGAGTTAATTGGGTCAAAACTTAATGAGGTGGAGAACTCTATAATGGCAATGTATAAAATAATTAAAACAAAATAAGATAATTTGAATTTCCCTTATTTAGTTTTAATACCCAAGTTTCATAAATGCCCTATAAAATTCAAAACCGTTACCTGTGGTTACAACTTTTATATCGAATGTTCGAATGCAAAATTATTAAAGGAATTGAGAGAATGTTTTTAAAGATTAAAAGTGAAAATTCAACATTCATAATAAACCACAGCTATGAACTGTTTAGATAAAATAAATGGTATAAAAATAATATTACAGGATTATATGCATATGATTTTATAGATTTGCTTAACAACGTAGAGATTGAGAATTTAAAAGAGGATATAGTGGAAGTCTATAATAGGTAATGTGATGAATTCATAGATTTAAATGAATTTCAAAATTTGTTTAAATTGGTAGTTCAAGAAAATTATTTATATGAGGGCAATAAGGTATACAAGCAAATTCATGGTGTCCCTATGTGGTCCATGTATGGGGGTAATTGAAGTTCAATATTGGCTTACATGTATCTGGATATATATGAAAATAAAAGGGAATTAAATAAAGACATAATCAGTTTCAGATATAGGGACTTTATTTTAATTATTGAGCTAAATGGTATGAAGGCCAACCATGATTTTAACTGTTATCCGAAAAATTTAGAATTGAAACTATCCTGTAATCACAATAGTCAAAATATAAATTATTTAGACGCAAATCTAAAAATAGAAAATAAAAAATTATTACAACGGTATCTGATAAAAGAGAAGAGTTTAAAACGATTGCAATGCTACATTTTAAATCTGATGACCATATATCGATCTTTAGAAAATTTTTATTAGCGATTTAAACCCTTTAAACAGATTAACATGAGATAGAGACATTTTGAAATAGGATATGCTTAAATAGTACAGCACTGCTGTGAAACAGGTATATCCTGTGAATCTGGTTAAAAATATGTCGAAAAACTACACTAGTGTGCAAAACTTAAGCAACGAACACAAAATGTTAATTTTTAAACACATGAGTACTAAAAAGAAAACTCTATAATCAGCAAGTGTAAAAAAAATAGCTGTTATCCTAACAGCACAGCCAGGCTATAGATAGTCTCCACGACCTCACAAAAAGTCACACGTCTCACAATTACTACAATGAACTGAAATGTGACATCTTTCATTCGTCTCATTCTTAATCTCATTTGATCACTCCACCGAGAAGTCACTATGACTGCTCCTTTGTGACGAATCACCAGATACTTTACAATTAAGTCACCTTGTGACCCCCATGTGAACGTCATTTGGGGACTCCATTGTAAAATCATCACGATAGGTGTTTTGTGACGAGTTCACAATTGATGGAAAATGAAATCATCTGGTGACTTTTCACAAAGGAACACAATGGTGACTTCACAGTAGAGTCTCGGTCACCTGAAAGTCACCGTGTGATTTCATTGTAACGTTATTTAGAGACTCAGAACAATGTAATGCTCATGATGACTTCAAAATTGTGACTTCAAATGGCAGTCACATGAGATACATAATGTGACTGACTTGTAATGTTACCTGGTGACTCACCAAAAACAACAATCACAGTGACGTCTCAGTGGAGTCACCACCAGTGAAGTTGAATTTAATCGCTTTTCAAAGTGATTGATTTTAGTCAGTCAGTTTCACTTTGTTTAACTGGTTTGGATCTTGTTCCTTTCGTTTTTAGGTAGCTTTCATTACAAAAAGCTGCCTATTGCAGCCGTTCGGAGGAAAGCGATTTCAAAACATTTTGGTATATTTTCATCGATTATGACCCCCAGACTCCGAAACCACCCTCCGTTCAAAATTGATATATATATATATATATATATATCTGACCTATGTCACACTGTAAAACTCGTAATTATGAACCAATTTCGTAATTTGGTAATTTGGTGTGTACATAGTACATACCAATGCCTCAACAGGGTTCGTTGGCCAGCTTCATCCGCCATTTTGTTTCAAAATGGCGGCCATTTAAAAATTTAAAAAAAAACTAAAATTTTAAATGTGGTACCAAAAAATAAAAAATGGAAATATATTTTTTTCTTATGTATTTGAGCTTTATACAAAGATTCCGGAGCAGTTTTTGTTTCGTCTATATCTTAAAAAATGGCTGAGTTATAGCATTTTGAATTTCTAGCGTGGCTGACTTTTTGAAACGTCCTGAATTTTGTCACGCGATAAAAGACGTATTTATGAACCGATTTCAATGTAATTCGGTGTGTACATAGTACATACCAATGTCTCGACTGAGTTCGTTGGCCAGCTTCATCCGCCATTTTGTTTCAAAATGACGGCCATTTAAAAATTTTTAAAAAATTTAAAATTTGAAATGTAGTACCAAAAAATTGAAAATGGAAAAATATTTTTTTCTTATGTATTTGACCTTTATACAAAGATTTCGGAGCAGCTTTTGTTTCGTCTATATCTTAAAAAATGGCTGAGTTATAGCATTTTGAATTTCTAGCGTGGCTGACATTTTGAAACGTCCTGATTTTTGTCACGTAATAACAGGCGTATTTATTAACAGATTTGGATGTAACTTGGTCTGTACATAGTACATACGAATGTCTCGACCGAGTTCGGTGGCCAGCTTCATTCGCCATCTTGTTTCAAAAGGGTTGACATGTAAAAAAAAAATAATTTAAAATTTAAAATCAGGTATTAAAAAATTGGAAAATGAAAAAGATTTTTATTATGTGTTTGGCCTTGATACAAAGATTCCGGAGCAGTTTCTGTTTCTGAAAATTTGTTCTTTTGTTTTTATCTCAAAAAATGTTGAATTATAGCACTTTGAATTTCTCGCATGGCTAACATTTTGAAAGGTTCTTGTATTTGTCACGCGATAACACACGTAATCACCTATTTCGATGTAAGAAGGCATGTGGATAGTATACATCAATACCTCGACCAAGTTCGCTGGCTAGATTCATCAGCCATATTGATTCAAAATGGCGGCCATTAAATTAAAAAAAGATATATATGTTTAAGGTGAGGTGCAAAAAAATTATAAATTGAAAAAGTCTTCTTTCTTAAGTATTTGACCTTGATATAAGGATTCAGGAGCATTTTTTGTTTGTCTTTACCTTAAAAAATGGATCAGATATAGCAGTTTCAATTTCTATTGTGGGTGACATTTTGAAAAATCTGATATTTTGCATGCGACAGCACTCGTATATATCAACCGCTTCCGATATGAGTGAGCATGTGCACAGCAATTACTAAGGTCTCGACCAAGTTCACTGGTTAGCCTCATCCACCATGTTGTCTTAAAATGGCAGGCACTTTAAGAAATCGCCGAATTTGGCAGCCAAATATAAGTTACTTTAAAGAAAAGCAGCTTGGATAAAGCTGACTAATTTCGAGAAATTCTCACTCATTATATTGATGAAAATTAGTATTGAATCTCCTATATTCGGTTTCCACTAAATTGAGCTTCATGTGTTTGAATGATATAAGTTGGCTTTTTTAAAATAAGGAATATGAAAGCTACCTCTTCCGCCCTGCACAGGCCGGAAGGACTTTTTCTGTATGGGCTCTACAGGTATTCTGGGGAACGTTGCATGCGTAACAGCAGTTTTACCCATGCACAGCGTGTCACAAGCCACGCAGCATGTCTCTATGTTTAGTTAGTTTGTTATATTGTCTTGCTTCTTATTCCGGTTGATTTTGTTCAAGTTTAATTTGGTTATGTTGAGTTTGTTTGAGTTAGTTAATTTCTTTTAAATATTTTATATCACGGTTTAGTTACAGTCATTCAGCGTAACTTTGAACCATGGGGTGTAATTTTGCACCACCTCCTAATTTTCAATATTTTTGACTCCAAAAGACTAAATAAACTTCAGAACTGTGCTCTGTTGGCAAGGTTCTAAACTGGGATTTCTACTCTTTATTTTAGAAAATAAATTAGCAACATGATGCTCAATTAATTGTATCATCTATCTATTTTTGTGAAGTACTGTTTTCAAGTGAATTTTGGATGCTGTTTTGAAGTTGTTGTAATCCAATTAAATTTTCAAAGTAAGTGACAATATACTCCCTTATCACACATATTATTATCTAAATATTGTAAATGTGTTAATATTTTCTGATTATTCATTTATTAATAGTTAATAAAATGTAAAATAAGGAGGCACTAAAATTTTACCACATTTTAAGGTTAACTTTGAGCCGGCTCAAAATTATACTGATGTTTATAATTTACTGATTAAAGGTGCTGTAAAAAAATTGCCATATTTGCACGTATATTTTATATAAATGCCGAAAGTGTTCATTAGATATAACATGTAAATATTTTTACAAATATGCGTAAAATACAAAAAATTCATTTAAGGGCGTTATTCGGGAAGGAGCTACTCAAATTTGACATTTCATACATTCGACATTTTTTATTCTTGTTTGAATGATACTAGTACTAGTATGTATTACTGTAACTATGGATATATTATTGAGTATATTGCATTTTTATGTTTTATATGAACAATAAACAGGTTTTTTTTTATTTCTAAATATTCATGGTGCTCTTCTTCCACTTTTTTATGCCTAAAATTTGTTCTAATATCATAAATTATACAAATCTTGTGATGTTGAGAAATGTAAATTCGGAGTCTTTACATATCTGAAAACATTTTTGGGGGTTCAAAGTTGCCCTAACTATAATACTTTTTTTTTATGCTGAATTATATTAGATAATATTGATCATATGGTGAAAAGTTACCCAAATGGCTAGGTAACTTTGAACCAGGTTAAAATTTCATTTTTTATTGCTTTTAACATTATTATTCCTTAATTTTTGATAGTCATGCAATAGTTTAGGGTCATTTCTTCCCTTTTATGCCCCTAGTTGCAACAATATTCTTAAAATAAGAGTTTGGCATATGAAAATAGAGAAAATGCGGATCAAAGTTACCCTGAATGACTGTACTATTTTTACTTCATTTAAATGTTACATAAAGTGTTAATGTTTGAGATTATTTTAGTGATCTTTTTAACTATATATAATGTTTTATTGATAAAAACAGCTAATTTGGACTGTATCTCAATAAGCATCTAACACCTACATATTGTAGTATTATATATATACATAATATAGAAAATCAAAATCTAATGAATATATTCTAGTGAATAATTAAGATGTTTTAATGATATTTGCAACAGAGTTAAATTATTATAATCAAAATTTAATAAATCCCTAAAAGTACTAGATGTATAGTAAGGACACAGTAATTATTTAGGTGCACCGTGCTTACCAACAACTAAATCCAGAAAACTGTAAGATATAATTTAGTAATGATTGGACTAAGATAAAGGCTATTCATTTAACGTATAATAATTCATGTTACTTCCGCAAAGTCAACTTTTCGAATGATGACAGATTGGACTTGACATAGAGCTTTGCACATCATCAGAAGTTGTGGATACACACGGTCCTTTATAATGACATGTGTTCGTTTGAGCATATATTTTCCTACTCGACACTGTCCTCCTCTGCTATTTTCTACCTCCCCACCAAATTTGAAACATAATTCGTGATACTCCCTGTAGACTGAATAAGACAGATAAGCTGTTTAACACTTATAATGCTATTTCAAATTACATTTCAACATCGAGTGTAGGGACCATATATAATTTAAATATAGACATTTTAAAACAATGTCCTGTCACAATATAGTCCTACTCAACTGTCTAATTAACCCCTTAAATACCACGGACGTATATATACGTCTTTGAAAATGCATGCATATATTAAAGGGATGGTGAATTCCAATTATAGCGAGGAAATTTCCCCTACCTCATCCATTATATACAGGGTGTCCACGTATAACCTGACCGACCATTATTTTCGAAACCGTTGGCCCTAGATGCATACTTCTAATTACAAAAGGGGTGAAAATTAGGTGTAGAATTGAGATAAAAATGTTTGAAGCGAAAAAACATTTTAGTGAAGAATTACAGAATCTAAATTTTTATACGGTCCCCCGGTCCTATAAGTTAAATTTAGTAAAATTATCCTGTTATACTGACAAGTCAGACAAAACAAGTTCCGTTATTCTACGATTAAAATTGACCAAGCAATAGATGTTTAAATTTGGAGCATATTTTTTGCTGCAAATTAGGGGTCATTCATAAATTTATTAGAAATATAATTTCGACAGATATATTAAAGAAATCGTTGAGAGTAAAATTAGCCTTGCAATAAAAATTTTAAATATTTAATCATTCTCACATATTACTGCAAAATTTGCAATTTGTACTGAACATATAAGAGGATAAAAATAACAGAATTTTAATTAAATAAAAAGATGAAAAACAACAGCCTCAATTTTTACAAAATATACATATTTTTTAATGCTGTTAGATTATACTTTTTTTCAAATTTTGGATTGTGCCATGTTTTTTAGTTTTTGAAAATTGATTCTTATACATTTTTTAGCGCTGAATCCTAAAATGACCTTCATTTTAAACCATCACGTCAGGATTTTTCTCAAATCGTAAATTTCAATGTTCAAAAGTTCAAAGTTAATATTGATCAACCCTCCCCTACCGACCTCATCGGACCCCTGAGCTATTTAGCTGTAAGAAGCCAAAAAATAAAAGCCAAAAAAATAAGCCAAAAAAAATAATAAATTATTGAATTAAATAAAATTAAGTTGAATAAAAAAGTCTTACATCTATTTTATCGTACCAGATTTTTCGCTATTTTTTTAACCTTGAAATTTACGATTTGCGAAAAGTCCTCACATGATTGTTAAAAGCGAAACTTTTTTTTTTTTTTTTCGGCGTTTAAAAATACATAAAAATGTAATTATAAAAGTTAAAAAACACAACCATCGCAGGTTTATGTTATCTAATCTAAAACACTTTCTTAAAATTGTTGACGGTAATCTATCCGAATTTTTTTGTGCTATCCTCTAATATAAGTATGTATAATATGGTAAGCGTCGAAAATCGTAATAGTATTACATTGTCATCGAATTTAAGTCAGTATGTAAAATTTAACTACGATCGGACATTTGAAGGTAAGTTAAAGTTCGAGTACAAATTTTAAACTGGAAAGACGATCATTGCAAGTTAAATAAAACCTTATGAAAATAACATAATTTTAGTTAAAAGAAATCATAGCCTCAAATCCTTACAAAATAAAACATATGTTAAAATACAATTATTGTTATTAATCTGAAACTTAAGTTAACTCAATCGTAATAGTTGAACGATTTCTTTCAAAACGCAGATACCTTTTATTAAGTTTAAGCACTTTATATACGACCCATGAGAGCATGGCTGAAATAATCTGTTTTGATATGCAAAAAGTGGTATATGTCATTATCAAAGTTTCATAACTCGGTCAATTTTTTCGGTTTTTTTTTTTTTTTTTTTTTTTTTTTTGTCTTACTTGTTAGTGTCACAGTAATTTTTTACTAAATATCACTTATAGGACCAGGGGACCGTATAAAATTTTAAATTTCGTAATTTTTAATAAATGTTTTTTTGGTACAATTCGCTTTAAAAATAATTCTTTACCTTATTTAAACCATTTTTGTAATTGGAAGTATGCATCTAGGACGAACGGTTGCGAAAATAAAGGTCGGTCAGGTTATACGTTGACACACTGTATAATACCTGTGCATTTTCTTACTGTTATTTCAGAAAACTAAAATACACCCCCTATAATTTCAGAAATGTGCGATTTAAGTAAGACACTAGAGATCGCGCAATATTTCGTCGGCAGTTAAGGGGTTAAAGTGTAGGAAGAGATTATTTAAAGAGACAAATGTAGTTAAAATTCTTTAAGGAAAATGGGGACGTTATTTTTTTTCTTTGAATTTGCATCATAGAGATATGAAATCATAATGAAGGGAACAAATATTTTTTCCAACTGGATTAAATCATATTCAAGGCTGGAGTAGCACAGTTGAAGTTTATTCCAACAGAGCGAAAAATGTCCAGACCAGGGATCGAACCTGGATACTTGGCGTCCCGTTCCAATGCCTTACCTGTTAGGCAATCCGGACGGATACCTGGCTGACATAATTCACTCTTATTAGTTGGACTTGGCTGCGAACTGCAGCGCTAGTTTCATTCATCCGAGCTATAACTATAGCATTTTCATGATGAAACTACTTTAACACGGAAACTCCTGTATACCATGTAATTAGGTCATAATGAAGGGAACGAATATTTTTTCCAACTGGATTAAATCAAATTCAAGGCTGGAGTAGCACAGTTGAAGTTTATTCCAACAGAGCGAAAAATGTCCAGACCAGGGATCGAACCTGGATACTTGGCGTGCCGTGTCAATGCCTTACCTTTTAGGCTATCCGGACCGAAGCCAAGTCCAACTAATAAGAGTGAATTATGTCAGTCAGGTATCGGTCCGGATAGCCTAACAATTAAGGCATTGGCACGGCACGCCAAGTATCCAGGTTCGATCCCTGGTCTGGACATTTTTCGCTCTGTTGGAATAAACTTCAACTGTGCTACTCCAGCCTTGAATATGATTTAATCCAGTTGGAAAAAATATTCGTTCCCTTCATTATGACCTAATTACATGGTATACAGGAGTTTCCGTGTTAAAGTAGTTTCATCATGAAAATGCTATAGTTATAGCTCGGATGAATGAAACTAGCGCTGCAGTTCGCAGCCAAGTCCAACTAATAAGAGTGAATTATGTCAGCCAGGTATCGGTCCGGATTGCCTAACAGGTAAGGCATTGGAACGGGACGCCAAGTATCCAGGTTCGATCCCTGGTCTGGACATTTTTCGCTCTGTTGGAATAAACTTCAACTGTGCTACTCCAGCCTTGAATATGAGATATGAAATGTTGTGCAAATATACATTTCACCATAAGTATATAGAACAACTTACTAGAAATTTCTAATTTTTTAAACGTATTATTTAAATACACCATGCGTCCCAATTTTTGAGATAATTTCTCGATTTTGCATTTTAATCACTTAAGATGCTATTACAAATAAACGTGTGTATCAATTTTCTAATCCCTTGAATAGTTATTTTTTAGCGATTTTTTTCTGAATTCCATATCGATTTTAATCAAAATTTTGTCTTTTATTGAGTTAAAAATCAAATAAGATTATCTTAATGAAGTCGAATTTTAAAATGCATACACAGTTTCTTTGACAGTAATATGGGGATTCTTCCTGATTAATTTAATAAATGTTGATCAAAAATTAAGACGCACGGAGCATTTCAATTGTCTCAAAACGTTGAAAAATCAGTTTTAACAAAAACAGACTTACGTTATATTAAACTGCCAAAAAATTGTTTGTTAACAAAATTCAAACCCTTGTAAGTTTGCGAAAAATAATCGCAACTGCTTGCGATTTTCGCAAATGGCTTAGAGCAAGCGGGAGAATAACAATATGCCCAAAAATAATTTTAAATTTTGGGTCGAAATTTTTTTTCAAATAAATGTTCCCTTAAAACACTTTTCAAAGAAAGGCAAAATTACACACGTTATTTCAACAATACTAATACTGTTTAAAGATAGATCAAATCGTTAATGAGTTTAACTTTGATGATCCCAGATGCGCTGAAATTTAAAAAATAAAACACTATAATTTTCGTAAATGCTAGAGTAATATTAAAAACGTAATGAGAATCTAAGCACAATTTCGATAACTTTTTATTACGTGTTGATTTTCATATTCTATTTCTTGAGATATCTCATATATATAAATTTTAATATATTTTTGGCTACCCACTCATAAGGATAAATGTTTATAAAAGTATAATTCATTCATTTTTAAAGATATAGGTATGAATATCTCTGTAATGATATTTTTGCAGCGAAAACAGTAGTATTTGAACAACTGTGTTAGAAGGATCTTAAAAAAAAATAAACAATAAGGCATTTTCTTTTAATTAAAGATTTATTTTCCTTTGTCATAATATTATTTTACAACTCATTTTTAAAAATTTTAGAAGAGCCATTGCATAATTATCTAAAACCTGCAAAAGGGATATTAATCAGAATTTGAAGATTTTGGGAGCAATCCGTATTTGTGCATTTTAAGTGATATTTTAAGTTAAAAAACAGCTATATTTTCAATTAATTCTAAGCAAATTATAATAAAATTATCCATGTGTAAAATTGATCGCAAACAGTACTATATTTATATTTATACAAAATGACCTGCATTATCATTTTACTATATAAAATTAATGTTGAATGTATTTCGAATATGTAACTTCAAAAAAATAAATTCGATCATTTTTATAAATTTAAGCTTAGCATATTAGAAATATAGAATGAACATCTTCTGTGAAAAATCACATTGGGTAAAAAATATTTATTTGCTTTGGAATTTAAATACATTCAGCGGTTTCCAGAAGAGGCTGACTGAAAATTTATTAGAGATCTTCGAAAACCATTGTGTAGAAAAATTGTTATATTTATATAGAAACAGGTGAATATCCTATGCATCTTGGGATATTTTACTATTCAGTATATAGTACAATAACAATTGGTTGTATTTAATGTATATATATATTTATTAATATCGCATGGAATAAAATTTAAACTTTACAAATAATATAAATACATAGGTTGGTCTAATGCATACCGTTTTGGTGTTTTTATTTAAAATTCTCAATTTGAGCAGAATAGTTACGCATACGTGTGACATCAAGATCTGAATTATCTAACGACCGGAAACATATTTCTTGTTTCATTTTGAACTGACTCATTAGGACAATTTTTAAAGTCATTCATACTGATATACTCTGCGCTCGTATATTTATAAATAAATATATATTTTGCGTTTCTTACTAAAAATTGTTGATGATTTTAAGATTGAATAACTCAGATGTGCGTAATTTGTAGAATTAAAATACTTCTAGCCATAAATCCTTGGCGATTTTTAAGACCGTATTGAAAATCAAAGCAGAATACGGAAACACATTGCTCTATGTGTTATCATGTTACCTTACTTGAAATATCTTGCAGATTTACATTTTTTATTATCTTTTTTTTCCCACTTATAAGGTTCAATGTTCAAAATAAGAATATCTGATTCATTTTTAAAGATAGGGATTTGATAATTGCGTTAAATCTCGTTGCGGTGAAAATTGATCAAATTTCTGTAGGTGGATCTTATAAAAATTCATTAAAGGAATTTTTTAATTAAATAAAAATATTTATTTCACTTAATATTTTCCAAACCTAATTTTTAAGCACTCATGCATTTTTCATATTCTACTAATTTTCAATAAATAAAAAAAAAAATAAAAAAAAAAAAATAAAAATAAAATAAAAATCTATTAACCCGAGAGTAGTCGCGTCTTTTCTCAGAAAATCATTAGTGGCGCTCGGGCTTTTTGACGCCGCGCCCCCGTATACAGGAAATGTAAAATAAGAAACATTTTTCACTTAAGGGTTCTTGTACCTTTTAAACACGTCGAAAATTAACGAAAAACTTCAAAATTTGAGTTGGTCTACCTTCAAAACCTTTCTATGTATAAACATGAAATTTTGGATATTGATTAAACAGATTATGCTTTGTAATATGCTGTCATTAGAAATTTATTACCCTTTTACAGAATTTGTGTATTGTTGAAATCAAAATGGCTCTTTTTTTACCCCATAAATCTCGAGAAAGTATGTATGGATTGTCATGAAATTTGGTAAAGATACAAAAAATATATGTGTCTTTAAAAAAAAAACTACTTTTTAGTATTTACAATGGTAATATTTTTAGTTATGACTATTTTTATTCATTAAAAATATTATTATTATTATTTTAAATATTTTTTTCTATAGTTAATGAAATACTTTTGCCCTAAGAGTAGTTCATTTTAAACACACATATTATGTTTAGTAGCTTTACCAAATTTCATGACAATCCATACATACTTTCTCCAGATATCATGCGCCCAAAGACATAAGGAGTAAAAAAAAAGGGCTATTTTTATTTCAATAATACACAAATTCTGAAAAAGGCTTATAAATTTCTAATGACAGCATATTACAGAACACAATTTTTTTATTCAATATCCAGAATTTCATGTTTATACTTAAAAAAGTTTTGAAGATAGACTAATTCAAACTTTGAATTTTTTTCGTAAACTTTCTTCGCGTTTAAAATGTGCAAGATCCCTATATTCGAATATTACATTTCAATGAAGTTAAAAACATTCTCTTTACCTAAATTATACATTTTATGCGTGAGATTTAGAATAATGTGAAAAAGTAAAATGAATTGACATTAGTGATCGTTGCTCAGACTTTTCCACAAATTTCAACTTCGATTGCAAAAATTTATTTGAATGAAAATCATAGATGTCTTGTTACTATGATGCTGGAGAAATATTTAAAGTCAGCTACATGGTAGTTCTCAATTGTATTTGTAAGGATATATGAGTTAGGAGCAGATAATTTATATAGGCGGCAAAAAGGACGACACGCGACTAATGCCGGGTTTTAATAAAAATAGTAAAAAAATGAGCGTTTTCAAATTTTTCTTACATAAGAATGTATGCATTTTATTTGATATTCTTTATTAATAAGTAGATAATTATTCGATATATGCAATTATAATAAAATGAACACTGTGTAAATACAAGTAACATATATTTTTATATTTGTATTTAGACAAATGGGAGTTCAATAATTTTGTTCATAAAATAGCATCATAGATTTTATGAAAAATGTGAAATATATTCCGAATATGTAACTTCAAAAAGTAAATTCGACCATTTTTATAAATTCAAGCCTATCATATTATTAATAAAGAATGGAAAAGCTTCTGGGGGATATGACATCAGGAAAGGAATAAGCATTTGCTCTGGAATTTATATGCATTCAAAGTTTTCACAAAAGGGAAATTGTTTACAGATCTTAGAAATCAAATTGTAGAAAAAAGTATTACACTTGTATCGAAACAGGTGAAAATAGTTTCATTCCTTGAATATTTTACTATTCAATATTTAGAGAAGTGAATATTAGTTGCATTTAAAGTAGGTACGTTATTGAAGATGCAATGCAAAAAGACTTTTTGAATACTTTACATACACAGGTTCACCAGAACGACACGGTTTTATTATTTTTTAAAGTTCTGTAATTTAACACCTTAATTCTCGCTCCTGTGATATTCGCGGGCTGGGTTTTTGATTCGCATCAGTTTTATAAAATAGTGTAATAGGCTTTATTATGGTATCATTTTACCTTTCATTAAATAAGGTGAATATTTCTTTTTCAAAAATGTGGTGGTAATAAGCAATTTGAATTTATAAACCATAATTTATTGCTACCAAATGGTAAAAAGTAAAAACCGAATCATTCTGAGATCACTCGAGTGTCTACATTTCACTTGTATCACCCTTTTTTTCTCGAAATGTACGGAACGTGCAAAGTTAAAATTTGCTACAATTATAAAGGCTAATGACACACATATTTATATATTATTAGACATTCACAAATATTTTTAGGCAAAATCTAAGGGAGCCAATTAAGTAACTTGAATAGAAAATTGTAACCAAGGGTTACTGATAATGAATTTTGGAAAAAAATCGGTAATTAGCCGAAGTATTAATTAAAACTCTATCTAAATAAACGTGGCATTGCAGCAACCTTTCTAAGTGTGTTTGGCACAATTCCAAGTTTAAATTTTGTGAAAGGTCTTTGTTTTAGAAAAAGCGAATTATAGTGATAATTATATGTCTCTAAGAATTTCAAGTATGGATTTTTAATATAACGATATCAAATTTTGATTGGCGCTATGCTATTAATTAAAAAATATATAGTTGTATTAGTAATTTCATCATTTTGTTTTTGTTCTATTTTTAATCGCATGTGCAACAGTGATTCAACATAAAAAGATGTACAAAGCTTTTTTCAAGGATGATTTTTCATCCACATCTCTCATAAATTCAAAATATGAGTTTTAAAATATATGATATAAATTTTAAGGAACGACTTTATGTGAATTTAAAAGGTTTGTTTTAAAATTCAGTTTAAAAAATTTTCATTTAGTTAAACATATTTACACATCTAAAAAAATCTTCTAATTTTCGAATTCTAAATATATAATTTTCATTGAATCTATACCTATGCATTGCTATACTATGCATTGAAATGTATTTATTTCAATAAATTGTTTTTCTTTTGCGTTTTCGTTATTCAAAATTGTAAGTAATATTTGTAATATTTATGTAAATAATTTCTTTTCGTCAAATTATCCATTTAAATGGGTTTTATTTGTTTGGATACAATGACGTAAAGAAATCATTTGCATAAATATTACTTACAATTTTGAATAACGCGACACAAAAGAAAAAAAAAGTAACACGTTATTGAAATAAATACTTTTCAGTGCAAAGTATAGATTTAATGAAAATTATATATTTAACAGTCAATTGGAAAAATAAAAGTATTTTTTAGATGAAACATAAAGTCAATTATTAAAGGAATTCTTATTAGGAAATTGTGACACTCGCTGCTTGTATATTTAGAAAAAAATGCATATTTTGGCCTTTATTCTTAAATTTAAACGAGCTATCTTTCAGACACCCTGAAATATATTATTTATAGTTATTTATTTATTTAAGAATTAAAGGGTCTGAGATTCTCAAAGCTTCAAAAGTTTGGAAAGATTATTTTTTTTAGATGTTAAACTCCTATATTTTCTAAACATATTGATATATTTATTTTCTTGAAGTTCCTGTTAGAACAGAAGCTACAATAATACACAATTATACTCACTCAATAGCTGAAGGACCGTTTCCGAAATTTTGAAGTCATTTTTCTACAAATGACGTTTTTGCGCATAATATCCAAGATATCACAAGAACTTCTGAATATTTTTTGGTGAAATTTGCAAAACACATGTTTCACGTTAGCGTGTATAAATTGGATATTAGATTTTCTTTTTAGGGTTCAGTAGTTAAAAAGAAAAGGAACCACTATAAGATCACTCTTGTGTGTGTCTGTCTGTGTATCACAGCCATTTTACTCATAAACTAAGTTCAAATTGGTGGAAGTAATAAAGACTAATGACCCACATATTTACCCATTATGAAACATTTATAAATATATTTAGTAAAAAATGTGAATGGGCTAATTACGTCACTTGAAAATAAAATAAAATAAATAAAAAATAAATAAATAAACCTTTTTTTTTTCTTTGTATATCGTTTGGGGTATCGTGTGAAAGATTTCTTAACGCTGAACTCAGATATACATGTCTTTTAATTTTAGGTATTATATTTTCAAAAGTATCGTCGAAAATGTATCGCAAACGTATGCCTCCCCCCCCCCCCCCCCCCAAAAAAAAAAAAAAAAAAAAAATCTGATTCCGAATCTACAGAAAATAAAATTAGTAAAAAGTACTAGAAAACAGGAATTCTGCTTTTTCAGAATTTATTGTTCACCCCGATGAATATATATATATATATATATATGTACATATAAATAGTACAAGACATATTTCAATTTTAAAACTTACCGCACACGCTTTTATTTTATGTAAATTAACGTCATTCGCATCCACTTAAGAATTTCACATTTACGATCCACTCTTAAACATCTACAGTAAAGTATGCATAGTTCGTCACTACCGCAAAACAATACAAAAATGCAGCAAAAAGATGGCGTCATTATAGGAACTCGACAAAAAAACGGCTGTCTAATGATTCATAGGCCTTCATTTGTTTGTAGCATTAATGTAGAGACTGAAAATTAAATATAGTTTATAATAACTCCATGTTTTAACAGAAAACATTCGTTTATATTTTTTCAAAAATACACGTACTTTAATTACATTTAATTTCGTTTGTTGTGAAAACAATGGCAACAAAAATATATAATTTTTATTTTTCAAATATTTTTCCTTTACTTTCTACAGAAATGCAGTACTTCCGTTGCCAGTATTAAGCAAATGGCTCTAAAAACTACAGAACAATTCAGAAAATATTTCAAAGATAAATTGAGGGGCAGTTTTCAATTTGCTTTCGATTTCTTTGCAAATTGCTTTCAATTTCTTTGAAAAGTACCTTTTCTCTCCAATACCACTGTATAAAAATTTAAAATGTGTGATGCTTAGAAGTTTAAAAAAATTGCAGTAGAGTATTTAAGAGTACAATGTTACATCTGCTTCATTTTACGGCTGGCTTATACAAAGTAAAATTATTTTTTGGAGACGACACAAAATAAGCTGGGAGGGAATCATATATGGTAGCTGGGGAATCCCAAATAAGCTGGGAAATTATATATGGTAGTAGACGATAATTTAAACCATGCAAGAAAATCACAGCAATTACCCTAGGTCATATAGTATTTGAGAAAATCGCATTTTTCCGTTATACATAAATTTCGATTTATGGGCATTAAGCTAAAATGTTGAGCAGCGCTGGAGGTACCTATCGTAGCAGAAGTATAAAAGAATTGCTGATAATTATTTTCGAAAAAAATCGTCGGAAATTAACCGAGATATTAATCCTTAAATACATGTGCGGTTTGCGTATTCATATTGACAAAAACGCCATACTCCATACTCCATCGGCTTTTAAAGCCTAGATAAGAACTTTTAAGTATATATTTGTTTAATGCAATGAACAGTAGCACTATAAAAGCAAGAAAAGAGAAATTTTTAATTAAAAAAAAGACTAATTTAATTAGAATTATTCACATAAATACTATGAGATTCACGACTATTTTACATTGAGTGGCTCTCTCAATACTCCATCCGTGTCTTTAAATAGGTTAATAAAAAATCTATCTGGAAAAACGCGGCACGGACCAAATCGGCGTTGCAACTTTCTTCCTTTCGAAGCGAGCTTAGCGCAATGCCAAATTTAAAGTATGAACAAGCGTTTTCATTTAAGTACACTGTAAAATGAAAAGATTATTACTATGCTGAATTTAGCTTTATAAAATGCCAAATAAAATTTTACTTTAATTGTCAGTACCGAATTAAGTTCATCATAAACAGATTAGGATAATATTAAAAAAATGAGTTATGCAGAATAGTTATATTTGATTTAATTTAGGTTCCATATGTCTTTGAACTTTCATGGTATATCAATCTATACTTTTCTAGTATTACAGCTATACCTAACCCTACGTTGTATAGTTTTTTACAAAGTCTTATTATTCTTTTAGCGACGGATTTTTTTTTAATAATATAATTACTAATTCATATATTTATTGTACGAAAACATCCGTGCGTGCGTAATACTTGCACTTGACCGTTTATTTATTATTCAAATGATTATATTTTTCAGATGATTATACTGTTGAAAATTTCAAAATTTTGTATTAGCTAAATACAACTTTATATTAAAAATATAAAAATACTTTAAATACGAATTTATGTAGGTGCAGGGTAATTACTGTAATCTGAAGTATAACTAGGACTCAAAATTTTCATTCTTGTTGTAATATTTATTTTGTAATCGTGCGCGTAATCTGTTGTATCAATTTTCTTCTCGTCAAATGTCAGACAGTTTGGAACCCCATATAAGTACTAATTATGCATCTTTCAATTTTTTAAATATAACAAATGAAAGAACATACAGTGGTTATCAAAAATTAAGGAAAAGTCACAAAATGCTAACTTTCAAATACGCGAACACTCAAAAGGAAATAATGTAATTCAAGTAATTACTATCTCTACAACACAGCTAGTCCATATAACATCTCATACATGTCACACATGGTCACAAATGTCACAGTCACTACGGTGAAGCGAAAAAATAGGAAATTCATACATCTCATTATGAGTCTCAAATGATCACTATATGTGACTCCACTGAGACGTCACTGTGACTGCTGCTTTGGAACGAGTCACCCTGTGACTTTACAGTGTAGTTACATTGTGACTCTCATGTGACTGTCATTAGTAGACTCAATTTCAATGTCATCGTGAACGCTGCATTGTGATAAGCTACCAAATAATGTCACATTAAAGTCACATGATGACTTTCAGGTGACAGAGAGACTACTGTGAAGTCACCATTGTTCTCATTTGGGAAAAGTCTCCATGTGACTATAATATGATATTATTTGGTGACTTATCATAATGCATCATTCATGATGATTATGAAATTGAGTCTCAAAGTGACAATCACATGAGAGTCGCAATTTAACTATATTGTAAAGTCACCTGGTGACTCGTCACAAAGCAGCAGTCACATTGACTTCTCAGTGGAGTCACATATAGTGATCATTTGAGACTCATAATAAGATGTATGTAATTTCCTATTTTTTTGCTTCACCGTAGTGACTGTGACCCTTGTGACCATGTGTGACGTGAATGAGATGTTATATGGGCAAGCTGTGTTGTAGAGATTGTAATTACTCGAATTATATTATTTCCTTTTGAGTGATCGCGTATTTGAAAATTAGCATTTTGTGACTTTTCCTTAATTTTTGATAACCAGTGTACTTATTACCTTTCATCCAAATTAAAAGTTTGTGTTTTAAAATCATATGCATTTCGAAATATTAAATGTTTAAAATTGTTTTTTTTTTTTTTTTTTTTTTTTTTTTTTTCCAATTTTTCCAAGTTCTGAGACTTTTTAAAAATTATGAAATGGAATTTTTTTTTAGTTAATTACAAACAAATATTTTCAGATTATAAACATCTTAGCTATGTTAGAATTTTATCCGTAATGTTTAATATATATAATTCATATATATAACATGTATATAAAATTCACAAATAAAATCCATAATAAATATATTTTTCTTAATCTTATAGAATGATAAAAGTTTAGACGCAAAATATGAATGGTAGATATATTGTTCGTTTTTATTATATTTGTCGCAAAGTTAGAAAAATTTATAACTGATTTTATCCGGAACGTTAGAATTGTTTTTGATTAATCTTGACTTTCATTTAATACAATGTATATACCGTAAACTTTTAATAAAACTAAGATACTTTTATAAATTATTTTCAAGAACAGTAGCGCAATGATGAAGTACCATGAGAATGTAACATAATAAATTCTGGCACACGCGTTTAAGAAATGGTTATTAAGGGATCTTTTGTAATCCGTATGAATGGCTGGATTAAATTCGGGTCATTTAGAATAGAGAAGATGTATTATTCTGAAATAAATTACTCAAAGGATTTTCATTAATTCTTTAATATTTTATCCAAACTCTTTTATTGTTTACTATATTAAATATTGGCTCATATGAAACTGCATAGTTACCAATTTAGTAAAAAATGTACATATTTGCTTTATAAATGAAATTAAATATTTTTTTTTTACAGTTTGCTGTGCAGAAAAAGATGTTTTGTAATAAATCAAATGAATTTTAAATCATATTTTCGATGCAAACTATGGATGTAATTAAGTCAACATTACTAAGTGTACATGTTAAGTGTACATTTATATTCAGAAATCCATAATATAGATTTACTTTGTGTAATAATGGAAATTCTGTCGTTAAATAAAGAAAATTTTGACATTCTGAATTTTTTAATAAAAAAGAACGTCAAATTGGCCACCTTGTATAAACTATGCAATTCTAAAATTTATATTAATGAAAGAAAGTTTCGCTTTGTCACTGTGTACGTGTTTTGAGTGGCTAGGAATATATAGCGCTCCTAGAAGGCAGAAAATTTCTGTGAAAGTAGTCCAAGGCAAGTCCTGATGCACCTGAAGCTCAGTTTTCAGCTCACAAGCTATCAAAGCATGAGAGCTAATGTGCCCGTCGGGTCTGTATGTATGTACTTATGTATGTATGTACGTACGTAAGTAACGCGATAATTCTTGATAGTAATATCCGATTAGCTTCAATTTCTTTTAGGTTTATTCTGATAAAGCGCTTCCCTGATCAGTTTTAGGGGTTCATTGGTTAAGTATAAAGGGGGGAACGGGGGGCTACCACCACCCTTAATTTATATAAATGGGGTTTTTGATCCTATTGTATTCAAATTTGTTATACTGTTTTATTCTGATAAGGCGCTTTCTTTATTAGATTTGGAAGATCATCGGTTAATTATAAAGGGGAGAACGGGATGCTAATGACCCCCCCCCCCCTTTATCCCTTTCTGGGGCAAAGCAATTTCATTGCTAAGTGTTGAAATTAAGGATTGACACCGGAATTTGAAAAAAAAAATATTTCTAAATAATATAATACTATATTTCGCATTTATAATAAACCGAAATTTTTTTAACAAAATTCTGGTGCCATTGTAGCATTTGGGAATTAAAATTAAGTGGTTTCATAGAAATACCATAATTTAGATAAATGGGTTTTTCTATCCGACTTGCTTCAAATTTGGTATACCGTATTATACTGATAAGTCGCATCCCTGATTAGATTTGGAAGTACTTCATAGGTTAAATATAAAGGGGAGAACGGGGGCTAATACCAACCTTATTTTAGATAAATGTGTTTTTCCATCCTATTGGTTTCAAATTTGGTATACCGGTTTATTTCGATAAGGCGCTTCCCTGATGTCATTTGGAGGCTCATTGGTTAAGTATAAAGAGGGGAAACGGGCGTGGTTAATACCCCCTTAATTTATTTTTCGGGGGGCAATATTATTTGAAATAAGAGTTTAATATACATTAGTGTGAACAGCCTGTGAGCTCAATGCCATCAGTATAACTGGCCAATTTCCTTTTTATTTAATGTTGTGATGATTGGCTGAGTTATTAATCAAAAATTCATTTTTTTTCTGAAAATGTGTAACTGAGCAATCGCATTCTGAGATCCGGCTTTGCGGAAGATCACGGACAGATAAAATTGCGAGTTTTGCTTAATTTCTTTAAATTCCTTACGAACAATCTTGTAAAACGAATGACAAAGTCTTAAACTTTGTACAATTGCGTTTTAAACTTCGCATTTTGTTGGAATATACGAGGGACGTTCCGAAAATAAGTATCATAATTTCTTTTCATACAGAATCTTTATTGCCAAAAAGAGTATACTATGGCAGCATGAAGTATTCGCATTGTTCTATTTTTCGACATAGTCGCCACCTACTTTGAGACATTTGTCGTAGCGTGCAATTAGTTTGAAGAAACCACTTTTGTAAAACTCGATGCCCTGGAATAAATCGAATTGTCGCACAGCCTGCTCCTCCTTTGATCTGTTTTGGAAGTGACGTCCAGAGAGTGCGGCTTTCAATGCAGGTGAAAGTCCGATGGGGCAAGATCGGGGCTATAGTCTTGGTGATCCAATCTCTCCCATCCGAAGCGACGAATCTGATCTTGCGTGATCATTGCTTTCTTCCCATCGCACTTTCAACTGTTCTCTGGATTGCAAGCCGCAGTCACTTAACACCACTTCTAAAACAATGCTGCTGAGATGGATTAGACTGTGCGACAATTTTTTGCATAACAAGGCACCAAATGTTACCAGGGTGTTTTCTTCAAACTCATTGCACGCTACAACAAATGTCTCAATGTCGGTGATGACTATCTCGAAAAACAGTGCAAGGTATTTATTTTATGATGATAGTTTATTTATATTTAGCAATGAAGTTCCCTGTGAAAAAAATGACGAAACTTCATTTCGAAACGTCCATTGTATATCAACAATAAATCTTCAAAAAATAATTACGAAACATCTAATTCATGCTTTTTTTTGCCATATTACAATCCTTGTTACAAATCTTTTATGCTAATACAAATAAGACAAATCAGATTAGATTAATGTAAACATCATACTTTGCTCTATCGAACGCCATTTAATGATTACAAATCTATTTTTATTAAAAATTTGAAAAACATGTTCCGTATGAAATTTTGCGATTTTCACGATCACCGCAACTTTTAGTATATGTACCAGTGGTTCTATTCAAGCTAAGAAGATACTAAAAATACTGGACAATACCTACGTTCATTTTCATTTCGAAATGTGCATCCAGTTTTGAAAAAAAAATTGACGGTTTGATAAAACAAAAGTATTTGTAAAACTCAATTTTGCGATTTTCTCTTTTCTGGGATTTTTAAAATTATGTAACTGCTTCGTAAATAAACATACAAACAGACAAAATATACATAACGACATGTACACTCATTTACGTTTATGAAGAAGCCTTTAGTTTGAAAGAAATTCTTATATTAACCTTTTCAAAGCGTTCATTTTTGTAAATCCGGTTTTCGTATATGTATATTAGCCCTCTAAAAAAATCATTTCCGAAAGTCACTTAAACGAATTTCGTTTTTTTTTTAATTATTATTATGGCACGTATAAAAGTTGGCATTGATTTCCGGAATCAAAATACGAACAAACCAAAGATCCCAAATCATATATATATATACGTTATTATTATTTTTGTATCAACGACTTATTCCATTTTTAATAATATCAATATTAACCCTTTGAAAAACGTTCGTTATCATTAATCACTTTCGCGAATTCTGTATATTTTGGGATATTTAACGTTCTTCCTCGAAATTTATAATCTAAATACGAAAAAACAAACTGCATACTATTAATGAACGTACAATCCGTTTTTAAGTAACGTCTTAGAATTTAAAACATACTATTATTAACAATTTGACAAGAGTTCATTTCCGAAGGTCACTTTTGCGAATTGCGTTTTTTTTTTTTCACTTTTTCCAATAGGAGTTGCAATATGCACATTTTGTTTAAAAGACATATTTAATTTTTTACAAATGCTCTGGTAATTTAAAATAATATTCTAATATGTTTATATAATGATTCAGCATAAATTTTGTTTAGAAATTTTGACATTTAGAATTGAAAATATTCCGTTTGAAAGTAAAACATTTTCCATCAAAGTTATTACTGCAAATGCGTGTTTGCAGTTATACTAAGTTATTACTACTAAGTTATTTTTGCGTTATTGTTCTAAAATTTGAATCCCCTGAATTAATTATTAGCTGTTGTTCCAGTAAAAGTTAGTAAAATAAAAAGAAATAAATCAAGATTGTACACTACTGAAAGTAACGGAACCTTCCACCTTATTATCGTTTAGAAAGTTTTTCATATATATATATATATATATATATATATATATATATATATATATATATATATAACATTCAACATCGATTTGGGATACATTTAAAAATATTATGGACGCCTCCAGCAACACCGAGTGGATTAGCTAGTTATGAAATAAAACAACATTATATAAAATCTAATACATATTATTTTCCAATTATTTAAATGTATTTCT
The DNA here is from genome assembly GCA_963932465.1 of Maratus speciosus. Taxonomy (NCBI): domain Eukaryota; kingdom Metazoa; phylum Arthropoda; class Arachnida; order Araneae; family Salticidae; genus Maratus; species Maratus speciosus. The sequence goes on along the minus strand of OZ010786.1, from coordinate 541,219,641 downwards.
CAAATGAAAAATCCGTGAATTAGAGTCGTTTGTCCGATTAATTTTACATTGGTATGTTATTCCTAAGAGAATTTTTGAAATTATTTTTTTTTAATATTTATGTTTAATCGACTGTGAAAAATCGAAATTGAGATTATTTGAATATTGTTTAATAGAACACCTGCAATTTAATGTTAATTTTCTTTCAAAATGATGTTTTTATGCTTTTTTAACTGTTAAAATGAGACAACAGATATTTGTTTTAAAAAATTACTCTTATTTATATTTTTCATAAGATTTAAATACATAGTTTAGGTAATATTTTATTACTATTTTATTATGTTGACACGTTAAGTAATTAAAGTTATATAACGTTAAATTTTCAGAAAAAATTATACCTAAACAAATATTATAAAAGATAATTTTATATTTATGTGAATGCAAACTTCCGATTTTAATGCGGAATAAATAAAAAAGAATAAAAAGTATGTTTTGTTAAAAAATACGCACCTTTTTGTCAAGTATGCTATTTTAAAAACTGATTATACTTAGAAATGTCATTGAAAAATATATTTTATCTATTCATACGAATTGCGTATGTGATGATGCTATTCGCATTAAAAAAATAATGCTAATAAAAATGAGATTCCTACAAAGTTTAGAAAAAGCAAGCTAAGAATAGATACATATCTGCAAAAAATGCTGTTGTTTTCTTATCCTTCTTATCCAAGAGGTACTTTAAAAACCCTAAAAAAAATCACTTAAAAAAAAGTAGATATAATTCACCTTTAAACTATAATATGCTTTTAACAATATTTTCAAAAAAAAATATTTAAAAGATTTGTGGGATTTATAACTAAATATTTTTTAAATGTTTATGTTATCAAAATATTCTAATTATGAAATATCTCAAACATTGAAATCCTAACGAAGATTAAAATATTAAGTATTTAGACATATGCTGTCAGAAACATTCATGACGAATATTTTGGGATTCAAATAAATGCGAGTTTCCAATTAATCTCTTTTGTAAAATATAGAAAATAAATCTATTTAGAGATCTACAATTCAAAACATTTCGCGTATGTATGAAATTACATATTTTATATTACATATTTTATATTAATTTTCCCTTTAGGAAAAATTTACTGCCTGATACATATATTTCAAAAAAAAAAAAAAAAAAAAAAAAAAAAAAAAAAAAAAAAAAAACTCAGTTTTAACATGTTTTTAAAATGTGCGTCATAAATTTTTATTTAATGTATATGTTACTGTGAAATACCGAAATTGGAGAATGTCAACTTTCACCGGTGAATGTCAACATATACCAAAAACGTCGCTGAAAGACCGAATATTTGATTATATTTTTGTACATTCGGACTATCACCGGTGAATGTCGACAATCACACATATGCTCTGGTGGAGGTCGAAAAGAGAAGCAGTGTTTAACAGAGTGGCTACAGTCTGTCGCCGAATTCTTTGTTTTTCTGTGAATCAGTCAGCTTTGTCAGTTTTATGCTAGGTGCGCGCAATGTTTTCTTAAATTTAATTTTTTTATTCAATATCCTAATTTATATTGAATAAATACTGCAGTGAGTCATGAATATTTTTATTTATTTATTTATTTTTATTTATTTATTTTTTGAAAAATTAAATACATTAATTGAGAGAAAACGAGAAAAGAATTCAAGAACACTACTCTAAAATAGTTTCTGAAGTGTTTGCTGCTAAAACTAAGTGCAGCGCGCGTATTCACAATACTTAATCATTTCGGATTGGACACATGTATTTCTCAGTTTATTTTTCTGGTATTAAATATTGAATACTCTGAAGTACTTACGATATGAAGCCGATCGCTATCCATGGAATCATGAAATTGTTATTTGACTCGTTCAGTGTGAAGTGTCCAATTAACCCTTTCAGGGACAAATAATAGTGTTTCCGTAATGTTGATTTCACACCGGAACACGCGAAAAAAATTTAAAAATAAGGAATAGCTATTTTACAACTTTTTTCCATCAAAGTTATAAAATAAATGTGTAATTGCATGTTTCTAGTGCAAATCTTGATTAAAATTAGGTGGGGTAGAATATATTCCACCGCCCCTCAAGCGGTTAAGAGAACACGTCTTTTCATTTAGTATTATTTTGCCTTAACCATTGGTTATGTTATTATTTCCATATAGTAATGATAGTATTCTAATTCTAATAATATTATGCATGTGAAAGTGTGAAAAGGTATGGCTGAAGTCAACATTAAAACAAATGATTAAATGCCCTTGACTTCATTATCCGTTACATTCATTTTTTTTTCCTAATGTGCAAAGTTTTCGCTTAAGTTAATAAAATTTACATATTTTATTTGTTTCTATAAGATAAAATAAAACTTTTAAAAATAAAACCTACTTACAGTCAAATGTTTCAACTTAAAGTTTGTACATATTTGTGCAGTGCTTACAAAAAATATTTTGTGATTTCACTATTAATATTTCCAACATAGAGTAAGTATTTTTACAATATTGACGTTTTGTCAGAGATTATTACAATGTGCAGCAACTTTTATGCAGCATTCACGTTTCACTACAAATATTTCCAAAGTAAACGTAATATTTTATCAATATTGGTATTTCAGTTCAAATGTTAGAGATTAGTATTGAAAACGAAGAGTAATTTTATATTAACAAAATACCTGAATTTTTTAATAATAATTTTCGCTTTGTTTAATGGCAGACTTTCATTTAATAATTATAATGATAATTGCCATTTAAAAAAACGTGGTACATATTTTGAATCCAGAATTACGCTAAATTGCCAACTCTGCTAGCGATGACTAAAAATATTGGCCAACAGAACCAATATACCTGAAACAGTTTTTTCGGGTAATTACGTTTCTAGATTTTTATAATATTTATTAACAAATAGTAATCTTTGCCTTATTTGTTTTCAGAATTCTTATGGCAAAAATACTATTAGGAGGAAACAGTGGTTATATATATATATAAAAAAGAAACACAATCACTCCATTAAATATGTAAAAATTTATAAAACTTAAGTGAACTATTTCTATATTGAAAAAAAAAAAAAGAAAGAAAGAAAAAAGAAAAAAAAAGAAAAGAAAAGTGAATGGATAATGGATACAATACTAGAATTAGGATTCGGATAGAATTAGGACATTATTATACGGCGATAATGATAAAACTACTTGTTAAGACAAAATAATAGTGGAAACACATGATCATTTCAGGTCTCAGGACTCTTAAAATTGGAAAAAATGAAAAAAAAAAAGACCATTTTCAACATTTAATATCTTAAAATGTATTTGATTTTAGGACACAATTTTTATTGAGATGAAAGATGCAGAAAATCGGAATAACAGATTACGCGCACGATTACAAAATAAATTTTTAAACTAGAACGAAAATTTTGTTGCCTATACTTCAGATTATAATAATTACTCTGGACCTAAATAAATTTGTATTTAAAGCATTTTTATATTTTTAATACAAAGTTGTATTTAGCTAATGCAAAATTTATAAAATTTCAACAGTATAATCACTTAAAAAATATTTTTTGACCAGTAAAAAGGAAATTTTAGGTTCAGTTTATACAGACTAATACGAAACACATTTTTTGAAAATGTCATGAAGAAAATCAGGAGTTTTTGAGATATTGTGTGCATTATGCCCAAAAACGTCATTTCGAGAAAAATGACTTCAAAGTTTTGGAAACTCCGCTTCAGCTATTAAGCAGGTATAATTCTAAAAGCTTCTGTTCTAAAGGGAATTACGAGGAAACAATTATATCAAAATGTTCAGAAAATATACGAGTTTAACATATAAAAAAAATAAAGTTTCGAAAATTTTAAACTTTAAGAGGTTTGAGACCTCTTAATAGGACGTTAGGCCCCGAATGGATTAACCGTTTGAGTGCGGAACAAATCTTGTGGACATATGCCAAAAATGCGAATGTGTATGTGTTGTGTAGTAAAAAAATTACTTGTAAGCCGACGATGTATACAGAAATCGCACTCTTCGCTAGTGCAACCAACTTAAATGCACACCACACTGATACAACAAATGGGAGCACTATCACCCTCTCCGCAATTTTAGCATAAACTAAAATGATCGCTATTGCGCTTCCCGCAATTGTGGCACATAACAAGAGTAGCGCTAACGCGCTTCCTGAAATTTTGGCACATAGCAAGAGGAGCGCTATCGCATTGTTCCGCACTCAACCGATTAAATAATAATTCAAAGCTTGTATGAGATAGCAATCGTCTGTATATGTGTTTCAGAATATTCAAAATTTCATACCAGAAAAATATACGGAGAAACCTGTGTCGAATCTGAACCGAGTAGGCATTGTGAATATGCGTGCAAGCATACCTTTGGGTTACAGACGATTGAAATGTTTTTATGATTTAAAAATTAATGATCGAGACTGAAACACGGAGAGAAGTAAAGCAAATTTCGGGCATATTCAGCACTCACCATTACTGTATGGTGAATGTCGACTTTCACCGGTGTAAGTCAAAAATAAGGCTATTTAACAAATATTTCGGACATACACCAAGCGACTATGTAGATGTTGGCATTCACCGGTGAATGTCGACATTCTCCAGATTTCGGTCTTTCACAGTAACATATACAACACAATATATATTACACAAAAATCCCCCCCCCCCCTCATATCCTCCTTTCCCGCTTTTCTGTGTAATTTGTGTAATTTGCCTTTTAAATTTGTCCGGTTTTAAATTTTGATTTTTTTTTCAACCTAGCTTCCGCTAGAGTCTCTTATACTCAGGACGTGGCTGGGGACTTATGAACTTGGCTTCCGCAAAATAGTCGGAATAAGTAGAAGAAAAGCTTAAAACACAACGGGCGAAAGAGACCGCTCACCACGGCAGTTGATGACACATAATGACAGATGGAATGAGTGAACTAATATATTATGTCACCTAAAATATGGTAACTATTAGGTAAGAATTATTTGGAAGCAGCAAAATAAAAGCCTTTTATGTAAATATATGTAACATAATGTAAAAAAAAAAAAAAAAAATAACAAAATGATATCAAAAATAATTTTCTCTATTTTATTTATTGCAAAGTGCGTTTAATTATAAGATGGAATGTAAATATTTTAATTCTTATCTGCTTTCACATTTTAATACAGTACTTTTTTTTCATTACGTTTCCCTTATTTTAATTTTGTTTTAATTATTCGCATATTCATTTTATTCATCAATCGTTATGTTTCGCATTAAAAATTATTTGTTTCATTTTTTGTCATCAAAATTAAATTGAATAAAGTAACATTGAAATATTCTTTTCTAATTCATAATAATGAAAAATGCATTGCTTTCTGTTTTTTTTTTATTATTATCATGAATGAGAAATTATGTATAATATTAGTACTATATTAAAACAGATTTCAAATAATCATTACGCCTATTTACATTTTTGATAAAATTATGTGATACAAAAATGAAATTTAATAACATATTGCTTTCTGCTTTTAATTTTCAATACAAAATACGATCATTTCATTAAAAGTATTTTTCAGTATTATCAAAATTCAATGCACATATTATGTGCTATAATGATGAATCATTAAATGTATGTCTTAAATATTACATAAGTACAAAAAAGGGGAAAAAAATCATTTAATTCCTATTGAAGCCATTTCAATAATTATTTTGAATAAATCTCATTAGAATAATTTCCTTGTTGATATTTATTTCTAAACATATAATGAATTGTTTTATCCAAACAACTTTCACTAGAAGAATGTTATGAAAAACTTTAGAAATGAATATTCAGGAAAACTTGAACTAATAATAATTTCATAGAAATAATCTTCTAGATTGGAAATATCTATTAAAATTTTTAATAGCCATTTTATAGAAATAAAAGTTTGATTTTGCATTATTCAATATTCAGTTAAAAAATGGTTAAAAAATTCCCAAACATTTTTCTGACAAGGCCAGGTAGTCACGACAAATGTAGAAAATTTATTAAAATGAGAAAGTAAAAAATAAAATAAAATAAAAATAGTATATTGAAATTTAAAACTGTTTTATTTCTTTTCATATGAAAAATGCATATATAACTGTATATATATATATATATATATATATATATATATATATATATATATAGTTACATATTATTTTTATATTAGCAACTTTTGTCTTTATTTTATCCTAATACCAGTCGCTACGCTGGTCAGTTTATCCAAACGCACATCTGATTATTTACAGAAGGATCTGTTACTACACAACATAATTCTATTCAATGTACAAAACCTATCCTTGAAATTTCATCTATCTAACAATGTAAGTCTCATCGAAATCCACCCATTAGTACTTTTTATAAAGGCTATCATTCATAATCGTGTTTACGTAATTATAGAAATTTACTCCAACTGATCATTGTAGAACTATATGCAATATACTGAAACAACCTGAGAAAAATTATCTAACTTACATGCAAGTTTTATCAAAATACGTCTAGAAGATCTTTTTGAAATGAATAACATTCCATAATTGGATTCTCCTGATTCTAGAACTTTCACCCATAATTCGATAAATAAGTAACATAAAACGATATGAAAAATGCTAAATGCTCTCCTGAAAAATTATCTGGCAGTGCTAATTCCATCAAAATACATTTAGCTGAACTCAGCTTATCAGTAGCCGGAGCGAAATACCTAATTTGACTTTATGTATAACGTAGAAGTGAATAGATGCAACGTCAAAATTACATTGTTCATTAAAATTTATGAAACTGAAGGATATTTCTCTTTGTCTCTGCAAAATAATTACTGTAATTGCCTCAAAACGACGTAATTTTAAGGAGTTTTCAATACACAAATCTTGTGATTTACGATGATAGTTCCAGCAACTGTATTTACTTTTTAAGGAAAGCAATATGACTAAACTGAACCAATTGTTTTTGAAATTTCATTTACTGAATTTTCCTTATCTTAATTTTTAAATTATTTAAATAAATGGTATTTTACTGTCTCAGTGCTAGTTTCATGTTTCAGTAAACCTTATTGTGTATTATCTGTGCCGATGTTCATAAAAATTGGCAACAAATGGAACATTTGAAACAATGTAACATTGTTGGTGCGAAAATGATCATTTAAAAATTAGCGTGTCAAAATTACAGAGTTTCGAGAACAATTTTATTAAACAAATACAAATATATAGAAAATGAAGGAACAAAAAATACTTACAATAAAATATTATTTATTAACAGGGTGAAAATTATATTGTTTCTCATATGGCGATTACAGTATTTGCTTTGGAAGAGATACTAAGCATATATCACGAAGAAATGCAAAATAAAATTCTACATAATTTTCAAACCTTATAAAAGTTGACCAAGACAGTAGTTGCACTTCTGCCAAAATTATTTAGCAGCGTTATCCAAGGAATTTAAAAAATATATTCCATGATTGAAGAAGACTTAGAGATAGCCTACTGCTTGTTGAAAACTCATGGTACTTACAAATCTCAATATTAACTAAACTTGCTGCATTTGAATTTGATCATGCAAAGCTACTTGACGAAGCCATCTAATTAAAAAAAATTATATTAGTTAGGAGGCTATTTTTAAAGAAAAGAGAGCGGCAAATGAATATGAATTCTGGAAAGCTGAGCCTAAATATGTGCTCAAATGCTGCTCACAATGTTTTTATCAAAGTACATTTGCGAGATATCTTGTTCTAAAATAAGGTACGTGAAGAACGACTATAGCAGTGCTTCCCAACGTGAAGCGTACGGCCCACTGGGGGGGGGGGGGGAGCTCAATTTCACCTTTTAGGTAGTCAATTTCAAATTTATAACTCACACATTTTCTGTCAGGTTTTGTGGAAAAATAATAATTTAGAATAAATAAAAAGTAATACATGCAAAATTAAAGTGATATATAAAAAATGTGTTAGATAAAAAAAAAAAAAAAACAGTCAAAAGCTTAAAATAAAATCAATACAAGAATAATTATATTTATAATCTTTAAAAATATTTTAATACGCTTTTTTATTTAAAATTATCTATTTAATAATTTTTCTGAACTGTTCCGATTATTTATTAAAGGTGCTTTGTATTTCTATCTTCTTTGCTGTATGTTGTATGTAACATGAAAAAAAACTTAAACTAGTTAAGGTTATATCAAAATTTGAACATATTTGATTTGAACATAAAGTCTTGAACATATTTGACTTAAAATATATTTGAAATATCTAAACGTGGTACTACCAACTTTATGAAATTTATAAATCTTAAACAGCATTAAAAAATGGAAATGTGTAAATAGTAAATATTTATGTCTGTAAACATTTATGTAGACCCTCATACACAGTAAATGAATACAAAACATTACAATTTATTATTATTTTTTAAATGCGATAATACGTGGCACCAGGGAAATAACCGTAATCCAAAAGATTAAAAAAATGTTTTGATGGGAAATAATGACAATTTAAAATTGATAAAAGTCATAATTTTCAGATGCTTCGCGTGTATTTAATTATACACAGAAAGAACCAGCATTTTTATACGTTACTAAGAATTATAAAATGTGTCAATGCTATGAATTTCAATGTTAAATACGAAAGTGTTTTCAAGCACTTTGGGAAGATAAGAATGCGAAACATATAATACTTTTCTTAAATATTCAAGTAAGTTGGAAATACACAACACAACTCTCTTTGACTAAAAGTAAAGATGTATCGACTCATTTATAAACTTATGTTAAAAACACATTTGTGACAGATAATTCATATCTTTGATAAATTTAAGAAAACGTAAAATTAATAGTTATTGTTAGGATCTGCGAGGCTTCTTTCATGTGAACTGAGTTCACTTTTTAAATAATCTAATATATAAAAATGCAAATTTGTCTGTCTGTAATGCTATACAAAACCACTGTTTGGAAGCCAGAGTTTTGAAATGTTACATATATGGGTATTTAAATACGGCCGAGGCAACTAAAGTAATCCGGAATGGGAATAACTTATAGCCAGGTTTCTCGCTGCCACTCGCCATTGCACCAAATAGTGACAAAATGCTAGACTTGGCGAAAAAAAAAAACAATCAGACCTGCCAAATTGCGAGTACTCACTTTCTGTTCTTTGTGCGTGTATGTGTGTCAATACAGTCGCGATTCTTATCCGCGTTGCTGAACGATTAATATGGCTTTAACATATTCAATCACACCGCGTCATTTACATTGTTTTATTTATAGAGACACTAACTCAAGATAAATTCAATTTAACAACAGCCAAAGACACAAAGGATTATGCGCTACGTATTTGCCTTTTGTCAATTAATCACTATCTATGCGCCGGCGTCTCGACAGTAAAAACACAAGCAAAATTACTCATATCAAGTGCCAAATAGAGAAGATTTTTGCCGGTATGCGCAGTTAAAATTAGCCATTTACCATTATTAGTTGTATGCAAAGTATCACTGGCCGGTTAAATTTTTTCTGTGGGCTAAGAGTCGAAAACTCATAGCAATTTTTAGTCTTTATTTTCAGAACGGCAAATCAAAGATAACTGTTTTTAATTTTTATTTATACTGCTAAAAGAATGTCTGAAACATTTATATATTTAGAATTACATATTTAGAATATTTTTCTTACCACAACAATAACTTTTTTATTGCAAGATTTCACGTGAAAAAATGAAATAAATGGTTTGACGAATTTAAAAAGGGGGACTATTACATCATAACTTTTCTACTGTAAGATTTAGACGTGAAAAAAATGAAAATACAATTGACGAATTAAAAAAAAAAGTGAATGTTACGTCATAATTTTCCTGTTTTATGACATCCGTGTGGAAAATTAGAAATATTTAATTAATTTGAGGAATTAAAAAATGGAATATTACGTTATATTGGAAATATAAAGGACGTGGTGAATAAAACGTCATATAAGCGTGAAAAAAAATGTATTGAAGCTTGATAAAAACTCGATTATGGAAATATTGGCGTATTTTAACATTATTGCTAAAATGACGAATGGAAGTAAGTTCATTTATAGCTGTATTATTTTGTGACTGTTATACATAAATTTATAAATTTTTATATTGTGTTTTCATCTGATTCATGTGTATAACACTCGACTGTTTTTTTTTTTTTTTTTTTTTTTTTTTTTTTTTTTTTTTTTTTTTTTTTATGTTGTATGTTAAATTGTGAAATTGGTTTTTCAAAACAAACATTCTTAACATTAAGGGCAACGCCGGTTTACTTTAGCCAGTAAGAAATATATATGTTGCAGAAAAGTATGATCTAAATGTATCCCCCATATCTACCGAAAAGTATAAAAACATGGAGGACTGGGAGCAGGAAAACACAATGGTAAATCTACGAGTCAGCCGTTAAAAACGGGTTTTAGGATATTTTCTACGAAGGTATGACTTGACAGACTGATTGCGTTTTAATATATGCGAATCAACATTTAACTAATCCTAGAATTTCATCCGTGAACTCGATGAGGTGATTGTCTGTGCTGCGTGCACCCGGTCTGTTAGTGTGGAATTTAAAAAGTAATGTTTAAAATGTGAAGATATGAGTATGGAGAGACGCACCTAACAGCTCGCGGACAGAGGCTATTTAGCCTATATATAGCTATTTAGCCTCTGACCGCGAGCTGTGAGGTACGCCTCTCTAGCTGTCGTATTTCTATGTTTTAATGTTTAAGTTTTAAATTTCGACATTGCGATGGGGCTATAGGAACTCCGACAAAGTTGTATGCATCTTTTTTATACACATTTTTATGTTTCTCCTATATAATGCTATACATTTTTTCTTAACGCATGTAAGCAATCAATTAATCCCATTTTTAAACAATTACATGCCGGTTTTTTGTTTCGTATTGGAGATTCTTCTATCATTGGAGAGCATCAATATTCTAATCAGTTTCAGAAGCTCAATCTATTCATTTCGCAAAAAAACCATTTTCATTATTAAAGTAATTTAGGCGGCTATTTTTCAAATGGGAAATGTTGGATTGTAAATGATTTAGGTACAGAATGAACAGTATTTTGTAAATGTAAACAAGCGTTCTATTAAATAAATCTTTAAGGTACTAGAGGCATTGATTTCAGTGATTCTGTCTAAAGAAAATGACACTCACAAAGGTTTTACTGAATATTTTATTTTAGCTTTAAAACAGTAAATTAATTTTAGAATCCAGATAATTAGGTCAATTAATAGTAGTAATTGGTTTAATTTTATGTAAATTTTTAAGTGTTTTATTACCTTGACGGATATAGAGTATCGGTAACCAGTAGTGGCTAAAAAACTTAAGTTTAAAAATTAATTAAACGTCATAAATTTCACTTTCAATTGAAAGCGTTTAATTAAGTACAGAGATTTTATTTAAAGAAAAATACAATCACAAACGGAACACAGATTGAACCAGAGACTGGACATTTTTTGCTATATTAATGATATTGAATCAAAATGATAATCACAAATGTATGACTGAATATTTCATGCTAGCTTTATGACATTAATTTAATTTTAGCTTTGAGATAATAGTAGTAATTAGTTTAATTATGTGTGTATTTTTTAGAGTTTTAACATATTCACGAATATTATGCGTATCTGTTAATAAGAGAATATTTATAATAATTTTTCTTCTCTTATTAAACAAGTTCGACCGTATTAAATTCTATGTATTTAAATATAAATATCCTAAAGATTCATGATATAATTTCCTTATATATTTCATCCAGTGCAGCTTAGCAAAAAAAAAAAAAAAGCGTTAAAACTATTTGTTTTAATATATTATCTTTTGGACACAGCAGCTTAAAACAAGTTTAGTATGTATAATATTCTAAAGCGAATGATTGCAATATATTACAAAGCGGAATGATTATATGGCTAATTCCATGCGAACTTGTCATATCTGTCACATACTATGATTTTTGGGTACCAGTGTTTTAGAACGGAAAAATGTGACATATTTTATCGGAGATATCTCATCAATTGAATAAGGCGAAGCAAACTTTTCGAAAATAACGGTGGCCAACAAGCGTAACGATTTTCAGGTGTGTGACAGACATGACAAGTTCGCATGGAATTAGCCGTATACGATGCTTTATTGATTTTTTCGAGTTGCTTTCATGATACTAGATCATTTTAACCAACAAGTTACTTTTCGAATGAAATAGATGTTATTTATCATATCTTTAAAGATCTAAGTGTTAAAAACTGTTTCAGGTATCTTTCAAAATGATTGTGAGCTAAAGAAACAGTGAATTTTGCATCTATGAATCAGTTAAATTACGTCATTTATACACTGTCCAAAAATGAGCCTTTTTATCAAGAATTCGTTTCCAACGATATTCTCTGTATCCATTACACAGGCATTTTTTGTTACATTAACTGATATGATTACGTCCTCTCATTTCAGTAATCAACGACCATGACGTAGAGCACCTACATCGTACATTACACAGTAATGTTTGCATATTTGAACCTGACTGGTCTGTGATATGCAACTGTTATAACAGGGCACTGGTTGAAGGTAAGTTTTATGACACAAGAATTTTACACCGCATAGCCTTACATATATATCTTCACTGGCGAAAATAAGCCTAGAGGTCATGGGGTTAATAGTAAGTAATACATTTTACATTTTTCAGATTACATCTAATACATCTATATCTAATATGTAATAGAAATAAACAATAAGGTTTACATTCTTTTATGGTTGTTGATAATATATTTTTTATGGTTATTGATGGACTAAATATGCATTTTCGAGAAAGAAATGATTTTTTAGAAAATTAAATAACAACAATTCTTTGACATTCATGTGGAAGAAAATATTTTTAGTTTTGATTCCATTATTCAATTGCTTTAAAAACATTAAAAAAACATCTAAACTAAACGAATCAAAACATTTCTAAAACTACAGTGCATGAAAGTCCGTTTTGGCACAGCCTTTGATACATCAATTCGATCAATAATGTCTTTTCTGATGAATGCCATCACAAAAGCTATAGCAGACGAATTTTACAATATCATATAGTTCAGCATTTGAGTAATCCATAGGTTGACAACTGTAATTACAATATTTTCTCTGTGAGATGTTTTCCTTCAGTCGAAATATTTCCTTCATATTAAATAATTTTTTGTTCTCCAAACAGTTCGGTAAAATAAATTGGATATTGGAAATTGGCGTCATACCATGCAAAACAGCCCTAAATTTGTTTACATTTAATCTTCTTGTTGTCAATTAGTTGTTATATTTCTAGTTTTTCATCTAAATCATTAACCTTTATAACATTTTATTTCATTGTTTTCGTATGTTTGTTTTATTTATTCTTTTCAGACTATTCAAAACTAGGGTGTCTCGATTTGAGAGTGGCGAGATACGGAATATAAAATTTGTTTAGTGATTCTGGTCAAAAGGTGATCTCCAAGCATTTTCACGAATCTGCCATCATCACCGAATTAATGCTTCTTAATTTTTTACATTCGCATAATTAAATTGCTGCAGACAAATACAGCAAGATTGAAATAACGAATTTCAAAGTTTTTGACAAAAACTGTCTCAGCAGAATACGAGAATATGCTTTGTGCGTATAATGTAACTCTCACATATACACCTAACCTTTTACCCGCCAACGTTCCACAAGTGGAACATAAACTATGTGGTGCTGTATCTTTTTAAGTATTTGTTTAATCTATTTGATATTTTTAATATATCTTTTTAAAAGATGTGTTTTAATGGATTAAAAATTATTTTTTTTTAATAATTTTTTGTGGTTTCTATTTTGGAGCTTCTTGAAATGAAACAAAAAACGTAAATGTAGTAGACTGTGCTTTTTACTCTATCTATAACTTTAGAAATCAAATGTGAGTGCTGTGATATTATTTTTGTATTGCATAGTGTTGTTTATTACGTTTTATGCATAAATGAATGTTTTATCTTATTTCGTTTTTGTTTTATGAACATTTGAATGGCGGTTCAAAGTACAAAATTATCTTATTGTTACTTATTTTATGATCTTGATCATTTTTATTGGGCTCCCTCGGGCGATTATTTTTTTTTATTATTTTCGTACCAGTATTATTAAGAAATAAATTTTATGATATATATCTCTTACAGCTGTTGCCAAAGTGTCTGTGAAATATTTTTGAACCATTAAATACCAATAAAATATACAAAAGAATTGCAAAAAAAAAAGAACGAGGAGATTTTGATTATTATAGTGATGGAAAAGGTGTTTGTGTACGATGGAGTGATAATAGTGTCGTTACTGTTATATCAACTTGTAAGCAAACACATCGCTAACTCAAAGTGGAACATGATATTCTCGAAAATTGAAGCGAGAAGTTTCAATCAAATAACCTCGATTGATTAGATTGTATAATTAGAATATGGGTAGTGTAGAATTTGCTTGGGACATATCGTCTAGTACTTCAATGATTAAAATGGTGATCTGTTTGCAAATGAACTAAATATGGATGTTGTTACTTGTCATGCAGTAGGTTCAAAAGAAACCCTAAGCCATTTGGAGTTTCGTCGTGAAATTGCGACAGTTGCCATAAAAATTGGATTTGATGTTTGAGAAAGGGAAGAGAAAGTCCTGCTGCTTCAGTAAGTATGGACATTATCACCACATTCAGTAGCTATTGTTTTTCGCCTACTACTCAAAAAGATTCTCAAATCGACAGAAAAATATGAATAAATGTTGTGAATATTATGGAAAGCGTATGCATGAAAAATGTTTTCGGGCCTTTCATAAAAATTTTGCTGTTAGTGACTAGTTAACATGTTCCTAAAATAGAAACATTTTTTACTTTACCTTATTTTCTTTGTTTTGTTATGTGTGCAGTGCTGGTATGATTTCGAAAGAAAAATTCGCCAAAATGTACAAATGTTATTCGTACCGCCAACGTTCCACAAGGGGAACATACATGTAACTCCACTTCTATTTTACATAACATCCCAAATTTCTGCACGCGACCTTAGAATTAATCTAAATCGTCTCAAAAAATTTTTCAAATTAATTTGACAAGCAGTTCATGGTGCGGCGGGCAAAAAGGTTAACTCAAAACTACACTACGAACAAGTAATATATATATATATTTTTTTTACTTTGTATTACCAATAATTACTAGAATTCGCTTCGCAATATAAATGCACCACTAAAGTAATGTGTAATAGCAAATCTGTATGCGAATATAATTGGTAAATAAAGACATAAGTTAGTAACAGAACCGAATACATGTTGACCAAATTCTTTCTTATTTGTTTTTACAATATAATAGTTAAAAGATAAATTTGTTGAAACAAAGTATATTTTATAGCTCTTCAGACGAACTAAACGTAACTAGAAATATTGTTGAAAACCACTTTATAAAAAGAGAAATTAAAGTGAAATTACAAACAACATTGTGAAGAAATTTAAGTAATAATTATCAACAAGCATTACGTTGATTAATTATGCCACTAAATACAAAAAAATATCAAATGTGCCTTAGCTCCCACTTGTACTCAATAATAAATAAAATAAGATAATAAAAATAATATAAAATGTGTATCGCAGTTTTTTACACTTATAAAACTTTTTTGATAACATTGTTGACAATTGTAGCTAAAAAAGTTCATAAATTAACAAAACACATTTTGGTTGCTGTAGAATAAGGTTTCACTTATATATTAATTAATTCAACACTCAGGTATAAAAAGATTGTTTACAAATGTGCAATGTTTACATTAACTCCTAAGATATCTACTATGCGCAACTTAATCGCTTTTATATTTTCATTTGCATTCCTACATGCATAATTATAGTAATATGTTTAGTTATCTATAAAATCTCATGTCTTACAATCTAAAAGCATACTTATTCAATCATTTTTTTTTAAATAAGAAATATTAAAACGTACTTGAAAGCAATATATTTCACCTCATAATAACAAACATACCCGTCGAGTTCATTTATCATTTCATTTATATGAATACTATGTGTGTTATATGATGTTCCTAACTTAGAAAACAGGATAATAAATGCAACTGTCTGTATTTTTGCCACAAATTATAGAGCGTTTCAACAAAATAAATAATACTAGTTATACATTAGCTTTACAAGATTTTTAAATTACCCAGTTTTTTGTTTTAATTAAATTATAGGAGTATTAGACAAAGCAATGTATATATGCGTGTGTGTGTGTGTAACATTGTATAAATTTCTTATCAAACTAGTGAAAAATTGCAGTTGGAAACATTAAATTTGTAGAATACTGGCAATTGTTGAAAGGTTGGGTTATTTTTGCAGTTGACAAATCCAGTCAAGTACATGAATTTGTTGATAATAGTTGAGATAGGCTAAGTCCAATCTGAACACAAGGATTCGTTTAGCAATCGTATTATATTCCGATGGTTAGATCATACGTGTAGCAAGGAAAAGCATTTAGAAATCCGGTAGTTTCTCCATAAAATCAGAACCAAATGTCATTCTCAAATGTTTATTCATCAAAATATGAAAACTGAAACAATTCCAACATCATGAGACCATTCGTAGAACCCTCAGGGTAGAGCACGAATCACTACTTTATGCTAAACAGATCTTAAACAACAAATTTAGATATAATACTAGAGTGTAAGACAATTGGTAGCATAGTTTTAAAAGATTCGAACAAGGCAGAATTCTGAGTTCTGAAACCATCGCATCGACTTTTTGTTAGAAGGCGCGTAGGGTGACGGCTTCCCAGGTGAAACAGAGCCGAACCAATTGGTGAACTGCGATCTTCGATCAGCGGGACTCCAATGGCATGTGAGAAGAAACGTTTTAGGAAAATGAATTCCAGATCTCGTAATGTAGGGATTTCTCGCAGAAAAAAACTGGCGTCTCAATCGCGCGGGAAACAGATTCGTGTCATTTTAAGATACGAAATAAAAAATAACAATATATATATTTTAAAAACATTCGAAAACAGGAACTACTTTTTTTCAGAATATTATAATTTTGGTAGCTGATGAAAATTTATGAAGGTATTAAAAGCTTTTGATTAAGATTTCGAATTAGATAATATACGTGTTCTAAACTTAAAAGTAATTAGCTAGGAATAAGTAATATGTATTAAAAAGCAATAGTGAAATAATTAATATGCCGGAAATTTAGAATAATTTAAATGAGTATTGCAAAGTAAAATTTTCATATAGCATATATATATATTCATTTAATAATGTACATTTTTAATAATTTAGTATTGCAAATTCTTATCCAGAACAACATTTTATTCGAATATAAATTTATTTATGCAATGTCGAAAATTGATTCTTTTTTACGGTTTCGCAAACTAAAAGCAATATTAAAATAAATATTGTGATCGTGAATATTATTATTTTATAAAAATTGTTAAACCAGGAAATATAATTTTCTGAATTAATTTAGAATTAATTCTAAATTAATTCAGAATTTGTATATATTTTTAAACTTCAAAGAATAGCTTTATTTCCTAGCTCTACAAAAAAGAAACAAAAGACAAATAAAGGAAATGTATATAAGCTTTGCCTTCGAATTTTAGCCTGTATTCACAACGTTTATTGCATTTTTGCTGAATAAATCGAAAAGAGATTATGTTTCCTCGTTACAAATGAGTCGTATATAAATTCCTTGGGGGAGTTCCTGAGTTAAAGCATAAACATGTTTGCACGGCTGTAAAAAAGGGATTTTGTCTCATGTCGAGTTCTTATGTGAGTAGGTAATCTTTTAATATGTATGGGATTTCTTTCCAACGCAAAACAGATTTAATCGTATCTTAAAAGTTTGTCTTCTACGGCCGTTAAGGATGCCATATGTATGGCCATAAGTATGACCGTTACATAAGTATGGCCGTAAGTATTTTATTACATCTAAAAGCATGTTATTTGTGCACTTACATTTATTTGTGTTTTATAACATGATAATTTATGTATTATTTATTAATATAACGGATGATGAATATTTAAAAATATATCTACAATTGCTTTGTAGCGCTCTATTCTAAAAAAAAAGTAACTAAGGCTGTCACCGCCGCAGCCGCCGCCAGCGGCTTTGAATTTTTTGTGACCGGACGTCTTTTTTCGCTAATATTAAGAAAAATATTGCATACAAAAATATGAAAATCGGCAGAATTATAGAGAAACGTTTGATAAACACGTTGAGGTAGACAGTTTTCAAATTGAAGAATTATTTTAAGAGATATTTAATGCTAACGTTAGACAAAATCATTCCAATAAAAAAGTTTCATAGGAGTAAAAACTATACATGGGAATTTAATCAGTTTTGGATAATTTTAAATGATAGAAATTCCCGGTGTGCAGACTGCATTTATTTTTTTAAATGACCCAGTTGACCCAACTAACCTTATATACTTCTGATTTTGTTCCTTCATTGGAATGACTTCCAAACAGCTACCATCGCTTCTCAGATTGAAGTTATGTTATGATGTTATTATGTGTCTTTATGTTATAACATAAATCTGACAAATTCGTGATCGAAATAATCTAGGATACTTATAGGAAAATTAATTTCTAAAAAGGAATAAAATAAACATAAATAACATATTAGGAGATAAAAATAAAGAATGCATTTTTTGACGTTTGCGTAACAACTGTATATCTAATTAAGTTTTAACGTGTAACAATGTCTAGACTGCTTAAAAATAGAAATAAATGGGAATTAATTGAAATGCATTTTTTTTAAAAAGATGCATTTTACTTAATGTGAAAAAAAGTTATACAAGTATTGTTTTATTATATAAATGTACTAAGGTTTGTTGGGGTAACTGGACTCACGAGGTAACTGGGCCATGGGCTATTTTATATAAAAAAAAACTGTTGATGTTTTTTAAGTTTTAGCTTTTGTGAACAATACACCTTCATCTCTTCTTCCTAAAACAACGTGTGTCAACTCAATCATAACTCTCACTTTGCTGTGATAGGTTGTCAAAAATTTAGATTTTTTTTTTTTTAAAACAACGTCCATTTGGTTGAACTTCCACGACGTTTTATTAAAATATTGTAGGTACTTTTATTAAACACTCTTTTTTTTAAGATTAGGCATATAACTACATTAATATTATTAGGTATCTATATATATTTACTTCAACTTTCAAATGTAAGCCCGGTGTCCCAGTTACCCCATAAATTTTTCAATAAGGAGGTAACTGGACGATGCGGGATCCAGTTACCCCAATAGTTATATATATATATATATATATATATATATATATATATATATATATATTGAGTTTCTCTTACAACGGGAAGTAAATTTCTCCATTTTTTTCTCATAATAAAGAAAATTATAGAATACCATATTAAAATTACGTAATAAAAATTAAAAAAAAGCATATTGGGTGGTATCAAACCAAATTTCTTCACCGTTTGAGAGACGGTGATGCCGTTATGACATCACATAATTTTAATACGTAATTAGCACATTGGCATTGGAATTTTATAATGAAAATTTCACCTTTATTAAATATGCGAAATATGCTTTTACTGGTTTTCAAATAAATTCTCTTGTAAATACTGGTGTAAATAAAATATTTCTGCATTTTACGAATGCAAGTACCTTGGCCCTGAAATCGAGATAATTAAACTTTGAAATTGTACGATATACAGGGGTCGTATTCTATAGGTAAACTTTTATTGTTTCTACCACTATTTTCAAAATAATATCTTTATCGCACCTTTCTTTATAATATGTTAAATAAAATGATCATAAAGGTAACTCTTTAAGGGTTCTGGTACGAACAATAACATTTTACCTATATAATGCGATCCCTGGATACAGATAAAGTACTTAAGTACTTACATAGCTGTTTGTTCATATATTTACCTTTCTATTTTTTTCCTTAAAATACCCATGTGACTTTTATACTTATTGCCTATACTAAAGTACATAAGTACTTACTTAATTTTTATGTTTTTGGTATAAATAAATCTAATATTTTTCCCCTTTAGTGCTTTTTTTACACACATTGACAGCGAAGGTTTCTCTTTAAATTTTTTTAAGTTGTTTACACTTTTTCAAACAGGACCTGATATCCCATATAAAAAAAAAATAAATAAATAAACTCTTGTGGAACAAAGACCTCCTATCCAGTTACCCAATTTTTATGGGCAACTGGACCCATGAGGAAAGAAAGATGAAATATGCATATTTTTATATTTTTAAATATTAAAATGTAACATTGAGCATTTCTGTCTGATAGAGAAAACCTAACTGAACACATTTACAGAATTTAGACTTTAATTCAAATGAACATTACCTTTTTAAAGCTGAATTGACAGAAGCTCCAGAGTCACATTGTAAAATCATGGCCCAGTTGCCCCAACTAACATTATATACTTCTGATTTTGTTCCTTCATTGGAATGATTTCCAAACAGCTACCATCGCTTCTCAGATTGAAGATAAACAACATTGAATTTTAGGTAGTATATTTTGACTCTTGTCTCTTTGTTTTTTTTTTACACTTAAAAAAAAAAAAAAACCTCAAAAAGACAAAAAAAAAAACCCTTCAATTGTGGCTCCGATAGAAAACAATTTCATTTACAGAAAATATCTGTAATTTTCATTAAAACATTTTTTTCTGTAAAACTTCAATTTTTTGTGTAAAAATTACAGATTTTTTTTTACAGTGCAGGACACACGTGTCTGTGCGTAACGCTGAATCATTACGCAGCTTACAGCGCGCTGTAGCCACTTCAGACAATCGATTTTAACATTTTTTCCCAATTTCTTAAACTACTAAATGCCGCCGCACATTTTATATTTTTACTTTCTTGTATCTTCAATAGAAGAAAGTATTGCAATCGAAATTTCTTTCGACTTCCCGTTTTCGACGGATTTACACGTTTTAGGGGTCAGAGATCTTAAAAAACATGTTTATGGTAAATGTCTGTCTGCCCATGTGCCCGTATGTCTGTATGCCCGTGTCCGTATGTCGCCATTCCCTATCCAAAAATGTATGATGTGAAAATGTATGCATTGGATTGAACTAATGTTTTTTTTTAAGTTTTTGGCTATGCTAAGTAGGTCCCCCATTAATGTGGAAAGAATCCACCAGGGGGCACTGTAATAGCGATTTTGTGAATTTTGAATATTGTACCCTCGAAAAGTATATGAAGTTATGCATAAAATTGAACCAATTTTTTGGGTATGTTTTTGGCCATAGCAAGAAAGTCTTCCCTGAATTTGGAAAAATGCCGCCGGTAAGGGGCGCTGTAATAGCGATTTTTGTGCATTTTGAGTATTTTATAATCGAAAAGTGTATGAATTTATGCATAATTCTAATAAAAATATTAATAAAACTAATAAAAAGGAATTATTGGTATTTGTAACGACATTTTGAAATATTAATATACATGAGATAGAAGAAAGTTTTGTGATTGGCACATCCAACGAGTTACATCGTCATGTAGGGAAAAATATGTACTTTAAAATGCAATTTGTTTGAAAACCATATAATAATTTGCGCACTTTTTATTGTTATTTAATAATTTCAAGATTTTTTTTTTCAAATCTACCTCTATTGCATGCAGACGATTAAAATAGATAAATCCGTTCGCACTTAAATTTATATTAATATGTCATCATTTGCTTCCAGCTTATATTACAGTACGGAATTGAAACATTCATCAATCAATAAATAAAACAAATATTTAGGATATGAAATAGAATTTCGGTGTAAAACAACAGAATTGAACAGACTGATTTTAAATAGCGATCTTCGGTGATTTCTTCAGCTGTTAATTCCTTAAGCCAGGAAAATCCGAAGATATCACTTTTAATAGGTTTTAAAACTTTATTTGAACGCATTATTGCTATTTTTCATATGAATATGTTTCTCGATATTGTTAGCAGACATTCTAAAAAAATATATTAAGTGTAAAAAATCTATTAGAGATATCAAATTGAAAAAAGAATAATAGACCAGTGGCAGGCTTTCCAGCAGCAATCTTTGAATTTTTCTCCTGATACATTTTTTATTAATTTTTAATAATTGTATATGTTTTTTAATCAAACAACGTGTTTTAACGATATATAATTTTACTAGTCAAATACCGCGTGCTGAACCTTTCGAAAAATACCCCATTTATCGCTTTGCCTTTTAAATCGTTCAGAGATAAAATGCTGTTAACATCAAAAATAATATGCATGACTATGCAGAAGCCTGGGTTTATCACCTTTAGTTATTAAAGAATAAACAATAATAAATTAGTCTTTCATTTCTCTAAGTACGTATATTTTTCCACAAAGCAGATTTTAATACAATCCAAATTTATGAGTAAAATATTACTATTTAAAATAATTTCCGATTTCAATTTGTAACTCTGCTGCATACATATTTAATTATTTACAGTTAATATGTAAAATATTTCATTACGCCCTTATTAGCGAGTATTTTCGAAAAGATTCTCTGACTTCCCTTTTACTCAACATAATTGTACTGACTTCAAAGGAAATCTATATATATATATATTTTTCCTTGCACATTATCTCAAACTAACGTTAATAAACCAATCATAACACGCAATTTAATCAGAAAATATTAAGATATATAATGGTTTTCTAAAAGCATTTTTTTTTCTTACAAATTAGATACCGAATATTATTTATAAATGAAAATATAAATTATCTTTGTATTATTTAGAATCTGAATAAGAAGCCGCTCTATTGAAATGAATAGCGATAACATCAAAGGATATAATTAATTTTATACGCCTGACGTAGCTAAAATTTCCGTTTGTAGACCCATCATTAACGCTTAAAGAAACGTGCATATAATATTACAATTTTATTAAATATGATTTTAACGGAAAGCAGAGTTTTTGTTGCATTTAAATATACATGGTGTCCATAATTAAACGACCCTGCTTTAATGTTATCTACAGACTAATCAATTGTTCATAAAGTTGTTAAATTCTATGAAAGACATAATAAAGGGGTTAGAATTTGATTGAGCTAAAAAATATAGAAATAAAAACAGTTTAAAATTTCACCACCAGAGGGCTATTTTAAATAAATTACACATTTAGCATTACGAAAGTTTAGATATTTTATTTACAGGATGTTAATAATTAATTGACCCTATATTAAAGTTGTCTACCGATGAAGCTATTGTTCAGAATGTTGTGAAAATTTATGGAGGACATAATAAAAGTATGGAAATTTGTTTGAGTGAAAAAAAAAAATTAGGAGGTCGTTTCTTAACGAATTACACATTTAGCATACGTTTACGAGAGTGTAACAAATTCTGTTATAGCCAAACATGTTATGAATGTCTTTCATCATTTTGAGATACCATCTGGAATAGTAAGATAGCAAGTTCCACAGTTGACTGTTTTGACACTTGTTTGTGAAATGAACATGTCGTGACGATTACGAACATGTCGTGAAATGCTGTCTTTATAATAAAGTTAAATTAATAATTAAAATTTCTAAAGTATCGTAATGCTAAATGTGTAATTTATTAAAAATAGCCCTTTGGTGGCGAAATTTTGAACTATTTTTATTTATATATATATTTTTAAGTTAAACAAATACCCATCGCTTTATTATGTTTTTCACAAAATTTCACAACTTAATGAACAATAGTTTTGTCTGTAGATAACTTTAAAGTAGGGTCGTTTATTTATGGACGACCCTACTTTAAAGTATAAGCGGAAAATAATTAGAATCATCACAACTGACTTTGTAAATAAACACATATTTATCAGGAAAATAAACACTAAACTTATTTTTCTGTTAATTTCATTTTAATCACACATATTTGTTTAGTATATTTACTAAATTTCATGACAATCCATACATACTTTCTCAAGATATCATGCGCGCAATGACTTATGGGGTAAAAAAAAAGAGCTATTTTGATTTCAACAATACACAAATTCTGTAAAGGGTTAATAAATTTCTGTTGGTAGTATATCACAAAGCACAATCTCTTTAATCAATATCCAAAATTTCATGTTTATACATAAAAAGGTTTTGAAGATAGTCTAATTCAAACTTTGAATTTTTTCGTTAATTTTCGACGCGTTTACAAGTTACAAGACCCCTTAAATGAAATTTCATTCTTAAACTTCTAAACATCCCACAATATTACTTTTTACACCGTCCTATAGGGAAATAAAATGTACTTTTAAATGTAATTTTTTTGAAAGCTGTATCTCAATTTGTTTCTCAGTTTTTCTTTATTTTATTTTCTTTATTTTTTTTGTAGTTTTCATTACTTTTTCTGTCATAGTGGCAACAGACGTATGTGGAAAGTAAAGGGAAAATAGAGATTACTGTATAGACCAATCAGAAAATGAATAAAATGCGGATTAAACTAATAAAAAGCCTCATATATGCTTTTGATTTCCTACCCTGACGAGGACAATAACATTTTTCCAAATGGGTAAAAAAAAAAATACTTGTATTTAATACTTTTGCATACTTTAACAAAATAAGTAATAGCATAATTATTTTTAATAACCAATTGTTGCTTTATTCGGTATATAGTTAAAAATAATAGCTTTCATAAGAAATATTATGATTATTTCACTAACGGGCATTATGAAACGATTTTTTTAACGTACTTATATTAGCTGTAATGCGCTCAAATAAAATATTTGAATTTTTTTATGCATAACCTAAAACGCGCATTAAATGGTATCTCATTAACAGAACAAAACAGAAAATGTAAAAATATTTTTCAATACTTTTAAGGAAACGGTGACTTTTTTATTCTTGTTTGCATTTAAATATAAAAACAGAAACTAATTGGAATGGTACATTCTTTTTATTTATAATTAAACTTTTTTTAATAGAAAATATTATTATCAACAAGTATTTTTCCATTTTAACTTTACTTTATTTTAATTTTTTACTTTTACTTTATTTTACGTTATTACACGCTTAGTTATGAAAAAATGAAAAAATATATATATATTTTTATCAATAATAATTTTTAATGTCACTCTATTGGAATAAAAAGTGATGACATAAAATTTACATATTCATTTTTTTATGTGGTTGCGAAAATATCCCTAATTTATCCATTGTAATAAAAAAAAAGTAAACAAATGGGAAATTACCTTAAAATATTTTTAATGGAAATCAAAATTATTTTTTATTTGTTATCTTGCTTAGATGTATATTTATTAGTCAAAACTATTATTTAAAAAAAAAAAATGTATAATATTTTTCTGTCTATGTCATTTAGCTAAATATGTTTTTAATGCAACGTTAATAAAATTAACGATAAACACTTCAAAATAAACTTATGTATACAGGATGCTTACAAATTTATTATCAATCTCCGTTAAATATATAAATTTGACATCGTCTCCGCTTAGACATCCATCTAGGACATCCCTGCAATCTGGGGCGTACCTATCTCAAAATAAAATAAAATATAAATAATTTTTTTATTTAAAAAGTACATCAATTTTAAACGTGTAGTGTGTCCTCTATTTGTTATGAAATTATGTCTTACTATGAAAAATAACTTTATTGGGAGAATTTAGACCGTTTACATTACAAAAAGTAAAAAGCTATTTGTTGTTGCTGTACGGAATGTAATAGTTTGAATTTCTAGAGTTGCTGATTTTTCCGTAATTTCGTTTCATTAATGAACTTTGGAAAAACCTAGTTTCTCGCAAATTTACTTTAATTACTGCAACCAATGTTGCTTCTCTCAAACTCGTAAAGCTATTTATAGACCGGTAGGTGGCAGCACAAACAACCACCTCATCGAGTTTACGGCTGAAATTCCAGAATTAGTTAAAAATCGATTGGCATATATAAAAACCCTTAAAAGGGAATTAAAATTATGAAAACATGGCGGACTGGGAGAATGAAAATACAATGGCAAACCTACGAGTCAGCCGCTAAAATCAGGTTTTCAGGTGTCTTCCATCAAGATATGACTTGGTACACCGATTGCGTTTTAATATAAATGCGTCAAAAGTGCATCAAAAATGCTACTATATCGAATCACATAAATGTTTATCGATGCTGAACGATAAATATCTATCGCAGCGAGATCCCTCAGATAAGACGTAAACATAGTATAAGGATGAATTGAGAAAAAAAAAAAAAATGTTAGGCCGATGAAGAGCTAGTAATGTTGCCGAATGTCGTTGAGATCGACAATTATCCATCAGTACAGTTAAACATTGATAGGATAAATTTTTTAGCGATTTTTAAAGCATTACAGAAATTGCTTCTAGCCTTACAGTTATCTTATGGTGCATAAACAACACGTTCATTACTACAACTGCAATACCATCCTGAAATTCATGGTGGTTGACAGGAATTTAATGGGCACCATATATATTATTTTCTTATGTAATAGGTAAATAAATATAGGCGATAATTGCTTTAAATAGTTTTCGAATAAAATTTTAAATTATTTATTAGTACTTTCACTTCAAATGTTTTGTTTATTTAATGAAAAGAAAAAAAAATAGTATACAAAGTATGTACATTATCAAAGAGAGAAAAAACGGACTCCTTCGCATATACTTTATCACCAAATAGATGCAGATAAATGCTAAAATTGTCATTCGTTTGGAAACTATGTCATTTGAAATGCATGTTTAAAAAGTCAACTTATAAGGACGCCCTCATAATGCAATATTAGTGGAGGGAAGTACACAGTCAGTCGAAAAATATTATTTCTTAACGTATGGCGACTATTTTTATTCTTTTGAAAAAAAAATCTACATCTTAAAGCAACACAAATCCGCTACACATTATTGCAGAAATTGTTTAAAAAAAGTTATTTATAAAAGAATAGAAGCATGATAACAGATTATCGTATATTGTCTCACTGTGTACCACACGTGGCACACAGTGAGAAAATGTATATATTTTCATGAATTACACATTTTTACACTCTATCCATAATTTTCATCAGTGTAATAATGTCTGAAATACTGACTGAAATCGTGTTTATTACTTGGAGTTTAATCTGACATTTTTGAGGTGGAGTAGTTTTGATAGAGCAATAGTAAAAATGCAAAGAAAAAATTTAATAGTTACAGGTACACATATTATTAACAATACAACCGCATTTTGATCTTAACTGAACACATATAGGAAATTGTGGTAATATAAACTATAGTTATCCCTCTTAAATAAAGGCTTAAACGTATGCCTAACAATGGGAGTATGTGTCTCAATGCACATAAAAATTCCCAAAGGAAATCTCAAACCGGTCGTATGCTGATCGTTGCTTTGTTATGATAAATTGCAGTTCTGACAGGATCATTGGAATATCTGATTCATTAACAGACACCGAACATGATGCACGAAGCCTACCGCTTTCACACTATTCGAAGATAAATCACTTCGAACTCACCCTCTTCATCGTTACAGGTTAAGATTTTTCCTACATAGAACGCACTATTTGGAAACCGCACAAAAACATAATCTCGAACTAAAGGCTACCGTTCTAGTTCCTGAAACTTAAATGATTCATCGTCGTCAGAAGAAACGTCTAGAAACATATGTGTACGTAGTGAGACACATCTTACTGTGTACCACAACTGTGTGTCTCACTGTGTACTTTCGTTACGTTGTAACAAAGGGATGCAGCATCTGATTCATCATTTCACCGCTGTAAAAAGTTAGTGTCATTGTGTCGGAATATTCAATTATTAGATATAGCTAGGTTTGGTTAATTACACGTATCCTATAATGACAGAAATAAAATCTAAAATAGACGTTTATGTAACTTTAACCACTATAAAATACAGATTCATTTACTATTTTGTCAGACCACAACCGAAGTGTCGAAATTACATCCACGTGTTGCATAAGATAAGGTGGTTATGTGTGAGTTCCTGCTAGGTATAAACGTTATAACTATACGTCAAAATTACTGATGTCTCACTGTGCACTACATTTCACTGTGTACTACAATCCCGTATATAATATTGAAATTATCAAGAATATTACATAATTTTGAAATCATATTCCGCCTTTGAATACCTAATGGACGGAATGTGTTTCCTTACAGTAAAATAGCTATTCTAATCAGTAAAAATATGAAATAAATAATTGAAAAGATACATATTGCAGTAAGTACATTCTTTAACATAGATACAAATCCAAAATCTTGAAATATGTGAATAAAAATTCTCTTTTTATAGATAAGCTCTTTTTGTGGCATGCTTAAATCTATTGGCATTTCAGCTTATATTGCAACAAAAGAAGACAACTTTAACATTAAGATTTGAAAATTTTACATCTGCAGAACTCAAAATCCACTCTATCTCATGATTTAACATTTGTTTTCGATCAGTGAAATTAAGGAAGACACCAAATATGATGTCAAATGAAGATGTCGATATTAATTTTAATGCTTCATACAATTTCAGCTTGACGACGGCTGTTTAGGTTTATTTTTTTAATAAAAAGTTAAAGATCACATAAAACCGTTTTCGTTTTCTCTGCGTCAATTCTTCATCAACGAAGATAAGGAGAGGGACTGTTACTGACTCCATAATTTAGTTTATTTACACATACGCAAAATTTTAATACAGCTAATTTATTCAAAAAATAATAAATTACATTTAACTTTGTATTTTTGTTTTATGAAATAAGACCTGCACAAACTATAAGTGATTATTCAGATAGTCGGATGTAATAATTTAAGTAACTGTAATGTGTTCGAAAGAAATTGAAGCGCATTATTTTTAAATAAAGAATATTTTTATGAGATTTTTTACTTGATATTTAAAATTGTATAACAGTATCTGAAAACAAAATAGTTACTTTCATTTTGAAATACTGGTTTTGTTTTAATATAGCAATTGTGCATTTTATAATAATGATAAAGCATTCTGATAGTTCAGTAGCAAAATAAAAAATATTTGACGTTTTTGGAGTTTTTTACAGATACGCTTAACATTTTTTACAAGTGCTGTTGAATAATTGAAAAAGATTTTTTCAAACTTCCATTCAAAAGGAGGATATTCACCAGTGAAGTTTCAGAGCTGCTAAAATATCATCAATTGTTAACCACCGACATAGACTACCAGAAAAAAAATATATATATAGCACTTTCATAATATTTCCTATAATTTTATAGTCTTTACATTTCTGCATACGCCGCACCTCCTCCTCCGTCACTTCCTGACTACAATGATGTTCTCCCCTGTACTCCGTCCTTTGCTCCTCCCTTTGTTCTCTACCCTATTAAGCCATGTCACATAGCTGACTTACAGTCCCTTGCTAGGAATTAATGGAATATTTCCTTCCTTTATTTTTTCTTTATTTTTCTTTATTTAATTTTTTTTAAGTTCACATTTTAATGCTTCATTTTTTAGTCTTTAACTTTAAAATTATTTTTTAATTTATTTTTATGTCTAATTAAGTAGTTTTTTCAACTATAGTTAAACTTATTTTTTTAATATAGCTCCCTAATGTCTCAGACACTTACCTATAGACTGGATGGGAAGTTGCCTTGCAACTAGGTAATCCATTGAGAAGTCTTACATTGTTCCATTTCAAGTCAGTTTCATGAGGTTGCAGAGTATGGGCTGGTTCTTTTCAGAGCCTAGGTGCACGAGGAATAGCTGCTCCCGGCACTGCTGTAACGATATACGGCAAAGACTTTTTACATTGCGGAGTAGGGTGGAGTAAAAAAACGAAAGTTGGAATTTTGATTTCGGATAGCAGCCAAATGTTGCCTTTTAGTGCCTCTAATATACGTGCAAAATTTCTTGAATTTTGAAAAACTCCTTCAAGGCTCTACCAGGGCCTTTATATTTTCATTGTTTCACACAATACGTTCTTACGATAAATTATACATTTACAGAGTTATTTGTTAATCGTAATTGTTGTCGTTTCACTTTTTTATATTTTAAATGTTTAGTGTAACTTCCTTTATCATTTTTAACCTTTAAGTATTTTAAAGGTATTTTAAAGTATTTGAAACGCTTTATTGAGTTTTACAAATTGTTTGTTCTCATTTTGAAGTCAAAATGATTGAGAGGGGGGGCAAACCGGAGACAGATAATCAGGACAGTACAGATGTTATGTATTGTGACAGCGGTGATGAAGAAAAATGTATTATAACTTCATCAGGGTGTGAAGAATTATTACCCATATCACAATCATCTACTGCTAAAGAAGAGTCACAAATGCAAATGAGAACACATCTGCCTAAGGTTTCAAGGGTCTCAAATCAGTATGGGGTTTCTGATAGATACTATTCTACAAGATATTGGTATTGTAGCATAAAACAATTCATCACATATAATTGACCGAAGCATTGTATGCAAATAACGAAAGTAAACATGAGAATGTGTTATAAAAGATGACCTGAAAGCTTTAGAAGCAGGAATAGAAAGTATGTATTTTAATGGAAGAAAATATAAAACACTACATCAAGAGAAAATTGGAGATAGATTGTTATCGAACAATAAGTGAAGAACATGTATCTCTAATTGAAGAGCCAAATTTACAGTAACTGGGACACAATACATCATCTTCAGGATCAGAAAACCATATTGCAGAAAACAGTTTAAAATACTGCACTGAAAACAACTTAAACCTTAAAAAACTTATGACTATAGGTTGTGCCGGAACAGCTGTAAACAGTGGAAGAAAGAATGATGCTATTATATTATTTGAAAACAAAGATTACTAGTCCCTTGCAGTAGTTAACATGCCAGCTTCACGCAAAGTAATTGCCACTGCGTCATTTATTTTCTGAACTTCATGGACAAACTACCGGCCCACGAGACTTTTCAGGTCCTATTGGAAAATTATTGGATCAATGTGAACGACAGTCAGTTGTGGAATTAAAAAAAAATCTGCTCTTGTCTCCCAGTACAGACATAAGTTATTTTTATGACATATGTCTGGCAGTTTCATCTGTCCAATGCTCCTTAAATCTAATAAATCGTAATCCAGAAATAATGTTTAACTCTAGATGGTTGATAACTGCCAGTTGACTACTAATACTTTGTATTGGAAGTCAGAATCCTTCCCAGAATCTGAATACTATGGCTGAATTTGTAATAAAAGTATCAGCGCTTATATGGTTTCATATTAAGAAAGATTCTTCCTACAAAAGGAGTTCAAAATGTTTTTAAAACAATTAAGCTGTCTTGTTATTTGAGGTGAAAGTTAAAGAAGATTGTCGATCCCAACGTATACTTTTGTCATCCAGAAAATATTTTACTAGGAATAATAACTGATGAAAGAAACCATGTTCGAGAACTTGGATTCCGGAGTACATAGGGGGGTGGGGGAGCAAGGGAAATGAAATGTTCAACAATAAGGCAGTTTCATTTTCCAATATTGAACTTCAGTGCTACAGATTAGATTGACATTATTGACTCGCAAGAAAGTGAAATTACATCACGCCCCCCACCCATTCTGAATAGAGTATTAACAGAGGAGCTGAAAGTTCTCAGAAAAAAATCGGAAGTTCCATCTTTAGAATTCCCCAAGTTTCCGTGTCATCTTCAAGCAGTTGAATATGCGTGAAATTTGTTACTGATTAGCAGTTGTAGGATTAGAAACAAGGGACGGATATATACGAGCAAAAATTAAATTACAAAAGATAAGGCCTAATTTTAATGTAAATTTGACTATTATAAATTTGGCCAATATATATTAGAGTGAAAGAAAAATCGTTTTACAGTACATCGTATATATTATTGTTATTATATTACTTTATATTCAGAAAACTGTCTTTACTATATATTCAGAGAACTGTATATCTAATTATTGTGCTTTTTATTTATGTTCTTTGTGACAATTCATATTTTAGTGTCATCTTTACCGTTTAAGGTATTAAAACGTAACAGCTCAAATAATGCTTTAATCAGTCATGTTTTATGGAGGATTTTTACTGAAATCAGAAATTTCGTAAAAAAAAAAAAAAAAAAAAAAAGGAAGAATAATTTACACTACATAGTGAAATCCTGTTTTTTCAAGTATAAAGGACATCTTTGAGAGTTGGTAAAGCACTAAATATAAATTCCAAATGAATAGAAATTTTAACCTGTTATTCAGTGTGCCAAAAGACAACTTTTTAGACCTATCCAAAGAAAAAAATTAAAAAAAAAAATTCTGGGGTCATTTTCCTTCCCCCCTATTGCGGAGGGTCTTTTTAAACTGGTTTTCATTCAGATCGGATTACGGCCACATACATTCAAATTGCTATGAACTTCCGTAACAGTTAACTTCTATCATGTTCTGCTTCGATTATGTGGGACTGATGTCACAGGCTCATGGAACATACTGTTTCCGGAACGAAAAAATGCTATAATACACTTGTACTATATCATATTGCAGACACATGCAGTTTGTCTTTATTTGGAACCTATTCCGGTTCTAGGAAGAGACATTTCTTGTGACAATTATGCAATAGGTACAAACAACTAAAAATAAGTAAATGTCTTTCCTAAGACATTAAGATGCGTCTAGGCCGCTTTAAGATTAAACATAGGCGAACAATAAAGGCGAATTTTATCTTATTTTGTTCAATGTATTTTGTTATAATAGGCAACCATAATAAGGTACTTGTACACAATATGGACAGTGCTCTTAATATTGACACCCCTAATATTCTTTAAAAATAACAATTTGGATCGAGATATGGCGCTACATGTCCGTGAAGAAAAGCAGTTAAAAAGATAATTGAGCCTTGAAAGAGTAAAAAAGCGCGCTGTTCGCCATTTAGAAGGAAACTTGTTTTTTGTGGTGTGCTGATCGTAATTACAGGTAAGTTTAAATTCTTATTAGATATGGTAAAATTACTTTAAATATTGAAAGGTGGCGTGTTTTAGAAAGCTAATAAAACATATTTTCGATTGCTATTGCATATATTGCTTAAAAATGTTTTCTTTGCTTATTTATTACGAGATTTAGTAAAACTATGCCCGATCCCCAATAAGGACATCTTATGTCTACATTGGAAATACAGCAAGTGAATCTTCAGATTCACAAATTTGTAAAATATCTGTTTAATGTCATCTGAACAATCTTCTAAGAAAAAAATCCTTCAAAAAGCCCTTGCAGAAAAATCAAAAGAAGCCACCCCTCAGTAGGGTATGTGTTGGAGAAATCGCAGGTACCAGCGATACGACCTTCCTCAACAAAGGAGAGCTGGTACTGCTTTTTATGCAGTATTGATGCTGTTGCAGACATGCGGTTATGCATCACATGCGACACATATGTCCAGGAGGACTGTGTGGGACTTACCGTCCGTGATGAAGAAGTTTTTATTTGCCCATCCTGGGAGGACTGAGTAATAAATGATGTAAATTATGCAGACAG
This sequence comes from Maratus speciosus, assembly GCA_963932465.1. Lineage (NCBI taxonomy): Eukaryota > Metazoa > Arthropoda > Arachnida > Araneae > Salticidae > Maratus > Maratus speciosus. The sequence continues at coordinate 541,186,347 of OZ010786.1, read as the reverse complement.
ATGCAATAAAGCTAAGCAAAACCAGAGGTGCTTTGCATGGGCCTTCGAAGAGCCACAACCAAAAATGACCTCCCCCCCTTTCTAAAGTGCATGTTCCGAAGATATTTACTGTGCTCCCCCTCCCCCTCAATACTTTAAGATATATTTCTTTTATCCCCTCTCCTCTAAAATCCCTTGGAAGAGTGGCTCTTCCATACACCCTGTGTAGTATGTCAATAAGGTGCCACCAGTCCCTGATACTGACATGCATGTCCATAATAGGGACAGGCGGTTCCTTGTATGAACACTTATAAATAATTTTTTTGTTTTTATCATTAAAATTAAACCAGAATAATTACAAGGTCGCTAATTTTAATAGTGATAGTCAACAGTCCAGGCATAGTGATCATATATTTTTGGAGTCCTATGACGTGTACGCGGGGGTGAAAGAAATCAATTTTGCTTACGGTGTCCCTATAGGTCCATATAGGTCCATTTCTTATAATATTTTTAATATTATTCTTTTATATTTTTTACTCTTTAATATTTTTCTTATAATATTTTCTTATAATATTATATAATTTTATTCATTTTATCTGCAGGAGCATGGATGAATTGGCAATGACAGACATAGATTAAGATTTTGAGACTACGAAAAAGATTATAACGTGGTAAAATTAACCGAAGTACTAAATGTTATTAATACTGTAATGACGGATCTTGAAGTATATATTCAGTCGAGAAAAGAGTAGCAATGACACACACACACACACACACACACAAAAAAAAATGTTGTTGTTCAAAATTAATTGACAGATTTTTTTCACATCCACAAAGATTTGAACGAAGCAACTGGGAGAACAGTAAACTATTAGTTGTCAGTTTTCTGATTTATTACAAATTCTTGTATTGTAAAAACTTTTTTTTGTTGTTGTTAATGTTAAATACATGTAACGTAAACCTAAAATACAATAGTACGTGTTCCTTAGATTTTGGTGAATTTTCATAACGTATACATTTTTGCTTATCTAAATGTACCTCGAATTACATAGTTTTCGGCTTGCGTCGCTAATCTTGTTGCTACGTTGCGATACTTTTGAAGGTAACAAACAATTTTACACATTTCTTTCTTCGATATTTATGACCACCTTTTCATAACACACTCTCCAATGTAACTTCCTCCATCATTTATCTCTGCAAAATATATAACAAAATGTGACACGGAATATTAATTTCAGCTATTGAAAATTCATCATGTCTTCAAAAATGTAATATGAGAAAGTATATTATTAAGTGCATTGTATAAACAAAAAAGAAACTATAAATTTATAGTCAATTAATTTCAAATTTCCTTCAAATAAACTCAGCATTTTATAGTATTTTATTATATATAACATAAATAGAAAATGTCATTTAATTTATTTCCTGTTAAACTTAATCTTAAATAGCGATCAAATTACTGGAGAATTTGTTTTTTTTTTTTTTTTTCAAAGACAAGTAAATTTGTCTTAGAAGGTTTTGAAACAATTTGTTTCGTATTTGATTTTTTTCTGAAATAATTTAAAAGCTTTTAAAACATAAATATTCACGTAATCTTTTTCTTATAAAGAAAAAAAAATGAACATGGTTATCAAAACATTGTAAAAAATTGCAATTTGAAAGGAAATTTAAAATGAATAAAAATGCTTAAAATTTACTAACATTACGCATGCTGTTTGTTGTTTTTGTTATATTTATGAAAAATAGTATATCGATTTATTTATGTATTTACAAAGGCGATACCAGTAGGTACGGAATGTTGCATAAAACGGCTTATGACAGGGAACATCAAGAGAAGCATAGTTATGTATCACATGGCTACAGAGGAAATTACATAAGTGTTATTTCCCATGCATTTACTCATATAAACCAGTAATATAAAATCCGCAAGAGTGCATAAATTTACAAATGCATTGAAAAAAAAAATCAAATTTTGGCAATATTAACTAAGGGTTGAATACAAAAAGTTGTTAACAATAAGTTATAAATTTTTAATACATTTTGTTATAACTATCTTATCTTTCTGCTCGAAATAGATATGATATAATATAAGTAGGAAATAATGTGTATAATAATGTTTCTCCTGATCGCAATATTTTAAATTAAAATTCCTTACCGAATACTCTCGGAAAATATGCTGCAAAACATTTTGAAAATTTCAAATCATATTTCCATCCTTTTTCTCTTCCTAAGTTTTACAAAAATTTTGTCAGAATCTTCCTTTTATACAACTTAATAATGTGGCTGCTACAATATCCTAGATCACTGAAAAAAGTAATAAAGAAAGATGCAGGTTTTAATTTTAGCGTCAGTGTAATATTTTTTATGTATAGCGTAATAACTCAGGTTGGTTTTCATCTAGGTCAGTGGTTTCCAACGTGGGGCATGCGCCCCACAGGGAGCAATATGAATTTTCAGGGGGGGGGGAATTTCAGATTTCTTATTAACAAAATTTCTGTCATTTTTTTTTCTAACAAAAGTAATGTCGTAGTCTAAAAATAGAAATAATAGATGTAATTTTTTTAAAAATAACTCAAAAAAAACATTAATTTTCGAAACTTCAAAATACACTGACACCTGAAAAATTATGTGATTCTGTTAAGATATTTTGACACCTTTTATATATTAAAAAAATCGTTTTAATTTTTCTGGTTGTAATATTATTTTAGTAAAACATACCTCTCTTTTTATACTATTTTTTTACATCTATTCATAGTACAATATACCCCATGAAGGAACTTTTACCTATGAAATTTTGTAGGATATATGTAAAATTCACTATTTGGGCATGTTTAACCTAAAAAATGTTTTGAATGATGTAAATGAGGTACTACTTTTATGAAATTAATAAATCCCCGTCCGCATCACGGAAGGAAATAGATAGAAAGTAAACTTCTTATGGCTCTTTTGAAGACCACATACACAATATATAAACATACTTCATGACAAATCCAGTTTTAAAATTAAAATCGGAGAAAACATGCTGGACAAATGATAATAATGGGAAAAAGAAAGCCCACTATCAAAGAAGCATGTTATGGGTGGAAAGGATATAGTTACTGGATAAAAGCGGGAATCCGGAAATGTTACTTGTGAATTACGTTATCCAGAAACTCTCGGTGATAAACAAATACCACTTGCGCTTAATGAAGCACTAAAATCTATTAAAAAAATAAAATGTATCAATCCTATCAGATGTAAAACAAAATGCGAGAGTTTTCAAAAAATTTTACGAAGATTAAAATTTAGAGTAATTATCACTTTTAAATTGAGGTCAGATGCCAAAATAAATAAAAGTTTTGAAGATGTAAAGAAGAAAATCCATCACCTCATTGATTCATAGAGTTATGATAAACACATATTTGAAATAAAAAAGATATGATTTTGATAAATTAAGGAATGTGAAATCACTTATGAGAGTTAATGGTATTTTCGGATTCTTCCGGGAAAATAGATGTTTATTTTTTATATAAAATTAAGATTTATGTGATAGAGAAATGGAGGGGGACATCATGATTTTACAGAAGCTTAGGTGGGGCGCGGCGAAAAAAAGGTTGGGAACCACTGATCTAGGTAATAATATAGATATTTATTAAAACACACATGCTAAGAAATTTAAGATATGGCTTTGTCATCAGATATATGATCCACTTTTCTTAATTTGCTGTCTTCCTGATACATGATAATCATCTCGGTATAGTGAACTTAATTGCTCCATGGAAATTTCAAATGACATAAAAATTAAGTAGAGATCGACCGAAATTTCGGTTTCGTTTTCGTTTTCGGTACAAAATCTGAGTGCTGCCAAAAATTCTTCTGGACTGAATCTCAAGCGAAACTATTTGTTTTGCAAAAATCTCAGTTCTTCCTTCGGAAATTTTTAACATTACACATCGATTTGAGCTGTATCGGCTGAAATGACACTTTTCATTTATTATTATGAACTTCATTGTTTATAATTATTAGTCATGACTGACTCAAAACGTGAGTGCAAATTATAAAGCAAACAATGCCTATATCACTAAACTTTGAAGGCGCTTTTCACGAGCTCTTTAAAAGCTGTAGGCTTAACAGTAATAAGAAATTGTTAGTGTGAAATCGCAGAAGAGTTTCTTATACTCTCTGCGAAAGTTTGCTTTCGGCCGAAAACAGAAAGATTACCAAATTCGGTTTAGATTTCGGTTTTGGCTTTAAAAACCTGTTTCGGTAGATCATTAAAAATAAATATTTTTTTATGAAAGACATAAGTTACCTAAACACGTGAAAAGATGATAAATAAATTTTTCAGCGATATATATCCTTCTGGTTCTTAAAAAATATATACATTATAGTTTATCATGTATACTTAACATTGCATTTAGAAGCAAACTAAACTTTAGAATGTGAGAACCCTGTTTGAGAAAGGTTAACTAGATTTGTACATGATATCTAAATCGGTAGCTAATTAACAGTCTACGCCAAAGGTTCATGGCTCGAATCCTAGGCACATTTTCACTCAGTTACAACTTACAAAAGAAAATTACAACTCACCAAAGGGGAAAAGCGAGCTACGCTCGGTTAAATTTAGCTTTGAGACATTCTTTATTTCTATTTACACTGATGGGTTTAATACTGTTTTCGGAATCGTTCTTTGGACTCTGATTGGTTGTATCACGTATCTGGGTTCATATTTGGTATTTCTAGATAATTTCGCCAGGCTCTGAAAGCTATTTATTTCACCAAATGTCTAAACAATTTCGCCAAATTTCAACAAATGCGGCTACATTTTTTCATTTGGCACCAAGCATATTTTTTGGTATTAGCAATCTCGAAAGTCCGTTTTCCGTCTGTGTACAACAGATGTTGCCACAATTTTGACGAAATATAGCCAAATGTTTCGATATTAGTGCCAACTTCGCATGTAGTTTCGTGAATTTTACATCGATAGAAATTTTCCATTTTCCCTAATACGTTTTGTATTATTATATGTATTTGTGCTTGATTTTTTAAATTATTAAACCATTAATATCTTGATATGAGTTATATTATTTTATGTTTCACAGAACACTTTCGAGAGTAAAATCCAAATACGACACAATATCATATGTCCAGAAATTTCATTTTCAAGTTACAATGGTCTATTATGAAGATTTAATGATAAATATATTATTTTAATTTGTATTTTACTTTCCATTATCAGAATATTTTATATGATTTCGTTTTTTTTTTTTTTTTTTTTTTTTTTTTGCTTGGATCAAAAGCGCTAATTGCTTTAATCAAAGCATGCATATTATAAAAAATCTTTCATACCATTAACATTACTTTCAAATCAAAAACCTTTCTTAAATTAATTTAAATAATAATAATGCAGTTATTATAATCATGAGAATGGGCTTTATAAAACATGCAAAATTCGTTTAAGAAGCCGTTATTAAGAGATGTTTTGTAATCTGTTGAATTGCCTTGGAAGGAATCCGAGTCATATAGAACGAAGATTTGTTATTCTAAATTAAACAGCGAATTTTCACTTCTTCTCTCATTATATCTGGATTCTTCTATTTTTGTTTTAAAAATATTTGCCTATATGAAATTTCATTATTACCATTTTATTAAAACTGTCATGATTGCTTTATGCACGAAAAATTCCGAAAATTAGGATACGTTATATAATGTATTACACAAAAAATAGTATAATAAATAAAATTGAGACTGATTGAACTTTTAAAACTTTTGAATTTAAAAATCAAAATTGAAGAAAATATCGAATTTTTGCTTAAATTGCATTAATACATCACTAATGTATTCATTCTTACTAAGTAATGTAAATATCCGCAATTATAAATATGCTATAAATAATTTTGCTGCATTATTTTCCATTTAAATGACTCTAAATTAGGATCATTGGATATACTTTTCTCAGTTTTGTATTTCTTTAAATAAAATATGGGTATGCTTATATTGGTAAAACTGTACCATATAATTTTCCGTTTAATAGATATCTTTTGTTAGCATACATTGTTATATTTTGTATCATGATAACCTACCCTTACTGTGAAATATTGTTCTAATAAATAAAAATGATATGTTAAATGTTTTTTTTGTTTTTTTTTGCTCATTTTTTGCATACGTCATAACATTAAAAAAAAAAAAAAAAAAAAAAAAAAAAAAAAAAAAAACCTTCTACGCAATGTAATACAAAAAGTTATAGGTAAATCTAATGGGCAGCACTAAAACTATTACAAAATATTTATAGTTAACGTCTAGTTATAAAAAATGTTATTATATTTTTTTTTATAACTTTTACGCAATGTAATCGTAAAGGTTATAGGTAAATCTCGATGAGCAGCACTAACACGATGGCCAAATATTTATAGTTGTAGGCGATGAATGTTTTAATGATATTCAAATGCTATTATGCATATTGCACTAACATAATTGTCTATTTCATTGATAAAATCATGTTCTTTCTGAAAATAATTGAAAATTTTTCAACTTTGCTCTAAAAATACTTAAATTACATTCATTGTTAAGTCGTTTAAAAAAATTCTAATTTTCCATCACTTTGCAATGCAAGAACTGTTTTCTGGTTTAGAAAGTTGCTCCAGACTTATCCACTTCATCTCAATAGGTAGACCATTGTAGCTTACGCCAAAGGAGCCGCTTTCGCCTGTACAGTTATACAGTTGTATGTACAAGCCGCTTTCGCCTGTACAGTTATACAGTTGTATGTACAAGCCGCTTTCGCCTGTACAGTTATACAGTTAGTTGGGAAATTCAAAATCACTAGCTGTGAAGACCGAGCTACGCTCGTTTAAAACTAGTACATCTGCAGATCAGGAGCCTCAACGTCATCTTTGCAAGTCATTGTTTTTTAACACTCATTGCATAATATTCAACTTCCTACAAAAAGCTTTTTAAAGTTTTCAAATTACATAAATATTTATGAGCATACAAGATACTTCGTAAAGTTTCAGAAATTAAAAGTGTTAAACAAGTGGTAGTACATTGATGTTCTGAAATTCTGATGAGCTACGTATTCTGGTAACTTTTTAAATCCAAAATTGCATTTCTTCAGGGGGGCAGAGCCCCCCTGAACCCCCCGTAGTCTATTTAAATTTACATTCGTAATTTTTTATTGATTGTGCGGATGGTTATAGTATATCTTAGATTTTTTTTACGCTGTGATTTATAAGGATAAGCATAGGTTTTCTTATAAATTAATAAAATTTAAATTTAAAATAAAATATTCATGTTAACCGTACACAGACAATAAATCTTGAAGTGACGCCAAAAATGTAACCCTAAAATCCGCTACATTCGGCACAGCACAACGACGTGCTTAAAAAAAAACTCGGATGAAGTCAAAGAATTTGGTCCCTGTTCCACATGCTTGTTTTGTTTGGGCCGAATGAGGGCATTTAAATCTGAGCGATAACGCACATCGTATTGCAAACTGTTTTTACGGCATACTGCATCTCCATCTATCTCTTTCCTCCGTGAATAATAGTTAATTTTATTTTACCCAAGATCTTTTTATTCCAGCATCTTTGTTTTCGATAAATGACGTTTAATTCACCTGCTATGCGTACTTACTCAAAATTTTTCATCTTGTTATATTAAGAAATACTCGAGAGTTTTCTTTTTATTTTTAATATGCCGCCATATTAATTTTTCTATTCTTAATTTTATTTTTCATTTTCCTGTTTCACGACAAAACATTTCAATTGTTTAAAAGAAAATATTATTCCGAGTTTTGATTTTCTTGGCAACAATTAAAGAGATATTGGTAAATGTTATGGGAAAATGTTAAGTTATTCTCTATGAAAATAATGAACTTTTGTATTTTTAAGCAAAATATTTCAATAAAATAAATAAAATAAATGAAATATTGCCTATTTTTATTTCTGGGCTAAGATCCTTCTATATGCAAAGATACAAATGCATTAATTCATCTGTTTTGACGTTGGCTTTACTCAATCATTATACACGCAATTATACTAATATTATTAGGACCAAATACGTTGCTAGGCAACAGAGAAAGGAAAGGGAAAAAATGAAATATGCATTATGTCAATTTGATAAAACAAAATCATTTATATTATTGGAAAACATGCATAAAATTCCCCCCAATATTATAAACCTAATTTAAAAAATCTCGCAAATGTATTGACATAATTTATTGGAATAATTTTATAATGTTATTTAAAAATTTCAGCATCAAAAGTTTTCTATTTAAATCCATTTTTCATATGAGCCATTTCTTTCAACAAATGAAAATCTGAAAATCGTCTGACTTGCCATTGAAAAGCATTAGTAAAATAAAATGTTCCATATTTCCCGAACGAATGAACCAAATTTAACCAAAAACTATACAGCTAAGTCCGGGTACCTCATCAACATGCCCAGTGAATTTCAAGCCGATCGGATGCTTTTTGCGACATTTATCGCAGAACAGACAGACAGACTAACAGAAACCAAAACTTTTCGTGTCTCCACAGTAAGCCTTCACTGACGTTTCGGCAATTAGCTTTGGCACATTCTTTCCTTTGGCGGGCAAAGGACTAGTAAATCTGCAGATCAAGAGCCTCAACGTCATCTCTGCAACTCATTGTTCTTATCAAACTTTGCGTAATATTAATCTTTCTACAAAAACAAAATTTAAACTATTTAAATTACACAAACATTTATAAAAGGAAAAAAAATATTTCGATGGTTTCAGACATTAAAAGCGTTAAATTAAACACGTTGTTATGTAAGGATATTCTGAAATTCTCACGAGCTACTTATTCTAGTAATTTTTATATAATAAAGCAAATTTCTTCAGGGGGCGCCCCCCTGAACCCCCCGTTGTGTAATTTATTTTGCATTTGTAATTTTCTACTGATTGAGTTAATGATTACCCTATATCTTAGATTTCTTTTTACACTGCGATTTATAAGGATAAGCAATAATTCGGTCAAGCATTTTACGTTATCCTAATATCCATACAGCAGTATTTACTTGCCTGCTAACCACAAATACCTGTATCTAATGGATAAAGAACTTTTGGAAATGTAAACTGAAACATCTAATTTAGAAATCTAATACCTTTATAAATTTTGTTTATAAAAAAATAATTTTGATTACCATTCTGCAATATTTATATCTAAGATCTAATCTAAATATCAAAAAATGTACTCGATAGCATTAACTTACTAAAATCACCCTAAAGTAGGGGGGCTTCTAAACCTAACAGTTAATAATTCATCATCGTTAAATAGATAAACATGATTTGGCGCCTTTAAGTATTTTTTGTGATTTTCTTTTAATAGTATCTACATTTAATTTAAAATCGTGATGTTACAAATACCGTTGAAATTTGACGCAAACCTATGTTCAGGTCAAATTACGAAAGGTTAACTAACATTTCATTTCCCTTAGCCAGACTTTCTGTTTCATTTTTCGTAATAAGGATTATTTTAATAATTTAATTTATTTTACACTCTACAAGCTGTTACACGGACGTTGTTCACGTAGCATTAAAATAGAGATAAATGCATTAAGTAAAACATTTCACTCCCCACCAGACAGGCCAAGTCTCAAGCTTTTTGCACATCACTATTATCTTAGAGAAAATGTTCTTTTAAATCGCGCAAATGTTTCAATTAAATAAAGTAACATTTTCTGTATTAAAATACTGGTATCCAGAACGCCGGAGGCTTGGCAGCTCTGCTCCTCTTAATAAAAACATATATGATTAACCAACACTTTATCACATTTTATAGGAGACAATACGGAATTTCTTATTTGTATGGCCTTACATATATCTCAGTCATAAAAATGTAAAATTTTGTGCCAATTAATGCACGCAATTGCGAAAATGAAATCGCAAAGAATGAGAAAAGGAAGGCCAAGTAAAATCGTGTAAATCGAGGAATCTTTCTTCGTAGTGCTGGGAAAATACTGCTACAAAAACTATTTTAGGTGATATTTGGTGTGAAATGTTTATATGTATTCATTCCTGTCCTATATATCCTTTTTTTTATTTTTTATTTGCTTATTCCATTTTTCTTTTGCACGTGAAAATCTTACAAATTAAAATTAACTCTTTGGGAGAAATTGTTATTCATTTTTTTTTTTTTTTGGCAACAATAAAGTTTATAAAATTTAACAGAATAATGTCAGTTTATTCTGTATGAAAATAACGAACTTTTTCATTTATAATCAAATAGTTGAATAAATAAATGAAAATATTATTCTATATAGTATATAAATACTATTTTCATTTCTGCGTTTAAATAAATCTATATGCAAATATCTATACAAAGGCATTCATTAATTCATTCCTTTTGCTTTGATTTGACTTCAAAAAACCATACATACTTTCACATTTATGATATTTTTAGATGAGATGCTGTTGCTACGCAACGGTTAAAAGAAAAAATGAAATATAAGTAAATTCATAAAATAAAATGTTTTATATTATTCGAACACATGTATAAAATTATATCATAAGTTATACACCTAATTTAAAAGCTCTGACAAATGTTTTGACAAAATTGCAAACTAATAAGAATAATTTAATACTCTTATTTAAAAATTTCAGCATCCAAAATTTATCATTTAAATCTATTATTCATATGAGCGATTTCTTTCAACAAATGAAAATTTGAAAATCGTCTGACTTCCCATAGAAAAGCATTATATCACAAAATAAAATGTTCTGTATATTCCGAACGAATGAACCAAATTTAACCCAAAACTATACAGCTAAATCCGGGGAGCTCATCAACATGCCCAGGGAATTTCAAGCCGATCGGATGCTTTTTGCGGCAGTTATCGCGGAACAGACAGACAGACTAACAGACAGACAGACTAACGGAAACCAAAACTTTTCGTGTCTCCACAGTAAGCCTTCACTGACGTTTCGGCAACAAGTTCCGTCAGTTCTATGAACCCTGATAGGTTAAACTAGTAAATCTGCAGATCAGGAGCCTCAACGTCATCTTTGCAAGTCATTGTTTTTTAACACTCATTGCATAATATTCAACTTCCTACAAATCGCTTTTTAAAGTTTTCAAATTACATAAATATTTATAAGAATACAAAATACTTCGTAAAGTTTCAGAAATTAAAAGTGTTAAACAAGTGGTTGTACATTGATGTTCTGAAATTCTGATGAGCTACTTATTCTGGTAACTTTTTAAATCAAAAATTGCATTTCTTCAGGGGGGGCTCTGCCCCCCTGAACCCCCCGCAGTCTATTTAAATTTACATTCGTAATTTTTTATTGATTGTGCGGATGGTTATAGTATATCTTAGTTTTTTTTTTTTTTTACGCTGTGATTTATAAGGATAAGCATAAGTTTTTTTTTATAAATTAATAAAATTTAAATTTAAAATAAAATATTCATGTTAACCGTATACTGCAATAAATCTTGAAGTGACGCCAAAAATGTAACCCTAAAATCCGCTACATTCGGCACAACACAACGACGTGTTTAAAAAAAAAAAAAAAAAAAAAAAAAAAAAAAAAAACGGTTGAAGTCAAAGAATTTGGTCCATGTTCCACGTACTTGTTTTGTTTGGGCCGAATGAGGGCATTTAAATCTGAGCGATAACGCACATCGTATTGCAAACTGTTTTTACGGCATACTGCATCTCCATCTATCTCTTTCCTCCGTGAATAATAGTTAATTTTATTTTACCCAAGATCTTTTTATTCCAGCATCTTTGTTTTCGATAAATGACGTCTAATTCACCTGCTATGCGTACTTACTCAAAACTTTTCATCTTGTTATATTAAGAAATACTCGAGAGTTTTTTTTTTTTTTTTTTCAATATGCCACCATATTAATTTTACTATTCTTAATTTTATTTTTCATTTTTCCTGTTTCACGACAAAACATTTCAATTGAAAATTGTTTAAAAGAAAATATTATTCCGGGTTTTGATTTTCTTGGCAACAATTAAAGAAATATTGGTAAATGTTATGGGGAAATGTTACGTTATTCTCTATGAAAATAAAGAACTTTTGTATTTTTAAGCAAAATATTTCAATAAAATAAATAAAATAAATGAAACATTGCCTATTTTTATTTCTGGCTTAAAATCCTTCTATATGCAAAGATACAAATGCATTAATTCATCTGTTTTGACGTTGGCTTTACTCAAGCATTATACACGCAATTATACTAATATTATTAGGACCAAATGCGTTGCTAAGCAACAGAGAAAGAAAAGGAAAAAAAATGAAATATGCATTATGTCAATTTGATAAAACAAAATCCTTTATATTATTGGAAAACATGCATAAAATTCCCCCCAATATTATAAACTTAATTCAAAAAAACTCGCAAATATATTGACATAATTTATTGGAATAATTTAATAATGTTATTTAAAAATTTCAGCATCAAAAATTTACCATTTAAATCCATTTTTCATATGAGCCATTTCTTTCAACAAATGAAAATCTGAAAATCGTCTGACTTGCCATTGAAAAGCATTATAGAGCAAAATAAAATGTTCCATATTTCCCGAACGAATGAACCAAATTTAACCCAAAACTATACAGCTAAGTCCGGGTACCTCATCAACATGTCCAGTGAATTTCAAGCCGATCGGATGCTTTTGGCGGCAGTTATCGTGGAACAGACAGACAGACTAACAGACAGACAGACTAACAGAAACCAAAACTTTTCGTCTCTCCACAGTAAGCCTTCACTGACGTTTCGGCAATTATATTTCCTAGAACGCTTTGCGGGGCTTTGATTGATTGAATTTTGTGTCTCTTATGAAAGTCGATTTTCTTTCTAAATATCACCAGATTTGGCAAAATCTTGTCAACTTTGCGACATCGTTTTCTGTTAACTGTTCAACAACTTAATAACTGCTTCAACATTTATTCCCATTGAAATGCATTGACCCGTAGTGACCCCCAAATGCACGGCTAATAATTTTTTGGAACAAGTAACCTAGACTAATCGTTTATTCGTAAACCAAAACAGTACGATACAAAATTTACTCAAAATCCTTAGAACCGCTTTTTAGATCAAATTTGTATAACCTCAACCACATACACATACAGAGAGAGACAAAAGATTTCCTGGTATTATAATATATGGTATACGTATTTTATCTATACATGAAACAGCACCGAGAAAATGGCGTTAGCACACAATAAAATAATAAAACATTGAATAAATCACCATAAAAATAATATAAAATTTATTAAAATATAAAAACACACAGTACGAATAAAATTATGAAAAAATAAAATTATCCTTTTTTTTTTTTTTGAAAAATTAAATGGTAATATATTTAATACTACAAAGGAATACTCTAACAGTTCATGTAAATTAATTTTACTATACTTAAAAATAAATTAATAAACAACAAAAATTGCTAACGTAGTCATGTTAATCCGGTTTCCCCTACTGCAGTTTTTAGAGTTCCGTACTTAAAAAATAAAATAATCCCTGGCGGCCCGGCCTAGAGCTGGAAGTAGAATTCGAAATTAATCCATTAGTGCCTGAATTGCTTTTTTTGAACTCAATATTGTGCTTAATTACAGTAAATGTTGTAAAATGAACGTAAAAAATAATGAAAATATTCTCTTTTGAAAGATGTTTATTTAACAAATAAAAATCTAAACGTCCCATTTTTGGGACATTAGGCACGAAAGGGTAGGGGTTTTCTCTGTTACTCTGCATGCATTAGATCTATGTTTGATGCCATTTATTTTGTTACAAAAAGGTTATACAACATTCGGTTTATTATTTGGCTATAAAAATTTCTTTATTATTACAATAAGGTGAAAGAGGAGGTGTGGGGGGCTGGGGTCGGCTCAAGAACAAGCCTCACCCCTCCCCACATTAGCTATTGACTTAGTAAGAATTAATATCATACTATTGTACTAGCTTAGTATTTGACATCCTGAGGTTACTAATATATATACAGTAGAACCTCGATTATCCGACGTAATTGGGACCGAACCTACATCGGATAATCGAAATTTCCGGATAATCGAAAATTTATCAATAATCATCTAGTTTAATATTAACATCGTCATCAAACTGCTATTAGGACTATTTAAACTGCTTAATAAATATCTAAATTCAAATTATACATGAAAATAATTTTATTTGTTTAGAACAGGGACGTGTGCACAGGGGGCGGGGGGGAGGGCAAGTGTACAATTATACCGTGATTGGATCTTGTGGGAGCTCAAGCTAATTTCCGTGGAATTAGAAGGAAGGGGAACCAAAATACTTATCATAATCCCATTTTTAATGGGATTTTTTTTTTTAAAGAAAGCGTTCCAAAATTAGGACGCCAGTTACAAATGGGTTAAGTATACTAATTTCACCAACAAAAACTAAATCATGATTAGAGATAAACCAACTTTAACAATTTTATCTCTTCGCTTTTGGCGAGTTTTTATTTCAGTTTTTATATAATAGCTGGTTTTATCAGAATCATGTTAAGGCGGTATTAAAAAAAAAATACTTTTCCATGCTCAACAACTCGAAATATTCTGGCACATTTTCAGATTCATTTTTAATAGAAAAAAATAGAAAACCTGCGGACGTGATTTTTGAAGAGATTTAAAAGCGACCTGTGTTTTTATTTTTCGTTCAATTAATTAAAACTTGATTTATAAACAATTATTTTCTCAGTAGGACAATATTTTTCGTTTCTAACACAATCGCTTCGGAAAATTCGGTTCAAAATGCCCACTTTGACATCAGTTTTTGAAATATATTCTGCCTCTATTATAAAATCTATCATTAAGGTACATTATACTGTTTCTGAATAAGAGAATGTGCCAATTGGATGCGTCTGAGAGCAAAAATGAATTTAAAAATGAGTAAGAAAATAAGCAGTTTGGATTTGAATACACCCTTACCAAGATGGGTTTTTTCTTCAACCGCTATGTATTTTTATTTTGTTTTTGCTGTAAGAATTGGTCCTATCAAAAACCTGTCTATAGAATTGTTGTAGATAATATTAAGAAGAAATATGATAAATTCATGGGTATTTTATATCTTGTGAATTGAAGGAGTTATGATTTTTTTTCTTCTTCTACCCACCTTTTAGTTTTGGTTTTTAATTTTTATTTTGGTACGAATTGGTCCTATTAAAAACTTGTAAATATAAAAGTAGTAGATATATTAAAGAGATTTATAATAAAATTAATCGGATTTGATATCTTAAGAATTGACGAAGTTATGATTTTTTTCTCCCAATAATTTATTATTTGCGCCCCTTGAGCCCATTTTTAAGTTAATCAAAAATCTGTGATACATAAATTTTTGGCTCTATTTGGAAAAGTAATAAAAACTTTAAACTGATTTGATATGTACAAAAATCATTGTGGGTCAAGCTAACATTATCTAGAAAACGTCTCTAAGGATTTCGATGAAATTTTATGTTATACCGTTTCTGGCCATGAGAAGACCATTGGGCTAAGTCGCATGTTCGAGAGAATTCGATTAGTGGGTAACGTTGAGTCAAGCTAATTGTATCAAGAAAAAACGGCTCAAAACATTTTGACAAAATTTTGTATTATATAGTTTCTGAGCATGAAAAGACCATTGGACTTGTCACATGTTCGAGAAAATTCAGTTAGTGGCTCATTTTTGGGTCACTGTGGGTCAAGCTAATTGTATCTAAAAAACGGCTCAAACGATTGCTATTTTTATTTTTTATTGCATCGTTTCCCAGCACGAGAAGACCATTGGGATAGGTCAAATGTTCGATAAATTTAGATTAGTGTGTCCCTTTTGATTTACCGTGGGTCAAGCTAATATTACCTATAAAACGACTTTAACTATTTTGACTAAATTTTGTATTCTATCGTTTTCGGGTTCGAGAAGAGTATTGATTAGGCCGCTTGCTCGAAAAAGTTCAGTTAGTCGGTCATTTTGGGTCACTATGTCTCAGGATCATGACAATTGTATCTAAACAGCAAGAAGGATACAGCGAGAATAAAATATCAAATTGAACACAAGGCTAAGCTAAAAAATCTACCAGGGATGACCGAGCTATCCCTACTAGTTTTTTTTAAACATTTTCATTTATAAACATATTTTCACTGTATCAGAATATAGTCTTTATTTACACAGTAATTTTCTTTTGTACGTTTTATAATATTTCTCATTAAGGAACATATTTTCTCTACTTAATGCTCGGAAGAAAAAATAAAATCTGCGTCATCCACAAATTTTATTGATACAGCAGCTTTATATATATATATATGTTTTAAAATAACATTCATTCAGTAACCCATTTTTTTTTTATGTGACATGCCTTATCAGCAGATTTTATTATTGCAGAAATATGATGATACATTTTTAGTTTTAAACCCTAGATATGCGCCTTTTTTAATGCATTTTTCAGACGTATTCCTTACAATAATTCATAGAATATTTATTTTACACGGCTTAGATTCGTAATAGAAGTAATTTTTTGTCACTTCAAGGGTGCAGCTTTATTCTTTTACATTATTCAATAAATTATGAAATCTGACAGCAAGATGAGTGTAAGCGGAGTTTTTCCTAATTTCATTTTACTGCGTTTAATGTCACTTTTTCATTAGATGTACACGGGAAATTAAAATAGGTACACAAGGAAGCTGGCACTATATATCTTGAACAAAAAGTCATTTTTGACATTTATTCAAAACCACATCATTACCGTTGAAACAATTTTTTTTCTTAAATTTCATAAGTATAAACACAAAACACTCACCCTTGAACCGACTGCCAAAAAAAAAAAAAAAAAAAAAAAAAGCATAGAACGTTCCATACACTTTCATAATTAACTTAATCCCACAAAATAACGAAAACAGTCATTCACATAGCTGTCGACAATTACGTCTTGATTCAATACATTTTATGAAGGTAGCTTTAGGCGATATTCTTCATGATGAAATAGTACCAAACTGGGACATTTTAAATACGAACAGCAAATTCTTACACAATATTTGTTTGTTTTTTCTGTTAGTTTTAAATTTGAATAGTTAAATGAAATGCATTTATTTGACCAAGTACGTTAGGATTTATAAAGTTTAATTTTGGATCTCTTAAATTCATTTGTAATTTTACAATACAGATTGCAATGTGGGTAGTTTTTTTTTAAGGATAAATAACTAATTAGGGGAATGAACTGTAATTTTGCATTCACTTATTTGAAGCTTCTGAAAATTAATTTCTGTTAAAGCATTTATAAACTTCATTTTACTTTTTTAAGAACATTTATTTCGAAAAAAAAAAACAAATATTTTGAAAATAATTTTTCAAGAAGATATATGAATTGCAATTTATAAAATATATGAGAGCATGCGTTATGATTCAACATTTGTGCAACAAATTAGTAATGTATTCAACAAGGTGGTTGATTTTTAACAATTTACATTTTGGTATTTCTTATAAATTACTTTTATAAGAATACACGGTTTCGAAGAAAATCGAGGGCAATCTTTTCATTTTTTTTAATTCCCTTGTTAAAAATATTACCTGGTCCTAAATATATTTGAAATAAAAGTGATAACTTCAAATTTCACTACTATGGGTACTATAACCACCGTTATATAATAGTGCAAAGTCAGTTTACGATCGGTTCACATTTGTTGCACCAATTATAGTTAAATGTATTCGGTTAATACCATGTATTTGTGAAATTAGTCCTTGGTATATGAAATATTCAAATGTCTCATATTGTGTTATAATTACAGAATTCACCTCGGGTTGTGTAAGATTCACTCAACTTTGTATATCTTTGAGGTCTATAAAATAAGTGTCAAGTTTGTTTGGGAACTAAATAGTTAATATCACGCGTTAGACTCGCGGCCTGCCAGGGACATATAGGGGAGACTTGGAGGTTAACCCACTTTTTGCAAAATATTTTTTTTTTAAATATTGAATATAGAATCAAGTTTTATATATCATTTTATACGTTATACAATTATCAAAATAAAATTGCTACATAAGTGTAATATATAAGAAATTTGAAATATGATTGATTTTAATTATCAGAAAATAATTTGTGAGGGCTCCTCACATATCGGAGTGTTGAGCCAATATATGGGAGGCTTGACCCACTTTGCTTTATATTGAGATATTTGTGAAGGGAAATAAAATCAGTTAAAAAAAAACAAAATAACTTTATGCTACATACGTTAATTATTATAAAAAATATTTTTGAAAATATGATGCTTAAAAAAAAAAAAAAAAAAAAAAAAAAAAAAAAAAAAAAAAAAAAAAAAACTGTTTAGGCGCAATCGCATGTCAGAGGACATGATTATTTCTGATAAGGTATCATACAGCAGGGAAGGACCTGAAGACCCTGGGAAGGAGCTTAAACGAACCTGTTTAGATGCAACCAAAAGTCAAATGAAAATTTTTATTTTAAACGGGATTTTCCTAAGTAGGTATAACTGTACAGTCGTTCAAAAAAAAGTAAACACCCCCTACTAACTCCTCAACAAACTATCGTAGAAGAAAGTTACTATTACCGAACGATTGTAAATAAAGTCTAATTTTAAATGATGTATATAAAATATGCTTAGCCGCATGATCACTTATCTTATCATTAACATCTTTTAACCCTTTTAGGGGGGAATTAGTACTTGCAGTACTAAAATGTTGAAATAAATAGCTGACAAAAGAATTTACAAACAATTTTATTTTGAAATAAGAAAAAAGCTATATATCAAATACATACTGAATGGAAACGTTTTTAGCCAAATTTGTGCCATTGTGGCGTTTGGGAATTTAAATTAAGTGGTTTCATAAACATACCACTGCCCATGAAAGGGTTAAAATTGCTCCTTTTATACTTTCTAGTCCTTTCTAAGTCTTTTCCACTGGTTCTATGTACCTGTTGTAAGTAATATTTAAATGGAAAATAGTTTTTATCATCTTTCCCATTTATATTTCATTAAATGTTTTCTTGCAGTGGATAATCGAGCAATTCTTCATATCTCTCTTTAATCAGTTTTAAACATTTTATTTTCCATCACCCCATTTCACTGTAGCTTTACAGAATAAATATACATTATTTTATGTATATATCCATTAACCTGTCATTATGCAGAGTGTATTATAAAAAGATTTCCAAAATCATTTAATTAAGGTACCTTTTTATCTGGTCAACCCTCTCTCACATTGACTGGATCATGCCTCGGCATATAGCCCTTTTGTAAAGAATAGAACATTGTTATGTTAAACCTAACTTACTGTACAATATTTATGCCTGGAATGAAAGCATGAAATTTCTTCATTACTTAAAACATACTTATGTAAATTTCTATGATATATTTTATCTGAAAAAATCTTACAATATATTTCTAAAAAAACTTTTATGTTGAAAATGTATCTCAATTGATATTTTACACTTATTTCGATTATCTGTGTAAAACAAAGACTGATGTTTGGGCATTCTAGTAGTTTTGGTTGACACCTATTGATAAAACTCTGAAATTCTTATAAAAATGAAAACTGATGGGTGGGTCAAGCCTCCCCTATGGTCAAACCTCCCTAGCCTCCCCTACTGTTTAGCACACCAGAGTCTGAGGAAACATGGCTCCGCACAGTAGGCTATGATACTTAATGAATCTTTTGAAGCATGATTGGTTTATTTTTATATCGATTATTCCATTATGATTATCGAAAAAGAATTTTATACTGATGAAATAAGATCTTAATTCTTTATTTGAAAATTTCGTCTAACATAAATTAACCACTTCCGTACCAGCAGTATATTAGGGTGGGTCGAAAAAAGCGAAATTTTTCAGATCAATTTCAAAATAGCGCAGAAAAGTTGTGTATTGTAATTCGAAGAATAACGCAAAAAATACTTTTGAAATCGGTTAATATCTTTAGGTCGCGCATTGCACTTGAATTTTGGAAAATATGATAAAAAGTGATGATTTTTGAAATTAATGATGAAAACTAAAATATATTCAGAGCTACTTCTAATAGTGCGTAAATGTAACCTTTTGGTATTAGAATAATAACACAAAAAATATTTAAAATCAGTTAATATGTTTAGGTCGCTTCATCGCACTTGAAATTTGGAAAACATTGTCAAAAATAACACATTTCTGCAATGCTGGAGCCTGGTTCAAAATACATTAGTCGTATAACTACTACAGCCGGAACCTGTAGAGATAGTTTTTGAAATGTTGTTTTATATCTATCTGAAAAGAACATCTCCTTAGATGAAGTCGTTGTAGTTTTGTGTGGCGGCATTTCTATCAATACGAGATAGAAAAAAGGGGCTATTCGAAATTTAGAAATGCCGATAGGTAGGCCCTTTTATTGGTTTATTTGCCTTTTGCCTTTCATTGAATTACGTTTTAGGCGCTTGTTTCAACATATTGAATGAAAAAGCGCAGGGCCGACATGATTTTCTGGTCCTACAGATACTCAGTTAAGAAATTGCAGAAAACTGTCCAGTCATTCGACTGTTTTTACAGATAACAGTTATTAACCGTATTTTTTTATGATTGTGACCATAACAAGGTCAAAATACCTTAACAATATGGTCAAGTAACAATTATTTACAAAAAAAGTCAAAAGATTAAACAGTTTGCTGCCGATTTTTAACAGTGAAAGCAACTACCTGCTTGTGTAAAACTATTTGTTGTCAAAATTCCATTAATCAATTGCAATATCCCAACAATGACTAGTAATAAACCAAATGACTTGAATTAAGATTTAAAATATATATCTTCTTGAAATATTCAATGTTGTGCGACAGGCTTCAGTCCTGGGAATCTTGGTATTCGTAATCGATGGCTGATATCTCACTAACAACCGCAAACAGATTTCCCAGACTGTATGTATCCATAGAAAACGCTATCAATGAACTGAAACAGTTAGTTTTATACGCCATGTATACATGTGCGTCTGTATTGTTTGACATTAAGAGCAATAATTCTATTATACTAGGAGAAATGCATTTGTTCAAGACAATAACATCACCTCGTCAATTACCAAAAATTATTGGAGGAGGTGATAAAATCTGTTACTGAGACTTTGCTTATCCTTAAAACCTGTGATTGTCAATGATCACAGATCAAAGAGAACAATACGGGAATTGGGATTCAGACGGATTTGGAAAGTAATGCAATCTGTGACTGTCTGAGAGAGCTTTTGAATCAGAGAGAGATAAAATGCTCTTTGAGCTTGTTCTGTGCAGTACGGGAGGTGAAGAAACCATGAAGGTAGACAAATCATTAAGTTATGAGTAATCGTGAGCACTGAAATTGAACTTGGTATCACAAAACCTCGCACAGTACTCGCTCTTTCGGTCAGCATGTTTTTCTAGATCTGAATATATCCATCTATCTATCTATCTATATATATATATATAAATATATATATATACACATATTTTTCAAAGTACTAGTGCAATTCGCGACCTAAAGGTATTAACCGATTTTAATTTTTTTGTGTGTGTTATTCTAATACCAAAATGTTACATTTACGCACTATTAGAAGTAGCTCTGAATATTTTTCAATTTTCATCATTAACCACTTCACCGGCGACAGGTATGGAGAAACAGTGGTTTTACCACCGACTTATCTCAGGGCAGCCGGTGAAATGGTTAATTTCAAAAATCGTCACTTTTCATCATATTTTCCAAAATTCAAGTGCAATGCGCGACCTAAAGATACTAACCGATTTCAATAATATTTTTTGCGTCATTCTTCTTATTACAAAAGTCAATTTTTCTGCTCTATTAGAAACTGATCTGAGGAATTTCGCTTTTTTCGACCCACCCTAATGTATATAAAGATTACATGTAAAACTAGTTCCAACCATTCCAAACAAGCATGGATCCATACGTGGATCCATTGTTGTTTGCGGAGAATGAGGTCATGGATCCATTCGTGCGTCCACTGGTACGGAAGTGGTCAAATTAAGAAAGCAAAAAACAGGAATATTATTTCACACAAAATATTATGGCCACGGCCGATATATAATAGATATAAGACCGATATATAATAGTTCACAATCTTTCTACGATCGGTATACATTTGTTCCAAGAATTACATTTGAATGTATTTGGACATTGTTATAAATTAAAAAGAGAGAGACACAAATCACAAATGTAAGTCATTTTAAAAGCTATTTTGAAGCCTCTAAGGCCTCATCATCAGTGCTTATGAATTAAAGGTAAAAATAAAATGAAACTATGTAATAAAAGAGCGGGGAGACAGAGTTAGAGAGGCGCACCTCACATTCCGACTGTCAACGGCAAAAATAAAATCTTTGTTGACAAACAGCCACGAAGTCAGTCTCACGCGCACACAAGGAAAACAATAAAAAACCACCCAGATGTTCCGGGACAGTTCAAACAAAGCGGACAAGAGGGAGGGAGAGGGAAGAGGACGAATTAAAGAAAATTAAGCCATAACTTTGAAAAGTTGTGCGTGCGGGGCAAATCGTTTACTAATCTGTTTGAATTTTTCCATATGTGGTAGGCTTCCCAAATGTCAAGATCGTAAATTGATATGCATTTCTGTATAATTGAGGATTCGGACAATTTAAAATTATGATTGTTGGACCAGCAGTGATTAGAAAAAGCGGAACGCTTGGTGCCACAATTTTTAACACAAGTTTTATGCTCCCCTAAACGTGTTTGACCAATGTATATCTTATTGCATTCGCGAGATATATTAAAAATACCCCAATGTGAAAAAATGTCAATTGGATGTTTCAGATTTGTGAACTGAACTTTGCTAAAAGGAGAACAAACTAACTTAAAATTGAATCTCAACAATATTTTATAAATGTGATGGCTTATTTTCGGAAAATATAGAAGTATAATTAATTTTTTTTTTAGTTTTCATTGTCGGCAGTGTTAACTTTGGAGTGAGAACATTTACTTAGTTTATTATGAATGGAATCTGTGATTTCAACTGTAAAACCTCGATCAATGGCAATGGATTTAATATAATCTATTTCAGCTTTTAGTAAACTCACGTAGGTTCTGCCTTTTTTCCTCGTGGAGGAAGATTGAATTTGTGGTTGTAGCAAAGGAAATAACGCCATTTTTGTGATCATTTGAGGTCATGCCGGCAAAAGCCGTAGCGAATACCTCATAGCTTAAATAATTAATTAATTAATTAATTAAATTCACGGAAGAATAAATATTTAAAGCCCGACAAACATAAGCGTTGAAGGCAGCCAACTTTTGGTTAGGTGGATGGGATGATAAACGATGAGGGGTAAAGATACTGCGAATGGTTTACGGTAAACTGTAGTGTGAAATAAGTTATTTTCGCGGAAAACCATGACATCAAGAAGGGGCAAAATGTGTGCGTGAGACCGACTCCATGGCTCCTCTCCGACGCTGTCTTTTCCCTTCTTTTATTACACAGTTTTATTTTATTTTTATCTTTAATTTATAAGCACTGATGATGAGGCCTTTGAGGTTTTGAAATAGCTATATGTTTTGGTTTTTTTAATTACTTACTTTTGTGTTTTGTGAAATGTTGTTTCTCTCTATTTAATATATTCACACAAAGTACAATCCTCTCCCCTTTTATGTATTTAGACATTACACTGTATTTGCGAAATTATTCCTTGGTATACGTAACATTTAACTGTCTGACTAACCCGCTACAGTTCCTATGTTGAACTCGTGATAGGTAAGATTCACTCAACCTTGTATTCATTCGGGGTCGATAAAATGAGAACCACGCTTGCTTGGGCATTAATTAATTAGGGTTTCGCGTTAGACCCACTGACTTTCCGGGACATATACTTGAAGCACCTCAGAGCCTAAAAAACATGGTTGTACACTGTACATCATGATCCTTAATGGAAATTTTGAATCAAGTTCAGTTTAATTTTATTAAGATTATTCCATTATGAGCCTCTATTTTTTTATACTGACGAAATAAAACCTTAGTTTTAAATTTAAAAATTACGTAATTAAAATGAGAAAGCAATCAACAGAATTTTTTTTTTCACAGAAAATAATAAATATTTAATAGATTATGTTTCTAATAAAATATATATTTAGTTTAAGACGCAACTTTTATATATTCTTTATATCTTCTTCAATCTTTTCTTTATGCACACTCACAATAAAATTATTTTTATCAACGCGTATTGAAAAAATATTTAATTGGAACATTGTTTCACTTATGATAAAAAAAAAAGACTTTTACATGAAAAAATTCTCCAGGATTGAAATAATTAAAGCAAAAAATAGAATAAATAAATAAAAAATTAAACAGCTTACATTAAGGCTGAACAATATTGATTTATTTTATTATTTTATTTTATGCATACCTTCCTTTTATTAATTATTTGCGAGAATCTAAAGTTTTTTATAAAATCTAATGATACATTGTATCTAAAAATCTTATTTTGTAGTATTTCTAATTGACAAAAAAATTAAATTTTAAGGTAATCATTATTTAAGAAATATATATATATATACTTTGGACAGAAAAAAATAGTAAAGTGTTTGGCATCAATTTTGAAAATTTATTATACAACATATAAATAATAAACGCAATTTATTTATACCTATATTGTTTTAAAACTTAAATAAAAGTTTTTTCTTTGAATTCATTATTTATTTTCAGTCGATAGAATAACGTCGTCATATTTAGTAACCTTGAGTATAATAGTTAAGTTAATTATAACAGTTGAGTATAATAATAGCATCTGATGGGGCACTTAAGACTGTAAATTTATTTTTGTGTAAATCATTATGTAACAGTTACAATTTGAAACCTTACTTGAAAAACTGAAATGAATCCGTCATTAACTATAATTACAATAGTAATGAAGGAAGCCGTTGGATAATAGATTGGTTTTGTTTTCATGGCACATATCTTCGCGTTTAACGCGGTTTTGTTTTCGTTGAATATATCTTCGCTTTTAACATGTTTTTTTTTCATTGTATATATCTTCGTTTTTACATTTTCAGACATTATTGAAAAGTGTTTATGAAATCGGTTTATAATTTCAGATTGGTTCCATTTACAATGCATATTTCTGTATTGAAGAGGCAGTGCGTAATATGTATTGTTTATTTTCAGGTAGAATAGTACCCTGACTTACATCCTTTCGACTTACATCACCCCGAATTTACGTCGTCTGGCCTGGATTTTTTTCCTTATTTAAGATGCACTTTGAACTTTTTTGAAGACTTTTGGAAAAATTTAACATCTCAGCTGTAGTCGCAGTTATAGGGGATTCATGAGATGAAGTTCAGCAAAAAACAATGATAGATAGTTGGAAAAAACTGTGCCCCTTTCCTTCACAGAGACTAAGAAAACATGTGAAAATTGTAATTCTGTATTTCTCTTAATTGATGAAATCGTCGAAAATAGAAGATGCTCAAGTTGCTGTTGAACTCATAAATTCCACTGATCCGGAATTAACAATCGACGAACTTATCGAATTATAGAAATTATTATATAAAGTGCGGAATTATAGAAAGTACTGTCGAAGAAATAGATCAAGATTTTGAGCCTGTGGTGAATGGGAAAGAATGATGAATAATGACGGTTTCAAAATTAACCGAATGACTAAACCTTATTGAAGATGGAATGACAGTTCTTGAAAATATTGATTCAGTCGAGCAAAGTGCAACAACAACTAAAAAAGCTTAGAAAACTCACTCTGCCGTTACAAAGAGCTTCTTCTAAGAGAAAAAAAGAAAAGTTTGTCGGTTCAAACTTAATTGCAAGATATTTTCACGTGATCAAAGGCTCGAAAGGGGCAACTAGAAGAACAATAAATTATAAGTTAACAACTTATTGATTTATTGCAAATTCTTGTATCGTAAAAGCTTTTTTCTTTTTTTTTTACTAATGTTTAATGTACAGTGGGGGGTCAAAAGTTTCCGGCCATCATAAAAGTTCGTTAATTTGTAAGTATACTCATACGACGAGGCATCTCAAAGAGATACTTATGCACTTTATTGGCTTAATAGTTAGGAACATATTAATGGAATAAAAAATAAATATCAATAAATTTAATTGACAAAATTAATTTCAAAATAAAACGCATGTTCTCAAAATTTTGCGGCCACCTTGGCAAGTTTGGAAAAAAATGGTGTTATAATAGAAAATGACAGTGATCACCAGCATTTACAATCACTATTTTGCCTTCGCATATTTAAGAATAAGTACTGCGGCGCATCGATTCAAAGAACGGTTGAAAATCGTCTATGGTAAGTTTCTTCCCTGGTTCTTGGAATTTTTGGAAAAATTATACTCAATTGGAATATTTATAATTCCTCACTCGTTTTCAAGTTCATTCCAAAGATTTTCTATTTTTTTCTGATCGGGTGATTTGGCTGTCCATTTCAAAAGTGGCATTTTTTTATGCTAAAGTCACTGCTTGACGAGCTTGCATGTATGAGTTGGGTCGTTATCATGCAGAAACAAATAGTTTCGTCCATAATTTTTCCTTCAATAAGGCAGCAAATGATCTTGCAAGATATCTTTATGCATTTCACTATTCATCTTGCAGCGAATTTTAACCAACGGACCGACGCATTTTCTAGAAAATGCTCCCCACAGCATAACGTGTCCTCCGCCATCCTTCATTGTAGGAATAACATATCTAGAATCTTATATTTTGTTTTTAGGTTGTCGAACGTAGTGTCTGGCATCAATCTGGTAATGTACCAAAAAAGTTGAACTTCGATTCATCGGAAAATAGTACTTTTATTCCATTTTACGTTTGACCAGTTTTTTTTTTTTTGTGTCTTGGCAAATTACAGTCAGGTCCTCTGATTTTTTTTTCTTCAATAAAGTCCTACGTCATGTAAACTTCACGGCAGACCAATTTCTTTCAACACTATTTTAACACTGTAAATCGAGGGGGAATTGCAGAGACATTTTTACGCGGGTCATCAACTGCTTTTCTCTTGATAAATCTATCCAGACGAATAATCGTTTTTACGGGGTGTCCTGGACCGTGGCAAGTTCTGAAGGCCATGGCCATCTTTATATATATTTTTAAATATTGTTCACGGTAAATTTTCCGTTCGATAACTTTCACGCAATCTCACGAGAGGATTGGGCCTTTAGTGACAAACAAAACACTCATTTTCGAACAATAATTGTTGAACTTTTCATTTTTGAATTTTAAATACGTTATTCACGTTGATTAATTAACAAACACGGTCAAAAAACGCTTTACCGATAGCAAAAACTAACGAATGACGAATGTCCGGAAACTTTTGCACACGCGGATTTTGAATTCCTCTCTTTTGCATCAAGTATCTTCAGCATCCAATCATAATGATCACGTGGTCAGAGGTCATTTGCTTATCCCTAACATTTAGACCGGCGTGGGCGCAGCCTTCTGCGCCACGGAGGGCACGGTGGTGGTCCATCAGTGGTCTGCAAGGCTAGATGATAATAACTCCGTATTCCAAGCGGAGCTGTTCGCAATACTAAACGCATTAGAGTGGGTGGAATCCCACTCTAGCAATAGTATTATCATCTACAGTGACTGCCTTTCTGGCCTGCAGGCAATACAGGCACACAGGACAAAACATCCTCTAGTACTACAAATCAAACTAAAACTTAAGAATCTCCTACATCGTATCTCACTAGGTCACGTCTCGGCTCACAAAGGTATCTTTGGCAATGAACTAGCAGACAACCTAGCGAAGAAGGCCACACAGAAAGAAACAATAGACACACACCTCTCAGTGCCCGAGTCATACGTCAAAAGGGTCCTTAGAGCAAGGATACTGACGCGATGGCAGGAGCACTGGGATACTTCAAAAAGGGCAGGCACACATATATGCTAATTCCTAAAGTTTCTCTCACACTATATAACTTAACACCCTACACCACTAGCTTCTTAACAGGACATGGCCCTTTCATGGCATATCTGGACCGCTTCAAAATAAGATCCACTGACACTTGCGTCTGCGGTGAAGATGGCACTATAAGTCACCCGTACTACAGTTGTACTCTCACGCAACGCTGGCACTTGAGGCGTCCAGACATACTGCCAGTCAACTGGCTCCAAAACGTCCTTTCCCGCACTCTCCTACTCAACAAATTAAAACACATTCACAATTTCCTTACATACTTAACAAACTTAACTTAATCCCTGGTTCTGCTTATCCAGTCTCACTGTCACCATATCAATCTTCAAACAGCACTAGAATCCAGTCCTCTTTGTAGGCTCCAGTAAATTCTCCTACTCATCAATGTATGGTTTGTTACGATCGCAAGAGCCTCTGCTCGTGCTTCTGACCATTCCATCAAGAGATACATCTCCAATGGACGCTTGAGTATCTGCTCGTGCCACACAAAGCATTACATCTCCAATGGACGCTGAGTATTTGCTCGTGCCATCTTACTTGTTCCACGCAAATCATTACATCTCCAATGGACGCTTGAGTATTTGCTCGTGCCATCTTACTTGTGCCACGCATTCCATTCTTTTCCCTTCCTGCCGCCCCTTGTCGCGAGAGGGGTTCATACCCCGGCGGCCAGGATCAGTGATGTTTATTATTATTATTATTATTTATTTTATTTTATTTTTACTTTAAATGTTCTTATACTCCCACCCTCTGTCGCGAGTAGGCGATTTCCTGGCGGGAAGGCATTCGTCTAATTTTTGTAATCCCACTTTGTTTTTTTTCAAATAAATTCTGGGTTCTGTGGTCGATGGCGCATAGACGCCCTTAGCGGGTGAGCGTCGCCCTTTGAGCATTTTGTGTTTGTCCGTCTGCATACGGCCGGACAGGGCTGGACTCACTAACGAGCCCCAACGTGTCGGGGAACATACCGGGAGAGACGTTAAGCTCTAAGGGGCAGGCCTAGCCGGCCCTGAGCAGTCTGTCTTAGGCTGCCTAACTTTTAGACCAACTGTGCTTCTTCTTCGCTGAAACATTAAGGCAAACAAATCAAAGAAACTAACTGGCCGGAAACTTTTGACTGCCACTGTATGTAAGATAATCCCTAAATACAATAGAATATGTTGATTAGAGTTTAATGAATTTTAATTACTCACCATTTTTTCCAAGACTTTTTTTGACCTTTTTTTTTACATTTTTTTAGGGCTATGAAAATAGCCGAAACATTTATATGTATTTTTAGTTATATTTTAATTGTATTTAATAAAAATTTTAATACGCGTATGTCTGTAGTTATGTAAATTGTGTTAATTATCCTTTTTTGCTCATCTAAATGTACCTTGACATACGTAGTTTTCGACTTACGTCACTTGCCTTGGAACGAATTGCTGACGTAACTTGAGGTATTACTGTACATTCTAACTAATTCCCTTACAGTTCAGTCTAAGGAGAAACATTGTATCCTGTGTACTTTAATAAGGTTACACTGATGCAAACATATTGAAATTGATATATATTACAGAGGTTCACTAAAAGATTCTTACTGCAGAATAAAATGAGCATAACATTAATCATTCATTAACACGGAGAAACAGAAGAATTCGGGTAAAGTACTGGCCATCAATAATAATTGGTGGAAGTGGGTTTCAGTTGTGGTACGCGTTTTTTAAATTTAACTCATTTTTGTACATTACTTGGTATATACATATGCATTCTATAGATCCTATTCAGGTCCGCGCCAAATATCTCGAGTACATTTCCGTTTATTGGTTGAATTTACTTTCACGAAATTTTTAACTGTGCAATGTATTTCCTAACTCAAAAAAATTTCAGAATGTATTTAATATGTATAAAGATCTATAAATACTATACTGGGCTGCACAAAAGAATTTGGACTTTATTAGCGGTAAAATCAGTCATTGAGCTTCCAAATGTGGTATGGTATTTTCAAACTGCTTATTTGGACAATATCTTTCACCATATTATACTGTGAAGTTTTGTTGGAATCTTCTAATTGTGTTGGAAAGTATTTAATAATGTAGTGTTGAAGCATTAGTTTTTTTAATAGTATAGTGTCAAATTTTTGCTCTGTTCATTCGAGCAAACTACCGGGTGTCCTAAAAAAGACTGACTGATTTTAAAATTCAATAACTTGCAAATGGTGACAGATATTTAAAAAATTGTTGCAGGAGGTTTATGCATTAGGTCAAAAGTATTTTGTAAAGTGATTTTCGATTTATTTCGAATTACAAACAATAGATGGCGCTGTGATCAATAGACGCTAAATTCAGGTTCTTTTTTTGGTACTTTGGGACCCACTCAATACATTTTAGCCTCCTTTTTCCTCATGGAAGAAGAGAAAGGTTAAAAAATCGAGCCTGTATTTAGCGCCTATTAATTGTTTGTAATTCAAACTAAAATCGAAAATCACTGTAAAACATTGACCTTATACATAACCCTCCTGCTAGAATTTTTTAATATCTGTCACCGTTTGCAAGTTATTGAATTTTCATATGAGTCATTCCTTTTCAGGACACCCGGTAGTTGCAGTATAATAAAATCTATAAAACACATAAATAAATTTATCTTTTAATTAATTTTAAAAGTATTTTTAAAATATAATTTTGCAATATATTCAAGTCTACCCCAACCATATTCGTTTCATTACACAGGGTCAAATATGGATTTTGGATATTGTTCTACGCGAATGTTCAAAATCCCCTTATTTTTGAGGGATTATAACATGTGCTGCACACGATTCTGGGAACTGCTATAATGGGAATGTTTATGAGGATTATTCAAAATAGTGGCTTACCAATACCATTTAATATCAATTATTTGCGGGAAACTCTAATAGTAGTTTTAACATTAATTAACAGTCCAGGACGGCCTTACTCTCTGATCACACTATTACTTGATGAAAGGTACAAATAAAACGAAAAACTTGAGCACATCTGATAATACCTTTAGGTCAGCCACAGGTACTCTATGAAAACTGTAACTCAGAAATTTCACTTGCCATTAACATGTGACTCGAATTCTACAAGAGAGCTGATAAAACCTTGTTTGTGAAGGTAAATTGGATATTTAAAACACATGTATTTAACCATTAATATAATAGGTAATGACCGAAAACATTTTAGTGTTCAAACTTTTAATGAAACTTGTGCTTCAAAACTCAAGATTTTGGATTGATTCTGCTTTAATCAAATCATGTAATTTTGTAGAGTCTTAATCTATTTATAAATCACTTAAGAGAATTTAAAAGAAACAATTCATACAAAATATAGATACATTATATGATAACGAAACGACCTCATTCCATTTAAACAAAAGGAAATGTTAAAATATAATTTTACGGAAAATATAATAAAGATTTAAAAAAATATGAATTTGGATAATATTTCAGCAAACAGTGTTTAATAATCAGTTTATAATATAATCATCATTTAAAAAACACTTTAAATTCATTTGAAATTAAAACTCCCTGGAATATCTCATTAAATGTTTTATTTTCAAATTAAAAATTAAAAATATAATGGATGTTTCAAAGTTATACCCCAAGAGACAAAACTAATTTTAATAATATGTTTAAACAATGAATGATTATGTAATCACTTTTGTACAATTTTCTTTAATTATAAATTCGAGGAAGATTTAATCAAAATGAAATATGTGTAACCAGTTCTAAATTTTATTTTCTATACGTTATTAAGCTGTTGATTTAATTAAGGTATCATTTTAAAACAATTTTTTTGTTGTTGTTGTGGTTATTACACAAGAGACTTTCCTTATGCTATATATTTTTTAACAATTTAGGAGAGTTTTTGTTTTATATTATAAATGTACAAATTAAAAATCAATAATTTATTTCACAAATATAATTATAAATATATACCGGGGTTTTCAAAAGTGCGGTGCGAAAGTAAAACGAGGTAAAAAAAGATCTATGGCTCGTAGAGACATGCGGTTTGCAGACAGATATTCAGCGTGGAACGGGATTTTGTATGGCACCAACTAAAAATCAGTTCAAAATCTCGACAACAGAGGGCACTACTGCAGGGAATTCCATGGAACAATTCCATATTGCTTATACAACGCAACATTTGGATACAAAAATATTAGAGTATACGGCATGTACACTTTTTTTGTATAGAAATGTTGCGTTGTCTGAGCAATATGGAATTATTCCAGGGAATTATCTGTAGTAGCACCCTCTATTGTCGAGATTTTGAACTAATTTTTTATTGGTGTAATATAAAATCCCGTACAACACTGTCTGAAAACCGCGTGTCTTTCCGCGCCATAGAACTTTTTTTTTATCGCGTTTTACTTTCGCACCGACCTTTTGAAACACCCGGTATATGAGCAGTTATTCTTTAAAGCGAAGTAAGTTCAGTTTAAGTTATTGTATAAATTCCATTCTTTTTTTGCATTTTAATCGGTTTAATAATATTCAAAGCAGTAATTGACTTATTTTATACTTTTTGTGGTCCGTCGATTTTGATAGTGGTGTAAGTGAATATCTTATTCTTGCTAGATATTTACTGGCCAGCAGTTGAATACGTTTAAGAATATTCGTATGCAGTAATTGATTTATATTAAGCTTCTGTTATCTTATTTCATATAACTTTAAATTGCAATAGTCGTTATCCATGTTAGCTGAAAAAAACGCTTTGGTATGCACCAATGGACATTCCTCATTTAAGAAAGCAGTGATACGTTGAAAGCGTTTGTTTTATACGAAAAGAATACAGTGAAACCTCCCTGTGCGACCACCTCCATTAGGCGACCACCTACCTTTAGAACCATTTTTTCATGGAACGAAATTTATCCCCATTGGTTCAATACTAACTTTACTTCCATTCAGAGACCATCCCTGTTGAATTCCCTCCATGAGCTACCCATTTCTTTGAAGAAAATGAAACTAATTAAGTTTTTTCCTGGTCGCTTGAAGAAGGTTTTATTAGACGAATAATTAGAGAGCGCGTTATTCATCAAATTTTTAAACCAAGTTTAGATTTTTTTTTAAATCCCGGTAACTTTTAAGTGTTCAAACCCCTTTGTGCCTTTTAAACAATGAATTTATAGTAGGAGAGCTGTTGAACATTTTAGGGAAGTTATTTGAGGCACCCTGAAAATTTGTGCAACACTTCTTTTGTAATGGCTGAATACAAAATCGAATGTCTGGCTGAAGGATTGCGGCCCAAAAACTGTGCCAGACACGTGTCAAGTGCCATTTTTTGACGACCATTTTTTGACTACCAAATGTGCCATTTTTGGCAAAATGGCACTTGACACGTTTCTGGCACAGATTTTATGCCGACTAAAGTGTTTGTCATTTTCAAAATATTTTTTTCTAAGCATAAATATTATTCTGTCTCAATCTCAGCGTGCCTCAAATACCTTTTTTGGGTAGTCAAAAAATGGCACTTGACACGTGTCTGGCACAGATTTTGTGCCGACTAAAGTGTCTGTCGTTTTCAAAATATTTTTTTCTGAGTATAAATATTATTCTGTCTCAATCTCAGCGTGCCTCAAATACCTTTTTTGGGTAGTCAAAAAATGGCACTTGACACGTGTCTGGCACAGTTTTTGGGCCGCGATCCTTCAGCCAGACATTCGATTTTGTTTTCAGCCATTACAAAAGAAGTGTTGCACAAATTTTCAGGGTGCCTCAAATACCTTCCCTAAAATGTTTAACAGCTCTTGGACTATTAACTCTGATGACAAATTAACAAACGCGATCAATAAACTCCCCTGCCAGATTCTGTCAGGAAACTCTCAAAGAAATAGACAAATTAATGAAATTGTCATTATTTGTTCCCGTCCAAAAAAAAAAAAATTGCATTTATTTACTGAACTCCGAAAGGACATGGAAATATAAGTGATAAAACATAAAACCGTAATATCAAAGCGAACGTCAATGTATTCATTTTTTAAACTCTGCAGTAATTAACTTATGTAATTAACTTTTGTTTTGATACTTCAATTTTTATATTTTTTCCTAATGTGAAAAATAAATTTTAGTAACATTAATATTTACCTAACCTTTTTTTAAAAAAATTAAAATCTATATTTATACATAACCTCCATTAAGAGACCATCCCTCGGAGCGACCAATTTTTTTTTCAACGGAACATGGTCGCTTTAGGAAAGTTTTACTGTATATTTATGACAAAAAAATCGAATATATAATTTTATTTACTTATATGTTTTATTTCAATATCTCATTCTTTTTAGAAAAGTTACAATAAACAAAAAAAATAACTTTATTTTTTAAATCATTTTCTGACATGAGATGTATGTATATAGATTTCTTAATTTAGTGTAGCGATGATTTTGAAAGTGTTCATGAAGAATCGGTGATACAGAAGATAATAAATACAACATATTTTTCTTTGGTAATATTCCCAGTTTTCTCATATGAAGATAATAATACTATTTTTCGAAATTACTTTGGCTATGCACTTTTAGTGATAAATCGAAAGTTTAAATTTGCGAATATATTTTTTAAGTACGTTTAATGGAAATTCTTTATAGCGCATATTTCAATTAACCAATCCAGAATCTATATATATATTTCTCTTACGTAGCGCTAAAAAAGGGCTGTATTTGTAGCTTGCTATATGGCAACAGCCAAAGCGACGTTTCACAGTGGTAGTTACGGTCACATGTCCCAAAACACTCAGCAAATCAAAATCCAGACAGGATCTCTCTTTTAACGCAAACCGTTTGTGCAATACATGAATGGCAATTGCTATTGGTCCGTTTTCCGCTGACGTAGCTTTTTTATCCAAGGTTGTATTTAGACACAGGCGAAAACGTTTGTTTACATTTCGATAGCGTGATACGTAGCATGTTTTATAGCGTCTTATTATAGTTTTAAATTAATTTAAACCGTTGTTTTCAATACTATAGGCAAAATGAAAGGAGAAGGACCCCATCTGACACTAACATGTCATTTAAATTTAAACGGCGTCAATTTCCTGTTCGCTTAGCTTTCTCCATGATGATCAACAAGTCACAGCGCCAAACTTTTGATAAAAGCATTTTTATTTATATTTTCAACAAAATTTTCAATTACTTTTTTATGAATTAAAATATTTTTAAATTTCATATGTTGCTTGCTCCGATCTCATAGCGGCCCAACTAAAAATATTTTTTTATTTTGTTTTCACTAAGTTTTTTAATTAATTCTGTTTCCAAGGTACGTTTTTATTTATATTTTTAACAGTATTCCATTACTTTTTTTATACATTAAAAATATTTGTAAATTTAATACATTATAATGATTTATGATAGCACTCATTCTGGTTAGAGTTGACATAAATAGTGGCGAGCGAGCGAAGCGATCTAGGATCGCGTAGCGATCCCAATATGAATTGTGTAGCAATTCGTGGGGGTTGGTGAGCATTAGCGAGCAGGGGGCTGAGCCCCCTAGTATATTAAATTAATTGACAATTTCCCTTTAAGTGGGCTGATCACTCAGCTTCCGATTTCCTTTCACTAATATAAAGCCTATAGGCATTAGATGCATTCGCATATTTAAAATATCTCTTCTGGAAATTAATATTTTTAACTCCTATTTTTTTGTGTACACTTCCTAAAAGATATATCTTTTTTCTTAGTTCTCTAAATATTTTAAATGTATGACTTAATTTTATAGGAAATGGTAAAATCTTACTCACAGTTCGCCCGCTTTTAACACATAAAATATTAAATTCAGAATAGATTTTAGAAATATTGTGAAGACTAAGTAAAAAAGAGACATCTTTAAAGAAGAATACAAAGAAAAAATGTGTTAAATATATTAATTTCTCGAGAACATATTTTGAATATACGAATGCATGAAAAGTCCATAGACTTAACATTACGAAGGAGAATTCCGAAGCTGAGTGACAAGCCCCCTTAAGCAGTTTTGGTTCTTTTTACTTTCTTCTATCTTTACAAGAAGAAAATATTGGATTCGTGAAAAATTTCGACTTCCGGTTTTCGACGGAATTATACGTTTTAGTATGCCCAGAACACCATTTGATGGTTTTTAGAAAATGTCTGTCTGTGAGTCTGTCTGTCATTCTGTGAGTCTGTATGTGACAAACATTTTGTGGGCGCTCTATCTCAAGAACTAATGCACGGAATTTCACAAAACTTTATATTTAGTTAGACCTTGATATACACTGGATCTGATTAGGTTTTGGTGAAAATCGCCCAACAGGTGGCGCTGCTATGCGGCATTTTTCACGATTTCTGCAAAAGCTATATCTCAAGAACTACTGCACGGATTTTCATAAAACTTCAGATTCGGTTAGTCCAGGATATAGTTTGGTGCTGATTACTTTTTTGTGAAAATCGTCCAAAAGGTGGCGCTGCTATGTTGCATTATTCATAATTATCGCAATAGCTCTAACTCAAGAAAAAATGCACGAATTTTCATCAAACTTCAGATTTCGTTAGTCCCTGATATAAATTAGTTCTGTTTAACTTTTGGTGTAAATCGCCAAAAAGGTGGCGCTGTTGTGCTGCATTTTCACGATTTTTGCAAGAGCTGTATCTCAAGAACTATTGCATGGATTTTCATTAAACTTCAGATTTAGTTAGTCCTTGACATGAATTGATGTATATATTAGTGCTGTTTAATTTTTGGTGTAAATCGCGCAACAGGTGGCGCTGCTATGCTGCATTTTTGCGATTACCGCAATAGCTTTATCTCAAGAACTAACGCTTAGATTTTCAACAAATTTCAGATTCAGGTATACCTTGATATCAATTAGTGCTGTTTATTTTTGGTGTAAATCGCTCAACAGGTGGCGCTGCTATGCTACATTTTTCAGAATTTCCGCTATAGGTCTATCTCAAGAACTAATGCACGAATTTTCATCAAACTTCAAATTCAGATATACTTTGATATGAATTGGTGATAAATTCATGTAATTTCTTGGACTATTTAAATGATTTAATTTACGTGATTTATACAGACGAAAGTTTTGTGATGGCACAACATACTACTTAAAATTGGACTCTTCAAAATTGATGTTGAATAGATTTTCCCGCTTTTTATTCAATGTACGAAAATAATATTATGTTTCCAAATTTTATTAGGTAAATTTTTAATAAACATTGAGATTATACAGCAAATTGTTTTTTAAGGCAATTTCTACAACTCCCAAATAGCGATTGTCTGAAAAAATGAGTGTCCTAGCAATAAAAATTTATAATTTAATATCTGAATTATTGTCGATAGAATATAAATTTTAATCCACATTCAGAGGAACTTTACCTGTTTGTTGTCTAGTGCACATATCACAATATGGGGTATGCGCATTTAAGCTGTCACAACATGTGATACACACCCGAATTATGATAAACAATGTTTTAACAATGTAGAAAAATCATTATAGTGGTCGTAGAATTAATAATTTTTCATTGTGCTTTTAAATATTATGCGACTTAAAAAATAATTTTAATAAAAGTATACTTGAATCAGATTAAAAAAGCATTTGAAATATCATTTACCCAATAAATTACTAGGTAGAAATTAAGACTGATTTTAAAAGATAATGTTTGCGAATTGATTAAAAAAAAATATTTTACGTGCAGTTGTAATAAGATTTATCAGAAACTATTTTTTCACAAAATGGAATTGTCCAACTTTTAAAATAAACGTTATAAATATATATCTATATCTGTCTATCTATCTATATCTATATATATATGCTTGTGTGTGTGGGGGGGGCTGTATGTAAACTCTACTGGTTTCAATGTTTGAGGGTATATTAAAGATCAAGTAATACTTAAAAGCTTTCCTTATGAGGCGAAGTTTTGGAACTAAATTTCCCTCTGTATTCGATCCAGTCTGACGGCAAGAGCAGTGAAACATGTTTGAACGGACAAAGCAGAAATGCGTTTGTCGAAGATGCGGTATATTAAATAAATAAATAAATCCGCGGTAAAAAATGTGTATGGCCCACGTTGAGGGCAAGTAGTAATCCATGTATTAATTTCTCTCTTTAACTGCCTTGAAGAAAAATTTCCAAAGACAGTCGAACATCAACTCAAAGAAGTAGGTGCTTTCTGGGATCTTTTCTTTAAATATTTAATGACTATTTACAGATCATGATTATATACATATATACAGCAAGAATTATCAAACAAATGATTCGGTTTTTCGAAATAAGGGAGGCTTAGCCTCATCAACAAACTGTAAAATATTACAGCGATCATGCTTTTTTAAATCACAACATTGCTTCGTATCGTTCCAGCCACAACAAAAACGCAATCGCATTCTAAAGTAGGATGCGCGCGCATCGCGCGACCTTCGTTTCCATGGAGAGCACAGAAAAGTTTCTCTTCACACTCCCCACCTGAACTCTTAAAGAGTTCACAAATCAGAATTCCATCATAAAATCATAAAAATTCAATTTTTCGTATCAGTGGTTCAGTAATCTAATACAATTTTTAAAATTCGAATACAAAATACTAAATGTAAGAATTCAAACAATATCTAATTAATCACTTAATTAGTCAAATTCAAAATATCAATAAATTCTAAATAAAACACTTTAAATTACACAGTAAAAATAATGACTGTTAAATAACACACACATTTTTTTTTTTTTCAGTTAAATCATATACTTACTTATACCAAAATTAAAAAAGATTCTATATATAAATAACACTAAAAATTAAAAAAAGAGAAAGAAAATATTTAGAGTCCTAAATGCAGAAAAAACAAACTAAATAAATGTCTATAAAAGTTTATGAATGTTCATAAAAAGTCTGCAAAAAGTCACTTGTTAGTCGTTTTGTATTTCAAAGGGATACAAGTGCTGAATGGATCTTTTTAAGATTCCACTCGCTGTTTTTATTTCGTACGAACGAATATTGCCATCTCTTCCAGGAATGACAGTCTGAATCTTACCAAGTTTCCAAAGAAACTTATTTTTTGCGTCATCTTGAATTAAAACAATATCGCCCACTTTCAGTGGCGTATGGGCATTAGGATTTTTCAAGGAATGGGCTGTTTTCAAATCCATCAAATATTGTTTTTTCCATTTGGTCCACAATTGTTTCAATAGTAAAGATTGATATTTTTTTCTTTTCAGGAGTGTTGATCTCTTCGAACAATCTTCAATTATTTCAAAAAAATTAATAGGAAATGAAAGTTCTTTTCCAAATTTTAAAAAGTGCATTGGAGTAAGAGGTTCTGGTTCATTGCGGTCGCTATATACATACGTCAATGGTCGCGTATTCAAAACTGCTTCCACTTCTGTCAACATAGTCGCTAATTCATCATAACTTAAGAATGCTCTACCAATTACTTTTCTCAAACAGTCTTAGACTGACTTTACTAGTCGCTCATAAAAACCTCCCCACCATGCAGCTCTTTCTATAATATTCTTCCATACAATTCTCTCTTTTGTAATAAAATTTAAAATTACTTTGTCTGTCAGTATGTTGTATAAATTTTCGAGTTCACCTTTGGCCTTTTTGAAGGTTTTTGCGTTGTCAGAATAAATAATTTTGGGATTTCCTAGTCTAGCTGTGAATCTTCTGAATGCCATCAAAAAGGAATTTCTTGTCATATCAGACGCGAGTTCCAGGTGAATGGCTCTAGTCACACCGCAAGTAAACAGGACAATGTAAGATTTTTGCGTTTCTTTAAAATTTCTGATATAGATCGGACCGGCGAAGTCTAAACCGCAGATTGCGAATGGCGGTGCTTCACTAGCTCTGTCTTTTGGTAATGGTGCGGTGATCTGGTCTGCTGGTTTGCAGAAATATTTTTTACATATTATACAATTCTTGATAACACTCTTGACCAACTGACGACCTTTAGGTATCCAAAAACGAGATCTAATTTTTGCCAAAGTACTGGGTGTCCCTCCATGCATAATTTTCTCGTGCTCTTGACGAACTATTAGAGTAGTTAACCAAGAATGTTTGGGGAGAATTATTGGGTTTTTCTCTTCTGCGGACAGGTTAGAAAATTCGAGCCTTCCGCCCAACCTCATCAACCCGTTTTTGTCAATAAATGGCATGAAATTTGATAAGGATGACGTCTTATCCACTGATTTACTATTTTTTAGAGATTCTATTTCTTCCTTATAAAATTGTTTTTGTTCAGATTGTATCAAAAAAATTTCAGCTTTGAGTAATTCTTCGGTTGTTATTACGTCTTGCACTTCAGTTGATTTTTTCAGCTTCATAATGAATTTCTTTACCCAAACGGTAATTCTCAAAAGTTTCTCTAAATTACTATACTTTGAAATGTTTATGGGATTTTCGAGTTTTTTGACTAAGCACTCGCTCTGAAAAACATCGTTAGGATTTTTTTTTTGTATTCTAATTCATCTGATTAAGTGATTTCTTTTTTTTTTCTGATATTGGCCAACACTCGGGAGGTAAACTTAGCCATTCTGGTCCCTGTAACCAAGTTGTATCATTGATTATCCTAGAGATTTTTGATCCTCGAGAAACTATATCAGCTGGATTGGCAGTACCAGGACAATGATACCAGTTATCAGGTGAGGTCAATTTATGGATCTCTTCAATTCTGTTTCTGACAAAGGGTTTAAAATTTTTAGGGGATCATTTTATCCAAAAATAGGATATTTTTGAATCTGTCCAGTAATAAGTCGGTACATTCAATTTTAAAGCTTTCAAAATGTTACTACTTAGCTTGGCCGACAACAATGTGGCCATCAATTCAAGCCTTGGCAAGGTAAGCGCTTTCAGTGGAGCAACCCTGTTTTTCGAAGCAACAAAAACTGTTCGAACATTTTCGGTGGTTGTTGCTACACGTAAATAAGCAACCGTACCATAAGCCTTCATGCTCGAATCGGCAAAAATATGTAATTGTAGGTCATAATCATGCCAATTGGTGATGTCAGAAAAATAGTATCTGGGTACTGAAAAGTTTTTCAAATGAGGGAGTTCGTTACACCAGCTACTCCAAACTATACGTAAATCTTCGGGTAAGGTGTCATCCCAATCTAGACCCAAATTCCAAATTTGTTGAATTATACATTTTAGTCTTAATGTAAATGGTCCTAGGAATCCA
Source organism: Maratus speciosus (assembly GCA_963932465.1). Taxonomy (NCBI): domain Eukaryota; kingdom Metazoa; phylum Arthropoda; class Arachnida; order Araneae; family Salticidae; genus Maratus; species Maratus speciosus. The sequence continues at coordinate 541,145,437 of OZ010786.1, read as the reverse complement.
AGTGGATCAAAAATCCTACCTAAAACTTGTAGAATAAATCGTTTGGTGTCTATTCTTTTTAAAACGAAATCAACTAAACCTCGAACATCAAAATAAAGTAAATCTTTGGAATTATTCCAAGCGATTCCTAAAACTTTATAAGGGAGATTTTGTTCTCCAAAAGCTTCAGTATTAACTTCTGAAGTTATGCCATTTTCTTTCCATAGTTCACTAAGTGGTAAAGAGTTCGTATGCCATTTGTGTAAATGCATACTTGCATTTTCAAATATATCAATACATTGTAAACTAGTGGATAGGGCTTCATCAATATTTTCATGACTTCCTATAACGTCATCGACATATATATTTTCATTTAAAAATTTTACTGTGTCTGGATATTTTTCGGTGTATTTTTTCAAGTGGTGTTTAATTGTTGCAGCCAATAAAAAGGGACTGCTACTAATTCCAAATAACACTCTGGTGAATCTATAAATTTCAAAGGGTTTAGAATTATCAAACAAATCTTGTGAAAATAAAAATCTTGTTACATCACGATCGTTTTCATCTATAATTATTTGTAGAAATGCTTGTTTTATATCAGTTGTAAAAGCTATGGAATTAAATCTAAACCGTAACAAAACATCAAATATTTCAGGATACAAATCTGGACCTACATGCAGGCAATTATTCAAAGACAGTGAGCCTGTGTCATGAGCAGAGGCATCGAAAACTATGCGTAATCTGCTCGTTGTCCTATCAGTTCTAATTATTTCTCGATGAGGTAAATAAAAAGTTACATTTTGTTTTTCTTCAGGCTCTGTAACTAACTCAATAATACCTTGTTTCAAATAATCTGCTAACAGCTCCTTATACTCAAAAAATAATTCAGGGTTTTTAATCAATCTTTGTTTGAGTTTAAAAAATCTATATTCTGCAATTTTCCGATTGTTATTTAAACATTCCCTTTCAAGCTTCCACGGAAATCGAACTGTATATCGCTTATCATTGTATTTAATTTCTGACTCAAACTGCTTCATAACATTGTTTTCCGAAAAATCTGAATCCTGTTTAGTATTAAAAAGGCCAGATGATTCGACATTCCAGAATTTTTCAATCTGTTCAGAAATAAAATTTTTTTCTACTATTACATTAAATGCTAAGGGCGTATAACTGTCAGTTGTTTTTCCCTGTAGACACCAACCAAAAATGGTGTCGACAGCTACTAATTTTTTATATTTCCAGTAACAATCTCATAATAATAGTCAGCACCTATAAGTAATGTAATGGGTTCTTTGGATGTGGGTGTGTCCGCAAGGGTTAAATTTTCAAATTTTTTACTTTTCATCAAATCATTGATTTCAGGTGGGGGGATTTCAGTAGCTGATATTTGATTGGTGACTAGCGCTTCTATATCAAATTTTGAATTAGGTACATTTTTATTTTCAATAGTTAGTTTAACTACTTCAAAGGTTTTTTCAATAGGGTTCTTATTTCCAAATGTAAAAACCGACAATTTTTCTTTTCTTATTGCCTGTAAATTCAATTTATTTGCTATTTCTTCAGATATAAAGGTGCGCATGCTCCCACAATCTAAAAGTAACCTAATTAGAGATTGTTTTCCGTTTGATTTTATTTTTACACAACAAGTTTGTAGAAGAATTTTATTATTTTCTGTAGAGGAAATAGCCGAAATCACTTTTTCCCTAGTTTCACTTTCATTACCTTTTAATTCAGGTGTGTTTACTTCCTTTATCAATTTAGATTTTAGGCATATCGTTTGATTATGTCTGCCTGAACAGTTCTTGCAACTAGTTTTAGAGTTACAATTTTTGATAACGTGTTTCCTGCCTAAGCAAAGGTAACATCTTCCTTGCGATTTCAATAAATTTCTTTTAGTGTTTACATCAACAGCCTCACACAAATCAGATGAATGTTTACTATCGTTGCAAAAAATACAATGAGCGAGCTGCCTATCTGAAGTCGATTTATCATTCGAAATGTTCATAAATTCACAAGTAGATTTAAATTCAGATTTTGTTTGACTCTTGATTTTTGTTTTATTATTTTCAAATGCTTTCATTCTCGAAAAAAAATGTATGTTCTCTGCTTTTTATTTGAGCGTGCAGAAAATCTAATAATTTATGTATATCTGAATGTGTTAAATTATCTACATTTTGTCTATTATATTCCAAAGCTAATTCTGCCGGTATTAATTTTAAAATTACGGCGATAAGCATGGAGCCATAATTTGCTGGTTCGAGTCCTAATGTGGACAAACATCGAACATTTATTTCTATATCACTGTGCAATTTTTTCAATTTTTGAATTTCGTTAGCTTTATAAACAGGGGATAAATTAAGAAGCTTGTTCAGGTGATGATTAATTATCACGTCTTTTTGACCATAACGCGATTCTAAAACTTTCAATGCTGCGTCATAATTAGCTTCTGATATTTCAAAACCTTCTACAGCATTAGCCGCAGCTCCAGATAAATAACTCTTCAAATAATGAAATTTTTCAATTTTCGAAAGCGATTTATTTTCGTGAATTGTATTTTTAAAGGTATTAAAAAATGAAATAAATTGCGTACAGTCGCCATAGAATTTTTGTATATTGAGTTTTGGCAATATAACAACTGAGTTTTCATAATTAATCACATTCGATTTTAAATCTTGACTGTTATTTAAATCAACATTAACAATTTTTTTGTTTTCGGTTAATTTTTTCTTCACCCGGAATTTTGCAACTGATATTTTATCCACGTAATCATAAACAGAATTGATTTCAGTTTCATAGTCGTCTAACCCTAAAAGGGGCTCAATTTTCTCGTCAACTGACATTAATAATTCTGCTTTAGTATCTAACTGAATAAATAATTCTTCTAAATTATCAAAATTTATTGGACTATCCTTCATAACATTTTCTATATTATTAATCAGTTTGTTACTGCTGTTCTCAAAAATGTACGGTTCTTTTTCAACTTTTCTAAATCAGACATTTCGAAATAAATATGAAAAACTTAATCTTACCTTTGCCGTCTTCTTATCACTTACTATGCTCTATTTTCTTATTTGTGTTTTGAAGACATTAATAGGGTAACGAATACTTTTTTTTTCTTTCTTTCCCGGCCGATGCACCATGAAGAAAAATTTCCAAAGACAGTCGAACATCAACTCAAAGAAGGAGGTGCTTTCTGGGATCTTTTCTTTAAATATTTAATGACTATTTACAGATCATGATTATATACATATATACAGCAAGAATTATCAAACAAATGATTCGGTTTTTCGAAATAAGGGAGGCTTAGCCTCATCAACAAACTGTAAAATATTACAGCGATCATGCTTTTTTAAATCACAACATTGCTTCGTATCGTTCCAGCCACAACAAAAACGCAATCGCATTCTAAAGTAGGATGCGCGCGCATCGCGCGACCTTCCTTTCCAAGGAGAGCAGAGAAAAGTTTCTCTTCAGCCTAAACTATGTTTTTCAGGATGGAGTTTTGTACTGTAAAACAAGTTTTGAATTTGCAAGATTTTTTGCAGCACAAATAATAAGAAAACGAACTTAATAAAAGTATCCCTGGTGCCCTATAATTACTAGTGAATTTTGCAGTATATAGATGTCTGACATATATGGCCTCACGCAATTTAATGAAAATTAATGGTGGTCGAGAATTACCCATAGCCATAATTCGGCAAATTCACAGGAATTGATCTAGAATTAAACAATCGATTAAACGGTGTTATAAGATAGAATGAAAATACCACTATATTAATGAATTATTGTTTGTTTTTATAATTATTTTACAAATAGATATAGTTTTTAAAGTAATTTATTCGTTTTATAAATTATAAGTTATACAAATTTTAAGGAAGGAACATTAAATGTATAAATAATTTCCGTGACTATTAACTGGAAATATTGAACATTTACGTACTTCTAATATATTCTAAAGCAAAAATTTTAATAATGAATTAAATATTTCAATAATAAAGAATATTTTTTAATATGGAAATCATAAAATGATTCAAATTAATTCGTATTCAAGCATGTATTTCATTTCTTGCTGTCATAAACATACATTATAAATTATCAAACAATTTTTGCTTCATATAAAGTTTGTTTTGTACATCATTATATAAGAAAAATGAAAACCAATATAACTAAAGTATGCAGATGACAACGTTTTGCATTATGCAAAAGTATTTGTACCGTTATGATTGCAATAAACAAGCCTTTGTTTTTATGTGAAAGAAATATTTGGGAATAGCCATATTTTTATAAAATTGTAGAAGCTATTTTAATTTATTATCATATTTTGCATGTTGAATACTCTTAAAAGTAATTTATAAATAAAGTTTTATATTTTCATGTAAATATATTATTATACATGTACAAATAAATATCATGACATATTAACATCCCCTCGAGGCATTCATTCATTTGAAATGAAAAATAAATTTTGTGAATAATTATTTAAATATCAGGATATAACTTATTAAATACATTTTGCGTTTATGAAGTGTATATTTTCTTGTGTTAAATTAAATTATGCTTGTGTTGTTTTCGGTTCCCAAGAATTACAATAAATAGAATGTAATTTAATATATTAGAACGTCCATTTGGATTTTTTTATATAAAACGATTGTAAAACGCCGTTGCTAGTGGATTGGAGCCCCTCGAGATTTGGCCTTTTACTATCAATCGATTAAACATTAGATTGTTTCCTTTTTCGCGTTCGTCTTTTATTCTCTAATCTATTTTCATGGGCTTCGTAATCTAGTTGAAGACCTCGATTTTCATAGACTACATAATAAGTTGAAGACTTCAATTTTCTTGGCCTACATAAACAGTTGAAGACTTCAATTTTAGCTTTGCCAGACGATTTTCATGTCGGTGTTGCTCTTTGGCTTTGGATTTTTCCGTATCTGATTATTTGCGCTTACCCATTTTGTAACTTTTTCATTCTTTAACGATTTTATGCCTTTCTATTACCTATTGAAATAAAAATTCTTCTAAAAGTAAAGAACATCATTGAATTTCGTTAAAAAAAATAAAATGTGATCATCACTTGACCCCATCCTCGACCGAAAACAACAACCATTTCCAAATGGTTAAAAAAAAAAAAAAAAAACAATTATTTTGAAGATTGAAATCCTTTCTTATTCTGCAGAATTCTTTTTGTGCATTTTATGATGACAAGCAAATTTAGTTCATGGAAATAAAAACTATTGATTTAATAAAATTTTTCATTATAACAGCAAGTACAAACAATGTAACGTGAATTATGCGGACTCGTGAAAAAGACACACATGGGTCACTGTGACTTACATATGACGAATCTGCCATGTCAGATGACACGAATGATGATAATCATATTTAAATATTGGTCAATTTTTCCTTACATTTTGATGAGGGTTGAGTTGGTCATTTCAAGGCGTTTAAACGCAGATTTATTAATATAAAAAAAGAATAAAATCTGTATAATGACCATACATTATTTTGAACTATGAATGCAACAATTATTCAAACTAAAATATTTGGAAAACGGAAATTAATAGAGATAGTTGCCCCTCTTAAGAGAAAACAAGTTTTACTTTTTTAGTAGTAACAATTTTTATATTGAGCACGAAACTTGTCTAGTCCAAATTTATGAAGAACTGAAATATATATATATATATATATATATATATTGAATGCAACAATTATTCAAACTAAAATATTTGGAAAACGGAAATTAATAGAGATAGTTGCCCCTCTTAAGAGAAAACAAGTTTTACTTTTTTAGTAGTAACAATTTTTATATTGAGCACGAAACTTGTCTAGTCCAAATTTATGAAGAACTGAAATATATATATATATATATATATATATATATTGAATGCAACAATTATTCAAACTAAAATATTTGGAAAACGGAAATTAATAGAGATAGTTACCCCTCTTAAGAGAAAACAAGTTTTACTTTTTTAGTAGTAACAATTTTTATATTGAGCACGAAACTTGTCTAGTCCAAATTTATGAAGAACTGAAATATATATATATATATATATTACTGTAATATAAATAACAGATAAAATGTGGTTTTATTAAGAAACGTAATCAATCATTTCGGCTATATATCTCGGATCTGAAAGATACACTTTAAAAAAACCACTGTAGATTTGCCAGAACAAACTCGATCACAGTGAATGTGCTGTATCTTTCTTTGGTTTCCTAACTATATTAACATGGAAAATACAGTAGTTTATTTGGTAAATACGCAATTTGGACGCATTTTTTTACAGCACAAACTGCTGGCGTCCAAATTTCCAGCACATTGTGCTATTAATTTTACCCAACTACTTTATTTTCCATGATAATATAATCAGGAAACCAAAGAAAGATACAGCACATTCACTGTGATCGAGTTTGTGCGCGAGATGAACAGTACTTTGTACTGTAAAAATGTCGTTTTTTTACAGTGTAGGTACACCACTTGATCGGTATAGATTCATAATTCTATAAGAAAGGAAGTAAAATTTATTAACATTAATAATTGAATGATGCAGATGCAAAAGTCACATTATTCGCTTTTTTTTTCAGGTATTGGGTTATTCAAATTACCGCGTTCGTCTTTTTAAAGCGATTTGGACTGTAATAGTGATTTTACTATAATGAACATATTTTGACTGAAAAAAAATATTGAAAATCTCGGATGAACCAACTTGTGAGCCAAAAACAGAAGTAATTCTCGTTAATGTTTAAAAAAGTAAAAAAGTAGTGAAAAAAAATGTTTCACTAATTTAATGACAGTTAAGAAGTTGAGCCAAATCTACACTGTAAAAAAAAAAAAATAAATAAAAAAAAAAACTGTAAAGTTACTAAAGTTTTTCTAGGAAACTGGGATTCCAAGAAATTTCCATGTAACGGCAGCAAGAAAAATTCCTGTAACAGACGCTTTACAGATTTTTTTTTTTTTTACAGTGTAATAGTAACATTTTTTAACAACTTCTTTTTAATAAATGTTTTTTTTTTTTTTTTTAGTTTTGGTTTTGTTGTTTATTACCCTCCAAAATAATATAATGAAAACTAATGTTCAGAATTTTCTTCTTTTTTTTTTTTTTTTTTTTGTTATTGTTGCTTTAAATAAATAACTGTTTTGGTTTAGAGCTAACATTACTCATAAATGTTTGCTGAAAAGCTCCCATTTTTCACATTTAAATTTATTTTCTAACTTTACCAGAATTATTACAGCTTTAGGATTAAGTGCACGTAGTTGTTATGGCAAAAAATATATCGCAAAAATGTGCCAATATAACATGTTTAATAATAACAATCAGTTTTTTGCATTTTTCGCAAAACTAGATTAAGTAGAAAATGTTAATTCTGCATCTACACAGTTCAATGCAAAAGCTAGAGTTGCATTTGACATAATATCTTATTTACATCAAATTTAAGATTTATTATTTTTTTAATGCAATATAAAATTTTGAATAGAATCTCTTTTTTTTATTACACTTTTCTGTCTTTCTTTCTTTTTTTTTTTTTTTTTTTTTTCGTTTACCATTTTTTCCAAAATATTGCAAAGGAATTTATACATTTTGCACGTTTCATGTAGCCTTTACGAACAATCAAAACACAGTTTTCACTCCACACGAATTTTAGCTTCGTAATAAATTTCATGATACTCTAAACAACTGTCTACCGTTCATGGTTAGCTCTTCGACTGATCACTATTTTGTGTGCACTTTCCTTTCATTTGTAGCTTTTTACTATAAAATGTTCTATTTTCTTTGTCTGGTTTTCTGGATGGATTATCTTTAGCATATAAACTAAAAGCTTTGATAACATTTTAACACGCAAATATTTACGAACATGGCACAAAAAATCACATACGGCCGTTTCGAGGATTCTTGGAACCCCTTCCACAGTGAAAAAAAAAAAAAATAAATAAAAAAATAAAATAAAATAAATAAAAAAACTTTTCTTTCCTATCTTTGAATCTAATTTTTTCCGCATTGAAGAAGGGGATTCAAGAATCCTCGAAACGTATAAAGACAATTGTTTTAATGGTACTTTAAAATGTGATTTTTTTGTGTCATGTTTGTACGTATTTCAGCGTTAGACTGTTGCAAAACGTTTGGCTTATGTATTAAAATTCGCACAAAGTGTTTGGTTTACTTTTATCTATAAAGTTAAACTGTTTTCTTTTTTTTTCTGTGACGTACCCTTTGTCAAGCACTCGTGGTACTTTCTTCTTGCTTCTATTTTGCCGCATCGCAAAAGCAGGAACAGGGGGTGACTGTATCTACAAATTTAGACAGAATTTGACATGAAAACATTTAAAATGCTTCATTAAAATACATTACTACATTGGTGGGATAAAATATATACAAATGTTTTTCCAAAATCTAAAAAACCTAGATGTTAAAATCCACTCCAAGCGCTTTCCGCTAACCTTAAGCCTTTGTCAAGGAGAAGAGAATTCGCTGAGAAAACACTCGACGCTCGATGTTCACTGCTACACATTGAGCGGAAACACCATTCAGGATGCTCGCAGGTGGTCGTATCCATTATACTGAAGGAGGGGGTAGGTAGAGAAATCTCAATCTTCTGGGAGACCAAACTCTACTGTAACCAGAAGTAAACTGTAGAAGATGCGCGGAATTTGGTATGATGATACGTCATTACAACAATTTCCTGCATGCGTTAAAATCTCCAAAAACGCTAAAATAGCGCATCTATTAAAATCGGAAGCCCGCATAATGACTCTTGCTCTATCGAAAATGATGTCAATATCTTTAGTTTGAAACAGACTTGAGTGGGCAGTAGCTGGTCAATTTTTATTAATATCCTGCACAGTGGCGTGGCGTCCGGTCATCGCTGGATGCGGCGATGACCAAGCAATATTTTAAAACTCTTAATAAGCTTTTAAAACTCTACGATCCAGTTTTAGCAGAACATTTGGAGTTCATGTATAAGTGAAGGTAAGATTTAAAGTTTCTTTTTTGAACATTCAACCATTGAATTTTAGAGTTAATAATTTTTCACCACAAACTTAAATAATTGCGATGGCCACCGAAAATTTTCACGCCACGCCACTGATCCTGCATATGCTCTTTAATCCTTGTTTGGAATTTTCTCGTAGGCATACCAATGTAATTTAATATTTTATTTCTTTCCTTACTCCTATATACTCCTGTTAGGGAGTTGAATTCGGAAATAATTAGGGGAAAGCTGGAAATTATTTTAACCCCATTCAGGTTAGGTCTAGAATGAATATGCTACGTCTTTCCTCCGTACTAGGTGAGCGTTAGGAATTATACATTGATTTATAGTAAAAAAAACACGTCTTTTTTAAATATCATAACACTATCTCGAAATCACTAACTTTCGCAAAAACATTGTCAACACAAATGTTGTAGAGCTGAAAATTCAGAATAAAATGAGTACCTACACTTAATACTTTTGTTAAATATTAAGGTCACAATTCCGCTTTACAATTTTAGGCCCGTGGTCAGAGGGTTGAACTCAGAATTAATTACTGGAAAACTGGAAACCGTATAAAACCCTTCAGATTAGGTCTAAAATGAATATTCTATGATTTCCCCCTCGTACCAAGTGAGCGTTAGGAAATATGAACGTATTTACATTTGAAAAACATTTTTTTCCTGAATATTTTAAACAATATCTCAAAATATTTAATTATATTAATAACATTGTCAATGCAAATGTTGTAGAGCATAAAATTCTGAATAAAATGAGCACCCACATTAATATTTTTGTCAAAATTAAGGTCGCAATTCCATTTCAAAATTTTGCCTTAATCACTAATCAAGAGCTTCAAGATAAAAGAGACCAGGTTACCTTAACAATATCTCAAAACAGCTAACTATATCAAAAAATTGCCAATACAGATGTTGTAGAGCTTAAAATTCTGAATAAAATGAATACTCACATTAATATTTTTGTTCAAAATTAAAGCGCAATTTCTGATATTGTTAAAAATATTAAAGAAAAACGTGTTTTTCGAATGTAAATGCGTACATATTTCCTAACGCTCACTTAGTACGAAAGGGAAAACATAGAATATTCATTTTTAGACCTAATCTGAAAGGATTAAAACGATTTCCAGTTTCCCCCTAATTAATTCTGAGATCAACTCTCTGTCCACGGGCCTAAAACTTTAAAGTAGAATTGTGACCTTAATATTCAACAAAAGTATTAAGTGTAGGTACTTATTTTATTCAGAATTTTAAGCTCTACAGCATTTGTATTGACAATGTTTTTGAAAAAGTTAGTGACTTCAAGATAGTGTTATATTATTTAAAAAACGTGTTTTTTGACTATAAATCATTGTATAATACATAACGCTCACCTAGTACGAGGGGGAAAACGTAGCATATTCATTCTAGACATAAACTGAACGGGTTAAAACAATTTCCATCTTTCCCCTAATTATTTCCGAATTGGGCCTTTTTTTGCTCCCCTACCACTGGGCTATATATACTCCTTACCCCTATATTACCGCTCCAACATATTTTCTAGAGAAAGCATTTGTACCGTTTTCAACTTCTATCCTCCTCTTCAGTGTATTTTATTACATCTACACTTGAACTTATTCATATATTTAAATATATATAGCTTAATGTCAATAGCATCTTAGCCAGCCTCGACATAATATCACTATATCCTTCTATAGCTATACGGGAAGTGCAGGACTATATGTTAAATTATATCAATTGTAATCAGGGATTTGGTGGCAATATGAAGAATGCCGTTATATCCGGTTTAAACATAATTACCAGAGTTTAATAAAGCGTTCAGAAAATAGACTATTTTATTGAGTCAATTTATTAATAGAATTTGACTTCTAAAAGGACAGGTTCTTGTTGGTCTTTTTCAATCAATACAGGTGAGTTTTCACTTCGAGAAACGTCGCTGTCCCTCAAATCTATATTCTTTTTGCAGTCATCTGGTAGGCCTTTTAAAAAATAATCCGAAATAGAGGAAGGTAAGTCTACTGTGAAATTTCCATCATTTAATTAAAAATTAAAGTTTTAAACATAGAAATATGAGAGGTAGAGAGACGCACCACACATCTCGACGTCAGAGGCTATTTAGCCTATTGATAGCTATTACGCCTATGACCTCGAACTGTGAGGTACACCTCTTTAGCTCTCATATTTCTATGTTTTAAACTTTAATTTTAAAATTTCACACTAATGTTGGAGTTCTAAAACCCCAAAAGAGCTGTAAGCACGCTTTTTATACAATGTTATAACTTTTATATAAATTTGTGCGATTTAAAGTTGCCTGTTATGTCTTAGTATTTGTAAGTGATTAATTAATCGATTTTTTAAAACTATTACATAACCTCTCCTTGTTTCATATTAGAGATTCTGTTATCATTGGATAGCATTTCTTTCAAAAGCACATTCCATTCATTTTGCAAAAAAGAATTTTTCATTTAATGGAATTTAAACCATTCCTCAAATGGGAATTTTATTTGACATTTTTGTATTTTTATTTTAAAAAAACGTATATTTTATACTCTTTTGAAAAACTTTCTGAAAGTGTTTCCTGGGAATAAAATTTCCAGAACATCACATTTAACTTATAATTGAAGAATTAAAGTGAAAAATCTAATTATTTAGTTGCGATTCAATATATGAAAATTTTATTTTTAAAAAACTCATTTAAATTTAATTATTTGTATTAGAAATGCGTTGCTTTCATTTTTTGTGATTTTGTTTAGCGTTTTAGAAAAAGCTTCTGATTTTTAAATTTACTTATTTTTATGTAAAAATTATGTAAGCTTTTAATATGTAAACTTTTACTACAAATGTTTTATTTTATCAAATTTTATTTTTGTATAAAGTAATCGCAATTAATTCCAGTAACATAACATGCAACAAATTTCTTTGTTGAATATCATTACTAAAGTAGGAAAGTTTCTTAATATGGATAGTTTTTGTTAGAAAATACGTATTTCAGAAAAACATAATTCGGAAAATGTACATCAAGCATGGCAAATGAGATACGTTGGTACTATAAATAGTTTGTATGTATTCAGACATTGTTGCAATAGCTATTTCACTCTCATGCAAAAAAGTATGAATGCACAATTTATTACCATTAAATATATTAAATTCAGTAATAGGGAAATAATAGGACTCCATCTTAATTAGGACATATCACAATGACAACCTTAAATGAGTACATATCATGGGATATCATTGAATTAATTACGTATGACAGGATTTAATAGAATTAAGGAAGCTTTTATTAATATCTTTGTATGTTTTTTTTGGATTTTCATAAAATTCGAAACGACTCAACAAAATTCTGAAACTATTATATATATTATATATATTAAATTTCAAACCATTCTGTTGGATAGTTTTTGAGCTGTTGTATGCAGACAGATGGACGGAGCAGTTGACAACTATAGGTTCTACGTATTTATATAATTAAGAATGTCCCTAAACACTTAGAGTTAAAAGTAGTTTTTATTATTAATTTTTTTCTGATTTAACTACGTGTATTTAATTTCTGTGTATGTGTAAATAAAATAAAATGTACAAAAGGCGACCCCCGCCTCCGCTCCCATATCATTTGATCAGAAATTGACGCTTTCAAAAACGAAAACGGCATTCGATTGGCAATTATGGGATCTTTAAATGTTTATTAAAAAAGTAAACGTAAATAGCCATCCATGTGGTAAAATTGTACGAAGCATTGGAATATAATAATATGGACACTTTCATTTGATATCATATATTGTTTCTTTCTTAAATTTTGCTTATCGAAAACTAATGTCAAGTAATTAGATAGAGTAGTTAACGAATTTTGCTGATGTAATATTTGCAACTCATAATGTTAAATTCTTCTTCTTTTGTTCCAAAATAAACTGCAGTGCCTAGTATATTTTAAGCATATCACAAATTTATCTTGGCAAAAACAAAAAGTAAATTTTAGATTCCCATATTCGTAGTGTCTACAAATTAATTTCTGATAAAGATTTTGCATATATATTTTCAAATATTTTTTTCTTCATATTTTCACCTTTTTGAATAGCTTTTTAACTGTACTGAAAGAAATTAAAATGCAAAATATGATTTCATTATCTCGTTTTAAAATTGATAATTTTAAAGGTTTATGCACTTTTACTATAAGAGATCTTCCACATAACATGATTTTATAAAAAGGTTTTTAAATTTGCATAATTTCTTAGTAAATGACGATTTTTGTATTTCTATACATCTATTTGGTGATAAAGTATATGTGAAGGGGGTCCGTTTTATCTCTCTTCGATAAACTGTACATACTTTCTGCAATTAGTTTTTTTTTTCTTCATTTTCATTACATAAATAAAACATTTCAATTAAAAAAAGCAATTTAACAAATTACAACGACCATTTGGAAAATGGTTTTTCCAAAGACTAAAATTTACAGCATAGACTAAAATTTACACACGGAGATGATCATACATTACGTACGACATGAATTAGACATTAACATTCCTGGATCCATCATGAACAAATTTTAAGATAAATTTCAGTTTTACAATTTTCGGTAAAGTAAATTTTTAAGCTTCTACGGAGCAGGTCATACATTACGCACGCATGGATCAAACATTAATAATCCTGGACCAATTTAAAAAATAAATTCACTTTTAAACTTCTAAACATGCCACAATTTTACTTTTTAAACCATCGTACAGAAAAAAAAATGTATTTTTAAATGCAATATGCTTGAACGCTGTATCTCAATTTGTTTCTGAGTTATTGATTTTTTTCTTGTAGTTTTTATTACTTTTTTGTCATAGTGGCAACAGAAGTATGCACATTTTATATCAGACACACTTTTACTAATAAAACAATTTAAGCCATGTACTCTATATATTATGAAGAATATTCAATTCCTACTATTAATTCAAACTCTCCCTATATTTATTTACTTATTTATGTATATATCTTGTTATAATTTTCAATCGTTAATAAAATACTTATTATTCATCCTATCAAGTTGAAATATTTTTTTTTTATTTATACTGGATGACAATTGATGTTAATAAAGTTTTTTTTCAAATATTAATTCATTAATTAAATTTTAATTAATTAATTTTAGTTTTACATGCGAGACAAAATTGTGGCCATTGGTTATTGAAGCATTTAGTGCATCTTCATATTATAAGGGTGGTTACCATAGGGAGGACCCTGTTTTGTTACCAAAAACCACCAAGTTTGTCGACAACTTGGTCATATATCGCTCAATTTGGAGACCAAGGTGAGTCGCCAAAAGTGACACCAACTTGGCGATATCTCTAATGTTTCGCCATATTCCCATAGACTTCCATTGTACACATAGTTGCTTATAGAAAATCAACAAATTGAGATATTTTAATGCAACAAAAACTAATATTAGTTTAAGGGATTATATTAAGGTTTTTTTTTTTTTTTTTTTTTTTTTTTTTTTTTATGACCTAAGTAGGAATTGAATTAAAAAACAAAATTCTTATATTACTTGTTTAGAAAAGTTTAATCAATAGGACCATCATCGGAAACAATGCATCACGCATTTCACATGTGTTCCGATAATGGACACACTTAGTTTTATCGACATACTTTTCTTATTAAAATAAAATGTACATTTCTTGTGTTTGTTTTATATCTAAGTGTGCGTCTGCTTTATAATTTCAGAATAGCTTAATAAGCTTTTTACATTCAAGAAATCATTGCGGTATGTACGGGTTTGAAAAATTAGATTCGTTATCCCTTGCTTTTAAAAATTAATGTATATTTACAAAATCTTTTGAAACTAAATTCCATGGAACCCGCTTATAGAAAATGTAATCCAAATTTTCATAAATATATAAATTTGAATGGAAATTTCGCTACATTAATTAGGTATACACAAACTGGCTTCATTTATGACGTTTTATTTTTGGTCGCCAAGCTTGGAGAAATATTGCAACATATCACCAAGGTTTTTCAAGAAAAGTTAACGATGGCGGATATCACTAAGTAGTTTTAAGCGTTATAGAATAGCAACACTGATTACAAGAATTAAAGTATATTTGAGAGATTAAGTTGATAAAACTCATTAATGAAACTAGATTAGGAAAAAATCAGACGTCCTAAAAAGTCAAAATATTATACTCTGGACGTCTTCAATAGGTAGCTTTTTAGGTGCGTTTGTAATTATATACATATATAATTACATACATATATGTGCACATAGTCCGTCTGTCTGTCTATCCATCCATCTGTCCGTCTGTCCGCATATAACAGGGCAAAAAACTATCCGATCGAATGGTCTGAAATTTTAAATATATAATTGTTTCAAAATTTTGTCTTCAAATTTTATGAAAATCAGATATATAGTTTAATTAGATAGACAGTCAAAATTTTTCCGTTACATTACGGCCAATGGGAATAAATCATTGCAAGTGCATTTTAATGATGCTACAGCCTTATTAATGGTCTGAAATTTTAAATATATAATTGTTGCAAAATTTGTCGAGACATTTCAAATTTTATGAAACTCTGATGTATAGTTTAATGACAGAGACAGTCAAAAGTTATCCGTTTACATGACGGCCAATGAGAAAAAAGTATTTCAAATACATTTTAATGATATTACAGCCTTTCGAACAAAATGAAATGGACATGGATATGCACTTATTGAAGTGCACTAAAATATACATTCAGTACAATATTCGCTCAAAAATATTTAAAAAACTAGTTATAGTACGAATGCACCTCACTTGTCACGTTTGACGAGCAATTCAAATTGTTACTTTTTGTAATAGAAGCTACCTACATGCTTATAATAAAGTTATTTTTCGATGCATGACTACCTTCCAATTTAAATGGAAGACACTTTATAACTTTCAAATTCATTTTTTTTTAATTTCATTTTAGAGATAGAGAAAGTTACATCACAGAATGCAGCTAGTTGGCTCTATAGGCGTAATCGAATAGGGTATATTTATTTTAATACAGTGCGGCGCAAAAGATTAAGCACAACGTAAATATTTTAATAAAAATAAAATTGTACAACGAAATGCTTTAAATGTCCACTGTAGGTAATAATCAATGCAATTATGACACTAAATTTGAAGTATAAGTTATTCTTATATACCTTAAAATGAAGATATTTACCAAGTTTCATACAATTTGCTTTATTAGTTTGTGAAAAATGTTGCGCGCAAGCATAAAATTTATGAAACAATTTTATTTTTTATTTATCAAAATTAAATATAACAAAAATAAAATAAAATTTCAATATAAAATATTTAAAAAAATATTTTAAATAGAAGATATATTAGGTTGTCTAAATTAAAAAAAAATATGCATTTATGTTTGATAGAGATTCTAAAAGAAATTAAATGTGACATTTTGCTAAATTGCACAGCCAGGTAAAAAGTAAGACTCCTGAGACCCCTTAATTTACGTTATCCTAATATTATTATTATTATTATCACTGAAATGTACATGTGTTTCTATTTTTATGTATCATATACACTTTTGTACCAAAGTCCAGTCATTATTCAGCCAGCATACACGAAAATTTTATTCCTTATTTTTAACACCTTGCAACACAATTTAAAACTGTTTATGAATTCTGATTCACTGGCAGTCCGTCAATCCGTCTTCTAATGCCCTTAAATATACTCGGATTGCCATGTAATTCATCTAAGTTATTGATATAAACTGCAGATTGTTCGGAATTAAAATTGAAGTTTGCAACATTTATAGGGCTTTTGTAGAGAAAAACTAACCTTAGAATTTGAGATTAGAAAAATATAATATGATTATGTTAATGGGGGGGGGGATTTTCTGGGGCCATTTTATTGATGTTATACAGTGCGTCGCAAAAATTTAAGCACAACCCAAATATTTCAATAAAAATAAAATTGTACAACGGAATGCTTTCAAATATCCACTGTAGGTGACTACTGTGATCATTAGTATGTACCTCAAATTTGGAAAATATTCATTGTTACGAAAATCACAAATTACAAAAAAAACTTTTTTTGTGATGTCGCAAATGTTTATCCACAAATGATATTTTATGCAAATATCTCCTTAAACATGATAGTTGGAGGATAAGAAAGAGTTTTTTTTCCAGGAGTATAAAGTGTAGTGATCGCTGTAAGAGTTATATCAACATGCCAAAATGTCTGCAGTTCTCGCCTGAAAAATTTGTAGAAGTTTGGAAGCTGAAGGTAAATCCGTTTTGCAAATTTCGCTTACATTAAATCTGTCTAAACGAGTTATTTATAGTGTTTTGCAACGTGGAAAACTATTTAAAAATGCGTATCTCGAAGAAAGGTCGAGTAAAACCACATTTAGTGAGGATAGAATAATTAAAAAATTGGCTGTAACTATAAATTTGTTTCTTAATCAGATACAAAATCAACTTCGATCAAAAATAGCACATAACACCATACGAAGACGAATAACTGAATCAGGATTTGTCAAAAAACAAAATTTAGCTCGTAAGCCTTTTCTGAAATAGTGTCAAAAACAAGCAAGACTTCAATGGGCAAAACAGTGCAAGTATTATCGTCCAGAATGGATTATTGTTATTTTGTATGATGAAAAAAAATAGAATTTGGATGATCCAGATGGCTTTTCATTCTATTATCGTGACTTCAGGAAAGATCCGTTTAGCATATTCATCAGGTAATGACGTGGTGGTTCGCTCATGGTATGGGCCGTTTTTGGCTACAATGGACAAACTTCTCTTTGCCTCCTAAATGGCAGACAAAATTCACAAAAGTATCAGGAAACTCTTAGTGAGCATTTGTGACTGTTTGGTGAACTCCTAGGTGCCAACTGGACCTTTCAACAAGACAACGCATCGATACTCACTTCCCATTGCAGAAAATAATGGCTTAGATCTCATAATATCAGTGAGAATAACTGGCCAGCACTCAGGTCAGATCGGAATCCGATAGAGAACATCTAGGATATCTTCTCACGTGACGTCTACAAGAATGGGAAGCAGTATTACTTAGTGTAAAAGCTCAAATCAGCGATCGAGGAAGCCTGATGCATACTCGCTCCCAAAACCTTCCATACTTTCTGGTTATCAATGGAAAATCGCGTATTCGACCTCATCAGGTGCAATGGAAACACCATAGACTACTAAAGGACATTTGTGCTTTCTGAAATGTAAATATTTCGTTTTTGTGCATAAATTTTGAGACATCGTGATTTTGATTTTTTGAAAATTTATTAGTTTGCTTACGATAAAATGTTTCCTAATACGATATATGAAATTTTAATCCAATTGTTTAGATACAGTAAAAATTTCAAAGCATTCCTATGTATATTTTTCCTTATATAAAACATTTAGCTTGTACATAATTTTTTGAACCGCACTGTATACATAGTCATGACGTTCAAGACTATAGCTGTAAAATTTCAGGTTGATAGGACTTTGTAGGCAACCTGTATACTTAATTTTATTTTAAAGTTTTCAAAATTAATTTGAAAGACGTAGCATTACAAAAAAATTGTTGCTAATTGATATTGATGGAGAAAAAAGTATGATAAAGTATCTATTTTTATTAATAGTTTTCACTAATAAACATACATCATGATTCAGAACTCTATGTCGACTTTGAATCGACATGTAGATTAGAACGACGATAACAAACAAGAATTATATAGAAACATAGAGACGCACACGCAAGCCTCACGCGCAAGTGGGCACTAAAGGTTTATTTTAAAGTTTTCAAAAATTTGAAAAACCTATCGTAAAACAAAAAGGTTGCTAATTGACATTGATAGAAAAACAAATATCATAAAGTTTTTATTTTTATGAATAGTTTTCACTAACAAATATACATCTAAGTAAAATATCAAATAAAAAAAATAATGTGAATTCCGTTAAAAATACTTTAAGATAATGTTCTAATTTATTCGCTTTTTTTTTCCATTACATTTAATAATTTATGGGATGTTTTCGCATCCACATTAAAAAAGGTATATCTTTTTAATAATATCTCTATTTATTCCAGTATAGTGACACTAAAAAATATTCATGATAAAAAAAAATGATATTTTGCTTTAATTAATTTTTCATAAGTAAATATGTATAAACTAAAGTAAAAGTAATAAAATGAAAAAAAAAATCCTTATTGGTAACAATATTTTCTTTAAAAAACAGTGTATTTATAAATAAATAAAAAATATATTAATCGATTTTTTTTTCTTCAATCGAACAACAACAAAAAAGTAATCGTTTCCTTAAAACTATTTTCAGATGTGTTTAGATTTTCTGTTTTGGTCTGTTAATGACATACCGTTTAATGGGCGTTCTAGCTATCGTATAAGAAAAAACGCAAACATTTTATTTGAATTTATTATATCTAATTTATGTAAGTAGTGTAAAAAAAATACTTTTATAATGCCCGTTAGTGAAATAGTCATAACGTTTTTTTTTTTTTTTTTTTTTTTTTTTTTTTTATGAAAACTATTATTTTTAACTATATACGCAATAAAGCAACAATTTGGCTTTAAAAGTAATTTATACTATTTCGTAATTTAGTAAAGTATGTTTAAGTATGAAATAGAATGTAATTTAATTTTTTGAAATTATTTTCTGCTTTAACATTACAAAGTAAAAAAAAAAAAAAAATTAGATTCCTTTAAAATGATTTTAAAATAATTTCTAGATCTATTTTTTAAATTTTATGCGTGGGTTACACTGGACAACTGTGGTTTTGTCCTAGAACTAAAATTAGTTGATTCTAGATCAGTTTTTGGCGCTAATTCCGAATATGCTTTCCATTTATCTCTAGGTGGTCCAGGTTTTGAGAAATTTGCAGATACAAATTTATGCAAATTTAAGCTTTTTTGTGCTAGTTTATGCAATTTTATTAGATACAATACATGTCACATCTAATTACGTTTTCTAGCTAATGACTACTTGACTATTTGCTTCAGATAAATGTCACGATTTGCATATTCTTAACATTTATTTATCAGTTATTAAGCCTAATTTGCATATTTTTCAATGGTGTAATGTTTACGTCACTATCAACTTTAAAATATTTGCCATAGAATTGACGTAATGTTTTTCTAGACAAAATTTTTATGCTGATTTCAAATCTGCAATCTGATTTCTTATGTCATGTCTAGTTTTTGAGTAAGCTGAATTTCTACTTTTGCACGGCATTAACACAGGTTTGACATAATATTTTTTTTGGGGGGGGGGGTGTGTAATTCATTGACAAGAAGATGAACATGGTCAGATTCATATCAGAGACATAAACAAAAATTTATATAATCGAAAAAAAATAGGTAGTAGAATCTATCCTAACTAGTTGAAATTTATCATACAAAGTATCAGAAAAAGCTATTTCTGGATTTTTTGACCAAAAAGTAAAATTTCACTTTTTTCAAATTCTATACGTGATAGAAGAAAACAGATACAAGATTTGAAATCAGCTTAAAAAAACTAGTTTAGAAACATATCAGCGTACTCGTGCGGCAGAAGAATTTAAACGTCAAGAAACATTAATAGAAAAACATGAAAAATATTCAAATTAGGTACAATATTTCACAGTCACATGTCAGTATAATCTCTGAAACAACGTTTTTGTGAAGTAAATTAGGTAGTAATCATAACATAAAACAAAAAACCCTGCATGATATTTCTTTATACCTTAAATTTGCGAATAATTGTATAAAATTTACTAAATTTTCATAAATTGATATATCCAAATATCTCTCATACTTGACGTGCTGTAATAAATCTAAAACTAGATTCGGAATCAGCACCAAAAACTGCCTATAAACAACCAATTTATGTTTTAGGACAGTGCAAAAGTTCTAATTTGTTGACCAGTGTTATTAAATGGAAAGTTAAGGTACTGCATGAATCGTAAAAAATCTATTGAATAATATGACTTTAAAAACATTTTTGCTATTTTTAAATAATAAAATGTTTATATCATTAATATTCATTGGTAAATACGTATATAAAAACTGTGAGTTAACATTTAACTGATATTTTCTCGCAAAATCATGTGTTACTATAAAATGCATTATATTCTAATTTTCTCAATTAACATTTTAAAAATAAAATAAAAATAAAAGTGCCCAGTTAAACTGATGGCACTGAGATCACAGGCAATTCGCACTAATTGTATATTTTGCTCTTATTTAAAAAAAAAATACTACTCCTCGAAAAATACCCCGTTTCTCCTCTTTATACTTAACCAATGAGCCTCCAAATGTCATAAGGGAAGCGCCTTATCGAAATAAACTGGTATGACAAATTTGACGCAAATCAGATAGAAAAAAACATTTATGTAAATAGAGGTTGTAATAGGCCCCCCGTACCCCCTTTGCACTTAACCAATGAACTTCCAAATCTAATCGGGGAACCGCCTTATCAGAATTAATCGGTGTAAAATATTTGAAGCATATCGGATAGAAAAACCCATTTATCGAAATTAAGGGGGTAATTCCCCGTTCCCACCTTTAGGCTTAAACAATGAACGCTCAAATCTAATCTTTGAAGCGTCTTATCAGAATTCGCCGGTATACCAAATTCGAAGAAAATCTCATAATTCTGCATGGAAAACCGATTTATGTAAGTTAAGTTGAAGATTATGCCCCCATTGCCCCCTTTTATACTGTGCCAGTGAACTCCGAAAAGTAATTTGGGAAGCGCCTTATCAGAATTAACCTCGAAAAAAAATTAAGCAAATCGAATATTTCTATCAAGCGTTATCGCGTTATGTACGTACATACATACGTGCATACACACATACAGAACCGGCGTGCACATTAGCTCCAGGCATTGGTAGCCTGTGAGCTAAAAATCATAATAAAAAAATCATTAAAGACATCATAATTAATTTCAACTTTAATTACTATGTTTTTGAAGATCTAGCAAGGTATCATACAACATGGCTTTTGTATACGTCATCAAAAATTATTCTAATATAAAAGAGCTTTGGAGGCATCTCTAATAATTGGAATAACGAAGCACACAATATTATAATAAGCGCATTTTTTTTTTCATTTTCTGAGGGATTTATTTATTTGAATAGATAGTTTTTATTACTGATTGTGTATCAATTATAGAGTGAAATTGACAGAAAAATAATTCTAGTGTTTATTTTCCTGATAAATATGGGTTTATTTATAAAGTCGTTTGTGATTATTCTAATCATTTTCCCCTTATTTTAATACAAGAAAAATCTCATCTACGTTAAAACATATTTAATAAATTCTAATACCATATGAACGTTTGTGTTTTCGTAAAAGACGGGTAAAAAAACTTTTAGCTACGGCGCATAAAATAAATTATTTCCTTTGATGTTATCACTATCCATTTCAATAGAGTGGATTCTTATTCAGATTCTAAATAATACAAAAATACTTTTTATTTTCATTTATAACTTGTATTCAGTATTTAATTTGTATAAATTAAGTTTAAAAATGCTTTTAGGGGACCATTCTTCTTAATATTTTCAAATGAAATTGTGTGTAATGATCGGTCGATTAACTTTAGTTTCAGATAATGCACAAAGGAAAAAAAGTTGAAATTTCCTTTGTAATCAATACAATTATGATGAATAAAAGTTAAGTAAGAGAATCTTTTCGAAAATACTCCCTAATAAAGGCGTAAAGTAATATTTTACATAATAACTATAAATAATTAAATATGTGTGTAAGAGGATTTCAAATTATAATAGGAAAATTATTTAAAATACCAATATTTTTTCCATACATTTTAATTATACTAAAATCAGCTTTGCAGCTAAATGTACACTCATGTTCAAAATTAAGAGAATTTTCACTTTTTGTCGATTCTCTCCAGAACTACGGGACACATTTTAATGAAATTCTGTATAGACAGGGAGACGATAGCAAAGAGCATCACCTCATCGAGTTCACGTCTGAAATTCCAGAATTAGTTAAAATTCGATTCACATATTAAAACGCGGTTTGTCTGCCAAGTCATATCTTGGTGGAAAACACCTTAAAACCCATTTGAGCAGTTGATTCGTAGGTTTACCAATGTGTTATCCTTCTCGCCGTCCTCCATGATTTCATACCTTTGGGTTCAGGAAAACACAATGATAAACCTACGAGTCAACCGCTAAAATCGGGTTTTCAGGTGTTTCCACCAAGATATAGCTTGGCAGATAAATTGCATTGTAATATGCCAATCGAGTTTTAAATATTTCTGGAATTTCAGCGGTGAACTCGATTAAGTGATAATCTGTGCTTCCACCTCCCGGTCTAGTATGTATATAGGTTGATATAATGCAACAAAAATAAACATTCAATAGTTAAATTGAGCACGCATGATCATGCATCAGAAGGCATAAAACAGATATTACATCATTTAACCAAAATGTGTCAATAGGGGTATGTACCCGTCTTACAGTTATACAGCTCTCAACAACGTGAACACTGAAAAATAGACAGCTTATGGGTCCCTATGGTTATTAGTCTCCCTCCACTTTCAACATTGTTTCCAGAACCTGGATAGTTTCGGAAAATGGAAGCCGAGTTCCAATTTTCCTTGCAAGAGCGTCCCAGACATACTCGATAGGGTTTAGGTCTGGAGATCTGGCTGGGCAATCCATCTGGCGAATATCCACACTTTAAAGTAATTCGTTAATCAGATGAGCTGTATCTGGGGGCATGTTGCAACTCATTAAAATAAAATCAGGGCCAACTTCATCGATCAAAAGGTGTACATAGAATACCATAATATCCTCCCTATATCTCACCACAGTCATAGAGTCTTTGAGAAGCACAGGGAGAGATGTGCGCCAATCCAACACGGGGCTTTTCGAGACCATCAAACCTTCGCTGCCATAGTGGTCTTTTTGACGAAAGTTGGAAGGCCGATATTCTCCAGATGAAAGTAAGACAAGAATTTCTATTTATGCTGAACAGAGATTCATTAGTGAACAGGTTGGTCTCCAATTGGTCCGTAGTCCAAAGTTAATGATCTCTCTACCATGATAAACGAATTTTCTTTATTGTATAATTAAAAAGAGTAATTGTAAATTTGGAACATAGATTTCATTATACATAGTGACGCACGACAAACAAGTGCGGAATTAAATTACCGTTTAAAATTTCTTAACATTTCGCACAAAATAAAACGAGTTTGAACAGATACTTGTGTTCTTAGGGCAATGACATACAATGCATTTTTGATTGAATAAATATGTTGTATCATTGGTTTTCACTAAAAATGATTTGCTGTAGTGGGCTCAATATATGTGCAATAATTTATAAATAATTATAATTTGTAAATAGATTACGTAATTATAGTAATTATAAAAATATACAAATACGTCTGAAACATAATTAAAGCAAATTTAATTAATTTTTCAACTACATTTCAGCAGTGAAATTACGCTTGAAATTATTGAATATTAATGATGTGAATTATCACATTGCTACAAAGCGTAAACCAAATAAGTGAGAAATGCCAAGCTGGACATCGTCCTTGTGGTTTAGTGGTAGAGCACTGGAGATCGATTCCAGGGACCCGGGTTCGATTCCCGGCTTGGACATTTTTCACTAAGTTGGTTTACGCTTTGTAGCAATGTGATAATTCACATCATTAATATTCAATAATTAAAGCTGTTAAGTAAAATCTGGTGACAATATTTAGAAAAGTATCCTTAAAACAACCTTTTTAATAAAACTCATTTTTAATTTTTTAACGTAAATATCACATTAGCTTAAACTTTTATATTACTCTTTATTTAAAGAAAACTGATTTCTTCATTTCTCAATTTTTAAAATAACGATGTTGGATTTGCTAATTTCATTTAAATATTCTAAAGAAAACGTAACTCAGATGCTGAAATTTTATCAAAGATTAAAATAATAAGCACTTAATGTGGTGTTAGAAACAAGGATGGCAAATTAACAGAACTTTTATGTTGCAATTGAATCTGAATTTCCATTTTGTACCTCCAGCAAAGTGAAACAAAGAAATATAAGAAGAGATTTGTAGATGAAATATTTCCGCTTTCAATAGAAATGACATTTGTTTGCACAAGTGTTTTTAATAAGGAGAGTTTTGCTGTTATATACATTTTTATGAGATACATATAAATATATATATATATATATATATATATATATATATATATATATTACAAATTAAAAACCTGTCCCGGAGTAATGTTGACGTCACATTAACGATATTAATACGTGGTAAATAAATCAATTCTACAACACTTGTTTTACTTATAAAGTGCGCACAATTTCAATTTTTACAAAGTCGAATATATGAAAAAATGTTCTTTCAAATCTTCAAAACTGTATGGCAATTTGCTGTTTTCGTTTGTGAATTTTACAATATTTTTTTAGCATAATGTTTTTGTTTCACGGGCAGACCGATTTCAAAAGACGAACTTGTTTACACATATAATATATATATATAAATATTTGTTTTAAAAAAATATTTCTTAACGAAATGCAAACTTAGTCAATAAATAAAATATAGAAAACTCAAATTAATCAGAAAAATGACTGAACTGCCTTATTCCAGATCTAGGAAACTCATTCATACACTATTAAAACTGCTCAGAAAGTTTTCTGATATGCAAATGTAGCCAGTTTTTTTAACTATTTTGTAAATGTAAAAAATGGATCACGTTCTGATGCTTTGAAAGATAAACATATGTTTTCGAAATCTTGGGTAACTCGGAAGAAGTTAAACCATACTATTCGTGATTATATATATTTCTCTACATTGACAAACAATTTAAAGAACTAAACAATTAGTTTAAACAATTTAAATTTTTTTACAGTGTACCGCAACTGATTTATGTATTTATTTATTTTGCTTGCCAATGCACATAAAAATGTGATTCCGTTTGCCTTTTATCAATCATTAATTATGCATGGCTAAACGGATGATTCTAAAGATAATGTAAACAACATGTATTTATTTTAAAGTCCGAATTCAAACAATTAGATTTGTTAATAGTTATTTTAAAATTGTCATTACTGGAAAAAGAACTAATAAATATTTATTTTTTTAATTGTTTTCTTCAGTAAATGTGTATAAAATAATGTGGCAAGAAAAATCCAAATGAAAAGAATTGAAAATTGCATTTTCCGACGGAATTGTGCATAATTATAATAATTATTTTCAGCTTTTAATTTTCAATGCTAGCAATCTTATGTATTTCATTAAAAGTATTTTCTTTAATTAATTTAAATGCACTTTGCAATTTTTTTCTTCGTTAATGAAGGACACATTACCGGAAGTTTATTCTATTGCATGATGTAAAAAATATCAATTTACTTGTATGCCGTCGAAATTATTTTGAAAAATTATATTACATTTTTTACTAATTATCCATAATTAAGAAAAAGTCCATTTTGCCTAGGTTAATTTTCATATGCGTATGACTATTAATATACTAACAAATTTCGAAATAAATTAATTTTTCCTATCCGTAATACAAATATTTACATTCTTTATATGTACACATAAAAATGCATCTTTTCAAAAAAAAAAAAGTTATTGCGTTCACGTTAATATTTTTTTCCTTTATTTAAACTTTCTGGATCTCTATTTAACACATATTTGAATTTTTCATTGTAATTTAAACGCCAAAACATATGTTCTTTTATACATTTAAAACATACATTTAAAACATATATTATTACATTTCGACGATTTTATTTAATTTTATGTTTTTCATTTCAAGCAAATATTGTTCTTACAGACAAATATATTTTTTTCCGTAAATGCTTGAATTCTTCATTTTACAAAAAAGAACGTTATTGAAGTGTATGGGAAACATTAGCGTGCAAAAGAAAAATAAATTAAATAAATCTACCTTTCTCATTTGAAACTTCGAAAAACTTTACGTTGGATTTTTTAAGACTTAGTTACAGGGTGTAATAAAAAGAAAGTAAAATTGTTTTTAAACAATTTAAACATGTTTATATATACACCGTGAATGAAGTTTCCCCAGGCATTTTGTTTTTAAGAGACACCAATAAATAAACAAAAAAACATAGTTGCGAATTCTAAGATAATTACGTGATTAACACCTCTACTACACTGACCCTCTTCCAGACCATTTAACTTCCAACAAATGCTTAATGTTGAAGTTCCGAAATTCGTTATTCCTTTTAATTAGTTTTATTTGTATGTCACATTATTTTGTTTCGTGTGTGGAATACATCGCCCGTTATTTTGTATTATGTCTTCCATTGTCTTTCATTTTTTATAAATTTAATGTCCGTCTTTTTTCTAATACTAGAAATTAGAAATGATTCTCGTTTATCATCACACGTCCGTACTTATTGTTTGAAAGGTGTTGGCACATGGCTTTTACCTGTCATGTCTTTATATTACAACTAACCGTCCGTGTTATATTAATTCTTATTAAATTCGATTTTTTATAATTTAATGGTTACTACTACGGCATATTGAATTAAACAATGGTAAGATTAAAAGTATTTTTTTATCCATTAACAAGTTGGATGAGTCAATCCGGAAACTTTGTTCAATCTCATATGTCTCATATGTCTTAATGTTTCAAAAATAGTTACACATGTTAATACTTCAATATTATTAGTTCAATACTGTACGAACTTTTATTTTTTTCTTAAATATTAGCTTCAATTATTTAATCCGAGTAAAAACGAGTTCCTCTTGAGCAAAGGATATTTAACAAAATCAATATTTTTCGTTATTCTGTTGTACGTCAGCTGCTTGCGAGTCGACGGCTTAGAAGGATGCGAAGTTTTGACGCTGCAACATCCACAGACACAGAACTATGAAAAACGTACAAATTACATAAAAATCGCTATTTCAACACCCCCTAGTGGCAACATATTACCAAATTAGAGTGGTACCCGCATTTCATTGCCGAAAATATGTCGATGAAATTTGGTTCAATTCCATGGATATCTTCATATACTTTTAGATGATGACATAAAAATCGCTACTACAGTGGCACCTTCCGGAGGAGTATTTCAAAATTCAAGTACCACAGGCTTGCTATAGCCAAAATCATATGTATGAAATCTCGTACAATTCTATGCATAACTTCATGCACTTTTCGATAGTATACAATGGTGACACAAGGACACACGTACAGACATACATTCTATATAGACATGCTTTTGAGGATCTCAGACCATTAAAACGTGTAATTCCGACGAAAACCGGAAGTCTAAAAAAATTTCTTACAACACTTTCTTCCATTAAAGAAGAAAAAATATACCAACCGATGGGCATAGAGTGCGCCGCCCTTGTATTTTTGTTATAAAAACCGCCCGTGTCTATAAAGGTTAATAAAATCATAGATACAGAAATTGTAATTTTAAAGATATGTAATACTGTCCGATTGTTTTACTTATCACCGAAAATCTTGCAAAACAATAAGGTTCGGCATTTTACATTAATCTTTAGAAACAAGAACATAAAAACATGTGCCATAGCTATTCAAATCCTATCTATCAACTTTTAATATTATCTTTCTTCAATGTAATGTTCAATAATGGTATAAAGCAATACAAATAAATTTAAATAATATAAATAATTTTACTAATTTTATTAATGAAAAAAGAATATGTTACTTAGATATATTATAACATGTGAACTTTGTAGTAACATAAAAACACACGCTGCACACTCCACATGCCATCGACTTTTAAAGTTCATATTACAATTTTTAATTATTTCCTTCTTTAATGAAATGTCTAAAAGTAGTATACAAGTAATAAGTATCAAATTAAGATATATATCTTTATTTTAGACAGAAAATAGAAAAAAATACACACATGGACGGGCGGGGTATTCGGTATGCTAATTACGGCGTTAGAACGAATAAAGTCAATGCAGAAAAAATAGAAAAATTCCAAATTTTAACATTCACTATTGATTGAACAGCCTTTGCAAAAAGGGTAAATGAAGCGTAGCTTTTAATACGTAATTATTTAGGCATTTACATCCATTGTTTCATTAAGTGGAGCAATAATGTGTGCTTAACGTATTACTTAACGTAATAAAGCCTTCTAGAACAACGTAAGGAGTTTAAAGATGTGTAATAATATCAGTTTTGTTCACTATACAGATAGTCGTTAAATTACAGTTGAAGTTTTTAATCACGTGCTGTGATATCGCAGTATATACCGTGTAGTTGGAATTATGCATGACTATTATTAGAATGTAGTTGAGCACACGAAAACAACAGAAATAATTTGGTTTTGCACATCAAAAACTCAATACATTTTCTCGCAAAACGTACCCCGTTGTTTCAGCCCTATTGAAATACAATTTTTTTAGTAGATTTCATGATAAATATGTGAACAAATATAATAAAACACTCATACTACAATATATATTAAAACACACATACACACATAAATATTTGCATAACATGAACAAATATTTCAACTTTGAATTGCATCTTTAAAATGCATACATTTGCTTATGTACAGCCGTAGGGAGAAAAAGTAAACAACCCCTACTAACTCGTCAACAAATTATCGTAGACGAAAGTTACTGGTACCGAACGATCGGAAATAAAGTCTACTTTTAAATGATGTATATAAATGTTTTCTTCGGGGGTCATCTACAGATTAAAACGAATCCAAACTTCATTTTTTTCAAAGGCAATACCCAATTTTAACTATTTATATTTCAACTATTTATATTTCAAATATTATAACTATTTATATTTAGATATTTCAAATCTTCGGTTAAAACTATGCCTAAAAACCAAATTTCAAGTAATTTGAATGATAAGTTTTTGAATTATAAACATTCAAAATTTAGTGCTTCTAATGTTAAATCACATTTTCATATTTTTATTTATATCTCCTAAAATTGCGCTCTTAATGTGCTAATTTTTGTGTGTAAAAATAATACTAATATACCCAAACATAAATACGTTGAATTTTTAATTTTTATAATTTTATGATATGAATTAGTAATTATGAAATTAATATTCGAAAAAATTATGAATAGCAACCTGCAATATGTTTTATGCTTTTAGATTTCTTAAGTCCTACTTTGTAGAAATCCAAAATTTTACATTTTTTTCTTCCCAGTAGTTTTCAAATTATGCTTAAAAAACGGCAAAATGATGGTTTTACCCCTTGAGGGGCAAGCAAAAATGGCTCTAAATATTAAATTCTCATAGGAATAATCGAAAACTTTTATTTTTAAAGAAGGAAAAGCAATTTTTCAACTATTTTCCTCCAAAGTTAAAAATACAAAATTTAGTTAAAATTTTATGGTGAGAATCTTGTTTAAATTAGGTGGAATATATTTTATCCCACCGCCCCTCAAGGGGTTAAGGGCCGTCTATGATAGAAGTGACTAGATATTTTGAAATATCTTTTTCTATCCGATAATCTAGCAGTCCTCAATGACTGGGTAACTGACGCTTATAGGTGCGTTGATCAAGAAGGAGGCTCTCTCGGTTAACAATCGAGTATCGAACTTCAATTTGGATACAGCCCTAAAATACGCTCGTTTTAAAATAATTAATTTCTCGGAAACTTATGGTACGAATTGCATAATTTTTTTTTGTAGGTTAATTGAAGAGTGTAGAGTTCATTTATGCTGTCGGAATGGTGCACTGCTACTGAAAAAAAAAAGAAAGTTATAGTTCGTTTTGATATGTAGATGGCCCGCTAAGCAAATTTTGTATGCATTTTTTAAAAGTAGACTTTATTTCCAATCATTAGGTACTAGTAACTTTCTTCTACGATAATTTGTTGAGGAGTTAGTAGGGGGTATTTACATCTTTTTTTCCACGACTGTACCTCTGAGAAATTAAAAGTCATCAGTTGAATTGATGAAAGTTATCATTCTTATTAATATTAGGTTTGAACAAGACGCTCAATATTTTGGCAAAAACAATTGCATTACATACGTAATAATTGGGCGAACTACTGTAAATTGGAAGTGTTTTCTATGATTTCACGGAGTTTCGCCCAAAGAAATGTAAGTTCATGATGAAATTGAAACACTTTATATATTTCCTAAGTAAATGCATTGCTTCCCTGGTTTCCTGCACAAAAAATGTTTTTATAATCTTCAGAACACAGATAAAATAATATCTTTATTTAAAGTTATTAATGTATAATTCCCCCCCCCCCTTATATTAGATTAAGAAATAAATTATCTTTATTTATATAAATAATAATATATTTTTTTTGCTTTATTATTTTTATAATATTTACTTCTACTTTAATTTCAGATTGTCTTAGTGATGCGATTGTTTCAAAAGGGAATTACCAAAGTGAAATTATCACTCAGCATTTAGAATGTTTATAAAAATAATTTACATACTTAACTTTTTAAGTTTTTCCGCAGTGATATGTAATATATTCATTTTATATATTTAAAAAATATACCTTAATGAAGACATGTAAGTAAAATGCGTCGTTGTTATAATTTCTATATTTTTCTAAATACACTTTTATTGCATCAAAACAATAAATTGTATTTTGGATAAACGTTTTTTATATGAAGTGCAATACATAGAAGTAAAAGCAATGTATAACAGAAAACATAATTATTTAATTAATTATATCATTTAAAACACAGCTCATACATAACATAATGTAACAAGAAATTAAAATTAGGTTAAAATCAAAGTTAAAATTAAAATACTTTTTCTTTCAAATTAAAGAAAGGTATTGTATATATATATATATATATATATATATATATTTATAGGATTTAAATTTAAACATACTTTATTTTCTTTATGACGTGCATGATCAACAAATTAACTGATGCTCTGGTATTTTTATTATCCATAATTTTAAAGCACGAGTATGAAAATTCACGATCACGAGATCATGGTTTGGACATGTTCAAAAATTAGAAAAGAATCAGTCTATAAAATAATGTTATACATGAAGCAGCGGTTCATTAGATGCCAAGGAAGGTATTGTTAAGCCTAATAAAATTATTCGTAAGAAATATGTTGAAAGTTGTAAGTGAGAAATGTGCTGTATTTAGAAAAGTGTCAACGAAGTGATGTAAAGTTACCCTTATAGAACTGTATTAAAGTGTATGTGTTGTGATTCAAACGTCTACTTATTCAAATTATCTATATATTAACATTTTACAAACAATAACTTCTACAAATTTGGGGGCTCGATGCCGGGATGTTAAGCAACTATTAGTGGAATAGATATTAAAATATTAATCGAAGAGAAATTGTTGTCAATCGCCAATGTCAAAAAATGGATTGTGAATGAACAAGGCAAGTGTGTAAAAACCGTAGTCATATTTATCCAAGTACAAGTTTGAAAAACATGGTATCCTTAAATAAAGCTAAAAGAATTGATCTAATAGATCTCTGCGAGGAATGCGGAATTCAACCACCAGAAAAACCGACGATCCCTATACTAATAAAACTAATTAAAAGCTGGGAGGATTTCAACGAAGATTTTATAAAGGACCGCTTAGAAGTAATTATGACAGCTAGAAAAGAAAAAGCTGAGATTGAAGAGAAAGTTAGAAAAGAAAAAGCTGAGCTTGAAGAAAAGAAACTACAGGCACAAGCAGAGATTGAAGAAAACAAACTGAAGATGGAAATGGAGGAGAGAAGATGGAGAATAGAATTGGAAGAAAAAGATCGCGAAAGAGAGTTTGAAATTAAGAAAATTCAACTACAGGAAAATTCAAGACAACACGTCGATATGAGCCGAAGAACAAATACAGGTAAGCAATATGAATTGCTCAGATTATTAACAAAATATGATAGTACGAATGATATTAGTTTATATTTCGCTATGTACGAAACAAAAATGTAGGCATTGATAAAAAAGAGTGGGTCAGCTATTTAATTAACCTAATGCCGTTATATGTGATTAATATAATAACCAGGGAGAGTGAAGTTAAATGCATGATTATGATTACATAAAAAGTTTTCTTTTAAAACGGTAAAAACTATCGCCAGAAGAGTTTAGGCTGAAATTTTTCTCACTCAAAAAAGAGCCATCGGCAAATTGTCGCGATTTCGCTTATGAGATCAAGGTATATTTCAAACAATGGACTGACGGCCTTGAAATAGATAGCTTTGAGGAATTATCGGAATTAATTGTAGTTAATCAAATTACACATAATTTACCTGCGGAAACAAAGACGCATTTTGCAGAGGAATTGTTAGTAATAAAAAAGATAGACGACTTAGTAATCAAATTATATATTTACGAAACGGCCGAAGGGTTTGCAATAAACAAGCTATAAGGAATACAAGTGGGAGTTTTGAGAATAAACAATCGAGAGTGGCTGACTACGCCAATTCGAAAAGGCGCCAAGTTGACAATAGGCACAATGTGAACCATGGAAGAAACGGGGCACATATAATATGTTATAATTGTGGCAGACCTGATCACGCGAGTAAGACTTGTACCATGAGAAGTAAAACACAACAAAATTATTCAAATTATAACCCGCAACGTAATCAAAATTGGCGAGAAACGAAATGCCAAGATTGGAGCCAAAACACGCAAAGAAAAGTAGTTATTACGGGCACGTTAAATGGTAAGAAAGGAAGAAACCTGGATATTCAAGGAATAAAAACAAACATAATAATCGATACAGGAAGTGATATTTCAATCGCCAATTCAAGATATCATACAGCAATAAACGCGCCAAAGTTAACCAGCGACAATATATCTATATCGGGCTTAGGTGGAGAAGAGATTAAACCAACGGGTTATTTCTTGCATAAAGTTTATGTTGATGGTATAGAAATACAACATAAATTTTATGTGGTACAAGAAACTAACTTTGATTTAATAATAGGCATAAAAGCAATCGAAGGCCTGACGTTAAAAGTAGAGGAAGATGTCGTTAGAATAATAAACGAAAATAAAGTACGAGTAGGTTACATTAAAATTAATAATGTCCCTTCCAAAACAGATGAAGTAGCCACACCAAATAAAAGCAACGATAATCGAGGTTGGGAAGATATGGTTAATATCGAATGCGAAAATGGCGGAATGGATTTGACTCATATTACAAATTTAGCTAACAGAGAAGAAATACGAGGATTAATAAAATCCTGCAAAACGAACAAAACAAAAGATAATGAATTAAACATAAAAATACTACCGGAAGATAGAAAAAATATCTGCGAACGTCCAAAGAGATTCTCTTCAGTTCAGAAGGAAATCATCAATAAACGAGTACGACAGTATTTAGATAATGACATTATCAAATGGAGCACCTCAGATTTTACGGCTCCTGTGATCCCGAGTATGGAAAAAGAAACCGATAAGAAATTCATCATCACTAGACAGGAGAGATCCGAAAGTAAAGACACTGAGAAGGAAACAGAAAATAAACACAAAAAGTGTAGAAAAAGACCTAAAAGAAAAACGGTTAGAAAAAAAAGTCCAAAAACAATTCTGATCAGAAAATAAAAGATAATCCTATTGGAAATAATACAAAAAATGTTAAAGAAAAGAAAAATTATAACGCAAGAAGATCTACAGGCAAAACTTTAGTTCAACCTGAAACATATAATGATGAATCCAAGTGGTATAAGTATGTACCAAAATTACAAAGAATTATCAATAGCACAGTAACACGAAGCACCAAGTATAGTCCTTTTGAATCAATGACAGGAGTTAAAATGAAGGACAGTGACATGCAGAACATCAAGGAAATTTTGGAAGAAGAATTTACCGAATGTATGATGGAAGAACGCGAAGCCATGAGAGAAGAAGCAAAGAAAAATATACTCAAAATACAAGAAGAAAACAAGGTGCAGTTTGATAAGAAAAGAAAACAGCCACGAAAATACAAAATAGGAGATATCGTCGCCATAAAGAGGACGCAATTTGGCAAGACTATCAAACTTAAAGAAAAATATTTGGGGCCATATGAGATAACTGCAGCCAAGAATCATGATCGGTATGAAGTAAAGAAAGTAGGAGATCATGAAGGTCCAGGGAAGACGTCAACCGGGGCCGAATACATGAAACCGTGGCCTATGGGTTAAACTCCTGGACGAGTCGTATAGATTAAGTATACGTGTATGTGTATTGAACCAATAATCAAAATTTTATGTGAAAGAAAAGTAATAAGCCAAGATGATGATGTCGGGACGCCATCATGTCAGGATGACCGATTTGTTGGATTTGAATTTAAACATACTTTATTTTCTTTATGACGTGCATGATCAAACAAATTAACTGATCCTCTGGTATTTTATTATCCATAATTTTAAAGTACGGGTAATTAAAATTCACGATCACGAGATCAAGGTTTGGACATATTCAAAAATTAGAAAAGAATCAATCTATAAAATAATGTTGTACATGAAGCATCGGCTTATGAGATGCCAAGGAAGGTATTGTTAAGCCTAATAAAATTATTCGTAAGAAATATGTTGTAAGTTTTAAGTGAGAAAGGTGCTGTATTTAGAAAAGTATCAACGAAGTGATGTAAAGTTACCCTTATAGAATTGTATTAAAGTGTATGTGTTGTGATTCAAATGTCTACTTATTCAAATTATCTATATATTAACATTTTACAAACAATAATTTCTATATATATATATATATATATAAATTTATTTTATCTAAAATATTATAGAAAATATGTACATAAATATCTAATAAGTATTTAAATATTTTTAAACCTAATATTTAGTATAAATGATAAATTAATTTACGATGAATGCTGTTTTGCGTTGGAAATTCCTTAGATATTAGAAGATTACCTACCCACATAGGAACTCGACATGAGACAAGTTTCTTATTTACTGCCGTGTAAACATGTTTATGTTTCACCTAAGAAACACACCAGGGAATTTCCATACGGATGATATTCTTCTAGAAAATCTAAACTATTTTCTGTTTGTCCAGAAAAAAGGAAGCAAAATGTTAGATCGCTTATTTAAAAAGTTGAAGGAAGCTTATTCCCAGTCCGCATATTCTCTAACGAATTATGAAACAAAGAAAATATTATACAGTTACATATGTCGTATTTTAGATTAATTTGCGAAATATTTGGATAAAAGTACATTTTTCATGATAACAATAAATTAAATTAATATATAATTTATCGTTAATCTTTTTAAAGTTAAAATACTACTTAATTTAATTTTGACATTGTAATGCAAAATATAACACTATTTAAAGTGCAGAATTAAATTACTGGTTTGGAAGTTTTATTATAAATAAAAATGTACGTTAAATTAAGTGTTGTATAAATTATATATATTATGTGATTGTTTAATAAATTCTTAAAACAACTTGAAATAAATATCGTATTGTTTAAAAACATTCTAAATATTTTTTTTAATTTTATTAATATTTATGTATATTCTGTCACATCTCTTTAAACACTGCATTTTAAGCGGGCAGCCAAATTTGTAAAAGGAACATTAATAAAAATATATATATATTAAATTACGCATTATTTTACATTTATTTTCAGTATAGTTTTAAAAATATTGCAGGGAAAAATTATTAGGCATGCTAAACTTTTTATAATACAAAATGTATGTTTTACATGCCTTCGAATTGATATTAAATGTGACTGTCATCATCTGACAATTAATAAATATATTATCATACTTTATTATATCATAGTTATCTGCATATATATACGACATCATGTCGGATATGGGATAGCAGATATATGCAATGTTTTCATATAACAAGAAACTTTGATGTTTGCTATGACAGGGCAGGTCAACAAATACAATACATCCCCGGTGGGTTTTTTTTTCTTTTCTTGTGTAAGATTGTTCTGACAGTTTTTCAAATTTTAGGCATAAATGAAAAATCTTAATAATACTGCTTAGTGGTAGAGTGCATTTCTAGGTCTCTTTGAAAATCGTTTACGATACAAAACTGCTATATGATACTTCATTTGCGATACACTGAAACTGAAGAAGGTAGTTTACATAAGCGAAAATAACCGCTCGATAATTTAAATTCTGTGGAAGAACTTTTTTAAGATAATTCGTTTGCATTTCAATGTTTTTATATGATTTTTTGTATTGAACAGCTGAAGTCGATCTCTGGGAAGGATCTCTGCGATCTCTGCGAAGGATCGACTTCAGCCACAACTTCAAGTCGATTCTCTACAAATCGATCTCTATATCAATCTGATGAAGCGATTCCCTGGTTAGATTTGAGGGTTAATTTGTTAAGTATAAAGGTGGTAAACAGGGGGATTATCCCTTAATTTAGATAAATGAATTTTTTATACAGAATTTTTCGATTTAATTTAAATTTGGAATACCGTTTTATTCCGATAAGACGCTTCCCTGATTAGATTTGGAGGGCCATTGGTTATATATAAAGGGAGAGATAGGCGGGGGACTAATCTTCCCTAATTAATTTAGATAAATGGGTTTTTATCCAGAATTATTCGAGTTGCTTCAGATTTGTTACACGGTTTATTCCGATAAGGCGCTTCCCTGAATAGTTTTTGAGGTTTATCGGTTAATCATAAAGAAGGTGGTGGGAACGGAGGCTTATCCACACTTAATTTAATTACCGTTTTGCTCCAAAAGTGTGAATTCTATTTTATGAATAATAGATCCTGAAATTTTAAATATTTACTAATACTACATTAGCACTCCATCCTAAACATGCAATTTAAATGCAACAAAATGGATAGCTACCCATCTAGCGTTGAATAGATTGTGTAAATATTGAATAAATGTCGGTATGACATAGCGAATATCTTGCCCGAAAATGTGTTTCAAAATGTTCCTTCTCTGTGTTTTTTTCTCTCTCGCCAAGTCGTCTAACAGAGGAAAGTCTTTGTTTAAATTTGACATCCAATTCTTTTTTTCAGCTTCACTAATCTAGAGATTGTATCAGAAGATCATTTTCTCAATTGTCATTAGACGATGTTTTTATATAGTAACGTATTCGGGTAATTTTTTAAAATCGGGTTCATTATGGCGTATTTTTGCTTGCATGATTTCTTGAACAGATATGCACGGATTTGTAAATTACTCGAAATGACACTTTCACTGATCAAAGGTTATGCAGACGAAATATTCATATATCACGTCATAACTTAAGCTGCAGTCATTGCCAATCTGCTTTCTTTAATACATGCTGACACGTAATACACCTCACCTTGACGCGAATACGTTTGAAATCAAAACAATACAGCGGACGTAGTATCCAGCATGCACTCCTCACCTAAATCCAATCGAACATATCTGGAACACACACGTACAATGCATTGCATGCCTCTGTTGACGTGGCCGGGACTTTGATATATCTCTTTTTAAGAGATAATTCCCTAAACTTTTATCAAAAACCTCATCGCATACATGGCAATAAAAAAATCAAGAGTATTAACTAATGTAGTGGGTCACGCTCATTCTCTTCAAAGAGCATTTTTTTTTTACATTTAGAGGTACTGAAATCGTTGCGGAGCGTCTTTTTATGTTTTTGACATCATTTCAAGGAGTAAAAATTCCGATATAAGATATTTTATTATTTTATTTTCTATATTAATTTTAATGTATTGCGCACTTTCAAATTTTTACCCATATACGGCTGCCTTGCAGGTTTGCCTTACAGGTTTGCTTTGCCATTTTTCTAGCTGTGTACATTATATAGAACATTTTGTAATTCCTCGAATCAATTTGCACGTTTTCACCATTTTTTCTGGTAGTATACGAGGTCTACCTGATAAGTCTCAAACTTTTATTTTTTCCCGCGCGTAATAATGATTCCAACTCGGTGACACTGTGCACAGTAGAAGGGACATCCATCCTAATGCGCATGTCTCAAATTTATCCACGAATTCCAGTGAGTCAGTCGTTGCCTGCTGGCCGCTGTGTTAGTTTGCTGTCATACGTTTGTGTAGGATTTTGATTTCTCTTAAGATGGCTGAACGGGTTGAAAAAAGGTACTGCATCAAATTTTGTCAAAGCTTGGTGATTCTCAATGTGAAACAAAACGCAAAATTAATCAGGGTTGCAGCTCAGTCCTCGCACCTGAAACAGTCTTTCTTAGCAAAATATGGA
Source organism: Maratus speciosus (assembly GCA_963932465.1). Lineage (NCBI taxonomy): Eukaryota > Metazoa > Arthropoda > Arachnida > Araneae > Salticidae > Maratus > Maratus speciosus. Next base: position 541,106,442 of record OZ010786.1, on the reverse strand, counting down.
AATTAATTATTTCGCCAAATTCCATACTATTCAGACAGGACTTCTGGTTGCTTCCGAAATTGAAGGCGCCAATGAAAAGATCCCGTTTTGAGTGTAGAGATGGAATATGTAGAATGCGGCGACGGAGTTGAACACCATTCCAAAAAAGCCTTACAGAAGTATTTTTTGCAGTTGAAAGAACGGTGGGCAAGTATGCGGAGGTGTAATGGGTCTATCATGAAGGGGATTAGAGTACCAATCTCGTCAGGTAACTTATATATTTTTTTTCGGACAAAGGTCGAATACTTCTGTCAATTAACAATAGCATCTCATTTTCTTTTCGTGTCACGAGTTATTACTAAATTTATGTTCTCAGTAACATCTTTCAGACTAATCATTCTGAGAGATGTCCTAGTGTAAAATAACTCTTGCAGTAACATAAAGAAAAATGTAATCACGATAAAACTTAATTTTATTTATTAAAAATTCGTTACCGTAAAATATTCATACGTAGTATAAAAATAAAACTCATTATCCAGAGCTTTTCAAATATGTTTGATCATCTAATATTATATATATATATATATATATATATATATATATATAATTTATAAAACAATTGTTCAAAAACATTGTACAATGCTTTATTTAAGATATCGATGGTTAGGGCTATTTAATTTCATGCATGGAAATATACCTATATCTATATCTATCTATCTATGATATGGTAATAACGTTAATCCATGCTCTTGTAAAACTTTATTAATGAAGGTATCATATTAACTGGATAATATTTCTTATCTTATTCTCACAATATCGATTTCTGCAAAATGATAATTTTGGAATATTTATACATTAGAATCGTAAATATTTTCAAATGAAAGAAAAGTTTTTATAAAAGGATAATTTTGAAATTAAAAGTATTAGAAATTAGAGAAATATTTAACAATGAGTAGTGTTTCTTTTTGGGGTCTATATAAATTCAAATTTTATATATTGTAAACTTTTTTTTTATATAAAATTTATTTATTTCTTTGTAATGATACTATAAAGTATCTAAAACATTGTATGTTGCTATTTTTAGCTTTTTATCGGACAGATCAATATTCGACCGAGCCCTTGATGAAAAAATCGATATACAGCATTATAATGGATGTTTGTTCACATTAAAAAAGGATTTCGTCCGCTCATCCTTTTGCATTCTTGACAAAAAAAGTATTATCGATGATTCGATTTCGATTAGTTCAGATTTTCAGTCACTTGTGATAATTATCATAACCCAGTATTTCTGTGAACATCATTGTTATTTGTTAAAGTTTGCAAACATATACACATGTAACTGTATAATGAAATTATTTATTGTATTTAACTTTCTTCAACTAACTGAGTTTTTTTTGAGTGTTTTAGATATTATTTTTTTCTGATACAGATTGCTTTAAAAAATTAAACTATCCAGTGTAAACTATCCAGTTGTTGTTATACATGTTTTATTTTAACTAATACTACTGTACAAGAGTGTCCAACTTTTTTTTTTTTTTTTTTTTTTTTGACAGAACGCATACAGTAGAGACTGCTTTATCAAACTGTTAAAGTAGATGCTTGCTTTCTGAAATTCTTTTTTGTTTTTTTCTTAATTTTAATTTTAAAATTGCTAATTACTGTTAAAAATGTTATGCAAGTGTGACATAATTATAAGAATAGGTAAATTAATTTTTTTATTATAAAATAGCATGAAATTAACTGTAAAAATGTTATATACTTAAAAAGACTTAAATTTATAACCTTAAAATAAATACATTTTATGAAGTCCATAAAACTTGTATTAATGCTATACATGAACTAGCCTTATTTGTATGATAATCACATGCATATTTTAAAAATTATAGGTATAAAAAAACAAAACAGAGAATTCCTGAAAAATATTTAATGTGTAAATCATAATTTTTCTATAAATGCAGCATATAAATAGTTTACTTCCTTTGAACATATATTTAAAAAATAAAAATAAATTCTAATAAATGAACTACTATTTATTGAGTTATAATGATTTTCATCGCAATTTAACAAAACAAAATAAATCTCTTTTGAAGAAAATATGAAAAGCAACTTTCAACTTTTGACACTGCATTTTTAACATTTTGAATATGGTCAATTCCACCGTAACTCACGTAACACTTTATCATCGAATTGTGTATTCAAAACTGTGTGGAAAATTTACTAATAAAACTAGAACAAATTTTTACGATTTTAAATATTTCTTACCAAATACGTAATAGCCAAATACCTGCAGAATACTTAAATCTCTCTTATAGTCCCAACAATTGCAATTCAAAATTCTGTAACTTACGTAACATAAAATAGACAAAAAAAAAATTCTGCCTTCATTGAAGTGTAAAAATTATCAAAACTATCCCGTTAAAAAAGTGATATAATGTTCCCAACAACACTAAGTAATGACAAATTATAACGGTAACTTGTTTAATTTATTTCTGAACAATAAAAAAGAGAAAATGGCATTTACACATGTAACTCACGTAACTTCTATTGTGTAACTGACGTAACATTATGACTTTACAAAGACAATAATGGAACTTAACTTTGTTTGCAAACGGTAATTTACAATGCCTTTTATTAGGGTTTTATTATAGAACATAAAAATATCAAGCTTTCCAATCACACCCTTAAATTAAACATATTATAACTTTTATTACACCCACCAAAAAATTATAGTTTTCTGAAGAATTGTTCATATATGCTACAGTCAGACTTTAAGTTATAGTAAGTTAGACATGCAAAGAAAATATTTAAAACTTTCATTTTTGATTATATATTTTCCTGAAAAAGATGAAAGAAACTCTAGTATCTTATTTATAATTAATTTAAAAAAAATTAAAACATCTTAAATACCAAAACACACATACTAGAATATATATTAAAACACACATACACACAAATAACGCCTGCATTCAACAGTTAAAGGTACATATAAATATTATACAGACATATATACAATAAATACAATAAACACAACTGGAGTGAAAAATTAGCCAGAGCCAGGAATCGAACCCGGGACCACAGTATCCATAGAGCAGCAGTCTTGAATACTGTGGTCCCGGGTTCGATTCCTGGCTCTGGCTAATTTTTCACTCCAGTTGGGTTTATTGTATTTATTGTATGTATGTCTGTATAATATTTATATGTACCTTTAAATCTTAAATACCGTTTGCTTTATCAAAACTTATTTAAACATGTATTCATATTTGTGTGACTGTGGTGTATACTTTTTTAAATAATAACATTAGCTAAATACGCAGGCCTGCGATGAAAAAAAAAATACAAGATAATTGATAGTTGATCTTTATGTATTTTTTGGTGATAATTAAAAAACAAATAATGCAAAAATTCAATTACGTCACGTTTTTTTTTTGAAAAATTTAATTTTAGTTGGATTCTTATGAAAATTCCATCGTCCATACGCCTCATAGTTCCTCATGAACCTTATGTGCCAGTGCCTTTTCCTTTAATTGAATTGCAAAGTTATCTTTTCAGGGTCTTCCGACTCGGAACATCCAGAGGTTCAAAGCTCCGATAATGAATATAAGCCCTCTGGAAGCGATTCATATCAGTCCATCTCTCACGTTAAACTTAGTGATCTGACTAGAGATCTGGGCCTTTTGAAAGCGGCAGTTGGATTGTTGGTCTCCATATTGAAAGAAAAGAAACTTATTGGCCAAAGGATCCGCTTTTTATTAGAACAACAATCGAGAAATGGAATTTGTTTAGTACTTTGAAAAGGGTGAGAACCTTGTATATTGTTCTGATGTTCCCAGATTGATGAGCAATTTTAATATCACCTACGATAAAGATGAATGGGGACTGTTTATACATTCATCGAAAAGGAGCGTTAAAGCTGTCCTTCTTCATCACGGAAGTCAGTATGCATCTGTACCAGTTTGATACTCGGTGCATTTAAAAGAACGCTATTAAAACCGGGCTTACGTCCTCAACAAAATTAAATATGCCGACCTCGGTTGGACGCTTGCGGTGATTTGAAAGTTACGCCCATTCTTCTTGGTCACCAAGGCGGATACACAAAGTATCTATGTTTCATTTGTGAGGGGGACAGCCGTGATAAGACACAACATTGGGTCAAAAAAGAATGGCCGAAAAGACAAAATCTTAAACCAGGCACTAAGAATGTGATTCTTAACAGTTTAGTTGAGCGAAAAATTGTACTGTTTCAAATGATTGCGATTTTTCCAAATACCTGTTCAAAAAGTTTCAGGTTTATCCGATGCCAAGTTCAAAGAGGAAATCTTTGTTGGTCCAAGCTTATGAAGGATAAAGAATTTGACAGTAGTATGACAACGAAGGAAAAAGAAGCTTGGGTTGCGTTCAAAGATGTTGTCAGAAAATTTCTGTGTAATTACAAGAATCCTGCTATAAACAGTTTGTAATGAATATGATGGACAAATTTCAAGCCTTGGGTTGTTCCATAGGGGAGACCGGGGCTAGTTGTCTACAGGGATATAAGTAGGCGCAATCCTCATAAATCGCCTGTTTGTGGATAGATTGCGCAACCAGTCACAGAGTACCTTGCTTATTGCTTTTTACAATCCTCATTGTAGTTTTGCAGCGTTACCTACGTGCAGTGGACATTTATTACGATTTTTCTGCTTTTTGCACTCATAAGTAATTTTGTGTTGCTTCATTTTTTTTCTAATTTCTGATACTTATCTTAATAATTGCGATTTAACATGTGCAGTTTTTCTTAGTGTATGATTAACTGTACCTACCCTATATATGATTTACTTGGATTATTTATGCTTAGATAGTTACGTGCCCCTTTTGTGAAGAAATTATTATGGGGCTAGTTGTCGCGTTGAACACGGGCAAGTTGGCTTGGTGTTTGGTGTGTGCTGGTAGCTTGAAAAACAGCAAACAACAAGAAAAGTGGTTGCAATGCAAGATTTTGGGCACGCGAGGCTTGCCCAAATGGAGACACTCAATTTTTTTTTGTGACAACTGTAACTCTGAGGATGATATAGAGTAGGATAGAAGTTACTCAATGTTAATGTTTTATTCATTATTTTTATGTTTGTATAATTTAAAATTTACATTGTACGGCTATAACGCCTTTGTTTAAACTTACTGGTAATAATGAAATTGATTTCGCTTAGCTGCGCGTCTTATTTGAGCTTTATTTAAATTTTTATAAAGCGTGTGCCAACTTACCCCATAGGTATAGGCAACTTGCCCCGTGACGGGGTAGGTTGGCGCACAATTTTCCTTTTACTTTAGGCTTCCGCTAAACATAAACTACAAAAGCTACATACTCAAAACTCCGGGTACTTATAGCACAATGCCTGTTCTTTAAAAGTACAGTTAAAGTTTCATAAAAATCTTAAACAAAAAATTAATAAAAATCAATAACTAAAAACTGCGCCTACTACCCCGGTCTCACCTAAGTGTCAAAATACACTTCCATCACTCACATGTGTACTTTTTCACCTGCATATTTAGGATCAGTCGGCGAAGAACAAGCTGAAAAGCTCCATAAAGACATCAAAGATATGGAGCGCACAAAAAAAAGATGGGATACGATCATGCTCGCCGTCTACTGTTGGATGGTAACATGAACACGAGATAGGCCTGAGATTGAACATAAAAGAAGAACATCAAAAAGAAGTTTCATAGAAAAAGTGTACGCACTTAAATAGGAACTTTTTTGTTTTGTTTTGCTTTTTGCTCAGTTTAAAATTTGTTTGAAACTTTCATGCACACATACATAATATTTTCTCCTCTTGGTCTATTTTAAGTACGTTGCCTTAATAAAAACAAATTAAAATAGCATGTAGGTGATATTTTTCCAGAAACTGTACCATAATTTGATGTAAAAAGTTTAAACTCGAGGGAACTTTTTGTTTTATCCTCGACCAGGGGCGGCTCGTGCGATATGGCAACAGTTGTTTTCATCCCCTTAAACCTATTATAAAGTAATCGATTACTGAAAAATCAATTTGCCTCACCGAGAGTCGATTATTTTACATACATTTACATGCATAAAAACCACTTGTGACAGCTAGTAGATGCAAAATTGTTCGAGAGAATTCTTTTCAAATAGGATTTTAGCAAAAATATCGATATCGATTTACAAAACATCCTGATGTGACAGGACAAAATTGAGGTCATTTTCGAAAACAGCACAACAAAAAACATAAGAATCCGCGAAAACGTCTCTTTTATTTTTCAAAAACTTCAATATTGCAGGCCTGTGATATTATTCAAAATTAAATAAATTTGCACTATATATTTCTGCATTCGGAAAATACTGACTTATTAAAGAATATCTGTTTTTGTTTCTTTAGAAATTGGAAATTCTGATTGTTATATTATTACGTTTTATACTTATTATATAACCAATATATAATATATAACTAATTATTGGGGTTGTACATTAGTCAATAGAAAAGAATGGCGCGAAAATTCTTTGCATCACTATATCTAAAGAACAATCTTCTTCTTTGCTGTATATTTCTACTACGCCTGCAATAGAAACCTACCACGAAGTGCATTGTTTCGAAACAGTGCTGTTAAAAATTTCAGTAACATTTCGTCTGAGACAAACGTTCAACCTTACTAGTAATATTAACTTTGTTACAATGTTTGGTTATACTAATTTTGTTAGCTTACTATTTTAATTATCTTTCTCTACTTTATTATGTAAGTGTGTTGCGTCCGCTAAATGTCACACACATACCTTTGCGGTTCGCGAGTAAAAAAGTTTGAGTATAGCTGCAACTTAGCTTATAATTATAATATCGCTCACCCGCAAGAAAACTGACACATCGCTACAAAAGTAAATTTCACAGGAGAGACAAAAGAAAATTTGCATGATTTTACTGTAACATGAAATTATTGCATGCTGGAATGAAAACTTGCATAAAAGTATAAAACCCTTTAAAATGAAGACGTAGAAAGAGGTTTGGAGGTTTGGATAATTTTACTTCCGCACACAATCCACCCCACTTCTGTCGTCACAAATGGACATATGGCGTAACAAAGTGATTTTCCGCATAGCTACACTTATGAAACTGTTTGTGTAGCAAGACGCACTTAGTACAGACTTATTAGTGGAATAAAACGCAAAATGAATTTTTTCGAGATGTGCCACTTTTCTTCCGGGTGAGCGATATGTAGTGCATATTATATTATAATATTATCTTATAAAAATCTGTAAAAATCCATAATTTTTCATTGAAATTTCAGCATATTCCTTAACATCCAGCTAACTGGGCATTTTAAATCCCATGTTCCTTTTTCCCATGCCCGAATGATATATAAAGTACATATTTCGTGTAAGAAGCATTTTCACCGTTGGCTTGAGTTATCTTTTCCTAGATCATGAATAATCTGTTTTTCTTTACAGTGTAGAAATAACAATTTATTTCAGTTTGCTATAAATTTTGAAGTAAATTTAAATACATTCTTCTGTATAACTATACTATAAATTGACATTTGTGTGAAGTTACATTGTAGCAATTTTATTTTTTGAAATTTCTAAGTGACTAGTGATCTAAGTTCCATATATCATTACATAAATACAAATATATATATTCGAAAATAACGACATGTATATAATATGAATAAAAATTAATTCAGCTAAAGAGACTTACTGTTTAGAGATATAAGTAAAAAGGCTATTCTTTAAATGTCCGGTATATGAAAATGCCATTTTATGAGGTTATTAGTTTGTGTGTTAATATTTTATATTTATTAAAAATATATTTATGTACTAGCGGATATTCAGCTGCTTCCCTGATGAGTTTTACGAGCTGATTGCAAATAAAGAAACCTTTTTTTCAAACCGAAACTAAGGTATAGATTAACTTCCTTTGGTAGCCTAGTCAAGGTACAAGATTTTTACGTAATAGAAGGTCTTATTGTTAAAAACTTGTGTTATAGATTTCCTGAACTAATTGCAGCTATATTTAATAAATGTATCTAATTGGGATAGTTTCCTCAAATAGTTTCCTCAAAGTAAATCTTTTTTATCAAATTGTCAACATGGATTTAGGTAGGGTGAGAGTAGTATAACTGGTTTAAATAATTTTAGTCACTGTTTCTCATATTTTACAGGATTTTAAATATTGTGCTGCAATTTCATTTGATATTGAAGGTGCATTTGATGCAATCAGTTGTTCAAAACTTGCACGTTTAATATATAAACTCCTGATATCTGATTACTTTAAATTATTGCTGAAAAATTATATTTCCCACAGGGGTATAGGTTTTTTTTCATCTGGAATAATATGGTTTCTTATATATAGGGGATGCCCTCAGTGCTCATGTTTAGGCCCAAACATCGGGTTAATTCTGGTAGATGACTTGATTAAAAAAAATATATACTGGCTTGTCGATACATTATATCCTATGCGGATGATTTCATCATGTTTGAAGATGCAGATTCGAGGAGCGAATTGGAGGGAAATGTCCAGTCCGCGATTAGTGTCTTTGAAGAACAAAGTGTTGGCCTTCATCTTCAGTTAAATGTGCAAAAATGTGTTTCAATACTGATGGGTACATATATTCTAGATTGAAGACACCCTATTTTTAAACTTAGGAATAAGACGATCGCGGTAAAGAATATTTTTAAATATTTGTCTTTTTATATATATAGTGGTTTCAATTGAATGACTCACCTTGGAATTGTCATAGAAAATATAAGAAACTTTGCTTTAGATATTAAAAAAAAAAAAAAAAAAAAAAAAAAAAAAAAAAAAGGATAAAGGTTTAAATTCTTATTATTGAAAATGTTGGTACCAATTGGTTTTTGGACACCAGATATCACAAGGGTGTGAAATATGGTGCACGGATTAAAAATAACATCGGATTAGAAGATTGAAACCTTGTCAGCGAGCTGGCCTTTTGGCTATCACAAAAACTTACAGAAACGTGTCGATTGATGCATTGCATGTAGTTACGGGAATTATCCCTATTTCTATTTCATTGAATTGTGCTGCTAAACGTTATGGTACGCGGATTTAAATTCAGATCGGATTAGAAGATTGGAATCTTGTCAGCGAGCTGGCCTTTTGACTATCACAAAAGCTGACAGAAACGTGTCGACTGATGCATTGCGTGTAGTTACGGGAATTATCCCTATTTCTATTTCATTGAATTATGCTGCTAAACGTTATAAAATTTTACATAATAATGAAGTATTGACATGGGATGATAGCATCTTTAGAGGAAATAATTTCATGAAGAAGAAACTTTCTTATCAATTTCCGCTATTTTATAAATTAGCTAATATTATTTTCATAGAGTATGTTCGAACAGCTGTTCCTTTATGCCCATATCCAATTGTTTACACAGACGGTTTTAGAATGGAATCGGGAACATCTGCAGCTTTTACGGTATTTTCTAGAGGAAAGTTTATTTAAGATTTAAAAATTAAACTACACTATTATAATTCAATTTATCAAGCTGAACTGTTTGCTATTAAGAAGGCGACTGAATTGTTTGTTTCTTCAGTCTTTTCAAATATAGTTTTATATTCAGATCGTAATTCTGTAATATTGGCTTTGTAGCGTTTGTTACCTATGAATATTATTATTAAAGACATTTTAATACTATATTAGGAAATCGGTGTAAAACCATGTCTAATGGCTGTATAAAAGCACATATCGGCATACTTGGCACTGAACGTGCAGATTCCTTACCCAAGAGTATTAACAAAGATTATAGTGTGGATATTAGTGTGGATTTGTTGCCTCCTGTTTCCTTCATTAAGATTATCTTCAGGACTCCTCAATTAGAGGACTGACAATTGTAATGACAGAACTCTCAGGTTGGGAGACACACATACACCATTATTAAAACTTTTGACAAGAACATTTTATGTACAAAAGTACTGTAATTTTATATAACTGGCTATAGATGTTTTACACAATTTTTGCATGATATAGAGAAGAAAACTACAAATCGGTGTGACTGTGGTGTCAAAGGTGATGTGTTGCACTATACATTTGGAAAGTGCTCATTACTGCAATTCCATTTTCGCCACGATAGAAACCTAACATTAAGACAGAATTTATACCGAAAAATATGCCTTAAATTATGTGAAACACAAAGCAAATTATAATAAATTGAACTGTTTTTGTTCTTTTAATATATATCAATTTTAGTGTTTCTGTGACTTTATGCATGCTGAACTGTACTTGAATTACTTCACTTTAGTGATGGGCATTATTTTACGTATTAGGATAAAAGACACTGTTACTTTGCAGGAACTAGTATTGCATTTATATTAACGAAAATTCCCTGTTAATTAAATAACATATGGTTTCAAATGACAGCGTTTTGATTCATTTGTCTTAATCCAGAATTCAATTTCATGCCTCTAAAATAGAACAATATTGACTAACAACGTCCTCAATCGTTTCTTTTGAGACGTGCGCCACTGTTTTGGCCCTATCTTCACCCTCCAGTAACTAACATCTCTGTTAGGTGTGTGGTGCTTAAAAATTATTTTGCATTAATCCCTAATACATGAATAGTAACAACTTGCAGCACTAATTAAACGCTTTCTCAGCTTGGTGCTGGGTCACCACCGTTACATATTTTCTCTGATTCTGATGCGCAAAATAGAGCATAAAGGAAACACTGAAACAAATAGTAGATCAGAAAAACATGAAAATAGGTAAGAAAAAATCTCATGCTTGATATGTTTTGTACTAATGAATCCTATATATAAATATATTATAATTGCTTTCATTTAGAATTTTCCTTAACAAAAAGTCAAGTTTGATTTTCTAAAACCAAGGAACGTTTTGTCTCATTTTTGATCTAATCTGTTTTTCTTTCAAACTAAAAATACATTTTCGTGCCTTTTTTCTGCCAGTTTTCAACGAGTAAATTAAAAAATTTATATCTGAATTATATTATATCCAAACATATAGCTAAGTTACACATTAGAAATTAGGAATACGAATTACAAGGAATTTCTTTGAACATGTAGTTGCAAAGATTGAGTGATGATTTATTTTATTATTATTATTATTATTTTAAGATAGCACAACAGCACCCCTATTCAATATTCCAAAGTAAAATTGAACAATTATACATAATTAAATGCATCGATTTCTACCTCCCCCCCCAAAAAAAGCAGAAAAACTCTAGTTTAGAATCATTAATTAGATGTAAATTATTATGTTATGCGTTAAAAATTTTAATTATCGATTTTGGATAGAAAACCTCTTTAAAAAATAACGAAACATTATTTTACCACATTCAAATAAAACGCACAAGTTTATAATTCACATCTAATATGATTTATTTACCAATTTAGAATAATTGTGTTAAAATAATCTAGTAGAATCATTAAATTTATAAAAAGTTCCTTTTTGGAACGTTTAAGTAAAATACATTTACTATACATGTTATGCCTTAAAAATTTTAATTATCGATTTTGGATCGAAAAATCTCTTTAAAAAATAACGAAACATTATTTTACCACATTCAAACAAAATGCACGAAATTATAATTTTTTTAATTGCTTAGCGCGTTTAAAACGTGTACATTAGAACTTCAGATTGGTTTCCATTGAACAGCAATTGAAAACCAACCACATGTAATTTCTTAATTCATTCGGATACACTTTCATTACGCCATCAGTATATGTAGTTCTTAATCACAAAATGAACTTTTATCGTTCGGTAAACTTTCAATAAATACAGATAATAGGACATCTTTGCAATTATTTACCTGACAAAATTTTCAGCGCTAAATTTCACATTTTGTACAAAGTGGTTTAAATAAAAAAATACGCTGAGGATAATTTTGTCTTAGTGAATGACATTTCATTAAAAGTGTTTATTTACTCTTCATGTTTTCGGGAAGGCATTTGAGAGTGTTAGATGTAACGTCACATTGAGTAATTGTAATGGGGGAGTAAGAGGAAATGATTTTATCTGTGTTGATATTTTGAATAATAGATATTTATAGGCGGTTTCTTTGAATATTTAAACGGGTTAATTGCTACGAACTCATGGAGGTTTTTTTTTTTTTTTTTTTTAGGGGGGGGGGGGGAATTTGGCACTATAAATTTCGCTTTTTGTCCAAGTGTTTTTATTATTTTTGTTTTATCATTGCGTTTAACAGGAGCTGGAAAACATTTAATATCTGTGCTTTTATTTCGCTATAAAAAAAGAAAGAAAATAGACTCCTATAATATGTGAGAAAAATTAATTTTAGTAAAATTGTAATTAATTTGAAAAACATATTTGTACTAACGGAATTTATTTGGATGAATTTTATTTGATTAAAAGTATATAAATAATATTTCTGTGTTTTTTCTAAATTAGCTTTGGATATACGTTGATAGATATTTCTGTCATGAAGTCGGCGAGCAAATTTTTCTTTTTTTTTTTTTGGCACTTTCCAACGTATTTGCAAAGTGTTTATGAATTCCGTTTGTCTATCCGTCTGACTGTTATTGTTCTAACTCGTGTAAATATTACCCGATTGACATGAAATGGATACATGTTATTGAGCTTTAGTATGGTAAGTTCGGTATTGAAAAGAAAGTGTGTAGCATTTTTGGTTCATTTACGAGGCTACTCAAAAGAATTCTGTTACATTAAGGTATACTGGGGAAAATAGCTTACTGTGTATTTTAATGATAATACAGTATTTAAAACATATTGAAATATACATCAATGTCTACATCAATGAGGTGTACTACGAGATTCTTACTATAGAATATGGTGTGCATAGAACGTATCGTTTATTTACAGGAACACACAAAAGTATTTGGATATAAAAGAAATTGAGCAATAATTGAACATTTGAAGCCTACACACAATAATTGCTCAAAGTGCGTTTTCATTTCTTGTATGCATTTTTAAATTTAACTATTTTTCAATATTATGTGTATAAATTCTATATCATATACAAGGTCAAACAAAAGTTCTCAACAACATTTGTCTATTAGCTGAAATTGCTGAGCGGAAAATTTTAAATGTGCTATGCGTTTAACTGAACTAACTTTTAGCATACTAAGTAGTATGCATACATATCTGTAGATCATATACAGGGCTGAAAAAAAATCGTATATTGTAACGACTATTCATTGTAATGCAGAAATCGTGTTTTCAAATGTATTCTGCATTTTCCAAATTGCAATTATTATAATTGCAATCCAAATATTATAATTGCTATCGAAATTGCAATTATTCATTAAGACGCCATCTTTCACCTTTGTAAATTGTGAAGTTTTGTTGTAGCATTCCGAATGTTTTGAAAGTGTTTCATAATCTATGTTGTATGCATTTTTTTGTTAGAAATCGCGTTGTTAAAACTGTGTTTAATATTATACATCGTGTCTCTTATCGTTTACCAGTACCTAATTTCTAAGCCGTTAGTTTTAAAAATATAGCCAATTGCAAAAATGTTTCAAATTTTGTTTTGCATCATATAAGAATCGAATTAGATTAAAATAATTACTTTTTTTTAAATAAGAAATTAAAAATTTTATACAATGCCTGGATCCCATAAGTTTATTTAGAAAAGGTTTTTCAATGTTTTAACAAGTAAAACAGCAAAAAATTATTCTTGTATGGTCGAAACTTAATGATTTATGATACTTATAAGTTTATGAATTTTCAATGTTTTAATCAACAAAAATGAAAAAACATGTTTTTAATGCCAGAAAAAGCCAAAAATGCATGAAATTCAAAGTATTAAAACTAGGTAATTTTTCTGTCTTTCAAAAATTAAGTTTTAACCATAAATTGATTTTGATTCATCTGAATTTAAAACAGCATTTATAATTACGTCAAAAATTTATTTCAGACATTTTGATTTAAAGACCTTCTAATTAAAATATCCGTCGGCCTTATACACAGCGATTAGTTACATGTTATAAAAATAACAGGTTGTTGGAACCTGTTACCTGTGCAAGTGTGAAACAAAGTAACCTGTTAACCGAAAGTAACTATATTTCCCCTCTCTAATTCACCTGAACAGTTATTTGTACAAAGACCGTGATTGTATGAACTTTTTCTGTTTGTGATACAAGAACATTTATCAAATTGCAGAATTATGTGCATAATAGGTACAGTTTTTCCAGTTTTGTTGGTTAACTTGAAACTTATACTTGTTAAATAATTGGCTTTTAAATTTTTAGTTTTATAAATTAGCGTTGAAAATTTCTTTTGTTAACTAGGTTAGTTATAGTTAGTATTAGTTTTATTTTAAAAGACTATTGGTGTTTTTTTTTTCAACAGGCGTGTGCGAAATAGCTGACTTTGTATCTTTTCACGCTGTAGATTACACCTCCTTGTGATTTTTCTTTTAATAATCGTCCACTGTTCTGGGCTTGATTTCATTGGAGCGATTTCATTGGAGCGTTCGGGAGTTTTCTTCTAGGATTTTTTCCCGAGAAACCTTACGGTTGGAGATTCCAAATGAGTGTCTTCGGTGACCTAGACAAATTATAATTTTCCCACTTTTAAAAAGGCATCTTGTCTTATCTCAAACGTGCACTGCGATCAAAACAGATTAATCTCAATGTCTTTCGCATTTCTATAGGAACTGATTTTGAATTATTCCAATCTGTGAATTCCAATAAAACCTTACTGAAAACAGGAAAAATTAATTATAATAAGCTTAAAGTTTGGAACTGACTTGCTCTCAATATGTTGAAAACTCAACGCGGAACGACAAAAATCGTATACGAAGTTTAATTAAAAAAACCGCAAAAGATTCATACATCGCTGTATGAATCAGGAATGGAGTCAAGTTGTGCCACTATAGCCGAAAGAGATTCATTTTCATGAATAGCAACAATTATTAGATTAAAAGATCGCGTCACAAAGGAGAAACTATATTTTCCTGCCTCTTGTTCTCTTTTATTCATTTTCGCCATAAAATCTCTTGTACGTATATTATTCTTGTACGTATATTATCATTTGTTTATAACGCTAATGTACTGTTTGCAGCGGGTTTATTTCCCCTGTCGTTTGATAGAGGAATAACGCAACCTATCACCATTTCATAGTTTACTTTTTCCAAAGGTTTGAAGACTACTTTTGACATTGAGGTTTTTCCTGAACTACAGCTCACACAGGTGAGTTGTCGGCAAGAAAAAAATCATATATTCCAAACATTTATTCGATTGAATATTTTGTTCATTTTCTAAACTCTCTGGGGGATTTGCTTTCTATAGGTTGAAATGGATTTTTTTTATTATTATTTTTTTTTTTAAACATTTTTCAGTTCCCTATAACTTATATATTATCTTTGCGCAACAATTTGCTCGAAATCAAAGTCCTTTCACAGTTATTTAGAAGTTTAACGGAGAACGTGTGTAGGCTTACATTGTTTATTAGCGACATAAACGCATTTGACGCAAAATGATTTTTCTGAATCTAGGCAGGATTAGAACGGATAAACTATTAAACCGATCTTGTTAATTTTTTTTTAATTAAATGTGATATACCTTATTAGAGCTATAACCAGATTCAGTTATTTTTATAAAAAATAAATATTTGTAAAAGCACGCCAATGTGCGAGAAAAGGGTATGAAATTGACTTTTATTCAAATCACTGCACTTTCGATAATTTCAAACTTTTTGATCTCAAAGTGGTTTAATCTCCAGAAAATACAGTTTCGTTCTGATAGTCCTGGCATGCTCGGTTTGGCAGGGCTTGCCCCAACCAATCCAAATTCACCATCTTCTTACGTCACTACTGACTGTCCTTCTCCAGTTTGTTATGGCATTGTCATGTGGGACAAGTGGTCCCAGGCCAATCGTTAAACCGCCAGAAGTGTCTCTCCAGACAATAATATCTACTTTCATAATCCTTAACGGTAATTGATTGCAAACGACTCTGGCAATTGAACGGATTCTGCCCGATTGGAAGTGCACGGCACGCACGCTAGAGCATCCATCCATGAAACTCGAGCCTCAGGATAATATTTTTATTAAACAAGCATTCTTAAAATGATAGCAAATAACATGTAAAAACCCGGAGCTAAGTTCTTCATTCTTATTCCAGAAAAAAAATGCCATAAATCTCCTTTTATTGGGCCTTATACATGCAACCCGCCCCCCTTTTTGGTGCGTTCGTAATTATATAAATACGTAGCACCTATAGTCGTCGTTCAGTCCGTCCGTCCATCTGTCTGTCCGTCCGCATACAACAGAGCAAAAACTACCCAACCGAATGGTCTGAAATTTTAAATGCATGATTGTTGCAAAATTTTATCGAGCCATTTCAAATTTTAGGAAAATTGGATGCATAGTTTAATTACAGGGACAGTCAAAAGTTTTTCTTTACATTACGGCCAATGGCAAAAATTATTTCAAGTGCATTTTAATGATGTTACAGCCTTCCGAATGGTCTGAAATTTTAAACATATTATTATTGCAAAATTTTGTCGAGCCATTGCAAATTTTAGCGAAATCGGATGAATAGTTTAATTACAGGGACAGTCAAACGTGTTCCGTTACATTACGGGGAATGGGAAAAACATTTATTGAAAGTGCATTTCAATGATGTTACAGAATATGCGCTTTATGAAGTGCAAAAAATTATACATTCAGTACAATATGGGATGCAAAAAATAATTATAAAACTAGTTATAGTACGAACGCGCCTCATTTTCCACGTTTGACGACCAATTTCCAACCTGTTGAATCTATCGGCATAGAATGTGAAAGTCCATCTAATAGAAATGTCATATTTCAGTTATTAAAATAATTAATTGAAAAATATAATTAAAACATCAGTAAACTGCATTGAAGATGCATAATCAAAGGTATTTTTGTAATTTCCTGCCAAATCCCATAGCTCTGAGCAGAGAGTTCTGTTCAGAAAACACTGTTCAACTACCTAACGAAGCAAAAAAAAATCACCCGCTTGTATTATTTTAGTTATACATGCGTATATTTTGTTGTGTAACAGCAATAAATTCATTAATATGATGATAGTTCTTTGATTTATATATAGAAAGTATGTCATTTGTTTTAACTGTATTACAATTGCATTTGTGAAATATAAATACCCAAATGATGCATGAAATGCAACTCTTTTAACAAAGAAAAAAATATTTATTTTTTTCTGGAAATAGATTATAATAATAAAGTCCTTATAAATTCCTTACAAAAATAATAAGTATTAGTGTATTCATTGAAACTCTTTCGGGACATGACCGTACATATCGAATTTTGGTGAATCTAAAATCACTTATATAATATTAACTATAAATCTAGAATTTTTAATTTTAAATGATAAAAAGTAAATTCCGTTTATTATGTAAAATTTAATAAACATTATGTTAATCTTTAGAACAAAAAATGTGGCTAAAAATTTCTCAGTAAATAAAAACTTTCGCTCGAAAAAAAATTAAATGTTTTTAAGAAATATTCTGTAACCCGTTGCATCTTTTAAATTTAAAATATACTCTTTATAAAAATCGTTTAAATGCTACCAGTTTTTCTTCTTTTTTTATGTAAATCTCTATGAAGAAATACCACACACAACATATCTTTAAGTCCCTTATTTTATATCGGTTAACTGTTTGCATTTTTTGTATACGTTTAGATACAACACTCTTATATATCCCATTTCGATTAATATTTATTAGGTTACACAAATTAAATTTCTGAGCTTCATGTTACGTAAAAAATAAAAGAGTCTTTATGCGACATGAATCAAAATCTTTGTAGAATAAAATTTGTTTACCTAATTTAAATTTAAAATTTGATTTTTTTGTGGTGCGTTGTGTATTTTCTTGAAATATTTCCTCTAATATTCTTTTAAAAATAGTTACGAGAGAAATAAGTTTTAAAATGAAGCTTGCTTTTTTTCTGAAAAAAAAATCTTGATAATTTTTTTTATTGTGTTTAAAATCATTAGCGTTTAATCATTTAATTTATTTTCGAAAGTATGCTGCTAAAAAGTAATTTTCCTCACATAGAATTTCTAAAACTATTTTATTTATATAATTTTTGTGCAAATTGGACGATGGAAATGAAAACACTTTCGGAAATTGAATATATGTTTATGCATTCATAGTATATGTATATATATATATATATAATTTTTAGGTGAGGATAATTTGTATGAGTATTAAAGAAAGAGCTATGCACATTAGGGTGGGTCGAAAAAAACGAAATATTTACAATCGAAATGTAATAGAGCGGAAAACTTGCCTTTTGTAATAAAGAATAAATTCGTAAAATATTATACCGATCGGTTAATATCTTTTACCGCCGCAAGGGGGGCCAACATTTCAAAAAATTGCAAAAAACATGTTTTTTTCAATATTTTTTTTTTAATTATCCAAATGTACGAATATAATTTCTAATAGGACGCAATACCTACATGAAGATATAACAAATGTCCCGGTAAATGTTCATTATGATAAAATTATATCTTTTACTGCCGCAAAGGGACCATATTTAAAATAAAATCGTAAAAATTTCAAATTTTCACTTTTTCTGAATTTTTATAATTTTAAAATATGTCTAGAAGTAAATAAAGTTACTTTATATCTATTAATATGTCATAAATTTTGTTAAATATTTGTCATAGACTGGAAAATAAAAACGGTAATCATTCATTGTTCTTGACGATCGTTTCATCTACTGCAGTTTTACTGCATATCAGCAGTTCATATACCACAAATCACAAAAATTATATAAAATGAACAAAATGTTTTAGCATTTTATTAATTAAAATACAGAGATGCTTAACCGATTAGGATTAAATAAACTGAAATTAAAGAAGTATTAAAAGTAAACGAATTCTATAATATGACTTGCTTACAAATAAAGCCACTGTTCTTCGAGAGGCCGAAATTGATTATATGTGGTCCTCACTCTGATCTGGTCCACAAACTTTACCTGCACTTCAGTGACTAATTTCACGCATATTTCTACTAATTGAGTTGGACAAGGAAAGTTATAACAGCTGGTATCTTTAATCGAACATTGTTAAATAAACTGAAATTAAAGAAGTATTAAAAGTAAACGAATTTTATAATATGACTTGCTTACAAATAAAGCCATTGTTCTTCGAGAGGCCGAAATTGATTATATGTGGTCCTCACTCTGATCTGGTCCACAAACTTTACCTGCACTTCAGTGACTAATTTCACGCACATTTCTACTAATTGAGTTGGACAAGGAAAGTTATAACAGCTGGTATCTTTAATCGAACATTGTAAGTTCACCAGCGTTGTTAGGTCGTCAGTTGATAGACAAACCGTAACAGGTGGTTTCGTTAGTTTACAGTTTCGCCTTTTGTCTAAAGCCATACAATTTTAAGCTTCAAAGTTCAAGTCTGTAATTACGAAATAACGGATGGCACTATTCGTGACCACAGAACTTCGTGCTTTGGAAATTTTCAAATTTGGCAATCGGGTGATGCAGTACATTTTCAGGATGTACTCAGTGAGTACATCCTGGAAGTGTACTGCATCAGTTGGTTCACAATTAAAATGAATCCATCATGTTTTTCAGATTCTGTGGACTATAATTAGTAACCCCCGTTGCTTGCCATATCATCTACGGAAACATATAGTTCCTGTAATTTCACGAAATGCCTGTTTCGCAAATCATGAAAATAGCCTCATTGGAATGATAGCATATGGAGGAGAAGACATCAGGACCCCAGCTATAAAGAAAATTGCCAAAGCACGAAGTTCTGTGGACACGAATAGTGCCATCCGCCACTTCGTCATTCCAGACTTGAACTTTGAAGCTTAAAATTGTATGGATTTATTCGAGTGGCAAAACTGTAAACCAACGAAACCACCTGTTATGGTTTGTCTATCGACTGACGATCTAACGATGCTGGGGACTTTAGAATGATCGATTAAAGATACCAGCTATTATAATTTTTCTTATCCCACTGAATTAGTAGAAAGGCACTTCAAATTAGTCACTGAAGTGCTGTTAAAGTTTGTGGACCAGAACAGAGGTAGGATCACATATGATCAATTTCGGCCTCTCGAGCAACAATGGCTTTATTTGGAAGCAAGTCACATTATAAAATTCAATTAACTTAAATACTTCTTCATTTAAATTTATTTAATCCGTTTCGGTTAAACATCCCTGTATTTCAATTAATAAAATACTAAAATATTTTGTTCATTTTATATCATTTTTGTGATTTGTGGTATATGAACTGTTGATATGCAGTAAAACAGCAGTAGATGAAGCGATCGTCAAGAAAAATGAATGATTACCGTTTTTATTTTCCAGTCTATAACAAACAGTTAACAAAATTTATGACATATTAATAGATATGAAGTAAATTTATTTATTTCTAGGCATATTATAAAAATTATAAAAATTTAGAAAAAATGAAAAATTGAAATTTTTACATTTTTTTTTTTTTTTTTTTTTTTTTTTTTAATTGTGGTCTTTTTGCGGCAGTAAAAGATATGACTTTATCATAATGAACATTTACCGGGGCATTTCTTGTATCTTCATGTAGCTATTGTGTCCTATTAGAAATTGTATTCGTACGTTTGGATAATAAAAAAAAATATTGAAAAAAAACATGTTTTTTGCGATTTTTGGAAACTTTGGTCCCCTTGCGGCGGTAAAAGATATTAACCGATCGGTGTAAAATTTTACGAATTTATTATTTATTGCAAAAGGCAACTTTTCTGCTCTATTACATTTCGATTATAAATATTTTGGTTTTTTCGACCCACCCTAATGCACATTCTAAAGTAGTGTTTTTTTAATGTGCACATTTAATTAAACACAAATATCAAAATATAATTATTTAGCTATAAAAAAACGATTCGTATTCTAAACATTTTTCAATATCTAACTATATATAATGCTTAGAAAATTTGTTAAAATCACCATAAAATACAAAAAATACACAGAACGCGTTTCGGTTGGGAAATTTTAATGGCCCGTCATTTTAAAATTAACACGTGTCCAAATGTGGACAGCCCGTAACACGTCCTGTGTGTTATTTTGTAATTTATGGTGACATTATCAAATTTTTAATTTTTAATTGTGACTATCGCCAGTTTTTTTATCGTTGTTTCATCTAAATGGGATGCTATGAGTAGGTATGACATGAGCGGTTAGTAAAACATTGCTTTATAAAATGATGTAGTAAATCTCATGACTTGTTAAATAGTATCTATTTTAAATGGTGAAGCTATACAATTATAAAATTGTTGTATTAAAAATATCAAATATATATTTATTTATTTTACGGTAAGTATTCATAAACCATTTGTCGATACTGTCTTTGATGTGGTTAGAAAACTACTTCGTTGAATCCTGTATAAGAATACTTATGAAGAGTAATTCTGCATCTTTCAAAAGGTTATGTATATTTTTATGTATATATTTTTTTTCTTTTGCAAATCCCGATCAAACAGTGTAAAAAAAAAAAAAAAAAAAAAAAAAAAAAAAAAAAAAAAAAAAAAAAAAGACAAGTCATAATCTACTAAAGTATAAATAACCACAAACGAAAATATTCAGCAACTACATTCGGTTTACTCATGAATCCTAAAATCATTATTTTTGTTTAGAAGCCTCAGGAATGACGCATTTCGAAGTATAATGATGTGTTTATAAAAACAAAGTTTCTTTTACTGACACAGTCTATTACTGACACACGGAAACGTTTCCGAATACTTTTCATAATATATTATTTAGTTTTCACAAGCTGTTAGACAGGTTTTTTGGTTGATATCAATTTTCAAATAAACATTTTCAGTTATTTAACTAAAATTTTATTAACAAAATGTTTTTATTAACAATATAATATTAAATTTAATGCCAATATGCTGTAAAACATGTAGGGGAGACTAGGGAGGGTTGATCATACGGGAGGCTTGACCCACCCATCAGTTTTCATATTTAAAAGAATTTCAGAGTTTTATCAATAGGTGTCAACCAAAGCTACTGGAATGCTCAAACAACAGTCTTTGTTTCATACAGCTAAGCGAAATGAGTGTGGAAAAATCAATTGTGAAGCGTTTTCAACCTAAAAAGTACGTTTTTTAGAAATATTTTGTAAGATTTTTCAGATAAAATATACCATAGAAATTTAAGTAAGTAGTTTTAAAGTAATGAAAAAATATCGAGCTTTCATTCCAGGGATAAATATTGTACAGTAAGTTAGGCTTCACATAACAATGTGCTATTCTTTAGAAAAGTGGTATGTGAAGAGGCTTGACCCAGTCAATGTGAGGGTGGGTTGACCAGATGCTCAAGGCTCTCTTAATTAAGTGGTTTTGGAAATATGTTTATTATACACTGTGCATAATGAAAAGGGTTATATATAACAAAGAATGTATATTTATTCTGTAAACCTACTGTAAAATGGGGTGATGGAAAAGAAAACGTTTGAAACTGCTTGAAGAAAGATGTGAAAAATTACTGTAGTATACACTGCAAGAAAATACTTAATGAAATATAAATGGGAAAGTTGATAGGAACTTTTCTCCATCTAAATATTACTTAAAACAGGTAAATAGAAACAGTGGAAAAGACTAGAAAGTATGAAAACAGCAGTATTAACTCTTTCAGAGGCAGTGGCATGTTTATGAAACCACTGAATTTTAATTCCCAAACGCCATAATGACACCAGAATTTTGCTAAAATATTTTCAATTTAATATGCATGTGATATGCCTTTTTTTTATTTCCAAATAAATTTGTTCGTAAATTCCGGTGCCAGTCATTTATTTCAACATTTTAGTACTGAAAGTACTTTGCCCCTGAAAGGACTAAACGATGTTAATAATAAGTTAAGTGCTCAATGCGGCTGCAAAAGAAAATAGCATTGATCGGAAAACTTTAGGAAGGCATGTAGACAAATTTCACCAGGATAAATACAGTTAGATGAAGCCAAACTATGTGACAACTAGAGTTGTCAGGTCAAGAGTCTCAAAAAGTAGGACAAGGAGACAAAAAAAGGCAGGACAGCGTCTTCTGAATCAGGACATGAAATCCTATGAAAACGGAACCTGTCTCTAACGGAATACTGTCTTAAATGTTTAAATTTCATTTTCCCTGCTGTACAATTACACATGCTCAGACAAAATCATATTTAAAACAAATGTTTTCTCCTATGACTTGCGATTGCGTCAAAACAGGTTTGTTTAAGCGTCATATTTTGAAAAAAGATATTTTTTTTTATAATTAAAGCATGTAGCATAAAGTTACTTTGCTTTTTTTTAACGGATTTTATTTATCTTCTCAACTATTTCAATACAAAACAAAGTGGGTCAAGCCTCCCATATAGTGGGTCAACCCTCCCGTATGTGGGGAGCCTTGACCCATTATTTTCTCATGAATAAAATCAATCATTTTTCAAATTTCTTATATATTACACTTATGTAGAAATTTTATTTTGATAACTGATTGTATAACGAATAAAATGATATATACAACTTTATTCTACGTTCAATATTTAAAAAATAAAAAATCATATTGTAAAAAATGGGTCAACCCTCCCTAGTCTCCCCTAACTGTAAAATACTGTACCATTTTTCTGTAGAACATATTTCTTGAACAAGAAATTATTTACTTGAGAATTAATAGCGTTGAAAAAAAACCGTGTATCTCAGATTAACGAAACTAATTAATACACTTTAACCCTTTATCTACTGACGGTACTTATAACTACCATTAAAATAACTTGTTATAAAATTCATTTAATACATAGATTGGTTGTAATACTGTTTAGAATGAGTTATAGATACACTAATTTACCAAAAACATTATGGGTTACACAAAACAAAAATATTTTTAAAAGGGTGATTTCTTTTGCCTTTGCATATTTTGAATTTTCTTGTCGTTGGTGGGGGGGGGGGGGGACTTTTTCAGTTCGGAAATATTTCTATATTTCTATTGTAAGAACATTCTATTTGTACATTTCGTAATTCTACAAAATACTAAGAAAAAATATTTAAAATAAAATATTTTAGTAGGTTTTAAATATTGCACAAAATCCCTATAGATTCGAATTTAATTAATACTTCTAAATCCTTCAATCCTTCTAAGATCCTTCTAACATGTATTAAATGATTATGTAAATCTTCTAATGTAGTTTAAACAGTTCATGAAAAATGCTTTAGAAGATAAAATTTTGATGAATTCACAATTCAGTACATAAAGGTTTAAAAGCTAGTCAGAAAAGTTTCCGAAAATCCGAAAATTCCTTTATTTAGAAACAATTGTCTTTTTTGACTGTGTATTTCTCTAAGTGCATATTATATTATATAATAAGATATATGATATTATATAATAAGATGATAATAAGAATAAGTATATCATATGATATACTCAGTATAATATATAAATTACATAAAAGAATTATCATAAAAGTGTATTATTGTTTTAAAAATATATAATTTTGGGGAATTTATTAATACTTTCATATTTAAAAAAAATCAAAGCGAAAAGCACAGACTGTAACGTTATGCCAGAATGTAACTTATTTTTCCAAAGTTTCATCTTATAAATAGGAAACACTATCGGTTCATATCTATATTAAATCATCCATATATTTATTTTGTGATTTAGAATTTAGAAGCAGTGAACGAAACCACATCTTTTCTTTGTTTAATTAACAGCAAGATGTGTAATACATTGCTCACACGACATATCCGAACTACCGTTACTAAAATTTAAAGAGTAACACTACGTACTACTTTGGCTACTTAAAAATGACAGATTTTCGATACTTTTCTGTCAAAACACTAATATAGCGGTATGAGAAATTTGTTTAAATGTATTTATTAAATTATTTTTAACGCTATTATATTTGTTTTTCTTTAGATATGATTTTTTGAAGAATACGCCAAACGCTTAGAAACGTGTATTGGAAGTTCGCTCGCAGCATACTTTTAACAATTTTCTCAAATTTCATCCATATTTTGAAATATTTTCATAAATTATGTCTAGAGGAGAACTCAGTTAGTTATTATGTTTGATCAATTTACTTTGCACAGCGTACAAAGTCAAATTGTTATACAAAAAATGTACTTATTTTTGCATACTTGATATTTTAAGAAATTTCAGTATTTTTAATGATCATAAATAGTTCTTGTTTTGATATAGGATAAGAGAGCAAAAACTTTTTTCTTTCACGTTATTTTGTGGAACACTTGGGATTTGTTGTCGGAACTCCTGCACTGTCATTTTAACATTTATTTTAAAAAATTCAATGTTATGAAAGCTTCATATATTATATATCTTCAAGAAAATTTCTATTCTAATAAAAAGTTTCTTTAAATTGCTCATTTTTTTTTTTATTTCAGGAACCGTAGGTAGTGTTATCTCTGAATATTCAGGTAATTATTGCCACACATAGAGTAATGAAGATTAAGGGAACATGAGGCCTTAAAACTAATTTTTTTAATTGCACTTTAAATTCAATTCAAAGGCACAGTTTATAAATTATGACGCATATTTATCACACAAGAAATGAAAAAAAAAAGAAAATGTCAGAAAAACAAGGAATTTTCCTTGATATTTTAAGAATTATGAAGATCTTTTCAAAATGCTACATCCGCATTCCGTATCAATTAAAATCACCAATATTTTTTTTTTATGTCAGTTTGGTTTACGGATACAAATAAAACTGTGCATACTTTTTGAAAGTAAATATAATTGGAAAATTTAAAGGTAGTTAAGTACAGAAATATGATGCAAAAATGCTGAAAATTTCATAAAATTTAGAAAAAAAAATTCTGATTTTTATATTCAAATATATAAAATTCGAATTATGGTTTCATTTGCATATGTAAATAAAACTGCAGTAAAAAAATGGGGATTTAAATTGATATGGAATGCGCATGGAGCATTTTGAAAAGTTCTTTTACAACGCTTAAAATATTTAAGGAAATTCCATATTGTTTTCCAGAAAAAAAAAAAAAATGCGTGACAAATATATGTCATAATTCATATAGTGGGCCCTTGAAAAGTATTTAAAGTGCAATTAAAAAAATGAGTTTGAAGGTCCTTTGTCCCCTTAACTGTTAGCAGTACTATCCGAAATGAATTACCGAGCAAAATTCCTAAGAATTCACCATTGCTATTTATAGATGGAAGTAAATGTTAAAACCCCCTAAATTATGACGGTTGATAACCCGTTTTATACACGATTCTGAGAACTGCTCTAATGGCAATGAGTACGTGGATATGGTTACATAAAGTACTGGCTTAACAAAATTATTTAATATCGATTATTTGTGGGTCAGTGTGAAACACTAGTAGTAGTTTTAACCTTAAAAGGCAGCTATGACGCTCTTACCATTTGAGCACACTATTAATTGATGAAACATATACTAGAATGAAAATTTAGAGAACATGTGATAACACCTTCAGGTCTGCTACGGGTGCTCTATGAAAACTGGAACTCTAAAAATTCACTTGAACATAACACGTGATATGAATTTCACAAGAGAACTATCCAACCAGTGGGAGAGATGCGCTCAAAATCATACATACTAGACAACCACAGTTACGGATTAACATTACAAAAGCAGCCTTGCAGTAACAATATTGCACTGACAACCACATTGAAAAGAATACATAGACACTTTACGCTACTTAAGGAATTACACAAAAGGTCTCATTCACTGAAAAATTTTAGAATCTGGACGCCACAATTGCACGCAAAATCTCAAAACACATTTCTCCACTAGAGTATGGTTAGCGAAAAGCAGATAGACATTATTCCACATCAGTTATAATCATTTTTAATTAGATTTTTTTTTAAATTCCTTATGGGATCTTGATTCGTATGACTCTGTCCATGTCGCTACATTCTGATATTATAGATTCTTAGTGTAAAATCAATCATCACTAATTCTTTACATAGCGAGAGAGTAAAATATAAACATGTTTTACCCATCAGGACACAGGAGGATATGCAAATCTGTGGCTCTTTGGGTTGCATCAATTCAACAGGATCACATCCAGTAGTATTTCAAATATACATCAATAATTCATTTTTTGTCAAGCTCCATTTAAACGATACCCAGTTACTGATTAAACAGTTTCCATTATTCCATGATACAATTCTAGTGATTTTTAAGGCGATAGACAAGGAGCATCAATATTAAGTTGATCATTATACATTGAAGAACCAAAACATTATGACCACCTACACTGTAAAAAAAATTCCGCAACGTTCCTGGGAAAAAATGGGCAGCTGAGTTGCCCATTATTTCCAAGAAACATTTCTTGAAAATGACTGGAACTTTGCTGTATATGTTAAAAAATTTCTACAGAAATGCCAGTAAGTTTCCTGCGAAATACCAGGAATATTTCTGTTGACAGCAAAACATTACTGACATTTCACAGCATGCGGGATCCACAGACGATTTTTACATTTCCAGTTGACAATTTTCGCTTTATTATTATTATTTGTTAGAATGAAAAAAATATTTTGAAATTGACATCAAAATTATTATTTATAATTTACACGAAAAAATAAATTTTCAGTTAAAATTCAATAAAGTAAATATATATATGATATATTGTTTCTGAACTTTGCTTAAAATACAAAAAAATATAAATGTAAATAATAATTAGAAAAAAAAAATCTAGACATAAAATATTTTGGATTTTTGTCAGTAATTATGTTAGTTTACAAGTTAGATAAAATACAAATAAATTTTCATGAAAAAAAAATAAAAACTAAACGTAATTGTATATTTTTTCCGAAAAAAAAATCAAATTTGCAGCAATTCAAAGTGTCAAATATATATCAAATTTAAATCAAAATGTAATAAAGTGTTAAAATATAAAATTAATTAAAAATGAAAAAAAAGTCAAGAGGTAGCATCGAACTCGGGCCGTACGGGTGGCGTGCGAGCCTTCTGCGTCCACACCACGAAAGACACATTGAGAGCTGCAAACTAATGGGTATTTGAAACGTATGCTAAACCTCGGCATCTAATTTCTGAAAATCTAAGGCCCATTTGAAGAAATCCTTTCACAAGAATAATTAGAGATAAGAACTCTAAAACATACTTTAAATTAATCAAAATCGGTGAGAATCATGTTTGATGGTCCCCTGGTTAATGGAGATCCAAATAATAGGTGTATTTTTTTTACACGGTCTGCTCGTGAAACATTCCACAGACAAGTACGAGAGATAATCTCTTGGCGATGTCACAGAGGTATTGTACTTTCATCTGAATTGTCTTGACAATAGAGACGTAAAGGATTATGTCGTCTATTGATTTATTTGCATTCCATATTGATTTTTTTACATTCATTTAAGGAATTCGTTTTCGACACTCGCGCGCGAGCAACAGATTATAGCAAAAAAATAATAAATGGCGGCCGCAGCGTTTTGCTGTTTCCAACTTTTGTTCAGGAACGTTTCAGATAAGAAAACCAGAATTTCACAGGAAAGAGCTAAATTATACTGAAAACCTGAGAAAAGGCGAAACGTTCCTGGATTTTACATGGACTGTTACCATTTTTTGTTACAGTGTACCTAATAACGCATTGTCTCAGTTTCGGCCCACAAAATAGCTATAGCCACCTTGGAATGGATGCCGCAAGTCCTTGGTACATGGCCAAAGACAGATTGTACCAGATGTTCAAGTAGCAGTCACGCAAATCGGAGATATTACAGCGTGGTTGTTTTTTAACTCTGAGCTGCCGTTCCATGGTACCCCAAATCTTCACCAAAATTCAGTACCCCAAGATTCAGTTTAGAGTGCTAGGATCTTAACTGGAATTCAGTATTATGTTCCTGGAAACACCCCAACATAATTTCAGTTCAGTGTAAAGGAGCGTTGACTTGCTCGGAGACTCCATTTCCAGTTGGGAGGAGATACATCATTGTAAGGGTGCAACATTTCCGCACTGATGCTCCGATGGTCTGCGGCCTACATGATCATTTCTACCACCACCATAGGCTCCAGAGATACCTGTGAGCACGTTTCCCAAAGCTTAATATCGCCACGTCCGGCCTTTGTATGGCCTGCTGAATAAGGGTGGGGCAGCAGTTCGGGTGGAAGAAGGCATTCTTTGATACGGCCATCGATGGGTTAAGGAATGATTCGTGATTTATTTGAATAGGCAGTTCTCTCCCAAAGATCCATGGTCCTATCACGATGTTCCTGGGTTAAGTGTAGAAGTAGTTGGCGATGATGCTTGTTCAACAGAGGGACATGAGTGGGGCGTTTGCAGCATAGCCTTATATCCAACAGTGTCAGCTGAACTATGCTGTCTGAAATCATTCTACTTGAACCTGTATTTCAATGGACTGTCGTCTGAGCCAGTGTCCATCATCGATTTTGTATTGCCAAGTGGGGGAGTTTCCGACATCTGTTGTGGTTACTTAGAACCACTGTCATATTTTTATTTAATTTCATTTAGAAAATATTTTTATTAATCTTGTATTCATTTAATTTTAATATTCGCATTCCAAAATTATTTTAATTCCCTTTTTTCAACCTTCCCCTGTATGTTTTTCTCTCTGGCATAGCATTTCATTCATTTTAAAATCATAAACGTCGTTTTGAAATCTGTACTTCCGGTAAAAGAATTATCTGGAAAGTTCCATATCTTTCTATTTGTGAAGTCATATCCTTTTGTAGCTCCGCCCCTTAGCCAATGATATTTAAATCAGTTTAATTCGTAATTTCAAAATTCGTAACTCTTTACTACTGCTTGGCATCTTATCTGAGTGCAATCTATCAAAATTTCCTTTTTTTAAAGCATTTTTTTATATACTTTAGCATTGCATTTTATGCCAATGCAGGGCGCCTGTATGTTCGTTCCGCCAAAGTTGTCGTGTTTCAAGTAATATAGCAAGCCCCCCTTACTCCTCTTTTCGGAGAGCTCGTGCGCATTCTGTGCAGTTGAGTTGGGTTTTCAATGCAGAATGGCTGCCCTTTTGCCGTTCTGCGTATAATTTTGTCCGCGCCTGCATGAGTGTTCTATCAACGAACGCAGAGAATGGGTGGATGCCTCTTTCCCTTCTACAAAAAAAAATAATAAACGGATTTTCGTATCTACAGTAAGAAATATTAAAAGAGCAAGAAAATGTCTTTAAGATTGTGTAATCGGCTGCATAGTTTCGTCCTTTTTAGTGGCGAGATTCTTTGATCAGTTACTTCTGATTCTTCAGTAAGATGTGGATAAGAATTTTGTTGACGGCATTATTTTTATTTTTATTCAAATGATGCTTTTATTTCGAGTCGTAGAATTGTGATGCTGAACAAATCATCTAAATGCCTGTGCCTCCACACTCCCCAAAGAAAAAAAATATTTTATTTTCTTCAGTAAGAACGTAAATTGTATGTGTCCATCATAAAAAAAGTACATCTAAAAGAATAAGAGGTGTACTCTATGATAATGCGCTATGTTCTGCAAGAAAAATTGCTTCATAAATAAAAAAATTTCAAGGAAGATTTGTCATCTGTTTATTTCCTTTCTGCAAATGTCTCCATCATTTTCTGTTCTTTCAGGTGAATGCAGGTAATGCTTTTACCTTTTATTTCTTTTGTTATCAATTTCCAAATCTATGATAAGAAAATTCAGATTTTTTTAAATTAATGACTGTTATGTCAAAATGGACTTTTGTGGCCGCAACAAAATGTTATAACACTATACGATCGATCCTGAAAAAAAAATGATTTCTAGATTTTTTTAATCCAAACACAACAACATCCTTTTTCTTTCCTATCGTGTCCACGTCCAACGACATCGCCTCTGCTTATGGTGGACTTTCCATAAGTACTAACAACGATATTTCGTGAACATACCATGTGTCGAACAGTTTCGGAGATACGCACTCTGAGCCATCGGGCCTTTTAATTCTGCCCTCTATCAAAGTCGCTTAGAGCGGCAATCTTTATCATCACACGAAGAAATAAGCGTAAAAATGCTCCCTCATACTCCCTAGCAGTAGTTAAATACCATTCCCATTTGATTATGTGCTCTACACGTCAACCAAGCAAGTTCATTGCAAAATGTGGGGATGGTCATAATGTTTTGGCTCTTCGGTGTAAATTATCATTGAACTCAGCATTAAATTCAGATATTTTCCTCCGATAAGGAATTTTGTAGCTCCGGAAGGATGACATAATATGGAATTTCAGGGTGGAAAATGTACTTTCAGTCTAATAGTCAATAGAAAATCTAAAAATTTCGAAAGGGAAAATCCATGCACTGGGGTGGGAGCGAATATCCACACCTGTCATAATGTATCCAGTTATGCATGGAATGTGTTTCTGTAAAATGCAGTTTATATCTAATAATTTGTTGAAAATCTAATTTTTATTTTTTAAATAAAGTGAAATTTAACTTCAATCCACTGTCGAAAACTAGATGTTCTATACATTTGTTTGTGAAGGTAAATTGCATATTTAAAACATAAATACAGTGGGTGATCGGTTAACGAACAGTTCGGTTTAGGAACAGATCGGTTAACGAACACTTTCGCGAAAGACATTTATGTTCGGATAACGAACACAAATTCTGTTAACGAACAAAACACCTCACAAAACAAAGCCAACATGCAGCAATGCAGTGTTTCATATTTGCTGAGCTGTATTTAATTGCATCTATTGCCTACTTACAGAACATTTTAAAAGTTGTACACGTATATCCAAATTGATTAATGAGCTACAGGTAATTCGAGCCACGGTTATCGCTACCACTCGCCATTGCGCTAAATCGCTATAAAATGCTTCATTTTGCGATTAAACGAAGAATCAGATTCACAAATTGCGAGGGATCAATTTCTGTTTTTTTTTCTGTGTGTGTGTGTGCTAACACAGTCATGATTCTTATCTAAACGATTTATTAAAATAGTAATCAAGGCCTTTGTGCAGGAATATTAAAAAGCAGTAAACCAACGTTTAACTGTTAACCCACTTTGTAAAAGTTCTGTCGTTAATAACTCCAGCAATTTCCTGTTGTTAACCAAAATGATGTTGTCAAACTTTCTAGTGTTTCTTTAAGTGACAATCAGCTAGATGCTCTCAAATTGAATAACAATTTATTTGTCTCTGCTATTCCTTCTTTATCTAATCTAATTGCACCTATTGAAAGGGCCCTTAAGCATAGCGCTCTATCTTCTTCTCAAAAAGAGTCCATCAGGCATCTCATTGCCAATACTATTGAATTCAGTTCTAATGTTTATAAGCCCAATCTTAAAAATCCAGTTAAACATTGTCTGAAAAATTTGCGTTCAGATCCAAACTTAATCATTATCAAGGCTGACAAAAGTGGTCAGATTGTTCTTCTCGACAAATCTTCGTATTTGGAAAAATCCCATAAATTAATTAAATATGGTCCTTATGTGGACATCCGCAAAGAACCCTCCACTAGTGAAATTAACTCTATTATGTCTGCCATCAAGTCTTCCTCATTTATTCCTGCTAACTTTAAGAAGTTTCTTATTCCGTCTATTGAGCATTTTGCCAGGTTTTGTGCTTTACCTAAGGTCCATAAACCTGACATTTCTTTTAGACCTATTGTCTCTAGTATCGGTACAGCTTCTTATAAGCTTGCCAAATATTTAGTTTCTGTTTTTTCACCAGTTTTGAGTAGTAACTGTTTCACTGTTAAGAATTCCTTTGATTTTATTAAAAATCTTCATAATTTTAAGGCGCAGGGTCAGATGATGGTTACTTTCGATGTTAAATCATTATTCTGGTTGAGGGGGCTTTAGATTGTCTCAAGAAAAGGCTTTGTGAATTCCATTTCTCTTATTTTGAAATCGAGGAGCTTATCCTTTTCACTCGTGCTTGCTTGTCGCAAAATACTTTTGTTTTCAAAGGTAATTTCTTCCGCATGATTGACGGTTTGGCAATGGGTAATCCTCTTAGTCCAATTTTATGCGATATATATATATGCACTATTTTGAGGTCAAACTTTTTGAAATTTTCAAATTTACGTTCTATGTTCGTTATGTTGATGATGTATTTCCTGGTTGAAATGAATTCTGATATTAATCATATTCTCTCTATTATGAATTCCATTGATCCCTGCATTCAATTTACCTCTGAAATTGAGACCAATAACTGTCTTTCTTTCCTGGATGTCCTTGTTATTCGTTGTGAAAATAGCTTTCAGACTACCGTCTTTCGTAAACCTTTTGTTGTCAGTCTCCCACCTCACAGGCATTCCTCTCATCCCCCTAACCAGAAATTCGCTGCTTTCAATACTTTTGTTTTTCGGGCTACCAATGTTTGTTCCACTCCTCAGTTACTTAGTGCTGAACTTAATTCCCTCAAAGCTATTGCTGTTGACCGTGGTTATTCCTCTAATATTATTGATTCTATTTATAAGAAATTGATGAAATCCATCCATTCTGAAAAGTATTCTAATTCCATCTCTAATGCTTTAGTTGTGTTACCATTTTTTCTAAAATCAGTCAGCAAGTTGCTAAAATCTTAAGAAGGTTTTAATTTAATGTTATTTTTTCTCCTGTTAATAAAATCACATTTTAAAATCTCAAACACCCCGCTGATCGCCTAGATAACTGGTGTATTTACCAAATCTCTTGCCAGTGTGGCCGTTCTTATGTTGGCCAGACTAAACGTGCTCTTAGATTTCGTTTAAAGAGCATGAAGGTTATGTTAAAAATCAGGAGCTCAAACGTTCATTTATTGCTCAACATGCTTCGTCTTCTCAACATAGGTTCGATTTTTCCTCAGCCACCATTATCCAAAAATGTTCTTCTAACCTCGATCTTGAATTTTTGGAAGCTTACCTCATCATTAAAAATTCTCACTCTTTAGTCAAAGACTTATCTAGTACTCCTGATTTTCCAGTTATTTGGATATCATTAATTTAATTTCCCCTTTTTTGATTTCTTTTTCTCTCCTTCTCCGGTAGATGTCGTTACTTGTCCACCTAGTCGTTTCTACTGCATCTCTCTCATTGGTTGTTTTTGGCGCTTTCGCTACCCGCATAGTGTATATATAAGCGTCTCTGTCTATCATTTTGCTCAGCCTTGCTTTTTCTAGCACGCTGTTCCCTTTTCTCTATCTTGCACTGAAGAAGAATCTCGCTAGTAGATTTGAAACAGCTGTTTGCTGCTTTTCACGCATTATTTGTGCATTTTAAAAGTTGGTTTACTGCTTTTTAATAAACGATTTATGTCTCTTTTCATGTTCAATCGCACCGTGCCATTTATATTACTCTATTTATAGAGATATAGACTCAACATCTAATCAGTTTAGTAACAGCCGAAGACGCAAAAAGAATTATACGATAGGTTTTCTCTAATGTCAGTTAATCGCTATCTATGTGCCGGCATCGAGTAGGTAAAAGCACAAACAAAATTACTCGCATTAAGCGCCAAAAAGGGAAAAGTTTTCCTAGGATGCTGCTTTGGAATTAGCCATTTACCATACTAGTTATTTGTTGTATGCAAAGTACCATTGCCGGTCAATTTTTTCTATCAGTTAGAGTCGAAATCACATAGCAATTTTTTAGAGTGTATTTTCACAACGTTAAATCAAACATAGCTGTTTTCAATTTTTATTTAGACTGATAAAAGAATGTCTGAAAAGTTTACATGTTTAGGAGACATTTGGAATTTATTTATTTATAATATTTAATGTAGCGCATAGTCAAATTACTATTTTATAAGCAATTACAAAAAATTAGGTTATTTTAGGACATATTGAAAAAAAGGGATACATTAAGGGGTTAAAGGTAGATTTTTTTTCAGTGTTTCACGCCGAATCTATTTTGATGACATCTTTTTCTTCATTTGCCTACTGTTTTTTTAATTTTTATTCGCGAAATCGCTAACGTTGGTCAGAAGCCAGCGCCCTGGTTCGAGCCCTACATTGTAGGGTCCCCAAATTAGAATAAACAGATTAGAAAAATTAATTTTTATTTATTTTTTTTGTCCATTTTTAAAGAATGTTTTTAATTGCAAATTATTTTAATTGAAATTTAGTTCCCAAATTATTAACAGGCTCTAGGCTTCAGTTGAAATTTATAGGGCAATGTAGTGAACACGATCTTTTAGAAAACTAAGGAGTTTATGAAAGGTCAAAATGACACACCGATAGGAGTTAATGCACTAGTCAATGAATGTA
The DNA here is from genome assembly GCA_963932465.1 of Maratus speciosus. Taxonomy (NCBI): domain Eukaryota; kingdom Metazoa; phylum Arthropoda; class Arachnida; order Araneae; family Salticidae; genus Maratus; species Maratus speciosus. Next base: position 541,071,369 of record OZ010786.1, on the reverse strand, counting down.
ATTCTAAAAGTTTTTTACAAAGAGCATGCCATTTATTAATTTTTTAAGGCTGTTCTCAACTGCTCTGCTCAAACAAGCGCAAAACGTTTTGACACATTAACAAATTCATTTTTTAACGGAAAGATATAAAAGTGGAAGTCCTGACTATGGAAACAATTTAGAATCGAACTGTGTTTGCCATTTTATGATAAATAAATTACCTATTGAGTTATAAGCGATTTTGATCACGTGACAAGATATTTTTCTGCCTTCGCTAGCTGTTTTTACTGCTTTCTTCGGGAACTTCGGTTCAAAACGTCAACTTTGACAAAATTTTCTGAAAGACATATAGCATTAGAAAAAAATCAAATAAAAAAATAACACGGAAAAAACAGTTCGATTACATAGTTTCTGAACAACAACACCTGCTACTTTCATGCCTTTCCGAACAAATATAAATTAAAACTTAATTCATAAGGTTGCCCTTTTTGATTTGAAAACATCGTTAAATACGCCACGATACGGACAAGGCCATCAAAATGCGATCAGCCCATATTAAATAACGTATATTAACCCTATTATGAAGAAAAGATTTATATTATTTTTTATTTATTATTTAGCTTTTAAGAACGAATTAATTGAATTCCCATAGACATTTATACTAAATCTATGATTGGTTAACGAACAATTCGGTTAGCGAACATTGTTTTCGAACGGATTGAGTTCGTTAACCGATCACACACTGTATTACTGTATTTAACAACCAATACAATAGGCAATGATCGATAACATTTTTGCGTTGAAACTTGAAATGCAACTGATGCTATAAAACACAGGATTTCGGATTTATTCTACATTAATCAAATCAAATAATTTTGAAGAATCTTAAACTAATTATAAATGACTTAAAGATAATTTAATATAAATATTTCATACAAAATCTAGATACTTTAAATGATGACGAAACGACATCAGACATTCAATGTAAATAATAGGAAATGTTAAAATTTTATTTTATTGAAAATTTAATAAAGATATAAAAACACAATCTTAATTTCGAAAATGTTTTAGCAAACAGTGTTTAATAATCAATTTATATTATAATCATCATTTAAAGGACACTTTAAATTCATTTGAAATTGAAACTCGCAGGAATATCTCATTAATTGTTTTTTTTTTCTAATTGAAAATTAAAAATGTAATAGATATTTAAAAGTTGTTCCCCACGAGACAAACTAATTCTAATAATATGATTAAAAAATGAAAGATTCAGTAATCACTTCTGTATAAATTTCTCTAATTATAAATTTGAGGAAAATTTAATAAAAATGTTATATATATAACAAGTTCTAAATTTTATTTGACATGCTTTATTTAATTAAGATTTAATTTAATTTTTTTTTTAGTTGCGGTTATTACACTTGAGTCTTTCCGTATCCTACGTATAGTTTTAATTTGTAAGATAGTTTTTTTTTTTTATATTATAAATGTACGAATAGTAAAGCAATAATTTATTTCACAAATATAATTATAAATATATAAAATATGAGCAGTTGATTTTAAAAGTGAAGCAAGTGCATTCTAAGTTATTGCTATATATTTAATGTTTTGCATTTGAATGGATTAAAAAATATTCAAAGCAGTAATGCATTTTTTTTTCATACTTTTTGCAGTATGTAGATTTTGTAAGTAGTTTAAGTGAATTTGTCGTTGTTGTTAGATATTGAATGCTCAACATTAGAATGAGTTGAAAAGTAGTCGTATGCAGTAATTGACTTATTTTATATTTTTGAGATCTTATCTCATGTAACTCTAATATGCAATAGTCGTCTATAATGTTAGCTGGAATAAATATTCTTTTGTTATACACCAATGGATGCGGGTCATTTTTTAAATGAATGATATGACGAAAACGATGATTTTAGTCGAAAGGAATACATAACAAATAAATAAATGAATCATTTTATTTATAACAAATAAATGAAAATATCATTTTATTTATTACAAATAAATGAAAATATCATTTTATTTGCTTATTTATTTTATTGCAGTATCTCATTCTTCTTAGAAAATTTAATAATAAAATAATAATAATAAATCAATTTACTGTAGATTATGAGTCTTAATTCATTCACTCAGCAAGTCATTATCTTTATCAAAGGAATTTCAAGGTTAAATACATTTGAAGAAATTTATGGCTAAGTTGAAATATTATATTATGTAACTGAAGAAATTATTTTTAGCACAGTTATTTAGCTTGATTTATGTCCGTCAAATTTTACATACGTATATAGTGTAAACATGTAAAATTACACGTTTGTCATAAAATACTTGTCGTTAAAATTTACTTATATGGGTGTTTATTGGCTTAATGGAAGTGGGTAATTTGTTACCCCTTCAAAAACACAAACACATAGATATATGCGTAGGAACAGAGTGTTACATAGAAGTATGCGTACAAATTTTATACAACAATTTTATACAACACATGCTTATGTGTAACAGTATTACGCAGAAATATGTGTAAGAACAGAATATTACTCAGTAATATGTGTATTTGTGTGAACAGCAGATACCTGAAAACATGCTTGTGTTATAGTAGCTAAATGGTCAAGTCAATGTCTTAAAAAGTGCGCTGATCGTGACCTCAAATCCCGTTTCAGTAAGTATTGTTTGTTTACTGAAGAATAAATAAAATAGTGACTTTCTCTTTTACCTCCTCCAAACTGGTGACTGAAATTGGTAGGAAAAATTCGATAATATAAAGAAGTAATTCCAGCGTCACGATTCCCGTATTTATACCGTATTTATACTGTAAATTTTATTTTACAGTTTCTTTATTCAGATTTTATATATTCTATTCATAAATTATGACCGTAATATTTTAGAGATTCAAAACATCTTTAACTGAGGGAGAATGGAGTAAATATATTTTCAGATGATCCTTCTTTTGTGTAAATAAATGTTACACATAAATGAACACATAAATCTGTTTTAAAAACAAGTCTGCGGGAAAAAAAAAAAGAAAAAAAGAAAAAAAAAAAAAAAAAAAAAAAAAAATACACCAAACATGCATGATTTTTCTTCATGTAAATTTGTTTAGAGACCATAAAAATATTTATTTCAATATATATTACATCCCAAACTACAAGGTTATGTAATATATACATAAAATATTTATCGGTTTTTATATTTCACGTATGTGTACTCATGTGCAATTTACACATTACACTGTGTATTTCTGAGGTACGTGATAACATTTTACACAATTAAGCCGATTAATGCGCTACACAAGAAAATTCATATTCTGAAATTCACACACCAGGTCGTGTATTTGGGAATTTACACGTCTTTTTAAGCATATAGACAGATAGTTGTATCACTTTGAGTGTATATTGTCTAGGGCACATATCACTATATGGGATAATGTGAATTTAAGCTGTTACAAAATTTGGCAACACCCAAATTACGATAAAGGAAAAACAATATATTAACATTGTAGATAATTCTCTATAGTTAAGTTAGAATTGCAAATTCCTGATTGCGCTTTTAAATATTATGCAACGTAAATATATATATATATATATATATTAGGGTGTCCCAGGAGAGGCCAAAAAAATAAAAAGTTTGAAAATGCTAAGTCTCACCATTTAAAAATGTTTTTTCTGTCATAATATGATATTACAAAAAAATTCAAGTCATTTCACAAAGGTTTAGAGGTCCCCCAAGCTAATAGAAAATTGGGAATTTATGGAAAATTTTAATTTCTAATTAATATGCAGGATTGCAGAATTCTACCACACTTCTCATACAATTTCTTTAATCCTAAAATTTGTTTAAGAACACTTTATCGTGATTAACAATAATTTAATTTGATGATATATTTTAATTATTTTTTTTTATAAAATCTGATAAAATTACTATCCGAGGACCATATATCATTTTTCTGATCATTACTCTTTTAATGCTCTTCAGTCTTTATTAATCTAATGAATTCTATTAAATTAATATCATGAACTACAATGTTTTTAATATTAACAATAGATTGCAGCTACAGCAGGCGTTAAAGGAAAGTTTAATTGATTATTTATAAGTCTTCGGTTTTGGATATCGATGAAGCCAATAAATCATCTGAAGAAACCTCTGAGGAAGAAGTTGTAGTAAAAATACATTTAGATGATGATAATACAAAGCCCAAAGGAAGTAAATCTAAGCTCAGCAGTCGCAGATTCAGTATTACTTCAAGATTTCTGGTGTTTTAGATTGAATTAAGACCAGCATAAAAAATCCACAATGATAGCATCTGTAATAAAAAAAGAAGGTTGCTCTTCCTCTACCATGACGTCTGACCCGCTTGTAAAAATCCATAGTGCTTTTAAAAAATACTGTTCATCGGTAAGCCAATATCTTTGCCAAGAAACCGTTCAACAATTAAAAACACAGTTTGAAACATCAAAGTCAGTTGTTCATTGAGGTGGAAAACTGTTATCCAATGTGTCATCAAAAAGCGTTGGAAATATTGATCATTTAGCGGTACTAGCTATCTATTTGCAAGATAAACGTACTAAGCTTCTTAGAGTTTCTAAGTTATTGTCTGGAACTGGCAAAGAAGCAGCTGATGCTATTTTCGAGCTCTTAAAATCGTGGAAATGTGAATCTTAAGTAACTGGCATGTGTTTCGATACACCCCATACAAATAGTGTAAGATTCAAAGGAGCATGTACAATTCTTGTGCAAAAAATAGGCAGAAACCTTTTTGTGGATAGCATGTCGGCATCAGATGTTTGAGGTTCTGCTTTATGATGTATTTAGTGTGTGTTTCGGACAATATACTGGGCCTGAAATCTTTTTATTTAAGAGATTCCAAGAAAACTGGTCTAAGCTCAAACACCATGAACCAAAAAAACAATCGGTGTCCATCATAACAGCATCAGACAGTTTAAAAGCTTTTACTTCTGAACAGGTGAAAACTGCTATAAAACTACTTTGGGATGATTACAAACAAATTTTAAATATTGCATCATTAATGATTGGATTAGACATTCAATTTAGAATTTGAAAACCAGGTGCTCTTCACCGAGCTCACTGGATGTCAATTTATTTCTTGGAAAGCAATTTATTCTTTGAAAATGAAGTTATTGTTTATTTGGAATGAAAGTACAATGGTATTAACTGCTCAAGAGTTTCAAGGTATACAACAATTTAAACGGTTTGTTGTGTGTGTTTAGTTGCTGTCCTGGTTTACTCTTGCTAATCTGCTGTTGATGCTCTTCTTAATGATGTTTCACTGATTCAAAGGTTGAAAGAATATGATGTCAAACACATAAGGAATATTGGATTAAAAACGATGTTACATCATTCATGGTATGCGAGTGGAGAACTGCAACACTTAGCTTTTTTTCAGATCTTCTTTCTGGTAAGCAAAAATCAAAGATAATTTTGAACACGAAAAAGAAAGGAGTTCTAATTCACATCTATTAGAAATAATTTTTCGCAAATTGGATAATTTATGTATTTCTAATAGTTTATTTGAAACGGCTAAAATTGAAGATTGTTTCCTCAGTGTCCAGTCAAAGATTGACCCAAAACGCCATCCTATAAAAAAGCTGCAATATTTGGTAAAAACTTGCCTTGCGTAAATGATGTTGCTGAACAAGTTGTTGTATTCATACATAACTTTAGTTATTCAACAAAAAATGAAGAGCAAGAACAGTTTTTGTTACAAGTAGTAAAGACAGGGATGCACAGAAAGAAATTTTGTAAAGAGCAATCACCGAAATCGCTTTGAAATGTAGTTGATAAGAAATGTCTGAATGTGTAACAAAATGTATAAATAAGTATGTGATAACTTGAAAACATACTTCTTCTATGGTTTTATTTACCAACTATAAGATAATTGTTTATAAGTTCACTTTTTGTGCATAATTATACAGAAGGTAGAAATATTTGCAAAATCATTTTTCATGATATCAGTAATATATTATATCTCGTCCTACCAGAGCAAAAACACAATTTATACAAAATTTGTTTGAAACAATATATAATAAGCAATCATAAATGAAAAAAATTCATTTGAACATTAATGGTTTTTAATGTAGCTAATAAAAAAATGCCGCATTTCACATTATTTTGGCCATTTTCATGCAAGTTCAATGACCTTGGGGGACCTCTAAATATTTTTTTTTTTAATTCTGAAACAATTCAAGGTGTTTTATATTCCCAGGTAGACCATTTTTAGTGGGTGAGAGTTCACAGTTTTAAAAGTTGATTTTTTTGGAACACCCTAATATATATATATATATATATATATATATATATATATATATATATATACAGGGTGGTCATAAAAAACATTTGCCGATATATGGAACTCTAGTGGCCGTTCCGTTTAACCGATCGAGATGAGATTTCAGATATAGTTATTCAGAGGCATGAGCTCGAGATTCTGTGAATGGCAACAAATTGGCGCTCACGGTTACGGTTATAGGTACAGAAACTCGAAATTTTCGAATGGCAACGCCCATTTTTTTTCCGACGCAAAATGCTCAGCGCATGCGAAAACCCTAAATAGCGCTGGAACGGTACATGTATCGCAATAAACGGACGCGTTATGCACGCACAAAAAAACAGCTCAGCGAACGGTTAAAAACAGCAGGATCGGGTCGCACGGAGGAAATTTGCATATGACAGAGGCAAGAATCCGTTTTCTACGCTGATTATCTGTCGAACGGCGTTCTGTGATTGTTGTCTTGCCTAGATTGTTGTCTTCTTGAGAAGAAAAGCCTAGTTTTCAATTTTATTGGAGTATAATGTAAATCAATGTACAAGAAAGATTACCCATTGAAACATTTCAAAACAACATACATAAAAATGTTTTTTTTTTTTTTTTTTTTTTTTTTTTTGACAAAAAATAATTGTTGTACCTGCAGATGTACACATATACATATATGAGTGTGTTTTAGAGAAGATTGTGAGGAAATGTGTAAAAAAAAAAAAAAAAAAAAAAAAAAAAAAAAAGAGAAAATATATTTCCTATCATGCCTTGTAAAGTAAGGTAATTTAATTTGTATCAAAATTTACGAAGCCCTAGAAAATTTCACACGGATGTAAATCAGCATATCTAATGGGACTGAAGTCTTACAGATCGCCCAAAGCATGAAACTTTCACCATGTAATAATGAAAAACTCCTAGTGTTTTCCTTATTGAATTTTAAATTGCATAAATTAATATTAAAGTATAAGGTATCTTATGTAACTTGAAATGAGAGAACTAAACTAAAGAATAAACTTCAATTTTCCATTAAATCTATTGATTTGTATAAATGTAACCCAACATTTTAAGAAGTAATATTTTAAAGAGGTGCTGTTTAGAATTTTATAAGAAGAACAAAAACTTTTATCTTTATTAAAAAAGTTACATATTCTATTTAATAGGTGCTAAAATTGATTACGCTATTCTTAAAAATGTATAAAACAGGGTAACAAGTTCCGTACATACAAAAAAAGACTTTAAAAAATGAACAGTTATGATACATAAATTATTTTCGCAAAAATTTTCAAATATGTTCTTGATAAACGAAACATCACGAAATATCAAGTATGACGAAAGCAGATATTTTAACAGTAATTATTATCCAACATAGTAAATTATTTTAATCTTTTTTTATGTATAAAGCATCACTCCAAAAATTCTAATTAACTCAAGAAACGGCTGTTCATTCCACATGCTCTCGCAGCAGAAAGTGTAGATTTCTGTTGAATCTTAGATAATGGATCGATAATAAAATATTGATAATTCAAATTAATTTTAATATTTTTTTTTATTTATCTGTAAATGTTCTCTGCTATTTATGCGGCTAAAGTATATGGTTTTCTTTAAAATATGATATATGTCATTTCATCCTCGCATTGAACTTTCTAGTCGTAATCTCTAAATAGTATTGTAATGTTCCGTCGCCTGTTTTTCTTCTATTTTTTATTTTATTACTTTTTTTTCAAAAGAATATTTCAGACTATTATAGTGGAAGGTCGGGTAATATCAGAAAGTGGGTTGTATCGGACAAGTACAGTTTCAAACTTGTTACGCGACTGTCGTAGTTAAATTGAAAAGAACAAAGGTAATGTCCACGACAAATGTAGTAACAATAAGTTGTTTCTAAATCGAAAAAATTGCATTCTTTCAAGACCAACACCATGTCTTATACAATCCAGCATATATCAGAAAGGCAAAATGTAAGGTTTATACGAACAGTAATGATACATAAACGAACAGTAATGATACATAAATTATTTTCGCAAAAAATTTTCAAATATGTTCTTGATAAACGAAACATCACGAAATATCAAGTATCACGAAAGCAGATATTTTAACAGTAATTATTATCCAACATAGTAAATTATTTTAATGTATTTTTATGTATAAAGCATCTCTCCAAAAATTCTAATTAAGTCAAGAAACGGTTGTGCATTCCACATGCTCTCGCAGCAGAAAGTGTAGATTTCTGTTGAATCTTAGATAATGGATCGATAATAAAATATTGATAATTCAAATTAATTTTAATATTTTTTTTATTTATCTGTAAATGTTCTCTGCTATTTATGCGGTTAAAGTATATGGTTTTCTTTAAAATGTGATATATGTCATTTCATCCTCTCATTGAACTTTCTAGTCGTAATCTCTAAATAGTGTTTTAATGTTCTATCCCCTGCTTTTCATCTATTTTTTATTTTATTACTTTTTTTTCAAAAGAATATTTCAGACTATTATAGTGGAAGGTCGGGTAATATCAGAAAGTGGGTTGTATCGGACAAGTACAGTTTCAAACTTGTTACGCGACTGTCGTAGTTAAATTGAAAAGAACAAAGGAGATGTCCACAACAAATGTAGTAACAATATGCTGTTTCTAAATCGAAAAAATTGCGTTTTTTCAAGACCAACACCATGTCTTATACAATCCCCCATATATCAGAAAGGCAAAATGTAAGGTTTATAAAAAGTCAATGAAAACGCAATGAAGATGATTCACAGACAAACGAGCTTTATGTAAAGTATGTAAATAATGTGTTGAAGTTTTCATTAGAGTAGTAAATATTCAAATTTAACCATGCATTTTTTTGAAAAAATTCAAAGTAGTTACCGCGCTCGATACTACCCAGCGTTATCCTAAGTAGATTGAACTTTTATTCCAGACACAAATATTTTAGCCTATATTTCCTCATCTTCTAAAAAAATTCTCCCATCTTCCATGAAAGCAAACATAAGTACACTTTATATAAATTCTTTTGAATATTTTAATTCAATTTAAAGACGATTTATTATTCAAGATTCATGTAAAGATTTTTTTGTGTGTCTAAAGCTCAAGTTAATATTGGGTTATTATTATTATTATTATTATTTTAAATGACGATTTTTGCAGATTTTTTCTTCTTTACTTCTGCAAGATAGGAGTTTTTTTAAGTTTTGTCCTCCAAGAAAAACACACATATTTATTTACTGAGGTATTATTCCATACTTTTATGTCAGTAACTAAGCATTGTCGAAAAATGTTCTAGGAGATAAATTATCCTTGCTTTTTCGACTGTACTGAAAATAGGACGATCGTACAATGCACTATTACCAGGTGCACATCTCACGCCAGATATATGTGTAGGGAAGCGATGAACTGCTTTTCTAACAAGAGTTCATCAAAGCAGATTATATTTTGAAATTCATCGAAGCAAAGCTAATCCCTCTCGGTTTTGTTAAAATATAAATTTGTTTTCTTTCTTTTTTAAATTATATTGATGGTTGTATTTTAAAATGTCACGTAAATTTTTAACTGCGCACAAATCCTTGGGTTTTTTCTGGGTTTTAGATCACAATGATGATAGTGATTTAGGTGGCATATACAATGAATTATTAATTTTACATCCAGATTCCGATGCACTGAGCAAGATTGATGGTTCATCTACAAGGAAGATAGAAGAAGCAATATTTGATGGAGTACGAGCAAATGTGGTTGCAGCCTTGATTGAAATTTTAGTTTCTAATAGCAGTGAGCAGTATGATGTAAATCCAAAATGGGAAAAAAGTGCGAATCAGCAGATTATTTTATTTAAATTCAAGGGGAGAAAATGTAGTGGCATTTATTTATGAATGCGTTTGAAATAGCATTTAGTCCTCAATGGAATCTGAATCAGTTATTTAGTGATGATAGAATGAGCCTGCTTGATTTTCGTAGATTCTTTACAGTTTGTATTTATGATCTTTCTATTTCAAGGAAACCATCTTTCATAAAATTCGGTGCTCAATAGGCTAATGAAGATTTTCTAAAACTTTTAAGTGAACATATTATTGTAAAAAATCCAGAAAACTGACAAGGGAGATGCTAGCTAGCATCAAAACCAACAAATATCTTTAAAAATGTAACGTTGAACTATGCCTAAGACACTTTCTCCAACTCCACCTTAGACTCAACAAGCATGATTATACCATTTTCCTATTTTTAGGAGAGCCACTACCGGTAAATCAAATAAATATTTGTTACGTTTTTTGGAATTTATGTGTATACATGGGCTTACCGCCGCGGTGAGCGGCCCATCTTCGTCCGCAGTCCTTTATTCTTCTACTCTAGTCCGACTCTTTTGAGGAAGCAAGATTCTTAGGTCCCCAGCCACGTCCCGAGTAAAAGACACTCTAGCGAAAGCCAGATTGAAAAAAAAAATAAGATTTTATGAAAAAAAAAAAGATAATTTGTTTGATGATCGGTATGATATGGATTAAACATCAAAATCTCATTTAATTATCAATTTAATTTTAAATGAAATTCATCTAAAACTCTTGTAGTCATATAATTCTGAACTTCACAGTGTCCCATGTTTTTATGATATAGATTAACAGAACATTTTTAACCCTTTCATTCATACGGGCCTCATATGGGGACAGATAGGTATTGCCCTAAAAAGCAAATAATAATAATAATAATAATAATAATAATGTATTCATTTATGGACATCTGATTTGTGGGCAGATAATAGCTAACATGCAGCACAATAATAAAATTAATTTATAATGGGTTCTCATTTATCACAAAAAAAAAAAAAGATTATTTTGTGAATAATGGAAAATAATGAAAAATAATTTTTTCATGAAAGGGTTAAATATCGAATAAACTCCACCAGATATTAAATTGATAGATAATAAAAGTAGTTGATATTTTTTGGTACAAATTTTTGTTTATTAGTGTAGTGAGCTGAAATTCAACAGGCTTCAATGCTTGGTACTATGTTGCAGATCACTAACAGTTAAAATCCTTCCATGTGTGAGCGCAGTTTCAGAGCCATATTTTACAGTTTTTTCTTCCCAGTCCAAAGACGAGAGCTGCGGAACATTTTTGGACAGACACATCCAAAGTGTTTGTGTCAGATTTGCTGCATTTTAAAAAAAATAATAATCTGCAGGGCCTATGTTGAGGTCCTTTAGAAATGCATGTATTAATTTATGATTTTAACTGTTTCAATTATGCTCTTCATGGAGCTTTGTTCTATGAAAAGTTTTCAATGTGTAAGGGTTTTTGCATCACAAGCAGAAAAACGAGGAAATTGATAATTGCATCCCTGGTGCCCCAACAGTTACTTATGGATTTTGCAGTATTTAAATGTCTGATATATATGGCCTTTAGTGATGTAATGAAAATTAAATGTGGTCGAGCAGGACCAATCGCCATAATTATGCATTTGAGCTAGATTTAAACAATTAAATGGATATAGACGATAGTATAACAATGTGGCAGAAACCCTACGCCACTATATTATTGCTGTATTGTTGGTTTTTATAATTATTTTATAAAGCAATATTTCATTTTACGTCATTTATTGGATTTCTAAATTATAAGTTTTACAAATTTTAAGGAATGAACATTAAATATATAAACAGTTTCCATAACTGTCAACTGGGAATATTGAATATATAAATTCAAAAATTTAAATCTAACTTCTGGATATTAAAGAATAAATTCAGCATATTTTAATTTTCAATGATGTAGAAATAAAATAAATATTTTCCTAAAATAAAGAGTGAAATGTATTTTTCTGAAATATTAGTTTTCCATTTAAGAAATGAAACATGGATACCATTTAAATTTTCTAATTAAGAATAATCTTTAATATGAATGTCACAAAGGGAAATAAAGTAGCACGTGTTCAAGCATGTATTTCATTTTTTGCTGTCATAAACATCGATGACAACTTATAAAAAAAAATTTGCTTCATATAAAGTTGTCAATTTTATACGTCATTCCATAAGCAAAAAGAAAATGGATATAATTAAAGTAATCAGTTTTGCATAATGCAAAACCATTTGTACCATTATTAGTGCGAAAAACAATGCTTTGCTTTTTTCATAACAAACTATTCTGTATAACCACTTTTTTATAGAATTGTAGTAGCTATTTTAAATGATCATCATATTTTGCATGATTAAAGACTTAAAAATAATTTGTAAACAAAATTTTATATTTTCATGTAAACATATTACTATGCATTTACAAATAATTCTCATGAGATAAGCCCATCTGACCATTTTTTTTAATTTTAAATTAAAAATATTTATTTTAATAATTATTTAAATATCCACATATAACTTTACCTTTATAAAGTGTCTATTTTTTTAAGTTAATGTAAAGCATGCTTGTGTTGTTTGACTTACCCAAGATTGCCAAAAAGAAACTGATATTTTTAAGATTGAAAGCATTATATAATCTACAGAATTCTCTGTGTGCATTATATGACAAGAAATAAATTTAGTTTATGGAGCGAAAACTATTAATTTAATAAAACTTGTTATTATTAGAGTAAGCAGAGATATACAATATAACGCGAATCATGCGCGCTTGTCATAAAAGCATTTTGTCATTGTGATTTGTACATGACGTAGCAGGTTTGCCGTCCTTAAGAAATAAAACTTTTTTCTATTTTATAGTAATGATTTTTGTAGTGTAGGGTAGAGGAGGGTACCTTTGAACTGGGGGCACCTTTGAACACTGTAAATATCTTCTTTTAAATAAATTATATATTTTAAATATATATGGCAGCACAGTACTACTGGTTCAATGTAACAAGAATACAAAGCTTTACTATGTTGCATGCACACTACTGTCTAAGAAGATATGTATATTTTGTTTTCTTGAATCTAAACTTATCAAAATGAAGTTGTAAGATTTTTGTTGATAAACTTGTATCCCTAAAATTATAATTTACTATTTAAAACCTAAATAAAGATGTTAGCTTTAATTTATGAGGTTTGTTTTATGCAAATTCTCAAACCTAAACGAGTAAATAGTTATAATGCTAAACACCATGTAATGGGGCACCATTGAACGGAAAAATTGGGGCACCATTGAACACCATTAAAACTATGAAGTAAACAGTTATAGATGTATCTAAATATTATTGTTGTTTAATTTTTTTTAAATATGGAAATTAAGAGATTAATTAAGTATTATACTTAATATGGAAGTTGTACTCATGCAGGGCTTCAACTACATGAAAAATTCAAGACACACAACAATAATTCATGATTTAGCAGATTTGCCTAACAAATCCTATACTGTTTCATTTACAATGATAAACATTATTTCTGGATTTCATAAAACAGTTTTATCCGTTTTCTATAACAATTTGGATGTAAATGATTTCATTTTAGTTCAATTTCATGCAAAAGGAACTCTTCATTACGTTGGTCAGATTAAATTGCTTAATGTCAGGTTTCTTCGTAAAAAAGAACATACGATATATTTTCCAGAGGCATCAGATATCAGTTTGGTAGATTTTAAGGATATAATATAAAAAATAGTTGCCACAATTAAACATAATTTGAGGAATCCTACGTTCTGTCCAAACAATGTACTTTGATGGATACATATTTGGTTAAATAATAAAAAAAAAAATAGTAATTTCAATTAAATATAATTGTGTAATTTTATTCTTATTATTTTATATTTTGGAAAGATACGTAGTTCTTAATAAAAACTGTCAATATTTTCATATTTTGTTTATTTGTTCAAAGGTACCCCTAGCTTGTTCAATGGTACCCCTACATGGGGCAGGTTTGAACAGAAAACTTTCAGCTTCTTAAAGACTCACAACATATTTAATTTATCAGAAAAAATGTAATTTTTTATTTCATATGATGCAGAATTACATTATGTCTCTCACGAAATATTTAAAATTCAATAAATATAATTCAAGTAAGAAATATGTGGATTTTTAAGAAAAATGTTCAAAGGTGCCCCCCTCTTCCCTACATGAAACTGTCTACTATACATGTTACGTAGAATTAAAAAAAATATAGAATAAAGAAAGAAATCTCTGCAACTTTATTTGTTGCGCTTTTTTATAAAATTGAGAATAAAAGGAGATCACTATCTCCGCCACGCGTCCAATAGCTGAAATACAGTTACTAGAGCAACTTATCCACGGGGCATCAAATCTGGAATTAGCTTAGTTATTAAAAATATTTCCATTTTTTATTAGAAAATTTACACTTTGCTATCAGTCGAAAATGATATCAGCTTTTAAGAAAAATGTACCGAACTATAAACTTTCGGCATCGAGATTTTTATAATACACAACTTACCATTTAAATACACCCTGCCTGTTTTTCATGTTGTTAGTTCCTGTTTATTAGTAATGGGTTAACTGGTTTCAAATCCTGATTCGAAATATGAATGAATGATTATTTAGCTCGTCTTTACGTTGAACAGGAGTGTGCGATGTCTTCCTCTCTAGTGTGAAAAGAATGACGTTGCAACGAAAACGTAAAAGCAATTATTAATGTAACTAATTTCAGCAAACCGAAAATGACCTTAAAGGCAACCAAAGGTACATCTGTTAATCCCTGAAGTTGAATGTAAACACCATATTTTTAGCAAACGTGAAGTTTTCTTATATTTTGTTTTCTTATGATATTAAATAATTAAAAAATCATTATAATATTTGGCATTGAAGAATTTTATTTTAATTTGAAAACAGTTATTTGTTCATGGTACTTAAAAATGCATATTTCTCAAAATGACTTATTTTATGTATAGCGCTTATTTGTAATGATAACTGAGAATATTATCATTCATTTTTTATTCGATTTTATTTTGTCTTAATAAAGATTTCTAAGACATGAACTAAAATAATGTTCGCAATATAAATATTTTTTTAATATGATCTGATATTTGAATAATGATCTCATTAAATGTATAAAATAACTGCTGTTGATTCTTCTACCATCTTTTTATTTATTTATTTATTTATTTATTTATTTAGCTTTATTTCTTATACTAACCTTTAGGTAACTACATGTGGATAATTTTGATACTAAATTTATTTAAGTTGGATGATTAGATTTCTGTGTAGCATTTTTAAGTGTTCTTTTTAATTTGTCAATTCAAAATGAATATTCATTTGTTCTCTAAACCTAAATAAATTTTATTGCGATATAGTTGAAAGCATAGCTAATCCATAAATAAACAAAAATCAAAAAAAGAGCTTAGCTTGTTTCCAAGTTATTTTTAAGTGATCTAACCGTATTCGTATATCATAATTTTATTCATTATTTTTAATTAAAGATGGACAGAATAATTTTCCAAATTTGATTTTTAAACTATACTGGATAAATTAAATAATAATAATTCAAACTATGAAAACGCTTCTTAAAAATTTCCGAACTAGTGCAATTTTTTTATTAACATAAAATTGGTGATAATATTTTTTTGCAATTTTTTTAATAAAGTCATGAATGAACAAATAAAAGAATTTGACGAAATATGCAGCGGGATTAAAAAGATATATTTTCTACTCTTTTCTTAAACTTAGGGAGTTTCAACTAAGAAACAAACACTCCCTTTTACCAAATCTTGCAATATGGTATTAAATTTTTGCACTAAATTACTAACAGTAATATAATGAGATGCAGTGTTAAACTAAAATTTAAACTTCACCGCACGAATGAAAATTGAGGAATAAATCTTTTTATAGAAATATATCTCTTACGTTTGCTAGAAAATTTAATTGAAGGCTTTTCTGTAAAGTTGTGCCATAAAATTTTATGATTACTAGTCTCTGTCTCAATTAAAATCGTGCTGAAAGTCATTTTAGTCAATTACATGGACGCGCTTTGTTTCATTTAAAAATATTCATTAAATTATCACATCTGTAAAAGTTTCATAGCGTGATAAGTTTAAAGTAGATATTTCGAAACTGGATTTGCGTGCCTGTGGTATACTATTTTCGTGACAGTGGATATATAGTTGAAGTCATTACTTATAGATGTTTGCTGTACAATTCACTTGAACGTTTTTTTCTTATCCTTTAATTACATATGCGTCTAAATCATTTTCCTCTTTATATTTCTAGACAAGACTTCATACATAAAAAATAGAATTCTACATAAAATAAATGGATCTTTTTAAAAATTTTAAAACTTGTACAAGTTTATTAGCTTTTTTTATAAATATCAAATTAGGAATCAAACATTTATTGTAATAAGAAATGTTTTAAATAGAAATATTGCGCTTATTATAAACATACATTACGAAATGTATATTGACAAAAATATGCAGTATGATAGAAAACAAACCTGCCGGTTCTGCCTACAGACACAGGTAGATTTCGAAGTTAAGTAATAATTTCACGAACAAAAACTAAATCAAGATTAGAGATAAACCCAATTTATCAATTTTATATTTCCGCTTTTGACTAGTTTTTAATTTCATTTTTTTTTCTGTAAGAGATGGTTTTATCAGAATCATGTTAATACCATAGTTTTTCTTCAACCCCTACGATTATTTATTTTTATTTTTTGTAGGAGTTGGTCCTTATTAAATTGACGAAGAATTGAATTTTTTCTTCTTCACCCCCCTATTTTTTTATGTTTTCTTTTTTGTTGTAAGAGTCTGTACTATCAAAAACTATCAATATAAAAGTCGTAGATAAGATTAAGAATGTTTATAATTAGTTTAAGTGGATTTGATATCTTGTGAATTAACGAAGTTATGAATTTGTTTCTTCATAAAAAACTATTTTTTCGCCCCTTGATCCCATTTTTCATTACATTAAAAATCTGTTATATATAAACTGTTGGCACTTTTGCTGGAAGTAATAACTTTAAACTGATTTGATATGTATTATAATTAAGAATTTATGAGGATTTTTCTGTTCTCACAAAAACCCTCGATATTACACCTCATTGGTCCGATTAAGCCCAATAATGAACTTGACCGATATTTTTTTCCACTTGATTTTGTGTATCAATTTTGAATAGATTTTTGCAGAATTATGGAAATTATCGTGTCCATAAAAAGTAATTTATGTATATATATATATATATATATATATATATATATATATATATATATATATATAGGCTCATGATCGGCGTTGATCTGCAATTATTTTCTGAAATTCCAACACATGAGAGAATGTAATAGGTACTGTTTCTTACAAAATCTACTTAAAAATAGCTTTTAACCTCATTTTTAACTGAAAATGACACAACTATCGCGATGTTCCGAACATTTTATTTATTTATTTATTTTTTTTTTTTTTAAATAAAGAAATACCTTGTAGTAGAATAATGAATTTCATTAATGTATGACTAACAAAAGAATAATTAAATGTAGTATGAACTTGAAACTCTATGTTCATAGGATGAAAATATTCAGAATTAAATTTTGTTAGCTGATTTTTACTTATTTTAATTTTACTTTCACAAATGTGCAAAAGATAAATAAAATCTAGCGGAAGACACAACCGAAATACTTTACTTTAAAAATGTGATAAAAATATCTCTTCCTGCCTCTCTGAATTAAAATCGTACTAAATTTATTTTGAAAGATTAATTTCATTGCCACATCTGGGAATATTGTATAGCTTGAAAAGTTAAAAATTTAGCCATTCTTGAACCATGGTTTGTATGCACTTGGTGTACGGTTTTCTTACAATTTCAAGATAACTTGGTTTTTCACTTACTTACGGATATTTACTGTTTGAATGGCTTGAATGAAACTAGTTAAACAGAAAAAAATCATGTTAATCTTTGAATTTTTAAAATTTAGGGAGTAATTTATAACACAGTAAGAAAAAATGCACTGGAGGTTTGAACTTCATTAACGAAAAATACAGTGTTTCACTAAGCGATAACAGTTTTATTTATTTTTCACCACTTAAAAAAAAAAAAAAAAAAAAAAAAAAAATGGGCATTATTATTTTATAAAATTTCCAAGCAACTAGGCCAGCAAAAAGCAACTAGGAAACTCCTCAACTGCTGCTCCACTGTTGAGCACTGTTCAGCGAAATCTGTTGGGCCTTTTAAGCCATTGAAACCACTTTGAATCAGCTCTACGGTTGCTATTTATAATTATTATCTCTTGTATAACACCTGAATTTTACCTATTCTGAAATTAGCCTGTCCCATTTCGGGGTCTATTTTCCTCTAATGGCAGTCTTAGTAGATTACATAACAAACACTTCCGTATCGTTCGGAATGCTTTCGACTATTTACGCAACATTACTATCCGTAAATACCTTAATGATCCATCTTTAGGAAAAAAAGGGTTGAACTTTTCGAAAACATTTATAAAAATCTTTATAACCTCTCCAATGAAGTTATTGCTGAGATACCCGATTACGATGCCTTCCAGCCTGATTACCGAAAATGACCCAAATCTTCCATGATTACGAGCTCGGTGGACCCTGTTTTTCTCACGCTTGTTTATTTTTTTATATATCTTCATACATTCTTTAATTAATTGTCTTTACTTTTATATATAAAAAAAACAGTTACTGATAACTTACAATCTTTACCGTTATTCTGTAACAACAACCACATAAATAAATAAATAAATAAAATATAAATAAAATAAATAAATAAAATATATGTAGTGACACTGAAAAGTGTCTATTTTTTAGATATGTGACTTAACATCTGTTACTCCTTGACCGGCCTCACATTACCAGCTTTTTCCGAACTTTTTTCTTTCTTAGCTGTGCTTCTATGTTTTACACTATTTAACTTTTTTGGATTAAATTTTTAAACTTCTCATTAACAATCTATTCATTTCTTAGATTTTCAAAATTTAATTACAGTCTTAATTTCATTTTAATATCACTTTTTATGTACTAATTTATTAATATTTAACTTTTATTTTAAATAAAAATTATTACGCAGTTTATATATTACAGTTTGATATTTTTCTCCCAATAGCTCAAGGCAATCATCTATAGACTAGCCCTAAAGTTGATGAGAACTCGGAAGTCCGTCAAAGTGTTCATACTCTTGAGCACTATTAAGAAGCGGAATCTACAAATAGCAGTCTTTTTCGACAAAGTTATACGAATAGAATATAAAAATAGTCATCAGCGGCAACACTTCAAATATAGGAGAAATGTGGTGTTTATTTCAATCTCTTACTTCATGGCAACAGTACTATTTTAGAAAAAAAATTTATTGGAATAAAAAATTCTTTTATGTTTGCATGTTGGATTAATTAAATTCAGATTTTTACTTTAATTCATTGGCGTAAAATAGCGCTTCTGATTAACAATTTCATATCGTGCTAAAAGCCATTCATATAATTACACAGACTAGTTTTGTTTCATTTGAAGATATCCATTGAAAAATTGCATCTGTAAAAAATATATATAGCATGATGAGTACAAAGTAGACATTTTGAAAAGCAGATGTGCGTGTTGGGGTTTTTCGGGACAGTGTGATTTACCTTTCTTTATTTACGGATATGTGCGATTTAAATGCGCTTAATAGTTTTTGTTCCCCTTTTCAAGTAAAGTTAGGTGAAAAAGTTTGTCATTATATCTATTCATAACCCTTTATTAAATGAATTAAATAAAGAGAGTTGTACGCATAGCATTAACGATCCTTTTAAAGCTAGAATCTTCTTCAATGTTTAGAAATTTAATGCAACTTTTATATTTTTATTGAATTGAACATAATATTTTGCTAGTATAATAGAATTATTTATTTATAGGAAAAAGTTTGTCATCAGAAGTAGAAAAAGTCATGTAGAAAAAAATAAGCAAATACAAAACTTTAAATTTCGATTTCATTTTACATTATATATATATATATATATATATATATATATATATATATATATAATTAAACGTTACTAATAACATAACACAACCTTTACATAAAACATAAACGTAAAACATTACTTTGTTTTGATTTACTTTTATTTCACTGTTTTCCTTCTGTATCGATTTAGAGTATTTAAATTTATAATTCAATAAAAAAAAAAAAAAATTGATTCAAATAAACAAAGATAAGTTCAGCTTCTGAAAATTGAATTTATTAGTATAATAAAACATTTAATCAGAGAGAAAGATCTTTATTATAAATTTTATATAAATTAAATATATACATTTTTATATAATTTTTTATAAATTTTATAGAATTTTTTATATAAATTAGGGCGCTCTAACTTCTGCGACCTACACTCACCAACACCTTTCAGGCACTGCAAACTCTAAAAGCACGCTCATTTGATCGGCTTAAATTTTTTTCGGAAGACTGAATTATAATTATAAAAAAAGTCTCGATTTCCCTGTTAAAGGGCTGTTTTTATCCTTGATTAAATCAGATGAGTGAAACATTTCAAATTAAGCTAATATAAAATTAATTAATGAACAGAAACTTTTGGTATTTTTAACAACGCTATTAAAAATTTATTTTAAATAAGACATTTTAAATGTGTCGTTTTAAATCTGACGTAATTTTCACCAAAGCTTTCTTTATCATTTTAATATTCGCGTAAAAATACTTTTGTTGTTAGAAAGGAAATATTATTTGCTCTTTCTTAGAATTCACAAGAATAGTTTAAAAATTGTATATTTGGAATCAAACCGTACAGTTGGAATCAAATATGCGTTTTTTTCTGATTTTGAGATTACTTTCGATTTGGTTTCGAAGTACCAACCTACGCAAGCTGAAAGTGTATGATTTCTGTGTCACAACCTCAAAACAAATTTCAAAAAATTGCACTTGTGCCATCTATGATCAAAGTTTGGAACTAATTATTGTCATTCGTTTGAAGAAAACTTTTCAACGTGAGAAGCATCTTAATCCAGTGAGGCTGTACGAAAATTACTTAATTTTATTGAATTTTAAAATATGTCAGGGAATTATGAGACAAACTGTATAATAAATAAAAGTAATACCAATAACAATAATAACAATTTTTATCACTTGTGCACCATTTATGATGTTGCATACCTGCCTTATGCATAATAATTCATTAGCTGCCGCTGCAACAGTTTGGCTTCCTTAAGCATAGGTGCACCACACAAAATTTCACCCATATAACTGTTTTCACGAAGAACTGGTGCTGCCATTGCAAAATTATTTCCTTCATCAATGGACAGTTGATTGAGCGTTTTTATTGCAAAATAGGGCGCGCTGACAGTTCCGTAAGTCACTGTTTGTAATTCGAAAATTTTTGGTTCCTTCTCAAAATTATCGTTCCATAAAATTCTCTGCAACGAGTGCTGACTAAGGTCAATGTTAATCATTCGGTACATCATTTTGACATCTGCAGTAAGAGCATAAACATGTTCTCGGAAGCTAATCATGATCGTAAATAAGTCGTTTCATTTTGAATGACTCCGCCATTATATTGTAATGAATTTAGTGATGTTTCATTTGCTGTCGTGGCAGGAGAATTTAAAACAACTCTGAGATTAGTAGTCGATTTTTCTGGACGAAATATACCATGATTGGAGCATAGTACGCAATATCAGGTTCTTTTGCTTCTTTCGCCTGTTTTATATGACCTAAAACTTCGTATTCCTTTGAGAAATTTTTATACAGATTAAAATATTGCTCATCATTTGATAAGTGAGTCCACAGCGATCTGAGTTTTTTGAGAGCAAGATCCCTAGATCGACATAAACACGAATAATTTTCCTTTAAAGGCATTTTCACTACGTATCTACCTTCCTTATTTCTCCAATGCGTACGCGCAAAATGTTTTACGCATATCTCAAATTCCTTACTTTTTGGTAACTCCACCTCAATGTTTTCGATTTCCCAAAACTTTTTAAAAGTTTTGTTTAAATCCTCGTCCCGAATTAGCCCACAATGAACGTTAACCTCATCTCCCTGTTCTATGCTTCCCCTAGCCACGTATCTTAATACAGTATTTTGTAAAAGTAATTTCGAATTCTGAGAATATATTTGTCCTGGGGCTTAATAATTCATAAAATATTTCTGCACCTAACAACAGGTCAATTTTATCAGGAAAATTAAATCGATAATATGCTAATATAGTTAAATCTGGGACCTCATGATTTATATTAATCACTCTTTGCTGAATTAAATCTATAATTTTCTTTGCTACTAACATCGTCAATTCCCTTTCAAAACTTTTATCTCTATCCGCGAGTGTTGTCTTTAAGCAACTCTTTACTGTCATAGAACAATCATCTAAACACGAAATTAAAGTATTTGTTTTATTAATTTTAAGTTGCAATTGATTGCACTGAGAAGTAATCAAACACGCTTGCGATCCGGCATCCAATAAACATCTAATTTCCTGCCATTCCGAAAATTTATCTTTAATGAAAATTCGTGCGGTACTCAATAACACAGTTTTTGTTTTATTTTTTGTTAAACTAGTGGCGGCAGTCTGGCTCGGTGAAAAAGAAAACTTTTCTTCGCTAGGTGAACTTTTTATTTCTGCACCTGCCTGTAACACATGACCTCGAAATTTATTTTGATTATTACGCAAATCATTTTCTTCCCTCGGAAAATGTATCAACTGGTTATGGCGTCACCCACATGAACATTTCTTAAATTTACATTTCTGTACGCAACAATTATAATTTAAACATTTAAAATATGCTTCATTTAATTTCACAACTTCGAATATTTCCTTTATCGAAAGTTTTTTTTTTTTGAATTGCGGACAAGAATGTAATGCATGATACTCAAAAGGTTAACACAAAACACATTCATTATTTTTTGTTTGATAAGGAAAACATTTGAAACGGCCCTTTGAGGACGCGAATTTTGTAATTTATTTCCCGCATTATTGTTTTTTATTGTTTATTAATTTATTATTGTTTATTTTCACTTACGAAATTTCTCGTATACGCATTTGATTCATTTCTGTTTGTATTTTTAACCGATAAGAAAATATTGCATTCTCTGCCTAGTTGCTGAGGTTTAAAATATGACTCTGCTTGTTTAATTGCGATATGATTCATTAATTCGCGATCTAACGAATTGAAAATTCTGTCTGAAACCATCAGATAGCATAATGATTTAAAATCATTTACTTCACGCAGACTACAGTCGTATAGAAAAACTGAGCTCATCCTGAATGCAAATTGGACGTAATTTTCCGACGGTAATTTTTGCGCTCTCCGGAAAATATTTAAACACTCTTGCGCAGTAGGTCGAAATTCCTTTAAGACTATACTTTTCAATTTATCATAACTAATCAAATCATTCTCTGTCAAATAAATCATTAAATTACTCGTTTTTTCCCCGATAATGTTTAGAAGAAGATTTGCCTTAAACTCCTCGGGTACATTTTTAGTTTCGAACGCGTTTGCAAGTGATTGAAAGAAAAGATTAAATGACTCAGCTCTCGTCGGTACAGATATAGTTAATGTTTTAACACTTTTAATAAAACTTTCTAGGTTATTGCTCACTATCTCCGTTTCCGATTTTTCTGTTGAGGACAGTAAATTTTCTCGGGAGTCTCTACACACTTTGGCCAATTCTAATTCTTTCTCCAGCTGAGCTAATTTAATTTTTTCAAATTCGGAATTATGGGATGGTTCTTTGCGAATATTTTCTATTTGTAACTCTTTTTCTAATTGCGCTAATTTAATTTTTTTCTAATTCTAGTTTAGATTTCTCAGCTTCTTTTCGCGACTTATACTCCTCAACAACCGAATTGAATACGTCTTTTATTAATTGCTCATTTGAGTAATGCTCACTTTGCTCTATAATAACTCTTAAATCTATAATTTTACTGCTTTAAGGAAAAGTTAAACCTAATTCTTCAACAACAAGCTTAAGCTCGTCTTTATTTAAATTATCAATAATAGACATGATTTATCTAAATCAAAACTAGGAAAATTGCTCTTAGCTCAGTCGCTGTGACAATCATGAAGTAGATTTAGCTGTATTAAATCCAGGGGCATATATCTCAACACTGAAATCTTCTTAGTCACAATACTTAACTTATTACGCACAAATTATCACAAGGCTCTCACAAAAAAGGTGAGTTAAACATCTTTAAGCACAAACCAAAACTACCTCGTATATAGTTCGAATTTGTTCTTATTATAGAAACCACGCGAATTATTTAAATTATACTCCTCCTGCTCGACGGACCATGAATAATAAACTCACACTATAACTCACATTACTTCTAAGTCGCTGGTTACTTTATATATCATTTTATTAACACAAAAGCAGCGCAAGGCCGCTTTCTCCAATACTCACATCTCAACACACTAATCAAAGCTTACTTCACTTCACTTCAGATGATAGTCACTGGGATTTTTAATTATAGGTGGCGCGGCATGTCTCTCTACATGTGATAAGAACAATTGCCTTTCAGAAGGGCATTTTTGACTTCTGGTAAGAAAAAAAAGAAATAAGGACACTCGCATAAGTCGACTATCCCAACATTAAAGTCTTTTTTTTTTTTTTTTTTTTTTTTTTTTTTTGTCCAACATTTCTCGATGTGTACGCGGGTAAATACGGTAAATGCATTTACTAATACAAAATTATTTTCAATGATGCACACTGATTTAAAACAAGTCATAATAAGTGAAGATATAATTGTCTTTCAAAATAGAAATATTATTTGGCGTTGAAGAGATTTTCTTTTTTACTTAATTAGTTATGTCGTGGACAAAAGTTTGTGTCAAATTGTGTCAAAAGTTTTTTTCACACAAATAATTCTAATTTATAAATATGAGGGCATTCAACTCGGGATCCCAGTTTTAGAGAGCCTGGTATGTGTATAAAAACTCCTTAGTATTTTTAATGGGATAATCTTTCCTTTTGTTTCCTTTTTACTTCAAATTTATTTGCAGGACAATCTTCTGTTATGTATTTAAGTAAAGTTCTCGAAATTTATAAAAAAGAATTCCTTAGTATTAATTGCATACTAAAGTTGATAGCCAAAAAATAGCTAATAATAATCGATACTTAAAGACAACTTTGGCAAGTATGATTATTTCATTGTTTAAGCGCATAGATTGATTAGTCATCTGTTAAATTTATGTTTTATTTATTTTATTTCATTTGCTTTATTGTAATTTATTTATTATTTATGTATACAGGACTGTACAAAAAAATCAAGTACTTTTCCGTCTAATGTAAGAAACTGCTAAAGGGGCATTTTGAATTGTATTAATCGTTTTCTAATTAAACTTAATATTAGCATAATATGTAGAATACATACTTATCTCTAGATCATACACACAGGTGTACAAAAGAATTACAATACCTTTTCGACATTGTACAGTAGTTGTTGAAATCTGGTTTTCAAATGTGTTTTGCGTTTTCTAAAATAATTATTTAAGCAAACTTTTTACCTTATTAAACGGTAAAATTTTTTGAAGTATTCTGTGTTTGACGCATGATTTTTCTTTCTTGTTGATGCTTTGAATGTGATTTGTTGCTTATCAAATGACTTTTGCGTTGCAGACGATACAATGTAAAGTAACTGGAAAAAAGAAAATAAAAAAAAAATTATATAAAAACATGCAGAAAATTTATCAGTGATCGAGATAATATTTTTACCAGAGAATTATATAAAAATATAATACATAAATGCAGTATGCTTTAAGTAATAATATTGTGATAAACATTGCATTGTGACAAACATTGAAGAATGTGAAAAACATTGCATTTTTCAAATATGGAAAATGGATAAGAACTCGGGCTACATTTTAAGAATTATTTCATTTATTCCAACTATAAAGGTATTTTCTAATACTAAATTATTTTCGCTGATGTGCACTAATTTAAAACTCGTCATAATAAGTGGAGAAATATTTGTTTTTGAAAATAGAAATACTATTTGGGGTTGAAGAGAATTTTTCTTTTACTTAATTAGTTACGTCATAGACTCGAGGTTAAACGGTCTGAACCCAAATATCTCGAAGGTGTTTCCAATCTATGGAGTAGCAGTCCATTATATTCCAATGGACAGTTCCTTAATAATAAACAATAACATTTGGATACTTTTGCCAAGACACTGTGTATTTAAGAATAAAAATATTTTCTAGATTCTCTTTCCATTCATCATATTTGCATCGATAACACTCGCAAATTGAATGTATAAATGTTTTTAATGAATCATATAATCTAGCATTGCTACATCTGTATCAATAATGTAGAAGAGAGAAATGTGCAGTGTGATATTTTTTGCAGCACTCAATTATGGAATTAAAAATAATCTTCATTTCTATTAAAACTAGCTGAACACCCCGGCGTTGACCGGACCATTATGAACGATCATTAAATGAACCTGAGATGTGTATGATTGTATATCTTCAACTCCATTTTGTCTGACTTTATATTTTAATTGAAAAATTCGCGAAAAAATATTGAGTTGAAAGTATATGGTGTTTTTTTTTTCTGTGTAATGTGATTTTTGGAGTCTATGCGTACCGATAGCTAACGAAACCATGACGAAAAACTCAGGTTTTACTGATTCCGTCGAAAGATTCACACATTTTATTTTGTGTAACATATTTTTACCCGTCCGAACGTTTCAAAATTTTTATAGGTGATGTAAATCTGGTCTATTTAGATGCTCTAAAATGATGTGTTAAAATACGGACGTTTAGATACTTTTAGTTTAGAAAAAGTATCGTTTCCATATGGTGCGAAGTGACCAGCATTTTCCAGTGTATTTGAAAGTGTTAAAAAAAACTAAAACCGATGGCACCATCTATTTCAAGAGTGTTTCAGATTTAATACCATATTTTTGGTTTGAGGGAAAGTGCGCCATGGAGAGGCGAAACCGTTACAAACACTCAAGTTCTCACTGATTTCGTCAAAATTTTCACATATTCTTTTGGTAAAAAAATATTTCTACTCGTTCGAACTTTTCAAAATTATTTTTAGGTGAAGCAATTCTGGTCTATTCAGATGCTCTAAAAATATTGTGTTAAAATACGTAAAAAAGTGCAACCCGCCCGAATGTTTCAAAATTTTTGTAGGTGATGTAACGTTCGTCTAGTTCTAAAAATATTGTGTTAAAATACGTATGTTTAGTTTCATTTAGTGCAAAAAAATATCATCTCCGTGAGCCGCGAAGTGAACAGCTTTCACCGGTTTATTTAAAGGAGTTGAAATTCATCTTTTTTTAAATTAGAAATGATTTTGAAAATCATACTAAATATGAATATCCAAATACATTTTTGAAACAGATTGCATGTTATTTGACGGTTGTGCGAAATTTAGAATATTAAAAAAATGCTGTAAAACTAAAATTTGATTATTGATTGTCACCATGGTCAATATTATACCAGCATTACTAAAGAACAAGATTTTATAATATCGATTGCACTTTTAAATATTAAATTTAATTTTTTTAAATTTAAATTTTAACACCATCGATTAGATGAAGGGTGCAGAGTTAACAACATATTTTTGGCTTGTCGGTACCTCTAAAAGTACGCCGTAATGGACCTTTGAAATAAAAGTGGAAAATGCCGTTTTTGAATTTTTTTTTCAAAGTGTTAACTATGACATTTTTTCGAATTGATTACGGCATTTGAGGCACAAGGGTACAAACTTTTGGAATATTTCTTTCAATTTTAACTGTACCGAGTGGATTGTTCAATTTACCTTAAGCAAAAGTATTAAAAAACACAAATACAATGGAAAATCTCTTCTTCTGTACCTTCTGATGCGTAAATGGTTTTCTTCGCAAGTGCTTCCCTTGACTAGGGAGCAAATAGATGAATTTTTGATAAGACTGAGTTGCGATGTTTAATTATTAACTTTTGGAGAGAGTTTCACCGATGGGATACGAACCACGTATCTCATGATAAGGAGACGAGAATGTTAGCGTCGAGCAAAAGGCCAAGCCAGTTAACTCTAAGCTAGTAACTCGCTTTATTCTGATCATGTGATCAGTGGTTCGTATCCCATCGGCGCCACTCTCTGTAAAGTGGTGACCGGACAGACACGCAAACAAAAACCTTCAAAAATAATCACCTCATCTCATAACCAACATATGGCATCAGTAAAAAAATCATCCCCTCCAACCAAAGCCCGTGAAACGCTTACTGCACAAAGCCTGCCCACACACGCATCACATATGCGTCAGACAGCATCATTCACGAGTGCATATCGCTCGTCAGACGTCAGCAATACGTCTTTCTCACTGGGAATGGAGTGTGTAGCGATCTCATCTCACGTGATCAGTATAAAGCGAGTTACTAGCTTAGAGTAACTTGCTCGACCTTTTGCTCCACGCTAACTTTCAGGCCTCCTGATCATGAGATCCGTGGTTCGTAACCCATCGGCGCCACTCTTTCTACAAACTAAACCTATTATTAAAAATTTTAAATTATGTGTCTCAAGTGTGTTAGGAGACACTTTGGACTAGAATCACAAAAATTTGCCGTCTCATACGTCCTGTAAATTTTGCTAAACGTCGCGCTCAGACAGAGCGACACTTTCGTTTATTAGTATAAATACTAAAATATTTTTAAGAGCATAATTATTTGAAAAGCCTGATTTTACATGTTACTTTTTAGCCTGACAATATAACTCCAAGAACCCGATTTAAAGATATCAGATACACTACTCTTTGTATAGCATGAAGATAAAAATATATATTTTTAAAAATTCTATTTAAATTTTTCCTATTAATATAAATTTTCTTACATTGTCTGACAACTGCACCAAAAATAATTTTGGTACTTTCGAATTAGTCGCGTACCAGTGGTCAGTCGCTAAACATCGTAGTATTGTAAGCATTATATGTAATTTTCTTTATTTGTGTATCTATACGAGTAAATCGATTGCATATTTTGTTTATTTCGTGTTTTATTATTGTTTTTTAGTTTTAATTACGCATGACAATTTAGTTATGGAATATTACACGAAAACATACAAATTCTGAATTATTTGCGTTGTTTTCAGTGGTATCGGTTTAATCTTTCGTAATCTTTTCGGACGTGATACACTTGTAAATAATTCATGGTTGGAAATGATTTTGAAAATCATACTAAATATGAATATCCAAATACATTTTTGAAACAGATTGCATATTATTTGACGGTTGTGCGAAATTTAGAATATTAAAAAAATGCGGTAAAACTAAAATTTGATGCTTGATTGTTACCATGGTCAATATTATACCAGCATTACTAAAGAACAAGATTTTATAATATCGATTGCACTTTTAAATTTGTTTTGTATTCTTAAGCTTGTAAAGTTAAGAAACTAAATTTATAAAATTTCATGCTTTATTTATGATGCGAGAAAAATAAAACACTGTCTTCTAGTGTACTAAAAAAATTAATTTAATAAAAAATTCAGTTTGTCTATATGAGCATAATATTCACCTTAAAAATTTTTTTAATTGCCATTTACATCATTATTTTATTTCAAATTATTCTGGCCATATGTCAAAAATTACAATTTCATGCAGAAGTTAGTTTATTATTTTTTTATTATTATTGTTTACCTAAAATATAAAGCATTAGTCGATTTTTATTATACATTTTTTTTTCGAATGTTCAGAATAATTTCGAGCTGTCATTAAAGTTGAAAACACGTAATAGTAATTTTAAATTCAACAAAACCGTACAGACAAAGTGGTATAACTAATAATATTCAAAATAACATTATGAAAGTGTATTTCATTAGGACTTTTGTTTGAATCATTTCAAAACAGACTTTGCTTATTTTTTTTTACAAAGCATGTCATATCTAAAACGGTATTATGTCAGCAGAAGTAAAGCTTTGTCATTATAAGTCAGAAATGTATTAGTTTGTTTAAAAAAAAAGTGTTGTTCAACATCTTTAGAAAATACATAATTTTTGGTTTACATTTGCTTTATTCATTTTTAGTTTCATAACATCAGAAAAAAAAAAAAAATATATAATGCTTTTAATGAATAAAATTTTACATTATGTCATGTATGTCAACAAAATGTGAAAGGTCTATAAAAAAAAACATTTATTATCTTTCTTAATGCAGGAGTATGGGATTTAAAATCCTCCAGAATTATATATAAATGTGAAAACGTATTTAAATATATATTATTTAAAAACTCTCATTTTTCGCATTATTTTAATTCTATCAAGCTCACTCTAATTTTTAATAGATCAGAAACATACTTTACACCAGAAACAAATTTAAAATAAATTATTTATATCCAATTATATTCAATTGAAAATAAATATAAAGGTACGTATTACAAATGTACACAATCGAAAATAATTTCTTCAAAAATATAAAACTTACAGGCGCATGCTGCCGAATATTCCTTGCGATTAGAAGAGATATTACTGCAATTTGAAGAAACTGTTTTCTTTGGACTAATGAATTTAAGGAAAAGTTTAGCTTAAGTTTGTCAATTTTTCGTGCTTTAAAGAAAAGAAAAATTACGCAAATATCCCATTTTTATTGTGCAAAAGTAGAAAATAGACGTAATGAAACTTTAGTATGCTGTTATAGTCACGAACAGCATTCTTAGTTTTCATTGATAATGTTTGCATAGCACTTATACACAAGATAGTGTACTACAAGTACATATATGATTAATAAATGGCGATAGTGAATTTTAATAATATGGTACATAAAAAATATATATATATAACACACTGATTAATGCAGTACTGATGTAAAGTGTACATTTTACGGTGCATCAGTGCTTCATTATTTAGTGTTTTAATGCATGAATGTTGCTTTAAGAATCGTTGACTGGGCAAAACTGTAGAACAAACTGGATTACATGTTAGGTGTGTTACGAAATGATTGCAATGATGTTACGAAATGTTGCGAATGATGTGCAATGCACATCTAACATTTGTAACTAAAAACAAACTTGTAATGCTCTTCTTTATTTGCATATATCCCTTATTATAATATGCATACTAGTTTCGAATATATAAACTTTTAAAAGCCAGTCATTCGTTTATGACTGGTTATGGATGTTTATGTATATTCCGCACTTATATTTTCTTTTAGTTGGAAAATGTTGCTCAAATACAATAACATTTCATTATGCACTCAAATGCCTATAATTCTTCAGCTACCTTCTTTTATTATTTTCCTCGAGTGCTAGAGTGCCTTTATTTATCATAGAAGGGGACTTCTAAAATTTTGAATAGTCAAAATAAACAAAAAAATTATAATCGACATAACTTATTTTTAAGTGTTCATTTATTTGTCTGTTAAATATTTAACGTTGGTCTGTTACAGGTAATATTACACATTTTTAATATCTATATTGTGACAACAGTCAATTTTTGTGAAAGATGTTTTTGAACTCCCTCTGAATGAAAATGCATTTTTGTTACAATAAATTGTATGTTATTTTATGAGCAATCGAGATAAAAATAAGGTGTCCTAAATGCATGGTAATTTCTGGTTGTCTGTTAGAATACCATTTTGTAATAATAACTATTTACATTAAATTATTTGTTCATAATAATATCATATGCTAATTCTAACCATATTAATATTACATAATTATTATTTTTTAAATAAGGTAAGGCCATTTTTATCTCTAAGACTGTTTGTCTGTTACAATGTAATTGCTAAGAAACGACATATATCGAAAACATTTATTTATGTTTGCATTTTACACAACGCACAACATCCCACAATAAATAACTGAGTGATGTTGTGTTGTTAGAATATTAGATCATTAAATATATATTGGATATTTTGTCCAACATGGAAGGCTCTTTAAGTCACCCAATTAAACTTTACAGGCGCTATGTTACTACTGACATAAAGAAAGGCACTTTTTTGAAAGGCAAACAGACATCAATGAAACTCCCGCACAAATTTCATTTTATTCGTTATTGAAGGAATCAAGGAACCGAAACAAAAACAGCTACATCATTTGGTAGCGCATTTCTTTTTGAGATTTTAAATAATTTTGAAGTTATTTTTGTTCGTGGAATACATATAACCGAAATATGTAATAAAAATTCAATAAAACGTCGAAATGTGCAAAAAAAAAGGATGAAAACATTCATGTTAAAACCTATTTTTATAACTTAAGAGAATTAAAACTTAATACATACCTGATTTTAAGAAGAATATTCATTTTTTATGAAATCCAGGGTGAAATACCACCTACTTTAATGAAAACTGTAAATCTTAATAAACAAGGTAGTACCGTTGTTCATTGTCGTAAATAATTTAAATATTCAGAATAGTGATAAGTTTGCTTTTAAATAATTTAGGATCTATTACATTAACCCTTTATGTACTGAATGATGATTTTTGAACGATGAAAATTTTACCTTTTAAGGGGACGAGGGACCTTAAAAATAATTTTTTTATTTTTTATAAATTTCACCTTAAATATTACTCAAAGGTACATTATATGCATTATGGCATGCATTTATTACAAAAAAAAAAAATCTTAAGTCATTTTTAAGAAAAAAGTGGAATTTTACGTGTTGTTTTAGAAATCTCCGAAATGCCCCATCCGCGTTCCATATCAATGAAAATCCCCAATATTTTTTATAAAAGTTTGGTTTATATATAGAAAAAAATCTGTGCATCGAATTTTATATATTTGAATATAAAGGTTAAAAAAAAATTTTTTTTGAAAAATTTTGAAATTTTTCGAAAAAATTTCAAAATTTCAGAATTTTTCATTTTTTTCATTTTTTTGAAAATTTAACTTTAAATATTACTAAAGGGTACATTATATGCATTACGGCATGCATTTATCACAAAAAAAAATAAAAAAAAAATTATTTCTGAGAAAAAAATGGCATTTTACGTGTCGTCGTAGAAATCTTCGAAATGCCCCCTGCACATTCCATATCAATAAAAATCACCAATATTTTTTATAAACGTTTGGTTTATATATATAATTAAAACTGTGCATCGAATTTTATATATTTGAATATAAAGGTAAAAAAAAAAATGAAAAATTTCGAAAAAAATTTCAAAATTTAAAATTTTTTTAATTTTTTCTCTTTTTTGTTAAATTTTAATTTAAATATTACTGAAGGGTACATTATATGCATTGTGGCATGCATTTATCACAAAAAAAATAAAAAAAAAATTATTTTTGAGAAAAAAATGGCATTTTACGCGTCGTTGTAGAAATCTTCGAAATGCCCCCTGCGCATTCCATATAAATGAAAATCCCCAATATTTTTTATAAAAGTTTGGATTATATATATAAATAATTCTGTGCATCGAATTTTATATATTTGAATATGAAGGTGTAAAAAAAAAAAAAAAAAAAAGAAAAAAAAATCAAAATTTTTGAAATTTTTTCGAAAAAAATTTGAATTTTTTAATTTTTTTTAACTTTTATATTCAAATATATAAAATTCGATGCACAGTTTTATTTATATATATAAACCAAACTTTTATAAAAAATATTGGGGATTTTCATTGATTTGGAATGTGCATGGGGCATTTCGAAGATTTCTAAGACGACACGTAAAACTCCATTTTTTTCTCAAAAATAATTAAAAAAATTTTTTTTTGATAAATGCTTGTCATAATGCATATAATGTACCTCTGAATAATATTTAAAGTCAAAATTTCAAAAAATAAAGAATTGATTTTTAAGGTTATTTAAGGTCCCTCATCCCCTTAAAGCATTTTTATTGAATTTTTGAAACTACATTAGAAGATTTACATAATTATTTAATATATTTTAGAAGGGTTTTAGAGGTATTGAAGGATTTCGAAGGATTATTTAAATTTATAAGCATTTCGAGCAATATATATTACCCCCACTCAAATCTTTTATTTTAAATATGTTTCTTAGTACTTTGTAGAATTATGAAATGTGCAAATGTAATGTTACAATAGAAATATAGAAATATTTCCGAATTGAAACCCCACCCCCACCCCCAAAGCTAATTAAGCTGAAACGATGCAAAGGCAAAATAAATCATCCTTTTAAAAATATTTTTGTTTTGTGTATCCAATAATGATTTTGGAACAAGATAAAGTAATGCATCTATAACTCGTTCTAAACTGTATAACAAATAATTATATACCTGTATATTATATAACTGTATAATTATATAACTCTATAACAAATAATCGATGTATTAAATGAATGTTATAACAAGTTATTTTAATGGTACTTATGCGTACCGTCAATAGATAAAGGATTAATGAAGCTCAACTTAATAGACTGGATTAAATTTCTTTGTCTGCAGATTTAGGATAAGTATTG
This sequence comes from Maratus speciosus, assembly GCA_963932465.1. Classification (NCBI taxonomy): domain Eukaryota; kingdom Metazoa; phylum Arthropoda; class Arachnida; order Araneae; family Salticidae; genus Maratus; species Maratus speciosus. Next base: position 541,036,956 of record OZ010786.1, on the reverse strand, counting down.
TGTCAAAACAAGCTAAAATTTCCGTTATTAACATAAAAGATACCATTTCAAGTGTTTGTTAAAACTACAGCATATGTAAGCTGAGGTTTTTTTTTTGTACAATATTGTAAGTACGAGGCATTTTCGAAGAGTAAAGATTTACCTCAGACAGAAGGAAACAAAAGTCGAAAATCCAGCCCATATTCATAAAGATATTGTTTCCGTCAATGGAACATTATGAATCGACAAAATGTAACGAAATATTGTCCTGATTTCTCTAAAGGAAGGAACAATGTTCATGGAGAACACAGAATAGGTACGTAACCTTAAAGACCGTACCTTGCAACTAGCGACTACCACTTATTCCTTTACTCGAAGAAATCTCTTGCAGGAAAAGCAGTGTCGTGCTATCTCTCAAGGTCGGATCTATGTTCATAAAGATCTCAGATCTTTATCTTAAAGATCTGTGATCTCGGAAATTGCAAACAGTAACGACAACTTAATACTTTACTCGAAGAAACATCTTGCAGGACCAAACTTCAACGAGATCAAAATCGAAGTCGAAATAAGGTTTCGACAACAGGCGATAAACTTCTATGACTGTGGGATAAAAAATCTTGTACCCAAACTGAAAACAAAATGCTTTGACAATGACGGAAGCAATGTCGAAAAATAACACATATACTGAAAGTAATTTTAATGGTCATTTTATGAATTGAAAGTTTTTTGAATGAGTGTGCGGCATTGCATTTTAGGTAGCTTTCATTACAAAAAGCTACCTATTGCAGCCGTTCGGAGGAAAGCGATTTCAAAAAATTTTGGTATATTTTCATCGATCATGACCCCCAGACCCCGAAACCACCCTCCGTTCAAAAGTTGATATATATATATATATATATATATATATATATATATATATATATATATATATATCCATATATATATATATATATATATATCTGACCTTTGTCATACTGTAACTCTCGAATTTATGAACCGATTTGGATGTAATTCGGTATGTACATAGTACATACCAATGTCTCGACCGAGTTCGTTGGCCAGCTTCCTCCGCCATTTAAAAATTTTTAAAAAATTTTAAATTTGAAATGTGGTACCAAAGAATTGAAAATGGAAAAATATTTTTTTCTTATGTATTTGACCTTTATACAAAGATTCCGGAGCAGTTTTTGTTTCGTCTATATCTTAAAAAATGGCTGAGTTATAGCATTTTGAATTTCTAGCGTGGCTGACATTTTGAAACGTCCTGAATTTTGTCACGCGATAAAAGGCGTATTTATGAACCGATTTGGATGTAACTTCGTTTGTACATAGTACATACCAATGTCTCGACCGAGTTCGTTGGCCAGCTTCATCCGCCATCTTGTTTAAAAATGGCAGCCATTTAAATTTTTAAGAAAAATTTAAATTTGAAATGTGGTACCAAAAAATTGAAAATTGAAAAAATATTTTTTTCTTATGTATTTGACCTTGATACAAAGATTCGGGAGCAGTTTTTGTTTCGTCTATATCTTAAAAAATTGCTGAGTTATAGCATTTTGAATTACTAGCGTGGCTGATATTTTGAAACGTCCTGATATTTGTCACGTGATAACAGGCGTATTTATGAATCGATTTGGATGTACCTTGGTGTGTACATAGTGCATACAAATATCTCGACCGAGTTCGTTGGCCAGCTTCATCCGCCATCTTGTTTCAAAATGGTGGCCATTTAAAAAAAAATTAAAATTTAAAATGAGATACCAAAAAATTGGAAAATGAAAAAGACTTTTTTCGTATATGTTTGACCTTAATACAAAGATTACGGAACAGTTTCTGTTTCGTCCATATCTAAAAAAATGGCTGAGTTATAGCATTTTGAATTTCTATTCTGGCTGACATTTTAAAACGACCTGATATTTGTCACGCGATAACAAGCGTATTTATGAACCGATTTGGATGTTACTTGGTCTGTACATAGTACATACCAATGTCTCGACCGAGTTCGTTGGCCAGCTTCATTCGCCATCTTGTTTGAAAAGGGTTGCCATTTAAAAAAAAAAATTAATTTAAAATGAGGTATTAAAAAATTGGAAAATGAAAAAGATTTTTTTATGTGTTTGGCGTTGATACAGAGATTCCGGAGCAGATTTTGTTTCTGAAAATTTGTTCTTTTGTTTATATCTTAAAAAATGGTTGGATTATAGCACTTTGAATTTCTAGTATGGCTAACATTTTGAAACGATCTTGTATTTGTCACGCGATAACACACGTATTCGCCTATTTCCATGTAAGAAGGCATGTAGATAGTATACATCAACATCTCAGCCAAATATAAGTTACTTTAAATAAAAGCAGCTTGGATAAAGCTGACAAATTTCGCGAAATTCTCATTCATAATGATTTAGTATTGATAAAAATTAGTATTGAATCTCCTATATTCGGTTTTCACTAAATTGAGCTTCTTGTGTTTGAATAATATAAGTTGGCATTTTTAAAATAAGGAATTTGAAAGCTACCTCTTCCTCCCGGCACTGGCCGGAAGGACTTTTTACTTTTCGAAAACTCCTCTAATTAATATAATATTTGTATTTATGCTGTAAGATTCAAGGCTATATAAATTATAATATTTTTAGAATATTTATACCGATAAGGAAAGATTTTTCCATTTTTGAATCGTTAATTGCACTCATGTTATATTTTAAACGATTTTCCCGATAAGAAATATAAAGAGGTATGGGAATTGATAAATTTATGATAGAAAAATAAAACTCCCAATTCCGTTTTCCAAGTGAATTATATAACGTTATTAGCATATTAATTGAAATTATCTTATTTTCTTTTGTTGCTGGTTCATTTAAATTAGGTTTCTGGAAAGGAAAACTATTTATTGGAAGTTTTTAAAAAGTACACGAAAAATAGAAAAAAATGTCTGATGTGAGACTAGTTTAAAAATACATTTTTGTATTCGTTTCTATTATTTTATAATATATTCCATCAAATTTCCGTTTAATCTTTTCAGTTTCCATGTTCTTACGGAAATTTTAAACATCAATGTCATATTTGCACTATTTACTGCAAAATCGGTATGCATATATCAAAGATTTATGCTTGTATTAGAAAAATTTTTCATAGGGTTAAATTTAATTTTACAGTAATTCTAAAAATAAAAATTAAATCCTTGTTTCGAATTAAATAATCTTGACTAATAACTTTAAATTGCATGAGCGAAGAATAAAAACTCTAAAAATGTCTTCTAACTTCGCGTATAAAATTTCTATAAATTCCCTTAAACACATACGTTAGTTTATATAAAAATTATTAAAATGTAATATCTAATTTTCTCAATTCGTATTTTAAACTGAAAAAAAGAAATACTTTGTACATATTCTTTCTAACATGATTCTCAAAGTAAACTGCTGATAAAAAAATGTTTTGTTGACTTTCGTTTTACTTTATAATATAAGAGAAATGCAGAGTGTAAACTAAAGTTAAGACGCTTAACCCTTTCGAGGGGCCTTAAAATAGGGCACCTAATTTTAATTCCAAAACTGACAAATGGCAACAAAAATATTGAAATAAAATTTTCCTATTATAATGTACGTGAATATAAGCAAGTTTGTATTTTCTAATAAATTCGTTTATAAATTCCGGTGTCAGTCTATTATTTCATAAATTTATAAACAGAATGACTCCGCGCCCGCCGGTAAAGACTGAGTCATAGTTGATGGGAGGATCTACATCAGCTCGAAATAAATACAGATACATACAATCAAATGAACAATCAAAAACTTCTGAACTCTATTTTATGAGAAGATCTACATGAGTTAAAAGAAACCTGTAACCCTACTTATGAGCAATAATAATAAAAATAAATCGAAATTTTAAAAACTTCAATTGTATATTTCAATTAAATTTTCTTTATTTTTCATCCTTTTTTGTACATATCATGTTGTATATATTTATGCGTATGAGTATGCTTTGCATTTTATATTTTTCTGTGTACTTTGTATCTTATAATTTTATGATATATAAAGAACTAGATAACCAAGTAAAATTAACTGTCAAGGGAGATAGCCACACGGGATACCATAAATACAAGAAGAAGGTATCACAGGTTGCAGGATGCGATAAGTAAAACGGGCTTCCACCCCGCCCCCTCCTCAAAAATACCCCCTTTCTGTAGGATGTTACGAACTAACACATTAGCCAACGAGAATGACAGCGTAAATATATGCGGGCAGGGTGACAAAGGTTTTCCAATGAAAGGACATAATAAAATAAAATTTGCATATAGGTCAAAGTGCGACAGAGGATGACTCGATAGAAAAGCAGCAATTGTATTCGGAGACACACCCTAAGGAACAGGGGCTGTTTAAAAACAATTCACCCATTATTCATTATTTTGGCAGCAAAGAAGCAGAGAAGTAAACTTTACTTTTTGCTTGTTAAGGCAAGTATGCGAAATTCACTGGCCAGATCCTGAGAAGGCAGTGCGGACATTGAGGAATGCAAATGATCTAATGCCCTAGCCAGTAAGTGTCTAGTCAATTGCCTAGCCATAATGTGCCCGGTTTTTGACAATGATAGGAAGTTCCCTGGGAACAGTAGCATGATGACAAAGACCCGGAGAAACCTGCAGAACACAAGCGGGCTGTGAATTAAAAAAAAATAAATAAATAAAGAAGCCACGACCTCATGCGGGGGTTGAATCTACAATGGGTGAGCTTCATACTTTCATCTTAAATTTCCCTGAATAATCAAGAAGAGTTTAATATATATTTTATACGATTTATACAAATTTCAAAATATTAAAATATAATTGATAATTTTAAAATTATATTTTTGACACAAAATGAGAATGCGGCATATTGGCCTTTGTATTATATAAATGCAGTGCGGTGATGTTTAAGAGCATTAATTTTTTTTTCTAAATGATAAAATAAAATGGGAATGTTTATAACAATATCAAAGGATGTAAATGAAAAAAATATATCAAGCAATAACCCGAATAAATACCTACATCTGCCTATAATTATTCTTCTTGCAGAAAATAAATAAATAATTATTCAGATTAAAATGTATGCATTATTTTTTTATTATCGACAGTACACTATATGTTTTATTTTATAGTCAAATGCCTCAGTAACTCCAGAATTTAATCTTTGATTAATTTCGCTGATGCCATGTGTCAGGTTCAATAGAAACTAATATTAGAACCGGCTTATCCTAATTTCATTCGGTCTTTCACAACGCGTAGTTAAGATATGTTTCCTTTAATGTACTAACCCATCTTTTGTTTATTTAGTGGATGTTAGTCCCCCGTTTTTTTCGGTGCAACAAGTTTGGTTTACTGTTTTCGTCGGTAATAAAAAAAAATTCAGAAATCCTACATACAATAAAAATGCAAACAAAAAAAACTTGACTTTACACTTCTGGGGAGAAAATTAGATTTCCAACAATGTATGGCTTTCACTGACTAAAAACATGTTTCTGTAGCAGTTAGGCATAGAAATAATGACATTAATAAGGAGTATCTGGTATTCCGAAGAGGGCTTTGCAGATACTCAAATTTATCTGATGAAAATACATGAGTAGATGTTTCCTCTAAAATGGTTAAAATGTATTTTTTAGAATTGGTTCATTTATGAAATTGGTATTCTAATTTAAATGAGTCTTAAATTGGGAGGGGAATTTTCTATTAAACAAGCACGATGTAGCCTGATGTTATCGTTGTTAAGACCATCATCCAAGTCCCGTAGAGTTAGATAACACAGTACAGGTTAGGATATCATATCTACATTTTTAAAGGATCAAATAGCCAATGTTAATAATGTTAAGGTCGTAACAGGTCTATTCGTTCGAAAAATTACCCACATCATCGTGTCGCTTCCCTTAATTCATTAATGATGAGTTTTTGTTACACATTTTTAATACGTCGGGACCAGTTGACACCAGTTTTCCCATACTGTAATTTTAACTTATTTGATCTCTGAAAGTTTGAGAAGTAATATGAAAATTTTCTTACTAAAATACTGATTTTCATATTTAAAATTTTCGTATTATTTAAATGACAGATTTTCGTACCAACCGGCGTTAATGAGTTAAACAGATATGCTTGTATATAAATACAGGATTATTTTGTATGTCACTTACCTCGGAGAATATGCATTATTTTTTCTTGCTGTAAAATTACTTTATTCCTTTACTACTTTCGATTTTGTATTCCAGAATAGGGCTGTAGGGGCTGTTGTAGTAGTGATAGATCCATATCGAGTTTTTTTTTCTTTATAGTAGGGTAAAAGATCACAACTTTTTTGCGAATGTTCTTGCAAAGCTCAGATCTTGTTCAGATGTTCAAATAACATATTTTTTCTCTAAAATTGAATTTGCAGCTTTGAAATAACACGCGAAGGAACTCCAAAAACTTTTTCAATAGTGGAACGTGTATGACTAGACTCTACAACAAAATTAAAACTCCATTTTAAATTACTGTTAGAAGGAATTCAATGCATAACAATTTCATTTAGCTTTACTTCTATTTTTGTAATGCTGGAAGTTGTTTTTTACTCTTTATGTTACACATAATGATTCACGTATAGTTAAGCAAAACGATATCGATATAGGGAGATTATCAAAAGGTGGGATCATTAAACGTTAACAATATGTAATTTTTAAAATTTTCAAACTTAAGGCCAATTTTTCTTTAATAATATAGTATTTTGTCTCTAAATATAATATATTAATATTTTTAATAGTATGTCTACAAAATTATACACAAACATTAAAAGACAGCAACTATTCTGGAAAATTAATTATTAAAGCATTTAATTAGCAGTTGTGTACGTTACAAATTTTGGACATTTTTTCACACGTACGTTACAGATTTTGGACGTTGCGCTTAGTATTTGAAAAATTCTTAAGTCTAAGAATGTAGTAAATGTGTTCTATAATTGTATGTGTATACATATATATATATATATATATATAATTAAGTTTTTGTTATCCAGTAATAATAATAATAAAATGAAATGCTTTGTCGCGTACGTTACTTTCGGACATAACAAAATACAAAATACAAAGAAAAAAAAAATCTTTATAGAAAAGTCTTTCTATCTTCAAATAAACTGTCAAGTGCGAGCATTACTCGCGCACAGAGGGTTCCGTAGAATAAATATATGAATTTGTAATTGTATTATTTAAAAAAAAAAAAGTTGTTAAAAAAAATACTAAGATTTTTTTTAAAACTATATAACTTAGGGTTGGGTATAACTGTATACATTAGAAAAATGTAATCAGGCATTATCGTGGAGATCGCATCAGATGGTGGTTCTTGGGTTCGCTAAAAGATGATTACAAAAAAACTCCAACATATCGATGAAAGTACAATTAGTCTTTATTCATTTCCAATACGTAGAAGGACATCTCACAAAAAGGGAGCTTCAAATACAAAGCTCTGTAAAAGCAGAGATTAAATATATTTATCTCTATGTATAGAAGCATATCCGTTAATAAGAAAGAAACTGCTACGCATCGTCACACCATGGAAAAGAAAAAAAAACAATAGCGGTCCTTTTTGCGGACCGTTCAGCAGGGCGGTCAGGGGCGAACTCTCTCACAATGCGTACAGAACTCATATGACTTGGCATTTTGTATTATCGCCAACTAATCAAGATTTTGACGCCAATATTACAAGGACAAAGCATTGGCGACAGGACTAGCAGACAAATTACATGGCAACGCTGCCTTTCGGCGCACTCACAGATGTGAAGCAACCCTACATGTTTCAAGAATTATTGCGACGAAAAGTCTGGCATTTGTTTATATTAAAAAAAAACAGATTGCAGTTAAATGTGATTGAGTAATCTTTAATAAATGTATGTGAACTGTAGAAAGCATAATGATAATTGAAAATATAATTTATAACTGCAATTCCAATAAATACATTATTTTCATTATTTCCTTTTTTTTACCTGTCAAGTTCTAATATGAAATGAGAGTGATTTATTTCAAGTGCAGATAAAAATACGTTAGAGAAAAAATGGACGGTTGAAATAAAGTGCAGCTGTACGGAGTTAAATAAGAACCGTTAGGAAGGGAAATAAATAAATAATCGAGAATGAGAATTTTGAATAAGTGAAACAAAATATCTGAAAACATAAATCTTTATATGTGTTGAGAAAAGTTCCTTCTGAAAGGAAAAGAAAAAAACTAAATGAATGCAGAAGTATGAATTGTTTTAAGAAAAAAGAATTACTATAATGAATTTACATGTTTAAAGTAGATTTTGAGAAACGGGGGGTGAAATTGATATGTTGCAGATAAATCTGCACAGGCATACCATGAAAGTTCAAAGAGATATATGGAACAATATCAAATATAGCTATTTGTAAAACTCTTTTTTAATATTATCCTAATATGTTTACGATGAACTTAATTCGGCACTGACAAAAAAAGCAGTGCATAGTTAAACTTCATTTGGCGTTTCATGAAACTAAATTCAGCGTAGTAATAACCTTTATTTCTACAGTGTATCTAAAACAAAACCATTTATTCAAAGTTTAAATTTGGCATTGTGCTAAGTGCGCTTCGAATTGAGGTCTCAAAGTTGCAACGCCGCCTTGGTCAGTGCCGCGTTTTTCCAGATAGGTGTTTAATTAAATTTTAAAGTCACTCGAGGCGTATTGAGACATACAATCAATGCAAACTATCGCGAATCTCACAGTATTTATGCGATTCATTCTAATTAAATATATCGAGGGCGATGCCCTTAAAAAACGGACACCTAATTTTAATTCCAAAACAGACAAATGGCACCAAGAATATTTAATTAAAATTTTCCTTTTATCAAGTACATGTAAATAAGCAAGTTCGAATTTTCTAATAAATTTGTTTATAAATTCTGGTGTCAGTTCATTATTTCATAAGTTCATAAACAGAATTACTCCGTGCCGGAAAGGATTAAGTTGTCGCAGGACTCTTAAAGCTTCAAAATTTAAGAAATTTTAATTTTTTTAGATGTTAAACTCCTATTTTTTCTGAATATTTTGATATAATTGTTTCCCTGAAATTCCCATTAGAACAGAAGTTTTGGCTTTTAGAATTATACCCGCTCAATAGCTGAAGCGGCGTTTTCGAAACTTTAAAGTCATTATTTTCCAAATGGCGTTTTTGGGTATAACGCGCAGGATACCTCAAATACTTCTGAATATTTTTTCATGAAATTTTCAAAACATACATTCAATGTTATTCTGTATAAACTGAACCTAAAATTTCCTTTTTATTGTTCAAAAAATATATTTTTAGATAATTTTACTGTTGAAAATTTCAAAATTTTGTACTAGTTAAATGCAGCATTGCATTAAAAATATAAAAATGCTTTAAATACAAATTTATTTAAGTTCAGGGGAATTATCACAATCTGAAGTAAGCACCAAAATTTTCATTCTAGTTGCAATATTTATTTTGTAATCCTGCGCGTAAACTGTTATGCCAATTTTTTGTTCGACAAATGTATAACAGTTTCGAGCCCCCTATAAATACTAATTCTGTATCTTGCAATTTTTTAAATACATGAAACGAAAGAATATACTTATATCTTTCATTCCAATTAAAATTGTGTTTTAAAATCATATACATTTTAAGACATTAAATGTTGAATATGGTCTTTTTTTTTCATTTTTTCCACTTTTTGGAGTCCCGAGACCCCTTAAATTATTATGTTTTTGACAATTTGACGTTTATTGCTTTTATACTGTTACTGTACATGACATTACACATATATATCATTAAAAGTCGTTAACTAGGCATAGAGTACGCCGCCCTGCCCTTGCGTATGTCCAATCTGACGGTACATTTAAGGGTTAATATCTCAGCTAATTACCGATGATTTTTTTTCGAAAATCATTATCAACAATGCTTTTATTGTTCTGCAGCGATGGGTATGTTCAGCTATGCTCAACAAATTTTCTGAATGCACGTAAATCGAAATTTGTGTATAACAGAAAAATGCTAATTACTCAAAAACTATGTGACTTAGGGTAATCGCTATAATTTTCCGGCAAGGTTTATATTAACGTCTGCTACCTCTAATTTTTTCATAATTTTAGTTTCATTAGATTCGAATTAGATTGGGGGGGGACATATTTTTGCGCTACATTTTCAACAATATCTTTGAAAATATAATACCTAAAATTAAAAAGATGGTATTTTTGAGTTCAGCGTTACAAAAGCTTTCACAGGATACCCCACATGATATACAAAGAAATGATTTTTTTTTCAAGTAGCATAATTAGCCCTCTACGTTTTTACTAAATATATATGAATGTTTATTAATCTGAAAATATGTGGGTCAATGGTCTTTAGTACTTCCCCGAATTTGAACTTTCCACGTTCCATAGTTTACGATTAAAATGGCTGTGACAGACTGACAGACAGACGGACAGACACAGGAGTGATCTTATAATGGTTAAGTTTTTACTTTTTAAGTACGGAACCCTAAAAAGCAATAAACCAGCCTGCCATCTCTTAACGAAATTATCAAAAATTCACCCGTAAAGTTTGGAGATTAAAGTTTATGGTTGTGATTATGGCGAGATTTGTGAGAAGAGGGGGAAAGGTCATGTATGCATTTTTTATTGCACGCAGAGTTGTATAGATGAGAGTTCAATAGATGATTGTTTAGTAATAAAGAAAAATTATGAATTGTGTTATAAGTTAAATAAGGTCAAGGGTGTTTATAGAGATACAGAAGTTGTAAGGTATAGGACAAGATATGTTTATAATACAAATTTAATGAATAAACATAAGAAAAACATAGATTGAAACGATATAGTGAAAAGGTATAAAACAAGATTGTTTTATAATAGGGTATAAAAATTGGACAAGATATTAATGGAATAAACTTAATAAAATGTAGTGACAAAAGATGTAGAGTTTGTATTTGCGCCGATACGGATAACGCAGACAAAGTGATAGAAGAAAAATCTTTAAAATTTTGTAAGGTATATAATTGTGTGTATTGTTTAAGATGTAATGTGTGCAATCAAATGTACATAGGGGAGACTTTTACTCCTTTAAATAAGAGATTCAACAATCACAAATCAGACATTAGAAATCTTAAGTATAAAAAAGAGGATCAAGAAATAGAAATTTCACATTTTTCAGACCATGGCATAGATAACATAAGGATTTCTATATTATGTATTATACCTAATAAAATGGAAAGAAAGATTCGTGAAAAGGATATGTTGATAAAGTTTGGTACGGTATAGCCATATGGACTTAATGTTATGTTTAACCACAGTAATATAATTAAAAACTTTAAAACTAACAATTTAGATGATACAATTTACGACAAAATTAATCATGATATTGGAAATGAGTTGATTAGAAATAGTAATCAATATACTAAGTTGAATATTTTTAAAAAATTAAATACTTGTACAGACATAGTAAAGGCAATAATTAATTATAAAGGTGAGCGAAGAGTTAATGTGATTAAAGGTTTGATTTTCAACATTAAGAAGAAATTAATTCCCGTAACTTTAAGAACATTACAGTCTAGGGTAGAAAATGGGAATGTAGACTTAGGTTTGGATTTGTTGAGATATAGAATAAAGACACAAAAATTACAAAAGTATTGTAACATTGATTATGGCCAAGTTAGTGCAATAAATAAAATCTATTTTATAATGGATTATTTGGGTGAAATAAACTAATGCATAGATACAATTGGCCATCCAGAGTTTTTGACGAGTGGAAGTACTATATATTAAGATATTTTAAACGAGAATGTTAGAGAGATTTTGACGGAGTTAATAGAGAGAAATACAGCAAACTTACACATTCAATTAAAGAAATTCAGGAAAATTTTATAATCACCTATGTGGATAAAGCAAATACAAGTTATGCACTGATATGTAAGGTACTATACGGTAAACTGTTGAATGATTGCTACAATAATAAAAATAACTATTTACCATTGAATTCGAAAACTGCAGAAATAGAAAATAGGATTAAAGCCTTCTATAAAAAAGTTAAGCTGAAACAAATGAGTCAAAGTTTCCCTTATCTCATATTTGTGCCTAAATTCCATAAAACCCCTATCAAATTCAGGAGTGTGACTTGTGGATTTGGATCATATATTGGTGCTGATAGCAAGGCTTTGCTGGGGGTATTGGAGGGAGTGTTTGACGGAGTGATGGGTGGAGAGACGAATTTTATTGTCAAAAATAGCTATACACTATTAGATAATCTGAAAAAATTAAAAAATATTACTGGTTTATTCGCTTACGATTTTGCAAACCTCTATAACACAATTGATTTGACATATTTAAAAGAAAAAATAGTAGATTTTTATAATACAAATAGAACTTTGATGCTCGTAATGATTTTTTCATAAATTTATTTCATTTAGTAGTACAAGAAAACAAACTACCTTTACGAAGGAAATACAATATTTAAACAGATTCGGGGTATTCCAATGGGGGAGAGTTGCAGTTCCATTTTGGCAAACATTTACTTACATATATATGAAAGAAATAATAATTTAAACAGTAACACATTATCCTACAGATATATAGATGATGTTTTGATAGTCAAATTAAACAATGATATTGAAAATATTGATTTTACATATTATCCTACGTCTCTGAGTCTGGAACCCTCCTCCCAGAATTGTAAAAATATTAATTTTCTAGATGTGAACCTAAGCATAGAAAATGAAAATTTGATATCTAAGTTATTTGACAAGCGAAATGATTTCAACTTTAATACCTTAAAGCTGCTATATTTTGATTCCAACGTGTATGTTTCGATTAAAAGAAATGTACTTAGAAATGGATTAATACGAATCGAAAGACTGAGTACTAGAGTTAAAGATATGTTTAATGATATTTTAGAGTGGTGCCGCTTGGGATTGAAGCATGGTTATATTCACAATTTCATCAGGTGAATAACTAGTGATTTTATTAAGAGTAGCAGGTACGGAACTGAACTGAACTCAGTGATGGATGAGAATGGAGGTTTTGATGAGTTGATTGATCTAATGAGTTAGAGAGATATTTTGGTGGATGTTGTGGTTCTGTTTGGTTTTTCATTTTTTTTTTCAATTTTGGTGTTGGCGAGTGAGGGGGGACGTGGCATGCGTGGGGTTTGACTTGGCCCTGCGGTGTATGTCGTTGGCCATGCCGGTCGCCTTCTGTTCTGTTATGTTATGTTTTGCAATTATATATATTTTCTTTGGTTTGGTTGTTCAGTTTGATTTTGAGAGTTAGAGTTTATGTTGGTTGTTTTAATGTTTTCGATGTGAGTTTCAATTTGGATATGGTGAGTTGTGGATTTTGATATTTTGTTTGTGGTTTTAAATATATATATATATATATATTCTTTCCGTAATATATGTACAATAGTTCATAAACATTAAACTTTAAAAATTATGTATATAAATATATACATAACAGTTTAAAAGCCTACAATAAGGATAAATATTAGTGTCTCTAAAATATAAAATTACTTTTTGAAATACGATGCATCAGAAAAGATACAATTCTCTCGGATATTTTGACAGAAGATACGAAAGTTTTCGTTCAATACTTCAAAACTTTTACCTTCCTAAGAACAAAAATCATTTTTGTCATAATGACAAAAAAAAAATAGTATATAAAAAATTATTACATTTCTTTCGGTGTCAAAACTTTTATAAGTATACATTAAGACCGGTGAATAATTGTTAATCTTTGTAAGATATAGAATGCTTTATAAATAGTGCCCTTTCTAATAATAATAATAATAATAAAAACTCAGTGAGAGGTTAAATATATTTTTAGATTGTATACGTTTACATCCTTTTTGTAACACTCAAACAGACAATGTTTAATTATTTTTTTTACAAAAAAGTGCGAATTATTAAAAATTCACAATTTGATTGCAGTTTTCATGTCTGGTGTACAATGCAGTTTCTGTATATTCCCGATTTTAAGTACTCAAATGTACGCTAACCTGTTGTTCGCATGACGATGCCAGCCACTGTAAAGCTTGATAACTATTTTAGATAAAGGTCCATAACAATGCCAACTATAGCACGCGGTTAATATATCAAACTGGAGAAAAATACTGCTGCTCTTTGCCTTTGTTTTATGTCTTCGTTTATATTTCTACTGGTACCGTTTCAGCATAATGCTTTTTTTTATGTGTAGATCAATTAGCAAAATCAAACTTGCCAGTTTACTTGGTTATTTTTTCTTATCTATAACGGTAATTGTTTGTTTGCATTTTGGCTCTGATCATATACCGTGAAAGTATTTTAAATTACATACATTTTACATCCGTTTTATCTACATCTCACGTATCTACCACCATTTCATTAAACTGTAAGTTTGCCCGGACTTCATGTAGTAGTACCATTTTATTATCGCTCACGTTGTTGCACTCTTGTCAAGTCTAAGGATGTATGATGAACAATTAGCGGGAGACAGATACCAGAAATTCGAGAATAGATATAATTATCAAGTGCCCCCGTAATTTAGATTTTACGGCAGATGATGTGACTCTAGTCCGATTAACTATCAATCATCAGGGATTGATAGTTCCCGCCATATAGGATCTTTTTTCATACCTGACATCTTTGTGTTATGACTGTTCCGAACAGCTCTTCTCAACAAGCACAAAAATTTTTGATACATTTACAAATCCATTTTTTAACGGAAAGATATAAACATGAAAACCCTGACTACTGAAGCGATTTGGAATTGAAGTGTGTTTTTCTTTTTTTAATAAATAAATTACCTATTAAGTTAAAAGCGATTTTGATCAACTGACAATCATGTTTTTACCCTTCCGTAAGTGTTTATTCTTCTTTCGCGCGGAAATTCGGTTCAAAACTCCCCACTCTTACAATATTTTCCAAAATATCTATTCCGTTTGAAAACAAAAATCAGTTCGAAGACATTGTTTCTGAACAACAACACCTGCTAGATTCATGCATTTCCGAACAAAAATAAATTAAAACGTATGTCATAAAAATGTCTTTTTGGATTTGAGAACGATATTAAGTGAACTTGTACCTTGTAAACGCATCGAGAAGAAATTCAAAGTTGGAATTAGTGTATCTTAAAAACCTTATTATGTAAAAACAAGCAATTTTGACTATTAATTAAAAGATTGTGCTTTTAATATGCATCCTAAGAAACTGACGCGTCTCTTAATGAATTTGTGTACCGTTGAAATCAAAATAGTTTTTTTTTTTTTTTACTCCGTAAGTCATTGCGGGCATGAGAACATATGTATATGGATTGCTACGAAATTTGATATAGATAATAAACACATAGGTATTTTTAAAATGATCAACATTTAATTATTTAAAGTGATAATTTTTTTTAAGTATAACTATTTTTTCATTAAAAAATATAAAAGTTGATTTTTTTTTAAATATTTTATTTACATGGTTAATGAAACAATTTCGACCTAAGGGTAGATCATTTAAATGTACATATGTACTTATATATTAAATTTCATAATAACCCATGCATATGTTCTAAAGATATCACGCACTCAAAGACCGACAGAGTAAAAGATGCACACATTTTGTAAAAGTCTAATCAGTTTCTAATGTCAGTATATTAAAAAGCACAATCCATTTAATTAACAGTCAAAATTTAAAGTGTATACATAAAAAAATATTTTGGAGATACACTGATTCAAACTTTAACCTTTATGTACTTTTAAAGGATTTAGAAGGGTTCATTAAATTTGGGGATTTAGTGCAATATTTATAAACCCACTCAAATCTTTTATTTAAAATATTTTTTTAGTATTATGTATAATTAGGAAATGTACAAATATAACGTTCATTATTAATGTTGAAATATTTCCGAATTGACCCCCCCCCCCCAAACTAAGAAAGCTGAAAAGATGCAAAGGCAAAATAAATTTCCTTTTAAAAATAATTTTGGTTTGTGTAACCAATAATGCTTTTGGAGCAATATAAAGTATTGTATCTATAACTCATTCTAAATTGCATTACAACTAATCTATGTATTAAATGAATTTTATAACAAGTTATTTTAATGGTACTTATAAGTACTGTCAGTAGATAAAGGGTTAAATGTTTTTGTGGATTCCCGTAGTGTTTATAAGGTACAAGACCCCTTAATATAGTTTCGAGAATTTTATAGTTTTAGTAAAAATATTAGTATATTTTTTCTTCATAAACAATCATTACTCCATTAGCATCATTGAAAAATGTTTAAACCATTAAAAAATTAAAACAATTAATATATATATATATATATATATGTGTGTGTGTGTGTGTGTGTATATAAATGGGTATATATTGCGAACTAATAAGATTCCTTCAAACAAAGTTGCTTTAAAAATTTATTAGTTATTTTTCTTATTATATTTGGAAAAGAAACTTTAAAATTAAGTTAGAAGTTTATGAAAGAAAGAAAATTACTTAATCCCTTTAAAGCCGCTCTTTTAATTTTGAAATGGAAACTTTTTTTTTCATCCAATAACTTTCACGGATCATTTATATTGCGAAAATTTATACCCAATTTTTTTGTTATGGAAGAAATGAACGAATGTGTATAAAATAAAATGAAAAAAAAAAAAAAAAAAAAAAAAGCTCTGCTTCTTTAAATAAGAGTCCTGTTCACTGAAGTATGCTAATAAGGAAAAGTGTCAGTATTAAATAAAATCATTAATATATTAATATTGCAATTTACTTATTACTTTACAACGTTGCATATTATTAAAAAAAATTCTTGCGGAAATTTCTTTTCAATATATTAACTGATGATTATATATATATATATATATATATATATATATATATAAAGATATATATATATAAAGATATATATTTCTTTATCTACAAATTTTAATATTTTAAATTGATTTGTGTTTTTTTCTATAGAAAGTGTCTCATGCCAATGATTGAAAGACAAGATTTTACAATAAATGTTAGAAAAAAAAATCGTGTTCTATATTGCAAAATACAATACTGTTAAAAAATCTTTTTTTAACAGTATTAAGTAACAGTGTGTTTAAAATCGTTTAAATAATAATATTTATAGAATTAGAAATAAAATTTTAATTTTAAAATACATCATACATATATTTTTGAGCCCCACCAGCGGCTGAGAGGTTCTGCTCTCAAAGCTGGTAGACGGGAGGTGCTGGGTTCGATCCCAATCGCGCCCGTCGGCCTAATCGTTCGGAGTTTTCGTGGTTTTCGTCGAACCTTGGATTTCCAAGCGTTAATACGGGTTAGGTTCCCTTAGAAAGACCCCCACGAAGGGCACTCCCCCCCGGGCCTATATCCCTCGTGCAGATAATTGGCCGTCATAAATACAACCAACAACCAACCAACCATATATTTTTTGAAGAAAAAAAAAGGGAATAAAAAATATTGCAATGTTTTGGTATTTTGAACTTATTGGTTATTGGAAAAAGTCAAACAGAGCAAATTAAAAAAAAAAGAATTATGACTCTAAAAATCTGTGGATGTTAGAAATGCTCATTCTTGCATTCATATTTCTTTGATATTCAGTATTTAATTGGGAAAGCTAAATGCATTTTTTTTCCAGAATAAAACAATAATCAATATTTTTCTTTTGGATTTTTGCCTTAAAAAATGGGCAAAGTAAAATACAAAGGGTAGAATTTCCGATAAATATTTATGATCGTTAATGCATATTTGCAACGAAGGTACTAATTTAGATATATAATTTGAAAAATAATTAAAACTATTCAAAATACTTTTGTAAAACATCCATAAGTACGTATAATTTTCAACTAATTGTTGTAAGAATATTTTACTAAATTCATAATTAAAATTATATACCCTTCTTGATATATTATGTAAAACGATAACAATTACGTTTTAAATTCAAGTTAATTAATTAATATATCTTTATTTAATTAATTTAATACAGTACTTTGCCTTTTAAAAACACAGAAACCTCCCAAAGATTAGATGATGTATTGAAGCTCAGCAAACTTAATGTCACAAAATAGCGAAGTTTTTTACTTCATAAATGCATATCAGTCTGAAGAGAAAATCTTGCTTGTCTATTAACCATTTAATGTATGATTTTGATTTTGTTCACAAAACATTACATTTGAATCTATTTTTATCCGACTGAAAAAAAGGGTTATGTGTTTCAGGCGTATCTGTGTATGTGGATTACTTTATACCCTCGAAACATCCAAACAGCTGTATGGATTTTAATGAATGAGATCTCTATAGATTCGTCTTAAACTTCCAATGGTTATAGGATAGCCATATTTTTTAAATTCAAAATGGCGGTCGTAAACTGAAAAATGGCGGTAGAGACTATTTTTTACGTACCCTATTGAGTGGCACGTCATTGGATAGGTCTTTCAAAATAAAGACGATGTTTCATTGACCATTTTGCTGTCAGAAGCTCCGTTTAAATATTACACAACCTGGAAGTTGTGTAGGTAGGATCTCTACCTTTACTGTAACTCTAACCTTCTTAATAAATATCTATAGGCCTCATCAAAACAGTGTTTGTAGATAGGAACTAACAATTAAACACAACTTAAAAGTTATCAATACAAGTAAATAATTAAAAAAAATGTAAGTAATATAAAAAATAGTTTCGTATTGATGGGAAACAATTAATTAGTTCGCTTTTTATGCAGTCGAGTTTTTTGATGTTTTAAATTTAATATATTTATTGTTAATTATCCAATAGAAAAATAGTGACAAAAATTATTTTTGCTTATGTTGGACAAAATGTTATAATGCCACTCATGACATGCATATCAAAATTTGCTCAAAATATTATAATTATAAATAATATACTTACTTTAAAGTTTTTACACAGCACAATAACAACCATTCAACGATGTAATAATATTTATAACGCTTTTAATAGTTTTCATAATAATTAACTACTACATTATAAAATAAAATAAATATATTAAATTTAAAAAATCAAAAAACCCGACTGCGTAAAAAGAGAACTAATTAATTAGTTCTCATCAATATGAAACTATTTTCTATATTACTTACCTTTTTTTTATTTACTTGTATTGATGACTTTTAAGTTGTGTTTAATTATTAGTTCCTATCTACAAACACTGTTTTGATGAGGAGTATAGATGTCTATTATGAAGGTTAGAGTTACAGTAAAGGTTGATATCCAAAGTACACAAGTTTCAGGTTGTGTAATATTTAAACGGAGCTTCTGACTGGAAAATGGTCAGTGAAACATCGGCTTCATTTTGAAAGACCTATCGAATGATATGCCACACAGTAGGGTACGTAAAATTTTTTTTTCGTATCCACCGCCATATTGAAGTTTTAAAAACAAAACCTATCCTATAACCATTTGACGGTTACGACGAATTGATAGAGACATCATTAATTAAAATCCATCCAGCCGTTGGGACGTTTCGAGGGTATAAAGAAATCCACTTACAAAGATACGCGTGAAACACTAAACCCCTCTTTTCAGTCGGGTAAATAGAAAAAAAAAAAAACGCTAGTCGAGAATATTGCAATTAGTGCCAACAAAACCTGTTATAACATTTCAGTGGTAACAAATCAGTACAAGAACAGACTTCACGGCCTCAGATGCATGATATCACACGTAAGTAACGTATAATAGTTCAGCAAAAAAAAAAAAAAAAACAATAGAATGTGCCAAATGGTAAAAAAAAAAAAAAAAAAAAAAAAAAAAAAAAAAAAAAAAAAAAAAAAAACATCATATAACTTTTGAGTTACACTATGCATTTATGAGATAACCCTCTCGCTGCAAACACGAGATTTCCACGGGCAACGCAAAAGTATCAAAATTTGCGCAATCCGATGGTGCCTGCCCACGTGGATGCGCTTAACCAAGATTAATTTTCATAATTTCACTTTTTAAATTCCTACTATTAGTTTACACTCTCCCTATATTAATTTATATATTTATATATTTATTTATCTTGTTGAAATTTTCAATCGTTAATAAAATACTCATTATTCATCCTATCAAGTTGAAACAATTTTTTTCAAACTTGTACTGGACGACAATTGATGTTAATACAGTTCGTTCAACTATTAATTAATTAATTAATTAAATTTTAATTAATTAATTTTAGTTTTGCATGGGAAACAAAATGGCGGCCATTGGTTATTAAAGATCAATGAAAGTATTTTCAATAAGGGGTTACCATAGGGGAACCCTGTTCTGTCACCAAATACCGCCAAGTTTATCGCCATCTTAGCGATATATCGCCAAATTTGGCGGCCAAAATGAGTCGCCAAATGTGACGCCAACTTGGTGATATCTCTAATATTTCGCCAAATTCCCATAGAGTTCCATTGTAAACCTACTTGCTTATAGAAAATCAACAACTTGAGATATTTTAATGCAACAAAAACTAATATTAGCTCAAGGGATTATATAAAATTTTTATTTGATGACCTAAGTAGTAATTGACTTTAAAAACAAAATTTTTATATTTCTTGTTTTTGATTATTTGGTACTACTTAGTTTTTCCCGTCGAAACATTTCACCAAATTATATAAATCGCCAAAACACTCACTATATTATACAAATTGACACAATTTTTATTTTAAATAACGAAAGAACAAATAAATTAGTATAACAATAATAAAAATACAAATAAAACGTCAAAATAAAATTCACTTGATGAAGTAAACACGTGTAACTTGCTTAAAGTCAAGTTAATGTGACATTTACGATCAACTATTATTGGCATTTAATCCTATAGTTTGGCGATAGATTTTTTGTCAACGGGAAAACCAAGTAGTACCGATTATTCTTCAAATTCAGTTTTCCGACAATTTTTTTTATGATCTAATTCCATATTTAAGAAAATTCTTTTACAAAAAACCGTTACATATTTTTACTCTAAAATATATGTAGCTTTGGAATTGGTAATAAAATAAATGCGCAATTTTTGAACCTATTTTGATAAAAAAGAAAAATTGCGCAGCGAGGGAGTTAATGTAAATACCAATTATATTTAAAATCCGTATTAAGATTTCTAAATTTTCCCCAAAACTAAGATATTTTACATGTAAAAACGTTATTACAGTCATATATATATAATATTTCTGTCTCCAGCATCCCTTTTTCTATACATTCACAAAACATACATGCATTAGGTGTAATTCGAAAGGCTTATTACCAGCTTCTTGCATAGTAGGACACTCACATTTTGTTTAAAAAAAACGATTAAAGATTGCAGTTAATTAAAAATTGTATCAACACTGATTCATAAGTGAAATAACATATTTTTCTTAAATCAATGTTGCTACAAACACAAAATACCGCATTATATCATGCTCAGCAATGATTATAACAAATAAGTAGTACGAAAAAGATAAATTGTAATTTTCGATTAGAGTTTATTTTAAATTTATGAGTA
This sequence comes from Maratus speciosus, assembly GCA_963932465.1. Lineage (NCBI taxonomy): Eukaryota > Metazoa > Arthropoda > Arachnida > Araneae > Salticidae > Maratus > Maratus speciosus. The sequence continues at coordinate 541,015,563 of OZ010786.1, read as the reverse complement.
AAAAGCAAAGTTGAAACGGAATTGTTTTGCATAAAAAGGCACCATCGATCGATAGAAGCACGTGTAGTCCGAAATGTATGCTTTGTTATATTAGATTAAGGATGTCCGGGATACAAAAATCTTCAAATTTTCAATTTTTTTTTATTATTATTCGATTAAACATTTCTCTGCCGTTGTCTGCTTAAAATGATGTTTAAATCATGTTTCTATCTTAATTAGAACAGGAAATATTAATTTTTTCGTTTTGGTTTGTTTTCAAAATCTGCCTTTCAAGCTATGGTTGTCAAGGAAACGAGTTCTCGTGAAATTGCGTTTTTCTTCATGATAGGTTTTTTCACCATTTCTCTTATTTAAATTCTTATAACTCGAGAATCGTTAAAGATACAGGGTTGAAACTCGGAACATATCTTTTTCAATAATTTTACTTTACTTTTAAGCCAGCATATTTGAAAAAAAAAAAATATTTACTTTTGAAAATATGATTCTTTTTTTTTAAAGTTGCACCACTTTTTTTGTAATTTTTTCGTTAAATATTTTTAATGTTTTTAAAAAATAATATTTTTTAAAATGCTGGCATTAAATTAAAATATATATATTTCTGTTTATTTAAATGAAAAACAATTTAAGTTCTACAAATAATATTTCGAGTTACAATGATTTTAAGTTATACCACTTTTTTCATAAATTTTAAATTAAAATTTTTTTTCAAAAAAGCTATGAGAAGTTTTATCATTTGATTTTGTTTACAAAGAATATGGTTAACCATCACAAAAAAATTCAAAATTTTAACTCAATAAATATTTTTTTTCGAAAATGTGTCCCGGACCCCCTTAAATTGAATTTCGGGGGAAGGTACTATAAAGTGGTACACTAAGTTTTGATGAATTTTTATGATTCCTTTTAATCAGTAAAATTCTAGAAATGAGTAACAATAGGATGTATAACAACATTAGTTTCAATTACTATTCTACTTTTTTTTTATGTACACGTAATTTTAAAAGAAAAATTACAAAACGGCCAATTTTCCCACCCAGGATGAGTAAAGTGCGCAACGTAGGTAAATGAAAAATCACATCGATTCTGGATGTATATTTTTTAATCAAGAAAAGCTAAGGTAACACATATTAAGATAGAGTTTTATGCTGTGTTAATGTATATAAATATGACGAACAGATTAAAGCAACCCCAGCAGACATACAGACTGCAAATTTCGAGAGTAAGCCTACCTCTGAAGTATTTCCCTGACCCGCCTTCTTTCTTTTAAACAAAATATTTTTGGTTAGTAATTTGGAAGAAACATTAAATAAAATATCATTTCAGGGCAAAATATTCATCTGGATCATTCATTACGCGATCTCTTTGTGGACAGTAAAAAAAAAAAAAAAAATTGTAACGCTGCTCCGTAAAATTAGTCGCAGCTTTACTGCATCTATTTTATTGCGTAATTTACCCGACTAACTGGTGTTAAGTTACGCAAATGTGTAATATTGCACAAGTTATACCAGTTTAACCATTATAAAATTTAAATTACACCATAATATCTGAGGTAGGACGTTGCCACCAATTTTATGGAGTAACGTTAAATAATTATTTTGCAATGTGGCTACTTTGCAATGAGACGATTACAAAAACTGCAGCCTAACATCTAATCTACATAGCTTAACGTTTGCGAAAACATATAATTTGAAAGGATACTTCACACTGATAAAACATCATAAGAGAAAGTAATTCTAACACTTCATATTATTCAGCTATAACCAAGAAATTGTATCACCTGCCTAAAATCAAAAATGCGAGAAAATAATAAAATGAGATTAGAATTAGAAAAATGAAGCATTCCACTTCAAAGTCTCAGACAATACTATTTGCATCTCTGACGACTGTTTACCCAGTTCCTTGTGGCGGGGGCACTATACAGCAGAAAAAACTCAAATGATCATTTTGGCCACATTGGCCGTTTTATCCTTCCTATACCCTATACATATTTAATTTATTTTTCTTTGCTCCATGTTTTTTTTTTCCGGAAACTGATGACATCATCCTCTAATGCAGTTAAAATACCATATTTAATTTTTTGTTCTCTGGCGTACCTATTACTATCTTCCGCCAGTTTTTACTGTAACTTTGTGGGGATAATTGAGGTGATATTCTGGCTTGACTAATGTTGTTTGCATGATTTTTTATACTTAATTTTTCTTTACAAGTTAAAAAATGCATTTAAACAATATTAGGTACAGATGTTTCAGATTCACCGGGTACCTATTTAGCGCAAAATCGCTATTTTATGTCATGGCAATCTGACGATTTTCTCGAAATTTTGCTTTGCATGGTAAGGCGATAGCCGTGTGTTGCCGTGTAAATTAAAAATTGTGTGTTTTATAATAAAATAATCTGGCTTTTTTATAATAAAAAATGTCTGTGTTTTGTAATAAAATTGTGTGTTTTTATAAAATAAAGTGTTGCATAATAAAATAAAAATAACACACTGTTTTTGCAAGCTAAGCCTAACGAATACATGAAAGCGGGCTTTACTTCTCAAAATGGGTAAAAAGAAAAACCCAACCCCGGAGCGTCTGAGACATCTGGCCGAAATATCAGGCTGTTGAACGAAATCCTCCCACGGATCCACAGGTGTATATTATGTCTGTCATCAGCATCCATTTTTCTCCATTTATATGTACCGTGATGTGGTATCAGTGAGTATGATTATTTGCCCACACCTCGCATCGCACTCTGAATTTAAATAATATGTAGTGTAAAATGATGAATGAGGTATAATTAGTTAGGATTTTTTGTCTACATCTGACATCGCATAGTGAAATTCACTAACATGATGAATGTACAACGCTGAATGATGTATCATCTATATATATATTACGCTATTGTACGTGAAACAGATATCGCGATTATTTGGTAATTGTTTAATGGCAACGCTCGAATGAAACGCATCTCATTGGTTATGGAACAGCATTTAATTCATCACCATACCTATAAGGGGGGTTACAAAAGCAGGGACTCTGTTCTATCGCCAAATACCGCCATGTTTGTCGACAACTTGGAGATATATAGCGAAATTTGCCGACTAAAATTAATCACCAAAAGTGACGCCATCTTGGTGACATCTCTAATATTGCACCAAATTCCCATAGACATCCATTGTAAACCAATAGGGTTTACTTGCTTACAGAAAATCCACAAACTGAGATATTTTAATGCAACAAATACTAATATTAGCTTAAGGAATTATATTAATTATATTTAAGAGAATCCAAGTAAATTAAATTATGAATAAAAGTAAGATGACGCATGCTTAGCATGCTTTCCCAAACATAAATTTTAAGTGTGACCAAACTGAACGCCAAGGGCGGCAAGTTGGTTAGAATTTTTTTCAACACATTACACAACAAATTTTGTTAAAGGACTGTGTGTCAGTGGGAGTTTTTTTCCACTAGAATTGAAATCTTCGTAAAAGTCATTCCCGTTAATAAATCGGTTAGTCACATCGTAATTCCATTCCAAAGCAACACAATTTACCACAATGTTTTATTCTGAAAAAATTTCGAGAATTTTATAATTTTACTAAATATATAACTTTTTTTAATTTTCTAAACAATCAGTATTATTTTTTTATTATCATTGAAAAATATTTGAAATTTCATTAAAAATTATAAGAATTGATACATAACTTAATATGTGAAAATGTTGATAATTAATAAGATTCTTACAAACAAAGTTTCTTTAAAATATTCTTAGTTTCGTTTTTTATTGTTGTTGTATTTGAAAAAGAAATTAGAAGTTCTTGAAAGGAAGTAAATTACTTAAGCCTTTTAAAGCCTCTCTTTTAAATTCAAAATTTTCATTCCAGTAACTTTCACGGATCACTTATATTGGAAAAAGAATCTGCACTTTTTTTATTACCGATGAAATAAACGAATCTATACAAATTAATATTAAAAAAAGTTTAGCGTAGTTAAGTAAGCATCTTGTCCCGTAAAGTTTGCTAATAAGGAGACTTGTCACGGTTGGATAATTTCGCTAATATATCATTATTATTGCAATTTATTCTGGTGTATCATTAATGGTGTTTTTTGAAGGTAAACTTTTTTCAATAACATATGCTATTTTCTTTGCATAATTTGAAGAAGATAGGTTTTACTTAAATTAAGAATAATAATAATAATACAAGCATTCTACATCTAAAAGTTTAATATTTTGTTAATTTGTTTTATATACTGTCCCTTGTCAAAAATGAAAAGACCAGATTAAAAAATAGTTAGATTTAAAATGACCATATTTGAATTTGATATCAGTTAAATATGAAATTGTAGGTAAACGCAATAAGAAAAATGCTAAATGTGTTAAATAATAGCTTAAGTAATAGTTAAGTAATAGTTAAGTATAGCTTATAAAAATATCAAAAAGAAGTAGAAATAGCCAAAAAGGATAAAATATATGCAGAAAAATGTCGGCAAGCAGATGCGCAATCACAGCCCTATGTTCGTCCTACATCTTCTAAGCTTGGCTGTTCGCATTGGAACGACCAGGAGGTTCCAAGTTCGATTCCCGATGTCGACAGCGAGGACGATTTCGAGCCTAGTCCAAAGTGAACCTGGAGTCCAAAATGAGCCTGGAGTTTGTGATGCGCTCGTGCCGGCACGTAAATATATACCAGTTATTAAAGCATGCTTTTGTTTACAGCCTGCTTTTTTTCTAGAAAAAAAAACTCATGATATGCAGCGCTGTATTTTGTTATAAATTCATTTTTTTCTTATTTTTATTCAATTTCTCTGTTTATTTATATATTTCTGTGATCTTCATTTTCAAATAAATGCGTTCAATAGCACTTTGAAAACCTAAAATTTGTTTGTTTATTTATTTATTGACAAATTTTCAATTTTCATATTTTAATTGAATTTTAACTAGTTGAATATATTTAAATAACTGGTTGGGCGCTATTTTGGACAGCCGCCATCTCGGGCGTCTGCCATATTGGATTTTAAAAAAATCCCTGAAAGTTCGCCATGATCGATGGCCGCCATCTTGGATTGCATAATCCCTGGACCTCCGGTATCTTAAATGGCCTAAATCTTGGATGCCTTGAGAATCGGATTAATGATCTTGGATCGGCTTCTCTTCCAACAAAGCATATTACCTTAGTTGGAAGACGGCCAACGTCCAAGTGACCTTTGAAACGTCCAGAATATGACGTCTCTGTTATGTTAGACGTCCAATTTTTCAGCATGCTGATCACGTGACCAGTCCGAGCTAAACGATGCATATCAGATCATGCAATGGAGTCATTAGGATACAGGGAGGGATGTCAGTGAGTCGGAATATATAATTTCAGTACTAATTTCATATAAAATACATTCACATTTACTACGATCATAAAATCCTTATCATAATCGGTAGGTGATAAAGCATGTAGTTCCATAAAAGCATAGAAACGCATTCTGTGTGCACTAATGCTAGATAATGACAAATTGTACTATACAATATATAACCATATCATGCGGATGGATGGAAAAGCGCTTGTATGTTATCTGCATTCAAGAGCATACATACAGATTTTTACCACAGAAAACAGCGAATGCTTACATGCACAAATACCCTATTTTTTTATTATTATACAATGCAAATAAAAAATCTTTATATTTATTGATTGCAATATTTAAAAAAATATATTTTTTAAATATTTCTTAATTTTGTTATGTTTTTAATTTATTTCTGAGTAATATTGTACTGAGTACTGTTTCAGCCAGGTGTCGTGAAATCTGTAAATACAGGAAAAAGAAAACACTTGTGCGCACATAAGTGCATTCGCATATTAAATATTAAAAATATAAACAATCAGTCAAGAAACAGTACAAACTCTCTTAATTTTTAATCTGCATTACAACAGTCCTTTAGATTAATTATGTTAGCTTACTTATCATAAAGTACTTTTTTAAATACGCGACTTCATTAATTTTTTTTTTCAATTACAGTTTAATTGCCTACAACTGATTAATTTAGTTAATAGAAAACTTACCAATTGCTGAATAATGAGCACCATCTTACTGGGAAAAATAGTGTAACCAGTTTTGTGATTCACACTAATTGAGGAAGCATGTTACAAAAAAATATGTGCTACAATAACTGACACATATCTGCATTAGAGTCCTGCATCAGGTCGGGTTACTTGCTTTTACCCGAACTGACTCTCGGTTCGGGTCGGATCAGTGGTAGTTTTTTTGTTGCAAGCCGGGTTCACTTTCGTTGTTTCGGTTTGTGTTTTGACTCTAGCGAGTCGACCCGGATTTCAAACAATATCCAAATTATTTTTTTCAGTTTAAAGATCTGTGAACAAAAAGACTTATATAATGGCTTTTCTCCCGAAAGGCAGACATTTCAATTTAGCAAACACTTTTCAATTCGTAAAATTTATATATTTGAACGTTTATATAAGCTTGAATAGCAGGCATTTCTCAATCTAAACACATGTACGTGTACATGCACTATCAAAAATAAGATACATGTGTTTTTGTGTGTATAAAAAACAAAATATTGATAATGTTTTTCATATTTCAAAAATTATTTTTGCAGGTTCGGGTCGTGCTGAATTTAAATCAGATCAGACGTGGTTCAGGCTCAGCGAAAAAAAAAAAATGAACTTTTACAGCCTCACGGTCTTTTGACAAAATTCACATTTTTTGCAACATTTTGAATTAATGGAAATTTAAATTTATTCTTTGATCGTTTGACAAAATTAGTGTTTTTTAGCAATCGTTTGACGAAAATCGCGCTTTTTCTGCAGTCATTTTAATGAAATTTACGTTTAATCTGCGATCCTTTGACATTATCACGTTTTTTTTTTTTTTTAAATCCGCAGAAATTCGCGTTTATTCCAGGATTTTCCGACGAATTTCCCATATTTTCCACGATCTTTCGACGAAATTTGCGTATTTTTTACGATCCTTTGATACAAATCGCATCTTTGACGAAAATCGTGTCTTTTTCGTGATACTTTAACAAAAATTCCGTTTTTTTCGCGATCCTTAAAAAAAATTCGCATTTTTTCGCGATTCTTTTACGTAATTCGGGTTTTTTCTCACAATCTTTCGAGAAATTCGTATACTTTACACAATCCTTTGACGAAATTCATATATTTTACACGATCCTTTGACAAACATTGTGTCTTTTATCGTGATCCTTTTACAAAAATTGCGTTTTTTCAGCAATCCTTTGACGGGAATCTTATTCTTTCCTGCGATCCTTTGGTGGAAATCTAATTTTTTCCTGAGTTCCTTTAAAGAGAATCACACTTTTTTCATAATCCTTTGACGTTAATCGCGTTTTTTTTTTCGTGACCCTTTGACAATTTTTGCGTTTTTTTTTTTTTTTTTTTTTTTTTTTTTTTTTTTTGTGATCCTTTAAAAAATATGCATTTTTCATTCAAATTTGCCATATTTGGCAGGGTTAGTACTCGCGTTTTTCTTGTATTTCTTCCGTTACCGCTCCCCCTCCCCATAAAAATGTCAACAAATTTTAACGCATGTAGAACCAAGGGATAATAAAATTCAGTGCCAAAAAAGCACAATTCCGCGGAAACGTGATATGTCTGTAAAATGGATTTTGCAGGTACAATTTTGGTTCTCTGTATTGTATAGTTCTGCATTAATGGAACGAAAAAAAAAGAGAGAAAAAACAATGGAAACAGAATCCTTAGCAAACAGGAATCTGTTAATGCATGAATTTTGTCTATGATCACTGTAGATAATAAATATATGTAGAGAAATTTCTAAATCGCTCTTGTGAAGGAAAAAAAAAATCGAAAAATTCACCAGTCGGTTACAGGAAATTCTTCAGTTAACCTTTAACTGATGTGATTAAAATTTGTCACACAACTGATGTAATGCGGTCTCTCAGACCGAACAAAATGAATAAAAAAAATAACTTAAATGGTTGAATTTACTTAAATTTTATCCCAACAAGATCCATATACATCTCTTAGAAGCATGCGAATTAAATTACATGAAAAAAGTATTTTATTCATATAATTTAACTTCAGTACAGAAAAAATTGCTTTTTCTTTTCATAATAAACGGCAGTTTGTTAATTTTGCTAATTAAATATAACAATTAATCAATCGTGTACATTTTTTTTTTTTTTTTTTTTTTTTTTTTTTTTTTTTTACAAATTAATGTTGCATCGAAGTATGAAAGTTGAAATGCAGTGTTTAATTTAAAAAAGTAATATTTACTCTACGAATAAGCAAGAGTCAAAGTACATCATTATTGCTGTCAATACACATTTTTCGTGTACATTCGATGTATACTGACCTTTGCATAAAATGCACTTACAAGATGTTTTTCTATAAATTATTCTTTCGGTATTAAAAATTATGTTTAACTCCACCAGAAATATTTACATTTTCACAATCGGAAAGTTCAGAATTGGTATCGTGATCTCTTCCGTCAGTAAAATTTGCATCGTCAGAACTTTCAATATCGTAAAATTCTTGATCTGACCAGTTGTTCATAATATCTTCTATTTCCTTCTTTCTGAGGAAAGTAGAACGTTTTCGAGGTTGCGACGACATCATATCACACACACACACACACAAAAAAGACACTAAAGAAATGAAAAAAAAAAGTACAAATAATCACGAGTATTGCACTACAGTTTTAAATAATCACACAACTGATGTGACCCGGTCTGAAAGACATTAGCATAACGAATAACACGTTTAAAATCAACTCATAGAATTATCGCTTTGTGTGTGATCTTGGCAAACTGATAGAAGAAGGTAATGGTACGGGTAAGTAATATTTGCACTTTAAAGGAGTGGAAGTGTGTATAGATGGGAGTCGCAGTGTCTATGAGACCGCCTGACATCAGTTAAGGTATCCGCACACCTTCGGAATTGATTTTTTGAATTTTTTTTGAATTTTCTCTTGTTATCTATTTTTTATAATGACATTTACTTTAAAACTTTGAAAAAAAATATATAAAAATTTTAGCAATTACCAATAAATATTTTTTTAAAGAGAAAAATATTCAAAATTTTGTCAAAAATTGACATTTTTGCAAAACGTGTTAATTCAAAAATAAAACAATGTATTGACATTTTGTAAATTAGATAATAAACAGAATAACTTGCTCTATGACTTAGACTACACACATTATAATCGCATCTCTATCTCAGACGATATGACAGTTAAAGTACTAATGTAATGAAAAATTCGCAAAATTTGTCTCAAGTTTGTTATTTATACCAGTGTAAATATAAAACTATTTAATATATTATCATGAGTGTAGTCTGTTCCCTCGAAAGACATTTGTAAAAGAAGCACAGAAAATTTCTTGGCATTTCATGCATAATTTTTTGTTTAAAGATGTTTTGCGTATAGTAAAAATCTGAAAAACTTAATTTTGAGAAAAAGATAAAAATAACTTTTAAACACAATTCAAAAGCTGTAATAGCTGTAACTTTATAGGGCTGTAACTCGAATTCTATTTTAGATACAGACAAAATTTAAGCAGATTTCGTTAGATAAAGGATTCAATTTTAATATTATTGCAAAAATGAAAAACCGATATTTTGATTGAAAATTACGTTTTAAAGGCGTTTGCATACCGTAAAGGTTAATCATGCAAAAATAAACGGTCAAATGCGAGCATTACTCGCGTACAGAGGGTTCCGTAGAATAAATATATGAAGTTGTAATTGTATTATTAAAAAAAAAAAAAAAAAAAAAAAAAAAAAGACGAACTAAGACTTTGAAAAAACTATACAACGTAGGTTGGGTATAACTGTATATATTAGAAAAGTGTAAATGGATATACCATGAAAGTTCAAAGAGATATGGATCCTAAATTGTGCCGCGTTTTTCCAGATAGGTGTTTAATTAACTTTTAAAGTCACTCGAGGCGTATTGTGAGATACAATTAATGCAAACTATCGCGAATCCCACAGTATTTATGCGATCTATTCTAATTAAATCTTTCGATGGCAATGCCCTTAACCCCTTCATGACGGGAGCCTTTTACGAAATGTTTATTACTTTGTTACCGGTTTTAAAAAACAGAAGTTTGTACTTATTCAAATCGGGAAAATGCTCGGATTAAATAAGACAAATTTTGCAGTAAAATTTTACTGGTGAGGATAAACGAGGATTCTTCGGTCTATTTCCGGCACGTATACGTATCGCTCGTCCCCAAGGAGTTAAAAAACGGACACCTACTTTTAATTCCAAAACAAACAAACGGCACCAAGAATATTTAATTAAAATTTTCCATTTATCATGTACGTGAAAATAAGCAAGTACGCATTTTCTAATAAATTCGTTTATAAATTCTGGTGTCTGCTCATTATTTCATAAGTTTCTAAATAGAATTACTCCGTGTCGGAAAGGATTAAGTGGTCGCAGTACTCTTAAAGCTTCAAAATTTAAGAAATTTTTATTTTTTTAGATATTAAACTCCTATCTTTTCTGAATATTTTGTTATAATTGTTTCCTTGAAATTCCCATTAGAACAGAAGTTTTGGCTTTTAGAATTATACCCGCTCAATAGCTGAAGTGGCGTTTCCGAAACTTTAAAGTCATTATTTTCCAAATGGTGTTTTTGGGGCATAACGCGCAGGATACCTCAAAAACTTCTGAATATTTTTTCATGAAATTTTCAAAGCATATATTTCATGTTAGCCTGTATAAACTGAACATAAAATTTTCATTTTATTGTTAAAAAAAAATATTTTTTAGGTGATTTTACTGTTGAAATTTTCAAAATTTTGTATTAGTTAAATGCAACATTGCATTAAAAATATAAAAAAAGGCTTTAAATACAAATTTATTTAAGTGAGGGAAATTATTACAATCTGAAGTATAAGTAAGCACCAAAATTTTCATTCTAGTTGCAATACTTATTTTGTAATCCTGCGTGTAAACTGTTATGCCAATTTTTTGTTCGACAAATGTCTAACAGTTTCAAGCCCCCTATAAATACTAATTCTGTATCTTGCAATTTTTTATCCCAATTAAAATTGTGCTTTAAATTCATATACATTTTAAGACATTAAATGTTAAAAATGGTCTTTTTTTACATTTTTTTTCCAATTTTTAGAGTCCCGAGACCCCTTAAATTAGTATGTTTTTAACAATTTGACGTTTATTGCTTTTATACTGTTACTGGACATTACATTACACATATATATCATTAAAAGTTGTTATCTAGGCATAGAGTACGCCGCCCCTGTCCTTGTGTATGTCCAAACTGACCGTACATTTAAGGGTTAATATCTCGGCTAATTACCGATGATTTTTTTCGAAAATCATTCCACGATAGGTATATTCAGCGATGGTCAAAAATTTTTCTGAATGTCCGTAAATCGAAATTAGTGTATAACAGAAAAATGCTAATTACTCAAAAACTATGTGACCTAGGGTAATCGCTATAATTTTCCGGCAAGGTTTACATTAACGTCTACTACCTCTAATTTTTTCATAATTTTAGTTTCAGTAGATTCGGAATTAGATTCGGGAGGGGAACATATTTTTGCGCTACATTTTCAACAATATCTTTGAAAATATAATACCTAAAATTAAAAGGAATGTATTTTTTGAGTTCAGCGTTACAAAAGCTTTCACAGGATACCCCACATGATATGCAAAGAAAAGATTTTTTTTTTTCAAGTAGCATAATTAGCCCCTCTACTTTTTTACTAAAGATATTTATGAATGTTTATTAATCTGAAAATATGTGGGTCAATGGTCTTTATTACTTCCCCGAATTTGAACATTCCGCGGTCCATAGTTTACGAGTAAAATGGCTGTGACAGACAGACAGACACAGGAGTGATCTTATAATGGTTCCGTTTTTACTTTTTAAGTACGGAACCCTAAAAATCACAAAATTTGTTTATTCATCGCTTAAAAAATCACAAAATTCATCAACCAGTCGCAGAGGAAAAAGAAAAATCGACAGCTGGTTGCGAGGGAAAAATCACGAAATTTGTCGCATAAAAAACCCCACAAAAATTACCCAATTGGTAGAAGAAAAAGAAAAGTACTGCAAAATTCATCAATTTTGGGGGAAAAGTTACAAAATTCTTCTTTCATTCTTCAGAAGAAATCATGGAGATTGCAAGTTGATCATCGGAAAAAAACTTAAAATCCTTTAATCAGTTGCTTTAAAATATTGTGAGGTTCTGTAAACTCTCGGAAATTCTTCAAACAGTCGTTACAAAAAAAAAATCGTAAAATCTGTCGATTGGTCGTTCTGATTGATTAGAAAATATTGTCATTTCATGTTCTGACTCACTGGCAAAATTCACAATATTTTTCTACCATCATTTGAAGAAATTCAGAAAATAATTTTGCAAAATCGCGCAAAAGAATAAAAATAACTTTCTCGGGGGATAAAAATCGTAAAGTGTCACATGTCTGTAGAATAATTTAATGAGGGGGAACACATGGCATTTTTATTATGCAGCATATTCCTATTTTGTGATAGATTCATGAAATCCTGCATGGTATTGCAAATCTTGCCCCTCAACAAAATTGTGCTCTCCTCCCTACCTCCTCTCACACACAATAAAAAATACATGTATATATATATCTTGAAACGGTATCCCTGCAAATAAGGATGGGAATTTGAGCTGTATATATTCGCAAAAGTACGATTCATTCATGATTAATATCCATATGAGGTTTTTAGGTTAAGAAAAAAATAATTTTTTTGTGTCTCATTGTTTGGACTGACGATAGATTTCTTTTAATTTTCTGAACTGAATGCCTAAAACTTCAAACCAGAAAAATCATCCCTTGTTTTTGAAAACACGCGTGTTCTCAGAAAATCAACATAAAAAAATCATATAAATTCAATAAAAAAACAAAACATAAATCATGCTATACTGGACAGCACTCATATACTTATACTTAATTGCATGTGAATGTATCTTTATTTTGTGGCAAAAGCTTTTTAAAGTAGGATTACACTCTTTTAAGTATTTTGGAATTTATTCACTCTGATTTATTATTAGAGAGTATTCACGAACTTGTCTTTTGATTTAGTAATTGTAACGGCCTGTGGATTCTCAAACGGAAACTATTTAGATAGCTATCGGTATGTGTGTTACGATAGGGCATAGAGAACGTTATTTTGGTGGTTTTTAACACAAATCGCAATCGTTTATCAACAAACAAATGAAAAACAGAGGTAACATATTTTCAAATACTTTTTGAGTTATGGAGATCCCAAAATAAACAATTCAATTAATTTGTAATTCTGACATTGAATTTTCATCTCAGAATTAAAAAACTTTATTTGTTTAAGAATTTAGTTTTTCAGTCTCTGAGTTTCCAAGTTTATCATGCTTAGTTTAACATCATGTATATTAAGTTTTTTTTCAGTTGCATTTTCTTAAGAGCCAAGAATATTTTTAGCTAATCCATATTTAACCAAAACCAAAAGTTTTCAGGAAATAGTGTCAGTCGCACTTTTTCGAGACCCAAAATCGTTTTCGGTTAATTGATGTAGAACCAAAACAAAAGTTATCAGAACGTAGAAAAATGTTTAACCTAGAAATATGTGCTATTCAGCTATATTTTAAACTATGAAACTATAGGTTAATGCCAAAATAGTTACATAGTTACTGGTGGGTATTAAAACATTTCCATCGTATAAAGCGATAAACTGGGTAAAAGCTATAAAAAGACAGTAGATTGAATAGATATTTGCATCTCCAGCTAACAATAACAGAAAAAATAAATGAACTGTTTTCAATGATACCAAGTTTCTTTAACAAGAATACATGTAAAGAGATATTTCATTAGAAAATGAACGGTTCGTAGTACAATAACATTACATACAAATAGCTTTGACGTTAATCGGGTTTTTTCCACAATTAAATCAAAGTAACTAAATGAAACAAAGGTTAAAAATAGAATCGCAAAAATCAGAAGAAACAAACAAACAATAAATTAACAAAATACCTATAAAGGATAATCCAAAAAGCTTTGACCCCTCGCCAGATAAGTTATTTTGTGTGAATCTATCTGTATCTAGACAGAAATGTGCCTTCTACGCGATTTGATCTCAGTGTCTGTTTACACAGAGTGGTCTTTCTGATTGCTTTTGATTTGCTAAAAAGTTTTTACTTAGATTTATCTTTATAACCTTATATTATTTTTCCACGAAATCATTATGCTGCACTTAATCAACAAGGTTACATGGGGTGTTATTTAATTATAATTTACTAGATTATTCTTTCTAATAGAACTGAATGCGTTTTCTCGTGGTAAGTAAGAGTTATTAGCGAATTATCAAATTGCATTTTCATTACGCTGTCATTTATAGATAAAAACACCTTTCTTAATTCTTTATATCAGTAATGCATCTCAAATAAAAATATCAATCGAGAAAAATACAGGCATATTCATTCTATTTGTGAATTTAGAAAACAGACACTGAAATTAAAATTCAAATATCTCCATAATAAAACTTAGACATTATGTAGATGCATGTCTTTAAAAAGAACAAGGTTTATTTTCCACGCATAAACATATCAAATATTAATAACTAAAAGAGTCTTTTCTAAAATATGTAAAAATAATAATTTCATAAATTGATTTTTGTTGATTAGTTAGTACCTATATATAGCATTAGATATTACCTTTTATAATATAGCGCATACAGTAACCGCAATAATTCTCCAAATTTAACAGCTATAGTGACTAATTATTCGTAAAATTATTTATAAAGATATATCAAAAGAGTATTGAAATTTTTTTAAATAATATAGTTTTGGGGGTTTAGGGGTATTATTTCACAGTTATATGCTATATAAAAGATCTATCAAAATTAAGCATGTTCAGTATAATTAAGCACAACTAAAGAGTTCTTCACATATCCCCCCCCCTTCACACACACACACAAACGCACACATCTTCCCCAGCAAACACTGTTCATGTAAAAGTAGATTTTCACACATGCTGGTTTCCCTGCATAATCAAGACATGAACTTTTTTTTTTTTTTTTAAACAAGGTTTTTTTTTTTTTTAAAAATAGTTCCTATAGTTAACAAAGTTATATATTTAAATAAAAATAAAGCTCTTCTAAATCCTTTAAACTGTAGCAATTCTTCGAATTCCTATACCTACATGGATTATAGTTATCGGTAAAATATTTTTAAATTCTGAAAAATGTAATGCACGTTCTGTCTGCTGAATATTGAAATCGTATACAGTGGAGCGCAGAGCCGTATTATGATGCTAATGCTGAAAATATGTAAAAGGAATTTATCCCTTTTTTTTAAAAAAAAAGGGCATTCTTGAAAAGTGTTTCAACTGTGTCACTATTTATGGAATGCCATTTTTTACTTTCTTCTATCTATACAAGAAGAAAGTATTGGATTCGTGAAAATTTTCGACTTTCGGTTTTCGACGGATTTGCACGTTTTAGGGATCAGAGATTCCGAAAAACATGTTTTACAAAATGTTTGTATGTGAATCTGTAAGTCTGTCTGTCTGTCTGTATGTATGTATGTGACACAAATTTTGTGGTCACTCTATCTCAAGAACTAATGCACGGAATTTAATAAAAAAAATATATTCAGTTAGTCCCTGATATAAATTGGTGCTGATTAGTTTTTGGCGTAAATCGCTCCACAGGTGGCGCTGCTGTGCAGCATTTTTCACGATTTTCGCAATAGCTCAATCGCCAGGACTAATGCACGGATTTTCATTCAGATAGTACTTGACATGAGTTGAAGTTTTGTATCTTTTGGTGTAAATTGCTCGACAGGTGGCGCTGTTATGCTGCATTTTTTTTACGATTTCCGCAATAGCTCTGTCTCAATAACTAATGTTTGGATTTTCAACAAACTTCAGATTCAGGTATACCTAGATATTAATTGACATTTTATATATTTTGGTGTAAATCGCTCAACAAATTGTACTGTTATGATGCATTTTTCAGAATTTCCACTATATTTCCAGCTGTATCTCAAGAACTAGAGCACGAATTTTCATCGAACTTCAAAATCAGTTAGTCCTTGACATGAGTTGACGTTTTATGCATATTGGTGTAAATCGCTCAACAGGTGGCGCTGCTATGCTGTTTGTTTTTAGATTTCAGGAGTAACTCTATCTCAAGAACTAATGCTTTGATTTTCAACGAACTTCAGATTTAGGTATACCTTGATATGAATAAGTGCTTGATATGAATATGTTTTGGTGCAAATCGCTGAATAGGTGGCGCTGTTATGCTTCATTTTTCAGAATTTCCACTATAGCTCTATCTCAATAACTAATGCACGAATTTTCATAAAACTTCAGATTCAGGTATACTTTGGGCACAGATGTCATATTCGCCCCATATTGGCGCGATTTATTTCGGTTGCCAATTTGGCGAAAACATCAACAACATAAACTACATAATCCGGGTTACCACATCAACCACTTTGGCGCAAGTTAAGTACCTGTTGCCTATATGATATTGGCGACAGAAAAAAATCGCGCCAATATGGGGCGAATATGACATCTGTACTATACTTTGATATCAATTAGTGCTGTTTATGTTTTGGTGTAAATCGCTCAAGAGGTGGCGCTGTATGCTATATTTTTCAGAATTACCGCTTTGCTCTGTCTCAAGAACTAATGCACGAATTTCCATCAAACTTTAAATTCAGATATACTTTTATATGAATTTGTACTAAATTGATGTAATTTGAATGATTTAATTGGCGCGATTTATATAGAAGAAAGTTTTGTGATGGCCACTACATACTATTTATTTTCATTATTTTATTTGCAAAAAATGCATTTTTTTTTCATTGGAAAATTTAAATAAAAATGTTGGTATTAAATGTGCGTTTAAGAAAAATATATTTATAAGACAATAAATTTTCTTTAGTTTTTCACATCTTTAAATTCTAGAAAATGCTATAGTATTCAGTCATTTTTTTCCCTTCTCTCACCTCATTGTAATTAATTGCACTGGTAAAAAGAGACATAACCTTCCCCGTTGAGGACGGTGGGATAAAATATATCCCTCCTAATTTAAACAAGATTCTCACCAAAAAAATTAATTGAATTTTATATTTTTAAATTTGGAGGATAATAATTGAATAATTGCATTTCCTTATTTAAAAATAAAATTGTTGGATTATTCCGGTGAGAATTCAATATTTAGAGACATTTTTGTTTGCCCTCATGGGGCTAATCCAAAAGCGTCGCATAGCTGCCAACTTTTACGCTTTCTTGCTACCACTAAAATTTAAAGAGATTTTCGCCTTGTTTAATCGTGAGATTTCGACGATTAAATAAAACAATATTTACTGTAAAATTTTAGTGGTAGGAAGAAAGCGTAAAAGTTGGCAGCTATGTATCAGAAACTTCAACGATTTTTGTACGTAAGAAAGATTATTTTATTTTCATTTCATTCATTTCTCGGCAAATCACTTGAAAAACACTTGAAAATTAGATGTTTGAATAGCATGCTATGATTGAGTATCACTATACAATTTAATATCAGTATATTTTTGAATTTCACGATATAGAACAGATCGTGAAATTCATTTAGATTTATAGATAGCTCTATAAAGGAAAGTTGAAAATATGAACAGGTCTCTTTCGGTATTTACTTTTACAAACGAGTGTTTCCAAATGTGTATTCTACGTCTTATTTAATAAAAAAATTATGCGATTGAATAAGAAGCACATTGCTATACAGAAATACTGTTTTAAAAATTAACAACACTGTGAGATGTGATGATACTTTCAATCTCTGCTATAAATTAATATGTGTTCAAAAGTAATTTAATATTTTACAATTGTGAAAAAATAATAAAATTGCTTTTTATCGTAAGTGTATTTAGATTATAATAACTCCATTATTGCAATAAATATAGTTTATCGATTATCATAAATTTATCTAATAATTTATTGATATGAATTAAAGTACTAAACTAAATAATTTAGATTTTCATGCCCTCCCCCCCCCCCCTACGTGGTGAAATATATACAAATAGAAAGATATAGATAACTTTATTTTTACATACAAATATACCTCCCAAAACGTTATTCTTAGAAAATTGAAAATATTTTCACCTCTAACTTATTTAAAATTAAGTTATAGGTTCATCGAAGGAAGGAAATAATTTTATTCATTTAATATCGTACTTTTAATTTCAGCATAAAAAGGGTTTTTGTTTTTATTTTTCAATATACATCATACTTTGTAGTTAATTTACAATGCAAAATGTGTCTTTCCGATTTTTTTAAGCTTAAAAAGTAGTTAGTGTATAGTATAAAAAACAAAATGTATAGGGATATAAACTTTCGGAAATCTAAAGAAGTTTCGACTAACACTTAAAGAGGATTCATTGTTGTTAAAATAATAGCAAAATAGGTAATGTGAAAACAATTTTTTTTTTTTTATACACGCGGAATAAAAATTTATATTTTTTTTTATTCAAAAAATCATGGTGATGTAAAAAATGCAATTATGTAACTAATGGAATGTGTTGATAATTTAGCATCTGAAAAATAAATAAATGTAAATTGTTTCATTAATAGAAATAAGACATTCATAACGAAAAAAAAACCACATTTTGCATTCTACAGTTTTAAAGTATGTATTATAAAGAAGAAACAACATGTTTGTGAGTAACCCTGACATCATATTATCGATGGCAACACCTAACCAAAAAAAAATGTTTCTTTAAATACAAGTTTTTTAAACTGAGCACAATTTCAAGTATTGAATCGTCGAACAGCAAAAGAAAAGTTCTCTGAAATCAATTTGTTTAAATTTCAATTTGTTTCAAAATAATAAAATAATATCTCAATTTACACATATTTTATGGCTTTAAAATTTATTTTAAAGCATCTATAAATATATATATATATATATATATATATATACTATGTCTATCTCGTGCAGCACTTTTACGAAAATTTGTCACGTGTGTACTTCGGCGTGAAACGTCTGTCTCAGGACCCTTAAAATTGGAAAAAAGAAGTCCACTTTCATTGTTTAATATCTTAAAATGCATATGATTTAAAAACACAATTTTTCATTGGGATGAAAGATGTGTGTTCTTTCATTTCATGTATTTAAAAATTGCAAGATGCAGAACTAGTATTTATAGGGCGTTCCAAACTGTCATACCTTTCTCGAGCAGAAAATTGCGATAACAGCTAACGGGCAGGATTACAAATTAAATTTTAGAACTGGAATGAAATTTTTGTGCCTAATTATACATTAGACCAGTGGTTCCCAACGTGGGGCGTACGCCCCACTGGGGGCAATTTGACCTTCTAGGGGGTAATTCCAAATTTCTTACTCACTCATTCACTATCAATTTCTTTCGTCCTTTTTGGGGAAAAGTAGTGGTGTAGGCTAAAAATAAATGGAATACAAACAAAATTTAAGGATCTGTTTTTTATTGAATTTCTTAAATGCCCCCCATCAAAATTTAAAAATAGATTTAACACCTGAATAATTATGTGATTAGTTTTTTTAAATATTTTGATAACTTTTAAACTGTATAATTTTTCTGGTGGTTAATTTAAATTTTTTTGTAACACTTTCGATTATTTATTGAATGAGTTTTCTACTTTTATTAGCGAAGACATTTAACGATATTGAGAAAGAGAAAACAGAGAGAATGTGTTATGCGGAATAATGGCTACTTAACCCCTTAACGCTCGAATTAAATTACGGTTGAATAATTCAAATTGCTTATTGGCACCACTTTTATGAAAAAGAAGTATTCACCTTATTTAATGACAGTAAAAACGATACTAAAATATAGCCAATTTCACTAGTTTATAAAACTGGTGGGAATCAAGCAATTTGAGTAAAAGACACAGCCCGAGAATATGACGGGAGCGAGAATTAAGGGGTTAATCTGATAAAGATGGAAATATTGAAATACTTCTTGTGTATTGTGTTATCCATAGAAAGAAATGTCAGTGTCCAAAGCTTTTCCACCAACTTTTAATAAGTTACAAGAATATTTCATAAAATGTATGAATTTATCAATTTTAACGTTAAATATGTCTATTTAAGATATTTTCTGAAGATAAAAATGCAGACCTTATAACACTTGTATACGTTAAGTTGGAAAAGTACAACAGAACTCGTTTTGGCACATATGGAAAGATGTATAATCTCATGGAATTTATAAAATTATGTTAAAAACGCATTTCTGGTAGAAGATTCACCTCTTTGATAAGTTAAAAAATGTGAAATGAATAGTTATTGTTAAGGCTCTATTACACTTCCATCATGTGAAGAGATAACATATAAATAATGATACATAATTAAAAGAATTAAGAGGGGGGGGGGGCATAGTGACTTTACAGATACTTTGGTTGGGCGTGGGCAATAAAAGGTTGGGATCCACTGCATTAGACTATAATAATTTCCCTGAATCTAAATAAATTTGTATTTAAAGCATTTTTATATTTTTAATACGAAGTTCTATTTAGTTAATACAAAATTTTGAATATGTCAACAGTACAGTCACCTAATATATATATATATATATATATATTTGAACAATATGAAATTGTTGGTTCAGTGTATACAGACTAACATGACGTCTCTCTCTTTTTTTTTTTTTTTTTTTTTTTTTTTTTTTTTTGAAAATTTTATGAAAAAAATATTTAGAAATTTTTGAGATGTCCTGTGCATTAGGCCCAAAAACGTCATTTGGAGAAAAAAAACTTCAAATTTTCGGAAACGCTGATTCAGTAATTGACCGGGTATAATGCTAAAAGAACTTCTGCTCTAACAGGAATTTCAAGGAAGCCGTTATACCAAAATTTTCAGAAATGATAGGAGTTTAAGATCTAAAAATATTACAATTTGAACATTTTGAAGGTTTAAGAGTCCTGATGCACCTTAAAACAATTTAAATCATCCAATCTCTGCTTCAAAGTATTATACCATAACGCAATTATCACTAGAACGTCCTGACATTTTACCCAATCTTAATAAAATCTTTCTAACACGAGAATTTTTATTTAAGACAATTTCACTTATTTATTCAACCGACTTTAGTCCAGTTTCAATTTAATTAATTTTACGAAAAAAATTCTGGTTAAAATTGACATTTTATCATTTGATCCATGTCGAATTGTCATCAGCTGGACGTTCTAGCGTTAAAGATCATAAATGAATACATAAAATGATATAAATAAAGCAACAACAAATGACACTTAATCAAACTACGCTCTTAACCCCTTAATTTTCGCTCATGTGATATTCACGGGCTGTGTCTTTTATTCAGATTATTCTGATTTGCTTGATTCCTACCATATTTATAAAATAGTGTCATTGGCTTTATTATGGTATCATTTTATCTGTCATTAAAAGAAGGTGAACATTCCTTTTTTTTTTTTTTTTTTTTTTTTTTTTTTTTTAAAGGTGCCAATAAGCAATTTGAATTGTTAAACCGTAATTTAATGTGACCGTTAAGGGGTTAAACACCTGCAATTGTCAGAATAAAAAATATATTTGTAAATAACGAAGTCTTCGTCAATAAATTCCTGGCATGAAATTGTGTGCGAACTTTCCATCAGTTTTTCCACCAATGATAAAAAAACAAACAAACAAACAAACAAAACAAAAAAAAAACTAAAAATTGAATCCGATAAATGTTTAACGATTCTGAAAGATAACGCAGCCTATCCAATATCTGTTTTCTACATCAACTTTGTAAAAATTGTATAAACTTCGCGTAAACTTTCTCTGCGAGCGGCATTTATCGCTCAACGTCGTTCAAATATTTATGGGATTAAGGGGTCTTGTACCTTTTAAACGCGTCGAAAATTAACGAAATACTTCAAATAAGTGTGTTTAAAATGAACTACTTTTAAGTATTTACAATGGTAATATTTTTAGTTATGTCTATTTTTGTAAAAGTACAATTTTTTTATTAATTTTAACAAAAATTATTTTTTTATATAGTTAATGAAATAATTTTAGCCTAAGAGTAGTTCATTTTAAATACATATATGTTTAGTATCTTTACCAAATTTCATGACAATCCATACATACTTTCTCAAGATATCAATGACTTATGGAGTAAAAAAAAAGAGCGATTTTGATTTCAACAATACACAAATTCTGTAAAAGGGTAAAAAATTTCTAATGACAGCATATTTCAAAGCACAATCTGTTTAATCAATATCCAAAATTTCATGTTTATACGGGGCATTCTCACAATCTTTTGACTTTCATGTCCCTGAATAATAATTTTTATTTTAATACACTTTTTTGTGTTTTTTTTTTTTATTTCACATACTGGGAACATCCCATTGTATGATTGCACTACAATATTAACGAGATAAATGAGTTTGGACGATGTTGATGGTCCAAACACCTGGATAACTCCTATACCGACACGTGTCCCTGATGCTGATTTTTAAGTTTGGTGCTGTCTGGATAAAATTTTTTCAATAAAAATAATTTGATGTAATTTTTTTCTGAAACTGTAACTATTGTTTTATATAAATATGTAGCTAACAATTAACCTGCACATATTTTTAGGGTTTTTATTATTTTTTAAACTCTGTCCCTGGGTTTTAGATTCCTTACCATCCCTCTTCTAAAATTATACAGAAAATCATTTCAGATGCAGACACTGAATATTTTTCAAGTTTTTTCAAGTTAAAAAACCTTTACACTGTAGCGACATTATGTAAAAGCCACGCAAATAATATATTTTAAAAAAATGCAAGCACTCAGTGAAAAAAGTCATGTATTGTTTTGAGAACAAATATGTGCATTAAGTTGTACTTAATGTATAAGTATATTGCTAATCAAAACTAAAGTAGCCGATTTTTTCTCTAAAACATCAGTATTATATCTATAGATAGCTAATATATGATGAGAATTAAAATTATGTAATCAGTTTGTTTGAAAATAGATGTGCAACAATATGTAAGTTTTCCATCCAATAACACCGAAAATTTTAAACAGTTTGTAGATAGAACAATAAACGTTTGTAGGTAGATTTTGTGTGACAAGTGTTTGTGTGGGAATAACTCTAAATCACTAAAATTCATGTTCATTCCAATGCTTCTTACTTAATATGCAACTTAATTAGTATATTTCAGAGATTTACGTTTGTTCCCTGCGTAAATAAATGAGTGCGTAAACGGCAACTTCAAATAATAAATTTTAGAATTACGGTATATAAGTTCCAGAAACAAAGCAGATATAAAGTATTTCAATTCAATATTTTGATGATCCCAAATCTTTAAATGAATCAATGAAAGTTTAATTTGGTTAATTTCATTATTTATGATTAATATTAAACAAATATACACCATTCATTTCAGAAAGCAAAAAGATTTATGAAAATTAACTTTTAGTCGAATTGGGACACATCAGTTGGATATTAACCGATCTAAATCTTCTTATATAAACAACATTTTAAAACTTGTCTTCATACTGAAATGAAACTACATTTAACTTCGATTTTTGAAAAAAAAAAGTGCTGTAGAAAACATTTTAAAATGTTAATATTTTTTGAAAAGAAAATCAAATACAATTACATACACGAAAAAAATTAAATATTTTAATATTGCAATCTCCTGACGATTGCCAAAAATATCACGTTTTAAAAATAAACGGATATTAAAAAATAAGATGTCTCAAGAGATAGCTAATGTGTCTAATGTATTAAAAAACGTATTTAAATAATAAAGGTAAATTAACTTTATAATACAAAATTTGCATTTTAATAAGTAAGGAAAATTTTAATAATTTGAAAAATGTAATCCCAATTCGCATATTTATCTTCCATTAGCGAACAACTGACTTTTATATTCAAAATTTTATTTTTCATTACTTACATTATTATTTACGCTATTTGAATAAATTTTTATTTTTCCGTACTTAAAAAGTAAAAACGGAACAATTATAAGATCACTCCTGTGTGCCTGTTTGTCTGTCTGTCAAAGCCATTTTACTCGCAAACTATGGAACGTGAAAATTTGAAATTGGGGGAAGTATAAAAGCATTGTTGACAATTATTTTCGAAAACAATCGTCGGTAATTAGCTGAGATATTAACCCTTAAAGATACGGACGGTTTGGGCATACATAATGACATGGGCGACGTACACTATGTACCATTGACTTTTTATGCCTAGATAACAAGTTTTAATGCACCAATACACCAATGCAGTTTTTTATGAGTCCCTACAGAAGTCGTCATTCTTCTGTTTATCTCATTCGAATTTGGTGGGTCGAATTTGACAGAGTGCTTCGATGTTAAACAGAATGAATTCCTTACGAATTCTGGAGCATTGGGATGGTAGAAGTAGCCAGGGATCGTGGGGAAAGATGAAAAAAGATCCCAGAGCCATACATTTCTTTTTATATATAAATTAGTTATATCAAAATAAAAAGATAGGAATCGAAAAAGTTAATAAAAATAGAAATTGACACATAAAAATAACGAATTTTAAAAAGGAAACGGCAAGGATTTGACGGCTAACGTCGTCAGCAAATGAGAAAGCAAAGTGCATCGAATGAAAACTGCCTAAAAAGATCAGTAAAGAAAAAAGATTGAGACACCAGATAACTGGATGTCTGAGAAAACTATAAATGAGCTCCGGCAATCAGCATGTTCTGTGCATTACTACGTCAGAAACAGGTGACTAGCGGGTCGGAATGGGACAAATCCTCAGGATTTGACGGCAAAAAATCAACAGCCAATCAGAAGCGACACCTTTTAATGATATACTTGTGTAATGTAATGCCCAGTGACAGCATAAAAGTAATAAACGTCAAATTGTAAAAAATAGACTAATTTAATTAGAATTAAACATATAAATACAATAGGATTCGCAACTAGTTTGCATTGAGCGGCTTTCTCAATACGCCACCCGTGTCTTAAAGGTAAATTAAAAACCTATCTGGAAAAACTCGGCATGGTCAAAAACATCAATCTGAAAGTTTTGCAAGTTGTTTTATAGAATAGAGTACTACTCACTTTATCTCGACACTATAAGAATACTAAGGGTAAACCAAGTTAAAACAAGTTACCTACATGTTGACAACATCTATTTGACACGGAAAAAACAAACAAACAAAAAAAAAATACGATTTTTCGAGTTCGTCCTTTCTTTTCCAAGCTCCTGATATTAATTTACCTATTAAAGTCTGCTTCACAAGTAGGAAACTCAGTCCCGTGTTTACGTAAATTTCCATTTCTTCGCGGAAAATAATGCAATAAACATGACTTTGTACTATTATCACAAAGAAATTTCTAAAATTGTTTTTTTCGCGATTTCATAGCTATCCCGCCAAAGAAGGCATCACTGTATTATACTAACTTACTTTTCAGTCCGCGATTTTAAATTTTAAACTATAAAAATATTACATTAATGCCTCATTAAAAGTTTAGATTTTTATATAAAAACATTTTTCTAGGTTTTTAAATCCAATAATTTAGAATATATTTTAAAGATTTAATATTAACCGGAACTGTTGTCAAGTTTATAGAGTTCTCTTCTATTTATTTGATCTTGTCAGTTATGAATTTGAAATAAAACAGGTTTTGAAGTGTTTAGGAGAAAATTTCTCCTGTCACTATTTCGGAATAATAATTTTCATAATAATTGTTTATTACAAATGTTAATGAAATTTGCGCTGATGATTATTGATTGGAAATGCTGGTAGGGACAATATCATTCTCCTATTTGCTTCGAGCTCTGAATAAGGAAATAATTAAAATGCTGATTTATGCAATTAAAATTAAAAATAAAGGTATAAAATAAAGGTAATAAAATACTTTTAGGATTTTAATTTTTTCTATAATCTCAAATATCAGATGCAATTGTTTCATTAAGTTTTTTAGAGCTAGGTAGAGAGCATATTAAAAATAATATTTTTAAAAATTTAAATAATTCAAATGTACTTTAAGATTGATATAAATCATAAAATTAAAGAAAAATCAAGAGTCAAGCATAGGTTATGAAACACATTCCAACAAAGTCAGTAATAAATGATGTCATACATAATGTAACAAATGAATGAATACATAATGTAACAAAACATGATGTCTAATTGAACCATTTGCAAACGCATAATACATTCGAAATTCCAATTTCAGCAATTTAAATCTACAATTGAAACATCATCCGAATTCTTTGAGCAGCTTTTATGTTTCATATATATATATATTTGTATCTATTAACTGTATGCATGCAAAAATTTAATTCTGCATAGTCTTGTAGTGAAATCCAGTTATATATATCAATTTCATTACATTTAAAGTAGCCTTATGTTATTTAAATACTCTGCAAACGATTTTCTCTGTAGACCATAATGTTGAGTGCCCCTGTAAATAAACAATAAATGCTACGCCACTCCTATTTAATACCGAACATGCCGTGCATACCATGAATAACATATATTAATTGCATGGAAATATAAGTATATTTACGCGAGTTAGAGCGTGGACAGGCAGACACACAAACTGAATTCATAAACACTTTTTAACCTTATTGGAAAGTTTTAAAAAGAAAATTATTTTTCCTTTTAAATGATAATGTTTAATAATCCATGATTTTAAAAGAATTTTGAGACATTTTTTAAATAACGATCATCGCAATGTCTGTTTCATTAGTATTTTTAAATTAAAATTAATTTAGATTATAGAATAAATCTGATAGCACGTCCAGGAAATAGATGTGAAGGAAGGCCTAAATACTTTTCATCAAGAATAAATACATTGAACAATATTGTTAATTAAATATGATATACAATGAAAATATTTCCACGTATTATATATAAAACTTTCATTTCGGAAATTTTCATTACAATAATAATTCATGATATTAAAAGAATATTACAGAATCATTTTTGAATGACTATCATTGCAATGTTTGTTACATTAGTATTTTAAAATTAAAATTAAATTAGATTATAGAATAAATCTTATAGCACATCGAGGAAATAGATGTGAAGAAAAGCCTAAATACTTTTCATCAAGTATCACCACATTGAGCAATATTGTTAATTAAATATGATATACAATGAAAATATTTACACGTATTATATTTAAAACTTTCATTTAAGAAATTTTCATTATAAGAAGACATATAATATCATTTAATTTATGTAAAAATCACTTAATCGGCTTTTTTTTATGCGAAATCATTACATAATTCACTAATATAATTAAATCATATACTGTTTTAAATTATAAAAAAGACTTAAGTATTCCTTTTAAATTTGTAATTAACTACAAATAACTTTGATTAGTTTAAAATTAAAAATAAACTTTAGTAAGTAAAGCAAATAAAGTAAGAAGACTTTTGAGTGTCATTGGATATTCAAAAAAAAGTTTGATTTGAAAAAAGATTATGAAATGTAAATTTTCAGACAATTATAATTGAATATCAACAATTTCTTCAATATTTTAATTTCGTTCACATTTTATATTTTATATTTAAATTAAATTAATATATATATATATATATATATATATATATGCGTTTCTTTTTATTTCACATTCTATAGTATTGCATCTTTTATATTTTTTAATATATTTAATAATATTCAAAACATCTTAAAAATGTTAAAATATCATTATTAATCTCCATGGAAGCAACTGCATTTCCTGTTATGGAAATTTCAATGGATGAACTTTCTCTTTCTTTTTTCTTTTGTATTTGCTATTCTTAAGCAATTCGAGAGCATCTGATTTATCGACAATAAATTCCGGCCACTTTCTATAGAAATACTAGAGAACTAAATAGTAATAAATAGAAATAATATAGAACTAAAAGAAACATTTTTATATGGAATTTGACGTTGTTTTTGTATCTATGTTAATTTATTAGTTTTATTTTTTCGTACAATTTAAATTACAATCACTTGCGAGATATTTGTTTAATTTCAGAAGCACATGTTGCTCACTCGCAATAAAAGTGACGCATCTCAACAAAAGTAAAATTCACAGGAGAAGCAAATGAATTTTGTCATTTTTTAATGTAACATTAAACGATAGTACATAGCTCTGCATGCAGCTGTAAAAGCGTACAAAAAATTCATAAAATGTAGTAAATTTATAACACACCCCACCCTAATAAATATAACCCCTTGGTGAGATGTGTCACTTTTCGTGCTGAACAATTTGTTAAATTCCAGTCGACTATCAAAATATTACTTGAAAAAAAAATGTGGATATGTTTTAATCACAATGGTTTATCTTTAATAAATTATCAATAGTTATCAAAAATGTTCATTTGCATCAATAATAAAGTCAATCACAGATTCATAGCAATGTTTCTAGGAAATTTAATTAAAAGAAAAAACATATTTCAAAACAATTATTATTCAACTATAATTTTACGATTCTATTTCAGCGAAACAAATTTGCGGTTAGTACATAATAATCTTACACAATAAGTATACAGGAACAGATTATTAAATTATTCAATCACATAGACGTAATTACATTATCACAATATTTTCTACAACAATTCAAAAATATAAGAACTAGGTAAGTTATTTTTCATCTTCAATAGCTGTTACTATTTTATTAGTTCAAAACATTTCTATATATTTATGAACTACATTATTACAGAAAGGTACCTTACTTAGGGGAACAAAAAATACAATAATTATTGGCTGTTGTTCAGTAACAATTCAAAAACAAACGTGTTTCATTTATTCAGTTATCAGAGTTATTTTCTCCGAAAGCATGAACAGTACTACAATTGTTTTGAAGCTTCTTCAAGCTTTCTAAAAAGGAAAATAATTATTCAATTCAAATACAACAAGTAATAGGCATAGATTTTTTATGAATACTTAAATTAAAATGAAAACCTATATAAGTGGTTTTATATTTTCTTTTTTAAATTTGCTATCTTTATAAAAATAAATAATGTAGCATTTTATAGGACTTTTTCCAACGGAAACATTATTTTAAAAAGTTTTGTATGGATACTACACAGTCCTTTATCTACATTGTGAATGTTATAATGCAGGAAAAAAGGAATATAACTTTGGGGAATATGCTTGGAAGCAATTAAAGACAGGAAAACTAGTTTCTTCCGTTCACTCAAAGGAAAAAGTTTCTAATGCGCTTTATGTAAATGTAAAATCTCTCTTTTACCTCTAGCTTTAATTTCAAACTCAGAAAAATCTCCTTGCTCATAAGAGCATCTTAAGTTGAATGAAAAAAGATTTGAATTTATCAAACGTTAAAATTTTGAATCTGAAAACATAAGAACGTTACCTTTATTATCTTTCAAATAATTTCTAAGGACACAACAGTTAGCCACAATTTTTTTAAATCTAATAAATGAGAATGAACTAACTCATTCACTAAAAAATAACACCCTTATTTTTGGTATTCTAATCAGTGTAACGTATTGTTGAGAGATGTAAATTTTGCTACAACTTTTTTTATGTTGTTTCTCTGTTATTCAATAGACCAATGTGTATTTCTGAATAGACAATGTGTGCATAGATGAAGATTTTTTTTAATTATTCTATTAATTTTTAGTATTTTAACAGCATGCATGAATAATAAATAATAAATTTATTATTATTATGTCCGTCGCAGTTAGCAGAGTAAAAAGTTAATTCCTGATTTTCACCGTCAACATGTGAAGCAATGTTGAAAACACACAAAAACACCTATTTCAATTGATCCGGGTTGACCCTCATATTCATTCCAAAAATGGCATTCGACAACATCACTACTTAGCTGACAAATTGTAAATTTGTAACTAGTAATGTATGACCTAACTATTAATCAGTTCACAATGTGTAAATCTCAACAGGCGGGATAGCGATATGTTTAACTGCTCAATTATTACGTATATTTTTAAAAATCAAAAGTTTGGTTTCCTCCTTTCTTATGTATTAATAAAAATAATAATATTTATTCTTCTACTAAGCATTTAAATTCAATGATTTATACCTTTCTATATTTTGTCAAAATTTTCAGTTCAGTTAAAGACCCAAAACGAATGCTTAATTCATTTTTTTTTTTAAATCAATAAACTACATAGTTTTTTTTATATATATTTGCTACGAAAATATTTTCAAGAGCGAAATTTGAGTCAGGTATTTGTGTTCGAATTTATTACTCCATAAATTGTTTATTATGAATATTGTGTTCTGTACACATGATTTTAATATAATCAGATAAATTCTGTATTAAGGCTTAAATTTTAATTACAGTTTTACATTTTTTTTTTAGAATTCTCTCAGCCGAATTCATTTATATATATATATATATATATATATATATATATATATAAGCTGAAAGTTCTCCCAGCCCAAGACAGCCGTGTGCCCAACATACTTAGCACGCTACTGACTGTCTCTACATGTATCCATATACAGTATTTATATCGTTGTTAATTATGAATTTAACATTTAATACAACTGTGATTTTATGCTCGTTTCTATATCCTATATTTTGTCTTTGTATAAAAAGAATAAATACATATACATTCTTTACATGCTGATATATATTTTTATATACACAAATATATTGAAAAATGATTATAACATTTTATAGCAGTTCATAGCAATTATAAGAAGTAACAATTGTATTATATCCGAACTGCTTTCTTTATTTCATCCTATACAGATATATATGCAAAGGAAAAATGCACGAAAACGTTCCATATACTTTACATGCATCGATTTCTATACAAGGTAAAGCCTCGTGAATGTAAAAGGAAAAGTAAATTAAATTTAAAGACCCATTAACAAAAGCAAAATATTATAGAAAATTTAATAGAGAGAAGATATAACATCATGCTGATAAAGGATATTGTTTCAGATTTCCCAAAAGATACATTTTTAGGTGTAATATTGGAAATATTAAAAATCCTTTTGTTATAAAATTGAAATGCGCAATTTCATTTTAAATTTGTTATCTGTCATATGTGGCTTTAAATAACGTAACATAGAATAATTAATATATGTTATTTGAATTACAGAATACAAAAATTGAACGAATATATTTTACAAAAAATTGTGGTTCTCTTATCATTTTTTCCAAGTCTAGATAGTTTTCACTGATGAACAATGAATTAATTTCTAAATAACAAACAAGTGTACAAATTGCATTACTGTTTTTTAACTAACTTAATAGCAACGAGCATGTTTAAGAATATATTTTTTTCCACAAACTGCTTTTCATTAAATCATAAATTATATTTTATCATTTACATTATCTTTCTAAATTATCCTTTACTAAACTCAGAGTTTGTAATATATAAAGTCATAAAATTACAGACAAATGTTTTTGATTAATTATTTAAAACAAGGATTTTAAAGCAAGGTTATATTTAATAAATGTACAATTTTGGTGTTTCAATAAATCTAATAAGCAGTTCATAGTTTTTAAATAAAAAAAAAATCTATTCTTAACATCTATTTATAAAAATTGGAAATTAAGTATGAAACAAAGTGTAAAAAAAAAAAAGAACAAAACGTACTTAATAAGTCAGAAATTGATAACATTTGCTGTATGTACAACTTTTTTTAAGAGGGCAAAACCTACTCTTATATGCTGCGGTGCATGAATATTTCTCTTCTTTTCTCCCTTTAACCTCTTCAGTTCCGAAGCTAAAATAATAATACAAATGTTTGCCTATTCATTAGTTTTTTCCGAACAAAATGACATCCTAAATGACAGAAAAATATCTTTCTTGAAACTAATCATTTAGGCACTTAGTAATTTAGGTACAAAAATATGGATCTAAAATAACAAAACCCCTTAAAACATAAATGTAATAACCAGTAAACTAAATTAACGCAATTACAAATTTAAGAGATTTAAACGAGTAAATAATGCACAAATCCTTTAAAATGTTTATTGAAAACGATTTATGTTAAATACTTATGAAATTTTCTCACTTTCTTGGTCATACTGCCTTCTGGGCATTTTTAGGCATTTTGTAAACTCAGATGAAAATAACATTTATTTTATGTGCGAATTAGTTTAGATGTTGCTATTTATTCGCTTGCTTTGAACGCAAAATACATTCAGATCTTAAGAAGTGATATAAAAATGGAAAAAAATCGAACATTTTAGTTTTTATAAGGGAGAGAACAGAGGACCGAAGAGGATATAATACCAGCAGTATCAATAATGAATTTGTAAAGTGTTTGCATCAACATAAAAATCATTTTGGAATTGTTATCTGATTATTATAAAAGCATATTTTATAATATGATATTGTGACTCTATATCAATGGTTCTTAAACTGTAGTCGCTGACACAAGAAGTTTGCAATGAATCTTTCTTGGGGTTTCAATGTTTTTTTCATAAATACAACGTTTCTTTTATTTATCTTGGACCGGAGAAAAATATTGCAAGTAAAATCAAAGTAAATTTTAATAATATTCTTAAAAAATATAGTATCTATTTTCTAAAGATCTCTATTCATTTATATATCATGTATTCAATATTTTAAAGAAATTACAGATTCGTAGTTTCAGCATTAGGTTCAAGGGATCCGCTATTAGAAAGAAAATACGAAAAAGACTACGGAGTAATTATAAGTTTAGTAATCGCTGTCCTCTGTTATGAATATATTTTATAAATGACTGTAAAATACTTGTCTAATTTCCGCGAAAAACAGAAAATATTCATAAACTTAATAAATCACAGGATTTCATATCGTATAAATTTTATACAATTGCTGAAATTTTTTACTTAGCTTTAACAACACATAATTAACATTAGCGTGAAAAATTAGGACATATGCTTAATTCTCTAATTTATGGTATAAGTTTTGACAAAAATGACCTATAAACTTGATGACGCTTTTCCAATGACCCATTTTTACATTATGTTTTTTTGAACAAAAGAAGAAAAAATGCATATATGGAATTGTACATATATTGTTCATTTATAGCTATTATTTTTATATTTTTTTTATGTGTATTTAAATAAACTTATCAGAATTACATACGTTTTACATTATCTAGTAAAAATGTATTATTTCATTATTAATCAGCTTTAATTATCAAAAATCACTTTCTCTCTTTTCAGTCAGCATACAAATTCATTTTAACGGAAAATAATGTACTTTAGCGACATGCAAATGTCGTTATAAAGATGTATATTTTTCATAAAATTAAAACACGTTTCAGCTGTTTTGGCTATAAAAAAATCTTTTGAATCCCAATATCAAGCCCAACATTCTTTTGTAAAACACATTTCTGAGTTCTGCGAAACATAATGCATAATTTGACTGCGGGATAAGGATGTATGCGGGAACGGGACTTAAAGCTGTATTGTGATGCAAATGATGAAAAGCTGTAAAATGCTTTTATGTACATTTTAGTTTCAATATTACAGTGTAAATTTTTACTAAAGTGAGTCTAAGCTTATCTTTAATCTAGCTATCTCTATTCTTAACTTACCATCATTATTTTCTTAAACATATTTATTCGTAGAAAATGTTTATTGAATTTTGTAAATATATATTTAAATATTATTTGATTATTTTCAGAAAAAAAAGATTATTAATATATTAATATATGCAGTATTTTGAGCAGAAAATTCTTTATTTTTTCCTTCTCGGCTTCTCTATTTTTTCTTTCTTGGACGTGCAACTTCGATTGAGTTTTATAACAGCGCTTTTCTTTGGATAGCTTACTTTTCAATGCATAGGCTCTGCTTACTTACCCCTTTATGCACTGACGGTGCATTTAAGGACCATTGCAGAGAATTTAATATACGTTTATTTTCTCTGTCTATTAATCAAATATTATTTGATTTTTCCACACAAAATACTGTGCACGATCAAATTAAGAAAGCGTAAAGAAACAGTTGAAGCTAAGTATTTTCAAAAAGTTGTAATTTTCATAATTATTTACATTGGTATACATTTTTTTTTTAAGTTATGAGAAACATTTCTAACTGCAAAAGCCTTTCCATTTTTAAAGATGATCGTAATACATTTAGATACGTTGCTTTTATATGAATTGTGATATTTCCATAACAGTATTTTCGGTTAATTAATCTCATTATTTTTGTAAATATTTTACAAAAAGTTATAACTTCCGATTTATTTGTTCAGTTTTAATGGAAAAAACGTATCTAAATTTCACTTTATTATTATTTAAAAATTTCAGCATAGTTTCAGATATTAAAGCAGATAATTATTGAGATGAAGCAATTTCTTGATAAATAATTCGCTAAATAAATGGTTAAAGCTATAACATTAAACTGAAAATTGATTCCATATGGCTGTTATTTTTAGTGTAGACTTGAATATAGGCTATAGGTCCCAGCTAATTTTCATAAATTAAGATATTATTAAGAATAACATACATCTGTTTAAGCGGTATCTTGCGCAATAAAGGAATATAAACTTATACATAAATATTTTTTTTCTTTTCAAACAAATAATATTTTAGAAATAATTTATTTTGGGACGTATCCCGTATTGCACTTTCGTGAAATAGTATAACTGTCATCGGTAGAATTCTTCATATAATAAAAAATAAGAAAAATCCAGTTATAATTAAATTTACGAACTTCTTGCGACTGCAATGTTTCTTTTCGAGATAATAAATTTTCCTTCTTAAACAGCATTTCTCTTCATTAATAAATGTTTTTTTTTTTCTTTCAAATTAAGTTAATAAATGTCTGTGGTCAATTAGTTCAAATTCCTAGCGTTTCGAAATATAAAATTCGTTGAACTTAGATTAACTTCTTTCCTCTAGGTCACAGAATAATTATGTTTTTTTTTTTTTTTTTTTTTTTTTTTTTTTTTTTTTTTTTTTTCTTTTTTTTGTTCTGCTAAAGGAAACATTGCTGGGAGAATAATTAAAGTAATTGAAAAAAACCCTGATTCGATTACTCATACTTGACTAAGTAATAAACATTATTTGAAAAAAATATCTGAAATGATTTAGAGTACAGAGTTAAAGATTACGGCATCCGACGATAATGGAATTAATATTATAACAATCTAAATAAAAACATTTTAAAGTTATTTATTTATTTATTTTTAGGTAGAACACGGTAATTAAAAGCTCTAACGAGCTTTAAAAATACGTGATTGATAAATTAAATAATTAAGAAATAAAATATATACATTATCAGTTTTTAGGAAGTATTTTATAAAGTATAATGATTTCATAATTAACTACACTGGACTTTTCAATGAAAAAAAAAAAAAAAAAAACGATTGGATTTGACGTAATTTTACGAATAATTAAAAACAATAGATACGCATTTAGAAAAATAGTCATATTGTTATTGTTAAATTTCTTCTAGCTGTAATTGAGTATTAATATTAAATATTACTTACTGCTTATATTTGCTACTAAAATGTGTTTTATTTTCTAGCAACGATTTAAAAAATAATTGTCTATTTAATAAAGAACTTTCGTTACCGACTCGAATAAAATGATGTTGCATTTAGTTGATCTTTTTTTTTTTTTATAAGTCATAAAATATACTGTAGAAGGTCCTTTATCCGGAACGTTCGGGACCACAGCCGTACCAAATTAATATATAATGTATATATACAATGTAATGTACATATAGGACACTATATATGTACATTACACTATACATGTAGTAAACAATATAAACATTACAGTTTTCTCTGATATCATATTGCTTCCGCGATTCGGATTTCTTCTTCAAAATATCATTACGGATTATGTGCTCAGCAGCGTCGTAGCTTTTGTTCGATTAGGCAAATTTTCTGAATGTATCTAATACATAGGAAGCCTGTTTTCAAGAGATTTTAGACTCATCTGCCACGGCTCCTTCTTCACCCAATTCCATCTCATGAATCTGGGATTCTTGTGAGTGCTCGCATCCTAATGATCCAATCCAAATCAACAGTCATCATAAAAGGGGGGGGGGGAAATGCGCACTCGCTCGCCGGATTATAGAATGTACCGAGCCATAGAATGCCAGATAAAAGAGCTTCTACTCTAGTTCGAATTTCTTTTTCATGTCAAATGAACGCTACTTAACACTTTCGTCGCCGATCTCGCTCCACCGCGTGAGGGGGTGTCTATGCTAAAAAGCCAATAACGCACCAGCACGTTGTGCAGAGTGATTACTCAGTAGCCAGTAAAGGCGTTCACATTAAAAGAGCTGCACTTACAAAACCTTTCTCAGCTTTAATCGCCATTGTATGTTAGTCTGTGGTACTTTCACTTAGAAAAGGTTACCATGTGACTGCTGAGTCCGAAGTTAGAGTTAAATATCTGGTTTTTAGAGTTAAATATCTGTCCCTGTGTACCGTGTCCGAACAGCCTTCATAATGCTTCTTTATATTTCGAGGGACTCACCACACCTCCAAACCTGTCATCGCTCTTTCTATTTTAGGGGGCACTCAGTAACTTGTATGTATCATGGTAATATACACTCATTTCCAAAATTAAGGTCACAAACATAAAATCCTTGAAAATGGATGAACTATTCACCGTGTGGCCACGAAATTTGGAACAGAGGTGTATGACAATGTGAGAAGGAATATAGCAACATAAAAATATGGAAAAGACTTTAATTGTGAACTAAGAAACAGGGTACATCAAAAGTGTTAAATCATGAATCAGAGATAAAGCATTTATCTCGAGAAAAGTCTGCCTAATATGGAGTGTGACTACCGTGCACTGCTGTACAAGCCTCACAACGATCTCCCATACTGTTTATGAGGGTGTCAATAAATGTTTGGGGCAACAAAGTCCATTCTTCCAAAAGCGCGGCTTTTAAGTCCTGGTGGGTCCTGGGAGGGGTGTTACGCTGTGCAATGGCTCTTCCTAGACCATCCCAAACATGTTCAATATGATTGAGGTCCGGAGACCTCGAGGGCCAATTCATATGGCGAATATTCTGTTCTTCAAGAAAATCATCAACAATGTGAGCTCTGTGTGTCGACGAGAATCACTCTGCGTGGTGAATCTCGACTCATCACTAAAAAGAACATGCCCCCATTCTTGTTGTTTCCAAGACTAATGTCTTCGGCTGCACATCAACCGGGCTGCTTGTTGGATGCAGTGAAAGGGACGCACAAGATACGACCCCGGGCGTTAGAGATGAGGTCATTGAGCCTATGTGAAGTTGTTCCGGGTTTCTATAGGTCCGAACTTCATGTTTATGGACGATAATGCGAACCCACACAGAGCTCACATTGTTGATGATTTTCTTGAAAAAGAGAATATTCGCCATATGAATTGGACCTCGAGGTCTTCGGACCTCAATCCTATTGAACATGCTTGGGATGGTATAGGAAGAGCCAT
Organism: Maratus speciosus; assembly: GCA_963932465.1. Classification (NCBI taxonomy): domain Eukaryota; kingdom Metazoa; phylum Arthropoda; class Arachnida; order Araneae; family Salticidae; genus Maratus; species Maratus speciosus. The sequence continues at coordinate 540,978,298 of OZ010786.1, read as the reverse complement.
TGCACAGCGTAACACCCCTCCCAGGACACGCCAGAAGTTAAAGGCGCACTTTTGGAAGAATGGGCTTTGTTGCCGAAAACATTTATTTACACCGTCATAAATAGTATGAGAGCTCGTTGTGAGGCTTGTATAGCAGTGCACGGTGGTCACACTCCATATTAGACAGACTTTTCCGGAGATAAATGCTTTATCTCTGATTCATGATTTAGCACTTTTTGATATACTCTGTATCTTAATTCACAATTAAAGTCTTTACCATATTTTTATGTTGCTATATACTTTCTCGCATTGTCATACACCTCTGTGCCAAATTTTGTGGCAACACAGTGTATAGTTAATCAGTTTTCACAGATTTTATGTTTGTGACCTTAATTTTGGACATGAGTGTATTATATTTATAAGAATCACCTAGGAAAAGGAAAAGCAGGTGGCACCTGGGGACGGATTTTGAAAAATTTGTCAGCAGACAAATTGTTAAAGGAAATTCTATGCAATTGTAAAATGTTATTTTCTTATATATAAGTAAATATACTTCACAAAGGTCAATCTGTTTAGATATTAGCAAGAAAAAACATGTTAAAATTGCGATATTGGAAATAAATTTTTTATGTATTATATGTTTTTGTTTCATTGCAGATACAATCTGGAAACGTATCTATAAAATAAATGGTGATTTAAAATAACGGATGAGTAATAAAAAATAAAATCTACATATACAAAAATTTTTCATTTTCAGTTTTACGGAAACTTATTTTAGTAATCGTAAATATTCAAGTTCGAAATTGCTTTTTCTTTGAAAATATAATGATTGGCACTGACATGAACGTAAGAAGAATAAACAAAATGTAAAACTTTAATCATAATAACATTTTGACAATCTTTCGATCACTGTTTATTATATTATTGCTTAATTGAGTTTTTCTGAAATAATGTTTTCATTCTTCCCTGAAACATATTTTATTTTTAACAATATTATTAAATTTGTTGGATGATATCATTTTATTAATCAATGATGACATCATCGGTTTGACATGGTACCGACGATATCAACAGAACATCCTTGTGTTTTGTAATGATACATTTTCTGGACTTAGATCAGCATTGTTCTTTGAGATTTTTAAGATATATATAACGCATTCATCATGAGTTAAATATATACAACTATGTGACAGATATTCTCATCAGTTTTGAATGTGGAGTATCTAATGTTAATGAATAACTAAAAAAATAATAGAAAGAGGTCACATTCAAGGTCAATGACTAAGGGTGGGGTAAAACTCTTTTTAAACACATACATACATATCTATATCCATTGCTTTTAAGTAGTTTCCTTTTCATATTTATTGACACATTTTTTGGAAGTAGTACTTCTGCAAAGCAGAACAAAATAAGTTACTACGATATTTTTCTTTTAAATAAATATTTTATTCTATCTGAAACTCGATAATAAAAATTAGTCCGAATTTTGTATCACCAAGGTTAGATGAAGAAAAACACTACACTAATTTATTCTTCATTTATTTAAGACTACTGTACATTACGTAATTTTTCAATAAATATTATCCAAATTATAAGTTCCGATTCAAGGAAGAAAAATCTGTCTAGTAATAAAACATAAAATGTATTTAATACCACTTCCATTTTCTGCTATTTATTTAAATTGTATTATTAATCTTTTTGAATGCAAAGTGCAATGTATTGAATCAGAGTAGGGTTTTAGATTTCGTTTAAAAATACACTTTATACACTTTACGCTACACAATCGATTAGGGTGCAAAGTTTTGAAAATAATTATTCGAAGAAAGAATGTTCCATATCAAGCACCTGTCTATTGATTTTTCTAACTTATTACCATAAATAACATTAGGAAATTACCGTTTGTCACATATTTTATAGGCTAAGCAAAATTATTGATGAAATTGTAAGAAACGATTAAGCTCACTATCTCCATAGAGATTAGTAAACGTCAAAGTGATGAATACAAAGTACTAAGTATAATTTCTAATTAACCTCTCTGTTTATTTTACAAAAAGACTCTTTATAAACCCCTCGATGCTACTATTTTATGACGTCAACTCTTACATTTAGTTCTATATAAAAAGATTGGCTCTTAGGTAAATCCTGTTATAGATTTTATGAGCTTATTGACATAAATCTAATACAGAAATTCTCTTTTGTAGTAGGATTTATAGGCAAAGTACGATGATTTAATAAACATCATGAACGATAAAGATTGTAATCTCACTTCAATAACGTTCTCTTGGCGTCAAAAAGGTTAATGTAAGGTATTGCGAATTAAATTTGATTAACACTTCTGATTTCGTTTTGAACATAATTTTTATACCAGTTTATACCATACTAAAAAATATAGCGCTTTGTCGAGGAATTGTTTGTTTCACTAGGAATTATTATCATTTTATTATTTCGTATGTCTTTTATTGATATCTTGTTTAAGGATTTTATGATTTTATCCTAATCGCATTAGTGAATTCCTTCTAGTCACATATGCTTTAGAGTTAAGAATACTATAGAGAATATTATTGAGTTACGAATAATTAAGCGATTTTTACATTTAATAGTATGTTGCCATTTTCATTTATTGTGTATTTTTTCTCTGTATGTTGATATAGCATGAAATGTGAGTAAATTGTTGTATAGGTATTAAACAGTTCCGTTTAGATTTAGAACAAATTGGAAATTGTTCGTCAAACGAGGCAAATGAGGTGCATTTGTACTATAACTTGTTTTATAAATATTCAGATCATGGTGCAGTAGCTGTTGAAGTCTTTTGCTAAAATACATGAATACAAAATGTATTACGATTATATATATTAACTTCAGTAATACAGAAATAATATGACTATATCTTCAATAGGACGTAATCATCATGACAACCTAGAATCATTACTTATTATGGAATATCATTGAATTAATTACGTATGATTTAATAGAATGAAGAAAACTTTGCTTATATATTTTTAATTTCTGATGCGATTTTCATAAGATTTGAAATGACGCGAAAAAATTCTGCAACGATTATGTATATTAAATTTCGAACCTTTCGATTGGTTAGTTTTTGCGCTGTTATATGCAGTCAGACGGACCAGATGACGACTGTATACGAACTCACCTAAAAATGGACAAGTTGTTATGAGCAATATTTACACCTTTAAAGAAATTAATACTCAAAATATTTTGGAATAAATATTAAATAAATACATGAATACGCTATAAATCTGAACTGATTTACTCACATATCAATGCATTAGGATTTACGTTATAAGTGTATTAAATCATATATATTGATTTCTATTATTACTTCTAAAATGTTTTTCCTTTCATATGTTTCTAGAAATTGTTCGTTGTATTTCTTTGTATACAAATTTCTTTTATATCATAAAATACAATTCATTTCGAATTGTTTTGTTTTATTGATCTCTATTAAGGATTAACTTAAATTTTTTTAGAAGCAAGACGTGACTGCATCTTCAAACTTTACAAGCGTCTGAATACAGAAATACTTACCTTGTAATTGGATTTGAAATTATAATTAAGGCTATAAGATAGACATGAAATTTAAAAGGAGTGCTTTTAATTTTAGGCTGAGCTATGACAAAGGTAAAATATGAAAAATAATAGCTTCAGTAAGCTGTTGATTCGATTAACTGAAAAATCGCCATTCTACAATTATCATAAATCTGAGATATTTAAACAAATGTTAAATTTGTTTAAATATTTGGAATTGATTTTCGTTGCCATTTTTTGTGAGTGTACAATTGATTTTTAAGTCAAATAATGTTTCACCGAAACCTGTGTAACCTGTGTTGTTATTTTGCAAGATATCAAAATAATTATGAAATATTATATTGATTAAATAATGTACTAAAATTTACTATTATGTGCTTTTTTTCGTAACAAGACTTCGTAAACATGATTAAGTATGCACATGTGTCACTAGAACATGCAAGAGAGTAATTCGAATAAGTATTGTTGTTAGAACAAAAATGTAGGTTTTTGGAATTTTAAAATATAAAATTTTATATTATTTACTTAGTGCTTTTGTTAGATTCTTGTATAAAGCGCTTGCTGTCACGGTGTTTACATATATATTAATTTCAAACATTAAAACATATAAATCGCCCTGATTCTAAGAGAATATTGCATTAAGATCAACAGTGAACTTTTGCACAAAATGCGAGCAATATCGATTTGATATATAGTAAAGCGAGGAGAGTCTGCGCACCTTTCAAAAGAATAATAATAAAAAATCTAAATATTAATATTTTGCTAAACTATGCATGAATAATTTTGACTTCATTTCTTTTTTATGCATTTCTATTGTTATTTTGTTGTTATACTGTAAATTAATAGAACAACAGTAATAAAACCAAGAAAACTATTTTGCGCAGTCTCTCCTTACAGGGTAGGAGAGAACGCGCACATGGGTAGAAAAGATTGCGCACATAGGTAGAAAAGATTGTTATTAATAATAACTACAATTAAATTGTTAACAATAATAATTACACTTAATTGATATTTTGTGAGTAAATATTTTTGTATTAGGAGTGAATATTTCAACCAAATGTTTAAATAACAAATAAAAGAAATAATTTTAACAACAGTTAAAATTTTTCATTTAAAAAGATTAAAATATCAGAAAAAGCAAGCCTTACTAATATTACAAAAAAAAAAAAAAAAAAAAAAAAAAAAAAAAAACATTCACCTAGTAGATAACATGTTTAACTTGAAAATTACTTCATTTCGATTTCCACACTTTCATTGTATTTTGTTTGCTAACCGAAGTTGTCGTCGTCCACAATCGATGCACTTATTATTGTAAAACGTGCATCTTTCGTGCAATCACCTGCAACAAACAATACATTGAATCCAGTCAGTTGTCGAAATTGTCTCCTGGTACAGTTCCTGATACTAAGTGCACTCATCCTCATTGACCTTCGTTTTTTTATCCCACTTTTTGTAAAACACCTTATCTTCAGTTTTTTTTTTCTTTTTTTGTAGCGGCATCCTTCTTAAATCTTTTTTCATATTATATTTTGTGGATCAGTAACATTAGTTGCACTATGTTTCCTTTTGATTACGATGGCATTACACTACTTGGAATGGGTGAAAGCTTTCCCAAAACATTGCATTAGAAAATTTATTTTAGTTAACAAAATTAATTTATTAGCAAATTAATTGCTCATAAATTAAATATATATATATATATATATATTTTTAATTAAATTATTAACAAATATATTATTAATTTATTAACAAAAATAATTACATAAAATTTATTTAATAACAACTGTATTAATTTAACAACTGTATAATAACAACTGTACTAATTTATTAATAAAATTTTTATCTGCAAAAGTTTTTTTTTTTTTTTTTTTTTTTTTTTTTTGCAAATTAATTTATTGCCAAATTTAGCTTTGATAATTCTGTGTTTTTCCGAAATTATTTCAAAATTGATTCATTCACATGTTTTACGCGTAATTTGCAATTCATACAAATTTATCAATAAGCTGTGTTATCTCTCCTAGCACTTAAACTTATGGGGAAATGCGCCATCTCTCCTAAGTAGCAGATGCGCAAACTCTCCTATTTTGGTAGGAGAGATTGCGCGGTCTTTTATTTAAATACGGCCACTTCTAAAATGAATTTCTGGTGTTCGCATACTTAGCCCAGGTTAGTAGTTTATAAGAAATTGTTTAAGTTCAAAATATTTTGTATTATTGACGCCTATAAAAATTCTGACGAACAGTTATGAAAATTCAAGCACTTACTTTGGAAAAAATACTAAAATAGCACTGCTTTATCCAAGGAATAATCCTTGGAACAATCTTTATCCTTGGAACAATAAATATGCACATTCATGTAGACACTGCACTAATGCTGCTGTACAACTACCTGGAGTCGCTGGGCGCGCACTCTACTCCTTCCCGTCGAATCTCTATGTGCGCAATCTCTCCTACCGCGCGAATTCTCCTCGCTTTACTATGTAAGATGAATTTTGCCAAAAACGTAAAGACACACTTTTGCGTGAAATATCTGACTCTTCAAGTGTTATGGACTCAATAAAAAATAAATATTGCATTCTCATCAGCAGTAAATTTGTATGCTCATTTGAGCAATCTCTGTTATATATGTGGTGTTAATAAAAAATGTAAAACTTTTGCCCCAAATCCTTATCCATTAAATATTTTGGCACTGATAATATACGAACAATGCATTGACATCATCAAAGTACTTGTGTACAACATTTTTGATAAAAATATGGCCGACGAAAAGGAAAGGTCGAATTTAATTCAGACTTTCATAAAGTCAGCAAACGAAGTTAGTAATATTGCGTAAAAAAATAATCGAAATAAAATATCTGTTTTAGTTTCTTTCTTAGTTGAATAAATAACATGTAAACATTTATAAACTATTTCTATAAGTAGCTGCTAAATCGAAAACCTCAAGGTTTGCCAAAATTTAACGAATATATTCTTTTGCGTACTATTAGCATGACAATATTCTAAGAAACAATTTTTGTAGACATTTGGAACATGTTAAATAAACTGTATATTAAATACACTTAATAATTTTTCAGTGTTTTATGTTTTTTTTATTCATAACTTTTACCGTCTATTTTTCAATTTAAAGAATAAAACGTATGTTAAAAATAAAATAATCACCAACGCTGTTAAGATTGTTAAAGACAATTTTTGTTATTATCATTAATAAATTCTGAATCATAAATGTACTGATAATAGTACTTACTATCATTACTACATATATATGCCAAAGAAAAAATAATTGTTCAGACAAAAGAAAATCAATTTAATTTGACTTTTATGTCCTGTTAGTCCCAAAAGGGTTAAGTAATTTCTTTATTTATAAATGTTTTATAAATAATTTAGAAAATCGATTATAAAAATTAACAACGAATTTTTCTTTTTTAATGCATTACCTCCTTTTAGTAGCGTGTGAATATGTCATTCAATTTATATTTAATTTTCCCTCTATTCTAAAAAAAGGTAACTAACGCGGTCATCGCCGCCGCCGGTTTTGATTTCTTTGCGACCTTCTTCTTTCTTTCTTCGTTAATATTATAAAAACTATTGCATAAAAATAGGAAAATCGGTGGTATTATAGAGAAATATTTGATAAACACGGTGATGCAGATAGTTTCGAATCGAAGACTTATTTAAAGAGAAATTTAATAATAAAGATGGACAAAATCGTTCCATTATTGATGGGGAGAAATTTGCATTTTAAAATAAACATTATAGATATCTTATTAGCTTTCATTACCCCTTCGTCAAGCATCTCTCCAATACCCTTTTAAGCACATCTTTTAGTTAGCTAAATGGAATTATTATAATCTTAGTGATCCTTTTGCTTCTGGGAATCTGGTATACCTAAAGGAATTATGCCACCTGTAAATATATATATATATAAATTAGGCCTTTATTTAGGACACATGCATTCACTCTGTTAAATATTTCAATCAATAATCTCCGTTAATAAAAAAAAACTTAATCATCTTGCGCTGTGTATTTTCGCAACACCAAATTCCTTTTGAAACCGCTGACTAAAATGCTTAAATTAACTAGTAATAAAATTAAGCAGACACATGGATCAGTTAATTAGACAATCCGTTTTATACACAAACATAACATTTATTTATTTACAGAAAACACAAATAGACAATACGAACACATATAATATTTTGAATGACTTTCATAGGAAACTTGTATTACATATTTATTGCAATCGTTAACTATTGATTGCTTACTGATCCTAAATTCAATAATTAATTTACTGACCGGGGAAGGCAAGAACATGCTTCGATTACAGTTGTATATATCACAAAATTTATCAGGCAGAAGGGAAATAAACAAAGTGTACATCTTGTATCAAGAATCATCACATGTTAGAGACACTAGAGCCGAAAGTAGTTAGGTCCATATAATGTAAGTACCCATATTGAGAGCTTTCGGGTACGAGCCTCCATCCTGATCTGGTTCCACATAGAACTGAAGCACACTGATAGTATACTGGCAGAGCCTTTTTGTTTAAGAGACATTCTTAGAAAACCATTTTCAGAAAAACTTCTCTTCTTGCTCTCGTTGTATTAGTCTTACATTTAATTTTTGTAATTTATTTGTCCATTTTTTACTTTCGCTTCTCAGTATCCAATAGAATCACACGTATTGTTTTCCCTTCTATTTTAAATTTAAAGATTAAAACATATGTTTAAAATAAAATAATCATCAACGCTGCTAAGATTGTTAAAGACAATTTTTGTTATTATTATTAATAAATTCTGAATCATAAATGTACTGATAATAGTACTGCTATTACTACATATATATAGTAATGAAAAAAATAATTGTTGAACTGGAGAAAAATCTTGCAAGTAAAATCAAAGTAAATCTTAAGTATATCCTTAAAAATTACAGTATAAAATTTCTATACAGCTCTATTTATTTATATATAATGTATTCAATATTTTAAAGCAATTACTGATCCGTAGTTTCAGCATTAGGTTCAAGGGGTCCGGTATTTGAAAGAAAATAAGAAATAGGCTACGGAGTAATCATAAGTTTAGTAATCGCTGTCCCCTGTTATGAATCTATACTTAAAATGACTGTAAAATACATATATAATTTCCTCGAAAAACAGAAAATCTTGATAAACTTAATAAATTACAGGATTTCACATCGCATAAATTTTATTCAATTTCTGTAGTTTTTTACTTAGTTTTAAGAACACATAATTAACATTAGCATGAAAAATTAGAACATATGCTCCATTCTCTATTTCATGGTATAATTTTTGAGAAAAATGACTGATAAACTTGATTATGCTTTTCCAATGACCCCAATTTATATTATGTTTTTTTTTTAACAAAAGAAACAAAAATCATATATGGAATTGTACTTATATTTTTCTTTTATAGCCATTCCTTTTACATTTATTTGATGTATCTTAAAAAAAAAACTTATCAGAATTACACAGGCTATATATTATATACTAAAAATGTATTAATTCATTATTAATCAGCTGTAATTATCAAAAATCACTTTCTCATAGCTAGCTCTTTTCCGTCTGCATAATAATTCAGTTTAACTGAAGATAATGTACTTTAACGACATGCAAATATAGTTATAAAGGTGTATATTTTTCATGAAAGCAAAACACGTTTCAGCTGTTTCGGCTATAAAAAAATCTTTTGAATCCCAATATCAGGTCGAACATTCTTTTGTAAAACATATTTCCGAGTTCTGTGAAATACAATGCATAATTTGACTGCGGTATAAAGATATACGAGGGAACGGAACTTAAAGCTGTATTGTTGTGCAAACGGTGAAAAGTTGTAAAATGATTTTATGTACATTTTAGTTTAAGTATTACAGTGTAAAGTTTTACTAAAGTTAGTCTACGCTTATCTTTAATCAAGCTATCTCTATTCTTAACTTACTCTCATTATTTTCTTAAACCTATTTATTCGTAGAAAATGTTTATTGAATTTTGTAAATATGTATTTAAATATCATTTGATTATTTTCAGAAAGACTAAGATTATCCATATAGTAATATGTGCAGTGTTTTGAGAAGAAGTTTCTTTATTCTTTCTTTCTCGGCTTCTTTTTTTCTTCTTTCTTCGATTGAGTTTTATAACAGCGGTTTTCTTTGGATAGCTTACTTTTCAATGCATAAGCTCTGCTTACTTAACACTTTATGCACTGGCTGTGCTTTTAAGGACCGTTGTAGAAAATGTAATATACTATTTATTGTATTAATATTTTTTTTTTTTTTCCACACAAAATAGTCTGCACGTTCAAATTAAGAAAGAGTACAGAAACAGTCGAAGTCAAATATTTTTAAAAAGTGGTAATTTTCATAATCATTTACATAGGTATAGATTTTTTTAAAGTAATAATTAATTCTAAAGTAATAATTAATTCTTAAAAATTCTGTGAAACAATTTTAAGTGCAAAAGCCTTTCCATTTCCAAAGATGATCGTAATACATTTACATACATTGCTTTCATATGAAATGCGATATTTCCATAACAGTATTTTTGATTAATTAATCTCATTATTTTTGTAAATATTTTACAAAAAACTTATAACTACCGATTTATTTAATCAGTTTTAATGGTAAAACGTGTCTAAATTTCACATTATTATTATTGTTTAAAAATTCAGTATAGTTTCAGATAATAAAGAAGATAATTATTGAGGTGAAGCGATTTCTTGATAAATAATTACGTAAATAAAGGGTTAAAAGATATAACATGAAACTAAAAATCGATTCCATAAAGCTATTATTTTTAGTGTAGACTTTAATATAGGCTTTCGGTCCAGCTAATTTTGATAACATTAACGCATTATTAAGAATAACATAAATCTCATTAAGATGTATCTTGCGTAATAAAAAATATTATAATATATATATTTTTTTTTCCCCTTCAAAGAAATAATATTTTAGAAATAATTTATTTTGGGAGCTATTCCGTATTGCTCTTTCGTCAAAGAATATAACAGCTATTGGCAGAAATCTTCATAAAAAATAATTATAATTAAATTTTCGAACAGTATTCTTGCGACTGCTATGTTTATTTTCGAGGTAATAGATTTTCTTTCTTAAACAGCATTTCTCTTCATTAATAAAATATTTTTTTTTCAAATTAAATTAATAAATGTCTGTGGTCAATTAGTTCTAACTCATAGCGTTTCGAAATATAATTTTTTTTGAACTTAGATTAACTTCTTTTCTCTGGGTCAGAGAATAATTATGTTTTTTTCTGCTAAAGGAAACATTGCTGGGGGAATAATTAAGGTAATTGAAAAAACCCTGATTCGATTACTCATACTTGACTAAGTAATAAACATTATTTGAAAGAAAATCTGAAATGATTTAGAGTACAGAGTTAAAGATAACAGCATCCGACGATAATGGAATTAATATTATAACAAACTAAATAACAACTTTTTAAAATTATTTACTTATTTATTTTTTAGGTATAAACCGTAATTAAAACCTCTAACTAACCTTAAAAATACGTATGAGTGATAAATTAATTAATTAAGAAATAAAATATATACCTACATAAAAAGATTTAGGAAATATTTTATAAAGTATAATGATTTCATAATTAACCACACTGGAATTTTCAATGAAAAAAACACTTGTATTTGATGTAGGGGAGACCGGGGTAGTTACTACAGGGCTAAGTAGGCGCAGTCCCCACAAATCCCCTGTTTGTGGATAGATTGTGCAAAAAGTCTCACAGAGTACATTTCTTCTTGCGTTTTACAATCCTCATTGTAGTTTTGCAGCGTTACCTACATGCAGTGGACATTTATTACGATTTTTCTGTTTTTTTTGCGCTCATAAGTAATTTTTTTTTGCTTCATTCTTTTACTAATTTCTAATACTTATCTTAATAATTGTGATTTAACTTGTGCAATTTTTCTTAGTGTATGATTAACTGTTCCTAACCCATATGTAATTTACTTGGATTAGTTATGCTTTGATGGTTACTTGTCTCTTTTGTGAAGAAATTATTATGGGGCTAGTAGGCGCATTGAACACGGGGCAAGTTGGCTCGGTGCCTGGTGTATGCTGGTAGCTTGAAAAACAGCAAACACCGAAAAAAGTGGTTGCAATGCATGATTTTGGACCCACGAATATTGCCCAAACGGAGACACTCGATTTTTTATTTGCGACAACTGTATCTCTGATGATGTTATCGAGTAGGATAGAAGTTACTCAATGTTAATGTTTTATTCATTATTTTTATGTCTGTATAATTTAGAATTTACATTGTGCTGCGATAACGCTTTTCATTAAACCTACTTATAATAAGGAAATTGATTTTTCTTAACTGCGTGTCTTATTTACATTTTTATAAAGCGTGTACCAACTTACCCCATAGGTATAAGCAACTTGCCCCGTGACGGGGTAAGTTGGCGCACAATTTTCCTTTTACTTTAGGCTTCCGCTAAACATAAACTACAAAACCTACAAACTCAAAATTCCGAGTATTTTTAGCCCAATGCCCGTTCTTTAAAAGTACAGTTAAAGTTTCATAAAAAACTTAAACATAAAATTAATAAAAATCAATAACTAAGAACTGCGCCTACTAGCCCTGTTCTCTCCTAATTTTACGAATAATTAAAAACAATAGATACGCATTCAGAAAAGTAGTCATATTGTTATTGTTAAATTTCTTCTAGCTGTAATTGACTATTAATGTTAAATATTACTTACTCCTTATATCTTTCGTTCCCCGACTCCGAATAAAATGATGTTGCATTTAGTTGATCTTTTTTTTCTAAGTCATACAAGACACAGTAGAAGGTCCATAATCCGGCATGTCCGGGACCACAGCCGTACCGAATTAATATATACTGTATATGTACAATGTAGTGTACATATAGGGCACTGCATATGTACATTACATTATACATGTAGTAAACAATATAAACATTACATTTGTCTCTGATATCATGTTACTTCCACGATTCGGATTTCTTCTTCAAAAAATCGTTACAAATTATACACAGATTTATGTGTTCAGGAGCGTCGGAGCTTTTGTCCAATTAGGCAAATTTTCTGAATGTATCTAATGCATCGGAAGCCTGTTTTCAAGAGACTTTAGATTCAGCTGCCACGGCTCCTTCTCCGTCCTATTCCCCCTCATGAATATGGGCTCCTTATGGCTGCTCGCATCCTAATGATCCAATCCAAGTCAACAGTCATCGTAAAAGGGGAAGAAATTGCGGACTCGCTCGACGGATTATAGAATGTCTCGAGCCATAGAATGCCGGATAGAAGAGGTTCTACTCTAGTTAGAATTTCTTTTTCATGTTAAGTGATCGAACTCTGCTTAACATTTTCGTTGCCGATCTCGCACCACCGCGTGATGTGGTGTCAATGCTAAAAAGCCAATCACGCACCAGCACGTTGTGCAGAGTGATTACTCAGTAGCCAGTAAAGGTGTTCACATAGGAAGAGCTGCACATACAAAAACTTTCGCAGTTTTAATCGCCATTGTATGTCAGTCTGTGGTACTTCCGCGGAGAAAAGGTTAGCCTGTGACTCGCTCGTTCTGTTTTAGGGGGCACTCAGTAACTTGCGTGTATCATGGTAATGTATTTTATTTATAAGAATCACCTAGGAAAAGAAAAAGCAGGTGGCATCTGGGGACAGATTTTGAAAATTTTGGCAGCAGACAAAGTGTTAAAGGAAATTCTATGTAATTCTAAAATGTTATTTTCTTATATATAAGTAAATATACTTTACACAGGTCAATCTGTTTAGATATTAGAAAGAAAAAACATATGCAAATTGCGATATTGTAAATAATTTTTTTTATGTATTTTTGTAATATGTTCTTGTTTCGTTGCAGATGCAATCTGGAAACGTATGTATAGAATGAATGGTGATTTAAAATTACGGATGAGTAATAAAAAATAAAAATCTACATATACAAAAATCTTTCACTTTTAGTTTTACGGAAACTTATTTTAGTAATCGTAAATATTGAAGTTCGAGATTGCGTTTTCTTGGAAAATATAACGATTGGCACTGACATGAACGTAAGAATAATAATCAAAATGTAAAACTTTAATCATAATCACATTTTGTCAATCATTCGATCACTATTTATTATATTTTTGCTTTAATTGAGTTTTTTTGCAATAATGTTTTCTTTCTTCCCCAAAACATATTTAATTTTTAACAATATTATAAAATTTGTTGGATGATATCCTTTTATTAATCAATGATGACATCTTCGGTTTGATATGGTACTCACGATATCAACAGAATATAATTGTGTTTTGTAATAATACATTTTTTGCACTGAGATAAGCATTGTTCTTTGATAATTATAACGCATTCATCATGAGTTAAATATATACAACTATGTGACAGATACTCTCATCAGTTTTAGAAGTGGATTATCTAATGTCAATGAATAACTAAAAAAATTAATAGAAGCAGGTTAAATTTATCTAAGTGAGGAGTAAATCTATTTTTAAACACATACATACCTATTTATACCCATTGTTTTTAAGTAGTTTCTTTTTTATATCTATTAACACTTTTTTAAGAAGTAGTACTTCTGCAAAGCAGAACAAAAAAACTTACTACAATACTTTTCTTTTAAATAAATATTTTATTCTATCTGAAACTCGATAATAGAAATTAGTCCGAATTTGTATCGCCAACGTTAGATGAAGAACAACACTAGACTAATTTATTCGTCATTTATTTAAGACTTCTGAACATTACGTAATTTTTACAATAAATATTATTCATATTATAAGTTCCGATTCAAGGAAGAAAAGTCTGCCTAGTAATAAAACATAAAATGTATTTAATACCACATCCATTTTCTGCCATTTATTTAAATTGTATTATTAATCTTTTTGAGTGCAAAGTGCAATGTATTGAATCAGAGTAGGGTTTTAGATTTCGTTTAAAAAATACACTTTATACCATTTACGCTACATAATCGATTAGGATGCAAAGTTTTGAAAATAATTATTCGAAGAAGGAATGTTCCATATGAAGCACCTGTTTATAGATTTTTCTAACTCATTACCATAAATTACATTACAAAATTATCGTTTGTCACATATTTTATAAGCTAAGCAAAATTATTAATGAAATTGTAAGGAACAATTAAGCTTACTATTTCTATAGAGATTTCTAAACGTCAAAGTGATGAATACAACGTACTATGTATAATTTCTAATTAACCTCTCTGATTATTTTTCAAAAAGACTCTTTATAAACCCCTCAATGCTACTATTTTATGATGTAAACCCTTACAATTAGCTCTATATAAAAAGATTTGCTCTTAGGTAAATCCTGTTATAGATTTTATGAGCTTATTGACATAAATCTAATAAAGAAATTCTCTTTTGTAGTAGGATTTATAGGCAAAGTACAATGATTTAATAAACATCATGGAACGATAAAGCTTGTAATCCCACTTCAATAAAGTTCTCTTGGCGTTAAAAAGGTTAATGTTAGGTATTGCGAATTAAATTTGATTAACACTTCTGATTTCGTTTTGAACGTAATCTTTATACCAGTTTATACCATACTAAAAAATATAGTGCTTTGTCGAGGAATTTTTTGTTTTACTAGGAATCATTATCATTTTATTGTTTCGTATGTCTTTTATTCATATCCTGTTTAAGGATTTTATGAACTTATCATAATCGCATTAGTGAATTCCTTCTAGTCACATATACTTTAGTGTTAAGAATAATATAGAGAATATTACTGAGTTACGAATAATTAAGCGATTTTTACATTTAATAGAATATTGCCATTTTCATTTATTGTGTATTTTTTCTCCGTATGTTGATATAGCATAAAATGTGAGAAAATTGTTGTATAGGTATTAAACAGTTCCATTTAGATTTAGAACAAATTGGAAATTGTTCGTCAAACGTGGCAAATGAGGTGCATTCGTACTATAACTAGTTTTATAAACATTCAGATCTTGGTGCAGTAGCTTTTGAAGTCTTTTGCTAAAATGCATGAATACAAAATGTATTACGATTATATATATTAACTTCAGTAATGCAGAAATAATATGGCTCTATCTTCAATAGGACGTAATCATCATGACAATCTAGAATCATTACTTATTATGGAATATCATTGAATTAATTATGTATGTTTAATAGAATGAAGAAAACTTTGGTTATATATTTTTAATTTCTGATTCGATTTTCATAAGATTTTAAATGACGCGAAAAAATTCTGCAACGATTATATACATTAAATTTCAAACCTTTCGGTTGGTTATTTTTTGCGTTGTTTTATGCAGTTAGACGGACCAGATGACGACTGTAGGTGATACGTGTTTATATAAATACGAACGCACCTAAAAATGGACAACTTGTAATGAGCAATATTTACACATTTAAGGGGACGAGGGACCTTAAAAATATTTTTTTTATTTTTTGTAAATTTCACCTTAAATATTACTCAAAGATACATTATATGCATTATGGCATGCATTTATTACAAAAATAAAATGTTTTTAGTGTCATTTTTGAGAAAAAAGTGGAATTTTACGCGTCGTTTTAGAAATCTCCGAAATGCCCCATGCCCGTTCCATATCAATCAAAATCCCCAATATTTTTTTATAAAAGTTTGGTTTATATATATAAATAAAACTGTGCATCGAATTTTATATATTTTAATATAAAGGTTAAAAAAAATGAAAAATTTTGAAAATTTTCGAAAAAAATTCAAAATTTCAGAATTTTTCTCTTTTTTTGTAAATTTTAATTTAAATATTATCAAGGGTACATTATATGCATTATGGCAAGCATTTCTCACCAAAAAAAATTATTTTTGTGAAAAAAATGGCATTTTACGCGTCGTCGTAGAAATCTTCGAAATGCCCCCTGCGCATTCCATATCAATGAAAATCCCCAATATTTTTTATAAAAGTTTGATTTATATATATAAATAACACTGTGCATCAAATTTTATATATTTAAATGTAAAAGTAAAAAAAAAAAATGAAAATTTTCGAAAAAATTTCTAAATTTCTAAATTTTTCAATTTTTTCTTTTTTTTTTTTTTTTTTTTTTGTAAATTTCAATTTAAATATTACTCAAGGGTACATTATATGCATTATGGCATGCATTTATCACAAAAAAAAAAAAAATTTAATTTATTTTTGAAAACAAAATGGCATTTTACGTGTTGTCGCAGAAATCTTCGAAAAGCCCCCTGCGCATTCCATATCAATGAAACTCCCCAATATTTTTGATAAAAGTTTGGTTTATATATATAAATAATTCTGTCCATCGAATTTTATATATATTTTTTTAAAGTATTTAAAAAAAAACAATTTTTTTCAATTTTTTTTTTTTTTTTTTTTTTTTTTTTTTTTTTTTTTTACCTTTATATTCAAATATATAAAATTCGATGCACAGAATTATTTATATATATAAACCAAACTTTTATCAAAAATATTGGGGATTTTCATTGATATGGAATTTCGCATGGAGCATTTCGAAGATTTCCAAGACGACACGTAAAACTCCATATTTTTCTCAAAAATATTTTTTTTTAAATTTTTTTTTTGATAAATGGATGTCATAATGCATATAATGTACCCCTGAATATTATTTCAAGTGAAATTTTCAAAAAAATAAAGAATTGATTTTTAAGGTTTTTAAGGTCCCTCGTCCCCTTAAAGAAATTGATACTCAAAATATTTTTAATAAATATTAAAGAAATACATGAATACGATATCTTTACCCGCATATCAATGCATACGGATTTACGTTATAAGTGTATTAAATGATATATTGATTTCTATTATTACTTCTAAAATGTTTTTCCTTTCATATGTTTCTAGAAATTGTTCGTTGTATTTCTTTTTATACCAATTTCTTTTATATCATAAAATACAATTCATTTCCAATTGTTTTGTTTTATTGATAACTATGAAAGCTTCACTTATCTTTTTCAGGCGCGTTCGTAATTATATAAATACGTAGCACCTATAGTCGTCGTTCGATCTGTCCGTCTGTATGTCTGTCCGCCCGCATAGAACACAGCAAAAACTACCCAACAGAACGTTCTGAAATTTTAAATATACAATCGGTGCAAAAGTTTCTCGAGTCATTTCAAATTTTATGAAAATCGGATGTATAGTTTGATTACAGGGGCAGTCAAAATTTACCGTTGCATTACGGTCAATGGAAAAAAAATACAAATGCAGTTTAAATATATGCCTTTGGAATGATCTGAAATTTTAAATATATAATTGTTACAAAATTCTGCCAAGACATTTCAAATTTTGTGAAAATTATATAGTGTCATTATAGTTTAATGACAGGGACAGTCAAATTTTTCCATTACATGAAGGCCAATGGGGAAAAAAAATATTTCAAGTGCATTTCAATGATGTTACAGCCTTTTGAACATAATGATATACACTTATGAAGTGCACTAAAGTATACATTCAGTACAATATGGGGTGCAAAATATATTTATAAAACTAGTTATAGTACGAATGCACCTCATTTGCCACGTTTGACGAGCAATTTCCTACTTCATTTTTATCAAAGTAGGACGTGACTGCATCTTCAAATATTTCAAGTGCCTGAATACAGAGATACAAATATTTTAATTCAAATTGAAACTATAATTAAGGTAATAAGATAGACATGAAATTTAAAAGAAGTGATTTTAAGTTTAGGCTTAGCTATGACAAAGGTAACATATGAAAAATAATAGCTTCAATAAGTTTTTGGCACAATTATCTGAATAGTTGATAAAAATAATATTTATAAAATAATACATACCGAAATCAAGTTTACCAAAAACACAAAATTCCCCTTTTCACAATTATCATAAATCTGAGATATTTAAACAAATGTTAAATTTGTTTAAATATATAAAATTGATTTTCGTTGTCATTTTTGTGAGTGTACAAGTGATTTTTAAGACAAATAATGCTTCGGCGAAACCTGTATATACTGTATTGTTATTTTCGGCGAAAACTGTATTGCTATTTTGGAAGATACCAAAATAATTATTAAACATTATATTGATTAAATAATGCACTAAAATCTGCTATTATGTACTTTTTTATTCGCAACAAAACCTCGTAAACATGATTAAGTATGTACATGTGTCACTAGAACATGTCAAATAGTAATTCGTATAAGTATTGTAGTTAGAAAAAAATGTATGTTTTTGGATTTTTAAAATATAAAATTTTATTTTATCTAACTAATACTTTTATTACACTCTTGTATAAAGCACTTTCTGTCACAGTGTTCTTATATATATTATTTTCAATCCTTAAAATACATAAATCGCCCTGATAGTACATGGTTATTGAATTAAGATCAACAGTGAACTTTTGCGCAAAATTCGAGCAATATCGATTTGATATATATATGAATTTTGTCAGAAAATGTAAGGGCAGAATTTTGCGCGAAATCTCGGCCCCTCAAGCGTTATAGACCTAATAAAAAAAATATTGCATTCTCATCAGCAGTAAACTTGTGTGCTCATTTGAGCAATCTCTGTTACATATATGATGTTAATCGAAAGTGTAAAACCTTTGAACCAAATCCTTATCCATCAAGTATTTCGGCACTGATAATATACGAACCATGCATTGACATCATCAAAGAACGTGTGCACAACATTTGATAAAAATATGGCCGAAGAAAAAGAAAGGTCTAATTTAGTTCAGACTTCCATAAAGTAGCAAATAAAGTTAAGTAATAGTGCGTTAACAATCATCGAAAGAAAATATTTGCTTTAGTTTCTTTCCCAGTTGAATAAATAATACATAAAAGTTTATAAACTATTTCTATCAGTAGCTCTCCAAATCGAAGATGTCAAGGTTTGCCTAAATTTAACGAATATATTCTTTTGCGTACTATTAGCATGGCAATATGCTAAGAAAAAAAAATTAACATGTTAAATAAACTACATATCAAATACACTTAATAACGTTTAGTGTTTTATTTTTTTTTTTATCATAACTTATTGGTTCGGAAAAGAAGAGCACCTATTTTAAATTTAAAAAATGAAACTTATGTTTAAAATAAAATAATCGCCAACGCTGCTAAATATGTTGAGGACAATTTTTGTTTTTATTTTATTAATAAATTATGAATCATAAACGAAGTCATAATATAGTTTATTAGAGACACATATTACCATTACTACATACGTATGACAAAAAAAAAATGTTGAGACAAAATAAAATCAATTTAAATTGGCTTTTATGCCCTGTTAGTTCCAAAGGTTTAAGCTATTTAATTATAAAGGTTTTGTAAATAATTTTGAAAATATGTTATAAAAATTAACAATAATTTTTACTGTCGTTAATGCACTGGCTCATTTCAGTAGCGTGTGAATCTGTTATTCAATTTTCATTTAAATGTTATATAAAAAATGCCAAGCTTTGTATCTTCAAAGATACAAATCAGTCTTTGAAGATACATTATATTCATAACTCTGCTTCATTATTTTGCTAAAGATATTTGCTTTATAACAGTCTTATTTTTATTCTAATTATTTTAAGATTTATTACACAATAAACATTAACTGCGTTTAATAAAAATCACCTTTGTTGAACTTGCATGCATAACTATATAATAAAAGATCATGTAAATCATAATCATCATTTACACGTAATGGGATTTTATTTTTAAGTAATATATTTTTTTGCATAAATAGACATTTGCATATTTTAGGTTCATTTATTTTTTAAATTACCAGTGTCACACATTACTTTTGCTAACATTCTTGTAATGATAATTTCATCTTTGTCTTCCATTTTAATATCAAAAACAGTCATTATAATTCAGTTCATTTTTTCACTCTTTTATTTTCAAGAAATAAAATACGCACTCATTTATTTATTATGTATCGTATTAAAAATCAATATATTATCTAGTGGTAACATTCTTATGTTTAACTATGGATAACTAAAATTTTAAGGTAATGGAAGATTTTAGTTATACTAAGTTATTTTATAATAAATAAAATTGTTTGCTTCATAGGCATGTGTAACATTATTTGTGATGATTGAAATATATATGTGGACTGCATGCAAAAGACGGATAGATGCTATACGAGATCCCTACAAAGGTTAATATAATACACTGATTATTACTCAAGTGGTTTACACGTTGTCAGCATTTTTCAAACAAAAAAAAATTGTTATTCGAGTCGACAAAATTCCCTTTCAAATATTTTAAACATTACAAATATTTATAGTCAGTACATTTTTGAAATACATAATATGGGAGTATCATTTTAATGACTTTCTTTACAAAGTTTTCCCAGTTCATTACAGCAAAACTGAGGTCGTAAAATGTCGTTGTAATACAGATATTAATGATTTAGGCTGGAGTCATTGCCAGTGCAAGATTTTTTTTTTCTATCTGCAGGGATTGAAGCCTTTATTAAAAATATACCATTTAAAGATACAAATCAGGGATTTTATAAATTAATTTCATTGTAAGCTTGTGATATTGCTATTAGAAATGCGAATTCACAAATGATCGTGATTTTCGTTAATTCGCAAAGATATAGTGATTTCACAGTGAAATAATATTTGCAAAAAAATATAAATAAAAGATGCAAAATAAGATCATCCGAATTTATTCATGATATGAATTAACCATAGGTGTTATTAATTAAATAAAAATATTTCAGAGTAATTTAGAAAAAGAAGAAAAAAGGGTTGTTCATAATTTTTTTTTTAACATAAATTAATTTATAGTGCTGATGGAACATTTTATTTCTGTGAGCGATAAATAAGACTGTAGAACTCATACTACACATCACAAACAACTAATACGTTAATTAATATGACGGTAACATATTTTTTTTTGAAAATTTGATCATCTTTATAAGCTTATCCTTGACTTATAAAAAAATATTTTTTTTTAATCGTAGAATTTTGTCATATTCCTGTAATATTTTGCATGAAAAATTAGATGCATATTGTAAAATAGAAAAATTAAATTAGATAAATACATTTAAAAATGCATTTAACGTAATAAAATAACTTAACGTATACATTTTAAACATAACTTTTGAGGGTAAAATAGTACATTCATTAAGTGAGCTGCATATAGTAAAATCTTGCAAAGAAGTAATCATTTATAACTGAAATCGATATGATACTGAAGAGAATGCATCATTCTTAAATGTGAAGAAAAAGACGAGGAACCCGGTAAGATTAAGATTTTAATATACTGAAATACTTTAAAAACTATTGGCTCAATTTGTCAAAGGTTATTCGATAAGATGAGTAAGGCATGCTTATTTTTCATCTTTGGTAGTTTTTTTTTTTCTTCTTATAGAATATCTATATCAGCTAAAAAAGATTTAAGTACGTTCTTTTTCTTCGACATATTTTTGGTGTTACATATATAATCTCGAAAATATAGTGAACATTCATTAATGTTATTTATTGCAAAAATAATATATATTTTTTTGTTGTTGTTCGAGTAAGTAGTTTGGATGTTACTTAGTAATTATATATAAAATTACATAATGTATTATAGAAAACAAAACACTCAATTTAGTCTCACCAATGAGTTAGGTTATCCGCCCATAATATAACAAGTAAAAAAAAAATCATGCGTCAAGCATAGATTATGAAAAACTTTCCAACACATTCAGAATAATGTAACAAAACTGCACCGTTAAAAAAATTAAAGTATTACGTCTAATTCAACCATATGGAAAAGAATAATACATTTCAAAGCCCACTTAAGCTGGTCCCATGCGCAATCAGAGAATTATGCGATTTTTTTCAGCAGCCTTGTATATGATATATAGATTTTAATCTATTAACTACATGCATGCTAAAATTTAGTTCACTTAAGAAATACATATACCTCAGTTGAAAATTCCCCTTCAGCAACTTCCTCTAATGAGGAGAATGGTACGTGAATACTTTTGTGCAGCCCTGTATATGAGGTATATAATTTATAAATAACGAGTAGGATACAAAAAACAATTAAATTTAAAAGCGCATACCGAATTTTAAACCGTACACTCCAGCAATTATTACTCAAAGATAGTACTCTACTGTAACTGATTTTTCGTATGTCCCTGTAAATGAATAATAAATGCTATGAATGCCCTGTTATAACATAATCGTAGTGAAATTCGGTTATTTACATCAGTTTCCATACGTTTGAAATAGCGTAATGTCATTAACATACTCTGCAAACGATTTTTCCCGCTATACCATAATGTAATCGAATATTTTTGAGTACCCCTGTAAATAAACGATTAATCCTACATACTTCATATACAATACCAAACATGCTTTGGTGACCCTAAATAACCTTTATCAATTTCATGAAAACCCGAGTATATTTGCGGGGGTTAGAGCGTGGACAGACGGACAGACTGGCAGACAAACCGAATGTGTGAACACTTTTCGACTTTGTTGGAAAATGTTATAAATAAGAATTGAGTAAATTTCAATTAAAACTTGCAGATTTTATATTACATAAAATGTGTAATTTCCTTAATTTTGTAGAAAATAGTAATAATACAAAGTAGTTTTAAAAAATTAAATGAGACAGAAATATACAGAGTTTTGTTAATTATTATCTGGTATATATGTAAATAGATTAACATTTTAGAGATTATTCATATTATTTCATTAAAATTATGTTTCAATTCAATGTATAATCTATTTGGAAAACCGTACAGTATATGACATGTTTGAATTAATCGCATATTAGAGTGTTGACAAAAAAAAAAGAAATTGTAGTTGTATTTTAAGAGAAAATGGTGAAAATGTGTGAAAATGTGGTGGCTATAGAAAAAATGTAAAGAAAAAAAAAAAAAAAAAAAAAAAAAAAAGGAAATGAATGAATAAATAAATAAATAAAAAAAAAATCTCTCCTGACAGCAAGTTAGATTCAACATTTTTCTTCACTTTAAACTTTGCTCTTAAGCCACATCATATGGAATTTATCCATAGTAACTAATTTTTATTTTATGATGCTAAAAATCTCATTTTGCAAAAAATAAAAGTTTATTGTATGTTATGGTATAATAAATTACTAGCACGAATGACCGAGCTAAGCTCGGTCAAAATTAGCTTTGTGTTTATCTACATATAGTATTTCCACTGAATGATTCTTGCTGTTTTACATATAATTAGCTTCACCTTGAGCAATAGTGAACCAAAATGATCCAATAATCGAGATTTATCGAACATGCGACCTAACCCAATATTCTTCTCGAGCCTTAAAACAATGGAATACAACAAGTCGTTAGTCATTTTCTAGATAAAATAAACTTAACCCACGTTGATCCAAAAATTATCCACAAATCGAAATTTATAGAACATGTGAATAATAAAAAATGTCAAAATCATTTGAACCGTTTTGAGATATAGTTAGCTTGGCCCTTTCGCATTATGACTCAAAGTGATCCACTAATAGGGTAGTCTTGAGCATGCGACCTAGCCCGATAGTTTTCTCGTGCCCCAAAACGGTATAATATAAAATTTTGTCAAAATCGTTAGAGCCGTTTTTTTAGATACAGTTAGCTTGATCTGTATAATAGCATAAATTAAGATGAGTTGAAGCACAAAATTATGGATTTTTTCAAGAAATCTAAAGAAAGGGATATCAGTACTGAACTGTTCTCTGATTTATTTCAATTTGTTGTTTGCAAGAATTATCTGTTTGAAGGGAGATACATATATAAACAAGTGAGATGTATTCCAATGTGGGATAGCTGCAGTTCCATTCTTGCAGATATTTATATGTTTACATATAAAGCCGGTTTATTGCTGGAAAAAGGTTTAAAGATATACAGATATATAGATGATATTTTGGTAGTTATGTTGAAAAACAATAGTGAAATTTATGAATTTATAGGTTATTTAAATACTTTAAATTTAAAAAGCCCATCAGGAAATCAAAGCAGAGTCAACTATTTGGATGTTAAATTGTAAATTACCAACGGAATTTTAGTAAATAGTATTAACGATAAAAGAAATCATTTTTATTTTGATACAATAAAATTTTTCAATATTTAAAACTAACGTGCATGTTCCAATTTTCAGAAACATTTATATAAATGGTTTAAACCGTATAGTAAGTTTGTGTTCAAATGTTGATGAAATGGTTGGGGGAAATTTTCACTTTTTCATTAACGCCAGTAAGCAAAATTACACAATACATTTTCTGAAGGAATTAACTCTCTATTTTATCCAGATACAAAGTTATCGAAAAAAAATTTGGAATTGTTCGATGCAGGTGATCTATCGGTAGTTCACACTTGACGGAAATAGTTTAGCGGTGTGGATATTCACGGATTTCATTTGATGGTTTCAGGTTGGCTTGTGGTTTTCAATTTTTTCAATTTATCAATTGTTTGGGTCTTGGCAGGTGAGGGGGATTGTTGTGCACGTCAAGCAGGTTTAACCCCGCAGCGCAAGTCATTAGCCTTGCCGCCTGTCTTCAAGTTTTGTTTTTTCTGACTTATTCTTAGTTTTGCTGTTTATTGTTTTAGTTACAGTTCGTTAGATTTTTTTTCCGTGTTTTAAATTATATGAAGTAGGATTTATCAATATATATATATATATATATATAACATTTTAAAAGATAAAATTTTGAAAATTGTTATTAAAAATATGCCACATGTCAAAGAAAGAAAAGGAATACTTTTCAGCAATTTACCATGTAAAATATAGAAAATCTATGAATTGTATACTTCATTCAATAAAACACTTGTTAAATTTATTTTAATTTCGGAATAGAAATTTGCTGTGTTAATTATTATTTGTTGTCACCAGTTGTGCATTCTTTGTGGTGATATCTCTTTCAAGATACAAAAAATTACTCGAATTTCGATACAACCCCAAAACTTCCCTACAAATTATTTAACAGTGAATACCCTATCAATATCATTCAGCATGACCCAAGTTATAAGCAACTGGAACGAAATTCTATTTGCATTTTATGTATAAACTAGATAGATATATTAGCAAAGAATATAAAAGTCACTGGTTGTGCATTCTCTCTGAATAAATCGTCTTCAAAATAAGCAATTATCAGTATTTTCATCTATAAAATTTTTATCGAGAAATATTGTGTTACCAAACATTAGTATGTACGTCAGCATTTCACAGTAACAATACGATTTTTAATCACAGTTGTTTATGTGTTTACAGTGTACAGTGTTTTGTTTATGTGTTGTTTTGTTGAACATGAATTGTTTTTGGTGAGAAACATTTATGCTTGTGTGATTTGACTTAATAGGAAATTATTTTCATACTATATCATCCATACAAAAAATTTTAATCACAATATTGACCGTATACTTTATTTTAATAACGATTTTAACTGCATTCATTTTTATAGTATTTCATTCATTTTAAAAGTATAGATAATTAGTATGAGATAAAATTATTTTACCAAATAATAAGTTCACATTGTATCTGCTATCGAAAAATGGGGTTTGATACATTTTGTAGCTATATAGTCAAATTAAATTAGTAGCGGTAATTTATTATTTATGTTCTATACACCTTACAAGTGCAGTTAGTATATAGACAATATGGAGGACTTTTATAAGGTCGCCAGTTAGACAACTGTGATAAATTATGGAAAAAATAATTATATATAAGTATGTGTGCATATATTGTTTGGCTATTGATTTTATTATCTCCGCAAGAACTCTTATTCAATAAAAACAAACAAAAAAAAAACATTCTTGATTTTCTTTCTGAAATTGTAGTTTTGAAATACAAGTGTATGTTTTACTTTGATACGCAGATGATATTGAGGAAACTAAAGGGTAAGAAAAGACGTTTAAAAACATTAAATCATAAAATTTATCTTTAAAAATCATAATAATTCATATTATAGTCAATACCTCTAGGTGATTTAGGTAAATTATGCGTACCATATGATGCACCAAAAATCAGTTAACTTTAGTAATGCATATGAAAGCTAAAAACTCACTTCCAGAAATTATCGTTCATACTCAACCATACAAACCAATAAATGTCATGTGTTTGTGCAAATGAATGATACACTCTATGCTCTATATATTCTACAGAAAATATGTTGCAGTGCACTTCATGTTTTCTGTAAATTATCTATTCTATAAATACTTTATTTTAATATTGTATTTAACATCATTCTTTTAATTATAAACCGTGAAAAATATTTCACAAGTTAGCGTGAGGTAAAAGAGTTTTGTAAAAGAATTTGTGTATATTGTATCTGCATCCTAAAAAAGAAGCTTTATCATAATTTAATTATAATATAAGTTAAATCGTAATAAATGTAACACATAGTTATATTTTCTAATCCACTGTTTTTTTTTAATAAGTCGGTTTATTATTATTTTAAGAGTAACTTTTTATCAAATGTTTAGCTGTTTGATTTTTACATGCTTTAAATATGTTACAATAAAATTATATGTATGAAAACAGTTTGATTCTAAAGACAAATATTTATGGATTGACATAAATATTCCTCTAGCAATGCTATTTAAAATGCATTTAAAAGTTTCTCCTTCCAGTGCCATTTATTTCTATAAATAATAATTAACATGATAAGTAAATATCAAATTGAATAATGAATCGTACTGTATATTATGATTAACCGTTTTTTGGTTTCGTTTAAAATATAAAATTAATATCATTTTATGCTACACTACAAATTATGATGGACTGATGAAAAAAATTACTCTCAGATGGCATATTCATACGACATTTTCTGTTAATTAATTTTTCGAACTTGTTACCATAAATCGCATTATGTCATTATCGTTTGTCACTTATATTATAGGATAAGCAAAATCATTAATGAAATTGTAAGGAAATATTAAGCTTATAATCTCGACAGAGATTAGTAAATTTCAAAGTGATGAATCCAACGTACTACGTATTAATTCTAATTAACCTCTCTAATTACTTTTCGAAAGGATCTTTATAAACCCCTTCATGATATTCTTTTATGATGTCAACTGTGACATTTAGTTCTATACGAAAATGATTGGCTCTTAGGCGATTCCTGTTATGGATTTAATAAGCTTATTGCCATAAATTGCATTAATAAATTCTTTTTGGTCATAGGATTTATGGACAAAGGAAAATCATTTAATAAACATCATGGAACGATGAATCTTGTCATATCACCTCAATAAAGTTTTCCAAACGTGAAAATGGTGAATGTCAGGTTTTACGAATTCATTTTGATTAGGACTTTTGATTTCTTATTGAAAATACTCTTAACACATTATAATCTACGAATATTAAAAATATAGTGCCTTGTCGACCAATTGTTGTTTTCAGTACCAATTATTTATTTTTTTTTAGTTCCTTAAGTATTTTAGGCAAATAATATTTACGGATTTTACGAACTTACTATCATAAATCGAATTAGAGATTGGTTCTTAGGCGATTCCTGTTATGGATTTAATAAGCTTATTGCCATAAATCGCATTATAATCCAGTCAAATTGTCAGAAAATAGGGCTGATAGATGCAAAAATTCTGCTAGAAGATTTTATGTTTTTAAAGTGTTTATGGGGAGGCTAATAACGGGAATGAATTGTTTTCCAACAAAATATCTCGAAGCTAAACATTGTGGAGCCAAAAAAACAACGAAATTTTCGGACTTTTTTCAGTTTTTTGCCTATAACTTGAAAATTATAAAGTTTTTGTGTACCATACTTAATAACATAAAGAAAGAGCATTAAATTCTCTATAAATTTCATAATAAAAAACGTTTTTCTGTACCCAATGCTAAACGCGCTACGGCTTTTTGAAAACAACACTTTTTTTCAACTTCACAGAAAGTGACCTATTTTTTGCCTCCTATCCTAAAAAAATTATTTTCATCACTAACTGTGGAAATGAAATGAATATTGATGAGTAAGGAGTGACAGACAATTAAGGAGGGAAATTTTGAAGAAGGTAGGGTTGCCATATTGTGCGTTTTTCTCGTAAGTTCTACGATTTTTAGTGCTATTTAAGTCTATAGCGCTTTTTAGGTATTAGGTGTACATTTGAATGTTTCCGTACGACGATTTCTTCCGTTTTTCTACCACATCTTACTTTTGATAGTTTAAAAAGAAATCTTTTCGAGTTTTCTTTAAAATTTCACCTTTTGCCGAAAGTAAGTTATACCGCTTCAAATGTAAAAACGGTTTGTTTCAGATCGGTTGATCGGTAATACAAAAATCGTGGGAAAGTTGTCTAATGTTAACTGCGCATTTTATTTAGCATTAGATCCTGTGAAATTGACCTTATTATAGATTACAAATATACACATTATTAAATTTTAAATTTAGTATAACTGTATCTTGAGTTTAGATATTTTGTTTGATGTATTATCACCCTTTATGCTTAACTCTAATCGTCGAGTCCGATACAATTACAGGCAATTTGTGTGTGAATGTATCGAGCGCGACGATCACAGGGTTAAATAAAAATATTTAATTTTGTAGGGTGTCCATTGCTAAAATTTTCATGATCATCATTGATTTGTAGGATGGTCTGATTTATCTTTATTCTTACAATTCGATTAATTGTTCATTCATAATGGGATATGACTGCAAAATTAGTTAAAAAATGTTAACAGAATAATGTAATACAAATATAGTTGGATAATAATGATTAAATCGATTAATTAATAGTAACCACTTAAAAAAAAATTCGTTAACGAAAACATTGCTGACACATTCAACATAATTTATCATAGTACGAAAAAGGACGATAGCGCGATAAAACAAAAACTAACTAGTGTCAATCAAAATCTTCCGTCACGACAAATTTCTAGCCAAAGAAAGAAACAGGAATCGCTTCATTTAATTTCTTAAAACAGAGTTTCAAAATAACAGAATTCAAGCTCACCAGGTAGAAGAAGACACTGATATCATGATTGTTACATCAGCCATTTCAAAAGCCGAAGCCTTTGAAAGTGTAGTATTGTCGGAGAAGACATGGGTTTTCTCGTGATCATGACGAGCTTGGGATATCAACTCAAAAATCTGTTTTTAAACAATCCAGGCAAAGGTAACATCGAAACGAAGTGTTTTCAATCATGTCATACAAATACAATTACAACTATGTTCTTTTCACTAATGCAGTCAGAGGATGCGATACAACATCCACTCTTTTTGGGCAAGGAAAGTCAAAATTTTGTAACACTTTGAAAAAACACGATTACCTTACGGAAATAGCCTGTGTGTTCAATAAAACATAGTCAACCCGTCAAGAAATCATCAAGGCTGGAGAAAAATTCATCATTGCACTATACAGACGATGCATAGACACCATACAGGCATTGAACACCTTGATGTTCCCGTTATTTGCTAAATCTGCCACTAAAAGCAAACTTCATCTTACAAGGCTACCACCAACGCAAGAGGCTGCGCAGCATCATTTCCACCGATGTTATTGTGAGGTACAAGCCTGGCTAGGAAAAAAAAACATTCCCTGAAGAATGGGATTGGGTTTGCAGGGCTGAAGGTCTCTTTCTGCCAGTTTAAATGTGCGAAAACCCAGCACCTGAATCCCTGCTGCATGATGTCTCATGTAGCTGTATAAAAGGGTGCAGCAAGGCATGTTCTTGCCAAAAATCAGGACTCAAATATTGTGCAATTTGAAAAAACTGTAACGGGGTCAACTGCAAAAATGTGGAGGACATTTTTTACCCAGAAGAAGAGGATGATGAAGCTAATGCCTTGGAAACCATCGACCAAACCAGCAAAGACAATGACTTTGACAACGAGGTTGATGATGTGGCAACAAGCTCAAAGAAGATGAAAGCTGTTAAAAAACAAGCAACCTGATCGTTTTCTCCTCAAGCTGAGGTTGACGGACCAAACTCATCAACCCGCAAGCACGCCAGAAGTTACTAAGAAGTTCTCCACTTAAGTTCTAAATACATAAAAAAATACAGTGTTGTCAAATATTTTTACAATGTTACCGTTGTAATTAACCGTTATTGCTATCATGTAAAAACCTGTAATATAAACAAGTTACATTATAGAGGATAAAATGAATAAAACATGGTGTCAAATGTTGATTTTTGTGCTTTTCCACAAAGTTAGAAAAAAAGTGTATTTTTCAGAAAGCCGTAGCGCGCTTAGTAATGAGTTTAGAAAAACGTTTTTATTATAAAATTTGTAGAAAATTTAATTTTCTTTCTTTTTGTAATTACGTATGGTACACAAAAACTTTATAATTTTCAAGTTATAGGCAAAAATCTGAAAAAAGTCCGAAACTTTCGCAGTTTTATTTTGGCTGCACAAAGTTTAGCCTCGAGATATTTTGTTGGAAAACAATTAATTCCTGTTTTTGCATCCTCATAAACATTTTAAAAACATAAAATCTTCTAGCAGAAATCTTGCATCTATTTTTGACAATTTGACTGGACTATTAAGAAATTCTTTTCCGTCACAGGATTTATGGACAGAGGAAAAGCATTTAATAAACATCATGGAACGATGAATCTTGTCATATCACCTCAATAAAGTTTTCCAAACGTGAAAATGGTGAATGTTAAGTATTACCCCGTTAATAGTCGCGCGTTGGTCTTTTCCCCGCCCGAAATTCGTCATCTTCCTGTAACACATTTCCTGTTAAAGTTATGATAGCCAAATTCCGTGTAGCTGACCTTAGTAAAATTGCAAGTCATTCCTGCTATTTCTTAGCATTTTATCGCATTCTTAAGTTTCAATCGGTCTAAATGACCGCGTTGCGACCACTTGCGTTAGTTGAATTTTTCCCTCTCGTGTTCATCCTTTCCTATTTCCGCGAAATCTGCTGGGGAAAGTTTTTTCGAAGTACGGACTCTCTGTCTGTTGTTATTTCGTCTTTCTTCTTTCTGCTATTTTACCCGTTCGTAGAGTATTTTTTTTTACTTTTAGAATGTTACTTAAAATTGTTTTATTATATTAGTTGTGAAGTCAGTTCGCACAAAAAACTGATTGATGGTCACTTACATTTTTTTTTTCATTGACAAACATTGCGGGGATAAATTCTCAAATTGGTAATCGTTTAAATATGGAAAAAAAGGGAAATGCATCATCATTATTTGAAAGAAGTTGCTTTCCATTTATTACCGGAACATATAAATGAAAAAAAAAAACCACACAATAATACAGCCAAACCATTAAAAAAAAGAGAAGATAATTTTGTGGGAATCAGTAAAAAAATTGCCGTATCTCCAAATTCTGAAAAGTATCGTTTTTGTACAATAAAACAAACTCGAAAGATAAAACAGTTTTCTCAGAAATGTAGTATGTATATCTGTGAAGAACATACATATACTTTATTTGCACAATAATGAGAATTTTATAATGTAGGTTAGAAATTACGCAAATAAAAATCTCTTTTGGATAATTCAGTGAATATTTATACTATGATTTTAAAAAAATATTTTAAGTGTTTTTCTAAAATTTATCTATTTTTAAATTTTCATACTGTAAGTAAAAACATATATATATTTTTTAACAATGCCGCAGAAAAGGTTTTTTTTTATTATTATTGAAATCCAATAGAGGCTTGGGGACGGTATCTAACAAATTTAAATTTGTTGTCCTTCATCAATTGTTCAAACTATTTTTCAGAATAATGTTTTTCAGAATACGAGAGAAAATTCATTTAAATAAAATTATTGATGCATATTTATAATTTCAGAGAAAAATTTCTTATTGTTTTTATTATTTTAATGAATGTTATTATAAAACAATAAATTATAACAATAATACCTTATTATGAAATGTACAATTGGATATTTATTTGAATTAAATAGTTGCTGTAAAATACATCCCTATTAAGATGAACCTTTCAGTGATTCTATTAATTAAAATAATTTATCCATCTTAGGATTTAAATCTACAATTGCAAATGTATTTAAATTAAATATATAATTTCAATAACTTATTTTTTACTTTATATAAGCGAAGTTCGTATTCAGAGTTTTTATTCAGGGGCGCTGCTCCCAAACTGAAATAAGTAGAAAAATTACAAATCGTGCATTTTCATTTAAAAAATGGATTTAATCATAAAATCTCGAGAGCCCCCCCCCCTCCTCTCCCCCTTCATACACACATAGACACCCCATAAAATAAATAAATAAAACGTAGTTACAACATTTACATTTATAATTTCGAAATTAAGTATTTTTTTACCTTTTTTTATTATATATATATATATATATATATATATATATATATATAATATGCTGGTGAATTAGTGGTATTGCATTTTATTTGCTGTTGCATGTCATAGGTTCCATTTTTATTTTCAGTTTAATTGTTCAATTTAATGTCAGTGTAATATATTGATGCTAAATTTATTAATTTTATTTTATTAAATGGATATAGAGTGCCGGAGTATCATAAAAATCTACCTGACTCTGATTCTGTCCTTCCAAAAAAAAAGAAAAAAATACCCCTATCACGAATTTAGATTCATATTCGTAAATGTTTTCCTACTAATTATTGATTCATAGTAACATCAGAAATTCAATCAAATCATTTACTATTTACCTTTAAGTATTTATGCAAAACGAAGAAAGAGTTATTAAAAACATTTATCTAGATGCCAACTGAATATATACTTAAACGAAATAAATAATTTGCTGTAAAAGGTTGTAAAATGAATAATTGCTGTAATCTTTTAAAGTTCAGTCAATATTTTCACCCTACGTTATCCGTTTTCGATCATCTGATAACACCGGTAAGATTCCCCTTCGTTTTCGGCCTGCTGGTAACGGCGGCAAATGGACCGAACGCGACTACTAACGTTCTAAAAAATGTCGCGACTACTCTCGGGTTAAGAATTCAATTTGATTAGGATTTCGATTTTTTTTTTTTTTTTTTGAAAATACTCTTAACAAATTCTACTCTACGACAATAAAAATATAGTACCTTTTCGACCAATTGTTTGTTTCAGTATTATTCCAATTATTTTTTTAGTTCCTTAAGTATTTTAGGCAAATCCTGTTTACGGATTTTACGAACTTACTATCCTAAATCGCATTAGAGAATTTCCTTTAGTCACTTATACTAGAGAGATAAGAAAACTACTGAGAATTCTATAGAGTTGCGAATAATTAAGCGCCTTATTACATTTAATAGAAAAGTTGTAATTTTCATTCATTGAGCATTATTTCTTTGTATGATATAGCGTAAAGCTTGAGAAAATTTCCATGTGAGCATTAAATGATTCCGTTAGGATTTAGAAAATTGGACATATTGTATAAAGAAATATTTACACATTCGAATAAATTTATACTTAAAATATATTTGTGTAATACTAAATAAATACATATATACACTATAAATCTGCATTGATTTATTCAGGTATCAATGCATAACGATTTATTTTATAAGTGCATTATATGATGTATTGATTTATTCTATTATTTCTGAATTTTTTTACCCACTAATGTTTCTAGAATTTGTTTTTTTTCCTTCATAAATGTCTTTTTTATTATAAAACACATTTCATCTCCATTTATTTTGTATTATTAATGACTATTAAAGCGTAACTTACCTTTATTATATAGAAACAGGATGTGACTGCATCTTTAAACTTTATAAGCGTCTTAATACAGAAACACGAATCTTGTAATTGGATTTCAAACTATAATTTAGGCTAGACATGAATTTTAAAAGAAGTACCGTATTTACTCGTTTATACCGCGCATGCATGTATAACGCGCACCCCGTACTTTATTAGAAAAATGACGATTTTTTATCTCGCATATAACGCACACCATAAATTTAACATGCAAGTGAATGAATGACCAAATGAATTTCAGTAAAAAAAGTCGAAACAAATGTTACGCCAGGCCAGGAAAGAAGGCGAAAATCTAGTTTTAGCCTTCTGGTGGGGAGTGAGTGAGTGAGGTGAAGGTAGAAGTGAATGATGTATCATGCTGTGGTGACGTCATTCGCTTAACGAAATACTTGACAGCGTCTTTTGACAACGAGCGAGATAGATGGAGAATCGATGTAGGTATAATGCAACACTTAAGTTGAAAATAGTTCCGTACGCAAAATATAATGGTCATCGTCCTTCAAGTAGAAAGTTCGGCTTTGGTGAACCAAGTGTGCGAGAATGGCGGAATATGGAAGAAAAACTTAAAAAAAGCATCATCCAAAAAACATGCTGTTCAGAGAAAAATCGTGTAAATATCCGCCAGCACACAGCAGCAGCTTTTAAATTATGTAACGGATTTTTGGCGTTCGGGATACTCAGTCTCGACGGAAATGTTACTATTCGAGGCCTGTAAATAGCTAGAAAAAGAATATTCCAAGAGAAGATTCCAAAGGGAGTTATGGCTAGGTGCGATGTATTATGATCCGTAACAGTCTCTCTACAACGCTGTCGCTGGCGGAAGAATATAAAGAACAGAGTACCAAGTTCTTCCTGTACATTATAAGGCAACGAAAACAAAAGGGGTATCAGATGTCGCGAATCGGGTATGCAGATCAAACTCATTGTGGTTTTATATGCCGGAAGCCACAACCGTTCATCACGTTGAAGATAGAAGCATCCAAGTGCGCACAACATGAGAAGACAAGCAACGATGCACCATTACTTCTGACGTGCGCAAGTTGACAGCATATGTGACTTTTAAACGTAAAACTATCCAAAAAAAATATTTTCCAGTCGCCATAATTTTAAGAGCACAGAAAAAAGGGTGAATGGCGAATGAGCTCAGGAAAGATTGGATTAATGTTTTTTGAGAACGTCCGCTAGGTTTTTTACGTCCGCCATCTATGCTGGTCTTGGAAAGCTTCCATGGACACACGAAACCTTGGATAAAAGCAAAAATTCGTCGCTGAAGTGATTTGGTAGTGTGGTAATGTTACTAGAGCTATTGTATATAAAAAAGTACAAGGAGTGATATAAAGAAGCAGTAATAATTCTATTAAGTAAGTATTTTCCAGTTTATTTCTTCTTTGGATAATTCTTTTGATTCATATGTATATCGTGTAATTATGTCCAGCAGTAAAAAATATTCCGTGCATAACGCGCACCCGCGGTTTTTGCCCTAAATTTTTGACAAAAAGTGCGCGTTATACACGAGTAAATACGGTAATTGTATGCTCCATCTGAGCTATGAAACGGAGAATTAAAAAAAAATAATAGTTCCAAGCGATTGGATGGATAATCTCAATTAATGATTAAAAATAATCGTTTGTGAGATAAGCCGTAAGGGAATCACGGATACCAAAAACACAAAAATCACTTTTTTACAATTATCATAAATTTAAGGATTTGATTTCTGTAGCCATTTTTGGTGACTATACTAATGATTTTTAAGGCAAATAATATTTCAGCAAAACCTGTATAACATTTGTTGCAGGTTGCCAAAATAATCATTATATATTATATTGATTGAAAAATTCACTAAAATTTGCTCTTTCTTGTTTCGTAAACATGAGTAAGTACGCGCAGGTTCACTAGAAGCAGTATAAAGGTAATTTGTGTAATTATTGTAATTTAGATAAAAAATGTATATTTTTCGATAAGAAAAAAAAATTGTATTTAACAAGTGTTTCTCTGGTACAGTTATATAAAGCGCATGCTGTCACAGTGTTGTTAATTATTTTTTTTTTAAACATTAAAATAAATAAACCTCCCTGACAGTACAAAGCCAATGCATTATCATCAACAGTGAGCTTCTGTGCAAAATATTAGCAAAATCCATTTATAATATATGTCATTTTAGTCAAAAACGCAAAAGGACACTTTTGCGCCAAATTACTACCACTCAAGTGTTATGGTCCTAATAATTCATGGACACTGCATTCTTATCAGCAGTTAACTTGTGCGCTCTTGTCAATGAAGCGCATGCCGAAAATAAACGCCAACGATACAAGATTTTTAAGTAAACGTTTTATTTTTGTTTTACTGATATATAAAGAAACATAAAAGTAGTGTTAATATATGCATATAACTACCATTACTACATACAGATAACAACAAAAATAATTGTTAAGACAAACGAAAATCAATTTATATTGGCAGGATCTTTTATGTCATGTTAGTCCCTAAAGGTTTAAATTCTCTTTCTTTAATTATAACGGTTTATTAAATAATTTAGAAAATCAAAATAAAAATTAACAATTATTTTTGCTTTCTTTAATTCATTACCACTTTTTACTAAGATGCAAATCGGTTATTCAATTTACATTTATTTTTTATCTAAAAAATCAAACTAAATAAATCATTACAGGTACTTATCAAGCATATTTTTGCTTCGTTATTTTACGAAAGATATTTGGTTTACAACATTCTTGACTTATGTATTTACAATTTCTATTTTTTGCGATGTATATTGCATGGGAAACATTAACTACTTTTAATAAAGACCACCTTTGTTGAAACTAGCAGGCATAACCACTATATGAAAAGATTATTTAAATCAAAATCATTATTTACACGTAATGATCTTTTTCTTTTAAGAATATATATTAGCTTAAAAAGTTATTAGTAAATATTAGGTTCATTTATTTTTCGATTTACCAGTGTTACACATCACTATTGCAAATATTCTTGTAACGATTATTTCATTTTTACGTTCCATTTTAATATAAAAGACAGTCATTACAATGCGGTTCATTATTCTGATATTATTTTTCGAAGGAAAAAAATACAGGTACTAAATTCCTATTTTAAATTTTTTTCATAGTAGATAAAAATTATTACCCCATTTATTTATTTTCTATTGCATTGAAAGAGCTACTGCAAATAATCTTAGAGATTCTTAATGAATATTATATCTAGTTATAACATGATTATCTTCAACTCTGGATAACTAATATTTTTAAGATAATGGGAAATTCCAATTATACCAATTTATTTTATTATAAATAATAAGGTTTAATTTATATGTATGTTTATCAAAGTAAAATAATTTGTGCTGATTAAAATACATATGTGTTGGCGATGCTGAGTTTCACTGAAAATATTTTTTAGTATCTATTGCATTCTTATTTTCTGTGGAAGTATTGCAAAGAAAGTATTAATATACCCTGATTTTTATTCAAATGTATTTATTGCACGTTGACAGCATCCCCTAAACAAAAACGTTGTCATTTGAATCGACCCAATTACTTATCAAAATGTGTATGGGCATTACACATGTTTGAATTTAATACACTTGTATGAATTACATAATATAGTGTGATCATTTTACGGGTTTCCTTGACTAAGTTTTATGAAAGTGGATATCAAATTGAGAATAGCCAAATCCGCTGAAAGCTGAATTATCTCCAGCATGTATCCCGTTAATTACCAAAGCATGATCGGTACACCTGTTTACCACTCACAGTAGACCAAAATATTTTCTTTCAAATTATTTTTCCCAATTCTATAAATTTTTTTTCTAATTCTACTGTAAATACATTATGAACATTATTCTAATGGAACAAAGGTAAACAAAATAATGAACATTTGGTAACTTGGGGATTGATGTGTCAATCTCCGTGTTCCCACACAGTCCATTTTTTTTTAAGCCACTCTTTTTCACAGAAAAAAAAAACAAAAAACAAACAACCCTAATTTATAAATTTCGAAAATCATCGGTAATGGCGTTTTTCTTGCAATTGTTGCAGAAAATTAGCATAAATTTATCTATTACCAAATACTGGGGGAAAAAAATTAACCCTTAATTGCATTGTGATGTAAATTTCCATCACCTTTTTATTTAATTTTTAATACATAAATTAAGTTCTTACAACCACTATATTTATATAGAAATATTAATCCTCTGAAAATTACAAAAATATGTTACTAAAAAAAGTTGAAAATCTATCTTAAGATTTCAGGCGTCTAATCCATAATATGAAAATAAAAAACACAATTCTAAAAGAAATCATTCATGCAATTAAGGGTTAAGCATTGCAATCGATGTAAAATAATCAATATTTAAAAAGCTTTTCAGCTCAGCAATTTTTTTCTTGTTATTCCGTGCAACCATTAGAATAGCTATTGATAAGAAACAACGTGAAACCATCTATTGTTACATCTTTCAAAATAAGGTGAATGAAGTCCTTGCTGCACGAGTGTCCTGCAGCGCCTCGTTTTTTCACAACAAATCTGCGATCACAAATTGTCGTCGTGATACATGTAGACCGATAGGCGACAGCACCGACAATCACCTCATCGTGTTCACGGCTGAAATTCTAGAATTATTTAAACTCGATTCGCATTTTAAAACGCAATCGGTCTGCAAAGTCACATCTTCGTGGAAAATACTGGAAAACCCGATTTTAGCGGTTGACTCGTAGGTTTAACATTGTGTGTTCTTGCACACAGTCCTCCATGCTTTCATACCTTTGGGTGCACGAAAACACAATGAAAAACTTATGAGTCAACCGCTAAAATCTAATTTTCAGGTATTTTCCGCCAAGATATGACTTGGCAGACTGATTGCGTTTTAATATGCGAATCGAGTTTTAACTCA
Source organism: Maratus speciosus (assembly GCA_963932465.1). Taxonomy (NCBI): domain Eukaryota; kingdom Metazoa; phylum Arthropoda; class Arachnida; order Araneae; family Salticidae; genus Maratus; species Maratus speciosus. The sequence continues at coordinate 540,939,280 of OZ010786.1, read as the reverse complement.
TTCTAGAATTTCAGCCGTGAACTCAGTGAGGTAATTGTCGGTGCTGCCACCTCCCGGTCTAATATAGTAATGACTTTACCAGCAATCAGTGCCAGTATAAGTAACTTTTTTTTATCATCAGGGATTAAAGTAATTTCAAAAGTCTGCTATTTAAAGATATGAGTGATTTGTTAATTATTGTCATTGTAAATTGGTGAATATTACAGTTAGAAATACGTATTCACAAATGGTCTTTACTTTCCTCAATACTCCAAGCAAAAGTGATTTCCAAGAGAAATTATATTTGTAAATAAATATAAATAAAACATATAAAATAACATACTCTAATATATTGATGATATGAACAAACAGTAGTTATAATTAATTAATTAAAATATTTCATATTAAAATATTTCATTTATAGGTAACTTATTCATTTTTTGAAAATTTGATAATTTTCCTTTACGTATAAGTACAATATTTTAGTTTAATTTTGCAATTTCTCCTGTTCGTGCAATCTTATTCATGTAACTGTTAATGCATACGTTAAAGTGAAAACATAAAGTTAGATAAATATGTTTAAAAAGGTATTTAGCGTAATAAGATATCTTAACATGAAAAATTTTAAACATTCATGTTCAGGATATAAATATTACATGCATTAAGTGAGCTGCATATTGTAAAATCTTGCAAAGAAGTAATCATTTATAACTGAAATCAATATGATACTGAAGAGAATGCGTCATTCTTAACTGTGAAGAAAACGACGAGGAACCCGGTAAGATTAAGATTTTAATATACTCAAATACTTTAAAAACTATTGGCTCCATTTGTCAAAGATTCTTCGATAAGAGATGTAAGGCATGCTTTTTTTTCGTTTTTGGTAGTATTTTTTGTTTTTATAGTATATCCATATAAGCTAAGAATGATTTAAGTATGCATTTTTGGGGTCAGATTTTCAGTGCGAAACGTTACATGTTTGATCTCGGAAATACAGTGAAATACATTCTCGGAATCATATATAGTCTCGGAAATACATTCATTAAGGTTATTTATTGCCAAAATAATAATATTTTTCTCCGAGTAAATAGTATGTTGCGTAGTAATTACCTGGAAAATTACATAATATATTAGGAAAAAATTGAATTCGGGCACACAAATGATTAATGTTTTTCCTTATTATAAAGATATCTGATCATGTAGATTTTCATGATTTGACATTTTACAGGTTTGTCGTTTTATTTCATTAAAATTGTGTTTCAATGCAATCTGTAATTTATATCACAAACTATAGTTTAGAAAATTGTACAGTATATGGTATGTTAGAATTAATCGCATATTATAGTATTGGCAGAATTATTGAAATAATAGTTGTGTTTCAGGAGAAAATGAAAAAAAAAAAATATTATTATGGAAAGCAAATTTTAAAACAAACTCTCGAAAAAAAAATTATGTATCAGAGCAAGTGGCATTCAATATTTTACTATATCCTAGATACTGTTTTTTAAGCTTATGACATCATTTGGCAGAAATTGCAATTTATCCCTAGTTTTTTAAATTCATTTTATTACACTAAATCTGTTACTTTGCAGAAACGAAAAGTTTATTGTACGGAATAGTACGAGATGTTGTTTCATTATCTGCTTAAAAATACTTCAAATAATAAATTAAAAAAATAATTTAAATTACGAAAAGAAACCTTTCATGAAAGTTCAATTTTGATGTATGCGATTGAACAAGAATTAGAGTTAAACGATACTAAAATCGCAAGTATGTGTAATCAAAGCGAAACGACAGCTCATGGTAAAACATTTTGTTTTGCAGATAGTGTTAATAATATAAAAATTTTCTTTTCTTATTAAAAATACATTTCTTTTTTTATTAGAATTTTAGGCTTATAAGTATTAAAGTTGTAAAAGTTAAAATTTATTTGCCAAAAAAAAAAAAAAAAAAAAAAAAAAAAAATCAATCTTATACATCGCATTAATTAATATAAACTTTTATCGAAATTATGTAATCACAACAGCATAAACATTGCAGAAAAATATTATTATGTTGTTATTTCTATCAAAAAAAAAAAAACAAAAAAAAACACAATAGATTGAAAATGAAATAAAATAAAAAAACTAAAAAGAAACCTTATGTAAAAATATCCGCAATCAGAGAACGTTGAGTTTTTAATTAAATCTTAATTGAATTTCAGATCTACACTTTTTCTTGGGAAATCTAATTTTAAAAAATGAATTATTCATTAAATGGAACTTAAACCTTCAAAATTAAGAAAAACCTGAGAACTAAATTACCATTTAGAAAATAAAAATTATTTCAGGCGTAATTGATAGTACTTTTCTCCATATTTTTCAGCATATTTTTTAAATTTTTAATTATACTAATATTTTATATAATATGAGAAAATAATGGTTCAAGGCTACCCACATATGGGAGGCCTGACCCACTTTATTTTAAATTTAAATATTTGTTAAGGGAAATAAAATTTGTTTAAGAAAAGGTAGAATAAATTTATGCTACATGGTTTAATTATTATTAAAAATTATTTGGGGAAATGCGATGTATAAACACACCTCCTTAGACAGAATTCTTCGCATAGGAAAAAAATTCCCTATAAAACAACCACTTTGTTTGACACTCAACCTGGCAACAGTAGTTGCCACATAGCTTGTCTTCATCTCATTGTCTTCTTCATCTTGGTGAACATTGTCTTCATACCTTCCTAAAGTGTTTTGATCAATGTTATGTTCATTTGCTGAGGCGTGAGCAATTAAAATTTCTAAAGTGTGCTGCTTTCACCCTTTCTAGTGTTTTCTATTCTTTCTTTCTATTATGGGTACTACTAAATGCAATACACGCTACTGTCAACATTCCAATTTATATTTTATTAAATTTTTCCTTTCTTCTACAGCAGTTTTTCACATCTCCCTTTAATCAATTTTAAACATTTTTCTTCCTATTACCGCATTTTTTCTGTAGCTTTACGGAATAAATTTAAATTATTCTAGAATTATAACCAGTAGTCCTTTATTGCGTACAATGTTTAATAAAAATATCTTCAAAAGCGCTTGATTAAGGGAGCTTTGACCCTATGGTCAACCCTCCTCACATTGATTGGTTCAAGACTCGCCACATAGCTACTTTTTAAAGTATAGCACATGGTTACGTGTAGCCTAATTCACTGTACAATCTTTATGCACGGAATAAAAGCTCAATATTTCTGCATTAGTTAAAAACCTACTTACTTAAATTCCTATCATATATTTTATCTAAGAAAATCTTGCAAAATGCTTTTAAAAAATAGAATTTTTGAGCTGAAAACCAATCACAATTCAGTTTTGCACACCTATTTTAATTATTTGCATGAAAGAAAGACTAATATGTGATTATTCCATTAGCTTTGGTTGCCACCTATTGTCAAAACTCTTTAAATATGAAAACTGAAGGGTGGGTCAAGCCTCCCATATAATAAACTCCCCCAAATCTCCCCAACATCTATGTTTGTGTGTATACCTATAATCTTACACGATTTAGAAAAATATGATTTTTTTAAGTATTGGTGTAAAATTAAATGTATACTATGCACTTTTTGGTTTTAATTAATTTGAATTTCATTGAAAATAATGATTCCCAATAAATAAATAAGAATTTTTTAAAAAATTCATTACCATTAAAATTTCAAAAGAAATTTTATACTTTTGTTATGTTGAGGGTTTAGGTGAACAATGACAAATATTTTCCCCATCATCAATATTTCTCTTACTTTCATTTCATTTATTACGAACATTTCACTCATTTAATTTAAAAAGCATACGTTTAATAGGCATGCATTAAACTAATATCACTTAACATAAAAAAGAGGAAGAAAGAATATCAGTTACTTAAAGATTTTCCTTTAATATATTATCTTTGTATCTAATTTACACAAGCAGAAAATAAAATCTGCTATTATATTATAAGGAAGTTCTGGTTATAATTAATTTTAATTTAATTGAAATTTAATGATTCTACGCACATATGCATAAAAGACAATTTTTAAAAGAATTCTTTACCATGAACTTAAAATAATTCGAAAGACATTTTATTCTTTTGTTTTGTTGAAGGCGCAAGTGATCAGTCGACAAATATTGTTCCATCGTCATTATTTCTAATATCCATAAATATCAAATTGTCAAATATAATAAATCCATTAATATTATATGTATAATCATTTCATTTATTGCGGGAATTCAGATCATTTAATTAAAGATACACGCATTTAAATTCCAAGCATTTCAATCATATCACTTAACATAAAAAAGAAAATAAATAAACGGAGAAAAAATACCTGCAGCCCAAAGATTTTGTTGAATATCATTTCTTTGTGTCTAATTTAAACGCAGAAAATAAAATGTGCTATTGGTGCAAAAATATGCAATTCGTACGAAATTAGTAGTGGAATAACATAAAAGTACCATAAATTTAAATAAAATAAAACTTTATACATATATACATATATTCCAAATTCTTCACATTTTTCCTTTTGTACCTATCTTTAATGATATCTTAATATCTTTTGTCTTTTATTTCATGCATTTAAACCTGCGTATTCTTTTATTAGTCTAAAAACCTTAATCCATTCGCCTCATCTTATAAAGCCCATTAAGTTAGTTTTTTTTACTTTATTCTAAAACTAAATTCTTTTCTTTCGACTGTTTTTAATAGCATTGTCATTTGACGGGATTTGTCCTTTATCGTGTATTGTATTCATACGCATGCAGTTTTCGCATGTATATAAACCGTTGCATGGGCTAAGAGAGAAAGATTTTTACGATTATTGAGTTGCTTAATTAAACCACGCCACTTGGATAGCTTTTTTTCCTGAATATTCGTCATTTGCTCTTATACGTAACATCTGGTGGTACATTTTACGACGCAGAAACTGCCCGCACATGGATCACATATAACTAGTGGAATTTGGTGCATTATATGGTCGAATAATAAACGTTTTGATGCATCTAAAGACTTCGATTATTATGCTTCGGAAAACATTCCAATGGACGGCAGCCTGACCTTCCACTCTTCCATAACGATTTTACGACTGTAAAAACCATGATTTCTTCATTAAAGTACATAATGTGGGTATGCTGTTGCTTAAGATCTACATGTTTATATGACACTAGTGAAATCCATGCTTTACATTCAATTAATTTATTCTCGTATTTCAAGAAAAACTGTAAAATAAAGTTATTTAAATAAAAATGTTGAAAACTAATAATGTATTTAAGTTGCATTTCTAATCGATTTACAAGTCTGGATTTTCGGTAATTTTATAAATTGAATTATACGAAGGTGTAATTTAAGAAAATGTTTCGAGTTTATGTAATCTGTATGACGAGTAAAAAACCAAATAACTCTTAGTTTTATTGCTGGAGATATGTAACAAATCTTCTTTAACAAAATAAATCACTTAAATTTGTATTTTGTACAACATCAATTTTCACGTTTATAAAGAAAGTCTGTTAAAAATGGAATTGGAACATCATAATTCAGATTTTAGAACAATCAACACAGCATCAACTAAACAATATCCTTTCTCCAAAAATACTAGATACTTCACTTCACTTCGTTATTTAATTTTTTTTCTTCACTTCGTGTTATTTATAATAAAGGTATTTACATAATATATTTTATTTCTGCTATGTGCAATTGCAACCTGCAACAGTAAAATAACACATTCCCCAAAAAACTGAATATATCGCTTCACTTCACTTTACTTTCGTTTTTGCATTTTTTATTTTTCACTTCACTTTGTGATTTATAATAAATCTTTTAATAAAATACATTTCTACCATGTGTAGTTTCAACCAGTAACATTAAAATAACATCATTTCTCTAAAACTATTGGATACATAACTGCACTTCATTTTACATTCGTTTTTGCACTATTTATCCTTCCCTCCCTATTATGTGATCTATAATAAAGATTTTAATAGACTACATGTTCACTGTGTAATGTTATATTGTATGGTGGTGGTATATGAAATTATGGTGGGGGTATTGGTGAGGTATATTGGAGGGATATATGAAATTATGAGGAAAATTAATCGCTATTATGCCTATGGTATAATGACAAGCTTAAAAATATAATTTGAAATCTTTAAGCCTATTGAGAAGTCAGTTGTTATTAAAAGAAAAATTTAAATTTTTTACAGTGTGTTTATCTCATCTTTAGTTCAATTTAAGAGCATATTCATATCATTTTTCATATTTTGGAACACCCTAACATATATCTGTTAGATAAAAGATGAGACTTAACGTGTATTAATAATAATATTCATATTAAATCACAAAATAAAGATAAGGTAAATTGCTTACCTTTTGGTTCATGATCGTTGAAAGAATAATCAAGTCTTATTTATGACAGACATAAAGTGTTTGAAAAACAGTTTATCTTGATTAGTACTGAGTTTATCTAGTTCTGAAAGAGATTAGTATTTCCAACATGCCCCCTTAATCTCTTCAGATTTATGAGGCAAACAAGTTCATTGAATTTCCGTGATTCACTAATTCAGGTTTGAGAATGGGTTTCGTGAGTGCATCAGCAATCATATATTTCGATGGACAGTGCTTTAATTCAATTATTTCATCTTCTTTGTAAAATATTTTATAAAAAGTTTCATAGAGTTAAGCGTAATTTTTCCTATAATAATTTATATGTGTATATATATATAATATACATATGTTACAAATGCAATGCAACTTTGATCTTTTCATGTTCCAAAATATTTAAAATATGATTTTAAACTTTAGTTTACATATCTTTCTTCTAATCATCAAAAATCAAAGGATAATGCTTTTTGATTAACAAAATGCAGGAGGCATTACTTTTTTTTTCTTTTGTCAGAAAAATATTTTTTTTAATATTGTTTTGGAGATTTATCATTCACATTCTGTCATTTTTGACGGAGGTTATATACTAGTACATAATGCAATTACTTTAGGGGGGAGGGGGGGTCTGGCACTCTCTATTGAAAGTTATCTCTAGGGGGAGGGCCAGGAGGATTTTTCTTTTGATATCATTATCATTTTTGATCCAACCAAAACTTTCTCTTTTTTTGGTATTATATTTTTTACATCAGTAGGGGAGATTAGGAAGGGGTGGGAAATAGGCAGTAAAGCTTAATTTACGAGACTTCCTCCAATTTTGTCAAATGAATGCAGAAAAAAGCAAATTTCGACAAAAGACAGCTAAAAAAACGTGAATTTTATGAAAGGGCATCTGAAAAAACGCGAATCATCAAATGGCTGCAAAAAGTGCAAATTTCGTCAAAGATGGAATTGAGTTGTTTTACTGCGTGAAATCTAATATCTATGTGCTTACTCTTTTTTGAAAACTTCTCACTTTCATTTTGATGCAGCTTTGATTATCTTCATATAAACAGATAGGTTTCGTCTGTGCTAAGTCCAAATCTTCCAGGAGTTTCAATAAATACGTAATTTCTTGCCCTGCACTTGCGGCTGAGACATATTCAGCTTCTACTGATGAAAGGGCGATGCATGATTTTTTTTTTTTTTTTGTAATATATTGAATTGGATTATTACCTAAGGTCAAAAGATTACCCCTGGTTGATTTTCTTGTACTAGTATCACCTGCCCAGTCAGCATCCGCAAAAGCCTTTAAAATCGGTTCAGTTTTAGTGTCAATCCGCAAGTTTAGTTGTTTTGTGCAGTTTAAACATCGTATTATTCTTTTAGCTGCCATCCAATCTTTTTGACGCGGTGATTCGTTTCTTCTATTTAATATATTTACAGCAGCAGAAATATCAGGTCTACTGACAGATGCAATATAAAGCAATGAAACTATCGCCTGTCTGTATTTAACATTATTTGGCAGTAAATTGTCATTATCTTCTAATCTTTTAAAATTAGATTCCATCAGAGTACCGACTGGTTTAGATTCTTCTAAATTAAACTTTTTTACTAGTTCTTCTATTTTAGCCCTTTGATTTAATTCGTAACCTTCTGCTGTTTTCTCTATTTTGATTCCTAAATAATAACTTAGTTCTCATAGATTTTTTAATTCATATTCTCGCTTAAGTTTTTCTATTATTTCTTTAATTTCGTAATATTTTCCTGCTATCAGGATATCATCGACATAAACGATAATATACGTTTTGCTTTCTCCTTCATTTCGAATATATAAACATGTGTTTGAATTATACTGTTTAAATTTTAAATCATTTAATGATTTTGTTATCTTAGTTTGCTATGCCCTGGCAGCTTGTTTCAAGCCGTAAATGGATTTATTTAATCGGCAGACTTTGTTTTCCTGATTTGGAATAATATAGCCTTCTGGCTGAGTTATGTAAATTTCCTCATCTAAATTACCATACAGGAAAGCCGTCTTAATATCTACGTGATTAATTTTTAATTTGTGGTAAGCTTCTGCTGCTATAAAACACCTAAGTGTCGTATATGAAACAACAGGGGCAAAAGATTCTTCGTAGTCTACGCCATATTTTTCATAATATCCCTTTGCCACTAATCTCACTTTACATTTCTGTATCCTTCCTTCATCATCATATTTGGTTTTAAAAATCCATCTGGATCCAATTATTATTTTTGTTTTACCTTGTGGGGGATCAACTAGTGCCCATGTTTTGTTTTTATTAAGAGAATTTATCTCTTCTTGTGTCGCATTTAACCAATGTTGTTTTTCTTCTGGATTTTCAATATTCATTATGGCATGAAAATTTTCTGGTTCTTTTATATGTTCGTGAGTTGTCATATAAATAAATCTGTCTGGAGGGACTCCTTTATTTGATCTATCTGACCGCTTTGGTTCTGGTGTTAATTGTTTAGACTCACTTGGTGTTTCTTCAGTGTCTGTGACTTCAATTTCTACGAAGTTTTTATTCTGTGATTTGTCATTTTCATCAGATGGTTTTTCTCTCAAATTTAATTGTGTTTCGACCTTCTCGTGTGTATTTTTGTTTTATAGAAATTTTACTGTTCTTGCGATTAATATTTCTTTACCACTTGTGTAAATGCGGTACTCATTGGAGTAATTGTTATAGCTGACAAAAATACCTTCAATTGCCTTATAATCTAATTTTTGTAGTTTATTTTTGATGACATAAGCAAAGGTTTTACAGCCAAAGGATCTAAGGTAACGAAATTTGGTGGTCGTTCATTCCAAAGCTCAAACGGGGACCTTACATTAGCTTTTGTAGGCAATCGGTTTTGCAGGTGATTCGCTGTACAGATAGCTTCACCCCAGAATTTTTGAGGCAAGTTTGCTTCGCTGAGCAAAGCTCTCGTCATTTCAATTAAAGTTCTATTTTTACGTTCAGCTACTCCATTTTGGCTCGGAGAGTACGGAACAGTGTGTTGGTGCTTTATTCCGTTTTTTCTAAGGTAATTGTCAACTAAATCATTGTTAAATTCCCCACCATTGTCTGCTCTTATATTTTTCGGCTATTCGCCAAATTTATTACTAACTAAGGCAACAAATTCCTTAAGTTTTTCATAAACTTCTGATTTCTTTGATAATAAATACAGAATGGTAAATCTAGAGTAATCATCTGCAAATGTTAAGATGTATGTTTTCCGCCTATGGTTGGTGTCTTGAAAGGCCCACATAAGTCAGAGTGTATCAACGCCAATCGTTTAGTGGCTCTATAATCTGCTGATTTTGGGTAAGGTGCATCTGTTAGCTTTGTTTTGATGCAAGTTTCACAAGTTGTGTCATGTTTACAGTTATTTATTTGTATTCCTTTCGCTAGGTGTTTTTATTCGATTTGTTTGATAGATGCAAAATTTTTATTGCCAAACCTTCTGTGCCATAATTCTATGCAATTATTATCCTTACAGATGTAAGTTTTATTTACATAGTTTACGTTTGCGGTTTCATTAGCTAATTGAATTTCATATAAGTTATTTTTCTTTACCGCTTCCAGGCGGGTTATTCCGTTAAATGTTAAGTTACATTTATCATTTTTCAATAAAATCTCGCATCCATTTTCTGTAGCTTTACTAACGGAAAATAGGTTTGATTCAATATCTGGAACAAATAATACATCTTTTAGTGTTATCTTATGTGTTTCACCGTCTGAAGTTATTGTTTTTATAAGTGTATTTCCTGATCCATAAGAAACTAATTTGTTTCCGTTTGCAATAACAACATTAGTTTTTTTCATTTGATTTAATTTCTGTAAATAAATGTTGATCATTTGTTATGTGACTGGAACTACCACTGTCAACTATCCACGCTTTGTAATAGCGCGGTTTTATTATAAACGCACAATGTTTATTACCTTGATGACTTTCATATTCATTGCAATCGGCATTTTTATCCGAATTTGATACATAATCATTTCAAACACTTTTATCATATTTTTGGAAAACAAGCGATGAATTAATTTTTTTTGTAGTATTGTTTGTAATTCATATTAAGTAAAGGATTGTTTTGTTTATTTTTATAGTTGTTATTATGCTAGCATTCTTTAGTGTTATGATTTTTTAATTTACAATTTGAACAGTATTTTTGTTCCCTTTTATATCCCGCAATATTAAATTTGTATCCTGCATTGTTAAATTTCTTTGTAGTTTTGAATGCTCTGGCGGTATTTTCAGATGATTCCGAACTATCGCTTCTGCGATTATATTCGTCAATCAACTTACTTTTAATAAAAGTGGGTGTCAATTCTTCTTCATTTCGGGATTCATGTGTTGTTATAAGTGTATCGAATGAAGCTGGTAAACTACACAATAAAAGCGCGGAAATATGATTATCTTTTATGGTTTCTCCGATTGCAGATAATTTGTCAATTAATTGAAGTATGTTTGTGTTATGCTTTACCATATCACCACCTTCAGGTAATTTTGTCCTATACAACATGCGTAAAAGGAATAGTTTGCTTGACAAATTACTTCTTTCATGAATTGCTTTTAAAGTGTTCCTTGTGTCTCTAGCATTTTGAATATTTTTTATGTGGCCGATCTGGCTATCCTCAATGCTGAGGTTAATTATAGCCCTTGCCTTCCGGCCCTTTTTAGACCAATTGGTTGTAATTGGGTTTGATGGTTCATCAGTAATGATCTCAAAAAGATCTTCTTTTATGAGAAGCATCTCCGTTTTAAATTTCCAAACATTATAATTGTTCGAGTTCAGCTTCTCTACTATATGTGCATCTTTTGCTGAACTCATTTTTAACTTATGTTACCACCTTTTAATTTTCGAATAAACCCTTTTATTAAATTATCATATACTTATATCTAATATTTAAGGAAGGCAACGCATCAGTCTCATAATCATTCTTAGATAAAAGATGAGACTTATCGTGTATTAATAATAATAATCACATTAAATCACAAAATAAAGATAAGGTAAATTGCTTACCTTTTGGTTCATGATCGTTGAAAGAATAATCAAATCTTATTTATGACAGACATAAAGTGTTTTTGAAAAACAGTTTATCTTGATTAATAATGAGTTTATCTATTTCTGAAAGAGATTACTATTTCCAACAATATCAACATTGTAGCGGAGAGTGGATTCGGGGTCTGAGGGTCATGATCCATGAAAATATACCAAAGTTTTTCGTTATCGTTTTCCTCCGAAATGCTGCAATGCGTACACTGTAAAAAAAGAGAGTATTATTACACTTAATTTGGGTTTCTAAAATGCCGAATGAAGTTTAAATATGCGCTATTTCTGGTGTCAACACACTTTTAAGTGTTATAATAGATTAAAAATGGTGTAATTTTACTCCTTTAAAAAATTATGGAAGCCTTACATCAATACAGGGGTGAAAATTTTAAACGACATATGACTCAGAGCGCCATTTTGAAATTTATTTATAGTGATGTTCCTGGGTAAGGATTTTGTCCGATTTCCGATATATTTCTGAGTAATGATTACTGATTAAAAATCAGTTAACATAGTCCCTGTTGCAGTTTTACCACAGCTGCAGCTGTGTTTATTTTAATATGTTTGGACTAATTAGTCGAAACCAGCCAGGCTGGCGCTGAATTTACAAAAAAAAGAGAGCCAAGTATACGTGGCCTAAGTCCAGATGTACTGAATGAAAGATTTGTGAAAGGAAAAATCTGCTACCCTGTATTTCCTTGGAATAATTTTTATAACTGTTAAGAAAACTTAGGAAATAGTAAGTTACTTATTGTTTATTTTGCTACAAACTCTAAAATGAATATCTAACTGTGTATACTTAGTTTTGGTTTTATCGTATTTAGCAATTTTAATCGTGTTTAACAATTTTAAAGCTAAAAACAGCTTTAAAGTTATATGTTATGCGTATCTATTGTGTCATATATCCAAGTTTTAACAATATAGCCTTTCACTTGATCGTATTTATTGTTCGTTCGATAATATACACCTGAATGTCTAAGTAGCCAAATATGTTTCCCTTGCACTTGAAACTCTTTTTAAACTCTTGTGTGATATATATATTTGCTTTACACACACACACACACACATATATATATATATATATATATATATATATTAAACTAATACATAATACTTGTAAAATATAACTTAGTAGACTAGTTATTTCGATATTTTTAAAATCAAAATTACTTATAATATAAACATGTAAAAATGTCACTTTCGTGTAGACCTAAGATATACTATTAGTTTTGATTTTATAGTGTTTTACATGATTTAAATCCCATTAGCTTGAACTGCTTTAAAGTAGTATTACAAATAAACATGGTGTTATAAGTTCATGTGTTAACAATACATTCTTTCAATTCATATTTGTTTTTTTTTTCTATTATTTAACTTTATCTGAGGTAAGAAACACTTTAAGATACGTATTTTAATAATACGTAAAACACAAAAATTGTTTTAAATTTGAAAGAAAAAAAAAATATCGTAATTTTTTTTAAATTCAGTACTTATACTGTAAGGATAATTAAGGCTAATTAATTGTATTTTCGTGTACTATTTTGCAAGAATAATAATACTGCTTGCAATAACAATCAGTCGCGTAGCCAAGGTTTACTTTCTGTGAGTGCCGAACATTTTCTATTTGAATGGAAAATCTGTTTTACTTTATCATAAATAAGAACATTTTCGCTAGTACACATTGCAATGGAAAGAGTTTAAAATTTGAAGTATACGGGTAATAATAGGTGAGAAATAAATTTGCGACATATAACCCTGATAAATTCAGGTTCTTTTTCTCTCTCTTTTTTTACTCAACGAAAGTTAAATCTAAAACTTTGTTAAAATAGATCATTAAAACAAAGGAGATGTTGGGGGGGGGGGATTAAAAGCCCTGCAAAAGCTCTAATGTCAGTATTAATAAATGTAGTTGCAATACTAGATACGCATAATAATGAGATAAATATGGTAAAGGATGGGATAATATGGAACGTTTTGTTCATTATTTTATTTGCTTTTGCATTAAATGTTTTTTAAGAGTAACATTTGAAAATTGATATCTCTCTTAAAATGAAAACATTTTCCTTAACCCTCCGTCTACCAGACGGGTCCATTGGACCCAACAGGTACATACAAAATATTCATTCAAACCAGAAATTTCTTTAAAATAAACTAAGTATATAAACCAGACAAAAATAAGGTAAATAAATGAGTTAAATAGTTTTAAATAAAAATTCTGGTGTAGAACGTTTTATTAAAACTTGAATAAAATTCCCGGTAGATCTAGGGTTAAGATGCTATTTTTCCTGAAAAACTTGAGAAATTTATACAGTTAAAACAATGTTTAGCAGCCTCTTTGCGTGAAACTATTTATTGTAAATTATGGTTGCATTAGATTTAAAATGTAATCTTTAAATTGTTTTTATTTTACTGTAAAGTGCAAATCAAATAAGCAGTAGTGTCACTTTACACCAGATAAGCAGTAGCGTGACTTTACACCAAAAATGGTGACAACTAAGTTGCCACTAAAAGTGGTGTTTGTTTACACCATTTGATATCTGGTGGCTCATTACACCAATTTACAAGTGGAATATCATTACACCACTTGGGGTGGCAACTTAGTTGCCACCCTTTTTGTTGTAAAGTAAAGGAAATCTTTTTTACAGTCTAGCTTTTTGTAATGAAAATTACCAAAAAGCTTAATAAACATTTGAAATAAAAATCGTAAAGTTCATTATTCTTGACTGCTGTTTAAAACAAATCCCCACTTTAACTTTTTTTAATCAAATACATGTAAATGTGCTTTACATATGACGTACACTAAAATTCAAAACACTTCTTTTGAAGAAAGTTAAATTGTAATTTTTTTCCAATTCTTTAAATCTATCGAGATTCGTGACAAAATGTATATCATTCAAATTCATTTCCAAATGCGTTTAGATGCCATATTATAATATAATAAAAAAGATACAGACTGACAAAAATAGGTTTGTCCTTCTGCGTCTTTGAATTAGTTTTGTTCTGGAACAATCAGGTCGTGTTTTTAAAGTACCTGAAAATAAATATTAAAATATTCCTTTAATATAATTAGCATATTTTTCTTTTAAAAAAAATAGTAACACAGGTCTTGAAAACAAAAAGTTTATTAAGGGGGTCCGGCACACATTTTAAAATAATTTTTATTTATTGAGTTAAAATACTGAATTTTTTTGTAATGGTTAACCTTACCATTAGTAAACAAAATCACATGATAAAACTTCTCCTAATTTTTCTAAAAAAATTTAAAATTTAAATTTATTAAAAAAGTGGTGTAGTTTAAAATCTTTATAGCTCGAAATACTATTTATAGAACTTCATTTTTTTTCATTCAAATAAACAGAAATATATAAGTTTTAATTTTGATTCAGTATTTTTAAAAATATTAATTTATAAAAAAATAATAAAAATTACCAAAAAATTAAAAAAAATTGGAGCAACTTCTTTTTTTTTATCATATTTTCAAAAGTAAATATTTTTTTCAAATATGCTGAATCAAAATTAAAGTAAAACAATTGAAAAATATATCTTCCAAGCTTGAACCTTTTATCTTTAATGGTTCTCGAGTTATAGAATTTAAATACGAGAAATGTTAAAAAAAAAAAAAAAAAAAAAAAAACGATATGAAGAAAAACGCATTTTTAGAAGAAGTCGTTTCCATGGCAGCCATTGCTTGAAAGCTAGATTTTGAAAACAAACCAAAACGAAAAAAATAATATTTCCTGTTACAATTAAGATAGAAACATGATTTAAACGTCATTTTAAGCGGGAAAAATACAGATAATATTTTAGTGCAATAATTTTTTTTAGAAAATTTTGAGATTTTTGTATCCGGAACCCCTTTAAAGGACTTTATAAAATAAAAGACTGTTGTATATTTTTCCAACATTATCCATTTAACACGTAACACGTAACAGTTTGCGACACGCCGGCGCGGTGGGTCACACTCGATTGTCTCAGAGTTGCCAAATCTCCGGCTTTTTGCACACCGCTGTTATTTTAGAGAAAATGCTGTTCTTTTAAATCGCCCAATTGTTCTAATTAAACAACACTTGTTCTAATTAAACAAAATTGTTCTAATAAAACAACATTTTCTGTATTAAAATACTGGTATCCAAAAAGCCGGAGACTTGGCTGCTCTGAGACAGTCGAGTGTAACCACTTCGAAATTCTTATGTATAAAATGATCTGAAAAATATTACATTCCTATGTTGTTTTTGTTCCTATAAAACTTTTTTAAAGAACAATTTTGACCAAATTTAACATTAAATATCTCTTAAACTAATTAAACATTTCTCTATGACACCTCCGATTTTCATATTTTTATATGACGTAGTTTTCTTAATATTAACGAAGAAAGACCACCGGTCACAAAAAATCAAAACCGGCGGCGACGACAGCTTTAGATACTTTTTTATAATAGATTCTAAAAATAAAAGGTGTACTATGGATAACTGTGACATATTTTATTCAATACACTGTCAAACATTTTAAATTTTAGCCTTGTTTCCAAAGACGTGTTTAATGGACAATTTTCAAAAATCTCCTGTTGAGAAAGTGCATGAAATTATTTCCAAATAACGAAAACAGGTACGCTTTGAAAGGCAGTTACTCAATTCTCGTTTATTTTTTATTTTATTTATTTTTTTTTTCTTTAACCATTTGGAAAAATTGTTATTGTCCTCGGTCAAGGTAGGAAATCAAAAACATATCTGAAGTGTTTTATTCGTTGAATCCCGCATTTCATTAGTTTTCTGATTGTCTATAGGGTCATTTCATGCAAAATGAGCAAATCAGCAGCGGCAGACATGTCAGAGATTTTAATGAAAATCATTATATAAGTAGATCATATCTATTTATAAGTAAATTTAAAATAATAGATTTCAGGATTGTTTATTTAAGTATTAAAATTTTTATTAAAAGTGGATGCAAAATCGAGGTTTTTAGAATCGAAGCTTAAAATTTCAATTTTGATTATTAGCCTTAGGAATGGAAAGACTATATTAAAAATTATTTATAATTAGGAATGAATAATAAGTAACAGACTGGCGTAAGTTAGTAATTGTATTTTTATTCCGTAATGATAAAAAATTATTTTTCAAAAATTTTGAGGGAAAAATGCAATATTTCTATTACTTGATTAAGCATGAAGGACAGCTCTTACAAAGTTATTTTTTTTACGTTATAGCTAAAAGTGTATATTTTAAATATCGAAAATTTTATTCGTGCCCTTTTTATTCCTCAATGAGAAAAAAAAAATAGTAAAAAATGTTGAGGGTAAAATGCTATATTTCAATCACTTTTTTGAAAGTGAGGGAAGCTTTTTAAAACTTTTAAATGATTTGATATATACATAAAAGTGTATATTTTAATTATAGAAACTTTTATTCTTGCTTTCAGTTTATTTTTACCTCAAGAATATAATTAATTAAAGTAGAAAAAATGAGTCAGTTTGGAGAAAAAATTACATACTAATACTAAATCCAGATACAAAAAATAGATGGCAGCACACATCCTTTTCACCTTGAAATCGTGCAATATTTTAAAAAACGCTCGCGAATTCAAATAAATATAGCATGGAATGTAGTAAATATTGCCTTTTTGAACCAATTTTTGTTATGTAAGGAATCAAAAAGGCAATGTTAATTTTTTTTTAGCATATCATGGACTTATTGATCTTTATGTCTGTGCAATAACTATAATGTCTGACCGTTCCTTCATTATTTTTTTCCCTATCTATAAGAGGAAAATTACGATTTTGTCATTTTTTTTAATGTTTCTATTTTTTTTTAAAGGTGAAGGAAATAAATGGCAACTTTCAAACATGGGGAATTTGATCTTCATATATAATACTACATCTGGCATCGATTTCACAGATGTTTTTTAATTCCTTTGATTTTTATAGTTTCTAATTTTCTCAAAATTCGCAAATTTTCAATTTTTACAACCAATTAAAGATTAATTATGGTGTTACCAGATTATTATTACTCAATAAATATGAAGATAATTTTTCAGAGGTTACATTATTATAAAAAAATTTCATTTCAGTTAAATAGTTTTCAAGATACAGAACTTCAAACTTGCAACTTTGGACGAATGCACACATGTCATTCTTTATCACAAGTTTTTTAAACGTCCAAAACTGCTAAGATAATTTATTTTTTGTAAAGATATGTTGCAGAGCTCTATTTGAATATGAAATGAACCTGTTTATCAAATTTTAATAAAATCGATTACTATTTGGCCACGACTTTTTTTAAATTTTTGCTCATTTTACGTGGAATGACCCTATACAGAAATCTGTATTTCCCCTTTACTTTCAACAGAGATACTTCTGTTGCCACTATGACAAAAAAGTAATAAAAACTACGAAAAAACTTAATAGCTCAGAAATAAATTGAGATACAGCTTTCAAACAAATTGCAATTAAAAATGCATTTTTTTCTCTATACGATGGTGTAAAAAGTAATATTGTGGGACGTTTAGAACTTTAAAAATGAAATTTCATTTAAAATTGGTCCAGGAATATTAATGTCTAATCCATAGCGTACGTAATTTATGACCAGCTCCGTAGAAATAAAAAAAACATTACAGTACCGAAAATTGTAAATCTGAAATTTCTTTTAAAATTTATTCATAATGGGTCCAGGAATGCTAATGTTTAACCCATGGCGTACGTAATGTATGATCAACTCCGGGCGATTTTTTATATCTTAAATGTTAGTCTTTGAAAAATCATTTTTCAAATGGTGGTTGTAATTTGTTAAATTGCTTTTTTCTCTTTTTTATTTATTTATTTATTTTTTTTTTTACAAGTAATCCAGGAGTCACTAAAAAAGAAACGTTTAAACATAAAATAGTATATACAAATCAATCATTGCAAAAATGAGCAGACGTATGTGTCTCATGAGTACTGGGACTCACATCATCAGTGTATAAGATAAAATGTTGGAAATTGTACGTCAAATGGTGCAAATAAGGTGCGTTCGCACTGTAAATAGTTTTATAAATATTCATAACTTGGTGCAATAGCTGTTGAACTTTCATGCAAAAATCCATGAATACAAGACTTATTACGACTATATATATTAAATCCAATAACAATTTAAAAATATGGCTCCATCATAAAGAGTACGTAATCACCATGACAACATAGATTCATTACCTATCATGGGATAAAATTGAATTAATTACGTATAATAGGATTTAATGGAATGAAAAAAGTTTATTAATATAATTTTAAGTTTTGATTTGATTTTCCTTAAATTTGAAATGACTCGACAAAATTCTGCAATGATTATGTAGATTAAATTTCAAACTGGGTAGTTTTGCGCCGTTATATGCGGACAAACAGAAGAACCATACAATTACTATAGGTGATATGTATTTATATAATTACGGACACTCTAAAAATCAAAATCCACCCAAATACATGAAAGACAACAATCCCCCCTCCCTCCACACAAAAAATAATCCTTGGTTATTGTGTATCTACACGTTTCTACTCTCTCGTTCAATTCCCTATCTCGCGAAAACATTCACCGAATTTTCAGAGGAATATGTCAAGGGCTCTACAGAATTTACTAAATAAGCATAAAAAGGGGAAAAATCAATTAGATTTTGAAAAGTATTGCAGAAGAAGTAAATTCAATTTTATAATATAAATTAACATACACATTGAGAAAATGTTAGAACAATTTAAAGACAGAATATTAATAGTAAAATGCAGCTTAAAATGTAATTTTTTAAAATACTTTCATAACTGAATACCAAGTAACCTATTTTTTCTCCGTATTGAAAATAATATTCTCTCAGTAATAGAAAATACAAATAATCTACGTTTTTAATTAAAATTTTAATTTAATCAAAAGTAACATACATTTTTCTCGTAGAAAAAATTAATTACTTATCGAAATGAATTTAGTAATGAAAAATGAAAGAAATTTGATACTTTAACAGATGAATAAAGTAAAAACAAATTACTACTTAAGATGAAAAGAAAGAAAATGATAGGGTTTTTTTTTTGTTTTTTTTAAAATAATAATTTGAAATTTTCTAAAATTGCGGAAACGTCGCATATGTATTTATTTATACATTATATAAGTGTCCAACCGCTTGTTAATATTAAGTATTTGTTTATTTTTAATTATATTTTATTTATGTATTTATTTATTAATGAAATACTTATTTCGTTACGGGATATTAGTCGAAACAAACGGTGAATTATAGGGTAAGTACTATATAATGGTATGGTGTATAGCTAGGTGTAAATATTCTAATATTTTTTATTCCAACTGTTTGCGACGCACATAGATTTTTTTAAACATACCAAAAATCAATTTAAAAAATATAAAGACTAGTAGATACCGTTTTCAAACGTATTGCATTTGAAAGTACATTGTTTTCTCCATTCGACGGTATGAAATATAAAAGTACGGTATTTTAGAAGCATTTTTAGATTGTTACTTTACGCAAAAAGGAAACAAAAATGTTTTACTTAAATATTTCCCACTATTGATATCTGATTGCCTTAATCAAGAAATTGTTTTTCCTTTATAACTTATTATTTTATTGCAACTTATGACAAATCTTTCTCTTTTGTAACTAAATTGATGTATTTAAAATCTGTATTCATGCATTAAAAGCATGGATAAGTAATGAAATTATATACTGTAGATGTAACCAGTTTTGACAGCAGGGAGCGACGGATAATAATATCCGATTGTTAGTATTAACCTATTTAGTAATAATAAGCTATACCCACTTCCGATTTAGTACCTGACTTATACCTAACAATAACATTCCGTGTATATCTATGAAAATCATAAATTAAATTTGGTGATATAATTAATGTAAAATATGTAGAAAAATTCATTTAATTAATTTAGTAATTCACAGTCATTTGCAATTTTCAATTAAGACAACTTTAAAGAATTTTCACTTCTCATATTGTGTTTCATTGTCACGATGTTATATATATCGTTTCAAACATTTGAACTAGCTTCCTAATTAATTTTGAACTATTCTTGGAAATGTACACTTTCTTTGACCTTATCACCTGCGAAAACGTAGTTGTTTGTAACTCAGGCCTTTTTTGGCCTCATTGAAATTTAAGTTACTATACGAACTGGATATTTCCAACTGAGAGAAAAAATGCCTAGGTCGCGATTCGAACCCAGATTCTTGGTTTACAAGGCCAGTGTTTTACCGTTTAAGCTAAATGGGACGACAACCAGCCAGCATATTTCGCTCTGAGTAACTTTTTGGTAGTAACATCTGGTCTGTCATGTCAACAGAATAAACCACAGGTAAAGGAACTCCATATAAACGATGGTAACGTATGTGAACTAATATTTTAACACGACCAAACTGATTGGTATAGTTATCATATGAACTGAATATTTCCAACTGATCGAAAAAACGCCCAGGCTAGGAATCGAACCCAGATCCTTGGCATACCAGTTACTATAGTCTTTCTTTCTTTGACTTCATATTTCGAATGCATTTATAAGAACATTTTCCTTTAAATTGCTTTTCAGGAATTAGTCGCCTGGAAAATCTATAACAATAAGCGAAAAATGTATGCTCCAAAACTATTACTTTTAATGTAGGATTGTATAAAAGCTTTCGGTATCAGCTTATTTTGTAGCATTAAGCGATTATTAAATCTAACCTTAATCACATTAAGTGGCATCTAGCGTATTAAATAGATAAAAATATCTCTCTATATGTAGAATTTTTTTTCATTCTCGTGCCAAAGAAATAATATTTTAAAAATAATTTATGTTTGAGAAATTTCCCATGAAGAACGTATTTGCCATAAGCATAATCTTACATGAAGTAAAAAAAATAAATAAAAGATAAAAATTCACTTATAATTAAATTCGAACAATATTCCAGCCACTGTTCAGTTGATTTTCCTCGTAATTCATTTTTTTAATTAATATTACTCTATCTTACTAAAATAATTTTCTTTAGTTCAAACTAGGTTAATAAATTTCTCTGGTCAATTAGTTCAAACTCATAGCGTTTCGAAATAAAAATGGGTGAACTTAGCTTAACTTTTTTTCTTCTTGGTCAGAGAATAATTATTAGTTTTTTACTTCTAAAGAAAACAATGCTTGGAGTATAATTAAGGTAATTGAAAAAACCATAAATGAATTACTCATACTTGACTAAGAAATAAATATTATTTGAAGGAACATCTGAAATGATTTAGAACAAAATTATCAAAATTACGACATTCAAAGATAATGGAAATAACATTATAACATAATAAATATTTTTTATTTTTTCTATTATTGTTATTATTTTTTGTAGATGGAACGCCGTAATTAAAATCTGTAACGAGGCCTTAAAAATACGGATGAGTGATAAAAATATATGAAAAAGAAATAAAGTAGCTACATAATTTTTAGGGAAGAAGTAGTTTATAAACAATTTGGATTTCATAAATAATTACATTGCACTTTTCAGCGAAAAAACTATTTCCATTGGCGTAATTTTACGCATGATTAAAAAGATAATAACATAAATAGTTATCTTGTGACTTATAACTTTCTGTTAGCAGTAATTGACATTTAATTTTAAATAGCACTTATTGCTTATTAGCCGCCGATATGTTATTTCTTTTACGCAACAATTAAAGTGTCGTCACTAAAAAGTAATGTTAAGTTACATAAGCCAGCCATTAAACGAAGCAGATGCGTCATTGTACGGTTAAATACTGAGAAACTCTATTGCATCTTTTTTAACTTCTAACCATAGCATATTTTCAATCTTTACTCCTTAGTATAGGTGGAAATAATTTTAACTGCAATTTGTTTGAAATCCGCATCTCGATTTATTTTTGAGATATTAACTTTTTTATAGGTTTAATGCTATTTCTGTAATGGTGGCAACTCAACTACTCCCTTTCTGTAAAAAAGAAAGGGACAATAGGCGGAAAATAGGGGCTTACTATACCCCTTTTTGATGCCACTTTCTCATAACAACAGAAAATATATTATTTATTCACCTGCTGGCATCTGTTATATTTCCTATATGACGTAATATTCACTTGTTTTCTAAATTCGTCAAACGATTTAATTTCTTTTCATTTTTCAGGCGAAAATATTAATATAGAGAAGTAGATTTTGTAGTAAGAATTCTATTGTGGATTTTTAATTGTTGCCAACTGCTATAACAAAATATGTTTAAATTTGATGGGATATAGTTATTAAATTCGTGTTTATTTATTAATTAAAAATTAACTGTAAATTATTTCGATTTTGGATTAATTTCGTTGTTCGGCCGTGTTTTAATGCACAATAATGTAATATTTCACAATTGAGCCGAAATGGTATAGACTTAAATTAGGGACTACTTTTCCGAATGAATAATTTGTGATAAACAATAAAAAATACTAGTATGTTATGTGTCTGTTAAATCGTGTTGTAATACGATATTTTCCAAACGTCTTCAAAAATTCTTCCTTCGACTTTGTCATATGCAAAGAACTTGAAATAACTACATTTGTCATATTTCAGAAACTAACATATTCGTTAAATTTCAGTAAAACCTAACTTCTGTGATTTGGTTAGTTACATTTATTAGCGTAAAAGGGATTTTTACCCCAAACGGAAAAAACAAATTCAGTGCCGAAAGTGTTAAAAGGATAATTTCTATTACATAGATCTTTTCAGCTTTTTCGACGTTAAATATCAATTGAGGAATGGTTTCCTTTGGGACAAATTTCTATATTTCCATTGTAGGAGTCATTGTACTTTTGTACACTTAATTCTATTAAAAAAAAAATTAAATAACAGATTTGAGTGAAGTTATAAATACTGCGCAAAATCCTTATAAATTCAAATTTAACTAATTATTGTTAATTTCCAAAATCCTTCTACAATTTAATAAATGATTGTGTAAATCAGCTAATGTAGTTTTAAGATAAGTGAAATGTAAATAAACAACAAATCATTTGCTAAATTGGTGTATGACATTTAATACAGATTAAAACATTAAAAAAAACTAAAATATCTATTCTACGGTTTCAGCACACCTCCGTAGCCTTCTTCAGGAATCTAAATGAACCAAGATGTCAGCCATGTCAAAACTCCGCCCGACAGAAAATCGTTCACATGGGGTAAAATAACCAATGACCGGGAAATAAGAATTTACTGGTGCCATCTGTTGAGATAATATAAATGGTTTGTCGCCATCTGTTGAGATATGGTGATAACATAAATACTCTCTTGTCATCTATGTGTGAAAATAGCTTTTAAACTGTATAACTCAAAATCAAACGTTTCTAAGGATATGTAACCATAGTTTTGGAATATTATATGATAACTTTGGTTACATATCTTTAGAAACGTTTGATTTTGAGTTGTGCAGTTCAAAAACGATTTTCACACATAGATGGCGACAGAGTATTTATGTTATCATCATATCTCAACAGATGGCGACAGAGTATTCATATTATCATCATATCTCAACAGATGGCGACAGATTATTTAGGTTATCATCATATCTCAACAGATGGCGACAGAGTATTTATATAATTCCCAGTAGATTTTTATTTCCCGGTCATTCGTTATTTTCCCCCATGTGAACGATTTTACTGTCGGGCGGAGTTTTGACATAGCTGACATCTTGGTTCTTTTAGATTCCTGAAGAAGGCCACAGAGCTATGCTGAAACCGTAGAATAGATATTTTAGTGTTTTTAACCTTCCGTCTACCAGACGGGTCCATTGGACCCGACAGCAATATTTAATGTAAATTTTTCTCATGAAAAATAGCATTCAAAGTTTCGCGATTACATGACTTTTCCTGCAATTGTCTCCTCTATGTATATGCAATTGCGATTAAAATTTTGTTCGAAATTTTTTACCTATTTTTAATTTGTTTCATTGTTTACCACGCCGGTCCATTGGACCCAACATTAAAACAAACGTAATATACTGTTGCTTTCTTTTTCTAGGGTTGTCATAAATCATGAGGAGGAACAGGGTTACCATAATTGGCTGTTTATCGCCCATTTGGCGATGGATTTTTAGCGCCAATCTCGCCAAATTTGGCGACTTTATAATGAAGTTTTGAGAACATTCTAGACTGATCTAGTAAACTTCGTGCTCTATATATAAAAGGTTACTTCTGGTTCAGAGAGTCATTTATCAACAGACACAGTTAGTGAGCGAATGGTGTCTATTGATGTTTTTGAGTCTTTTCATTGAAAATAGGACTTGATATTTGAAGACAAGTAATAAGTGTAGTTTGTACGTGCTTTGTTATTTTACAAATATTCATCATTTTCTTATTTCCTAACTTATTTTTTGTTAAAAACTGAATTGAAGATGAACAGAAAAAAAGTATTGACTCAAGAGGAAATTCAAAAAATTATGGAAAATCCGGACGATATAGAATTCGACACCGATGATGAAAATCTGTCGTCTGATGAAGGTGAAGTAGATTATGTTGAAATACATAATGAAATTTCTGATTCCTACTCAGAATCTGATAATGATTCCAATGAAGTAAATGTAGCAACCACAAGTACTTCAAATTCTACTTTTGTTTCCAAAAATAATTCACAGATCTGGTATAAGAATGAAGTTGCCAGACACAAGGAAGACGTACTGAAATCAATATTTTACGTGAAAAATCTGGACCTTCAAGATTTGCAAATCGTGAAGTGGATTCCATATCATTTTCATTTCTTATCTATTTCCGAAAAAGACTTTTGGAAATTATAGTAAAATGGACAAACGCGGAAGGCAATAGAGTATTCGATAAAGAGTGGAAACCTATAGATATTATAGAACTTAAAAAATTCATCGGACTTTTATTACTTATTGGAGTATATAAATCGAAAAATGAAACAGTAAGCGAACTTTGGAGCATAAAAAATGGAAGACAAATATTTCGGGACATTATGAGTCGCAATAGATTCACAAGTATATTACGTGTCATAAGATTTGATGATGCTGCTGAGAGGCGTAAAAAAAGATCAACTGATAAATTAGAGCCAATAAGAGAATGCTTTGAATTGTGGAATAGCTATTTACAAGACCCTTATATTCCTAATTGGTCTATAACTGTCGATGAGCAATTAGTTTCTTTTCGTGGAAAATGTCCTTTCCGTCAGTATATGCCATCTAAACCTGGAAAGTATGGATTGAAGTTCTGGGTTATTTGTGACAGCGTAACATCGTATGCTTGGAAACTGGAACTATATACAGGCAAAAATGAAGTAAGAGAATCTCATCAGGGAGAAAATGTAGTTAAAAGATTGACGAAGGAAATTGAAAATTCTGGTCGTAATATTACATGTGATAACTTTTTTACGTCATATGCATTAGCAACACATCTTACTTCAAAAAAATTATCTCTTATTGGAACAATTCGAAAAAATAAACCTGAATTACCCGCTGTGTTCACAAATCCAAAACATCGTTCTGTATATTCTACTTTATTTGGGTTTCAAGAGAAGGCGACCATCATCTCTTACTGTCCCAGAAAAGGTAGAATTGTTACTTTGCTAAGCACAATGCATAACACTTATGATATTGATAACAGCTTAGAAAAAAAGCCACAAATAATCCTAGATTATAATAAAACCAAAGGCGGAGTAGATACGATGGACAAAATGGTAAGAGCATATAGTGTGAAACGCATGACACGTCGGTGGCCTTTGATTGTATTTTATAATATGATCGATATAAGTGCGATGAATGCATACATAATATGGTTGTCACTGAATGCTGAATGTGATCCGAAAATGAAAAAAAGGCGGAATTTCATTATTCAACTTGCAGAAGAATTAGTAGGTGAAGGAGGTATCGCCGTCTCAACATCTACTTCAGAACAACTTTACGCAAATAGTTTTGAACCGCCACGAAAAAAATCAAGATGTCATATTTGTCCCTCTAAAAAAGATCGAAAAACACGAACATTATGCAAGAAGTGTACGAAAAATGTTTGCGGAGAACATTCCGTCGTTATTTGTACTTCATGTACAGAATAATTTTATTATGATGAAAAACGTTTTGTAGTCATTATAATATACTATATATATTACTTTCTTACTGTATGTGTTACTTTCTTACTCTATTACTATATATATCACTTTTATATATTGTATAAGGTGCATTAATAACAAATATATTCATTGTAGATAAATGGGTGTTTTGTATATTTTGAAATCCTATATATTTTACATATGGGTCCAATGGACCCGAATGGTAGTTCTTGCATATACTTTTTTTTGGTAGTCTGAAGGTTAATGTTTTAATCTGTATTAAATGTCATACACCATTTTAGCAAAGGATTTGTAGTTTATTTACATTTCACTTATTTATATTTGAATTTCCTATGGTGTAATAGTCCAAAATTGTTTATAGTAGTTTTAAGAATTCACGAAAAATGCATTAGAAGATGAAATTTTCATGAATTCATAATCAGAAAAATAAAGGGTTAACGATTTTAATAAGTTACTATCAAAAATCGTATTAGGAAATTCCCTTTAGTCACATATTTTACAGAGTTAGGCAATTCATTTTTACAAAATGTGAAGAAATGATTAAGCACGTTATTACATTTAACAGAAATCTTCACTTATTCATTTATTGTGTATTAACTTTCTCTATGTTGATAAAGCATAAAATGGGAAAAAAGTGCTCTATAAATATCAAACAATTTCTTTTGGATTTAGAAAATGGACATCGTTGTATAAAGTAACATTTAAATATTTTATTAAATTTTATTCAAAATATTTTTGAATAAATATTAAATAAATTGATGAATACACTATAAATCTGAATTGTTTTCTTCCAATATTAATACGTATTATTACAATTTATTAATGTACTTATTAGTATAAATTAAATGATTCTATGATGTAGTTTTTAACTTCTAAAATATTTTTTCTTTGTAATGTTTCTAAAATTTGTTGGTCTCGTTTCTTTCTCATAAAGGTCTCTTTTTTTATATACATTTCCTTTCCAATTGTTTTGTTTTGACTATCACTATTAAAGCTTGCTGCATTACCTGAATATATATATATATATATATATATATATATATATCGAGTAGTTTAAATAATATAACTGGTGTAATTTAAACTGATATAATTGGTGTAATATTACATAATAATAATAGGAAAATATCAGAATTCACATTATTATTGTATAACGCTACATCAGTCGTACCGGTCGTTAAATTACTCCATAAAATTGGAGACAGTAATGCTGTAAGAAAATTTTTGTAGTAGCTTTTTACATTGTTGGGTCGAATATTTTGATTTGGCAGCGATATATATGCTTTTTTAGGTTCTTTTTGCAATTAGGAATGTTTTCCTGAAATGCATTCAATAATGTATAGTTGACAAATTAATAATTTTTTTTTTAATTTCAAGTTCATGGAATTTCAGTTAAGGGGAAGTTGGCCAAAAATGATCCCATAATCTAACAACATAACTCTGTAAATGAAACCTTGGCACAATGCTAATATGTTTTACACTATATTTTGCATTATAAACATATTTTAATAATATTTCAAACCCAAATTGTGTAATGAAAAAGATAGATTTTTGAAAAAGTGCCCAAATGATCATTTTATCCTCACCCAAGTACAAAATGATCCTTTATTTAAAAAATAATTGTAAATTGTTTTTTATCGGCGAAATAAATGATATAAAAGTAATTATGGCAATACATATTGAAATAAAATAAGCTTTGCAATCAAATAGCATACATAATTTATTTTATGTAAATTTTAAATTAAAAAAGCGCCAACAATAATTTTTAAAAAACAATAAAATGGAATATTTGAAAAATTATAATCGGTACGATAACACTTGGACTTAAGAGAAAAGTTTAATGCAGTCACGCATTTGTAATATTTCTGTACATGAAAGACTGCATATCTAAATAAATATGAAAGTTAGGGCTTATCTTATAACATATGTTATAAAAACAACCTTTTCTAAGATTCTTTTCAGACGCGTAATACTGCGATCGATTGAATACCGCCATTGCTTCTTCTTCACTTGGCAAACTAGTTTATGTGTTACCCTGTTATAACGCGATCTTTCCGGAAGAAAACCTATGTGGATTGTTTTGCTTGCTAGGATCATTTTAGGCCAACTTCCCCATTATTCGTTTGAATTCTTTTGACAGAAAAATATTTTTTTCACATGTTTGGGTAACATATGAATATATACGTTATTCTGCAATTAAATAAGACCTTGTAGAGTCGTGCATTGCGTGCAGTATGCCAGTTTTACAACAAACCGCATAAATGCTTATTTTATTCATTTATGTTTGTCCTTTTTGTAATAGATAATATTTTTATCTGAAATTGATTAAGCAGTTATGTTTGTAAGTTGAAAATAAAAATTGAAGTATTATATTTAAAATCAAAATTTATCGAATTTCATTTTGCATTTTTATGCATTACGTCAATGGAAAATTTGTTTTCATATGTTGGGTAATATTTAAATATTTTAGTTTTACTTTCTGTTATTCTGTAATTAATTAAACACTGTTCTGAACACTAAAAATTTGATACATTTCAGTACTAATCCTACAAGGACTGACAGATTCAAAAAGAAAAATAAATAAATAAAAAAATAAATAAAAATAAAAATAAAAAATCATCAGTTGGGTTCTTCGCGACTAACACTTTCAATCCTTCTTCATCTGCTATATTAATGTCAGCATTTATGTTGAAAATGTTTTACTATATAATAGAAAACATAAAATTATGTAAAACTGTACCATATTTCTCATACATCTTTCTTTTTTCTTTATAAAAAATAAATAAAAACTTTTTTTTCGTGATGGTGAATAAATGGTTCATCATAAATGGTTCAAATAAGTTCATCACTAAATTTATTGAATCTTCTTATATTTTACCTCTATAGTTTTTCTATACTACGACAGTAAATCAAGGTTTGTTTATGTTGTTAGCACTGGGGTGCCATTTAAGAGGGCTAGTGGTGAACAATTGCTCCCCGACGTTTTCTACATTTCATAACAGTTTAGTTATCATATATTTATACATATGTGATCTTCATTTGTAAGTGCAATTCCAAACCGTAATTTGTTTTAGTAAAAAAAAACCTATAATGCCTCCAACGTGACTGTAAATTGCACTCGTAATGAAAAGATTCTATTTGCTCAAATGTTATAAATTCAATGTACTACAATGTATGTAATTGTTTGTAATAGTAGGTCAGTGGCGAGGCGTGAAAATTTTCGGTGGTCATCGCAATTATTTAAGTTTGTGGTGAAAAATTATTAACTCTAAAATTCAATGGTTGAATGTTCAAAAAAGAAACTTTAAATCTTACCTTCACTTATACATGAACTCCAAATTTTCTGCTAAAAGTGGATCGTAGAGTTTTAAAAGCTTATTAAGAGTTTTAAAATATTGCTTGGTCATCGCCGCATCCAGCGATGACCGGACGCCACGCCACTGTAGTAGGTATAGATCCACAAGCTTGCACATAAGGTACAGGGTCTCCCCTCCTAAGAAACACTAATGGATATTTCAGGATTTTATGCGAAAGTACACTGGTGGGCAAAACTTAAGGACCACTGATATTTTAGACGATTACAGTTAGAAATAGATCTGTAGCAGCACGTTTAAATTTGTATGAATGCGAGACGTACTTTAATTTATGAAAGTTATGCAAATTTTGTACTTCCGCTTTTGTCGATCACGTTACAGCATAAATAATATATTTTAGGTAATCAGCGGGTGCTGTGAGTTGTCATTAGATGTAAAAAGTAAAGGAGATGGAATGCAGCTTGAACATTGAAATTTTGGACATGTCTTTTGCCATCATTTAGATGATATTACTCGTGGTAGAATAATCGGGAAGTTGTAAGAAGGACGCAAAATGTGAGTTGTTTCCCGTGAATTTAACATCGTGCACAGTATTGATTCTAGGGCGGCATTCCAAAAGGGTAGAATATGTACTAGACGCAGGGGAGGAGGTCGTCCTAGCAGTACGACGTCCCAAGAAGAGATCGATATATTGATATTTCGGCTAAAAGGAACCGACGCAGCACAACTGGCGAATTAGCAAATCAACTTTGTGCTGCCACAGGAACTAAAATATCGCGGAAAACTGTTTCAAGACGTTTGAAAAAGGGTGGGCTATACGACCGAAGACCTTTCGTGTGTATCTCACTCTCGAGATGCCAACGTAACGGCCGTTTATAGTAGTGTCGTACGCATCGCGCTCGGACTGATGACGGCTGATCTACCGTGCTCTTCTCAGATGAGAGTAGATTCAGTCTAAATTCTGATTGTAGACATAAACTGATATGGCACGAGGTTGGTAGTGCTTACTGTCGCGAAAATATTCCAGAAAGAGATCGAATTGTAACCTCAGGTACCATGGTGTGGGCAGACATCATGTTCAATGGCCGCACATATCTGTATGTGCTTAACCAAGGACCCATTACCAGTAAACGGTAGATTGAAGACGTCCTGCTTCCAGATGTTCGACATTTTTGAGGTGCTGTCGGCGAAAGGTTTTGTTTCATTGAAGATAACGCACCTTGTCAATATATACAGTCTGTACAAGATTATCTTGAATCCGAATTTATCCATCGCATAGATTGGCCAGCTCGTTCTCCTGACCTGAATCTCATTGAGAAGGTATGGGATGCCTTGGGGAGACGTATTGCTGCTCGACAATTTCCTCCCACAAACAAGGAAACTCTCATCCATGCAGTGAACAGGAATAGATAAACTTGCTTCAACAGCTACTGAATCATATTGTTCTGAGTATGCCACGCCGTGTTGAAAGTTTTCTTGTATTACACGGTGGTCTCATTCTTTATTGATATGGCACTGACGACTGTTAATTTTGTGTATTTTGCTTTCTTTGTACAGTCATGTTTTCGGACAATATTCACGTTTCAGAAAAATAACCTCTGGTAATGCCCTGTATACATTCTTTCGACAATTTTTTTATTAAATCCTGTGTAACATTCTGCTAGTACTATTGTTTGCTTCTTGACCCACAATCTCACGTAGATTCTCATTTACGTGTACACTTCTTCCTGATCCTTAAGTTTTGTCCGCCAGTATTTTACAAGCTTAATAGATTTTTAGACAAGAAAACTGCCAAATTGATCATCCTCTAACAGAAAAACGGGCGAAAAAGAAGGAATTTTATAATAATATCGAAAATCATGCAAGAGTGTTGTACACCAATACATTACATTTCAGGGAAGAGCATTGCTACAATATGAAAGTTCATTTTCTAACAAGAATTGCTTGATTGAAGTTCGGAGATTGATGCGCGACAAATCCGTTCAACAGTATGCACTATGTAGTTAAACAGTTAACCCCGAATAATTCAGTGATTTCGTAATAAACTCAGAGTAACATGAGATACTGAAACAAGCCTTCATTCACATAATTAAATATGAAGAGGAATGAATAGACACTATACGAGGTTAATTTGAATATGTATTTTAGTTTAGAACAAAATATACGTTTTTGGAAATTTTCAAATTGCATTATTTATTTGATTTAAATAACGTATTTGTGAGGAAAGTGTATAAAATGTATATTTTGAAACAGGATTTTTATCACTATTTCACTTTTCAAATAGAAAAATAAAGAAATATCTTTAATAATCACGGTCATTACATCGCTAACGGCAGTGCACTTAGTTGCAAAATTTCAGAAACGTCGGTTTATTCAATGTGTGATTTCAGTCGAAAACGTAAAAGAAAACCTTTTCCCCAAATCACAACCCCTTAAAGATTACATCACCGACTATACGTTATTTTTCAAAAGAGATTAATTTCTTTCAAATATTATTTACTTCTTTTGCAATGTTTTTAATTATTGTAATAAACATGACGAATAAACATTAACTACATATAATAAAAATCACATTTGTTGAATTTACCATGCATGACAAAATCATAAAATACTATTTTAATAATAATCATTATTTACACAAAATTATCTTTTATTTTGAAGCAATATATTTGCATAAACAGTCATTAAATGTATTACGTTCATTTATTTGTCGAATTACCAGTGCCACACATTACTTTTCCAAACATTCTCGTAATGATAATCTCATTTTTATCTTCCGTTTTCATATCAAGAAAGACATTAAAATTCAGTTTATTATTCCTGTCTTATTTTTTCCAAAATTCAGGACGGGTATTATGTAAAACTTACACTTACTAAATTTTATTTTTCATTTCTTTTCATAATAGCGGAAATATTATTGTTAAATTTATTATTTATTTTCTTTATTGACTTAAAAGTGTTATTACAAAGAATATTTAAGATTGTTAATCAAAATTTTATGTTACAACATGATTACGTACAACTGTAGATAGCTATTTTTTTTTTAAGTTAATGGAAATTTTCAGTTATACCTAGTTCGTTTATGATAAATAGAAAACATTTAATCTATATGTATGTGTATGAATGTCACATTATTTGTTCTGATTAAAATACATGCCCTTGTGTGTGTCATTCGTAGTTGTTGTCGAAGTACTTCTGCAGAGGCTCTGTAGAGGCTTTCTCAAAATTAGTAAAAGCAGGAAAGGGCAGTTAATAGTATTATAGAAGGTAACAACTTACAGACTTCGCGAAAATATGTGTCATAGGAGAGGCCTATTAACTTATAGCTTAACACACGAGAGCGCGGATAACAATTCTATCCAGGGCTTAATTTCTAAGAAAAAAAAGTACCGAAGCCTTAATATTATGCGGTTCCGGTAGTAACAACTTTACCGTTCCCCCTCGACCCCTGCCACTCCAATCTGAATATTTATATTTCGTATATTATTTGCTAAATTTAAAGCTTTTTTTTTTTTTTTTTTTTTTTTTTTTTTTTTTTTTTTTTTACTTTAGCAAAATAAAATTTGTAAATATATCTATCACCATATACTTAGCTTTCAACTACCCCCTTTTTAGTTATCACTCCTTTCGAATATTAATCTTTGCTCAAATTTAATGTTAATTACATAATTCTGCGATTAAATATGGTAATGATTATGATTAGGAAATAGTGTTAACACAAAAAAGGGCCAGTTTGCAGCTATGCACTTTCATGAAAAAATGAATGAGGTTTACAGAAATTAATATTTATTTGCTGAAGAATGGAACAAAGTTTTCCAGTTTCCTATAAAAGGTGTATATCTTAAACTATTGATTGCTTCCGCATTCACAATCTTTTGTCGTGAGTCCCTGAAAATCAGATCATATTAAAAATTCTTCATCGTTATCGGAAAGATTAGATGCTTTTATAGAAAAAGGAGAAACACTGCTCGGTTGCTTCCTATCATAGTAGCAATACATGATAATTATTTTTACTTACAAATGGAAGTAACATCGCAAATGTGCAGAGTAGAGCCTTAGCATGGGCAGCGTTCATGACACAAAATAAATACAAAAATCCCTAACGTAATACTTATACTCGTACCCAATAGAAAACAAAAAACCTCAAACAAACAAAATCTCAAGCTGATGCTCGTTGGCTAAACGCAGAAAATATTCTTTTCCGGTTAGCTATATAAAAAAATAAGTAAAAAAACCAGCCAATTAAATGTTATCCTACTTTCACAAAAGAAAATCGAACTGAAAGCAAATTCATTGTTCAGTTTCTTGATTGGCGCCGTATCAACACGTCATCGACATAAATTTGCAAATATCACTATGATAGAAAACTCGATTTCTTTTTTTCTTTTCATTCTGATCTAAACAGAATTAAAATGGTTTGAAATATAATATAATACGTAATTTTAAAGGAGGATTTTTTTTAAAACTATTTGGAAATGGATGTTGTTTTCGGTCGAGGATGGGGAAAAAGGATGCTCACATTTTATTTTTTATAACGAAATTCAACGATGTTCTTTACTTTTAGAATTTTTTTTTATTTGAATAGGTAATAGAAAGGCATAAAATCGTTAAAAATTGAAAAAGTTACAAAATGGGTAGGCGCAAATTATCAGATATGGAAAAATGAAAAGTCAAAGTGCGACGTCAAAATGAAAATAGTCTTGCAAAGAAAAAATCGAGGTCTTGAACTCATTATGTAGGTCATGAAAATCGAGGTCTTCAACTGATTAGGTAGCCTATGAAAATCGAGGTCTTCAACTGATTATGTAGCCCATGAAAATCTATTACAGAATAAAAGACGAACGCAAAAAGGGAAACAATCTAATGGTTAATCGATTCATAGTAAAGGGCCATATCTCGAGGGTCTCCAATCCACTAGCCGCGGTGTAATACAATCGGTCGATTCTAACCGGGAAAAATTGAGCACAACGTAGGTAATTTGTCGCAATCTGTTCATGATTCGGTGGAACTGCTTCAAAGAAAAAATTCCAAATGGTTGTTGCAATCTATTAAATTACAAGTTTTTTTTTTGTTTGTTTGTTTTTTTTACACATAAGTAAATAAAATTTTGAGTCTAAGACAGATTGATCTCGAATCATTCTAAGCCCAAAACCAGATATAAAAATTGAATCCGTTTTATCTACACCTCATACGTGTGCAATTACATCACATATAAGTGTTTTGATTAAAAAAGAATGCAAAATCTTGGAGATGGGAAGAAAAGAGAAACGTAATTCAGGCTTCGTTTTCGGAAGCGCTATTCCACTGGGTTCCAGAGCCACGTATTTTTGAGCTCCGGAGAATTCCGAACAATATTTAGATAAAGGTATATATAAATATTATACAGACATGCAAACAATGAATACATTCAGTTGGGTTTATTGCATTTATTGTTTGGATGTCTGTATATTATTAATATACACATTTAACTATTGAATGCAGGCGTTATTTATGTGTGTATGAGTGTTTTAATATATATTGTAGTATGAGTGTTTTATTATAATATTTAGATAGTTACTAAAAACAGAGAAGTACCGGAGCTGGGCTCCGGCGCAAATGAAGCCCTGATAATCTATCAAATGGCATTAATGGAATAATATTAGCCTTTTTTCAATTTATTAACCTTTTACGTACTGAATTACGAATTTTTCGTGAAATTTTTAAACTATATTGAAAGTTTACACAATCATTTAATAAATTTTAGAAGGATTTTAGAAGGACTGAAGGATTTAGCAGGATTAACTAAACTCGAGTTTATAAGGATTTTGTGCACTACATATAACCCCACACAAATCTTTTATTTTAAATATTTTACTTAGTATTTTGTAGAATTAGGGAATGTGCAAGTATAACGTTCTTAAAATAGAGATATAGAGACATTTCCGAATTTAAACATTCCACCCCATCCCCCAAAGCCAAAAAAGATGAAAAAATACAAAGACAAAAGAAATCATCCTTTTAAAAATATTTTTGTTTTGTGTGACGTATAATGCTTTCGGAACAAGATAAAATAATGTATCTGTAATTCATTCTAAACTGTATTACAACTAATGTATGTATTAAATAAATTTTATAACAAGTTATTTTAATGGTACTTATAAGTACCGCCAGTAGATAAAGGGTTAATTAATTTAAACATCTTTCCATAATCAATACGAAAGATTCCAGAGTTTGATGAAAATTGCTCAGGTTTTAAGACGATGAAAATCACTGAAAAAATTTCTCTGGGTGTGGGCATCTGCTTTCGTCCGTGGTCGGGTATCAACTAACTTCACAATAAAAAACCACAATGCCGTACCTGGCTTCTTTCAACCAGCTCGCACTAGTGGCATCTACAAAGACGTATGTCAAAAACTGACGTAAAGAATTACTGAATTGTGGCGTGAAAACCCAAAAGAGTATTCTTTGTAAATAAAAAAAATATCTTAAGATATAAAAGATTATTCCAAATTTTTAAAGCAATTTGTTGCGGAAAATCTCAGACACCGGAAGAATAAACAGAGAGATTTTGAGACACAGGTGGTAAAGAGAATTTATTTTACGGTAGAAATAAATAAAATAAATTTTAAAAAAGTTTAAATAGATTTAAATTATTTTCTCTGCATATTTATATATCGTTTAAATTGGAATGTACAGAGCTTAGAAAAATTGTCCTTGATGTATTAATATAGAACAATATTTTCACGTTAGATTAAGGGTGTCAGGAGACAACAAAAATATACGATAAATCTGTATGTGCATTACAACCGATGACAATAAGAAGAATCAGAAAGAAGATAAGTTAGAAAAAAATTATTTTTGCAAGAGTAAATCAAATATAAAGATGACGTTTTAGCAGATTATTATTTTTTTTTCATTTGTCGAAGTAGGTTTTTTATTTTGAACATTATTTAAGATCTACACAATTTTTTGACAATTTGAGATTTTTTTTTATATTATTATTATTTCATGATAAAAAAATAAGGTAAGCAGGACGCAATAGAATGTGCCTAATTATTTTACTCACTTGTACGATAAAACATTTCTACTCCTTACGAAGTTTTTTTTCTTTGTTATATCCGCTCTGTGGAGACTCAAATTTTTCTTATGAAGGAGAACATTGGAACTGTATATTATTTTAATACAATTTGTATAATAATATATAACTGTAACGCGCGCCACCCGTTTCAAATAATAGACTTTACCGGCAGTCACGTGACCGGTTTTGTGTGAGCTCTGCCGGAAGAGAAATGCAGTTAGTTCGATGTAGTTCTGTTCTGTTTTGAGTTGTGGAAACAGGTAGAAAGTTATTTGCACTATTATTATACTGTGTATATGTGTTATGTGCCGTCTTACTAAGATTAAATTAAAAAAAAAATATTTAAAAAGCTACCTCGAGAAAGTGTTATTTTGAAGTTATGTGAAATCTCTGTGTGAAGTTAATTTGAGCTAGACCGACAATTGGCTACCCAAAATTCGGCCACGAATTCGAAGAAAAATGTTCACATCCTAATTTTTCAAAAGCGTTAGCAATATTATTTCTTCATTCTTAAAACCAAGTGATATAGTAATAGATTTTTTAATTAAGAAGCATCTTGATAAAGTGTGGTTTTCAACTAGCAGAGAAAAAAAAATAGCCCGACTGGTCGTTGTCAGTGTGTGAAATATGTTCCTAAAATTCTACAGATTAATTCGTCGTCTGCATCTAAAATATGTTCCTAAAATTCTATAGATTAATTCGTCATTGAACTGTGAAATATGTTCTGCTATGTTTCGTTACCCTTTGCCATTTTTATACATCGCCTTTACACCATGTGATATGTGTTCTTATTTTCTCAAGTTAAAGTTCTACAAAATATTTCTTTAATGTCCTAAGAAAGTTCTAGGATGTTTGTGTTTTTAAGGGGCTTTCACTTCATTTGTCCTTACAACGATGCCTACAGTGTTTGTGCCTATAGTGGTTTATTCCACAAGATTTGTTTATTCTACAAAATATTATCAACAAGTAAGCGATTTTTAAATAGAATGGATCCATTGTTTGTTTAATAAAAAGATTGCATTCTTCGTAACATCATCGGTATTTGTCATATACTTAACTTTATTAATTTTAATTCATTCTATTATTTCCCTGTCATGTTTGTATTGCATGTTTCCCCTTCCCCCCCTCCCTCACTCATTATTCTGAATTTACTTTTGATTCTGTTCATGTATGTTTTATTTTTACTTTGCTTTAAGTAAGGTATTTTTTGATTCATAAAAAAGAGTGAGGAAGCAAAAGAAGTATTCAGTTACGTTTAATGATTTTTTTTCTTTTCTTTTTATAATGAGGGAAATAAACTGTCAGTCAAATGTATTTATAATTTTATCGCAATTCTCATAAAGATACCTGTTTGTTTATTTAACGTTATGTCGCGTTATGGCAATCCAGTTTATTTACCAGCAAGGATTTAAAGTTTGTTTTGTTTTTAGTAAGAGTTTTGTTATGGTTAAAGCTTACTATCTTGTTTTATTAAAGTCTTGTTTATATGAGTTGTAACGATAAAGCTCACGTTGGGGAATAATTTAAACGAATTTTTTGGAATTTGTGGGGTACTTGTTTTGTTGATTTGCTAAAGTTTAAAATGTCTGAAATTAAAAAAGCTCTCAAAGAGGATTTATATCAGGTTGCGTTAGAAATGAATTTAGATGGTCAACCCTCCATGACAGTTGTCACATTGCGTGAAAAATTTAAAACGTCCCTCTCGTACGAAGTTGATTTTGTAAATTCATTAGCCAGAAACCAAATTTCGTCTCGCGAGAATAAACCGCTCATGTGAGTCTTAGAGGAAAAGCAAAAAGTAGCAGAGTTAGAACAGCATAAACCGGAATTAGAATAAAAGCATAGAGTGGAAGAGTTAGAGTTAAAAAAAAACTTGAGATGAATTTTGAGCTTGAGAAGCTTAAGTTACAAGCTCAGAGCCGTTTCAAAGTGTTTGGTGGAGCGGTAGGTGGTAATTCAGCAGGGGTAATGTCTCATCCGGAGAGTTAGATAGATATCCAAAAGCTGTTGCCTACATTTAGCCCAGAATTTGATGATGTAACCTTGTTTTTGGTGCTCGTGGAACGTCAATTAAAGCTCTCGAAGATACCAGAGCATATGTGGGTTTCGTATTTACTCAGTGTTGTACCATCTTCTATATCTACGCTTATCGCTCGTGAATCAGAAGAAAACGCTTCAAATTTTTCACATGTTAAAGATTTACTTCTAAAAAGGTTTAAAATTAGTGCCAAAAAGTTTAGGCAGCTGTTCTTTACTCATCGCAAGGCCAAGGAAATTACTTGGCGAGAATATTATTTCGAACTTCGAGCTTATTTTGAAAGCTGGCTTAAAGAATTAACTGTAACGTGTTTTGAATATCTGCAGGATCTTATCATAGCTGATCAAATGAAAAGGCGCGTGCCTGTTGAATGCAAACAACATACGTTAGGTGATTGGGAAAATTTAAATTCGCAAGTCGACCTTGCCGAAAAATTAGATGCGTATGATATTATAAGATCTACGTTCTCTAAAAGAGATCCGGATGTACCCCAAGAGAAAAAAGAGTTTTCTCGTCGAGAAAATAATTAGAAGCAGAGTAAGCCTCCAAGAAAAGACAGATCTCCCCCTAAGTTTGCTAATCGACGCATAGAGTTTGATATTGTTTGCTATGGTTGTGGTAAATTGGAATTTACAAAGAAGAAGTGCCCAGATTGTTCCCCTACGGTTAAAAAACAAACTGTGCAAGCACAACGACTCCGGCTATATAGTTTAAATACATCAGCAGTTTCAGCTCCAAATGTGCCTATCACGATCTGCAATAAGAAGGTGTTGGTCTGTGGAGATACGGGAGCGAATCGTTCTATTGCGGGAAAACGTATGTATGAATTATTTGTAAAAACTGCTGTTGCACTGAACCCTCATACTCCTGATGTCACATTAGCTGACGGAATTACGATAGTTAGAGACACTTTGTTTGCCACTTTGCCCGTAGAGATTGTATTCCGAGTCTTCGAAACGGGGTTCATTGTATTACCAGATGCCAAGGGTCATAGAATTTTTTGAAGTGAAAACTTCTTTAGGCGCGTTGAGCATTTTTTAAGATGGGAAAAACCACTGATTTCGAGACACTGTAACGTAACCGACATGCTAGTAGCATTTTGACGCATAGACACTAGCGCGCCAAGCGGTGAATGACAGAAACTTTTCCCTCTTCAGCTCAATCCGCAAAAAAAGAAGGAAGCTAAAACTCACTTTTTCTCCCGGCGTATTGCTAAAACAAATTATTATTTTGTTTTTCGTCAGTTAAAATGAATTATACCGTATTCGTGACCTACCTATTTCGTGTAACTAAAAACCGATAACACTGTATTTTATCGTGTTGATGGTCTGGTCAATGACCAACAGTATTGGCGGGAATTTTGATTACGGAAGATAAAATAAGGGACATAGTTGTCAGATACACACTTGGGTACCTAATTGGCAGCAAAATGGCGTTACTTTATTTTACAAGGTAACCCGGCTACTGTTGCTTATTTATTAATAAATTGTTCATTTACTTTTATTTTATTTTTTTAAATTGTACAATTGCTTTGTTCTATAGTTATTAATGAAATTACCGTTTATTTATTGTTGTTTACTTTTTAAAGCAATAGAAAATAATTTAAAAATATATATTGTAACTGGCATTGGAAAACGGGCTTTCGCCAAATTGACGTTAAAAAATCGCGCCAAACCTGGTTCGTATATCACATCTCTGCCAAATTCTCGGTTTTTTGATTTTTCGACTTTTTATCCAAATTTTCTGGATTTTTTAAATTTTCCCTTTCATTGTATCTCAAAAACTACCTTCATACCAAATTTCAAGATTCTAGGGATACAGGACGTACCTCTGAGTTTTGATGATCGGTTAATCAGTGTCGACAAGGCGAAAGTTTAAGTTCATATATCTTTTGAAATAAAAAAGATAGAAACGTGAAATTTCAGCATTTAGTTCCATTTCCACATTACTTTAGATTTACGAAGTTTCAAGTTTCTGGGAATCACCAACAGAAAGATATTGGGGGGTCAAAAGTACCCTGAGTTGCTTCCAGAAAAAGATGCTTACGGCTGTGCTTTCAAGACTTGGCAGGGGCACTGTCGTGTCCCCAGATGCTTTCATAAGTGTTGCTACACAATTCAACGCATAAAACATTAAAAAACTATTAAAAAAACACACACGTAATTGTTGAAGTTTTCACTTCTATTGGCACTCCCGGAGTGCCACTGTTTTTTTTTAGGTATGGATACATAATGCTAACATGGAGTTAGATACTGCCAACAAAACATGGTATTTAAGCGATAAACCTCGGGAAAAGTTTTATCTTGTTGATGAATACGAAGAAGAAAATAGCACGTTAGCTGGTGCGGTCGAAGTCAGTCCGTATGCTTTACATGAAGATGAAGGCAAAAATCAAAATTCTGATGAAAGGGACAAAATTAATGATGATCTGAAAAGGTATGAAAAATGTTTTCAACCAGATGGAGAGACAACACCGTTTGTGGAGCATCGTATCAATACACGTGATAGTGCTCCTGTTGCTGCACCACCTAATCGGATGACTCCTGCTAAGAAAGAAATTCTTAAGAAGAAAATAGAATATGAACCTGGAAAATCTAATGTTGTGGCTGACATGCTGTCACGCCCTGTCTGT
This sequence comes from Maratus speciosus, assembly GCA_963932465.1. Taxonomy (NCBI): domain Eukaryota; kingdom Metazoa; phylum Arthropoda; class Arachnida; order Araneae; family Salticidae; genus Maratus; species Maratus speciosus. The sequence goes on along the minus strand of OZ010786.1, from coordinate 540,897,800 downwards.
AATCATCCATCTGCTTTCTGTGAGACATGCATTTTTGTCAGCAAAGACATGCCAACAAGAAGTCCAAAAGATATGAGAGAAGCGCAGTTGCAAGATGAAAACCTTAAAAAGATTATAGATTGTTTTGAAGACGAACAGAAAAAGAAAGATTTCGTCAATTGGACTGATAGAGGATTCCTGATGAATCAATGTGTACTTTATAGGTGTGCTCTTGAATCAGGTGCCGAAGAAGCGCAACTGGATATTTCAATACAAGAAAGACAAAATATTTTGAAACTTCAACATGATGACCCCTCATCCGGATATTATGGTGAAGCAGGAACTTATCAGGTAATTGCTAAAAGATATTATTGGACAGGCATGAGAGCATACATTTCTGAATATGTTAAGAAGTGCCCAAAGTGCGCCAGTTATAAAGCAACAAATCAGAAACCGGCCGGTTTATTACGAACACCTGCTTATGCACAGCGATTTGAAACCCTCAGCATTGATCTCTTTGGACCATTGCCTCCTAGTAAAGGTGGGCACCGAAGGATTTTAATAGTAGAAGATTTTGTCACTAAATAGGTAGAACTATTTCCCTTAACAACTGCCCCTGCACAAGAATATGCGACTACTCTGTTTGAAGAGATCTTCCTTCGTTATGGTATCCCAAGAAGAATCATAATTGATAACGGCCCTCAGTTTGTGAGCGCTGTTCTACAACAAGTTTGTTACATTCTTGGAATAGACCAATCGTTGACACCTTTGTACCATCCTCAGGCCAATCCGGTAGAACGCAAAAATAGAGCCTTGAAACCTCGAATACCAATCCTTGTTGGGGATGAACACACTTCCTGGATTGATAAACTTCCTTTTATTAGATTTGCTATGAGCTCTGCCAAATCTGATACAACAGGCCAAACTGCCGCATATCTGCAATTTGGTCGAGAATTAAGAATAATCGATGATGTGCTGAACGATTATAGAGCTGTTGTGGAAAATGACAATTTTGTTCCGGAAATAACCCCATATCTTAAACGTCTTGCAAATATTTCAAAAATTGTGAAAGAGCGTGTTGAAATGAAACAAGATCAGCGGAAGAAATATTACGATAAAAATCGTAGACGAGTGTATTTCGCACCTGGTGATAAAGTATGGGTTACCCTATATCCTGTGAACAAAGCAAGTAAAAATAAAACAGCCAAATTTATGCCTAAGAGAGAAATACATAGTTTTGACTCAAAAGTCACTAGTGAAATATGACATTGCTAGCCTAGACAATCCTACTGAGCGAATGGGTCTTACCACGTTTCTGCCTTGTCACCGTTTCAATAATCTGAAACTATTCCAGTTACACCCTTGAGAAAGAGAGGGAGACCCAAAAAGCATCCTGTTTCCTCTCTGAGACGTAAATCGGAAACAGAGGGGGAGGATGTAACGCGCGCCACCCGTTTCAAATAATAGACTTTACCGGCAGTCACGTGACCGGTTTTGCGTGAGCTCTGCCGAAAGAGAAATGCAGTTAGTTCGTTGTAGTTCTGTTCTGTTTTGAGTTGCGGAAACATGTAGAAAGTTATTCGCGATATTATTATTTATTGTATATGTGTTATGTGCCGTTCTATTTGTAATGTGCCGTCTTACCAAGATTAAATAGAAAAAATATTTAAAAAGCTACCCCGAGAAAGTGATATTTTGCAGTTATGTGAAATTTATGTGTGAAGGTAATTTGAGCTAGCCCGACATAACATTTAAAAAATAAATTGGAAGTTTCAGTTATAGGGGAGAGTAGACGAATTTGGACCACTTCACTTATTTTCAGGTGTAACTCACTTGTTTTCTAGAATATGTAAAAACATCACTACACTGGGACAATCTGTTCAACTACTAACTAAATAAATATTTAGATCAATTTATTTTTGAAAATCAAAAGTGGTCCAAATTCAGAAACTGGTCGCCTAAGTTGGACCCCCAGTCTCCTAAATTGAACCAAACAATATCAGGTTGCTTTAATGACTAGGAAATATAACTAATTTTATTAAAAGCAAAGTTTGCAATTAATGGAACAATCAAACAAAATGACAGCAATGAAATTTAATGAAGTCAAATAGCTGAGAATAAGAGTAATTGTTTAATTTAAAATGTATTCAAAATGTAAATCAAAGTTATCAGTAATTAAGGATAGAAATTATGGAACTAATTGTCAGTTACTTGAATATCATGTAAGAAGTGATGAAAAGCTCGCGCATGAATTTAATTTATTCAATTTTTATTCCATCGCACACAACGTGGAACCGCATTTGGCAATCTGAACACTGAATCATTTCTGCTATTTTATTTTTCTTACAAAGGCAAATCTTTTAAATAAATCCAATCATTAGTGTCAAGATTTTTCTTTTTAATTTCTGAATCATTAGAATTTTTTTTTTTTTTTTTTTTTTTTGCAAGAGAAATTTTCTTTACATTATGTTTGTAGTTCTTCCATTCCATCATTTTCCTTCAAATTGAAATAGGCCTATTTTATAAAAGTTGATGTTCCAATTGCTTTTAGGATGGCAGAACTTCCATTTTGTCGTGTTTTTTTTTCATTTCAAGGTTTACTTTATATGGCGAAGATGTTAACACAACTGTTTTTTTTTCTTTTTACTTTGATTTAACTGAATTTAGCAAGGGAGATAACATTTCTAATGATTCGTTGGCTTTTGAGGAGATATGAAGCGGCAGCCTTCTTGCAGGTCGACTCACTCTCTCTTTATTGTTTTCTATATCTTTAACAGCTTTTGCTGTCACGGGTGGTTTTTTTTCGGAAAGTTTGTCAGTGTAGTTTGCAACATTTTTCAATTATATTAAAAGCGTGTTTAAAAATTATGCTCTATTGAAAAAAAAAACGCTATGATTAATCAAACGCAAAACATTATTTTATGAAAACAGAGTTAAATGCACCCCCCTTCCCCTCGGGGGCTTGAAATAACCACTTCCATTGTAGGATTTGAGATTTTACGTGTTTTAATGGCAAAAAAGTGTAATTCCACCCTCCAGAATTGTGAAAAGTTTGCACCCCCCACCCCCCACCCCCCCTCACGGAACCGCAAATATCCTCCAGGTGGAAAATGGTTCAATTCGACTCTGTAAATCAAATACGCCGTAGGAATGAAGAATTCAAATAAAATACAAATACATACAAGGAAAAACACATTGCAAACAAAATTTATAAAAAATAGTATACAAATCATACAGCCCTCGAAATTCATTACTTACTTTTCAAATTTATGACCGTATATCTTGTCCAATTTCAGTAGTTTAAATTGACCCAATTTAGGCAACTGCGCCATTTTTAAAACAGATAATCTCAAGACTATGATCAAAAACGGAACCAAACAAATCCGCATGAAACATATGCGCAATAAACAGATGAATGTAGATATGTATATGAAAGCATAAAAACTTACCTTAGTTTCAAAGTATTCACTTACATTTAGTAGGGAAAAAATAGATCAAAGCTGCTAATTTTGGGTTTTTTAAAATTGCCTGAAAACAGAACATGGTCGGCGGGTGCTTTTTCTAATTATAAATGACGTCATTCTGAAGAGTGGAATTTCAGCGGGTGTCTCTTTCTATAATTAACGGCAGAATTGCAACGGCCCATTTAAAGCGGCAGTCCAAATATGGCTACTATCCCCTATATCTATTTCGTTTATCATAAATGAAAAAGGTTTAATCATTATGTATATGTATGAAAGGCCTTTATTTTGGTAGAGTAAAATATATGTGTTTACTAACTTCTGTGTTGTTGTCGAAGTACTGCTGTAGAAGTAGTTTGCCCGGAATTAGAAAACAAATAGTTAATTTCATTTAATACAGTGCGCCCGAAAAGTTTCCGTACTCCAACTTAAAGATCTCATTATCCGCGATTTTTTAAAATATTAAATTTTATACTCTACACTGAAAAAAAAACGTCATTTTTACAGTACAAAGTACTGTTCATCTCGCGCACAAACTCGATCACAGTGAATGCGCTGTGTCTTTATTTGGTTTCCTGACTATATTAACATGGAAAATGCAGTAGTTGCGTAAAATTAACAGAACAATGTGCTGGCAATTTCGACGCCAGCAATTTGTGCTGTAAAAAAAATGATTCCAAATTGCCAGCACATTGTGCTGTTACCTTTACGCAACTACCGTATTTTCCATGTTAATATAGTCAGGAAACCAAAGAAAGATACAACACATTCACTGTGATGGAGTTTGTTCTGGCAAATCTACAGTGTTTTTTTTTACAGTGTATTATTCTATTATTCTATTCTATACTCTTATTGTTGCATCCTTTCTAGAGATTTTATATTTTGGTTCTTTTCTCGCTTAACGGGTACGCGAATGATGTTCTATGTTATTTCGTTCTTCATCGTGAAATAAATTTATCACGCATTCAGAGAATTGCACTGCTCGAAACTTATTTTGAATGTAAATCATTTGAATAGTATAAAGATGTTTGGTGAAATAAATATCCAAATGAATGCGCAGTAAAGATACGTTATATCGGCTCGTTCGACATTTTCGTAATACTGGTCCGGTGAAAGACAAGCACAGCTGTCTAGTGCAGTGGCGAAAGTTGTTTCTGAAAAATCTTTTACATTCTCAAAAAACATTGCGTATGGTGCGGTGTATCACGCAAAATAATATCTGGACCTATGTTTTTCATATCAACTGTTGATAGTTTTGTATACAGGGAACTTATCCAGCAATTTGCTGTCTTATTAGAAGCGAATGAATGAAATTCTTTGTTTCAACTAGATAGTGCAACAATCCTTGCAGGTGATGAAACCATGGATATGCTTGGAAATTTTTTTGACGATAAACTCATTTAAAAAAAAAATGGAACTAGATCACCTGATCTGAGCATTCCGGACATTTTCTGTGAGAATATAGAAAGAAAAAAGTCTATACGAATAATTCTCAAATAGCAGATGATCTGACAACTACCATTACTCAACGGATGCAAGAAGTCACTCCCAGCATTTTAAAACGCGTTTCTACAAACATGAGCAAAAATTTTTCATCTTTGCCCCCTAGAAAACGTGTGGATATTTTGAACATTTATTATAAAGATAAGTTTAGTATTTTCCCTACGTGATGTTAAAAGCGCTTTAAACCTTTAGCATAAAAGTAATAGTTTTAATGTTTGTTCATTTGTGAATTATAAATACGTATGTCGGCAGTATACAGTGTACGGGAACTTTTTGGACACTCTGTATGTTCCCGAAGGCAGTATCTTACCGACCCAATATTATAAATTGTCGTTATGATGCATGTATTAATGACTTAATCTCTATTTAGTGCCACTGCAATTTACGCTTTATCTACAGAGATTATAAAGTCTGTAATAAAAAGTCAACTATCTAAAAATACAAATAAATAATTTTGCAAAACGTTTTAATTGTAAATAGGTGAATATTACTCTCAGAAATGTGTGTTTTCAAATGTTTAATATTTGTATAAATTCTACATGAAAACGTCATTACATAAATAAATAAACTTTTTAAATAAATATAAAGAATTTTTTTTTTTTTTAAATATCCTTCAAAGTAATACATTAATTAACATTAGTTATTATTAAGTAACTAAAATTATTTCAGAGAACGGCCAAGAGTTGGGAAATAATATGTAACACAGTAATTTACTTTTTTGTTATACTAATGAAAAACTGTTAAGATAATAACAAGAGAAATGGACCACGTTTTTTCTTCGCTCACTAAAAGTCATATATTTATATATATATATATTACTTTTCACAGTATAAATGAATAGTGTATGATGTATCTTTAAAAAAAATTAATGCAAAAGTTCATATCTTTAAAGGAATTTCTTTCATATATTTTTTAATTTTTAGTATGCGGTCAATCTCACCTGGAGAAGTCCGGGTGAGATTTATCATGTGAATAGGATCACAATAAAATATTGAAATAATTTCACATTATATTAAATTTATAAAAGTTTATTATTACTGCATAGAAATTAAATGAACTTACTTACAATTAAATTATGCAACATGAAGTTTACATAAATTATTTTTTGTCCTCTTAGTATATACCCATGGAAATTAAATTTGTTTCTTGAAATCTTAATATAGTAACATATTTAAACTTTAGCTATGAAAATGTTTAATATGCTATGAGTTAATATTATTTTGCAGTAACTTCTTTCATGCTATTTAATTTCTTCTCTCAATTATCTTCTCATCTAATATTATTTCAAATCGCGAACATCCTACATGAAGCCAACGCAAACAAAGAATGCACTGCAACCAATCTACTTTTTGTTTCGTCTAATTGTAATTTTCCCCGTATCCCACACATTCGTTTCCGTTACAATCTTGTAAATAGTCATCCTCTTCATCACATATTTCTTGAATATTTATATCCATGTCCTTTTATTAACATAGATATTCGGCATTTTCCGAAAGGTGTATGACTAAGATAGTTACACCATCTGTGGGACGCCACATTAACAAAATATTTGAATGGTTCATCTCAATGATTTTCATTTCAATCTTCTAAATAGTCAGATTCGTCATCATATGTTTCTTGTAAATCCATGTCCTTTTTCTAATTTAGATGTTCGACATTTTCCAAAAACAGAAATATACAATATCTTAGTATTTTAAATTGATCTCAGTAGAAGGAAAATGGGCGTACTACTTCAGCAGGAGGAGCGAGGAGCAAAGATGATTGACAGGTGCGCGGAGTCGAGTGATTGACAGGTGGGGGAGATAAGAAAGTGATGGACAGGTGGGAGGAGTCCAGACAGACTGGCGCCCTCACGGCGCACTATAGTAGAAGGGTTAAAACAAAGAAGCGATAATGAAAAGTCTACTGTAGTAGAGAGGGATTAAACAAAGGATAATGAATGAAAGTCTACTGTTAGAGAGGGATTAGAACAAAGGAAAGATACTGATGATATGATTAGAAAAGGTCGCATGCAAACTATTAAAAAAAACTTACCACGGAGCAGCGCGGAGACACGTCCGACCTCTATGAAATCCACCGGGCTAATGAACGAATGCTTGCTCGGAAACCGGTTTCCTCTAGATAAAAGCTGGCTTCTGATTGGTCGAGAGTCGAACCTAGGTGGCAGCACCATCGCTTTCACCCGAGGGCATGAACAGGAGCGCCCTCTCTTGATAGGATTTTCAACTCACCTGTGATGACATCATCCTATTTTGAACTGACATAAAGAGGTTAATACATTTTTAAGTTTTAACGAAATAAGTTATAATTTTTAGTCATTTGGTAATTTTCAAAACATGTTTTTCATTTAGTCATTGTAACAAAGTTTTAAATAAATTAGTTAATTTTCATATAGTTATTTGTTAATTTCCGAACAAGTTTTCTTTTTCAGTAAGTTATTTGGTAATAAAACTTTTTAATAAATTAGTTAATTTTTCTTTCAGTCATTTGTTAATTTCCGAAACAAGTTTTTTCTCAAATAAAGCTTTTAATAAACAACTTTACATTTATTTTCATTTAATTACTATTTAAAAGAATATAAATTATTTTTACTAATCAAAAGAACGCGAATTAGTTTTTAACAATAATGTTTTTGTTTAATTATTGTCAAGGATGATTGTTAACTGAAATATATGCTGAATGCGAAAACGTTTTTTTTTAACAGAAGAGAGAAGAACTTTTTTAAATTAATGAACAACTGTTTTTGGAAAAAGGAGAAATATTGTGCTTTGCAACACTGAAAAAAAGCTGAAAATTAATGACTTCACATAGTTTAAAGCATATTTAACATAAGATGCGGACCTAAGTGCTGTGGAAAGGCTTAAAAATAACATACTATTGAATCGACCGATTTATGTTGGATTTACAATCTTAGAATTGCTTAAACTTCTAATGTATAAATTTCACTATGACTTTATTAAAAAGAGTATAAAGATGATGTAAAGCTAATTTTCAAAGACACGAACTCATTGTGTTACCAAATACACACTAAGAATGTTTTGGATGATATGGAACATCATGCAAGCTTATTCGATTTCTCTGAGTATCCAAAGAATCATATACACAAATTCCATTACGGTTTTGTAAAGAAAACATACCTTTCGAATTACAGGTTTTGAACCCATACACTGCAACACACTCTCTTTCAAGAAAATAGATTGTATCAGTACATCCCGGAATTTTTTTTCCTGGACAGGTGAAATACTTGATAATTATAAAATCTCTCTCGGTTGTATTTATGTCGGCCAATTATCAGCACGTGGGATATAGGCCAAATCTCGCTCGGAGAGGACATATTATTGCAACCCGTTGTTTCATCATAAGAATATGCTTTCTATATTAGTTTTTTTAACTACTTATTTTGAGATATATATATTTTATTTATAAGAATGCAAGTTAGTTTTAATCTTTTAACTAAGATATTTTCAACAAATATCAATGTAGGCAATTAGATAAATGTTTTTAACTAGTAAAATAACTATTTAAAGAAGCTTTTAAGTATTAACTTTTAGTAGTGGATTTTTTTTTAAGCAAAATTTTCCAACATGTCAAAACAAAAACTTACTTCTTCAAAATTGAAAATCTTCATTGAATTCCCGGTCTTGAAAACACGCTAGCAAAATATAGAAAATAACAGTCCGCAAATGATTTCCGAATGAAGTTTTACAATGTTGTGATATTATTTTGTTTTCAATGACATCACTTTTAGACCCTTTGATTTGCTGAAACTAGCGAAGCTTTAAACGAATGTGAAGTCAGTCCATAGTTTCACACGTTAGTTGAAATAACAATTGTAGATAATGTTTGTTATCAAGCTACTTTTGAAACGCTCACCCCTCTGGCGAGTTTTAGAAGGGGTGTTTTATCTTTTAGCATCTCCTGTGGGATGCAATCTGTCATAGCGTTCAACTATGAAAACTATGTATTGCTTTAGGCAAAAAGAAAAAAATAGTTTTCAGACATTTCCTATCACCATGCTTCTTATCTCAACAAAGATGTTCAATTAAGAATAGAAGATAAATCTTTTTTTTTTTTTTAGTTTAAAATAAAAAGAGTATGTTTCGACTCAAATATAAATCTTTTTTCCTTTTTATACATTAAAAATCAAGATTCCAATTAACAGAAATTATTTTTTAATTTTCTGGAGACTGTATTAAGTTTTTTATGAGTTTTTACTAAAATTGATGAAATAAACAGATATTTTCTGCTGAAAGAAAAGAATGCTATTATTGCCTTTTCTAAGCTGTTATCCTGTTCAGAACCAGCATTTTTTTTTCATGAATTTTATTCGTTTGGCAGTACTTTTTATTAATTATTTCAATTAACTTTTTAAATCACAAAAATCACGTAATTAAATACAATCAGTTTTACTTCTATTTTTTTACTGATATCAAATTCAAACGTTTTAAGTACTTTCGTGGGTGCATATGCGCTCATGGTTCCGAATGGGTTAAAGAAAGATCGCTTCAAACATAACTAAGATTTGTTTTAAACGTTCATTAACCGTTTCAGTTGTATGAATAAATGTCTCTCATTAAATTAAACTAATGTTATCATAAATTAAATTGTATTTATTTTTCAAGTTTTCAAAAGAATAACGCTCGATTTTCTTAAAAAGGTTGAAACACAAATAGATATTTTTAAGTTGATCTTTAATCCAAAGACAACTTAAAAAGGTTGAAACACAAATAGATATTTTTAAGTTGTTCTTTAATCCAAAGACAGCTTTTTAACGAAAGTTTTCATTCATTTTGTTTACAAACTAACAGATGTTGTTATTAAAATACTTTGAAATAGAAAGACGTTTATTTGAAAACAGAATAAACCTTTTAGATAATACTCTGAAAGTAGATGTCTTTAACTAAATTATCAAACATATGAGTGAGAGAAATCTGATTACTACGTGACAAAAATCGCTTTTAACAATGAATTTTGAGTCAGTTTTAATTTAGAAAAATGTAAATGGCTAACTTTAATGACATATTTTTAGTTTTGTTGTTAGAAATAATATGTTAAACAAATAACATTGTTTGAAAATATATTTTTCGAGTTTATTTTTTCAACAATTGTTTTTTTAAATGAAATCACAGATAAAACTAATGAAAGCAAAACTTGTGAAACACAAGTTGAATATCGAGAATGATAGAACATGTTTTGAATTAAGTAATGTAGAATGTGAAATTTTAAGTTCAGTTTAATAAAGCAAATAAATAAATTGAAAGACACATTTTGAAAGGATTGTTATAAGTTTGTTAAAACTTTTTTGTTTTAAGAAACACTAGACAAACATTACACTTAAAAGACAAAATAATTATACATACCTTTTGTTGATTGAAGCAAGCAGAGTCATTGAAAATAGCATGAAACTGAAAAGTCGACGGTAACTTTAGTTAATTTTATGCCGTAAAAGGTACGATAAAGTACCGCAGAACACTAAGCTAAATGTCCGGTAAACGAGAGCTAAAGAACATACGACCTTCATCCACCATATCCAAGACACAACTGATGTGCGCGGTGTCTAACACCTGCAGATGAAGGTCACTGATTAGAGATCAAGGTCACTGATAACAGATCACGTGACCGCTAACAACCAATCAGAAGCGAGCTTTCAGTTATGACGACATCCTGTGGCAATACCTGTAGACAATCTGGCGCCAGTTGATTGACAGGGGGCGTCGTGGAATGTTAGGAATGCAGACAGAGTGGCGCCTACCTTCTGCATCATAGTATTTTAGGAAAAAATATATATTACGTTGATGTAAAAGACATTATTTTTTAAACTAACTGTTAATAATTTTGAAATAACATACTTTTCTCATACAAGCGAAAAAAGAATGTTTCAGAACATGTCTCTGATCATAATTAAACATAACTTTAATCATAGTTAACCATCTCAGAGTATGATTAAACAAATTCGAAAATAACTTTGGGCATGTTTAAACAGTTTTGACAGTTTTTAATCTTTCAGAATTTAAAAAAAAACATATTTAAAACTATTTTATTTTAAAAATTTTTGTAAAAATGTTAATTTATAATTTTCTTTTTAAGGTTTTAACTTTTTTTTGTTAAAACTTTTTTTAACGTTTTAACTTTTTTTGTTAAAATTTTTTTAAACTTTTTTTGTTTAATCTTTTTTAACTTTTTTTAAAAAATTTTTCTAACTTTTTTTTGTTAAAATTTTTTTAACTTTTTAACTTTTTGTTGTTAAACATTTTTTTTTTTACTTTTGTTAAAACTTTTTTTTTAAATTTTTTTTAAACTTTTTTTTTTAAATTTTGTTAAAACTTTTTTTACTTTTGTTAAAACTTTTTTTTACTTTTGTTAAAACTTTTTTTGTTAAAACTTTTTTTTTATAAAACTTTGTTTTATAAAACTTTGTTTTATAAAACTTTTTTTTATAAAACTTTTTTATAAAACTTTTTTTTTTAAACTTTTTTTTCTTTAAACTTTTTTTTACTTTTGTTAAAATTTTTTTTTGTTAAAACTTTTTTTACTTTTGTTAAAACTTTTTTGGTAAAACTTTTTTACTTTGTTAAAACATTTTGTTTTACTTTCGTTAAAAAAATTTCTGTTAAAACTTTTTTATAAACTTTTGTTAAAACTTTTTTTATATATTTTTTGTAAAACTTTTTTGTTAAAACTTTTTAAAATTTTGTTAAACTTTTTTTTATATTTGTTAAAACTTTGTGAACCTTTTTATCATCTTTGTATACTTTCTATAATTTTTAAAACTAATAAATTTTATACATACATATGTGTATATATATGTGTATATATATATATATATATATATATATATATATATATATATATATATATATAAATATACATATATATACATATGCATATACATACATACGTATGTTATATAAATATATATATATATATATATATATATATATATATATATATATATATATATATATATTACACAAGAACCCATACATAAACATTTAACTTTCATATATTTAGAGACACGTAGTCGTGGATGTATGCTTTTACTTAAACATTTATATAGATAGATACTACCCTTAAATTTACGTTCATGCAAAAAAACATTATTTTTCTTAAACTGTTAATATTTTTTGAAATAACATACTTTTCTCATGCAAGTGAAAAAGAATGTTTCAGAGCATGTCTCTGGCCATGGTTAAACATAAATTTAAGCATAGCTAACCATCTCAGAATATGATTAAACATGTTCGAACATAACTTTGGACACGATTAAACATATATCCTGACAATATTTGAACATTTCCAAACATGTTTAAACATGTTTGAACAAACTTTGAGCATATCCGAACATTGTTAAATATATCCCAACTAACTTTGAGCATGATTAAATATACTCGAATTATCTTTGAGCATATCCGAACATGGTTAAACATGTTCGAACATAACTTTGGTCATCGTTAAACATATCCTGAAGTAAGTGCGAGCTACCGAACAAAATTCATTAAGAAAGACAAACTCATGAATTTCGTAATCACAAGCCAGTTCCAACTTTTAAAAAGCAACTGATTAACTTAATTTGGAAGAATTGTTATAAGTTTTTTTAAAACACTTTGTTAGAAACTGACGAATGAGTTTAACAAATTTTTGGAAATAATAGAGTATGATAATACTCTTAGAGTATAATATATACTACTTAGAGTATAATAATTCATTTGATGTCAGAACATGTTTTGAATGAAATCGTGAATTAATAGTATGCTGAAAACGCGAACTTTGAAATTTATAGTTAGTTTAAATGAAGAAAAGTAAAGCAAATTACTAAATTGAAAGACACATTTTGAAAAGATCGTTATAAGTTTGTTAAAACTGTTTTTGTATTAAACACTATATTAGACAAAAAAATTTACATACATTTGGAAAAAAGTTTCCCTAAGCTTTTGATGATTCGAACAAGCAGACTCATTGAAAAGTAGCAAGAAGCTTAAAATTCGACGGCAGTTTTACTCAATCTTATGCCTAAAAGGTTCGATAAGGTACCGCATAGCACTAAGACAAATGTACGGGAAATGGGAGCTGTGAAACATGTGACCTACCTCCACCAGATCCAAGCCTCGACTGATGTGCGCGGGTTCTAACACCTGCAGATGAAGGTCACTGATTAGAGATCAAGGTCACTGATAACAGATCAAGTGACCGCTAACAACCAATCAGAAGCGAGCTTTCAGGTATGACGACATCCTGTGGCAATACCAGTAGACGAAGTGACGCCCTCCGCCTGCAAGTAACGATCATGTCGAAGCATGTACCGTCTTGCTGGCGCCAGTTGATTGACAGGTGGGCGGGAGAATGCAAGGAATGCAGACACAATGACGCCCTCCTCCACCGCCTACTCCTTTCACATGTCAGGTGATCTTCGCATCCAATCACATACAAGTATTAGATGGTAGAGGGCGCTCGTGTTGTATTCAAGTACGATGTCATCACTTGTTTTGTGCATTGCCATCAACCATTTCCCCTTCAGTTGATGTCCTGTGAAAAATTTAAAAATCTATTTAAGTAAAATATTTATCGGAGAAAACTTTTTACTTAGATTTTAAAATCTATAATTATAATATATAATATAATATTATAATATAATATTATAATTTACTTTTCTTCATTTAACCTAACTATAAATTTCAAAGTTCGCGTTTTCAGCATACTATGAATTCACGATTTCATTCAAAACATGTTCTGACATCAAATGTATTATTATACTCTAAGTAGTATATATTATACTCTAAGAGTATTATCATACTCTATTATTTCCAAAAATTTGTTAAAATCATTCGTCAGTTTCTAACAAAGTGTTTTAAAAAAACTTATAACAATTCTTCCAAATTAAGTTAATCAGTTACTTTTTAAAAGTTGGAACTGGCTTGTGATTACTAAATTCATGAGTTTGTCTTTCTTAATGAATTTTGTACGGTAGCTCGCACTTTCTTCAGGATATGTTTAACCATGACCAAAGTTATGTTCGAACATGTTTAACCATGTTCGGATATGCTCAAAGATAGTTCGAGTATATTTAATCATGCTCAAAGTTAGATGGGATATATTTAACAATGTTCGGATATGCTCAAAGTTTGTTCAAACATGTTTAACCATGTTTGGATAGGTTCAAATATTGTCAGGATATATGTTTAATCGTGTCCAAAGTTATGTTCGAACATGTTTAACCATATTCTGAGATGGTTAACTATGCTTAAATTTATGTTTAACCATGGCCAGAGACATGCTCTGAAACATTCTTTTTCACTTGCATGAGAAAAGTATGTTATTTCAAAAAATATTAACAGTTTAAGAAAAATAATGTTTTTTTGCATGAACGTAAATTTAAGGGTAGTATCTATCTATATAAATGTTTAAGTAAAAGCATACATCCACGACTACGTGTCTCTAAATATATGAAAGATAAATGTTTATGTATGGGTTATTGTGTAATATATATATATACATATATATATATATATATATATGTACATATATATATATATATATATATATATATATAAAACATACGTATGTATGTACATGTATATGTATATAATTGTATATATATATATATATATATATATATATACATATGTATGTATAAAATTTATTAGTTTTAAAAATTATAGAAAGTTTACAAAGATGATAAAAAGTTTTACAAAGTTTTAACAAATATAAAAAAGTTTAACAAAATTTTAAAAAGTTTTAACAAAAAAGTTTTACAAAAAATATATAAAAAAAGTTTTAACAAAAGTTTATAAAAAGTTTTAACGGAATTTTTTTTTAACAAAAGTAAAACAAAATGTTTTAACAAAGTAAAAAAGTTTTAACAAAAGTAAAAAAAGTTTTAACAAAAAAAAAAAAAAATTAACAAAAGTAAAAAAAAGTTTTAAGAAAAAAAAAGTTTTAAGAAAAAAAAAAGGTTTATAAAAAAAGTTTTATAAAAAAAAGTTTTATAAAAAAAAGTTTTATAAAAAAAAATGTTTTAACAAAAAAAGTTTTAACAAAAGTAAAAAAAGTTTTAACAAAATTTAAAAAAAAAGTTTTAACAAAAGTAAAAAAAAAAAGTTTTAACAAAATTTAAAAAAAATGTTTAACAACAAAAAGTTAAAAAGTTAAAAAAAAGTTTTAACAAAAAAAGTTAGAAAAAGTTTTAACACAAAAGTTAAAAAACTTTAAACAAAAAAAACTTTAAAAATTTTTTAACAAAAAAAGTTAAAACGTTAAAAAATGTTTTAACAAAAAAAAGTTAAAACCTTAAAAAGAAAATTATAAATTAACATTTTTACAAAAATTTTTAAAATAAAATAGTTTTAAATATGTTTTTTTTTAATTCTGAAAGATTAAAAACTGTCAAAGTTATGAATGAACATGTTCGGATATGTTCAAATATAGTTCGGATTGTTTAAACACGCCCAAAGTTATGTTCGAATTTGTTTAATCATACTCTGAGATGATTAACTATGATTAAAGTTATGTTTAATTACGATCAGAGACATGTTCTGAAACATTCTTTTTTTGCTTGTATGAGAAAAGTATGTTATTTCAAAATTATTAACAGTTAGTTTAAAAAATAATGTCTTTTACATCAACGTAATATATATTTTTTCCTAAAATACTATGGTGCAGAAGGTAGGAGCCACTCTGTCTGCATTCCTAACATTCCACGACGCCCCCTGTCAATCAACTGGCGCCAGATTGTCTACAGGTATTGCCACAGGATGTCGTCATACCTGAAAGCTCGTTTCTGATTGGTTGTTAGCGGTCACGTGATCTGTTATCAGTGACCTTGATCACTAATCAGTGACCTTCATCTGCAGGTGTTAGAACCCGCGCACATCAGTTGTGTCTTGGATCTGGTGGATGAAGGTCGTATGTTCTTTAGCTCTCGTTTACCGGATATTTAGCTTAGTTCTCTGCGGTACTTTATCGTACCTTTTACGGCATAAAATTAACTAAAGTTACCGTCGACTTTTCAGTTTCATGCTATTTTCAATGACTCTGCTTGCTTCAATCAACAAAAGGTATGTATAATTATTTTGTCTTTTAAGTGTAATGTTTGTCTAGTGATTCTTAAAACAAAAAAGTTTTAACAAACTTATAACAATCCTTTCAAAATGTGTCTTTCAATTTATTTATTTGCTTTATTAAACTGAACTTAAAATTTCACATTCTACATTACTTAATTCAAAACATGTTCCATCATTCTCGATATTCAAATTGTGTTTCACAAGTTTTGCTTTCATTAGTTTTATCTGTGATTTCATTTAAAAAAACAATTGTTGAAAAAATAAACTCGAAAAATATATTTTCAAACAATGTGATTTGTTTAACATATTATTTCTAACAACAAAACTAAAAATATGTCATTGAAGTTAGCCATTTACTTTTTTCTAAATTAAAACTGACTCAAAATTCATTGTTAAAAGCGATTTTTGTCACGTAGCAATCAGATTTCTCTCACTCATATGTTTGATAATTTAGTTAAAGACATCTACTTTCAGAGTATTATCTAAAAGGTTTATTCTGTTTTCAAATAAACGTCTTTCTATTTCAAAGTATTTTAATAACAACATCTGTTAGTTTGTAAACAAAATGAATGAAAACTTTCGTTAAAAAGTTGTCTTTGCATTAAAGAACAACTTAAAAATATCTATTTGTGTTTCAACCTTTTTAAGAAAATCAAGCGTTATTCTTTTGAAAACTTGAAAAATAAATACAATTTAATTTATGATAACATTAGTTTAATTTAATGAGAGACATTTATTCATACAACTGAAACGGTTAATGAACGTTTAAAACAAATCTTAGTTATGTTTGAAGCGATCTTTCTTTAACCCATTCGGAACCATGAGCGCATATGCACTCACGAAAGTACTTAAAACGTTTGAATTTGATATCAGTAAAAAAATAGAAGTAAAATTGATTGTATTTAATTACGTGATTTTTGTGATATACAAAGTTAATTGAAATAATTAATAAAAAGTAGTGTCAAACGAATAAAATTCATGAAAAAAAATGCTGGTTCTGAACAGGATAAAAGCTGAGAAAAAGCAATAATAGCATTATTTTCTTTTAGCAGAAAATGTCTGTTTATTTCATCAATTTTAGTAAAAACTCATAAAAAACTTAATACAGTCTCCAGAAAATTAAAAAATAATTTCTGTTAATTGGAATCTTAATTTTTAATGTATAAAAAGGAAAAAAAGATTTATATTTGAATCGAAACATACTCTTTTTATTTTAAACTAAAAATAAAAAAGATTTATCTTCTATTCTTAATTGAACATCTTTGTTGAGATAAGAAACATGGTGATAGGAAATGTCTGAAAACTATTTTTTTTCTTTTTGCCTAAAGCAATACATAGTTTTCATAGTTGAACGCTATGAGAGATTGCATCCCACAGGAGATGCTAAAAGATAAAACACCCCTTCTAAAACTCGCCAGAGGGGTGAGCGTTTCAAAAGTTGCTTGATAACAAACATTATCTACAATTGTTATTTCAACTAACGTATGAAACTATGGACTGGCTTCCCATTCGTTTAAAGCTTCGCAAGTTTCAGCAAATCAAAGGGTCTAAAAGTGATGTCATTGAAAACAAAATAATATCACAACATTGTAAAACTTCATTCGGAAATCATTTGCGGACTGTTATTTTCTATATTTTGCTAGCGTGTTTTCAAGACCGGGAATTCAATGAAGATTTTCAATTTTGAAGAAGTAAGTTTTTGTTTTGACATGTTGGAAAATTTTGCTTAAAAAAAAACCCACTACTAAAAGTTAATAATTAAAAGCTTCTTTAAATAGTTATTTTACTAGTTAAAAACATTTATCTAATTGCCTACATTGATATTTGTTAAAATATATTATCATTAACCTTTTTTGGTATAAGATTCAAACTATCAAAAGAACTTGTTCGTTCTATTTGAAAAGAGTTCAGTAGCTCGCGCATTTAAAATTATTTCTCCAAATTAGTGGATAAGATTAAACTTAAGAAAATTTATAGCTTTCACATCAATTTACTGTTAACTTGAAAAAATATATTCCTTCATTAGTAACTAATAATAAAATAAATAAATAAAGTACAAACCACTTTTTCTAAAAATAAAATAAAACTGCGTTATCTATCATTTAAATATCTTAGTTAAAAGCAGTAAAATACTAATTGATACAATACCGGCAAGAAACATCGTTGATGCGCAACCGTATGGTTGCACACAGAATAACCTTTCACTATATATATTGAAACCACTTGTCTCCTAGGAGACATGAGAGAAAACTAGCGATTACAACTACTTCGCATTCTTTTAGATAAAACACTTAAGAAAATTCAAAAGCTTTCACCTAAATTTCTGTTAACTTGAATATATATATATATATATATAATGTCTTAGTTAAAAGATTAAAACTAACTTGCATTCTTATAAATAATATATATATATCTCAAAATAAGTAGTTAAAAAAACTAATATAGAAAGCATATTCATATGATGAAACAACGGGTTGCAATAATGTGTCCTCTCCGAGCGAGATTTGATAATGATCAAGTATTTCACCTGTCCAGGAAAAAAAAATTCCGGGATGTACTGATACAATCTATTTTCTTGAAAGGGAGTGTGTTGCAGTGTATGGGTTCAAAACCTGTAATTCTAAAGGTATGTTTTCTTTACAAAACCGTAATGGAATTTGTGTATATGATTCTTTGGATACTCAGTGAAATCGAATAAGCTTGCATGATGTTCCATATCATCCAAAACAATCTTAGTGTGTATTTGGTAACACAATGAGTTCGTGTCGTTGAAAATTAGCTTTACATCATCTTTATACTCTTTTTAATAAAGGCATAGTGAAATTTATACATTAGAAGTTTAGGCAAATCTAAGACTGTAAATCCAACATAAATCGGTCCATTCAAAAGTATGTTATTTTTAAGCCTTTCCACAGCACTTAGGTCCTCATCTTATGTTAAATATGCTTTAAACTATGTGAAGTCATTAATTTTCAGCTTTTTTTCAGTGTTGCAAAGCACAATATTTCTCCTTTTTCCAAAAACAGTTGTTCATTAATTTAAAAAAGTTCTTCTCTCTTCTGTTAAAAAAAAACGTTTTCGCATTCAGCATATATTTCAGTTAACAATCATCCTTGACAATAATTAAACAAAAACATTATTGGTAAAAACTAATTCGCGTTCTTTTGATTAGTAAAAATAATTTATATTCTTTTAAATAATAATTAAATGAAAATAAATGTAAAGTTGTTTATTAAAAGCTTTATTTGAGAAAAAACTTGTTTCGGAAATTAACAAATGACTGAAAGAAAAATTAACTAATTTATTAAAAAGTTTTATTACCTAATAACTTACTGAAAAAAGAAACTTGTTCGGAAATTAACAAATAACTAAATGAAAATTAACTAATTTATTTAAAACTTTATTACAATGACTAAATGAAAAACATGTTTTGAAAATTAACAAATGACTAAAAATTATAACTTATTTCGTAAAAACTTAAAAATGTATTAACCTCTTTATGTCAGTTCAAAATAGGATGATGTCATCACAGGTGAGTTGAAAATCCTATCAAGAGAGGGCGCTCGTGTTCATGCCCTCGGGTGAAAGCGATGGTGCTGCCACCTAGGTTCGACTCTCGACCAATCATAAGCCAGCTTTTATCTAGATGAAACCGGTTTCCGAGCAAGCATTCGTTCATTAGCCCGGTGGATTTCATAGAGGTCGGACGTGTCTCCGCGCTGCTCCGTGGTAAGTTTTTTCTAATAGTTTGCATGCGATCTTTTCTAATCACATCATCAGTATCTTTCCTTTGTTCTAATCCCTCTCTAACAGTAGACTTTCATTCATTATCCTTTGTTTAATCCCTCTCTACTACAGTAGGCTTTTCATTATCGCTTCTTTGTTTTAACCCTTCTACTATAGCCTGCCGTGAGGGCGCCAGTCTGTCTGGACTCCTCCCACCTGTCAATCACTAGACTCCGCCCACCTGTCAATCATCTTTGTTCCTCGCTCCTCCTGCTGAAGTAGAACCCCCATTTTCCTTCTACTGATCTCTTATAAAGCTGAAAACATAGTCCATCTCTCCCGATCGCCTAGGTGAGAAGTATAAGCTACTCTGACTACACTGGATATTGCGGAGCCATTTTAGGTTATTTAGAAGCTTAAAGAGCTTTAAATGCATAAATATAACTATAAGAAAAATTTTTTCACTTACCAAAAGCTACAATTATTTATAGCTGAAAAATATTATATTTCTTTAGAAGCAAAAAGTTGCACTCCGTACAAAATATCTTTAAGTGTCTAAGATAGTTTTACCATCTGTGATACGCCGCAATAACTTAATTGATAAAGTTCTATCATTTAAATTACAAACGTTGTTTTAAATTCCAAATTACGCGGAGTAATTACATAATTTTCTACATAGGGGAGACCGGGGCTAGTAGGCGCAGTTTTTAGTTATTGATTTTTATTAATTTTTTGTTTAAGATTTTTATGAAACTTTAACTGTACTTTTAAAGAACGAGCATTGGGCTATAAATACTCGGAGTTTTGAGGTTGTAGCTTTTGTAGTTTACATTTAGTGGAAGCCTAAAGTAAAAGAAAAATAGTGCGCCAACCTACCCCGTCACGGGGCAAGTTGCCTATACCTATGGGGTAAGTTGGCACACAATTATAAAAATTTAACTGAAACTCAAATAAGACATGCAGTTAAGTGAAATCAATGTCATTATTACTAGTAAGTTTAAACAAAGGCGTTATCGCCGTACAATGTAAATTCTAGCTTATACAGACATAAAAATAATGAATAAAACATTAAAATTGAGTAACTTCTATCCTACTCGATATCATCATCAGAGTTACAGTTGTCACAAAAAAAAAAAAAAAAAAACGAGTGTCTCTGTTTGGGCAAGCCTCGTGTGCCCAAAATCTTGCATTGAAACCACTTTTCTCGGTGTTTGCTGTTTTTCAAGCTACCAGCACACACCAAACACCGAGCCAACTTGCCCCGTGTTCAATGCGCCTACTAGCCCCGTAATAAATTTCTTCACAAAAGGACGCGTAACCATTTAAGCATAAATAATCCAAGTAAATCACACATGAAGTAGATACAGTTAATCATACACTAAGAAAAACTGCACCGCAGTTATTAAGATAAGTATTAGAAATTAGAAAAATAATGAAACAACAAAAAATTATTCATGAGTGCAAAAAACAGAAAAATCGTAATAAATGTCCACTGCACGTTGGTAACATTGCAAAACTACAATGATGATTGTATAAAGCAAGAAGAAAGATACTCTGTGACTGGGTACGCAATCTATCCAAAAACAGGCAATTTATGATGACCCACTTTCCCTGTAGCCAACTAACACCGGTCTCCCCTACACTGTAAACTAAAATGTCTGAAATTCAGACACTTAAGTGTCTGAAACGTAGTGTTCAATTTTCAGACGTTTTAAAATGTCTGAAAATTTTCAGACACTTCTTGCGTCTAAATTTCAGACACTTAAGTGTCTGAAACAGCAGTGTTCGATTTTCAGACGTTTTAAAATGTCTTAAAATTTTTAGACACTTCTTGCGTCTGAATTTCAGACATTTCAAATGTCTTAATTACGGCCATCTTTGTCCCGTTATTTTTTGCCAATATGAAGCCATCTTTGACCACTTTTCGTTCTAAACCATATACGCAGCCATGTTTGACCACATTGAATCATTTTTTACAAATGGGAATCATTTGTTACCATAAAGCAAAGCTGAGAAAACTGGGATATTTCTGTGCCCCCTGATTTTAGGGCACTCCAAATTGGGTAAGAAATTTTCATAAAGCTGATATTTTAAATATGTTTTGACCTTGGGATGATTATAATCAGTATATTCACCTAAATATGTATTTACGTGATATCATATATGCCCTATGGCGTCAAAAATGTTAATTACTTTTAAAGACAACTTCAAATGAATTCTAGGCCAGAGACTTGGTATTCCTTCTCCCCTCCACCGCCTTCATATTCTGTTACAAAAAAAAATTAAGCCTATTCGATGTCATCAAATACATATTTGGACAAATATATCCTTTTCTTTAACCTAATCATGATCTAAAAGTACAAAATATTTATTAAAATATGTATAAGGTCAAAACAAATTTAAAATATCAGCTTTATGGAAATTTAATACCAACTTTTGTGGCCCGTAAAGCAAAAGACCCATAGAAACAGCCCACTTTGTCCACGCTGCAATCAGCTCTGCTTTATGGTAACAAATTATTCCCATTTATAAAAAATGATTCACCCCTTTCGGAATGAAACCCATCCTTGTTTTGTTGAACAATTTTCTTCCCATTTAAATTAGATATTTCCAGTGAATTAATTTTTTTTGCATTTTCATATCTGTGTTAAATAAAATCTAACACTAGATTCCACAAAATTAGAAGTATATGAGATTCAAAAAAAAAAAAAAAAAAAAAAAAGAGGAAGAAACTCTTACTTTTTTTTTATGTCTCTTCGTTTTTATTATTATACTATTTATCATACAAATAAATACAGAAACATTTGATAACCACATATCGGCGGCTAAGGCGAACAGTAGTTATAGGATTTTGGATGGACAGCATGCCTATTTGACACTTTTTAAGCGATAAATAATATAGTAAATATCACTGTACAAATCTATTTTCGATAGTCTTAAGTTTTTTTTAATTTGACGAAATTTACGAAGTTAATTTTAGTAATATGTGAAACTGCTCAAAAGATAAAGAAAATCCTTGATATAAAAAATTAACTCATTATCTCTGTCTGTTAAAATTCTCTGGTTAATTTATATTCTGCTGTATTGGGAAATAGGAACAATAAATGAAATTGTATTGTAAAGCTTACTGTGCAAGTAACATTGACTTTTGGGTATGTTGCAGATGTGCAACACGATGATGCTAAGGGTTAACCTTGTAGCATCTCAATGCAAGTTTATTTATTATTTTATTTATTTTCGGTCATAAAAACATACTAAATTTAAATGCAACTAACATAACGTGCGTTGAGTTGCTACATTATCAAATACAAAACAAAATAATCCTAAAAATCCGATCCCCCCCCCCAACCTCACCAAAAAAAGTCATTCTTTATTGTTATGGGTCTCTCTTCCTCTCCCCATATTAAATACATAAAAAGTAACTTGAGATTGAAGCCAAAAACATTTTCTTTCTGTTAACATGACGTTAAAAATAACTTACTTCGCTAGAAATAAAAAAAAAAAAAAAAAAATGATGATAATATAAAAATATATGTGCAGATCAAACATAATTATAAGAATATTTATATTTTCAAACCTCATTACCTTACCAAAATATTAAATATCAGCACATTTTTTTAATAGGATTTTATTCAACTTGATTTTTTAAAATAATTTTTTAGCACAGCTTGGAATAATTACGATGTTTTTTAGCATAGCTTGGATTAATTACAACGATTTATATTCATTGTTTAAATTGTATTTTCAAGATGACTTTGTGGCTTGAAAATTAAATATGTTGTTGAGATGGAACACAGAAAATCAAAGCAGATTTTGTATCTTTTAAGCAAGCTTTCAGTAGGATATGAAAAAAAAAAATGAATACTATATAGGTAGGATTTATTTTCCATCGGAAAAACTCAAAGTATTTATAAAATATTCAGATATTGGAAATAATTTCACTCTGGTGCTTTCACGATTTCCTTTCATGTTGTATAACCTTCATATAACGCAATCATAACATTTATCATATGTAAGTTTAAATTTGATAATATTGAAACATTTACTTCGAAAATATACTCTGTAACAGAATTAAATGTAATGATACTCTTGTCATTGTTGCAAAAAATGAAAATTAATATATAAAATTATATCATAAATATAAAGTACTGAAAATTGAAAGAAAAGAAAAAACAAAAAACAAACTATGATAATATAAAAATATGTTTCAGATCAAACATAATTATAAGAATATTTATATTTTCAAACCTCATTACCTTCCTAAAATATTAAATATCAGCACATTTTTCTTAATAGAATTTTATTCAACTTGATTTTTTAAAATAATTTTTTAGCACAGCTGTTTTTTAGCATAGCTTGGATTAATTACAACGATTTCTATTCCTTGTTTAAAGTATATTTTCAAGATGACTCTGCGGCTTGAAAATTAAGAATGTTGTTGAGATGGAACACAGAAAATCAAAGCAGATTTTCTACCTTTTAAGCAAGCTTTCAGTAGAATTATTAAAAAAAAAAAAATGAATACTATATAGGTAAGATTTATTTTCCATTGGAAAAACTAAAAAATATTTATAAAATATTCAGATATTCCAAATAACTTCACTCTGGTGCTTTCACGATTTCTTTTTATGTTCTACATCCATCATATAAAGCAATCACAACATTTATCATATATAAGTTTAAATTTGATAATATTGAAAAATTTACTTCGAAAATATACTCTGTAAGAGAATTAAATGAAATAATACTCTTGTCATTGTTGCAAAAAATGAAAATTAATATGTAAAATTATATCATAAATACAAAGTGTACTGAAAATTGAAAGGAAAGAAAAAGAAAAACAAATGATGATAATATAAAATTATATTTGCAGATCAAACATAATTATAAGAATATTTATATTTTCAAACCTCATTACCTTCCCAAAATATTAAATATCAGCACATTTTTGTTAATAGGATTTTATTCAACTTGATTTTTTAAAATAATTTTTTAGCACAGCTTTGATTAATTACAACGATTTCTATTCCTTGTTTAAAGTATATTTTCAAGATGACTCTGAGGCTTGAAAATTAAATAAGTTGTTGAGATGGAACACAGAAAATCAAAGCAGATTTTGTACCTTTTAAGTAAACTTTCGGTAGAATTATTTAAAAAAAAATGAATACTATAGAGGTAGGATTTATTTTCCATTGGAAAAACTAAAAAATATTTATAAAATATTCAGATATTCCAAATAACTTCACTCTAGTGCTTTCACGATTTCCTTTCATGTTCTACATCCATCATATAAAGCAATCACAACATTTATCATATATAAGTTTAAATTTGATAATATTGAAACATTTACTTCGAAAATATACACTGTAAGAGAATTAAATGAAATGATACTCTTGTCATTGTTGCAAAAAATGAAAAGTAATATGTAAAATTATATCATAAATACAAAATGTACTGAAAATTGAAAGGAAAAAGAATGATGATAATATAAAAATATATGTGCAGATCAAACATAATTATAAGAATATTTATATTTTCAAACCTCATTACCTTCCCAAAATATTAAATATCAGCACATTTTTCAATAGGATTTTATTCAACTTTATTTTTTAAAATAATTTTTTAGCACAGCTTGGAATAAATCATATATAAGGTTGAATTTGATAATATTGAAACATTTACTTCGATAATATACTCTGTAAGAGAATGAAATGAAATGATACTCTTGTCATTGTTGCAAAAAATGAAAATTAATATGTAAAATTAAGTATAATATAAAGTATTGAAAGTTGAAAAAAAATAACTTAATAATGAAATATCATTTGAAATTAGATTCTTTTTATTTATGTATGGGCATTTGTTTATATATATTAAATGATAATTGCAATTTGATCAAGCTATTTAGCAAGCATTACTATCTAAATATATGCATTGTTTTTTTAATAACAAGCAGGGAAAATTACTTATGTACTACAAAATATTTATTTATAAAATAGAGGTCTAAAGAAATATTAAACAAATTCATTATTTTGAAAATTATATGCATTTATTGAAAACACACAAATGAACACACAGGCCTTTTAAAACAAAACTAATTTTATTGGATGTAAAAAAGAACCAAATATGCAAATTATTAAAATAAAAATAATTTAGATTTTAAATAGCATTATATGTTTAATTATCTAATAAAAGTCACTATTTTCCTATAAAATTTCAGCTTGAAATAGAGTTCACATAATCGTACAAAAGGGTTATTTCTTACCTTTTACCAGTTTAATCCATTTTTACAAACATGAAATAAAGTATTTCACGAAGTAGCGATAAAACACTATTTTTAAAAAAGTTATATGCACTTTAAATATATTCTTGATACTGCATACTTCTATCGTGATACAACATATTTTTTTAATGCGCTACATAATAAAAATCATTACGAATGCGAGATTTAAAAATCCGCATGCATTTCTGAACACACAGTCAAAAATAACTAGACATTTCTTTCTTTAAGAAGAACATAATACGTCGTGTACATCCAAATACATGGTGTTTCAATATTGTAATAATATTTCTGTCAAGCACTGCACAACTAAAGAAAACTGCATTTAACTAAAGAAATCAGGAGCTTATCACAAAGCTAATGGTCGTTTAAAATCACCGTCACTTGAAATATTAAAAATACATGGTGTTTCAATATTGTAATAATATTTCTGTCAAGCACTGCACAACTAAAGAAAACTGCATTTAACTAAAGAAATCAGGAGCTTATCACAAAACTAATGGTCGTTTAAAATCACCGTCACTTGAAACATTAATCGGCCAACAATCTTACATTAGACACATCTTCACAATAGAAATACCCTGTCAGCATATTTTTCCGCGCCCGTTATTTCCGTTAATGACGCAATCGTTGGCTGAGAGACTGGCAGCTCAAACTCGGTCCTGATTTGCAGAATGAATTTCAGTTGATTTTTATCATCGGGAAATGAAATAATGTAGGAATAACGAATACAATTTTTTTTCTTCATTTGTATATTTTTTAATGCGTTACAATTATCTATTATAAGATATAATTATTACAGTTAGGACGCTTTCAGACAAAGGCATAAAATAAATATTTTGTCGTCAAACTTTCAAATAACTTATCAAATTTTAATAAATTAGTAATAAATTGCTACATTTCAAATTAAACTTAGTAAATCCAGGGATTATTTTAATATAGCGACTCTTTATACCATACTTTTTATTATCTAATTATAAAACAGTAATGTGTAAGTATGACAGGAGATTTTTATTAAGGGACATTGACTTAGCATATGGGAAGCAGAGGAGAATTACCTCGATAGAAACTAGTTAAGGCGGGCAGCAACTGTTGCATAAAAATTACAGCATGAAACTATAATAGCCACTAAGGTAGGGTCGCAGTATTTTAAATTGCTTCTGGTGCACAAAAACCTACGCTAAGCCATTAGGTGAGCATGTGTGTCGGGGGGAGGGGGTGGTGCCTAGCTGGTACGTTATTTTAATACAATTATTCGGAGAACTTTATATTTTGTGAAAGGCAATTGGTTAATTACTTCATTGCACTAAAAATAACTTAGTTCCAAAACTTAGTAAACGAACTAGTATTGCAATTTTGACAAACGCCCCATGGTCTAATCACGTTGCTTGTTTTATAAAGAAATACCAAATTTAATGCATGGAATTTTAAACGTCTTTCAACCATTCGAAAACGTTTTCTAATTCTGCTTACATTTATATTGCAATTGTATATACAGTCATCATACATGTGATACAATTGTATTAGATTCAGACACTTAAGTGTCTGATTTCTAAATGTCTTAATTTCAGACGTATTATCATTTTTAAGACACTTTATTTAGTTCATCCATACCATGATCACAGTAAGACACTTACGTGCCTTAAATTTAGACATCTATGATGTCTGAAATTTCATATTCAGACACTTAAGTGTCTGAAATACTTTTTCAGTCACATATGTGTCTGAATTTAAGACGCCTCTATTTGCAGTGTACACGTTTTAATAATGTAAATAATCATATTTAAGTAAGATGTTGGGCAATGAAAACCTTGGACGAATATCTGACCTTTTTTTTACGTAGAACTTGCAGTGTAAGTAAAAACTGCACACTAGACCGGAGTGAAAAACAAAAAGTTTTTCAAATCGAATCGTAATAGTGCGGAAAAGTTGCTACTCGTCAATACAAGCACAGTGAAAAAAAAATTTTTGAAATCGGAGAATATCTTCCGTTCGCGCATCGCGTTCAAAGTTTTCGAATTTGAACAAAAATTGTATAAATATACGAAAAATCGTAAAAAGGTGTAAACTTTTTCCGATCAAACACATTTTTCTGTACATACCATGACCTTGAGATGTAGAATGGAGGAAAAAATATCGCACACTCCTCCTTTATCCCCTTCCAAGCCCCGTAAGGGGGTGAAATTGGCCAATTTTCGTGGAAAAAAACGAAATTACAGGAGATGTAAATATTGACGAATCGGTCTGATTTTTTTTTGCATAAGGCAACCTTGAGGCTAAAAGTCGAAAACAATCCCCGTCCCCCCTCGAGAGATCGAAATTGCGCTTGACCCGTCCTTCTAAGGACGATTCAGGACTCACCACGGGAAGGTGGCTGCACTGCGAGTCCCACGCACACCCTACACAACCAACCAATCAAAATGTGGGCGTGAAGAATTATGCTGATGCAGATTCAGGTACTGCGAATTCTGATTTAGTGTCCAATTTTATCATGGTAGCACGAGAAGCGAAGGTGGCTCTTATAAAACCATCACGTCGCTCATGCCCAAACACTTTTCAGGAGGCCTGTGTTAACAGCTTGACACTGCGCTGTACGGCTTGTGTACCGGAACATGAAAATTTCTCACGGATTTGCCCTTTGTGGGAGTGTCTTTGGATTTCAGTACCCGCCAAAATCCCAGCTCTCGAACGTGTTGCCTATCATCCACTACTATTGAAAGAAGAATGTTTTCTGGACGGGCAAAGAATGCATTTGTTTGGATGACCTTTGTTACCACTTCTTGGAGTTTTGCTGGTAAGCTTCAACATTTCTAACAAATACTATTTCTATGCAAAATATGTTTAGGTCCCTCAACTACTGAAGATCTTGTCTTAATTTCAAACCACAGAGGTACGTATACAGTCATAATGTACGTGACAATGTTGATGAGATTTTCGGATGGATTTTCCAATGAAATATACAGTCTCAGGAACCTGTTTGCTGTCGTTAACCACCGAAAATGAGATATTGGTCCCGGATCTCGATTTGCAAGGTCTGAGGAACAAGACCCAACAGCAATGGAAACGGCAATGTCGTGCAGGTATCTCTGATCTTTACTCAGGATTCCTGGGTCAATGTGTGGGATGTGGCATTTAATTCTCTTAAAAGCAACTACAGGCAAAGACTCACAACGAGCCAGCTGTTTGTCAAGAGGGCCACAAAAAGACTGAGGCCCTGTGGTTTTACCATCAAATGTTTCTACAAGATGCTTCAAAGGTAGCTCATTAAAATGCAGGAGACAGATAACCCACTGTGTTGGTCTCTTTAAACGCATTTCTATATGTTTGATTGCTCCACTTTTCCAGCCAGTGTTTGTTGCTGTACCACCACACCCGACGACTAGAAATTTAGAAGTATCTATTCCGTTTTCTTCGAAATGGTCTACAATGGAATTAGCAATGTCCTTTCAACTTTTTGAGGTTGGTACTAGATGGCAAAGGTACTTAGAACCAGGTTCCTCAATAACTGTAATGCGGTCTTCTTTTTGTTCAGACTGATATCGTTTATCTCCTTTGTCAACCAACACTAGAGTGTCATCGGTCCTTCCATCAAAGTACACACACATTGGGCCGTTCATTTGATGTTCCTGCTGCTCCAGATTGGTAAGAATTGCCCTGCACTTTTCTTTTTCTCGTCTAATTTTGCTTCTATCAACTATCAGAGATGTATTACTATCAGTAATCAGACCTACGTCTTTTAGTACGCTAGAGGTAATGGCAGCTGTTGCTCTGTCTGACAGACCAAAGCGATTACTTGTCAAAGCAGTAGCTGGAAGCGACATGCGCATTTGTGAAGAGCCTGGGCTCCTTGACAGAGCAGACAAAGAGCGTGTGGGCTGAAAATCTAATCATCCTCATCCTCGTTGACATCAACATTTGTCTCCTCTCTTTCAGGATCAGTGCTGCAACCAGGCAAGCTTTGCATTTGTGAGCTGAGCACATCAATATGACGAGCCTTTCTTTGCAACCTTGATGTAAGTTTTTGTGTTTCCTTTTTATGCACCGTCGGTCCTATTTTACCTAGTCTAAGGTGTCTTTGTGCGTAAAGAAACATCAGTTCCAATGTAGGTATTTTCCAGTCCTTGGGGCAATTGCAACTGACAGCTATAGGATTAGGACAAATACACTTCTCAAAGTTTTTCCTGCAAGTGCATTCTAGTGTCATCTCGCATTTGCAAGCTGATATGTCAAATAATGTGTTATACGATTGATGTATGAAGTCATTGTACTTCTTCTGTTTTCCAGCCTTGTCTTTGTCTCTTGGATATGATTTACGAAGAGCATAATAGCGATCGTGTAGTTGTTTCATCTTTTGAACGACTCTTGTGTGACAAACTGTAGGAATCGAAGTCTTCAAATACAGTGACTCAATCTGTTGAGCTACAGTGTTTGCCACTTCTAAAAAGCTCAACTTCCTTCCAGGTTTAAAGTCATCAGACTGCAATAACATGGCGTATTGCACTTCATGCCAACATTTGACAACGTCAGCATTGGTGGGAAGAATTGCCGATGGCAGTGGTTTTGGTGCACCAAAAAATGGGAAGGGGGTATGAACGCTTAGAGTAAGCGCCATAATGAAGATAAAGGAAGCTAAATTGTGATCGATGAGACCGTTATCCAATTCAAGCAACGGGATTCTAAACGAAGCCGACAAGAAAAGTTTTCAGCAAGAGCAGCGCTTCTTTTATAGGCGAGATATATTCTTTTACAAGCGAGACAAGCAGAAACACGCAGCGACGCTGAGGCAAAACTGAGTGACGCACAGTGATCGTTACCAGGTACGGGTACTGTGCTAACTCCTCCCCCACTCCGTTTCTCGGAATTCTAGCGGCGAGCATTACAGTGCACCGAAGAAGAAAGGGGCTGACGAGATGGAGAGGTCGAGTCGAGTGATCGGGCGGCAAACAAACCAAAACGTAATGTTTGCCGCAAAAAGTCGCCCTCTCGACAGGGTTCAAAGGGGGATAGAGGACCTCTGGAGGGGGGCAGGGATTGTTTTCGACTTTTAACCTCAAGGTTGCCTTATGTAAAAAAAAAAATCAGGTCGATTCGTCAATATTTACATCTCCTGTAATTTCGGTTTACTCCACGAAAATTGGCCATTTTCACCCCCTTGAGAGGGTTGGAAGGGGATAAAGGAGGAGTGTGTGGTATTTTTTCCTCCATTCTACATCCCAAGGTCATCGTATGTACAAAAAAAGTGTCCGATCGGAAAAAGTTTACACCTTTTTACGATTTTTCGCATATTTGCACAACTTTTGTTCAAATTCGAAAACTTTGAACGCGATGCGCGAACGGAAGATATTCTCCGGTTTCAAAATTTTTTTTTTCACTGTGCTTGTATTGATGAGTAGCAACTTTTCCGCACTATTACGATTCGATTTGAAAAACTTTTTGTTTTTCACTCCGGTCTACTGCACACTGATCGGAATAAAAATCTTTTCCAAATGATTTTCTATTAATGAAGTCTATAAATTGTATAAATAGTATTTTATACCTGCAAGAAGATGATTTTGAGCAAGAAGATGAATTTTCCATAAGGTCTTTCGATTTTGAAAAAAAAATTAAGAATGCTAATTATATTATATAATTAGAAAATATTTATGCCAAATATATAGTGCTATGAGTTGACAAATTACATTAAAACTGTTATAAAAACAGTTATTTGTGGAATTTACAGTGCTATTTCATTTTTCTTAAAAGCAGATAGATAGCAACCTCTGGAATATCACACCGCGCTGTAGATAATTCACATCGTCAATTTTTAGTTAATGACTTTAATTTTAGCTTAAGTGTTGAATTTATTCCTTCGTAGCAACAGTAATGATTCCTATAACTTTTAATTATTAGCAGCATTAAAGTAAAACGTAAAAATTTTGCTTATTTTAAGATAAATTTATTTTCTTTTTGATGCATCAGGTAACAGAAGTTCATCTGCACTGCAAAAAGAAATGATATTTTAATCAGTCCGTCCGAAAATCGTGAACTTTTTTAAATTTTGATAATCATTAAAAAATTTCTCGCCCCTAATAATGAATACAAATTTTGTTTAATCTGTTAATTGCTCATAATCCCGTAAGATAATTCATAAAAATATTTCAATAAGGAGAGAGTTTAAGCGTAAAATTGTATAAATACATTTAAAATGTGTGTTAGCACAAGAAAAATAACTTAACTTTGAATTTTTAAAAACCCTTTTTCAATTTAGATATAATATTTTCGTTATGCGAGCTTCGTATTGTGAAACCTTGTATGGGAGTAAACATTAACAGAAATCGATATGATGCTAAATGCATCACTTTTATAATCAATGAATGCATCAGTCTTAAAGGTAAAGAAGAAAGATGATCTACACCTGAAAGATTAAGATTTTAAGATGCTAAAGTACTTTAAAAATAATTAGCACAATTTGTCAAAGATTCTTCGATTAGAGAATTAAAGAATGCATATTTTTCATTCTCGGTAGCTTTTTTTTTTTTTTTTTTTTTGCTATTAAAGAAAATTAATAATATGCAATACATGATTTCGATATAGTTTTTACACAGACTTGTATTGGAAAAGGTTACATATATAATGTCTGAAAAACGTTGAATATTCCTTAATGTTATTTATTGCAAAAATAATCTTTTTTGTCCAAATAAGTAGTAGTTTGGATGTTACGTAGTAATTACCTATAATATCACACAATATATTAGAAAAAACTTTGAACTTCTTCTTACAAAGGAGTAATGATTGTGCATATTATAAAATTAAGAACATGTTATATTAATATTAATTTCACATGCTAAAAGTTGTAAATAAAAACTTTAAAACAAGTAAAAATACGTTTCTTTTGACCATTGACATGTTTCCGCTTACTCTGAGTCATTTTCAAAAACAAATAAATAAAGCTGTTCTAAATTTGCACAGTCTATCACACGCCATCATTTAGATTTCCACATTTTCTTTCATATTATGCACGTTACATTTTTATTTTATATGGATGTTTATTTTATTTTATTTTCATACTCATTGAATAGCTCGAGCCATATTTT
Source organism: Maratus speciosus (assembly GCA_963932465.1). NCBI lineage: Eukaryota > Metazoa > Arthropoda > Arachnida > Araneae > Salticidae > Maratus > Maratus speciosus. The sequence continues at coordinate 540,864,724 of OZ010786.1, read as the reverse complement.
TGGTAAGTGAAATGATGCTGCGTCGTTAACTATTGAGTTTTTGCGCGTTTCAATCTCTATGGTTTCTCTTATAATGAATGGATAGTATAGACTGGATGGGAAAATCCTTTTGCTTTTATTGAAATTTACTTGGATGGTTTCTTCATGATAAAATCTTGCTACAGCTGTGGGTTTTCTATTATATTTAATATCAGCTATACGCTCCTTTTTTCCACACTGAAATTTCCTGCTACTCATACAAATACAGTGATTCTTTTATACGTCCGCTTTAGATTTATAAGAACTCGTTAATTTTTAAAAAACACTTTCTCAGGTTAAATGCAATATATGTATTATTGAGCTGCGTATTGCAAAACCTTGTAAACCAGTAATCATTTATAACAGAAATGCATACGATGATCAATTGCATGCGTCATTCTTAAAGGTAAAGAAAAATGACGAACTACCCCGGTAAGATTAAGATTTTAATATGCTGAAGTACTTTCAAAACCATTGGCTCCATTTGTCAATGATTTTTCAATCACAGAGTTAACGAATGCATATATTTTTTTCTATAGTTTTTTTTTTTTTTTTTTTTTTTTTTTGTTGTTGTTGTTGTTGTTGTTGTTGTTATCGAAAATCAATAAAAGGCAGAGAGTGATTTCAGTACATTTTTTTACGAGGATTTTTGTTGGAAAATGTTACATGCATAATTTCGGAAATAGGGTGAAAATTCCTTAATGTTATTTATAGGAAAAATTATTTTTTTTGCCCATATAAGTAGTTTAGATGTTACGTAGTAATTATCTATAATATTGAATTTTGTGTCACAAAGAAGAAATGTTTGTCCCTATTATAAAAATAGGATCTCAACAAATTAGGATGCAAATTCTGAAATATTATACGTAATAATACTCAGTTTTATTAATTTTGAATTAAGAAAATACAAAATATTTTTTTTTTCAAAAAATGAAATTAAGCACAAATATCTAGCGTCTTGTTCTTTATTATCACATAAAGATGAAAATCCATTGACGTTTTATAAATTAGTCTTATTATTGCCTTAATTTTATTTTTTCTCTTCAATCTCTATTTTAAGCTGCTAATTGTAGTTTTGAAAATATAAAGTATATTGTATGTTTGAACAAATTTTACTAAAATAATTATACGTTAGTTTTTTGAAAAAAAATCATGAATAAACTGTGGCTGTGTAAAGCAATAATAATTTTAAAAAATCTTGAAATAAATAAATAACTTCTCTATTCCGAACAAGTATTTCATTTTACAATAATGCCGATACATTTATTTAAACTTTGGTTATAAGCCGCATGATTTGGTAATATTCGCAGCTTAAGGGGTGTTGTACCTTTTAAACGCGTCGAAAATTAACGAAGTGATATGCTACCATTAGAAATGTATTAGCTTTTTACAGAAATTGTGTATTTTTGAAATCAAAATAGCTCTTTTTTTACTCCAGAAGCCATTGCGTACAGGATATCTTGAGGAAGTATGTATGGAGTGTCATGGAATTTGGTAAAGATACTAAACAAATATGTGTCTTTAAAATGAACTACTTTTAAGTATTTACAATGGTAATATTTTTAGTTATGACTATTTTTACTCATTAAAAATATACAATTTTTATTTATTTTTGCAAAAATATTTTTTTTATATAGTTAATGAAATAATTTTGGCCTAAGAGTTGTTCATTTTAAACACACATATGTGTTTAGTATCTTTACCAAATTTCAAGACAATCTGTACATATTTTCTCAAGATATCATGCGCGCTATGACTTATGGATTAAAAAAAGAGCTATTTTAATTACAGCAATACACATGTTCTGAAAAAAGCTAATAAATTTCTAATGACTGAATATTACAAAGCTTGATCTGTTTAATCAATATCCAAAATTTAATGTTTATACATTAAAAAAAAGGTTTTGAAGATAGACTAATTCAAATTTTGAATTTTTTCATTAAATTTTGTCGCGTTTAAAAGGTACAATACACTTTAAACCTATTTTTGTATAATTATTTTATGATAGAGATTTCTTACTTTGCATTATTGTACGAGAAAACAAAAGTTTATTGTAATCCAAACATGATGGATTACACAATTATCTTAAATAATCAATTAAAAATGTATTTTGATATAATGTTTTGATAAAATATATTTTTTAATTTAATTTTTGCTCTATCTGATTAAATCAAAATTGGAATTACGAGATATTAAGAAACGGAGATATACGGAATCAAAATGAAATCTACAGTTCATTATAAATAATATAGTTTTTCTTATGCTGAATTGTTAGTAATATTTTTTTTAATAAGTATACATTTGTTTTTATTTAAATATGATTTACATTTATAAAATTTAAATTCAGTTGTCAAATAAAATCTATACTCCTATTATAAAGAGGAAAAAATTGTTTATTTGTCGGAGGTAAGCTCTGGAACTACCGAACCGATCCCAAAAGTAATGGTATCAAAATGATGGTGTCAGTCCAACTTAGAACATAGGCTATATCTTATATCGGTGCCACTACCCCAAAGGGGGTGTAGGAGAAAAAAAGTTCCAAAAACGCGATTTTAGCGTTACTGAAGGACCTAGAAATATGAAATTTTGAATATAAGTTACTTATAAAATATAAATAATGTCTAAGAACATTTCTTAAACAATTCGAAATTTAAAAGGGGCGAAAATGCACAAAAAGCGTTCTAAAAAACGTTCTAAATGGTAGTTTCTACACAATCTCAGGAAATACCAAACCGATTAAAAAAATATTGGTGTCAAAATGATGGTGACAACGCTTGCTCCAAGATAGGGTATGTTTTATGTCGGTTCCACTACCCCAAAGGGGGTGTAGGAGCAAAAAACGTTCTAAAAATGCGATTTTAGCGTTACTGAAGGGCCTAGAAATATAAAATTTGGAATATTAGTTACTTATAAGATATAAATGGTGTCTAAGAACAGTTCTTAAACAATTCGAAATTTAAAAAGGGTGAAAATGCACAAAAAGCGTTCTAAAAAACGTTCTAAATGGTATTTTCTACACAATCTCAGGAAACACCAAACCGATTTAAAAAATATTGGTGTTAAAAAGATGGTGACAACGCTTGCTCCAAGATAGGCTATGTTTTATGCCGGTGCCACGACCCCAAAAGGGGTGCAGGAGCAAAAAACGTTCTAAAAATGCGATTTATGTGTTACTAAAGGGCCTAGAAATATGAAATTTGAAATATTAGCTATTTATTAGATATAAAGGATTTCTAAGAACAGTTCTTAAAGAATTCGAAATTTGAAAGGTGTGAAAAGGTGCGAAAATCGTTCTAAAAAAACGTTCTAAATGGTGGTTTCTACACAATCTCATGAAATACCAAACCGATTTAAAAAAATAACGGTGTCAAAATAAGGGTGTCAAAATGACGGTGACAACCCTTGCTCCAACATAGGCTATGTTTTATGTCGGTGCCACTAACCGAAAGGGGGTGCAGGAGCAAAAAACGTTCTAAAAATGCAATTTTTCGTTACCGAAGGGCCTAGAAATATGAAATTTGAAATATTAGATATAAAGGATTTCTAAGAACAGTTCCTAAACAATTCGAAATTTAAAATGGGTGAAAATGCCCGAAAAGCGTTCTAAAAAACGTTCTAATGGTGGTTTCTATACAATCTCAGGAAATACCAAACCGATCTAAAAAATAATGGCGTCAAAATGAGGGTGACAACCTTTGCTCCAACATAGGCGATGCTTTATGTCGGTGCTACTACCCCAAAGGGCGTGCAGGAGAAAAACGTTCTAAATTGCGGCTTTTGCGTTACGGAAGGACCTAGAATCGTGAAATTTGGAATAGTAGTTAGTTATAAGATATCAATGATCTCTAAGGACATTTCCTAAAAAAATCGAAATTTAAAAGGCGGTCAAAATGCGCAAAAAGGATTGTAAAAAACTTTCTAAATTGCGATTTCTGTGCAATCTCAGGAAGTACTGACCCGATTTCAAACATAATGGTGTAAAAATGATGGTGACAGATCTTGCTCCAAGATAGGCTATATTTTATATCTGTTTCCACTACCCCAGAGGAGATGCAGGAGCAAATGCGCGAAAAGCGTTCTGAAAACGTTCTAAATGCCGATTTGTGTGCAAAATCTCAGGAAGAATGAATCTGATTTCAAACGTTATGGTAGGAAATTGATGCTGACAGCCCCTGCTCTACCATAGAAGCTATTTTATGTCGGTATCACTATCACCAAGACGTTGCAGGAGCAAAAAAGCGTTCTAAATTTCGACTTTTGTGATCGGTAGGGGCTAGCCACTTAAAATTAGGCAAGGTGCATATTTATTAGATATAAATGATCTTTAAGAACAGTTTCGAAAAAATTGGAAATTTAAAAAGGGGTGAAAATGCGCGAAAAGCGTCCTAAAAATGTTCTAAATTACGATTTCTACTCAATCTAAGGAAATACCAAAGCTATTTCAAAAGTAATGGTTGCAAATCAATGGTGACAGTCCCTGCTATAACATAGGTTATATTTTATGTTGCTGTCACTACCATCTGAGGGTTGAAAAAGCAAAACATATTCTAATTTGCGTTTTTTGAACAACTGAGGGGTCTAACACTTTGAAGTATGGCATGGTATTTACTTACAAGATGCAACTGCTTTCTAAGAACAGTCGAAAGAAAATTCCAAATTTAAAAAAATGAAGTGAGTGAAAAGCGTTATAATTTACAATTCTTAAGCAAACTTATAAATTAGCAAACCGATTAAAAAAATAATGATGAAGAATTTTGGTGATAGAACCTGCTCAAACATAAGCTATATTTATGTCTTTTCCACTACCACCAGACGGTTGCAGGAGCTAAAAACTTTCTAAATTTCGAATTCTGTGATACTGAAAAGGCTAGAAACTTTAAATATGACATGGCAGTTACTTATAAAATATAAATGCCCTCGAAGGAACGTCGAAAATAAATTCGAATTAAAAAGGGGTGAAGCGAAGGGGAGGTACGAAAAGCATTCTAAAAGATTCTAAATTAAGATTCTATGCAATGTCAGGGAATATAAACCGATTATAAAAGTAATAGTTGCGAATCAATGGTAACAGTCTCTGATCCTACACAGGCTATATTTTATGCAGGTGATTCTACTACCTGGGGTTCACAGGAACAACAAACGTTCTAAAAAGGGGCTTTAAAAGCTTTTTAAATTACGTTTCTGTGGAATATTAGGAAATAACAAGCCGATTTCAAAATTAATGTTGGCAAATTAATGGTGACAGTTCATGTTTCAACATAGCCCTTTATGTTGAGAGAGGTGGTAGGATGTGGAATTTCACATGATGGTAAATTTTAAGATGTAAGAAGATGGTTTCTAAAAAATTCAAAACTTCAAATGAATACTGAAATGAGCGTATTAATTGAGCATAAAAGTTTCAAAATATTTTCTAAATTATCATTTATTTAGTTTTATTTCATTTTATTAATTTAAGTCTCATTTCTGCCTAATGCAGTGTAATAATGATGTTTAATCAAACTGTGTTTTAAATAGTAATTTTTGAATTATTCCTAAAAGGAATAAGTACCTTTTAATAAAAAAAAACCTTTTAATAAAATAAAATATTACCTTTTAATAAAATAAAAATTTAGTTAGTACCTTTTAATAAAAATTAGACATATAAATATCACTTGGCTTATTTCAAATATTACGCGAGCAAAGCCGCGGGGTTTGCTAGTATTTTATAATGTAATACACCGTATTATTCAATATCAACGTCATTCAATTTGAGTAATTAAAAAACCATAAATAAGATTTAAAAAAAAGTTTTGCATGTTGATTCTATCAAACTAACAAAATAATTTTGAAAAGTAATTTTTAAATACTATAGGAAATCGTACCTAAAAAAATCACAAACAGAGAATTATGAATTTTTAATTAAAACTTAATTGAATTTGTGATTTACCTCTTTTTTCTTGGAAAATCTAACTGAATAAATAAATCGTCTATTAAATCGAAGTTAAAACTTTGATAATAATAGAAATAGGAGAAATAATTTACCATTTCAGCAAATATCAGGAATAATTTTTAATAATTTTTAACCATATTTTAATTAAATATTTTTTTTTTAATTTAACTTACATAAAAGTTTAAACCTTAAAGCTGTATGTAATGTACATTATATTTTCTGTTTTAATGTATAAGCTAAAGGAATTTAGATACACCGGAATATGTAATATTTTTAAACTTACAGATTCTTTTCTCCATGAAGTTTGGTACTTTTATGTACCAATAGCCAATTATTGCTCCCATCGCCATCATTTGTATTGCTTTCATTTCATTTAAAAGAAACATTCTACTCAATTCATTTGAAATACATAAATTTCAATTAAATTACATATATTTCAAAGACATGTATTTCACTATGTTCGGTGGATCTAGGTCCATTAAAATCAACCACTTAAACCCTTAAAGTCTAACCCAGACATACAGAGAAACCTGGGGGGAAATTGGCATAATAAACAATTGATGGGAAAAGGGGAGTATAAGAAGAAGGGGGACTCAAAACCCAATTACCTGGAGTGAATTAAAGTTAGCAAGGCTTAATCACTCTTTTGCTTGATAATCATAGTATTAATAAAAGCATAATAAATAAATACTTAGAAAAAACATTGTGGCTGTTAAAGATCCTGGCTAAATTTCAGAGATAATTAAATGTCTCAATTATCCCAATTAAGGTGGAGGGCATATACCTCAACCATAACCTAAAGGGTTGTGAATATTTTTGAAGGCGAAGTTAGCTCATGGACCGCACAGTCTCGTGTGCCTTCCCGATCGAGAAACAACCGTCCGAAATTATTTAAAAATTATAAAATTAGTCATTAACAGCCCTTCCTATTTAAAACAAACTTTACCTTAAATAAATCTATTAAAATTAATAATATAATTAAGACTCATGGTTGTAAAAATAAATACTAAAATTAATAAACTAACATATTTATTAACAATCCTATTTACAAGTTAAGAAATGTGTCATCCGAAAAGCTCGCACAAATACGAGAAAAAAAAAACCACTTTGCTTTTACTTATGAAAAATATATTCATTTTTACTCTTTATAATATGACGCTTGACACTTACATGTAATTGAGCATACAATACCCTGCACGTACCAGTTGTATTCATACTAAAAATTACACTGGAACAAAATATAGAAATGGAAAATACCTTGCGACATCACATTGGTAGGTGAGGCACAATACATAGGTGTTCCAGAAAAGGGCACATAACCGTTCATAAACGCTGCAGATTCACTTTAGTGCACAAACTATAATAAATAAAACTACAGTTTGACTTGATCGAAACTCAGCTGCTAAAATTATTAGCTCTATAACGAATTAATTGGTACGCTCACAATTAATAAAACTCGCAGACTGCTTGATGCAACATTGAACATAACCTCTATCCAGGCTCGCTGGAGAGGTATACATTGTTAATGAGGCTTCACGCCTAACTCTTAAGCATATGACTGCATGTATACTTCGGAGTAGAGAAGGAATTAACTCTGCTGACTTCTATTCACTGGCTAATCTTACTACTTATGTCCACTCATCTCTTCAACTGCCGATAAACTACTGTACACATATATTTTTGTGTACTCTCCAGGATAAATGGGGGGAAATGCCCTTGGACCGTGTGTACCTATCAGGATCACGACCCTGGGGTCCGCGACCCCTAACTTTATCCCGCCTCCTTCTTATTCGCCATGACTGGCTGGCTGCTCAATACCACATATCAACACCCTCATGTTAGGGATATTACAAGTAGCAGTCATCACGTAACCACGCTGTGTGGTCATTTTATTACTCTAAATTAAATTTGCTCATAAATGGCAGATTGATATCAAATGTCTACTCATTGTTCCATCTCGCTACTATGGCAACAACCGTATCACTCTATAGATGCCTATTCCTTATAAGGCATCCGCTCTGGACCACCTGGCTGTCTTGTTTTTGTAAACATCTTATGTAATTGAACTACCTTAATTAAATATATTTAAATACATACATATACTTAAAATATAATAACAATAATAATAATACATTAATCACTCAATTTTAGTAAACATAGAACAACAATAATATTTATTACACTCTTTATTCTGTAAAAACGAAAGTAAAATCTGCAGGACGCACATTGTGTCTGAGGTACGCGTTTCGTGTCCAGTTCACTATTATATTTTTAAACTTTAAGAAAAAAAAAAATGAGGCATCACTGTAAACCAAAACAATTTATTTAAACATCAAAACTTATCTTTTCTAATTTACACACATAGAAAATTGAAGTTGCTGTTGGGGAAAAAAATGCTATTCGAGAGACTTGCGTACAGATAACTTAAAAATAACAGCAATTTACATACAACACATTGGAACTTTATCAAAAAAATATATATAAATGCGTATTTTGATAATGTTAAAATTTTTAGAAAACTTAATTAAATTCTACACAAGATTTATATTTGTGAATCGGTTTTGAGAAAATAATTATTTACTAAAGAAAGAGAAAACGTCGGTAATAAGAGAAACGCGAGAACCAATTTAACTTTTCGCAGAAGTAAAGGAAATTCAAGCTTCACTTCCGATTTCTTTATTCTCATATTACAAGAAAATCTGTAAAAAAAATGTAATTTATATAAAACGTTAAAAAATAATGTGTATATTGCATTTCTAACCAATTTAAAAATGTAGATTTTCGACAATCTTAATAACTGAATCCATTCGAAAATGAAATTTAAGAAAATGCTTTGAGTTTATGTATGTTATGTGGAGTAACCAAAATCATTTTGACATAACACATCCTGCTTCTGTGTAATTTGGGGTGGAGAAAGTTTTATGAGTTTCTGAAAATAAAATGTAAATTTGCATTTTCTGTAAATAATATTTTCAAATATAGAATAAGTCAAATAGCGCATGTTTGGGCAACATAATGTCTTGCTAATTTCAAACAAAATGTGGTTATGAATGGTTTCTTTTTGATTGTTTTGTTTCTTTCGCTTTGTGATTACTTGTTTAGGACATAAAGATTGAATAAAACAGGTGACATTTAGATTATATCACTTTTCGTATCAGCAAGTAATCTTTTAATATACTTATAAATATTTAGTTTACATTACATGAGCAAAATAAATGGAATTAAAAAAAATAAAGTCGAAGCTACTTTTATGAGTTATCTATTCTGATTCTCTGAAAACGTGATATGTGTATCTACATATCTATGTGGGATTTAGGTTTGTATTGCTTAATCAAAACTATATTCTTCAACAGTTTCAGTTTCAATTTCAGGCCAGGCGGGGAGGCCTTCCAATATGGTTTTAGCTCAGCAAGCCCCGCCCAGCAGAATAAGTACCATCATCACGGGCCGCTGTCGGAGGCACGTCCCGGAAATACCTTTGTTGAATATTCTTCAACATGTGAATACGTATAAAAATGGTTTAATAGATCATCAAACATAAACTTAAAATTCAAATGACATTTTACAACTGAGCAATAATCTCCGCAAAAGCTGCCCCGAGCATTGCGTTAAAAATCATCAACCATCTCTATGGCTGAAATCTATAGAAATACAACATCTCGTAGCGATATTGTATTTCCGCGATGCTTGCATAAGTGGATCAGAAAAGTTACCACCGTCTGATGCAACGGATCAGGACTCCCCAGGGCCACAAATGCATTAAGAGGATTGAACAACCAGGAGAGTAACCACATCTACATCAACAATGCCACTATCATGCATTCGACGCCATTTGCTAGTTGATATGGATGCAGTGGTATCAAGGCGTACCATTCTTAGGACGTCCATTTAGTAATATGTTTCTAAATCTTTAACAAATAAATTAGTATTAGCCTATGGGAATAAATTTCGTTCCATGAAAAAATGATCGTTCAGGGATGTAGTCACACAGGGAGTTTTCGCTGTATATCTTTCTGGACCGTTAAACTCGTAATTACAGCTACATCTAAAAGATAAGTAACAGTGACGGGACACTTTCGATTGTACACGGTTTGTCGAATATCTACTAAAACTCTCGTAGAATTGCAATTGAACTTCGAGTATGTAAGGGACATGTTCAACTTTTTATTTTTCAGTGAAGATTTGCGGGGTCCATTCAGAGGTCACGTTTCCTGAAAGTGGAATTTAATTTTGTTGAAAACACGGCACTCTATAAACAACAACAACAAAAAAAAAATTGAATATTTTACGCAAACGTTAACACCTTCACTAATATGCGTGTTGATCTTACACAAATGACCGTGAAGCAAGACACACAAATTCATTTGCTACAGTGGCAGATCGTTTTGAGCATTTTCGTTTTCATGAGTCATCGTAATATTATTTTATTTTTACATTGATTGATGTCCCCATTTTATGCCGGCCACTAAAATTGTCACCGAAAAATATGAACTAAAACTGTTATTCACTTCTCACAAGTCCAAAGACAATATGTCATTAATTTTACTAGACATTCGACAAAATGTGTACAATCGAATGCATCCATTCACTGTTCCTTAACTTTTGATAAAGAGTGTAATTTTATGCCATTTTATCTGTTTTAATTATAAATATCAAAAAATATAACTATGTAAATTATTACACGTACATAATCAAAATACTTTTTTACATAAAACACGCAGTGTAAGTATAAAGTGTATATAGTATGCATACTTACAGCGATAGAAATAATAGCTCTTTTCATTTTTTTAAAAGAAGGATTATATGAATTAGATAATATGAATTAGATAAATTTTAGTTATTACTTGCTGAGCAGCAAGACGACTTTTAACTTGTGATTTGAATAATGTCTTTCAACTTCTTAAATAGAAAGTTAATTTTATTTTATATTTAGGACATATTTACGTCAAATCTACAGCCGTATGAGTTAGCAAATTACATTAAAGGCTGATATAATAATTCTAATAATTTTTATAAGTTAAATCTGTATTATTATTTCTGATTTCTTTACATTTGGCTGATTATGATAGAAAACCATATCTGGGATCTGAGAACGCAATGTAGCATTTTTCACGGCGTCCAATTTTTAATTAATATCTCGAAATTAAAGTTAATTATTGAATATATGACCCAATTGAACAACAGAAAGTCACTAGTAATTTTTAACTACTAATAGAAATAAAATTAAATGGAAAATGGTTACTTAGTTTAAGAAAACTTTCCGTAGATAAAATAAAATAAATTTAAGCGTTGCTGGAAAATTAAATTTTTTTGACTGATAAATCAGGAAATATATCTTCACCAGTAACGCACTTTAAGAAATGACATTTTTAATTATAGTTTAGGAAATTCATTAAATTTTGGAAATTGCGATAATCATTTTAAACGAACATCATTGTTACTGATCGTAATTAAAATCTCCCGTACGAGGGCGCTGTGTCAGCGCCGTAATTTTATTTATTATTCCAATCGTCTGCGTGTTGACGATAGATTGTAATTTAGTTACTAGTGAGTGGAAACACTGAAATTTTGTTGTTGTTGTTATTGAGATAATGGAATGTTTGATTTGGAAACGGCCAGAGAGACTGTTTCACTCTTAACAATTATTGTTTTAAAATAAAGAAATATACAGTTCACTGCGAAGAGTTCCTTAAAAATGGTGTCACTGAGTAACTTAGTGTTTTATTCCTAACAAAAACTGGTCCTTCGAGGCCAAAGTAAACGGATTTATCGTTTGCTTTTAGAGTCAAGAATCAGCGACGAGACTTGGTTTCTTCGAATAAGGTAGGACTTTTTCTTTAACATGTCTACTGAATTAAAAAATATTTTGACTAAAAAAAGAGTTTTAAAATGTAAAATTACTAAATTTGTGAGTGAAATTAATTTAAGTGACTCTGATGAATGCTCTTTAGAACTTGTAAATACGAAATGTGATCAATTCAATACAGAATTGAAAGAAATGTTTGATAAAATTTATTCATTGTGCGATGAGGAGGAAATTGATAAATATATCGATGAACAATCATCGATTGAAAAAGAGTTAGATGAAACTTGGTTAAAAATTAAAAGAGCGAAACAAAAACAAATAAATGTTCGTAATGAATCAAAGCCGAAACAAGAGAATAGTGTAACGGAAGTTCGACTTCCCACGATTAATCTACCTTCTTTTAGTGGAAATGTACAGGATTGGATATATTTTAGTGATCTTTTTAAATCTAGCGTTCACAATAATAGCGCACTTTCGGGTGCTCAAAAGTTATCATATTTGAAATCTTCGCTTCATTCTGAAGCTGCAAAAGTTATACAAAGTATAACGATTTCAGATGATAATTATCAAACAGCGTGGTCCTTATTAGAGGAAAGATATTCCAATAAAAGACAACAAGTGTTTGCTCACATTAAAAAATTAATGTCCATTAATTCAATACAAAGTGAAACACCTAGTGCTATTCTTAATTTGGCAGATACCGCCAGTGAATGTATCAGATCTCTAGAAATTCTCGATCAAAAAATTGAAGGGTTTGCGGATACAATAATAACCTATATATTGTGGCAGAAATTAGATGGGTCCACAAAATTATGGTTTGAACGTGAACAAAAAAAAGACGAGCTACCAAAATTAAAAGAATTAATCGAATTTTTAAAAAGACAAGCGAGAACACTGCAAGTTTCCAAACCTCTTATAAATAATGTAACTCCTAAACGCAATGCTCAACAACGAATCACTAGTATGGTATCTACATCTAATGGTAAAAACTCAAAAACATTTAAATGTGTTAAGTGTCAGAGTAATGAATTCCACGGTTTGCACAAATGTCCAGAATTCTTAAATCTTTCAGTGGCTTCTAGATATGAATTCGTAAAGAAAAATAATATTTGTTTTAACTGTTTAAAATTCCACTCGGTTAGAAATTGTAAATCTACTTATTCTTGTCGGAAATGTATGAAAAAACATTCGAGTTTACTGCATTTCGAGAATGAAAATGAAAAGCAAATTCAAAACAGCGATAGAAAAAATGAATTTATTTCAAAACCCGAGGTCAGTGATTGCAATATCCAAAACCAGAATCAAATCATAGCGCATTCAAATCTAGACCCGAATGCTGCAACATTTCACATTTCTAACGAAAGAGTATTTTCAGGTACATCTGTTTGTGAGATGAATTATTTAAGTTCTGGCATCTTATCAACTGTCATTGTTTATATTAAAAATAAATTTGGTGAATTTAAGCCGTTAAGAGGTTTGATTGATGCTGGATCAATGAGTAATTTCATTACGATTCAGTGTGCTGATTATTTAGGAATTAAGAAAGAAAAAATAAAAGTTGCGGTTTCAGGATTAAATGGCATCTCCGTGAATATTAACTCCAAGGTAAAAGCATTAATTTCGAACAATTCAAATTTTAAGGCGGAAATAGAACTTCTTTGTGTACCAAAAATATCGGATACTATTCCAGTAAATCGGATTAACGTTCCAACAGAACATTACCTTAATAACATTAAATTAGCGGATCCAGAATTTTACAAACCTGGAAAAATTCATGTTCTTTTGGGAGCTCAAATATTTTATGATCTTTTAGAAGTCGGTCGAATTGAAGTCCCCAATTCTAATTTAAAATTCCAAAACTCGGTATTTGGATTCATTGCCTGTGGAAGCGTATTAAATCCTGACAATCAAATCACGCAAAATACTCATTGTGGGCTTGTTTGTAACTATGAAGATTTGACAAAAGAAGTTCAAAAATTCTTTCAGTTAGAAACATTAGGAATAAAAGACGATCCCACATGTACTGACGAAGATAGAGCATTAGAAATATTCGAAAAATCTGTATCTTATAAAAATAAACGTTACGAAGTTATCTTACCATGGAAAAAAGATTGGCGAGAAATGAACGACAATTTCAGAATAGCCAATAATAGACTAAACTGTCTTAAAGTGAAAATGAAGCGAAAATTAGAGCTTCGTGCTCAATATTGTGAGACTTTGAAAGATTATGAAAATAAAGGAATCATAGAAAAAATAACGGAAACGCACAAGCCAGTGGAGAAACCACTTTTTTATCTTCCACATCAACCTGTCTTTAGACAAAGCCTGACAACAAAAATGAGAGTAGTCTTCGATGCCAGCTCACACGATGTTGGCGAATTATCGTTAAATGATTGTCTTTGGCCAGGTCCAAATCTAAATCCAAACATATTCGATCTACTTATCAATTTTAGATTAAACAAAATAGCATTGATAGGTGATATAGAAAAAGCCTTTCTGCAGATATCCCTAGCGGAGAAAGACAGAGATGCAGTGAGGTTTTTATGGATTGGAGATAGAGGTATAGAAATATATCGCTTCAACCGAGTTCTTTTTGGTATGAATGCTTCCCCGTTTCTTCTTGCTGCTACTCTAAGAAAACATATCAAGAAATTTCAAGTTAGATATCCTACAACAACAAAGTTATTAGATAGGTGCCTCTACGTTGATGATTTCATCGCTGGTGCTGACAACTTGCAAGATGCGTTAGAAATCTCTCGAAATGCTGTTTATATTATGAGCGAGGCAAGTATGAAACTCAGAAAATGGTCAACTAATGATAACGATTTGATGGAGCAATGGAAACAAGAAGGGTTTGATACTCAGCCTCTACACAACCCAATTGAATTAGGATTTGACTCAACAAAGGTTCTAGGAATGTCTTGGCATACGAGTGAAGATTGCTTTATCGTAGATGTAAAAGGCTTATTAGAAATGTTATCAAAAAATGAAAACACCAAGCGCTTCATCCTGCGTGCTATTGGAAAAATATTCGACCCTCTTGGCTTGCTCACTCCTTATACTATTCGCATGAAATGCCTATTTCAAGATCTGTGGTTGAGGAAAATTGCTTGGGATGAAGATCTACCAATAGATGTTAAAGAAAAGTGGCTTCAATGGTGTTCTGAGATCCCACGCCTCTCCGACCTAAAAATTCCAAGAATTGTGCTAAATTCAACGAAAGAAGAAAATTCAGATGTGGTAGAGATTCACTGTTTTTGCGATGCTAGTAAGAAAGCCTTCGGCACTGTCATATACCTCAGAATTGTAAAAGAAAATGCTATTGAAGTTAACCTTGTGACTTCAAAAAGTAGAGTTACACCTCTTAAAAAATCACTTTACCAAGATTAGAGCTATTGGGAGCTTTACTTGCTGCCCGACTAGGTAATGCAGTCAAGAAAATAGTAGATCATAAGAAGCCATCAGATGTGTTCTTCTGGACAGACTCGAAAATCACTTTGTACTGGATTAGAATTCTAGTAAAAGATGGAAATCATTCATAGCGAATCGTGTCAACGAGATTCAATCTTTGACTGACTCCAATTCGTGGTTTCATTGTCCGGGAAAGTCTAATCCAGCCGACCTCCTTACCAGAGGCGTCAGTGTTGATATGCGGAAAAGGATTTGTGGTTTAAAGGTCCCCCCTTTTTGAGAGAAACTGTTCTCCCAACTAATGACTGCAACATCCAAAATTCGCCAGATGACTATTCTGATGAACTAAAGAAAACAGTTAAATGTGAAAATGATAACTCTTTAGTTACTCTAGCTATTTATGATCAAAATTATTTATTAGATTATATTATTAGTGTTAGTAATAATTATATAACTATCATTCGTATTTTATGTTATGTGCTTAGATTTATTCATAACCTTCGAAATGTTAATAGAGTGAAAGATCATCTTACTTCTAAAGAATTGAATGCTGCAGAATTATCACTGATAAAGATGGTTCAACAAAGTGAGTATCAGGAAGAAATAAAATGTCATTAGAAAGGTAATTCGGTACCAAATAAAAGTAAACTAAATTCTTTAAATTGTTTCTTAGATGAAAGCAATATTTTAAGAGTTGGGGGTAGATTGGGTAACTCATATTTGACAACAAATGAAAAACATCCTATGGTTCTGCCAAGTAAGCATCCCCTTACTTTAATTATTGTAAGATATTTTCATTTAAAGTATTTACATGTAGGATCACAAACATTGTTGTACCATATTCGTCGTAAATTTTGGATAACTAATGGTAGAAACATCTGTCGCAAAATAACATATGAATGTGTCACTTGTTTTAAAAACAAGCCTGTATTAGCGAGTCAAGTTATGGGTGACTTGCCCAAAGAGCGTGTTACACCTTCATTTCCATTTTCCATTATTGGAACTGATTATTGTGGCCCTTTTTACATTAAATTCAAAAATCAAAGGAAAGGTACATATAATAAAGTGTATGTATGTATATTCGTTTGTCTCTGCACCAAAGCTATTCATCTAGATTTCGTTTCAGATCTCACTTCTGCAGCCTTCATTGCTTGTTTTAAGCGCTTTGTTAGCAGAAGGGGAAAGTGTTCAAAAATATTTTCTGACAATGCAAAAAACTTTGTAGGGGCAAACTTAGAATTGAAAAGGCTTCACAATTTGGTTAGACACCCAGATGAAGCATTAGCTGATTATTTTGCAAGGGAAAATATCGAATGGAATTTTATTCCTCCGAAAGCGCCGAACTTCGGTGGTCTTTGGGAGGCAGGGGTTAAATCATTCAAATTCCATCTAAAACGTGTAATTGGTAACGCGCACCTCACTTTAGAGGAATTTCTGACAGTAATTCTAGAAATTGAAAGTGTTTTGAACTCAAGACCTCTGTCCCCATTGTCATCAGATTTCGACGATTTCGAGACTCTGTCACCGGGTCATTTTCTTATAGGTAGGCCCTTAACGTCTATTATTGAACCCCAGCTCACTGAAATTTCGGAAAACAAACTTAGCAACTGGCAAAAAATAACAAAATATAGCCAGCAAATATGGAAATTATGGAAGCGGGACTATCTGAACACCTTGCAGCAACGTAATAAATGGCAAATAAATAAAAACAATATAAATGTTGGTTCTCTCGTATTGATCAAAGATGAAAATATGCTCAGCACAAAATGGGCAACAGGTAGGATTTCCGAGATATTTCTCGGTAAGGACAAAAAAGTTCGAGTAGTGAACATTCGTCTGCCTAACGGTACAATAATAAAGAGAGATGTGAGAAGTATTTGTCCCCTTCCAATTAATGGAAACTAATTTCTTTAATGTATATATTTGGTATATTTTGAATATATTTTGTTGTTTAATTTCTATAGTATGTTTTATTGTATTCAAATGTAAAGTAATTTAGCCATTTTTCCTTTGTTATTAATTATATCTTTGCATTGTTATATGTAGTATTATGTAATTTTATATTATATATTAGAGTAGTTTTGAAACCTGCAGGTTTCAACGGTCGGGGGTATGTTACTGATCGTAATTAAAATCTCCCGTACGAGGGCGCTGTGTCAGCGCCGTAATTTTATTTATTATTCCAATCGTCTGCGTGTTGACGATAGATTGTAATTTAGTTACTAGTGAGTGGAAACACTGAAATTTTGTTGTTGTTATTATTGAGATAATGGAATGTTTGATTTGGAAACGGCCAGAGAGACTGTTTCACTCTTAACAATTATTGTTTTAAAATAAAGAAATATACAGTTCACTGCGAAGAGTTCCTTAAAAATGGTGTCACTGAGTAACTTAGTGTTTTATTCCTAACAATCATAAATAATGCAATTATATTGATTGCGAAATTTCTTATATTTCTGCATGTTTATGCTTTAAAATAACTGCATAAACGTGGATTAAAAAAAAATCATAAATATATTAAAAAGAGTTTAGCTTAATGAAAGAACTTAATTTGAAGTAACGCACTTTAAGAAATGACATTTTTAATTATAGTTTAGGAAATTCATTAAATTTTGGAAATTGCGATAATCATTTTAAACGAACATCATAAATAATGCGATGCATTGATTGCGAAATTTCTTATATTTCTGTATGTTTATGCTTTAAAATAACTGCATAAACGTGGATTTAAAAAAAAAAAAATCATAAATATATTAAAAAGAGTTTAGCTTAATGAAAGAACTTAATTTGAAAAAAAAAAATAAAAATACATTTTCAATTGAATAGAATACATGCATTAAGTAAACTGAGTTTCTTAAAATCTCGAAAAGAAGTAATGATGTATCACAGAAATCGAAATGATTCTGAAAATAATGCATTTTTCTTATATCTGAAAAAGAAAGACAAGATACCACGCTAATATTAAGATTTTAATAAGCTGAAGAACATTGAAAACTGTTTGCTGAATTTTTCAAAGAATCTGCGATAAGAGATTAAAACTTTTTTTTTTGCTATTTTTTCATCTTCGGTAGCTTTTTTATTGTTATAAAATATCAATAGTAAGTTAAAAATGATTTCATTTCACTTTATTCGATAGATATTTATTGCAAAATGTTACATGCATAATCTCGAAAATACGGCAAACTTGCATAAATGATTTTTTTTTTTTTTTTTTTTTTTTTTTTTTTTTTTTTTTTTTACGAAAATAAAAAGTCATTTTTGTCGAATTAAGTAGTTTGTATTTTATGTAACTGTCTATATAATTATCTAGTATAATTAGAATATTAATTTTAAAAAAGTTGAATTCGGACTCACATATTATAATTGGTTGTATTTTTATGTTACAAAAATGAGAAGGTTACTAATTTGAATGCGAATTAAAAAATATTTGTCATCTGAAAGGTTTAGCTTCACTAATTTAAAATAATAAAAATTATAATGCAAAAAAGTATAAAAAATGATATGATACAATAAACTTCCAGCATCTCGATATTTAATATTTCATCAAGAAGAAAACACACTGATTTTTTTTTTACAGATTAGTCCTGTTATTTCTTTGAAATTTTGCTTCTGTACAGTATGTATTTCATACTACTAACTATAGTACGGTAAATTATACATTATGTTTTAATTTATTTTAATAAAATAATCGCATATTAGTATATAGGAAAAAAAGTTTAAATGATAGTTGTGTTTAGCGAGAAAAAGACAAACATGTTGTTATTGTTTAAAACAATTAAAATGAAAATTCTCTAAATAAATAAATATATTATATATCCCTGGAGAAAATCAAAGTCAACATTTTTCTATAAACCAGGTACATCTCTTCAAACTTGTGTTATGAGTCTTAAGCATTGGTATCTCCGAACATTATCCTTATTTTTGAATATTTATTTTATGATACTGAACTATTACATTGGGCAGAACTATTAGTGTAGCAGAAAACAAAATTTTTTGTACGTCATGACAGGACAGCTTACGCAATTATCTGCTGAAAATTACAGTCGTGGCCATAAGTTTAGGACCACCACTGAAAATTATGATCCAGACAATAAATTGAATACTCACTCGTTAGTAAAATTATAAACTCCGTTTATTACATGAATATTACATTTCTACGCATATAAATTAGATTCATTAAACAAAAATTTTACAGAAAAATCAATATTTTGTTGGTCTGCCGTTAGCTTTTATTACATCATGCAAACGTTTTGGCATGCTCTCTACCAGACTTCGGCAGTATGGAGTTGGTAATTCTTTCACCCAAACTTGCTTAATTGCTTTTTCCAGTTCCTTAACACTTGTTGGCAGTTTCTCAGAGACCTTGTGCTTTAACCCTTAAATGCATAGGGTAGAATGCGTTCCCGAAATTTCATAATTCAGAGAATCGGAATTCATACCAGAAAATATAAATGGTAAATTTCGGTTTATTTAATAACGAAATGGCTGTTATTAAATGGAGTGAAATTTTCTTTTTTATTTTTCTGGTGGAAATACGGAATATGTGAATAAAAAATCCAATAAATAGGGAACAATTATTGTATCAAAAACGATACCATATGTATTTAAGGGTTAAGAGAGTCTATAAGTTTTCAATTGGATTCAAATCGGGACTGTTTCCAGGTCAGTCAAGGATTTGAATTTTCTTTGTCTTCAAGAACTGAGTAACAATTTTAGAGCGATGACATGGTGCACCATCATGCATAAAAATTGTGCATTTATGAACGGTCATGTGTAATTCTAACTTTTCCTTCAACAAATCCAAGTATTTTTTTTCCATTCATAGTGATTACTGGTGGTAAGAAGAACAATGCAGCCGTTCCGTTCATTTACATTCCAACCCAAATCATGACTCTTGGGGAGTGTTTAACAGTCTGTAAAGTGTAATGTTCATCGAATCGCTTTCCAGGAGGTCTACGGACATAGTACGTGTGTGTAGAGAACTGCTGCATTGTAGATTCGTCCGAAAAAATACCAGGTGCCACTGACGAATTGTCCATTTGGCATGTTTCTTGGCAAAGTCCAAGCGCTTAGCTCTCATGGCCGCTGTTAACCTTGGTTTTTTCGCAGGTTTATGGGATTTTAAATGAAAGTCGTCGACTTATTGTTCTACGATTGACATCCGCACCTTTTGCAAGCAGTGCTGACCATAATTTGCTTGCGGAACTCATTGGAGGACGAACTGCTACTCTCCTAATGACATGGTGTGGTTTTACGAGGTCGACCACACCTTTTGGCCTCAACATAAGTCCCTGTTTCTTTAATTTTCTTGATCGCATTGTGAACTGCATTCTTACTACGTCTTACTAGTTCACTAATTAATCGTTCAGAATAACCTTCATTATGAAGAATAACAATTTGTGCAAGCTGAGCTTCAGAAACTGATGATTTTCGACCCATTTTCATAGGTTTTCAAAACTTGTAAAACAAGCAACAATTTTGTCTGCGACGCTTATTACTCAAAGATCAAACAAAAAGAGAATACAGTACTCCACTGCCAGACGGAATGATGTCAGCTGACGCAATCGATTTGATTTATGACGTTAGCAGTGGTTTCAATTGTCAAAACACTAGTTTCTGAACGGTGGTCCTAAACTTTTGGCCACGACTGTACTTTAAATAATAAATGAAAAAACATATTTTGATGTACCGTTTTGAAGTAAACTTTGTTTGCTAAAGTTTAATTTCTGCAGTATTAGATGTAATAAGAACTGGAATTACGAGTTATTTAGAGTGGGAGATATATGGGAGCAAAGCAAAAGCGACAGCTTGCGTTGTAACATACAGTTTTTCTTTTGTACGTAAGGTAAATTATTGAAAAGTTAATTTTTTTATTAAGATTTCATTTACTTTTGGTTACATAAGATCTTATGGGTATTACTGTTAAAAAGTTTAACATACTGAAGCCAAATTAAATATTTTAGAATACAAATGTAACATATCACATCGTATAATATTAACTTTATCGAATTATAAAGGCATTATAAAATTAATAATTAATTATTAAAGAGTTAACAAGATTAAAAAAATAGTTATTTCTGTCAAACAAACAAAATATTTTTTTCAAGAAATATTAAGAAACATAATAATAAATCATGTCTAAAAAAGTCAGCATTTAGCGAATGTTGAGTTTTTAATTAAATCTTTATTGAATTCGGGATCAACGTTTCTTTTCCTTAAATCTAATTATTGAAATCAATTATTTATTAAATAGAAGTTAAAACTTTGATAATAAGAGAATCGTGAGAATTAATTTACCATTTTGGGTAATAGAAAAAAATTCATGCATAATTGTTATTGCCTTTAATAATATATTATATTAGATTTTTTTAAATTTAAGTAACGCGTATTTTTTTATATTGTATATAATATATACAATATATTATATGCATTTTATATTGTATATAACATACATATATATATATATATTTATGTGTTCTTATATATATGTATATATATATATATATATATATATAAGCTAACAGGATGTAGATAAACATAGGTTTTTTTATTGTAGTAAAATCAAATATATTATAAGCATGTTCTGGTTTTACCCGGTAGGAATTTCATGTAAATTTAATGATTCAAAATGTATAAATAATATTGCATAATAAAATTATTACCATAAAATATGCAGAATTTTTTTGTAATAGAAATATGGTATTTGTATGTCAGCGGGCTAATGAGAATTATCGCCAAATATTACTCCCACGGTGATTGTTGGTATTGCTTTTACTTGTTTTAAACAACCATTCCACTAACATCGTTCAAAATGTATAATACAATAATATACATTAAAATACGCACATTCAAATGTGTGACTTAACTCTCTTCAGAAAAAAAAAAAAAAAAAAAAAAAAAAAAAACATTTTAACTTTAAAGATTTCTTTTTTTTAATTTACAG
Source organism: Maratus speciosus (assembly GCA_963932465.1). Lineage (NCBI taxonomy): Eukaryota > Metazoa > Arthropoda > Arachnida > Araneae > Salticidae > Maratus > Maratus speciosus. Next base: position 540,842,617 of record OZ010786.1, on the reverse strand, counting down.
ACGTAAAGGATTATGGTTGATATTCGTGAGAGACACCTGATATTGGCAATATTTGCTTCCAGGTAACAGAAAAGAACAGAAATTTAAATAAAACAAAAGTGTTAGATAGAAAAAAAGCGTGTATTCAGAATGTTAATTTTTTGGCCAAATATTAATTTAATTCCATGTAAAATTCATCCTTGTAAATCTAACTGAAAAAAAAATATTATTTAGGAAAGAAAAAAAGAAAACGTCTATAATAAGAGAAGTGCGAAAATCAATTTAAATTTGTAGAAAAATGGGACGAAAAATCATCGCTATCAATTCATTTATTCTTATATTTCAAGAGAAACTTAAAAAAAAATGTAATTTACATAAGAAGTTTTAACTTTAGTAATGTATTAAATAGCCTTTTAAACTGATTTAGAAATGCGTATTTTCAAAATTTTCAATAAATGAACTATTCGAAGATGAATTTAAGAAAATGTTTTGAGTTTATGTAAACTGTTATGTCGAAAAAAATAAATAAATTAATTAATTAATTAAATAACAACACTTTGAAGTAACATAGCATTTTTTGTGTGCGTTACGTTGGTTAAATTTCTATGAGTTTGTGAAAATAACATTCTTTTGCATTTTCTGTAAATAATATTTTCGGTAATAGAATAAGTACATAAGAAAATTGTTTTAGTCACATAATATCTTGCTAATTTCAAATATGATTTAAATGGGTTTTTTTTTTGTTGTTCCTTTTGTTTTGTAATTACTAGTTTATCACTTAAATGTTGTATAAAAATAAAACGTTTCATATGGCTTATATGACTGTCGCTAAAAGCCAATAAGCTCTAAATATAGTTATAACTATTTTGTCTATTACACAAGTGCACAGAAAATGAAATTTCAAAAAGAATTTTAAATAAACTTTTATCAATAATTTAGGCAAAGCAGACGGAAGCTAAATGGTGTCAGTATTGAAAGTTTCGTTCGTCAAGACGCATGCATAAATTAAAGACGCCAAAATACCTATTTTTAGGAGACCTGAGTTCTTATTACGTCGTTTGTAGAACATTATTTAATGTACTGCAAGTATTTATTTCTTATTCATTCCATGTATTTTAGGTAGATAAGATGCTGACAGTAGCATACAGTGAGGTTTAGGGCGCCCACTTTATCTTACGGGAACTCAAACTCCGCCATATTGGGAAGTAGCGTGGTCCATATTTCATCCCTCTTGCAGTTCTTATTTTCATACCGGGGACGAAATTAGGAATTCTTTTTCATGACAATTTTTTTTAAATTTTTTCCTCATGCTTGGATGGCTAATGTTTCGTTGTGTTATTCTTCCACTGATAATTAGTGCATTTCTTTTTGCTTTACTTTAATGTAAATTAAATTACTTACTCATTTAGAAATAAATTTTGATTTTTTTATAAGTTAAACCTCGGCGAATTGTATTTTTTTTTTTTTTTTGGGGGGGGGGAGGGTACAAAATTGCGACTATTTTTCCTTTCGCATTTTTAGATACTTTTGAGAAAACAATTTTTCGCATTGTTAAAATTTTTTGTACGATATTTGCCAATGTTTCTATGTGCGTGGATAGTTAGTCTATGTAAAATCCAAATTTGGTAGGTTTTCACGGAAAATTACAACATTTAGGACCTAAAAGTGTCTGGGGGACGAAATATGGGCACTTTACCCTATATCATGAAAATTTCCTTTCTAACATGATTATTCAATCCTAGTTTATTAAATCATTTCCTATCTTAAAAAAATATTCCAATCATTCGATTACTTAAATTTATTTCTATTTTAAATGCGTATATTAATATTTTACTTCTTTTTTCAAAATCTATTCTCAAATACATTTTATGTACTTTTGTTTAAAATAGTTACGTTTTTTGTTTAAATGTCTTTTCATATTTCAAATTTAAATGCCGAATTATAATGAAGTTCGGAGAGTCTGAAAATAATTCTGCACAATAATAATTGAAAAAATGTAAATAGTAATTTTCGTGCAATCACCTGTGTAGCATGTAATACATTGAATCCGTAGACGGAGTTGTCTTTTGGTACAGTTACAGACATTTAGTGAAATCATTCTAAGTGCCCTTAGTTTTTTTTTTTCGTTTTTTTTTTCTTGCATCCTTCTACTCTAGTTCTGCTAATACCTTGTGCTTTCCGGACACTGGGCTCAGGATGTCATTGCATACACGATTAAAACCAAATATTACCAACTAACTTGATAGGAAAATAAATAAATTCATTTCTTAGAAAAAAAAAATTGTTGTTAAAAATAATTAATTGTTCATAAATTAACAATATACAGTAGACACTCAATTAACCGGGCTGGTCGGGAAAGGCAATCTCCCGGATAAGTGTAAATCCCGGATAATCGAATTAGTGAAAATTTCGATGAAAAATTTTGGAAAAAGGATAGAAAATGTCCAATTTTTATACAAAAGGGCATTAATAATTTAAATAATTCAAAAGAAAGGGAATGAAGATAGATTTAAAATTAGTACAATAAGTAAAAAATAAAAACCCCGTTTCAACTACTGACCTTATTTGATCAACTACTGGCTCGGTCACCCTATGTTCTTTTTAGAATGATTTATACTAAAAACTCTATACATATCCATATTTGGTGCTTTGACGAAAGTGTTCCAAAATTTAAGATGGTTTAAAAAACAATATAGTTCAGGGAAAACTGCTCTTTGTCATCAAACCACTAAAATCCCAGCTCCATACTATACGTCTTTGCAATTATGCACCCTAATTAGCATATTATTTATTTTAATTTAACATTTCTATGTGTACCTAAATTTACAAGAAAATAGCAATTTCAAAAGCATCTCGAGAAAGTTATATAAATTTGAAAAAGAAAACCACTCGCAAGTTTTATGTTATAAAATATATTACTATATGGGTGATTTTGTTGCTGATTTATTATTTTCTCAAATGTTAAAAACACGGTTATATAAATGAAAACAAACATTTATTTGATAAAACAATTAATTTTAATATGATTTAAACGAACATTAATAGTTAATTTGTTCATATTATTTATTTTTAATATATATTAAAAATGTTCCTGAATTCGTTTCGCGCAGCTAATATATGTATATTTTAAAAATGGAATATAATTCTACTGAGATAAATTATTTATTTATATAATTTACTATATCAACTTCTTTTATACAAAAAGAAATCTTAAACTCCCAACTTATGGTTTAACAAAAGACTTTCGTTTTATTTTTGCGAAAAATATTTAATAAATATTTATAATATTATATCTAGATGAAATTTTCAAATTTGCTCAATCTTGCAATTCTCTAGGGTAATTAATAAATTTTATATTTTAAATGCAACCGAAAAAAGTTTGATCCCAAAAATTGAAAATTAATTTGATAAATATATGTAAACAAATCGCATTATATAAACATTCCAGGACAATATTCTTTAATTATATACTGCTTGGAGAAGTTTTTGAAAATTCGAAAAAAATAATGCTAATAAGGATGTTTATATTCCTGTAGCTAACAAGTCATTTTTTTCTCAAAAATACTTTTTACAAAATGTTTACTTTAGACGCATTTCAATCAATTGTTGAAAGAACATTTCATTTATATATCAGAGTGCGAAAGAAGAAACGATTTATCACAAAAGGGAATTGAGTAATGAAATGACGTAAGATATTTCTAGAATAAATTAAACTAGTTTTAGAAATCGGTAATGAAGGGCGCTATTCAAGGGGCTATATGAGTATAATGGTAATGTCAGTTTACACGCTCTCAGAAATGGCATTTAAGGGCGCAACCTTATCAAATTATAAAGGAAGATTTTTTTTTGCATAAAGTAACTCTATTGCAGAAAATGCAAAAATTCCCATTCCGATATGTGCTCTGGAATAGCCCTAAATTTGTTTGTAAAAATGGTTATTTGTTGTTGTTGTTGTCCTTATTAAAAGTAGATTTTTTTGTCATAATTTGTAACTTTCCTCAAAACCGACTCATTGTTCAGCTATTGAATTGTGGAAATTTCAAACAAACGTTTATTTTATTTTTTTCTTCACTCGAAAACAGAACAGAAAAAGTACAAAAGTGATTTTTTTTTAACCTCAATAAAATATATGTATTTATTCCGTTATCATTTCCTTAATTCATTTAAGGGGTCTCAGGAATCTTAAAATTGAAAAATCGAAGAAAAAAGACAATTTTCAATATACAATATCTTAAAATGTAATTGATTTTAAGAAAAAACTTTATATTGGAATGAAAGATATAAGTATGTTCTTTCATTTCATGTGTTTGAAAAATTAAAAGATGCAGAATTAGAATTTACAGTGCGCTCCAAAATGTCAGACATTTGGCGAACGGAAAATCGGCATAACAGATTATGCGCACGATTACAAAATAAATTTTGCAAGAAGAAGGAAAATGTTTGGGTCCTACTTATGTTTCACATTATAATAATTACTCTGAACCTAAATAAATTTGTATTTAAAGCATTTTTCTATTTTTAATACAAAGTTGTATTTAGTTAATGCAAAATTTAGAAATTTTAAACAGTATAATAAACTATAAATAATATATTTCTGAACAATAAGAAGGAAATTTTACATTCAGTTTATACAGACTAACATGAAACACAAGTTTTGAAAATTTCATGAAAAAAAATTCAGAAGTTTTTGAGATATCGTGCGCGTTATGCCCAAAAACGTCATTTGGAGAAATTTGACTTAAAATTTTCTGAAACGCCGTTTCAGCTATTGAACGTGTATAATTCTAAAAGCCATAGCTCCTGTTCTAATAGGAATTTCAAAGAAACATTTATACCAAAATGTTCAGAAAAATATAGTAGTTTAATATCTAAAAAAATTAAAATTTCGAAAATTTTAAAGCTTTAAGAGTCCTGAGACCCCTTAATAAATACAGATTCAATAATGTTATAAAAAATGTGGCGGTAAAATAAGTGGTTTAAGACAAAATGTATATTTCGATTAAAAAAAAAAAAAAAAAAAAAAAAAAAAAAAAAAAAAAAAAAATCTGACTTGGTTAACCCTTTAAAGCTGCTATTCCAAAAAAAGATACATTACTGTTTAAAAATTACCTAATATGGTTTTACTTACCGGATGTCCCAAAAATGTCTGGAGGATTTTAAAATTCAATAACTTGCAAACGGGGACAGATATTTAAAAAAAAATACAGGAGGTTTATGCAAGATGTCAGGAGTTTTTATGCTGCAATTCCGAGTTTTAGTTACAAATGTCAGCGATAAATTGCGCTGCATCCAATAGGCGCTAAATCCGGGCACAATTTTTTTTACCTCTCTCTTCTCCCATGCGAAAAAAGGAAATTAATGTGTTTTCAATGGATCCCCAACTACCAAAAATCGAGTCTGGAATTAGCACCTACTTCTCGCAGCGCCATCTATTGTTTGAAATTCGAAATAAATCAAGGATCACAGTAAAAAAAAACTCCTGACATCATACATAACCCTGCTGCAAGGATTTTTTTTTTTTTTAATATCTGTCACCATCCGCAAGTTATTGATTTTTAAAATCCATCAGTCATTTTTGGAACACCCGGTATAAGAGAACGAGCTTTACTGGTAAAAATATTTTGTCGAAGCAATTGAAGTATAGTGCCGAACTACTCTCTTATAAGAGTCCAGTGAATTGTAAGATATTCCTTGGATCGTGGTGACATAAATGTTAACGTTTCTCCATGAATCAGTTACATATATCTATTTTTTTTATCTTTCCCAACATCGAGAATCTGATGCCATTTGCTATTAACAAATTTATATGAAAAAAAAAAAATTAAACTGTTTCATGCATTTAAGTTTTCATTTTATCTAAATTACAATAGCCTTTTTCCATGTTAACCTTATACATTTATGACATAAAACACACATATATATACCAACTGTTAAAAATATGATGAAAACAAGCTTTTGTGCTTTATTGCATGCACAAGTAAAAATATATCTGATATTGATTAGAATGTGCATTGCAATATTGAGGAACATATTTATAAAATTTATAAATATCTTATAACATGTTTTATCTAAAATACATTTCTTTGAATTACACAATTATATACAAAGCATACATATCGAAAATAGAAATGTAAATACCTGGAAGTATAATACATTCAAATATTTAAAAATTTAATGTATTATATAGAGATACATTTTTAGAATATAAAACGGAAGTGGGTTATAACGCAACTGTAAACAGTTTTTAAATATAGACGCTAAAATATTCTAAAGTATTGCTGCATGATTTATCCTAAATATGAGATCGAATTTTTTTATTAAATACAGTACATAGAGCAGTGATGGAACAGTGTAGCAGCAGAGAATCAACTGACGCCGCTAAATTTTACTAGTATTCTTCATCTAAACTTCAGGACGGAATTTCTGAGATTTTTGATGGCGAAGAATACTATACAAATTTAGTGGTGACAACAGCTCAATTGCTGCGCCACTGTTCCATCACTAATAGAGGTACACCGCAAGCGACTATTTTTTATTTTATTCATGCCACAACTTGCAAAAATACAGGATTGTTATATTTAAACTTCCCGTATAAACGACATCCTACAGTCCAAACGGGTGAACGGAATGCATCGAAATTTGTTATATATAGTATACACGAGATGCGCTCACGTAATGTCGAAAAAAAAAAGTTCCAAAATGTCCACCTTTTCCGAAAAAAAAAACATTAAATTTAACACAATAAACGACGAAAACGGAATACAGAAACAATATTAACAATCTAGAACAAAAATTATGGGTAATAAAATGTAAAACCGTCTGTTTTGCCCGTTTATTGCGTTAAATTTAATGTTTTTTTTTTCCAGAAAAGGCGCCCTCTGGTGGACATTTTGGAACTATTTTCGTTTTCGAAATTCCGTGAGCGCATTTCGTGTATAGTCTATATACCAAATTTCATTGCATTCTGTTCACCTGTTTGCGCTGTAGGATGCTGTTTATAGGGGAAGTTTAATTATAACCGTCTCTTGCAAATGTTGTAGTCCTTTATGTAAAAAATATATATATTTTTTAAAGCAGTATGATCATAAATAAATGTTTAATCATAGAACCCCCCCCCCCTATAATCATGTAGTAGGTATAATACTTATAATTTTAATTATTCTTTTATCGGCATGTAGGAACTTGTTTAAGAGTTTTTAAATGTTAAAATAACAAAAAAAAATCAACATAAATAATTCATTTGCATGAAAATACCTGACAATATTAAGGGACATAATAATTTATTCCAGTTCTGTTTATGAAAGGTAATAATCGCGAATACTAAATAATAATATATTATAAATTTTGATACAATCCTTTTAAATTTTCTTCTAATTTTCTTATTTAACTAAAAATTATATTGTATTAAAATATAATAGAGCAGCTATAATCAGCTTGCAAACAAAAGACGTCATATTATAAATTTTGAGATGATTATCAAAGTTTGAGTTATCGTCTAAGTGTGCATAAAATTTAAGTTTTTAATTAGTAGTAATTTGTCTACCTTTGTTAAAAAATATTTAAGAACTTCCTCAGTGTTTTATATATTTTTATACGAAGATAAAATTTCCCTATGATGTATAGTTATTTTAAAATTATAACGAAACATCCTAAATGAGATTCAATAAGTCAAAAGTTTTTTTTTAAATGTCTTATTTGCATTGCAATTTTATAAAAAAAAATTTAACTTGAATTCTACGTAAACATTACATAAAGTTATTTAAATTTTCAATACATGAACGTTTAACATTGGTGAAAAGTCTGATTTTTTAATGAAAAAATCCTCTTTTTAGGTGCGTTCGTAATTATATAAATACGTAGCACCTATAGTCGTCGTTCAGTCCGTCTGTCTGTCTGTCCGTCCGCATGTAACAGAGCAAAAACTACCCAACCGAATGGTCTGAAATTTTAAATATATGATTGTTGCAAAATTTTGTCGAGCCATTTCAAATTTTATGAAAATCGGATGTATAGTTTAATTACAGGGACAGTCAAATTTTTTCTTTACATTACGGCCAATGGCAAAAATTATTGCAAGTGCATTTTAATGATGTTACAGCCTTCCGAATGGTCTGAAATTTTAAATATATAACTGTTGAAAACTTTTGTCGAACTATTTCAAATTTTATGAAAATCGGATGCATAGTTTAACTACAGGGGCAGTCAAATTGTTCCGTTACATTACGGGGAATGGGAAAAAAATTATTGGAAGTGCATTTTAATGATGTTACAGACTATGCACCTTATGAAGTGCAAAAAATTATACATTCAGAACGATATGGGGTGCAAAAAATAATTATAAAACTAGTTATAGTACGAACGCATCTCATTTGCCACGTTTGACGAGCAATTTCCAACTTGTTTAACTATTATACTCGCAGGGTCTCCACTATTATACTCACAGGGATACTCACACTTTTGTTGCTGCTCGCACCTAGCATCGAGACCTGGTGTATTTTGAAGCTCTATACATAGAAGTTAGAAAACCGATAAAAATTCTTTGTTAAAATCATATTTTATGTATTTTTTTACCCGACTGAAAAGAAGGGTTATGTGTTTCACGCGTATCTGTGTAAGTGGATTTCTTTATACCCTTGAAACATACCAACGCCTTGATGGATTTTAATGAATGAGGTCTCTAACAATTAGACTTAACGGCCCGATGGTTATAGGATAGGTTTTGTTTTTATAAATTCAACATGGCGGCCCTAAAATACAAAATGACGGTAGAGACGAAAAAAAATACTCATCCTATTGAGTGGCATATCATTGGATAGGTATTTCAAAATGAAGACGATGTTTCATTGATTATTTGACAGTCAGAAGGTCCGTTAAAATATTATACAACTTGGAAGTTGTATAGGTAGGATATCTAGCTTTACTGTAACTCTAACCATCATAGAGATCTATAGACCTCATCAAAACAGTGTTTATAGATAGGAACTAACGATTAAACACAACTTAAAAGTCATCAATACAAGAAAATAAAAAATGGGGTAAGTAATATAAACAAGTAATATAAAAAAAAAATATTTTAAGTCAATTCCTACTTAGGTCAATAAGAGAATTTTTTTTTCTCCCATTCTTCTCGTGGCGATTAAAATGCCTTGATCAAGAAGAAGACTCTCTCGATCTTAAAATACCTTGATCAAAAAGAGATTATTGAAAATTAATTAATTTAATTTAATTAATGAATTAATACTTGAAAAAACAGGATTGACATCAAGTGTCATCCACTACAAGTTAAAAAAATATTTGCGCTTGATTGGGTGAATAATAAGTATTTTATTAACGATTGAAAATTTGAACAAGATATATATAGCGAGAGTGTGAGCTAATAGTAGGAATTGAAAAAAAAAATAGTTTCACACTGATGAGAAATAATTAATTAGTTCGATTTTTACGCAGTAGGGATTGTTGATTTTTTTAATTTAATTGTTTATTATACTTTTAATTTTTTATAATTGAATTTTTATTTGTTTATTTCACGCCAAAATTTAGTTTACTCGCCAAATATGGCGCTACAAAATTCGCCCACTTTATCACTGGAGTAGTTATACGATTTGTATTAGAATTAAATCAGATTGCGATTTGTTTGGTAACTGTTAGCATAAGAAACAATAGTTAGGTTTTTTTTTCATCTAAGCAGACGATAAATGTATAAATAGTTAATATATTTCTGCAAAATGATTTCAAGATAATTGGAAACTATTACAAAATAAGCAAACTATTTTCTTTTGAAGTCGAATGGAATAAAGTTTCAAATGTTTAAAATGAAATGTTGTCGTATTAAATGATATTTCTTTTGGTAAAAGTAATCAAAAGGTAAAATAATATTTTTATACAATTTAGAAAATTTACTGCGCCTAAATATATCGGACATTACAGTTTCTAGGGAAGTAGAGACCATTTCTCACATGCGACAAAAGAGCAATGAAATTCCGCTATGGTTGCCGGAAAGAGCTACTTTTGAAAAATACGCCAACTGTTTCCGTGCCAAAACTGTGAGCATATTGTTCTAATTTTTCAAAATCAAATTCGCAGGTTCTTGAAGGAATTTTTAAACTTTTAAAAATATTTTATACTTATTATTGACTTTTTTTTTAATTTTTAAATACCTTTCTTAGAAAAAAAATCCATGCTAACAATCCGATAAGTGTTTTTTAAAATTCCTTTTTAAGAAAGTTATAACTGCTGTAAAATATAATTTTAACTGAAAATTTTTATCGATTCTCAAACTTTCTAATATAGGGCTTTAAAATGCACCATGTCTCAATATTAAGTGCGAGCAGAACCAAATGTGTTTCCATTGTCAGAATATCCGTATTGCCCTTTTTTTAGTTATTACAAAACTAGCTTTTGCACGAGGCTCCGATCACGTAGTATGTATGCTTTGCACTGCGGAATGTTAATTTTACTTTTTTTTTGGGGGGGGGGGGTATAATTTATCTGACTAATTATGTAACTCGCATCAAAATTCGTTGAATGTAACTTAAAAAAACAATCTTATATTTCATTTATGGTTTGACCTAATTACATACCTGTAAAACATAGTTCTATAACAAAGTAACATAGAATGATATGTTATACCAGGTGGTTCCGAACTATATGTCAAAAATGTAAATGTAGGTAAAGGGACCTAAACAAGCAGATTCCGTGTAGGAATGTGGGTGCGGAAATGCAGCTTTATGGCAGTAGATGGCGCTGTTGAGTTAGACGAATGAAAGATCTTCGCGGACTTTTATCATCAGTCTCCGCCCGGATTTTGAGCAACATGTACGTTACATTAATGCGGAACTTGCCGACATGCATTTCATGTATGGGAGTGCACAATCAAATGGAACGTCTGCTCAAAGGATGTACATGGAACGATTCCAGTGTAGGAATTTGCTTGATCACCAAACATTTGAGCGTCTTCATCGGGAATTATGCGTTAGTGGATCATTTTATGCTTCGATCTGTGATACGCACACTCAAATTTATAGATGAATTCATACAGTGGAAGAAGCGGTATTACACACAGTAGAGGATACTCCTTCGACAAGCTCGACAGCTGTTGCACGTGCTTTGGGTGCGAGCAATTTCCTTGCACAGCACCAGACATGAAATGCATCTCAACAAGCTCCGCGTTGTTGTAACGTTGCATGTTGCTCAAACTTTTGTGAGGGAAATGACCACTCAAGCAGCGTAGCTCTTTTATCCGCCTAACTTAACAGCGCCTCAATGCCACATTTCCGCACCCATATTCCTATACAAAATCTGCTTATTTCAGTCCCATCTACTTTGCCTTTACATTTCCGACATATACTTCTGAACCAGCCTGTATGCTAAACCCTTTCCCGCTAAATTATCTTAAAATCAGAGCATGTTCATTTGAAATACATCCACCAGAATCTTTAATAAAGAATAATCTTTCGTAGTCGGATTTATCTGATTATGGTACTTTTTTCAATAATTATGGAACTAAACAACGTAGAACAATATGTTATATAATAAAAATTTTATTGAAAATTATGTAACTATAAGTGCAGATTCAACCGATATCTAGTAAGGAGAATAATTTTAAAAGGTTAATATTTTTTAATCTGGTTCATCTTATTATGGGACTTCCCCCATAACTCTATAACTAAGCAACGTAGATCATTATGTTATACATTAAAATCTGTCCTGAAAAATTATCTTAAAAAACGTTACCCCGAAAAATTCGCAACCCAAATATTTGTATAACCTACAAGGAGAGAGCCAACCTTGTTAATCACAGATTTTGATTATTTTAATATATGTTGTAGAGTAGAGACCCCTTAGTGTCATGTTCAACGGATTTTATCCAACGCTCCTTTGTTCTTGAGAAACCGGGGGGGGGGGTCTAATAATAGTACACAACTTAAATACTTACATTGCAACAGCAGTGACAGGTTTATCGTAGCTCAGTTGGTACGGTGTTCGCTGGCTCATCTGCGGGCCCGGGTTCGGTACCCGAATGCGCTATATTTGTTTTTCTCATTTTTTGTTTTATAAATATTCTTGCATTTATAATTTAATAATTTCAATTACAAATTATAATATCATACATTAATTATAATGTTAACAAACTTAAATTTATCATTTTTTATTTTTAAACTATTATTTCTCATCCTTTAAAGAGGTTTAAAAAGAAATTGGATCTATTATTGAATGATAAAAATTCCAAAATCGTGACAAAATCTGTTGTGGTGCCATCTAGTTATGATAAAATAAAAGAATATTCAAATAAATAAAAATAAAAGCAGAAAGAAGATAAAGGTGAAGCAAAATAATTGAAAGCGCAAGCATACGTATTACAAATTTAAAATCTTTAATCTAGCAAAAATCGGTTGTAATTTAATTCTGATGCTATTTTTTAATATAATTATGCTTGTTACTTTAAAAACAGAATAATAGTATTATCGCATTGACTTCCTTTGTTAAAGCAATGCGTAAATGATGTTTCTTTAAAATCACGAATTGACACAATTTCTCAATATCATTGCATCGATAAAGAATATATGAAATACATTTCAAAAGTGATTTTTAAAAAATTAACAGTTTTATGATATTTTATACAACTATTTAGTTAAAAGTAAAAAATTAAATAGGTTAAAATTATAATTGATATATAATATTATAAAATTTAATTGACAATGATATTATTAATTATAATTACAAGTATCTATATTGTAAAGGACAAACATATCTGTGCGTAACGCATACGTCATTTTGCGAATGGCAACACTTTGAAATTTGAAATAAAATTGTGGTTTTGTAATTTTCCTACTGCAAATTTTTATACTTCTAAACATCGCACATTTTAAATACTTACACCGCCGTATAAGGCAAAAAATGCTCTTTTGTTTGAAATCTGTATCTCAATTTAATTTTAAGATATAATTTTTTTTGTAGTTTTTATTACTTTTATTTTAATTGTGGCAGCTGAAGTACTCCATTTCTGTTGAAAGTCATGTTGAAACTAAAGGGGGGGGGGTGAAAATAGTAGATTGCTGTTTCATTTTGTTGCCATTTTCTCATAAAAACCGAAAAAAATTGAAATTAAAATACGTGCTATGTCAAGAATATCGTCTGTTATAAAACCCAGTGAGTTTTGGCTTAATTTCGCTTTTATTTATCAATTAAATGATTTTGCTGTGCCAGCACCATTGCGAAATATTAATAAAAAATTTGCACATAAAGAAAGTTCAGAATTTCTCTCCCGCTAATTTTCTACAATTAAATTAAAGCATCATCAATAAATAAATAAAAGAATAATGTATAAAAAAGCACGTATTTAACATATATGTAATCGAACAATTTAAATTTTTAGAGCCGAATTGGGAAAAATATGTGCTTTTAAATATAATTTGTATGAAAAGAGTTGCTAGGCAACTGTTAAAGTAAAATAGAAAAAATAATCTATACATTGAAAACACAGGATAGCTTTTTTAGACATCTTCCCTGAATTTTCACTGTACCAATTGTGCTAATAATTCTGTTTTTTAAATGAAAGCTGTTCATTTGTAGATGTCCTCGCATTAGCTATTTTTCTAAATATTTCCACTTTTATATTTTTAATTTAATTTGAAAAGTTTTTTTTAAATTTCATAAAAATGGTAGCAATTGTATTATTTCCACTGTTTCAGAAAAAAAGAAATATTGGGGTTTATTTATCCTTAATGATACCATTTACTCATTACAATTAAAAATAACTTTATTTTAAGCCTGAACAGAAAATGACGTCACTATTTAAAAAACATTTTCGCTCATAAAGCTAATGTTACAATATATTTTCATTCGGCTGATACCGAATTTGAGACACTTGGCGTAATTCTTCATTAAATGCCATATTTAAAAGAAACAATCCTTTTCTTTGATAAAACTATACATTTTTACACGAATACATCTAAAAGACATCAGTTTCTGGAATTTGTACTTCGCGGTACTGAAATTAGAACCTCAAGAATACATTTTCACATGCAAAGTTTTAGCTGACAAACGGAATACTTCACGTTTGAAAATCTATCTATATTATAAAGGAAAAATATGTATGTGTGCAAGGCTGACGTCATTTTGAGAATGGCAACGCTTGACGATTAAATGTCGGTTTTGCAATCTTTACTACTGCAATTTTTTGAATTTCTAAACATCGCGCATCTTCAATTTCTACACCCGTTATACAGGAAAAAAATCTACTTTCAAATGCAATTTGCTTGAAAAGTTTGTCTTAAATTATTTATTTATTATGTCTTTTGAAATAATTTCCAAGTATAATGTGTTTTAATGTATATCCATTGCGTACAGGCTCCATTACGAAAAAAGCCATTTGCAGTTAAAATAATATAAATAATTCAGCATTTGTCCCTGATTAATTTTTATAGCGAAATTAAAACTTCATCAATCTATTATATTAAAAAGTGACTATCCGTTTGTATTTCACAGCTGTTCATCCTAGAATATGGAATGTTGGGTGATCAAATTAAGGCCAGGTATCCACATGGGTCCGAGGATGTGAACAGTGGTCGTAGAATTTTAAAATTTGATTAGTTTTCGAGATAAAAATGTTTATGTTATTTTTAATGACATTTCTGTAATGATGGAAAATAAAATTGCTACATTTTTGTGGATAAAAGAAAATAAAGGGAAAATGACAAGGATTATTAGGTATCATTGTTTGAAATCATTTTTAAGTTGAAATTAACGTTTATTTGACTAAATAGTGAAAACATTATTGTAGTTTTCAAGAAAATTTCACGAAATACAAACTGACACATATTCAAGCTTCGGGAATCCGTTTATTTTAGAAACACAAATTCGACTCTCGACTGGAATATTGAGATAAATTCTGTTGACGTCAAAAGAAAAAACAACATCATAGTTATTTTCATTTAATTTAAAGTCGAAAAGTATATTTTCAACTATTCCCTTAAGATGGCTAATAAAACATTTCAGAAGCGAACATTAAAAATGAAATGTTTTAGCGAGAAAAAAAAATAATTATCTAAATATTTATTTTAATTCATAAATATAAAATGCTTCTGAATAAATTCGCCCAAACAAATTCATTTTTGCATAACATGACCCAAATGACATCATTTCTACCAATTCCTAAATTCGAAGCAAAATCTTGGGAGAGCGAAAAGCTCTAGGGAAATAAAGTTATAATATTTATTGGGAAATCTTTTGACTTAAATTGTAAATATAACTTATTATTTGAAATATTGTGTTTAATAAAATTAATATTGTAATGGCTTTCTAAATTTACAATAAAGTTAAGATTTCATTTTTTGCAAAAATATCGATTGTCTCATGCAATTCAAAAGCAACACAACGGGTTGCTACGCAACTAGTATTTATAAAACAAAATGAGAAAAACAAATGCAGCGCATTCAGATATCGAACCCGGCACCGCGGATCAGCCGGCAAACGCCACACCAACTGAGCTACGACCAACCTATCATTGCGGTTGCAAAGTAAGTATTTAAGTTGTGTTATATTATTAGACCCCCGGTTTCTCAAGAACTAAGGAGCGTTGGATAAAATACGTTTAACCTGACACTAAGGGGTCTCTACCCAATAACATATATTAAAATAATCAAAATCTGTGATTAACAAGGTTGGCCCTCTCCTTGTTAGAAGTTACAGCTTATATGTTTTAAACTAAAACATTCTATGAAAAAATATCTGTCTAAAAGTGCAACTCTCATCAAAATGAATTCAGTAAAACTCAAGTTATAAGCAGCCGGAATGAAATTTCTATTTTCATTTTACATATTTGGTAGGTGAATACAGAGACCAAATGAAAAGGAAAAGCTAAGTATGTCCTTAATCGAGAATTTATGTTAAAGGTAATGTAAATATAGGTATAAAAATCTATAAATAAAAATAAAGTACTTTTCAAAATTTGCTGCTCTAAAAAAAACCTCTTTACGTCTGATAGTAGACGTTTCTCAGATATCAAAAACATATTCTGGAATTCTTCGAAGTATAATGCTTATTTTATCAATAGTAAATAGAACTTAGGTGAAATGCAACATAAAGCTGCGTTAAGATGCAAATGCTGAAAATCTATAAATGCTTTTTTCTCCCTTTTCTCGATGTTATATATATTTTCTTTAAAGTAAGACTATATCAAAGAAATTCAAATCTGATTGTCAATATTTTATTTAAAAAGCATTTCAAAAAAAAAAAAAAATATTGAATATTGATATGCCTATTTTAATAATATTTGAGTATATTAAAATACAGGTTTATTTAGACATCTTTATTATTATCAATTTTTACTTTTCTGTTTTTCGATATTAAAAAAAGATACGTTAGTTTAGATAAAGGAATCTTTCAAAATATTTTTTCCAGACTGTAATCGAAGAAGTGAGGGATATTAATATGTCATTAAAGAAACTCAGTGTTATTAATATCGTCAGACAAAAACAAATTCACTGTAATTTCCTTTGCATTCGCATGGAACCTGATAATTAATTATTTTTGAATTCTTAAAAATTACTTTGCTCAACTTAAATACATCTGTATTAAGTATTCTCTATTTTATCTAAAGTATTATTATGTATCCTTCACTATTTTGTTTGTAGTTGTATATGAAACGAAGTAAAAAAGAAATTTATGGCTAAAGTATTATTTTAATTTCTTAGGTTTTATTTTTTTATGGAAGTAGATTATTATTATTTTTTTTAATCTTTTATTTAATTTTCAATTCTGCCCTTAAAAAGTAAATCAGTTTTCAAGATTTCCGTAAGGAATTAAACTGAATAGTTTCAAATTATTTAAACGCCTACTCCAAGCCTTTAAGTTCGTAACACATAATGCAACATACAAATGTCTAAATAAATTTCAGTTATTACCAGATATTCATTTTTAATCGATTTCGTAAAAACATATTCTGCAATTTATGCATGCATGTGCGTATGCATAAATCTCCTCACTTGTCTCAATATCCCATGAACGGATTTAAATGCCTAACTGTTACTCTACAATTCGAGTTTATCCGGATCTATTTTAATCTAAAACAATTTAAGGTATCGACCATAGATTATTTTACAATGGCGCCTAAAATATCTTCATATGTTTATCAACGACGTTTAATAACTGAGCGATGTGCAATAGCTTGCATTTAGAAATGTTGGAGAGATGGCGTAAGAGAAGCAAGATTTTTTATTGGGCATAGTACTTTGGACCAAAACGTCAACAATGAGAAACAGCACTGTCTTTATAAAAAAAAGAGTACCGGTATACGATGAATAAGATTTGATTGGTTGGGACAATTATTAAAAAAACATTTTGAGAGACTACCATTAACGCCAAGATAATATTTGTTGACTACTTTTCTAGCTGATTGAACAGAAATTGTGTAGGTCAGGATAACCGAGTTCTAAAATGTGAGTTACAAGAGTTTGCTTAAAATCTTATCTGTACATGTGAAGATAGTACTAGTTATGACATTTTTTTTGTTATAAAGACACTCTAATAGCCACAAAGTAGAATAAATTGAATGTTAGTTATCCCTAAAATACTCTCTTGTGACAACACATTCCAGCTAAAACACATTAACTGGCTCTTAATAAGTAAGTAAAGAAAAAAAGTAATGTTAAAAATGAGTATGTTGCACAGTTACCAGAAAATGATTTATTCACATGAAGTCGCGCTCATTTTTAGGGTTCCGTACTTAAAAAGTAAAAACGGAACCATTATAAGATCACTCCTGTGTCTGACTGTCTGTCTGTCTGTCACAGCCCTTTTACTCGCAAACTATGCAACGTGGAATGTTCAAATTAGGCGAATTAATATAGACTAGTAAATCTGCAGATCAGGAGCCTCAACGTCAGCTCTGCAAGTCATTGTTTTTAGACTCACTTTGGTAATATTCAGTTTCCTGCAAACCGCAATTTAAAGGTTTCAAATTATGTAATTATTTATAAGAATAAAAAATACGAAGTTTTCAGACATTAGAAGCATTAAATTAAAAAAGTTGTGGAAGGATATTTCGAAATTTTCATGAGCTGTTAATTCTGGTATAATTTAAAATAATAAAGTAGATTTCTTCAGGGGGGCTACGCCCCCCTGAACCCCCCGTGGTCTTATTAATTTACATACGTAACTTTTTATTGATTGCGCTAATGGTTAGCGCAAATCTTAGATTTCTTTTTACACATCCGAGCCTTATTTTTCAATACTGGTAACACAGAAAATGATTTACATTGACGCAATTATATTAAACGTTTAGGTTTTATGAATGAAAATGTAATTTCCTTTAAAACTAAAATAATTTTCATTCATATTTTCTGAAATGAGGCGGCATTAAGAAGTAACACCCGTCAAAAAATATTTTTTCAGGCAAACTAGTTAATGCTTGGTTTTTAAGGATGAAAATATTTATTTCCCGATACAATGACGTCATTTTCGACAGCTATAATTTTGCGGTGCATAATTTTGATATTTACTATATATTTGCTCTTCAAAAGTTTTTTTTCCTCAATGGAATTTTCGATTAAGAATTGTTAAGATCTGTTAACTTTGTGCAGACGATAAACCATGAAATATTAGTAACATTTTTTTTTAATAATAAGAATTAATATCATAACACAAGCCCCTTTTATTTCAACCTCAAAGCGTATTCGTTTTATTTTTGATATATGAGATCAAATTCACCTTCTTTTCGTATTTTCACTTTATTTCTAATATGAAGGCGTATTCATGTCTATTTTTTATTTCATTTTCCTCTCGCACATAAAAATCTTTCAAATCAAAATTAATTGTTTAGGATAAATTTTTATTCCGGGATTGAATTTTCGTGGCAACGGCAAAAAAAAGAAAAATGATTGTTAAATTTCATAGCAAAATGTCGATTTATTCCTTATGAAAATAATGAACTTTTTAATTTAAAAGAAAAATATTTGAACAAAATAAATAGAACATAGTCTTTCTTTATTTCTGTGGTAAATTCCTTCTATATGTAAAGACACAAAAGCATTAATTCGTCCCTTTTGACTTTGATTTAACTTCAAACAATTACACATACTTTCACATTTACGATATTTTTAGGTGTAGTTCGCTGCTAGGTAACAGTTAAAAGATAATAAAAACAATTAAATATGTGCTTAAAAAGAAAATTTATATTAAAAAAAATATTTTATATTATTGAAACACATATATAAAATCCCTCCATAAGATATACACCGAATTTAAAAACTCTGACAAATGTATACACAAAATTTCAAACTACTATGAATAATGTATGGTTCTAATTAGGAAATTTCCTCATCCTTAATTTAGCATTTAAATCCTTTAATCATATGAGCCATTTCTTTTCAACAAATAAAAATGGAAAAATCGTCTGAATTGCTATAGGAAAGCATTAAGTCGCAAAATAAAATGTTCTATATATTCCGAACGAATGAACCAAATTTAACCAAAAACTATACAGCTAAATCCGGGCATTTCACCAACATGCATCCTTAATTTTAAGATAATCGGATGCTTTTTACGGCAGTTATCGCGGAACAGACAGACAGACTAACGGAAACCAAAACTTTTCGTGTCTCCACAGTAAGCCTTCACTGAAGTTTCGGCAACTATTGGCCCACATATTTACAGATTAATTGCCGAAACGTCAGTGAAGGCTTACTGTGGAGACACGAAAAGTTTTGGTTTCCGTTAGTCTGTCTGTCTGTTAGTCTGTCTGCCTGTTAGTCTGTCTGTCTGTTCCGCGATAACTGCCGTAAAAAGCATCCGATTATCTTAAAACTAGTAAATCTGCAGATCAGGAGCCTCAACGTCATCTTTGCAAGTCATTGTTTTTTAACACTCATTGCGTAATATTCATCTTCCTACAAATCGCATTTTAAAGTTTTCAAATTACATACCGGGTGTCCCAAAAAGGACTGACTGATTTTAAAATTCAATAACTTCCAAACGGTGACAGATATTAAAAAAATTCTTGCAGGAGGGTTATGCATAAAGTCAAAAGTTTTTTTACAGTGATTTTCGATTTTAGTTCGAATTACAAACAATAGATGGCGCTGCGATCAATAGAGGCTAAATTCAGGCTCGATTTTTGTTACTTCGTGGCCCGGATAATACATTTCCATCTCCTTTTTCTGCATGGAACAACAGAAAGGACCAAAAATCGAGCCTGTATTTAGCGACTATTGCTTACAGCGCCATCTATTGTTTGTAATTCGAACTAAAATCGAAAATCACTGTAATAAAACTTTTGACTTTATGCATAACCCTCCTGCAAGAATTTTTTTTAATATCTGCCACCGTTTGGAAGTTATTGAATTTTAAAATCAGTCAGTCCGTTTTGTAAATATTTATAAGAATACAAAATACTTCGTAAAGTTTCAGAAATTAAATGTGTTAAACAAGTGGTTATACACTGATGTTCTGAAGTTCTGATGAGCTGCTAATTCTGGTAACTTTTTAAATCAAAAATTGCATTTCTTCAGGGGGGCTGTGTCCCCTGAACCCTCCGTATTTTATTTAAGTTTACATTCGAAATTTTTTATTGATTGTGCGGATGGTTATAGTATATCATAGATTTTTTTTACGCTGTGATTTATAAGGATAAGCATAAGTTTTTTTTTTTTTTATAAATTAATAAATTTAAAATTTAAAATAAAATCCTCATGTTAACCGTACGCAAACAATAAATCTTGAAGTGACGCCAAAAATGTAACCTTAAAATCCGCTACATTCGACCGAAACACAACGGCGTGCTTAAAAAAAGAAAGAAAGAAAAGAAAAATATTTTTAGTAATACAGTTTCTAATTCATAATACGATGAAATGCTACTTTAGAATGCTTAAATATAAGCAGATCATTTTCATTTTACAGAAAAAATGCACCGATGAAGTCAAAGAATTCGGTCCCTGTTCCACGTGCTTGTTTTGTTTGGGCCAAATGATGGCATTTAAATCTGGGCGATAACGCACATCATATTGCAAACTGTTTTTACGGCCTACTGCATCTCCATCTATCTCTTTCCTCCGTAAATAATAGTTCATTTTATTTTAGCCAAGGTCTTTTTATTCCGACATCTTTTTTTTTTTTTTTTTTTTTGATAAATGACGTCTAATTCATCTGCTATTCGTACTTACTCAAAACCTTTCATCTTGTTATATTAGGAAATACTTGAGAGTTTTCTTTTTATTCCCAATATGTCGCCATATTAATTTTTTTTATTCTTAATTTTTTTTTCATTTTCCCGGTTCACGTCAAAATCTTTCAATTGAAAATTGTTTAAGAGAAAATATTATTCAGGGTTTTGATTTTCTTGGCAACGATTAAAGAAACATTGATAAATTTTTGAAAAAATGTCACATTATTCTCTATGAAAATAATGAACTTTTGTATTTTTAAGCAAAATATTTGAATAAAATAAATAAAATATTGCCTATTTTTATTTCTGGGGCTAAAATTCATCTATATGCAAAAATACAAATGCATTAATTCATCCGTTTTGACGTTGGCTTTACTGAAACATTATAGACGCATTTATACTAATATTATTAAGACCGAATTCGTTGCTAGGCAACTGATGAAAGAAAAGGTAAAAAATGAAATATGTATTATGTCAAATTGATAAAACAAAATGCTTTATATTATTGGAAAACATGCATAAAGTTTCCCCAAAAATTATAAACCTAATTTAAAAAATCTTGCAAATATAGTGACATAATTTCAAACTAATTGGAATAATTTAATAATCTTATTTAAAAATTTCAGCATCCAAAATTTACCATTTAAATCCATTTTTTATATGAGCCATTTCTTTCAACAAATGAAAATTTGAAAATCGTCTGACTTGCCATAGACAAGCATTTCAGAGCAAAATAAAATGTTCTATATTTCCCGAACGAATGAACCAAATTTAACCAAAAACTATACAGCTAAGTCCGAGTACCTCATCAACATGCCCAATTAATTTCAAGCCGATCGGATACTTTTTGCGGCAGTTATCGCGGAACAGACAGACAGACAGACAAACGGAAATCAAAACTTTTCGTGTCTCCACAGTAAGCCTTCATTGACGTTTCGGCAACTAGCAAATCTGCAGATCAGGAGCCTCAACGTCATCTTTGCAAGTCATTGTGTTTTAACACTCATTGCATAATATTCAACTTCCTACAAATCGCTTTTTAAAGTTTTCAAATTACATAAATATTTATGAGCATACAAGATACTTCGTAAAGTTTCAGAAATTAAATGTGTTAAACAAGTGGTTGTACATTGATGTTCTGAAATTCTGATGAGCTACTTATTCTGGTAACTTTTTAAATCAAAAATTGCATTTCTTCAGGGGGCTCTGCCCCCCTGAACCCCCCGTAGTCTATTTAAATTTACATTCGTAATTTTTTATTGATTGTGCGGATGGTTATAGTATATCTTAGATTTTTTTTACGCTGTGATTTATAAGGATAAGCATAAGTTTTTTTTATAAATGAATAAAATTTAAATTTAAAATAAAATATTCATGTTAACCGTACACAGACAATAAATCTTGAAGTGACGCCAAAAATGTAACCCTAAAATCCGCTACATTCGGCACAACACAACGATGTGCTTAAAAAAAAAAAAAAAAAAAAAAAAAAAAAAAAAAAAAAAAACGGATGAAGTCAAAGAATTTGGTCCCTGTTCCACGTGCTTGTTTTTTTGGGGCCGAATGAGGGCATTTAAATCTGAGCGATAACGCATATCGTATTGCAAACTGTTTTTACGGCATACTGCATCTCCATCTACCTCTTTCCTCCGTGAATAATAGTTAATTTTATTTTAGCCAAGATCTTTTTATTCCAGCATCTTTGTTTTCGATAAATGACGTCTAATTCACCTGCTATGCGTACTTACTCAAAACTTTTCATCTTGTTATATTAAGAAATACTTGAGAGTTTTCTTTTTATTTTTAATATGCCGCCATATTAATTTTTCTATTCTTAATTTAATTTTCATTTTCCTGTTTCACGACAAAACATTTCAATTGAAAATTGTTTAAAATAAAATATTATTCCGGGTTTTGATTTTCTTGGCAACAATTAAAGAAATATTGGTAAATGTTATGGGAAAATGTTACGTTATTCTCTATGAAAATAATGAACTTTTGTATTTTTAAGCAAAATATTTCAATAAAATAAATAAAATAAATGAAACATTGCCTATTTTTATTTCTGGGCTAAAATCCTTCTATAAACAAATATACAAATGCATTAATTCATCTGTTTTGACGTTGACTTTACTCAAGCATTATACACGCAATTATACTAGTATTATTAGGACCAAATATGTTGCTAGGCAACAGAGAAAGAAAAGGAAAAAAATGAAATATGCATTATGTCAATTTGATAAAACAAAATCCTTTATATTATTGGAAAACATGCATAAAATTCCCCCCAATATTATAAATCTAATTGAAAAAATCTCGCAAATATATTGACATAATTTATTGGAATAATTTAATAATGTTATTTAAAAATTTCAGCATAAAAATTTTACCATTTAAATCCATTTTTCATATGAGCCATTTCTTTCAACAAATGAAAATCTGAAAATCGTCTGACTTGCCATTGAAAAGCATTATAGAGCAAAATAAAATGTTC
Source organism: Maratus speciosus (assembly GCA_963932465.1). NCBI lineage: Eukaryota > Metazoa > Arthropoda > Arachnida > Araneae > Salticidae > Maratus > Maratus speciosus. Next base: position 540,818,984 of record OZ010786.1, on the reverse strand, counting down.
CATATTTCCCGAACGAATGAACCAAATTTAACCAAAAACTATACAGCTAAGTCCGGGTACCGCATCAACATGCCCTGTGAATTTCAAGCCGATCGGATGCTTTTTGCGGCAGTTATCGCGGAACAGACAGACAGACTAACAGAAACCAAAACTTTTCGTGTCTCCACAGTAAGCCTTCACTGACGTTTCGGCAATTAAGGATGCATGTTGGTGAAATCCCCGGATTTAGCTGTATAGTTTTTGGTTAAATTTGGTTCATTCGTTCGGAATATATAGAACATTTTATTTTGTGACTTAATTCTTTCCTATAGCAATTCAGACGATTTTTCCATTTTTATTTGTTGAAAAGAAATGGCTCATATGATTAAAGGATTTAAATGCTAAATTAAGGATGATGAAATTTCCTAATTAGAACCATACATTATTCATTGTAGTTTGAAATTTTGTGTATACATTTGTCAGAGTTTTTAAATTCGGTGTATAATTTTTATGGAGGGTTTTTATATATGTGTTTCAATAATATAAAATATTTTTTTAAATATAAATTTTCTTTTTAAGCACATATTTAATTGTTTTTATTATCTTTTAACTGTTACCTAGCAGCGAACTACACCTAAAAATATCGTAAATGTGAAAGTATGTGTAATTGTTTGAAGTTAAATCAAAGTCAAAAGGGACGAATTAATGCCTTTGTGTCTTTACATATAGATGGAATTTACCACAAAAATAAAGAAAGACTATGTTCTATTTATTTTGTTCAAATATTTTTTTTTAAATTAAAAAGTTCATTATTTTCATAAGGAATAAATCGACATTTTGCTATGAAATTTAACAATCATTTTTCTTTTTTTTGCCGTTGCCACGAAAATTCAATCCCGGAATAAAAATTTATCCTAAACAGTTAATTTTGATTTGAAAGATTTTTATGTGCGAGAGGAAAATGAAATAAAAAATAGACATGAATACGCCTTCATATTAGAAATAAAGTGAAAATACGAAAAGAAGGTGAATTTGATCTCATACATCAAAAATAAAACGAATACGCTTTGAGGTTGAAATAAAAGGGTCTTGTGTTATGATATTAATTCTTATTATTAAAAAAAAAATGTTACTAATATCTCATGGTTTATCGTCTGCACACAGCTAACAGAAATGTTAATTCTTAATCGAAAATTCCAATGAGGAAAAAAAAAAATTGACGAGCAAATATATAGTAAATATCAAAATTATGCACCGCAAAATTATCGCTGTCGAAAATGACGTCCTTGTATCGGGAAATAAATATTTTCATCCTTAAAAACCAAGCATTAACTAGATTGCCTGAAAAAATGTTTTTTGACGGGTGTTACTTCTTAATGCCGCCTCATTTCAGAAAATATGAATGAAAATTATTTTATTTTTAAAGGAAATTACATTTTCATTCATAAAACCTAAACGTTTAATATAATTGCGTCAATGTAAATCATTTTCTGTGTTACCAGTATTGAAAAATAAGGCTCGGAAATGTAAAAAGAAATCTAAGATTTGCGCTAACCATTAGCGCAATCAATAAAAAGTTACATATGTAAATTAATAAGACCACGGGGGGTTCAGGGGGGCGGAGCACCCCTGAAGAAATCTACTTTATTATTTAAAAAATATACCAGAATTAACAGCTCATGAAAATTTCGAAATATCTTTCCATAACGTTTTTGATTTAATGCTTCTAATGTCTGAAAATTTCGTATTTTTTATTCTTATAAATAATTACATAATTTGAAAACTTTAAATTGCGGTTTGCAGGAAACTGAATATTACCAAGGTGTGTCTAAAAACAATGACTTGCAGAGCTGACGTTGAGGCTCCTGATCTGCAGATTTACTAGTAAATATTCATAAATTTATTGCCGAAACGTCAGTGAAGGCTTAATGTGGAGACACGAAAAGTTTTGGTTTCCGTTATTCTGTCTGTCTGTTCCGCGATAACTGCCGTAAAAAGCATCCGATTATCTTAAAATTAAGGATGCATGTTGGTGAAATCCCCGGATTTAGCTGTATAGTTTTTGGTTAAATTTGGTTCATTCGTTCGGAATATATAGAACTTAGAACAAACAATCTTCTTGAAACACCATCAAAAATTTGTAAATGCGCTAGGCGTTTCGAAAGATCTGAGTCTTTCTTCGTCAGGCGCAAAAAAGACGTCCTTCTACTATGAAAGCAGAGGCAAGACTGAAATGAGAGACAAGGGAAAGGAAACAAGCTGAAGAAACAGCCAATAGGAAGTTAGAAATCAACAGCCAATAGGAAAGTAAAAGACAACAGCCTATCACAGAAGAGAATAATCAAAACAAAAGAACACAAAGTAGGAGGGGCAAAAAATGGGAGGGGGAAAAATACATATAATCCGATATGGGAACACATGAAATTAAAATGAATAAATAAATGAATAATATGTATTTAAACAAAAAAAAACAGACTAATAATAATACAAAAATAAATTAAATGGTAGTACTGAAAAGGTTTTTCCAAGCTGCAGAGAGCATTGTGGAACAGATTTATCATTAACAATAACATCACGATTAAGATAAATAGCTAAATTTTCAAGAAAGTCCAATTCAGAGATACTATTGGCATTAGAGATAATTTTAGCATTTTGAAAATTAAAACTATGGCCGGAATCCCAAGAGTGCTTGGCAATAGAAGATTTAGAAAATTCTTGATTGATTACATAACGCGAGTGTTCTTTTAAGCGGATTTCGAGATTCCTTTTAGTTTGACCAATATAAGATAAATCACAACCATTACAAGGAACTTTATAAATTCCCCATTTACGAAGATCAGGAACAGGAGATTTAGTGGAGGGGAATTTGAATTGATTGACAGGTTTAAAGATAATGTTAAAATTGAAACGCCGTAAAACTTTAGCTAACTTGAAACATAAAGGAGGATAAAAGGGGAGGACAACCAAATTATCAGGTTTGCTTTTGACAGATTTGGAAAGAGTAGAACTATTAGATGGTCTATTGAATTTCTTCACAGCATTATTGATAACAGAAGGATTAAAACCTCTTTTGACAGCAACGGTTTTTAAGTAATTAAGCTCTTCCTTAAGGGATACAGAATCGGAACAAATTTTGAGAGCACGATTTACATACGTGTAAAAAACACCGATTTTTTGGTTGACAGGATGATTTGAGAGAGCATGAGGTGGGTTAGAAACAGAAAAAGGTTTTCTATAAACACAAGTTTTGAAAGAAGAATCGCATTTGGTAACTAAAACATCAAGGAAAGGAAGTTTATGACAATTTTCTAATTCAAAAGTAAACTGAATATGTGGGTCGATAGAATTGACAGTATGAAGAATGGTAGATATATCAAAAGGATTATCAACTAAAACAAAAGTATCGTCGACATAACGCATCCAACATTTAAAATTAACCAGATTTAATAATTTTTCCTCAAAATAATGCATATAAATATCACAAAGAATTGGAGATAAAGGATTACCCATACTTAAGCCATCTGATTGTTTGAAAAATTTATTATCAAATTCAAAAGTAGTTTGAGTGATGCAAATTTTGGTTAAATTAACAAAATCTTGGACTTCAATATCAGAGAAATGAAATTCACGTAACCTTTTTTCCAAGCAAGAAAGAGCGCCTTCAATTGGAACATTCGTAAATAAAGATTTGACATCAAGAGAAAGCATAGAACAATTGGATGGGTTAATATTTTTTAATTTACTAACAAAATCATAAGAATTTTTTATCGTATGAGTATTAGAAATGCATAACGGAGAAAAAATGGATGTTAAAAATTTGGCAAGAGGATAAGTAACAGTACCAATATTAGAGACGATAGGTCTTAAGGGGGACATTGGTTTTATGAACTTTAGGCAAAGCATAAAAACGAGCACAAATGGCTGAAGAAGGAATAACACTATATTTAGTATTGTCATTTAAAATAACAGAATTCTTAACAGCTTTTTTGAGAGTGGAAAGATGCGAATTAGTAGGATCTTTTTTAACTTCAACATAAGGACCTACAGATAAGAGAGCATAGACTTTATCAGAATAATCTTTTTTATCCATAAGAACAATTTGACCCCCTTTATCAGCTTTAGTAATAATAAGATTATCATTGGACTTAAGCTCATTCAGAGCGATATTTTGAGAACGAGAAAGATTAGGTTTAAATTTTGAATTATTAGAAGAAATAGTATCAGCAAGGATGTGACGAAGAGTTTCTTTTTGAAAAGGAGTGACTTTACTATGTTTAAAGGAAGACTCAATAGGAGCAATCAATTTAGTGAGAGAAGGTTTGCATGACTGAGAAAAATTTAAACCAAGATCTAAAATGCTTTTTTGCTCAGGAGTTAACATGTGAGAGGAGAGATTAACGATGCAGTTCTCATTTGATAGGTTCTTATATGAGAATTGAGACTTATTTTGCTTATTGCACAACGAAGAAAACTTTTTATCAAGCTTATTTTGATGAGCAGTTTTGAAAGTAAGTAGAGAAGACCAACCTTTATTTTCAATATTACAGAAATTGTCAAGATTTTTACTGAGGAACAAATGAAGGTCATAAAGCTCTTCTACAATTTTGGAGAGAGTATGCCGAACATCTTGAATACAGGCTCTTACAATAATAAAATGTGAACGAACCATAGCTTTTGAAACTCTAACAGAGCTACTAACAGAACAATTAAGTTGAATAAAATTGGGAATAACATTATTTTTCTTGCAATTTTGAAGAAAATTTAAGTGGTTAAGAAATTTCACACGCTTACGTCTGAGTTTAGTAAATCTGTTAAATTGAGCAGTAAACATAATAGCAATCCAAAAATAAACAAAGTACAAATGTAGAATACTAAACTATAAATAAGACATACAAAATAAATTAGCAAATAAATTATCAATGAAAAAATATGCAAATATACAATACTAAACTATAAATAAGACATAATAAATTAATCAATAAGATAAATAAAGAATAAACAACATACAGATATAGAATATTAAACTATGAAAAGACATAAAAATAAATAAGCAAATAAATTAATCAATAAGATAAATAAAGAGCTAAAACAATGCAAAAAAGTACTTACATACAAAAGGGAACGGTTGGAAAAGAATAAAATGTTGAAATGCCAGAAGGAGCACAATCAAAGAAAATAAATTAAAACTGGTGTGAATGACTAAGAACAAACAATCTTCTTGAAACACCATCAAAAATTTGTAAATGCGCTAGGCCTTTCGAAAGATCTGAGTCTTTCTTCGTCAGGCGCAAAAAAGACGTCCTTCTACTATGAAAGCAGAGGCAAGACTGAAATGAGAGACAAGGGAAAGGAAACAAGCTGAAGAAACAGCCAATAGGAAGTTAGAAATCAACAGCCAATAGGAAAGTAAAAGACAAAAGCCTATCACAGAAGAGAATAATCAAAACAAAAGAACACAAAGTAGGAGGGGCAAAAAATGGGAGGGGGAAAAATACATATAATCCAATATGGGAACACATGAAATTAAAATGAATAAATAAATGAATAATATGTATTTAAACAAAAAAACAAAAAAAAAAAAAAAAAAAAAAAAAAAAAAAAAAAAAACAGACTAATAATAATACAAAAATAAATTAAATGGTAGTACTGAAAAGGTTTTTCCAAGCTGCAGAGAGCATTGTGGAATCAGATTTATCATTAACAATAACATCACGATTAAGATAAATAGCTAAATTTTCAAGAAAGTCCAATTCAGAGATACTATTGGCATTAGAGATAATTTTAGCATTTTGAAAATTAAAACTATGGCCGGAATCCCAAGAGTGCTTGGCAATAGAAGATTTAGAAAATTCTTGATTGATTACATAACGCGAGTGTTCTTTTAAGCGGATTTCGAGATTCCTTTTAGTTTGACCAATATAAGATAAATCACAACCATTACAAGGAACTTTATAAATTCCCCATTTACGAAGATCAGGAACAGGAGATTTAGTGGAGGGGAATTTGAATTGATTGACAGGTTTAAAGATAATGTTAAAATTGAAACGCCGTAAAACTTTAGCTAACTTGAAACATAAAGGAGGATAAAAGGGGAGGACAACCAAATTATCAGGTTTGCTTTTGACAGATTTGGAAAGAGTAGAACTATTAGATGGTCTATTGAATTTCTTCACAGCATTATTGATAACAGAAGGATTAAAACCTCTTTTGACAGCAACGGTTTTTAAGTAATTAAGCTCTTCCTTAAGGGATACAGAATCGGAACAAATTTTGAGAGCACGATTTACATACGTGTAAAAAACACCGATTTTTTGGTTGACAGGATGATTTGAGAGAGCATGAGGTGGGTTAGAAACAGAAAAAGGTTTTCTATAAACACAAGTTGAGTCTTCCTTTAAACATAGTAAAGTCACTCCTTTTCAAAAAGAAACTCTTCGTCACATCCTTGCTGATACTATTTCTTCTAATAATTCAAAATTTAAACCTAATCTTTCTCGTTCTCAAAATATCGCTCTGAATGAGCTTAAGTCCAATGATAATCTTATTATTACTAAAGCTGATAAAGGGGGTCAAATTGTTCTTATGGATAAAAAAGATTATTCTGATAAAGTCTATGCTCTCTTATCTGTAGGTCCTTATGTTGAAGTTAAAAAAGATCCTACTAATTCGCATCTTTCCACTCTCAAAAAAGCTGTTAAGAATTCTGTTATTTTAAATGACAATACTAAATATAGTGTTATTCCTTCTTCAGCCATTTGTGCTCGTTTTTATGCTTTGCCTAAAGTTCATAAAACCAATGTCCCCTTAAGACCTATCGTCTCTAATATTGGTACTGTTACTTATCCTCTTGCCAAATTTTTAACATCCATTTTTTCTCCGTTATGCATTTCTAATACTCATACGATAAAAAATTCTTATGATTTTGTTAGTAAATTAAAAATATTAACCCATCCAATTGTTCTATGCTTTCTCTTGATGTCAAATCTTTATTTACGAATGTTCCAATTGAAGGTGCTCTTTCTTGCTTGGAAAAAAGGTTACGTGAATTTCATTTCTCTGATATTGAAGTCCAAGGTTTTGTTAATTTAACCAAAATTTGCATCACTCAAACTACTTTTGAATTTGATAATAAATTTTTCAGACAATCAGATGGCTTAAGTATGGGTAATCCTTTATCTCCAATTCTTTGTGATATTTATATGCATTATTTTGAGGAAAAATTATTAAATCTGGTTAATTTTAAATGTTGGATGCGTTATGTCGACGATACTTTTGTTTTAGTTGATAATCCTTTTGATATATCTACCATTCTTCATACTGTCAATTCTATCGACCCACATATTCAGTTTACTTTTGAATTAGAAAATTGTCATAAACTTCCTTTCCTTGATGTTTTAGTTACCAAATGCGATTCTTCTTTCAAAACTTGTGTTTATAGAAAACCTTTTTCTGTTTCTAACCCACCTCATGCTCTCTCAAATCATCCTGTCAACCAAAAAATCGGTGTTTTTTACACGTATGTAAATCGTGCTCTCAAAATTTGTTCCGATTCTGTATCCCTTAAGGAAGAGCTTAATTACTTAAAAACCGTTGCTGTCAAAAGAGGTTTTAATCCTTCTGTTATCAATAATGCTGTGAAGAAATTCAATAGACCATCTAATAGTTCTACTCTTTCCAAATCTGTCAAAAGCAAACCTGATAATTTGGTTGTCCTCCCCTTTTATCCTCCTTTATGTTTCAAGTTAGCTAAAGTTTTACGGCGTTTCAATTTTAACATTATCTTTAAACCTGTCAATCAATTCAAATTCCCCTCCACTAAATCTCCTGTTCCTGATCTTCGTAAATGGGGAATTTATAAAGTTCCTTGTAATGGTTGTGATTTATCTTATATTGGTCAAACTAAAAGGAATCTCGAAATCCGCTTAAAAGAACACTCGCGTTATGTAATCAATCAAGAATTTTCTAAATCTTCTATTGCCAAGCACTCTTGGGATTCCGGCCATAGTTTTAATTTTCAAAATGCTAAAATTATCTCTAATGCCAATAGTATCTCTGAATTGGACTTTCTTGAAAATTTAGCTATTTATCTTAATCGTGATGTTATTGTTAATGATAAATCTGATTCCACAATGCTCTCTGCAGCTTGGAAAAACCTTTTCAGTACTACCATTTAATTTATTTTTGTATTATTATTAGTCTGTTTTTTTTTTTTTTTTTTTTTTTTTTTTTTTTTTTTTTTTTTTTTTTTGTTTAAATACATATTATTCATTTATTTATTCATTTTAATTTCATGTGTTCCCATATTGGATTATATGTATTTTTCCCCCTCCCATTTTTTGCCCCTCCTACTTTGTGTTCTTTTGTTTTGATTATTCTCTTCTGTGATAGGCTGTTGTCTTTTACTTTCCTATTGGCTGTTGATTTCAAACTTCCTATTGGCTGTTTCTTCAGCTTGTTTCCTTTCCCTTGTCTCTCATTTCAGTCTTGCCTCTGCTTTCATAGTAGAAGGACGTCTTTTTTGCGCCTGACGAAGAAAGACTCAGATCTTTCGAAAGGCCTAGCGCATTTACAAATTTTTGATGGTGTTTCAAGAAGATTGTTTGTTCTTAGTCATTCACACCAGTTTTAATTTATTTTCTATATAGAACTTTTTATTTTGCGACTTAATGCTTTCCTATAGCAATTCAGACGATTTTTCCATTTTTATTTGTTGAAAAGAAATGGCTCATATGATTGAAGGATTTAAATGCTAAATTAAGGATGATGAAATTTCCTAATTAGAACCATACATTAATCATATTAGTTTGAAATTTTGTGTATACATTTGTCAGAGTTTTTTAATTCGGTGTATAACTTTTATGGAGGGATATGTGTTTCAATAACATAAAATATTTTTTTTTAATATAAATTTTCTTTTTAAGCACATATTTAATTGTTTTTATTATCTTTTAACTGTTACCTAGCAGCGAACTACACCTAAAAATATCGTAAATGTGAAAGTATTTGTAATTGTTTGAAGTTAAATCAAAGTCAAAAGGGACGAATTAATGCCTTTGTGTCTTTACATATAGATGGAATTTACCACAGAAATAAAGAAAGACTATGTTCTATTTATTTTGTTCAAATATTTTTCTTTTAAATTAAAAAGTTCATTATTTTCATAACAAAATAATCGACAATAAATAATCGACATTTGCTATAAAATTTAACAATCTTTTTTTTTTTTTTTTTTTTTTTTTTTTTTTTTTTTTTTTTTTTTTTGCCGTTGCCACGAAAATTTAATAAAAATTTATCCTAAACAGTTAATTTTGATTTGAAAGATTTTTATGTGCGAGAGGAAAATGAAATAAAAAATAGACATGAATACGCCTTCATATTAGAAATAAAGTGAAAATACGAAAAGAAGGTGAATTTGATATCATATATCAAAAATAAAACGAATACGCTTTGAGGTTGAAATAAAAGAGGCTTGTGTTATGATATTAATTCTTATTATATAAAAAAAATGTTACTAATATCTCATGGTTTATCGTCTGGCACACAGCTAACAGAAATGTTAATTCTTAATCGAAAATTCCAATGAGAAAAAAACAACTTTTGAAAAGCAAATATATAGTAAATATCAAAATTATGCACCGAAAAATTATCGTTGTCGAAAATGACGTCATTGTATCGGGAAATAAATATTTTCATTCTTAAAAACCAAGCATTAACTAGATTGCCTGAAAAAATGTTTTTTGACGGGTGTTACTTCTTAATGCCGCCTCATGTCAGAAAATATGAATGAAAATTATTTTATTTTTAAAGGAAATTACATTTTCATTCATAAAACCTAAACGTTTAATATAATTGCGTCAATGTAAATCATCTTCTGTGTTACCAGTATTGAAAAATAAGGTTCGGAAGTGTAAAAATAAATCTAAGATTTGCGCTAACCATTAGCGCAATCAATAAAAAGTTACGTATGTAAATTAATAAGACCATGGGGGTTCAGGGGGGCTCCGCCCCCCTGAAAAATCTACTTTATTATTTAAAAAATATACCAGAATTAACAGCTCATGAAAATTTTGAAATATCCTTCCATAACGTTTTTAATTTAATGCTTCTAATGCCTGAAAACTTCGTATTTTTTATTGTTATAAATAATTACATAATTTGAAAACTTTAAATTGTTGTTTGCAGGAAACTGAATATTACCAAAGTGAGTCTAAAAACAATGACTTGCAGAGTTGACGTTGAGGCTCCTGATCTGCAGATTTACTAGTTTAGGAAATATGTAGAGGGGCTTATTAAGTTATTTGAAAAAAAAAAATATTTTCTTTGTATGTCGTGTGGGATATCGTGTGAAAGCTTTCGTAACACTGAAATCAAAAATATATTTCATTTAATTTTAGGTATTATAATTTCAAAGTTATGGTGTAAAATGTAGTGCAAATATATGTCCCCCCCTATCTAATTCCGAATCTATGGAAACTAAAGTTATGAAAAATTTAGAGATAGTAGATATTAATTTAAACCTTGCAGGAAAATTATAGCGATTACCCTAGGTCACATAGTTTTTGAGAAAATCACATTTTTCCGTTGCACATGAATTCCAATTTACGGGCTTCAGGAAAAGTGTTGAGCAGATCTGGAGGTACCTATCATAGCAAAAGTATAATCGCATTGTTGATCATGAATTTCGGAAAAAAATCGTCGGTAATTAGCCGAGATATTAACCCTTAAAGACACGGACGGTTTGGACATACATAATGACTGGGACGGCGTACTCTATGCTCCATTGGCTTTTAAAGCCTAGATAACAAATTTAAAGGATATATTTATGTAATGTAATGCCCAGTAGCAGTATAAAAGCAATAAACGTCAAATTGTTAAAAACAGACTAATTTAATGAGAATTAATCACATAAATACTATGCGATTCGCGACTAGTTTCCATTGAGTGGGTCTCTCAATACACCTACTATGTCTTTAAAGGTTAACTAAAAACCTATATGGAATAGAAAATATACAGAATAGCTATATTTGCTATTATTTAGGTTCCATATATCTTTGAACTTTCATGGTATATCAATTTATGCTTTTTTAGTATACAGGGTGCAAAGGTAAGTTCCTTTAAACTGAAAATACCTGAGAACGGAGAGAGCTACAGCTATGCAACTGAGGTAACGGTGTAGTAAAGCGACTACGTCCGATTTAATGAAAACGACAGCAGCACCACCTAGTGGTGAAATTTGGAAGTTTGGACTGCAGGTCGAAAATGCAAAGAGATATGGCAAAATTTCCAATTAGGAACTTTTAGAACATCAATTAATTAATAGAATACGACATTTGGTTTACATGGATAAAATAAACCTTCGCCTGTTTACCCAAAATATCCCAAATCGATGCACTCCATTTTGTGTAAACGTTTGAATGGAATAGTAAGAAGTACGAAGAAATACGCACACTTTATGCTATAAATACGTGCTTATCTAAATAAATATTGATAACATCACACTCACAAAAATATAAGATAAGACAAACTGTCTCATACTGATAAAGAGTTAATATTCAGTATATTCGAAAAGTTCACCATTGCTCACGATACAAGTTTATATTCATGAGAGTAATTCTGCATGCACATTTCTCATCATGGAACCGCTATCGCAAGCCTGTCTAACACGACGACATAGATTTAACCCTTTCAAAGGCGGTGGCTAGACGGTCTAGTCACCTAATTTTAATTTCAAACTGACAAATGGCACCAAAAATATTTTAATAAAATTTTACTTTTGTAATGAAAGTGGTAATTAGCGGGTTTTTATTTTCTGAGAAATTCGTTTGAATATTCTGGTGTCAGTCAATTATTACGAAAAGTATTCTCCTGGCCCTGAAAGGGTTATTCTAAAATTTTAAATGCATTGGAAATTAAATCTTTACACACATTACAGCACAGTACAACGTCACAATCTGCAATTGTGCACTACTACATTTCCGGAATGTGAATAGGCAAAGTAGAATCGTCACTCATGGATTTCAGACATAATGGGGTATGCAGGCGACGATTTACCTTATCCGTATGAACCAAATGTCGTTTCGTACTAATTAATTGATGCTCTAAAACTTTCTAATTTGAAATTTTGCTCTATCTCTTTTCGTTTTCGATTTGTAATGGATGTTTTCCAAATTTCGCCACTAGGGGTGCTGCAGTCGTTTGCATTAGGTCGGGCGCAGCCGCTTTACTGTACCGTTACCTCACTCGTATAGCTGTAGCTCTCTCCGTTCGCAAGTATTTTCAGGTTAAAGGGACTTTCCTTTGCACCCTGTATACTATACAGCTATACCCAACCCTACATTGTGTAGATTTTAGAAAGTCTTATTATTCTTTTTTGCAACGGTATTTTTTAATAATACACATACTAATTAATTATTATTGTACGGAACCCTCTGTGCGCGAGAAATACTCGCACTTGACGGTTTATTTTTCTTCAAAGTTTCTTGTTTACATTTTCAGGTTGACGTAATAGAAAATCTATGAAAGCTAGAAAGTCGTAACGCCATAGGCTTGTATTACCGATGTATTTTTAAAGCTATTTAAAATTATGAAATTTATTATAGTATTCAGGCAATATTTTATAATATATTTTTTCAATGAATATTAAGGAAAAATAACCTGGAATAAAGTGTCTTTCAGATTTTCCCAACATATACATAAATATTATTTTTTTCTTTCAATTTATTCCTTTAAAAAATTACATGCTTCTTATTATTGATAAAATATATATTGTTAATATTTCTGAAATATTAGAAAAGGTATATGTAATACATTTCAAGAAATGTTTAGCTAAAAGGTCGGTAGACACAGACAGCTGTTGGATGTATGTAAATACATCCATAAAATTTCGTCGCATAACTTTTCACTAGCAGGGATGACCGAGCTCACCTCGGCCAATATTAGCCTTGTGTTTAAATACGATTGGCATGATCCTGAGCCATAGTGACCCAAAATGACCCACTGGCCAAATTTTTTCGAACATGCGACTTAATCAATGCTCTTCTGGAATCCGAAAATGATAGAATACAAAATTTACTAAAAATCATTAAAGTCGTTTTATAGATAAAGTTAACTTGATCCACGGTAACCCAAAGGGAAACACTAATCTAAATTTATCGAACATGTGACCTATCTCATTGGCCTTCTCGTGATGGGAAACGATGTAATACAACATTTTCTTAAAATGCTTTGATCCGTTTTTTTAGATACAATTAGTTTGACTCACAGTGACACAAAAATGACCCACTAACCGAATTTTTTCAAATATGTGACCACGCTCACACGTCTTTTAATGCCCAGAAACGGTATACTACAAAATGTTGTCAAAATCGTTTGATTCGTATTTTAGATACAATGAATTAGACTCACAGTGACCCAAAATGACCCACTAATCGAATTTTTTTAAACATGTGACTTAGCAAAATGGTCTTCTCATACTCAAAAACGATATAATTCAAAATTTTGTCAAAATGTTTTGAACCCTTTTTAGATACAATTAGCTTCACTAAAAGTGGCTCAAAAATGACCCAGTAATCGAATTTTCTCGAACATGTGACCAAGCCCACACGTCTTTTAATGCCCAGAAACAGTATATTACAAACTTTTGTCAAAATCGTTTGATTCGTATTTTTGATACAATGAATTTGACCCGCAGTGACCCAAAATGACCCACTAATCGATTTTTCTCGTACATGTGACTTAGACCAATGGTCATCTCATGCCCAAAATCGGTATATTACAAAATTTTGTAAAAATGTTTTGAGCCTTTTTTTAAGACTAAATTAGCTTGACACTTGACCCATTGTGACCCAAAATCACCCACTAATCGAATTTTCTTGAACATGCGACCTAGCCCAATGGTATTCTCCTGCCCTAAAAGGATACAATGAAAATTTTCGTAAAAATCGTTAGCGCCGTTTTCTACATGCAATTAGCTCGGCCCAAAGTGACCCAAAAATGACCCAATAATTGAATTTTCTCTAACGTGACTTAGCTCATTGGTCTTTTAGTAATCAAAATCAGTAGATTACAAAATTTAGTAAAAATTATTAAACCCCGTTATTTAGATAAAATTAGATTGACCCGAAGTGACCCCAAAATGACCCACTAATCGAAATTGCTCGAGCATGTGACCTAGCCCAATAGTTTTCTCGTGCCAAAACGGTTGGATATAAAATTTAGTCAAAATCGATTGAGCCGTTTTTTAGATATAATTAGCTTGACCCTCACCCATTATCACCCAAAATGACCCACTAATTGAATTTTCTCTAGCACATGACCTAGCTCAAAGGTCTTCCCGTGCCTGAAAAGAGTAAAATACAAAATTTAGTCATAAAAAGAGATAAGTTAGATAAATTTTACATTCACGCACACATACACACACAATTTTTCTCGTATTATAGTATAAGATTTAAGAAAATGATGAAAAATATAACATAATCATACAGTACAACTTATATTTTTTTATAATAATACAAACAGCGTTACATATGCATAAAGATTCAATTCAAAACGTTATAAATTAAATAATGATTATAAACAAAAAATAATATTATTGAAATATTATCAAATTTATCAAGTTATTAATTAATTATTTGAAAAAGGTATACAGTTTACACATGATGGTTTATAGCATCCGTTTCTGGGTATGAACTATAAAACAAACGCTTACTGTTTAATTTGTAAAAAAAATAATTTGAAATAAATGTGGATAAAACCGAAATGATTTTTTTTTCGTAAGTCTAAAAGTAAAAACGAAACTTTCAATACATCTCTTATAAGTAAAATTTTTATTCCACAAAACTCTGAATAAACCAGAGATAGAAAGAAATTCACATATTAGAATGTGTTCGCAAATGGGTTAGAAGATAAACGTTAATATTAGCATTAAACATTTTACTTAGCAATTAAGGATGATAACTTTCGACCTAAAAGCTGAACTACATCAAATCAAACGGGAGAAAAATAAAACATATAAATATCTATACATTTCACAACTTAATTCATGTTATTACGTTTACAATGAATAAAATAATAATAAATGAAAATCTCTATCAGAAAATAAATCAGTAATCTCTAACAGTACATTTTTCATTTTTTCGTAAAATTTTTGGAAAGAAATTTTAATAGAGTTCGAAAAACTAGATTAACGCTTTCAAGCAAGTACTATTTACCTTAATAAATACTCCCATCTAATGATTTGAATGAATAGATGAGGCTTAAAAAATCTATTAAAATATAACACCTTACATTAATAATGTTACTCTTTTATGTATTTATAATTAACAAATGCGATTAGATGATTCACTTTAAACATTTTTTTTTTTAATAACATCAATGTTTTTTTTTTTTTTTTTTTTTTAAGCAGACAATTTAGAATACATGTTTTTATTGATCTTATTTTAAACATTTAAAAATTGAACTCTATATTTTTATTTTTAAAAGGACAATAATTGATTCAAAGGGCGAAAGAGGACAGATGTTTGATCGCTAATAAGGATCACCGTAATTAATTTAGTCAATTTCTTATTTTCGTATTTATTTACTATTTATGTTTTATAGAAATAAATATTATTTGTGAAATTCTGGAAAAAAAAATTAAAATTTTTCTAATCATCAAAATTAATATTGGAAAACTAATTTTGCCAGCATTTTTAAGTTCAGTTTCCAAATTTTTGAGTCGACATTTACGTTATTACGGCATTTACGTCACAATTTATTAAATTGTCTCTAAAATTATGACTCAAAAAAGCGAACAAAACGTTTTAAAATTCAAATACAAAATTATGATAAAACTAAGGATTTATCATCTTTTTTATTGTTATGATTTTAGAAAACAAATCAGGTATTTTTTTGCAGAGAAACCAATTCCGTGTATTAAAAAAGATTAACATATATGTGCTATAACTTGTTCAATCGTAATCTTGACAAAATCGCTGACAAACATATTTTCTAGAAAATCAAATTTAAAATTTTACATTCAATGGGATTGCTGATTTTTCCGGATTAACGTCTACGCCATTCCATGGTAATTTTAGGAAAATAATAATACAAATTCCAATCTTTCCGTCATTTCCATTCCTTCTGATCTCTTTCAAGACATTTAAATAAATTCAAACTTCTTATTTCCATGCATTTTCTAAAAATGTATACCCATAACTTGTTATGCAAGATCATTAACTACTGATTCATAAAAATCCGTGCAAAGTGCTTTTAATTTTTTTTCTACTTAATTTTAGAAGTGGAATGATTGATATATTTTCGTTAACTCAATTAAGAAATTATATATATATATATATATATATATTTGATGGAAATAATTATAATTTAAAAAGAGCTTAAAAATTGAAATATTTTCTTAGCGAAATCATATAAAACTTGTATTGTTTTTGGATATGACGATATTATGTGCAAATGGTTAAGTTATAATTAAATGTTTATACTTAATGAAGCGTAATGGTTTCAATTTATCAATGATCGTATACTTTATTTCAATATAGATTTTGAGTATATTGCTTCGTTTTTCATAGAAAACAAGTATTTTAGGGTGGCTGTAAAATAAAACTACATTAAACAAGAAATTTTGGATCCTAAATAAAAAAGTACATAATTTCATATATTTTATGATTGAAGATGTAAGCCATACATAAAAGAAGTGGATTCCCTTTACGAAGTCTCTCTCTTTACAAATATAATTACTTAGATTATGTAAAA
Source organism: Maratus speciosus (assembly GCA_963932465.1). Taxonomy (NCBI): domain Eukaryota; kingdom Metazoa; phylum Arthropoda; class Arachnida; order Araneae; family Salticidae; genus Maratus; species Maratus speciosus. The sequence goes on along the minus strand of OZ010786.1, from coordinate 540,802,256 downwards.
TAATTTATTAACATTGAAATATTTTATTATTAAATGGCTATTAAATTCTATATAAGTACACGAACACCTTTTTTTTAATTAAAACTATTTCTAGTAAATTTTATTTGAAATGAAATCTTCATACTACTGCACCTCATTTTGTTTCTTTTCATTTCTATGGCTTCAAGGACAAGAATATTCATTTCTACAGTGCGAAGACAACTTACGCAATAAGACCACTCTATGCAATAAGACCAGTTGTGTCTGTCCCACAAATGTTCGCTTAACTGATGACAGAGAAGTGTCCGTTTTTGCTGACAAGTGAACGCGTTTCCAAGAAGAGAGAGAAAAACGCTCCTGCACTGTTAAAAGATGAGTTCAGGTTCACATTAGAGAGAGATTCAGACTGCTTGGAAATCCGGACGGAACAACGAATCAGATACAGGCAATCAAACACTGATAAAAGGCACTGTTAAAGATGTGGTAGAATCATGGTTTTGTGTGGTAAACTCTCTCGGTGGTCGGCGCTCTGAGCTGTACGTGTTCTATGGAGAAATTCGGGCTGGTGTTCATCGATATATCCACTCATACGAGTATGTCGCTGTTATTAGTAGCGATTTTATTTTAATGGATGAAAAGGAAATACTCGTGGATCTCTTTTTTTTAGAATTATATTGAGGGTCAGGGTTTTGAGCGAATAGAACCGTCAGTTCAATCACCGGTCCTGAATCCGACAGAAAATGTACGCAACTACATTGACGGACACGCTGCTGCTTTAAGTCCTCTTCCAAGGTCCTTACATGATCATATTTCGTTGATAATGTTATTTACAATTGCTCAAAATGTATTTTTGTTTCTCGTTACAGTGGTTCTATGAAAATTCTGACACTGTTTACAAGATGACCGACGCTTTCTACAAAAAATTCATATAAATTTATCGATAGTTGGTTAAATTGCCTGAAAATGTTTAATTCAGATTTTGGTGTGCATATCTTCATTCTGTAGTGCTATGAAATCATAATAGAATATTCAATAAAAATACTTTTAAAAAATCATATACATACGTTTCAAAATACAATATTTTTCAAAAACGGAATTAAATATATATATATATATATATATATATATATATATATATATATATATATATATATACACTGGGTGTTCCAAAAATTACTTATGGATTTTAAAACTCCATAACTTGCAAACGGTGACAAATATAAAAAAAAAATTCTTGCAGAAGTGTTATGTAAGACGTCAGGAGATTTTATGCTGCAATTTTCAGTTTTAGTTACAAATAGCATCGATAGATGGCGCTGCAAGCAATAACCGATAAGTACAGGCTCGATTTTTTCGGCCTCTCTCTTCTTGCTTGCGAAAAAAGGAGATTAAAATGTATTGAATGGATACCGAAGTACCAAAAATCGGGTCTGGACTGAGCGCCATCTATTGTTCGAAACTCGAACTAAAATCAAGAATCACAGTACGAAAAATCCTGACATCATACATAACCCTCCTGCAAGAATGTTTTTAATATCTGTCACCGATTGGAAGCTATTGAATTTTAAAATCCATCAGTCATTTTTGGGACACCCGGTATATAAATGTATATACGAAATGATTTACAAACCTGCTATAAGAAAATATTGGTTTCAATATCTGGACACTTATGCTCAAAACCACCTTTTGTGTAATCTCAGGCACCGTTAATAAATTGTCATTGCACATACCAATATTAGGTGTTAAAATTACAAGGTTTATTTCGGGCCTAGTCTTCGGTTCTCATTTTGCTGTCCGACAACTTAGTTGGCAGTATGGAAGTTGGTGATGACAATGCATTGCATCTAAGGGTGGACCTATCCTTTATTTGAAAGCATTCCTTAAGTTTCCGTGGCAATATTCAACATAAAACTGTGATGTATTGCTTTTTTTAAAAATGATGTTTTCTGCCAAAAATGCTTTCTTGTAGTAACTCATCTAAATTGTGCAAACTTTCAGTGTCTCATTTAATAAAGTGATGTTTATTAGATCACAGGCTATCAAAGATTATTAGCTCACAGGCTATCAAAGCCTGGGAGTTAATGTGCCCGCCCGTTCTGTTTGTATGTACGTATACATGTATGTATGTACGTAACGCGATAACTCTTGATAGAAACATCCGATTTGCTTCAAAATTTTTTTCTAGGTTCATTGTGATAAGGTGCTTCCCTGATTAGTTTTGAGAATTCATTGGCTAAGGATAAATGGGGAAAAACGGGGTTAGTCCAACCCCTTAATTCAGATAAATTGGTTTTCATGCAGAATCATTCGATTTGCTCCGGATTTGCTATACCGGTTTATTATGTTAAGGAACTTCCCTGATTAGTTTTGGGGGTTCATTGGTTAAGGATAAAGGGGGAAAAGAAGGGTTAGTCCACCCCTTTTAATTCAGATAAATGGATTTTTCATGCAGAATGATTCGATTTGCTTCGAATTTGGTATACCGGTTTATTATGTTAAGGAACTTCCCTGATTAGTTTTGGGGGTTCATTGGTTAAGGATAAAGGGGGAAAAGGGGGGTTAGTCCACCCCTTTTAATTCAGATAAATGGATTTTTCATGCAGAATGATTCGATTTGCTTCGAATTTGGTATACCGGTTTATTATGTTAAGGAACTTCCCTGATTAGTTTTGGGGGTTCATTGGTTAAGGATAAAGGGGGAAGGGGGCTAGTCGACCCCCCTTAATTTATATAGACCGGTTTTTCATGCAGAATTATTCGCTTTGCTCCAAATTTGGTATACCGGTTTATTATGTTAAGGAGCTTCCCTGATTCGTTTTGGGGATTCATTGGTTAAGGATAAAGGGGGTCTAGTCCACACCTTAATTTAGATAAATGGTTTTTTTGCAGGATTATTCGATTTGCTCCACATTTGGTATACCGGTTTATTATGATAAGGAGTTTCCCTGATTAGATTTTGAGGTTCACTGGTTAAGTATAAAGGGGGAAACGGTGGCTAATTCTCCTTCACTTATTTTTTTGAGGGGCATTATTCTTTAAAATAAGAGTATAATACACAATTAGTGTGAATAGTATGTGAGCTCAATGCCATTAGTTTAGCTGACCACTTTTCTTTTTTATTTTAAGTTCAATACATCGTACAAGTTCATTGTGTAGACAATCGAATAGAAAACATATTCTTTCAAATTAAATTGCTTTGAAACTAAGTAAATTTACTGAACTTTTGCGTTTGTCAAACAATTCTCAAGCATAATTCTCTTTAAATATATATCGCGTGCAGTCATTATACAAACAATAGAGTGTGTGCACTTAAAACAATATAACAGGCGTTCGGAAGCCAATCAGACCAACTGCATTTTAAGTTCGCTTTTTTTAAACAAAGGAACAGTAAAAATTTCCAATATATTTATGCAGTGATAAAAAGCTACACTTGATTAAAAGAACATTAATGAGTTCAGTCAACATATCCCGAGAAAAAATATTATGTAGATACAATATTTTTATAGTTATTAAAACTATTTATACTGAAAATTTTCATTTAATGGAGTTAATCGATTTGAGCACTGAGCAGCTCATATATAGTTTACCTGTTTACAGCTAGTATTTCATAGCGAATTAATTGGCATCAATAAATAATAAAATAAAATAAAATAAACACAAATTTAACAGACACGTAATCGAGCTACTCTCCTAAGGTACTGGAATTATGAATTTCTTGTAAGTAGCGAAAACGTTCGCGGATTTATTAGTTTTTTAACTCCTGGAATGCCTACGGGTAGCGAATAAGAAAGTCAATTTAATTTTTTTTCTATACATAATGAATAGTTTTCATCTTCAAACCTTTTATGTTTTTGTTACTAGGCAATCTGAAAATATATATGTGTATTTTAAAAAGTCCATTACTTTTTTTTAATTTACAAAAAAGGCTTTCACCAATATTCTGTAACCTGAGAACCCCACGTTGGATAACATAGTGACATATTGTAAAAAATGGATAATATTTATTTATACATATATCAAGAAACTACAGATAATTTTACGAACTTTAGAAATGTTTAAACTACATTATAATTTTAAAGGTTTCGTTTAATATATTTATTCCTAATATTACATTAACATTTATAAATAGAATTCTCTGACATCATTTCTAATACATTGCTCTTTGAAATTGTGAATTTCATAATTTTTTTACGAAAGATATTTTACAGGAAATGACATGACTTTCCTCGCATATAGGATTTCATTTAATCGGTTTGAGCAAAAACTAATATATGAAAGCTACTGTACAAAAGAGTGGTATTTCATTGCTTATTACTTCCTAAAACAATGTTACATAACATTTTTTCAGAAAATCTTATAAAAATTGCATTTAGTATAACCTTAAATTGAGCCAGCCATTTAAAACAACCCGTATTATTGGAGATTAGAAGACATCAATATTACAAAGCCAAAATGCTATTAATTCTTATTAACTCTTTTGATTTCGTTTAGAAAATTCTCCTTATACAATTTTATGCTCACTAAAATTTATGATGTCAACTCTGTCAATTAGTTCCACTTCAGCATGAATGTACCTTAGGGAAATCCATTTAAAGGATTATATGAACTTATTACCATAAATCGCTTTAGGAAATTCTCTTTAGTCACACGTTTTATACACTTAGCAAGTTCTTGTATAATATATGAAGGTGTGATTACCCTAGTAGTCTCATTTATTGAAAATCTTAACATTTTGTTTATCATGCTATATTTATGTGACATAAAGCTTTTGAAATTTGCCATAAATATGAAATAGTAACGTTAAGATTTAGTAAAATAAAGATATTTGAGTATTCGTGATTGGCGTAATTACGTTTATGAAAAAATAATAAATAAATAAAGACACTGGTATACAATAAACTAATACACTGGGCTTAAAATGATATGAACATCCAGTTTTTCAAGCATAAAAAAAGAAAATGTTACAAATCAAACTGAAGTCTAATCAATGTTAGAAATAGAACAATCCTATCACAATATATATTCCAAACGGAAAAGTTAAAACATATATTAGAATGTTTATTTGTTTAAAAGACGTTACTAAAAACACATTAAAAGTATATTAAAAACCTCATTTGACTTGTTTCAACTCGCTCACTCAGTCGTCATCAGAATCTATAACAGTCCTTAAAGCAGTCCGTTTTATTTTATAACAAGATATAATTGGAACAGCGATTATATACATAAAATAATCTATATTTTTCCATTTTGATGTGTTTCATAATGATATAAACATTGACCAAAAATGTATAATAATAGCCAGTGTATGTACCAGATCTTTTAGTTAATGTAAAAACGCGATCAGGAATGAAGTTTTCTAGAATATTTTGATCGATTTCATTCCAGTGGAAGATGATAGCAGCTTTTAATTCTGAAATTGTGGCATATAATTTTCCATTTGCGTAAACAGCTCTAACTAATTTGTTCCATACATTTTTCATTGTATTTAAATCAGAACAAACAGATGACCATAGAATTACACGTACACAATTATTAATAAACCATGTACAAGTGCTGTTTTCCGTGTAGATGGATGCATTGTCTTGTTGGAAAATCCAGGAAAGTTCGCCAATTTCCTCAGCAAATGTCATCATGTTTACTTCAAGTAGATTTTGTTAGATTAATGCGCTAATTCTGCCAGAGGGAAGCGAACGTTAATCTTACCATGAAATCCAAATGCAACCCAAACAATGAGTGAACATCCACCCAGCTGCCGTTTCGAAAACGCTTCTGATCTCTTGCGCAAGTCGTGCAAATAATAAGAAAAACATTCCGGACCATCGAAATTTTTTTTCATCCGAAAATATTACACTTTCATATTATAATTTCCAGGACATGTGATTTTTTTTCCACTCCAGGCGATTCTGCTGATGCATTTTAGTCATCGTATGTGGTTCGGGCTTTCTTTTCTTGTTCCTACCTCCTCATCATAGAGCTCTTGACTACACTGGTCAAGGTACTTTTAAAATTGCTATCAGTGGATCTCTTGAAAGTTCGCATAAAGTTGTTTTCCCATTACACATTCTCTTTATAATGGCTCTTTTTTACCTTTTGGACAGCTTTGGGAGACGTCCAGGTGACTTCTCAGATCCATAATTCTCTTTTAATAGAAGAAAATTCAATTTTACACTTGGAGTTCTTTTAAATTTTTTTGCGATTGCTCGGGCCGAAAGTCTTTAATCCTGAAAAGCCACAATTTTCCACTTCTCAAAACCACTTAAAGCACTTTTACGACACATACTTCTAGAAAATACTTTGCAATAAGGTTTGGAAATTTCCTTGTCTGCGAAGTATCTTTATATGCCAAACTAATTTGCATATTTTGGTTTCATTTTCTCGTATTGGCATTCGGTATTCCTGTACAGTTCTGCATGCTCGTTTAGTGATAAGTTCGATCAATGTCCATGTCACTTTGCAACACCGTTTTTTTTTATAATTAGTATTTTCAATGAATTTAAATTTTTATATTTCTTTTACCGCTAAGTATTATGTACAGTTGCTGTATTTGCCTCAAGAATGGGGTTTTCTGATAATTATTTGTGAATTTTTGCCAGGATATCACAAAATTACTCTGTGTTCATATCATTCTGAAACCAAGTGTAGATATCATCTAAATATCAGTGCATGCAGGTTAAAGGGTTAAGAAATCGGGTAATCGGGTGATAACGAGTACATCTGTTTCTTCACCAGTAAATGCTGTAACCCGTAGCTTGACACATGAAATAGACCAATCGTCCATGTCAAGCAGTGTGATGTTGGTTACAGTAGGAAAGCGACACATTCTAGAATGGTAAACTTATTTTTTTTTTTTAAGTGAAACATATTCTGTTTAATAAGGCCACACGAATATATCCAGTGAGTAGAGTTTTACTGTATTTTCAAGATAAGCGATACATTGTTTGTTTGTGTTAACTTGCTAGGTTTTCTTTTTATGCGGCGTCTGTAAGTTGTTCTAGTTTAGGCTATGTTTAGTTAGACAAGTTCTGTGGGTTAAATAAGAGGTGCCCACGTTGACAAACCTCCACTAATACCTGAAACTTGCAATTCGATAACTATCAGCAGTGGATCGTCATTTCGATTCTCCAAAGTATACATCCGACCTCCCCAAAAAGAAAAATTCTCTCCTGACCTCCCAATCCTGTTTCATAGGACAGATTGTGCAAATTAGCTTTTTTTGGTTTTATAACAGATATTCTATTAAATTACAGCATAACAACGAAATAGCAATGGGCATGCATAAAAAGAAAAGAAATTTATGTAAATGAATTCGTTGATAGTTCACCAAAAAAATTATATTTGGATTTATTATTATTACTATGTTGAATTGTTCACAGACTCTCCTAGCTTTACTTTACACTTACTAATTTTGTACTACATTTGAATTGCATCTTGAAAGCCGATGACTTAATCATTTTCACTGTCTCTTTTCTCTCAGATTGTTCCAAATAATTAAAATAAAAAAAATCAATAGCTATGACCATTCGTAAGCAAAATAGTTTAGTTTTTTTAATTCATTTAACGTTGAGAAAAATTATTTTTTTAAATTTAAATTTAACTACTCAGATATATAAAGAAATTTCTGTTTTAGGAAAAACTGTACACTCTGAAAAGAAAACACCCAGTTTCATTGAACCGTAAAATGCCGCAGATGAAAAACATCATTTTCTAATAATTTAGTAATAATTAATTTTCACTCATAGCGCAATAATGATTTTTTCCCCCTTATAGTTCATGTCAGATGAAATTGTTTTTTTTTCAGCTAACTTCAGCAAACGGCATCCATACAAATTTGTCTGTTTTAAGAAATAAATGATGAGTTTAATTAAATCTAATCTTGTTAAAAAAAAGTTTCTTTTAAAAACATCCACATTCACGCGCCACTGGAATGAACTGTTACTCTTTGCGTAAATACGGGTTAGGTTCCCTTTGAAAGACCCCCACGGAGAGAGAGCATCCACAACTTAGGGTTTATATCCCTCGTGTTGATAATTGGCCGTCATAAACACAACCAACCACAGTTGTTCTTAAAAGTCAATAAAAATAGTCTTTAAACACAATTAATAATCACTGCATCGTATCTAATAGTCATGTGGTCCTCATATCAGTTGGTTTCTTCGAACATCTTAAAAAGTTGAATTCTACATTCGGCCGAGACGAGTAATCTTTTCTGTGTGGAAGAATTCTTTCAGCCGAAAAGAAAACGGAACCTGACAGGCCCTTTTTGGTAATATTCCAAAGAATCATTTCTATCATTCCTGTAAACGTTTAATAATTAGCGCTGTAATTTATTTCAGGTTTGGAATGCATTGTTAGTTGAAATGTTTGCTTTAAATCTACGTTGTGTTTGCAAAAACTGAATAATTTATTATGTTATTTTTTTATAAATTTACTTGAGATAGTAGGAAAACAAAACATTCTCTTTTTGAAATAAACTCTGCAAAAATTAAGTAAAAAATATATCAAATATATATAGATATATACTCTCATATATATATATATATATATATATATATATATTAGACTACATTCTAGTAACATTTCCATAAAAATTATTATTTTTTTTTTTAATAGTCCAAAAATATTTTGTGAAAAAAAAATAATAAATAGTCGTTATCGTAAGCATGGCGCATTTTTTTAACATACATTGATAGATATGGCTACCTTCATTTTTCTTTTGCGATTTGAGAATTAAAATGCATAGGATGATCAATCTTTTTTTCGTAGCCGACAGTATTTAAATACCATCTCTATTCCATAGAAAATCATATATTTTGTCCCTGACATAATAAACATTTTTGCTAGCGTTTTAATCCCCAAGCAGTATTATTCATCGAGTATTGTTTTACAATTTCTTAAATTTGAAGATTGCCGATTTTATCCTTTATTATTATTTTGCAAAATAATCATATCTGCTATAACACATTCTTGAGCTCTTTAATATTACTACCTTATAATTGTAAAACATATTACGGCATAAACATTAAATACGTATTATAAAGTTCACCTTTGTTGAATTTAGCCTCCATAACCAGATCAAAAATATTGATTTATGTCATAATTCTTCATTTACACATACGATATTTTGTTTTAAGCATTATACTAGCATAAACATTCATTAAAAGATACGATGGTCATTTATTTATTGAATTACGCGCGTAACAAATTACTTTTCAAAATATTCTCGTATGGATAATTTCATTTTTATCTCCTCCTTTATCATCAAGAAAATCCTTAAAATGAAGTTCTTTACTGCAGTGTTATATTTAAAAAAAGAAGTATGTAAAAAATAAATGAATTACATTTCCTTTTTAATTTTTCTTTTCCCAGAGGCCTAAATATTATTGATCCATTAACGAAATTTGCCTTTATTGAACTAAAAGAGAGTTATTGAAATTTATCTTCAAGATGAATAATGAAATTTTAACAATTAAATAACGTGGCTGTGTGTCTATCTATTTTATTTTGTGGCCTACTGTATTTAAATATCATCTGTTTTCCGTGGAAAATAGTATATTTTCTCCCTGACTTAATATAGTGTTTTAACCAACAATAAGCATTTTTCATTTATTGTTTTGCACTTTCTTAAATTTTATGATTGCAGATTTTATCTTTTTTTTATTATTATTTTGGAAAATAAACATATATGCTGTAACACATTACTGAGTTCTTCATATTACAACCTAATTATTGTAACACATATTACGACAAAAACATTAAGTATGCATTATAAAGGCCCCTTTCTGAAAATTAACCTCCATAACCAGATCAAAAATATTTATTTATACCATAATCATCATTTACACGCAATGATCATTTATTATAATCATAATATTAGCATAAACACTCATTAACAGATATGACGTTCACTTATTTATTGAATTACTCTTGTCACTAATTACTTTTCCAAATACTCTCGTAAGAAGAGTTTCATTTTTATTTCCTGCTTTATACATGACAAAAATAAATAAAATAAAGCTCTTTATCACATTCATATATTTAAAAAAAGAATTATGTAAAAAAATAAACGCACTAAATTTATTTATTTTTTTCGGCAAGAAGCTGCTATATTATTTCTCCATTACAGAAGTTTTCCTCTATTGAACGAAAAGGGAGCCATTGAAATGCATCTTAAACAAAATTAATGAAACTTTTAACATTTTAATAACGTGACTGTGTGTCGATTATAGATTAGTAATATTATAAACCTGTTAACATGCTCTGCATTACGAAATGAATCGCAGTAATCGATTGTAACTAACAATGGGGACTACAGATTAATGTAATGCAACATTTTTCAGTAGTTATTAGATTTAGAATATATAGAAAAAAATAATTTGTAAGTACTGGCTGTCCGTAATTAAACAATTCTACTTTAAAGTTGTCTACAGAGAAACTATTGTTCATGAAGTTGTGAAATATTGTGAAAATATAATAGAGGTGTGATAATTTATTTAAGCAAAAGAAAAAAAAACGTTTAAAGTTTCACCACCAGAATGAGATTGTTACTGAATCGCATATTTAGCATACAATTTTAGAAATTGTAATTAATTGTAATAGAATTAGAAACAGTTTAGAAAATTTATTTATTAACTTAACTCGGGCATTTCACGACATGCTCTTAATATTCCCTGCGGTCAAGTGTGGAACATGCTATATTACGGTTCCATTTTGTACCTGAAAATGATAACTGGCCTGTGGAAAATGTTTTGTTGTAAGTTAATAAAAACGCACTCTGGCGGCGAAAATTTGAACTTTTTTCGTTTAAATAAATTCCCATTCCTTTGTTATGTCTTTCACAAAATTTCACAACTTTATGAAAATTAATTTCATCAGTAGAAAACTTTAAAGTAAGGTCGTTTAATTACGGACGACCCTGTATGTTTTATTTTTGTTGTGTTGATTTAAAAAATATAATGTAAAAGTTCATAGAATTTTTTTTTTCAATATATTACTATGATATGCTAAATACATGAGGTATGTGAGCAGATAAAAGAAAATTCCGTATCCGAATGCATCTATAAGAGTCAGGTAACTAAAAATGACAGTATACAAGGAGTATACAAAGAGCAAGTAAGAGTATACAAGAGTATACATAATCAATCTGACAGAACACAGAGTGTTCTGTAGCTCGATCTAATAGAGAGAATGGTGCCAAATTTGGTAAGAAAATTAAACAAGAAGGGGGACGAAGGATTTAGCAAAAAGTTCTAAAAGTTACCGCTAGGGGAATATGTGGCGCTGTGTAACATAAAAGAGAGTTTTAAAAAATGCGGAATCAGTACTAAAATCGCTAAATAAAAGAGTTTTATTTCAGTATCGATTCTGTACTTTTTAAAACTCGGTTTTCTGTTACACAGCGCCACATATTCCCCGAGCGGTAACTTTTGGAACACTTTTCCCCACAGAATCCTTCATCCCCCGTCTTGTTTAATCTTCTTACAAAATTTGGCGTCCTTCTCTCAATTAGATCGGGCTACAGAACACTCAGAGTATAGCCAGTTTAATTAAAGCCTTTAATTTGTGTAATTTCTCTTTTACATTTGTCCGGTTTCAATTTTTTATTTTTTTTTTCATTCTGTCTTCCGCTAGAATGTCTTATACTCGGGACGTGGCTGGTGACGTACGAATCTTTCTTCCGCAAAAGAGTCGGACTAGAGTAGAAGAATAAAGGGCTGCGGACGAAGATGGGCCGCTCACCGTGGCGGTTCCCAAATGCAAGATTATTGTTTGTACGCATATTAGAGTTTTAATAAAATTTGCTAATTCAAACTCTGTTTAAAAAGAAACATTTCAGTAAATAGAGTTTCCGTAAAATATAAAATTTTAAATAATCAGTTTAAATTGTTTTTATTTTGAAACTCAAAGAATATTTTGTAAAATATGTATGAAGAAATTAATGTGAAACTTTAAAATAATCTACAAATAGAAAAGCTTGAATTTTTAATTAAGTATAGTTTCATTTTTTTTCTTCTTAAATTTAATTGGTGAATCAATTACCTATTAAACAGGAGAGGACAATTCTGAATAAGAATAACGTCAGAAATAATTTAACATTTCAAACAAACGGAAGAAAAATTAATTATTGAAAACCAATGACTTTATTCTTATAATTCAAAGTGAAGTTTTATTTTAAATTAGATCAAAAGTTTTAACTTTAACACTCTTGAAATAATTTGTACTTATTCCCTTTCAATACATATTCGACAAATTGAATAACGGGGACATGCAAATATTTAAATTAAAAAATATTTTTTAAAACACGTCAAATATGGTGTCTAATATACAAAATGAAATAAATTTTACTTGAAAATAGATTTCATGTCTTTTTCAATGCACAAAGTTGTATTTATGTTACATGTGTTAGAGGAAATATATGCAATCAAATATGAAACATCAGAACATGACTAAACATCTTGTGTTCGTTATGTGTTTAGCCTTAAAGGCGTACTACACTTTTTTTATCATTTGAGAGCGTTTCAAAACTCGCCTTATAATTTTTTTTTTAAAAAAAATCGTGATTTCTCTATGAGTCTATTCTATTGGTAAATCTGCACACAATAAATAAATAAGTAAATAAATAAATAAACAGAAAAATCGCCAAAAAACTTGTTTTAACATGTATTTTTCCCTATGTAAAATCTTGGTTTACAATGAAAGCCAATCAACGCGGTGAAAAATGTTTGATTGTCTCGTTTGAATCTCACGTCCTCGTATATATATATATATATAGAAATTGTACAGATATAGGAATTTTAAAATACTAATGTCAAAAATATTTTAATAAAATATTTGGCTACATCTATTGGAAATGATGATTATAAATGCATGAATAAGATTTTAAAATGATAAAAGTTTCTAAAAATTAACAGAATACATCGTAAAACAATTTCGAAGAGAACTTACCAATTTTGAAAATATTATGAGGAGATACTTGGCTATAATATTTAACATAAAGTTTGTGGAATATTAGTATTATAAATAAATAAATACAATTTTAAAAAATATATACATACATATATATATATATATATATATATATATATATATATATATCGTAATATAATGCTGAAGAGAACAGAATATTTCGTAAAACAATTTTGAAGAGAACTTACCAATTTTGAAGATATTATACGGAAATACTTGGTTATATTTAACATAAAGCTTGTGGAATATTAATTGTTATAAATAGATGAATACAATTTTTAAAAGTTGATTTTTTTTAATGGCACTATATTTCGTAATATAAGATAAAGAGAATTAAATGTAATCCATTTATAAAAAAAATCCGTCAGTTCTAAAGTGCTGAATTTTTAATCAGACCATAATTGGATTTTTCACGAAATTTCTTCCCGTATATTAAATAAATTAATCATTTATAAGAGGTGGGAGAAAACGTTCGTAAAAAGAATAAAGCGGCACTAATTTGACTTTTTAGACATACTGCAGTAAAAGCTTAACGGACATTGCTTTTGAAAAAAGTATTTTCTTTATTTAAATTACTTCAGAAGTTTTAACCTCTAATCTATTTATAAGGTATGTCTATTTTTGTGTCTGTATGCTATTTAAATATACAGGGTATTTCATTTAAAAGCCCGCAAAATATTTTGTTTTAATAAAATGCAGAAAGCAATAAAAACATTTCCCCAATAATTTCCGAAATTTTCTTTTAATCCTGAATTTAATTTAAACTGAATCAGTTATTCATATATCAGTCATTTATTAAAATAATAAGAAAATTTTGTAATTAAAGTAATAATAAAATATTTTTTTTTTATCCAATTTTTCTTTTTTCAATTTAACTTTTCAGATGGCCGAAAAATATTCACTGTTGAATGTTATTGTTATTAGTATTTGAATAGAAATTATTATTAATTTATTTTACATAAAAAGTTGTAACCTAAATAAATTTTAAACAGTTGATTCACAACTATTGAATTATACGAAGATTTCATCATTTAAATGCACTGAACTATATGAACATTCAACCATTTGAAGAAAAAAAAGTCCTTCCGGCCAGTGCCGGGAGGAAGAGGTAGCTTTCATAATCCTTATTTTAAAAAAGCCAACTTATATCATTCAAACACACGAAGCTCAATTTAGTGAAAACCGAATATAGGAGATTCAATACTAATTTTTATCAATATAAAGAATGAGAATTTCGCGAAATTAGTCAGCTTTATCCAAGCTGCTTTTCTTTAAAGTAACTTATATTTGGCTGACAAATTCGGCGATTTCTTAAAGTGCGTGCCATTTTAAGACAACATGGTGGATGAGGCTAACCAGTGAACTTGGTCAAAACCTTAGTAATTGCTGTGCACATGCTCATTCACATCGGAATCGGTTGATATATACGAGTGCTGTCGCATGCAAAATATCAGATTTTTCAAAATGTCACCCACAATAGAAATTGAAACTGCTATATCTGAGCCATTTTTGAAGGTAAAGACAAACAAAAAATGCTCCTGAATCCTTATATCAAGGTCAAATAAGAAAGAAACCTTTTTCAATTTCTAATTTTTTTGCACCTCACTTTAAATATATATATTTTTTTTTTATTTAATGGCCGCCATTTTGGAACAAGATGGCTGATGAATCTGGCCAGGGAACTTGGTCGAGGTATTGATGTATACTATCCACATGCCTTCTTACATCGAAATAGGCGAATACGTGTGTTATCGCGTGACAAATAAAAGATCGTTTCAAAATGTTAGCCATGCTAGAAATTCAAAGTGCTATAATTCAACCATTTTTTAAGATATAAACAAAAGAACAAATTTTTAGAAACAAAAACTGTTCCGGAATCTTTGTATCAAGGCCAAACACATAAAAAAAAAAAAAATATTTTCCAATTTTTTAATACCTCATTTTAAATTTTAAATTTAATTTTATTTTAAAGGCAACCCTTTTGAAGCAAGATGGTGAATGAAGCTCGCCAAGAAACTCGGTCGAGACATTGGTATGTACTATGTACAGACCAAGTTACATCCAAATCGGTTCATAAATACGCCTGTTATCGCGTGACAAAAATCAGGTCGTTTTAAAATGTCAGCCACAATAGAAATTCAAAATTCTATTACTCAGCCATTTTTTTAGATATAGACGAAACAAAAACTGTTCCGGAATCTTTGTATTAAGGTCAAACACATACAAAAAAAATCTTTTTCATTTTCCAATTTTATGGTATCTCATTTTAATTTTTTAATTTTTTAAATTTTTTTAAATGGCCGCCATTTTGAAACAAGATGGCGGATGAATCTGGCCAACGAACTCGATCGAGATATTTGTATGTACTATGTACTATCAAGGTACATCCAAATCGGTTCATAAATACCCCTGTTATAACGTGACAAATATCCGGACGTTTCAAAATGGCAGCCACGCTAGAAATTCAAAATGCTATAACTCAGCCATTTCTTAAGATACAGACGAAACAAAAACTGCTCCCGAATATTTTTATCAAGGGCAAATACATAAGAAGAATATATTTTTTCAATTTTCAATTTTTTGGTACCACATTTCAAATTTAAATTTTTCTTAAAATATTAAATGGCCGCCATTTTTAAACAAGATGTCGGATGAAGCTGGCCAACGAAACCGGTCTAGACATGGGTATGTACTATCTATAAACGAAGTTACATCCAAATCGGTTCATAAATACGCCTTTTATCGCGTGAAAAAATTCAGGACGTTTCAAAATGTCAGCCACGCTAGAATTCAAAATGCTATAACTCAGCCATTTTTTAAGATATAGACGAAACAAAAACTGCTCCGGAATCTTTGTATAAAGGTCAAATACATAAGAAAAAAATATTTTTCCATTTTTAGTTTTTTGGTACCACATTTTAAAATTTATTTTTTTTTTAAATTTTAAATGGCCGCCATTTTGAAACAAAACGCCGGATGAAGCTGGCCAACGAACTGGGTCGATACATTGGTATGTACTATGTTCAAACCGAATTACATCGAAATCGGTTCATAATTACAAGAGTTACAGTGTGACATAGTTCAGATATATATATATATATATATATATATATATATATATATATATATATATATATATATATATATAAATTTTGAACGGAGGGTGGTTTCGGGGTCTGGGGGTCATGATCGATGAAAATATACCAAAATTTTTTGAAATCGCTTTCCTCCGAACGGCTGCAATAGGTAGCTTTTTGTAATGAAAGCTACCTAAAATACATGCTTGATTATATCTGAAACTCATGTTTAAAGTAGAAAAAATATCGTATATAAATAGTATAACTATTATTTCTGAGGCAATGGAGCTGTATTTTATGTATGTGATGAACGAAACATCTAAAAGTTTAAGTATCGATTATTTTCTCGCCGTCTCACAGTGGAGTATTTGACCCAATATCCTGACCAAAATAAATAAATAAATAAATAAATTATGCTCAACAACTGTAAGACTCATATTTTATAATAGCTGACTATCTGGTACATCGTTCTATGTCTATTTCGTGAGTATGAATGAAATCCGGATGCTTCTAAACTCAGTTGATAAGAGAGTTTCTTTGAGAGAAGATGTGTTACTGTTACTATTCAACTTTGTTATTGCATTTAAATATGTTTAAATGTATATTTTTTTATGGATTCATGAATTGTTGAACTCAATACCTATATATTTAACATAATAATAGAAAAAAAAATCTTTTGAAGCCTCTTTAGTTATAATTTAGGTATATTGAGTTAAACATATAACCGTTTAAAGATGTTTCAGAACATTTTTGAAGTATAGTCGTATTGCTTATGGTTTTGAAGGCCAAATAAATAAATACATATATATATATATATATCTTACGCATATAGTTGCCACTTCAAAATATAAATTGCTTTGTAATTTTCTAATAACACTCCAAAACAAGAATCTATGTTACAATTCAACTTTAGAGGCTCAACATTGTTAAATACTAAATGAAAATAATATGTATATATATTAATGCATTCCCTTATATAAATAATGAAAAGGTTACATACAGTGTAACTAACCACATTTAATTAAACATTATTTGTAATTAAAACAAATTTATCAAATATTACTTTCCTCATATAAAGAGTAAAAGGTTGAGTAAACTTTGTATTTTATATTTATTTTTTAAGTAAATGCATACCTTTATCTGTATATAACATAAATTAAGTGTATTTAATAAAAGTAAGTCAACAGCAATGACTTTATCTGTAAAACACATAAAAAATAGTTTTTGACAGGATTTTGTTTCACATACTCCACTGTGAAACTGTACTAGCTGAACTTTCCTTCTTAACTTAAAATATTCCAAAAAGAAGAAAAGAAAATTTTTCCCCAATTTCGATAAAGCATAAAAAATGTATATATATATGTGTGTGTATCTTATAAGTAAAAAAAAACAACAACAGCAACAGAAAAAAAAATATATATATATATATCCCGCTAGCACTGTCTACCTTTATTCACGGTTAATGTGTTAAATAGAACGTATTATATTAGAAATGTATTACATTAGAATCTTCAATATTTTATTTATAGTTTACATGTGTATGTGTAGCTTATACCACAAGTTATAAATCAGTTATTGAAAATTATTAAGTTAAGAATTTTACAGAAAACATCAATTACCGGAAAACTTACCGATTCTGATTATATTATGAGCAAATACATCGCTATATTTAACATGAAGCTTATTGAATATTAATGTTTATAAATGATTAAACACGATTATTGAGAAAAAAAATTCTGAAACTGGCAGTATACTTATTAAAAAAATACTCAAGAGAACTAAAAACAGAACCATTTATAAAAAAAATCCGCAGTCTCAAAATGCTGAATTTTTAATCAAATCTTAATTGAATTCTTCAACAACTTTCTCCTCCTTATATCTAATTAAAGAAATTAATTATTTATGAAAGGAGGGAGAAAACCTGCGGTAATGAGAGTAAAGTGAGACTCATTTGACTTTTTAGAGAAACAGAAATAAACGCTTAATTGCCATTGCTTTTATTCTTATTACTCGAAATAATTATTATTTATTTAAATTACTTTAAAAGTTTTAACTTTTAAACTAGTTAAAAGTTAGATATATATGTATATCGTGTGTATGTAATCTTAAAATACAGGGTATCGCATTTAAAAGGGCACCCCAAAATATTTTATTTTAGTAAAGTACGGATGTAATAAAACACAGTTTACCATTTAAAAGCGACCATTTTATTTTCCATCGTGATATTAATTGGAACTAAATCAGTGATTTATTAAAATAATAAGAAAATTTTGTATTTAAAGTAACGTAAGAACTGATTTAACTTTTCAGATAGCCGAAAAATATTCATAGTAGAATGTCATTCTTATTAGTATTTGGATATAAATATTTTTAAATTTATTTTACATAAAAAGTTTCAACTTACATAAGTTTTAAGCAGTTGAGTCACCAATTATGTATTTTCGACAATTCTTAATTGTAGAATTATGCGAATATTTTACCATTTAAATACACTGAACTATATGAGTATTTAATCAATTGAAGGAGAAAAAACACTCTTGATTATATACATAAACTCATGTTTAAAGTATCAAAAATCGTATTGAAGTGATGATATGGATGAAACGTCTAGGAATTTAAGTATCGTGCATTTTCTCGCTGCCTCACAGTGGAGTGTTTGACCCTAAAACCTGTCCAAAAATGAAAAATTAAATTTTCCTCAACAACTCTACACTGTAAAAAAAAAAAAAAATAAATAAAAAAAAATCGGAAAAATTAGTTGCCTTTATTGTGCCGGAAGAATTTCCGACCCAGATCGAATTAAAATCATTAAATTCTGAATAAAATCCGTAAAGTACCGTTTTAATGAATGTTTCCTTTTTTTTACGGATTTTATTCCGTGCTGTGTCGGAAAATGTTCCGGTACGATAAGGGCAACTATTTTTCCGATTCCTACAGGAATACTGTTCGGATTTTTTTACAGTGTAAAAAGCATATCTTATAAGAACTGAACAACATGTGCATTGTTCTATTTAAGGAGTATGAGTCAATTCTGACGGCTTCTACACTCAGTTAAAAAAGGAAGTTTCTTTGCTGGAAGACGTGCTTTAGAGTTACGTTTTAACATTGTTATTGCGTTTAAATATGTTTAAATGTATACTTTGCATGACTTCTGGAATTGGTAAACTCAATAGCTTTATTTTTCATAAAAAAAATTAATTAAAAATGTGTCCTTTTTAATTAATTGTGTCCTAATTGTGTGTGTTAAATGTGTCCTTTTTCGTTCTAATTTAGGTATATTGATTTAAACGTCTAGCCTTTTAAAGGTGTGACGTGGTTTTCCAAACCATTTTTGAAGTATAGTCGTATTCCTTATAGTTTTGCAAGCCATTTTTTAAAAATATATTTTTCGCATGTAGTTGCCATTTTAAAGCATAAATTGTTTTGGTAATTTTTTAATAACACTCAAAAAAGAGAATCTATACTACAACTTAACTTTAGAAGATCACCGTTGCTAAACACTAAATGCATATTTTTATATACGTTAATTCTTCCTTTTGCCTAAATAATTAATAAGTTTACATGTAGTATAATTAAACACATTTAATTAAACGTTACTTGTATGTTAAACAACTTTATCACATATTACTTTCCTCTTATAAACAGTAAAAAAGTGAGTAAACTTTGTATTTTATATTTATTTTTTTTAAGTAAATGCATACATTTATGTGTTTATAACATTAACCAATTATTTACTAATATTATGCCAACAGCAATGATTTTAACTGTAATGCACATGAAAAATAATTATGGACAGGATTATGCTTCCAACACTCTACTGTGCCACTGTATAATTCTAAGAATTAGCTAAATTGTCATTCCTTATTTAAAAAGAAGAAATGAAAACATTTGCTCAATTTCAGTAAAGCATAAAATCTGTATATACAATTGTATATACATGTATGTGTGATATAAGGAAAAAGACAATTCTGCAAGCATTGTCTACCTGTATTCAGGGTGAATGCATTATATTAGAACGTATTTATATTAGAAATGTATTACATCAGAATCTTCAATATTTTAATTATAGTTTACGTCTGTACACCACAAGTTATATATCAGTTATTATTGAAAATTAGTTTGTTAAGAACTTTAAGAAAACATTAATTACGGGAAATCGTTACTATGCAGCTAACATGTATTTAGTACATAGAATTATGTGTTTTTGGAATAACAGACATGCAGACAGTAAATACGTCTAAAATGACTTAACATATCCAATTTTAAAATTACTAAACATAATGTAATTATAAATCTAATTTCAAATTAAACTAAGCAGTTATTTGCTTGTAGTCACAAGATTTGGATGCATGATTATTCTCTATTAATTATGCTAAGAATTACACGTAATGAAACTATGTTGTACAATTTCTATTAATTAAAACTAACTGAATTGCAAATAATTTATAATTATGAAATACCCATCTTTGAAGTAATTGAATGCAGTTATTCTTACTATTTATAGCGAGTATTTAATATAACATTATATCTACTATAGATTTAAACAGCACGTTAATTTCAATTATTGCGAAAGATTTTGAACATGGCTATTATCGATAATATGAAAGAAAGGGCCTTGGTAATGTTATTTTATATGGTTTGTAATACATATTCGAATTAAATTGTGAAATAAATATGGTAGAACAACACGTGACAATTATTAAAAGGAATGTTTTTGATTTTCGTACACTATGATTTAGATTAGTAAGGATTACGATTTAGGTAGTAAGGATAGTTGTAGTTCTGTAATGTACTATAGTCAACATTTAGTTTAAATTGAATAATTTAAAAACTTACAGTCGTGGGGAAAAAGTAAACACCCCTACTAACTCCTCAACAAATTATCGTAGAAGAAAGTTAATGGAACCGAACGATTGGAAATAAAGTCTACTTTGAAATGATGTATATTAAATTTTCTTAAAAAGTCCACCTAAATATTAAAACGAACCAAAACTTCATTTCTGTCACTGGCAATACCCAATTTTAACAGGATATTTAAAATCTTTTGTTCAATCTATGGCTAGACTCCAAACTTCAAGTCATTTGAATGATAGGTTTTTGAATTATAAACATTCAAAATTTAGTGCTTCTAATGTTAAATTACATTTTTATCTTTTTAAACATATCTCCTGAAATTATACTCCTAATGCGCCAATTTTTTGTGTAGCAATAATACTAAAATATACAAACATAAATACGACGAATTTGCAATTTTTATAATTTTATGATTTAAATTATGAATCATGAAATTGATATTCGAAAAAAATAAGAATTGCAACCTACAATTTTTTGATGGATTTAGATATATTAAGTGCTGCTTTAAGGAAATCTAAAAATGTCACATTTTTCTACCAAGTAGTTTTCAAATTATCCTTAAAAAACTGCAAAATGATGATTTAAGGGGCCGTCTATGATAGAAGTGAGTAGATATTTTGAAATTTCTTCTGCTGTCCTGTAATCTAACCGGCTTCATTGACTTCTTGAGTGGCCCTTAAGGTGCCTTGATCAAGAAGGGGGCTGTCTCGGTTAACAATAGAGTACCGAACTTAAATTTGGATACAGCCCTTAAAATACGCTCGTTTTAAAATAATATGTTTCTCGGAAACTTATCGTGCGAATAGCATATAGATTTATTTTTAGGCTAATTGGAGGGTGTAGAGTTCATTTATGTTGTCAGAATTATGTACTGCTATTGAAAAAAAAAAAACAAAGTTATGGTTCGTTTTCATATGTAGATGGCCCCTAAGCAAATTTATTATGCATCATTTAAAATTAGATTTTATTAACAATTGTGTGGCAACAGTAACTTTCTTCTACAATATTTGTTTGCAGAGTTAGTAAGGGGTGTTTCCTACTTTTTTTCCACGACTGTACATACGCAGTGCAAAGCGCGGAACTTAATTAACAATAGTCCGTTATCAGTAGATAGAAAAACATAATGTAGTATATAATCATTAAGTAAATATATGATTTGGGAATGACATTCAGTTTTATCTACCTATTATTATCTATAGTGTAAAGTCCAAAATTATTAATAATCATAGTAGACACTCTTTTTCCATTTATATAGATTTTTCGTAACAATTTTAACATTTAGTTACGAAAATTAATAACAGCATATTATCAGTAAAACGAAAAATATATTATAATAGATATACATTAAGTAAATAAATGAAATGCAATTAAAATTCTATTTTATCTATCTATTATTTTCTATTGGGAAATTGTCCAAAATTTTTCATAATCATGGTAGACAATCATTTTCCATTTATTTAGATTTTTCGTAATAAATCGTACATTAAATTAAGAATATTAACAACAGTCTATTATGAGTGGAACAAAAAATGTAATTGTTATAGTAGACAATAATGAAGTAAGTAAATGATATGCGAATAATATTCAATTTTATCGATCTATTATTATCCCTTGTCTAATGGTCCAAAATATTTCATAATCATGGTAGATAATCATTTTCCATTTATTTAGATTGTTCAAAATAATTTAAATATTAAATTAAAACTAATTTCTCCCTGAATTTTGGTGTGTTTTTAGTTTGTTGTGTTACAATTCTATCAAATTTACTTTTCAAAAAATCTTTTCATTCTGTAACTTGGACGTTTATACCACTTAAAAATAATATCAAAAACTGTTACAATAAGTAGTTATAAATGGAATAAGTGACATAAAATAAATATAACTTCACAATGGTCATGGGAATAATACTTGAATCTAGAGATAAATTTGGCTAATATATATTTTTTAAACAGATTAACTTACGGATATTAAAGGGTATTTTCTGAAGTTTTCGAACATAATACTTAGAATTATATAAAAGCGTTTTAATATTTGAAGCCAGCGAATTATGCCTAATTAAATGCATTTGTTTTAAAAAACACATGTATTACAAATTTAGTTAGCACTTATTAAAAATAAAATACATATAACATATGTGAGTATTTTGAATAAATATAATGCCTCTGTATGTGCTACAAATATGTCCCAAACTTGAAAAAAAAAATAATAATAACACTTTCGTTTTATATTTTTACAAATCATAATATTTATAGCACAAAGTTTTTATAACATATTTTTCTTTATATGTACAGTGGTGGCCAAAATTGTGAACACTTTTAGGCAGCTTTCATTACTAAAGCTAAAAAGCTATTTATTGTAGCCGTTCGAGGGAAAACACTTCGGGAAATTTTGCTATATTTTCGTTGATCATGACCCCCAGATATCAAAACCGCTCTACGTTGAAATGCTGATATATATATATATATATATATATATATATATATATATATATATATATATATATCCATATATATATTTATATTTGAAATTTGTCATGCTGTAACTCTCGAATTTTTGAATCGATTTGGATGAAACTTTTCATGTGCATAGCACATACTAATGTCTCGACCAAGTTATGGCCAGTTTCATCCACCATCTTGTTTGAAAATGGCGGCAATTTGAATATTGTAGGCACTTTTGGAAATTTTTAGGTTTCCTAACTTTCTCTTTAAAATGACCTAGGTTGTTAACTTACACTGTTTGACACTTTATAATATATTGTAATATTTCTAACATTCTGTTTAAAATGATACATAATAGTTTTCATTTTGTGAAACGTAACATTATTTATAAGTATACAAGAAAAACATAAAAATATGAAAACATAATTTTTTTTATGTTAGAAAACATAAAAAAAAACTCAAAAATTCAAATGGCCGCCATTTTGAAACAAGATAGTGGATGCAGCTGGCCAAAGAACTCTGTCGAGACATTAGTATATACTATGCATATGAAAATTTCATCCAAATCGGTTCAAAAATTTGAGATTTACTGCATCACAAAATTCAGATATAAATAAATATATATATATTATATATAATTAATGAAAAATTATTGCATAACTGGTGCCAAAAGCAGCTCATAGGAAATGCAACAAAATGTACTTCATCAATAATTAACAATGCCGAAAAACCATAACTCTGGAAAGAAGGTGTATAACAGCGATATTTAACCATAAAAATCCCAAAAACTTTGAAAAATACAGGCAAAACAACAACACAGAGGTAAAAAACTGTCTGTTCTTAATCAGTGGGAGGACAGACAGACCTAACTCCACCCCCACTCTTAAAAGCTTGCAGGTTTCTGAATACTCGTCCATCCTGTGCTCAGTACAGAAAAAAACTATTGTCATTTTAGGAATAAAATTTAGAAAGGTAAATAAACCAAATTTAAACAAAAATGTAATGTAATCAAAGCATAATTAAATTACAAAACAAAAAAAAAAATAAGAAAATGTCTTAGAAAATTACTTTAAAATTGCAACTAAATATAAACAAATTAAATTATCTTAACATGTATGAATGCAGAGCAACGTGCACCCTTTCATAACCTACAAAAAAAAAATACAAAAACATAAAACAGAAGCAACTGTGTAATGTCCTTCACCTGTCAATAATAGCAAACTGTTAATTTTCCCTCCCTGTCCATTATCAAAAATCGTTAAATCCAAATCTGCAAACCTCCATCGATTCTAAGTATCCATGCCAAATCGTTCTTTACACAAGACTTTATAATTCACATTTCGTATGAAATGTTCAGGAAGTATGATACCATATGTTGCTCATCTCGACAATCCACAATGTTCCATCGTCCATCGGGCTGTGTGTGTACGCATGCGTACACACACAGCCTGTATCTGCAGATCTGCACTCTGTATCTGCAGATACAGAGTTCGACAGATTGTAGTATATAGCAAGGTTTAACTACTGTAATATATCGTGACAAAGAAACTTCTTTTTTTAAATAACATTCGTCCGATAATAAGGATATTTCTCCTCATTCGAATAAAATTTTCCTTCGAAATAATAAGTTAACGCAAAACAGTTTCTGTACTAAATTTAAAGAAACTTGCTAAAGTATAAAAATGTTTTTGTTAAAGGATCTCAGGACTCTTGAAATTGGAAAAAAATGAAAAAAAGACCATTTTTAACATTTAATATCTTAAAATGTATGTGGTTTTAAAACACAATTTTTTGTGGGATGAAAGGTATTAAGTACATTCTTTCATTTCATGTATTTTAAAAATTGTAATATAACAAATTATCATTTATAGGGGCTACAAACTGTCAGACATTTGACGAGCAGAAAATTGGTATAATAGCAAACGCGCAGGATTACATAATAAATATTGCAACTAGAATAAAAAATTTGGCGCCTAGATATATTTCTTATTGGAGTAATTATCCTGAACTTAAATGAATTTGCATTTAAAGCCTTTTTATATTTTTAAAACAAAAATGTTATTTAGCTAATCCGAAATTTCAAAAATTTCAACAGTATAATCACCATTTTTTTTTTTTTTTTTTTTTTTTTTTTTTTTGAAAGATAAAAAGGAAATTTTTTGTTCAGTTTATACAGACTAATATTAAATGTATGTTTTGAAAATTTCATGAAAAAATATTCAGAAGTTATTGATATATTCTGTGCGTTGTTCCCAAAAACGTCATTTGGAGAAAAAATGACTTTAAAGTTACGCCGCTTCACGTATTGAGCAGGTATATTTCTAAAAACCATAACTTCTGTTCGAATGCGAATTTCAAGGAAACAATTATAGTCCAGAAAAGATAAGAGATTAACATTAAAAAAAAAAAATTAAATATTTTTTTTTTAAGCTTTAAGAGTCCTGAGACCCATTAACCCCCTCACTGACAAGCCTGTGTTAATACGTTCACTAAGCTCCAGGTTTCATTGCAATACAAGCAATATTTAAATTAATATAATTCTATTGATTTAATTTATTTTTAATACATTGAACAATGATTAATACTTCCAAGGATTGCATTCATATTTGTTATTAATTTTTTTTATAATTTAAGCATTTAAAACAAAATGCAGCGAAAACAACATTGCAAATTTCTCCTTTTCCAAGACAGTCCGGAGGGTGGCCTACATCAAAATGGCTATTTTAGTGGAAAACTTTGAAAGTTTTTTATTACTTTACTTAAATGGGCAACACTTTACGATTCCAATTTTGTTTTAATTTTATCTCTACGATTAATGGAAAAGAATTTATTTCCATTTTAATAAACAGAAAGGAATAAGCCAAATACCTGAAGTGAACAGGAAGACAAGGAGAAATGTAAATAATGTTTTTACGCATGATTTTCTAACTTTTTTTTTACATAAAAACATTAACAAACATTAAATGGCACTTACAGGTTAATTTCATAGATACGAAATAATTAAGAAATCTTTAAATGCCATTTATCAAATTTATTTTTTTTCACTATTTCCGTGTGCGGATTCCTTGAATTTCAACATATTCACATATTGAGCAATTCAACATTTACTAAATTTGAACATATTTGAGAGAAAAATTTTCAGAATGTTTTCCATATTACTCACTAGGTTGTAAACTATAATATAAGATGCATGTGGTAATGTGTTTATTTTATAGGTACTCGAAAAAAAATGATAATAATTATTTAAAATATGCATTTTTTTACATATTTTAAAATATGTCTGTTAATTTTCAAGTTATTGTAAAACTCATCGTTTACTGTTCATTGTACAGGTAAGGGTAAAGTACAAAGCAAATTAAAATATAATTAGTGGAATTGTTGGGTGTACGTTGTATGGTGAAAACAATAAATTTTGCGAAAACATTGCAAGAAATCCGCATTTGTTAGGGGTCTTGTGCCTTTTAAACACGAAGAAAATTAACGAAAAAAAAATCAAAGTATGAATTAGTCTATCTTCTAAACCTTTTTATATAAAAAAGAGAAAATTTGAATATTGATTAGACAGATTGAGCTTTGTAATATGCTACCATTTGATACTGATTAGACTTTCACGGAATTTTTGTATTGAAGAAATTAGAATAGCTCTTTTTTTTTACACTGTAATTGCACGCATGATATCTCGAGAACGTACGTGTGGATTGTTATGAAATTTGGTATAGATACTGAGTAATTACGCGTGTTTAAAATGATCTACTTTTACGTATTAACAGTGGCAATATTTTTAGTTATAACTGTTTTTATTTATTAAAAATGTAATTTTTTATTTCTTTTTACAAAACTAGTTCTTTTACATGGTTAACGAAATAATTTTGCCCTAAGAGTAGACCATTTAAAAAATACATATCTGCTTATTATATACATCAAGTGTCAAAACAATCCATACATACGTTCTCAAGATATCATGCGCGCAATGACTTACGGAGTGAGAAAATAATCTGTTTTAATTTCAACAGTACACAAACTATGTAAAAGACAAGTCAGTACATAGTGGTATTATAGTGGTAAAAAGCATACTATATTTAATTTTAAAAAATCTTGTATACAGGGCATTCTCACAATCTTTTGACTTTTATGTCCCTGAATAATAATTTTTATTTTAATATATTTTTTATATTTTTTTATTTTATATACTGGGGAACATCCCATTCCATGACTGTATAACAACATTAACGAGATAAATAAGTTTTGGACGATGTAGGGGGTCCAAACACCTGGAAAACTCCTATACCATCCCATGTCCCTGATGCTGATTTTTAAGTTTGGAGTTGTCCGTATAGAATTGTTTCAATAAAAGTAATTCGATGTAATTTTTTTTCCGAAACTGAGACAATTGTTTTATTTAAATATGTAGTAAAAAATTAACCTGCACACATTTTTACAGTTTATATTATTTTTTTATCTCTGTACCTGGGTTTTTCCATCCTTACCGTCCCTCTTGTCAAACTTATGCAGAAAATAATTCAGATGCACCCACAGAATTTTTTTCAAGTTTTTTCTCATGCAGAAATATGCTAGAGAAAGAATGTCTAAAATTCTTTGACAGGAAATTTACTGCAAAACTTAAAACAGCATTTAAATATCAATTTGAAGATCGTGGTTTTATTGGTAGTCTTACCGTCCACAAGGTTTATTCCTGCACTTTCCGAGGTAAATTTAAAAAAAAAAAATTAATTTAATCCAATGTTAACAACTGTTTCTAAAAATCAATGAACATTGTGGCTATCACTTATTCGTAATATGATTTCCCTAAAAAGAGGTGGTAATTTTCTTTACCATTCCATCCTTGCCGTCCCTTTTTTCCTATACCGTCCCCCTTTTTTGCCTTACCGTCCCTTCTTTAACACCCCTTTAAGACAATGTTATACAAAAATTCTGTATTAAAAGTACTAAATTTTCATTATTTTTTATTTGAATGTCCTGTGGGTATTATACAAATTCATTTTAAGTAAAAATTTAGAAGAAAATAAAAAGTTATCGTGGTAAAAATGGTAAGGGAAATTAAACTCGCAAGATTAACTTAAAGCTCAGTTAAATAAAATAGTTTTCGCTGCTGACCAATTTTTCTTTATTTTGAATCATTAAGGCAACCGTCTATCAGATTAAAATGTCATTTTAGCAAGTTTAATTTCACCAGATTTTTATTCCCGAAAGTCAAAATATTGTGAGAATGCCCCATATACATAAAAAAATAATGAAGATAAAATAATTCAAACATTCAACAATTTTGTTGATTTTCGACGAGTTTAAATGGTAAAAGACCCCTTAAAATGCTACGAAGTTATTGTTAGGATTTTATTTTTTTCCATCATTCTGTATCGCAATTGATATGCGTGAAGCATGTATTTAATAATAATGTAATTTTTTTAAGCGCTCCGAACATTTGCAGATACCTTAAACATCTTACAGCATGGCCATATTGCTATAAGAGGGTTGCTTTCAGTTATGATTTTTAAAAGAAAAGTGACATAAATGAATATTCTCATACATGAAAAATCCTGAATGCTACATGTCACATCACCCAGAATGTGCGGGAAACAAACCGCGTGCATCTTTTTGTGGTCACTAAGATTAATACTGATCTGAGTTTGCCCATGCAAAATAGGAAACCATATAGATATAAATATGCACATACTTCCAAATACAGATTATTTTTAATGTGACTCAAAATCGAAATAAAAACTGATTTCTAAAAATGTAGATTCGCCGTTTTATTTGTCCCCATATTCACACGTAAAAACCATTTATTACAGGTTTGAAATTAATAACGTTTTGTTTTTAAAAACTTTGATTTTTCACATGTATATATTTAAGATATGCAATCAGTGACGAAAAAAAACTATTTTTTTTTTTAATTATTATTAGTGCAAATGATTTTTTATATTTTTGTAACAAACATTTGTATATTGTTTAGTCATGTAGAATCTTAAGTCAATTTCTCGTTGTAAAATAAAAATTATTCTTTTACTTTATAATTTATTTCTGAAAATATGTTAATATTATACTGTCATCGTGAATACACTAATGTGCATAATTTGTAGAATTATAGCAAATCAGAAATTAAGTGAAAAAAAAAAAAAAAAAAAAAAAAAAAAAAAAAAAAAAAAAACAATTTCTATATTCCATTTTTGTATTCACGAGCCGCGTTAAGCAAATGAAAGCGTGTAATAATTATAAACGTGTGATTTATCAACGCATGCTATCAAATTTTGATGTCTGTTTAACCACTACGACATCTCATTGAATCTCGGAGTTGAGACGGTTTTTGTTACTGGTAGTCCATAAACATACACGTCTGTATAAGACATAACGTTATAACGTGAATGGTTCATAATCATAGTAGTTCAAGGCCATTTAAAAAAATGAAATAGTCCATTTAGAAAGTGCATAATATTTGTTTTGACTACTCACGCAATAAACCAAGTCTATCTTCGCATAATACTTGCTTATATACGGGGTATCCTAAAAAGGACTGACTGATTTTAAAATCCAATAACTTGCAAACGGTGACAGATATTTAAAAAGTTCTTGCAGGAGGGTTATTCATAAGGTCAAAAGTTTTTTTTACAGTGATTTTTCATTTTAGTTCGAATTACAAGCAATAGATGGCGTAGTAAGCAATAGGCGCTAAATACAGGCCCGATGTTTTTGGCCGATCTCTTCTTCCAGGCGAAAACAGGAGATTAAAATGTATTGAGTGTGTCCCGAAGGACCACAAACGTGCCTGAATTTAGCGTCTATTGATCTCAGCGCCATCTATTTTTTTCTAATTCGAACTAAAATCGGAAATCACAGTAAAAAAATCCTTTTGACCTCATGCATAACCCTCCTGCAAGATTTTTTAAATACCTGTCACCGTTTGCAAGTAATTGAATTTTAAAATCAGTCAGTCCTTTTTAGGACACAAGGTATGACATCTGTTCTGACTTGGTTCACTGGTAATATATATTTTGTACACCTGTAAAATTGACTATATTATTTGTTTTCTTCAAAATGGATGCCAAATGGTCTACGAACACTATGGTTGTGAAACCCCCATATATTATAGAATGGGATTCACATAATGATACCCACCCCACAGTGTACGCAATAGTTTGGCACATGTGCAGTACATAGCAAGAGTTTAACTACTACAAAATAACAATCGTGTTAAAAGTTCTTTGTTGAATGTCTCCCAGAATAAAGAAATTTCGCGTCCTTCGAATAAAAATTTCTTTCAGAAGAATACGTTAATTTGGAACACGTTTATAACTATAAAAAAAATTTCAGAATAATAATAATAATAAAAATATGTTAAGAATCGTGCAGTTATGGTCATAATATAATATTATAGGAAGGATGCGTTTAATGAGAATTTTTGGCCAAAAAATGCCCCAAATTAATGTTGCCATGCATGAAAAATTGAATACTACAATCAACACCCTTCTATATTTGTGGTCAGCAAGCTTAATGCTGAGTTGAGTTGACCCATGCAAAATAGAAAAATACACAGATAAATATATGAAACATATTTTCAAAAAAAAAAAAAATGTTTATTTTGAAAGCAACTCGACACTAAAATAAAAATTAATTTCTAAAAATGAAAATTCACTTTATTATTTTGCATAATATTCCCATGTAAAAATCTTTTATTACAAGTTTAAAATTAATAAGGTACTGTTTTAAGAAACTTTGATTTTTCTTCCAGCATATTTCTAAGATTCAGAAACAGGGCCGATAACAAAGCCTTTTTTATATTACTATAAATGATATTGTATATTTTTCTAATAAAAAAAACCAATTTTTTATTATTTTGTCGTGAATAATTTTAAATCATTTGACAGATGTATAATAAAAAGTAATATGTTAGTTTACAATAAGTTCCGAAAATAACTTAATATTGTAGTGCTATATTAAGCACTCAAATGTGCATAATTAATAAAAGTATATGACGTCAGGGAGTGAGCGGCAAATTTATTTCAATGTTCCAACTTTATATACACGAATCAAATTAAATTATGTCAAAGCGTGCAACATTCATAACCGTAAGATTTTCCAATGCAGGCTACCAAATGTTGATGTAAGTATGACACGTACAACGTCTTAATGAGTCTTTAAGTTCAAACAGTGTTTGTTTTGGAAGTCTGATATGTCTGAGAAATCTCACTACAATGTCTTACAAGTTACACACATTTTGAGATTTTTTCGAATTACCAATATTATGGCCATTTGTTTTTTAACGCATCATTAAAATTTTCAAAATCCATTGTTTAAATCATATAGTTAAAAATTCTTTCTTATCTTCATTAAATGAATTATTCAACGCTAAAATAATAAAACAACTTTAAAAAATCACATTCCGTTCCTGATTTATGTTCCACATACATTATGGTTTAATTTTTTTTTCTATGGAAAAAAAAGTAATTGTCTTCAAATGGATTAACTTTCAGCGTTTCACAAAAGTAATCCTATTTCGAATTCATTACCTTTTCTAAAGTTAATTTGATTTCCATATTATATACTTCTTCCTAGCTTTTTTGTCAGATATTCTAGCGATATTCCAAAAACTAAAAATATTTAAATCTTAAAATTGCCCTTGGAAATTGTAATGTTTAGATTAAATATTTAAAAGATAAATGTAGATAAAAGATTATCTGTTACATTCCATATTTAAGAAAGTATATAGCAAAGGCATCGTCACGTTTTTATACATATAAATTATTTGACATTTTCATTAAGTTAGTTGTTAGAAATTTATAAATCAAATATTTAACTATGCACAAAAACATTTTCATATTATTATTTTTATTAAAGAGTTATGATTGAATCGCTTTTTAATATTATTACTTCTACTAAACAGAAAAAAAAATAAAAAACACATCATCGTTGAAATATAATTCTGATATTTAATTGGAATCAAATTGCTGGCAGTTTTGGATAACAAACTTACAACATGCAATGATTGTATTTTTTCTAAAAAGTGCAAAAAAAAAAAGTAATATCTTTTATTAAAAAAAGGAAACAATTAATCATCGTAATACAATAATGAACTCGTCGTATTTCCTTAAAACTATGTCAAGACAAAATCTAAACTAGGACTTCCCTCAGATGGAATAGTCTGAGAGATGTTAGTGAGAACATAGATATAATAATAACTCGTGACAAGAATAGAAAATGAGATGCTATATATAATTGACAATATGTGGTCTGTCTGAAAAATATTCAAACTTTGTCCGAAAAAAAATACATAAGTTACGTGACAGGATTGGTACTCTTATTCCTTTCGAGGTAGGCCCTTGCGATTCCACACAAACAAATCGGCATTGACTGCAGCGTAAGTTATGACACGAGATCTGGAATATCTCGTCTGCATAACCTTTGAGCTGTGAAAATGTCATTTCGAGTAATTTACAAATCCGTACACATTTTTCCAACAAATTATCCAAGCTAAAATACGTCAATATTAACCCGATTAAAAAAAATCAGAAATTTTTTAGGAAAAGTTCTTAGAAATAATTGATATCTTACAAGTAACTACCATTCCAAATTTCATGTTTCAAGGCCGTATCATAACAGAAAAATCGCAACTTAGAACGCTTTTTGATCCTGAAACCGCCAGGTGGTAACGACACAAACGTATAATAGAGTCCATGCTAGAGAAAGGGCTATCACTATCAATTAAAACCAATAAATTTGAAATCAATTTCATACTTCCTAAAATTACGTCTAAATTGCCTTTTAGAACATTTTTAGAACGCTTTTCGTACATTTCACCCTATTTAAATTTCGCTTTTTTTAGAAAATGTTCTTAGAGATCATAGATATCTTATAAGTACCATTCCAAATTTCATGATTCTAGTCCCTTCCATAACACAAAAACCGTAATTTAGAACGTTCTTTGCTCCTTCAAGCACCAGATGGTAATGACACAAAGTTAAAATAGAGCCTATGTTAGAGAAAGGACTGTCATCATCAATTTACAACCATTACTTTTAAAATCGATTTGATACTTCCTAAAATTGCATAGAAATCGCCTTAGAACGTGCATTATCACCCCTTTTAAATTTCGAATTTTTTATGTAGTATTCTTAGAAATTTTTTTATATCTAATAAGTAACTAATATTCCAAATTTCATATTTCTAGGCCCTTCAGTAACACAAAAATCGCATTTTTAAAATTTTTTTGTTCCTGCATCCTTTTTGAGGTAGTGGCACCGACATAAAATATAGCCTACCTCGGAGCAATGGCTGGAATCATCATTTTGACACCATTATTTTTTTTAATCGCTTTGTCAGTGATGGAACAGTGGCGCAGCAATTGAGCGATTGTCACCACTAAATTTTTATAGTATTCTTCGCCTTAAAATCTCCGAAATTCTGTAATGAAGTTAGATGAAGAATACTAGCAAAATTTTGCGGTGTCAATTGATTCTCTGCTGCTACACTGTTCCATCAGTGGTTTGGTATTTCCTGAGATTGCATAGAAACCACCATTTAGAACGTTTTTGCATATTTTCAACCCCTTTAAAATTCAAATTGTTGAGGAAATGTTCTTAGAAATCATTTATATCTAATAAGTAACTAATATTCCAAATTTCCTATTCCTCGACCTTTCTGTAACACAAAAATCGTATTTTTAGAAGTTTTTTGCTCCTACAGCCCCTTTGGCGTAGTGGCATCGACTTAAGCTATAACCTATGTTCGAACGTGGAATTGACACAATCAGTTTGATACCGTTACGTTTGAAATCGGTTCTGTAGTTTCAGATATTACCTGCTAAAAGCAAACAAACAAACAAATTTTACTTCTTTATAATATTAGTATAGATTAAGGTATTTAGGCCTTTTTCTTTTACATAAAAATATGCCTATTTATTTTCTGTTTAAATAGTTTTGATTATACTTTAATATTAGTGCTTGCATATTTTCTTTGCTCCATGTGCTATAATCCGATTTTCACCGATAACATCCATCCAGTAAAAATGACGTACACCAAATTTCCGTGACGTATGTAGATAAATTGTGCTTTTTTATCGTTTTTTTTAAATATAATTTTAAACAGTTTGGAACTTATTTTTAATAGTATGTGTATTCAGTAGGTTACCCTCATAGGTATCTCCTGGTGGTACAATCAGAAACGAAATCCGACAAATATTTTTGAGTTATGCTGCACGAAAGATTTTTATTAGGCATTATTTTAGTAGGCCATGGCTTTAATATCCATCATAGCTATATGTGGCCGGAAAGTAACATTGCGCTGTGTATTAGCCTTCGCTTCGCTCAGACAATTATTATTGTACTAGCAGGTTTTGTATGCTACGCTGGTCAGTTTCTTTAAAGAAACTTGATTCGAATAAAATAAATCGTGGTATTAGACTTTATGTTTTATAGATTTATGGACCTTTACCGGAAATGTCCTTCCGCATTGCTGAAAACGATATGAAATCAATTGCACTATTATATTTTCTTATGTATCAAATAAAATTTTAACTGTTAATTACCAACTCGTTGAGTTGCTTATTTACATTACGATTTTGTAAAGAATTATATATATGATTTAAGAGTGCAATATACTAAATCATCACTCAAAAATTATCTAACCAATAATGCATGACTAAACAAAATCCGTACAGTAGATGTTTTTAAAAGTCTAGACTTTCATAATGACGTTAACCCATTTATTCGACTTCATCGATAATTATATGATCAATATATGTAGAATGACATGTAATATACTGATATATTCCCTAAAAACTTTTAACTGGCAGTGAAAAGTAACCATTCGGTAGTACTCAAGTTATAAGCAGCCAGATCGAAATTCGAATTTTTATTTTACATATACACTAGATGTGAAATGTATATGACGAGACTCTATTTAAGCCACGTGCTGTTACTACATGATAGCCAGTGTTGCTTTATGCCGGTAAACATACATGAAAAATATTATACATCTAATGAATTGAGGCTGGTACATTTCAAAGATTTCATAATTAATGACGATGGAGAGGAATTTGTACTTATATGTATTTGTTAGAGCTCAGATTGCATGCATAAAAAAGTGTAGTAAAGTCAATTATGTGATCATCCACTATTCGTAACAGTCAGAAATTTGTAGCATAGAGCCCAGCGAATCAAAAATAATAATAGCAAACATAAATTTCCCCGGGAAATAATTAAACAGTTTTTGAGAACAACTTTTTTTGTTGACGTACTTACCTCTCAAAAATGGAGCAATTCAACTTACTCAACAGGACATTTTATGAAACATATTTGAGGCAAAATTCCATATCAATTAAAAAAGTTCCATCCGAGCTAGAGCAGAATTTGTTCTATAGCGCTTGCGTGTGAGCAGAAATAACTGCATTATGACAGTTCAAATATCCAATTAAAAAAGCGACTAACACGGATTCATCACGACGCTGTAAAGAGGATTGATTTAGGCGTGAAAAGAAAGTTCTATAATAATTTACTAAAAAGAATAATCGACTTCGCAAAGGAATATTCTGAAAAGGAATTTTGAAGAGAGAAAAATTTTACTGGTACAAAGACAAAATGAAATGAAGACGCGTAAACCCAATTATATTTTTTTAAGCGTAAAAAAAAAGGAATAATAATATTTTATATCGAAAATAGTAAATTTAAAGATTTAAAAAAATTATTTTTATTTTAAAAAATAGGGCTATAATAAAAATACTTTATATATATATATATATATATATATATATATATATATATATATATATATATATATATATATATATAATATATTTTAATTTTCTATATCCCCTCCAATACAATTTACTATGTTTTAATCTAAACAAATTTATTATTTTTCCATTCTGAAACTATTTTTATTTTCCGGCCTAACAATATTTCTATTCCGTCTCAAAACTCACCTGGCTTTAGAATATTTTATTTTAGATCTAAGCTTATTTTTATTATTTAGAGGTCTGCTTCGAACAGTTTCTCCCTTGTAAAGCAGGAACCAACACGCAGAGCTACCTTTTTTTCCACCAGTAAACAGCATCTGCAAGCCTACTTATTGGTTATAGAACACTTTGTGCACGACACTTTTTTTTTAATTTTGAATTTCCATACGCTACTAATAAATTAGTTTGTTTTTGTTCAGATCTCTCTCTCTCTCTCTTTTTTTTTAACTCGGTTCTATTTGTTTAATAAATTACCACGGCACCAGTGAAAATTTGCTCCGCGGATTTTTATTATAGAATGCTGTTATCCAATGTTTATGTGTATCGTAGTAGTCTATATTTTTAATAGTTTCACAGAATTACTTATAAATTGTCGCATGTTGTAGTAGTTTATAATGATATGCCTTAATTTTAAACAGTTCTTCAACGGTACATGAATGTGCACCATAGAAAAGTATGATGAGGTCAATCTTTGCCTACATTTTACTCCGGGAATCATAATTCGAGTGTTAGTATTCATTGTCGTCTTTAGCTCACTCCGTTCCAGTTCAATAGAATATTTCTCTCGAAAAATTACCAAGTCGCCAATTGTCAAAGATATTCCTCGATCTGATCGCTTCCGTTCTAAACTCTTATCTGCTGTCTCACCCGTGTAATGCATTCTTTGCTACCTCATAATATAAGAAAACTATACTTTTTAGGTAGATTATAATTTCGCAGTAACTGTTGCGGATAACGTGAAATGTGTCTAAAAATGAAAATTGCAAAATTGCTGCTTTCAAAATTGCAAGGTATTGCTTAACAAATACATATATTTCAAGATAATTTAGTCCATGTCAATTGTGCAATATTAAATATTTTTCTGGTTCTCTAGACAATAGCAGTTTAGTGTTCAAAATATGTTGAATTCTAAAAGTATCAACAAGTGTATCTTAGCTTTTATTCCTGCGTATAATTTTAGCTTTTTGTAATTTTCAATAGTTTTTTTAGGGGAAAATTTATTCCGTAATAAATGTATAAAAGTTAAATATGTAAAAGGAGAAAAAGGGGTAGGTGGAAAAAATGTGTAAACATTACAGAAAGTATAAAAATAGAAACATACAGGCAAAATAAATTAATGTGAGCTTAATGAATATTACATTCAACTGAACCAATCTGAATTATATCAAAATTTGAGTCACCATTAAAGAATTAATTATAGACAATAAAACCAAACGTAATGAGTCCATTGAAATTTTAATGGCTTATTTTGTTCGTAGAATGGAATGAATGATAAGTGTGCTAAATTATCAAGCGTAATTAACGCATTTAAATCCCCTACAATGGTAAAATATTCTTATAAATGAGTTTATTAGAATAAATTTTATTTGGACGAATAAGTTTAACATTATTTACGACCACATTCTAGATTATAAAAGATCGGTGAATTTTCTTTGAAAACTTCAAGTCTCACTTATGTAATAAATTTAATAGTACTTTTTTTATGTATAAAGAGCCATAATATACGATGCTACTTAGTTTCATTAGCAATAAATAGCCAATCTGACTATAGCAAGACAATAATTTTAATCTCATTTAAACTTAAAATCACCAATTGCTGTTCCTTATACAATTAATTGCAATTGAAAATATCATTTCAATTATTTAACCGTTTATAATTCTTCCCAAAGGAAAAAACTAATTATATTTATTAGGCACAGTAAATGTGGATTAAAAATACGACTTCCGTTGAACTACAAACTCAGGGAATTTCAAACGAATTTTAATATGAATAATAGTTATTTTATAGGATTATTTTAAAATTGTTAGGATTATATGCAAATCTTTAAATTTACTATACAATGAATGGCGTTTAAGACTTCTACATAAGTATAATACTGTAAAATAAATATAGAGTAAAGTAGATTGTTTAACAATTTAGGAAAGTAAAGTAATCAGCAAATAATTTTAGTGTGCTTATTTATATTTAACAAAACCATTATTACTGTTACGTTTCTTCAACTAAATCTTGGATGTTTAGATTGTATTACTCAAAGAAGAATAAAAATAAAAAGTACATCAATTTTACCAATTAAAGCTTATGGAAAATACGTATTTAACCCTAGAAAGCTCCTCGGGTCTTTTTAGACCCATACACATGTTTAAGCTTTTGTTACTCAAAAACTACTCATAAGAATTTTCTGAAATACAATGACTTTTCCTGATTTATTTTTAACTAACACATACTAAAATTTTAAATGCGACTTTTAGCCACAACAAAAAACACTTAATCTGTCCCTTGGGTATTTTTTGTCCAAGCATACAAACACATTCACATAGTTTTTTTGAAAACGCCGATATTGTTTTACTTCTGCTGTACAGCTGCAAAAAAGGTAAGGGGGAAAAAAGGTGGTAGAATTAAAGGGGAGGGAATGAAGTTATGGGACATCTGTAACTGGACAAATTATAGCAGAAATTCATTTTGTTTGTTGTTTTTATCTCAGCTAGAAGTAAAAAGTTCACATTTTAGAATCAGTTCGAATATTTATTTGAGAAGAACGTTAGTGCATTTTTTGTTCGTTATATGAAAGTTTTATTCGCTTTCACGGAAAGCTATACAGATGATGAAAATTTGTCTGATGTGGAGGAAGCTGTTTCGGATGAAGAGGAACATATACCGTAATTTCGGGTGTATAGCCCGCGGATCAAACAATCGTGTTTTGACCCAGAATTTTTTTTAAATAAAATGTAACTTTTTAGACAACGGTAAATATTGGTCTTCAAATACTGAATAAAATTTCTGGGTCCAGACTGAATTATTTGATCTGCGGGCTATACACCGGAAATTACGGTATCTATTGATAATTATTTTTCATCAGATGAAGAAATAGATACTATACATAAAGTACCTGAGATAATGAAGTCAAGAGATGAAAAAATAATGTGGCATGCAAAGCCATATCCAAGTGCTGGTCGATTAGAAAACAGTAATATTTTGAAACTAACCCCTGGCCCAACTCGATTTTCAAGAGCACGAATAGAAGACGAATGTAGCGCTTTTGAACTGCTTTTCCCCCATAATTTGAAAACCATGATCATAAATTATACGAATTTAGAAGGAAAACGTGTATATGGAGAAAATTGGACTGATCTAAATATCGTAGATTTGGATGCATACATAGGCCTTTTAGTGCTCGAGGGTGTGTACAAATCAAGCAATGAACCAACAACAAGTTTATGGGATGAATTCAATGGAAGACATTTGTTTAGAGCTACAATGTCTCTAAAGAAATTTAAAATACGAGGGTAGTATGAAAAGTACCTGGCCTCGGCCAGAGATGTTGCTACTAGAATTTAAAAAAGGATTTAGTTCGCAAAAGTGATCATTCACATCAAATCTGGCCATTTGCTAAGCCAAAAGCGGGTTCCCAGGGTGGGTGCTTACTTACTTACTTACTAAGTTGTTTAGTTTGTGAGTGGAAGCCATTTGAATAAGCCAACTTTGGTAATATTTTTAAAATGAAAAAAAATGAATATTGAGCAGTGATAAAAAACCTGTTTTGGAAAAAGAAAACAATTGATGCGATTAAAGCGGAACTTAGAAAAGTTTATGGGGACTATGAACCTTCGTTACCAACCATAAAATATTGGTCAGCTGAATTCAAACGCGCCGTACAAGCATTTTTGATGAAGAACGTCCAAGTCACCCAACTGAAGTTACAACATCAGAAACGATTGAAAATATCCATGATATTGTGATAAACGATCAGAGAGGGAAAATGCACGAGATTGCTGAGACTCTGGGCATCTCAAGTGAACGGGTGTAAAAAATTTTAACAAAAAATTTAGATATGAAAAAGCTTTCCGCAAAATGGCTGCCGCAATTGCTCACTATTGACATTAAACACACTCGTATGCCAATTTCAAAATAATGTTTGGCGAAGTTAAAGTGAAATCCAAATGATTTTTGGCATAGATTCATAACTGTTAACGAAACATGGATTTATCACTGTACACCAGAAACTAAAGAAGAGTCCAAACAGTGGGTTTTTCGTGGCCAACTTGCGCCAAAAAAAGGCTAAAGCGACTTTATCTGCAAGCAAAGTCATGGCTACAGTAATTTGGGATTCATGCGGCATATTTCTCGTCGATTACCTGAAAAAGGTAAAACGATTAATGAAGAATATTACTTCAACTTATTGGATAGTTTCAACCATGTTGTGAAAGAAGAACATCCACGTTTGGCGAAGAAAAAAATTTTCTTTCATCAAGACAATGCATGCGTGCACACCTGTGTCCTCGCCATGCCAAAATTCTATGAATTACGATACGAACTGCTTCTGCATCCACCATATTCGCCAGATTTAGCCTCTGCTAATATTTTCTATATCCAAATATGAAAAAACGGCTCGATGGAAAACAAATTTGGCTCTAACGATGAGGCTATTGCTAAAAAAAAAAAAACGCCTATTTGAAGGGTTGGAGAAATCGTATTTTTTAGAGGGAATAGAAAAAAATAGAAAAATGTTGGGCTAAGTGAATCTAACTAAAAGGAGAATATGTTGAAACATAAAATACATTTTGGACATAAAAATGTGTTTTTCTTGCCATAGCCAGGTACTTATCATACAGCCCTCGTAATATCAAGAGTAATACGATTTGATGACCGGGAAACTCGATAACGAAGAAGATCAAATGACAAATTTGCCGCAATTCGAAAATTATGGGATAAATGGGTAGAAATTTTACACAATCTTTTCAATCCAGAAGTATATGGAACGGTGGACAAACAACTTATTGCTTATAGAGGTAAAAGTCCTTTTAGGCAGTACATGCGCAAACCTGCTAAATTTGTTATAACATTCTGTATTTTGTGCGATAATGACACTTTCTATGTATGGAATATCCAGCCATATTTAGTAGGGTGGTGCGAAAAAAGTAAAGTTGATATTTCCGAATTGCTATAGTGCGGAAAAGTTGCGATTGGTAAATACAAGAAAAACAAAAACAAAATTATTTAAATCGGACTTTATCTTCCGATCCCGCAAACCGCCTAAAAATTAAAAAAAATTGAAAATTTCCGATTTTTTCAGAATTTTTTCCTTTTTTTACGTATATATATATTTTATCGCTATAGTGAAAAATATTTGCAGTTTGTAATATTTAGTAATAATAAAAATAAACAGTTGCGTTTAAAGAATAGCTTCCGATCACGCAAGCTCAATACAAATCGGCAAAAATTCAATTTTCAGTGATTTTGATGAATAAAGAAAATAATCACCTGAGATCAGTTTGCGTTCCAATATTAACATTTGCATATAAATTGTACAATGTACAACTCTTTGCTTGTTTAAATATTTTATAATGCTTAAACAAACCAGAACTCACCACGGGAAGGTAGCTGCACTTCGAGTTCAAACCGCACCCTATCCTGCATCCGACCAATGAGGGTATTTGCTATTTACATTACTTAAATATATAGTTTGTTATAATAGAGTCAAAACACTGTATTAAAAAACTAGTGTTGTGACAGTATAAGATATACAATTTGTTATGTCATCTGTTTAAGTCTGACTTTTAGGCGCAACTTTGTACTGCGAATTGGTGGTAATGTCTGGTATTATGGACATTGATGTCAGTGTGGTCCTGATGCTCTCTTGATTGGGGCCCACACACCTTAAATGATGCTTCCGTTACCGATTTAACGCACCGCTGGACATCTTACGTGTAGTTGGGAAACTTTTTATCATCCCAGACTGAGATATGACCTGGTTGAACGAAGAAATGTATTTCTTCATGGGTTATTCTCCGAAAAAGAGGTGGAAATGTTAATTTTGCTACATTACAATCAATTAATTCTGGATTGTAGGAGTGATAAAGATTCAGATACCTTTACCCTTTGAAACATTTTGCCTGGCTTTTAATACTCTTCTTAGCCCTAGCTCTCTTA
This sequence comes from Maratus speciosus, assembly GCA_963932465.1. Classification (NCBI taxonomy): domain Eukaryota; kingdom Metazoa; phylum Arthropoda; class Arachnida; order Araneae; family Salticidae; genus Maratus; species Maratus speciosus. Next base: position 540,760,049 of record OZ010786.1, on the reverse strand, counting down.
TGGGCCTCCTCTTATAAAAGACCATTGCCATCAGTAGGTTTTCCGGGTGAGTAAAGAACGAGTTTCGTTCAGTTTCAGGGACTACACTTTCTTCAGGTTGTCACGAAAGTATCGAGATGTTTCAATTGCTCTGTACAGATGAATAGGCCCGTTTGTAATGTACTTACAGCATTTTATTTCAAAACAAACTGGAAAGTAAGATTTTAAAATAAATGTCAATATCGCTTTAAGGCATCCGATGGGTTTTTCACGCTCGCGTAAAGTCGAAGGGCTCTATTTGCACAAGTGAGCAATCTGGCATGTGAAATTGGGACGGAGTCACACTTTAATAAGTCATTTGGAAAGTTGCCACTTTTAATTGCTTGACTTATGCCAAGAAGATATCTTTGGTCCTTACTCAACAGTTGCCTGTCCACTTCTGGAATTTCACAACCAGTCAATTGAAAATTTATTACCGAGAGCTTTACACAACAATGATATTGTGTCCAAATGGTGTACTAAATGATCTTGGGCCAGCTATTTCAACATTCAAATGTTGAAAAAGATGGCGGAAAGGTAATTCAACAAAATGGAATAAACAAACAACCCACTGCAGTGGTCGTCAGAGATGAACTTCAAGCTTTCTGATAAAACCACCTTTCTATCCAGTATTGGTATTTGTACCATCACAGCCTACCAAATCTAAGTATTCTAGTGAAACCCTTTGTTCAGTAAGACATGATACTATGAAAGCTACAATGTCCTTAGCAGGCTCGGAGTTTGGAGGCACATGGCCTAAATAAACTGAGCCACGTTCTTTTATGACAGGAAAGTGTTTCTCTTTAATAGTTCGACGAACCTGTTTAGATGCAATCCTTTCTTTAACTTGCGTATCGTCCTTTCTTCCATCAAAATAGTATATACCAAGCAGTTCATCTGAATCCAGTTGACTTTTCTGTAAATTTTATGGAGTTAGGTGAGTCTAGGTGGGAGCGCGCACGCCGACTTCAGGGCTGTTTTCCAACGTGGCTAACGGCAGTTGGGTGCACTACTAAACTTTTCAGACCTGAAACTAACTCTTCTTGGTAAGTTCTAGGTTGTTTAAAAATAACTTAATATGCTCAATAGTATCAATTAACATTTAAATCTTAACCTGAGACTGCAAACTGACCTCAGTTGATTATATTCTTAATGCATGAAAATCACTCAAAATTGAATTTTTGCCGATTTTTATTGAGCTTGCGCGATCGGAAGATATTCTCTATACACAATTATTATTATTATTATTATTAAACAGTACAAACTGCAAATATTTTTCCCTATAGCGATAAAAAATATATAAACGTAAAAAAAAAAAATCGGAAAAAATCGGAAATTTTCTATTTTTTGGAATTTTTAGGCGGTTTGCGGGATCGGAAGATAAAGTCCGATTTGAAGAAATTTTTTTTGTTTTTCTTGTATTTACCAATCGCAACTTTTCCGCACTATAGCGACTCGGAAATATCAACTTGACTTTTTTCGCACCACCCTAATATTTAGGAAAACAGCCAGGAAATGCACCCGAAAGAAACCAAGGATTGAGACTAGTTTTGGACTTCCCATATGGTTTACGAGGACATAATATAACTAGTGACAATTTCTTTACATCTTATGATTTGGGTCAAACGTTGCTAAAAAGAAATATAACAATGATTGGTGCAATAAGAAAAAATAAATCATCTATTCCTGTAGATATTTTAGAAACAAAAGGAAAAGAAAGATACAGTTCAACATTCGCGTTTACTAAAGATACAATGCTTGTGTCTTACATTAAAAAAAAATGTGTTGTTCTTCAAAGCACATTGCAAAAGAATGAAAAATTTGAACGAAGTATTTAAAGAAAACCAGAGATCATCATTGATTATAATAAAACTAAGGGATCATTTGATACGCTGGAGAAAATGGTAGCTACTTACATTACAAAAAGGAAGACAAACCGTTGGCCATTTGTTGTATTTTGTAATATTTCAGACATATCTGCATATAACGCTTTAATATTTTATTGCAAAATAAATAATTCATGGAAGAAAGACTGCCCTTATAGACGAAGAATTTTTTGAAAAAATTTGGGTGAAAAACATGTAAAAAAGCATATGGAGACCAGAGAAAATCTTCCAAGAGGGCAAGGAGCAAAACAGATAGTTCACAGTGCGAAGCAAATCCGCAAAGAAATTGCTAGTACTTCAGCTGAATTGGTAATTGCTAAGAAGCGAGGAAGGTGTCACCTATGCGAAAAAACGGACAATACATGTACATTTAAGTGTGTAACATGCCACTGCTTTACATGCAAAAAGCATTTGAATACAGTTTGCCATAACTGTTATACGGGATAATTACATTTAAATATTTAAAAGATTCAATTGTGTTTTTTGGATGTACCTGTAAACAAGATTAGTAAGTACTTTTTACTTTTATTTCATCTTTGTACGGTCATAATTTATTTTTCGTTTTAGTATTCATCAACTGTTATTAAAATAATATATTTATTACTTGTAGATTGACAAATTTAAGCGGGAAACATGCATGGGTCTTTTTAGACCCGAGGGACTAATTCATAGGTACGGAACGAGGAACGTTCTAGGGTTAATACTAATAAAATATAAAACGAATCATCTAGTAATCTCCTCAATGGATTTCGGCAGTAATACTTGTATCCTTACATTCTCAGTCAATTTGTGGCACCTGTATCTTCGAATTTATTTTTTAAGTGAATTCTCAAGAAATTTTAAATAACGATGAAAATTTTATAATTCTGTTCCATATTACCCGACTGTTTCATATTACCCTAAAAGTGTAATTTTTTAAAAAATCTAAATATTGACATAATTTTTTTTCTTTAACTGTAAACGCAATAAAAATGTGTTAAGAAAGTGTTAAAATATAATAATAAAGTAGTAGAAAAGAAATTAAAGCTATAAATAATAAAGGAAGAAAAATGTGTTAAGAAGATCTTTTTTCATAAGACTGTGCACAGAAATTATACCATAAGAGACATTTTTGACGCGTTCAAAAAGAAAAGTTAATAGAAGTAGTTAGGTAATTCTTTATGTAAAAAGACCTCCACACGTAATATAAACAAAAGATTATTTAATTTCAATTTCATATTACTAAAAATATTTAAAATAAATATTTTTAATACAAAAAAATCTTCTATTTATATACAAATCTAGAATGTTATAAGTTAAGTATTCCAAACACATTAAATATCTAAAGTTATATAAAATTTTAGTAGCACGTTTTTTAGTGAAAATTTGTTTTAAATTCTAAAAATGATATTATTTAGGCATTAGAAAAGCATTACAATATGAAATAACTATATTTCGAAGATCTGATTTGAAGTACCAGAAGCAATTTTGTAAATAATCTGTGGTATGTTGTATATTTCACCAAATGATAACTTCTAACGGGCGTTAGGTTTTTTTCTTAGGATTTTAGAGATAAATTATTTAGGATTAGGCATCAACAGCATGTATATCTAAAGTATAAAAAAATATATGCGTTTACATTAAATAAAAGAAGACGTTTTTTAGTGTTTTCTGATTGAAGAATTTTGAACAACAAAAAAATAAATAAATAAATCTTTATTTGAAATAAATTTTTGAAACTTCATTTCGCTAGCTATGATATTATGGTAGTATACGTATTCAAGTTTATCAAACATATTTATTTGTGATAGGAGTAAAAAATATATTTCAAATAGGTGATACATAAATTACGAAATTTATAATCGTGATCTTTTTCTATAACGGAAAATTGCACTTGAATAAATTCACCATTGATAATTTATTAGCTGAAATATAACACAACTTGTGTTGGCTATATATATATATATATATATATATATATATATATATATATATATATATATATATATATATATATATATACATGTATATATATATATGTATATATTTTTTTCAAATGAAAAAAAAAAAATCAGTAGGTATACCTTATAAGAAAGGACAGTTAAAGAAGGTGTTGCGTTTCGTTGTTTGCTATGGAATATAGGCGTGAAAAAGCAGAAGTGGATGAGAGACATTCTTACATAATTTTCACTTTTAAGTCCCTGAATAATAAATTTTATTTTATTACGTATTCTTGGTTAGTTTTTTTTCTTATACAGGACAACATTCCATTGCATAGCTGTCAAACAATATTAACGAGTTCTGGACGATGCTGGGGGTCCAAATATGCCACGAATTTTCTTACCGTCCCGTGTCCCTGATGCTGATTTTTAAGTTGAGTTTAAGGAGCTGTCTATATAAAATTGTTTAAATAAAAGTAATTCGATGCAATATCTCCGAAAGTGGAAATATTGTTTTATATAAATCTGTAGCAAAAAATTAAGCTATACACATTTTTACGGTTGTTATTGTTTTTGAGCTCTACACATGGATTTTAGATTCTTTACCGTCTCTCTTGCTAAAATTATGCACAAAATCACTTCACATGCAGCCACAGAATATTTTTCATTTTTGTATCATGTAGAAGTTCGCTAGATCAAGAATGGCTAAAATTTTTACTGCAGAATTTAAAACGGCATTTAAATATCAATTTCAAGCATTGTAGCTTTATTGGTAATCTTACCGTCTCCAAGGTTTATTTATACACTTTTCGAGGTAAATATTTTTTTTCTATTTTATCCATTGTAAATAACTGTTGCTAAAAGTCAATGAACATTGCGAGTCTTAATAAGATTGCCCTAAAAATAGGTAATAATTTTCCTTACTGTCAGTATTTTTTCCTTACCGTCAATTTTTCACTTTCCGTCCCCTTTTTATCCTTACCGTCCCTTCTTTACCACCCTTTTAAAACAATGTTATACTAAAATTTTGCACTAAAAATCCTATATAGTTATTATTTCTTATTTAAAGAAAAAATTTAGAAGAAAATAAAAAGTTAGAGAGTTAAAACGGTAAGGAAAATTAAACTCCCAAGTTTTACTTAAGCGTCAGTTAAATACAAAAAAAGTTGCTGCTGACCATTTTTTTCTTTATTTTGAATCACTAAGGCAACAGTCTGTAAGTTTAAAATGTTATTTTATTAAGTTTAATTTCACCAGATTTTTATCCCTGACAGTTAAAATCTTGTGAGGATGCCTCATGACTAATGGTTTTTCATGTACAACAGGTCAAGAACTTATGATACGATTTAAGAAATAATTATTTTGTAAAAGCAATGTAGTTAATATGCAACTACAGAGACTATACAGGCTATCGTTGACATTTGTTGCATCAATAATTATCTACAATTGACAGATTAAAGAAAAATAAAATGTCTTAAAAAGTTGAATATCCTAAATTATGTATTAATTATTTCATAAACCTATCAAAAAATATATATGTGCATAAAAGAGTGTTAGTTTGATATAATTTTTTTTCCATAAGGTATTATAAGTATATAAAACTAAACAAGTCACGCGTATATACCATCAGAGCAAGCACTCATTTTATTGGCAATCTTTAATTATGCGTTTACACTGGCAGTAGTCGCGTTTCGGTCTTTTTTCTGCACATTTTCCCCTAACTCATAGCCCTTTACAAATACAACGGTGAACTGCCATGTAGCTGACTTTAAATGTTTTTCCCTCACAATACTAAAGTAACAAGACATCACTATTTTTCCTTCAGGTACATTTTTACTAGCAAATTTTAAATTGATGGAAAAGTCTTCGCAACGATCACTGATGTCAATTACTGAATGTTTTTCCTTTTAGGTAGATTTCGTATGAAATACTACCTATTGGGATCGTTCCCATGTTGGAATTTCTGAAAAAGTTTTGCAGATCTACACCGATGATGACCCCTAGAACCCAAAACCACACTCAGTAAAAAACTTTATATATATATATATATATATATATATATATATATATATATATATATATATATATATATATATGTATGTATGTATCTATCTATCTATCTATATATATCACTTATCCATATATATCACTTGTTTTTGTTGGTGAAATTAGTATACTTAACTTCGAAATCTACCTCTACCTGTAGGCCGGGCCGGCAGGGATTTTTATTAAATGATATAGATGTTGATTATTTCTCTTTCTTGCTTCGTCTTTAATAACTTTTTAAACCAGCTAGCTACAGACATAAAAATTCTGCCTTTGTACATATTAAACCAGTTGGCGCTGCATTATGAGAATTTTAAAAATAAATCAAAAGCGTCACCAATTTTTTGCATTAAATATTAGACGAGAAAAAAACCCCTGATAAACACCACCACTAAGAAAATGACGTAATTGTTGCTTTCAATAGCGCTACAGACATGAAACTCTAGATTTAGCCTTCCTGCGAATAATACTGCACGAGGCACGAGGAAAAACAGAATCACAAAGTTATGGAAGGTCCTCTATTTAGTATGAATTTATATCTTACGAGTAAAAGTAAATTTAATAGAAGCCTTAAAATATACTCATATATATATATATATATATATATATATATATATATATATATATATATATATATATCAAAGCATATCTAATCACGAGCTTAATTACTAAAATAGTTGGATACACAATTGTGGCATTATAAAGGAGATGCACATTCACTAAAATAATTGACACATGTAAATAAAGATACATTTTAATTTAGTAATAAAATAAATCTACGATGCTGCATTAAGGATTCCTGCGATGTCGATACATTTAGCATTGATTTTATATGATTTTATAATTAAAATAAATTTATATTTTCCTTAGATGTGCTACTGTTATTAGGGGGGTAGGATACATTTGAACAAATCAAATGAATTGAAAATATCACTATGTTCCAAGCTTCAAAACTTGTGTAATAATTCAAAAATAAAAATCAAACTTCATTTAAATATAAAGCTCATATTTAAATTTATATTTAAATATATATATATATTTGTAAGTTCATAAATAAATATTGAAATGATAAGTTTAAAAATATATGATAATACCAGAAAAAAATCTTGCGCTCATGATAAAATCTAAAACTAGTAAATCTGCAGATCAAGAGCCTCAACGTCATCTCTGCAACGTATTGTTTTTAGCAAATTTTGCTTAATATTAATCTTTCTACAAAAAAAAAATAAACTTTTAAATTACACAAACATTTATAGAAGGAGAAAAAAATATTTCGATGGTTTCAGACATTAGAAGCGTTAAATTAAACACGTTGTTATGTAATGATATTCTGACATTCTCACGAGCTACTTATTCTAGTAATTTTTATATAATAAAGCAAAATTCTTCAGGGGGGTGCCCCCCCCTGAACCCCCCGTTGTGTAATTTATTTTGCATTGGTAATTTTCTATTGATTGAGTTAATGATTATCCTATATCTTAGATTCATTTTTACACTGCGATTTATAAGGATAAGCAACAATTTGGTCAAGCATTTTACGTTATCCTAATATCCATACAGAAGTATTTACTTGCTTGCTAACCACAAACATCTGTATCTAATGGATAAAGAACTTTTGGAAATGTAAACTCAGACATCTAATTTAGAAATCTAATAATAATTTTGATTACCATTCTGCAATATTTATATCTAAGATCTAATCTAAATATCTAAAAATGTACTCGATAGCATTAACTTACTAAAATCACCCTAAAGTAGGGGGAGTTCTAAACCTAACGGTTAATAATTCATCATCATGTCCACTTCCAATTGACTAAATAGATAAACGTGATATGGCGCCGTTAAGTATTTTTTGTGATAGCCTTTTAATAGTATCCACATTTACTTTAAAATCGTGATGTTACAAACACCGTTGAAATTTGATGCACACCTGTGTTCAGGTCAAATTACGAAAGGTTAACTAACCTTTTATTTCCCTTAGCCGGGCATTTTGTTTCATTTTTCGTAATAGGGATTATTTTAATAATTTATTTTACACTCTACAAGCTGTTACACGGGACGTTGTTCACGTAGCATTAAAATAGAGATAAATGCATTACATAAAACATTTCACTCACCACCAGACATGGCAAGTCTCAGGCTTTTTGCACAACACTATTACCTTACAGAAAATGTTGTTCTTTTAAATCGCGCAAATGTTTCAATTAAATAAAGAAACATTTTTTGTATTAAAATACTGGTATCCAGAACGCCGGAGGCTTGGCAGCCCTGCTCCTCTTAATAGAAACATATATAGTTAATCAACACTTTATCACATTTTATAGGAAACAATACGGAATTTTTTATTTGTATGGCCTTACATATACCTCAGTCATAAAAATGTAAAATTTTGTGCCAATTAATATACGCAATTGCGAAAATGAAATCGCAACCAAATGAGAAAAGGAAGGCCAAGTAAAATCGTGTAAATCGAGGAATCTTTCTTCGTAGTGTGGGAAAATACCACTACAAAAATTAATTTAGGTGGTATTTGGTGTGAAATGTTTATATGTATTCATTCCTGTCCTATTTATCTTTTTTATTATTTGTAATTTGCTGCATTTTCCCTTTGCACGTGAAAATCTTACAAATTAAAATGAACTCTTTGGGAGAAATTGTTATTCCTTTTTTTTTTTTTTTTTTTTTTTTTTTTGGCAACAGTAAAGTTTATAAAGTTTAATAGAATAATGTCAGTTTATTCTGTATGAAAATAACGAACTTTTTCCTTTATAATCAAAATAGTTGAATACATAAATAAAGATATTATTCTATATAGTATATAAATACTATTTTCATTTCTGCGTTTAAATCAATCTATATGCAAATATCTATACAAAGGCATTCATTAATTCATTCCTTTTAACTTTGATTTGACTTTAAAAACCATACATACTTTCACATTTATGATATTTTTAGATGAGATATAGTTGCTACGCAACGGTTAAAAGAAAAAAAATGAAATATAAGTAAATTCATAAAATAAAATGTTTTATATTATTCGAACACATGTATAAAATTCCATCATAAGTTATACACCTAATTTAAAAACTCTGACAAATGTTTTGACAAAATTGCAAACTAATAGGAATAATTTACTACTCTTATTTAAAAATTTCAGCACCAAAAATTTACCATTTAAATCCATTTTTTATATGAGCCATTTCTTTCAACAAATGAAAATTTGAAAATCGTCTGACTTGCCATTGAAAAGCATTACAGAGCAAAATAAAATGTTCTATATTTCCTGAACGAATGAACCAAATTTAACCAAAAACCATACAGCTAAGTCCGAGTACCTCATCAACATGCCACATTAATTTCAAGCCGATCGGATGCTTTTTGCGGCAGTTATCGCGGAACAGACGGACAGACAGACAGACAGACAGACAAACGGAAATCAAAACTTTTCGTGTCTCCACAGTAAGCCTTCACTGACGTTTCGGCAAATATGCATATAAAGAGGAAATTTTAGTGAAAATAAATACATATTAGAGTTACCTTTATACTAATACCAGAATATTTGTAAAAATTATTGACTAAATTAAAACATTAACAAAAAATTAAAAATTTTCACTTTTTGAAAAATATTTAATACAGCAAAAAATATAAAATTTTACATTTTTCTGGTTTTAAGTTGTTGATAATGCAGAAATGAATATGTGGTAAAAGTTTCTTTTGATTGACATGTATAGTGTTTTAGTAACACTCCGCGCAGTATCAAAATTCATGGTTTTGAATAAGCGCAACGCAAACTTTAATTATGCTATGCAGTCTTAATATGTAGTCATAATAAAACAGCCATAATTAGTAAACTAATGGGAATTTTTTAATTCAGTTTTTTACATACTGTTCAGAAATGATTACGGAATTAAATAGGTACTAAGCAAAATTCGAAAATATTGATGGTTTAAAGGTATCCTACCCCCTTAATAAATCTCCAACCGCCTTATACTTCTACAGCTATGCCTGCAATTATTGGGTTGTATATCAAAAATGCAATTCAGGACATTTAATATATTTGTTTACATGTAAGACTTACTATTTAACATCACACAAAATTGATAATTAATATACTATGTGCTATTATATGCGTTTCTTCTTTTATTACTCAAATTAAAATCATACTAATTTTCTTACTAAATAGAGTCTACTATTTATAGAATAACAGTATAGAATTTCATTCTAAGAGTATTGATATGCAACTTTGTAATTGTCTTTTTTTCCTGTACCTCATACTGTTTCAGAGTTTTGAGGCTATGGAACGCTTTCAGAAGTTTATCATGTAGCACACACTTGTTACCCGACTGCCAAGAAGGGTTATGTGTTCCACGCGTATCTGGGTACTTGGATTTCTTTATACCCTCCAAACATCCCAACAGCTGGATGGATTTTAATGAATGAGGTATCTATCGATTCGCCTTAACCGTCAGATATTTATATGCTAGCTTTTGTTTTCATAAATTCAAAATGGCGGCCGTAAAATACAAAATGGCCGTAGAGACGAAAACAATTTACGCACCCTATTGAGTGCCATATCATAGGATAGGTCTTTCAAAATGGAGACGATGTTTCATTGACTATTTTACAGTCAGAAGCTCCGTTTAAATATTACACAACATGGAAATTGTGTAGGTTGGATCTCTAGCTTTACTGCAACGCTAACCTTTATAGACATCTATAGGCCTCATCAAAACACTGTTTCTAGATAGGAACTAACAATTAAACACAACTTCAAAGTCATCAATACGAGTAAATAAAGAAATAGGTAAGTAATATAAAAAATAGTTTCACATTGATGAGAAATATGCAATTATTTTGCTTTTTACGCAGTCGGTTTTTTTGATTTTTTAAATTTAATTTTCTTATTTTATTCTACGATTTCTGCCAATAATAATATATGTTAACACTATAAACAGATTTATGAGTTATTGTCGGATAAACAGAAATGAGTTATATACCTGTATTTTTCATTTATGATCATGGTTTAAGATTGGTTTTGTCTGGTAACCTATATAATTATTTAATGGATTTTTCTAATGCAGTTTCATGCAATTTTAAACTGATCAGTTATACATATCCCGTTAGAAATGAAATAAAGATTAAAATAAACGTTTTTGGTAATGAAATTATTTAGATATTTAGTTGGAGAACATTTATTTAATTTGGAGATTAACATATTGAAAATTATTATCAACACAATGTAAAAATTGCAAATTTATGTAAACATAAATCTTATTAAAATGAAAATTCATCATCTTTTTACTAAAAGGCTCACGGAAAAGCAATATAATTTTATGCGTATGCAGCAAATTCCTTAAGCCTTCTATCCGATTATGGTTTTATGCTAAATGATAAGATCTGATCTTATTAAATGAGACTAAGTTCTAGTTTTATTACTGATATTTAATCAAAAGATTTTGATAAGTCTCTGAAACTTGTAACTCAAGAGAATTCGCTAAGTCGATTTTTGGTAATAAGTTCATAAAGACGTTAAAATGGATTTGCCTAAAAGCTACTTTCAAGCATAATTAAGTGTCTGAAGTGATATTAAATTCTTAATGTAACTGAAAGTGAGGTTATGAGTATTTTGGAAATGAAATCGAAAGCGTTACGAAATTTAACATTGAATCAATCTTATTCAGCTGTTTTTACTTTATTTTATCGAGAATAGAAAAAAAAAGTTGTAATAGAAATTTTTTTCCAACTTTCGGTTTTCGACAGGTTTGCACGTTTTATGGGTCGCAGACCTTAAAAAACATATTTGTGCAAAATGTCTGTCTATCCTTTCGTGTGCCCGTGTGTCGCAATTATGCCATCGAAAAGTGTATGAAGTTATGCATAGAATTGAACCAAATTTCATGTACATATTTATAGCTAAGTCAAGTTTGTCCTCCCTGAATTTGGAAATATTTCGCCTTAAAGAGGTGCTTTAATAGCGATATTTGTGCCATTTTTATAATTGTACCATCGAGAAGTGTATGACATTATACATATAATTTATCTAAATTTCATACACATGTTTCTTGCACTTAAGCAGTCCTTGATTTTCGAAATATTCCACCTGAAGGGAAGCCGTAATTGCTATTTTTAGTGATATACCGTTTTTTGACGTTTGTGACTTTTGTGATGATAGCAATTTTATCGATTTTTCGTAGATCTGTTGTACATCGGCGTCTCGCGCACTGACGGAAACTTTGCATCCTGCTAAGCCGGCTATTTGCAAAGGGCTGACGTACAACAGAATAAAGAAAACTATTGATTTTACTAAATATCATTATCAAGATTAACTTGTTTTTATTCCGTTTTATTTACTGAAGCAGAAATTTACGACGAAAGTAAAGTTTGAATAGTATTGAACTCATAACTTTTGTAAATTTTTTGTAAAAAATTATTAAAATGTGTGAAATAGAAGAAAGTTTTGATATTGGCACATCCCAATAGTTTTAGAAAGTTATTGTGGACGAAAGTCGAAAGTACTTATAATATTAAATAAAATATTTGGTAAATTTTAAAATGAGAATTTCGAGAAGTAAAATTCTCCGGTAATCTTTTTTGGATCTTATACTGGTACGACATAAACTGGGAGTGGGAAATGTGATAATTAGTCTAGCAATATCTACATGAACTAGTTAAGAGCCCTCACTTGTCAAAATAAACATTCATTAGCTAATACCAAACTGTTGAAGGCATTTTTTGAAATATTTCCATTGCATGTAACATATCAAAATATTTCTTTTTTTGCATTTTTGCATAGGATATTAACGGTGGAAGTCTAACACTACAGTGCTGGAAAAACGTTTAAAACCACATGCGAATTTTGATATTTAGAATAAAATTCAGAAAACAGTTATATATGTTCAATTTACACATAAATATCTGATGTAATATGTGAATTTAATTCAATTGTAAAAGTGAAAAAAGTATTTTTTTTTCTACAAGTGTTTAAAGTCTTGTAATATTAACAAATGGAAAAAAAGTTTAGGACCAGTATCTTCTTTTGAATCAAATAATGATGTCACATCATGACTATAGCATTTTATGCGGAATTAATCTGTGATGACGTTTATATATTAGTAGTCGCAAGATTTGAAGGTTTAGAACATACAATTGCTACTTTGAGCGTGGTTCGATGGTATTCATTGACTGAAGATGAAAAGGGTAAAATAAGGGCTTTTTCTGATTGCAGACTGACTGAAAGGCAAATACCCTATAAATTAATAAATTTAAAACTTTTTTGCACAATATCCATTATTATCTAATGAATGATGCTCGAAATAATATAATCGGGTCGTTATCAAAATTCTCAGCCGGTTATAAACGGAACGTTATTAGGATGGCTGTTCATGATTGTGCTCATTCTCGTACTATAAAATCGGCTCTATAATTCTCAGTATCGTACAGAACTGTTAGAAATGCGTTAAAAAGTGCCGAGTTCTTGAATAATGCTAAATTAAAAGCCAAACCAAAACTACAAAATCATCACATTGATGCAAGACGAAAATCCGCGTTTTCCAATCGCCTAAATTTCAATCTATTTCGAAACCTTCTTTTTACTTATGGAAAAATAGCCACCCTTGATTGTACAGATGATTTAAGATTTTATTGATATGATTTAACAAGTGACCCATATCTGCTTTCAAAACGTGTAAAATGTGATAGCTCAGTCGTGATTTGGGCAGGTTTTAAAGCAAAATGAAAAAAAAAAAAGTTTGGATTTCACCAATACAAATATGAACTCATTTGACTATCAAGATATACTTGGTAATAATTTTGTTCCACTTGAAGATGAAATTATGGATCAACATTTGGTATTGCCTCAGAAAAATGCTTCTATTTTCAAGTCTCTGACAACTTCAGATTGGTTGTCTGCAAACTACATCAAAACTTTAGGTATTCCATCTGGAAGTTCTGACATAAATCCTATAGCAAACATATGGATAATCTTGGTTCATAAATTTTATGCCAACAGAAAGCAGTTTGATTTGATTGTTGAACTGAAAGCAGAAATTTTGGAAACATGGAAACTTGTACCCATTTTCACATGTAAAAACCGGACGAAATCTTTAACAAAACGTCTTTTGGAAGACATCAATGTTAAGTGGAAAGTACTAAAAATTAATGTACAAATCATTTTCCTGCGTAATTTAGATTCTAAATATGCTGATAATATTTTACTTATGAATACCTGTCCTAAACTTATTTCCACTAAATTGTATTATCTAGAAATAAATTTTTGCTTACTTTTTTAAATATATTATTGCAATTTAAAACAAATAATGGAACTTATATTAATTTTACATGTATAATTTTGCAATGATATTATTTTTTCATCATTTAAGCGAGCTTTACTGTTTTTGTTGTTGGTCCTAAACTTTTTTCCAGCAGAATATATATTTCTATTTTTGCATCTCCCACAGTCCATTCCAAAGGTTTTTATTTTTGCCTGTCGTACAAATATATGTCCTAAAATATTCGAATATAACCTTCGTATTCCGGTAAGGTGATAAATGCTATGTTCAACATGATTTTCGTAAAAATAAATATTGACAAAATTCGAGCTCTTAAGTAATAATTAGACCAGATGTGCCATATACGTATCATTAAATTGCACGTTAAATTTAAGCTTTTTGAATGCTTGAAAAAATTAAACGAGACACAAACTTAGCGGCAAATTCTTATTTCATGTTAAAAGGTATAATATTAGAAAAGTAAAATTTATTTTAAAAATTAAATCATATTACATATGATCCATGTGTCGAACACTGGCAGCAATCCATCATGCATTATACAATATATGTGTTTTTTGGTGGGCATATACTTAATGTTACTTTATTTAAAATTTATATATATATATATATATATTGTACCTTTTTTTACGTATCTCAGTTTACGTATCTGACGCATAATGTCACATTTTTGCACTTACGTAGTAGATTATTTATACAGGAGATTCGATAAAGACATATCATATATTCTAATAATGTTATTTTTATGTGTAAGACAAAATTATCCAAATATGCGTTTCTTTATAGTCTTCATGGTAAAACTAAAATAATTCTGATATTTTGATAATTTATTTATTTTGCACTTCAAAAATCTTGATTTTTTTTTCTTTTATGCTGAAATTATATTTTAAACAAAACGTTTTTTGAATATTTTAGTTTTAATTAAAAAATACGTGTGTTATGATTCTATTTTGTTCAAAAATTGTTTTCTGTATGTATGATTCAGAGTTTTATCATGCGCGCAGGACTTAATGTTTTTAATTAATGGATAAGTGATAATTTTTTTATTTAAAATTTAAATATTAATTTTGTATATACAACATTTATTTTTAGGCAGAATATAGCTAATAATATATATTTTAAGCAGAAAGAAAGAAAAAAAGATCTTAATTACATATTATTTGTGTTTTGGTACTTTGAAAAAGGCGATGATTTAAATCGTTTCGACAAAATCAAAGGTCTTGTACCGCCTTAATATAACATTGTTTTTAACTGATCCATTTATAAACAAAGACCCAATCGTTAGCTGTTACCATGCCCGGATCACACGATGAATTTAATTTTGGTTCGCTGAACAAATCACCAAATTAGGGACGCATTTTTAGGTGCATTCGTAATTATATAAATATCGTCATTCAGTCGTTCAGTCCGTCTGTCCGCCTGTCAGTCTGTCCGTCCGTCCGCATATAACACCACAAAAACTAGACAACCGAATTGTTTGAAATTTTAAATATATAATTGTTGCATAATTTTGTCGGGTCATTTCCAATTTTATGGAATTAATTTTAATAATTAATAAATATTTTTTTAATTAATTTTAATTTTAATTTTAATTTGTCCATTTAATTACATGGACAGTCAAAAGATTTCCGATACATTACGGCCAATGGAAAAAAATTATTTCAATTGTATTTTAATGATGTTACAGCCTTTCGAGCAGAATCAAATTGATAAGCACTTATGAAGTGCACTAAAATATACATTCAGTACATTATGCGATGCAAAAAATATTTATAACACTAGTTATAGTACGAATGCACCTCATTTGCCACGTTTGACGTGCAATTTTCAACTTGATTAACTTATTGTTGGCACATGGACTCTACCATGTCCTAATATTTTCATCAAACAGTTGACGATAGTAGAAATTTATCTGCTACTTTGATATAATGAATACCAATACCTTGATTTCAATCATATTTTGTCTAGATTTCAAAATATTATATCATGTATGGCGTTATACCCTTACCTTTCAAGAAAAAAATGTATGTGTTTGATATTTTTGCATATCTGAAAAGAACTTATATGTTTTGTGTCACGATTAAACGTTTTCAAGCATGAGTTTTGATTTTTGATTAAAGCCATGTAGGGTCAGGTGGGGTAATTATGATCATGGGGTAATTGTGACCGCCATCAAATTGGTGAAAACTGTGTATGGCAAAATTTTGTTTCAAGCTTAGATATTAACCTCATAATATATATTTAATCTTAGATATTCTTTATTACTAGTCTGAAGCCTTTTTGAGATCCAAATAGCAATTTGAAACTAAGTCTATAAAATTTTTGATAAACGGATTTTTCACTTTGGGGTTCAAATTAGTCTCAATTACCCCAAACCAATGTGCATTGGCAAGTATAAAGAGAAAATATAGTGGTCATACTTTCATCACTAGCGGTCTTAATTACCTCAAATTATTTGATATGAGTTTTTGGTGGGGTAATTATAATCATCATTTTAACTTTAAAAAAAAAAACAGCTATAAGAATTAAAACTTTTAAAAGGTGTTCTTAAAGAATCAAAGTTACTTCCTATGTACTAAAAACACCACTTTTCCAAATAGAAAAAAAATAACAATGTTGAAAATGTAAAAAGTGGTCATAATTATCCCTCCTGACTATACATTGCGAAGCACTATGTATGTTTCTGTGTGAGTTCATAAAATTATTACACGTAGGCACATATTGTATGTCGTTATTTAAATAAATTATTCAACTTTATTAGACAAAGAAATCTAATTTAATGTCTGATTTATTTTCTAAATAATGTTTCTCCGTTTAAAAAAAGGGCAGAAATGAAGTAACTTATTTGAACAGATTATTTTTTATGTTTATGGAAAGTAATCTTATTTCGATCCCATTAAACTTTTGAAAAATTAATTCAGTCAAACAGTATTGCATTATCCTTTTTTATTGCCGTATAAATTTAAAAGAAAATAAACATCGAACTATGAATGGTTTTAAAGAAATCCAAAAGTCTTAATGTGCATCAACGTGTTTCATTAAATTATAATTAAAATAGTTATATATATGTACAGTAAACTCTCTATTAACAAGGATGGTCGGGAATTGCCTCCTCCCGGAAAAGCGAATATCCAGGACAATCGAATTTGTGCAATTTTTTGGAAAAGGATTGAAAATGTGAAATTATTATACAGTAGAACATTAATAATTTAATTATTTAATTAATACATGAATGATTTAACTATTAATATTATTTAGATTTAAATTTATTATAATATAAAAAATACATAAAAATGTAGTTTACCTGATAGTTTATGTGTACTATTGCATGACCGTGACATAATTTTTGATGAATTACAATATTTCCTTTATAACTTTCTGGGCATTCTTCAAAATTCCTCATTTCTTCTGAACCACAAGTGACACGCTATACAATATCATCGTCACACAAATTTTCGTAACATTCCAATTTCAAATCTTCGTTAATCCATTTTTTCAGTGATTCTTCGTTCCCATTTTTAGAAATTCTAACTTTCTGAAATCTTCTCAGATTTTTCTCAACAAATAAGTAGTATATATTGTATCTTCTGTAGAAATTTCATTTTCTTCATCCCATAAAATTGCACTCCATGATTTTTTAACCGTAGTGCATTTTACTAAATTGCATGCAGCATCAACATAATAAATTGAATCCAAAACTGTGAGAATTGTTTGGTCCCGGATAATCCGATACCAATTAATCGAGAGATTACTGTAAATCAATATTTAAAGATATCTATAAGATATATACATATACATCTTGCATTTAATACATTCAAAATTGTACACAAAATGAGTAATACATTCCCAGTATGATTAAAAACATTTCTTCATGGTACTTTTTTTATTATTTAAAGTAATTTTCCTTCTTAATAAAATTCATACGTATAAATATTTTATACTTTTAAATTTTTATTCGAGTAAAAATTATTATATTTACAGACATTTCTTTATCATATCTGATAAATGTTTAAAATAAAAGTTGTTTTTCAAAGGAAAAACAATATTATAAACATCTTAGTTTGACGTTTCTCGTATCAAATAATATTTAAGATGATTTTCGGAATTTCTACTTCAATTAATGAAATTTGTATTCAGAAAATAAAATAAAATTTACTTACATTGTTTACACGGAAAGCAATGTACAGCTAATATCCAAAATATTAGAATAATTAAGAAAAAGTAAGAAAAAATTATTTTTCTTTTATTTATTATTGATACTAAGTAAATGCAATTAGATTTCTTATAAATTAAATCAGGAATGTTAAAATAAGATTTTAACATTTACAAAATATAAAATACAGTACAATAAATTAGGTAACAGCTTTCTGAAACACATCAAAATATTAGAATATAATTTAGATTGGCTCAAAATATTAGAATATTTTATTTTACGCAACAATATTGCATTATGAATATGAAGTAAATGGTTAAACTTAAATTTACACTATGTGCAAAACTACTTAAAAGATGAGACAATATTTTAAAAAGATGTTAAATTACTGTAATATCTTAGTACTTCCAACTATAAAACATAGTATTCGTCAGAGAAATATAAGAGATACTATTGTTATTAACGTCTAATTTTCAAAATTCACATAGATGGTGACGAAAGGAGTGAATGTGGAACTCAATTTTTAGATCCGTAAAACATTGGGAAAATAAAACATGGATATGGGGAAGTGGAATATTAATTAATTTGAATTTTGAATATTAGACGTTAATAACAACAGTATTTCTTATATTTCTCTGACCGAGACTATGTTTTATGACTGAAAGTACTAAGATATTAAAGTAATTTAACATCATTTTTAAATATTGTCTCATCTTTTAAGTAGTTTTGCACATAGTGCAAATTTAAGTTTAACTTTTTGAAGTTGAATTAAGCATTTCCATTTATTTATTTACTGAAGTAAATGGTATGTAATATTTTGTAGAATCCTCTTTAGATTTCAGAACAGCGTACAATCGATTTTGCATACTATATACAAGGTGTTTACTAATATTTCTATCAATATTATCCCAAATAGACTTTATACGTGCCACTAACTCAGTTTTACTTGAAGGAGGATTTTCTTGGAGTTATTTATCCATTATAAGTTTTCAATAGGATTAAGGTCTGGTGAATTTGGTGGCCAAGGAAGCACCTTAATGTTGCGTTGGCGGAACCAATTCTTAGTTGACACCGGAATGCGGTGCGCTAAAGCTTGTTGAAAGATGAAATCATCTTCAAATAAATCTTCTGATGATGGAATCATGTAATATTTATATATTTTTTTGATAAATCTGAGAGTTAACCTTTTCTTAGACAATGCATAACTCTCCAGGTCCTTCTGCACTCAGGCAACCCCAAACCATGACACTAGCAACAAATTTTACGAAACGTTTAAGGTATTCTTTATCAAATGCTTCTTGCTTCATTCACACAACTCGAATATCTTGTTTACAATATGAAACACAAAACATACGTTTATCACAAAATAATATATCTTGATTTACACCAATTCAATCTTATACGCTTTTGTTTTGCAGTCATGAGAGGTTTTATTATCGGTACACCAGATTCGGTACACGATGTTGTCGATGTAGAAACTTCAAGTCCTGCTACGTCTTTCCATTTTCAATGCAAAAATCGCACGCTTTTAAAACGGATTTTTTAAGTATACGCTTCAGTTTCCTGTCATCGCTAGCAGATGTTTTTGGTTTTCGGCGATTATTTTGAAATTTTCCATTTTTTTTATATTGTGTTAGTATTTTACTAACGCTTGATTGTAAACTATGTAAATAATTCGCTATATAACATTGATTTTTCGATACAAATCAAACATACGAAGTTTAATAGATTCAGGAATATCACTCACACAACCCATTTTAAGACGAGCAAACAAACTGCAAAATAATACTGATTTTAAATAAAATCGTCTTAATTTAATCAATGATGCCACCAGTTATGAATTGGTGATAATTAAAGAAGAATTAAATTAAAATATTCTAATATTTTGAACCACTTGAATAAATATTCTAACATTTTGACTTTTCAAAACAATTTTTTTTTCCAATTAATATTTTCAAAAATGATAGTAATTTTCAGATAATAAATAAGCTTAATCAACAATACGTTCTTAATAGAAATATCGCTTGCATATTTGCATTAAAAGACATTAAATTACAAAACAATATTTTCAATTTGTAAAAGAAGTAATTCTAATATTTTGAATATGAGCTGTACTATAAATACAACAAAATGTGAGATTTTGAAAAAAAAAAATATTGAAAATTTTAATTCTTTCAAAGCTTCTGATTTAAAAAATATATATATACTAGCAGCCTAACGCCCGCTACGCTGGTCAGTTTTTTTTAAAGGAACCTTGAATCAAACGAAATATATCTGTGAATTTTATCATGCGTTTTAAAGCAATATGGACATTTACCTGGAATGCCCAATCTAATTGGTGAAAACAATATGAACGTTATTACGCTATTATATCGTTTGAGCCATACAAAATTTAGGCTGTTAAAGGCCAACTTCTTTCTTTGATCATTTAGTGTAGTATTCGGTGAAGAACGATAGAACAATATGTAATATACTAAAAGGATTCATGAAAAATTATCAATGCAAATCTCATCAGAATCTGTTAATTGGACATACTGAAAAGGCTAATCGTTCATAATTTGGTTCGCCTGCTTCTAGAACATTCAGCCTTAATTCTATAATCAAGCAACCTGACGACCAAGCAACACAAAGCGAATGATATGTTCTTTATACTAAAACATTCACTGAAAAATTAACTAACCGAGCAAGTTCCATCGAAATCCACTTATCAGGATCTTTTAAACTGGAAAATGTACCGAAACATTTCATAAAAATAATCTAATTAACAGTTTAAATCCCATGAAAATTCATTCAGCAGAACCTTAAAAAAAGCCAATCTTTCGAAATTGGGTTCATCTGATTTAGATCTTTACCCATAATTATTTAATTAAACAACGTAGAACATTATATTTTATACTAACATCTTTTCTGTAAATTATCTAACTAACAATGTAAGCAACATCAAAATCAATTCAGTAGAAGTAAATGTAAAAGCGGCCGGAATGAAATTTCTCTTTGCATTTTATATACATTGAGATAGTTAAATATAGCTATCATAATCGCGTTAACCTGATTATATAGAACTCTCAGGGATGTAGGGGTAGGTATACGTCGCATCATTTCTGGATTTTTAAAGAAACTCTGCACAACTTCCATAACCATAGCATTCTAGTATACATCTTTTGTCTGTAGCGCATTATCCTCCAATTTTCTTTACTATACCACAGAGAACTTTTTCCGCATAGCTTCGTAACTAAACAATTTTGAAAGATATGATAAATATTGAAAAAATCCCTGAAATATTATCTAACTAACTGTGCAACTGTTATTAAAATCCGTTCAGTAAAACTTAAAATCTTTCCTAATCGAGTTCACCTAATTTTAGAACTCCCGTAACTATTACTAAGTAACTTGGAACGATGGTTTTTAGATTAAACTATTTATAAACCAAATTTACTATCTAATAGTGTATGTTCTGCAAAATTATGTTCAGTAGAATCTGAGTTATAATCAATCGGAATGAAATAGGAATTTACGCTTTACATATAGTAATAGAAGCCTTCGCCCGCTACACTGGTCGGTTTCTCCAAGAGAAACTTTAATCAAACGAAATATATCGGTGTATTTGATCTTGTATTTTATAGCAATAGATACATTTATCTCTAATAATCATCCGCGTTGCTGAAAACAATGTGAACGCCATTACAGTTTTATATCTTCTAATGTCTCAGACAAAATTTGGACTGCTATGAAGCAAATATTTTTGTTGATTATTTATAATTCAATACAAAAAAAGAACGGAAGAATAATATGTAGCATATTAAAATCATCCTTGAAAATTAAAAATTTCAAATCTCATCAAAATCCGTTCAGTAAAACCTTCTAATAAGACTAATTTTTCATAATCGGGTTCACCAGATAATACAACATTCAGCCATAATTCTATAGCAAAGCAATGTAGAACAATATGTGTTATATACTAAAACCTTTCCTGAAAAATTATCTAACAACAGTGCTAATTAACTCAGTAGAACCTTTTAAAAAGGCTAATATTTCAAAATAGGGTTCACTGATTAAAGAACTTTCGCACATAATTCTATACCTGAGCAACGTAGAATAATATGTGTTATATATGAAACACTTTCTTGAATATTTATCTAACAATGCAAATCTTCTCAAAATCCATTGAAAAGTACTCAAGTTATAAGCGGTCGGACCGAAATTGCCGTTTTTATTTTATATTTGAAGTTGATAGTTAAATATATCTTTCATAATCAAGTTAACGTGATTGTAGAATTTTTAGGAATGTAGCATAGACTATACGCCGTAGACCTTCTGGTGTTTTTTAGAAACTCTGCACTCCATAGCTATAACATATATACTCTCTGCCTGTAGATTTTATCCTATTTTTTTTTTCAACTACACCACTGAGAACTTTCCTCATAGTTCCATAACTAACAATGTAGAATGACATTTCAAATATTGCAACAATCCCTAATATTACCTAACTATGCAACTCCAACCAAAATACGTTCAGTAGAACTTTAAATAAAAGGTAATGTTTCACATTCGGGTTCACCTAGTTTTGGAACTTTCTCTTGCAATCTAATTTTCTGCAATCTGATTTGTTGCCAAGTTTGTGCTTCAGAAAAACAATAACCCAGAAGAAAACTTCGCTACAGGGAAGTACCATCCATGCAAGAAGTATCAACCATCTACAAAAAATAATCTAACTAACAGTGTAAGTCCCATCAAAATACATCCAGCAAAACTCAAATTATAAACGGGTGGAAGGAAAAGTAAATTTGCATCTTTTGTATAATTACAGTAGATGTATCGTTCATAATTGCGTTCACCTTTCTGTATAGCTTTTCCAATAGCTCTATAACTAAAACTAAGCAACGTAGAACACCGTGTGTAAAAAAAAAAAAAAAAAAAAAAAAAAAAAGTTCCAAAAACATTACCTAACTAATAGTGGCATATCCTATCAAAATATTATAAAGAATAGGAATAAAATGCAAATTTCCGCTTGAAATATGTAGTAGATGATGATGATACGATTTTCTGTAATAGAATTCATCATGAAGTTTTCGCTTCATACATAAACGATGCTTTCAACATTGTAATTAATACACCGATTGAAGAAGTATCCGATTACGGAAGATTAACCAGAAATTCCATGATCAACTACCCAAAGAAAGTGAATATATGGCTTTTGTGATACTTTTATGTTAGCCGGGCGCAAGTAATAAATCAACAAAGATTGTTTCCATATCTTATTCTTATTTTATTATTTTCATTCAAAATAAAAACATTTCACTCATTTCATTTATAATACATGCTTTACACTAATATCATTGAAAAAGATGAAAAGTAAAACAATAGGAAATAATGCCATAACTTAAAACAAAGAGTTGTTTTTAATTTACATACGCGAAATGTAACTACTGATATTGGCAATTTTAAAAATGCTAATGGCGATATTTACATGCGGATACGGCTGACATAAAAGTACCCATTTTTTCTTTTTATCCAGGAGCAAGTGATAAATCGCGATGTATTATTTCAATTCCAATTTCTTCCATTAAAAAAAGTAATACTTACGCATTATTCGGACCATGAGATAGATCGCAAAAAAAGGTTGACAATAGCCAATCTTGTTTATCGTTTGCCAGTTACGTTCAAAAAAGTAATTTAACATTCTTAAATACATAACCTTGTTAAAAATGGCAAATTGTTTTAAGTAAATACATAAATAAAATATATAACATAAAACTACATACTATAAACTATAATAAATAAAAATTATAATAATAAAATTAATTTAAAACTATACTAAATAAACTATCAAATGGACAAAAAATAAGGGTTGCTGTAATTAATGTAATTGCCATGCTTGGCGCAGTTGTATCTGACATGGCCCGGATGTAAGTACCACAAAATTTTTAAAGTCGTACAAACATTGCTTTCATTTTTTAAATATTTTCGTTTTATAATGTTAATTTCTAAGTGGATCGCTTCCTTGTATTTTAAATAAATTCAATATTTTTTCTTCTTTTTTTCAAGGCTTTTGTATTTATTTATTTTTTTCAAACTCATATAGCCGGTTCAATCTTTAACCAAAAGATTTAACAAAAAGATTTAATTGGAATTCCTTTCGTTGCTACAGTAACGGATGTTTAAGATGAATGAATATCGATGAATTATCACATAATGTTAGATATTTCGAGGTTTTGGCCCCAAAGACATCGCCAAATTAGAAATATATGAAATATCTCGGAAACTATTGAGCTTAAAAGAATTTAGTTAGTACCATTCGATTCAGCATACAAAAATACACCAAAATATGTTATCAGTTGAAAAATAGCTATAAAATCAGATTTTTAAGGAATTTTTTTAAAGTTCGTTCGATTTTTTACCCCCCTTAGGGGTGGAATTTTAGAAAATCGTTTCTTAGCGGCACTCAATGTCATAAGAAGAATTTTTACCCCAAATTTCAAGACATTGGGTTCAGTAGTTTGGACTGCGCGTTGATTAATACGAAATTCAGACTTTCTTTTATATATATACTAGCAGCCTAACGCCCGCTACGCTGGTCAGTTTTTCTAAAGAAACCTTGAATCAAACTAAATATATCTGTGAATTTGATCATGCGTTTTAAAGCAATATGGACATTTACCTGGAATGCCCAATCTAATTGGTGAAAACAATATGAACGTTATTACGCTATTATATCTTTTGAGCCATACAAAATTTAGGCTGTTAAGGGCCAACTTCTTTCGTTGATCATTTAGTGTAGTATTCGGTGAAGAACGATAGAACAAAATGTAATATACTAAAAGGATTCATGAAAAATTATCAATGCAAATCTCATCAGAATCTGTTAATTGGACATACTGAAAAGGCTAATCGTTCATAATTTGGTTCGCCTGCTTCTAAAACATTCAGCCTTAATTCTATAATCAAGCAACCTGACGACCAAGCAACACCAAGCGGCAAATGATATTTGCTTTATACTAAAACATTCACTGAAATTTAACTAACCGAGCAAGTTCCATCGAAATCCACTTAGCAGGATCTTTTAAACTCGAAAATGTACCGAAACATTTCATAAAAATAATCTAATTAGCAGTTTAAATCCCGTGAAAATTCATTCAGCAGAATCTTAAAAAAAAAAAATCCAATCTTTCGAAATTGGGTTCATCTGATTTAGATCTTTACCCATATTTATTTAATTAAGCAACGTAGAACATTATATTTTATACTAACATCTTTTCTGTAAATTATCTAACTAACAATGTAAGCCCCATCAAAATCAATTCAGTAGAAGTAAATTTAAAAGCGGCCAGAATGAAATTTCTCTTTGCATTTTACGTACAATGAGATAGTTAAATATAGCTATTATAATCGCGTTAACCAGATTATACAGAACTCTCAGGGATGTAGGTGTAGGTATACATCGCATCATTTCTGGATTTTTAGAGAAACTCTGCACAACTTCCATAACTATAGCATTCTAGTATACATCCTTTGTCTGTAGTGTATTATCCTCCAATTTTCTTTACTATCTAATAGTATAAGTTCTTCAAAATTATGTTTAGTAGAATCTGAGTAATAATCAACCGGAATGAAATAGGAATTTACGCTTTACATATAGTAGTAGAAGCCTTCGCCCGCTACGCTGGTCGGTTTCTCCAAGCGAAACTTTAATCAAACGAAATATATCGGTGTATTTAATCTTGTGTTTTACAGCAATAAATACATTTATCCCTAATGATCATACGCGTTGCTGAAAACAATATGAACGCCATTACGGTTTTATATCTTCTAATGTCTCAGACAAAATTTGGACTGTTATGAAGCAAATCTTTTAGTTGATTATTTATAATTCAATATAAAAAAGAACGGAAGAACAATATGTAGCATATTAAAATCATCCCTGAAAATTAAAAAATGCAAATCTCATCAAAATCCGTTCAGTAAAACCTTCTAATAAGACTAATTTTTCATAATCGGGTTCACCAGATAATACAACATTCAGCTATAATTCTATAGCAAAGCAATGTAGAACAATATGTGTTATATACTAAAATCTTTCCTGAAAAAATATCTAACAACAGTGCTAATTAACTCAGTAGAACCTTTTAAAAAGGCTAATATTTCAAAATAGGGTTCACTGATTAAAGAACTTTCGCACATAATTCTATAACTGAGCAACGTAGAATAATATGTGTTTTATATGAAACACTTTCTTGAAAATTTATCTAACAATGCAAATCTTCACAAAATCCATTGAAAAGTACTCAAGTTATAAGCGGTCGGGCCGAAATTGCCCTTTTTATTTTATATTTGAAGTTGATAGTTAAATATATCTTTCATAATCAAGTTAACGTGATTGTGGAATTTTTAGGAATGTAGCATAGACTATACCCCGTAGACCTTCTGGTGTTTTTTAGAAACTCTGCACTCCATAGCTATAACATATATACTCTCTAATATATAACCTCTGCATGTAGATTTTATCCCACTTTTTTTTCAACTACACCACTGAGGACTTTCCTCATAGTTCCATAACTAAAAATGTAGAATGACATTTCAAATATTGCAACAATCCCTAATATTACCTAACTGTGCAACTCCAATCAAAATACGTTCAGTAGAACTTTAAATAAAAGGTAATCTTTCACATTCGGGTTCACCTAGTTTTGGAACTTTCTCTTGTAATCTAATTTTCTGCAATATGATTTGTTGCCAAGTTTGTGCTTCAGAAAAACAAGAACCCATAAGAAAACTTCGCTACAGAGAAGTACCATCCGTGCAAGAAGTACCAACCATCCACAAAAAATAATCTAACTAACAGTGTAAGCCCCATCAAAATATATCCAGCAAAACTCAAATTATAAACGGGTGGAAGGAAAAGCAAATTTGCATTTTATATAATTACAGTAGATGTATCTTTCATAATTGCGTTCTCCTTTCTGTATAGCTTTTCCAATATCTCTATAACTAAAACTAAGCAACGTAGAACACTGTGTGTATACATAAAAACCATTCCAAAAACATTACATAACTAATAGTGGCATATCCTATCAAAATATTATAAATAATAGGAATAAAATGCAAATTTCCGTTTTAAATATGTAGTAGATGATGATGATACGATTTTCTGTAATATAATTCATAATGAAGTTTTCGCTTCATACATAAACGATGCTTTCAACATTGTAATTAATACCAGCGATTGAAGAAGTATCCGATTACGGAAGATTAACCAGAAATTCCATGAACAACTACCCAAAGAAAGGTGAATATATGGCTTTTGTGATACTTTTATGTTAGCTGGGCGCAAGTAATAAATCAACAAAGATTGTTTCCATATCTTATTCTTCTTTTATTATTCTCATTCAAAATAAAAACATTTCACTCATTTCATTTATAATACATGCTTTACACTAATGTCATTGAAAAAGATGAAAAGTAAAACAATAGGAAATAATGCCATAACTTAAAACAAAGAATTGTTTTTAATTTACATACTCGAAATGTAACTACTGCTATTGGCAATTTTAAAAATGCTAATGGCGATATTTACATACGGATACGCCTGACATAAAAGTACCCATTTTTTCTTCTTATCCAGGAGCAAGTGATAAATCGTGATGTATTATTTCAATTCCAATTTCTTCCATTAAAAAAAGTAATACGCATTATTCGAAGCATGAGATAGATCGCCAAAAATGGTTGATAATTGCCAATCTTGTTTATCGTTTGCCAATTACGTTCAAAAAAGTAATTTAACATTCTTAAATGTAAACCTTGTTAAAAATGGCAAATTGTTTTAAGTAAATAAATAAATAAAATATATAACATAAAACTGCATACTTTAAACTATAATAAATCAAAATTATAATAATAAAATTAATTTAAAACTATACTAAATAAACTATCAAATGGACAAAAAATAAGGGTTGCTGTAATTAATGTAATTGCCATGCTTGGCGCAGTTGTATCTGACATGGCCCGGATGTAAGTACCACAAAATTTTTAAAGTGGTACAAACATGGCTTTCATTTTTTTTAATATTTTCGTTTTATAATGTTAATTTCTAAGTGGATCGCATCTAAGTGGATCCTTGTATTTCAAATAAATTCAATATATATTTTTTCTTTTTTTCAAGGCGTTTGTATTTATTTATTTTTTTCAAACTCATATAGCCGGTTCAATTCTTTAACCAAAAGATTTAACAAAAAGATTTAATTTGAATGTCTTCCGTTGCTACAGTAACGGATGTATAAGATGAATGAATATGGATGAATTATCACTTATAATGTTATATTTCGAGGTTTTGGCGCCAAAGACATCGCCAAATTAGAAATATATAAAATATCTCGCGAACTATTGGGCTTAAAAGAATTTAGTTAGTACCATTCGATTCAGCATACAAAAATACACCAAAATATGTTATCAATTGAGAAATAGCTATAAAATCAGATTTTTAAGGAATTTTTTAAAAGTTTGCTCGCTTTTTTACCCTCCTTAGAGGTGGAGTTTTAGAAAATCCTTTCTTAGCGGCACTCTATGTCACAAGAAGAATTTTTACCCCAAATTTCAAGACTTTAGGTTCAGTAGTTTGGGCTGCGCGTTGATTAATACAAAATTCAGACTTTCTTTTATATATATAGATAGATTAGTTGAATAGCTGAATGAAGAAATATATATGTAAAATTGTTGAAGTTTCTAGAGCTTCAGTTAATTTTTATGTAATTATAATTATATGTCATTTTCTTGGCATATGTTTGCCAGGATAATGGGAATTTCATTTTAAAGCATTTTTCATATTCTTGTTTTTTTAATGTTTAAAGGTACATATTTCCTGTACAGTACCTCAAATTCAGTGTAATGTTCAGTTTTATTTGTAATTTATAGAAGCCAGGAAAATGACATAATAAATGTCTACTCAATTTTTACCAAGCCTTTAAACACATTATTTTCATAGAAATATCTGAAACATCTTGCTGGTAGAAATGATTTTACTATTTCTGACTTGATCTATGTCAAGAAAAAGAAGATTTACTCTGCAGCGCCATTTTTATACCTCATAAAGAAACAAAATGAGCAGGCTGGGACAATAACATTCATTTTCACCTTTAAAGGATAGATTGGGGGAGGGGGGGGGGGCATAAAATGTATGTTAAATTCTGTGAGATTAAACAGTCCTCCAATGCTAATCACTGATGTTCTATCAATCACAATTTTAAATTTTTCGAAGGTTCTATAATTCAGAAACGCTGATAAATTTACGATCTAGATTTTTAGGAAAATTATCCCATATGGGAGTTTTTTAAAAATTTAGTTAACGATTTGTTCAGTACGCCCAATTCTTCAAAAGCCTGTCTCACATTTCTTTAACTTACTCTCTTTCCTTCCCCCCTTTTCTCCTTTCTGCTTAACGGGTCTGAGAACTTTTTAAAGCTTCAAAATATTCGAAATTTAAATTTTTTTAGATGTTAAACTACTATTTTTATATAATTGTTTCTTTGAAATTCCCATTTGAACAGTAGTTATGGCTTTTAGAATTATACATGCTCAATAGCTGAAACGGCTTTTCCGAAACTGGGAATTCATTTTCTCCAAATGACGTTTTTGTGAATATCGCGAATGATATCTCAAAAACTTCAGAACATTTTTTCCTGAAATTTTCAAAACATATATTTCATGTTAGTCTGTATAATCTAAATCTAAAATTTCCTTTTATAGTTCCAAAAAATATGTTTTAGGTGATGATACTGCTGAAATTTTAAAAATGTTGTATTAGTTAAATACAACTTTGTGTTAAAAATATGAAAATGCTTTAAATATATAATTATTTAGGTCCATGGTAAGTATTTCAATATGAAGTCTAATTATGCACAAAAAATTTCATTCTAAATGCAAAATTTATTTTATAATCCTGCTCGTAATGTGTTATACCAATTTTCTCCTCGACAAATGTCTGACAATTTGGAGCCCCTTATAAATACTATTTCTGAAGTTTGCAATTTTTTAAATGCATGAAATGAAATAACATGCTTATATATTTCATCAGAGGAAATATTGTGTTTTAAAATCATATAAATTTTAAGATATTAAATGCTGTAAATGTTCTTTTTTTTCCAATTTTAAGAGTCCTGAGACCCATTGAGCTCACCCACAATGGCTCGGCATTTCTAATTGTTCTTCTCGTATGCGTGTGAAAGTTTAATTTCTCACTGATGGTGGAGCTTTAGAATCCCCGAAACAGCTGTGTGCACAATTTTCATATATTTATTTGGGCTATCTAACGTTGATCTTTCTTTCTTAATATATTGGCACAAAGTAGAATTCTCTTCCCGTTTTGTGTATTAATGAAACTTAATGTTTGTTTTCGTAGCGAAGGACAATTATGCCATAAGAAGGGAGTTCAAAACTGAATATAACTGAAATGGTGTACACGTACGTACATCAAAACATATTAAGAAAAAGGATAAGGTTAATTAGTTTATAAAATCAAAGTGTTTAATATAAAGTATCTAGAGAATAATGGCATTTTGAAAATCTATAAATGTTGTCCTTAAAAGATACAACCTTTCTGGGGACTAAAAATGTCTTAGATGATCGCTGTAGTGACTAAGAGTTCTGCAATTTTTCAAAATACTCAATATATCGTAATTCAGTGATTCTTGAATTCAGCGAGTGCTTGAAGAACAAATTGACTACTGTATTTTTCAAAGCATGGAGGATTTTCTTCTAAATATAGCCCTATAAGCCCAGGGACTAAATGAAAATTATATTTGTAACTTTAAAAAGTAAATAACAAGCCATAACTATAACCATCCATATAACCTTAATATGTCACTTATTTTCAACATTTTTTTTTTTTTTTTTTAATTTCAATTCCCTATGCTTCGTTAACGGGAATTACTTAAAGCGGGTTTCGAAATTTTGGGTCACACTTTTTATTTCTGGGATTTTAATGCAAAAAAAAGAAAAAAGAAAAACACTTTCAGATTTTATATGATTGCATGGTTAACTATCCAGTAGCGCTCTCAAAATTATCACAACCATACAAAATTAAGGTTTAAAAAACTTATAAAATTAATGTTTATAATCATATTAAAATATAAACATACTATTCACATCATGGTTATATACTGTAAGTTAAAAATGTGGAAGAAAAAAATAAATTACTAGAAAAAAGGAATTCTACTTTTTCAAAATTTATTGTCATCCCCGATGAAGAAAAAATATATGTATGTAAACGTAGATAATACAAAACATATTTCAGTTTTAAGACTTAAAATACACGCTTTTATTCTATATAAAATGCCGTCATTCGCGTCCTCTGGAGAATTCCGCATTTACGACCCAGTCTTAAATAACATCTATAGTAAAGTATTCATATGACGTCACTATCGCTGAATAATACACAAATCCAGAAAAAAACAGATGTCGTTACTCAAGAATATCGACAAAAAAATCGGCTATCTAATGATTCATATGCCTTCATTTGTTTGTAATATAGAAAATTAAATTACATATAGTTTATAATGACTCCATGATTTATCAGAAATCATTCATTTATATATTTTTTAAAAATTACACTTATTTTATTTACATTTTTTTTCAGTAGTTAGGGGAAAATGGCAACAAAGAGATATGATTAATATTTCAAACTATTTTTCTTTACTTTCTACAGAAATGGAATACTTGAGTTTAAAAAATTAAACAAATGGTACTAAAAACTACAAAAAATATTAATATCCCCAAAATAAACTGAAATGCAATTTTCAAACAAATTGCAATAAAGAGTATTTTTTTCCAATATGACTTTATAAAAATTGAAAATGTGGGATGCTTAAAAGTTAAAAAACATTTCAGTAGCGTATTTAATAGTATAATGACAGATTTGCTTTGTTTTACGGCGGTATTATACAACGGAACGTTATTTTTCGGAGACGACACTTTAATAGCTGTGAGAAAAAAATAGCATACCTAGGGCCAGAATATTATAAAGTATTAAAATAATATCATACTATTAATATCTAAAATTAAATTATAAATAAAATTGCAATTTTTTAAATATACTTCCTCAGCTAAAATATCAGACAAGCACCAACTAAGTATTCCGATAAGAACCTTGCAAAGGGTTAATCGTTCATAAAAGAATAAATATCTTCAATAATTCAACAAAAGTATCACTCTTTAATAATATGGGTAAGGCGATGAATCCATCGTATCAGTAGGATTATAATACGCTAAAGTACTTTAAAACTATTGGTTCCATTATTCAAAAATTCTCGATAACAGAATTACTTTAAGCTTATTCTTTATTCTGGATAATTCTTGTTGTTTAGAACAAGTTATCTATTATTTATGGTACAAAGTATAAAATTTATGCTTTCAAACTAACTTACATTATGGGAAAAACATGTTTATATTTAAAATAAATACATTTTTGTAGATATATTAATGAACAAAAACGAACAACACTTCGAGTTTAAACGGCGTGCTATTTTTGGAAATGAAATAATTTATGAATGTGCAAAACAGAACAGATCTGGATATTATAAATGATAAATTTCACATTAGTTTTGATTTATTTTTGCGCAATGAACGATTTAATCCTTTTAGCGTACTGTAGAATTTTTCATGCATGTTAATGTTACATAAAATAAGAGCTATAAAAAGTATTTGTTTATGATTACCTTATATTTTTATGTGTCTTATGCACTTTAAGAAAATTACATTAATATTAATTTTGTGTTAAATCAGCCCTTGAATTAAAAAATTACGTGATGGAATGACACTGCTAGAATACTTTAGGAGACCGTGGATGTTTATCTAACCGGAAATCGACTCAAAAATCAAAAATTATTTTTGTATATATTATTGTTCTACGAATATAAATACGAATATAAATAATAAATTTCATAAATACTCAAATTATGAGTACTACTAATAATATGAATTTTGAAACATTTTCAATTATTTCATGAGCAAATATTAAAAAAATAAAACTTCGACGTCAAGATAAT
Source organism: Maratus speciosus (assembly GCA_963932465.1). NCBI lineage: Eukaryota > Metazoa > Arthropoda > Arachnida > Araneae > Salticidae > Maratus > Maratus speciosus. The sequence goes on along the minus strand of OZ010786.1, from coordinate 540,726,710 downwards.
TTTAAAAATGCGGCTAGTTTTATGTTTTTAATTCTCTACCTGTAGCAAAAACAAAATTTAAAAGTAAGAATTAGAAAAAAAAGTTGGATGGAAAGAAAATGATATAAAAAGAAGTTCCGAAATCTGCGAAAGCTATTTTTTTAATTAAATCTTAATTGAATTATGTTGGACATTTTTTTCATAAATCTAATTAGATAAATCAATTATTTATCAATGCGAAGGGAAAGATCCTGTTGAAGAAGTAGCGTGAAATTTAATTTAATAGTTGGCAAAAAAAGTTATATAATATTTTATAGATGCATTTTCTTCGTAGTTTCACTGTTAATATCTATTTGGATTGAAGCTGAAATTTTAATTGTAGAATCTGAACATCGTGCATGATATTTTAATTTTAACCAAGTAAAGTATTTTTAACATAAATTCAAAACCAGAACTGCTAAGTTTGAAAAAGATGTTATTTAAACATTTGGTAGTTGAGTTACAAATAATATACAGTAAAACTATGAACTATTAATAGACAATTTTCTTTTTATCTTAAGAAAAATTCAAACATTTCAACGACTTAAGGTGAAACATATTTAGAAAATAAAGAATAAAGTAACGATTTTATGTTTTTGAAAATAAGTTAATTGAAAAATATCATTATCTGATTGATAAGACTTTATAGTGTAGTAGAAACTGTCAATAAAGAATATACATCATTTTCTTTTACTTTAAATAATTTTAAGCATTTTTTAGTACTGATTATCGTTTTAGGCCATTTTACGTAGTCGTTCTTATATCAAAGTGTGTGTAAATTTAATGATTAAGTGTATGAGTATTTGTTTAATATAATTTTTTTTCTGTTGGAGGGAAGGACAAAATTTTCGCTATACTTTTTTTTAGCAAAAGCTTAAAAGAAAATCTTTATTTTATTTTTTACATAAAAAATTACATATATTTGATTACTGTTGAATACGTTTGAAACGGAAAAGAAACAGTAAAATACATATTTGAAAAATGTTACCGAATAAGTTAACATGATATTTTATTGAACTATGGGGATTTACATCCCTTTAATGTGCAGTGTAATATCGTTAAAACTTATTACACGACATCGAGAAGGTAATACGTATGGATAATTTAGGGTCTTGAGTTGTCACAAACAGTATCCAACTGGATAACGATCCCCCCGAAATAAAGAAAAAAAAATCAATGTAAAGTTAAACGGGAACGTAAACTAAAGAACAAAGGAGAGTGTTATATTAAAAATGGAATTTTTTTTATTGAGAATTGATAACAATAAAAAATTTGGTTTTAAATAAAAACTGTTTTTCAGTTTTATATTATATCCATCATTAAATTAACTTTTTTATATGTCTTTTAAATTGTGAATGGTAATTGCAACACAAATATTTACAAAAATGTAAATTGTCATTAAATTAAACTAAAAAAGATATAATAATAAAATTTTATTTACTTAATAAAAAAAATCATTTATTTATCTGTTTCGAATCTCATGCAGGTCTGTGTAATTCGACATGTTTTTATAAGAAAATAAAATAATCGTTATTATATGTTTGATTAATTTCACTTATCCTTATAATATTTATTATTGTGTTGATACTTTTATTTACTTGATTAAATTTTAATGTAATAAAATATTTTTAATCAATATTTTTTTCTATTTTAATGCATTAACTATTTTTAATATTTTTATTTTTTTTAATTAATATTTAAATATATTTTATTTAATTTTTGATTTTTTTTCAGATGGAATTTATCATGTACGTTTAAATTTTCTTTATTATTACTCTTGTAATAATACGTTCATCAATTTATAATAAAATATACTATAAAATTAACTAGATTATGGATGTGGATAGAAATAAGTAAAACTGCTTAACATTTTAAAAATTATTGTTATATATGAATTTAAAACTTAACACTGTGTAAGTTTTCTAAATCAGTTATTTTTACGATTTGTTTTTTGCATAGTTTATCATATTATTTTTAATCTTTCACTTTTATAAATAAATGTCATTTATAATATTCTAAAAGTTAGTTTTAATTTGAACTCATTTATTTAAACTCAAACGTTCTAATTTGATAGCGTTGTAATTTCATATCTCAAGTTCCTTAAAATACTCAAAGATGAAAATTTTATAAAACGTTTTTTTTTTTTTTTAAATCATATAACAGGTGCTTTGGCACTGCTATGCAGCAGGTTTCAGGATTTTCGCGAGAGCAATATCGCAAAAATTAATTCACGGAATTTCATCAAACATCATCTCCTGTTACACTTTCACATACATAGTTCTTAGATTTCGTTCTGAATAGACTTGGAATTATAGGGTCCATCAGGTGTCACTTTTATATTCTTTTGGTTGTGAAGTTTGATCACAGTTATCTCACAGGGTGGACACCAAAAATCAATGATTTGTTTGAAAAATGCGATACTCATATTTCCTTTTTAAATGCACACAATTAAACTAATATTTTAATTTGATTTTGTCATATATAGCTAATTTTGAAGTATTAACATGTATGCAATACAAGAAAGTTTTAAAACACATCCGACTAGTTTTTATATATGAAGATTGCATATTTTATCCCTTACCATTTTCTCATTATTTTGCATAAGAAACGTATCTGCTCTAACACATTCCAGACTTCTTCAATAGTACTATCAAATTATTGTAACACATATTACTGCATAAACATTAAATATATTTAATCAAAATAACCTTTGTGGAACTTAGCCTCCATAACCACATAAAAGATATTTATTTTTATCATAATGACCATTTAGACGTAAGAGTCTTTTTTTTAGCGTTATAATAGCATAAACATTAACTGATATGAAGCTCATTTATTTATTGAATTACCCGTGTCACAAATTTGTTTTTCAAATATTCTCCTAAGGACAATTTCATTTTTATCTCCTGTTTTATCACCAAGAAAATCATTAAAACGAAGCTCTTTACTGCAGTCATATATTTAAAAAGTGAATTATATAGAACAGAAGAACAACATCTTTTGCGGTGAAGCTGATATATTATTGCACCATTAATGAAATTTTATTTTATTGAACAAAAATTGCTATAGCAATTTGCCTTCAGGAACATTAATGAAATTTTAATATTTAAATTACGTGTCAGTGTGTCGATTTTAGATAACTAATATTAATTATCCGTTAACATGTTGTGCTTCATGAAAAATATGACAGTAGTCCATTTCAGCCCCAGTGAGTGAGGTTAAAATAATATAAAATCTTTTTACATTTGTAGGGATATTTTAATTAGGATTTGGAGTATTGTAACAAATATTTAAATATTATACCGCTAGATGGCAGCACTAGACGACAGTTTCTTATTATAGAAGGTGCCAAATAGTTTTCTCCCATCATCCCTTGCGATAAGTTTTCCGCAGAGTACTTTGGAGTATCACTACGGAGAAGGGCGAAATGCTGGTTGTCTTGTTTTATTTCTCCCAGAGTTTTTTTTTTTATGAGAGGCGGGAAATGATGAAGTGTTTGCGAATCAATGTTTTCACATGCGGAATTCTTTTGCCGTCCATTACTATGTAAATAGTGTACAGCCATCCTATAAATAGCAATATGTCTTGTAGTACAGAGTTTTATTAAGCATTACTTTCTACTAAAGTATGGAGTGACGTGTCCATTTGAAGTGATGAGTATTATTAAAGATTGTGGCGCCTTCTCCTGGAAAGCAAGAAAGTATAAATGACTTTCCCAACCTTGGGCCCTAAATCCACGACAAATCGAGTAACGAAAAATGCTGATGCTCTACGAGTTTTTTTTTTTTTAAATGCTCGTGCTCTTCGAATTTAAAAGAGGTGCTGGCGCTTCGTCGTAGAAATATGTTTTTTTTTTTTTTTTTTTTTTTTTTTTTTTTTTTTAATGCTGGTGTTTCCACAGTGTTTTGCTCTACGTGTTGGTGCTTTTGAGGAAGGAAAAGTAGTGTTCTTTAAAGTGCTTTAGCATCTTCTGTTCAGACGTCGCTTCTGATTTCAGCAGGCAAATTTAAAAGATGCCGTTCATTCTCCAAAATTTTGAAGGGAGATATGATCCACGTAAGATGTTTGTTCTACACGAACTTCATATATATGTGTGAAAGTATTCTAATACTCCTGTAAACCGAACGTCAAGCTCGGTAACAGAGAGTACATTATTCATAAATAAGTTTTAATCGTTGAAAGCCTATAAAATTATAGATGCGTGTAGGAGCTATTGGATGATAATTGTGTAATTTTATTTTAGTGAATTTTGTTTATTGCATTCTCATACTGTTTATTTTATGTTATTAATCTTTTGACGTTAAAATTGTTTAAGATAGTATTGCAAGTACATTATTTTCTCATTAAGAAAATAAATTGTGTCTGTTTTGTCACTTACATACAGACGAGGTAAAAATGTTCTGAAGTTATCTTATATAACGTAAAAGTCTTCTGTAAGAATTAAATTATGAAAGTAAAAATCTTTGATTAATTTAGATTAAAAGTATAATTTAAGAACAAAGTTGTTGTATTAAAGCAATTTTTTTACTCATGTGAAAATTACATTTTGTGTTCTAATATGAGAAAACTTTTCGTTTTGAATTTAATAAACTGTATTTTATTAAAATGGTAACTTTTGACAGATATGTATGATAGAATACATTTTTTTTTGTGTGTGTGTGTGTGGGGGGGGGGGGGGGGGCGGGGAATAAGTTGAGTTTCGTTTTGAAAAACGAAATGATTTGAATAACGCTGATTTATGAAGTGACGTAATTAAGTTCTGAACAGAAATTTTATAAAAATAAGTTTTCTTATATGCTAAAAATTTAAATTTAAATTTATTTTTAAAGGTAAAAACAAAAAAAAAAAAAAAAACAAAAAAAAAAAAACAAAAAAAAAACAAAGAGAGGTAAATGGTGTTCTTTTGAGAACGTTTTTTAATTATTTTTACTGGTAAAATAAATTTAATTAATTTTGAATATTTGTGTACTTAGAACAAAAATAGAAAATGTTCTTTTGAGAATAAGGTTTTTAAATATTCTTTCTTGACGTAATATTATTTTTTTTTTCTTTTAGTAAGATATTTAAAGTTAAGAACTGTGTAGTTATATTTTAGTTTTGTTTTATTTTGAGAGGGAATATTGAAGTTATAGAATATTTAACGTGTTTTATTATAAGTATAGGGCTAACGCATGACGTAACGTTAAATCCAAAATACTTCAAATTTGGTTTACTTCTCTAAGGAAAGAGTTGTATTGGAATTACATGTTAAAAAAAGAAAAAGTTTATATTTTAGTGATATTACAGTAAATTGAATTTTATTTATATTGCAAATTTATATTGTATTGTTTTGAATATATTTATGAATATAAGTGGATATATTATTTTCGGAATGTAGCTGTTAATTTATATTGTATTGTTTATTTATATAGTATTGTTTTCAATATATTTTGTGTTATGAAATATTATGTGTTATTTAAATTGAAATTCTTGTTCTTGAAATTGAAAATTTTTAATCGAAATTGTTAAACTGAAATTATTGTTCTTAATATGGAATTTTTAAATCAAAATTTTATTTTGGTTGTTAGTTTTGTTAAACTTAAACAAAATGGCGTTTTTTAGGAAGTGCAAAAAAGAAGATCTACGTCCTTTGCGATGAGTTAGGCTCAATTGCCACTGACGAAATGAAAATGGTCGATTTACGTAATTTAATTTCTACGCACGCTGATTACGAGGAGGACTGTACAAAAAACTTGCTTACAACTATATTCGAGAATAGAAAAACTGACCAAGAACAAGAACATCGTAAAATCGAACAAGAAAATTTAGAGCGCGAACGGACTTCCGAACTTGAAAAATTACGCCTTACCCATCCGACTTCGGCATCTACCTCAGAGTTAGAAAATAATTCATGAACTTACGAAAAGCCGCGAATCGATCTACAAAAATTGATTCTCCGTTTTCGCCCAAACGAAAATGATGTGAACATCTTCTTAGTGCTGTGTGAGTGACAGTTAAAGATCCTAGGGTTTCCAGAAGAAAATTGTGTTAGGTATCTCTTAAGCGCTTTATCTAGTGTTATTTCTAGACTCGTTGCTAAGGAAACGGAAGAAAAGTCCCAGGACACATCAAGGAGATGTTGTTGAAACGATTCAAATTGACCGCTGAAAAATTTAGAATCCTGTTCGTTCAGCACAAGAAAATTTCAGAAAGTACCTGAAAAGACTATTTTTTCGAGCTTAGGTCATACTTTGGAGGTTCGCTATCTGGGCTCAAATAGCTTCATTCGAAGATTTGAAAAGTGTTATTTTATTTGACAAATTAAAGAAAAGGTGCTCCCATAGAGAACATTTCTTAGACGTTTGGACTGATTTAAATGATCCAAATGCGTTAGTAGGCAAGCTACATGCTTATGATGTTCTAAAGGTAAATCCTGTAAAATCCAAAGAAGTGGAAACCCACCAGAAAAATAAAAAGTGGTCAAAACAGAAAGAGACCTTGCTGTCGAGCTCTTCTAATAAAACGTTTCCAAATGAATCCTTCTACTCAAAGAAGACAATCCCGTCAGACAACGGAAAGGTGAATCCTTCACCACTGATTGAAGATGGCACAAACCTGAAATGTCATGGTTATGGGGCTACCGGAATTATTCGTGCTAAGGGCCCTACATGCAGCCCTGTGATAAAAACTGAATCTTCTCAGTTTGACAAAATCCAGATATACACATGTTCAATGGCAACCATACCTTTAACCACAGTAAACCTGAATATTAACGGTGTCTATGGCAAAGCCTGTGTAAATATCGGATCTAGTCACAGCCTGACTAATGAATCATTGTATTCTGTGTTAAAAGAAAAAGGTGCAAAGTTTCAGAAGACCTGTCTGAACAGGTCCTTAGCGAATGGCCAGCAGTTTGACCACGATTGTTACTGTTGAAATTGAAGGAAGAAAATTTCGTACAAATTTTATTGTGTTACCTAATGCTAAAGGAAACAGAAATCTTTTAGGAATAGACTTTCTATATAAACCAGGGTTTGTACCAGACGTTAAGAAAAAAATGTTGGTATTTCGGCGATATGCCTCATATAAAATGCGGTTTTGCAGATCTTGTTCCAAAGCCTCTTGAATGTTCTGGCCAGAAGTCAGAATTAAATTACTTGCGGAAAAGTTGTGAAACTATCTTTCAGCCAGGGAGAGAAGACACCCTGTCCTCCTGTGAAATTTATACAGCCTCTATTGAGATTGTTCCAATTTCGGTAAAGCATAAAATTTGTATAGTATAGTATATATATATATATATATATATATATGTATATATGTATACAAGAAAGAAAAACACTTCAGCAGGCATCGTCTTCTTTTATTCACGGGAAGGAAATCTATTAAATAGAATATATTGTATTAGAATATTCAAAATTTTAATAACAGTTTACATGTGTATCCCAGTAAGTTATTTATCAGTTATAGTAAAGTGGGGACAGATGCCTCAGTTTTTCTTTTCCTCTTGCAAAATTTACAATAAAGCAAAAACAACAAACTGAGTACCATAAATCATTGATCAAACCTTTTAGTATCTAATTTCTATGTTAAACAAGTCAAAACCCTCTTTATAAAGTAGGCATAATTATCTTCCAACAGGTCCTTTTTTAACATAATTTTTTATGTGCTGGATAAGATGCCGCATGGAAAAAAATGCTAGGCTCTTTGTTTTTGTTTTTTTTTAAGCAAATCACATTTTTATTTTCTGAAACTACTTAAAACGAAAATAAATAACAGTAAACTTCCAAAAGTTATACATATCACTAAATTGGGAAAAGTTTAACGAAAATGCAAAAGTGTAATCTCTATAAACAAAACTTAAGACAAAAAGTTTAAATGAAAAGAAAATCACTTCAATTTACATGAATGGATAGCATAATTACTGGAAAAAATAAACAATATAATTCCAAAAAATATATAAATCACTGGTTTACATCCAGACGAACATTGCAGTTTGTTCTTAATGTAAGTATTAGTTCTATTCTATTTAGGCTCTAGTCTATTTATTTTCGGCCTTTCTTCTCATTCTTTGATTTTATATTTCCCTTCACCCACAATCGCACCACACTACTCGTTGCAAAAGTAAAGTAAGCGGTTTTCATGCAGCTATCGATTGAATTTGATGCACTGAATCCTGTCCGCTTTAGATTTTGCTCCTTGATAAGTCTCTAGACACTCAACATATGCAGATCCATCTAATTTAAATCCCGTTCTGCCATCAGAATCCATAAGAGGAACAATTTACACATTGTTTTTTACGCACTTTCTTTTTTTTACACATTTTACTTCCGCCAACTTGTCGTTCTTTGATGCTTTCTATTTTCATTTGTTTATAAACTCTCTGCTTGTAATATTTGCATCCTTTCTACTTTTTCTTACTTGGCTGTATAGGTCTTTTGACCATTGGGGTAGGAGAGATTTTGTTTAATAGTTTAGATGGTGAGAATTGTAAACGGCCTACGTTTTCCTTACTAACACATGGTGAACCAACATTGTTGCTGAGAATATTTTGATAAGTAGTAAAATGCGCTAATGTACATTCATTTAAATGTAAGCTCTACTTAAATCGCATTGATGAATTTCTTGAACGGAAAAACAAAAATATATTTTGCGGCATCTGACCTTCAACCTCGGTGCGGCATCTGTCCCATAGTGGCAGGTAAGATGCCGCGCCGCCATTGTGTGTCATCAGAGTGACGCGGGTGAAAGACAATCACATGTCTGTATTCTACGAGGATCTAGTCTATAGTTTCAATCGATGTTGGGATGAAATCTCTGTTTATTTTTCTTAAAATACGTAATAAATCTTCATTAGAATGATTTTAGCAACTTACCACGCAAGTTCGAGCCATAAAAACTGGCATAAACATGTAAATACTGACAATTAAGTAGTGGAAACACTTACAACACATCACACAGTACAGAGGAAAACTATGAACTTCTAAAATTGGTCTAGGGAACGCTAGTGTCGCCTACACAATCCCTGCGGCATCTGTCCCAAAGCGGCTTCTGTCCCCACTTTACTATATTATTGAAAATTAATAAATTACGAATTTTACAAAAAACCTCAATTATGGGAAATCGTTACTATGCAGGTAACATGCATTGAGTGTGTTGAATTATGTGTTTTGTGAATAATAGACATGCAGACAATAAATACATCTAAAATACCTTAAGATATATAATTTCGGAATTATTAAATTGAAGGTAATTACAAATCTATTTCAAATTCATACTAAGCAGGTATTTTCATGAAGTCACAAGTTTTTGATTCATGGTTATTCTCTATTAATTATGCTAAGTTTTAGACGTAATGAAACTACGTTGTATATTTACTATTCATTAAAAATAATTGCATTGTAAATTATTCGCAATTGTGAAATATCCATCCTTGTAGCAGTTTAATGCTGTTATTCTTACTCTATTTATAGCATAAGTTTAATTTAACGCCATATCTAATCTGACTTACATTTAAACAGCACGTTAATTACAATTACTGCGAAAGATTTTGATGCATTACTAATATGGATAATATAAAAGACAGGGACTTCGTAATGTAATTTGATATCGTTTGTAAGTCGTATTTGATTTAAACATTGAAATAAAAATGATCGAACAACATGTTACATTTAGTAAACCGAGGGTTTCTTTTTTTCCGTACATTATGATTTATATAGTAACAAAATTTTCACTTTTGTAACATACCATACAACAAAACTTTTGTTTTTGGATAATTTAAAAAAAAGTACACAGGCAAGAAAATACAAGAAACTACAATTCCCAATAGTCTAATATCAGTAGAGCGAAAAATATAGTAGTTTTCATAGTCAATGATCACGTAAATAAATGAGATGCGAATAAAATTCGAATTTACTTATTCATTATTATATGTGTAATGGTCCAAAATTGTTCATAATCTTAGTAGACTAACATTTTCCATTTATTTTCATTTTTCTTAATAATTTGAACCTTACATTAAAATAAATTTTGATGTGTTTTTAATTACAAATTTTGTCAAAAAAAATCTTATAAGGTGACTTTAATTTTCTAGAATGTTTATATCACTTTTAAAACACAAATTTACCAAAAACTGTTATAACAATTTTAAGATCAGTGGTTAAAAATGGAACAAGCGATGTATACAAAAATATAACTCCACAATGGCTATGGGAATACTTTTTGAATGTAGAGATAAATTTGGTAAATATAATTTCTTTAAAATAGATAATTTTACGCATATTAAAAGTTATTTTTTTCAAATTTTCGTGTATAATTCAAAAGATGATATAACAGCGTTTTAATAGTTGAAGATTGGATTAGGCTTACTAAAATGAATTTCTTTTAATTACCAGTTAGATAACAACTTCAGTTATCACTTTGACAAATAACGTACAAACATTTGTCTGTATTTTGAATAAATATGAATCTTCTTTTTGTACATCAAATATGTGAGAAATAAAAAATAAAATAAAATAACACTTTTCTATTTATACTTTTACAGATCTTAATACTTATCACTAAAATATTTTACAACTTACTTATCTTTTTTTTATATACATGTATACTTGTGTACATTTTTGGGTGTAAAAAGAAAAAATACCTAAGTTGTAGAAATTGCCAAAGAAATATTCTTAGCAAAAAAATAGGACTCTATTTAGATTTTATTATTTTTATTATTTACTTATTATACGCAAACTAGCTTCCTAAAACGCATTCATAAACACGCTTTCCATTATAAAAAGTAAAAATAAATGGTAAATGTTATAGAAAAATTTAATCCTTGAGATATGCGATTAAACCTGTAAGTCTGATAATCTAGTATTTTTTATAGCTTTTCTCGAACAAAACCCATCTTATTCCATTAACCCTTTATGCCCGTGCAGTATTTTAAATTACCATAAAAAAACCTTGTTATAAAATTCATGTAATACATCGATTAGTAGTAATACATTTTAGAAAGAGTTATATTTTACTTTATCTTATTGCAAAAGGATCATTAGTTGAACAAAACAAAAATATTTTTAAAAGGATGATTTCTTTCTCATTTCCATGTCTTCAGTTTTTCTGACGTTTAAAGATTCCTGTATTTCAATTGTAAGAGCATTATATTTGAACATTTCCTACTCCTATAAAATACTAAAAAAATATTTTAAGTAAAAGATTTGAGTGAATTTATAAATATTGTACAAAATCCCTATAAAGACATATTTAATAAATTTAAATGGCAAAACCCTCTAAAATGTATTAAATGATTGTGTAAATCATCTAATGTAGTTTGAACAATTGACGAAAAATGATTTAGAAGATGAAATGTTCATGAATTCATAATTTAGGACATATTCAATTTAGTGATATCTGCTCAATATCAGATATGTTAAATTTCGTTAAATGATCGTTAAATTGTTAAATATTATTTATAGTACGTAAATAGAAGTAATGTTTGAAGTAAACAACTAGTACATGTGTAAAGTTCGGAAGTTTTTTGAACTATTGTTACATTACAAGAAATAGCAGAATTATATATATATATATATGTATATATTTAAATATATATATAGATATATATATATATATACATATATATATACATATATATATATATATATATATATATATATATATATATATATATATATATATATATATATATATATATATATATATATATATATATATATATATATATATATACATATGTATGTATATATTTAAATATATATATATATATTATCCCTTAATATTTGCGATGGTTAGGTTCGAAGAAACCTCCGAGAATGTCAAAATCGGGAATGTTGAAACTATCTTTCCATTCATAAGAGGGTGTTAGATGTTTTTTTTTTTTTTTTTTTTTTTTTTTTTTTGACAAAAGCTATTGAAACGTAAAATGTGTTTATTAAGCATTAAAAAGTACATGCTGGAAATAGATTTGAATAATTATAAACATATTGTACAAACTTTAACTGCCAGTTGACGGCTGGAAAAATTATTGATGTACAATTGGTTGGAAGAATAGATCTTTTGTTTATACATTTCCATATAAGGAAAAGTTGCGGACTCTAATTTTCTTTTAAATTTAAGACTCCTCACCAGTGAAGGTTCTCATTTTATTCTATTTTTTTCCAACAAGTTGTTTTAGTAGCTTTAAAATTTGTCATATAATTTTTGCAGAAAACTTTTCAATTTCAATAAAAATTTCGAAATTCCGAATTTTAGAAATGTTTTTTTGCTTTAGCATCCAAACATGTCTCGTTTTTCCCGGAATTACCGATCTATATTTTGCCTCAATTCAAGGGATGAAATACTTGAAACTTAGGCTATACAATAAAACGCAGCTGTCCAGTGTCAAATAGTTTACGGAATTGGTAAAACAAAGCGAGTTTACTTTGTAAAAATCAAAATTCGCGAATAAGCAAGTTAAGTATTCTCGAATGTTAAAATGTTCTTCATATTTCATTTCGCGAATAATCAAAACTCGCCAGTGTTAAATCCGTGAATGTTAAGGGATTATTGTATATGTTTATGCTACGTTTAAAGTACGTTTCTAGTTTGAACTGTAATTGATTATATAGCTTGATGTTTTCTAAAAAGTGTTTGGTACTACAAAATATACCATCTCCTGTGCTCAGACTTTCTTGAGTCTTTATTTATTCGTTCTACATAACATAATCTGCACCGCTTTTGCTGACGAGATCGTATACAAAAGCCATTGCTATAAAGCCCGTCAAAGCAAATATATTATAAATCAGATACGTTAAAAAAACAGATGCTTAGAACATTCCAGTCTGGATTTAAAACACGTACGCACATGGGTCAATATCTGAAAGCTGGAAAATTTCTCTCCAGAAATTTTATTATTATTTTTTTAAATTAAAGTACAAACTTCCAAATACAATGATACATGTTTTGTCATTCCAATGCTGTAGTCTTTTTGAGATCAAGGATGTATGTTTTATGCGTAGGATAAACTTTTATGGAAGAAAGAGTCTGTTAACATAATAATCAGAGTCTAATAATTGGGACTGAGATAATGGGAACTGAGGTGGTGTTTTTGTTATAAAAGCTGCACAGCCATTTTGTTGAATCATTTTGCCCACATGTAAATTATTAAATGCGTCATGTGCCATCTGTATGCTACGTAAATAAAGTTGCAATAAACTTTTTGTTTATAAATAAAAAGTTAAATAGGGGAACATGAATGATGCCATAAAAAAGTTATCATCCCTATTCAGAACAAAAATTAAATATTTCTAAATATGAAGCAAAGAGAAAAATAACTTACCTTCATCCATGGTAGCTAGTTGAACTTTAGAAACTGTTGCAATGGAAATGATTCTGCCAGCGCAACCTAGTATCTGTTAACCTAAATGTGTATTTAGAGGGACTGATATGATGGTCAACATCAGGGACAAATATATTTACTACAATATTTTACCATACAATCTATACTAAGAAAATATTTTCCCATACTTTCCAATATCCCCCCCCCCCTATATTTTCTCTTACTTTATATATATAGGTGTAAATATATAACAGCAAATGTTGATAATATTTATAGAAATGTAGCATACATTTAATATTGTATATTTGTACCTGGGGACGTGGACTGAAATGATGATTTCACTTGTTTAAAGCTTAAAACTAATTATTTATACATCATTATATGTCCATTTATCGTTGATAATTGATATAACAAATATTACAATATATTACGTTTTTGGGTTTTTGGTTTTAGTATAGTTAATGAAATATTATTTGTAGTGAACGCAAATTGTCCAATATTCAGATACTGACCAACATACGACCTGGTATTCCGAACGCAAGAGTTCATGACTTACGCCAAGTACGTCGTGGCGTATAAGCGTTTAAGGATTCTAAGGGTTTATGTAAATTAAAACTACCCAAGTGAAACAGCTGTAAGGTTTTATGGGCATAAATTACAAGAAAATTTGCGAAACATAAAATATTTTTATATGAATTTTTCAATTTAAAAATGTTCAACATGCGTATACATATATTTATATACTGCGGGACGTGATTCAGATAATCAAGTACACCGCGCAGTGTACACAGTTAAATATTTCGAAAGTTATGTGCTTTAAATCAAGAGTTTTACCCAAGTAATCAATCGTGACAAAGAAAAGTTCAATTTTGGAGGACATTATCCAACGATAACAAGATTTGTCCTCCTTTGAATCAAAATTTCAGCTGGATTAATAAGTTAAAGAGTAATAATTCAGTAGTAACTTAAAAAAAAAAAACCTGTTGAAATATAAAAATCACTATGTTAAGTACGTTCAGTTATGGTCATATTGCTATAGGAGAAATGTCTACAATGAAGATTGTTGAAAAAAAAAGTGATGGACCTAAATTATTTTTATCATACATGAAAAACCCTGAATTCACATAAACTAAACTGTGCGGGTAACGAAATACGAACACCGGCCCAAGTTTCTCAATTTGTGGACAACAAGCAAACCAGCGGGGCCATGCAAACTACGAGAATATACAAATAACATTATGCATACATGTTCCAGTAAAGTTTATTTCGAAGGTAACACTAACTAAAATAAAAATTCATTTTTATAAATAAAAATTCATGATATATTCATGTAAATACTATTATAATATATGGAAAAATAAATTATAAATTCAAAATTAATAATGTACAGGTATCGGTAACTACAATATTTCCTATGTTTCTTTTTAAGTTTTGTCAACAGGAACGAAAAAACGAAATTTTATGTTAAAATATTTAAGCAAAATAAATAATCTGAAATGAGTTGACCCATGCAAAATAGGAAAATATATAAATACAACAATGCAAATACTTTAAAATAAAGTTTACTTTGAATGTAACTCCACAATAAAATTAAAATTTATTTTTAGAAAAAAAAATCCAGTTTTTTGTATGACACCATATTCCAATTAAACCATTTGTAACAAATTTAAAATTAATAATGTATTCTTTTTCGAAACTTTGATTTTTGGCGAGCATATTTTTAAGATATGTAAGCAGGGACAACAAAAAGCATTATTTCTATAACTGTAAATGGTATTTTATGTATTTTTGTAACAAACAAATTCTTATTGTTTAGTCATGTAGAATTTAAATAAATTTTCTAATCTAAAATAAAAATTAATCTGTTAGCTGATGCTTAATTTCTGAAAACAAGTCAATATTTTATTGTGATCATGGCCACAAAAAATTTCATAATGTATAGAATTGTAGCACATCAAGAAATAAATAAAAAATTCATTTCGATCCCATTTTTATATACACGAGTCAAAGTAAGTTAAATAAAAGGATATACCACTCGTAACTGTGTGACTTTCGGATGCGTGGTATAAAATTTTATGTAAGTACGACACGTACAACGTATCAGTGGATCTCGGAGTTGAGACAGTGTTTGTTTCAGGCAGTCCCATATACAGGCTGACACATAAATACTGTGACATGATGAAAATGTCAATAAATAATTTTTTTCGCACTTTTGAGCTATACTATTATTTTATTCATGTTCCTCATGCTTTTTTGTCGCCTAATTACTATTTCCGCTGATATTTATTCCCTGTTTTTCAGGAAAACATGGTGTGCATAGCATAATACTGATTTCCTTCAGCAACCACCCCCCACCCCCACACACACGAAAAAACAAATCGCTATTTGGGGGAATCTGGAGCAAAAAGCCTGTGTAATTAACCACAAATCCTTGGATTCAACGATACGCGCTCTGGAAAAAAGGCTCTTCTGAAATTACCAAAAATTGTTTGTCGCGGCCATCTTACAGATTTTCCAGAAACGCCTAGATCCCTGCATTTCCGCCGGAGGAAGACATAACGAATGATCTTGTTTGTTTCTTGTACAGCATTTTCTTCTCTTACGAATGGTGAAAAATGGTTGTTTTGTCCCTTCAGTTAAAAGTTATGGTCTGTTATTTGCATCACAGTATTGATATGTCACCCAGTATATGAGAAAACTCACAATTAAAAAACTTTTTGAGATTTTTCTTTTCGAATTCCCAAACATAAATCTGTTTCTTTAAGGGATCTTTTAAATTTTCAAAAGCCATTGTTCAAATAATATATATAAACATTCCTTGTTATCTTAAGAATAAAAGAACAAGGTTAAAATAATTACAAAAAATTCTCACATTTTGTTCCTGATTTATGTTCTACATAAATTACGTGTTTTTTTGTTTGTCTGTTTGTTTGTTTTTAATATAGGAATGAAGTAATTGTATTAGAACGGATTACAGTTTTATGTTTCTCAAAAATAATCTTATTTTGAATTCATTACTTTTTCCAAAGGAAGTTAATTTGAATCCATTGTTATATTTTTCTTCCCAGCTTTTTTTCTCAGATGGTTCAAATCTATTTCAAAACGCAAAAATAATTTCAGCTTAAAATTACCTTTAGAAATTCTAAATTTTAAATTAAATATTTAAAAGATGATTTGAGTAAAAATATTAACGTTTGCATACGTAAGTAAACAGAATAGCAAAAAAAAGTATAACAAAGGGAACACAATTATGCTGTTATATATATTAGTGTAGGCCGAAAAAACGTTTTTTTTTTTTTTTTTTTTTCCTTTGATTCGCTATACAGCGGAAAACTTGGCTTTAGGGTAGCTTAGTAAAATGCAAAAACAAATTAAAAAAAAAATACGTTTGGCTATGTTGAAAATGCTTTAAAAGAAAGATCAAAAAACACATTAGAATAAAAAAAAGAAACAAAATTACTTCATTTAGGATAGCGCAAAGCAATTAAAATATCATTAAAATGACGCGTTCAAACTGTATTCTGAGTCCTATTCTGGTAGCAGTCCAGCGCGACTCGCCGTGCTGCGAATTTGAGTTCGTTAATACAACTTGTACTGACTCTTCACAATGCACTGTGCGATACGCATGCGTGTGCCTTATGACACAACGGTTTCTGTGAGTTGTTCACTAAAATTTTGCCGGCAACTATTAGCAGTGTGTTCTTCTTGTGTGTTTCAATCGCGTTCCTTAAAGACTGATTTAATTAATGACCGCTTAATAAGTGATTCGATTTATTGATTATATTAACCACTGTGTTATGGCTGTTTCCAAGGAAATTACTCGCAGTGACTTTAACTGTCCGTCATTTGGCCACCCAAAAGAGTTACCTGTGAATAAACTTCCAAATTATGAAGACGGTCTCAAGTGTTGCTTCCATGAAAATTACAACTTAGCCTTGAAATCAAACAACAGGTCAGTTAATTTTTGTCACTTTTCGATTATTGTGACACTACAAGTTAAATCTGTGTTTGATGGAGCTTCAATACTGACAATAACGCTATACAGAATTGTTCAGTTAATAAATGCACATCATAACAGTTATCGTAATCTTATGGAGTCCTTTAAGCGTGATAAGGGAAAGTAAAAGCTAAAAAAGAAGAGTTGAAGATTTAAAAAATAAATATTATTTACTGTTTGATGTCTCTGCGTGTAAGTGAAAATAACATTAGACTGTAATTGTAAAATGGTCCCTGAGGTTTGTGAGTGTTCTGTCTTTATTATTTGTAACTGTGAAAAAGCAAAAAAGATATCCATCATTGAACTAAATTTCTTGTACTTCCAAAGAATGCATGGTATTGGTAAAATTGGAAGTGTGGACGTAAAGGAAACAAAAAAAATGTAATTGGATTTGATGGCACTGTTACTAATACGGGGTGGAAAACCGGGGTTATTCACACAATTGAAGAAGAAGTTAAAAGACCACTACAGTGGAGAGGGGGGGGGGTATGCCTCTTACATTTCAAAGAATTGCCACTCCGGTATTTGTTTCAAATTTTAGATGGTCAAACGACTGGGCCGAAATCATTAGTCCGATTTGCACGCAGCTGAGGAAATGTGAGAAAATCCCAGTGGTAAATTTTGACAGTGTTGAGTGTGAATTTCCAGAACTGAACGGCAGATTTCAAGCAAAGATCAGCAGTACCTACTGGACATAAGTTCTACTATAAAAGAAGGCAGCTGTCCTGAAGATTTATCTGTTCTGAGCCTGGCACATTTTCCACTCAAGGTGGTTAACGACGGCGAATAGAAATCTCCAGTTGTATTTAAGTATTGAAAATCCAACAGACGAACACAAGATTATAGTTTCTTTTCTCCTAAAGTCTTCTGAACCTGTATGGTTAAGTATAAAAAAAGTAAATACTTAACAAATGGGCCGGAAAATGTATTGAAAGTTATAAAATGGTCAAAATTTTTCTCTGAAAACTTGCTGAAGGTCATTGTCCCAATAACAGAGAAAAACGCATTTTTTGCCAATCCAGAAAACTTGCTTTTGAGTATGATAATAGATAAAAGGGGTCATATGCGAGAGTTATGTTTCAGAAGAATTATAAAGGCTAGAAACTTAGTTTCAAAAAGAAAGTCAATCAGTTGTTTTAAAACATCCAAAATCATTTTTCTAGCTACAGGCTACATTTTTCTAGCTATAGTGAATCATCGATATGATTCACTGCAACTCTACTACCTTTCACCACCATATTTTCCTATAAGAGTCACCAACGAAGAGATTTGGCCTAAGGTCGAATCAGGTGAAACAGCGGCCCAGTGGAACTTTGACCAATTCCCATGTCACATTCAAACAGTACAACGGCGTGAAGCTGGTAACCGAGACGTCACAAAAAGTCTTCGGGTCCAGAGATGGTTTTATATGAACGACACATTTCACGAGATCTTCAATGCCTAGTTTTTCAAGCAAATCTTATTTCAAACTGCAAAAAGACAGTAAAGACAAGTAAAAAACTATATTTTATTACAAAGTGAAATTACATTCAGGTACAATCAGATAAAGGTAATCAAACCAGGTAATAGTACATTCAGAAAAGTATTTTTTATTACAATGATGTACAATGAATATACAAATGAAAATTTGTCATAAAAAATGCTTTTTTTTAAACATAATCCGCTGCCAATAATTTGCGAAATGTATTTATTTTGTCATTCATTTATCGCTCCTATACTCTTTACTACTAAAATAGGTCTATAGCTGCTTGTTATATAAGTTATTTGATTTATTTCAATTTATTAGAAAGATTATCAAAATCGTGTTTTTTCTCAAATTTTAGGCCCGATGCGCTACCGCCAAATGTAAAAATTTATTTTGTTATTGCATTTTACTAAGCTACCCTAGACACAAGTTTTCCGCGGTATAGCGAATCAAAAAGAAAAAAAAATTCGCCCCCCCTAATATATATATATACCTTTGTTGGCGTTTCCATTTTGTTAGTTTTTCGAAAGTTGCAAAGAAAATATTTTACTATGGAGAAAGACATTTACTATTTTTTTATTCTAGAGTTATAATTGAATCTCTTTTAAATATTATTTCCAATAATAAATTCCAGTAATTTGAAAATAAATTAAGAAATCATGAACATTAAAATATATCTGTTGATATTTAGTTGGCAAACATATTGCATGCAATTTTGAATAACCTACTTACAACATGTAGTGTTTAAAGTTTTCAAATAATGATTAAAAGTAATATTTTTAATTAAGCAAAATGAAACAATTAGGCATCGTAATATTACAAATGTCAAGTAAAATTTTTAATTATTAATGTATGAATATGAAAGATATAGATGACTAGACTGTATTTATGCCAGGTGCGGAAACTACCTGATTGCGGGAGTTCTTTTATGGGGGGGGGGGGAGAACGCCATGAAAAACATCTTAAGAAAAAGTGTACAAAGATGTGGACAAAATCTTAACGCCTTTGGCACCTCTGATTGTGCTTAAAAAGTGCAAAAAGACGCAGTTGGCGCTATCTTTGGAGAATTTTGGAAGCATTCTTATTTATTAGTAGGATTAATAGATAATAATTATGTCGGGTTTTTACTTACTTAATGGATTTAGGAATTGAGCATTCGACCTAGATGTCGAAACTGGGGTCGTAATTTGAAACGAATTTAAATTCGGGTAATGGATAATGAAGGTGATTTTGCTGTGTGTGGATATTTTTACTATATGGTAAATTTATTGATGATGTTATATTTCCTCCTTGTTTCAATTAATAAGGTTAATTTATTATTAAGATTTTTCAATGGTTGAATGAATAATTAGAATGTGGCTTAATATAATTCTTTGCAAAATTTTTCATTACTTAATGAGTGGTTTGAATATGATTATATTTTTTTTCTGAAGAGAAATTAACAATTTTGAAGTGTATTTTGGATAGAATTTGTCAATTTCAGGAGTGGGTTAGTTTTTTAAAACATCAGTGATTATAGGAAGGGAGAGTCAATTATACATTTTTTCAATTCGATTGTTATGAACATATTTCTTAAATGAAAAGCGCTCCTTCAGTTTTGAAATTTTACTGTCTAAATTTTCTTTTTGACCGATTTTGAAAAAGACAGTTAATGAACTTCTTTAATGACTTCCAATAAGTAAACACTCAGAGAACGTAGGGGAGACCGGAGCTAGTTGGCTACAGGGGAAAGTAGGCGCAGTCCTCATAAATCGCCTGTTTGTGGATAGATTGCGCAACCAGTCACAGAGTACCTTTCTTCTTGCTTTTTACAATATTCATTGTAGTTTTGCACCGTTACCAACGTGCAATGGACATTTATTACGGTTTTTATGTTTTTTGCACTCATAAGTAATTTTTTATTGCTTCATTTTTTTCTAATTTCTAATACTTATCTTAATAATTGCCATTTAACTTGTGCAGTTTTTCTTAGTGTATGATTTACTGTACCTACCCCATATGTGATTTACTTCGATTATTTATGTTTAGGAAGTTACGTGTCCCTTTTGTGAAGAAATTTATTATGGGGCTAGTAGGCGAATTGAACACGGGACAAGTTGGCTTGGTGTATAGTGTGTGCTGGTTTCTTGAAATACAGAAAACAAAGAGAAAAGAGATTTCAATGTAAGATTTTGGGCACATGAGGCTTGCCAAAACAGAGACACTCGATTTTTTATTTTTGACAACTGTAACTCTGATATCGAGTAGAATAGGAGTTACTCAATGTTAATGTTTTATTCATTATTTTTATGTTTGTATAATTTAGAATTTACATTGTATGGCGACAAGGCCTTTGTTTAAACGTACTGGTAATAATGAAATTGATTTCTCTTAACTCCGCGTCTTATTTGACTTCCATTTAAATTTTTATAAAGCGTGTGCCAAGTTACCTCTAGGTATAGGCAACTTATCCCGTGACGGGGTAGGTTAGCGCAAAGTTTTCCTTTTATTTTAGGCTTCCGCTAATCATAAACTATAAAAGCTAGAACCTCAAAACTCTGGGTATTTATAGCCAAATGCCACTTCTTTAAAAGTGCAGTTAAAGTTTGTTAAAAAACTTAAACAAAAAAAAATAAATAAAAATGAATAACTAAAACCTGCAACTACTAGCCCCGGTCTCCTCTACAGCTAATAATTTTACGTTGCAGGCGGAGTTGGTAGAGCCTTCGCCTAAAAATACTTTATGTAAATTAATTTTCAATTCTGAATGTTCTTTTAGATGAATGTGGTAAAATTTGATTTAATCACTGGTGGAGGAAGGTAGTATTGAATTTAGGTTGCAGTCTCCCTACGGGTACATCTACCACCCCCTGGGTTTTGAAATTAAACAAACTAATTTTTTAAATACTTTTCTGATTAATATCACAGTAAATTCAATCTTTTAGAGTAAATTAAAATATGATTAAATAGTAAGAGAATGTACAGCTATGATTTCTTTTCTTTTTTTTTTGGGGGGGGGAGAGAATTTTTCTCCTTAAATCCACCATGGAAATTAATTGTTAGTATATATTTTTTTATTTACGTGTTAAAAATTTATCTTAAACGGGTTCAAGAGTGGGAGGGGGGCGGTGTGTAATTCAGGTGGCAATGATCCGGCTCTTCAACACCCAGCTTTAGAAATCTAATAAACAAATTTTATTTTTCTCCGATTTTCAAAGATATATTAAATTTATAATTATAATTTTCAAATAACTTCAAGAATAATTTTAACATAAATTAACACTAACAGGAAGATCATAATTTTCCGTATGGTGGGTGGGGTGTTACTCTTCTGAATCCCATTTTTAGTTCTGTTTCTTTTCACACGTTTCTTGGCGTGTGCAAACATTCCGTTTTAAACGTTAAATATGTAAACGTGAAAAACAATGTAACGGAAAAATATGTAACAAATAGCATAAACATAAAAAAAATATAGTTAAAAATTGATTAATGTAAGCTAATGAATATTACATTCAAATGGACCAATCTGGATTATTTCAAAAATTGCAAACACCATTAAAGACTTAATTAGAATCACTAAAACCAAACCTAATGAGTCGGATTCAAATTTTAAGAGATTATTTTGTTCGGAGAATTTAAAGCTTCAAAGTCTAATATATTCTCAAGCGTAATTAGTGCTTTTAAACTTCCCAAGAGTGTTATAATATTCTTACAAGTGAGGTCATTAGAATAAATAATATTTTGACGAAAAAGTTTTATATTATTCAGAACAACATACGAGATTACAAACTATCAGTTTATTTTCTTTGAAAACTTTGAATTTAACTCTCATATATGTAATAAATTTAATAGTAGTTTTTAAATAAAAAAACATAATATACGATGCTACTTAGTTTGAATAACAACAGACAATTCAACTAGCACAACACAATAAATTTAAGCTCATTAAACATAAAATCACTAATTGTTTTTACTTATATAATTTCTTTGCAATTTAAAATTACATTTGAGCTATTTTACCGTTTATAGAACTTCCCAAAGGAAACACTAATGAGATTGATTAGAAGAAGAAAATCTGGATTATAAAATACGACTTCCGACGTACCACATTGGCAAACTGGGGTAATTTGAAAGGATTCTAATATAAAGAATAGTAAATTTATATATTTACTTTAAAACCTGCTAAGGTTATATGTAGTTACATTTTGTAAAACTAAAGGATTTTTAAAACGTTAAACAATGCTTTACATATACTTTGCAATATATAGTGTTTAAGATTTCTTCATAAATTAGTACTTCAAAAAACCTGTATTACTGTTACGTTTATTGAAAAGTTATTGTATGGAGAGATTGTATTATCGAAATAGGAATAATAATAAGTAGGACATATAACTTATAAATTAAAGCGTATGGAAAATACGGATTTAATCCTAATAAAGTATAAAATGAGTCATCTTGTAATATATCTCATGTATTGTTTTTTTGCAGTAATATTAGTATAAGTGCATTCTCAATTAAAGTGTTGTGACCTCTGCCTTCGAAACTTTTTTATAGGAATTTTATGGCAATGCATGATTATACTGTTATTATGTAACGTAAACGAAATTTTGATAAATATTTATCTGCTTAGTTCAATTCCCTACATAGATAAACATTTAATCTGTCTAAATATTTAAAAATTTCCTGTCACATGTATTTATTAACATTTTTGTGAGAGAAAAAGAGATTGTTAACACAAATTACATTGTAAAAAATTGTACGAAAATGTTTCTATAAATGGAAGAAAATTTATCCAATGCATCTTCACCGAACTAGGTTATCAGAATGACTAAATTGTTTTTCCAATGAGATTTGATAAGAGGAATCAGAAAATTTAGAAATTATGTTTTTAAAATTACTTGATTTATTTTTTTGTGATCATTTACTTAAAATAAATTAATCTCGGATATCTTTTATTTTCTATAGTATACTATTAATTCGTATTAAAGTGTTTCTAAACATATTCAAATAGTAAAACATTAAAATATGTATCAGCATTTAGGCTGATCTAAATAGAAAAATATTATGTTAATAGCCTCTGCATTTAATATTTTTCTAATCTTAGGATGATTTTAAAAACTAAATTATTGTAAGACTTTAGGCCTTGGTCCATTTTCCTTTTCAAGAGAAGTATATATAGATTAATCAAAATATATTTGCTGTCGTAGTGAGAATAATATAAACGGAAACATTGTTGAAAAAGAAAAAACAAATGTCAATTTTCAAAGTAATAAATCATCCCGGAAATACTTTCAAAGGTTGGTTGGTTGTATTTATGACGGCCAATTATCAACACGAGGGATATATGCCCGAATAGGTGGGGATGTGCCCTTCGTGGGGTATTTCTAAGGGAAACTAACCCATATTTACGCTTGGAAATCCAATGTTCGAAGAAAACCACGAAAACTCCGAACGATTAGGCCGGCAGGCGCGATTGGTTTCGAACCCAGAACCTCCCGTCTACCAGCTTCGAGAGTAGAACCTCTTGGACACTGGTGGTGCACATTAAAAGGAGTATATCATAAACGGATGGTTGAATTGAACCCGGCAGGACGCGCGCCGTATGAAAACGGACACGGGGTGTCAGTAATAACCAAACATATTAAATGGCATAAATGCAAAAAAAAATCTTTAGAATTATATATGTTAGTGAAATTAATGATAATTACCCTCTTTCTCGTGAAAAATGATAACTGAAATGTTAAATTATAGTTAATTAAAAAAAAATATTAAACAATAAATTAAAAGCGCTCACCTTTATGTTCTTCATTCGAAAAATTTAATTTTTCTGTACAATTTTTACTATAATAAAATTTTACATTATTGTGGATAAAAATACTAAGATTTATGAATTTTCATAATAATTAATGTGTACATGGATCAGAAACTTTAGATTTTTTCTTTTTTTTACGTACAACTTCAATTTCTATAAGACTTTCTTTAATTCTATAAAACATAAAAAGAGTCTGCATTCACCATTTTCATACTCTACACACCAAAGGTGACCTTGGAATCAGGTACTAAAAAAAACCCACCACTTCGTATCTTAAGGTATCAAATTCAGAATGAAAAAAACATCCACTACTAATACTTGAACAGTTCCATCGGAAGTAAAATAACACCAAAGATTTTTCGGTTGGATTAATGTTTACCACAAATTTATGGAAAATATGCAGAAATCAGACATCCACTTCATAGATTACATAATAAAAGCCTTTACAGAGTTTGGAGGGTAACGGCAATGTCACCTACCAACATCCATCTCTTTCATCGGCTTCTTTAAATCGCCTACAGTGTTCAGAAAGTTTCTTTGACCATGGACCCTTAGCTGCTAAGCAGCATATCTCTCAGTCATGTGTTCAGCGTTTATTTCCCAAGGATCTTCAGTGTTTATTTCCCAAGGACTTTCAGTGTATATTTACCAAGGAAACATGATACTCCTTTCATTCAACCCGAAGGTATGAATGACTGAATGAACGTTGCCTAGTCCTAAATCCGGAATCGAACTGGGAATCTGTAGTGTTGTAGACAGGCGTGGGGACCACTACGCTACTGGGTTTCAATAACAAAAAAATGTAAACGGAAATTTATATAATGCGAAATACAGTACCGGACCTCAAATCCGGAATCCTAAAATCCGGACGACCCAAAATCCGGAATGGAAAAAAAAACTGAAATTCCGCGATGATTTCGAATAAATATTTCGTAAAAACGTCCATAGACGGCGCTACGTACACGCGTAACACAGTGCCGAGCCAAACTAGACTTCAGCAATTTTATTTTATTGCAATGTTTTTCATTCATTAGTTTTAATCCAAATTTTTTAACAGAATTGTCGTAGTTAGTGTGTGCACACATTTTAAATTTATTTTAAAAAGAAACCCTTTTCTTCATTTATATAGAAAATGTAAAAAGAATAAATAAATAACCACAAGAAAGAATTATTTTTAAAAAGGTTCGTAGAATATATTTATAATATTTATATGTAAAAATATTTTACAACGCCCTCCCCCCACTTTTAATATTTTCAAAAAATTTCATTTTTCGAAAAAATTCTGTTTGTAAGCACCGTATCAAAAAATTCTTTTCTTTAACTCAAAGAGAAAAAAAAAATCTATCCAAAGTTCTTTTCTCCATAACAAAACAAGCTGTCCATCGAAAGCTAATGATCTCATTCTGATAACGTTGACTTCCCACTTCACGCAGCTAAATAAACATGTTGAATAAGCAAAACAAACAGCGGATAGATATGTCGTTTTTCTTTACTTTCTTTTCATCTAGTGGCCTTTTCTTTTTAGAGGTACCCTAGCTTTCTAATAACTTATCATAATTTAATAAAAATTTGTTACACAAGCTAATTCACTATTATTGTAACTGGCTGAAAATTTGAAAGAAATTCGTCAATTAGCCTAATTCGGCTCTCGCAAACAACGATATATTTTCATTTTCTAAAAAATGTTTTTATGTTCCTAATAATGTGATGTGCAGGATTTTAAAAAATTCTTATCCTTATTTTAAATTATTTTTTTTTAATTTATGTTTATGTTTGTTTACTTATACCTCATATGGCAATCCGCGATATAGATTCCTAGGCCTAACTTGCGAGCAACAACGCATTTTCATTTTCTAAAAAATGCTTTAATATTTCTAAGAATATGCAGTAATAGTATTCTTTTTAAACTTATTTTTATTTTGAATTACTTTTTGTAATTTGTATTTTTGGCTTTATTTACACTAAGCTTAACATGGCAATTCGCAGTATAGATTGCTTCGTGGCATGTAAAATTTTGCCAAGGGCATGTACTGTATCTGTTTATTTATTGTTTTGGTTGAGGACCTAAAATCCGGAAAATTTCGAAACCCGGAACGGCCGCGGTCCCGACCAGTCCGGATTTGAGGTCCGGTACTGTATCAAAATGGGTTTTTCAGAGAGATTTGAAAGCAAGTATCTTAGGGCAAATAAGGTTGATTACAAAAGTTGGCAACAAAGCTATCTTATTTACAATAATTAAATTACATTTATATCTCATATATGGTAGAGTAGCCGAATTTGGACCACTTCACATATTTTCTGGTGTAAATCATTTCATTTTTGAAGAAGTCCTTCCGGCCCGTGCCGGGAGGAAGAGGTAGCTTTCATATTCCTTATTTTAAAAAAAGCCAACTTATATTATTCAAACACACGAAGCTCAATTTAGTGGAAACCGAATATAGGAGATTCAATACTAATTTTTATCAATACTAAATCATTATGAATGAGAATTTCGCGAAATTAGTCAGCTTTATCCAAGCTGCTTTTATTTAAAGTAACTTATATTTGACTGCCAAATTCGGAAATTTCTTAAAGTGCCTGCCATTTTAAGACAACATGGTGGATGAGGCTAAACAGTGAACTTGGTCGAGACCTTAGTAATTGCTGTGCACATGCTCACTCTCATCGGAATCGATTGATATATACGAGTGCTTTCGTAGGCAAAAAACCAGATTTTTCAAAATGTCACCCACATTAGATATTGAAATTGCGATATCTGAGGCATTTTTTAAGATAAAGACCAACAAAAAGTGCTCCTGAATCCTTATATCAAGGTCAAAAAGAAAGAAAGAAACCTTTTAAGAAACCTACTTAAGAAAGAAACCTTTTTCACTTTCTAATTTTTTTGCACCTCACTTTATATATATATATTTTTAATTTAATGGCCGCCATTTTGAAACAAGATGGCTGATGTAGCTGGCCAGCGAACTTGGTCGAGATATTGATGTATACTATCCACATGCCTTCTTACATCGAAATAGGCGAATACGTGTGTGTTATCCCGTGACAAATACAAGATCATTTCAAAAGGTTAGCCATGCTATAAATTCAAAGTGCTATAATTCAACCATTTTTTGAGATATAAACAAAAGAACAAATTTTCAGAAACAAAAACTGCTCCGGAATCTTTGTATCAAGGCCAAGCACATAAAAAAAAATCTTTTTCATTTTCCAAATTTTTAATACCTCATTTTAAATTTTAAATTTAATTTTTTAAATGGCAACCCTTTTGAAACAAGATGGCGAATGAAGCTGGCCAACGAACTCGGTCGAGACATTGGTATGTACTATGTACAGACCAAGTTACATCCAAATCGGTTCATAAATACGCCTGATATCGCGCGACAAATATCAGGTCGTTTTAAAATGTCAGCCACAATAGAAATTCAAAAAAGTCCTTCCGGCCAGTGCCGGGAGGAAGAGGTAGCTTTCATAATCCTTATTTAAAAAAAGCCAACTTATATCATGCAAACACACGAAGCTCAATTTAGTGGAAACCGAATATAGGAGATTCAATACTAATTTTTATCAATATAATGAATGAGAATTTCGCGAAATTAGTCAGCTTTATCCAAGCTGCTTTTCTTTAAAGTAACTTATATTTGGCTGCCAAATTCGGCAATTTCTTAAAGTGCCTGTCATTTTAAGACAACATGTTGGATGAGGCTAAGCAGTGAACTTGGTCGAGACCTTAGTAATTGCTGTGCACATGCTCACTCACATCGGAATCGGTTAATATATAGGAGTGCTGTCGCATGCAAAAAATCAGATTTTTCAAAATGTCACCCACAATAGAAATTGAAACTGCTATATCTGAGCCATTTTTTAAGGTAAAGACAAACAAAAAATGCTCCTGAATCCTTATATCAAGATCAAATACTTAAGAAAGAAACCTTTTTCAATTTCTAATTTTTTTGCACCTCACTTTAAATATATATATATATTTTAATTTAATGGCCGCCATTTTGAAACAAGATGGCTGATGAATCTGGCCAGCGAAATTGGTCGAGGTGTTGATGTATACTATCCACATGCTTTCTTACATCGAAATAGGCGAATACGCGTGTTATCGCGTGACAAATACAAGATCGTTTCAAAATGTTAGCCATGCTAGAAATTCAAAGAGCTATAAATCAACCATTTTTTAAGATATCAACAAAAGAACAAATTTTCAGAAACAAAAACTGCTCCGGAATCCTTGTATCAAGACCAAACACATAAAAAAAATTTTTTCATTTTCCAATTTTTTAATACCTCATTTTGAATTTTAAATTTAATTTTTTTTTAAATGGCAACCCTTTTGAAACAAGATGGCGAATGAATCTGGCCAACGAACTCGGTCGAGACATTGGTATGTACTTTGTACAGACCAAGTTACATCCAAATAGGTTCATAAATACGCCTGTTATGGCGTGACAAAAATCAGGTCGTTTTAAAATGTCAGCCACAAGAGAAATTCAAAATGCTATTACTCAGCCATTTTTTTTAGATATAGACGAAAGAAAACCTGTTCCGGAATCTTTGTATTAAGGTCAAACACATACAAAAAAAAATCTTTTTCATTTTCCAATTTTTTGGTATCTCATTTAAATTTTTTAATTTTTTAATTTTTTTAAATGGCCGCCATTTTGAAACAAGATGGCGGATGAAGCTGGCCAACGAACTCGGTCGAGATATTTGTATGTACTATGTACACACCAAGGTACATCCAAGTCGGTTCATAAATACGCCTGTTATTACGTGAGAAAAATCAGGACGTTTCAAAATGTCAGCCACGCTAGAAATTCAAAATACTATAACTCAGCCATTTCTTAAGATATAGACGAAACAAAAACTGCTCCCGAATCTTTTTATCAAGGTCAAACACATAAGAAGAAAATATTTTTTCAATTTTCAATTTTTGGTACCACATTTCAAAATTAAATTTTTCTTAAAAATTTAAATGGCCGCCATTTTTAAACAAGATGGCGGGTGAAGCTGGCCAACGAACCCGGTCGAGACATTGGTATGTACTATGTATAAACGAAGTTACATCCAAATCGGTTCATAAATACGCCTTTTATCGCGTGACAAAATTCAGGACGTTTCAAAATGTCAGCCACTCTAGAAATTCAAAATGCTATAACTCAGCCATTTTTTAAGATATAGACGAAACAAAAACTGCTCCGAAATCTTTGTATAAAGGTCAAATACATAAGAAAAAAATATTTTTCCATTTTCAATTTTTTGGTACCACATTTCAATTTTTACATTAAAAAAAAAAAAATGGCCGCCATTTTGAAACAAAATGGCGGATGAAGCTGGCCAACGAACTCGGTCGAGAGATTGGTATGTACTATGTACACACCGAATTACATCCAATTCGGTTCATAAATACGTCTTTTATCGCGTGACAAATTTCAGGACGTTTCAAAATGTCAGCCACGCTAGAAATTCAAAATGCTATAACTCAGCCATTTTTTAAGATATAGACGAAACAAAAACTGCTCCGGAATCTTTGTATAAAGGTCAAATACATAAGAAAAAAATATTTTTCCATTTTTAATTTTTTGGTACCACATTTCAAGTTTTAAATTTTTTTAAAAATTTTAAATGGCCGCCATTTTGAAACAAAACGGCGGATGAAGCTGGCCAACGAACTCGGTCGAGACATTGGTGTGTACTATGTACACACCGAATTACATCGAAATCGGTTCAAAATTACGGGAGTTACAGTGTGACATAGGTCAGATATATATATATATATATATATATATATATATATATATATCAATTTTGAACGGAGGGTGGTTTCGGGGTCTGGGGGTCATGATCGATGAAAATATACCAAAATTTTTTGAAATCGCTTTCCTCCGAACGGCTGCAATAGGTAGCTTTTTTGTAAAGAAAGCTACCTAATACTGTAACTCAGCCATTTTTTTAGATATAGACAAAACAAAAGCAGTTCCGGAATCCTCGTATTAAGGTCAAACACATACGAAAAAAAATCTTTTTCATTTTCCAATTTTTTGGTATCTCATTTTAAATTTTAAATTTTTTTAAATTCTTTAAATGGGCGCCATTTTGAAACAAGATGGCGGATGAAGTTGGACAACGAACTCGGTCGAGATACTTGTATGTACTATGTACACAGCAAGGTACATCCAAATCGGTTCATAAATACGCCCATTATCACGTGACAAAAATCAGGACGTTTTAAAATGTCAGCCATGCTAGAAATTGAAAATGCTATAACTTAGCTATTTCTTAAGATAGAGACGAAACAAAAACTGCTCCCGAATCTTTTTATCAAGGTCAAACACACAAGAAAAAAATATATTTTCAATTTTCAATTTTTTGGTACCACATTTCAAATTTAAATGTATCTTAAAAATTTAAATTGCCGCCATTTTTAAACAAGATGCCGGATGAAGCTGGCCAACGAACTCGGTAGAGACATTGGTATGTACTATGTATAAACGAAGTTACATCCAAATCGGTTCATAAATACGCCTTTTATCGTGTGACAAAATTCAGGAAGTTTCAAAATATCAGCCACGCTAGAAATTCAAAATGCTATAACTCAGCCATTTTTTAAGATATAGACAAAACAAAAACTGCTCCGGAATCTTTGTATAAAGGTCAAATACATAAGAAAAAATATTTTTCCATTTTCAATTTTTGGTACCACATTTCAAAATTTATTATTATTTTTTTTAATTTTAAATGACCGCCATTTTGAAACAAAATGGCGGATGAAGCTGGCCAACGAACTCGGTCGAGGCATTTGTATGTACTATGTGCACACCGAATTACATCCAAATCGGTTCATAAATATGAGAGTTACAGTGTGACAAATGTCAGATATATATATATATATATATATATATATATATGTGTGTGTGTGTGTGTGTCAATTTTGAACGGAGTGTGGTTTCGGGGTCTGGGGGTCATGATCGATGTAAATATACCAAAATGTTTTGAAATTGCATCCCTCCGAACGGCTGCAATAGGTAGCTTTTTGTAATGAAAGCTACCAAATATCTGGAATATATCACTACACGTGGTCAATCTATTTAGCTACTAATTAAATCTGTGGAACAAATTATTTTTGGAAATCTTAATTTTTATTTTAATTGGGAAATTTTGTCCAAAGTGGTCAAAATGCAGCAACTGGTTGGATAAGCTGGACCCCCAGTCTCAAAAATTGGATCATAAAATATTATGCTGTTTTAATCAGTAGGGAATATAACTAATTATTAAAAGCAAAGTTTGTGATTAATAAAACAATCAAACAAAACAACAACGATAAAATATAATGAAATCAAATTTCTTAAAGTACGGGATATTGTTTTAAATCTAAGTTATATGTTTTTGAAAATAGAAATTATGAAACAAATTGCCAGTTACTTGAATATGATGTAAGAAATGATGTAAGGCTTACACATGAATTTCTTTAGTTCATTTTTTATTCAAGAGCGCACAACATAGAACCATATTTGGAAACTGAACACTGAAACATTTCTTGTATTTTATTAATCATAGAAATTAACCCAAAAATCATCACAGTTTTATTTTTTCTTTTTAGATTCTGAATCATTAGACATTTTTTCTCCGACAGAATTTTTCTTGGCCTCATGTCTGCAGTTCTCTCCCTTTCATCAATTTCTTTACAATTGGATTACGCCTATTTTTTAAAACTTGATGTTCTAATTGCTTTTGTGCTTTGAGGAATTCCTTTTTTTCGTTGTTTGTTTTTCATTTTAAGGTTTACTTTATATGGCGAAGATGTTAACAAATGTGTTTAATGTGTTTTTATGACGTCTTTTAAGCAAATAAATATTTTAATATTATGATATGATTAGAAATGGACGTAATTTTGACTTACTACTGGCACTTATTTACATTTGTTAACAAAGCTATTTTTTGGGTCCCTCTGCACTTTGGCTTAACTGATTTTGACAAAGGAAGTAACATTTTTAATGATTCCTTGGCTTTTGGGAGAGGACGTTCTTTCTTGCGGGAAAAAGTAATACATTATGAAATATTAAAAAAATAAAAAATAGTGTCTAAATGGTACAGCCCTCAAAATTCATTACTTACCTTTCCAATTTATGGCCGTATATCTGGTCAAATTTAAGTAATCCAAATTGGTCCAATTAAGGCAACGGCGCCAATTTTTAAAGCAGATCATCTCAAGACTAAGAACAAAAACGAAAGCAAACAAATCCGTGAGAGAAATATGCGCAGTAAACACGTGGGTTTTAATATGTATGTGAAAACATAAGAACTCTTACGTTTAGTTGGGAAACATTAGATTCAAAACAGCTAATTTATTTTTTTAATTGTCTGAAAACAGAACGTGGGAGGGAGGTGCTTATTCTAATTATAAATGTTGTCATTCTGATGAGTAGGGTTTTAGCAATATATGGCGTCTCTTTCTTTGATTAATGGCAGAATTACAACGGTCCATTTAAAGCTGCGCGGCGGTCCAGATATGTGTACTCTCCCCTATACATGTTTTTAATGAAGTGTATTAGCCTCTTCACAAAAGTACTAAACTAAACTTATATAAACTAAGGGCTAACATTTTCTGTTTAATTTTCTCTTAGTTTTACATTTCATATCATTAAATTTACAAAATCGTGTATCCCATATATTGAAATGTTAAAATATATTTTAAAAATTCTTAATAATAATGCTTCAAATTACTTTTTGTTTTAAAATGAAAGGAAATAAAATCAATTCCATTTACTTTTTTATAAAAGGGAAATTTCACATTCAAATAGGCTCACAAACCGTCTAATATATTTTTATTTTATAGCATAAAAAAACAGACTACATTATAATTACCTGAGCTATATCTTTGTAGAATACCGTAAGCACAACATAATACTCATGATACATTCAGATGATAATCATCGCTATTACAAAATAATCATTTATATTGAAATAATAGATTTATTAATAACCCATTTCAGATATGTCAGTAATTTACTTTTCAAAATAAGTAAGTTTCATATTTTATAAAATAACATTTTCCTAATGGCACTATTATATTTATCATGTTTACATTATCTTAAATTGGAAATTTAAATTCAAAACTTATGATCATACTACTAGAAAAGAAATTTTCATTCATTAATCTATGCTTTAGTATTATGGAAATAAATATCTCAAAATAGCTTGCCAATTATAAAAAAAGACATACCATATTAAATTATGAACTGGTTGTAGGTAAGTATGATATGTTATTTATAAACCCAATACCTGAATGAATATTAAATTTTAAAGTAATCAAAAGCATAAGAATATTAGATTATCTGTCATTACTTATTTATTATATGAATATTTTTGAATGTTTAAAACATATTGAATCATGTGTCTGAAAATAGAGAATGTAAGTATGTAAGTATTATGTAAGTATGTAAGTATTATGTAAGTCTATGTAAGTATTAATGCAATGGAGAAAAAGAAATTCCGTTATTAAAAATAAAACTTATCTTAGAGAATCAAAAGAGAATTCAAGCGAACATTTAGGGTGATATGAAATTATGTGATAAATTCTTTAACGTTCTTCTAATTTTTATGTTTCCCTTTTTTAGGGTTTCGTTCATCTGACGAAACCCTATTCATCTCGCTCCTCTGTCTGTCTGTCTGTCCGTCACAGAGCCCGTTCTCAGAAACTATACATGTTGGAGACTTGAAATTTTGCATACTTATAGATGAACACCACGCATCATACGACAAATCATAAAACTTTGAAAAAGTCGTACATTTAAACCTTTCGGCTCCCACATGTGTATTTTAAACAATTCTTTCTATGTGAGCCTCTAATTAGGTTGGAGGCGTGAAATTTTACATACTTACAGCTGAACACCTCACATCAAACGACAAACTATAAAATTTTGAAAAAGTTGTACATTTAACCCTTTGGGCTCCCACATGTGCATTTTAAACAATTCTTTCTAAGTGACACCCTATTTAGGTTGGAGGCGTGAAATTTTGCATACTTATAGCTGAACACCATCATGCGACAAATCATAAAATTTTGAAAAAGTCGTACATTTAACCCTTTGGGCTCCCACATGCTTATTTTAAGCAATTCTTTCTAACTGAGCCCCTTATTAAATTGGAGATTTGAAATTTCACATACTTATAGCAGAACACCTCAGGCCAGGCGACAAATCATAAAATCTTGAAAAAGACTTACGTTTAACCCTTTGAGCTACCACATATGTATTTTAAGCAATTCTTTCTAAGAGAGCCCCTAATTAAGATGGAGACCTGAATTTTTGCATACGTATACCTGAATGCCTCTCACACGACAAATCATAAAAATTTAAAAAGTCTTATATTATTTACTCCTCCGTGCTCTAACTTGTATATTTTAAGCAGTTTTTCTAACCTCCGCCCTTTTCACCCGCAGAGCGCTTTTCCAACTTTTGCCGACACCCCTTTGACCATTCTTTCATATTATGCACCATAGCCTTACATATTTTAGTTCCACTTTTTACCGGCAGGGGCGCCTACTTATCTCGTTTGCTATGGGCCCAATCCCTTCGACTAATATATATTCGGATAGAGGTTTGTTTAGAATAGACTGCTCCCCTGGTTGCGAAAGGTGGAACTAACAGATTTTTCAAAAGGATAAAGTGTTTTGAAAGGAATATTAAACGAAACCCTCTGTGCGATCTGTCATCATACTTACCCACTTGTTAATAATTGAAGTTGTTCTAACTCACACGCATTCGAATCAGTTTTAAAGAATTTATTTTTCAATCTCGTTATTGACGATTTCTACACATTTTAAAGGTTGATACTGTTTTAACCATTTTTATACCGCAGTAAAGTAGTATCCCTCAAGTCCGCACAGCTTTGGACAAGACGTTGTGCGGATTTTCGAATTTTGCGGATTTCTGATCATTGGTTTGTTGACAGTTTTTAAACAGTAATTTGAATGTAATAATGTAATCAAAATTTTAAAGAATCCTCGCAATATAGTAAAATATTAAAATAATTAAGTACAGTAATAAACCAAAATGGTAAGATGAACTAAGATTACTTAAAAATGATTAAATTATTAAAACTAAAGATAAAGCAAATAATTAATATTGAAATTTGCATAATAAAGATAAGATATATTTTCCTTGAATTATTGAATAAAACTTGCCTCCTAATGGTACCATATTAATTCGCATCAAAATCATAAAGTAAAATAGTTTTATTTCAGGTTTAGGCAGTCTTAATAACCAAAAAAATCTGGATTAATACATAAAAAGATTTAGTAAAAATATTGTGATTACCAACATCTTTATTTTATTTTATTATTTTTTTAAATAAATTGTACTTCCTTAATGAAGAGCTATGTGTTCAATCATATTATATAGAATTAATTACATATTAAAATACAAACGGAATGATATAAAACTAAAAAATTCTGTAATTTTGTCCCCACATCTGAACTGATAGTTTCATTGTTTACATCTGCGATGATGTGTGAATTTTAGGGTTGTGGATTTGAGGGAGTCTAATGTATTTAATTTGACACAGTTCGAATGAGTTCATGTTTTCACTTTTTGAAAAGAAAAAAATACATACGAATTATCCTTTTAATTGTTGCACTTAGTTCGTTTAAACTCCGGATTTAGACGATTTAGATTTTTTGTAGAGGTTTTTTAAATGAAGAAGCAGACTGAATACTTTACATTTTTTACTGTTTAATTTAAAATTCACAAACAAAATATTCACTTCTGTACCACAATACACACTCGTCGAGTTACACAAGCTCAACTGAAGAAAAACAACAAATTCCTATGCATAGGGAAAAAAAGAATACGTGTTTCATTTATTCCTACGCAGAGAGAAAAACAGAGTACGTGTTTTATTTATCCCTACTCAGAGGGAAAAACAGAGTACGTGTTTTATTTTTCCCTACGCAGAGAGAAAAGATCTCAAATATTCAGACTTCAAGTTAAAACAACTAAATATATGAAGAAAAAAAAACTATACAAACCATTTAAAAACCAAATAGCTACATTCAAGCATACTTAATTAAGTGGCTGAAGTGATTTTAAATTCTTAAAGTCACTGAAAATGAGGTTATGAGTATTTTGGAAATGCAATCGAAAGCGTTAACAATTTTGAGCTTAGAATAACAATTATTCAGCAATTTATACTACCTTCTATCTATAAGCGAAAAAAGTTTTGTAATCGATATTTTTTACATCCTGTATTAGCCGGATTCATACGTTTCAGGGGTCAAAGACTCCGAAAAACATGTTTATAGAAAATATATGTATGTCATTCCGCGTGTTCGTGCGTCGCCATTGGACCATCAAAAAGTGTCTAAAGTTATATTCAGAATTGAATAAATTTTCAATAATATGTTTATGGCTATGGTAAGCAGGTCGTCCCGAAATTTCGAAATATTTCGCCGTAAAGGGTCGGATTAAGGCTGAAGTTGTATATGAAAAATTACAATTCGGTACATTTAATATACAGTATGTTATCTATCGCCGACCCTTAATTTCTCAACCGTTGGTCCTAGTCATAGAGTTCCAGTTTCAAAAACGTTTCAAATGAGGTAAATATTCATGTTGTGGCTTTATTTAAAGTAAAAAATCAATTTTATAAAAATAACGAAATCTAACTTTTTATACGGTCCCCCAGTCCCTATAGGTTTTTTTTTTTTTTTTTTTTTTTTTTTTTTTTTTTTTTTTTTTTTTTTTTTTTTGTAAAAGTTTACACATATCATAACACATATAACATAAAAAGTTCGACATCTGTACGACAAAAATTGACACAGTTATTAAATTTCAAAGTTTGAGATTTTTGCATACGATTTGTCTTTTATAAAGGGATCAGTTAAAAGATGAATTAAAGTAATTCGATATAAAGTCAGGGTGCTATATCCTTTTTACGGCAAAACTACCTTTAGCCGGTATCGCCAAATCGGGGTATTACCAAATAGGATTATTCCATCTAAAAATTTTAGCTGACTTTTAGGGGTTGTATAAAAAGCGAAGAATGAAATATTGAAATTAAACAGAAAAATAAATATCAATTTATTATAACATCAGAAAACGATATAGTATAAAAAACGAATACATAAAGCGCCGGAATCAAAGTGTTCTCATTTGTGGAAATGCATAATTCAAAGCTTGAGAGTATTAAGTCCTGGACACGTTAGATAATAGCAGGTGTGCAAACTGTAATCAAAAAGATGATGCGACCTGGAAACATCCACATCGCACAGACGATACAACCAGTTGTGGTGCGGCATATGGGGAAGATAGATTGTTCAACCCATCTTATACGAGGGCACCTTAACTGGCGATCGTTACCTGCGTCTGCTACAAAACACGGGACGTTACTCTTATGAAAGGCTGTCTTTCTGACATGCATGCCGGGTGTGGTTTCAACATGATGGGGACCTCTCCGCATAAAACATCAAACGTCCGGGCGTTTCTGGCCACCGAATTTAGTCAACAGATTCTTGGATATGGTGGTCCGTTTGAGTGGCCACCGCGTTCACCGGACTTGACTCCCATGGACTTCCACCTCGGGATTACATCAAGGTGTAAATCTATGTTACTGAGCCTACATCTATGGTTTATCTGAAGCAGCGCATCATCCTTGATTGTCGCATAGTTTGCACACCTGCTATGCTCCAACGTGTCCAGGACTCAGTACTGTCGCGCATTCAGTTGTGCATTGCCGCCAATGGAGAATACTTTGAGCAGTCTCTCTTGTAGTTTCCGGAGTTTTATGCATTCATTTTTTATAGTGAACCGTTTTCTGATATTAAAATTAATTGATATTTATTTTTCTGTTTAATTTCAATATTTCATTCTTCGCTTTGTATACGACCCCTGAAAGTCAGCTCAAATTTTTAAATGTAATAACCCTGTTTGGAGATACACCGATTTGGCGATACTGGCTAAATGTGGTTTCGCGATAGAAAGGATATTGCACCCTGATTTTGATCTCGAATTACTTTAATTAATCTTTTAACCGATCCCTCAGTGAAAGACCAAATCATGTGAAATAGTCTCAAACTTTGAGATTTAATAACTGTGTCAATTTTTGTTGTACAGATGTCAAACTTTTTGTGTCATATGTGTTAAGATATGTATAAAATTTTACTAAATATAACTATAGGGGCTGGGGGACCGTATAAAATGTTAGATTTCGTAATTTTTCTAAAATTGATTTTTTACTTTAAATAATGCCACTACATGAATATTTAACTCATTTGAAAAGTTTTTGTCATTGGGACTATATGTCTATGACCAACAGTTGAGAAAATAAGGGTCGGCGATAGATAACATATTGCACCCTGCATATATACCGAAATGTATCGCATGTACACCCAGTTATATCGATACATATATACATACACACATATTACATTTTTTCGGTACAAGCCCGAAGAACTTTGGCTGTATCTATTCTCGTTGTAGTTTTGTTTGTTGAATTTTTTATAACTTAATTTTGAAAGTCTAAAAAATTATCATATGCAATTATTTGAAATCATTGTCTTGATCATTTCATTTAATAACTTTCGAAATATGTACCTCTAAATAAAATCACAGAAATTTCTGATTGTTTTTGAAGTTTTACCATTCATTAATCAAATAAAAGAAGTTCCCTTTATAATCAAT
Organism: Maratus speciosus; assembly: GCA_963932465.1. Classification (NCBI taxonomy): domain Eukaryota; kingdom Metazoa; phylum Arthropoda; class Arachnida; order Araneae; family Salticidae; genus Maratus; species Maratus speciosus. Next base: position 540,687,458 of record OZ010786.1, on the reverse strand, counting down.
GTATATTCAAGTTCATACGAAATGGTTTTTTTTATAAAAGAAACGATCTTCTATTTAATTAAAGGGACCGTGGATCTTCATTTGAGCAATTTTGAACCCCAAAATCGACATTTATTTTTGTGTGTATCTTTGTTCTCCAATTTGTACTACGCCAATCGTGAAAATGTGCATGGAGATGCGATTATTTTACCCAGAGTTAAAAGTGTTTTAATTTTATTCAGAAACAATTTTTTGGACTTTTACTATACTTTAAATCTGTTTTTCTCAATACTGATGTTTCAGCTTTTGTTTAAGATTTGAAATATTCCTTGCTATTTAATGTTTGAGACAAAATTCTTGAAATTGATCAGATAGGACAGTGATATTACTTAAAAAGAAACTTCGTTTTCATTTTAAAATTCATCTTCATTAAGTCAACTAAATTTCATTTTTAACTTATTACAAAGCAGAATTTTGATGATAATCCTTATCGGATTCAGAAACATATCTCGAAAAAAATAACTATTAAAGGATAAAAAAACCGATACACAGATATCATTGTAACAGACTTTTACGTGATTACAATCCCAAATAGAAGAAATATCTAAAAATAATGCGCAAGGAGCATTTTTAATTTATAAAAGATGTTAAAATAATAATAAGATTGGGAATTTCTTTACAATGCTCTATTTACTTATGGTGAAATGTATATTTTCACAAAATTTCAAATCTCTATTATGAAAATTAAAAGAATTTTTTTCTTAACGTCTACCGTACATCAACATTAAAAAATAAATTCTATCTATTCCAAATTTAATGAAAATTTTCTGTCACTCAACCTAATTCGTTTTAAGTAGATTTCGTATAAAATACTACCTATTACATTTTCCCCTATGTTGGAATTTCTGAAACATTTTTGCAGATCTACACCTATCATGATTCCTAGAACCCAAAACCACTCTCAGTAAAAAACTTTATCTATCTATCTATCTATCTATATCTATATAAATATAAATATATATATATATAAATAAATAAATAAATAAATATATATATATATATATATATATATATATATATACATGTAGAAGTTATTGTTTTTAAAATGTTAATATATAGATGATTTGAATAAGTAGACGTTTGAATCACAACACGTACACTTTAATACCATTCTATAAGGGTAACTTTACATCACTTCGTTGATACTTTTCTAAATACAGCACCTTTCTTACTTAAAACTTACAACATATTTCTTACGAATAATTTGGTTAGGCTTAACAATACCTTCCTTGGCATCTCATAAGCCGCTGCTTCATGCACAACATTATTTTTTAGACTGATTCTTTTCTAATTTTTTAATATGTCCAAACCTTGATCTCGTGATCGTGAATTTTCATTATTCGTGCTTTCAAATTATGGATAATAAAAATACCAGTGCATCAGTTAATTTGTTGATCATGTACGTCATAAAGAAAATAAAGTATGTTTAATTTCAAATCCTACAAATCGGTCATCCTGACATGATGGCGTCCCGACATCATCATCTTGGCTTATTATTTTTGTTTCACATAATATTTTGATTATTGGTTCAATACACATACACGTATACTTAATCTATACGACTCGTCCAGGAGTTTAACCCATAGACCACGGGTTCATGTATTCGGCCCCGATTGACGTCTTCCCTGGACCTTCATGATCTCCTACTTTCTTTACTTCATACCGCACATGATTCTTGGCTGCAGTTATCTCATATGGCCCCAAATATTTTTCTTTAAGTTTGATAGTATTGCCAAATTGCGTCCTCTTTATGGCGACGATATCTCCTATTTTGTATTTTCGTGGCTGTTTTCTTTTCTTATCAAACTGCACCTGGCTTTCTTCTTGTATTTTGAGTAATTTTTTTTTTTGCTTCTTCTCTCATGGCTTCGCGTTCTTCCATCATACATTCGGTAAATTCTTCTTCCAAAATTTTCTTGATGTTCTGCGTGTCACTGTCCTTCATTTTAACTCCTGTCATTAATTCAAAAGGGCTATACTTGGTGCTTCGTGTTACTGTGCTATTGATAATTCTTTGTAATTTTGGTACATACTTATACCACTTGGATTCATCATCATTAGAGAATTTTGACAAAACGGATATCATCACTCAGTGTATTCTTTCCACCTGTCCATTTCCTCTTGGCATCCCACATGTTATCTCTAGAGGTTCAATTCTTTCCTTTGTACAATATTCCTTGAACTCGCTTTCAGTAAAACCTTTTCCTTTATCGGTTATAATTCTAGCTGGGTTCCCGAAAATTGTTTGTTGTAGTTACAATTTCTCTATTACTTCCTTGGCCGACTTTGATTTCACTGGGTAAAACCATGCGAACTTCGTAAATGCATCTACTACGGTGAAAATATATTGATATTTTTTATTAGTGAGAGGTAATGAATCTATGTGATCGATGTGATAGGTTTCCAATGGTTTGTCTCCTTTTGGTATAGGGTTTAGAAAACCTTCAGCTTTTCCCTGTTTTCTATTATATAAGATACAATCAACACAGTTCGCGATTATTGTTTCTACTTTCTTCCTTAATCCAGCTATGTAAAATTCTTGCTTCACTAGATCTTCCGTTTTTGATATAGCAATGTGTCCTCTTTCATGAATTTTTCGTATAACTTCTCGTTGCATCTCTTCCGACACCACCAATACTTCTTTTCCATTCTCGAATCTGTATAATATATCATCTTTTACTAAGTAATTATCTGACGGTCCATTTTTAATAAGCGACTTGATGCATTGTATAGATTCATCTAGCCTTTGCGTTATTGCGATTCTTTTCGTTATTTCTGCTTGCGATCTAGTTATCACTAATACTGATTGTGTTGTCGGGATGTTTCGGCTTAATGCATCTACATGTTTCATTCTTGTTGCTGCTCTATGTTCTATCTTGTAGTCGTATTCCTCGATGAGCAATGCCCATCTTGCTACTTTAGGTGCTAAATCTCTTTTGTTTAATGTTTTCTGGAAAGCAGCGCAGTCCGTTACTATCTTGAATTTATTTCCATTAGGTAATTTCTGAATTTCTTAAGAGCTTCTATTATGGCTAATACTTCAAGTTCATAACTTGAATATTTCTCCTGTTGTGGTGAAGTTTTCTTGCTCATGTATTGTAATGGATGAAATTTTCCATCATCTCCTTTCTGTAATAAAACTGCGCCAAATCCTTGGCTGCTTGCGTCAGTGTGGAGTTCTAGTGTGGATCCTTGTTTATATAATTGAAGAACTGGTTTTGTTGATAATATTCTCTTTAACTCATTAAAAGCTTCGAGCTGCTCTCTATCAAATTTGAAACAATTTGTTTTTCTTAATAAATCACTTAGAGGCTTGGCGATTTTGGCGTAATTCGGGATAAACTTTCTGAAGTATCCTCTTAAACCTAAAAAGGATTGTAATTGTTTTGTTGTAGTTGGTTTAGGGAAATTTTGCACAGCATATGTTTTGGCTTCAGACGGTTTTATGGTCCCATTTTCAATTATATAACCCAAGAACTCCATTTTCTTTTTTAGGATTTGGCACTTTTTGAAGTTAATTTCTAAACCATACGCTGATGCTACTTCTAATACTCGTTTCAGCTTCTTTATCCCATCTTCTACACCATCTGAGGGAATGACAAAGCCATCCATATATACAATGATAGTGCCTTCTCGTAGTAAATCTTGGAATACTGTGTTTACATATCTTTGAAATTGATTACCTGATATGCACAATCCGAATGGGCAACGTAAAAATTCGTATTCTCCTTCATGTGTTACAAAAGCTGTATATTTACGACTGTTTTCATCAATTTCGACGTGGAAAAAGCCGTTTTTGAGATCTAATGTCGTAAATACTTTTGTTTTCTGCAATTTATCGATTACATCCTCAATTAACGGTAGTGGATAGCGATCTTTTAATATTTTTCGATTTATTTTCCGAAAATCTATACATAACCTGTGTGATCCATCTTTTTTCTTACTCAGGACTACTGGGGCCGCAAAATCTGAGTAACTTCGTCTAATGATCCCATCTTCCAACCATTGTTGTATTTGTTTACTGATTATTTCCTGCTCAACTAGAGGTAACCTCCTTGGTCGTTCACAGATAGGTTTTTCATCCGCCAATAATATTTTCATCTTTAACCCAGTATCCTTTGTTTTATTTGGTTTGTATGATTCTGTTAATTTTCGTATTTTTTTTTCTCTGTTAGTTAAATTTGTAATATGATTCAAATCCACTTCGGCATTTACGTAGTTGATATTAACCATATCTTCCCAACCTCGATTATCGTTATCTATATTCGATGTGGCTACTTCATCTATTTTGGAAGGAACATAATTATTTATAATGTATCCTACTCGAAATGAATTGTCGTTTATTATTTTAACAACATCTGCCACTACTTTTAATGTCAAGCCTTCGACTGCTTTTCTACCTATTATTAAATCATAGTCAGTTTCTTGTACCACGTAAAACTTATCCTGTATTTCTGTATCATCTACATAAACTTTGTGCAAGAAATAACCCGTTGGTTTAACCTCTTCTCCACCTAAGCCCGATATAGATATATTGTCGCTGGTTAACTTTGGCGCGTTTATTGCAGTATGATATCTTAAATTGGCGATTGAAATATCACTCCCTGTATCGATTATTATGTTTGTTTTTATTCCTTGAATATCCAGGATTCTTCCTTTCTTACCATTTAACGTGCCTGTATTAACTACTTTTCTTTGCGTGTTTTGGCTCCAATCTTGGTATTTCGTTTCTCGCCAATTTTGATTATGTTGCGGGTTATAATTTGAATAATTTTGTTGTGTTTTACTTCCCATGGTACAATTCCTACTCACGTGATCAGGTCTGCCACAATTATAACATATTATGTGTGCCTCGTTTCTTCCATGGTTTACATTGTACCTATTGTCAACTTGGCGCCTTTTCGAATTGGCGTAGTCAGCCACTCTCGATCGTTTATCCTCAAAACTCCCACTTGTATTCCTTATAGCTTGTTTATTGCAAACCCTTTGTGCCGTTTCGTAAATATCTAATTTGTTTACTAAGTCGTCTATCTTTTTTATTACTAACAATTCCTCTGCGAAATGTGTCTTTGTTTCCGCAGGTAAATTATGCCTAATTTGATTAACTACAATTAATTCCGATAATTCCTCAAAGTTATCTATTTCAAGACCGTTAATCCATTGTTTGAAATACACTTTAATCTCATAAGCGAAATCGCGCCAATTAGCCGATGGCTCTTTTTTGAGCGAGAAAAATTTCAGCCTAAACTCTTCTGGCGATAGTTTGTACCGTTTTAAAAGAATACATTTTACGTAATCATAATCTTGCATTTCGGGTTCACTTTCTCTGGTTATTATATTAATCACATCTAATGGCATTAGGTTAATTAAATAGTTGACCCATTCTTTTTTATCAATGCCCGTTTGCGCCATTTGCCTTTCATACATAGCCAAGTATAAACTAATATAATTTGTATTATCATATTTTGCTAATAATCTAAGCAATTCTTATTGCTTACCTGGATTTGTCCTTGTGTCCACATCGGTGTGCTGTCTTGAATTTTCTTGTAGTTGTATTTTCTTAATCTCAAACTCTCTTTCGCGATCTTTTTCTTCCAATTCTATTCTCCATTTTCTCTCTCCCATTTCCATTTTCAGATTCTTTTCTTCGATCTTTGCTCTTAATTTCTTTTCTTCGATCTCTGCTCTTAATTTCTTTTCTTCTAGTTCCGATTGCGCTTGCAACTTCTTTTCTTTTGTTCTGATTGCGCTTGTGCTTTTTGTTTCTTCTCTTCCTCTTCTGCTTTCTCTTTTCTAGCTGCCATAATTACTTCTAGGTGATCCTTTATAAAATCTTCACCGTAATCCTCTTAGCTTTTAATCAGCTTTATTAGGACAGGGGTTGTCGATTTTTCTGGTGGTTCAATTCCGCATTCATCGAAGAGATTTATTAGATCAATTCTTTTAGCTTTATTCAAAGATCCCATGTTTTTCAAAGTTGTACTTAAATAAATATGATTACGTTTTTATACTTGCCTTGTTCATTCACAATGCATTTTTTGACACTGGCGATGGACAATAATTTCTCTTCGATTAGTATTTGACTATCTATTTCACTACTAGTTGTTTAATATCCCGGCATCGAGCCTCCAAATTTGTAGAAGTTATTGTTTGTAAAATGTTAATATATAGATAATTTGAATAAGTAGACGTTTGAATCACAACACGTACACTTTAATACAATTCTATAAGGGTAACTTTACATCACTTCGTTGATACTTTTCTAAATACAGCACCTTTCTTACTTACAACTTACAACATATTTCTTACGAACAATTTGATTAGACTTAACAATACCTTCCTTGGCATCTCATAAGCCGCTGCTTCATGCACAACATTATTTTTTAGACTGACTCTTTTCTAATTTTTTAATATGCCCAAACCTTGATCTCGTGATCGTGAATTTTCATTACTCGTGTGCTTTCAAATTATGGATAATAAAAATACCAGAGCATCAGTTAATTTGTTGATACGTCATAAACAAAATAAAGTATGTTTAAATTCAAATCCTACATATATATATATATATATATATATATACAGGGTGCAAGGGTGCAATATGTTATCTATCGTCGACCTTTAATTTTTCAACCGTTGCTCGTAGAGATATGGTACCAATTACAAAAATGTTTTAAATGAGGTAAATATTCATGTTGTGTCATAATTTAAAGTAAAAAATCAATTTTATAAAAATTACGAAATCTAACTTTTTATACGGTCCCCCAGTTCCTATAGTTATATTAAGTAAAAGTTTACACATGTCATAACAGCTATAACAAAAAAAGTTTGACATCTGTGCTACAAAAATTGACAGAGTTATTAAATTTAAAAGTTTGAGATTTTTTTCACATGATTTTGTCTTTTAATGAAGGATCAGTTAAAAGATGAATTAAAGTAATTCGAGATCAAAATCAGGGTGCAATGTCCTTTTTACGGCGAAACCACCTTTATCCGGTATCGCCAAATTGGGGTATAACCATAGAGGGTTATTTCATTTAAAATATTGAACTGATTTCTAGGGGTTGTATACAAAGCGAAGAATGAGATATAGAAATTAAACAGAAAAATAAATATCAATTTATTATGATATCAGAAAACTATGTATTATAACAAATGAGTACATCGAACGCCAGAATCTACTAGAGATACTGTTCAAAGTGTTATTTAACACTTTTATGGGTCGAACAAGATTTAAACGTCAAAGTAGATAGAATAGACATCCGGGAAATAAAACATACTCACATAGGACTAGATAAACGGCCGTGGAATGCAAAAAAACAGCCGAGCTATAACGGGCATGAAAATTGGGATTAAGCAAATTACAATAGTACCGCAGCGACTCACGTTCGGGGTAAAACACGAGCCATCTAGCAGTGGATATACTAGTCAGCGCTGAGATCATGATGGCAAGCTACGTATACATGCAATATGCCGAAATGATACTGATTTATGATGAATGTCAAAGGAATGCCAGAGAGGCTGCGAGAGTTTATTCAGAACGTTTCCCTAAGAATCTACATCCAACGCATGAAACTATAACTGATGCATTGCACCATATTAGACAGACTGACTCTGTTTCACCACGACCCAGAACAAGTAGACAGGCAATGTGTAATGTTTGAGTTACACCAAAGGAGGAGCTGGCATTCGCTCTTTTAATTCCACAACTGAGCACGGCGGAAATAAGCGAAGCATGTCTTCAGCACCTCTGGCATTTCTTATATGCACATGATGCGCATCCATACCATCTTGCACTGGTGCAAGCATTGATGCTGTGTGACCACGCACGACGATTTGATTATTGTAATTTCATGCTCAACCTCTTAGAGTAAAATCCCTCGTTCCTTTGTAACTTTCTGTGGACAGAAGGCCCAATGTTTCTACGGTGGCATTCTGAAAGTTCCCAATGTGCATAACTGGTCTCCGGAAAATCTCCACATCGCCGCACAGTACGACACGTGTGGTGCGGTATATGGGGAACCCAGATTGTTGGATCCGTCTTCTACAATTTTACCTTAACGGGCGATCGTTACATAAAACATCAAACGCCCGGGCGTATCTGGCCATCGGATCCTTTGATATGGTGGTCCGATAGAATGGCTACCGCGTTCGCCGGACTTGACTCCCATGGACATCTACCTTAAAGGTTACATCAAGGCATAGGTCTATGTGACGAAGACCAGTTCTCTGGTTTATCTGAAGCAGCGCATCATCCTTGATTTTCACACAGTTTGCACACCTGCTATGCTCTATCGTATCCAGTACTCAGTACTGTTACGCATTCTGTTGTGCATTGCCAACAACGAAGAACACTTTGAGCAGTATCCCTAGCAGATTCCAGCGTTTCATTTATTTATTTTTTATGGTAGACCGTTTTCTGATATCATAATAAATTTCTATTTATTTTTCTGTTCCATTTCAGTATTTCATTCTTCGCTTTGTATACGACCCCTAAAAGTCAGATCTAATTTTTAAATGAAACAAACCTCTTTGGTGATACCCCAATTTGGCGATACCGGATATAAATGGTTTCGCCATAAAAAGGACATTACACCCTGATTTTGACCTCAAATTAATTTAATTCATCTTTTAACTGATCCCCCATTGAAAGACAAAATCATGTGTAAAATTCTCAAATTTTGAAATTTAATAACTCTGTCAATTTTTGTAGTAAAGATGTAAAACGTTTTGTGTTATATCTGTTATGATATGTGTAAACGTTTACTAAATATAACTATAGAGGCTGGGGACCGTATAAAAAGTTAGATTTCGTAATTTTTATAAAATATTTTTTTTAACTTTAAATAATGCCACAACATGAATATTTACCTCATTTGAAGCGTTTTTGTAATTGGAACTATATCTCTACGAGCAGCGGTTTAGAAATTAAAGGTCGGCGATAGGTAAGATATTGCTTCCTATATATATATATATATATATCACTTTCTTCTGGACACGATAAATTCCACAATTCTGCAGAAATCTCTTCCAAACTGATACATAAAATCAAGGGGCATAAAATCTAGGTGAAGTTCGTTAATTGTCAAAATCGAACCAATGGGTGGAAATAGGGAGGCTTTTGTCAAAACCGAAACAAGCCCATAACTTCTTCATTTTTGTACATATCAAATCAGTTTAAAGTTTTTATTACTTCTCAAAACAGGGGCAAAAATTTATGTATCACAGATTTTTGATAAAATTAAAATAGGGCTCAAGTGGCGCAAAAATAGGGTTTTTGGGAGAAAAAAATTCATAACTTCGTCAATTCTTCAGATATCAAATCCAATTAATTTTATTATAAATCTCCTTAATATTATCTACAACTATTATATTCACAAGTTTTTGATAAGAGAAATTCGTACCGCAAAAAAATAAATAATTAAAACAAAAAGGGTGGTTGAAGAAGTAAGAAATTCATAACTCCGTTAATTCACATGTTATAAAATCACCATGAAATTATCCTAGATCTTCATAATATTGTCTATAACAAATTCAAAAACAAATTCAAAATACATAGCGGTTGAAGAGAAAAATCATCTTATTAAAAGTAAACCCAAACTGCTTATTTTCTTACTCATTTTTAAATTCCTTTTTGCTCTCAGACGCATCCAATTGGTAGTTTCTCTTATTTAGAAACTATATAATATACTGTAATGATCGACTTTTTGATAGAGGCAGAATATATTTCAAAAAATGATGTCAAAGTAGCCATTTTGAACAGAATTTCCCGAAGCTATTGTGTTAGAAACGAAAAATATTGTCTTATTGAGAAAATAATTGTTTATATAACAAGTTTTAATTAATTGAATTAAAAATAAAAACACAGGTCACTTATAAATCTCTTCAAAAATCACGTCAGCAAGTTTCATATTTTTTCTATTAAAAATGAATCTTAAAATGTGGCAGAAATTTTCGAGTTGTTGAGCACGGAAAAGTATTTTTGAATACCGCCTTAACATAATTCTGATAAAACCTGCTTTTATATAAAACTCGTCAAAAGCGACTAGATAAAATTGTTAAAGTGGGTTTACCTCTAATAATGATTTAGTTTTTGTTTGGGAAATAAGTATACTTAACTTCGAAATCTATCTCCGCCTGTAGGCCGGGCCGGCAGTTTTTTTTTTTTTGTTTTTTTTTTTACATAATGTGGTTTTTAAAAGACAATTTTGTCAAATATGCCCAACCTTTAGCAGTTGCTATAGATTTTGATGCGATTCAATTAAATTACTTTTGCTTCGCTGAATAACACACCAAATTGGGGACACCTTGTTATCTTACTGTTGGCACATAGAACTTTCAAAAATAACTACAGCATATCTTAATTGTTTATATTGTATACGATATTTGACAATTTCAAATGTGAGAAAATATTATTTTTAAGCAGAGTTTAAGAAAATGTAACATTGGAGAAAAAAGAAAACAGCCTTGTGATTTTGCTTTCTGCTCGAATACACAGTATCTTAATGAAATATGTGAGAATATAAAGCAACTAAAAAAATGTTTATTGCCAAAATATTGAGAATGTCCCATTCATCCCCCCAGCTAACCTATATCACATATGACGTTTTATATTTACTTTTATGGATACAATTATACAATTTTGACATATTTTGTATATCTGAAACGAAATTTCATGATTTGTAATGAATTTAAAAATGTTAAGTACCTGTTTTTCTTTTCGATTAATGCCATATGCATTGCGATTCAATATTTATATCCCTTTATGCTTTTATAAAAATGTTACAAATAAGAACATACCATATGGCATCATGTAAATAGTTAAATTATCCAACTTTTATTAGACAAAGAAATCTAATTTAATGCCTGGTTTATTTTCTTAATAAATTATGTTCCACAAGTAAAAAAAAAAAATAATAACACGACTGAGAAGAAGCAATTTATTTGAACAAATTAACTTTTTATGTTTATGAAAAGTAATCTTATTTCGAACCCATTAAACTTTTACAGAATTAATTTGGTCAGAAAGGGATATCTATCTTGCATTTTTTTTGTCGTATAAACTTAATAGGAAAAGAACATTGAACGATTAACATTTTTAAAGAAGAAGTCTTTTCTTAATGTGTAACAACGTGCATGTCGGTATTTAATTAAAGATATATTAAATATATGTATAGTATATATTATCGTTAATACATTCAAAACACAAAACGGATAATACATTCCCAGTATGATTAAAAATATTTCTTCATAGTGTTTGTTTATTTTTTTAAGCAATGTTCATTATGGATAAAATTCGTGAGTATAAATATTTTGTATACTTCTTTGAAATGTTTATTCGAATAAAATTTTATTTTTAATGCAACATATATTTTGATAATTTCTTTGAATGTTTAAAAACAAAAGTTCCTTTTCAAACGAAAAGAATGCTATAAACATATTACTTTTAAGTTTCTCGTGCCAAATAATATTTTAGCTGATTTCCGGATTAACCACTAAAATTTATGAATTATGCATTGACGAAATAAAATAAATGCATGTATATATATTTGCCATATCTTTCAGTATATCAACTTGGTAGAATCGGTGGATATTAGTACTTAATTGTCTAGAAATGTGCAAAGATTAACATTTCAACAAGTTGGTGTATTTATGATAACATAATAAAAATTAACTTTTAAATAAATTAATTAGACTAAATAACAATACGATAAGTAAAACCTTACATTATCTACTATTTTGTTTTTTTATTATGCAGTATTACCATTTATCCTGTGGTATTTTTAAATACAAATTTTACCATGAAACACTTTTCATTGCTAATTTTAAAATGTGAATAACTTATATTGCCGTATTTAACTTTTAATAGTTATGACCAAATTACTCATCTGTTTTATAGCATTCAAAATAAAAATCAATAGAGATATAATTTTATTGTTTTTTACGCGACTGAAAAGAAGGGTTATGTGTTTCACGCGTATATGGGTATGTGGATTTATTTATATCCTCGAAACAACCCAACGGCTGGGTGGATTTTAATGAATGAGGTCTCTAACAATTTGACTTAACGGTCCGATGATTATAGGGTAGGTTTTGTTTTTATACATTCAAAATGGCGGCCGTAAAATACAAGATGGCGGTAGAGACGAAAAAATAAATTACGCACCCTATTGACACCCTATTACGCATCATTGGATAGGTCTTCAAAATGAAGACGATGTTTCATTGACTATTTTACAGTCAGAAGCTCTCTTAAAATATTATGCAACCTGGAAGTTGTGTATGTAGGATCTCTAGCTTTACTGCAACTGTAACCATCATATACATCTATAGACCTCATCAAAGTGTTTATAGATAGGATCTAACAATTAAACACAACTTAAAAGTAATCAATACAAATAAAAAAAATAGGTAAGTAATATAAACAAGTAATATAAAAAAAAATTAAGTCAATTCCTACTTCGGTCAATAAGAGAATTTTCTCCCATTCTTCTTACCTCTTGGGTGGCGCGTAAAATACCTTGATCAAGAAGAGGGCTCTCTCGATTATGGAGAATCAATGAATTTAATTTAATTAATGAATTAATATTTGAAAAAAAACTGAATTAGCATCAACTGTCATCCACTACAAGTTAAAAAACAAATTATTTGAGATTGATTGGAAGAATAATATGTATTTTATTATCGATTGAAAATTTTAACAAGATATATATATAGCGAGAGTGTGAGCTAATAGTAGGAATTGAAAAAATAGTTTCACATTGATGAGAAATAATTATTTAGTTCGCTTTTTACGCAGTCGGGTATTTTTTTATTTTTTTTAATTGTTTATTTACGTGTTTAATTTCTGAACTGACTTTATCAGACAAATCCTATAGGAAAATTAATTATTTTTTTTATATTTGTAAAGTTTAGTTTACATATATATATATATTTAAATTGTTAATACTACACATATACAGATAAATAGAAGGTTTCTCCCAATAACCTTGCTTATTGTAAGGATTTATTAAGTTTTTTTTTTTTTTTTATACTGCAGAATTTTTTTCGTACATCGTAAGAAAGATAAATAAGAAAAATGGAAAAATTTTAGAGAATGTTATTCGTACGCCCATCTGGATTTTATTTAATTGAAACCCAGTATTAACGTTGCATTAGTTTACTTGGTTTCTACAATATCTTGTTCATGTTTGTTTCTTTATATTTCCATACAAAGGTTTAGTGATTTTCTCTTATAAAAACTTAAATGATATATCTAGTTCGCATAATTTTAATGCATGATAAATATGAAAACTAACGCCCTGTTAGGTTCAAATTGTTTTAAAATAGCGTGTTGTGTAAAAGTTACCTTTTACGTTCATTCGATGTAAAATAAACATATTTTTAAGAACATTTTCTCGGTATTATTTTTTATTTAATGATATTAAATAGACTGATTGTCGTGAAACTCTAAACTGTATTTTGTATTATGTTATTACAGTTATGTTATTATATTGCACAAAATACCATTATACTGATTTACTCCTTTTACTCTAAATACCTTCCAAATCGTCAACATCATTTTAGGAAGTCATACATAACGTTACTGTCAATAAGAAAATTCAGCTGAAACGCAGAGCTGAAAACAAGTCAAAGGTACATTTGTCGATAAGATTAATATTCTAACCATTCAAAATTTGTATTCATGTGGAAGGGTGTTACACAATTTTCTTAGCTTTTTTGAGCAATGGTCAAGTAGTGTTTTATATTTTTATATTTATTTAACTATGTATAGTTTTAATTACACATTTTGAATCGAACTCAATTTAAAAACACATTTTCAGGGAAAATTTACTGCATTCTTAGTTTTTTTTTTTTTTTTCGAACTGATCAAATTCTATTTTAATGCTTAATAATTCCTTATATTAAACAAAGCAAAACACAAGTATTAACAAAAAATGATTAACAAAATGAATTAACAAAACGGATTATCAAAACGACTAATTTTAAGTGGATTAAGAAGGGTGAAATATGAGATTGTAATTTGAGATTTTTGTCAGCTGCCCTACCTAGGGTTTTAAGTGTCAAAACATAAAATTTTTTACATTTTTCGTTTGAGTGGGAAGGATTTCTAGTAAGAGTCTGTGTGTGTTACATGGGAAAAATTGCCTTTATGATGTCTGTCAGTAATGGATTCCGGTGCTGGAATTGACAAATATCGACAATTCTTCAACGTATGCTTCAGCTAGATAATATCACTTTCTGAAATGTCAAATGTAATTTAAGTTGACTGTTTATCATTTCAAATGAACCCTATCTATATTTTCTTTAAAATCATATAAAACGTTCTAGAGTTTTGTTAATAACATGGTCAAATATGGTTTTCCACCTTGTTTATTGTGTGAACGAAATTCTATATCTGAGATGAAAATGTTTTAGAAAGATACCAAAACTATTTTGAGAATCCGAAGATTAATACCTGTTACATATTTAAGATCAATAAAATTAAAAATAGTTTTATTCAGACAATCTGTTGACTTTTATACAATTGTCAATAAAGTATTAAACTTATAGATACATAGCGAAATGTAATTCTGACAAAACTTTACCAATCCTGTTTCATTCTACCAAATATAAAGTGTTTACATAAATAGCGATTTTTATTTATTTAAAGGAAAAAATGCACATTTTGCAGTTAGTAGAAATGCACACCGGTATTGATGGACAATTATTTCATAATAAGGGAGTACAAGGATAGTAATGACTGAAAATCATGTTTACGTAGAATGTCCATCAAAACATATTAAAGAAAACGAGAATGGAATTTAGTTAAAAGAACAATGTTTAACATGCATTTCATAGACAATGGCGGCGTTTAAAAATCTCTACATATTGTTGTTAAATGTTTCAAACTTTCTAGGGGCTAAAAACGGCCAGACAATCTTTATAGTGGCGGAAGGGTTCGGAATATAATACCTTTAAAATATTATACATTTAGAATATTAAATGTATTGTAATTCATTAACTAGCAAATTAAAACCTTGTATACTAATTTTTAATTCTAAAAGATGTAAATTAAATCTTCAAAACCAGTAAAAATATGTTAATTTGACTGTTGACATGTTTCGTCTCACCCTAAATCATTTTCAAAACAAATATAATTTACTTGCGAAAAATATGGCTCGAGCTACTCATTATGAAAATAAAATTTTGGTTATGAAAATAAAAATAAAATAAACATGCAAGTAAATTTAAAAATAACGTGCCTAGTATGAAAGAATACGTGGAAAACTGAATGATGGCATTTAGTTGAGCTGACTTTTAGGGGTCGTATTACAAGCGAAGAATGAAATATTGAAATTAAACAAAAAAATGAATATCAATTTATTATAATATCAAAAAACGGTCTAGTGTAAAAATGAATAAAAGAAACTCCGAAATCTGCTATAGATACTGCTCAAAGCGCTATCCATTGGTGGCAATGTATAATTGATACGTGACAGCACTGAGTCCTTTACACGTTAGAACGTAACATGTATGGAATCTGTGCGACAATCAAGGATGATGCGCTGCTTGAGATAAGCCAGAAAAGTGGTCTGTGTCACATAAACGTGTGCCTTCGTGTAACCCCAGATAATGAAGTCCGTGGGAGTCAAGGGCGAACTCGGTGGCCACTTTACCGGACCACCATATCCCAGGATCGGTTGACCGAACTCCGTGACCCTATACGCCCAAAAGTTTCATGTTTTATGTCCAACCATGTTGAAACCACACCCGGCATGCATGCCGGAGACTCAGCTCTTCATACCAGTCACGTACCATGTTTTGTAGCAGATGCAGGTAATGATCTTCTGAAAATGTCCCATCGTAGAAGATGGGTCCAACAAGCATGGTTCCCCATATACCGTACGACACGTGTCGCACTGTGCGGGCAATTTGGAGGTTTTCCAGAGACCGGTAATGCCATTTGTGCTCGTTCACAATGTCAACTCGTGTAAACATTGACTCATCTGTTTACAGAATGTCACGAAGGAACGTCGCATCATCCTCTACGATGTTGAGCATGAAATTACAATAATCAAATCGTAGTGCGTGGTCACCCAGCATCAATACTTGCACCAGTGTCGGATGGTATGGATGCGCGTCATGTACATGTAACAATTGCCAGACATTCTGACTACATGCCTTGCTTCTTTCCGACGTGCTCATTTATGGAATCAAAATGCGAATGTCATCACATCCTCCAGTCTCACTGGAACATTATACCTTGCCCGACTACTTGGTCTAGGTCGTGGTGAAACAGACCCGGTTTCTCTAAGATGTTGCAATACATCAATTATAGTTTCATACGTTGTATGTAGATCCTGAGGGAAACGTTCTGAATAAACACTCGCAGCCTATCTGGTATTCCTTTAGTATCCACCATAAATAAGTATTATTTAGGCATATTGCATGCATGCGCAGTGTTGTGAAATGACTCTCTTTCATTTTTTTATTTGTAAATAATGCCTGAAGATGGCAGCACCAAAGCTGATTTAGACTATATTTACAGTTTGCAGTTCTTTTAATTTTGAGTTTATGTCATATATTTCTTATATCTTTCTTTATATCTTTCTTTATATCTTTTGTATATGTGTGTAAATTGTATCATTAATGTTTCTTAATTTTTGTTTTCAGTGTAGATTTAATAACTATTAATATTCTGTTAAATTATTCCTTGATATGTGATAATTGTGTATTATTTGAGATATTATATTGATTCCTGCCTGGTAGATGGCGTGGCGAGCCCAGGAATCATGTTTTAGAAATGTACGTTTTTTTTCTGCTAGCTCGCAGAATGTAGTAGTAAGATTGCAGTTCGGAGAAGTATGTTTGTTGTTCTGTGGAAGATTGTAGACAGTTAAAAATGTGAAGGTGAAAATATATATGGGGCGAAGTTATGTATAAGTCCCCTCAGTGTAAATAGTAGTTAATACAAAATGTTTGAGTATGTGATCGTTTGTGCTAGTTTATTTGTGGCTGTTCGTGTTTATTTCTTCTGAAGAACGATGCCGGCTACCCACGTAAGACGTAAGTACTATTTTCATTGTCTATTAATTTTCTTTATGTGCAAGTGGGAGAAGTGTTGGAGTGTTATTTAAAGTAATAGTTCCAGTATTAAAATAGAGATTTGGCCCATTTTCCCTCAATATAAAACTGGTAGTTTTATTTAGTTTAAATAAAATGTTTAGAACAGTAGCCTTAGTATAATTTTAAGTTTCGTTTTTCGCTATTGTTCTAACATTAGTGGCGCCCGATTACAGGGACTGGGTTATTCTATTATTGTTCTTAAGTGTTCTTAGGCTCTCTATGTATTTTTAAGTTACTTTATTTATTGAATTTATTTGTTTATTTGTGATATTTTTTATAAAAGATTTTTTGAAGAGTATTATTGTATTAGTTTTTGTATTATTATTATGGAAGCTTTAAAACTCAAAAGAACCGGCGTTCGCTCGTCTTTCACACGCACAGCAAATATTCTGAAAACAGAACTTGTAAAGGATGATTGTGACATAAATTTAATTAAAGATAAATATGCAAAATTACGAAACATACAAGAGGAATTAAATGATTTAGATAATAGAATTTTAGATTTGATAATCGCTGATGGGACGGCCGCGGGACAAATTGTTTCCAATGGAATAGAAAACAGAGAGGCTTATTCGGATGATTTCATCACGTTGACTCGTCAGTTTAATGGAAAATTTATAATCACAGAGGCGAGGCCAGACGGTGAGTTCAGCGTTACGGCCAATAAGATGAAGTCTTATAAGCTTCCGAAAATAGAATTAAAGAAATTCGACGGAGAATTAATTAATTGGCTGCCGTTCTGGTCCCAGTTTCAAAAAATTCACGAAGACCCAAATTTGCATGACAGTGATAAATTTTCCTATTTAGTACAAAGTATGAAAATAGGGTCACGCCCTAAGGAATTTATCGATAGTTACCCGATTACTTCTGATAATTATAAAAATGCAGTTGCGGCACTGACAGAACTTTTTGGAAAGCCCGATTTATTGATCGAAGTTTATGTAAGGGAGCTGATTAAATTGATTATTTCGAATGTAAAAGCTGACAATAGAAATAAATTGCCCCTTGATAAGCTGTACTATAACATTGAAGCCCAGTTGAGGGCTCTAGATTCATTAGGCCTAAAATCGAGTGAAAACACATCGTGGTTATATCCGATGGTTTAGTCTAGCCTAACAGAGGATGTCCTGAAAGCGTGGCAGAGAAGTCCATTTTTCAATCAACCCGAGGGAACAGATCTCTCTCGCCTCAATAATTTAATGAAATTCTTAAAAGCGGAAGTTGAGGGTGAAGAGCGATTAAAAATAGCACGCAGCGGTTTTGAAAATAACAATCGTAGGGAAATATATCATGAAAAAGTAAGAGGTGAGGTAAGGGATAAATTCAAAAAACACAATATTCCTACTGCATCTAATTTCCTAACGATTAAAGACGTTCGTACATTTTTTGTGATAAAAAAAATGAGAGCAAAAAATGTTACGAAGCCCGTTTATTAACTTTAGAGGAAAAAATCGCTAAAGTTAAAGAGAAGAGGTATTGTCTAAAATGTTTAGAATCTAATCATGTCGCCAAATTTTGTAAGCAATTTGTGCGTTGCTATTCTTGTGTCAGAGCACATTTGATTTCACTTTGCCCAGAAATGCATAAAAAAGGGGAACCACCGAAGGAAAAGGCGGTAACAGAGCATGCACAAATGACCGCTGCCAGGCAAACTTGCACCGCGGAAGTAGCATTAATGACTTTGCAGGTAAAAGTCGCGGGTGCGAATAAAGTGAAAAAAGTCAGAGTACTTCTAGATTGCGGTTCGCAAAAGTCATATATTTTAGAGTCTTTTGCAGTCGAGTTGGGTTTACCAATTATTTCTAAAGAAAGCATAGCTCATACCTTATTCGGGGGTGCTAGAGCTGCTCCGAAGTTGCATAACAAATATCGGGTAAAGGTATGTTCTCTAAATCAAAAGAAATATCCAGATTTAGAGTTTGATTTTTTGGACCAAGACGTAATCAGCGGTGACATTCCACGTTTACCTAGAGGACCAATTTTAAGGGAATTGAAACGTAATAAAATTTGGTTATCTAATATGCGTGCAGATCATCCTAAAATTGAGATGCTTATAGGTAGTGATATATATGGGAAAATTCTCACGTGTCTAGTTAAGCAATTAAAAGGAGGATTGGCCGCAGTTTGTACAAAGTTGGGTTGGGCCGTTTGTGGTGCATTGGATGATTTTTCTCCTCCTAAAGAGCAAGGGGCTACAACTTTATGTACGAATTTAGCTATCAGAGATTTGAAAATTTCCGATTTTTGGGATTTAGAAACAATCGGAATATTAGATACGCCACAAAATTTGACTAAGGCTGCGGAAGAAGAAATGGCCCGGGAACAATTCTTAGATTCTCTTTCTCGAAACGAAAAGGGTCGTTACTGTGTAGGTTTACCATGGTTGGGAACCAATGTAAAGTTACCATCAAATCGTCATGTGGCCGAAAAGAGGATTTTCAGTGTTTCCCGAAAACTTAAATCTTTGAATAAATTTGAGGAATATAATAGGGTTTTTGACGAATGGATGGAAGAGGGTGTAAATGAGGTAGTACCAGATGCAGAACTAGAGAGAAAAGGGCATTATCTTCCCCACCACCCAGTGTTTAAACCAGATAGTGCCACAACTAAGATAAGACCTGTTTTCGATGCGTCATGCAAAGTGGGTAGAGCTCCCTCTCTCAATGACTGTTTATTTAAAGGACCAAATTTAATTGAAGAAATTCCTTCTATTTTGTTGAGATTTAGGGAAAAATACATTGGGGTAACTTCCGATGTTAGACGTGCACTTTTGCAAATAGAATTAAGAAAAGAAGGTAGGGATTTTTTGAGATTTTTATGGTGGGAGAGAGAAAATGTTATAAAAGTATTCCGCCATACTAGGGTAGTTTTTGGGGTTACCTCCAGCCCATTTTTATTAGGAGCGGTTATAAGATACCATTTGTCACAGGTGCCACCTTAAAAGAGGTTGTTGGCTCAGAAACTAGATAAATCTTTATATATAGATAATTGCGTAACATCCATTGATAATCAGCAGGAAATCAAAGAGTTTATAAAATATTCTACCCAGGTTCTCGCCGAAGCGAAGATGGAGCTACGCATGTGGACCTATAATCCAGTAGGGACAGATATCGATGCAATGTCACATGTTTTGGGTACATAATCCGTGTTAGAGGATCCGGTATCAGTTTTAGGAATTATGTGGGACAGGAACGAAGATAACCTGCGTATTAGTATTAAGACTTCACCGATTTCAGAGAATTTGTCAAAAAGAGAGATTTTGTCCCTAACGCAGACTATTTTCGACCCATTAGGTTTCCTGACACCTGTTTTGTTGACTGCAAAGTTATTGCTTCAGGAAATTTGGACTATAAAAGTAGATTGGGATACCCCTTTACCTGAAGAAATTAAAGTTAAATTCTTAAAGTGGTATAATAATTTGGGTATACTCACGGATTTGAAATTGCCGCGGCGCATAGGTTTTGGAGATAGGAGTTCCTGGTCACTCCATGTTTTTTGTGACGCAAGCCAACACGCCTATGCGACCGTTATTTTTTTGAGATGTGAACATAAAGGGGAAATAGTCGTAAGTTTAGTTATGGCTAAAGCGAGAGTCGCACCATTAAAAAAGGTTACAATCCCGAGACTCGAACTTATGGCGTGTGTTTTAGGGGTGCGTCTTTCTAAATATGCTACAGAAGCTCTTTCGCTACAGGACTGCCCAAAATACTTTTGCACCGATTCCACCACCGCGTTATCCTGGATTAAAAGAAATGATAGTTGGGGAACTTTCGTGGGCAATCGGGTGAAGGAAATTTGCGCTGTCACAGAAGTAAATCAGTGGTCTTACGTTCGAGCCAATTTAATCCGGCAGATTTGCCTTCTCGCGGCTGCTCCCCTCGTCGGTTTATGGAATGTAAATGGTGGTATGGGCCTAAATGGCTAAAAGAGCATAGCGACAACTGGCCAAAGCTAGAAATAGAGCCAGATGAGACTTTAGTTTTTTCTGAACGCAAGAAAGGAGTAACCGTAAATTTAAGTTTAAATATTATAAAGGATCCTAAAGAAATTAAATGGTAAGAGAGATTCTCTAAATTTTCAAATATGATAAGGGTTTTAAGTTGGGTAAAAAGGTTTATCAGTAATTCTTTAAAAAGTAACATTAATAAAGAACCATTTCTATCTGCTTATTAAATTCAAGAATCTAAAACCACACTTCTTTCACATGGTTAGACGGATAGTTTCTCAGAGACTGGAGATTCAGTTCATGGTCTCCTGACGGAGAGAGATCAGAGGGGCCTACTTAGAGTAAAGACAAAAATTATAGAACGTGATGATCATTACGCTTTTAGATATTCTGTTTTGCTACCTTCCAAACATTATATTGTACACTGTCTAATACGAGATTATCATTTGAAAAATTCTTATGCTGGTATTCAGACTCTTATGGTCATATTACGTGAAGAGTTTTGGACCATAGCCGCTAGACAAACTATTAGATGAGTAATAAAGAAATGCGTACCATGTCAGAGATTTATAGTAAAGCCGCCAACTACTGCACCCATCCAATTGCCATAGGACAGGGTTCGTGATCCCTTTAGTTTTGAAATAACAGGAATCGATATATGTGGCCCCATGATTCTCAAAAATAAAGTAAAAGCGTGGGTAGTTCTTTTTACGTGTGCTGTGTACCGATGTGTACATTTAGAACTTGTCACTTCTATAAGCACCGAGTACTTTATACAAGCTCTTCGTCGATTCATTGCCCGGAGAGGCCGCCCTTCTGTTGTGTACACGGACAACGGCACCAATTTTGTAGGAACGTCCACGGCATTGAAGAAAATTGACTGGGAGAAGGTAGTCTCTCATGAAACTTTAAATCCCATAAAATGGAAATTTATTCCGCCTACTGCTGCATGGTGGGGCGGATGGTGGGAGCGACAAATCCGCACCACCAAAAATCTACTTGTCAGAGTGCTAGGGCAAGCCTCAGTAAATTATGAGGAACTGCTCACAATTATTTGTGACGCCGAAGATGTTATCAACTGTAGACCACTCACTTACGTTTCAAACGATACGGAGGATTTTGCACCATTGACTCCGTCGATGTTTTTACTCGATCTTCGAACGTCAGGTGTAGTGGATTTGGACTTCGTCGATAACAACAAACTGTTTGTTCGCCAACGTCGATGTCAAGAACTTCGTGAACAATTTCGGATGAGGTTTCGCCAAGAATATCTTTGCAAATTGGCACAAAAACATGGTCAAAAGGACTGTGATATCAAGGAAGGTGACATTGTGCTTATCGGTTCAGAGAACACCAAACGCATCAATTGGCCAATCGCTCGAGTACAAGAACTGTGTACGAGTCGAGACGGACGTGTAAGAGTAGTTAAAGTTAAGACGAAAAATGGCACATTAGTGCGGCCTGTGCGCAAGCTTTATCCTTTAGAAGTGTGCTCCTGTACTAAAGATACAGAAATTAGTTTTTGATTTGACTCTCACCAAATCAAAAGGTGGGAGTGTTGTGATTTGGCTCTCTTTCCTTTTTTTATTTGTAAATAATGCCTGAAGATGGCAGCACCATAGCTGATTTAGACTATATTTACAGTTTGCAGTTCTTTTAATTTTGAGTTTATGTCATATATTGCTTATATCTTTCTTTATATCTTTCTTTATATGTGTGTAAATTGTATCATTAATGTTTCTTAATTTTTGTTTTCAGTGTAGATTTAATAATTATTAATATTCTGTTAAATTATTCCTTGATATGTGATAATTGTGTATTATTTGAGATATTATTTTGATTCCTGCCTGGTAGATGGCGTGGCGAGCCCAGGAATCATGTTTTAGAAATGTACGTGTTTTTTTCTGCTAGCTCGCAGAATGTAGTAATAAGATTGCTGTTTGGAGAAGTATGTTTGTTGTTCTCTGGAAGATTGTAGACAGTTAAAAATGTGAAGGTGAAAATATATATGGGGCGAAGTTATGTATAAGTCCCCTCAGTGTAAAAAGTAGTTAATACAAAATGTTTGAATATGTGATCGTTTGTGCTAGTTTATTTGTGGCTGTTCGTGTTTATTTCTTCTGAAGAACGATGCCGGCTACACACGTAAGACGTAAGTACTATTTTCATTGTCTGATTAATTTTCTTTATGTGCAAGTTGAAGAAGTGTTGGAGTGTTATTTAAAGTAATAGTTCCAGTATTAAAATAGAGAATTGGCCCATTTTCCCTCAATATAAAACTGGTAGTTTTATTTAGTTTAAATAAAATGTTTAGAACAGTAGCCATAGTATAATTTTAAGTTTCGTTTTTTCTCTATTGTTCTAACACGCAG
This sequence comes from Maratus speciosus, assembly GCA_963932465.1. Classification (NCBI taxonomy): domain Eukaryota; kingdom Metazoa; phylum Arthropoda; class Arachnida; order Araneae; family Salticidae; genus Maratus; species Maratus speciosus. The sequence goes on along the minus strand of OZ010786.1, from coordinate 540,663,995 downwards.
ATTGCCATCACCTGACTAGCATGTTTACTGCTAGATGGCTCGTGTTTTTTTATTCGGAACGTGTGACGCTGTGATACTATTGTAAATTGTATAATCCCAATTTTCATGCTCTTTATGGCTCGGATTGTCGTTTTTATTTCGCCGCTATTTATCAAGTCCTTAGTGGGTATGTCAATTCTACCTACTTTGACATTTGAACGTTGTTCGACCCATAAAATTACTATAGGTCCTAAACGGCATATCGTTACCTGCACCTGCCAAAAACACGGTACGTGACTGGTATGAAGAGCTCTCCGACATACATGCCGGGTTTGTGTTCAATATGATGAGGCACCTCCGCATAAAACATCAAACGTCCAGGCGTATTTGACCAACGAATTTGTTCAACAGATCCTTGGATATAGTGGTTCGGTAATGTGGCCACCGCTTTCACCGGACTTGATTCCCATGGACTTCTACCTCGGGGTTACATCAAGGCAGAGGCCTATGTGACTGAGCTTACTTCTCTGGTTGATCTTGAGCAGCGCATCATCGTTGCTAATCGCACAGTTACACTTGTTGTGCTCAGACATATCCAGGACTTAGCGTTGTCACGCATTCAATTTGCATTGCCAACAATGGAGAACACTTTGAGCAGTATCTCTAGTAGATTCCGGCGTTTGATGTTTTAATTTTTTATAGTATACCGTTTTCTGATATTATCATAATTTGATATTTATTTTTCTGTTTTATTTCAATATTTCATTCTTCGCTTTGTATACGACCCTTAAAAGTCAACTCAAATTTTTAGATGAAATAAACCTATTTGTGATATCCCAATTTGGCGATACCGGCTAAACGTGGTTTCGCCATAATAAGGACATTGCACCCTGATTTTGATCTGGAATTACTTTAATTCATCTTTCTACTGATCCCTCAATAAAAGACAAAATCTTATGCAAAAATCTCAAACTTTGAAATTTAATAACGGTGTAAATTTTTATAGTACTAATATCAAACTTTTTATATTATATCTGTTCTGATATGTGTAAACTTTCACTAAATATAACTAAAGCGACTGGGAGACCGCATAAAAAGATAGATTTTGTATTTTTTATAAAATTGATTTTTCACTTTAGATAATGTCACAACATGAATATTTACATTATTTGAAACGTTTTTGTATTTGGAACTATATGTCTACGACCAACGATTGAGAAATTAAAGGTCAGCGATAGATACATATTGCACCCTGTATATTTATTTCAACGTAAATGACTATTGCTAAAAACTAATGAAGTTTGATGCTATCACTTATGTTGAGCATGACTTGCCTAAAAGTGGGTAGTAATTTTCAACAATATCCTTCCTCCAACAATATCGTTCCTTCCTTAGCATTGACGTTCCATTTCACTAGTAAATGGATTGTAAGGGTCTGCCTGGGATAGTACAGCATTAAACATTATTGCTGAATAAGAACATTTTCTGATTATATGAAAAATACCATAACAGTTTAAAACTGCTTCTATATTTTATTAAATTTCACACGTTTCTTAATCATGAAAGTTAAATTATCGGAGAATGTCTCTGATGTATTTTATTATAAATCATGTTTTTAAAACTTTTAAATACTCAGTCCTTATAAGCATTCATAAAAAGTAAATAGCATATTTTATTATACTGTTTTAATGAAATATTAGTAAAGGATTCTTTCAAAACAATGATCCTATATAATTTTTATTTCTTGCCTATGTGAAAAGAATTTTCTTCAAGAGTAGCATCAAAAAGTAAATTAGTTGAAAATATTTTACTTCTATGTGTTTCAAATGTAAATCCGCATGTAATAAAGCTTTCAAGGGATAAAAACGTGTATTAATACACGTTTATGTTTAGTTATCAAATTACATCGACATTAATAATTATTTAATATTTGTTTATTAATATTTAATAATAGATATTTCTTGTACATAAACATCTTACTTTTTCAGATTGACTGCAGTGTCTTGTTATCTGTTCGCTGCCAACAGTCGGAGAAAGAACGTTCTAAATATTATATTGTAATTATTCTTGTCTTTCTGTTTGGAACCACAAAATTCTTAGTGAATGATTGTATATAGCAAGATTTATCTATTTATTGGGAATCCTGGTAAGTGTATATAATAAAAAAGTATGAAGTGCATATAAATAAGCATTTCTGGAACATGCGTGTTACAGGTAATTTAAAATTATTCAGCGTAAAATAATATAAACTGTTAAATTTCAGTCAAATTTATATTTGTTATTCCAAAATTTTGTTCTAAAAATACTATACTGCTATTATTTCTTAATTAAATGTTCTATGGGTGCTATGCAAATTCATTATAAGCAAAAATGTAGAAAAAAAGTTAGAGGCATAAAAAGTCAAGTGGAGGGTAAGGAAAATTAAACACACAAATATAACTTTGTTCTTCAGTAAAATATAATAATTATTAAAATATTAAAATTATTAAATATTAAAATATTTCATTATTTTGAATCATTGAGGAATTTTTTTATAAGTTTTAAATGTTCTTTTATTAAGTTTAATTTCACCAGATTTTTATTACTGAATGTTAAAATTATGTGAAAGTACCTCATAAATTGTATAATCCCAGGAGCTATATAGGAATTTAATTCGTAACTATTTCACAATAAATAGCAAGGCAATTCCACATTTATAATCTTATTACCTGACTTATTTTCAACATTTTTCCAATTTCCATTGCCTATGTTTATCTAACAGGAAATACTTAAAGCGAGTTCAATGTGTTGGTACACACTGTTTATTTATGTGATTTAAATGGTTAAAAAAACAACAACTATCAAACTTTAAAGGACTCCATGTTTAAGTATGCAGTAATGCAATCAAAATGAACACAAGCATTTAAAATTACGAATTAATAATAATAAAATGAATTTTTATAGACATGATGAATTGTAAATACACTATATTTACATCATGGATATATACTTTCAGTTAAAAATCTAATGTTAAAAAAATTCAATTCTAATTACGCATTAAAAGAATTTCTAAACATTAAACTGTAAATTAAATAGCATTTTTCAAATACATATCCTTCTTCAGCTAAAATATAATGCATACACTAAATAAGTATTCCATTAGGAATCTTGCAAACGGCTAATCTTTCGTAAAAAAATCAATAACTTCAATAAGTCAACGAAAGGGTTTCTCTTTAAAAATATGGGTAAGGTGATGTATCCACCGTATCAGTGGGATTATACTACGCTAAAGTACTTAAAAACTATTGGTTCCATTATTCAAAAACTCCAGATAACAGAATAAACTTAAGCATATTTTTTATTTTCGATTAAGCTTGTTGTTGAGAACAAATTATCCATTATTTAGGGTACAAAGTGTAAAATTTCAGCTTTAAAAATAACTTACATTGCGTATCAAATATTTATATATTTAAATTAATCACATATTTTTAAATATTTTAATGTACAAAAATTACAAAACTTAGTGCTTAAACGGAATGCTATATTTTGGAAATAAAATAATTTGTGAATATGCAGAACTGAACAGATTTGGACATTAACAATGACAGATTTCAAAATAGATCGTAATATATTTTACTGTTACGTATTGAAAGATTTCACTAAGTTATTTTTTTTTATGATTTCGAATAGAGATCTCAAATTAATAGCTTCTTCTACAAAAGAATTTAAAAGAAATTTTAAAATGTTAATATATGGCTGGAAGTCAAAATATTTACAACATTTTTATTGCTTTATATATTAAGGATTCCCATAATTTATGCGGTTTCCCTTCGTGAAATGGATGTTTACCAATTGTTAGTTCATACAAAAATTTAGGCGTTTACTCACCATAGTTCAACCCCATTTTTATAACAATTTTGTAATAAAGCTATTCCTGTATCAGTAATTCTATAGAGATACGAATATAAATAATTAATTTCAGAAATACTCTAAGTATGAGCGCTACAAATAAAATTATTTTTTTATCATTTTCAGTTATTTCATGAGCAAATATTAAAAAATAAAACTTATTCATCAAGATAGTTTAAAAAATACGTCTTGTTTTATGTCTGTAATTCTGTATCTGTAGCAAAAACAATATTAAACAGTAAGAATTAGAAAGAAAAAAAAATCAGTGAAAAGCAATGATATGAAAAGAAGTTCCGTAATCTGTGAAAGCTAAATTTTTAATTAAATCTTAATTGAATTTTGTTGGACATTTTTTACATGAATCTAATTAGAGAAATCAATTATTTATTAAAGCGGAGAGAAAGTGTCTTTAAAAGAAGCAGCATTCAAATTAATTTTAACTTTTAAAAAAATAAGAAAATATAATCATTTATAGATACGTTTTCTTCATAGTTTCAATCTTAAAATATGTTAATTAGAATTTGAATTAAAGCACAAATTTTAATTGCTGTATCTGGACACATGTTTTAAGCTTCGTCAAGTAAGGTATTTTTAATATAGTTTGAAAACCACAATTATAAAGTTCGAAAAAGATGTAATTTAAACGTTTTCGTAGATGGTTGATTCTCAAATAATACACATGAAAAATTAGGAATTAAAAATAGACAACTTTTTGTTTTATCGCAAGAAAATTTATAAAAATTTCGCGACTTAAATTTAAGCATAATTAGAAAATAAAGAATGAAGTAACAATTTTAGGATCTGCAAATAATTTAATAAAAAAATACCATCCATGCTCTGATTGCTGAGTTTTTAGAGTGCAGTAGAAACTGCCAATAAAGAATATACATCATTTTATATTATCTTTAAATAATAATAACAATAAAAATCATAGCGTAAACACATTATCGTTTTAGAACATTTTACATAGTCATGCTGATATCATACAGCGAGTAATTTTTAATGTTTAGATGTATAAGTACTTGTTTAACCTTTTGAGTGCCAATTTGATTTTTAGAGAATTAGCTACAAGTGCCACGCAGCTAGAGGAAAGTAGAAATAAAAAATATATTTATATATTTCTTAGTTAAATTCGGAACATTTTATTTACGAAAAGTATTTACCACCAGGTACCAGGAGCGCGATCGCGTTCCTGGCATTTTCGCCAGTGTATTGAGGTGTGCGATCGCGCTTCTTGGCGCACAAAGCGTTAATACAAATTTTATTGCTGGAGGCGAGGACAAATTTTTCGCTTTAGTTTCTCTGTATTCTAAATAAAGGAAACTAACGCTGTCATCACTGCACTAAATGAATGTTTTGTGACTACTACTGCACACAAAGTTATGAAAATTGGTAGTACTATGGAACTACTGCACACAAAATTATGAAAATTGGTACTACTATGGAGAAATATTTGAAAAATACTCTAAAGCAGACTTTTTAAATCAAAGAATTATTTTAACAGATATTTAATGTTGAGATTTGTCAAAATCGTTCCATTAAAAAAGTTTTTTTGGAGCATAAACTAAATATAGGAATTTAATCATTTATTAAAATGTATATATATTTGGAGCTTCTCGTGTGCAAACTGCATTTATAATTCTTGCTTTTTTTTAGAGTTTATTTCCATTTTAAATTCAAATTTTCATCATTTCGAGAGATATTTTTTACATATTTTAAAAAACCGTAGGGTAGACAGGGGCACGTTTAAACAATGCACTTTTTTTCCGAATCGAGTTAAAACTGGCACGCCACAAGTCATGACAGATTGATACTGCTCCCTAGTGGGTATTCTCACACATTTTTGAGCGTTAGTTGAGCTTCGGTCTAGCATGCGGAAAGGATAACCTGTTTTCTGTCAAGGTGAGTAAATTTTGTGTTGAAATTATTTAAACTTATTGTGAACTAATAATACTTAGTTAGATATAAACAAATATGTGAACATTAGCAGAATTTTATCCTTTTCTGAAAACTGTATTTGTATGAACAGAAATATTATTAATTTTCATTGCATATGGAATATAAATACAAACATGGTGGCGGGGCACGTTTACGCATTGACATCGGGGCACCTTTAACCACGTTCTTACTGCGTAAACGTGAACGACTGAGACCATTTGAAAGGCGGGAAAAGGCTTGGCACCAAGAAAGGTAAGAAAAAGAGGAAGTCCACAATCCTAACCGTGAGACAAGAGCAGTTAGAAAAGAAAAAAAAAATGATGGCACAACAAAAAACAAAAAGAAGAAATTACGTAAAAACTTACTAGTTTATGTGGAAGCAGAAGAAGAAGACAGCAAAGGAAAAAACACGAAAACAAAAACTGCAAAAGGGAAAAAGTTGGCACACTCTGGAAAAAAGAAAATAGTGAATCGGTCTGATGACGACTGTGAATGAAAACTGTGTGTGTATTTATTGTTTAAAATCACACAAGCAATCCAATAAAGGACGAATCAGGGTTCAATATCTTAGATGCAAAAGTTAGTCCCATGACAAGTGTGCAAAAGGAAGTACCTTATTTTTTGTTTGTAAAAACTGTAACAGTGATGATGAAGATGATTAAATAGTTTCTGTTTTGAATTAGAAATAAACCTTATGTTTTCAGCTTAGCCTATAAATGTTCTTTAATTAATTCTCTTTAATTTTTTTTTAATTTTTAAACAGTGTTTTAAGTTATAAATAAAACATTTCACTTTGATTAAAAATTTATTTCTCTTACTCATTGCTATCACTTATAATATGCATAAACGTGCCCCACTTGATTCGTAAACTTGCCCCAGGAACTGCGCAAGTTTACGCAAAATACTTGGACCTAATATATATATATATATATATATATATCAGTGGAGTGGCGTCCGGTCATCGCTGGATGCGGCGATGACCAAGCAATATTTTAATACTCTTAATAAGCTTTTAAAACTCTACGATCCAGTTTTAGCAGAACATTTGGAGTTCATGTATAAGTGAAGGTAAGATTTAAAGTTTCTTTTTTGAACATTCAACCATTGAATTTTAGAGTTAATAATTTTTCACCACAAACTTAAATAATTGCGATGACCACCGAAAATTTCCACGCGATATTAACGTTTAAATACACAAATATGGCAACAACTGAATACACAAATTTTGACTTTATTAACTGCTTTTTAAAAACCACAATGCCTAAAATTTCCTAAGTTAAAACATAAAAATTAGAAAATTCATTGAAAAAACCCGCGTAAACGGCCCCCGGCCTACCCTATTATTTTAAATTGTTGCCACTTATAAAAAATAGCGCAAATAATAATGTTTCCTTCCGATTAAAAATGTATTTACACATGACTACTATAAACAGAAAAAAAATAGAATTAGAAGATTACGTATTAAAAGCAAGAGAATATTGAAAATTACTTCATAAAACCTATATTTACACGTGAACATTAAAATAAAAAGAAAATAGTAAAATAGTAAATTCATCAATACGCATTAAAAGCCATAAATGGAGGAAATTACGTCATATTTAAAATTGTCAAACAATAATATGCCAAACATTTTACATTTACAAATATATTTACACGAGATATTTATTTCGTATTTCTAGATAATCTTCTAAACTGATGCGGCTAATTCTATGACAGCGCAAAAGAAAATAATTCCTGTCTAGCAACAAAAGACTTTTCAGATGAATATTAAAATGAGAAACTTTGGTAGAAATTAAATCAGAATAAAATTGATTCATTTAAAATGTCTTCTTTAAAACGAATTTCTGATAATTTCATAAAAAAATACCAGTAGGCAAAGATTCTGTTTACGTAGTTCATTTTGCATTAGCTTTTTTTTTCAAATGTATGACTGCAGGGCCGAAACTAGGAGAAGGGGGGGCAGAAGGGGCAGGTGACCCGGGCGCCGCTTTAACAGAAGGTGAAGGGGGCGCCAAAATGAAGATTTTGTTTGGACGTTTGACACAAGAATGTATATATATATATATATATGAAATTCGTATAAAAATGTCTCGCAGCCGGAAAAATTAAAAGGAAAACTGAATCAAATGCATTAAACTTTACAAATAGATAAAAAGATTCATTTACAATAAAAAATTGCAAAATATCATGCTATGCGTTTGCCTTCTATCTTTTAAACCACTTCCTGTTAGAAGAATCATTACCGTTTTTCAAGGTCAGTCTCTATTGTGGGACACCCCACTGTCCACTAAGGATAACTACAAAACGCGAAGCGACCCCTCAATCTGATTTTTCTTCTAGATAAAAAAAAAAAAAAAAAAAAAAAAAAAAAAATCCATGAAAGCTGTTTCTTTTTTCCCGCTGGACAGCTTTGAGCTTCCTTTCCTTTTTTTTTTTTTTTTTTTTTCCGCCTTGCCGTGGGCGATGACTGCCCGGGACAATAATAATAAAAAAAGAAAACGGGAATGGGAATGCACAAAGTAAAATTCTTAGTAAAACCTTTTTTTTTTTTTTTTTTTAGGTACCGACCTCAATTAGACTATGCAAAAAAAAAAAAAAAAAAAAAAAAAAAAAAAAAAAAAAAAAAAATGTTTAAAAAGATTAAAATGCAATTCGATTCCTTTTCATTCCTTTTTCAAGGTTTTAATAGATCAATGTTTGACAAAGCTGATTACGTAGTTCAGTTTTATATATTTTAAATTTAAAAATAAGTTGTCTATTAGATACTAAGTAAAATTCTTTTTGTAAATTTACTTTGTGGTGGAAAGGGGGGGGGGGGACGCGCCAAAATCCACGTTTGCCCCGGGCGCCAAAAAGGCTAGTTTCGGCCCTGTATGACTGTATTTAATCAAACTTGAAAACAGCCAGTAGATGTTTAACAGTAGCTAATCCGGCAGTAAAATTCCCCAGTCAAAGGAAAATGAAAGGAAACCCGTTTACAAAGAGATCGCTACTGGATTTTTTTTCAATTATAGACCAATCTTCCTGAATATTTTTAAAGCCAATCAAATTAACGTGTTTTTGGAGTTTGCGGTGTATCAATGGGGGTTGGTGAGCGTAGCTCGTTGGGAACAGGAGCAACTAGTATCTTAAAAATTCTTTAAAAATAATCTTATTTCTCACAAAAAAGGTATATATCTTTGATTGCCACTTTTTAATTTTCAAATGAAAAAACACAAACTAAAAGTCAAAGAAATTGTTATGCAGAAATGTTAGATATTTTGTATGTAGAAAATTTATTTGTTTGTTTTAGAATAAATTTTAAGTACGTGTTAACTAAAATGTATGATCAGTGTAAAATAAATACATTGATTATTAAATAATAATTTAATTTTATGTAGTATGATTAAGATATCTAAAACATATTAAACAATAAATAATTTTTAATAAAATCAAATTTTATGACAAAAACAAGTTGTGGTATTTCACTAAATTAAGATAAAATTAATATTGTAAGATTCTTATATTCACTTTAAATATATAATTTCTTTATTTTTTACAATATAAAAAAATAATAAAAAATCCATTTAATTAAGGCAGAACAACATATTCAGACACATATTTGAAAAATTGTACTATAATATGTTAACAGGACATTTTATTGGTCTGTGGAGATTTATATCCTTTTAAAGTGCTGTGTAATATCGTTAAAAATATTATATGAGATCGAGAAGTTAATGTGTATGGATATTTGAGGCTCTTGAAGAAAAAGTTGTCACAATCTGTGTCACTCTCGATAATGATCTCCCAGAAATAAAGAAAAAATCAATATAAAGATAAACGTCTACGTGATAAAAAATTACTTATTTTTTCGTAAGTGATTTATCAGTTTTATATTTTATCCGTATTTTAATTTATTTTATTTCATGTTTCATTAAATTGTGAAAATAGTAATTGCAAAGCAATTATTTTGAAAAAAAAGTAAATTATTATTAAATTAATCTAAAATAAATGTTATGATAAGTTTTTAATTACTTTAAGGACTAATTCATTTATTTAACTTTCTATTACCTTAACATAAAAGCATGTAAATCATGCTTAAGCCGGTATCAAAATGTATATTTGAAAATATTTACTTCGATTTGGTAGCACAGCATGTTATTGATCTATTGGTATCTTAGCTATTTAAAATGCTGTATAATATATGCAAAATGTATTATACGACATTTAGAAGTTTATAAGCGCTGATAATTATGTTTCGAAAAGATAAGGTATAATTATATATCAAATTTTATAATAATATCTTAGAAAAACAAAAGTCTATATGAAAATCACCTTTAGAGAAATACATACGGATATCGTCAGAGTAATTACAGAAAGTGTTCAATGAATAATTATCGTGTAAAATGTTTAATTATGTAAAATTAAGTTATAAACATCGATATTACAGTGTGTTATTTTTTGGAAATAATTTGTGAAAATAAAAAAAGGCATGATTTTGATCAGTCACAATAATAAAATTCCTGTTATGTCATGATATATTTTCTCTTTACATAATGGAAGATTTACAGCTGCGGTTAAGTGTAAAAAAAGTCCTTCCGGCCAGTGCCGGGAGGAAGAGGTAGCTTTCATATTCCTTATTTTAAAAAAGCCAACTTATATTATTCAAACACACGAAGCTGAATTTTGTGGAAACCGAATATAGGAGATTCAATACTAATTTTTATCAATACTAAATCATAATGAATGAGAATTTCGCGAAATTAGTCAGCTTTATCCAAGCTGCTTTTATTTAAAGTAACTTATATTTGGCTGCCAAATTCGGCGATTTCATAAAGTGCCTGCCATTTTAAGACAACATGATGGATGACGCTAGCCAGTGACCTTGGTCATGACCTTAGTAATTGCTGTGCACATGCTCACTCACATCGGAATCGGTTGATATATGCGAGTGCTGTCGCAGGCAAAAAATCAGATTTTTCAAAATGTCACCCACATTAGAAATTGAAACTGCTGATCTGATTGAAATATCTGAGCCATTTTTTAAGATAAAGACAAACAAAAATTGCTCCTGAATCCTTATATAAACGTCAAATACTTAAGAAAGAAACCTTTTTCAATTTCTAATTTTTTTGCACCTCACTTTAAATATATATTTTTTTAATTTAATGGCCGCCATTTTGAAACAGGATGGCTGATGAGCTGGACAGCTAAATTGGTCGAGATATTGATGTATACTATCCACATGCCTTCTTCCATCGAAATAGGCGAATACGTGTGTTATCGCGTGACAAATACAAGATCGTTTCAAAGTGTTAGCCATGCTAGAAATTCAAAGTGCTATAATTCAACCATTTTTTAATATATAAACAAAAGAACAAATTTTCAGAAACAAAAACTGCTCCAGAATCTTTGTATCAAGGCCAAACACATAAAACAATCTTTTTCATTTTCCAATTTTTTAATACTTCATTTTAAATTTTAAATTACATTTCTTTTAAATGGCAACCCTTTTGAAACAAGATGTCGAATGAAGCTGGCCAACGAACTCGGTCGAGACATTGGTATGTACTATGTACAGGCCAAATTACATCCAAATCGGTTCATAAATACGCCTGTTATCGCATGACAAAAATCAGGTCGTTTTAAAATATCAGCCACAATAGAAATTCAAAATGCTATAACTCAGCCATTTTTTTAGATATAGACGAAACAAAACCTGTTCCGGAATCTTTGTATTAAGGTCAAACACATACGAAAAAAATCTTTCTCATTTTCTAAATTTTGGTATCGCATTGCAAATTTAAAAATTTAAAAAATTATTTAAATGGCCGCCATTTTGAAACAAGATGGCGGATGAAGCTGGCCAACGAACTCGGTCGAGATATTTGTATGTACTATGTACACACCAAGGTACATCCAAATCGGTTCATAAATACGTCTGTTATCACGTGACAAAATTCAGGACGTTTCAAAATGTCGGCCACGCTAGAAATTCAAAATGATATAACTCAGCCATTTTTTAAGATATAGACGAAACAAAAACTGCTTCCGAATCCTTTTATCAAGGTAAAACACATAAGAATTTTTTTTTTCAATTTTCAATTTTTTGGAACCACATTTCAAATTTAAATTTTTCTTAAAACTTTAAATGGCCGCCATTTTGAAACAAGATGGCGGCTGAAGCTGGCCAACGAACTCAGTCCAGACATTGGTATGTACTATGTATAAACGAAGTTACATCCAAATCGGTTCATAAATGAGCCTTTTATCGCGTGACAAAATTCAGGACGTTTCAAAATGTCAGCCACGCTAGAAATTCAAAATGCTATAACTCAGCCATTTTTTAAGATATAGACGAAACAAAAACTGCTCCGGAGTCTTTGTATAAAGTTCAAATACATAAGAAAAAAATATTTTTCCATTTTCAATTTCTTGGTACCACATTTCAAATTAATTTTTTTTTTTAATTTTAAATGGCCGCCATTTTGAAACAAAATGGCGGATGAAGCTGGCCAACGAACTCGGTCGAGACATTGGTATGTACTATGTACACTCCGAATTACATCCAAATCGGTTCATAAATACGAGAGTTACAGTGTGACATAGGTCATATATATATATATATATATATATCAATTTTGAACGGAGGGTGGTTTCGGGGTCTGGGGGTCATGATCGATGAAAATATACCAAAATTTTTTGAAATCGCTTTCCTCCGAACGGCTGCAATAGGTAGCTTTTTGTAATGAAAGCTACCTAATGAAAATGTTTCTGGATAAAGAGATACCGTGATAACTGACCGAATTCGTTAGGCGAAAAGGGCATGAGAATGTAAGACAGATGTTAGATCAAAGATTAAAACGTGCATTACCACAAAAATGCAGAATTGACATACATATGAACAAATAATTCTAATGAATGGATTGCATGTTAAGTGATTTTAAATTATGAGTTATATTCATGCCCAAATAAGGAAGTGACCGAAGTTAAAATGCTTTTGTTACTAACAGTGAGCCGTAACGAATTTTCTACAAGGTTAAATCGTATGTGTGAGAAACTCACAGAGTAAAATGAAGGCTGAATCACTGATTTTATTTTATTAAAGAGATAAGTAACTAGAATAATTTAATTTAAATGTGAAGGGCTATTAATACAATCGCTATAGTTTTTAAATGTTGAATTTAATTTAGGGTCTGCACTGTTTGACTATAGTCGCACTAAAATAAATAAATTATTAAACAGAATTTTAATTGAAACTGCTTGGAGGGGGGGGGTGGTCGAACACAACCATATATAACGAGATAATCGTTATAGTATGGTTTTTGTCATTTAAAATAAAAATATTCAAAAAATATCTTCATCAAGCTATGACTTTACAAGATATAACAATAAAGAAATATAATATACTGCTGCCATTCATATATTCTTTTCATATTTTCATTGACTTATATTTAGGGGTTTGGTTCCGATAATTCATGTGGTTTTCCTTCGTGAAATGCATGCATAATCAGTCAATTTTTAAAGTGCATTTCGCCAGTTTACTCACCATTGTTCAATATCATGCTTCATATATAATTTTTTAATATTGCTATCCCTGTTTCAGTAGTGAAAGAGGGAGGTCGAGACGAAACCCTGTTCCCAATGAAATAGGGCTATAAATAATACGTTTCAGAAATATATTTTCTGTTATTTATTGAGCAATTATCCAAAAATAAAAATTCGTCTTCAAGATATTTCAGAAATTGTGTCTGGTTCTCTGCCTTTACTTCTGTATCAGTAGCAAAAACAACATTAAAAAGTAAGAATTTTAAACAAAGAAAGTAAAAATGAATGATATAAAAAGAAGTTCCATAATATGTGAAAGCTAAATTTTTAATTTAATCTTAATTGAATTTTTTTTTAATTAAATCTAATTGGAGAAATAAATTATTAATCTAAGCGAAGAGAAAGTGTCTTTAAAAGAAGTAGCGTGCAAATTAATTTAATATTTGCCAAAAAAACAAAAACAAATCTTTTATAGATACATTTTCTTCTTAGATCCATTGGTAAAATTCTATCTTTGTTAGATTTCGAATTAAAGTAGAGATTTTAATTGTTGAATCTGCACATTGTCTATCATATTTAAAGTTAAACCAATTGAGTTTCATTTGGAAAACACTCTCTAGTGAACGTTTGGAAAAAAAATATATAATTTAATCGTTTTGCTAATTTAACGATTCACAAACAATGCACTGTAGAAATTAGGATTTAATAATAGGCAACTTTTTGTCTTATCGTACAAAAATTTCAACCATATGCATTACTTAAACTGAAGCATATTAAAAACATATAAAAAAATTAACAAGTTTAGATTTTGAAAATTATATAATTAAAAAGTATCAATCGTCTATTGCTTAACACATATTGTACATTTGTAAAATATCAATACTTCTATTTATTTTATATTTCAATACGAATTTTATAATTTGAAGTATTTTATAATTTATTAAACTAGTTATCCTTTTGAAGACATTTTATACAGCCGAGCTTATATAATAAGGCATGTGTTTTATATCGATTTGGTGTATGAGGATTTACATAATAATATTTTAATAGTGCAGGCAAGTATAACTTTATTTCTCTATTTTTAATATTAAATACTTTTTAGAAAACATATTTTTATTTATCTTACATTACAAATTGCATATATTTGACAATCATTTTATAATTTTTCAAATGAAAAAGTAAAACTGAAATAATAAAGAATGTATTACAAAGAAATGTTACATATTTCGAATAATCTACGGCATAATCAAATATTTCACAGACACAAAGAAGAAAAAAAAATAATTAAACAGTTCTGAGATTAATCCATTTCAATCATTGCTCTAGTAGTCCAATCAAATAAGCCCATTTTGGGGCAGTTTGCAACAATAAATGCTACAGTGATAAAAATTGGTACAATTGTTCCTTGATACCTACTAATGACTAGGTAAAAAGTCCTGATGGGTAGGAAGTGAGCGGGAGGAGGGAGGGGCAAAAATATGTCCCCCCCCGCTCTTTTTTTTAGTTTTTTGAAAATATCTCAGAAACAATGGGTTTTCCTTAAAAAATTATTCCAGCATAAATTTAAGAACATAAAATTCTCTACAAAGGATATGTATACGCAGTGGAACCTCAGTTATCCGTCAGTCACGGGATCGGAGCCTTTAGTCCAATCAAATAAGCCCGTTTTGGGGCAGTTTGCCATAGTAAATGCTACAGAGATAAAAATTGGTACAGTTGCTCATTGATACCTACTAATGACAAGGTAAAAAGTCCTGATGGATAGGAAGTGAGTGGGGGGGGGAGGAGGGGCAAAAATAACACCCCCCTTTTTTTAGTTTTTTGAAAATATCTCAAGCTATGGGTTTTCTTAAAAACATACTCTGGCATAAATTAAAGAGCATAAAATTCTCTACAAATGATATGTATACGCAGTGGAACCTCGGTTATTCGTCAGTCACAGGACCGGAGCCTTGACGGACTTTTGCAAAATAATCATTTTCCTTTCAAACTTATTTACTCAATGTCTAGCGAAATTTATTAAATAATGTTACCAAAAAAGAAAACAGAAAACTACATCACTTCTGAGTAATTACAAACATGCTACGTTTTGAGCAAGTTTTTGTTAGGAGGGACTGCAACTCATGGAAATTGCGTATCTCTTGAAGAATTAGTGGTATTTTGTTTGCCGGTAGTGAGCAACGCATAGATTTTCGAAATTCCAACCAAGCTAGAGATGTTGCAGATGTTGAGAAGCTCTCTTCGTGGTTTGAAATTCACCCACCATTCCCAATGACAGCATACATCATGTCTACAGCTAATGGTGTCGTAGGGGATGCAACTATTAACTGCTATGACGCTATAAACATTGGAAAACAGGCAATGGCGAAAGTCGTTGGGAAAAGTTTTTCCGATGTAAAGTTGCCACGTACGGACCGGGCCCTCCATCTGGCCATCATGAACTGTTCTATTAAAATTCATTATGATATAGTTCCAGTCAACCCTTTGGTAATCTTTCAACGGATCTCCATAACTAAAGAACGTGATGAAGATTTGAAAAAAATATTTAAAATTTGTGTTGGCTTTTTTTTCCGCTAGCCCTTTTTGACGACGGAGACATGCGTAAGACGAAGAAAGCAATCCTCTACGATTTATTCAAACCATTGTAAGAGACTGTTGATTTTCAAAACTGTGATATTGTTGAGGATGGTGTTTCCTCATTCACAAAGTCCCGTGGTCAAGTGGTTCCACTTTTAATTCAATTTGTGAAGGGTACACCAAATATATCTTCACACATTATAAAGGAAAAGATGTACAGTGGTTTTTAATGGCTACTCCGACACTACCAATAGCACTAAATTAGCAGAACAAAACCGAAGATGTGCATTGAAGAAGTCCGTGGATATTAATTTCAACAAAGACACAGAGGTTATTGTTAATTAAGAAAACTTTCTTTCAAATGAAAAGAACAAATCAAGATTAATTGCTATGCTTTCATCCAAATTGAAGGACAATGGAATATCTTGTCGGGAGAGTACTGGCGATGCAGATACCCTAATCGTAACAACAGCCATTGAAAAATCTTCTTCCAGTGACAGAATTGCAATTGTTGGTGAGGATGTTGATCTTCTTGTCCTCCTTATCACCCTAACTCCGCTCGAACGGGAAATGTTTTTCGTTAAGCCGAGTCGTGGAAAAATTGAAAGAAAGGTTTTTCCTCAAAACAGTTATTTAAAGAAACGAGACTGAAAGACGCCATTGTATCCCTTCATGCTTTCACTGGATGTGATACGACGTCTGTAGCGTTCAAAAAAGGAAAAATTAATTTTTCAAACTGTTTCAGCAATGTAAAGATGTACACAAAATTGCTAATGACCGACCATGATGCTGTTGCAGAAGCAGGAAATCAACTTTTTTTGAGATTGTATAGAGCACACTCCACAGCTACATCTCTTAATACTTTCCTATACCAGTCCTTCGAAAAATATGTATCAAATGTTAACCCCTTCGGGACGGGAGCCATTTACGAAATTTTTAATCTTTTGTCACCGTTTTTTTAAAAACAAAAATTTGTGTCTTCTTGAATCGAGAAAATGCGCTGATTGAATAAAGCAATTATTACAGTAAAATTTTACTAGTGAGGAAAAACAAGGATTCTGAGCGCTTCATGCGGCACGTATACGTGTCGCTCGTCCCCAAGGGGTTAAACCTGACATTTCATCCCTCCCACCAACAGAAGGAATGGCCAGACAGCATTCTTTCCGGGTGTACCACCAGGTACAACTGTGGCTCGGCGTGGAACAACAAGCCGAACTCTGGGGTTGGGAACGAAGACAGAATCGTCTTATTCTCATAACAACCAAGGATTCGATCGCACCTGAAGTTGCCTTAAATACCATCTTCTGCAATTGCACTACTGGGTGTGGAGCTAAGTGTGGATGCAGGAAAGCAGCCATTAATTGTACAATCATCTACAACATCTGTCATGGTGACTATCTGAATGCTACACACAAATATGTAGATCAACATAATGAGGAAAAAGATGAGGAGGCGATTATGGATTCAATCTTGTTGAGAACACCTTCTAATGCACCATCCACTTCAGCTGATGATGATGTGTCAAAGAAATAAAATGAACATTACGACTTAGTAAATAATATCTGCTTAGTGATAAATTAGTACTTTTCATTGTTCTCTATTATGTTTGGTCGCACTAACAAAGTTTCGCATGACCTAAACATTTTCTTAATGATAAATATTTGTCTTCAGGATCATGGGGAGATGAACAGGATAGGGAAGAAAATGGTGTGATGATTATGGATCCTAACGACCCATGCACTTCCGCTGATGATGATATTGAAGGAAAAAATAAACCAGAATGATAAAGACTCCTTGTAGAGACTTATCTATTTCATAATTACATAATATCTACTTAATTATAAATTAGTATATCTACTTTTAGTTTTCTCCATATATTATACTCGCAGTTATAATGTTTCACATTAATAAACACTTCATTAATGGAGAATATTTATCTTTATTAACTAATTACCTGCCATTATCTCATGCAGTATTGGAATGTTATCTCTTTTATTTTATTTATTTTTTGTGACAATATTTAATAAATTTAAATAGAAATTAAATAAATTTGAAAAGAAATTTATTTTTCTTGTGAAAAATCCGTCCGAAGGTTCCGGTCCCGTGAATGACGGATAACCGAGGTTTCACTATGTATACCTGTCATATTTGTGCTCTTTAATTTATGCCAGAGCAATTTTTTCATGAAAACCCACATTTTCTGCGATATTTCAAAAAACTAAAAAAGTGAAGGAGGAACTTATTTTTGCCCCTCCATCGCCCCCGCTTACTTCCTATCCATAAGGACTTTTTATCTAGTGATTAGTAACTATCAATGAACAAATATACCAAATTTTATCAATGTAGCATTTATTATGGCAAACTTTCCTAATTTGACTGGACAAAATCCATCAAGGTTCTGGACCCGTGGATGACGGATAACCGAGGTTCCACTTTGTATACCTGTAATTTGTAGAGAATTTATGCTCTTTAATGTATTCCAGAGCCATTTTTACATGAAAATCCACAGCTTCTGAGGTATTTAAAAAAAAAGACTAAAAAAAGGGGGAGGGCAAAATTTATTTTTGCCCCTCCCTTCCCCCGCTCACTTCCTATCCATCAGGACTTTTTATCTAGTGATTAGTAGGTATCAATGAACAACTGTACCAATTTTTATCTCTGTAGCATTTATTTCGGCAAAATTTCCTTATTTGACTGGACTATAGTTGCATTAACTGTTTGTTTTAAAATATATGTAAAGTACAGTTGTGGGAAAAAAAAGTAAACACTCCCTACTAACTCCTCAACATAATATCGTAGACAAAAGTTACTGGTACCGAACGATTGGAAATAAAGCTTACTTTTAAATGACGTATTTAAAATTTCCTTAGGGGGCCATCTACATATTAAAACGAATCCAAAATTCATTTTTTTTTTTTCAATGACGATACCCAATTTTAACGAGATATTTCAAAACTTTGGTTCAAACTATGCCTAAAAACCAGATTTCAAGTCATTTGAATGATAAGTTTTTGAATTATAAACATTCAAAATGTAGTGCTTCTAATGTTATATTACATTTTCATATTTTTATTTATAACTTCTGAAATTATGACCTTAATGTCCTAATATTTTGTGTAGCAATAATACTAATATACCCAAACATAAATACTTTGAATTTGCAATTTTTATAATTTTCTTATACGAATTATGAAATTAATATTTAAAAGAATTATGAATTGCAACCTACAATTTTTTTGATGGATTCAGATTTATTAAGTCCTGCTTTATGGAAATCCAAAATTTCACATTTTTCTTTCAAGTATTTTTCAAATTATGCTTAAAAAAACGGCAAAATAATGGTTTCAGGAATGATTTCTATGATATAAGTGACTAAATATTTTTAAATTTTTTATGCTATCCCGTAATCTAACAGGCTTAATTGGCTGCTTAAGGTGCCTTAATCAAGAAGGGAGCTCTCTCGGTTAACAATCAAGCACCGAACTTTAATTTGGATAGAGCCCTTAAATTACGTTCGTTTAAAAATAATTAATTTCTCAGAAACTAATGGTTCGAATTGTATAAAAATTTGTTTTTAGACTAATTGAAGGGTAAAGAGTTCATTTATGCTGTCAGAATTGTGTACTGCTATTGAAAAAAACAATGTTATGGTTCGTTTTTATATTTAGATGGCCCCCTAAGCAAATTTTATATACATCATTTAAAAGTAGACTTTATTTCCAATTGTTCGGTACAAGCAACTTTCTTCTACGATAATTTGTTGAGGAGTTAGTAGGGATGTTTACTTTTTTTTCCACGACTGTATGTGTTTTCGAAAATGTATTAAGGGCGGTGAAGTGTATGTCATTTCATTGTATAATAATAAATATCTTTTATGCAATACATGAAATACTTTTACAATACGTCACACTGTAAAAACTGTAAAGTTACTAAAGTTTTTCTAGAAAACTTGGATTCCTAGAACTTTTTATATAACGTCAACAAGAAAAAATCCTGTAACAGACGCTGTCACAGGAATTTTTGTTGTTGCCGTTACGGAAATAGTTCTAGTAATCCGAGTTTCCCAGAAAAACTTTAGTAACTTTACAGATTTTTTTTTTTACAGTGCAGATAATAACTAATTTTACTAAGCATTTTTAGGAAAAAAATCACAAATTTTCACTATTCAAATAAAAATAAACATTTTAGAAACCTTATATTTATTTTATAACGCAGTTTTCTTAACTTGTATAACGTTAACAACAATAAAAATCCATTTACTCAAGGCTGATCAAGAAATCGATATTTAAAAAATATTACCGTAATACGTTAACAGGGCACTATATCGATTTATCACTTTAAAGTGCTGTGTAATATCGTTAAAATGTATTACACGACATCGAGAGCTAAAGCGTAAAGATAATTAATGCTAAAGAAAAAATTGTCAAAATCTGCATCAGTTTGAATAATGATATCCCAGATGGAAAAAAAAAACTCTATATTAATATAAACATCTACGTAAATTAAAGAAGAGTGTTATATCAATAACGCACTGTTTTTTACAGAGTAATTATAGTAATAAAAATTTTATTTTTCTGAAACTTATCTGTCACTTTTATATTATATCGATATTTAAACTAAATTTGTTTGTTTTCTTCAACTAAGAACTGTATTTGTAACACATTTACTTTCTAAATATCTACATTATCATTTAATTAACACCAAATCAATATTATAAGAAAAGTTTAGCTACTTACTTAAATAATTCACATATTTATCATTTGGCAATAACATAAAATTTCGTAATTCATGCTTAAGTCGGTATTAATTTATAATTTAATTTGGTTACTTGTCATTTTATTGATCTAAGGGTGTTTAATCTATTTAAAGTACTATATGATATCTGCGAAAATATTATACGACATTTAGAAGTTTATAAGTGCGGATAATTAGGTTTCTTAAAGATAAAGATGTCCATATATGTGCATTGCTATATTGATTTGTTACAAAACAAAACTTTATATGCAAATCACATTAAAGAAATGATGCGTAACGCTATTTTAAAATTAAATATGGACATTTTTTATTAAACAATTAGAGTGCAAAATATTTAGTTATTATATAAAATTATTTTCGAAACTTTGCTAATATATCCATCACTAATTTACCATTAGGTATTTTATGTTTTATTGATCTACAAACACATGATAAAAAAAAAAAAATTATATTAAAATTAATCTAAAATTTAATTAATACTAAAACAATACTCAACATGTTATTAAAAATAATATAAATGTATTAAATACAGCGTTATTAAAAAATTAAATAAAAAAAGAGAGAGATTTACATAATAAATTCTACAGATTTTTTTTTTTAACTTGCCGTATAAATTCCTAATTCAGTTTAAATATTCCAAATATTCATTAAATTTACTTAAACATCTGTGGATTAATAAGTATTTTTATTACTGTACTAACGTTTACAGCACATTTTACCATACGGTCTATTAACAGTTGAATGTTTCCACAGGAACCAAAAATTTTCCAATGATACTGGAATGACACGATTAGGATATTTATGGGTAAACGCGTTCAAAGAATTCGTGAAAATTGTACTCCTGGGTACGTCCTACAGTACGTCTTACTAGGATAACTGTCTGGAAGAACTGCAAAGGGATTCATAGGATTCCAGCAGTGTACTACTTGAACAGTAATTTCTGAAACCAAAATCTCAGTAGTTAAATTTTATGCCTTTGTCGACATTTAATTAAATAATGAAATCAGCTTTCCTTCATCAGACAAATTGTTTTTGAAAAAGTATGAAAATTCATAAAATGTATAAAGTTTGCAAAATGACTAAGTTTATTCGCATATGAAATTATACAAACAGAAATTAACTGAACTAGGAAAAAATGGAATACTAACTAGGCAAACAGGAACAAAAACATATAAACACACACAAATACACATTAGATTGGTTTAATTTACACTTAGCGAGAACATGATTGCGGACAATTTCAGGTCGAATTGCTAATTAATTAAAGCGTTCTTTATTGTGGCAAATGGATGACTCTTTATCTATTGGTGCTAAATTGATGACTCTTTGTTTTTTTAAGATAGCAGATCGTTTTTGGTTTGTGGCAAAACTGATACAAATTGATTTAATAAAGGCACATACTGTAAAACGTTATATGATTGAGCATGTTTTCTATTATTTTATCATTCAGCATTAAAATACCTCAAAAAAATCTCTTTCATTTATGTATTTTGAAAATCATGTATACCAGCGTTTTTTTGACAAGTTTTTATACGACAAATAAAATATTAATCGTTAATATTCATTCGATTAATTTCATTTTTTCGTACGATATTCCTCGTTAACACTTTCTATTATTCAATTAACATTTTAATATAATAATTTTTTAATCAGTTATTTTATTTAAAATTATAATTAAGTACATTATTTATTAATTAGCTATGCTTTTGTTATCTTTTTTGATAATATTTCCATACTATACATTTTAATTATTATTTGATTTCTTCTTCAGATATTTTAAAATTTACCATACACATTTACCTTCTTCTTTATTTCATTTTTAAGTATAATAATAATTTTATTTTTATTTATTTATTTTAGTAATAAATTTATTAGTTTATATATATATATATATATATATATATATATATTGTAAAAAATGTTAACTTTACTTGTTTTTGGATGTGAAGAGAGATAACTTTATTGTAAATATTGAAACTAAAAAGAAAATATCTCATGAATATATTAATACATATATATATATATATATATATATATATATATATATATATATATATATATATATATACATATATATATATATATATGTATATTATTATTATTAAAATGATTTAAAATCTAATCACACTTAATTTTTCTGAATAATTTATTTTTACGATATTTTTTACATTTTATCTTACTTTTTTTTACAAAATTATTCAGTTCAACAAAATTAAGTTCTTTCTGAAAATCTAAAAAAGATTTTCAATTAGAAACAGCTATCTAAACTTAAATTCAAACGTCATCACTTATACAATCTCATATCCCAATTTCTTTAAAATACTCAAAGTGTTAAAATTACATAAAGAGTACTTTTATCAATTCAATATATATATCAAGATCAACCATGTCGGCCTAAACGCCTGTGTATTTTATAACTGGAAACCCCCATCATCTTTCGACAATGCCTGCTGTTTGCCGTCAAATCATCATATATATATATATTAACAAATTTTGAAATTTCTTTGCATGCATAGAAATGCACACATTATTTTTCTTCAGTTATCTAACAAAGTTTCAGACATGTAATTATTATGATGTAAATAATAGAGAAGAACCATCCATTATTATCATTAATTATGACTGTGTATATATCCTATTTATTGCAAACTTTAGAATGAATATATGTTACATTCCATTTATAAACAGCTGAGTGAATACGTCAACAGACTTTAATCATAATTATGAACCATATGGCTTATATGCATAGCATACGTAATTCTAGTATAAGATATTTAGCATAATTCATCTTTACATGACATTTCAAGTATACAGCTTTTGATTATAGACTGGCAATATTGTATAGCCGTATGTTGCTATTATAATATTATAGTATATAAATAAAAAACTTTACTTAGGACATGGTCTCTGAATTTATCACATAGAAATATCGAAAGTTTTTTATTTCGTTGCAGGTGTTAATATTTTACTTCAGTCTTCTGCTTCAGAAGATAAAATATCATTTACTAACATACGGGATGTAATAAATCACTTGGCACTCCCTTTCTTTTACATGTTATGAAATCTATACATATTTTGTTAAACAGGTAAAGTTTTTTTTTTATATATATTGAATATATACTTTCTAAAAAGTAAAATAAACTGTTACAAATATAGAATTTATTATTTTTTTATTTTTTTATTAACAGAAAATAAAGAAATTCCTATTGACAAAGCAATTAATTGCTGATTGATTACGAAAAACTCTTGCGAATAATTATAACATTCGAAAATCATGTAATTCACAAATATGTTCTAGATTAGCATAATTTATATATATTTCAAAAAAAAAAAAAAGACTTCCTTACCTTTTGTAAAATGTTTCTTTTTGTCATATGTGGCTGGCTTCAATATCTACTGTAAGTGCTTTTTCTGCATTATTTATTGAAAATTATTACATTTTATTTCAGTTAAAATGCCATTTTTGCCCCCATGAATAAAATTCTATGCAGGCTTGATTGTGAAATTTAAGTTTGAATAACTCCTTAATTAAATATTAATTTTTACTAAGAAAATTCAAGCAAGTAATGAAAATTAAAGTTAATTTATTTATAATGGACCAAAATTATTTATTAACGAGTCTCCTGAAAATATTTCTTCAAATAATATTCGACCTGAACATGAATATTTCGTTTCTTCTCTGTACACCTATTACATTACCAAAAAATATATTTTTTACTTTAACTGACGTATGATTAAAGCGAGAAGACCTCTTCTATGCTGTTCTTTTATTTACTGAACTCTTCATGCAGTAACCGATTGAGACATTTTGAAGACCTTGACACATAATTTTATTTTGGCCCTAGTTACAACAAGTATGTTCACAATTTAACAATTTTAGCACTTCCTTTTTCTTATAGGGTGATTCCGGGATTTATGACGCACATTTGTTTTTATTTGTGTTTAAAGTCCCCAAAAAATCATGCTGTTATATTTAATGTTAAATAAACAATGCGTGTACTGCGAGAAAAAAGTTCAAATCAAATTATTAATAATTAAAAAAAAAAATCTAAAACATTACACTGCGGCGTGTCACCCGTACATTCAGGCTGAGACGCCGAAATTTTGCGGTAGTTATGACGCGCTTGTAATAAGAACATAATCAAATTATGAATAAAAATATTTTAAAAAATTATTCTTATCTGGACTATAATTAACGCCGTAATAAAAAAATGAAACCAAATGATTACTGATGATTGATAAATGATTATTTTGCATCTCAATATATATCTTTATTGTCAATTCGGAATTTTGAAATCTCCAATCAATGAATATTTTCAAATCATTTAAAAAAATCGATATATCATGCTAAATCTAACTAATCATATTTTGTGTGACATTTAAGGTTCCGGTAATTGAACTATGTAAGTGCCCCAAGGTAAGTGCGTAACTATTCCTAGGCCATAGCCAGTACTCTTTAACTTTTGAATTGTAAATATTTTCTACCACAAACACACCTAAAAAAAAATATCTATCTTTTAACAGTAGATAATTCAAAATGTAGACAGATTTTAGTATCAACGTTCCAATAATATTAATAATAATAAAACTTTCCTAACGCAATAAATTGCGTTGTATGTTAAGTTGATGCAATATTTTAAGGAATGTATTGATTCAGAAAGTTACTATAGATTTTTAAAGTTAAAGGTAAATATATTATTTAAATTTAACGTTTCATGTATAAGAAAAAATTAAAATTATTTGTTATTTTTAGAGATTTATAACAGTAATAGTAACATGAAAGAAATTTATTTTTAAAAGACAAGAATGTTATTAACTAAAACCCTTCTATCTATAAATGTTATTTTGAAGATATACAAATACTCATGTATGTTAAAGTATTTATGCGATTTTAACAACTACTTTTATTTGTATTTTGTTAGGAGCGTATATTCTTTAAAATCGCCAATGAATATAACACTACCGTTTCAGGTTAGGAATATTCTATTTAATAATTACATTTCAGAATTTGTAATATTATTCTGCGATGAAAAAAATAAAAGTTCATAGTAATACTAAAGGTAGAATCGTATATATTGTGATTTGTAAACATATAGAAATAAAATGTTTGATAAGTTTTTTCTCACATAGTGTTATTTTATAAATCTGTTGTTATAGTTATATAGTCCAGGAGAAATGTCCATTTAACCTTGCTAAAGGTCGGGCAAAAGATTTTTTCTGACTTGTTTATAATGATGCCAACATAGAAAAAACAAGTTTTCTAGCAAAATTTCTTTAGGCTAAATTTTCTGTGGTCAAAATCAACAAAATTTTGGGACCTGTTTTGATTTTTTTTTAAATATCTCGAGACTCGTTGCCATAGCATGTTATTTGTCAGTTACAATACTAAAGAGGACAAAATTCTCTACAACGTTCATATTTTTAGCTTTTTTAATTTCAAAAATAGGACATTAAAAAAACCCCTGAAAAACGTAGTTTTACTTCGAATATTCAAATGTTCCCCGCGGATTTAATCATGTATGTCGACTTCTAAAAATTGGTAGCAGTAATTTATCTATTATTTGCACACTGACGTCTTTATTTGCATCTCAACAGACATTTTATATTCAATAATAATCAAGTGTAGATGAATGAAACAATTTTCATATTTAGACTGTAACTTTAAGTGTATACAGTGTTAACTTCAAAGCATTGTTTAAAAGAATACTTCAATATTTAGTAACTTATGGGAACGATAATTTAAATTAAGGAAGAATTCTTGTTTAATGTTTATAATTTTTATAATGCATACATATTTTTCCAGGTATCAATGGGATAGGTATGAAAATTTACGACAAACATGTTTTATTCCACATTACAATAGTATATTTTATTTACCAATTACTGAAAACATATGTTTTAATGTTTTACTGTTTTAAAGATAGCAAACATTGGATTGTAGTTCCATATAAAATGGGTGACTAAAAAAATAAATATATGTTATATAAGAAATACTTTTGCTGCGTAAGAAATACCTTTAAAATAGCTGTAATAAAAATGACAACAGATTTCACTAACTAATGTTATGCATTTATCTCTTGTAAAATTTAAAAATTCTGTGAATAAAATACTTGAGATCACTAGCTTCATAAAAATATTTAAAAGGTTTGTTTAAAAAAAATATTGTAATTTGTCCCACTTATAATGATTAAGTATAACAAGAAATTATATCATTTTAGCATGTAAAAATATATAAAATTTTAAGATTCTCTAATAATCGCTTTAAAGCTCAAACAGAAAAAACTTACTTTGTTTGTTGAAAAATATTCTTTGTGGAATTTTCTAATCTTCTGTATTATGTACTGTTTTGGAACTATATCTGTTTAATGATCTCAGTGATACCATTAATCAAATGAAATACCAATTTATTTATAATTGTAGGCCATATAAACATTTTTGATTTCTCACTGATCACCTGTTTCCTTCTACTCCATTTTTCCAACACAATTAAGTGAGGTACGCAATATGACTGCATAAGCTAAAGAAAAAAAATTGTATTTTAATAATAATAATTTTTACAGGCTATTTTAACAATATTTTTTCTCTATGATGGCACTCTTGTACGATTATTAGCATCTCGTTTCAAGGTAATATCTTTATTCTGAGTAAAACAGATATCTGGATCATCTAGATGTATAAAGCCTGATACTTCCCATTCATCAGCACTTTCCTACATTTTCTCTAGTATTTACATAGTGTCACCGTCATTGTCATCTGGAGAAAATTTAACAACGTTTCCGCAATTGATTGAGCAACAATTTTTGAAAATCTATGAGAAATTTATTCCTTCTTTCAGCATGTACATACTTTACCGCAACCCTTTTTACATGAACAACAAATTATTTGTAGGAACGATTGAGGCGCCGGATCTTTCATTGTCTCAATGGGTATAAGCCTATGATTGATGTTCATTCAAACCCACTCCTCTGGGTTTTTATTTCTAACCAGGTTTGGATTTGGTGGTAGCATCGGAAGTGTCCGAATATTAAAAAAAAAAAAAAATGCAATCGAACTCGAAATAGTACAAAAGCACAACATTAGATATGATTTGAGGTGTTGATTCCAGGTATCTAATGAAAAAAAAAATGTATTTAAAAGTAATAAAATGCAAGCGAGATATTTGTCAAGAACGCTCCCATAGGTTTAATATTACCATGCGAAAGTATTCATGTGACTAACTTAGTCTCATAATTCATATAACTGTGGCTATAAATACCCCAATACGAGAACTATCGTAAAATCTTTGAAAATGAAATATGTATATACGGAATCCGGTCTTTAACCCTTTCGGGAAGTGTGATGTATACATGCATTGTCAAAAGTTGCATGTAGAATTTGTTTTTGGTAACATTAAATAAACGTAATATTTGTCTTTTTTTTAATTAAAGTATTGTTTGGTATTTTACATTTAAAGGTAAGTGTTTCAAAAAAGCGGTGACATCCAAATAAGATTTGTGTAAGGGATGCCGTCTCGACAGGGATCAAGATAAAGAATACGAACAATTATGCCTGATAAGATGGAAACCTGTTTAAAACGTAATATATTTATGTTCCTTTCGGTTCGGTTTTCAAGGGTTTAATGAATCAATATTTCATAAAGCTGATGTTCAGCATTACATATTTAATGATTTCACACTAATTCGGCTATTAGATATTTATTAAAATTCTCATGGTATAATTTCTTTTTAGGGGGGGGGGGCATCAAAAACCACATTTTCGACAGGTGTAAAAAGGTCTAGTTTTGGCCCTAAGACACATAACTTACTGCTACTGATATATAGAAGTTGACATACACGATTAAATCCGTGGGAAACACTGGAATAATTGGGGCAGACCTACTTTTTTCGCGTTTTCCAAGAAAATTTTAAAAAATGCCCTATTATTGAAATGGCGTATTGTGCTTGCTACTGAGTATATAAAAAAGTTGTAACTGTGAAAGTTGTAGATAATTTTATCCTCCTTAATATTGTAATTGACAAATAATATACTATGGCGACCTGTCTCGAGATATTTAAAGAAAAAAAAAGTCCCAAATTTTGTTGTTTTTTGGCAACAGAAAATTTATCCTTAAGAAATTTTGATAGACAACTTGGTTTTCACATGTTGGCATCATTATAAACAAATCAGGAAAAAAACTTCTACGCGACCTTTTTCAAGGTAACCCCCTTTGTTTTGGTACATTTCCCTTTGACTAATATACTTATACAGTCTTTTAACTCTGTATGATTATTTGAATTTTAAGGCAATGCTAACATTCTTCCTTTCTCGTCTTTAATAATTTGTTGTTGTTTTTGAAGTATAAATGTAAAGTGCGTTTTCTAAATGTGTCCGTTGCCGCGTAATACTGTTTTATTTAAATTATGCATGTGTATAACGTAAATAAACTTTGATTGTTAAAATTGAAGCATTAATGGATATTATCCAAGCGTGATACGATATTAGTTTCTTCAGATATACATATTTTTAAAAGGATTGTTTTTGTTTAGTGCAGGACAAGCCTTTACGTGCAGAGTGGTGGGCCTACATGATTTGCCTGATCCGCTTGTCAGAAATCTACGTAACAAGAAGACTGGGCGTAATAGAACAATGGATATAAGTAGATGGATTAGTAAGTAGAGGAGCAACATAACATCCGAATTAAAGGTGTTTCGACTAGGTGAGGTATAGGAGGCAATGAGAGCAAAGTACGTCGTGACTTTTATGGACTTTTAGGAATTAATTTTATGTAATATTCTTTTCCGGTTGCTAATTGTTTTCTAAACTTTGTTGATTTTTGCTCTACACAGGATAGCAAAACGTTATCAAGCAAGGAGAAAACGAGAGCTGGAACCTTCTTGATACCAAATTGAAAGTGTATACGCAGCTAGCAGAATATAGATATGGAGGAGGTGAAAAAAGTGTAAACATCAAGAAATACGTTGCACCTGGAAAATAAATTATGTGCTGTGATGCGATTGTCATTTCAGAAGTTGTCGAGAACTAAAATTCTACCGTACTCCACAGTGTTAAAACTGCCTCCATTGGCTATCTCTTTGGAACGGTTCCGTTACCTACTGAAGGATTGCGTCCTTGTGCAGATACGAAAGAGGCGTTAACTAAAAATTGAAATCAAAAAAGAGAAAAAAATAATGTTTTAAGGGAACATCTTGCACAAAACTGGTACGTACTTCCTCAATCAGCCGACGTATATCACCACTGACTATCGTGAAGCGTGGGAAACATGTAAAAAATGGGTTGGAACATGGCATGGGCTATTTAGCTCTAAAATATTATCATCTGAACCATTGGATTTATTTAAAATGATTCCACGACTTCAAAATAGTATTGATATAATCTTCATGCCTATCGGTTTCTCTATTTATACACCCGCAGCTGATCTTATCTAGTAACTGCAGCTGAATTTCTTTAGTTAATAATTACAAGCCAACTGACGTAATTAATAGAAATTGGCCGTCGAATAAAGTGGAATGAATTAGTGGATATGAGATATTCAGAATAATAATACAATAAAGAACGAACGTTATACATTTGTTATAAAGTATGTATAAACATGTATTTATTTAAAATTACGCATAAATTAATTACACTGATTTATCTTTATTAGTTGTAAATATATAATAATACATATAAATGAACACATAATGAAATAAAAAAACTGAAGTTGGGAAACAGTCTTGTGTATTGCAAATATATATTGTTACGAAATTTACTTTTATTTGATAAACAGTGGATAAAAATCTCTTCTTTTGAGCTCACACTTTATTAAGTTTAAGAACATTCCACACCAATTATGTAATTTAAAAGAGTAAGGGATTATTTTTTCATTCCGATACGCCAAGCTCATAGTTAATGACCAACAAACCAACAGCGAAATCCATAGAATTCATCACTGATTATAACCTCTCAACCAATAATCACGATTTATCAATCGTTATACAGCCGCTAGAAGACCACACTCGAATTATCAAGAAAATCTGGTTTCAACATTCAACCAACGCGTACCATGATGTTCATAATCAAACATACTTCCGTCAAGGATATAGCACTAGTTAGACAAAAGCTCCTGAAGCACCTGAAGAAAGAATGTTATAATGTCTTTTTCAATGTTTAGAAAAAACAATAGAATAAAATATCATTAAAAAATATTTCGGTAAATAATACTTCCCTTTTTTCATATAATTATGTAGACAAGACGAACAACATTAATTTTTTATAGAAGAATGTCCTTAATTTCATGCACATTTTTGCAATTTAAAAGTTTTAGTTAATGCTGAATTTCCAACTTGTTAATGTTATTTCTATCCAAAGTTATCTTATTTCTATTTTTAAATAACTTGCTGTTTTTTAAAAAATAAATTTTGAGTTTAATTTCATTTTATATAAAGTATATATTTTTAGAAAAGGTTGTCTTTTACTTTAACGTTATTCTTAATTTATGAAATAATTAATTAACAGGGTTTATTCGAAATTTTTTATTAAATGATTTCATATTCACTACCGGTTAACTCCGATTTTAAAGGCGATTCTCATGAAAAACCACCAGGATTAATTTAGAAGATGATATCCATAATTTATACTTTAAAATATTTTACATAAAAATATTATATCTCATTCATTAAATAAACTATTATACTTTGAAAAAAGAAGACATACAATTTTTGGACTGTATATATTCTATATAAATTAAACACAAGGAATCTTATTTAATTATTAAATTTACATGCAATACAAATTTATGACATGAAATACATTTATGCAATAGAAATATACGCATCCCTTTGTTTATGCATTTTTATGTTAAAGATCACTTACGTCAGACCACCTACAACGATTGTCATGTATGTCTTTGTATGAAAATTTTAATTTTTCATTCTTAAAAATATCATATAATGTTCATTAAATAAATAAACTATTCTACTTTGAAAAAAGAAAGATATAAAATGTTTGAACTAATATATATTCTATATAAATTACACACAAAGAATCTTATAAAAAAAGTAATATAAAAAAAGCAATTTCTTCTGAGCTGATTAACTTTTTATGTTTCTTCAAAGTAATCCTCTTTCAAATTCATTAAACTTTTAGAAAGTTAATTTCGTTCCAAGGAGATATTTATTTTGCTAATTTTTTTGTCACATAAATTTAAAAAAGTAAGGAACTATTTTAAGAATGTTTTATTCTAGAGAAAACAGGATATACTTTAATGCGTTCATACATGTAAAGTAAAATTTACATTTAATAAACAAGTTTTAATAAAATAACTGAAATAAATAAATGTAAAATAAATGATTTATTTTATATTCTCTTCATTATTTTCAAAACATGCGTAATAAAAGGATTGAAATCACGGCTTCAATTGATATCTTATGTACAAGGTGATCCTATGTTGATTCCGTAAAACAAAACTTTGCCTTGTACCTATGAAGTATGTTAAAAATAATGTTCGAAAGGCATTTAAATATAGATACAGGGTGTCTAACTCAAAGTCGAACATAGATTTTCGTTTAAAAAACAATTAAGACGAATGATTTTAGCGAATTTTTCAACAGATTATTTTTATGTAATATGATGGCATCATGGTAAGCTCTCTAAGTGCCTTGTATGCTTAGTACCTTGTATACTTGTACCAATGTATGGCACATTATGCACAATCTTCAATATTGTAAATTATGTAGCATCTGTCTATGATTATTTTTTTGTATGAAAATAATGGCTATTTCTGCACTTCTCGTTGAGTGTTTGAATCGTAAATAGAACAAGTTAATATTTCAAGGAAATAGGAGTTACCTCTCAAATATCTGTATTTTTCTTAAAATGTAAAACTATATCCAAGTTCCACTTCGAATGAAATACTGTGTAATTATCACAATATATGTAACTTTCGATTCTTATTTCATATGCAAAAATGATTCAATTCCATGAATACTACGTGGGTGGTTCAATAATTATTGTCCCTAATGTAGTATATAAAATATTTGTACTGCGATGGTTGATGTAGAATATCGAAAGCCTAACCTCTTAAATGCCTATATGCTTAATTTCAGAACGGTAGATGCTATATTGACATATTTTTCGAGAGAAGGGTGAAGTTTTAAGGACATATTTTTGGGGTGAGATTTTGAAAAGGTGGTGAGGGTGAAATGCTGGTTTAGAACTAATAAGGATACATTTGTGACAGTGAATGAGATGAGGTTGCATCACTATGATCCCGAGTACAAACGACAGTTGTTACGTCTCATCCACTGTCACAAATCTAGACCCATAAGCTAAAAATCAGCCTTTCACCCCCATTCCCCCCCTTTCACTCCTCCTTCCAAAACTATGTGAATGTATAAGCTACGGTTCTGAAATTGAGTATATAGGCATCTAAGACATTAGGCCTCGATATTCCACAACAATCATCACAGTACAAGTATTTTATATACACTAGGGAGAATAATAATTGAACCACCCTCGTATAACCCATATAATTTCGATGAACAATTAAATTGTATTATATAAAATATTACAGTATGACTTCTTATTAACCTACAACTTTAAACTGAAATAACTTCTCAGAGGCACACTAGATGACGGCACTAATGCGTGCAGTGAGAGAGGACATAAAAGGAATTTGTTTCCGACTGTCTTGAAAAAGGGCAAAATTGTAATGTTGTGTTCTCTGTATTTTGTTTTAAATGCTAAAAAATGATTCTTTGAACATTTTATAAAAAAAACGTAATAACGAATATGAATGCAATCCTTGGAAGTATTAATCATTGTTCAACATATTAAAAATACGTTAAATCAATGGAATTAAATTACTTTATATATTGCTTGTACTGTAGTGAAACCTTGAGCTTAGTGAACGTATTAACAGGGGCTTGTCAGTG
The DNA here is from genome assembly GCA_963932465.1 of Maratus speciosus. Taxonomy (NCBI): domain Eukaryota; kingdom Metazoa; phylum Arthropoda; class Arachnida; order Araneae; family Salticidae; genus Maratus; species Maratus speciosus. Next base: position 540,630,420 of record OZ010786.1, on the reverse strand, counting down.
AGGGGGTTAAGGCCAGTTCCACGCAATTTTGAAAATGTCTCCCAAAGCGTCTTATTCAACTGAAGATTGTATTTTTATTGTTAAAATTGGTATTTATGTGGTGAAAATGCAACACTGTTTCTACGGAATTGGTTTTCAACATTCAGAAACTGACCTAAACCTTCCAGAGCAATGGTAAGAGATTGCATACTAAAATAGGAAAGGTTTTAGGTAAAGCTGAGTCTGTCGTGTTTTCCCCAAATTTGAAATATTGCTTGTACTGCAGTGAAACCTTGAGCTTAGTGAACGTATTAACAGGGGCTTGTCAGTGAGGGTGTTAAGGCCAGTTCCACGCAATTTTGAAAATGTCTCCCAAAGCGTCTTATTCAACTGAAGATTGTATTTTTATTGTTAAAATTGGTATTTATGTGGTGAAAATGCAACACTATTTCTACGGAATTGGTTTTCAACATTCAGAAAATGACCTAAACCTTCCAGAGCAATGGTAAGAGATTTCATACTAAAATAGGAAAGGTTTTAGGTAAAGCTGAGTCTATCGTGTTTTCCCCAAATTTGAAATCTGGGTTTGAACACTTGTCGGTATTGGTTCATGCAGGATGGTGCCCCTCCGCATCGAGCAGGCAGAGCGTTTGACATCATTAATAGTGTGTTTGGAACTCGGGTTATTGCTTATCAATACCCAACAATCATCCTGGTGCATTGCATTGGGCAACTTATTCACCGGCTATGAATCCGCGCGATTTCTATCTTGTCACATGAAAGACTTTGTGTACAAGAAGAAGCCGACAGACCTCAATAGCCTCAAGAAATCTATTATTGATTCTTTTGTAAACCATATTAGATGTAAATTTCCAACTGGGCGAAAAATGTCCGGACCAGGATTCGAACCTGGGACCTCCCTGGCTGAAGTCGCCAGTGCTCTGCCATCTCAGCTTTCCCGGACGATTCCGGTCGAACATTTTCACCCAGCTAACCATGATGATTACAGCAACTGGTCTGAAACCTGGTTCAGCTCAACAGAATAAATCTCAGGAAATGGAACTCCAGAAATCGCTGGATACGAAATTACACTAGATTAATATTAACACAATTATTCTAATTGGTAAACAAATCATATTAGATGTAAATTTCCAACTGGGCGAAAAATGTCCGGACCAGGATTCGAACCTGGGACCTCCCTGGCTGAAGCCGCCAGTGCTCTGCCATCTGCAAAATGCCATCAACATTTTCACCCAGCTAAGGTTATCTGGGTGAAAATGTTCGACTAGAATCGTACGGGATAGCTCAGATGGCAGAGCACTGGCGGCTTCAGCCAGGGAGGTCCCAGGTTCGAATCCTGGTCCGGACATTTTTCGCCCAGTTGGAAATTTACATCTAATATGATTTGTTTACCAATTAGAATAATTATGTTAATATTAATCTAGTGTCTTTTGTAAACATTAAAAGAGAAACACTTGAACAAGTAACTGATAACTGTGTGACTAGTTAGCTTTACTGTATCGTCTCTGAAGGTTCTCAGTTTGAAAACCTTGTACATTAATTACCTTTTCGACGTTCTTGTCAATTAAAAAAATATTTGCTGAGTTATCTGCAACGATTCTTGTGTTATTCCATTTTAGAGTTATATGTTAATTAAAAGACACCTTGTATATAAAATTTTATATTAATTTTTTAGCCATGCATTGAAATTAAAAGTTTATTAATTTATAGCATTTTAAATGTCTAATCTTGTCATGGGTTGTTATTAGATCTAGGACAAAAATGCAATTTGATGTAAGAAAAAAGATTCTAATAATGTTAATAATCAATTATCGCATAATGTACAACACTGGTATCCACTGTAGGGTATTATTAAAAAAAGTACATTTAACCATTCTCCGCCGTCCACCCTCTAGTGTAATACTATCTTCCAATGTTTGAATTCAATTAATTACTTTGATAAAAATTATCATTCTGAATGAGTACCAGAACTATATCGGATTACATATCACATGATTATATAAGAAAATGGTTTATTTTGAAAATTGTTACATAAGCATTTTTAAAGGAAGCAAATTTTAAAAATAAAATAATTAAAATATCTGAATGCACATTGTTAGTATCCCATATGTTTTAACGATAATTGGTCACGTATTATTACATTTAGACAATTACATAAAGCGTGTATAAGCTTTAAAAGCTTGATCATTTTTCAAAATGCAATTCCTTACGTAATTAATATTTTTTATCCTTATTTTAAGTATTATGGGATGTATTACAAAGGAAAATCTATCCACTAGATTCATTTATGATGAGATTATAATTAAGTATTTTCTTTAATCTGAATGTCTGCAGATGTATTATACTAAGATTGTATGTATAGATAGATATAAAAAATTATGATATCGAATATTCCTTTAGTTAACATGATGATAATGTAAGTTAGTGTTGAGGAGGAAAGGTCACCCCAATACATACTTTATGAATCATAAGTTTATATACTTTCTGGCAAACATTTTTAAAATAAATGGTAGGTATAAAATTATGAATGAATATAAACAAAATGACGAGTTATTTTTATTATGTACATAAGAATATTTTATGAGATCAGCATGTACTGTAAGAAAGAAATATCATCTATTGCAAATATTTTATTTAAGGATAAATTTGAAAAGAAATTGTAATTACTGTATGAAAATGAAAGTGAACATTTTATGTTTTATATAAATGAATGTAAATAATTTCCGACTCTAACCTTATAACGTGAATCATATGAAGTGTTATATTGCAAATCTTGTAAATGTGAATATTTTTATGCATAATCAATACTCTTAACACTTAAGCGAATGCATCACTAAATCGATAAAACCTTTTTTTATATATAATTTTGAAAATATCATTAATCCCGTTTAATACTGTAACCGTTCAATGAAAAGAAAGATTAATAATTCTTAGAAAGAAATTCTTACCCAAATGTTTTTTTTTCCCCGTAAGATATGCATGGTTAATTACCTAAATCCTTAAATCCCGATATGTTGCATAAAAAATAATGAAACAAATTACTGAAATAGCAAGATTAATATTTATGTAAACTCTGAAGTTATTTAATTAATCTCCGTTCTTCGATTTTTCTAAAGTTTTTTACCAAACGTCAAACATAAAGTCAACGATCTTAAAATCTAATTGTAACGGATGTTATAAAGTTACAACTATTTTAATAATAGCACTGTAAGTTTTGAAAGTTATGTTATTGTAATTTAAAATATGTCACTTAATATGTATTGAAATACTTAAATTCTACATTAAGTACTTATCATTTTTATATCGCTTAACAATCGTAGTTGTATATCTCTACCTTCTAAAAGAGAAACATACTTGCTTGAAACTCATTTTAATGACATTGTATTAATTAAGAATAGTGAAATTAATGTTCATTGGTGAACAAAACTTAAGGACCAAGAAGAAATGTGCCCGTAAATGTGAATCTACGTGAGATTGTGTGCCAAGAAATAAACATCAAGTATTAACTGTATGTTACACAGGATTTAATATATAAATTTTATTGAAATGATGTATACAGGGTATTACCAGAGGTTCTTATTCTGAAATGTAAATATTATCCGAAAACATTACTGTACAAAGAAAGCAAACTACTCACAATTAACAATTGTCAGTGCCATATACATAAAGGATGTGGCCACCATGTAATGCGAGAGAACTTAGAACACGGCTTGGCAAACTCGGAACAACATGATTCAGTAGCTGTTGAGGGAAATTGCCCTATTTCTCCTTCACTGTACGGATGAGGGTTCCCTTCGTCTCCCTAAGTAATACGTTCCCCCAAGGCATCTCATACATTTTCAGTGGGATTCAGATCAGGAAAACGTGCTGGCCTGTCTATGCAAAGGATATCTTCGGCCTCAAGACAATATTGTACAGACTGTGTGCGACGACAAGGTGCGATATAGTCCATAGAACGAAACTTTTAGCCGACAGCACCTAGAAAAAGTCGAATATGTGGAAGCAGGACGTCTTCAATGTACCGTCTACCGGTCATGAACACTTGGCCAAGCACATAGAGATCCGAGCGGCCATTGAACATGATGCCTGTACACACCATGATACTTGAAGGTGCATATCGATCTCTTTCTAGAAAATTTTTGCGAGAGTAAGCACTACCAACCTCGCGCCATATCAGTTTACGTCTAGAATCAGACCATAGACTGAATCTACTCTCACCTGAGAAGAGCACAGTAGACCAGTCGTCATCAGTCCAAATGCGATGCACACGGCACCACTGAAAACGGGAGCTACGTTGGCGTCGCGAGAGTGGGACACACACAACAGGTTTTCGGGCGTATAGTCCACCCTTTTCCAAAAGTGTTGCAACAGTTTTCCGCGATATTTTAGTTCCAGTGGCAGCACAAAGTTGATTTGCTAACTGACCAGCTGTGCTGCATTGGTACCTTTTTGCCGAAATAACACCAGGGATCTTCTTGGAACGTCCTACTGCTAGGACGACCTCCTCCCGTATGCCTAGTACATATTCCACTCATTTGGAATGCCACCCATAGCCTAGAAACAATACTATGTGCGATGTTATATTCACGGGCAACATCTCTCATTTTCCGTCCTTCTTCCAACTTTCCGATTATTCTACCGCGAGTAATATAATCTAAATGATGCCTCGAAGATATGTTCAAAATTTCAATATTCAAGCTTCACTGCATCTCTTTCAATTTTTACATCTTATGACAACTCACAGCCCTGTCGATTGCCTAAAATCTCTTATCTCTGCTATCAGGTGATCGACAAAAGTGGAAGTGCAAAATTTGCATAAGTTTCCCAAAACAGAGGACATCCCACATTCATGCCAATTTACACGTGCTGCTGCGGATATATTTCTAAATGTAATCGTTGAAAATAACAGTGGTCCTTAAGTTTGTCCATCAGTATATGTTACTGAGATACTTTACAGCTTATTACCAGTTGAATATGATGTGCGTACAATTTATGTTTCTTTTAAAGGACTCACGAAGCAATCTATCTTGCATTCTGTTGGTGTTAAAGGCCTCCAAAGCAATGGAAAATTGTAGTAAACTTAATTAAATTTACATACGTTTTCTGTCTGTCAGTGTATCCGTGTCGCCAGTTCACCAATGTGTATTTAAGTTCTTTTCGACAAAAATATATTATAACCAGTACCGTATCAATGTTATCATGATAAATACGTGTTTATATTCAAAACATAGAAAAATTGAAAAAGTATATATTTTTAAATAAGATAAACTATTCAAAATAAGTCAACTAAAATTGAACGTTTTACAATGTAAATTGTACCAGTGTGTTTATTTAATAAATATTTCAAAATATCATTATGCTCTTAGCAAAATTCCTAAGAAATTTTTTTTTTATCTTTCTCTCTATACGTGTTATTTCATTTTTTTAAGAAAGTAGTTTTTCTTTAGAAATGAGTGTTTTTTGTTGTATTGATGAAAAACTATATGTCTCACCTATTTTCAACAGTAACATAAAAATATTTCTTCACGTTTCCTGATATGAGGACGCGAGTTTCAAATTTCGCATTATTAAAAAAAAAATAACCCTTGCCTATCTATTTATCTAATATTTTAGAAACATTTCCCTAAAAATAACTATAATCTGCAACAAAATTAGCTTTATCGTATATTTATGGCTTTGTAAAATATTGGTTTACTTTCAAAACACGCATTATACTGTACTAATAATTCGGAAACAAAACTTGGAATATTAAAACTTTCATTCCTGAATAAGGCGAGTTTTGAAATTCACGTCTCATATATATCCAATGCCCCGCCTACAATATGCTTAAGAACTTTAAATAAAGGATTTTATCATAGGAGTTTCTACCTTTTCATATAAATTCATTTCATAGATTATATCATGCTAGGGCATAACGTATACACCCAAGATCCTACCTAGATATTCCTAAAATTTATAACGGTAAGTCAAGATAGTTGCTTCCATCTTAAGACCCCCCCCCCCCACCACCACCACCGTTGGATTTCTCTTATAATGTTTCTCTTTATAATACTGATTTTTGTAGTGCTCATTTAACCTATCTACACCAAATTCTATGTATTAAAAAAATACTACCTAAATATAAATACCAGATAAAATGGGATTTGTATCAAAAACTAAATCAATACAATTATCCTATTATTCCGGACCTCAGGGTTACATGGCCAACTTGATCGGAATAGATGTTCCATGCTGCAACCAATAAACTAACATGTTATTCGATACCTGTTTCAACAACATTCACTAACTATTTCATGCAAAATCTCTAATATTTAAATTAGTATCTAATATTTAAAGTAGTAGTATTAGCATCTGCTAGTATCTCTATCTTATGATAACATACAACAAAAAAACATATTTATCTATTTTGATGAATATAACATTCATTTGAAGAAATAAATCTCTGTAACTTCGTCTGTTGCACTTTTTATAAGGATTTTGAGTAGAAGAACGTCACTATTTCCATCACATCCAACAACATAAATACATTTAGTAGGGTAACTAAACCATTGTGGGAAAATAACGCGAATTAAATCTATATTTTAATTGTAGTTAGATAATGAATACAATGATAAAAAAAACACCAACATTTATGGCTATTTCTATTTATTGCTAAAAACCGATACTATGGAATACAGTGCTTTATTGTGATATAAAGTTTCGTGGGGCAACTGGGTCTTGAATTTACAACATGACTCTGGAAATCCTAACAATTCAGATTCTCAAAGCTAATGTTAATTTGAATTAAGTTCTTAAACCTTTGTAAATGTGTTCAGTTATGTTCACTCTATCAGACAGAAATTTTAAAAAATACATTTTAATGTCTAAATATATATATATTTATACTCTGTAGTTATCCCATACCTTTATAAGGTACTTCCATTAATTTTTTCATTCTTATCATCGCAAAGTTTCATTTAATGATTTTTACCAATCTAGTAATGTATCCATTCAGTGTGTTTGGAGGAAACTGTATTATTGTCAATTCATTCATACTATCACAATTTTTGTGGGTGGCCGGTAATGTTTAATTAATGGTTATATATACATATATATATATATATATGTGTGTGTGTGTGTGTGTGTGTGTGTGTGTATTTAAACATTCTTCTTCCAGTTGCGCCATTTTTATGGGGACTTGTTTTATTAAGATTATTTTTGTGAAAGGGCTTTTTCTTATGTAAAAGGAATGTGGGATTTTGAAGAGGCCCTAAAGAGTTCTGTATGGATTGATTATGCTTATTTTTATATAATCTTTTTTATCTGAGATTTTGTTTATAATAACTGTTCGATTTCATATATATGTATTTTTTAAATCAATATTATAATACCTTTTTTATTGTGTAGATAAAAATAACTGCGTTTTAACATCACACAAAGATCAATTTTAACCATGTGAATTAAAGATAGACATTAAACAACCCGAAACATATTATCTTTGAAGATGCAACAATAAATTTACTCAATAAGGTTTCTTTCGATAACATTTAAGTATTATTTTTTACTTATTTTAGTTCATTATTAGTCATCATTTCTTACATAGACATCTTAATATATTATGTTATTATTATTATTGTTGTAGGTGCATGTAAATAAGATATGATTACAATTAATGTTAATGCTGACTCAGTATCGTATTCTACTTTTCACAGCTTTTTAAAATAAATTATTAAATGCATTAGAAAATGAAAAAATACATATACTATATTGTTATAAAAATGACTGTGGTTAAATTTCATTGATTGTGGTGAATTTTTTGTGTGCACTTGTAAACGAACTATAATTGTTACTTATTTTATACTCCTTAGAACTCCTTTACACTAGACCGGAGTGAAAAACAAAAAGTTTTACAAATCAAATCGTAATAGTGCGGAAAAGTTGCTACTCGTCAATACAAGCACAGAGAAAAAAAAATTTTGAAATCGGAGAATATCTTCCGTTCGCGCATCGCGCTCAAAGTTTTCGAATTTGAGCAAAAATTGTACAAATATACGAAAAATCGTAAAAAGGTATAAACTTTTTCCGATCGAACACATTTTTTTTGTACATACCATGACCTTGAGATGCAGATTGGAGGAAAAAATACCACACACTCCTCCTTTATCCCCTTCCAAACCCCTCAAGGGGGTGAAAATGGCCAATTTTCGTGGAAAAAAACGAAATTACAGGAGATGTAAATATTGACGAATCGGTCTGATTTTTTTTCATAAGGCAACCTTGAAGCTAAAAGTCGAAAACAATCCGCACCCCCCTCCCCTCGAGAGATCGAAATTGTGCAGCTCTTGGCCCGTCCTTCTAAGGACGACTCAGGACTCACCACGGGAATGTGGCTGCACTGCAAGTCCCACCCACACCCTACCCAACCAACCAACCAAACTGTGGGCGTGGAGAATTATGCAGATGTAGATTCAGGTACTGCGAATTCTGATTTACTGTCAAATTTTATCATTGTAGCACGAGAAGCGAGGGTGGCTCTTATAAAACCATCACGTCGCTCATGCTCAAACACTTTTGAGGAGCCCTGTGTCACCAGCTTGACACTGCGCTCTACAGCTTGCGTATGACATGGTATGTCTGCCAGATTCAGAGGAAGAGTTGGTTTTTGCCCCTTGGAAATCAAATCTGCAATGTCAGCTGAAGAAATGTTTACCAATAGAGGAGGACAGGTAATCTTGGTTTCAGACCATTTTATAATGTCATAATAATCCTCGGCGTCAAAATTTGTGGCCGGAACTTAAAAATTTCTGGCGGATTTTCCCTTTGTGGGAGTGTCTTTGGATTTCAGTACCCGCCGAAGTCCAAGCTCTCGAACGTGTTGCCTATCATCCACTACCATTGAAAGAAGAATGTTTTCTGGATGGGCAAAGAATGCATTTGTTTGTATGACCTTTGTTACCACTTCTTTTAGTTTTGCAGGTAAACTTCTACTTTTCTTGATGCATTTAAAAATATGTTTAGGTCCCTCAACTACTTAAGATCTTGTCTTAATTTCGAACCACAGAGGTACGTATACTGTCATAATGTAAGTGACAATGTTGATGAGATTTTCGGATTGAGTTTCTAATGAAATATACAGTCTCAGGAACCTATTTGCTGTCGTTAACCACCGCGAATGAGATATTGGTCCCGGATCTCTATTTGCAAGGTATGAGGAACAAGACCCAGCAGCAATGGAAACGGCAATGTCGTGCAGGTATCTCTGATCTTTACTCAGGATTTTTGGGTCAATGTGTGGAATGTGGCTTTTAATTCTCTTAAAAGCAACTACGGGCAAAGACTCGCAGCCAGCCAGCTGTTTCCCAAGAGGGCCACAAAAAGACTGAGGCCCTGTGGTTTTAGCATCAAATGTTTCTACAAGATGCCTCAAAGGTAGCTCATTAAAATGCAGGAGACAGATAACCCACTGTGTTGGTCTCTTTAAACGCATTTCTATATGTTTGATTGCTCCACTTTTTTAGCCAGCGTTTGTTGCTGTACCATCACACCCGACGACTAGAATTTTTGAAGTATCTATTCCGTTGTCTTCGAAATAGTCTACAATAGAGTTAGCAATGTCCTTTCCACTTTTTGAGGTTGGTACTAGATGGCAAAGGTACTTAGAACCCGGTTCCTCAACAACTGTAATGTGGTCTTCTCTTTGTTCAGACTGATATCGTTTACCTCGTTTGTCAACCAACACTAGAGTGTCATCGGCCCTGTCATCAAAGTACACACACATAGGGCCGTTCATTTGATGTTCCTGCTGCTCCAGATTGGTAAGAATTGCCCTGCACTTTTCTTTTTCTCGTCTAATTTTGCTTCTATCAACGATCAGAGATGTATTACTATCAGTAATAAGACCTACGTCTTTTAGCACGCTAGAGGTAATGGCAGCTGTTGCTCTGTTTTACAGACCAAAGCGATTACTTGACAAAGCAGTAGCTGGAAGCGACATGCGCATTTGTGAAGAGGCTGGGCTCCTTGACAGAGCAGACAAAGAGCGTGTGGGCTGAAAATCTAAATCATCCTCATCCTCATTGACATCAACACTTGTCTCCTCTCTTTCAGGATCAGTGCTGCAACCAGGCAAGCTTTGCATTTGTGTGCTGAGCACATCAAGATAACGAGCCTTTCTTTGCAACCTTGATGTAAGTTTTTGTGTTTCCTTTTTATGCACCGTCGGTCCTATTTCACTTAGTCTAAGGTGTCTTTGTGCGTAAAGAAACTTCAGTTCCAATGTAGGTATTTTCCTGTCCTTAGGGCAATCGCAACTGACAGCTATAGGATTAGGACAAATACACTTGACAAAGTTTTTCTAGCAAGTGCATTCTAGTGTCATCTCGCATTTGCAAGCTGATATGTCAAATAATGTGTTATACGATTGATGAATGAAGTCATTGTACTTCTTCTGTTTCCCAGCCGTGTGTTTGTCTCTTGGATATGATTTACGAAAAGCATAATAGCGATCGTGTAGTTGTTTCATCTTTTGGACGACTCTTGTGTGACAAACTGTAGGACACGAAGCCTTCAAATACAGTGACTCAATCTGTTGAGCTACAGTGTTTGCCACTTCTAAAAAGCTCAACTTCCTTCCAGGTTTAAAGTCACCAGACTACAATAACATGGCGTATTGCACTTCATGCCAACATTTGACAACGTCAGCATTGGTGGGAAGAATTGCCGATGGCAGTGGTTTGGCAGGGAGTGGCAGGGAGCAAATGAGCAGGGAGTATGAACGCTTCGAGTGAGCGCCATAATGAAGATAAAGGAAGCTAAATTGTGATCGATAAGACCGTTATGCAATTCAAGCTACAGAATTCTAAATGAAGCCGACAGGAAAATTTTTCAGCAAGAGTAGCGCTTCTTTTATATGCGAGATATATTCTTTTACAAGCGAGACAAGCAGAAACACACAGCGACGCCGAGGCGAAACTGAGTGACGCACAGCGATCGTTACCAGGTACGGGTACTGTGCTAGCTCCTCCCCCACTCCGTTTCTCGGAATTCCAGCGGCGCGCACGCGCAGCGAGCATTACAGTACACCGAAGAAGAAAGGGGCAGACGAGATGGAAAGGTCGAGTGACCGGGCGGTAATCAAACCAAAACATAATGTTTTCCGCAAAAAGTCGCCCCCTCGACAAGGTTCAAAGGGGATAGAGGACCTCTCGATGGGGGGGGGGGGGATTGTTTTCGACTTTTAGCCTCAAGGTTGCCTTATGCAAAAAAATCAGGTCGATTCGTCAATATTTACATCTCCTGTAATTTCGGTTTATAACACGAAAATTGGCCATTTTCACCCCCTTGAGGGGGTTGGAAGAAGATAAAGGAGGAGTGTGTGGTATTTTTTCTTACATTCTACATCTCAAGGTCATGGTATGTACAAAAAATGTGTTCGATCGGAAAAAGTTTACACCTTTTTACGATTTTTCGTATATTTGTACATTTTTTGTTCAAATTCGAAAACTTTGAACGCGATGCGCGAACGGAAGATATTCTCCGATTTCAAAATTTTTTTTTCGCTGTGCTTGTATTCATGAGTAGCAACTTTTCCGTTCTATTACGATTCGATTTGAAAAACTTTTTGTTTTTCACTCCGGTCTACTTTACACATTTTAAATTTTTATACTATTCATTCCTACAAGTTACACGTATAAAAAAATATTTTTTTCCCGTGCTTTAGCAAGTACAGGAGAAAAAAAAATTCTACGACAAAAAAAAATTACCTATATAAAAAATAAAATAAATAATAATAATAATAATAATAATAATAAGACAAGTTATTGAATTTTTATTTCAGTGAATTTTTCGGAATTTTCCAAATTAGTCAAAAATATTTCGGAATTAGTCAAAAATACAATCAGCAAATTATTTACGAAATTTCATAAAATTCAAATTATCTTAATTCAGAGAATCTTGATCATAGAAAAATTGGCTCAATATTCAGGTATTTTTTAGAGAAGGAAGAAATGTCTTTTATATATAATTTATATTGCAGAGAGCCGTATGAATGTTTAATACGTAACTTTAAAAAACAATAATGGCATCCATAATTCTTAATACCTACCTTATTTTTAACTCTGTTGAAATTATCTTGCCTATGTCTCTCAAACAGGTAAAAAATAAAAACGGCTTTAAGGGAGCGTAGGACCTTTAAACATTCAAAAAATCAGTTTTCGGTTTTTGCTTTATTCTAAATGTTTTGAAATATCTCAAAAACATCGAAAAAAACCTCATTCAAAAATCTGCATTATTTCTTGAGCTATAATCATTTATAGATGGTCAGTGTAATGGAAGTTTCCGTAGATATTGAAAATTTAAAAAGCGTTTTCTCAGATTAGTGAATCTGGAGATTGCGCGCACTGTTACTTCTAAACTTTGTAAGCTACAGCTAAAGATAAATTAACCAAATATGCTTTTTGTTATAGTCTACATAGTAAAAAAAAATCACATGTTTTGTTTATTTATTTTTTAGCATTTGAAAAACTTGTAAAAAAATTTGAGATTTTTGAACTTTTTTTTTTATTTTGTAAATTAAATTATAAACAATTTTTTTAGCGTATATTTTGGTTTTAAGTTAGAAGTAGATATGTTATGAATCTATTTTGGTCAAAAATTGTTTTCTATATGCATTATTTAGAGTATTATCTTGCGCGCAGCACATAATCACGTATTAGTGAAATGAATTTTTAAATGTTAAATTTAAATATTAATTTTGCCCGTACAGCATTTATTTTCCTGGATAATGTAGTTAAGGATATACAGTAGGGTGGTCACAAGAAATCAATTTTCGAACTTTTTCGGGGGGACCCCCCAAAAAAGTTGCCAATTGGCTAGAAAATGAGATTTGAAAAGTTTCAGCTCTTTTGGATAATATTAACCGGTGCCTCATTGACGTCAAAGTTCGGAAAAAACGTGATTTTTCGCAAAAAATGCTCTTTTTTTCTTCATAAAATGAATACAATTAAACCTAGAAACATAATGCTGATCTCAATTCATAAAAAATATTTTTGCTTTGAAAAACCACTCGCTACATTTTTGTAAAAATTTATAGATTTAAATATACGCGTGGTTTTCCGGACCAGACTTTATCCTAATCCTAAAAATTGAATTTTTATGAAAATGCGAAAAAACAATGTAACACTCCCTTTCGTCTACTTTCAACATTTTGTTTGTCTTTGTTTGTTTGTTTTTTTCATTTTGTATATAATAAAGGGTTTCATTATGATAAAAATTAAAGTTTAAACTGAAAGGTTTATAAGAAAAAACGGGCAAAAAAATTATAAAATGGGAACAAAAATTTTAAAATTCATTTTATTATTAAATTTGTGTTACAAGAAAGGAAACATTATAGAGAAAAGGAATTACTATCCCTTACATCATATACCCCGTTGTCATATGTTGATGGTAATGGTTTAAATGTTTTTCTAGATTCAGATACATCTAATAGCAGAAACGTTTTTGTTTTTCGTCTTTTGTTATACATTAATTCAAATCATGGCTTAATTGTATTCCCCTTTCATCTGTGTTACCTTAAAATCATTCAGTATTTTTCTTGATTTCAAATATTGTTTATTTTCACACCATACATCACGATCGGTTTTAGAAACTGTATATTAATATACAATCTAATTAAAAAAATCAGCTTGATATTAAACAAAAACATCGACTTATTTGTTCAATAAATAATCCACTTGGTTGAATCCTATTGTTGCCCTTACATTCCTATCATCAACATCATTTTCTTTTTCAAATAATATTACTTTTACAGCCATGCTTATTTTCACTTTTTTCACAAAGTATTATCAAAAAATGAAAATGTAACTAGAACCGAGTTAGGATACCAAACGTGGTTTATCATTTTAGCGAGTGCTTTGTCTGCAAGCTATTTTAAAAATTTTCTGTACTCAACAAGTGATAATTGCAGATCTTGATTGCGGGGAAGTGGAAGTGTTAAACCATACTTTTACATTAATATTGATTATAAATAATCAAATGTCTCTAATACCTTCTTTTTCTAAATTTGTTAATAAGAACCGATCCCTGAAAAGATATATTTTGAGAAAATAAATGACCTGTGATCCCCATCGTCGATGAATTGAAATTCGATGTCTTTTGGAGGAACACGTCCTGTTAAAATTAAACAAAGTTAGATAATTTTTTTATAATCACCCATGGGCTTTTCCTTTTTTAAATGTTCTATAAGAAAGCTTGAAATTTCTTCTGAATTAAGTATTTTATATCTAATATTTTACCATCAATAGCATTTTCATAATTAATCTGGTCCAACTTGGGCCATCCAATCTGAATCTTATTTTAAATAACTGGCTGAAAACAGCCTTAATGTTAATTTGTAATTTATGGTGGCGACATAGTAAATACAGAAGATTTTACTTTAATAATTGATGTAGATATATCAAGTTCCTCTGACGCGATCAGTGTTTACTGGTATCAAACACATTGCCTGGTTTTTACCAACTTCCACCCACTCTTCAAATGCTGAAAATATAGTTTTTGCCCGAGTTATTCCGATACTATTTTTTAAGGTGAGGAACTCTTATTAATTGTTCCGCATCTCCACAACTAATCAAAACTGCTATCCACAATCAACTGCGGTCTCTTTTGAATAAATAAATTGAAGACAGTTTCTTTATTCAAAAAATGAGAAAACAGTTTTTCATCGTAGCTAACAAAAGCTCCCTGTAAATCGGAATTGTGAAATCTGTTTTTGATGAACTCGGTTTTTTATTTTCGAAATAGTTGTTTCAGAAGTCCTATTACACTTCTACTTAAAATTAAAATTTGTGATTAACTAGTGGGTGTAAAGTTGAGCAGCTTCTGTGGTGTTCAGTTTAACTTGGGAATATTATGAAACAAAATACCTAAAACTTGACAATTACTTGATAACTTACTGCCGGTGATTTGATGAGCATGTGGCCTAGTAAAAAAAATCTTGCATTGCTACCATGATACCGAAAGAGGGGGTGATGATTGGAATGTTTCGTCGATTTAAAAAAATAAATAACAATAGCAGATAATAAAAACAGCCTTGTAATAAAAAGAGAAATTCGGAGATTCATTTTAAATGCGCTTCATCTGCAATACAAATTGGGAATTCTTTCCATGCACTGAATTAGATAACTAATAATTAACTATAATTCGTGAAATATTGTTAAAATTACAAAAATTGTCTAATTTCTTTTGCCTTTTAATGCAAATAATAAAAATAATAATATCAAATTTAATAAAAATTATTCATTTCTCATTTTTCACTTATTTTTCACAAATGCAGAATTTGAGGGCATGGTTCATAAGCTGACTTGAAAAACAGTAAATGTCATGAAATATATGTTTTGCTGAGAGTTAAAGTTCAAGGCAACAACATTTTCTATGAAATAAGATAAGAATCAGGTTTCTAAGACAAATAGTTTTCAATTAATGAAAGAAAAACTACGTTTTTTTGCCAAAAATAGCAAATTTTCAAGAATTCAACCTTGATGAGGCACGGGTTAATATTATTCAATTGAGCTAACTTTGCCAATCTCATTTTCTAAACGAATGGCAATTTTTAGAGGGGTCCCCCGGAAGAAAATGTTATTTTTTTCCCATGTTGCTTGTGACCACCCTAATATACAGTTTAGGCAGAAAGAGCAAAAAAGATCTTCTTTGCATATTGTTTGTGTTTTGTTACTTTGGAGAAGGCAATGTTTTTTATTGTTTGGACAAACTCAAAGGTCCTGCACTGTAAAAAAAAAAAAAAAAAAAAAAATCAGACCAGTTTTCCTGTAGGAATCGAAAAAATAGTTGCCCTTATCGCACCGGAAAATTTTCCGACACAGCTCGGAATAAAATCCGTAAAAAAAAGGGAAATATACAATAAAACGGTATTTTACGGATTTTATTCCGATTTTACGTATTTTATTGCGAGCTGTGTCGAAAATTTTTCCGGTACGATAAGGGCAACTATTTTTCCGATTCCAACAGGAAAACTGATCGTAATTTTTTTACAGTGTGTTCCACCTTAAATATTTTTCGGACACCATTAATATTTCTAAGATTCAAAATTGAAAAAAATAATGATAATGATAACTGAACGGCTATTATTCTTTAATTTATTTCATGACTATGTATCTAAAAACACTTTGAAAATTAATAAAACTTTACACTGTAAAAAAAATCCGACCAGTTTTCCTGTAGGAATCGTAAAATAGTTGCCCTTATCGTACCGGGAAATTTTCCGACCCAGCTCGGAATAAAATCCGTAAAGAAAAGAAAATAGTCAATAAAAACGGTATTTTACGGATTTTATTCCGATCTGGGTCGGAAATTTTTCCGGTACGATAAGGGCAACTATTTTTTCGATTCCTGCAGGAAAACTGGTCTTTTTTTTTTACAGTGTGTGAATTCCGGATTAACACAAATAAAATGAATGTTTATAATCATGACACATTATAAATTCGCAACATACATCATGCGTACATATTTTCAGTTAAAAATATTAAATACGTGTTCCACTCTGAAACTTCCAAAGGGTTAATCATTCATAAAACAATCAATATCTTCAGAATTTCAAGGAACGCAACACTCTTTAAAAATATTGGTAAGGTGATGAATCCATCGTATCAATAGAATTATAATACACTAAAGAACTTTTAAAACTATTGGTTTCATTATTCAAAAGTTTCCGATAACAGACTTACGTTAAGCGTCTTCTTCATTTTCGATAAATCTTGTTGTTGAGAACAAGGTATCAATGGTTTGCGGGACGAAGCATAAAATTTCAGCATTAAAGATAACTTATGTTACTTAGAAAAAATATATATAGTTAATATAAACTCGAGATTTAGAAAGATTATATGAACACAAACGTAAAAAAATGAGTGTTTAAAAATTTTTATTATTATTATTAGAAATGAATTAGTTCGTGAACATACGTGAACTGAACGTTTTACACATTCACAATGATTTATCTGATATTAATTCGTGGCATATTTTATTTTACAAAAGGAAGATTTAAATAAGTTATGGTGTTTATGATCCAGAATAGAAATATTCAAATGTATCTATATCAAGCTAAGAAGTCAAGAGAGACTTTGAAAAATGTAATATAGAGTTACCATTTATAATTTTTTATAATAATTTCATTGCATTGTGTATTATGTGTTTTGTTATCATAATTAATAGATATTAGCATCGTGAAATGCATTTACATTCAATTGCTTGCTTAAGCACATTTCTCCAGTTCACTCAGCGTAGTTCACCACCATTTTCCGTATCTTTTTTTAAATATTGCTATTTCTGTTTGAGTAATTATTAAGAAATACGTTTATAAATAATAAATTAAAAAAAATCTATGATTATGAGTACTCCTAATTATATGAATTTTTAAACATTTTCTGTTTCTTCTAGAGCAAATATCAAAAATTAAACTTCGTCCTCAAGATATTTTTTAAATGCGTCTTGTTTTATTCCTTTACTTTCGTATCTATAACAAAAAAAAAAAAAAAAAAAAAAAAAAAAAAATTAAAAAGTTACAAATAAAAAAAAAAAAAAAAATGAGTGAAAAGTAATCAAAATAAAAGAAGTTCCGTAATCTGTGAAAGTTAAATTTTTAATTAAATCTTAATTGAATTCTCTTGGACTTTTTTTTTCTTAAATCTAATTAGAGAAATCAATTATTTATAAAAGCAAAGAGAAAGTGACTTTAAAAGAAGTATCGTGCAAATGAATTTAGCTTTTGGCGAAATATCAAAATGCATTATTTTATAGATATATTTTCTTCATATTTTCACTTTAAAAATTCTATTTCGTTAGAGTTTCAATTAAAACATTATTTTTTTTTTGTTTTTGAATCTGGACATTGTATATGATATATTAAGATAGTAATACAAATGAAGTGTTTTTAAATATTATTTTAAAATTACAATTATAAATTTCGAAAATGATGTATTTTAAAGCTTTTTCTAATTGATAGATTCACAAGCAATAGACATTCGAGATTATGAAAAAAAGCTACTTTTTGTTTTAAATTAATAAAATTTCAAACACTCTCATTACATAAACACATTTAAAAAATGAAAAGTAAAGTAACAGATCATTTAATTAAAAATTATAATTCTTCGATTGTTTAGCACATATTGTACAGTAGAAACTGTCAATATAAAATGTACATCTATTTGTTTTATCTTTAAAAAGTCCTTCCGGCCAGTGCCGGGAGGAAGAGGTAGCTTTCATATTCCTTATTTTAAAAAAGCCAACTTATATTATTCAAACACACGAAGCTCAATTAGGTGGAAACCGAATGTAGGAGATTCAATACTAATTTTTATCAATAATAAATTATTATGAATGAGAATTTCGCAAAATTAGTCAGCTTTATCCAAGCTGCTTTTATTTAAAGTAACTTATATTTCGCTGCCAAATTCGCAGATTTCTTTAAGTGCCTGCCATTTTAAGACAACATGGTGGATGAGGCTAACCAGTGAACTTGGTCGAGACCTTAGTAATTGCTGTGCACCTGCTCACTCACATCGGAATCGGTTGATACATACGAGTGCTGTCGCAGGCAAAAAATCAGATTTTTCAAAATGTCACCCACGTTAGAAATTGAAACTGCTATATCTGAGCCATTTTTTAAGATAAAGACAAACAAAAAGTGCTCCTGAATCCTTATATCAAGGTCAAATACTTAAGAAAGAAACCTTTTTGAATTTCTAATTTTTTTGCACCTCACTTTAAATATATATATTTTTAATTTAATGGCCGCCATTTTGAAACAAGATGGCTGATGAAGCTGGCCAGCGAACTTGTTCGAGATATTGATGTATACTATCCACATGCCTTCTTCCATCGAAATAGCGAATACGTGTGGTATCGCGAGACAAATACAAGATCGTTTCAAAGTGTTAGCCATGATAGAAATTCAAAGTGCTATAATTCAACCACTTTTTTAAGATATAAACAAAAGAACAAATTTTCAGAAACAAAAACTGCTCCAGAATCTTTGTATCAAGGCCAAACACATAGAAAAAAATCTTTTTCATTTTCCAATTTTTTAATACCTCATTTTAAATTTTAAATTACATTTTTTTTTTTTAAATGGCAACCCTTTTGAAACAAGATGGCGAATGAAGCTGGCCAACAAACTCGGTCGAAACATTGGTATGTACTATGTACAGACCAAGTTACATTCAAATCGGTTCATAAATACGCCTGTTATCGCGTGACAAAAATCAGGGCGTTTCAAAATGTCAGCCACGCTAGAAATTCAAAATGCTATAACTCAGCCATTTTTTAAGATATAGACGAAACAAAAACTGCTCCCAAATCTTTTTATCGAGGTCAAACACATAAGAAAAAAATATTTTTTCAATTTTCAATTTTTTGGTACCACATTTCAAATTTAATTTTTTCTTAAAATTTTAAATGGCCGCCATTTTTAAACAAAATGGCGGATGAAGCTGGCCAACGAACTCGGTCGAGACATTGGTCTGTATTATGTATAAACGAAGTTACATCCAAATCTGTTCATAAATACGCCTTTTATCGCGTGACAAAATTCAGGACGTTTCAAAATGTCAGCTTCGCTTGAAATTCAAAATGCTATAACTTAGCCATTTTTTAAGATATAGACGAAACAAAAACTGCTACGGAGTCTTTGTATAAAGGTCAAATACATAAGAAAAAAATATTTTTCCATTTTCAATATTTTGGTACCACATTTTTAATTTTAAATTTTTTTAAAATTTTTAAATGGCCGCCATTTTGAAACAAAATGGCGGATGAAGCTGGCCAACGAACTCGGTCGAGACATTGGTATGTACTATGTACACACCGAATTACATCCAAATCGGTTCATAAATACGAGAGTTACAGTGTCACATAGGTCAGATATATATATATATATATATATCAATTTTGAACGGAGGGTGGTTTCGGGGTCTGGGGGTCATGATCGATGAAAATATACCAAAATTTTTTGAAATCGCTTTCCTCCGAACGGCTGCAATTGGTAGATTTTTGTAAAGAAAGCTACCTAATAACACGAGGCTGCAAAATTTAAGTTGTGTCATGTTTTTGCTTTCGTAATTGATTCTTATGTATTTTGTAGCACTGATTTCGAAAATTAACATTATTTTTAACCATCGCGTCTGGTGTTTTCGTAAATGGTAAATTTCAAAGTTAAATTGTCAAAAAATAGCAAACATCTCATAAAGTAAATTATATGTGTTGGGTTTTTTTTTAGCTTTTGATAATTGATTCTTATGCAGTTTGTATTGCTGAATCCGAAAATGACCTTCATTTTTTTCGATCACGACAGAGTTATTCGCAAACTGGGATTTTTTAAATTGTCTAAATTGTGAGAAAATCAGATACAATAAAATAGATGTATTTTTTTAATCAAAATAATTGATTCATCTTTTTGTTATACTATTCATGTTTACAGCTAAACGTGTAAAATTTTGTGTATTTCAAATCCTTACAATTTTATTCCATGTGTCAATGTTTCTTTAAACCGCGTGTCTTCTTCCTTGGGTTTTTCCTATTGTATTCTTTATGGGGTTAAACACGGTGTTTTTTTTTTTTTTTTTTTTTTTTTGAGGGGGGGGGGGGGGGGAGGCTGACAAGGCTGGAAATTTGTCACAGATGTATTTAAAACATTTTTTTTTCCTTTGGTAAGACTTTGACAAATTGTTTTGACAGATTTTTCCATTTTTAAGTTTTTTAACTTTGAAACTTAAGATTTCCAAAAACTATTGATGTGATAGTTATTAAAGAAGGTCGTTCTTAGATTCAGCGCTAAAAATACATAAAAATCATCTAAAGTTAAGAAACACAACAATTTCATCTATTTTATAGCATCATATTTTAGCTTTTTTTATATATCTCTGAAATGTACAAATTACATACACTGTAAAAAAAATTCCGCAACGTTCCTGGGAAAAAATGGGCAGCTGAGTTGCCCCTTATTTCCAAGAAACATTTCTTGAAAATGACTGGAACTTTACTGTATATGTTAAAAACTTTCTACAGAAATGCCAGTAAGTTTCCTGCGAAATACCAGGAATATTTCTGTTGACAGCAAAACATTACTGACATTTCACAGCATGCGGGATCCGCAGACGATTTTTACATTTCCAGTTGACAATTTTCGCTTTATTATCATTATTTGTTAGAATGAAAAAATATTTTGAAATTGACATCAAAATTATTATTTATAATTTACACGAAAAAATAAATTTTCAGTTAAAATTCAATAAAGTAAATATATATATGATATATTGTTTCTGAACTTTGCTTAAAATATACAAATGTAAATAATAATTAGAAAAAAAATCTAGACATAAAATATTTTGGATTTTCGTTAGTAATTATGTTCGTTTACAAGTTAGATAAAATACATATAAATTTTCATGAAAAAAAAAAAAAAAACCTAAACGTAATTGAATATTTTTTTCCGAAAAAAAAAAAAAAAAAAATTCAAATTTGCAGCAATTCAAAGTGTCAAATATATATCAAATTGTAATAAATTGTTAAAATATAAAATTAATTAAAAAAGAAAAAAAAAAGTCCAGAGGTAGCATCGAACTCGGGCCGTACGGGTGGCGTGCAAGCTTTCTGCGTCCACACCACGAAACACACGTTGAGAGCTGCAAACTAATGGGTATTTGAAACGTATGCTAAACCTCGGCATCTCATTTCTGAAAATCTAAGTCCCATTTGAAGAAATCCTTTCACAAGAATAATTAGAGATAAGAACTCCAAAACATACTTTAAATTAATCAAAATCGGTGAGAATCATGTTTGATGGTCCCCTGGTTAATGGAGATCCAAATAATAGGTGTATTTTTTTTTACACGGTCTGCTCCTTAAACATTCCACAGACAAGTACGAGATATAATCTCTTAGCGATGTCACGGAGTTATTGTATTTTCATCTGAATTGTCTTGACAATAGAGACGTAAAGGATTATGTCGTCTATTGATTTATTTGCATTCCATATTGATTTTTTTACATTCATTTAAGGAATTCTTTTTCGACACTCTCGCGCGAGCAACGGATTATAGCAAAAAAATAATAAATGGCGGCCGCAGCGTTTTGCTGTTTCCAACTTTTGGTTCAGGAACGTTTCAGATAAGAAAACCAGAATTTCACAGGAAAGAGCTAAATTATTCTGAAAACCTGAGAAAAGGCGAAACGTTCCTGGATTTTACATGGAACGTTACCATTTTTTTTTTACAGTGTAAGATGCTGATGGGAAAATTAAAAATGAAGGTCATTTTTCGATGAAGCACTAAAAAATACATAAAAATCAAGTATCAAAAGATAAAAAAACACAACCATCGCAGGCTTGTGCAATTTTAATCATTTTATAATTTAAACTGGTTACTTATTTAGGGCATTTTGCATATCGTACATGCTTATATCATAAGACATGTGTTGTTTGATATTTTGGTGCATGAATAATTGCCTAATATAAATTTTAATACTGGAAGCAAGAGTTACCTTTCGATGTTACTATATTAAAGATTAGTTGGGATTTTTTTTTTTATCTTACATTTAAAATTGTGCATTTTCATTATCATTTTTAATTTTTTCAAATGAAAAAGATCAAATGAAATCATCTAGGATATATTACAAATGAAGAAAAAAAGAAATGCTACGTATTAGGTATAACGAACTGAATAATCTAATTAATATTTCACAGATATAGTAGATAAAGAATTTAATTGAAAATTTATGAGTTTAATCTATATCAATAATTTCTGTTGTAAACATAATTAATTGTTTAAAAATATACGTAACGTATATATTACGGAAAATATAAGATCGGTGTTGAAATGGACGCATTTTATTGAACATTAAATAACAAATACATTTTATGTAATATAAGAATTACATTTATAATGTATTAAATAACAACTAATTTTATAACACTTTTTTTAACGATAAAAAGCACAAATTTTGACTAAACAAATACAAAATCGATATTTTAAGAACCTTATTTTTACTTTATAAAGTAATTTCTTTCACTTTTACAAATTTAACAACAATAAAACACCGTTTAAATAAGGCTCAACATGATATTAAAATAGATACTTCAAAAATTTTACAATAATATGTTAACATGGCATTTTATTGATTTATGGGGATTTTTTATCCTTTTAAAGTGCTACGTAATATCTTTAAAATGCATTACACGACATCGAGAAGTTAATAGGTATGGATAATTAAGGTCTGTTAAGAAAAAGTTGTCAAAATCTGTAGCAATTTGTATAATGATCTCCCCGTATGAAAAAAAAAAAATCTATAAAAAGATAAACGCCTACGTAAATTAAAGAAGAAAGGGGAGTGTTTTATTAAAACGGACAGTGTATTAGCGAATAACTAAAGTTATAAAAAAAAATTCTTTTTTTTCTGAAACTTATTTGCAACTTTTATGTTACATTCATAATTATATTAACCTAATTTTATGTTTTATTAAATTAAAAACGGCATTTGTAACCCATTCATTTTAAAGAAATATCCATTATCATTAAAATAATTAAAGAAATCAATATTATAAGAAAACATATAAACGCGAAAAATACAAATCACAAGGTTATTAAACGGTTGAAAAATCAAAAATCTACACAATCATTAAAATAAATTTAAGAAATTCAACGTTGCGATCATCATCTGCGACCTTCATCAGGAAAACGTTGTCGTAATGCTTCTAAAAAACGGAGGAAAACTGTCTTGAATTTAAAATGTTTGTTATATTTCCAGTCAATTATCGCTTTAACCAATCAAAAGCAAGAAAGGTGCAGTGACACCATCTATCAGACGAAAAATAGAATAAAATTTCAAAGGATTTAAGGAAGGATAATACCACGGCGTTACTTATCAGGTGAAAACGGAATAAAAGGAAATCGAATGAACAATGTGGCATCCTGTGGCTACACCTATTGTAAAGTGATGTAGATAAATGCAGAACTAAAAATAAAAGAGACAAACTTTGCTAAACCAAAAATAGCAGTACATACCCGACGTTTAAAAATAAAAGATGCATAAAATTAGTTGCAAAAGATTATTTTAAAGCATGTGCATCCAAAGTTTAGAAATATTAAATGAGATAGGGATACTTTTCAGCTGCTTTTATTGCTTTTAGAAATGAGAAACTCCGTCTTGCTATCCCTAAAATGTGGATGCACATGTTAAAATATTTTTTTGCAACTAATTTCATTCATCTTTTACTTTTCAACGTCGGGTATGCACTGCTACTTTTGGTTTAGCAAAGTTTGTCTCTTTTACTTTCAGTTCTGAATTTATTTGCATTACTTTGCAATAGATGCAGCCACTTCTTGTCACATTGTTCATTCAATTTTCTTTTATTCCCTTTTCACCTAATAGATGGCGCCATGGCATTATCCTTCCTTAAACCCTTTGAAATTTTATTCTATTTTTTGTCTGATAGATGGTGTCAATGCAGGTTTCTTGCTTGTGATTGGTTAAAGCGATAATTGACTGGAAATATAACGAACCTTTTTAATTCAAGATCGTTTTGCTCTGTTTTTTAGAAGCATTACGATAATGTTTTCCTGATGAAGGCCGCAGATGATGATCGAAGCATTGAATATCTTAACATGATTTTAATATTTGTGTCGTTTTTAAACTTTTCAACATTCTATACCGTTTAGTAAGCTTGTGATTTTCATTTTTCTCGTTTATATGTAACTTTTCATGGAGTAAATGTCCAGCTTTTTTTACTATGAGAAAAGTTTACGTACTTTAAGTAGTAATTCTTTTATTTATCTTTTTTTACATTAACATAAAATATTAATGCGAGTATTAAATTTTACTTTAATTTGTTAACATGGTATTTTATTTATCTATGGGTATTTTATCTTTTAGAGTGCTATATAATATATGTAAAATGTACGTTACGACATTCAGTAGTTTATAAGACCAGGTAATTTGGTTTCTTAAAAAAAGGTGGCAATATATATGAATTGGAATAATGATTTAATAGAAAAGGATTTAAGGAAGGATAATGCCATGGCTTCATCTATTAGGAAAAAACGGAATAAAAGAAAATCGAATGAACAATGTGGCATGCAGTGGCTACATCTATTGTAAAGCGATGCAAATAAATGCAGAACTGAAAATAAAGAGACAAACTTTGAAAAAACAAAAATAGCACTGCATAACCGACGTGAAAAATACAAGATGAGTAAAAATAGTAGCAAAAGATTAGTTTGACATTGCGCTTCCAAAGTTTAGGGATTTTAAATGAGGTAGGGATATTTTTCAGTTGCTTTTATTGCTTTTACGAATGAGACACTCCGGCTTGATTGTGAAATTCAACACCTACATTTTTTCCAGCTGCTTATGTTTATATATCTCTTAAATAATCTAATGTTGAATAATACATCTTCATAAAAATCGCCGTCATAGAAGGGCGTAAGCTTGTTTCTACATTAAATACCACATTTTTCATGGAACAATTATTGTGAAAAATATTTAGTTATTATATAAAATTAACTTACGAACTTCGTTATTATATCCTACTTTTTTTTTACGAATAGGCCTTTTATATTTTGTGGATTTACGAACACGGTTATGATAAAGGAATGATAATATAATGATAATATTAGAATGATAATATATTATGACAATATATGATAATATATTTGAATGATGTGATTTTAGAAAAGAAATAATACTAAAACGAAAATGCACATAATATTAAAAATAATATAAAAAAAGTCTTGATTAACTCCAGTGTAAACAGAAAATTAATTTGAAAAAGAGATATATAAACATAAAAATGGATACATATATTGTTTTATCTTCTCAATTCCGTTTCAGAATTTAAAATATCCATTAAATAAATTATTTACCGTAAAATCCCGATTGCAAGCCAACAGTCGAAAGTAAGTCCCTCCCCCTTCCACTTTTAAGCAACTTTTTATTTTATCTTCCACTCACAAATATAAGGCACCACCACATTTCAAAAACTTTTTTGTGAAAAAAAAAATTATTAAAAAAAATGAAGGAAGAGAATGTTGAATATTTTGAATTCTTTGTTGGATTTCTATTTTTTTTTCACATAATCTTAATTTAATCCCACCCCCTCTGCATGAATATCCGCTTCCCTTCTCTGCTTGCCATTTCCTTCCTCAGCACAAAAAGTTTTAAATCATAGAAATCCTTTTTGTTCTATTTGTTGATCGCTAATAACAACAAGTAAATAATCAGTGATTTAAATTACACACCTCCCACCAAAAGTTCTTATTTATCCTCTGACTCCCATGCAGCAATGTTTAAAATCCTTAAATTTAATTTGTAAAAAAAAATCCTGCCCAATTTCTTGTTTTGTATATAGGTGGTTTATCTAAAATCTCATCTGTATAATCTCATACAAGCATCACTCATCTAAAATCTTCATCCTCTTTGATTTTTTTTCCACCCATTCTCCCCAAATCATGGTGGTTGTGGAATGGGGGAGGGGGGGGGAGATTTTTAAATATACGAAAAAAAAAACAATTTTTTTTCAGTTTGGCTGTTCTAACCTCCCTGAATTACATGTTTATTTTATGACTAAATAAAAGGAAGAAAAAAAAAACAACTTTTTTTTTTTTTAAATTACTGCGTGTTTTTTTTTTGTTTTTTTTTTTTTTTTGTTTTTTTTTTTTGGGGGGGGGGAGGGTGTGAAATAATTTACGTGGTTATTTAAATATTTTTGCGACAAAACCACATATGGAGGAGAAACTTAAAAAATAATTACAGATCTTAAACTGCATGAGATGAAGGGATGAGGAGAAGGAAGGACCATGATATGAGGATCAGGAGACACAGGGAGAAAAGCAAAGATTTCCGGAGGAGGGAATAACTTAGTAGATAGATTATTTATTATAACTATAGTGTATCTGTATAGCATATTGTGTATTAAGATATTTAAATTAAAGAGTTTTATAAGTTAAATTATTCATGTTTGTTACCAGAGGGGGAATGTAAAGGGGAAAGCATTTTTTGGGCGGTTGCTTACATGATTGCAGTAAATTAACAAATAAAGAAATGCATTTAAAAAAATATATTTTTTAAATTTTGCTTTGAGATTTTTTATAGGGGGAATTTTTCTTTCTTTTTTTTTGGGGGGGAGGGGGGATTTAGATTTTTTTTCAAATATATAAATCGGAAAGTTGCCGAAATATAGAAGGTTCTCACCCCTGTATTTACCTTAATTTCTTTTAAACTAAGGATAAAAAAAGTTTTGAAATATCTTTTCAAAAAATTTCGATTATAAGCTCCCCTCCCAAATTTAACTGCGTTTGCTTTTGAAAAAGAGAAGACTTACAATCGGGATTTTATGGAAATCTTTCATTTATTAATCAGAATTGTTATTCCTAGAGTAATGTTTATAGCACATTTTAGCATACAGCACATTAGCCGATTAATTTTACAGAAGGAACACAAAATTTTCCCAAGACACCCCTGATATTAGAATGAAATGATCAGGACATTTAACGGTAAAGGGCTTAAAATATCCGTGAGAATTGTCCTACGATGTAACTTACTAAGATAACTATCTTGAAGAATTACATAGTGATTCTTATGATAACAGCAGACTTGAAAAGTTTTTTTTTTTTTTTACAAGACCGCACTAGATGAATTTTATAGTTCTGTCGACAATGAATTTTAATTAAATCAGCTTTTATTCTATAAGACATCAGATTTTTTTAAGTGTAAAATTTTTCAAAATGTATAACTTTTTCATATCGACTTGGCAGATCGTTTTTGTTATGTGTCAAAACTGATATAAATGGAATTTTAAAGCTACATGACTGGAAAACGTTATATGATGGATCATTTTTTGTTGTATTTTTTTCTTTCAGCTTTGAAAATGCTTCAACAAAAACTCATTTACTTATCTGTTTCAAAAATCATGCAAACAAGTATAGTTTGACAGGTCTTTAAAACAAAAAGTAAATCTTAATCATTAATATTCTTTCGGTTAATTTAATTTTTTTGTGTAATATTCATTATTTTGTTAATATTTTCTAATATTTAATTAGCATTTTAATATAATTAAAATGTTTTAATTAACTGTTTTATTTGAAAATTTTAAATAATTATTTATTAATTAGCTGTACTTTTGTTATCCTTTTTGTTAATCTTTTTATAATATACATTTTATTTTTTGTTAGATTTCCCTTTCAGATATTTAAAAAATTGCCATATGTCTTTGCTTTCTTTTTAAATTATTTTTTTAATTAATATATTCATCTCCTTATTATTACTTATTTATTTTATTAATAAGTTTAATAGTTTATATATTTTTTTATAAAATAATATTAACTTTACATGATTACGGATGTGGAGAGAGATAACACTGCTAAATATTCATACCAAAAAGAAAAATAATTACCAGTATTTTAAAAGTATATATAATTTTATCAATTATTTAACTTCTAATCATATTTAAGTTTTCTCAGTCATTTATTTTTACAATATATATATATATATATATATATATTTTTTACTTAAAAAAAAAAAAAAAAATTCATTGAGTTCAACAGAAGTGTGTTCTTTATGTAACTCTAGAATTTCAATTAGCAACAGCTATAACAATGTGAATTCAAACTTACTTCCTCTCTTATGCAATCTCATATCCCAAGTTGTTTAAAATATTCAACGGTTAAAATTTTATAAGCAGTAATTTTATCAATTCAAAACAAAATGTATTATTATTCAAATCTTGAAGTTCCTCTGCATGCTTATATTGTATAAAAATTTCACAAATGTTACTGAAAGTATCTGAGATATCTACTGCACGATACTAATGTAAAGGTTTCTGATTCGAGCAAGAAAAATGTTTCGGTTATAACACGGAACTTTTCTGATTCGTAATGAAAAGTTTCTGAATATATCGTAAACCTTTCGTTGCGAACCGGAAAGGTTTCTGAATATATATCAAATCTTTCTGAAGAAGAGGATTGTTTTAAAATTAATATAAAAATGCACAAATAACTGTACTAAAATTATTTTCAGGTGCATACATATAATATACAATTATTTACAATATATCAGAAATATTTAAAAAGCACATTCACAACCATTAAACATTTTTTATGGTATATCATTTTTTTTTGTTATACAATTAATGCACCTGTAAATAGTTTTAGTACATATATTTATGCTTTTGGGATGAATTTTAATTATTTACCCAAGGTGAATTTAACACTAGTGTTTTAACGTTCATTTATTGGACATTATTTTGCGAAAGGGGATTAGTAAAAAGGATAATGTGTATGGATAATGTAATGTAGCCAGTTTTAGTTAATGAAATTTTATGAAGGAGTCTGTTTTAAATAGAAATTGGTTTGTGAATCATCTTATTTTTCTGAGTTATTATATATATATATATATATATATATCTGCTTGATTTTACTCTGAAAAAAATCCATATTATTATAAGTTTTTCATAACGTAAATAAAATTTATTATGTTTTAACATCTTGCATTGGTAATATTTAAACCATGCGGATTAACAGGTAACATTAAAGTATCTGAACTGTATTATTATTGAAGATGGAATGAAAAATTCTTTAGTAAAGTGGGGGATTTTTTAATCATTTACAGCATTTTTTTACTTATTATTTTTGTTCTTTATTAGTGTTTCTTTGTTGCACAGACATTTTAATGCATAACATCATCTTATTATTATTATTATTATTATTATTATTTGTTCATGTAAATAAGATATGATTGCAATTGATGTTAATGTTGACTCAATATCGTATTATGCTTTTCACAGCATAATCTTAATAAATTAAGATGCCTTATAACTTAAAACAAGAAATTTTGTGTACTATATTTTCATAAAACAAGCTGATGGTTAATAATCTAGAGACGTTCAAATTAGTTTATTGTGAATTGCAATAATTAAATATCAACTATAATACTTTATTATTTAGTTTTTGACATTTCTGTCTTGCAAAATCAGAAGAAACCATTTTTCTTTTCAAGCAATAGCATTTAAATAAACAAGTGAAATTGAAATCGCAAAAAATGCAATAGTTAATTTTTTCGAAGAATTAAAAAAAAAAAGAAAAAAGAAAAGAAAAAAGAAAGTGTGTGTGTGCGTGGGGTAGGAATAGTTTACATAACTGGACCTGAGTACTGAACAAGTGAATTAACCTAAAATAAATATTTTTAATTTTCTATAACAATTTGAGGAGAAAAAAGGTAAATGTAAAAAGTTAATTAGATTAATGGAATATGTTTAACATGATCCGATACATTTATAATGAGTATAGCGGTACTTAATTTATATATAACAAAAATGCACTGGAATTTATAATTATGGGTAAAATATTATTACACTAAAAAGTATACCTATAACTGAATTATTGATACATACATTGTCTAATGTTACTGACATATAAACGCTATTTCGAACTTTTGAAAGCTTTTTATGAAACAGTATAATAAATGAATCAATTTTATTAACTATAATGATTTATAAAAATAAATTCTATAATTGTATGAATAGTTTACTGTTTATTTTTACTCACAATACTGTATTTCTTACATAAAAGCAATCAATAATAAAGAAGTAAAAAGTATTATATATATATATATATATATAATACTTTTATACTATATACTATATACTTTATATACTATATATATATATATAATAAAGAAACAGAAACAAGGTGTGATATATTAAAAAAAAATAAATAGACTATTAATTTCTGTCTGTGTATTGTAACAAAGAAAGCTAATAAAGAAGTAAGTAATAATAAAGAACAGTAAGTAAAAGTAATATTGCCGATGATATAAAGAAAAAACGCTTACCCAGAGTTATGATCTTTCCATCTACAATAATAATAATTTACCAAAGCTTTAGAAAAAACCATTGATAATATCCAAGGTTAACATTTCCTGTATAATTTCAAAACACAAATTATCCACAAATTATATATAAAAAAATATTATAATATTGGTTTTATTTTAAATACAAGCGAATTGAAATGCACCTGCTACATAAGTTTACTTACGCCTTCCTATGCATACAGACGAGTTGACATACATATTCGGCTCTTCCGGTTTCTGCGCATGGAGAAATAGTAGAGAAATACTTGGAGATCGCATACATTAGCTACAAGAGAGGCGATTTCATTATACCACGGAAAGTAAACCCAAACATTCAGAAAAGTTTCTGGTTGTATTAGAAAGTGAAAATAGCTCTCACATGCCCGATAGTATCGGAAACGTTCCAGTTAGAATTATAAATGTTCCAACTTTTTTCTAAAGTTATTTAATTAAACAACATCAGATTCAATCAACATCGAATATTAGAAACTGTTTAACTGTCACAGACCAGGCCTTAGCTACAGGCTATTAAATTAAACTTTGAATGTAAATAAACATTTTACATTTCTTCAAAGGGGCATATTACGTAATTGTGAATTATTTACAACCTAGTTAATTGTAATTAATAAAGGATCTGAAACAGAGTTTCAGACGTGTAATTACAATGATGTATATAATAGAGAATAACCATGTATCAAAATCATTAATTATAACTGTGTGCATATCGTATATATTACGAATTTTAGAATGCAATTAAGTTACATTTCATTTCTAAATAGCAGAGTTGTTTACGTCAACAGACTTTAAGGATAATTATTATCTATATGCCTTATATTCATAACACGCGTAATTCTAATTGAAGATTTTTAACATATTTAATCTTTACTTGAAATTTTCAGCAAATAGCTTTTCATCAAGGACCGGCAGCATATTTGGCTTACCTACGTACGTTATTGTCAAAAAATTATAGCTTTTGAATAAAAAATAAAATTAGAACGATATCTCTCAATTTATAAGAATGAAAAAGCAAAAGTTTTTAGCTTCGTTTAGGTGTTTGTATTCTTCTTCAGCCTTTTCGCTTTGGAAGAAGAAGTGTCACTTTTCTGTTATTTGGGATATGATAAACAACGTGAAATTCTCTTTTCTTTCTTTTCTTTTTACATGTTATTAAATCCATGCATATTTGGTAAAATAATATAATATTTTTATTTATATTGATTATAAAATAGCAGCAGAATAAGCTGTTACAATTATAGAATTTGTTAATTTATATTTATTTCCATTAACAGCAAAAAAAGAATTTTACATTGAGAAAGAAATTGACTGCTGAATAACATTTTAATTTGTAAAGGATTATAACGTTTGAAAATCATGTAATTCACAAATATGTTCTAGAATAAAATGAATTGTATTTATAGAAATATAAAATAATTCTTTTAGTTTTGAAAAAATAAATTTTTGTCAGATGTGATTGGTTTCAATCTCTTCAATTCTTTTTCTGTTTTATTGTAAATTATGACATTTAATTTCAGCTTAAATGACATTTTATTTTAGATACAAATATTTCTATGCAATATAAATCATGAAATTTAAGTTAAAATATTTCCTTACACATTTACATATACATTTTTATTAAAAAAATTCAAACAAATAATGAAAATTACCGGAACTGGATTTAGTATAGACCATCGTTCTTCATTAAGGTACAAACGAAAATATTTCTTCCAATCATGCTCGATAAATCTGATAGATTACATTAATAGACAATTTCATTTCTTTTCGGTACACTTTTTAAATTACTGAAAGTATACTTTTTACTTTAATTGATATATGATTCCTGCGGTAAGACTTCTTCGACGTTTTGTTTCGCTTTACATAATCATTCATTCAGTAATCTGTTTCTATTAAGGCATTTTGAGTCCCTTGACACAACATCCTGATTTGTCTCCCAATCACAGCAAGTAAGTTCGAAATTCAAAGAGTTTCGCCCCTCTCTCATCATTCCCTAAACAGGCTTCCACCAAAACGTGCCATCAATCTGCATCAAAGTCCAAATTTTCAGCACAATATAAGAAAATACAAAAAAAGCAATTTCACAAATTACAACGACCATTTGGAAAATGATTTTTTCAAAGACTAAAATTTAAGACGTAAAAAATCGCACGGAGTTGATCATACATTATACGTACGCCACGAATTAAACATCAATAGTGTTACTGCATGTATTGCGTCTCGTCAGATTTCCTGAAACTTACATATTATCCACCTGAAACTTACATATTATCCAAGCATTTCATTGGCTGTTCGGGAAAAGGCTTTTCCATCGTCAGATTTCCAGGAAATCTGACGACCAATTTTAAATGAAATTTCATTCTTAAACTTCTAACCATCCCACAATATTACTTTTTACACAGTCGTATAGAGAAAAAAAGGTACTTTTAAATGCAATTTGTTTGAAAGCTGTATCTCAATTTGTTTCTGAGTTATTAATTTTTTTTGTAGTTTTTATTACTTTTCTGTTATATTGGCAACAGAAGTACCCATCTCTGTTGAAAGTAAAGGGAAATACAGACTACTGTATAGACCAATCTGAAAACAAATAAAATGCGGATTAAAGCAATAAAAAGCTTCAGATATGCTTTGGATTTCCTACCCTGGCGAGAACAAAAACCATTTTTCCAAATGGTTAACAAGTATAAATTATATATAAATATTATAATATACAAAGAGCGTTCCATAATAACTGAGAGTAAAATCTTAAAAAATCAAAAACATATTTATATAAAAAAACAGACTATTCTTCCTCAAAACACCTTCCCTTAGATGATATGCAACGGTACTACCGTTCAACACACTTTTCAAAACAAGCAGAGAAACCGTTTTCTAGAAGCTGCTTCAATAAACCCTACACAACTAAAATAATTTCAGAACCTGTTGTTGAATCTGTCAGAATCGGTGTTAGAATCAGAATGTCGGAATGTGTCATGTTAGAATCGGTCAGAATGTGTTGCGGATTTGATAAGGGGTTCAAAATGTTGCACAGAAGTTTTATCAACTTTTATTACAGTCTTTAGGAAATTCGGATAATTTTGAACCCCTTATCAAGTCCGAAACATGTGATTTTTATAGATTCAGCAACATATTCTGAAGTTATTTTAGCAGTGTAGAGTTCTTTGAAGCAGCTTCCAGAAAACGGCTTCTTTACTTATTTTGAAAAGTGTGTTGAACGATAGAACCGTTGCTTATCATCTGGGGGAACTTGTTTTGAAGAAGTATGATGTATTTCTTGATGTAAATATATTTATAGATTTTTTTATGACTTTACTCTCAGTTATTATGGGACGCCCTTTGTATATATATGTATATGAATGTAAATAATATATAAAAGAAGATTAAGCGGTGAATTACTTGCATCGAGGTAGGACTTATAAGTAGAAAGCAGTTGCATACTAAACACGATTTTACTGGAGGATCATTTCACCAGATTCATTTCAGGTGTTTGATCAGAATGAACCATTATTCTGATGACGACTCAGTCAAGGAGTTGAAACATGTCAATGTAGGTTTTTAATATACTTTTAATGTGTTTTTAGTAAAGTCTTTTAAGGGGACAGTGGAGTTTAAAATCCTTGAAAATATTTTTATTTTTTTATTTTTGTAAATTTCACCTTAAATATTATTCAAGGGTACATTTAGCAAGGATTATTAAGGATTTATGCATTATGCATTATGGCATGTATTATGCATATATTATGCATTATGTTATGCATTATATATTATGCATTAATATATGGCATATATTATGCATTGTGGCATGCATTTATCAAAAAAAAAAAAAAAGAGGGGAAAAAAATGGAATTTTACGCGTCGTCTTAGAAATCACTGAAATGCCCCCCTGCGCATTCCATATCAATGAAAATTCCCAATATCTTTTATAAGTTTGGTTTATATATATAAATAAATAGAGCATCGAATTTTGTATATTTAATTTAAAGGTAAAAAAAAAAAATGAAATATGTTAAAATTTTTTCGAAAATATTTTGAAATTTTGATTTTTTTTAACCTTTAAATTCAAATATATAAAATCCGTTGCTCTATTTTATTTATATATATAAACCAAACTTATGTTAAAAATATTGGGGATTTTCATTGATATGGAATGCGCAGGGGGCATTTCGAAGATTTCTAAGACGACGCGTAAAATTCCATGTTTTTTTTCAAAAATAATTTTTTTTTGTGATAAATGCATGCCATTATGCATATAATGTACCCTTGAATAATATTTAAGGTGAAATTTACAAATATATATCTATCTATATATATATATATATATATTATATCATTTCAAAATGCTAAAACAACATAACTTCAAAAGGAAGGTGTATATCTGTAGAAATTTTTAAACAGTAAAATATTTATAAAATCAAAAACAAGAAAGACAGGTAAAAAAACAAAAACAGTCTGTATTACAGTCTGTATATATATATATATATATATATATATATATATATATATATATATATATATATATATACATACATATATATATATATTTATATTTATATATATTTGTAAATTTCACCTTAAATATTATTAACTTTTCCGTTTGGAATATATATTGTTATATGGTTATTAGTGGGCGTGATTAAGTCTTATTAATCTAACTTATATATATACATTCGAATTATTATTATTATTTTACTATAAAATTGAATATTTTTCTTTACCTAAAGTTAGTTACAAACTGCTAAATTTATTTTTTGTGCAATACAAAAATAGAATTTTTTTTCTTTCTCTGTATTCCATTTTCTAATTTGCACACTAAAAAATATCATATCGCATTCATTAAATAAATAAAATATATTACTTAAGAAAAAATAAGATATAAAATTTTGAGACTGATCTATATTCTGTGTAAATTACATACCAAGAATCTTATAAAAAAAGTAATATAAAAAAGCTATTTCTTCTGAGCTGATAAACTTTTAAAGTTTCTTGAAAGGAATTCTTTTTCGAATTCATTAAACTTTTACAAATTTAATTTCGTTTCAAGGAACTATTTATTTTGCTAATTTTTGTGACATAAAAAAAAAAAAGAACTATTTTAAGAATTTTAGAATCTTGAGAACAAAAATATATCTTATAGTGCTTGTAAATATGCAATAAATCATATGCATCTTCATTTAAAAAATAAGTTTAATAAAATAGCCAAACTAAAAAAATATAAAAGAAATATATTTTTTCTCTTATCATATTTATTTTCAGAACATGTAAAATAATATTATTGAAATCCTTGTTTTATTTGATATCTTATGTATATACAAGGTGATTCTAAGCTCATTCCTTAAAACAAAGTTATTTATAATATCTATGAATGAAAAAAAACATGTATTTATAAAGGAAATAATGTTCGAAATGCATTTAAACAGTAATAAATTCAAGGAATTTAACTCAATGCCGAATGTTTTCGTTTTAAACATTAGAAAACGATGAAGACCTTTTAGAAAATTGCTCAGCATACTACTTTTTGGTGGTGAAATATGATAGCATCACGAGAAGCACTGTATATGCACTATAGTTCAGTCAATGACACCTTAGGGTAGTTCCATGGGATTTTGTAGTCTAAATCACATAGCTGAAAACTGCCGTGTCTGTTGGCCACCGTTATTTTCGAAAGATTTGCTTCACCTTATTCAATAATTGCGATATCTCCGATAAAATATGTCATATTTTTTTTCTGTTCTAAAATACTGGTAGCCAAAAATTGTAGCATGTGACTTACACTACAAGTACGCTTGGAACTTATCCCTTAGCATTCTTCATTCTATACGTTATGTAGTATATTTCTTTTTTTCTGGGGGGGGGGGGGGGTGATGACACTTCCCATAATGTGTTCGAATCTTACATAAAACGATGTAAGAACTTAGAAGTTCCTCTGACATAGTTTAATTTTTCTTCAAATGGAAATGTATATCCAGGTTCTACTTGGAATGAGATGCTGCGTAAATATCGCAAAATAAATGGCCTTCGATTCTAATTGCAAATGCAAAAATGTTTCACCTTCATGAATACTATCACATATATAATTTCGATTAATAATTACACATTTTATAATTACACAGCATTAAATAAAATGTTATTTAAAATTTGAAATAAAATTTTGAGTCATGCATTGAAATCATATGTTTATTTAATTACAGCATTTTAAATGTTTAATATTGTCATCGGTTATTGATATTAGATTTAGTACATATTAAAAATGCAATTTCATTGAGAATAAAGATGATAATAATGATTATAAGAAATCATCAAATAATATGCCACATTGTCATTCACTGCAAGGAATTATTGGAGAGAAATATATTCAACCATTCGTCACCACCTACGTACTAGTGTAATATTATCTTAAAGTGTTTGATTTCAATTACTTACTTAGATAAAAAATTATCATGCTGACTTGGTTTTAGAACTACATCGCATTACATATCACATGACTGCATACAAAAATTGTCATTTTGGAAACTTTTTACTTAAACCTTTTTAAGAGAAGTAAGTTTAATAATGATTTAATTTTAATATCTTAATTCACATTATTAGTATTGCATATGTTTGAACGATAATTGGATACATTATTACCATTAGACAATTACTTTAAGCCTGTTTAAGCTTTAAAAAGTTGATCCTCTTTAAATAGTCACTTCATTCTGCAATTAAAATTTTTAATTGTTATTATGGATGTTCTGGGGTGTATTACAAAATGAAATCTAACAAACAGATACATTGGTAGAAGGGAAGATAATTAATAATTGTCTGCATATTTACTATACTAATATTGTATATATAGATGAAAATAATTTTAAAAAAACATAATGGTGATTCGATCACTATCTCAAATTCGTTTAGTTGAAAATATTATTGATACCTTAAGTTAACCATGAGGAGGAACGGCTCCGCCAAATCGTGGATTTTGTGACACAGATTTTTTGTACTATCTTACAAAGATTATTTAAATAAAATATATTTATAAAATTATGCATTATCATAAACAAAATGACTGTTTATTTTTATTATATGCGTAAAAATGTTTTATGCAATGAACACGTAATGTACGATAGAAATATCTTGTTTTACGAATCTTTTATTTATGGATAAAATTAAAAATCAATGCTAATTACTGTATCAGACTGATGTTTATATTTATACTTTTATACGTTTAGATTTATATTTATATGTTTATATATTTTATTTATATGTATTATTATATTTATATTTATTTTTATTATTATATTTATATTTATTTTTATTATTATATTTTATTTAGTTTATTTATTTTATATGCTTTTTATGTTTATATATAGGTATATAAATAATTTCACAGAGAACTTAAAACTCGAATACGCTAACCTTGAAAATGTAAATTTTTGTATCGATAAACAATACCCTTATTTCTTATGCGAATGCATCACTAAATCGATAAAAAAATTATATAGCATTAAAAATATCTTAATTCCTTTTTATACTAAACCGTTCAATGGAAATATATGTAATCATTCTTTTAAAAAATTAGCTTATCGAAATGCCTTTTCCCGTAAGATATGCATGGTTAATTATCTTAATCCTTAAATCCCGATATGCTGCATTAAAAATAATAAACCGAATTACTGTAATGTCAAGATACTTTTTTTTTTTTGTGTGTGTGTGTGTGTGTGTGTAAACTCTAAAGTTATTTAAGTCAGCTCCGTTCTTCGACTTTTCTTCAGTTTACTTTTTCAGTCGTTAAACATAAAGTGTAGTGTAACAATCCTTAAATCTAATTATTGAGCATGTTGTAAAGTTAGGTGTATATTTTATGCTTTTGCTTAATAACAGCATTGTAAGTTTTGAAATTTATATCATTATAACACAAAATACATCACTAAATAGGTATTGAAATACTTAAATACTATATTATATTTATCAATTTTTATAAGATTTAATAATAATAGTTCTATGTCACTACCTTCAAAATGTGAAATTTGTTTGAAACACATTTTAATGGTAACGTAGTAATTAAAAAATAGCGAAACGTATGTATGTGACTGATATTCTTCACGCTGTATTATCTGTTGAATATAATGTGTGTACCATTTATGTTACTTTAAATACACTCACGAAAGAATTTAAGTACAAGTGTTTTCTGTTGCCGGTAAAGGTTTACAAAGTAATGGGCATTGTAATAAGCTTCCTTAAATTTATGAACGTTTCCTGTCTGTTGGTTAATCCGTGTCGTCATTTTACCAATTTAAATTTTAGTTCTTTTCGACAAAACATATCATGTAATCAGAACAGTGACGATTTTAACATGATAAATACGTTTTAATATTGAAATCGTATAAAAAAAATAAAATAAAAATAAATTGCCATAAAATATTTAAAATAAATAAATCGAAATTAAATATGTCAAAATGTAAATTATAACAGTGTTTTTATTTAATAAAAATATCAAAATATCATTATGCTGCAACTAAAACTCGTTAGAGTATTTTTTATGTAATGCCTTAATTTTTTATACTTTTACTGAAAATGATTTGAATTTTGTTTACTTGTCATATTGATGAAAAGCTGTTTTCAACAGTAATAGTGAAATATTTCTTAACATTGCATCCTATGAGGGTGTGAGTTTCTAAATTCGACTTATTCAAAAAAAGAAAAATTCTTACTTATATATTAATCTATTCTGATAGTGAACTTGCACAGATAAAACAGTACAATCTGCAACAAAAATAGATTAATCGTGTATGTATCGCATTCTAAAATATTAGTTTACTTTTAAAACTCGCCTTACATAGTAGTAATTTGGCAACAAAACTTAGTGTACTAGAATTTTCTTTCCTGGATAAAGAGAGTTTTGAAACTCACGTACTTATATATATTCAATACCGTACCTACAAAATGGTTAATAAAATAAAATAAATGAATTTATGATACAGCGATTTTTTGTTTTCGTATAAATTCATTTTGAAGATTATATACCCAGATACACCCTAAGATACACCTAGTTTATAATGTACACAACACCAACTGAAAAAAAAAAAAAAAAAAAAATGTAACGTTACTGATAAGATTGGTACCAACGTGCGGCCAACAATTGTATGGAGTAATTTAATTTATGTATAGAATACTGTAATTTAAACTTATATAACTGTTGTAATTTTAGACATTAGGGAAACGTAACACCAGTTATATGGTTAAAATTCTCAATAAAATGGAGACAGCAAGGATGCCACAGATTTTATGCAGTAAAGTTACATAATTTTTGTACTTTACCGTTCTGGAAAATGTAATCAGAAGTTGCTTCAAAATTCTTCTTATATTTGTATTTAAGTTAATAATAAATGATAATGAAGTTATCTTATTGAACTTATGTTAATAGTGGAGTTTAATAACAAAACACTACTGGATATTACTAAAATTTTGTTACGGTATGTCAGTATAGTTGCCCTCTTAATTCCAACCCTTCATTTTTCTTTTTTTAAAGAAATGACATTTATAGTACTCATTTAACTTATCCACTTAAAACTTTCTACAGAAAAGCGTATTACTTTAATGTAAATATCAGATAAAATGGGATATTTATCAAAAAACAAAATGGATGATTTTTGCCTTCTACCTCGAACCTTGGGGTTAGACGCTCCACTTGATTCGAATCGAGGCTTCAACCAGTAGCTCTGGCAGTATGAAGAAATATAGCTGCAACCTGTAAACTAACACATCATTCGATACCTTTTAAACAACATTCACGAAGTATTTTATGCAAAATCTATAATGAATACATTATATTTCATCTGCTACTCATCGTACCAATACCTCCGGTAGTGGCAAGCGGCTGTCGGCCGATTGCTTACTGATTTGCTGGGATGTCTCAAAGAATTTGTGACATTCGAGAATCGAAAATTAAAATTTGATTGGTCTATACGACTTTATACAAAAACAAATCTCCAAGCTTTTTTTATATCTCATTCGCCTAATTGAACTCTTGCAAATATTATCTCCACTTCCAAGTTCTGTACTGCGTGCCTTCATAATTTGGACACAATATTCACTCTCAGCTTTATATCAGGTCGGCACTCCCTTATAGAGGCATTCTATCTTGATTGTAGGAATTTTTTTCTTAAAAACAATTGAGGTTTTGAAGAAAGTTTGTGGAAACGGTTACAAAGGTGGGAAAATGCCCAGTACATAATTCGTTCATGAAAGATGCTGTGTTAGAATAACAAGGGAGATTCGTGCTGGGAATAAATAAAGCATCGCACTGCTGTGTCATGCTTTATTTAAATGCTTTAAATAACAAACAAAATGCTATGAAATTAAAAATATTTCAAAAGACATATTTTAATTTTAAAGTACATTTTTCATACAAAACTACTTTAAAATTTAGAAACTTTTAGACTGCGTATCCCGTTGCTGAACCTAAAAAATGCTTGTGAAAATGCTACGAAGGCTATAATTTGTTCCCTTTACACTATATCTCCAATGCATTGGCACGTATCATACTTTATTTAAAAAAAATATTGCACTTTGCTGGAAAAATAATTGATGTAAGAAAATTTAAATTCCAAATGTAAGAGTCATTTGGAAGCAAAATGCATAATTAAGTGAACTTTTTCATTTTATTATTTAATAAGAAAACATAGATAATGAAAATATTCCGCAACTTTTTTTTTTTCATTTTTCTATATTGTTCTTCTAAATTAAAAAGAAAATTATCTTCTACAACTGAAATGAGAAACTGCATATTAATCCTAAGATTACTTTTCATTTACTTTTAGAAAAACAAAGGACACGAGAACAATGGTTTATGATTTTCCAGGATGTGCTGAGAAATAATGTTCTATATTTTCATGAAGAAGCACGCTTAAAAAAGAACAGGATCCAAAAGTATGAAAAGATAAGTAAAACATATCTTTCACAGAAACAGCGCTTTATAGTTTTCGAGGTTGCACTCAGAAATAATGCACAACATTTTGCTTACAAAAATGTCTTTAAAAAAAGAAAAGTATTGAAAAGTACGCGAGGTTAACTAAAACATATTTGCTCCCGGGAATTTAATCAATCTTTAACCAAATGAATTTTACTACAGTAGAACATCTTTTATCCGAAACTCTTTCAGCCGAAACTCTCAGTTAACCGACATCCATTTTTAAAGCTTTTTTTTTTTTTTTTACTATCACATTCTTTGTGTGCAAAATCCATTCTAAAAGCTTTTTTTTTTTTTTTTTTTTTTTTTTGTTTAACCTATCATATTCCTTGTGTGAAAACGGACCTATCCGAACTGCGAGTACATATAAATATTTTCGATTCCGTTTTATAGAGTCCTTTAAATTTATCTTGAGCTCCCGTAAGCTGCGAAGTGGAATGAAGAAAACGAACAAATTAGCAATTCTGAAGTTTTTTAATGTTTTGCAAAAAAGTTTGAAATGGCTGGAGCAGCAGAAAGACTGTTAAACTGGTGAATAAAAAACTCCGCGATTGAGCTTCAAAGCAAAAGCAATCGAAACTGCGACAAACAAAACATTTTTCAGAACATTGTGATATATGTCAAAGGTACTTAATTTCAAAATGAAAATTCAGGTAATTTATTCTTATTTCTATTTGGCTAGTGCTTTAATTTTATTAAGCACTTGTTACCATAATAAGAAATATTGCATATATTTCTCCTCAATCATAAAATTGAAGCATTCTCGATAATCCGAAAATTTCGATCTTCCGAAAGATGATCGGTCCAAGTTATTTCGGATAATCGAGTTTCTAATGTATTAATAGAAAAATTAACTGTGAATTGCATTTGCAAATAAATTCGACAAATATGCTGAAAAACATGAAAACTGCGGGGTACGAGAAACGTTCAAGACTAATCAGTCATAAACATAATCTATAATGCAAATTATCATCACCATCTTTTACGATTTAATTAATTTCATATTTCATTACTGAAATTTTAAAAGAAAAGGGTTTTAAAATTCTGCTGAATTCGGAGATTAATCAAGTTGAATAGACAGAAAAATATTCAACCTAATAACATATGAAAAATGTTTGCTTACATACTTAATATTAAAAAAAAACCTTAAATTCTTTAACAGAAGATATGCTTTATTACAAGGTAAACTCATTAATCTGTATAATGCGATGTTTTACATTCTAAACAAATAGTTCCATTTGCTTTATCATAATGTTTTTTGATAAGGACTTAAAAATAAAGATTCTTCATATCGCCTTTAAGCAAGAAGTAATGATATGGAAAACTTAAAATTTAATTTTTTTATGTTTATGATATCCTTTTTTAGTGTCCCCTACTTAAAAACTAAAAACGAAACCATTATAAGATCACTCATGTGTCTGTCTGTCTGTCACAGCTATTTTACTTGTAAACTAAGAAATGAGGAAAGTTCATATTTGGTGAAGTAATAACGAATATTGTCCCACCTATTTAGACATTATTAAACATTCACAAATATGTTTAGGAAAAGTGTAGGGGGGCTAGTTAGGTTACCTGAAAAAAAACTCTTTTCCTTGTATAGCATGTGGTGAATCGTGTGAAAGCTTTCATAACGCTGAAGTCAAAAATACATTTCTTTTAATTTTAGGCATTATATTTTCCGAGATATCGTCGAAAATATGGTGCAAAAATATGCCCCCCCCCCTCTATTTCCTAATCTACTGAAACTAAAATCATAAAAATATTAGAGGTAGTAGACGGTAATTTAAAAATTGCAGGAAAATTATAGCGATGACCCTAGGTCACATAGTTTTTGAGAAAAGCGCATTTTTTCGTTACCCACAAATGTCGGTTTGCGGGCATTCGGTAAAGTTGTTGAAGAGCACTGAAAGTACCCATCGTAGCAGAAGCATAAAAAAGTTGTTGTTAATTATTTTCGAAAAAAAATGCTGGTAATTAGCCGAGATATTAACCATTAAATATGCGGGCATTCATAATGACAGTAGCGGCGTACTCTCTGTACCATCGGATTTTAAAGCCTGGAATATCAACTTATGATGATATATTTGTATAATACAATGCCTAGTAGCAGTATAAAAGTAATAATATTGCTTCAGAACGTTAGATTGTTAAAAACATACTAATTTAATTAGAATTAACCCCATAAATAGTATGGTATTCGCGACTAGTTTGCATTCAGTG
The DNA here is from genome assembly GCA_963932465.1 of Maratus speciosus. Taxonomy (NCBI): domain Eukaryota; kingdom Metazoa; phylum Arthropoda; class Arachnida; order Araneae; family Salticidae; genus Maratus; species Maratus speciosus. The sequence continues at coordinate 540,586,364 of OZ010786.1, read as the reverse complement.
GATCTGTCAACACGCCTCCCGTGTCTTAAAAAGTTAATGAAAAACCTATCAGGAAAAACGCGGCACAGCCCAAGGCGGTGTTGCAACTTTGCGACCTCCTTTCGAAGCGCGTTTAGCACAATGCCAAGTTTAATCTTTGAACAAGGATTTTGTTTTAGCTACACTGAAAAAAAAAAAAAAAAAAAAAAAAAAAAAAAAAAAAAAGATTATTACTGTGTTTAATTTAGTTTTATGGAATGCCAAATTAAGTTAAAAATATACACTACTTTTATTTTCAGTACCGAATTAAGTTAATCAAAAACATATTAGAATAAGATTAAAAAAAGAGATACAGAATAACAATATTCGATATTATTTAGGCTTAATATCTCTAAACTTTTATGGCATGCCCATTTATACTTTTCTAGTATATAGATATGGTATATTGGGTATAGTATCCATATCCAACCCTACGCTGTATACTTTTTTTTTTTTTTTTTTTTTTTTTTACAAAGACATATTATACTTTTATCAGCAATTTGTTTTATTAATAATACAGTTAATAGTTCATATATTTATTATACGGAACTCTCTGTGCGCTAGTAATGTTGTTGCTTAACCGTTTACTGTAAGATTAAAAATGGTAACAGCCTTTTTATGAATAATAAATCCCAGGTAAAATAAATTTAGATATTTTTTCTTTATTATATATACTTAAGTGTCTTCAGTTATATTACACAGTAAGCATGAAAGTTATTTTGTTCAGAAGAAAATATCTATCGAACAATAACTGTAAAAAAAGCTTAATATATAAAAATCTGTGTTTTTTTTTAATTGTTTACAATCCGTTAAACAATTGCCATTGTAAATATCTCAAAAAAGCATTTCGTTGTAAATGGTCACTCCAAGCCACACAAATAAATCTATACTAAATATATTTAATGAAATAAGGAAATTAATTAAACATATCTGTTTTAGTTTGACAATTGTTAATAATATAGTTAAATATTTTACTCAACGCACATAATTAACATCATTAGAATATTCTGATATTTTTGTGATTTTTTTTTTTTCAAGTGCCATTTACATTTAAAATAAATTAATATTCTTTCTTGCTTAGTTGCATGCTTTATGTTCTCTAAAGACATATATTATGAAATTTTATGATGAAGTATTCCTTTTTTTTAAAAAAACATATTAAACAAAAAGTGTTCGCTGTTGCCTTTAAAAAAGAATTTTGTACGGTATAAAATGTTGTGTGTAACTATTCTTAACTAATGATATTGGTTAATGATCCCCTAAGATTTAAGATTTTCGCATCTATAATTAAAATAATATAAAATATTGTTTGGAACAATATTTTTTTGCTGCTTTATCTATATTTTATACAAATGGTTCTCTTCATATCTTTAAAAGTTTATTTCATGATTAACACCGGAATACATGTTAACGGATTTTTTCATTTTTAAATATCCTTAAGAACTTGGAGCATTTTTATTCTTCTTATTACGAATGAATGTACAGGGAATGCAAAGTATAAAATCGGTTTACCTAAGTTGACTCAATAAAAGTTTATTGCACTGGAAATGAATTCTGGGCAAAGCAAAAAATAATTTAAAAATGAGATTAGCTTCTTGTATTACTCGAACTGTTAAAAAAAACTTCAAAGAAGTATATCTACGCCGAGGTATTACGTTCTTTGTTTATAAAATACGAAAGCCCTTTCTGTAATAATGATAGAAATGTGAATTATTATTAAGACTTTAGCATCAATTATTATCATTTTGATAAATTAAGAAACAAAGAATTTTTTTTTTAAATAAAAATAAAAATATACTGATTGAATGCAAAGAAAATTTACTTAAAAGGGAAATTATTTATAAATTTATTATGGGAATAAGACAAATAAAATCTTGAAAAGGATAGTTCCTTAAAACATTTACACTAGTATTACATATAACAGACTTAACCATAGAATATCTTATCTAATTCTGGACATTTCCTAGGAATAATGTATAATTTTCCATGAAACTTAACAAATTAATACAATTGGAAATTTAAATCATAAATCAATTCCATTTAAATGATTGGAAATATCTGTGGTGGATGAGAATAATGATTATTTAAATGTTACTTTTGGTTTATTTTTTATTATTTAATTTCCATAGTTAATTATGTACTTCATATTCGGTTTTTCGTAGTACATAGATTGCGAAAACTACATGTAGAGCTACGTTGGATGTAAAAAACACAGATAGGTTGGTAAATTTGTCTACATTGTACAAATGAAATATAATTAAAGGCTTTTCGTAACTAACTTGCATATACAAGTCGTAAAGAGGAATAATTTTCTAAATGCGTTTTATTAGAAGACGATTTTTCAAAACGAATTAAACATGTTTTGTTAACCTACGCTAAGTTAAAGTTTTATATCTAAGTACGCTACATTAGATACTACATTAGAAACTACATTAGATACTCATATTATTAAAGAGTTTAAATTACTTAAATAACTGTAACCAGTTAGAATATATCGCAAGTTCATCAAGCAGGAATTTTGGAACCTAATAAGTACAAACCATTACTCCAGACTGGGGACTCTTTCTGATTGAAAAGTATCAATAAACATTCGTTTGTTTTTTATTTGCAAACAGCATTTTATGCAAAAAAACCCTAAAAATAAATACATTAAAATTTTAATATATATATTTTTTAATTCACGCCTATTCAAAGTTAACATCTGAATAATGAGCTAATAGTGAATATGTTGGAAATATAAGACAAAACATTATTTTTCTACACATGCATACAAAACCAGTAGATACAACGCCGATATAACATTATATTCAGTTTTTAATACTTTATTCGGGATTATTACCGGATGTGGGGATCAGTTAATATCAAAATTACCTCTTTGATAAAATATATGTATTTAAAAAAAAAATCATTTACGTTATCTTGCCGCCCCATGCACTTAAGATATTAAGATAAGCGCATAGGATAGAAAGCAACTTTTTTTCTTTTTTTCATAATATAACTTCAAACATTTGCATTACTTCTACTGGAGCATATTTAATAAATAAAGTAACAATGTTAGATTTTGAAAATTATTTAATTAAAAAATATCTATCACTTAGTGCACATTGTAGAGTAGAAACTACCAATAAAGTATAAACATCTATTTATTTTATCTTTAAATGATTTGAAACATTTCATAATAAAAACTGATTAACTTATAAAAAGATTTTACATAGACGTGCTTAGATCATAGCGCATGTGATTTTTAATGTTTTTGTGTATGAGTATTTGCTAAATATACCTTTTAATACTAGAGATAAGGATACATTTTTGCTGTTCTTTACATTAAAAATTCTTTGGACAAAATATTTGTTTTATTTCTTACACAAAAAAATTACGTATATTTGATTATCATTTTTCAATTTTTTCAAATGAGAAAAAACCCAACTGGAATGATAAAGAATATATCAAAAAAGAAATGCTACACATTTTGAATAATTTTCGGCATTCATACTAATATTATAAAGAAGTAAAATTTGTACGTGTGTTTGTTTTTTTTTGTAGACTGAATCCTTGGAACTACCAAATATATTTCAAAACTAATGGTAGCAAATTAATGGTGATAGTCCCTGCTCCAACATAGGCTATATTTTATATCGATGCCAGAGCACAGTTCCCAAGGAGTTCGATGAGCAAAAATGTTCTGAAAATGCAATTTTTGTGTTATGAAACGGGTTGAAACGGGTTAGAAACTTGAAATTTGGCATGCTAGTTACTTATAAGAGATAAATGAACTTTAACACCAGTTTCTAAAAACATAACTTTAAAAGAACTGAAAATGCGTAAAAAGCCGTCTAAAAACATTATAAATTACGACTTCTATGCAATCTAAGGAAATATCAAACCTATTTCGAAAGCAATGGTTACAAATTGATGGTGAAAGTTCTTGCTCCAAGATATGTTATATTTTAGATCGATGTGATTACCACCTGGGTGATTCAGGAACAAAAAAAATGTTTTAAATTGCGGTGTTTCTGATACTGAAGGAGACAGCAACTTGAACTTTTGCGTGGAATTTACTTATAATATTTAAATCCAGTACAATTACAGTCAAAAGCAATTTTACAAATTTAAAAAGAGTGGAAATGACTGAAAATCGTTCTAAAAACTTTCTTAATTACCATTTCTATGCAATCTCAGAAAATACCAAAACAACAACAAAAAAAAAAAAAATAGTTGCAAATTGATGATGATAGTCCCTGCTCCAACGTAGGATATAATTTGTGCACAGAGTCACTACCGCCTGGGAGTTGCAGAAGCAAAACAGTTGTAAATTGTTATTTTTGTGATACTGAAGTGGCTAAAAAGTTCAAATTTGGCATATATTATTTATGAATTTTAAATTCGATATAAGAACAGGCGAAAAACAATTCTGCATTAAAATGACCGAAAACCATTCTAAACGATTTCCAGGCAATCCTTAAAAATAGACACTTGAAATTTGACGTAGAAAATATTTTTAAGATACATATGTTCTCTAAAATCAGTTTCTATAAACTTCCAAATTTAACCCTCCGCGAGTCTTGAGGGCTTTTCTGCATTTTAGTAAAAAATGCTTATAAAAATATACTTAACTAATATTTTCTTTCCCTGTTTGTTTATAAAATATACTCTATTCCCTTTTATTTGATACATATCTTGAAATACAATTAATTCTGTTTAAAATATTTTTGTCTACTAAAGATTAAAATTGTTTTTGGCAAATGGAAAAATACGCCCAAACAGCTAAGATGGTTAGAAGGATGAAATGAGAGAAAAGCGTACTAAAAATGTTCTAAATCACGATTTTTATGAAATCTTATGAAATACTAAGCCGATTCCAAAGTATTGATTGTAAATTGAGGATGACAGACGGTGCTCTGATATAGGCTACATTTTATGTCAGTGTCACTAGCACCGGTGGGTTATAGGAGCAAAAAGCATTCTAAATTACGATCTTTGTGATCTTGAAGGAGCTAGTAACTTGCAATTTTGCATGGTGTTACTTATAATACATAATTGCAGTTACACTATGACGCAAAAGTTTAGACAATGAAGAAATTCTTACATACTTTGAAAAATATTTATTCAATTTTCAAATCACTGCTTGAAATTAATGTGCTGTACATATAAACAATATTTATAACAAAGAAAAGTGGAATTGTGCATATTGCAATAAATTAAATGGTAACAAAAATAAACTGCTGTCTCAAAAGTTTAGACACAAATTAAATAAAATCGAAATAAACAATTTTTAAAACCTGGTTGCGCATCCATGCTTATGTATTACGTCATATACACGAGATTGCATGGAAGAAACTAAATCTTGCATAGTTTGTGGATCGATATCGTACCATGCATTCTCAATAGATGTCTTAAGTTCCTTTTCATTAGAGTATTGTCTAGCGTTGCTATAAACTTTGCGACACACGATGCTCCAAAGGTTTTCTATAGGGATAAGATCTGGGCTACATGCTGGCCAGTCGAGAACTCTTATATTATGGGAATTAAACCAAGATTTTGAATGTTTTGCAGTGTGAATTGAAGCATTGTCTTGCTGAAATTCCCACTGAGGACCCCCTAGAAGCTCACCAAATGGCAGTAGGTTTTCTTCTAATGTCTGTGTATAATGCTGTGAAGTTTGACGACCACTGGTGAAGGTCAGAGATAGTTGTCCATTATAGCAAAAGGCTGCCCAAACCATCACCGAGCCCCCTCCTTGTCTGCGACTAAAAAAACGTCGAGGTTCCTTCCGCAAGTCATGCCAATACGATAAACAACCATCTGGACCATCCAGATTCCACTTTTTTTCATCGCTAAATATGACTGACTGCCATTTCTCTCCATATGACATATGCTTTCGAGTCCACATAAGTCTTTGTAACTTATGATGTGGTTTCAGAGCTGGTTTCTTCTGCATTTTTCTATAAACGATTGTTCCTTTTTCCAAAATTCGTCTACGAATCGTATCCTTTGATACAGAGAGTCCCGATGAGCTTTGAACTCCACGTACGCTCATTTGTTGAGTACTCGCTAGTCTTTGTATCAGGCGATCCTCTCGTACATTTGTCACACGTGGCCTCCCAGACCGACATTTTGCTTTATATTCGGAACCACTCGATAAAACTCGATAAATAAATTTTTTTGACCTATTAATAATAGCAGAAATTTCAGAAACGCTCTTCCCTTCACCTTTCAACTGCCAAATCCTTGAAACCTCATTCACTTGAATTTCTTTAGCTCTCGGCATGTCGACTATGAAGCGCAATCGTTTGCAGAACTTAAGTACTCCAAATTTGTGACATCATCGATTCTAAATTTGCATATGCCAGCGAATATTCAAAGAAATTTAGAATAGTGTCTAAACTTTTGCGACAAGAACATTTGAATTTTTATGAAAAAAATTAGTATTATAGCAAATAAAACGACTGTCTGTTGTACATAGCATTTTAAATCAGTTTTTGAATATATTTACAGGTTTTTGTAATTCTGACGTCATAATTGTACATTTTAAAGCTGAATGACGTCATTGTCTAAACTTTTGCGTCATAGTGTATAAAAGTTTTCAATTTAAAAAAAGTTGTGAAAATCCCCAAAACGCGTTCTGAAAACTTTCTAAATTGTGATTTATGTACAATTGTTAAAAATAGAAAATTTAAATTTGTCGTGGTAGATACTGACATATCTCTAAGACAGTTACTAAAAATTTTGAAATTTTAAAGTGTGAAATGAGCAAAAATGTGCCCTAAAAACTTCCGAAATTACGACTTCTATGTAATCTAAGGAAATACCAGATTTCAAAAGTTACGTTGTCAAATTGATGGTAATAGTCTTTGCTTAAACCTAGGTAGCAATGTACGTACCAATACCCAAAGATCGGTTTAGGATCGAAAAACTTTCTAAAACTGTAAATGTTTTGATTTTGAAAGGGCTAGAGACATGAAATTTGGCATAATACTGACTTATAAAATATAAATGCTCTCTGAGAACTGTTTCTAAAGAATCCCAAATTAAAAAAAATTGAAATAAGCGAAAAGCGATCTAAATATTTTCTGAATTTCGATTATTATGAAACTGCTGAAATTAGAAACTTCAAATTTTGTATGATAATTACTTATATGATATAAATGCTCTTTATAAAGTGTTGAAAAAAAATTAATATTTAAAAGTATGAAAGAAGTGAAAAGCATGCTAATTCACGATTTCTATTGAATTTGTAAACATAGAATTCTAAAATTTAGCATGATACTTATAAGATATAAATTCTCTCTAAATAGAATTTCTAAAATATTCGAATTTAAAAGGGTAAAATATAAGTGAAAAGCTTTTTAAAAACTTTCTAAATTTTGAGTTATTTGGAATCTTAGGAAATGCAAAAAAATTTCAAACGTTTTGCTGCCAAATTCATGGTGACAGTCCCCGTTCCAACATGTGCTATAGTCTATGTTGGTAGACATATCTCTAAGACAGTTACTAAAATTTTGAAAATTTAAAGAGTGAAACGAGCAAAAAGCGTTCTAAAAACTTCCGAAATTACGACTTCTGTGTAACCAAAGGAAATACCAGAATTCAAAAGTAATGGTGGCAAATTGATGGTGACAGTCTTTGCTTAAACATAGACTATATTTTTGTCGATACCAGTACCCAGAGAGCGATTTAGGAGCGAAAAAATTTCTAAAACTGTAATTTTTTTTGATTTTGAAAGGGCTAAAAACATGAAATTTGGTTTGGTACTGACTTATAAAACATAAATGTTCTCTGAGAGCTGTTTCTAAAAGATCCTAAATTTAAAAATATGAAATAAGCGAAAGGTGATCTAAAAATTTTCTAAATTTCGATTATTATGAAACTGATAAATATAGAAACTTCAAATTTTGTATGGTAATTACTTATATGATGTACATGCTCTTTATGAAAGGTTGAAAAAATCGATATTTAAAAAGATGAAAGAAGTGAAAAACATTCTAATTCACGATTTTTATTGAATTTGTAAAGGTAGAAATTTAAAATTTGGCATGAAACTTATAAAATGTAAATTCTCTCTAAATACACTGACGGAAAAAAAATCCCAACACCAAGAAAGACTTGTGTTAGATAAACGAAATTTGGTAGGCGTGTTTATACATCTAAAAGATGATATGGATTGAAATTTCGCGCTTCGCGCATAAGTGTGGCGCTAGTAGCGCCACTCAGAACTTTCAGGTCAGGTTTATTTTAAATGCGTGCTGTAAAGTTCGTGGGAGTTATTTAGCTTCGAAATGTGACATATTGAGCTTATCTTAGCCAAGAATGTCTTTAACAAGACGAAGAAGCCACTGTCAACAGCTCACCAAGTTGGAACTTGGTCGCATATTCGGCCTACGAGAAGGTGGATTTTCTTTCCGCGATATTGCAGAAAGACTTGGCTGGAATGTATCCACTGTGCATGATTGTTGTAAGCAGTGGTCAAGGGATGGTACTGCCTCAAGAAGACCGGGTTCTTCTGATGAAAAAAAAAACACAACAGATCTCCACTCCGCCCACCAATGAGGCTTGACACAAATGGCTTCGCAAACGGCAATGGCTTGGAGTCAATAGAATGCACGCTACCTGGCGCCTGGCTCGGAGCTGTCTTTAAAGTAACCGATTTCTAACAGTTCGTTGTGTCACTGTAGTACCAACTGCAGCTCCAGTTTTTGCCGCAGACGCAGTACGATGCACCTACGCCGAATACGGCGATCTTCCCACTCAGGAGTGCCACGTGGCCGCCTGGAACCCGATCTTCTTGAGGCAGTACCATCCCTTGACCACTGCTTCCAACAATCATGCACAGTGGATACATTCCAGCCAAGTCTTTCTGAAATATCGCGGAAAGAAAATCCACCTTCTCGTAGCCCGAATATGCGACCTCGTTCCAACTCGGTGAGCTGTTGACAGTAGCTTCTTCGTCTTGTTAAAGGCATTCTTGGCTAACATCAACTCAATACGTCACATTTCGAAGCTAAATAACGCCTACGAACTTTACAGCACGCATTTAAATTAAACCTGATCTGCAAGTTCTGAGTGGCGCTACTAGCGCCAAACTTATGCGCGAAGCGTGAAATTTGAATCGATGTCATCTTTCAGATACATAAACACGCCTACCAAATTTCGTTTATCTAACACAAGTTTTCTTGGTGTTGGGATTTTTTTTTTTCTGTCAGTGTAGAATTCCAAAGTATTCCAAATTTAAAAACGTAAAATATAAGTGAAAAGTCTTTTAAAAACTTTCTAAATTTTGATTTATTTGGAATCTTAGGAAATGTAAAACAAATTTCGAAAGTTTAGTTGCCAAATTCATGGTGACAGTCCCTGTTTCAGCATTTGCTATATTTTATGAGAGGGGTGGTAGACCGATAGACTAAAAGCTTTGAAAATGGCTTGACTTAAGACGTAAATGAGAACTAAGAACGGTTTCTCAACATTTTAAAACCTCAAATGAAAAAGTAAATGAGCGTAAAAGCTTCAAAATACATTATATACAAAATACATTATATAAATTTATTTTTTTTAACTTAAACTTATTTGTCATTTTTAAATTGGAACCATATTTAAAATAAATAATTTTTATGTTTTATAAAATTGAGAAAGGTACTTGAAACGCATTTTATTTTCGAAAAATTTAAATCATCATTAAATCAATAAAACGTCAATACTATAAGAAATATTTATGTACTTTATGAAATAATTCATATATGTAACTTCTTATGTCAACATAAAGTCCATTAACTCATGCTTAATTTGGTATAAAAATAATTATTAGAAAAATTTCACTTCAAATTTATTACATGGCGTTTTAATTTGCTAAGGGCATTTTCTTTATTTAAAGTGTTGTATGATATCTTTAAATTGTATAATAATCCATTTAGAAGTTTATAAATGCGGATAATTAGGTTTATTAAAGGAAAATGTGATAATATATATGAATTGGTATAATGATATCAAAGAAAAACAAAAATATATTAAATATCGCCGTTAGAGAAATAAGTAATGGTATAATTACCATTAAATATGGGCATTTTACATTTAATATATATCATGAAAAACGTTTAGTTATTATGCAAAATTTATTTCGAAACTTCGATAATTTATCCATCTCTAATTTACTAATAGGTTCTTTATATTTTATTGATTTACGAACGCAGTTATCATAGGATTATATAATAGTAAAAAAGGATGTAAAATAGAAAATTAATAAAACGAAAACGAAGATATTATAAAGAATAATACAAAAAAATATTGATTAACTCCAGCGTACAAAAAAAAAAAAAAAAAAAAAAAAATTGGAAAAAGAAAAGATATAGACAAAATGTCAGACTGAATTTTTTTTTCACCTCTCCAGTATATTCTTAACTGTATATCAAAATTCATAATATTCAGTAAATAAATTGCATAAACTATTAATTAAAAATTTTTTCCAGGGATTAAAATGAATTTTTATTTCTTTACTGCTATTTATATCACATTTTACCATATAGAACATTAGTGGATGAATATTTCCGCAGGAACCTAAAATATTTCAAATATACTCCTGATACTATAAAGAAATGAACAGGACATATATGCGTAAATGAGTTATAGATTTCGTGAGAATTGTACACCTGGATACGTTACTAGGATGACTATCTTCAGGAATTACATGAAGATTCATAGGATAACAGCAGTCTTCTACTTGAAAAATAATTTTTGACCTCCAAACAAAATATTTAATTTTTTTGCATTTGTTAAGATTGAAGTTATCAATGAAATGCTCCATAAATCATCGATTTATTCTTTGAATAAGTATAATATTAATAAAAATTATAAATTTTGCAAATTGACAATGTTTATTCGCATACGAAATTATACAAGATAAACTTAACTGGAGAAAACAATGGGATACTAACTGACCCAATAGAAAGTAACATAGATAAACACACACAATTACGCGCGTAAATGACTTTATTTATACCGACAGAAAACATGATTTTATGCAGGTTCCGGAAAGACTGCTAATAAGTTAAAGAGTTCTTCGTCGCGAGTAGAAGACTCTCTATTTATTGGAGCCGTCTTGGTGACAATTATTATTATTATTTTTAAGATGCGGATTGTTTTTGTTATGTGCAAAAATTAATATAATAGGATAGGTCAATTTCGTTCTAATGAGATGTCTCTTTTGCTAATTTTTGTCTGATAAATTTGCAAAAAAGAAATGAACAATTTTAAGAATTTTATATTCTTGAGAAAAACGATATTCTTTAGTGTGTTTTAAATTGTAGTATGTGTAAAATTTACATTTAACTTTTTTTTAAATAAAATAACGAAACTAAAAAAAGTATAATATAAATATATATGTTCTCTTCTCTTCTTTATTTTCAGAACATGTGTAATAAAATAATTGAAATTCCTGTTTTATTTGATATCTCAATTATACTGTATATATACTGTAAAAAAAATGTAAAGTTACTAAAGTTTTTCAAGGAAACTGAGATTCCTAAAATTTTTTATGTAACGGCAACAACAAAAATTCCTGCAACAGCCTCTGTTACAGGAATTTTTCTTTTTGCCGTTACATAAAAATTTCTAGGAATCCCAGTTTCCTAGAAAACTTTAGTAACTGTACAGATTTTTTTTTTTTTTTTTACAGTGTGCAATGTGATACTTATCTAATTTCTTAAAATCAAACTCTTAATAATACCTATGAAGATAAAAAAAGTATGTTTTTCGAAATGCTTTTCAACAGTCATAAATTTAGGGCGTCTAACTGAAAGCCTTATCCAGATGTTCGTTTAAAACATTAAACACAATGAAGATAAGTTAGTGAATTTTTTAAACAGTTTGATGAAACGTGATAATATCACTGGAAGTGCACTGTAATTAAATCAATAACACCTCATTTACAATTACAAAATTCTATATTATGTAGCATTTGTATACACTTAATTTTTTGAACGCGAATGATGGCAATTTCCATCACTTGTGTGAGTCTCTTAATGAGTTTCATTTTTACATAAAACAAAGCCATATATTAGAAATGACTCTAAAATATCTTTTTTTTTTTTTTTTTTTTTTTTTGAAAATGTATATCCAAGTTCTACTTGGGTTGAGATGCTGCAAAAGTATATCAAAATAATTGGATTCCGATTCCGATTTTACATGGAAAATCGTTACAACTTCATACATACTATCCCCCATATAATTTTAATAATGAATTACACAGTTTAAAATTACACTGTTATACATAAAAAGTTTTTTAATAGTTGAAAATAAGTTTTAGCCCTGTATGGAAATAAAATTTTTATTAATTTTTAGAATTTTAAAGCTTTAATCTTGTCGTGGTTTTCTGGTATTAGATATAGCACAAATAAAAAACGAAATTAATGATAATTTTAATATGTAAAAAAATGATGATAATGTCCATAAGCAATCATCTAATAATCTACAACATTGTTATTCACTGGAGGGTATTATAAAAGATAAATATGTTCAACCATTTGCCTCTGCCTACGTTCAAGTGTAGTAGTACATTCCAATGTTTGATTTCAATTGGTTACTTAGATAAGGTAATTATCAAGATGAAATAGTTTCAGAGCTATATCGAATTACATCTCATATGATTACCAAAAAAAAATGATTTATTTTGGAAAATATTTACTAAAACCTTTAAAAGGCAGTAAATATAATCATAATTTAACTCAAATATCTTAATGCTCATTATTGGTATCCCATGTTTCAACGGTAATTGGACGCATATTATTACCATTAGACAATTACGTTAAGCCTTTTTAAGCTTTAAAAGTTTGATACTTTTGAAAAATTCATTTAATTCTGTAATTAAAACTTTAATTCTAATCATTGGTGTTCTGGGGTATATTACAAAGGAAATTCCAAAAAACAGATTCATTTGTAAATGAGAAGATAATTAAGAATTTTATTTAATGTGAATGCCTGCAAATGTACTATACTAAAACTGCATGTATGAAAGAAAAAAATAATAATTGTGAAATAATTGTGATACGATGGGTATCTCATAATATTTTAGTTAAAAATAATAATGGTACTTTAAGTTAATTAAGAGCAGGAACGGACGGGCAAATACATACATTTTGTATCATAAATTTATATACTATTTTAGAAGGATTTTAAAAATAATATATATGTGTAAAATTATTCATTAACGTAAACAGAATGACTGCTTAATTTTTTTATGTGCATAAAAATACTTTATGACATGAACATGTATTGTACGATAGAAATATCGTCCTTTACGAAACATTTATTTATGGATAAAATTAAAAAGGAATTTTTATTGTTGTATGAAACCTGAAAGTGGACAGCGGTAATTGGACGCATATTAATACCATTAGACAATTGCGTTAAACCTGTTTAAGTTTTAAATGATTGATTCTTTTTCAAAAATCCATTTCATTTTGTAATTAAATTAGTTAATACTTATTATGGATTTTCTGTGGTATATTACAAAGGAAAATCTAACAACCAGATTCATTTGTCAATTAAAAGATAATTAAGAATTTTTTTTTTATGTGGAATTCTACAGATGTATGATAATAAGATTGTATATGCAGATAGGAATTAAAAATAAAAATAATAATGGCAATACGATTTATATCACACGTTCGATTAGTTGAAAATACTAACGATACATTGAGTTAATCATGAGGATGAACGGCCGCGCATCTCATCCTCACATCCTTTACAGATTTCTATGCTATCATACAAAGTTTATTTAAATGAAATATATGAAGGAGATTATGCATTAACATAACATATTAAGCATAATGACTTTTTATTTTGATTAAGTACAGAAACATATTTAATGTCATGACCATGTACTGTACTGTAGAAATACCGTCTTTTACGAACCTTTTATTCATGGACAAAAGTAGAAAGTAATTCTAATTATTGTATGAATTTGAAAGTGTACTTTTATGTTTTATGTAAATGAATATGTAATTTTTCAGGCAAAATGTAAAATTTGAATCGTATGAAGTTTTCTATTACGAATATTGTAAATATTAATATTTGTATGGATAAGCAATACATTAGCACTTAAGCGAATGCATCACTAAATGGATAAAATATTTTATATAGCGTTGAAAATACTCTTAATCCCTTTTTCTACTGAAACTATTCTATGAAAAAATACATAATCATTCTTTAAAAAGCTATCTTATTCAAATACCTTTTTCCAGTAAGATATGCATGGTTAATTACCTTAATCCTTAAATTCCGATATGTTGCATTAAAAATAATAAAACGAATTACTGAAATTTCAAGATATATTTTTATGTAAACTGTGAAGTTATTCAATTAATCTACGTTCTTTTATTTTTCTACATATTTTACCAGGCGTTAAACATAAAGGGGACGATCTTAAAATCTAATTGTAACGCATGTTATAAAGTTTAATAATAGCACTGTAAGTTTTGAAATTTATCTCATTGCAACTCAAAATATATCAATAAATATGTATTAATTCTATATACTATTTATCATTTTATTTATCGTTCAACAATCATACATGTACATAACTACCTTGAAGTTAAACGTGTTTGAAACTCATTTTAATGACACTGTATTAATTAAAATATAGCACAATGTATGTGTGCTACTGAGATACTTTACATAAAGGGGACGATCTTACAATCTAATTCTAACGCATGTTATAAAGTATAATAATAGCACTGTAAGTTTTGAAATTTATCTCATTGCTACTCAAAATATATCAATAAATATGTATTGAAATGATTAAATTCTATATACTATTTATCATTTTATTTATTGCTTAACAATCATACATGTACATAACTACCTTGAAGTTAAACGTGTTTGAAACTCATTTTAATGACACTGTATTAATTAAAATATAGCGCAATGTATGTGTGCTACTGAGATACTTTACTTAAAGGGGACGATCTTACAATCTAATTGTAACGCATGTTTTAAAGTATAATAATAGCACTGTAAGTTTTGAAATTTATCTCATTGCAACTTAAAATATATCAATAAATATGTATTGAAATACTTAAATTCTATATACTATTTATCATTTTATTTATCGCTTAACAATCATACATGTGCATAACTACCTTGAAGTTAAACGTGTTTGAAACTCATTTTAATGACACTGTATTAATTAAAAAATAGCGCAATGTATGTGTGTCACTGAGATACTTTACACCTTATTACCTAGTGAATATGGTGTGTGTCGCATTCATGTTTCTTTTAAAACACTTACTGAACTATTTAAGTAAATGTGCGTCCTGTCGTTGTTAAAAGTTTTCAAAGTAATGAAAATTAAAGTAAATTTCACCGATTTCTGTCTGTCAGTATATTCCTGTTGTCGGTTAATTAATTTATATTTGAGATCTTTACGAGAAAAGATCTATTATAACCAGAACAGTAGCAATTTTAGCATGATAAATACATTTTTATATTTAACATATAGAAAAAATGTAAGATAAACTATTTAGAGTAACTCAATTAAAATTGAATATTTCACAATGTAAACTATAAAAGATTTTTTATTTAATCTGCCATATATATATATATAATACTAATGAAACGAATTTATGAAACGGAAGTATGAAACGGAAGTATGAATCGACTGATTAAACAACTGATTATGTTTCACGGCGATTTCTCCTAAAATATGGAATACTTTGCGATGAAATTAACATCAAAAATCAATATTGATCCGCAGATTTCAAAACTGGTATTAGATTTTTTAAATTCGAATTACTTTTCGAAATATTTTTTTTTAATTTTTTATACATTTTTCTAATGATGGCAACTCAAATTTTAATCAAACAGATATTTTTTTCAGATTTTAGAAATGTTTACTATTTTAAACTAATTTGGCGAGAAGTTTGGCCTCCCTTAAATGTATGCTAAGAAATGTATCATGTTACTTTTATTCATAATTCAATTTGTATTTCATTATCATTTTATTTAATACAAACAGAAACATTTAAAATAAATGGCTTTCACTTCATTTTTTTAAACGAAAAGAAAAATATTAGGCACAGATGTCATATACGCACCGGAGTACCTAATTGGCTCCAAAATGGCATTATTTTGGTTGACATGGTAACCTTGCTATTGTTGTTTATTTAATAATAAATGTTTATTTACTTTA
The DNA here is from genome assembly GCA_963932465.1 of Maratus speciosus. Classification (NCBI taxonomy): domain Eukaryota; kingdom Metazoa; phylum Arthropoda; class Arachnida; order Araneae; family Salticidae; genus Maratus; species Maratus speciosus. The sequence goes on along the minus strand of OZ010786.1, from coordinate 540,570,172 downwards.
TTTTCTTTTTTTTAATTGCATAAATTGTTTTGTTCTATAGTTAATTATTTTTTTGGTTATTTTCCTTTAAAAATAAAAAATAATAGAAAATAATTAAAATAGTACTGTACTACTTAGTTATTCCATCGGCCCATTTCGCCAAATTATATAAATTGCCAAACCACTAGCCAAATTATACAAATTGATATAATTTTTATTTTAAATAACGAAAGAACAAAGAAAATAGTATAACATTAATAAATATACAAATAAAACGTCGAAATAAAAATCACTTGATGAAGTAAAGATGTGTAACTTGCTTAACCCTCCGAGCGTCTTGCAAAAGGTTAAAATTGTAATATTGTTTTCTTTGCATTTTGTTTTAAATGTTAAGAAAATATGATTCTTTCAACCTTATTAAAAAAAAAAAAAAAAAAAAAAAAAAAAAAAAAAAAAAAAAACTCAATTAGAAATATTAATGTAATCCTTCAGAGTATTAATCATTTTAAAATTAATTAAATCTATAGAATTATATTATCTTAAATATTGCTTGTATTGCTGTGAAACCTGGAGCTTAGTGAACGGAATATTACGCCCCAAATACTTAGAGGGTTAAAGTCAAGTGAATTTGACATGTACGATTAAACTTTATTGGCATTTAATCTTATAGTATGGTGATAGATTTTTGGTCGACGGGATAACTAAGTAGTACCAAAAATACATATGTAACTGGTATTCGAAAACGAGGTTTTCGCCAAATTTTCGTTAAAAAAATCACGCCAAAGCCGGTGCGTATATGAATCTGGCCAAATATTAAATGATGTAACAAACGATGACATTTAATTTCAACTTCAAAGCAAAGTTTTAATTTACCACTCGAAGAACAAATGCCAACTTGCGATTTGAAAAATAGCTATTGGCGAGATTTGCACCCGGCTAGCGTAACAGTACCAATAATTCTTTGCGACCATGGAAACTTTTATGTAGTTTTATTCGAAAAAGAAATTAGATTTTCTAATCAAAAGGGAAAACTTTCGGCACAGATGTCATATACGGATCCATATTGGCGCGATTTTTTTCTGACGCCAATATCATATACGCAACGGGTACTTAACTGGTGCCATAGTATCGTTATTTTGCTTGATTTGATAAGCCGGATGTTGTTGTTTATGCTGTTGATGTTTTTCCCAAATTAGCGTCGGAAAAATATCGCGCCAATATGGGGCCGTACATGATATCTGGGACAAACTTTCATATGAAAACCGAAGGGATCAGAGCGTATTTATTTATGGCAGTTACATGACTTTGACTATTATAACATAGATGAAATGATGGCGATAGAATAATATTTGGAGGCTTATCACCTGTACTGGCTAATATTAAAGTACCAACAAGGCACCAGGAATATAAAAAGCGAAGTGGTTCGCCCGGAACTGTTGATGATAGTCGCATGACTTAGGCTATTGTTATAGAAATTGTTTTAAAATACCGGGAGACAAAGACACTGTACACTTAATTCCTTTTATTTTAGCTTCTTTTCAAACGTTTAAATGATCCTCTTTAATCAAATACGAAAACAACCATTGGATGTCTTAACAGCAACTGATTCGGCCTTAAATTTTTGAAATCAAAGAAATTGAATGGAAACCCGTTTACAGGTAGATCTGCACAGCTTTTTTCAGTATAATTCAATCTTCTATGATAATTTTTAAACCAATCAGATTAGCGTGTTTTTAGATTCTGCGGTATTTGAACGGGGTTGGCGAGGGTAGCTTTCAGGGGGCAGAGCCGCCTAGTAAAAATATAGATATATAATTATGACACTAGTAAGACTCTTAAGAGTATTTTTATTATCTTTCTCACAATACATGATATTGCATTTTTTTAGGAAGTATTATTGTTAAAAATGATGGTTAATTGCCATTTTGATGAAAATCTGTGTACGTGTCCTATTTCAACAGTAAAATATTTCTCCATATTTCATCATATGAGGACGTGAGTTTCAAAAATTACCTTATAAAAAAAAAAAAAAAAAAAAAAAAAAAAAAAAAAAAACGATTTTATTTATTCACCTATTTAGTTACTAAATTCGCACATAAAAAACACTACAATCAGAAACTAAACTATTTTATCATGGATTTGTGGCAATGGGGTTCTGCCTTTTTTCCTTGTGGAGGAAGGTTGTTCCAAGGATATAACGCCATTTGAGGTCATGCCGGCAAAAACCGTACCGAATACCTCATAGCTTAAAATAAATAATTAAATAAAATAAATATTGTGGCAATGTAAAATGTTGGTTTACATTCAAAACTCGCCTTATATAATAGTAATTTGGGAACAAAACTTGGTCTAGTAAAATTTTCCTTCCTGGATAAGGAGAGTTTTGAAACTCACGTCCTCATACATATTCAATTATTCAGTCCCATATTGACAATATTGTTAAACATTTTAAATAAATGATTTTTCCATAGGCAATTTTTCTTTTCATAAAAATTCATTTTAGAGATTATAACACCCTAGGATGGAATATACACAACCTGTTCTGCAAAATGTAACCAGAAGTTGCTTCAAAACTTTTATATTATACTTCTGTAATTAAGAAAGAAGTTAATAATGATGTTTAATAACAAGAAACTACCTAGATATTGCTAAAATTTTGTTAGCGTAAGTAAAAAAAGATACCCATTAAGTACCCCCCCCCCACCCCCTTATATTTTTTTTATATACAGATTTATATAGTTTTCTGTTTTGAACATTTGACCTATCTACTGCAAATTTTATATAGAAAAAAGTGCTGTAATCTGAATGCCAGATGAAATGGGATTTTTATCAAGAAACTTAACCACTGATTTTGGTAATCTGTCCTAGACCCCAGAGTTAAACGCCCCACTTGATTGAATAGATGCTCCAGGCAGTAGCTCTGTAAATACGAAAAAATATGGCTGCGATCTAAAAACTAAAACATTATTTAATACCTGTTTCAGCAACAATCAAAGTATTTTAAAGAACACTAAAAGATGAATTATATTTCATCTGCAATTATCCCTATTTTTTGAGAACATATAACAAAATGCAGCCTTAAATTTTTTGATGAATGTAACGTTAATTTGAAGGGACACATCTCTGTAACTTCGTCTACTGCACCTTTTTAGAACTATTGTGGGGGGGGGGGGTCACTAATTCCGTCACACGTGTATAAGCTCAAATATAGTTAGTAGGGCAACTAACTCGATGGAGCATATAACAGACTTTAACCTTATACTTCAATTGCTGTTAGAGGCTTAATACAATCATAAAAGAATACTGATATTTATGGTTATTTGTTATCATTGCTGAAAACAAAACTATGGAAATGCAGTAGTTTATAGTGATACAGTGTACTAATCTTGTATGTATTCTTATTCAAAACATGATAAATGCATACGTTTTTATGTAAATAAAAAAAATATATATAAATTGGCATGTCTCTTTTTAATTCTTTTTTTAATAAGAACTTTAATTATTATTGTTCTTAATGATGACGATATTTTGCATTAGAGTCAGATCCCTAAAAGCAGTCATCATTAAAAATATATTTATTAATTAAATTTAGAAACAACAATAGAATTAATGTCATTCTTTTTTTCCCCTTTTTTTTGTTTCTAAAAAACTATTCTAATTTGTGCATATTTTATATTATTTTAATAATTATGGTACATTGTACAATACAGCGGCGTATTAAGTGCGTAATTAGAATGTAAAAATTTAAGAAAAGAATGCCACTTATTTACTTTTTATAGATAATTAAAATAACGCGTTTTCTTTTTTAAAGATATTTCTAACTACATATTAGCTAATTTTTTTGAACGTTAAACATAATTAACTAATAAAAATGCATGAATGAAACCTTTAGATTGTAATGGGATGTGAAAAGTATATGGATGGAAGAAAAACTTTACCCAAATTAAAATAGTTTCTTATAAAGAAATAAGAGAAAAAAGGTATTTTACTCGAAAAATGTGTAATTAAATTATTAAATAATTATTTTGCGAACTTTAAAAAAATTATCTTAGACAAATACAAATTGCGAAGGTGTTTCAAACATAAAGTATGTCGATGAATGAGATTAATTTTCAACATATAATTTATTAGACTAAATTTATGAAAACTGTTATATTTTCTTATGCAAAAATATATAAATATAAAAAAAAAGCTAAATGTATTCAGGAGATATCGCTGATAGATTACATTTAGTGTAAATATTAAAAAAAAATAAACATAATGAGTTTAAAATAAACACTATATCAATATGTTTTGAGAATTTAGAATTCCGTTAGAAAAAAATTCCTTTCGAGAGATGTTTTTATAATGGCATATCTTTTCACTTATTTTAAATTTGTGCTGTTAAGAATTTGTTTTCTTAATTTTTCCTATAAGAACGAGAATATTTTCATAATCAATTCAGCTATTATAAACTGCCTAACATTTGATGATATAGTGCTAATCGGCCAAGATATGCCTTAATCGGATACACCATTGTTTCTATAATTTAACTCTGTATTTTCAGTAAATTTGCCAGAATTTTTATGGTACAGATGGGTAATACTTTCTATCTTATAGGAGTTTTACTAAAAATTATAGAAAATTTTAAAATGTTGTAATCTTAGTATAGGTTATTTACGTGGAATACGTTATGCATAGATTGTGTTTTGTATAGTTGTAAGAACATAATACAAAACACACAAATCCGAAATTATACTGTATTTGTTTTCTATATATTTTCCCTACAAAAATAGTTCAATGAGAATTTTTAGCCAATGCTTTTTACGTTGTACGATTTTACGTAACACATATGTGAAAGTAAAACTGTGTCGGAGGTGATAAGCAAGTTTCATTTCCTACAAGCTCAAATATGTGGACTGGCATTATCACGTCTCTGACGTGAAGGTAACGTATGCTTAATGAAAGATACTGTTTAATTTATTTAATTTATATGTATATCATTATCTACTTACCTGTGTTAAGGATACATTTCTTATCTATGGTATTGAAATGTGTTCGCTGTATAAAATGAAATACCGTAAGAGAGGTTTCAACTGTCGTAATATGCCTAATACGATAGGATTATAGTTAGCCGAGAAGCAAGAAAGAGGGGAAGGGAAATCAGAACCGTAGCTCCAAGTCGCAAGCCTGACGGAGTGTTTTCCTACAGACGGCCGAAACCAATTTGTTAGTCCATACTTTTAACAGCAGTTAAAAGGAAAGTTTCAATCTTTATATTTATGCTATACTAAAAAAAAAAAAAAAAAAAAAAAAAAAAAAAAAAAAAAAACTGTAAGATTCTCAATATAGCTGCCTGGTTCAAAATATGACGAACAGAATATTTCCTTCTTTGATGACCTATCAGTTAACAAGCCGGCAGGAGAACACATTCAGTGCCTTTGGAAATACAAGCGAAAACCGTGGAATCTGAGAAAATGTAGAGAGAGAGTAGAAGAGAATATGTTTTAAGTTAAACAGTGGGAGTGTAACATGGAAGGTTGTGGCTTGTGCTGTGAACATAGGATGTTTCCTTGTGTAATGTACGTATGTACAGACAATTTGGACAGATCTGTGTAGTGATTTTAAAGATGAGTTTCATTGACTATTCATTGACTATTCATTGACATTTCATTGAATATTTTATTGACTACTTGAATTTCATCGTTTATCATTTAAAAAATTGATTTATAAAAACTCATGTATTTAAGGTCGATTTACAAGTAATAATTTATATAGAACATGGAAAATTTATGTATAATTTTTACATTTATTATTTATTTCAAAATATTAGTCGGAATTCAATGAGGTCTGTCCTGATGAAACCAAATAAATGCACAGAGCCTAGTATGCATTAGTTCTCGCCATTCTTATACTATTTAAAAATATTAAACATTTTATATACCTTGAAATACAAATTTAAATATACCGGGTGGCCTAAAAAAGACTGACTGATTTTAAAATGCAATAACTCTCAAACATGACAGATATTTAAAGAAATCTTCCATGAGGGTTATGTATGATGTCAGGTGGTTTTATACCGTGATTCTCGAATTTAGTTCAAATTACTAACAATAGATGGCGCTACAAGTAATAGGTGCCTAATGCAAGCTGGATTGGTGGCCTTTTCTACTCACATGCAAAAAAAAAAAAAAAAAAAAAAAAAAAAGATTATAATGTATTGAGTGGGTCCCCAAATACCAAACATTTGGCCTGGATTTAGCACATATTGCTTGCAGCGTCATCATTTGTTTTTAATTCGAACTAAATTCTAAAATCACTGAAAAAACTCCTGGCGTTATACATAACGCTCCTGCAAGAATATGTCAAACATCTATCACCGTTTGCAAGTTATTGAATTTTAAAATCAGTCAGTCCTGTTTAGGACACCCGGTATATACATAGATACACCTTTAGTTAAATGTATTTTTCCTTTTAATTTCTTGTACCCTAAAGCTACAAAAAGTTGAAAATAATCAGTATACGATCAAAAATATATATTTACAGCATTACATTAATTACATTCCAAATTTCATGAGTTACAAAGTTATTGTTCCAGGGTCGAAGTCACAGTCGACCCATGCTTCAATCAGATCTTGGAATAATGCATTTGGGAAAGATTCCATAAGATTATATACTTTAAATATGTTGTGCGTAAAATGCATACAAAACAAAATGTTCTTAACCCGGGAGAACGCGGGTCATTAATTGTGACACGAGCACGCGCGATGGGTCTTAGAAGCCCGTAAACGCTTTTCTTTTAAAGCATTTAATTACTCATGATTAACATATAGTTTTTGCTGCCACGTTTTATAAAATATAAATAGGAATAATGAGAAAGAATGCTTGATAAAAAAATATATATATATATCTAAAATTTGGAAAGATGTTTATTTTAAAAAAATAACTTAATGCACTTATTTGAATTATATTTTAACATATATAAAATGGAAGATTACTTAAATAATGCTATCAATGTGTGTTGTTAATAATTGTTAATAGTTGTGTGTAAATAATAATGTTATATTATGGTCATTCCATACAAAATGAGCAAATCACCTGTGGCAGACATGTCACAGATTTTAACGAAAGTCATTTTGTAAGTAGATCATATCTATTTATGAGTAAATGTAAAATAATAGATTTTAGGATTGTTTATTTAATTATTAAAATTTATGTTAAAAGTGGATGCAAAATCGTGGTTTTGGCTACATGCTTGAAGTTTCAATTTTGGTTATTAGCCTTAAGAATGCAAAGACTATATTAAAAATTATTTGTAATTAGGAATGAATGATAAGTAACAGATTGACGTAAGTTAGTAATTGTATTTTTATTCCTTAATGAGAAAAAAATTATTTTTGAAAAAATTTGAGGGAAAAATGCAACGTTTCTATAGAGATGAAGGACACATCTGACAATATCAAAATTGCTTGACGTTATAGCTAAAAGTATATATATTAAATATTTAAACTTTAATTCTTGCCTTTTTTATTCCTTAATGAGAAAAAAAAATAAATAGTAAAAAATGTTGAGTATAAAATGCAATATTTCTATCACTTGTTTCGACGCGAAAGAAATATTTTTTAAACTTTTAATTCTTTAATATTATAGATAACGGTGTATATTTTAAACATAAAAACTTTTATACTTGCTTTCAGTTTATTTTTTCCTCAAGAAGATTTTTAATTAAAGTAGAACAAAAAAGCTCAATTGAACAGAAAATTATATATTAATTTCTAAACCCAGATACCGAAAATAGATGGCAGCACTAAATTTTTTCACCTTGAAATCGTGCAATATTTTAAGAAACGCGCGCGAATTTAAAAAAAAAATAGCTCATGGAATGTAGTTAATATTGCCTTTTTTAACCCAATTTTGTAACGTTAGGAATCAAAAAGGCATGCTTGAATTTTTTTTATCAGATTATGGACTTATTGATCTTTATGTCTGTGCAATAACTGTAATGTGGGACATTTCCTTCATTGTTTTTTTTACCTGTCAATAAGAGGAAAAATTACGATTTTGTCATTTTTTTTTAAGTTTCTAAAATTTTTTAAAGGTGAAGGAAATACATGGCAACTTAAAAACTTTAGTAATTCGATCTTAATATGTAAAACTACATCAGGCATTAATTTCTCAGATGTTTTTGAATTCCTTTAATTTTTATTACGTTTTTAATTTTCTCAAAATTTGCAAATTTTCAATTTTTACAACCAATTAAAGAATAATCATGGTGTTACCAGATTATTATTGCTCAATAAATAAGAAGATAATTTTTCAGAGGTTACATTATTAAAAAAAAATTCATTTCAGTTAAATAGTTTTCAAGATACAGAACTTCAAACCTGCAACTTTGGACGATTGCACACATGCCATTCTTTATCACAAGTTTTTTAAATGTCCAAAGCTGCTAAAATAATTTATTTTCCGTGAAGATATTTTGCAGAGCTCTATTTGAATATGAATTGAACCTGTATATCAAATTTTATTAAAATCTGTTACTATGCGGCCACGACTTTTTTTAAATTTTTGCTCATTTTACGTGGAATGACCCATTATTGATAGTTATGAATACACACATTTACATATAAAGTTCAAAAGGATTATAGATCCGTGATCGCCGCATACATTTTTTTCCCACATATTTTACATGTTATTTCGTGTTTTCTATCATTCGCAAGAGGTCTTTTGTGACATAATTATCTGGTGGATCACTTAATTTCAAACCCTTATCTAATTCATCCATCTAAATCAAGTTATCCTTCTGAAGAGGATTCGTGAGCACTAAACTTCCCCGCGTCAGTTGTATCTTTATCATTATTCGATTTATCGATTCTTCATCTGTTAAAACTTCAGCATATAATTTTCCCTAACATGTCATTTCATCATAATAACTGAAATAACAATGCATTTTGAATTTTTTACAACAACGAGTTTTTGTAAAAATAAAAATGTGAGAACGCGCACTGGGTCTATTAGACCCGAATATCCAGTTTTTCGACTGAAAATACCTCCCAGCAATTTATCATTTTGAAGTACAAAACAAGATTTAAAAAAAAAAAAAACCTCTATAATTTGGAAACGCCCGGGCCTATGAAACGCAGCGAGCGTCCTGGCGGGTTAAAAAAAATCAAAACAGTTATTTTTACTTTAAAGTATATTTTACATCCAGAATAACTTAAAAAATTAGCATTTTTCAGACTGAGTCCCAAGTGGCTAAACCTATTAAATGCTTGTCTGATGCTCGCTACTAATAACATAATTTTCCCCTTCCCACTATATTTACAATGCATTTGCAAGTATTACATTTTATTTAATCATTTACAGGAGAAATAATAGATGTAGGGAACTTTTCTACTGTCATTTGGAAGAAAAAAGCATAATTAAGTGAAATTTTCAATTTTATTTTTTGATGAGAAAAATCGATAATGTAAGCATTCAGAATTTTTCCCATTTTCTTAGATAATTTTTCATAAATTAAACAAGAAATTCTCCAAGACTAAAGTGAGAAACTACGTTATCATAATCCCATAATTTACTTTTAGAAAAATAGAGGACACGAAAACAACCCTTTATGATTTTCCAGGTTGTGCAGAGAATTTATATTCTATATTTCATGAAGAAGCGATCTTTAATAAGAAGAGGAATTATCAGTATGTAAAGATAAGTAAAACTTATCTTTCATGGGGATATTAATTATTCTCCAAGTAAATATATTTCACTATTAATAGAGAAATTAATTGTAACTTGAAATTGCAAATAAATTAGTTACTAATTATTTCATAAAAAAGTTTATAAAAAATAATTTCTTCAAGTAATAATGATGAAAAATAAATGAAAGACTATATCTTTAATTTAGTAAATTCGAAAATACTCACATATTTCCAACTACAATTTGTTGTCCGGAGCAGAATTGTGCAATAAATTGGGAATATTCTAGTAAATCTTAGTATTGTCATTAAAAACGTTTAAATATGTTACTATTTCAGTTTCGAAAAGCGGATAAAGGTTATTCAAAAAATATTGTAGAACATATCTTTACCTCTGAAACATTACCTGTAGCGATTAAATTTGTGTAAAAAAATGTATATCGGGAGAACGTTTCCCTTTTAATGAAAGATATGTAAACCGTTGGTTATTTTTTTTTTAACGACACATATTGTGAACTTTAAGGAAAATAAACTAAAAGTGTTCTTTCTTTTGTTAGACGTCGCTGAGTGCACTGCGTAAATGCTGAAGTCATTTTTTTAATCACTGTTAACCATTATATTAAAGTATTTATCTTTTTCATGATTTTCAATTTTAACAAGCAATGATATTTAGAACCTCTTCAAATGTAAACTTTTAAATGTTCATTGTTAACATTTATAAGTTACAAAAAGCGTTCCTGTTCAAAATATGAGCATATCGAGAAGTTACCATTCAACTAGGGAATACATATCTAAGTGGTAATACATTTTTATTATATGAAATAATCTTACCACACTGTAAAAAAAACGACATTTTTGCAGTACAAAGTACTGTTCATCTCGCGCACAAACTCGATCACAGTGAATGTGCTGTATCTTTTTTTGGTTTCCTGACTATATTAACATGGAAAATACAATAGTTGCGTAAAATTAACAGCACACTGTTCTGGCAATTTTACGCAACTACTGTATTTCCCATGTTAATATACTCAGGAAACCAAAGAAAGATACAGCACATTCACTGTTATCGAGTTTGTTTTGGCAAATCTACAGTGTTTTTTTTTTTAGAGTGCAGCTTGATTATTACTGTATTTGTGGGTATCATGTTAAAAGTGAAAATGAAACATTTGAAAAATCGCACAACTCATAAAGATTTTGCTAAAATAAAATTCTGCAAGAATGTGTTTGTTAGATAATGATGGCGGATGAAATCATATACATGTGTGTGTGTATATATGTAAGGTACGTTGTACTTTTTCAGTGTAGTATGGCTGAATGCGGTATACGCAAAGTAATATTTCGCTGTGTATTAGCCTTCGCTTCGCTCATACAATAATTAATTTATTATTTCCTTACGGAAATTTTAAAAGATAATGGTTTAAAAATTATGCTGAATTCTCAGATTAATCAAGTTGAAATGAAAGAAAAATATTAAACATAATAAAATATAAAAATTGTTTGTTTTCATACTTAATTGATGAAAAAATTCCTGATATTCTTTAACATGAGAGGTATTTCTATACAAGGTAAACACATTAATCTGTATAATGCGATGTTTTACATTGTAAACAAATAGCTTCTTTGTTAGATCATAATGATTTTTGATAAGGAATTACAAATGAAATTTTTTCACATCTCATTTAAGCAAGAAGAAAATATATCGGGAAAAGAAAATTTAATTTTTTAGGTTTATGGTACCCTTTTTAGCAGATTAAAAATAGGTAAAAATCTTTTTATAAATAATAAATGCAAGATAACATAAATTTGGACTTTTTTTTATACTCGTATATCATTTTCTTCACCAATATTACCGAATAAGCATTAAAATGATTTTTTAAGAAAATGTTGAGTTAATAAGAACTATAAAAATTGCTTAACTAAGTAAAAATCTATCTTTTTTTTTCTTCTATCTTCAAGAATAAATTGTAATAGAAATTTTTTTTGACTTCCGGTTTTCGACGAATTTACTCGTTTTAGGGGTCAGAGATCAACAAAAACATGTTTATAGAAAATGTCTATCTATGCGTCTGTCGTGTGTCCGTCTGTCTGTCCCCATTGTACCATTAAAAGTGTATGAAGTTAGGCATAGAATTAAACCAATTTGTTTATTTAATTTTTCGTCTACAGCAAGCAAATCCTTCCATTATTTGGAAAAATTCCGCCTGTAGGGGCGCTATAATACCGATTTTTGTGCGATTTTGAATATTGTACCTTCGAAAAGTGTATGAAGTTATGAATGGAATTAAACTATTTTTTTTTTAGGTTTTTGGCTATAGCAAGCAGGTCCTCTTTTAATTTGGAAAAAATCCTCCGGAAGGGGGCGCTGTAAATGCGATTTTTGTGCGATTTTTAATATTGTACCATCAAAAGCTGTATGAAGTTATGCATAGAAATGAACCAATTTTTTGTGTATGTTTTTGTCATGGCAAGAAGGTCCTCCCTGAATGTGGAATAATTCCGCCGAAAGGGAGTGTTGTAATAGCGATTTTTGTGTAATCTTCCTTATTTTTCGTAGTTCTATTCTACACCTGCGGCTCGTGAATTGACGGGAACTTCCCATACAGATAAGCCGACTATTCACGACCGTAATATTTTATGAATTTTATATGGTGTAATGTGTTTTGTGTAACAATTCTTCGCTAACGATATTGAATAAAAATCCCCTAAGATTTAACATTTTCGTATCTAAAATTAATGAAATATAAATTACTGGTCTGTACACCATCTTATTTCCTGCTTTATTTATATTTAATGGATATAATTTTTTTCATATTTTTAAAAGCCAATTGACGATCTCGGTAATACATTTTAAAGGAATTTTGATCTTGAAAAATCTTTAAGAATTTTAAACGTTTTTATTCTTATCATTGCAAATGAATGCAGAGGGAACATACAAGCATAAAATCGGTTTATGTATGTTGACTCGATAAAAGTTTAATGCATTAGAAATGAATTCTAAGCAAAGTAAAAATTTAATTTAAAAAAGAGATTAGCTTCTTCTAACTGAAATTGTTAAAGCACATTTAAAGAATTAATACCACGCTCTTTCTATAACAATGATAGAAATATGAATTATTAACACGATTTTAACAATAATTATTTTCATTAAAAAATAAAAGTAAAATTATAGTTACAGTTAAAAGTATAGAAAACTTTAAACTTATGTTTATTAAAAATTTTACAGTATTATTAAATGTAACAGATTTAAGCGTAGAATATATTATCTGATTTTATCAGTTTCCTACGTATAATATCTAATTCCCACTGAAACTTAACAAATTAATACAATTGGAAATTCAAATAACCCATGAATTACAACGCTTGCAATTTTTATGATATTACAATCGCAGAAGTTTTTTTTTCTTCAAACTATTTATTATTTCTTATTTTAAGCCTATTATTCGAACGTCTGCTTTTATTTGACAAGTTACAACCATTTTTATTCTGATAATTTCAGTGGTTTAAGCGCTTAGTTCTGTTTCATGTCTGTATAATTTGCGTTTTATTTCTACTAGTTTGCATATTTATTTACAGGGTGGTCATAAAAAATCTTACTCGATATATGAACCCCTAGCGGCCTAACCGCTCAACCAATTGAAAAGAAATTTTAGATATAATTTTTGAAGGTATGCGCTCGAGATAGTGATTATTTAAAGCAATAGAGCTCTTAGGGTTACATTTACATTGCAAAAAATTCGAAATGTTCACGTAATTTAAAAACCATAAGTGGCGTTGAAAGGATCTACGCACGATGAAAATCGCCGGAATAAAACACTTGTTAAAAAGACACATTTAAAGGACCAATGACAACACAAGAGATAAGACATTTATTTGAATTAGCACTTTTCATCATGCCCACCTTCGCAGCCAATAACGCATTGCATGCGTAAGAATGTTGACAACAATGCCGAACGTAACATCGCAATAGAATCTGTACAACTTCACGTTGGAGGGCATCTTTCGATTCTGACAAATTTATTGTATTTGATGCGTGCACCTTTAATTTCAGATAACCCCAGAACCAGATATCCACTGGAGTGGTGTCGGTGGATCGTTGTGGCGACGAAACTGCAAAGTTACGAGAGATGATTCTATCACCAAAGTACTGTTGCAGCACTTTTCGAACAGATTTGGTGACGTGTGATCGAGCACCATCTTGCATCCATACAATATCATTATCGACATTTGTTTACAGCAGTTCTGGAATTGCATATTTCTTCATTTGTGTACCGAGCAATTGTGATGGAGCATGTTTTCATAACCCCTGGAAGTGACCTCCTCAAAAAGTACGGACCGAGAACGAATGTGATGCGATGCCGCACCACACAGTCACATTAGCTTCGTGTAAAGGCGTTGGTGGCATATCGTGAGGATTGTCATCAGCTCAGTGAACGTATTTCTTGGAATTTATGCTCCCAATTAAAGAGAGATATACCTAATCCGTCCATAATATTCGAAATGGCCAGCTGTCATCTTTATAATATCTGATGAGAAAATAATCCAAACGATCTTGCTAATGTCCAGGTTGCAACATCTGGACTCTCTGGAATCGATGGGGAAACATCCGTTGAACAATGAGCAGAATCTTGAGGCAAAAACTGCAATAGGAACTGATGGTCGTCCGGATCGTTGTAGATTACATGTGCATTCAGTTTCTACAAACTTTTGCACCAGATCACGAACACTTTTTACAAAATATAGGCGTGGTCGTAAATTATGTTTTCGGCGATAAGCTCGCTTTGCTTTACCTGAAATTTTTCTGTTAAAATAAAACAGCTTTATCAATTCACTTCGTTGCTTTATTGTAAGTGTCATTTTGTTGGCACGTACGAATAACTGATTGAATAAACTATCTTCCCACATTGTTTATTAAAAACTGTCTACACGCAATCAATTCATAAATTATAGTTCACAGTGTCTGAGAAATCCGTGATTTTAAGCACGTACAGATAATTTTGGACATGGCTGTATGTTTAATTGACAGCTTTAAAACTTTATTTTTACTCAGAATCAGATTTCATATCCTTACTATTTTATGAAAAAGTGAAAAAAAAAAATCACTTCATTTCTTTTTTTAACCCTATCCAAAGCTACTCTAAAATATCAATAAAAGAATAATGATGTTATATATTTTTCAATATATGTTATAATTATGGTAGAATGGTATATTTAGTTTTTAATTAACATGTAAAAAATTAAGAAAATAAAGTTATTATTTATTTTAAAAATATATTTAAAATTCTTATTTTGAAAATAAGTTATTAAAGCTATTTCTAGATAACATTTCGGTACTATTTTGGAGCATTAAACTGAATTAATTATGGAGAAGAACATTAAAAGGCATGACTAAATGGATTAAAAATCGTAAATGACGTGTAAATATCACATTAGTGGAAGAATAATTTTACGTCAAGTGGAAACTTTCTTCAAAGCAGAATAAGAAATAAAAATTTTACAATGGTTAATTCATTTTTTAACATTTCAAAATGATAAAAAGTATAAAAAAGAATTATTTTTAAATGCAAAAATATTAGCTGAATGAGGCTTCGGGAGGTGAATATTAATCGTGCAAGTTTCAAAAATTATTAATTGTGCTTTGAATTTTATCGTGACATTTTTGTTCTTGTCACTATTTCTTATCATTATGATGTTATAATATCTTTATAATTAAACATTTAGACGAAATATTTGTAAATAAAACGTAATAGCTCGTTTAAGTTCTCTTTTGTAATAAAGAAGAATTCTGTAAAACGTTACACAGATCGGATATCTTTTATATCCGCTATGGGGCCAAATTTCCAAAAATTCTAAAAAAAAAAAAAAAAAAAAAAAAAAAAAAAAAAAAAAAAAAAAAACATGGTTTTTATTTTTTTTTTCTCATCAAAACATGCCAGTACAATTTCTAATAGAACCCAATAGCTGCATGAAGATAATAAAAATCTCAAAATAAAGAAATTAGAAATCTTAAAGTATCTATAAGTTCATTATGGTGCAATCTTTTACTAAAACAAATGACCCATATTTTAAAAAAAAGTCAAATTTTCAAATTTTGTTTTTTTCTGATTTTTTTTTTATAATTTGTCTTATAAATCTTCTAAATATCTAATAATTTTCATAATTATATATAATAGACTTGAAAAAAAAATTATAACTCATTATTCTTGGCATCGCTTTTTCTACTACTGTTTTACCACAAATCACAAAAACAATATAAAATGAAAGAAACACTTTATTAACTGAAATACAGAGAATTTTTTCTGAAACGGGTTAAATAAATTAAAAAAGAAGAAGTAATAGATGTAAATGCATTTTTCAATGTGACTTTCTTTCAAATGAAGCCATTATTTTTCGCGAAACCAAAGTTGATCTGATGTAACCCTATCTCTGTTCATGTTCACAAATTTTAGTAACTTTTTCAGTGACTAATTTCAGGCATTTTTCAAGTTACTGAGTTTGAAAAGGAAACATATAGCACCTGATATCATCAATCGAATCATCCAAATTCACGAAGGTTGTGAGATCGTTAGTTGATATAGAAACCGTAACAGGAGGTTCCATTAGTTTACACTTTCACAGTTGAATAAATCGATAGAATTTTGAGCTTCAAAATTCAAGTCTGGAATGACTAACTGTCGGATGGAACTATTCGAATCCACATAACTTCTTACTTTGGAAATTCTCTGCATGGCCAGGATCCTATGCTCTTACCTTCATGTGCTAGTGATCCAATGAGGATATTTTCATGAGTTAAAAAAAAAAAAAAAACAGCATTTCGAAAACTTACAGGTAGAAAAATATTTCTTAGATGGTCTAACAAGTATATGAAGTTATTAACTTCAGTTCACAGATTTTGGACACCATACAAATATGACGGATTCATTTATATTGTAAACGAACCAATGCAGTCACTTTCAACACATATGAGTGCGTTCAGAAGGATGATTCTATGTTTCAAAATAGAGTCTCAAAATTCGATTAGTAGTTGTGACCCACCTTGCCTAACATATTGGTCCACTGCTTCGGTGAGAAATTTCAATTACACCTTTACCCGTTGAAACAGCTTGCTTTATTTCAAACGTATACTTCTGGTCAGTTGACAAATAGTTTTTTCCAGCAGCTAGAAGATCATATTTAATTGGATTAAACTTTGCAAATAATAATAATTCGCAAGATGGAAAAGATTAAACTATTCGCCATTATATGACCGGACACGTAATTTGTTTATCAAGATATTCGAAAAGGTGTCTCAGCAGAAGCTTACTGAAGTGAGGACAAGGAAGTCACTGAAGTGGTTTTTAAAACTTGTTTATCAGCAAACGTATAACACCACCTTTGCTTCCTGTGTTAAGAATGGTTCCTTCACAGCCCATTGCAATTATAACTACTGTTGCCATTTCAGTTATCTTAAAAAAATATACAATGTCAATGCATATAGAAGCCGCCTTTGCTAGACGATGGATTCAAATGCCCAAACCAGTGGGTACCTTGTTTAAGTTCTCGACGATTAAACTTTGCCCTCTTTAACGTTATAAAGAGTTCTATCTTCAGGGCCAGCGAAGTTTGGAACAAAGGGAGTATATTACAAAAATACTAACCAAATGGAATAGTACAATCTAGCTGCGAGAAAAAATACTTGCAGGCAGCTGCAGATGTTTCTATCACAGATCAGATATTTTTGATAGAATTACAGTGATCACAATAAACAATCACGATGGGAAATTAACAACATAAAGTAACTTTTCCAACGTATTAGAAATATAGAAAATCTAGAAATATTTGAAAATTAATTTTAACATTTTTTTTTAAACATTGGCTTTTTTGCAGCAGTAAAATATATAATGTAATCAATCATAATGAAATTTTACTGCTAAATTAGTGATATTTTTGCATTCTATTTTAATTGCTATTATTTGATAATTAAAAAAAAAATTCGAAAACCATGGTTTCTTTCGGTTTTTCGGGGCTTTGGTTCCTTTGCTGCGGTAAAAGATATTAACCGATCAATGTAATATTTTAAAAATATATTCTTTTTACAAAAGGCAACATTCCCGCGCTATGATGTTTCTATTATAAACATTTAGGTTTTTTCGACCCACCATAATATATAAAGGGTGCTTCCGCAGAGGCATGAAATCAGGCAGCAAGAGAATGAAAAATTCCCATAAAACATGAGGCCGCACACCACCCATTTAATTAAAAATACAAAGATTTCTACCCCAACCCAACTTTGATTGACGGTTATAACTTTCATAAAAGTAAACTATATTATACTAAATCTTTTAATAGACATACTCACCTTTCATGAAATATAATAACACCACAATAAAGTAGTACAAGTTACCACTTGAATATCCACATTTTGAACTGTGATTATCAGTTTGTAGGGTTTCCTCGATTGCGTGAGCACCCCGTTTTTTCAGAGCTTTTGTGTTTTATTACATTGCATACAAAACAATGTACTTATCCTTAAATTTTTCCAAAAAGTATTGCCTTCGAGTCCACCTCATGTAGGATGATACATACAGTATTTGTGTCTAAATAAGTGCTTTGCGACCCCATGTTCTATGGCAATTTTTAATCTCCTTGACGTCTACTATCAACCCTTTAAATTTGTCGGTCGAATTCGGCAACACCCTGTATATATATTATATATATATATCATCTTACCGGAACATTTTTTCCCTTTTATAGGTGCGTTCGTAATTATATAAATACGTAGCACCTATAGTCATCGTTCTGTCCGTCTGTCTGACCTTCTGTCTGTCTGTCCGTCCGTCCTCATATTACAGAGCAAAAACTACCCAACCGAATACTCTGAAATTATAAATATATAATTGTTGCAAAATTGTGTCGAGTCATTTAAAATTTTATGAAAATCGGATGTATAGTTTAATTACAGGGGCAGACAAATGTTTTCCGTTACATTACGGCCAATGGGAAAAAATATTGCAAGTGCATTTTAGTGATGTTACAGCCTCCCGAATGGTCTGAAATTTTAAATATATGTATAATTGCTGCAAAATTTTGTCGAGTCATTTCCAATTTTATGAAAATCGGATGTATAGTTTAATTACAGGTACAATCAAAAGTTTACCGTTACATTACGGCCAATGGGAAAAATTTATTGCAAGTGCATATTAATGATGTTACAACATTTCGAACAAAATCAAATTGATATGCACTTATGAAGTGCACTAAAAGATACATTCAGTACAATATGCGGTGCAAAAAATATTTATAAAACTAGTTATAGTACGAACGCACCTCATTTACCAGGTTTGACGAGCAATTTTCAACTTGATTATCTACCTAAAGTTTTCCTTGAATGTTCTTTAGGAGGTTGTTAAAGCGGTCCACTTATTGTGAATACCTTGAGCGAAGATACTCCGAGGTTGGATTCGGAAACATTCTTAAACGGCTGGTCGGACCTTATTACAGATTGTGAATCCTTTCCCTTTGGCAGCTTTCTTGAATGCTTCAAAAAAATTGTAATCGCACGGACCAAGCGCAGGGCTATACGCAAGATGATGCTGGACTCATCATCGAACACTTTTCTACAAATATTTGTGCATGAATCTATGGCGGATATGTGTTATGATGAAGATGAATAACCCCTTAGAAATGCATGCACATCGGCAATTCTTGATTGATGGTTTTGCATTTCATTAAGATTGTGCAGTTAAACACTAAAGAGAGAGATATATAAGAGATTATTATTTTCAGAACCTATGTGACAATAATCCAATTTATACCATTTCTGCTAGATATGTTGATTTCACGAAGTATTCTTTTTAAGAAGAACTGCAGTTTTCATACATTACATATGTAAATTCTAAAGATTTTGTTAATTACTATGTTTTTTTCCTACATGATAAGGAGCATGCTTTCATTTTTATAGAGGATATTCTTAAAAATCATGTAGTGTTCGTATATCTGTGAATCTTTCGAATGATTGTATGTTTTGTGTGTTCATTGTCCTTTTATAGAGGAGGGGGAGTTCATAGACTTGTAAAAATATAAAATATAGCATTGGATTTCTCCTAATTCCTCATTAGAATATTTACTACTATAGTGAAATCATTCAGTGTAATACATTTTTACATTTAAAAAATAGTAATCATATGATTTAAAAAATTATTCTACTCAACGAACATGCATTTGTTATATATATATATATATATATATATATATATATATATGTGTGTGTGTGTGTGTCAAATATTCTATTAATTTATATTATTTATAATATATTATTTTAATAATTTATACAAAAGTGATTTATGCTTTTAAAATTAACATTGAGGATATTAAACTTATTTCAATTATTTTTAATTGGCATATTTGACAACTTCGTTGATGACTCTATATTGATTGCTTATTAAGGCTTTAATAACTTAAGGAACGAAATTAATGGATTAAAAAGTAAAAGTTATATGTTTTGAAACGTTATTTACCAGATAGAAAATTATAAGAAATGGCTAAAAAGGTTAAATAAATTAAAACTTACATGCTGGGAGATAATGTAAAAAATAAGGTACTAAATGCCGAGAAATAGATAGTTTATTGTGTTACTTGTTAAATCTTCAAATTATTAGAATAACAGATATTATGCACAAACGATTTTTATTTTTTGCATTTCTGTCTGCTTTATTCAGTGCTATGCCTTATATATATATATATATATATATATATAGTCCAGGTGTTTTTAAACTATGGTCATGACACACTCGTAAGACGCGATCAATGTCGCAGAAAGTTGAGATCCACAAAAATGTATAATTAATTTTCTATGCTGCAAAAATAAATATAAAAATATACTACAAATTTAAATTATGATATCGTAAAAATAGACGTAAATAACTGTGTGAGGAACCAGCATTTTTTAAAACTTTATATAGAAAATGACGTGTAAAAATAAAATATTTTCATCGCCGACACTGACGCTTTCCACGGAGAAAACCAATTAAAAAAAATCACATTTACGTTTAAACTGTATTTTTTATTATATATTTACCAATAACCATATTTTAACGTAATAAAAGTTTTCATAACTCCATTTTCACATTAATAGTAAGTATCATTCTTTCTACTCGTATGATTTGAGCAAACTTTTATTTTCCATGAGGATATATTACGCAAAACGCTCTATAAAAAGACATAGTAGAACGTTTGCACACATCATACAGCATAATCAAAAACACTTTAGATGGGTCTTGAAAAATTATGAAACTTGAAGGCAGGTTACACAATAATAAATCGTAGGAACTGCTGATATACAGCTCATATTCAAAATATTAGAATATTATTATTTTTTTACAAATTAAAATTATCGTTTGGTAATTTAATCTCTTTTAATGGAAATATGCAAACGATGCTTTTATTAAAAACATATTGTTAATTAAACTTATTTATTATCTTAAAATTAATACCATTATTGAAAAGATTAATTGAAAAAAAATATTTTGAAAAGTCAAAATATTAGATTATTTATTCAAGTGGTTCAAAATATTAGAATATTTCACATTAATTCTCCTTTAATTATCATCAGTTCATAACTGGTAGCATCATTGATTAAATTCAGGCGATTTTATTTAAAATCAATATTATTTTAGCAGTTTGTTTGCTTTTTCATCTTAAAATGGGTCGTGTGAGTGCAATAGTAAAATACTAACACAATAATCAAAAAATTGAAAATTTCAAAACAATCTCGGAAATGTCGGCCGAAAACCAAAAAATATCTGCTAGAGATGACAGAAAAATGAAGCGTATAATTAAAAAAACCGTTTTAAAAGTGTGCGATTCTTACACCGAAAATAGAAAGAAGAAGGAGTTGAAGTTTCTACATCGACAACATTAAGAAGTCTTCATAAATTTAAGTTTGAATCTCGTGCACCGAAAACAAAACTACTCACGACTGCAAAACAAAAGCGTATAAGATTGACTTGGTATAAATCAAGACGTTTATAGAGCGAAGAAGATTAGAAAATTATATTATATATTGATCAAAGTAGGTTTTGTCTTTCAAATGGTGATCAATGTATTCGAGTTTGGAGAATGAAGCAATAATCATTCGATAAAGAATGCCTTAAACGTTCCGTAAAATTTGCTGCTAGTGTCAAGGTTTGGGGTTGCATGAGTGCAGAAAGATCTGGAAAGTTATGCATCGTCTACGAAAAGGTTAACTCTCAGATATATCAAGAGATTTTGGAATATTACATGATTCCATCATCAGAAGTTTTATTTGAAGATAATTTCATCTTTCAAAAAGATTTAGCTTCATCGTATACATCGGTGTCAACTAAGAATTAGTTCCGCCAACGCAACATTAAGGTGCATCCTTAGGCACCAAACTCACCAGACCCATCCCATTTCCATTAATCCCATCGAAAACGTATGGTGTATAATGAAGAAGTGAGTCCAAGAAAATCTTCCTTCAAGTAAAACTGAGTTAGTGGCACGTATAAAGTCTATTTGGACAAATACTATTAGAAATGTTTGTAAACACCTTGTATATAGTATGCAAGATCGATTTACGCTCTTACGAAAGCTAAAGGGTATGTTACAAAATATTAACTACAATTTACTTCATATTCATAAGGTAATATTGTTGCGAAAAAAAAAAAATAGTCTAATATTTTGAACCAATCTAAATTTTATTCTAATATTATGATGTGTTTCTTAAAGCTGTATACCGAATTTATTGTACTGTATTTTATATTTTGTACATGTTAAAATCTTATCTAAACATTCCAGATGTAATTTATCAGAAATTTAATTGCATTTACATAGTATAAAAAATAAATAAATGAAAATATTTCTTTCTTATTACTTTTTCACAGTTATTCTAATATTTTGAATATGAGATATAGTTAAAAACAATTTTCTAAATTTTCTAATGCACGAATTCAGCTGTCGAATTTCGGATTTTTAAATGTATGATTCATTTATTTAGAAACAAATATATATAATATTTAAAAGGTATATATAAATCTTATACAGACCTACAGACAATAAATACAATAAACCCAACTGGAGTGAAAAATTAGCCAGAGCCAGGAATCGAACCCGGGACCACAGTATACAAGACTGCTGCCCTAACCACTGAGCTACTCCGGCCGATGGCTGAGTCTGCAATTTCTCACTAATAGACCATGCTGGGGAAGTCACCAGCCATCTACACGACAGCCTTGGATGACCGGACAACGATGAATAGATTTTACTATTACATCGATCTACGATAATTATAATAAAACACTCATACTACAATATATATTAAAACACACATACACACATACATAACGCCTGCATTCAACAGTTAAATGTATATATAAATCTTATACAGACATACAAACAATAAATACAATAAACCCAACTGGAGTGAAAAATTATCCAGAGCCAGGAATCGAACCCGGGACTACAGTATATAAGCCTGCTGCCCTAACCACTGAGCTACTCCGGCCGATGTCTGAGTCTGCAATTTCTCACTAATAGACCATGTTAGGGAAGTCACCAGCCATCTATACGACAGCCTTGGATGACCGGACAACGATGAATAGATTTTACTATAACATCGAACTACAATAATTATAATAAAACACTCATACTACAATATATATTAAAACACACATACACAACGCCTGCATTCAACAGTTAAATGTATATATAAATCTTATACAGACATACAAACAATAAATACAATAAACCTAACTGGAGTGAAAAATTAGCCAGAGCCAGGAATCGATTCCTGGCTCTGGCTAATTTTTCACTCCAGTTGGGTTTATTGTATTTATTGTTTGTATGTCTGTATAAGATTTATATATACCTTTAACTGTTGAATGCAGGCGTTATGTATGTGTGTATGTGTGTTTTAATATATATTGTAGTATTAGTGTTTTATTATATATAATATTGCTAATATTACATAAAAAGTCATTTTGCAATAAACGACTACTGGTACTTCTAAAACATATAAGGAATATAAAGAAAATTTTACTTAATATTTTCTTTATTAAAAAAAGCTTAAACAATTAAATACTGGAAAGAAAATTCTTTTCATAAAGCTTTAAACCTAGATATTTTTTTTAAAATAAAAGAAAGATAGTTTTAAGAACTTAATCTTATATTTACATCTATGGTATAAAAAATGATTTTAGAAATTTGAATATAGAAACACCATTTCAATATTACAATAAAAAATATTTTTAAATTGAAAATTTCATTTATGCCTGATATAAAACTATTTCAAAATAAATATCATATATTTGTTTTTGACATTTGAAAAGTATTTCTGCATTTCAAATTTTTTTTCTATTCAAAAGTATCAATTTTTTTATTTATTATTATTTTTTAAATAAAATATCGATTTAAGATTAGATTTTAAAAATTGATCCGATAATAATAAAAAAATACAGATTTAATCATTAAATTACATTTTTATTTAAGAATTAAACATTTCAATAAATATTTAATAAATGCAAGATTTGACAATTTATATATTGTATTAGATATGTGACATTATTTATTTTTCAAATGTATAAATTTAATTCATACTGGTGCTTTTAACCAAAAATTATAGAAAAAATAATTGAAAGTTCTAGTTGACTTAAGTTAATTTCCTCAATAATATTTTTTATTTTAAAAATTCGTTGTGATTTCATTAAATGTTTTGAATAATATTAAATCTTGCAAGGA
Organism: Maratus speciosus; assembly: GCA_963932465.1. Classification (NCBI taxonomy): domain Eukaryota; kingdom Metazoa; phylum Arthropoda; class Arachnida; order Araneae; family Salticidae; genus Maratus; species Maratus speciosus. Next base: position 540,545,795 of record OZ010786.1, on the reverse strand, counting down.
ATAGGAAAATCATTATTAGAAATAAGGATACAATGAAATTATATTAGAAATGAGGAATTGTATAACGAGGTTTGAATAAAAAATATATTGTTTAATGAGCTATTTTTTGATGAACTCATCTTAAATACATTTCATAAAAAAAAAAAAAAAAAAAAAAAAAAAAAAAAAAAAAAAATCACTAAAACATGATGTTTTCAAAGACTGCTACATGTGTATAAGAAATTTACATGCGGTAATTTTGGTCGCAACATATTATGATAATTTTTATATTTTTCTCTGAATATTACTGATGTTTTCGTTGTCTTCTTTTCTGCTATCATTTCCTGACACTATGAATTATAAATGTCTTTCTCTTTTTTCATTGATTAAAGAAAATCAACCGAATAATGAAAGTACCGAATAATGAACCGAACTGAAATAAGTTTTTAATACCTTCCTAAATCAAATAAGTTTATACATAAAATTGATTTTTTTGCATAAAAAATATTGTTTAATTTATTGCTATATTATATGTTGTTTAATTCATCGTATATACATGTATCCTACCAAATATATTTTGAATTTTTCTCTACTTTACGTTTTACCCATTTTTTTTCCATACAGCTAAATATATAAGCTTACACATCCTAACTGTTGATGAGGCTTACATTTGTATTTGTCTGCAATCCTCAGAATTCATCACGTTTCCCTTTGCTTTTTTTCACTACTGTCATTTCCATGCATCGTGTATGATAAACTGGTTCTTTCTTTCAGTGATCAATGAAAAAGAAATTAGGAAATGAAGATAACTTAAACATAAAGTTTCCCCATTTTCCTATTCATTTATGCTTAAAGAAGAAAGAAAAATACTTTGTGAATGAATTGAAATAATTCAGAAGCACATTTTCATTTAATTTCTTTTTTGCAACCTAAATGAAAAAAAAAAAAAAAAAAAAAATCATTTATAATAAATGTATTGTTAGAATATTTTTTAATGAATTTATTCATATCACGCCTGTTCTAATTTGTGTATATAATTAGATATTAAAAAGACAATGGCACAAATAAGGAACAAAATACTGCTAGGTGGATACATTTCTGAGATAAAGATCACTATTTGCATTGATATAAAATGTTTAACATAGTAAATGATTTTTTAATTTTTTATTGTGACGGAAATGCGAATGCATACGATAATATAAATGTAAGAAATTTCCAGCAGCGAATTCTAATTGCGAAAGATTTTATCTAATAATTTATGCATTGTTAGGAATGTGACACTGATATAAATGGTGTGTTATAAAATTTTGTGTATCTGAATAAGAGTCTCTTAGTATCTTTAAAATTATGAAATGCACTAGAATTAGGATTAAGATCAGTTTTAGGGTCCCGTACTTAAATATTGAAAACGGAGCCATTATAAGATCACTTAAGAGTCGGTCTGTCTGCCTGTTATAGCCAATTTACTCGTAAACTATGGAACGTGGAAACTTCAAAATGTGGGAAGTAATAAAGACCAATGACCTACATATTTACATATTATTAAACATTCACTAATATATTTAGGGAAAATGTAGAGGAGATAATTAAGTTACTTGAAAAAAAAAATTATATCATGTGGGGTATCGTTGTAAAGATTTCGTAACGCTGAACCAAAAAATACATTTCTTTTAATTTTAGGTATTATATTTTCAAAGATATCGCAGAAAATGTGGTGCGATAATATGTCCCCCCCCCATCTATTTCCGAATGTACTGAAACTAAAAGTATGAAAAAAATAAGACGGAGTAAACGGTAATTTAAACCTTGCAGGGAAATTATAGTGATTACCCCAGGTCACATAGTTTTTGAGAAAAGCGCATTTTTTCCGTTATACACAAATTTCGATTGTGTGTGATTGCGAACAAACGTGTTGAATATCGCTGGTGGTACCTATCGTAGAAGAAGTATAAAAGCATTGATGATAGTGATTCCCAAAAAATATCGTCCGTAATTAGCCGAGATATTAAACCTTAAAGTTACGGATGCTTTGCACATACATAATGACAGGGACGACACAGGATATGTACCATCAGCTTTTACAGCCTTGATAACAGCTTTTAATGATATATTTGTGTAATGTAATGCCCAGTAGCAGTATAAAAGAAATAAACGTCTAATTGTTAAAAACAGACTAATTTAATTAGAATTAATTTCATAAATACTATGGAATTCGCAACTACTTTCCATTGAGGCGATCTCTCAATACGTCTTTTGTGTCTTTAAAAGTTAATTAAAAAACTATCTTTAAAAACTGGGGATGGACCAAGGGGCGTTACAACTTTGCGACCTTTTTTCGAAGCGCGCTAAGTACAATGCCAAGTTTAAACTTTGAATATTTGTTTTGATTTAGCTACACTGTAAAAGGAAAACATTATTACCAAGCCAAATTTAGTTTTATGAAATGCCAAATGCAGAGTAAATGTGTCTACTTTTATTGTCAGTACCGAATTAAATTCATAAAAAAAGGATTAGGATAAGATTAAAAAAACCGTTATACAAAATAGCAATATTTGATGCTATTTAGGTTTCATATCTCTGTGAACATTTATCGTATACCCATTCATACTTTGGCCTATTAGATATAAAACTTAATGAACATTTTGCTAATTTTGGACCCCCTACGCCTGCTTACGATGTTATAAGTTATCATTCGTCACCCCCCCCCCCCCATCCGATGATATCATTATCAATGTCTACTTTTTTTTCATTTTTACATTCTTTTCCTTTCTTTTTATACTCTTAAAGTGACATACACATGCGATTATACATTTATTAGTTGCTGATATCCTTGTAGATGTCTAAAAATTATTTCATTTTTATATTATTTTTCATTCGTTTATACGCTTACAGTGACATACATATATTATTATACATTTATTAGTTGGGTACTTTACGGTTTCAAGAAGTCAATAAAATATCAATAAATGAAATAAATTTATATCAAACAACATCTAAAAGAGCTAATTAATATTTAAAAGTATTTAATAATAGCATACTGTTACACAAATTTCAAAAATAATATTCTCTTCTTGCACTAGCTCCAGGCAAACGGAGGGTAAACACAGAACTTATCAATTCAAGGCTGCCACAAGTAACTAATTTCTTAATTCTACCTTACACAACTTTCTCAAAATAAAAGTTATTGATATATTGTTCGAGAAAATTTGCAAGAGAAATATTCTACACAAAATCGATTTAAAAAAATAAAGGTAGGAACAGAATAGAAAAATAGTCGCTTCTGCAGCCCTGTCAATAAAACAGTGGACAACATTCTTTGTATTTCTTTACTGGTAAACGAAATTATCATTTCCTACATATTACGTTCTTGATTTATCTAACAACGAATTATATGCCCATATGGCAGAAGAACACGAATGTCAAACGTTGGCGTATTCCAAATTTTACAGTGAAATGTATATACATTTAATGGTTTTAATAATTGCTTTGTATTTTCTCAAAAACATATAAAAAAATAATAATAAAGATAACAGACAATTTGGATATAAAGAAAAAAAATTTCTGAAAAAGAAAAGTTTGGTTGGATCAAAATTGATAACAATATCAAAAAGCAAACCTCCCCCCCCCCCCCCAAATATATCTTACGATAACAAGTGGCAGACTCCCCGCCATCCTAAATTGATAACGTTATATATGCACAGCTCATTTTTTTCTAGTATATACAGCTATAGTTTATACAAAATCCTACATTGTATATTTTTTTACGAAAGCTTATTATTCTTTTAGCAACGATTTTTTTTAAATAATACAGTTAATAATTCATATATTTATTGTACGGAACATTCTGCGCGCGAGTAATACTCCAACGTGACCGTTTATTTATTTATAATGAAGTGTACTTAAAATTAGATTAAATGCTTATGCGTATTTTTCAGTTGTAGCGCTTTACTTGAAAGCGTTTTTAAGACACATCACTTTGACACAGTGTCTGTAACATATTACAGTTCATTATTGGAACCTTTCGTTTTGTTAGTCTTTGATTTATTTTTCTTCTTAATCAGAAATATTTTGTATAGATGGCTTTAGTAATAAAAGAACTGTTGACCAGACGTTTTAAAGTGCTATGTATAAATGGTTCACTTTTAAATATATGTCATTTTTTAAAAATTATAATGGCTATTACTGATAATATATATATATATATATATATATATATATATATATTAGTGCAATATTTCAACACTTTACAAAATATTTCATACTTATGTATTTACAAAACACACATATGATGTTAACGGACAAAATAAAAATTAAGTAATACCGACTGTTGATGAATTATTTTTATGTACACTTTAAACACTAAATAACTCTCATTTAATTTCAAAATGCAACACTTTTTTACTATAAATAAATACTTGTTTTATAGAAAACATATATGGTAAAATATATGTTTTATGCGAAAGAAATTTAAAAACTAGTTTATTTTTCGTCACATACTGCGAAACCTTCAAAATATATGTGTACTACTAAGTGTAACTAACGAATTTTTTTTATTATTGTTTTTGCATTGTTTTGCATATTGTTTTGTTCCTGTTCTTCGTGTTTTCCTTTAATACGATTCTATTGACCTTTCCAGATAATATAATATAACTAGCAGGCTACACCCGCTTCGCTGGTCCAATTTCAAAATGATCCTTGATCAAACAAAATTATGAATTTGACCTTGTATTTTAAATTAATATGGACCTTCACCGGGAAAATCTTTCCGCATTTGCTGACTACTATGCGAACGGTATTTAGCTATTATATTATCTTATGGGTTAGGAAAAATTCGGGCTATTGAGAAGTAACTCTTTTTACAGTATACAGAGTGATTACAAAAAGATGGGAAAAGTTTTAAGAGGTGATAGTACACACCCAAAGAAACATTTTGTATCAAAGAATGCATGGTCGAAAACTAACCGTAAAAAAGTTAGAGGGCGTCAAAAGTTATGTTCTTATACGAGGCAAAAACACACAATGAACGATTAAGTTAAGTTACGAAAACAAATTTAATGGCATTTGACTACAATAGGTGCTCAAAACATTGACCGGCAGCTGTTATGCACGCAGTACAACAGCGAAGAACAGATTGGCGAATTTTCTGAAACACACCAGGCACCACCGCGCTCATCAGATCATTCATGTCTCGATTTTATTTTATTTTTTTTTTTTTGGGGGGGGGGGGGACAGCTAAAGCATCTTGTGTATGAGACTCCCATTAAATCCGCAGAAGAACTTGTTGCCAAGCTTTCGGCTGCTGCAGGAGAAGTTCGCGATATGCCTGGTGTGTTTCAGAAAAATCGCAAAACTGTTCTTCACCGTTGTGCTGCGTGCATAACAGCTGCTGGTCAATGTTTTGAGCACTTATTGTAATCAAATAGCATTAAATTTGTTTTCGTAACTTAACTTAATCTTTCATTATGTGTTTTTGCCTCGTATAAGAACATAACTTTTGGCGCCCTCTAACTTTTTTACGTTTAGTTTTCGACCATGAATTCTTTGATACAAAATGTTTGTTTGGGTGTGTACTATCACCTCTTAAAATTTTTCCCATCTTTTTTGAATCACCCTGTATATTTAAAGCAGAGGTTGGGAAGAAAATACGGCCATTATGATAATCAGAAATGTTAAAATGTTCTCAAGTCACCACACTACTAAAATGAAAGATAATTACAATGATTGCAGAGAGTCACCACTGAACATTAATTATGTTCGGATTATTCACTTTCGTTTGATAGTTCTTGAACTCCGGGCTTCTCAGCTTGGTGTTATGTGTGGTTCTGGTAGCTTAAATACAATTTCTCTCTACGTTGCATTATATTTTGTAATATACGTCTTCTAGCAGGTCTACTGCAGTTTTCTACCTTCGGATTACAGCAGAGTAAATACGGAAAAAAATGTAATAAATTGTTTGCACACAGAAAGTCTTTAACTTTCATTAAAAGAAATGTGAATCACATAAAAGTGGAATTTAAAAAATGAAGTTCTTTAATAAAATTAAATTAATGTCACTTTCATTTCCATTACCATTTCCTTTATATATATATACCACACTTGCAATTATGTAGCTGTTAACCTAATGAAAAAAACCCTCGATAACTGATTATAATAGAAAAATAAACCTCTTGTTTTCATCCAATCAAAATCTTCCCAATCTTCCATAATCGGGTGCAAAGCTAAGTTTTACGGCAAACATTACAAGTGTTTGCAAACTATATGGTTACAAATTTACCAGAGTTAACACACGTAAAACATACGTAATTATGTGCCAAATTACATTCCATTAAATAAAGTCAAACTGCTTTTGGCTGAAATATAGATCTTTCGCCAAAAATACTCTTTGTAAATGACAAATAAAGTCAGTTATGCAAAACTTAATAACCTAACACGTTATAATATAACGAAATAATCTTTTTGATGCACCGAAGACCTTTTTTTATTTCTCTAAAGAGTACAATAACACGGAAAAATAAATACACTTTTTATTTTCAAAATTACATTATTCTTCAGTCTGCTGCCTAAATAAACCTAAAATCGTTACTTTTTTCCTCAGTTTAGCGAATAGAATTGTGCGTCAGAAGAACTTTCTTTATAATGATTTCTATTTTCAATTTTATCTGCATTTCAGGTACTTTTTTTCTTATCTAAGCTAAAATGATAAATCAACAAATATCGTTCCACCAGCCAACATTGGAATTTCAATTTTTTTTTTCCAAGTATTTATTTTTTAGTGACAGTGAAATAACTGGAAATAAAAAATATATGATACAAAATCTTCTGTTCTCCGTTTGCTTCATAATGAAAAAACATAAATTTACTAATCGCTAAGTACAAATTTAATGTAATCTTCTGCAATCGTGATCACTGTCCAGAGACTCTTTCAAATATAAAAGAAACATCCAAATAGTTCAGTAAATACACTAATTAGCGGGTAACCTGATTATGGGAGATTAATCCAATATCAAAATCCTTTAAAAAAATACTGAAAAAGGGATGACGAATTAAAAAGATAATCGAACATTTAATTCAGTAAGCAATTTTTATTGCAAAATATTTTCTTACGCACGCTTTTCTTACTTTAATAACGCAAAATTGCATAAATTTTCTTAAGAATAATCTTTAGTACTTAACATTTGAAACAGTAGACTTTTCTAAAAGGGAAGTTGGCGATATATGTAAAAAAAAAAAAAAAAAATAGTGGACAATATTCGTTGATCTGAGTTCGTGGTTATAAAAGTGATAAGTATGGGAAAAAACAAAATAGCGTGTTTCCGTAGTAAAGTACGCGAAAAATATTTGAAATATCTGAAATTAAATTATTTATAATATGTGTGTGTGTGGGAGGGGGGGGGGCAAACTTTTGCATTAAAATTTAAATATTTGACTCCACTTTTAAAATATTAACTGCTATTTATATAATATCGTCATTTTTATAATTACATCTGCTAGTTTTTTCTGTAAGATATACGTAATAATAATAATAATAACAACTGTTACTCACAAGGAAGGTCTCCTTAAAACGCATACTCAAAATATTTTGAAAAAGGAAATGCTAATAAAATTACTCATGTATGTAAAAAAGATCCCTAAAAATATTGCGGTAGAATCCCAGTAGAAAATCTGTAGAAAAAAAAAAATCGAGTATTTGGCGCGAAAAGACGAACGCTCCACGCTCTTTGGCAAACCAATACGTTTCCTCGCCAAATGCAAGAGATTGAAATGCATTTATAAATCCCTTGTTCAATAAGTAATTAAATGCCTAATGCTCAATGAGTTTAAACTTAAACTGTGGATTAGTTTACTATTTTTGCTGCAAGCTTATATAATATATGCAAATTGCGTGTTATTTGTATTGAGCCATTTAATTTTATACGGTGTCACCGGCTGGATAAGTTTTAAGGGTATTTTAATTAAGAATGCTATCATTAAATATTTCGATATTAAATTGTTGTTTCCATGGCAATAAAACTCTATTTGAGTTTTAAACACTTTTAATCCATTTAAATTTCGTTGTAAACGGCATAAATACGATCGTTAAATGTCATTATTACATATATAAATGTATATGACAAAACTGCAGTCATAAATAAGTATTTATTTAAGTTAAACATACTTAAACTAACTTCGTATCGAGAGGTGAAAAAGTTTTTCTTAAAGAATATTTATTATAGAATTATTCAAAATTTTATCGGGTCGCCATCCAGCGCTAAATCGCAAAAAATGAAATTTTCATTATTTTTTTTAGGAATGCTATATAGATGTTCTGCCGATTTTTTTATGGATATATATACTTATGAGAAGAATATTCTATATATTTTTTTTCAAATAATTCTGAGCATGCGCTGATGAGGAACTTCCTTGATATCATTTTATCAATTTTCCCGATGCATTTTTCTTAACCTGATGCAAAAGATAAATCGCCAAATATTATTTCAATTGCAATATTTCAACTGAGTATTTTATTAAGTATTACGAACATTCTCTTTCAAGTTTAAATTAAATATTTTCGTTTTTTAATATTATCACTCATTAAAATGGATTTCTCTTTTTTTTTTCTTTTTTAAAGATTTTAAATAAAATTAGTAACAGTTTTTTGTCTTTTATTTTTCTAGGTGTAATAGCCGTTTCAATTTTTTCAACAACAAAAACACTTCGCCATGAAATAAAATGGTAACCTTATCGTCCAAAGTAACAGATATTTCCGTCATAATTGTATAACTAATCTACGTAGAACAATGCGTTATAGCTTAAAACCTTCCCTGAAACCATACCTATCTAACAGTATAAGTTCCGTCAAAATCCATGCAGTAGAACTCGAAATCTAGACGTTCGGAACGAAATTTCCGTTTGGATTTTATATATACTAGCGAACTTGCCCGGCGTTGCCTGGGTACGTCAAAAAACAGCAGGAATTACGAAAAAGCTCTGAAAATCACAATAAGATATCGCGAAAAAAATTTTAAATCGCTTCTCAAATTTTGAAAAGAAAAAAAATACACACACACACACACACACACACACATATATATATATATATATATATATATATATATATATATATATATATATTGTGTTCGAAGATTGCAAGTTGATTCCTTTCACTAATATGGAATAATAGTAGAAAATCGCTAAAATACACTAAAAATCACATACAAAATTCCCGAAAAATTCGAAAATTGCTATACGAAATCCGAATAAAGTTTATTGAAATGAGGGCAGAATGTACTTTAGGTCAAAAATGGAATGTCAAAAAATTGCAGCAGAGAGTTTATCAGTGTGTGCTTTCGATTACATTATTTTCAAAAGTGAAGCATTTACACCTGTGAAGAGTTTCAAAGCAGCTGGGCTGTGAAAATGACGTACTTCTACAAAACATAATTCAGGTTTAAGAATTAAAATACACGCTTTTTTTATAAAATGGCATCATTTGCATCCGCTAAAGCAATCTACTTTTACAACCCAGTCTTAAACTTCGTCTATAGAAAAGTGTGCATATGACGTCATTATCACGGAATAACTGACAATATTCTTGACACAGCCCATATTTTATATTCAACTATTTTTTCATGTTTTATGAGAAATGGCAACAAAAAGATACAGTATCTCCTATTTTCAACTATTTTCCGTTTGCTTTCAATGACTTTCAATAGAAATGAGGTACTTTTGTTGCCACGATAAGAAAAATGGTATTAAAAACTGAAAAAAAAATAATATCTCAAAAATTAATTGAGATACAGCTTTCAAACAAATTGCATTTAAAAGAGCATTTTTTACCTTATACGACGGTGTAAAAGTTTAAAATGTGCGATGTTTAGAAGTTTAAAAATTTGCAGTAGAGAAAATTGCAAAACAAAAATTTCATTTCAAATTTCAAAGTGTTGCCATTCGCAAAATGACGTATGCGTTACGCACAGATATGTTTGTCCTTTATAATATAGATAACATATGTGTGTTTCACTGCCTTATTACTTATTAAAAGAAAAATTCGAAAAAGAAAATTAATTCTCATTTAATTTTCTCCGTATTCCTACATTCTTCTTAAATTAAAAAAAATAATCTTCTGTGACCTAAGTGAGATAGTCTTCTTAAATCTCCCAAAGATTTATTTTCATTCACTTTTTGCAATAAGAATGAAGCAGAAACAATGCTTTATAATTTGAACAGGTCTCGTTGTGAAATAATTGTGCGTATTTTAATCAAGAAGAAGATTTTAATGAGAACTTTAAGGATTAGGAATTGAATAGTTAGTGAAACAAATTCAAACTTATATTTTCTCTGAATTTTTAATCTGTAATATAAGTACATAAATTATATATAATATCATAAATTATATCATAATAATAATATGCAATAATATCATAAATTAAATATGATTCCTGCTTAAAAAAAGGTATTAAAATAACTGTGTTAGATCTGTTTGTTAAAAATAATTGCAAAAATACACAAGTTATCAAAAATTAAGGAAAAGTCACAAAATGCTAATTTTCAAATACGCGAACACTCAAAAGGAAATAACATAATTCGAATAATTACTATCTCTACAACTTAGCTAGTCTATATAACATCTCATTCATGTCACACATGGTCACAAGTGTCACAGTCACTACGGTGAAGCAAAATAAAAAAAAGTAGGAAATTCCATACATCTCATTATGAGTCTCAGCTGATCACTATATGTGACTCCACTGAGACGTTACTGTGACTGCTGCTTTGTGACGAGTTACCATGGGACTTTAAAATGTAGTTGTGACTCTCATGTGACTATCATTTGTAGACTCAATTTCAAACTCATCGTGAACGCTGCATTGTGATAAGTTACCAAATAATATCACATTAAAGTCACATGATGACTTTCAGGTGACAGAGAGACTGCTGTGAAGTCACCATCGTGCTCTTTTGGGAAAAGTCTCCATGTGACTTTTATAGTCACATGGAGACATATTTTTTATAAATGTCGAAAAGTTAACATTAGATATAACATATAACTATTTTCACAAATATGTGTAAAATACATACAATTAATTTAAAGGCGTTTTTCGGGGCGTAGCTACTCAAATTTGACATTTCATACATTCGACATTTTTTATTCTTGTTTGAATAATACTAGTACTAGTATAAATTACTGTAATTATGGATATATTATTGAGATAAAATATTGAAAATTGTTTTCCACTGCATTTTTTATGTTTTATATAAACAATAAACAGGTTTTTTTTTTTTTTTTTTTTTCTAAATGTTTATGGTTCTCTTCTTCCACTTTTCTTATGCCTGATATTTGTTGTAATATCATAAATTATACAAATCTTGTGATGTTGGGAAATGAAAATTCAGAGTCTTTACATATCTGAAAACATTTTTGGGGGTCTAAAGTTGTCCTAATTATAATACTTTTTTTGTAATAAATTATTTTAGATAATATTTGTCATATGGTGAAAAGTTACACTAAATGACTGGGTAACTTTGAACCAGGCTAAAAATTCATTTTTATTGCTTTTTTCCTTATTATTCCTTAATTTTTGATAGGCATACAATAATTTAGGATCATTTTTTTTCTTTTATGCCCTAGTTGCAACAATATTCTTAAAATAAAAGTGTGGCATATGAAAATAGAGAAAAAGTGGATCAAAGTTACCCTGAATGACTGTACAGCTTTTTGATTAGAAAGTTCAATGTTAAGGAAGCAAACTGAAATTTACATTTTTTTAAAAATATGTTTAATTAATCTGGATTATAAATAACATTTAAAAATATACGAAAAAATAATTAAAACATATAATCTTTTAAATATCAGTTTATGTGCGAATCAGTTTGATAACAATAATTACTACAATAAATTGGCTAATCATAAAGTCAGATAGTACAGTAAAATTCTGCAAAAACGGCTTTATATATACTTTTAGTAAGATAAATGTCACCTTAACAGTGATTTATGCTTTGAACAGATTTTGGTGAGGAGTTATTTAAGAGTTTGTAATCATATAGAAGACGTAATTTAAAACTTATATCTTTTTCCGTTGATTAATTGATCTACAAGTAAATACAGTTTTATAATATCAGAGAAAAATACATACAATTGATAAAATATCGTTTTGTGTGAGAATCGGTTTATTAAAAGGTATTGTAGGAATACACTTGATCGTTATAAGAAAAAATATAAACCAAATATGTAGCTGTGCTTTTGCATTTATTATTTTTTTTCATCAAGAAATTTTAATAAATTTTTCAATGTTTGTCAACATACTATATTGGTGTTTTTGTGAAAGTTACGAGTGCTATGCATACCGGAAATAGGTGTTGAAATTTCCGATTCGATAACAAGATTCTGGAACATTTTTAAAAGTAATGATTGTGCGTTTGAATATATATTTTTAAAAAAGTTTTAAATTAATGTATGTTATAAGGGATTTTATAAAAATTATACCTAAAAATTATAACTAATATTTTGCCAATACCAGAAAATGTATATATAGATAAAACAAATAGTGTGAAACATATTAGAAATATCACATTTAAAACTTTGATCATTCTATAAAAAAACATTACTTTTACATTGGATGATAGTTAATTTTAGAAGGAATATATATTTTTTAATCTTTCCGGGTTTTTTTTTTTAAATGTGACAAATTTGAAATGCATGATTGATTAAATTTGTTAATTTTAGATTGCTTTATGTATATGTAAATTTTTATGTAATTGACACACATATATATACCTCCGTTGCTTATTACATCTAATTTTATCTATTTATTTTTCATTTATTTTGTAAATGTATTAAATACATTATTTTTTCAATAATGTAATAAACTTTTAGATTTTATTTATATTGTCTTAGAATTAAATTGGTTTGTTGTTGCATTTCACAGCCTGTTGGCATTTTTTTCCATCTTGGTTGGGTGCATAATCCTCTGAATTGTTGTTTTAATGCTACTCGTATACAATTTTAAAAGATAAATAGTATTAGTCGATTTATCACATATGGAATTATACATTACTAAAAATATCAGAATACTGTATTGCCATCGGAACTTGCACGTGTGCACATAATTTGTATAAATTTACATAATTCTGTTACATTCAGGAAATAGGTGAAACATCTTTTGAAATTTCGATCCTTACATACAAAAACCAATGTTAGGTAATTATATGAGCGTAAAAAAAAATAATATAAAAATAAAAATTGCTTTCTTCTTACTCGTCAGACTAGATACTTTACTTTGCAATATACCATTTAAATGTGCAGAAATCTCATATTCGAAGTCAAGAAGGAAAGTTTTTTTGCACATTATGTATTTAAAAGGCAAATATAATGTTTTGATAAGATTGATATTTAGTAAATTTATTATCATTATTGTTAAAATACCACCACTAACAAAAAAGCATTTTGGAAAATCAATACAATTTGTAAGTAAATGACGTCTCTTAAAAGAGGTAATTAAACTTCATTAAACTTTGGTATGAATTATCTTGAAAAATCGTTTATTGATATTTCTGTACATTTAGGATATCATTAAATATCATTTATCGAAATTCCGATGATATTTTGAAAACAAAACTTCTAAAGATAAAAATTTATTTCTGCTCAATTTACGCTAGCAGAAACAGACGAAAATGAAATTACTGTTGTTGATCGAGATTACCCATACTTTCTACACTGAGATTATCTCGCTCTTTTGAACAGGGTGATTTCCCATAGGGAAAATGGAGGTAATAGGGTGAGAAAGACTTACCTAGATAGGAGATTTTTTTCTCTTCTGATTTGTCAATGACAACGAAGAAACGTACTTCATCTGATCCAGTACGTCTTGTAATACCATTGACTATGAAACGAAAGTGGAATGCCTTCTACCAAAAGAAATAAAATAGAATACAAAAAACTGCATAGTAACTCTAACTGATGAAATCAAATGCTTTGTATTGTAGAATAAATTGCATTTGCGTCTGCGGTAGGACCATTTTAGTAGGAATTTTCCTTTGTAGATATTTAATTTTCAATGTGAATTTTATTTGATAAGATTGACAAAAACACACAATGAACGATTAAGTTAAGTTACGAAAACAAATTTAATGATATTTGATTACAATAAGTGCTCAAAACATTGACCGGCAGCAGTTATGCACGCAGTACAACGGCGAAGAACAGATTGGCGAATTTTCTGAAACACACCAGGCATATCGCGAACTTCCCCTATAGCAGCCGAAAGCATGGCGATAAGTTCTTCTGCGGATTCAATGGGAGTCTCATACACAAGAGCCTTTAGCTGTCCCCACAAAAAAAATCGACACATGAAAGATCTGGCGAGCGCGGTGTTGCCTGGTGTGTTTCAGAAAATTCGCCAATCTGTTCTTCGCCGTTTTACTGCGTGCATAACAGCTGCCGGTCAAAGTTTTGAGCACTTATTGTAATCAAATGCCATTAAATTTATTTTCGTAACTTAACTTAATCGCATTGTGTGTTTTTGCCTCGTATAAGAACATAACTTTTGGCGCCCTCTAACTTTTTTTACGTTTAGTTTTCGACCATGCATTCTTTGATACAAAATGTTTGTTTGGGTGTGTACTATCACCTCTTAAAATTTTCCCCATCTTTTTTGAATGACCCTGCATATACATGCCATCTTTCTTTGATCATGGGTCCAGTAGCCCCATTAAAATGGGGCAAGTGGTGTAGGAGGGTCTATGTTCTAGAGGCTTTTTTTTCTATTATTATTGTGTATCATGTCCTGTTTGAAAAAGTTTAAACAACTAAAAAAATAAACCAGACAAAACATGTACATTATATATTAACTAAAGGGCATTGTAAGGGAACCTTTAGTGTCAATGTGTCTAAAAAAGTACTAAAATGAAAATATCAGATTTATTTATCCAAAAAACATAAAATTTAAGTAAGTACTTATGTACCTTAGTATAGGTAATAAGTATAAAAGTTACGCCGGTATTTTAAGGGAAAAAATAACAAGATAAATCTATGAACAAACGCCTACTAAGTACTTAAGTATACCATTCATATATCGAACAGAACTAATTTTATTTGTTTCGATTATTTTCTAATAACCTCACTTTGCCTAATGTACGCCTCTTCATCTGTATCGTAAAATTTCAAGCTATAGCTATCACTTAAGAAATTTGGTTTGATACAGCAATATGCTTCTTTAAAATTTCATTTTTTAATTTTAATAAGGTATTGCGTAATTTTCTTTATTGCAAGCAAAAGAAACAACAGAGAAATTAATTTCACTTAGTAAGAGAAACTCAAAAAGATATTTATAACTGTTTGGGTAACAGGATCCCATATGTTCCAGTTACCCCTGATAGATGTCCCAGTTACCCAATACTTGAAAAATTTATGGGGTAACTGGAATACCGGCCTTACATTTGAAACATGAATTAAATATGTATTGATACCCAGCAAACACAGAGCTATCGGTAAGCAATCAGCCAACAGCCGTTTGCCACTACCGGCGGTATTGGCACGATACCGGTTGCCGCTACCAGTTCCGTATCTTTTTTGATACGCCGCGCGAATGCGGTCCGATTCATGAGGCATGCAGCCGGTCCGGTATCGGCAGAAATCTATGCCGACAACACGCCGATAGCTATCCATGCGAATGCCGACCGCAGCCCGAAACTAGCATCAATTAAAAAAAATCTGTTTGATGGTGCCATCTATGAACCATCGTGGAATGCACATTTGAAAGGAACGCGTTTCAGCGTTGGAAGAGGGTGGGTTTTATTCGACAAACCCAAGAACAGAAAGTAGACGCCTTATCCACTTGGCCACTCAGACTTGATCAGCTTGGGATTCTATGAGGTAATAAGTGGAAGACATATCGATACGTAATGGTTTGCCGTTGAAGGTAAATGGTAGATAGGGAAATTAGAATTCTCAAGTGTTTTTATTTTATTTTTTGTTTATTTATTTCTAATTGTCTTACGAGCATGTATTTAAAAGTTAATTTAATACTTAAATGAATGAAATAAATATCTTAGCGAATTCGTTAAATCAAACGAATTTAAGAATAAATTTAAGAATATTTAATATATAGATATAATTAAGAATACTTAAGAATAGATATAAAAAAATATATTTACAGGTTTTGTTCAGTTAATAAAATTTTCTTATTAGGAACTATAATGTAATTACATGCGTCGCGTTAATTTAAAAATATATGTTTTTAACATGGAAAAATTTATTTTAATAAATATAAAGTTGGTAATTAATAACGTTTAATCAGAATAACTATTCATTTTAGGTCATTTTGATGATTTAAAGTAGAACAAATATTTAATGATTATGTTGCCATAATTTGTTACTTATCAATATTTTTAATTTAAAAATAAAATAAAAATATTAATTTGCATATTTTTTTTTCTTTTGGAGGGAAATTTTTAAATGGGGGATATTTCTGAATCTTTATTAATTTAAGTATTTAAAAAAAGTTGAATTTCAGACGTTTTTCTCTTAATACAATTTTCTCTTTGGGAATTATAATGTAATTAAATGCGTTAATTCAAGAAATATATATTTGTAATATAGAAAAAACTAATTTTAATGAATAAAAAAAGTTGGTAATTAATCACTTTTAATTAGAATAAGAGTTCATTCTTTGTCATTTGATGATTTAATGTAGAATATATTTTAGTGATTATGTAGCAATGATGATTCTTTTACTTATCAACATTTTTTAATCATCAAATAAAATAGAAATATTAATTTATCCTTTTTTTTGGTAAATTTCGGTAGTGGGAGATTACTGAATCTTTCTTTTAAATTTTAATGCTAAAAAGTTGGGTAGTTTTTTTTTTAATATTTCTATAGCTTGTAAAATAATTTTAAACACCTTTTTAATAATTTGATTTTTAAAGAAAATAAGAAACATAGCTATTGCTTTTAAAATGAATATATAGTGAGAAAATAATTAATTTATGAAGTTTTGAAGTTTTTTTTTTTTCCTACGACAAGTTTATAATGAATAATAATGTTAAGGAGCGATTTAAAAATCGATTTTGATGATTCAAATAATTGTAAATCTTCTTTAAAATTAATTCAATAACAGCTTTTTTTAAATAAATAAATATGGGCTTTTTTATCACTGTTAGAATTTTATATGATATGCATGAAATATACATATGGTATCCAAACTCAAACAAAATTAAGAAAAAAAATCGGCTAAGAATTAAAATTCCGAATTCGGATCGATGTTGCCAAATCTAATCGGGCCACTATCAGAATTCACATATCGGTCCTGCGTCACTTGCCGGTGTATGTCGCATGCCGATATAAATCCATATGGGGGCCGATTACGGTACCTGGCAGTAGAAAGAGCAGATTCTTAAGTTTCAGTTGCGACATGCTGCCGACGCATCACCGAGAGCACTGTGCCCATGCCGACACTCAACCGACACTGCCAGCTGCGTTCCGATCGTGTGCCGAAAGTTATGTGTCTGCTGGGTATCTAATAACATTAATGTATTTATGTGTCTAATCGTTAAATAAACAGATTGTTTAATAAAAGTACTTATCGCATTTTAATGAAAAGACGAGGAAGTTCAACTAAATGGACGCTGTTTTTAAAAAAAGAAACCTAAATTTTCCACAACCTATCACAGCAAAGGCAGAGTTATGATTGAACTGACACAAGTTTTTTTTAAGAAGTAGAGATGGGGGTGCAATGTTGACAAAAGCTAAAACGAATCATAAGCTAAACGAACATGAACGGTTTTTTATGAAATAGCCTATGGCCCAGTTACCTCGTGGGTCCAGTTACCCCAGCTTACCTTATGTTAATTTTCATATACATGTCATGAAAATAACTTACAACTGTCGTGACATTTACCTTTTAATATATCTCCTTAATCAAGCCTACACATTTCTATGAACATGAAAATATATTTCAATCCTATGTAATTGTTTTCGAAAGAAAATTCCGTTGTTGTTAAATGAATATTTTTCTGTGTGCTGCGAGTGTTATTTTCTTATTCACGAATGAAAAATTCATATTTGCTATTTGCACAAGAATTGGATTTTTCCATATTACATCAGTTCCGCAAATATTCTGTTAGTCAAATGCAAACTTTATATGTATAGTCAAACCTCCTTGAACGGTCACCTCTAAGCAACGACAGCCTCCGAATACTGGCCGCATATTGATGGAACCAAACATGGTCCATAGCATCAACATTAGTACGTACCTCTAAATAAGGAATTCTGAACAACGACCACTCACAAAAGTCTTGAGAAAGAAAAATTAAATCCACAGTACAATTTAAAATTTATTTGCAAACCGAAATGTGAGGTAGATCGAACAAAATTTACTTCATGTGTCAACAAACAAAAACTGAAGATATTAATAATCTAAATCTATATTAATAATCAAGATATTAATAATCAAGTATCGAAATTTCATAATTTACTTTTGTAATCATAAAAAGAATAAATGAAGGTAAAAAAGGGATTTGATATTACGAAATTTGCTCTTATTTCTTGTTCTATGTAGCTTCAATATCATTTGGAAGCATCTTCAAGTGTTAAAACAATATTTAAAAGGGATACGATACACCTAATTATAATTGACCAACACATGGCACTAAATATTTATATTGAAAACATAAACACAACTATCAGTCATCAGTTCCATGCGCTTAGTACCATCTGCTAGACTCTTCTAATTTCACAACAGTATATACTGCGGAATTTATAATTCGCTTTTCCAATTTCCTCAAGAGCTATTATACTCACACAATCAACACTTTATTCATGCCGTATTTTTTCCCCTCCTAATATAAGGTACAAAACTGCATAACGTACTTATATAAGCAATGATCGACATAGAAGTCTATTAATAAGAAAGTAGACTTATATTGGCCATTATTTTATTGATATGATTATTTCAAAGAGACTTTTAAACAACAATTTTGACAAGGTGTTCCAAAGATGAGGAGATATTCATTCGGTGAATACACTTCCCTCCATTCGGAATGGTCAGTTCATTTCAAGCGCCAGCATTTTTCAGCTCCTTTAGATTTTACCATGTCGATCAATAAGGCACAAGGTCAATCTTTACATGTAGCTGGAGTCAACAAGACATCACCTTTGTTTATAACCTGGAGAGTTTTAAGTTGCTTTCTCAACAGTACGCATTTCAACAAATTTGTATATATTTGACCCGAACAAAGAAACAAGACATATACTTTAGTTAGTTTGAATTTTCTTTCAGTTTGTACCATCAGACGCAGTTAAAAAACAGTTTGACACTTTTCCTTTTCAGCTTTTATTGCTTCTATGATAAGTGAAAGCTATCTGATGAGTTTATTATAATTTTGATGAGTTTAAAGTAAAATTGTATAATTTTATATTGATTTTACCATTTATTCATGTGTATAACGTTTCACATTTTTTTTCATATATTATTAATATTATTATTATTATGCTTTTTATGCTGCACGCTTAATTTTGAAATTGATTTTTCTAAACAAATATTCTTAAAATGCGGACAAACATCGGGCATTTCAGCGAGTAATATAATATTTAACGACAAATAGTTCTTACACTGCATGGAGATTGATTACTTAAAACAGACAAACTCTACAACCGCATGAGTAAACGAAGGGGAAATTATATAGTAAGTTTTTCCATACTTCCATACTAACAGGAATTTACATCGAAATACGATATATAAATTTCATGTATTTGAAGCCGAATAAGAGTTTTGTTATTAGGATGAGCGAAGCGAATCCTATACTAGTCTACTCAAATTACATTTTGTCGTACACTTTACAAAAAAAACTATTCAGTATTTTGACTTGAAATTAAACATAAAAATGAATTATGACCTGTAGATTTGCACAATATTATTTTTTTTTTTACAAAATAACCTTCAAAAATGTATTATTTTATTTTATTTATTTTAAATGTTTTTCCATTTACGAACGCTTTTTTGCATATAAAATTTGAAACAAATATATTTTCAGAAGAAAAAATAAATCATGGAGTTAGTCATAGATAGAATCATGATTAATTAAATAGTTTCAAGATTTCATTTTTGAAATTTTAAATACATTTTTTTTTATGGAAATTATAGCATATTTTTAATGAATTAAAATTTGTCAAAATTCAATTAATTACATTAAATTGTAAAAGTATTTTTCAGTGTTAGGAATTCCAATACAAATTTATTCTTATTATTTGAATTCATTTACGCAGACGATACTTACGCATTTAAAGAATTATATCAAGACTCTCTTATCAGACTTGACAATCGCTAAGTTTCTTTTGTCCGCTGTACACGTGGTCAGAAACCAAATGGTTGTCCTATTATTAGCGCCATATAACTTGAGAAATAGAAATATTTTAAAATTTGTTTTTCATATCTGTTTTCCCATTTTCTTTACGATATGCTGAATATTTGTAGTTTACAAATGACAATTGTTAATTTAAAAATTTTCATAGGTTCTGGAATTTTTTTTTAATAACGTGGACTTATTTTACTGTTAAACAAAAGAAGTTTATTGCTGAATTCCGTTACGTAAATAGCAATAATCAGGTAAGAAAAATATTTTTCCACAAATTCGTCAGTGATATTACATTAGCTTTTGAAATAAATGAATAGCATCTAGATCCCGAAAAAGTTAAATATTTTAATGTATTTTCTGTTTTATATTTTCAAATATGTGATTTACTTTATTGCTGGTGTTTTGCTTCATTTCAGTTAATTTCATGTTACAGTATTATTTTAATATCGTTCCTTCAATTTTTTAAATGAACACTTTCATTTATTTATTTATTTGTTTATGATTTGTTTTATTTTCGAAGCAATGGGGAATCATAACAGCTTAACATGCTTTAGGCGCAAGCTTGACTTTTTTTTTTTTTTTTTGCATGTAAAGTTTGCATGTATTAATCCATGAAAAGTTTCATAATCGGGTCCACAGCAAATTGGCATATCTTGGCGCGCATAGTTTGGTGCATAATTAATATCTTTTATGGTACTCACATGTGTTATGTAGGTTACTGCGTATAGGAGAAGTTATGTACGTCTGTATATGATATATAGAAGTTCAATGCACTGCACAATGTACCAAAAATTATCTAACTTCGAATCCAGCAATTACTAGCCTTAATAATAATAATAAAAACAGTAAAACTTAATAACAGATATAAATTTTGCGGTATTCAAAGTATTTTAGAAAAGTTAGAACACGGATGATAGACAAAACAAACGGACTAAAGCCATAAACACTTTACAAAAATTGGAAACATAAAAAAGTTTAATAATCACTTTAATTTATACATGCCCCTCAGCGTTTCTCCCAAAAGATAAAGTATTGTCATGCTAAGATTTTGGTGTTTGTAAATCTTCGTTTGGGATTCTGCATTAATCCCTACAGCCAAATGGCTTATTACAGTGAGTGTAGTTTGGCGCAAAACTAATTGTGCGCCAATATCTCATATCTAAGTGCTTTAATACTTGATATGTACTGGTAACATTTTGCACGATTTATATTTAAAAAGAAATGACGCATAAAATCGTTTGTTTGGAGTCAGTTTCCAACCAAAACATCATGACTGACGTCGCACTGAAAGCGTCTATAGATACTTAAAATTAAATATAGTTAGAATAGATCCATGTTTTAACAGAAATTTTTTGTAGTACGTATTTTAATTACAGCACGTATTTTAATTAAATAGTTTTTATTACATTTTCTTTCTGTTGTTATGAGAAAATGGCAACAAAAAGATATAATTGCTATTTTTCAACTATATTCCCTTTACTTTCTACATAAATGGAGTACTTGAGTTGCCAAAATTAGACAAATGGTGCTGAAAACTACAAAAAAATTAATATTTGAAAAATAAATGGAGATACAGTTTTTCAAACAAATTGCATTTAAAAGTACTTTTTTTTTTCAATACGACGGTATAAAAATTGAAAATGTGCGATACTTAGAAATTTTAAAAAATGCTATAGAATATTTAATCGTACTGCTTTGTTTTACTGCTGGATTCTGTAAAGTAACGTTGTTTTTTGAAGACGACATAAAATAAGCTGCGAGAAAGAAATACCGAAACGGAGGCTAAAAAAAAAAAAAAAAAGCAATTATAAATTTTAACGACCATTTGGAAAATGATTTTTTCGAAGACTAGAATTTAAGACATAAAAAATCGCACGGATTTGATAATACATTACGTACGCCATGAATTAAACATTAACATTACTGTACCCATCATAAACAAATTTTAAAAGAAATTTCAGTTTTACAATTTTCGGTAGTGTAATTTTTTTAACTTCCACGGAGCTGGTCATACATTACGTACGCGAAGGATTAAACATTAATATTCCTAAACCAATTTTAAATGAAATTTCATTCTTAAACTTCTAAACATCCCACAATATTACTTTTTACACCGTCGTATAGAGAAAAAAATGTACTTTTATATGCAATTTGTTTGAAAGCTGTATCTCAATTTGTTTCTGAATTATTATTTTTTTTTGTAGTTTTTATTACTTTTTGTCATAGTGGCAACAGAAGTATCCATCTCTGTTAAAAGTAAAGGAAAAATACAGATTACTATATAGACCAATCAGAAAACGAATAAAATGCGGATTCAACCAATAAAACGATTCATATATGTTTTTGATTTCCTACCCTGACAGAGGACAATAACCATTTTTCAAATTGATTAAAAAAAAAAAAAAAAAAAAAAAAAAAAAAAAAAAAAAACGCAAAGGCCTATTTACTGAAAAAGTACCAATAAATCTTACATTTAAATCTTCATTTTTAAAAGTTTTCACATTTTTGAAAGCCAGAAAATAACTGTGCGAAATAATTTATTTTTTTGCGTATTTATTTAAGTAGAATTCGAAAAAATATTTTTTTTTTTTTTTTTTTTTTTTTTTTACAATTAATGTCAATAACACAATATTTTTTTTTTCATTTTTCACAATACATTTGTTTGCGGAGTATTATCAGTAGTATGCGCCAGGTGGCGTAACTTTCGGAATAAAGTCAGTTAATATGTTGGCAATTATAGGGGACATTCTCACCCCTAGTCTTTCTCCGGATTGTCAAGTCCGATATATGATAAGAGAGTCTTAAATTATATTGTTTTTTTTTTCTTTTTGTAAAGTGACAACAAAAGAATTGTAAACAAATAAAATCAATTGCTAAATTCTATATATTATAAATAAAAATTCCGAGGAAATTCTATGTTATTTGTCTGAATTTACATTTCAAAAATTTAAATGCGCCAAAAGATAAAATTTTTGCTTAATAAAGATGCAAAAATAATATAAAAAATATTGTTACTTTCAAATATTTATCTTGTTAAATAATGCTTCGCGAATCCAAACAAAGCATGACTTTTGCTAGTTATATATAAAATTTAGTTTAGCAAATATAAGCTTTGCTTCTAATATTAACTGTGCTTAACTACCTTTAAATTAACATCTAAAATTAGAAATATTACACTGCATTTATAATCCATCATAACTTCTCTCCGATTATACCGGGTGTCCCAAAAAGGACTGACTGATTTTAAAATTCAATAACTTGCAAACGGTGACAGATATTTAAAAACTTTTTGCAGGAGGGTTATGCATAAGGTCAAAAGTTTTATTACAGTGATTTTCAATTTTAGTTCGATTTACAAACAATAGATGGCGCTGTAAGCAACAGTCGCTAAATACAGGCTCGATTTTTGGTCCTTTATCTTGTTCCATGCAGAAAAAGGAGATGGAAATGTATTATCCGGGCCACGAAGTACCAAAAATCGAGCCTGAATTTAGCGACTATTGCTTACAGCGCCATCTATTGTTTGTAAATCGAACTAAAATTGAAAATCACTGTAATAAAACTTTTGACCTTATGCATAACCCTCCTGCAAGAATTTTTTTAATATCTGTCACCGTTTGCAAGTTATTGAATTTTAAAATCAGTCAGTCCTTTTTGGGACACCCGGTATTATCAAATATGTAACATTTCCCTTATAAATTACAAACTAACTTTTAGAAATAAATTATAAATTTAAAGAAAAAAGTAAGGGAAATAATACTGCTTGACAAACCTAAAACACTAAATTTTGACTCAAGATTTCTTAAATCAATTTACTTAACAAATTAAAATACAGTAAAACCTCTAAATAACGGACACCTCGGGAGCACGGAAACTGTCAGCTATTCGGAGGTGTCCGCTATTGGGAAAACCTCACAGATTCAAAAATTGCTAAGAAATTATTAATGTTTCATTAATTAACTTTTATAGGTCCTAAAACCTTTTATATGATTAATCAGAAATTAAAATTATTTTTTAAGCAATAAAATTGAAATAAAGTTGCGCATACCTTTATCCACGAAAAAAATCCATTACAAAAGTCTGATTTTGCTTGCGATTACATGTAAGTTCTTTTTCAATGTGAATTTTTAATGAAGTAATAGATGTAAATGCATTTTTTAATGTGACTTTCTTTCAAATGAAGCCATTATTTAATAATGAAGGGAACGAATATTTCTTCCAACTGGATTAAATCATATTCGAGGATGCAGTAGCACAGTTGACGTTTATTCCAACAGAGCAAAAAATATCCAGACCAGGAATCGAACCTGGATACTTGGCGTGCCTTACCTGTTAGGCTATCCGGACGATAACTGGCTGACATAATTCACTCTTATTTGTACTGCGAACTGCAGCACTAGTTTCATTCATCCGAGCTATAACTATAGCATTTACATGATGAAAGTGTATTTTAACACGGAAACTCCTGTATACCAAGTATACAGGACATGGTTCGCAGACATGACCGAGGTAATTTTGATTATTATAGTGATGACAAAGTTGTTTGTGTACAATGGAATTACAACTGTGCCATTACTGTTATATCAACTTGGGAAGGAGTTTGCTAACTCAAAATGTAACACGATATTCTAGAAAATTGAAACGAGAAGTTTCAATCAAACAACCTCGATTGATTAGATTTTATAATTAGAATATGAATGGTGTAGATGTTTTGGATCATTTGCTTGGGACATATCGTTCATTACTTTGATATAAAAAAATGGTGGTGAAATCTGTTTGCAACTGAACTAAATATGGCTTTTGTTGCTGCTTGGAGAGTGCATTGTCATACAGTAGGCTCAAAAGATGCCCTAAGCTATATGGACTTTCGTTGTGAAATTACAATTGTTGCATTGAAAGTTTGATTTTGTGGGGGGAGAATATGAGGTCCTACTACTCCAATAAGTATGGGCATTATCACCTCATCCCGTAGCTATTGCTTTTCTTCTACTACTCAAGGAAGATGCTCAAATTGACATGAAAACACGAAGAAATGGTATGAATGTTGTGAAAATTGTACCCATGAAATTTTTTTCAGGGCTTTCATAAACATTTTGGTGTTAGTGACCAGTTTACATGTTCCTAAAATTGAAAACATTTTTGACTTTATCTTGTTTTCTTTGCTTTTATATGTGTGTAGCGCTGGTATGATTTGGAAAGAAAAATTCTCCAAAATTTACAAATATTATTCGTACCGCCAATGTTCCACAAGTGGAACATCCCTGAAACTCCACTTCTATTTTACATAACATTCTAAAATTTGGCACACAACCTTAGAATTATTCTAAATCGTCTCAAAAATTTTCAAATTAGTTTCAGAAGCAGTTCATGGTGCGGCGGGTAAAAGGTTTAAATATGAAAAATTTATCCATTACTTTAAGATGGGTCGGAATTTAATATTTCGTAATATATGTAGCAACGAATACAGAATAGTGTATTTTTGAAAAATCATGAGAAAAAAAAAAAAAAAAAAAAAAAAAAAAAAAACATTGGTTGCATGTGGTAATATTGTTCGCGATAACAAAGTCTCAGAAGTTAGGCTCTGATTTTGAAAGATATAAAAAGCTAACTCTAGTTATCAGTAACTAGAGTATTTTGTCGATAATTCGTAGTCGCTATTCATAGTTGTCATTATCAACTTATATTGGGAAGCAAAATGCCTGTGAAAAATCTATATTTTCAATAGTAAATTATGATAGAAATAAGACTGTATCATACAGATATGTTGTTTTTTATATGTAGAAACCACATTTAACTCCACAGAGTTTCAGGGGGGGGGGGGGTGCAGAAAATACAAGATATGTGTCAATATGGTGCCGTAAAATAGAAATTTACTTTGAAAGTAAATATCTTTTATAGAAACGAGATTAACGAATCCTCCAATGTAGATATTATGAGATATATGATTATAATTAAAATAAAATTATGAATTTGAATAAATTAGTAATATTATTAATATTATGGGGCATATTTTTACGAGCATTAAAGAAAAACACATAGTTTGAAATTTAAATAACATAAAGAATACATATTTGCCGATAATTAGAAAAAAAAAGCTCAGTGTAGCGAATATGGTAGATGTCATTTTCCATTATTTGAGACGTAAAATTTAAATTTAAAAAATAAAGAAAACCCAACTGCTGAACTAATTAATGATTTCTGAATAATGTGAAACTATTTCCTATATTACTTACCTATATATTTTTTTTTTATTTACTTGTATTGATGACTTTTAAGTTGTGTTTAATTGTTAGTTCCTATCTATAAACACTGTTTTGATGAGGCCTATAGATGTCTATGAAGGTTAGAGTTGCAGTAAAGCTAGATATCCTACCTACACAACTTCCAGGTTGTGTAGCATTTAAACGGACCTTCGGACTGTAAAATAGTCAATGAAACATCGTCTTCATTTTGAAAGACCTATCCAATAATATGCCACTAAATATGGTGCGTAACTTTTGTTTTCGTCTCTACCGCCATTTTGTATTTTACGGCAGCCATTTTGAATTTATAAAAACAAAATCTAGCCTGTAACCATCGAACAGTTAAGACGAATCGACAGAGACCTCATTCATTAAAATTCATCTAGCCGTTCGGATGTTTCAAGGGTATAAAGAAATCCACATACCCAGATATGCGTGAAACACATAACCCTTCTTGGCAGTCGGGTAAAAAGGAATGAATCGACAAGATAAGAAATTTCATACTGTAAAAAAAATATATAATTGATAATGGCAAAGTATACATTTTATTTTATTCAAGATACAAAAGTAAAACATATTTTCACATAGCACAAAAAATGCAAAGGATATTTTTTATGAAATAAAAAGATTTTTTTTTTTAATATTCTTTTTGATACAATTTTTATACTTAAAAATTATCATATACTTTCATTGTTTCTCTCAAAACAGTAAAAAAAAAAAAATAATTATAATATTCCACACAGATCCACTTTGTTTTCCCTATTATATTTTTTTTTTCAAATTTATTTATTATTGTATTTTTTGAATGAAAATTACTTAACCGAAAGAAATTAAATTATAACCAGATTATTAATACTACTAAAAAAGAGATTTGATTAACTTTAGATATAAAATAAAATATCAACAAAATGAGATAACTCACAACAACGGGAAAAAGCTGCAGAGGCCTTTGATTACATTTGACATTTATTCATTTTTTTTTCCGTGTATAATTATTATAATACATTTTATCTTTTTAAAGCGTCATTTGTGGATAGTAAGGCATTCTAACATGCTTAAACAAATTTGGAAATTAATAAACACATCTATTTTCATTGTCTTACTCTGCATATATTTTTATTTGTTCAATCGTCCTAAACATTTTTTTTTATAAAATTGTTCAAAAATAATATTCAAATGCTTTTTATTTATGTAATGGAAAACTACAGTAAAAAAGGAGCAATAAGATATAAAAATGAAATTTGACTTATTTTAATATCAACCCCGTTTTATAAAGTACAAATTAAAAGTACAGTATCTCCACAAATTTCAGTGATATGTTTTATCCTATCTAACGACTATATTAAATCTAACGTCATTTTGTATATGTTCACAATGAAACATGCAGTTTAGATTTCTACAGAAAAAAAAAAAAAATGCGACACGTTTTGGCGCTGCGAAATGTTTTGTCGCTAAA
The DNA here is from genome assembly GCA_963932465.1 of Maratus speciosus. Taxonomy (NCBI): domain Eukaryota; kingdom Metazoa; phylum Arthropoda; class Arachnida; order Araneae; family Salticidae; genus Maratus; species Maratus speciosus. The sequence goes on along the minus strand of OZ010786.1, from coordinate 540,517,787 downwards.
CCAGGATAATTTGTAATAAATATAAGCGTTATTGCCTAATGAATTCCAAACACATTTTTTTACATTATATGATAACGTTTATTGTCAATTGCACTTCTTCTCCAATATGACAATCATTCTGGTATTCCAATAGTTGCATAAGAAAAATGACAATTACCACAACTGCTAAAATTTTGAAAGCATCTAATATTACGCAACAGACTTAACCCTTTGACTATGTCGATGTCGACTATCGCGGCAATTTTAGTGTTTTGTTCCACGTACACAACATATGTAGTCATAGTGGTTATGCAGTAATTTGAGAAAACTCCTAATTAGTGTGTTTTTAAATACATTGTTGAAACGCAGAAGTTGTTGGAATTTTTGGGTTTTAATAAAACAGAACTTTATCTTGCGTTGACACAAGCTCTTAATCTTTGTATGAATTTGTTATTTGATGAGATTTGAGTTTGCATTGAAAGCTTTCTATAGCGGTCACAAGTGAATTTTTCTTTTAAACAGCGCCAAACTTTTTCTTACTGGTAAATTTTAATATTATCGTTTTTTATAAACACTGAAACACATATTTCAATGTGCACGTGCACCAAATTGTATTTCATTTAGTTCAATAGGTTTCTTATGAGTTCTATCATGATTTTTATTACAAATACTATTTACATTCGTTTTCTAAATTTCAGTTGCAATAAAATTTTAAAAACTGTTTATAGAAATAAATTGAAATAAGATAATATTTAAATTAATTTTCGTAAAGATCACCATTTCGAATTAGTTGCGAAATTAGGAGAAAAAACTGAAATTTGCGGGTGCGAGAGTTCAAATCAAATCAGACATAAAAAAATCCTTAATGCAAATTATTATCATCATGTTTTATCAATAAAAATAGTTTCGTATATCGTTACGGATTTTCAAAAGAAAAATGTTTAAAAATTTTGCGGAATTCACAGATTATTGAAGTTGAAACGAAAGAAAAATATTCAACATAATAACAGATGTACAATGTTTGCTTTCATACTTAATTGAAGAAAAAATCCATTATATTCTTTAAAAGAAGATATTTTTTTTTATAAAAAGTAAACAAATTAATCTCTATAATGCGATGTTTTACATTCTAAACAAATAGCTCCATTTCTTAGATAATAATGATTTTTGATCAGGACTTAAAAAATGAAGGCTCTTCATATCGCATTTAAGCAAGAAGGACAGATAAAGAAAAATTAAAGTCTGATTTTTTTTTTTTTTTTTTTTTTTTTTTTTTTTTTTTTTTTTTAATGGTTGTTACATCCTTTTTAGGAAGTATATATATATTTTATAAATAATAATTTTTTTTTCATTATTTATAATGTCTTACATCTGTAATGTTTTATTTCTTATAATGTCTGTTATCTGACTTTATTATTAATAACTGCCAGGTGGTATCATATTCTCTATTTATTATTTTATTATATATCATTTTCTTCAGTGATAATACCGAATAAGCATTAATTTGAATTTTTAAGAAAATATTCAGCTAATAATAACTATGGAAATTGCTGAACAAAATAAAAATCTATGATTTTTTATTGTTAATAATTCGTTAATCTGTTGCCATGGTAAATATCTCAACAAAAACGTATCGCTGTAAATGGTCACAACATCCGAAAAAAATAAATAAAACTATACTAAATTTATTTGATGAAATAAGTAAATTAAAAATAAATATGAATTTTAGTTTAACAGCTATTTTGAATTTTCTATTAGTTAGAATTTAGAAATATTCTTTTAACGTATACATTAAAATATATTTTAATATTCTGATTTTTTTCAATTGTTTTTTTCAATTGACATTTACATTTAAAATCAATGGATATTATACTTACTTCTTCTTTTTGCATACTCTATGTTTACTGAAGCCATTCAATTTAAAACGTTTCACTTCATTTTTTTTTTTTAATTAAAAAAAAATATTTACATTTGTTTAGTAAATTTCAGTTGCCATAAGATTAAAGAACTTTTCATAGAAAAAAATAAGATAATAGTTTAATTAATTTTCATAAATATCGCAGAATTTTATTAAATACGTGACATTAGAAGAAAAAACTTTAAAATTGCGGTCTGCGACAAACGTTCAAGCTTAATCAAAAGGCAAAAATCTATAATGCTAATTATTATCAACATGTTTTATCATTATAATTAATTTCATAAAAGAAAAGGATTTCAAAATTGCAGAATTCGGAGATTAATCAAGCTGAATGGAAGAAAAATATTCCACTTTATAACAGATGAAAAATGTTTGCTTACATACCTAATTTGAGAAAAAATCTCTTAAATTCTTTAACAGAATGTATTTTTTAATACAAAGTAAATTAATTAATCTGTATAATGCGATGTTTTACCTTCTAAACAAATAGCTCTATTTGTTAGATCATAATAATTTTTGATAAAGACTTAAAAATGAAAATTCTTCACATCGAGTTTAAGCAAGAAGGAAAGTTATAGGGAATTTTTTTTATGTTTACGATATACTTTTAAAGAACATTAAAAATGGGTAATTGTCTTTTTATAAATAGTATGTGCAAGGTAATATAAATTTGGATTTTAATTTTCATTCTATATCATTTTCTACAGTAATATTAAGAATTAAAAGGATTTTTTCCGAAAATATTGAGCTAATAATAACTATAAAAATAGCTCAACTAAATAAAAATCTATGTTTTTCTTTACTTTTTCTAATTTGTTAAATTAGTGCCATGGTAAATATCTCAGCCAAACCATTACGTTATAAATGGTCATACTAAGCTACAAAAATAAAATTATATTAAATTAATTTAATGAAATAAATAAATTAATTTAACATATCTATTTTAGTTTGACAGCTATTTTTAATTTAGTTAACTATTTTACTCAACGTACATAATGATCATTATTATAATAATCTGATATTTTTTTCTGATAATTATTTTCATGGACAATTACATTGAAAATAAACGATATTCTATCTCGGCTAATAGCATACTTTATGTTCACTGAAGACATTAAATATGAAAATTTTCAAACATATTCTTTTTCAAACATACTAAAGAAAGAATATTCGAAGCTGCTTTTTAAAAAGATTTTTTTTAGGATGTCATATGTTGTGTGTAACTATTCTTAACTAATGCTATTAAATAACGATCTCCTAAGATTCTCGCATCTAAAATAAATCAAATATAAAATTTAGGTAGGTGCAGTATTTTATTTGCGACTTTATTTATATTTTATGGATGGAATTTTATTCATATTTATTAACCTAATTTTAAGATTAACACCTGAATCCATATTAAAAGAATTACTGATTATTAAAGATCTCTATGAATTTTATACTTTTTTCTTCTGTCAGTACAGATGAATGCACAAGGGAACTTACAATCATAAAATCGGTTTAGGTAAGTTGACTCGATAAAAGTTTAATGCATTGGAAATGAATTCTAAGCGATGTAAAAATTTAATTTAAAAAAGATATTAGCTTCTTCTATTACTCAAATTGTTAAAGCACCCTTAAAGAATTAATTCCACGCCTTTGTTTGTAAAATAGTCCTTTGTTTATAAAGTTATTTGTTTATAAAATACAAAAGCTCTTTCCATAATTATAATGGATATGTGAATTATTAATACGATTTCATCGTGAATTGTTTTCATTCTGATAAACCAAGAGACTAAGAATTTTTAATATATATATATAGTTATATTTTGTAAATATATAGTTTTTAAATTACAAAGAAAATTTATTTTAAAGCTAAATATTTTATAAAATCATTATGAGAAAAAGATAAATGAAAAATTTAAACTTGTAGAGGAAAATGTGTAAATATGAGCAGCCTCTATTGTTTTTGACTTAAAGTGACTTTCATTTAAAAGATTTTTAGATTTTTGACCTTCATATAACAGGTATAATTTAGTAAACTATATACATATATATATACATATATATACATACATAACTATATACGTAACTATATGTAAACTATATATACAAACTATATAATTTAGTAAACTATAACACGTTTACTAAATGAGAGGATTAAAAAAAATGATTAATATCAATTGCTTCAATTCAAAAACGAAGATTTACAAAAATCTTTGAAAAAAGAAACCGGAAAAAATGGGGAGCAAATATGGGCCCTCTCCAAAAAAAGGTCACAAAACTAGTTTAAAAGGTTTTTAAACAGGAATAAACAATACAAAATAGCAGAGAATTTATTAATTACGAGGTGGAACCCGCCGAATTTCGACGAAGGAAAATGTTTACAAAGGAATTATTGCATCAAATTCATAATACATCAACAACAATAATTAGAATAAAAAATCCATCTTACACTTGTTAATTTAACTCTCCAAAGACATATTTTAACCTAAGATTAACAAAATATTTTTTTCATAAACTTTAACTGTTAAAATTATTGAAAAATTAAACTTAATCCATATACGTCATCAGTAAAACATGATCAAGATAAGTAATTTTGATTAAGTTATTAATTGATGCTTGGTATTACGGAATGAAAAATCCGCAAAAATGATTTCACCTTGACATAATCATAGAATATTTCTACCTTTACATCTCAGCCAAATCAAGTCATTTTCCACGTTTCACATCCATATTAACCATTTAAAAACATTTTTGCGCAATAGGTTATTAATAAATATATTTTCAAGCTCGAAGTCACGTTTCTCAACTATTACAACTTTTCATGTTAAAATTCCCACCCGTGATTTGAGGTCTTAGTATAATCTCTGTACCTGCGCGTAAAAATTCCAGAAATTTATAACTTTGAGACATATTCAAGGGTAAATATCGCGTTTTATCAAATAAAATTATCGTTTACTTTTAAATATGACGTCATTTTCAGTCGCTGAAATATTTTGCCTATTGACTCAAACTCAATATCAGCGAAATGAAAAAATAGTGAAATATAACAGCATCATCAGGGAAATTGTGTCTTTTTTAAAGCGTAACGTCATTTTCTGTTCAAATTTTTAAAAAAATATATTTTCAATTGTAATGAGAAAATGGCATCAGTAAGAATATAATCAATAAAGATAACTAATCCACTTTTAATAGAAATGAAGTACTTCAGTTGCCACTATTAGAAAATTGGTATTAAAAACTATAAAAAAATTAATAACTCAAAAATAAATTGAGATACAGTTTTCAAACAAATTGCATTTAAAAGTCATTTTTTCTGCATACGAGGATGTAAACATTTAAAATGTGGGATGTTTAGAAGTTTAAAAATTTGAAGTAGCGAAAATTGCAAAAGCGAAATTTCATTTCAAATTTCAAAGTATTGTCATTCGCAGAATGACGTATGCGTTACGCACAGATATGTTTGTCTTTTATAATATAGATAGAATTTTTTTTCAGAAATCGAAAACATAACTGGTTCTTTCAGCGCGGCACAATCTAATTGTGTCTACATTTGGCACATAGTACATTTAACCCGCACTTCTATGCGAGTGTCTTCACAGAACTTTCCATCACAAAAGATGGTTCATACCATCCTACCAGGTTCATACCATCCTAAATGTACACAAAGGGAGGGTCAGGATGAGTAAGAGGATAAATCTTATCGTTTCGTGGGTCGATTTTTTTAAAGGCCTTTGGTCTTCCCATCCCTGCTCCCTGACCGGTCTCTTAATCTGGGAAAACTCAGGGATATCTTCTTGAGAGCACTTTTGACAAGCGACTTGGTCAACTGATCCTTGCATGGCGAGCCAGTGATGACGCTGAACCTTGCTGCTTTGTGTTTTCGAGTGGTGGTTCTCTTCTTAATGTTGGGGACAGGAGATATGTCGATCAAAAAAATTATATTTAAATTTCCCGGGAAACATTGCGGTGTTTCAGCAGTCTCATCTATTAGCATAGTTTTATGTGCTTGAGTTTAATGTGCTTGTATATCAAGATAATTCCAAAAAGAGGCAGCCCATATTTACACCAACCCCAAGTAAGAAAGATGGCCACTTTCACATGTAACCTAAAGACGTGCATGACTAAAGGCGTGCTTCTAAAAATAGCTTAAGATCTTCGCTTTCCCTATATCACTCTGAAACTATTTTAAACTAACTATAAGGACATGAAAAGAAAGCGAATTCATATATTTGTCAAACATTTGCCGTCCCGAACAAACACTAATTCGAACAATAAGTCACGCTGCATTCATACTATAAAAAAAAAGAAAAAAAAAACTGGTTCCAACTGCTCTGTGTTATCTTATATCAACAAGTGACATCATGTACAATCCCGGCCGCCTGTCTGCGGCACTTCCAATGGCCACTTCGGAAGGCGTGCACTGCAAATATTTACACCTGTGTCCGTTTTTACACTTTCTCCTCTACTTATTAAGCTTTTACAATACTATTAAATATAACAGACTTATCCGTTGAATATCTTTTTTTTTTTTTTTTCTAGAAATTTCCTACGAAAAATGTCTATTTTCCAATGAAACTTAAAAAACGTAATAAAATTAAAACTCCAAATAAACTATTAATTACAATACAATGTGATGTTTATAATGTTTTCGCAAACTGACCCATGTATTAAGACTATTATTCGAACATTTTCATTAATTTGACACTGTTGAAATCTCAAAGAGGAATTTTAAAATGCAAAAAATATAAATAAATAAATAAATAAATAAATAAAAATCTTACTTAAATTATAACACTTTATTGAATAATTCAGAAAACATATGAAATATCACGAATTATTTTTCTCCATATTGACTGGTGAAAATTGAATTCGAATGCATTTAATAAAATAGCATTACTGGGTTTTTTTTTTTTTGTTTTTTTTTTTTTTTTTTAAGTTTTGTATTTAAAAATTATTGTCTACATAATTATATGGTTTCAGTATTTTAAAAGTCGTTTCAATTGAAAATGTAAAAGTTTCACAAACTAAATAATTATAAATAAGAAATATATCCAAACCTGGATTTCCGTGTTACACAGCATAGCTTACACGCAGCATGACGATTGTTTGTCAAGTGGAAATTAATTTTTTTTTTTACACTTAATATATTATATTAGGTTCATCACTAAGAACTCCAAAAAGTAATTTTTTATGATAGATATTAATAATGTATTCAAATGCATTAAAAGCGAAATCTTCGTATTTATCGTCTGGAAAGATTTAATAGTCGAGACATCGTAAAAGATTTTGCTTCTTACCAGAACCAGTTTTATTCAGTAAATTCAGTGATTTAAACGCTCAGTTCTATTACATGACAGCCGTATGTGTTTTATTTTTATTAGATTACATATTTTTTTTATATATAAAGTTTTAAAATCTACATAGTGCATTATCCGGAACAGAAGGCTTAAATTGCAGTGTACTATTGACTCGCTTATAAAAGATGCCTAGTATTTTGAGTGTGAAAGTGACGTCAAACATTTAACCAGTGTGGTGCAACAGAGAGCTCCCTATTAATTTTTACTCTAATTTTCCAAGATATGTTTAGATTTCCTTGAGTCACGAATGCTTGTTTTCTCTGTAATTTTATGCAAGTCAGGCTCAGTCTGCAGAGTATATAAGCCGATGCGAATCTGTGTCTTCGGATTTCGGTCGTATCTTTTTCTTGGAGGGAAGTAGTCCTTGCATTGGGGAATTTATAGTGGATGTGTCCGCCACATGTACTAAACGTGAAGCCTTGCTAGCATTGTTGGCCTTTGGTAAGACGTTATCGCACTATCATTGAGTGAATAATATTTTCTGTACAACCACGGTTTGTTCACGGTATTGAAATAAAAATTGTGTTAACGTTTATTTTGGAAACTGAAAAAGTGCAGTAGATTAAGGAAGTGGTATCGACGTGAAATTTTAAGACTATATATGTAAGTACAAAGTTTGAACATTTCTTAGTTATTGAAATATTAATTCATCCTGATTATTTGCCGCATAGTTTTAAGTTAAATCTGAAAGGAAATCTATCATCCACTTACAAAATTTAGTTTTGAATAAAGTTGTTTTAAAACTTGTAAATGAACATACTACGTTGAGGCATTGCTAGGTCGTTACAGAATATTTATATTGTTTTAAGTGCAAAATATTTCATCTATCGTAATTGAGTTGCACGACACATAAAGCGATTTTAAAAATAGCATGCTTCAAAATATATTTAAAATACATAAAAAAAATATATAAAATAACTTTTTTCTACTTAATAGCTTGTATAACGAATAAAATTTCATGATGTTTTTAAATTAAAAAAAATTGCAGTAAAATTGTTATTATTGGTCTGGAGTTTCCACATTTCATACCAACTCAGGCGTGTTTGTTGTATAAAATTGTTGATACTTTTCTGAGGGTATTTAAGTTTTCTAAATAAAAATGCAATGTTTTTGTACTATCTTGGCACAAGAGAGTTTTATGTTAATGTAAAAACTTAAAAAATATAAAAGACGTCACCCTTACCTAAGTGAAAATATGTCCAATTGTTACGTTAAGGTTTTTCTATTTTTCTTTCCTTCAAATAAACATTTAGATGAAGCCAATTTATTATTACATGAAAGTATTTTTACAACAGAATTAAGCGTAGAAGTTGTGGAAGGAGCCATTTAGATTAGAAAAAAAAATACTGAAATACTACAACAAACCATTTTGATTACATGCTTTTATTGCATTTAATAAAAAAATATATAGCACACATTTAATTTTCCTTTAGTTTAGTCTATACTTTTTCTGTGAATGTGCATACCCACGTCAATAAATTATATTTCCATTTCATCGGAAACAATGTTGCAAGAACAGGCGATGGTAACACATTAATTTTTTTAATTAATCAAACGATTATAGTGCCTTGGTAACAGATTCTTACTGTTTTATTGATAGCACTTCATTACATAAATGAGAAAAGCAGCAATATGAAAACTGGACAAATTATAATTTTAATTGGCTGTAAACAGCTGTTATCATTTGATTGTTTTTCTTTACAATTCGGTAATTACTTTAAAGTTTTTGCTTCAGTTTTGTACTTTAATTTTATGGTAACTAGTTTTAATCACATAAATATATTATTATTTTTATTATTATTAGTTGACTTACATCTTTTTGTTCATAGAATACCATAAATGTAAAAAATGAATTGAAAATAATTAAAAATAAGTGTTAGACAAATTATTATTTGTTTTATTGCAGAATGTGTTTTACATTTTTAACTATTTCAATGTACTTGCCATCTATAGCTTTTTAAAATGAAAAAAAAAATACCCATATATTATGCGCGAAATTGTCACATATAAAAAATAAATAGTCATTTTATGAAAATTTAAATAAAATGTCTAAATATATGTTATGAAAATAAGCTTAGCGTTGTGTCCATACTGAAATAGGGACAAATTTTGAAATTTTGAAAGGGGGACACATAGTTCATTCGTCGCCTCTCTTAAACAGTACACTGAAAAAAAAAAAAAAAATCCGACCAGTTTTTCTGTAGGAATAAAAAAAATAGTTGCCCTTATCGTACCGGAGAAATTTCCGACCCAGCTCGGAATAAAATCCGTAAAAAAAAGGAAATAGTCAATAAAATGGTATTTTATGAATTTTTTTTTCCGATCTGTGTCGGAAATTTTTCCGGTACGATAAGGGCAACTATTTTTCTGATTCCTACAGGAAAACTGGTCGTTATTTTTTTTTTTTTTTTTTTTTTTTTTTTTTTTTTGTACAGTGTAAGACACCCAGTGATAATCGAATGTAAGGTGTATGACTTCTGTTATGAAAAATTGTGTCTCGATCTAGTGGAACAATATGGAATTTTTATACAGCACATCTGAGATATACTATTAAACATAACTTTGTGTTTCAGAAGTTGTTCCGCTACACTGTAAAGAAAAAAAAAATAGTACCAGATTCCCTGTAGTAATCGGAAAAAAATAGTTGCCTTTATCGAACCGGAAAAATTTCCGACCCATCTCGGAATAAAATCAGTAAAATCGGAATAAAATCCGTAAAGTACCGTTTTAATGAATGTTTCCTTTTTTTACGGATTTAATTCCGAGCTGGGTCGGAAAAGTTTCCGGTACGATAAGAGCAACTATTTTTCCGATTCCAACAGTAATACTGTTCGGATCTTTTTACAGTGTAGATGCAAACACAGTTATTCATAGCAGTAAGTAGGGTATCTCATTTTTTATTACTAATAGATGTGCTATTTTTCCTCTGAGGCGACTGTAATTTTCCCCCTCTGACACCAAATAGAAATCCATTCGCTCATATAATATTAACATTATTCAGATGTAAAATTTTAAATTCCTGATGTTAAATCTCTTTTCTAATAGTTGTAGAAAGCAAATACGAGTTGTTAATTGCAAATGTTCTTTTAAGCTCTACTTTAAAAGAACTTGAGGGAATAGCTTTTACATTTTGGTTCTAATTTAGGCTTTCATTTATGCACTATAATGCTCGCCCACAATAAGAAAACATCGTTGAAGTATTCCTTGAAAGTGAAGCCACTGAGTGAATACCGTGAGCAGCAAAACCTGCAAATCTGAATCCGATAGAGAATGTATGGTTATACATTGGAAAAGCAATCGCAGGGAGACATCCTCCCTTTAGATATCTAAATGCCCTGGAAACAGCTTTGATGGGGAAGTGGATTTTAAAGTAAATGTTAAATAAAGTAAAAGAGGTGGATTAGAATTACACTAACTGTAGGTAACAAAATTAATTCCAGCATGAAAACAGTTATTATATGTGTGTTCAAGCATTCCAGTGCAGGCTAAACAGTAATATATCGTCACATAAATGATTTAAACCGTATATTACTGCTTAACGCGATATTGATTGCTAATTTTACTGTTTATTACTGTTAATTTTAGGATTATTAATTGGCACCCAGCTGCCAGTATTATACTGTAAAATCAGGTTTTTTTTTTTTTTTTTTTTTTTTTTTTTTTTTTTTCATTTGGAAATGGTTGTTGTTTTCAGTCGAGGATGGGGCCAAATGATGCTCGCATTTTATTTTTTGAACAAAATTCAACGATGTTCTTTACTTTTAGAAAATTTTTTATTTGAATAGGTAATAGAAAGGCATAAAATCGTTAAAAATTGTTTGAATAAGTAATCGGAAGGCATAAAATCGTTAAAAATTGAAAAAGTTACAAAATGGGTGGGCGCAAATTATCAGATAGGGAAAAATCCAAAGTCAAAGAGCGACTCCGAAATGGAAATCGTCTTGCAAAGCAAAAATCGAGGTCTTCAACTCATTATGTAGGCGGTGAAAATCGAGGTCTTCAACTGATTATGTAGCCCATGAAATTCGATTACAGAATAAAAGACGAACGCGAAAAAGGAAACAATCTAATGTTTAATCGATTGATAGTAAAATGCAATGTCTCGAGGGGCTCCAATCCACTAGCCACGGTGTTTTACAATCGGTCGATTCTAACCGGGAAAAATTTAGCTCAACGTAGGTAATTTGTCGCAATCTGTGGATGATTCGGTGGAACTGCTTTCGATTTGTAAACTGTTTTTCTTCTCGAATCGGGACTTGGAGTGTTTATCGATGAAGGTTTTGGTAGTCTGAAGTTTGATCTTTGCGATCTGTTGTTGAAAAGGACCCGACGGAATTTGGTGGACGAAATAAATTCCAAATGGTCGGTGTAATCTATTAAATTACATTTTTTTATCAGTTAGTCAGGGGTGCTTCACATACCTTATTAAATTCATAAACATCATTTTTTTCTGACTTATTCTTCTTTACAACCTCTCCTTGTCAAATGACATTGCCATTTTTATTGTTTAATGCTACAGTTTTATATCAGTTATTTGCTTCCTTTATTACAGTTATTTTTTCCTTTCTATATATGTGTTACGGTGTTTTGTATAAACATGCACAAATTCTTAAAATTAAAATTCACAGTTTCTGAAAAATCCATGATTTTAAACAAGTAAAGATAAATTTGGACATGAGTGGATATTAAATTAGCATCCTTAATTAATACTCAGCATCAAATTTCATACCCTTATAATTTTATGAAAAGGTGAAAAAAATCACTTCATTTCTTTTCTTAAATGCTATTTAATGCTACTCTAACATCTTATAAAAAATAAAATAATGTAAATTTTTTTACGTTTATGTTACAAATTGTGAAAATTTCTGTATAGTAGCGCCACCCGTTAGGCGGTTTACACCGAAACGTAGGAAACGCCTACTCATATCAAGGACAAATTTAATCTAAAGTTTCGTTTAAAAAGAGAAAAAAGGAAAAAAAAGTGTATTAGTTTTTGAGATAGAACCATTGCGTAAATCGTACAAAATGCAGAATCGCAACGCCACATGTTGAGCGATTTGCTCCAAAACATAATCAGCACTAACTTATATCAGGGACTACGTGAATATAATTTTTTATTAAATTCCGTGCGTTAGTTCTTGACAGAGAGCGCCCACAAAATTTATGTCACTCACAGACAGGCAGACTCACAGATAGACATTTTGTAAAAACATGTTTTTCGGGACCTCTACCCGCTAAAAAGTCTAAATCCGTCGAAAACCGGAATTCAAAAATTTTCACGAATCCAATATTTTTTTCTTGTAAAGATAGAAGTAAGTAATAACAATGTTATATTTTTAAAAATATATGTTATAATTATGGTAGAATGCACAAAACAATAATGCACTGTAAAAGAAAAAAAAAAAAAAACGACGTTTTTACAGTACGAAGTACTGTTCATCTCGCGCACAAATTCGATCACAATGAATGTGCTGTATCTTTCTGTATGTTTCCTGACTATATAGACATAGACAATATAGTAGTTGCGTAAAATTAACAGCACAATGTGCTTGCAATTCGGACGCCAGCACAAAGTGCAAAAACCACCACATTATGCTGTTAATTTTACGCAACTACTGTATTTTCCATGTTTATTTAATCAGGAAACCAAAGAAAGATAGAGTACATTCACTGTGGTCGAGATTGTTCTGGCAAATCTACAGTGTTTTTTTTTTTGTTGTTGTTTTGTTTTTTTGTTTTGTTTTTTTTTACAGTGTGTAATAATTTTTTAATTAGCATTTAAAATTTAAGAAAATAAAGTTAATACTGACTTTTAAAATATAATTAAAATAAACCTTATTTCAAAAATTGGTAATTAAAACTACTTCCAGATAACATTTCGGTGCTATTTTGGAGCATTAAACCGAATTAATTAGGGAGAATAACATTAAAATGCATGACTAAATTGATTAAAAATCGTAAATGGCGTGTAAAAATCACATTAGTGAAAGAATAATTTTACGTGAAGTGGATTCTTTCTTGAAAGCAGAATAAGAAATAAAAAACTGCGAACAGTTAATTCATTTTTTTAATATTTCAAGATGATAAAAAAGTGGTGTGTTAACATAGTATAACCTAGAATTATTTATAAAATATAAAAATAATAGCTGAATGAGGCTTCGTGATGTGATATATCAAACGTGTAAGTTTCTAAAATTATTAATTTTGCTTTGAATTTTATCGTGACATTTTCGTTCTTGTCATTATTTTTTTTAGTTATGATATTATTATTTCGTTAAAATTAAACATTTACAGTTAAAACAGTAACTTTCTGCAGAAATTAACACTAGTTTCGAAAAGTATACATTCATATATTATGTACAGTGTGTCCACGTATAACCTGACCGACCTATATTTTCGCAACCGTTGGTCCTAGAAGCATACTTCCAATTACAAAAATGGTTTAAATAAGGTAAAGAATTATTTTTAAAGCGATTTAAGACAATCAAAACATTTATTAAAACATTACAAAATTAAAATTTTTATACGGTCCAACGGTCCTATAAGTGATATTTAGTAAAAATTTACTGTGACACTAATATGTATGACAAAATTAATTTAAAAAAATCAAAAAACCCGACTGCGTAAAAAGCCAAATAATTAATTATTTCTTATCAATGTTAAACTATTTTATATATTACTTACCTATTTTTTATATACCTGTGTTGATGACTTTTAAGTTGTGTTTAATTGTTAGTTCCTATCTATAAACACTGTTTTGATGAGGCCTATAGATGTGTATGATGGTTAGACAGAGCTTCTGACTGTAAAATAGTCAATGAAACATCGTCTTCATTTTGAAAGATTTATCCAATGATAGGTCACTCAATAGGGTGCATAAAAATATTTTTTCGTATCTAACACCATTTTGTAATTTACGGCCGCCATTGTGAATTTATAAAAACAAAACCTATCCTATAACCATTGGACGGTTAAGTCGAATTCATTTAAATCCACAAAACCATTGGGATGTTTTGAGGGTGTAAAGAAATCCACATACCCAGATACGCGTGAAACACATAACCCTTCTTGGCAGTCGGGTAAATGTTCCATTCTCTAACATTAAAATTGACCGAGTTATGAAATCTTGAAATTCATGACTTATACCACTTTCATGCATATGAAAACAGATGATTTCGGCCATGCTATCAGGGGTCGTATATAAAGTACTTAAACTTATTTCAGAGTATCTGTGCTTTGAAAGAAATCGTAAAACTCTTGCGATTCAATTAACATAAGTTTCACATTAATTAAAATAATTGTATTTTAACTTATGTTTTATTTTGTAAGGATTTGATGCTTTTAACAAAAATTATGTTATTTTCATAAGGTTTAATTTAACTTGCAACGATAGTCGTTCCAAATTTAAATTTTTCCGTTTAAAATTTTTTTCCGTTTAAAATTTTTACTCGAACTGTAATTCACGTTCAAATGTCCGATCGAAGTTCAGTTTTGCATGCTGACTTAAATCCGATGATAATGTAATGTTATTATGATTTTCGACACTTACCATCTCATACATAATTATATTACAGGATAACTCAAAAAAATTCGAATAGATTACCGTCAACAAGTTTAAGAAAGAGTTTCTGATGATGTAACATAAACCTGCGATGGTTAGGTTTTTTAAATTTTATAATTACAGTAGAACCTCTTTTCTCCGAAACTCTTTTAATTAAAACTCTCGGTTAACCGAAACCCATTTTTAAAGCTTTTTTTCTACGATCACATTCCTTGTGTTCAAATCCATGTACAAAGCATTTTTTATGCTATGACATTCTTTGTGTGCAAATCCATTTTGAATGTCCCCCTCTCCTTTTTTTTAACAATCACATTCCTTATGTACAAGCGGCCCTTTCCGAACTACGGGTACATATAAATATTTTCGATCCCCTTTCTTAGAGTTACTCCGAATTTAGCTCGAGCTCCCGTAAGATGCAGAGCGGAAGGAAGAAAACAAACAAACAAACAAAAATAATAATAATAACAATTCTGAGCTTTTGGATATGTTTTGCAAAAGGCTTAACATGGGTGGAGCAGCAGAACAACTGTGATACTGGTGAATTAATAATAATAAGAAAACTCCGTGATAGAGTTCCAAGACAAAGGCAATCGAAACTGCGACACACAAAGCATTTTTTCAAACCCTTGTGATATATGTAAAAGGTACTTAAATTCAAAATTAAAATTCAGGTAATTTATTATTGTTTCTATTTTGCTATTGCTTTATTTTTATTAAGAACTTGTTACCATAATAAGAAATATTGCATACATTCCTCCTTAATCTTAAAGTTGAAGCATTCTCGATTATCCAAAAATTTCTATTTTCCGAAAGAGGATCGGTCCTAATTACTTCGGATAACCGAGGTCCTGTACCTTTTATGTATTTTTTAACGCGGTGTAAAGAAATTACCTTCACTTTTAACCATCATGTGAGGATTTTTCGCTAATCGTAAATTTTAAGGTTAAAAAATAGCGAAAAACCTGATACTATAAAATAGATGTAAGACTTTTTTATTCATTTTAATTTTATTTAATTCAATAATTTATTCCATTTTTCGCTTATACTGAGTTTTTTACAGCTGAACAGCTCAGGGGACAGATGAAGTTGGGAGGGGAGGGGGATCAATTATAACTTTGAGATTTTTAACTTTGAAATTTGCGATTTGAGAAAAATCCTGACGTGATGGTTTAAAATGAAGGTCATTTTCGGATTCAGCGCTAAAACATACATAAGAATCAATTTTCAAAGCTAAAAAACGTGGCACAACCCAAAATTTGAAAGACAGTGTAAACTAACAGCATTTAAAAAAATGTATATTTTGTAAAAAATTGAGGCTGTTGTTTTTCATCCTTTTATTTAACAAAAATTCTGTTATTTTTATCGTCTTATATATTCAATACAAATTGTATATTTTGCAGTATTATGTCAGAATGATGAAAAATTTCACATTTAATTTTCAAATCAAAACTTTGTCACCTGGTGGAGATATTTTTATAATGGCGTAGTTCTAATACGTTTCAACATCTTCGTCTTTTGCTATGACATGGTGCAGCCCTGATACGAGTTTCAAACTGAATGATTAGTAGAGTTTTTGCTGATATGTGAATTTCAAGAAATTTTTTTTATGATTGAACTCTGTTTGATTGAACGGAAAAATCTTCTCAATGAATTCATTCACGTCTTCCATGATTAGTCACTTACGACTTCAGAATAAATATTCTACGAATTAATTACTGGGTTGTAAATGATATGTTATATGTTCATCATCACAATTTACATTGATATAGAGAAGTATCTCATATATATATATATATATATATATATATATACTGGGTTGTTATAATTAAAGTTCGCCTATTCAGAAGATTCTAGAACCGGTTCTATGGCTCCAAATGAAACAAAAATTGACTAGTACGTAGTTGAAGAGATGCGCTCTGCGAAAATAGAAAAAACAATAATTACATTTTTCGTCAGTAGGTGTCGCTGCGCCAATATTTAAGGCGATGTTTGCAGATACATGATATCAATTTCAGTCAATCCAGACGAAGCACACAAATTTAAACTTTCAACAATCTTCGAGAAACTGCGAATTGTTATAATTAAAATTCCCCTAATCAGACAGCTCTAGAGCCTGACCTATGACTCCAAACAATAAAGAAAAATGAATATAATTTCATGTGATGTAATCTGCATCAACAAAAATAAAACATGTCGCCCGGCAACGAGGAAATAACGAAGAATAACATTACGCATGATTAATGAATCCTCCACCATTTTCAATAACGCATTCCATTCTCAGAATTGTACTTTCTACAGCATTGCGTAAACTGTCCTGTGAGATTGAGCGAATATGAAGTCTAATACTGTCTTTCATATCAGAGATGGCCTGACATCTGTCTTTAGATACAGAATATTTCAAAAATCCCTACAACCAAAAACCGCATGGTGTTAGATCAGACGATCGTCGTGGTCAGACTGTTTGAAAATAACGACTTGTGATGCGGTGTTCTGTAAAATGGTTTGTTAAGAAAGTCGGAACTGCTCTAGTAATGTTTCTTGCATAAACACAATATTTTGAAGGCAGCCTCGCTTTTGCAGCTCGGGAATCAGAAAATTTGACAATCTATTGAGATACCTTCTCCCATTTACGGAACATGCAATTGGTCCTGTGGATGTTAGTTCCTCAAAAAAATCATAAACGTAGCTGTGAAACCGCACAACACCGTCACCTTAGCTGCATGCAATGGAACTTCTTGGACAACATTAGGATTCTCTTTCGCCCAAATTCGACAGTTGTGTGTGTTCAATTGTCCGTTTAAATAAAAATGCGCATCATCAGTCCATAGAATATTCCAGGGCCAAGAATTGTCCACATTCATTCGTGCAAGAAACTGTAGTGAAAATGATAGCCGACTTTCGGTATCAACCTGTATTAATTGTTGTACCCTCTGAATCTTGTATGGATAGTAGCGTAAAATTTGACGCAACACTTTTCTCACAGTGGCAATCGGCATATCGACTTCATTCGCAAGAGCAAACACACTTGCATTACCAAATGATGACTGGCTTGCTAAATCCACGGCAGCAGTAGCAATAGCTTCAATGTTAGAAATGTCTACATTTTTTCGTCCTCTGCCAGGAAGAATGTCGAGTTTTCCTGTTTCCTCGAACTTTTTAATCATTTTGAGAACTCCACGATCCGACATTGGTCCACGTCTAACATCTTTTAGTTTCCGGAATTCTCGAAGAGCTGCGGCTGCGTTGCTGTTATTTTGATAAAATAACTTTACAAGAAGTGCCTTTTCATTCAAAGTTACCATTCTCCACAAAGCGTAGATTCAAATGCTTTTCAGAAACAATCAACTGTTCCAGTGTCAAAGAAATCACAGACACATTTTATCAGCAAGTTTTAAATCGTCAGGTGGTTAGAAGGGTATTCCAAGTTTACGAAGTTGCGACGTCACTTTGACGTCGTTCGTCGAGAATTTGAATAAAATGTGATCTTTTTCAAGCGTTGTGTGAAATTTTGCGATTTCATCTGGATTGACCGAAATTGATATAACGAATCTGAAAAAGTTTACTTTTACCAACTGTGAAATAAAATTTCCTGTATTTTGTTTTTTTACAAAATAAAGGAATCTGCAAATATCGGCTTAAGTATTGGCGCAACGCCACCTATTGACAAAAATTTTAACAATTTTTTTTTCGATTTTCGCAGATCGCATCTCTTCAAATACGTACTAGTGAAATTTTGTTTCGTTTGGAGCCACAGAACCGCCTCTACAGCTTTCTGAATAGGCGAACTTTAATTATAACAACCCTGTATATATATATGTATGTAATAATAAAAATTTTCGCCATTTTATCTTAATTAAACTATTCCAAATTATTATAACATCTATATTTTTACCTGTCTTTTCTAGCTAGCCTAATATATAGCTATCTTAAATATCTTTTATTTTTTTATCCATGCTTTAAATGCGTATTCTTTTATTATTCTAAAAACTTTATCCCTTCCTAGCTTATTTTTTAAAACCCACTAAATTTCTTTTTTTCATTTTATTCTAAGACTATATTCTTTTTTTTTATGAGTTACTAGTTTAAGAGTTACAATTCTCGGATTTTTGAAATTTCAGAGTTTAGAGTTTAAAAATCTTATGATAGCCATATGGTAAATAATACTATACCAACAGTAATGCATGACTATATGATACATCATATCAAAGATTTTCGGGCATTTCAGGCAGAAATGTCATAGCATTAAAAGTCATGCAATAAAACATGTTATAAATAGGTTTGTTTAAATAATTGTTTTGTATTTTTCTTGTTATTATTATTGTTAAATTTGATATTATTAATGTTTTAATATTATTGTGACATGTTTAATTTATTTATAACAAACTGAAAGGTAAAACATATTTAAAGACTGAGTTGCTAGTATAGGCATAAGTTTTTACATGAACATAATATTTTTTAATCCAATTTGAACTTTAATTTGGCGGACATTTGTCAGAAGTAATTTCACAAACCAACTCCTATTGTAATAGCTCGAATCAACTCCTTCCTCATAGTGATGTAGGCAGTAAAACAGTATTACTGAACTATTATGAACGGACTACAGTCAATGATCTAATGCTTGCTCGTGCATATGAGCCATAAATGTTCCATAAAAACATTCTTCTGTAATAACCTAGCGATTATTAAATGATTACTCTTAAATTTCATATTTACTTTATTCTATATTCATATTGATAAAACTATCTCTGTAAATTGTAAACAAGATTAACCTATTGTCCTTGTATTTTCATTACCAATACCACAATTTCGCGTTATAACTTCAAAATTTAAATTTAATTGGCATTTATAATATTTTAGAAAGTTTATTTTAAGCCTACTCCAAGTGACAGAATTGTGATCAAGTCCATGTAACATTTTCCTTCTATGAACTTGCAGGTCTTAGGACCTACCAGTTCATCCAGTCTTTTTGAGTGGGGGATAGATTTCGAGTCCATGGAACAGAAATCCATTGGGGTTTCTCCTCGCAGGTTTGAATCCTGTCGACTAATTGATATGGATTCACTAGTATGATATAAATATATCGGTCTTAAGCAGCAGCCATACACTCGTTATCTAACTCAACTGAGAAATCAAAGTTTTGCAGTCGTGAAATCATGGTCAGAGTGGAAGATCAGGCCGACGTCTATTGGTAGTTTTCCCAAAAATAACAACTGAAGCATCAATTATTTATTGAGTGATCATAAAATGTCCCAACTCCACTAGCTGTGATGCTATCCATAGTCAGGTCGTTGCTACATCATAACTATAGACCGCTAGATGTTAAATAGTAGAACAACTTGACGAAAATACAAGAGAGAAAGATCTCCAGGCGACAGCGGGTTTTCAAGCAAAACAATAATCGTAAAATTCTGTCTCTCCTAGTCAATGCGACAGGTTAAATACTTGCGAAGAAGACATGCGCACGTATACCGATCCAAAAGAAGGCCAATCCAGTTACGTGGAGGGGAGGAAGCGAGGAGAAGCCATGTCAGCGATTGGCTAACTCCGGAGCAAAGGTTGGGGAAAGCGTGACGTTTTTACTAGGACTTAATAATTGAGGCGTCAGCTTTATTGGGAAAACAAGATTTTTGCAAGGCCATATGGGATATCGAACGAAAAGAATAAATGATATTAAATACATTAAAAAAAAAGAAATTAGTCTTAGATTAAAATGAATGAAAGCAATTTAGTCGGTTTTATAATGTAAGCTACGAATGGATAAAGTTTTTAGAATAGTTAAAGAATACGCATTTAAAGCATATAAAAATGATAAAAGATATTTAAGATATTATTAAAGCTAGGTAAAAAAGGTAGATATTATAATAATTTGAAATAGCATAATTATGAAAAAAGGGTGAATTTTTTTTTATTATTACATATATTTATATATATATATACATATATAATCTTACTGCAGCATTGTTTCCTTCTTTTATCTACCTAATGTTTTTTCTTGAATATTTTGTGAAGGTTCTAACAAGGTTTAAAACGGTCCATGTATTGTAAATGCCTTCAACGAAGATACTCCGAGGTTCCATTTGGAAATTCTTAAACGGCTGACCGGATTGTCGATTGTGAATCATTTCCCCTTAACAGCTGTCTTGAATCTTTAAAAAAAAATTGCAATCCTAGGTCCGAAGGCGCAGGATGAGCATGGACTTATCACTAAAAAAAAACTTCTACAGATATTTGTTCACGAATCCACAGGCGGATATGCTTTATCATGTAGATGAAAAACCAAGAGAACAGCATGCCACATCGGCGATTTTTGATTGATGTTTTACATTTCTTATATTCAGAACCTATATGATAATAGAAATGTAAAAATGTCAACGGTAAAAGAACCAATAATTTTAAATTTTAAGCTTACCTGTTTCGGTAGCATATAACATACCGTCGTCAAGGATCCGCGAAGGATCACGAAAATTCGCTCACATTTATAGGAGATATGGGGATTTAAGTTAAATGTTTATAGACCAATAGGAAAACAGCGATTTGCATGTAACAGCCAATAGGTAAATAGATAGGAAATTGAGCCGAAGTAGTGAAAAATTGTTTTAAAAAATAAGAAAAACAGCTTTTTACGTAAAATTTCCAACAATCTGATAATGGTGGAGTAGCGATTTCACAATTAACAATATTTTCAAAATGTTTATAAACATGATATCCATCTAGGAAGTTAAGTTCGTGTATAGAAGTAGGTTTAGAGATTATTTTAACCGAAAGGAAGTCAAAAGAATGATTTATCTCCCAGCAAAATTTTGCAATAGATGATTTATTGGTTTCTTGTTTTTTTTTATATACATTGTTGATTTATGTTTTGTATTAAAGAACATGGACAACATATTAAAAAAAGAAGAAACCAATAAATTCTCTTTGCAAAACATTGCTGGGAGTTAAATCATACTTTTGACTTCAGTTAGGTTAAAATAATCTTTAACACGTTCACGCCGGCGTGCATCACTGGTGGGTCACGCTTGACTGTCCCATAGGGCGGCGTGCATCACCGGTGGGTCACGTTTGACTGCCGCACCAGGCGGCGTGCATCACCGGTGGGGTATATTTTCCTAACTTATCCGTGCTAGTTTTAATAGAAAATCGAAAATTTAAAAAATCGATAAAAAGTGAAAATTTACGTCATTTTCGGCTAATTTTTCATATTTAGACCCAAAAGTGGAACCGGAAGATATTTATTAACTGCTCTAAAATTTTGGACTTATGTTCCTTATATATTCTTTTAACTTTTCCGCGCTAGCGCGAAGAAAAAGTCGGAAGTTTAAATTATTACTGAAATGTGAAAATTTACAACATTTACGGCTAAAATTGCATATTTAGACCCTAAACTGGAACCGGAAGCTATTTATTGATTATTTTAAAATTTTGTGAGTATATTTCTGCGACCATTTGACAACTTTTCCGCGCTAGCGGGAAAAGAATTTCGAAAAAACGATTTTACGCTCCGCCCTAATATATACAAAACAGACTTTTGATATTATTAGTCAAAATAAAAATTACTTAATATGGACTTTTTCAGCAATATTTTTACCTAAGCTTAAAACACAATTTACCTTTCAGTTAAAAAATATTTCAAATGTCATATTTTTTATTATAAATATATATTTGTTTATTGCAAAAAAATATAGAATGAAGTATAGGTTTTATGCAGAAAATAATATAAAAATTATTTTATCGTTCATCACAGATTGTGAAATGTTCAAAATATATGTGTAAGTGTAAGTAAGATCATATGTGTTTCTTTCTATTGTTTTTCCATGGACTTCATATTCTTCGTGATTTCCTTTGGTGCGTTTCTATTGACATTTCCAAGCAATGTACTAATGTAAGTTCCGTCTTCTATTACTTATAAAAAATAAATAAATAAATAAATAAAAACTTCAGAAAAGAAATTTAATTATCATTTTAATTTTCTCCTCATCATATCATTTTTCCTGAACTAAAAAAATTATCTTCTGTGATTTAAGTGTGACAGTCTTCTTAAATCTTCGAAAGTTTAATTTTTCTATCCCTCTTCAAAATAAAAATTACACGGAAACAATGCTTTATTAATTGAACAGGTCTCATGCAGAAGTAATTCTGAATTTTAATCAAGAAGTAGATTTTAATGAGAACGTTAAGGATTAGAAATAGAGAGCTTGCTTCGAGAAGCAAGTTGAAACATACGTTTTTTTCTGGATTTTCAATTAATCAGTATTATAAATACAATTTTATAAGATAAATGTAAAAAGAAATGTTACATATCAAATACAAAGTTATTAAAATATCTATGTGAGATGAATTTGTTAAAAATAATTACAAAATATATTTAATAATCATAAATGTAAGATAGTCCAGTAAAGTCCTTCTAAATTTCTTTCAGTTTTTGAAAGATAAGAAACACACGATGATTTATGATTTTAAAAGTAGATAAATCATTTTAAACTTTTTTATAAAGAAGGTGATTTTAATTATACAGCTTTTCGATTAGAAAGTCAAATGTTTATGCAGCAAATTGAAATTAACTTTTTTCCGGAAGTTTAATTAATCAGGATTATAAATACCATTTTATAATCTACGAAAAAATATATCCAGCATATATTATTTCTTTTGAAATATCTGTTTACGTGCGAATCGGACTAAAATGCATTGGATAATCATAAAAGTGAAATAGTTCAGCAAAAGTCTCCAAAGGTTTCTTTTTATATACTTTTAATAAGATAAAGGCCAGAGAAATAATGATTTATGATTTGAACAGATTTTTTGTGGAGTTATTTAAAACTTTGAATCCTAGATAAGGTGTAATTTAAAACTTAATTCTTTTTCGGCTGTTTTATTGATTTCAGCTACATACACATTTATAGCATCAGAGAAAAATACATACAACTGATAAAATATCGGTTTGTGTGAGTATCGGTTTATCCACAATGATTGTAGGAATGCACTAGAAAACTAGTATTTTGTGGTCATCACAAACACTTTCTTCTATATAAATCACGTCAATTAAATCATTTAAATATAGCAAGAAATTACATCAATTTAGAACCAATTCATATGAAAGTTATATCTGAATTTGAAGTTTGATGGACAATCCGTGCATTAGTTTTTGAGATAGAGCTATAGCGGAAATTCTGAAAAATATAGCATAGCAGCACCACCGTTCAGTGATTCACACTAAAACATAAGCATCACTAATTGATATCGAGGTATACCTGAATCTGAAGTTTGTAGAAAATCCAAGCATTAGTTCATGAGATAGAGCTATTACGGAAATCACAAAAATGCAGTATAGCGGCTTCACCTATAGAGCGATTTACACCAAAATGTATAAAACATCAACTCATGTCAAGGACTAACTTAACCTGTAGTTTGATGAAAATCCGTGCATTAGTTATGGAAATTGAGCTTTGTAGAAATCGTGAAAAATGTTTCATATCAGCACCACATGCTGTGCGATTTATACCGAAAACGAAACAGCATTAATTCATATCCAGGTGTTCCTGAATCTGACGTTTGTTGAAAATTCAAGCAATAGTTCTTGAGATACAGTGATTGCGGAAATCGCAAAAAAAGCAGCATAGCAGCGCTATCTGCTGAGCGATTTCCACCAAAATGTATACAACTTCAATTCATGTCAAGGCTAAATTAATCTGTAGTTTGATGGAAATCAGTGCATTAGTTATGGATATTGAGCTATTGTGGAAATCGTGAAAAATGCTGCATAGAAGCACGACCTGTGGAGCGATTTACTACAAAATCAGCATCAGCTTATATCAGCAACTAAATGAATATATATTTTGTTAAGTTCTGTGTATGAGCTCTTGTGATAGAGCGCCCACAAAATATGCCCACAGACAGACAGAGTCACAGGCTTACGAACAGACATTTTGAAAAAAACACGTTTTTCGAAGTCTCTGACCCCTAAAACGTTTAATTCAGTCGAAAACCGATAGTTGAAAAATATCACGAATCCAATACATCCTTCTTCTAACGGTAGAGGAAAGTGAAAATTAAACTAATTATGTAACATTGCTTTTGTATTTGACTAATTTTGCTCATTGACAAATTTTAATAAATTTATCGATGTTCATCAATATGCTATATATGAGTTTTTGTGAATGTTAAGAATGTTCAGAATACCAATTTTTTTTTTTTTTTTTTTGGTCAAAACAGGTTCAGTAAAAAAAAAAAAAAAAAAAAAAAAAAAAAAAAAAAAAAAAAAAATCCAATGAAACATTAATTTACTATGTGTGTAATACTGTTAATAATAAATTGGTTAAATGTGTGTACAAATTCTTTAATTGATACAGATAATTATTTTTTCCTTATGCTGGTATTTTTGTTACCTTATAATGAACAAATATATGCGTTATTTACTAATTAGTGGAAATGTCTGAGATTTTACCTTTCCCAATTTACAAAATTTTTTGTTAAAGTCGCTAAATGCAAAATAATGCATAGCAATTATTAATTAAGTAACTTTTTTTTTTTCTGTGTTATCATTTCTTCTTATCATTATTTGTTTTAATAATACAGTTTTCACTTCTAAAAAAAAAAAAAAAAAAAAAAAAAAAAAAAAAAGTGCGAGATGAGATTTATCTAGTATCTGACCATCTAAATTCAGTACTTGACCATAGGAGTGTCAGAAATTTACCACTTTTCAACTTAGACCACTTAGAAATACAAAAAAAAAATGATTGATCGTAATAAAATAAATATACATTTAAAGATGGATATATGTATCGATACAGAAATCAGTCAACGGCTTAAAACTTCACATTGTTCAAAATAATAGAGACAAAAATAAAAGTTCTAACAATAATAAAATTCAAGGACAAAAAAAAATTTAGAAGTTTTGGTAGGAATTCTAAACGGTTGGTAATTTTTATATACCAATACTCATCAAAACCGAGAATGTTTTTAAACGGTTTGTAGAATGTTGTGTGGACAGTATTGTGCAATTGTTTTAAATTTTATCTGTTGATTTTACATACCAAAAAAAGACGTGCCAGTATATTATATTTTAAAAACATTTTTCAAGTTTCTAAAATATACATTATCTAGAAGAACCCGTTATAAATCCAGGTGAACATAATTGTTTGCAGTTGATGTCACAAACACAGAATCATTTACATCATGTAAATTGTATTTAGATTATTTCTATTATAAAGGACAGACATATCTGTCCGTAACCCTGACGACATTTTGCGAATGGCTACACTTCATTATCAAATTTCCTTTTGCAATTTTCGCTACTACAATTTTAAAATCTTCTAACCATCGCACATTTTCAATTTTTACAACGTCGTATAGGAAAAAAAATCTACTTTCAAATGCAATTTGTTTCAAAGCTGTATCTTAATTGACTGATTTATTATGCTTTAAAAAATAATTTTGAAGCATAATTTTTGTAATTTACCTGTATCACGTGCTGGCTCCATTACATAATAATAATGAACATTTTGCACATAAAGCAATAAAAATTGTTCGGCATTTATTTCTCACTAATTTTTCATTACAAAGTTAAAACTTCCTCTTTAAATAAATAAAAAAAATAATATTTAAAAAAACATACAAATCTAATATATATGTAAATGGACAATTTAAATTTTTACCCCTCCAAATAGGAAAAAAAAAACTTTCTACAGAAATTTGTTTGCAAACTGCATGTCAGTTTGCTGATTGTCTTTGGTTTAAAAAAAAAAATCAAACATGAAATATTTTTTTAATTTATCACTATCACGTGAGCAAGATTTCGATAGATTAATCCTTTTGTACTTAAAACAATGTAAAAAGTTCATTATTTTCTTAGGGATAGTATTCCCTAAAAAACTTCCTCTATAAATACATGAATAAAATAATAAATAAAACACATAATAAATTTAACATACATATAATTGAATTATGCGCTTAAAGCACTGAAATAACCAGAATAAAAAAGGCTGCCGTAAGTAGAAAAATATTGGACTAATAACTCTTACCATACGGCAAATATGAAAATATCGCTTTTGATAAATTTCAAAACTTTACTGGATTGCATAAATTATATTTTTCATGTAAAAATTAATTTTTTGTGTTCGTGGGCAATCTGAAAAATATATTGCATGTAAGAAAATTATTATAGTTTTAGACGAAAAAAAATGGTTTTTATTTATAATATGTAACCCGGGGAGCCCGGGTTCGATATCCTAGTAAATATCGTACTTAAGTGTAGCATACCATCACATAACATGCAGCATCATAATACAAAAATAAGTCACATTAAAAACAAAACTCGAACACACAGCTATTATCGACGGAAATTATGGTATATATAAGGGAGACATGGGTTAGTTGGCTACAGGGGTAAGTGGGCTCAGTAGTCCTCATAAATCACCTGTTTGTGGATAGATTGAACAAACAGTCACAGAGTACCTTTTTTCTTGCTTTTTTCAATTCTCATTGTAGTTTTGCAGTTTGACCTACGTGCAGTGGACATTTATTACAATTTTTCTGTTTTTCTTTCATAAGTAATTTTTTGTTGTTTCATTATTTTTCTAATTTCTAATACTTATCTTAATAATTGAGATTTAACTTGTGCAGTTTTTCTTAGTGTATGATTAACTGGACCTACCCCTTATGCGATTTACTTGGATTATTTATGCTTAGAGGATTACGTGTCCCTTTAGTGAAGAAATTTATTATGGGGCTAGTGGGCGCATTGAACACGGGGCAAGTTAGCTCGGTGTCTGGTGTGTGCTGATAGCTTTAAAAATAGAAAAAAAAAAACGAGAAAAGTGGTTGCAATGTAAGATTTTGGGCACACGAGACTTTCCAAAACGGAGACACTGGATTTTTTATTTGTGACAACTGTAACTCTGACTATTTTATCAAGTAGGATAGAAGTTACTCAGTGTTAATGTTTTACTCATTATTTTTATGACTGTATAATTTAGAATTTACATTTTACGACGATAACGCCTTTGTTTAAACTTACTGGTAATAATGAAATTGATTTATCTTAACTGCGTGTCTTATTTGAGTTTCATTTAATTTTTTATAAAGCGTGTGCCAACATACCCCATAGGTATAGGCAACTTGCCCCGCGTCGGGGTAGGTTGGCGCACAATTTTCCTTTTACTTTAGGCTTCCGCTAAACATAAACTACAAAAGCTACAAACTCAAAACTCCGGGTATTTATAGCCTAATGCCTGTTCTTTAAAAGTACAGTTAAAGTTTCATAAAAAAACTTAAACAAAAAAAAAAAAATAAAAATCAATAACTAAAAACTGCACCTACTAGAGCCGGTCTCCCTTATAGATTTGGCACTACTGTATTAGTCATAAATTGAATGAGTTACATAATACTTACATTTCGCTTAGGGGGGTTTCCACATTAGGGACATGTAAAAAACTCTTAACTTTCAATACTAAAATCTAATTTTGACTTGAAATTTCAACTTTCCAGTACATTGTGCATTATATAACCAAACAATAAACCATTCGATATCGTAGTTTAGAAACTATAAAAGTTTAATCTTTCAATCCACTAATGTTAAATTTATTTTAAACTAATTGGCAGAATGCATTGTAATTATGAATCTGTTAAAGGAAGCTCTTAAACATCGATTCCGGCTAAAAAAACACATGTTACTTTTTTGTTTCTTTATGAATGTCAAAATATATATTTATTCATTTTAATGAAACTGCGTCTTTTATTACTCCGTTTAGCATTTGCACCTTTTGTGGCTATTTAATTCTTGATTGTCTTATTTCGTCATGTTCATGTTCATATCAATGTTAAAGAGTAATCAACACTGTACACATTGTTGAAAATATCATTTGCACGTTTTAAAATTCATAGGGTGTCATTCATTAATTTCACATACAAATCCTTATAAACTATAATACTTTTGTCTTTTTAATTTCTTTAAAGTATAATAGTTATAGTTTGTGCAACAGAATTTTATACTCTGTGTTTTGTTATATTCGTAGCAATTAAATAATTGAACGAATAAATAATGGCAAACGAGTTTTTAACCGTGTATAACTTATCACAATTCACATCATGTGATTTAAAAAAAAATTAGATTTATAAAATTTTATATTCGATTCACATTTGAATATAGTGCTTGAACAAATATTTCAACATGTTGCATAACATAGTCAGAAAGTAAATCTCGTAATGAATTCATTATGTGAAGGTTTAATGTTAAAAAGTAAAACTCGATTTAACACAACATAAATGCTGTTTCAAAAAGATAATTCAGTTCCATATAAAAAATTAGAACAATAGAAAAAAAGAATTGCGAAAAAAAATTTATCGCTTATACAAAAAGTAATACCGGATAAAACTTGAAACTGTAAGAATCTAATTAGTTTTTAAAATCTTTTAGCATAAAAATTTAAGAAAATAATACAAAAATTAAAATAATTATCCACACTTGGAATTCAAAATATTCGAATAACAATTTACCTGGTTCAAAATATTAGAATAATGAATTGTAAATAATAAGCTCTAAAAAAGGAAAAATAGTTATTATTTAATATTTTGTAGCACCATCTTTACATTATATAACAGAACGAAATCGCTTTGCCAAGCAAGCTACAAGTCGTTTATATCGTTTTTTGCCTAGACATGGCCATGTCGACTGGAAAGAATCTCAACTTTTTTTTTAATATCATCCAATCTTTTCTTTATTATTCCCCAGAAATTCTCTACTGGATTTAAATCCGGAAAATTAGCTGGCCAGGGAAGTACGTTAATTTGGTGTTGGCTAAGCCAGTTCTTTGTGGACACTGGCATGTGTGAAGGTACTAAATCCTGTTGGAAAATAAAATCGTCACCACACAGGTCTTCTGACGATGGTATAATGAAATACGGAAGCATTTCTTGATATATCACAGAGTTAATCCTTTTGTTAAGGATACATAGCCTTCCCGGAACATCTCCAATCATGCAAACCCATACCATTACATTGGCTGAAAATTTCATTATTCATTTCATGCAGTCTTTGTCATATGTTCCTTGCTTCATTCGCCATACACGAACACTTTTATTACCATATGTTACGCAAAAAACACTCCCATCACTAAACAATATCTTTTTCTAATCACCCAGATCCCATAAAAGGCTTTCCTCGCACCACTTCGCTCTCTTACTTTTCTGTTTAATATTTAAGAAGGACTTTATCTTTGATACACGAGATTGAAATCCAAGTTTATGGAGTCCTAGTGTTGTGCATTTACTGACATCAAAACTGTGTTCTTTCCACTTTCGATGCAAATATCTTACACATATAAAACGATTTTTTCATCAATACTCTTTAACTTTCTATAATCACTCTGAGTAGTTTTTGGGTTTCTTCCATTATTCTGATGCTTGTTTTTAAAATGTCCGTCATTAAAGTACTGTTTATTACTCTATTAACACTTCGGTAAGAACATTTTAAATAAATGGCGATATATTGCTTATTACGAGCTTCTTTATGCAAATATTTAATACGTTGCTTTGTAACGAATGACCCATGTTTCATACAAAATGAAAACAATAATGATGCAAAGCGGTTTTATTAGTTAAGGGTGGTGGGGTAAGGTTAATTCGGTGAAAAAAATATTGATTTCAAAAAACATTAGACGATACATGTAATGCTGAATTATTTAGTTATTTTCCGTATAATAATACAACATCTGAACTATATTTTCCTAAATTTTTATTGTAAAATATTGGTAAATAAGCTGCCGACAGCAAATCTGCGCAGGCGCGCAGAAAAAAAGTTGTTTTGCGGTGTACATTATAACTCGTCACTGGATCATCTGAAACAAAAAAGAAATTAAAATGCGTTTATTAAGTGTGATGTTTCTCGAGGTAACGCTGTCGAATTTTTTTATTATTATTTATTATTTATTATTTTATAATAAGAATTTGGCGAATATTTTAGAGAAAATAGCTTTTTTGACTTACAACTGCTACAGAAAATGAAAAAAACAATTATAAAAAAACTCGACAGCGTTACCTCGAGAAACATCTCAACTAATAAACACATTTGATTTTTTTTTATTCAGATGATCCAGTGACGAGTTACAACGTACACCGCAAACCAAGTTTTTTTTTTTTTTCCGGCGCGCCTGCACAAATATGCTGCCAACGGCTTATTTACCAATATTTTGCAATAAAAAATTAGGAAAATATCGTTCAGATATGGTAATTAAATAAATAAACCAACATTACCTGTATCGCCCAAAATGTTTTTTGAAAATATGCTTTTTTTCACCGAGTTAACTTTACACCCCCTCCTTTAAGAAGATGTCCTGCAGAAGCTAATTTTTATGCTTAATTTAAGCAACCTTTTGAACAAATCTGGAAAATTCTTAAGAATTCTTATTTTTTGAACCACCTATTTTAGTATTCTAATATCTTGAATAATGAAAATAATTTTACAAAAATGCAATATTTACTAAAAATTTAATCTTTTACAGTTGCAATTTTCCTTAAACCCTTAACGGTCACATTAAGTTATGGTTAAAAATTTTAAATTGCATATTGGCACCATCTTTTTCGAAAAAGAAATAATCACCTTATTTAATGACAGGTAAAATGATATCCTAATAAAGCCAATTAAACTATTTTATAAAACTTGTAGGAATCAAATAATCTGAATAAAAGACACAGCCCCTGAATATCACGGGGGCAAGAATTAAAGAGTTAATAACATGAAAATTTATTAAAACATTAACCGTTGTTCTTTTTCAGTTGTATACACTGAAATAATTAAATACGGATCAAGATTCAGGTAATGAATTATCCTAATGTTTTGATTTGGAGCTGTAAATACACCGCTCTGAAAATTGCAAGCATATTATAAATATATTTCTTATAAATATTTATTCATAGTATGTTTGATTAATTGGAATGTATTAAAATATAAAATAAAAGCTACTACAAAATTTATTTTCAACAGTGTTATTTCTTTAAATAATTTCATATTCTTAAGAAAAAAAAAATCGCAAAATGATGTTTTAACATCATGCTTCGTTACCAGATTACGCACGTTGAAAGGAAATAAAAATATCCCGTGAGAAAACAGAAGGAACATATTTACTTATGTACTTAGTTTCAGAAAAAACTTTTATCTTAAATTCTCATATGAAGATATTTTGACTCACAATAAATTCATTAATATATTTTATTACAGTTTTTTTTTCAAAAACATAATACCATTTTTAGCTTATAATGATTTTTATAAAGATTAAAAAATGAAGGCTATTCATATCGCATTTAGGATAAATGAAAGATTGTTGGAATTATAATTATATATTTTTTATTATACATTTTTATTATACATTATTTATACATTTTTCAAAGGAATTATAAATGCTTTAAAATCAAAATGAAGGATATTTTTCTTTGAAATTATAACCTTTATTTATTTTAGAAGAAAAACTATAACTCTTTTCTACACCAATTTCTTTAATAACATTATCAAATAATTATTGAAAAGATTTTCAGGGAATTTTTCTTAAACGTCCAGTTTGCTTTTATTAAACAAACTTGTATTTTTATTGGTATCAACATGTATAATTTGTGAATATTAAAATTTGTATTAAAAAAATAATATTTTTATTAGTAAACAAGGACAGAACATAAACTCATTGAAACATATAATATGATTTTTTTAAACAAACCATACCATATTATATATATATATATATATATATATATAAAGCAAAAAAAAAAAATATTGTTTATTTCTGTTACTTTGAACATGAGAGATAGATTGAGGGAAATGATAAATTATATTTTTTATTTATATGAATTACTTCAGAAAGAATGTTAATTTTCTACAATTTAAATTAAAATTAAAGATTTCTTTTCTAATTACAGTTTCACTTGAATATATATTTTATATATTTTTTCTCTTTAATAGCCTTATGAAATATTTTTTTAGAAAATTCGAGCTGAAACCGTATAATTTATTTTTAATAAACAAACATAATGTGTATATTATCATCAATATGTTAAATTCACTCCATATTAAAATTTGCATAAAATAAATAATGAGATTGCTGAATTTTTATTTGCTTAAAAGTCGTACACTATGGTTTTATCAATTTATATTTAAAAAATAAGCTTAGAAGGTATATAAGGTATAATAAGGTTATAATTAGAAGGTATTAATTAGAAGGTATAATAAGCTTCATACTGAAATTGTACCAATTTTATTTTCAATACGAACACTTAATTTTTATATCATATTTCGATTTCTTGGAAAATTTTATCTACGGGTGATACCAATTAGGGAGTCATTTGATGAAGTAGTTTAAGAATTCTACATCTGATTTTATTTCTTTTTCAAAATGTTAGATTTATTTTTAACTAGTTGACCTGTCTGGCGTTACCCGGGCCCGTGATGAATAACAATTAAATTAAACGCGAATTTGTATGATTTTATGTTTTAAGACTCCATTTTATATGAATTTATATTATTTTTAAATGAAAAAATATTGAATTGAAAGTATATGCTGTTTGATATTTTATTATCTGCGTAATTTGATTTTTGGAATCTATGCATACCGAAAGAGAGCAAAACCGCGACGAAACACTTAGGTTTTTACTGATTTTATCGGAATTTCATACATTTTATTTTGAAAAAATATTTCTACCCGTCCGAACGTTTCAAAATTTTTGTAGGTGATGCACGTCTGATATATTGAGAAGCTCTAAAAAGATTGTGTTAAAACACGGACGTTTAGTTACTTTTAGTGTAGAAAATATCGTCTATGTTAGGCGCGAAGTGATCTCCGTTCGCCGTTATATTTGAAAGGGTTAAAATTCATATATTTAAAACCGACTGCGCCATCGATTAGAAGGTTTTAGCTTTAAGAACATTTTTTTGGTTTGTCGAAATCTCTACAATTGCCCTCTGGTGGTGCAAAGCCGTGACGAAACGTTCATTTTTTTACGGATTTCGTCGAAATTTTCAAAAATTACTTTTTTGTAAAAGTATTTTTACCCATATGAACATTTCAAAATTTCTGTAAGTGGTGTAAATCTGGCCTATTGAGATGCTCTAAAAAGATTGTGTTAAAATACTGACTTTTAGTTATTTTTAGCGCAGAAAAAATATCGTCTCCGTGAGGCGTGAAGTGACCAGAGTTAGCCGCCGTTTTTGAAAGGGATAAAATTCATATTTTTTAAAACCATTTCATCGATTAGAAGAAGGTTTTTGTTTTAAGATTATAGTTTTCGCTAGTCGGTACCTCTAAAACTGCATCTTGGGGCCAAATAAGGGAGAAAAACATTTTTTTGAAAAAACGACCCAATTTCATTTTTTTAATTTTTAAGAGGTTAACTGCAGTATACATTTTAATCGATTGCGGCATTTGAGACGCAAGAGACGATCATTCATAATATACCTTCCGTTTTAACTTTACTAAGCGGTTTGGACGATGTAAGTTAATAAGTAATGACAAAATACTCCTAATTTTTTTTTCGTTCTTCATTTTCAACTATGCGTAAATAAGCCTTAAGCGAATGCTCTACAGCTTTTTCTTCTCGCAAAGACCTAGATGAGTTTTTAATGAGAGTGAGTTGCGATTGTTAATTAATAACTCGATTTTTTAAATTCTGAGTCTTAGGTGCATCAGGAGACACTTTGGGCTAGCCTCACAAAAAATGTCATCCTAGTACGTGCCATAGATTCAGATAGACCTCGCAGACAGGCAGAGCGAAACTTTGATTTATTAGTATAGGTAGTTACAAAACAAAATGCAATCTGTGTAGCGGGGAGATTATGCTTACTTTGGCCTAAAATTCATCTGATTTTTATTTTCTTTTTTAGTTGAAAAAAATAAATAAATAAATAAATAAATAAAAAGAGAGAGATACCACTGTTGCACTCTTCCTTAGACCACACGCTGAAGAATTTTCCCGGGTCCACGATCGCCATTCGTACAGACTTCAGAAAAATGACTTCTTTTATTAGGGTTTCGTTCATCTGATGAAACCCTATTCGTCTCACTCCTTTGTCTGTCTGTCTGTCTGTCCGTCACAGAGCCCGTTCTCAGAAACTATACATGTTAGAAACTTGAAATTTTGGGTACTTATAGCTGAACACCTCACATCAAACAACAAATCATAAAACTTTGAAAAAGTTGGTAATCAACAGAATTACGGGCTAATTAACTTCTAAAATTAACCAATCCACCTTTTTAACGCAGGTTCAAATGGACCTTCTCCAAATCATTTGTGTTTCTCCTAAGGGTTGCCAGTAAAATCAGCCGATGCACGGTTACCACGGAGGAAATTATGCCGAAAAATGAAGTGGACATTTTAAAGCGAATTTGCGTATCAGAAAATATCGATCTTAGAAATTTGTAAATGAAATAGACAGACGCAGAAAAAAATCTACTTTCATTTGGTATAAACTTCATATTTCTGCGATGTATATAAGTGAAAATATCCACTAAAAATCGATCGATAAAAATTTAATTTCTTTAATTGGAAAGACAAGGAAAAAAAAATCAATTCGGCGGGAAAGCAATTAGACATGACGACGCTGCGGTTTTCCATAATAGCATATTTTAATACGAAATTTTAACTTTTAAATATTAATTTTTTTGGCATCCCGATGTCAAATTTCTAGCTGCTTTCATCGATACCCATATCTAAGTCCTATCTTAATTACAGGCTGAAATATTAATTATTATTTAATTAATCGGTTTATTGCTATCAAATGCGTCGGATAAAATGGAGACACGTGCTTTTTTAACCACAAATTAACTTAAATTATGAAATCTAATAATTTGCGTTGGACGCTGTGATAGTGATTTTTCTTTGGTACCATCGGAAAGTACATGAAGTTTTGGAAAGGACTGAAACAAACTTCATATATACGTTTTTGTCTATAGACGTTATGTTCTTGTTGAAAATTGAGATATTCGCATTTCTCGATTTTTTGCAGTTTAAGAAAGGATTTTATGACTATCTTCTACAAAAGTTATTATTCAGATGTAATACAATAGTTATTTTATATTGGCACGTAATGTAATAATATTGAAGACAATTTTGGAAACAAATCGGTTTCAAGATGGCGTTGTGATAACGAATTTTGTTCAATTTCCGGAAAGGCACGGTAGCTACAAAAAAATCACACTGAATCACCTAATTGTTCTATCTACTAGTTTAAATTGCATATTTGTAATAAGCCAAAATTTTTCGCATTTTTGGAAATATTAAACATCGATTAGACTTCATTATGGATTTTTTTCTCCCTCCCCCATTTAAAACATAAAATAGACAAAAAACTGGATGTGTAATTAAAAAAATAAATAAATAATGAATGAATGAGATAGAAGAAAGTTCCATCCGACTAGTTTCTTTGATCGACTATACTTTTCGAGGAATGTGTCAATAGATGAGCTTTCTGTTGAGTATTATTAGCTTTAACAAAAGTGTTTACTATTATTGTTTGGTAATTATCAAATAGATGGGACTGCCCCCCCCCCCGCCTCCTAGAAAAATTCTCTGGTTATGCCCATGATAACAGCAATTAAAAAATTAGAAATATATTACATTTTATGAGACATACAAGTAAAAATTACATAAATACATATAGAATTCAAAATGCAAACGTTTCGGGCTAAATTTTAACTCCTCGCCAGTTCTATATAATAACTATCGTGTGCAGTTCCACCTGAATCCACAACATTGCTTTGATATGGTTATTTGCACTTTATTTGATTTTAACTGCTAGCAATTATTAACTGTAAACATGGTATATGGTTTTCTGGTCATTTGAATGTTATTGCACTGATGAGGGGCCAAAACTTAGCCCGAAACGGTTACATTTTTAATTGCATATGTATTTATGTAATTTTTACTTGTATGGCTGACGAATTGCAATATGTTTTTAATTTTTAAATTTTGTATAACAGACGTTAAACAATGTTTAGTTATTTTAATATAGCGGAAATTTTGCCCACATACCGGAAAAAGAAACAAATTGTGTATCTTTTTTTTTTTCTTTTTTAACTTCACAGAAATACAAAATGTAAAATTTTATGGATGCTGATGTTAAATACACGTGACAAATTTTATGTCAATACAAAACTCCACCGTCTGAATTTTGATTTTTAATGAAATAAAAAAAAAAACGAAATATCAATCCTTTTAATTTAAAAACTTACTTTTAATTACAGAAATCATTAATAAATTCATTTAACAAAAATATTAAATTATGACCTATAGTTAAATTTTTACATAACAAAATCGTCAACAACATGAGTGTTACGTTTATAGAACATTGGAATAATTTGTTTTGCTATAAATAGATATACTCCAGTTTCTAAATCTAGGGCAACTTTTGTTGCCTAATCTGTTATTATGAAAGCCAGACATACAAAAAACACATAGGCATGTGGAGAAAAAATTATAGGATTGTATTGTACATAATATTGTATATAAATATAAAGTGTGTTTTTATTATATCTAAAATATTAAATAATAATTTTTAAAAGTAAACTGTCATGGAAAATATAATGTGTTCATTTACTCCATTGACGTCTTTATTCCGTAATTAACCAAACTAAATCCTCAACATTTCCAAGTTAATTCTTTTAAAATTTTTATATGTGTTCATAATACATAGTAAATTGTCATATGCTGCTGTGTATCTGATATAATCTTGTCGAATTGTATTAGATTTAAATATGTCATTATTTGAATGGAGAGTAACTAATAAATTTTAAATAATTTTTTAGTATATCTTTATCACATGTTGCAAAGGAATCGAACAAGGAATAAAACATCATTTTGATTATACCGTACGTATTGAATTAGTATTTATTTTTTCTAATTATGAGAATAACAACACCTTATTTTCGTAACGTGCATTTCTATAACGTTTCCATTTAAATATTAAAAAGAAATGTCAATGTATATTAATAAAAGCTATTTTTAATGGCATTAAATAAACCCAATTTTCTTTTTTTACATGTTCAAAATTATTTTCCTGTATATTGAACTCTGTAACTGTATAATGTCAGTTTAAGTTAATGTTTGGAAACGTTTCAATAATGAGATGAGACTAGGTTCCATACAGCATTAAAAAGAAAAGCAATGTTGAAGGTACAACATTTATCTAAAAATACGTTTTGTATTTTATAACTGACAGCTTTAGTAAAGCAAAATAAACAGGCAATATAAAGAAATGTACTGTTTATCTGAAAATATACTTCTTACTGTATTATGGAGCACCTTATTAAAAAAAAAAAAAAAAAAAAAAAAAAAAAAAAAAAAAACTTTACAGTGCTTCCCAAAATTATATAGACAACTGTTTTTTTTTTGTTTTTATTTTCAATTGAAAAGAGGAGTAACAATTTCAAAACGATTTGTAATTGTAGGTAATATCAAGAAAATAATAATAATATTCAAAAATAATATTACACAATCATAGACATTGTAAAAAAAAAAAAAAAAAAAAAAAAAAAAAAAAACGTATATTTTACTGTCCCAAAAGTCTATAGAGAACTCATTTTTTCACCTTTAACGAATACATTTTTCTGCCGTTTTTTGTAATGACTTCAGAAACTCGATCAGGCATATTCAAGACAAAATTTTGAAGAAATCCTGCCTTTAACGAAAGCTATCTTCGTTCAATTTGCGGCTTTGGGCAATAAACCGTTGCAATTTGACACCCATTAGCATATTCGTCTCTAGTTAATCTTTCCCAGAGGTTTTCTATTGTGTTAAGGTCAGGACATATGTCTGGACAAACCATAAAAGTTGCTTGATTTTGACGAAACCATTACATTTCAGAGATGGATACATGAATGGGGTAATTGTTTGGCTGGTATATCCATCTGTCCCCAGCTAGCAACTTTCCAAATGAAAGTAACTGTTCTTCAGCGTTTTCTGATAATCTTCGAAACACTGAAGACCTTTCAAAAAAGCAATATCGGCTGTTCCATTACAAGAAAATCCTCCCTACACCATGAATCAACCCCTCCTTCTTGCTTGCTGAAAAACGTTCGTGGTTCCTTGCGAATATCGTTATCGAATATCATTAATAATGCCGACTATCGTGGACATCTAAATTAAATTCCTTTTCTTCTCTGAAAAAAAAAAAATACTCAACTCTTCATCTGTTCAATCCATGTGATTTCGGGCCCAATGAACATGAGTGTCATGATTCCGTTTTGTAAACTT
This sequence comes from Maratus speciosus, assembly GCA_963932465.1. Taxonomy (NCBI): domain Eukaryota; kingdom Metazoa; phylum Arthropoda; class Arachnida; order Araneae; family Salticidae; genus Maratus; species Maratus speciosus. The sequence continues at coordinate 540,478,768 of OZ010786.1, read as the reverse complement.
AGGCAAAAGACGTATTTTTTGGATAATCAAGAAATGTTATTGTGTACAGCTGGAACATCGATATTGCTACTGGGACTCTTATTTCTTTAGAAAATGACCGCACAGACAGTTTTTTGGTTAAAACTAATCTAAAAATGTCTCTGTCTTGCAGCTTGGTTAATTCCTTTGGTCGACCAGCTATTTGGTACAATTTTATGGAGTAGCGTTACACATCTTGTAAATGGTGTATATGAAGCGTTTGAAAAATGAGGCTATACTGGGAGCTAACTTTTCAATGAATATTGAACAGTGGTTTTTGGTAACTAATAATTTTTCTTTACAAATATCAAATATTCGAAACTCAATGCTCCCCAGTGATCTAATTTAATGTTTTGTTATTATGGCAAAAACGCGAGTAAAAATTTGCGTATTTAATAATAAAAATTCTAATATTCAAGTGGACTTTATATGTTTCCAGAATGTATACCACATCAAGCGTCTCTTGAATTCTTGAACTATTCATAAATATAAGTTTTAATTTTATTATATGAAATTCAAAGAAATGAAATTATTTGATGACAGACTATCTGTAACATGTGAAACGATAAAAAGTTTTCTACTTTAAAGTATTGTTTCTCCAAATATCTCAAAATCTTCGAAATACTGTTATATTTATTTCTATGTTTTATCTGGAGAAAACTGAAGATAATTTATCATCATTGTAATAATTCTAAAATACCACAGTACAGAATTTATTTTAGTCTCTGTGTCTATATTTATAGGGAGTATATATTTTTTGTCACTTTTTTAACAGCTTATATATTTTCTACCGATGGTACTAATGGTTTTGTGTTTCTTAGAAATATTACAAATAAATTATTTGAAAGTATACTGACATTTGTTTTACGTGCAGTCAAATATTTTGAAATATAGTTTACGCTCATTATAATGTTGTAAAATAAATTAGGAATTCCATGTGGTAATTAATATTTGATGTTTTCTTCAATTAATCCATTTTCATCATTAACAAATATGCGTGCATTTCAGGAAGTTATAATTTATATAGAAATTCTTACCAGAAATTCTGAATAGTAAATTTTCCTTTGTATGATGATAGATATTTTGTGATTGCACAAAGCTAAACAATTCCTTTCTGAGTTTCTGAATAAAATACAAACCTCAAAAAAGTGCATATGTATGCGCAATTGGTGCAAATCGGTTCAAAAACATTCTCAAGAGTTCTTTCTGGTTTTAGTACAAGAAACAGACAAGCTAGTTATTAACGTTTATAAGGTTATTTGATCTTTAGAGTAAAATATATATATGTATATATATATGAGCCAATTTCGGGAATTTTTGTTGCATTTACGAAACATGCGGGAGCTATAAAATGAACGATTCGCGTTTGATTGAAAATGTCTTTAAAAAATTTTTAATTGAAGAAAAGAGGTTTTGGGTTTTATTCATTAACTTCGGATGCCTCATTATACAGCAATTATTTAAAATTCTTGCATTAAGATTTTAAGTAAAAGAACATTGTTGCATTTAGTGGTCATCACATTTAGGCACAGTGACCTTATATTAAACATTCATATGTTTTCAGAAGTTCAAAACAAGAAACCTTACTAAAATATATATATTTATAGATAGATTTCAAAATTTCTTTAAACGCTTCATGATTGTAATTAGATATTTTTTGCCTTCAATTTTACGTGAAGCTGGTTCTCTAAATATTTCCCACATAATATTTGAAATATTTGTCATAAAAAATACTATACCGCAAACACAATAATTATGCACAAAATTTATTTAACAAAAACATCCCAGGAAGTACAAAATGCACCACCTTTTTTAAGCGTAAATTTCGAGATAAAGATTGATATCAAATTTCAAGGTATGAATTTCTTTCTTTTATAAAATAAAATTGTTAAAATTGCATGAATCAAGATTTAAAAAAAAATAATTAAATTTCAATGAAAACAAACCCTGTACCAAGAATCGATCAAAATTTCGCAATTCTGTGTGTGTTTCACTATCTATTCCATCCTGAATTATTTTTTATTTTGTATATAAAACATAACAGAAGATTATTATAACTTAATATAATCTGGTGTTAAATACACACATTAATTTACATTTAAATGTATGCGCAGTGGACTGCTATATTTCTGATATATATGTGAAATAATTTAAGAGTGTACCTGTTCAGAAGTAATTTAGTAAGATAAACTTGAGAATTTAAACTGTTTTTATCCTATTTCTTTTCCAAGTAACAATTTAAAAAACAAAAACATTACAACGAAGTGAATAATATATTGCATTTATTAACTGTTATATACAGCCGAGAAAAACATATAGATTATCCTGACAAATTCTGCAATATACAACTTTATAATATTTTCTAGTAAATTAGTAACAACATCTATTTCAAAATGGTATTAATGGATTAGGTTTTGTTGACCGCGTACAATTAGAAAACTACGGTGGCTTCCCTTTTTCGAATTAAAACATCAATTAAAAAATTACAAATATATTACAATTCATGAGACATCCAAGTAAAAATTACATAAATACACATACAATTGAAAATGCAAACGTTTCGGGCTAAGTTTTAACCTCTCGTCAGTTCTACATTAGAACTCTCATGTGCAGTTCCACCTGAATAGTACACAATATTGCTTTGATATGGTTATTTATACTTTATTTGATTTTAACTGCTAGTAATTATTAACTGTTAACATGGTATATCGTTCTCTGGTCATTTGAATATTATTGCACTCATGCAGGGCTAAAACGTAGCCTGAAACTTTTGCATTTTTAATTGTATATGTATTTATGCAATTTTTAGTTGTATGACTGACGAATTCCAATATATTTTTAATTTTTAAATTTTGTACAGAGTTTAAACAATGTTTAGTTATTTTAATATAGCAGCAATTTTGACCACATACCGGAAAAAAAAAGAAATTGTGTATCTTTTTTTTTTTTTTTTTTTTTTTTTTTTTTTTTTTTTTTTTTTTTTTTTTTTTTACATATATATATTTAAGATAAAAAGAAAACAAAAAGCTCTAATAAAACTACCAATGGTTAATAATTCGTAACTTATAACGTCGATATAAAAACTGCAATTTAAAAAATCAAAGCTATAAATTTAATTACCTATGTAATAACAGTTACTTAACATCTTTCAGTAAACTATTCTGTACATTTAAGGCTTCATTATATTTATAATTAAAACCCCTGATTAAAAATTACAATGAAATTTAAAAAAATAAAAAATTCTAAAGATACAAATTATGTATTTTTGATCCATTTACTCTAGCAAAAACTATTGGAAATGGAATTAAATTTTATGTTCTGAAATTCTCCCCACTTTTTCACTGAGATTATTTCGCTCTTTTGAACAATGTTATTCCAATAGAAACACACGAGAAAAATAGAGAGAAAGGATTAGAATGGCTTACATACAGTAGGAGAAAGAAAAGTATTTACTAAATTGATAATGGAAAGAAGGAAACGTACTTCATATTACCTACTTTTTTGTAATGTCATTCGATGAAGAACGGTAAGGGGGATGACAAAGTCAAAATAAGTGTAAAATTAAAAATTGATTTTGAAAACAACTCTTTCGTTTCAGTATGTATCTTACAAGTGGGAAAGGCCGATCTAATCTCGTTAAAATTGTCTTTGTGTTCAAATCGCTGTAATAATACGTTATCGCTACATCATTGCTATGATTCGTTTTATTTTAAAACTCTATTATTTTGAGAAACAGTCAATATTAGAGCTGTGCACATATTTTGAAATTTTATATTCTATGTTTTAAGTAACCTGATTGGGTAAATTCTGTCTTCGAGAACAATTTGTAGGCTTTGATTGTTTTAATCATGTATCCAATCTCCGATTGGAAATTTCTAGAAAATTCCTTCTGATTCTGAAATCCATCTTTTTCCACAAATGTTGACAAAAACTGCTAAATTTGGCTAAATTCTTTCATTTGGCACCAAGCATGTAATGAAAAAGTTCTATTTAGCCTGAGATGCTGAATTACGTATGTACTGTGTAATGTGGTGTAATCATGTATCTCGGCTCATATGGGGAATTTCTACTTGGATTCAAAATGGCAATTTTTTCGTCAAATTGCACCAAAAGTTCCGCCCGAATATGACGACATTCTTTCATTTGGCGCTAAGCATTTGTTTTAGCATTCGTAAACATGAAAGTCGATTTTTCCGCAAAATTTCGAGAAGGTATTTAATATTTCACCAAATTTCGCGAAATGTTGCCAACTTTGCGACTTCGACATTTTCAACTTTCATAATCTTTTAAATGCATTGACCCGTAGCCATCCCAGAATGATCAAACGATCGAAGTTTCTTGAACGTGTTTCTCAAGAACACAGCGGAATCCTCGTACCCAAAACCGGTAGGATACAAAACTTAGTCAAAATCGTTAAAGCCATTTTGTAGATGAAATTTGCGTACACACACACAAATAAACATAGACATCTAATTTCATCTTATTATAATATATGGCGACATGACTACTTTGTTTACTAAAATTTGTGTCTTTCCTAAATGTGAATGTTAAAAACATTTATTTGGCGTGAACCCCGAATATGGGAAATTCCCCGTTTTGACTTACGATTGGACGAAAGCGCAAAACAGTAAACTTAATTTTTTTCTACATTTGCTTTTTAAAATATAGGAACAGGAAAGGAACATTATTAAAATTACCACATCAAAATTTCTATGCTTTTCTAAAAGTATAACAATTTTTTTTAAATGTTAAATTCTTAACTGATTGTAGCATCTATTCTATTATCTATTATACTAGAAAGGTAGCCCGTCAAAAATGACGGAAATTTAGATATAAAGCTATATACAACTCATGTGCAAGAATATGAGTTTTCTCGCTTGTTCCGCAGTGATAGATGAAAATAACACATTTTAAGAACGAAACATATTTATCAAAAATCGTGTACAGTAGAAGACCACTAATCTGCACTGTTTGGTTCCAAGTGTTATGCAGATTTGAGGCTTTTTGCGGTCATGTCAATTCAATCTTTGTTTACATTTTTTTAAATTCATATATTGGACAATTTAGATTGTTAAGCCTTAAAAATAAATAAATTACACACTTGAAGTAAGGTAAAAATTATTAAATTATACTATACGATTTCATGAAATGATATTATATGTGTGTGCTTCACGATCTTGGTTACGACGTTGGCGAAATTGGCTGCAACTTGTCATAATCCTAATAGTGCGATAACAAAAAAGTAACCAGTTTTTACTAAAATTTCTGATATAAAGTGGTTTTCAAAAACTTGTGTAAAATTGCAGGCCGTTCTCATGTTATGTCAGTCCTAAGAATAATATTTCTAACACCGAAGAGTTTCCATGTATATGTGGAATTTAGAAAACCTTCTCCAAAAGAAAGGTCCTGAAATGACATTGTAATTTCTCTAATTTCAAAGTTTAATCGGGCCCTGGTGTTTACTGAAATCTAATAAATACAGTTATTTTGAATATTAGAACAGAATTAAACAGTTAAACTTATTTAACTTAAACCCGCTGTTACTTCCCGATGTTATTTTTTACTATTAAGAAAAAAAAAATTAGGTACTTCTTAGTTATCCCGTTGACCATTTCGCAAATTATATAAATCGCCAAACCGCTCGCCAAATTATACACATTGACATAATTTTTTATTTTAAATAACGAAAGAACAAATAAATTAGCAAAACATTAATAAAAATACAAATAAAACGTCGAATTGGTTTTATTGTCCATTATTGGCTTTATATTAATCTTACAATTAATTAATTAATGGCAACCATTATTGGCAATTAATCTTGCAATTTGGCGACAGTAATTTGGTCGACGGGATAACTAAGAAGTACCGAAAATTATTTAAATTTTTCAAATCATGCATTTATAATTTTTTCCGTCTTTAATAACTAAATAATGAAAAAATATGTTTTTGTTCTGAGCTCATAAATATGACAATAAAATGATGTAACTAAGAGACATTGCAAAATTAAATCTTTGTGATTTCAAACCATAAACAAACGATACCGCCACCATTTTACCTACTATGACGTCATTAGAATATTGTCCATTGATTGTTGGAGAACTTACTTTGTGTATGATTACTTCAATGATTTAATATTTTTTACGTTTCACGATGAATGAGTCACTTGTGTTTGTATAGGTTTATGGAATGAGATATTAAGCTGTGAACCTAATTTCAACTGAAATTATCCAAGGATATATGTATTTTTAATTGAAATTAAAAGCAATCTTTGATCTCGAAATAAAAAGTTTTAGTGTGTATAATTGGTTATTTCTGTTAATTATTTATTTAGGTACTTTCCCATTATAGAGCATTTTTAAAAAAAGCTTGATGCAAGTCGGGAATCAGAAAGTGAGATATGTTGCCAAAATATATAAACAACTATGAAAACAAATCTAATGAACTTTTATTTTTGTTTATATATGCACTTTTCTAAATATATATAATATTTTTTTATATACAAATTACGGCACAGATTTCAGATATGAACCTGGATACCTAACTGGCGCCAATATGGTGTTATTTTGCCTGCTATGGTAACCCGGCTATTGTTTTTTATTTATTAATAAATTGTTTATTTACTTTTATTTTCTGTTTTTAATTATATAAACTGTAGTTATTATTCAAACTTTTATTTATTTATAGTTATTTCCTTTTCAAAATGATAGCAAATAATTAAAAAATATATAAGTAACTGGTATTCGAAAGCGAGATTTCTGCAAAACTGGCGGTAGAGAAAAAACATGCCAATCTCGATGCGTATATGACATCTGTGCAAAAATTACTTCTGTTTCTTTATAAAAATGGGTAAATAGCTTTTTATATTAAATAAATTGCATACATATGGAAAAATTTGCTTGTGAGAGCAGTAAATAGGTTGTCAGAAAATACGTTGGCAAACTTCTTTCTCGCCAAGAAACTTTTCTCCGAAGTATTGTACATAAACAATGATTGCTAGAAATGCATTTTTAATTATGATATGCGCTTTTACGTTTCACTGCATTTATGCACACTATACTGTGTGTATAAAATGCTACAGTTCATATGCAGGGCTACCCCAAAGAATTCGTAAAGGTTACTGAGTATGAGAGTAAATTGCTTAAAGGTGGTTTTTAAAGGAGTTGTGCATATTTACGCTGAACTGCATTTAGTTTACTAAGAAATGTTTGTAGAATATAGATAAAATGATATACAGGGTCACGCAAAGAATTGGATACATAACCGTCTATGGATGATAATATCTGGAAATTTGATTTCAGTAGTTTTAAGAGTAGTTTAAATTAAATTTTGGCTAAATAGTGGCATGTAATAACGATACTATTGGCTATGGATGGTAACTGCTGAAATCAATCTTTAAAATTTTTTATGCGTCTTCTAAAATGTTTACTTAGTTAACTTATTTACCTTATTTTCCCAAATAACGAAGTTTTGTTAAAGCATTCAGGATGTGTTGGAAAGTGTTTCATATTCTATGCTTAACGCATGATTTTTCTTCCTTCTTTAGTCTTATTTTTCATTTATTTTATTCTTAATTTTTTAGTCTTATACTGCTTTATAGAAACTTTGGCACAGTGCTCATATACGCCAATTTGGCGAAAACATCAACAGCATAAACAACAACATCCGGGTTACCATATCAAGCAAAATAACGACACTTTGGCGCCAGTTAAGTACCCGTTGTGTATATGGCATTGGCGTCAGAAAAAAATCGCGCCAATATGGGGCGTATATGACATCTGTGCCGAAACTTTAATATTTAATGGTTAAACTCTTCGCTCCAACCCCATTGCATATAGTACAAACTATAACACAGCTAGCGCAAAATAATAGACAGTTTGGTACTTTTCCACTGTAGGGGCTTTGGCGTTTTTTTTTTTTTTAAAGCTTGGTGTAATTTGGGAATCAGAAAGTGAGATTTGGGTACTTTTCCGTTATACGGATACCATTGTCGCCACGCGTAATAGTGGGCACAAAATGAAAATAACGTGAATTGAAGCATTTGAAAAATAAAAGAAAAAACATGTCGATACTAAAGTGAGCATTTAAAAAAATATAACATTTGAAAATTCCAGATTTTTATGAACTATTTCATCAAATCACAAATATATACTTAAAATAAGTGAACAAATAACTGCTGTAAAATAAAGCAATAAAATAAAACTCATATTAAACTGCTGGCATAAAATTACAAATATCTTTTAGCATTTTGAAATAATTGGCGCATTAGCATACATTTTGGCATGGCGTCCGTATAACGGAAAAATATCGAGATTTGTTGTCAAATCATATAAACAGCTATGAAAACAAATTCGATGAGCGTTTTTGTTTGTTTTATATGTATATTATTGATGTTTTTATGTACAAATTACATCTGTTTCTGTATAAAATTAGTGAAACGGCTTTTTTATGTTAAATAAGTCGCATAAATGTCGAAAAGAATGCGCGTGTATATAAAATGAAACAGTGGATAGGTTCCCGGAAAATATGTTGCCAAATTTCCTTTTTCGCCAAGGTACCTATACTGGAAAAGTACCTAAAGCACATTAAAATCGCACAGTTAGGAGCTCACACAGTACAGCGTCGTCTATTGGCGGTTATTTTATAAGTAGCATCGGGAATGAAGATGTAAAGATGTACTTTAAATTCTCACTCATAGATTTTGAAAAATATCTTAAAAGAGCGGAGTTTAAATTAAATTTCGGAGACCTCCTTTATGAAAGATTAATGGTTTAAAATGAGAATTTCGCCAAATTAGCCAGCTGTCACAAAGTTGACTAACATTTGGCGCTACTGTGGTAACCCTGCATTAGTATTTTTTAACAATTACTCATTTCAATGAGGCGGTCCTACCGGAATCGTGAGGGACACACAGAGACTTGGATTTTATATAAATAGATATATAAAATCCAAACGGAAATTTCGTTCCGAACGCCGAGATTTCGAGTTCTACCGCATGGATTTTTACGGAACTTATACCGTTAAATAGGTATCGTTCCAGGGAAGGTTTTAAGCTATAACACATCATTCTACCTAGATTAGTTATAGAATTATTACGGAAAATTCTATTATTTTGGACTTTGTTACTTCACATTTCCTTAAATATCTGGGCTCCTATTGGTCGTAGAGCTTAGATCTCACGCCAAAAGTAGCTCCGAAGTACCCAAGCAAACTTTTCCCCGCGATTATTTTGCCGTCTTTCGATTTTCTCTAACTCTAATAGGGGCCCGCGTAGAGCCCCTTTAAAATATTTTTCGTACTAATTTCAGCAATTATCTTAAATTATTGGTTAAGACCGCCACCCTCCCGATTCATGGTATCTACGGAAAGGTTGCATGAAGGAGTTTCGTTCAGATACGCTTTCATTAAGAATAGAGTGCGCTCCCTGGTGGTGGAATGTGGAACTAACATAACGCGATATTGTTAAAATTAGGAAATCTATCAATGCGATCTGTTTTAAACTTTGAGATAGTTCATAGCACATAATATATTATCTATTCTATTATATATATATATATAATCTATTATCTATTATATATATAAAATCCAAACGGAAATTTCGTTCCGAACGCCTAGATTTCGAGTTCTACTGCATGGATTTTTACGGAACCTACACCGTTAGATAGGTATTGTTTCAGGGAAGGTTTTAATCTATAACACATTATTCTACCTATATTAGTTTTAGAATTATGACGGAAAATTCTGTTATTTTGGGCGATAAGGTTACCATTTTATTTCTTGGCGAAATTCATCGTTAATAAAAAAAAAAAAAAAAAAAAAAAAAAAAAAAAAATTGAAACGGCTATTAAACCTCGAAAAATAAAAGAAAAACTGTTACTAATTTTATTTAAATGAAAAAAAAAGAAAAAAAGAAGAAGAAAATCCGTGTTAATGTGTGATAATATTAAAAAAAGGAAACATTTAATCAAAACCTGAAAGAAATATTTGTAATGCTTAAAAATTAATTTAATAAGAAATATTACACTTGATACGTAATATTTGGCTCTTTATCGCTTGCGTTAGATCTGAAAATTTGATTAGATTAAATTTTAACGACATTTTCTTTCTGTTCTGTTCTTTTCTTTTTTTTTATATCTAATTGTCCCATCACGTGACTTATAGAAGAAACAAGCAGATGTAATTGTGAGTCACATGTGTAATTACGATTTGTTTCTTTACAATTTTTTATTTTTCTTTTGTCGCCAAACAATGTGATTTTAAGCCAAAAATGCATAAGCGTGACATTAGCTTGAGGATGTTCTCACAAATGTTGTTTTTTTTAGGTGAAAGAGATCATTTTTTGAGTACATTTTCATATCCAAATGTAACTTATATAGATATCAGTTAATATTTTAAAAATGGAATCGAATACTTAAATTTCAGTGTGAATTTCTGCCACACATACATATTGTAAAATAATTTCATACTTTTTAAAATGTTTTTCGCCGTAATTCCGAAAGCATGTGATATTTATAAACTCGAACTCAGATCAACGAATATTACCCATTTTATGTAAGCAAATATTATCTATTTTCTCAAGTCATATCGCCAATTTCATTTATAGGAAAATTCACAGATTCGAAATCTAGGAAATAAAGATAATTTTTAAGGAAATTTATGTTTTAATACGTTATTACTATGGAAAAATTCAACATTTTGAAAAAAAAAATTACAAGTCTTTTGTAATTCGTCATTTCTTCTTCGTCTTTCTTCGTACTTGCTCCTCTGTTATTAATATTTCAAATGATATTGGACTAATTTTCGATCATCGATTCACCGCAAAATCCCATATCTAATATAGTATATAAAATAAAGTCTGGATTAGGGGACTAATTAACGCATAGCGCAAACTACTGAACCTAAAATCTTGAAAATCGTGGGAAAAATACTTCTTATGACATAAACTTCTGCTAAGAAAGTATTTTCTAAAGTGTCACCCCCAATGGTTTTTGCACGGGGAGGGGAAAAAAAATCGAATATCAAAATTATGCGTCAAATGACAGCATATTTTAATGTAGTTTTGAATGCTGAATCGAATGCTACCAAATAAATTTTTATAAGTCCAACAGTTCATGACACATTTCATATTTTTCTAATTTGGCGGTGTCTTTGGCATCTAAACCTCAAAATATCTATCATTACATCCGTTACTCTAGCAACGGAAAAAATTCAAATCAACCCTTTTGGCTAAAAAATAAAAACGGCTCTAAAGCATCTTAATTAAAAAAAAATAGTGATTTTATGTAAAATAAAAGGGAAAAAATGAATACTGAGAATTTAGCGTTATAAAACAAAAATGGAAAAGGTACTACTTAGATATTCCGTCGACCAAAAATCTATTGTCAAACTATAAGATTAAATGCCAATAATGGTTGATCGTAAATATCAAATTCATTTGAATTTAAACAAACTACACGTGTTTACGTCATCAAGTGATTTTAATTTCGACGTTTTATTTGTATTTTTATTAATGTTATACTAATTTATTTGTTATTTCGTTATTTAAAATAAAGATTATGTCAATTTATATAATTTGGCGAATGGTTTGGCGATTTATATAATTTGGCGAAATGGGTCGACGGGATAACAAGTAGTACCAATGAAAATATTTAAGTATGAAAGCAATGTTTGTAACGACTTAAAAATTATTTTCATATATATAAACTCGGTTTATGGCGTCAGATGCCGTCATCCGAAGAATCTACAAGAGTCTTTTTCCAATTTTTCCGGTAATAGGTTCCTCAATGAAAGAAATTGGAATTGGAATAATATTGTGCGATTTATAAATTGCTCCTCGATAAGAAGAAACAAGTTGGAAATTGCACGTCAAACGTGGCAAATGAGGTGCGTTCGTACTATAACTAGTTTTATAATTATTTTTTGCACCCCATATTGTACTGAATGTATATTTTTTTTGCACTTCGTAAAGTGCATAGTCTGATACATCATTAAAATGCACTTCCAATATTTTTTTCGGAACACTTTTGACTGTCCCTGTAATTAAACTATACATCCGATTTTCCTAAAATTTGAAATAGCTCAACAAAATTTTGCAACAATTATATCTTTAAAATTTCAGACCATTCGGAAGGCTGTAATATCATTAAAATGCACTTGCAATAATTTTTCCCATTGGCCGTAATGTAAAGAAAAACTTTTGACTGTCCCTGTAATTAAACTATACATCCGATTTTCCTAAAATTTGAAATGGCTCGACAAAATTTTGCAACAATTATATCTTTAAAATTTCAGATCATTCGGAAGGCTCTAATATCATTAAAATCCACTTGCAATAATTTTTCCCATTAGCCGTAATGTAAAGAAAAACTTTTGACTGTCCCTGTAATTAAACTATACATCCGATTTTCATAAAATTTGAAATGGCGCGACAAAATTTTGCAACAATTATATCTTTAAAATTTCAGATCATTCGGAAGGCTCTAATATCATTAAAATCCACTTGCAATAATTTTTCCCATTGGCCGTAATGTAAAGAAAAACTTTTGGCTGTCCCTGTAATTAAACTATACATCCGATTTTCCTAAAATTTGAAATAGCTCAACAAAATTTTGCAACAATTATATCTTTAAAATTTCAGATCATTCGGAAGGCTCTAATATCATTAAAATCCACTTGCAATAATTTTTCCCATTAGCCGTAATGTAAAGAAAAACTTTTGACTGTCCCTGTAATTAAACTATACATCCGATTTTCATAAAATTTGAAATGGTTCGACAAAATTTTGCAACAATTATATCTTTAAAATTTCAGATCATTCGGAAGGCTCTAATATCATTAAAATCCACTTGCAATAATTTTTCCCATTGGCCGTAATGTAAAGAAAAACTTTTGACTGTCCCTGTAATTAAACTATACATCCGATTTTCCTAAAATTTGAAATGGCTCGACAAAATTTTGCAACAATTATATCTTTAAAATTTCAGATCATTCGGAAGGCTCTAATATCATTAAAATCCACTTGCAATAATTTTTCCCATTGGCCGTAATGTAAAGAAAAACTTTTGACTGTCCCTGTAATTAAACTATACATCCGATTTTCCTAAAATTTGAAATGGCTCGACAAAATTTTGCAACAATTATATCTTTAAAATTTCAGATCATTCGGAAGGCTCTAATATCATTAAAATCCACTTGCAATAATTTTTCCCATTGGCCGTAATGTAAAGAAAAACTTTTGACTGTCCCTGTAATTAAACTATACATTCGATTTTCATAAAATTTGAAATGGCTCGACAAAATTTTGCAACAATCATATATTTGAAATTTAAGACCATTCGGTTGGGTAGTTTTTGCTCTGTTACATGCGGACAGACGGACGGACGGACGGACAGACGGACAGACGGACGGACAGACGGACAGACGGACGGACAGACGGACGGACTGAACGACGACTATAGGTGCTACGTATTTATATAATTACGAACGCACCTAAAAATGGGTACATTTATAACAACCGTGCGCACATCTCGCTGATAGCATTTTTAAAATTCCCAGTAGCAGTAGTTACATTTTGCATATGTAAATTAAAAATATTTTTTAGCTTTTAATTATGGCATTATTTCCTGTTATTGTTTATCTTTTCAGTTTTTTAAATGAAATTAGTATAAGGCATGCATTTTAAATTAAATGAGTGAAAGGTTTGTGTTTTAAATGAAAATAATAGAATAAGAATATGCTATGAAAACAATCTTTATTGATTTATTACCTGCGCCCGGCTGACATAAAAGTACCACAAAAGCCACATACTCACTTTTCTTTGAGTAGTTGCTCATGAGAATTCAAGTTAACCTTCCGTAATCGGATACTTCACATATGGGTGTATTAGCTTTAATGTTGAAAGCATCATTTTTGTTTGAAGCGAAAACTTTACTATGAATTCTATTACACAAAATCGCATCATCATCATCTACTATATATTTACAACGGAAATTTGTATTTCATTCCGATTGTTTATAATACTTTCGTAGGATATACCACAATTAGTTAGGTAATAATTTTGGAAAGGTTTTAGTGTATACATATTGTTCAAGGGTACTTAGTTATAGAGCAACAGTAAAAGTTCAAAAATTAAGTGAACCTGATTATGAAAGTTTAGCCTTTTTAAAAAAATCTACAGAACATATTTTGTTACAAGTGGCCCTGTTGCATGACTTTTAGGAATGGTGTTAGTATATACGATTTCATTATGTGTTTATTAGTTACAGAGGTATTAATTCCTGTTGTCATAACGGTCTCTTTACCCGACCATAAGTGCGCTGTTTATAATCAACTAAAACAATTACCTCTTAATTGCTAAATTTTGTCCAACGCTTAAGATAACATTATATCGCAATGGCGTTCGCATCGTTTTCAGTAATGTGCAAGGTCAAGCTGAAGATCCATATTGTTTAAAATGCAAGTTCAAATTCACCATTTAGTTTAATCCAAGGTTCATTTGGAAATATTGACCAGCGCAGCGGGCATAGCCTGCTAGTCTATTATATATATATAATCCAAACGGAAATTTCGTTCCGAACGCCGAGATTTCGAGTTCTACCGCATGGATTTTGACGGAACTTATACCGTTAGATAGGTATCGTTTCAGGGAAGGTTTTAAGCTATAACACATCATTCTACCTAGATTAGTTATAGAATTATTACGGAAAATTATTTTATATTGAACTTTGTAACTTCATATTTCCTTAAATATCTGGGCTCCTATTGGTCGTAGAGCTTAGATCTCGCGCCAAAAGTAGCTCCGAAGCACCCAAGCAAACTTTTCCCCGCGATTATTTTGCCGTCTTCCGATTTCCTCTAACTCTATTAGGGGCCCGCGTAGGCCCCTTTAACATATTTTTCGTAGTAATTTCAGCAATTATCTTACATTATTCGTTAAGACCGCCACCCTCCCGATTCATGTATCTACGCAAAGGTTGCACGAAGGAGTTTCGTTCGGATACGCTTTCGTTAAGAATAGAGTGCGCTCCCTGGTGGTGGAATGTGGAACTAACATAACGCGATATTGTTAAAATTGGGAAATCTAACAATGCGATCTGTTTTAAACTTTGAGATAGTTCATAACACATAATCTATTATCTATTCTATTATATATATATATATAATCTATTATCTATTCTATTATCTATTATATATATAAAATCCAAACGGAAATTTCGTTCCGAACGCCTAGATTTCGAGTTCTACTGCATGGATTTTTACGGAACTTATACCGTTAGATAGGTATTGTTTCAGGGAAGGTTTTAAGCTATAACACATTATTCTACCTATATTAGTTTTAGAATTATGGCGGAAAATTCTGTTATTTTGGGCGATAAGGTTACCATTTTATTTCTTGGCGAAATTCATCGTTGATAAAAAAAAATTGAAACGGCTATTAAACCTCGAAAAATAAAAGAAAAACTGTTACTAATTTTATTTAAATGAAAAAAAAATAAAAAAAGAAGAAGAAAATCCGTTTCAATGAGTGATAATATTAAAAAACGGAAACATTTAATCAAAACCTGAAAGAAATATTTGTAATGCTTAAAAATTAATTTAATA
Source organism: Maratus speciosus (assembly GCA_963932465.1). Classification (NCBI taxonomy): domain Eukaryota; kingdom Metazoa; phylum Arthropoda; class Arachnida; order Araneae; family Salticidae; genus Maratus; species Maratus speciosus. The sequence goes on along the minus strand of OZ010786.1, from coordinate 540,463,153 downwards.
AGAAATATTACACTTGATACGCAATATTTGGCTCTTTATCGCTTGTGTTAGATATGGAAACGAATCAGAAAATTTGATTAGATGAAATTTTAACGACATTTTCTTTCTGTTCTGCTCTTTTCTTTTTTTTTTATATCTAATTGTCCCATCACGTGACTTAAAGAAGAAACAAGCAGATGTAATTGTGAGTCACATGTGTAATTACTATTTGTTTCTTTACAATTTTTTATTTTTCTTTTGTCGCCAAACGATGTGATTTTAAGCCAAAAATGCATAAGCGTGACATTAGCTTGAGGATGTTCTCACAAATGGTGTTTTTTTAGGTGAAAGAGATCATTTTTTGGGTACATTTTCATATTCAATTGTAACTTATATAGATATCAGTTAATATTTTAAAAATGGAATCGAATGCTTAAATTTCAGTGTGAATCTCTGCCACACATACATATTGTAAAATAATTTCATACTTTTTAAAATGTTTTTCGCCGTAATTCCGAAAGCATGTGATATTTATAAACTCGAACTCAGATCAACGAATATTACCCATTTTATATAAGCAAATATTATCTATTGTTTATTTCATTTTTTCTCAAGTCATATCGCCAATTTCATTTATAGGAAAATTCACAGATTCGAAATCTAGGAAATAAAGATAATTTTTAAGGAAATTTATGTTTTAATACGTTATTACTATCGAAAAATTCAACATTTTGAAAAAAAAAAAAAATACAAGTCTTTTGTAATTCGTCATTTCTTCTTCGTCTTTCTTCGTACTTTCTCCTCTGTTATGTAATATTTCAAATGATATTGGACTAATTTTCGATCATCGATTCACCGCAAAATGGAATATCTAATATAGTATATAAAATAAAGTCTGGATTAGGTGACTAATTAACGCACAGCGCAAACTACTGAACCTAAAATCTTGAAAATCGTGGTAAAAATACTTCTTATGACATAGACTTCTGCTAAGAAAGGACTTTCTAAAGTGTCACCCCTAATGGTTTTTGCACGTGGAGGGGAAAAAAATCGAATATAAAAATTATGCGTCAAATGATAGCATATTTTAATGTAGTTTTGTATGCTGAATCGAATGCTACCAAATAAATTTTTATAAGCCAACAGTTCATGGCACATTTCATATTTTTCTAATTTGGCGGTGTCTTTGGCATCTAAACCTCAAAATATCCGTTACTCTAGCAACGGAAAAAATTCAAATCAACCCTTTTGGCTAAAAAATAAAAACGGGTCTATGAGTTTGAAATAAAAATGCAAGCATCTTAATTTTTTAAAAAAATAGTGATTTTATGTAAAATAAAAGGGAAAAAATTACTGAGAATTTCGCGTTATAAAACAAAAATGGAAAAGGTACTACTTAGATATTCCGTCGACCAAAAATCTATCGTCAAACTATAAGATTGAATGCCAATAATGGTTGATCGTAAATATCAAATTCAATTGAATTTAAACAAACTACACGTGTTTACGTCATCAAGTGATTTCAATTTCGACGTTTTATTTGTATTTTTATTAATGTTATACTAATTTATTTGTTATTTCGTTATTTAAAATAAAGATTATGTCAATTTATATAATTTGGCGAATGGTTTGGCGATTTATATAATTTGGCGAAATTGGTCGACCGGATAACAAGTAATACCAATGAAAATATTTAAGTATGAAAGCAATGTTTGTAACGACTTAAAAATTATTTTCATATATATAAACTCGGTTTACGGCGTCAGATGCCGTCATCCGAAGAATCTACAAGAGTCTTTTTCCATTTTTTCCGGTCATAGGTTCCTTAATGAAAGAAATTGGAATTCGAATAATATTGTGCGATTTATAAATTGCTCCTCGATAAGAAGGAAAAATGGGTACATTTATAACAACCGTGCGCACATCTCGCTGATAGCATTTTAAAAATTCCCAGTAGCAGTAGTTACATTTTGTGTATGTAAATTAAAAATATTTTTTCTTTTAATTATGGCATTATTTCCTGTTATTGTTTATCTTTTCAGTTTTTTAAATAAAATTAGTATAAGGCATGCATTTTAAATTAAATGAGTGAAAGGTTTGTGTTTTAAATGAAAATAATAAAATAAGAATATGCTATGAAAACAATCTTTATTGATTTATTACCTGCGCCCGGCTGACATAAAAGTATCACAAAAGCCACATATTCACTTTTCTTTGAGTAATTGCTCATGAGAATTCAAGTTAACCTTCCGTAATCGGATACTTCACATATTGGTGTATTACCTTTAATGTTGAAAGCATCGTTTTTGTTTGAAGCGAAAACTTTACTATGAATTCTATTACACAAAATCGCATCATCACCATCTACTATATATTTACAACGGAAATTTGTATTTCATTCCGATTGTTTATAATACTTTCGTAGGATATACCACAATTAGTTAGGTAATAATTTTGGAAAGGTTTTAGTGTATACATATTGTTCAAGGGTACTTAGTTATAGAGCAACAGTAAAAGTTCAAAAATTATGTGAACCTGATTATCAAAGTTTAGCCTTTTTAAAAAAATCTACAGAACGTATTTTGTTACAAGTGGCCCTGTTGCATGACTTTTAGGAATGGTGTTAGTATATACGATTTCATTATATGTTGATTAGTTACAGAGGTATGAATTCCTGTTGTCATAACGGTCTCATTACCCGACCATAAGTGCGCTGTTTATAATCAACTAAAACAATTACTTCTTAATTGCTAAATTTTGTCCAATGCTTGAGATAACATCATATCGCAATGGCGTTCGCATCGTTTTCAGTAATATGCAAGGTCAAGCTGAAGATCCATATTGTTTAAAATACAAGTTCACCATTTAGTTTAATCCAAGGTTCATTTGGAAATATTGACCAGCGCAGCGGGCATAGCCTGCTAGTATATATATAAAATCCAAACGGAAATTTCGTTCCGAACGCCGAGATTTCGAGTTCTACCGCATGGATTTTGACGGAACTTATACCGTTAGATAGGTATCGTTCCAGGGAAGGTTTTAAGCTATAACACATCATTCTACCTAGATTGGTTATAGAATTGGTACGGAAAATTCTATTATTTTGGACTTTGTTACTTCATATTTCCTTAAATATCTGGGCTCCTATTGGTCGTAGAGCTTAGATCTCGCGCCAAAAGTAGCTCCACAGCACTCAAGCAAACTTTTCCCCGCGATTATTTTGCCGTCTTCCGATTTCCTCTAACTCTATTAGGGGCCCGCGCAGGGCCCCTTTAAAATATTTTTCGTAGTAATTTCAGCAATTATCTTAAATTATTCGTTAAGACCGCCACCCTCCCGATTCATGTATCTACGGAAAGGTTGCACGAAGGAGTTTCGTTCGGATACGCTTTCGTTAAGAATAGAGTGCGCTCCCTGGTGGTGGAATGTGGAACTAACATAACGCGATATTGTTAAAATTGGGAAATCTAACAATGCGATCTGTTTTAAACTTTGAGATAGTTCATAACACATAATCTATTATCTATTCTATTATGTATATATATAAAATCTATTATCTATTCTATTATCTATTATATATATAAAATCCAAACGGAAATTTCGTTCCGAACGCCTAGATTTCGAGTTCTACTGCATGGATTTTTACGGAACTTATACCGTTAGATAGGTATTGTTTCAGGGAAGGTTTTAAGCTATAACACATTATTCTACCTATATTAGTTTTAGAATTATGACGGAAAATTCTGTTATTTTGGGCGATAAGGTTACCATTTTATTTCTTGGCGAAATTCATCGTTGATAAAAAAAAAAAAATTGAAACGGCTATTAAACCTCGAAAAATAAAAGAAAAACTGTTACTAATTTTATTTAAATGAAAAAAAAAAGAAAAAAAGAAAAAGAAAATCCGTTTCAATGAGTGATAATATTAAAAAACGGAAACATTTAATCAAAACCTGAAAGAAATATTTGTAATGCTTAAAAATTAATTTAATAAGAAATATTACAATTGATACGCAATATTTGGCTCTTTATCGCTTGCGTTAGATATGGAAACGAATCAGAAAATTTGATTAGATGAAATTTTAACGACATTTTCTTTCTGTTCTGCTCTTTTCTTTTTTTTTTATATCTAATTGTCCCATCACGTGACTTAAAGAAGAAACAAGCAGATGTAATTGTGAGTCACATGTGTAATTACTATTTGTTTCTTTACAATTTTTTATTTTTCTTTTGTCGCAAAACGATGTGATTTTAAGCCAAAAATGCATAAGCGTGACATTAGCTTGAGGATGTTCTCACAAATGGTGTTTTTTTAGGTGAAAGAGATCATTTTTTGGGTACATTTTCATATTCAATTGTAACTTATATAGATATCAGTTAATATTTTAAAAATGGAATCGAATGCTTAAATTTCAGTGTGAATCTCTGCCACACATACATATTGTAAAATAATTTCATACTTTTTAAAATGTTTTTCGCCGTAATTCCGAAAGCATGTGATATTTATAAACTCGAACTCAGATCAACGAATATTACCCATTTTATATAAGCAAATATTATCTATTGTTTATTTCATTTTTTCTCAAGTCATATCGCCAATTTCATTTATAGGAAAATTCACATATTCGAAATCTAGGAAATAAAGATAATTTTTAAGGAAATTTATGTTTTAATACGTTATTACTATCGAAAAATTCAACATTTTGAAAAAAAAATACAAGTCTTTTGTAATTCGTCATTTCTTCTTCGTCTTTCTTCGTACTTTCTCCTCTGTTATGTAATATTTCAAATGATATTGGACTAATTTTCGATCATCGATTCACCGCAAAATGGAATATCTAATATAGTATATAAAATAAAGTCTGGATTAGGTGACTAATTAACGCACAGCGCAAACTACTGAACCTAAAATCTTGAAAATCGTGGTAAAAATACTTCTTATGACATAGACTTCTGCTAAGAAAGGACTTTCTAAAGTGTCACCCCTAATGGTTTTTGCACGTGGAGGGGAAAAAAATCGAATATAAAAATTATGCGTCAAATGATAGCATATTTTAATGTAGTTTTGTATGCTGAATCGAATGCTACCAAATAAATTTTTATAAGCCAACAGTTCATGGCACATTTCATATTTTTCTAATTTGGCGGTGTCTTTGGCATCTAAACCTCAAAATATCTATCATTACATCCGTTACTCTAGCAACGGAAAAAATTCAAATCGACCCTTTTGGCTAAAAAATAAAAACGGCTCTATGAGTTTGAAATAAAAATGCAAGCATCTTAATTTTTTTTAAAAAAATAGTGATTTTATGTAAAATAAAAGGAAAAAAATTACTGAGAATTTAGCGTTATAAAACAAAAATGGAAAATGCACTACTTAGATATTCCGTCGACCAAAAATTTATCGTCAAACTATAAGATTAAATGCCAATAATGGTTGATCGTAAATATCAAATTCACTTGAATTTAAACAAGCTACACGTGTTTACGTCATCAAGTGATTTTAATTTCGACGTTTTATTTGTATTTTTATTAATGTTATACTAATTTATTTGTTATTTCGTTATTTAAAATAAAGATTATGTCAATTTATATAATTTGGCGAATGGTTTGGCGATTTATATAATTTGGCGAAATTGGTCGACGGGATAACAAGTAGTACCAATGAAAATATTTAAGTATGAAAGCAATGTTTGTAACGACTTAAAAATTATTTTCATATATATAAACTCGGTTTATGGCGTCAGATGCCGTCATCCGAAGAATCTACAAAAGTCTTTTTCCATTTTTTCCGGTCATAGGTTCCTCAATGAAAGAAATTGGAATTGGAATAATATTGTGCGATTTATAAATTGCTCCTCGATAAGAAGAAAAAATGGTTACATTTATAACAACCGTGCGCACATTTCGCTGATAGCATTTTTAAAATTCCCAGTAGCAGTAGTTACATTTTGCGTATGTAAATTAAAAATATTTTTTTGTTTTTAATTATGGCATTATTTCCTGTTATTGTTTATCTTTTCAGTTTTTTAAATGAAATTAGTATAAGGCATGCATTTTAAATGAAATGAGTGAAAGGTTTGTGTTTTAAATGAAAATAATAAAATAAGAATATGCTATGAAAACAATCTTTATTGATTTATTATCTGCGCCCGGCTGACATAAAAATATCACAAAAGCCACATATTCACTTTTCTTCGAGTAGTTGCTCATGAGAATTTAAGTTAACCTTCCGTATTCGGATACTTAACATATTGGTGTATTAGCTTTAATGTTGAAAGCATCGTTTATGTTTGAAGCGAAAACTTTACTATTACACAAAATCGCATCATCATCATCCACTATATATTTACAACGGAAATTTGTATTTCATTCCGATTGTTTATAATACTATCGTAGGATATACCACAATTAGTTAGGTAATAATTTTGGAAAGGTTTTAGTGTATACATATTGTTCAAGGGTACTTGGTTATAGAGCAACAGTAAAAGTTCAAAAATTAAGTGAACCTGATTATGAAAGTTTAGCCTTTTTAAAAAAATCTACAGACCATATTTTGTTACAAGTGGCCCTGTTGCATGACTTTTAGGAATGGTGTTAGTATATACGATTTCATTATATGTTGATTAGTTACAGAGGTATTAATTCCTGTTGTCATAACGGTCTCATTACCCGACCATAAGTGCGCTGTTTATAATCAACTAAAACAATTACTTCTTAATTGCTAAATTTTGTCCAACGCTTAAGATAACATTATATCGCAATGGCGTTCGCATCGTTTTCAGCGATGAGCAAGGTCAAGCTGAAGATCCATATTGTTTAAAATACAAGTTCAAATTCACCATTTAGTTTAATCCAAAGTCCATTTGGAAATATTGACCAGCGCAGCGGGCATAGCCTGCTAGTATTTAATAAATTATCTATATTACATGCTTTAGATTTTATTTGTATTTTGTACTTTTTAGTGAAAAATATTTTTTGTGTCAGTATCACGTACAGTTTTTTCGTGCGTGGGTTAGCGCGTAAGAAATATTATTTTTGCTAGAACGTTGCGAAAATATATTTGTAAACTAGAATGTATATTACTTTCTTCTATCTTCAGTAGAAGATAGTATTGCAATCGAAATTTTTTCGACTTCCGGTTTTCGACGGATTTACACGTTTTAGGGATCAGAGATTACAAAAAATATGTTTATAGAAAATGTTTGTATTTCCGTGTGTCCGTCTGTCCGTGGTTCCGTATGTCTCCATTGTACCATCGAAAATTGCATGAAGTTATGCATAGAATTGAACCAATTTTTTTTTTTAATTTTTGGCTATACCAAGCAGGTCCTCCCTGAATTTGGAAAAATTACGCCGGTAGCGGGCGCTATAATAGCGATTTTTGTGCGATTTTGATTATTGTACCATCGAAAAGTGTATGAAGTTATACATTAGGGTGGTGCGAAAAAAGTCAAGTTGATATTTCCGAGTTGCTATAGTGCGGAAAAGTTGCGATTGGTAAATACAAGAAAAACAAAAACAAAATTATTTAAATCGGACTTTATCTTCCGATCCCGCAAACCGCCTAAAAATTATAAAAAGTTGAACATTTCCGATTTTTTCAGAATTTTTTTCTTTTTTTACGTATATTTATTTTTTATCGCTATAGTGAAAAATATTTGCAGATTGTAATGTTTAATAATAATAAAAATAAACAGTTGCGTTTAAAGAATAGCTTCCGATCACGCAAGCTCAATACAAATCGGCAAAAATTCAATTTTCAGTGATTTTGATGAATAAAGAAAATAATCACCTGAGATCAGTTTGCGTTCCAATATTAACATTTGCATATAAATTGTACAATGTACAACTCTTTGCTTGTTTAGATATTTGATAATGTTTAAACAAACCAGAACTCACCACGTGAAGCTAGCTGCACTTCGAGTTCAAACCACACCCTATCCTCCATCCAACCAATGAGGGTATGTGCTATTTACATTACTTAAATATATAGTTTGTTATAATAAAGTCAAAACACTGTATTAAAAAACTAGTGTCGTGACAGTATAAGATATACAATTTGTTATGCCATCTGTTTAAGTCAGACTTTTAGACGCAACTTTGTACTGCAATTTGGTGGTAATGTCTGGTATTATGGACATTGATTTCAGTGTAGTCCTGGTGCTCTCTTGATTGGGGCCCACATACCTTATGATGCTTCCGTTACCGATTTAACGCACCACTGGACATCTTACGTGTAATTGGGAAACTTTTTATCATCCCAGACTGAGATATGACCTGATTAAACAAAGAAATGCATTTCTTCAGGGGTTTTTCTCCGAAAAAGAGGTGGAAATGTTAATTTTGCTACATTACAATCAATTAATTCTGGATTGTAGGAGTGATAAAGATTCAGATACCTTTACCCTTTGAAACATTTTGCCTGGCTTTTAATACTCTTCTTAGCCCTAGCTCTCTTATATGCCTCCTCTTATAAAAGACCATTGCCATCAGTAGGTTTTCCGGGTGAGCAAAGAACGAGTTTCGTTCAGTTTCAGGGACTACACTTTCTTCAGGTTGTCACGAAAGTATCGAGATGTTTCAATTGCTCTGTACAGATTAATAGGCCCGTCTGTAATGTACTTACAACATTTTATTTCAAAACAAACTGGCAAGTAAGATTTTAAAATAAATGTCAATATGGCTTTAAGGCGTCCGATGGGTTTTCCACGCTCGCGTAAAGTCGAAGGGCTCTATTTGCACAAGTGAGCAATCTGGCATGTGAAATTGGGCCGGAGTCACACTCTAATAAGTCATTTGGAAAGTTGCCACTTTTAATTGCTTGACTTATGCCAAGAAGATATCTTTGGTCCTTACTCAACAGTTGCCTATCCACTTCTGGAATTTCACAATCAGTCAATTGAAAATTTATCACTGGGAGCTTTACACAACAATGATATTGTGTCCAAATGGTGTACTAAATGATCTTGGGCCAGTTGTTTCAACATTCAAATGTTGAAAAAGATGGCGGAAAGGTAATTCAACAAAATGGAATAAACAAACAACCCACTGCAGTGGTTGTCAGAGATGAACTTCAAGCTTTCTGATAGCACCACCTTTCTATCCAGTATTGGTATTTGTACCATCACAGCCTACCAAATCTAAGTATTCTAGTGGTACCCCTTGTTCACTAAGACATGATACTATGAAAGCTACAATGTCCTTAGCAGTCCCGGAGTTTGGAGGCACATGGCCTAAATAAACTGAGCCACGTTCTTTCATGACAGGACGGTGTTCCTCTTTAATAGTTCGACGAACCTGTTTAGTTTCCTGTTTGCAATCCTTTCTTTAACTAGGGTATCGTCCTTTCTTCCGTCAAAATAGTATATGCCAAGCAGTTCATCTGAATCCAGTTGACTTTTCTGTAAATTTTATGGAGTTAGGTGAGACTAGGTGGGAGAGCGTTCGCCGACTTCAGCGCTGTTTTCCAACGTGGCTAACGGCAGTTGGGTGCAGTACTAAACTTTTCAGACCTGAAACGAACTCTTCGTGGTAAGTTATAGGTTGTTTAAAAATAACTTAATATGCTCAATAGTATCAATTAACTTTTAAATCTTAACCTGAGACTGCAAACTGACCTCAGTTGATTATATTCTTAATGTATGAAAATCATTCAAAATTGAATTTTTGCCGATTTTTATTGAGCTTGCGCGATCGGAAGATATTCTCTAAACACAATTATTATTATTATTATTATTAAACAGTACAAACTGCAAATAATTTTCCCTATAGCGATAAAAAATATATAAACATAAAAAATAAAAAAAAATCGGAAATTTTCATTTTTTTGGAATTTTTAGGCGGTTTGCGGGATCGGAAGATAAAGTCCGATTTGAAGAATTTTTTTTTGTTTTTCTTGTATTTACCAATCGCAACTTTTCCGCACTATAGCAAAGCCGCCTCAAGACTACAAGCCAAACACGAGGTTTCGTGACGTCACGACGCGGGGCTTAGATCAGCCGTGAAGAGCACATACGTTATTTAAAACATATTAATTCTTTCCTCTATATACCAACTTATTATCACAACATATGGGAAAAAAATAAAAACGTATAGTTTAAAGACGCTAATTAAGTGCTTCTTAATCAATTTCGATCACTCGAAACAATAATAACAACAAAAACAAAAATTATGAAATAATATCACTGTGTCAGTCAAAATGTGCACTTAATTAAAGTTACATTAAAGAAAAATGATTGGTTAATGAAAAAAAAAAATCGAAGTATTAAATTTAATTTAGTGAATAGTTTTCATTATTTATTCTATTTTGAAATTTACAAAAATATCAATTATCTATTTTCTATATATTCTAAAACAAGACATTAATAAATATATGTAAGCAAAATCTACAAATATGTATATAATATATATATAAACATATATATGTAGTTTTAAACACATAGAGAGTATTACTTTGCTTTCAATTATTTCATTTTCAAAAATAAATAAATAAATACCAATATTCTGTCAATCAAAACCCACATTTAAAATTAAATTAAAGTGGATGAAAAATGATTGTTAAATGAAAACAAATTCAAGTTGTATGCTATTTTTATTATTCATTGTGGCTTGAAATTATACGATAAATATCCTATTAAATATTTAGTGATTTGAAACATGCAAAGGAGTATTATAAATTTAATATAAATAAATAGTAAAACTACAGAGTGCATGAAATTAGGTAACAACACAGATAAATTTTTCTTACTGTAAACTTTACTTAGCAGAAGTGGGTAATTTTCACATAAAATCGATTAAATTGAAAAAACACAAAGCTCTCATAATAAAACAAAACAAGGTCATGAAACAGAAAATTATTATTTTCTTAATTTTTGCATTATTTTAAAATATTATGCAAGGTACAAGCAATACAGTTTTTAAAAAGTGTACTGAAACCTGGTGAGAACAAAAGAAAGAAAGAAAACACTTTCATCAATTGTAATCGAAATATTCCTAACATATATTTATTTTGTTCAGATATTCAAGAATTAAGATTTTGGACTTTGTACTATATATCATTAGAAAACTAATGATTTAAATTTTATTAGGTATAACAACTTAGTATTACATTGTTTTCAAAATAAATTCTTCATACACGTTTTCCTCATAACGAGTCAAGTTGAAATCATTTATTATGGACCAATTGGGGGTATTTTTTTTAGACACCTTATAACATAAATAGAAAAACAAATAAAAGTTTGCAAACAAATACTCCTTTGCAACAAATCCATGATTTTTTCTACTATTATTCTACTAATATTTTTTCATAAAGTTGTGACCATCTTTTTGTGATACTCTGTATACAAATGTAAATAGTACCTGGTACGAAATTTATGCATGCATACAATAAGTATGAAGTTTAGCACTAACCACTTATGCATTATTCGCGAATAATTTCTACGGATCGATAAAAGGGGGGTCCCAGAATGGTGCTTGCTTCGAGGACCTAGATAAACAAAGTCGGGTCCTGACTACACAGAAAAGTAAATTTATAATTATGTAACAATAATTTTATTTATTGTTATTTTTAATTAAACGTTAAAAGTTATATAAAAACACACAAAATTTTTGCGAATTCGGAAGGGGGGGGGGATAAATTCTTTACAGTCATTGTAAAAATAAAGAGATTCAGACACATCATTCCCATATCTGTAATTGTCATGTATAAGCATGCACTGTGTAACAAACATTATAAAATGAATTTTTATTAAGAGTTTAAGATTAAAAAACACCAATAAATTAGTATGTATATTCATCGGGCTTTAAAAGAAATAAACAAGATTATGCATCCATAACAATGTTATGCATCCATAGAAATTGTGATGAAAGTTTCTAGTACATTTAAATTTTTAAGTACGAAAATATCTATAAAAATACATAAATTTTGGTATCAAATTAAAGCCTAATCAATTCTGCCTACAGAATAATCAGAGTTATACTATTCTCACGACCAGTGTTTTCTAATAAAAGTCGATCATTAAAAGTCACTCTAATGAGAGAAAACAGAACAAATTAAAAAGATAGGAAGGTGTGACAAGTTGTAAATTACATAATAATTAAGCTTGTAATTAAGACTTTTGGCTGAAAATGTTTTAGCATGATTAGTATCCAAGAAACTCAGTCTGACATAAATTTCAGCTATCTGGTGCCAGTATTTCCGAGTAAATAAAGTCAGAAGTTTTAATCGAAATTATTGAATAGCAAGAAAGGTAAAGTTTAAACTAATAATATTTATGCTGTACTTACTGTATACAAAATTTCATCAGTTTTCAGTGGTAAATTTCTGAGTAATAATAATTTTAAAGTTTTTTTTCTATTAATTTGTTTAAATTAAAAGAACTAATTAAAATTTCCACTTGAAAATATAATAGTTGAGGTAGAAAAATATGTCGCATAGGACATTAAAATTTCAAACTGAATTGGCCGTATAGCTTCCAAATTATAAGGAGAAATGTGTTGGCCCGAACAGAGCTGTCTAGCTCTGGCATATATTAAAATGAAGCTATTTTTACATATTTATAAAGAATATAATTAAACAATGAAAACTTTATTAATTAATAACTTTTGTGATAATTCACCAATTCACACCATTCAAGCACCAATTTTTAGCAAATTACGATAGACAGGGAATGATATAAGTCTCGATACGATTTAGTGATTTTTGCCACTTTAAATTACTGCTGTTTTTGAAATGAAACAGAAGTACAATAATATCGTTTTGTTTTGAAACACGTACACGGGATTGTTGACAATACGATACTGGGATTTAATAATTAATATATTTTAAAGAAGTTAAAAATAAAAGGTATTCTGAACACAAAAAATAGAGCTAGTACTAATAAAATATAAGTAGTTAATTTGAAAATAAAACTTACCTTCAAAAGAATATGTTCTATTAGTTAAGTAAACAACACGTGCATACGTTACATTTTAATTCTAAACAACCAGATACAAGTTTCAAAATCTCGGCATTGGCGCCAGCCCCGGGTCGTTACGTCACATATGTGGGGGAATGAAATCGTGTCTGGCTTGATAGTCTTGAGAAGGCTTTGACTATAGCGACTCGGAAATATCAACTTGAATTTTTTCGCACCACCCTATTATACATAGTATTGAACCAAACTTTTTGTGTATGTTTTTCGCCATGGCAAGAATGTCCTCCCTCAATTTAGAAAAAAAAACGTCGGTAGGGAACACTGTAATAGCGATTTTTGTGCATTTTGAAAATTGTACCATGGAAAAGTGTTTGAAATTACGTATAGAATTGAACCAAATTCTTTGTGTATGTTTTTGGCCATGGCAAGAAGGTCCTTCCTGAATTTGAAAAAAAATTTCCACCGGAAAGGGGCTCTGTAATAGCAATTTTTGTGCAATTTCCAATATTGTACCATCAAAAAGTTTACGAAATTATGCATAATTCTAATTGAAATACTAATAAAACTAAATAAAATGAAATATTGACATGAGATAGAAGAAAGTTTTCGGATTGGCGCATCCAACTAGTTTTTCGATTTCTTACTAGCGGATGGCTAACGGAAAATGCTGTACTAAAAATGTTGAAAAGTTGTATTGTCGTCGGAAGTACCTCTTAGTAAATAATTTGTATAAATCTAGCACATCAGAAAATGGCCTAAAAATAAATCAGAATATTCCATCTTTACTTACATAAAACCAGATTAAGTTAAATAACAAAAATTGTAAAAAAGAGACAAAATAAAATTTGATTTATTGGCAATCGTTAAATCAGATACTTTTCATTTTGCGATAACACTGAATTGCGTCCAGTAAAAAAATATATTCAACATTTAAGGAAGGATTTTTCATTGCACATTATGGATATAAATGGAATTATATTATTATAAGTAAAAAAAAAAAAAAAAAAAAGAAAAAAGAAAATTTTATCTTGTTATTGTTAAGACAATTTTGTAAAATTTCAATTTTTTTAAATAAAAGGAAACTTTTAATAGATATAATTATACTTCAATAATCTTTGACATACATTTATTTGATAAATCCTTCATGCAACGGTTATATCTGAAATTTTAGGATGTCATTAAAATTAGAATTGGTATCCTTAAATAAAAATGCAATAATACATTTAAAACGAAACATTCCAGGGCAAAACATTATTTCTCTCTACTTTTGAGAAAATATCATTACGGTGATGTTCCAAGATTACTTCCCCTCCCCCCACACGTTTTCCACACTAAGATTATTTCGCTCTTTGGAGCAGGACGATTCCTACAGAGACAAGGAAGATAATAGGGTGAAAGGTTCACAATGACTTACCTAGACAGAAGAAAACAAAAATTATAATCCATAATTGTCGAAAGTTCCCTTTTTTTAAAAGTTGGTTATTTATTTATTTATTTTATTTTTTAAGAAGATAAATCTATATGTATATAGGAATGGAGAGATGGAACTTTTCTCTTCTTCTTTCTTCGTTTCACTTCTTATTTGGCAGCTACATTATTTTAATTACTTAAAGCCTTTTGTATTATTATTATTATTATTATTATTATTATTATTTCCTATTAAATCTTTTTTGATATGTTTTATAATTATGATTTTGCATCACATTTCCTAAATAATTTCAAAAACATATAAAAAAAATTATACTCTTAGTTCGAATTTAAGATATATTAGAAAAATTTTCAAAATATTAAAAATATTAGAACTTGTGTGAACACAGGTTGAAGTAAACAATGGACTTTTTCTGACTAATTTCATATCCAATTACTGGACAAATTGCTACGAGGGTGAGTCCGAAAATAATTTCAACTGGCAACTGTGGACAGAGGTGTGTATTAAAGACAGAAAATATAATGAAACATTAAAGATAAGACGTAACTTTATTTTTCTACATAAGTGCCAAATGAGTTAAGACATTTGTCATACGCCTTTATAAGCTTCAAAAAGCATTCCAGCAAAAAAAATCAATGATCTGCATACGAAATAAGGGTTGAACGGCTCGCGTGACTTCAGCATTGCTTCCAAAGCTGTAGTCAAGCATTGATTTTGTCTGTAGTGGCCTTGCACGTTCGTACAGGTCTCGGTCTGCCCAACACTTGCTAACGTCCGTCATTGAATTGGCGGTACCATCTTCCCACCATTTGTTTCAACAGCACATTTGACCCATAGACTTCTAAGTGGCGGTTAAGGTTTTACTGCTCCCGATACTGCATGTGCCCTTTCATAGCGGACAACCTCTCTCACTTCCTCCTTTGACCACGAATTCAAAACTCTCCTTTTACCCATATCTACCGGGACCAGAAAGATGCAGAGCCCTGATATTTTCCTGGAGGGCTTTTCGAGGCTTAGAAAGGAGTAAGATAAATATCTCAACTCACTTAGCACTTATGTAGAAAAAGAAGGTTGCGCATTATCTTCCATGTTTCATTATATTTTTTGTCTTTCATACACACCTCTGTCCATAGTCGCCTGGGGGAATTTATTTTCGGTCTCACCCTTGTGACTGTAAAGCTTTTGCATGAGTTGCACACACAGCGGGATTTATAACTGTTTTTCATTTGCCGCCAAAGCTATTACTTTCATGACAATCAATGCATGTTTAGGGAGTGTAATTTTTATTCTCCTAATACGAAATTCAGATACGCAATGATTGAACTAAAAGAGTGCAAATACCCAACGCTATGGATAAAAACACTTGTTTTAATAACACAATTACTTCGAGGAGTCAATTCATAATACGCACTAATAAATCATAATATAATATATTTTACAATAAAAACTTTAGGCACTACGTGTAGATAATGTGTTGTCACTGATGAGTTAAAATAGCAGCATCGGTACACATAGTGAGAATTATTTATGAAGTTTTTTAATATTAAAATACGTTTTCATCAAAATTGGACTTATCAACTTTAAATTATAAGAATCCTACTTGGAGTTTTGATTATTATATGTAAAATTTGACTTATACTTTATTATTTATCTAACATAAAAAATAATTTTTGAGCTTTTCTTTCAATCTTACCTTCGTTTAAGAAATTCACCTCTAAAATAGAAAATGTTGTACATCATTTATTCACCATCTTATCATCTAATTGATTGAATTATCAGATATATAAAATTCAGCTTAGTTTTATGAAGCTTATGCTGATATATGCTTAATGGAATTTACAGTTTAATTAATTTTGTTTTCTTTATGTATTGTATTTGTCTGTATGTTTTTATCCACGTGCTTGAGTTATGGATATTTTTTTTATCTACTAGGCTAAAATTCGTGAAATGTATTAAAGAAAAACCCAGAAGAGGGTTTACTGTCTACTGGAATGCTGGTAGTACCATGTCAATGTATAAAGCAGTAAGAAAGATGAGTTGGTGAAAAAAGATACATTTCTTGGATGACATGCCACTGAACAAGCGATCGACGACGACACGTGAGGTTACCCGTGAAAGTAGATTGAGGGGAATAGATATATTAATGTACAAGGCCGACTAAGAAGGCAGACCGGAGAATTAGTTGAGAGTTGTGTCAGAACGGTGCTAGTTCTGCTGCGAACATTGTGTGTTTTCTCAAAAAGAGCTTTGTGGCAGAATTCAATGGGAGTACGAGATTTCGAATAGACTTGTACGATCGCCGTATTGAATAAGTCTTGTTGATGTATTTTCAAGAGAAACGATAATAGTACGTTTATAGTGTTATAACATAGTGAAGATAATACCCAAAATGTAATTTAATGTAGGACAGCTTATGCTATATCCCTGTTTGTAAATACAAATATTGTGTTTTGTTTTAAATGTTAAGTATATCTGAAATAAATCTTAAATTAAATATTTATTTAAACTGCCCTGGTTAACTGATTCAAGAAAAGTACATCGTGCCCTATACCATGAGATGGTGGCAGCATATTTATAAAAGAATATGCATATATTCCCGTGTGGCAGATTGTATGAAGTATTGTATGAATAGTAATTCAATTTCTACATTATAAAGCATGTTTCAGAAATCAGTTATAGATTAGTAAAGAAAAAAAAACTGATCGTACTGGTTGAATAACCTCAAATTTTTGATTCAGCATTTAGATTTGTTTATGCAATTTACTGAATTAATTAAAATATTCAATCATTATTTTTTTTAAAGAACCTATAAATTTTGACACGGTCTTAATAAATTATCCTCAACATTATCCTTCGCTATTATAGATTTTCTTATTCGAATTTGAAGGCATTTCTAAAATGTTTGTAGCGAGGTTTAATCGTAAAATTTCTACCAAATCTGTATCATATCTTTAATAAGTACAACTTGGTGGATACAAAATTCTTCACACATGTTTTTTAATAGTATTTCTTATATATTTTTTTGTGTTGTTGTTTGACAAATTCTGTATTTTTCATATACTTATGGTAATGCAAATTGCAACAAAATATTTTCAAATAATTTCCTATAAAAAATAGATAATTAGAGGCATTTTTATTTGTACAACAATTAAAGCTATTAATGAAAACTGTATTCGAAAATAATAAAGTAGTAACACTATTTAAAAATACATTAAAACTGTATTTTTGATTTAGTCTACTTGAAAATAAACCGACCGTAGAATGAGAGGAATGAATAGATGTTTTTTTTTTTTTCAGCATCGATAATGTTTGACCCTAATGATATACAATGAATCAGATTTATCGGACTATCAGATATGACATTTGTATGGAATGTGTCTCGAATTGCCGTTATCGTACATGGAAAAACCTTAAAACATTCTTCTGCCATACACTGTTAAAACTACAGGCTGCATATGGCACCATCTAGGAATGAAACTCCTGTCTCGCCAGCGACAGCCATAGGGGAGCCAGAATTGCACCCTTAACTATTGTGAAAAGTGGTACCCCTTAACCAGGGTGCCCTAATGAGTTGAAAGTATGGCACCCGAAGGGATAATAATTGCACCCCTACAATGTTCGCCAATATTTCCCAACAACTCTGAATATCATTTTGTGACATTAAGGAATATCTTTTTCTGCCATAGCTGAACATCGTTATTTGACATTGTGCGATATAATTTTATAATATTCCAGAATGACATTTTAAAATATTAAATTATAACTTTTTAGATATTAATTTCTTTTTTTAACCCCAACAACTGCGGTTTTCAAATGTGGTGAACGTTAAACTTCTCAATGATATAGAAGTTTATTCTCAAGAGATTTCTTGTCTCATTCAATATAAGACAGAGAAACCTGGCTCTATTAATACTTTCAGGGACGGTGGTATGTTTATGAAACCACTTAATTTTAATTCTCAAATGCGACAATGGCACCAGGATTTTTGTATTTTTTATTCTATTTTTTTTAAAGTAAAAAAAACAGTTTTTTCTTATTTGTAAATAAATTTGTATTTGAATTACGGTTCCAATCATTCATTTCAACATATTAGCAATGGATGTGTTTTGCCCCTGAAAGGGTTAATAAATAACGAAATTTACCCAGGGGAAATGTAGAAGTAAGAAACTTTCAATAGAATGTGGATAAAGCAGATTTTTCTGTTAGTGACGAAAAAAATGTCTGACAAAATTATAATTTAATTCTCTCATACTCTTTCAATTACAATCAACATCTTTTGTTTGCATTCTTTTAACAATGATTAATTTAAATATCACTTTTTATTATTCAGTTTCTTAGCAATTTAAAAAGAAAAAAATTAGAAAACCAATGATCTACTTTTAAAAGTAAACTTGAATTCTTTCTATAATAAAAAATTAAATTATTTTAAAAGTCTGAAATTGGAAACCATTTTAAAAAGATGAACACAGTATTCATTAAATATGCATAAATTGATCTATTTTTTATGTATAAACGTTATGTAATAAAAAAAAGCATCTGTCGTTTTTATAAAACTAACAATTGTTATATTTTAACATCTTTATAGGCGCTATGTTAATTTTTTAATAACAGATAATTCAAGAGCAATAATTTCAGATTTCCTTATTAAGTTTTTATATAGCACTATCAATAGATTTTAATATGAAATGTTTTTCTTGAGAATTTTTTCTATTGCAATCTCTATAAATTTCTATATAAATTGTACTACAAAAAAAATTTCGATAATTTTTTCAAAAATTCCAAAATTTCTAGGTAATTTTTTTTTCACATATATATAAATATATACAAATAACTATAGATTCCTAAAGATTTTTTTTAATGCAAATTTCATGACAGGCGTCTCACTGAAATACTCTTCGATGAAAACGATAGAAATGGGCGGTCCTTCATAACTTACCATTTCATCAGATACGCTAAATCTCGACAGATATCTTGAAATGTCTGAAAAATGATATTGTTTTTACGAATGCCGACAGATATCTCTGAATGTTGGAATATTAATATCATTTTCACAACATTGAACAATGCAAATAAAATATTAAAAATAAAGCATTAAAAATCAAGTTTTTATTTTTTTATGGCAAAATTGTTAAATTTTATTGTTTAGAATACTATTTACATATTGTAATGTTAGCAGTATTGCAAAAAATTCGTTTGAATGCTTTCATTAAAAAACTAATTTTAAATTACATCTGTGAATATCGGCAGATATTGTAAATTTGGCGTCTGACATTCATTGACTTTCGAGTACTGGCCATTATTGATCGGGATATTGGCCGATATTTGTGTGCTACCTGGTTCACAAAGTCGTAGATTTCACTTGCCGACGAAGAGATGTACACATGTCACAGCGCATGCGCTAAGTGGAATTTCCCCAGTGGTGTGCCATACTTCTACCACACAGCACCTTAATTACTCCAATCACCCATTGAAAAACTAATAGGCATCACAACCACATTTTAACACCTCTTGTTTTCAAATGATACCGTTCTGTTCACACCAATCTTCCAAACGGCACCGATAAGTCAGCTTCAGGTTTAAAAGTGTATAGCTTGTTCTGCACGGGTTTTAAATCTGCAAACATTGGCCATATGTTAGCATATTGTGTTATACCCTATCACCATTTGAGTGAGTAGCCCCTTAAGATATATAATATAGTAAGATCGTGAACTTTTGTAACATGATTTCAAGTATTTACGTTCACTAAAATAATTATATTTTAGAAATAACTGTATCACCAGAATGCTTGAAATTCAACATACAACGTATTGCTGCGAGTTAATTTTACGGATAACCTCTCTCTAATGCAGTTTTCTCCACTTTCTGATTAGTACTTACATCGCCATTTCGAGGCATATCTTGTATCACTAATGCTATATTTAAGTTTTTTAAAATATATCAAATTAAATGTCTTACGTTTACGTCAGATATGAAAAATGTACAATTTCAAATTTCTATATCTATTTAAAAAATGAAATATAACCTACGATTCTTTTAAATAGAAATCGATTTGGAAATGCGTTAAAAATGAAAATGCAAACTTACATTTAATTCCGCCAAATGCATTTTGGTTTATGCTTAGAAAACTACCAGCATTTCAATCTCTTGCAAAGATTAATAATCAGTTTAAAAATAAACGTTTCAATATTTAATCCTGCATAATGTCTAAATTACATAGCAGAAGGTCTTATCGTTTTTTAATCCTAAGGTAAAATGTACCAGTGAATCGAAATATGAAATATGATCTAGGTGAAAATATATTAGTATTGAAAATGTTTGAGTTTGGTACAATTTTATATGTAGACGATCTTAAGCAAAATTTATGTGTATCACTGATAAGTAGGTGTTATTATTAGACAATTGGTATCACTGCCGTTTATACGTTTTTTTTTTTTTTTTTTTTTTTTTTTTTCTGTATGATTAACATATAAAATGTACAATATACAATCCTTCATATGTAAAAGAAATCTGTCAGAAAATATCAGGCAGATTTAAATCATGACTGCAGAACTAATACAAAAATAAGCATATTTCAACGTTTTTAACTTGTTAAATTCCATTTAATACCCGTGTCAAGAAATTAGTAAGATTAATATGATTGATACAGTCCCTAAAAAATAAAGAATATTCTACCCCCGTCACATTCTTAAAGAAAAAACAAAATGCAACTTTTGCAATTACTTTGGCATAATTTATCTTAGCATTATAATTTTATTTATGAGTAATATTTTTATCCATAGTTTCGAAATATATGTAATGGAATGGGTGATCTGTGGCAATTTGTTGAGTGAATGAATAGAATTAGAATACCCACGTATTCATAATGTTGTTGTAATGTGGGTAATAAATTGAATAACTACTGTGCAAGATTATATATATATATATATATATATATATGTATGTATGTATATATATATATATTGTTTTTCAAAAAGTGCTGCATGCTTCATGTTTTTCATGTTTCACATGAAGTTATAATTTTTAGCATGAGCATTTATGAATTGTAACAGAAATTGATATTATTTTGATTTTGAGATATTTCAATCTGGACATACCGCCAAAATAGAAAATTGTAGAATTTCATTTTAAAACATTTTACTTTTTATATTTATTTAAAGGTTTATTCTCCATTTAGAATTTAAATAGCTATCAAGTTAGAGATTCATAATTATGAATTATTTTTCTTAGATTAACACATTAAATGTATTGATTAGAAAAAAATACTAGTATTCTTCCTTTAAATATGATAAAACAAAATCTTGAACATTAATTAACGTTTTGACATGTATTTACATTTATTACAGTAGAAACTGTTATAACCAAATTAACGTAAACTGGAGTAATCAGGATATGCGAAAAATCCGGATAGACGAGAGGTACATATTTTTTTATTAAAACTAATTCATAAATGTATTTGACCACCGTATAAAAACGTTTATATTCACTTTTTATCTTTGCACATTATTTTTATAATTTAAGTTTGAAGTACATAGATTTATTTATTTTTAGGGTGCCGTACTTAAAAAGTAAAAACGGAACCATTATAAGATCACTCCTGCGTCTGTCTGTCTGTCACAGGCATTTTACTCGTAAACTATGGAACGTGGAAATTTCAAATTCGGGGAAGCAATAAAGACTATTGACCCACATATGTTCAGATCATTAAACAGATCATCGTTCAGATCATCATGTGAAAACTTTCGTAACGATGAACTCAAAAATACATTCGTTTAAATTTTAGGTATTATATTTTCAAGCGCAAAAATTTGTCCCCCCCCCCCATCTAATTCCGAATTTACTTAAACTAAAATTATGACAAAAATAGAGGTAGTAGACGCAAACTTAAACCTTGAAGGGAAGTCGTAGCGATTACCCTAGGCCACATAGTTTTTGAGAAAATCGCACTTTTCTGTTACACACAAATTTCGTTTTACGGACATTCAGCAAAAGTGTTGAGCAGCGCTGGAGGTACCTATCGTAACAGAAGTATAAAAGCATTGTTGATAATGATTTTTGAAAAAAATTGTCAGTAATTAGTTGAGATATTAACCCTTAAAGATACGGACAGTTTGGATATACATAATGACAGGGGCGGCGTACTCTATGCCTAGTTAACAACTTTTAATGATATATAAGTGTAATGTAATGCCCAGTAGCAATATAAAAGCAATAAACGTCAAATTGTTAAAAATAGACTAATTTAAGGGGTCTCAGGACTCTTCAAATTAGAAAAATTTAAAAAAAAAGACCATTTGCAACATTTAATGTCTTAAAATGCATATGATTTAAAAACACAATTTTTATTGGGATGAAAGATATAATTATGCTCTTTCTTATCATGTATTTAAAAAATTGCAAGATGCAGAATCAGTATTTATAGGGGGCTCGAAACTGTTCGACATTTGTCGAGCAGAAAAAAAAGGCATAAGATTTTACGCGCAGGATCACAAAATAAATATTGCATCTAAATGAAAATGTTGGTGCCTACTTATACTTCAGATTGTAATAATTACCTTGAATTTAAATACATTTGTATTTGAAACATTTTATATTTTAAATGCAAAGTTGTATTTAGCTAATACAAAATTTTGAAAATTTCAACAGTATAATGACCTAAAAAATATTTTTTGAACAATAAAAGGAAATTTTACGTTTCAGTTTATACAGACTAACATAAAATATACGTTTCGAAAATTTCATGAAAAAATATTCAGAAGTTTTTGAGGTACCCTGCGCGTTATGACCAAAAACTTGTTTTGCAGAAAAATAACTTCAAAGTTTCGGAAACGCTGCTTCAGCTATTGAGTGGGTATAATTCTAAAAGCCATAACTTCTCTTCTAATGGGAATTTCTAGGAAACAGCCATATGGAAATGTTCAGAAGAAATAGGAGTTTAACATCTAATAAAATTAAAATTTCTAATATTTTGAAGAGTGTTGAGAGCACTTAATTAGAATGATTTGCATAAATACTATGGAATTTGCGACTAGTTTGCATTTGCATTGAGTGGATCTCTCAATACGTCTCGAGTGACTTTAAAAGTTAATTAAAAACCTATCTGGAAAAACGCGGCAAGGACAGAAGCCTCTTTGCAACTTTGCGACCTCACTTTGAAGCGTGCTTAGCACAATGCCAAATTTAAGCTTTGAACAAAGGTTTTGTTTTAGCTAACATTGTAGATATAAAGGTTATTACTACGATGAATTTAGTTTTATGAAATGCCACATGAAGTTTAAATATGCACTGCTTTTATTGTCAGTGCCGAATTAAGCTCATCATAAACAGATTACGACAATAATAAAAAATGAGTTATACAGAATAGCTATATTTGATATTATTTAGGTTCCATATCTTTTATGGTACTAGTATATACAGTTATACACAACACTATGTTGTATAGGTTTTTTTTTTTTTTTTTAAGGTCTTAGTATTCTTTGAGCACAATTACAAATTCATGTATTTATACTACGGAACCCTCTGTGTGTGAGAAATACTCGCACTTGACTGTTTATTAAATATTGCTTTAAATTTGTTTGTTTTGTTCTTCCCTCAATTTGATGACGAGTTACTAGCTCACAAAAATGACTCGATATAACTACGTCAGAAGAAGTTGTGTGTCAGAATAGATGTGTTTTTCTATAAATCGCAAGTCAGCCTTCTAAAATGGAATTAGAAATATATAAAATACAGTGTCAACTTAAAAAAGTAACAGGAAAATGAAAAGTAAAAAAAGCATAGCTATAAAGCTCGATACTATGAATAACTATCTGTACAATTTAAAAGAAATAGTGGAGAAATTAAGTTATAGCTTAATCTAAGGTCTCTATGGCTGATTAATTAATGAAATCAAAATTTTCATCTGAATTGAATAATCATACCTGCTTAAGCTCCACAAATATTTTGTGGATAATATTATTTAAACCACTATCAACAATAAAGATTTTTTTGTTTAGCCTATCTCGAAACAAATTAATCTTATCTTCTATTAAGTATGTTTTTATCTTCATTAGACGACAAAAATAAATTTATAGTAGGAGATGTATACACATCCTTTTTTAATAACATAACTTTTTTTTATAATTCTGTTTAGCAATGATTAGTTTGCTTTTCCGACATAGTAGCTCATTAATTGTATAATAGTTACCGTATTTGCATTAAAAACATCATAATTTGACCTGATATGTACCTCAGTTTTTATTTTCGGGTATCCGCAGAAAAATAAAATTATAATATTTGTAGTGTAAATATCATCTAATTATAAGATATTAACCATAAGAATTTAACCTTTTCTAAACTATCGTTCATTATTTTGGATATTTATCTTTTAAAGTTTTATATTAACGTATGTTATTAAGAATTTTATGAAAGATTATGCATCAAAATTATGATTATTATTTTTGTGAAGACGTTATAAAGTAGATATAAATAACAATTTTAATGTTAAAAAATAACAGATAGAATGTTTTAAACTTGGATCATTCTACAAAAAAGTTTTCCTCTTCAAAATAGCTAATATTTTAAAGAATGTATGATGAAACCCGCAGTTTTTCTTGCTTACCTCGTAACTGGCACTTCAGCAAAAATTATACTGAAATAAGCATTTTCTTGTAAAAGTCTACAAAGAAATGCTATCTAGTGATAACAAAAAAGTTATAGAATATTTTCAGTTATTGGTTTTTCGAAAAAGGCATGGCGTCAGTTACTGGAGTTATTGACCATATTTATGAAAAACATTAATTTTTAATTATTTAAAGTATAATTAAAAAAAAATTGTTAACAATAATTTTTTTAGTACAAGTGTGAATCAATAAATTTTTGCCCTCACATAGAACTAACTGATTGAAAATTATGAAATTGCTACATTGTATTTGTCCTTTTTGATATAGTCACCGTGCACAGTAACACATTTGTGCAACCGATATTTTAAAGAGAGGGTTGAGGGTGTATTCCAGGAGGCGCGATAGATAACCAAAAGGGGGTCATTTTTCGAACTTTTACCGACACGCTCTCAACAAAAATTTACCCTCAAGGAGGCACTTTTCTAAATTTTGCATACATATTTCATGCCGCCTCCCCGCGGGAAAACTTGGGGGGAGGGGCTCGGGATCTAGATAACATGAATAAGTGGTCACAAGCCTTCCCAACAATATGTCACATGTTGGGGTCGCAAAAGTTAGAAAAATCCCCCCCCCCCCTTTGTGTCTACTATCGCTCATCCTGTAATACATCCTACCCCCTTTCTTTGAAATAACGTTTACAGAAGTGTGTTACTGTGCACGGTGATTATATAGAAAATGACTAATACAATGTAGGAATTTCTTAAATTTCTCTTAATTATTTATATGTGTGACCAAAAACTTATTGATATATGCTCGTATATTCTTACTGTACTGTCGAAAACAAAGCAAAAATAGAATATATTTAAAACATTGTAATGATGATTTAAACAAGAAACAATCCTTAAGGAGCCAGTTATCGGGGGTTTCACCCTATACTTTTTAAAGTTTTACGACTTTTAGATAATGTAACTTATTTTAAACTTGTACTTGATGAAATTCCATAATGTGTGACTTTTTTCATATAATTTGTTTACGAACTGACACACACTTCAATTCTATTATTTTAATATATTTTCTAAATGTCATAAATATATTATTCATTTAATAATGTTTTAGGTTATCGGAAAGTTCTGTCCGATAATGCTACTTCAAGCCCACATTTTTAAAATTCAGATTTCTTCAATGGCACTACTTTTTTGAAATGGTAAAATTCCCATTGTTTTCACATTTAACATTAAGGTGAAAACAATGGGAATTTTACCATTTCAAAAAAATAGTGCTTGTGAAGAAATTTGAATTTAAAAAAGTAGGCGTGAAATAATGTTATCGGAAAGAATTTTCCGGTAGACCTAATATATAACTTTTAGTTTTCATTTATATTTTCTACATTTAGAGTTTAAAATCATTTTTTTTTTGTTGTTGTTGTTGCCGTTTACCATTCTGTTGACTTATTTCTTGAATGTTGTTTAACGTATAATCAACTCAATTGTTGTTGTAACGTTACTCGTATGCACTTTTAAAGCATAAAGTTTATTTGTACAGTCGTGGAAAAAAAGTAAACACCCCCTACTAAGTCCTCAACAAATTAACGAAGACGAAAGTTACTGGTACCGAACGATTGGAAATAAAGTCTACTTTTAAATGACATATATAAAATTTGCTTAAGGGCCATCTACATATTAAAACGAATCCAAACTTCATTTTATTTCAATGGTAATACCCAATTTTAACTAGATATTTAAAATATTTGGCTCAAACTATGCCTAGACATCAAATTTCAAGTCATTTGAATGATAAGTTTTTGCATTATAAACATTCAAAATTTAATGCTTCTAATGTTAAATTACATTTTCATATTTTTATTTATAATTTCTGAAATTATGATCCTAATGTTTTAATTTTTTGTGTGGCATTAATACTAATATACTCAAACATAAATACATTGAATTTGCAATTTTTATAATTTTCTGATATGAATTATGATGAATTTAATATTAAAAAATTTATGAATTGCAACCTACAATTTTTTTGATGGATTCAGATTTATTAAATCCTGCTCTATGGAAATCAAAAATTTCACATTTTTCTTCCAAGTAGTTTTCAAATTATGCTTAAAAAATGGCAAAATGAGGTTTTAAGTGGCCGTCTATGATAGAAGTGACTAAATATTTTTAAATTTCTTATGCTATCCTGTAATGTAACAGGCTTAATTGACTGCTTAAGGTGCCTTGATCAAGAAGGGAGATCATTTGGTTAACAATCGAGTACCGAACTTCAATTTGGATACAGCCCTTAAAATACGCTCGTTTAAACATAATTAATTTCTCGGAAAATTATGGTAAGACTTTCATAAAAATTTGTTTTTAGACTAATTGAAGGGTGTAGAGTTAATTTATGCTGTCAGAATTGTGTACTACTATTGAAAAAAAAAAACAAAGTCATGATTCGTTTTTATGATTCGAAGCAAATTTTAAATACATCATATAAAAGTAGATTTTATTCCCAATCGTTCGGTACCAGTAACTTTCTTCTACGATAATATTTTGAGGGGTTAGTAGGGGTTTTTTCCACGACTGTACATCTTACTTTTTTTGTATTTTGGACCGTCATTTATCGATTTATGACCGTCATCTATCTATTTAGGACCGTCAAACGAAAAACTGCCCTTCGAAAAATATTAAAATATTTCATTATCATCATAAACACACTTGTACACAATTTTATAATTCTACCAAATGGGGAAGTGAAGGAAAAACGATTACAAAATTCTTCCTTACATAAAAACAAGAATATAAGTTAAAATAAAGAGTGTATAGAAGAATTTAAATAAAAAAATGTTTAATGCTCGGTCGTTAAACTCGATACTTGTAAGATAATGTTTTGCTGGAATGCTGGTAATTTTCCTTTTAAATCTGGTCTGAAATTAGCACTTTAGCTCAGAACTCTTCCGTTTGGTGTTGATAGGAAACTGAATGGAGGATATGGTTTATCTCTGGGGGAATGATGATATTATGTAAAATTAATATTTCTAATTGTTTTATTGCATAAATAAATTTATTAATAAAAAAACTTGTGTACAAGATATTTTGATAAGCGCTATATATGACTATGATTATTGTTGACGCTATATATGACTGTGATTATTGACTATGTGACTCTTGATATGACTATTTTGATAATCGAGACCTTTTAAGCCAATGCGACGAAATTAAATTGAAATTAATTTTATTAAAATTAATTAAATAAATGGCCAAAAATTTATAGCATAGATCGCAGCAATCCCTATATATAATAAAATCAGACCTGGTGCTAGGGAGGACAAATACCATTGTGTGGGTGCAGACTGCTTTCGTTTGGTGTTATAGGCAATAAAAATGAGAAAATAAGTTTTGCGAAAAACCTTTTACGCTGTTATTATTTAACGCTGCAAAACAGAAAAAAAAAATATTTAAGGTTTAAACATACTTCTGTGGGAGAACCGAATTCATATTCCGTATGACGTGCTGATTTTATCAAGTATAAATATAATACATTTTCCATTAAAATTACATTAACTGGTAATAAAATTCTTTTATATAAAAAAAAAATAGCTAAGAGGGTTGGAATGCTGAAAGTATCCACCACATTTAAATGTGCATTGGTAAAAATCTAAGGAGGAATTCTATCGCGCACATTATGAATTTCAAATGTAAATATACTGCTTTGATAAGACTAATGTTCTATATATTTGTTCGTATTTTTTTTTTTTTTTTTTTTTTTTTTTTTTTTTTTTTGTAATTGCATTAAAATTAAACCGTGTGTCAATAAATGCAACTTTTAAAAGAGATAATTATATTTCATTAAATTTACCACAAATTAATATGAAAAATCCTTCATGTTGTCCTTCGTGCTATGTCTTTGCATTAACAACGGCATGAAATTTTTAATTAATATATTTCATGGAGAATGCGGAGATTTTCTAAAACAGAAACTTCCGAACATAAAACTTTATTTCTGCTCCATTTAAGCTAACAGGAACAATCGAAAATGAAATTACGGGTGATGTTCTGAAATTATCCCCACTTTCTACACAGAAATTACTTCGCTCTTTTGAACTGAGTGATTCGCACAGAGAAAAGGAAGAGAATAAGGCTAAAAGGAGATCAACTTACAGATAGGAGACCTAAAAATTAAATAAATTTAAAAAAGTCAAAAAACACGACTGCGTAAAAAGCGAACTAATTAATTATTTCTCATCAATGTGAAGGTATTTTTTATATTACTTACATATTTTCTTTATTTACTTGTATTGATGACTTTTAAGTTTTGTTTAATAGTTAGTTCCTATCTATAAACACTGTTTTGATGAGGCCTATAGATGTCTATGAAGGTTAGAGTTTCAGTAAAGGTAGAGATCCATAAGTTCCAGGTTGTGTAATATTTAAAGGGAGCTTCTGACTGTAAAATAGTCAACGAAACATCGTCTTCATTTTGAAAGACCTATAGAATGATATGCCACTTAATAAGGTGCGTAAAAAAATATTTTTCGTTTCTACCGCCATTTTGTATTATAAAATATCCAAAAATTCTGCATTATAATCATCACGGTTTGCTCTATTCAACTTTAAACAATTTGGATATATAATATCATATTCATGAGAAAAATCAAAATTAAAAATCAAAATATCACCAATATACCTAAAGACCTTTAAAGACTTATTATATTTTATAGTATATTTAAATTCATAATAAAACAAAAATAAATTTGCTGCTGTACTAGAATAGTTTGTCCCCATCCCTATACCACAAATCTGATTAAAGGTATTGTTAAAAGTTACATAATTATTATAAAAACAGAAATGACATAAACTTAAAAATAAATCTCTATTAATATTTAATTCATCATTTATACTAAAAACATCAAAAATAATTAAAACATCATAAAGAGAATCAATAGGTATATTGGTGAACAGTTTTTCAAAGTCGAATACCTGCATTTTCAGAGGAGTCAAAGGCAATTTGTCCAGAATTTCAACGCTATTATCAATTGATCACTATTATCAAAATGGCTTCGGAAGAAAAATTATTTGTTTATTGTTGACGGGTGAGGAACATTATACAGGTATTACTGTTTTTCATGTTTTGAGAAATTTTATTCGCAGGTTTGGAGGGCGCACGTTTCTTCTGCATTCATGCATGTCAAGTTAATTTCTTTTGTTTTTATTTTAATGGCAATTTTTAAGTATTTTTATAAAAGACTTTTTTATTAAAACTTTTTTGTTTTTGTATTGTTAATGATAATTTTTGTATTGTTAATATTATGCTTTTTTCTTTCAATTTGGGTTATTTTAGTTTTTTATGGAATTTGGACAATGAAATGACAATAGTTTTTCAATATTGAATGCGGGATGGACGTGTGTTCATAAACCTGCAAATTTTAAAAGTGGGTGTGGAGTTAGTTTTTTGTCTGTCCTCCCACTGACGAAAAACAGACTTTTTTTTTTTTTTTTTTTTTTTTTACCTGTCTTTCTTGTTTTTTTAAGTATTTTATAGTTAAAAAATTTTTGCAGATATACACCTTCCTTTTGGAGTTATGGTGTTTTGGCATTTTGAAATGGTGAAGTATATATATATCACTTTTTTTATGGACACGTTAAGTTCCATAATTCTGCACAAATCTTTTCAAAACTGATACATAAGATCAAGGGCATAAAATATCGGTCAAGTTCGTGGATGGGCAAAATGGGACCAAGGGGATTGAAAAAGAAAGGGTTTTTGTGAAAACTAAAAAACTCCAAAACTTCTCAATTATAATACATATCGACTCAGTTTAAAGTTATTATTACTTCTAAAAATGGGCCCAAAAATTTATGTATGACAGATTTTTGATAAAATTAAAAATGGGCTCAAGGGGCGAAATAAAAAAGGTTTTGGGGAGAAAAAAAATCATAACTTCGTTAATTCTCAAGATATAAAATCCAATTAAATCTATTATAAATTGCCTTAATATT
Source organism: Maratus speciosus (assembly GCA_963932465.1). Taxonomy (NCBI): domain Eukaryota; kingdom Metazoa; phylum Arthropoda; class Arachnida; order Araneae; family Salticidae; genus Maratus; species Maratus speciosus. The sequence continues at coordinate 540,432,240 of OZ010786.1, read as the reverse complement.
ATCTACAACTTTTATATTCAGAAGAGTCTGATAGGACCAATTCTTAACTCATAAAAATAAAAAAAAAGGGGGGGGGGGTTGAAGAAGAAAAAAAATCTATAACTTTGTCGATTCACAAGATATCAAATCCACATGAATTTATTATATATTTTCTAAATATTATCTACAACTTTTATATTGACAAAGTTTTGATAGGACCAATGCGTAAAGCAAAAACAAATTAAAAATACACCGAGATTGCAGAAAAATATATGGTATTAAGGATATACTCGAATCCAAACTGCTTATTTCCTGACTCATTTTTAAATTTACTTTACTTCCAAATGCATTCAATTAGTAGGTTATCTTATGCAGAAACTATATAATGTGCCATAATGGTCAAAGTTTTAATAGAGGCTGAATGTAATTTTTAAAATGATGTCAAAGTGGGTATTTTGAACAGAATTTCTCGAAGTGATTGTGTTGGAATCGAAAAATATGGACCTACTGAGAAAATAATTGTTTATAAATTAAGTTCGAATTCATCGAACGAAAAATAAAAGCATGGGTCGCTTATGAATGTGTCAAGAAATCACGTCAGCAAGTTTCGTGTTTTACCTTTTAAAAATGAATCTGAAAATGTGTCAGAAAATTTCGAGTTGTTGAGCATGGAAAAATATTTTTTTAAATACTGGCCTTAACAGTATTCTGCTGAAACTAGCACTTATATAAAAATGAAATTAAAAACTGGTCAAAATTGTTAAAGTGGGTTTATCTCTAATCCTGATTTAGTTTTTATTGGCGAAATTGTTACTTGTCTTCGAAATCTACCTGCACCTGTAGGCCGAGCAGAGGAGGATTTTTTCAATTGGTCACGCTCCCAAGTACTAATCGCTAAAGATGCTACTTCTACTTTGGGGACCGATCGCGAATGGGTACTTTTAGCTTGGAATTTTCGTTGAAAGTCTGTTAACTCATGCTATTTCAGCTTTGTTTCTTTTGTGATTTGCGTTCCCCAAAACCGTATGAAATTTACAGCGATTATCAAAATGTATGAATAAGAAAACAGAAACCATTTGTAACAAACTATTTGAAAAACAGATTTAAGGATTGAAAGACAGCCCGTTAATATATATATATATATATATATATATATATATGTTTATTTTACTGATTTATTTTGTTGGGGCAAAAAAAATAACGAATCATAAACAAACTAATTAACCATCATTTAAATCTGTAATTCGTATTACAGGGTCCGTACGGGTGCTTGAATTTCCAGACTAAGAAATTATTCGTTACCAGTATTTTTTTATGGAAAATCTCTCCTGAAATAAGTCGAAATTTCGTCCGTTTAAACTAGATTTATTTTTCTGTACAAAAATTTTGATATTTGGCCTTGAAAATAACGGTACCCGTACGAACCCTCTATTATACATTATTGCATTACAAATTGAAACACTATATATTTGAACTTAATTAAATTATAATCATATTGAATCTATGGAATACTGTTATATTAAACTAATGTATTACAAAATTAATTATTTTTAATTTTTTAATATATCGGTGTAAATAAATAAGTACACACACATTTAAAAAGACCTATATATATATATATATATATATATATATATATATATATATATATATATATATATAAAATCTGTAGAATCATTAGTCTATAGAAATTACGTAAGATGTATATACGCTATAGGAATGTTTCTATAGAAAAAACTTCTACAGAACTTCTATGAATTCTATAGAAGCAATTTTCTTGAGAAAATTTTTTCTATATAACTGCTCTATAGAAATAATATTCTATAGAAAGACTACTCTATAGAAGCATTTTTTTTAGAAAAAGTATTTTATAGAGCTCTTCAAAACCCTATAAAGATAGTATTCTATATAAAGGTAGTTATATAGAAACATTTTCTTTTAATAAAATATTCTATAGAAGTCTTCCAAAATCTTATAAAAAAATATTCTATAGAAAAGCTATTCTATAAAACTTGTAAATGATTCTATATAGTTCTATATAGCTCTATGAACTATTTTTGTAAGGGATGGTGCCTATATTACACCAGTTATATCAGTTAAATTAGTGTATAAAATTGACCAATTTTTTGGAGAAGTCAGAACACAAATGTTTCTGAGTGCAGCGTAGGATAAATTTTATTATCCTAATACAGTAAGAATAAATTCGATAAATAAGTAGGAATTTTCCACTCTTTCTGTCTAAATTACTTTTAAATTAACAACAACAAAAATAAATGGCTGAATAGTGCTTGACTAACCAAAAACATTAATTTTCGAGTAGTTTTATATGTTTTAGTGAAGGAATTAAAATAATAAATCGTTGCCATCAATTATATGGAGTAGCGTTACACCAGTGTTTTGCAGTGTAGCTTATGATTAATTCTATTATCCGACTACAGTAACAATAAATTAGATATTTAAATAGGAATTTTTGTTTTCTTCTATCTAAATTAATTATAAATTAACAGAACAAAAATTGAAAAAAATTACTGCTTGACTGGCCTATTCTGGATAATTTTAAACATTTTACTTAATGAATTAAAACAGTATATCCTCCATTTTTATAATGAAGTTTGAAAGTAGACTGTAAAGGTTGACAAGATCTTAATACAAAACCCATAACAAGATCTTAATGTAAAAATTTTCTTTTATTAGAATATATTTTCTTCTGCGAAGATGAAGGTATTTCTAAAACGTTTATAACGAATTTTCATTATTATTTTTTTTCCCTGCTTCTTTAAATTTGTGACACATGTTTGATAAGTGCAACTGCGATGGAAAATAAAAATAAATTTTTGCTTTATAAATTTACATAAATATTATTTTCATTTATTTTTCTGAATTGTTTTTATACTTCTAATAATAGGACGGCTATTTTTTAATTTTTACTTGCGAAAATTTTAAAATTACTTGCATTTTCTAATAGCATAATTTTGAAAACTAATAAGGAAAATCCTATTAAAGAATAATAAAGTAACACATTTTAAAAATACAATAAAATAGACTGTTTTTGTCTATTCTGATATGAAAATAAGAGTTAAATTGGAGAAACACGGATGGATAGTTTTCAGCATTTGCCGACTGATGCTATAATGCTGCAAATAGTAAGCTATCAGGGAGGTCTTTTGAAGGAAAAGAGTCGTTATCGACAAAGAAAAACCTGTAAAGAATTTCCAAATTCTCCCCGCCCACATACTTGTATTGAACTTGTGAAGGGTGGCCTAAGGTAAACATTTTCTGGCCGGCCTTGCAACCTCTTTATTGAGTAGCCCCTTCAAAAATGAAGAAAAAAACGTAAAGTGTTAAACGTAGAAGTATTACGAAATTTTATAATATTATTTCAAATAATTACATCAGTTTAAAAAATATGTTTTATAGATAATAGTAATATAAGGATGATTGAAACTAAACACATGCAACGTACTGCTGATATTTTAGTCTTGTGGATTTGGTCTCTCCACTTTCTGATCAGTGCATAGATAATAATTTGCAGTCAAATCAAATGTAAGTATCTATCGTATTATATATATATATATATATATATATATTGTAAGAGGTCTTGTAGCTTTTAAACGCGATGAAAATTAACGACAAAATTCAAAGTTTGAATTAGCGTATCTTCAAAACATTTTTTCTATGTATAAACATGGAATTTTGGATATTGATTAAACAGATTATGCTTTGTAATATGCTGTCATTAGAAATTTATTAGCCTTTTACAGAATTGGTGTATTGTTGAAATCAAGATGACTCTTTTTTTACTCCATAAGTCATTGCGCGCATGATATCTTGATAATATATGTATGGATTGTCATGAAATTTGGTAAAGATAGTAAACATATATGTGTGTTTAAAATGAACTACTCTTAGGCCAAAATTCATTTATTAATTATGTAAAAAAATATTTTTGTAAAAAGAATAAAAATTTTGTATTTTTAATGAATAAAAATAGTCATAACTAAAAATATTACCATTGTAAATACTTAAAAGTAGTTCCTTCTAAACACACATATTTGTTTAGTATCTTTACCAAATTTCATGGCAATTCATACGTTCTTTCTCAAGATATCATGCGCGCAATGGCTTCTGGAGTGAAAAAAAGAGCTATTTTGATTTCAAAATTACACAAATCCCGTAAAAGGCTAATAAATTTCCAATGGTAGCATATTACAAAGCACAATCTGTTTAATCAATATCCAAAATTTCATGTTTATACAAAAAAATATTTTGAAGATAGACTCATTCAAACTTTGATGTTTTTCGTTAATTTTCGAAGCGTTTAAGAAGTATAAGACCCCTTAAGTTATCTAATTACCAATTACAGGACAAACATTTATGGCGATGGTCAAAATATGAAAAATTTCAAAGTTATTTTTCGAAATACATATGAAATTTAATCCACGAGACTTTAACAGAAATCGATTTCTAGATGACTCAAGTATGTAAATCCAATGCCAGTGAATTCCGAAAATTAATTGTTGAGTTATGAATATAATATTACCAGTTTTGCAATCTGTCTGGAAGAAATTTAAAAATAAAAACATAACATTTGAAATTTAAAACTGTAAAAACTACTTAACATCTAAACTACACGACCGAATGACTTGCGGTTTTGTATACTAATATATAATGCACCAATGAGTCAAAGTATTAAACCGAAATTATCTACTAGAGATGAAAAAAAAATGAGTTCAGAACAATTTCTATATGTGCATTACATTTTAAGCATAATTAAATTGCAGTCATTATTATTATTCGATCAGTGCTAATTTCATTTATTTATATTGATTTGCAGCAGAGTTGTCAATGAATACCCTCTCTCTCTCTCTCTCTTTTTTTATTTTATTTTATTTATTTATTTATTTTTGACGATTGTACTTTTAATATATAAATTATAACATCCTCCACATGAAAAAAAAAAAACTGTCTTAAAAAGAGGGTTTTAACTGGTGACATCAGAACTAATATAATTAATACAGATTGCCAGCTTTTTAATGTGCTTTAATTCCATTTAATGCCATTTAATACGAATAAATGAGAGAGATTAACGAGATTGATGCATTTCCAAAATAAAGAATATTATACCATCATTAGATTATTTACAATAAAAATAAATTTCAATTTTTTTTTTTTTACTTTAACATTATCAAGCGGGTTTAATGTTATTTTTTAATATACTTTTACTTCATAGATTCGAAATATATGTTGCGGAATCTCTGGTCTTAATGCAATATGTTTAATGAAGTAAAGGAATAAGACTGCACACTTATTCACAATGTGGTTATACTGTATTTAGCAAAGTATGACAATTTTGAATTATACAATTATTCTGAAAAACGTGTGCATGCGTAATTTTATGCTTCAAGGGATAATTTTTGTCAAGTAACCATTATGTCGTGTCATTTACACCGATATACTCTTTATAATTTTAAGCCATTTAAATTTGGAGTTACTGGAAAAAGAAACAATAGAATAATTCCAAATTCCATAAAAATTTTTGATTTTTTTAATATTTTGAAATATCTATAAATAGTTTATTATGAATATTTTTTCAATTAATATTTTTAAATACCTATTTCGTGAAATACAAAATTTCTTTTTTTTTTTTACATTAACATGAAATTTGCAGCTGTTTTAAAATTTCAATACATATATTTTCATTAATTGTTTTAAAAATGCGAATTATTCTGTTAGATTGAATGCATGCTATAAGAGTGCAAAGAGGTATTATAATAAAATTCACGCGTCTGCTTTTATTAAAAATGAGTTTTAGGTAAACGTGGTTAAATTATGAGTACTCTCAGTTTTTAACAAAAAAACATAGATATGTAATAATTTCTGTAGTATTCATTATCTTCATATATATATATTAATAAGTTAGAAGTAAAATATAAACCTTTGCAACGAAATTAATGTAAATATTACATGTTTCAAGTTCTCATTAAAATAGATATATGAATTAATATTTAATCTACATAACATTTGTAAAGAACACAATTTTAAATACTGTAAGTGCTATTACATTTTTATTTGTTTTAAATATCTAGAATAAAGGTGTATCTGAAATATTATCAGTGAAAGAAAAAAAAATATATATATAAATAATGATTATATTTATCTTATAGGAAAGTACCTATGTAAAAACATTTTTCGAGATTAAAAAATAATAATAATAAGAGGCCATGTCATACTTGTTAGTTTATCGTCAAATATAAATATATGAATCAATCATTTTATTTTTTGATGTCGCATAAATAAGTTTCATTAACATTGTAATTTTTTACCTCAAACTAAATTATACATTTTTTTTTCGTATTTTGGCAAGAAATTAGCAGTTGAGAGTTTGTTAGAAAACAATTTGGCTTAGAAATTTGAAGGGATACGATGCAAAATTGCATAATTAATTTGAAATCTCGTCCATCAAATACATTATTATTTGTGTTTAAGCTCTGCAATTATTTTGTCGATATTATAAGTTTTGAACATTATGAATAATAAAGGTATGTATGTATAATGTATCTGAAGCTGGAGAAATATTTTACGCATAAGAAAGTATATAATCTATTGTTATTCAGCGAGATAAAAACTTACATCAAAAAGTGTTTTCAAGTATATTTTTTTTAATTTGATTTTTTTATAATTATTTTAGCAATCTTTCATAATGCATATATAAATTAGTCCCGATTAAATATATCATCAGTGTCACAATGTTATTGTTTTTGTTATTGTTGTTTCACAGTCTGTTGCCTTTTTATTTCGATCCCGGTTTGGTACAAAATCCACACAATTGTTGCTGTAACTCTATTCATGCACAGTGTTAAAAGATAAATATTTTTGATCATTTATCTCCTGTGGATGACTAACTGAAATTTACCATACTAAAATATTAAAATATTGTATTGTCATCAGAAACGCACATATATACATAATTTGCATAATTCTAGTATGCAAGGGGTGAATCAGTGAATACAAATTTACATCCTTACACACTAAAGATTCTTCCGAACATTAAAACATGAAGTCATTTTTGCGAAATCCCTTCAGAGTTCGTAGAGAATTTGCTTCGATTAAATGGACTCAAATTGGTGACAACGAAGGGACAAATCCAATAATGGAAATAAGAAAAATGCACGCGGTAACACAACAGGTAACTATGGAGCTTTTGCAGCCGTATTTGTTGAAGAATTGATTAAAAACTCACGAATATTGATTGCACTGTCAGAAGGTGCATTTTCGTGGAGCAAAATCCGTGAGTTATCTCGCCACATTTCAGAAAGTTTTTCGACGAATTTCTTCACACAATCCGCGCAAAACAGTCAAATAACTATTTTTATTGACTGTTTGGCCAATTTGTAGGAATCCATTATACACAATACTGCGGCAGACAAATAAAACGGTCAACATAGCCTTGATTTTTGAGTGTCTTTGACGTGATATTTTCTTCCTTGCTTCACCTTTCAAGCGCCATTTACATGATTGTCGAGCTGTTTCTGTACCAAAAGCATATATTCAAGTTTGATCACAGATAATAATGCACCAGTATTTGGTGAAGGATCAGCTAAAAATGCACGAATATCAATTGTACTGTGAGAAAGCGCATTTTTGTGGAGCAAAACCCATGAGTTATATCGCAACATTTTAGAAAGTATTCGACGAATTACTTCACGCAATCCGCGCAAAACAACTAAATACATATTTTTATTGACTGTTTGGACTGTTTGTAGGAATCCATAATACACAACACTACGACAGACAAAGAAAATTGTCAACATAACCTTGATTTTTTAATGACATGGCATGGTCTTTTCTTTCTTGCTTCAACTTTCAAGTGCCATTCAGTTGATTTTTGAGGTGTTTCTGTACCATAAGCATATATTCAAGTTTGATCACAAGTAATAATGGATTTTCGAATGGAATAAATCTGAGAAAGCATTTCTCAGGGCATATGTGCACGCTATTGTTCCTGCAACAAATTCAAGTTTATTGGAACAATTCAAGAAACGTTGCGTCGCAATCCTAAATGGTCTTTTACAATTGTTTGACATGAACCAAATGATATAGGAACTTGTTCAATAATATCTGATATTATCTAAAGGCAATCACAATGCACTAATCCTCTGACACTATCGATAACTTGATCATAAACCGAAGTTGGTTGTCTACCAGATCGCGGGTTATGTACGATGGATTCTCTACCATTTTTAAACCTTTTATACTAATCAAATACTTTTGTTTGCTTTTTTTCATAATAAGTCATCTTTAAAAACACTTTGCAACACTTCAAATGCTTTTGCAGAAAAAAATTCATTTGGGAAAAAAAAAAAAAAAAAAAAAAAAAAAAAAAATGTATGTTCTTTTCTGAATAACATTCGACATTTTGGAAAATGAGCAGAGGGAAAATTTTAATGTCATTAGAAAAAAAAATATATTATTAGGAGAAATAATGGGATGAATTCTTGAATATTGTCAGGTGTTGAATGTTTGATAACAGTTTGAAAAAAGAATGTTTGAAAGAAAGTTTGATAAAATGTTTCATAAAAAATTACAAACGATATCTACTATACACTTATTTTAAATAAAGCATTCCAAATATGTTGTACAATAGCACACAGTACACAGTAGTAGAATAACAAATGTAAGTTAAATAAAATATTGTAAAAAAGAAAGTAAAAAAAAATGTTTGTCTATAACTCTTTAAACTAAACACTTTACATTGCAGGATAACATTTAAATGTTCTGAAATATGTTATTTGATGTTAAGAAGGAATGTTTCCTTGTACATAATGAAATTTAAATGTATGTATTTTGTCTTGATAACACGGATATAGAATATATTTATTCTCGTTGGTTGTGTTTGTGACGGCCAATTACCAACAAGGCCCAAAGAGAAGGGGGCGGGAAGTGCCCTCCCTGGCGGTCTTTGTAAGGGAACCTAACCCGTATTAACGCAAGGGAATACAAGGTTCTAAGAAAACCACCGAAAACTCCGAACGATTATCCCGACGGGCGATATTGGGGTCGAACCCAGTACCTCTAGTCTACCAGATTCGACAGCGGAGCCTCTCGGCCACTGGTAGGGCGCCTCGTTATTGTTAAAACGGTTGCATTAGCAAAAAAAAATTCTAAAATCAATGCATTTGTAAATAAATGACATCATTTAAAAGAGGTAATAACATGTCATTAAAATTTGCTATAAACTTATTCGATAAATGCTTCATGGATCAGATATTTCTGTAAAACTCGGATGTCATTAAATTGATAATTAATACTCTTTATTCAAAATTTATAAATCGAAACTTCTGAAGATAAAACTTTATTTCTGCTATATTTACGCTAGCAGAAGCAGACGAAAATGAAATTACAGGTGATGTTCCGAGATTACCCCACTTTCTACACTGAGGTTATTTCGCTCTTTTGAACGTGGGGATTCAAATAGAGACAGATAATAGAGTGAAAGGTTTAGGAAGACTTACCTAGATAGGAGAGAATAAAAATAATAATGTTTATTGATTTATAAATCACAAAAAGCAAACGTACTTTATGTGATCTCGTAGGTGTAGTAATAAAGTTGAATATGGAATGGATAGGAATGTCATGGTCTAAAAGAAAAGAAATTGAGTACAAGAAAGTTCAATATAATTCTCACTGATGGAAGCAAATGCTTTCCAGCGTAGGATAAAGTGCATATGTGTATGCAGTAAGAATAAATTCAATAATCCTGTTGGATTTACCGGGTACGAATTTTCCATTCCACATTTTTAAATTTTTAAAGTAAATTTCATTTGATAAGCTAATTAGAATTTCACTTTTGCTTATTTTTCTTTCAGTGTACTGCAAATGTTATTTTTGAATTCAAGAATGAAAAATTAATATTCGCTGTTTGCAAAAGAATTTGATTTTTGCGTATACTGGAATTTTGCAAAGTTTTTGTTAATATCAAATACAAATGTTATGTTTATGTCTATTATCATAAAATGAACAAATGTTAAATTATACACTTAAAATGCATTTAATCTCTGGTATTTTGTAATATTTTCCCATACACGATTTTATTTCATTATATACAGAAATACTCGGAATTTGAGAAAATTATCCTGTAAAAAGAATATGTTTTGTACCACTTGCTGATAAATCAACATATACAATAAGTTTTTAATATTTTTTCAAGCCCTAAAGCCTTACAGAACATTAATGAATATTTTTATTAATTAAATACGCTGTATCTCGAAATATAATTTTAAACAAAGATATTGGATTTAAAGTTTGTTGTCACAGCTCACGGAATAGAGACTAAGAAATGTTATTTGAATTAAAATGTTAATATATTTTTTTTATAATTTTGTTAAAATATTTAGTACTAGCAGAACTACCCGGCTTCGACCGTGTCAATTATAAGAAGCCTTCCAGATAAAATAAATTAAAACGAAATAATACGGCAATCACAATAACTGAAATTTGTGCATTCCCATCCACAAATCGTTATAAAGACAATAAAACAATATGGCGTTATTGTCTTGGAACCATAGTAAAATCCCTGAACTTTAATAACAGAATGCAAGTTTTCTTTGGCGGGTATAAGAGAAAAATATGTGATTTTCGGACAATACGAAAAAAATAAATTCCTCCAAATCGCGCAGCACTTAGTGAAATTCTCGCTTGTATGGTATTATCTACATTATAAAGTAAAAACACTATGTCAGTGCCCATAAATTGTGCCCCATAAATTGTAAACCATAAAATGTGCCTTTACTGCAATTTTTCTAACCTTTAAACATCACACAATTTCATTTTTTACAATGTCGAATAGAAAAAAGTTCTCTCAAATGAAATTTGTTTGAAAATTGTACCTCAGTTTTCTGATTTTAATGGATTTTAAAGTAATTTTTAAGCATGGATATTTTTAAAGTTTGGTGCAACCCGATTACGAAAGATGAACCTGTTTACACTTAATGCAATAGTATAAAGAAAAGACATGTCTATAGGTAACGCTGGTATCATATTTTTGGTGGCAACAACCTAACGCAACAAATTTCCCTTTTATTGCAGTTTAACGTCTAAACATTGTACATTCAATTGTTCCAACGCATTATAGAAAACAAAAGTACTTTCAGTTATATTTGTTTGTAATGTTCATCTCAATTTACGAATTTTTTATGGGCTTTAAAATAATTTTTAAGCATGCATATTTTTTAAATATGCTTGCAACCCAAATACAAAAGATTAACTCAATTGTTCAAAAACATTGTAAATAATTCAGAATTTGTTTGCTTTCGCGTAATATTCAATAACTATATTGGCAAACGAAATTAAAACGCCAAAAATAAAATAAAATAAAATAAAAGACGAATTTAACAGATATCAAATCAAACTACTCAAAGTAACCTAACTATATAACTTGAATTCTTCAGAACGGATTTCCATACGACTTGCACTATTAGTTTTTTAGGGAAGATTTCAGTGGGTAGCATATTGTTTTCCGTTGCTTAGTCATAGAATTATAGGGGAAAGTTATGTAATCATGTGAACCCAATTATGAAGGATTACTCTTATTAGCTGAATGAAAAATGCAGAACTATTTTTATCTCTAAGTATATTGACGGGTTTATCTTCGTTAATGGGGCTGTACGCTAGGGTATTCTTATTTTAATGAGTGTGCCTGACATATATTATGGCATGCACCTGTTTAAACAATATAGAATGACTTATGTTTTAAGCGACTATCTGGCATGCAACTTGATTACAAAATACTAACCTGCAAATGCTTAAGGTGCTTCTCCAGTTCCCTGCTCAACAACGCGAAACTTTCTGACACATTTACTGACTCATTAAACGTAAAGGCTTAAAATTTGTAGGCCTGACTATTAAAGCGATTTGGAATTGAAATGAGTTTTTCCTTTTTCCATAAATAAATTACTTATCGAGATATGAGCAATTGTGGTTGCGTGACGGCCGATTTTTATCCTTTATTGCCCTGTTGCGTCCGAAATTCAGTTCAAAACACCAACTGAAAGATCTTATACCTTTACCAACAAATGGAAACTACCTTTCGATTACATAGTTTCTAAAAAATAACTCCTGTCAATTTCATGCATTTCCGAACTAAAATTAATTTAAAAATATGTCAGAAAATAGCTCCTTTGGATTTGAGAACAGCCTTAACTTTATGAACAGCCTTAACTTGAAGTTTATGAAAAAACTCACATTTTTAGTTTTAATTTTGGAACTCGCGAAATTTAAATTCAGAAAAACGATGTTCTTTTGGCACATTGTGATATTTTTTTTTTTACTTTTAAAATTAAAATACATGTTTTCTTTGGCGCACGTAACAGAAGTATACAATATCTTCACAATACGGGGGAAAATACAAAAAAATATACATCCGAATGAGGTAGTAGTTACTAAAATTTTAATTGGAAATTTAAAATTTTATTGAAATTAAATCTACAGTGATTAGATGAAATGATGTCATTTTCCATAAATTTTAAATCAAGACATTTGTCATTTTTTTTTAATGTAAATAACCGCTCTCTTTTTGCTATAAATCACAGAAAATGTTAGCACTGAATCTAAACCAATACAACACTTAGTTATAACGTATAGCTATAAGATATGGCTGTAGTATACAATCGAAGTAGTAATCAAAATATAGGAGCCATATGTTTACAATGAGTTTGTTGACGCGTTGAAAAGATTTGATAGAATGTGAAGTCATATATAGCCTTTTTTTTCTTTTTGTTAAATTGTTTTCATGAAATTTGACTGTTTGTATTAAAATAGATGTTTTAATAATAATAATAATAATAATAAAACAAAAAAAAAACCATTCAAATTGAGGTGCTACGTTATTGTCCCGCTCTTATACTTAAAATTTTTATTTTATGTAGAAAAAAAAAATGTAAATTTTCTGTTTAGAATGACGTCAATATCAAACACGCAAAAATATAGCAAGAAAATCTGAATTTTTATTGGCAAATAGAAACAATATACACGCGTTATCCTTATTTTTTTCACATTATTGTGTCATTTTTTAGGGTTTGGCAAAAGGAAAGAAACGTTTGAATTAAAAAAAAAAGATTTAAAAAGAGATATTTCTATAATGTTAAATTATGGAAGTGGTAGAAAAAAGGGATAAATAGTGGTCTGATAATTTTTTAATGTAGACAGCGATCTTTTCCACGTTCTAAAACGTATGTACATTGAGTTTCGTGCAAATCGGTCAAAAATTTAAGATTTTTATAAAGGACATACACACAGAGAACGGCTTTTATATATAGAGATAAGTTATGTAAAATCATAATATTAAAATACATCAAAATCTTCCTTAAGATGTAATTTCTATATGAATTTATATGAAAGTTCTATGTGTGCAGCAATACAATTATGACAATTTTTAAAGTATCAAAAATATTTAAAAATTGTATAATTACAAGAAACTACAGTTTGATGAAATCAAAGGAAGATTTTCTTATTTAATTTCATATACAACTATTGGCCGCAATGCTTAATAACAAGCAAATTGGAATTATATAGATTTTGCTTCAGTAGCATACACTACGCAACCTATAATTCATTTTTTTTTTCAATTTACACAAAAAACCTTGACTTATAACAATCAACACCGTATGCAGGTAGTGATTTTTCTCCTAATACCAGGCTCCAAGACGCATACAGTATCCATAAACACAGTGATCGAGCTGGAAGTCTAATAATAACTATGGCGACGCACCGAAATCCTTGTTTTAACGACATAAATACTCGAGCCAGATAAAATCGAGCCAGTTCAAAATATTCACTAATTAATTGGAATAAAGGAAATGAACCAAATAAAGGCACGTTAAGGTTTGAGATTGTAATAAACTCTGTAAAATCAGAGTTACCATTTTAAGTGCTTTAGTTCTAACATTTATAAATTTTTCACTAATGAATAGCGGTTACTGTCGCTATTTAACTGTATCCAGGAGGGTGAAAAATACGACTTTATCAGGAGCATGTGTTGTAAATAAGTCCATAATTTTATAAAAGGATTATTTAACTTTAATTAATATTTTTTTTTTCGTAATTAACATATTTTATTATTAAACCAAAATAATTCAAAATAAAGAGTTACCCTTACAATACAATATTCTGTGTTTGCAATATTTACGGAGATTCCATTTCAAACAACCAAAACGGCTTAGATTTTACTCTATTGAGCTATCTTTACCACACATTTAATAGATTATATAATTTTCTTCAAATATTTGCACAGAAACAGCATTTTTAGCTTTTCAGTGATAATATAGTATGAAAATAATGTGACTCATAAAAAGGTCAAGCTTTAAACTGTCTGACCATATTCGGAGATTTCTTAGTTTTACATATTGTACTTTAAATCACAAACAGATTTAAACATGCACAATATTTCAATATACATTCTGAAATATAGTGAATTGTATCGAAGGTTAGACAAATATTTTAAAATACAATCGATAATTTTCTTTACTTTCATATGAATGTTTAATTATTGATTTTAACGCGACGTGTTGAAATATTCTTTGGTTCGAAAAATGACGTTGAAACCGACATGGGTTTTGTTCAAAACTATCAGCACATGTCAAGGACACATAGGATGTCAGATATAGGACACGAGATTTTTCACACAAGATACAGGGCCTGATTTGGTTGAAGCAATTTACAATGTTTTATAATTAACACCTTAGATACTACATAGAGATCATTCGATGTTACTGGACACATAATGCAGACTAACTCTACAACATTATGAGTAAACCTAGTGAGAATTTTACATGGAATTTGTATTACTGGAATGAATTTTTATCGAATTGTTATTATACATTTTAAGTTCTCAGAATCAGAGATAAATTTCTTAATTACCATACATAAAATTGGAAATATTTTTTTTTTTTCAGTTTAGGTAATGAGATTAAGCTTTTCGTTCAAAATTAAATTCCTTTAATTGATTTTAAATTCAACTCTAAAATTAGAAATACAATGCTGCAATTTTAAACAATTCTAACGTCTCAAAGATTATACTATCAAATACGTAAAATGTCCTCCCTACGTTACAGGGAAATAATAAAAAAATTAATAGTATATAAAAGTAATAGAAAAAAAGTAAGGGGAAAATACAGCCTGAATAACCACGAACTTTAAGTCTGGCTCAAAATATTTTGAAATAATTTAGATAATGAATTAAAATTCTAAATCCTTACTTTTTGAAAGAAACTATAAAGTTTGCCAAAGTCTTACTACATTATTCACAAAATTTTTTTAGAATATTTTTTCTTCTTCGAAGATGAAGATATTTCTAAAAAGTTTCTAAGAAATTTCATTATAAAACTTTTTTACTAGCATCAGTGCAGCTGTGTTGAAAAAAAAAAATCTTCATATATTTACATATTTTTTTTTTCAAATTTTCATTATTTTCTCATATTTTTATGATAAAAATAGAATCTAAATATTTCAATTAATTTCTTAAAGGGAATTGATAATTAGCTAAATTTTGTTTTATAAGAGTAAAGACTTTTAATGAAAACTATATTAAATTATAATAAAGTAATACAATTTAGTAAATAATACAACATCATTGAATTTTTTTTTTTTTTTTTTTGTCTACTTGATTATGTTCCGATCGGTAAATGGGAGATAAAATAAGATGGATGGATAAATTATTTTCATCACTGACAAGATTTGGGGATAATGCTAAAGATTACATGCTATCAGGAAGGACTTTTGAATACTAGAAAGTGTCTGGAATTGTCGTTATCGTACAACGAAAAACCTGAAATCATTCCACATTCACTATGCCCAGTTTCGAACATTTGAACGCTGGTCCATTGTCCACATTTTCTGGCTGCCATGGACCTGCAAAAAAGAGAAAAAAAAAGATAAAGCGTAAAACATACTAGTACTTTGCTTGGTTGGTTGGTTGTGTTTATGACGGCAAATTATCAACACCAGGGATATGGGCCATTAGGGGGGGGGGTGCTCTTCGTGGGGGTCTTTCTAAAGGAATATAACCCGTATTTAAGTAAGGAAATCCAAAGTTCGAAGAAAATCACAGAATACTTCGAACGATTAAGCCGACGGGCGCGATTGGGTTCGAACCCAGCACCTACCGTCTACCAGCTTCGAGAGCAACTAGTATTTTGAACTTTTATAACATGATTACGCCTGCTTTAAAATCTACCAAATTATCTATCAATTGTCAAACGATTATAGAAAATATAAAAATATATAAAATTTCAAAATTTAAGTTAGAAAAATTTATATGATTTTTTTAAACAGAAATAGATTTCCATACGCTTCAAAATCAAAATACAAAATTACGTTTCATTCCGCCTTTTTATTTATTATTTTTTTCTACTATGCATAAAAATTTCAGTTATCAATAGATTTTAAGGGGGCACAGGGCTTGAAAACTTAAAAAAAATCGATTTTTTTAAGTATCTATTTTGTTTATTCAATTAATTACAACACAGTCCAAAACACCGCATAAAAATATCTGCATTTTTAACGGAGTTATAAGCATTTATGTAGCAATCACTTTCAAAGCCGCACCCATTTAATTGTAACTTTAAGTCGCGTTTTCTCAAAACTTGATTTTGACAACTATCCGTGTGATTTAGAAAAAAAAAAAAACTATTTGATGAAATGGCTTATTTTTTTTTTTTTGCATGCATATAACACCATTATCTATAGAATGAATTAATATATTTTAGATAGTTTAATATTTTTAGTATTTTTATTGAAAAAAAATGTATTTTTTAGGGTTATTTAAATTTTCCATTTTTTTTAATAAGGTTTCCTTTGAGTGATTGTTATATCCATTCTATAGAGTAAAGTTTCCTGCTCATTTTAATAGTGGCCGGGAGGTTCTGCTCTCGAAGCTGGTAGACGGGAAGTGCTGGATTCGATCCTAACAGTCGGCCTAACAGTCGCCCGTCGGCCTAATCGTTCGGAGTTTTCATGGTTTTCGTCGAACCTTGGTTCTCCAAGAGTTAATACGGGTTAGGTTCCCTTAGAAAGTCCTCCACGGAAGGCACCCCCCCCCTTAGTGCCTATATCTCACGTGCTGATAATTGGACTACATAAATACAAACAACCTGATCATTTTAAAGTAAAAATTAGGTTATTGCGTCAATTCAGCTTTAAGATATCTTACGGACTGTGACATGACACCTAATTTTATTTTTCGAAAATTGTGTTATATAAATTTTGCTATATTTTCTATTTTATTACATTGAAGTACTTCATTTTATAATTCTATAAGACTAGAAACATGCCATAAAACTATCAAAAAGTTTAAATCAGTTACATTGAATACTTTTGTTTTTATATGGACTCGAAGCGAGATCTCGGTTTACATGTTTCTCGGTTATCGATCAAGCCCTGAGCCCCCTTCAGTTATGAATATGTTGCAATATGCGTTACATGAAATTGAAATGAATGTAGGTTTAGGACTTAGATAAATAGTATAATAGTAATATCTAGATGCTTTAAAATATAACACACACTAGGTATTGATTCTATTTTATCTTATTTATTTTGTTTTTCTGATGTCATCCCCCTCCACTTTCTGATCAGGGTGTAGATAATCATTTTGGACACATATAGTTCATTTATATGTTATATTTTCACGTTTATAAACCGAAATTATCCATTCAGTGTTCAAACTACACATTTTATTCCAAAATTTACGTCAAATGTCAATATATATATATGATTTTAAAATGTTTTAAAGAAAATGAAAAATGTAACTTATCATTTTTTTTCAAAAATTAATTTCTAGATGCGTCAAAAATGCAAATCTAAAATTATAGCTTATTCTGCCTTGTTACTTTTGAGTCTTAAAAAACTGATTCATATTACAATCTGTCATGAAGGATTAAAAAGGAATATAATATTAAAAGTATCAAAGAGAAAACTTGCATAATTTTTAAATCATGTATCCAAATGATATTCAGTTTTGCATCGTAATCAGAGAACCACGCCTTAGTGTAATAATTAAACAATATTTAACTAAGCAGTAATCGAAAGAGAATAGGGAAACATGTACTTTGACGCACGAATCATTTGCCCTCTTATGCCCATTAACCTTTAACTGATGTCACAGAAATTGTCACATAACTAGTGTGAAGCGGTCTGTGAGACCGTTCCATCGAAAGATGAATAAGAGCCGGTATTAACTCATTAGATATTGATTTTGTACTAAACTTTTTGTACAGGAGTGTTATAATTAAAATTCAATTATTCAAAAGTCTTTGGTGTTAGTACTAAAGTTCCAAACGAAACAAAATTTCATTAGTGTTTGTAGATAAACTGAAATTTGCAAGTTAAACTATGAAAATTGAAAAACAAACACCGGTCTGTGAGACCGGTAACATCAGTTAAATGTCAAAGAGATATAAAGTCTTAAAGTTTTCTAAATTATTTTATTTAGGCGAGAAAATCTTCTATATAAAAAAATATATAAAAATCTATAAAAAATACTATATTATTCTTAGAAGTTCTAATAATCAGAATAATATAGAATAGAAAACATATTTAGATATAGTAATATAAAAAGGAGATAATCTTGGCAAAAAAAAAAAATATATATATATATAGCTATTTGGAAATATGGTACTGAACAAAAGTATGATTAAAGTAAAAAAAAAAAGTGGAATCAAGAACATTTCATGAACTTAAATCGAGCGCAGTGTTTACAATGGCGAACCTTCTGCGAAAAAGAAAATCCCATGGCCGTTTAAAATGGAAGTGCACCAAGCATAGCGATTCATGTCGGAGTATTACGGTGCACAAAACTGGAAATGGACAAGTGTCTAGTGTTTGATGA
Source organism: Maratus speciosus (assembly GCA_963932465.1). NCBI lineage: Eukaryota > Metazoa > Arthropoda > Arachnida > Araneae > Salticidae > Maratus > Maratus speciosus. The sequence goes on along the minus strand of OZ010786.1, from coordinate 540,413,384 downwards.
TGCTGTTATATTTTTAAAAATATGTACTCTTCATACCATTAGTGACCTGTTGGATAGACATCGAACAAACTGTTTCCAGGGATGGAAGAATCCAACGTCCGAATGTTAAACTTTGCCAGCAGCACCTGCCGGAATTGTCTTTAATTCAAATATCGCCTCTTTAGAAACCGCATCACTGACGTTGATTTCGTCGCAATTTTGCGATAGATCATCCACTATATAATGGGAGTTGTAATCAGCAGAGGGGAAATCACATCTTGCAGCCAGTTCTTTTTAACACGTTCCTCACCTTTCCTATAAAAACAAATACAAGGAAAGTATCCATTCACTCAAATTTTCGAACTACTGAAAATAAGAATTTGTAACTCATCAAATTTTATCGATTGGGTGTGTAAATTACCCGTCTTGAACATAGTTTGCGTTATACGTGGTCCCAATTAACATTTGGATCCTTGAAGTACCAAGAGCATTAATTGGAGCATTCGACCATCGCACTGATCACTGGTATAATTATGAGTCAGGAGACTTCAACTTTCTTCAATCTACGTAAGTAGAGACTCCTGCCGCAATGCATCTTCATCTGAAAACCAGTTTGGTCTGAATTGTACCAGTTGGCTGTATCGTTTTTTGCACATGGGCTTATTTCAGCAGTGAAGCCGGCGATCGCTGCTTCTCTTTAAGCTGTGTTCTGTGTAGTAATCCTTCCTACGAATCTCGTAATTTTTCATGACACAATGTTGTACCGATTTTTAAATTCCTTCGTCCAAATTGGAGATGCTGTGGTGTCCGTAACTTGTAGCACAGTACTGTGTTCAAATACCAAATGGCTGAACATTCGTCATGAATGCGATAACGTTGTTCCCGAGTTCGGGGAAAATCTTCAAAAATGAGTCTGGAAGTCTGATTGTACTTTGACCGGTTTCACACGCTAGTACATGAGTCTTGCAGTTGTTTCTCATAAGTTTACAACTGGGACAGGGGTGCTACGAACCCGAGTAACTTTTGTATTCGAGCAAAGTTCCACTTTTTAGTTTTTGGAGACTTCCAGTATGCAACTGGCCGTTGCTTGTCTTCTTTAGTAATCTCACTTTGCGTCATCGTTCTATCAGGTCTTGATTGCTACCTGGATGCTGATGATTCTTGTTATGCTTCATCTCCGATGCCTTCTAAATTTTCACCTTCATCGCGTGACATATCATGGAACTCTCCAAGTTCGTCAATCACAAGGACTTCCTGTACTTCAAAACCATCACTTCGTGATGCAGTCGCCGCATTAATTAGACAAAACCAGTATGGTTCAAACAAAATAACACCTTATTCAAAATATATACATTACTTTGTCCTTAAGAAAAAAGAAACACTTATATTTAATTTCGTTGTAAAGCTCTAGTTCTTCAGTATAAGATATAGTTCAGTTCAGATAGTATAGCTCAGATAGTATAATTCAGATTCAGTATATTGATTACCTTTCTATTTCAAAAAGGTAATCAATTGATATGAGAAATTTTTCAGTATAACACGCGCTTCACACAGAGCCTAAACGAGAATGAGATGTCTCACTGGTTGTAATATAGTAGTAGGTAAGCAGCAAGTATCGATTATTTTTGAACATGTTTTGACATGATTTTTATCGCTTCCCTTCAACCTAGTCCAGTTTGTATCTTCATTAACTAATAAAATTAAATGCATTGAACAAATAAATTAGCGAATTTTAATACTTTATATCTGCTAAATTGGTAGACAGAGGAAAATAATTTATGCGCCAAAAAACACGTTTCACTATGATTTTTCGATTGCTGATTATTTAGATTTTTTCATAAATATACTGACGTTTCGATTATCGCACGATTTCTATCTGTATATGACTCCTTAAGGGAATTTGTTATATGTATCATTAATTTATAAACTTTATTAGTTTTTGATTAGTACCAGTCACAATGTCATACATTGCATTTTTGAGAAGTTGCCAGTCTCTATCGCTCTCCCTCGCTTTTTCACTCATTTATATTTATTTTTAGTGTCTCTTAAACTGTACATAAACATAGTATGTAATGCGTAACATTATCCGCATACAATATGTGTGAAGAAAGGCACATCCAACAAATGTCTTCAGAACTAATGTAAAAATACTCAAATTGTCGATTTTTTTAAATACTGTAATTCCATTTAACGCCAAGTATCATGAAATTAGGGACATTAAAGAGATTGATGCATTTTCTTAAAATAAAAAATAATTATTCTATCGGAATCAGATTCTTTTTTCAAAGTATTTAGCATTTATGCGTTATTTTCGAATTATTATGGTGGATTATTATTATTTATGAGTATTTTTTTACTTTAGAATTTGGAAATACATGTATTGCAATCGCTCAACTGATAATTTTTAGTGAATGAAAGGAAAGAGATTACACAATTATTCACAATGAGGTTTTAACGTATTTAATAGAGCGTTTGACTATTATGAAATATTTTTTCTAAAAATGGTGTCCACGCTTATTTTTACACATCAAGTTATCATATTTCGGTAAGAAACCATTATGATGTTCCACATATATCGATTAATTCTTTATATTTTTAGATATTTACATCCAGAGAATCCGGAAAAATCATGCAATTTCATTTTAAAATTATTTTTATTATTTTTTTATGCGTTGATGATTCTTTTTTTTCATTTAGAAATTATTGAAATACCTATGAAGTTATGCATTCATACTTACTTCGTTTTTACATTAACACATATATGGAATTTATCAGAAAAAAATTAATAGTAATATTTGTTCAAGTACAATAAAATAATATCTTGAAGATTCCTTAAAAATTTGAAATACGTTAATTATTTTTAAAATGCAAACAATTTCTAGTTAGATGTAAACGTATGATGAAAATTTATGATATTATAATTTTATTTACATATCCATACTGTTTCCATATTAAATAATGCACAGTTTTACGAAAATGCATTTAAAATATGAATACTTTCTGGTTTTAAATTAACAACTTAAAAAATATATATAGACATATAATTATTTTAGTAGTGATATTCCTTTTAATATAGCTTTTAATAAATTTTAATTAAATGCTGTGCATTGGATATTACAATACGATTCAATCAAACTAATGTAATACAATCAAATTAATGTAATGAGTCTATATTGAAATTTCTGATTTAAAAAATCTACCAATTATTAATTAAGCTACATAAAATAAGCAATAAACAGAATTTAACATAGTTTATGTGCTTTTTAACTATCTTATATATTTTAAAATCTAGATTAGGGAATGTAGGCTTGACCACTCCCAAATTATTTGAAAGGATTAAAAAGCATACGACAGATATAAACAAGTTGGAAATTGCTCGTCAAACGTGGCAAATGAGGTGCGTTCGTACTATAACTAGTTTTATAATTATTTTTTGCACCCCATATTGTAATGAATGTATACTTTTTTGCACTTCATAAAGCGCATAGTCTGATACATCATTAAAATGCCCTTCCAATAATTTTTTCCCATTCCCCGTAATGTAACGGAACACTTTTGACTGTCCCTGTAATTAAACTATACATCCGATTTTCCTAAAATTTGAAACAGCTCAACAAAACTTTGCAACAATTATATCTTTAAAATTTCAGACCATTCGGAAGGCTGTAATATCATTAAAATGCACTTGCAATAATTTTTCCCATTCCCCGTAATGTAACGGAACACTTTCGACTGTCCCTGTAATTAAACTATACATCCGATTTTCCTAAAATTTGAAATAGCTCAACAAAACTTTGCAACAATTATATCTTTAAAATTTCAGACCATTCGGAAGGCTGTAATATTATTAAAATGCACTTGCAATAATTTTTCCCATTGGCCGTAATGTAAAGAAAAACTTTTGACTGTCCCTGTAATTAAACTATGCATCCGATTTTCCTAAAATTTGAAATGGCTCGACAAAATTTTTCAACAGTTATATCTTTAAAATTTCAGATCATTCGGAAGGCTCTAATATCATTAAAATGCACTTGCAATAATTTTTCCCATTGGCCGTAATGTAAAGAAAAACTTTTGACTGTCCCTGTAATTAAACTATACATCCGATTTTCCTAAAATTTGAAATGGCTCGACAAAATTTTGCAACAGTTATATCTTTAAAATTTCAGATCATTCGGAAGGCTGTAATATCATTAAAATGCACTTGCAATAATTTTTCCCATTGGCCGTAATGTAAAGAAAAACTTTTGACTGTCCCTGTAATTAAACTATGCATCCGATTTTCCTAAAATTTGAAATGGCTCGACAAAATTTTTCAACAGTTATATCTTTAAAATTTCAGATCATTCGGAAGGCTCTAATATCATTAAAATGCACTTGCAATAATTTTTCCCATTGGCCGTAATGTAAAGAAAAACTTTTGACTGTCCCTGTAATTAAACTATACATCCGATTTTCCTAAAATTTGAAATGGCTCGACAAAATTTTGCAACAGTTATATCTTTAAAATTTCAGATCATTCGGAAGGCTGTAATATCATTAAAACGCACTTGCAATAATTTTTCCCATTGGCCGTAATGTAAAGAAAAACTTTTGACTGTCCCTGTAATTAAACTATGCATCCGATTTTCCTAAAATTTGAAATGGCTCGACAAAATTTTTCAACAGTTATATCTTTAAAATTTCAGATCATTCGGAAGGCTCTAATATCATTAAAACGCACTTGCAATAATTTTTCCCATTGGCCGTAATGTAAAGAAAAATTTTTGACTGTCCCTGTAATTAAACTATACATCCGATTTTCCTAAAATTTGAAATGGCTCGACAAAATTTTGCAACAGTTATATCTTTAAAATTTCAGATCATTCGGAAGGCTCTAATATCATTAAAATGCGCTTTCAATAATTTTTCCCATTGGCCGTAATGTAAAGAAAAACTTTTGACTGTCCCTGTAATTAAACTATACATCCGATTTTCATAAAATTTGAAATGGCTCGACAAAATTTTGCAATAATCATATATTTGAAATTTCAGACCATTCGGTTGGGTAGTTTTTGCTCTGTTACATGCGGACAGACGGACGGACGGACAGACGGACAGACGGACGGACAGACGGACGGACGGACTGAACGACGACTATAGGTGCTACGTATTTATATAATTACGAACGCACCTAAAAAAGGTACAAACTATCCACAGCTCTAACCCGGTTAAGTCATGAAACAGATATTGATATCCTATTTAAAAAAGTCAAACTCATTGCACATGTATAGCAATATAATATTTGTATAACCAGGAGTCTTTGGAAATTTAGGCAAGTAGTAGTGATATTCCTTTTAATATAGCTTTTAATAAATTTTAATTAAATGCTGAGCCTTGGATATTACAATACGATTCAATCAAACTAATGTAATACTATCAAATTAATGTAATGAGTCTATATTGAAATTTCTGATTAAAAAAATCTACCAATTATTAATTAAGCTACATAAAATAAGCAATAAACAGAATTTAACATAGTTTATGTGCTTTTTAACTATCTTATATATTTTAAAATCTAGATTAGGAAATGTAGGCTTGACCACTCCCAAATTATTTGAAAGGATTAAAAAGCATACGACAGATATAAAAAAAGGTGCAAACTACCCACAGCTCTAACCAATTTAAGTCATGAAACAGATATTGATATCCTATTTCAAAAAGTCAAACTCATTGCACATGTATAGCAATATAATATTTGTATAACCAGGAGTCTTTGGAAATTTAGGCAAGTAGTAGTGATATTCCTTTTAGTAGTGATATTCCTTTTAATATAGCTTTTAATAAATTTTAATTAAATGCTGAGCCTTGGATATTACAATACGATTCAATCAAACTAATGTAATACTACCAAATTAATGTAATGAGTCTATATTGAAATTTCTGATTAAAAAAATCTACCAATTATTAATTAAGCTACATAAAATAAGCAATAAACAAAATTTAACATAGTTATGTGCTTTTTAACTATCTTATATATTTTAAAATATAGATTAGGAAATGTATGCTTGACCACTTCCAAATTATTTGAAAGGATTAAAAAGCATACGACAGATATAAAGAAAGGTGCAAACTACCCACAGCTCTAACCAATTTAAGTCATGAAACAGATATTGATATCCTATTTAAAAAAGTCAAAATCATTGCACATGTATAGCAATATAATATTTGTATAACCAGGAGTCTTTGGAAATTTAGGCAAGTAGTAGTGATATTCCTTTTAGTAGTGATATTCCTTTTAATATAGCTTTTAATAAATTTTAATTAAATGCTGAGCCTTGGATATTACAATACGATTCAATCAAACTAATGTAATACAATCAAATTAATGTAATGAGTCTATATTGAAATTTCTGATTAAAAAAATCTACCAATTATTAATTACGCTACATAAAATAAGCAATAAACAGAATTTAACATAGTTTATGTGCTTTTTAACTATCTTATATATTTTAAAATCTAGATTAGGAAATGTAGGCTTGACCACTCCCAAATTATTTGAAAGGATTAAAAAGCATACGACAGATATAAAAAAAAGGTGCAAACTATCCACAGCTCTAACCGGGTTAAGTCGTGAAACAGATATTGATATCCTATTTTAAAAAGTCAAAATCATTGCACAGGCATAGCAATATAATATTTGTATAACCAGGAGTCTTTGGAAATTTAGGCAAGAGACAAGCGTACCTGTAATGATGTTCTGTCCTATAATATACCAAGGATTTGTTTATACTAGGTGCAACTGGTGAATTTGGTTTTGAATAACCATTTCCCTCCACCCTTTCCCTCCCTCTCTCACCTCCCTCTCTTCTTCATGTTAACTACTCCTCTATTTCTTTCCTTCCCACCCTCCTGTTTGTGGTTCTTTAGTTTCACTCCCTGTATTTAACCAGCAGTTGTCTTTCAGCCGGCAGTGGTTTTCCCTGATGACGACTAATGTTTTAATCGAAAGCACTCGAATTTTAACAACATCTGACTCCAATGTTTTAACATCTTTATTTTTTTATGTTTTAACATTTATGTAATTTAGCACCTGTTAACTAAAGATATATATTTTAAATTTAATATTCATATTGCTTATTTGTTTTATTATGGTGAATCTGTCGTTCAACTTGAAATATAGTTTTACTGTATTTATTTATTTTATTAATTTGAAGGAATGCGTAATTGCGGATAAATAGTTGCGTATATGAAAATGAATATGTATAGAAACGTGCATCTGATCTAACTAATCATAAATGTTCATGCTATGCAAATATCTCAATCTAAAAATTAATCTTATACATAATAAAGAACATAAATTATCTTTAATTAACGAGAAAAATACATTTATATCGGAAAGTCTTTACATATATATTTATTAATATACATATTTATTATTATTATTATTATTATTAAAATTATATCTTAGTGGATATGAAGACTCGTTAACTTTTCCGATAACGAAGCTCATCAACGTGAGATTTTTTGTCAAATTATCATTAAAAACATTACAAATTTGATATTTACCATGAATATATAAATTCGAATATTCACACAGAAAATAAAATAATAAAATTAATAGGATAAATATCATCTGATGAATAAGCTTAAGAATTTAAATGTTTAAAAAGTAATATTGTTGCACTTGTATATTTATTTTTTAAACGATTTATATTAATGTATTTTATTAGGAATTTTATGTAATATTATAACTTAAAATTATGATTAATATTTTTCCAAGAAAATACCAATTGGATGTAAATAACAATTTCAGTTATTTTATTAAATAACAGTTGATCTCATAAATGCTAGCATTGGTTTCCCTGTCTGAAATTATCCCTTTTTAAATATGTTTCACACAACAATACGGAAAGTTTCAAAAGAAAGTATATAAATTTCAGTATGGAGATACAGTAATTACCGATTCTTATCTTTAACAGCAGGTATATATGTCATTTATTGCTCACTAGAATGATCCTCAATTTCAGACAAACTGACGCATTTGCTTTTCACTAGATTATATAGTCTTATATAACTCTCCATTTCATCAACTCGGACATTTATAATTTAAAAATAACATGCTAGAATTTCCAAACGTTTCTGAAGTATTCTAATGTGAATTAAAGTTTTTTATTCAAATTTAAGCGTTATGATATTCTAGAGTTAAGTTTTTAAATGTCTTAAATTTTTGGTTTACATTAATTTTTATTAATTAATGCAATGTTTTTATTAAATTTATTAATTAATGGTCTGATAATTAAAAAATAATTGTAAAATTTGCAACGTTGTATAGAATTAGCAATTTTTAATTATTTTTGCAGAAAGAAAGCAAGATACAATGGAAAAAATACAATCAATATTACGTATATGGTTATAAAAAAATACAGTTCCATTTTTCTAAATATAATTCTAAAATAAAATAAATAAATAATAATAATAATAATAATAATAATAATAATTTATTTATATTATGCTGTTTTATTTTTCTTTTTTGTCTGGGTTGGGGTTGGGGGGGGTTTACAAAGTAATTTTTTTCGTATGATAGATATCAAATATTGGATAATTTTTCTACTCAAAGTGTTACTAATTGGATAATAAAACTTAAAATTTTCCCTTGACAATTCAGAATTATTTAATGGAGATAAATAATGAATTGGAAGAAAATGATACTTTTATTGTTTTAAAATCTTATAAAGCATGTAAAATTATGAAAAATAATTTCATAATAAATTTGGCAAGGATAAAACCTAAAGTATATATACTTTGGAAGAAACCTTTCTGAAAATATCATTAAATAGCATAAATATTTACAAAATGATATTGTATGTAAACTTATTTTGTTGTTAATAAAGTACTTGGGAAATTTAATAAAATTACTTTTCATGTAACAGTATCTGAGAATTTGTTTTTATCATTTAAAATACATTTAATTAAAAAAGAAATACTATAAGAATTATGCACTAAGTGTACCTTTATGAAATTGTTTAGAGTGAGAATAATTGGCAAAACTTTTGTCATATGTTTTATGGGCATGTTGCCTTATAAATTCTGTATAAATACATTTTTAGATAATTTTAATTGTGCAATTGATTATTTAATTACAATCTGATGGATAAGTTTCGTAATTTTTAGATCACATCACGCACACTTAATGTATCTTTTCAAAAAAAAAAAATTAAACTACATATTAATGTTCGCTAACCGACAAAATGGGCAATACTTTCTGAATTTAGGCAACAAAAATCATAAAACGATATATTCGGAAAACGATTTACCTCTCCAAAAAGAATTAAAATACTGCAGTACTTTAACTATATTTTAGGAGAGGGGATTACTGTTATTCAATGAATAAAATCAGTTACCAACGAATGGAAATTTCTTAGATTAAAAAAAAATAATAAATGTAGAAATTTGATTATATTTGACTTTTTTCTGCGATCTGCATCTGAGTATGATTACTGTAATTCCATTTCTATTTTTTCCCGGAATTAGAAAGCGTCATTTTAAGAATACTAATGACTTCTATAACTTAATCTGCTCCATATACTTTAGGGAAAAAAAAACAATGGTTATTTCTGAATATGACGTGATTTGTATTTTTCCATTTTCTATTTAAAAAAAAAGAATAAAAAAGAAAGAAATTTTTTTTTTTTTTTTTTTTTTTTTTTTTTTTTTTTTTTTTTTTTTTTTAGATAATTGTGTATGGTATTGAATATAAGCTGTTACGTTAACAATCATATTTATTTTATTATTAAATTTGGAATTAGTAATAAACTGAAATTTTCTAAATACATATTACAATGAAGTTGAAAGTATTTGCTATAATTTACCAATAATGATAAATTATGATAATTGATAAATTTCACATATATTGTAAATTGTAATTGTTTTTAATTCGAAATTTTATAAATGAAATAGCAATGTTACGCTTATCAGATTTTATAAAGTAGGGTCAGGTGGGGTAATTATGACCACCGTCATATTGGAGAAAACTGTGTATGGTAAAATTTTGTTTCAAGCTTAGATATTAACCTCAAAATGTATATTTCATATTAAATATCCTTTATTACTAGTCTGAATGCTTTTTGAGATACGAATAGCAATTTGAAACTAAGTCTATAAAACTTTTGATAAACGGATTTGTCACTTTGGAGTTCAAAGTGGCCACAATTACCCCAAACAAATGTGTATTGGCAGGTATAAAGAGAAAATACAGTGGTAGTAATTTCAACACTAGTGGTCTTAATTTTCCCAAAATTATGTGATTGTGAGTTTTTGGTGGGGTAATTATAACTATCCTTTTAACTTAAAAAAACAGCTGTGAGAATTAAAACTTTTAAAATGTGTTTTTAAAGGAACAAAGTTACTTCCTATGTACTGAAAACACCACTTTTCCAAATAGAAATAAGCAAAAAAAAAAAAAAAAAATAAATAAATAAATGAAAATAATAAATTGGAAATATATGGAAAAAAATATATTGGACCTGTAAAAAGTGGTCATAATTACCCTTCTGACTTACTGGCAAAACGTAAAAAAAATTACGTTAAAAAAATTGTGTGTGACAATATTTAAATTAAAATTTATAAATTAGTCAAATGTTGGCAAAACATAAGTTTGCTTCTAGGGAATTGTAACATGAATTACAGACTTTTTATGTAAAATTGTAGCTAATAGTTTATTTGTCTACTTTTTTCTCTAAAACACAATTCTTACAGATGTAAATGAAATGAATGATGAAGTTACCGTTCTTTGTCTTCTAAATGTATTATAACTTTTTAGATCTAATCTGTAGTCCATGATTACCAACAATGGCGCATTCTTCATTTATAAAGATGTATACAAATTCAATTAATTAAAATTAGAAATGTATGTTTTCCTTAATATTGAATGTATGATTTTAACGAGTTATGTATACAAATCATGCTAAAAAATATCCTTTTTAATTTGAATTTTCATTCACTTCTATGTTAATAACTTCAAATATAAGGAATGAATTTACTAAATTGTATGGAATTTATGATGTATAAAAATCATTCTAAAAATAACTTTTTTTTTTTTTTCATTTTTCTTTTTATTATACTTCAAGGTTAATATCTTCGAAATCAGATCTGTGTACTTTTTTGTAAACTATTATTAATCCAGAATACAAAAAACAAATTCAAAGTATTATTAAACATGAACAAATTATCTTATTCAATCTGTATTGGCTGACATATATGAAGATAATATGACTTTAATAAGAAGTTTAAAGAGGGCTTTTCAACTAATAATACTCTTTGCTACTAAAAGTTTCAAATATTATATAACATACCGTGTGTTCAGTATCTTCCTACTTTAATTGCTATAATTTCTGAATAGTACATGAATCATGCTTGAAGCATGATTTTTCATTCTTCTGTTATTTTAATTTAGTTTTAGCTCATGTCAAAATATACAGAAAATGATGTGAGAAAAAGTGAAAAAAAAAAAACACATGAAAAAATGTATATTGAAATATTTGATAAATTTGCAACATACATTCAAATGCCTTTCGTATAAAATGCTCCATTTATGTATTTTGATAATTCGTTATTCCAAATTTAACTTCCGTTAATTCAGTAATTGTGTGTTTGCCTCAAATGAGTTTTATATTGTTATATGAAAAAATATTACTTAATCATATATGAGTGATTCAAGAAAGACATATTTAATAACCTTTGTTATACTTCCTACATTATGTTCAATGCATAAAAAAATAAACTTAATTATTCTCTAACCCAATAAGAAAGAAATTGTCACAAATTTCTTTTAAATCCTTTATTATTAAATTCTTTGAATGAGAATTACTTCAGCGAAAGAAAATATTGATGATATAAAAAACAGAGAGTTCAGTGAGGCAGATAATCTAAAAAAAAAAAAAATGGTAATTGATACTTCCGGCAAAATACAGTTTATTGAAATTTTATTATGAATGTCTTTTTCTACTTTATTTAGTATTATGATAATATGTTTTTTTTTCTTCGTTCTGTCATGTGTCAAATTTTGATTAATTAATAACTTATTAAATAAGAGAATAATGCAATAAGATATATGAAATCTATATATTTTTAGAATTTTTTTTTATATCTGCATATCGATAAAAACATTATTAGACGCTACAGTAACATAATTATTAACTCTGATTCTAACATTCTAGTGAAATTAGCATGTGGTATTTCCAAAAAGCCATTAATTAAAGCAATGGTATAAATTTTCATATTCATTTTCAATATCATATTGCATTAATCATCTTTTTTACACCCCTCTCATTTCTGAACGATAAATTGTTTTATTCCAAGAACATAGAACTATTAATAATTTTTTATTTTCTGCTTACTATCAAGGTTAACATCTTGATGGAATGAAATGAATTTTACACATATTAGATAATACTTTGTTTGTAAAGGAGGATTTTAAAAATGTATAAATTATTGTATATGTAATTTTAATTCATTTTTCAATCTTTGAATCCATACTGATATATTACGAAACTTGATCACTTTTAATGATTTATTTACTGAAGAACTTTTTAAAAGCATTCAAAATTAATTGTTGAACAGTGATCAACATTTTCATAAAATAGTGGTAATTCATAAAATATGTCTGCGTAACAATCTATTAGCTAAGCGGACTGCGTAAACAAATCTTTTTACTTATTTGTTTATTTATTTATTTATTTATTTTGAAGATATAATTTAGCGTGCGACTTGTTGCTACAGAGTCAATTTACTCAACTAAACTCTTTAGTCATAGCAAAATGTTGCCACGTAGCGATTCGGAATATTTAAATGTACGTCGTTTAAAAAAATTGACTGATTTCTTTAATAGATTTTATGAAGTTCTTATTCTTAACTCCTTTTGTAACAATATTGGATATTTAAAATATCAAAATCCTTTGTTAATATTTTTTTTTCAACTGGCAAAATTGTAAAGCGTTATATTGTGGAAGAAGAAATGAGATTTTTATCCCAATGGGCATCCTCAATCCTTTACTAATGGAAACATAAAAATTTATAAACTGCTTGAATATTTGACTTTCTGAGTGTTAAATTTATAATGTGAGGTTGCTTGAAGTTCTAGATTGTACAAATAAAGACAGACAATATAAAATAAACATTAATATATGCAAAAACGCTGACGACAAAACTAAATGTGACGATATAACTAAAGATTGTTGGCATTTATCGGTTTTAACTTAGGTTCCCAGATAATATGCAAGGCGTCTTGGCCGATTGGTTTAACAAAGAATAATATAGATGAAAAATACACACAGGACAGTCAATTGAGACACCATTCAGCTTTCTTTTCACAATCAGGGTTGATACTAGGGGTAATGCTTCATAACCGATGAAAAAAAAATATATAGTTCATTCACATCGAACAAGTCGCTTAAAATATGTTCCACCTCTCTGCTTCTTTCCACATGATAATCCAATCCTCCTTTCAATATCACTCAATTCATTCTTGGTCATACAACAACACATTTTACCATTCTACACTTACTCCGTTATTTTTACACATAATTCCGTAAACATCTCCGTACACAGTTCGATATCTTTTTCGCCCTTCTCCACTTCATAGTACCGATACATTGTATATCTAATCCGTCATCTCATCTCTCAAAAACCTATCAAAAACCTCTCAAAAATCTATCCGTTGTAATAAAATATAAATTGAAGAAGAAATATTCTTTATTAATACACCTTTTATTTTTATTGAAAATAAAAGTATAGTAAAATAAGTTGAATTGAATAAATGTCATCTAAAGTTCTATGCAGAATTATATTGTTGGAAATAATTTTTAATCAGCACTTCCAGAATTCCTACTGACAACTTGCATTGATAATTATACCTCCTCTACCATTACATAAATAATCCAAATTTTTTAAAGTAATACCTTTATTTAGACAAACTGTGAGCTATATAAAGAATTTTCATTCAATAGAGGAATGTATACTCACAAAAAAAAATATTTGAAGTGCATCTCATTTTGGTTTTATAAACCTTCAAAATATAAAAGATAATGCTTAAGGTATAACAAGAAAATAGTCATCACTTGCATAAAATAAGAAGACAGAAATGTTTAACAAATTGGTTGTTAGGGTGGGTCGAAAAAAATACAAAATATTTATAATCGAAATGTAATAGAGTGGGAAAGTTGCCTTTTGTAATAAAGAATAAATTCGTAAAATGTTACATCGATCGGTTAATATCTTTTACCGCCGATTTTAAAAAGAATTGCAAAATTTTCAATTTTTATTTTGTCTAAATTTTTATAATTTTTATAATATGTCTATAAACAAATAAATTTACTTTATATTTATTAATATGTCGTAATTTTTTATAACTATTTGTAATATCCTGGAAAATAAAAAAAGCTAATCATTTATTTTTCTTGACGATCGCTTCATCTACTGATGTTTTCCTACATAACAGCAGTTCAAGCGCCAAAAATCACAAAAATGATATAAAATGAACACAGCATTTTAGTATTTTATTAATTAAAATACAGTGATGTTTAACCGAAACGGGTTAAATAAACTTAAAATAAAGAAGTATTTAATGTACACTGTAAAAATCCACTGTAGATTTTCCAGAGCAAACTTGATCACAGTGAATGTGCTGTATCTTTCTTTGGTTTCCTGACTATAGTAACATGGAAAATACAGTAGTTGCGTAAAATTAACAGCACAATGTGCTGGCATTTTGGACGCATTTTTGTACAGCACAAACAACTGGCGTCCAAATTGCCGGCACATTATGCTGTTAATTTTACGCAACTACTGTATTTTCCATGTTACTATAGTCAGGAAACGAAAGAAAGATACAGCACATTCACTGTGATCGAGTTTGTGCGCGAGATGAACAGTACTTTATACTGTAAAAATGTCGTTTTTTTTTACAGTGTAAATGAATTTTATAATATGACTTGCTTTCAGATGAAGTCATTATTCCTCGAAAGACCAAAATTGATCAGATGTGATCCTCCCTCTGTTCTAGATCAGAAACTTCATCAGCTCTTCAGTGAATAATGTCATGCATCTTTCTACTGATTGAGTGAGAAAACGAAAGTTATAATAGCTAGTATCTTTTATCAAGTATTCTAAATTCACCAGCGCTGTTAGTCGATAGAGAAACCGTAACACGTGGTTCCGTTAGTTTACAATTTTGCCAGTAGAATAAATCCTTATAATTTGAAGCTTCAAAGCTCATGTTTGCAATGATAAAGTGACGGATGGCACTATTCGAGTCCACAGAGCTTCGTGCTTTGGCAATTTTCTTCATGGCTGGGGTCCTGATGTTCTCTTCTTCATATGCTATCATTCCAATGAGGCTATTTTCCTGATTTGCGAAATAGTCATTTCGTGAAATTACAGGAACTATAATCTTTCGTAGATGATCTGCCAAGTAACGGAAGTTACTAAATATAGTGCGCAGATTCTGGAAAACATGATGGATTCATTTTACTTGTGAACCAACTGATGCAGTAAACTTTCAGGATGTATTCAAACAGTATGACAAGTTAAGAAGAATGTTTCTCTATTCTAACGTAGAGTCTCAAAATTCGATTAACAGTAGTGATCCACCTAGCGTGAAATATTGATCCAGGGATTCAGCAAAAAGTTCAATTTAACACACGCGTGTTGAAAGAGCTTGCAATATTTCAGACTATTTACTTCTGATCAGTTGACAAATCTTTACCAACAGATAGGTGATCAGATTAAATTGGCTTAAATTTTGCAATTGGTAATGATTCGCAAATTACAAGAGATCAACCAATTGGGTCACAATGAAAGGGGACCTATCTTTTGTCATCAAGATGTTCGAAAAGATGTCTCAACGGAAGTTAATTGAAGTGAGGGCATGGAAGCCGCTAAAGTTTTTTTTTTTTTTTTTTTTTAACTTGTTCTCAAGTAATCCACCTTTGATTTCTGTGTTAAAACAGTTCCACCAAATTCAACTGCAATTAATTTTACAGTTTATATTTCATTTTTCTTCAGAAAATCTATAATGTGGTTTCATATAGAAGTAGCCTTGCCAGACGATGTTGTTAAATGAGGAAAATAATAGAGACCTGTTTCTAGTATGAAAGAGAAATGTTCTTCCTTGACTTTGCGAAGATTAAGCTTTCCCTGTTTAACCTGGCAGATATTTCTGTCTTTAGGGCCGTAAAAGTAATATATTAAAAAAAAAAAAAAAAACGAATTAAGGGAAATATGGCCCTCTAGCAGCGAGAAAATAATTTTACGTGCAGGCAGCTGCAGTTGTTTCTATGATAGAGCATATTTTTTTGATAGAATTACAGTGATCATGGTTAACAATCTGCATGAAATTAACACTTTAATATGCCTTTCTCAGCCTATTAGAAATGTTGAAAATCTAAAAATATCAGGAGAATTATAAAAATTGAAAAAACGAAAATTTTTAATTTTTAACATTTTTTAGAAAATTTGGCCCTGTTGCAGTTGTAAAAGTAATGATGTCCGCAAAATGAAATTTTACTGTTACATTAAAAGTATCTTGGTGTGGTTAATGCGTTCTATTAGAAATTAAATTGGCATGTTTGGTTAATAAAAAAAAAGTATAATGTATGTTTTTTGAGATTTTTCCAAATTTTGGCCCTTTTGTGGTGGTAGAAGATATTAACCAATCGGTGCAATATTTTACGTATTTATTATTTTTTACAAAAGGCAACTTTTCCGTGCTATTACATTATGATTATAAATGTCGACCCACCCTACTGTTTATTCAAAATCAGCATTTTATTAAATATTTTTTCAAAGAAAAAAAAATAATAGAACTTGAAAGTGTGAAACATAAGTTCTTCCCATTTTATCATACTCAACTGAGCAGGGTTCTTTTTGGAACCATGAATTCATACGATCATAATTTTTTTCTTTAACCAGTATAATAATATTGTACGGAAAATACACAAAAAATACTTATCATTGCTGGTTTCCCACTCATTGTCCTTGCAGACCGGCAGAACAATATTTTCTTGGATACTATCACACTTTTTTTTAAAGGAAGTGAGGTTATCATTGGAAAATTATGACAAAAACCATGGTGCTATTACCATTGGCCATTCTGATACTCTTTTTGAACCCGCAGTTGAACTAACCAATGCACATATCACTTTGCATGCGAAAGCTGCCAATATAATATACACTCTGTCTTATCATCCATGAAAAATGTGTAAATAGCTCTCAACTGCCTCCACAGCACGTTGAGGCTTTGTCCACGTATAAACCATTTGACTCGTTATCACAACGACTTATGACAAGCGCATTCGAATTTTAAAAAAAGTGAACTTCTTATTGGCGAAAGAAAAGGGAGAGCCGTTCAACGGAGGGCTTGCCAAACAGACTGCGCACGAAAAAAATCGAATTAACAGTTTATAGTGTAAAAGTCTGTGAAGACAGAAAAATCTAGGGCTGCCAAACAAAGGATTAAAGATGCCAGCGGGAGAAATGATAGAATTTTTAAACTCAACTGTCAAAGATAAATTTAAAATGATTTGATATCAAAGTTCGGTGACGTCATGTAAAGACAAAATTGAAATAACCGAAGTATACTATTGCTTGAAGTCATCGGGCTAAATAAAAACGTACAAAAATGTATATGTAATTAAAAATAACGATAACTGTACTAGCAAGGAAACAAAGTAACAAGGGGTACAGAAAAAGGACTGGGGGAAAAAGAAATGAATTAAAATGGCTTAAGTGACCAAAAGAAGGATAACGTAAAGCAAGGAGAGTCTGCGAACATTTCAAAAGAATAATATAAAAAAATCTAAATATTAATATTTTGCTAAACTATGCATGAATAATTTTGACTTCATTTGTTTTATATGCATTTCCATTATTATTTTGTTGTTATACTGTAATTTAATAGAAAAGCAGTAATAAAATCAAGAAAACTATTTTGCGCAATCTCTCCTTACAGGGTAGGAGAGATTGCGCACATAGGTAAAAGAGATTGCTATTAAAAATAACTACAATTAAATTGCTAATAATAATAATTACACTTAATCGACATTTTTGAAAGGTTTTTGTGAGTAAATATTATTGTATTAGGAGTGAATATTTCAAACAAATGTTTAAATAATAAATAAAAGAAAGAATTTTAACAACATTTAAAATTTTTAATTTAAATAGATTAAAATATCAGAAAAAGCAAACCCTACTAAGATTACAAAATAACATTAATCTGGTTGATAACATGTTTAACTTGAAAATTACTTCATTTCCATTTTCACAGTTTCATTGTATTTTGTTTGCTAACCGAAGTTGTCGTCGTCCACAATCGATACACTTATTGTTGTAAATCGTGCATTGAATCCAGTCAGATGTCGAAGTTGTCTCCTGGTACAGTTCCAGACATTCAGTGCACTCATCCTCATTGACCTTCGATTTTTTTCTTTGAGTATTTTTGTCCCACTTTTTGTGGAAGCACCTTATCTTCAGCTGGTTCTTTTTGTAGCGGCATCCTTCTTAAGTCTTTTTTCATGTATATTTTGTGGATTAGTAACATCAGTTGCACTCTTTTTCCTTTTGATTTCGATGGTATTACACTACTTGGAATGGATGAAAGCTTTTCAAAACATTGTATTAGAAAATTTATTTTAGTTAACAAAATTAATTTATTAGCAAATTAATTGTTTATAAATTAAATATATATATAAATATTTAATTAAATCATTAACAAATATATTATTAATTTATTAACAAAAATAATTACATAAAATTAATTCAATAACAATTGTATTATTAATTTATTAATAAAATTTTTATCTGAAAAAATATTTTTTTGCAAATAAATTTGTTGCCAAATTTAGTTTTGATAATTATGTGTTTTTCCGTTTTTTATTTCAAAATCGATTCATTCATATGTTTTACACGTAATTTGCAATTCATACAAATTTATCAAAAAGCTGCGTAATTTCTCCTAGCATTTAAACTTCTGGGGAAATGCGCCATCTCTCCTAAGTAGCAGATGCGCCAACTCTCCTACTTTGGTAGGAGAGATTGCGCGGCCTTTTATATAAATATGGCCACTTCTAAAATGAATTTTTGGTGTTCGCTTACTTAGTCCAGGTTAGTAGTTTATAAGAAATCGTTTAAGTTCAAAATATTTTGTATTACTGACGTTCTATAAAAATTCTGACGAACAGTTATGAAAAATCAAGCATTTACTTTGAAAAAACAAAACAAAATAGCACTGCTTTATCCAAGGCGCTTGGAACAATCAATATGAACATTCATGTAGACACTGCAGTAATGCTGCTGTACAACTACCTAGAGTCGCTGCGCGCGCGCTCTAATCCTTCCCGTCGAATCTCTTTGTGTGCAGTCTCTCCTACCGCGTGAACTCTCCTCGCTTTACTATATAAAAAAATAAATGTGGTTAAATTATCATATCCGTATCCGTCTCTGCGATTGTATTTAAACAACATCAGTTCAACGCTACAAAATAAGTCAGGTCATCCTTCTCTCCCAATCATTATCGCTTTTTAGACGGCTTATTAGTATTTGCGTTTGGATTAATAATAAAGTAAACGGGTTTCCTGGCGCAAAACATTATTCTAGAATTTTTGAAAGCTCTGAAACCAGACGCACCATGTGTAAACAAAATTTAGTCCCTGCTATCGAGATTGCATTTAAAAATAGCTTCTTTCCCCCGCCAGACGATAAAGAAAAATAATTTTATTCCTGCGTAAGCTTACGATATGAATTATTATTAAAAAGGAAATTTATATAGAATAATTTTAACCTTGGCGAAAAAAAATTAAATTTTGTAATATTATCCCTCCTCCCCAAAGACTTTGTATGATCTCTGGCTAAATAAAACTACAAGTTTAAACAACATACTTTTAATAATTTTGGAATTTGATTTTTTGAATAATAAAAATTTAGAAACGTCAGCGAAAAGACGGAAAAGAAAATTTTAGCAATGCCCGACAGAAAAAAAAAATAGCTAAGTGCATAAATTTTAGTTAAGAACATTTCCTCTGTAAAAGAGTACAAAATAATGGTTACAATATAACTTACCATTTGTAAGTGCATAAGAGAACATATGAATACAATAATAAATAAAGAATAAGAAATAATAATATCATAATAGTAATAAAAATAAATTCTTCTGTTTAATGGAAATTTAGTGCATTTCCTTTTTATACTAGCAACAAACATAGTTTTAATCAGTTAAAGTTTCAACTCTTTAATTAATTCATTTGTAAATTTTTCTATTAGTCCCATTTGCTTAATCAGTTTGTACGTACGTAACAGTCGTTAAGTAATCAGCAAAAATAATGATACAGTCTTTTAAGTAAAAAGTTCAGCTGCAATAAATAATTTTACCTGCTTTATTCGACTTGTCTGCATACTAGTCGACAAATTAAACTCTTTACATTAGATCTTCATCAATATAGGTCATCATTGCAGTAGTTTTAATAAAAAAAAAAAAAAAAAAAAAAAAAACAGTAGTTACTCAACTACCCTTAATGTTTGTTTATCAACACTCTTTTTTGTTTTTTCCAAATCTAGTTGGGACTCATCATGTTTGACCTTAAATGCTGGGTGTTCCTTTTCGGCAACATACACAATTTAGGCTCTAAAATACTATTAGAATAATATTGAAGATATAATGCCTAATGTTGCCAATAAAATACATTCTGAAAATATTATTAAATCGATTTTCAACATGTAGATGGCAAGACTTGTGCTGTTCAAGAATAAAGATAGATTTATTTTCTCAATTGTTGCTAATTGTTCTTTTTGTTTTGTTTGGAAGCTTGCGAAATGCCTTATTTTGTTCTGCAGTGAGCAAGTAAAATTTATTTGTTATTATAGTTCCTAAAATTCTTGTGTGTTTAAAATTATAGAATTTTATCAAGGAAAATTACTTTTTCAATTAAACACCAGCATTTCCGATTAGTAACAAATTGTTGTTTAGCCGTAAACCGTACTTAAAACAAAATGTGATTTTTTTTAGTATTTTCCCCATGATTCATTTAAAAAATGAAAGCCGAAAAACATTATTAAAATGATTTTTGTAAAATCTGGCATTTATGGGTTAAATAAAATTTCAACTTTGTCTAAGTAGTAAATATAATACCTTTTCCATGATAATTTATGTTCTCTTTTCCTAAAATAAATAATAAATCTCTCAATACTATAAATTTATAATATTATACTTTCAATTCGTAATAATAACAATAAATTTCTCAATAGTATACTTTAATAATATTAATATAATAACAAGAGTATAATAAAAAATATATCAAAGTTTGTGTATTGACAGGAAAATATTGGTCGAGGAAAAAATAATTATACAGCAATTAAATAATTTTCTTATTTTTTAGTTATATAAGAAAGTACTTTTGTCAGTCGAAAGCATAAAAAATATATATAATAATAATAATTCCAAAATCCAAATAAATTTAACTCTAAATATTTAGAAAGTAAACTCTCAACCAGTAAAGAGACCTCCCTACACTTACGCCTTTATTTTATAGAAATTTAAGCATTATGTTCATTATTCAACAATAAAGGTGCATTATATTGTATTGTTTAAGACTGTGCATATCGTGGTATACATAAGCCGTTTGTTTATTAGTTTGTGAGTTCAATAACCTATATGTTTTTTGTTTTTTTTTCAGATTCTGTGTGAGATTTAAGGTGATATATGATGTTTTAAAATGGACTTATTGTTTTTAAAATTAAAAAAAAATAATAATAATTTCAGACATCTATTGTAATTGATGTTGCAGGAATTTAATGCGCAATGTCAAGTTTTTGCTCGTAATGCTTTTTTGTTTCATTTCCAAATATCACCTAAAATGGCAACGCGCAGACTAACATAATCAGAAAGCGGGAAAATAACTATAAATAAGGCACAAATACCACTGAAATTTAAACCTTCTATTAATTTAGTGCCAAAAATGAGTTTTCTTTTGAAATTCAAAGATTATCCCGATGGGTATACAAATACTGATACAGTACAGTGATATCTGCTGGTATTATTTCGAATGGAAACAAGCAGATGTAGAAATGAAATCACATACGGGAAGGTGGCATAAAATGATCCTAGCGGTCAAAACGATCGACATAGGTTTTTCCCCAGACAGCTCGCTCTATCTACAGGGTAACACATAAACTAGTTGATCCAAGTGAAGAAGAAGCAATGGCGGTATTCAAGCGATCGCAGTATTACGCGTCTGAAAAGAATTCTTCGAAAAAGTGGTTTTTAGAAAATCTCCTGTAAGATAAGCACTAACTTTCATACTTATTTAGATATACAGTCTTTCATGTACAGATATATGACTTTGTTTACTTAATAGAGTGTATTTTTAGACGTGAATTATACTTGCTAAGTATGTTATGATTCTCGACGTTATCCAGTTATATGACCTAAAATAGACGGCCATGTTGCCGGGTAAAATGATCCATTATGTGGATCGTTCTACTACCATTTCATTGGATGGAGAAAATCCGGTACCACGTCCTAGACATCATGAGAGCCGAATGTGTGACTGCCCCAAACCTTTGAGTCTACGTGTTATCTTACCTATCATAATTTTCAAATATTCCATTTTATTCTTTTTTCAAAATTATTTGTAACACATTTTTTATTTTAAATTTTACAAAAAATAAATTATGTATGTTATTTGATTGCAAAACTTATTTTATTTTATTATGTATTGTCATAATTACTTTCATATCCTTTATTTTCACGATAAAAAAACAATTTATAATTATTTTTAAATGAAGAATCATTTTGCCCTTGGGTGAGGGTAAAATGAACCTTTGGGCATTTTTTCAAAAATCTATTATTTTCATTACTCAATTTGGGTTTAAAATATTATTAAAATATATTTATAATGTAAAATTTAGTATAAAACATATTACCATAAGGCCAAAGATTCATTTAAACAGTTATTTTACACAAGTTTTCCTATTAAGGGGATCATTTTAGGCCACCTAACCCTATATCTCTTTCTTCTCAAATAAAATCATCAATATAGGTTTACTACAATAGAGAAAGGGCAGTGTGTCATAATCTGTTAAAACATATTTTTAAAGGTGTTACAGAAATATGTTAATCAACTGTTCAGTTCTTCGAATTCAGATTCATATTTTATTATTTATCATTCATATTTTATTATTTATCAGAATATTTCGAAAAAATATGGAAAATTATTGACAAGTTAAAACACTTTTCAAATTTATATTGCGTTAAACACCTTAATGAATGCAGATTAGATATTCAAATGTGCAATTACAAAGATATATTCATAATCAAAGTCCATAATGAGTAAATCATAAGTCTCCATACAAATGGTTAAAGCGGCGACTTATTTATTTTTCACTTTCTGGAATGTGAACAAATTAAAAACAGATGTCCCAACGGATTGAAGGAATTGACATGATTCTGTTGGCTGGGAGTAGTATCAGCGCGCACCAAAACTGGCTAAAGTACGTCAATTTATTAATACATTTTGTATATAGGTTTAAGAATGTTGAGGTGTTTTCTGAAAATTGTGCATAAAAATTTTTCAATCGTCTTTCATGTAAAATACTTAGAAAATATAAAGTAATAATAAAAATAAAGAGACTGATAATATATGCTTATTCAACCGGTAATTAATATTGGTAAACTAAATGTATATGTAATTTATCTGAATTCTTCTTAAAATATCATTTTCAGAATTATATTGTCATTTTTATTCTAAAGAACTGAAAAATAACTGTCCTAACTGTATGTAGACAAATATAATTTTTTGTAAAAATAGTTAACCCCAATTCGCTGCCATTTCTCCCAATATGGGAGCATACAACTTCTCATAAATGGTACGAAAATTTTAATTATTTTTTGAGAAATACTTTAAAGACTTCCTACTAATTAAGAAAAAACTAAGGTTCCATAAAAAATACGTTAAATACGTAATGTATATAGCATCTCCTAATGGGTTAAAATATGTTTGTTTTTTTTATAATATCATGTTACTTTATTTTTATTCACTCGTTTTAAAAGAAATATTTTTTAAGTTAATAATTTTTGTATATAACGTTTACGATATTTTAAAAAGGCGCAAAAAAAATACGAAACAAAACAAACATTTAAAAAAATCTCCGGCACCATATTTTGAAAATGACATTCTGAAGAAATATTTCTATTTGCCCAATTAATATTAATCTGCATCATGAGAAAACTATTAAGTGCAATATCATATATCCATTCTTCCTGCATGGTGAAATTGATCATTATATTGATTTTTTCTCTCTTTGATATCCTTATAGAATTTTCAATAAATAAGGACTTTTTTTCCCTTTAAAAGCATGAAATACCAATATTTGTAACATATGAATACCGTGAAGTAATTTATTCAGTTACTTCAAAGCTCTTGATAGGCATGCAAAATCGCGATAATTCAATAAAACATCATTTTATTAAACCGTATTAACATCTTTAAAATTGCATTAGAAGATGAAATTAAAAAATAAGAAATATTTTTCCTCTAAAAGTCTTAGTAGAATTAATTCAGTAAAAAAATCAGTTTTTCAAGCTATTTTAATGTGAATAGTTCAAAAGGAATACATCATGTATAATAGAGTGGTTTAATATGTGCGGAATAAATAATGTATTTATTTAAAAATAGTGCATTTAAAATATATATGTAGATATGGAAAAAAAGTACATATTTTCGTATAATTCTGTGCATAAATAAATACTTTTGCTCATTTTTAAATTTACGTTTAACGATGATTAAGTTTTATTTTTATTTTATTTTCCCATTATATAAAAAAAAATAATAATAATTTCATTTCAGTTTTGAATTATATATTTATATCTCTTTTTTTACATGTTTTAAAATGCTTTCGTGTTAATATGGAAAAGAAATCCTATACTGAGTTCCACTAGTTTCTTTTATCATTTTATATTTTACAAAATTGCATTTTCTTTCTAAATGAGGTAATAAGTCTAGGTATAATAAATCAATTATGTCTGACATGGGGTATAATTAAGTTATTATTTATATCATCAAATACGGTAATCTTATTTTAAAGATATATCATTTCATTTTCTATATACATTATATCTTTACATTGTGATCATTTGAAACACTATTCAGCAGCTAATACTTCATACTCTTATGGATAAATATATATATCACATAGCAGAAATTTAATTTTTATTTAAAAAATAATGTTTAAAGATTATTATTTGTTTAACAAATAAGATAAAAAACAGGAATTCTGCTTTCTCAGAATTTAGTGTCGCCCCCGGCATTTCCATTACTTCATTTTTTTTCTGGTGGGCTGGTGGTTTCTTTTATTATGAAACAGCCATTATAAATGAAGCGTTAGGTGAAGATGAAAGAGCAGTCTTAAAAAGTTAGAACTCTGATTTTCTGGTCAAAATGGGGAAAAAAAAATGGCCATTTTTTTTTTATTATTATTATGGCCATTTTTCCCCATTCTGACCAAAAAATCAGAGTTATAACTTCTTACGGCTGCTCTTTCATCTTCACCTAACGCTTAATTTATAATGGCTGTTTCATAATAACAGAAGCCACCAGTCCATCAGAAGAAAATAACTCGGTTAAGCGAAACTCGGATAATCAGGACTCTACTGCAAAACATATTTCAATTTTAAGACTTAAATCACACGCTTTTATTTTATGTAAAATGACGTCATTTGCATTAATATAGATACTTAAAATTAAATATAGTTTATAATAGCTCCATGTTTTATCATAAATCCTTCATTTATATTTTTCTCAAAATAGCATGTATTTAATTAAATTTTTCTTTTCAATTTTTATGCAAAAATGGCAACAAAAAGATATAATTGCTATTTTTCAACAATTTTTTCTTTACTTTCTACAGAAGTGGAGTACTTGAGTTGCCAAAATGAAACAAATGTCGCTAAAATCTACAAAAAAAATTATATTTAAAAAACAAATGGAGATGCAGTTTTCAAACAAATTGCATTAAAATGTACTTTTCTTTCCCCATACGACGGTATAAACATTGAAAATGTGCGATGCTTAGAAACTTTTAAAAATGCTGTAGGGTATTTAATCGCATAATGAAACATCTTCTTTTGTTTTACGGCTGGCGTATACAAGGTAACGTTATTTATTGGAGACAAAATAAGCTGGGAGAAAGAAATAGCATACCGGGGGCTAAAAAAAAACTTTTTAAGTGGAAAATTAATGTAAAAGTAATAAATGTGAAAGTAAATATTTTATTTCACAATCCCTTTATGTTATTGCTAATTGATCTGATACATATGAAACAAAATATACACACAGCACATTTTTAATAAAACTTTATGCACAACTTATATCTATTGAACTAATATATATGCATGATTAATTAATCTACTTATGGTAAGTTTATTCGTGGAGCTCCAATTCCCACTTGAATTAATTAATATTTTGTGTAAATATTTTGCAGTTAGCCTTGCATATTAATAACTATTTGTTTACCATATATTTACTAATAAAATCTTTTATAGAAATTGTTGATTCATCCAATTACTATGCGGATTTACTGCCCTGGTAGGTTGTGCCAGCATGGGTATGTTAATCTTACAGGGAATTAATGCTTTTAGCCTATCTTTTGAAAGAGGAAAATATTTTAATTTCTAACTTTAAGCAGGTCCGGGACACAAAAACACAAATTTTGTAAAAAACATTTTATTTCATTAAAATGTTTTTTCCTGCTTAAAATGTCTTTTAAATCATGTTTCTGTCTTAATTAGAACAATATATATATTTATTTTTTCGTTTTGGTTTGTTTTAAAAATCTTGCTATGAAGCAATGGCTGTAATGGAAAGGACTTCTTGTAAAAATGATGGATTTCGTGATGGATTTTTTCAACATTTCTCGTATTTAAATTTTTAAAAGTCAAGAACCGTTAGAGAAATGTGGTTCAAACTTTGAACATATCCTTTTCAATCGTTTTACTTTCATTTTAATTCAGCATATTTGAAAAAAATATATATTTACTTTTGAAAATATGATTTTTTTTTATGTAGCACAATTTTTTCTTTAATTTTTTCGTTGAATATTTTACATTTTAAAAAAAAAATTTGTATTAAAAAATGCTGAATCCAAATTAAAACTTAGTATATATTTTTTTGTTTATTTAAATGAAAAAAAATGAAATTCTATTAATAACATTTCGAGTTATAAAGGTTTTAAATTACTCCACTTTTTTTTTAATAAATTTTAAAATTAAATTTAAAAAAAGTATGAGAAGTTTTGTGATGTGATTTTGTTTACAAATGGTATGGTTAATCATCCCAAAAAAATTCAGAATTTTAACTCAATAAACAAAATTTATTTGAAAATGTTTCCCGGATCCCCTTAAGTAAGGCTTTTTACAATATTTAAGTCAAAAGTACTGTAATATAATATAAAAAATTACTAATAATTATCTTTTTTTTTACAATTTTAGGAATTTCAGAAAATTATTTCATATTTATATATCTGAGTAAAATCATACTAACTCTTGTCCATCCTATTCAGCGTTCCCTTTATTCTAGCATTGTTTACGGTGTATAAAGCATTATTTTCTACTACCGTGTTTCAACTTATGTTGAATAACAGTACAAATACAGAAAAAGTCAGAAATTATGCGTCAAACGTGACAATTGTTGTGCGTTGGTATTATAATTAGTTTTATAAATATTTATATCTCGGTGCAATAGCTGTTGCACTCTTATTCAAAAATGCTGGAATACAAAATTTATTATTACTATATATATTTAAATTCAGGGATAGGGGAATAATGTAATAACCTCTAAAATATCATATAATCACCATGGCAACCTAGAATCATTGCCTATCATGGGATATCATTGAGTTAATTGTGTATCATAGGACTTAATAGAAAGAAGAGTTTTATTAATATCTTTTTAAGCTTTTATTCAATATTCCTAAAATTTGAAATGACTCAGCAAAATTCTTCAACGATTATTCATATAAAATTTCAAACCAATCGGTTGGTAAGTTTTTGTGCTATTATATGCGGACAGACGGAAAGACAGACGGACCGGCGGACCAGACGAGGGCTAGAGAATCTACGAATTTATGTAATTACGAACCACCTAAAAATAAGGATCATAAAGAAGAAAGCAAAAATTACACTCATATTTGCTAGCACCTGTTTGGCTTTTAGAAATATATCCTTATTTAATAACTTACACACAATAATAGCCTTTAACGTGTCTGTATTTAAAAATAATAAGTAAATAAAATACATGTAAACAATATGCATATATACACTGGTTTCCAAAAATTAAGGAAAAATCACAAAAAGGGCGATAACTCGCTCAAAAATTAACCTATCCGTATGAAATTCGGATATGTTGTTAACTAAAAGATGCTGATTAAAATTACAAAATGTAAATTAGTGCCGCTGCAATCGGATTACGTCATCTGTGCGGAGCATAAAAATGCATGCTAGAGAGTATGGCTGCTGGTATCGCTGTGATTATGAGATAAGAAAACTGAGATAGCCAATTCATTACTATGACCTTGAGGTATCATTTGTCCGCATAACTGCGATATAGAGCTATTGGAAGAATGGATATATGCCAAAGTCAAACAGAGGTGGCCAGATGGCTAAATGTAAGTTCTCCTGTAGCTCATAGGCTTTGGCAACAATTTCAAACCACTGGTTCGGCCTCCAAAAGGTTCAGGGAAGGACGAGCAAGTGCTACGACAAACACCGATGACCGATATTTGCGGTTATATGTACAAAGGGATAGAACAGCAACCCCCTCTCATCTTAAATCCGTCCTTGCTGCAGTCACTGGAAGGTTGGTATTGACGTCTACTGCTTGTAGAAAGCTTTATGAAGGTGGTCTATACGCAATGCGTCCAGGTAATTTTGTGCCACACACCTCATGTCTCAGAATGGAACGTTTAAGTTGGGCACGTCAACATGCACACTGGACGGCTGATCAATGGAGGCGTGTTCTCCTCACAAATGAGTTCCAGTTTAGCCTCTAAAGCGATAGTAGGCTTTGTTTGATTTAGAGAGAACAGGGAACACGCTATCATCCATCAAACATTTGTAAAAGAGATTGGTCTGGAGGGGGCAGTGTCTGTGTTTGAGATGGTCTCTCTTTGGGCGGGCGTACAGACCTCCATGTCTTTCCACGTGGAACTCTGAATGCTCACGTCTATAGAGATGACATTCTTGATGCTTATGTGCACCCTTATGACGGTGTAATAGGTAATGATTTCCTGTTACAGGACGATAACGCTAGACCACACAGGGTTCACATCGTAGAAGATTATCTTCAGCACCAAACAATTCAGCGCATGAAATGGCCAGCGCGATCACTGGATTTGAATACCATCGAGCGTCATTGGGATACTTTAGAAAAATGTGTCTCTGTTCTCAATCACCGTCCTCAGACCCTTGCCACGCTTACAACTGCTTTACAAGAGCAATGGCTCGCACTTCCCAGCGAACTTATCGATCGCATTATTGACAGTATCACACTTCGCTGTATGTGCTGTATTGCTTCTAGGGGAGATCATACTCCATATTAAAGGTACTTATCCTATACCAAACAGATACATTTATTTTGTTTATTTTATTATTGTATTAATTTCTGAAACACCACAATCGCCTGGTAATTTCTTTTAATGTTATTTTATACCTTACTATGTGTTGTAAATTGTGTCTCAGTTTTATTAAAATCTGCTTGGAACATTTTGAGTAATCGCTACTTTTGTTGTTTTTCCTTAACTTTTGGAAACCAGTGTACATATATATATATATATATATGTTACATTATTAGATCTAATTCCGCGATTTCCTTATCTTATTCTAAATTACTACTTTATATTCACTAAATCCTTATCCTTAAATAATCGGTATCATTAACTCTGTTAAATTCCCTTTAATTTAATGTCTCACTAAATCGCTTAAAAATTACGCTTTTAGTATTCTTAAATTAAATTTTCCGTTTCCGCGCTTTTTTTTTTTTCGAGAATATTCTTTTAGCTTCCGTTTTTACTTTCCGGCGCATTTCTGAGGTTATCCTTTTTCCCTTCAAATTCATCCATTTGCTCTGTCCGCATTCTTTATATGACGTGACATTCTTAATTATTCATTGGTTGAGAGCGCGATCTACGTCATATTTGTATCCTTACATTGGAGGAACAAAAAGTCGATACTCGCTGTGTTTCAGCAGAATTTGTCGTATTTCTACTTTCATAACTTCCCTTGGTTATGTCTGATATTTTCTATTATCTATAATTGCTTACCCATGATTAAATACTACGTAGCGATGGCTTGATTTAAATTGAATTGGTGGAAACTGCACCGCCGAAAGCTCTTTAAATAGAACTCTGACTTAAATTACGCTTTGTCTCAATTATTCCGGAGAAACCTACACTGGATAAATGTGTTACCTGGCCTACCACTCGATGACTGCAACTAACTTCCAATATCCATGTTGATTTACTACGAAACATTCTATTTCAGCTTAATCTAATGTACGGCTTCCAGATTGATTATTCATCTACTATGACATCGAAGCTAACCACACTTTCGAATCCCCATATAACGTAATATCGTTATATTAGTCGACAGGATGAGAAACGTTATATTAATCGACGAGGTTTCAACTCTACCTGTGATTCTATTAATTCCAAATTTGTACTACTGGTAACATAACAACTAGTTATTCCGTTCACAAGAAAAACCTTCCAATGTTAGAATAATCGTACATATATATATATATATATATATATAATTTTAAATAATGTACTCATGGCTTCAAAAGGACACTCCAATCTAGAATTTAGTAGAAAAGAATGTTTAATGAAACTTATTTGAAATTATTTGGAATATGTTTAATGTAACATATTTACTTTACAGGATGGATGTACATATTTATATAATTAGGGATGACAGATCAAATCCTTTTGGGGGGAAACATTGATACACATACATCTTCACAATCCCATCTTCTTTCAGCCTATGATGAACAACTCTTCGAGGAAAAAAATAAAGCAATACTTGTACATATCACAACCTCTTTGAATGGCGTCCCATGACAAACTCTGCGGGGAAATCTGACTGTCATTAATCTCGGAATAGGGGAGAGTAGCCATACTTAGACCACCGCTTTAATTGGACCGTTGCCATTCTGCCGTTAATTACAGAAAGGTACTCCATCTACCGCTGAAATCCTACTCACCAGAATGACGTCACTCATGATTAGATAAAGAAGCCGCCTACCACGTGCTGTTTTCAAACAATTTAAAAAAACCTAAAGTTAACTGCTTTGATCTAATTTTTTTCCTATAAAACGTAAGTTAATATTTTAAAACTGAGGTACGTTGTTATGTTTTCATATACATATATGAATTCGTCTGTTTATTGCGCATATTTTTCACGCGGATTTGTTTGGTTTGGGTTTTGTTCCTAGTCTTGAAATTAACTGTTTTAAAAAATGGCTCAGTTGCCGTAATTGGGCCAATTTACGTTGCTTAAATTGGATCAGATATGCGATGATAAATTTGAAAAGTAAGTAATGAATTTGAGGACGGTACGCTTTGTATATTATTTTTTTTGTATTTTATAATGGATTATTATCTCCATGCAAGTTTTTTTTTTTTTTTTTTTTTTTGTATATCTGGATTATTTTTTGTTTACAGTTTAGGCCTATATACACATGAAAATATTTTTACATGTCTATAGAATAATTTTTGCTTGCAATGTCTTTTATCTTGTAAGTAATTGTATTTATTTTCTTTGAATTCTTTATTTCTACGGCATATTTGATTTACAGAGTTGAATTCAAACATTTTCCTCCTGCAGGATATTTGTGATGGAAGACTTTTTACAGTTCTGGAGGATGGAATTATACTTTTTTGCCATTAAAGCGCATAAAATCTCAAACCTTGGTGAAAATATTGAAAAAGACATCGACAAACAGTCTGGAAGAAAAACACCCGTGACAGCAAAAGCTGTTAAAGATATAGGAAACAAAAAGCAGACAGTAAGTTATAAAGAAATTGACCTGCAACAAAGCTGAAACTACAAATCCTCCCCAAAAGCAAAAAAAAAAAAAAATCATCAGAAATGTTATTTCCCTTGCTAAATTCAGTTAAATCAAAGTACAGAGGGAGCCAAAAAACAGTTATATTAACATCATCGCCATATAAACTAAACCTTGAAATAAAAGAAAAAAAAAGACAAAAAGGAAGCTTTTACAGCCCAAAAGCAATTGGAACATCGAGTTTTAAAAAAAACAAGCGTAATGCAATTAGCAAGAAAAGGATGGAAGAGAAGAACTACAAACATAATGTAAAGACAACTTCTGTTCAAAAAAAAAAAAAAAAAAAGTCTGATAATTCAGAATCTGACAAGAAAAATCTAGACAGTGATGATTGGTTTAGCCTAATTTGTAAGAAAAATAAAATAGCAGAAATGATTCAGTGTTCAGATTGCCATATACGGCTACATGTTGTGTGCGCTGGAAAACAAAAACTATAAAATAAATTCATGTATAAGCTTTGCATCAGTCCTTACATAATATTCAAGTAACTGACAATTAGTTCCATAATTTGTATTCTTAATTACTGATAACTTTAATTTATATCTTGAATATATTTTGATTTAAAACAATTACTCTTATTTTCAGATATTTGATTTCATTATATTTCATTGCTGTTATTTTGTTTGATTGTTTCATTAATCGCAAACTTTGCTTTTAATAAAATTAGTTATATTCCCTAGTCATTAAAACAACCTGATATTATTTGGTCCAATTTAGGAGACTGGGGGGTCCAACTTATGCGACCAGTTGCTGAATTTGGACCACTTTTGACAAAAATGTCAAATTAAAATAGAATTTAAGATTTTCAAAAAGAAATTGATCTAAATATTTATTTAGTTAGTAGATGAACAGGTTGACCCTGTGTAATGAGCTTTTGCAGATATTCCAAAAATTAATGTTTTACACCTGAAAATATGTGAAGTGGTCCAAATTCGGCTACTCTCCCCTATGAGCGATTTCTGGCTAAGGCTGCCATCTCTTGTAATAATCTTTAAATATAAGATATGCGTTATGTATGTATATATTAAAGTGTACAACACATAAACTACACAATTATCCATGCTGATGTATGGAGATACCGTAATGACCGATTCTTGTTCCAGCGAAGAGTTAGTATGTCAAATATTTCCCGATGGAATGCTGCTCAATTCCAGACAAATCTAATTTATTCCTCTTTCCCAGACAATAAGGTTTTACAGAACTTTCACTCGCATAGATTTAACTAGAATAAAAGAATAAAAAAAAATTGAAATTTCAAAAATATTTTATGTAATTTAATGTGGAAAAATACAAATTAAACTTGAATTTTGAAACATTTTTACAGTTTATTCATTTATTTTTATTTTTAGTTTCAAAATTTAAAATAACTATAACGTCGCTTTGCTTACAGAAACCGCTAAGCCCTTTAACACAAAAGTCGTTTATCGAATTAGAATTAATTAGAAAAGATAGCACCTGAAAATCCAATTAATGTTTTTTTTTTTATTATTATTTAATCCGCCTCCTATTTCAGAGCTTATTTTTTATAGGTTTTTAGTTTAAGATTTATGTTAATGTTCTGATATTTTTTGCAGAAATAATATTCTAAAATTTTCAACACAATTTAAAATTAACAGTTTCGTATTACTGTTACAGAAATAAATGTAGAACGAAACAAAAGAATATATAAACTGTATTATGTATATGATAATAAAAAAATAGTGTCGTTTTTCCAAATTTAGTTATTTAAATAATCAAAATATCAGTAATAATAAATAGGAAAACCATCTTTTAATATTGGTGGCTTTTTAAACTTCCATTTAGGATTATAAGTTCAAATATTGGAAGGACTTGGAAAAAATAGATTATTTGTATGACTAAAAAAATACTATTGAAGTGTTTATAATAGTATATTAAAATAAAAAAAAAATATTTTTCACTGTTCAGAAATACATATGAAGCGAAATATAGAAGTGGAAGAAGGTGATTATTTATTACTTTAAAATCTTCTAAATCAGGTAAAATAATAATAAAAAAAAAATCCATATTAAAATTTCTGCGGATACATTCTATAGTATTAACATTATAGAAGAGGCCTTTTTGAAAATGTCATTAAATAGCAAATTTCTTTAAATACTGATATCTTCTATGAACGTGTTTTGTTGTCAATGATTACTTGGAAATTTTTGCAAATTTAACTTTCATGTAACAGTTTTTTAAGAGTCCTGTTTTATCATTGAAACCACATTTAATTATAAAAGACATTCATTAACTTTAAATGTGTGACAAAAATGTAGAATTATATGATAATTATTAAAAGGATTTTTTTTTAGATCCCGAAGAATCAGTAAAACACTAATCATATTTTTGTAGTATTATTTATATAAATTGTTACTTTGTACTTGTAATGTAATTTAGATAGTTTTTTATGTAGAATCATTGGTATATACATATTGCATTATAAATTGCCTATAAAACACCCAGATATTTCTAATCAAAAAATATATTATTTTATTATAATCAAGAAGATAATATTTGTGTATTTTTTAAATTACATTCTCTAACACTACCCTTGTTACACATTTTTCTCAAACTATATAATATACATATTATTTTTCACTAAATGAAAAAAAAAAAAAAAA
This sequence comes from Maratus speciosus, assembly GCA_963932465.1. Lineage (NCBI taxonomy): Eukaryota > Metazoa > Arthropoda > Arachnida > Araneae > Salticidae > Maratus > Maratus speciosus. The sequence goes on along the minus strand of OZ010786.1, from coordinate 540,378,643 downwards.
AAAAAAAAAAAAAAAAAAAAAAAAAACGAAACACTATCTGAATTTAGCAATCACAATTCATGTAACGAAATACTATGAATACAATTTAATTCTAAAAAAAAATAATTCAAATATTGCCGTTCTTTTATTATTACTTCATGGAATGAATTACTGCTATTAGAGAAACAAAATTAATCATCCTTAAATTTAAATTTCTTAGAGCAAGAAATTTGTAGAAATTTGATTACATTTGACTTTATATAACTCCTTCGCTGACTCCTCTTATAAGTAAGAATTTTCTAGTTTCAGTTATACTTTTTCCACCGAATTAGAAAACGTCATTATTGGAATACTAATGACTTTTAAGATTTAATCTACTCCGTATACGTTAGAAAACAAAATCCTTGGCTATTTCTGCGTTTGATGAGGGTTTTTTTTTTTTTTTTTTCAACATATACTTCTACTAAAAAAACGCAAAAAAAAAAAACGCAAAAAAAAAAAAAAAAAAAAAAAAGCAGAAATAAACTGTTTTAGACAGATTTTTTGTTATTGTTGTTTATATAGACCTTTGTTTATGAGACTAAATGTTGGCTGTTAAGGTAAATCAATTATAAAGGTATGATTTTTAGTATCTTGTCATATGTATTTTTTCATTAAATTAATACTTAGTAGCAAACGTAAATGTTTTATATAGGGTAAAGTGTCCATATTTCGTCCCCTATCCTAATTTCGTCCGCCTTAACAGCTCCGCTTCTGCGAAAGTGGCGCCACTTATGACGCAAGGCACATGGGACGGGAGGTAAAAGGGGTCAGTGTTGAAAGTTTCGTTCGGCAAGACGCATACATAAATTAAAGACGACGAATTTTTTGAAGACCTGAGTTCTCATTACGTTGTTTGTAGAACGTTCTTTACTGTACTGTAAGTATTTATTTCTCATTCATTGCATGCATTTTATGTTGGTAAGATGCTTTTTCATAAGATTTTTTTAATTTTTCCCTCATGTTTGGATGGGTAATGTTTCATTACGTTATTCTTCCAATGTTAATTAGTACATTTCTTTGTGGCTTACTTTAATGTAAATTAAATTACTTTTGATATACTTTTGTGTAAAATAAATTTTGATTTAGTTATAAGTTAAGCCTCGGCGTATTGGATTTTTTTTTTTTTTTTTTTTTTTGGGGGGGGGGGGGGCGAAATTGGGACCATTTTTTTTTTCTTTTGCCTGTTTTATATACTTTTGAAAAAACAATTTTTCGCATTGTTAAAATTTTTTGTACGATATGTGCCTCTGTTTCTATGTGCGTGGGTAGTTAGTCTTCGTAAAATCCAAATGTGGTAGATTATCACTGAAAATTACAACTTACAAAGCCCTAAAAGTGACTGGAAGACGATAATAAGGCACCTTACCCTATACGTTACACTGGAGCCGGGTATTTGGTCAAAATTAAATTCCTCCAAATATAACTTAAAATCAATTACATCATTGGTTATATATTTATTTTAATAAAAATGTTTTATATTATTTGAAAATATTAGTAAATTATCATAACTGATGGATATTACAAATATCGGTAATTTTATACCGGTTTCACAATGGAAATGTTAGCAATGAAAAATCAGGTATTACTTGCCAGTATTGTTGAAATATGCGCAAAACGTAAGCACTTATACTAGACAATATTGCCTGCTAATACTGAAATCAAACCTAACAAAGCTGTTGCAAACAATGATAGTAAAATACAAAAATGTTTCTTGACAGTTGAAATACAAATTATGGACTTTTTATGTTTAATCAGTGCCAATTAATATATATTTATGATTTTTCTTTATCACAAAATATTTAAAGATGTAAATAAAATAAATGATAATACTCTTTTTTTTTTTTTTTTTTTTTTTTTTTTTTTTTTTTTTTTGTAAACATATTATAATTTTTTTATATCCATTTTCCTTCCTTGAGTCGAATGATTGTTTATTTTCCAGTTATAAGCATATATAGGTTAACACTAGTACATATGGCCATAGTTTTAAAAGATTGAGATAAAAATTCTTAGAATGCAAATAGGAAAAAATATTTATAATTCTTACATATACTTATCATATTTTGGGAAAACTTATGAAGAATTGGGAACAAAATGTGAGAAACTAAATTGAAATTTAAACTGGCAGAGGGCCATCTCTTCTTCAATCCGAGAAGAAATGGCTATCCAATACCAGAAAGAAAAAATGAAGTTAAAATACCAAAAAAATAACACATTTCATATAGTAAATCATAAAAAACATATACAATTTCGAAAGATGCAATTACATCACAAAAAATTAATGAATAAAATTCGAATAAACAAAGTTTGAAGTATAATTTCAATCATTCACTTTTTGTAAATCTTCACCACATTTTTGTCAAAGCTCTTGATAGTTTGTACACGTTTCGTGGACCCATTTCAAGCCCCTTATGCATTATATCCAGTAATTTATTTCTGTTGTGATATTGTATCTTCTCCACAACCAACACAGTGATACTCGTTCAATTCTATTCCTTTAAATCTGTAGCATCTATTAATTTCAAATGTATTTAATCTTCTTTGCTGCTGGAAATGTCGTGTTTTTGTTTTTCTCTCGCATTTATTTTAAAAATTCTCACGATTTTAAACTTATTTATCAACTTTATCTCCTTCTAGCAAGTTTTTGACGTTTTTTCAATATTTTCAGATGATGTCAAAACCATAGCTACCTGTTTGTTACAATTTCTGCTTTTGTCATGGTTACATGAGGAACTGGTGCGAGTCAATTGGATTAATTGTTTCTGAATTCATTTAATGTATTTTACTAATATTTTTTCGTTTTCTCTACCAAACATCGAACCAGAGGCCAGGCTGCCTTTATTGGAATTATTGATCTTCAATCAGCTCTCCAATGTCTTGCATGGAATGTGAAATGCTTCAGACGCTTCTTTTACCAAATAGGATCCCGTTTGCACAGCACAGACTTAGACAAAGCATTTTCACTCCAAGTCCCTCGGTTTGAATGAGGATTTCTTATGTATTTATTAGGCATCTCGAAGACTGGAAAAATACATCTAAGGCCCTTTTATATTATTATTATTGAAATTTTTATATTAGTTAAAATTTAAACAATAATATCAATTAATAGATATATAAACCTAAAGATTATATTATTACTTTAAATATAACTAGCATCCGTCAAGCCGAAATGTCGGAGCATGGAGTCGCATAAATTTAAAATACATTTTTTTTCATTTTTAATGTTTAGTTTTATAAAAGTAAGTTTGAAATGACAGCCGCAGAATCTTCATTTTCAAGCATTTAATTCAGTTGTCCGTAGCTTCAGGTAATGCTCAAATGCTAATCAGTCAGCAAATGCTCCCATTCTTTTAATTTGGTCATGTCTATGCTTTGCGAAAAGCACTTCAATTAGACCTTCATCTAAACTACAAACTATACTAAAAGTGACATAAGTTGCTTTAACTGAGAAATCCTTTAGACCAATGCCGACAGCGGTTTTCGACAAAGTTAAACTCTTGCCTTTGTGAAAGGTCGCAGGGCATGCAACTATTAAAGGTAATTGACTTTGTGAACCATAAGGCATTTTCTTCTTTCCAAGATTTACAAATAAATTCGATAAGGAAAAATCATTCACTTAGAAATGGCCCATGATAATCACTAAAATGAACCATTACAGCTTGCGGCAAACCTAGAGGCTGAATTCTTGATTTATAGATGATATCGTTTAGAGTACTCAGTGCAGCGTTTACCGTCCCCTCTCGGTCTATCTATTGGTACGTAGCATAATTCTGAATCAAACTGAAAAGAAAAGTCCAATCTGAAGTCCAGACGCGTGATCATCTTCATTCCATCTTGCTATTAAATTATTGTGGTTCTGCTAATATTTTTGTCATTGGCCATTTTGATTTAAGGAGTATTTATTGATCATGTTTTTAGCTTGCTTGTGTTTGGTCAAAAGACATATGGCATCTTGAAATCTACCGGAAGCAAACGGAAGCAATATAGCTTTGCGCCGTTGGATAAAGGTTGAGTGGCCATCTGAAACGACGGAAAGCGAATTAAGAGTCTTTCGAAACAGTCTTTGCTGATCACCGCTATGTCTGATTGACTTTATTAGTGAAAACATTTTTCACAAGCCCTAATCGTTATTAATCCGCAAAAAGCCAAAATTTCTTTTATAGAATGTCTCTTATATAAAGGGATGTATTTTATAGGCTGTAACTGCCTAATATCTCCAAGGATTTAAACAAATATGCCTCTAAAAGGCTGAATGCTATCTGCTTTACCTTTGCGACATGTTTGTTAAAGATAAGCTAACAGACGACTCCGATCATTGAAAACTGGTCAATAATGAGAAATGACACAAGTTCCATGCTGACCTGTAGATTTCTTGCTGCCTGACTTCCTACATCAGCGAACCATAAAACACGTTGGACCTTTTAATTCTGAGAGAATTACCTTCCCTAAACAAGAATTGTAGTAGAACTTGTTTAGTGCCAAAAGTATGATTGTTTCTGATCCCAACTACTCATTAACTCTTTTACAAATTTCTTTGAATATTGTATTTTTTTTTTCAGCTCAAGCTTTTCCAATAATAAAAGTTGACTTAGGAAAACTTTGAAACTTTCGTTTGCAAAGATGAAAGCTGTTCTTTGCATAACTGAACTGCTCATCTGTGACGAACGAAGTCAGAATTATCATAATTTACTGTAATTTGTTGTTCTTTGCAATAATCAGAAATGTTGAAGGTAAAGAGAAACCACTGGTTGGTTGGTTGGTTGGTTGTGTTTATGACGGCCAATTATCATCACGAGGGATATAGTCCCTAATTGGGTGTGCCCTTAGTGGGGGTCTTTCTAAGGGAGCCTAACCCGTATTCACGCTTGGAAAACTAAGTCTCAAAGAAAACCACGAAAATTCCGAACAATTAGGCCGACGGGCGCGATTGGGATCGAACCCAGCACCTCCCGTCTACCAGCTTCGAGAGAAGAACCTCTCGACCACTGGTAAGGCGAGAAACTACTGGATAAGAGAGTATACTGTAAAGAAAAACCATCGGATGTATTTGAGCGATTACCATTTTTTCAATGTAGCTCAGATCTTTGGAACAATCAAAAACTGGAACTGGATTCATCGAATTAGCGGTAAAGAACTTCAAAGTCCCTTCAAACACTTGCATGTCTGGCATCGCCCAGAATTTGATAATATAGTGTCAGGGAAGGCTTGTAACACTTTTTACAGAACACATAGGCAGCTTGCTATACTCCTCGGTTAAACAATGTATCGTTACTCTGCAATTATTCGTGAGACAGCTGGCTTATTGTAATGAGACTTCTCGACATAGAATTACGCTGAATGACTTTTTTCATCTTAATTGCTTTCTTTAACCGGAATTTTTGCAACTTCTGTATATAACTTTGCACATATAAAAATATTTACATTCTTAAAATGTACACTAAATATAGGAAAGTGATTAAAAAAAAAGAAATCACGGATTACTTTATGAGTTTTAGTGAACATGATATTTCGCAAGTTGTTTTTCATTGTTGTAACCATTTTCCCAATCATAAGCATAAAACTGTACACCCACACACGTTAATGTCAAAATCTCGCCAAGCTTGGTGGTATTTGACAAAATGTCGCCAAATCTGGCGACCAAAAATAAGTCTCCAGAAACGAAACCAACTTGGCTGTAGGTAACTAATTTGGCGAAATTCCCATTCAAATTCCGAAATGATGAATTTTCTCTAATCGGGTTCTTCATATTTTAGCTTCGTGCTTTCCAGTACAATTAGCTAAATAATAACTAATCCAGAAAATCTTAAAGCCAAGAAATTGGAAAGCTACCCTTTTCCTCCCCGTACTGGATATTTTTATTTTGTAATCTACATATTTCCGTTTTCAAGTGTAAAAAATCTAAAAAAAAAAAAAAAAAAAAAAAAAAAAAAAAAGCTTAACTTATTTACTTTAGAATGTTCACACGCATTCAAAATGCAACAGGCAACACATTCACTTGCAGGGAAAAAAATGAGTGACGTTCAGTAATTGGGACTCCTATCAAATGGTTAAATTTGCGCGTCAAACATAGTTAAATTCCTGAGTCGTTTTTTCTCCTTGAAATCTAAACCTAACGTCATTTTTACTCTTTTGAAATTTACATACACATCACTCATACACGTATCAAACATTTAAAAGTATTTTAACATGCAATAGGTTATTAAAATATTTAGAAATTTGAAGTCGCTTTTGTCAGTTACAGCCGCTACAGCTTGGCATGAGAACATTCGGACTCTTGACTCTAATCTTAGTACTGGTGACAAAAATTTCCAGAAATTATTAGATTAATTTATCTAATTATTTTTCTTAAAGGCATTTTTTTATAGTTCTAGCTAATTAGACAACATATAGGTATTGCTCATATTACAACTTCATACACACTCGCAGATTTGGTTACCTTGAATAATGCTCACTTCGTTTGGCGTGAATATTTTCAAATGGCACCTAATACTGAAAAATTGTAAGTTGTGCGGTATAATTTTTAGATTTTCTTTCTATTGTGCTCACACGTGTGATTCCGATCATTATTTTCCGTTCTTTTTCTTTCTTTTTTTTTTTAATCATTATGAACCACCTTTATAATTTCCGTTTTAAAACTATTTTATTTTTTATTTCAAATCAACACACATAATAAAGTGTCACAAAATGTGGAGTAAATTTACTGCATGAGAGAAAACATATGGCTAGTTCTGAAATTAAGTGGAAATTTCACTTTGGTAATTTGTAAAAAATAAAAGTTCAAATTTTCGTGTTTAAGTTGTGTTTCCAACATTTTCTTAAGGTTTTAGAGATAAATAAATCATGATCCGAGGTCAAAGTTATTTTTTTTTTTATTTTAAATTAAATTTCATTTTTCATATAAACATGGAGGTGACACATTATTCCATGGAGGTGACAACCTTTAATAATAATGAAGAATATAAGTTTTATTGTCTATTTATCAGATTAGATAACATTTTTGGTTGAGATATTAGTTTGTTTTATTGTTTAAGAGGTATAATATGTTATTACAATGAAATAGAGAAAGTCAAATAACACATCAAAACAAAAACTGGATTACAATATAGGTAAAGAACACCATTCTTGAGTAACATGTTTAAAAAAAAAAAAAAAAAAAAAAAAAAAAAAAAAGCTCAAATTTAATTTTTTCAGGGCTCGCAGCGTTCCTAAAATTTTCGCACTTTGCTACCAGTATTTTAAATAAGAATTCTTCGTCGTAGCTTCCGTTAACATCTGTAATAGAATTTTACAATAAAGATTATCGTTTTAAAATAGTGGTAGGAAAGTGCGAAAATTTTAGGAACGCTGCGAGCCCTGTTTTTTATTAAATAATATTGCAGTTTTGAGGGATTAAATCAAAGATACGTTGTAACCAATTGTTCACTTTCCGCTTTTTAAACCACACAGATTTATTTGTCAGATCTTATGATTGCTTCTTGCTTCTTACTAAAAACAATTTTGTTCTTGGAACCGGAACATCTTTGCATAAATTTAACTTCCACGTAATCTTCGACTTACGTCACATTTGCTAAATACAGATGAACAGAACCTAACTGAAATCTTTTGCATATTGCGGTACTTTATTATTTTATTCTTTATTATAATTCTTTATTAAGTCCAGAGGCTTTCTTTGACTTTTGAGACTTCTAATTTTTTTTCAAAATTTTTCTTGATTGAAGTGGTCAATGCTGAACTGAATTCCAGGCATTTTCTAACTTTAGGATAACCGTTTTCACCTTTCAATATTTTCTGTACCTTCTCTTTTAGACTGCTTAATTTTTTTCGTTTACTTATGATGCTTTGGTATATTTTCTTATAATAATCTTTTTCTTCTTTTATATTTCATCTTTTCATAATATTTTTAAGCTCTTTTTCAAGAAATTTTATTCTTTAGTATGTCTTTGTTTTGTTTCTGTTAATAATTTTTCGACCACTTTTTACCTGATTGGTACCTGCTTTTCCTATCACATCTTTAACATTCGTAATAGGATTGTTTATAATTTCCAAATCATCATTTGTTTCTGGTGTAGCAGAATTTAAAACAACTTGCTGTAAATTTCAATATTTGCTTTCTTCTCTCGACTTTTGTTTGTCTTTTGTATCCAATTCTTTCTTTGTGCACACTTCTGTCGTTCACTCAATTGACAAATAGCTTTCATTTTTCCTTCTTTTTTCTTCTTGTAATAACTTTTGCGCTCTTTTTTCTTACATTTTTCATACAATTCTGGATTTTCTTTAATTTTATCCCATGTTTTCTGCTCTGCTTCTCGTCTGGGTTTTCTTTTCTTCCCTACAGAATTATATTTGCTTTTTGCCCGAGCCATAACTAAAAAATATTGAAAAATATTAACGTGTAATTAGATAAAAATAAATAGATCTATAGATAAATAGAAAATGCAGCACTTTAAATATACGATTGCAGAGTACTCTAGTGTGGCCACATTATTTAAATATACTAAATATTAAACAATTTTTTATTATTATTATTTATTTATCAAATTGGCTAGAATAGAAAAACAGCAATTTAAATTTAGTTCTGTTTTTTTTTTTTTTTTTTTTTTTTTTTTTTTTTTTTTTTTTTTTTTTTAGTTTAGGAGATCAGGAAATTAAATAAGAGGCTTTGAAATAAAGTTTAGTTAAACCTAAAATTTAACTAGTATTTAAAGATATAATACGGCATTAAAAACTCAAACTTATACAAAATTAAATATTTTAAAATTAAAAGTTTTCAGTTTCAAAAAATATTTTTATTAATATAAAATTATCCCTAAAATAAAAATATAGGTTCAATAATTTAAAATATACTTTAAGCACCCCTAAAATATTGTTTACATCAATAAATGTCACATCCATATATCAGTAACATCTCCATGATACAACAATGGCATGGAGGTGACATCCATGGAGGTGGCATATCTGAGATTAGGCTTAATATTTTCTAAACTATGCACAACATGAACTTAATGCTACTTGGATACAAAATTAAATAAACCAATTTAACGCTACTTATCAACAGAATTCTGCTATTTTTAAAACTGGCAAAAATAATGAGGGCATGGAGTTGACACCCAATTAAAGTACACTATCGTAATTAACAGTTTTTTAATTAAAACGAGATAAAGTAACAACTTACCATGCTTTAGAAATATTCCATCCAATAAGCAGCTGCCTGGAGTTAATTTGTATTCCAAGTTCTAGATTATGCTGCCATCTAGTACATTTTTATATAACTATAACTGATATGTCATGAAAGTAGCTCTAATTCTGGGGGCTGATGTGTCTTGGTCTGTATTTTTTTTTTTTTTTTTTTTTTAATATGAATTTTCGGAATTTTCTTTTAAAAAGTAAGTAAAGTACATCCATTTTTTAAGTTAATACATTTTATACGGTTCTTTTCGTTTATCTTATGGTATATTTTCATGCTGTAAAGTAAAAAAACAGGCATGGAGGGACATACCATGGAGGTGACATTTAGTATGATTTGAATTTTATTAAAATTGTTTTAAATTTCAAATTCACTCTAAAGTATATTTTATTACAAGCTTTAGATGTGCCTTCATAGATTATCTATTTAGTTGAACAGTTACTTGCATAAAAATACAAAAAAATTGATTGGGACTCAAATTTCCACTTAATTTCAGATCTACCCATATATAATAAAATAAACGATAAATGTTGAAAAATTAATTTAAAGTTTCTTTTCTTTATTTACTAGTTTATGTATTTTGATAATTTGCATTCGAATTTAACTTCTTTTAATTCAGTAATGTTTCAATCAACTTTTTGCATCAAAGAAGTTTAACATTGTTTTATGAAAAAAACATAAATTAATCAATATCTGAGTAGTTCACCAAAGATTTTTTTTTTTTTTTTTTTAGTTACCAGAATTATTTTCCATGCATACTATATTGCACATTAAAAAAATAACTTCATTATTCTTAAACACAATAAAAAAAATGTCGTCAGCAAATTCGTCAAAAAAAAAAAAAGAATATATATATATATATATGTAGATATTCAATTGTTTGTGAATCTGAATTACTTCATAGAAAAAAAAACGATGATCGAAAAAATATAGTTCAGAGAAGCAGATAAATATTATTTTTTTAAAGAAATAACCAATCATTCAACAAATTATTCTCCCGGAAGAATATTGTTAATTATTCTCCCGGAAGAATATTGTTATATTGTCTTTTTCTTCTACATCTGCATTATCTTCTAATATTATGGTAATACGTACTATGTTTTTTGGTTAGATGTGTCATGTGTCAAATTTTTATTCATTAGAACTCCTTAAAAAAAAATCATCAATGAAATGAGATGCGAATAACTAAATATAATTTTCCTTTTTTTTCATATAGCCCAGTGGTAGGCGAGAAAAAAAAGGCCTAACACGGAATTAAGTACAGGAAAGATGGAAATTGTTTTAATCCATTTAGTTCAGGTCTAGAATGGATGTACTAAGTTTTCCCTCTCATAGTAGGTTAGCGTTTGAAAATATGTACAAATTTATAGACGAGAAAAAGGTGTTTTAAATTACCATAACAATATCTAAAAAAGAAAAAAAAATCAAAAATGTTGTCAATAGAAATGTTATAAAGCTTAATGTTCTGAATAAAATGAGCACCCACTCTAAATATTGTTGTTGAACATTAAGCTCTCAATTCTAGTTACTCAATCTCAGTTTAGGCTAAATCGCTAATCAAGAGCTTGAAGCCAGAACAGGCCCGATTATCATTCCACCCTACATCTAGTTTTTATATACATTATTTATTGTTATTTCATTTTAAAAATAACAGAAAATAATTTAAAAATACATATGTAACAGGCATTTGAAAACGAGGTTTTCGCCATATTATCGTAAAAAAAAAAAAAATCACGCCAAACCCGTACGTGACAATGCAACAAATCATGAGATTTAATTTCCACTTCAAAGCAACGTTTTAATGTTATTACTTCTCCCGTCGACCAATTTCACCAAATTATATAAATAGCCAAATTATACAAATTGATATATATTTTTTTCTTTTAAATAACAAAAGAACGAATAAATTAGTATAACATTAATAAAAATACAAATGAAACGTCGAAATAAAAATCACTTGATGGCGTGAACATGTGTAACTTCCTTAAACTCAAGTGAATGTGACATTTACGATCAACCATTATTGGCACTTAATCTTATAGTTTGGCGACAGATTTTTGGTCGATGGGATAACCAAGTAGCACCGTTTTAATTTACCATTCGAAAAATAAAAAAAATGCTAATTGGCAAGTTAAAAAATGGCTGTTGGCGAGATTTTCACCCGGCTAACATAAAAGTACCAGGAATTCTTTGTGATCATGGCAACTTTTAAGTAGGTTTATTCGAAAAAATAATTTTAATTCTTTAATCAAAATGGAAACCTTTCTTATGAAAAGCGAAGGAATCAGCCCGTTGTTTATGGCAGTTACATGACTTGGACTATTGTAATATAAACGAAATAATGGGGATAGAATAATATTCGGCGACTTATCACACCTGTGGCTGGCTAACATTATAGTACCAAAATGGCCGCCTGGAATATAAAAAGCGAAGGGATCCGCCTGGAGCTGTTGATGATAGTCACATGACTTAGTATATTATTATAGAGATTATTTTCAATTTTAAATACAGCGCAAAGAATAATATTTCGTAACGATTAAAAATTTATTTTCACGTGACTATTAAAAACAGAAAAAAAAAAATTGTAAAATTACTATTAAATGGGTACGTGTTAAAGGCAGGAAAATATTGAAAATTATGTCCTGAAAATTGTATTTACACGTAAATATTAAAAGGGAAAGGAAACTTTAAAATAATAAATACATTAGTACACGTTTAACCCTTTCACGGACAAGGCACTTCTATTCGTAAAATCTTGAAATCAGTGAATGGCACCAGAATTTACAAACGAATTTCGAAATACAAAAATGCTTTTCTTCACTTAGTTAATAAAAGGGAAATTTTCATCCCAATATTCTGATGCTAATGTGGCATTTAAGAATTAAAATTAAGGGGTCTCAGGACTCTTAAAGCTTTAAAATTTTCGAAATTTTAATTTTTTTAGATGTTAAACTCCTATATTTTCTGAACATTTGGATATAATTGTTTCCTTGAAATTCCCATTAGAACTGAAGTTATGGCTTTTACTTTTATACACGTTCAATAGCTGAAGCCTCGTTTCGGAAATTTTGAAGCCATTTTTCTCCAAATGACGTTTCTGGGCATAACGCGCACGATATCTCAAAAACTTCTGAATATTTATTCATGAAATTTTCAAAACATATGTTTCATGTTAGCCTGCATAAACTGAACCTAAAATTTCCTTTTTATTGTTCAAAACAATACTTTTTTAGGTGATTATACTGTTGAAATTTTCTTAATTTTGCATTAGCTAAATACAACTTTGTATTAAAATTATAAAAAAGCTTTAAATACCAATTTTTTTAGGTTCAGGGTAATTATTACAATCTGAAGTATAAGTAGGTACCAAAATTTTTATTCTAGTTGCAACGCTTATTTTGTAATCATGCGCGTAAGCTGTTATGCCGATTTTTTGCTCGAAAAATGTCTAACAGTTTGGAGCCCTCTGTAAATGTTAATTCTGCATTTTATAATTTTTTAAATACATGAAATGAAAGAACATACTTATATATTTTATTCCAGTTAAAATTGTGTCTTAAAATCAAATACATTTTAATATATTAAATGTTGAAAATGGTCTCTTTTTTTTTCATTTTTTCCAATTTTAAGAGTCCTGAGACCCCTTAAGTGGTCCAAAAATGAACACCCGCCCTTGAAGTGGTTAAAGCAGCAAATTTTAGTAATTGTATTATGTCAATCGTTTTATAACGCTGTCAAAAAATACCGAGAGACAAAGACTCTGTTTACTTAATTCATTTTATTTTAGCTTCTGTTCAAATGTTTAACTGATCTTCTTTAACCAAACACGAAAACAACCATTCTATGTCTTAACAGCAACTGATTCTACCTTAAATTTTTACAATAAAAGAGAATTGAATGGAAACCCGTTTGCAGGGAGATCGCTACAGGTTTTTTCAGTATAATTCAATCTTCTCTAATGTTTTTAAAACCGATCAGATTAGCGTGCTTTTAGATTCTATAGTGTCTGAACGGGGGTTGGCGAGCGTAGCTTGCTGGGGGCAGAGCCCCCTAGTATTTTTATATTATTATTGATGCGTGTACGATATTTTTGTAATTATTTTAGGTCTTTATTTTTGATATTTTGAGAAATATGATTTAATCTCTTAACTACAGGCCCAGTGGCAGGGGATGAAAAAAAGACAAAATTCGTAATTAATTTCGGGAAAGACAATTTTTTTTCAAAAAAACATTTCACATAGGTCAGAATTGAACGTAACAAGTATCCCCCTCCTGCTAGGGGAACTTTTGCCGCTATGAGAAAACTAATAACTTAAAAAGTTCATTTTTTTTTTTTTTTTTTTTTTTTACTTTTACCATATTTCAAAAATGACTCTTAAATCCGGAAACATTGTTTCTTATTTCCGATGTTGTATTCAAAATCTATATAGTGTTTAATATGACGTATATAGAGCATATAACAGTTATTATGTATTAAAATTAAGCAGATTAAGAAGGAAGTGCGAGGATTAGAAGGGGGGGGGGGGGGGGCGAGCGGAAAAATGAGCGTGAAGGAGCAACACCCTCTATATTCAATGAATATAGGGGGTGTTAGCAGGAGCCTTGTCGTTAGAAGAATTCAATCAATAGCACAATTTTAATCTTCGATGTTTACGAAAAGGAATAAGATGGTGTTAGCAAGAATAATTTTCTAATAGTACAGGAGCATCTTATTTTAGATTCATAAAATTAAAAAAACTTCGGAATATTGAAAATATATTATAATCTTTACGGTAAAAAAACCCTTTTTTTTAAACTACTAGGGGGCTCTGCCCCCTACGAGCTACGCTCGCCAACCCCCGTCCAGACACCGCAGACTCTAAATGCACGCTAATGTGATCGGCTTTAAAAATATTTCGAAAGATTGAATTATAATTTAAAAAACAGTGGCGATCTCCCTATAAACGGATTTCTATTCATTTCTCTTTGATTGTGGAAATTTTAACGCCTAATCCGCTGCGGTACTACTTGATTATCCCGTCGACTAATTTCACTAAATTATATAAATCGCCAAATTATACAAATTGACATAATTTTTATTTTAAATAACGAAAGAACAAATAAATTAGTACAACATTAATAAAAATACAAATAAAACGTCGAAATAAAAATAACTTGATGACGTAGACACGTGTAACAACATTTCAAAATAAGCTAATATAAAAAGAATTAAGTAAACAGAATCTTTGTCTGCCGGTATTTTTTAACAAAGCGAAAAGAAAGTTCTTTTAAATGACACATTTTAAATTAATCGTTTTAATCTGACGTAATTTTGATAAAACTATTCTTTTTCTTTTTAATATTCACGTGAAAATACTCGTGTTAGAAATAAAATATTATTTGCGCTTTCCTAAGAAAAATAGTTGAAAAGTATCCTCTCAAAATATCCAATAAATGTCTAGCGCAATTTGTAAATTTAAACCGTTTTGCAATATTATCCTGTGTTCATTTTATGTAATAACTGTAATGTGACGTAAATATGACGTAATTTCTCCTATTTAAGACTTCTAACGCATGCTAATAAATTTATTATTTTACAAATTCCTTTCTCACTTAAAATTCACGTGTAATTATAGTTTTTATGACGTAACTTTTAATAAGTTCCTGCTTTTTGTACATAATTATTTAATTCTGATTCCAAATGTTTTTTTCTGTTTATAATAGTCACGTGTAAATAAATTCTTAATTTATTACACGTATAAATATATATATATATATTAAGCAAACATTATTGTTTCCGCTGTTTATACAGTTGGCAACAGTTTAAATTAATATCACTTTCTAAAATCTGTAAAAAATATCTCTCGAAATGCTGAAAATTTGAATTTAAAATAGATATAAAACCTCGAAAAATGAGTCAAATTAAAAAAAAATAAATTAATTCTGCACACCGGGAAATTATAACGTATAAAATGAACTAAAAATTATTAAATTTCGATGTATAGTTTTTGCTACTATAAAACTTTTTTAGTGGAACGATTTTGTCCAACTTTAGCATTAAATATCTCTTAAAATAATTCTTCGATTTGAAAACTGTCTGCATCAGCGTGTTTATCAAATATTTTTGTATAACACTACCGATTTTCATATTTTTGTATGCATTATTTTTCTTAATATTAACGAAGAATGACATCCGGTCACAAAAAATTCAAAACCGGCGGCGGCGGCGGCGGTGACAGCGGCAGTTACTTTTTTTTAAAATAGAGAGATTGTTTGAGGTTGGCTGTATCATTATTGAAATGACATGTAAAAAAGATGTCATTCATAAACCCTTTTCTCGATAAGTACTAAGTGGTTTTAATTTAATTTCGATGAAAATCATGATTTTTTTTTTCTTCAAAGAAATCGCGTAATTGTTCTATTTTTTTTCTCTTTCAGAAACTATCAATTTATAATTTAATCACTAGGAAAATAAAATCAGAAAACGTATTTCTATGTCATTAAGTTTGGAACACTAATGGAGATTTTAAAACAGGTTTTTTTATCCAATAATGTATATGCGCTTGTGAAACCGTTTTCTATAAAACCGTCAAATGACTGGGCAGATTCCTGCAAACTTTTAACAGAGTAAGTAAAATTTTAATTTCAAATTTTTGTATTGAAAGTTTTATAAAATTATATGTCTGCCATCTCAATTAATATGCCTTCGTCCACCGAAAGGCAGTATCCTGGAAAAATTTTCTTATCAGTTAAAACGCTAAATGCTGCTCATCGAAAACAACAACGACAACAACAACAACAACAACAAAAACAGGTATTTAGCATTATTCCATTATCGTAGAACCTATTTGGTGAACTTTCTCGCCCCTTCTTCCTAAACACAATAAAATTCCCACCTTAATGTTAAACATAGATATTAATGTGGGTGGTCATTTCATTTAGAATTTTAAGCTCTACAGTATTTGTGCTGGCAATTTTTTGATAGAGTTACTGACATATTATTAAGGTAACTTAGTCTCTCCTGGCTACATGCTCTTGATTAGCGATTAAGGCAAAATTTTAAAATAGAATTGGGACTTAAACGTTGAACAAAATATTAATGTGAGTAACCATTTTATTCAGAATTTTAAGCTCTAAAACATTTGTATTAACAATGTTTTTAGCAGAGTTAGCTGTTTTGAGATATTGTTAAAGTAATAAACAAAAAAAAAAAAACAAAAAAAAAAAAAAAAAAAAAAAAAAAAACGTGCTTTTCAACTATAAATATGTACGTATTTTCAAACATTGACCTAGTACTTCGGAAAACTTAATATGTTCATTATAGAACTAAACTGGAGGAATTTAAAAAAAATCCAGTTTTCCCCTAATTAATTCTGACTGCAACCCCGGATCACGGGGCTAAAATTTTGAAGTTGAATTGTGAACTTAATGTTCGATGTAGGATTGTGACAAAATATGTTCAACAAACATATTAAGTGTAGGTCTCATTTTACTCAGAATTTTAAGATCTACATTATTTGTTTTCACAATTTTTTTTAATAGAGTTAATTGTTTTGAGATGTTGTTGTGGTATTTAAAACTTTTATTTTTATTTTTATTTTTATTTTTATTTTTATTTTTATTTATTTTTACTATTAATCTATGCATATTTCCCAACGCTCACCCAGTACGAGGGGGAAAACATAGCATATTCATTCTAGACCTAAACTTTAGAGATTTAAGCAATTTCCAGCTTTCCCCTAATTAATTCCGATTTCAAACCCCTAACCAGTGGTCTAATAGGCATATCGAAGAAAGCATATTAGGGACGCTGTAATGATATAATTGATAAGGCTGATCATGCTCTTATTGGGACGCTGTAATTTATAAATCAATGCATAAATAACATAAAGTCTTTTTTCACGCTTTGAATGTATATAGATAGATATATTATGCTATTTGAGAACTTTTATGATTTTTTTTTTTTTTTTTACAGTAATTCAGCTGTTTAAAATCCTCAAAAGTTACTAATTGGACAGTAATACTAAAGTTTTCATAAAATAGTTATTTTATTTAGTTGGAAGATTCGTTAGAATTATTTTAAACGAACTGTAAAAAGAAAAAAAAAGTTTAAATTAGCGTGCGTGCTGTTGCCACAGAGTCGTCTACTAAAGTGAAGTGTTTTCTCCCCGGTTACAGAAAAAAAAATGTAGATAGTGATACGCTACATTAAAATGTATATAATTTACAAAATTCTGCTGACAATCTCCAAAATATTTTTGATTTATTTATTCATTTTAATGCACTAGACAGCTTTCTTATTGTAATTCATCATTTATAAATATGTTTTTTTTTTGTTTGTTTTTTTTAATTGTAAAACTTTTTGATACTTTTTTTTACACTGGTAAAATTGTAAAAGAAAATATAGTGGTAGAGAAAATATTGAAATAAATTGGACAAATGAGATTTTTATCCAATTGAGATTTTTATTCAAATGAGACATTCTCAATCATTTACTAATGTAAACATAAAAAAAAAAAAACTATGAAAAGAAACAAAGTACTTGGCATATTGACTTGCCGAGTTATAAATTTATTATTTAATGAATTTTGAATGTAGAAATAATGCCAATGTGACATAAATTGGCCTATGAAACAATATACGAAACAATGCTTAAAACAAAAATACGTATAAGAAACGTATCATAAATACCTATTCTCTTCCTCTAATTAGAAATAATGCTGCATAATAATTTAGCGTTTTGGACTTTACATATCGTTGTACTTCTTACAAATTTGTTTCTTTACGAGTTCCGTAATCTATAAATTTCTTCTGTGTATGTATCGCCTTTAAAAATATATATACGAAGTCTTAAAATGGACTGATTCTTATTAAAATTTATAAACAGGTAAATTGTGACAGCTTTTCGAATTAATTTTGTAGGAATTCAATGTGATAAATTAAGTTTTTCCTGATTATGCTTATTTGCAAAATATCCATATATCACCGAAAAATTCCAGTGCGCTGTTTCAAATAATTAGACAGCTGAAAAAAAACATTAAATACGGATAAAACTTAACTAGCATTTAAAATTACAAAATGATGAAACTTATGATAAAAAATGATTTAAATGAGTTGTTTTTTCAAATTCCAAGATTATTCCGAAGCGTAGTAGAATTTGATACAGAAATACCAGACAATGTTATTTCGAACGGAAACAAGGCATTACAAATGAAATTTACATATACACTATATGGCCCAAGCTGGCTGGCCACTTGCGGTTTCCGACATTTTGTTAAATGTCTAGAAAAATACACGAGGAATTAACCTGAAACTGCAGGTGTGTAAACAGTATAGTATAGGTCATATATCTCTGCAAAGATTTTTTTCCCAAATCCTCATAGGGGACCAACAAAAAATTGTAAAACAATGATATCTTTTGATAACACTGTCAAAACTAATGTGGCAAAGGCGATCATACTGCAGATTATGATTAAGTGTCTTATCGTAATAATTCGTGTTCATTTTTATGAGGATAGCATGTATACTCGAAGAGAAATTCAGGTTTTTATAAAAACAGTCTCAAATTTTGCCAAACATTTTGCTTATAATTTGCAGAGTTCTTAATATAACTAGTATGTTGTGACCATCACAAAACTTTCTTCTATATAAATCACGTCAATTAAATCATTTAAATAGTACAAGAAATTACATGAATTTAGTACCAATTCATATAAAAGTATATCTGAATTTGAAGTTTGATGAAAATTCGTGCATTAGTTCTTGAGATAGAGCTATAGTGGAAATTCTGAAAAATGTAGCATAGCAGCGACAACTGTTAAGCGATTTATACCAAAAATAAACAGCACTGAATGATATCAAGGTATACCTGAATCTGAAGTTTGTCGAAAATCTAAGCGTTAGTTCTTGAGATAAAGCTGGAAATCGCAAAAAATACAGCATAGCAGCGCCACCTGTTGAGCGATTTACATCAAAAATTAAACAGCACTACTTTTTACGTCAATTCATGCCAAGGACTAAATAAATCTGAAGTTTGATGAAAATCCGTGAAATAGTTCTGGAGATACAGCCCTTGCGAAAATCGTGAAAATGCAGCACAGCAGCGCCACCTGTTGGGCGATTTGCACAAAAAATTAAACAGCACTAATTTATATCAGGGACTAACTAAATCTGAAGTTTGATGAAAACTCGTGCATTTTTCTTGAATTAGAGCTATTGCGATAATCATGAATAATGCAGCGTAGCAGCGCCACCTGTTGAGCGATTTTCACAAAAAAGTAATCAGCACCAAACTATATCCTAAACTAATTGAATCTGAAGTTCTATGAAAATCCGTGCACTAGTTCTTGAGATATAGCTATTGCAGAAATCATGAAAAAATGTCGCATAGCAGCGCCACCTGTTGGGCGATTTTCACCAAAAACTAATCAGGTCCAGTTTATATCAAGGTCTAACTAAATATAAAGTTTTGTGAAATTCCGTTCATCAGTTATTGAGATAGAGCGCCCACAAAATTTTTGTCACATACAGACTCACAGAGTGACAGAGTGACAAAATGACAGACAGACTCGCAGACAGACATTTTCTAAAAACCATCAAATCGTGTTATGGGCATTCTAAAACGTATAAATCCGTCGAAAACCGGAAGTCGAAAATTTTCACGAATCCAATACTTTCTTCTTGTAAAGATAGAAAAAAGTAAAAAAAGGCTCTTTTGAAAAAAAAAAAAAAAATGACAAATAATGTTGTTCATAATACCCTGCAATCAGAATTAAAATATATCGAAAATTGCATGAAAAATGAGCAGGTTTACTAAATAATGTTTCACTGCGCATGCCCGAACGCAACCAAAATATAGTGTGCATAATGTGTTAGTTAAATGTATATTTGTAAAAGTCTCAGAAATATAGCTTGAAAATTCTGAAAATTATCATCGATAGAATAAGCTCAAAATCCTTTGTTCCCAGAATGAAGCAAAAAGATGAGGGGCTGCATCCATAAACCCATTGATTAGTGCCAATATAGCATCCACGATATTGCACACGCTACTGTATTTGGATACGTCTGAAATCGCAAATGCCCGGCCACCTTTGGGCATATAGTGTACCTCACCAGTCTGCAAATAAATCATCTATATACATATATTTATTCTAGGGTAAGTGATAAGTCTTCATACAAGTGGTTAAAGCAGTATCTAATTTCTTTTTCCTTTTCAGGCAGGCGAACCTATTTAAAAGCGGTGTCACTTATGAAGGAAGAGCGGATTTACATTATTATGTTGGCTGGGTGTGGAACAACATGTCATGTAACACGTACCTTTAATGCAGCGCACTGAGCGCAGATAACCCATGACACAGTGGCAAAATATCAAAAGGACATGTTCTGTCACCGATGCACGCAGTTCTGAAATTACGAAGACGGCAAAAGATGAAAATAGGAGAACACAGGTGCCAACAGCGACGACAAAGAGTCCGACCGAATTATACAGCTTCTCTCCGCACACACGAAAATCAGCTAAAACAGTTTCAAGAAATTTCACGAAAATTTAATTAAATTTAAAGCAGGAAACATTTTTACATTTTTTTTTGTTATTGTCATTAGTTTTCAAAAATAATTTAATTCAAATATTTTCTCTCTTACAGAAATATTCTAGGCACTTTAACAAATAACTAGTTTCCCTAATTAAATTTAATCACAAAAAATACCAACTGAAAATTCGATTACTATTTTATTAAAAATTAAGCATTCTCCTATTACAAAGATCTTTTTTTTTACACTATTACACCAGTGTTAATTTGTAATACTTAATGTTCTGATATTTTTGTAAAAATAACACTTTAAATTGTACAGTGTTGTTTAAAATGAAGAATTCTAATTAATGTTTGGGAAATAAATCAAAACGAAAAATATACGATTAGTACTACATAATTTAATATAAAAAATTAAGTTATGGTTCTAAATTAAAATAATGAAAATAAAAATAAGCCATTTGAAGTGATTATTTTTAAGTTCTCATTTTGGGGAAAATGTAAAACCATTTTGATGAAAAATATAAAAAAACTGAAAATTCAAATTGCTTTTTGAAGCTTTTCTAATAATATACTAAAACAATAAACTATCAGGTAATAGATTAGAAATTTGTAATTTGAATAATATTTAATTTGTGAAAATTATTAATATTTTACTTAAAAATTTTCTACATCAAATAAAATGGCGAAAAATTATTCCATAATAAAATTCTCGCGGGTATAACCTACAGCAAGGACGTCATCAAAGGAATCTTTAGGAAAAAAGGTCAACAAACAGCAAAAACATATATATACAAAATTATATTCTCTAGGAACACATTTTCTTTTTAATGAATATTTG
Organism: Maratus speciosus; assembly: GCA_963932465.1. Classification (NCBI taxonomy): domain Eukaryota; kingdom Metazoa; phylum Arthropoda; class Arachnida; order Araneae; family Salticidae; genus Maratus; species Maratus speciosus. The sequence goes on along the minus strand of OZ010786.1, from coordinate 540,357,093 downwards.
CAAATTTTAATAAAACTAACTTTCATGTGACGAGAATTCTTGATGACGGATTGGTTTTATAATTTAAAACACATTTTGTTTTATAACAGAATTCATTAAGGTATTTGTATGCCTTTAAATTACCATTTTCGATCGAAACCTCAATTTTCTGATTTATTTTATTTATTTATTTTTTTATTTTTTATTTAGCATAATTTTTTAGTATTTTTCTTTCGGTATACTTTTATTTTTTTTTCTTTATATTTCTTACAAACTTAAAGAAAAAAAAAATAATAAGTTGAAAGTTGTTATTTTATTTTTCTCAAAAGAATTTTTTTCGTCAAATTTGGTTCAGAAAATTGTCATACATAAATAATAGTTCAAATATAATATTTTTTAAATTATGTTTAGAATATATATTGAAAGGAGGTAGACATTTATTATGCTAATTTATTGAAAAGTTTAGGACTTTCACAGTTTGAATTTATTAATTATTAACTTTTTCTCAGGAATGTTCATAGTTGTTTGTATTTTTGTAACTGTAACTTTTAAAATGCCCCTGCTACAGTCATAAAAATAGTCTAGCTCATATTATTACATATTTAGTAAAATATTGTTATATTTATTATGAAATTCGTAAAATAAATTTATAGTTAATAGTTTGAAGAAAATATAATTTTTTCGGTTAATATTTTACATCTTTTTTAATAAAACAAAATAATCATTTGTATGTTTATATTACATTTTTAAGATATATTTAATAATAATAATCAATTAAATATACTTAAAATTTACAAAAAATAAATATTTTTTTTTTTTCGAACATATGTTAACTTTAAATGTTTGAGTTAAAAATGTTAATTTCTATGCATGATCCTTTTCATTGGAAGTATTCGTAAAAATGTAATCATAATTGGTAGTTTATGTAACGTTGTATTTCATATAAATTCCCTATAAATACATTTTCAGGTAATTATAATAACAAAATGTATTATTTTACTGCAATGTAATGGATAATGTTAGTATTCTATAAAACAAATCACGTACAACTCTTCCATATATTTCTTAAAATAAACTACATATTAATGTTTCGTTAACCTAAAAAAAGAAAACGCTTTCTCAATTTCTTCATAAGAATTCACATTACGATATAATTTGAATACAAAGTACGACTCCGGAAAGAATAAAAATATCGCCAGATTTAATATATTTAGGAAAGGGAATTACTGTTATTGAAAAAATAAAATCAATTACCCAAGAATGGAAATTTCGTCGAGCAAGAAATATATAGGAATTTGATTACATCTGACTCTTTCTACTATATCTTACATGTAGGATTACTGTAAATACAGTTTTATTTTCCACAGAATTAGAAAGTGTCATTTTTGGAATACTAATGATATCTAAAAGTTAACTTATTGTTATTTCTGCATGTGATGTGCATTATTTTTTCAATTATTTACTTTAAAATAATAGCAAACGAATTTTTTTGTTAGAAAGGAATATATAACTAATATATATATATACCGGGTGTCCCAAAAAGGACTGACTGATTTTAAAATTCAATAACTTCCAAACGGTGACAGATATTAAAAAAATTCTTGCAGGAGGGTTATGCATAAGGTCAAAAGTTTTATTGCAGTGATTTTCGATTTTAGTTCGAATTACAATCAATAGATGGCGCTGTAAGCAATAGTCGCTAAATACAGGCTCGATTTCTGTTGTTCCATGCAGAAAAAGGAGATGGAAATGTATTATCCGGGCCACGAAGTACCAAAAATCGAGCCTGAATTGAGCCTCTATTGATCGCAGCGCCATCTATTGTTTGTAATTCGAACTAAAATCGAAAATCACTGTAAAAAAACTTTTGACTTTATGCATAACCCTCCTGCAAGAATTTTTTTAATATCTGTCACCGTTTGGAAGTTATTGAATTTTAAAATCAGTCAGTCCTTTTTGGGACACCCGGTATGAGTGACGGGGAAAAGGAGACTCATACTCGAATAATAACACTTGCTAACTTTAAGAATTAAATATATTAAATGAACTATTTACACTACCCAGCAAACACAGAGCTATCGGTAAACAATCGGCCGACAGCCGCTTTGCCATTACCGACGGTATCGGCACGATACCGGCTGCCGTACCGGTTCCGTATCTTTTTCGACACGCCGGGCGAGTGACGCCCGACAGATAGGCGCACAGCCAGTCCAGTATCGGCAAAACACTATGCCGACAGCACGCCGATAGCTATCCATACGTATGCCGGTCACAGCCCGACACCAACATCAATAAAAAAAAAAAAAGAAATCTGTTTTGATGGCGCCATCTATGAGACATCGCGGAATGCATATTTGTAAAGATCGTGTTTCGGCGTTGGATGAGGTTGGGTTTGATCCAACGATCCCAGGGACAGGAAGCAGACACCTTAACCACTTGACCACTGAGACTTGATCAGGGGAGGATTGTATGAGGTAATAAGGGGCAGGCTTATCGATGCGTAATGGTTTGTCATTAAAGGTAAATGCTAGATGAGAAAATTAGAATTTTGAAGTGTTTTTATTTTATTTTTTATTTATTTATTTATAATTGTCTTACGCGCGTTTATTTAAAAGTTAATTTAATATTTAAATCAATAAAATAAATAACTTAGCGAATTCGTTAACGCAAAGGAATTTATGAATAATTTTAAGTTTAATTAAGATAAAGATATAATTAAGAATAATTAAGAATAGATATAAATTTAAGAATAATTCAGTATTAAAAAATATTTTTAGAGGTTTTGTTTAGTTAATAAAATTTTCTTATTAGGATTATAATGTAATTACATGCGTAGCGTTAATTTAAAAAATATATATTTTTTACATGGAAAAATTTATTTTAATAAATAAAAAGTTAGTAATTATTAACTTTTAATTAGAATAAGAATTCATTTTATGTCGTTTTGATGATTTAAAGTAGAACATATATTTAAAGCATATGTTGCAATATTAATTTGTTACTTACCAATATTTTTAATTTAAAAATAAAATAAAAATATTAATTTACATTTTTTTTTTCTTTTGGAAGAAAATTTTTAAATGGGGGATTTTTCTGAATCTTTCTTATAAATTTAAGAATGCTTATTAAATAAAATAAGTGACTTTCAGAGGTTTTTCTCTTAATAAAATTTTCTCTTTAGGAATTATAATGTAATTAAATGCGTCAATTCAAGAAATATATATTTGTAACATCGAAAAGCTAATTTTAATAAAAAAAGGTTGGTAATTAATCACTTTTAATTAGAATAAGAGTTCATTTTTTATCATTTGATGAAGAATGTAGAATATATTTTTAGTGATTAAGTAGCAAAAATGATTATTTTACTTATCAACATTTTTTAATCATCAAATAAAATAGAAATATTAATTTATTTTTATTTTTATTATTATTATTATTTTTTTTTTTTGGTAAATAATTTTTTAGAAGTGGGAGGTTTCTGAATCTTTCTTTTAAATTTTAATGCTAAAAAGTTGGGTAGTTTTTTTTATATTTTTATAGCTTGTAAAATAATTTTAAGCACTTTTTTAATAATTTGATTTTTAAATAAAATAAGAAACATAGCTATTGCTTTTAAAATGAATATATAGTTAGAAAATAATTAATTTATGAATTTTTTTTCTTTACGATTAAATTTATAACGAATAATAATTTTAAGGGGCGATTTAAAAAACTCTTTTGATGATTCAAATAATTGTAAGCCTTTAAAAATGAATTCAATAACAGCTTTAAAAATATATATATATATATAAGCTATTTTTGAATTTTTTTTTTCTTATCACTGTTAGAATTTTATATGAAATACATGAAATATACATATCTTATCAAAACTCAAATTCAAACAAAATTAAGAAAACGAAAAAAAATATTCGGCTAAGACTAGAAATTCCAAATTCGGACCGATGTTGGCAAATCTAATCGGGCCACTATCAGAAATCACATATCGGTCCTGCGTCACTTGCCGGTGTAAGTCGCTTACCGATATATAACCATAAGGGGACCGATTACGGTAACCGGCAGTCGAAAAAGCAAATTCTTATGTTTCTCTTGCCGACATGCTGCCGACACTTCACCGAAATCACTGTGCCCATGCCGACACTTAACCGACACTGCCGGCTGTGGTCCGACCGTGTGCCGAAAGGTATGTGTTTGCTGGGTATATACAATTACAATTAAGTAGAACATTAATGAAATTAAACACTCTTTCGTCTTAATGCGTCTTAATGAAACGTCGTTGAGAGTTCGGTGTTTTGCAACCACCTCTTTTACCTTCTTTTCCCGCGTCTGTCGAATGTTCTAAAAAGGTATTCTTCTACGCCGACTCGTAGCGCTGCCGTCGTCTCTTACAGACTGTTGCCACAGGTCACACTCGTCCATCCTGATACGCACGACCTCGTGCGCACCATACACTTAAACACAAACTTAAAAAAAAAAAAATACTCAGAATAAAACAGAAAAAAAATAAAGAGAGAAACAATGAAAATCGTCGTCAATGCCGGTTGGCATTTCGTCTTCCATCTCGTCTTAAATGGTACTCGTCTTAAATCGTACCCGTCTTAAATGGTACTCGTCTTAAATCGTACCCGTCTTAAATGGTACTCGTCTTAAATCGTACCCGTCGTTACTTCGTACTCGTCTTAAATTAAAAAAAATATACCCACCTATATATGTCTTAAAGTGGTACGTCTGAAAAACAGAAAGAAAAAAAAAACACAAATCGGCATCTTCTAATCATCTTCGTCCTTTAAAAAAAAAAAAAAAAAAAAAAAAATGAAATTCCATGCAGAAAAAAAAATAGAGTCTGTAATCAAATAAAGTCACAGAATGTTCATATAACAAAAAAAAAAAAAATGGAGCTGTCCACAGTTCTAAAGTTCTTTATGCAAAGCACCAAAAAGTAAAAAAAATATGTCTTTGTAGTTCACAGAAAAAAAAAAACACACAATACTTTACGGAACACACTTTTCAGCAGCAGCATTGAAGAAAACAAAAAAAAAGACATCTCGGGGATAGTTGAATCACAATATTTCACAAACACATATTTCACAAACAAAATTTTAACTTTTTGTTAAAATTATTCTTGATGTAAACACAGGTGATGAAAAAAAGAAGAAACACACAAAAGAAAATATTTTGTAGAAAGACGAATCCTTGAATTTTTTTTTCCTCATATTCTTGAAGCACCACACAATATGTACAATAACGGAAAGGAAGAACGTCTTTTCGTTTTTCAATGCAAAAGCGATGACTGGAATGTCATTTAAAATCATGATGAAAAGAAAAAAAAAGCAGTAAACAGTACTCACCCACTAATTTCTGTCGTTGAAAAAAGATGAATCAATTTATTTCCAGCTTGGAATAATATATTGCTGCAGTTATTTCAAAATAACTGAAGAGTTGGCCAGTCGCCAAGGCTGTAGAAAAAAAATTGTATTCTTCACACACGACATGATCTTTATAAATTTACAGCTCCGGCTTACTTTCTGAAAGAATTTTGGCGTCGTTATAAAAATGATACTTGTCTTGTCTAGTGTAGAGAATTGAAAACAAAAATAATCCAATCCCGGCTCAAGCCCCCATGTAACGGGAAAAAGGAGACTCATATTCGAATAATAACACTTGCTAACTTTAGGAATTAAATATATTAAATGAACTATTTACACTATATACAATTACAATTAAGTAGAACATTAATGAAATTAAACACTCATTCGTCTTAATGCGTCTTAATGAAACGTCGTTGAGAGCTCGGTGTTTTGCACCCACCTCTTTTACCTTCTTTTCCCGCGTCTGTCGAATGTTCTAAAAAGGTATTCTTCTACGCCGACTCGTGGCGCTGCCGTCGTCTCGTGGCGCTGCCGTATATATATATATAATAACTGTACAATAGATAACAATGTACAGGAGTAAACATTTGATTTAAAATAAAATAAGAAATCTAGGAATGTTTTTCATTATCGATAATATAATGGTTTATTATTTAATTAATATTTAGTAGCAACCTAAAATTATCTATCTACCTGTAGAATTGGAGCTGGATAATAAGCCGATATTACGCATTCTTCCACGTATACTTTCATTAAAATTACAACATACGTTTAATATATTTTTAGCATTAAAATATTTGCAATCAATTGTTTTGTTTTATTTTATAGTTTATGAGATTTTTTTAGTTTTATAAATGATGTTTTTCACTGATTATTTTGACTATAAATCTAATAATTTCTGAACGAACTATATAATCTGTCTTTATCTACAAGTTTAATACATTTGTTCTAAAATTTTAGGGTGCCTAAAATAAGTTTATTTTGTAATCAAAATGTACATAATTTTAACTTATATATGCCTAGCGTACTAAATTTGGGTCGCTTCAGTAAAAAATAAATAAATAATAATAATAATATAACTTATTGACATCAGACTTACTTAAAATTAATCTCAAGATTGTAGTTTAAAAAAGAGAGAGTAGGTGGAAGCATATTTTAAAGAAATTTTGAGTCTATTGATTTGTTAATTTTTCAATTTGTATACTGATTTTAATGCATTGAAATGCTAAGGCAAGAAAGGTGGTTTATTTTTTTTAATTAATAACTTCACATGTTTGTATCTCAGCATATGTTTGGAAATAAATTAACTGAAAACTATTCTCGAAAATTCTGATTTTTTAAATATAAGTCAAACTAATGACGTCCCCCCAAACAAATACGCTAGGCATGAATGACACCATATTTTCTATTTTTCTTCCGCAATCTCAAATATTATTTCATTTGATGTTTTTTTTTTCAAATGCAAACATATAAAATCTTTCAAAAAACAAGTTCAAGAATAATACATGCCTATTTTTTGTGAATTTGTCTTTGTTAGTTTACATGTAATTAACAATGGCACAGAAAGATCATTGTCAAAGAGGAAGTTTAAATTATTATTACATAAAAAGTATGACAATAGGGGCCTCCGTGGCAGAGGGAGTTTGACCTTTGGTAATCGCCAGAGAGATTAGGAAATCTGTGAATTCGACTCCGGCTGGCTCCGCTGCGCACAATTTGAGGAGATTCCGGATGTAATTATCTGCTGTTCTAAATTTCCTTGTGCTCTCTCGTCCTCGTATATTGACGAAAATTGTTATGTCAGATTTGTGTAATTATTTCTGTGTATAACATAAAGAATCATTCGAGGCGATAGCCATTGTAGCTATAGGCCACAAACAAGTCCCTACTTTGGTGGACTGCAAAATACAACAATCATAAAAAAGCTTTAAAAAAATAAATTGGTAGTGAAATCTTGATATATACAAAACAAACGTAAAGAAAACCATAAAACGCCAGTTATCAGTGTAAAAAGAAAAGTAAGCGAGTGATAAATATATATTTAGAATGAAAAATGAGGGGGGGGGGATTAGAACAACGCATATGCATTGCATATGTGTTTCTTCTGCTTTTTTTTATCGGTGAAAATGGGCACCTTTTCTAACCCTTCAAAAACGTGCGCACTTAACTTATTTTTTAATTGATAGGTACTTAGGGTGAATGATTCTTGATTTCTAACTATTATGCTTATATTTATAGTGCACCTTTGAAATTAAAATGCACTTTGCTACGCCGCCAGTGAAAATAAAATATTTACTTATAACAATACTTTTAAGAATTCCTAACTATCTCACAACTTATTGAACCGTTACTTTTTAGTTTATCTAAAAAGTGATAGTCGCACTTTTTCCATTTTGTCTTGGAAAGTGCAATTCAAAATGCATGACAAATATATTTTTTGTGCCCTTCCTTAATCTCAATGTCATTCCATTTCTTACAATTCAGACGAGAAATATGCTTTACATATTTCAACTTACCACAACTAAGTCTCTTCCTGGTAGACCTCTTGAGAGATCTAAAAATGCATTGTAATAGAATCAATCAGATATGAAAGCGTTCATCAGTATACACTAGTTAATGAATCGCATATAAGGTGTGCTAAGCGTGGAAAAAAAGTCACAACAAAAAATATACCTAATATATGGCTGGATTACATAAAAAATATTTCCTAGATTGAATGTTCTTTTATTTTACATTTTTTTAAACAAATTTAATATTATGAATCGTATTGTAAAAAATTAAGATAAACTTTTTATCAATTTGGAAAAGAAATTACATGCTGGAGAACCTGTACCCTCTCGTGCGCAGCGTTCTAAAATCGAGACATTTTTATTTTGTTATATATATATATACAGTAGATTTCCGTTACAACGAACTCCACGGGACCGCTAAAATATTTCGTTGTAACGAGTTTTTCGTTGCAACGGAATTACTCCTATTTATATAATGAATTACATATACACAGAGACTAATTATGTAAGATAAATTTACCTTTCGTTATAGAAGATTTTAATGAAAGACTAGTTAAATTAACTTATAAAAACTTAGTAAAATAAAATTCAATATTAAAAATACAAAATTACGGACTAAACTTTATTTAGTAGCACAATATTGTAGAAAATCTGCGATTTAGTTTGTGCAACGGAATGTGTAGTTTATGATAACAAAAGCGTGTACAACGAATAAATGTGAGAAAATACCTCCTCTGGAGCATTCTTTTGATGAGAAACAAAAGCACGAATTTTCTCCCAGCATGAAAGAGCTCCCGAGGTGGTAACTTGAATCGTCGGTAACATCACTATCGTCATCACTGCATTCGTCATTTTGTCGGTCTAATGTACTTTTAATCGACAAAATGATATCTTCACCAGACACTTTAGAGCATATTTGAATATTGTCATCCACAGATAAGAAGTCCTCCAAATCCACTTGATCAGGGACTGATGTTAATTTTTTGACTGCGTTCCAAATTGTTTTTAACTCAGAGCATTCATCCAAATCTAAAATTTCTGATTCATTTTCTTCGGTATTGCTTAACCGGGCATGTTTCTAACAGTTAGAAATTGCTTTTTGGCTAATTTCTTGCCACGAACCAGAGATCATTCAAAAAAAGGAAAGAGAGCTTGATGAAGAATTTTCGTTGTAACGGAATTCATAAAAAATGCACTTCGTTAAATCGAAATTTTTAACACATTAAGGTTAATGCAATTTGAAAAGGGGATTTGTCAAATTTCGTTGTAACTGGATTTTTCGTTGTAATGGAATTCGTTGTAACGGAAATCTACTGTATATATTACTCGTATTTATTTATTTTTCTTTTACTCAATTTTTCTTATTCATTTCACACCATTTTCTATCCACTGCAGAAAATTTGAAGCGAAAAAAAATCCAAAATATTTTCTAATAGGTTAACCATTTGGGCAAGCAAAGCCGTTAACCTAAGCGTGAAGTGATGTCGAGGAAAAAGGGTTTTCATTGCTTTTTAAACCTCGACATCTATAGAAAAATAATTGTTCGCATGTTTTGTATGTATGTTGTATGTTTAGTTTTTTAGGTAGCTTTCATTACAAAAAGCTACCTATTGCAGCCGTTCGGAGGAAAGCGATTTCAAAAAATTTTGGTATATTTTCATCGATCATGACCCCCAGACCCCGAAACCACCCTCTGTTCAAAATTTATATATATATATATATATATATATATATATATATATATATATATATATATACATATATATATATATATCTGACCTTTGTATCTGACCTTTGTCATACTGTAACTCTCGTATTTATGAACCGATTTGGATGTAATTCGGTGTGTACATAGTATATATCAATGTCTCGACCGAGTTCGTTGGCCAGCTTCATCCGCCATTTTGTTTCAAAATGGCGGCTATTTAAAAAATTTAAAAAAATTTAAAATTTGAAATGTGGTAACAAAATATTGAAAATGGAAAAAATATTTTTTTCTTATGTATTTGACCTTTATACAAAGACTCCGGAGTAGTTTTTGTTTCGTCTATATCTTAAAAAATGGCTGAGTTATAGCATTTTGAATTTCTAGCATGACTGATATTTTGAAACGTCCTGAATTTTGTCACGCGATGAGAGGCGTATTTATGAACCGATTTGGATGTAACTTCGTTTATACATAGTACATACCAATGTCTCGACCGAGTTCGTTGGCCAGCTTCATCCGCCATCCTGTTTAAAAATGGCGGCCATTTAAATTTTTAAGAAAAATTTAAATTTGAAATGTGGTACCAAAAAACTAAAAATTGAAAAAATATTTTTTCTTATGTATTTGACCTTAATAAAAAGATTCGGGAGCAGTTTTTGTTTCGTCTATATCTTAAAAAATGGCTGAGTTATAGCATTTTGAATTTATAGCGTGGCTGACATTTTGAAACGTCCTGATTTTTGTCACGTGATAACAGGCGTATTTATGAACCGATTTGGATGTATCTTGGCGTGTACATAGTACATAGAAATATCTCGACCGAGTTCGTTGGCCAGCTTCATCCGCCATCTAGTTTCAAAATGGCGGCAATTTAAAAAAAATTTAAAAATTTAAAATGAGATACCAAAAAATTAGAAAATTAAACAGATTTTTTTCGTATGTGTTTTACCTTAATACAAAGATTCCGGAACAGGTTTTGTTTCGTCTATATCTAAAAAAATGGCTGAGTTATAGCATTTTGAATTTCTATTGTGGCTGACATTTTAAAACGACCTGATTTTTGTCACGTGATAACAAGCGTATTTATGAACCGATTTGGCTGTAACTTGGTCTGTCTCTGTACATAGTACATACCAATGTCTCGACCGAGTTCGTTGGCCAGCTTCATTCGCAGTCTTGTTTCAGGAGGGTTGCCATTTAAAAAAATAATTTAAGGTATTAAATAATTGGAAAATGAAAAAGTTTTTTTTTTATGTGTTTGGCCTTGATACAAAGATTTTGGAGCAGTTTTTGTTTCTGAAAATTTGTTCTTTTGTTTATATCTTAAAAAATGGTTGAATTATAGTACTTTGAATTTCTAGCATGGCTAACACTTTGAAACGATCTTGTATTTGTCACGCGATAACACACGTATTCGCCTATTTCGATGTAAGAAGGCATGTGGATAGTATACATCAATATCTCGACCAAGTTCGCTGGCCAGCTTCATCAGCCATCTTGTTTCAAAATGGCGGCCATCAAATTAAAAAAAAAATTATATTTAAAGTGAGGTGCAAAAAAATTAGAAATTGAAAAAGGTTTCTTTCTTAAGTATTTGACCTTGATATAAGGATTCAGGAGCATTTTTTGTTTGTCTTTATCTTAAAAAATGGCTTAGATATAGCAGTTTCAATTTCTAATGTGGGTGACATTTTGAAAAATCTGATTTTTTGCCTGCGACAGCACTCGTATATATCAACCGATTCCGATGTGAGTGAGCATGTGCACAGCAATTACTAAGGTCTCGACCAAGTTCACTGGTTAGCCTCATCCACCATGTTGTCTTAAAATGGCAGGCACTTTAAGAAATCGCCGAATTTGGCAGCCAAATATAAGTTACTTTAAATAAAAGCAGCTTGGATAAAGCTGACTAATTTCGCGAAATTCTCATTCATAATGGTTTAGTATTGATAAAAATTAGTATTGAATCTCCTATATTCGGTTTCCACTAAATTGGGCTTCGTGTGTTTGAATAATATAAGTTGGCTTTTTAAAAATAAGGAATATGAAAGCTACCTCTTCCTCCCCGCACTTGCCGGATGGACTTTTTTCGAATTCGGATTTCCGAACTAGATGCAGAATGTTAAAAAATGAAGAAAGTATGTAAGCCGGGAGAATGACATTTGGATTATTATTATATTACTAGAAAGATAGCCCGTCAGTAATGATGGAAAACGAAATATAAAGATATGTACAACACATAAGCAATAACGTGTCGAGCAAAGCAACGGTCGCGAAGCAATACAAATATAGCCGCAAAGCAATTACGCGAGCAAAGCCGTGGGGTTTGCTAGTATTAAATAAATTGTATAAATATTTAAAAAAGAAAAATACGTGTATATATGAAATGAAACAGTGAATAAGTTGCCAGAATATAAGTTGCCAAATGTTTTCTTCGTCAAGTCTGTTTTCTTTATTTCGTAAAGCCCCCTATACTGGAAAAGTACCGAAAATTTAATTTCTGCATCCGGCTACGTAAAGCACATTTAAATCGGATAGTTAGGAGCTCAGACAGTACAAGAGACGTCTAGTGGCGGTTATTTATTAGTAGCATCGGGATGAAGATGTAAAAACGTACATTATCGTATATTACTCTTTAAATTCTGACACCTAGTTTTTGAAAAAAACTTAAATGCGCTGAGTTTAAATTAAATTGTGGTGAGCTCGATTATAAAGATTAATGGGTTTCAATGGGAATTTCGCCAAATTAGCCCACTATCGCCACGTTGGCTTCCTATATGGCAACTTATTTTTGTCCCTAAATTTGCGGTACTTCGCCAAATCTGGCGATATTTTGCCAAGTTTGTCAAAAAATGGCGCTATTGTAGTAACCCTGTATTAGTACATTTCAATAATTACTGATTGTTGAAGCTGATACCAATTTCTCCATAGGAAATCTAACATGGCCGCGGTTAATGGGGTGGTCCAACTGGATTTGTGAGGGACACACAGATACTTGGTTCTTATATAAATAGATTCTTTTTTTTTTTTTTTTTTTTTTTTTTTTTGAAAGAGCTAACATTAATATCTTTTTGTAAGATTCTACTGTTCGAAGAAAAAAAAAACGCGTAATGCTACAGTACTTTTACATTATTTCTTTTAACTTACAATTCGGTTTGTTTGTATGTGGCAGTCAGATCGTCTTACTCATTTTTCACACACTTCATTATTAAAATTTCGATTACATATGTAGTCCTGAGTAAACACATGGATTGGACATTAATTCTTTAAGAATTCCATTTCTAAGTGGAGCAACGGTAGGCAATATATATATATATATATATATAATTCGAACCCGAAGCGGCGCCCGTCTTTTTCAAACGAAATCACAAAACCACTACTTAAATCATATTAGATGTAAAAATTTTCAACTGGGCGAAAAATGTCCGGACCAGGATTTGAACCAGGGATCTCTTGGCTGAAGCCGCCAGTGTTCTGCCATTCAGCCAGGAGATCACTGGTTCGAATCCTGGTGTGGACATTTTTCGCCCAGTTGGAAATTTTTGCATCTAATATGATTTATTTACCAATTAGAATAATTGTGTTAAAATAATCTAGTGCCACTACTTAAAGTCAATGGTTACTCAAAGGGAACCTCTTTTGGTGTTGCTCGCACCTAGCATTGAGATCTGGTGCATTTTAAAGTTATTATATTATTATTAATATTATTATTATTAATATTTCAAAGTTTGAGGATCGATAAAATTTTTCTGTTAAAATAATATATATATATATATATATATTAAATTTTTATTTATTTTTTAGTTATTTTTATTTATTTATTTATTTATTTATTTATTTATTTATTTTACAGCAGCATAATTTTCTGAAAGTGCAATTTTCGAGACCACTTATCGGAGTATTATTATTGAAGTTTTTTAAAGGAAAACATTTACAAATAAAAAATAGTTAATAATAAGTATAAAATATTGAAAAAAAGTTTAAAAATTACTCCAAGAACCCACGAATTTGATTTTGAAAAATTGCAACATTATTTTCACATTTTTGGGGCAGAAACAGTTGGCGTTTTTTTTTTTTTTTTTTTTTTTTTTTTTTTTTTTTTTTTCAAAAGTAGAGCTTTCCGGCAAACCTAGCCAAATGTCGTAACTGTTTGTGTGAGAAGTGCTTTGGACTTCGGTAAAAAATGTAATGCCCGACCTCTGACCTAATTAGCCACAATAATTTTTAAATTGTATAAAAATATTAATTTACTTTATAATTACTTTTACCAAAGGAGCATCTAATACAGCAACATTTCATTTTAAACATTCGAAACTTTATTCCATTCGATTTCAAAATAAAGCAGTTTGCTTAGTTTGTGTTTCACTAAAAAGTAGTTTTCAATGATCTTGGGAGCTTTTATAGAATTATATTTATTATTTATATATTTATCGTCTGCATAGAAAAAAAAAAGAAAAACCTAATATTTGTTTCTTATGCTATCAATATTTAAAAAAATATCGCAATCCAATATAATTCTAGTAACATGTACTGTGCATTTACTCTTCGGATAAAGCGGGCGGAAAAATTGAAGCGCCATATTTGTCGACTTAACTAACTTTTGGCATGAAATAAACAAATAAAAATGTAATAATAAAAAAAGAAAAGTATAAAAATGTATATAAGATATGACTTTAACAGAGAAATTTTATCGGTTCTCTTACTTTTATGTATAGGGCTACAAAATGCACCAGGTCTCGTTGCTAGGTGCGAGTAGCACCAAAAGCGGTTTCCTTGTCAGTAGTAGTTTGATTTCTTAGTAAAAAATCAGTATCAGAATCAACAAGAAATATTTTTACTATAATGTTAAGACTACCACAATGCATATTTTATATTTTGTAAATTTACAAAAAAAAAATAAATAAATAAATAAAAATAAATAAAAAATAAAAAATAAAAATAGCATCACATTACCCTATTGGCAAATGCACATTATTTAATGCCAGTTAACATTACCAAAGAAATTAAAAATTAAAATTAAAATTAATCGCTTGTAAAAGTATTATAAAAATTAACAGAATGGTTTTTAAATAAATTTAAATGAATAATTATGTTTCCCATACATGCATTCATAGATTTTTCGCAATATACTACTTAATTAAATCCAGTTAAACTTTTTAAGCAATTTTGATTTTCACTTTATTTTATTTTTTGCCACTGCTTTATTGAATGCATAAGAAAAGGGTAAACTAATAACAATTTCATTTAAGATTGAAATAAGTAGAATATTTTCTTTAGAGATAAAAAGAAAAACATATAATTTATCTATTTACTACATTTTTTGTAATGAAATATTAGAAAACAGAACTCATATTTGTGATTATTTAAATATTCAAGAGTAGTATTATTCTATTATGCGATTTTTCAAAAGAAACATATAAAAATCAATGTTACAAATTGAAGTCATAGTTCGTGATTATTCGTGTTTCATTTTCCTGATTTTTACATTTTTAATAAAAGTTTTTTTAATGCAAGCGTTTATCTATAATTCCTTTTATTAAATTTATTTCAAAATTAACGGAATAAAATTAGAATAGAATAGGAATATAAAGTCTTCTTCTTTTTCTTTCTTTTTTTTTTATGGATAACACAATAATTTATTTTAGCTGTTTTTACACATCGCGCATTTATTTTTTTAAGTTACTGCTGACCAATACTTAGTTAAATATTTCTCAAATAATATTTTAGAGCAAAATCATAAAATTAATGTTTTCCATAAAATCGTAGCGTATATTCTATAAAATGTTTCATTAAAATATTGAAATTAGGAATACTATATAAGAAAATTTTATTTTATTTTTTTATAAGTCCTACATAATGAACTTTAAATAAAATTTGTAACCTGACATTTTGGAATAAAAATAATATTTTTCCTTCATTTGATATCCCTTTTTTATGTTCAATTTGTGTACTATATTTTCAAAAAATACGTATTTAAAATTTATATAAACTTTTAATTTCATTAAGTATAGTATAATATTGATTAAAATATAACACTAATTATATCAAACTTGAGAAGAATTATTCTTATCATATTATGTTTTCTGATAAATATTGAAATAGAACATTTAGAAACTTCACACTATAATTTGTATCTTCATTGTTTGTTATAGTAGGTTCTAATATATGTATATCAGGGTGATAAATTATCTTCTCAAAAATTATTTTGATAGATTTTCATGGGTGCCATATGGAAAAATAAGATTTTGAAGTGTAACAATATGGATTACATTAACTATTTTATTTTTTATTTAATATTACATTAGGTTTCACTATTAGTTTCTCAACTAGAACAAAATCGTCGTGTCAACTTTGGTTATTTGTTGGTTAATTACTGTTCCACGTTGGCCATGAGTAAGACTGTCCAGTTTGCCGTACCATTTAAAAAAAAAAAAAACAATTTGCAAATTAATGTCCAGCAGTTGTCCGATGGTAGAAACTCCAAATTCTGATAAGATACGATAAATAAGGTAAATCATTCTAAAATAGAGTGATTTAATTTACCATTCTCCTAGCATTTTATTTTCAATCCTTCAATTTAACAACTGTTCATGCAATGAGCTAACGATAGGACAACAATCTGTGGAAAGTAAATTGATTAAACAGTAAATAGATAAAAATCTGTGTAACGTAATTTTGCGATAAATGTCTTAACAGATTTAATTTTAAAAAAATAATCTTGAATGCTTTCTACATAGCGTGCATAATCTGAAGATTTTAGTACTTTATTTTTAAATATTCTGACACATGATAATGTACACTTTTTACATGTTTTTTTTTAATATTTCGCTTCATCGGTTTAAATACATACGTCTATACATTTCCTTATATTCCTTCTTGAATACATTTAAGAATTTTCCTTTAAAGAACTTAAAAGTATGTATAAGTATCATAGAATATTACAAGGTTTTGAAATAGCATTTCCTATTTGCGCTTTCTCAAATCATTAAAAAAGCAAAACAAATATCATATACTTTAAATTTGGTAGTCTTAAAAGTAATTTTGAACTTTTTAATAAATAAGCAGATGTTTCTATCCTTAATAAGGACGTGCTTGGATTAGTAATTTGGAGGTTTGTAAAAGTTTTGAGAATTAAATTTAGATTAAATTTCTCTGGAAGTTTTATAAACTCTAATTATCCGAAGCAATGAAACTTCCTTTAAAGATAAGGCATTTAGAATATTAAACATGAATACAATTCGTACCATACTACTTGTATGATGCCATATGATTTTTGAAGAAGAAAAAAAATTGTTTGATCCATTACCAAATAGAAAATTTTCTTTAAATTTCATTGATGTATATTTTTTACTATATTTCTATATTTTGTTGAATTTTTGGTTTTGAAATATTTTAAACTTCATGCTATGTGATTTTGCAGTAATAATACAAGTTATTCATTTCTAACATTCTGCATTCTACATTGCGACATAATGTGCAACATTAACATTCATCGCTAATTGTTGCTTTGCTGCTAACAAATATGTAGTGCTTAGATGCCGTATATTCCCACGGCCACCATCTTGGAAGATTTGAGATTTCTTCACGATTTTTTGATGGCGATGATTTATATTTTATTTTTGTTAAGACTAACATGCGCATAAATCGCTGCTTGACGGCATTTACTACTTGGCGGAGAAGCGGTTTTCACGCCAAAAAATATCCAAGATGGCGGCCGCGGGACTATATGACATCTGTTACATATGTTGTGTCAATTGACATGTTTAACTGTTACCGAAAAATATATAGCGTGTCTTTAATTACGTCATCAAAATGCTACAATAATGCATATAATATAATATGGATTAGAAAATCTTCGAAAGCGTGTATGTGTCTGTTATATAAATTTTCTTTTGTGATAAATGTTTTGGATTCACTTTTAGTTTTGAATACCAAACAGCTGGAGCTATCTTTTTTCATGCCTAAAATGATTGAACATACCAACATTTCAAATGAAAAGCAAGGCAAACAACATATCAGTAGCTGTTAGTTTTTTAATATGTTTCTTAATTTAACACGTTAGATACAGCAGAAGTTTCAACCCATGATACCTGGGTCAAAGAATTTTGTTAAAAATAATATTTTATTGAAAACTCTATTATATTATTTACAATTAGTGTTTTCTTTTATTGCCCACCAACAGTAAAAAACAACCCTATTTTATGCAAGATATCCATTATGTATTTAAATAAAGTTTGTTATTTATTAAAAGAAATTTTTTCATGTTAGCTGCATGACAGAAGTTGTGGGCCACAGAAAAAGAAAAAAAAATGCTACCTCCCCTATACACCGTTAAAAAATCTGAAGCTTTAGCTGCATAATCACTCCACCGCTTTTATAGAATATCTCTATTCTGCCCAATCAGAATGCTCCATATTATAGTCAAGTAATTGTTTTCTATAAAAGCGGTGGAGTGACTATGCAGAAAATGCTACAGATTTTTAACAGTGTAGCAGATAAGTTCCTGAAAACCTCCTCAGGAGCTCCATGTCATCCCAAACTTATATGAATTCTAAAATGACACGAAATTTACTTCCTGAGTTGAGAGCTGAATACATATCCTGAGAATTGAACTCATAGGAATATGCTTCGGAGCAACTTCGAGTGGGATATTCCTCAGGACGTAACTAGTTGTACCCTCTTTCACTTACCCTTACTACTTTTTTACAACCTACTACTTTACAACCCGTACTTTTTTACTTATCCTAACCTTTAGTTACCTACCCTCAAATATAGCACAAAAAATCCCGAAAACTTCCTCGGCAGCTCCAAATCCTCCCAAATCCCCATGTACATTACAATTACACCATCTAGAATTCCTGAGGAAGGATCTCAATAGATATCGTCAAGATTGATCTCATTCGAAACATCCTGCGTAGTAACTTCGAAACAGGACATTCCTCAGGAGGTACCGAAGATTTCACAGTGGAAGCGCAAAATCATGAGCGATTTTAGAGTACAGTACTTAAATTACTTCATTAATCAGAGTTCCATTCTCTAATACTGAACCTATGGGCCAAAAATGGATCCGTACTTTTCTAATTTATCCTCTGAAAATTAAAATTTTGATCGCCCTTTTTCAGTATGCTTTTCTTAAAAGATAACTCTTTCGTTTTTACTTTTTTATTTACTTTTTTTTTTTTTTTTTTTTTTTTTTAATGATACTTAATTTTATTTTTAAAGATTTAAGTTTGCGCTTCACGGAATCTCTCGGATTCCGAAATACCAATTAAATCTATCGTGAAAATTTATAGCGCGATTATTCACTAGTACGTGTAGTATAATTATTAAAACATGGTTTACAGCTCCAGAAAGTAGTCGTCAGATGCGAAAGATCTATGTTTTTAAAAACTCTCTACGTAAATAGTGAGTATTTTAAAGAAGCTAATAAATATTTCACAAAGTACAAATTTCGAAGTTTAAAGGGATTTTTTAAATACTTAAAATTTGCAGAGGATCTTTTTTTTTAATTCACATTGTTGACATCCAAAGTCTACTTTCTGATTGGGAAAACAGTGTTTTCATAGTTATATTAGCAAATTGTGCTTTTAATTTTTTCACGAAGAATCACGTGGGATTTTGCGATCGGGAAGTTTCTCCTCTTAAACAGTCCAGTTGAAGATTTTAGCACTTGAAAAACCCTAAGGCATTTTTTAAATATTTCGTCAAAATAAAAAAGAAAGAAATTTACTCCTGAACAGTATACATAAAAAATAAGGGTTTATTTTCCCTGAGAGGAGACAGTACAAAAGAGATACATGTAGCTCCAGGGATGCTCAGCAGAATTCTATGAAACTGGCATTTACGTTGCCTGAAGAATTCTGAGTATCTGGATACATGGATTATGATAAGAAACGCATTCCTCCCCATGATTTTCTAAACTGTCTTTTTATACAGGTTATTTCAGTATTTAAGCGCGTATTTCAGTTACATATCTGTGATGTCTGTGTTTTTGGTAGATTTCGTATGAAATACTACCTATTACATTCTCCCCTATGTTGGAATTTCAGAAAAAAAATTTCAGATCTACACCGATCATGACCCCTAGAACAGCGGCGTAGCCAGGATTTCGTTTCGGGGTGGGGGGGGGGGGTCCAGAATTTTTCCTTTAGGTTATATATATAGTAAAACCTGTCAAGATGAAATCGTAAATGTTGCTGGATAATTCCGTTTTACACAGGTTTTCGTGTTATTAGGTGTATTTGTATAGTATTCTTTTCCGTAGCACTATGGAACATTTCTGTTTAAGACAGAATTCCGTTATAGGCAAGATCCATTTTTACAAGTTCTGTGTATTTATATAAATATACTTATTTATGTCATATGAATAGAATAAAACTTATCAAAATAGTAATTGTCTATAACAGAATCCAGTCTTTAACGGAAGCGTTACATGGTCTTAATATGAATTGCGATACACTTAAATTTGCTGAAAACCTGTCTGAAAAGGATTTTCATCGTTCTTTAGTGAAAGATAGTGAAGCCTGTGAAAGCGGAATCTTTCTATAACAGAATCCTGTCTCAAACGGGAGAATTTCAGAATCCCTGTGAAACGAACAATAGATCTTATTGAGGTAGTGTACCTTAGAAGCATAATTAATTACACTTCTTTCTATGGAAGCCTGTCTAAAATGGAGCTTTTTACCAGTCCCTTGCAATCTTGTCTTGACTGTGTATGTATAATAGAAGTATTTCGAGTAACATTGAGAATTTAGGTATATCCTTATTTAATTTCTTAATTAAAAAAAAGCATGGATAAAAAATGTAAGGCCAATATCTATAACTGCAACTAATAACACATTGAAGTTACATTAATATTTACCAATAATGAAAAAGATTCACTATGATGTAAAAAGCTGAGCGCATACTGAAGAGTTAAATTTAATTAACCCATTCGCTGTCCTCCACGAGTATACTCGTTGCTTTAATTTATTAATTGCTTTGTCACCGCTATTTTAGAATTTAAAAAAATTGCCTCATTTATTGGCAGAAATTTCGCTGTATTAGTAAAGCGAAATTTACCTTTCTGAATTTGTGGTAGCAAAAGACTTTTAACAAAAAAATTGAAAATTCTTACTTTATAGTTTTGGCAGCGAATGGGTTAAATCAAGTTTCATATTACATAACATTTGCCTACAATAAAGTTAAGATCAAGTGGTTAAGTTTAAAACAGCAATTTCCATGTTTAATTTCTTGCCATTGAATTAAGAACTTTTGCAGTAATATATATTGGATAATGATTTCACATAAGTGTCAATTGCTTGAGCCGTACATGTGACCCGCCGCGCTCCCCATGGGAGTTTTTGAAATAACCCAGATAGCATGAACATTAGCAGCAAGTTTGATTTTTTCTGATATTATCTTGTCGTGACAAATTTGAAATGAGAAATTCACAGGAAATCTCCCGCAAGGTATACCATCACCCAATTGCATGAGTAGTTTGTTGTGAAACTGATACAAGACTGTTTTTAATTCACGAAAGTGACGAAAGCAAAAAATCCATCTGTTGAGATAATAGACAATGAGCACATACGCAGAAATTGCAGAAATTTTATTTGGTAGGCACCGCTTTTTCTAAACGCTATACTTATTAAATACCAAAAAATGATCGAAATGAAAAGTACAAATACTACCTAAATTTGTTTATGGTAATAAAACCGATGCATGCACCTTCTGACGGCGCTTTCGCATCAATAGACTTGATCAGGTCTATGGACCCCTTCGAAGGGGTTAAACTTATAGTGTGACATGGAAAGATTACTACTTGCAGTAAGATTGCAGTATTTTTGATTACTTGTTTGTCGTTAGTTTGCAATAAATTCGATACAGTATGAATTTAACTTGCACGACAAGTTAGCTGTAAGTTCAAAGTGTGGTGACTTCGACGTTTGCGTTATCTTGCTGCAGTCTTGTTATTAACTTTCAGTCTTGTGATGCTGAGCTTACTGCAACTTCGCAGTTTTTAAAAGCGAGACTGTTGCAAATTTTCTGCAAACTAAAAATGCTATGTGGAAGGTTTTAACTTTAAGAAAAAGATCTTGCATTTTCAGCTACAGAAACTAGTAATGTAAGAAGCAAACACATCAAATATAGTTCATGCTGGAAAAAGCAGTTTTGTTACAATTGTCTTATTCAGCCATAATTCTTTTGGGTTTCCGTGTTTCATGTCTCGCCACTTTTTATACCATATTGATCTAATAGTTGCTTCCGATATCTGGTTGTCTTTAAGGAAGTTAAATTTTTGTAGTAAGTTTGTTTATTTTTGCTGGATTATCACTTTTTGGGAAATATTAGAATGATTCTGTTTTTGTACTTTCCAGCCAATTTATTTTAGATGGTTCGATAGAGTTTTAGAACATTCTCCAAGTTCAGCAGTAAGCTTCGGACGGGTCGGATTTATGCTGCTCTAGAAGGGACACTTAGGAGATCCGTGGAAGGGGGTAACGCCCTTCTAGGCCATTAATAATCACAAAATTCCGAATCTAACGATTGCACCCTTAAACAACTTTACAGGAGGATCAAGAACCTCATCTCTGTATATTTCACATTCACAGTTGCACTGGTAAAAATGTGTCGGTCACTGCGGCCATTCAAAATTATGTCCGTCCATACCATGATTCCGCGACCTTTGTATCGATGCCTTTCACGGATCTTTCCAGCCTTATTGCGTGTGATTTTCTCCCTCCATATAGTAACACGTCTGTAGTAATTCTTTCAACAAAATCGGGGTTCATCGGTAAAGAGATCTCGTCTCCAGTCCGTGGTACTCCAATGACGATGATCTCTGCACCACTTTAACCGGGCGAATTTAGCTACCGGAGTTAGTGTAACACAAATCATGGGTTTCTTTGCATGCAGCCTGTCACTCACAGTAAACCAAGATAGTCGAGTTCTTGTTGCTGCAGCAAACTCCCTGCAATCTGAACTGACGTCAATTGCCTATTTCTTTTAGCAATCGTTGGCAAATTACAGTCCTGAGAGCCTATTGTGGTGCGTTTACTACCTTGACCTGGTTGTTTGTGGACATTATACCAGTGTCTTTAAACCGTTTCCAGATTCTTGACATGACGCTTTTCGCTATTTTTAAGTCTTTACAGAACCCTAAGAATGTCTGTCCTGCTTCCATTCTCCCTATCATACGCAATTTCTCAAAATCGGTCAAATGTCTTCTGGACGACATATTACACCTACTAGAAGCGAACGTTTTACGTAATTACATATACAATCTTTAAAATTATACTTCAAATTACCACGTGCGCTCCTTTTCACACGTGAACCGAAAGAACGGGCTGAGGCTGAAAATGTTGCATATATTTCTGTAGCGAATGTTAATCCCATTGGACTACGTGATAACGTTGACATTGAGTTACCTTTCTGGAAGTCCCCTTAATAGAATTAACATAAAGCACCTTTTTATGGTTATTCCTTTAATTTTTCTCACCAGTGTATTTTGAAAGTGGTAATAAATAACTAGTCCAAAAATAAAGTTACTTTTATTAATTGCAGGCAGCAGATTTAAAGTAATTGTTAATATTGTCCGTTATAAAGTGAACAAAGATAAGGGTCATGAAACTCAACCAATGTACTATTCTTGCGTTCATATAAACTCGTTCTTTCCCATAAGTTTCGGCAACAGAACCCCATCGAAGTCCAAGAGAAAGAAGTTTTACGTTTAATCTAGTTACATTAAATTTGTATAAACGGCATAGCAGGTATATTTACATAGTTATCCTTCCGTCTCGGGAATTAAAATGTTTTTGTTTATAGGAAGATTCCGTATTTTCAGAAAACCTGCCAAGAAAGATTCACAAATGGAACAAGTTGAATTTCAGATAGATTTCAAACGTTAGCAAGCACAAATATATAGTGTTGTTTTCGTCGAATTTTGAATTGTTTTCCTTTGAGATAGGTCATATTCACAGATTTTCCTGTAATAGATTTATGCTCTTCAGAGGTGGTGTTATAGCAGCGGTTTCCAACCTTTGGTAGCGTACCCCTGGGGGTACGTGGCGGTCTGCTGGGGTATGTGAAAATAATATCGGTAATGGTGGAAGTCACAAAAATGTTAGGAATATCAATGTAATTTGCATCGATTTATTATATGGTTGTGATAAGAAGATTATTAATGAAAAAAGCATGTTTACGTTATCTTCTTGAGCGGAGGGGGAGGAGGAAGGGGGGCGTGCTTATGAGAAATGGGGTACTGCGAAATGAAAAACCTAAGAAAACGTGAAAGAAAAAAGTTTGGGAAGTAAGTACGTTTTATCAGTTTTAAGAGATACTGTGAAACCGGAAAGTATTTATAACGGAAATCTGCCTAAAACGGAAAAGTTCATAGTCTCGAAGAAAGACATACCTTTCAATTATACTTTCTAAGACGAACACCTCTCTAAAGCGGAATTTTTTTATAGATCCTTTGTAATTCTGTCTTAGCAGTTTTTACTGTTGTACTTGTATCCATGAATCAGTAAACCAGGTATACTTTGGGGGGGGGCGGACCCCCTGGACGCCCCCCCCTTGGCTACGCCACTGCCCTAGAACACAAAACCACCCTCAGTAAAAAAAAATATATCTATCTATCTATATATATATATAGATATGTATCTATCTATCTATCTATCTATATAACTTTCTTCTGGACACGATAACTTCCACAATTCTGCACAAATCTCTTCCAAACTGATACATAAAATCGAGGGACATAAAGTCTCAGTCAAGTTCGTTAATGGGCAAAATCGGACCTAGGGGATGGAAATAGGCAGGGATTTTGTGAAAGCCGAAAAAACCCCACAACTTCTTAATTTTTGTACATATCAAATCAGTTTAAAATTTTCATTACTTCTGAAAACAGGGCCAAAAATTTATGTATCAAAGATTTTTGATCAACTTAAAAATGGGCACAAGAGGCGCAAAAAGTAGGGTTTTGGGGAGAAAAAAATCACAACTTCGTCAATTCTGAAGATATCAAATCCAATTAATTTTATTATAAATCTCCTTAATATTATCTACAACCTTTATATTCACAATTTTTTTCATAAGACCAAATCGTAACGCAAAAAAAGAAAAAAAATTAAAAACGAAAACAAAAGGGGTAGTGGTGGGGTTCAACAAGAAAAAAACCATAACTCCGTCAATTCACAACATGTAAAATCCCCATGAATTCATCATATATCTTCTTAATATTGTCTACAATACTTATATAGACACGTTTTTGATAGGACCAATTCTTACAGCAAAAACAAATTAAAATTACATAGCGGTTGAAGAAAAAAATCATCTTATTAAGGGTGTATTCAAATCCAAACTGCGTATTTTCTTACTCATTTTTAAATTCATTTTTGCTCTGAAACACATCCAATTGGTAGATTCTCTTATTCAGAAACAATATAATGTACCGTAATGATCGATTTTTTGTTAGAGGCAGGATATATTTCAAAAAATGATGTCAAAGTGGGCATTTTAAACAGAATTTCAAGAAGCGATTGTGTTAGAAACGAAAAATATTGTCCTACTGAGAAAATAATTGTTCATAAATCAAGTTTTAATTAATTGAACGAAAACTAAAAACACAGGTCGCTTATAAATCTCTTCAAAAATCACGTCAGCAAGTTTCATATTTTTTCTATTAAAAATGATTCTGAAAATGTGCCAGAAAATTTCGAGTTGTTGAGCATGGAAAAGTACTTTTTTGAATACCTCCTTAACATGATTCTGATAAAACCAGATATTATATAAAAATGAAATAAAAACTCGTCAAAAGCGACCTGATAAAGTTGTTAAAGTGGATAAACTCTAAACATGATTTAGTTTTTGTTGGTGAAATTAGTACACTTAACTTCGAAATCTACCTCCGCCTGTAGGCCGGGCCGGTAAGGATTTTTATTTAGTATACTTTATTTATTTATTTATTAAGTGTTAATTATGTTGCAAAACATTAGCCAGAGCCAAACGCTGAACTATTTATACTGTTTTAAGTAATAACGGGTTAAACTTCAGTAATAAAAAAAACATGCTTGAAAATATTCTTAAAACCTCAAAAATATGTATATGAGATAAAGTTCTCAAACATATTGCATTTAACGGCACAATTTTTGCTATATAGGAAAATGTAAATAAAAATTGTGCGGATTTTAGAGGTATTTAAATTTGCGAAAAAGGGTAAATGGATTATTTAGATAGTCGCCACAGTCGATACGGTGTCATCTTAACTCCCATATATATATTCCCTTTATAATGTAAGTATATAACAAATTATTTTTCAAACCACTTAAAAATAATCAAAGAACATTTAATAATAACGTAAATTGAGTATTTTCTCTGCGCTTTAAAAAACATTTAAAAAAACATTATTAGATGACAGACATTTATTTAAAAAAATGTTACGTTATGATTTATATTTTTTAACTTGTCTGAAAACTCCATCCATTTATTCAAACGATTTTTTTTTTTATATATATATAAATTATTTTGTTCTCTACTGTTCTTTAAAATTATTTTCTATAGTTTTATTAAATAACATCGGACTTTTAAAACAAAAACTACTTTATTTGTAGATTAAATTGATCAAAAAAAAAAAAAATAAATAAATAAATAAATAAATACAAAGCGATGAATATTAAGAAATTTGCTCAATTTACCGTTTTAGTTTTTCACATTAATATATCTAATAAGCTCAGCGATACCCATTTATTTAAAAGATCGCTACGCTAATCATATGGCTGCATGTATTAGCTCAGTATGTTTTATCTCCAGGATTAGGAAATAGGGATTTTTTATCAGTAAAACGAGGAGAAGAATTAACGGAATAACGATATATTTTACTTAATAGATAGCTTTTAGAAAGATTGAAAATATCCAACTTTCTGAAAAAAGCAAATAGTTGATTAAGCGTTTTTATAAAGTGAAACGCAAAATGATTTATATTTAAGAAAAAAAAAATATTTTTTAATATTATTATAGAATATCTATTAAAAAATCAAATCAATTCAGAGAACATTAGTTAAAATAATATCATTTGGTGAAAGCAGAATAATTACTACGTGACATGTGTTAACTAACTTTTGCTGTATTTTGTATTGATTTATAGGGCGAGTTATCGTGTGGCTTCTTATCAACTTTATTGAAAAATTATTGATGCTACTAACTAATGTGTTATGTTTTAAAGTACGTTTTGCTCATAAATATATTAAACTGATTTTCTTGTAGTAAGTTTTTTTTAGATAAATGAGGCTAAATGGCTGTAAATATCCATGTCGCAAGGGACATCTAGCCGAATACAATCGAAAAGAGAAGATTTTAGTTTATTTTGGTATATTTTGAAAATAATAATAATAATAATAATATGTAAATATATATCTATATCTATATATATATATATAGCCATTATAGAATATTACAAATTATCATTTATTTTAAATATAAATTATAAATTGAGCATTGAATCATGATAAAATACATCGCCACACTCCTCATTACAAGCAATACTCAAAGTTTCAAAGATTTTAAGCAAAATAAATGTGATATGGAATCACATATATTTTTCTTAAATTATTCCTTGTCTTTTTCTTCATTGTTATAATTTCATTTTATTTTATTTTATAAGTTTACTTCTGCTTCTATTTTATCTAAAGCCCACACATACTTTTGCAAATCTTACGAGATTTTATCTAGGATTATAGAAGTTTTTTTTTTCCAGAGTTTGTATTTTTAAAGTTAGAATTAAAAGCAAAACCATTGTTTGCAAGTATCTATGCTCTGAAATGTTTTCGAGATTTCAAGTAATTTCTATTCTTGATATTTTCATAGTGAAAATATATTTTCATTTTTTTTCTTTTGAACATTTTCATCGCATTTGACCAATTTATACTTTTTTAAGCACTTTGAGAACATCACTTCTGAAAGAAATCTATATGCCAAATTTAAATTTTCTAGTCCTTGAACATAATCCTATTAATTGAAACTAGATTTTAAAAAATATATTTCAAAGTTCTGGCGCCAAGCTGTGGTTATTCAGTAAATCTTTCTTGACACCTTTTCTTCTTTTATATAACAAAACCATAATCACAACAATTACATATTTAACAATTAAATAAGACTAAACTTTATCTTATAAAAAATTCCAGGGCAACTTATCGAAAAAGGCAACTCATCTTCGCGATAAATTTATTCCATAATGAAAAACATAGTTTTCTCTACTGTTCTGGATATTACATAACGACGTGAGCAACAGTCATAAACTTCGCCCACAGTCATCATATGATCCAATCAGTTCTCAAAAGTCCTAATACTTTCTTACTAAAACAATGTTTTATATTGTAGAATAATATCAAATCATTTTAACCTTTTAATTAAAAAAACTATTATTTTTTTAATATTGGCAGCTTCAATATAACTATCTTGTCAAATTTGAGTTTCTGCTTACCAATAGATTCAATAAAATAGACATTTCAGAAAGTTTTTCTCTTTTGCACCTTCTTGGAGACACTGGTCCCAACATGATTTATAATTCATACGTGAGTCACTATTAGAAAACTGAAAGAGTTATAGAAATCGGCATATTCTTCATTTTTGCGAATTTAAGATTTTTTTTTCTATAAAAGTATAAGCTTTATTGACTTCAAACAAAAGTGTATGTGAAATTACTATTGTATCTGAGTTTAAATACAAAACAATCTTTCAAATATTAGATCAAAATTTTCATCGTTGTATTTCGATAACATTCATCATTGCAGAAATAAATCCGCGAGAGAGAATATGTAATTTCCTCTTATTTCAGTTTTAAATTTAAAGTCAATTATTAAGAAATTAAAAATGTACGGTTGATTCTGTCGTTTGCTGTGCGTGATCAATATCATAATTTTAATTATGGTACTTTAAAACTAATTAACGAAAATTTCCTTTGACCGTTAGGAATTTTCTCGGGAGCGTAAATTACTTCATGTAAATGATTGTTGCTTTCTTAATGAGTTTGAAAAGAAAAAATATGCTTGCTTTTTTTTCAATAAAAGTGCATTTTTTTACGAATACAATAATTTCTTTTTGTTTCAATAATTATACTTATATAAAATGATGCTTTTACAAATGGAAATTTTAATTGCATCACAAAACTTTAAATGCAGCTAATATTTTGGTATCAGAACCAAAAAAACTAGTAACTCCAACTACATAATATTGTTCAGTTACTAAAGGCTATACAACATACATATTATGTTAATTCTGGACAATAAAGTAGTCATAAGATATGTATTTGTGACAGATTTCTTAATTACTTTTAGGTAAAAGGATTTCGGTAGCCTTTTTTAGAAAGAAATTTCTATACGTATTTTAGAAATTGGCACTGATAGAAGTCATTCTGATCATTACTAACTTATATTACTTACATTAATGGAACTAGTTTGCGTACCTCATGTAAATAGGAGCTACGTACTGCAGTATACATGGATTTTGAAAGTAGTAGGTCTGGTAACCATTTATTATTCGATCGATAGCATGCCTCGCCGTTAACATGTCTCTATACAACCGTCAGCGGAGCGTGACATAATATTCGCTGTAATATACATTTTTTAATTTATTTCGTTGTGTGTTTAATCATATTTAAATGGCTCTCTCTCTTCTATTGGACTAAGAAATCACGCATGACCCAATCATTCAGGGTTTTCCAAACTCCCCTGTCTATTGCTCCTTATCTGTCGTATGTTGCACTTCTAAGTGAAGGTCTTGCAGGTCTTCCGTGGTGAGTTCTTCACTGTGTTCCAAACCCATGGAATTCGTGAAATCAATAATCGACTGCGATTCATGTGTAGAGTCTGCTGGATGGTCCCATGACTCAGAATCAATAAAAAATGCCCGAAAATACCCTGGAAATAAATGAAATTGATGGATTAGACGCATGGGAAAGATGCACATATGCCAAGAAACAACGCACACTGAGCAGGACAACGCGTGATCGTCCCTTTGTTTTCAGAAAATGCAGCGAGTTAACTAAACACCGATGAAATCCGAGGCAACGGACAAAAACCGAGTCAAATTGTTCACGGATAAAATCGACGAAAACCGAAACTGACGATAACCGAAATCAACGAAAACCGATATATTACTGTAATATAAAATCTATAATCGAAAAGAAATAGAAAATAGAAAATAGAAAATAAAAAGAAGATAAATATATAACAAAATAATAAAATGGGACCCTTGCCACGGACTGCACCCTTTTATCGGCCAATATCCACCGCCGAGAAAATCGCCTGCAACGACACACCACCGACACGCGCACCAGACATCGAAAATATAAACATTTCATAAAATGAAATTTTAGGTTTAATTACACTGAACAATTTTTTTTGTAAATAATAATAAGAAAAACGATGATAATTAGTTTTCACATTAAATAATATTAAAAAAATATATGATTTATTTTACACCAAAAAATATCAAATAAGTAAGCTTTATAATTTTAATTATGGGGAAGCTTAGTTGTTTTAAACGATTAAGTGATAAAGTCAGCTACACAGAAAATTGCATATTTTTATTCTTGTATTTTTCTTTGAAGTGTCTTTTACTTCTCATAATAATATATTTGAAAATTTTCGAAAGACTAGTGTTGTTAAACAGATTATTAATTTGTCAATATAAAGGTCAAAAATCATTTATCGAGAAGTAATTTTGATAAAGGTAATTTGTTTTTACGCATTTTTTTTGTAAATGACAGCTGACTTCTTCCTATAATGATTTATCGCCTTTGAAATGCCTTTCAAAGTGATTTTCATCGTATATCTGTTTAAGGAAATCATTTATCGAAGTAATTATACTTGAAACAAAATTATGTTGATATTTTAAGTTAAGCAAACATTGATAATATATAATATATATATTTGGTTGAAAAAAAAAAAAAAAAAAAAAAAAAAAAAAAAAAAAAAAACATACGTTGTGTTATTTTCACATTTTATAAAATAAATACCATAATTTTTAATATTTAATTATTCTAATTTAAGTATTATCAAAACGCAGAAAAAAATTTCAAACACTAAAAACAGTCATCGTTTTTTTTTTCCATATTTAGCACTTGAGATACATTTAATATTTTAATTATTCTCTTAATATTTACTCATGTAGTATCTCAGCTTCTTTCAGGTTTTCGATAATTGTACGGGTTATCCCTGAAAATCTTGTCAATGGACTGTTGAACAATTGTCATACATTGGAAATTTTTATTTCCATCTCTAACATGAATTACTAAGATATATTGGCAAAGCGTTTTTATTATTATATTTCTAATTGATTGTTGCCAATGAATTATACAATGGATTTTCGTTTTACCGAAATTTTGAATCAATATTTATTCACTGCTTAACAATTGCTAAGGAAAAGTGACATTTTTTGAAATAAATAATCACAGGCAATGCATGAGGAATTGCAAATAAGTACATATGTGACAGAGGTAGAATGTTATGTATTTATCATGCAAAATGGAACAGATCGCCCCACATAGGAAAGCGGGATTGCAAATAAGTAAATAAATGTCTTCTTTCAAAATTTTGGAGTGGCTAATAAAAAGGTTTTTCCAGATGGAAGGATGAGAAATATCGGTGTATCTTTAAGGAGTATGCTTTCCACAGACAATAGTGTACAATTTTCACCTGTAATTCATGCTGTGTAATAAACTATTAAAGAGTCCTTGGGGGATATATCCCCCATTCCTTTCTTAAGGCGTTTTTCACTTCTTGCACGGTTCGGGTTAAGTGATTTATTTAACAAACACGTCTGTCAAGACCATGCCAGGCATTCTCTATTGTATTTAAGTCTGAAGAGTAAGCAGGCGATTCCATACATTGATTATTTTCACTATCTAGTATTTTCGACACTTCAGCGGTCCTGTGTGGACGCGCATTGTCGTCCATAAACAGAAAGTCTGGACCTGCCACACAAATAAAAAGACGAACAGGATCAAGCACAATCTCTTAGCCATATCGCTGTGATATAATGGAACATCGCTCAATGATGTGAAGCGGTGTTCTGCAACTGAGTATAGAGCCTGCCTACTAGGTTGGATCGAAAACTCGAAATGTGGATAATCGAATCGACGCGGGGTGCAAAAGTTGCCTTTTATATATACTAGTTTACATGTGTTTTTATTAAAATCCATTTATATCTTCCGGTGCTCCAAGCGTCCCAAAAATAGATGAAAATTGAAATTTTTATGAAAATGTAGAATTTTTTTTGTTTTTTAATTTTTTTTTAATTCCGTTTGTCGTGGGGTGCGAAAGTTGTATTTTATGTATATTAATTTACACATTTTTTAAAATTAAAATTCATTCAAATCTTCCCGTGCCCCAAGCGCCCCAAATGCAGTTAAAAATTGATTTTTTTATGAACAATTATAATTTTTTTGTTTATTAATTTTTATTAAAATACTTTTGGGGCGGGGTGCAAAAGTTGTCTTTTAAGCATACCACCATGCCTGCAAAAATTTTCAAATTCGATAAATTTCTTCCAGTGTCCCAAGACACTTAAACATTTGCCGAAAGTCGATTTTTATGCAAATTTTGAACAAACAATATGAGCAAAATAAGCATTAAATAATCATTTGCATAGCGTAAAAAGTACTCTCTATAAAAGAGGAAAAATTGTTTATTGTTTTTTATTAAATGTATAAAATTATTTTTTAAGTTATATAGAAAAGACCGCACAAAAGTGCAAGTGATGAATGGCACACAGTTCTACACAAAAACCACAAAGGAGGAACATTATACTCTTGTATCTTGGAACCTTTCTGTCAGTATATTGGACTCGTTTTAGTTACAACAGGAGAAACTAAACAATAATATATTTTTAAATCAAAGAACATACAATTATATGGGCTTACAATAATTGGATGCGACGGTAAAAATGTAAATACTAGGCACAAAGTATGCTTGGGACACCGGAAGTTATGAATGGATTTAGATGAATTATCTAAATTACGCAGTTAGGTAGAGTACATTCAATACACAACTTTCTCACCAGGCACTAAATGTAATTTAAAATAAATAAATAAATATAATAAAATAAAATAAATATATTATATTTTTTCATAAAATTTTAATTTTTTAGCTATTTTGGGGGCGCTTGGGGCAACGGAAGATATGAATGGATTTCAATTGAAAAAAAAAAAAACAAACATATAAACTAATATATACATAAAATAGAACTTTCGCAACCCGCTCCAAAACTAATTTTTAAAAATTAAAAAATAAAAAAATATATAAATTTTTATAAAAATTTGAATTTTTAGTACTTTTTTGGGTGCTTGGGGCATCGGAATACATGAATGGATTTCAATATAAAAAATAGGTGTAAGCTAAAGTACATAAAAGGCAACTTTTGCACCCCGCGCCAAAAACAATTTCGAATTTTTTTCCCGTATACTTTTCGATCCTCCCTACTGCCTACATGATGACATCTTCACCATTCCGATCACGTTCATGAACATTCTGTGGTGCGTGACGTGTTTCCTGTACTCACCACACTTAGTAGAGGCCAGAATCTCTTGTCACATTGGGGCAGGCTTTGACGGAGAACATTACTCTGGACCATTGTTGCTAACACCAACTAATAAGTTCCTTACACCAATGCAATATTTCTCGACGATGGCGTGGTTTATGTGGGATACATTGAACAGCCTTCCGTGCATGCAAACCAATCTTAATCGCCAGTGAATGGTTCATTCAGATACACATGTACCGGTAGCGTTTGCAAGGACTGCAGCTATCTGACTAGTAGTGAGATTCCTGTTCCTTTTTTCCTTTAGGGATACATATCGATACTTTTGAGGTGTGGTGTTCTTTCCACGACAACCGGTATGCTTTAGCCTAGTATTTCGACATTGAGCGGTCATTTTAATTCACGATATGACACTTTTTACCCTCCACATTTCTGTGGCAACAGTAATGTCCTGTTTTGAGCCGTCCAACTGCTCGTCCAAGATCGTAAGCACTCAAATGATGTTTGACAGATATTTTTCATTAATTACTGACGACCACACGGGATTTCACAGAAATAATTTAAGGCTCTATTTCCGTCAATCACCTAAGTAACTACATGAATTTTCGAACGATTAAAGAGCTTTCGTGCACTGTCTTTTATGCAGATAAGAGTTCTTACCAGGTCCAGGCAATAGGGGATTTTACCTGGCAAAGTTAATGAAAGTTCTGGAAATTGGCTTAATTTATGTTTTTTGGGTTGCTGAATCCGAATTTGTAACTTTCCATTTAAATTTTCCACGGCAACCACCCCAAATTTTGTTAAAATGCCCCAAAAAAGGTTTTGATTAAAGAAAAAAAAATATCTAGTAATTCAGAAAGTATATAAAATTTACAACAAATTAGATATATAACTTAGGATGAAGGAGAAGGGGGGATCTGCCTCGGAACACGCGCTGCGGTGCTGCGTGGACTAAGTTGCGCAATTCCACTTAACCAACCACACGTTTGCATTCGCCCTCCCATCCCCCTCCGAACTTTCTCTATGTTTACTTTAAGTTTTTTGGGTCGCTGAATCCGAATTTTTAACTCCCCTCCCCCCCCCCCCCCAAAAAAAAAAAGTTGTTTTTAACTTAAATTTTTTATTGATTTTGGGGAAAAGCATTATGGAATTCAGAAACTAGACAACATTTGCAACAAATAGGATATAAGACATTATGACGTAGGATGAACGGGGAGAGAGGGGGCTGCCTCGGAACATGCACTTTGGCGCTACGTGCACTAAGAAATGAAGTCCAGGCAATCGGGGATTTTACCTGGTAAAATTATTACTAGTTCTGGATTTCGACTCACTTTATGTTTTTTGCGTCGCTGAATCCGAATTTGTAACTTCCGACCAAAATTTTACCCGGTAACCTCCCAAAAAATTTATTATTTAAAAAAAATTGGTTTTTGCGAAAAGCGTGCGGGGAATGTTCCGAGGCAGCCCCCTCTCTCCCCGTTTATTCTACGTCATAATGTCATATATCCTATTTGTTGCAAATTTTGTCTAGTTTCTGAATTTCGTAATGCTTTTCCCCTAAAACAATAAGATATTTAAGTGAAAAACAACTATTTTGAAGGGTTTTCGGGGGGGGGGATTTTGGTGGGAGTTAAAAATTCGGATTCAGCGACCCAAAAAACTTAAAATAACCCTTATAGAAAAAGTTCGGAGGGGGGATGGGAAGGCGAATGTAAACGTGTGAGTGGTTAAGTGGAATTGCGCAACTTAGTTCACGCAGCACCGCGGTGCATATTCCAAAGCAGATCCACCCTTCCCCTTCATCCTAAGTCACAATGTCATATAGCTGATTTGTTGCAAATTTTGTCTACTTTCTGAATTTCTAGATACTTTTTTCCCTAAAACAATAAAAAAATTGATTTTTTAATAAAAACGTTTTTCGGGGGCATTTTGTCAAAATTTGGGGGGTTGCCGTGTAAAATTTTGGTGGGAAGATACAAATTCGGAATCAGCGACCCAAAAAACATAAAGTAAACCAATTTCCAGAACTTCCATTAATTTTGCTAGGTAGAGCCCCTATACGGTCTCTAGTGTCTGGACTATTGCTACGCCGTGTACATTTAATTTTACTGTGGTTTTTTGGCTGTTGGAAACGTTATGTTGCAAAAACCAGTAGTTCCTTATCAATTGTCAAGCAGTGTATAATATCCAAAAATTTTGGAAATATTTCATCGAGAAATAATGTAAAATTAGAGGAAAAGAAGAATTTCCTACACCAATTTACACGAATTTAGAATTTAAAGTACACCTGACGTAAGATCGGAAGCGCGAAATAATTCATATATATATATATATATTAGGGTGTCCCAAAAAATGAAAGTCGTTTTATTTTTTCGCATACCCTCTCATTTTTTCCTTTTATGTCAAAACAATTGTAAATAAATTTTCATGTAATTTGGACCACGGGAACCCGTGCCGACTTGGCTCAAAATGTCTCAGTCAGTACTTGTGTACATAGCGAGCGAACGCTGACACATGTCACCTTATCACGTGTCTGTAGCGGAATACCCAGCAGCTACAAATGAAAAAGATAAAACAAAATAAAAAAGAAATGTTTTGTAATGCTTGTGACAATGCGCAATCCGTGAAGAAACAGTGTGAATCCTGTGAAACATGTTGTGACAGCCTTTATGTCCCATAGCTATCATTTTTATTCAAAATTAATTTAAAACATAACTTTCTTACTTTTACGTCACATTACATAGATAGGAAAGAGGGGGGCTCTTTACTATACTGAAATAGGTGATTAAATTCATTTCTCAAAACCATCCATCTTTTTATTAAAGTGTTTTCTTTCTTCTTTCTAAAAAAACATCTTTATTTCCAGCCGCAAGGATTCATTTCTTTTTTTCCCTTTTCCTTATCTGTCTGTTACCGCTTCCAGTGCAAAGAAATAAATAAAAATTAGAATCGCAGCTGCTGGTTTCAAGGCCTTCATTAATTTCATCGGATTTTCGCCCGCCGCAGTCAGAAACAATTTTTATCTCTGCTAATATTTGACCGTTGAAATTATTTTAACAACAAAAATTAAAATAAAAATGAACAGATCTTATGGGAAGCATGTATTTATCGTGTTTTGTGGTCGAGCTAAAAGCCAGATGCCTGTGATTTCCAGCATTTTACTCAGGCGGCGGTCTGCTTTGTAAAATCTGTTGTATAAACAAGTTTCGCTTTTCTGATGCATTTATCATCGTATTAGAAGCGCTTGCTTGCAATCTCGGCCTCACCCATCCGGTTGTGTCACCACATTTTCGCGGTAATGTTTATCGCCAAAAGCCTTTGTTCACTTTCGCGCAGTCACCAAAAATTTGTAAATTGGTGATTCTGTGCAACGCCAAGATTTCTAGACTTCTTGCAAAAACTTCACTTCTGTTTCAGCTTTCGAGATGTAAAGTTGTCTAAAAAGAAAAGGCGCTTCGGCGTCCCATGTATTATGGGGGTCTTTCTCTCCCATTTGGTCACTAACTGAACCACCTTTTAAATGACCTTTTTAAATAAAGAGTAATTTCCAGTAAAGTTATAGTTGGAGTTTTTTTAGAATTTAGAACCCAGTCTTCAATCTATGCTACACATGTCAGTACCAGTTTACTCAGGACAGCGCACGTCTATGTGTCAATGTGCTTATAATTAATTCCAAGTTAGTCTTTTGTTAGTAAATGTCGGGATAGTTTTTAATCAGTGAGCAGAAGATGGCAGTATTATTGTGTAGTTCAAAAAACCGCTTCAACATCCTCAGCATCATACGAACCATTGCAAGAATATTCCTCTTCGAATCCTAATGAAAATATGGATAAAGAAGATTTCCCAACACTGATCGAAAGCTCAGAACCTGAGCCAAGTAAATCAGTAATGAGAAAAGATTTTATTATTAAAGTTAGTTGCTGCATTAGACAGGTGTCAATTACGTATGTGAGATTATGAGTTTAATCTTGAAGCTACTATTTGGGGGAGGGAGGGGCACTTGATTTAACATTGACAAATTTCTGTTAAGTAAGTCTTAAATTCAAATAATCCGAACAGAAACACAGAAGGAACGCGCGGAAAATATAAAAATTGAGTTCTAAAATGAGGTACCAGATGTAGTGATCTTATATTGGGATGGCAAACTGTTGCCTGCTTTGACTTCTCAAAAATTGAAAGCAGAACGCTTGCTTATAGTTATTTCATATGAACTTAAAGAACACCTCATTGCTGCATCGAGACTTTATAACACAGACCTGCAAAAAAAAATACTTTTTGAAAATTGCATTAGTTTTGATAACTAATTTTTATGTATTTTTTAGTGCTGATTCCAAAAATGAAATCCATTTTTTTTTTCTATCACGTAAAGATTTTTCGCAAAATGATTGCATATTTTTAAAGAAAAATCTTAAATCACGAAATTTTAACATTTCATTTATTTATAAATCCATATAAATTACATTTATATCTTAGTTCAAGTAATAGTTAAATATATGTAGGAGGTTATAAGTCCTTAGAATAATGTTTTTCTTTACATGAAAAGTTTTTTTGCTACTTTTCCTATTGTGAACTTTGCAGAGATTGTCCCTTTTGTAGCATCCAGCAGTAGTCGGCTCTCATGCTGACATTCCTTTTGCCTTGATATCGCCTCTCTATTTTCTTTATATCCTGGTGAAATCTTTCACCTTTTTCCTCACTAATTGCACCTAAATTTTCAGGAAATCAGTCTAGGTGTGAATCGAGAAAATGAACTTTTAAGTTCATATTACACCCTAAAATCTTGAAAGTTTTTACCATCTGTTGTACAATAGATTTGTAGTTTGTGTCCTTTTTGTTGCCAAGAAAGCTAGTAATAACTAGTTTGAAAAATTTCCTGGCTTTTCTTTTGTTTGTTTTCCTTTTATTTTCAAAACTTTCATCTTTCATCATTTTCCTGATGCCTGGTCCTACAAACACACCTTCCTTCAGTTTTGCTTCGTATAAACTCGGGAACAGCTCACACAAGTATTTCAAACATTCAACTTCTTTTGGTAAAGCCTTAACAAATTGTTTCATAAGACCTAATTTTATATGAAGCTGTGGAAGTCACACTTTTTTGAATCAATAAGACTTTTTCCTTTACTAGGTCCATGAGGGACAGGACGTATCGCAGACGTAATGTCGGGATAAAATATTTCCTTTTTGTTCTTTAAATTGAAGCCTTTCACATTGCAAAAACAAAAATGGCAATCATCACTGTGATTTTAGGTTCCCTCCAAACCATTGGTATACCAAACCGAAAAGATTGCTTTTTACTTTGAAATTATTGTCTTAATTCTTTTACACAAATAGGACAATCATTGTGTGGAGCCCAAGGCTTGTCTTGATCGTCCAATTTCATGCCAAAATAAAGCGAAATACACTTTTTACATAATCAGAAATGCTTCTTTGTTGTTTTTTCACAGTGTAGTTACCACAAATATTGCAGAAATAATTCGGTGAATTAGCACATCCTCTGGAAGCCATGTTCTCTAATGCAGCAAAAACTAGAAGTAAATGTTATTACTATAACTTATAACTCACAGGTCGGAATAAAAACACATCTGTACAACACAGAGTAAAGAAAGACACTGATTCAGGAATAGAAATTATGTCAGTAAAAGTGGGTGTGAAGAAGGGTTGGCGAGCAGACACCTGCAAGCAGGAGAGATCCGATTTCAACTGGTTTCTTCTGTTTTGAATATTGTATTATATATGCACTTTACCAATTAAGAGAAATATTCTGTATTGAAATAGTTTCTTCTTTCTTTTTTATTAGTTTAATGCATCAATTTACTATTTTAAGTCCATAAATTTATTTATGAAACTCATATAAATAATAATTTTAGGTCCGAAATATACTAAATTCATAAAAAAAATAGATTGCGATTTCTGATGAAACTGTACGTGATTGAATTTTTTCATTATTTTTCTAGTAATCAGCATCGAAAAAACTATAAAAAATACCACTTACTTTACCGGCAATTTTTTCATCGCAGGCTTGTGCAATTATACAGGCAAAGAACAGGCGCAGGCTATTTGGAAGGCTATCTTAGATTGGAATCTCGAAAACAAAGTCCAAATTCTCTGTTGTGATACTATGGCTTCGAATACAGGTCATCTTAATGGTGCCTGTGCGCTCCTCGAAAAAAAATTGATAGGGAAATGCTTTTCTTTGCTTGCTGCCATCATGTATACGAACTGGTATTAAAGGCTGTATTCGAAGTGAACTTTAAACAAGTGACAACAAGTCCCGATATTATACTCTTT
This sequence comes from Maratus speciosus, assembly GCA_963932465.1. Classification (NCBI taxonomy): domain Eukaryota; kingdom Metazoa; phylum Arthropoda; class Arachnida; order Araneae; family Salticidae; genus Maratus; species Maratus speciosus. The sequence goes on along the minus strand of OZ010786.1, from coordinate 540,317,725 downwards.
AAAAAGCACAAAGATAATTGGAAGAACATCTATCCCACTAAAACACAGTGCTATAAAGAAACAGTGGAATTGTTCTAACCCGTATCTGAACTTGGCAATTTGCTTGGATTTTACAGCTCTGAACTTAAAATGTTATAATCAGTGAGAACTATCGAGAGTTGATCAAAATTTCTGTGATATTTTTACGTGTAGGTGCAGAAAAAAATTAAATCAGACCTCTGAGTGCTATGTCCCAAGCTAGATGGATGGCCCGAGCGGTTTACTCCCTAAAACTCTCGTTATTTAGTTCTCATCTGAAATGAAACACCAAGGATAAGAAATCACTGCAAAACGTATGCTTGTTTATCGTGACAATCTATGTTAAAAATGTCTTCAATACATTTTGGCAGTTAAAGAACGCTAAAAAGATTTGTTCTTTTTGAAATCTTTGAAAGTCTGCGAAAATGTGGATGAAAGTATCTCGAAAGCTGCTTTACAGAAATTTCTTCAGCATTTATGGTATTTCACTGATGAAATAGCAGTATTAGCACTTTTTGATGATGATGATGTTGACAAAGAAACAAAATAAAAAATGATGACAAATTTACATAGAGAAAATTTCTCGACCCGTGAAAAAACATACATTTCATCGGAGATTCATCGAGAATGTATATCGAGTTTCATATATTGATTTTGTAATTGTTTATTTAGTTATACATTTATATCACGCGATTGTTACCTGTTATTTTATTTTTATTTTTACAGAAAAAAGCATCGATGATCCCATATCTGTTAAAAGCCATTTATTGTTTTCTAGACTCAAAATTTATGATAGTTTTGAAGAGTCCCTCTTCATGGGAGAATAATGCTTCGTTTACCGACGCGAAAAAGACGATCTCAATCATAGACATTTCATATACCTCTTATCTTTACTCTGAGATCTCAATGTTCAGGGAATGAAAAATACAGTTGAAACAGCAGTAAAATTGGTGCAGGACTTTCATGATTTAATAACGGTGACGGAGGAACAAAAACAATTTTTGTTATGTTGCGTACAAGGACTAGAAGGTCTATCCCGATTGTAAGAAAAAAAAAAAAAACATTGAAATGAAAATAAGTTCAGTAATGTTTTTTTTTTTTTTTTTTTTTTTTTTTTTTTTTTTTTTTTTTTTTACTGTAATATGTTAATAAATATCTTCTTTAAATAAAATAGAGTTTTATGTACCAAAGAAACATACATTTTTCAATCTCTCCATACTATTCCCCATACAAGATTTCATGTTCAAGTTTGACCTAAAGTCGGCACGGGTTACCGTTATCTGATTGCAATAATATTTTTATTTATGTTTCTGAGGTGAAATAGAAAAAAAATAGAGGGTATGCGTATTTAATTTTGCAATTTTTTTTTTACCTTGTATCGTGGGACACCCTAATATATGTATATATATATATATATATATATAATTCAATTATGGGAAATGAGGATCACAATAAACAGCATATTTTCTCGAAATTTGAATCATGTTTCTGCTTATTAGAACAGTTTCGACAGCTTGACAATATCTTGCAATCTTTATTATATAAACATAATATATTAAAACCACATAAAAGCTGAAATATCGTAAAAAAGAACAATTTTTATTTTAAATAATATTAATAAATTAATAATAAAAAATTCGTTGAAAAGTGTCATAACACCTTATATAGAGGAATAAATATTCCATATTTCACAAAGATATAAAAAAAAATTCAGGTTAATACATTTATATTGTAATCACTTTTAAGCTTGTTTTAATAATAACATTAAAACAAGAAACATATTTTTAAAACAAATTAGTAATAAAAAATTCGTTGCAAAGTGTCAAAACACCTTAAAAAATGGAGTAAATATTTCATATTTCACAAACATAAAAAAAAAAAAAAAAAAAAAAAAAAAAAAAAAAAAATGCAGGTTAATACATTTACATTGTAATCAATTTTAAGTTTGTTTTAATAATAACCTTAAAACAAGAAAAATATTTTAAAAACAAAGTAGTATTAAAAAAATTCGTTAAAAAGTTTCATAATACCTTAAAAAAAAAGGAATAAATATCCCATGTTTCACAAAGTTATAAATATGTTTCAGGTTAATGAATTTCTATTGTAATCAATTTTAAGCTTGTTTTAATAATCTTCTTAAAAAGAAAAAATATTTTTAATTAAAAAAATGTAATGCCGTTGTTTGTCTTCATACTAGGAGAAATACTTGTACGAATTCAGTTTTTTCAACTGAGCAAAAAAATGCCCATTCCGGGATTCGAACACAGATTCCTGGCTTGCACTGCCAATGCGCTACCGTTTAAGCTACCTGGACTGACAACCGGCATATTTCGCTCATATAACCTTATTGGGAAATACCATCTGCTCTGCCATGTAGACAGCCCAACAGAATAAACTGCAAGTAAAGCTTCTATCAGATTCACTAACATTTCGAGCATTTTTTGCAATTTTTCCTCCAACTTTTCACGATATATTGTCTAAACACCCAATGTAATAGCAAACAACAATAACCCCAACTTTTTATCCACAGCTCTAAAAAAAGACTGCGCTAGCTGTGATTTTTCCCAACAACATTCAACATTTCAGCCAATCAGAGATAAGCGATTGATATGAATAAGCGATCAATATTAACGGCTGGGAATAGTAGTACTGGTTTTCCTCAAACTTTAGCAACAACAATTGTAACCTTTTTCTCCCTTTGAACGGGAAAAAGGTGAGGTTAAAATCAGCTGAAAAGATGTGTGCTCGAAAAGTTGGTGAATCTGATAGCAGCTTTAAGGAACACGATATAAACTATGGGTACGTCGTATATTTAGTGTTCCTTTAACTGCGTTTTTTTTTTCTGCTGAACTGTATACATGGCAGTTTAGATGTTTTTTAACAATAAGTTTATCTGAGTAAAATATGCTCGCCGGTTGTCCGCCCATGAAGCTTAAACAGTAGATTATTTGCAATGTAAGTCAAGAATCTGGGTTCGAGGCCCGACTTGGTTATTTCGTCGCTGAGATGGAAATATTTATTTCAGATGATAACTTTACCAATCTGTATGATTGTGTTCCCGAGAGTAGTCGCGACATTTTTTAGAACGTTAGTAGTCGCGTTCGGTCCATTTGCGGCCGTTACCAGCAGGCCGAAAACGAAGGGGAAACTTGCCGGTGTTATCAGATGATCGAAAACGGATTACGTATAGGGTGAAAATATTGACTGAACTTTAAAAGATTACAGCAATTATTCATTTTACAACCTTTTATAGCAAATTATTTATTTCGCTCAAGTATATATTCAGTTGGCATCTAGATAAATGTTTTTAATAACTCTTTCTTCGTTTTGCATAAATACTTAAAAGTAAATAGTAAATGATTTGATTGAATTTCTGATGTTACTATGAATCAATAATTAGTAGGAAAACATTTACGAATATGAATCTAAATTCGTGATAGGGGTATTTTAATTTTTTTTGGAAGGACAGAATCAGAGTCAGGTAGATTTTTATGATACTCCGGCACTCTATATCAATTTAATAAAATAAAATTAATAAATTTAGCATCAATATATTACACTGACATTAAATAGAACAATTAAACTGAAAATAAAAATGGAACCTATGACATGCAACAGCAAATCAAATACAATAGCACAAATTTACCAGCATATTATATATATATATATAAAGAAAAAGGTAAAAAATACTTAATTTCGAAATTATAAATGTAAATGTTTTAACTGCGTTTTATTTATTTATTTTGTGGGGTGTCTATGTGTGTATGAGGGGAGAGAGGAAGGGGGGGACTCTCGAGATTTTATGATTAAATCCATTTTTCAAATGAAAATGCACGATTTGTAGTTTTTCTACTTATTTCAGGGTGGGAGCAGCGCCCCTGAATAAAAACTCTAGATACGAACTTCGTTTATATAAAGTAAATAATAAGTTATTGAAATTATATATTTAATTTAAATACATTTGCAATTGTAGATTTAAATCCTAAGATGGATAAATTATTTTAATTAATAGAATCACTGAAAGGTTCATCTTAATAGGGATGTATTTTACAGCAAATATTTAATTAAAATAAATATTCAATTGTACATTTCATAATAAGGTATTATTGTTATAATTTATTGTTTTATAATAACATTCATTAAAATAATAAAAACAATAAGAAAATTTTCTCCGAAATTATAAATATGCAGCAATAATTTTATTTAAATGAATTTTCTCTCGTATTCTGAAAAATAGTTTGAACAATTGATGAAGGACAACAAATTTAAATTTGTTAGATACCGTCCCCAAGCCTCTATTGGATTTCAATAATAATAAAAAAAACATTTTCTGCGGCATTGTTAAAAAAAAATGTATTTTTACTTACAGTATGAAAATTTAAAAATAGATAAATTTTAGAAAAATACTTAAAATATTTTTTAAAATCATAGTATAAATATTCACTGAATTATTCAAAAGAGATTTTTATTTGCGTAATTTCTAACCTACATTATAAAATTCTCATTATTGTGCAAATACATTATATGTATGTTCTTCGCAGATATACATACTACATTTCTGAGAAAACTGTTTTATCTTTCGAGTTTGTTTTATTGTACAAAAATGATACTTTAGAGATTTTGGAGATACGGCAATTTTTTTACTGATTCCCACAAATTTCTCTTCTCTCTTTTTTTAATGGTTTGGCTGTGTTATTGTCTGTTTTTTTTTTCATTTATATGTTCCGGTAATAAATGGAAAGCAACTTCTTTCAAATAATGATGATGAATTTCCCTTTTTTTTCCATATTTAAACGATTATCAATTTGAGAATTTATTCCCGCAATGTTTGACAATGAAAAAAAAATGTATGTGACCATCAATCAGTTTTTTGAGCAAACTGACTTCACAACTAATATAATAAAACAATTTTAAGTAACATTCTAAAAGTAAAAAAAGTACTCTATGAACGGGTCTACCCGTTCATAGAGTACTTTTCAGAAAGAAGAAAGAGGAAATAACAACAGACAGAGAGTCCGTACTTCGAAGAAACTTTCCCCCGCAGATTTCGCGGAAATGGGAAAGGATGAACACGAGAGGGAAAAATTCAACTAACACAAGTGGTCGCAACGCGGTCATTTAGATCGATTGAAACTTAAGAATGCGATAAAATGCTAAGAAATAGCAGGAATGACTTGCAATTTTACTACACAAGAGTGTGAACACTCAAGGTCAGCTACACGGAATTTGGCTATCATAACTTTAACAGGAAATGAGTTACAGGAATATAACGAATTTCGGGCGGGGAAAAGACCAACGCGCGACTATTAACGGGTTAAAAATAATAGTATAGAAATTCTTGCATCTAAAGAAAATTTAATTCTTGTTTTAAAAAGAAGTGTATCGAGGTTCTGTACGTGCACCGGAACGCTATAAAATCTAGTACAATAAAATAAATTGAACAAAAAGAACTATTATTAAAATCAAAATCAGCTATTTAAATAACAAATGATAAATCATTCATTTCTACGCCAGAAATTTGAATTTAAATATCTCCCCCTCCGTCTTTTTATCAATTTACTAAATGAAGTTTTGCTGTAGGCAATGTTATTATTTATTCTAATTATTTTATTTCCATAATCTAATGTCCCTGGATACAAAAATAAAAATTTTAATTATAATATATTGAAAATGATAAATAAAAATAAAATAATAAATTAGTTTGTGTCATTTAATTCGAGAAATAAACTTCGCATGTGTTAGATGCATCCAACCCCTCCCCCGAGAGTTGTCGCGTTGTTCTTTTCATTGAATATGTATGAAGCAGTTTTCCCTTACGCAATATTCAAATACTCTTTATAAATGAATGTTTTTTGCTTAATTCAGTTTTCTGATTTTCTTTTTTGCCCATCTTTCACGTAATGTTGTTAGATTCGTTTTCTATTTTTATCATTTCTTCAAATTTTTAATGTCGAAAAAAATCATTCATGTATTGACCACAAATTGTATTTCCACAGAAATGCTATTTAAAATACTAACAATTAATATTTGGTTTAAACGATATTTTTTTTTTTATAATTATTAGTTTTTTCATTTTTTTTTATTTTTTTTTGTTTCACTATCTTTGCTGCTAATTCCATAAATATACGTTTTTTTAAATGGAAACTTAATTTATTTTTAATTTCTATGTTTTTAATATAAACTGCAGAAAAAACATAAAGAATAAGAAACAACTTTTCACATGAATAATAATTAAAATCTATGAATATTAAAATCAACAGCTCTTCAAATTACCATGACTTTAAGCTTTAAAATAAAATTATTATTGTAAGTAAATATATAGAGAATTAGTCTACCTTCAAATAAGTCAATCAGCATAGTGAAAATTCTATTAATTACTTAGTCCGTGGCTCCCAAAAGAGCACTTTAGAATATTTAAAAACACAGCAGTGAAATATACTCTCGAATGATAAAGCCTGATTTAGATAATTAATTTACAGAGTTTTGTGTACATAGTGCAGAAAGTATCCAGTTAAAATAAAATTATTTTACCTCGAAACTACAATTACAATGCATATTTTTTACCTCAGTTATTCTGTTTTTCCTCAAAGTTCATATTTATAGAGCATGTTGCAAATTTAAATTCTGATATTTGTTTTCGAAATATAGTTCTATAATATCGAAATAAAAATATTATTAAACTTTTTTTTTCTTCCAAAACATCGTATAATTGGCCAGTTACCAGATATACAACACATTTATGTACAATGCAACCTGGATTTGAAATTTGATAGCATTTTACACATTTAAAAGTTTACATTTAATATATTAGTCAGAAGTTCATGATAACACTTTATATACAAGACACAAGTACACAAAGTACCTTTGATATAAAGTGTGCAAAGGAAAACTATTACAGTTACAAAACATCACAGTCTTCAATAAAGGAGTAAAATCGGTCATTGACAATGTATTAGTCTTATGCTATTTGAAAAAAAGAAATATATTTAACGTTTTAAACTTATGACTGATAAATGGTTAAATGGGTAAATAACAGGCACGTGTATCTGCCATTTCCCTTTTTCATATATCCGCAAATCTTTTATAAATCAATGAACAGAATTGCGTGATAAATAAAGGAAACTATTATTTTGTTTTGGGAAGACGGACATTTTTTATATGTAAAATCTTGCTTGAAATTGGTGAACAAGAATTTCGAATATGAATAAAATAGTAAAATGTACTCTGGCAGGAAAAATAACGCATTTTGTGGCTACCTTTCTGTTTTTGTATCATTGTCTGGGTCAAATGAAACTTACAAAATATATATCTATATTAAACAAATATATATCTATATCTATGAAACCAATATGTGGTATTGTTTTTATGTAGAAAATTTTGTTTTATAAAAAACAAAAATATTAGGCATTAACAGAAATTATTTAAATCAAAATAAATGCATTTTTTTTTATATCATTTAAACTAGAAATAGTATACGAAAAAGTATCATGTTATCTATTTTAAGCTAAAGCGTTAAAATCAGCTAAAAAACAACCCTTAATTAGGAAATTGATTTTGAAAGAGAATTGTGAAGTTTAGGGTATATAGATATCACATATTTCATGCATTGTTTTTTCAGTAACGTCATATGAAACAAACATTTCATACTTATGTACTATTGCAGTTGACAATAGAACTATATATGAAATTTACACACGTGTTGTTCAATTCCAAATGGTTGTGACACGATTAATGCACATAAATCGAATCCATAAACATTGATTTACTAGCCTATTAATAATTTATGTGTTTCAAAATATTAGCTAACGAATTTCCACAAAGGCTACAGTTTACTTTGTTTCTTTTAGGCAAATAAAACTTAAAAGTAACTCTTTGAACATGGACAGAGAAAGGACATTTTTCGAGCAAATGAGACAGTAATTATATTATCACAGAAACATTTGTCAAAAAATATTTTTCTAATGTTATTCATGGAAAGACACTATGCCTGCAAAAATCCCTTGCCTAGAGTAGCCTTATTTCATCATATCACATTTTTACACAAATGTGAACGTATGCAATATCTGAGAGATACCATTGCATGTTCAGCAACTTCCATTTATATGAGTCGGCAATTTGAATAATCCATTTTCAACAACATGGCAATGAGGAAAACAAGACCTTTTAAATTCCCAAGAAAATTTCATATATATATATAATTTTACTAATAAATTTCTTCAAAACCAATTCATTTGTTATTACTTAAAACTAAAAAAAAAAAATAAAATAAATAAATAAATATTTTAAACAAAATATTAATTTTATTACCAGAGAATTTCTTTTTATTTTTTTTTCATCTATGATAAACTAAAAAGAAATACATTAATGTAGCCATGCGCAATACATTTAAAGTCAAAGATTTTATAAAGTAATGTGAATTAAATATGAATAACATAAAAAAACACATTCAATCTAATCAATTTATGGGGTTATTTTAATAATACCATGCTCAAAAATAAATGTCCCAGACATTGCATTCAACATACCGTATATACACGCGTATTATTCGACGAATTTCTGATAATTTTCGGTAAGCAAATTTTGTGGGGTCGAATTGTATGCGATTCAGTTAAAAAAGAAAAAAAGAAAAAAATCGAATAGTGCAAGATTATGACTTGTTATGTGTATGAATAAGAAATAATATATAAAATATATAAATAATAATAATTTATCATTTAAAAAAAATTGAAAGATTTGTTTTTGTTTACTTACTATCTTTTCGCATTGCAAGTGAAAACTTTTGTTTCATTCTGTGCAAATTTGAAGTAAAAAGTTATGGGGGTCGACTTATACGCGGGATTTGAATTTTTTCAAGAACTTGCATTCGAAAGTTAGGGGGTCGACTTATACGAGAGTATGTACGGTAACTAGAAAAAAATTACTGAGCATTTTTGTGTAATTTACTTCATTTCATTAATAACAAAATAAAATCGGTAATAACTTTCATGACATGATTTCTTCTTTAAAAAGCGTTAATCATTAACGCCGGTTGGTACAAAAATCTACCAAACCGAATTAATTTTATTATTAATCACTAGATGGCACTATCTGTCAAACAATGATGCAATTGACATCTTAAATAATCGCAAATAAAAAAAATAAACATATCCCCCTAATTTTTGTGAAAAATGAGCGTTGTAGTAGGTGTAAAAACTGAGTGATTACGATATCAATCAGCATGCCTCTATCTCCAAAAAGAAAAAGGTAAGTTACGCATATCTTTTTGAAATTTTAATAATGTTTTTAAAGGGAATAACAATTGTAATAGTGCACTTTATACAATTATGCTATTTAAAGTTCATTTTACTTTTGCTTCTTTTTGTATATTCAGTTTTACTTTTAATGGTAGAAAATTGTACCAACCAGCATATGTGTAGTCTCAATCTTACTTAGGGCGACGAGAAAATAAAAAAATAAACGTTCATTTAACTGGCTCCGCCGCATGCGGATTTTGAAAATTGATCAACACTATACGTTTGTGCTGGTTTCTGTTGCAAAAATTTTAGTTTTTGCCACTTCTGTTCTCTCGTTATAACAAACAAAATGGGGCGAGGCCAGTGAAACGATAGCCCACCAATCAAATCAAAATTTATTACTTCATTCGCTTATGCTACGTTTGTGGTGGTTTGTACCGCAAAAAGTTTCGTTTGTGCCACTTCCGTTCTATCTCGTTATAACGCATTTTTATAATTCAAGGTCACTTATTGAAAATCCCTTATGAAAATCCTAAATAAATACGTGTCACGAAATGAGATATGTAATTCTTAAGTGCTATGTAAATGTCGGTTTATGCCTTTCTGGTTCCCTCGATATAAAACATTTTCCACTTTTTCACCACAGGGCGACACTTTCGGTGGACCCGTCCAATCAACAAAATCTAAATTGTATTACGGCATTCGTTTGTTCTGGTTTCTCTCGCAAAATGTTTCGTTTGTGCCACTTCCATTCTCTCGTTATAACAAATTTTTATAATTCAAGGGCACATGAAGAAAATCGCCTATCAATAAATACGTGTCACGAAATGAGATGCTTAATTCTTTAGTGCTATGTAAATCTCGGTTTGGGGTCACAAATTTCTCACGAAGAAAATATTCTATAAAGTTCGCCCCTTTTTTTGAGAATTTCAACAGAGCATGCAAAGATTTTGACATCCCATAATATATCAGTGTAGGTGAGTCCATAGTCCCTTATTATGGACTTAGACAGTTTTTATCAGGAAAGCAGATTTGATTTGGTTGCAAACTTCGGGTATTATCCACCTCAGATGGACTTCTTCACGGTGAACCTTATTGTGGTGCATCCAAGAAATTCCAGATACTGGTTTAGGCCAAGGAGCTGATGCTGTTCTAGGATTATTAGAAAAATGCAAAATACCAGATGGGATTCATGTCGTCATGGACAATTTTTTTCTGGTATTCCCTTACTAAAAGAACTGTCTAAAAGGGGGTATTGCGGCAACTGGTACATTGAGAGAGAACAGACAATTGAATGCTCCATTGAATCCCAGAAATATCCAACAGGAACGTATGAAAATACGTGCAATAAAGATATTGTTATTGTGAGATGGAAGGACAATACAGTAGTAGCGGTTGGAGCAATAAAGTACGCACAAAACCACGTGGACCAGCTAGTAGATGCAGTGCTTCTGAACAATATAAATTATTAGTTCCTATGCCACAGCAATTGAAAACTTATAACAAACAAATGGGAGGTGTGGATCTTTTTGATCAATCCATTGCGAATTACCGTATCAGAATTCGTTCAAAAACATGGTGGTGGTCACTTTTTTCATGGATACTCAATCCCAGCGTTGTAAATGGATGGCGAGTGTACAGAAATCTCGGCAACGATATTTCACTACATGATTTCACCCGACAATGCACACAAAAACTATTAAGAAGCTACGGTACACTACCCAGTTTCCCTGGTAAACCTCTTACAATAAGGCATAAAGGTAAAAATGAACAAAGATTTGACCAAATAAACCATTGGATAGCCAAATCAGAGCAGAAAGATGACCCATGAAAAATGTGTGGTTGAAGAGCCGAAGGAAAAGTTATAAGTGCGAAAAGTGTAATTAACCCCTTCATCCCGAATGTTATCATGTTGATTATAATGCATAAATATTCAGTTTAATAAAAATATGTTACTATTTTTTAAAGGTAATTATAATTTTTAAATATTTTTTTTTCTAACTTTTAGAATTTATAAATTATATATTTAACATATTTTTCTTTTGAAAATTGAATTGCAATTAAATTTTTAAAAAACCTTATTATACCAGTATAAGTAATGTTTTACTAGTATATAAATGTAGAATTTATTTTTATTATTTTTATTGTTATTGCAGCTAAACAATAAATTCAAAATTTGCATAAAAAAAAGGGCGCAAACGCTGGTTGGTACAAAAATCTACAATTAAAACCCTTTCACCGTCAGAGGGTTTTCCTGTATTTTTATTAGAATGCTTGTAAATCCCAGGATATTTATTTTTTAAAATCACAGTTTAATGCTATAATAGCTTTAATATCACCCCTTTCTATATATGGTTCAAAATAAGATTCTGTTTAAAATATTTTTGTCTACAGACATTTTAATATGATATCTAGAAACGGAAAAATCCGGGCCAGACGATTAAAGGGTTAAAAAGAACTTCATAAATTCAACGGCAAAAATGAAATTTACGTACGATGTACTTAATAGACACAGAATGAACAAATATGAACAAAAATTTCAAAATTGATCGAGTATTTTGAAGTCGGCATTAATGGGTTAAGTAAATGTTAAATTAAAATGTGAAATTAAATACGATTAATAACCACTAAATACTAAAATTTAAAGCATTAGAAATGGAAAATAAATTTGGAAACATAAAATAAATTAATACACTAAAAGCTTCGATTTAGTATTTTAAAAATTATGTATTCAAGATGCTTTGGTATTGTAACTGTAATTATTGAATAGTGAAATATTTTTTACTTTTCAAAAATGGTTGAATAATAAGAATATAATATGAACAACTTTGAAATAAATTTCGGCACTAATTGGGAATAAAATAAATTAAATACGCAAACCTTTTTGTTCCGTTTATGCAGCAGAACTGAATAAATTTTTAAAACTCAATAAAACTTTTATCATACTTCCATTTTGAACTTGGAATCATAAATATTCCTTCAATAAACAAATTTCGTTTTTATACTTCCTCGTAAAATCTTAAAAACTGAAATTATCCTTCAAGGACAGATAAAGTTAATTTTTCTTTTTTTATTTCAGAGTTCGCAGTATAATTTTGGTAATTGATGTTTTAGACTATAATTAGGTTTATCGAAGTAGCCAGTTCGTGTAACAGACAGCGCCTTCACTTTCAATGGCGAAAACACAGATTCGAATCCGGAGGGAGGCAAGACGGGTTTATTTAGTATGCAGTACATTTGGTGCTGGTAAACATCCATAAATATATATAATTAAAAGTTAAAGATATTTTTTTTTTATAAATGTGCTATTGCCCGCATATATTGCAGGAATTTTCCGTCTTGAAATCGCCAAAAATTGAAATTTACTTTTTAATTTTATGAAGATAACCATTTTGAATAAAATATAACCATAATAAATAAAAAGAAAGTAACATGTTTAGAATATATTTTGCTCTAAAATTAGAATTGCAAATGATGCTTTTTTTTTTTTTTTTTTTTTTTTTTTAAATTTAGGACTGTAAACATTCTACAATTTGGAGAGATAATATCTAAAATATTGGTAAATATAAATAATTTTTTCAATGTGTTTTTATAAATTATAGCATTCCGAAAACATATTAAACTTTTTATATATATAGCTTTTATTACAAAATACTGGATGAAATTGTATTAAGATATTTTTAAAAATCCTGCTTTTTAATATATTTCAAATTAATAATAATAGGAATAGACAGTGAAAATTGTCTGTCCTTTTGTTGTGTAGATGCAGAAGGATGCGCTGGGCATGATAAAAAAAATACTTTAATTAAGGCTTTAAAATTAAATTATGTATATAATAGAAAACACATCTTAGCGCCGACAACATTCGAATGTATACGAAATCAAGCGTCGATCACAAAAGAGTGGAGTAGAGTTTTTCTTATTCATCTCAATAATCGTCTGCCGATGTAAACCATCGAATAATTAAAAAGATTGTCTTTCGCTTTGCCACACAACTCCTCCGCTAGTCTCACGCAACCAGTGGACGACGAAAATGAACTTTCCTTCCAGCTCTCGTAGTGCAGAAAGAAGAATCATGTTCTTTTTCTGACAAAATAAAAGCAGGGTTTAACCTATTAATATTAATAAGTTTTTCTTGACCATATATAAAAAGTAAAAAGTCCTTGTCCAGTCTCTTTACAACCTGGAATAGTAAGTAGGTTGCTAAGCCCTCTTGAATGGAACTATCCGGAAATAAAACTTGGCTGCAGTTATTCAGCTCATTTGGAAGGTAGATATGCTGTCATGCCTTAAAGGTTCAACAGATCTTAAATCATGCATAATTTTCTGCACCTTAGAGATGTTATTTGGCAAGGCTAACAAGGATGCGTCTTCATATAATTGTCCTGAAAGCGGTACGAAAGTTCCATATGTTAATACAGCTGTAGACGAACCAAAGATCTTAACGTACTGTTGTTCTGAGACATCAAAACGAGAGGAAGAGCTTCGAACCAATCAATTCTTTAGCACATTAAGGCGTGTTTTAAAGGTCGATGAAGTCGCTCCCCCAAATTATTGCATTGTTCTGTATATGAAGTTGTTATAGCTGGATTAGTGCCAAGTAACCTTGTCAGAGTCTTGAAAAGTATGGCCTCGAACTGTCTACCACCATTGCATGTTATCCTCTGAGGTGTAACAAAACGAGAAATCCATGTCTGCACAAAAGCCTGATCAACACTTTCAGCAGTTACATCTTCTATAGGTACAGCCTCTAGCCATCGAGTAAACCTTTCAATGATCGTTAGATAATATCTGAATCGACGTACTAAAGGCAAAGGACCGATTATATCTAAGTTTATATGCACAAATCTCTCATCTGGTTCCATAAATCGCATCACTGGAGATTTAGTATGCAAATGTACTTTTGTCTTTTGACATGGTGTGCATGCGCTACACCACACAGTAACATCCTTATTTCATCCTGGTCAAATGTACTTTTAACATATTAACTGCCTGGTGGCCAGTATTCCTGGATGCATACCCCCATGCATCGACTCAAATACATTTTTCCTTAGAACCTGAGGGACATAGAACCTATTTACCTCACCAGAAGTTTCACAACACAAGAATGTCTTATCATCAGGCATTGGTACTTTAGCCGATTTTTCGCTAAACTCAACCTTTTCATCCAAAATAGTCTTTAGCTCCTCATCTTCTGTTTGCAACTTTGTCCACAATTCTCAATCAGCAAGTGTCATATCTGAATCTCACAAATTCTAGATAAAATATCAGCAACAAAATTTCCTTTACCTGGCAAATAACGTATGTCCGTAGTAAACTTTGATATAAAATCCAATTGCCGAAACGTTCTAGGGGGACATTTTTCTTGTTTCAGGTGGAATGAAAAAATTAATGGTTTATGATCAACATAAAACGCAAATACACAATCTTCAAAATATGCCTAAAATATTGGATTGCCGAATATGCCACTAACAATCCCGGTTATATGATAAATAATTTCACTGCGCAGGTGATAACTTACGGGAGAAAAATCCAAGTGATTTTAGACCATCGGGGGGAACTTCTTGGAACACCCCACCCATAGCAAAATTACTGCAATCAGTTATAACTGCAAGCTCCGCATTTTGAGATGGGTGATAAGTTATATAGTCGCGCTAGCCATAGCCACTTTATTTTGTTCAAATTTACTTTCAACATCCGCATCCCAGTGTATTTCTATTTTATCGCTTTTTTCCGCCCCATTTAAGAAACTATTCAGCGGTGCGAAAATTTATGCTACATGGGGTACACAACGTTGTTACTAATTTACCATACACCAAAATCTCCTCAGCTCGTTAACAGTCTTTGATTTTGAAAAATCAACAATCACATTTAGTTTATCTTTGTGTGGAACACAGCCCTGACTATTTATAGTGTGGTCCAGTAAATCTACAGGTACATTTCCAAACTCACATTTAATTATATTTCAATAATTTTGAAATCGTGTAAAATCCACTCGAAATGCAGCATGTGCAATGCGTTATATCACTCACAATTAAGATGTCATCGAGATAAGGAAAGCAAAAGTCTAAACGATGAAAGATCTGATTAATTAATGTTTGAAACGTCTGCGCCACAGAGGACAAGCTAAAGTTCAAAAATGGAAATTCAAATAAACCAAAAGGATTTGTAGTAGCAGTTTTCGGGATAGCGGGAGGATGGACCGGTATATGATGGCATGCCCTGACTAGATGCACTTTCGAAAGTATTTTTTTACCATTTAATATATATGTAAAATCCTGAATGTGAGGAATGGGGTATTTGTCTTGCATTGCATTTTGATTATGCGCCCTATAATCCCCTGTTGGTCTTCAGTCTGACGCACCCGTAGGGACCATATGTAATGGACTAGTCCAATTAATGTTGGAGGGTCTACAAATACCTTTCTCTAGCATATAATCAAATTCCTGTTTAGATATTCGGAGTTGTGCTGGATGTAACCGAAGAACCCGAGCCGTAACAAGGTAGTCAACAGTAGGGATAAAATGTACTGTATCATGTTTTATAGTTCGATTATCCATGTTTTTCAATTGAGTAAACTGTTTATACTTTTTTAAGAGTTCGATATATTCAGAATAACCAAGAATAGTCTTAACAACTGATATGGCACACAGACTTGCGCGACCACTAGTTGTAATATTAAACACCGGGTCTAATAGACAACGTTTTTTTTTTTTTAAATCAACCAATAAAACACAATGTTGCAAATTTTTCGCACCTATAATCGGTTTAGTTACCTCAGCTATGATGAACAGTCATTGCAATTTGCGTTTCAATCCAAGATCAAAAAGTCAACAGCTAGTACCGTAAGTGAAGATTGTAGTACCATTAGAATCGTACAATGTGAAATCACTTTTACTAGTATCTTTAACCAAAAACGACTTAGGCAATCATGAAACATCACTACCAGTGTCTATCAAAGAGGTGGAGTGTTTAATTTCATCAGTAACATAAAGTCAGTGACTCAAGCCCATGGGTGAGGTAGCCGTCATTACTCCTGCGAGCGATGATCGTTTTTTGGTTGGTAAGCACACGGAGAGACACACTTTCGCGCCTTTTCCCTAAATCGAAAATGATATCAACATACCAATCTGTCTTTATGTGCTCTTTCTTTTGAATTAACCCGGCAGTACGCGCGCCGTGAAACGTAACAGGAGAACGGGCATGGGGTGTCAGCACACCCCAAGCGGTTAAATGGCATAAATACGAAAAAAATTTTATCTGTTAGTGAAATTCATGATAAGTACACTCTTTCTCGTGAAAAACGATAACTGAAATGTTAAATTATCGTTAATTTTAAAAACTAATATACAATAAATTAAAACACTCACCTTTATTTTCCATATTCGAAAGACTTAATTTTTCTTTACAATTTTTTTTACAATAATATTATACATTATTATGGATAAAAATACTGAGATTTATGTTTTTCATAATAATTAGGGTGCACATGGATCAGAAACTTTAGACATTTTGCAGCTTTTACAAATAGCTTCAATTTCTGTAAAACTTTCTATAATTTTATGAGACAAAAAAAGTTTGAATTCACCGTTTTCATACGCTACACAACGAAGGTGACCTTGAAAGCAGGTACTGATGGACCTGACCACTTCGGTTTATAGGGAGAGGCAGTACGCCCGCCCTGTCATGTTATATAAGTTCCGCAAGTATGGTTTCCTAGATGAAGGGGGACAACAACCTGAACAATCCAGCATTGAAAGTTCCTCAACCTGCAATTTTAGCCGATTAAGCTGCGCCTGTTCAGACCCTCGCGAATTCAGAGAATTAACGCTAAACTGCGTGCATTCGCAAATCTTATCTGCCATTTCCGCCAATTTATTTAAATCCTCAGAACTGACCCACAAAATTGTTTGCACCGACACCGCTAACCTGCTATGCCCTATACATTTTTAAAAAAATATCGTCAACATGACTCTCACTTAATTTTCTCATTTTATGCCACAACATTGAGGGGGACCTATCACCCAGTTCTAAATTTTCAAGGAACGTTTTTACTTTCCTATTCTACGAAACTTCAATTTCCGATAATAACCTTGTTTTAATAGCACTATACGAATCCTCCGGTGGTGTACAAAGAATATCTGTTGCAAACCATAATGTGTCAACATCCCTTGAAGCCACCAAATGATAAAATTTAGTTTGTTCGACGGGTATTCCTGCTAATCTAAAACTAGCTTCCAACTGCACAAAAAATAACTTAGCATTAATAGGCCAGAAACTAATATAATTTACCGACTCTCTACCCTATCCTGTATTTACATTTCCATCAGTATTAGACACAGTTAGAATATCGGCAGGCATTCCTTACATTAACATAAAATTCGAATGTACACAAAATCAATTGTCGATCACAAAACAGCGGAGAAGAGTTGCTCCTATTCTTTTCAATAATTGTCTGCCGATGAAAACGATCGAATAAACAAATAAAAAGATTGTCTTTCGCATTGCCACAGTTGCCTTTTCTTTGCAATATTCTTTGAAAAAAAATAAAACATATCATTTTTTTTTTTTTTTTGATAAGGATAAGTCTTAGAAGTCATTAGCATTTCTAAAGTAGCTGTTTCTAATTCAGTGGAAAAATATAACAGGAATAACAATAATTATACTTGAGAGCTTAACGTTGAAAAAATCGTCATATATAATAAACTTTCAATTTTTCTTTCTCTAAACAATTTTAATTTTCGTGCATTTGATTCTGTTTCAGCAGTAACAGTAATAACTTTTTCAGAACTATATTAAAACTCTGCCGATAATTTAGTCCTTCAGAGAAGTAATTCATATTTAAAATGCATCGAAATATAAATTGTGATGGCTAAATTCTTGAATAATTCTTTAATTTAACTGTTAACTGAATGTTCATGTGTAGGGGTTTTCTTTTGAGATAATAATGTAATTAAGAGTTTATAATGCGAGTAATAAGAATGCTTAGCTTGTAAATTCTGTTTTGATTAAATAATAACTTTTGCGATTGGTAATACCTGTAAAAGTGTTATTTATTGTCATTTGTACGGTACACATGCAATAAAAATATAATTAAATTATAAATATATCGAACCATATTTTTGATTTGTCAAATACATGTCAGATCAATAAGATTTCTGTAAATTTGAATAGTTTGTAATGGTAAAAGAAAAAGCTTTAAAAAATAATAGCTATTCAATAAAAAATAGTTAGATTGGAAGTCTCAAGATAGGTCTGAGAATGCAATGTTTTAGATATACGAGTACACAAATAGAAAAAAGGTCTGGGGCCTAAAAAATTAAATTTTTTCGACATCCTGAATTTAATAAATGAAATATAATTGATTTGAATAAATATATATTTTTAAGTTGATACTTGTTAAATGTTTTTAATATTTGACATTATTAATAGTGAACATATCGTTCGAAAGGACAGGTTTATTAATATTCCAGAAAACTAATCAGTAATTATGTTTACGTAATATACATGAAAATGTACAACTTTACATATTAAAGTATAGCATTAAGCTATTTTGGAAGATTTTTAAAACTTGCTAAATGTTAAAACTTGTAATATGATGACAAATAATCACTAAAATTTGCCAATAATTGAATGGAAATATACCAAAATAAGTCACATTTCCATAACTATAAGGAAGTACGTAATAAATGTCCTATCGGTAATTTTTTTAAACACTTTACCAACGTCAAAGACTATCTGTATTAATAAAAGAAACTTTCATACCTATGTGTGTGAGTGTGTATGTCTTTTTCCGATGGCTAGCAAAATCAACGGCACGTATGAGGCTCAAAATTTGAATGAGAGAAGTTGAAAGCCTCTCCCGGTGCATTTGAGACTCAGAATTTTAGAATTGTAATAATTAATAATCTAATTAATTTTAATAATTTCTGTTAATTATGAAACGAAGACTGTTGTTTGAGCATTCCAGTAACTTTGCTTGACATCTATTAATAAAATTCTCTAATTCTTTTACATGTGAAAATTGATGGGTGGGTCAATCTTCTCATATGGTCAACCGTCCCTATTCTCCCCTATTGTTTCGTGCATATCGTAACTAATAAAACAACATTTTTATACACTATTATCAAATATAAATGTAAATCAATTCGATGTTTGACTTTCCATATTTAATTATTTCGAGAAAATATTTTACAAACAAGTAACAATATATACTATAAAAAAAACTATTCTATAAATAAATAGGAAATTTTCCATTGAAAAATAATTCCATTGCAAATGAGACACATGGGCCGCTCTTCTTTGATTCGTATTTATGTGATTTTCTTTGTATGTATTCTTTGTGTGTATTCTTTGTAAATTAACTAGTAACTGGAGATAGTAAAATTTAACATTTAGAGTCTTGGAGATAAGTAAGCATGTTCCAAGTAGGTGAGAGACAGCCCGTTGATGCAAGAGACAACGATGACTTTTATAAAGTCGTAAGCTGGCAATGATAGCTCTCAAAAGTTATACGAAAAACTGTAAGATCATGTATGGTAACGCGAAACCATTACTTTAAATGGAAGTGATAACATTTCTCAATAAATTACATTCAAGATGATTACCTTTTCATGAAAGTACAAAATGACGCGTTATTAGGAAAGTATATGACTCGAAAACTACGCAACATAGAACGCTTGAGATTTGTTTTTATTATTATTTATGTATTTATTAATTTAACTTGACCTGCTTTTTTCAGCTGTTAATGTGCCCGAATTTCGTTGAATTGAGCAGTTAGTAAATTTCGTCAATAACGATATAATCAAATAAAAAATATTGTTTATTTATTTTATTTTAAATAATAAAAATATCTTTATACATTTTTATTAAATTTGAACGTATTCAATCCTATGCTTCATTTTGTTCATGTAATTAATTCCCAGAAACTCATATAAAACATAATTTATACAATAAAGGAAGAATTTTATAAATAAGTAGCAATATCCTCACGTGAAAAACAATTGCATTGCTAAAGTATGATAAATTTGAAAAAAAAATAAACTTAAAATCAATGTTTTTTTATACCTAAAAATACATCATTGTTCATATCAGCAATCCGAAATGGGTATAATTACTTATAGCCCAGTGGTTAGGGAGTTGAATTCGGAAATAATTAGGGGAAAGCTGGAAATTGTTTTAACCCTTTCAGTTTAGGTCTTGAATGAATATGCTACGTTTCCCCCCTCGTACTAGGTGAGGGTTAGAAATTATACATTGATTTATTGTCAAAAAACACGTTTTTTTTTTTTTTTTTTTTTTTTTTTTTTTTTTTTTTTTTTTTTAAATACCATAACACTATCTCGAAATCAATAACTTTTTCGAAAACATTGTCAATACAAATGTTGTAGAGCTTAAAATTCTGAATAAAATGAGTACCTACACTTAATACTTTTGTTGAATATAAAGGTCACAATTCTACTTTAACGTTTTAGCCCCGTGGTCAGAGGATTGAACTCAGAATTGATTAGGGGGAAACTAGAAATCGTTTTAATCCCTTCAGATTATGTCTAAAATGAATATTCTATGTTTTCTTGCTCGTACCAAGTGAACGTTAGGAAATATGTACGTATTTACATTCGAAAAACATGTTTTTCCTTAATATTTTTAACAATATCTCAAAATAGTTTATTCTATCAAAAACATTGTTAATACAAATGTTGTAGAGCTTAAAATTCTGAATAAAATTAGCGCCCACATTAGTATTTTTGTTCAAAATTAAGGTCCAATTCTAATTTCAAAATTTTGCCTTAATCATTAATCAAGAGCTTGAAGTCCGGAGAGACAAAGTTACCTAAGAATATCTCAAAACAGCTAAGTCTATCAAAAAAAAAATGTCAGTACAAATGTTTTAGATCATAAAATTCTAAATTAAATGAGCACCCACATTAATATATTTGTTCAAAATTAAGGTCGTAATTCCATTTCAAAATTTTGCATTAATCACTTCTCAAGAACTTCAAGATAGGAGAGACCAGATTACCTTAACAATATATCCAAACCGCTAACTATAAACAAAAATTGCTAAAACTGATGTTGTAGAGGTTAAAATTCCGAATAAAATGAATACTGACATTAATATTTTTGTTAAAAATTAAGTTCGCAATTTCAGATATTTTTTAAAAATATTAAAAAAAACGTGTTTTTCGAATGTAAATGTGTACATATTTCCTAACGCTCACTTGGTACGAAGGGGAAAACATACAACATACATTTTAGACCTAATCTGAAGGAATTAAAACGATTTCTAGTTTTCCCCTATTTAATTCTGAGTTCTACCCTCTGACCACGGGGCTAAAACTTTAAAGTAGAACTGTGACCTCAATATTAAACAAAAGTATTAAGTGTAGGTACTCATTTTATTCAGAATTTTAAGCTCTACAATACTTGTATTGACAATGTTTTTGGAAAAATTAGTGATTTCGAGATAGTGTTATGGTATTTAAAAAAAAAACGTGTTTTTTGACTATAAATAAATGTATAGTTCCTAACGCTCACATAGTACGAGGGGGAAAACGTAACATATCTATTATAGACATAAACTGAAGGGATTAAAACAATATCCAGCTTTCCCCTAATTATTTCCGAATTGGGCCTTTTTTTGCTATACTACCACTGGGTTATTACCCATTATACTGCATTACAAAAGACAGCGTTGGACCGTTCATGCACTAATATTAACTCCCCATGCGTTTTAAAATAAAAATTTTAAATCCAGTGAACTTGCATGAAGAATACGGAAACCATCAGTTTTAGATGCAGAGTTTCAGACGTTGTAGTTATTTATTTTCTTTCAGCCTGATCAAGCTATTGTCTCTCGATATCATAGTCTCAGGCTTCAATTTAATCACTCTAGCAATTGCAGACTGAATGCATCCTATTATTTTGATGACCAAACATAAAAAAAAAAAAACATTTATTTTCTTAAATCAAATGTATACGTTTTTATCCCTTTAAGCCCTGAACCGCACAATCTTGCGGGTGATACGAAAGTGAAAGAGAATGACTATTTCCTGTTTTTTGTGAGATTTAAAACCAAATCTGCACATTTATACGAGTTAATTGGCTTCAGATGTTTTGATAAGACACAACTAGGGGGCACCAACTACAAAATAGAGTTAGATTTTCTGCTTTTAAAAAGACTATATCATCTGTCAGCAATAGACAAAAAGTATGTACTGTCGTATTTCTTTTAAATATTATTTTTAGTGTTTACTTAGATTTAATTTTTCTTTTCATATACTTTATTTATGATTTTAATTGATTTTGTCTTTGATAAATATAATTAGGTTTTACAAATGTTTAAAAGCAAATGACCCGCACAATTGTGCGGGTCCGGCCTTTGCCACTTCCAAAATGGGCACAATTCCTAATATATAAGATTTTTATCTTTAAGTGATTTTTTTAAGTTATGTTTTTAGCAATTTATTTTTTATTAATTACATTTTTAAATCGGATTAATTTTATATTAATAGGTTTGTACTATTTATGATTTCTATTTAAAATTGATAGTATTAGATATATAATACGCACATGTAACGAACTGTATCTTTCTGCTCTGAGTTATAGATGTCATATATGATTTATAAATCTTATATGAGTTCACGTTTATATGAGCATATCACGAGATAGATTTTTAAGTTTGATAAATTCATTCCATTTTGTCGACACAGCAATTAAATCATCAGGAATAAATAATAAAATATGGAAAGTTCAGCAAATGCTCGACAGATTCCGTAGTGCCTGCTTGAATTTACCAGGAGATAAGGGAAAAGTTTCCACAGATGGGCAGACGATTATTTTTTTAGGACGGGCTTCAGTTAAGCAGTATATAAAAAACAAACCACACTATGTTGTAACAGTGCCACCTGGGATAGTTTTAAATTTTGTAGCATACCAGTGGGAAAGTACAGACCTGGTCCACAAGGATCTGGGCTTAGGACCTGCTGTAGTCCTTACTGTGGTTCAGACATATGTTTGTGTACTTCGATCGGTATTTCAACAAAATACCGCTGCTGTGACAACTAAAGAAAAGAAATTTGAAGGATCAGGCACAATCCAAACGGAAAGAATGGCATACAATTTGTCAACGACTCTTAAGAGGGGTGCGAGCATTGAGCACGTCTCAGACAATGAAATTGTAGTGGTCTGTCCGAAAACAAAAATTGTTTCAAGCATTTTCATTGTGGCTGATAAAAATTATCTCAATAAACAACAGCTTTTTTTGCTTAAACTTTTATCTTTAGATTTTGCACACATAATCCCAAACTACACAATTTTGTAGATTTAGCCCAAAAACGGCTGCATTAAGATCGAACCCGCACAATTGCGCGTGTCGTCTCTTGGCATAACCTGACATCGGGTATTTCTATTAGCCCCGGTACGGTATGCTATTTCTTTCTCCCAGCTTATTTTGTGTCCAAAAAATAACGTTAGCTTACAGATAAACAAAGTAGATGTATCATTGTACAATTAAGTGCTCTATAGCATTTTTTTTAATTTCTAAACATCGCACATTTTCAGTTTTTATACCATCGTATTGGGAAAAAAAGTAGTTTTTAATGCAATTTGTTTGAAAACTGCATCTCTATTTGTTTTTGAAATATTATTTTTTTTGTAGTTTTTAGAGACATTTGTTTCATTTTGGCAACTCAAGTACGCCATTTCTGTAGAAAGTAAAGAAAAAATTGCTGAAAAATAGCAATATATCTTTTTGTTGCCATTTTCTACTAAAATGGAAAAAAAATAATTAAAAAAAATTTGAAAAAAAAAAAATTAAAATTCGTGCTACTTTGAGAAAAATATAAACGAAGGATTTAGGATAAAACAGGGAGCTATTATAAACAATATTTAATTTATATTAATGCAAATGACGTCATTTTACACAAAATAAAAGCGTGTGCTTTAAATCTTAAAACTAAAATATGTTTTTCAGTAGAGTCCCGATTATCCGAGTCACGCTTAACCGAGTTATTTTCTTCTGATGGACTGGTGGCTTCTATTATTATGAAACAGCCGTTATAAATGAAGCGTTATGTGAAGATGAAAGGGCTGCCGTAAAAAGTTAGAACTCTGATTTTCTGGTCAGAATGGAAAAAAAAATGGCCATAATTTTTTTAACGCTTCATTTATAATGGCTGTTTCATAATAATAGAAACCACCAGAAGAAAATGAAGTAATGGAAATGCCGGGGCGACACTAAATTCTGAAAAAGCAGAATTCCTGTTCTCTAGTATATATATATTTTTTTCTATCAAATACGGTCCTACCGATAAGGAGAAACCACCCAAATTTTCAATTTCTACCAAAAAATCTCCCTGTCTTAAAGGGATAAAGGATGAAATTGGTAGTATGGAACCACACTTTCGAAGCATAAAATATCACAACAATTGCCCATTCCCTCATTTTGGTAGTCTGTAAAATATGGATGATGCATTGCTTCGTAATTTTTATATGATACAATAATGACTTGCATTAATGTCATACATTTCTTTGAAGCAAATAAATTAACATTAAACAAACAAAAAAAAGTGCACGGAAACAACATAAAGTGTAATTTTTAAATGATGCAGATATTTTGTCAAACACTGTAAACTTATGCGTTACTTAGTGAGGTAAATAAGAAAGAATGAAAGAAAAACCATTGAGAAAAATTTAGGAAGAAGATCCATACAGCGTACATGAAATTCAAGAATACACTCGTGATTATTTTACCAGAGTTAGAATAAGTTTCATCACGCGGCAAGATTTTGTAGTACATTTTTCTAAGTGCATATGTCAAAATATTCCGAATGTTTATTTCTAAATTTCATTTAAAAATGCAAAAATATTATAAAATTTGAATTTTAGAATTCCTTTAAAATATATACAATTACTTAATATTGTAAAATTGAGAAATTAATTGTATGTTTTAAGCCGAAGAAGGAAAACCATTAAAACAAACAAACAAACAAATTACTTGTTTTGTAGAATTTAACTAATTAAATATTTGTAATTATTAATCCTAAAATATTTAATCTTTTTCTTTTAATCTATTTTTAGTTATTTTGAATAGTTTCATTTCTTCTAGGCCTAGTCATTCGTTCCTTTGCTTTTCATTCAATGCCTTTCATAGATAATATATCACATAAAGTACATTTCCAATGAACATAGGATAAATGCACTTATAGTGGTCAACTAATTTTTAAAGCAAAAAATAAAAACCCAAAATGCATTTCTGAAAAGTGACTGTAAAATAAAATGCACGAAATGATCTACCGCTGTAGCTTACGAATATATGGATATTGTACAATATATGTATTCATTTGTGGGAGAATAGCACAGCACGTATATTCATGGAGATATATCGATTTATATTTTTTTTAGTTAAAAAAAAATTTAGTTTTTTACCAAATTTAATGCCAGTTTCAGAAAATTTGGCACAATATAGTAGAGAAAATATGGTGTAATTGAAATGTAAATTACATTAATATTTGATGAAATATGAGCAGTTGAATGAAATATTTTTTATTTGCACATGCGCGCACGATATTTTTTTTTTCTTGATTTTGATAGTCAACTCTAGGTAACAACTCATAAAAAAAGCCAGTCAAATATATTGAAAATTCAGAAAGATATCAGCAATACGGTGACCGAATTTTTAGTTGCTCTCTAAAAGCTGCTATTAAAGGATTTTCCACAAGTTATCATTTTTTATTATCTGGCTTTCAGCAAAGGAGTTTGTCTTAATGAATGTCAACGAATAGATTTACAAGAAATGCTTAGATTTTGATACTTCATTTTTTTCTTGGAATAGTCTCGTTCTGTTAATTTTCCAAACAAAACCACAGCATCCATAAAAAATGAAGAGTAAAAAAAAAAAAGTACAAATTAAAAGCAAGATCATTTCGTGCATTTTATTTTGCAGGGTGATCCCAAACATTATTATTTTTTTTTATGTTTTGTTGACCCCTAATTTCCCTTCTGTTTAAACCCCGTTGATAAATATAAAGTAGAACATATTCTTCATAATCCTGAAATTCCAGAAAAATCCGAGAAATATGTCTTTGAATATTCTACAAAATGTCTAAAAGTGTTGGGTCATTAATGGCGATACATCGTATATATATATTGGAATCCATTAAAACTTTAATAATAATTAAATAAATGTCCTTAAGTGTCTCTTTACTGGTGCTTTTAGCTTAATTCCTATAAAAACATTTTCCGGAAACAACAAAAAATCTCCATGGTAATATAGATTATGAGAATAAAATAATTATTAAATAATCAACTATATATAAACATATATATACGTATAAATTTAAAAATGTGTATTTAAAAAATGTCCTGTATTATCCACTTTCTTCTTACTAGAGATATATTTACTGGTTACCCTACGCTGCAAAACACCTATATTCAGCAGTGAGAGTTAATAATAAATTATTTTATTTTGCTTTCTTTTTTTTTAGTCCTAGTAATCCCATCTTTTGCTACCCATTCAATGTAATTTCCAGACAGCAGATCTCATAAAGTACATTTCCTTGTTGCCGTTGATAAATCAATAAATATATTTGTTTTGACTTATCTAGGTAAGTCTTTCTAATCCCTTTTCCTATTCATTTTTTAGCTTTATATGAATAAATCTTCTCGGAATGGCGAAATAATCCCAGTGAAGAAAGTGGGAGTAATCTATGAACATTATCCTTAATTTACTTTCGTCTCCTTTAGAAAACATAACTGGAGCGGAAAATTGTTTTATCTTCGGAAGTTTATTTTTTTTTCAAAATAACATTAGATTGTTAATAAAGAATTTTAATTATAAATTTAATGACGTCGTAACTGTACAAATGTTGATAGTAAGAAGACTTTAAAGACAATTTAATATTATAAGTGTCACTTTCACTTAAAAAAAATATCATATATTTACATATGTTATAGTTTAAAAAAATATTTTTTTATTACAAGAGTTTTTTTTATTATTTTTTATTTGCAGTTTTTTTTACTAATTAAATTACACAAAAATAGTTCAAAATTATAGCATTTTTTAATTTATAATTTAATAAGTAATGTTATAAGTTCTGTAGTATTAGGTATTAATAATTTTGACAAAGTTTTCTTCTGAAATGAAGATAATTTGTCACTATTACTATCGTTCACGCGTATAACCGTTTTTCACAAGCAAGATGCTTATGGAATTCATTGTATTTTTTCAAAATTATAAAAAATGCTACTTCAAATCTGTTAGCAATATACTGCAAGAAATGTTTAATGTTTCAAAACATGCGAAGAAAGTAAAAAACATAACATTTCTGTGGTATATTCTTGGATAATGTTAAAATAGATATCTTTATAGGTAATAGTTCATGTATAATATTGTTTTTTCATTATCACTAACAGCGAAGGATAATCGGATATTTTTAAAATTAAAACAATTTTAACTGTTTTATTAAGTCATTTTGAAATGAAACAAACTGTGTACATCTAATTTTAGACATCTTCATTTGATTTACTGTAAAAATTAAAAAAAAAATAAAAAAAAATAAAAAAAAATTATAAACGTGGTTATAAAGGCTGAATTTGCAAAGAATAAACTGTTTTTTATTAAACAGTTTTCTAGCTGCATTCAATAAATATGTACATGGCGGAAATATATTTATACAACATCTAATTTTTCATGACTGAACAAAATCTGAACTTTTTTATTAGCAGATTAACAAAAATGAAAATAATTTTCTTGTTATTTTAAAAATTAAATGCAAATCTTGTGAAAATTGAAATTATAATTAAAATTTATAACAATTTAGGACATAACTTTCAAAATTCATAGGAAATACATATTGTGAAAGATAAGTATCTGCATTTGAAGTTGTTTGTAGCTTGAGATAAAAATTCAAATGACATCATTAATGGAACGTATTTTTACACTCGTATATTTAAATTGACATGGCTCGTGTATATACATATGGAATATTAAAATCTTATTTTTACTCACTTTCAGATATGCTAGAATTATAAAAATTATGTTTTCCGGTGAGTATCCGATGAAAATAGAACATTTTAGCATTTTAAAATTTAAATAGGAATTAATAAATTATTTTAAGTTTCTTTTTTTATCTAAGGAATGCTAGGTGATAAATCGCCAAACATTCATTCAAATGAAAATATAGTTAAAACGCGTTCAGCCAATGTAATTATTATGCCACAAAACAGCGCTCGTTAAACTATGCCAGCAAGCTGTAAAACAAACTTTAGCATTAGCACATTTTTTTTTTTTTTTTTTTTTTTAAGAAAAAAGGGTGTTATTATTTACAGAAAATATTTGAGCTGTTGTATAAGAAATTTATAAAACTATGAAAGATTTTTGCTCTGTGGCAATGTAGAGGTTTTAAACTAAAGTAAAAATAAATAAATAAATAAATAAAAACTTTTCAGATTTTAGTAGATATTATGTAGAAATCAAATCATTGTATTTCTAAACTTGTTCACATAATATAGAGGAAATACTTTAAAATACAAAAATATTCCTTATTGATATCTTACACATTATAATACATAAAAGGAATTTCCATTGAAATTTTTATGACATGAAATGAAAAGTCGTTTTTTTTTTAAATAATTTTGCAATAACTTTGAAATTTTAATTTGATTTATTTTATATTCTTAGTTCTTGGAAAACCACAAGAATTCATTCAATCACCAGAAACAGCCTATTTCAAGAAAAAAAGAAATATCAGAATAGCAGATGTTCCAAGTCAATTCGTTCACATTCATTAAATACAAAATCCCTTGCTGAAAGTCAGTTATCAGAAAACGACAATTTGATTAAAATCCCTTATCATTTAGCTGCTTTCAAAGAGCAGCTAAAAGTCAGCTCACTATATATCCGATATCTTTCTGAAATTGAGCGATATTTAGCTGTCTTTTTCAGATAGCTCCTTTTAGTTCACTATTAAATCAAGAAAAAAAAAATTAACGGTCGCGCACGCGCAAGTATAAAATAAATCATACAACTGCTCATATTTCATAAAATGTTTAATATATATTTTTTCGAATTCTTCATATTGCTTCTGCTATATTTTGCCAAATTTTCTGAAGCTAACATTACATTTGGTTGAAAATCCTGCATAGTATAAACAAAAAGAACGCAAGAATGTTTTGGACTTTTTAATAAAATCGCTATATCTCCATGATTATATGTGGTATTCTTTCACAAACTGATATACTTATTGCACAATATCTACACACTGGTATGGTGTAGCGGTAGATCATTTCGAGTATGTTATTTTACTGGGTTGTCCCAAATATTATTATTTTTCATTGATCCCCCCCCCTAATTGTCCTTTTTATCAAATCGATGTTGATAAATATGAGGACCATATTCTTTATAATCTCGAAGTTCCCAAAAATGTATATATATGTGTGTGTGAGAGAGAGAGTATGAGTGTAAAAATTTAAAAAAAACCCTCATCTAACAAAATTACTTTTATTATAATCTTCGTAAAAGATGTTAAAAGCTTTTATATGTTTTATTCTCTCACATTAAAATATGAAATTTTTAAATTTAAGTTTGCAGTTTTATATTAAGTAAAAATTGCACCATTTTATTTTATTTTTTTAAGTTACATTTATAAAATAATTTCATTTTTTAATCATTTTTCTTTCATATAACTTAAATAGAGTTTCCATTTTCTTTCTGATAGTTATATTTTAAAATTTTTAATTTATTATATGAGAAATAGAGACTATTTATCTTCAGTTACTATTTACGGAAAAAAAATTATCCGATTAGAAATATGTATATTTATGCATACATAGCATATCCTGTTACATAACGCACACTTAGGTTATGAGACTGTATATTCCTATAAAGAAATCTGCATGACATATGTATAGTAAAAATTCAATGAAAAGCATTAAAATGTATAATAACTAGCACAAACAAATGACATAAGCAAATACTATGTCAGGACATCCGTTATTATTAAGCCTATCTCTTTGAATCCCCACGAAACGTTTGGAATCTTTCTCTTGTGTATTCAAATAATCATGCCTCCTTCGTCTTATTCATTAAGGGACAGCTTACCTTTTCAACAATTTTGTTCATTTAAAAAGAGCATGGTTCAAATTGTGAACTCACTGCATTTCAATGTTCAAATAAAATTACATAAAAAAATAATTGCATATTTAATTAAAATGTTTAAAAAATTAAAAAAGTTACTAGTTTTTTTTTTTTTAAATACCGGAATTTTTTTAAATATTAATATTTTTGCCAATTGTTTTTAAGATTTTCAAATGCTTATGTCACAAGACTATGCAGGGATTTTTAGATACATCTAATATTACATTTAATAAAATTTTCTAAATACGAATATAGCGTAAAACGGTTAAATGTAACACATCTTCATATACTTTTATTTAAAAAAAATAACAAAATACCTGAAGGCTAATTCTATGCGCAGGTTTATCCCACATATAATAAAGAACATGCTCAAAATTTTTAAAATCTCTATCTCAAATACAAAAAACCCTTAGCATTATTAAAACATGAAAGTGAAGAAAATATGAACATGGAGAAAAAGTCGTTTAAAGTTTTAATTTGTGTGGGAAATTGCGCTGGGTAAAATTTACAATATCTCGACAAATAATTGCCATATAGGTACAAATGAGGTATCAAAATATTCACAATCAAACTTACTTTTATTTATTATTCTAAAAAAAGCGACGTTTTGAAGAATTTTGGGGTAAACTGTCCCTTAATACAAAAATCTCAATTCTTCTAGTTAACATTTTAGCCTAAGTTTCTATTCGACGCATAAAGCGCATGTGTAAATTTTTACCAATTTTCTTGTCTCAAAAGTGCATATTATACGATATATACGTGTAAGGTATATTACATGTATAAACATATTTATGTATATATGTATATTTGTGTTTGTGTGTTTAATATAAAAATGAATTCATTTAAAAAGATGTAGGTTAAATAAAAAAACAATCTAATTGAAATGCATAAGACAATAAAGAACAAAATATTAAGTTATATAAACGAGTTTGATATAACGAGTTTAAAAAGAAGATGACGATAAAAACAAATTAATCATATGATTTTTAATTAACTACCGAACAAGATTTCAGAAAGTAATTATGGGCTAAAGATTTTTCTAACGATTTTCAACATGATATTTCAAAAAATGTACGAAATGAATCGGGAAAAAGGAATTTTAAAGTGAGCATAAAAAAATCCTTGAATAGCTAATGACTTCAAAAAATATCAAGGCTGTAGAAAAATGAAGGCAATCATAAAAATAAAATAAAATAATGCATTACGATTCCTTTTAGAGAAATTTCTAATTAAAAAACAGTTTTTTGGTACAAAGATTAGTTATTTTATCAAATTTATAAACATAATATCAAATAATATGTTATATCCAATTATATCTTATATCCATCTATAACTACGATTTAAGTTTTCATATATTATCACATTTTCTGATATTTTAGATGCACGGTTTTTTTACAAATGTTATTACACCATAATAAAATCTCTTATACAGCATAATGCTAAATCTCATACATATCTTAAAGCATCAATAAACTACTAAATATAACATCATAGCAAAGTTGAATTTTTTATGTATTCTTGTATTTAAATGGATTGTTAAAATGTTTAGAATATTTTTTATTGTAGATTCAATTTTTGCTTTCTAATACATTAAATGTTGTTCTGCAAGATTGAAACATTGTTCGGCTTTTTTCCCCCTGGTAAATGGGTCTTTCAAATACTTTTTTGCAATTACATCGTTAATTATGGAAATATTTTCGTGTTTAACAAATTTTGACATCATTATGCGTAAAATTTACAATTGCTTACAATGTATATTCCAAAGATTTTTTCAAAGTTTAAATATAGTATTGCGAGAAAGTATTACACACTGTAAAAAAAATTCCGCAACGTTCCTGGGAAAAAAATGGGCAGCTGAGTTGCCCATTATTTCCAAGAAACATTACTTGAAAATGACTGGAACTTTACTGTATATGTTAAAAACTTTCTACAGAAATGCCAGTAAGTTTCCTGTGAAATACCAGGAATATTTCTGTTGACAGCAAAACATTACTGATATTTCACAGCATGCGGGATCCGCAGACGATTTTTACATTTCCAGTTGACAATTTTCGCTTTATTATCATTATTTGTTAGAATGAAAAAATATTTTGAAATTGACATCAAAAATATTATTTATAATTTACACGAAAAATAAATTTTCAGTTAAAATTCAATAAAGTAAATATATATATGATATATTGTTTCTGAACTTTGCTTAAAATGTAAAAATATATAAATGTAAATAATAATTAGAAAAAAAATCTAGACATAAAATATTTTAGATTTTCGTCAGTAATTATGTTAGTTTACAAGTTAGATAAAATACATATAAATTTTCATGAAAAAAAAAAAAAACCTAAACGTAATTGTATATTTTTTCCGCAAAAAAAAAAAAAAAAAAAAAAAAAAAAAAATTGCAGCAATTCAAAGTGTCAAATATATATCAAATTTAAATCAAATTGTAATAAAGTGTTAAAATATAAAATTAATTAAAAAAGAAAAAAAAAAGTCAAGAGGTAGCATCGAACTCGGACCGTACGGGTGGCGTGTGAGCTTTCTGCGTCCACACCACGACGTTGTTGATACACCGACGAAAGACACGTTGAGAGCTGCAAAATAATGGGTATTTGAAACGTATGCTAAACCTCGGCATCTAATTTCTGAAAATCTAAGGCCCATTTGAAGAAATCCTTTCACAAGAATAATTAGAGATAAAAACTCTAAAACATACTTTAAATTAATCAAAATCGGTGAGAATCATGTTTGATGGTCCCCTGGTTAATGGAGATCCAAATAATAGGTGTATTTTTTTACACGGTCTCCTCCTTGAACATTACACAGACAAGTACGAGAAATAATCTCTTAGCGATGTCACAGAGGTATTGTATTTTCATCTGAATTGTCTTGACAATAGAGACGTAAAGGATTATGTCGTCTATTGATTTATTTGCATTCCATATTGATTTTTTTACATTCATTTAAGGAATTCGTTTTCGACACTCGCGCGCGAGCAACGGATTATAGCAAAAAAAAATAATAAATGGCGGCCGCAGCGTTTTGCTGTTTCCAACTTTTGTTCAGGAACGTTTCAGATAAGAAAACCAGAATTTCACAAGAAAGAGCTAAATTATTCTGAAAACCTGAGAAAAGGCGAAACGTTCCTGGATTTTACATGGAACGTTACCATTTTTTTTTTACAGTGCAGCAATAGTGTCTTATTTTAACAACAATCTACCGCAAGGCTAAAAGATCAGAAAATAATTTAAAGACGCGACCCTACTAAGCGCGACCAAAGACATACAAGGTCAGTTCATGACTTTTAAAACGTCACACAGAGTGAATCATCTTTACACGGCGATTGCCAAAAAAGGATGGACGCGCCGCTTTGTACCAATCATCGTGTAAAGATTATCCACTCCGTGTGACGCTTTAAATATCATGAACTGGTCTTGTATGTCGTTGTCGCGGTCTAAGTAAATAATTCGAAAAATGCATAACTCATTTAAAAACATAATTTCAGATTTCACAAGCCAGAAAAAATTGAATTATTTTGAACAACCCTGTGTATAATCTATAGGTTTGTATGTATATTACATATCATTAAAAAATTAAGTTCAGTATGGAAACGCATAACACACTATAACATCATCCTTGAACAATTTCAGTAAATAAGCGGAAATGCTCTGGAATTATTTTGCTTAGCCCTTTATATAATAAAGATGGTATACACGCCAAGTAATATGTAAGAAAATATTTAAATTAAAATATGTATCCCATAATTTGAAAATGTATATACTTCCAGAAATGTTTGCCCATCGACTGTGAATGTATAATTTTGTATGCACCTGTAAATGAACGATAAATGCTACGCACACAATATTCCACAGTAATCATCTTTTATTCCACCTCAGTGATGTATATAAATTTCAATGTGTTTGAAATAGTGCATCATAATTTAAATAGACTTCAAATGATTTATCGCCATGGACGAAAATGTAACGGCACGCTTTTGAGTGACCCGGAAAAGAACTATAAACACATACTTCTTGTTCATTAACGAACAAGGCTTGGCCTTACTTGGCAATTCTCAATAACATCTACGAATTATATGGAAATTCGACTACATTTAAGTGAGTTAGAGCGCCAAATGTCGGTCAGCCAGACAGCCAGACAAGACGAATTCATAAACACTTTTTTACTATTGGGGAAATAGTTAAAGAAAAAAAAGTAATGCAAAAATCGTTTGAGTAGCAACACGTGGTCTATACAGAGGTACAAAAAAATAAGGAAAAATAATATAATGCAATAATAGTTACATTTTTGACCGATAAGCGACGCTTTAGTAATTTGAAGGCATATTTATGACTTCAAAGTGTCAATTTTGTTTATATTTTTAATTCAAAAACTTGCTCATTAGACAAAAATAATAGATAATAAGTAAAATAATAAGTTCTTTCGAAAGTACAAATTATTCTTTAAAAAAATAAAAAAATAAAAATAAATAAAATAATTTTAACGAACTGAACCTGCCAGAAACTGGTTTACTAAAAACTATTTCTGAGTTACAGATATAGGTTATATTGCTTCTGAGATTATTAATCAGCCTAAGAAATAGAAGTTTGAGTCACATTAATAAATCTTTTAGTCCCTACACTCAACACGTTCCATTATCACTTACTTTTCGTAAAAAATACTGAATTACTTTTTAGATAAATTCTACAGAATTACAAAACATTGTTTCTGTCATTCTAAAAGTAAGCAAAAAGAAATCTTATTCAAACTAAACAGGTCTATCTCATTTCACTTCAAAGTCTATCTCATTTCACTTCGTTTCATTGCAAAACAATTTTTATAATCCAGGGAATAAAGAGTAAAGATAGAATTAAAATGATAAATACTTTCTTTACTCGATCGACTTTTCATTAAATAATCAAATGCAAAAAGTTTGGGTAAATCCGTTAGTATCATAAATGTTGCATGGCTTAAGCAATAGAAAAAGAGTAAACGAAAACCTGAGAAATATAAAGGGAAAAAAGACATAGTGAGAAAAAAAACAATATATATATTTATAAGCACTTTACGTACATTTATAAAACTTATCAATGTTTGACGAAATCAAAATAACTCTAATTTTTAAAGAACTTTTGCATGGAAAATTTGTTTAAACTGAAAAATATTTTATTTCGTAATATCTTCGAATTGATAGAATTTTTTTTTCGCATAGAGGAGTATTTCTGATGCATTATTACCATACGCTGATTCTATGCTTCACATATTTTTTCGCACATGTTTATTCTGAATTCATAAATGAAAAAAAAAGTTTTTATTTTTTAAAGTGCTTAACATTTCCTTTAATACTTTTATTAAAACTAGTCAATATAATTAATAAAACCTTAGTAAAAACTAACATAAAATATATCATATTTCTAATTAGCTTCAGAAATCTTGTTATAAATTACTTAAATGTGGTATTTGTTATTATCTCATTATTAAATATCAAAAACGTATTTTTCTGTTGGTTTATTATTCTTGATTTTTTTCAACGCTTTCTCTTTTTTATGACTTATTACTTAATCTCCATATTTATAATAAAAATTTCGAGATTAATAAATTCATTTTTTAAGCAACCTTTAAGTACATTTTTAATATAAATGTAAATTTAGCTCTTTTTTTTAAATTGAGATATTTTAATAATGGATCTTTTTTTTTTATTTTATGTTTAATAAATAAAGGAATTAAATTATTGGAAGGTCATAGTAATAACTCAAAATTGTTTCACAAGATGACATTTATTTTCCCTTTAGATAAAAGAAAAGAAAATTAATAAGGAAAAAAAAAATAAATAGGAAATGACTTTAATTGCCGTTGCCGTTGACTTTAATTACAATTTCGTTTTCACTGATTAATCGAAAAGCATACTTTATGATACATAATGACTGGAAGTACCGGAAGAAAAGTTACAAACGAAAACACCCGAAACACCAAGGGTATTAAGAAAATCAGTCTTCTTAGTGTTTATCTCATATACATTTGTAGCAGTTTGGGTAAATGGGGAACTGAGAGAAATGAATACTTTAAAGTTTTGCATGAAAAATATGAGTCACATTAAAAAGTAAATAATAAGTGAAGCAATAATTTTGTTATAAACAACATAATTGAAATTTATATATATATATATATATATATATATATGTAACGAATAAATATCGGGAGCGTTCCCCGGACTTGTAGAGCGTAGTCGCAGCCGTTTACTTTCCGGCATGTGTCCGTACAGCCGTCTTTAATAAGTAATGACATCTAGGAGTTGACAGAACTAGTGGATTAAATAATTGGGACTCGGGAACCGCTTGGTGGACCGAACTCTTATTTAGCCGCTCCTCTTACAGTCTGAGTCGCGAGTTCGGCCGGGGGCCCCTCGAGCCGCGTACGATGATTTTCAGGAGCTACATTATCATACGTTTTGCCGGCATCTCAAAATGGCAAGATCCCTTGTTTTTGGCGCGGGTTTTAGCTAATATCTTGGGGTTTAACATATTTTCCAGCAGAGGGCATAGTTGTAAATTTGGGAGGAACATTTCTTTAATTGGTTGATTAGCTTTTGATTGATTGTCCAGGCTCAGATGCAAGACCTGGGCCTGGCCGACCCGGGAATCTGCTAACCACAACTGAATGAGAATATCCCGTACGTCAGCAAGTTTACTCTTAAAGATCGTCCGAAAATGATATCTGAAAGTAATAAGATGTATTGCTGGGAAACAAAGTTACAAAGAGTAAAACTGGTTTTAGATTGAGATTTAAAGTTAGGACGAAAACTTCAGATTTTAAATTAAATTTTTGAATTTAAAAAGGGGTTTTATCCTTTCATATCCCCCCCTCCAAGAAGAGGTCCACCCGGAATTGCCTGCAAATCCGGGGGGACTCGCACGGAGAATGGTGAATACAAAAACAGATAAGTGCGACATTACAGATTAGGGTTAAAGTTAAATCTAAAGGTAAATTTAAATTAAATGTAACGTTAAATTTAAGTTTGCTAAGACGTGAGGGTTGAATTTTGCTGCTGGAAAACATATTTAAAATTTAAATTTTGAAGTATAAACTTTAAGGAAAAAATTTAAAGATTTTAAATTTTTACGTAAAATATCTTAAGTTTAGGATTTGGCTCTCGGGACAACCTGACCGAACTTTACATAATACTTGAAAAAATTAATGACATAAAATATAAGAATACCATAGAATATAAAGAAAAGCTGAAAAAACAAATTACAATAATAATATAAGAAATATATGGGAAAACACAAAATAAAATAATATAGTTTAAGTATTGATCATAATTTTCTTTTTTCGAAGTCCTTTGGTCAAGGAGTTTATGCTCTTTTTGTTAAAGTCTTTGAGCATATATTTCACATTTTTATATAAAATTCAACTATGTAAAAATATAACTTTAGGTACAACTATAATATTAGAAATTGAAAATAAATATAGGAAAACCTAAAACAAAATTATTTTCCATAATTATAAAGAAAACACAATATAAGATTACTTTTCATGTGTTGTAAGAGATTCCTCCAGTCATGAATTATGTTTTCCACAATAATTAAAATTATTTTAATAAAAATATAAAAGTACACCTGATTACTGTGGAAAATATGTTTTATGTACAAAATATTCACATAGTATTCAAAAGAAAAAATAATGTACAGGAAAATATAAAAATATTCAACTTAGGGAAATACTTAAAAATGTGAACTTATAAAAAGTTGAAATTTTCTTCACCTTTTATTTCAAAATGTGGAAATATTAAAAATATGTTGATACATAAAATTAGCAAAATTAAAAATAATATAATATTATAGCAAATATTAAATAATGTTGAAATAAGTACGTTAAAATATGTATGATAATAAAGAAAAATAATATCTTGAAGCCTTATTTACATGGAAGACTACTTGCAAGGTAAGTAGTATTTATCCTAAACCTCAGGGAGGTTTTAGCACATCCTAAACCAGTTATGGTTTTCGCATAATCCTAAATCTCAATGGAGATTTTAGCAAAAATTAAAAAAAAAGAAAAATGAGCTTTATGTTTATTTTTTGTGTGAAAATGCAGATGCAGTTTACCTGTAAGCAATGGTGTTTATTATTTTGCAGACTGAGGTATTATTCATTTTCCTCAGTGGCATTAATAAACTAAAGTCATAATTTAATAAACCACATCTACATCTCACTCAGCTCTTGGCAAATAGCAAAAATCTCTAAATTTTTAAGAATTCAAGAATTTTACTACTGGCAAAAGAAAAAAATCAATAAATAAAACAGGAAAATTAAATAAATAAAACAAACAAAAAAAAATTAATAGAATAATAGACCCTGGTTCAAACAAGCAGGATTATGACCAAGACTTCTAAGTGCATGGCAACCCGTTGACAATTTTTTGTTAGCTAGCTTTTATTGTCCGGACATTTATTTTATCAACAGTTGCCACATTTGTTCAGATTATACAGGTCACTGAATCCGGTTTGTCTGTAGAGGGGTATTTTCGGTTTTAAGTTACTTAAAAAAAATATTTTGTTTAAAGACTTAATGGGGTGGAACCATGGTCATCTTTAAAAATTGAATGTGTGGAATTAGACACTAGTGGATTTACCATGGTTAAAATGGGGTTACCACGGTCATGTCTAAACCAATGACTGAATTATTGAAACTATTTTTAACATGATGGGGGCGGGACCTTCACCTGTTTTCTAAAAGTGACAGGGGTTAAATACCTGCTTAAATTTTATTTTTATGAAATGGTAAGGACGGGACCTTTTCCATTTTGTCTGTTCAATATGGTTGGGGTAACCAACTCACTCTTTAATATGAAATGGAATTTATTAAAAAAAATACTGGATAAAAATACTAAAAATTAAAACTCAAATACTAAAATATAACATAAGGTAAAATATGACATTCAAGCTATACACAAAAATATAGAAATGAATAATGATTTGTATAAAGTTCTATATATAAAAAGAAATACTTGAAAACGTTCTCATTAAAATAAAAACTGTCTACACAAAAATGATTCAAATATGGATTAATATAACACACAACCTGGCATAAATAACTATTTACAAACATTTAGAAATTTCAGTGTGCTCATCTGTATTTTAAAAAAAAATAATGGAATAGGTTACTAAACTTACGCAAATACTCATTTGCACAGGATTATTTGATAATTTTTTTTTTTTTTTTTTTTTTTTTTTTAATCATGTAACTAGTTTAACATTTATTCACAGTATGCCAGAAACATTAAAATCAAATAAATTTTACTTTTGGGTGATCGCACGTATG
This sequence comes from Maratus speciosus, assembly GCA_963932465.1. Lineage (NCBI taxonomy): Eukaryota > Metazoa > Arthropoda > Arachnida > Araneae > Salticidae > Maratus > Maratus speciosus. The sequence goes on along the minus strand of OZ010786.1, from coordinate 540,278,024 downwards.
CGTCACTTGATGAATAAGAAAACAAAATTAGTGTTATTTTCGTTTACCACGATTTTAACGCGCATGTAGTGTGTCAACCCAAAAATTTTCCATAATTTTAATAATAAACCTTAAATCCGCAAGAAATAAAAAATAAAGCTAATAAAAATTTTAAAATAATAATTGGAATTTGTTTAAAATCTTTAACCTTCCTTTAAAGTACCCATATTTTAAATTAACTACTTTGACTTCATGAACGTTGTCAAAATTTTAAAATTTACACATTGATAACAGTAATTTTTTGTTTTCTTCTTCATTCTAAAATAATTCCCATTCGCAGTGAGAACTTTCCCATTTTTTCTTTAGTATTTTCGGAAATAACAAATTCGTAGTCAATATTTAAAGTTAAAAATAAAAATTAGTAAGAACATTGTTTAATACAACAAAACTGATTTCTTGTAACTAAAATATTACATAAAATAAATAATGAACATGAGAAATCTGCAGAGTTAAGTTATTTCACAAAAAAAATTAAAAGGAATATACTTAGCCTTCCCAATAAAGTCCGCGTATTTTTTTTTTTTTTTTTTTTCCAATTATAGTTACTTTTAAAATGAAAAACATCAAACTGAAATAAACATAAATAAAACGGAACATACCTGTGAATTAGATTATCCAAAGAAATTTACAAAAGAAAGAAAAACTACTTGTAACGCTACCTAATTATTATCACTATTTTTTTTTTTTTCATTGTCTAATAAAGTCTGATAAAGAACAAAATAAAACTGTTCTAGTCCTCGCTTCTCAATTATTCCTCTGCTGAAAATAAAAATATATCAGTTTCTACCGATGAGTGACTCATTTGCTTTGATACAGGAGAAAAAGAGTTACTCGCGATTGCGACCTTTAACCTTGAATAGTCTGACCCACTTTTTCATTCTGTTGATTAGCGAAAATCCAAATGAAGAACTCTGTGTTTGAATCATCTTTAGGAAACGCGAAATCACAGCTGTAATTAAACAGAAGTTTTACCGGAGAGTGGATAGAGAAGTTAAATAGATGTTTACAATTGCAGTCTGAAATTATATCTTCCTTTATCAGGCATCATTGAAGATGAAATAAATTTCGGAGTGAATAAATGCTCTTTTTCTTTCTTTTCACGATCGTTCGATGATTCGGTTGAAATTTAGGGTGCATAGTCTTTCTCGGCACTGAGGTTATTACTTTTTCTATTCTTTCTAATATTTCAGAATGCAGGCAAGCTAAAGCCATTTTCTTTTTCTTTTATCACTGTAGTTATATTTCTCGTGGCAGAGCAGAGGGATTTTCGTAGGGAATTGTCCGAATCGCATAAGTCCAGATATTTTTTTTTCTTTTTCTTTTATCACTGTAGTCATATTTCTCGTGGCAGAGCAGAGGGATCTTCACGGCAGGAAACTATCCTACCGACTTTAAAATGTAACGAATAAATATCGGGAGCGTTCCCCGGACTTGTAGAGCGTAGTCGCAGCCGTTTACTTTCCGGCATGTGTCCGTACAGCCGTCTTTAATAAGTAATGACATCTAGGAGTTGACAGAACTAGTGGATTAAATAATTGGGACTCGGGAACCGCTTGGTGGACCGAACTCTTATTTAGCCGCTCCTCTTACAGTCTGAGTCGCGAGTTCGGCCGGGGGCCCCTCGAGCCGCGTACGATGATTTTCAGGAGCTACATTATCATACGTTTTGCCGGCATCTCAAAATGGCAAGATCCCTTGTTTTTGGCGCGGGTTTTAGCTAATATCTTGGGGTTTAACATATTTTCCAGCAGAGGGCATAGTTGTAAATTTGGGAGGAACATTTCTTTAATTGGTTGATTAGCTTTTGATTGATTGTCCAGGCTCAGATGCAAGACCTGGGCCTGGCCGACCCGGGAATCTGCTAACCACAACTGAATGAGAATATCCCGTACGTCAGCAAGTTTACTCTTAAAGATCGTCCGAAAATGATATCTGAAAGTAATAAGATGTATTGCTGGGAAACAAAGTTACAAAGAGTAAAACTGGTTTTAGATTGAGATTTAAAGTTAGGACGAAAACTTCAGATTTTAAATTAAATTTTTGAATTTAAAAAGGGGTTTTATCCTTTCATATATATATATATATATATATATATATTAGTCACGCAGTCCTTTACAAGATTTCATTTCATTGAAATAATTTCTATTAACAAATAATTGTGATTTGAAATGTTAACAAATGTAAAAATAATGATGGAATAATTTAAATAGCGTAATAACCTTTAATATTATTCTTTATTTAAGAAAAATGTAAAGAATCTGCTACAAAATTTTAAATAAATGATATTACACATCTAAGGATATTTTAAAATTATATAAAATGTTTATTAAAATTTTTATTTATGAATTAAGATGGGTTTTTAATCTAAAATGATACGTACTAATAATATTTTTTTAAATCCAGATAGTATTAAAAATAATTTTTTATATATTAAGATTAAAACAAAATGAATTCTATAATTATGCATGAAATACAACAAAATTCATTTGAAATAAACAAAACATGCACTCCGTCTTATCGAGAACATGTAATGTAACATCATTTTCCATAAGTGTAACGACCTAAATGCGACAATGTTCTTGCGCCTAACGCAATAATCGTATATAAATGCTATATAATAAAACACCGAAACTTCTAGAATAAAACCCTAATATTTTTCTATTACATCTATCCTAAGAGAAAGCCGGAAAAGACGACGTTTTTCCAAATGAAAGTTGCTTTAGTACAGGCGCGAAATTTTCGAACGCCAGCTCGCCATTGGCGAGCAAATATTTAAGGTTGGCGAGAAAATTTCATCTTTTAAAATATTGTGCTTCAAATCGAACTAGATACGCTCAGAAAGCCATTCACTGCCATATACATTCATTGCCTTGCACGCCGTTTGCAGTTAGTTGTTTTTGAAGAATGTGGTGAAATTGAATATCTTAAACATGTGATTCAGTCGTTAGGAGTATTTTTTTTTAAAGATTTCATATGTTAAACGAAACAGCAGAAATTCTAGGAAAAGAAATTCTTAAACTGAGTTACATTCACACTATTAGATTGTTATTCAGCAAAGAAAGTGCTCTAAAATTTCTCTTGCAATCTTGGAATATTGTTGTAAGCCATCTTGAACAGGTAGGTGTCTCATGGAAAGACAACGATAGTGCTAAAGGTAAAGTGTTTGCTAAAAAGTTTGAAGGATTATAAATTTAAACTTCTATGCTTTCTCTTGGATTTTTACACGAAATTGAACCCTTTAAACATAGCATTAAAAACAAGGAACTTGTCATTTCATGTTTGAAAATAAAAATTGATATTGCATCTCAGTTCTGACAGATCTCGAATATAATGTTGGGCCAAGCGAACAGCAGTTTTTGGACCTACTATCCATCTCAGGGATAACCAAGCATGTGCAGCTGACAAATATTAAAAATGAGGAGCAAGAGTTTCCGACTTTATGAGGAAGATTAATTAAATATGCAAAGATATATATCACAGAAAGACTGCAATCAATGTTACCAGATGTGTAAACATCTCTGCATGTTTTTCACACATTGGACTGGCCTCCCAAAGGAAAAATTCTTGAATTTGGGATAGAAGAAATAAAGAAGTTCTTCATGCATTTAAACCCAAGTCTTTTTAATGAAAAAGTGGATATTGTATTGGCAGAGTGTGCAGAATCCCAGTTTATGTTCCCTTCAGTAACACTGAAAGATGTGCTCAAGAAGTTTTACAGTGAAAAGTGTTGAGCAAGATTCTCCAATATGCTCCTGATTCTATCATTTTGTGTTGTTCTACAAGTGAGCACAGATTTGTGTGAGAGAGGCTTCATCTGTCACATCAGACTCAAGACTGCATACAGGAACTCTCTGGAGACTGAGACACTGCATGATTTGCTCTAAATTTCTGTTAGTGGAACCATCCTGACAGAGTCCTTACACATGCGATTGAAAAGTGGATTTTAGTGCAGAAAGGCAGCGCTACAAAAATATGAAGCGCTAAAAGTACAGGAACGTTTCTTTCATGACTTTTTAGTGGTATGTGACAAATTCTTTAACCATTAAAACCTTATCGCAACCTTATTTTTAGTTAATAATATATATATATATATATATATATATATATAGTTAAAAAATTCCAATAGTTATTTCAAGGAATACCACAAACTGTAAACTTCAATTGAAGCGCAAAATTAACTTAACCAAACCAAATAAGAACTATAATTTAACTTACTAAACAAACTTAAAGAAACGCAACATAACCAGCTTTAACTTAAACAAAACAACCACAAGAAACAAGGCAAATAACTAATTAAACATGGAGACAGGTCTGCGTGGCTTATGACACGCTAATGCAGGGTTAAAACTGTTTTTAAGCATGCAACATTCCCCAGATTTACCTGTCGAGACCATATTGAAAAAACAAATGAAACAAGATTAAAGCTAAATGAAACCGACCTACCGAAATCGATCCATATCAAAAGCGATCTGTTTCCACTACATTCCGTAAACCACACGCTTCCAGTAAAGGCATCAATTCACTTCTGTTCTTGCAAGTTCTAACATAATTATACGTCATATTTTTGACCAGACTCACAGGATAACCCTGTTTCACAGCAGTGACGTACCATTTCAGCATATCCTCATTCAAAATGACAGTATCCGATATCAAACGGTTTAATCTGTTTAAACCGTTAATATAAATGTTTCTGAATACCGATATATGGACATTTGAATTGAAATTTAATATTGCAATTGTTTTAAAGTTAAAATCGTCTCTTTTATCATAAACCGATGTAATTAAATTTCTGTTTTCTAATTTTAGATTTACATCTAAGTAATTTGTATTGCAACTATTATGACTACCGGAAAGTTTCAATTCTAAATTTTTAGGATAATATTTAAATTCATGGTTAATCTTTATTCCATTCAGCTCGACAATCAAAATGTCGTCGATATATCTGAAACTCACTATGTCTTTATGTAATTCACTTATATTTTCATATATATCTAGATACATGTCGGCCAAAATTGAACTGCAACTCCCCCCCCATGGGGATACCCTTAATCTGCTTATATACCTTATTGCCCTCATATAAAAAATTCTCTTGAACCACCAATTGAAACAAATCCTGAAATTCCCCCAAATCCAATATATATATATACATTATTTTTTTTCAGTAAATGTAAATATGTTTTGATTTTTTAATTTCTACATTCCTTTATGATTTCGGTCACCAGAGAGTTCTTCATGCTACATCTGTTAACGTTTTAAAAATTGTTCATACTTTTCATAAATGTAAAATATTCTGGATTTAACAGACAGCTCCTTCTAACAATGGTCAATTTAAAATCAGTTTGTCATAAATAGTTTTTTGGGTAAGTGTGGTGGCCGACATTGCTGCCTGAATGAATGTAAAATAGTGGCGATCAAGAATTTTAGTCTGGATAGTATCTTTTCAACTGAAATTGCATGCCTGCTTTAGGATATTCTTTGCATTTTGATATTTTTCAGAGATCTATCAGCTACGAATTTAATGCTTTAAAACTTTTAGAAAATTTACTGAGAAAAGAGTATGGTATATCAATATAGTGTATTAAAATAATGTTTGAAGCATCAAAAACTGTATGTGGTTATTGTGTGAAATAAAAAATGAGAAATTTCCCCATGATTATGCACTAGCGATTTTGTATTGGCTGGGTACACAAATATGTGTTTCAATTGATAGAATTGATCAATAATACTCGACTTTAAAATTATTAATTAAGTATGAATTAATAATAGTGACGTATATTAAAGCAATGAAAAAGACATGTGACCAATTGATTTTGCAGTACTCTTATATAGTTAAACCTCTGACATTTATTGAGTATAATGAAGATACTTAAAATTAAAATTTATTTAAAAAATCTGGCATTTTTCCATTCAGTCGTTGTACTGTTTTAGAATCATCTTTCGATCAAAATGCTTTTCAGCGATGTAAAACAAATATAAATTCTCAAAGATTAATTAAATATACAGTAAAACCTCCCTAAAGCGACCACGTTCCGTTCCAATAAAAATTGGTTGCTCCGAGAGGTGGTCTCTTCATAGAGGTATTAAATAAATCTAGATTTTAGCTGTTGAAAAAAGATCACAATTAATGTTGCTAAAATTTATTTATAACATTAGGGAAAAATATGAAAATTTAAGTATCAAAACAAAAGTTAATTACATAAGTTAATTTCTGCAGTTTTTAAAAAACAAATACATTGACGTTTGCTTTGATTTTACGGTTTTATCATTCATAAGTTTTATTTTCCTTTCGAAGTTCAGTAAATAAATGCATTTTTTTTTTAGGACGGAAACAAATATTGACGAGTTCATTCATTTATCTATTTCTTTGAGAGTTTCCTGTCAGAACAGAGCAGGGGAGTTTATTGACCGTCATTCTTATTTTGTCATCAGAGTTAAATTCATTGCCTAAAAAGGCACAAAGAGGTTTAAACACTTAAAGTTACCGAAATCAAATAAAATTCTAAACTTAGTTTAGAAGTTTGATCAATAATGCGCTTTCTGGGCCTATTTTTCTAATAAAACCTTCTTCAAGCGAACAGTAAAAAATGGAATTTGTTTCATTTTCATCAAAGAAATTGGTCGCACATAGAGGGAGTTCAACTGGGATGGTCTCTCAATGGAGGTAAAATTAGTATTAAGCCTATAGGAATTAAATTCGTTCCATGAAAAAAGTCGTCTTTAAGGGAGGTGGTCGCACAGGGAGGTTTCACTGTATTATGTAATTTTAGATGAAAAATAACCACCAAGTACTTGGACATGAGGGCTATTAGTGCTATTTCCCCATTGACATGTTTTTAGTGAATAAATCGATTTTTTTTAATGAAATTTACATTAATGAATAAATTAAATCATGAGCAACCTCCAAATATTTATCCTTTTTTACGTTAATGCTGCATTAATAACAATGACAATTGAGGACTTACAAAATACTGTTGACTGTTTTGCCAGTACAAGTTTAACAATTCAGTATCATGAAAGTAGTAATACAATTTGTTCAATAATATCTGATGTGTCTTTCCAAACGCTTTTTACATTCTACAGATTTATAAGTTACCGATATTTTGTATTCTGTAAATAATGAATGCATCTTTTAAAATTGAAATGTCAAAAAACATGTATTAATTTAAAAAAAACATTCTAGAGTGCAGCTAGAATACACTAACAAATTTAACTTTCTGGAGTTAATTCATCTTACGTTTTTGGATGTTGTCCCTAAAAGACAGCAAACAAAGAAATCGATATCTTGTCTAAAGAGCGAAACTCAAATGTGTCAAACTGTGCAGAAAGCACAATTAAAATATAATTTTAAACTAACATAAAACATGTTTAATTTGATGCTCAATAAAAATATTTTAATGTCGCAAATATAAACTACTTCAACAAAACAATTAAACGTTATATTTGAGCTACATTAAAGACATGTTATATTTCTTTTGTTTTAACGTATCATAAAATAATAATTGTTTTGATATATACAAACGAGAACTAAATTGTATTAAAGCCACTGTTATTTCAAGACAGAAAAATAATTACGTAAGCTCACATTTAATTATTCCTCAAAAATATGAAAATGAGAATAACAAATATTATAAATATCATTAAGAATAAAGTAGTATTATTAGTTTTAAAATAACATTATAAACTGTCTTTTTTGAAAAATCCAGTAAAATCTTCCATTGGTGTATTGTATTGCTTTCCTCTAGTGTTTAATTATAATATTTTTCTTAAGTGATGCTCAACAGTTTTGTATTGAACTGAAATTCAAATAATGCTGCCAAATGTTTAAAATCTTCTTTTCCCATAACGCTGTGTTTGAAGCATTATTTTAGAGAAAACCATTCTATAATGAATTTTGCAGAACTTGTAACTAAGTATCACATTTCAATCTCAGATTTCTGTTAAATGTATTAAAACTAAAGAAAACTATTGTGTTATTAGTTCTTGGTTTATAGAAAATGTTATAAAACAGATTTGAACGTAATATTTAATATTTTTATCATTTGAAAAGATGATAAAAATATCATTATTAAGCACTAGTTGTGCCAATATATAATATAAACAAATTTTTCAATTGCATTTCAAACCTAGAAGTTATTTGGAATATAAATTTCAACTAAATTATTTCACTTGTTATTATTACTAGGGGGCTCGGCCCCCTACGAGCTACGCTCGCCAACCTACGTCAAGACAACGCAGACTCTAAATGTACGCTAATTTGATCGGCTTTAAAAAGATTTCGAAAGATTGAATTATAATTTAAAAAACAGTGGCGATCTCCCTATAAACGGATTTCTATTCATTTCTCCTTGATTGGGGAATTTGAATGCCAAATCCGCTGCGGTACTACTTGATTATCCAGTCGACCAATTTCGCCAAATTATACAAATCGACATAATTTTTATTTTAAATAACGAAAGAACAAATACACTGCTCAAAACAATTAAAGGATATTGCAGTTTTAGGTGGATTTTGTATCTGGTAAACTGTTTAGCTGATTGATACATGGTCGACAGACATAGTAGGTTATATGAGAATAAATTACACATGTTTGGCAGAAAAAAATGCATTTTATTGCGCATTTGTGTACTAAATGAAAAAAACACAATTTGTGCATATGAGAAAAAAAGAATAAGAAAAGTTGTTTTCTTCAAAGAAAATCATTTTCAGTAGGGGGTATGGTTTCCACGGGCGGCCAGCAACGTTGAACACCTTTGAGGCATGGACTCAATGAGGCTATTAATGACAAGTTGGGGTATTCTGGCCCACTCTTCCAGAAGAGCACTTTCCAGTTCTTGGAGAGTTTGTGGGGGTTGTTGGCGGCCAGAAACTCGTCTTCCTACAGCGTCCCAAACGTGCTCGATTGCATTCATGTCTGGAGAACACGCTGGCCATTCCATTCGAACGATTCCTTCCTCGAAAAGGAAATCCTCCACCAGGTTTGCACGATGTGGCCTGCAGTTATCGTCCATTAAAATGAAGTTATCTCCGATTGCTGCAGCGTAAGGGACTACAGTAAGTCTGAGAATCTCATCCCTATATCGGAGACCAGTAAGCTCCATCTCGAATGATGTAGAGGTCAGTGCGCCCGTCAATGGAGATGCCACCATACACCAACACTCCTCCACCGCCAAATCTGACCCTTTCGTGCACGAACGCAGGATTATTCCTACTGCCACGGTCCCTCCAGATGAAAATACGCCTATTATCCGGATGCACAGAAAAACGGGACTCGTCAGAAAACAGAATATTGCTCCATTCATTTCTCCTCCAGTTGACATGCTCGGTTGCCCACTCCCTGCGGTCGCGACGATGCCTTGATGTTAATCTAACACATACCATCGGTCGTCGAGCATACAGACCTACAGCATGGAGCCGGTTTCGGACAGTCTGAGTTGAAATCGTGGTACCTGTAGCCGAGCGAAGGTGTTGTTGGAGAAGAATAGCGTTCATGGTTCGGTGTCTCCGAGCTGTTAACGCTAAATACCGATCTTCATTGGGCGTTGTTGCCCGTCTACGACCTTGCCCTGGTCTTCGGCCTGCACATCCACTCTCCAAAAAACGGTTCCAAATCCTGGAAATGACACTTTGTGTAACTCCAATGGCTTGCGCTACTTCGGCTTGAGTTTGGCCCCCTTCTAACCTACCAACAATTCTCAAAGCTTCTGAATCTGTCAAATGACTTCGCTGAGACATCGTACTCAACGAAACAAAGCAATCACTGAATGCCGATCATCCTTGTCTTCATTCTCTTTTATCCAGTTGAAAGTCAAATTTCATTCGCTGCCGCTGAAGCGACGTTTTTGACGTCGAACTCAAAATTTGCATACTCCACAGTTTGAAAACCAGAAAAATTTGCATTTGTAATTCTCTTCTTCTATTTTCGGCAAAAAAATTTTCGTTTATATCTTTATTTTATATAAAACTTCAAATATCCTTTAATTGTTTTGAGCAGTGTAAATTAGTACAACATTAATAAAAATACAAATAAAACGTCGAAATCAAAATAACTTGATGACGTAAACATGTGTAACAACATTTCAAAATAAGCTAATATAAAAGGAATTAAGAAAACAGAGCTTTTGTCTCCTGGTATTTCTTAACGAAGCGAAAAGAAAGTCCTTTTAAATGAGACATTTTAAATTAATCGTTTTTAATGTGACGTAATTTTGACCAAGCTATTCTTTCTCTTTTAAATATTCACGTAAAAATACTTTTGTTAGAAATGAAATATTATTTGCGCTTTCCTAACAAAAATAATTGAAAAGATCCTCTCAAAATATCAAATAAATGTCTAGCACAATTTCTAAATGTAAACTGTTTTGCAATATTATTTTGTGTTTGACACGGGCGAAGCCGGGGAGTTCTGCTAGTAGTATATATAAACTCTTGGATAAAATTTGGTTACATATAATAAATGAGTTAATATGATGTAATGAGTAATAACATTAGAGTAGAATTCATATCAGTGGGGGTGGTGTCCCAGTCTTGTCTTTCCTTAATGTGAGTGTACGTGGCGTCCCATTCTTGTCTTAACTTGAATTTTTACAATGATTTCTAATGATCAGAAAAAAACGGACATAGCAATGGATTCAGGATGGTTCAAAGAATTTTTTTAAGCCAATAATATAAAAAAAAAAATCAATTTTTTTCAAAAAAGTCCCACATGTTTCCCTTTAACCCTTTAAGTGGCGGTGACTACACAGTCTAGCCACCTAATCTTAATTCCAAAACTGACAAATCGTATCAAGAATATTTTAATAATACTTTGCGTTTATAATGAACGTGCAAAATAGCGAGTTTTTATTTAGTAAGAAATTCGTTTGAAAATTCTGGTGTCAGTCAATTATTTCCCATCTTACGAACAGAGTTCTCCTACCCCTGAAAGGGTGTGTTTTGTGTGTGAACACACACACACAAAAAAATGAAGTTATTTTTTTTCTCAATAACTATTGAGTAGTGCGCGCTATTATTTGGTCATCTGAGTTCTCTTACTGAGTACTATTTACACACAAAACTTTGCTTTGATTTGGATACCCCACACCCTTGCCTTCTCCTTGTTAGTAATATATTAAGCAGATAAAAATTTAGCCAAAATGTGTCATTTTTGCAGGTTTTCTGGTTTTTTGTCACAAAACATGTAATATTTTCTAGCATGGCATTAAGCTATTATTTGGGAAGAATCATAAAACTTAATTGATTTAAAAGCTTTTGAGAGATTCCCTGACTTTCGGCGCGAGCAAGTCCCGATCCAACATACGCATTTATTATAACATATTAAAATAAAAATTTCTATTTTTCGCTAAAAGGAAAAATAGTGTGTATTTTTAATATAAATTTCATTAGTAGAGAAACGAGTACAGTTTATGAACTATTAAATACAATCATTGAATAACATTTTTTTAAATTCCACTAATCACTTCGAAATTTTGCGAATTGATTGCCTTATAACAGGAATTTCTAAACTTAGCCAATGTATAACATGAGATTTTAGAGAATATATTTACTAATATGTTTAAATCTTCTATCTGGGGAAAATTCGTATTTTCTTTTATTTTTGTCATATTAAGTACTTTTAGTAAAAAAAAAAAAAAAAAAAAAAAAAAAAAAAAAAAAAAAAAAAAAAAAAAAAAAGTACAAATGATTTGTTCTTGCTTTTTATATGAATGTAACATTTAAAATAATAAATGAATTAGCGTAAGCTATCCTAACTTTTAGTGTTGGTGTTGGTGTTGGCGTTGTTTATGATGACCAATTATCTACACAAGGGATATGGGCCTGAATGGCAGTCCTCAGTGGGGGGTCTTTCTAAGCTTACCCAACCGTATTTACGCAAGAAAATCCAAGGATCGAAGAAAACCACGGGAAACTCAAAACTAATTGTCAACGTACACAATTTAGTTCGACCCCAGCACATATCTTTTATTGATATAGATGTATTTATTGTACAAATAATTTTTTTAAATATCTATTTTTTGATTTAAATCCATTGGAATTAGAGAAATTTTTGTTCATATATTCATGTACAATCCAACCATTATCAATAAATAATAAAAATATTTTCTTCCTTTTTTTTTAGAAAGGCTCATAGAATTTATAAAATATAAGCGATTACTTGAATATGATTTTTTTTAAATATCAATAAAATTTAATGTAAAAATATTCTCCCATCTGAAAAAATCTCTCATTTTTAATCATTAAGCAAAATATTTTAAGTTAATACGCAATTTAATACCTTACACTATTTTCATTATTTTTTTTAGTCATGCCATTTTATATTTTTTAAACAAAAGAAGTAGCATCTAGGTTTTAATTAATGTCTGAAGATGTTCTCTGTGGAAATGTTTTAAAAACGTTTCAGAGGTTGTGCTTTTTTTAAATTACAGTAATGAAAATATTTCCTTTTAAAAATCAGTTTAGTACTTTACCTTATTATTATTATTTTGTAAAGCGTGAAATTTTTATATTTTATCTAAAAAAAACCTTTTATGTAGGTTCTGAGTTACTATTTTCATTTAAAAAAAACCTGACTTAAAAATATAACGAATCGTAGAAGTAGCAATCTCTTTTTAATAACACCTTTTTCATCTTCATTATAAATAATCTCGTTTCCAATGCATTAAACTTTCGCAAAGCTAATATAATTAAAACGATTTTATTATTGTAAAATATTTCCTGCATACATTTGCATACAAATATAAAAAGTTCATATAATTAGTGATTCAAAAAATAGTAATTCTTTTATTACTTATTCTCAAGTGCATCATTAAACATTAAAACTTTAAGAACAAAAGTTTGATAGTAAAATATAAATTAATCAGGGAATGTAATACTCTACTAGTTACGAAATATTTCATTTCCCTCAGGGGTATTTATGGGTGTCAGTTAAATATTTTTCATTATTTTTAGAATCTCGAAAGTATTGTATTTATTTAAAAAATATATTTGTCTGTAATATAATAATTTATCGAAACATAATTAACAAATTATAAACATTATTTTGAATTATGAATTACTGCAAAAGGTTCAGCAATTTACATTAAATTCAAAAATTAATTTACGTCAGAAATTTCCCTATAAACATCTGAGTAATTCGTTCATAAAAATTTACACGTAAACCTTCATTCGATACCTCATGCAGTATCTAACCATAGTATCATAAAAAAAGGAAAAAAACACTTATCCCTCAAACATTGGAGAGCACCCTTTACGATTGTGGGGTCTATATGTTTTCTATGTAAATGTTATTCACAATTTTCTTCGAGTTACACTTTCCCCTAGTCATAATTAATTTCTGGTGTCGCAATTATCGATTTATAATAAAAAAAAAAAAAAAAAAAAAAAGAAAGGAAGGAAGAAACTAACAGGTAAGTCCACCGTAATCTTAAAAATTATATTTATTTACACAGAAAATATTTGAACCATTTCTAAGGTTTTGAGATACGCAAATACACCATAAATTATTCACATATACCTTTTAATGATTTTTACAGTTTCATAACGGCACTCATCGATCTTTGATTTTTCATACAAAAGCGTATAGTGGTTGAACTCATCATATCTTTAATCTGTGTATGACTTTTTTTTTTCGTTGGAGGGTTGGTGGTATAAAAACCTCTTAACTTTAGAATCTTGATCTTCGTCATTTTGTTCGTCTCAACTTTAGACTTTTCTTGATTTGTTCAACAATTTATTTTTAATTATTTTTCGATTTATATTTAATTTCTAAGAATGCAGCAAAATATCTATTAAACAAAGGCAAAAAGAAGCATTCTTGGGTAAAAGTTCGAACCAATTTTATCATGAATAATGGTCTATCACCGAGTTTTCGATTAATTTACGCTGTTAAATGATCTTGATATATTAGCTCCAGGACTCAAAACGATCAATGTTCTTATGAAAAATATACCTATGTTTGTTTTTTTAAATATTTACCTGAACATAAGCAATGACTAGAAAATGGTATCATTTGTTCATTTATGGAATATTTTCCATACTCACATTATAAGCTTAAACATACCCTTTAATGTACCAATAACGGCTAGTATATTCCATAGTTTACATAAGTTTTTTTAGGTTTATTTCTACACTCAACATGGAAAGTGTTTCTCATTGACAAAAATGAATTACATTACTATACTATAAGATTCGGCAAGTTAATCATATTTTACTTGCCAATTCATTATCAATCAAAAGAGTTTTACGGATCGCATAATGAAAGTGACAGAAATAAATAGCTTCAATTATTTTGCATTATTGTTTTTGCATTTCAATGGAGTAACAGGATATTGATTTGTAAAGCAAACAGCATTTTCCAAAACCTCGTCATGGAAATTTTTTCCTAAAATATTTCAATTAAGTAGTTATCTTTTCTTGAATATTAAGAAAATGAATTATTTTCACGCTTTAATATTATTAATAAAGTTCTTAAAATCTCCAATAATTAAAATGAAAACCTGTAATTGGGTTATATTCTAGTAAGGTACAGAATTGAATTTTTTACTTATTTAATGATAATCATTGCCCTTTTTTGTTGCTTTGTTTTGTTTTGTTTTGTTTCCTCTATCTTTACAAGAAGAAAGTATTGTTTTCATTAAAATTTTGACTTCCTGTTTTTAACGGGTTTACACGTTTTAGGGGTCAGAGATCGCGAAAAAATATGTTTTTACAAAATGTTTGTCTGCGAGTCTGTGACTCTGTCTGACTGTCTGTATGTATGTAACACACTATTTGTGGGTGCTCTATCTCAACAACTAATGCACGGAATTTAATACAAATTTATATTCCGTTGATCCTGGATAAAATTGACGCTGAATAGTTTTTGGTGTGAATCTCACTACAAGTTTTGCTGCTTTTCTGCATTTTAAACGATGCTCGCAATAGCTCTATCTGAAGAACTATAGCACAGATTTTCATCAAACTTCAGATCCTGTTACTCCTTGAAATCAGTTGGTGCTGATTACGTTTTGGTGTAAATCACCTAATAAGTGACACCGCTATGCTGCATCTTTCACGATTTCCTAAATAGCTCTATCTCAAGAACTAATGCATTAATTTCCATCTAACGTCAGATTCAGGTATTCCATAGTAAACATTGGCGGTGAGTATGTTTTGGCATGAATCACCCAACATTTAGCGTTGCTGCATTTTCACGATTCTCACAATAGCTTTATCTCACAAACTACACTGTAAAAAAAATTCCGCAACGTTCCTGGGAAAAAATGGGCAGCTGAGTTGCCCATTATTTCCAAGAAACATTTCTTGAAAATGACTGAAACTTTACTGTATATGTTAAAAACATTCTACAGAAATGCCAGTAAGTTTCCTTCGAAATACCAGGAATATTTCTGTTGACAGCAAAACATTACTGACATTTCACAGCATGCGGGATCCGCAGACGATTTTTACATTTCCAGTTGACAATTTTCGCTTTATTATCCTTATTTGTTAGAATGAAAAAATATTTTGAAATTGACATCAAAATTATTATTTATAATTTACACAAAAAAATAAATTTTCAGTTAAAATTCAATAAAGTAAATATATATATGATATATTGTTTCTGAACTTTGCTTAAAATATAAAAATATATAAATGTAAATAATAATTAGAAAAAAAATCTAGACATAAAATATTTTGGATTTTCGTTAGTAATTATGTTAGTTTACAAGTTAGATAAAATACATATAAATTTTCATGAAAAAAAAAACCTAAACGTAATTGTATATTTTTTCCGAAAATAAAAAAAAAAAATTCAAATTTGCAGCAATTCAAAGTGTCAAATATATATCAAATTTAAATCAAATTGTAATAAAGTGTTAAAATATAAAATTAATTAAAAAAGAAAAAAAAAAGTCCAGAGGTAGCATCGAACTCGGGCCGTACGGGTGGCGTGCGAGCTTTCTGCGTCCACACCACGAAAGACACGTTGAGAGCTGCAAACTAATGGGTACTTGAAACGTATGCTAAACCTCGGCATCTAATTTCTGAAAATCTAAGTCCCATTTGAAGAAATCCTTTCACAAGAATAATTAGAGATAAGAACTCTAAAACATACTTTAAATTAATCAAAATCGGTGAGAATCATGTTTGATGGTCCCCTCGTTAATGGAGATCCAAATAATAGGTGTATTTTTTTTTACACGGTCTGCTCCTTAAACATTCCACAGACAAGTACGAGAGATAATCTCTTAGCGATGTCACGGAGGTATTGTATTTTCATCTGAATTGTCTTGACAATAGAGACGAAAGGATTATGTCGCCTATTGATTTATTTGCATTCCATATTGATTTTTTTACATTCATTTAAGGAATTCTTTTTCGACACTCGCGCGCGAGCAACGGATTATAGCAAAAAAATAATAAATGGCGGCCGCAGCGTTTTGCTGTTTCCAAATTTTGTGTCAGGAACGTTTCAGATAAGAAAACCAGAATTTCACAGGAAAGAGCTAAATTATTCTGAAAACCTGAGAAAAGGCGAAACGTTCCTGGATTTTACATGGAACGTTACCATTTTTTTTACAGTGTAATTCGCGGATTTTCATCAAACTTCGGATTCAGTTAGACGTTGACATAAGTCCTTGCTGATTAGGTTTTCGTTAACATTTCGCAACAGGTGTCTCTGTTATGCTGCACTTTGCAGGATTTATAGGATTTTAGCGATATTCTTATCTCAAGAACTAATGCACGGAATTTCATATATTTAGAATCCTCATGATGGGCATAGATTGACATATAATTTTGGCACAGTGATAGTCAATTTATAAATATTAAAATGCTTTGAAAAAATAATGCTTTTATTTTTATTTTTATTTATTTATTTATTTATTTTTTTTTTTATAAAATAGAATGTTTTGGGATTAGCACATTCGACTATTTTCTTTATACTTTTCGGAAATCACTTCACCTCATTCACTTTTCTGAAAACTATTATAAAAAATCTCAACATGATTTTTTTTTAATATTTAAGGATAGCACACATATTTAAGTAATCAAAATACAAAATAAATATTAGTGTCATTTAACATAAGGAAACACGCATCATTATACATTTGTAAAACTTCCAAAATATAAAACTACATTTACAAAATTTTCTTAATTCAAACAAATTGCATTACAAAGCTTTCAAATACAAAATTTTTAATTACGAAATTTCCAATATTTCTGGTTACTTTCAAACAGATTTCTTTTAAATTTCAAATATTGCAATAGATACCTCTGTAAATGAAATTATATAATTCTAGAAAATTTTAATTTCAGGTTATTTATTGAAAAGTAAAATGAATAAATTCTATGATTTCAATTAATTTTTAATTAATGTTTTGTAATGCAAAGATGAGTCCTTTCTTCTTCTGATTGATTTTTTACTAGTTATTTAAAAATATGTTACAGGAAATTCATTTTCAACAAATTACATTCCATTATCAATGCTGCATTGTTTTCGAATTAAAACTTTGTCTAAATTAAACATAAACCATTTTTTTTCTATTTTATTCACTTTTTTAATCAGAAATAATTAAATTTTAAAACCTTATTTATGCATGCATATGAAGATTTATTAAATGCAATTAAAAGTGATAAATGTAATAATATATACAAAAAAATTCTTTTTGAAATTTAATTGTAATATAAATAACACCAATCCATGAATATATTTATTTAAATAACACACATTTCAGTTATTCAAAAATACTTTAATTTGATTTATTTAAATAACGTTTAACATCCATTTCAAATCCTTCCATTTCCTTATTTTCTTGATATTGTATAACAATAAACATTTTATTTCTTAGTATATATAATACGACTCAATCACATTAAAATAGCACGAGGGTGCGTCCATAAAAAATGGTACAAACAGCAACATTTCAAAAGTAAATACTGTGGTGGGAATATCCCCCCCCCCGATTGGAGGCACATGGAGTTAGTTGCGTTACAGCTGTTGTGCGTGTATGTATTGTTAGTTACCAGACATATCTGATCGACTTATACGACAAGACGTTTGAAAATGTGGTCCCGATTGTGCCATTTTGACACTGTTGCATAAAGTCCTAGCATTTTGAGTGTTGGTGTTATCCTCATGTATGTCAAATCCAGGAACATACTGCTCGTCAAGCTGAAGAATTGATGCAAACGTGCAAGTGATAAGCCTAGTATCATCTTCCATACAATCCAGATTTGTAACCCAGTTGTTATATCCTTTTTTTCCGAAATTAAAAGAACACTTATCTGGAAAAAATTTCTTTGCAAATAGTGATATTAAAACATTTGGGCAGAACTCTCTTTAGAGACAAGGACGCGTTTTCTTCCAAGTCGGGTTAAACAAGTTGGTCGTACATTCAGGTAAATGCGTAAATCGGTTTGGTGATTGTGTGGAAAAATTATTGGAAAACTTCCTTCTTAATTTCCTTCTGTATTTCGTGTCTATTGTTAATAAATAATTTTTATTGCCATTGTAACTTTATTTTTTTTAGCTATCCGCGTAAAATACTGCATTGAAGGAATTTGTAATAATATTGTTTTAAAATGCGAGAATAAAGACTAAAAATTTAATTGTTAGTTTCATGAATTATAATTCTTGTCAAAAAATAGTACTTATTTCATTATTTATGCATAATAAATGATATACTTATTTAGCAAATAAATTTTCCACAAACATTCTTCATCTTGTGTCCATGAATATCAGATTCGTGATTTGGCGCGTCTCATAAGACCGAGATTCTAAATTGCAGTATCAATGGAATAAAAAACTATGTGCGTTTGGACACTATATTCAGCAGCCCTATCGTATTAGTTTGGGAAACACGTCATTGGTTGTAGAGAGTACACGAACGGCGATTAAAATTGCATTATCAAAAGACATAAAATTTCGTGTACGTATAAGGTAAATTTAAGCTGCACAGTTTGCTACTAGACAATGCTATCCGAGGATCGGAAACTTAAAATGAATAAACTAAATACGATAAAGAAGAGATTCAAATGTACATGTGTATTGCTAATGATGCCCAATTTTAGGTAGATTTCGTAAGAAACACTATATATTACATTCTGCCCTGTGTTGGAATGTCTGAAAATGTTTACAGATCTTCTCTATTACTGACCCTAGAACACAAAACCACCATCCCCAGTTCGAAACTTTACCTATCTATCTATATATCTATCTATCTATATATCTATCTATCTATCTATCTATCTATCTCTCTCTATATAATATATAAAAGATACCTCTTAAAAGAATTTGCGTTTCAAAAAGAATTTTGAAACGCAAATTCTGTTAAGAGGTATCTCTTATATATTTTATAAATATCTAATTTCGGTAAATGTTTTTGCAACGTTAGCAAAAAAAAAAAAAAAAAAAAAAAAAAAAAAAAAAAAAAAAAAAAAGTGCTGTGTTTAATGCTGCAATTGCGCAAAAACTTACTGTGTTATGTTATGATTTCTACTATTGTACTTACTTGATACCTATATTTAAGAAATTCCATTTTATGCTGCATGTTTGTCATCTTTCATGGCCTATATTAAACTTCATTTCAACATTATCATATTCACTATTGTTCATTCAGTGTTATGAATTGTAACTAAATTTATTAATTTAATTTTAGTAATTGGAAGTAGATGAGGATTTGTAATTATATATATATATATATACCGTGTGTCCTAAAAAGGACTGACTGATTTTAACCCGTTAATAGTCGCGCGTTGGTCTTTTCCCCGCCCGAAATTCGTTATCTTCCTGTAACTCATTTCCTGTTAAAGTTAAGATAGCCAAATTCCGTGTAGCTGACCTTGAGTGTTCACACTCTTGTGTAGTAAAATTGCAAGTCATTCCAGCTATTTCTTAGCATTTTATCGCATTCTTAAGTTTCAATCGGTCTAAATGACCGCGTTGCGACCACTTGTGTTAGTTGAATTTTTCCCCCTCGTGTTCATCCTTTCCCATTTCCGCGAAATCTACGGGGGAAAGTTTCTTCGAAGTATGGACTCTCTGTCTGTTGTTATTTCGCCTTTCTTCTTTCTGCTATATTTTACCCGTTCATAGAGTACTTTTTTTTACTTTTAGAATGTTACTAAAAATTGTTTTATTATATTAGTTGTGAAGTAAGTTCGCACAAAAAACTGATTGATGGTCACTTACATTTTTTTTTTCATTGTCAAACATTGCGGGAATAAATTCTCAAATTGATAATCGTTTAAATATGGAAAAAAAGGGAAATTCATCATCATTATTTGAAAGAAGTTGCTTTCCATTTATTACCGAAACATATAAATGAAAAAAAAAGAAAAAAAAAAACAGACAATAACACAGCCAAACCATTAAAAAAAAGAGAAGAGAATTTTGTGGGAATCAGTAAAAAAATTGCCGTATCTCCAAAATCTGAAAAAGTATCGTTTTTGTACAAAAAAAAAAACAAACTAGAAAGATAAAACAGTTTTCTCAGAAATGTAGTATGTATATCTGCGAAGAACATACATATAATTTATTTGCACAATAATGAGAATTTTATAATGTAGGTTAGAAATTACGCAAATAAAAAACTCTTTTGGATAATTCAGTGAATATTTATACTATGATTTAAAAAAATATTTTAAGTATTTTTCTAAAATTTATCTTTTTTTAAATTTTCATACTGTAAGTAAAAACACATTTTTTTTTTTTTTTTTTTTTTTTTTTTTTGTTTAACAATGCCGCAGAAAATGTTTTTTTTTTTCTTATTATTATTGAAATCAATAGAGGCTTGGGGACGGTATCTAACAAAAAATTAAATTTGTTGTCCTTCATCAATTGTTCAAACTGTTTTTCAGAATAATGTTTTTTAGAATACGAGAGAAAATCCATTTAAATAAAATTATTGCTGCATATTTATAATTTCGGAGAAAAATTTCTTATTGTTTTTATTATTTTAATGAATGTTATTATAAAACAATAAATTATAACAATAATACCTTATTATGAAATATACAATTGAATATTTATTTTAATTAAATAGTTGCTGTAAAATACATCCCTATTAAGATGAACCTTTCAGTGATTTATTAATTAAAATAATTTATCCATCTTAGGATTTAAATCTACAATTGCAAATGTATTTAAATTAAATATATAATTTCAATAACTTATTATTTAATTTATATAAACGAAGTTCGTATCCAGAGTTTTTATTCAGGGGCGCTGCTCCCACCCTGAAATAAGTAGAAAAACTACAAATCGTGCATTTTCATTTGAAAAATGGATTTAATCATAAAATCTCGAGAGCCCCCCCCCCCCCCCCCTCCTCTCCCCCCTCATACACACATAGACACCCCACAAAATAAATAAATAAAACGTAGTTACAACATTTGCATTTATAATTTCGAAATTAAGTATTTTTTACCTGTTTCTTTATTATACATATATATATATATATCTATAATATGCTGGTGAATTAGTGGTATTGTATTTGATTTGCTGTTGCATGTCATAGGTTCCATTTTTATTTTCAGTTTAATTGTTCAATTTTATGTCAGTGTAATATATTGATGCTAAATTTATTAATTTTATTTTATTAAATGGATATAGAGTGCCGGAGTATCATAAAAATCTACCTGACTCTAATTCTGTCCTTCCAAAAAAAAAAAAAAATAAATAAATAAATAAATAAATAAAAATAAAAATACCCGTATCACGAATTTAGATTCATATTCGTAAATGTTTTCCTACTAATTATTGATTCATAGTAACATCAGAAATTCAATCTAATCATTTAATATTTACTTTTAAGTATTTATGCAAAACGAAGAAAAAGTTATTAAAAACATTTATCTAGATGCCAACTGAATATATACTTAAGCGAAATAAATAATTTGCTGTAAAAGGTTGTAAAATGAATAATTGCTGTAATCTTTTAAAGTTCAGTCAATATTTTCACCCTACGTTATCCGTTTTCGATCATCTGATAACACCGGCAAGTTTCCCCTTCGTTTTTCGGCCTGCTAGTAACGGCGGCAAATGGACCGAACGCGACTACTAACGTTCTAAAAAATGTCGCGACTACTCTCGGGTTAAAATTCAATAACTTGCAAACGGTGACAGATATTTAAAATTTTCTTGCAGGAGGTTTATGCATAAGGTCAAAAGTTTTATTACAGTGATTTTCGATTTTAGTTCGAATTACAAACAATAGATGGCGCTGTAAGCAATAGTCGCTAAATACAGGCTCGATTTTTGGTCCTTTCTCTTGTTTCATGCGGAAAAAGGAGATGGAAATGTATTATCCGGGCCACAAAGTACCAAAATTCGAGCCTGAATTTAGCGTATATTGATCGCAGCGCCATCTATTGTTTGTAATTCGAATTAAAATGGAATATCACTGTACAAAAAATTTTGACCTTATGCATAACCCTCCTGCAAGAATTTTTTAAATATCTGTCAACGTTTACAAGTTATTGAATTTTAAAATCAGTCAGTCTTTTTTGGGACACCCGGTATATATATATATATATATATATATATATATATATATATATATATGCCCTCTGGCGTTGCCCGGGGTCCGTAAATAATAACCTTAAACAGAATGGAAGTTTGATTTTATATCTTTTGAAATTCTTTTAAATGAACCTAATTTCGGAGGCTGCCATTGCCTTCCTCAGTGTCTAGACCTAGAGTGTTCCCAACAAACTTCTTTCCGAACGAACCTGTAACCAGGGTCGCCGTTACCTGGGGTAACATGTACCTGAAGTGCTCCGCACGTGCCGAATACAATCGAAAACCAAGTTGAGTGAGCCAAACCTCGTATTAATAAAAAAAGGAATGCATCATTAATGTTAGAAAATGTTGGTAACTGAAGTCAAAGGTAAAATTTAATAATACAGAAAGTAGACGAATTGTAATCTAAGTTGAATGAACCAAATCCCGTTGAAATTGAGGTCCTTAGAATCCGAGGAAAAAATCTGCCCCCAAGCGGTAGAAAATGCCCCCTCCTATTGTAAATTTCACGAATTAATATTAACATTAACATGATATGTAATAAACGGATAAATTCTCTTATCTAAAGTTACCTTTAAAGTAACGCGATTTTTAATTTACGGCTGCAGTTTGTAAACGTAAGTGGATGCTGAAAAAGGAGATTAATGTTTGAAAACAGTAGTAGCTGAGGTATAACGAAAGACTGGTTCCTGGGAGCCAAGCTCTTAACTGGAATATAGTTGGATATAAGAATTTTTTTTTTTTTTTTGTAGTTTTAAAGTAACTGGAGGACGCTGAAACTATGTTATATATATATTTAACGTAGTATGCAATGTACATATGTTATATATTTATATATATATGACTTTTAGGGGGAAAAAATCCTTGACTTCGTCTATTCAGAAGATATCAAATCCACGTAAATTTATTACAAATGCCCCCTATAAATATTAATTATGTACCTTGCAATTTTTTAAATACATGAAACGAAAGAACATACTTATATCTTTCATCCCAATTAAAATTGTGTTTTAAAATCATATACATTTAAGACATTAAAATATGAAAATGGTCTTTTTTTTTCATTTTTTCCACTTTTTAGAGTCAAGAGTTAAATTAGTATGTTTTTAAAAATTTGACGTTTATTGCTTTTATACTGTTACTAGACATTACATTATACATATATATCATTAAAAGTTATTAACTAGGCATCGAGTTCGCCGCCCTGTCCTTGTGTATGCCCAAACTGACCGTACCTTTAAGGGTTAATATCTCAGTTAATTACCAATGATTTTTTTCGAAAATCATTATCAACAATGCTTTTATTCTTCTGCAATGATAGGTATATTCAGCGATGCTCAACAATTTTTCTGAATGCCTGTAAATCGAAATTTGTGTATAACAGAAAAATGCTAATTACTCAAAAACTATGTGACCTAGTGTAATCGCTATAATTTTCCGGCAAGGTTTATATTAACGTCTACTACCTCTAATTTTTTCATAATTTTAGTTTCAGTAGATTCCGAATTAGATGGGGGGGAGGACATATTTTAGCGCTACATTTTCAACAATATCATTGAAAATATAATACCTAAAATTAAAAGGAATGTATTTTTGAGTTCACCGTTACAAAAGCTTTCACAGGATACCCCACATGATATACAAAGAAAATATTTATTTTTTCAAGTAGCATAATTAGCCCCTCTACTTTTTTACTAAATAAATTTATGAATGTTTATTAATCTGAAAATATGTGGGTCAATGGTCTTTATTACTTCCCCTAATTTGAACTTTGCACGTTCCATAGTTTACGATTAAAAGGGCTGTGACAGACAGACAGACGGATAGACACAGGAGTGATCTTATAATGGTTCCGTTTTTAATTTTAAGTACGGAACCCTAAAAATTAACTATTAATTATCTCATACACAATTTTTTATAGGATTTTAACTGATTAAAATATGAAATCGAACAAATATCTTAAAAATAAGGATGCGGGGAGCATCTTCAAATTTTATTGATAAATTTTAATTCAAAAGCATTAAAATTATAATAAGAATTGAAATTTTTGATAATATATGTTCTATATACTTATTGTGAAATGTATACATGCACAAAATTTTATATGACTATGGTGAAAAATGAAAATAAATATTTTTTTCATGCCCACCGTCCCACTAATTGGTTATATAAAACTAATCTGTGCATAAATTATTGAATACTTACCTTTTGACAGATTTTTTGCCTTATTCCACCAAACTTTCATCGGATATTTTCTCTTTAATCAGTTATAAATCACTTTTGATTATTAGAAGCCGAAGTAAGAATAATAAACAAAGTAACATGGCAATGCAAATTCGTATGATGCACACAAAACAGATCCATACATTTTTTTTATTTTATTTATTTTTTTTTAATTTTTTTTTCCCACACTGAACGTAAGACTACAAAATCGCTTTATTCCAAGCTATAGATGAGAGCAGGGACTTTGCTTTATTAAATCTCAGAAATTCTCTCATGCGAGCAATACTATTAAAATTTAGTGGTGGTAATCGGTCATTTGTACCTCAGCGCTCTCTTCCCTGTATAATGTGTCTACGTTTTTCCTTTGAGTAGGAAACTCTCGCTGTTTCAATATTAGGTGAAGGTCTGGTAATATCGGACAGCTGGTTGTACCGGTCAAGTAGAGTTTCAAGCATTGGCCGCGGTTAGCAGCACCTTTTAAGCGACAGTCTTGTTTATTAAGCCATAATGTCTAGGCATGGAAATACACATGTGATAGGCAGTCAAAGTGTCGGAGTGCAGCGTTCGGGTTGTATGGAACAAACGGTTGGATGATTGTATCGGACAAAATTTTGCTGGTTTAAAAAGTTAAATTCTTACAGTTTTCTCTCTTTTATTCTAGTATGGAGAAAATACGTAAGTTGGATAGAACTCACATGAAGGAAGCTTTATAAAAAGTCAGACTTTCTGAAATGACAATCAGGGAAGGTAGTGAAAAATATTGTGCTTTCAAAGATATTGTGTACAGAATGCCTCGAAACCTCTTGTTTCAAATCCCATGAATGCCCTTAAACATAGCAATCGATGAAAAAACAGAGAAAAAGCAATTAGAATAAGCAGTTAATAACCTTTCAGTGATAGAGCTTATCAGCCCTGAGACTTCTCATAAGAAAACAATATTTGAAAAAGATTTTAGAGGTGATTTCACATGTTCCAAGCATTCCAAACGAGCGAGCAAACACGAATCTCGTAACACGACAGTTGTGGAGAAAAACTGAAATTTTAAACTCATAGTTCTTTAAGGGATCTCAGGATTCTTAAAGCTTCAAAATTTTCGAAATATTAATTTTTTAGATGTTAAACGTCCATCTTTTCCATACATTTTGGTATGTTTGTTTCCTTGATATTCTCATTAGACCAGAATTTATGGCTATTAGAATTATACGTGCTCAATAGCTAAAGCTGCGTTTCCGAAATTTTGAAGTGATTTTTCTCCAAATGAGATTTTTGTGTATAACGCGCAGGATATCTCAAAAACTTTTGAATATTTTTGTCCTGAAATTTTCAAAACATGTGTTTCATGTTATTCTATATGTACTGAATCTAAAATTATATTTTTATTAATCCAAAAAAAATATTTTTTCAGCTGATTATACTGTTGAAATTTTCAAAATTTTGTATTAGATAAATACAACTTTGTATTAAAAATATAAAAAGGCTTTAAATAGAAATTTATTTAGGTTTAGGATAATTATTGTAATCTGAAGTATAATAAGGCAAAAAAAAAAAAAAAATCATTCTAGTTGCAAAATTTATTTTGTAATCCTGTGCATAAGCTATTAAACCAATTTTCTGCTCGACAAATATTTGACAGTTTGGATTGCCGTATAAATTCTAATTCTGTATCTTGAAATATTGTAAATGCATGAAATGAACACACTTATTAAGGTGGAGCTTAGAAAAAAAATAATTCAAAATCGGCCTGGTGTACTAAAGTCGAGTATTATATTCTTTATTAGGCGAAAAAAAATTCTGCCCCCTGAGTTGATATCTTCATGCACACCAAGGGCCGTGAAAGTCCCAAATGATAGCTAAGCTACGCTAATTTTCCGAATTTTAATATCTATTATAAATTAATTTGTTATTAGCCCATTATGGATACAATGCTATTATGTTCCTTTACGATGTGTAAAAAGTTTTAAATCACTACAACATCATCTTCATGCACACCAACAGAGTTAAATCTTTATGAAATCTGACAAAATTTGGCTTATTTTTGGTTTGGTTGAAGATACAGTTGCATAATAAAAACTAAGATTTACACATTAGTTTATTAATTTCGACGATATATGTTCCTTTTCCATATTTACTTTAACTGCTCTGTTTTAATAAGCACCAAATAATTATAATAGGTAAGAGTAATACGCGTTTTTAAACACATTGTAATCGCGTTTTATGTTTCAAAAGCCTCTCTCCTGGAACGTGACTCAATTTAATACCGAATGTATCCAACCCTTCTGTCGGAGGCCTCTGTTATAAATTTAACAGTTCTCTCAGTTGCTTGTGTGTGACTTGGCAATTTCAACAGGTTCGAAAGAGTTTCAATGCCTGCACCTAGTGCACCATTGTTGAACATTTCAATTTCGACTTTCCCAATCTCCTGGTCATTGAAGTCCCATTCGTTCTTTCACATCCCTCTGTAATTTTTGATTTCCGTCAAATAAATTGACGCAGGCTTCTTCTGCAAATTTTACTTTTAGAACCCTAAACTTCCTGAAATTCCTGTTATGTAGATGTATTCGCTTCTGGCTTGACATCACTCACGATGCTGATACTTTTGAAACAAAGTAAGAAGGGACTGTGAGAAGTTAAGGCAGGATATGCCATCATCACAGTGGGCTTTTTGATTAACTTCAATGTTTTTTTTTAATTGCTGTAAGGGCAATACGTTGGTCCAAGAAAATATGTGAAATAATTTCGAATCATCCTCAGAAAAGAAGAACACATATCACTGTTACAGGAGCCCGTTTCTCTTTGTATTGAACATGTTACACCTGCTAATAGTATGGGTTCTAACATCAAGGTGTAAATAATGGAACATTTGAACAGAAAAGAAATAATGAACAATGATCTAGTTGTGATAGTGTATGGGCTCTAACGTCAATACTGGTGCAGATAATGGGGTTGTAATATTGATAGCAGTTAGTTTGGAACGCCCTCTTCAGTGCCTTATTTGTATGTAACATATAAATGAGCTGCCAATCCATCATTTAGTTCAACATCTGGTTGGAGAGACTTTTGGGCCAATCTCATTTTCAAAATCTATAGGTAAATCACTTAAAATGAGTGAAAATTTATCTTTTGTAAAATTTATCCCTGTAAACTGAAATGAAATTCAAGCTGTTGACTTTTCAGAATTAGGTAGTGACCAAAGAATAGTCCACAAAGCATGATACGTTGTTTTACCAGGGAAAAATACTCCAGAATTTTTCATTTAATCTTGGTATCCTGCAAGAGTATGTGATGAATGTCTATATACCTGTTTGGTTTCTGATAAAGAAAAAACCACATTGTTCAGATGGAAGTAGGCATGTATGGACTTTAATAAATTATTCAAGGTATCTGAAGTCAGATTTGAGGGATATTATTGAAGTTGCGATTGAGAGAAACAGCTATTTCGCTCATGAGGAAAACTCCTTGCTATGTTAACAGATGGTAGGAAGCACATCAGTAAACTAACATTTAGACGAATAAAAGCAGAAAGACACGACAGCCAGCAGAGAAGACCGCTAGAAAACAGGAATGAAAGGAAGTTTAATGTTCCAAAAGTAGTTCTTGCAGCAGCAGACTATGTCAATTTAATTGATGGGAATCAAAGATTAGATAGAGATGTTAAAGAACGAATGGAGATTACAATTACTAAGATATTGGAGGCAGATGAAATCGAAAGACTCAAGAATGATGCACTAGGTGCGGGTACTGAAATTCTTTTAAACTTGTTGAAATTCCCATGCCACACACAAGTAACTGAGACAACTGATAAATTAGTAACTGAGCCCATTGAATCAGTATGGAGATATAAAAGAAGAGAAGGATTAATTGGAACTCCAATTGAATCATATTTCAGAATGAAGGCTTTTGATAGAAAACGCTATTACAAAGTACAAACTGAAAGTTTTTAAAAACTCGTATTACTCGTACCTATTACAATTATTCCGTACTTATTAAAACTGAGCAATTAAAAAAAATCATGGAAAAGGAACATACATTATATCATATTTAGTCGAAATTAATAAAAAGTTAAACACTTGTGTATAGCTTGATATTATTGTGTAACAATATCTTCAAATAAACCTGAAATAAGTAAATTTTGTCAGGTTTCATAAGTTTTAACGTTGTTGGGACGCATGAAGATGATGTTGTAGAGATTTGAAACTTTTTACATATGGTAAAAGAACATCATAGCATTCTATCCACAATGGGCTAATATCAAATTAATTTTGTTAATAGCTATTAAAATTCTGGAAAATTAGCGTAATTTAGCTAAAATTTGGAGATTTCACGCTCCTTGGGGCGCATGAAAATATCAATTCAGTGAGCGGAAATTATTTTTACGTAACAAGCAATACAATACCCAACTTTCGCACACCGGGCCGATTTTGAATTAAAAAATTTTTATTCTACGCTCCACCCTAATATTTATATCTTTTAATACCAACAAACATTGTGCTTTCAAATCTCGTCCATATGGTTAGATACTTATTCTTTGAATTTCACATTTGAAATGGTTTCAATTTACACACATAATATTGTATAATTGACACTACATAAAATGGCGTATCACATGACGCACAACATTTAAATCATTGGATACATGCTAACTCATATATATTTTCTTTACAAAAAGAATTATACTGACATCTGTCTTCTCTATCCGCATCCACATCGAAAATGAAAGAATTATTACTCTGCTTAGTTTTATGCGTGAATCTATTATATTCTTTATCAAATTTAGCTTCAGGCCCTCTATAATCAAAATTATTAGCGATGCCTGATGACTGTTCATGTCTTCTACAGTTGCTATTTCTCCAACTGTATGTATTTCTCCGCGGACCATTAAAATATCTTTTAATGCTTATTTTATCTTCGAATTTCGTATTGTCTCTTTTACTCAGTTCAATCTTTTTGCTTTCAAAAATTTCTTGTTTTCTTTCTATTTGCTGTACATCTAAAAATTTTCTCTGATCTTCGTGATATCCGTGACGTTAAACAAAATTATTTATCGGATAATATTTCCTTTCTTCTCGCGTGTTTTTTCGTTTATAATATTTTTCAATTTTCTTCATTTCATTTTTATTTTCATTCGCGCAAGCACATAATTCGCGTCTTTCTTCTAGGTTATTCATTCGTACTATTCGTGTTACCTTATTTCTTTCATTAAAATTTTTGTTACTAATTGAATATACTTTTTTATCACAAGACCTTTCCGTTTTTCTCATTATTGCGTTTCTATTTATTTCATTGGCCACACATTTTAAATTTTCACCGGTATACCTTTTTGCTTTAATCTACAATACATAATGGTCTTGCCTTTGGCGTTTTCTTCCTTGGCGAGAATTTTTATTTTGACACCTTCTTCTGTGACTGTTAAACTTCATCCTGATATTACACTTACACCTAACAATATGTCACATTCCAGACCTGATATTACGTGAAAATTATGTGTCAGTTTCACGTCGTCTACTTGTATTTCGTGCTCAAAGTATCCTATTGGCTCCGTTTCTTCTCAGTCAAATCCAGTCAAAATATACAAATTTTCTTGGCATAATTCAGGTGCGCCTATTTCGGTGTAATATTCTTCATTTATTAAACTCGCATTGCTCTCTGAGTCGATGATAATTTTCGTCGGTTTCTCATTTATTGGAACTACACGTATCTTTTTTGTGGATTTTGCGTTATATTCCGCTTTTGGTAAGCTCATTATGTTTCTTTTTTTAGCGTCATTATCGTTTGCTTTCGTAATCGGGGCACTATAATACTCTTGTGTGCTCATTTGATTACTATTTGTACATTTGGCAGCGATATGACCAGGCAAATTACAAGAATAGCAGATAATTCTTGAATTAATAGGTCTTTCGGCTCGTCTTATATTATTTCGATGGGCATTTTGATCCCATTGGCTATCTATTTCCTCCCTGTTCACTAGGGTGGTCCTTAAAAAATTAACTTTAAAAATTTCTATGGGGCACCCTCCTGTTTTGTTCTATGTATAAAATAAAGACTTCCACAAAAATTTCAAAATTTTAAAACATTTTTTAAGGGTCGCTACCAAGGGTTGAATATTTAGAAAAATATTAAAAATTGACATATTTTGTAATTTAATAATATATTATTAATACAAATCCATAGTCATTGCCAAATTGAATGATGGTATGATATTAGGTTGTAAAGACTGTCATTTGTTTCAAGTTTCAACATATTTACGTGGTCTATTGTCCAAACACAGACAGGAGTATTTCATGTCTACACTCTATTTCACCTCAACTTGGAAGCATTGTGAAAGGTAGAGAACCTAACATTCCGCCTTGAAAAGTAGTTCTCCGTTATTTTTTAATCTTAAATAGCTGAAATGCGTAGGAATTTATAAGATAATGTTTATAAATTATAGAATTTGATTTTTTTTATATTCGTAAAATGTCTACTAAATGGCCATATTCGTATCAAAAGCAGAGCACAAAACAAAAAAAAAAAAAAAAAAAAAAAAAAAAGAGTTTTCGGCATGCGTTCCTTTGACTGTTCACTGGGATCGCAAAATTTTAGAATACATTTCAGGATCTATAACTGTAGACAAATTACCCATTATTATTTCAGTTAAAGGTACTGACCATTTAACTAGCTGTTCCAAAACTTCAATCAGGAACAGGTGAGGCAATAGCTTCTGCTGTTAACGAAACATTGGAGTTGTGGGGATTACAAGCAAGTAAAATGTATGACTTTTGATATAACCTTTGTTAATACCCGATTATCAGGAGAAGCTTTTGCTCTTGTGGATTAGAATATGAACAGAGAAATGATTTGCCATCATCACATCCTTGAAATTATGCTTGAAGAAGTTGTTGTTATGTCTCCCGGAGTTCCAAGCGGATCATACATACTGTTATTCAAACAATTTAAATTTTCGTGGATGTCTATCGATTATGTCATATTTTAGACAATTTAATGAATGAAAAAAAATAACACATAATGCGTCAGAAATTACGGAATTTTCTCAAAATCATCTTAATGATTTTACAACAAAGGGACGATTGCAAGGAACTGATAGTGCTTGCCATCATTTTCTTAGGAGGAGTACCCGAAAGAGGTTTTACATTAGAGCTCCAGGTGGGTTGCATCGTGTTCCATGGATGGTGAAGGCCATATACTCGCTCAAGGTTTATTTATTTAGAGATCAGTTTAAACTCTCTAAGCAGGAAGAATCTGGAGTTCGTCAATTTTGCTCGTTTGTAGTGAAAATCTACATTCACAGCTGGTATCAGGCCCAATGACTTATTGCTCCTGAAGAACTTGAAAAAAGACGAAAATATAAATGAAATCATTTCTTTTTGTGCTTTGAAGAAGTTCCTAGGACATTTCTGTACTTCACAGAAGAACTATAATTGCTTTTGAATTTTTCGATGATAATGTCTTTTTTGAAAGTGAAAGAAAAATGGTGCATGCTTTGAAAAATGAAAAAAATTATGCACCCTTGAACCGTACGCGTGCTGATCCTGATGTCATTCTCCAAAATGACTTGCAAGGTTTTCTAACAAGTATCACTCTCAGGGGGTTTTTTTAATTATGGCTTAATCTTCAGACGTTTTTGAAACAGATGTGACTAACTGGAATGAAAATGAAACCTACAAAACATATAAGGCACTAGCGACTTCAGTCAAAGTTGTTAATTATGTAGCCGAAAGTGGGGTAGCACTCATAGAGTTATACAATAAACTTCATACAAAAGATAAAGAGCAAAATTAGCATTTCAAGAATGTGATGATGACAATCCAAATCATTTCTTTGTTCAAATTCTGTTCCAGAAGAAAACAAGCTTCTCTTGATAATCCGGTATTAACAAAGGTTGTATCAAAACTTGCATTTTACTTGCTAGGTACTCCCACACGACTACAATATTTCGTTAACAGCAGAAGCTATTGCCTCACCTGTTCCCGATTAAAGTTTTGGAACAGGTAGTTAAATGGTCAGTACCTTTACATGAAACAATAATGGGTAATCAGTCTACAGTTTCAGATCCTGAAATGTCTTCTAAAATTTTGCAATCCCAGTGAACAGTCAAAGGAACGCTTGTCAAAAACTCTTTTTTTTAAGTTGTATGCTCTGCTTTTGATACGAATATGGCCATTTAGTACGACATTTTACGAATATAAAAAAATCAAATTCTATAATTTATAAACATTATCTTATAAATCCCTACGCATTTTATCTATTTAAGATTAAAAAATAACGTAGAACTATTTTTCAAGGCGGAGTGTTAGGTTCTCTACATTTCACAATGCTGCCAATTTGAGATGAAATAGAGTGTAGACATGAAATACTCTTGTCTGTGTTTGGACAATAGACCGCGTAAATATGTTTAAACTTGAAACAAATGGCAGTCTTTACAACCTAATATCATACCATGATTCAATTTGGCAATGACTATGGATTTGTATTAATAATATATTATTAAATTACAAAATATGTCAATTTTTATTTTTATTTCTAAATATTCAAACCTTGGTAGCGACCCTTAAAAAATGTTTTAAAAATTTGAAATTTTTGTGGAAGTCTTTATTTTATACATAAAACAAAATAGGTGGGTGCCCCATAGAAAATTTAAAAGTTAATTTTTTAAGGACCACCCTACTGTTCACGCTATTTTGCACCTTATACGATTTGGCGGTTTTAAATCCTCTCAACGCCGTATCAAAATCATCTAGTTTTTCCTCTAATGCATCTACTTCTTTTATCCTTGGAAATTCCTCAATAAAATGTTCTCTGGTTTCTGGCGGTATTTTTCGCTTAATTTGATCAGTTACTAATAACTCCATTAACCCATCAAAATTTGTTACATTCATTCCACGCACCCACTCATTAAAGTACGTTCTTAACTGAAAACCAAAATCGCGCCAATTATCTGTTGCCTCCTTTTTATGAGTCAAGAACCTCTGTCTAAATTCTTCAGCCGACATTCTGAATCTTTTCAACAATAAATTTTTTATATATTCGTAATTATTCACATCCGGTTCATTTTCTCTTGTAATTATGCTAGCTATTTCTAACGGTAATAAACTTAATAGATATGAAACCCATTCATCCTTGTCTATTTTCATTTGAGATACTTGTCTTTCGTATAATGTTAAAAACATACAAATATCACTATTTTCACTGTCAAAACGGTTAAGTGACTTCAATAAATCAAAATTTTTATCAGTTCCCGTTCTTTGAGCGAGTATTTCTGCATCCTTCTGAGAGTCTATCTCGGCTTGCATTGTCAATTTCTTTAGCTCAAATTCTCTCGTTTTTTCTCTATCCTCTATTTCTAACATCAATTTCTTCTCCTCTATCTCTATCTGTCGTGCTTCAAGTTCCGTCTGCCGTCTTCTCTCTTCTGCTTCAAGTTCTAATTTTCTTTCTTCCAACGCTATTCCCTTCTCCTCTTTCTCCTTCTCTGCTTCTATTTTTCTCTCCTCTTTCTCCTTCACTGCTTCTATTTTTCTTTGCTCTTTCTCCTTTTCTGCTTGCGCTTCAAGTTCTAACTTTCTTTTCTCCTTGCTAGTCGATGATATTACTTCAAGACGGTCTTTTATAAAGTCATCATCAAAACTTTCCAAAGTTTTTATTGCTTCATTTAATGACAGAATGGTTACTTTCTCAGGCATGTTTATTCCGCATTCCTCGCATAGTTCAATCAAATCGCTTCGTCGCGCTTTATTCAAAATCGACATAATGATGTGTTTCTTCCGTAACCGTGTCAATTTTTTATTCAAATCCCGGCACCGAGCCCCCCAAACTGTGGGTTTAATGTTAATAATATATTGCTGGATCGAAACTAATGCTCTTCAAATTGTGAATAAGTATAAAAATGTTTAATGTATTACCAAACATACAGCTTAATATTCAAAATAACATCGTAAAACTCTCAAGAGCTTTCCGAGGCCTTGCTTTATAAACCACCAACCGATTACATTGCTGAATATCTATAGAACTTCCAAAAACATAAACATTTCTTGAATTTTCTTATTATTTTATCAAACCACTCTTTTTTAGCTTTTTTCCTGTGCTGCTCCCCGTGTTGTACTTTTTATTTCATCTCAGACTGCATATTCATTAAATAAACCCTTGAGTTAGTCAAGATGTGCTGTTGAGAATATTTACAATCCTACATTACAGATAGAAGTATTCATGAGTTATGAAAAACAATGGCATTAATTGTGTTCCAAAATATACCAGTTGGTTGTCAAAATGCAACAAGGGAATTTTTAAACTCTAACAGTAAATTACTAATAAAAACTAAAGTGACTAATTTATTTTTTTTAACTATTTTATAATTTAGTATTTTAATATTAATTACAGCAGGATTATCAGTTGAGAAAACAATTTAAAAATTCAAAAAGATTGTTTTAATACTGTTTTTTTTATGTTGCATTACCTGTAAAAAAAGAGCAAAAATTGTATATTTTTTCATTAAATTCAATATTTCTTATTCTCTATCACACGTAATGCGGTTAATTTTTAATAACTGTGTCCTACGCCAAACAAACTTGTTTCAAGGGAAAGTTTTTGGAACAACAAGAAAAGCACTCATGAAATTATGCATTCTTTAAAGATAAACATCGAAAGCTAACTAATTAAAAATATTTTTTTTTCAGAAAATTGAGAAGTATTTCAAATTGGGAAAAAGTAATCTATCGGGGTTATTTGAATCAAACTGATGAAGCGACCTAAAGAAATTGTTGACACTAGATTTAATTTCCAGCACTAATAAATTTAATAACTGTCAGTGTTTAATTGTTTTTGAAATTTAGAATCTTTTAGCTTTGCAGTATGAACTTAAAGGACTGCGTTTAGAACATCATTAAATTTGTTTTAATTATTATGACTAGTATATATCGTTATATTTTATTTATCAAAACTCTGCATTAGAAGTTGTGAAAATTTCCTTTAAATCTGCATTGATATTAAAATCAATAGAAATAATAAGCATTTTTTTTTGTTGGAAAATTACACATTTCTAAAATATGTTTTTTATATATTTTTTTCACTTTTAATTTTCATAAAGTATTTCACTGGACTATACAATTTAACTATTATTGGGTTTCTGATGTGTTCAATATCGATTTCATATATATATATATATAACCGTTAAAAAACATTACCGAGCTGCAACAAAAACTGTGAAATTATGAATAAAAAGACATTAACGAATGCAGTTTTCCCAAACACACTTAACATACATTCCAAAAACATTTTAAGAAACAGCATATATTGAATAACAGAAATTGAATGATGAAAATTTGTAGAACTTAGACAGAAACATCGGGTCCCAAATACCTTAAGTTCCACAAATAAAATGTATGGTTTCATCTTCATATTAGCCATGAATTATCTAAAGAATATGAGTGGAACTACCACACACATAAAACCGAGAAATAAACCATTCAACACCAATTAAGTTCAACATGAAACAAGATTTAAAAGGATAGAGGAAAAATACAACAACAAATTACCAATTAAAATCCATACTATCATAGCATTAGGTATAACAAATACACTCATTATGCATTTTATTCTCATTTAAGATAGTATACTATTAGAAATTAATATGATATTATCCTGAGTATGCTAAAATTTAAATACAAGTTAATCGTTAACTTTATTAAATATTTATGAATATGAATAAATTTAATAAGAATTGATAAATATATAAGTAAAACTGCACCATTATACACACACACACACAGAGATATATATACATATATATATATATATTTAATGTCTATAAAACTTCTGCATTAGAAGTTGTGAAAATTTCCTATAAAACTGCATTGGTATTAAATCCAATAGAAATAAGAAGCATTTTTTTTTATTGGAAAATTACATATTTCTAAAATATGTTACATATATATTTTCACTTTTAATTTTCATAAGGTGTTTAATTGGACTATACAATTTAACTAGTATTTGGTTTCTGATGTGTTTAATATTGATTTCATATATATATATATGTATATATATATATTATACCATTTGTATTTCGTAAGGAATGTTTAAATAGTGACATAAATAGCAAAATTTTAATGAACATTTTTGTTTGAAATTTTAAACAATCATTTAATTTTTTGATATATATTATCATTATCCTACATTTTTGATTATTTTTAAAACAATCATCCGACTTGTAAGTAATCCATACGAACAGTAATTTTTGCATATGATTGAAATATTGTCCACACTGATAAACATTTCACCGTTGTATTACGGGAAAAGCTTGGTAGCACAGATTCCAGAATTCCCCCGCAATATTACAGTATGCACCGTTACATATTTAGACTGTATTAGGCCGTAAATGACAGTAACTTTGAAGAACGTCTCTGACCGGAATTCACAGTAATACATAGATTGTAAATGAGTGTTTTTGACCGTATATGACTTTTTATTTTATTATTTTTTATTATTACTATTATTATTTTGTGTATCAATTATTATTTTGATTCAATTTCCATCAAAGACATATATACTCTCTGTGTTTGTATCCTATGAAAATGGAAAAGGGAGATATAAAGTGCATTTTACGTAGATGCAACCAGCAACAATGGATAATATTCTAATTTTAGCGGATTATTGTAAAACACTAAAAGTTACAGATTTTTATGGATTTATATGTCATTTAATTATTTGATCAAGTTTCCGTTTTAATTTAAAAACTGTCAAAAGAACATTATTGTAAATTGTAATAAAATAAGAATAATAATATAATAATACATTATTATTATATTACATTACTGTGCATTGTCTTCCACAATATTGAATCTCAGAAAAATCATTTCACAACACTAAAAACTTATATTTCATCTTTAAAAAAAAATTCATTTAAAATAACTTTCCAGACTTCAGTCACCATCCTTCCTTTTCTCATTCTGCAAAGTTTATATCCCTAAAACCTAATGTTTAAATTAAAATAATAATAGTAATACTCCAAATACGCTCCATCTCCCCCCCTCCACACACACATTTAATGCACAGAATTTATTTTTTACTTAAAAAAAATTACTTTATTAATTGAATTAGAAAAAATGAGTTGAATGAGAGTTTAACGAACATGTAAACAGTTTATTAAAACCATTTTACTAGTTTTATACTTTTTATTTAACAACTTTTCAGAAATAGATGAAATACAAGAAAAAACCTTCCAAACCTCACTAAGTACATAATTGCTAAATACAACTCTGTAAAATATTTTCACAACTATTGCCTAAAGAATTACATTTTTTTATTAATTTGAATGCTGATGTTTCCCAGCGACATTTAACTTTTTGATAATCATAGAAAATTTTCTATTATTTATTTATTTATTATTCTTATATTATTATTTACAATGAGGAAATGAAAGGCAGTGAGTGATATTTGGAAATAAGTTTTAAATGACTTTATTAAAAGTTTCTTGAGTTGTGAAGTGTGCATTTTTCTGATATTGAATATACACTGATTTTGTAATAATATTATATGATTATCTTGTTATTTATTTATTACCCAATAGTACTTTTTTTTTTTTTTTTTACAACGGAAATTTTTGCGAACATTTAAATGACATATGCATAAGCATTTGTCACTTACCTTATTTTAGAATAAGAAAATTGAGAATCATCTAAAATAAGAATATTATTTCATCGTTTTTATTATTATCAGCTTTGATTACTGGACACCGAACGCATATTCTATTTCTTTGCAAGATGGCTGCCAAAATAAGGACTGTTGAAGACACGCGTAAAACGTCTCTCTTGATTGCTCACAATCTGGAATGCGTTGAGTGCCTATGCGCCGTTTGATCAAGTTTTGCGGTCGCGAAAAACAGTGACTAAAACAGGCCGTAAAAGCTTGTAAAACCCTGTATTTCATTATCCCTGGACCTTATATGACTGTTGAAGTGAGGATAATATTGAAAAAAATGTCAATAACATATGATTACTGCCAACGTGTGATATTTAGTGGGTGAACGCAATATTTACAACAATACTGTAAATTACAGTAAATTTATACAGTAAAGTACTGTAAAGCAACAGCTATTTTTAACAGTGCAGTCTAGGAATCGAACAGAGAACCTTTGGTTTCAAATGCCAATTCTCTTCAATAGATAATGATATACATTTAATCATTTCACTACCGTAATGATATAACATTATAATGATATGTATTTTCCTAGTTTGATCATTTGTAACACACATTTCATTACTCAGCCGAAGAAAATACTATTGTACGATCACGTGGAAGTACCTAATTCATTTATTCGATAAAACTTATCTAATCCAAATTTCTGCTTTAAACATTATTTTAATGCAATATATGAAAATACACATAGATGTGCGTCAGGAAAGCTTCTTAAAGCTCCTACGCATCGGACGGCATTAAAATTTATTAAATTCAAATTTTGACATTTTGAAATTTTGGCAGATTATTTAAAATTAATAATAATAACCCCATGTAATGCGTAAACTATATCCAGAACAAAACAAATAAGAAATGTTGTATGTAAACTTATGCTTATGCCTCTACTTTTTCACTCTCAAAAATAATTTACTAAAAAATGAGAACTTCCATGTATTCGTATTTTTTTAAGTACAATTGTTTCAAAAAGAAGTAATTGTTAAAAGTAATCTACTTAAAAATGAGCATTTCTATGTATTCATATTTTTTATGTACAATTGCCTCAAAAAAGAGCATTAATCTACCTAAAAATTAAAATTTCTTTGTACTCGATTTTTTTAAGTACAATTAATTCAGAAACGAGTATATGATATTTTGAAGTTGTGTATACTTGTACTTGATTTATAAATGTATGCAGAAATGAATACATATATTTTGTATTTTAAAGTCTTAATATTCATGTTTAAATCCTATGTGCTCAAAAATATGAGTTTTCTGATAAACCCTTTTCTTATACCGAATTGACAGTAGGGATTTCCAAGCTTTTATTTAAAGATATGTCTATCTTTGTTATAATTTTTATTTTATAATACACACTTTTCAAATTTCATTACAATTTCATTAGAAATGTTAAAGAAGAAAATTTAGTTTAAAAATTGTTTTATTAGAAATTAGAATATTTAAGAAAGGGAAAATTCATCTCTGCTGGTCGATCTTCAGTCGCTGACTCATAAAAGGTGTCATTTGGAAGCAGCTGGCAGCTGCTCTTATAGCACAGTCAGTACAATAGTGATCTTCCGCTTAGAGGACTCCGGTTCAAATCACAAGGCGGCTCATACACGAAATTTCAAGAATAAAAATAGTAAATTCGTTAGAGTTAAACTTACACTATGTGTAAAATTACTTAAAAGATGACACAGGTTTTTAGAAAATGTTAAATTATTTTAATACCTTAGAACTTTCAACTATAAAAAACATACTCTTTTTCAGAGGAATATAAGAAATACTACAGCTATTGACGCCTAATTTTCAAAATTCACGTAGATGGGGAAGAAAGGAGTGGAAATGGAAGTTAGTTTATAGATCCGGAAACATTGCGAAAATAAAACATGGATATAGGGAAGTGGAAAACTTACACGTTTTATCATTCTTTAAGTAAACTGAGCCAAATTCTGGGTATGTTGTAGGATAAAACGTCATTACAAACAGTATTAGGTAGCTTTCTTTACAAAAAGCTACCTATTGCAGCCGTTCGGAGGAAAGCGATTTCAAAAATTTTGGTATATTTTCATCGATCATGACCCCCAGACCCCGAAAACCAGAACCTCGACCAGACCCTCAAAATTGATATATATATATATATATCTGACCTATGTCACACTGTAACTCTCGTATTTATGAACCGATTTCGATGTAATTCGGTGTGTATATAATACCTACCAATGTCTCGACCGAGTTCGTTGGCCAGCTTCATCCGCCATTTTGCTTCAAAATGGCGGCCATTTAAATTTTTTTTTTATTTAAAAATTTGAAATGTGGTACCAAAAAATTGAAAATGGAAAAATATTTTTTTCTTATGTATTTGAACTTTACACAAAGACTCCGTAGCAGTTTTTGTTTCGTCTATATCTTAAAAAATGGCTGAGTTATAGCATTTTGAATTTCTAGCGAAGCTGACATTTTGAAACGTCCTGAATTTTGTCACACGATTAAAGGCGTATTTATGAACCGATTTGGATGTAACTTCGTTTATACATAGTACATACCAATG
Source organism: Maratus speciosus (assembly GCA_963932465.1). Classification (NCBI taxonomy): domain Eukaryota; kingdom Metazoa; phylum Arthropoda; class Arachnida; order Araneae; family Salticidae; genus Maratus; species Maratus speciosus. Next base: position 540,237,051 of record OZ010786.1, on the reverse strand, counting down.
TCTCGACCGAGTTCGTTGGCGAGCTTCATCCGCCATCTTGTTTAAAAATGGCGGAAATTTAAAATTTTAAGAAAAAGTTAAATTTGAAATGTGGTGCCAAAAAATTGAAAATTTAAAATATATTTTTTTCTTATGTGTTTGACCTTGATAAAAAGAGCCGGGAGCAGTTTTTGTTTCGTCTATATCTTAAAAAATGGCTGAGTTATAGCATTTTGAATTTCTAGCGTGGCTGACATTTTGAAACGTCCTGATTTTTGCCACGTGATAACAGACGTATTTATGAACCGATTTGGATGTACCTTGGTGTGTACATAGTACATACAAATAACTCAACCGAGTTCGTTGTCCAGGTTCATCCGCCATCTTGTTTCAAAATGGTGGCCATTTAAAAAATTTAAAAAAATTTTAATTTCAAATGAGATACCAAAAAATTGGAAAATGAAAAAGATTTTTTTCGTATGTGTTTGACCTTAATACAAAAATTCCGGAACAGGTTTTTTTTTCGTCTATATCTAAAAAAAATGGCTGAGTTATACATTTTGAATTTCTATTGTGGCTGACATTTTTAAACGACCTGATTTTTGTCACGCGATAACAGGCGTATTTATGAACCGATTTGAATGTAACTTGGTCTGTACATAGTACATATCAATGTCTCGACCGAGTTCGTTGGCAAGTTTCATTCGCTATCGTGTTTCAAAAGGGTTGCCATTTTTTTTTAAAGGTAGTTTAAAATTTAAAATGAGGTATTAAAAAATTGGAAAATGAAAAAGATTTATTTTATGTGTTTGGCCTTGATACAAAGATTCTGGAGCAGTTTTTGTTTCTGAAAATTTGTTCTTTTGTTTATAACTTAAAAAGTGGTTGAATTATAGCACTTTTAATTTCTATCATGGCTAACACTTTGAAACGATCTTGTATTTCTCACGCGATACCACACGTATTCGCCTATTTCGAAGGAAGAAGACATGTGGATAGTATGCATCAATATCTCGACCAAGTTCGCTGTCCAGCTTCATCAGCCATCTTGTTTCAAAATGGCGGCCATTAAATTAAAAATATATATATTTATTTAAAGTGAGGTGCAAAAAAATTAGAAATTGAAAAAGGTTTCTTTCTTAAGTATTTGACCTTGATATAAGGATTCAGGAGCATTTTTTGTTTGTCTTTATCTTAAAAAATGGCTCAGATATAGCAGTTTCAATTTCTAACGTGGGTGACATTTTGAAAAATCTGATTTTTTGCCTGCGACAGCACTCGTATATATCAACCGATTCCGATGTGAGTGAGCAAGTGCATAGCAATTACTTAGGTCTCGACCAAGTTCACTGGTTAGCCTCATCCACCATGTTGTCTTAAAATGGCAGGCACTTTAAGAAATCGCCGAATTTGTCAGCTAAATATAAGTTACTTTAAATAAAAGCAGCTTGGATAAAGCTGACTAATTTCGCGAAATTCTCATTCATAATGATTTAGTATTGATAAAAATTTGTATTGAATCTCCTACATTCGGTTTCCACTTAACTGAGCTTCGTGTGTTTGAATAATATAAGATGGCTTTTTTAAAATAAGGAATATGAAAGCTACCTCTTCCTCCCGGCACTGGCCGGAAGGACTTTTTTCTTTAGTAATAATTTCTATTGATTCGCGGATTATTAAATCATGATAATTCTTTGAGGGATATACAATTTTTGCGTCTTTGAAATTAACTTGTATAATCGGCTTCTGGTTAAGTCTTGATAGGGCTGTTGTAGGTCGGTTATACTTTAAATCTCTCAAATGTTCTTTCATACGAACTTTAAGTTTACGCGAAGTCATGCCTATGTATTCGAGATAAATATTTTCTGTTTCCAGTGGAATTACATATACCACAGAAACTTCATCCCTCGCTCCTAACATCACATTTTTTTTTAAAACCTGTGTCATCATTTAATTAATTTTACACATAGTGTAAGCTTAACTCTAACTTTTAAAGATGAATTAAGCATTTCTATTTATTTATTTACTGAAGTAAATTCGTTGTTCTTTACTCCAAAAATTGTAGTTCTTCGCAATTAAAAATGGTGATTTGTTGGTTCTCTATAATTTCGTTTTTTTTTCTTAAAGTGTATGTGTGTTTCTATACATACTTATTTTCGAGTCTCTGTATGTACTAAAAAAAATGAGTACATGCGTTTTTCAATTTTAAGAGTTAAGTACTCGGAGCTATTTTAAGATCGGGAAGTGCTCAATAATTAGTACAATTTACTTATTTTTAAGAATAGTGTTTTAACAGTGGTATTACAACCGAAAACTATGTGCAGTGTTCTCTTTCATTCTATTTATAGCAAAACATTTCTTTTAATTTGTTGTATGCACTGCCGCTGGAATATCAGCTGTAAAATAAAATTTATTATTAATATTCATCCAGCGATTGATTGGCACCAAATTAATATCTAAAACACATGTTACGGAAAAAAAATTTAGCTTCTGAATAAATCTTATTCTGCCATTTACATTGCGTCGAGGAAATGTGCACCTCAGAAAATTTAAATGTATCCAAATTAAATTACATCCTAATTAAAAAGAAATAAGAAATGTGGTTTATAAACTTATATTTATATCTCTATTTTTTCTTAAAACCGAAAATTAAATATATATTATTTATAAAATAAAAGAAATATAATATGATATACTGAAATCACTCCTAATTGTATGTCTTGTCATATCTATCAGTAATTGTACTTGGTATGATTGTCAGAAAATAGCAGAAATTTACAATATTTTTCCTGAAGTTGAGTGTCGTTGGACATTTACAAAAAACAAAGCGTGAAAATTCAAATGTATATATATATATGTGTGTATGTGGGTGTGCGTGTGCAATATATGGCCATTGATGATCGGCCGCTTTCAATTTTAAACATATTGTCGAATATTTAAAGATATATTTGTCGGATTTTTCTGGAATTTCAGGATTAGGAAGAATATGTTCGACTTCATATTTATAAACTGCTGTTTGATCAGAAGGACAATTAGGGGTCAACAAAAAATCAAAGGAAAAGACTAACGTGTGGGATCACCCTGTAAAATGAAATTCATGAAATGATCTATCGCTATAGCTTAAGAAAATATAAATATTGTACAATATATGTGTTCATTTGTGGGAAAATAGAACGTATATTCATGGAGATATACCGATTTCTTTTAAAGTTCACAATTTTTTTGCATGTTTATTCTTCATATCATGCAGGGTTTTTTTTTTTTAAATCAAATTTAACGCCAGTTTCAAATAATTTGAAAAAGTGTAGTAGAAAAAATATGGTGTATTGGGAATGTAAAAATAGCGGAAATTCGGAAAGATATCGGCAATATAGTGAGCGAATATTCAGTTCTTCTCTAAAAGCTGCTGAATGATAAGGGATTTTCCAAATTGTCATTTTTTTATCTGGCTTTCAGCAATTTTTGCAATTAATGAATGTCAACGAGTAGATTTTGAAGAAATGCTTAGATTTTGATACTTCTTTTTTTCTTGGAATAGTCTCAAGGCTCGTTCTGGTCATTTTTCACGAAGAACCAAAGCATCAATAAAAAATGAAAATTTAAAAAAAGTAAAAATTAAAAAAAAAAAGTAAAAATTAAAAAAGAAAATTTCCCAATCATTTAGCTGTTTTTAGAGAACAACTAAAAAATCAGCTCACTATATTGCCGATATCTTTCTGAAATTTTACGATATTTGACTGGGGTCTTTTTATAAGTTGCTCTATAAAGTTGACTATCAAATTATGAAAAAACAAATATTTTTATCGTGCGCGCATCCTTTGAGAAAAAAAATTTCATTCAGTTGCTCATATTTTATCAAATATTTTGTATATTTACATTCAAACTACACCATATTATTTCTACTACATTTTTCAAATTATTTGAAACTGGTGTTAAATTTGGTAAAAAACCCTGCATGATATAAACAAAAAACATGCACAAAACTTGTGAACTTATAGAAAACAAAATCTTTTAAAGCCAAAACTTAAAGATTTATGACAAATTGTATTTTATGAACAATTAGTACTTTCTGGCATCAAAAGGTTTCTTTTTGTTTCTATTGCATGTAAACTATGAAACTTTCTAAAGAAGGCATCAATATATTTATTTTGCTTAGAGTATTTATACACTATAGAAAATATTGAACAATCTTAACTTGCTAAGTTTAATATCGGAATGATTTTTTAATTATTGTTCCTCTCCTAAATATTCGATAATTAACAAAAATATTTCCATAATGATTTTCTATAAAACACATTTTGCAGACAATCAATACTTGAATATTTTTATATAACTAATTTTCATGTAGCAGTTTTATTTGTTTTAATATTTTATTCCTTCAATTTTAGAATAATTTTAATAACCTAAATTGTTTTATTGAAAAAAAAAAAAACAACATAATTTAATAATATTTTCTGTCAATGAGTTTTCCCTATATAAAAACTAATTTTTTTTTCGCTTCATATATTATTATACAAGTTCACTCTAAATAATACGTATTCAGATATTTCCAATCATATTTATTTCCTAATCATAAACAAATGGACCATTTATGTTTTTTTTTATTATTTTATTATTTTATTATATTTTATCATCATGAATTCTTATAACATTCTTTTCAAAAATTAAGAAAATTGCAAATTTAGTTTTCTACTGGGTATAACATTAATGGTAAAATAAAAATTGATAGAAACTAAAATTCATATATCATTTTGTTGCACTGCTTTTATTATGTAAGTAATTGCTCCTTTAAAAAGTTTTATAGAAAATGCAAATGAATTAAATACTATCTGAAAATATTCTCTGAGTTACTGTATTTACGTTTTGTTTAAAAATGAAAAAAAGAAATCAGAAAAAGCATTGCGATAATCATTTTTTTTACTCACGCCTTCGGTGCAATTTATGTTTTAGAATTCACGACGCTAAAAATATCGATGACTATGACTTATGAAGCATACTTTTTATTATTCTGAAAATAGCGCTTTCTAATTTTGGGTAAAATGTGTAACTGAAATTTCAAGAACCTTACGTAGAAACGGTAAGTAGATAAATGTCAAATGTAATCAAACTTCTACGTATTTATTGATCTAAAAAATTTTCATTCTTGGATAATTGATTTTTTTCTTGAATAACAGTAATTTCATGAAATAGATTAAACTTTGGGGATATTTTAATTGTCTTTGGAAAAGTAATTCATATTCGGGATATACTGTAATTTTTTTTTTTACTGATATATCTGTTTACTATTATAATATTCAGCTATTATAACAGTGTTGGTTATAAAAATGTTCCTTTTTGTTTTTACTGCCAGTAAACTAGGGAAATTTAAGGGAAAAAACCCACCAGTATTTATTTTGTTCAGTGTGATTACATATTACAGACAATCGTAACTTGCTCAGTTTTATATGGGAATGATTATTTTACAGTATTACAACCTCTAAATATTCGGTATTTAAGAAAATTATTTCCGTAATGATTTTCTATAAAACATATTTTGGAGACAGTCAGTACGTACCTGAATATAACTAAATTCCATGCAACAGTTTGTTGTTTTAATATTTTAAATCTTCACTTTTACAAAAATTTATTAACCTGAACGGTTTTATTCAAATAAAAAACATGATTTCATAATATTTCTATTGTTGAACGTCCAGTCTCTAAAGTTTTTTAACTTCAGAATTCTTTTTTTAAAATGGATACATATTTTTGCTGTATATATTTTCTTATAAGTTCACTTTAAATAATACGTATTCAGATATTTCCAATCATAAAATTGATTTTTTAATCATAAAGAAATGGTATGTATTTTTGTATTTTTAAAATCACATCATGAACTCTTATTACATTTCTTTTTTCTAAAAATAAAAAAATTGCAATAATCATGGTCCACTACCAATAAAAAAGTTACTTTTCCTGAATGTATTCAACAAAATTCCTATTACAATGTATTCTGAATATGAATTACTTTTCCAAAATTAAAATATTGCCAGACTAGGTAAGGCGATAACTGTTATTGAAGATCAAAATCAATTTCCCAAGAATGAAAATTGTTTAGAGAAAGAAATATGTCGAAGTTTGATTACATTTGACTTTTATGTACTTACCGCTTCTAAGTAAGATTATTGTAATTCTACTTGCATATTTTACCCTGAAGTAGCAAGCGTTATTTTAGGAATAATAAAAAGCACGGTTCATAAGTCATAGTCATCAATATTTTTAGCGTCGTGACTTCTAAAACATAAGATGCACCAAATATGTCAGTGAAAAAATGACTATCTCAGTGCTTGAACTGTTACTTTTTTCATTCTTAAGCAAAACGTGAATATAATAACTCAGACAATGTTTTCAGATACTATTTAATTCATTTGCATTTTCTATAAAAAAATATTTAATAATAAAAATAATGCAACAAAATTATGACTGAATTTTTGTTTCCAGCAATTTTTATTTTATCATTAAATTAATATACTGTAGGAAACTAAATTTGGTAATATAGCTATTATATCTGCATTGACTATAAAAAGTTTTTTTTTTGTTTTTATTGCCAGTAAATTATGGAAATTAATGACAAAAGCATCAAAATATTTGTTTTGTTCAACGTGATTAAATATTATAGATAAATGTTGAACAATCGTAACTTGCTAAGTGTTATATCGGAATGATTATTTTACTTTTTTACAACCTCTAAACATTCGGTATTTAAGAAAAGTATTTCAATAATGATTTTTATCAAACATATTTTGAAGATAGTCGATATGTACATGATTTTATTAATATAACTAATTTTTATGCAACGGTTTTTTCATTTAATATTTTAATCGTTCAGTTTTACAAAAGTTTATTAACCTGATCTGTTTTATTCAAATAATAAAAAAAACATGATTTAATAATATTTCTGTTGTTGAATGTTCAGTCTTTAAAATCAATCAACTTCAGAATTATTTTTACAAATTTATACATATTTTTGCTGAATATATTATCATATAAGTTCACTCTAAAAAATACGTATTCAGATATTTCTAATCATAAAATTCGCTTTCCAATCATAAAGAAATTGATCCCTTATGTTTTTTTAAATCAAATCATGAACTCTTATTACATTTTTTAAATAAATAAAATGCATTAATTATGTTTCGTTGCCATTAAAACAAAGATACTTTTCCTGAATATATTCATCAAAATTCCTATTACAGTGCATTCTGAATATGAATTACTTTTTCAAGAAAAATTAAAATATCGCCAGAGTTTAATCTATTTCAGGTAAGGGGATTTCTGTTATGGAAGAAAAAAAATCAATTGACAATTAATGAAAATTGTTTAGAGGAAGAAATATGTAGAAGTTTGATTACATTTGACTTATATGTACTTACCGCTTCTAAGTAAGTATCTTGTAATTTCAGTTACACATTGATTCAAAATTAGAAAGCGTTACATAAGATGCACCAAATACGTCATTAAAATAAGGATTATCCCAATGCTTGATCTGTTTTTTTTTTTGTTTTTTTTTTCATTCTTAGACAAAACGTAAATATAATAACTCAGACAATGTTTTCAGATACTATTTAATTCATTCGCATTTTCTATAAAAAAAAAAAAAAAAAAAAAAAAAAAAAAAAAAAAAAAAAAAAAAAATTAAATAATAAAAACACTGCAAGAAATTGATGACTGAATTTTTTTTTTTCCAACAACATTTATTTTATCATTAAATTAATGTACTGTAGAAAACTAAATTTGGTAATATAGCTATTATATATATATATTGATTATAAAAAAAGTTTCTTATTGTTTTTATTGCCGGTAAACTATGGATATTTTAGAAAAAAATATCAATATATTTATTTTGTTCCGCGGGATTATATATTATAGGTAAATGTTGAACAATCGTAACTTGTTAAGTTTTATATCGGAATGATTATTTTACTATTTTAAAACCTCTAAATATTCGATATTTGAGAAAACTATTTCCATAATTATTTTCTATAAAACATATTTTGAAAACAGTCAGTATATGTACTTGATTTTTTTTTTTAATATAACTAAATTAATATTTTAATCCATCAATTCTACAAAATGTTTATTAACCTGAACTGTTTTATTGAAATGAAAAAAAAAAACCTGATTCAATAATATTTCTGTTATTGAAAATTCAGTCTTTAACACATTTCAACTTCAGAATCCTTTTTAAAAATTTATTCATATTTTTGCTGTATATATTATCATATAAGCTCATTCTAAATAATATGTATTGAGACATTTCCAATCATAAAATTTGTCTTTTAATCAAAACGAAATGGATCATTTACGTGTTTTTTAAATCACGTCATGCACTCTTATTACATTTTTTTCTAAAAATAAATAAATTGCATTAATCATGTTTCGCTACTAGTAAAAAAAAATTACTTTTCCTGAATGTATTCATCAAAATTCCTATTACAGCGTATTCTGATTATGAATTACTTTTGCCAGGAAAATTAAAATATCGCCAGAGTTTAATCTATTTCAGGTAAGGGGATTACTGTTATTGAAGAAAAAAATCAATTACCTAAGAATGAAAATTGTTTAGGGGAAGAAATATGTTGAAGTTTGATTGCATTTGACTTTCATGTACGTACCGCTTCTAAGTAAGATTACTGCAATTCCAGTTGCATGTTTTACCCCGAAGTAGAAAGCGTTATTTTAGGACACTGTTTTCAGATTGTGTTTAATTTATTTCATTTTCTATTAAAAATATTTAATGGAATCATTATTTATATAAGCAAAACCTGTGCAACTAAATGAGGTATGAATTTTTGTTTCCATCAATTTATATTTTATTATTAAATTAACGGATTGTAGGAAACGAAATATGGTTGTTTTGGTATATGAAAATTAACTGCATTGATTTGCAGAATGTAATTATATAAATCGATTATTATAATATACTCCTTACCTTATTTTGAATAATTGTGAAATTTGCATTTTGTACTTATCGTCAGCAAGTAAGAAATCAAAGTGCATTTTAATCGTTTGTGAGACACCTCGTATATTTGGCCAATGCCGCTTCTACTGCCATTTCTTCAAACGGTATTTCAAAGAGAGAGGGGAGGATGTATTCCAGGAGGCGCGATAGTAGACCCAAAAGAGGTCATTTTTCTAACTTTTGCCGACCCCCACGTGGGACATATTGTTGGAAAGGCCTGTGACCAGAGCTCCTCCCCCCAACTAATTTCTTGCAACTAAATGAGGTATGAATTTTTGTTTCCATCAATTTATATTTTATTATTAAATTAACAGATTGTAGGAAACGAAATATGGTTCTTTTGGTATATGAAAATTAACTGCATTGATTTGCAGAATGTAATTATATAAATCGATTATTATAATATACTCCTTACCTTATTTTGAATAATTGTGAAATTTACATTTTGTACTTATCGTCAGCAAGTAAGAAATCAAAGTGCATTTTAATCGTTTGTGAGACACCACGTATATTTGGCCAATGCCGCTTCTACTGCCATTTCTTCAAACGGTATTTCAAAGAGAAAGGGGAGGATGTATTCCAGGAGGCGCGATAGTAGACCCAAAAGAGGTCATTTTTCTAACTTTTGCCGACCCCCACGTGGGACATATTGTTGGAAAGGCCTGTGACCAGAGCTCCTCCCCCCAACTAATTTCTTGCAACTAAATGAGGTATGAATTTTTGTTTCCATCAATTTATATTTTATTATTAAATTAACAGATTGTAGGAAACGAAATATGGTTCTTTTGGTATATGAAAATTAACTGCATTGATTTGCAGAATGTAATTATATAAATCGATTATTATAATATACTCCTTACCTTATTTTGAATAATTGTGAAATTTACATTTTGTACTTATCGTCAGCAAGTAAGAAATCAAAGTGCATTTTAATCGTTTGTGAGACACCACGTATATTTGGCCAATGCCGCTTCTACTGCCATTTCTTCAAACGGTATTTCAAAGAGAAAGGGGAGGATGTATTCCAGGAGGCGCGATAGTAGACCCAAAAGAGGTCATTTTTCTAACTTTTGCCGACCCCCACGTGGGACATATTGTTGGAAAGGCCTGTGACCAGAGCTCCTCCCCCCAACTAATTTCTTGCAACTAAATGAGGTATGAATTTTTGTTTCCATCAATTTATATTTTATTATTAAATTAACAGATTGTAGGAAACGAAATATGGTTCTTTTGGTATATGAAAATTAACTGCATTGATTTGCAGAATGTAATTATATAAATCGATTATTATAATATACTCCTTACCTTATTTTGAATAATTGTGAAATTTACATTTTGTACTTATCGTCAGCAAGTAAGAAATCAAAGTGCATTTTAATCGTTTGTGAGACACCACGTATATTTGGCCAATGCCGCTTCTACTGCCATTTCTTCAAACGGTATTTCAAAGAGAAAGGGGAGGATGTATTCCAGGAGGCGCGATAGTAGACCCAAAAGAGGTCATTTTTCTAACTTTTGCCGACCCCCACGTGGGACATATTGTTGGAAAGGCCTGTGACCAGAGCTCCTCCCCCCAACTAATTTCTTGCAACTAAATGAGGTATGAATTTTTGTTTCCATCAATTTATATTTTATTATTAAATTAACAGATTGTAGGAAACGAAATATGGTTCTTTTGGTATATGAAAATTAACTGCATTGATTTGCAGAATGTAATTATATAAATCGATTATTATAATATACTCCTTACCTTATTTTGAATAATTGTGAAATTTACATTTTGTACTTATCGTCAGCAAGTAAGAAATCAAAGTGCATTTTAATCGTTTGTGAGACACCACGTATATTTGGCCAATGCCGCTTCTACTGCCATTTCTTCAAACGGTATTTCAAAGAGAAAGGGGAGGATGTATTCCAGGAGGCGCGATAGTAGACCCAAAAGAGGTCATTTTTCTAACTTTTGCCGACCCCCACGTGGGACATATTGTTGGAAAGGCCTGTGACCAGAGCTCCTCCCCCCAACTAATTTCTTGCAACTAAATGAGGTATGAATTTTTGTTTCCATCAATTTATATTTTATTATTAAATTAACAGATTGTAGGAAACGAAATATGGTTCTTTTGGTATATGAAAATTAACTGCATTGATTTGCAGAATGTAATTATATAAATCGATTATTATAATATACTCCTTACCTTATTTTGAATAATTGTGAAATTTACATTTTGTACTTATCGTCAGCAAGTAAGAAATCAAAGTGCATTTTAATCGTTTGTGAGACACCACGTATATTTGGCCAATGCCGCTTCTACTGCCATTTCTTCAAACGGTATTTCAAAGAGAGAGGGGAGGATGTATTCCAGGAGGCGCGATAGTAGACCCAAAAGAGGTCATTTTTCTAACTTTTGCCGACCCCCACGTGGGACATATTGTTGGAAAGGCCTGTGACCAGAGCTCCTCCCCCCAACTAATTTCTTGCAACTAAATGAGGTATGAATTTTTGTTTCCATCAATTTATATTTTATTATTAAATTAACAGATTGTAGGAAACGAAATATGGTTCTTTTGGTATATGAAAATTAACTGCATTGATTTGCAGAATGTAATTATATAAATCGATTATTATAATATACTCCTTACCTTATTTTGAATAATTGTGAAATTTACATTTTGTACTTATCGTCAGCAAGTAAGAAATCAAAGTGCATTTTAATCGTTTGTGAGACACCACGTATATTTGGTCAATGCCGCTTCTACTGCCATTTCTTCAAACGGTATTTCAAAGAGAAAGGGGAGGATGTATTACAGGAGGCGCGATAGTAGACCCAAAAGAGGTCATTTTTCTAACTTTTGCCGACCCCCACGTGGGACATATTGTTGGAAAGGCCTGTGACCAGAGCTCCTCCCCCCCAAATTTGCCACACAGAGACATGAATGATGTCCGCAAAATTTAGGAAAGTGCCACGCGGAGGGCAAATTTGAGGGGAGGGTCTCGGGAGGTGCATAGCATGAATAAGTGGTCACAGCCTTTCGAAAAATATTTCACACGTGGGTTTCGGCAAAAGTTAGACAAATGAACCCCTTTGGGTCTACTATCGTGCCTCCTGAAATACATCCTCCCCCCTCTCCTTCAAACACCCTTTGCAAAAATGCGTTACTGTGCGCTGTGACTATATAGAAAAGGACTAATACAATGTAGCAATTTCATAAATTTCATTCAATAATTTCTGCGTGAAGGCAAAAACTTATTGATACACTTTCATATTGTGCTTAAATACTGAATATATGGTTATTCAAGAAAAAAGAAGTACAAGCGACATTGACCAAATATACGTGGTGTCTCAAAAACGATTAATATGCACTTTGATTTCTTACTTGTTGACGATAAGTACAAAACGTAAATTTCACAATTGTTCAAAATAAAGTAAGGATTATATTATAATAATCGATTTATATAATTACAGTAGAACCTCGATTAACCGGAGTAATTGGGGCCGGCCTTCTTTCGGAAAATCGAAATTTTCGGATAATCGAGAATGCTTCAGTTTTAAGATTAAGGAGAAATGTATGCAATATTTCGTATTATAGTAACAGGTGCTTAATAAAAGTAATGCAATAGCAAAATAGAAACGAGAATAAATTATCTGAATTTTAATTTTCAAATTAAGTACCTTTTACATATATCACAAGGGTCTGAAAAAATGTTTTTCTTTTTCACAGTTTCGATTGCCTTTGCTTTGAAGCTCTATCACGGAGTTTTTTAATATTATTATTTCACCAGTATCACAGCCTTTCATCTGCTCCAGCCATGCCAATTATTTTGCAAAACATTCAAAAGTTTCAGAATTGCTAATTTGTTCGTTTTCTTCGTTCTACTCCGCAAATTACGGGAGCTCAAGTTTAATTCAAAGGAATTCTAAGAAAGGAGATCGAAAATATTTATATGTGCTCGTAGTTCGGAAAGGATCGCTTGCACTGAAGGAATATGATACCGCTTTCACACAAGAAATATGGTCGTTAAAAAAAAGAATAATAAAAAAATAAAGTTTCCAAAATAGATTTTGCACACAAGGAATGTGATAATACAAAAAAAAAAAAAAAAAAAAAAAAAAAAAAGGATTAAAGAATGGATTTTTCTACTGTACATTCTGTAAATCAATGCAGTTAATTTTCATATACCAAAACTTTCCTGTTTAGTACCACCATTTTAGACAAAATTAATCAATCTGAAAAGCTTTTTATTATTTTTTATTTTATTATTTATTTATTTTATTTATTTATTTATTTATTTATTTATTTATTTATTTATTTATTTTTTTATTATTATTTTTTTTTTGCTGTTCTAAACTTGTACGAAAAAAAAAATAATTTATAATAGTTGAATTAAATAATAGTTGAATTGTAATGGATGAAAGGGCTACCTTTTAATATCAATCATGGTATTAAATAAGTGATAAAGAAGGACCATATACAGATTACCGATGTTTAATATCAGTTCAAAATTATGGTTAAAGTTTGACGAGGGATGATTAAATGTTTTCAAAAAATTTGCCACAAATACATCATAATATATTATTTACAAGATACAGAACAGGTAATGTATTAAATATAGTTTCTACAAGTGCACAATGTTTTGTTTGAGAACAAATAAATTTAATTTCACAAGAAATAAAACTTATTAAAAAATAAAGTTAACTATCTGAAGTGTTTTACTTAAAATTTAAGTCTTATTTAAAATGAAAATCTGAAAGAAGACAAAATGTCAATTAATTATACATAAAATGAAAAAAAAAAAAAAAAAAAAAACAGAAAGATGTATTTTATGGTTCTCCCACATAAAAACAAGACTTCAACATTGAGAATATGTCTGCACTTTAAACCATTTGCAACTCAACAACTCTTGTTCGAAAAATGTTTACCCACATTCTAGTATACATCATTTTAAAAATGTAACTATATATATATATATATATACATGTATATGTATATGTATATATATATATATATATATATATGGGGCAATCTAGCAATCTTTTGATATCCGGGTGGTGAAATTAAACTTGCTAAAGTAACGTTTTAATCTGATAGACGATTGCCTTATTAATTCAAAACAAAGCAAAAATGGTCAGCAGCGAACATTTTTTATTTAACTGAGGTTTAAGTTAAACTTGCGAGTTTAATTTTCCTTAGCATTTTACCACTATAACTTTCTATATTCTTCTAAATTTTTACTTACAATGAATTTGCATAGTACCCACAAGACATTCAAATAAGATATAATAACAATGTAGTATTTTTAGTACAAAAATTTGGTATAACATTGTCTTAAAGGGGTGTTAAAGAAAGAACGGAAGGGGAAAAAATTGATGGTTGGTAAAAACGGTCGGTAATGAAAAAATAAGGGATGGTAAGGATGTGACGGCAAGGAAAATTACCACTATTTTTAGGCAAATCATGTTAAGACTAAGTGATAGCCACAATGTTCATTGATTTTCAGAAGAAGTTATTTACATTGGATTAAATTAAAAAATAATCATAATTTACATCGAAATGTGAAGGAATGCACTTTGGGAACGGTAAGACTACCAATAAAGCCACGATGCTTGAAATTGTTTTTTTAATTGCTGATTTAAATTATGCAGTAAATTTCCCGTCAAAGAATTTCAGACATTCTTCCTATAGCATACTTCTGCATGAGAAAAAACTTGAAAAAAAAAATATGTGGCTGCATCTGAAGTGCTTTTCTGTATAAGTTTATCAAGGGGGATGGTAAGGAATTTAAAACCCAGGGACAGAGTTAAAAAAAATAACATAAACCGTAAAACTGTGTTCAGGTTACTTTTTTGCTACATATTTATATAAAACAATTTTCCCAGTTTCGGAAAAAATTATATCGAATTACTTTTATTGCAACTTTTTTATATCGACAGCTCCAAACTTAAAAATCATTACCAGGAACACGGGACGGTATAGGAGTTTTCATAGAATTTGGAACCCCAACATCGTCCTAAACTTATTTATCTCGTTAATATTGTTATGCAATCATGCAATGGGATGTTCCTCAGTATATGAAATAATAATAATAATAAAAAGAAAACAATAATATGTACTAAAATAAAAATTATTATTCAGAGACTTAAAAGTTAAAAGATTGTGAGAATGTCCGATTTTATACATGCAAGGTGGCGCAAAAGAAGGTATACAGTTACGTATACAGTAATACTTTTAATACAGGTTTAATTAAATATTTAGTTACATATTTAATCCAGAAATTGCTCAAAATGTCACCTTCCGCATTGATACATTCCTGCAACCTGCTCTCGACACTCTCACACACAGTGCGACACAAATTCCGGTTATAACGAATTTTATTAAACGCATCATCCATAAAATTCTTCAACTGTCGCACTGTGAGGTGTTTTCTGGAATAAACTTTATCCCTTACTACTCCCCAGAAGAAGAAATCCATAAAGAAAGAACACAATGTATATGTAACTGTATACCTACTTTTGGGCCACCCTGTATATAGACCACCAAAAACGAAAATTAGTAAACGGTACTTTTTTCATATCTGCAAAAAATTACATGGGCTTCATAATATTGTCAATTTTCTAATACAAAATACCAAAGTATATGAACTTACCTTTTTAAAAAATATATATTTGGATGTATCCAACTTTTTTTAATTTTACAAAATATACTAAGTTCATTTTAGTATTAACAATGTGAAACAGCTCAAATGATAAAGAAAGTTTTATCACAAAAAATGAAACCTATATGACCTTTTGCGATTTCTATGAACAATTTATTTTAACTGATGTGTTGGATGAAACCAGCAATAAATAAATTCGACTTTTAAAGTCCACTGTATAAGTAACTTTGAATTGTTTGTATGTTCCAGATATGCAACGGGTTGAAGGAAAGGTTTAAAGTTAAATGTGTTTTATTGCCTTCTGAAACAGTAGCATTAATCAATTCAATACACGTATAAAAATCTGTAAATGTATATTGAGCACCCGCAGTATTAGCAAAGTTAATATTAAATCTGTATCGCCGCCTGTGGAAATTTATATAAGCAATTTATATGAAATGATGTGTTGGCGGATAGCAGTAATAAATAACATCGACTTGCAAAGCCCAATGTATAAGTAACATTTACTTTTGGGAATGTACAAAATGTACTTCCCAGATGTACAACGCGATGAAAGAAAGCGTTAAGACTATTTTTTTTTTTTTTTTTTTTTTTTTGTCTTCTGAAATAGTAGCATGCTTCAATTTCACACGCGCATAAAAATGAGTAGAAGTAATTTGAGCATGTGTAGTATTGACAAGATTTTTCCTCATGCATTCAAATCATTACAATAAGTCGGATACCATGGTTCGTACGTATCACTGAATATGGCGCCATTATTACCTTATAGAAAATCTCTACTTAAAAGAAGGCGAAATTTAGTACGTTAAACCTTGCTTCATTTTTCAATAAAAAGGTACTGGTACTTTTCCTGGAGAAATAACGGTATCCGTACGAACCATGTATACTTACATTTGTACAAAATATATCATGCCTCCATTCACGTAGATCAATTACCTATCAATCATAAGTGTAACTATTTTTATATTAATAGTAGGATTACTTCATTAACATAACTAGAGGGTAATTCCGGGATTTACGCCGCACATTTTTTTTTTTTTGAAGTTGTGTATAAAGTCCCGTGGTAGACATAAAATAAAAAAAAATTATGCTGTGCTATTTAATGTTAAATTTACAACACGTGTACTGCGACAAAAAAAAAATGCAAAACAAATTATTAATATTTTTTTAACAATTTTTTTCTAAAACATTACACTGCGGTGCGTCACCCGTGCATTCAGGCTGAGACGCCGCACTTGTGCGGTAGTTATGCCGCGCTTGTAATAAGAACAGAATGAAATTATACATAAAAATATTCAAAAAAATATTCATATCTGGACTATAATTAACGATGTAATAACAAAATGAAACTAAATGAGTACAATGAAACGTATTCATAGATTCAAATTAATAATTGTTGCCTACTTTCACTATTCAAATTTTCGACTTATTTTTTTTTTTACATTAAATTTTAATTGTTATTTTAGCTACAACGTAACATCAATGTATTAGAAAGGGAAAAGAAAAAAAGTAACATTGTTTTTACATAATTTATTTGTTAAACATTTCGGGACCTGTTTGCTTTTACAAAAATTTTTTTCGGTTGGTACCACTGTTTTAAAAGAAGTTACCTTTACTTAAGTAATCATGAAAATGCTGTAATTAAACAAAACAAATATTACTTTTCTTTTTTACTGGTGCCGGAAATAAATTTTGTAAGCTCTTTATGAAGGTGCTTATATGCACCTATGGTCCCGAATAGGTTAAGAGACCTGTTTTTTTTACTATAATCTACATAAAAAGTGTCGAAAAATTATAGTCTTTATGTAACTACATTTAAACACATGATGCAACGAAGCTAATTACACCTCCTCTTTTTTGGAGTAGTTTGCAAAGAACGTCTGCGTTACGCTTAATCCAATTTTTCATTATTATCATCTTGACTTGCATCTTTCTTGCCCTTCTTACTTTTTATTTTCCTTTTTTTCTCCTTTGGTTTTAGTGATAATATGCCTAACATGGTTAGTCTGTGGAAAAGGAAAAAGAAAAGTTAATAACACTTAATCATCCCGTACAAAAGAATCTGCGGCATGTATACCGGAATGGCAGTGTGGCATGTATCCCATTTGCATGGTGCAGACGCCGGCCATCACAGTTACCTGCCATCGCTAAAGGGAATGGCGTAACCATACACACAGTACTCTATAAAAACGTTACACTTAGTATTGACTTCGAAATCATGCATGAATTTAGTAATTAGTGTATGAAAAGTATTTAAACATAACGTGTTTAAAAGTTTGGACAGTGAAATCATGCACTTACGTCAAATTAAGGATTGTACTTCGACAAGTAAACATCAAAATGAGATTCACGCTATACACTGGTTAAAATAATCTCATTTTGCACCTATACTGTGCGTTTGACGACCATCTATCGATAATTACAAGAAATACAAGGGGTGCGGCATCTAACCCGTATGCGGCGACTCTCCCGGAGTTACCCTATATCCTAACATAATCTGAACACTATTGTAATTGAAGTCTGTTTTATTCGTAAATGAATATAAAAATAAAAATATTTAAAAAACTGTTTTATAAGCAATCAGAATTTACATTAAAAACCATAGTTTGATGTCTGAAATTTATAATGGTCTAAAAATTGTCAATTTGCAATATGCTAATTTGGCGTGTGCCCCAATTTATGTACAATCCACCGCTTCATAGAAAGCGCGAAGTAGTGACGTTATTCTCCCTTTCTATGTTTTTTACAAATATGGCAACAATAAAAAAACATTTTTAAAACTATAATTTTAGTATTTTTTTAAAAAGATCTCTCATCCATAATCATAGATTATTTAATATGAAGCTATTATTTGATAAAAGACTATTTTTAAAATATATTTATTTTTTGATTTTCTAAGGTTTATTGTTAAATATGCATCAGACAGACAGACGGACAGATGAACAGATAAACCGAATTCATAATCACTTTTCAACTATACTGGAAAGTGTTAAATATAAAATAAAATAAAATTGTTCCTCTTTGTATAAAAATATAAAAAAAGTGTTTTTTTTTTTTTTTTACAATTCAAATTTCAAATGCAGAACACTATAATATTAAAAAAATATATATCTCAAACAAATCATTTTTCTAAGCATATTTTAATTTATACTTCAATATTTAAAAAATAGTGTCACTTTATTTTAATGAGAAATATACATGAATTATAAAAAGAAACAATGGTTAAATATTTTATGTAATGTTCACTATTAAGAAATAACTCTCATTTTAAATACTAGAAATATTTATAAAAAAATACCTACATTAGCATCACGTTTTATGCTGTTTTAAATATATTCAATTTCTCTTCGATAGCAAATTGGATTTTTATTGAAATTTATGACGACGACTTGTGCAGCTACGTTATAAAATGTAAATTTAATCACAAATTCAATTAAGAATAAAGTTAATACCATGTTTTTTTGTTTTTTTGTTTTTTTTTTCCAAAAGCAATATATACTTATTTGCATGAAAAAATAAAGGGAACAGGAAATTGTTCTTTTCGTTTTCCTAAAAATATTCCTATTTTGGAAATCCGGATTTTTTTTTAATCGAACAAAAGAATTAAAAACATACCATATATATTAATTATTTATGTTCTGCATAAAAAATATTGATTAAATTAATAAATACATTTTAAGGTTTCTAATATTTTTCATTGAAAAATTAAAAAAAAATCTTTTCTCCCTGTTTGTTTTTCACCAAATCTGCTATACATGTAAATCTTAGGTTCCTAACGGGAGCCTTACCGTCTCCCAGCGGATGCATGCTGGAGCCTTCAAGTAGGGTGGTAGCGGGCCCAGAGTGAAATGAGGGGGAAGGGGGGGGTGCGTTAAGATAGCCAATGCGGGAGACCGTGGAGTACCTGCCTATTTAAAAAAATGATATAACAAAACCAACTGCCTCCCCCCCCCCCCCCACGCACACACACAAAACCACTCGCGATGCGCAGACTCGTGATAAAAACCTTCTATACAGACGAACCAACCTCGGGAACCGAAATTGAATTTCTGTAGGCAAAAAATCGCTGTGGAGCACAGATAAATTCTAAGACTCGCCGAAAACAAAATTTTAATATTGCGGGCAAAAACACCAAATCTGTCATAATTGTAAAAAATTGTTATAATTCACAATATAGATAGGTACAATTTAAAAAATCTCGGAGTGCAAAATGAGCTATATAGAAGCTATAATGCTATATATATTAGTTATATGGCTATATACTAATTAGAAGAATTAAAAGTAAAATACGGAAATTGATACTAACAGTTCAGGATTCAAAATCTGTATCAGCTCTTTAGAGTTCTACCCTAGACTGTTGGATAAAAAATAGAAATTTTTAATTGTTTTTCCTTCTTCGGGTTTGGCTAAGCTTGGGTTCAGTGCTTATGTACTGTTTAATAAAAGAAACAGACTGTGAATCAGTGAACGAGGTATTTTGCGAGTTGATGTAAACGAAATTTGAACTCAAAGTTAACAAATTTTTAAACTGCACCATCCTCAATCATTTCATTTCTTTTTTTCTTATTTATTTGGTGCTTATTTTTTTTTAATAACCTGTTTTTGACTACATATGATGATCATTTTAATTCATTTCTTTTCTGTCATTCTTATCAGACACATAGACAGATAAAGCAGCTGTATGCAATATGCAAGAATAATTTAATATCTTGCATAATTAACTATTATGGAAAAGGGGGCTTTGGAAATTTTTTCTTGCACAGGTTGCGTTGGTCTAGAAAAGGCCGGGAACCTATTATGTAAATATAAATGAGATAAATGTTAAAGAACCTAAATTTCTTAATTTATCTCAATACCGCTGGTAATTCGTAGGTTTTCGTTTGTAACTTTTCTTCTGTCACTTCCAGGCACCATGTATGATAAATTGCGCTATTGGATTAATTAATGAAAAAGAACTTGTAATAAATGTCAACGGTAACTCTAATTAAATCATTTGCTCTTTATTTTTCGCTCATTAATTTTCATTTCCTTGACCTAAAGAAAAAAAATATCATCTTGTGAAAGAATTTTAAGTATTCACTATGACCTTCCGTTAATTTAATTACTTCATTAAAATACTTAAATTACGAAAAAAAGCTAAATTCACATTTATATTAAATGGGTACTTAAAAGGTTTCTTATCAAAATAATCTATTAATCTCGAAATTTTAATAATCAATATGCAGATTAATTAACAAGTCATGACGTAGCAGAATGCATTGAAAAATTTTAAAAAAGGTCAGGAATAATAAACCAAAGGAAAAAAAAAATACATTTTTCAGATTAAAATTACACCTGGCATAGGCATTTTTAAATTTAATTATTAAGAAATAACAAATACCACATTTAGGTAATTGATAATAAGATTCGTGAAGTTATTTAGAAATATGATATATTTCATTTAAGTTTTTTCTAAAGTTCTATTAATTATAGAGAAAAGATTTAATAAAACAATTAATGGAAATTTTAAGCACTATTAAAGCAATCACATTTATTAATTTAGAATAAAATCTAGTTGGATGTGCCAATCCCAAAACTTTCTTCTGTCTCATGTGTATTAATATTTCAAAACGTTGTTACAAATACTAATAATTCATTTTTATTTGTTTTATTAGTACTTTTATTAGAATTATGCATAACTTCATACACTTTTCGATGATAAATTATTGAAAATGCATAAAAATTGCTATTACGTTTCCCCCTTCCGGCGGAATTTTTCCAAATTCAGGGAGAACCTTTTTGCTATGGCCAAAAACATACACAAAAAATTTAGTTCAATTCTATGCATAACTTCATACACATTTTGATGGTACAATATTCAAAATGCCCAACAATCACACAAAAATCACTTTTACAGCGCCTCCTACCAGCGGATATTTTCGAAATTAATGGAGGGCCTGCTTGCCATAGCCAAAAACTTAAAAAAAAATTGTTCAATTCTATGCATAACTTCATACAATTTTTGATGGTACAATGGCGACACACGGACGCACGGATGCACGGACAGATAGACAGACATTTTGTAAAAAAAATGTTTTTGGTAATCTCTGACCGCTAAAACGTGTAGTCGAAAAAAATCTCGATTTCAATACTTTCTTCTTAAAAATACGTAAAAATACGTCGTTAAAAATACGTAATATTAAGTGAAGCATAGAAATTACGTATGGTAACAAAACTTTTGAAATTCTATTCTGCACATAAAAAACACAAATTCATCAAATAAAAAATATTTCGAAAAATAATATTTTTATTTTAAATAAATTTTGTCATGCATAAGTATTTTAAAAATAAATGTTATTTAAATTTTGTGAAACACTGCTAAATTTTCTAAATGTACCTTAAAAAGATTCTAAATATACAGGGTGATTCAAAAAAAGTTTGCAAAAATGACATAGCAAATCAGGCATACAACAAGGATTAAAAATCACAAAGGAACATAGGGTCGAAAACCATTTATTTAATCACAAATCCAGGGTGTTTCTTCCTAACTCAATCTGGGTTTACGGTAATAACATTCAGAAAACTGACGGATATTATAATAAAACGTCTAACAGTCATTCTCACATTTGTTGTAAATGTGATAACACCAAACAAAAGTGGTAGAAGTTTGCATTATACACGCCACATGTATGTACTTGACGTCCCACATGTTGGAATGTGATTACAATTCATAAGGTATCATCGATGCTTGAGCAACATGTCTTTCAAAATCTTCTCGTGATGTTATCACATTTCACACAAAACAAGGTACATATCGTTGCATTTCCATTACAGTGTTTTTATTTTTCTGGAAATTATTACCGTCAACCCGGGTTCAGTTTGAAAGAAACACCCTTTTTTGTGACTAAATACGTGATTTGCGACCCTATGTTCGTATGTGATTTTTTATCCTTGTTGTATGCATGATTTGCCATGTTAATTTGTAAAGGTTTTTTTTTTAATCACCCTGTATATTGTTTTCTTCCCACTACGTCTCTATTCACCTAATGTACCTACTATTTGTCAGGTTTTCGTTAACACATTTCCCGTTGCTTAAGTCACTCAACATGTATGATACTGACAAGGAGAGGGTCCGAGGTTGGTCTCACGGAATCCCGCGACCCTTTGTGCATTGATAGGGTATAGTCAATAGATAAACATATGAATAGGATAAAGTGCAATATTCAGGGGGGCGTAAAAAACGGACCCTAAAGTTGACCCATTATTGACTCTTTAGTAAATAATCGGATAAATTACACTCACTTGCGGGAGCCTGGATAGCACAGTTGGCAGCACGCCAGACTCCTAACTTTCTTTTTCGTGGATCTCTGCGGGTTGGAATCTGCGACGAGTTTTTTTTTTTTTTTTTTTTTTTTTTTTTTTTTTTTCAGACAAAATAATGATCGGTTATTTTCGAACCACAATTAAAAATATATTTATCTAATTATTTAAACGCAAGACAAATATAAACATAGACGTATTCACACATATTTATTTATTTACAGAGAGAGATAGAGTTTTATTGCAACGTTATGGATATAATGAAAAGCAAAAAATATAAAAAAAATCTTTTGCAGTAGATATGTATTTTTTTTTACATTAAACATTTTGCATTTTTGTAAATTTCATATTTAGTTTCATTTAGAATTATTTATATTTATTTTAGAATTACTTACATATATTTCACAATTACATACACTTATTTACATTTATTTTAAATTTATGTCTATACTATGTACTTAAATATTAAATGTGTGCTATTAAAATTGAGGTTCTGATTACGGGCAAGAACCGGGGTGATAATTATCATAAAAACATATGATACAGAAACTTTTGCGACAACATGCACAAATAATAAAAGAAACGTTTTTACAGGAAGAGGGCGTTTTAAGAAATTCGTCTCGAAAACACACTTCATTGACATTCATAAATATTGTTCTTTTATGTCAAAGTTTCGACTCATGCCCGGCGTATTTTATCATGTTACAAAATATAGGCGAAGAGTGATGGTGCACAATTGAATGTATTTTATACAACCTTCGCGAGAATTAATTTCTCTTTTCTGTTCAATTAAGCAATTACAATTTTGTAATCGCTTAATTATATTTTTCACCTGCCTATAAAAATAAACGTCGCATGGTTGAACCAAAGCTGTGCATTTTGGAGGAATGACTTTAATTGTACAAGTAGTTTGTTTATCTTTATTCTGAAAGGTTTCGTCGAATATTTTTGTCGTGTTTGTCCTGCCCAGGAGTCGATGATCAACGAAAAAATTTTCTTGCCCAACGTAATTTTTTAAACAATTGTTAAGAAATTCACTGTATAAATGTGAGGTAAGTTTACCAGATTTCGGTGACAGGAAAATACATTCCTACATTGTTTTGCATGTTGATTTCTCAATATTTGTATCTTAGGACCAACTGTAGCCCTTATTTCCTGTAAACACAAAAAGACACAAGGCAGCACTTTTCCATACAAAGTTATACCATATAGTGCTGTATATGAATAAGAAAGTTTATTCATACCTTGTTTTATTAACAAATACAGTTTTAATTACTTTTTGGCGAGAGTTCTATTGTATGCTGATTGGTATTAGCACCCTGAAGTTAAATATTGTAATCTCAATTTTGATGATTCGCTATGAATTGAGTCTTCTGAAATTCACTCTTCAATATTTGTAAATTTAGAAGCTTCTTCACTAGACATTTTTTACAAAATAATTTTTTTTCATTTTAATTATGACACTATAATAAATAACAACGTATAATCACGGCAAAACTTTAAAAACAAAATGCCGTGCTCATTCGCTCTGCAGCAGATGGCTGCTGAAACTTAAAAAAAAAAAAAAAAAAAAAAAAAAAAAAAAAAAAAAAAGAGTAAACATTCTAAACCCACCTTGTTTATTTTCTGTAGTGTACTTATTTTGCTTAAAAATCACCTGCAAATCTACGCAATAAAATTTTCCTCAAAAGATTTTTTACCGACAACAGTTGTTCTAATTCCAAACATGAGATCCCATGATAAAAAAATAATTATGTTTTAAAAATCAAAAAAGAAAAAAAAATGAATAATTATAACCTTTTAAATTGACAAGATAAAAATAAAATAGCATATTTTAATTTTATGTAGCGTATTTTAATTTACTTCGCTGAGAACAAGAGTGATCTATTCATAGAATAAATGTGAATAAAATTAAAATTTTGTCAATTGAATAATTCAGTTTTTTTTTACTTTTTTTAATTGTACAAGTAGTTTGTTTATCTTTTTTCTGAAAGATTTTGTCGAATATTTCTGGTCGTATTTGTCCTGCCCAGGAGTCGATGATGAACAAAAAATTTTCTTGCCCAACGTGATTTTTTTAACAATTGTTAAAAAATTCACTGTATAAATGTGAGGTAAGTTTGCCAGATTCCGATGACAGAAAAAATACATTCTTTCATTGTTTTGCATGTTGATTTCTCAATATTTGTACCTTAGGACCAAATGTACCTCTTATTTCCTGTAAACACAAAAAGACACGAGGCAGCACTTTTCCAGACAAAGTTATGCCATACTGTGCTGTATATGAATAAGAAAGTTTATTCATATCTTGTTTTATTAACAAATACAGTTTTAATTACTTTTTGGTGAGAGTTCTATTGTATGCTGATTGGTATTAGCACCCTGAAATTAAATCTTTTAATCTAAATTTTGATGATTCGCTATGAATTGAGTCTTCTGAAATTCACTTTTCAATATTTGTAAATTTTGAAGCTTCTTCACTAGACATTTTTTAGAAAATAAACTTTTTCATTTTAATTATGACACTATAATAAAGAACAACGTATAATAATGGCAAAACATTAAAACAAAACGCCGTACTCATTCGCTCTGCAGCAGATGGCTGCTAAAACGTGAAAAAAAAAGTAAACATTCTAAACCCACTTTGTTTATTTTCTATAGTGTACTTGTTTTGCTTAAAAATCACCTGCAAATCTACGCAATAAAATTTTTCTCAAAAGATTTTTTACCGACAACAGTTGTTCTAATTCCAAACATGCGATCCTATGATTAAAAAATAATTATGTTTTAAAAATTAAAAAAGAAAAAATAATGAATAATTATAACCTTTTAAATTGACAAGATAAAATTAAAATAGCATATTTTAATTTTATGTAGCGTATTTTAATTTACTTCGCTGAGAACAAGAGTGATCTACTCATAGGGTCAATCCATTTCAAGTGGTCCAGAAAATGTCATATTCGTTGCTCGACCATTTTTAAAAAATCTGAAATTTTTTGTTCAACAACCCTAACATGATGGACGTTCAAAATGACTATTATTTTAATTTTTTTTTAATTTTTGTTTGTGCATGGTGGCCAACTTTGTTTCATCGTCTGCAGCAATTTTCCCACAAGAAGGGTTTACGGAATTGTAAATAATTCATCGTTTATTTATCCAATTCAAGTGCGGATTCAAGCAATTTGTACAGAATACAT
Organism: Maratus speciosus; assembly: GCA_963932465.1. Classification (NCBI taxonomy): domain Eukaryota; kingdom Metazoa; phylum Arthropoda; class Arachnida; order Araneae; family Salticidae; genus Maratus; species Maratus speciosus. Next base: position 540,210,926 of record OZ010786.1, on the reverse strand, counting down.
TGGGCTAAAAATTTGGTAATGGAGTAGTTTCCGAAACTAACTACTTATTGGTAAAATTTAAACATAAAGTTTCAGTTTTTTTTTTTTTTTCAAAATTTGTCCATTTACAAGAGGAAATTGTTCTAGCAAGGAAAACTGCCAACATGACATAATTTTTTTTACAAATAGGCCGAAAATACTTGTACTCACACGCCGAATTCCAGATCTGGGACTTGCTTTCGCTTCGCTAAAAAAAAAAAATCCCAAATTTTTCAAAAACGACGAAAATCGCACTTTTCTGGCTTTGATATCTCTGGTGGGACACGAGATAAAAATCTGAAAATTTTATTTGTAAGAGTATTGTATGGTAGTGTTATGCACAAGAAATTTCAGGATGGATATTTGACTACAAGCTGAGATATGGCAAGGGCAACATGTCAAAACGATACTGCCAAACTGTTGTCTTGTTGTAGTCACAGCTAAGTATTTATCTCAGAGTATCATTTAAATTTATTTTTTAGATTATCTTTAAATAATAGTAACAAAAAATAAATCTTTTGCAATTAATTTAAAAAATAATTATGCCTAAGGCTTACATTTTGTATGGTATCAATAATTTTTGTTGTAATTTTAGTAACTAAAAGAAACCTCAGCACTTTTACACACACACACACACACATATATATATATATATATATATACAAGACCTGAGACAAAAACAGAATAGGGAAAGAGAAAAGCTGTTAATGTTGGCATACTTGTTGAGAGATGATCAAACGTGTCAAAACACATTCCTGCTTGTTGGTTTAAAAACCACAATTTTAATGCTGCTTGCCAGTCCCTGAAACTTGTTCCTACTATATGTATGTTTCTGTAAATGAAACATTATGCGATATTACCATGCATCAGCCTCAAGTAATTTTCAGAAAGTAAAGATACCCAAAGCCTTTTCAAAATTTATACTGCAGAAAAATCACCTTTTTTCATAAGAAGTAAGCTAGGAATTATTAATGAATTGAGACTTGCACATAGTGATTTCAAAGTATATTTCTATGAGCCAGCAGGGCCAAAATCTTCAATCAAGTTATCAAGAGATGACAAGACTTGGTTCTAGTCCAGGCAATAGGGAATTTTATCTAGCAAAATTAATGGTAGTACTGGAAATCGGCTTTCTAGATGTTTTTTCGGTCGCTGAATCCGAATTTGTAACTTCCCACCAAAATTTCCCCCGGCAACCTCCCCAGATTTTGGTAAAAAGGCCCCTAAAAAAGGTTTTTATTAAAAAAAACATTTTTTTAATTGTTTTGGGGAAAAAGTATCTAGAAATTCCGAAAGTAGACAAAATTTCCAACAAATTAGATATATGACATTATGACTTAGGATGAAGGGGAAGGGGGGAGGGATCTGCCTCGGAACATGCGCGCGGTGCTGCGTAAACTAAGTTGCGCAATTCCATTTAACCACTCACACGTTTACATTCGCCCTCCCATCTCTCCTCCGAACTTTCTATATAACGTTTACTTTAAGATTTTTGGGTAGCTGAATCCGAATTTTTAACTTTCCCCCCAAAATTTCCCCCCCGAACCCCCTTCCCAATAGTTGTTTTTAACCTAAATTTCTTATTGATTTAGGGGGAAAGCATTACGAAATTCAGAAACTAGACAAATTTTGCAACAAATAGGATATATGACATTATGAATTAGGATCAACGGGGAGGGTGAGGGCTGCCTCTGAACATGCACTGCGGCGCTACGTGCACTAAATTATGAAGTCCAGGCAATAGGGGATTTTATCCGGCAAAATTAATACCAGTTCTGGATTTCGACTCACTTTATATTTTTGGGGTCGCTGAATCCGAATTTGTAACTTCCCACCAAAATTTCATCCGGCAACACCCCCAAAAATTGATTTTTTGAATAAAAATTGGTTTTTGAGAAAAGCGCGCGGGTAATGTTCTTAGGCAGCCCCCTCTCTCCCCGTTTATCCTAAGTCATAATGTCATAAATCCTATTTGTTGCAAATTTTATCTAGTTTCTGAATTTTGTAATACTTTTCCCCTAAAACAATACGAAATTTAAGCTCAAAACAACTATTTTTTTTTTGGGGGGGGGGTCAGTGGGGATAATTTTATGGGTAAGTTAAATATTCGGATTCAGCGACCCAAAAAACTTAAAGTAAACCTTATAGAGAAAGTTCGGAGGGAAGATGGGAGGTCTAATGTAAACGTGTGAGTGGTTAAGTGGAATTGCGCAACTCACGCAGCACTGCGGCGCATGTTCCGAGGCAGATCCCCCCTTCCCTTTCATCCTACGTCATAATGTAATATATCTAATTTGTTGAAAATTTTGTCTACTTTCTGAATTTCTAGATACTTTTTCACCAAAACAATAAAAAAATTGATTTTTTTAATAAAAACCTTTTTTAGGGGCCTTTTTACCAAAATTTGGGGAGGTTGCCGGGGGAAATTTTGGTGGGAAGTTACAAATTCGGATTCAGCGACCCAAAAAACATCTAGAAAGCCGATTTTCAGTAATACCATTAATTTTGCTAGGTAGAGTCCCTATACGGTCTCTATTGCCTGGACTATTCGTACAAATAAAATTTTGAGAAAGATCAAAATTGTGGTTTTTGAACCAACAAGCAAGAATGTGTTTTGACACGTTTGATCATGTCTCAACAAGTATGACAACATTAACAGCTTTCTTTTATCCCTATATTGCTTTTGTCTCAGGTCTTGTATAAAAATATTTTTTCTTTCTTTAAGTAAAATTGCTGAGGTTTCTTTTAGTCACTAAAATTACTTACAACAAAAATTACTGAAACCATACAAAATGTATGGCCTTAGGGATAATTATTTTTTTTATTATTAATTGCTAAGCTTTGCAAAGGGCTTTATTTTCTGTTACTATTATTTAAAGATAATCAAAAACATAAATTTAAATGACACCCTGAAAAAAATACTTAGCTTTGACTACAACAAAACAATAGTTTGGCAGTATTGTTTTGACACATTGCCCTTGCCATATCTCAGCTTGTATTCAAATATCCATCTTGAAATTTCTTGTGCATAACACTACCATACAATACTCTTACAAAAAAAAAAAAAAAAAAAAAAAAAAAAAAATCAGATTTTTATCTCGTGCCCCACCAGAGATATTAAAGCCTGAAAAGTGCGATTTTTGTCATTTTTGAAACATTTTGGATTTTTTTTAGCGAAGAGAAAGCAAGTCCCAGGTCTGGAACTCGGCGTGTGAGTGCAAGTACTTGCAGCCTATTTGTAAAAAAAATTATGTCATGTTGACAGTACTCCTTGCTAGAAAAATTTCCTCTTGTAAACGGTCAAATTTTGGAAAAAGATGGAAACTTTATGCTTAAATTTTACCAATAAGCAGTTAGTTTCGGAAATTACTCCATTACCAGATTTTTAGCCCAATGTATTCTGTACAAATTGCTTTAATCTGCAGTTGAATTGTATAAATGAACGATGAATTATTTACAATTCCGTAAACCCTTCTTGTGAGAAAATTGCTGCAGACGATGAAACAAAGATGGCCGCCATGCACAAACAAAAATTAATAAAATTAAAATAATAGTCATTTTGAACTTCCATCATGTTAGGGTTGTTGTACAACAAATTTCAAATTTTTTAAAAATGGTCGAGCAACCAGTGCTGGACCACTTGAAATGGATTGACCCCATAGAATAAATGTGATTAAAATTAAAATTTTGTCAATTAAATAATTCAGTTTTTTTACATTTTTTCCTCCATTAAATCCATAAAACTGCTATCTCTCTGTAAATAAATAAGCATATATATATATGTGTGTGTGCGTGCAAAAGCATGTTTTTATGAATATTTGTCTTACATTTAAATAATCAGATATATATTTTTTAATTGTGGTTCGAAAATTAGCTGATCATTATTTTGTCTGTGAAAAAAACCTCGTCAGAGTACCGAACCCGCAGAGATCCACGAAAAAGAAAAATAGGAGTCTCCCTCATAGCATGCATGGTCACAGTAACGTCGTTGTGACGTCTCTGTGAGTCACTGTGGCCACGTCACATCTGTGACGGAAATGCCACCACCCAATGATGTCACATTGTGACTGAGATGTGAACTTCTTAGAAAACTTTAAAAAATTACAAAAATTCTTCAAAACATGTTGTTACTGTAAAATTTTATTTTTCTGGCAATAAAAAAGAATTGTTATGTCACTGCATGTAACGTAGGTCACGTCACACTCACAAAAAAAAAAAAAAAAAAAAAAAAAAAAAAATCCCCCCATATTGTAAGTCACAGTGGGAGAAAAATAGGAACTTCAAAAATCTTTGAAAATGAAGAGAAATGTTTTAAAAAGGCCCGAGTTACAGCGGCATAAGGAATGAAAATATATTAGTAGATAGCAAATAGGAAATTCAGACACGAAAAGATGGTGGGGGGGGGGGGCATATAAAGGAAAATGCACGGTACAAGTATCATCAAACTAGATTTTCATGCTATATTTTATCGATTTGATATCTAAGGGAGTGAAAGTATACTTTTTTCCTGATTTCAATTTTATCTAGTGTTGCAATTTAATATAATAATCCTTCTCTTATTCTTATTATTATAAAAGTGTTTCTCGGAAAAATGGTACGTGCAAGAGCAATTTGGATAACATATTTAAAATTAGGAATATTAAATATATACACTTTATATATTTAGTTTGCAGGAAGGAAAATTTTTAATTTATTTTTACGGACCACTGGTATTCGAAACACTTTTGTGGCTTCAAACTAAAAATTTTCTATTATAGTTAAGTCTGCAGCTTTTAATGAGCACGTAGAAAGAGTCTTCAGAGTTTAGTCATACATACATATCTTGCTTTATAATTTGCATTCAAGTCATATTTTTTCCTGTTAGTGTACCTATTTTAAGTAACTATTTTAAAAAAATTCTACTTCTTTTAGACTTTTAAAATAAAATTAGCATTTTCCGAATAAAAAAAAAAAAAATTATACAAAATTTATGCAAAACCCATGATATAAACCCATGATATAATTTATTATTCGTATTTCAAATTTGTGTTTTAGAGATATGACTCTAAAAAAAAGTTATTTTACGAATTGTTCTGTTCTACAGGAAATTAACATGAAAAGAATGACGATTGACAAAGACAATTTTTTTATCCTCGATATTTATTTATATCTTTTAATTTTTAGGAAGATATTTTGTATTTATTATGTGTGAAATAAACTTTACTTAGAAAAGGGGATGGGGGGGGGTAAAACTGATAAAAAGAAAAGGTAAAATACATTGGAAAATTCTTCAAATACAAAAATTTAAATACAGACAGTCTCATAAAAGGATTGCACATGTAAGTTCCAAATCTGTTTATATAAAAGCATATAAATTAACACCTGCCCAAAATCGTCTGCCACGATACCGCAGGGTAAACAGAGAACTTTTTGTTCTAACAGATGCGGTAAGTTACTAGTCTAAAATGTAAGCTCTTGCGTGTGCTTTTTTTAATGGAAGAAAAAGACGTCGCCATTTTCGGATACACACGGATATTAATAATTAATTTATGGAGCTCAAAAAGTAAGTCTTATTTAATTTAAATTGTTTATTCCTGTTTTGTATATTTGGTGAGATGAGTTAAATAGTTTTATATCATACCTATAGAAAGAGATTGATCTGGTACTGTTTTTCAGATTAGAAATTAACATTATACTGAATGGGAAATGTCGTTTTACATACTATAGTAGTGAAACTTTTGAAAGACATTTTTTCATTGCTAATAATATTTTAAATTATTATTTAAAATCCTAAATCTTCATATCAATGTTTTCAGATTTAACATTTGCCAAAATTATAAAATAATAGTAATTCCTTGTAACATATGGAGATATTTTTGAGAAATGGGGGGGTAAAACATTTAATTCATCTATTGTACTTTGTTGTTGTTTAATAGTACAATTATAAATACTAATTATTTAGTGTTTTTCAAATTGGTATATTTATTTTTTTAAATTGTATGTAAGCACGTTTTTGCTGTTCGAGATTTTAATCAAACATTTAATTGTAGACATTCAGAATCAGTTATTAAATTTTCTTCGATTGTAAACTCATTTTCTACGTTTTTGATACACGTTCGATACTTCGCATTAAAAAATAAAATATGACATTTAAACATTGAAATAAAGTGTTTTTCATGCCTGATAACAAGTTTATAGATTAAACCGCTTTACTATACTTTTTAAAATTTTATATTTATAATATTTATAAAAAAAATATTTATAATTTGTGATATTTATAAAAGTTGATACTGTACTGTTCATTAGCGATAATTGCTGGAAATGCATTTTTAATTATAATATGCGCTTTTATGATTCTCTATATTTATGCATAGTATATGGTGTACATAAAAGCTATAATTCATATACAGGGCTAAACAAAAGTATACGTAAGATTTAAGGGGTATGGCCGCAAATTGCTTAAAGGTGTTTTTAGATGAGTTATGGATTGTTATGTTGAACTGCATTTAATTTACTAAGAAATGTTTGTAGAATATGGATAAAATGATACACAGGGTCACGCAAGGAAATTGATGTATGGCCGTCTATAAATTATAATTTCTGGAAATGTGATTTCAGCAGTTTTAAGAGTGTTTTAATTTGAATTAAATTTTAACTAAATAGTGGCGTGTAATAAAGATTCTAGGTAAACTACAGGGTTGTAAAAAAGTATTCAAGTATGTTTTCATATATTAGTATAAATTGCTGAATGAGAATTTCAACCTGTTATGCGTTTTCTTGCTAAACTAAATTTTCACATTATATACTAGTATATATCAACCTCAGATTAAATACAGGGCTATTCAAAAGAATTGGAAAAGATATTTGGCTATGGACGGTAACTGCTGAAATCATTTTTTGAAATGTTTTATGCGTTTTCTAAAATATTTACTTAGTTATCTTATTTACGTTATTTCCTTAAATTGCGATGTCTAGTTAAAGCATTCAGGAAGCGTTGGAAAGTGCTTTATAATCTATGCTTAGCGCATGATTTTTCTTACTTGTTTTTTCTATTTCCCAGATCAGTCATTTCCTATAAATCATACCAAATCTATTTAGCTCATATTAACAAAATACAATATACACGGGAATAAAAAATTTAAATAAATATGGCTTATCTTATTCTTCTTTAAATAGGAAATGTATTAATATCCGTTAGACTCCATGTTCGTATTTAATAAAATAATAACAAATCACAACACATAAAAACTTACACATTCTTAATATAAAGCTTGAACTCAAGATCAAGCTTAGAACTTAATAAAAAAAGATGCCAGTTGATAAGCATTGTTTTTTTCAGTGTAAAAATTAAAAGTATTTTAGAATAATAGGACTCCAAAATAGCGATACTTTGCTAAAAAGTACGGTAAAAAGATAATATTGTATATTTCAAACAAAACTTTATTTTAAAATTCATCACAGTGTTTATAACAAGAATCATCATAGTATTAATGCTTGGAAATTTTTCCAGAGAGAAACATTCGCCTTGCAAACAATATTTCAAATGGAAATCAAAATTCAAATTGATTGCTTAAAACGCGCAAAAGCCAACATAGTGAAAAAAATTCCATAACGGTACTTGAATCCGGGCCATCAGTATAGCGCATTGACATTCTACCGACTAAACCACATGGAACGAGACCCAGCCTGGAAAATGTCTTACTATTACATGTTGCAAGGCTACAAACGCAGCACAAGATGGAATATTTATCATGAGCCACCGACATGGGGCAAACACGAAACTTAATTAAATCCAGCAGCGATTCAAAGTATATAAATACTTGGAAATTTTTCCAGAGAGAAACATTCACCTTGCATACAATATTTCAAATGAAAATCAAATTTCAAATTAAAATTGCATTTTAAGCAATTAATTTGAAATTTGATTTTCACAAATTTGTCACACCGTGACTTCACAGAGTGGTCACAATGTGACGTCACAAACGACCTCTAAAACGGCCATAACGACCTCGCATTCTAGTCACTATGACGTCACATCGACGTCACGTGACGGCACATCGACGGTCACAAAATCACAGTGTGACTTCACAACGACATCGCCGTGATGTCACCATGCCTTACGGTCTGGATCGCTGCCAACTGTGCTACCCATGTTCTCGTAATGAAGTGTAATTTATCCAATTATATACTAAAGAGTCAATAATGGGTGACCTTTGGGGCTCGTTTTTTACGCCCCCCCCCCCCCCCCCTGAATACTGCACTTTATCCTGTTGATATGTTTATGTATTGGCTATAATCTATCAATGTACAAAGGGTCGTTGGATTCCGTGAGACCAACCTCGGACCTTCTCCTTGTGAGGTATTCACACTATGTTTCTGCATTCGATTATTTAATTAAAAATCGATTGGGTAAAGAAAGTAATTATCACTTTAATTACCCGACTGCCAAAAAACGTTATGTGTTTCACGCGTATCTGCGTATGTGGATTTGTTTATATCCTCGAAACATCCCAAAGGCTGAATGGATTTTAATGAATGAAGTCTCTATCGATTCTTCTTAACCGTCCGATGGTTATGGGATAGGTTTTGTTTAAATAAATTCAAAATGGCGGCCGTAAAATACAAAATGGCGGTAGAGACGAAAAGTAAATTACTCGCCATATTGTGTGGCCTATTATTGGATAGATCTTTCAAAATGAAAACGATGTTGCATTGACTATTTTACAGTCAGAAGCTCCGTTTAAATATTACACAACTTGGAAGTTGTGTAGGTAGGATCTCTAGCTTTACTGCAACTCTAACCATCATAGACATCTATAAGCCTCATCAAAACCGAGTTTATAGATAGGAACTAACAATTAAACACAACTTAAAAGTCATCAGTACAAGTAAATAAAAAAAAATATTTAAGTAATTTAGAAAAAATAGTTTAACATTGATGAGAAATAATTAATTAATTCGATTTTTACGCAGTCGGGTTTTTTGATTTTTTAAATTTATTTTCTCTTTATTTTTTATTACATGGACTACACAGAATTGTTTTGCAATGAAAAGAAATGAAAGGAGATTGACTTTGAAAGGAAATCAGGTATACTATTATAATTTGTATAAGGTTTATTTCCGCTTACATTTTGACAAACAAATCAAACAAAATTTTCCCTTTTTTTCTTAAGTACATGATAATATGAAAGTGTTGAGAGTAGTACCTGAAATGCTTTTCAATGAAACTCAAGCTTCTATTGCTATAGCTGATTAACAAATCTATACTAAATGTAATTGTAACACATACGTAGTTTTTAGAAAATCCATTTTTGTCATGTTCAGTTCATTAGATGCTTTTTTATTTATAATTTAAATTTATCGTAAAAAAAAAAAAGAAAAAAAAAGAAAACAGTATTTTTTTGCCAAATTTTGTTGTAAAATGTAGCCTTATTTATTTTTAACATTTTTTTTTTTTTTAGTTTATACTGACATTCTACCTACATTGCGTTAACCCAATTTATAATGTGTGTATTTTGAATGGTATTATGTAATCACTATCTGTATTTATTTATATCCATTGTATATAATAACAGTAATAGTAAGGTTATATAATTTTGTTAATTGCATAATATAAAAAATTGGTGCAATTATTAATTTAACACAGTTTTACGTACAACATTTTCTCTTATATTCTTTTTTATGCTGCTGCTTCAGATAAGTATAAAGTCATTATAAGTTTCTGCATTGTACGGATTGCCATATGTACCATTATTGGATATCCATTCTGCCTAACTAAAGTGTTAATACAACTAACTTAACTATGCAACAATGCCTGTTTTTTAAGTTATATTGATTGTTATAATGACAATAGTACATGTTAAATGTAACATATCATAAAAACAGGACACATAAATAATTTTATTAGTACTGTGTATATATTGTGTAAAAACTCCCTTTGAAATGCCATCTAGATCATACAATGTAGTAAATGTTAGTTATGCTGGTGGTTGTTAGTTTGATTGTTGAAATCATGGGGTCTTTATCTTGCATATTATAAAATCGTCGCTACTGTATTATAATTAGACCCTAACCTACGATAATTATCTCGAATTTGAAGACACCAGAATCCAGTGAGTTTAATACGTGACCTTCTAAAAATAACTAAAAAATGGAAATAAAAATCAATTAATGTTTTCGGTGAATAGCTAATTTTTACGCGAAATGGAATTTTAATCCCTCATTGTAATTTTCTTCCAATATGTTGTAAAGCATTTTATAGATTATTTAATATATATATATATTCAAATTATTTGATGAAATATTTATTTTACACATAAAAAAAGTATATCCGCGTGTTCTTTTAAATAAAGCAAAATACATATATTAAACAAAAACTCATAAATGCTTTTAAAAACAATATTCTATTATTGGTACAGACTTTCATTCGATGGTTAATATTTTTTATAGGCAAAATTTGGTTTCCATTTTTTTTAATTTAATAGAACAGTTTAAATTGAATATTAAAAAATATATTAAAAAATGTTAATGATTTTAAATCTTTAAATCTTTTCTTTGCAAATACACGCAAGGGGGAATGAAAATGGAATAAAATCACTTCAACTAAATTAACTCTGTAAAAATTTAATGTAACGGAATTGAGATTATTTCTAAAGAAGATAAAGCGACATTGTTAAACGAAAATTGCTATTTTAATTACTCTCTTTAATCTTAAAGTACATTTTGTAAATTTCTAAAGGTGTACTTCATCCCCAACATACCAGGTCTATTGTTTAAAATATGAAAAAAATACCTGCTTTAAAATTAATTATAAAAATGAAAGTTATTAATCTTGATATTAGCATGAAACAGTTTATTACGTTAAATACAGAAATAAATAATTTATAAAATGGATAAATATACCTTGGATTAAGTTTATAAATGTACAAAAAAGTTCGTTTTAAAAGTAATTGCTTTATAAAAAATGTTCGATTAATTAAGGGCTAAAAAATGCAGTTTTTGTCCTTTTATTTATAAAAAGGTTTTAGAATACTGATAAAAATTGATTACATGTAGCATAATTAAATATAAATCGTTTTACCTGAAATGTTTAGGTAAAATATCTAGAAAAAGACTACACATTAGTAGATATTACCATTATTTCTCATAACGTTTAACAAATTAATACAAATTAAAAGATGTTGAACTAAAATCACATTAGCTAATAAAATTAGTTGTATGTACAAAAGGAAAACCATTTTTTCTTTTTTAATAGATTAACTGAACAACTACTTTTTACTTACGGGTTTTAAATTTTGATGTTATTGAAGAAAGTCAAATGAAAGAGACACTTAAATAACATGAGAAATTTGCTTGGAGTAAGTGACGGAAAATTGTGATGTTATGTACACTGCTCAAAAAGATTAGGGGAGTAAGCAAAAAAGGGAAGAGAACAGTGCAAGACAGTCATGTATGGGCATAAAATGAATAGTATACTTATATTAATGCGCAATACAGAAAAAAAAGTAAAAAAAAATTAAGGGAGTTTTTATTCTTCGGAAAGATGAAAATAACACGAAAAGATGGTTTAGGGCAACAATTTGATTTCATGTAAGCGATAAAAAAAAGTATTGTTTAGAAATGATGCACGATTTTTAATATGACGTGTGGTCTCCTAAAACAGCTAAGATTGCTGCACAGCTGTTTTCCATGGATGCGATGCGGTTATCGATAAGATTTTGGGGAATACTGTTCCACTTCTCAGGAATTGCAATCACCAAGTCCCGGACAGTAAAAGGAGGCCTCGGTCTCACAGCAATGCGTCGTCTGAGTATATCCCAAACATGCTCGATCGGATTTAGGTCAGGAGAGCATGATGATCATTCCATTCGCTGTATTGTTGTAGCTTCAAGCTCGTTTTCCACAAGACGATCTGTATGACGTCTGGTATTATCATGCATGAAAAAAAAAGAAATCATTAATTGCTGCAACGTAAAATACGAAATGAGGCCTCAGCATCTCGTCTGTATACATTCGGACCGTCAAAATGTCATTCCGAATTATACGCAGGCCCGTACGTCCACCTATGCTGATTCCAGCCAATAGCATGAACCCACCTTGTGTGTTATGTGATCTTTCACGAACGAATGTGGGATTATTTTGAGTGCCTCTTTCTCGCCATGCCTAAACACATCAGATGCCACATCCAGACTGTATCGGGACTCGTCTGTAAACAGAATTTGACTCCATCAACGTTGCCTCCAAATTCTATGTTCAGTTCCCCACCTTCCTTGGACCTCACAGTGGCTTGAGGTCAACGAAATACAGACCATTGGCTTACGTGAATAGATATCACCCTGATAAAGCCTATTTTCGACTATTTGGCTGGATAACCTTCGTCCTGTGGCCAAGAACAACTGTGTTTGCAGTTGAGTAGCATTGCCCGTTCTGTCTCGACGAGCTGTTAACCGGATATATGGGCCATCAGTTTCTGTGTTAGCACATTTTTGACCTTGCACTTGTCGATGACTACCATGCCATGTGACATGGAATCGATTCCACAGCCTTTCAAGGACACTTCTTGCGACTCCAACAGCGTCCACTACACTTCGTTGTGTTTCCCTAAATTCAACTGTCCCGATAAGACGCCAAGCCATGGATTGCGGTAAATCATGTTATTGTGACATTTTCGAACCATCTTTTCTCAAAACACAAGCTGAGCAATTGAATTTTGCAACTGAGGCAGTGAAACAGAAGTTTCTGCAAAATCCCGACTTCTGCACTTATCTCCTTTTTCTAGTTTTTGACTTCATAAATTTTAATTTACATGTGAAGTTTTCTTTATCTGTTTTCTACAACACTTTAAATTATGGATGTTTTATTTTACGTTACTTATCGGTGTAAATATTTGCGTAATGTCGTTAAAAGCATGTGCTCCAATAATTGTTTTGAGCAGTGTAGTTTCAGGTCTAAGAGTGCTACTATCTTGAATCACTATACTGTGAAATTCGTTATTAAACCACAAAATTAACCATTCTTTATAAATTTTATTTTACACCGAAGCATGTTAGATAATTCTGCTTTTGCTTAGTAAAAACTGGTTTTCACAACGTGAGGATCAGTTAATCAGAGGAATTAGATTTTAGTAAGTGTCCAAGTCAAAACTCTTTTTAACTAGTGAGTTCGGCTTTTTACTGTACCATATATATATTTTTTAAATCCTTGTAATTCTAAAACTGCACTTTAGTAGTATAGTTTTAGAGTTAAAAATTTATATTTTACATTGCACTTTTCGAATAAAAATGCCAACGTAAAGTAAAAAGAAAATGTAAACGATACATTCACAACTGCAAGCCTTATGAGCCCTTCATTATCAAAGAGGGAAAATTTTATATTTTTAAAACCTTTTATCGTCTTGAATAATTTCACAAATGTTTTTTAGAGCAGCTTAAGTATTTTCTGCCGATAATAAAACTGATTTCTGTTTCTTAAAATAAAAGTGAAATATACTGCATTAATTCGTTATGAATTTTTTTATAAGTATTTGACATAGTTTATCCTGTGCTGTTTGGTACATTATTAATTACATTATTGAAACTTAATAGGGTTGTAACCATATTTGTATTTGAATGAATGTTTGACGATTTTTCCCATGTTTCCCGATAACAAAACAAATACATTAAAATTATCTTATTAATTTATATTTAAGTTTTAAAATATTAAAATATTCTGTTGACTATTAATACTCTTCTGTAAATAATTTTTATAATTCTAAAATATCAGAAAGTGTGTACAAAGAAAAGCATGATATTTCATCTTTGCATACATGCGTCATCTTAATTAAAATAAACAAGTGCAAAAGGTAGAACTTAAGTGGTTTCACTTTCTTTATAAAAATATTATATGTTCCATTTTTGGTGTTATTTGAATTTTTACGTCAAGCTACAAACTACTAGTACCTACATTGAACTAGTATCTACCAGTTTATGTTTTCTTAATAATATCCGCAAGAATATACAACAAAAATGCCAAGAAATGCTTTTTAATTTCTCCACAAATTTTTAAACATTATAACATATGGACCATTCCACACAAAATGACCAAATTAAAAAATAATAATAATTGTCGTGGCTGCATAATAACCGGTTTTAATAAAATTTGATACACAGATTCAATTTATATTTAAATAGAACATTGCAAAGTATTTCGACAAAAGAAAAAAAATGGAAGTTCTGCACATTTAAAAAACTTGTGACGCAGAATTGCATGTGTACAATCGTTCAAAGTTGCAAGTTTGAAGTTCCGCATCTTGAAAACTATTTAACATAAATTAAATATTTCTGTAATATTGTAATCTCTGAAAAATTATCTTCATATTTATTTAGAAATAATAATTTGGTAACGTCATGATTAATCTTAAATTTGTTGTAAAAATTGAAAATTTGTCAATTTTGAGAAAATTAAAAAAGTTATAAAAAATAAAGGAATTCAAAAACATCTGTGAAATTGATGCCTGATGTAGTATTGTAATTTTTCCACTTATTGATAGGCAAAAAAAAAAAAAAAAAAAAAAAAAAAAAAAAATAACGAAGGAATGGTCAGACATTAGAGTCATTCCATAGACATAGAGATCAATAAGTCCATGATATGCTCAAAAAAAATTCAAGATTGCCTTTTGTATCCTAACGCCACAGAATTGGGTTAAAAAAGTATCATTTGTTATATTCCAAGGGCTTTTTCTCATTGAATCCGCGCGCGTTTTTTACAATATTGCACGATTTCAAAGGGGGAAAATAGAGTGGAGCCATGTATGTATTTAGAGGATAAATTTATAATTTTTTGTTCAAAGTATTTTTTTTTTTTTTTTTAACAAATGTATTAATAGCCAAAAATAAACTGAAAGCCAGAATAAAAGTTCCTATATTTAAAAAACACACTTTTATCTATAATATAAACAAAATTAAACATCTTAAAAGAGTTATCCTTTACGTACAAACAGGCAATAGAAATATTGCCTGTTATTTTACCCTCAACATTTTTTACTATTTTTTTTTCTCATTAAGGAATAAAAAGGCAAGAATGAAAGTTTCGATATTAAAAATATATACTTTTAGATATAACGTCAAGGAATTTTAAACTTGTCAGAGCTGTCCTTCGTGTACAAATGGCCAATAGCATATTGCATTTTCCCTCCAACATTTTAATTTTTTTTCTGATTAAGGAATAAAAATACAATTACTAAGTTACGCTAATCTGTTACTTATTATTCGTTCTTAATTATAATTAATATAATATTTTTATTCCTAACGGTAATAATCAAAATTGATATTTCAAGCATGTAGACAATACCTCAATTTTGCATCAACTTTTACTGTAAATTTGAATATTTAAATAAACAATCCAGAAATCTATTATTTTACATTTACTCATAAATTGATATGATCGACTTATATTCTGATTTTTATTAAAATCTGTGACTTCTAGTTGCTTATTAAATCATAAGTTAAAAAATGATAATTTTAAATAATTTTTAAGATTTTGAATTATTTTACAGATTTACTTGCAAATGTGCTTGGAATAAAAAAGATATTCAATAATTATGAAGGATTTGTTAATGCTAATCATGAATTTTAAAATCATATATAGCTTTTAAAAAGAAAGATATTCAGTACATTTATTATTTTATTGTTAAAATATTGTAGTTTAAAACACTAATTTGTAAATAAAGGACATTTCAAACAGATGATAATACTGTATTAAACTTTGATATAAAGAAATGTAAAATTTTCCTTAAATTTTCCTTGCATTGAACTTTTCAGTACATATACGATGTCATTAAATGTGTAATTAAAACTCTTGATTAAATGTCTAATGATATTTTAAAAGCAGAAACTTCTGAAGGAAAATCTGTTTTCTTTTTACTCGTTGCTTAATTTGCAAATGTGTCGAATAAAAAGGGATTCAACAATGTAAGAGGATTTTCATTTGCCATCATGAATTTAAATGCATATACTGTTTTTAATAAGATTCTTTTCAATAAACAGAATTTTATAAATTTATAATTCATAATAATTATAATTAATACTTTTAATTTAAATTTGTAAATAAATGAAAATTTTTAAAAGCGACAAAATAGCTTTATAAAACTTTGCGATAAAAAATAACTCAAAATTGTCGTCAAATCTTTCTTGAAATGAAAATTTCTGTACATATACGACGTTATTAAATTTAAAATTAAATACCTAGATTAAAAATGTAATGATAATTTTAAAACATTATGTTAGGAATATGAAATCTTTGTTCTTTCTATCGTATGTTAACTTCCAAATGTGTAAAGCTATTCGATATATACGATAACTAAAAATAAATATTGCATATCGTAAATTTTAAATACGTATGTAGATTTAACAATTAATATTGAATATTTTTTTCTTATAATTGTTTAAACTCTTGTATTTTTAAAAAAAATGTAAAATTATAACATTTGGAAATGACTGGCAATTTCTGAACGAGACATTAGTACTGCATTAAGTTTTCAGATAAAAATATTCTAAAAGCTAATTATTAAGATGCTACTTGTCGCAGAATGATATAAATTTAAATTTAAAAGCAATGTTCAAAGCACCAGAATGTGCAAACTTTTTGCAGACTAGATTCGGTAGCACTTAGCGTACCGTCCTCGGTGCAAAGTGTAACGGAAAACTTGTTCATTTGTAAAGAGGTGAAGCGGATTCAACTGAGAAGTTCATTAACCAATGGGGAAACAGGAAAATACAAGTACCAGCCAATAGGAGAATAGTAGAGGTAATACCACCAAAAATGTGTAAAAAAAAACATGGTAGTAATTAAGCAAAAGAGGATGAGGATGTCATTAGATCGAGCTTCTCACTACGGATATTCAATCCGTTTTAATCTTGTTTAATTATAAATCTATCATAATGATAGCAGTGCGTTACTTCAGACTTAATAATAAGTTTGCTAATTTAAACACTCATTTAATTAGAAATTACAATAAAAAAAATAAGTTAACAGATAAGAATTCCTCCATGTGACATGCACATTGTATAAGCGGTGGAGTCAATCGTTTTTTTAGCGCGTGCAACAACAGCGACGATCAGTTCACAACTGCCTCTCTTCTCTTCTGTTCCAAAAGGTATTTTCAAAGTAGCGTATGTGGCGCCATCTGTCGCCTACTTGTTAATTAAAAAATGTTTATTATTGTAGAACGGCGGAAGTCACCTCAGAGGATTTTATTAAATAGTTTCAGCTGAGGACGGTACGGTAAATGCTACCCAAACTAGTTTGCGAAAAGTTTGTATATTCTGGCGTTTTAAACGTTGATTTTAAATTTAAATTTATATAATCTAAAAGCGTTCTTAAAATCTTCTTGTAAGTAACATTTCTGCAGAGATACGTCTTCATTATTTTTTTTTTTATTAAAACCAGAGATAAAAATTATATAGTATTTTAAATACATAAACTTCTGAGGCTAAAATTATTTTCCTCCTCATCTTGTTAGGGGAGAGTAGCCTAATTTGGACCGCCGCTTTAATTGAACGGTTGCCATTCTGTCATTAATTACAGGAAGAGACGCCATCTACCGCTGAAATCCTACTCATCAGAATGACGTCACTTATGATTAGAAGATGCAACCGCCTACCACGTGTTGTTTTCAGACAATTTAAAAAAACCTAAAGTTAGCTGTTTTGATTTTCTTTTTTCCTACTAAACGTAAGTGAATAATTTAAAACTAAGGTAAGTTGTTATGTTTTTATATACATATATAAATTCATCTGTTAATTGTGCATATTTCTCACGCGGCTTTGTTTGATTTCGTTTTTGTTCTTAGTCTTGAAATTATCTGTTCTAAAAAATGGCGCAGTTGCCATAATTGGACCATTTTAAGTTGCTTAAATTGGACCAGATATGTGATCATAAAATTTTGAAAATTAAGTAATGCATTTCGAGGACGGTACACTTTGTACACTATTGTTATAATTTTTTTATATTTGATAATAGATTACTATCTCCATGCAAGGTTGTTTTTTTCTGTTTTTTCTTTTGGGGGGGGGGGTGTATCTGGATTAATTTTTTTATACAGTTTAGGCCTATATAAACAAAAAAATATTTTTACATGTTTATGCAATAAATTTTGTTTGCAATTTCTTTTATCTTGTATGCATTTGTATTTATTTTCTTTGAATACATTATTCCTACGGCGTATTTGGTTTACAGAGTTGAATTCAAACATTTTCTTCCTGGAGGATATTTGCGATTCCCTGAAGAAGGGCTGACTTTTTACAGTTCTGGAGGGTGGAATTTGCCATTAAAACTAATAAAGCCTCAAACCTTCCGGGAGGAGGGGGGGGGTGAATTCAATACTGTTGAATATATAATGTTTGCGTATAATTAATCGTAGTGTATTTTTCAATAGAGCATATTTTTTTAAACACTTTTATAATATAATGTTAAAAATGTTGAAAAAGACACTGACAAGCTGTCTGGAAAAAAAAAACAGGTGACTGCAAAAGCTGTTAAAGATATAGGAAATAAAAAGGAGAGAGTAAGTTGTGAAGAAATTGACCTGCAATAAGTCTGTCGCTACAAATCCTCCCCAAAAGCCCAAAAATCATTAGAAATATTATGTCCTTTGCTAGATTTGGTTTTAAAAAAGTACAGAGGGAGCCAAAAAAAAAAAACAGTTGTGTTAACATCTTCGCCATATAAAGTAAACCTTGAAATGAAAAAACACAAAAAATCGACTAAAAGGAAGCTATCACAGCATAAAAGCAAATGGAACATCAAGTTTAAAAAAATAGGCGTAATGCAATTATCAAGGAAATGATGAAAGGGGAGAACTACAATCATAATGTAAAGAAAACTTCTGTTGCAAAAAAAAAAAAGTCTAATAATTCAAAATCTAAAAAGAGAATTCTAAATAGTGATGATTGGGTTTGCCTGATTTGTAAGAAAATAAAACAGCAGAAATGATTCAGTGTTCATATTGCCAAATACGGGTCCAAGTTTTGTGCGCTGTAAAAAAAAAAAAGAAAAAAAATCAATAAACGAAATTCATGTGCAAGCTTTGCATCACTCCTTAAATGATATTCAAGTAACTGGCAATTAGTTTCATAATTTCTATTCTTAATTACTGATAACTTTGATTTATATTTCGAATACATTTTGATTTAAAACAATTACACTTATTTTCAGATATTTGATTTCATTATATTTCATTGCTGTTATTTTGTTTGATTGTTTCAGGAACCGTAAGGTTTGCTTTTAATAAAATTAGTTATATTCCCTAGTCATTAAAACAACCTGATTTTATTTGGTCCAAATTAGGAGACTGGTGGTCCAACTTAGGGTACCAGTTGCTGAATTTGGACCACTTTTGACAATTTTTTTCAAATTAAAATAAAATTTAAGATTTTCAAAAAGAAAATGATCTAAAGTTTTATTTAGTTAGTGGATGAATTGATTGACCCCATGTAGTAATATTTTTCAGATATTCCAAAAATTAAGTGAGTTACCTGAGTGAATTAATTGAATTAAAATTAAGTGAGTACCTGAAAGTAATCGAAGTGGTTCAAATTAGGCTACTCTCCCCTATAACTTGCAACTGTGTCTGGAGTAAAAATATATTTGATAATATATTTATTATATATTATTTAAATTTAATAATATAATATTTTATTAATATATATGTTAATATATATATTAAATTTCATTGCACATTTTTAATTTTAAATGCATATATATATATATATATATATATATATATATATATATATATATATATATATATATATATATATATATATATATATATATATATATATATATATATATATATATTTTATAGTATAGATATTCAATAAAAGTGTTGCAATTATTTTAAATAAACTTGTAATTAAAAAATAAGATTTTGTAAAATCATAACATTTTTAAATAAATTTAAACAACACAGTGACACTCTATTAAACTCTGAATTAAAGATAACCTAAACTTTTCTTATTTTCCTCTTGCGGTGAACATGCCTGTACAGTTATGACATCATTAAATAGATAATTAAAACTCTTTATTAACAATATAATCTTATTTTGAAAAAAAAAAAAAAAGAACTTAGGCAGATAAAACACTTTTCCGCTCCAGTTATGCTAGCTGAAGGAGACGAAAGTAAATTAAGGATAATGTTCCTAGATTACTCCCACTTTCTTCACTGGGATTATTTCGCCATTTTGAGCAGATTTATTCATATAGAGCTAAAAAAAATGCATTGGGAGAAAGGATTCGAAAGACTTACCTAGATAAGCCAAAACAAATATATTTATTGATTTATCAATGGCAACAAGGAAATGTACTTTACGAGATCTGCTGTCTGGAAATGACATCCAATGGGGAGCAAAAGGGGGAATGACTCGGACTAAAAGAAAGAAAGCAAAATAAAAAAGTGCATAATAACTCTCGCTGCTGAAAGTAGGTGTGCTGCAGCGTAGAATAACCAGGAAATCGGTCTCGAGTAAAAAGAAATTTGATAACAAAGAGAAATTTTCATTTTCGCATCTTGAAATTTTAATTCATATACATATATATGAATATATATCTGTATGTGTATATGCTTATACCGGAGGTCTAAAAAATGACTGATGAATTTTTAAATTCAATAACTTGCAAACGGTGACATATATTAAAAAAATTCTTGTTGGAGTGTTATGCAAGATGTCAGGAGTTTTTATGCTTCCATTCTCAGTCTTAGTTACAAATAGCATCGATACATGGCGCTGCAAGCAATAACCTCTAAATCCAGGCTCGATTTTTCGGCCTCGTTCTTCTTCCATGCTATAAAAGGAGATTAAATTGTATTGAATGAATCAAGAAGTACCAAAAATCGGGTCTGGACTGAACACTTATTGCTGTTAGTGCCATTTATTGTTTGAAATTTGAACTAAAATCAGGAATAACAGTAACAAAATCTCCTGGCATCATACATAATCCTCCTGCAAGAATTTTTTTAATATCTGTCACTGTTTGAAAGTTATTGAATTTTAAAATCCATCAGTTATTTTTGGGACACCCAGTATATTGTAAGGATAAAAATAAAATAAAATAAAATAAAATAAATATGGGGTATCATGCATTCAACATCATAAATTTTTCATATTAGCACATAATACAAGGCTATACTTTGTTATATCAAAATAATCCTCATAGTTTTTTAAATGTTATTTATATACTCATTTTTTATTTTATAATATTTGTTTTAAAATGGTTAATTTAATCAATGCCGCCTTATTTATTTATTTATTTTATTTATTTATTTATATATATATTTATTTATTTTATATTTACTCAATACTTATTAAGTCTATTCCTATTTTTTTTTTCATTCTGCTTTAAATAAATGTTAATTTTAGTCATTTATTGATTTCTTCAATTAATTTTATTCTCTTTTACCGGTATAGATGGCAGCACTAAACATTTTTGTTAAAAGTATAGTAACAATATAGTTTTTCTTTTTCACACCAGAATGAAGAAAACTTTTATTAATATCTTTTTAAGTTGTGATTTTATTTTCATATAATTTGAAATGACTCAAGAAAATTCCGCGCCGATTATACATATTATATTTCAAACAATTCGGTTGGGCAGTTATTGCGATGTTCCATGCGGACAGATGGACGCAACAGATGAGGAATATAGGTGCTGCGTTTTTATATAATTATGAACGCACCTAAAAACGATATTCCGGTTTCACAAAATCGATAAATACACTATACATTTAAAAGGGGCGCTTTCGAAGATTACTGGTAGAAAAAGAAACTGTTTTTTTCTTTTTTTATGTGCTTCTTTAAATCTGGAATATGTATTGGTTTCTTAGGACAAGATATTGCATATTTTCATTTGGGTTATGTTATATTTTGCTAGATTAAGGCACGACTCTGTTTGTTACAGTACATTTCAAAACGATTATCTAATAAAAAAGATTTAAAGAACAATAAAATAAATACAATAAGACAGATATCAATACAGTTTTACTAAAAACATTAAAAATACATTCAGTAAAAGTTTCGCCAAGCAACCGCAAGCTCTCATCAGTACAATTTAACCATTGTAAAATGAAACAACAGAACAAATGAAGTACAGCTGAAATTAAAACTTGTATTTTGAAATCAGGTTTAACAGTTATCCTGGTAATTTGTTTCTGGAAGACTGGTTTACTCAATTAAATTCGCCAATATTGAATTAAGAATGTTTCATTCTTGGTGAAAATTGTTTGTTTAAAAAAATAACTTTAACGTCAATTATATTTGATTTGTTCTATTGTTTGTTTTTATAGTGTTTAAATTGCACTGATGATGCCTTGCGGTTGCTTGGCGAAACGTTTACTGAATGCATTTTAAATGTTTTTAGTAAAACTGTATTCATGTTTCTCTAATTTTATTTATTATATTTAGGCTTTTAAAAGTTTCAAATTCAGACGTTAAATGTTCGAGGGTATATCAATAATTTTTTGCCCTCAAATAGAAATTATTAAGTGAAATTTATGAAATTGCTATGTTGTGTTAGTCCTTTTCTATGTAGTCACCATGCTCAGTAACACATTTCTGCAAACAGCATTTAAAAGCGAGGGGGGGGGTGAGGAAAGTATTCCAGAAGGCGCGATAATACACACAAAGGGGGTCCAATTTTTACGACCCCCCATGGGACATATTGTTGGAAATGCCTGTGACCACTTATTCATACTATGCATCTCCCGAGCCCCTAGCCCCAAATATGCCCCCCGGGGAGCATGAATGATGTCCGCAAAATTTAGAAAATTGCCCCCGCGGAGGGCAAATTTGGGGGGAGGGACTCGAGAGGTGAATACCATTAATAATTGTTCACAGGGATTTCCAACAATATGTCACAATTGTGGGTCGGCAAAAGTTAGAAAAATGCCTCCCTTTGGGAGTATTTTGGAAATATATCACGCCTCCTGGAATTAATCCTCCCCCACCCCTCTCTTTGAAATACCGGTTGCACAAATTTATTACTGTGCACTGTGACTATATGGAAAAAGGACTAATGCAATGTAGCAATTTCATAAATCCCACTCAATTATTTCTATGTGAGTGCAAAAACTTATTTATACACCCTCCTTTGTATATTATAAAAATATTTTACAGTGAGATCTTACAATTTGTCATGAAACTAATTATCATTAAAACATTGCCCTAACTTTTAACACTTCAATTATTTTAAAGGATAATTTTTTTAATTCTAAAATGTCAAATTACCCTTAAATTTGATACGAAAATTAAAAATACGATAAAAATAATTTAATGTTTCTATTTATTCTTTCACATTCATAAATCATTGTAAAACCGTTATCACATTTTTGTTATATTTATTGCCATATTTGTCTTCAAAGTTCCCTATAAATACATTTTTGGATATTTTTAATCATTATTCTTTCCGGTAATCTTTAAATCACGTCACGTACTCTTAATTTATTATCTTCCTCAAAATAAATAAACTACATATTAATGCTTCACTGTTAATAAAAATTCATACTACAGTATATTTTGAATATAAATTGCTTCTTCAAGCATAATTAAAATATCACCAGAGGTTTGTATATTTCAGGACATGACTTAGTGTATTTGAAGAAACAAAAATCCATTGCGCATAGATGTAAATTGCTTGCAAAAATATTTTTGAAATTTGATTTATATTTTAATTTTTATCTATTTCCACTTCTAAGTGAGATTATTGTAATTTCAGTTACATTATTTTCCACACAATTTCAAAGTGCACTTTTGAGAATGCTAATGACTTCTATCTTTAAGGGAACAGTGGGATTATTTTTTTTATTCATTATAGAGACAGATGAAATTTTGCGGAAATATACATTTCACCATAAGTATATAGAATACCCTAAAAGAAATTTCCAATCTTCTTATAATTATAAGGGTTTTTTTAAATACAATTTTTAACCAAAATTTTCAAATTTTTCATGCGTCATAGTTTTTAGATATTTCCTCGATTTTGCATTTTAATCACTTAAAACACTCTCTTTCGAACAAATCTGTGCATCGATTTTTTAATTACTTGAATAGTTAATTTTTTGAGGATTTTTTCTGAATTCAATATCGATTTTCATCAAAATTTTGCCTTTAAATATGTTAAAAATCAAATTTAATTATCTCAATGAAGTCGATTTTTAAAATACCTGCGCAGTTACTTTTTAAGCAATATCAGGATTGTTCCTTATCATTTTCGTGAATTTTGATAAAAAATTATGACACATAGAGAATATATTATGAATTTCAAATATCTAAAAACGTTGAAAAATCAGTTTTGAGAAAAAAACAGATTAAAAATATATTAAAGTGCCGAAAAGTTGGGTTTTTTTTTACAAAATTCATACGCTTGTAACTTTGCGAAAAATTTTGGCATTTGCATGCGGTATAAGAAATAGTTCAGTAGGAACTTGAAAAAAAATAATATTCGCTACAATAACTTTTGGTTTTTGTGTCGATTTCTACTCAAATAAAGGTCCACGGTCCCCTTAACCTGCTCTAAACATGTTAAAGAAAATTTGTGTTTGTTTTCCACATTTGGAAGAACTATTTATTTTCAAAATCTTAACATATACATGTTTTTAGATAGTATTCAAAATATTCGTTTTCCTCGACAGTGAAAGATATAACGACATAAATATTATTATTATTATTATTATTATTATTATTATTATTATTATTATTATTATTATTATTATTATCACTAAACAAATCGGAATTTGACCCAAGTAAAAAGAAAAAATCACGCCAGAATTTATATTTTGAACTATTTATTTTTTCTATTAAATTATTTTTTGTATTTTATTTATTTTATTTCTTTTAATAAGAAATTTCAGTTTCAAAATTAAATATTTTTAATTGTACCTGTCAAATGACCGAGATTTCATATATTCGGTGTTATTATATTAGTGTATATTTAGTTATAATTATTTCTAAAGAAAATATAAAGAAATATCTGCATGTTTTTAACTTATAACATTCAGATGTCTCAAGCAAATTTAGTAATATACTAGACTCACCCGGGGCTGCCCAGGCCCGTGATGAATGAACCTCAAATTTGTATGATTTTGTACCTTTAACTCCCTTTTGTCTGAATTTATATTTTTAAATATAAAAAATCGCAAGAAAAATATTAAATTGATGATACGTATTATTTTGCGTAAGTTGATTTTGGGAGTCTATGCGTACCGAAAACGAGCGGAACTGCGACAAAACATTCAGGTTTTTACTGGTTTCGTGGACATTTTCAGACATCTGGTTTTGTAAAAAAATATTTCTACCCCTCCAAACGTTTCAAAATTTTTATAGGAGATGTAAATCTGGTCTATTTAGATGCTTCGATAAACATTGTGTTAAAATAAGGACGTTGACTAAAATAATAAATTAAGAAATTTGCTTAATTTACTATTCGAAAATAGTGGGTAATGCAACCTTCCACCGACAGGGAGCGCAATATGTTCTATACAAATATTACTCTACGAAACAGTGGTCAAAGGGCGTATAACTTACGTGAATGTTTCAAGTCGATCGGTTAGTTCGTTTTCTAAATTTTAACGAATTCGAGTTCATTCTCTATTAAAAAAAAGCGTTTCTTTTTCTTTTTAAAAGTCGATTTTTTTCCATTTCGAACAAAAAGTTCTGAATAATTTTTTTTTATTTACATACTCTTAATTAGTCTTCAAATATAGGCCGAGGAGCTAAAGTTTAAAATCTGTAAATGCTGTATTTCAAAAATTTTGGTTTAAATTTGAACTCCCATTAAAATTTTACCCTATGGTTTTTATCTACTCTCCAAAATAAAAGTAGGTGTTTTTCAAAGCAGAGATAATGTCTGTAACTTTTAATAAGTAGCATATATCTCATGACATCCTCCAAAAACGGCATACGAAAAGTCATAAACGCTATTTTTTTAAAAATAAATCTAGAGCCCCTCCCTCCCACCAAGGAATTTCACGCACCATTCTTTTTTACACTTTATCTTTATGTTATAAACGTTCTTAAAGTTTCAAACAGATCGTCTTGCTAGATTTCCTAATGTTAACAAAATCGCGTTATGTTAGTTCCATATTCCACCACCAGGGAGCGCACTCTATTCTTACCAAAAGCTCCTTTACACAACCTATCAGTAGATATGTTACTACTTGGCGGTCTTAAGCAAGAATTTAAGATATTTGTTGAAATTACCATTAGGAAATAGTGGTAACTTAACTTTTGTCACATTTATATGTACTAAGTAGCATGTATCTGAGGTCTCCGTCAAAAAACCGCACCTGAAACGGTATGAAACGCAAAGGTAAAAAAAAAGAAATATTTCGCCCCTCCCGTCCCCCCACCCACCTGCTCGAAATTTCACGCGCCACTTTTTATAAACTTTTTCTAATTTGTTATAAACTATATTAAAGTTTCAAGCAGATCGCTTTTTCAGATTTCCTACTTTAAATGAAATCGCGGTATCTTAGTTCCACTTTCCACCACCAGGGAGCTCACTGTATTTTTAACAAAACTGTATCTGAACGTAACTCCGTTACACAACCTATCAGTAGATATGTTACTCGAGGGGTTGGAGGTCTTAAGCAAGAAATTAAGATATTTTTGAAATTACTATTCGGAAATAGTGGTAACAAACTTTTGACATTTTTATATTTAATAAGACTCGTTTATCTCAGGACTCCGTCAAAAAACCGCACCGAAAATGGTAAGAAACGCAAAAGTTAAAAAAAAAAAAAAGAAAAGAAATCTATCGCTCATCCTCCTCTCCCCAACTTCCCGAAATTTCACGCGCCATTCTTATGTAAACTTTTTCTAATGTGTTATAAACTATCTTGAAGTTTCAAACAGATCGCCTTGTTAGATTCCCTACTTTAAATGAAATCGCGGTTTGTTAGTTCCACATTCCGCCACCAAGAAGCGCACTCTATTCTTAGCAAAAGCTTATATGAACGAAACCTCTTCACTTAACACTACCCGTAGATACATGGATGGGGGGAGGGCGGTCTTAACCAAGAATTTAAGATATTTGCTGAAATTACTTTTCGAAAATAGTGGTATCAAGACTTCTGAATTTTTTATCTCCAATAAGTAACATTTATGCTGTATTTTTACAAATCCACGCAGTTCTGAAGAATACTACAATGAAACGTAATGTGACTGGCGTTTGAAATAAGCATATAAAAGAAATAAACCAATTAGTGAAATTAGTGCCCCCCACTCATAAATTAAGGGTGCAAAAAGTTTTGTACGAACATCCGACATCAGTTCCCACTGCCCGCGGCACTGTATAGTAGGCGGGCGATAAATTCGGAACATTTTTCTGTATTTAAAACATAAAAGTGCGTTTAAAAATGTCTTTAAAAAAACACTTCTGAAAAAAAAATCATTATCAGTATCAAAAATGAGAATTTAAATTCTATTAAAACTGTTGTTAGCCGCTACAGCAGCAGAAAGCATTAGAATTAAAGGACTTATTGTTGCCAATTTCTAATTTCTATTATAAAAGAGCCAGTAAGGAGTATTCTAATCTTTTATTTAACGTTTAAAAAACATATTTCTTGCTATCTAAATAAATAAACATGAAACAGGCACCCCCAATTTTTCGTAAACCAACCAAAATCGCCGATTTTTTAGCAGATATTATCGCTCAACCAATCAAAGTGGGAAAAAAAAAAAAAAAAAAAAAAAAAAAAAAACAGAAAACAGTGTGGCAAACAAAAAGCCTGCCAGGTAGGCAAGTTGGTTGCTAGGTTGTGACGTCAATTGAAACTAATCCCTTCTCGTAAACGCTCATTATTATTAAATATGTTTTCAAAGCATGTGTTTCACCTTTATGCTAAATTTAATGTTTAGTTGAAAAAACAGTCACTCTTGAAACATTAAGCACTCAAATTGGTTTATTTAATTATATCTCGGTTTACTTAATTATTTCTGCGAAAGTTTTATACAACCAACCAACCGAAAGCAAGCGGAAACAAAGAAACGTATTTTTGATGAGCGATGCTTTATGAAGCAACCAACCGAAAGTAATGTGAGGGGAATAAAGCGTACTTTTGATGAGAGTGATGTCCGAATATTAATTAATTACTCAGCTAATAATTAGGATACTAAAATTCTGAGGATATGGTGTATTAGAACAGGCCTTGGACTCTATTTAAAAAAAAATGAACCTCGTACGTGCCGTAGATTTTGCTAGCCATCGCACACAGACATACCCACAGACAGACAGACGGACAGACAGACAGACAGAGCGATTTGTTTTTTATTAGTATAGATTTAGAAATATTGAGAAAATATAATAAAAACCAAACTACTAATGACTAAGAAATCATTTGATCACATTGGTATTGTTCGTGTTTGCATTGTTAAAAATTCATTAAACAAATGATCATATTTCATGAAATAGCTAATGCATCTCTAATTTTACTGCACTATGTTATTTCTTCTATGAATGTTTCTACTTTCTGAAAGCTGCGTTAAATTTGGTTGGAATCCCTGATCGTTGTCATTTTTAAAAACGTGCGATAATTTCTTGAATTTGTTTAATGACAATCATTTATCATCATGAATATACAAGATTATTTTTATACAAATGAACGCAAATGTTTTACAATATCCACCACATAGTCATGTGTTTCAGATACCGATTCAAGTATTTTATCTTCCAGGATGATACCATTTTTTTTCAATTCCTACTATTAGTTCACACTCTCCCTATATTTATTTATTTATTTATTTATTTATATATCTTGTTCAAATTTTCAATCGTTCATAAAAAAATACTCATTATTCATCCTATCAAGTTGAAATAATTTTTTTAAAACTTGTACTGGATGCAACTGATGTTAATACAGTTTTTTCAAATATTAATTAATTAATTAAATTTTAATTAATTTTAGTTTTGCATGGGAGACAAAATGGCGGCCATTGGTTAATGAAGCATATAATGCATCTTCATATCTATAAGGGGGGTTACCATTGGGGGACCCTGTTCTGTCGCCATATACCGCCAAGTTTGTCGCCAACTTGGCGATATATCGCCAAATTTGGCGGCCAAATGAGTCGCCAAAAGTGACGCCAATTTCGCGATATCTCTAATATTTCGCCAAATTCCCATAGACTTTCATTGTAAACCTACTTGCTTATAGAAAATCAACAAATTGAGATATTTTAATTCAACAAAAACTAATATTAGCTTAAAGGATTATATTAAATTTTTCTTTGATGACCTTAGTAGGAATTGACTTTAAAAACAAAATTTTTATATTACTTGTTTTCCCTTACATTGGTCCCTTAATAGTCAGCCTGATCACATCTTTGTTGAAAATATTATATCAAACTTTATCTTTATAGTCACTATGTTTTAGCGAAATTCGCCATGTCGCTCTAGATATTCAACAAAATGTGTAAAATGGAAAGTGTTCGGTGATATAAATATCGATATGGATCATACATAGTACTACGAAAAAAAAATTCAAATTCCTTACCGAAACGTTCTGTAATTCTTCAGATTGACTTAAAAAAAAAAAAAAAAAAAAAGTTATGCAATTTATTAATTGCTTGTATATCAATCTTCATTCCAAGCGAAGTAATCTTAAAATTAAGCTTTTGTATTGTTCACGTATGCGCGTTTTATAAAAATGCTGATACGTCATGAAATATCTAATATATTTATATTTTAACTGCGCAATGTTATTTCTGCTGTACATGTTCGAGTTTTCTGAAAGAGGCATTAAATTTGGTTGAAAACCTTGAATACTTTAATAAAAAAAAAAAAAAAAAAAAACAAAAAAAAAACATGCGCAAATTTCTTCCATTCAGTCTAATGAAAACCATATGTCACAATGAATAATCACGCCATTTTAAACAAATAGCGTACAGCATCCAAATAGTCATGCGTTGCAGCTACAAAGTGTTTCAAGCATTTTATTATACATGAAAATCCCAAATATTGTTTCCTTCGATTGGTGTAGATCCCTTATTTTTCGGCTTAATGAAATATTAGTTGAAAATATTAGGTCAAACATGCTCTTTATAATCGCTGGTTCTAAAAGGATTAGTTATGTACATTAGGGTGGGTCGAAAAAAGCGAAATTTTTCAGATCAACTTCTAATATTTGAAAAGCTGCCTTTTTTAACCCCTTCGGGACGAGTTTCTTTTACAGACTTTTAATTTTAATCACCGGTTTTTGAAAACAGAAATTTTTGCTTGATTGAATCGGGAAAGTACTCGGATTAAATAAGGCAAAATTTACAATAAAATTTTACTGGTGAGAATAATACCCGATTCTGAGCACCTTACGCGGCACGAATACCGGTCGCTCGTCCCCAAGGGGTTAATTAGAAGAATAACGCAAAAAATATTTTAAAAATCGGTTAAAATCTTTAGGTTGCGTATTGCGATTGAATTATTAAGAAAAAGATATTAACCGATTTCAAAAATATTTTTTTGCGTTATTCTTCTAATTACAAAAAACAACTTTTCTGCGCTATTATAAACTGATCTGAATATTTTCTCTTCCTCGACCTACCCTAATGTCTATATATCTCTCTAGATATTCAGAACAATGAGTAATATAGAAAGTGTCCGGTGATAAAATGTATGAATTATACATTGTACTGCGGAAAAGAATTTGTATTCTTTACCGATTATGTACTACTGTTTTTCATAAATGGAGTGGAATGTTTTATTGATATTTACTAAACAGGTCAACTTAATGTTTATAAGGAAAATGTTTAATTAAATTATGATCAGTTCAAAGTATATGAGAATTTCTAGATGATGTAATAGCTATACGTTGCATTTAAAGAGAAATAGACCGTAAAAAAAAAAAAAAAATAAATAAATAAATAAAATAAAGCAAATTGTTGTTCGTGTTAAAACTCATCAAAATTGTACAAAAAATTAACACTCGCATTTCCTAAAGTTGCGTTTTTAAACAAAATAAAAATCACTGCTTTAGAGAATAATATTATTAAATAGAATTTCTCTGTTACAAAATATTAATAAAAATAATCTCAGAAGTTTTACAAATTATGCAATTTCATGGATATATAAAGATACAATGATCATGAAAAAAATATATACATCATTACTGTGAATAATAAAACTTTGAAATAAATAAATATTATTGTTATTAATACAAATCTCTGCATTCTAAAAAATATATAATAATAATAATAATAATAATAATAAAACACCACTCTCGCTGCTGTAATTTTTTTTTCTTTTTTTTTGGCCAAATCTCATTCCCGGCATGTGTGAAATTTGCAAGTGTGACTATTGCAAATAAAAGTATTATTGAGAAAGATACTTTAGAAAGACTTGAAAGAGACAAAAGATCGAAAATTACATTTAGCGCTATTTAATGTTGATATCAGTCAATATAGCACTGTTACAAACTTTTTTTTATTAACTAAATTTATGCATTGCAGTTTAATCATGTTTTGAAGACACATGCTTGAAAAGCTTTCGTGTGTAGTATGAATTCATTTTAATTAATTTGATTAGATTTTTATTCTTATTTTTCTATTCAAACTGACATTATTTCAATAGAGATTTATTTTGTATTTCGTAAATATCATTTTTGTACCTATAATTGGCCAATTTTAAAACAGCGCCAATAATGATTTTCTCTTATAATAAAAATATAATATATGTGAATATTAAAAATACATGTGAATATTAAAAAGACAAAGAAAATTTTAAAATAATAATTAAATTATTAAGTGTTAATAACAGTAAATGAGGAAAATTAGTTATGTTAAAAAAGATCAAATAATAACATTGGGAAATTTGCAAATGTGACTATTGCAAATAAAAGTACGAAAACTAGTAGTTTTATAGAGACACTTGAAAAAGATTTGAAAGAGGCAAAAGATCGAAAATTAGTTTTAGCGCTATTTAATGTTGATATCAGTCAAAATAGCACCGTTACAAACTGTTTTTTTATTATTATTAACTAAATTTATGCATTGCAGTTTAATTATATTTTGAAGACACATGCTTGAAAAGCTCTCGTGTGCAGTATGGATTCTTTTTAATAACATTTGATTAGTTTTTTATTCTTATTTTTTTATTCAAACTGACATTATTTTAATAGAGATTTATTTCGTATTTCGTAAATGTCATTTTTGTACCTATTGTTGGCCAATTTTAAAACAGAGCAAATGATGATTCTCTCTTATAATAAAAATATAATACATGTGAATATTAAAAAGACAAAGAAAATTTTAAAATAATAATTAAATTATTAAGTGTTAATAACAGTAAATGAGGAAAATTAGTTATGTTAAAAAAGATCAAATAATAACATTGGGAAACAGTTGCAATTTAAAATATAAATTTACAGGAGAGCGTTAATTCGTATTTCCAAAAAGAAATATTGTTACCTCTTGTTGCCAAATTAAAAAAAAAAAAAAAAAAAAAAAAAAAAAAAAAAAAAAAAAAAAAAAAAGCTCAAATAATAATATTTTATTTTCATTAACAAAATTATTTACATGTGAATATGAAAAAGAGAATGAAAATTTGCAAGAAAATTATGTCATATTTGAAACGATATATTTGAAACGTCTTATTAAAACAATTTTTTATAGCGTCAATATAAAATTTCCAGAAGCAGTGACACAGTTAACCTTTTTTATATAATACGATTTTGAGCTGTCGCGAAAGCAGTTTATTCTGCCTTAAAATCCCCAAAATCCTTTAGTCAGAGAAAAATTATTGGAATCCCGAATACATATTTTTCTACTTTTTTTTTTTTATTAATTCCTAATAATATTTCAGACAACTCAAAATATGACTCAAAGGATCAAATAAAGGAGTTAATAGATTATAAACGAAAACGTCAGTGATACTTAAGAAATACATGGGCAATAACACACAAAAAATTACTCTCATATTATATACAAAGGTTAAATATTAAACTCAATTTCTAAAATAAAGTTTTACTTCAATTTTCTACTTTAAAAAACTCTTCTATTATCTGTACTGCTCATAACATCTTGCCCGGAGGGTGCCAGACATCCATCTGTTTCTTTTACGTTTTCTTTTTTCGGTGAAGTCATTTACGGTCACATTGAGAGATGTTGCTAGTCAAGGTTAACCCAGGAGCTAAAAGTATTAGTTTGTGTCAGATACTATTGAGTGAGATCTTTAGGAAATATTTAGAATAAAAATAAGAAGGTGTAGTAATAAAATGTACATATTTATCATCCACAAGTATAACTTTAAAACCAGTGTTTTTTTTATGATTATAAAAAATAGATCCATTTCAGGACACTTGTATATGTATCGCAAAAAGTCAAATGTAAAAAAAAAAAAAAAAAAAAAAAAAAAATAAAAATCTTTTGTGAAAAATTTTCTGCATTAATATAAACATCCAGTGTAAATTAAACATATTTTTAATTTATTCAAACTGACCCTGAAAAAGTTGTAAAATTTCTTACTAATAAGATACATAATCTGGCATATAAATATGTGCTCATAGCCATATTATATATTTGTTTCCATTTTTGAAATTTATTAATTGTTGTAGTACGATGTGGTATGTGGATCAAACGAAGTTGAATGTAAATCAATGTTGAATATCGAAAAAGTCCTTCCGGCCAGTGCCGGGAGGAAGAGGTAGCTTTCATAATCCTTATTTAAAAAAAGCCAAATTATATCATTCAAACACACGAAGCTCAATTTAGTGGAAACCGAATATAGGAGATTCAATACTAATTTTTATCAATATAATGAATGAGAATTTCGCGAAATTAGTCAGCTTTATCCAAGCTGCTTTTCTTTAAAGTAACATATATTTGGCTGTCAAATTCAGCAATTTCTTAAAGTGCCTGTCATTTTAAGACAACATGTTGGATGAGGCTAAGCAGTGAACTTGGTCGAGACCTTAGTAATTGCTGCGCACATGCTCACTCACATCGGAATCGGTTAATATATAGGAGTGCTGTCGCATGCAAAAAATCAGATTTTTCAAAATGTCACCCACAATAGAAATTGAAACTGCTATATCTGAGCCATTTTTTAAGGTAAAGACAAACAAAAAATGCTCCTGAATCCTTATATCAAGGTCAAATACTTAAGAAAGAAACCTTTTCAATTTCTAATTTTTTTGCACCTCACTTTAAATATATATATATTTTTTAATTTAATGGTCGTCATTTTGAAACAAGATGGCTGATGAATCTGGCCAGCGAACTTGGTCGAGGTGTTGATGTATACTATCCACATGCCTTCTTACATCGAAATAGGCGAATACGTGTGTTATCGCGTGACAAATACAAGATCGTTTCAAAATGTTAGCCATGCTAGAAATTCAAAGTGCTATAAATCAACCATTTTTTAAGATATAAACGAAAGAACAAATTTTCAGAAACAAAAACTGCTCCGGAATCTTTCTATCAAGGCCAAACACATAAAAAAATCTTTTTCATTTTCCAATTGTTTAATACCTCATTTTGAATTTTAAATTTAAGTTTTTTTAAATGGCAACCCTTTTGAAACAAGATGGCAAATGAAGCTGGCCAACGAACTCGGTCGAGACATTGGTATGTACTAAGTACAGACCAAGTTACATCCAAATAGGTTCATAAATACGCCTGTTATCGCGTGACAAAAATCAGGTCGTTTTAAAATGTCAGCCACAAGAGAAAGTCAAAATGCTATTATTCAGCCATTTTTTTTAAATATAGACGAAAGAAAAACTGTTCCGGAATCTTTGTATTAAGGTCAAACACATACAAAAAAAATCTTTTTCACTTTCCAATTTTTTAGTATCTCATTTAATTTTTTTTATTGTTTAATTTTTTTAAATGGCCGCCATTTTGAAACAAGATGGCGGATGAAGCCGGCCAACGAACTCGGTCGAGATATTTGTATGTACTATGTACACACCAAGGTACATCCAAGTCGGTTCATAAATACGCCTGTTATTACGTGAGAAAAATCAGGACGTTTCAAAATGTCAGCCACGCTAGAAATTCAAAATGCTATAACTCAGCCATTTCTTAAGATATAGACGAAACAAAAACTGCTCCCAAATCTTTTTATCAAGGTCAAACACATAAGAAGAAAATATTTTTTCAATTTTTAATTTTTTTGGTACCACATTTCAAATTTAAATTTTTCTTAAAAATTTAAATGGCCACCATTTTTAAACAAGGTGGCGGATGAAACTGGCCAACGAACCCTTGTCGAGACATTGGTATGTACTATGTATAAACGAAGTTACATCCAAATCGGTTCATAAATACGCCTTTTATCGCGTGACAAATTTCAGGACTTTTCAAAATGTCAGCCACGCTAGAAATTCAAAATGCTATAACTCAGCCATTTTTTAAGATATAGACGAAACAAAAACTGCTCCGAAATCTTTGTATAAAGGTCAAATACATAAGAAAAAATATTTTTCCATTTTCAATTTTTTGGTACCACATTTCAAATTTTAAATTAAAAAAAAATTAAATGGCCGCCATTTTGAAACAAAATGGCGGATGAAGCTGGCCAACGAACTCGGTCGAGAGATTGGTATGTACTATGTACACACTGAATTACATCCAAATCGGTTCATAAATACGCCTTTTATCGCGTGACAAAATTCAGGACGTTTCAAAATGTCAGCCACGCTAGAAATTCAAAATGCTATAATCAGCCATTTTTTAAGATATAGACGAAACAAAAACTGCTCCGGAATCTTTGTATAAAGGTCAAATACATAAAAAAAAATATTTTTCCATTTTTAATTTTTTGGTACCACATTTCAAGTTTAAAATTTTTTTTTAAATTTTAAATGGCCGCCATTTTGAAACAAAACGGCGAATGAAGCTGGCCAACGAACTCGGTCGAGACATTGGTATGTACTATGTACACACTGAATTACATCGAAATCGGTTCATAATTACGGGAGTTACAGTGTGACATAGGTCATATATATATATATCAATTTTGAACGGAGGGTGGTTTCGGGGTCTGGGGGTCATGATCGATGAAAATATACCAAAATTTTTTGAAATCGCTTTCCTCCGAACGGCTGCAATAGGTAGCTTTTTTGTAAAGAAAACTACCTAAAATGGAGGCATGTAGAATTCATGAGTCTTCATTTTTTTAAAACAACGTAAATCAATAATGTTATACAAAATCGCTGACTTTGATATGCCGAAATCAAGTATTTTACAAAAGCTGCTTAGATACAAAGTACCTCTATGAATTTTTAAGCTGGGATCAGTACAAAGGCATATGATGAATATTACCCATCATTTTTTTACGATTGAAGTGGTTTCCCCTATTTTCCAAATCTTTGCTATTCAAGATACGTTTGAAATAAATACATGTCGACGAAGGGTTTTAGATCGAAAGGAAACATGTATATTTATGCATGAAGTATACATAAATTGAAAATTGCTATAATAAATATATTTTTCCTGTATTCGTATTAAATTTTCTCTACGATCTGTTTTCTATTTCATGGTTGATTTTTTGCTGATTTTAATGACTTTGCTCAATATAAATAACATGTAATTTTTGTAAAACGTTGTTTCTATTTTTTTTAAATTTAAATTTAAAATAGAGTTTCATTTTAAAAGTATGCATTTATTGAATTACCAGCGAAGAAGCAGAAAAAGATAAAAGATAACAGAATTGATAATTGTAAAAAAAAAGATAATTCAAAACAATCATTAATCACACTTATTTTAAATAACACTTCTGTTGGAATAAAATTTGTGGTAATACATCTGTTTCTTTTATTCTACGTAAAAAAATAAAGAAATGATAAAAATTGAAGATGAATCTAACTCCATTACGAGAAAGGTGGATAGAAAAAAAAATAATCAATGAAAATTCATTCATAAAGAAGTAAAAATTAAATTGAAAAAAATAAAAAACCCGACTACGTAAAAAGTGAAATAATTATTTCTCATCAATGTTACACTAAATTTTATATTACTTACCAATTTTTTTATTTTTATTTACCTGTATTGATGACTTTTAAGTTATGTTTAATTGTTAGCTCCTATCTAAAAACACTGTTCTGATGAGGCCTATAGATGTCTATGAAGTTTAGAGTAGCAGCAATGCTAGGGATCTTACCTATACTACTTTCAGGTTGTGTAATATTTAAACAGAGCTTCTGACTGTAAATTAGTCAATGAAACATCGCATTCCTTTTGAAAGAACTATTTAATGATATGCCACTCAATAGGGTGCGTATTTTTTCGTCTCTACCGCCATTTTGTATTTTACAGCCGCCATTTTGAATTTATAAAAACAAAACTTAGCCTATAACCATTGGATGGTTAATACGAATCGATAGAGATCTCGTTCATTAAAATCCATCCAGCCATTGGGATGTTTCAAGGGTATAAATAAATCCACATACACAGATAGGCGTGAAACACATAACCCTTTTTGGCAGTCGGGTAGAAAGTATTTGAATAGCCAAAGTAATTCTCGAATTAAGTGGCACAAACTCATTTACTACATTATATATCATATTTAAAATTTTCAACAATTCATAATTAACTCTTTTATTTTTGTATACAGGGATATTAGAATATGTACATAAAAATTATTCGAATAAATTATAACACTGAATATAACAAAACTTCAGTTTATAAATTGATAAATGCATTAACTTGTAGAAATATATATTGGAATTTCCAGAACAAAATTAATATTTTATCATTCTTTATTTAAATAGACCCCACCAGTGGCCGAGAGGTTCTGCTCTCGAAGCTTGTAGACGGATGGTGCTGGGTTCGAACTCAATCGTGCCCTTCGGCCTAATCGTTTGAAGTTTTCGTGGTTTTCTTCGCACCATGGATTCCCATGCATAAATACGGGTTAGATTACCTTAGAAAGGCCCCACGAAGGGCACCCCCCCCCCGAGCCTCTATTTCTCGAGTAGATAATTAGCCGTCAAAAACCAACGCAACCCGTTATTTTAAATAGCTGATTTAATTTTTATAATAGTTTTTATTTTGAAATTTCGGAGAAAATTATTTTCTTTTTAATCGTAGTACATTTTATAACGACCCGGTTCACGTATAGAAAATGGACCTCATTATACTTTTTTAAACAATAATTTATTTCCCTGGGATAAAAATGTTTTTCTATCTCAGAAACAAACAAAGGAATTAACTTTTGAAATATTTTTTCTTGTTTTAACATAAATAATATAATTAGCTCAAATTTATTTCATTATTATTCAACAGAAGACGTAAATCGATTACCGTAAAAATGAAATTAACGATAAAATTTTTTGTTATAAGTTTCTGAAATTGCATATAGAATATTTAACTAATAGATGCGAATTATCAGTGTATGGTGCTCTGAATTTTCAACGATTAAATAAAATTTTAAGTAATATATATATATATATATATATAATCCTCCTTTAAAATGTTGCGAAAGTTTTTAGCGAAAGTTTTTATTGCTAATATATTATTATGATTTAAAATAAATATTGTTTTTTTTTTTAAATTATATTACAGGTTTTATGTGAATTTAACATATAATGCTTATTTAAAAAAGCTTAAAATATTTTCTCATTTTCTCAAAACTTTTCTGTTATGTAGAAAATTGGTTTCAAATATCATGAAAATACTATTTTTTATTGTCATTCTGCACTTGGAATCCCATTATTAATTTTTAAGAAATTCCATATTAGGTCGCGCCATCGATCTAACTTCATTTTTTTTTATATTTTCTAAAACCATATAAATGAATGTTATTGAAAGAAAACTATTTCTTTTCCACTAATTTTGTATTTTTTTCTTCATAAAAGCGTTTCGAAAATGTTCCAAGATTATGCAGATATTAATTCAAAGTGTCGGTGAAACGAAAATCATTTATAAAAATAATAGGCAACAATTAATTTAAATATGACAATAAAAACGTTTCAACACTATATCTTAGTAATTTATATTTTAGTTGGAAATAAAATAATCCAATCTATGACTTTTTTTTATAGTTTGTTGTCGAGATTTTTATTTCATTACAAAAATTCACAAAACAATTACTGATAACCTAAAACAAGATGAATTATTACATGAATAATTATTGTGATAATAATTAAAATATTAAATGTATATTCAGTGCTAAACACTGTAAAAAAGATGCAGGGTGACAATAATTAAGCGTACTTAAAGTAAAACAAAACGACTTGAGAGAAGGCATAATTATTTTATTCCGAGTATAGAATGCCGATAGATAGTGAAGATTTAGGAATTCCCATCTTCGATGTGTGTACCATCACGTGCAACTGCCTGGCGCATGTGTAGTGCGAAATGTTCCATCACAAAATCAAGTGATGTTACATCAATTGCCTCGAAGTATTCGCAAATACTTCACTGTAGCACCGATTCGTGGCAGATCCATCCTTAAAAATGGCTCCGATTATTTATTGGGTGGACTTTGCGCACCAGACAGTTAAATGCAGCAGGAGTAGAGTCCCGCCGATTAAAAATTAGGGTCTTCTGATCTCACAAAAACGCCAATTTCGTTTGTTTACGTAACCATCAAGATGAAGATTCGCTTCATTACTAAAGCAGTATAGCCCTCCAAGCCTCTGAGGGATTTCTTGCATTTTCATAAAAGTTCTTATAAAAATAACCTTCATTAAAATTTTCTTTTTTTTCTTGTTTCTCAAATGAACTTCAGGCCCCTTTATCTGCTATATATTTTAAAATACGATTCGGTTTAAAATATTTTTGTCTATAACTTTGTGGTGTCTGTTGTCGCACACACATCCCGTGTGCTCACATTTCGTGATTAATTGAGTAATTGTTTTACAATCAGGAAGAGCATTTACTTTAAACTCGTTTGCAAATTCTTTTGAGAGAGTAACATTGCTTTTGGTGTTTTCGTAATATGCTTTCATGTTGTAAAAACATTCCGGAATGGAAATACCTTGACATTTTGGCCGCATCTGCACAGAGATAAACACAACGCATGAGTATGCGCAGATCAAATTTGTTTGTTAATTTAGTTTAGTGGCGAAGTTAGAACGCATTATGTTCTGTTGGTTTCGAGATTGTATACTTCCTTATCGGGGCGCTTATCTCTTGTCACCCCGTAAATGTTGGTAAATGTTGAAAAAAAAAATAGAAATGTTTTTGGTGTCAGAAAATGTGATTTTTTTTCATTGTTTTGATAACACTTAAAATAGAATTTGTAAAGATTAAAGATGATGTTATCAAATTTATAAAAAAGGAATTGAAGCTTATAATTTTTGCAATCAAAGTAAAAATAAATATATATATATATATATATATATACATACATATATATATATATATATATATATATATATATATATATATATATACATACATATATATATATATATATATATATATATATATGCTTTTAATTTTCATCAATATTTTGCTTAGCTTCTCATTTCATTATAATTTTATTAAGTATAATCAGTTAACGATTTCATTAATCAAATATACCAAGCAAAATACTTTGGAAGACTTGAGTTCCAGGCGTTTCAAACGCGATAAATCATTACACGCATAAATTAGCTGTCACTTACACTGATAAATCCATAAAATCGAATTGTCTTTATCCAAATTTCATCCCGCTGAAGGATTTTTGACCATTATATTTGCAAATTAATAATATCTTCAACAATAGTAGTCGTACAACATTTTTCAAAGAATAAAGGATTTTAAATGAAAGTAAAATACAAGAACACAATATAAAGTGAAATACAAGAATAAAAATATACAATTTACATTATGCCTGAGATAGCCTACTAATCGTTTTAAATAGTTAAATATTCTTCATAACAAATTATAGAGCTTACCAATTTGATATTTTATTTAATGAAATAAATTAGATATGTTTTAATATTATTTAATTTTAAAACTAATTAACATATTATTAATGTTATATTCCATATAACATCGATTTGCCCTTTTTTACATGAAATATTGAAAACATGTTTGTTTTATATAAATATTTCATATGTATACATTTGTAGGCTCGCAATATAGATTTAAAAAAAATCGTTTTTCTTGTATGTCTGCAAATTTGTTGGGAGTAAACCATACCAAAAAAAACAATTCCCATGACATCGGTTATGTGCACAGTTTTCAGTTTAATTTGCCTAACTTTTTCTAAAAATATAAATAATTTCTTTTTATTTAATAATGGTTTTATGAATACATTTATGAGTATTTCGGAAATTAGACATATAAAGTTTGATGGAATTGTATATATTTGTACAAAAAATATAAAATATTTCACTTTCTGGCATCAGAAATTTTCCAATTTAAAAAATATCTGTTTAATGACTAGCATGAGGCGTTGTTTAATAGCGTATAAAAAAAATAAATTTAATTTTGACAAAATAATTTTCGCAAAAAATCCTACTTTCGGGGGATGTTAAATTGCAGTTTTTAATTTCTGCATCAAATGCAGATATTTCGCTGTTTTAATATAAATAGGTATATTTGTAATCATTTTTAAGGCTAGGGTAATATATCCTGTTGAATTCGACTCTTAATTTATTGGAATTTTAATGTAATACCCATCCACACACACTCTCCAAAAGCGAAATTAGTAAACAATTAATGAATGGGCGTAGCAATTTGGGATTTACTGGACTAATGAGAGTGACAAACATGTGAATATGATTAAAAACACATGATTTTATTCTGTTAGTCATTAGTCATCATAATTATTAGTTATATAACCTGTTAAATTCATCATAAGAATATATATATTTAAACAAAAGATTATAAAATGAAAATAAGTTGATTTGGGAGGGGGGAGGGTTAGGTGATTCATTAAGTATTGTTCCAATAAAATAGAAAAATAAAGACGTAATTAAAAAAAAAATAAATAAAACTTTTCAATTTTGCTTAGGGGTTTTTGTTTAGGGGCATTTAGGTACTATTTATTGGAAATCTACCAAAATTCGAAAGGTTCTTACTCCTGTATTTGTATTATTTAATTGTAAATTATAGATGAAGAAGGATTTTTAATGATTTCAATAAAATCTCGACTATAACCGCCCCCCCCCCTAAATTTTCCTTATTTTGCTTTTGAAGAGAGGGGGAGGGTTACAATCGGGATTTTACGGCAGTTATCAGTTTAAAAATTTTACTTTCTTACAATATTTCTGATATCTATCTCCATCCAAAGCATCATATACATAACTGATTCAGAGATTGAAATAAGCCATCATCGCAAGTTTAGAACAAATATAATAGAAAAATTTGCAACGTTTGTTTAAGGTAATTCTTTTGTATTAACAATGCTTTAAAAAATATCATTGAAAGCCGTTTAGTAAAATAATACATAACACTTATTGCATTAAAAAAAAAAAAAAAACATTAAATCTATTTAAAGTACAACGGAACGTAAACGATCTGTTTGCTCTTTATGTACATGCTGAAAGATGTGTTTGTGGAAGTTTCAATACAAAAACAACTTTGTGTGAGGAAAATATCTTCTATTTCACGAAAAATATAGATAATGAAACAGACATTATTTATCATGAAGTTATCCGAAAGGAACAGAGTCACAGAATGATTATTGGGGCACATATGAACTTTTTATATCTGCCCCAACTATTCTGTTCACAAGTGAACAACACGGTTGCCAGAGTTAAATTCATAAATCATTAACATTTCTCAATTTTAAAAGAAAAAGAACTTTAACAAAACATTTATTAGTATTCATAGTATATGTTACAACACCCGAATTCAAATAAATGAATAAATAAATAAAGTTATTCGCTTATCAACTTTGAAGAAAGATTTTGCTTTTGGAATCTATAAACAGTGTTTTGGCTACAGAGGACAAACAAGATGTCAAGGAGCTTATTTGTTTTTTTCCATATTTTTACAGGTGCTATCATCGTTAGTAATTATTTTCAAATAAAAAAAAAAAAAACTTATAATAACTATTGAAAAATTGCGATATTCACATGTGCCCCCATATCCCCTATGTGTCTTTATTACTGAACGAGATTAGGTAGTTTAAATTACAGATTTATTTTACTTACGATACCGAAATGGAGCGGACTTTAAATTGGTATGCTCCAGTTAAAACTCTCAAATTGTATAGTCCAGGCAATAGAGACCGTATAGGGGCTCTACTTAACAAAATCCACGGTATTTCTGGAAAAAGGCTTAATATATGTTTTTTGGGTCGCTGAATCCGAATTTGTAACTTCCCAACAAAATTTTCCCGGGAACCCCGCAAATTTTGGTAAAATCCCCCCCCCCCCCCAAAAAAAAGGTTTTTATTAAAAAAAAAATCCATTTTTTTTTATTGTTTTAGAGGAAAAGTATCTAGAAATTCAGAAAGTAGATAAAATTTGCAACAAATTAGATATATGACATTATGACTTAGGATGAAGGGGAAGGGGGGATCTGCCTCGGAACATGTGCGCGGTGCTGCGTGAACTAAGTTGCGCAATTCCATTTAACCACTCACACGTTTACATTCGCCCTCCCATCTCCCCTCCGAACTTTCTCTATAAGGTTTACTTTAGGTTTTTTGGGTCGCTGAATCTGAATTTGTAACTTTCCCCCAAAATCTCCGCCCCCCCAAAAATAGTTGGTTTTAACTTAAATTTCTTATTGTTTTAGGGGAAAAGCATTACGAAATTCAGAAACTAGACAAAATTTGCAACAAATAGGATACATGACATTATGACGTAGGATGAATGGGGAGGGGGAGGGCTGCCTCTGAACATGTACTGTGGCGCTACGTGCACTAAGTTATGAATTCCAGGCAATAGGGGATTTTACCTTGAAAAATTAATACTAGTTCCGGATTTTAACTCACTTTATGTTTTTTGGGTCGCTGAATCCGAATTTGTAACTTCCCACCGAAATTTCACCCGGCAACCCCCCAAAAATTGAGTTTTTGAAAAAAATTGGTTTTTGAGAAATGGATTTGAGTTTTGGTTTTCGAATGTTCTGAGGCAGACCCCTCTTTACCCGTTTATCCGACGTCATAATGCCATATATCCTATTTGTTGCAAATTTTGCCTAGTTTCTGAATTTTGTAATGC
Source organism: Maratus speciosus (assembly GCA_963932465.1). Lineage (NCBI taxonomy): Eukaryota > Metazoa > Arthropoda > Arachnida > Araneae > Salticidae > Maratus > Maratus speciosus. Next base: position 540,166,855 of record OZ010786.1, on the reverse strand, counting down.
TTTTCCGCTAAAACAATAAGAAATTTAAGTTAATAACAACTATTTTGGGGGTTTTCGGGGGGGGGGGGATTTTGAAGGTAAGTTAAAAATTCGGATTCAGCGACCCAAAAACTTAAAGTAAACCTTATAAGTAAAGTTCGGAGGGGAGATGGGAGGTCGAATGTAAACGTGTGAGTGGTTAAGTGAAATTTCGCAACTTAGTCCACGCAGCATCGCGGGCATGTTCCGAGGCAGATCCCCCCTTCCCCTTCATCCTAAGTCATAATGCCATATATCTAATTTGTTGCAAATTTTGTCTACTTTTCCCCTAAAACAATAAAAAAATTGATTTTTTTTAATAAAAACCTTTTCTGGGGGGTTGCTGGGGGAAATTTTTGTGGGAAGTTACAAATTCGGATTCAGCAACCGAAAACAGATAAATTAACCCGATTTCCAGAACTACCATTAATTTTGCTAGGTAAATTTCCCTATTGCCTGGACTAGTAATTAAAAAAAATATCTATCGATACATGTAATTATTGAATAAAAAATAATTTTATATTGTGCATTTCTGAAACAAAATTGCACTTTAATTGAAAAACAAACAAATATCTTTTTAATTTCAAACTCTTTTTAATTGTTTTCAAGCAAGCAGTCATTATTTACTAGAAGTAATCTTCGCTGTCGAGAAAATTTATAACTGTCAAAGGAAACTTCCGTTAATTAGTTTTAAACTACCGTAATTAAAATTATCATATTTATCACGCACGGCAAATGACAGAATCAACCGTCTATTTTTAATTTCTCAATATTTGATTTTGAATTTGTTTCTAAAATATGAGGAAATTATATTGCCTCTCTCGCGTATTCATTCGTATAATGTTGAACTTATCGAGATACAATAATGAAGACTTTGAATTAAGAATTGAAAGATATTTTATATTTAAAGTTAGATATAATAGCCATTTCATATACACTTTTGATCGAAATGAATAAAAATTTCATTTTGATAGAAAAAGATTATTCTTAAAAACACAAAAATGATGAATACACCGATTGCTATCGCTCTTTCAATATTTTAATAACTACTCACACACGAGCTACAAATCAGGTTGGGATCCCTGTCTCAAAGAAGGTGCAAAAGATTAAAAAAAAAATTCTGAAATGTCTATTTCATTTAGCCTGTTGGTGCGATAAAATTCCAAATTCGCATGATAGTTTTATTCAAGCTGCCAATACTCACCAAGAACAGTTTCGTTTTCATTAAAAAGGTCTGAGGAAAAGACGAGAATGCTTTTAGCCGCAACGGTCATTTGATGACTTTAGAGCCCCGAGCTATCCCATCCCACCTTTTCGGTGTCTTTATATTGATGAATTTGCTTTTAAATCTGACCGGTTTCATTTTTTTTCGTTCCGATCACGAGTCAGAAAACGGTTAGTGTTAAAAATGAAGCAAAAGACCTCGGAAGGGCACGCGGATTATATGCCGTGTGGCCGGTTCATTCTTTTTCAATGAATCACCATTTTCTCATACTTGTCCGGACCGAAAAAAAGGAAAAGTCGGCACCGGGAAAATTTAAAGGAGAAGTTCCTCGAATTAGATGGGGTCGGTAAATTGAAACCATGAGACGAACGTCGCGGCTTCAAACTTCATGTTCGCCTATTTCATGTTATTTTTAAATATAAAACATTGTTTTAGTACGGAACTATTCGGACTAGGCAATTTAAATTTGACATGATGGTTACTTTAGTATGGTACTTTATTATTTGGTATGTTCTCAAAGTACATTTAAAATAAAAATCTTTAAATTCGTCAAATGTGGAGAAAATGATCTATAACTATACTTTCACCAAGAAAATGCCAAGCATAGAAATTACTTAAAATCGCCAAAATATTCTAGAGACATAACAGCGTACAAACAATGATTACTTCTAACTTTGAAAATATGAAATGGGAAATAAAAAAAAAAAGCACATTTGTCATCCTGGATAAAATCTTGCGCTATTTCCAGCAGTATGTCTCGTATAAAGGATAAACCAGAAGCACAAATAAAGATAGAAAATAGAATAATAACAATGACGAAATAAAATATTTCTTTTTATTTCGAACATTGAAAACATGAACTTAGAAAAAAATCATCCCAGATAAAATCTCCCAAGATTTGCAACAGTATCTATGGGCTATAGAATAAAACAGAAGTATAAGTATACTTATAAAATAAGATAAAATAATGACAATAAAGAATAATAAATGCCGACCAGGTAAATAAATAATTCGTATTTTTCCACAAAATTATTCATATTTTTCTATTTAAAAAACGATTTAATAAAATAGAACAATTATGTTTGGTAACGAATTATTTATCAACATTTGGAATTTTATTCTGAATTTAACTATACTAATATTATATGAAATGTGCGCTTGTTTGTCGATATGAGGGAATATCTAAAATTTGAAATTCAACTTTAAACATTATTTCGCTGTTTGATGGAGTTTACACATTTGCTGCTTTTTATATCTTTTAGAAAAATGTTCATAGCAAACGGGTTCATACAAAAGTTTTCACTTTTCATTTAATAATTCAGTTAGTTATATTTTGTTGCTCACGCTCTTCGTATATCTATACAACTCTATTTATCCCACTGGACTTCAGAATATTTAATCATTTGTTTCTTCGAAAAATAACATATGAATAAAAATAAAATAAAGTAAAGTAAATTGATTTATTAGTTTAATTAACCAGTCGTTGCTAAATGGCACGCTACAAATCTAGCCCTGTTTTAACGCCACGCAAAAGAAATATATACATAGATTGTTATTACTACTACTACTGTTACTATTATTGTTATTATTTTGTAAAATGTACAAAAATAAACTAAAATGATCTCTATTCGATTGTATTCGGCTACATTCCTGTAGCGACATGCATATGCATATTTCACACCCATTGAGACTGCTTTATATATTTTTTTACTAACTAGGGGGACCCCTACGAGCTAAGCTCGTCAACCCCCGTTCACACACCGCAGACTCCAACAGCACGCTAATTTTATCGGCTTTAAAAAGATTTCGGAAGATTGAATTATAATTTGAATCTGACGTAATTTTCACCAAACTTTTCTTTCTCTTTTTAATATTCACGTAAAAATACTTTTGTTAGAAATGAAATAATATGATCATCTTAAAATATCAAATAAATGTCTCGCGCAATTTTTCAATTTAAACTGTTTTGCAATATTATTTTTTGTTCATTTTACGTAATAAGTGTAATGTGACGTAAATGTGACGTAAATTCTCCTATTTAAGACTTCTAACGCATGTTAATGAATTTATTAATTTACAATATTCTTTCTCTTTTAAAATTCACGCGTAAGTATAGTTTTTACGACGTAATTTTCAATGAGTTCCTGCTTTTTATATTTTCTGTTTATAATAGTCACGTGTAAAATAAATTTTTAATTTGACCCAAGCATTATTGGTTGTGCTGTTTATACAGTTGGAAACAGTTTAAATTAATACAATCTCTCTATTCTAAAAAAAAGTAACTACCGCTGTCACCGACGCCGCCGCCGCCGCCGCCGATTTTGAATTTTTTGTGACCGGAGGTCTTTCTTCGTTAATATTAAGAAAAATAATGCATACAAAAATATGAAAATCGTTAGTATTATACAGAAATGTTTGATAAACACGCTGATGCAGACAGTTTTCAGATCGAAGAATTATTTTAAGAGATATTTAATGCTAAAATTGGACAAAATTGTTCCATTAAAAAAGTTTTATAGGAGCAAAAACTGTTCATAGGAATTTAATCATTTTTAGATAATTTTATGCGTTAGAATTTGCCGGAGTGCAGATTGCATTAATTTTTTTATTTTGACTAATTTTTTGAGGTTTTATTTCTATTTTAAATTCAGATTTTCAGCATTTCTAGAGATATTTTTAACAGATTTTAGAAAGTGATATTAATTTAAACTGTTGTCAACTGTATAAACAGCGGAAACAATAATGTTTGCTTAAAAAAATATATTTATACGTTTAAATTAATTAAAAATTTATTTACACGTGACTATTTTAAACAGAAAAAAGCATTTGGAATTAGAATATAATAATTATGAACAAAAAGCAGGAACTTATTAAAAATTACGTCATAAAAACTATAATTACACGTGAATTTTAAGAGAGAAAGGAATTTGTAAAACAATAAATTTATTAACATCCGTTAGAAGTCTTAAATAGGAGAAATGACGTCATATTTACGTCACATTACAGTTATTACATAAAATTAAGGCTCCTATAATACGGACTGACTCACGCCGCCATTTAATTGCCGGTAGGAAGAAAACGATTGGCCACGCCGCGTGGGCAACAATCGCTCATTGGTCAAAATGGGAAACAAAATGCTTGACGATTCAGCCTGTATTATAGAAGCCCTACATAAAATGAACACAAAATAATATTGCAAAACGGTTTAAATTTAGAAACTGCGCTAGACATTTATTTGATATTTTAAGAGGATATTTTTCACCTATTTTTGTTAGGAAAGCGCAAATAATATTTCATTTCTAACACAAGTATTTTCACGTGAATATTAAAAAGAGAAAGAATAGTTTGGTCAACATTACGTCAGATTAAAAACGATTAATTTAAAATGTCTCATTTAAAAGAACTTTCTTTTCACTTTGTTAAAAAATACCAGGAGTCAAAGACTCTGTTTACTTAATTCCTTTTATATTAGCTTATTTTAAAATGTTGTTACATGTGTCTACGTCATCAAGTTATTTTTATTTCGGCATTTTATTTGTATTTTTATTAATGTTGTAATAATTTTTTTGTTTTTTCGTTATTTAAAATAAAAAATTATGTCAATTTGTATAATTTGACGAGTGCTTTGGCGATTTATATAATTTGGCGAAATTGGTCGACGGCTTCATCAAGTAGTACCGCAGCGGATTTGGCCTTGAAATTCCGCATTCAAAGAGAAATGAATAGAAATCCGTTTATAGGGAGATCGCCACTGTTTTTTAAATTATAATTCAATATTCCGAAATCTTTTTAAAGCCGATCAAATTAGCGTACTTTTAGAGTCTGCGATGTCTGAACGGGGTTTGACGAGCGTAGCTCGTATGGGGCAGAGTCCCCTAGTTTTCTAAATTTTGTAAAAAATATCTCTCGAAATGCTGAAAATTTGAATTTAAAATAGAAATAAAACCTCAAAAAATGAGTCAAATTAAAATACTAAAAGCAGTCTGCACACCGGGAAATTCTGACGCATAAAATGATCTAAAAATGATTAAATTCCTATGTACAGTTTTTGCTCCTATAAAACTTTTTTAATGGAACGATTTTGTCCAACTTTGGCATTAAACATCTCTTTAAATAATTCTTCGACTTGAAAACTGTCTGCATCAGCGTGTTTATCAAACATTTCTCTATAATACTACCGATTTTCATATTTTTGTATGCAACAGTTTTTTTTAATATTAACGAAGAAAGGCCATGATTAAGCATTCAAATTGGGTGCCGATCTGCCGGGAATATCTACGCAGATTTTTATTTGTCCATTTCCAAATCAAAACTTTTTTTTTTATATATAGAAGGACTATTAGAAAATCATTTTAATATTCTTATGAACAAAATGTGCCTTAAAATATAACACAGTAGATATTAAGACCATAAAATTTTCAATAAAGTTCATAGTAAGTCACGCAATAACTCGCATCGAAAAATTAATAAAAAGTACGACAAATCTTGTGATGCGTCAAATTATTTAACGCATGTCACGTAATAATTATGATGATTTCACAAATGTGATTCCTTTAACTGATTCCTTTTTAATGTGATTCCTTTAATTTGTTTTGTTTTGTTTTTGTTTTTTTATAGATATTCTATAATATTATTATTTTTTAAAAACGAATAATATATTCATTTTTATATTAAGTATAAATTATTTTGTGCTCAACTTTAAAAAAAAAAGCTTTATCGACTGTTTGCTTTTTTCGAGAAGTCGAATATTTTCAATCTTTCTAAAAGTAATGTATTAAGTGAAATATGTCGTTATTCCTTTAATCCTTCTCCTTTGTTTCACTGATTTAAAGATACCCACATTTCATTAACCCTGGAGATAAAACATACTGAGCTAATACATGCAACCTGAAAGAAATGGATATCGTTGACCTTATTGTATATCTTAAAGTGAAAATGAAAAAGGATAATTTTATAAAAATGAGCAGACTTCCTATAATTCATTATTAGTTTTTAAAAAATAAAAACAGTTTTTTGTGCTGTTGTTTAATCTACAAATAAAGTAACTTCTATTTTAAAAGGCAATTTATTTAATAAAACAATAGGAAAGTAATTTTAGTGAAAATTAATAAAAAAATAGTTTATTTAAAAAAAAAAATCGTTTGAATAAATGCATGAAGTAATTAGATCTAAAAAAAATAAGTCAAAGAGCATCAATTTTCATAAATGTCTGACATATAATAATCTTAGAAAACATTAGAAAATATTTAAATGCAGAAAACTAACAACACAGTTTAAAAAAAGAGAGAGAAAAATAAAACAGTAAAAAGTACTGTCAATATTTCACAAAGTTTTTAAAAACAGTTCTTGTGTTAATTTACTGTGTTTTCAGCGAAAGACCGAAAGCGACATCTATCGGCGTTACTGACCACATCTGAAAAAAAGGGAAGAAAATACAGGCAGGAAGGTACGAAGCCCGAAATTATATCGTGCAGCACAATGATATGTCGCAGATATGGCCCCGTTACATGCGAGCTTGTGCATTCACAACTAATAACATAAATAACACCGGTTCCTTGGATTATTTTAAAGAATAAAAGTAAGTTTTATATTTTTATATCAGCGTTTTAATAATATTAGATAATTTCTATTATATATTTGTAAGATATGAATTTAGTTTTAAGACACGTATCTATCACGACAATAGCTTCAAGTCATTTCACCTAGAATATGTATTTTGTCATTTGATTATTTAGTTTTTATGTAATTTATTTAACCACTCTGATATTATTTGCGTATAAAAGGAGTTTAAAATAGCCGGAAAACTTTATACATGCAGATTTTTTTTAAATAGAAGATTGTTGTTTTTTATTTATGCCTTATTTCGTTATTATTATTATTTTCAAACTCCAGTTTATGCGTGGGCATTCGAATATACTTTCTAAATAATGCATAAATATTTTACTCGCTAACATTTTTCGGTTCGCCTTCGGCGTTAATTTAAATAATTTTATTTATTTTATATATTAATGTAATTCATTAAATTTTCAAATCTTATCACCTGAATTAAAGTTTGACCTATAAAATTTTCTTAGCTTAGAAACAGTTTTTTAACAATAATGTTTCCATATAAGCAAATTTCGCACAGTAAAACATTTTTAATAATTATCTGTGTTTGTTACTTTTAATACCGGTAAGTTTTTACATCCGGCGAGGGGGGGGGGTAGGCATAATACCTAAATTGAACAAACCAAAATATTTTAATGTAGATAGAGGATAAATCTAAAACTGCTGCAGATAAATAATACATAATTTAGACTAATATGAATTTTCTAATACAAACAAACGGATAAACAAAGTCTTGCAAGGAAATGCTTGATAGTAAAGTGAATTAATTAAAAGCCAGATTAAAAAAAAAAAAAAAATCTTCCTTTGTTATGATTTATCGAAGAAAGTATTTTCTCTAGGCAAATGACTGAAAATTTTGTTGGTGATGTACATGACCAAAAAACGATATTTGTATTTTGCATATGTGTGACAGAATTCATTGTATAACAATGATATTAAAACAACGATATAAGTAAACAAAAATACAATTATTAGTGCCCAATGTCTTTAAAATATTTTTCTCAATAAAATCAGACAAAATAAATAAAATATACAATTCACGGGAAGGGGGGTGATAAATCAAAAATATATCAGCAGCAAAAAATGCTGAAAATCTACAAAAGTGCTGGAAAATCTAAAAAACAAAACTGCTGTAAAATTATCAGCAAAAAATGCTGAAAATCCACAAGAGTTCTGTAAAATAAAAAATAATTGCTGTAAATTTACAGCAAAATGTGCTGGCATCCTCACTGCCAGCATTTTTTGCTGTAAAACTACTGTGATTTATTTACAGTGTAATTTACGTTATTATTAGAAATTCTTTGATTATTTTTTAATAGATTGAAGAAGAATTTCTTCTATTCTTTTTTAGAAAGTAAAGATATATCTAAGAATAAATACGAAGTCATATAGGCATTGACAACGAACTAAATAATGAATATTACTCTTTTTTCTCAAATTTAAGAACTTCAAACATTACACAATTTTTAATTTTTAATTTTTCGTACAGGGGAAAATACGTGTCTTTAAATGCGATTCGTTTCATTACTTCTCCGAATTTACAGATAATTTTTGGCTTTTAAAATAATGTTCAAGCATGATTTTTTTTCTATTAAATCTATAGTAATCGCATGTAGCTCGATTGCGAAATATGCACTCCTTTGTACTTACAACAATATAAATAGTTTAGATTTTTTTCACTAGCTAGTCGATACAGAAATTAACAATTAATAAATAAAAGCATCTTTAGCCGTTATAGACAAATCGGTGTATCACCAAAGAGGGTTATTTTATCTTAAAAATTCAGCGGACTTTTTTAGGGGTAATATAGAGAGCGAAGAATGAAATATTGAAATTACACAGAAAAATAAATATCAATTTATTACCGCATTAGAAAACGATCCACTACCAAAAAACATTACATAAAATGCTGGAATCTGCTAGAGATACTGCTCAAGGTGTTCTCCATTGGTGGCGATACGCAAATGAATGCGTGACAGTACCGAGTCCTGTACGTGCGGGAGCATAGAAGGTGTAACTGTGTGACCAGCAATTATGATGTGCTACTTCAGACCAACCATAGCAGTAGGTTTAGTCACATAGATATTTGCCTTGATGTAACCCCAGAGGTAGATGTCCACGTGAGTCAAATCTGGCGAACGTGTGGCCACTCTACCGGACTGCTATATCCAATGATCTGTTGAACATCTTCGGTGACTAGATACGCTTGGACATTTGATTCGTTATGCGGAGAAGCAGCTCTTCATACCAGTCATGTACCGTTTTTTGTAGCAAGTGCAGGTAACGATCGCACGTTAAGGTCCCATCGTAGAAGATGTGTCCAACAATATGGCTTTTCCATATACCGCACCACGCGGATAATGGTATCTGATCTTGAGGGACCTCCGTAAATTAACCCCTCCCTAGGAATCCTCGGCATCGGCTCATGGGCTTGACTCATTTATAGGCAGGTGTCCGATTCTTGTGGGTCGCTACGGTGAATTGTGGCTTGACCAAGCAAAGGAACCATCTGGTTTAATCGGGTTGGGTGGGGTTCTGTGGTTTTCGATCGGACACCGACGCTTTGGCGCGGGTGCATGACGTGCGCTGGGAAGTGTACATCCTTGGGCGATCGCGAGCTGGCGGCGGCTTCACATGAGGAAACTCCTTCAGGAAAGGCTCATCTCGTTCCAGTCTTGCGCCAGTCTGGACCCTTGAGATTCTATATCGCCGAACGAAGGCTCGCAGCTTCGCTGCGAAAGCTAGTTTATTCCACATCGCGCGTTCGTTGACCAGCGAACCTGCTGTCATGCATTGCTGGCAATGTGTGATGTTTTCCAGAGACCAGTAATGAACATTGTGCACGTTCATAATGCCAGCCCATGTAAATGGAGTCTCATCTGTCCACAAAATGTCACAAATGAAAGACGGATTTTCATCTAAAGTACTGACTAGCATGTCCTCTGCTAGATAGCTCGTATTTTATCCCGAACGTGTGCGCTGCAGTACTATTGTAATTTGCATAATCCAATTTCTATTCTCGTTATAGCTCAGATGGTCGTTTGCATTCCGTTGTCATTTATCTAGTTGTTAGTGTGTATGTTTTACTTTCAGTGTGTCGATTCTACCTACATTGACTTTTGAATGTTGTTTGACCCATATAAGTTAGCTGAAATTTTTAGATGAAATAATCCTGTTTTGTGATATTCCGATTTGCGATACCGACGGATTGATTAATTATGAATTTACAGGATTGAATAGTTATATATTAATAATTAAATGTAAAAAATAAAACAACTAGAACAAAATAAAATAAATTTTATGGGACAGAATAAAAAAAAATTAATTTAAAAATTTTCAATTTTGTGTACTGGGTGAGTGGGGGATTATTGAATAAATACTGAAATGATGATGGTAAATGTGTAACGTCATTAAAATATTATCGTAATTCATTTAAATGGACGCTTCAAGTCCTACTTAATTTAACTTTTTTAAAAATATTTTAACTTCGATTGGTTTAATTGCAGTATACAATTAAATTATATTATTTGCTATTCAACATATTTGCAATTGAATTCAATTAATTCAATTAGTTACAGCTTGTTATTAAACTTTATTCGGAAATAAATAAAATAAATTACCTTTTTAAATAATTTTATTATTTGAGTAAAAAGTATATTATATATTTTAAAGGTAAAATGTACTACATATTAATTTCTCTTTTACACATTTTTAAAAACTTTTTTAGCTTCTCCCTTAGACCAGAATAATACATATGTGCACGAAAAAATTGTCTGAAGGAGATGTTATCAAATTAGAATTAAATTACTTTGAGTTGTGCTGCAATCAAATATTTTGTTGGTGCGGGTCACAGATTCGTTAGCTGCAGTTCTATGAAGATGTGCGCATGTAATAAATGTCTCATAATAAGAAATAATTACTTTGTAATACGAAGTGCCATAGCAGTTTATTTTGCAATCATAAGTTAGAACTTGATTAAGGTGTGAGTAGCTTTGTAATATGTACTAAGTCATAAATAAAAAAATGCGTGTTACTAATACAATTTTTTTTGTTAGTTTGCTTTACTATCCTTTCATAAAAAGATTGAATTAATAGGTGATTCTCAGTTTTCCCTTTTGAAAAAAGGCCCCACCAGTGGCCGAGAGGTTCTGCTCTCGAAGCTGGTAGACGGGAGGTGCTGGGTTCGATCCCAATCGCGCCCGTCGGCCTAATCGTTCGGAGTTTTCGTGGTTTTCTTCGAGCCGTGGATCTTCCATGCGTTAATTCGGATTAGGTTCCCTTAGAAAACCCCCCACGGAGGGCATTCCCCCCGGGCCTATATCCCTCGTGTAGATAATTGGCCGTCAAAAATCAACCCAATCCTTTTGAAAAAAAAAAGGTCTTTGCTCTTATTAGACCTAAACAAAGGCATAGGTAAAACTCATTCAGTCTTACCCAGTGGTGCAAGCGCTGCGCAACAAATGGCTGATTGCTACCACTAAATTTTTATAGTATTCCTCGCCTTATTTATTGACAGCATTTCTGAGATTTAATAAGGCGAAGAATATTACTAAAATTTAGTGGTGAATATCAGCCATTTGTTGCGCAGCGCTTGCACCTCTGGTCTTACCCTAAAACTGTTAGTTACAATCTGAAAAACGTAATAGAATAATCCAAATATGAAAAATTATTTTTTAATAGTGTGACTATTTTCCATAAATATGTTCTTTATAAGTATTGAAATATTTTTAAAGAACATAGTGCTCATAATATTTTCAAAACTAATATTAAACATAAAGAACTTATTTTGTAGCATACCAATTGCAGTGAAATGGGAAAGATTGGGGGGGGGGGCAGAGTCCTAGCCACCATCATTGGATAAAATGTTTTATACAGGAGTGATCGCAATAATACTTTTCACACGGTTGGAGATGGGACGGTCGATGGGATCAATTATAGTACGAGAAATTGAATTTGCCTAGGATATTCTACATCTACTTAGGCTAAACCAGTTCACTAGATTAATTTTAATCTAATTATTCTAATTTCTAAAAAAATCATATCAGATGTAAATTTCCAACTGATCGAAAAATGTCCGGACCAGGATTCGAACCAGGGATCTCTTGGCTGAAGCCACCAATGGTTTATCATATGAGCTATCCCAGACAAATCTGGGGAAAGTTTTTCACACATCTAACCATATTGATTACAGCATCTGGTCTGAAATCTGGTTCAGCTCACCAGAATAAATCGCAGATAATGGAACTCCAGAAATCGCTAACGCAGATAATCTTACAAAAATTTCCACCAGACATTTTTCCATAAGCATTTTTCCCCCAGATGGAAATTTACATATTATATTATTTATTTACCAATTAGAAAAATTGTGTTAAAAATAATCTAGTGTAATTACGTATCCAGCGATTCCTGGAGTTCCATTGCCTGCGATTTATTCTGTAGAGCGGAACAAGATTTCAGGCCAGATGCTATAATCAATAAGGTTAGCTGGATAAAAAAGTTCCATCGGATTCGTACGGGATCACTCAGATGGTAGAGCATTGACAGCTTCAGCCAAGAGAATCCTGGTTCGAATCCTGGTCAGGACATTTTTCGCACAGTTAGAAATTTACATATGATATATGATTTAGTTACAAATCATAATAATTGTGTTAAAATTAATCTAATGTAATAACGTATTCAGAGATATCTCGAGTTCCATTACCTGCGATTTATTCTATTGAGCTGAATCAGATTTCAGACCAAATGCTATAATATATAAGGTTAGCTGGGTGAAAAAGTTCCTCCAGATTCGTCCGAGATAGCTCTTATGGTAGATTATTGGTGGCTTCAGCCAAGAGATTCCTGGTTCGAATCATGATGCGGACATTTTTCGCCCAGTTGGAAATTTACATCTGATAAACTAGTTCAGACCAGTAAATAGCACGCCGAACTAGTTTATCCTATGTGGGTTAAGCCAAACTAGTTTGACCTAGGAAAAACTAGTTTATCCTATGTGCGTTAGGAGAAACTAATTTGACCTAGAAAAACTTCTTTAACCTATTCGCGTTAGGATAATCTAGTTTTGTTTAGTTAAAACTATGTGCGTTAGGATAAACTAGTTCTGTATAGGCCAATCAAGTTTGGCCTAAAATTGGGTTTGGCCTGTAACATATGAATGCATGTTTTATGTTGTTGAGACCTTTACGATGTTTTTGTAATTATTTTAAGGTTTTATTTTGTATATTTTGAAGATTATAATTTAGTAGTTATCGACAAAAATGTGCATAGATGACATCTGTTTTACAAGTGATTTCTCAACTGATACCGACAATCTCAAGACGTAGTTTTAAAAGAAAGATTTTTTATTTTTTACATAAAGATTATAATACATTTTTTTAAATATTCCAAAGTTTTTAATGTTTTATGAATATAACTTAAGATTCTGGTATACTAGTCGAAAATCCTTTTTGATAAAACCCTCTTAGTTCTTTTCGTAAATTGTCGAATTTTAAAATCGTCCTAATGGTTGATCTTGAGTCCCTCTAGCGACAAGGCTCCTGCACACTTATTTGTCTCGCTCGTCCCCCTCCCAATACTCGCACTTTATTTTCGACCTTCTTAATTCTAATACACACGCAATGTTATTCACTTTATATACTTCATATTAAATACCACGCATATTTCAAATACAATGTCGAAAATAATAAAAAATATTTTCCATCATTTACAAATCATTTTAAAGTATGCTAAAAATCATGAAAAATCTAATTTTTAAGTTATTAATTTGTTCGTAGCGAAAAGCTCATCTAGTAGGAGAAGGAAAACTAGTACGTTTATATTTGACCTATGTCGAAGGGATTAAAACAATTTCCAGCATTCTCCTAATTAATTCCGAATTCCTCCTTTTTTACACCCTTTACCACTGGGCTATATAGTCCGTAATCAAGACTTAACGTCTTACCATAATTCTCAAAATAGTCAAAATAAAAACCTAAAATAATTGCGAAAACATCGTAAATTCCTCAATAAATAATTAAAAGAAATACATGTATATAAAAATTAGAAGCAGGGCGGACTTATAACCTCGTCTGATCTGGCTTCAAGCTCTTGATTAGTTATTTAGGTAAAATTTTGAAGTGGAATTGCGAGCTTAATGTTCAACGAAAATATTGTCTGTATTCAATTTTAAAGATTTTAAATCTGTACAACATTTGTCTTGACAGTGCTTTTAATATATATATATTTTTTTTTGAGATACTGTTATGGTAATTAATGATAACGTGTTTTTCGACTTTAAATATGTACATATTTTCTAACACTCCAGTAAGAGAGGTTACATTCATTCTAGTCCTGAACTAAAAGGATTAAAACTGTTTCCTTATATCCCTTAATTAATTCCGAATTCGGTCACATTTTGTTACCCAATCACTGGGCTAATAGCTATATTCTTTATTTTTCCCCATTTTTGATACCTAATAATTCTTATCGTAAAATGTGGTATGCGGATTAAATAAAGTTGAATGAAATCCTAAGTTGAATATCCAAAATGAAAGACATGCAGAACTCATTTCGCTTCATTTTTTAAAAACAACATAAATCAATAATGTTTCACGAAATGGTTGACTTTGATGTGCCGAATTCAAGCATTTTACAAAATCTGCTAAGGTACAAAGCACCTCTTTGAATATTTAAGCTGGGATCAGCATAAAGGCATATGATGAATATTTCCCTTCAGTTTTTTGCGATCGAAGTGGTTACCCCCACCCCTTTTAAATCCTTCCCATTCAAGATACCATTGAAATGAATAAATAGATGTCGACGAATGATTTTGGACGGAAATGCAAAAGAAAAAAAATCTTTATAAGCGTATGAAGTATACAAAAATAGAAAATAGTTATATTAAATATAATTTACCTGTATTCATATTAAATGTTGTGTACAATTTATACGCAATAAGTTTTGTATTCTACCGCTTATATAAATTTTCACTGTTTATGAATTTCATCATTTTTTATGTCTTAGTAGAAAACTACTTATATTGAGATATCTCATTCAGAAAATATTTAATTATTATTTATAAGACGTACACAAGTTTGTTATATTTATTAAAAAAAAATGAAAAACATACAAAATAAATAGAAAAAATCTTCCAAAAAATATATCAAGTAAGGATTAATATGCGATTTCTTTAATGACTAATGCATTATACATTCATATAAAAGAAAAGATAAGTTTAGCTTATATTAAATTTGTAGGTCTCTCCGTGTACGAAACCAATACTGCATTCCATAAATGCATAGTTTGTTAAAAAAAGAATATTTACTCTTCCAAAATATTACTCATTTAGTATATTTTAACAAACTAGACACATAAATTCATGCCAAATTTAATAAAAAATTATTAATAACATTAAAATTTATTAGTTCAATTGAAACAAGTGTCACTTATTAGTTTATAGAAAAACTATATTCTTATAAGAATTGCTGGATTTTTAAAAATAAAAAATGAATATTGCTGATTTTATTTTACATACGAAATATCCAGTAATAAATTTTAATAAGCTATTTTAATTTAAGTTGTTTTCTATCATACACAGGAAATTTGAAATTCTGCAATGGAAACTGTGCACATCCATATACAGTAACAAGCAATGACACTAAAGTGTTTATGAATGCTCAACTATTTTTCAAAGGGTAAAAATTATTTTGCAATTTAATAATTACAACTACAATACCATAGCATCTCTAATAAATAATAATATCTTCTATATTCAATAACTGGCTAATTATACAAAGTCTTCAAAGAGAAATTGTTCAATAATATTTTAATTTCGGTAGAACTAAAAAGTAAAAACAAATACCACAATTAAATGTTTCAACACCCTCTATAAATATATTCTTTGAGAAAAAAAAACAAACAAAAAACAAAAAAAAAAACAGAATAACTAAGGAGAAGAATACATATGCTACTCATTGTTTTAGTATAAGATAATTTTATTATAATTGGATACTTTCCATACACACCTACTCAAATGTATGTACATTAATTAATTATATCTCCTCTAAATCAGGTTTTATCGAGAATATATTTCACTCATGTGTCTTTAAATATTCTAAAGCGCTCCTCTGGGATTCACGAACTAAATAACTAAGGGAATTATCACTACATCGATTAAGTTATTTGAACATAGATAAGTTTTGTATTTTTTACTTGCAATATTCATTTCATTTTTAATTCATGAATCGTAGAAGTTTGAGATACTGAAAAAACAGCTGCTCATTTTAATTTTCATAGATTTAATACTAATTTTTAATATTCTTTATGTAAAAGATGTTTCTCATTTTTTTTAAATATTAATCTGCAATAAATTTTAACTTAGAAACTAAAAATAAAATTTTGTCCATTTAAAAATATATACATTTATGGAATTAGCAGCGAAGAAACAGCAATAATAATAATAATAATAATAATAATAATAAAACAGTGGCACTCCGGGAGTGCCAATAGAAGTGAAAACTTCAACAATTACGTGTGTGTTTTTTTAATCGTCAGGAAATGTTTTATTGTGCAGGAAATACTTTTAAATGTAGTGTTTTTTTTATTCATTATTATAAACTATTACTACCAAACTTATATTATAATTTTCATAGTAATATAATTTAACTATAAATTACATATAAACATTACTAATTTGTAATATATATTATTATATTAAATTATATTATTAAATTATACATGTACATATAAATAAACAAATTTCCGTGCAAAATTTCTCGTATTGCATTTAAAGATTTATCCGATGAAATATAAACGGCAATCATTACAGTTCAGTACTATCCAAATATTGAAATCCATACTCCAATTCAATACTATCCAAAAGTATTTTTATTAATGAATACAATACCACAATTACATTACGCTTGGCGCGCTAGTGTCTATGTGCCAAAATGCTAGCATGTCGGTTACGTAACAACAGTGTCTCCAAATCAGTGGTTTTTCTCTATCTCAAAAAAAGCTCAACGCGCCTAAAGAAGTTTTCGAAAACTGATAATGTGTGTGTGTGTTCCTGTGTGAACGCCGGGAGAAAAAGTGAGTTTTAGCTTCGTTCTTCTTTTGCGGATTGAGCTGAAGAGGGAAAAGTTCCTGTCATCGACCGCTTGGCGCGCTAGTGTCTATGTGCCAAAATGATAGCATGTCGGTTACGTAACAGTGTCTCCAAATCAGTGGTTTTTCTCCATCTCAAAAAAAGCTCAACGCGCCTAAAGAAGTTTTCACTTCAAAAACATTTAAAGGAAGAAAGTATGTAATCGTAAATTTTTGAAATAACATTCCTGTGGGAATAACATTTGTGACAATACAGGTATTGCTTTTTTTTCTACATAAAAATGTTAAAGAAATGATAAAAGCAGACGATGATTTTAACTACATTACGAGAAAGGTGGATAAAAAAGAAAAAAAAGAAAACTGAATTAACCAAGGAGTGTTCATTCATAAAAAGTATTTGAATCACGTGTGGGGGAAAACTGCTTCATACATATTCAATGAAATAAACGATTGTGCTCACGGGGGAATGCATCTTGCATATGCTAAAATTATTATCGAATTAAGTGACACAAACTCATTTATTACTTTTTTTTATTTATCACTTTCAATAGTTCATAATTAACGCTTTTGTTTTTTGTATCCAGGGACATTAGATTATGCAGATAAAAATTCTTCGAATAAATAATACCATTGTATATAGCTAAATTTTAGTTAATAAATTAATAAATGTACGAGGTGGGAAAAATATAAATTCAAATTTCCGAGGAAAAAAATTAACATCTGTTATTTAAATAGATGATTTTAATTTGTATAACAGTTTTTCTTCTACATTTTTGGCGAAATTGTTTTCTTTTAAACCATAGTATATTTTATAACGTCCCTGTTCACAAAGAGAATGTGCCTTAATGCACTTTTAAACAAGAATTCATTTTCTTGAAATAAAATATTTTTGCTAGCTTGGAATCAAACAAACCAATTAACTTTTAAAATTTTAAATGCTTTTTTTTTTTTTTTTTTTTTTTTTTTTTTTTTTTTTACGATAACTAAGATAGCTTATTTTTTTTCTGTATTTTTCTACTGAAGATGTAAATTGATTACAATAAGAATTAAATTAACCTAAATATATTTTTCTTTTTGTTATAAGTTTCTGAATTTGCACGCAGAATATTTAACTAATGCATGTGAATTACCGTCTTATGGTGCTCTGAATTTTCAACGATTAAATAAAATTTAAAGAAATATTAAAAAAAAACATCCTTTTATATGTTACGACAATTTTCAACGAAAGTTTTTATTTCTAATATATTATTATCATTTAAAAAAAAAAAACATTCTATTTTATTCTATTAAAGTTTTTAATTGGTTTTAGTATATTGTACATATATATATGTATATATATATATATATATATATATATATATATATATATATATATATATATATATATTAAACAAATGCTTAAAATATGTTCTCATTTTATAGGAACTCTTCTGTTAGGCAGAAAACTCGCTTCAAATATTATAGAAATATTTTATTTTTTGTCATACAGTATTTCAAATGCCATAATTAAATTAAAAAATATACGTAATATTTCGCGTTATCGATTACATTTCAGCTTTATTTTATATTCTAAAATCATATAAATTAGTGTGATTGAAGAAAACTTTATTTTCCCTTAATTCTGCATTCTTTTTTCTTGATAAAAAAGTTTCGAAAATTCTCAAAGACTATGTAAATATTGATTCAAAATGTAGGTGAACAGAAAACCCTTTATAAAATTTATTGGCAACAACCAATTAAAAATATATTATAAAAAGGTTTTACTACTATAACTTGGTAATTTATGTCTAATTTGGAAATTCAAATTTCCAATTTGTAACATTTGTTCCATAGCTCAATGTCGAAATTTTTATTTAAAGTCCATAAAACAATTACTGATAACCTACAACAAGATGGAAAATTGCGTGAATAATTATTGTGATAATAATTAAAATATTAAATTATATTAAGTGCTAAATATTCTAAAAACGATACAGAGATAAGAAATCGGATCAAGAAGCGCATCAAAAGTAAAAAGAAACGAACCAACAAAGAGTTCAAGAATATTTTATTCCGAGTAGATAATACAGATAGATAGTCTAAATTTAGGAAATCACATGCTCTATGTGTCTACCATCACGTGCAATTGCCTGATGAAGGCGTAATGCGAAATGTTCCTTTACAGACTCAAATGTTGACACATGAATTGCCTCCAATTATTGGCCAATATGTCACTGTAGCGTTGACTCGCGACTGATCCACCTATAAAAATGACTCCGACTATTTATCGGATGGACATCCGGCACCAAACAGTTATAAGCAGCAGTGACCTGTCGATTTAAAATTTGGTTTTTCTGACATTCAAAACCTTCCATTTTGTTTGTTTATTTACCATCAATATGAAATTTTGCTTAATCATCAAAGCACGCTTGAGTCACTTCGAGGGTTCCGTTGCCAATGAGTCCAAACAAATCATTTGCAAATTCCAACCATTCAGAAGTCACCGCTACACTCAATAATTGATACACCTTGAATTTGCAAGGAAATATTTCCAATTACTTCAAGACAATTTACCGCAAACCTTCTAGAATAATGTCAACCTCTTGTGCTGCTCGTCTGATCAGTTTCCGAGTATTTCGAGCTGAATCTTCTTTTTTTCACTCCACAATGTTAGGTATAGGAACATTTGCCTTTCGACTAACATTTTGGCGGATGTTACCGCACACATTTCCTGTGTGTTCAAATTTCTCTATTAATCGAGTGAGTGTTTTCCATTCAGGGCTAGCATGCACTTCTGACTGGAGAGTACCTGTGTTTTTATTGTTTTCATAGTATGCTTTCACGATAAAAATACGCTCCGGAATGGAATATCTTGACATTTTGGCAGCATTGGTAAGGAGAAAAACGCAACGCCTGAGCATGTGCACATAGAATTTGGCTGTTAGTTTCGTTTAGTTGCGAGATTTGAACGCTTTATGTTCAGTGGGTTTCGACACATCATATCGGGCGCTTATTTCTTGCCACCCAGTAAATGTTATTGCTGTTAGGAAATTCGAAATATTTTCTGTGTTTTGATAATGCTTTGATAAGACTTGAACCAAATTTGAAACAAATTGAATATTTATGCATGAACAACCGATTTACCTAAATTAAGAGGGGGGTTGGTTCCGCCATCCCCCCCCCCCCTTTTATACTTAACCAATGAACCTCAAATGCTAATAAGGAAAGCGGCTTATCAGTATAAACCGGTATACCAAATTTGAAGCAAATCGTATACTTTTGCTGAAAAACACATTTATTTATGTTAAGGGGGGGGGGGGTTAGTACATGTTGCCTCCCTTCATACTTAACCAATGAAGCCCCAAAACTAATCAGGGAAGCGCTTTATCAGAATAAAGGGAAAAAATTGAAGTAAATCAGATATTTCTATAAAGAATTATCGCGTTACGTTCATACATACAGACATACATACGTACATACATACATACACAACTTGCGGCCACATTAGCTCAGGCTGCGGTAACCTGTGAACTGAAAAGGTATGAAAGCGTATATTTTTTGCAATCAAATCGAAAAAAATAGTAAATAATATATTTATTTATTTATTTATACATGTTCGGAATAGATAAACCGGAATTGTTTTTGCCAAAAAAAATTTCTATTATCGGTTCTGGCTCGCGCGTCCATGGTGTGTGGTTGCAGCCGAATTCCTAAAAGATGTTAATTGGCCGAGAAACTCCGTAAGGGGGCGGAGTTCTTTTGTTATATTTTCTTCTTTTTTTATTTTTAATTATCACTTTTTTTCTATTCTTGAATTTATATTATACTCAAGATTCGCTTTGGTCCGTAGTATATAGTTGAGTAAAGTGCCCATATTTCATACCCCCATTCACTTTTAGGCCCTAAATTTTGTAATTTCCAGTGAAAACCTACCAAATTTTGATTTTACATAGAATAACTACCCACACACATAGAAACATAGGCAAATATCGTACAAAAAATTAACAATGCGATTTTTTTAAGTATCTTAAAAATGCAAAAGAAAAAAAAAATGGTCCCAATTCCGTCCTTCCAAAAAATCTAAGACGCCAGGGCTTCTTAACTTATAACAAAATCAAAATTTATTTCTAAATGAGTAAGTAATTTAATTTACATTAAAGTTAAAGAAATGTACTAATTGTCAGTGGAAGAACAACATAACGAAATATTAGCCACACTGTTAAAAATCTGCAGATTTTGCTGCATAGTCAATCCGCCACTTTTATAAAAAACGGCTACTTCAGTATATTATGGAACTTGCTCATTGGTCAGAATAGAGATATTCTATAAAAGCGACGGAGTGATTATGCGCAAAAACTGCAGATTTTTGACAGTGCATCCAAACATAAGGAAAAAATTTTAAAAAATTGCCATGAAAAGCATTCCTAATTTCGTACCCGTGATGAAAATAAGAACTGCAAGTGGGACGAAATTGGGCCCACGCTACTCCCTAATTTGGCAGAGCTTCGGCTCTCGTAAGATGAACTAAGCGTCCTAAAATTCACTGTATGCTACGGTCAGAATCTTTCCTACGCAAAATACATGCAATGAATAAGAAATAAATACTTACAGTACATTAAATAACGTTCTAGAAATGACGTGATAAGAACTCAGGTCTTTTAAAAATAGAAAATTCTGCATCTTGGTGAATGAAACTTTCAATACCGAAACCTTTTACCTTCCTCCCCCGTGCCTTGCGTCATAAGTGGCGCCACTTTTGCAGAAGCGGGAAAGTTAAGGGGGTGAAATTAGGAAAGGAGACGAAAGTATGGGCATTTTATCATATATTTTACTACCTGGCATGTTGCGAATCGGGCGGATACTTATGAGAATGTTACAGGATTTTTTCCTTTCTTTAAAAGGCATTAAAGTGATATAAATATGAGTCAGATGAATGACCATAAAAATTGTAAATTTAAAAATACTTAAAGTTGCCGACCAAAGGATGGACTTACAGCTACCCCATCAAACACAAATATGCGGACTACTGAAGGTAAATTTTATTACATATTATTATATATTATTATATATTAATATATCTACCCTATCTATATTATAAAGGACAAACATATCTGTGCGTAACGCAAACGTAATTTTGAGAATGGTAACACTTTGAAATTTGAAATAAAATTTTGGTTTTGCAATTTTCTCTACTGCAAATTTTTAAACTTCTAAACATTGCACATTTTAAATTTTTACACCGTCGTATAAGGAAAAAAATGCTCTTTTAAATGCAACTTGTTTGAAAGCTGTATCTCAATTTATTTTTGAGATATTATTTTTTTGTAGTTTTTAATACCATTTTTCTTATCGGGGCAACAAAAGTACCTCATTTTATTGAAAGTCATTGAAAGTAAACGAAAAATAGTCGAAAATAGGAGATACTGTATCTTTTTGTTGCCACTTTCTCATAAAACCTGAAAAAGAAGTTGAAATTAAAATATGGGCTACGTCAAGAATATTGTCTGTTATTCCGTGATAATGACGTCATATGCACACTTTTCTATAGACGAAGTTTAAAAATATATTAGTAAAATTGGTTCAGCAGAAAGATCAGGGAAGATGACTATAAAACACACCTGTGTTTTAAATATATAGATTATATAAAATTAGGAAAAAATAAATTAAGCAAATTATGTTATTTTGATAAAATTATAGTAGAATGTCCTAAAGAATAGCATTAAAATTTTATTATTCGAGAGAATTTTCAACAAAAACTTTAGGAACACGATATTATTTTAAACCACGAATTATTTGTTTGCTAACTGTGGGAAGCAAATCCATCCAGGCGAGAATCATCAATTTCAGTAATATAAATCGCTTTTATTTGCATGTCACCTCTCTTTTATAAAGACACGCTAAATTTTTGTAAAGCACTGCGTTTTATCAGTGTGTGATTTCGATTACATTATTTTCAAAAGTGAAGCATTTTCAACTGTGAAGAATTTCAAAGCAGCTGGGCTGTGAAAATGACGCACTTCTACAAAACGTAATTTAGGTTTAAGAATTAAAATACACGCTTTTTTTATAAAATGACGTCATTTGCATCCGCGAAATTAATCCACTTTTACAATCCGGTCTTAAACTGAAATCTCTTCCTTTGCAGATGTGATCGCACTATCTGTTTTTTTTTTCTTTTTCTTTCTTTCTTTATTATTTTTTTTAAGGTAGATTTCGTATGAAATACTACCTATTGGGATCGTTCCTATGTTGGAATTTCTGAAAATTTTTTGCAGATCCACACCGATTGTGATCCCTAGAACCCAAAGCCACCCTCAGTAAAAAACTTTATTATCTATCTATCTCTCTCTCTCTATATATATATATATATATATCACTTTCTTCTGGACACGATAACTTTCGTAATTCTGCAC
The DNA here is from genome assembly GCA_963932465.1 of Maratus speciosus. Taxonomy (NCBI): domain Eukaryota; kingdom Metazoa; phylum Arthropoda; class Arachnida; order Araneae; family Salticidae; genus Maratus; species Maratus speciosus. The sequence goes on along the minus strand of OZ010786.1, from coordinate 540,143,530 downwards.
CAATCTCTTCCAAACTGATACATAAAATCAATGGGCATAAAATCTCGGTCAAGTTCGTTAATGGGCAAAATCGGACCAAGGTGATGAAAATGGGGAGGGGGTTTGTGAAAACAGAAAACCCCCCCCATAACATCTTAATTTTTGTGCATATCAAATCAGTTTAAATTTTTTATTACTTCTAAAAGTAGGGCCAAAAATTTATGTATCACAGATTTTTAATAAAGTTAAAAATGGGCTCAAGGGGCGCATAAAATAGGGTTTTTGGGAGAAAAAAATCCATAACTTCGTCAATTCTCAAGATATCAAATCCAATTAATTTTATTATTAGTCTCCTTAACATTATCTACAACTTTTATATTCACAAGTTTTTGATAGGACCTATTCGTACCGCAAAAAAATAATAAAAACGAAAACAAAAAAGGGTTTGAAGAAGAAAAAATTCCATAACTCCGTCAATTCAAAAGATATAAAATGCCCATGAATTTATCATATAGCTTCTTAATATTGTCTACAACATCTATACAGACAAGTTTTGGATAGGACCAATTCTTACATCAAAAACAAATTAAAAACACATAGCGATTGAAGAAAAAAAATCATCTTAGTAAGGGTGTATTCAAATCCAATCTGCTTATTTTCTGACTCATTTTACAATTCATTTTTGCTCTCAAAGGCTTCCAATTGGTACGTTTTCTTACTCAGAAACTATATAATGTACCGTAATGGTCAATTTTTTGATAGAGGCAGAATATATTTTTAAAAATATGCTGTTAAAAAGGGCATTTTGAACCGAATTTACCGAAGCGGATTTTGTTGGAAAAATCATCGTATTAAGGATGCACTCAAATCCAAACTGCTTATTTTCTGACTCATTTTTAAATTCATTTTTGCTCTCAAACGCATTTAATTGGTATATTGACTTATTCAGAAACTATATAATGTACCGTAATGATAGATTTTTTATAGAGGTGGAATATATTTAAAAAAAAAAAAAAAGATGTCAAAGTGGCCATTTTGAATGGAATTTCCCGAAGCGATTGTGCGAGGAACGAAAAATATTGTCCTTCTCAGAAAAGAATTGTTTATATATCAAGTTTTAATTAATTGAACAAAAAATAAAAACACAGGTCGCTTATAAATATCTTCAAAAATCACGTCAGCAAGTTTCATATTTTTTTTTATTAAAAATGAATCTGAAACTATGCCAGAAAATTTTGAGTTGTTGAGCATGAAAAAGTATTTTTTTTAATACCGCCCTAACATGATTCTGATAAAACCAGCTATTATATAAAAATGAAGTAAAAACTCGTCAAAAGCGGCCAGATAAAATTGTTAAAGTGGATTTATCTCTAGTCATGATTTAGTTTTTGTTTGTGAAAATAGTATATTTGACTTCGAAATCTACCTCTGCCTGTAGGCCGGGCCGGCAGGGATTTTTTTTTTTTTTTTTTTTTTTTTTTTTTTTTTTTTTTTTTTTTTAATATCCCCACTTTTATATTTGGATTTTAAAAGCATTTTATGAAATTTCTTCAAAATGATGAAAATTAGATAGCTTTCATCATTGCAGACAAGAAAGAAATAATGAGGTATTTTTAATTTTATTCATGTTATTTTCTGATAAAAATTCAAAATTGTTGATAAAAATTGTTGTATAGGGTTTAGTGGCGCAAAATCCCATTAGGAGCAGAATATTATATTAGGGGCATAATAACGGAAAATGACATACTGCTTTCGGAAATACGCATTTTTCCTCATAAATTTTTTATATTGTTTTCCTTCTCCATGCGTACTGATACTAAGTTTCAGACACTAGGCAAAATGCTTATTTAATGAAAATGAAGTCATATTTAAAAGAAAGCGGTCATTTTCTTAGATAAAAATAAAGATTTTAACACAAATGCGTAAAAAAAACATAAATTACGGAAAATTTTACTCTCTGGAATTGAGATTAGAATCTCAAGTAAAGAGTGCGTCTGTTCACATAAAAGACATTGCTGACAAATGTAACTTCAAGTTTTGAGTAAAAATGATTTTTAAATGATCAAAGAAAATACAATTTTTTTTAAAGGATGAATGTGGATATGAGAAGTGCGTATGCAAATTTTGAGAAGGTGAAAATTGCTGTTTTCATTCCGGAAATCCAAGCATAATAGCCTCAATTGATAGCCACATCCTAATAACTGATATTTATTATATTTTACTGATTAAGTATCTGTCTATATTATAAAGAACAAAAGTATCTGTGCGTAACGCTGACGACATTTTGCGAATGGCAACACTTTACGATGAAATTTCGGTCTTGAAATTTTACTGCAATTTTTTACTTGCTACTGCAATTTTTTAATCTTATGACCATCGTACATTTTCAATTTTCGTCGCATAGGGGAAAAAAAATTAATTTCAAATGCAATTTGTTTAAAAACTGTATTCATTGACTAATGTATTATATTTTCTAAAATAATTTTTAAGCACGACTTTTCTAAAGTTTATCTTATCACGTGCCGGTTTTAATACATAATAAGGATAAACATTTTGCACATAAAGCAACAAACGTTTTTCAGCATTTGTTTCTGACTATTTTGGAATAAGGAAATTAATACTTCCTTTATAATATAAATATATATATATATATATATTAAAAAAACTACCAATCTCACATATTTGTGACAGACAAAATAATGAAATTAATACTTCTTTTATAAACAAATAAAAGAATAATATTGAAAAAACACAAATCTAACATATTTGTAATCGTACAATTTAAATTTTTAGATCACCAAATAGGATTTTTTTTTTCAAATGGAACATGTTTGCAAAGTTCATCTCAGTTTACTGATTGTCTATGGTTTTAAAAACAATTTTAAAGCATGGAATATTTTTTTAATTTATCTATATCACGCGGAGCTCGATTACGGAAGATTAATCCGTTTGCCCTTAAAACAAAATAAAGAGTTCATCATTTTCTTACGGCTAATATCCATAAAAAAAAAAATTCCCTATGAATAAATAAACAAAATAATGTAAATAAAACACAAATTTACCAGACATGTATAAGCTCTGAAATTATCAGAATATAAAAGGATGCCATAAGTAGCAAAATTTTGGCAAATAACTCTTAGCATGCGGCTAATAAGAAAATATGGCTTTTGATAAATTTCAAAAAATTATTTGATTGTATAATTCGTATTTTCCATATGAAAATTGCTTTTTTAATGTAAGTGGTCAAGCCAAAATATTTATTGCATCTAAAAAAAAATTATTGGTTTTCAATTAAAAAAAAAAAAAAATGATTTCACCTATATTCTTTAACAAGTGAGGCCCGGGTACGATACCCTAGTATATATAAAATCCTAATGAAACGAATTTCTGAAACGGAAGTATGAAACGGAAGTAAGAAACGGAAGTATGAATCGACTGATTAAACAACTGATTATGTTTTACGGCGATTTCTCCTAAAATATGGAATAATTTGCGATGAAATTAACACCAGAAATAAATATTGATCCGCAGATTTCAAAACTGATATTAGAATTTTTAAATTCGAATTAGTTTTCGAAATATAATTTTTATAAAATTTTGTATACATTTTTCTAATGATGACAACTCAAATTTCAATCATAACAGATATTTTTTTTGGCATTTCAAAAAAGGTTATAATTTTAAACTAATTTGGCGACCAAGTTTTGCTTCCCTTAAATCTATGCTAAGAACAATGCTTTTTTTCCATTTCGTTATCATTTTATTTAATACAAAATTTTCATTAAGAAAAAAAAAATATTTAAAATTAATGGCTTACACTACTTTCTTTTTTTTAAACGAAACGAAAAGAAAAATATTAGGCTCAGATGCCATATACGCACCCTAGTACCTAATTGACGCCACAATGGCGTTATTTTGCCTGACATGGTAACCCGGCTATTGTTGCTTATTCATCAGTAAATGTTTATTTACATTTATTTTCTTTTTATTTAAGGAAAAAAAACATGTTATAAACTGCTTTGTTCTATAGTTATTAATTATTTTTTTATTTATTTATTGTTATTTCATTTTAAAAATAATAGAAAAATAATTTAAAAATACACATATAACTGGTATTCGAAAACGAGGTTATCGCCAAATTGTCGTAAAAAAGAAAAATCACGCCAAATCCGATGCTTATATGACATCTGTGTTAAATATTAAGCAACAAATCATAACATTTAATTTCAAATTCAAAGCAAATGACCAATATCGCCAAATTATATAAATCGCCAAACCATTCGCCAAATTATACAAGTTGACGTATTTTTTTTTTTTTTTAAATAACGAAAAAACAAATAAATTAGTATAAAAATTCAAATACAAATAAAGCGTCGAAATAAAAATCACTTGATGGCGTATACACGTGTAACTTCCTTAGAGTCAAGTGAATGTTACATTTTCGATCAACCATTATTATTGTTTAATCTTATTGTCTGGCTATTTATTTTAGGTCAATGGGATAACCAAGTAGTACCGTTTTAATTTACCACTCAAAAAATAAAAAAATGCTAACTTACGATTTAAAAAAAGGGTACTTTTCCGTTTAGGGACACCATTGTCGTCAAGCGTAATGTAGTTGGCGCAAAATGAAAATCATGTGAATTGAAGCATTTGAAAAATAAAAGAAAAAACACTGTCCACAGTAAAGAGAGTCTTTTAAAAATATAACACTTGGAAACTAAAGACTTTTATGAACTATTTTACTAAATCACAAATATATACTTAAAATAAATGAACAAATAACTGTTATACAATAAAGTATAGCAAATAATAGCAAATCCCAATGTTTCGCAAGTTTTACTATAAAAATACTTTTCACGATCAGGGTTGAAATAATTGGCGTACATTTTGGCATGGTGTCCGTATAATGGAAAAATACCAAAAAAAGCTATTGGCGAGATTTGAGCCCGGCTAACATAAAAGTACCAAGAATTCTTTGCGATCATGGCAACTCTTATGTAGTTTTTTTCCGAAAAAATAACTTTGATTCTTTAATCAAATTGGAGACCTTTCTTATGAAAAGCGAAGGAACTGTTGATGGTAGTCGCATGACTTAGGCTATTATAATAGAGATTGTTTTCAATTCCAAAAACAGTGCAAAGGATAATATTTCTAACGATTACAAATTTACTTACACATGCCTATTAAAAACAGGAAAAAAAAAAAAAAAACTTTAAAATTTCTCTTAAATGAGTACGAGTTAAAAGCAAGAAAATATTGAAAATTATGCCTAGAAAATTGTATTTACACATGAATATTAAAATAGAAAGGAAACTTAAAAATAATAAATACATTAATATGCATTTAACCCTTTCAGGAGCAAGGTACTTCTATTCGTAATAGGTTGAAATCAGTGAATGGCACCGGAACTTACAAACAAATTTCGAAATAAGAAAATGCTTTTGTTCACTTTCTTAATAAAAGGAAAATTTTCATTCCAATATCCTGGTGCCAATTTGGCATTTAAGAATTAAAATTAAGTGGTCCAAAAATGAACTACCGCCCTTGAAGGGGTTAAAGCAGTAAATTTTCGTTATTGTAGTAAATTGTATTATGTCAATCGTTTTATAACGCTGTTAAAAAATACCAGGAGGAAAAGACTCTGTTCACTTAATTCATTTTATTTTAGCTTCCTTTCAAATGTTTAACTGATCTTCTTTAATCAAACACGAAAACAACCATTGAATGTCTTAACAGCAACGAATTTGGCCTTAAATTTTCGCAATCAAAGGGAATTGAATGGAAACCCGTTTACTGGGAGATCGCTATAGATTTTTTCATTTTTATTCAATCTTCTCTAATCTTTTAAAAGCCGATCAAATTAGCGTGATTTTAGATTCTGCGGTGACTGAACGGGGGTTGGCGAGCGTAAATTTCAGGGGGCGGAGCCCCCTAGTATTATATATTATTGTATATTATTATATATTATTATATATTATTATATTATATTTTATTATAAGAAGGCGAATTAAGTTTTTTTTTTTTTTTATGATTGACGATGGTTAATGACATTCATCTAATATATAAAAAATAAAATTTGTCTATCTTTCTTCCTGTAATGCTATACAAATCCACAGTTTGGAATCCATATTTGTGAAATATTATGTGCAATTGTATTAAAACACGGCCGAGTCAAATAAAGTAATCCGGAATCCAAATAAATTATAGTTTAATTGATAAAAAATCATCAATTTAAAAGTAATTTCCTATCAAATTTAAGCATTTTCGTTATAGCAGTTGCCAACAATTAAAAATCCGCAATAAAATTCTTACCACAGCAATTTCTTTTCTATTGAAACATTTCCTCATGAAAAATGAAATAATTAGTTTGACGACTTAAAAAATGAATATTACGTCATAACGTTTCTGTTTCAAGATTTCCACGTGAAAAATGAAAATGAAATAAATAGTTTGACGAATTAAAAAAAAAAAAAAAAGTTAATATTACGTCTTAACTTTGCTGTTGCTATATATCCACATGAAAAATGAAAATGAAATAAATAGCTTGACGAATTTAAAAACAAAAGTGAATAATACTTAATATTGGAAATATCATGGACGTCCGCAGCTGAATATTTTACATCATACGAGTTTTAAATAAACGGTCTATTGCGAATATTACTCGCGCACAGAGGATTCCGTACAATAATATATGAATTAGTAAGTGTATTATTAAAAAAATACCGTTGCTAAAAGAATACTAAGACTTTGTAAAAACTATGTAACGTAAGGTTGGGTATAGCTGTATAGTATTCATGGTGAAAAGGAAAGTCCTTTTAACCTGAAAATATTTGCGAACGGAGAGAGCTACAGCTATACAAATGAGGTAACGTTACAGTAAAGCGACTACGCCCGACCTAATGCAAACGACAGCAGCACCTTTAGTGGAAAAATTTGGAAGATACACTGAGAAAAAAATATGGTTCTGTTATCTAGAATCTAAATTGTGGTTCTAGAAAAAATAATTCCATGTCATCCTTATAAGTTCTAGTTCCCTTTGCTAGAGAGTTCTAGAGTTTCTTACTAGAATTCAAAAGCGTTTTCCTATATTCTCGTGGTGAAACTTATTTAAAAATCTCTGCGAATAGATGCGAACACAAGAAGCTAGGTTTAGTTACTACAATTCTAGTTTATGAAACCATTTCAGAAATCGAGCGATAATTTCTCACTACTGAAACGATTCATTGTCGTTTCGTCACCTAAAAAACATGAGACTAGAAGTTCTAGATCATTTCATCTATTCAGTTTAGTTGTTTACTCTATTGGAATAGCTCGGAAATCTATATTTCTAGTTTAGGGATTCAGAAAATGACTACCTATTCATTCCAGGTGAAGGCGGTATATTTTTTAGGTAGCTTTCTTTACAAAAAAGCTACCTATTGCAGCCGTTCGCAGGAAAGCGATTTCAAAAAATTTTGGTATATTTTCATCGATCATGACCCCCAGACCCCGAAACCACCCTCCGTTCAAAATTGATATACATATATATATATATATATATATCTGACCTATGTCACACTGTAACTCCCGTAATTATGAACCGATTTCGATGTAATTCGGTGTGTACATAGTACATACCAATGTCTCGACCGAGTTCGTTGGCCAGCTTCATCCGCCGTTTTGTTTCAAAATGGCGGCCATTTAAAATTTTTAAAAAAATTTAAAACTTGAAATGTGGTACCAAAAAATTAAAAATGGAAAAATATTTTTTTCTTATGTACTTGACCTTTATACAAAGATTCCGGAGCAGTTTTTGTTTCGTCTATATCTTAAAAAATGGCTGAGTTATAGCATTTTGAATTTCTATCGTGGCTGACATTTTGAAACGTCCTGAATTTTGTCACGCGATAAAAGGCGTATTTATGAACCGATTTGGATGTAATTCAGTGTGTACATAGTACATACCAATCTCACGACCGAGTTCGTTGGCCAGCTTCATCCGCCATTTTGTTTCAAAATGGCGGCCATTTAATTTTTTTTTTAAATTTAAAATTTGAAATGTGGTACCAAAAAATTGAAAATGGAAAAATATTTTTTCTTATGTATTTGACCTTTATACAAAGATTTCGGAGCAGTTTTTGTTTCGTCTATATCTTAAAAAATGGCTGAGTTATAGCATTTTGAATTTCTAGCGTGGCTGACATTTTGAAACGTCCTGAATTTTGTCACGCGATAAAAGGCGTATTTATCAACCGATTTGGATGTAACTTCGTTTATACATAGTACATACCAATGTCTCGACCGGGTTCGTTGGTCAGCTTCATCCGCCATGTTGTTTAAAAATGGTGGCCATTTAAATTTTTAAGAAAAATTTAAATTTGAAATGTGGTACCAAAAAAATAAAAATTGAAAACATGTGTTCTTCTTATGTGTTTGACCTTGATAAAAAGATTCGGGAGCAGTTTTTGTTTCGTCTATATCTTAAGAAATGGCTGAGTTATAGCATTTTGAATTTCTAGCGTGGCTGACATTTTGAAACGTCCTGATTTTTCTCACGTAATAACAGGCGTATTTATGAACCGACTTGGATGTACCTTGGTGTGTACATAGTACATACAAATATCTCGTCCGAGTTCGTTGGCCGGCTTCATCCGCCTTCTTGTTTCAAAATGGCGGCCATTTAAATAAATTAAAAAATTAAAAAATTTAAATGAGATACAAAAAAATTGGAAAGTGAAAAAGATTTTTTTTTGTATGTGTTTGACCTTAATACAAAGATTCCGGAACAGTTTTTCTTTCGTCTATATCTAAAAAAAATGGCTGAATAATAGCATTTTGAATTTCTCTTGTGGCTGACTTTATAAAACGACCTGATTTTTGTCACGCGATAACAGGCGTAATTATGAACCGATTTGGATGTAACTTGGTCTGTACATAGTACATACCAATGTCTCGACCGAGTTCGTTTGCCAGCTTCATTCGCCATCTTGTTTCAAAAGGGTTGCCATTAAAAAAAATTAAATTTAAAATTCAAAATGAGGTATTAAACAATTGGAAAATGAAAAAGATTTTTTTATGTGTTTGGCCTTGATACAAAGATTCCGGAGCAGTTTTTGTTTCTGAAAATTTGTTCTTTTGTTTATATCTTAAAAAATGGTTGATTTATAGCACTTTGAATTTCTAGCATGGCTAACATTTTGAAACGATCTTGTATTTGTCACGCGATAACACACGTATTCGCCTATTTCGATGTAAGAAGGCATGTGGATAGTATACATCAACACCTCGACCAAGTTCGCTGGCCAGATTCATCAGCCATCTTGTTTCAAAATGGCGACCATTAAATTAAAAAATATATATATATTTAAAGTGAGGTGCAAAAACATTAGAAATTGAAAAGGGTTTCTTTCTTAAGTATTTGACCTTGATATAAGGATTCAGGAGCATTTTTTGTTTGTCTTTACCTTAAAAAATGGCTCAGATGTAGCAGTTTCAATTTCTATTGTGGGTGACATTTTGAAAAATCTGATTTTTTGCATGCGACAGCACTTCTATATGTTAACCGATTCCGATGTGAGTGAGCATGTGCACAGCAATTACTAAGGTCTCGACCAAGTTCACTTCTTAGCCTCATCCACCATGTTGTCTTAAAATGACAGGCACTTTAAGAAATTGCCGAATTTGGCAGCCAAATATATGTTACTTTAAAGAAAAGCAGCTTGGATAAAGCTGACTAATTTCGCGAAATTCTCATTCATTATATTGATAAAAATTAGTATTGAATCTCCTATATTCGGTTTCCACTAAATTGAGCTTCGTGTATTTGAACGATATAATTTGGCTTTTTTTAAATAAGGATTATGAAAGCTACCTCTTCCTCCCGGCACTGGCCGGAAAGACTTTTTTCTCAGTGTAACCATTGCAAATCGGAAACGAAAAGAGGTAGTTCAAATTTTCCAATTACAAAGTTTTAGAGCATCAATTAATTAGTACGAAATGACATTTCGTTCACACGGATAAGATAAATCTTCGCCTGCATGTCCAAAAATGTCCGAAATGGATGACCGACGATTCTACTTTGCCTATTCACATTCCGGAAATGTAGCAGTGCACAATTGCATATTGTGACGTTGTATTGTGCCGCAATGTCTATAATGAGTTAATTTCCAATAAATTTAAAATTTTAGAATAACCCTTTCAGGACTAGAAGTGTTTTGTTCGTAAATTGATGAAATAATTGACTGACACCAGAATATTCAAACGAATTTCTCAGAAAACAAAAACCTGCTAATTTGCACTTTCATTACAAAAGCAAAATTTTATTAAAATATTCCTGGTGCCATTTGTCAGTTTTGGAATTAAAATTAGGTGGCTAGACCGTCTAGCCACCACTGACGGTCTAGCCACCACCATATTTTTGGGTAAACAGGCGAAGATTTATCTTATCCATGTAAACCAAATGTCGTATTCTACTAATTAATTGATGCTCTAAAACTTTCTAACTGGAAATTTTGCTCTATCATTTTCCATTTTCGATTTGCAGTGGCTATCTACCAAATTTCGCCATTAGGGGACGCTGCTGTCGTTTTCATTAAATCGGGCGAAGTCGCTTTTCTATATATCGTTACCTCACTTGCATAGCTGTAGCTCTCTCCGTTCACAAGTATTTTCTGGTTAAAGGGACTTTTCTTTGCACCCTGTATACTATAAAAGTATAAATGGATATACCAAGAAAATTCAAAGATATATAGAACTTAAGTAATGGCAAATATAGCTATTCTGTATATTTGTTATTCCATATAGGTTTTATAGGTTTTTAGTTAACCTTTAAAGACATAGTAGGTGTATTGGGAAATCCACTCAATGGAAACTAGTCGCGAATCCCATAGTATTTAAGTGATTAATTCTCATTAAATTAGTCTGTTTTTGACAATTTGACGTTTATTGCATTTATACTGCTACTGGGCATTGCATTACATAAATATATACTTAAAATTTGTCATATGGGCTTTAAAAGCCGATGGAGCATAGAGTACGCCGTCCTTGTCATTATGTATATCCAAACCGTCCGTGTCTTTAAGGGTTAATATCTCGGCTAATTACGGACTATTTTTTCCGAAATTCATGATCAATAATGCTTTTATACTTCTGCTACGATAGGTACCTCTAACTTTGCTCAACACGTTTGCTGAAGCTCGTAAATCGAAATTTGAGTGCAACAGAAAATGTTACCTAGGGTAATCGCTATAAGTTTCCTGCAAGGTTTAAATTAATGTCTACTACCTCTAATTTTTTCATAATTTTACTTTCAATAGATTCGGAATTACATGGGGGGGGGGGACATATTTTTGCACTATATTTTCCACCTTAAATTTGAAAATATAAAACCTAAAATTAAATGAAATTCATTTTTTATTTCAGCGTTACAAGAGCTTTCACACGATATACAAAGAAAATACTTTTTTTTTCAAGTAGCTTAATTAGCCCCTCTACATTTTTACTAAATATATTTATGAATATTTTTTAATCTGTAAATATGTGGGACAATAATCTTTATTACTTTCCCCGAATTTGAACTTTCCACGTTGCATAGTTTACGAGTAAAAGGGCTGTGACAGACAGACAGACAGACACAGGAGTGATCTTATAATGGTTCCGTTTTTACTTTTTAAGTACGTAACCCTAAAAACTTATTGAAACATTATAAAATCCGATTATGGAAATATTGCATACTTTAACATTTTGAGGTTCTCTGAATTTGTTTATCTGTTTGATTTACGTGTTTGTCTGTCAATTTCGAAACTGATTTGTCAAAACAAACATACTTAAAATTCCAATCAACGGTGGGTACTTTACCTAGTAACGTATAAAAATTAAAAGAAAATCGCGCTATTATGACAAAATATAAATTATATTAAGCATGTCTTGGAAAAAGAGTTTACATTCATTTAAGTAATTCTGTTTCACATGTTTTTATATAATTTCCGCAACAGCTATAAATATTTCCTTATTTAAAGATAGATAAGTATATTTTTGGTTAGTTTTATGGGTAAGATAAAACCTCCTGTTAATTAGAATCTTATTCTAATGAAGTTTTAATGTAATATCCATACATGTACACTCTTCAAAACTGTAACTGGAAAAAGATTATTGAACGGGTGTAGCAATGTGTGATTTACTGGACCAACAGCGGTGAGACACATATAAATATGATTAAAAACGCAACACAATTAATTAAAAAGGAACTTGTTTATTGCAGTAATATTGTGACACCCTACTGGTAGTTATACAGGCATGTAAACGATGAAGCATACTGTAATGGTACCATAAATTGTTGACTGAGCTGCTCTTTTCCAAAACCATCTATTATGCTGTGTATAGTTTCTATTTCCATTATTATAAGTTAACAGAAATTCGATAGATCACTTCGATCACAGTTATTGATTGTAATAGGGGGGAATAGTCATACTTGGACGACCGCTTTAAATCTACCGCTGCAATTCTGCCGTTAATTACAGAACAAGACGGCATCTACCGCTAAAATCTTACTCATCAAAATGACTTCATCTGTGATTAGTAGAAGCACCCGTCTTCCACTTTCTCTTTTCAGACAATTTAAAAAAAAAAAAAAAACCCTAAAATTAGCTGTTTTGATGTAAATTTTCCCTACTAAACATAAGAGAATACTTTAAAACTAAGGTAAGTTGTTATGTTTTTTTTATATAGATATCTAAATTCATGTGTTTATTAGACATATTTTCACGCGTATTTGATTGCTTTCTTTTTTGTTCTTAGTCTTTAGCTCATGTGTTTAAAAAATGACACAGTTGCTTTAATTGGACCAATTTGAGTTGCTTAATTTGGACCAGACATGCGACAAGCATTTCGCAGGTCATTCAGCACATATTCTGACGAGGAGAAAGGCAATACAGACAGATCCTTCTATTCTCCTGCTAGTGAAATTTCGGAGCCAGAGTCAAAAGTGAAGAAACTTATTAAAACTAAGAAAAGGGATGAAAACTACACAGACTAACAGTCTAGAAGAAAAAAAAAAACATTAGTGATTTCAAAAGTTGTCAAAGATATAAGAAACGAAAAGAAAAGTGCAAGTTGTTAAGAGATTGACCTTCAAGACGGCTGCAGCTACCCCCCCCCCCCCCCTAAAAGCCAAATACTCACAAATGTTATCTACTTACCAAAATCAGTTAAGTCAAAGTAAAGAGGGTGCCAAAAAACAGCTGCCTTACCATCTGGGTCATATAAAGTAAATTTTGAAATGAGAAAACAAAGAAAAGACGAAAAAGAAGCTTCCAAAGCACAAACTTAATTAGAGCATCAAGTTTTATAAAAATGGCGTTATTCAATTGGGTAGAAAATGATGAAAGAGAAGAATTACAGACATGGTACTAACAGGCTGCTAATAGGTAAAGAAAATGTCTGTTGCAGAAAAAATGCCGAATGATTCCGAATCTAAAAAGAAAAGCAAGACAATGAAGATTAGTTTTGCCCAGTTTCTAAGAAAAATAAAATAGCAGAAATGATTCAGTGCTCAGTTTGCCAAATATGGTTCCATGTTTTGTGCGCTGGAATAAAAAATGAAAACGGAAAATTCCTGTGTGAGGCTTTTTATCATTTCTTACATGATATTCAAGTAACTGAAAATTAGTTCCATAATTTCTATTCATATTTACTTACAATTTTGAATTATATTTTGAATAAAGTTTGATTTAAAACAATTATTCTTACTTTAAAACATTTGATTTCATCATATCCCATTGCTGTTTTATTGTTTGATTCTTTCATTAATTGCAAACTTTGCTTTTAATAAAAGTAATTGTATTCTCTACTCCTTAAACCAGCCTAATATTGTTTTGTCCAATTTAAGAGACTGGTGGTACAACTAAGGCAACCAGTCGCTGAATATGGGCCACTTTTGACAGATTTTTCAATTTAATATAAAACTTAAGATTTTCTAAGGGAAATTATCCTAAAATTTATTTAGTTATTAGATGAATAGATTGACCACGTATAGTGATATTTTGCAGATATTACAAAAATGAAGTGAGTTACACCTGGAAATATGTGACGTGGTCCAAATCCGACTACTGGCATATAGTGGTTTATTTCTATAACGGGCTAAGAAAATATTTTTATCTAAAATGCATTACGATAGCTGTCACAATTTTAGATCTTATTACCTATTTCTCGACAAGAATTAAAAGAAATATGCGCGTGCATTTATTAGTGAATGAGATTATATAATTCGAGTTACCAATCTATTTTATTTCCAATACAAAAATGTAGCAAAATTTGTATTGGTATGTTGCAATTAAAATTACACAATTGAAAAAAAAAAACTCTATCGATAAATGTAATTATTGAAACAAAAAAATGTGTATTGTATATTTTCTAAAAAATTCCCTTTTATTCGAAAAAAAAAACCAAACAATTTTTTAAATTTCAAACTCATTAATGAAGAAACTATCATTTACCGTAAGTAATTTGCGCTTTCGAGAAAATTTATTACAGTCAAAAGACATTTACGTTAATTAGTTTTAAACTACCGTAATTAAAATTATGACATTGATAACGCACGGCAAATGACAGAATCAAACGTATATTTTTATTTTATCAATACATGATTTTAAGTTTATTACTGAAATATGAGCGAATTATATACCCTCTCCCGGGTATTTATTTCTATAATGGTGAATGTTATCGAAATACATCAATGAAGGCTTTGAATTAAGATTTGAAGCTATTTTATATTCACACTGATATATAATACTGTAATTTCACATGTACTTTTGTTCGAGATGAAAAAAACTTTTAGTTTGATAGAAAAATATCATTTTTACATTCCCAAAAATGAAGAATAGGCTGGTTTCTATTGCTCTTTCAGTATTTTAATAGTGAATCACATATGTTGGAATCCTTGCCTCCAAGAATTTGTAAAAAAAAAAAAAAAAAAAAAAAAAAAAAAAAAAAAAAAAAAAAAAAAAAAAAAAAAAAAAAAAAAAATTTCTAAAATGTGTATTTCATTGGACCTGTTTGTCGAAAAACTTCAAATTTGACACGATAGTTATTTTCAAGCTGGAAATATTCACCATTAATAGGTGTTATATATATATATATATATATATATATATATATATATTCAGAATTAACAATGTTTGATAAAAATACAAACATTAAGCTGGGAGAAGCAAAGGCCGCCCGATGACTTCAAATGCACAACCAATAACTTCAGGAGCCCGAGAAGTTAGATGTTTTTAAATTGATGAAACTGCTTTTAAATTTGTTCGTTTTATTTTTTATTTTTTTCGTTCTCGGTCAAATGTCAGAAAGCGGTCAGTGTTGAAAAGAAAGTAAAAGGGCTAGTACAGCGGCACGCGGAACGCAGAATCCGAGTAGCGCGGCGCGATCCGCCTGCCCGTTGTAGGTCTTTTGACTCTCTTTTCAACAATCTGATCCTCAAATTTCTGATCGATCCGAAAAAAAAAAAAAAAAAAAAAAAAAAAAAAAAGACGGTACCGGACAAATTTAAAAGAGAAATTCGTCAAAATAAAGTCATGGAATAACCGGAAACAGAGGGTCTCTGGTCTCTGAAGACATCGGGAGAACGTTCCGGCTTTGAGCTTAGTGACGAACATTAAGCTCAAAGACGCAATGTTTGTCTATTTTATGTTTTTTAGAGAACTAGGGGGCTCTGCCCCATACGAGCTACGCTCGCCAACCCCCGTTCAGGCACACCAAATTCCAAAAAGCACGCTAATTTGATCGGCTTTAAAAATATTGAATTAAAATTAAAAAAAAAAAAAACAGTAGCGATATCTTTGTAAACGGGTTTTCATTCGTCTTCCTTAGATTGGGGATTTTTAAGGCCAAATCTGCTGCTGTTAAGAGATACAATGGCTGTTTTCGTATTTAATTAAAAAAATTAGTTAAACATATGAAAATAAGCTAATGTAAAATGAATTAAGTAAACAGTGTCATTGTCTCCCGGTATTTTTTAACAGCGCTATAAGATAGTTCTTTTAAATAATTCATTTTAAATGTATCGTTTCAAAACTGACGTAATTTACACCAAAGTTTTATTTCTCTTATTAATATTCACGTGAAAATACTTTTGTTGTTAGAAGGAAATATTATTTGCGCTGTCTTCGAATTCACGATAATAGTTGAATAGATTATCTAAAAATATCTTGCGCAAATATATTTTTCAATTTAAATTGTTTTGCTATATTTTTTGTCATTTTAAATATGACGTAATTTCCTCAAATTACAAGTTTTAGCGCATAATAATGATTTTTTTTTTTTTTAAGTTTTTGTTTCTCTTTTAAAATTCAAGTGTAAAGATGGTTCGGCACAGATCCCATATATTGGCGCAATATTTTTCTGACGCCAATTTCATATACGCAACGGGTACTTAACTGGTGCTAAAGTGTCGTTATTTTGCTTGATATGGTAACCCGGGTGTTGTTGTTTATGCTATTGATGTTTTCGCGAAATTGGCGTCGGAAGAAAATTGCGCCAATATGACATCTGTGCCTATGGTTCTTATGACGTAATTTTCCTGCTTTTAACATGTAATCATTTAAGTCTAATTTTAAAGGTTTTTCTTTTTCGTTTGTAATACTCACGTGTAAATAAATTTTTAATTTGAAGTAAAAATTATTGTTTGCGCTGTGTATGCAACTGGCAACAGTTTAAATTAATCACATTTTCTAAAGTTTGTAAAAAATATCTCTCGAAATGCTGAAAATTTGAATTTAAAAATGAAGTAAAACCACAAAAAATGAGTCAAATAAGAAAAATAAATACAATCTGTACATCGGGAACATATAACGTATAAAATGATCTAAAAATGATTAAATTCTCATGTATAGTTTTTGCTCCAATAAAACTTTTTTAATGGAACGATTTTGCCCAACTTTAGCATTAAATATCTCTTAAAATAATTCTTGGATTTGAAAACTGTCTGCATCAGCGTATTTATCAAACATTTCTCTATAATACCATCGATTTTCATATTTTTGTATGCAACAGTTTTTTGAATATTAACGATGAAAGGCCATTCTTAAGCATTCAAAATTGATGCCGATCTACCCGCAATATCTACGCAGATTTTCATTGGTCCATTTCCAAATCAAAACTTTTTTTATATATAGAAGGATATAAAATATTGTTTTTATATGGGCCTATTAGGAATATACAATTTAAATTTCACATGCAGGTTACATTTCATGCGTGATGTTCTCAAAGTACATTAAAAAATTCTTTAAATAGGTCAAATGTGAGGAAATTTTCAATAAGTTAATTTACCCTAAGAAAATGTCAAGCATAGAAATTGCTTTACATTGCCAAAATATTTTAGCGGCATAGATGCATACAAACAATGAGTTTGGTTTAAATTCTAACCTTTAATATACGAAATCCTGAGGTTTAAAAAAAAAAAAAAAAAAAAAAAAAAAAAAAAAAAAAAAAAAAAAAAAAAAAAAAAAAAAAAAACGTTCTGGCATGCTAAATAAAATTTTAAAAGATTCGAAACAGTATGTGTGGGATTTCGGTTAAACAGAAGTACAAGAAAACTTATAAAATAAAATAAACTGATGACAAGGAAAAAAAAAATAATGTCGACCAGATAAAAACATAATTCATATTTTATCACCAAATAATTCATATTTTTGCACCAATTAATTCATATTTTGCCATTCAAACGATATTATTAAATGGAACAAAATCTATGTTTTGAAACTTTTTACTTACCAATAATTGGAATTTTATTGTGATTCTAGCTATACTAATATTATTTTTTAAAAAAAATTATGCTTATTTGCCAATAGGAGATTATGTCTAAAACTAAAATTCAACTTTAAGAATTACTTCACTTTTGGACGGAATTTACGCATTTGCTACTTCTTTTTATCTCTTTTCAAAAATGTTGGTTATAAATGGGCTGGTACATTTTTTTTCTCTCTTTTAATTCAATAATTCAATTTATTGTGTTTTATTGGTAACGCTGACCTTATATCTATTCAATCTTATATCTATCCTCTTAGACGTCCCAATATTTAGTCATTTCATTATCTGTAAAATAATATACGAATAAAACTAAACTAAAATAAAATATTTGATTTTTTTTTTTTTAGTTTTATTAAAGAGTGTGGAACTTTGAGTATTGCTTGCTGTTGAGGAAGAGTGCGAAATAACTATTTAAATTGCACTGAGAGATAATAAAAATGACCAATAATATGAAATCACAAACACCACATAAACAAAATATTATTTTAAATGTATAGTCTAATGTACTACCTTATGAGGATTAAAATTCAAGAAATAAGCAAAATAAATAATCACAATTATGGATACAGAAAAAAATTGAAAAGCTTATATAGTAAATTACTTTATCAAGGGAACAGAATTCAAATATATAAGAAAGAAAGTCATTTTCTGTAGAGAATAAAGCTAAAGGTTCAATAATTTATTCTCTGTGTGCTCTAACGACTGCATGTTTAGAATAACAGAAAAAAAAATGAGCACTGAATATTATGAAAGGCCTTGAAATGCAAAATATAAAAATAATTTTTATTATTATATTAAATAATTTTTATTATTATATATAAATGATATGATGTAATATTATTCAGCTTTCCCTATATAATTGTACAATATTTTAATCCTAATTTCCTAATGCACATGTTTTAGATTTCCGCTATTTGAATAAGATTAATTTTTATAGTATATTAAGTTAAAACAAATATTATAGCCATGGGTTGCAGTTAAACTATATAATGTACATTGATAATTACATTTAATTAATAAAAATAGAAAATCATTGCAATAAGAAAATGTAAATTACCATTTAACACATTTAAATTTACTATAACTAAACTAAAATATTCTATATTACTTAATTTACGTTATCATAGCTAAAATTGATGCGATCACTGCCATCTAGTGATAAAAAAAAAATATTTAAAATATATAGCAATGTTAAAATTCATAACTGAATTATAGAATTCTTTGGTGCTGCCATCTATTATGGAATTTTAAAAATAAAAAAAATTCTTATGCTCCATCAATGAATGTAAATAAATAAAAATAATATGTAATTAAAATAGTTTGATCTATTCCCGTAGCTACCATTATATATACCAAGTGTCCCAAAAATGACTGATGGATTTTAAAATTCAATAACTTGCAAACGGTGACAGATATTTAAAAAATTCTTGCAGAAGTGTTATGTAAGATGTCAGGAGTTTTTATGGTTCGATTCTTAGTTTTAGCTACAAACAGCATCGATAGATGGCACTGCAGGCAATAACCGCTAAATCCAGTCTCGATTTTTCGGCCTCTCTCTTCTTCCATGCGAAAAAAGGTGATTAAAATGCATTGATTGGAATTCGAAGTACCAAAAATAGGGTCCGGACTGAGAGCCTATTGCCCTCAGCGCCATCTATTGTTTGAAATTCGAAGTAAAATCAAGAATCACAGTACAAGAACTCCTGGCATCATACATAAACCTTCTGAAAGAATTTTTTTTAATATCTGTCACCGTTTGGAAGTTATTAAATTTTAAAATCCATCAGTAATTTTTAAGACACCCGGTGTATATATATATATATATATGTATATATATATTGCAAAATATACAAAAATAAACTAAAATGGTTTCTATTCTATTGTATTCGACTATATTTCACAGAAGATATGAATATTTTATATTCATTGAACCTAATTTATTTATTTTTTCAAAAAAACTTACTACAACAAAAATCATTTTAATATACTTAGGAAGAAAATCACCTTAAAATATATTACAGTAGTTGTTAACATTAACTTTTCGATAAAGATCTTAGTAAGTGTCTCAATAACCTCGCCTTACAAAATAAGTAAAAAATAAGGCATATTTTGTGATATGTCGACATATTTAACACATATCACATTACAGATATTGTGCTTTAACCAAATCTCATTACTTTAAATGATTGTTGCTATTTTTTATGGATTTTCTAAAATTGTATTATAAAAAAAGATAAAAAATAAAGAATGAAATATTCTTTTTTATCTTAAATATAAATTATTTTGTGTTTAACTTTATAAAATTTTAATCGATTGTTTCCTTTCTTTTCAAAAAATCAGATTTTTCAATCTATCTAAAAGTAATTAATTACGTAAAATATCTCGTTATTCTGTTAATTCTTTTCATTCTTTTACTTATTTTAAAAAAATCCCCATTTCTTAATCCTGATGATAAAGCATACTGAGCAAATACATGCAACCATTTGATTAGCATAGGGATATTTTAAATAGATGGATATAGCTGGGATTATTTTATAGCATAATGTGAAAAACTAAAAAGATAATTTTATTAAATTGAGGATATTTCCTATCATTCATTACTTTGTTTTTTTTTTAAGTCTGTTGTGGAGCAGTTTAATATAAAAATAAAGTAAATTTTGTTTTAAAGGGTAGATTTTATATTAATAAAACAGTAGAAAAGGAATTTTAGTGAAAAATATTGAGCAAAATAGTTTCTTAAAAAAAATATTTTTAATAAATACATGGAAAAGTAGATAAATATAAAAATATAAATCAAAACGCATTATTTTTCATAATTGTCTGACATGTAAAATAATAATATTAGATAATATCAGAAAATATTTAAAGGTGGGAAAGTAACTAATTAACGTTATTATTTGATATTCTTTGATTATGTTTGAATAGATTGTTGAAGAATTTCTTCTATAGATTTCTTATAAAAGGAACGATATATCTGGGAATACATACAAAGTCATATAGACATTGGCAGCGATCTAAATAATCCATTTTTCCCTATTTCGTAAATTTCAGTACTTCAAATATTACACAATTTTAAATTTTTACTTTTTCCTACAGGGGAAAAAATGAAATTCGTTTGAAAATTTTATCCGAATTTAAAGATATTTTTTCGCACTTAAAATAATGTTTATGCATGATTTTTTTATGATATCTGTATCAATCTCACGCAGCTCGATTGCGAAATATTAACTAGTTTTTGTACTTAGAACAGTATAAATACTTCGGCGTGTGTCCTTAGATAATAGTCCATACAGAAATTAACACTTAATAAATAAATAAATGGATAAAGTAATAAATAAAGTATAATAAATAAAAAAACACATATAGCATATATATCACGAACTACATGCTTAAACACGGAAAAACAAGTGCAGAAATGGCTGCTGTATAGATAGCAAAATTTTCGTCTAGCACATCCAGGAAAAGAATGTGATGCTTCTCATTACTAGTCTTCCACCGCAACCTTTTCATGAGGCTCTTAGGAGTAAATTTAGGAAGTAACAGATCGAGTGTCAGTTGACAATGTGTTTCTAAGACACACAAACACACAGAAGTAAATAAATAAGCCTAATAATTTTATTTTTGTATTATTATTTTTTTAGTATCTATACCTTTATTTCTGAAAATGCTGCCAAATAATTTGACACTTTTTTTAATACGTTTTTAAAGTTAATTTTTGCAGATACAGTATATGATCATTTGATTAATTTACAAGCTTTATATGAGAAATAAATAATCCTTCGAATTTCTTTTAAAAGTGCGTTTTATAAGAGTTTTTCTCACTACTGTAATTTAAAGACTACTAATAGCTGACGGTAATACACTCACATAACCATTTTTAGCAAATGGGTAAACGCAAAAGTTATATAATTATTTGAAATCTAATTATATTAAAATAATTTCACTCCGTAGAATTTTGATATATTCTTTAAAGACGGCCATCGCTCCTCGATTTGATGATGCGATCCATCCTAAACTTGAAGGACAGATGGACACCCAATTTAAAGGGTCACTCCGTCATTGTACGTCTTTGTTTTAGGCTTAAAATTAAAAATTGGGTTATAAACGTGCCTTAAAAGTCCGTATAGTAAAAAAAAAAATAATAATAATAATAAAGTAAATACTGCAAAACATTAAGATACCTAACTCAACAAAAATATCCAACC
Source organism: Maratus speciosus (assembly GCA_963932465.1). Classification (NCBI taxonomy): domain Eukaryota; kingdom Metazoa; phylum Arthropoda; class Arachnida; order Araneae; family Salticidae; genus Maratus; species Maratus speciosus. Next base: position 540,121,559 of record OZ010786.1, on the reverse strand, counting down.
ACTAAATTGAATAAAAATTAAAATGACACTTACTTTTCTAATCGTAGTTTAACTATTTCTTGCGAACAAAGTTTATGCTGCAATCTATGATCAAGTTTTAGAAATATTTAGGATTTAGTATTTGGAAATATTCTTCTCTATGGCCGTTTATCCGAGAGTTACTCTAGTGCCTGAAAAGACTGCGAACGTATATAGAAGGTTACTTTTATAACTCAGATAATTAAAAGTTACTCCGAGATACTCTCTGGATTACTTTGTTTTATGAAATCGGCAACCCGAGTAACACCCGGGCTTAGATTTCAAATCGTTAAACAACAAAAAATGATTTCGTTCAAAACACGAGCGTTCAATTTTGCAAGAGCGTTCAAACACATTCTGCGAAATTTTTGAATAAAATGTTACATCAGAATACTAAAAAATATATAATGAAAAATATATAGATAATTTTGTTTTAATTTATATAATTTATGATTCATAGTCTGTTCTCAAGTTTGAAATCAAAGAATTTAATTTATTTGACTGAAATATAAGAATTGTCAACTGTATTTGCATGCATAGCTTTTCATGGTTTGAATAGGAATTTCATAAAACAGGCTATTTATTTCCCCGTTCACATTGTTATTGAGAACGTATTCTTTATTAATTTATTTTCTTAATAAACATTTTGAAAATAAAATTTCTTTAAAATATATGTGTTAGAAATTCTCCGAATACATATTACATTTTTAAAAAGACCATTTAACATGCAATGCATGCAGAGTATTATTTTTTCTCTAAGCAGTGATTAAATTAATATTTTCTTTTTATTTACATGCATATAATAAGCATTAGATATGTATTATAATCGCATATATGTTCCTTATATTATTAAAACTATACATATATTAAGACAAACTTAGAACACAATTAATACAATAAACACAACTGGAGTGAAAAATTAGCAGGGGACAGCACTCAATCCTGGGTCCACAGCTTACCGTGATATTGATTTACCTATTAAGCAACCCTAGCCGATATTCTAGCCTGAAAATTTCTCACTAATAAACCAAATTAGGGAACGTCACACTCCATTTATCAGACAGCAGTGGATGACGCGACAACGATGAATAAATTACTTTTTCCATCGATCCACACAATATATAATTTTAACTCACATAAAATAATGTCTGAATTCCAATTTTTAATTGTTAAAGGTGCATAAATATTAAGACAGACTTTAAACACTATTAATATAATAAATCCAACCTGACTGAAAAATTACCCGGGACCAGAATTCGAAACTGGCCCCGACTCTTTTGCACTCCAGTTGGGTTTAGTGTATTTATTGTGTTTTAAGTCTGCCTTAATATATGTGTACCTTAATTAATTAAAAATTGAATTTCAGACATTTTTTTATGTGCTTTACGACTGTTCTCAAATCAAAAAGGATAACTTTATGACATAAGTTTTAATTTATTTTTGTTCGGAAATGCATGATTGCGGGTGTTGTAGGTCATCTTGCTGAAAATCTTTCCAGCAAACACTTCCACAAACTCAATGCTAAATTTACCCGCCTGCTTCATTCATCAGTTTCCTTGCCACCCGCTGATCTTCCTATTGTCAATCAGAATGCTGTCATCAACCTTTCTAGTACAGATATTTCGGACACACAATATTCAGTTCTTAAGCTTAATTCTAATTTTGCAATTTCTAAAAAAGCTTCTTTCCCTGAGCTAATTGCTCCGGTTGAAAAAGCATTCAAAAATAGTCGTCTAACTGAAATACAAAAAGAAAATTTACGTCATCTCATTATGGCCAATGTTAATTTTAATTCCAATATTAAATCTAATCTCACCCCTCTTGAAAAAACTGCCTTCAAAGATCTTAAATCAAATGAGAATATTGTAATTACGAAAGCTGATAAGGGTGACCAGATTGTCATCCTTGATAAAAAGCAATATATTGACGGAGTGGAAAATCTTATTAAAAACGGTCCATATAAACTTCTATCTCGGGACCCTTCCGATAAAGAATTATCACAAATTAAATCCATTTCTAAGTCTTGTCCTCTTCTACCTAAGTCTACACATACCTATATTTGCCCTTCAGTCTCTAACTGCGCAAGATTTTATGCTCTTCCGAAAGTTTATAAAACCAATATACCTTTTCGTACCATAGTTGCAAATATTGGCACGGCCTTTTACCGCCTAGCGAAATATCTAACAACTATATTTTCTCCTCTCCTGTCCGAAAATTTATACACTGTAAAGAATTCCATCACCTTTGCTAAAATGATTCAGAATTTATCCCCAACTAAATTTACTATGATCTCCTTTGACGTCAAATCTCTATTCACGAATGTCCCGATAAGTGGCGCCCTCTCTTGTCTTGAACAGAGAATTCGTGAATTTCATTATTCATATTTTGAAATCCAAGAACTTATATCCCTTACTCGCATATGTCTATCTCAAACTACATTTTCATTCCAAGGCAATTTTTACAAACAATCTGAAGGTCTAGCCATGGGCTCCCCCCTGTCACCCATCCTCGCAGATATCTATATGCATTATTTTGAATATTTCCTTTTCAATAAATTTTCTTTCCCTTTCTAGATTCGTTATGTTGATGACACATTCACCTTAATTGACACCTCCCTTCGCAATATTGATAATATCCTTAACATTATGAACTCTATTGATAGCAATATTCAATTCACTTATGAAACTGAAAATAATAGTTTTCTCCCATTTTTGGATACCCTTGTCACTCGCACAGTAAACGGTTTCACTACTTCTGTCTATCGCAAAAGCTTCGCTGTTTCTTTGCCACACCATGCTCGTTCTTGTCATCCCCCAAGCCAAAACATGTCCGCCTTTTATGCCTTTATAAATCGTGCCATAGATGTTTGCTCTGATTCTCAGCCATTTAATAGTGAAATTCAATACATTAAATCCATTGCGATTGACAGAGGTTACAACACTTCTATAATTGAGACTGCTCTATTTAAACTTCAGAATCCTCGTTCCTCAAACTCTCCTCAGTCTTCTACTCTTTCCAATATTAGCATTGTGTCACCCTTCTTTTCTAAATCAAGTTTTCACATTGCTAAAATTCTTAGACAATATGACTTCAATATAATTTTTGCCCCTACCAATAAACTCACCCTCTCCAAACTCAAAGATCCTATTGAATTATCCAATTTATGAGGTATCTACTTATTAATTGCCAGTGTGGCCTTTCCTATATTGGACAAACCAAACGCTGCTTAAAATTTCCTATAAAAGAACATCAACAATATTTTAAAAAACAAGAAATCAATAAATCCTCTATTGCAAAACATTGCTGGGAGATGAATCATACTTTTGACTTCAATTCGGTTAAAATAATCTCTAAACCTGCTTCTATACACGAACTTAACTCCCTTGAAGCATTTCATATTTATAAAAATATAAAAAATATTGTTAATTGTGAATTCGTTATTCCCCCATTATCAGACTGTTGGAAATATTACATAAAAACTTCTTTCTCTTAACACCCCCCCCCTCACTACTTCGGTTCCATTTCCCATCTTTTTTTCCTATTGGCTGTTGCCTGCAATCCTCTGTTTTCCTATTGGTCAATAAATCTTTAACTGGAATTCCCATCTCTCCTATATATGTGAGCAAATTTCCGCCATCCTTAGCACTGAGGAAGGTATGCTATATGCTACCGAAACCGGTATGCTTAAATTTTAAAATTTTGGTGCTTTTAACGTTGCTATTTTTTACGCTTTTATTATATTGCACCAAGCTCCTACTTGATAATTATTGTACCTATCATATGTTTTTCCATCATCATTTTTTATGGATCATTTTGTTTGTGCTAATAAATAAAATAAAAAGGACATATATTCATGCAGTACATGTTTCCATCATTAAGCATATTTTTCCACGATTTTTTATAGCGATAAAAAGGAAATTAATGAAAATAGTTTTCAGTCACGAGTTAAGTTTAATTTTATCAATAATAAAGCCTGTCGCATAAAATGCAGTAAAAAAGGAAAAAAAATAAGGCAAATTATTTAAGGCAATATGTTTATTCAAAAATAACATCGTACAAAAAATATTTTGACTTTAGAAAAAAAAAGACATGATAAGATATCTCGGTTAATGACAATGTATGCGATAAATATAATTAATAGAAATAAATTGATTAAAAAAAAAAATTGTTGAAAAAAAATATATTTTTCAATTGTTCTTTTTTCCTTTGATGAAGTATTTCGTTTGTCTGCTAGTGAGTAAAATAAAAATTACGTATATTCATATCATATGTTTTTCCATCATTATATTTATAGCGTGCTACGCATATTTAACGAAGAACATAAATGTGCAGTAAGAAACAAAACGTTGAAAAACTGTAGTAAAAACAATTATAGTCTTTAAAACGCAGGAATATATATATTTTCATATTATTCTATCTAAGAAGTTGACATGCAAAAAAAGTCTCGTTTAATAGAAACAATGATATTATACAACAGAAAAAATGAGTTAAGAGATATTCATATAAAGAAATGAGTCATATTATGTAATAAAATTAAACATTATAACGCGCTTTGAAAGGTGTTTGTGATACCTTTCACAGTTTGTAAACACAGGTCGGACCTCTAGTTAACGAAGTCGCAAAATCCAACAAAAAAGTTCGTTGTTCCAACAAACACATACTTATCCTCTTCAGACCCCGGGGTTTATTATTATAAATTTTTTAACTTCAGTTATGAATTTATATTAACAAACAGATAACTAAGAAAGATTGAACAGCGAAAAAAATTAAAATGTATTTTTTTTTTTTACATGAAATTGGATGATACATGGGGACCCAATAAGTACATTTTTTGACAGTTTGTTAGGATTTTTTATTTTACTTTTTTTTGCATTGCATTGAAAAAACAATGCAAAACGTGAAATAATTATACATTTAATAATTTTTTTATTTCTAATGGACTCTACAAATGGTATCTTAACGTACTGGAAAACTATTTACGTTTTCGTTTTTGTACATTTCGTGCATTTTTGCAGCAAGCTATTTTGATATAACACATATCTCGCTAAAAAAGCACTATAAGAAACATATTGCTATTTTGTTTAGTTCTGCTATCTGTAAGGTTCCATACACACCAATTTTCTTTTTTTTTTTACATTATTTATATACGTCAAAAAAAATTGTAAAGATGTGTATCCTATAGGATACATCGGGTCTGAGGAGGTTATGGTATAAAAAAGTAAATAATTCCAACAGTTTTCATAAAATATATTCGTTTGTTTAAGTTATTTTATTTATTTAAAAAAGAAAATATTTTTATAAAAAAAAAAAAAAAACAACGATACAACTTCTCATTTCTGTTTGAATGTATGCTGTAACTTCAGTATTTTTTTTAATTTAAAAATAATAAATTATTTTTTATGATGTCTAAATTGGAAAAGTTGGAAAGAGGAAGAATAAGTTTAAAAGGTCCAGAAATATTTTCAAAAACAGAAAAAAATAAATTAAATCACAATTAAAATTTCAAAAATTACAGAATGCACTTCGCTATTCGGAGGTTATTTTACAGCGAAAATCATAATATGTTCTTCGTTTGAAAGTGAAGTAATAGATAAATTCACTTAATGAAGGATTCTTTGAAAATCTCTGACTGTAGTATATAATTATGTGTTGCGTGCAAAATATGACTTATTCTGTATATTTTTATATCCTTTTGTTCCACATACACCCATGTTATCTTGGATAGAGTAAGGAGAAAATGGAAGTCAGCAGCATAATAGAACAAAAATAACCTGCATGATGCTGATTTGAGCCAGTAGTTCGCAATGAAGACAACTACTAAATGTTCCTTTAACATATCTGAAACAATATGAGGTGCAATGACGTGATGCAACTAGGCTGCTAAACAGAAATGACGGAAGAAAACGTACAATATTCCGGAGAAACTGAGAGAGTGATTTTGCCGCTTCTTGGATAAGAAATTTTTATTTCCCTTATCCATTTTTAGGTGCTTTCGCAATTATATAAATACGTAGCGCCTATAGTCTTCGTACAGTCCGTCTGTCCGTCCGCATATAACAGAGCAAAAACTACCAAACAGAATGATCTGAAATTTTAAATGTATGATTTTTGCAAAATTCTGTCGCACCATTTTAAATTTTATGAAAATCAGATGTATAGTTTAATTACAGGGACAGTCAAAAGTTTTCCGTTACATTTCGGCGAATGTGAAAAATTATTGCAAGTGCATTTTAATGAAGTTACAGCCTTCCGAATGATCTGAAATTTTAAATATATAATGAAATCAGATTTTATGAAAATCAGATGTATAGTTTAATTACAGGGACAGTCAAAATTTTCCCATTATATTACGGGGAATAGGGAAAAAAATATTGCAAGTGATTTGTATGATGTTACAGACTATGCACTTATGAATTGCAAAAAAATATGCATTCAGTACAATATGGGGTGCAAAAAATAATTATAAAACTAGTTATAGTATGAACGCACCTCATTTGCCACGTTTGACGAGCAATTTCAAACGTGTTCTTATAAAATGTATTTTGACTTACATATTTCCGATTTTCGCCTCTCACCAGGAACTATAAAATCTATACATAGTAAGTACTCTGAAGAAATACGTTCTTTATGACTATAACCGAAGAATTATATTATTCTTGTCTAAATTATAAACGACTTCTTCATCTGTCTTATTGGGATGTGAAATCACTCATAATTTTCAAATATTCTCTTTTCATTTATTAAAACATCTCTTTAATTTAAAACATTCTTATTACCGTAAAATCCGGCATATAACACGCAATTTTAATGCCATAAACAAGATCGAAATTTACGGGTGCGCGTCATACACAGAATATAAATATGACAGATTTAAAAATAAGAAATTATTTTTTGCTTATGTTTGTAACATATTATTGTAATTTAAAATAAATTACAAAACTTACATTAGATTATGTATAACCTTGTAATGATATTAATGTTTCATTAACGTAAGAGCTTTACTGATTTTGTTGGAGGTAATAAGCTTTTTTCCCGCCCTGTATACAGCACAGCAACAAACTACTTCTTTGTGCTTTTGAGAATTACCCCAACAAATAACTATAACTAAACCATATTCATCAAATTATTATTAGTATAATAATATTTATTAAACCGCTCTCTTAATTCTGTTTTATGTATTTCTTTCTTATCATAAAATAGAGTTTTCGCTAAATAAATAAATAAAAACTTTTGAATTGAAATTAGCTAAAAATAAACTAATGTTTTCAACATATTAAATTTTTGTATCATTTTATACCCACGCAGCAATGTTTTGTTTACAAATTTACAACTGTTATATTTTGGAATAAAAATTTCATTCATTAATCATAATGAAATGAAAAATAATTAAAATGTTTGTTTTAATTCAGAAATTTAATATTTAATGAACGCAAGATCAAAATATAAACACAATAGACACAGCCGTTTGAAATATTTGTAAATATGTAATGCTTAATGCAGTAGGGCATCGTTTATTAAGTTTATTTATGCCGAAAATATATGCATTATACATATCAACAGTTTTATAAGGAATTGTTGAAAACAATCCGAGTATTTTAATTAATATTTATCCAGGATATAATAAAATTCTACAATTTAATATTTACAAAATAGTTATGAAAATAACTATGAAGCTATGAAATAGTTATAAAAAATAAATAAAATTCCTAAAGAAGGAGGTTGTATTTATTAAATAATTTACGTAGCAGATAGGTACATTTCTAGTACAAAAATGTGTATTTATTTTGCTTTATAATAAAATTAAGTTCTATGTTACATGAAAAGAGTGTATGCATGTATTTTTTTTATGAAATATTTTCGACAACAATCGAAAAGATTGAAAATAATTCTATTAAAAAAATTCCAGTGTTTCCGAATATTAAAAAAAATATTTTTACGAAGCTTATATATATATATATATATATATATATATATTCATTCAAAAACAAGTGTTTCATCAATGTACAGTGTCAAATAATAGTAAAAAAAGACTGCAAATTATTTTGAAAAAAATAATTAGGTAATTTTATATTTTCAATGAATTCACACAGTTACTTCGCTCTATAATTTATCATTTAGTCGCATTTTTTTCCTGTCTGGTTTTATATTCCAAAAATATTCAGAAAAATCCATAGTCAATCATAATTGACAATGTTCCTCTATTCATTAGTTTTACATCAATGTTGCATCAAATATGTACTGGGTGATTCAGAAGTTCCGGGAGTTCTGAAATGTTAATAATTAGAAAACTATGCACAATATAAAGGTGCGGTTTTCACATATATGTTTAATTATCAATATTTTAATTATCTCTTTTTAAATAATAATGATATATTTCAATCGCTCTAATTGTAGAGAATTTGCAAGAATGTTCAAAATTAATATCAGAAACACAAACTCTTGTTAAAACTGTAAAATAATGTACTGCAATAGAATTGGATATACAATTTAATCATAGTGTTAGGCATTATATATAAAAAAAATTGCAGCCAATAAACAAAGTAAAGCTTTGGACCTATGCACACTAATTATGGTCCGAAACGTGTGGGAGTTTTGTTTGTAATGAATTTTTTTTTTTAATGAAAAGTTTAAATTTTTAGCAACGGTTGGCGCTGCTGTAGAACATCGAACGTATTTATACTATGCGTTATATAAGCAGATGAGTTCATTGCGCAACATCTTTCCTAAGACATTGCAAATATGTCGCTTTAAGGGTCGTTTATGTTCAAACGCTTTTCCGAATACAGATCAACTCTCACTTGCAAAAGAGAAAAGCGCTTCATTCCGTGACATCCATGCAGAATGGAGTAACTCCCCACATCGCTTCTCCTATCCAATCTTGGGGACTACATTTGGAGATGCCCGTGTCCTGAGCCGCTCTTTTCGGCACGAATGGCCACCAAGGCATACAGGTATTACCCCTTGTAACACTTGGTTATGGCGCTATTTTAAGTCACATGTGTAGCAGGATCGGTCTATGTCGCTGCCATCGCTATTTCCATCGTTCTAATTGTAGAGTATTTACAAGAATGTTCAAAATTAATATCAGAAACATAAACTCTTCTTAAAACTGTAAAATAATGTACTGCAATAGAATCGGGTACATAATTTAATCATAGTTTTAGATATTATATAAAAAATTGCAACCAATAAATAAAGTAAAGCTTGGACCTATACACACTAATTAAAAAAAAAAAAAAACAATTCAATAATGCTACACTGCATCCATGTAACCAGTCCTACCTATTTTAGAATGTGTCACCTTAGAGATGTAGAGTTCATACAACGAACCTTAGTAACATTAGTGAAGTTGTTGATGACAGATTGAGGCAACGAATACTTTTCTTATATAAACACAATTTTTTAAAGTCAGATGTTCGTTACTTATCATCTTTTACTATTAAGCATACATCTCCATCGTTCTAATACTATAGAATTTATACGAGTGATCAAAATTAATATCTGAAACACAAACCCTTGTTAAAACTGTAAAGTAATGTACCACAATAGAATTTGGTACAATACTTCGCCAAAGTGTAAAACATTATATAAAAAATTTACAACATATATACAAAGAAAAATGTTAGGCATATACACAGTAATTAAAAAACAAACATGCTGCACCTTATCCCTATAATCAGTTTTCCCTACAAGACAATGGATCACCACAGAGTTGTACAGATCATTCAACGAACCTTCATAAAATTTGGCAAGATATTGATGACAGCTTGACACAACGAATACCACTCATATAAAAACACAAATTTTCATATTAAGTGTAATAGTAGTCCATGTTCATGAAATAGAGATGTCATTGTGCCGTGATACTTTATGGAATCCAAAAAAAATTTAATAGATTTAGAAAATAACTATATTTATGATAACCACTTATAAACAGAATAAGCTAAAAATACTATAAAAGTTATAAAATACATTTATTTATATTAACGAAAGTTTCATCGAACAAACTTCGACATTTGCAAAAACGTTTATGATAGAAATATTTTCGTAAAATTTGCAAGTTATTGTTTAAAATTTTGCGAAAATATTTGTATATAAATAATTTTGAAAATATCGCCGTTTGTGCGATGAAACGTTCGTTAATCTAAATAAAGTTATTTTATCACTTTTATAGCTTTTTTTTAGCTTATTTGGATTTAAGAAATGTAATTATTTCTCTTTTATGTATTCGACGAATTACTTCTCCTAAAAATAGTTAAGAAGCATTAGGCTGGCTGACTCTGTATTATCAACCATGAAGCCTGTACACCCAGGCATTGTCTCGGAAACGACCCACACATAACTTATATCCCACATGAATGACCGGATAATTTGGGATGTGAGTCGTACTCACATTAATAAAACACATAACTGAATCTCGAAAATGATAATCTTTATTTATCATTTATTATTTTTTTCATTACGAAAGTGTACGAAATATTTACATCAGTCAATAACATAAAATTAAAAATATCCAAACACGTAAATGATTAAGAAAAGTAAATGAGAAATATATATATTTTTCCCCTTCGTTTTAAATGAATATTTTATAAACTACCTTCTTAAAAGAAACCATTGACAAAAATTCTGAAACAGCATACAAACAATCGAGTACTCGGTATTAAGATAAATAACTTATATTTTCATGTTCAATATTATATACACTGGGGAAGACGCATTTTGATGACTTAGATCTGGCACTTGTTTTTGACTAATTAGTGGCATCTGAACCCAGAAATGATACCAGTTTTTTTTTCTATTACGTCAACTTTTTAAGCTACAGAATACCCCCAAAATCATACTTGATGTGGATACAAAGGAAAATAAAGAAATAATTACCAAATATATTATTCACACAACGGCTGTATATACTTACTAAACACTACATTGTGTTCATACAAGTAGCAAAATCCTTTTACAAAACGAAAAAAAGTACATGTTAAGGTAAAAAGTTTCGCTTTTAGCTTTTCCTAGAGTGTTCAATTTGTGGACAATCTCGCAAGATGCTACAACATAAGGCAGCCATCATATGTTCATCCCACATGCCTTTATACCGTTCTTCCATAAGCTTGAAATCTTGGTGGAATCGCTCACCCTGCTCATCACTGACTGAGATTTTCAAGGAAGTCATCAAGATGGCTATGCAGAAAATGATGCTCATGTTGCAACCAAGACTTTTGAAGCTTTTTAATAGTTTCTGGTATCGCTCACACTGCTCATCACTGACTGAGATTTTCAGGGAATTCATCAAGATGGCTATGCAGAAAATGATGCTCATGTTGCAACCAAGACTTTTGAAGCTTTTTAAAAGTTGCTGGTCAATTTTGGTGTAATTTTCTACTCGCGTATTTCCAAGAACGTCTTTGACAAAGATTTTGCATGCCAACAAAGCATTAATTTGGAGTTCTGTCATTGCTCCGAAGAAATGTTTAGCTCTAATGAGCTGATGAATCTGTGGCCGTCAAACACACTTGCCTTTATTTTTTCAAAAGACAGGTTTGGAAATTTCGAAATGAGATACGTGAAGCAGGCCCCTTCAATTGATAAAGCTTTCATGAACTGCTTCATTAGATCCAGTTTTATATGCAGTGGTGGAAATATGATGTTATTTCTGTCGGCAAGTGGCTGATGAAAAATATTTGTATTTCCAGGTCTGAGGTGAGATCGTGGAGGCCAATTCGACTGGAACCAATGCTTCTCACGAGTATCTACTATCCCACATACACAAAAAACATGGATACTTCATATATGCACGTTGCTGGCCAAGAGGGAAACACACCAATTTGAGGTCAACACAGATGATCCATTCGTGAATGTGATAGTGCAATAAATAAATGTATCTCTTTATGTCCCCATATTCTTCGCGCAAATAAACTGAATGGCTTATTGGGACTGTCCCCAATAAAGTTCCGTTGTGAAGGTGTACGCATTTCAAGCTCTTCTTTGAGCTATCGATGAACAGTCACCATTCAGTTGCGGTATAGGATGAAATTTCCAACTCCTCCATTAAACCATGTACGCTATGGCAAAAAACAAATCCACCGTTATTTAGAAAGTATTGAAGAAACTCCCTTTCTGTTGATCGAAAGTAGGATACATTAGCTCCCTTTTCAAGCAAAAATTTCTTGCCTGGTCTTGATGCTAAAGGTTCTGAAGCTTTTTTCTTCCTATGACTCGCACCCGATTCAGCGTAGAGTTGTCATGTTAATGTAAGCTGTAGAGAAAAATCTTTACATGATAGAAGAAAACTAATTGCAGTTTTGAAATCAGCATTCTTTTTTACTTAAAATCTGCTGAAAAATCGAAGTCAACAGAAATTCTGTTAAAAATTGTTCCCCAGTGATAAATGCGAAATATATATTGAGTGATAAAAATAAAATAATAAATCGCGCTTTAGTTTATGATTCTTCAAATAACCACAGGAATGAAAATCAGATTGCTAACAGAAGAAGTATGGATTTTTAATATACAGAAAAATTACAAGTTTCAATGAGGCAGCGTATTGATTTTTTTAAACAAAATTCTCTTAAAAAAATTCCAGCGAAAGGAAATTGCGAGTTCATTCTGACATTTGGAGAAATTCATATTCGGAGATATTTTCGGAGAGTTTAGACGCATATAAAACTTCGAGAAAACCATTCTTTGTATGCTATTTATGAGGAATATATAAATTTGGTTAAATTTAGGGAGTACAAGGGCCATTTTTTGGCACTTAAAAACTCTTTAAGATTGTGACTTGTACCATTCCGCGCTGTTTTTTTTCTAAATACTTATAGAGAATGTTGCTGAAAGGTACTTTTTTTTATTTCGAAGTTGCCATTTGTTACAAGTTAGCAAAACACTTTTTTAAGATGTTCTAATACTACAGTTTGTGAATTGATTGATGCAACTAAAGCAAATACTGCTTTGGCAATTGAATAAATCCCACCCCATAGTATAATCAAGTGCAACATTTAGGGTATTTCTGATATCACTGATAAATTAAAATCATACTTCGAGCGAACTGAATAAATGCGTGATTTAAAATCAAGGTAAATTGTGAATGTTTAATAATATTTATACCAATGATCACTGATCAGTATCGCCACGGTTCATTTCTGATATCTAATGTTCCTTTTAGGTAGCTTTCTTTACAAAAAGCTACCTATTGCAGCCGTTCGGAGGAAAGCGATTTCAAAATATTTTGGTATATTTTCATCGATCATGACCCCCAGACCCCGAAACCACCCTCCGTTCAAAATTGATATATATATATATATATATATATATATATATATATATATATATATATATATATATATATATCAATATATATATATATATATATATATATATATATATATCTGACCTATGTCACACTGTAACTCTCGTATTTATGAACCGATTTGGATGTAATTCGGTGTGTACATAGTACATGCCAATGTCTCGACCGAGTTCGTTGGCCAGCTTCATCCACCATTTTGTTTCAAAATGGCGGCCATTTAAATTTTTTTAAAAAATTTAAAATTTAAAATGTGGTACCAAAAAATTGAAAATGGAAAAATAGTTTTTTCTTATGTATTTGACCTTTATACAAAGACTCCGTAGCAGTTTTTGTTTCGCCTATATCTTAAAAAATGGCTGAGTTATAGCATTTTGAATTTCTAGCGAAGCTGACATTTTGAAACGTCCTGAATTTTGTCACGCGATAAAAGGCGTATTTATGAACCGATTTGGATGTAACTTCGTTTATACATAGTACAGACCAATGTCTCGACCGAGTTCGTTGGCCAGCTTCATCTGTCATTTTTTTTAAAAATGGCGGCCATTTAAAATTTTAAGAAAAATTTAAATTTGAAATGTGGTACCAAAAAATTGAAAATTGAAAAAATAATTTTTTCTTATGTGTTTGATCTTGATAAAAAGATTCGGGAGCAGTTTTTGTTTCGTCTATATCTTAAAATATGGCTGAGTTATAGCATTTTGAATTTCTACCGTGACTGACATTTTGAAACGCCCTGATTTTTGTCACGCGATAACAGGCGTATTTATGAACCGATTTGAATGTAACTTGGTCTGTACATAGTACATACCAATGTTTCTACCGAGTTTGTTGGCCAGCTTCATTCGCCATCTTGTTTCAAAAGGGTTGCCATTTTTAAAAAAAATGTAATTTAAAATTTAAAATGAGGTATTAAAAAATTGAAAATGAAAAAGATTTTTTTTTATGTGTTTGGCCTTGATACAAAGATTCTGGAGCAGTTTTTGTTTCTGAAAATTTGTTCTTTTGTTTATATCTTAAAAAGTGGTTGAATTATAACACTTTAAATTTCTATCATGGCTAACACTTTGAAACGATCTTGTATTTGTCTCGCGATACCACACGTATTCGCCTATTTCGATAGAGGAAGGCATGTGGATAGTATACATCAATATCTCGACCAAGTTTGCTGGCCAGCTTCATCAGCCATCTTGTTTCAAAATGGCGGCCATTAAATTAAAAATATATATATTTAAAGTGAGGTGCAAAAAAATTAGAAATTGAAAAAGGTTTCTTTCTTAAGTATTTTACCTTGATATAAGGATTCAGGAGCATTTTTTGTTTGTCTTTATCTTAAAAAATGGCCCAGTTATAGCAGTTTCAATTTCTAACGTGGATGACATTTTGAAAAATCTGATTTTTTGCCTGCGACAGCACTCGTATGTATCAACCGATTCCGATGTGAGTGAGCATGTGCACAGCAATTACTAAGGTCTCGACCAAGTTCACTGGTTAGCCTCATCCACCATGTTGTCTTAAAATGGCAGGCACTTTAAGAAATCGCCGAATTTGGCAGCGAAATATAAGTTACTTTCAATAAAAGCAGCTTGGATAAAGCTGACTAATTTTGCGAAATTCTTATTCATAATGATTTAGTATTGATAAAAATTAGTATTGAATCTCCTACATTCGGTTTCCACTTAATTGAGCTTCGTGTGTTTGAATAATATAAGTTGGCTTTTTTAAAATAAGGAATATGAAAGCTACCTCTTCCTCCCGGCACTGGCCGGAAGGACTTTTTCATATCTAATGATCTTGATGTTCGCCGTAACATTTTTATGCAATTTATTTTCTTAAATCAGTATCCTAGAAATTGTTTGAAAATATGTTGGACTGTCTCTCATCATATGTTAATATTTCTTCTGAAACTTCCTTTAGAGAAACGTTCGAAATGTATCACTTAGTGTTTTCAGAAAATTATGTTTTTCCTTTTTTTTTTTTTTACCTTAAGCTGGTCAAATACGATATAGCCCAAGTTCAAGTTTCATGCCATCAGAGATCTATCTAATCAGAGACTAACCATCAGAGATTCTATCGTGAAAGTTTTAATGCCCGGATAAACTCTTACTGTTTCATGATTTTAGAAAGTTATGTAAAGATCGCATTTTTCTTAGAGACTGTTATTAGAAAGATTAAGAGCCAGTTTTGAGGTGCTCTCGCTTTTTTTCTCATGCAATATAAAACAGCTCAGTTCAGCAGTTTAAAAATGATTTTCAATTTCATTTTTTTTCACCATAAAATGTTTATTGTAATGTACTATTAGTATGACACCGTAAACTAGGTTATTAAAAAAGCTTAAAAGTTGATAAATATATTTTCTTTAAAGTTATATAATTGGACCATGTTTATTGTATTTCAACTTTTAAATTTTGTCGTTTTTTCATCTAAATGATAAAATCATCAATTTAATGAAATTTTGATACAGTAAAAGTTGATAAGATTTTGAATTCTCTTAAATAGGCATGGGTTCGATGATTTATTTATACGATAAATATTAACTTTATTTAGATAAAACAATAAATATATACCCATTTTATGGTAATTAAATTGGAACTTACCCCCTTTTTTATGCGCTTATCCTTTCATGGATCCACTTTTTCTTTCGATTGAAAAAAGCTTCCGGTGTAGCTAATTCACAGTTTCCCTTTTTTTATTTTAGAGGGATAATTTTATTCTATGACATATGGTTTGAACAGCATCCTTTAGGAAAATGTAATATTTGTGTATATGTTATTGAGCAACGATGAACCAACATTTTCTCTTATTTAATAGGTACATCTTAAAATTATATAATGAGAGCTTTTTACATGTCCTGTTTCATTGATAACTAAATCTCATAGAATGAATAAATGCTTACATTTTAAAATAAAGAATAATAATAATAAAATAGTTATCTTTAGTTTTTTGAGTTATTGAGATTGATTAAATCATATAACGTTGTTTCATCATCCCGGGATTTTCAATGTTGAACTAATTATCATTTAGAAATATTTATGGCTAATTTAAAATGTCAGAATGTTAACGTAACGGAAGAAATTAGTTTTCTTCCGGACATTTATTTATCTTGGTGGCGATATATGTCCATCAAAAGTACGGCAGTAAAATATTTCATCTTAAAATGTTCTTTAATCCTTATTTCTAAATAAAGATTAAAATGAGTATTATTGCAGTTTAGAAAGTTTCCGAAGCAAATTAATTTCAATTTAATTTTCTAAACTTTCACAAATCCTTGATTCTCTAATATACGGTACGTATTGAGATTAGTACACTTAGCGTTTTGATTATGAATTAAGGACCTCTTTTTCGACTAACTCTTTGATAAAATATCCGCATTGCTTCTTGAATGTTTTGAGGATAAAGGGGAAAGGATATCGAAATATTTTCTATTGTTTGTTCATTTCTAGTGATCATTCTGCATTTTTAAAGACAATTTGTGAGTTTAGCTATGGGGAGAAAGAGGGATTTCGAGATCGTTGACCTCTGAAAATGTTATCGATTGATATGTAACAACATGGAAATGTACTTTATCCTACCTCTTAAGTCTATTTAAATGATAGTGAGAGAAGATTCAAAGAGAGTGTGAAGTATTGAAATGAATGAGACAAAACAAAGTAATAAACGCTTTAAATCGTTGTTCTTAACCCTTCGAGCGTCTTGAGGGCTTTCGTGTATTTTCATAAAAATGCTTATAAAAATAATCTTAATTAAAATTTTATTTCCCTATCTGTTTCTAAAATACACTTCATGCCCTTTTATTTGGTATACATCTTGAAATATAATTCAGTTTAAATATTTTTGTTTACAGCAGATTATAAGGATTAGGAATAAGTATGTTGAGGTTCATATACACAAATAATAGTTTTCATAGAATCATATCGGGTGTCTTAAAATGGACTGGCTGTTATTAAAATCCAATAACTTGTAAATGGTGACAGCTATTAAACGAACTCTTGCAGGATGGTTATGTAAGATATCAGGATATTTTTAACTATGAATACTTGTTTTGCTTCCAAATAGCAACGATATTCGTGATACCAGCAATAGGCGCCCAATAGAGTCTAAAACCGAAATCACTCAGCATTGATGCAATTGAAGAAGGTTAAATATATGTTAGTGGGTCTTCACAAATACAATTTTGTTCTTAGGGCCCAAATTATTTAACTCCTGACTTTGCATCAATGCTGGATGATTTCGGTTTTGACCTTCATTTCGCGCCTATTGCTTTCAGCACCATCTCTGTCATTTGGCACTAAAACCGAGAATTAAAGTAAAATGTACTGACATCTTATATAACCCTTCTGCAAGAAAAATTTTAATAGCTGTCAACATTTGCAAGTTATTGAGTTTAAAAAATAGTCAGTAGATTTCAGCACACTCGGTATATATATACTGCATATTCCGCGCTCCCACTATTTCAGACAGTACCTTTCTACACTTAGGTATATTCGCATTATATCACACGGCCTAATTTTCAAAGGTTGGTTGGTTGGTTTATTTTTGACGGCCAATTATCTACACGAGGGATATAGGCCCGGGGGGAGTGCCCTCCGTGGGGGTCTTTCTAAGGGAACCTAATCCGTATTAACGCATGGAAGATTCACGGCTCGAAGAAAACCACGAAAACTCCGAACGATTAGGCCGACGGGCGCGATTGGGATCGAACCCAGCACCTCCCGTCTACCAGCTTCGAGAGCAGAACCTCTCGGCCACTGGTGGGGCCTAATTTTCAAAGGATCTTTCATATGTAGAATGAAAACGAAATAAAAAGCATTGAAAAGTATAATATCTAGTACAAATATAAAAAAAATACGCAAATGCAAAGTAAGGATATATGGTATTGCAAAGCTTGTCTACTTGAATCCCCGAAAAGCGTTTAAAATCGTACGCTCGTGCATTCCTATAAAAACGTCTTCTTTTGATGTTCATAATATGGAAATAGCACTTTATGTGTTTCAATTTTAAGCTTTTATTTTATACCCGGCTTGCGCACGCATGTAATTTTTTTTTGTATACGTCACCGGAAAGTAGGTATATATATATATATATATATATATATATACATATAGGGAAGAGTAGCCATATTTGGACCGCTGCTTTAATTGGACCGTTGCCATTCTGTCGTTAATTACAGGAAGATACTCCATCGACCGCTGAAATCCTACTCATCAGAATGACGTCACTCATCATTAGAAGAAACAGCTGCCTGCCACGTGCTGCTTTCAGACAATTTAAAAAAAACCTAAATTTAGCTGTTTTGATCTAATTTTTTCATAATCATTTGATCTAATTTTTGTTTGATTTCGTTTTTGTTCATAGTCTTGAAATTAGCTGTTTTAAAATATGGCGCAGTAGCCATAATTGGGCCAGTTTTAGTTGCTTAAATTGGACCAGATATGCGATCATAAATTTGAAAAGGAAGTAATGAATGTTGAGGACGGTACGCTTTGTACACTATTTTTTTTAATATTTTATAATAGATTACTATCTCCATGCAAGTTTTTATTTGTATATCTGGGTTAATTTTTTATACAGATTAGGCCTATATAAACATAAACATGTTTTTACATGTCCATGCTATAAATTTTGTTTGCAATGCCTTTTATCTTGTATGTAATTGTTTTTATTTTCTTTGAATTCTTTATTCCTACGGCATATTTGATTTACAGAGCTGAATTCAAACATTTTCCTCCTGTAGGATATGTGTGATGGAACGCTTTTTACACTTCTGGAGGGTAGAATTATACTTTTTTGCCATTAAAACGCATAAAATCTCAAATACTGATGAAAATGTTGAAAACGACATATACAAACAGTCTATAAGAAAAACACCCGTGACAGCAAAAGCTGTTAAAGATATAGGAAACAAAAAGGAGATAGTAAGTTGTGAAGAAATTGACCTGCAACAAGGCTGCAGCTACAAATCCTCCCCAAAAGCAAATAAATCATTAAAAATGTTATTTTCCTTGCTAAATTCAGTTAAATCAAAGTACAGAGGGAGCCAAAAAACAGTTGTGTTAACATCATCGCCATATAAACTAAACCTTGAAATGAAAAAAAAAGACTAAAAGGAAGCTTTCACAGCATAAAAGCAATTGGAACATCGAGTTTTAAAAAATAGGCGTAATGCAATTAGCAAGAAAATGATGGAGGAGAAGAACTACAAACATAAAGTAAAGAAAATTTCTGTTGCAAAAAAAAAAAGTCTAATAATTCAGAATCTAAAGAAAAATAATTCTAGACAGTAATGATTGGTTTTGCCTAATTTGTAAGAAAAATGAAATAGCAGAAATGATTCAGTGTTCAGTTTGCCATATACGGCTCCATGTTGCGTGCGCTGGAAAACAAAAACAATAAACAAAATTCATGTATAAGCTTTGCGTCACTTCTTACATGATATTCAAGTAACTGACAATTATTTCAGTAATTTGAAATCTTAATTATTGATAACTTTGATTAATATTTTGAATACATTTTGATTTAAAACGATTACTCTTATTTTCAGATATTTGACTTCATTATATTTCATTGCTGTTATTTTGTTTGATTGTTTCATTAATCGCAAACATTGCTTTTAACAAAATTAGTTCTATTCCCTAGTCAATAAAACAACTGGATATTATTTGGTCCAATTTGTGAGACTGGGGGTCCAACTTAGGCGACCAGTTGCTGAATTTGGACCACTTTTGACAAATTTTTCAAATTAAAATAAAATTTAATATTTTCAAAAAGAAATTGATCTAAATATTTATTTAGTTAGTAGATTAATAGATTGACCCTGTGTAAGGATCTTTTTGCAGATATTCCCAGAATTAAGCGAGTTACATCTGAAAATAAGTGAAGTGGTCCAAATTTGGCTACTCTCCCCTATATATGTGTGTGTGTGTGTGTGTTTTCGTGTGTATTTATATCACATGATAAATTATATATATATATACATCCTCTTTATAAGAAAAATTCTTTAAATAATATTTCCCACGAATATTTGAAATAGAATTTATCAAACCGAAATTAGAGTCAATGTCTCGATCAGTTATTATTATATAAAACCAAGATAAATTTATTTTCATTATTTACTTAATCAGTGAGAAAAGTGATAATTGAGGAATGAGTTCATAAGGAAACATAAATGAACGTTTTTCTATTTGTTATTCATACTGAAAATAAGTATTTAAACGTTTTTGCTAAATGCTTACAGTTATGATATACTTTGTCTTCAATTTACACAATTTGTATTTCTCTTGTTTTTACAAATTGCTTTTTAAATTATAATGCGCATTTAAATGTTATTTCTTTGTATGTTATATTTCTAGCTTACATTATACAGTATGTAAGATAAACATAAATAAAAAGGTATCGTAAATCACCATATATTAAGCTTTTTATTTGGGATACGGACACCCCACGTCCAAGTAACTACTTTTTTATTCATTTGGTACCAACTTTTGAAAATCAATGTCTCCTTTATGCTTCTAAAATGATAATTTCACGATACATCTACAGGAAAGAAAATTTTTGTATATTATAGTACGAGCGAATATAAAAATTGTCTACAGTACTGGCACGTAATTGAAATATTAATGCGTCTAACGGCAATTTTTGAAACTAAAAAATTAGTCAAATTTTAGAGCTGCGACATATAAGTCGGGTATCAAAATAAAAGCTTAAATAATAAGCATAGAAATTGAAATTTTATTTTTAATCAACAACAGAGTAAGACCGTTTTATTTGAATGAACGATTCCAAAAGCTTTCTTTATAAAAGAAATCCGGGAGTAAATCTTTCCAGAAGCATATGTCATGTTATCACATTTGCTTAGTTACAGGATTCGTCATAATTTTGTGCAAACGTATCAAAATCATAATAAAAGAAGTAATACTGAGAAAAAAATTCGATTTGCGTGAATATGTCAGAGGGACATTGAGTTTTTCCACCATGTATAAAAATATATTTCCAAAAGTAACCGAATGAAGGATCTCACATTTCATACTGAGACGTTTTATGTAAATAAGGCAAACAAAAACAGACAGTGAAACAAATCACAATAACATGACACCGTGCATTTATTTCGATGTAAACAATGTTCAACTTGACTACCACCACTATGTATTAAGCAAGTCAAGGGCTCTTGCCTAACCTCGTTGTGCCTGCATTGCAGAAATGACATGCGTTTACCTACAGGCAATTACCTCCATGCACAATGGTGCCGCACCCCAAATTGCACGTGAAGTTATGACGTTCCTGTTGGGCACTATTACTGAAGACCAAGTGAAAAGTCGATGTTTTACGACTGAATGCCTTTCTCGGTTTCCAGGCATGACCGCGGCAGATACTTTATTGTTAAGATACTCCAAGTTTAGTGTGTATTTGTGCTCAGCAGCCAATTCGGTGGAACTGAAAGATGTCATTTGATGGAACGAAGAGGGCACCACATGCTAGGCTCAGCTGTAATAGGTGTATTGACTTACCTAACACCAGCTGGTGGTGTTTATGTTTAAATTTTTTTACTATAAAATAAATGCACAGTGTCATGTTATTTTGATTTCTTACATTGTCTGTTTGCGTTGGCTGGATTTGCAAAAAACGTCTCTATATGACGCGTGAACCCCCCTTTTTTGGTTACTTTTGAAATCATTCTTTTTTATTTCATATTGGAAAAAAATCCAATGTCCCTTTGACCATATTTGACCATTATCAAGCCGAAATTTTCCGAGCATTACTTCTTTTAGTATGATTTTTTTTTAAGTTTGCACAGACTCTGTACCTTACATTTTTAAATAGTTATTATATTTTTAATGTTTTTTTTAACTATCCATTCCACTTATTTAATAATTATCTTATCATGAAAATTTACTCTGAAATCGTAGGTCAGAATCTTGCGCCGAAAAATATTTTACTTGGACCATATTGAATGTTAAAACAAAGATATAATGCTGGACATTTATCAAAAAAAAAAAAAAAAAAAAAAAAAATGTTATGTAACTTCACGCGAAAACCTAAATTGTACTGATGCCATTTCACAGGAATTAAAACTGCAAGACTTATAATAGTTTAGAGCATGCCGTTTAAAATTTTGTTTTGTAATCAAATTTTATACGTAAATTGTTTTTATAACTGATTAATCCACTGAAATAAAAAAAATATATATAAAATGTTTGTTGCTTTATTATTGCATCTTAAAATATTTCAGTCGCATAATAATAAACATATGTATGCATATACCGGGTGTCCCAAAAATGACTTATTGATTTTAAAATTCAATAACTTGCGAACGGTGACAGATATTTAAAAAAATCCTTTCAGGAATGTTATATGTGATATCAGGAGTTTTTTTTTTTTTTTTTTTTTTTTTTTTTTTTTTTTTTTTTTTTTTTTTCACACTGATCCTTGATTTTAGTTTGAATTTCAAAAAACAGATGGCACTGGGAGCAATAGGTTCTCAGTCCAGACCCTATTTTTGGTACTTCGGGATCCATTCAATGCATTTTAATCCCCTTTTTTCGCATGGAAGAAGAGAGAGGGCGAAACATTGAGCCTGGATTTAGCGGTTATTGCTTGCAGCGCCATCTATCGATGCTATTTATAACTAAAACTGAAAATTACAGCACAAAAACTCCTGACATTTTACACAACATTCCTGCAATATATATATATATATATATATATATGTTAATATCTGTCACTGATTGCAAGTTATTGAATTTTAAATTCTATCAGTCATTTTTGGGACACCAGGTATATACGTATGAATTTTTTTATTACGTTTAGTTTAACCTATGTATTTAAAGATGTTCAGTTATTTATCCATTCGACTAAGAAAAACAGGCTTTGCATTATTTAAAAATATTGAAATGGAGCACATTGCTATACACTAAAACACATACATAAATTTAAGGTTTAATATGTATTGCAACCAGTCACTGTGTGTAATATAAAATAATTTTCTTAATTTTATTTCCATACAGTCTATTCAAATTTATTAAAAAACTTAATTTTTATATGCGAAATTTTATTTTACACGAAAGTTTAAAATAAAACTATGGGAACTGGAACTAAATTTTCAAATATTATTCATCAGGGTATTTTTTAATTTCTTTTTTGTGTGACTAACTAAAACGAAAATGGGTTAAAAATGTTCCCGAAAATTAATAGATAAAAGTCTCATTTTAATACCACATTTATGACGAAGAATTTCTTTAAATTATGTGGTAAAATTACACATTATAATTAATAAAGTTAATATGAAATCAAAGTCATCTTGATAAATATACATTTTTCTAATTGTTCATAAAACTAGTAATCTAATTATTTTCAATTATGAACATGTAAACAGTGCGGTACATTAAACAAGAAAAGAACAAATCTTTCAACATACAATAATTATTATGTTCAATTTTAGTTTATTTAATGATACTTTTCAATTTATTCAATTTACATATATACGAGTATAATAATTACAAAAAATAATTTATTTTTCTGTTTACTAAAGAGAATAAAAAAATAAGTAAATATAATAACTTTAAATTAATTCTGTCACCTCAAAGGATATTTATTTATTTTATAACGTATGAAATGAATACACACTGCACTAAATTAACAAATATTACGCATCGAGAAACGTGGAAATCATATCTTCATAAAAGAAATCAATGTTTAAAGGAATCATAAAAATAACAAGAAAAAACTTTAATTCAATTTTGCATAATTCAATTTTTAAAGAAAATAAATCATTTATTTTCCAAAATGTTAACTTTAGGGAAAAATAGGACTTATTTTTACATTACATAACTTTTTTTTTTGGTTGTGATTTTAGATATTTTATTAATTTGAAAATTTATGTATTTTGCTATCGACATAATGACATAATATGTCTGTGATTATAAAAGAAAAGTGTGAATTATTTAAAAAAATAACATAATTTTTAATTAATGTTTTCGGATAACATAAGTAAAAGACATGAACTTGTTAATAGAATTTATTGCCGATTTCTTTCGAATTATTCTAATTTAAATAATAGTCAAAAATCATAGTTCTATATTTTGTTATAGAATTAAATATCTTCCAAATATTAAGAATTGAAATATTGCCTTTTTTTAATTTTGTTAAATTTTCTTTGTTGGGTCATGGTGCATGTGATGTACACTAATCATGATTTGTATATAAATACGTGAGTGAACATGATGTTTCCGAAACGGAAAACTTTTCTGAATGGTACTTTCTATTGAGCTTACTTTGACGAATATGCTATAGGTGACTATTTAAAGAACTGTATAGATTTTCGAAAAAGACAAGCAACATATTAGGCATTTCATCCTTTTTAAATTCTATTTCAAAACGTTTTGTGATTGATTCTACACTAAAAATATCCAAAGAAATGTGACAGTTGATAAATATTGCAGCCACGTAATCAAGCAATAGTATCGGAAGCCGCGATATCTAGCGTTCTAAAAAGGGTGAAAATCTTGCCGCATCAATCGTATAAATAATATCAAAAATATATTTCTTTACTAATATGAACAGGTACATCTTTGCTCAGAAAATCAAGTGAAATCTATCCAGATTATTTTATTAATTTCGTAAAGTAGCCACAATTAAAGCACATAAAATAAAGTATAAAGAGGCCGTACATGCTCTACCATGGGGAGTAAATTCATAAATTAACTTTAGAAATTATTTTCCGATATAATATTATTATAACTTTTATGAAGCCTGCATAAAATACAATATATATATATATATATATATATATATATGCGTGTGTGTGTGTGTGAAACCTCTTTTCCCATTTGCTAGATATTGAAAACGAGAGTCGCAAATAGGGATTTTTCATTAATCAAGCGCAGACATTTCTAAACGCGACTTGATGATATTTTGTTTTTAGTTATGGAAGACGAGAAGCAATAAATCACATATTTTGCTTTCTAACGGTGTTCTATGAGTAATAATCTTTGTATTTAATTTATTGCTTGGGAGTAACCTAACGGCTTATTATACTTAAAATACAGTTCTGAAAAATTAATCGAAAAAGGATCATCAATCAAAAGATTATATAAAAGATTTTTTTCCAGATGTGTTTTTAGACATACATATGGATTTTTAGATTGATAATGAATATGGCAGTGTTTAGAATAATGATTATGTGGAAAAATGCCATTCATGCGTAGCTGGTTTTATGACGTGCGAACGGTACTCTCGTATAAAGACTCTCTAAAAATCGGCTGAAGTGGAAGCGTGGCTACGAGCCAGCGGCCGGAATGAACTGATGCGATAAAGGAAGACGAAAAACGAGCATGAGTTTGTGATTGCGGGAATACTCGGAGATGCATTTGGGTGTAAGTCGAGATAATGACAATATAAGACAGTTAATGAACTATACAGGGTGTCCCAAAACGACCGCATAAACTCTGCACAGCTAGATTCCTCGTTGGGAGTACATAAAATCTGCCCAAAGAAGAGTTCTTGTACGATCCATCGTTTACGAGAAAAATACGCAAAAACAAAGAATGACGTCACTGCCGGTGCAAGAAAAAAACACTTTATTGGACATATCAACAACAGTATATGCATATCTTTCCAGACGATAATTTTTAAAACGTTCGCCGCGCATATCGCGTCATGCATGCGCACGCGCCATGGAATGACCAACAAGATCATACAATGCATGAGGTTTATAGAAACAAACGAGTACATCTTTTCAAATCCAGAGCCATTCTAGTCCGACTCCATCACTAGCGTTTAGCATGGAGAGAGAAACGGGTTATTAGCGGGTGCCAGAAACTTCTATCACTTTTGAATTTTTATCTTGTGCATCTCTCCAAACTCTTGTATGCGCAAATTGTAAATAGTAGGTGTGTTGTAATGTGTTTCTAATTGTGATGTTCAATATTGTGTGTTTAATGTACTGTGAAATCCCTGTAAATCCATGAAAAATGTAAATAATTATGCAATCACATTCAAATGATCCTCATGTAATCACTACTTTCAGTCATGTAAATAGTAGGTGTTTGATATTGTGTTGTAATGTGTTTCTAATTGTCATGTTAAATATTGTGTGTTAAATGTACTGTGACGTATATATATCCAAGAAAATTGTAAACAATTATGCAATCACATTAGGTGAAATGATACTCATGTAATCACTACATACAGTCATATATCTCGATGTGAAATCTTCGGTTCGCCCAGAAAAATTGGGTAACCAATTGTGATTGTAATTGTAAATCTCACAGTAACCGAAATAAATCTCAGCAGCTTGATCAGGGACCCGACGCTCCCTCTCAGACTCTGGTTGAGAGTCGGGAGGAGTAGATGTGGTCTACACCTCGGGATTGCACTAACACTCTAAAGCGAAAGCTGAGTTCCCGAGGTGGTCATCGCTGTCATCACCATGGAATGACGTTAAGTCGACATTGAACTCGAATTTTTAAAAGGCTGCATCTTGCAGCTACCGGTAGTCTTCGTATGGTGGCCATGTATTCCGTTCGTGACTACTGCGACATGTACCTGACTTTAAATTGTGCACAATTGTGTGTTTAAACATTATCGTCAGGAAAGATATACAAATACTGTTGTTGATATGTCCAATAAAGTGTTTTTTTCTTGCACCGGCAGTGACGTCATACTTTCTTTTTCGTATTTTTCTCGTAAACTATGGATTGTACAGGAACGTTTCTTTGGGCAGTTTTTATGTACTCCCAACGAGG
Source organism: Maratus speciosus (assembly GCA_963932465.1). Taxonomy (NCBI): domain Eukaryota; kingdom Metazoa; phylum Arthropoda; class Arachnida; order Araneae; family Salticidae; genus Maratus; species Maratus speciosus. Next base: position 540,094,502 of record OZ010786.1, on the reverse strand, counting down.
AATCCAGCTGTGCAGAGTTTATGCGGTTGTTTTGGGACACCCTGTATTTTGTTTAGTTTTGATTAGAGAGCAAGTAAATCTCTTCAAGATTACGATTTCTGATGTGTTCACCTGTAAATAGTCATTTATGTAAATAGTTATCAATATAATTTAGATTTAAAATATGAAGGTGTCAGCTAATTCTGTTCTTCAAATATTGTGCCAGAAGTGGGATGAAAGAGATGATGCAGCCTGCCCACAAAGTGACGTTTTATATGTAATGATATCGCCGAAGCTGTATCATAATAAAAAGTTTGCAAAGTTCTTCACTCAAGCCGGATATTGTTCTTAATGGTGGGTCCATTGTTCTATCTTATACTATAATGCGAGCAAAAATTGTGTGTGTGTGTGTGTATGTAAATTTTATCTTAAAAACGGCTCTAACGATTTTGATTAAATTTTGCCCCCTACCGTATTTGGGCACGAAAAGACCAATGGGATGGGTCTCGTGTTTGAGAAAACTCGATTAGTGGGTCATTTTGGGTCATAATATGGTCATGGTCAAGCTAATTATATCTAAAGAACGGCTTAATCGATTTTGACTAAATTTTGTATGTAACCATTTTCGTGCATAAAAAGTCCATTGGGATGGGTCACGTGTTTGATAAAATTAGATTAGTGGGTCATTTTTTGTCACTTTTGGGAAAGCTATTTTTATCTAAAAAACGGCTCTAACGATTTTCACTAAAGTCTATATTCCACAGTTTTGGATTAGGATAAGACCATTGGGCTAAGTCACATGTTCGAGAAAATTCGATTAGTGGGTCATTTTTTGGGCCACCGTGGGTCAAGCTAAGTTTATCTATATAACGGCTTTAACGATTTTGACTAAAATTTGCAACCTACTGTTTTCGGGCACGAAAAGTCCATTGGGATAGGTCTCGTGTTCGAGAAAATTCGATTAGTGGGTCATTTTGGGTCATAATGGGTCAGGATCAAGCTAATTATATCTAGAGAACGGCTCAATCGATTTTGACTAAATTTTGTATCTAACCATTGTCGGGCACGAAAAGACCATTGGGATGAGTCTCGTGTTCGAGATATTTCGATTAGTGGGTCATTTTGGTTCAAGCTATTTTTATCTTAAAAAACGGCTCTAACGATTTTCACTAAACTCTATATTCTTCAGTTTTGGATTACGAGAAGACAATTGGGCTAGTTCACATGTTCCAGAAAATTCTATTAGCGGTTCATTTTTGGATCACCGTGAGTCAAGCTAAGTTTATCTAGGTAACGGCTCTAACGATTTTGACGAAATTTTGCACCCTATTGTTTTCGGGCTCGAAAAGACCATTGGGATAGGTCTCGTGTTCAAGAAAATTCGATTAGTGGGTCATTTTGGGTCATAATGAATCAGGGTCAAACTATTTATATCTAGAGAACAGCTCAATCGATTTTGACTAAATTTTGTATCTAACCATTTTCGGGCACAAAAAGACGATTGGGATGGGTCTCGTGTTCGAGAAATTTTGATTAGTGGGTCATTTTGGTTCAAGCTATTTTTATCTAAAAAACGGCTCTAACGATTTTCACTAAACTCTATATTCTTCAGTTTTGGATTACGAGAAGACAATTGGGCTAATTCACATGTTCCAGAAAATTCTATTAGCGGTTCATTTTTGGATCACCGTGAGTCAAGCTAAGTTTATCTAGATAACGGCTCTAACGATTTTGACGAAATTTTGCACCCTATTGTTTTCGGGCACGAAAAGACCATTGGGATAGGTCTCGTGTTCAAGAAAATTCGATTAGTGGATCATTTTGGGTCATAATGAATCAGGGTCAAGCTATTTATATCTAGAGAACAGCTCAATCGATTTTGACTAAATTTTGTATCTAACCATTTTCGGGCACAAAAAGACCATTGGGATGGATCTCGTGTTCGAGAAATTTTGATTAGTGGGTCATTTTGTGTCAAAATGGGTCAGGGTCAAGCTGATTATATCTAAAGAACGGCTGAATCGATTTCGACTAAATTTCGTATCTATCCATTTTCGGGCACGAAAAGATCAATTGGTAGGGTCACGTGTTCGAGAAAATTAGATTAGTGGGTCATTTTTGGGTCACTTTTGGGCAAGCTATTATTTATATCTAGAAAACGGCTCAATCGATTTTGACTAAATTTTATATCTAACCATTTTCGGGCACGAAAAGACCATTGGGATGGGTCTCGTGTAAGAGAAAATTCGATTAGTGGGTCATTTTGAGGTCACTGTGGTTCAAGCTATTTTTATCTTAAAAAACGGCTCTAACGATTTTCACTAAACTCTATATTCTACAGTTTTGGATTACGAGAAGACAATTGGGCTAAATCACATGTTCCAGAAAATTCTATTAGCGGATCATTTTTGGGTCACCGTGAGTCAAGCTAAGTTTATCTAGATAACGTCTCTAGCGATTTTGACGAAATTTTGCACCCTATTGTTTTCGGGCACGAAAAGACCATTGTGATGGGTCTCGTGTTCGAGAAAATTCAATTAGTGGGTGATTTTGGGTCATAATGAATCAGGGTCAAGCTAATTATATCTAGAGAACAGCAGCTCAATCGATTTTGACTAATTTTTGTATCTAACCATTTTCGGGCACAAAAAGTCCACTGGGATTGGTCTCGTGTTCGATAAATTTTTATTAGTGGGTCATTTTGTGTCAAAATTGGTCAGGGTCAAACTAATTATATCTAAAGAACGGCTCAATCGATTTTGACTAAATTTTGTATCTAACCATTTTCGGGCATGAAAAGACCAATTGGTAGGGTCACGTGTTCGAGAAAATTTGATTAGTGGGTTATATTTGGGTCACTGTGGGTCAAGCTATTTTTATCTAAAAAACAGCTCTAACGATTTTCACTAAACTCTATATTCTGCAGTTTTGGATTACGAGAAGACAATTGGGCTAAGTCAAATGTTCGATAAAATTCTATTAGCGGTCATTTTTGGGTCACCGTGAAACAAGCGAAGTTTATCTAGATAACGACTCTAACGATTTTAATGAAATTTTGTACCCTATTGTTTTCGGTTACGAAAATACCATTGGGATGGGTCTCGTGTCCGAGAAAATTAGATTAGTGGATTTTTTGGGTCATAATGGGTCAGAGTCATGCTAATTATATCTAGAGAACGGATCAATCGATTTTGACTAAATTTTGTATCTAACCATTTTCGGGCACGAAAAGACCATTGGGATGGGTCAAGTATTCAAGAAAATTCGATTAGCGAGTCGTATTTCGGTCACGGTGGGTACAGCTAAGTTTATCTAGATAACGGCTCTACGATTTTCACGAAATTCTGTAATCTATCCTTTTCGGGCGCGAAAAGATCATTGGGATGGGTCAGGTGTTCGAGAAAATTCTATTAGTGAGCCATTTTGAATCATAATAAGGGGTCTAAATTGAATCTAAATTGAATCTAATTGAATCTAAAAACATGCTCGAAACATTGTGACCAAATTTTATGTTATACTGTTTCTGGGCATGAGAAGAGAATTGGGCTAAGTCACATGTTCGAAAAAATTCGATTAGCGGGTGATTTGGGGTCACAATTGGTAAGGTCCCGGCTAATTGTATCTAAAAACGTCTTAAACTATTTTGACTTGATTTTGTATTCTAAAGTTTTTGGGCTCGAGAAGACCATTGGGCTAGGTCGCATGTTCAAGAAAATTCTATATTTGGATAAACGGGGAGAGAGGGGGCTGCCTCGAAACAGTCCCCGCGCGCTTTTCTCAAAAACCAATTTTTAAAACAAATCTGTTTTTGGGGGGGTTGCGGGGTGAAATTTTGGTGGGAAGTTACAAATTCGGATATCACCACAATTATTTTTTTGGAATTTTCTTCCATTCATAAAAAACATATATCTAAAATTTCTTTATGCGCAGAAACACTGTCAGCAAATTCCTCCAAATTCCTCATTAGCTAATTCCTTGAATTTAAATAACTATTCCAAAGCAAAATATATATAACGATTGAGAAAAAAAAATACGCTTCATTGAGGCAGATAAACTTTACTTGGAGAAAATTAATTATTCCAGAAAGAAACCTTCTAATCTTAGACACAAAAAACTTTAAGTGAGTCGAAATCCAGAACTAGTATCAATTTTGCCAGGTAAAATCCCCTATTGCCTGGACTTAATAACTTAGTGCACGTAGCGCCTTAGTGCATGTTCAGAGGCAGCCCTGCTCCTCCCCGTTCATCCTACGTCATAATGTCATATATCCTATTTGTTGAAAATTTTCTCTAGTTTCTGAATTTCTAGATAAAGATAGGTTTCTAGATTTCTTAAAACAATAAGAAATTTTAGTTAAAAACAACTATTTGGGCGCGGATCGGAGGAGGGAATTTTGTATATTTAATTTTACATTTATTTTAATAAAAAAATACATATTTGGAGATGAATTTTTTGGGCAATACTACTTTAAAGAATGAATATATTTTAGGATAATTTGCTTCTTCAGTTATCTATTTGCAATATTTTAAAAGCATTGTTTACAAAATATTTTATTATAAGCTTTAAAGTGTATCACAATCTTGTTATGATAGATTTATATAATTCAGAATTTTTCAGAATGCTTTTAGCGTTTAACCAATATCTTTCTAATATTTTTAACATTCTTATAATATTACGCATATTTTTGAAACAATAAAAATTTAAATTTCTGACTAAATATCATTTTACACAAAACAGTATATTGTACATTAATGAATATGCCATTATCTTCATGATTGCGTCATTATTTACATTAACATATAGAATAAGTAAAAAAAAATAATAATAAAAAAAAAAAAAAAAAACCTTTGTGCTTTAAAAATCCTACAAAAGTTTGCTATAAAGCAATTAATGTTATCTAATTTATAATAATATATATTGCATATTTTCTGTAAATATTTCTATTTATTCCGAAATGATGGGAATAATTAACGCAGATTGTATCGAACATATTTTTATATAAAATCTATCCCACATTCAATAAAATTATTACATAATTGTTTGTAAATAATTCACTGGAGTTTTCCATATATCACCTCAATTATTATTATTTTTTTAATTTTCTTCCATTCATAAAAAAAACATATATCTTAAATTTCTTTATGCGCAGAAACGTTCTCAGCAAATTCCTCCAAATTCCTTAATAGCCAATTCCTTGAATTTAAATAACTTTTCCAAAAGAAAATATTTATAACGATTGAGAAAAAATATACTGCTTCATTGAGGCAGATAAACTTTACTTGCAGAAAATCAATTATTCCAGGATCCTTCTAATCTTAGAAAGAATGTATAAATTTATTAAGACACGTTTTTTATCATTTTTTTTTTAATCTGTCAGTAGGATTATACTAGTACGATGTGTAACTCTGTGTACAATTGGCGTGTTTCATTCGACTTAAATCAAATGGGATTCAGAAGTAGATTTTTGTATCAGTTTTTCTAATATCGCAAGAGAAATATAACCTCCTTGTATTCTAAACGAAATAATATACATACTAGAGTTATGCGAATAATGAAGGTAGATTCTTAATATTTCCCACAAAGTCCTAGATAATCATAATTGTGGCAATATCAAAAGACATAAAATGGTTGGCGATTAAATACATGATACAAAATTCTATATTAATTTTAAATATCAAGTTCTTTAATCCACTATTTTAACATATTTTCTCCCTGAACCTGATATTACTTAATTTTCTATAAGAAGGGGTTTTTTGAATGATTAAATAAACGTATCAAAGCTTTTCACATTTAAGATTCTAAATATACGGATCTTAATCCAAATGAAACAAATAATTCTGACTCATATAGAATTTATTATAAAAAAATATATTGTACCGTACCTGTTTTTAAAAGTATTAAATATAGGTAATTATTTCTTTTGGCTATGAATATATATTCACTAATTGCGTATGTTTCTTACTGACAATGGGAAATCTCAAATTAACGTGAGATTAAATAATAATTAACATTATTAATTAAATTACAATTTATTCATTGCAATATTATTTGCTATACAATTGATTTAAAATACTGATTACATAATGTAATATATTTACAAATTGTTAGCTAGCGATAGAGAATATAAATTGGAAAATAGTAAATAAAATGTTTAAATAACTATAAATTTCAATAGAACTTATACTTTATTATTTTCCGTTCTTCCCTTTTATAACAGTTCTATGTTGTTTTAGGATATATGTAATCACATGTAATACATATATATGTAATACTATATGTAATACTATAACCATTATCTGCTACTTCGACTTTTTCTTTAAAAATTTTATCCCAGCGGTAAAAAAAAGACACATCTTTAAAAATAATAGATATCTTCTTAATAATAGCATCCAGTTACCTAAACACCGATTTCATCCTGAAAATCAATGTGATCTGTAATGAAATATGAAATGTTTTATTCGATAAAATCGTTTCATAACTGCAAAAACGTATTTTTTTTCTATAAAAAAGTAACGTTTACTCTTTAAATTTTAATATTCTTTCAATTCCACATTTTAAAAATCTGATATGATATATCTAAAATGAATAAGCTGGAATTCGCTTTCACGCTTTTTAAGGAACAAAAATCAATAACATATTGCCAGATGGCTAGCTTTGATGTGCCGATCTCCTGCATTCTACTACTATGCCTTGGATACAAAGAATTCTCTTTGAAACATTAAACCGGTATAAGTATGTGGGAAGATATGATATTTTCCCCACATCTTTTTTTATCTTTTTAAATGGGAGTTCCCATTTTTATGATTGTTCAAAACTCTTCCCATTCAAGGTATTTTGATTACCCGTGATGTTAATGGAGAATGCAGCTTGAAATCGAAACAGAAATAAAATAGATTGAATTTTTTGACCACACAAATCAGGCAGTAAAGAGGATTCGATTTTGTATTGAATAAAATGTTATGCGGTATGTTACACTAAGAAAATGTGATTTTAAGAGTTGTTTATATATTTCTTTTCTTTTCTCTGTAAGCAATTAATATGAAGGGGAAAAGACAAACATATAAAAATAAAAACGAAATTGACGACTATACGACTAAACGCATACTTATAGACACACGCACACAAACACGACTGAGCATAAATATATGCTAGCAGGAATGACCGAGCTAAGCTCGGTCAAAATTTGTGTTTATCTCGATAAATTATTCCCTCTGAATCATTCTTTCTGTTTTAGATACAATTAGCTTGACACTGAGACATAGTGACCCAAAATGACCCACTAATCGAATTTTTTCGAACATGCTACCTAACACAATGCTCTTCTCGAGCCTGAAAACGATGGAATACAAAATTTAGGGAAAATCGTTAGTCGTTTTCTACATAAAATAAGCTTGACCCACGGTGATTCAAAAACCCACTAACCGAAATTTATCTAACATGTGAGCTATTTCAATGACTTTTTTGTACTGTGAAACGGTATAACAAATAAAAAAGGTCAAAATTGTTTGAACCTTTTTGAGATGCCGTTAGGTTGATCTCGACACATTATCACTAAAATAACCCTCTAATATAATTTTCTTCTGCATGCGTCCCAGCCCAACGGTGTAGCACAAAGTTTTGTCAAAATCTTTTGACACGTTTTTTAGATACAGTTAGCTTGATCATGGTCCATTAGGACCCAAAATGACCCATTGATTGAATTTCTTGAACATGCAACCCAGCCCAATGGTCTTTTCATGCCCGGAAACGATATTATACAAAATTTTGTTAAAATGTTTTAAAGCGCTTTTTAAGTACAATTAGCTTGACCCTGAACTATTGTGAACCAAAATGACCCACTAATCGAATTTTCTTGAACATGCGAATTAGCCCAATGGTCTTCTCGAGCCCGAAACTGATAGAACACAAAATTTAATCAAAATCGTATAAATCGTTCTTTTAGATACAATTAGTTGGACCCAGACCCATTGTGGTCCAAAATGACCCACTAATCGAATTTTCTCGAACATGTGTCTTAGCCCAATTCTCTTCTCACGCCCAGAAATGGTATATAATATAAAATTTGGTCAAATGGTTTTGAGCATGTTTTAAATTCAATTAGATTGACCCTGACCCATTGTAACCCAAAATGACCCACTAATAGACTTTTCTCGAAAATGTGACTTAGACCAAAGGTCATCTCCTGGCCAGAAAAGGCCGTATATTAAAAAATTTTGTGAAAATATCTTGAGCCGTTTTTTAGTTATAATTAGCTTGACCCTGACACATAATGACAAATAATGACGCACTAATCGAAATTTCTAGAACACGTGACCCATCCTAATGGTCATTTCGTGCCCTAAAACGATACATTATAGAATTTCGTCAAAATCGTAGAGCCGTTATCTAGATAAACTTAGCTGGAACCACGGTGACCCAAAAAAGACCAGCTAATCGAATTTTCTTGAACACATTACCCTTCCCAATGGTCTTTTCGTGGCCGAAAATGGTTAGATACAAAATTTATTCAAAATCAATTGAGCCGTTCTCCAGATATAATTAGCTTGACCCTGACCCATTATGACCCAAAATGACCCACTAATCGAATTTTCTCGGACACGAGACCCATCCCAATGGTCCTTTCGTGCCCGAAAACAGTAGGGTGCAAAATTTCGTCAAAATCATTAGAGCCGTTATCTAGATAAACTTAGCTTGACCCACGGTCACCTGAAAATGACCCACTAATCGAATTTTCTCGAACATGCGACTTAGCCCTATAGTCTTCTCGTAATCCAAATCCGTATAATATAGAGTTTAGTGAAAATCGTAAGAGCCGTTTTTTAGATAAAAATAGCTTGACCCACAGTGACCCAAAATGACCCACTAATCTAATTTTCTCGAACATGTGACTTAGCCCAATGGTCTTCTCTTAATCTAAAACTGTAGAATATAGAGTTTAGTGAAAATCGTTGGAGCCGTTTTTTAGATAAAAATAGCTTGACCCACAGTGACCCAAAAATGATCCACTAATCGAATTTTATCGAACACGTGACCCATCCCAATGGACGTTTCGTGCCCGAAAATGGTTAGACACAAAATTTAGTCAAAATCGATTGAGCCGTTCTTTAGATATAATTAGCTTGAACCTGAACCATTATGACATAAAATGACGCACTAATCTAATTTTCTCGAACACGAGACGCATCCCAATGGTCTTTTCGTGCCAGAAAACGGTAGAGTGCAAAATTTAATCAAAATCGTTTGAGCCGTTTTCAAGATAAAATTTAGATACACACACAATTTTTGCTCGCATTATAGTATAAGATATATATACAGTGTGTTTCTAAACTCATGGTACAAACTTTAAGGGTAGGCAGAGCACACAGTAACAATCATTTATTGTATAGGAATGTATGGGACCAAGTGATGCATTAAGGTAAAAACACCAGGGGGGGAATTAGGCCCCTTTTTTAATTTTCAAAATTTCTCATTCATACCAGAAAATTTTTATGCTGTCCTTTTCTTGACATTTCATAATTACTTAAGAATAAAATTCTTCTTTAGAAATTTTTGGTATGAAATCGAAATTTTTGAGTTAAATAAAACGCAAAAGTGGCAAACTTATCAAACGAAATACATGAAAAAAAAGATAAAATGTTTATTTACAATGTAGTTTACAAGTAAATAATAATGCATACAATAATATTACAATAAGTGTTCAAAATGGCACTCACCAACTGTGATAAATGCTTGGCATTGTCGGTGGAACGATTGGCGTACACTTCTAAAATGTCAGGCATTCCCCGCACACGTGCAGTAGCTTCGGATATGCGAGCTACAAGAATTTCGTCTGAGTCAACTGGAGTCTCATAAACAAGACTCTTCACATGTCCCCATAAAAATAAATCAAGGCTTGATAAATCGGGAGATCGCGGTACTGGTCCACACGCCCAATCCATCACGTCCCAGATGTGGCATTCAGGTAACTACGCACATTAGTGGTGAAGTGTGCGGTCGATCCATCATTTTGTAACCACCTTCGGTTACGAATGGCGATTGGAACATCTTGCAGCAGTTCTGGCAAAACCTATTTAAAATAATAAGGTAACGGCGACCATCCAGCCTCTTTGTTAGTAGGTATATGCCAATCAAATAATTATTAACAATTACCGCCCACAAATTCACAGAAAATCTTTGTTGATAAGCATGTGGCCGCGTTGCATGTGGATTATTGGTTGCCCAAAGATGGAAATCGTGCGCATTAAATACACCCTCTAGTGTAAATACTGCCTCATCTGTAAATAGAATATGAGCAGTAAAGCCTGGCTGCAAAACATGTTGCTGCAAAAACCACAGACAAAAGTTCAATCGCAGAAGATAGTCTTCCGGATTCAAAGTTTGTACACGTTGAAAACGGAAGAGATGAAATCGATTTTCATTTAACACTCTCCAAACGGTCGGATGACTCACACCTAAATTCTGTGCAACAGCTCTTGTACTTGATTCGGGCCTTTCACTCACAAAATTCAATATAAATTCTTCCAGGCTTGCAATGCGTACAGCTCTTTCTCGCGCAGTTTCCTGTCTGGTGACGTAGAAAAAACCTATTTCAGAAAGCTGACGGTGTAAGCGCTGAAACGTTCTATGATCAGGCATTCTTCTGCGAGGAAACTGCTCCTGGTACATTCGTAGGGCAGCTCTAGAGTTGCCATTTGACGACCATACATGAAATGCATGTCGGCCTTTTTCGGCATATGTAAAGTTTTCCATGACGAACGATAGCACAATTAAAAATGGCGATTTCTTCTTCTTGAATACATTGTATTGAACGGCGACTGTCACTTACTGTCCTCTACTGCCAGTGGAATCAACCAAAAACTCCATTTCTATTAAAACAAAATTCTATTTCTATTTCTATTTTCAATTAAAAAATTTCCATTTCATACCAAAAATTTTCAAAAATTTTATTATTAAGTAATTATGAAATGTCAAGAAAAGGACAGCATAAAAATTTTCTGGTATGAATGAGAAATTTTGAAATTTATTAAAAGGGGCCTAATTGCCCACTGGTGTTTTTACCTTAATGCGTCACTTGGCCTCATGCATTCCTATACAATAAATGATTGCTACTGTGTGCACTACCTACCCTTAAAGTTTGTACCATGAGTTTAGAAACACTCTGTATATAGCATGTACATTAAACGAAGAAGCGATATTCCAGATTATGGATAATATCGTAAATACAAACAGCTGCGCTGATTTTTACGATTATGGATAATATTGGATTATATCGTAGACAAAAACAGTTGTGCTGATTTTTTCCGATTATGGATAATATCGTAAACACAAACAGTTGCGCTGATTTTCATGAAACTTGCTTCTTATACGAAATAGTGCTCGGAAACATGATCTAGCTACATTCTAAATTCAAGAAAATTTGTTTTAACAGCTTAAAAAAAGTAAGCACCGGCACTTCTGCTTTGTATAAATCGAAAACTGCTCGTGCGAAATACACGAAACGTACCTCCTATGCTAATTTGAACACGAGAACTTGATCTATCAATATCTTCAATATTGGAATATGCGTTTTGATATGTTAAAACAAACTTAGTAGTGAAACTGATGCTATATATCTAAAACAGCAATAAATATTTTCATAAAACTCTCCTCCAGTAATAATTCCAGCATAAGAAAACGATCTATCTAATTGTGTACTACTATTTTTTTAATATTCCATAATCATAATTATCGCATATACTATTGGACATCGATCGTCAACACGATAAAAGTCGATTTCGAGGACTGCGACAACGGTTTTTTTCCTGTACTAAATGGAAAATAATATAACAGCCTATCTAGGTGCAGAATACTGTAAAATTAATTTTAACTTGATAAAAAAATCAAAATTAATCGATTTTATCAAACTTTGATTTGGGGGATTTAAATATTTTTGTTAGTATTTTGTAACTATGCTGACATTTATTCATGCATAACTTGCGCTTATACTATTGCTATGTTTAAACAACTATCATATTGCTTCAAATATCACTATAGTATGATGCCACGAGATACAACCTGGCGCAAAATTAACAACAACTTTTAAAGCAAGAGAATATTTCTGCATAACGTACCACTCGTTGACACTATCTCATCAATTACAACTGTGACATAATTTTCACTGACTTTTAACTTTCCACCTTGACTAGGAACGGTTGATAAAAATATATATTCCATAAATTCCATTTTTTCTATTGCCTGGAAAGTAAATACTACTTTTGACTAGTGAATGTTCGTAGTATTTGTTTGTGTGAGTGTTTATCTAACCTCCTCAGACCCGAAAAATAACACTGCAGATACACATTCATTGATTTTGCACAAGCAAAAAGGTACCATAGATGACAGAAGGAGCCCTTTTTTTGAAATTGATACAGTAGGGGGGCGGTAATTTAGGTTCACAATTAGGGATCTAAAATGATTAACACCATTAAAATATCTTTTTAATTATTTATAACCTAAAATACGCAGTAAGAAATTGAAGGCCTTTAATTAATTGAATGATCTACAATTCCTCAAAAAATTTTTGTAAAGCGTTTAAGTTAATTAATTATGAAAATTTCTTACTTTCTTGGGCAACCTGTCTGGAATACATTTTGCAAACTCAGATGATAATAACACTTTTTTATAAGAAAAATGGCATCAGTGTTGCCATTGATTTTTTATTAAGGAAACAAAGCACGCAGCACACTATTCTGAACACCCCGATGGTTTTATGATACTGCAGTTTAAGATTGGAGTATTTTAAGTAACGTTTTTGTAAAATTGGTGATTTTGATTTTATTCTAGTGGAAATGAAACAATCTGAAGAAAAACGTTTAATTCAGGATCTTTCACACTGTTCTTGTGTAACTCTTTTAACATAAAATTATTTCGACAAAATTAATTTATTTTAATGAAGTTTACTGCATCTTGTTATTGAAGTATGTAAAAGTTATAGTTCGTACATAGGTCCGTTGAATTTCACTATAAATTATGTTTATAAAAAACGTACTTCAAACTTCTCATATACCCTTCCTTGCCACACTGCATAACAATACATAAAGATAAATATTTCCATCAAATGGAATATTTCTCTTTTGTAACATAAATCTTTTTTTTTTTTTTTTCATCTTGGGAAACATCTGATTTCATCATCATGATCCGCGTTTTTTTCCACCAAAATGATTACCGAAACTGAAACAAACGTCCAAAAGTTATGCGTTAACATTTATAAATAAACTCAAAAGAAACATATAACTTGAATATCATTAAAATGGAAGGCAGTGTGTTTAAAAGCTATAACATTTTGTGTATTAAAATTACCAAAATTACAAAAAAAATAAGACAGAATAAGAGGTTATTTTTGTAAAACAAATTATTTAATTGAATTTTTATTATTATAAGAGCATTCCTTTTTCTAAGCTAACTCGAAAAAAAAACATACAAAAAATGTTGGCATGTAGGAATAATTTTTCATTAACTTTTATTTTAACACGATCAAACTGATTGATAAAGTCATCATGCGAATTGAATATTTTCCAACTGAGTGAAAAAATGCTCATGTTGTGAATCGAACCCATGTCCTTGGATTACAAGGCCAATGCTTTACCGTTTAAGATAACTGGGCCGACAACCAGTCAGCATATTTCTCTCAGAGTTCTGTCGAGCTGTGTACATAACAGACCTTAAGCTACTGCCAATAACGTTTTCTGAGCGAAATATGCTGGTTGAATGTTGGCTCAGTTAGCTTAAGCGGTAAAGCATTGGCCTTGTAAGCCAAGGATCAGGGTTCGATTCCTAGAATGGGCATTTTTTCACTCAGTTGGAAAATATCCAACTTTTTATTATTTGCTTTTTTTAATAAAACTTTCCTCACAGAAAATATTTATAAAAGTAGGTAATTATTTCCTTCTGAAAAAACAAACAAACATATATAAATAAATATAACAATATTAATAAAACTGTGATAAGAATGTATGATTTTTTTAACTTACTCACAGCTACAAATCGTAATTAAATAGCCGCAGATGTATATTCAGGTAACGGTTGCCAAATTATGATTTCGTTAATGCATACTTGTTATTTTATCAGACAAATAAAAATATATTTAGTTATATTCTCTGTAAAGGAATTTTTAAATACAATTAAAACATCTGCTTTCAACAATGCTTCTATTAAAAATAAATGGTCCTAAGAAACATCATAACTCCATTAGAAATCTGTAACTAAAAACATTTTTCTACAGAAGAACATATTCATTTTTTTTTTGTTGTATAATAAAATTTTAATTATTCTATTCAAATTTATTGATGTATAAGTTTAATGGAAAATATATAAGAAACTAATTAAAAAAATATCTTAAATAAATAGTTTATTTTTTCAAAGTAACATAATTTTTAGTGATACCAATTTGTTATATTAATGTTGATTTTTGCATTTAATAGACACTATACAATTCAAATCAAAACAATAATCTATGACTATTTTCCTCTTAACACAATTGCATTAGTAGAACAGATATTAATCATTTCAGAGTTTTTTTTTTTTTATTTAGAAAACCGGAATTCATATCATAAATTATTAATTGTAAGTTTCCGTTTATTTAATATTATATGTTTCGTGATTGCATGATTGAAAACACCTTTCGTAATTTATGGTAAAGTTTTGAAATTTCTGAATAAAATAGACATTTCTGATATGCCCTTATTATGCATATGACATAAATTATATCTATATACTAGGGGGCTCTGCCCCCTGCAAAATACGCTCGTCAACCCCCATTCAGACACCGTTGAATCTAAAAACACGCTAATCTGATGGGTTTTAAAAATATTAGAGAAGATTGAATTATACTGAAAAAAGCTGTGCAGATCTCCCTGTAAACGGGTTTCCATTCAATGTCCTTTGATTTCAAAAATTTAAGGGCGAATCAGTTGTATTTAAGACATCCAATGGTTGTTTTCGTTTTTGATTAAAGAGAATCAGTTAAACATTTGAAAATAAGCTAAAATAAAATAAATTAAATGTAAGAGCCTTTGTCTCCCGGTATTTTAAAACAATCTCTATAACAATAGCCTAAGTCATGTGACTATCATCAACAGTTCCAGGCGGACCACTTCACTTTTTATACTCTAGGTGCCATTTTGGTACTTTAATGTTAGCCAGGCGCAGGTGATAAGTCGTCAAATATTATTCTATCGCCATCATTTTATCTATATTATAATAATTCAAGTCGTCAACTGCCATAAACAAATACGGTCTGATCCCTTCGCCGTTCATATGAAAGTTTGGCAAAGATGTCATATTGGCGTGATTTTTTAACGACGCCGATTTGGGGAACGCATGAAAAACATAAACAACAACATCCGGCTTATCATATCAAGCAAAATAACGATACTTTGGTGCAAGTTATATGCCCGTTCCGTATATGACATTGGCGTCAGAAAAAAATCGCGCCAATATGGGACCGTAAGATTTCATTTTGATTAAAAAATCAAAAAAAAAAATTTCGAATAAAACTACATAAAAATTGCTATGGTCGCAAAGAATTCTAGGTACTGTTACGCTAGCGGGATGCAAATCTCGCCAATAGCTTTTTTTCAACTCGCCAGTTAGCATTTTTTTTTTTTTTTTTTTCGAGTGGTAATATTTGGCCAGATACGCACCGCAGGTTTGGCGTGATTTTTATTTTTTTAGGGAAATTTGGCGAAAACCTCGTTTTCAAATACCAGTTACATATGCATTTTTGGTATTCCTTAGATATCCCGACGACCAAAAGTATATCGCCAAACTAGAAGATTAAATGCTAATAATGGTTGATCGTAAATGTCACATTCACCTGACTTTAAGCAAGTTACACGTATTTACGTCATCAAGTGAATTTATTTCGAAGTTTTATTCGTATATTTATTAATGTTATACTAATTTATTTGTTCTTTCGTTATTTAAAATAAAAATTATGTCAATTTGTATAATTATGGCGAGTGTTTTGGCGATTTACATAATTTGAAAAAATTGGTCGACGGAATAGCCAAGTAGTACTGTATTTCTTAATTATTTTCTATTATTTTCTAAAGGAAATATAAAAAAAAAGAATTAATAATCATAGAACAAAATAATTTATATAATTTGTAAAAAGAAATAAAAGTAAATAAACATTTATTTCAAATAAACAACAATAGCCTGGTTACCATGTCAACCTTTTCTGAAATATAAAAAAAAAATATATCTGTTTGATTAAAATTTGAGTTGCCATCATTAGAAAAATTTATATAAAATTAGAAAAAAAAATAATATTTCGAAAACTAATTCGAATTTAAAAATTCTAATAACCAGTTTTGAAATCTGCGGATCAATATTGATTTTTGGTGTTAATTTCATCGCAAAGTATTCCATATTTTAGGAGAAATCGCCGTGAAACATAATCATTTGTTTAATCAGTCGATTCATACTTCCGTTTCATACTTCCGTTTCATAAATTCGTTTCATTAGGATTTTATATACATAGGGTAGATATATACATATATTATTTGTGAAACGGATAAATTAATTTTGTAAACAGGCATCCATTTAAAAAATTACAGAAAAACAGTTGATATAGCTTTCACCATGGTTAAATTATAATGAGACATTTATATAAGGGGAAATTTCATGCCAAAATCTGTCATTATTGTACTTATTTACTCATATTATTTCTATTTAATGCAAACAAAACGCAGAAAGAAAAATGTCGCCCGCAAATTCCAACAAATTCCTCATTAGGAAGTTGTTAGAACTTAAATTTCTTCGCTAAAATAATGTATTAATGATGTCTGAGTTAGAAAAACATTTGGAAATTTGGCGATTTAGATTTGGAAATTCTGAATAAAATATAAATATCTCATGTGCCCTAATTATGTATATGAACTGAATCATATAATTTCTTACGGAATTGATAAAATAATTTTATAAACAGGCCTTAATTTTGAACATAAGACAGCGAAAAATTGATACAGCTTACAACATGGCTAAACTATAATAAAATATTTGGTACATTGGAAAATCCATCCCAAAATCTGATATTAATGTATTTATATGTTCTATTTATTACTATTTATTATACGACATGAAAATTTATGCCACAAAATGCTCGAATGACATGTTTTCCTAAAAAATGTACTTCACAAAAGTTATAACTTAATTATATCTAAATGACTACCATAGACTTTCTGTAGATTACCGAGTTCTCTTTCTTCGATATTTATAACATATACACATATTAATCTTAGTAAAGAAAAATGCCATCCGCAAATTTCACCAAATTCTTATTATTACAAAGTTTTTTGAAGTTGAATTTCTTAACTGAAATAATTTATTAATATTGCCTGAGTTAGAAAAGCACCATTGAAAGATGTACACTTTATTCAGGAAAAATCAATTATTAAAATGAGAAAAAGACTGGCGGCAAGAGCATTGTTCAAATTCTATTAAAGTGTTAGTTTTGTATTTTTTTTCCAATGAGCAGAATTATTCTAGTTCTAAATATATTTTTTTCAAAAAAGTATCACGTGTCAATTTTTTAATAATTGAAAACCACTTATGTCATAAACGAAATAAGAAAAGGAGAAAAATTTATTTTATAAATTTTTAATCTGCTAACTTATTCGGCTACTTATAATGATCATTGTAGATTTAAATTTTTATAAGAGACTTATTAATTATTATCTAAAAAACTGATAATTGTGTTCCAAACTAAAGACATGGTGCAAACATATGCATTCAAATGATCAAAAACATGATAATAATTTATCTGTTTTAACTGCTATTTTATTCTTGCAAGACAGAATATTTTATGGAATATTTTATTGTTTCTTTAATAATTTATGAGAGTTAGTCTATGTTAAGTTGATTATTATACTGATTTTCATGTTGATAAAGTGTTAAAAATGACAAATCTTATAATAAAAGTTAAAGAAAAACATACATCAATGACATATATATGAAGGATATTTATGTTTTTTAATGTTACTGCAAATATATAATATTTCAAAGAATTTTTCTTTTAAAAACCGATAAATGAATTAAATTACATAATTAAATTTTAAATGCATACGATATTACGTACTTATGCGTATCTATTTATAGATGTACTAGCGGGGTAAACCAAGCTATGCTCGGACAAAATCAGCTATGTGCTCAACTCGATACAATATATTCATTGTTTTTACATTATTTTTTGCACAATTACAACCAAAGGGCAGCAATTCAAATAGTGTCAAATACAGGGGGTGGTGCGGGGGGAGATTTTACCCCGGAGCAATGACATGTTCCCCCGAGAAGATCAGATATTTAGTGCTTTGAATGGCCAAAAGGTGAAATCCCCCCAAATAACTATATAACCCCCACCCCCTGGAGGCACAGAAATCCCGCCCGGAGAAAAGTGTCTGAATTCAACACTGGATACAAGTTACATTTTGAGCTCCAGTCTGATTGGTTTAACCATGTATCTCGAATCCTATTAAGATTTTCTAAAAAATGCCTTCACATTCGGAAAGCTAAATTCGGCGATATTCTTTCATTTGGTGCCAAGTATGTGTTTTGGCATTTGTAATCTTGAAAGTCAAATTTTCGGCCAAATGTCGCCAACATTTCCCTAAATAGACATTTTAATACATTTAAATTTACATTTAAATACATTAATTTTTACACACATAAATAGACAAGACCCAACATTTCCCATCTTCGCGGCTTCGTAACCTTCTATATGTAGTGAAGCAAAATGCCCAACTATTCAAATCTGCTCGAAAATATAACTTAGCTGAATGTTCTTCTGGTAATCAAAAACGGTGGGATACAAAATTTAGGGAAAATCGTTTAAGCCGTTTTACAGATAAAATTATCTTGGCCCGCAATGGCACCAAAATGACGCACTAATCAAATTTCCCCTAACATGTGTCCCAGCCCGTGATCTTCTCAATACCGAAAACGGTAGAATACAAAATTCAGTCAAAATCGTTTAAGGCAATTTTTAGATAAAATTAGCTGGAACTTTAGTTACCCAAATATGACCCACTAATCGAAATTTCACGAACATGTGATCTAGCCTAATAATCTTCTCGTGTCCGGAAACAATATAATACAAACTTTTGTCAAAATCATTTGAGCTTTTTTATATATAATTGCCTGATACGGACCCATATAGACCCAAAATGGCCCACTAATCGAATTTTCTCAAACATGCGACCTAACTCATTGGTCTTTTCGATCCCTAAAACAATACGATACAAAATTAAATGAAAATCATTGGAGCCGTTTTTTAGATGCAATTAACTTGACCGTGACACATTGTGACCGAAAATGAACCACTAACCTAATTTTCTCTAACATGTGACCAAGTCTAGTGGTCTTTTGAAGACCGAAAACGATAGGATACAAAATTCAGTTAAAATCGTTAGAGCCATTTTTAGATGAAATTAGCTTGACCCGTAGTGACCCAAAAATGACATATTGATCGAAATTTCTCGAACATGTGATCTAGCCTAATGATCTTCTAGTGCCAGAAATCGGTATAATGCAAAATTTCGTCAATATCGTTTGAGCCTTTTTTATATATAATTAGCTTGACCCGGACCTATACTGACCCAAATGACAAACTAATCGTATTTTCTCAAACATGCAACCTAGCACAATTGTCTTCTGGATCCCGAAAACTATAGAATGCAAAATTTAGTCAAAATCGTTAGAGCCTATTTTCAGATAATTTTAGCTTGACCCGTAGTGACCCAGAAATGACTCACTAATTGAAACTTTTCGAACTTGTGACCTAACCTAATAGTCTTCTCGTGGCCGGAAACTGTTGGTTAATAAATTCAGTCGAAATCGATTGAGCCGTTTTTTAGATATAATTTTCTTGACCGCGACCCATAATGACCCACTAATCCAACTTTCTCGAAAATGTGATCTAGACCATTTGTCTTCTCTTGCCCGAAAACGATCCGATGAAAAATTTAGTCAAAATCGTTAGAGCCGTTTTTTAGATAAAATTTACACACACACAATTCTTGTTCGTATTAAAATATGAGATTATTTCTTATAGAATTAATTTTAAGAAAAAATAGCCTATACAATGGCATTTTGTGCATATTGTTTTTATTTTAATACTCGTTCGCATGTATTAATAAATATTTACGCCATAATTTCGTATACTGTTTACATTTTTGCGTAATGAATATAGTAATATTTAGAATGTATTTAAATTTTATGAGACAAATTTACTTTGGTACTGCTTCTAGAATTAAGTAAATTTCATGTAGCATATTTTCAGCATTACTAAATATGCAAAAAAGTAATATATCAGCTATGTCCCGTTATTTTTTTATGTAGTTTCAAAATTATGTTTTATCGATTGAAAATATTAAGCATCTATTTTATTCTACCTAGAAAAATGTCAATTATTTCGTTTACTTATAAAGTTTCAAAAACAATAAAAGTTTCCTGAGTTTAGCTCAATAATATATTTAATTAACGTTGTGCTGTTTTGCACTGTAAATGAAAAACTGTAGTTCTACAGATGTAAAGTTACATGCTTACTAAACTTTCATCTGTAACTGTACAAAAAAAGCTGCGAATCTATAAAACAAGTTTTTGTAAAGCTACAGAAATCTGTAACTCTACAAATGAATCTACTAAAATTACAGTAATCTTACTAAAATTTTATCTGTAACCTTGGTTGCAGTTACATGAAAATTTCTATGCATCCCACACTGTAAAAAAAAAAAAAAACGGAGATTCTACTGGCAATCTAGACGCCATGTGCCAGTACTATTTCCGTATTTTTACGGAATTTCCGTTTTTCTGATTAAAAACGGAAAATTTTCTGTAATTTATGGGGAAGAATTGCCAGTAGAATCTCTGTTTTTTAGTCTTTTTTTTACAGTGCAGTTTCCTAAAAGATTCTAACTAAACTTACAGATTTTTTTTTTCATTTTCGGTGCAAAAGTGTGTCTGTTACATGAATTTTTGTTGTTGCCTTTCATAAAAAATTGTAGGTAGTAGGAATTCCAGTTTCCTCGAAAAATTTTAGTAACGTTACAGTTTTTTTTTTTTTTTTTTTTTTTTTTTTTTTTTTTTTCTTGTGTGTGTGTTTCTTTGACCAATTTTAAATTTTCCGATAAAGATTTGTCATTTTATAATTTATAATTTTAAATTTCATTATCGATAGGATTCCACATTGAATACATTCAGCTGAAAGGACAGCATCGCTATATTCTGAAA
The DNA here is from genome assembly GCA_963932465.1 of Maratus speciosus. Classification (NCBI taxonomy): domain Eukaryota; kingdom Metazoa; phylum Arthropoda; class Arachnida; order Araneae; family Salticidae; genus Maratus; species Maratus speciosus. The sequence continues at coordinate 540,073,256 of OZ010786.1, read as the reverse complement.
GAGAAATCAAATCCAACTTTTCCGTATCTGATTTTATTGCGATTTTGATACTTTCTCCGCTTTTCCTGGAAAACAAATTGGATATAAACGCGTGAAACTGTAAATTGTATTGATAATGGTGTGATTGACACGTTATTATTAACATGTGTGAGCTTTTAAATAGAAGCATTATAAAACGCGCTATTTAATACCGGAATTGGTCTGTATAGCTCAGTTACACAAGTTCAACACTGTAAAAAAAAAAAATCTGTAGGTCTACAGATGTAAAGTTACATGCTTACTAAACTTTCAACTGTAACTGTACGAAAAAAGCTGCAAATCTACAAAACTAGTTTTTGTAAATCTACAAAAATCTGTAACTTTACAAATGAATCTGCTAAAATTTCAGTAATCTTACTAAACTTTTATTTGTAACCCTGGCTGCAGTTACATGAAAAGTTCTCGGAATCCCAGTTTCCAAACAAATTCTTAGTAACCTTACAGATTTTTTGATTTTCGGCGCAAAAGTGTGTCTGTTACATGAAATTTTGTTGTTGCCGTTACATGAAAAGTTCTAGGAATACCAGTTTCCTAGAAAAACTTTAGTAACTTCACAGATTTTTTTTTACAGTGAATAGCTATGAATATTAGTGAAACCATCGTTTACATTCATGTACTTGTATAGATTGTGTTTTTTAGTGTTCAATACATTTTTAAACATTTCAACATACCTGAAAGGTATTTATGAAATCTGTGCGTCTGGTTGTTAGTCTAACCGTGTGGCCGTCTGTCTGTATATCTTTCCGATCTCTAATCATGCAAAAGTATTCCGATGGCTATGTCCGTGAAGGTGCTGAATGATTTCTGTGGCATTTTCAAGATTTAAATTGAGTTGTGTATCATTTGTTTTTCGTATCATTGGGCATTCAAAATAACCACATTATATAATGTTCAATGGCGTAAAAATCGTTTATGGTCTGTTTTTATAGTATTAAATTATTTTAAACAGTTTGAAATTCATACATATCATTGAGAAACCCTGCAAGATACTTTCTGTGTAATATACTGTGCATAGCGTTTATCATTCATTTAAGCGACGCACAAAAAAAATTCTACGACATTACTATCAATGCATGACAATTGCTGGAAGAGCGTTTTTGTTGTGATACGCATTTTTACATTTAACTATTTTTACTTTCTTCTATCTTCAATAGAAGAAAGTATTGTAATCGAAATTTTTTTCGACTTCCAGTTTTCGACGGATTTGGATGTTTTATGGGTCAGAGATTCCAAAAAACATGTTTATAGAAAATGTCTGTTTTTCTGTGTGTCCGTCTGTCCGTGTGTCCGTCTGTCCGTCTGTCTGTCGCCATTGTACCATCAAAAAGTGTATGAAGTTATGTATAGAATTAAACCAAAAATTTATTATAAGTTTTTGGCTATGGCAAGCAGGTCCTCCCGGAATTTGGAAAAAATTCGCCAATAGGGGGCGCTGATATAACGATTTTTGTGCGATTTTGAATATTGTACCATCCAAACGTGTATGGAGTTATGCATGGAATTGAACCAAATTTTTAGTTTAAGTTTTTGGATATGACAAGCAGATCCTCTCTGAATTTGGAAAAAAATTCGCCGGTAGGGGGCGCTGTAAATGTGTTTTTGGTGCAATTTTGAATATTGTACCATCGAAAAGTGTATGAAGTTATGCATAGAATTGAACAAAATTTTTATTTTAAGTTTTTGGCTATGGTAATCAGGTCCTCCCTGAATTTGGAAAAAATTCGCCGGTAGGGGGCGCTGTAATATCGATTTTTATGCGATTTTGAATATTGTACCGTCCAAAAGTGTATGAAGCTATGCATAGAATTAAACCAAATTTTTATTTTAAGTTTTTGGCTATGGCAAGCAGGTCCTCCCTGAATTTGGAAAAAAATCGCCGGTAGGGGGCGCTGTAATACCGATTTTTGTGCGATTTTGAATATTTTACCGTCCAAAAGTGTATGAAGTTATGCATAGAATTAAACCAAATTTTTATTTTAAGTTTTTGGATATAGCAAGCAGGTCCTCCATGAATTTGAAAAAAAAATTGCCGTTAGGGGGCGCTGTAATAGCAATTTTTGTGCGATTTTGAATATTGCACCATCGAAAAGTGTATGAAGTTATGCATAGAATTGAACCAAAAAAAAATTTTAAGTTCTTGGCTATGGCAAGGAGGTCCTCCCTTAATTTGTAAAAAAATCGCTCGTAGAGGGCGCTGTAATAGCGATTTTTGTACAATTTTTGTGCCATTTTGAATATTGTACCGCCGAAAAGTGTATGAAGTTATGCATAGAATTGAACCAAATTTTATGTGTTTATTTTTGGCCATGTCACGAAGGTCCTCCCTGAATTTGGAAAAATTCTGCCGGAAAGAGGCACTATAATTGCGATGTCTGTACCATTTTCATTATTGTACCATCGAAAAGTGTATGAAGTTAGTTATCCATATAATTGAACCAAATTTTTTGTGCATGTTTCTGCCTATGGCAAACAAGTCCTCCCTGAACTTGAAAAAATTCCGAAAGAAGGGGGCGCTATAATTCCGATCTCTGTGCCATTTTCATTATTGTACCATCGAACAGCGTATAAAATTATGCATACAATTGAACCAAAATGTTTGTGCTTGTTTTTTGGCTTTGGCCAACAGGTTCTCCTTGAATTTGGAAATATTGCACGGTAAAGGGGCTCCGTGCTAGCGATTTTTGTATACTTTTCTTGATTTTTCGTAGTTCTATTGTGCAGCGGCGGGAACTCTCTTCCTGCTATGCCGGCTATTCGCAAACAGCTGATAACGACAGAATAAGGAAAAATTAATAATTTTAACAAATATCATGATATAGATTAACTCGTTTTTAGTCCGTTTAATTGACTTGAGCAGAAATTTAAGATGAAAATCAAAGTTGGTATAGTATTGAACTAATAATATTGAAGTATTAACATGTGTAACTAGGTTTTGAAATATTAAGATGTATAAGATAAAAGAAAGTTTTGGGATTGGCACATCCAACTAGTTTTTTTTTTTTTGTTGTTTCGTGCGTATATACGTTCTAAAAATCATACACGCTTCTCTTGAAAATACTTCGAGTGCATTTTTGGTCATTGGCGGGAATTACTGAAACGGAATTTTATACTGCGTGACAATTTATGCACTTTCATAAATTAAGTTACTTTTATAATACTCTGTATGCATTTGGGTAGTACACAACTTCTCTTGTCCCATTATTTACCACAATATTTTTATTGTAAACTGTATTTACACTTATTGGAAATTAATTTCGTATCACTAACACAAAACAAAGATTTCATATTGGTAATACTTTGTAGAAAAAAGAATTACAGTTAGATTCGCGCTACGCGCAATGTAATTTCTATACTTCTACTTCAACTCTTAGAACACTCCCAGAATGCCTTGTCTTTTTGTAAATAGAATGAAACGGACGTTGTTTTAAGAATGGAATGATTTGTTATTATATAAAGATGTGACGTAAGATCGTCAAATAATTGAAATATGAACGTGGAGAATTGTGTCTCTCAACAATATGGTTTTGAGTTTGTGTAAATATGTAATATATCTGTAAATAGTTTTATTCTTTATTAAATGTTTACTTAAAAAGAACTTCGGCGCCAAGATTTATGAAGTTTTGATTTGACAGATACGCAGTTTCTTTTTGCTTACTTCCAGACAAGATAATTATTTTAGAATGCTGTGATATTTTTTATGATTCGAATTACCCGAAGTAAAATTTACAGATATGATGCGAAAGTGATATTTAGAATTTTAATACGACCTTGACAGATTGAGATATATTTCCATTATTTTTTTTTCATGGTGCATTACGTCCGGAGGAATTCGGATGAGTGAAATGTTAATGATTTAATTTTTTATGTTATTGAAAGCGAGAAGATTTTTCAAGGTAAGAGATTTTGATTTTTGATTTTATTCTGATGTTGTAAAAATGGCTGATCTCGAAAAGTTTAAGAAAAACAGGACTATTTTAAGGAGTTCTGTTACAAAATTAATAAATAGTATTGATAGTATTTTGAAAAGTGACACAGTTGATATACATTCCTTTGAAGACACATTTAATCAGTTGAAAATTAAAACATGTAATTTAGATGACATAAATAATAAGATAGAATCTTTGTTGAATTTAGACGAATACGAGGCCGATATGGTCACAATATGGTCACAATATGGTCATATTCCGATAAAATATCTATAACAAATTTTCGCGCCGAAAAGAAACTTAAAGAAAGTAAAAGAAATATTGTTCCTTTGAGTAATAATTCAGTTAATGATTCTCTACCCCATAATGAAACTAAATATGTGAAACTTCCCAAGCTGAATATACAGAAATTTTACGGGGATTGCACACAATTTAGAAATTTTTGGAACACTTTTAAAACTTCTATAGATGAAAATAATTCATTAACGAAAATTGAAAAGTATAATTATTTACGAAGTTACTTAGGCTCCTCCGCTTTAAATGCTATAGAAGGGTTAGAAATTTCGGAATCAAATTATGACACCGCACTTAAAATTCTTGAAAGTAGATTTGGCAATAAAGAGAAGATAATTAATCATCACATGAATAAATTGTTAAATTTATCTCCTGTATTTAAGTCAAATGATATTTTCAAATTACAGAAACTTCATGACGATATTGAAATAAATGTAAGGTCTTTAACCACATTGGGACTCAAACCACAGGATTACTGCTCCATGCTTTTAGCCGTAGTTTTGAAATTACTGCCCTCAGATTTAAATTTAGAATTTAATAGACAAAAAAAAAGTCATCATGTAACCCTGATATAAACAAACTACTGAATTTCTTACAAACCGAAATTAAAAGTCGAGAATTGTCTTTTTCATTTTCAAAATCAAATAAATTAGAAGTAAACAGACAGAAATTTACGAAACCTCCAAAACAAGAATTAAACTTTTCATCCGCACATGAATTAATGACTACAGTCTCAGACAAAAAAAATACAGATAAACAAAATTGCATTTTTTGTAAGAATAACCATTTGTCAGAAATATGCAGTGCATTTGATGTTGAAAAGAAGAAAAATATTTTGAAATCACAAGGTAGATGTTTTTTGTGCCAGATGCCAAAACATCGAATTAGTGATTGTTTTTCTAAAATACGCTGTGCGTGTGGTGGTAGACATAGCCGAGCTATTTGTAAACAACATAATTTACCTACTAATGATAAAAATTATCCGGATAAAAATTTTGAAGCAGCGAATGCACAAAATGAAACAAGTAACGAAATTATTTCGGCTATCTCGTATATCGGAAAAAATAGAATTTTCTTACAGACTTGCAGTGCGAATGTAAAAAATAAAATTAAAGAACTTGTCGTTCAATTATTGTTGGATACCGCTGCAATGCGAACATTTTTAACTCGGGAAATTGCTGACAAATTACAACTTAAAATATTGAGAAAAGCAAAACTGTCAGTCTTCACATTTGGAATTAAATCCACAATTAAACAAATTATGATGTTGTTAATCTTAAATTGGAAAATGAGCATCTTCCGAAGTCAAGTTTAGAAATAGAAGCTTTAGTAACAGACGATATCCCTCCCGCAGAAATAAATGAATTGAGAGAGGTGAGCATTTTGCAGAATTTAACCCTTGCTGACTCATCACAATGTCAGGATCCTATTTCCCTTCACATAGGAGCAGACTATTACTATAAAATAGTAACAGGTAATATAAAACATTTGAACAAAAATCTTGTTGCTGTTGAAACCATCTTTGGCTGGTGCCTCCAAGGTAAAAAAGGCGAAAACCAAACTTCATTGATTTTTAATGTAATTGTTGAAGAACATTTAATTTCTGAGCAAATTAAAAAAAAATTGGGATCTTGAAACTTCCGGACTTATTAATATTAAACAAGATTCTGACCCTTTTGAAAATGAAATTATGAAACAATTCGAATCAGATATTAAATATGAAAACAAACGATATAAAGTAAGATTGCCATGGAAACTGGAAAAAATGTGTTTGGATGATAATAGAAAAATCGCAGAATCTCGACTAATTAAATTAAATAGAAGATTTGCTAGAAACCCCCAATTATTCCTAGAATATAAAGAAGTATTGAACGATTATTTAAATCAGGGAATCATAGAATTAGTTCCCAAGTCAGAAGATAAAGGGCACGTTGAATTTTATTCACCTCACAGAGAAGTAATAAAAAGAGACCGTGTAACTAGTAAATTGAGGATTGTTTTTTAAGCATCCGCTCATGATTTAAACTCCCTTTCAATAATTGTCTTCACGCAGTGCTTAATTTATACCCAGAAATTTCGATATTTTGCTACGATTTCGATTTCTTTCAGTTGTCTTTACTATTGATATGAAACAGGCATTTTTACAAATATTGGTAGATGAAGAAGACAGAGACTTTTCTCGTTTTTTGTTTTCGGAAGACCCTTTTGATGAATCCAACCTCCCACAAATATATAGATTTACTAGAGTTTTATTTGAGGTTAATTGTAGTCCATTCTTGTTAGCGGCTACAATAAAACATCACTTAAAGAAGTATATCAAAAAGTATCCAGAAACTGTAAATTTTTTGAATGAAAACATTTATGTAGATGATGTCATTGGAAGTCAATCTTCTGTCGAGCAATCCTTGTCCACTACATTAGAGTCTAGAGACATTTCCAAAGAAGCTAGTATGCATTTACATAAATGGCATACTAATTCAAAATCCCTTAAAGAATTGTGGAAGAATAATTATGTAATTTCTAGTGATAATTTGGAAACATTTGAAACAGAAAATGTCCCTTACAAAGTTTTAAGTATATCATGGAACAGTCTAGAAGATTTTTTGTATTTTGACGCTCGTAAATTAGCAAAATTTGCTTCAAAGAGAATTGATACCAAGAGGTATATTTTACAAGTTTTCGGTAGGGTATTTGATCCTATTGGATTCTTAGGACCCTTCACTTTAAGAATAAAATGTTTGATGCAAAAAATCTGGTCGTTAGGTATATACTGGGACGATGTTATCCCAAAAGATCTAGTTTCTCTTTGGAAAAAATGGTGTAATGAAATTCCTCAGATATCTGAATTTTCTGTTCCTCGACATTATTTTTGTTTAAATTCCAGCTGAGAAGATTACCAATTTACAATTGCATTTATTTTCAGATGCAAGTACAATAGCTTTTGGCACTATTGCTTATTTACGTGTAACAGCCTCTGAAAAAGACATTCAACAGTCTTCGTAGCTTCTAAAAACAGAGTAGCTCCTTTGAAAACCCTCACCTTACCGAGACAAGAATTGATGGCTGCATTATGTTCTGCTAGATTAAGCTGCCGTATTTTGAAGGTGCTACATCTGGAAATTCCATGCATTTACTGGACTGATTCAAAGATAACATATTTTGGATTAAAGGATCACCTGAAAAAATTAAACCCTTCGTGAGAAATCGTGTTGAAGAAATTCGAAAGCTGAGTTCCCCTTCTGATTGGCATCATTGCCCAGGGGCAGACAATCCCGCAGATCTTGTCTCAAGAGGAGCAAAACTTTCCAAGCTCATCAATGACCCGACTTGGTTATTCGGGCCAAAGTGGCTTAGCTTCCCATCAGAATTTTGGCCAAGATCTGAAGATACAGAAATAATTAATGAAGATGAATTAATATACAGAAAGAAGCCTAATGACATATTGCAATGCGAGTGCATAATCGAAGAGATTAAAAATCCTATTGATATAACCAAATTTTGTAGTTTGGAGAAACTAATAAGAATAACTGCTTGGGTAAAAAGATTTATATTGAAGTCAAAAAAGTCTACTGAAGTTTGCGGCCCACTAACAGCTGAAGAATTATTAGAAGTAGAAAAATATTTAATCCGTAGTCAACAGAAGCAATTTTATAAAGTAGAATTTGAGTCTCTTAGAAATGATAATTCAGTAGAGAAAAATTCACCCCTATTCAATTTTGTTCCATATATAGATCAAGCAGAAATTATACGTTTAAGAAGAAGACTGGAATTTGGTGATCTTTCTACGGACGAAAAATATCCAGTCACTCTGCCTAGACATTCCTGGCGAACGGTGTTGATTGTGCGTCAAGATCATGAAAAAATGATGCACGCAGGAACTGGACATACTTTGACAAACATTCGATCCCGATATCGGATTCCGAAGACGGTTGATGAAAAGTATCATTAAAAATGTCTTGTTTGGAAAAATATTGAATCAGTTGCATGGTGGGGAGACTTTTGCGAAAGACTTGTAAAATACGTAAAAAAGAAACCCGAAAAGCTTCCAGATCTTATTGAATATTTATAGACTGATGAACATTTATAGACTTCTTCTCTTTTTTTAAAATCTCTTTTATAATTCTAAAAGTTTTCTTTCCTTTTTTTTTATTTCTACTTACTTTGAATACAGTATTATTTGAGTTTTAGTATAAGTAAGTATATTAACTGTTTGAAAAAAAAAAATGTCATTTTATTGTGTTAATTTGCAGGTAATATTTTTTTTTATTTTTCTATATTGTTTGAATTTTATACATTTATGTTTAGAATTAATTGATGTTTTGAATTTGATATATTGTATTTGAATTTGATATTTTGAACTTGATATTTCGTGTTTTGAATTTGATATATTGTATTTGAATTTGATATTTTGAACTTGATATTTCGTGTTTTGAATTTGATATATAGTATTTGAATTTGATATTTTGAACTTGATATTTCGTGTTTGAATTTGATATTTTCAATTTGATTTTGTGTATTTTGAATTTTGAAATTGAATTACCATAGATCACTGAACCACTGATCACTGAGATCACTGAACATATGAGAATTTAAATTTTCATGATAGAATTTTTTATTGGTGAATTCTGTAAGAGTTCAGGTGGGGAGTGTGTAGAAAAAAGAATTACAGTTAGATTCGCGCTACGCGCAATGTAATTTCTATACTTCTACTTCAACTCTTAGAACACTCCCATAATGCCTTGTCTTTTTGTAAATAGAATGCAACGAACGTTGTTTTAAGAATGGAATGATTTGTTATTATATAAAGATGTGACGTAAGATCGTCAAATAATTGAAATATGAACGTGGAGAATTGTGTATCCCAACAATATGGTTTTGAGTTTGTGTAAATATGTAATATATCTGTAAATAGTTTTATTCTTTATTAAATGTTTACTTAAAAAGAACTTCGGCGACAAGATTCATGAAGTTTTGATTTGACAGATACGCAGTTTCTTCTTGCTTACTTCCAGACCAGATAATTATTTTAGAATGCTGTGATATTTTTTATGATTCGAATTACTCGAAGTAAGATTTACAGATATGATGCGAAAGTGATATTTAGAATTTTAATACGACCTTGACAGATTGAGAAATATTTCCTTTATTTTTTTCAACTTAAGTGCTTTATGTTAAAACAGATTCAAAACTTCAACAAAACAAGTAAATGTAAAATATAAAACAATTCTTAAGTGTTATAGAAATCTTTTGCAGATTACTTTGCAAAAAGCTCAAAGAACAATTAAATCGTACATCTTTAATCCTGGTATCTGTAATGCCATATACTGACAATAGCCTGCAACTTTAACTGATTTAATTTGCAAGAAAATACACATGGTATTTTAGACCCGTGTCCCACTTAAACCGTTACTTTCACCAAAGCTCTTCATATAAATGCTGCATTGAGCTGCATTGGGATTTTTTAATGTGTTCCGGATTGGTTCTTGAACGTAAAGAGTGAAGAATTGAAGAAAGACAACCTCGATTTGAGTGGTGTAGAAAGATACTTAGTTTGCTTCTCGATAGCGTCAGATCATCTACACTATATTGCCATTAATGACCGGCAATTTTCAATTTTAGACATTTTTTCGAATATTTAGAAATGTACTTGTTAGATTCTTCTGGAATTTCAGGAATAAAAAGAACAGGTATGGCCTCATATTTAGCAATGTCGATTTGATAAGGGGGACAGTTAGGGGGCCAACAAATAATCAAAGAAAAAAATAATACTTGGGATCACCCTGTAAGATAAAATGCACGAAATAATATATTGCTACCGAATATAAATAAACAGACATTGCGCAATATGTGTATTCTTTTGTGTAAGAATAGCACGTATATTAATAGAGATATAGCGATTTATTTAAAAAAATAAAAAAATTCTTGCATGTTTTTTGCTTATAACATACAGGGTTTTCAACCAAATTTAACGCTGATTTCAGAAAAATTGGCAAAATATAGTAGAAACAATGTAGTGCAATTGGAATATAAATATATTAAATATTTTAGAAAATATGAGCAGTTGTATAAAATATTTTTCATCTGCGCATGCGCGAATGATAACAAGGATAATTTTTCATAATTTAATAGTCAACTCTATGGAGCAAATTATTAAAAAAATCTAGTCAAATATCGTAAAAATTCAGAAAGATATCGGCGTTAGAGTGAGCAAATTTTTAGTTGTTCTCTAAAAGCAGCTGAATGATAAGGGATTTTACACAAATTGCGATTTTTATTTTTTTTTTTCATTTTTTGTTGATGCTTTAGTTCTTCTCTGATAACCACCACAACGAGCCTATACCATGATCAAAAGGAGTATCAAAATCGAAGCATTTTTTTCCAAATCTACTCGTTGATAGTCACTAAATACTAACTTTTTTCCTGAAAGTCAGTTAATAAAAAATGACAATTTGTGTAAAATCCCTTATCATTCAGCTGCTTTTAGAGAACAACTAAAAATTTGCTCACTCTAACGCCGATATCTCTTTGAATTTTTACGATATTTGACTAGATTTTTTTAATAAGTTGCTCCATAGAGTTGACTATTAAATTATGTAAAATGATCCTTGTTATCATTCGCGCATGCGCAGATAAAAATTATTTCATACAGCTGCTCATATTTCCTAAAATATTTAATATATTTATATTCCAATTGCACTATATTGTTTCTACTAAATTTTGTCAATTTGTCTGAAATCGGCTTTAAATTTGATTGAAAACCATGTATGTTATAAGCAAAAAACATGCAAGAAGTTTTTAATTTTTTTTAAATAAATCGCTATATCTCTATTAATATAAGTGCCATTCTTACACAAAAGAATACACATATTGCGCAATGTCTGTTTATTTACATTCGGTAGCGATAGATCATTTCGTGTATTTTATTTTATTTTATCCCGAGTATTATTTTTCTTCTTTGATTTTTTGTTGGCCCCTTGATTCTCCCCTTATCAAATTTAGATTGCTAAATATGAGGTCATACCTGTTCTTTTTAATCCTGAAATTCCAGAAGAATCTGACAAGTATATTTCAAAATATTCGACAAAATGTCTAAAATTGAAAATTGCCGGTCATTAATGGCAATATAGTGTATAATACTTTATATTGACATTAGTCTGAACATTTAAATGATTCATTTTGAGAAAGGACACTTTTGACATCTGTCCTATTTAGCCCTTATTCACCACTAAACGCTTCATGACATTGTTGACATGAGTTCCATTGGAATTTGTTACTTCATTTTTGGTCACTATAGGTCTTTTAATTTATAGAGTGACCAAATGAAGAAAGACAACCTCAAGTACATTTGTCAAGGACGGTTCCTTATTTGTCCCTCGACAGCGTTAAATCACGTTTATCAATATATATTGACATTAGCTTGAACGTTTAATGAATTTAATTTGAGAAAATCTACTTGTTTATTTTAAGACATCTGTCAAATTTAAACTGTAAAGACCACGGTGAGGCCGCTGCGTAAAGCTGCGGTCATATTCTGATATAAAGTCTAATAAACACCTTTATTTTAACAAATCGGACCATTCAAAGATAGTTTCTTCCAAATTTGAAATGGACTATTTAGCGGATAAGTGAGAACATTCACTGGTGTTGCTCGCACCTAGCATTGAGACCTGGTGCATTTTAAAGCCCTATATTATGAAGTTTGAGAATCGATAAAATTTTTCTGTTAAAATAATATTTCTTGATTATACAGCAGCATAACTTTCTGAAAATGATATTTTCGAGATCACTTTTCGAACTATTAACATTGAATTTTTTTTAAAGAAAAGCATTTAAAAATAAAAATTAGTTAATAATAAGTATAAAATATTGAAAAAAGTTCGAAAATTCCTTAAAAAACCCACGAATTTGATTTTCAAAAATTGCTACTTTATATTCATATTTTTGGCATGGAAACAGTTGGCGTTTATTTTCGGAAGTAGAGCTTTCCGGCAACCCTAGTCAAATGTCGTAGCTGAATTTGTAATAGGTAGAATTTGCAATGTCCGACCTATTTCGCCACAGTAATTTTTCTAAATTGTGTAAAAACATTAATTTACTTTACGATTACTTTTACCGAAGGACCATTTAATACAGCAACATTTCATTTTAAACATTCGAAACTATATTTCATTCGATTTCAAAAGAAAATATTTTGCATTTTTTGTATTTCACTAAAAAATAGTTTCAATGATCTTCGAAGCTTTTATAGAATTATATTTATTAAATTATATATTTATCGTCTGCATAGAAAAAAAAATATAAAAACCTAATATTTGTTTCTTATGCTATCAATTATAAAAAAAAATCGCAATCTAATATAATTCTAGTAATATGTTCTGTATATTTTCTCTTTGGATAAAGCGGGCGGTAAAAATTGTAGCGCCATATTTGGCGAATTAACTCACTTTTGGCGTGAAATAAACAAATAAATATGTAATAATAAAAAATGAAAAGTATATAAAATATTATTTTAACAGAGACATTTTTTCGGTTCTCTAACTTTTATGTATAGGGCTACAAAACGCACCAGGTCTCGATGCTAGGTGCGAGCAACACCAAAAGTGGTTCCCTTGTAAGACATATGAAACATTTAACTTACATAAGCTTCTACAAAAGTCCTTTCATAGCAACACGCTGAAATGACACCTTGAGTAGCAACTTAAATACAACTTAATTCTCCAATACAAGTATAGCTGCCAACCTGTGGTTGTCAAACACAACTTTTTTTATTCAATCTATGAATCGAAACTTCTTACCAGTTGAGATGCTCCAAATACAATCTGCGTAGAGCTCCTTTTCTAAATCTTTCACTCACAAGGGAACCACTTTAGGTGTTGCTCGCACCTAGTATTGAAACCTGGTGCATTTTAAAGCTCTATATTAGGAAGTTTGGGAATCGATAAAATTTTTTTGTTAAAATAATATTTTTTGATTTTACAGCAGATTAACTTTCTGAAAATGCAATTTTCTAGACCACTTTTCGGGCTTTTAACGTAAATTTAAAAAAAAATAGTTAAAAATATAAATTAGTCAATAATAACTATAAAATGTTGAAAAAGTTTTTAAATTCCTTCAAGAACCTACGAATTTGATTAAAAAATATACAATATTATATTTACATATTTGGCGGGGAATGATTGGCGTCTTTTTCGTCCCGTACAGTTTTCCGGCAACCCTAGCTCAGTATTTTTGCTACGCACAGTGTTGTAATGGTTTGGACGTAAAACTATTATAAGTATAAAGCTAGTGAAAATTCTGAAGTGCCATATCTTGCGACTTAACTCTCTTTTGGTGTAAAATTAACAAATAAATATCCAATAATAAAAAATTATAAATATAAAAAAAATATATATAAAATATGATTTTAACAAAGAATTTTTATCGGTTCTCTAACTTTTATGCATAGGCCTACAAAATGCACAAGGTCTCGATTCTAGGTGCGAACAACACCTAAAGTGGTTCTCTTGTCAGGTCTGAAATACCTTCAGAGGTAGGACTCAGGTAGGACATGCAAGGTCTTGATAATTCCCTTCGCGGGATACAACCGAAACCAAGAGACACGCACATCCACTTTGCCTTATATTTTCTACAGACTGAGCGAAGAGCCTACTTTGCATAACATAACAGCAAAAGCATGTAACCGTAGACTCCAAGAGATTCACACATAGATTGGAAAATTAAAAATAATTAGAATAGACAGGTCTCTTTTGCGCCACACAGGACAAATTTTTGGCGTCACGCACACAGTCAAAATACTAGAGACCCTGTATAAGCGAGTCGCTAGCCCATTACATGCTCTGACTTGGCTTTAAACTCTTCATATAATTCCTGACTTCAATTGCATTAGAATTTGCTATTGCATTCTGTATTGGTATTAGAATTTCAAAAGTGACCAACGGAAGAAAAACAGCCTCAAATAGAGTTGTGAAGAAAGGTTAATTATTTGTTCCTCTACAGAGTCAATTTCTTAGCTTTTTACTTTGTTATACACATGTAAGAATAAAAAAATATTTGTATTGTTTGATAGACAGAAGTTTATAAATAGTTATCTTTATTGTAATATCAGTTATAAAAATGTAGATATTTGATACAAGAAAAATACATTATAATTTCTAAAATCTGTACATTCTGCAATACTGTTAATTTAGAAACAATAAAAATATATACTATGAAATTCAAAATACATATATACACATTTTAAATCATTTCCTAATATTCGATACTCGTGAACTGTCTTTAATCTGAAGACAGAGTATGAAGAAACGTAAGATAAATAAAATCTCATGATGAATTAAGAAGAATGAAAGTCAAGAAATGTACCTACACATTTTTCAAAAACTTAAATCCAATAAAGTTTTACCAAATGGCTTCCTTTGATGTACCGAATCCATTTATTAAATAAAAGCTGCTTAGATACAAAGATCCACATTGAAATATTAAGCTGGGATAAGTATGTGAGGAAATTTAATATTTCCCTCCCACTGTTTTTTATTGCGTTGGAAGAAGACTCTACCCCTTCTGTGATCAACCCAAAATCTTCTCCATTCAAGTTTCCTTTGAAATGAATGCATGTAGACGGGGAGATCAGCTTTGAATGCAAATGAAAAATATTAATAATTTCTAAAGTTATGAAATTGCAGAAATAATACATATATAAGATTTAATATTGAATATATTTTGAGATGCATCTTTATTTAAGAAATCGATCTAAATCTCAGGCTTTGCTAACTAAGTATAAATCATTTTTTTATTTATTTATTTTTCTAACTGTACTAACGTATGAAGAAAGAAAATAGAGCTAGAATAAATTACAAATATGATATTTCTAAACAATTTGTACGCGTTTTAAGCATATTTTTCTATAAAAGTAGCAAATAAAGCCTTTGTGCAACAATATTAAAAAGCCGAAAAACCAACGTTTAAAATGCACAAATAATAAATGAAAAGCAGCAAACAGCTGTTTCGAATCTACTAGCCAGATTCTTCTTCAGTGCAAGATAGGGAAAAAGGAACAGCGTGCTAGAAAAAGCAAGGCTGAGCAAAATCAGAGACAGAGACGAGCTGGCTTATATACCCTATGCGGGTAGCGAAAGCGCCGAAAACAACCAATGAGAGAAAAGCAGTGGAAACGACTGAGTGGACAAGTAGCGACATCTACCGGAGAAGGAGAGAAAAAGAAACCAAAAAAGGGGAAATTAAATTAATGCTTTCCAAATACTTGGAAAATCAGGAGTACTAGATATGTCATTGACTAAAGAGTGGGAATTTTTAATGATGAGGTAATCTTCCCAAAAATCAAGATCAAGGTTAGAAGAACATTTTTGGATAATGATGGCTGAGGAAAAATCGAATCTATGTTGAGAAGACCAAGAATGTTGAGCAATAGAAGAACGTTTAAGCTCCTGATTTTCAACATAACTTTCACGTTCTTTTAAACGAAATCTAAGAGCACGTTTAGTCTGGCCAATATAAGAAAGGTCACACTGGCAAGAGATTTGGTAAATACCCCAGTTATCTAGGCGATCAACGGGGTGTTTGAGATTTGAAAAAGTGATTTTATTAGCGGGAGAAAAAATAACATTAAAATAAAACCTTCTTAAGATTTTAGCAACTTGCTGACTGATTTTAGGAAAAATAGTTAAACAACTGAAGTATTAGAGTTGGAATTTGAATGCTTTTCAGAATGGACTGATTTTGTCAATTTCTTATAAATAGAATCAATAATGATAGAGGAATAACCACGATCAACAGCAATAGCTTTGAGGTAATTAAGTTCAGCACTAAGTAGCTGAAGTGCTTTTTAAACATACCTTCACCCGATGCGGGTAGCGAAGACGCCAAAAACAACCAATGAGAGAGAAGCAGCGGAAACGACTGGGTGGACAAGTAGCGACATCTACCGAAGGAGGAGAGAAAAAGAAACTAAAAAAGGGGGAAATTAAATTAGTTTTTCTAATACTTGGAATATCAGTAGTACTAGATAAGTCATTGACTAAAGAGTGAGAATTTTTAATGATGTGGTAAGCCTCCCAAATATCAAGATCGAGGTTAGAACAACATTTTTGGATAATGATGGCTGAGGAAAAATTGAACCTATGTTGAGAAGACCAAGAATGTTGAGCAATAGAAGAACATATGATCTCCTGATTTTTAATATTGCTAATGATTCCGCATAGGGTATATAATCCAGCTCGTCTCTGTCTCTGATTTTGCTCAGCCTTCCTTTTTCTAGCACGCTGTTTCTTTTTCCCTATCTTGCACTGAAGAAGAATCTCGCTAGTAGATTCGAAACAGCTGTTTGCTGCTTTTCATTTATTATTTGTGCATTTTAAACGTTGGTTTTTCGGCTTTTTAATATTTTTCTAGTTCTGTATTTTTCGTTGGTGTTGCTAAAATGGATTATTAAAATGCCTGAGCTCTTATGAAACCTTAAGTGCTATAAGACTAATTAGATCATGTCCAAAATTATCTTTACATGCATAAAATCAAAAATTTCTCAAAACTTGTGATCTATGATTTTATAAATTTGTGTGGAATCATAAATGGCATCATAAAACACAAATACAAATTAAAAATTTACGGTAACTTCATTCTATATAAAGCCGTTACATGAAACATTAAAAAAGCGCAATAATATGTGACAAGTTATGTTTAGAAAAAAAGAATAACTGTAAAGATAAATTTGGACATGAGTGTAGTAAGTGATCAATTATTTTAATATAAGCTCAAAAAAATTATGTTTTATTTGTATTGTTAATTTTATTTTGTATAAAAGAACAATGATTTTCTTTTTCATCTTTTTTTTATGTCTGCTCTTAAACTAAATAATAAAGTTGATTTAATTATTTTGACGAACAGTTTTTTCAAAAGTAAATTTTAAATTTTCAAAATCAACAAATGTAAATGATAAGCAGCATACATTTTAATTTAATTTTTAGAATTAGTTCATATTTCATGTTGTTTCGAGAACTGTTTCTTAAAAAAATAATATAAATGATTAATAACGGCAAATGCAAATTATATGAATTACACCTTTTTTATTTGCTTTTTGTTGCTACTTCATAATTTACATACTTCATAAAGATCTTCTTCAAACATAAATTTTAAACGATCGAAAACGACAAATTTAAATGTCATGAAACGAACCTTTAAATTTACATTTTGTTAATAGATTATTTTTTTAGATCTGATTCTTCAAAAATAATTTTTAAACAATTAAAAACCACAAATTTAAATGATATGGAGTACACCTTTTTTCTTATATTTTGTTATGTATTATTTTATATTTGTGTAAACTACGCGTAAAATGTATTCTATATTTA
Organism: Maratus speciosus; assembly: GCA_963932465.1. Classification (NCBI taxonomy): domain Eukaryota; kingdom Metazoa; phylum Arthropoda; class Arachnida; order Araneae; family Salticidae; genus Maratus; species Maratus speciosus. Next base: position 540,055,636 of record OZ010786.1, on the reverse strand, counting down.
TGGAGTTTCGGCGAGATCGTAATTTTTCTGAACAAAAACCATGATTTAATTACAGTCATTTTATCGTACATGCATAAATTTATTTTCAGGAGTAATCGCTAGTTAGATAGACTACAATATTTGTAACCTCCCGCTAAATTCTATAAAATAAGCATGCATAGTTCTCTGACTCATTTTTAACAATTTGCAACAATATTGAAAAAAGTTTATGCATTAGGTTTGTCAGTCCGTCTGTCCATGCTCAAACACCCGTAAATATACTCGGATTTTCATGCAATTGACAAACTTTTTTTAGGGTCACCAAAGCATATTTATTATTGTATATGAAGTATATGAAATAAATAATTCATTTACATGGCCACTAAAAAGAATTCCATTACGTTATGGTATATAGGGAAAATCTTTTGCAAATAATTATAATGAGAATACACTTATTTCAAATGTGTTCAAACTGTTATAAATAATTGAATTTCTCAACAAGATGATTTCGATAGAATAGGGCTTTTATAGCATTTGTCGTTCATTTACAGGAATAGAAAAAATAAATCGATTACAGTACTGTCTCTTTGAGAAAAAATTGCAGGAAGTGCGTTTTAAAATTCGATTAGCGTTTTTAAATTAAACTTTTTACATGTCGCCCGTTGTATATAAATTCTATACCTCCTAGACAAGTTTGCACAAATGAATAGACTTACAATTCTTCTTATTAGCGGAAATTGCTGAAGGGAATTGTCAACTGAGGTATATATTTCCTAAGTGAACTAATTATTGGAATACATGTAGTTAATATATACATATCTATATATCATATATAGTGCTGCTCAAAGAATTCGAATAATTTTCCGATTGTAGATCAGAACATCTGAAATTGGATTTTCAAATATGTTATGCGATTCCATATGATTGAATTAGACATAACATTTTAACTTATTAAACGGTGCAGTTTTGTTACATTATTCTGAATGCGTTGGAAAGTGTTTCATAATACCTGTTTCACACATGAATTATTCTTTCTTCTTTGACTGCATTTTGTTTTGTTCCAAAATTTATATTGACATAAAATATATATGCGTGGAATTTATTTTTCCTTAATAACTACTTCGATATAATTTGATTCCAAAATGTAGTAATACAAATATTTTTATTTTAATTAGTAAGTTCAATATTTTTGGAAAATATACTCTTGCTGATTAATGATGCGAAAAGAAATTCCCTATCTATTTCCTGAAATTTACTAAGGCATAACGACAAATGTGGTAAAAGAAATAAAATAAAATTCCATCCCATTAAACACGTATCAATCAATCACGAGATGAAATTTATGCTAGGAAAGAAAATGCATGATTATTTTGGAAAAATTACGTTAATTGATTCCAAATTACCGCAATTAAAATTACGATATCGATTACACAGAATAAATGACTTAATCAACCTAAAATTGTTAATTTGTAACGTTTTTATCTATTATTGAAAGCATACTTCCTCTATTATCTTTCATTCTAAAAATGTAATGTAAAACAATGGCGAAACACAATTTTATGCACGAATTTATAATAAATTAGGTTTTTGCTCAGATAAATCAGTCGACAAGAAAACCACGTTCACATGATAACTAATAGAAACATAAAACGTATTTAAACACTTTTAAAATGAAGATACCACTAGCCTGCAAAATTTGGGTTGTGTCAGTGTTTCTAAAAAAAATTATTCCTGTGTATTTTGTAGCTCTTAATCCGAAAATTATCTTCATTTTTTACCATCACATAAGGATTTTTTTTTTAATAGTAAATTTCAAAGTTTAAAAAGTCAATAAAAATCGAAAATCTGACGCAATAAAATAAACGTGCCGATTTTGTGTTTTTTAACTTTTACTTTTTTTTTTTTTTTTATGTAGCACTGAATCCAAGAAATGACCTTCATTTTTAACCATTAGGTAAATAATTTTTGCAAATCGTAAATTTCAATGTTAAAAATATAAATATATAGCGAAAACCTGATATTATAAAATAGATGTAAAACTTTGTTTGTTTAAAATAATGTATTGACATTTTTTACTTGTTTTGGGATACTTACAGCAAACCAGTTCAGGAACCTATGAGCGTGAGGCATAAAATGACGAGTGTTTCGTTTCACTTGCTCCACTTACAATGTTATGTCTCTCATGTGCGTGCTACGAGTGATGTATGTGAAATTGTTTCTATTATGTGTAAGAAATTGGAGCCATTTAATGGAATTACCTCTATAATCTCGTTAAGGCCAGTTACGTCTAAGTTAGCTCCCCAATCGTCTTTAAACTGGAATACTACATACCTCCGCAGGATCAATGAACCGTAATCAAATATCAAATTCTTCGGATATCAGTATGATTAAAAACAGTACGTTAATTCAGTTGAGGGTTAAAAAAGCATTAAAAATATAATTCATTTTCCTACTTCTTTGACATCGTTTTGTCATTGAATATAAGCATATTATCTATGTACAAATATGTTGCTACATGTCAATCTTTGTCAAATATATATTTTAATCTGGTTATTTATTACTTTATCCTTTTTTTATGAAAAATATAAATTAGTTTTCAATCCTTATATGTGAATGATGTTCCAAAATTGTCCCTAAAAATTACTTTAAAGAGTTATAATCTCGATCTAATCTCGAAAACTTTTACAATGATCGCAAGTAGTAATCCAAGTGACTCGTTATTAAACACTTACAACATTTACACAGTTCAAAGTTATTTTTAAGAGTAACGTAACTAAATGATAAAATGCCTCTTTTGTTTCAGTATTTGTTCTCAAAATGGTGAAAAAGAAACTGTAGTCGGCCGTTTGAACTCGTGTAGGTTTTGTAATTAATTAAATATTAAATTATGAAATTTTCTAATTGCTTAAGGGAAAAAAAAATCATTAAAAAAGTGCATAATTTTTTTAAAATGAACATACATTATATTCGGAATAGTTAGGTAATGTTAGAAAAACAAAAATTTAATTTTATACGTTACGAAATTCTATCCCAATATCGATTGTTATTATATTTGCTAAGTGCGTTTATTTTTTATTTAATCCGTCATTTAAATTTTACCACCACTCTAACACTAAGCTCCAATCAAAGTTAATTTCAAAATATGACTTCATAAATATTATGACTTGATCATTTCTGAAATTTTTACTGGTGATCTATCTAAATTACACATGTTAATCTATCTACATTTTTTTTCAATGAAGAACAAAAAGTTAATCTTAATTTTTCTTCTAACCAAACTTATTAAAATAATAATAATAATAATAATAATAATAATAATAATAATAATAATAAACAGCGTATATTCTTAATACGAAATACTTTGAATTTGAATTGTATTAAAAGAAACTATTTATTAATAAATTCAGAGACAGATAATTGTTTATTTTAGCATATAAACTTCATTAAAAAGTTATTATTCAGAGAATAAAAATACTGGAGAAGAAAGATTGCGAAAGTTTTGTTAAAAGTGTTTATTTTTTACAATTATCTATATAAAAAAGAATAAAGCTCTGGAAACTCGAAACTTATAGACTTTCTTTTTATACACGATGCTTGTTTTAGGATCTCATGAATAGGATTTGACTATTTTCAAAAAATGTCCACCCGTCTGTTTTGGTATGATACAAATATTTTGGAAACACTCTATCTCAAGAACAAATGAATGGAAATTAATGAAACTACAGATTATTTTAGACTTAGATTTTACTTTAGTTCTGATTAATTATTGAAGTTTATCACTAAACAGGTGACATTTCTATGTTGCATTTGTTACAATTCCGACAATAGGTATATCTCATGAACTAATGTACGGGAAGCTCAAAACTTATAGACTTTCATTTTATACACGATGATACTTTTGGGATGTCATGAACAGGATTTGAGTATTTTCAAAAAATGTCAGCCCGTCTCTTTTAGTATGATACAAATATTGTGGAAACACTCTATCTCAAGATCAGATGAACGGAAATTAATAAAACTACAGATTATTTTAGATTATGACATAAATTAGTTCTGATTAATTATTGAAGTCTATCACTAAACAGGTGAAATTGCTATGTTGCATTTATTACAATTCCAACAATAGGTACATTTGATTAACTAATGCACGAGATTTCATAAAACTTAATATCCTGTTAGACACATACTAGGTGATTAGGATTGAATGAAAATCGTCCGAAATGTCTTTCGTATCTGCTGTGTATTTCACAATTTCCGAGATAGTTATATCTCAAGAACTATTGAACGGAATTTTATGAATCTTCATATTTTGTTGAAAAAATAGAACCTGATTTGGTTTGGATGTATAATGCCTACCAGATGGTGCTGCAAGTTCACAATTCATTCGATCTCTATATCTCCAGAATTTATACACGGTAGTTCCTCAATCAGTATATTGTGTTATACTTGACATAACCAGGAGCTAAGCCAATTGTAAACATTCCAATAAGGGCAGCTGAAATCCTACGCTAGAGAAAATATTTCTAATCTGGTCCAAAATTTATTGGTTGGATTGCGCCTGCGAAAATTAAAGTATTATTGACTCCATTATTGCAACTCTCATTTAGTTTTAACCGCATTGTCATCCGCCTCGCACATTTCTAATGCTGACTTTAAGATGTGTTTCTTTATACAGTTGAGGCCTATATAAACATAAAACATATTTTTACATGTTTATGCAATAAATTTTGTTTTCAGATTCTTTTATCTTGTTTGTATTTTTATTTATTTTCTTTGAATTCTTTATTCCTACAGCGTATTTGATTTACAGAGTTGAATTCAAACATTTTCCTCCTGGAGGTTACGGTTACACCTACTTACGGTTCGTGAGGGGGGAAACTTCTAACAGATAATTTGGAGGGTGTAATTACACATTTTTGCCATTAAAACGCATAAAATCTAAAACCTTCCTGGTAGGAGTAGTTCTCTCATGCTTCCGAAAGGGATCCCCTAAATTCAACACTGTTTGAATATATAATGTTTTTCGTTTGATTAATCGTAGGGTATATTTTTTTGTCAATATAGCATATTTTTAAAACATTTAAAACAAAATATATTATTGAAAAATGTTGAAAACGACACAGGCAAACAGTCTGTAAAAAAACACCCGTGACAGCAAAAGCTGTTAAACACTTATGAAACGAAAAGGAGAGAGTAAGTTGCGAAGAAATTGACATGCAAGAAGTCTGAAGCCGAAAATCAACCCAAAAAGCCAAAGAATCATTAGAAATGTTATATCCCTTGCAAATTCAATTAAATCAAAGTGCAGAGGGGGCTAAAAAACAGCTTTGTTATCATCTTCGCCAAATAAAGTAAACCTTGAAATAAAATTTTTAAAAAAACGACAAAAAGGAAGCTCTCACAGCACAACAGCAATTGCAACATCGAGTTTTAAAAAGTAGGCATAATGCAATTGGAAAGAAAATGATGGAAAAGAAGAGCTACAGACATAATGTAAAGAAAACTACTGTTGCAAAAAAATTTTAATGATTCAGAATCTAAATAGAAAAACAAGACAGTAATGATTGGTTTTGCCTAATTTATAAGAAAAATAAAATAGCAGAAATGATTCAGTGTTCAGATTGCCAAATACGGTTCCTTGGGTTGTGTGCTGGAATAAAAAAAAATGAATAAATGAAATTAATGTGTAAGCTTTGCATCACTTCTTACATGATACTCAAGTAACTGGCAATTAGTTCCATAATTTCTATTCGTAATTACTGATAACTTTGATTGATATTTTGAATGCATTTTGATTTAAAACAATTACTCTTATTTTCAATCATTTGATTTCACTATATTTCATTGCTGTGATTTTGTGTGATTGTTTCATTAATCGCAAACTTTGCTTTTAATAATATTAGTTATATTCCCTAGTCATTAAAACAACCTGATATTGTATGGTCCAATTTAGGAGACTGGGGTCCAACTTAGGCGACCAATTGCTGAATTTGGACCACTTTTGACAATTTTTTTAAATTAAAATAAAACTTAAGATTTCAGAAAGAAATTGATCTAAAGATTTATTTAGTTAGTAGATGAATAGATTGACCCCGTGTAGGAATATTTTGCAGATATTCCAAAAATTAAGTGAGTTACACCTGAAAATAAGTGAAGTGGTTCAAATTCGGCTACTCTCCCCTACGTAGTGCTCTAAAAAAAAACACTTACATTCGAAAGGAATATGAGTGTGACGAATTGGCTGAATGTGTCAATTGTTTTCATCGCAGGAACTGTCTAATTGTTTTTTATCTGCATCTAGTAATTTCATTTCTTAAAATAGTGAGGAATTTAACGACAAATATTTTTATCTGGAAAATGTTTAGGTACTCTGGAAAATGTTTAGGAACATTGGAAAATTCATAAAGGAAGATGAAATTTCAGTAAATTCCAGTTTGCCAAACAACTTTTGATTTTAACATCAATTAACTTTCATAAGGGACTAGAGAAATAGGAATATTAAAAAGGATAGTAACTGCGGAAATATTCTAGTTTGTTTAGACTCGTACAGCAAATGGTATGCATTTGAATCTTGGGTGCAATATGTTAAACAATAATAGTGCTAAATTAAAGAAGTGTGTAACTATTTTACATCAGGCATTATTTTAAATTATTATTATTTAAGTTTATCAGTTTCAAAATAAAACGTGTTATGCATTTTTAACAAATTAAATAAACAAAATAAATAAAGATAATTAAAAATAGATTATATTTAAAATTTCGTGTTTTGAATAACTAAATGAAAAGTGTATTTAATATTCAATTTTAATTCTTATGAAAAAATTTAGTGAAATCAAATATTTTTCTCTTCATGAGAAAGTATCCAGCTCTGATTATTATTTAATTTGATCACAAATACTCTATTTATATAAGTATAAAATGTCTTCAGGTAATTTTCCGAAAGATATTTTAAATAATATTTCTTAATTTATACCGTAAGACACCAATTAATGAAAATTGCAAATATCGAATTCTGTTGCATTAAAAATATTTTTAAAAAATAATGTTTAGAATAAAGTAATTCTTACAGAAAAGTAACATATTTCATTACGTCTTACTTAGTTTATGGTTAGTATAGCGTTAGTATGGTAATGAGTAAGTGTAATCGATTTTTCCATGGGGATCGTTCCATACGAAATGAGCAAATTAGCTGTGGCAGACATGGCACAGATTTTAATGAAAATCATTATATAAGTAGATCATATCTATTTATGAGTAAATATAAAAAAAATAGATTTCAGGATTTTTTGTTTAAGCATTAAAATTTACATTAAAACTGCATGCAAAATCGAGATTTTGTCAACATGCTAAAAACTTCAATTCTGATTATTAGCCTTGGGAATTGAAAGACTATATTAAAAATTATTTATAATTAGGAAAGAATAATAAGCAGCAGATCGGCGTAAGTTAGTAATTGTAATTTTATTCCGTAATTTGAAAAAAAAAATAATTTTGAAAATTTTTGAGGGAAAAATTCAATATTTCTATTATTTATTTAAACATGAAGGATAGCTCTGACAAGGTAACAACAACTTGTCGTTATAGCTAAAAGTATATATTTTAAATTTTGAAAGTTTCATTCTTGTCTTTTTACTCCTTAATGAGAAAAAAAAATAAATAGTAAAAAATGTTGAAGGGTAAAATGCAATATTTCTATCACTTCTTTTTAAGTGAAGAAAAGCTTTATTAAACTTTTAAATTATTTGATATTATAGATAAAAGTGTATATTTTGAATATAGAAGCTTTAATTCTTACTTTCAGTTTATTTTTGGCTATTAATATATTTATTTTAAACTACAGTAAAAAAAAAAAAATAATCTTTCGTTGAACAAAAAATTATATATTTATCCAATAAATACATAGATGGCAGCACTACATATTTTTTTACCTTTGAAATCGTCCAATATTGTAAAAAAAACGCGCGCCGATTCAAAGAGGAAAGCTCTTGAAATGCAAGAAATATTACTTTTTAAACCATATTTTTTGACGTTAGAAATCAAAAAGCAATCTTTTTTTTTATCATATCATGGACTTATTGATCTTTATGCGTGTACAATTAATTGTAATATCTCGCCATTCCTTCATTATTTTTATACCTATCAATAAGAGGAAAAATTACGATTTTGTCATTTTTTTTAAAGTTCCTAAACTTTTTTAAAGGTGAAGGAAATACATGGCAAATAAAAAACTTTAGCAATTCGATCTTAATATAAAACACTACATCCGGCATCAATTTCACAGATGTTTTTGAATTCCTTTATTTTTTATAACGTTTTTAATTTTCTCAAAATTGAAAAATTTTCAATTTTTACAACAAATATAAGATTAATCATGACGTTGCCAAATTATCATTACTAATTAAATATGAAGAAAATTTTCTTCAGATTACAATATTACGAAAAGATTTAATTTATGTTAAATAGTTTTCAAGATACGGAACTTCAAAATTGCAACTTTGAACGATTGTGCACATGCCATTCAATGTCACAAGCTTTTTAAATGTTCAGAACTTCCAAAAGTTTTTATTTTTTTGTCGAAATATTTTGCAATGCTCTATTTGAATATGAATTGAATCTGTGTATCAAATTTTATTGAAATCGGTTACTATGCAGCCACGACTTTTTTTTTAAATTTTTGCTCATTTTGTGTGGGATGACCCATGGTCGAAATATTTTTCTTCATTATTTAATCACTGCTTATATATATTTAATTGTTCTTTTATGGCATTATCCCTTCAACTGAGTTTATCTGAATGAATTTCTAATCCTGATCTATAAGAGATGTTTTAAATTGCGAATAATTACTGTTTTTAAAACTTCGAAAGAAGTGTAATCTGATATTAATTTCTTAAAACTCTTGCAAACATTTGAATCATTAATGAAGCCACATCCTCATTAAATTTAGGAACATCTGGTTCTTGATTAAAATGTTAAAAATCAATTTTAAGAATAACATAACTTAATCTTAAAATGTTATTTTTCGTTCTTTAATGTTTTAAAAAGTAAATTTAGGACGGAGTTGTTGCAAACACTCTAGTATGTTTAAGAGTTATTTTGAATATTTTTAACATCCATAGCTAGAAATAGAAATATTATGCAAATTGCCTGGATGAATTTAAATTGTTTTATTCATTAAAATCTGAGAGTAATGTAGTAAACGGACAATTTTCAATAAGGAAATGCCTTTATAAAATTATTTACCAAGTTCATGACTATGTTTTTTACTAATTCAATAAATACCTGTCATGACAAGGCAAAAAATTAAGTTGATGCTATACATTTTAAAGGATTAGGAATTTCTAAATGCTTTAAGTTTTCCGTATGAATAATACCGTAAATATATCTTCCGTGTTTTACAAATCTTTAAAATAAATTTCCATCATTAATCTTGATACGTATTAGAAAAGTATTGTTTTAAGATTACTTTCCTAAAAAATTCTTTTAAGAATAACATAACTAAATGTTGCCTCTTTTCGTTCTTTGATGTTTTAAAAAGAAGTTGAAAAGGAATTTGAGGACAGAGGTGTTACAAACACTCGAGTATGTTTAGAGTTATTTAGAACAGTTTTTTACATTCAAAGCTGGATTGCGAAATACACTGACGGAAAAAAATATCCCAACACCAAGAAAGACTTGTGTTAGACAAACGAAATTTGGTAGGCATGTTTATACATCTGAAAGATGACATCGATTGAAATTTCGCGCTGCGCATAAGTCTGGTGCTAGTGGCGTCACTAAGAACTTGCAGATCATGTTTACTTTAAATGCGTGCTGTAAAGTGTATGGATGTTATTTAGCTTCGAAATGTGACGCATTGAGTTGATGTTAGCCAAGAATGCCTTTAACAAGACGAAGAAGCCACTGCCAACAGCTCACCGAGTTGGAACGAGGTCGCATATTCTTACTACGAGAAGGTGGATTTTCTTTCCGCGATATTGCAGAAAGACTTGGCTGGAATGTATCCACTGTGCATGATTGTTGGAAGCAGTGGTCGAGGGGCGGTACTGCCTTAAGAAGACCGGGTTCCAGGCGCCCACGTGGCACTCCTGATAGGAAAGATCGCTGTATACGGAGCACGCCTGTGGCGCATCGTACTGCGTCTGCGGCATAAATTCAAGCTGCAGTTGGTACCATAGTGACACAACGAACTGTTAGAAATGAGTTACTTCAAGAACAGCTCAGAGCTAGGCCCCCTCTAGCGTGCATTCCACTGACTCCAAGCCATTGCCGTTTGCGAAGCCATTTGTGTCAAACCAGATCTCATTGGTGGGTTGAGTGGAGATCTGTTGTGTTTCTTTTTCATCAGAAAACACAACAGATCTCCACTCTCTCCTCCAATGAGCTCTGGCTTTACACCAATGGCGTCGCAAACGGCAATGTCTTGAAGTCAGCAGAATGTACGCTAGAGGGCGCCTAGCTCTGAGCTGTCCTAGAAGTAAACAATTTCTAACAGTTGGTTGTGTCACTGTGGTACCCCCTGCAGCTCGAATTTCTGCCGCAGATGCAGTACGATGCGCCACAGATGTGCGACGAAAACGGCGATTTTTCCTCTCAGGAGTGCCACGTGGCCGCCTGGAACCCAGTCTTCTTGAAGCAGTACCATTCCTTGACCTCTACTTCCAACAATCATGCACGGTGGATACATTCCAGCCAAGTCTTTCTGCAATATCGCGGAAAGATAATCCCCCTTCTCGTAGCCCGATTATGCGACCTCGTTCCAACTCTGTGAGCTGATGACAGTGGCTTCTTCATCTTGTTAAAGGCATTCCTGGCTAACATCAACTCAATACGTCACATTTCGAAGCTAAATAACGCCCACAAACATTACAGCACGCATTTAAAGTAAACCTGATCTGCAAGTTCTGAGTGGCGCTACTAGCGCCACACTTATGCACGAAGCGCGAAATTTCAATCAATGCCATCTTTCAGATGTATAAACACGCCTACCAAATTTCGCTTATTTAACACAAGTCTTTCTTGGTGTTGGGATTTTAGTTTTCCGTCAGTGTATTACGTAAAGTTCTCGAACGAATTTAAATTATTTTTCCTGATTAAAAGCTAAGTGTAACACAGTAAACCGACGATTTTCAGGACGAATAGAATCTAAGTTCGTTTTTCAAATTTCAATAAAATGTTTTATATTAATTCAAGAAATTTATTTCATGAGAGAGCGAAAACTCAGGTTGCGGAGAACATTTAAAGGTTTCTGAATCTGTAAAGGATTTAAGATAGCCGTATGAAGAAAAGTGTAAATATATCTGCTGTTCATCATTTGTCTAAATACATGACAGAAAAGTATTGTTTCCTTCTTCTTTGCACAGAAATTTGCGTATAGCATGAAACCTGGGTATTTTATATGAGATTGTTTTCCAGCATCAGTGTGTTTTTGACTACCTTTTTATTGTTATTCATATGGAAAAAAAATGTTTTTCCTAGATTTACTTCTTTCGACGTGCTGTGCTTGATCATATAATAACATTTACGTATGTTCTTGTAAAAATCTATACAAGGCTACTTTAAAAACAGGCAGCTGTCCAGCACAGAAAAGCCAGGAAAATCTAACATAACAACACAAAAATGTTCAATAACCTTTTCAAAGTCAAATGCATTTTAAAAAAGCGTTCTTTATATTTAGAAATTTCAGAAAATAACCTATTTCGAGATATAAAGACGCATTTAAAAAACAAAGATTTATTTGCTGTCACAGATTATTAGAAACTTCTGAAAGACGTTTTTAACCCCTTGTTGGTCTGTAGGATATATTTTATTCCACCTAATTTTAATGAAGATGAGCACCAGAAACTTTTAAATTAAGTGTTACTTCTCTAATTTTCCAGGAAAATAATTATAGGATTGCTTTCCCTTACTTCGAAATGATTTTGTTCGAAAATTCGTTGTGAATTTAACATTAGAGAAACGCAATTACTTGCCCCTAAAGTGGTTAAATGTGTATAACATTTTTGTTGAACAAGAAAATATTTACTTAAGGAATGATAACATCCGAAACACATATAAATTGGGTTGAAAAACAGTTTATTACACTACAAAAAGTAGTCTGAATCATTTCTGAAAATAACTTATAGCAAATAAAACATTGATGTGATAAATTATTCACTAAAACGGAACAACATATTAGTCTATGATGTAACTCTCTTCGCAATGATGTGCAGCTTAGAAGATTTTATTACATATCATTAATTCGTGATTATATTGCACTTTTTTAGATTACAAAATATTTGGCTATTTTCACGCAATGTGCAGCGTAATATTAGGAAATTTTGAGGTAATTATTGAGGTAAATAATCGAGATAAAAAGTCATAAGAGGTATGGAAATACACAAGCAGGTGAATATAATAAGTTTGAAAATTAATAAAATTCGTAATTTTTTCATAATTATTATTAATTTATAAATACAATTAATTTATAATAACATATTATTATTTAGAATTAATATTACCTTGCTTATTGCCTTTTTTTGTAATGTAGCATTTTCTGTCTCATTTACAGCTTTTTCAGACTTTTCTTGGTTAGTGTCATTTCTGAACAAGCAATAAATCAAGCAATAAATCAATTTTTTATACTTTAAATTTAGTAGTTTTTGTAACTATAGCTAATAAACTATAACCTAATTTATCTATCTTAAATTTAACTCAGTGTTGCCAGATTGTATAATTTGTCCCCTTTTTGGGGGACAAACAGTTCGTGGGGAAATTTTTGGGGACTATCAATATTTTTGGGGGAAAACTTTGGGATTTCCCCCCTATTTTACTTAAAGTTTACTTTTAGTCATCTTGCAAAACTGAATCTCTTTCGAACTCCGCACGATAACGTTACTTAGAATAGATCTATCAACATAAACGTATGTTAAAATGAACTTTTAACTATACTTTATAAGAATCAATTAATAATATACAAATTCATTGAAGCAAACTATTTTCAAAATTCAACTGAATTTGGAAAATGGAAAAATAAATTAAAACTTAATTATTAAATGGTTAAAAAATAATGAAAATATTTACAATATTATTAACTTATTCTATAAAACATAGGTTATAGCTTAATGTAACACATGTTTTACGTTCATATATCAATTTTAAGTTAAGTTATCGTGAGTATAATGACATAGAGTGACCGACCCAGTAGATGATCCAATAAGGTCAGTGCTACAGTGTTTTTATTATATTTCTATCCATTTAAGTTTAGAAGTAAACTAACATAATTGCTAGAGCCCTTAATGAATGTCCTATAATGAGCAAAAATGAAATCTAATGAAATTAAATAGCAACAAAATTATAAGTATATAGTTTCTTCAATTACCATTTTCCCAGCAGTTGATCAATCGAGGAAAATTAAAAAAATTATCTTTAAAATATCATACTTAACCCTTAAATGCCTGATTTTTCATAAGTCATTGCAATAATGTTTTTCGGCTTTCATTGTTTAATTAAATCATGGGAAAAATACTTAAAAAAATCATATTTTGTTTTAAGTATGGTTTACGGCTAAAAAACAGTTTGTTACTAATCTGCAATACTGGTCTTTAATTGACAAAAATAATTTTCCTTGATAAAATTCTTTAATATTAAACGCACAAGAATTTCAGGAACTATAATAAGAAATAAGTTTTACTTGCTCACTGCAGAACAAAATAGAGTATTTCACAAGCTTCCAAACAAAACAAAAAGAACATGTAGAAACAACTGAAAAAATAAATCTATCTTTATTCTTAAACAGCACAAGTGTTGCCATCTACATGTTAAAAATTGATTTAATAATATTTTCAGAATGTGTATTATTGGCAACATTAGGCATTATAGCTTCAATATTATTCTAATATTATTTTAGAAGCCTAAATTGGGTGTTTTGCTTTAAAGGAACACCCGACATTTAAGGATTAAGCTGTGATTAACAATAATTCACATAAAACTACTATTTGAAATAAGCAAGATGGAAGTGGATTCTTTTAACTTACCGTAATTGTCTTCAACTAATCAAAAACTAAATTTTTACATTTTCTAATTAAAAAAAAATCATAAAATTGCTTCTCCTACAGCAGGTAGCTGACAATAGTGTGATAACAGGTGCTCCAACATTTAAACAAAAATATAATGTCTAGTGCCCCGTGTAAAACCCATTTCCGACAAAAATAGTGTATTTTTTCAAAAATTTGATCAACTACTGGAGTGATATAAACTACTGGTGAGGTCACCCTACCATGTAAAAATGTTTTGCATTATTAAATGAACTATATTTTTTATTATATTAATTTTATAATATTATAATTGTTTATTTTTATATTTTATAAAGCTTTAAATATGGCTTAATATATTACACAGATTTCTGTAATTTCAATAAATATTTAGAAAGTTATGAGAACTTGAAATTATACAACATTTGCACTGGCGACGAAGATTTTAAAAGATATGAGACTCCACAAGTAGACTTTAAGACAATAGGTAGATTAGTAGATAGTAAGATTTTAAGCAGACTCCTTAAACTGCAATTTTTCTATTCAAAAAGGCTCAGAAGATTACAAGACTTTCACTCAATAGATTTTTTGTTATGTTGCTTTCAACTAGGAACCCCTCAAAGCTGCTCTACAGTTCAGCAACAAAAAACTTCTTTTGGAATTTTCGGTATAGATTTGTAATTTCCGAATAAAATAAAAATTCCTGGTATGCACCAATGATGCATATGCGCTAAGGAAAATGGAATTTGGAAATTCTGAATAAAATAGAAATTTCTGATGAGCCATAATTATGTACATGAGCTAAATTGTACAAATTCTTAATTTTCAGAATTGATAAATTAATTTTGTAAACCGGCATCAATTTTGAACATAAGACATAAAGAAAAATTATACAGCTTTAAACAAGGTTAAATTATAATAACATATTTGGTACATTAGAAAAAAAATATCCCAAATTCCGAATTAATGTATTTGATTATTCTATTTATTATACTATTTATAGTACGACATGCAGAATTGTGCCACAAAACACTCCAATGAAATGTTTTCCTAATATAAAAAATTTAGTTCATGAAAGTTATAACTTAATCATATCTAAAAGGCTTCCTGCAAATTACACGAGTTATTTTTCTTCATTATTTATAATGTATAAAAATATTAGTCTTAATTATTCTTCAACCCTTAAAGGTAAATGCTATCCGCAAATTCCACCAAATTCCTTATTATGAAGTTGTTTGAAGTTGAATTTCTTCTCTGAAATAATTTATTAATAATGCTTGAGTTAGAAAAGCATCATTGAAGCATGTACACTTTACTCAGGAAAAATCAATTATTCAAATAAGAAAAATACGGGCGGCAAGAACATTGCTCAAATTCGATTAAAGGCTGACTTTTGTATTTTTTCCTCCGAAGAGTAGAGTTATGCTAGTGCTAAATATATATTTTCACAGAAGTATCGTGTGCCATTTTTTAATAATTAAAAATAACTTGCGACATAAATGAAAGAAGGTAAGGAGAAAAAATTATTTTATAATTTCTGTTGATCTGCTAACTTTTAATTTTCTATGCATAGCGTAGCGGAAGGTTTTCGCGGCTATTTATTAGGATCATTGTAGATTTGGATTTTTATAAGTGACATAAATAATGATTATCTAAAAAACTAATTATTGTATTCCTAACTAAAGACATGGTACAAAAATTCATTAAAATTACCAAATACATGATAATTACTTACCTGTTTTAACTCCTATCTTTTATTGCAACATTTTATAGAGAGTTTTATTATTCGCTTAACTTTTTATGAAAAAAATTTCTCCTTTATGCTGATTATTATACTGGGTAACAAGTTGATATTAAGTCAAATATGATAACTCTTAGAATAATAATTAAAGAACACATAAAAATTAACAAATAAAGCTTAAAATATATTTAAGTTCTTTAATTTTGCGACAAATATGTAATATTTTAATGTAGTTTTCGTTGCAATGTCCACACATTAAAGATATTAAATAATTAAAATTTAAAATATAATATATGCTGTACTTATCGCAATATCCTTTCATATAGAAATAAATTTAAGAAAAATACACTGCGCTACGACATTTTGTGTATATATTTTCCTTTTTTTAAAAATCGTATAGGGGAGCTAGGGGATGTATGGGACAAGGGATGGATGGGGCATTCTCAATATTTCAGGCAATAAACATTTATTTTAAATTGCTTCCTAACCCCATACACCTCTACCACAGTGTGCTTCAGAACTAAAAGTAGGACCACATTGCTGTTTTCATTTTCCTTCAAAGTTGCATTTTCTGAAATCTCTGCTTAAAAGTAAGTTTTTTATACATTTGAAGATGTAAAATATCTTATACAATATAAAAAATTAAGCTATGTTGTAGTTATTTATTTTAAGGTTCAATATCAATAATTAAAATGGATGAATAGTAAACATTGTGACAAAATAATTTTTGAGGTAAAACGGCTGAGAAGGGATATTATGCATCATGGGGATGATTGCAGACATTTCAAATGGGGATGAATGGGACATTCTCACTCCTCCCTAGAGATGTTGAAAATTTTATTTATTAATTAAATGGTATTGTATAGGATGATAAATGAATAATTTACGTCAATTAATAGTATTAAATAGTATTATATGAGTTGTTAATGTTTAAAATTTCTGAGTGTTACTTATTGTATTGTAATAATTATTAATGGATTATCAAAAAAATTGGTACTAAAACTTAATCAAAATAGATAAAATTGATAAAAATAGTATATGTGTATTGATCAAATGGGGGAAATTATATAGAATTTTGAAATGTTGCACAAATAAATCCCCACCCCAAACATATAGGGTCAATTGGAAAGTCGGGTCGTGTTGGGGAAGTCAATTCGTACCGGAAAATTCAATCATTTAATTATTAGACATTGATTCCGATATCTAATGTCTAATAATTATCGGACAGCATTTTCCGGTACGAATTGATTTTCCCAACACCACATGACTTTCCGATCGACACAATAATTTCCGTTCTGCATGTTTCTACGAAACATTTAATTAATATTAATTAATAAGTTATGATTGAAAACTATTAGCTATGCTATATTTAAAAGACATTTTGCACTTTCATTTCAAATCTAAAATGCTCATAAGTGAAAAAAAAAGAACAGGTTGATAGCCGAAGTCCGCATTAAAAGTTAAAACTGCAATAAAATAAGTTATTGAAAAAAAAAAAAAAAAAAAAAAAAAAAACATATCGATTCGTGCTGTAAAATCATATATTACAAATATAATTTTCATATAAGTTTATAATTATAAATTTTAATTTGGTAAAATTGAATACAGGGAGGAAAATCTTTGTGTCCCATCCATCCCTATTAGTGTCCCATTCATCCCTGCTGTGGGAAAATTGGGACAGGGAGGAACTTTTTTTTTTATTTCATAATATTTTTCTGAATAAATCATAATCTAGAATAAATATTGTTCATATATGTTGGCAAATACCTAATGTATGAAATGTGATATATAATATTGATAGTAACTTAAATAAATAAAATATAAAAAAAAATATTTTTGTTAAAATGTCCCATTCATAACCCACATCCCCTATATTATTTAATAATTATGTTATAATTTCTTATTCGAGTTACATTTTTGTATAATGAATGTACTATTAGTTATAATTTATTAATTTTATATGAAACACATTTAAAACATCATGGCTCTAGAATTATGTTATTTTAACATAGCATATTTCCAGTATTATTAAAAAGTGATGGGAAAAATTATATCAGCTACATATAGGGCAAATCCATCGTAACTGACGTAACATTTTATCACCGAATTTTGTTTTCAAATCATTGTAGAAAATTTACTAATAAAGCTAGAACAATTTTTTACAGTTTAAAATATTTCTCACTAAAGTCTTAATACACAAATACCTGCAGACTATTTCAATCTCTCTTTGAGCCCCCAAAATTGCAATTCAAAATTCTGTAACTGACGTAACATAAAATATACAAACATTTTTTCTACCTTCACTGAAGTGCAAAAATTATCAAAACTATCCAGTTAAAAAATTTATTTGTGATTTAATGTTCTCAACAACACTAAGTAATGTCAAATTATAACTGTAACTTGTTTAATTAATTTCTGAATAATAAAAAATAAAAAAATGGCATTTATGCGTGTAAATAACGTAACTTTTATTGTGTAACTGACGTAACATTATGACTTTACAGAGACAATAATGGTACTTAACTTAGTATGTAAACAGTATTTTACAATGTCTTTTTATTAGACTTTTTCTATAGAATATACAAATATTAAGTTTTCCAATCATACCCTTAAATTAAACATATTATAAATTTGATTTCCCTACCCCTCCAAAATGATGATTTGTTGTGGATTTGCCCTATATCATGAAATATATATCATAATTTCTTGATAACTTTATTCTTTATAGCATCAAAATTGTGCTTTAACTATCAAAACTATTAAGCATCTATTTTCTTCAATATAAAAAACGGCCATAAATTTTGTTTACTTATAAATTTTATATATAAAAAAAAAAAAAAAAAAAAAAAAAAAACGCAATTGAATAATATTTTTCTGTGTTTAGCTTAATAAAATAATATTTAAACTACGTTTGTAGTGTTCTGTTTTCTAACTAGTTTTACAGTTTTCTGATAAAGATATGTCATTTTATAATTCATAATGTTATTTTTGATATGCTTCGAAATTGAATATGTTTAACTGTAAAAAATGCTGATATATTCTGAAAGAAAAAATCTAATCCTGGCGTTGCCTTATCTGATTGTATTGTGATTTTGGAACTTTGTATGTTTTTCCTGCAAAAAGTATTGGATATAAACACATTAAACTTGCTATTTTATAGGCAAAGGTGTGATAAACACATTAGAACTCACAGTTTTTAAATCAAAGTATTATAAAAAAAGCGTTATTTAGAGGACTATATGAGACGTTCAGAAGACAATCCGACTAACTCCAGTTTAAGTGGCGTTTTTTAAATCAAAAGAACATTGAAAATTTTCTATATATTTATACAGTGATAAAAAAGTTATAATTGATTACAAGAAAATTAATGAGTTCAATTAAAATATCCCGATAAAAAATATTATATAGATACAATATTTTTATAGTTACAATAACTTTAATTGTTTATACTGAACTTTATACTGAACTGGAGTTAATCAATTTGTGCACTGATCGACTCATATAGCTCAGACTCACAAGTTCAAAAACTATGTATAATAACTATACCATCTTTTATTGTCATGTATTTGAATGGACTGTGATTTGTAGGGTTCAATAATTTTTTTTTAAACATTGCAACATATTTGAAAAGTATTTATGAAATCTGTTTGTCTGGCTGGTTGTGTAGCCGTGTGGTCGTCTGTCTCTGTATCTTTCCGCTCTCTAATCTTGCAAATATACTCGGATTGTTATGTACGAGAAGGTATGGAAGGGTGACTGTGGCCATTTTCAGTATGGAAATTGAGGTGTGTAGCATTTATATATTTTTTAAGGGCACAATCAAAAGAACCAAGTTATATGAGATTATATAAGTACTTCGAAAATTTTGAAATTCTTATATATCATTTAAGAATCATTTAATACTGTGAGAAGTTTGTTGTAGAATATGGCGAGCATAACATTTATCATTTATTTACAGGGCACAAAAAATAATTCCATTACACTACTATCTATGCACAATTCCAGGAAGGGCATTTTTAGTTGTGGTATGCGTTTTTAAATTTAACTAAATTTTTGAATATTATTTTGTATATATAAATTCTAAAAATGATATACATGGCTCCAGAAAAAAAAAAAAAAAATGCGTATATTTACGTTTGTTGACAAGAATTGCTGAAAGGCAATTTTATATCGTGTGACATTTTATTGACTTTCATAATTTAAGTAAATTTTAGAATACCCTGATTCCATTTTGGGAGTAGCACAATTTCATGTCCCTCATTATTTTCCAAATCATTTTGACTTTAAGCTGTATTTAACCTTTTTGTAAATGAATTTCTTATCACTAATAAAAAACGAAAATTTTACTTTGATAACACTTATTAAATGCTTAATATTAAAAATAGAGTCAGAACTTTAACAAAACAAGTAAATATAAAATAAAAAATAACTATTCAGAGACAACGGAATGTTTTTCACATTTCGTTGCAAAAGACAAATACAAGCATTAATTAAGAACATCCGAAATACAGGTATCTGTACTGTCATGTACTGACAATAGACTGAAATATTTAGCTGATTTATTCTCAGAAGATCGATTTGTTCTTTTAGAACCCTGTTCCATTTTACACATACTCTCCCCTAAACGCTACACATAACTGCTGAATTGTGTTGCGCTGGAACTTGTTATTGCCTTCTGTATTGCTTCTTGAATGTGAAGAGTGAACAATTGAAAAAAAGCGAACTTAATGTAGAGTTACTTAGAAAGACTTATTATTTGTCCCTCAGCAATGTCAGATTATGTATTATGACATATTTTGATATTAGCCTGAATATATAACTAATATGGAAAAATCCTCTTGTTACTTTACGCCCCTGTCCCGTTTAGCTCTTACTCTCTACTAAACGCTTCATGTAATCGATTACTTGAGTTGCATTGGAATTTGTTATTGCATTTTGTATTGGCGCTTGAATGTCAAGAGTGACAAAATGAAGAAAGACAAAATAAAATAGAATTGAGAAGAAAGGCTCATTATTTGTTCTCCGAAAGCGTCTATTTATTAGCTTGTTACTTTCTTGTACATACAACAGAAAAAAAAATAATGGTGTAGTTTGACACTCTAAACTTTGAAAATCGTTCTCTTTATTGTAATATTAGTTATGAAATTATAGACATTTGATAGCAAAATGTACATTATTAAATTCGTAAAAATCTGTGAATTTTACAATACTGTCAATTTCGAAACTATAAAAATACATCAACAAATTGCAAATGCAACAAATTAACTCCATGTAAAAATATACTAATTACAAATGCTAAAAAGTGTAAATTAAAATACTTTAAAACCAGTAAAAATACATTTATTTCGACTGTTGACATGTTTCGACTCACTCAAAATTACTTGGGGTGAGTCGAAACATGCCAACAGTCGAAATAAACGCATTTTTACTGGTTTTAAAGTTTTAATTTACACATTTTAGCATTTGAAATTAGTATATAAAATACATGTTATGTCATTAAACACCAATATATATATATATATATATATATATATACAGGGTGTCCATCAAATAAGACACTCATTATAAAATTAAATATCTCAAAAGCAAAGATCAATAGAATTATTCGGTAAACGGTTTATTTATTAGTTAAGCTGTAAAAATGTTATACAGAAGTTGCAAAATTTTGTTGCAAAAACCGTTAACAATTAGCGCTGTAATCGCAATGCCTATAAATTGTGATTCGAAGTTCACTAGCATCTTATTCCTAGATGGTTCCCTATGGAAGGACGAAAAGTGGGAAGTCCGCTTCTCAGATAGTATAATGTGCAGAAGCGGAGCCACGTGTTGACAGAATCGAGATTTGTTTCAAATTTTGCTACAAGCTATTTCGGTCTGGATACCAGTATTTCCGTAGTAGGTATTTTCTCTCCTAATTGCTAGATCGTGGAATCGAATCCAAGCAGAGCAGGGTTTTGAAAAAAGTGGAAATCTTTACTTTTTAATATTTATTTGAAAAAGTGTACTTGAAATTGTAAAAAAGAAGTTTGAATAATAAAAAAAAAAACTTTCTAGTTTTAAAATTTACTTAAGCTAAAAAAAAAAACACTTCTTTTAGTCATTGATCAGTTATAATAATAATTCATAAATCTTTTTTTTTTTTTTTTTTTTTTTTTGTAAAAAATAGTTTGAATGAAAAAATACAAAGTTTCTATTTAAAAAAAATAATTAAATTAAAAATATGATTTTAATTTTAAAAACTCTTTTTCTTTTTTTTTTTTTTTTTTTATCATTAAGCACAGAAGTATGATGCAGCTTGCATATTCACAATACCTACCCGTTTCAGATTCGACGCGGGTGTTTCTCAGTATATTTTTCTGGAATGAAATTTTGAATATTCTGAAACCTGAAAACTAGAGCTTCTAAATACATCTATTTAGTAGCCTTATTGAAAACAATCGCTACGCTGTCTGATGTAAACATGAAGTTATTATTTTACCATGTCCTACTAGGCGAACATGCCTTTTCATTGAGTATCTTTCTAATCTTAGGAAAATTATAAACGTGAAAATGTAGGTCTGAAGTCAGCGTCAAAACGGATGATTAAATGCTTTTGTATTTATTATCCCTTATATTCAGCTTCTTCTTTTTTTTTTCCAAGTGTGCAAAATCATTACTTAATAAAATTTACATATTTTGCGTATTTGTTATACATAAAATAAAAGCTATAAAAATAAAACCTACTTTAAATCAAATTTAACAATAGTATATATTTTATTATGTTTGTAATAGAATGGCATTTAAAAAAAAATTTGATTTGGTATTACAATAATAGTAGATACAGCAATGTTGACCTTTACTAAATATACCTGATGCGGAATTACAGGATTACAGGTGTTTACGATTTTTTTAGAAACACTATTTCATACTAATAGTAATCTTTGCTTTATAATTTCTGAATTTAAATAAGGTGAAGATTACTATTTGGAAATAGCTATTATAAAAATCCTGAAACACAATTATCGTGAAAAGGAGCATCAGCTATTTTACTTATATTGTGCCAATATTTGTGTTCATCGCTATCAGTGTTTCCAATTAAGCAGAATTCTGAATTCAAAATATCAACAACACTTTCGAAATCGTATTTTTTATTTTATTTAATCGACGAAAGCTTGTCATTAAATACGGTGAAAAATATTGTTAAAATATTCTGCAAGTCCATTAATGTAAAATATTGGGATTACACTGGAGATAGTATTTGTAATTAAACACCAGTACAGCAGAAATATTCCTACACATTGTAACACACAACGTAAAGTATTTACTTTGCGTTGGAAATATTAATAGTGAAATCGCAAAATATGTTTTGCCAATATTGCGCAAATATCTGCAAAATCTAAACTTCAAAATGTTGGGGGTAATATATAAATAATACAAACAATATAGACATAGAGCAATAGTTTTTTTGCATCGAGGAACATACCTTTTACCGGTTGTTTCACTAGGTATTTATACAGAGTTCAGTTAACATTGCTGTACTTATTAGTATTACTGTAATGTCAATGTCAAATCAATTTTTACATTTCTTTCTTTGAAATGCCACAGAATTACAAATGTAATAGAGAATTTCATTGTTAGATTTGATTAAAAGTAAGTTTTATTTTTATAATTTTTATTTTATGTATTAGGAATAAATAAAATATGTTAAATTTTATAAACTTAAGTGAAATTTTTGCTTAATAGAAAAAAATAATAGTATAGTGTATAAGGAATACAAAGGCAATCATCCAAATACGAAACTAATCTTACGTTTTAAAGCTGAATTCCGCCAAACCTTTTCACAATTTCACATTTATAATAATATTAAGATACTATCATTACTACATGGAGATAACAAAACTAACCGTTGATAAAATAATGCTCAAGGATAAAACTTATTCCTTTAATAGGACCTAAAACCCCGAACGGGTTAAATAATAATTCCATTAGAGGTCTGAACGGGCCGAAATTCCCAGGCCCGGGCCCACCCGACTCAAAGAGAAAAATGCGGCCCGTCCTGATACAAAAATTAAAAGTTCGGTCCGGCCCGTAGACCAAAAAAAAAATATATATATATTGGCCCGGCCGGCCCGAGTGAATTTTTACAAAACATGGATTTTTACGTCAATTTGGTTAAACATTTGTCGCGTACGAGGAGTTCTGACCAAAAATATTTATCTTAACTTTTTTTTTTCATGTTTATAATCTTCATTTTTATAGAAGTGTCGGAGGCTGCGATATTTATTTTTTTAATGAATCTATATTTCTTGTATGTAAATGTTTCAGTTATCATTAATATTATTAATCCGTATTCCATGTATTGAAGTCTTACACATCTGAAAAATGCTATACGATGAAATCTTTTAAGACGGAATTGATTGAAAAGAAAAAAAAATTCGTTATAGACAAGTTCCCTTCTTAGCAAGTGTAAATGTATTATATATTATTTTCTTACATTTTAGTATATTAAATTTGCATGGGTCAACACATTTTTCAGTTTAAAACAGGGTTCCGTCATAGGTAGGTTCTTTTTCACACGTTTTACTATATTTTAATAAGCATAGAAATCTACTATTCTTTAAAAAGAATAAATTTTAATGTTTAAGTGTAGAATAATGGCGATTTAAAAGTGTATACATTTTTTGCAAAAAATTTTGAGCCAGACCTGATTTTACTGACCTCTGAATGGACCAGGCCACGCTGAGACAATGATTTTCATAAGGCTGGGTTGAAATTAGGACTGAAAAAATTGGGCCGTGAAGACTAGGAATGAAACCAGTCCCGTCTCTGTACAAAATAAATAAATAAATAAATAAATAAAATAAAATAAAAAATAAAATTAAATTAAGCCTGGCCCGGCGCGAGTACCGTGAATGAAAATCGGCCCGTGCATATCTCTAAATTCCACGCCTCTATGAATTAGCAATCACCTTCAAAAATGTTTCAGAATATTCAAAATTTCGTACCACAAAAATATAGTGAGACATACCAGTGTCGAATCTGAACCGAGTAGGTATTGCGAATATGCATGCAGCTTCTAGCGATATTATACGAAGTTTTGGAAACGAGTGCAGTCTCCAAAATACTTTTGCATCGACGTTGATTATTGACTCTGAAGAAGAAATATAAATAACGTCAATTCCCTTTAAAAATGAAATAATTTAATTAATTATTTCTGTCCCTAAAACTTTGTTTACAAAGATCTATAATAATTCACGTATAAACAATAATACCAAAATATTATGCCGTGATTTAAAAATATAAAAATGAAATAAAAAGTACAAAATAATTTTTCAAAATATATGCGTTTTGATTTAAATTATTATATGGCTTTAAAAATTTTATTTAATAAAATATTTTAATAAGTTCTTATATAATGATATCTAAACTTTTTATTGAAAATTCTATTAACCCTTTCAGGGGGCAAGGCACTTCTATTCGTAAAATGCTGAAATTAGTGATCGACACCAGAATTTAGAAACAAATTTATTTTAAACTAAGCAAACGTTTTTGTTCACATATATAATAAAAGGAAAATGTTCATTCCAATATTCTGGTGCCAATGTGTCTTTTAGGAATAAAAATTAGGTGGTCCAAAAACGAACCACCGCCCTTGAAGGGGTTAACTGAAATCCTCTAAAATTAAAGCTACTGCAATAATTCTGTGACCAGATGTCTCTATTTCTGCACACCACCCCAACGAAAACGGTGGACTTTCCCACTTTCGTCCTTCCATAGGGAACCCATCTAGGAATGAGACGCTAGTGCTCTGGACTTGGAAGCACAATTTATAGGTTTGTGAGATATTTTGAAATCATATCCGCTGCACATCCTATGTATATATATTAAATTAATATATGTATATATGTTATACAGTTATAAAATTATATATATATTAATTTAATTATTAATTTCCGATATTCGTGAATTGGCTGTAATCTGAAGAAGAAATATAAATAAACGTAAAATATTTAAAATTTCATAATGAAGTACGAAAAATGAAAAGTAATAAATCCTACTTACACATTAAAAAAATTAAATTCAATAAAATTTACCAAATGGCTTCCTTTGATGTACCGAATTCATTTATTGAATAAAAGCTGCTGATACAATGATCCACATTGAAATAGTAAGCTGGGATAAGTATGTGAGGAAATATAATATTCCCCTCCCACTGTTTTTTTATTGTGTTGGAAGTCGAGTCTACGGTTTCTGTGAAATCTTTTCCATTCACGTTTCCTTTGAAATGAATGAATGTAGACGGAGAGCTCAGCTTTGAATGCAAATGGAAAATATTAATAATTTCCAAATGTATCAAATTGGAAAACAAAATAAGAATTCATTTTAAATATATTTTGAGATGCAACTTTATTTAAGAAATCTGAATTTCAGTCCTTGTTAATTAAATATGAATAACCCTTTTTTATTTCCTTTTGAAACTGTAGAAATGTATTGGCAAAGTTAATAGGCAATCAGTTAAAAATATGATGCTTCTAAATATTTTATATGCATTTTAAACATATTTAAGTTGTTCAGTAATTTTATTTTATTTTTGCTAGAATGAAGTATTAAGGAGTCTGCGTTCTTATGAAACATTAACGGTAATCACGTTAAATTCCAGATAATTGTTCGAAATAGCCAGGAACTGAAAAAACTTTTCAGGATATCCTTTTACTATTTTTTTTTTTTCGCAGTAAAAGATCGTACTGTAATATAAAAAATAATTCTATAAATTTGAAATGTTTTAGTATATGCCCAAAAAGAATTTATGTTTTATTGATATGGTATATTTTATTTTGTAAAAAACATTCACTCTGCCTTGTCTTTTTTAAATGTCTGTAGTTAAACAAATTAATTAAGTTGAACTAATTATTTTGAGAACAGTTTTTCAAAAGTAAATTTTAAATTATCAAAATCGACAAATATAAATGATATTCACTTTACATGTTAATTTAAATTTTAGAATTTGCTCACATTTCATGTTACTTTGGGAACTGTTTCATCAAAAAAATATTTTAAAGGATTTAAGGGGGACAAGGCTTAAAAACTTAAAAATTATTTTTTTAATTTTTGTAAATTTCACTTTAAATATTATTCAAGGGTACATTACAGGCATTATGGCATACATTTATCACAAAGAAAATAAAAAAAAAAATGATTAAAAAAAGTAATTTTTCGTAATATTTTAGAAGCTACGGAAACCTTTTGAAAATGCCCCATGCACATTTCATATCAATGAAAATCCCCAATATTTTTTATACAAGTTTGTTTTATATATATATATACATAAAACTAAGCATCGAATTTCATATATTTAAATTTAAAGGTAATAAAAAAAATTTCAAAATTTTTGGAAATTTTGAGCGGAAAAAATGCTCAAAATTTAGAAAATATTTTTTTTTTTGCCTTTAAATTCAAATACCCTATAAAATTAGATGCTGAGTTTTATTTAAATATATATAAACCAAACTTGTATAAAAAATATTGGGGTTTTTCATTGATATGGAATGCGCAGTTTGAAAAGGTCTCCATAACATCTAAAATATTGCGGAAAATTCCTTTTTTTTCATAAAAAAAAGATTTTTTTTTGTGACAAATGCATGCCATAATGCGCATAATGTACTCTTGAATAATATTTAAAGAGAAATTTACAAAAATAAAAAAAAAGTATTTTTAAGGTCCCTTGTCCCCTTAAAACGACAAATGTAAATGTCATAAATTGCGCTGTTTTATTTGCCATTTGTTGCTACTCTATAATTTACAATAATTTAGAGATTTTTTTTAAACTTAAATTTTAAATCATCGAAACCGACAAACTTACATTATTATGAAGCAAACCTATCAATTTAGATTATGATTTTTGGGGAACTAAATTCTTCAAAAATAATTTTTAAACAATCAAAAATGACAAGCATAAT
This sequence comes from Maratus speciosus, assembly GCA_963932465.1. Lineage (NCBI taxonomy): Eukaryota > Metazoa > Arthropoda > Arachnida > Araneae > Salticidae > Maratus > Maratus speciosus. The sequence goes on along the minus strand of OZ010786.1, from coordinate 540,027,971 downwards.
ATGAAGTGCACCTTTTCTAATATCATACAGTAATGTCATACAGTAATATGTCACATAAGATTAAAATTTATTCTACACTTTACGCAATATCGTCGCGTTCATATTTTTCTCTAAAATACATGGTTTAATTACAGTCATTTTCGTATATGCGTAAATTGATTTCCAGAAGTAATCACTAATTAGCTATAGCACATTTATTTTAACCTTCCATTGAATTCTATAAAATAAGCATGCATAATTCTGATACACATTTTTTGACTGCATTTTGTGTTTCGAAATTTACTGAATAGTACATTTTTTTTTGCTAGACTCAATAAATTCTTGTAAATATCATGGTGAACATCGTTTCATTGTTTTCTTACTACTGAGAAATAGTATGTATGGGCATTCTCACAATCTTTTGACTTTCATGTCCGTGAATAATAATTTTTAAATTAATACACTTTTTGTGTTTTTTATTTCATATACTGGGGAACATCCCATTGCATGATTACACAACAATATTAACGAGATAAATAAGTTTTGGACGATATTGGGGGTCCAAACACCTGGAAAAGTCCTATACCGTCCCGTGTCCCTGATGCTGATTTTTAAGTTTGGAGCTGTCTGTATAAAATTGTTTTAATAAAAATAATTCGATGCAATTTTTTTCTGAAACTGGAATATTGCTTTATATAAATATGTAGCTGAAAATTAACCTGCTCCCAATTTTAGGGTTGTTATTATTTTTTAAACTCTGTCCCTGAGTTTTAGATCCCCTACCATCCCTCTTCTAAAATTATACAGAAAATCATTTGAGATGCAGAAACAGATTTTTTTTCAAGTTTTTTCTCATGCAGATGTATGCTAGAGAATTAATGTCTAAAATTCCTTGGCAGGAAATTTACTGTAGAATTTAAATCAGCATTTAAATATCAATTTCAATCATCGTGGCTTTATTAAAAGTCTCACCGTCCCCGAGGATTATTCCTCCACTTTTTGAGGTAAGTTAAAAAAAAATAATAGTAATTTAATCCAATGTTAACAACTGTTTCTAAAAATCAATGAACATTGTGGCTATCACTTATTCTTAACATGATTTCCCTAGAAATATGTGGTAATTTTCTTTACCGTTCCATCCTTAACGTCCTTTTTTTTTACCATTTTGTCCGTTTTTTCCCAAACCATCCCATTTTCATACCTTACCGCCCCTTCTTTAACACCCCGTTAAGACAACGTTATACAACAATTCTGTATTAAAAGTACTACATTGTTATTATTTCTTATTTGAATGTCATGTGGGTACTATACGAGTTAATTATAAGTAAATTTTAGAAGAAAATAAAAAGTTATAGGGGTAAAATTGTAAGGAAAATTAAACTCGCAAGTTTAACTTAAACTTCAGTTAAATAAAAAAAAATTGCTGCTCACCATTTTTTCATTATTATGAATCATTAAGGCATTCGTCTATCAGATTAAAATGTTATTTTAGCAAGTTTAATTTTGTCAGATTTTTTCCCCAAAAGTCAAATGATTGTGAGAATGCCCCATATATATATATATATATATATATATATATTCTTTTGATTTTTAAAACTAATTTTTAATATTTAATAGATAGAACACTATTTTAAAGACAGCAATGAGTCAATTTTTCTATGCAAGTAATTTTTTTTAATAAACAAAGGAGTAAAGGCACTTTTTTCAGGTGGAGGCAACAAGGGAGCTATATATATATTTTTTAATGAGGGGCAAGAGGAATGCTATTTCGTAAACTTGAGTGAAGGCAGGGTGCATCACCCTCCTGAAACTGTCTCGGAGAAACTCTGGAATATTGTATGTGATGGTTCAAACGTTGAAGATTTTGTAATATATGTATTCTACTTTAAACATACCTTTTGATTTAATGTAACTTGTAATTTAAGTCGTGGAAACTGATTTCAGAACAGACTCATTCTTACAAATTTTTTTATCATTTGGGACACAAATTCTGAATGATAAAATTTATTTGATTAAAGGATATTTCAGAAAATATATCCTCTTGAGTTATAGGAGAGGAGTGTAAGAGTATTATTGATTTTAAATGCAAGAAAGGATAAAAGTATCATTTGATAGTAAAAGTGAAGTAAATTCTTTTTATTTTAATGGAAATAACTTACCAATATACTGAAAAGCAGTTTGATATATCTTAGAATAAAAGGATGTAATGCAATTTTGTAATTGTTTGTCTAATATAATTTTATCAAATTAAAAAAATGAATTTAAGAGTACAATTAAGAGTAGAAATGATTAATGAGTTCCTATTTTTTAAATTAAATATAAACAAAAGGTATTTTCTTTATTGGAAAAAAAGTTGGTATTCGGCCTAAAATTTGGCCGAAATCTTAAAATTTATATATATACATATACATATTTATGGGGGTGAGACTCCATACATAACTCACAACTCACTTTTAGGACGAACACTGACATTTATTGAGACGAACACACAAACAAAAAATACAGACATAAACATTCTTCTCGTTCTTTAATTAGCTTAAAGTCTATAATTCAGGACGTCGTCGAATATTTCTGAGATTTTCTTACGTCGTGTAAATATTCAATCTTGTTTCACCGAAATTTGTTCTGTTCTTTTTTAACAAAACCCTGCGTCGTAAAAACTCATTTCGTTCTCTTTACTTCTTCTGCATTTCCACTTCACACAGCTTCGTTAAGGCTCGTTTCCTTTTTAATCTCGAAGCGGAAAATACGGGGACACTCAGTCTGATGCAGGTGTTGCTTGCGAAATCTCCACAAGCGGCCGTCCTGACATCTGGAGCTGCCGCAGCGACATGTAGTAAAATAGAATCTGAAAAACAAAAAAAACAAAAACCAGTAACTGTTCTTAGGGGAAAAGAAAAAAAATTAATCTGCACATCATAGTTGAAGTAGCGTAACATCGTATAGAGATTTCTTTGAAAGCAGTGACTTGTAAAATGTTTATAGGACACAGAAAGAAAAGATTTTATTTATTTATTTATTTTATTTTTTTAAGTTTTAGTTTTCGTCAGGCCAAGGTTTCATGTATTCAGCACAGGAGCTAGTATTTATCGGTCCTTCAGTTGATGAGATTTTCGTTACGTCGTAGGTGTCGTTAGACTTCACTTTGATTACTTTATACGGACCTAAGAATTTAGATATCAACTTTAAACCTGGTCCTTGCTGGGTTCTCTTAATTGCTACAAGGTCACCAAGCTTGTACTTACGGGGTTTCTTACGTCGTAAATTATAATGCTTGCGGTTTTCTTGTTGAATTTCCAGAATATTCTTCTTGGCTTCTTTACGGAGCTCTTCTGTGTCTTTCATAAATTGTTCTTCGACTGCACTGTTTAAGAGGTCAATAATTTGTACATTTTCTTTCTGTTTCATTTTTGTACCAAATAATATTTCAAACGGTGTTCTCTTAATGCTTCTTTGGTAAGTTGAATTAATGACTTGTTGAACTTTAGGAACATGTTTAAACCATTTGGTCGGTTCGTCTTTGGACATTTTAGAGATTACAGAAATTATGGTGGAATTAAGTCGCTCTACTTGACCATTGGCACGGGGAAGGCCAGTTGTAACTGTCTCGTGCTTTATATTTTCATCTTGACAATAATCAGCAAATTCTTTGCTTGTAAATGCAGGACCTTTATCGCTAATGATAATGGAAGGATTGCCAAAAGTATGACTTTGTTGTCGTAGGTTTGATATAACTTCGGTAGCAGAAGTACTTTTACATGGATACAACCAGACGAATTTAGTAAATGCGTCTATTAAAGACAAAATATGTTTATAATTTTTGTTGGTTGTTTCAAGAGGGCCTAAATGATCAATGCGGTAGGTTTGGAGAGGAGTCTCTTCTTTAGGTAAGGGATGTAATTCACCTTCTTGTTTGCCACGTTTGCGATTATACAAAAGGCATGTTACACAATTTGCTATAATTTTATCAATTTTATTTGACATATTAGGGATGAGAAATTCTTCGTTAAGGAGTTCTTCACAGCGTTTACGGCCAAAATGTCCTTTGTCATGAACGTGTTTAATGACATTTAGCTGCATTTCATCCGGCACAACTATCAGATCGATACCTTTATGATTTTTATAGAGAACGTTATTTTTAAGGAAATAGTTGTCATATGGCTTTGTTTTCAAAATTTCTTTGATGGCCTGTATATGTTCGTCAGTGTTCTGTGATTGTATGATTTTGGTAGTAAAACTATCTTGAATGATCATACATATTTGATTTCTACTTAAAGCGTCGACATGGCGCATGCGTGTACCTTGTCTGTGTTCGATTGTATAGTTATAGTCAGCTAACATTAAAGCCCATCGAGCAATCTTGGTGCAAAGATCTTTTTTATTCATAGTAAGGGCGAATGCGTTGCAATCTCTGACTATCTTGAAAGGAATACCTAGAATGTAAACGCGAAAATTTTTAAGGGCTTCTATGACAGCTAAAACTTCTAATTCATAACTCGAATATTTACGTTCGGCATCTGTGGTTTTTTTGCTCATAAAATAGACAGGGTGAAATTGATTGTCAATAGAAGACTTTTGAAGGAGGACTGCTCCGTAACCGTCAATAGATGCATCACAGTGAACTTCTGTTTCGTTACTAGGGTTATAAATGCTTAAAACAGGACCTGAAGAAAGGATGTGTTTCAGCTGATTAAATGCATTTCGTTGCTGGTCGCCAAAGTGAAATTTAGTGTCCTTTCTAAGAAGATCTGTTAAAGGCTTAGCTATTAAAGAGTAATCTTAAATGAATTTACGAAAATATGAAGTTAATCCGACAAATGAATGTACATCTTTTATACTTTTAGGTTCTGGGAAATTAAGGACAGCTTTAGTTTTTAAGGGGGATGGGTGCAGTTGACCATTTTTAATGTGGTAACCCAAAAAATCAATTTCTCGTTGCAGAAAGTGGCATTTTTTGAGATTCAGTTCTAAACCATATTCGGATGCAGTTGTAAGGACGAGTTGTAATTTCTGGAGTCCTTCGACTTCGTTTTCAGCTGGTATTATGAAGTCATCCATATAGACAATAAGTACTTTTTCATTAATGAGGTCTCGAAAAACGTTATAAATATATCTTTGAAACACTAAGGGTGCATCGCTAAGGCCATAATTCATATATAAGAATTCAAATTGACCAGAATGTGTTACGAAAGAAGTATATTTTCTACTATTTTCTTCTACTTCAACATGAAAAAAAGCATTTTTAAGGTCAAGAGTAGTAAATACTTTTGCAGAATGCAACTGATCAATAATGTCATCAATTACTGGGAGGGGAAAACGTTGTTTATGTGTTTTAGAATTTAACTTTCTATAGTCAACACACAATCTATATGAACCATCTTTCTTTTTTACTAGGACAATAGGTGATGAAAAATTACTAGTGCTTTTACGAATAATTCCTTTTTCGAGCCACTCAGAAATTTGTTTTTCGACGAAGTTTTTCTCTATTTGCGCCAAGCGCCTGGGAGGACAAGTAACAGGTTCCTCGTTTTCCAGATGATTTGATAATTTAACATCAGTTGTCTTTATTTTTTTAGGAGAATAATTTTGAATAAGTTCTGAAATTTTTAAACGTATTGTTTCATCGGTAATATGAGATAAATCAAGATTAAGATCGTCTAACACATGAGCAATATTAATCAAAAAATTATTGGACGTATCGTCATTTTTCTCGATTTTTTGCATCGAAATATTATTTCCAGAAATTGTTAAAATACTTTGTTGAATGATATCTGTACCAATAATAAGATCAAAAGATATGGAATAATCTGGGACTACATAAACATTAGTTGTATAAGTAAAATCATCTATCATAATGTTCGTAGAGAAAAAACCTAGGGGTTTGATTATAGTATTTCCTAATCCAGTTAATGTGATAGTTGAATGTTCAAGGTTCGAAATTGTAGGAAGTTTGCGATAAATACTTTCCTTTAGTAAACTTCTTTCACTACCTGTGTCTACCAATGATGTAACATTTACAGACGAAATAATGACTTGTTTGGTCATGAAAGTGTTCGACGTGACAGTGGAAACATTGGAGGGTTCTGACTTAACTCTAGGCCTCCTTGGTTGATCACATTCAGCCGATTTATGGCCAAAATTCGAACAATTAAAATAACGAGGGCCTTTATCTTTATGTCTGCATTGGCTACTTTTATGATTCGACAAACCACAATTAAAGCAAAAAAGATCAGATTTTGGTCGAAAGGATTTCTCTTTCACTGGCATTTCAGGTTTGACTTTACGAAATTTAGTGTTCTCAAAGTCATGTCGAATTTTGTCATAAATTTTGAGCTTTTGCTTGAATTCTACAATAGATTGGCATCCATATAACATTGATTTTCTGAAAACGGGGTCGGGTATGCCGTTTATGATGTATTGCATTAATGCGGAATCCTCGATTTCACCACGCGAGCATATTTGTTTCATGATAAGAAAATATTCTTCTATTGATTCATTTTCTTGCAATTTTCGTTTATTTAATATATCATGTAACTCGGCAGAATTATAAGTGGTGCTAAATTCTGATATTAAAAGTTGTTTAAGTTTGTCATAGGAATTGCTTTGAAATTCTGTTTGTGCTAATAACTGGGCTTTTCCTCGTAATGATCTTTTACTAAATATGAATTTATGAAAGTCAGATAAATTAAACATATTAGTAACATCCTCAAAATTATTAAACCATACGTTTATATCACTAAAAGAACTACCATCGAAAGGAGGTATTACACTTTCAATATCATTAAAATTCATAGACGATGGCATAAAACTTTGAACTGGAAATTGCTGTTGTTTGTCAAAATTTGATAATTCAGTGTTATTACTTGAAGTCATATTATTTGAAGGCAGTTCGGGTTTCGAGTCAGTGTCACTTTCATTTTGTATAATATTATTTTGTAGTAAGGTCAAGTCTGAAAGGTATGTAACTAATCGGGTTGCGAGATCGTTTAAAGATCCCTCATTATCAATACAAAGTAGATTGCACACTGTAATCAGATCATTTAATGAAAAATCAGTTTGAACTTTAGTTATTTTATTTTTGAATTCGGTGCTGTCGGTTTGAAAACCGAAACCAGTAAAATCACGTATTCTCTTTCTATTAGAGCGATCACCGTCAGCATCAAATAGGAATTTATGCAGCAATTTAATTTTATGCGTTCGTTCGTTTTTAAATGCAACTTCCAGTTCAGGTATCTCAACTAACTTCATAATCAAAATAATAATAATGAACTCACCGTTAGAATAATATCCGGCTTGAATATGTAGGATGAATAACTCTAATTAATCATATTGGTAGGTTAACTGTCACTTATGACACCAATTTATGGGGGTGAGACTCCATACATAACTCACAACTCACTTTTAGGACGAACACTGACATTTATTGAGACGAACACACAAACAAAAAATACAGATATAAACATTCTTCTCGTTCTTTAATTAGCTTAAAGTCTATAATTCAGGACGTCGTCGAATATTTCTGAGATTTTCTTACGTCGTGTAAATATTCAATCTTATTTCACCGAAATTTGTTCTGTTCTTTTTTAACAAAACCCTGCGTCGTAAAAACTCATTTCGTTCTCTTTACTTCTTCTGCATTTCCACTTCACACAGCTTCGTTAAGGCTCGTTTCCTTTTTAATCTCGAAGCGGAAAATACGGGGACACTCAGTCTGATGCAGGTGTTGCTTGCGAAATCTCCACATATAAATATTTGTGTATCATCAATCGTTTTCAATCTACCGTTAATGTAGATCTCCACAGATTTTTCTGCTTGTTCCTATTTAGTGCTAAGGATATCTCTTATGATAACTCTCTTCTCCCAGTCGATATTTAAACCTTCTCTCGAATGCAATTGAAATTAATAACGCCTGAGGAAAACAATGTAATGGTATTGAACGTTTTAAAAAAACTAACGAAAGATCTAATTTTTACATTTAATAATGAGTAATTTTCAATATGTGTAGGCTAAATTAATTTTAGGATTTTATTTATTTTATTATCAAGAAGTTTGTCGTATTATTGTTTAAAAATGCATTCAATTTATATGCAAAGGAAATTGCGTTCGAACGTCTCAGTTTTGGAAGTTTCGCAAGCAACGCAAATTTCGGGCGTAAAAATGATGTCACTTGCACACAACTAAAATAACTACTGTAAATTTTCTAAATTTATTAAATAAATGCATTTTTCCTAATCTTTAAGTGTACAAGTTAATAACTCGTTACATCACTTGTCGTATGGAAGTTTAGAAATATAAAATAAGAAATATTACAAAGATAGCATAAATTAAAACACGTTAAATTTAGCGAAAATGTAAAACTTTTTAAACAAAAATACCCTTTAGAATAAAAATATCGATTTTATATATTAACATTACAATCTCCATAAACAAAATTTCATTATTACAGAATGCAAATAAATAGTAATGTTTCGTAAAAGGCTGTTTCGTTCTTTTTCTTTTTCTTTACACATACATACATACATATACTTGTAAAATCAAAATGCATTTTAGAATTTCTGATTTTTGAAGCTATTGTGTAGAGTTATTTTGACATAGTTTTCCATATTTAATTCCAAAATATGTTATGTATTATGATTATTATGTATTATTATGTGACACATTTTTCGAATAAATTTATATAATTAAGATGTATTTCAATTTTGTATAATAATATTCCATGCATATATTATATATATTATCTACGAATAGTTTACATTTAACGGTCATACAATAATATTAGGGACTCAATTTGGTATGTATATGTAGTTATAGATAATATTATAGGCACAAATGTGAAAATAATTATTTTTTATTGTTCCCCACAGCTTGACGGAGAAGGAGAATTTGAATAGAATGTCGACATCTCTGAAGCAGCAGGAACGGTATCACGTTGAAGAATATTGTTGCATTTAATTGTTTGTTGTAGGAGATGCAACATGGTGACATCATTTTGAGCCGGAATGCAAGCTTCAGGGCCAACAACGAAAGCACAGGGATTCACCCACGCCGAAAACTTCCAAAAACGTGCACCCCAGCTCCGGAAAAGCCATGATGACCTACCTTTTACTAAGAGGGACCGCTGCACATTGACATTCTGGAACACACAGCGGTACGTGGAAACTTTACAAAAATTGAAGCGCGCCATGAAGTCCAAACGCCCATGAATGTTGTTGGACAATAATACCCTACCACATGTTGCTCAAGTTGTTTTGACTACGCTGCAGAAGTATCGCTGGGAAGCGCTTAAGCATCCACCATACAGTCCAGATCTCTTCCCATGCGATTTCCATATTTTTGGTGGACTGAAGAAAGACATTCGTGGCCGTCGATTTGCTTCAGACGAAGACGTGCACTCCTGGAAACTATCTTGGTTCCTATGGCAACCGCGAACATTTTTCCATGATGTCATTTACCATCTTGTCTCACAGTGGGATAAATATATTGACAGTTATGACGATTACTTTTGAAATAATAAACTGCTTACTTACTTATTTTCTATCTGTCTCGTTTTCATTCGACGACAGTTTACTTACTTCTTTTCTACCTGTCTCGTTAATATTTGACTGTCCCTTATACATATAAACCAGTATAGTGCTGTGTTTTTTGGGAAAAGATAAGGTAGCACATGAATCTTCTGCCCTCCATTTATATCAGTTTGTTCTTATTATTCGAGACAACGCTAGATCTCACAGAGAAGGCGTTATAAAACAAAATTTCAGTGACGAACATCCGACCATCATCCTTATAATCCGAACTTAATTCCTTTGGACTGGTATTTGTTATGGTACCCTTAAGGGTTGAAATACCCCGGTAGCGAAATCCCATGTAACTTATGGGAAACTTAAAAATGTGATAACACATTACCTAATATAATTATCGAGATATGGTTTTCAACGTCAGAAAATAGATTTCAGATGGAACAAGGTACGTTATAAGATATTTTCCAATTAGCTCGTTAGAACATATTTTTGTAATAAACATTCAAAAATTAATTATTTCACAAAGAATTCTTAAGTTTTGTATAACATTAAAAATTGAGTTCATATTTCTAAAATGTGTGTTTAGAAATATATAAATCTTGTTTTTTTTTATATGCATGTATGTGTTTCGTTTTAATATTGTATATTGTATAAAATCGATTTCATATCTATTTTCTATACGTATGACATAATATTATTCGTTAATAGGTATTTAAATAACATTAGAAGTTCGACAATTTATAAAACGAGCATTGAGGCTGTAAACAGTTCTGTAAAAAAAGAAAAAAATCATTTGTCCAAATTGACATTGTAGCAATCGGTACAAAAGAGAATTACATAACACAGATATGTGTCGTAAATGTATTGACATAATATATATGTACATAGAATTTATTTATCCCGAATAACTATTTTGATACTATTTGATTCCAAAATAAAGCAATAAAAATATTTGTTTATTGCTGAAAACTGACAATTTATAAGTCCCGTAAGAGGGCGTCGCGAGTTCCTCTGTATTGAAAATGTGAAGTGAACGGAATGGAGAAAAATGTTGTTGTGAAGTAAGATGGCGACCAGAGTGTTCGCTCATCGTATTGTGATTTTAATAAATAGAGATACAGTCCAACAAATAGTTGTGTTTAATGAGTAAAGTCTAACATTTTGTGGTCGTACGAGCGCGAAGGACCCCTATGGATAAGTAGTTCATTTCGCCAAATATATCATGTTCATAAAAATTTAGCTTCGAACATTTTGCATCTATGTTTTATGAACATTATTAAAAAGGAACTAAGTGTTGTTAATATCGGCATTGGATAGGATTAAAAGGGGTAAGTCTGACCTCTTTATTGCTTGATTATAATTAGTATTTGTTCTGATATATTATTTAAATATGGAATCTATTTTAAAAGAAAAAAAAATATTGAAATCTAACGTAACTAAGGCTACAAATGAGCTCACGAATAAAAGTGGTTTACATAAATTTGAGTTGGAACTTTACGAGAAAAAATCGTCTGCGTTCGAAAAAGAATCTGCAGAGATATTTAGGAAAATTTTTCAACTTTGTGACGATAAAGATGATGACAAATATATTTCTGAACAACAATCTATTCAAGAGAACATAGACAAAATATATTTAATTGTAAAAAGAAAATTAAGTGAGTAAGCTCCAGTTTTAACGAAACGCGAAGGAAATGTTAGCGAAACAATTCGCTTACCTAAATTAAATTTGCCAACATTTAGTGGGCAATTACTTGAGTGGTTATCATTTAGAGACATTTTCATTTCTAGTATTCATAATAATTCAGCTTTATCAGCTTCGCAAAAACTTTCTTATTAGAAATTATCGCTGCATGCTGATCCTTTAAGGATCATTCAATCGATGCCAATTACTGATGCTAATTATGCGATAGCATGGAATCTTTTAGAAGACAGATATTCGAATAAACGAGATCAAATATTTGCGCATTTGAAGCGTTTTAAGTCTTTTCCCACCATTGAAATTGACAATCCGTCTTCTATTTTAAAATTAGTGGACAATGTAACTGAATGCCTTAGGTCATTAGAAGTTCTCGAGCAAAAAATAGAGGGATATTCAGAAACCATACTTGCATACGTGTTAATTCAGAAGTTAGATTGTTCTTGTAAGCTTTGGTGGGAACGAAAATCCAAAAAAGATGAATTGCCGAAAATCTCAGAGTTGATTTCTTTTTAAAAAAATCATGCTAGAACTTTGGAAGCTTCTAAAACAAACATTAACACCGTCAGTCAAAAAAGGCAAGCAAAAGAAAAGGCGGCATCGTTTTACACCAGTGCGAAGAATTCAAAGTGCATTTGCTGCAAAAATGATTCACATTCATTATTTAGACGCAATGTATTTCAGAAAATGCCTGTCAATGACCACATTGTATTCGTAAAAAGAAACAAAGTATGTTTCAACTGTTTATAAAATTCAAACCATTCTGCGAGAAACTGTACATCCAATTATTCGTGTAGGTATTGTTTTAAACGTCATTCATCTCTCCTTCAAATATAAGAGGGAAAAGTAAATAATTCTCCACCAATGGACATGGAATTCAGTCAGCAGTCATCAGGAGGGTCAGATATGATTGCGAATTAATCTGCTCCCACCCAGGATGAAAAATACAGCTTAAATCCCGAAGCGAAGTGTTTTGAAAATAGGAACAGTGATTTCGTAGGCACTTCGTGTCAAAGGAGAAAAACCACTATTTTATCTACTGCTTTAATTAATATTGAGAATGTGTCTGGTGAATTTATACTTGGGCGTGCATTAATAGATGTCGGCTCAAATCACTCATATATTTCTGATAACTTTGCAAAATTATTAGGAATTAGAAGGGAGAAATTTAATGTTTCAGTTTCATGTTTGAATGATTCTCAAATAAGTGTCAAATGGAAAATTAGGGCCACTCTTTCGAATAAGGCTGATTATAAGAGAACAATAGATTTTTTGATTGTTCCAAAAATAACAAACCTTATACCTGGGCATTTTTTTAGATTTCCATTTTCCGAGCTGCTTAAAGATGTGAGATTGGCAAATCCAAAATTCAATGAACCTAATAAACTAGATGTTTTGTTAGGGACTGAATGTTTCTATGAATTATTGCGAACTGGCCAAATTCGCTTAAGAAGTTCTAACGTCATTTTGCAGAATACCGCATTTGGGTACGTGGTGGGAGGTTGCATCTCTGATTCAAATACTGATGATAATTATTGTGGATTAATTTGCAATGTAGAAGAAGAATTAAGCAAATTTTTCGATTTAGAATCGATTGGAATTAGGGATGATCCTTACTGTAATGATGAAAATAAGGCATTAGAAATTTTTACAGAAACAGTTTCCTGTAATAATAATCGTTACGAAGTAGTCCTTCCGTGGAAAAAGAATTGGATAAATTTGAACGACAACTATGAAGTCTCTGAGAAACGATTTAAATATTTAATTAATAAAATGCGAAACGATGATAATTTGTTTTCTCAGTATAAAGAGATTTTGAAAGAATATCTGGATTGTGATATTATTGAAAAGGTGTTAGATTCAACTAGCCCAGACATACCCATGTTCAATTTGGCACATCGAGCAGTTTTTAGAAAAGACAGTGTCACCACGAAAACACGCATTGTATTTGATGCTTGTTCTCACGATGTTGATCAACTTTCTTTAAACGATTGTTTGTGGCCTGGTATCAATTTAAATCCTAGTATTTTTCAGTTGCTCGTTAATTTTAGATTGAATAAGATAGGAATTTTAGCGGATGTGAAGAAAGCATTTCTTCAAATTTCATTATCAGAAAAGGACAGAGACGCTGTCAGATTTCTCTTTGTGGAAGTTACAGAAGATCCGTCAAATAAAGTGTCTGATAATTTGAAAATCCAAGTGTATCGTTTTAAACGTTTACTTTTTGGATTAAATGCTAGCCCATTTCTCCTAGTTGCCACAATAAAAGAGCATATATGAAAATTTAAGGATCAATATCCAGAAACTTTTGAAATTCTCGATACTTGTCTTTATGTTGATGATCTGGTGAGTGGTACCGATAATATTGAAGAAGCTTTGAAGATTTCATATGAGGCTAAGATAACCATGAATGAATCAAGCTAGTTTCAATTTGAGGAAATGGTTAACAAATGACAAATCGTTACTAGAACAGTGGAAGAAAGAAGGGTTCGAGATCTATCCATTTGATCAAAATCATAGAATTATAAATTCATTGAAAATATTAGGAATATCATGGGATGTTGAACAAGATTTTATTAGCATAGATATTTCGAGTTTAGTAGAATTTTTGAAGACTAAGAAAAATACTAAGCGGTTTGTTTTACAGACTTCTGGAAGAATTTATGACACTACTGGTATTCTATAACCCTTCTGGTATGTCTTTTCCAAGTTTTATGGATCCACAAGCTGTCTTGGGATACTGAGCTCCCCATTGACATCTGCGAAAAGTGGACACAATGGTGTTCAGAACTCTCTAAATTAAATCAAATTAAAATCCCTAGATTTGTTTTCCTGTCATCTGATACAAACAATGTTGAAATTCACTGCTTTTCTGATGCAAGTCAAAAGGCTTATGGCGCTGTTGTTTATTTGAGAGTACAAGATTACGATCAAGTTTCTGTTAGTTTCATAGCATCTAAAACCAGAGTTGCCCCAGTAAAGAGAATAACTTTGCCACGCTTAGAGTTGATTGGTGATTTACTTAGGATCAGAAATTAAAAAGGTAATTGATCGTAAAAATACTTCTAAAATCTATCATTGGGTAGATTCAAAAATAGCTTTATTCTGGATTAAAGGAACCAGCAGAAAATGGAAGTCCTTCGTTGCCAATCGTGTGGATGAAATCCAAAGATTAACTCAACCAGAAACATGGTTTCATTGTGCAGGTAAAGACAGCCCAGCAGATCTTCTTTCACGAGGAATAAGTGCGGAGTCCCTTGTGAACAATTCCAAGTGGTTTACAGGACCCGAATTTTTGATGGATCCAGAATTTTCCTCGAGTTATTTGCAATCATCTTTTTCGGAAAGTGACTTATTAACTGAAAGTGAAAGTCAGAACTAAATAAGTGAAATGAAATGTTCCGAAAGGAAAAATAACTGTGAAACGACTTTATTTCTAGCCACCGATAATTTATCCTTTTTTGATAACTTTTTTTTTTATCTTAGTAATGACTATTATAAAATTTTACATATTTTTTCCTTTGTTTGCAGATTTATATACAATTGTAGAAATGCTGATAAAAGAAAGGGTAACTTGATTTTTGAAGAAGTCAAGGAAGCTGAAACCATTTTGACTAGAGTATCACAAAAATGTTTATGTAGTAAAAAGGCTGTGACAGGTAATCTTAATATTTTAAATCCCTTCATAGATGATAAGGGAATCTTACGTGTTGGCGGAAGGCTCAACAAAGCTTTCTATCTTATGAGCAGAAACATCCGGCTATTTCGCAAAAAAATTCTAAATTAAGTAAGATTTATTTTACTAGTATGCATAAGTGTCTTTTTCATGTTGGTCCCCAAGGACTCTAGAATTCTGTTAGATTAGAATTGTGGCCTCTAGGGGGTAGAAATTTGGAAAGGAAAACGGTGCATTCTTGAGTTATTTGTTTTAAGGTAAAACAAATTCCATGCTCTCAGCTAATGGGTGAATTACCTTATGAAAGAATTAATGAGTCACCAGTATTTAATTGTACCGGTTTAGATCTATGTGGTCCATTTTATGTAACCTATAAAAACAGCGCAAGGGTTCATTGAACAAAATATTTATTTGTGTTTGCATATGTTTTGTAACTCGAGCCTGTCATCTAGAGCTTCTCTCGAATTTAACCTCAGATGCTCTGATAGCCACTCTTAAGCGTTTTATGGCTAGATGTGGGAAATGTTCTAAGATTTTTACGGATAATGCTAGGAATTTCGTGGGAGCAAATTCCAAAGTTACAAAGTTTTACAAAATGATAAATTTTCCAGAGAAATTTTAGAAAATTATTTAATTATGAAGAGTTTGAAACTATAGTTATTAAATTATTGTATATTTTGAATTTTTTATTGTTATGTTCTGTATACCTGTTTGCTGTAGAAAAGTTTATGTAAATTTCTATGTAGATTTATTTTATTGTAAAATTCTGAGATATTGAAATTTGTACATTTCAATCCGGGGGAGAATGTTTATTGCTGAAAACTGAGAATTTAAAAGTCCCGTAAGAGGGCGTCGCGAGTTCCTCTGGATTGAAAATGTTAAGTGAACGGAATGGAGAATAATGTTGTTGTGAAGTAAGATGGCGACCAGAGTGTTCGCTCATCGTATTGTGATTTTAATAAATAGAGATACAGCCCAACAAATAGTTGTGTTTAATGAGTAAATTCTAACAATATTTTTTATTTTAATTAGTAAGCTCAAAATTTTTGGAAAATATATTATCTGTAATAAACTATATTACTGATGCGAAAAGAAATTTCATATCTATTCCCTGAAATTTACTAACGAATAACGATAAATGTGCTTAAATAAATAAAATAAAATTACATCCCATTAAACGAGTATCAATTAATCACAAGATGAAATTTATGTTATGAAAGAAAATGCATGATTATTTTGGGAAAATTACGTTGATTGGTTTTAAATTACCGCAATTAAAATTATGATATTGATTACATAGAATAAATGACTTAATCAACCATAACTTATTAATTTGTAAACGAGTTTTTATCTATTATTGAAAGCATACTTCCTCTAGTATCTTTCATTCTAAAAATTTAATATTAAACAATTTCGAAACACGACTTTAAGTACGAATTTATTATAAATTAGATTTTTAATCAGATAAATCAGTCGAGTCTGAAACCATGTTGTCATTATAACGAATAGAAATATAAAATATAATAAAATACTTTTTTAAAATAAAGGTTACACTAGTCTGCAAAATTTGGGTTGTTTATATTTTGTATTTTGTGATTTTTATATTTTGTTAATTGATTTTAGTGTATTTTTTAGCGCTGTATGCCAAAATTGCCTTCACTTTTTACCATCAAGTAAGGACATTTTTCAAATCGTAAATTGCGAAGTTAAAAAATCCAAAAATATTGAAAATCTAATACAATAAAACACATGTGACAATTTTTTTTAAAACTTTTGCTAATTGATTTTTGTGTATTTTTTATCACTAAATCCGAAAACGACCTTCATTTTTTACCATTACGTCAAGATTTTTTGCAAATCGTAAATTTCAAAGATATATAGTGAAATACGTTTAACACGAAAACGCTTAACACGAAAAATCGGTTAACATGAAATGATATAGCGGCCGGGACAGCGAACGATACAATTTAATACATTTTTGTTCTTTTAGCACGAAACCAAAATTTCTTAACACGAAAGAAATTCGCTTTCGAGCTAGTTAGTTTAAGTTGAAATTGGTTAATTTTGTGTTAAAACCACTGATTTTTTGGTAAAAATCAGAGAATTTCGTGTTTTTTCTAAAATATCTTATGTTTTATGAGCACAATGTTTGAGAAATCGGTGCGAAAACAAACAGCTGCTTCGCTTCAAATGAAGATGAAGCTGTTTAATGTAGTTGATGAAAAAGAAGGACGAAAACAGAAAACTCCAAAGAGTTTGGCAAGGTCAATTCTACTTTATCAACGATAATAAAAAAAACAGGGATCCCATTACGTTACTGTTTGAGCTCAGTATGCTTAAGCTTGAGAGAAAACGTATGAGAACTGCTAAACACGAAGATTTAAAGACATATTAACTTATTTGGTCCAAACATGCTAGATCTTAGAATGTCGAAAAAGACACTTCAAAAAAATATGTTTGATTTTTTCCCCCAAAAACAATATTTTGTTTACGTGCTTTTTATCCTAATGGTTGCAATTTACTAGTTGTTTAACAGGAAATAGTAATAAAATTTGATGACGTCGAAAATATTTGTGAGTTTTGTCCTTTTTTTAAGAATCTTTTAACACGAAAAAAATTTTCGGTACCCTCAGTTTCGTGTTAAACGTATTTCACTGTAGTAAAAAACATATATCTATAAAATAGATGTAAAACTTTTTTATAATATTTTTTTTCATGTTTTTGAATTGTACTGGGGATTCGAACAGCTTACCAGTTCAGGAACCTATGAACGTGAGGCATAAATTGACGTGTGTTCCATTTCCCCTTCGTCACGTTATATGTTGTATCTCTCACGCTTTTGATAAGAGTGACTTAGGTAAAATGTTTTCTATTACGTTCTATAACTCTATATCGTATCTATATCGTACGTATCTATAATTCTATAACTTTTTTTTTCATGTTTATAATCTTCATTTTTATAGAAGTGTCGGAGGCTGCGATATTTATTTTTTTAATGAATCTATATTTCTTGTATGTAAATGTTTCAGTTATCATTAATATTATTAATCCGTATTCCATGTATTGAAGTCTTACACATCTGAAAAATGCTATACGATGAAATCTTTTAAGACGGAATTGATTGAAAAGAAAAAAAAATTCGTTATAGACAAGTTCCCTTCTTAGCAAGTGTAAATGTATTATATATTATTTTCTTACATTTTAGTATATTAAATTTGCATGGGTCAACACATTTTTCAGTTTAAAACAGGGTTCCGTCATAGGTAGGTTCTTTTTCACACGTTTTTCTATATTTTAATAAGCATAGAAATCTACTATTCTTTAAAAAGAATAAATTTTAATGTTTAAGTGTAGAATAATGGCGATTTAAAAGTGTATACATTTTTTGCAAAAAATTTTGAGCCAGACCTGATTTTACTGACCTCTGAATGGACCAGGCCACGCTGAGACAATGATTTTCATAAGGCTGGGTTGAAATTAGGACTGAAAAAATTGGGCCGTGAAGACTAGGAATGAAACCAGTCCCGTCTCTGTACAAAATAAATAAATAAATAAATAAATAAAATAAAATAAAAAATAAAATAAAATTAAGCCTGGCCCGGCGCGAGTACCGTGAATGAAAATCGGCCCGTGCATATCTCTAAATTCCACGCCTCTATGAATTAGCAATCACCTTCAAAAATGTTTCAGAATATTCAAAATTTCGTACCACAAAAATATAGTGAGACATACCAGTGTCGAATCTGAACCGAGTAGGTATTGCGAATATGCATGCAGCTTCTAGCGATATTATACGAAGTTTTGGAAACGAGTGCAGTCTCCAAAATACTTTTGCATCGACGTTGATTATTGACTCTGAAGAAGAAATATAAATAACGTCAATTCCCTTTAAAAATGAAATAATTTAATTAATTATTTCTGTCCCTAAAACTTTGTTTACAAAGATCTATAATAATTCACGTATAAACAATAATACCAAAATATTATGCCGTGATTTAAAAATATAAAAATGAAATAAAAAGTACAAAATAATTTTTCAAAATATATGCGTTTTGATTTAAATTATTATATGGCTTTAAAAATTTTATTTAATAAAATATTTTAATAAGTTCTTATATAATGATATCTAAACTTTTTATTGAAAATTCTATTAACCCTTTCAGGGGGCAAGGCACTTCTATTCGTAAAATGCTGAAATTAGTGATCGACACCAGAATTTAGAAACAAATTTATTTTAAACTAAGCAAACGTTTTTGTTCACATATATAATAAAAGGAAAATGTTCATTCCAATATTCTGGTGCCAATGTGTCTTTTAGGAATAAAAATTAGGTGGTCCAAAAACGAACCACCGCCCTTGAAGGGGTTAACTGAAATCCTCTAAAATTAAAGCTACTGCAATAATTCTGTGACCAGATGTCTCTATTTCTGCACACCACCCCAACGAAAACGGTGGACTTTCCCACTTTCGTCCTTCCATAGGGAACCCATCTAGGAATGAGACGCTAGTGCTCTGGACTTGGAAGCACAATTTATAGGTTTGTGAGATATTTTGAAATCATATCCGCTGCACATCCTATGTATATATATTAAATTAATATATGTATATATGTTATACAGTTATAAAATTATATATATATTAATTTAATTATTAATTTCCGATATTCGTGAATTGGCTGTAATCTGAAGAAGAAATATAAATAAACGTAAAATATTTAAAATTTCATAATGAAGTACGAAAAATGAAAAGTAATAAATCCTACTTACACATTAAAAAAATTAAATTCAATAAAATTTACCAAATGGCTTCCTTTGATGTACCGAATTCATTTATTGAATAAAAGCTGCTGATACAATGATCCACATTGAAATAGTAAGCTGGGATAAGTATGTGAGGAAATATAATATTCCCCTCCCACTGTTTTTTTATTGTGTTGGAAGTCGAGTCTACGGTTTCTGTGAAATCTTTTCCATTCACGTTTCCTTTGAAATGAATGAATGTAGACGGAGAGCTCAGCTTTGAATGCAAATGGAAAATATTAATAATTTCCAAATGTATCAAATTGGAAAACAAAATAAGAATTCATTTTAAATATATTTTGAGATGCAACTTTATTTAAGAAATCTGAATTTCAGTCCTTGTTAATTAAATATGAATAACCCTTTTTTATTTCCTTTTGAAACTGTAGAAATGTATTGGCAAAGTTAATAGGCAATCAGTTAAAAATATGATGCTTCTAAATATTTTATATGCATTTTAAACATATTTAAGTTGTTCAGTAATTTTATTTTATTTTTGCTAGAATGAAGTATTAAGGAGTCTGCGTTCTTATGAAACATTAACGGTAATCACGTTAAATTCCAGATAATTGTTCGAAATAGCCAGGAACTGAAAAAACTTTTCAGGATATCCTTTTACTATTTTTTTTTTCGCAGTAAAAGATCGTACTGTAATATAAAAAATAATTCTATAAATTTGAAATGTTTTAGTATATGCCCAAAAAGAATTTATGTTTTATTGATATGGTATATTTTATTTTGTAAAAAACATTCACTCTGCCTTGTCTTTTTTAAATGTCTGTAGTTAAACAAATTAATTAAGTTGAACTAATTATTTTGAGAACAGTTTTTCAAAAGTAAATTTTAAATTATCAAAATCGACAAATATAAATGATATTCACTTTACATGTTAATTTAAATTTTAGAATTTGCTCACATTTCATGTTACTTTGGGAACTGTTTCATCAAAAAAATATTTTAAAGGATTTAAGGGGGACAAGGCTTAAAAACTTAAAAATTATTTTTTTAATTTTTGTAAATTTCACTTTAAATATTATTCAAGGGTACATTACAGGCATTATGGCATACATTTATCACAAAGAAAATAAAAAAAAAATGATTAAAAAAAGTAATTTTTCGTAATATTTTAGAAGCTACGGAAACCTTTTGAAAATGCCCCATGCACATTTCATATCAATGAAAATCCCCAATATTTTTTATACAAGTTTGTTTTATATATATATATACATAAAACTAAGCATCGAATTTCATATATTTAAATTTAAAGGTAATAAAAAAAATTTCAAAATTTTTGGAAATTTTGAGCGGAAAAAATGCTCAAAATTTAGAAAATATTTTTTTTTTTGCCTTTAAATTCAAATACCCTATAAAATTAGATGCTGAGTTTTATTTAAATATATATAAACCAAACTTGTATAAAAAATATTGGGGTTTTTCATTGATATGGAATGCGCAGTTTGAAAAGGTCTCCATAACATCTAAAATATTGCGGAAAATTCCTTTTTTTTCATAAAAAAAAGATTTTTTTTTGTGACAAATGCATGCCATAATGCGCATAATGTACTCTTGAATAATATTTAAAGAGAAATTTACAAAAATAAAAAAAAAGTATTTTTAAGGTCCCTTGTCCCCTTAAAACGACAAATGTAAATGTCATAAATTGCGCTGTTTTATTTGCCATTTGTTGCAACTCTATAATTTACAATAATTTAGAGATTTTTTTTAAACTTAAATTTTAAATCATCGAAACCGACAAACTTACATTATTATGAAGCAAACCTATCAATTTAGATTATGATTTTTGGGGAACTAAATTCTTCAAAAATAATTTTTAAACAATCAAAAATGACAAGCATAATATGAAGTGCACCTTTTCTAATATCATACAGTAATGTCATACAGTAATATGTCACATAAGATTAAAATTTATTCTACACTTTACGCAATATCGTCGCGTTCATATTTTTCTCTAAAATACATGGTTTAATTACAGTCATTTTCGTATATGCGTAAATTGATTTCCAGAAGTAATCACTAATTAGCTATAGCACATTTATTTTAACCTTCCATTGAATTCTATAAAATAAGCATGCATAATTCTGATACACATTTTTTGACTGCATTTTGTGTTTCGAAATTTACTGAATAGTACATTTTTTTTTGCTAGACTCAATAAATTCTTGTAAATATCATGGTGAACATCGTTTCATTGTTTTCTTACTACTGAGAAATAGTATGTATGGGCATTCTCACAATCTTTTGACTTTCATGTCCGTGAATAATAATTTTTAAATTAATACACTTTTTGTGTTTTTTATTTCATATACTGGGGAACATCCCATTGCATGATTACACAACAATATTAACGAGATAAATAAGTTTTGGACGATATTGGGGGTCCAAACACCTGGAAAAGTCCTATACCGTCCCGTGTCCCTGATGCTGATTTTTAAGTTTGGAGCTGTCTGTATAAAATTGTTTTAATAAAAATAATTCGATGCAATTTTTTTCTGAAACTGGAATATTGCTTTATATAAATATGTAGCTGAAAATTAACCTGCTCCCAATTTTAGGGTTGTTATTATTTTTTAAACTCTGTCCCTGAGTTTTAGATCCCCTACCATCCCTCTTCTAAAATTATACAGAAAATCATTTGAGATGCAGAAACAGATTTTTTTTCAAGTTTTTTCTCATGCAGATGTATGCTAGAGAATTAATGTCTAAAATTCCTTGGCAGGAAATTTACTGTAGAATTTAAATCAGCATTTAAATATCAATTTCAATCATCGTGGCTTTATTAAAAGTCTCACCGTCCCCGAGGATTATTCCTCCACTTTTTGAGGTAAGTTAAAAAAAAATAATAGTAATTTAATCCAATGTTAACAACTGTTTCTAAAAATCAATGAACATTGTGGCTATCACTTATTCTTAACATGATTTCCCTAGAAATATGTGGTAATTTTCTTTACCGTTCCATCCTTAACGTCCTTTTTTTTTACCATTTTGTCCGTTTTTTCCCAAACCATCCCATTTTCATACCTTACCGCCCCTTCTTTAACACCCCGTTAAGACAACGTTATACAACAATTCTGTATTAAAAGTACTACATTGTTATTATTTCTTATTTGAATGTCATGTGGGTACTATACGAGTTAATTATAAGTAAATTTTAGAAGAAAATAAAAAGTTATAGGGGTAAAATTGTAAGGAAAATTAAACTCGCAAGTTTAACTTAAACTTCAGTTAAATAAAAAAAAATTGCTGCTCACCATTTTTTCATTATTATGAATCATTAAGGCATTCGTCTATCAGATTAAAATGTTATTTTAGCAAGTTTAATTTTGTCAGATTTTTTCCCCAAAAGTCAAATGATTGTGAGAATGCCCCATATATATATATATATATATATATATATATTCTTTTGATTTTTAAAACTAATTTTTAATATTTAATAGATAGAACACTATTTTAAAGACAGCAATGAGTCAATTTTTCTATGCAAGTAATTTTTTTTAATAAACAAAGGAGTAAAGGCACTTTTTTCAGGTGGAGGCAACAAGGGAGCTATATATATATTTTTTAATGAGGGGCAAGAGGAATGCTATTTCGTAAACTTGAGTGAAGGCAGGGTGCATCACCCTCCTGAAACTGTCTCGGAGAAACTCTGGAATATTGTATGTGATGGTTCAAACGTTGAAGATTTTGTAATATATGTATTCTACTTTAAACATACCTTTTGATTTAATGTAACTTGTAATTTAAGTCGTGGAAACTGATTTCAGAACAGACTCATTCTTACAAATTTTTTTATCATTTGGGACACAAATTCTGAATGATAAAATTTATTTGATTAAAGGATATTTCAGAAAATATATCCTCTTGAGTTATAGGAGAGGAGTGTAAGAGTATTATTGATTTTAAATGCAAGAAAGGATAAAAGTATCAT
This sequence comes from Maratus speciosus, assembly GCA_963932465.1. Lineage (NCBI taxonomy): Eukaryota > Metazoa > Arthropoda > Arachnida > Araneae > Salticidae > Maratus > Maratus speciosus. Next base: position 540,004,357 of record OZ010786.1, on the reverse strand, counting down.
TTGATAGTAAAAGTGAAGTAAATTCTTTTTATTTTAATGGAAATAACTTACCAATATACTGAAAAGCAGTTTGATATATCTTAGAATAAAAGGATGTAATGCAATTTTGTAATTGTTTGTCTAATATAATTTTATCAAATTAAAAAAATGAATTTAAGAGTACAATTAAGAGTAGAAATGATTAATGAGTTCCTATTTTTTAAATTAAATATAAACAAAAGGTATTTTCTTTATTGGAAAAAAAGTTGGTATTCGGCCTAAAATTTGGCCGAAATCTTAAAATTTATATATATACATATACATATTTATGGGGGTGAGACTCCATACATAACTCACAACTCACTTTTAGGACGAACACTGACATTTATTGAGACGAACACACAAACAAAAAATACAGACATAAACATTCTTCTCGTTCTTTAATTAGCTTAAAGTCTATAATTCAGGACGTCGTCGAATATTTCTGAGATTTTCTTACGTCGTGTAAATATTCAATCTTGTTTCACCGAAATTTGTTCTGTTCTTTTTTAACAAAACCCTGCGTCGTAAAAACTCATTTCGTTCTCTTTACTTCTTCTGCATTTCCACTTCACACAGCTTCGTTAAGGCTCGTTTCCTTTTTAATCTCGAAGCGGAAAATACGGGGACACTCAGTCTGATGCAGGTGTTGCTTGCGAAATCTCCACAAGCGGCCGTCCTGACATCTGGAGCTGCCGCAGCGACATGTAGTAAAATAGAATCTGAAAAACAAAAAAAACAAAAACCAGTAACTGTTCTTAGGGGAAAAGAAAAAAAATTAATCTGCACATCATAGTTGAAGTAGCGTAACATCGTATAGAGATTTCTTTGAAAGCAGTGACTTGTAAAATGTTTATAGGACACAGAAAGAAAAGATTTTATTTATTTATTTATTTTATTTTTTTAAGTTTTAGTTTTCGTCAGGCCAAGGTTTCATGTATTCAGCACAGGAGCTAGTATTTATCGGTCCTTCAGTTGATGAGATTTTCGTTACGTCGTAGGTGTCGTTAGACTTCACTTTGATTACTTTATACGGACCTAAGAATTTAGATATCAACTTTAAACCTGGTCCTTGCTGGGTTCTCTTAATTGCTACAAGGTCACCAAGCTTGTACTTACGGGGTTTCTTACGTCGTAAATTATAATGCTTGCGGTTTTCTTGTTGAATTTCCAGAATATTCTTCTTGGCTTCTTTACGGAGCTCTTCTGTGTCTTTCATAAATTGTTCTTCGACTGCACTGTTTAAGAGGTCAATAATTTGTACATTTTCTTTCTGTTTCATTTTTGTACCAAATAATATTTCAAACGGTGTTCTCTTAATGCTTCTTTGGTAAGTTGAATTAATGACTTGTTGAACTTTAGGAACATGTTTAAACCATTTGGTCGGTTCGTCTTTGGACATTTTAGAGATTACAGAAATTATGGTGGAATTAAGTCGCTCTACTTGACCATTGGCACGGGGAAGGCCAGTTGTAACTGTCTCGTGCTTTATATTTTCATCTTGACAATAATCAGCAAATTCTTTGCTTGTAAATGCAGGACCTTTATCGCTAATGATAATGGAAGGATTGCCAAAAGTATGACTTTGTTGTCGTAGGTTTGATATAACTTCGGTAGCAGAAGTACTTTTACATGGATACAACCAGACGAATTTAGTAAATGCGTCTATTAAAGACAAAATATGTTTATAATTTTTGTTGGTTGTTTCAAGAGGGCCTAAATGATCAATGCGGTAGGTTTGGAGAGGAGTCTCTTCTTTAGGTAAGGGATGTAATTCACCTTCTTGTTTGCCACGTTTGCGATTATACAAAAGGCATGTTACACAATTTGCTATAATTTTATCAATTTTATTTGACATATTAGGGATGAGAAATTCTTCGTTAAGGAGTTCTTCACAGCGTTTACGGCCAAAATGTCCTTTGTCATGAACGTGTTTAATGACATTTAGCTGCATTTCATCCGGCACAACTATCAGATCGATACCTTTATGATTTTTATAGAGAACGTTATTTTTAAGGAAATAGTTGTCATATGGCTTTGTTTTCAAAATTTCTTTGATGGCCTGTATATGTTCGTCAGTGTTCTGTGATTGTATGATTTTGGTAGTAAAACTATCTTGAATGATCATACATATTTGATTTCTACTTAAAGCGTCGACATGGCGCATGCGTGTACCTTGTCTGTGTTCGATTGTATAGTTATAGTCAGCTAACATTAAAGCCCATCGAGCAATCTTGGTGCAAAGATCTTTTTTATTCATAGTAAGGGCGAATGCGTTGCAATCTCTGACTATCTTGAAAGGAATACCTAGAATGTAAACGCGAAAATTTTTAAGGGCTTCTATGACAGCTAAAACTTCTAATTCATAACTCGAATATTTACGTTCGGCATCTGTGGTTTTTTTGCTCATAAAATAGACAGGGTGAAATTGATTGTCAATAGAAGACTTTTGAAGGAGGACTGCTCCGTAACCGTCAATAGATGCATCACAGTGAACTTCTGTTTCGTTACTAGGGTTATAAATGCTTAAAACAGGACCTGAAGAAAGGATGTGTTTCAGCTGATTAAATGCATTTCGTTGCTGGTCGCCAAAGTGAAATTTAGTGTCCTTTCTAAGAAGATCTGTTAAAGGCTTAGCTATTAAAGAGTAATCTTAAATGAATTTACGAAAATATGAAGTTAATCCGACAAATGAATGTACATCTTTTATACTTTTAGGTTCTGGGAAATTAAGGACAGCTTTAGTTTTTAAGGGGGATGGGTGCAGTTGACCATTTTTAATGTGGTAACCCAAAAAATCAATTTCTCGTTGCAGAAAGTGGCATTTTTTGAGATTCAGTTCTAAACCATATTCGGATGCAGTTGTAAGGACGAGTTGTAATTTCTGGAGTCCTTCGACTTCGTTTTCAGCTGGTATTATGAAGTCATCCATATAGACAATAAGTACTTTTTCATTAATGAGGTCTCGAAAAACGTTATAAATATATCTTTGAAACACTAAGGGTGCATCGCTAAGGCCATAATTCATATATAAGAATTCAAATTGACCAGAATGTGTTACGAAAGAAGTATATTTTCTACTATTTTCTTCTACTTCAACATGAAAAAAAGCATTTTTAAGGTCAAGAGTAGTAAATACTTTTGCAGAATGCAACTGATCAATAATGTCATCAATTACTGGGAGGGGAAAACGTTGTTTATGTGTTTTAGAATTTAACTTTCTATAGTCAACACACAATCTATATGAACCATCTTTCTTTTTTACTAGGACAATAGGTGATGAAAAATTACTAGTGCTTTTACGAATAATTCCTTTTTCGAGCCACTCAGAAATTTGTTTTTCGACGAAGTTTTTCTCTATTTGCGCCAAGCGCCTGGGAGGACAAGTAACAGGTTCCTCGTTTTCCAGATGATTTGATAATTTAACATCAGTTGTCTTTATTTTTTTAGGAGAATAATTTTGAATAAGTTCTGAAATTTTTAAACGTATTGTTTCATCGGTAATATGAGATAAATCAAGATTAAGATCGTCTAACACATGAGCAATATTAATCAAAAAATTATTGGACGTATCGTCATTTTTCTCGATTTTTTGCATCGAAATATTATTTCCAGAAATTGTTAAAATACTTTGTTGAATGATATCTGTACCAATAATAAGATCAAAAGATATGGAATAATCTGGGACTACATAAACATTAGTTGTATAAGTAAAATCATCTATCATAATGTTCGTAGAGAAAAAACCTAGGGGTTTGATTATAGTATTTCCTAATCCAGTTAATGTGATAGTTGAATGTTCAAGGTTCGAAATTGTAGGAAGTTTGCGATAAATACTTTCCTTTAGTAAACTTCTTTCACTACCTGTGTCTACCAATGATGTAACATTTACAGACGAAATAATGACTTGTTTGGTCATGAAAGTGTTCGACGTGACAGTGGAAACATTGGAGGGTTCTGACTTAACTCTAGGCCTCCTTGGTTGATCACATTCAGCCGATTTATGGCCAAAATTCGAACAATTAAAATAACGAGGGCCTTTATCTTTATGTCTGCATTGGCTACTTTTATGATTCGACAAACCACAATTAAAGCAAAAAAGATCAGATTTTGGTCGAAAGGATTTCTCTTTCACTGGCATTTCAGGTTTGACTTTACGAAATTTAGTGTTCTCAAAGTCATGTCGAATTTTGTCATAAATTTTGAGCTTTTGCTTGAATTCTACAATAGATTGGCATCCATATAACATTGATTTTCTGAAAACGGGGTCGGGTATGCCGTTTATGATGTATTGCATTAATGCGGAATCCTCGATTTCACCACGCGAGCATATTTGTTTCATGATAAGAAAATATTCTTCTATTGATTCATTTTCTTGCAATTTTCGTTTATTTAATATATCATGTAACTCGGCAGAATTATAAGTGGTGCTAAATTCTGATATTAAAAGTTGTTTAAGTTTGTCATAGGAATTGCTTTGAAATTCTGTTTGTGCTAATAACTGGGCTTTTCCTCGTAATGATCTTTTACTAAATATGAATTTATGAAAGTCAGATAAATTAAACATATTAGTAACATCCTCAAAATTATTAAACCATACGTTTATATCACTAAAAGAACTACCATCGAAAGGAGGTATTACACTTTCAATATCATTAAAATTCATAGACGATGGCATAAAACTTTGAACTGGAAATTGCTGTTGTTTGTCAAAATTTGATAATTCAGTGTTATTACTTGAAGTCATATTATTTGAAGGCAGTTCGGGTTTCGAGTCAGTGTCACTTTCATTTTGTATAATATTATTTTGTAGTAAGGTCAAGTCTGAAAGGTATGTAACTAATCGGGTTGCGAGATCGTTTAAAGATCCCTCATTATCAATACAAAGTAGATTGCACACTGTAATCAGATCATTTAATGAAAAATCAGTTTGAACTTTAGTTATTTTATTTTTGAATTCGGTGCTGTCGGTTTGAAAACCGAAACCAGTAAAATCACGTATTCTCTTTCTATTAGAGCGATCACCGTCAGCATCAAATAGGAATTTATGCAGCAATTTAATTTTATGCGTTCGTTCGTTTTTAAATGCAACTTCCAGTTCAGGTATCTCAACTAACTTCATAATCAAAATAATAATAATGAACTCACCGTTAGAATAATATCCGGCTTGAATATGTAGGATGAATAACTCTAATTAATCATATTGGTAGGTTAACTGTCACTTATGACACCAATTTATGGGGGTGAGACTCCATACATAACTCACAACTCACTTTTAGGACGAACACTGACATTTATTGAGACGAACACACAAACAAAAAATACAGATATAAACATTCTTCTCGTTCTTTAATTAGCTTAAAGTCTATAATTCAGGACGTCGTCGAATATTTCTGAGATTTTCTTACGTCGTGTAAATATTCAATCTTATTTCACCGAAATTTGTTCTGTTCTTTTTTAACAAAACCCTGCGTCGTAAAAACTCATTTCGTTCTCTTTACTTCTTCTGCATTTCCACTTCACACAGCTTCGTTAAGGCTCGTTTCCTTTTTAATCTCGAAGCGGAAAATACGGGGACACTCAGTCTGATGCAGGTGTTGCTTGCGAAATCTCCACATATAAATATTTGTGTATCATCAATCGTTTTCAATCTACCGTTAATGTAGATCTCCACAGATTTTTCTGCTTGTTCCTATTTAGTGCTAAGGATATCTCTTATGATAACTCTCTTCTCCCAGTCGATATTTAAACCTTCTCTCGAATGCAATTGAAATTAATAACGCCTGAGGAAAACAATGTAATGGTATTGAACGTTTTAAAAAAACTAACGAAAGATCTAATTTTTACATTTAATAATGAGTAATTTTCAATATGTGTAGGCTAAATTAATTTTAGGATTTTATTTATTTTATTATCAAGAAGTTTGTCGTATTATTGTTTAAAAATGCATTCAATTTATATGCAAAGGAAATTGCGTTCGAACGTCTCAGTTTTGGAAGTTTCGCAAGCAACGCAAATTTCGGGCGTAAAAATGATGTCACTTGCACACAACTAAAATAACTACTGTAAATTTTCTAAATTTATTAAATAAATGCATTTTTCCTAATCTTTAAGTGTACAAGTTAATAACTCGTTACATCACTTGTCGTATGGAAGTTTAGAAATATAAAATAAGAAATATTACAAAGATAGCATAAATTAAAACACGTTAAATTTAGCGAAAATGTAAAACTTTTTAAACAAAAATACCCTTTAGAATAAAAATATCGATTTTATATATTAACATTACAATCTCCATAAACAAAATTTCATTATTACAGAATGCAAATAAATAGTAATGTTTCGTAAAAGGCTGTTTCGTTCTTTTTCTTTTTCTTTACACATACATACATACATATACTTGTAAAATCAAAATGCATTTTAGAATTTCTGATTTTTGAAGCTATTGTGTAGAGTTATTTTGACATAGTTTTCCATATTTAATTCCAAAATATGTTATGTATTATGATTATTATGTATTATTATGTGACACATTTTTCGAATAAATTTATATAATTAAGATGTATTTCAATTTTGTATAATAATATTCCATGCATATATTATATATATTATCTACGAATAGTTTACATTTAACGGTCATACAATAATATTAGGGACTCAATTTGGTATGTATATGTAGTTATAGATAATATTATAGGCACAAATGTGAAAATAATTATTTTTTATTGTTCCCCACAGCTTGACGGAGAAGGAGAATTTGAATAGAATGTCGACATCTCTGAAGCAGCAGGAACGGTATCACGTTGAAGAATATTGTTGCATTTAATTGTTTGTTGTAGGAGATGCAACATGGTGACATCATTTTGAGCCGGAATGCAAGCTTCAGGGCCAACAACGAAAGCACAGGGATTCACCCACGCCGAAAACTTCCAAAAACGTGCACCCCAGCTCCGGAAAAGCCATGATGACCTACCTTTTACTAAGAGGGACCGCTGCACATTGACATTCTGGAACACACAGCGGTACGTGGAAACTTTACAAAAATTGAAGCGCGCCATGAAGTCCAAACGCCCATGAATGTTGTTGGACAATAATACCCTACCACATGTTGCTCAAGTTGTTTTGACTACGCTGCAGAAGTATCGCTGGGAAGCGCTTAAGCATCCACCATACAGTCCAGATCTCTTCCCATGCGATTTCCATATTTTTGGTGGACTGAAGAAAGACATTCGTGGCCGTCGATTTGCTTCAGACGAAGACGTGCACTCCTGGAAACTATCTTGGTTCCTATGGCAACCGCGAACATTTTTCCATGATGTCATTTACCATCTTGTCTCACAGTGGGATAAATATATTGACAGTTATGACGATTACTTTTGAAATAATAAACTGCTTACTTACTTATTTTCTATCTGTCTCGTTTTCATTCGACGACAGTTTACTTACTTCTTTTCTACCTGTCTCGTTAATATTTGACTGTCCCTTATACATATAAACCAGTATAGTGCTGTGTTTTTTGGGAAAAGATAAGGTAGCACATGAATCTTCTGCCCTCCATTTATATCAGTTTGTTCTTATTATTCGAGACAACGCTAGATCTCACAGAGAAGGCGTTATAAAACAAAATTTCAGTGACGAACATCCGACCATCATCCTTATAATCCGAACTTAATTCCTTTGGACTGGTATTTGTTATGGTACCCTTAAGGGTTGAAATACCCCGGTAGCGAAATCCCATGTAACTTATGGGAAACTTAAAAATGTGATAACACATTACCTAATATAATTATCGAGATATGGTTTTCAACGTCAGAAAATAGATTTCAGATGGAACAAGGTACGTTATAAGATATTTTCCAATTAGCTCGTTAGAACATATTTTTGTAATAAACATTCAAAAATTAATTATTTCACAAAGAATTCTTAAGTTTTGTATAACATTAAAAATTGAGTTCATATTTCTAAAATGTGTGTTTAGAAATATATAAATCTTGTTTTTTTTTATATGCATGTATGTGTTTCGTTTTAATATTGTATATTGTATAAAATCGATTTCATATCTATTTTCTATACGTATGACATAATATTATTCGTTAATAGGTATTTAAATAACATTAGAAGTTCGACAATTTATAAAACGAGCATTGAGGCTGTAAACAGTTCTGTAAAAAAAGAAAAAAATCATTTGTCCAAATTGACATTGTAGCAATCGGTACAAAAGAGAATTACATAACACAGATATGTGTCGTAAATGTATTGACATAATATATATGTACATAGAATTTATTTATCCCGAATAACTATTTTGATACTATTTGATTCCAAAATAAAGCAATAAAAATATTTGTTTATTGCTGAAAACTGACAATTTATAAGTCCCGTAAGAGGGCGTCGCGAGTTCCTCTGTATTGAAAATGTGAAGTGAACGGAATGGAGAAAAATGTTGTTGTGAAGTAAGATGGCGACCAGAGTGTTCGCTCATCGTATTGTGATTTTAATAAATAGAGATACAGTCCAACAAATAGTTGTGTTTAATGAGTAAAGTCTAACATTTTGTGGTCGTACGAGCGCGAAGGACCCCTATGGATAAGTAGTTCATTTCGCCAAATATATCATGTTCATAAAAATTTAGCTTCGAACATTTTGCATCTATGTTTTATGAACATTATTAAAAAGGAACTAAGTGTTGTTAATATCGGCATTGGATAGGATTAAAAGGGGTAAGTCTGACCTCTTTATTGCTTGATTATAATTAGTATTTGTTCTGATATATTATTTAAATATGGAATCTATTTTAAAAGAAAAAAAAATATTGAAATCTAACGTAACTAAGGCTACAAATGAGCTCACGAATAAAAGTGGTTTACATAAATTTGAGTTGGAACTTTACGAGAAAAAATCGTCTGCGTTCGAAAAAGAATCTGCAGAGATATTTAGGAAAATTTTTCAACTTTGTGACGATAAAGATGATGACAAATATATTTCTGAACAACAATCTATTCAAGAGAACATAGACAAAATATATTTAATTGTAAAAAGAAAATTAAGTGAGTAAGCTCCAGTTTTAACGAAACGCGAAGGAAATGTTAGCGAAACAATTCGCTTACCTAAATTAAATTTGCCAACATTTAGTGGGCAATTACTTGAGTGGTTATCATTTAGAGACATTTTCATTTCTAGTATTCATAATAATTCAGCTTTATCAGCTTCGCAAAAACTTTCTTATTAGAAATTATCGCTGCATGCTGATCCTTTAAGGATCATTCAATCGATGCCAATTACTGATGCTAATTATGCGATAGCATGGAATCTTTTAGAAGACAGATATTCGAATAAACGAGATCAAATATTTGCGCATTTGAAGCGTTTTAAGTCTTTTCCCACCATTGAAATTGACAATCCGTCTTCTATTTTAAAATTAGTGGACAATGTAACTGAATGCCTTAGGTCATTAGAAGTTCTCGAGCAAAAAATAGAGGGATATTCAGAAACCATACTTGCATACGTGTTAATTCAGAAGTTAGATTGTTCTTGTAAGCTTTGGTGGGAACGAAAATCCAAAAAAGATGAATTGCCGAAAATCTCAGAGTTGATTTCTTTTTAAAAAAATCATGCTAGAACTTTGGAAGCTTCTAAAACAAACATTAACACCGTCAGTCAAAAAAGGCAAGCAAAAGAAAAGGCGGCATCGTTTTACACCAGTGCGAAGAATTCAAAGTGCATTTGCTGCAAAAATGATTCACATTCATTATTTAGACGCAATGTATTTCAGAAAATGCCTGTCAATGACCACATTGTATTCGTAAAAAGAAACAAAGTATGTTTCAACTGTTTATAAAATTCAAACCATTCTGCGAGAAACTGTACATCCAATTATTCGTGTAGGTATTGTTTTAAACGTCATTCATCTCTCCTTCAAATATAAGAGGGAAAAGTAAATAATTCTCCACCAATGGACATGGAATTCAGTCAGCAGTCATCAGGAGGGTCAGATATGATTGCGAATTAATCTGCTCCCACCCAGGATGAAAAATACAGCTTAAATCCCGAAGCGAAGTGTTTTGAAAATAGGAACAGTGATTTCGTAGGCACTTCGTGTCAAAGGAGAAAAACCACTATTTTATCTACTGCTTTAATTAATATTGAGAATGTGTCTGGTGAATTTATACTTGGGCGTGCATTAATAGATGTCGGCTCAAATCACTCATATATTTCTGATAACTTTGCAAAATTATTAGGAATTAGAAGGGAGAAATTTAATGTTTCAGTTTCATGTTTGAATGATTCTCAAATAAGTGTCAAATGGAAAATTAGGGCCACTCTTTCGAATAAGGCTGATTATAAGAGAACAATAGATTTTTTGATTGTTCCAAAAATAACAAACCTTATACCTGGGCATTTTTTTAGATTTCCATTTTCCGAGCTGCTTAAAGATGTGAGATTGGCAAATCCAAAATTCAATGAACCTAATAAACTAGATGTTTTGTTAGGGACTGAATGTTTCTATGAATTATTGCGAACTGGCCAAATTCGCTTAAGAAGTTCTAACGTCATTTTGCAGAATACCGCATTTGGGTACGTGGTGGGAGGTTGCATCTCTGATTCAAATACTGATGATAATTATTGTGGATTAATTTGCAATGTAGAAGAAGAATTAAGCAAATTTTTCGATTTAGAATCGATTGGAATTAGGGATGATCCTTACTGTAATGATGAAAATAAGGCATTAGAAATTTTTACAGAAACAGTTTCCTGTAATAATAATCGTTACGAAGTAGTCCTTCCGTGGAAAAAGAATTGGATAAATTTGAACGACAACTATGAAGTCTCTGAGAAACGATTTAAATATTTAATTAATAAAATGCGAAACGATGATAATTTGTTTTCTCAGTATAAAGAGATTTTGAAAGAATATCTGGATTGTGATATTATTGAAAAGGTGTTAGATTCAACTAGCCCAGACATACCCATGTTCAATTTGGCACATCGAGCAGTTTTTAGAAAAGACAGTGTCACCACGAAAACACGCATTGTATTTGATGCTTGTTCTCACGATGTTGATCAACTTTCTTTAAACGATTGTTTGTGGCCTGGTATCAATTTAAATCCTAGTATTTTTCAGTTGCTCGTTAATTTTAGATTGAATAAGATAGGAATTTTAGCGGATGTGAAGAAAGCATTTCTTCAAATTTCATTATCAGAAAAGGACAGAGACGCTGTCAGATTTCTCTTTGTGGAAGTTACAGAAGATCCGTCAAATAAAGTGTCTGATAATTTGAAAATCCAAGTGTATCGTTTTAAACGTTTACTTTTTGGATTAAATGCTAGCCCATTTCTCCTAGTTGCCACAATAAAAGAGCATATATGAAAATTTAAGGATCAATATCCAGAAACTTTTGAAATTCTCGATACTTGTCTTTATGTTGATGATCTGGTGAGTGGTACCGATAATATTGAAGAAGCTTTGAAGATTTCATATGAGGCTAAGATAACCATGAATGAATCAAGCTAGTTTCAATTTGAGGAAATGGTTAACAAATGACAAATCGTTACTAGAACAGTGGAAGAAAGAAGGGTTCGAGATCTATCCATTTGATCAAAATCATAGAATTATAAATTCATTGAAAATATTAGGAATATCATGGGATGTTGAACAAGATTTTATTAGCATAGATATTTCGAGTTTAGTAGAATTTTTGAAGACTAAGAAAAATACTAAGCGGTTTGTTTTACAGACTTCTGGAAGAATTTATGACACTACTGGTATTCTATAACCCTTCTGGTATGTCTTTTCCAAGTTTTATGGATCCACAAGCTGTCTTGGGATACTGAGCTCCCCATTGACATCTGCGAAAAGTGGACACAATGGTGTTCAGAACTCTCTAAATTAAATCAAATTAAAATCCCTAGATTTGTTTTCCTGTCATCTGATACAAACAATGTTGAAATTCACTGCTTTTCTGATGCAAGTCAAAAGGCTTATGGCGCTGTTGTTTATTTGAGAGTACAAGATTACGATCAAGTTTCTGTTAGTTTCATAGCATCTAAAACCAGAGTTGCCCCAGTAAAGAGAATAACTTTGCCACGCTTAGAGTTGATTGGTGATTTACTTAGGATCAGAAATTAAAAAGGTAATTGATCGTAAAAATACTTCTAAAATCTATCATTGGGTAGATTCAAAAATAGCTTTATTCTGGATTAAAGGATCCAGCAGAAAATGGAAGTCCTTCGTTGCCAATCGTGTGGATGAAATCCAAAGATTAACTCAACCAGAAACATGGTTTCATTGTGCAGGTAAAGACAGCCCAGCAGATCTTCTTTCACGAGGAATAAGTGCGGAGTCCCTTGTGAACAATTCCAAGTGGTTTACAGGACCCGAATTTTTGATGGATCCAGAATTTTCCTCGAGTTATTTGCAATCATCTTTTTCGGAAAGTGACTTATTAACTGAAAGTGAAAGTCAGAACTAAATAAGTGAAATGAAATGTTCCGAAAGGAAAAATAACTGTGAAACGACTTTATTTCTAGCCACCGATAATTTATCCTTTTTTGATAACTTTTTTTTTTATCTTAGTAATGACTATTATAAAATTTTACATATTTTTTCCTTTGTTTGCAGATTTATATACAATTGTAGAAATGCTGATAAAAGAAAGGGTAACTTGATTTTTGAAGAAGTCAAGGAAGCTGAAACCATTTTGACTAGAGTATCACAAAAATGTTTATGTAGTAAAAAGGCTGTGACAGGTAATCTTAATATTTTAAATCCCTTCATAGATGATAAGGGAATCTTACGTGTTGGCGGAAGGCTCAACAAAGCTTTCTATCTTATGAGCAGAAACATCCGGCTATTTCGCAAAAAAATTCTAAATTAAGTAAGATTTATTTTACTAGTATGCATAAGTGTCTTTTTCATGTTGGTCCCCAAGGACTCTAGAATTCTGTTAGATTAGAATTGTGGCCTCTAGGGGGTAGAAATTTGGCAAGGAAAACGGTGCATTCTTGAGTTATTTGTTTTAAGGTAAAACAAATTCCATGCTCTCAGCTAATGGGTGAATTACCTTATGAAAGAATTAATGAGTCACCAGTATTTAATTGTACCGGTTTAGATCTATGTGGTCCATTTTATGTAACCTATAAAAACAGCGCAAGGGTTCATTGAACAAAATATTTATTTGTGTTTGCATATGTTTTGTAACTCGAGCCTGTCATCTAGAGCTTCTCTCGAATTTAACCTCAGATGCTCTGATAGCCACTCTTAAGCGTTTTATGGCTAGATGTGGGAAATGTTCTAAGATTTTTACGGATAATGCTAGGAATTTCGTGGGAGCAAATTCCAAAGTTACAAAGTTTTACAAAATGATAAATTTTCCAGAGAAATTTTAGAAAATTATTTAATTATGAAGAGTTTGAAACTATAGTTATTAAATTATTGTATATTTTGAATTTTTTATTGTTATGTTCTGTATACCTGTTTGCTGTAGAAAAGTTTATGTAAATTTCTATGTAGATTTATTTTATTGTAAAATTCTGAGATATTGAAATTTGTACATTTCAATCCGGGGGAGAATGTTTATTGCTGAAAACTGAGAATTTAAAAGTCCCGTAAGAGGGCGTCGCGAGTTCCTCTGGATTGAAAATGTTAAGTGAACGGAATGGAGAATAATGTTGTTGTGAAGTAAGATGGCGACCAGAGTGTTCGCTCATCGTATTGTGATTTTAATAAATAGAGATACAGCCCAACAAATAGTTGTGTTTAATGAGTAAATTCTAACAATATTTTTTATTTTAATTAGTAAGCTCAAAATTTTTGGAAAATATATTATCTGTAATAAACTATATTACTGATGCGAAAAGAAATTTCATATCTATTCCCTGAAATTTACTAACGAATAACGATAAATGTGCTTAAATAAATAAAATAAAATTACATCCCATTAAACGAGTATCAATTAATCACAAGATGAAATTTATGTTATGAAAGAAAATGCATGATTATTTTGGGAAAATTACGTTGATTGGTTTTAAATTACCGCAATTAAAATTATGATATTGATTACATAGAATAAATGACTTAATCAACCATAACTTATTAATTTGTAAACGAGTTTTTATCTATTATTGAAAGCATACTTCCTCTAGTATCTTTCATTCTAAAAATTTAATATTAAACAATTTCGAAACACGACTTTAAGTACGAATTTATTATAAATTAGATTTTTAATCAGATAAATCAGTCGAGTCTGAAACCATGTTGTCATTATAACGAATAGAAATATAAAATATAATAAAATACTTTTTTAAAATAAAGGTTACACTAGTCTGCAAAATTTGGGTTGTTTATATTTTGTATTTTGTGATTTTTATATTTTGTTAATTGATTTTAGTGTATTTTTTAGCGCTGTATGCCAAAATTGCCTTCACTTTTTACCATCAAGTAAGGACATTTTTCAAATCGTAAATTGCGAAGTTAAAAAATCCAAAAATATTGAAAATCTAATACAATAAAACACATGTGACAATTTTTTTTAAAACTTTTGCTAATTGATTTTTGTGTATTTTTTATCACTAAATCCGAAAACGACCTTCATTTTTTACCATTACGTCAAGATTTTTTGCAAATCGTAAATTTCAAAGATATATAGTGAAATACGTTTAACACGAAAACGCTTAACACGAAAAATCGGTTAACATGAAATGATATAGCGGCCGGGACAGCGAACGATACAATTTAATACATTTTTGTTCTTTTAGCACGAAACCAAAATTTCTTAACACGAAAGAAATTCGCTTTCGAGCTAGTTAGTTTAAGTTGAAATTGGTTAATTTTGTGTTAAAACCACTGATTTTTTGGTAAAAATCAGAGAATTTCGTGTTTTTTCTAAAATATCTTATGTTTTATGAGCACAATGTTTGAGAAATCGGTGCGAAAACAAACAGCTGCTTCGCTTCAAATGAAGATGAAGCTGTTTAATGTAGTTGATGAAAAAGAAGGACGAAAACAGAAAACTCCAAAGAGTTTGGCAAGGTCAATTCTACTTTATCAACGATAATAAAAAAAACAGGGATCCCATTACGTTACTGTTTGAGCTCAGTATGCTTAAGCTTGAGAGAAAACGTATGAGAACTGCTAAACACGAAGATTTAAAGACATATTAACTTATTTGGTCCAAACATGCTAGATCTTAGAATGTCGAAAAAGACACTTCAAAAAAATATGTTTGATTTTTTCCCCCAAAAACAATATTTTGTTTACGTGCTTTTTATCCTAATGGTTGCAATTTACTAGTTGTTTAACAGGAAATAGTAATAAAATTTGATGACGTCGAAAATATTTGTGAGTTTTGTCCTTTTTTTAAGAATCTTTTAACACGAAAAAAATTTTCGGTACCCTCAGTTTCGTGTTAAACGTATTTCACTGTAGTAAAAAACATATATCTATAAAATAGATGTAAAACTTTTTTATAATATTTTTTTTCATGTTTTTGAATTGTACTGGGGATTCGAACAGCTTACCAGTTCAGGAACCTATGAACGTGAGGCATAAATTGACGTGTGTTCCATTTCCCCTTCGTCACGTTATATGTTGTATCTCTCACGCTTTTGATAAGAGTGACTTAGGTAAAATGTTTTCTATTACGTATAAGTAAAAAAAAAATAAAATTGATGGAGCAATTAATGGATATACCTCTACAATCTCGTAAAGACTAATTCCGTCTAAGGTAGTTTCACAATCGTCTTTAAAGTAGAATACTGCATATCACCACAAGATCAATGAACCCTAACCTAATATCAAATTCTGTGGATATTAGTAATAATAAAAACACTACGCTTATTCAACTGATGATATAAAAAGTATTAAAACCAATTATGATTTTTTTCTTCTTCTATCACATCGTTTTGCCATTAAATATAAGCATATTATCTATGTACAAATATGTTGCTTGATTTTAAACTTTGTCTAATCTATCTTTTAACCTGGTGGTCTATTACTTTGTCATTTTTTACGTAGAATTACCTATCATCATTACCTATTTCATTAACTATGTGAATGATGTTTTAAAATTGTGCTTAATAAATTGCTTTAAAGAGCTATACATTGATTCTGATATAATTTTTAAAACTTTTACAGAGATCTATCTGAATGGGTAATCTAATTACGTCGCCATTAAAGTTAGGAACATTTATACTCCAAATAAAAAGTTCAAAATTATTTTTAAGAGTAACGTAACTAATTGATAAAATGCCTATTTTGTTTCATTATTTATTCTCAAAACGGTGAAAAAGAAAAAAAAAAAAACTCTTGATGAC
This sequence comes from Maratus speciosus, assembly GCA_963932465.1. Taxonomy (NCBI): domain Eukaryota; kingdom Metazoa; phylum Arthropoda; class Arachnida; order Araneae; family Salticidae; genus Maratus; species Maratus speciosus. Next base: position 539,988,028 of record OZ010786.1, on the reverse strand, counting down.
CGTTTGCTCTCGCGTACGTTCTGAAACTTATTAAACTTTAAATTAAACAATTATCTAAATGCTGAGATTAAAAAAAAATACATTTTATTTTAAATTTTGCATAAATTTGTAAAATGAACACATCAATTATATTCAGAAAACTCAGGTCATGTAATAAAAAAAATAATTTTATGTATCATGAAATTTTATTCCAAAGTGTATTAACATTAGTATACTTGTTTAGAGCGTTTATTTTTTTTTTAATACGTCATTCAAAGACTTTGGCAACGCTCTCACAAAATTTCCAATCAAAATCTATCACACAAAATATAACTTCATTAATAAAGGGTATCCGGGCTAAAAGTATGTAAAAGTTGTGGCTTATTTTTACGTAATTACCCATTAGATTTAAAAAAAAAGTATTTAAATAGAAATAGCATCTCATAAAGTTTTAATATCAATAGACTTCGATGTGTGCTCCTTTGATAGCACGACAAATGTCTAAACGCTAATCTATTTCTCCCCAAATGTTTCTTAGCATTTCAGGAGTTATTAGACAAGTTGCTTCTATGTTACGCTTTTTCCACTCATCCACAATTTCAGTTTTTTTTTCAATGTTTTAAAATCTCAGATGGATTTCCAATCCACGGAGGTGAATTGTAGTATATTCTAATGTGTAGTTCCGTAATAATAAGCCACAAAAATTGGATACTTATAGCTCACACTATCTGTATTATGATTTGATCATGTTTGAATTTTTTACTGATGATCTATCTAAATTACCCATACTACTGTACCTACATTTGTTTCAAAGAATAACAAAAAAAATAATCTTAATTTTTCTATGATCAGACAGAATATTTTTGCGAAAAAAAAATCTTTCATTTTTTTTAATACGAAATGCTTTGAATTTTAATTTTATTAAAAGAAATAATTTATTAATAAAGGCAGAGTCAGGAAATTGTTTATTGTAACATATAAACATCATTAAATCAGTACTAACTCAATGAATAGAAATACTGCGCAACAATTGCTAAAATTTTAGTAAAACTATCTTTTTTACATTTATCTAAATAAAAAAGACGAAAGCTCTAGAAACTCGAAACTTATAGACTTTCATTTAATATACGAATGCATGTTTTGTGATGTCCTGAACAGGATTTGACTATTTTCTGAAAATGTCCGTCCGTCTGTTTTCGTCGTTCTCTATCTCAAAAACAAATGAATGGAATTTAATGAAACTACAGATTATTTTAGACTCTGACATAAGTTGGTTCTGAATAAATATGGAAGTATATCACTAAATTGGTGACACTGCTATGGCGAATTTGTTACAATTTCGATAATAGATGTATTTCAAGAACTAAAGCACGGAATTTGGAATTTCATAAAACTTCATATGCTATTAAACCATGAAATAGATACTAGGTGATTAGGATTGAATGAAAATCGTCATCTAGACGTTCAATTATGCTTTTTTTTTTTTTTTTTTTTTTTTTTTTTTTTTTTTTATTTCCGAGATTGTTATACCTCTTGAAGTATTGAACGAAATTTCATGAATCTTCATATTCTCTTGACAAAAATTTAATCTAATTAGGTTTGGGTGTATATTGCCTATCAGCTGGTGCTTCTTCTTTGTGTACTTCACGATTCACTCGATCTCTATATTTCAAGAATCTATACATGGAAGTTCTACAAAAAGCATGTTATGTTAGACTTGACATAAGCAGGTGCTAATTCAATCGTAACTCTTCCAATAAAGTCAGCTGAAATCTTATGCCAGAGAACAAATTTCTAATTTGATTTAAAATTTATTGATTGAATTGAACCAACGATTAATTGATGTATTATTGGCTCTATTATTGTAACTCTCATTTACTTTTAACACTAGAACGCACGGAAATTTTATTCAAGTTTCATAAAAATATTTGACACTATAATTTTTATTTAAAACTGTTTGACTAATTCATTTAACGTAAATCTGCGTGGTTTAAATTTAACTTATTTTATGAAAGAATTTCTGGTTCCAGTTGACATTTAATCATATGGTTGGAGTTGAATGGACTCCTTCCTGTCGGTCTAGTGCTAACCGTATTGTCATAAGTATCGCTAATTTCTAATGCTAACTGGAAGCTTTGTATCCGATTACGGGATATTAACACTACTTTTTTGAGATGAAGTGTCTAATTTTCCCTTGCGGACAAATGAAGCGAATATATATGTTTAATAGTTAAAAATGCATACGTTGATTGAATTATATATTCTAAATCCTAACAGGGGCCGATTTGTTCTTTTCTTCTTTTAAATCACTGATCACTTTGATCACTTTTAACCGCGTGTTAAATTCAAAGAAATTCACTATGTTTTAGATACATAATCGTTGATGCTATTAAAAATAAATATATTATAACTGTGTAGAAGAGAGTTCTATGGAGGCCACATTTTACTGCACATTTTTCCCCCCGATGTGTAGCAATGAGAGGAAAATATATAAGTACATAACATATCCTCTTTAATAAAAATCTACGTGTTGCTGACGACTGGATTTTTCGCTAATCGTTTCTACAGATTATTTTCTGAAAAAAAAAAAAAAAAAAAAAAAAAAAAAAAAAAAAAAAAAAAAAAAAAAATTGAAGTTACTGTAAAAAATATAGCTCGAAAAGTATTTGTCAGAAAATTGTTAGACCAACTGCGTTAAAAAGGTTTATAAATTTCATATGTAATAATTATGTCGTTTTTCAAATATTGAATTTAAAAAAATATCAAATTTTCCAATGGATTACCACAGCGAAACGAAACCTTTACGATTAAAAAGATAATGATAACGGTAATGTGTCCTGATCATGGAGGAAAGAGATAGACGGAGATGAAGTATGCCGTAAAAACTGTTTGCAATATGATGAGCGTTATCCCTCAAATTTAAATGTCCTCACTAGGCCCAAACAAAGCAAGCACCTGGAACAGGGATCGAATTCTTTGACATCACCTGTGCATTTTTTTTTCTCTAAATGAAAGTTATCTGCTTATTTTTAAACATTATAAAACAGCATTTCATTGTATTATAAACTAAAAACTGTATTAATAAAAGTTTCCTTTTTGTTTTAGGGAAAGAACGTGCTTGTGTTTAGGCCTACTGTAGCGGGTTTTAGGGTTACTTTTTTGGCGTCACCCCCAGCCACCTTAATGCAACTCCATCTATATCTTTCCTCCATGAGCTATAGCACGGTTTACAAATTATAGTACCCTTATTACTCCGTTAAAATATAAAAGTGAATTATGATGCCACTAGTGCATGATTTTTATTTAATAATCTATAAGCAGGGATGCCCGGGTTCTATCCTCTAGTAAATTTTATATAAAATATATCATTTCATAAAAGCTACAGGTTATTAATAATCTATGAACTCGTAAATCTACAATTTTTATCTATTAATTTGTTCCACTTTTTTTTTCTTTTGCTAAATTATCATTATTATATTCATGATTTATCAATATGTATTTCTGTCATTCTAAATACAATTACAGTAGATTTTGACTTGATCTTAAGACATGTTGTAAAATGTTTAATATCATGTTACGTTATTCAATGATTTTATCGTTCTTATTTCTATGACTTTAGTATTATTTCTCACCACATGATAGAATAATGAATGGAAGATTTATACTTTACCAAAAAAATAAAAATAAACACAATAATTTATTTTTGAATTTAGGATAATCCAAATATCGTAAACACTGTAATTTTTTTATATATTTTTTCTCATTATATTTACACTGAATTCGTCATGCAGAAATATTTCTCTAAAGCCGCTAAATTCAGTTTCTAATAAAAATTACTACACCATATAAATCAAATTCATGTCCAAATCTCTGTACAAATTACCTCGGTTATTCCTCCTTGATTCTTTTCAATGCATAAAAATATAAATCTCAACTATTGTACGTTCCATAAAGAAATACATTATTAGGAATTCTTCCAATTTCTTTATTATAGAGTCTATTGAATTTTAATTATTTCTACGGAAAAATTAATAAACTTAGAGTTAAAAATTTATTATTTATGTAGATAAACATCATTTAATGACGATTATTCAAGTAAGTGATTTAAAAATGAATTATTCAAGTGAGAAATCAAGTAGCTGCAGATGATTGTTCAAATTTTATTAAAATTGATTTGCTCTTTTTTGCCATACATGAGTAAAATTATGCTCGTAAGAAATGTATTTTGTCATGTGAGTGCAATATGTCAATTTTGGGATAATTAATGACTTCATTAATATGGCATAAGTGAAATGAGATACAAGAAATTATTTTATAAATTTTACTACTCCTTTATCGGTAATTTTTATTCTTTTATTAAGAGGATAGCGGAATTTATTCAAATCTTTTTTATAGATTAGTTGTACATTTTGATTATTTGCCTGGTGCCAAAATGAATAATAATAACAAATAAACCCTTATACACGTGCCCGCAATTGTAACAATGTTGAATATTGTCGTATTATTAAAAAGTCTCATATTACATTATTTCTCGGTTTTGGCACGCATTCTTTTTATCTTTACCGTGAAATTACATTTTTTGTTGCACGACATATGATATCTTGGAAGATTCCATTATTTCAATACTAATTTATGAAAATTTTTATGTTTAAAATTGCGTAATATACTGATAACCTTTTGACTAATACATTTATATGTCAAATTTTAGAAAACAATTAGAGCAACTATTAAATATAAAATCTAGTTTATAATGTTTAAAACATACTTAATTTCGTTAAAACTACAAACATGAACAAATTTAATGCTATTTAATTTATTAAGATTAAATAATTAAAAGTTAAGTAATGTCTGGTTTACACTGTATTAAATCCTATAAAATTGAGTACATTAAGATGTTTTAAAAATCAGTTTTATTTTTTTAATTATTGGAATTGATTAAATTATTGGATTCTTTTAAAATCAATTACGGTAATACTTTCTTATACTTGTAATATTTTCTGAAAAGTGAATTTATTAGTATTTATGAAGTATTTATTTATTTAACGTGACAATTATTTATTACAAATTAATAGACACATGATATTTTTATGACACTTTACTAGTGTTGGCATTTGACAATACTACCTTTTACTTTGGTCAATATTTAAATGCTTTCCATAGACATTTCCTGTATTAGTAATTGTGAGCACGATTTGGAAACAATATCACACAGCCTGTAAAAAGGTATTGACAAAACCTCTATTAAAAATCTGTTTTAGCGCAAAATATTTAACCTTACGAGAGCAAAGATAATTTCATATTGTATAGCTGAAAAGGTATTCAAAATTATCTGCCTAAAATGTAATATTTTAGCAATTTTGATAGTCCCATACTTTTTTATATAAAAACTATGATTTATCAATGAGAAAATAATGCTTATTTTTCATAATTGAAATGTTTTCTAACGTTCGTTTAGTGTAAAGTTTCATAAACGACAAATTTTACAATCGAATGCTTTTTTTGAATCTTCAACGCTGCATTATTATACAGTAACACGTTCACGCCGGCGAGGTGGGTCACACTCGACAGTCTCTGAGCTGCCAAGTCTCCAGCTTTGTGGCTACCAGTATTTTAATGCAGAAAATATTGTTTTATTTAATTAGAACAATTGGGCGATTTAAAGGAACAACATTTTCTCTAAATTAACAGTGGTGTGTAAATAGCCGGAGACTTGGCAACTCTGAGACAGTCGAGTGTGACCAACCGCGCCGTCCTGAACGTGTTAAAATTACATGTCCAATTCTATTTTCTTCATATTGAGTATCTTCTTCTTCGTTTATAATCTTCAATCTTATATTTCACCCGTTTACACATTTTGTATGTTGCACATCTGTGTTTGCATATTTATGAAATTTTAATATATATTTAATGAATTTAATGATGCTTAATGTATCATAACTTCGGAGCAATTTCGCTTAATTCCAGATCTAAGCAAATATAACAGCTGAAAATAATTCTTTGGACTTTTTTTTAAGATATTTGTTTTTTAATATGAAAATTTATACTTATTGGCATGTAAATGTGCATTTTTTTTCATTTTAATTCTATTATGCTCTTTAGAATTATTATATTTAAATAAATTTACAAAAGCATTATTTAAATTGAATTGGTACTATTTTTTTCTTTTCTCTGAAAAATTTGTAATGCAAATATTGGGACATTCTGTATTTATAGTCGTCGAAACATTTTGTAATACATGATTGTCAATGTAGCACGATACGTTACCTAGTTTTTACGTATTATAGCATTTAACATTTTTTATGCGTGTTGCAACTGTGAGAACTTTTTACCTTTTTAATAAAACAAATGAATTATTTTATAGCTCATATCTAATGCCAAACAAAATGGAAATGTTACTGCTGAAAGTGAAATACAAATGAAATAAATTTAAAATGTTTTATAATAAGTGTAGAAGTTCAAATGTAGCACTGAATATGAGTTATATAGTTTTGATAAATTATAGCGCTGATCATTTATAACAGTTCAGACACCTTTGAGACTTTTTTACTGTTTTGTACAACAAACAAATATTTTTTACCTCATATGTAATGCCTAACGAGCAGGCAAATGTACTGCCGAAAGTGAAATGGAAATCTAATAAAAAACCGATTATAAGTCACTAAGACATAAGGGCCTTGGAAGAGAAAGCACGAATCCCAAAATTGGGGGGTTGGGAAATCAAGCTGAAAGTTTTGCAAGTAGTTTTATAGAATAGGGTACTCACTTTAGCTCGACACTGTGATAATAGTAAGGTCGAATCAGGGCAAAACGACTTACGTACATGTAGCCTACATATCTCTGACGCGGAAAAAACAATTAAAAAATCTATTTTTCAAGTTCGCCCTTTCTCTTCCAAGCTCCTGATATGCAAATATAACTTGTATTGAAATAATAAAAACTCCCGAAAATGGTTTATTGCCTCAGACTGACCAAGATCGGGATTAAAAAAAGAAGGTTATCGTGTTAGCTTAGGTTTACATATGGAGCTGACACACAATGGATTCTAGCAGGTCTAGCAGGCTAACAAATTTAAAAGTGATGAAAATGCAGTTTTACAGAATGACGAATCTATTTTTCATATCGTTTTTTTTTAGCATGGCCAATGTACTTACAAACTTGTCATTGCAAAATAACGACATGTAAATGCGTAAAGTATTAGCTGAAATTTCCTGAATTGCATTGTGTAGTGGTACTTATATGATAATAATGACTATAAAAGAATTTTAAAAATACTTACAGTTAATATGCACCAAAAGAATAAATGATGAAATCAAGTAAAAGAAAACACTTAACAACTGTTTCTTTTCTGAAACTTTAAAGTATCCACAAATCGAGAATCAATAATTTGAACATAACATAGCATTATTCCTAGATGGTTTGCATTGCTTCACAATTCAAAATGATTTAAGTATAAATTTATTTTTATCTTTTTATTGTAATATTAGTTATAAGCATATAAACCTTTGATGTAACAAACATATGTTAAAATGTATAAAAATCGGTAAATTCTACAAAAGAGAAAATTAATTTTGTCACGATAAAAATACTTATTATGACTGTAAAATTGCGCTTTTATGTAGGGAGTGATAATTAATTCTTTATCTTCGACTATCGAATAGTCCTTGTACTCTCAAACATAAAATATCATGAAATATTCAGGATGTGTAATGTATGACAGACTCTTTCGAATAAAACTAAATTTTCACCTTTTTTTTGTCGAAAAAAGTGTGTGTGTGTGTGTGTGTGTGGAAGGGGGGGGGGTTCTTGATGTTATATTACTAAAATGTTGAAAAAAATTATAAGCAATACATAGTTTAGTTATCAAAATATAAATACGCTATTAACGTTTTCTAGATTCAGTTTACTTTTACAGACAGAAATTCTATTTTAATAGTCGGTGCAATCTCTGATTTCATTTTTCTGCTTGACATACTTATAAACCCATATATCAACTAATTTTCCACATAATTAACTGAAAAAATGGAATTAAAGACTAAATAACTATATATTTCTATATTTAAGAATTGTGATTTTCTAATGAACACATTTTGGGATATACAATGAGAAAACTGGTCATCCCCCCCCTTTTTCGGCATCTTATGTTAATTCTCATCACATCATTAGATAAATTTAAATTTTGAGCGTGTTGTTTTTGCTTAAGAATGAAATTGAAAATGGTTAATGAAAAACAAAGTATGCAAATGTACCGTAATTTCCGGCGTATAATCTGCGGATCAAACAATTATGATTGCTCCGAAAAATGTTCTTTTATAAAATGTAACTTCGTAAATCGCGGCACATATTTGGCTTCAATTATTAAATAAAAATTCCGGATCCAAACATCATTGTTTTATCCTCGGATTATCCGTCGGAAATTGCGGTAGTTTTATTAATAGATTCAAGAGAAAATCGTTTTTTCTTTGTTCATTTTAATTTTAAAAGAAGCATTGCATTATTTATAAGTATATTTAAAGATGCTACAATAAGAGATGATTATTTTTTATTTATTTTTTGTACTGCAAGTATTAAAAACAATCTACTCATTATAAAATTTCAATAGATAATTTCCTATTTAGTAAAACATATTTGATATTATAAATTGGATTATTTAAATCAAGGAATATGTACGTAATTTTAATAGAAAATGTTTCTACAGAGTTTATGTATAACAAAATGTTACGCAGATGTTTAGTTTAAAATTTGAACTCTTATTAAATTTAAACTACTGCATTAAAATTTTCAAGATAGGAATATATTTATGTTTAAGAAGATTGGATTTAATATATCGTTCAGAAAAAGAAATGAAAGTCACCTCCTGGAGAAAAATATTTACTTTTGTCACTACCATTTGAAACAACACAACAGTTGAGCACATGTGCATAACAGGATATACGATTGTGAGTTTCCCCAAAAAAGAAAAACAGTGCCCTGAAACTGTCTGTGTTGCATTTCTTAATATTTATTCCTTGTTTTATTTAATTCTCTGACATGCAACAGAACTAATGTTTTTGATCAAACACAGTATTTTTTATTCGGATTCTTTTTTGTAGAGCTTGTCTACCAAAATTTATAAAACTTTCTAACATAGTTGAAAATGCATTCGATTTGTCAGGTCGTCTGTCTGTCTGTTAGTCTGCCCGTAATGTTACCATCTAATTGATAACATTAGTCAGGATTACATAGAAAGTTCATGATTCAAAATGAAGTGTGTAGCTTTTATAGTTAATTTACAGCGACACTCAAAAGTACCATTACATAATGATATAGGGGGAAAAACATTTGAAAATCTTTTATAGTAATTCGAAAATACTGAAATCCATGTTCGTCACCGTTGTTTAGTACAAGATTCTTAATATAGAATATGGTATGTTCCGCACTTATAGATATGGTACTGAAAATAATTCAGTTTCATTATAGTCTATGTGTAAAAAAATGGTTTTTGTGTAGTTTACACATGTTAAACTATCACGAATAAAATGAAATCTATATAAATTTTTAGGTGAATTAAATCATTTTTTTTCAAAATATGTGGTGTATAACATTTACAGGGTCACACATATCCAAGAGTCTGCTTATATAATGGTCTACGCAGTAAAACCGTTTGTAGCTTTTTTACTTATGTTTTATGTTTATGTTACTATTATGTTTACTATTATGTACTACTATGTTATTATGTACTATTATTATTACTTATTACGTACTTATTATTATTATTACTTATTATGTACTACTATGTTACTATTATGTTACTGTTATGTTTATGTTACTATTTCAAATATAATGAATTTCATAAACATTAATAAGGTTTTCTTCAAGACACTTGCTGTTGAATATGATGTTCGTATAATTTATCGTTTTTTGGCATGGAAACACAAAAAGATTTCATATACAGTATTGTATTCGAAATACTGTCAATTAGCGATCATTGCTGGAATTGCTTTTTCAGTTTTGGTATTCCTTTTTATCTTTAGGTAAATTTTTCATACTCTGTGGTATATATATATTCTACAGACCATATGCTGGGTTACACAAAATAATACACAGGCATTACTGAGTATCAGCATGAATTGATTAAAGATTCCCACTGCGTTGTGATTTTTGAATTGTAGTTGCATAATAATGTCCATTTAAAACCAATTCTACATTCTTTTTGAAAATTTAATTTTTGCGAAACAACGATTTATCTAATAAAAACAAGTATGCTATTTGCTTGTAAAATATAATCTTTTTGAAATTTACTTTTAATTCTTATATGAATGTTTTTTTAATTGTTATTCAAAAGAATTTGACGATATCTTTTTTAATTCGAAAAATATTATTTAATATGTAATAAAAGCAGCCTAAACTACTGTAACATATAATAAGAATATATTTTTGTTAACAGACTATAATGCCCGAAGTCACTTCCCTCAAATAATTTAAGTCGGACTAACTTCTTAAATAATTGAATACATGTGAAACTTTTCCTTAAAGCCTAGAAACATCTTTTAATAACAATTCATAGATAATTTGTGCACAGATTTTATTCAACTCCAGAATGCTATTCTGGCGTGTCACAAAATATCTATTTTGACATTCTGTGACAGAGATAAACGAAGATAGGGAAAATTGTACGTACTCCATAGCAAGCATGAATTGTACATGATTTACAATTTTGACATGATTTACATGAATACATGATTTGCCAAGGATGGGTCGACAAACAATATATCTAAAGTCGATATAACAAACAAATTATCTCACTCAAGACTATCAAGTCCGTCTAGGACAATTTTTACCTAAATAACATAATTTTTTTACCTCATCCCTTCTAATTTATGTAGCATTAATTTACCTTTTCTGAAATTTTTAAAAGTTATTATCTATCATTTTATGATTATTCTCGTTATCCATTAATTGTTATGTTAGACAAAGATTTAAAAGGAGATAACAAAGCGCATGATGGATGTCAAATGAATTATGAAAGAAACAACGAACAGTGAATTTAAGCAGGACGAGCCAAGAAAATAGGTTTCGAAACTATCATTGAAAATGTATAATTCAACATCATGTTTCTCTCGTACGGATCGATGACATTAACAAAAAATGTAGTGTTCTATGATTCAATAGTCCATGCATCTCTTATAACATTCCAGTTTATATAAGTTTCATTTTGTAAATTAGCCGTTCTTTCTCCAAATGCTCCCAACATTAAATAATGTCTGAATTGTAAATGAATAGATGGGGAAGGAATTTGTACCCGAATGTCTAAATTACATTAAATAGTTTGATTTTGTTTTGGATGACTGAGTGTTAAGGACAATAGATTCCACAGAATTCCAATATTAGTTACTGATGCTAAGAAACAGAGAAATGATAACAACTTTCAACAAAAGTTGTTTAGTTAAAAGAAATTAATTAAATTGATTACGGTCAATTTTTGTTCCTCAGTATACCAAAATTCGACTTTAGCAAATAAATTTCAGGTATGTGATTGTTTCTTTCTTTTATTTTCAAACAAGGGTTCTTAATATTATAAAAAAATGTAATTAACAAAATGTATGAAATTATGGGATAAGACACTCATACATAAATTCCCAAAGGTAAAATTAAAAAAAAAAATTCAAATACTTGTGAAAAAACAAATGTTTTTCGGAACAGTTCACTAGACTTTTCGGATGTTTGTTTTTAAATATTAACAATTCTGTGTACTTTTAACTTGCAATTATCCACAAATCACGAAAAAAGGCAAGTCTTATAAATATATAAAGTAAGTATTTTGATTGAATAAAAACTTTATATTTTATAACACTGGAAACTCTCGTTTTAGAGTTATGTTTGAACCTCTTTTTCTCTCGCATCTTCTGTAATTATTTAATCGTTTTAACTTTATTACAGTAAAATAATTCGGATATTTTAAATTTTAGATAACATAACTTCAAAAATATCATTAATAACTATTTAAATAAACAAAATCCACCATTATTTGATTTTTATGCCAAATAAAGACACGATAGGGAATGTTTTTAATTTTACAGTAAATAGTGAAAAAAAAAAAAAGAATAAGAAGAAAAAGAACACAGGAGGATGTGCTCTGGTTATGTTAAATAAGAATTTTTCGTTAACGAAGAAAACAAAAAGGAGTAATCACTCATAATGAAAATCCTGTTTCCATTATGTCCTGACCATGCTATTAAATACTTCTTCATGTATGTAAATACATTAAATACACATGAATAAAAATAAATTGTTAGTTAAAACAATTTATAATCTATTATCATTTCTTCTCATGGAAAAATAGCATGAAGATTTAAAAAAAAATTCTTAAAATGAAAAGAAAAAATAATATTAAAAAACAGCAAACTTCGATAAAGCAAATACTTTATAAGAGTAAAATATATTGGCCAAACAACGAAACATAAAATATCCTTTATTTTAAAACTTATAATTTTACCGCTTTTAGAAAATATTTCCTAAAAATCAAGGTACGATTGAGGTAGAAAAAAAATTAGGCATAACTCTAGAATCCGTAGTGTTGCAATGTATTTTAAAGTTTTACTTTATAAAATGTTGTTCAAAGTGTTGTAGAAAATGGATACCATGTTTTCCTGAAAATAAGAGTGAGTTTTATATTATATTTTTCTTTAAAAGACGCACTATAAAAACACTATTTTTGTGGGATGTTTTCGTTTACATGCACAGCAATTTGTTTTGTAGTTTTATGTATAAATGATAAAAAGGAAAAAAAATAAAGAATAATCTCAAAACAAAGTGGATACTTACGGAAACAAGAAACCTGCTTTATATGAAGAGAATTAAAAAAAAAATAATACTTACATAAAATTTAGAGGAAAATATCGCTTTGAATATATTCAGGGAAATAGCAGGTATTTCTTACTACCAAATGTACAGGTAAATTGCATCTATCAAATAGTAAATGAGTTTCCTGAATAAAATATATCATTTACCTGTTTTTATTTACATTTGATTACATATGTTATAGATTCTCCCTTTTAGCTTTCAATAGTAGAATGTAGTCGAAAAATATTCCTATAAATATTCCCTTAAAAGAGCAAAAAATATACTATAAAGTGTAAATAATTAGCAAAAATTGAATGTTTGAACGCTTTTTAATGCTGCTTTATGATATGTAATAAAGCACATTGTTTTTTAATTAGATAATTTTTTTCTCTTACACCTCTTTATATTATTCTTTTTTAGAGAAGTATGAGTGCCTTACAAGATAAGACAAAATCGTTTCATCATATATATATGTATATTTTTTTTTTAAAGAAATTGAAGTAATCTATTTACATTAATATTTACAAGAATACGTCTTGCCGGAATGTAAAACAAATCTGATTACGATAAACTGTTGTTTTTTTTAAAGTTTGTATTAATAATATTCTTAAAATAAATTCTAAGTTAATGATGGTTGTGTTTATGGTTGTGTTTATGACGGCCAATTATCATCACGGCGGATATAGGCCCTAAGGTGGGGATTGCCCTCCGTGAGGGTCTTTCTAAGGGAACCTAACCCGTACTTACGCTTGGAAAACCAAGGTTCGAAGAAGACAACGATAACTCCGAGCTATATGTTAATGAAGTTGAAACATATTTAGCATCATTTTTTACTTTTATGAAATTTTATTTTCTTAAATTAAAAACTTTAAATATATATATATATATATATATATATATATATATATATATATATATATATATATATATATATATATATATTATTACTTTTATATTTATGAAAATTGTCATCATAATTATTTATAAATGATTGATTATAATATTCTTGATCTATTTGATTGATTATAATTGAAATTGTAATGTCGCCGCCAACGCCTATTGCCTCCGCGTAACGCACCTTTGAGTGAATTTCTGGGGTATCATTTTAATGTTATATTATAAAAATATATATATAAGAATTTATTACATCATGTAACAATTTACGTTATCATAGAAATAAGTTTCATATATCCCATATCATGTAATATGAAACCATATCATTCCAATGTTTGAACCTCCTGTAAGCAAGTAAGTACATAGTTTCGGGTATAACTATAAACAAGTTGGAAATTGCCTGCAAACGTGGCAAATAAGGTACGTTCGTACCATAACTAGTTTTATAAATATTTTTTTATTGCACCGCGTATTGTACTCAATATATATTTTAGTACACTTTAGAAGTACATATCAGTTTCATTCTGTTCGTAATATCATCAAAATGCACTTGAAATATATTTTCCCTTTTGCCGTAATGTAACGGAGAACTTTTGACTGTTCCTGTAATTAAACTATAAATCTGATTTTCATAAAATTTGAAATGACTCGACCAAATTTGCAACAATTGTATACTTAAAATTTCAGACCATTCGGTTGGGTAGTGTTTGCTCTGTTATATATCGACGAATGGGCAGACAGACAGACTGACCGAACGACGACAATAGGTGCTACATATTTATATAATTATGAACGCACCTAAAAAGCATTATGTTTCATATATTCTTTTTTCACTGAATATCAATATTAAATTACTGTTCAAATGATATTTGCAGGATTTTGAATGTTTGATTATATTTTGTTATTGTAATGACATTTTGAATTTGTTAGTCAATCATAGGTGACATATAGTTAAAAAAATGCTTTGCCATACCATTTCGAAGTTAAAACAATACAATGAAATCTATGAATTTAAATGTGTATATATAAGTTTCCTTATGTTTATTGGAGGATTAAGTGTGTAGCTTATGTTTAACTTCAATGTAAAATATTACGTTATTCAGATAACTGGTTACATGTTACAAACCACATCTTAGCTATATAAGGATAGTTCTTACTGTAAACTATGTTATCCATAAAATATATATTGACTTGTGATATTGTGTTTTACGTATCAATAAATAAAATAAAATACGCATTAATTTTATTAGCACAATTTGTTTAATATAAAACTCTATAAAGTGTTTGGATAATAATTAAAAAGACGCCTATAATATAGATTTTATTATCATTTTGTCACAATCTTCAAAAACTATGTAAATGTATTTGATATTCTTCTGTTATATTTTTATTAGTTATACATATAGCCCTCAAACAAAATAAGTATTTAGGAAAAAATACATTTAAAATTCGCATAAACATTAAATTAGAACAATTTTTTATCAAACATTTACAGACAGATTAGTAATCTTTATTAAAAATTTTAATATAAATATGTTCTTTTAATTATTTATTAAATATTTATACTTCATTATATTTCATTTTACGATTCAATATTTCTTTTTTTCATTATTTTTCATATTTCATTTATCAAGATTATTTGCATATTTAAATTATTACAAGTTGGAAATTGCTCGTCAAACGTGTCAAATGAGGTGCGTTCGTACTATAGCTAGTTTTGTAATTATTTTTTGCACCCCATATTGTACTGAATGTATATTTTTTTGCACTTCATAAGTGCATAGTCTGTAACATCATTAAAATGCACTGCAATATTTTTTTTTCACATTCCCCGTAATGTAACGGAAAACGTTTGACTGTCCCTGTAATTAAACTATACATCCGATTTTCATAAAATTTGAAACGGCCCGACAAAATTTTGCAACAATTATACATTTAAAATTTCAGACCTTTCGGAATGCTGTAACATCATTAAAATGCACTTGCAATAATTTTTCTCATTGGCCGTAATGTAAAGAAAAACTTTTGACTGTCCTTGTAATTAAGCTATACATCCGATTTTCATAAAATTTGAAATGGCTCGACAAAATTTTGTAACAATCATATATTTAAAATTTCAGACCATTCGGAAGGCTGTAACATCATTAAAATGCACTTGCAATAATTTCCCCCATTGGCCGTAATGTACAAAAAAATTTTTGACTGTCCCTGTAATTAAACTATACATCCGATTTTCATAAAATTTAAAATGGCTCGACAAAATGTTGCAACAATCATATATTTAAAATTTCAGACCATTCGGTTGGGTAGTTTTTGCTCTGTTATATGCGGACGGACGGAAAGACAGACGGACGGACGGACGGACAGACAGACGGACGGACGGACTGAACGACGACTATAGGTGCTACATATTTATATAATTACGAACGCACCTAAAAAAGTGTATTAGATGGTGTATAATTTAGAAGTGAAAAAATATTACACTTTATGTGTTCATAAAAAAAAAAAAAAAAAAAAAAAAAAAAAAAAAAAAAAAAAAAAAAAAAAAAAAACATACTCTTAACAATTAATATATTTAAGAAACTTTAAGATTAAGGTGAAGAAATGTCATGTACAATTCGATTAATATTAACATAAAATTTACAAATTAAATGCATGGCTTCAGGTTCAAAAGGACAAAGGTGGATGCATCATTTCACGATTTAATAAGCTGTCATTAACACTTGTAAATTAGGGAAATAAAATTAATAGCATTTGAAATATTTAAAATTGCAGCTCATATGACCTATAAGATAACAAATTAATAAATAATAACTGCAGTAGTCTAATGGACATTTATAAACATGACATTAAGATTTATATTAAAATTTATAATTAAAATATCTTATACAACTACTACCTCTGAAACAGTTTGTACAGAATGAGTATTATATACAATGTAATATTATATTTTTGAAAACTATACTTTTTTTATGATTTTAAAGATTTTATTTCTGAAGAGAATTATTTTTTTTTATTTTTCGCATATAAAAATTTGCAAAATAAGTTTAAAATTTTTATTTGAGTTAATTTTAGAAACTATTATAGAGATCAGAAATTCTTAAAAAGATGATATTTGAGTATATTTGGATAATTAATTTACATATTTTGTTACTTTCTGTTTGATGAGATATTTTTAAAGAAAACACACCATATTTGTCAAATATATTTATATTCTCCATCATAGTAACCTATTTATATATCAACTATACATTTTAAGAGTCTGTTTATAACGAAG
This sequence comes from Maratus speciosus, assembly GCA_963932465.1. Classification (NCBI taxonomy): domain Eukaryota; kingdom Metazoa; phylum Arthropoda; class Arachnida; order Araneae; family Salticidae; genus Maratus; species Maratus speciosus. The sequence goes on along the minus strand of OZ010786.1, from coordinate 539,971,059 downwards.
ATTCAGTAACTAATATAAATAACAACAACTTGATAAGGTTTTGTATACATAGCAATTAACACATTCGGAAAATGCTGATACATTCACCTAAAATAGTTGCTAATTTTTGCAGATTTTATTAACAACATTGATTATTCTATCTGTGTTGTATAAATCATAAAAAAATGAACTATAAAGATATATTAAATATTTATATTGTCACTGTATCCCAAGATAACTTAAATACTATATAAGTTAAACAGGAATAATTATAAAACCTCACACGTGCTCTAACAATTTTTGATGACACAGTTAATTTTTCTATGCAGATACAAAACGTAAAAGGAATAATTAAAATTATTCGTAAGCTTATTTTATGGGCTTTTGAGATAGCACCCTCACATTTTTTTTAAACCCATTGTTTGATAAAGGATTACAGTTTATTAACAATTAATCAAATATCCTATCAGGGAATAATCTCAGCGATTGCAGTGGAAAAGCAACGTATGTGCCCATTGGCTTTTGAATATTCAATAGGACTCTTAAGAACAAATTACATTTTGACCTTGACTTTCTCTTTTTGTCTGGCGCTACAGTGTTCAGGTAGATTTATATATCGTGATATCATAAATATAGTGACCTGGTGAATCACGTGCAGCTTTTTTTGTCATCGTAATAAAAGTAAATCAGCGCTTTTATATTCACAGTACACTGTTCTTTATAGTAACTAGGGGATCGTACCCGGGCTTCCCGGGTTAAAGAATATAGGTGAAATTTTTTTTTTTTTTTTTTAATTGAAAACTAATAATTTTTTTATATGCAATAAATTTTTTTAGGTTGCCCACTTACATTAAAAAAGCATTTTTCATATGCAAAATACGAATTATAAAATCAAATAAATTTTTGAAATTTATCAAAAGCTGTGTTTTCTTATTAGCCGCATGCTAAGAGTTATTTGATTTAGATTTTGCTACTTATGGCATCCTTTTATATTCTGATAATTTGAGAGCTTATACATGTCTGTTAAATTTGTGTTTTATTTATATTATTTTATTTATTTATTCATAGGGAAGTTTTTTTTAAATGGATATTAGCCGTAAGAAAATGACGAACTCTTTATTTTGTTTTAAGGGCAAACTGATTAATCTTTTGTAATCGAGCTCCGCGCGATATAGATAAAATTAAAAAAATATTTCATGCTTTAAAATTGTTTTTAAAATAATAGACAATCAGTAAACGGAGATGAACTTTGAAAACGAATTCCATTTGAAAAAAAAAATCCTATTTGGTAATCAAAAAATTTAAATTGTACGATTACAAATATGTTAGATTTGTGTTTTTACAATATTATTCGTTTATTTGTTTATAAAAAAAGAATTAATTTCGTTAATTTGTTTTTCACAAATATGTTAGATTAGTGGTTTTTTTAATACTAATCGTTTATTTGTTTATAAAGGAAGTATTTATTTCGGCACGTGATAAGATAAACTTTTAAAAAAATCATGCTTAAAAATTATTTTAGAAAATATAATACATCAGTCAATTATAATACAGTTTTTAAACAAATTGCATTTGAAAGTAAATTTTTTCCCTATGCAACGAAAATTGAAAATATACGATGGTCAGAAGATTAAAAAATTGCAGTAGGGAAAATATCAAGACGGTAATTTGATCGTGAAGTGTTGCCTTTTGCAAAATGACGTCAGCGTTGCGCACAGATACGTTTGTTCTTTTTAATATAGATAATCAGTAAAATATAATAAAGATCAGTTATTAGGATGTGGTTATCGGCTGAAGCTCTTATGCTTGGTATTCCGGAATGAAACACAGCAATTTTCACGTTCTCAAAATTTGCATACGCACTTCTCATACCCATATTCATCATTTTAAAAAAAAATGTATTTTGTTTGATCATTTAAAAATTATTTTAACTCAAAACTTGAAGTCAGGATTGTCAGCAACATCTTTTATGTGAACAGACGTGTCAAACTTTACGGGAGATTCTAATCTCAATTCCGGAGAGTAAAAATTTCCATAATTTGTGTTTTTTTACGTATTTGTATTAAAATATTTAATTTTATCTGAGAAAATTATCGTTTTCTTTTAAATATGACTTCATTTTCACTTAATTAAGCATTTCGCCTAGTGTCTGAATCTTAGTATCAGTACACATGCAGAAGGAAAAACAATATACAAAATCTATGAGGAAAAATGCGTGTTTTCAAAAGCAGTACGTCATTTTTCTTTCAAAATATTATATCCTTAGTGGGAGTTTGCGCCAATAAACCCTATACAACAATTTTTATCAACAATTTTAAAATTTTATCAGATAATTACGTGAATAAAATTAAACAAACCTTATTATTTCTCTTTTATCTGCAATAATGAAAGCTATCTTATTACGATCATTTTGAAGAAGTTTCATAGAATACTTTAAAAATAAAAATATAATAATGGGATATTAAAAAAAAAAAAACAGCTAAAGCGGGCACACAAAATGAACAGCTATCAGTTAAAAAAATCATTAGTAAATTTGGTTTAGCAGAAAGCTCAGGGCAGATGACTAAAGAACACACCTGTGTTTTAAATGTATAGATTATATAAAATTAGGAAAAATTAAATTAAGCAAATTATGTTATTTTGGTAAAATTATAGTAGAATGTCTTAAAGAAAAGCAATAAAATTTTATAATTCGAGAGAATTTTGGGCAAACACTTCAGGAACATGATATTATTTTAAACGACGAATTGTTTGTTCGCTTTTCTAACTTGGCGAAGCAAATCCATCCAGGCGAGAATCATCAATTTCTTTAAGATAAATCGCTATTTTTTGCATGTCACCTCTCTTCTATAAAGACACTCTAATTTTTTGTAGAACATTGCGTTTTATCAGCGTGTGATTTCAATTACATTATTCTCAAAAGTGAAGTATTTTCACCTGTGAAGAATTTCAAAACAGTTGGGCTGTGAAAATGACGCACTTCTACAAAACATAATTCAGGTTTAAGAATTAAAATACGCGCTTTTTTATAAAATGACGTCGTTTGCATTTGCTAAAGCAATCCACTTTTACAATCAAGTCTTAAACTTCGTCTATAGAAAAGTATGCATATGACGTCATTATCACGGAACAACAGACAATATTCTTGATACAGCACATATTTTAATTTCAACATTTTTCAGATTGTATTAAAAAAATGGCAACAAAAAGATACAGTATCACCTATTTTCCGTTTACTTTCAATGGAAACGGGTTACTTTTGTTGCCACGATAAGAAAAAGGGTATTAAAAACTACAAAAAAATTAATATCTCAAAAATAAATTGAGATACAGCTTTCAAACAAATTGCATTTAAAAGAGCATTTTTCTCCTTATACGACGGTGTAAAAATTAAAAATGTGCGATGTTTAGAAGTTTAAAAATTTGCAGTAGCGAAAATTGCAAAACCAAAATTTTATTTCAAATTTCAAAGTGCTGCCATTCGCAAAATGACGTATGCGTTACGCACAGATATGTTCGTCCTTTATAATATAGATAGAACATCTATTATAATAGAGGATAAATAGTATATTTAAAAAAATAATAATAAAAAAAAACACAAATGCTGAAAAAGAATTCAAACACACAAACAGAAGGCAAACACACACAGCATTCAAATAAAACGAAAATAAGTGGGTTATAAAATGGTCCTTCGACTGTTAGATCATGTCTTTGTTTTGACAAATCATTGCACATCACGTGACCGAGAGCTAGGATAATGTTAGTGACATGATTTTCATCAGGTAGGCAATGCTAACTTTCCATTCTGCGCGGATGGCCTCAGATCGTAGACAAATCACCGGATACCATTACAACAGCCAGTTGAAACGTCAGCAAAAAGGACATTCGTAAGTTCAGGGGGGTCATAAAAAAACTTCCCAGACAGATCGCTCACAAGAAAGAAAAGTGACACATCTCGCAAAAATTCATTTGTGTTTCACTCTAATAATAGGTCTGTCCTAGATGCGTCTTGCTATACAAAAAGTTTCATAAGCGTAGTTATACGGCAAATCACTTTATTACGATACATGTTCTTTCGTGACACAGAAGAGGGATGGGTTGCGTAGGGTGGTAAAAATTTCTAACCGTCCAAACATCATCCCACGTCTTCATTCTTAACGGTTTTAAACTTTTATGCACTTTTTTACTCCTGTGTGAAGAGCTAAGTCCTACAATTTCATGTACAAATAATGCAAAGTTGACTCCCCCCTCCCCCCCCGTTTTGCATCTCCTGTGATTTTTTTTTTGATTTTTTTGTCGAGATGTGTCACTTTTCTTGCTGGTGAGCGATATCCACCCGTAGTGACCTATCGGCTCAAACAATCGAAAGCAAATGTCAGATTTAGTTATTTGAAGGTATGCGCTCGAGATCGTGATGATTTAAAACAATATATCTCTCGCGGTTACGGTTACAGTGAAGAAAATAATTTCGAATGGCTACACCACCTTTTTTTTCCTGCTCAGATTCATCAGCGTATTGAAAAAAAAACATAAATGGCGTTTGAACGATACCAACATGACTAAAATTGCCGGTGTAAAGTCGTGGCACTCAATCCTAATCAGTTCCTATGTTACGTAATATTCAGCACTGGAAAACAAATGATTACATTTTTATGTTCACTATGTGTACACAACCATAACTCAAAAACACATTTTAAAACAAATTTTACAACATTACTCAGTTCACAAGTGAACTAAAAATCGGTTGCTGAAAACCATGTCTTGTAGTTGTTCTTCGTTCCTTGCAATGGTCTTCTTTGCAAGTGCTTTATGCCGGCAATTTTCATCATACGTGTATCATTCGAACGCCATTTATGATTTTTCAATGCGCTGATGAATTAGCGCATGAAAAAAAAAAATGGGTGTTGCTATTGGAAATTTTCGAAATATTTTCACTGTAACCGTAACCACGAGAGCTCTCTTGTTTTAAATTGTGGTGATATCGAGCGCATACCTTCAATTAGGTATATCTAAAGAAAGTTAGATTGCTTGAGCGGTTAGTCCGCTACGGGTTCATATACCGGGGAAGTTTTTTTATGTCCAGCCTGTAGCTCCATGAAAACACTGAATTGCTGAAGAAATAAAACTTTTTTGGAGCTTTACTTCATCCAAACAGAGCCTTCAGCACTATATTCGGTCACGAGCAATTCAGTCTTTGTTCTGAGATATCCAGGAATTTGGTGGGAAATGACACCAAGAGGGCTTATGAAAGCAAACTAGCTGTCAACACGTTTTTCATAACTGTCATAGTTGCATTTTCGGTTTTAGGAAACTCTTTGCATCATATTATCATCTAAAAGTTTGAAACAATTCTTTTAGCGATTCGCATCGCTTCGCAATCTTTGGAAATGTTCACAAAAACTTGATTAATATAAGTGAGCCATCATTGGTGTTTTTAGAAGTTTTTGTAAAACAAGTGAGACAAATTAATATATTATGATTTTCTTGATTTCTTCTTCCATACATGCTTCTTATGTTTCTATCATAAAATTTTCTTTGACATAATACTTGCATAAAACCAAAACAATATCCTTAACCTAGCCACCACTGGAGGGCATGAACTTGTATACAGGGTGTCCACGTATAACCTGTCTGAGATGTATTTTCGCAACCGTTGATCCTGGATGCATACTTCCAATTACAAAAATTGTTTAAATAAAGTAAAGAATTCATTTTAAAGCGATGTGGGTCAAGAAAAACATTTATTAAAAAATTACTAAATTTAAATTTCAATACGGTCCCCCCGGTCCTATAAGTGACATTTACTAAAAATTTACTGTGAAACTAACAAGTGAGACAAAAAAAAGTCCCATTCATCTAACATTAAAATTGACTGAGTTATGAAACATTGAAATGAGTGACTTATACCACTTTTTTCCATATCAAAACACATAATTACGACCATGAATTCAGAGGTCGTGTATAAAATATTTAACTTTATTTCAAGGTATCTGCGCTTCAAAAGAAATCGTACAAATATTAATTAGTTAAAATAATTGTTTTTTAATATATGTTTTATTTTGCAAGGATCTGAGTTTATAATTTTTTCAACTAAAATTATGTTATTTTCATAAGTTTTTATTTAACTTGCAATGATCGTCTTTCCAGTTTAAAATATGTACTCGAACTTTCACTCACTTTCAAATGTCCGATCGAAATTAAATTTTACATACTGACTTAAATTCGATGACAATGCAGTATTATTATAACTTTTCTTACCTACTTTTGACTCTAGCTAACTTTTGACTCTAGATAATATAAACCTGCGATGGTTGTGTTTTTTAACTTTTATAATTACATGTTATGTATTCTTAACACAGAATTAAAAAAAAAAATACTTTATTTTTTAACCATCATGTCATGATTTTTCGCAAATCATAAAGTTCAAGGTTAAAAAATAGCGAAATATCTGGTGCTACAAACCAGATGTAAGACTTTTTTATTCAGTTTAACTTTATTTAATTCAATAATTTATTAGATTTTTGGCTTATACTGGGTTTCTTACAGCTAAACAGCTCGGGGATCCAATGAGGTTGGGAGGAGAGGGGGGAGGGATCAATTTAACTTTTAACTTTTTTACTTTGAAATTTGCGATTTGAGAAAATTCTTGAAGTGATGATTTAAAATGAAGGAAAAATTTTCAGATTCAGTGCTAAAAAAATGCATAAGAATCAAATTTCAAAAGCTAAAAAACATGCCACAACCCAAAAATTGAAAGGCAATGTAAACTAACAGCATTTTAAAATATGTATCATTTTGTAAAGAATTGAGGCTGTTGTTTTTTATCCTTTTATTTAACAAAAAATCTGTTATTTTTATCCTCTAATAATGTTCAGCACAAATTGTACATTTTGCAGTAATATGTCAGAATAATTAAAGATTTCGAATTTATATTTCAATATTAATTTTACTCTCAACCATTTCTTTAACATATCTGACGAAATTATATTTCTACTAAATTTGTGAATGACCCCTAATATGCAGCAAAAACTATACTCCAACTTTAAACAGCTATTACTCATTCAATTTTAATCGTAGACTTTTTTTGCCTTACTTGCCAATGTAACAGGGAAATTTTACTAGATATAACTTATAGGACACGGGAACCATATAAAAATTTAGATTCCGTAATTCTTCACTAAATTGTTCTTTCGCTTCAAACTTTTTTATCTTATGCTGCACCTAATTTTGACCATTTTTGTAATTGGAAGTATGCATCTAGTACGAACGGTTGTGTAAATAAAGGTTGGTCAAGTTATACGTGGACACAATGTATATATAAACTTTTAAGACCGGACCCGCACAATCGTGCGAGTTAGGCATTAACTAAAATTCTATCTTCCTGTGTTATCTATTCCATAAATGCCGGAATCAAGTGATTGTGCTCGTTAACAGAAACTATATTATATGAATTTCGACAATAGATAGTGAATAATTAGTTACAAATTTCCGTTATATTATTGTTTTCAAAAAACCGCAAAAAGCTATCCGGTCTTAAAGGGATATATATATATATATATATATATATATATGTTTATAACTTTATGATTCATTTGTTCATGTTTATTGCAAAACTTATTGCGATGTAGGAAGTTTTAGCATAACTAAACAACTACTTTTTGGAAGGAGAGATCATTTTTTATGCGGATATTTGTCGAATTAAAAATTGATTTCTATTAAAATATTCATACGTTGCAATTAATTTCTTTTAAAAATTACAGGCAAAAATGATGTTCAAATATGACGTCATTAGGAGGCGTTTGGAGTGAAAATAGAAATAGATTTATACAATTTAAGTAAAAAGACTATCCCACAAGCATATTTTTTAACATCTAATTAAATGAGACAATATTTCTAAACGAATGGTTATTTCCGCTTTTTTCTGGGATAATTTTGTGTTTAGAATAAGGAGTTCTTACTATGTTTTCTCTGACTGTAGAAGAGCATACTGCAAAAACACATATTGTGTATAAGGGGGTGTTTGCAACTTGGAGTTATATGATGATATTTATTTATATTAAATCTGTTTTAATTCCAAAATATATACCATACTTAAATCTGATGATGGACTTAGTTCCTCATTTTAAATTGTAAATATTAATATTGGGACGTTAAAAAATGAAACATAAAAGTCGTCGGTCTCCTTCCGCTTCATTATATTTTTAAAATATTTATTTGAAATATATATGCACTTCTTTGTAAATAGCTATAAATAATTCCGGTCAACGAGGTAGGTTTTATTCACCGGATGACATCCCCTATCACATTTTATTCAGCGCTGATTACGTCATTAGTGATCGTATAGCTGTATTTCCTTCCCACCGATTTTTTTTTACTTCATTTTGATTAGGTCATGGATGACGTCTGCTTTCGGAATTTCATATTTCTCTTTTTTTACGCAATTAGTTTTGGATTTTAACATTTTTTTTTTTTTTACCCGTATTGTTAAAAATCTCGTTTTGATCGTATCTGACGGAGTGATATATGTTTGAGATTTCGATCTGTGTGATGGAGTTGTGTTAAACTGAAGAAATCTCCCATTTATAATTTTTTTAACGAAGATAATATCTATCAAACTTTTTAAAGTAAGTATGCCATTGTTGAAGTCGGTCTATTAAATTTGACGGCCAAAAAGAAAACCGTTTTAATAAAATTGTCATGAAGAAACAATTTTATATTCATAGGATGTCTTCATTTACGATCTTTAAGAGCAATACAGCGAAACAGCACCGAAAACTGGCGATATGGAACTAGTAAAATAATACAGCTTTCTAAAAAATCACCATAAAGTAAAACAAAACAAAGGACGCGTTTCGAGCTAAAAATATTAACAGCTCGTCATCAGCTACAGTAAACGCGTGACCGAAAGGGGACAAGATCAAAAATGAACTGAAAGGTAGAGAATAGAGCTTGCAGAGAATGCGACAGATGGCGCTAGCTGAAAGGTTCACATGCAGAAGACGAAATTGTTGCCAAAATGATAGAAGAGAAATTGATAAGGGAAAATGGAAATAAAAGAAATAAACAAAATTAAAATAAAATAAAAGAAGTGTATTAAAAAATATAAATAATAATAATAAAGAAAGAAATATAAAAGAATAAAACAAGAAAAAAACAAATGATCCCTTTTTTTCCTCTCAAACAAAATAAAAAGAAAAGAATCAAGAGAAAGGGGTCGTTTTTCCCACCTCTCAAACAAAATGAAGGAAAAGAAACAAGAGAAGGGACCCTTTTCTCTTGTTTCTTTTCTTTTTATTTTGTTTGAGAGGGAAAAAATGATAGCTTTTTCTTGTTTTATTCTTTTATATTTCTTTCTTCATTATTATTATTTATATTTTTTAATTTACTTCTTTTTTTATTTTAATTTTGTTTATTTCTTTTATTTCCATTTTTCCCTATCCATTTCTCTTCTACCCTTTTGGCAACAATTTCGTCTTCGGCATGTGACCCTTTCAGCTAGCGCCATCTGTCGCATTCTTTGCAAGCTATATTCTCTACCTTTAAGTTCATTTTTGATCTCGTCCCCTTTCGGACACGTGTTTACTGTAGCTGATGACGACCTGTTAATATTTTTAGCTCTAAACGCGCCCTTTGTTTTGTTTCATTTTATGGTGATTTAAGAGCAATATTCCATGTCTTTAGTTAAAAAGAAGTGATTTATATAATTTCTATGTATCACCTAAAAAAATAAAATATTAGGTTATTGTAAGTTCTCGTTTTACATTTGCTAATTTACCGAACGAGCAGAGTCCATTGCCACAGAAGAGATAACTATAAGTATAGCTCCATATCAATTTAAAACATGTTCAAGGCTTTTTTTAACATTTTATCTGGAAATTTTTAATCTATATTTTGAAATTTGTACTTTTTTTTGTTCATTTTAACTTAAAAACTCGAATAACTACCATCGACAATTTTCAAAATGTGAATTGTATTTTTATATCAACGCTGTACTAAATGATTATATTTCAAAACACTTGCAAGATACAGTAACGAATCAGAATTTATGTATAAAACATAAAAAAAAAAAAAAAAAAAATAGATTTTGATATGAATAATAATTATTCATTTTTGATCTATATATATATATATATATATATATATATATATATATATATATATATATATATATATAAAAATACTTCAATGACATTTCAAAAAGGTACTAATACAAATATATATTTTTATTATTATTCAGCATGGTTAATACTGAAAAAAATATTTGGTATGCGATAACTTCCATTTACGAAATAAAAAGAAATCTAAATTTTCTAAAATTTACCAAATAAACACATATAAAATAATAATAAATGTATTACTTAATTTCCATACCATTAAACTGGTATCAATCAATTACATAATCAAATTTACGCTATCAAGAAAATTTATTATTAGCTTGGGAAAAATGCGTTAATTAGTTTTAAATTACCCAAATTAAAATGCTGATATTGATTACGCAGAGTAAATGACAAAATTAGCCGTACTTTATTAATTTGTCAGAAAGTTTTTATCTATGAATGACGGCAAAATTTCGCTGTTGTGTTTCACTCTTAATATTGAATTCAAAAGAATTTTTAAGCATGGTTTTGTGCACAAACTGGTATGGCGTTAGACATTTTTCCAGATATAACAATCAATCTTAAAAAAATAATGATAATAAAATTAACAGAATTTAAATTTAAGTTAAACACTGTCGAAAATGTGTACTCTAACGATGAAGATTATTTTATTATTATTTATTTGCCTGAAAAAAATATTTACACTAGAATAAGGAACCAGTAAACACTTCTCAATAATAAGTGTAAGACATAATATACATAAAACACCTAATATATCAATCAGTTGATCACTATAGAAATATTTAAGACAAAATAAGAAATTAATAACAAAACCTACATTTTTCTAAAAACGATATATTTCTAAATATTTCTGATAAAATATTAAATAAAAAATGATATATATTATAAACTAGCTGACTCGCCCAACGTTGTCCGTACCCGTAATAATACTATTAAATGATCCTGAAATTTGTATCGCAGGTATGTACATAGGGGGCTAGAGAAGGTACAAATTACCGGGACCGACAATTGTCCGGTTGGAAATTTTTGTAAAGTCAAAGGTTAATCTTTTGGATTTTATTTGTCTGATACTTTACACTCTTTTATTCAAAATTAATTGATAAATTCAATTAAAATTCTAAAGACATAAACGATATAAAATATATAAATATATAAACGAGCTAGAAATAACACAAAAAATTTTATTATATTTTAAGCAACATAAATGTAGAAAATGAGAAGAAAAAAAAAATATATATTTCCTAAAAATACTTTCCCAAAAAATCTGATTTCAAAAACTTTTATGTTTATCACGAATTTATAAAACCTATTTTTTATAATTCTAAAATAGATTTTGTTACGCTTTATTTATGTTTAACTAGATGCTAAGAACTTTTTATTTAGTACATAGGTTAAAATATTTTAATTTTTGCACAGATGTTCTGTAAGCAATTTTTACACGTACATGGCAACTTAATTTCATAGATGAATTCTAGCACAATACTAACAATATCAATGGTTGTTAATGTTTGAAATTAAAGAAAAAATATACTAACTTTAGCTGAAAAGTCTCACTGAAACTATTTAATAATTTTGCAAAACTGTTAATGGGGCATTCTCACAATCTTTTGACTTTTAAGTACCTGAATATTAATTTTTATTTTAGTGCATATTCTTGTGTTTTTTTTCTTTTCTTTTCATATACTGGGGAACATCCCAATGCATGACTGCATAAGAATATTAACGAGGTAACAAAATTTTGCACGATGTTGGGGGTCCAAATATCCAGGAAGCTCCTATACCGTCCAGTGTCCCTGATGCTGATTTTTAAGTTTGGAGCTGTCTGTATAAAATTGTTTCAATAAAAGTAATTCGATGTAATTTTTTTCCGAAACTGGGTCAATTGTTTTATATAAATATGAAGCAAAAAATTAACCTGAACACATTTTTACGGTTGATATTATTTTTTAATCTCTGCCATTGGGTTTTAGATCCCTTACCGTCATCTAGTTAAATTGTACAGAAAATCACTTCAGATGCAGTCACAGAATGTTTGTCAAGTTTTTCTCATGCAGAGGTATGATAGAGAAAGTATGTCTAAAATTCTTTGACAGGAAATTTACTGCAGAATTTAAATCAGCAGTTAATATCAATTTCAAGCATCGTGGCTTTATTGATAGTCTTACCGTCCCCAAGGTTTATTCCTGCACTTTCGAGGTAAATTATTTTTTTTTAATTTAATCCAATATAAATAACTGTTTCTGAAAATCAATGAACATTGTGGCTATCAGTGAGTCTTAACATGATTTGCCTAAAAATAGGTTGTAATTTCCCTTACCGTCCCATCCTTACTATCATTTTTTCCCCTTACCGTCTCCTTTTTCCTACACCGTCTCCTTTTTTTTAAAATCTTACCGTCCATTGTTTAACACCCCTTTAAGACACTGTTATACCCAAATTTTGTACTATATATACTACATTGTTATTATTTCTTATTTGAATGTCCTATGGGTACTATATAAAATAAAAAGTTTTAGTGATAAACTGGTATGGAAAATTAAACTCGTAAGTTCAACTTAAACCTGAGTTAAATTAAAAAGTTTTCGCTTTAGACCATTTTTTCTTCATTTTGAATCATTGAGGCATTTGTCTATCAGATTAAAATGTTATTTTAGCAAGTTTAATTTCACCAGATTTTTAACCCTGAAAATCAAAATATTGTGAGAATGCCCCTAATAAAGAAAAGTTGACGAAAAGATTATTTTGTATTATCATAAATATACATTATTGTGAATTTAAATTAAAATTGTATAAAAATAAATCTCAGTATTTTTATTTAAAAAAAAACTAATGCTCTTTATAAAAGAATTATTTATTACCATGTACTATTTATTATTTATTATTAATTATTTATTTTTATTTTTATCATTTTATATTTATCATTTATTTTTAATTATTAACATTTTTATGTTTTTATTCTTCACTTGATAGAAACTATCATGATTTTTAATCCTTAAACAAAACATATATGTGTGAGATATTCAGATTAAGCAGACGTTTGATTAAATAATATCATATTATCTTTCCATTAAATCCATTGATATTACTTTGCATTACAGGACATTTTAAGAGATAATCATTTATAATAATCCAGGCTGATACTCTCTTGCACCACTCGTTATGTTATATAGGTATTTAACTTCGATAATGTTAAAAAAGCAAGTGTTTAAATTGTTTTTTTTTTGTTTTTTTATCAGAGGAAGAATAATAAATTTATTTTAAAAAATCATAGCAATAAAGGGAATTGAAAATATAATGAATCAAAAGATAGATATTTTGAATGACTAAATATATCGGAAAGAAAATTTTTGATTTTACTAAACTTTTTTTAATATTAATTTCATAATTTCAGTCCTTGATGCTAATTATGATATCCTTGTTTGCACTAGGGGCATACATAACTAAGAAGATTGTATCTACATTAAACGATGCAGTATTGTTAAACCATGGATAAAAACACCTTTACCAAAAACCGATCAAAATTTTTAAACAAAAATATATGCAATTTTCTCCTCAAAAAATGGTCAAGCTTAGCTAATCATTAAATTATTTCGTTAATAATTGATTTTATCTATTTGCCAAAATGTTTAGAATTCATTTTGTTAATTTAGTAAAAAAGTTTTAAATATATAATCCATTAGAAATAGCATAAAGCGTTCAATAAAAAAGAACATAAACGTCGAATTCTACTAGCATTTAAAAAATAAAAAAATTATAAGTTGTTTCATTTATTCATAAATATAGGTAATATTTTATAACATTTTACTTATATCTGATATCTTTAATGTCATTGAATAAGTAAAAACATTTATTCCATGGTGTCAATATTAATTTTTTTATGAGTTAATTATTTGTCTTAACTATATTTTTACTATATCTTTTATCTGTTCAACTATGTTATTGGTATTATTTCACACTCTTATCTGTTACTAACGTTTTAAAATTGTGTTTAATTTATATACTAACCGAATAAACGTAATCTGAATTTTGTTTACATACAACAAAATCAATCCTAACGCGTCCTCAGTATGTTTGGAATCACCCGTTTCATAATTTAAAAGTTTAACATTACTTTTCAGACTAATAAAGTCAACTGATAAAATTCCTTTTATACTTCTTTAATATTATTAAGAGTTGCGGAAGATTACTATTATTACTTTATACACAAGTGTATGTTTTGCAATTCTTTAGCATATTTTTTCATTTTCATAGCTAGGTAAACCATTCTTTATTGTTGAATGTATATATACCGGATGTCCCAAAAATGACTGATGGATTTTAAAATTGAATAACTTGCAAACGGTTACGGATATCTAAAAAAATTTTGCAGGAGGGTTATGTAAGATGTCAGGGGTTTTTATGCTGCGATTCCCAGTTTTAGTTACGAAAAGCAGCGATAGATGGCGCTGCAAGCCATAGGAGCTAAATCCAGGCTTCCTTTTTCTGCCTCCTTCTTCTTCCATGCGAAAAAAGGAGATTAAAATGTTTTGAATTAATTCCGGAGTACCAAATTTGGGTCTGAAATTAAAACTTATTTCTCTCAGCGCCATCTATTGTTTGAAATTCGAACTAAAATCAAGAACGACAGTAAAAAACTCCTGACAACATACATAACCCTCCTGCGAATTTTTTTTTTAAATATCTGTCCCCGTTTGCCAGTTATTGAATTTTAAAATCCATCGGTCATTTGTAAGACACCCGGTATATATATATATATATATATATATATATATATATCCAAAAAACAAACCAAAAATTCGAAACTACGGAACTGATCCAACAATAAATAAACTAAACCAAATGACAACAACAAAATAACTAAAAACAACTAACTTCAAAAACAACATACTTTAAAAACGGCAAACTTTAAAAACATTCAAACTAAAACCAGAAGAAATTGAATCCATGGAGACAGGCGGCATGCACTTGCGACATGCAACTGCGGGGTTAAAACCAGTTTTTATGTGCACAACGCTCCCCAAACAACCTGTCAAGACCAAAAAGAAAAAAACTACCAAATCGAATGAGCTGCCTAGACCCATCGAAAACGAACAACTAAACATGAAACCCCAAACAATCGTGCACGCAAACCCTGAACAGTCAAAGCCACAGTTACTCCTCTCTTCGCATCCACATTACCTCTAAATCTCTGCGATAAGTCTTACACTTTACGAAATTTCGCAGCAGACTCTTCAAAAATCTCTCAGGATAGCCATGGTGCAATGCCAGAATACACCATTTGTAAAGTTCTTCAATTTTTTTCCCAGTATTTCATGTCAATCTATCTATACGGTTTAACCCGTTAATAAAAATATTTCTATATATTGAGATATGCATATATATATGTAATGAATCAGCGCTACTCCCGTTGTTTCGGTGTACATCGGGCCGACGTATGATCGCTCCCTCTGAGCTTCCAGCATCGTTAGGTAGTTGCCATGAGTGGTATCCGAGAATTAATGAAAGTTTATGTGAGTCTCTGCTTAAAGAAAGGCACAGTGTTTTCGGGGACCTGATTTATTAATCCTTTATACATCCTTTAGAGAAATCAGGCCCTTTTGGCTTGAGAGCTGTTCAGTTACTTCTTTATGGACATCTGGCTCGGGAGTTAAGGGTATCGCAAAGCGATACTTGGAAAGCAAAGTTGCGTGGACTTAAGGCATTCTTTAGTTGGTAAAACGCTCTGTCCTGTGACCCGTGCAGCAGTATAAGTATGCTGTATTTTGCATTATTCCTGCAAGGGGCCGTTGAAGTCAAAGGAGGCGTCTTTACACTATAATTGGTCGTTAGCTGAATGATTGACTGCCCGGGATAAAGGCGGTGGCTCGAGTTCGGCCGATTGAATGAAGCAAGATTTGCAAATTGCGCTTATTCAGCAAAAGTATTCTTATGAGATGTGCCAAAACGATCTTTGAAAGTTATAAGCTGCGATGCGGGAATACTGACTTAACAGGGGCACCTTCATTCAATCAACTGAGACACAATTACAAAAGTATTTTAAAAGTTTTAATTTGAATTTCTAATTTAAAATTTCTGTTTTTTAAAACGGGGATTTCAAATTTTAAAAGGGGCTTTTAAATTTTAAAAAGGAGCTTAGCTTTTATCGTTTCATATATATTTATATGTGTGTGTGTATGTGTGTGTGTGTGTATTAGTAAAAACAAGTGAGGCGGAAGTCGAATTTCAAGATGATTTCAAATTCGAAACACAGATACTTGCACCGCTGTCCAGCTACGCATTTCAAATGAAAGTGGCGTATGTGGGCAAAAATACGTATTAAAAAATGAAACGGCAGTTAATTTTTTTCTCTACAGAAGTTCAATTCAAGGCACTACCACTTCTACTTGTAGCTAACCTAATAATTATAGACTCTTCAATTTCAAACGAAGTTGCGCATTTAAATTAATGGAACAGCAATTAATGAAAATATTAGCAGACCGTGGCAGCGAGGTCCCAAGCCGAAAGCACTAAGAAATTTACATAAAATGTTTATTTTTAACTTGTAACATCTTTATTATTATTATCTTTGTCACTTTTTAAGCAAAACGGTGAGTGTTTTAAAGTTCATATTGTGTATTTTGTAATTGAATCAAACTGTAATATAGCATTTCGTCATCTGATTTTATTTAGATGACGTGTTTTATTAAAGTGGTAATTATGTTGTCAACGATACTCATTAATATTTCAAGAACTGTTTTTTTTTATAGGAAGACGGTTAACATTAAGTTCGTGGAAAATATTTCGAATATACGTAATAATGAATATTACTTATTTGAGTGTCTTTCTTCTACAGCATTACTTAGAAAAATAAAAAACTTATTCTTCTGAAATACATAAAATTAAAGTTATTAAATAAACATTAGGATATTTTTGATAATATTAAATACATTTCTATAAAATCATTTCGTAAATGTCTTCGAAATAATGGACATTTAAATCGTTAATTTTATTAATATAAAAGATGACAATTCTGTTCAGTTATTAATTATATATAATTGACCTTTTAATTTCATCATCCATCGTTAATTTTATTACTAGGTTGAGCAAAAAGTTCTGGAAAATTTGTGAAAGCATTTTGTAGCCGAAATTCCTGAACTCCAATAGATATACCACTAGTACGGTACAAATTCTGGTAACTATTAGAATAAAAATTTCCCAGAATTTTTTGCTCAACCTAATAATACAAATGATGGCAATTATTTTCAATTATTAATTATAAATATTTAAACTTTTAATTTCATCATATGGAAAGTAAGACCAGTGTATTAACTAAAATATATATATTTTGTATTCTTAAAATAAAATCACAGAAACAGATAAAATTGAATTTTTACACTTTGGCAACACTTTCTACATACAATGTTAATATGCATATATTTTTAATAATAAATATATCAGTGATATCTAATGTGATAAAGTAAGTTCAAATTAAATATGACAAGACTCTGAAATTTATTAATACTTAAATTATTGAAGGCAATAAACAAATCTTTATTGAAAATTTAACTTGAGATAAATTAAGACCTTATTTGTAATAGCAGTTTTTATTGGAATGCGATTGTAATTTTAAAGATTTTTAGTTTATCTATCTATATTATAAAGGACAAACATATCTGTGCGTAACGCATACGTCATTCTGCGAATGGCAACACTTTGAAATTTGAAATGAAATTTCGGTTTTGCAATTTTCGCTACTGCAAATTTTTAAACTTCTAAACATCGCACAGTTTCAATTTTTAAACCGTCGTATAGGGAAAAAAATGTACTTTTAAACACAATTTGTTTGAGAGATCTATCTCAATTTATTTTTGAGGTATTACTTTTTTTTATAGTTTTTAGTAACAATTTTGTAATTGTGGCAACTGAAGTACTCCATTTATATTAAAAGTAAAGGGAAAATAGTCATGGTTTATTTTTTTTTATTGATTATATCCTTATTGATGTCATTTCCACATTACAAATAAAAGTAACTTTTTTCTAATTTTTGAACAGAAAATGACGTCAGCCGTTAAAAAAAATACGCATTCTTCTTCATAAATCAAAAGATTTTAATAAGATATTTCAATATTTTTACATTACGCTGATACTGAGTGTGAGACGCTAGGCAAAATGATTCAGTGAGTAAAAATGATTCCATATTTAAAACAAAACGATCGTTTTCTGTGATAAAACAAAATATTTGACCAATACTAAAGGCAAATTTCTGAATGGTAAATTTTCGCGGGTACTGAGATAAGAACTTAAAGTTTGTGCGAATGTTCACATGAAAAGTTGTATCGGACAAACGTGACTTTAAGTTTGGAAATATACATTCATTAATAATGTATTGCGCGTTAAAATACTTTTAAATTGTGAATCTGAGTGGTGCGTATGTAAATTTTGTGAATGTGAAAATAACGCACTGTTTAGATTTTATGGGGGAAATTTTTATGATGTGACAAAGCAAAATCCTTTTTACTGATTTTTCATCCCGTAAAAACAAACATAAGAGCCTCAATCGACAACTTCAAACATAATTACTCACTCATCTTGATTACGTATTGTAATGCAGTTTAATTTTTCAATAATTTAAGCAGTTGAAGTTTGTAGAAAAAATATTTTGGTAATTTTAGGTTAAAAACATTTCGTTTTTAGAGTTAGACAACCAATGCAAGATGAATTTTTTATTGTAATTATTTTTGTAGGTTTATTACGATCTAACAGTTCCATTCAAAACATTTTAATTCGTCGAATTTCGACGGGTTCCAACTCGTGTTTTTAAAAAAATATATGAATTGTATTAATCAGGTCATGTCAAATGCGTCGCCACTGGAAAACAATATTTTTTACTCGACGACCAAGATTTTTAATCTGGAAGTTTTTGTAGTGTTAATGAAAGAACAAAGAGTAAAAGGCATTTTCCAACTCATGCACAGAAAACGATACCATTTGCTGCTCTAGCCAGCTAGCATACCAAGTCATGTGATTAGAATGTGGGGAGAGGGTGGATTTTCTTACGGGTTGTTTACCAATTTTTTGGCAAGACGGTTCGGTTTACAGTTTTTCAGAGAAATTTAGTAGTACTGGACCGGGGGGGGGGGGGGAATTGAGATTTTAAATATTACAATGGTCACTTTATTTACTGAAAAATATTTTATACACTGGTTATCAAAAATTAAGGAAAAGTCACAAAATGCTAATTTTCAAATACGCGAATACTCAAAAGGAAATAATATAATTCGAGTAATTACTATCTCTACAACACATCTAGCCCATATAACATCTCATTTATGTCACACATTGTCACAAGTGTCACAGCCACTACGGTGAAGGAAAAAAAATAAGAAACAAAAGGAAATAATATAATTCGAGTAATTACTATCTCTACAACACATCTAGCCCATATAACATCTCATTTATGTCACACATGGTCACAAGTGTCACAGCCACTACGGTGAAGGAAAAAAAAATAAGAAATTCCATACATCTCATTATGAGTCTCAAATGATCACTATATGTGACTCCACTGAGAAGTCAATGTGGCTGCTGCTTTGTGACGAGTCATCAGGTGACTTTACAATGTAGTTAAATTGTGACTCTCATATGACTGTCATTTTGAGACTCAATTTCATAGTCATAATGAACGTTGCATTATGATAAGTCACCAAATAATATCATATTATGGTCACATGGAGCCTTTTCCCAAAAGAGAACAATGGTGACTTCACAGTAGTCTCTCTGTCACCTGAAAGTCATCATGTGACTTTAATGTGACATTATTTAGTAACTTATCACAATGCAGCGTTCACGATGACTTTGAAATTGAGTCTACAAATGACAGTCACATGAGAGTCACAATGTAACTACATTGTAAAGTCACATGGTGTCTCGTCCCAAAGCAGCAGTCACAGTGACGTCTCAGTAGAGTCACATATTGTGATCATTTGAGACTCATAATGATATGTATGGAATTTCCTATTTCTTTGCTTCACCGTAGTGACTGTGACACTTGTGACCATGTGGGACATGAATGAGATGTTATATGGGCTAGCTGTGTTGTAGCGATAGTAATTACTCGAATTATATTATTTACTTTTGAGTGTTCGCGTATTTGAAATTTAGCATTTTGTGACTTTTCCTTAATTTTTGATAACCAGTGTAATTATACATGTTTAGTGTTTGAATTATCATCTATAGTAAATGGAAAAAATTCCACTACACTTAAGAAGGATATATATATTTTTTTTCGATGGAGGAAGGTATTTATCCTTAGCGATTGTATTGTTGTATTAAATCAATCCTTATATTGTTGTATTAAATCAGTCCTTAGATTGTTGTATTAAATCACTCCTTAGATTGTTGTATCAAAATAAGCCTCCTCCACAAAAGGTTACTAATTCAGTTTACGTAATACACTACTCCATAACAGTAGAGTGGTTTATTTTAGTAATGCATATGGTAGATTGGGATAAACATACGTGCTTTTTATAAATTACAATTTTTAATGAACACATTATTCTAAACTTATGCGACGACCAATTGAAATGCTACATTACATTGTCTCACAATTTCAAACGTAGTTCGCATTTTCACTAAAAGGTGGCATTGCAAAATAGGAAAAATAAAAGCCTGTATAAAAATGTTGCAAGGACTGTTCCAAAAAATTAAACAACGATATTATCATAATAACAGCAAGAACGTGGCACAGACACCCATGCAAACATGGCAGTTGGAATTGTCTCACATGAAGCATAGATGTGTTGTTTCAGTTCCGTAATTGTTTGTGGAGTTTGACAGTATACCATATCTTTCATGTAACCCCTAAGAAAAAAGTCACATGGCTTCGAATCCGAAGAATACGGAGGCCATGCCATGCCACTTCCTGTATGCATCGCGTAATACAAGGCAATTACACGGTCATTGAAATGCTCGCAGAGGAAATCGAACATTACAGGCGTTAGATGTGGACGAGCACCACCTTGCATGAACCATGAGGCGTTCGATCTGTTTTTCAAACCATAATGAATTGCCACAAATTCATACAGATTTTCAAGATATAGTGCAGCATTCATCGTTTCCTCTCGAAAAAATGGACCAATTATTCCTTTGGAGGATATAAAACACATTCAAATACTAGTAGAATATCATAAAAAAAAATTGTTCTCTCAAAAAAAGGAATGATATATTTTAATAAGAAATTTAAAGGAAACTCATAAATCAATTGGAATCCGGGAACACCAATTGCTGTTCGTGTACAGTAGTTTCGGGAATTCTTTCTTACAGTTCAATATATGATCTATGCAATTGATTTACACGACAAAATACGTTAAAGATCATCCGATTTTAAAATGGAAAACAACGCAGGAAATCCTACTTCTAGCAATTGCACAAGCCTGCGATGGTTGTTGTTTTTAATTATGATGATATATTTTTACGCATAGTGCTGAATCCTAAATACATTTTTTAATCATCACGTCAGGAAGATTCTCAAATCTTAAATTTCAAAGTTCAAAAATGAAAAAAAAAGTTAAAATATGATACTATGAAATAGACGGGTTTTTTTTATCGTTGTATATATTTTTTTATGATTGATCTTGAAGTATTTTTTAAAGCTAAATTCTCGAAAGATCTTCATTTTTAACCATGACGTGAAGATTTTTCACAAATTATAAATTTCAACTTTAAAATAATTGCGAAAATCTAATACTATAAAATATGTTAAAAAAATTTTTTGATAATCATTTCTTCACAGTTCCGGGGTCTGATGAGAGTGGTGTTCTTTGACCCTGTGGAGATATGTAGCATTACATTTTAAAGACGATTTTCTACGCGTGCGTTCTTGACGTAATTTCTACACGTGGAATAAAATCGTAAAATTTAAAAGACACAATATTTTATATGTCAAAATGCAAATGTAAAAATGCATTATAGCTGTAAATGCATAATACCTGTAAAAATGCATAATATATGCCAAAAAAGAAATAAATCCTTATGGAAAAAATAATTTACATCTATTTTATAGCAATAGATTTTAGCCATATTTAGACTTTTTAAATTTTTTAAAATGAGCGATTTTCGAAAAAAAAAAACCCGAAGTGATTGTAAACAAGAAAGAAAAATCATGAGTTAAGCATAGATTATGATACACTTTCCAAAACCTCCTAAATATTTTAACAAAGCTTCGTTATTTAGGGAAAGAATGTAAATAAGATAACTAATTAAACATTTTAGAAAATGCATAAAACATTTCAAAAACTGATTTCATTAGTTACCGTGCATAGCCAAATATGTATTCCAGTTCTATTGGACAGCCCTGTATTTAATTTGTAGATTGTTGTATATATTATATAATGGGAAAATTTAGTTTAGCAAGGAAACGCATAACAGGTTGAAATTTCTCTTTCAGCAATTTATACCAATAGATAAAAACAAACTTGAATACTTTTGCACAACATTTTAGTTTACCCAGAAACTTTATTACATGCCACAATTTAGCTAAATTTTAATTCAAACTAAAACTCTCTTAAAAAAATGAAACCACATTTCCAGAAATTATAATTTATAGATGGCCATGTATTCCATTTCTTTGCGTGACTCTGTATATCATTTTATCTATAATCTGCCAACATTTCTTGATAAACTAAATTCAGTTCAGTGTAAAAATGCATAACGCATTAAAAAACCACCTTTAAGATATTTCCGCTCATACCCATTTCCTCATACCCTCTTACGAATTCTTTCGTATAGCCCTGTATATGAATTATAGCAGTTATACACGCCATATAGTATACATAAATATATGGAAAGATAAAAGCGCATATCATAATTAAGAAGGCTTTTCCAGCAATCATCGCTAATGTACAGTACTTTGGATACATTATAGTATCTGAAATATTTTGTGTGTGCCTGTAAATGCTATGCAATTCGTATTATACATTAAATAAGTTATATTAATCCTCAGCTACGTATATCAATTTCATTATATATGAAATAGATTAATACAATTAAAATACGCTGTAAACAATTCCTTCAACCCCTCTATCATTTTATTTATCGTATATAAGGTTATAATGTTGATTTATAAACAAAGTTAAACTATCACGAACAGTTTTCTTGAGTGTAAATCTTGCAATTAACTTAGCTTACAATATTTGTATTTATTTATTTGGAAATCCATTTATTGTGTTTTCCAATCGTAGGAATAATAAACAGATGCATTCCCGAATTTATTCAAATTGAAAGATTATTAATATTCTGGTACATTTTCCCATTTAAAGGAATCCCTGCTTATTTTTAAATTAAAAATTAAATACAAGCGCATTTTCAATAAAGATTTTAAAGCAACCTAACAATAAGATTTTAATCTGTAACAATTATTGTTAAAATCTACGGATTTCGTTTTACATATGTAAAATGAAACTTTAGAAATAATTATACTCAGTTACTCATTAAATAAAATTACTTTTGATTTTTAATATTATTTGCACTTCCTATTTGAAAAAAAAATATATACGGTGTGATTATACATTTCTGCGGCTTTATTTAACTTTTGATGTAGTGAAAGAATTTATTTTTATGAGCTTAATACAATTTCTATGTCTCTAAATTTAAAACGCAAAATTCAGAAAATGAAATTTTCGAGAAGTTAATTGAAAATATTCGTGTAAATAGATTGAGTGAAAATAATTTAATTAGTAGATTTCAAAGAAAATTATTTTTATCTTGTGTTATTTAAATTTGACGTGAAATGTCTTTTTAATTTAACATTTTATTTTAATTTAATTTAACGGTCGATTGTTGTCATTTTCATATTTTCAAGATGGCATTTTATAAAAGAAGTTGTCTGAGATTAGATATTCAAAGTCTCTTTTATTTGAAATTTATTAATAATTATTTTGAAAATATACTTGATTTTAAAATCATGTTGGTAAATTTTCTTATTATTATGTCTAGCATCAGAAAAAGTGTTTCTAAAACATAGTCGACCGAAATTAATAAAGTATGTTTTAACATATTTATTTACAATTTCATAAACGGTTTGGTAACAAAATGTATTTAAATTTATAAACCTAGTCTCAATAAATGTAAATTTATATTTCTTATATGATTCCACGAAGCACAGTTTATTGCTCACTTTTGTTCATAAATAAAACAACTAAATTCACCTTTTTTATTAAACTCGCCTAAATAGCTGAAGTTTTTTTTTTTATTTACAGCATACGAAATTATAGCTTTATTTCTTAAGGGACTATTAATGTATCTATGCCAAAAGAAAAACTCAATTTAAATAATTAATTAACATGAGATATTTTGTTTTAATTTACTTCATTGTGTAATATTTATTGAGTTATATAAAAAAGATTAATACTAACACTTAAAAATAACGATTATTAAAATTCATAAATTCTTTTTTTTTTCTTTTCTTTTTTTTTTTTTTTTTTGAGCGAATAGAATCAAATAGGAAAAAAAAAGAGATATGCTTTGATAGAAAATAATTGCTTTTTAGAGTCGATAAAGATGAGAATCTTGAAATGATTCTTGAGTATTGCGTTATCCTTAAAGAAAATTTAGTGTACAAAGCATTTTCTTCAACTCTCCGTAGGTTAATAAAATGAACAATTTTAAAAGGAAAATGGCCCTGAAGCTATCGAAAAAACCGTAGCAGCTTCGAGCTTAACTGTGGAAATATTTCGTTGTATTGACTCAATAAGCTTTTCACACATATTGGGAGCAATTTCACACCAGCTTTCCGTGATAGCTTTAAAAAATTTCCGAAGCTAACGAAAAATCGGCCGCCGCTTCTAGCTTAAATGCTGAAATCTTCCGTTATGTGGACTCAATAAGCTTTTCACTCACATTGGGAACGATTTCACACCAGTTTTCCTTGACAGCTTTAAGTAAATCCGAACTATCTGAAAAACAAATGCAGCGGCGTCGAGCTTAAATGGTGCAACCTTTCGTTGTATGGATACAATAAGCTTTTCACACACATTGGGAGCAATTTCACGCCAGTTTTCTGTGATAGCTTTAAGTAATTCCGAACTATCTGAAAAAACTGCAGCGGCTTTGAGCTTAAATGCTGAAATTTTTCGTTGTATGGACTCAATAAACTTTTCACACACATTGGAAGCAATTTCACAGCAGTTTTACGTGATAACTTTAAGTAATTCCATGGCGAATATGACCCTTAAAAAATCAATGTTTTGTTTTAACCCAGCCGCTGCGCAACCTGAGATATACTCGGGTATGCATTTTTGTTTCTAATTAATACAATTTGGTTACTCTCACCAGTTATTTTTTATCGAAAGCTTTATCGGATTTAATCAGGACATCTTCCCGATTACGATAGCCAAAAATTTCTGCTTTAAAATACCGGTGATAAAAGATAAAACATTCTGTAAAAGGCGGTCATCGCGAAGAATTAGTTACGCAGCGAGAGGGTTAATGAATTCTTCAATGTTTCGATGCGTTTAAGATCCGGACAATTTGGTGGCCAAACCAACACTTAATTGAATTAATACATAATACATCTTTAGATAGTTTTCGCTGCTTTGATCCGATGCGGAGTCGTGTTATCATCTTGAAACATGAAATAACTTGAATTACAGAATCAGTGATTTCTTTAATTAAAAAAAAAATCTCCAAAATTTCAATGTAAACATCAGAGTTTACTATACGTAACACACTGTATAATTTACTTCTACGTAAATTTTTCACGCTGTAAGTCAGCTGATATACATATTTTTTTTTTAATATCGCATAGCGTACTTTGTACCCAACTTATGGCGAGACAGTTTCTCCACACGAGCCATTCCGTTGCCACCGAAACACTCAAGGCCTGAGGACACGAGTTGTGACGTCATCACTAGTAGACCGACTTCTCACTAGTGTTGGAATTCAGTCCGGAAAATTTTGAATACCAATTTTCTTTAATTTATTTGTGGAATAACTATCATCTGATAAAAAAATAATAACTAGTTAAACTTACTGGTGATAATTTGGAGTCCCCCAATTAAAAATCAACCAGATGCGGTAACACCGAGGCATTCCGCATCTGGCTGAATTTTTATTTAGGAATTCAGATTTCTCACCAGTAAGTTCAAAATAGTTATTATTGGTTTATAAGATGATAGCTATTTCACAAATAAAATAAAGAAAATTGCTATTCAAAATTTTCCGGTGTGAATTCCAACACTAGTAAGAAGTCGGTCGATTAGTGATGACGTCACAATTCGTGTCCTCAGGCCTTGAGTGTTTCGGTGGCAACGGCCATTCCCTAGTGCTTCATGGATGATTTTGATCTCGCAACCTAGAAGAATTCTTCTTTAACATACCATACATACCGGGTGTCCCAAAAAGGACTGAATGATTTTAAAATTCAATAACTTGCAAACAGTGACAGATATTTAAAAAATTCTTGCAGGAGGTTTATGCATAAGGTCAAAAGTTTTATTACAGTGATTTTTGATTTTAGTTCGAATTACAAACAATAGATGGCGCTGTAAGCAATAGTCGCTAAATACAGGCTCGATTTTTGGTCCTTTCTCTTGTTCTATGCGGAAAAAGGAGACGGAAATGTATTATCCGGACCACGAAGTACCAAAAATCGAGCCTGAATTTAGCGTCTATTGATCGCACCCTCATAGCATGCATGGTTACGGTGACGTCGTTGTGACGTCACTGTGAGTCACTGTGGTCACGTCACATCTGTGACCAAAATGCCACCACTCAGTGATGTCACATTGTGACTGAGATGTGAACTTCTTAGAAAAATTTAAAAAATTACAAAAAATATTCAAAACATGCTATTTATGTAAAATTATATTTACTGGCAATAAAAAAAAAAAAAAAAAAAAATTGTGACGTTACTGTTATGTCACTGCATGTAACGTACGTCACGTCACATATGTGACGAAAAAAACCACATATTGTAAGTCACAGTGTGACAAAAATATGAACATCAAAAATCTTTAAAAATGAACAGAAATATTTTAAACATGCCCGAGTTACAGCAACAGAAGGAATGAAAACATATTAGTGGATAGGAAATAGTAAATTCGGACACGAAAAGAGGTGGGGGGGGGGGGGGGTAAAAAGGAAAATGCACGGTACAAGTATCAACAAACTAGATTTTCGTGCTATATTTTATCAATTTGTTATCTAAGACAGTGAAGTATACTTTTTTTATGATTTCAATTTTATCTACCATTGCAATTTAATCCTTCACCGATTGTTATTGTTATAAAAGTGTTTCTCGGAAAAATGGTACGTTATGAAGCAATTTGGATAACATATTTAGAATTAGGAATATTAAATCTGTACACTTTACATATTTAGTTTGCAGGGAGGAAGTTTTTTTTTTTTTTTTTTTTTTTTTTTTTTCTTTTTTTTTTATCGACCAGTGTTATTTGAAACACTTATGTGGTTTCAAACTAAAATTTTCTGTTGCAGTTAAGTCTGCAGCTTTTAATGAGCACGTAGAAAGAGTATAAGAGTATTCAGAGTTTAGTCATATATGCATTTCTTGCTTTAGAATTTGCATTCAAGTCATATTTTTTCCTGTTAGTGTTTAACTATTTTAAATAACTATTTCTTAAAAAATTCTACTTCTTTCAGACTTTTTAAATAAAATTAGCATTTTCCGAAAAAATATTTATACAAATTTTATACAAAACCCATGATATAATTATTCATATTTTAAATTCGTGTTTTAGAAATACGACTTTAAAAAAAGCTATTTTACAAATAGTTTTATTCTAGAGAAAATGAATATAAAAAAAATGACAGATTGACAAAGAAATTTTTTTTATCCTGTATACTCTCTTTTCATTTATTAAGATGCCTAATTTGTATTTATTACGTGTAAAACAAACATTACTTTAAAAAAAAGAAAGAAAAAAGGCAGGTGTTTCATTCGAATAGAAAATTTTCATTACAGACAAAAATTATAATAATACAGTATAAGAACCTGCTTGCGCGTGCGCTATCGTCTGCGCTCGTTTAAACCGCAGAATAAAATAAGGATCAGAACTTTTGACGCGGGAAGTATGTCTGACAATTTTGTCATTTTGTCAGAAATATGTCTGACAATTTAGGATAAAACACGGATATTATTAAACTATTTATGGAACTTAAAAAGGTATGTCTTATTTAATTTAAATTTTTTATTCCCGTTTGATAGATTAAAGTTAAATAAGTTGTAGTATGTTATATGCAATGAGACTGATCTGCAATTCTTTTCCGATTCGATGCTGTAAAATATCTTAATCGCTAGAAGGGAAAAAAAAGCTGATGCAGAGACTGATTCTAACACAGTATTTATCGTCATTAATATTTTCGAGTTAAATATAATATTCGATTATAATGATATTAGGAAACTGTTTCAATTTTGAAATTAACATTATACTGGGAAAATATCTTTTTACATATTGTAGTAGTGAAACTTTTTAAAGATTTTTTTTTTCATTTTTAATAATATTTTAAATTAGTATTTAAAATCTTAAATCCTCATACCAATGTTTTCAGATTTAACATTTGCCAAAATTATAAAATAGTAGGAATTCCTTATAACATATGCGAGGATTTTTGAGAAATTGTTAAATGCATTTAATTCATCCATTGTAGTTTGTTGTTGCTTAATAGTACAATTATAAATACTAATTATTTAGTGTTTTTCAAATTGATATATTTATTTTTTTTTATTCTATTTAATAATTTTTTTTGCTGTTTGTGATTTTAATCAAACATTTAATTGTAGACATTCAGAATCAGTTATTAAATTTTCTTTGATTGTAAACTTATTTTCTACGTTTTCGATACATTTATTTTATTGGCATTAAAAAATAAAAAATAATATTTAAGCATTGAAATAAAGTGTTTTTCAGGCCCGATAAAGTTGAAAAGTGTTTATGAATTCGGTTTGTTTGGCCGTCTGTCCGCGCTCTAACTCGCGTAAATATACTCGGATTGACTTGAAATTTTTGGATGTTATTGACGTTTACCATAGCAAGGTCCCTATTTGTAATGAAGTTTGTAGCATGTTTAGTTCATTTACAGGGGCAGTCAAAAGTATTCCATTACATTACGGCCTGTGTGAGAAAAAATCGTTTCAAATGATTTTTAATGATTTTACACGCTTTCAAACAGAATAAAATTGATATGCATTTATGAAGCGCACTAAAATGTGCATTCCGTAGAATACGCGATGCAGAGAATAGTTATTGTTTATTTACAGGGCTAAAAAAGGAATTCCAATACATAATGATATAGGGGTGGAGGGAATTGTTTGCGGCGTACTATATTTATGTTAATCTATTTGATATGTAATGAAATTGATATACGTCGTTGAGGTTTGCATACTATGAATTATTTCATGTATAATACGAAGTGTATATAGCATTTCCAGGGACACACAAAATATTTCAGATACTATATTGTATCCGAAGTACTGTTCATTAGCGATGATTGCTGGAAATGCGTTTTTAATTATGATATGCGCTTTTATGATTCACTACATTTATGCAAAGTATATGGTGTATATATATATGCTATAATTCATATACAGGTCTATACAAAAGTATTCGTAAGAGTTACTGGGTATTGCTTAAAGGTGGTTTTTAAATAAGTTATGCATTTTTACGCTGCACTGTATTTAATTTACTAAGAAATGTTTGTAGAATATAGATTAAATGATATACAGGGTCACGCAAAGAATTGGATACGTTGCCGTCTATAAATTATAATTTCTGGAAATGTGATTTCAGCAGTTTTAAAAGTGTTTTAGTTTGAATTAAATTTAACTAAATAGTGGCGTGTAATAAAGGTTCTAGGTAAACTACAGGGTTGTACAAAATTACTTAAGTCTGTTTCCATATATTAGTATAATATGCTGAAAGAGAATTTCAACCTGTTATGCGTTTCCTTGATAAACTAAATTTTTCCATTATATAGTATATATATCAATCTACAGATCAAATACAGGACTGTTTAAAAGAATTGCAAAACATATTTGGCTAAGGATGGTAACTGCTGAAAATGTTCAAATGTTTTATGCGTTTTCATGTTTAGTTAGTTATCTTGTTTACGTTATTTCCCCCGATGTCTTGTTAAAACATCCAGGAAGAGTTGGAAAGTGTTTTATAATCTAAGCTTAACGCATGATATATCTTACTTGTTGTTTCTATTTTCCAGATCAGTCTTTTCCTATAAAGCATACCAAATCTAATTAGCTCATATTCACAAAATACAATATATACGGGAATAAAAATTTAAATAAATAAGGCTTATCATGTCGTTCTATAAATAACAATTGTATTAATGTCCATTAGACTCCATGTTCGTATTTACTAAAGCAATGACAAATCACAAAAAATTAAAAAGCTTACACATTCTTAATATTAAGCTTGAATTCAAGATCAAGCTTAGAACTTAATAAAAAAAGATATCAGTTGATAAGGATTGTTTTTTAAATGGAAAATTAAAAATATTTTAGAAGAATAGGACTCCAAAATAGGGATATCTTGCTAAAAAGTACGATAAAAAGATAAGACTTTATATTTCAAACAAAACTTTACTTTAAAATTATCATAGTGTTTATGACAAGAATCATCACAATGTTAATACTTGGAAATTTTTCCAGAGAGGAACATTCGCCTTGCATACAATATTTCAAATGAAAATCAAATTTCAAATTAATTTCTTAAAAGGAGCAAATGCCAACATAGTGAAAACATTCCACGCCGGGACTCGATCCCGGGTCATCAGTATAGCGCACTGACATTCTACTGACTAAACTACATGGAACGATACCCAGCCTGGAAAATTTCTCCCTATTACATGTTGGTAAGGCCACAAACGCAGCACAAGATGGAATATTTATCGTGAGCCACCGTCATGGGGCAAACACGAAACTTAATTAAATCCAGCATCGATTGAAACTATATTAATGCTTGGAAATTTTTCCAGAGAGAAAAATTCGCCTTGCATACAGTATTTCAAATGAAAATCAAATTTCAAATTAAAATTGCCTTTTAAGCAATTAATTTGAAATTTGATTTTCATTTGAAATATATATATATATATATATATAAATGTGTGTGTGTGTGTATGCATAACACTTGTGTTTGGCTAACTGAAAAGTACCAAAATAAATCCCATTATGTAATTAGTATTCAGTTGAAATGATATTATTCTGATCAGCTCTATTTAAGTTATAATATTTTGAATTGGACATAATTGCCTAGTATGTTGTAAATTTCAAAAAAAAAAAAAAAAAAAAAAAAAAAAAAAAAAAAAAAAAAAAAACTCAGAACACTGACACTTCATATTTCAATAATTATTTAAAAAAAAAAACAGACAAAAAGACACGTTTCTTCTAATATACAGTGAAATACGGTTAACACTAAAAATAGATTAACACGAAATGATATAGTGGTCCGGATAGTATACTATGCAACTTAATACATTTTTTCCCCTTTAACATGAAACAAAAATCGTTTAACACGAAAAAAAATCGCTTTTTATCTAGTTACTTTGAGTTGAAATTGGTGAATTTTGTGTAAAAACCATTGAATTTTGGGTGAAAATACAGGAATTTCGTGTTTTTGTAAATTAGTTTATGTTGTACGAGCACAATGGTTGAGAAATCGGTGCGAAAACAAACTTTTATTTCGCTCAAATGAAGATGTAGCTGCTTAATGCAGTTGATGGAAAAAAGAACAGCGAAAACAGAAATCTACAAAGAGTTTGGCATTGCCGATTCTACTTTATCAACAATAATAAAAAACAGGGATCCCATTACGTTAATTAAAAAGCAGAAAAACCAACGCTTAAAAATTCACAAAAAATATATGAAAAGCAGCAAACAGCTGTTTCGAATCTACTAGCAAGATTCTTCTTCAGTGCAAAGGGAAAAAGGAACAGCGTGCTAGAAAAAGCAAGGCTGAGCAAAATGATAGACAGAGACGCGCTGCCTTATATACCCGATGCGGGTAGCGAAGACGCAAAAACAACCAATGAAAGAGAAGCAGCGGAAACGACTGGGTGGACAAGTGGCGACATCTACCGAAGGAGGAGAGAAAAAGAAACTAAAAAACGGGGGGAAATTAAATTAGATTTTCTAATACTTGGAATATCAGGAGTACAAGATAAGTCATTGACTAAAAAGTGAGAATTTTTAATGATGTGGTAAGCCTCCCAAATATCAAGATCGAGGTTAGAACAACATTTTTGGATAATGATGGCTGAGGAAAAATCGAATCTATGTTGAGAAGACCAAGAATGTTGAACTATAGAAGAACGTTTATGTTCCTGATTTTCAACATAACTTTCACGCTTTTTTAAACGAAATCTAAGAGCACGTTTAGTCTGGCCAATATAAGAAAGGTCACACTGGCAAGAGATTTGGTAAATACCCCAGTTATCTAGGCGATCAGCGGGGTGTTTGAGATTTGAAGAAGTGATTTTATTAGCAGGAGAAAAAATAACATTAAAATAAAACCTTCTAAAGATTTTAGAAACTTGCTGACTGATTTTAGGAAAAAATAGTTAAACAACTGAAGTATTAGAGTTGGAATTTGAATGCTTTTCAGAATGGACTGATTTTGTCAATTTCTTATAAATAGAATCAATAATATTAGAGGAATAACCACGATCAACTGCAATAGCTTTGAGGTAATTAAGTTCAGCACTAAGTAGCTGAAGTGCTTTTTAAACATACCTTCACTTTAATCATCTTTATACAGAAAATAATTATACCTTATTTCACAAAAAATGTCAAAAATATTTTGGTGTAAAATGATTGTACATTAAATTTCCAATGTTTGTCGTAAGGATGTGTAAAATTTGAAAACGTTTCTTTTCTTATCCAACAAATGTTTTGTATAAAACTAAATTTTGCATAGTAACCGTATTTCACTACACTGATATAAAAAATGCAAATGTATTATTCTACGAATTGTAATCAATTGTTACTCAAAAAAAAAAAAAACAATTGCAGCACAATCAGCTTAGTAAATTTCTATTAGTTTACTTAAAATTAAATCTTTTCTAATCGATGAAATACAGAAGCTTTTAAAGGCAGCAAATTTAACAGTAAATTTTTAGTGACGCATACATTTATTAGTGTAAATTGATTTTCCTTTAGGTGTGCAGCATCTTTATATATTTAGAATTGCTAAATCTAAACAAAATAAAGCTATTCAAGTTCTAGATTTATATATTCATGGTATAGCCAGAAAATATTTTAGAATTCAAAATAGAATAATGAAAAAAAAGTTAGCATACCTATTCCTTAAAAAAAGCATATTTATCTAAAAATAATAAAAAATATAATAATACAAAAAGTACTAAAATTTCGTTTATAGAATAAATATACTGCATAAGACCAGTGGATTTATTTATAAAAAGCTTGATAAAAAGCTTGTGAAAACAAAATACATATTTGTACTATTCAACGAATTATTACAATTTTAATTATGAAAAGAAAATATCCAGAGAACATATGCTGAATTGATTTTTTGCATTAGGTGACACAGACGTCTTTTCCATTTTCCATACCTTGGATATTCCAGTTTTAACTTTGAATGGGGAAATACCCAGTTCAATATTTTCACAGATTCATAAATTAAAAACATACGTATGTAAATTATAAATAACTAGTGATAGAATATTTTGAATATATTAAACATTTATTATTTAATACGATAACCCGTAGCACATTAGAAAATAAAAACGAAAATTAAATATTTTTATCGCAGAATACCGATTTAGGAATCTTCTTAGCAATGAAGAAACATTAAACACAAAAATGAAAATATGTATAATGTATTTTTGAATAAAAAATTTATTTTCGATATAAAAAAATCAATTAAATATAATTTACTTAACAAAAAGAATAAATAAATAAAGAAAGAAAAACAGAAACAAGCCGTAACTGGAGTTTATTTATAAAAAATATTTTAATCTTATATGGGGAAATATACCACTTCACACATATTAAATGGAAAAAACGACTACAGTAATGAAAAGCAAAAAAATGAATCCAACATATGCGGATTTTTTACCTTGCATTAGTTGTTACAAACGCAGAAGTTTTCATTACTTTTTTATTAATTCATAATTTAGATAATACATTTTATTAGCTTTCAGTGATATATTATGCTGTTAAAAAAAAAAAAAAAAAAAAAAAAAAAAAAAAAAAACATTAAAATGAATGCTTTTATTAATTATAACAGACCATTGGTTATAAACGGAAAAATATTTTTTAAAGTATGTAATTACTTAGGGGCA
Source organism: Maratus speciosus (assembly GCA_963932465.1). Taxonomy (NCBI): domain Eukaryota; kingdom Metazoa; phylum Arthropoda; class Arachnida; order Araneae; family Salticidae; genus Maratus; species Maratus speciosus. The sequence continues at coordinate 539,936,656 of OZ010786.1, read as the reverse complement.
AAATTAGAAGTCTTCATTCTCGAACTTTTTCATTAAAATGATATTTCCGCTTTTGGAAAAGGCTTTTTTTTTATTTTTTCATAGTGAAAAAAAAATTGTAAGACTAATTTTTAATACTAATTTTCAGCATATCGTCGTTAAAATTCCCATTAGATTACATTGAAGTTGATTTTTTTTTAATCGATTATTTGTTTTGGCACGGAATGACACAATATCATATTCTAAAAATTGATTTACAAAAAAGTCCTTCCGGCCAATGCCGGGATGGAAGAGGTAGCTTTCATATTCCTTATTTTTAAAAAGCCATCTAATATTATTGAAACACACGATGCTCAATTTGGTGGAATCTAATTATAGGAGATTCAATACTATTTTTTATCAATACTAAATCATTATGAATGGGAATTCCGCGAAATTAGTCAGCTTTATCCAAGATGCTTTTATTTAAAGTAACTTATATTTGGTTGCCAAATTCGGCGATATCTTGAGGTGCCTGCCACTTTAAGACAACATGGTGGATGAGGCTAACAAGTGAACTTGGTCGAGGTCTTAGTAATTTCTGTGCACTGCACATGCGCACTCACATCGGAATCGGTTGATATATACGAATTCTGCTTCAAGCAAAAAAATCAGATATTTCAAAATGTCACCCACATTAGAAATTCAAACTGCTATATCTGAGCCATTTTTTAATGATAAAGACAAAACAAAAAATTCTCCGCAATCCTTATATCAACGTCAAATAGTTAAGAAAGAAACCTTTTTCAATTTCTAATTTTTTTGCACCTCACTTTAAATGCATACATATTTTTTTAATTTAATGGCCGCCATTTTGAAACAAGATGGCTAATGAAGCTGGCCAGAGAACTTGGTCCAGACATTGCTATATACTATCCACATGCCTTCTTACATCAAAATAGGTTAATAAATACGCGTGTTATCGCGTGACAAATATCAGATCGTTTCAAAATGTTATCCATGCTGGAAATTCAAAGTGCTATAATTCAAACATTTTTTAAGATATAGACGAAACAAAAACTGCTCCGGAATCTTTGTATCAAGGTTAAACACATAAAAAAAAATCTTTTTCATTTTTCAATTTTTTGATATCTCATTTTAAATTTTAAATAATTTTTATTTTCAATGGCAGCCCTTTTGAAACAAGATGGCGAATGAAGCTGGCCAACGAATTCGGTTCAGACATTGGTATATACTATGTAAACACCAAGTTACATCCAAATCGGTTCATAAATACTCTTTTTATCGCGTGATAAAAATCAGGTCGTTTTAAAATGCCAGCCACAATAGATATTCAAAATGCTATAACTCAGCCATTTTTTTTAGATATAGACAAAACAAAAACTGTTCCGAAATCTTTGTATTAAGATCAAACACATACAAAAAAAAAACTTTTTCATTTTCCAAATTTTTGGTACCTCATTTAAAATTTTAAATTAAAAAAAAATTAAATGGCCGCCATTTGGAAACAAGAAGGAGGAGGAATCTGGCGAAAGAACTCGGTCCAGACATTGGTATTTGCTATGTATGCACCAAGGTACATTCAAATCGGTTGATAAATACGCCTGTTATCGCGTGACAAAATTCAGGTCGTTTCAAAATGTCAGCCACGATAGAAATTCAAAGTGCTATAACTCAACCATTTTTTAAGATATAGACGAAACAAAAACTGCTCCGGAATCTGTGTATCAAGGTCAAACACATAAGAAAAAAATATTTTTCAATTTTCAATTTTTCGATACCACATTTAAAATTTTAATTTTTTTTTTATTTAAATGGCCGTCATTTTGACACAAGATGGCAGATGAAGCTATACAACGAACTCAGTCGAGACATTGGTATGTACTATGTATAACCCAAGTTATATCTAAATCGGTTCATAAATATGAAAGTTACAATGTGAAAAAGATCAGATATATGTATAAAATCCTAATGAAACGAATTTATGAAACGGATATATGAAATGAATTTATGAAACGGATATATGAATCGACTGATTAAACAACTGATTATGTTTCAAGTGATTTCTCCTAAAATAGGGAATAATTTGCGATGGAATTAACACCAAAAAATCAGCATTGATCCGCATATGTCAAAACTGGTATTAGAATTTTTAAATTTAAATTAGTTTTCGAAATATATTTTTTTTAATTTTATATACATTTTTCTAATGATGGCAACTAAAATTTTAATCAAACAGATATTTTTTTTCATATTTCAGAAAAGGTTAACATGGTAACCCGGCTATTGTTTATTTGATAATAAAGGATTATTTACTTTTATTTTTTTTTATAATTTATATAAATTATTTTGTTCCATAATTATTATTTTTTTTTTATATTTCCTTTAGAAAATAATAGAAAATAATTAAAAAATACGGTACTACTTAGTTATTCCGTCGACCAATTTCGCCAAATTACGTAAATAGCCAAACACTCGCGAAATTATACAAATTGACATAATTTTTATTTTGAATAACGAAAGAACAAATAAATTAGTATAACATTAACATGTTCACGCCGGCGCCGTGGGTCACACTCGACAATCCCAGAGCTGGCAAGTCTCCGGTCTTTTGGATACCACTATTTTAATACAGAAAATATTGTTTTATTTAATTAGAGCAATTGGGCGATTTAAAGGAACAGCATTTTCTCTAAAATAATAGTGGTGTGTAAAAAGCCGGAGACTTGACAACTCTGAGACAGTCGAGTGTGACCCACCGCGCCGGCGTGAACGTGTTAATAAATATACAGATAAAAAGTCGAAATAAAAATCACTTGATGACGTAAACACGTGTAACATGCTTAAAGTAAAGTGAATGTGACATTTACTATCAACCATTATTGGCATTTAATCTTATAGTTTGGTGATATATTTTTGTCGACGGGATAACTAAGTAATACCAGAAATGCATATGTAACTGGTATTCGAAAACAAGGTTTTCGCCAAAATCACTTGATGACGTAAAGACGTGTAACTTGCTTAAAGTCAAGTGAATGTGACATTTATGATCAACCATTATTGGCATTTAATCTTATACTTTGGCGATATATTTTTGTCGATGGAATAACTAAGTAATACCAAAAATGCATATGTAACTGGTATTTGAAAACTTCGCCAAATTTTCGTTTAAAAAAAAAAAAAAAAAAAAAAAATCATGCCAGAACTGCTGTGCGTACATCTGGCCAAAAATTACCACTCGAAAAAAAAAAAAAATGCTAACTGGCGAGTTGAAAAAAAAGCTATTGGCGAGATTTGCATCCGGCTAGCGTAACAGTACCAAGAATTATTTGCAACCATGGCAAATTTTATGTAGTTTTTTTCGGAAAAAAATTTTTGGTTTTTTAATGAAAATGAAAAACTTACGGTCACATATTGGCGCGATTTTTTTCTGACGCTAATGTCATATACGGAACGGGCACATAACTGGGACCAAAGTATCGTTATTTTGCTTGATAGGGTAAGCCGGATGTTGTTGTTTATGCTGTTGATGCGTTCTTCAAATTGGCGTCGATAAAAAATCGCGCCAATATGGGACGTATATGACATCTGTACCAAACTTTCATATGGACAGCGAAGGGATCAAACCGTATTTGTTTATGGCAGTTGATGACTTGAACTACTATAATATAGATGAAATGATGGTGATAGAATAATATTTGGTGACTTATCACCTATCCTGGCTAACATTAAAGTACCAAAATGGCACCTAGAGTATAAAAAGCAAAGTGGACCGCCTGGAACTGTTGATGATAGTCACATGACTTAGGCTATTGTTAAAGAGATTGTTTTAAAATACGGGGAGACAAACACTCTGTATAGTTAATTTATTTTATTTTGCCTTCTTTTCAAATGTTTAACTGATCCTCTTTAATCAAAAACGAAATCAACCATTGGATGTGTTAACAGCAACTGATTCACCCTTAAATTTTTGCAATCAAAGAGAATTGGATGGAAATCCGTTTACAGGGAGATCTGCTCAGCTTTTTTTCAGTATAATTCAATCTTCTCCAATATTTTTAAAACCCATCAGATTAGCGTGTTTTTAGATTCTGCGGTGTCTGCACAGGGGTTGGGGAGCGTAGCTTGCAGGGGGCAGAGCCCCCTAGTATATATCAACATTTGAACGGAGGGTGGTTTCGGGGTCTGGGGGTCATGATCGATGAAAATATACCAACATTTTTTGAAATCGCTTTCTTCCGAACGGATGCAATAGGTAGCTTTTTGTAATGAAAGCTGAGGGATAAATGTAGATGATGAATATGTCTCCTTCCGTGAAATGGCGGAATGCATATAAAAGTATAAAACACGGCATAGTGGTAAGAAGATTTCCGTTATGCAAATTATCGTAGTCAAACATTATAGAAAAGCTTTTATTTAGTACATGTTAGATCAAATGGTGGGTGGGTGGGGGGGGGGGGGGGTTAAGACTAATTCGGTAAAAAAAAAAAAAAAAAAAAAAAAAAAAAAACATCTTAGACGATATAGCTAATGATAATATATTTATTTAAGTTTCATATAATGATGCAAAATCTGAGCAATATTTTCCTAAATTTGTATTGTAAAATATTGGTAAATGAACCGTTGGCAGAAAATCTGCGCAGGCGTTTCGAAAAAAGTTATTTTGCGATGTATGTTATAACTCGTCTCTGGATCGTCTGAAACGAAAAAAAAAATGGATTGATTTGGTGAGATGTATCTCGAGGAACACTGTAGAATTTATTGATTTTTTCATTCGGTAGCATTTAAAAGTCAAAAACCCTATTTTCTCTAAAATATTTGGCAATTGTTTTATTGTAAAATAATAAATAACTAAAAAAAATCGACAGTGTTACCTCTAGAAACATCTCACTTAATAAACGTATTTTGATTTTTTTGTTCCAGATGATTCAGTGACGAGTTATAACGTACACCGCCAAACAACTTCTATTCGAGGCACCTGCGGAGATTTGCTGTCAACGGCTTATTTAAAAATATTCTGCAATAAAAATTTAGGTAAATATCGTTCAGATGTTGTATTATTATACGGAAATTATAGTGAAATCTCCCTGTGCGACCACCTCCCTGAACGACCAATATTTTCATGGTACGAAATTTATTCCCATAGGTTCAATACTAATTTTACCTCCATTCAGAGACCATCACAGTTGAACTCCCTTCATGATCGATCCATTTCTTTGAAGAAAATGGAACAAATTCCGTTTTTCTCTGGTCGCTTGAAGAAGGTTTTATTAGAAAAATAATTCCAGAGAGCGAATTATTCATCAAACTTCTAAACTAAGTTTATTTTTTTTTTATTCCGGTAACTTTTAAGTGCTTAAACCTCTCTATACTTTTTAAGCAATGAATTTAACTCTGATGACAATTTAAGAATGACGGTCAATAAACTCCCCTACCCTGTTCTGTCAAGAAACTCTTAAAGAAATAGATAAATTAATGAAATCGTCATTATTTGTTCCCGTCCGAAAAAAAATTGCATTTATTTACTGAACTTCGAAATAAAAGTTATAAAAGATAAAACCGTAAAATCAAAGCAAACGTCAATGTATTCATTTTTTTAAACTCTACAGTAATTATTTTATGTAAAATGAACTTTTGTTTTGATACTTAAATTTCCATATTTTTCCCAATGTGCAAAATAAATTTTAGTAACATTTATTGTTACCTTTTTTTTTTTTTAACAATAGAAAACTAGATTTAAACATAACCTACATTAAGAGGCCACCTCTCGGAGCAACCATTTTTTGTTGGAACAGAACGTGGTCGCTTCAGGGTGGTTTTACTGTAATTAAATAATCCAGAATTATCTGTATCGTCTAAAAACTAATTTGAAAATATGTTTTTTTCACCGAATTATCCTTAGCCCCTCCTTAAATGTAGAAAACTCTGCACAGCATACGCAGCGTGTTTCAGTACGATTCTTACAAGTTGTAGAGCACAACATTTTATGCATAGGATATTGGTGTCGTAATTAATTTATTTAATGGTACAGTATGATTAACTCAAAGTTTTGTATAAAACTCAAATACTTTAACATTTTTTGGAACAAAATCAACATGGTTTTTTTTTTTTTTTTTTTTTTTTTTTTTTTTTTTTATGCAATCAAATATAGAAACCTTCTACACTTACAAAGTAAATCGGCATGACAGTGCACAAAAGTATGATGAAGAACACAGATGTACATATATCAGTTCAAACTTTGACCCGAAATAGAATTTTCTTTCAATGATTATTTTGCCACGTGTCATTGTTAGAAAATTTAAATTAATTGGACACTTAATGGAAATGGCACTATTATGTAAAATCACATAAGTTCAGAAAAAGTAGATAATGTAGATAAACTGGTAATCTGTACATGTATATAGCATGTTAAATCAAAAATTATCGTAGTCAAATGTCATAAAAAACCGTTATATTTTATACATGTTGGATCAAATAAACAAATATATATGTAGAAAAGATTACACACAGCATACAGGATGTTTCAGTATGAAGCTTGCAAACTGTTGAGCACACTACAGTAACCATATTTTGCATAGGAAACCAGGATCGAAATTTAATCATTCAGGAAAAAATACAGGATTCACCACTTCAATCGGATCCCAGATTTTGGTAGTAAAAAATAAATACTGTAACAACTTTCGCAACAATTTTTTTAATGCCATGTAATAACGGAAAATATTCTAAATACATAACAGTTGATTTAGACATTGCTCTGTATGCATTATCACCTATTTCCGAAAAGTTGATTCTCTATCTTAGAGTTAACTGGGTGCTGCTTATGGTCACTTCCCCTCATGCCACGATACTTTACATTTAAGGTAGTGGAATAACCACCATCCACATCCAATCAACTAAAACAGCTAAAATAGATGATATATTTTTCTCAGTGCTTTTGGGGTACATAGAATAAACTAACCAGACGACTGCTTATCTATAACACATTTCGTTATTTCATCTAATTTAGCACACAACAATTTAATTATATTGTAAATAGCTTTAGAATACCTTCATTCTTATTAAAATTATAACCTAGACTCTCGACTCAGAATGAAGGGAAATACACTATATTTTTGCCTAAATAAGTAGATTGCAATCCTGCTTTCCTATGAAAAAAATTGGCTTGTAGTCGTGTACTCAAAAATCTCTTTAGTGTGTGAACCTAAGGTTTTAAAGAACACTGTATAGATACATAATATATTTCTGGAATGATACATACGTAGGTCAAAAACATATTTAGAAGTAGCTCTTATTTAATTTGTTAATATTTCGTAATTTGCGAATTTTATTATGTTTTGTTTTGACGTTTGGTAATAAGGCCCGACATGATAGAAATGAATAATTACATCGATCGCTCGAGAGCATTGGATATTCTATGAATGTGCAAAAATATAGAGAAAAGGTAAATAATGCCTTATAGTAGGCTACATTTCGTAGCATAGCAAAACCCATTCCTTTATTTTCAAATGTGCAATTTTTGCTCTTACGTTGTTCTTTAATTAGGATACTTTTATTGGAAACTGTGGTACGCCAAACGTACAGGGTGATCAGAAAATGAATATACATTTGAAAAATTAATAATTCACGGAATAATGTAGCTAGAGAGGTAAAAATTGAAACACAAGGTTGGATTTTCATGGGATTTTATTGTAACCACACCAAAAAAGATTGAAAAAATGGCCGTCAGATGGCGCAGTATAGCAAATCGTCAGTGTCGCTGCCTCAAAATCGTGTATAAAAGAAGCTGATATGAGAGACAAAATCAGATATACCAGCAATCGCAGACAGTTGACGTTACCATAAAAGGGAAGGTTAATGAAGCTGTATTATCAAAATGGGGAATCTGCTACTGTAGCTTAATGATCCTATCGCCATACGAAGGGCATTCGAACGGGTAAAGGTCATATGATATTGCAGCTGTTAAGAGAATGATTTCGAAGTTCGAAGCTACAAGTTGTTTAGACGATGGGCTCCGTACTGGCCTACCGAGCACGCGAGGTAATGTTGCTCAGACTGCTCATGAAGAAATGGAGATATTAGCGAGTTTGTCTATGCATGTGGAAGTGAGCGCTCGTGAAGTCGAATGTCGAATGACATTTCATTCCCTATTGCTTGCGTAGCACTAAGGCGTACCCTCTGATGTTATCCGTACAAAATCCAGCGTCATCATGGCGATTTTGTGAAGCGGAGAGCATTTGAGGTGCGAGCATTTTAAAAGATGGCTGAAGATGACGATTGTTTGTGTTACGTGTTGTCGACCGACGAAGCCCATTTCACACTGCGAGGGTCCGTCAACACCCACAACTGTAGAATTTGGGCTACCAAAAATCCTAGAACTTTCGTGCAAACTCGATTGCACGATGAGAAAGTCGCGGTGTAGATTTACCACATCTACCGTTATCGGACTTTTTTTCTTCCAGAAAATGCGTGGTTCTGGTTTTGTAACTGTTAGCGTGGCGGTGGAGAGGTACGCCGATATGTTACAGAATCACATCATCCCTAGCTTAATTGACAAACACCTGCTGGAAAGTACAATGTTTATGCATGATAGCGCTCCACCACATATTGCTAGACATGTGAAAGATCTCTTGTGCACGTCCTTTAGTGATGATCGCGTGCTGAGCCGCCATTTTCCTCATGCGTCGCTTCCCTGGTCCCCAGATCACAGTCCGTGTGATTTTTGGGCTCTGAGGTTGTATGAAGTTGCATTTATACAGCGACCAACCGGCATCAATAGGGATGCTAAAAGGACCGATTGAAACACCCAACCCCAATCTTTCACCACAGCTACAAATATGCTGAACAGTGTTATGCACTGTGCTGAGCATTGTCCCTCGACTACAGCAATTGTTGTCGGATGAGAGTGGACTTGTTGAGCCACATGTTGCTTCGACATGAAGAACATCGTCCTTGCTTTGTCCTAATTTGTTATGCTAATTACTTCTTCTCTTATCACATGAAGGACCATCTGTCAGGCATTTGTTGAACTTTTTTTGTGATTACAATAAAACCACATCTCATTCCAAGCATATGTGTCAATTTTTACTTATCTACCTACATTATTCCGTGCATTATTAATTTTTCTAATGTATACTCATTTCCTGTACATCAGAAAATGACTCTTTTTTTGTACTAGATGACATTATCACGCAAACGTATGGAGAAGCAGAATACAAACATTTACTTACTAAAATAAACACATTTCCAAATATATTAACATAAGGAGTAAAAATTTGTATAATGCGGTATCACTGAATATAGAAATATACACCAATTCCGGCCAGTAAATAGAGCTATTTTTCGATCGGTATTTTGCTATATTGTCTGTTTCAGAAACATTACATGAATTTAAAGCATACTAAACAGTCACTATTGTGGAAAATCGCAATAGCAGTTTTACCCCCTGCCGCCGAACAAAAGGGCAAAATTGTAATGTCGTTTCTCTGTAAATTTTTTGAAATGCTAAAAAATTATGTTTCTTCCAACATGATATAAAAAAGTTTATACGTATAGGTATATAATCCTTGATATTATTAATCATAATTTAATTTTTTTAAACTGCATTATATTTGTAGAATTATATTAATTTAAATAATGCTATTATTGTAGTGAAACCTATAGTTTAGTGAACGGATATATCAGTTCGCGGCGGTGAGAAGATTAAAGCTAGTTAATATAGATAAAATGGATAGTTGTACGCAGTTTATCTATACAGTACAGCCATACGTCTCAACAGTAAGTGTATATAGAATGTTACATCACACAAAAGCAACAATAATTTAAAAGATTGCAAAAATAAAGAGTAGCAAGAAACTTACTATGTCATCAAATGGTTGAAGTACTAAGACAATTAAAAAAAAAAAAAAAAAAAAAAAAAAAAAACATGAATATATATTGAGGTAAAATGAATAAGGATGTAGGCTTTATATAATGGACTTGAAAAGTTATATATTTATTTTAGATTATGCCCGTGGTAAATTAACATGCACTACTGAGCAACAAGGAGGATTTATAAAAGAAATCATTCGCGTTTTATGAAGTTTAAGCTACATATAATTAAAGTCCTTATTGTAGTCAATGAGCACCACAATTCCACTTTTTACATTGTTTGGGAAAATTCATGGTCATAAAATTAAATTTCTACCCAGAGGATTAAGCTAGGAAATTTTAATCAAATTCAAATAATGCTTTATATTTAGAATACTCTTTATATATATACTAACAGTACAAGCACTTTAATAAAATATTGTATACTACTGAATATTTTAAGCACTACTGAATGTTTTAAGCAATTAAGGTTAAGGCACATTTTATCCAGTCTTTAAAAAATTCATCTTTGGTTTATCAGGATTCAAGTTACATTTATTCCTTATTTGATGCAAATGACTTCTCAATAAAGGTTTAATTTGCAGTTTGTGCGAATTGTATACAAATAATCAAAGTAGTGAGTATTGGGAGTTATTTACTTTCCTCTTTAGTTTAACAGATTTAGCCATTTAATTCTTCTTGTGTAAATATTTGCAAATGATGTAATCTCCATAATCTATTTAATTCCAATATTTATAGTAATTAAATTTTGTCATGTGTTATCACAGAAAATGTTCCTTACGACGTCTGTAATTTTTTATTTTAATTATTTTTTTCCTTTTAGAAAACTATAAAAAAAATTAAACTGAAGCTTTTTTTTATAGCAATCTTTAACATAATATATTTATTATATATTTATTTTGGACATACAAAAATCGAAATGTCGGCGCTTCAACTGTGAAAACTAATTATGATAAAACTGGACTTGCAGCATAAATTATGAAAAAAGTGTATTTTTATACCTTACTAGGGGGCTCGGCCCCCTACGAGCTACGCTCGCCAACCCCCCGTTCAGACACTGCAGTCTCTAAAAGCACGCTAATTTGATCGGCTTTAATTGAATTTTTTTGGAAGATTGAATTATAATTAAAAAAACAAAGGCGATCGCCCTATAAACGGGTTTCTATTCATTTCTCTTTGATTGGGGAATTTTACGGAAAAATCAGCTGCTGTTAAAAGATACAATGGCATTTCAAAATCATCTAATATAAAATGAATTAAGTAAACAGAGTCATTGTCTCCCGGTATTTTTTAACAAAGCGAAAAGAAAGTCCTTTTAAATAAAACATTTTAAATATATCGTTTTTAATCTGACGTAATTTTCACCAAACTTTTCTTTCCCTTTTTAATATTCACGTGAAAATGCTTTTATTAGAAATGAAATATTATTTGCGCTGTCAAAAAAAAAAAAAAATAGTTGAAAAGTTCATCTCAAAATATCAAGTAAATGTCTCGCGCTATTTTTAAATTTAAACTACTATTTTGCAATATTATTTTTTGTTCATTTTACGTAATAAGTGTAATGTGACGTAAACGTGATGTAATTTCTCCTATTTAAGACTTCTAACGCATGTTAATGAATTTATTACTTTACAATATCCTTTCTCTGTTAAAATTCACGTGTAATTATAGATGAAGTAATTTTCATTAAGTTCCTGCTTTTTATACGTAATTATTTAATTCTAATTTGAAAGTTTTTCTTTTCTGTTTATAATAGTCACGCGTAAATAAATTTTTAATTTGAAGCAAACATTATTGTTTCCGTTGTTTATACAGTTTGGCAACAGGTTAAATTAGTACAATTTTCTGAAATAAGTAAAAAAATATCTCTCGAAATGCTGAAAATTTGAATTTAAAATAGAAATGAAACCTCGAAAAATGAGTCAAATTAAAAAAATAAATTATTTCTGCACACCGGGAAATTATAACGTATAAAATGATCTAAAAATTATTAAATTCCGATGTATAGTTTTTGCTCCTATAAAACTTTTTTAATGGAACGATTTTGTTCAACTTTAGCATTAAATATCTCTTAAAATAATTCTTCGATTTGAAAACTGTCTACATCAGCGTGTTTATCAAACATTTCTGTATAATACTACCAATTTTCATATTTTTGTATACATTATTTTTCTTAATATTAACGAAGAAAGACCTCCGGTCACAAAAAATTCAAAACCGGCGGCGGCGGCGGCGGCGGCGGTGACAGCGGGAGTTACTTTTTTTTAGAATAGAGAGATACAATATAAAATGTTTACTCCTATATCGCACCATTTATTTCATATTATTCATTTTTACGAATATCAATGCATATTTTTTACGATGTTGTTAATTTCTGTAGACCAAATTTTAAAAATCTGTGGATAAAATTTGCTTGCTATTAAATATATTCCTCAATCTGAATTTTGTTATCAACATCTTGGCAAGTCTCAAGCACCGACATTTTGATTTTTCATTACACACACACATATATATATATATATATATATATATATGTACTTGAAATATACTTGAAATAAATATATATATATTTATTTCAAGTATAATTAATAAAATTTATTGTATAACTGCCGCTAAAGTAGCTCATATTAAACGCAACAAAATTATTTCATCAATAAATAGAACATGCAAATACACTATAAATTTAGAAAAAAAATGTGTATATCAATCATTTTTATAACATTTAATTGTGAAAAGCGCAAAACTGTCGATATTTAAGTACACATGTAAAAGACTGCATGCTTTTCCTCAGTAGACGGACAGACAGACCGAACTCCGTCCCCACTGTTAAAAAAATGCAGGTTTCTAAACACACGTCTATCCTGCATTCAAAACAACCGAAAAAATAAATTATCTCTAAAAAAAAAAATTGTCATTTAAGCTACAAAATTTAAAAATTATAACTTAATATTGAAAAGGTAAATAAACCAAACTTAAAGAAATATGTAGTATAAAAAAGCATTATTACAGATTGTCTTGAAAATTGCCTTTAAAAAATGCGAATTTACAAATTGTAACTTAAATAATACTAATATGTTAACAAATTGAAAATATTTTTAACGTGTATGAATGTCGAACGACGAGCTACGAGAAAATACAAAAACATGAGGAGTAAACACCTGCCAAATTTCCTTCACCTGGCATTAACTAAAAAAACGATGAATTCTTAATCCATATAAAAACTCAAAATTTTCAAATGCAAGTCAGTAAATTTCCTTCTATTCAAGCTTCCGTCCAAACCCATTCTTTTAAAAATACTTTAGGACCAGTATATCATATAGAATGTCCCGGAGCATGCTACTATAAAATGGTCATCCCGCCAAACCACAGTGTTGCTATTTATTTTTCAAATCTTTAAAACTTTAAATAATATTTCAAAAACTTAATAAGATAATTATTATTGTAGACAAGACTAGATAAAAATTTAAAAAATTGTTTTTAAAAATGAATACAACGACCACAAATTTCACTGAAACGAATTGATTAATTATAATATTTATGTAAATATTTTTATGCAAATTAGAAAACTAGTGTGATATGCTTCTGTTAAAAAATTGAAAACTATTTCTTTCATCATACAAATCCAAGTTTAATATATTATCAAAAATATTAAAGGAAATATCTAGAATATCTAAAAAAAAAATTAATTATCGCCATATCCCCTATTCAGCTGCAAATATTTTGGATATATGAGGTCATATCTACTTATATATCTATAATAATAAAGAAAGAAGTTTGTGTGTGAGTGAGTGAGTGTGTCGACGGTGTTCTGAAGAGACCACTGCAAGTAGAGCTACAAAATTTGGGAAAAGGTACGTCTATATATGAAGTTTTGCACCTCGAAGCCCGATTTTCGATCTTTTGATTAGATTTTTTAAATTTAATTTTTTATGCGATTTTTAGCGTTTTTTAATGTTTTGAGGCGATTTTTCCATATACGTGAGAAGAATATGGTTTCTTTCTTTTAACACAATGTAGTAAATTTTATTCTCTTTTCAAAAAAGTTTATTCGGAATTCGTGCAGCGATTTTTGAATTTCTAGCGAATTTTTTATGCAATTATTGAACAGCATTTAATGCATTTAATAAGGAGGTTACCGTAGAGGGACACAGTTCTGTCGCCAAACGCCGCCAAGTTTGTCGCCAACTTGGAGGTACATCGCCAAATTTGACGACCAAAATAAGTCGCCAAAAGTGACGTCAACTTAGCGATATCTCTAATATTTCGCCAAAATCCCATAGACTTCCATTGTGAACCAATATGGATTACTTGCTTACAGAAAATGAATAAATTGAAATATTTTAATGCAACAAAAACTAATATTAACTTAAGGGATTATATAAATTATATTTAAGGGAATCCAAGTAAATTAAATTGTGAATAAAAGTAACATGATACAATGCTTAGATTATTGTATTTTATTGATATTTTCGACGAAAGGGTTGCCAGTGATCATTTTGGGGGAAATTATAGTTGATAAATGAATTGAAATGGCTATATCCGTTAGAAAATAATGTAAACAACTCGCAAATTAAAAGAAAATAACTGTTATTTGTTTAATTAAAAAAAAGAATCAAAACCCTTTTTAATGCGAGATAAAATTTATAAAATGAAAATATTTAATTTAAATATGAAAGGAATGTTTATAAAACTTAAAAAATAAATTAGTATGAAAGAAACAATTGATACATTATTTGGCGATTTTTCGCTTCACCAGGTTAATAAAAATGTGCCTGAAAAAACTTGAAGAAATAAAATTTAAGTAACAGTCTTTTAGTGCTTCTTTATTTTTTTATTCAATTTAATTATCATTTTTATGTAATTTTCCCATCGTATGTCTTACAGGAGAAAGGCTTTATTTGTGAGTTACATGCTAATTAATTATTACTTCGGTCGCCAAACAATGCAATTTTAAGCCACAAAGGCAGAAGCGTGAAATAAGCCAGGCGAAGGTCGCAATAATTTTTTTTAAGTATAGGAGAACATTTCGGAGTAAATATTTATATTCAAATGTAAATTATATAAAAAGGAGTTAAAATTATAACTATGTAGTCAAGTATTTAAATTTTAATGTAAAAATGTGCCATATACACACGTATTTTATAATCTTCGATAATCATGCCACGACCAAATGACGTATTTACTATACAAATGACATATTTACTATATTATTGAAAGTTTTGTTGGCACAGGTGTCATATACGCTCCATGGTACAAAATGGGCCCCAAAATGGTGTTATTTTGCCTGACATGGTAACTCGGCTATTGTTGTTTATTTATTAATAAGTTGTTTATTTACGTTTTTCTTTTTTACAGTTATATAAACTGTTTTGTTCTATAGACATTAATTAAACTTTTTATTATTTATTGCTATTTCCTTTTAAAATAATAGAAAATAATTTAAATATATATTTGTAACTGGTATTCAAAAACGATGTTTTCACCAAATTGGCGTGAAAAAAAAATCGCGCCAAACCCGGTACGTATCTATGCCTAATAGTCATTTACATTATTGTGATTACTTAGTATCAGGCAACAGATTGAAGAGTATTTGGTATATTTTTGATATATGGGCTTTGGTGAGTTAGAGAAAATGGCCTTGGCGAGTGAAGTGAATTTTACGTATATTTACTGGCAAACTATTTATTTTTCATATACATATAAGCATTTTTGTTCAATATTTATTTTATTTATTTATATAAAGAAGAGTTATTTATCTACCTTTAAATACGAACAGAAATAATTTGTGGTTCTACCTGATTATCCCGTAGACAAAAAAAAAAAAAAAAAAAAAAAAAAAAAAATCGCCAAACTATAAGATTAAATGCCAATAATGGGTGATCGTAAATGTCAATTTACTTGACATTAAACAATTTACACATGTTTGTTACGTCATCAGTTGATTTTTAATTCGATATTTACATTTCTTCGCGATCTGCTGCAATTTTTTGACATTCCATTTTTGACCTATAATACTAAAGTAATTTCTACCTTCATTTCAATAAAGTTTATTCGGATTTCGTATAACAATTTTCGAATTTTTCGGATATTTTGTATGTGATTTTTAGTGTATTTTAGCGATTTTCTACCAATTTTCCACATTAGTGAAAGACGTTGATAGAAGTTGAATCAACTTTCAAATCTTCGAGCATAATATATAATTTTTCTTTCTCTTTTCAAAATTTGTGCAGCGATTTAAAATTTTTTCGCAATATCTTATTGTGATTTTCAGAGGTTTTTCGCGATTCGTGCAGTTTTTTTATGTACCCGGGCAACACCGGGCAAGTTAGCTAGTATAAAATACAAACGGAAATTTCATTCCGAAGCTCTATATTTCGACCCGAAGCTCTATGTTTCGACCACTAGATGGATATTGACGGGACTTACAATGTTAAATAGATGTCGTTTCAGGGAAGATTTTAAGTTATAACACATCGTTCTACGTAGATTAGTTATAGAATTATGATGGAAAGTTCTGTTATTTTGGACTAAAAGGTTGCCATTGGCATATGATTTTCATCTTCGCATAGTAAGGTATTTTTTGTTAAAGAATTGAAACGTCTATATCATTTAGAAATTAAAATATACAAACAACCTAAAAAAACTATTATTTATTTTATTAAAAATACAAAGAAATACAGTTTTAATGAGAAATGATAATATAAAAAGAAAATATTTAATTTAAATATGAAAGAAATGTGTTTGTACGGCTTGGCGATTTATCATTTTTGTGGTTTATATTTTGCACCTGTATAAGAAAATATTTATTGAACGTTTATATAAATAAAGTAGTGTTTTTTTTTTTCTTTTTTTAAGTTTGTCAGAGTTGATTTCAAAAGAATAGGATGTATTTTGTTTATCACTTGCACCATTGAATAAATTTTCGGAATATTTTGTATGCATGATTTAACTATATAACTATTAGTATTATTATTATTTAATTAAAATTTGGTGTTTCTCTTTTTTGTCTGGCGAAAAATTGATGTTGGTCATTGTTTCCCATCTTGGCGACGATACATTATGCTATTATTGAGCAATTGAAACGGCTATATTATTTAGCAAAAAAATATGTTCAGCATGGGAAAACTGTTTGTAATTTTATTTAAAATATAATTAAAAGAAACAAAAATAAGGAAAAATTTTCATCGTATTTTTTTTTTACTTTATTACTCTTTATTATAACTGCCTATACCCCCATTTTTCTGATAGGTGATTACAGGATTTTTGAAAAAAACTTTCGTAATTGAATTCCCCACCCAATTGGCGTATAAATTGTGTTATTGGAAGCATTTTTCATTTTTGAAGAGAATCCTTCAGGATGAATCCTATCACAAAAGATGAACCGATTTCACAATTAGTGATTATTTAGGAATTTGTGGTTTTTCACTTAATCAGTTTTCACATAGTCACACTCAATGCAGTAATGAACAATCTGACTGAGTGAAAAATTGAGAAGCTTGACCCGTTAGTCGCGGGTTCGAATATATATAATTATGATTTTAGATAATAAAATTTCCTTTTTTTCTCTTATGGGGGAGCAAATGTTTACAAAAAAGAATTTCTTTCATCTTGGCCACAACATATCATATCTTTGGTTAAAAATTTCGTACTACTTATTTATCCCGTCGACTGATTTCTCCAAATTATATAAATCGCCAAATTATACAAATTGACATATTTTTTATTTTAAATAACGAAAGAACAAATAAAATAATATAACATTAATCAAAATACAAATAAAACTTCGAAATAAAAATCGCTTGATGACGTAAACATGTGTAACTTGCTTCTGGTAACTTTTTAAATCAAAAATTGCATTTCTTCAGGGGGGGCTGTGCCCCCCTGAACCCTCCGTAGTTTATTTAAGTTTACATTCGAAATTTTTTATTGATTGTGCGGATGGTTATAGTATATCATAGATTTTTTTTTTTTTTTTTTTGCGCTGTGATTTATAAGGATGAGCATAAGTTTTTTTTTTATATAAATTAATAAATTTAAAATTTAAAATAAAATCCTCATGTTAACCGTACGCAAACAATAAATCTTGAAGTAACGCCAAAAATGTAACCTTAAAATCTGCTATATTCGACCGAAACACAACGGCGTGCTTAAAAAAAGAAAGAAAGAAAAGAAAAATATTCTTAGTAATACAGTTTTTAATTCATAATACGATGAAATGCTACTTTAGAATGCTTAAATATAAGCAGATCATTTTCATTTTACAGAAAAAACGCACGGATGAAGTCAAAGAATTCGGTCCCTGTTCCACGTGTTGCTTTGTTTGGGTCAAATGATGGCATTTAAATCTGGGCGATAACGCACATCATATTGCAAACTGTTTTTACGGCATACTGCATCTCCATCTATCTCTTTCCTCCGTAAATAATAGTTCATATTATTTTAGCCAAAGTCTTTTTATTCCAACATCTTTTTTTTTTTTTTTTTTTTTTTTTTTTTTTGATAAATGACGTCTAATTCATCTGCTATTCGTACTTACTCAAAACTTTTCATCTTGTTATATTAAGAAATACTTGAGAGTTTTCTTTTTATTCCCAATATGTCGCCATATTAATTTTTTTATTCTTAATTTTTTTTTCATTTTCCTGTTTCACGTCAAAATCTTTCCATTGAAAATTGTTTAAGAGAAAATATTATTCAGGTTTTTGATTTTCTTGGCAACGATTAAAGAAACATTGATAAATTTTATGAAAAAATGTCACATTTTTCTTTATGAAAATAATGAACTTTTGTATTTTTAAGCAAAATATTTGAATAAAATAAATAAAATATTGCCTATTTTTATTTCTGGGGCTAAAATTCATCTATATGCAAAGATACAAATGTATTAATTCATCCGTTTTGACGTTGGCTTTACTGAAACATTATAGACGCATTTATACTAATATTATTCAGACCAAATTCGTTGCTAGGCAACTGATGAAAGAAAAGGTAAAAAATGAAATATGTATTATGTCAAATTGATAAAACAAAATGCTTTATATTATTGGAAAATATGCATAAAGTTTCCCCAAAAATTATAAACCTAATTGCCGAAACGTCAGTGAAGGCTTACTGTGGAGACACGAAAAGTTTTGATTTCCGTTTGTCTGTCTGTCTGTCTGTTCCGCGATAACTGCCGCAAAAAGCACCCGATCAGCTTGAAATTAATTGGGCATATTCGTGAGATACCGGACGTAGCTGTATAGTTTTTGGTTAAATTTGGTTCATTCGTTCGGAAAATATGGAAGATTTTATTTTTCTTTATAATGCTTTTCTACGGCAAGTCAGACGATTTTCAAATTTCCATTTGTTGAAAGAAAATGGCACGTTTGATTAATGGATTTAAATGTCAAATTATGGATACTAAAATTCCAAATAAGGGTTTTAAATTATTCCTTTATATTGAAGTTTTATCAATATATCTATCAGATTTTGTTATTTACGTGTATAATGTTTTGAGGACATTTATACATGTATTCCAATAATATAAAGAATATTTAAATTAATTTTCTTGTTTTACATGATACATATTTCTTTTTTTTTTTTTTACTTTTCTTCGTTGCCTAGCGACTGTTATTCGTAGCCTATCATTGCTTCAAATATGAATGAAGTTAGTAAATTACGTTAATTTTGTTGCAGGTACTATTAAAAGAGTATCACAAAAAATATTTTATCGCGCCAAATCGATGCAATTTATGCAATTAACAGTGGGCACGATAATGAATTATTTTCCAGTAGATTTATAGATCTCCAGATATGCATATTTTGGGGGGCTTTTAATATGTTATTGCTATCGCATGGATTAGGATGTTTAAACTAATGTTTAACCATGCTATAAGTGAAAAAAAAAAGTACAGTTAAAGGCATGTAAATCCTTTTTAACACTTTCCAACATGGATGAAAAGTATTTATGACTTCAGTTTTTCTATCTGTCGCCTGCCGTGTTTCTCTACGTGCTCTAACTCGCGTAAATATAGTCACGATTGCATGTAATTGATATACGTTATTGAGGTTTGCAAAAGTATGTTTGGTATTAAAAATGAAGAGTGTAGCATTCATAGCTTAATTACAGGGGCACTCAAAACTATTCCGTTACATTATGGTGTTATTACACGTAGAATCCTAGGCGACAAAAGACGCCGCGTCAAACTCCTCCCACAAGTTCTTGATGCGAGGGTTGCCAAAATAAATTCCGAACCCGTTCCCCTACTCGCATATTCATCGCTCTAAACAGACAGCCAAGTGAGCGACCGTGCCAAGAGGATTGTTTTCAACCTGTTTAAAGAAATGAGACCTTTTTTTAGACGGATTTTCGGCAAAATTGTAATCGCGGACTGTATAAAACGGACTTTTTTTTTTTTAATTTTATTAAAAATATAGTAAAGTTTAAAGATACGATTAAGAAGTCAGATGGTTGAACTTAATGTTAAAAATAGTGGTATATAGATATTTAGGAGTTAGATTAAAACATGGAGTTTTGACATTCATAAAAGGAATCCGGTATAAATTTTCCAGTGCAGTATACAAAAAAATTCTTTCTTTTTTTAATAAAGTTTAATCGGAATTCTTATAGGGCTTTTTGAATTTTACACAAAATTTTTTATCTACATTTAGTGTTTTTGTAGAAATTTTTCGACTTCGTAAAAGAATCCTATTTCAAAGTATTAGCTCAGTATAACAAATTTTGTCTTCTAAAATTTTTACCGATACTGGCGAATTTCAAATAAAAAGTTTGATTGATATCTATATTTCAACAACTTTTATAATATTCATACATATATAAATAGCCCTACATGTAAAAATTTTTATAAATGGGATTTTAAAACACTCCATAAAGCAGATAAGGGATATAATTTAGCATATTTTTTTCCAAATCATCGAGGAAAACACCCTTTAACCCTTTATGTACTGAATTATGAAAATTTTATATTCTAAAGCATTTTTCGCGAATTGTTTAAACTACATTAGAAGATTTTTCAACAAATTTTAGAAGGATTAAAGGATTAATTAAATTTGAATTTTTAGGGATTTTGAGCAATATTTATAACCCCACTCAAATCTTTTATTTTTAATGTTTTTCTTAGTATTTTGTTGAATTAGGAAATGTACAAATATAATGTTCTTACAATAGAAATATTTCCGAATTGAAAAATTCCTAACCCTCCCCCCCCCCCAAACGCCAAGAAAGCTGAAAAGATGCAAAGGCAAAAGAAATCATCCTTTTAAAAATATTTCTGTTTTGTGTAACCCATAAGGCTTTATGAACAAGGTAAAGTAGTATATATAATATAACTCATTCTAAACTATATTTCAACTAATCGATGTATTAAATGAATTTTATAACAAGTATTTTAATGGTACTTATAAGTACCGCCAGTAGATAAAGGGTTAAAGAAGCATAAATAGTATTAATTTAATACGGTTAAACGTGAGTAAGAGAGAAACTTTTATTAATGCTATTTCTTCTGAAACTGCATTTTTAAAATTAAAAATCTTTGTTAGCGAGACCACAAAATCTCTAATTGAAATTGCTTTATTTGTCTTGATACTTACCTTCATAATTGAGACAATTTTTACTTGTTACCAAAGTTCAACATGAATGACCTCCTGAAACTAAGAACACAAATATGTCACCTCTACCAGTATAATAGTTATTACTGTAACTTTGAGAGCCTTTTTTAGTAAAAGAAGCACTTGTTGATCTTATATAGGGGAGGTAGGGGTAATTAGGATCAGGGACACTTCAAGGGCAACTTGTAACACATAAAAAAATTGACCACGTTAATTATGAATTCCGACTAATATTCCACGTGTGCAATTTGTTTGGAGTGAAAATGTATGTTCCTGTACAAGTAATTACTGTTTTTCCCAGAACACAAAGAAAAACGTTGTCTGTCAAAGTGAGAATGTTTTAGTTAAAAAGGTCCTGTTTAAAAAGTTGTAGGAATATTGAAATATAGCTATGGATTTAAATTTGAAAAAAAAATTGTTTTTAAGAGGAAATGGTTACGTTTTGCAACAGACGAAGCATAATGTTAATAAACTGCATGATTCTAATTATCCCAGAAATAGCATTTTCGGGTTAAGAGTAAATTGGGATCGCAAAATTTATTTTCTATTTAAATCAAATTGCGGTTTAGAATGCATTTTTTAATCTTTCAGTTTTCAGATCCTGTGAAATACCCCTAGTTCGGTTTACTTTACTGCACATTTTCTGTTAGCAAAACATTTATTTTACAATTTTAGCCTTGACCGCATATTTTAAGCCTAATTAGGCCTCAACACATTTAATGTAAATGAAATTTTCCTCCTTCACAACATATGAGTTTTGACTGGCCCTTTTCTCCCTGTTATTTGTTCCCCATTTCATGTTATTTTGAAGAAAAAAAAGTTATTATTTTTTGAACTTAAAAAATTATATTTTTAGTAATAAAACAAGGCTATTAATTTACAATAGAAAATTTTGCATTTGATTTTGTTTTGTGGGTAGAGTGTAAATTATATAAATATTAAAAATCCATTAAAAAACTTTTTTTCCAGCGCACTTATCTTTCCAATATTGTATCTCTGAGTTGTAGTTGTAAAACCAAAAATATCTTCCTGTAACGCCCAAACTGAGATCTTTTAATCCCATTTACCCATGACTGTGTATCTTGCAAGGCATGGGAGAAAATACCATTGATCACAATTACCCCATTTTATGGGGTAATTGGTATCAAGAGGCATTTTTTGAAAAAAACACTTGTATCAGGTAACATGGTACATTAAAAATAACTCTTTACACATTTCAAGAGATAACTACCTACTGAGTAAAATTATACAGAAAAGTAGTATGTAGTCCACCACTTCATTCTATGACAATCGTCAAAAAGTTATACTAGTTACCCCCCCCCCCCCCAACACCACTAACAAAGACACCACTTTAAGGCTGAGTTGGTCGTTCCTTCAGTTCCAACTTCTCCAAACTTAATTTTATTTATACTCGTATATTCTTAAATAAAACAAATCAAAAATTTCACATGTTAACTTGTCCCACCTAGGAAGTTGTAACAAGATAGATCTCTGATAAGATTAAATCGCACATTCCCCTTTAAAAAACTGATATTCAAAATAATTTATAAGGCAATTTAAATATTTATAAAACACAGGCCACTATATCATTTCTTTTCAAAAATGATAAAAATTATTCTACGAGAATTAATTCAATACTTATCAATTCACAGCATCATTAAGAGAACATTTTTATCCTACTAAACTTTACATGTTTTTCATGATTATTTTAGTACTACGCTTCTTAATAAAAGTAGTTTATCTGAAATTGGGTTTCAATTCTTTTACAATGGTAAGGATTACATCATTTCACTCATCACTAGTAAATGGATTTTCTTACAGGCTAAGGGATTTTTAGGAAGTCCTTTAAAAACTGTGCAGTTATAAATCTAAAAATTGCTCTTGCGAATCTAAAAAGCATCCTTTCCACACCAACCACATCCTGTCCTGATTTAAACCTGAGGGGAACTCTGCTGTAATAAACTGCCCTCTGTTGTATATAATTCTTAATTGTATGAAAAATTCACAAAATGCATTGTAGCAATAATATTGAAGTTGCGTAAATTTTGTCATAATAATTTTCAATTGTACTTTGAATATTGCTGGCTGTTAAGATTTCTGAAAATCCCCCACTCTTGAAAATTTAAGCATGAGCAGTGGTTCCCAACATTTTTAGGCCACACCTCACCTAAGAATTTCTAAAATCCAGATGCTTCACCTTCCACTGTAACTTGCAATTCCTATTGTTTAAAAAGTGAATCCATATTCACATGAGGGAAGATTAAAAAAGGAAGTAAAATAAATTCCCATTCAATAAATACTAGTCGAAAAAGTTTTATACAAAAAAAAAAAAAAAAAAAAAAAGTTACATAAAAAAGGCATTTAAGCATTACAAAATTTATGCCATTTTATATACATATATATTCCAGTTATTGCTGTATTTTGAAATTTTGCGAGAGAGCTTTTTGAAAAAGATAACTTATTTTTTCACTTTATCTTAAAACATCCACATGTACTGACTTTATGTTTAAACTGCACCACATTACAAAAAAAAAAAAAAAAAAAAAAAAAAAAAAGAAAGAATAAAAGAGCCGATAGGGAATCAGTTTAATAACAAATATCAAGCTCCACTCCCCCTGCCCTGTGGGATGTATGCATACCATTTGGAACAACTGTTGTTAGAGAATGGCTGTAGATTAATACAGATTGTTTTGAATTCATTCAATATTCTGAATCTGAGATCGGAATCTTAGGCTTTAACTGTGAATGCTCTTCAAATTGAGCTATTTGGATGACATCCCAGACAACAAAAAAATTAATACTTGCATCACTTATTTACAAAAAAAAAAAAAAAATAATTGTTAAAAAATAAAGTGTGATATGCATTCATAGTTTATTCGATTTTCATTTTTTGTGATTTATTCTGTCGAGCTTTTTCAAATAACACATCAGATGTTGAAAATGGTTGTTTTGAGTAATATTGTGTAGGTTTGGATGTTGTCCAGGTAGCTCAGTTGGAAGAGAATTTACAATTAAAGCCAAAGGTTCTGGGTCGAGCCTTAGGCTGGACACATTTTCACTCAGTTAGAAAAATTGCTACTTGTAAACTACAGTTTCTTGCAACATATATTTATATGCATATACACACAGATTAAATGTCAAATTTATCTAAAATTTTCTTTTGTTTATAATAATCAAAAGGAAATAAAAAAAAATCTTTTAAACTTGACAGTTTATTTCAAGTGCCTTTCTCTTTATGTTAAAGTTGTGTAGATTAAAATAATAACCAGCCTAAATAGTAATAAACTCAATTTATCTGATTTATCCTTGTACCTAATTACTGATAAGATGGTTATATTCAAAGAAAGAAAATCATGCCCTTTTCAACATTTTTTGGCCATCTATTTTATTTTTACATAGACAGTTGACGATAATGTATAAACATTTTGCACATTCTTGTGCTAAAAGTTCTACATGACACGGTAGCTAACTGCAAAAGGAGAAAATGCTTTAGTAGGGAGAATCTATTTCTTTGGCTTAAAATTCACATTGTTATGATTTTTCTTTTTTGCAATTACAAAGAAATGAGACACCTTCGGACTTTTTGCATCACATTTATATATTTAGATTTTTTTTGTGTGTGTCAAGACAAAAACAATATCCGTTGTGCACCAGGAAGTACCTGCAGGTGTTTGCAGATGTTTCATGAACTCCCAATTGGATATGAAGGATGTAAAAAATAAACAGTCGAAAATTTTGTCCCAAATCAATACAACCTTATCTTAAATGAAATTTATTAATGATTGGCCTAGTTTGATGAGAGCTACAGGCTGGAAAGACAATAAAGTAAAAAACACAATAAATATTTCATAATAAAACGTACAATAAGGTCCAACTGCAAATGAGCAATACATTTTTTTAAAGAGAAAAAAAAGTGGGAATGTTAAAAGTTGTTTTCAAATTTTATGTATGAGTAATTCAGAATCAAAATGGATCAGGTTCATAAAACATTATACAGAGATGTTTGTAGATAAAATTTATTTGCTCATTGTAATTTTAATTCAAATTTGTAGGAATTTAGCACCATTTTCAACCTACTACTTACTTATTTTGTATTAAATTGATGAAATTACTGGATATAGAACAAGAATCCAGGTTTAATGAGAAAATGGACGTTATATTCTTTGGTTCTGAATGCCTTATATTCAACGAAGTGTGTGTAATTTTATGTCTGTTAAAAATTGTGCATCTATTATAGCCCTCCCTTTCCCATCTAACTTTCATGAAAAGGAAAAAAAAATCAGAATGATATAAAAATGAAACAAGAGTTTACAATAAAATTCATTTATTGCACATTAAATAATACTGATCATTGTAATAATACAAGAGAAATTTATTAAAACAAGATATGGCATTCATAACAATTTTAATAAATATTGGTTAAAATGAATTTTAATATGATTTACAGAGAGTAATATCAATTTCTCTTATAAAAAATATAATTTTTTGCATTTTTCTTATATTTATATACTCTTACAAAATATTTATTAAAATATTTAAAAATAATTCTTTCACTTTTATATGAAAATGAAAGTTTTCAATTAAATTCTAATTCAGAATTGTGCAAAGCAATATCTCTGTAATTGTCTCTGTGTACAGAGCTCTTTTGCTGAGAACTAGATGCATGTACTTCTTAAGAGACAAAGCAGAAAACTATATTTTGAATTTTTCACTGAGCATTTGAGCTCTGGAAAGAAAATATGTACAGATTATACCACCACCAATATGATCTAGATCACATTTTTAAATTTCAAAGGCACATTCAGTATAACTTTAGTTGCTCTTGTAAATGGTCAATTTAAATTTTATACATGAAGATGTAAAACGTTTAGTGACAGTGGTGTGTCGGAAAAGAGTACCTTAAAAATACTTAGGTAAAAATGTTCAAATACACCTCAGGCCAATTAATTGTCAAGAACCAATATAAACGTTCCTTACATAATTGTAGTCGATGATGCATTCTCATTAACACTAAAAATCATGAAGTCTTTCCGTGGAAAAATAACAAATCTTTTTTATTAGCATTTCCTTTTGAGACAAAGACGAGTGTAGCTAAAAATGCCTGACATTTTCAATAATCGTTTCAGAATATATATAAATTTAAAATGTTAGCTGCTCCAATAACAGCCTGGACTTACATTCTAGCAACATGCATTCTATATATTTATGAGATCCTAAAGCTTGGCTACAAAGCCATTTGAAAGATTATTCAGATTTGACAATCAATAGTCATGGAGCAAAGTATTCACATCCTCAAAAATGCACACCAGGAATGCAAGAAATACTTCAAGCAGGACTTGTTCTTAATTCTTTCATTATTGGGCTCTGTTGATTGGTCAAAGTCATGCAGACAGGACTGCAAAATTAAAGATTTATTACCCCGTCCATTTGTTCATTGCAGAAGAAGCTAAAAAAAAATTGGCTTTTCCCTAATTAACATATACAAGATACAGCAGCAGAATTTTTTCAGTTTGTTGTCTTCTCTGCACTATGACTTAGCTTGTTTGGGCATAATTGGAATACAAGTAATTTCTTCTAATTGACCGACTCCCAGGATTATTATCTGCTACTGAGTTTTCTTGGGTCTAAAATGAAAATGAATTATGAGTAATTAGATTGAAATATCAGTATTAAATCAAGTAAATGTTATCACCATTGTTTATAATAAATAAAAGTTACATTATAAATATAGAATAATGCGATTTGAGTATGAAGTTTAAATGATAAGTTTTATCAAGCTTGACACTAAACATGCTAAGGGGCTGTACTAATAGCCTTATAACAGTAGCCTTCCTCTTAACCGGAACTCCGCTTTAACCGGCAGACTTTTTTTTCCCACCATCAGGCAAAATTCAGAAAGGAAAATTTCGGTTCTCATTTCTTTATGGTTAATTAACACAAATTTACGTAATGTAGAATAATTTCAACTTCTCATAAAGGTGACGAGATTTTCAACTATTTAATTTGTATTTAAAACTTTTCATTATTTGTTATTAGTGGTAATTTTTATTTCAATTCAGTTAATTACAACTAGTATTCATTTCACAAAATATAGAAAATATGTACATTTTTAAAACTACACAAATTAAAAAGCTATAATGCATCCTATGCATTTAACTAAATATGCAGTTACTTATTTAATTTTTATTACATCTCCGGTTTAACCGGTTTTTTGCTTAACCGGTTAACCCTCGGTCCCGTTTAGGCCGGTTAAGAGGGAGGCTATTGTATAACTTTTATCAATCTTTTGGTAATTTTGGATTCCCCCCCCCCCCACCCCCCGTTAATCATATCATTATCAATGTCTAAAAATTCCTTTGATTTTTGGAGTGATATACAAATATGGTTACATTTATTTTTTGCATACTTTATTGATTCGAAATGAAGAGAAGTCAATAAAATATCATTTTATATACGAAATAACTTTATATCAAATTAAATAACACTTAAAAGAAATAGTTACTATTTAAAAGAATTTAATAATAGCCTTTTTTTTTACATAATGCGTTCAACAGCAATAATGTCTTCTTGCACTTGACCACACAGGGGGAGTGGGAGGCAAACAGAACTTCTTATCAACAAAACAGATGGACAAAATTCTTTCTCCTTTACTTACTAGTAAACACAAAGTATCATTTGAAACGTACTTCACATATGGTTTCTCGAACAGTGGTTTATAGATGCATACGCATATGACAGAAGAATAGGAATGGCAAACATTGGGGTATTACATATTTTGTAATTAAATAATTTTATAATCATTCAAAGATTTTAATAATAACTTTGTATTCTCATAAAAATAGATAACAGACTAAAAAGAGATAACATACAACTTTGATGTAAAGACCAAGTTACAAATAAAAAAAGAAAATGTTGGTAGTGTGAAAAATGATAACGATATCAAAAGACAAATCCCCCCTACCCTTAGCGATATCTTACGATATCATGTGCCAGACCCACCCTCCCCCTAAAATGATAACGTTATATATGCACAGCCCCTAATGCGAAACTGACATTGACAATGTAACTGGAAACCATTTTACACTGCGCTCTTTGTGGGTGATATTTGGAACTTTTGTTAGCCAGAAGACCACCAAATATTTCTCCAATCCCCATTAATGACATTGTTATTGACTAACTTAATTCGTAATTTGCTCTGATTATGGATGATCAATGTTATTTCTACTGATATACTCTTATTCCCATATTTAATCATGAATTTTGTATAAATTTAACAGAGTTTTGCCTTTAAATTTTTGGTTTAAAAAAGCACATGTACGTGTTCATAGAATAATTGGTATATTTTTAGGGACAACTATTGAAGTTTCTATGTTGAGCATTTATTTCAATTTTTGTCAAAAGCTCTTTAATTTATCTATTTTATAAATATTTAGAGCAGGGCCGAAACTAAGGAGGGGCAGAGGGGGCATGTGTCCCGGGCGCCAAAACGAAGGGGCGCAAAATGAAGGATTATACCTTTGGAATGGATATTTTTCTGCTGATGGACTGGTGGCTTCCATTATTATGAAACAGCCATTATAAATGAAGTGTTAGGTGAAGATGAAAGAGCAGCCGTAAAAAGTTAGAACTCCGATTTTCTGGTCAGAATGGGAGAAAAAAATGGTCATAATTTTTTTCCTATTCTGACCAGAAAAACAGAGTTCTAACTTTTTATGACGCTCTTTCATCACAGTCGGTTAAGCGGGACTATACTGTATATTTCATTTTAAAAATGATCTTTAGAATATTTTTGTTAGTGTTCAGAGGGGGGGGTCATGACCCCCGTGACCCCCCCCCCCCTGGATCCGCCATTGTAGATCACATAGTTTAGAATTACATATTTGATGATTACATATATTAAATTTAACTAAGTCGGCTATTAGAAAATTAGTAAAATTATCTTTGTAAATATA
Source organism: Maratus speciosus (assembly GCA_963932465.1). Lineage (NCBI taxonomy): Eukaryota > Metazoa > Arthropoda > Arachnida > Araneae > Salticidae > Maratus > Maratus speciosus. Next base: position 539,907,248 of record OZ010786.1, on the reverse strand, counting down.
CTTTATGGAAGAGGGGGGGGAGGGGGGGTTGCAAAATCTATGTTTGCACCGGATGCAAAAAAAGGCTAGTTTCGGCCCTGATACAAAATCTAGCACACTATACTACAAACTACGATTAAAAGTAATGACTACCGTAGTTTTGTTACTTGTAGTGTGCTACATCTGACCCCTGGGTACAATTGTATAACTACTCCTTCTGCCACAGCATAAAATTTTATAGACAGATTTCCGGTTACATTTTTACAGATTTTACTGTATTACCTACACTTTCTAGTTAAAAGCTCTGCGAAACACAGATAATTGACTTGGCAATTTTAAGCATCACCCACCCCCCCACCCCCCCAAGAAAAATATGCCATAGCAATGGCTCTGATTGTATGCTGCTCGAGAGATTTTGAAATACATGAATATTTCTTAAAATGAAGAATAGAAACATGAAATAAGCAAACCTAAGAGTTTTTACTCATAACCCTCGATAAAAGACAATTTTTAAACATATAAATATAAAAAACCAACAGAAGTGTAACAAATATGAAATTGTAAATATTTACAAGGGTACAAACTTTTTTCTTTTTAAATAGATAATTGAAACAGTTTTTGCATCTGTTATGTGTTGTTAATTTTATACAATTTTTAAACACATTAACACACACACACAAAAAAAAAAAAAACTAAAGTGTATATTATACAACCGGTTAAGTGGGGTTTCATGAAAAATCCTTGCTTCTTTTCTGTTATGTTTAGAATAAATTATCCATTTTTTTCTTTTATTAAAAACTCAGAGAAAAATTTAAAGTTAATAATTAATGTTAAAGCACTCCTCATTTACAAAATAAGAAAATTATGTATTTAAATCACAATTTGCTATATAACTAATTTGGGCACTTTTCGGTTAGCCGGGCGCCAGTGTTATATATACATATGTATGTATACCTATATATATATATATATATATATATATATATATATATATATATATATATATATATATATATATATATGCATATTTATACATATATAGAAGCTATATGTATACATATATACATATGTGTGTATATATACATATATATGTATATATAGATATACATACATATGTATATATATAACACTGGTGCCTGGCTAACCGAAAAGTACCCTAATTTTAAATGTTTTTAGTTTACATTTAAATTCTAAATGACCACAAAGAAATTAAATAAGAGATTTACATTGTTAAGTAAGAATATAACAGACTTCATAAAATAAACAATAAATTGCTAGTGATGAGATGCATATGCAGAGATAAGAAGAAACAGGATCCTTTAAAGGAACTTTCACAAAATATTTAATCTCAAAACAGGATTTTCATAAACTTTTCAATTTCAAAACCCTTCACTATATTTTTTGACTTAAAAATAGACCTTTCACAAACCTTTCCCACCATCAAACTGAAACTTTTACAAATTTAATTATTTAAAAGTGGGATCTCTCCTGTCACTTTTACATATATGTAAAGTGAAAATATAGATGTTACATGCATATACTTTCTTAAAGATGTATAAACAAAAACCTGAATATAACGATCATTTCAAATTCAGAAAATTATGATTTTAAAACTGACATTTGGATAACTCAGAAAATTTATTTGCAGGAATTGTTTTTATTTTACGTTTAAGATCAGACAATACACCACATTTAAAAGTAATTTTAATACCGTGAAATAAAAGTTAATAGATACAGAATATTTTATTTTTAATTTAGCAAGAAAACTGCAACATTCAATTTTTTGCATTACACTAACATACAGCGCTGAAAACGTAAACAATTTGGTGAAAAAGTTTTGAAATAGCGCCAAAATAACATATGTGAAATATTATTAATAACAGCAAAGAAATACTTTTAATAAACGCAAAAAATGAATTAAAGAAATTAACAGTTATTGAATTTAATTTTGAATACAAGATAGTTCAGAATAAAAGGTGGGAAATATATATAAAAACAAAACATTACACTTACCAGCAGTAAAGCGGAAATCAGATGTGTCTCTTTTAATTATAATTAAGCTGTTATATGAAGAGAATCTGTGATTTACCCATCCTGCTCAAGAAACTAGGCTGTCTTTGTTCTCCTAAAAGTAATACTAATAGTAAAATAAATAAATTTATATTCATTCATGTTTCAGCCACATTCAGCGAGCGGCCATTTTGACAGAAATGTTGATCTTGAAATCCCCAGTCAAAAAGTGACGTCAACTTCCTTAAGCATTTGATTGGCTGTTACTGGAGAGTCGCTTGGCTCTCAGGCGTCAAAGATGCCCCGAACAAGAGAGTCGCTCGCGCTCCAAGCGACTCCCCTGGCTCCATAGCATTAACATGGAGACGCCTGGGATCCAAGCGACTTTGACTCCTCGTGTAATAACACCATTATAGTCTTTGGGAAAAATCGTCTGCGGTGTATTTTAATAATGTTACACAATTTTAAACGTAATGAAATTTATATACTTTATTAAGGTGCACTAGAACCTGGTTACTATAAAATATGTTATGTGTAGCACTTACAACATGCGTACAGGGAACTCAAAAGTATTCATAATATTACAATCTTTAAAGAAAATCCTTTTGTGGCGTTTTTTAATGATGTTACTCTGTTACAAAATAATAAAATTTATATGTATTTTTGAAACATTTTTGTAGTATATGGGGTGCAAAGCATATGTTTTTTTCAGGGTCGCACAAAAGTGGTCGATTAAAATGTGGTCTACGGGGGGGAAAAATTTCACAGCTTATTTTAACACATTAGCGACGGGAAACGAGAATTCTCGTTTTTATTCAGAATACGTCATTGGCTAAGGGAGTGACTTCTACCTTACAGAAAAGACATTTATATCGTGTTGTCCATATTTTTTATAGATTGTAAGACGTTATATATTACATCCGTACATTGAAAGATATTTACTGCTGCATAAACATGAAAAACATATTTCAGAAACCAATTTCCGAGACACTTTCAGAAGAGGGAGGAGCTTCTACTGTTTTTAAACCCAGATTTAATTAAATTGCCTGTCGTCAGTGTGTTAATTGTGTTGCACTAATTCAAACATTATGAAATTAAATTACATTACTGTGGTTGACTACAAGAAGCTTGAATATGATTTGTATCGTATTTATCGTTCATTTATAGGGTCACATAAAAAATTTCGGATACAGTTCTGGTCTATTAGGGATGATTGCTGAAGAGCATTTTCGATTATGGTGTGCGTTTTAACGTTAAGTAAATTTGTGCTTAATAAGTAGTGCTTAAATATTGTATAGACCATGTACAGGGATATACAAATGAATTCGTAAGTATAAATGAAAATGAGCGCGAATTGCTTGTTTTTGAGTTATGTATTTCCCAGCCCAATTACATTTAGTATACTAACAAATGTTTGCAGAATTTAAATAGAACCATATACAGGACTCCGCAGAAACTGGATATATGGTGCACACTATGCATACTGATCCCCGTAAATGTGATATGAGCAGTTTTAAGAGGGTTTTTTGTCTGCATTAAATTTAAATGTTATAGACGACGCGTAAAAATCTTCACGTAATATACAGGGCTGTAGAAAAGAATTCATGTACGTTTCCGTCTATTGGTAGAATTTACTAAAGGACATTAACACAATTAATTGATAATTACAAATGTAAATTAAATTACACTACGAGGTTCAGGGGGGCAGAGCTCCCCTGAAGAAATCTACTTTATTATCTAAAAATTACCAGAATAAGTAGCTCATGAGATTTTCAGAATACCATTACATAACAAGGGGTTTAATTTAACGCTTCTAATGTCAGAAACTTTCGAAATATTTTTTCGTTTTATAAATGTTTATGTAATTTCAAAACTTTAAATTTCGTTTTTTGTAGAAAGATTAATATTACTCAAAGGGTGCTAAACACAATGAATTGTAGAGCTGACGTTGAGGCTCCTGATCTGCAGATTTACTAGTTTAAAAAATCTCGCAAATATATTGACATAATTTCAAACTAATTGGAATAATTTAATAATATTATTTAAAAATTTCAGCATCCAAAATTTACCATTTAAATCCATTTTTTATATGAGCCATTTCTTTCTACAAATGAAAATTTGAAAATCGTCTGACTTGTCATAGACAAGCATTACAGAGCAAAATAAAATGTTCTATATTTCCCGAACGAATGAACCAAATTTAACCAAAAACTATACAGCTAAGTCCGAGTACCTCATCAACATGCCCAATTAATTTCAAGCCGATCGGATACTTTTTGCGGCAGTTATCGCGGAACAGACAGACAGACAGACAAACGGAAATCAAAACTTTTCGTGTCTCCACAGTAAGCCTTTACTGACGTTTCGGCAATAACTAGTAAATCTGCAGATCAGGAGCCCCAACATCATCTTTGCAAGTCATTGTTTTTTAACACTCATTGTGTAATATTCATCTTCCTACAAATCGCTTTTTAAAGTTTTCAAATTACATAGCGGGTGTCCCAAAAAGGACTGACTGATTTTAAAATTCAATAACTTCCAAACGGTGACAGATATTAAAAAAATTCTTGCAGGAGGGTTATGAATAAAGTCAAAAGATTTTTTACAGTGATTTTCGATTTCAGTTCGAATTACAAACAATAGATGGCGCTGCGATCAATAGAGGCTAAATTCAGGCTCGATTTTTGGTACTTCGTGGCCCGGATAATACATTTCCATCTCCTTTTTCTGCATGGAAAGACAGAAAGGACCAAAAATCAAGCCTGTATTTAGCGACTATTGCTTACAGCGCCATCTATTGTTTGTAATTCGAACTAAAATCGAAAATCACTGTAATAAAACTTTTGACTTTATGCATAACCCTCCTGCAAGAATTGTTTTAATATCTGCCACCGTTTGGAAGTTATTGAATTTTAAAATCAGTCAGTCCTTTTTGTAAATATTTATAAGAATACAAAATACTTCGTAAAGTTTCAGAAATTAAATGTGTTAAACAAGTGGTTATACACTGATGTTCTGAAGTTCTGATGAGCTGCTAATTCTGGTAACTTTTTAAATCAAAAATTGCATTTCTTCAGGGGGGCTGTGCCCCCTGAACCCTCCGTAGTTTATTTAAGTTTAACTTCGTAATTTTTTATTGATTGTGCGGATGGTTATAGTATATCATAGATTTTTTTTTACGCTGTGATTTATAAGGATAAGCATAAGTTTTTTTTATAAATTAATAAATTTAAAATTTAAAATAAAATCCTCATGTTAACCGTACGCAAACAATAAATCTTGAAGTCAGGCCAAAAATGTAACCTTAAAATCCGCTACATTCGACCGAAACACAACGGCGTGCTTAAAAAAAGAAAGAAAGAAAAGAAAAATATTTTTAGTAATACAGTTTTTAATTCATAATACGATGAAATGCTACTTTAGAATGCTTAAATATAAGCAGATCATTTTCATTTTACAGAAAAAATGCACGGATGAAGTAAAAGAATTCGGTCCCTGTTCCACGTGCTTGTTTTGTTTGGGCCAAAAGATGGCATTTAAATCTGGGCGATAACGCACATCATATTGCAAACTGTTTTTACGGCATACTGCATCTCCATCTATCTCTTTCCTCCGTAAATAATAGTTCATTTTATTTTAGCCAAGGTCTTTTTATTCCATCTTTTTTTTTTTTTTTTTTTTTTTTGATAAATGACGTCTAATTCATCTGCTATTCGTACTTAGTCAAAACCTTTCATCTTGTTACATTAAGAAATACTCGAGAGTTTTCTTTTTATTTTTAATATGTCCCCATATTAATTTTTCTATTCTTAATTTTATTTTTCATTTTCCTGTTTCACGACAAAACATTTCAATTGAAAATTGTTTAAAAGAAAATATTACTCCGGGTTTTGATTTTCTTGGCAACAATTAAAGAAATATTGGTAAATGTTATGGGAAAATGTTACGTTATTCTCTATGAAAATAATGAACTTTTGTATTTTTAAGCAAAATATTTCAATAAAATAAATAAAATAAATGAAATATTGCCTATTTTTATTTCTGGGCGAAAATTCTTCTATATGCAAAGATACAAATGCATTAATTCTTTTTTTTTTTTTACATTGGCTTTACTCAAGCACTATACACGCAATTATACTAATATTATTAGGACCAAATACGTTGCTAGGCAACAGAGAAAGAAAAGGAAAAAAATGAAATATGCATTATGTCAATTTGATAAAACAAAATCCTTTATATTATTGGAAAACATGTATAAAATTCCCCCCAATATTATAAACCTAATTAAAAAAAATATCGCAAATATATTGACATAATTTATTGGAATAATTTAATAATGTTATTTAAAAATTTCAAACATCAAAAATTTACCATTTAAATCCATTTTTCATATGAGCTATTTCTTTCAACAAATGAAAATCTGAAAATCGTCGGACTTGCCATTGAAAAACATTATAGAGCAAAATAAAATGTTCCATATTTCCCGAACGAATGAACCAAATTTAACCAAAAACTATACAGCTAAGTCCGGGTACCTCATCAACATGCCCAGTGAATTTCAAGCCGATCGGGTGCTTTTTGCGGCAGTTATCGCGGAGCAGACAGACAGACTAACAGAAACCAAAACTTTTCGTGTGTCCACAGTAAGCCTTCACTGACGTTTCGGCAATTAATATATTTTTAATATATATATGTTTTTATTTATAACTTTCCGGATATTTTTAAACGATATTTTTCTGGATATGCAATATTATGTAAATATACATAAAACCAATACATATATATATTATGTTCAATATTAAAAATAAATATTTATAAATATTTAAAAAACTTGTTTTTCTGCCATCTTGAAAATTGTTGTAGGATGCCAAATTCGCCTATTTGTGCAGTTTTTATTCCTTCGCCAATCGCGCCAACCCGTACAAGATACGGAACTCTTCTCATAATATACTATCTTTCCTGTCCTTTATTTTGCTTTTTCCTTTTCTTTAAAATTTTTTAATTTCATGTTGATATTAAGGTCTCAGGAATTCGGAATTCAAGAATATTCTTACGGATATTTCTGCGATTATGTATTAATATCGTTTGCATAAATATTGCTATTTTCGAAAAAAAAAATATGCTTCCTAAAAGAAAGATTAGATCATTTGTTTATTAGGTGCTACTTGATTATCCCGCCGACCAATTTCGCCAAATTATACTTTAAAGCTTCACCCCTACCACCAAATTTATGTTAATATAGCAGCTGCGATTCTGAAATTGAGTATATATACATTTAAGAGATTAGGCTTCGATATTCCACATCAACCATCGCAAAACAAGTACTTTATATACATTAGGAACAATAATTTTTGAATCACCTACGTATATATTAATTTTTAAATTCTTTCTAGAGAGATAATATTTTGTGTATTTCTTAAGAAAAGCCTTTTCAAATTATTTCATAAAGAAAAGTAGTGAATAAAGTATATCTTTATATACAAACATATATATAAATGAAACTAAATTATTCTTATTCTACCGATTTCACTACCTTATTTTTATTTTTAATCTATTAAAATAACTATTCATAGATAGCTATTTAAAATAAGTAATACTTTTAAATAAGGTATGAGTAAATAGTTTGAGATTAATTACTATTATTTTATCCCCCAATCTTAGGCGATTTTTTTATTATAAGAAATTACTGGTATTTTTATTGAAACTTTTCCTTGCCAAATACCACCCACTAGGCTTACTGGGTGTTATTATTTAATTACAATGGTCTATATGAAATTAGACGTATTTCAAATGTTGCTACAAATGGTCATGGTCCTCGTTCAAATAACGCTGATAAACGCTATTTAATTCAGAATGTTATTACATGTACAGGTGTGGTAAAAATAAAGTAAACACGCCCTACTAACTCTTCAAGAAATTATCGCAGAAGAAAGTTACTCGTACCGAACGATTTGAAATAAAGTCTACTTTTAAATGATGTATATAAAATTTGCTTAGGGTGGCATCTACGAAAGGAAACATCATTTTTTTTTTCAATAGCAATACCCAATTTTAACACGATATTTCAAATCTTCATCTCAAACTATGCCTAGGCACCAAATGTCATTTGAATGATAGGTTTTTGAATTATAAACATTCAAAATTTAGTGCTTCTAATGTTAAATTACATTTTCATATTTCTATTACTATCTCCTGAAATTATACTCCAAATGCGCCAATTTTTTGTGTAACAATAATACTCAAATACCCAAACATAAATGCATTGAATTTGCAATTTTTATAATTTTATGAAATATGAATTATGAATTATGAAATTAATACTCGAAAAAATTATGAATTGCAACCTACAATTTTTTTTGATGGATTTCAATTTATTAAGTCCTGCTTTATAGATATCCTAAATTCCACAATTTTCTTCCAAGTAGTTTTCAAATTATGCTTTAAAAACGGCAAAATGGTGGTTTAATGGGCTGTCTGTGATAAGCTAGTAGAAATTTTGAAATTTCTTATGCTATCCGGCAATCTAGCAGTCTTCAATAACGGACTGAGTCGCGCTTAAGATTACTTGATGAAGAAGGGGGTTATTTCGGTCAACAATCGAGTACCGAATTTCAATTTTATACAGCCATAAAATACGCCCGTTTTAAAATAATTAATTTCTCCGAAACTAATCGTACGAATTCCATAAAAATTTGTTTTTAGGCTAATTGAAGGATGTAGACTTTATTTATGCTGTCAGAATTGTGTACTGCTATTGAAAAAAACAATCTTATGGGTCGTTTAAATATGTAGATGCCCCTCAAAACAAATTCTATATACATCATTTAAAAGTAGACTTTATTAAAAATTGTGTGGTACTAATAACTTTTTTTCTACGTTAATTTTTTTTTTTCAGAGTTAGTAAGGGGTGTTTCCTTTTTTTCCCACACGACTGTACATATTATGTCACGATTAAGTTACACTACATTTAATGTAATTTCATTACATTTGAAACAAATAAAGATAATATGTCAAATTCTTCGATAAATTATGCTCAACCTTAAAATTTATAAATGTATATCTATGTAAAGCAAATAAGTTGGAAATGGTGTGAATCAATAAGTATAAAAAGAACTTCCTAAAACACCTTCAAAAACTTTTAAGTGCGCTAGGCCTTTCGAAATATTTCAGTCTTTCTTCATCAGGCGCAATGAAGACGTGCTTCTACTATGAAAGCAGCAGCAAGACTCAGCGCATGATGACGAAAGACTCAGATCTTTCGAAAGGCCTAGCGCACTTAAAAGTTTTTGATGGTATTTTAAGAAGTTCTTTTTATACATATATCTATGTTTTGGTTGTAGTTAGATACCCCATATTTAGGACTGAATTAGTGGATGGCGACACAGATTCCATATACAATAAATTTTATGTCAATGTTCTCTACAGGCTCTAAAAATTTGTACATTAACTTTCAGTGACACTACGTATATAATTAAATTTTGCTGTCATTATAAGTTAATCAATGAAGCTATGATAAATATATAATTGCACACGTGATCCTTTTAAATTAATTACACATGAATTTCCATCTAAATTTAAAAAGGATTTTTGAAAGCAAAAATTTGTATATAAAGATTTTGAATGTCATTTGCCAAATATGATTAGTCAGCTCAATAGCAGGGTCTTTGTATATATTTGCGCAAAAAATACCTAAATTTATTCCTATTAACCGTTTTTTTTTATTATTTGTTTTCACGTAATTCAAAATTCCTTATATTTATTTTATGAGCTTAACTCGTAAGACATACAAAAAATAAATATTAAAATTCTTTTCAGAAAAACTGTGAAAACGAATTTTTAAATCGCTATTTTTAATTCTAAAATTTAATTTAAAGTTCTTTAAAGTATTAATAAATATATTAGTTGTAATTTTCCAGTTTATTGAAATAGTGTCCCGTTCAGATATCGAACAAAGACGTTTTGCTTAAGCACCCAATGGTCTAGTATCTGAGCTAGCCTGGACAAATCTAGAAGTCACAATTCACCCAGCTAACCTTGTTGATAATATCATCGGTATGTTATCTGAAACAGCTCAACAAAATATATAGCAGGTAATGGAACTCCAGTAAATGCTAGATCTGTAATTACCCTTGAGTATTTTTAACGCAATTATCCTAATTGTTAAATCAATTATATTAGTAGCAATGTTCTAACTGATTGCAAAAGTGTCCAGCTAGGTTAAGAAACATCCGCCTTTTGGTTTAAGTCCTTTGGACAAATCTAGAAGGCACAATTCACCCAGCTAACCTTGTTGATAATATCATCGGTATGTTATCTGAAACAGCTCAACAAAATATATAGCTGGTAATGGAACTCCAGTAAATGCTGGATCTGCAATTACCCTTGAGTATTTTTAACGCAATTATCCTAATTGTTAAATCAATTATATTAGTAGTAATGTTCTAACTGATTGCAACAATATCCAGCTAGGTTAAGAAAGATCTGCCTTTTGGTTTAAGCTGCGAGTGCTCTGCGAACTTAGCTATTCCGGATTTATATTGCACTCCCACTTTGAATCAATTGCAAAATTACAACTACTAGGATACATATTAACTAGTAAGCATAACAAGGTTCAAACCTAATTATCTAGTAAATCCTAACTAGGGATTATACAACTAGTAGGCTGTTGTAGCATTGCCAAGCTATCATGGTGACATGTGTCAGGCTTGGTATAGTTCCAATTGGTTCAGATGGTAGAAAGTCGGAGCGCTATACCGTTGACCCGGGTTCGAGACCCGGATTAGACATTTTTTCACTCCGTACGCCTTTTAAGAAATTAAAATTTGAAATATAACTGAATGCAAGGCGGGTGAAATTTTCTACAGGAAAATTTCCTTGAATTATATAGTTTTTTCCAGCAACATTTTATTAAAATTTGACATACACCTACAATGAATATAGTATCTTAGTTTAAATTTTCGTATGCATGTATAATTATTATCTATTGTATTATTGAGCTAAAAGAGTGCTTATTTTCATTGGTAAAAAACTGTCGAAATTGCACTTCCGATGGTATCATATTGTGAGTTAATTGTGTTCTGTTCGATATTGTGTATGAAGCTTAATAGTTACAGCTTCACAGGTTCGAATCTTAGCCTAGATAGTTTTCACTCTTTTGGAGAAAATTTATTCAACTTAGATCACCCCAAATAAGAAACATAGAATTTCAGCTTGAATTTCCATATGTAATTATGGCATGGAAGATATACATTATAATTGCGAATATTAAATTTCAGCACATTATATGAGGTTCAAATTTTTTTCCACATTAAGTACAGAGAAGTATTAAAAATTGCGGAGTAATCGCAATTACGTATTTCTCAAATGAAAGAGAAAACATTGGTGTGTTAGTTAAAAATCTCTCAAAATCATTTAAATGAATAAACTATAAAATTAACTACAACAGAAACAACAACAAAAAAATGAATAAACATCTTTAGGAAATTCTTTTATCTTAATAATTAATTACATAAAATTTTAGCAATGTTTGAGTTTGATTTTAAATTAAATACATGCACATGCACACACACTCACACATACATATATTTGAATATGGATTATTTATTAATATCAATAGGTATATCATTTAAGCTGTTCTTGTACTTCATTTATGTCTAAACGTAAAACGAAAAATACCCATTTCTTTTATCCTTAGGATGAAGCATACTGAGCTAATACATGGTGATGCTTCATTATTGATAAATCATTAAACTAAGTGGATTACTAAGTTGAAGTGGTATAAAAAATCACAATCAGAATTAAAAGGATAATTTCGTTACATTGATGTGCTATGTAAATATTTATCATTATACATTATTTTGGATATTAGACGGTTTTACCTACATTATTAGTGAGTCTGTTTCCAATCATGAAATCGGCTTATGGCTTATTCTAATGTTTTTTAGCACATGACTAAATTGAATGTAACAGACAATTTTAATGTTTGTTAACTTTTATAATATAGATTTAACTATTTAAATCACTAGAGATAATAATGAAATAATTTAGTTCAACAGACACATACAGTATACACCCTAACACGTCTGTCTGTACACTAAAGAATGCAATATTTTTCACCCATAGATGAACACACTTCTCTCAAAAACAGATAAAGCATTTCAAACGAAAATGCACGAATGTTCTCGTCCAAAGAATGTCAAGCTTAACTGATAATTAAAGTATATCACCAATAATTTATTTTTATTTATTTGCAAAAATGTCTAACTTGTCTAATAGAAGAGCTTTTAAGTATATAATTCATTATCGATAACATTAAACATGCAATAAAAAAGTATGAAACAATCAAATCCTACTAACATTATAAAAAATAAAGCATTACAAGTTGATTCACTTATTCAAGAATGTAGTAAATATTTTATTACTGTTTTCCTTGTCTCAGATATTGTTAATATCATTGAATAAGTTTAAGTGTTTATTCCATGGTGTGAGTAGCGTTTCTCTTGATTTAATTGTTTGTCTCAACTATATTTTTACTAACTGCTAAATTCGATATCTATTCAACTAAGTTTGTTGTAGTTATTTCACAAACAGTATCTTTGACTAGTGTTTTAAAAAGCGTTTTATATTAAGTTTATAAACTTCCGAATAAAATATTAAAATTTTGTTTTTAAATCATATAAAATTAATTGAATCACTAATACAAACACGTCCTTATTAAATCTTGAATAAAATGATTCTTGGCGAAAAAGTTTAAAATTACTATTAAAAATAAAATAATCCACTGATAAAATTTAATTTATAGCTCTTTAATGTTTCTAACAGTAACTCGAAAGGAAATTGAGATAAGATTTATACACTGGATTTTGTTTCTCAATCATTTGGCATATTCTTAAATCTTAATATGAAATTCACTAAACACACTCATCTCCAAAATTATCTTTACATGCATAGAATCACGAATTTCGCAGAAATGGTGAACTATAATTTTATGAATTTCTGTGGAATTATACATAACATCATAGCACATGAATACGAAGGAAAAAAAAAAAATATATCACTCCTGTTGATATAAAACTGTTGCATGAAGCAATAAAAGTGACAAGGAAAGTGAAGAAAAACTGGTATAACTCAGGAAAAAATGGAGGCTTATGATTTTAATACGGAATGTGATCTCCTCTGACGTGAACACACATATCATAACGTGTTTTCATGCTGGCAATAACGTTGGTAATCAGAATTTGGGGAATTAAGTTCCACTCTTCCAGCAATGCTGTATTCAGTTTATTTCCGTCTCTAGCAGTAGGATGTCTCCGTGCAATTGCTTTCCCAAGGTAGCCCATAATTTATCTATCGGGTTCAGATCAGGGAATTTTATCTGGCTACGGTGTTCGCTTAATGGCTCCACTTTCAAGACAGCCGTCAATGAAATGTGCCGGATGAGGAGGAGCGTTATGGTCCATAAACAAAAAGTCAGATCCATAAGCACCTCTGAAAAGTTGCACATAAGGTTCTAAGACCTCATCAAGATATCTCCGACAGGTCACTGATCCGCTATTTAAAATATGTAGCGGCGTACGTCGATCGATCATTAATCCTCCCCATACGATGGTATGGGGAGTATCACCAGTGGTGAAATTTTCACATTCAATCATGTTCGATGGACGATTTCGTGTTCTTGACTCCCTCCAGATGTAAACACACTTAGAATCTGATGTTAAACTAAATCTCGATTCATCAGTAAAAAGAACATGGCATCTATTGGCGTTCACTCCAGTTCTGATGATCTTTTCACCAATTCAAGCGATCCCTCTTGTGTTGTGCAGACAATGACACACATGTACTTGGCTTTCTGGCATAAAGACTTTTCTCATTAAGTATGCTGTGCACAGTTTGCCGTGATACCACTGTTCCAGTGCTGGCTGCAAGCTCCGAACTTAACTCTCGAGCAGTAGACTCTCTGTTACGTAGGGCAGTTATTGCCAAATATCGGTCTTCCGGAACAGTTGTTTTTCGTTTATGACCTTGTCCAAGCCGCTTGACAACAGTGCCAGAGTTCTGAAATTGTTTCCATAACGTAGAGACTGTCTGACTATAAATATTCACACATCTCACTACTTCTGTGATTGTCTGGCCTGCTTCTAAACGGTCGATTATTCGCCACTTCATAGATTCTTCTAAATGATACTACGAAGCCATAAAAAATCGTTTTCAGTCCTGACACACTGAAATTAAATGCTTTATTGGAGAAATCCACTCCGATATTCACTTTGCGCAACGCGCTTCTTTGGTTTTATAATGATAATTAGGCTTGCATTTCACACATTCCCGAAAAAAATGGCTTACATCAATTGGATATTTCATAAAATATAATTATTTTTGTTTATGTAAAGATAAATTTGGACATGAGTGTAATGCACTACGATACTAAAGTACTACTAATTTTTTTCATTTTCGGAAGCATTGTTATTATCAACGCCAAGCTGTTTAGGCTTGAACTTCTGACACCATGTTTGGTCTGACGTGGTAAGTTATTAATTAGAAAAAAGCAAAACAAAAATATTTCCCATTAACTTTTTCTTAATTTCTCTCAGTATTTTTCAAATGTTCGGTTCCATTCCCTATGCTATTTTCCTATTGTATGTTACCCCTAATCTTCTGTTTTCCAATTGGTCAATGAACCTTTCACTTCAATCCGCTACTACTCTATATATTTGAACGCATTTTCGTCATTCCTTGAACTGAGGATATTACTCTAAATGCTACCGAAACAAGTATGCTTATAAATTTATAGTTCTGGCGCTATAATTTTGTTTTTCTATGTATACTTTTTAAATCGGCGGACTCCAATGTTTTAAATTAAGAGCTGAATCAATATTCTAGTACATTTTAACATTTAAAAATACAACTGCTTATTATTTCTTTTAAGTAAAATGCGGATGTCCTTTTAATAAAGTTAATTAAATATGCCAAAAATAAGCTTTTCAACTGTTACTATTATTCTTAAAATCTGCAGATTTGCTTAAATGAAACTTTCATAAAAACTGTACTTAGTTACTCATTCAATGAAATTAATTTTGCTTTATAATTTTGTATACACTTTCTATTTGAAAATTTATACACTGTGATGTCATATGTCTCCAAATTTATTTAATTTGAATGTGGTTAACGGTATCCTTTTTGAAACGCTTAATTTAATTCCCATGTCTTTAGAATTAGAACGCAAAAATTAAGAAATTCGAGAATATTTTTATTGCTAAGAACACAATTGAAAATATTTATTAAAATGGAATGTGTAAAAATAATTCTATTAGTAGATTTAAAAAGAAATCTTTTGTTTTCTATTTAATTAAAATTTGATCAGAAATGTTAAGCTGATACAGTATTTAATTTAAATCTAATAACAATAATTGTTGTAATTTTCATAAGATCAAGTTGATCTTTTGTAAAAGAAAGCATCTGATTACTGGATATTACAAGTTTATTTATTTAAAATTTATTAATATTTAATTGTAAAATTTTATTTGCATTAAAAATCAATAATAGTAAATTAGTTTTTCCGGATAAATTTCATTTAAAAAAGGTTTTTCTAAACCATTTAATAAACACAGTAGAGTTTGATTTCAGGTAGATATCGACCTTTTTATATACAATGTAAAGAAATAAGAAACCTCTTTGTATTTTTTATCCGCAAACTTTTGAAGACTAAAATTTAATTGAAGATAATTCAAAACATATTTCACCAATGATGTGAATTAAAAGCAAATTTTGGCGCCTCCAAAAAGACATAGTTTTAAATACAACTGTAACATAACATAAAACTTTTGTATTCGACCATAAAATTTTAACATAATATTTGGATTATTCGGTAAATTTCATGTCCAGCTATGAAACAGAAAGTCGTTGATTGGGTCAGAGGAATGATAGTTAGAAGTCAATCGAAAATTGAAACTGCTATGTTTATTCCTTTTCAATGGTTGTAAAGCAAAGTGTAATGCTGATAAATTTTAACAGTTTGCGAGTAGAGCACTGAACGGCGCGAATAGGGTTAGGTAGAATACCTATACAGGGTGTTTCAGCGAAGTACGGACAAATTGTAAGGGATGATAAAAGGCATGATGACAATCATTAGGACATAGGAAACCATGGGGCGCAAACGTCTTCTGTAGGGGCCAGGGGGCATCAAAGTTTAGTGTCCAAAAGATCAAGCGATGATAAAACACGGAAAAAAAGGTCGATTCATTTCCAGTTTTCGCTGTAAACTTTCGCTGTAAACGAAAGTTTGTCCAAAAAAATTTTTTAAGGGAACTGTCAAAAAATGACGGTAGAGGGCGCTGTAGACTTTGGAGTACGAACAACTACATTTTACTGATTTCTTTTTTATTCTGTTAACAGTTTTCTAAAGATTGGACCTTAACTTAAATTTTGAGTACAAAAGTGGAATCATCCCAAACGGTTAAGATGTGCAAATTGAGCTGTGAACAAGGGGTGGGGGGGTTAAAACGCTCATAATCAATGAGCAAAGTAATCGATTTTGTTGCGGTTTGAGTGCAGGTCATTCCCTTAGTAATTGATTTATTCAAAATGACGTACAGTTTTGGTGCCCTCATTTTGAGATACAGGGCGCCGCCGATACCTTTCCGACATTTCATCGACATATCCCTGGGTGTTTTACTAACAGACCAGCATACTTGCAGGAAGTGTTAGGGATGTAAAAACTACTTGTAATCGCATGGGAATGTAATTTTGGAAATGCTTTGTTTGCGAGTTATGGTTAAAAGAAACGGAAAAAAATAGCAACAGAAAGAAGCAGAAAATCAGAAAAAGGTGAATGTGATACAAAACATTTTATTGTAAGGTTTTACTGCAAAAGGCGATTGCAAAACGTTCTTCAAACTTTGGAGTAATGAACAACCAGTATTTTTTGACGGGATATTTGTAGTTATGTTGAATGTTTAGCAAAGTTTGAACATTCACTTAAATGTTTATCTCAAAATCGGAATCGTCCAGAATGAATAAGTAGCGAAATTTCACGTATGTATTGAATTGCGTTTTGTTTACACTTAGGTGGTATGGGCAGCACAAAACCCAAAGAAATGACACGAACAGGATTAGAATACATTTATTATTCTAAGTACAGCCAAAACAAGGCATAAACAACTTAAAGAGACGTTATCATCAAAGTAAGTGCTCAAAATACCGACCCCCAGCCGTGATGCAAGCCTCACATCTCCGGCGCATTGAATTTCTCATCTTTTTGAAAATATCGGACTTCTCCCTCACTTCTTCAGCAGCTACCACTATGCGCGCAAAAAGTTCCTCTTCACTGTCAACTGGAGTTCCGTAGATCAGAGACTTCATGTACCCCCATACGCAGAAATCGAGGCAAGTGAGGTCAGGCGATCGAGCGGGCCAATTCACTGGACCACCCCGCCATATCCACCTTTGCCCATACGTTGCATTCAAGTGCAGACGTACGTCATTTCTGTAATGGGCGGGGGCCCCATCGTGTTGAAACAACATGGTCGAACGCCTGGCAGCAGGAACGTGGGCATCGACCAACAACGGCGGCAATACTCGCTGCAAAAAGATCAGATATTCAGGACCACGCAGACGATTCGCCAACAGGTATGGTCCCACCAGATGGTCTCCTACGACGCCAGCCCACACAAAACGTACCTGGGCTGCACGGGTTCTGGTTGAATGTGGATTCTCCCTCGACCACGTATGACTGTTGTGCAAATTGCACACCCACTCCCGCGTGAAGCTCGCTTCATCACTGAACAGAATGCTGAGTGGAAAACAACGATTTACAGTGCTCATCTGTACGTACCACCGTGCAAAAGCCAATCTTGCATCAAAATCTTCTCTTTGCAGTACCTGCACTTGCTGGATATGATAAGGGTGCATGTCATTGCTATTCAGAGTCCGACAGACGCTCGTATGTGAAATACCGACATGAGTAGCAATTCCGCCGCGTACTCATACTGGGATTGTTCTCTACCACCTCCAGCACAGCCTCCTCGTTTTTTGTTGTTCTGACTGTTCGCGAGGGTTCCTGTGTATCCCCGATGAAAGATCCCTTGTCGGACAATCGCTGGTGCAAGCGCGCAAAGTAGGCGTGACCGGGAGTTTGCCTCCTAGGATAACGATGGGCGTACAAGCGCTGTGCGGCTCTCCCATTGCAATTAGCAGCCCCGTATGCCAAATGCATATCAGCTAACTCGGCGTTCGTGAACCGTTCCATTCTACTACCTCTCAGTCGGAAGGCGAAATGAAGCTTCCCATCAAGCGATGCACCAACAACTGAGTGTGCGCAGGAAACGTCGTTTGATGTCTCCGTTTACGTAGAGACATCTGGTATCGCGTACACTAACTAAATACTTCCGAGCATGTTTTGCTGTACTTAGAATAATACTACATGTATTTATATCCTGTTCGTGCCATTTCTTTGGGTTTTGTGCTGCCCGTACCACCTAAGTGTAAAAAAAAAACGCAATTCAATACATACGTGAAATTTCGCTACTTATTCATTCTGGACGATTCCGATTTTGAGATAAACATTTAAGTGAATGTTCAAACTTTGCTAAACATTCAACATAACTACAAATATCCCGTCAAAAAATACTGGTTGTTCATTACTCCAAAGTTTGAAGAACGTTTTGCAATCGTCTGTTGCTGATTTTCTGCTTCTTTCTGTTGCTATTTTTTTCCGTTTCTTTTAACCATAACTCGCAAACAAAGCATTTCCAACATTACATTCCCATGCAATTACAAGTAGTTTTTACATCCCTAACACTTCCTGCAAGTATGCTGATCTGTTAGTAAAACACCCAGGGATAATGTCGATGAAATGTCGGAAAAGTATCGGCAGCGCCCTGTATCTAAAAATGAGGGCACCAAAACTGTACGTCATTTTGAATAAATCAATTACTAAGGGAATGACCTGCACTCAAACCGCAACAAAATCGATTACTTTGCTCATTGATTATGAGCGTTTTAACCCCCCCCCCCCCTTGTTCACAGCTCAATTTGCACATCTTAACCGTTTGGGATGATTCCACTTTTGTACTCAAAATTTAAGTTAAGGTCCAATCTTTAGAAAACTGTTAACAGAATAAAAAAGAAATCAGTAAAATGTAGTTGTTCGTACTCCAAAGTCTACAGCGCCTTCTACCGTCATTTTTTGACAGTTCCCTTTAAAAACTTTTTTGGACAAACTTTCGATATAAACAATGTTTACAGCGAAAACTGGAAATGAATCGACCTTTTTTCCGTGTTTTATCATCGCTTGATCTTTTGGACGCTAAACTTTGATGCCCCCTGGCTCCCACAGAAGACGTTTGCGCCCCATGGTTTCCTATGTCCTAATGATTGTCATCATGCCTTCTATCACCCCTTACAATGTGTCCACACTTCGCTGAAACACCCTGTATAATCTCGTCAAGCAATATAAGATTAAGGCTGTTTATACACCTATAATTTATATGAACGTCGACGTTATATTAATTGCTGTAACGACCTAGACAATCAATTTGTTTTCATGAGAAACATTAATTTCTATACATACCACCATTTGAAATTTTACCAAAGACTAGGAAATAAAATGTAGTTTATAATGCTATTTACGTGAAAACTGTGTCTTATTTTACTAAATTATATGATTTAAAATATCATTTATAGCATTTTTTTTTAAATTTATTTTAGCATAAATAACACAGATTGTTGAAGATTAACCCTTTTTTACTCGATACGATGTAAACAATAAGCATTAGTTTATTTTTAACATTACAAAAATATTAATTTTCATAAATAAATAAATAATTAAAACCCAAGTTTAGATATGTAAGTGAAATACTTGCTTAAATACTGAAATGTCTGTCGTGCTTATGACTAAAATTTGTTTGTTGACCCATGTTTGTCGTCATGCACTCAGGTATGTTAAAAAATCAATAGGATCCTAAGATAGTAAATTCAAATCTCTTGGTGTTCAGAGAGACATGCATCATTACTTGCAGTAAATTGATTGTTCTATCAAATATTGCACTTTATTCAACTAATTTATGACACGTTTATTGGACTACAACACCGGTGTTGTCACATATAATTTATGTAAACACAATTTATGCGTATTAAAATGAGAGTTTTTATTATACACTGAGTATCATAAAAATATGAACACCTAGTAATTTTGTGATATCCTGGCAAAAGTTCATAAATACTTTAAATACTTATCAGAAAACTCCATTATCGAGACAAATACAGTAATTTTACTTAATACAGCGCTGTAAAAGAAATATTAAACCTTAAATTCATTGAAAATATGAATTATCTAAAGAAATGGTGTTGCAGATTGATATGAACATTGATCGAAATTATCACTAAACGCACGAGGAATCTGCACAAGAATATTAAATGCCACTCCGAGAAGAAGAAACCAAAATATGCAAATCAGTTTACCATATAAAGCTATTCGCAGATTAGAAAATTTCCGAACGAAATCGCAAAGTGAGTCGTAAAAGCACTTTAAATGGTTTTTAAATGGTGGTTAAGTGGCAATAACATAGTTCTTTTAGCATGACAGTAAAAAAAAAAATAAAAAAAAAAAAAAAAAAAAAAAAAATATATATATATATATATATATATATATATATATATATATATACACCTTGAAGTGAAAGGACAAAAAATTAAACCAACAACATCTATCAAAAAGTATAACGAATGAATATTAATTTTGAAAATGAGTGCATTAAACGCTCATTTTCACACAAATTTCTGTTTCAAGCTAATGTTATAAATTAGAAGCATTCTGCACTTACAAATGTCGAAGAATCTTTAAAATTAAAATTTTTGATAAATAGAAAATACTGATATTAGAAAAGTTATGCATCTGTGAAAACATTTTAATGAATTTCCATTAATATTCGATGATAATGTAGCTGAATTAAAAAAGACATTTTATTTTAATTTTAGGACATCAATTATTTAGTATTTAATTTTTAAAAAAGTATTTTAATCATACCTTTAACAATTCACATTTATTATTTTTCTTTTAGATATATTTTAATTTTTAAAGCATAAAATGTTTCATTTTATCTTCTTTTTTTTTCATTTCACACTTAAACTTGGCATAAAGAAACATACTTTCTTTAATCCTTTAATGTATGCAAAGTATATTGAAGTAACTCTTGAGTAGCTGTATTAGCTTTGAAAACATTAAAAAAATGCATTAGTGAGATTATTTGATATACAAATTGTCGTCACACGAATATTTTATTCAATTGTTTTGTTAATTAAAAGAAAAATTGAAGGAAATATTAAATAATTCATCATTCGTTAATTTAGATATTTTTTTAATATAACTTCCTTATGTTGTAGCATAAGCATGCGTTTTAAAGTCATTTGAATAAATTTAGATACAAAATATAAAAGGAAGATTCGTAAAACTTATAAATAAAAGATGTAGTTATAAGACCATACAAGTTAGATATATTTTAGAAAAATGATCTAACATGTAATTACTATTTTATCTTTAATGTAGTGCATTATAACAACAAACAATTTAGACATAAGTTATTTAAAAGTTGTAATAATAATTTTTAACGAAATAATGGCTATAGAAAATTAAGTCAAATGACATAGAAACTTTTAAATCAAATGAAAAAAAAAAGTATAAATTTTGTTACACATTTGCAAAAGAAAACGAACTCGTAATGTACAATCCCTTATTTTCTTTCCTGTCATGTCGTGATTTCTAAAAATGACGCGTATGAGTTTCTGTAATTCAAGTTTAGACGAAACAGGCAAGTGATTAATTTATGATTTAAATGTGTATTAAGATTCTTTGCTCAGATGATTTCATGTCATATTCTTTAATTTAACGTCTTCAATTATAAAAAAGCGTAATTTTAATCCGAGAAGATATGCCGTTATAAACCATTATTAATCCTATTATTACTATTTTGGATACCTGAAAATTAAGCGACATGCTTAAAACTAATCTATCAAAACATGTACCGAAATACAGTAGATACGGTATTACTTGTATGAGTAGGTCAAAGAAAATAAATTGTCTCCAATTGATTGAAAATTACTTATCCCAGGATTCGGATACGAGGCAATGGCTACAAGTGAAAATCATTTAACCTCTGAGCTATCCAGGAGATATACAGACAGTCACAATTCCAACACCTGATGGTACCATCAGATTTGCATCTTCGGCCACTTTTGGGTGATGAAAAAAATATATATATGGAACTCCACAATACCATCGGTTATAGTTATATGATATATAAATTTCAACATGGAATACTACGCTTTTTATAGATGTAGGTTAAAGTTGAATAAAATATTGGACAAACATTATTTAATTTTGATATCCACCCCCAAATAATTTAGATGGTGAATTCAGAATTGAGTTTATATGTAGAATTTAGAATTGAATTTATATGTAGAATTTAGAATTGAATTAATATGTTGAATTTCGATGCAAAGAAATTAGATATTTCATGTTTAAATTTCAGATGTATATGACATATATTTATTACCCGTGGTATTATCGAGTTCCGTGAGTAGCTATTTGCAGATGCGTAAAGCTCCCGAAGGTATAAATCCGATGGTACAAACATGTGACTGATATGGGTCATGATGAATATCGTCTGGGTAGCTCAAAAGTTTCAATATTCCAATGTCTTAGGTTTAGATTTTAGCAAATATACTTTTTGCACTATTGGAGAAAAGTTATTCAATTTTTTCCTCTGCTTACGAGGAATACTGTACTTCATATGTATATATAATATGAAATAGATAATTTATAATCGAGAAAATTAATCTTAAATGCATTATATGAGCTTTGATTTTACCTACATTCTTTCATTACAGATCAGTACTATGAATTGTGATATTATTGTAATTATCTTTTTTTCAAATGAGAAAGTGAAATATTGAAGTTAACTAAAAATCTCCCTAAAACAACTAAATGAATTATTTAGCATTTTAAAACTGTTTACAAAAACGTATCTATTTAAACACATATTTTAAAGCGATTATTTATTAATAACAATAGATTTCCCAAGTTATCTGTACTAACAGTGTCAAAATATACTGTACAAACACATGAAGATGTTTCATTTGTGGGTGAATCATTCAACTAAGTGGATTTCGGAGATTACATGGTATAAAATACTGTCCAATTAAAAATTAAAAAGTCAATTTCTTTATATTAAGCAGTTATGCAGATAATCCCCATTACACATTACTTTGGTTATTAAGCTCATTTAACTTAGTTAGTTGTCTATAAAGATTTAATCTTGAAGTCGAGTTTGGGCGCACTTCCATCGAATTGATTTTCATATAAATTAAACGGGATTCACTGTCGATCACAATTCAATATTTAAGCAATTTTTGTTTCGCGCCTCACCAACAGTGGTTTCCAGGCTTAAAAAACCACTATTCATACTAGTTGAAATGTTACGTAAACAAGTCAAACAAGATCAATGCTGCCAACATTCACAGCTACACAAGTTTGCATTTAACTACCCATCTTAATTTTTTCTGTTTTTCCCTTTATTTATCTTCCCTAAGAAGATTTTCATTTTTCTCATTTTTCTGGCATTAAGTAAAAATTTACGAAGTATATCAGCAGAATAACAGAGCAATGATCGAACAGTACCAACTAGTGTCTTAACGAATACTATGTAAAACAAACAAAGAAAACTAACATGAACAGCAACAAAATATCTGTCGATAAAATCTAGGTAACAAAAATAAAAAAACAATGGACATTGCTTTCAAAAGGAAGAAACCAATTTTGTAAAAAAGAAGAAAGTAATAATACAAATAATGTAAAACTAAAAAAAAAGTACCCAATGCATAAACATGTACTATAAACTGTTTATTTCAAATAAAGAAGGGTCTTCCTCCAAGCTGATTTCCAGGCCGGCTCTGTTGGCTGGGGTTTTGTTAACATTGTGGATTTGTGTTGACCGGCCAGGACACCAGCCAAAGCTCTAAGAGCGAGAAGTCCTGGCCCGGATGTCCGCTGCAAACAATAGAATAATTGTAATTAATTTTGCAACAAACCACGTTTACTAAAAGTGGGGGATCCAAAGAAGACTATAATTTCCTCTAACTAACATTCTTCAGTCTATGTCTAAATGAAATGTGACAGACAATTTTAATCTTAGTGAACTTTTTCTAATAATAATTTTACGATTTAAATCAGCAGTGCTATTAATGAAATATTTTTTTGCAGACAGAAATACAGTGAAGAAGATGGAAATTTTCATGCGAAAATAAATACATTTTTCCTCAAAAAAGTGTCAAATTTAGCTGTAGAGTTAAAATATTTCACCAATAATTGCTTTCTGTTTTTCAATATCTTTAATGAGTTGTATAATAATTTAACAATAGAGATTTTAAATATATAATCAGAATTGCCAAGTCTCTGGCTTTTTTGCACACCACTATTATCTTAGAGAAAATGTTGTTCTTTTAAATCGCCCAAATATTCCAATTAAATAAAATAACATTTAATGTATTAAAATACTGGTATCCAAAAAGCCGGAGACTTGGCAGCTCTGTATAATAATCTATCGATCGCATAAAAAATACAATAAACAGGGTATGAAAACGTCAAAGTCTACTAACATTAGAAGCATAAAAATATTATAAGTTGATTCAATTATTCATAAGTGTAGCAAATATTTATTATGTTTTCTCTTGTCTCGGTATTTCTAGTCTCATTACGTAAGCTCAAGAATTATTTCCATGATTTATGAATTTTAACCAATTAACTGATTTCTCTTTCAAATGTTTTACTGACTGCTTTAAGTCTTCATCTTTGGGAAATAATTGGAATTATTTCCCAATCTTTACGGATGTCTGCAGTTTTAAAATTTCGTTTAGCCGAAGTTTAGAAATACCAGAAAAACGTAATTTTAAGTTAGTTTTCCCAAACACTTGAATAACTAATTAAAATACATCCTCATTAAGAATACATTTACCTGTTCTTTCATTCAAAGTTTAAAATTACTTTTAAGACTAACGAAACCCACTGATAAAATTCTTTTTTTTTTAGTTGTTGAATGTTTCTAACAGTTAGGGAATAAGTAATTAAGAATAGTGTTAATAGTGGTGCATGCTTCGCATATCTTTGTCACATTTGTAATTCTAAAGCCAGAAGGTGCGAAACCGTTTGTTATTTTTAAATGAGTATTAATTGTTTTTCTTTATTTTTAAGGAAACGTTTGACCAACGATATTGTATAAGAAGGATATAATGGTTTAATAAATTAATATTCAAGTTCAAAACAACATTTTGTCATTTTTCAAGAAAAGTTTTTTGAAGGAGATATGAAACTTAAGTTGTTGTAAAATATTTCAAATTTATAGACATATATACCGAGCGCTTCAGAGGGTATATACTTTTTAATTGAATAATACTTCAAAGGGTGAAGCTAGTGACGAGAAATAGTTTACGCATGCGCGGGGATCCAATGGAAACATATTTATGCATTCTGGATACTGTCGAAGAATATGTTGTTTTTGCCGAAATGCACTGATATCCAATAGATTTTTTTTTTTTTTTTTTTTTTTTTTTTTGCAAAATTGTCCAGATATCTACCGAAACACTCATGATGTGTGTTAGTGCTATTAAAAATAGGCCTATTACTTGTCAAGTTTGAACGAGCAGATTCAGTGACTCGTGACGAAGTGGGCATGACGACCAAACAAAAGACACAAAAAATGCCCGAAAACATCGCTGCTGTCAAAAAAATATATATATTAGAGGAAGTCATTATGACAGTCGTGAAATCGCAAAAGGCTTCCCAAGTCGCTTTCTCTATCTATTTTTTAGGCCAACTATAGCCCCGAATTTCCACCTCTAGACTTTTCTTATGGGGCACTGTTAAAGATCAATTCTACAGAGATTGACCAAAACCATAGAGTAGATGAAAACAGCGATAACAAGTGTGATAAGGTGGATTGCAACAGTCCAACTCAAGCAGGTTATCGTGAATTTCGAGCAGAGTTTTCTTTTCTTTGTCTTCCCAGATGTCCGACATTTTGAGAACCTTAAATATTTAATTTCATTCATTCCCATGTGTAAATACTGAAAATTTAAAATAAAAAACTTTTTACGTTCAAACGTTATTGACTGTTCTCTTTTTCTATAGTATGTGAAGCACCATGTATATGTGTAATGAGAAATATTATATTTTTATAATTTTTTTCTTCTACGTCATTACTTGCAAAAATAAAAACGTGATTTTCTTAAACCGTAATATGAAACAAACTAAACTAACATTTTGATATGTTTAAATAGGATACAGTTCATTTATTGATATTAAGTGTGAATTTATTTCAACAATTGTATATTTAAGATATCATTTTAAGTACATTATGTAGGAACTGAAGCATGTGTTTCGTGACATTTGTATTAACTGAAATAAATAAATTCGATACAATTAAAAATAAATCAAATAGATTAAAAGAATATGGGATATTTATATATTTTAATTATATATTATGTATATCATATTTAAAATTATATACTATTATTAATTATCTATATATTTAAAACCAATGTTTTTTTTTTTTTAGTCATCTGAACTGAGCTTTCTACTAAACCGATTTTGGTAATCATTTTTAAGGGAGTTGTACATTTTTAGATATGCCCAAACTAGCTATTTATATAAATATTTTCATTTTTATATTTTTTATTTAATTTTAAAAGCTTTTTTATGAAAATTCTTCAAAATGGTAGCAATCAAATTAATTTCATTTTTGAAGAGATAAAAAAATATGCGGTTTATTAATCTGTGTTCATTATATCCTTATTTCTGCTTTTTTCTCATTAGAATTAAAAATAACTTTAAAAATTTTTGAACAGAAGATGACATAAGCAAATAAATGCAGTGAAATACGTTTAACACAAAAACGCTTAACATGGAAAATCGGTTAACACGAAATGATATAGCAGTCGGGACAGTATACTTTGCAATTTAATACATTTTTTTTTTCTTTTAACACGAAACAAAAAATCGTTTAACACAAAAAATAAATCGCTTTCCATCTAGTTAGTTTGAGTTGAAATTGGTGAACTTAGTGTTAAAATTACTGAATTTTGGATGAAAATCGATAAATTTCGTGGTGTTTTTTTTTTTTTTTTTTTTTTTTTTTTTTTTTTTTTTTTTTAGCATATGTTTTATGAGCACAATGGCTGAGAAATCGGTGCGAAAACAAACTACTATTTTGCTTTAAATGAAAATGAAGCTGCTTAATGCAGTTGGTGAAAAAGAAGGGAGGGCGAAAATAGAAATCTGCGAGGAGTTTGGCATTGCAAATTTTACTTTATCAACGATAATAAAAAACAGGGATCCCATTACGTAAATGTTTGAGCTCAGCATGTTTAAGTCAGGGAGAAAGCGTATGAGAACCGCTAAGCACGAAGATTTAGAGACAGCTTTGCTTATTTGATTCAAACAAGCTACACTGTAAAAAAATCCGAGCATTATTCCTGTAGGAATCGGAAAAAATAGTTGCCCTTATCGTACCGGAAAATTTTCCGACCCAGCTCGGAATAAAATCCGTACAAAAAAGGAAACATTCGATAAAACGGTACTTTACGGATTTTATTCCAATTTTACGGGTTTTATTCCTATTTTATTGATTTTATTCCGAGCTGGGTCGGAAATGTTTTTTGGTACGATAAGGGCAACTATTTTTCCGATTCCTACAGGAAATCTGGTCCTTTTTTCTTCAGTAAAATGGTATTTTACGGATTTTATTCGTATTTTACGTATTTTAAACCGAACTGGGTTGGAAATTATTCCAGTACGATAAGAGCAACTATTTTTTCGATTCCTACCGGAAAACTGGCAGTATTTATTTCACAGTGTAGATCTCAGAATGCTGAAAAAGACACTTAAATAAAAGATATCTGATTTTTTCCCCAAAAAATAGTATTTTTTACCAGCTTTTTATCCAAATAGATGCAATGCTAACTACAAGTAGTTTAACAGAAAATCGAAATTAAATTTAACGACATCGAAAATATTTGTGAGTTTTGTTCTTTTTTTTGAAATCTTTTAACGCGAAATTTTTTAACAGGAAAAAAAAAAACATCCCCTCAGTTTCCTGTTAAACGTATTTCACTGTAAATAGAATGCTAAATTCATCTTTAAAAAGTTGAACTTAAAATTACACTATATGCAAAATACTTAAAAGATCACAAAAATATTTAAAAAGATGTTAAATTACTTTAATACTTCTAATTACTTTAATACTTCTTATTACTTGACATTTTCATAGTATCGGATCATGGTTATTATGAATTGTATAAATTTCTTAGAATAAATGATATGGATCCTAACACACAATTTACCATTCAAATAGAAAAGAAAAGCGAGTTGTCATTTCTTGACGTAATGCCAATCAAAAATTTGTCAAACTTAACACTTGAGCGCAGAGTTTACAGGAAATTGAGTAAGTCTAACAGCACCATTCCTTTTGAAAGTACATACAAACTTGCTCCGTTCAACTTTTATGTAAAACGATCATTTAGTGCTTGCTCTAATAATTATCTTGAAAATGAATTAAATACTATTAGATACATTCAAGTTGAGAACGGTATTCCAACACGCATTACTGATAAACTTATCATCTCAGAAAAACCGCAAAAATATTTAAAAAATCCACTGTTTAATATGAGATATTGCAAAATGAAGTACATTCCAGGACTTTTCAGAAAAACGCACGCATGAACTTCTTCACTTTGGCGTAAACTTAATCGTCACTCCTCCACCAAAATTGAAAGACCTAGTTAGTACCAAAATAGACTGGATCCCAAAAGTTGAATTTTCTGGAGTATATGTAATTCCTCTGAAAACAGAAAATATTCTCGAATACATAGGAATGACTTCTCGCAAACTTAAAGATCGTATTAAAGAACATTTGAGGGATTTGAAGTACAACCGGCCAGCAACAGCCCAATCAAGACTTAACCAGGAGCAGAATATACAAGCTATTTTGGAAGATACAAAAATTATATGCCCGTTAAAGAATTATCATGATTTGATCATCCGTGAATCAATAGATATTATTAAAATACTGTTTGTAATGACGTTTTATCCTATAACATACAAATATTTTTGTTCCGTTTGCTTAAAGAATCAAAAAACAATTAATATTCCTCTTTCTATATGAATATTTTATTTTCCCAATGTTTTCCGGATCTGAAAATTGACTTTCACTTTTACTCCTTTCGACAACAACTACGTGAAATTTGAAGAATAATAAGACGTTAATAACAGTATGTTTGTATTCTCTGACGAAATCTGTGTTTATAACTGAATGTACTAAGAAGTATTAAAGTAATTTAACATGATTTTAAATATCTTTTAAAATATGCTTTGTCATCGTTTAAGTATTTTGCACCTAGTGTAATTTTACATTAAACAGAAAATTACGATACGTTTTAAAATCACGGATTTTCCCGTATAAAGCTGTTATATTTCAATATTTATCTCTCCGCTGCTGCTGAGTTTGAAACGCTGAACAAAATGCTTCAGTGCGTAAACCTTACGCCATATTTAAAGGAAAATATGATTTTATTTTATAAAATGAAATAATTTTTCCTTTTCACATTCAAAGTTTTAGTTGACAAAAATTTAGAAATATATGATATTGATAATACAATTCATGTTCAACTATTTTTTAAATGGTGAAATGGGATATGAGAGATGTCTATGGAGTTTTGGGGATCGAAAATGTCGTTATGTTCCGATTTCAAGTGGGAAAATAATCTACGATTTTGTCAAAGTGAAATCATTTTTGTTCATTTTTAATACCGTAATACCAAGCATAAGAACTTTAATTGATGACTTCATCATTTTTCAATAATTTGAGCAGTAGAAGTTTATGGAAATATTATTTTGATAGCTTTAGGTTAAAATAATATTCCTTTTGAGATTTAGACTAACCAATGCAACATGAACATGTTATTGTGATTAATATTTTAGTTTATAACGTAGGTATAAAGGTTTATTACAAATCAGTGTAAGAGTTTATTTTAAGACATTTCCTTTCGTCGAGATTCTACGGGTTCTACTAGTCTATATATTTAAAAAACAAAGCTGTTTTTTTAATCATGTGGCCTCTGAGCTTCCTACTGAACCGATTTGTATATATATATATATATATATATATATAACGATAGTACGTTACATGATGATTCGAAAGTGTGGTTAGCTTCGATGTCATAATAGGTGAATAATAAATCTGGAAGCCGTACATTAGATTAAGCTGAAATGTTTTGTAGTAAATCAACATGGACATTAGACGGTAGTTGCAGTCATTGGGTGGTAGGCCAGGTAACTCATTATCCAGTGTAGGTTTCTCCGGAATAATTGAGACAATGCGTAATTTAACTCAGGGTTTTATTTAAAGAGCTTTCGGCGATGCAGTTTCCACCAATTCAATTTAAATCAAGCCATCACTGCGTAGTATTTAATGATGGGTAAGCAATTAAAGGTAATAGAAAATATCAGACGGCGACCAGGGGAAATTATCAAAGTAGAAATACGACAAATTCTGCTGAAACACAGCGAGTATCGACTTTTTGTTCTTCCAATGTAAGGATACAAATATGACGTAGATCGCGCTGTCAACCAATGAATAATTAAGAATGTCGCGTCATATAAAGAGTGCGGACAGAGCAAGCGGATGAATTTGAATGGGAAAAGGATAACCTCAGAAATGAGCGGGAAAGTAAAAATGGAAGCTAAAAGAATATTCTCGAAAGAAAAAAGCGCAGAAATGGAACATTTAATTTAAGAATACTAAAAGCGTAATATTTAAGTGATTCAGACAAGTGAGACATAGAATTAACTATAGAGATTATTTAAGGGTATGGATTTAGTTAATATAAAGTAGTAATTTAGAATAAGATAAAAAAATCGAGGAATTAGATCTAATAATGTAACATATATATATGTATAGGAAATCAGTTATTTGTAGATGTTCCAGCACTCGCTATTTAAAAAAATAATTTCTTCATAGTGTAGGCAACTGAGTTACTTCCATTGTTACAGAGAAAAAGGAAACAATGGGAATTACTGTATCATTACGGATGTCATTTTCTTATTACAATTAAAATAACTTCTTTAAACATTTTTAACCCGGCATTACACGCGCGAGAATAACGATCGGGACTATTCGCGCTGGGTATGTCATACCTATGGCAGTTATCTTCCAATTTTGTTACCATAAAATCTATATAAAACATTAAACACTAGGAAAAAAGAAGGGATAATAGAGTTTTAACCCGGGAGAACTCGCTAGTGAGAATGCACAATTGCTTTACTTTTACTATACATTCATATAATATCAACTATTTTCGGTTCGCTTAGTACTTTTATTCACAAAATAGGTAAAATAATTGTAAAACATTTTGAAATTTTAATTAAAATGAAAAATGATTTAAATAAGAGTCTTAAAAAAGTACGACTGTGAGAGAAAATGTCATGCAGCGAATTCTCCCGGGTTAAACAGATATTAATCATGTTACTTAAATTTATTTTCCACATTCGTTGAGTTTATCTATATTGAATGCACGCGCGAGAAAAACTGCTGGTTTTACTCTCTCTGGGTATGTCATACCCATGGCGGTTTCTTTCTATATTTTTACCTTAAAATCTACATGAAATATAAAACACAACGAAAAAAGAAGGGATAATATAGTTTTCAAGATATATTTAAAATGTTATTTACATTTATTTACATTTATTACGCTAATTTCCTGCGTCAATCTGTACTCAGAGCTGTTACAGAAATGCTCGCGTTGGGTGTGAGATACCCATATGTGGCGATTACGATAGAATTATATTTAGAATTATTAACCGCTTTCCCCCCCCTCAAAGATTATTACCTTCGGGGCAGCTACACAAAGACTCAACCATTTCTGAAGAAAGTTTAGGGAGAAAAGCTGCAAAAAAGCAACACTGGATATGACATACCCAGCGTGAGAAAACTCGGGTTAAGAGAAACTATAACAGTAGGATAAGATTCACTAGCAAATGAATTGAACTGTATAATATATATAAGGTCACGGTGCGGAAATGAGACGCGATTCCCTTAGCTCTGTCCCATTTAGGTTAGAAATGACATTTTATTAAATAAATATCTATTTTATTAAGCAACATTATTGAATACCGTGCTTTTAGTTCAAAACTAACTTGTTTTATATAAATGGAAACATTAGTTGTAGTTTATACCCACGGTATACTTTTATCGCATTTAGGTCTTTTTTGACACACTTACAAAAGTTTGAACGTAAATGTGACGTCGAAATAGTCTAAATGTGAAAGGTATTTTATAGTTGTTACTTCATCCAAATATTTAATCATTAACTAATGTGACAGAAATTGTCACGTAACAATTGTGAATGATCTGCGAGACCGATCGTGCAAAATATCATTAAAAAATGTGAGTAACTCACAGAATAATACTATTTCTGAACTAAACATTTTGTACAGGATTAATTCTAATTAAATTTCCTCTTTTCTAAAATTTCTAATGATAGTACGAGGACGACAAATGAAACAAAGTTTCACTAGTAACTATAATTAAATTGGAAATTGGACTTAAAATGCAAAAATTTAAATAAAACACAATGGCACTGTTAACAACAACTGTAAATGACACTGTTAACAGCAGTCCAGGGTTAATTTTGTTGAAAATATATTCGCATTAGCATGCAGTTAAAAGAGTATTTGCAAGATATTTATAATATTATGAAGAAGAATATTTATTACATATAACTGTAGTTATTACAAAACGTCACAAAATGTCATGAAAAACTAGAATTATAAATAGTTAAATCATGAAACCTTTTTCATCACTATATTCAAGATGGGCCTTATTAAACAAATAAGATACCAAGGGTCTGATATTCTGTTGACCTACCCGCTCATTTTCCTTACACCATTGTGAAAATTAAAAGACTTTCTATGCTTTAGAAAGACCATGCGGAAACTCATACTCAATATTAAATACTCATTTAATTAAACATAGTTTTTTTTTTTTTTTTTTTTTTGGTGTTATTTTAATCTAAATGTAGAAAATGTTGATTATAGTGAATAAAAGTTGAAAATAAAATTAAAATATCAGATTTAAGATACGTGCAAACAAAAATTGGGGACCCCAGCTTCAACATGCTTTAATCGATTTCGGTATTTATACTACCGAAAGTTATAATATTCGTAAAATAAACTTTTTTAATCGCATTCAAATAAGCATAATTTAAGTGTTTTCAATCTTTATAAGATTTTTCATCATTTTCACCAAGTGAAAGTATACTAATATCGTAGTCATGTGTCTCAAAATACTCTGTCTGGAAATACACCAATATTCATACGGCATTTTTTAAAATAAAAACTAATTAAAGACACGCATTTTTCTATTTTGATCATTTTAAACACATATTTATGTAACCGGTTAATTAAAAACACTACTGAAGGATTATGCTGAAATTTCTAATTTTTCAACTCAACACAATTTATTTAAATACAATATCAGCTTTAAACATCCTTTTAAAACAATAAATGGAAATACCATACAAACTTACCTTATTTAATCTCATGAAGTGTCTCTGCATTTAGGGCATTTGGTTTATCGCTAATAGGTCACTGAAGTCACCTAAATGCGTAGAATAATTTAGAATTCAAATTCGAAAATTCGTCACATTTTCCCGAGCTTACATTTTATGTAAATGTAACACACGTACAGTCGTAGACTTCGACGTCCGTAATTTTATTTGATCTTTAAAGTTAAAAAGGAAAAACAATTAATCATTTTCATGATATTTCGTCGCATTTAGGGAATATGACTGTTGATAATGAACGACAAGTAATATAATAGTAAATGTTTTTAACAAAACATTTGAAATGCGGAGAATTGTTTCGCGATTTTTTCCTTACTTTCCGTTGTCTCATTATATAGCATTGGCATATGATTCTTGTATTACGATTTTAAGTAAAACAACATTGTCACATCAGACTGAATTGAATCACATTTACGCACAATGACCTTATAACTCAGTTTAAGCCAAATATTACATTGCACCTTATTTGGAAATTTCTTCTTTGCAAGTGTGGTCACTCCATTATACATTTATTTAGTCATCATACGTATTCGACAATATAAATTTTATTTCTCGACCTTATTCTGAGACATATGAGATAACATTTACATTAATCCTATCAAACATCCCAGTGTTACAGTAAGACCTAACATTCAGTTAAAATTTGAAATTGTGTGGAAAATGGTTAACATACTTTTTATTTCAATCATAAGGTAAATATAGGCATATACAATCTGAAACATATATTATGCACGATCTGTTTTTGTGAAATTTCCGTTCTAATTTACATTATCTAATATTAAAACTTAATTTACACATTTATAACGGTACACTTAACCACTTAACTGTTTTAGCCGAACAGAGCTGGGGCAAGAAAAGTTACCTTGCTTCGTAACTAAAAGCTTTTCCATACCACTAATTTTTGCTAAAATCTTCGGTTCATTAAATGACAGACTTTTTTTGATTATTTAAGACAAATATTTTTGTACTTAAAAAGTGGTGTTGTTTCCCTGTTTTTAGTTTATGGGATCTGAACAAAATGTGACAGTTAAGTTGTTAAATGAGAATATCCTTGCATCAATATATTGCGTAACGACCGCATTAGGGTCACTGCATGCTGTAAATATAAACAACTTGATATAATTAATTAATTTTTAAAAGTGGTGAGACACAAGACGTTAATAATTAATCTAGATGTTAAATGTTTATCAATGAAGTCATTTAAATAATGTTAATACATCATTATTTAATTATATGCAGTTCATTATCTTAGTAAAATATCAAAATTAAGCAAAAATGCATTTGAAAGTTATAATAAATATATATACATCTTATTAAACATCATATTACATCTTAATTTAAAATCAAATTTTTTAAACAAAACATGCGGAGATTATACTATATAATAGTTATGCTTTCGTACTTTTCAGTAATTAGTTATGATGTCAAATTTAATTTAAATGTAATACTATTTTTAAAATATAAATTAAAAATTTATTGTCACTTACAATTCTAGTATTATACTGTTTCGGTATAATTTTATCAATATTTTCAATAATGTCCATTTTAAATTTAAAATAGTAGATTTTATAAACAGTCTTTTTTATACTCTTTAAACTTCCCACAAAATGGCATTACTTTCTCATAAATTTTAAACTAAATAAATAAATAACTTTAATCGATTTTTTTAGGGAATTAACAACAACAACAACAAAAAATATATTAAAAATGTAATCCAAAATTATGTTAATTTAAGTGTCACTAGATTAATTTATATATATATATATTGATATATTATATATATATATATATAGATAGATAGATAGATATATTATATATATATATATATATATATATATATATATATATACACATATATATATATATATATATAGAGAGAGAGAGAGAGAGAGAGAGATATTATATATATATATATTGGAAAATATTGAAAGTAAAAGGATGACACACAATTAAAACATAGTGTAAAATATTGTAATAGCTTTTAGACAGTACACGGATCATTGAAGAATTGGCTGAAACCACATGCTTGTCAGAGTGTTGCTTTATGGCAACCTTTTAATATCAAATTATGTCATTTTTCAAATTCGTAATCTTCGTGTTATTTAATCACAAAATTTTTGTCTTAATATAAAGCAATGTTTGCTACACTGAAACAGCGATGTATATTAAAAAAAAAATTTCCATAGTGGCAACGCTGCTGTTATCTGAATATTCGTTCCATCACTTACGTCGTGACAGAGAATTCCCAGATCCAGTGTACAAACCCTCCTGTATTTTGATATTGCACGAAGTACGCCATTTTTAATTAACTTTCGGATAAGTAACTAGTAACTAGTAACTAGTAACTAGTTACGTACCGACTAGTATAGAGTAACTAGTCGGATGTGTGCAATACCAAATTTTTCTTCTACCTCATACATGTTAATTCTTCCTGAAAAATCCAGCATAGCAGCGCCACCTGTTAGATCATTTACACCAAACTCACCAACAACTTATGTCAACTTCTAAATGAACCTGAAATTTCATGAAATTACGTGCATTAGTTTCTTAGTAGAACTATTGCGGAAATCGTAAAAAAATCTGCATAGCAGAGCCACCTGCTGGGTGATTTTCACCCAAAAACTAACTAAGGACTACTTTAAATCAGGGACCAACTGAATCTTAAGTTTGATAAAAATCCATCCATTAGTTCTTGGGTTTGCGGAAATCGTGAAAAATGCAGTATAGCAACAACACCTCTCAGACGATTTAGACCAAAAACAAAACAGCACCAATTTATATCAGGGACTAACTGAATCTGAAGTTTGATGAAAATTCGTGCATTAGTTCTTGAGTTAGAGCTATTGTGATTATCATGAAATATGCCGCATCAGTGCATCCTGTTGTGGGACGCCAAAATGTAATCAGCACTAAATTATATCAAGGACTAACTGAATCTGAAGTTTTACAAAAATCCGTGCATTTGTTCTTAAGATTGAGGAAATCTTGAACAAAATTGCATAGCAGAGTCACCTGTTGAGTGATTTACACCAAAAAGTAATCAGAAGCAATTTATATGAAAGACTAACTGAATCTAAAGTGTTATTAAATTACGTTGATTAGTCCTTGGGATAGAACACCCACAAAATTTGTGTCACATACAGACAGACGGGCAGACAGACAGACTCTCAGACGCACAAACTCACAGACATACAGACTCACAAACAGACAGACTCACAAACAGACTTACAGACAGACATTTTGTAAAAACATGTTTTTCGGGTTCTCTGACCTCTAAAATGAGAAAATGTACGTAAATTTTCACCAATCCAATACATTCTTCTTGTAAGGATAGAACCAAAAAAAAAAAGGGTTCTTAAATAGTGAAAAATAAGCTTTTCACTATACAGAATTACATTATTGGTCATTCAATTTGTCGAATATTTTAAAATATCGTTGGCTGACAGACAGAAAATATCAGATGAAAAACATATTTCAAGTAGAAAATTGTATTTTCGATGAAGTTAAAAATTTATTGTTTCATAAAATAAATACATACAAAGGATAATCTAATGAATTTACTTTTTGTAAGATCAATAAAATAAAATTAATATATTACTGGTATATATATTTTCAAGGAAATATACTGTTAAATATCGGAATTACTATGGTCAATTATTAATCAAACATTTTTAATGGGAATCACTAAATTCGCAATTTAACAATTAGTGACTAATCTAAAATAATTCCTTGAATGATTTTGTAACGTCTTATACGATGCCATTGGTATTGTATTAAAGCACAACTCAAACAATACATGATGCAATGTGGTAAAATGTAGCATGCTAATTATGGTTTCGCATATTTAATGTTTCTACTATTCAATTTCTGTAATATATATATATATATACAGGGTGCAGTATGTTATCTATCGCAGACATTAATTTCTCAACCGTTAGTCCTAGACATATAGTTCCAATTACAAAAACGTTTCAAATGAGGCAAATATCCATGCTGTGTCATTATTTAAAGTAAAAATCAATTTTATAAAAATTTCGAAATCTAATTTTTGATACGCCCCTCCCCCCCCCCCCGTTCCTATAGATATATTTAGAAAATGCTTACACATATCATAACACATATAACACAAAAAGTTTGAAATCTGTACTACAAAAATTGACACAGTTATTAAATTTCAAAGTTTGAAATTTTTGCACATGATTTTGTCTTTCATCGAGGGATCAGTTAAAAGATGAATTAAAGTAATTCGAAATCAAAATCAGGGTGCTATGTCCTTTTTACAGTGAAACCACCTTTAGCCGGCATCGCTAAATCGGGGTATCACCAAAGAGGGTTATTTCATATAAAAATTTGAACGGACTTTTAAGGGGTCGTATAGAAATCGAAGAATGAAATGTTGAAATTAAACAGAAAAATAAATATCAATTTATTATGATATCAGAAAACGGTCTAGTATAAAAAATGAATACATAAACACCAGAATCTACTGGAGATACTGCTCAAAGTGTTCTCCATTGGTGGTAATGCACAATTGAATGCGTGACAACACTGAGTCCTGGACACTATAGATCATAGCAGGTGTGCAATCTGTGCAACAATTAAAAGGATGATGCGACCTGGAAACCTCTAGATAGCCCGGACAGTACCACACGTGTGGTACGGTACGTGGGAGAACCTAGATTGTTGGATCCATCTTCTACGATGGGACCTTAACGGGCGATTTTTACCTGCATCTGCTATAAAACACGGTACGTGACTGGTAAGGAAATCTGCCTCGCCGACATGCGTGATGTGTTTAGTTTCAACATGATGGGGCCCTATCCGCATAAAATAGTGTCCGGGAGTATCTGGCCATCGAATTCGGTCAACAGAACATTGGATATGGTGGTCCAGTAAAGTGGCAACCGCGTTCACCTGACTTGATTCCCATGGACGTCTATCTCTGCGGTTACATCAAGGCATGAGTCTGTGCGACTGAGACTACTTCTATGGTTTATCTGAAGCAGCGTATAATCCTTGATTGTCGCACAGTTTGCACACCTGCTGTGCTTTAACGTGTTTACAGACTCAGTACTGTCACTCATTCAATTTCAATTGTGCATTGGAGAACACTTTGAGCAGTATCTCTAGTAGTTTTCGATGTTTTATGTATTCATTTTTTATAGTAGACCTTTTTCTGATATTATAATAAATCTATATTTAATTTCCTGTTTAATTTCAATATTTTATTCTTCGCTTTGTATAAGACCCCTAAAAGTCATCTCAAATTTTAAGATGAAATAACTCTCTTTGATGATACCCTGATTTGGCGATACCGGCTAAAGGTTGTTTCGCCGTAAAAATGACATAACACCCAGATTTTAATCTCGGATTACTTTAATTCATCTTTTAACTGATCCCTGAATGAGAGAGAAAATCATGTGCAAAAATCTCAAACTCTGAAATTTAATAACTCTGTCAATTTTTGTAGTACAGATGTCAAACTTTTTGTGTTATATCTGTTACGATATGTGTAAACTTTTACTAAATATAAATATAGGGACTGGGGAACCGTATAAAAAGTTAGTTTTCGTAAATTTTATAAAATTGATTTTTTTTCTTTAAATAATGCAACAGCATGAATATTTGCCTCATTTGAAATGCTTTTGTAATCGGAACTATATGACTATGATCAACAATTGAGAAATTAAAGTTCGGCGATAGATAACATATTGCAACCTGTATATATATATAGGTTAAAATTTACAATATTCTTTTTTTCATTTAAGAAAAGTAATATATTTTTATACGTCACAATGTGTATTTCATTTAGAAATAGAACTTTCCCAGAATTAATTTTAATAAGTGCACGGATTAAAATGCACAAAATAATAAGTACTGTGTGTGAAGTGCACAGAGGACAATTTACTCTACCTCCTGTCGGTTTAAAATTTTTACGAATTTTTAACGACTATTACATATAAGGTAAAGTACCCAGTAGTTGACACTTTTGTAGAAACAGTAGTGTAACAAGAAAACGTCACAAGTAGGATTATGAGAGACACAGAATTCTTAAAATCTATCACCTTGCGGCAAAACTGAGAACTAAAACTATAAACAGTCGAGCCCAATTCCAATATTACGGAAGACAACAAAGTAGCATGCGTGCAAAGTTGAATATTTCGAATTTATCTTAAGAAAAGTGATAAGGATCGCACGTTACAGTAAGTATTAAAATCCGTAATTTATCTTAATTTCTGGTTATGTTTTGATTGATATTGATTGTTTCGATGTCCAAGAATTGTATTGGAATAAAATTGGTGCATTTTGTGCAAAATAGTGTGAGTGAGTGTGAGTGTCAACTATTGAATATGAAAAGAAACAGATTTTCAAAAGTTGACACCCAGTGTCAACTACTCGCTCATTTTGGGGTTTTGTTAATCGAATTCAGTGTAATGAAAATAAGCTAGACTCTACCAGATAAATTCATGACTGACCTTCGAAAAACTAAAAATGCATTTAAACCAATAGATGACACAGGGTGTCAATAATTGAAATTAGGGAGTGTCAACTACTAAAATTAATTAATTATTTTTTTAGATGCCACCTTCGAAGGGAAATTTTAGGAATTACACGGAAGAGAGCATGAGAGCTGCCGTAGAATACGTTAAAGTCAACAAAGCTGGGTACAAAACAGCGGCTAAAAAGTTTAACATGCCTAGAATAAGTCTGAAATACAAAGATGAGGGGAAAACCTCAATGAAAAGGTAAAATATCGGCCGTTAGTGCTTGATTTTGCACTCGATCTTTCATTTTTGTTATTTCAGATTAATTAAGTAAGTGATTTTATGTTATAATTTCAGATCTATGGGACTTTTTTTTTATTTTTATTAAAACTTCTGATCTTTCATTAAAACTTCTGATTTCTTTAAAAAATTTTGCTAATTAACAGTTCTTATCATTATGTCTTTATATGGGGCAATTAATATAGTAATATAATAATAAAGAGTATTTATTATTATTAATTTAGGCCCCGCCGCAGTCTTTGTCAATTACTAGTTCAAGAAGGTGTCAACTACTAAACTGTCACGTTCACGATGGTGTCAACTTCTGGACAAAAATCATGTTTTCATATCCCCTAGTAATTTTTACAAAATGCATTCATTTCGGGACATTAAACGTTATGATTTTGTGGAAAAATGTTCAAACCCCCTAGTAATGATCAAACTGTTTCCCTTAATTGAAAACTGCACGAACCAAAGGCGACGAACGCCGAAAAATTCCTTAAGGTGTCAACTACTGGGTACTTTACCTTACTGAATGACTAATTTTAAGATATATTTACTTACCTAAAGAACATTTGATATTTTCTAAATCAATGTAAAAATTTTCATGTAATAAAATTAATTGAATTTGCATTACTCTACGAAAGTGTATTTCTTGCATATTTCGAAGCAAAACTTAACAAATAGAAATTAATTCTTTCAGACACTTTAAGGAACTATGTCAAATCGAAAAACATTTTCAATAACAGAGGTTAGTAATTGTTCTTAAAATATTCTGTATACGTTAATTTCTTATAATTTTTAGAGCACAGATGGGCGTACAGATAGACATAATGTAAGACTCGCATATACAATCCAAATTAAATAAACCTATTAAAATTTAGAAAATTGAGTTTTATTGAAGTATAGGGGTAAAAAATTTCATTTGGAACATGAAGAAATATTCAGATAAATAATGAAGAACATACTTTTTATTTGAATATACGTCATGTAAATATCATGTAAAATTCATGTAAATAGCGATTACTTTAAAATATCTAAAGGTTCTACTATAATATCTACTTCCTAAAGGTTTTGCTTACGTACTTCAAAAGATTTATAATTTTTCTTGAGGCTATTTTAACGAACTGAAAAGTTTACGTAAAAACTTTAAATAGCAAACGTTTCTTAATCTTCTTCTTTAGATATTTAAAGATTTTTTATGTCTCAAAAACGTTACAATAATCAAAGCATAGACATAGATAAATATATTGAAACATACATATTTCTATATTTTGAACATAAAAAACACATTTCAAATTTACCATATGTATTAAAAAAATAATAGGATATTCATTTACTTAATCGACAGAAAACAAGGACAGAAATCATACATAATGAAAAATTTATAAAATACTTTAAAATACAATTAGAATTTAAAAAAAAAATTACTAAAAATATTTTATTTTTTCATACAATCCAATGAACAAAATATGTACGTTAACTCCTTATAGTCCAGTAAAATTAGCTCAAAAAAGGGCCGTTATAGGCAAAAATTCGCGGAAAGCTGGAAATCGTTTTAATCACTTTGTTTTCATCCAAATGAAGGGATTTGAAGTTTGTCCCATTTTTCCTAGTGAGCTTCAGACGTGGCACCACAAAAATCTAACAAATTTCGGACTTCTTTCAGTATTTTTAAAATAACTCAAAAACCGTTCACTCTACAGAAACAGTTCTACAGAAACAGTAAATTGTAGACCATAAAATTCTGCGTCGATTAAGTACCTCAGACTAAAAATTCCATCAAAAATAATCGAGATATGATACATCAAAAACGTACATTTTTCCAATTGTTTCTAAAAACCCTCAGAAAATTGGTTTTTTGAAGTGCTCATCTAACCAAACGAAATGTACTCATACGTATATTTGCGCTTATGGTTACAATTTTGAAAGCTTAACCCAATCCTATTGTTACAATAAACAAACACTAATAGTGTCTGAGTACAGAAGTGATTGGTGATGATAAAATAAATTGTCATCTAGGCAAAGCGATTGGAGTTGCAAGTATAAAAAGTGTCATTGATGGTGATTTTGGCCATGTGAACTTCAATAGATCCAATCGAGTAACTCCAATGAAAAGCTTCACGTGTGCTGTTAAAATCCATGATGAGGAGGTCTCCGTCGAATCAGAGACTATTTTTCGCCGAATTTCTTTCCACAAGAAATTAGAGGAAGAACTTAGAAAGTTCTTTGAGTATGAATTGGTTCCATTTCCGACTTCTCTGTTTGATAACTTTGGGATGAGGAAAACGCGAAATTCGGTAATTTACGATTTGTTCAACCCCTTAATAATTTAGAACAAACCATAAAAACTGTCCATGCGACTGATAGTGGCTTCCTCCTTCATCGAGTGAGATGGGAGCTAAGAGAAAAGTTCTCTTCAATTATTTCCAAGTACATTGGATATTTGAAAAACAACTATGGTAAAACTGCAATAAATGTTTTTGATGGTTACCCAGAAGAATCGTCAGAACATGGCACCAAGACTGCTGAGTGCTTCCGTCGAAAAAATAAGTACATTGCAGCAAGTGTTGACTTTAACGAAAATACGACGCTCACAATGCAAAAAGAGCACTTCCTTGCAAATGAAGGGAATAAACGCCGTTTAATAAAAATGCTCATTGAAAAATTGGAGCAACACAATTTTACTGTAAGACAAGCTGTCGAGGATGCAGATACTAGCGTCGTGATGGAAGTCATCCAACTTGATCAGCAGTCAGAACGTGTCATCATAGTTGGGCAAGATATTGATCTGCTTGTGCTTTTGGCTACATTTATTCTCAACTCATCCACGATATACTTCTTAAAACCTGGGAAAGGACAGTCGGGAAATGTTTTATATTCATCATTAAGTTTCAAGTAATCGCCGATTGTGAAGAAAAATGTCCTATTCCTACATGATTTAAGTGGCTGTGATTCTACATCGACCTTCTTGAAGCAGGGCAAACTGAAATTCGTCAAGCTTTTGGAAAATCATGCTCAACTACAGGATGTTCCAACAGTCTTTAATAACCAATATGCTACGCCTGAAGAAGTAAGTGATGCGGGAAGAATTTTATTACCACCTTATACAATCCCCAGTATGACGAATCCACAACACTGCACACATTGCGATGCAACACATTTGCAAAACATCTTATGAAGACC
Source organism: Maratus speciosus (assembly GCA_963932465.1). Classification (NCBI taxonomy): domain Eukaryota; kingdom Metazoa; phylum Arthropoda; class Arachnida; order Araneae; family Salticidae; genus Maratus; species Maratus speciosus. The sequence continues at coordinate 539,863,647 of OZ010786.1, read as the reverse complement.
CAATTTAACATCGCTTCTCTGCCGCCAACTGAAGATGTAGCCAAATAATATTCATACAGAGTTTTTCTTCAGATCAACATCTGGAATGGAAGGGTGATGAATCCCACTGATTGTGGTTGGAAGTTATTCAAACATGATATACTTCGAATCACCCCTAACGATATAGCTGCAACACCAGAGCTTCTAAACACTCTGTCACGCAAATGTGCAAAGGGATGCAAATTCGGTTTATGTTCTTGTAGGAAGAACGGTGTTAAATGCTAAATTATATGTTACCACTGTAAAGGTGCGTCGTGCACAAATACCGCAGAAGAAGAAGACTCACAAATCGGGTACGACGAAAAAGTACATATGTAGAAGGATGCCTTCCATGTTCAGGAGGAAGCAGAAGGTCTCAAATCAAGGTCCAGCAAAAAAAGCTCCAATATCGATTTCCCTGCATTTCCCTCAAGTAACTTGAGTTGATTTTATCACCATTGCTTATATACTAATTTTTTTAAATAAATTAATTTTTTTTATTTTTTTTGTATTAATATATTATTCTATAACATTTTATACGTGAGAACTTAAAAAAAAAAATCGAAAAAACAATTTTATGAGATTTCTTAGAAAAAGTTGGAAAAAAAGTACTTATTTGATCTACCATATTTCACTGATTTTTAGCGGAATCTTTAGTCTGTGGTACTCAATCGACGCATAATTTTATGCTCTACAATTCATAAACTGGAATGGTTTTTGTCGAGTAAACGGTTTTTGAGTTATTTGCGACATATTTAAAAAAGTCTGAAAATTTTGAGGTTTTTGTGGTGCCACGTGTAAAGCTCAACAGGAAAAATGGGACAAACTTCAAATCCCTTCATTTGGATGTAAAATAAAGTGATTAAAACAATTTACAGCTTTCCGCGAATTTTCGGTTAGGAAAATCCTATTTTTACTGGCCTATTAACAGTTTTGCCTGAACGAATCTCGGACAAGAAGAGTTCGATTACTTCTTTAAACAATCTTTTGGGCACCACTAATTTTTAAATATAATTTTTATTTTTCGAATTGGTGGACACTGCTAAATTGCAAAAGACAGATATTTTAGTAGAGAAAAAGTCAGTTTTGACCATATTATTAGTTTATTGTCTTAAAAAATGAAACACTTAGGGGTTAATAAACAAATAAATCAGAAAAATACAATTTTAGCAATTGCGGGCAATATCCGGTAACGTTTTCGAATACCTCTATCCAGCCGTGTATATGATCTATAGAATTTATGTGCTCGTTGTAAAACGACAAAATAGGCGTGGATCATTTAAATTTTATTATATTTTAAGTATCGAATCATTCTGAAAGTACCTTGCAAATGAGTTTTCCACATAGATAATGTAAGTCTTTTGCGCGTCCATGAAAACGGACTGTAAATGCTTCTTATCCTATATTCATAAGAAAGCATATTGTAATCCACCTTAATAATTCCTATCGATCTGACTATTTTTGAAATATCGTAAAACCAATAAATTGCACATCCTATTGTTTTTTTTTCTGTTAGACCATGTCGTAGCAGATAAAATTACGTGTCACTGTTAATAAACTATTAACTCATGTTCATTTCCACAAGCAAACACTCTACAGTAAACACAACGAAAATAAAGAAATTTAATATCAATCCGATAAAATGTCAAGACTTATAACGCCAACGATTTAGTAAAATCAAATTCATAAGCACTTTTAAACTATGATGGTAAGCGTTGAAAAGCTCTAAAAATGGTATAAAACAGACAACTTAAAAAACGCACAGAGTAATAAAGCAGAGTTTTAAAAAACAAAATATTAGGAAAACGATTTTTTTCATTGAATATCTTGAAATTAACTTCATTTGCAGAATTTATTTATTAATGTTTGTATTTATTTATTTATTTTTGCAGACTTAGGAATAATAAATGCTTGGCAGGCACAAATATATTCGAATTGAAAACTGAATTATATTTTAACATACAAAATTATTCCTACTAAATTCTTAATTAAATAAACGGTCAAGTGCGAGTATTACTCGCGCACAGAGGGTACCGTACAATAATATACGAATTAGTAAGTATATTATTAAAAAAAATACCGTTGCTAAAAGAATACTAAGACTTTCTAAAACCTATACAATTTAGGGTTAAGTATAGCTGTATAGTAAACAGGGTGCAAAGGAAAGTCCCTTTAACCTGAAAATACTTACGAACGGAGAGAGCTACAGCTATACAAGTGAGGTAATGGTACAGTAAAGCGACTACTCTCGACCTAATGCAAAGGACAGCAGCACCCCTAGTGGCTAAATTTGGAAGATAACACTGCAAATCCAAAACGAAAAGAGATAGAGCAAATTTTCCAATCAGAAAGTTTTAGAGCATCAATTAATTAGTATGAAACGACATTTGGTTCACACGGATAAGATAAATCGTCGCCTGCATACACAAAAATGTCCGAAATCGATAAAGGACGATTCTACTTTGCTATTCACATTCCGGAAATGTAGCAGTGCTTAACTGCAGATTGTAACATTGTACTGTGCTGTAATGTCTGTAACATTTAATTTCAAATGCATTTAAAATTTTAGAATAATTTTTTCAGGGCCAGAAGTATTCTGTTCGTAAACTGATAAAATAATTGACTGACAACAGAATATTCAAACGAATTTCTCAGAAAACAAAAACCCGCTAATTTGCACTTTCATTACAAAAGCAAAATTTTAATAAAATATTCTTGGTGACATTTGTCAGTTTTGGAATTAAAATCTGGTGACTATACCGTCTAGCCACCGCCCTTGAAAGGGTTAAATTTATGTCGTCATACTGAAGAGGCTTGTAACAGACGTTCCATGCTGAGAAATGTGCATTCAGAATTACTCTCACGAATACAATCGTGTATAGTGAGCAATGGCGAACTTTTCGAAAGTACTGAATATTAACTTTTTATCACTGTGAGACAGTCTTTTTTTGTGTGTGTGTGTGTGATGTTATCAAAACGTATTGAGATAAGTACGTTTTTATAGCATAAATTGTGCGCTTTTCTTCACAATTCTGATTATTCCATTCAAACGTTTACACAAAATGGAGTGCATCGATTTCCAACATTTTTGGGTAAACAGACGGAGATTTATCTTATTCATGTAAACCAAATGTCGTATTCTATTAATTAATTGATGCTCTAAAACTTTCTAGCTGAAAATTTTGCTCTATTTCTTTTCGTTTTCGATTTGCAGTGGCTATCTTCCAAATTTCACCACTAAGGGGCGCTGCTGTTGTTTTCATTAAATCGGGCGTAGTCGCTTTACTATACCGTCACCTCACTTGCATGAAGATCTCTCTGTTCACAAGTATTTTCAGATTAAAGGGACTTTGCTTTGCACTCTGTATACCAGAAAAGTATAAATGGATATACCATGAAAATTCAAAGATATATGGAACCTAAATAACAGCAAATATAGCTATTCTGTATTTTTGTTATTCCATATAGGTTTTTAGTTAACCTTTAAAAACATAGTAGGTGTATTGAGAGAGCCACTTATTGGAAACTAGTCGCGAATACCATAGTATTTATGTGATTAATTCTCAGTACATTAGTCTGTTTTTAACAATTTGATGTTTATTGCTTTTATACTGCTACTTGACATTGCATTACATAAATATATCCTTAGAATTTGTTATCTAGGTTAGAATTTGTTATCTAAAAGCCGATAGAACATAGAGTACACCGTCCCTGTCATTATGTATGTCCAAACAGTCCGTGTCTTTAAGGGTTAATATCTCGGCTAATTACCGACGACATTTTCCGAAATTCATGATCAGCAATGCTTTTATACTTCTGCTACGATGGGTACCTGAAGTTCTGCTCAAAAATAGACTGCTGCAGCCCGTAAATCGAAATTTGAGTGTAATGGAAAAATGCGATTTTCTCAAAAACTATTTGATCAAGGGTAATCGCTATAATTTTCCTGCAAGGTTTAAATTAATGTCTACTACCTCTAATTTTTTCATAATTTTAGTGTCAAAATATTCGGAATTATGTAAGGGGAACATATTTTTGCACTGCATTTTCCACCATAACTTTGAAAATATAATACATAAAATTAAATGAAATATATTTTTGATTTCAGCGTTACGAAAGCTTCCACACGATAGACAAAGAAAATATTTTTTTTCAAGTAACTTAATTAGCCCCACTACATTTTCCCTAAATATATTTATGAATATTTATTAATCATAAAATATGTGGGTCAATAGTCTTTATTACTTCCCCCAATTTAAACTTTCCGTGTTGCATAGTTTACGAGTAAAAGTGCTGCGACAGAAAGACAGACAGACAGTCAGACACAGGAGTGATCTTATAATGGTCCCGTTTTTACTTTTTAAGTAGGGAACCCTAAAAATGAAATGCTGGTGTATTTTCAATAAAGTTAATTACAGATAACAAACAATAAGCTTGTCAAATGTTACAATTATTATTAAAATCTAGAAATTTGCTTTTATATAAATATTAAAATGAAACTTAATTGAAATATAAATATAAAATATTCAAATTTACTCATTAGATCAAATTACTTTTGCTTTTTAATAATTATTTTCACTTTCTATTTAAAAACATTGTATGCTGTTATGTCATATCTCCGAGACATTCTTTAGTATTTATGCGGCGAACGAAATTACACTTGAAACGCTTAATTTAATCCCTGCGTCTTTTTAATAAGAACGCAACACTCAGAAAAAAAAAAAAAAAAAAAAAAAAAAAAAAAAAAAAAAAAAAAATAGAATTTTTTTATTGCTTAGAAAGTCAATTGAAATGTAATGTTTAGAAATAATTTCATTAGAACATTTGGAAGGAAATAATTTTTATCTTGTCTAATTTAAATTTCACGTAAAATGTTATGCTAGTGCATTTGATTTTAAATTTTTTGAATTGTTTGATGTTGTAATTTTCATAATTTCAAGCAAGTTTTTATAAAAGAAATCATGATAGATTATATAGCGAAAGATTTTTTTTGTTTGAATCTTATTAAGCAATTATTAAAAAAAAATTTTTTTTTGCTTTAAAATTGAACAGTGAATTTATTTTTTAAGATACCTTGCATCAAAAAAGGTGTACTTAAATCATAGTAGACGGAGCCCCACTTGTGGCTGAGAGGTTTTGCTATCGAAACTGGCAGACGGGTGGTGCTGGGTTCGAAACCAATCGCGCTCGTCGGCCTAATCGTTCGGAGTTTTCGTGGTTTTCTTCGAGCCATGGGTTTCCATGCGTAAATACAGGTTAGGTTCCCTTAGAAAGATTTTTAAATATCTATCCAATTAAACACGTTGCAATTAATTACTTTACTACTTTAGAAAAAAATATTATTGTCGAGGGTTAATTTCGCTAACAAATTTAAAATGACTGCAATTTATCTTCCGATTTTTATTGCGCACAATTACTATCAGATTCAAATGGATATAATGAAAATAGTAGTTATTATTTTGCTTTAATTATTATGTAATCTATTTAGTTTTAATCATAACAATCAAACTGAAACCCCCCTTTCAATCTCGGTTGCAGGTATTTATTGGCATGAAAATAAATTTGCACCTAAATGATTACGTCACATATCTTTAATGAAATTTAAATATAAATCACATGTATAGAATATTTTGATATTATATATTAGTATATCCTTTAGTTGAAAGAAGTTAATAAAACGTAGCATATTATGAAAGTTTTCGATAAATTAATGATAAGTCACTTTATATCCAGACGTTAATTAATTAGGTTTATTGGGATTCGTGTTATATTTATTACTTAAATTAATGCAAATGACTTTAAAATGCAGTCATAATTTACAAATTATAGGATCTAAAAAAATATAACTAACGTTATAAATAATGGAAATTAATTACGTGTATCCTTAATATTTATGCATATATATATATATATATATATATTATTATTATTATTATATAGGGATATGTTACTGATGATGATGTCTGTGATTTTTTATTTTTATTTATTTACTATTATTACTAACTAGAATATAGCCCATCATAAGGACGTGTTTGCATTTTCAAATGAATGATAAAGCATTGCGTTCTAAAAAGAATTATGAAGTAATATAATAAATTATATCTTATCTGACTAATAGGGTCAGGTGTGGTAAAATAGTTATAAAAACAGCCCATTTTTCATTGAAATTTAATTTGCAAGAAAAATATTAATTGGTAAAATAATGGCGTAGAAGATGCAAATAAACTTCACTCACAAAATTTGAAGAACTATTTCACAAAAAACGTGCAAATTAGTACTAATAGGGTTTTTTTAAACATATAGTCAATTAACTTTCGTCTTCGTTCATTCCATTTAACAAAAATCACTAACATTCAATTTCTTATAAATCAGAAAAAAAAAAATAAATAAGAGTCATTCACTGCTGTGAAGAAAAAATTGAAACAGACCGAATATAAAAATTATAACAATATTGCATTTAATACACACTTCGCTTGCCTTAAATTTTCATTTTTTAAGAAAGTTTTTATGCATGAAATTCATTCAGATCGCTATATTGCCAATGAGCTCGATGGTCTGTATTTTAATGAACCTCAAAGGAATGAATCGGAAACCCTTTTAATTAAACATTGTTTTTGAATACAGCTTTATTAAAAAATTAAATCTCTGAAAATAAAAATAAAATGACTGATTTTAACAAAAGATTATCGGTATCCGGATGTGTTTATTTTGGAAGTGTTATACACTTAATGCTATTATACATATAATGCATAGTTGATAACATGCAGAATAAAACGTAATTTTAAAAGAATATTTATTTGCTTTTATTAATTGCCAATAGCTGGCACCAAAATAATAATTATATAACTTAAATTTAAAAAAAAATTATCCCAGATGAAATCCTGATTTTTTTTAAACATGCATAAAGAAACATGTAATAAATTCTAATTATTAAAAATCATCGTTTACACATAAGTAAATTGAGCAGTTATTTGATTAACAGACATTAACATATTTGATATTAATAGATTTTTTTCTCTCAAATTCTTTTATTAAATTACAAATTTATTTTCCCTGCAAAATACAAAATTTTATTTGCGTTGATATATATATATTATATATAAAACCATTAAAATCCATTGCAAAACACCAACAAAGAGCATGAAATTATTTCTAATTACATTTTATAAGAAATATTCCTTTTTTTCCCAATGTCTTTAGAATTCAAAGAATTTCAAAACAAAATTTATTTTTTTAACTACCGATAGATGGATGTAACGAAGCCTACACGTTCACAACGAATGGGATACGAACGAATGTTTACTTTCATGCAGTGAGAGATAGAGCTCTCAATCTAATTTCAAATGAAGTTCTCTCAGAATAATACATAATTGAGTGTAAGTCATCTCTCAAATGTTCATTTATTTTAAATAATCTTTCTAAAAATGTAACTATTATGAAGTTTTATTCGAAAAAGTGATTTTGAATAAAAATGGCCGAATGGAATTCGATAAAGCGAATAAAGTGGTGCATCGGGATCCAGATGAATTCACACCGGAAGTGTTATACACTTAGCGCTATTATATATATATAATATATATTATTTGATTAAAATTTTCATTTGAGCTGTTTAGTATTTATATCATTCTTTATTAAAAAAGAGAAAAAAGAAAGAAATCTGAATTGCGTCGCTTCAGGTGTGGCTACCAGTGTATGGCAAAAAAGCAGCTTGCAGCGTATAAATATAGTAAAACGCAGTGTAAAGATTCCGGCACGAACCCATCTATCTTACTATTCGGTAATAAGGGGGAGCCATGTTCCCTTAATTTTGGTTTAAAATGTGTAGGGTGTTTTTTTTTTTTTTTTTTTTTTTTTTTTTTTTTAGTCATCTACACTGAGCTTTCTACTAGATCAGATTTGAGAATTACTTTTTTCAAAGGAAAGAGCAGTTTATTTCCGAATGTGCTAATAACAATTTCTAGAATACACTAGTTATTTAATAAAATATATTCATTTTCACATTTTAATTTAAAATGTCTTTTATGAAAATTTGTGGCAATGATGGCAAATGGGTTATTTCCATTAATAGAGAGATAAATGACATAATGGGAATTACTATAGCTTTACTGCTGTCATTACCTCATTGCAATAAAAATATATAAATTTGTCTTGTAGAACAGAAAATAACGTTAATTTAAAAAATAAATAAATAAATAAAAAATTAAAAAAAAATAAAAATAAAAAAAAACGCATTTTCCCTCCGCTGATACTGAGATTAAGTCGCGAATTTCAGTAAGGAGGGTTGGTCTCTAAACGTTCTTGCGAGCGAAATTGATGTCATAGTACAGATGAAACTATTATTTTATTTGATAAAACTAGTATATTACAGCGGATGCATCAAAAAGAATAAATTGCAAGATTTGGTTAATATTGTGATTAGAACCTCAAGTCTAGCGTACAAATGCCCACATGCAAAATTTTAGCTAGCAAATGTGACATCAAGTTTGAAAATATACTTATTGCGAATCTATTACACGTTAAAATATTTTAAAATAATGATTATCAATGTTAGGGTACGCATGTACGTAAGTTTCGACGGTGAAAATGACGAAATGTTTAGATTGATTTTTCATTACGTAATACCAAAGATTAAAGATCAATTGACAACTTCATAATTACTGATCTTGATTATAAAGAAAAGCCCCATACCATGTTTCGATGTGGTTGCTGCGATTTTTTTCGCGCTTGGTAAGATGATTTCGTAAATTTATAAATATGATATAATATAATACATATATAATATATATAATAATACATACGTAGATAATAATAGTATGTAATACAATAGCGATTAAATGTGATAAAATTTATTTATAAAAACCATGAACGTCTTCTTATGAAAATGTAAAGTTTGCTGAAATGCTAATGTACATTTGCAATTTCATTCCTGCAGCTTACATTGAGATTTAATTTATTGTTTTAATATAAAATATTCATTTCAAGTTTATATTTCTATTGATTTAATAAATACTGATAACAATAATAATATAATAATAATAAAATTCGTGAAAATCTCTTATTTCCAAATGTTATATTTTTTAAATGTTCGTTTCCGTATTAACAGTTTTGAATATCTTAAGAAATGCCTGGAAATTATTAGTTTAAAACTTGCGTGCAATTAGATGAAAATTATTAAAGATTTACATCATTTTTCAAAGCACCATTTTAATGCTTCTCTATCGCCGCCATTTTAATTTTGAATTAGAAAAATTATACGTGTGTTGTTGACAATATTAAAGTTTGATATAATAAATGTCTTCCAAGAAATTTTAATTCCAATGTATTGATTTGTTTTAAAATAAACTGTGCATTTTCAGGAGTCAGTCGTAAATGTTCTATACATTAAGAAAGAAAACAGATAAAATTGGATATTTTTTTGTGATTATATAAGGTGTCCCGGGGTAATAACGCCAATCGCTAATATTACGCGTAATTATGAAGGAAAATGGGGCTCTTCGCAGAAGGGCTCAGAGTCATCTGACTCAGAAACATCAGCTTAAAGTTAATTTCTTCCATTTGTAGAGCTTATCGATGAAAAAAGCACACAAGTATCAACGCCCGATCTAAAAGGGTCTAGCCGGATAAGCATAGCGAAATGGCCCCCACGGCCGATATTTGAAATAAAATGTGTGGTAATAAGGCTCACCATGAAAATACAATATAAAGTGTTTTTAGTCCCTGACCTTGAACTGTCCTTGAGATAATCGGCGAAGTATGCGCCGACGCTACTATTTTTCAAATGCGTTTTTCTCAAAAAGTATAACGATTAAAAAAATGAAACCAACGCCAATTATTGAAGGATATATTAGTTCACATTATATATTTTTTTCACATTTTTACACAAATATTAACATAGAAAAATAAACCAAAATATTTTAAAAAGTTATTAATGTTGTAATTTTATATTTACACCAACCAAAAAATTACAGAATAAGGCTCAAAGTATTTAATTTTAAGGGAAAAAAAAATTCGTTAAAATCGAAGATGCGCTTTTTGAGTTATAACAAAAATAATGCTAGCAACTTGATAAAATATTCGTAACTTTCCCTGTTTGCATTTGAAGAAAAACGCTACTATCAATAAATTGGTCGATTCATGACATTTCCACTCGGGCAGGATGCGCAGTACGCCAAAATAAGAGAATGTTTTCATACCTACTACTTCCGTATACGTTTATTTCGCGTTTGTAAACACGAAACAATTCGCTTATTTTGTCGTGCTGCACATTGTTCTCGCGTAATGATATCAAGTCGATTGTGCAGGGCAGTTGAATAGGGGCTGTAAATATATAATGTTAACAACTTTTTGGCAATTTCAAACCCCCTACCAACCTTCAGATATCATACGTTATCATTTCTCGAATCTCCCTCCCCCTAATAATATTGTTATCAGTATATAAAAATTCTTTTTATTTTTGCAGTTTTTTTCTCCATTTTTTATTTTTATGCGTTTGAAATGATATACAGATATGGTTGTATATTTTTTATTTGCATATTTTACTGATTTAAATGACTTGAAGAAATTCATAAAATTTCATTATTATATAAGAAATAACTTTATATCAAATAACATTTTAAACAAATATTTATTATAGAGGAGATTTATTAGAGAGTCCAGGTTCATGGATGAATAAAAAAAAACTCCAACACAAAGATTTCGAGGACTTACTTCTTTATTATGAAACTCTTTAAGAGAAGGGCCATGATGGTACAATGGAGGGGAGAAGTCACAGACGAGACTGCCCGACGGGGCAGCCCCCGAAGGGCAGAGAGCCGCGGTCTGTCACACTCAAGTTCAGAGGCAGTAGTGGTAAAATATTCATTACAATCACTCACTCATTGGCGAGATGAATAGCAACATCTGTACTGTATTGGCGATGAATATTGGTGGCGTGGACAAAGGAATCAGAGGCATCTCGAAGTATTACATAGAATTCAAACTTACGCCATGGCGAGCTATTTATGGTTACACGTGTCCTAACATTCTTGCGGTAAGGGAAAGTGGTTAAAGAAAGGAACACGTGATTTTTATATGCACGTTACAGATCTAACTGCAGCTGCAAATTAGTCAGCAATGGGCATATGGTTTGTATCCGACAGAGTACAAGGGTGAGAATTGAATACTAATGCAAGCCCAGAGGCTGGGAAAATATGCATTAGATAACGTCGGCTGCAAAGCGAAAAGAGATTCATTTGTATTTTATTCTTCTACTTTATTTCAATGGAAAATAATTGCGGTTAAGATCTTTTTCTATCGTGTGAATTTGAAAGACAGAAAAAGGAACCGAGATAAATGATGTCTGCATTTGAAAAGAACTTTAAAAAGTAAAAGCGAAACTTACAGTAGTGAGAGGGGGGGGGGAAGAGAATGAATAAAGACATATGAAATTAACTCTAAAATGTCAAATTTAAACTAAATATTTTATTTGAAGGGGGGGGGAGAATAATGACAATTTTATAATAATCCAGTAAAGTTAAAAGTTGATTTTTTGAGGGGAAAGGAGGAATAATGAATATGTAACGGTAAAGCCGTTATATATATCACCCATTACCACCAGAAAAAAAAACTGTGAATCTTGAAGAACAGTTTTTTTTTTATATTTGAAGATTACTTTGTCCACCCCATACATATAAGTATTTAAAACAGATATAACATAATAAGAAAGATAAGCCTCCATATATAAATATATATAACATATAAATGTGTGCTTGCAATTCTTTAAAAGTTTGCATAAAGCAAAACTTTTCAGGTCATGATAAATGGCGCCTTTTTATTTTTATTCATTTCTTGGTATTCATTAGTCTTTACAGTCACCAGAAACTGCAAATAATAATTTTTTTGATTTAACAGGATCCTTTTTAAATATCTTTTTAGTATTTGGTTAAGAGGCTGGTACCAGCATTTTTCATGACCAAAATAAGATAAGTAAATATTTTTTTTTTAGTAACTTGTTATATCTTCTCAAAATAAAAATAATATAATATAAATGCAAGCAACAAAATACACAGATACTACTTTAAAATGAAATAGAAAATAAATGACATATGCGTGTCTGTGAATAGAAGCTAAATGAAAAAAATATAAAAAAATAAAAGAGTAGAAAATTGGTTTTCGTGCACACCGCACAGGAGTACAAAAGAACGGGATGCATATAGCATGCCTATGAATGGGTGTAGCCCTTAATCTTGTTAATAAACAAGTGTGATGGCGTCAGTTTAGAACATCAGCCCTAGGGGTAGAGGGAGTTATGAGACCCAGACACCAAGTGATACCTAGGTCCCTGCTCCCCAAAGATCACATTGATCTTCAAAGGAGCATGCGTCAATGTATCATATAAAAAGTTATATTTATTGAATTGAAACAACAATTCAAGGGTTTTGTCTCTCTACACAATGAAGTTTGGACCCTTAGGGCAAAAATTTTGAACGGGAACAAAACTTCAGAGGGGATAAATTAAAAATAATAAAAAAAAAACTGAGATAAATATCTCACATATCAACGGTAAAAGGACAATCCGAGTGTGTGGAGAGACTGGTGACATGATCGGGTAAGTATAACAACCACAATTTTTTTTTAAAGTAAATTCTAACTTTGTATTCCTTACAGTGTATCGAGCAGGATATGAATTGTATGTGTATTGTATAACCTTGGATAATGTTTTAAACATTTAGTGTAACTGCACTAGGTTACTAATGCTACAAACGAAAAAAAAACTTTTTTTTGAGTTATTGTGAAGTTATGTTATTACAAGAACGAAATAATATCTTAGACGTGTGTATTGTCTAAGTGAAGCTTAACCAGAGATTTTATTTAATCTCAAAATTTAAAAGAAAACGTGTAATTATGTACATGTAGAAAGCCAAAACAAATTTGATGAAAACAAAAAAAAACATCATAAGTTTGAAATGTAAAGAAAATGCATGTGAAGGGGTAGCATCCTGTAAACTGGGCATTCTTTGTTGTGAAACAAAGTGATGGTGACATGAAATGTCATGGCATAAAAGAAATATAATAATAATGGAAAAATTAAGAATGTGTTAAAACTTAACCTTTTAATACATGTTTAATTTGTGCATATCATGTGAGGTTAAAAGTAGTTCCTGGTATATTGAGACATAAAAAAAGGAAATAGCCTAATGTGTAAAGTTGAAACCTGGAAACAAAATATTTTGAATTGTGTATAATGTGTGTTTTTTTTTTTTTTTTTTTTTACCAAACAAAATATCAATGAACTCAGTTGTAATATCAATGAACTAAATTGTAATATCAATGAACTGAATTGTAAGTGTATCTCTATGAACCAAAGAAGAAATCTGTATTTCAATGAACGACTCAAAGAAAAAGTATTTCATTATGAACTAAAACAGTGTATGTCAGTGAAAAAAAGGAAAATTTCATAGACTTAGATGTATGTTTGTGAACACAGCAGTCTAAGTACCTCAATGAACAAATTATGAGCAAGTATTTCACTGACTTAAAGTGTAAAAGTAATAAGATGAACTCAAATTTGTGAAAAAAAAAACTTACAATGAACTCATATGTCTGTAAAAAAAATTCCAGTGAACTGAAGTGTCTACCAAAACAAAAAATTGGTATGAACTAGTATGCAAAACAAATCACAAGAAAGAAAACAAATTATGAACTAATATGTGTAAGGAAAAATTCTACGAACAAGTATTGTCATGAAAGAGAAATGATAGTGCAATTGGTTCCTGAAGTACACAAAGAATTGACAAAGCTATGAACTCGTGTAAAGTGTATTTTTCTATGAACTCAATGAACTATGAACTCGTGTAAAGTGTTTTATCTATGAACTCGTGTAAAGTGTATTTTCTATGAACTCAGTGAACTATGAACTCAGTTGTGTCACCTATGAACTCAGTTGTATAAAACTATGAACACAAACCCAGTGTGTACATATGGAACCAAGAGCATTGTATCACAAGTACAAAAATGCATCGCCTAAAGTTAAAACAAACAAATACAAAAAAATTGTGCTTTAAAGTAAAGGAAAGTGAAAAAGGATAAAATGTAACCAGGAAACGCTACTTGTGTGATGAAATGTAACTAAATAAACTTAACTAAGATTAACAAGTGAAATTATATCCAAATTTCTAAAAAAAATAAATCTACAAATTTAACTAGTGTAATGATGAATTTTTTAAAGTTGAATTAATGTGTACTCTTTCAGTAACATCTACCTCAAATGTGAAAATCCCAACGTCTGACGACTCGCATCAGAAAAATTTTCACAAATGTTCCATTTCGAGATTCATTTAACTATTTGCCGGCTAAATAATCAAATGAAAAAGCAACTCACTGTACACTTGTGTTTATAAAAAAAATCTTGAAAGAATTAAGTTAATTTTAAACATCAAATCAGTATGAATAATGCTGTCGAAAACTGACATATGTATGTAAATGTATAGGAAAATAAAAATTCTAAAAGGAATGCTGTAGATAGTAACTCCTTCACAGTAATGTGTGTTAAATAAAGACGAAAAATGTAAAATGTATGTTACATTGTTTTTGTTTTTTTTTTAAAAAAAGGAAGTTGTATGAGATGTTTATGGGAATGTATTGCAGTTGTATACTTTTTCTCGCATTTGCTTGATGAATTTTTTTAATGATGGACAATAAGGTGCAAAAGCACTGTGGAAAATGTCAAAGTTGGTGTTACTGCTATCATTATTTCTAATGCAATTAATGCATTTTGGAGGATTTCTACACTGAGGGTCAATGTGTGGCAAGGCACACACCGAGCATCTAATGTCATTATGACAGGAAATTGCAATATGATCATTGTATACCTGGCACTTAAAACAACGTTTCACATTTATATATGGTTTAACAGGGTACGGTTTTGATTGTATCATAATTTCCTTATGCATTAATAATTGCCTAGCATCCTGTGGTGCAAGCTCAAAGATCCAATTAAAGGACTTAATATGTAGGAGCTTGTACTTTTTAACAAAGTGAAAATCAGGTTCAGGTATATGGATTAAATCTGAGATACCAAACAAGATATAAGGAATATTTAAATTTTCTGGGAGGTTAAAAATAATGACACGAATAGGTTTAGGTACATTAAGTTTAGCAGGGGATAAGGACTTTAGAGAGAAATCGCTAATATCTGTAAATTTTTCATTGTGCTTACCTTGAGTGTGCAGGTCGGAGCTAAGATATGTGTCTTTATCATTTTCCAGTTGTGGTAACTTTTCTTGTTTACACATATAAGAGGGGATAGTTTGTGTAGATTTATCTAGGGCAGATGAAGGGAGTTTGTTGTTGACATCTACCACCTGATCGACCATAGTCTTACTACATTTAGTAAGCTTCTTCTTATTTTTCTGTTGGGCTGTGATTTCATGTAATCTCTCTATAAGTTTCTGATTTACAAGAAATAAATTATCTTTATCCTGTTTTAATTTGGAATAATCATCTTTTAGAACATTAAAGTTTAGTTTAAGCACATGAAAATTGAATTTAATGATCTGAAGGAAATCTATAATATTTTCAGACATGGATGCAGCATTTTCGGTCTTAAGTGAATTTTGAATAGATGTGACTTCCATATTAATGGTATCCGAATATCTTAATAATATCTCCTCGAAATAATCTACCCATGGAGATACAGCAATGGGGTGATTAAAGTCACAAATAGCATTTTCATCATTAGCTGCCATATTTTAAAATTAGCCTGGTGAAGTGTCTGTTATCTCCAAAACCCTTTTTTTATTTTCTGGTGTTTATTTAATTTCTGTTGTTTACTTTTTTTTTTGACAGCCAAAAATGGAAAACAAAGGAAGGAATTCTTTTTTTTTTTGAGAGAGCAACACAAATAATGCAAAATAAATAATACTAGTATTTCAAAAAGGTGTATGTATGCAAAAACTCTAGTTATCAGAAATGAAATGCATGCACATCAAATAAAACACAATAAGTTGCATAAATAAATTATACACAAAAGGGAAAAAAAACATAGAGGGGGGGGGGGGTGTAAAAATAATATGAGTGCACTGTTAAAAATATTTTTGTAAAACAACAGAAACTTTCTGGCAGCAAAAAGTTGCCAGAAACTATTTGTTTTCAGAAAATATCTGTTAACGAAAGAATGCGTTATCAGACGACAGAAATACGTAGTCATACAGGCACTTCGTGTTGACAATCGACGCCTTTCCCAACAGTCAAAATCTGTAGGTCGATTCCTGTTGGCGAGGGGGGGGGGGGGGTTCTATTTAACAGAAGAACCGCATATTATAGATTAGGTACATTTACTATTTACCGATCGATTTGTTTATATTAATAATAATAAATATTTATAGGAATTTCTCCTCCAAACTTTTATAAAATTAATTATAAATAATATAATAGCTTATTCGCAATAAAATATTTAAACAGTTGAATTTATATAGATTTGTAAATTAAGTATATTAAAGACTGGAATAAGTGAAAGAAGGTATCTTAAACTCCCCCCCCCCCAGAATAATAAATATATATATATACGATATAAGGTAACTCCCCCCTCCCCCATAAAAATATTTCTTAATAAAATAAATATATGCATTGAATGTGATTTGTAATTAAAAGAACTTTAATATTTATTCATGCAATATTTTTGAAAATTGATTAGGTTAAATTAGTGACTTTGGTTAATTATGTAAATAATATCCTGCCAATTTTTATAATTTTTTCGAATAGAAAGCTTTGTATATATAAATGTGTAAAATTTGACAGTTATGAGCAAAGATGAGAAATGAAAAAGAAGAGCCACTAAAATCTATATAAACATCACCATAAAAAAAGTATTTCATTCCAGCTAAAGTGATAAAATGAGTTTTCATCCTTCTTAACAATTTACAATGTTTTTCCGTATAAAGTAAATGATCATCAACTAAATAAGAAAAAATATTACAATATAATTTAAATTAAAATGTTAAACAAAATTAAACTTGCTGATTCTATAAAATGAATGGTTAAAGCTTAAATAGGAATTATTTTCAAAATAATTCACACAGTTGTAGCTCAAAATTTATTTCATTAAATAGAGTGAATAAAATGTACAAATTTTAACTTAACCACTACAAGTAACTCTAAGATTGTACTATTAAAAAAAAAAAAAAAAAGCATTTCTTCAGAATCAACATATGGAACGATTAAACAAAATATCAACCACTCCATTTTAAACAACATAGTAAACAGTAGGAAATGTGATAAATTTAAGCAATAAAAATATATGAACAGCGTCAGATCTAATAAATATTATTCTGGTTAATGTTAAACGAAAATATCAGTTATCTATAACTATAATAATTAATGCAGCTACTCCGTGTTTATTATTAAAACTATCACTCCAAAACTAATCACGTATGTCAATTAATTACAAAATAAATTTAAAATCTCAATCAAAATTTCTGGAACTAATACATATGAAGTAAAATTAAACTCTTAGTCATAAAAAAGTTAAATATAATAAGTAATCATTCTACAGCTAAGTAAAAATTCAAGATTTGTAAACTAATCATAAACTTAAGATTATTTATTTAACTTAAAATAAACAACCGATTAAAAAATAATCTCCAGCTATTAACAGAATTAGATCAACTAAGTTACTAATGTGCATAAATAAATGAAGTATAAAATACTAATAATTTAAGTAAACCATACATTATGAAATAATAATAATAATAATAAATAGTATTGCTTAATTAAGATTTTTAGCAAATAGGAAGTATTTTTCATACATATTGTTACGTTTCGGAAAAACATTGTTACATATTTAAAAGAAGGGTGAAAACATACCTTTTGCTATGTTTGTTTTCTAGTATTCCAACTGTAAATCCTAATCATTGAAGAAAGCGGTTCTGATGTCAAAGGTGTGTGTCGCGGGTTCGAATTGTGAAAATGATTCTTAATTTTCTGTTAAAATCTCTTTATGTATTATTCTTTTTCAATTAGATGAACTGCTTTATTAAACGAACTGCCATTTTCAACAGTACACAGACAAGACACTCAAATATTTCAAGTTAGAAGATACTTCTTAGCGTGGGGTGGGATAACCAATGCTTATTGGTCATTCTAAATGACCTTCTAGACGTCATAGGGGATGACCTCCCGTTTTTCTGTCATCCAACATATTATCCTGTCGCAGTGGAAACTGATGGCAAAGAAAACAGAATTTTTTGTTGTTTAACATGAAAATAAGCAATATGAGGATGGAATGACATAAGAAGACTGTTAACGTAATTTTTACTGTCGGAATTCGAAGTTTTTTTCTGTTGTTTTAAGATTTTTTTTTACAGTGTGTATCAATCACAACATTTCTGAAAGTTAAATTTCTGTCAACATCCAGTTGGATTAAGGTTTCCGAAATTCAATAAAATAAAAAAAAACAGGTAATTAAATTGTAATTCAGGTTAAAAATACAAAAAAAAAAACAAACAAGGTCAGAGTCGAGCAACACATGCTGAGAATAATTGTGCAAATGTCACACACAAGTGAAAATGTGCAAATGTTGTGAGCGAAATATGCACATATTTATATAAAAATATCCAATACTGCAAAACTTGGAGCAGAGAACTTCTTTGTTGCCTATCGGCGGAATAAGTGTACTTTCAAAGTATGCCAGTGGGGCTAAAGGGTTAAACTCTAGATTTTTGAATGCATAAAAATCATTTTTACGAAAAAGGAAACATAGCATGTTTATGTAAATTCACGTAAGAGAAAAAAATATGAGAAGTATGTCAAGATTTAACCATAAAAACATTATAAGTGAAATATTAATAAAAGTATAATAATTTTATCATTTTAACTGCAAAAAAATACTTAAAACAAACAAACAAACGCAGCTTGGAAGAAGATAAGAAGGAGCTAATATGCTATCACTGTTAAAAATATTATAAAAAAATAGTTCAGAAGTGATTTCTCCTTTCAAGCTGACAAATCAACAAACTTATGAAAGTCCAAATGGTACAAGTACAAGTATGAATAGGGAACCATAACATGGATAGAAACTGATAATATTTACTGATATTGAAAAGAAAGAAAAAAAAAAGTTATAACAATTTAGAGTAAATAATTTAATGTAAAAGTATTCCCTGTTCATACTTACATGCAAACTGTGTTTCTTTTTTTTGTATATTGTGACACAAGTGTTTTCATTTGATTCGTTGAACTAGCATGTCATTTTTTGTAGAGAGCATTCATTTGGAGTACAAAAACAGAGCGATGAGGAAACAACGCTTGTTTTTTTAAGAAAAAAAGAGTAAAATAAAAAGATTTTAGTGACAATTTGCAACGGAAAAGAAATTAAAACAAAATATCATTAACGTCATATTTTCGTACTCTGAATGCTATAATAATGTTGAATGATAGATGCCACAACATGTGAATTGTGATTTAGTACACTCTCTTTTTTTTAATGCAGAGTGGTTTCTTTTTTTTTTTAACTAAAGCATATGCTCATCAGAAGGGTAATTTTTTTTTATATTGCTGAAAGACACCACCAAAAGGAGGAAAAAAAATATTATTCCTCATAATCATTGCACACTGAATGAATTTGAAGAACTGTTTTGAAAAATTGTGGATATTAGCATAGACACAAAAATAATTGGAAAAATTTCACAATTGTCTTGAACACTAGGACACTTTCGCGAAATTATATTTCTTTTTTTTTTTTTAGCATATTTCACTGTGTTGTCACCAAATCTGTGAGATTCCTGGGCACTTTGCACTGGAAGTATTAATGACAAGATCACAAACAAAGCGAAACGGCGCACATTTCCTGGATTTGTTGCACTGAGAACTTTGTTTAAAATTTGTGTTACTTGTGCGGATAATTCATACCACAGCTAGGTGAGGACTATTTCACAAAACACTTCCTTTTAGGAAACAAATTGGATTGGATATACGTTCAGATGGCACTTTTTCTTTTCACAAAATATTTCACACTAAAACTATTTTCACTCACACTGGTAGCACGAACACGTTTGCTTGAAGGTTGAAGATCGCGCACAAAAAACAGAAAATGTCGTTTTTGTTTTGGAGTACAGACAGACTTTTTTCGATCGTAATGAGTAGGAGTATGAAGCCACAACTTCACGCAGGGAAATAAGTGATGCAGGTGTGATATTTCGTAGAAAAAGAACTGCTGGAGGAGGCGACGTCGTTCGATGACCCCGTTGGAGCACCGCAGTCTAAATCTTGCTTCTCATCAAGCTAGTGTAAAGTCGGGAGAAAGAGGCACTCGCCAAATCCGTTGGGGTAGCGAGAAAGGGAAATCCCCTGAAGCTGACATCGGCGAGCGAACCTGAGTAGGGCAGCCGGAACTCCCGTGGGGAAAAAAAGGACATCCTTTCGCGTCGCTGGTAAAGCATGATACGGAAGGAACGATACTTCTCCTCGTATTTTTTTTTTTTTTTTTAATACTGTTGGAGAAAAAAAAAAATCTGGGCAACGGCGCCAATTTGTATAGAGGAGATTATTAGAGAGTCCAGGTTCATGGATGAATGAAAAAAAACTCCAACACGAGGATTTCGAGGACTTACTTCTTTATTATGAAACTCTTTAAGAGAAGGGCCATGATGGTACAATGGAGGGGAGAAGTCACAGACGAGACTGCCCGACGGGGCACCCCCCGAAGGGCAGAGAGCCGCGGTCTGTCACACTCAAGTTCAGAGGCAGTAGTGGTAAAATATTCATTACAATCACTCACTCATTGGCGAGATGAATAGCAACATCTGTACTGTATTGGCGATGAATATTGGTGGCGTGGACAAAGGAATCAGAGGCATCTCGAAGTATTACATAGAATTCAAACTTACGCCATGGCGAGCTATTTATGGTTACACGTGTCCTAACATTCTTGCGGTAAGGGAAAGTGGTTAAAGAAAGGAACACGTGATTTTTATATGCACGTTACAGATCTAACTGCAGCTGCAAATTAGTCAGCAATGGGCATATGGTTTGTATCCGACAGAGTACAAGGGTGAGAATTGAATACTAATGCAAGCCCAGAGGCTGGGAAAATATGCATTAGATAACGTCGGCTGCAAAGCGAAAAGAGATTCATTTGTATTTTATTCTTCTACTTTATTTCAATGGAAAATAATTGCGGTTAAGATCTTTTTCTATCGTGTGAATTTGAAAGACAGAAAAAGGAACCGAGATAAATGATGTCTGCATTTGAAAAGAACTTTAAAAAGTAAAAGCGAAACTTACAGTAGTGAGAGGGGGGGGGGGAGAGAATGAATAAAGACATATGAAATTAACTCTAAAATGTCAAATTTAAACTAAATATTTTATTTGAAGGGGGGGGAATAATGACAATTTTATAATAATCCAGTAAAGTTAAAAGTTGATTTTTTGAGGGGAAAGGAGGAATAATGAATATGTAACGGTAAAGCCGTTATATTTATTATTTAAAAGTTTTTCAATAATGGCTCTTTGTTACATAATGCATTGAACAGTAATATTGTCTTCTTGCACTTCGTCCTTGCTGGGGTTAAACAGAACCTTTTTTAAACAAAACATGTGACCAATATTCTTCACCATCTTTTACTAGCGAAAATAAACAAATATAATTTCAAATCTGGTTTCTCTAACAACGAATTGTATACGCATATGGCGGAAGAATATTAATGGGGAACGTTGGGTTATTCCACATTTTGCAATGAAATGTTTTATAATCATTCAATGGTTTTAATAATAAATTTGTATTTTCATAAAAACAGAAAACAGACATAAAATAATTAAGATAATAGATGTAAAGTAAAATATACGAAAAAAAGTTTATATATATATATATTTTTTTAAATGATAACGATATGAAATGACACCCCCCCCCTCTCCTTACAGATATCTTATGGTGCCAGCCCCCCCCCATACACACTCCTCCCTAAAGTGATACGCTATATATGTACACTGCATGTGTAGAGCCCCATACACTTTTTTAATGTGAAAATCATAGTAGGCAAATGTTAGCATCTTATTTGTCAATTCTTGATATTATTACGCGAGAAGGATACGGAGTATATCAAAATAACAGAATATTTACAAACACGAAACAAACCTATAGGGAAATAGTAAAAATGGAAACATTATATTATTTTGGCGTACTGCGCATACAGCCCGAGTGGAAATGTCATGAATCGACCAATTCATTGATAGTAGAGTTTTTCTTCAAATGCAAACAGGGAAAGTTACGAACATTTTAGCAAGTTGCTAGCATTATTTTTATTATAACTCAAAAAGCGCATCTTCGATTTTAACGATTTTTTTTCCTTAAAATTACATACTTTGAGCATTATTCTGTAATTTTTTGGTTGGTGTAAATATAAAATTACTACATTAATAATTTAAAAAAATATTTTTGTTTATTTTTCTGTGTTAAAATTTGGGTAAAAATGTAAAAAAATTATATAATGTGAACTAATATATTCTTCAATAATTAGCGTTAGTTTCATTTTTTTTAACCGTTATACGTTATGAGAAAAACGCATTTGAAAAATAGTAACGTCGGCGCATACTTTGCCGATTATCTCAAGGACAGTTCAAGGTCAGGGGCTAAAAACACTTTATATTGTATTCTCATGGTGAGCCTTATTACCCCAAATGTTATTTCAAACATCATCCGTGGGGGCGATTTCGCTATTCTTATCCGGCTAGACCCTTTGCACGAATAAGTTCTGTGATCTGAAGACTATATATTTATTAGGAAATACTTTGTTTATTACATAAATTTGTTGTGTATTTCATGTAAAAGAAAATAAGTTGAAACTGGTGTGAATATATAAGAACTACAATATATACTTAAAACACCATCAACAATTTAAAATGCTCTCGACCTTTCGTAAGATACGAAAAGTCTTGCTGCTACTTTCTATCAGAAGCATGTCTTTATTTGCGCCTGACGAATAAAGACTCAATCTTTCGAAATCCCTAGCCCATTTAAAAGTTTTTAATGGTGTTTTAAGAAGATCTTTTAGTTCTGATTTCATGTACTTTCAAAATTTTGTAGAAGATTTTGGATATGTTCCCGAGGTAGTTTGTAGTTCAAAATATAATGCTCAATAAATATACCGGACTAAAACGCCATCCAATGGAGTTATTACTCCGGTGGATTCTTTTCAGTGCTGGAACTACATCCGAAGAGGGTTTATTTTTTATTTTATTGCTCGAGAGAGCATATTGTAATTGTTTAAAACCAAAAAAGGATAAAAAGAAACTTGTATGTCTTAAGTGCTGTTAATTAATTCGTGTCAGAAGAATAAAACAGCAAATAATTGTTACTGCCTCCTGATATCGCAATTAATGATAAGTAAGAGGAATTTGTCACTTTCTAGGGCTGTAGAGATTTTATCTTTAGAATTGGTCAATTTACACACCATTATTACATCTTATTTTATATTTTTCTTTGTATGGCCTTATTACCTACATAATTGGGTAAGAACGCCAAATAGAATTGGTCAAGAAATCATTTCATTACATTTTATGACTACATATCTGCTAAAATATGCTTTCCTCTATACGTAGTCAATAAGTTGCTGTATCATATCCTATATTTGTTTTTAAAAAAAATCTAAAAAGATTCCATGAAAATTGAAAGAAACTTAACGCGGCGACGTTATTACCCCCAAAAAGACGTTATTCTTCCTTTTTAAAAATAAATTATATGTGTAAGAAAAATATTCATGTTAAATGGTTAAAATGTTATTTACTCGATAATTAAGATGAAAATATACTGTACTGTGTTTATTCTCTTGTATTGTTTGTATTTAACTTCAATCGAAATACATTCAAATGTTTTAATGAGATAGTAAATATCTGTATTTTTATTATTTAAAAATGCGTAAGGATGATTATTACACATTTATTAGTACTTGCCTGTAATAACGTTTAAAAAATGCCACTTTCGTTCTTACATAAAATTTGATTATTTAATGGACACGGTTATAATGTATCTAGTGTATTTGGATGAATGTTTACATACATTATGTGTTTCTTATTTTTTTGTCTTTAAATTTCAACCATTCCAAGAAATATTATAGTAGTTCTATTGAACTATACTGATAACTTTCTTTCGGCTTTGTATTTAGTCATTAAAACTACATTTATCATAATTCAATTTATTGATACATTTTTTTAAAATTTTGTTCCTAAATTAATTTGAAAAATGTTCAAACACATGTTTTAGTTTCAGATTAAGTGAAATATATTTAAAAAATGTGTAAGATAATGAATAATGATTAATGAATTATTAATATACTTTCTTAATTAACTAAATTGTCGAATAAATTCCTAGTGTGAAGACTTTTTTATGCAAAGTAATCTGAGTAATCCATAAATTTAATGATTTCTGCAGTAATTAAACAGCTTTATGTGTTAGCTCAGTATGTTTTATCTGAAGGATTAAAGAAAGGGTGATTTTTTACAAGTGTAAAACGAAAAAAAAAAAAAGATAAAATCAGAATTTTTGGCTTAGAAATTTAATCCTTCTAGAGAGATAAATATTATGTCCATTTCATAAGGAAAGTCTTTTCAAATATTTTGTAAAGGAAAGTGCTAAGTGATATTTAGAAAAAAATAAATCAAGCAATTATTTATATCCTGCCACATTTATTCTACTGTAATTTAATGTGGAATTTATTAAAATGACTCGTGATAAATTAATAAATAAAATCAGTATTATTTTTTAAATTAAGAAATGAATATTCTTTCAATGGTTAACTAATATTATTTACCGCGTGATTAAATGAGGAGATATTTTATAAGAAAATTCTGGTACCTGAAAAAATTAATTTAAGTTAAATTTAAAAAAAAATTAATTGTAGGAGACCATATTGTATACTTACAACTGCCATAATCTTGCTTCCAAACAACACTTATCTAAATCCTCTTTAATTTTGAATGTATCTCCATGTACATATGAAGTCGCTCATTTATTTACTGTACGTTCCATGTGTTTATATCATATATTACAAAAACAAAATATATTTAGTTCAATGTTTCGATAAATTATCCTCACCATTTCAATTTATAAATGGAAATCAGTGTTTGGCTTGGTATGAGATACCCTTTATTTATGACTGAATAAGTGCATTTTGATCCTAGATCCCCATAAAATGGCAACATTCTCTTAACCCTCTAAAAGTCTTTGTAGCTTACTTTACACTGTCACTTTGCATGCAATTACATTTTGCTGTCAATAGATGAACATGAATAAAGCTATGATAACATTATTTTCACACGTGTCTCTTTTAACTTAATTGCAACTTTTAAGCAGAAAATTTCGAACAACTTTTGTTAGTGTTTTCGCAAAATGAAATTTTGTTTATTAAGATATGAACATTTTTTTTGACATAAATCATGATTAGTCAATGTAATATATCTCTGCATGTGTCTGCCTAAAAAAGAAAATAAATCAAAATATTCCTATTAAACGAAAGGTTTCTGAAATTGGTTGCGCGTTCTTGAAAATTGCTTACATTTATTTCCTCGGTTTCATAGGTAAATTATACAAAAAAATTTTAATAATATTTCTTTTTGGACAAAGTGTACATGCATTTTTATAAATAATCTCCATGCAAAAAAAGTTAATTTCCATTATAATGTAATCAATAAAGTTTTGAGAACTTTATTTGAAACCATGTTAATTTTATCAATTACACTTTTTAAACCATACATTTCTGTTGTAATTTAATTAATGTTATGGAAAAAGAAATACAAATATGTCAAAATGTCTTTTGACAACATGTACGGTTAGTCAATCCGATAATAAAACAGTGTATGTCTGTTGCCGAAAAATAATTAAAAGTTATATTTCTGTTAATAACTAAAATGTAAGCGTAAATTCTCTACTACTAACCGAAAGGATTCTGATTTTGATTGCACTTTATTCAAAATTAATTATATTAATTTATTTAGTTGAATATGTAAAATATACAAAACCATTAAAAACAATTCTATTGAGTAGAAAGTGTATATGCAGGATTTTCGAATCGGTATTTTACATTGTAAAATCTGAATTAAATTGCTTTAAAGCGATAGTTAAACAATTACTTTTTTCTGCATGTTATATTTACAAACTTGCAAAACAAGTTCTATAAGTTCCTCTTTCAATGAAACGTATCATACAGTGCAAAACACATAACATTTGTTATATTGTTATCCTTTTTCTATATATATTTATTACTACACCCCCTTCTTAAAATTTAAATAAATGTGTAACTCATTAATTTGCACTTATTCATTTCTTTTACATATTATTTCGGTAAAGTAATCACTATATTTAAAATCCTAGTTTAACGAATCCTTACACAAATTCTCCCTGACCGGCGAGCAAAAGGGCAAAATTGTAATGTTGTTTTCTCGGCAATTTAGCTTTGAATGATAAAACAAGTGGGTAAGTGTGATCACAGATCGCACAGAGGGTTTCGTTTAATATTCCTTTAAAACACTTTATCCTTTTGTGAAATCTGTTAGTTCCACATTTCGCAACCAGGGGGCGCATTCTATTCTACACAAACCTCTATCCAAAGGAAACTCCGTTTTACAACCTATCCGTAGGCATATTAGTCGAGGGGATCGAGTCTATAGCACCCGAGATAGGTAGCGCCCCAGGAAATTGCACGGAACATTCTTTTATAAGCCTTTTATTATGTGTTATGAACTATGTCAAATTTTCCAGCAGATGGACTTGTTAGATTTCATAATTTTAACAAAATTGCGTTATGTTAGTTGCAAATTCCACCACCAGGGAGCGCACACTATTCATAACAAAAGTGTATCAGATCGAAACTCTGTTAAACAACCTATCAGTGGATGTGTTACTCGAATTGGTGGCGGCCTTAAGCGAGAAATTAAGAAATTTGCTGAAAGTACTATTCGGAAATAGTGGTAACTAAAATTTTGATATTTTTATATTTCATAAGCAGCACGTGTCTGAGTATATCATATTGCTCAAAAAACGACATCTAAAAAGGTCGTAAACGCTAATTTTTAAAAAAGAAATCCAGCGCCCCTCCACCGCCCTCCCTTCACAGGAAATTGCATGCAGCATTATTTTATAAGCTTTTTATTATGTGTCATGAAGCATCTTAAAGTTGCAAACGGATCGCCTTGTTATATTTCCTAATTTTAACAAAATCGCGTTACGTTAGTTCCGCATTCCACCACCAGGGAGCGCACTCTATTCTTAACAAAAGCATATCTGAACGAAACTCCTTTGCGCAATCTCTCCGTAGGTACATGGTCGGGAAGGTGGCGGTGCAGTCTTAACCAACAATTTAAAACATTTTCTGCGATAACAAACGCTAAGATTTAATAAATATTTCTAGTCCCCCCCCCCACTCCTCGAAATATCACACTCCATTCTTTTTTACACTTTTTCTTATGTGTTATAAAGTATCTTAAAGTTTCGAACACATCGAGTGGCGATCTTAAACAATAATTTAAAATATTTCCTGAAATTGTTATTCGGAAATAGTGGGATGAACACTTATAAACCTATAAACTTTTTCATATTGAATAATTAATACTTATCTCATAGCGCGCCGTCGAAACACCCCACGCAAATTGTTAGATTTCCTAATTTAAATGAAATCTCCGTTAAAAAAGCACGTGCCTCCATCTATATCTGGCATTTGATGGAAATAAAAGGAATTAATAAAATAATAATTAATATCTCAGCTCGTAATGAAGCTATCTCTTTGAACCGGGTATGTATGAAATCTGCGAGAAATTTCCAGCCCGGATGTCACAAAAATTTAATGGAAAAATTTAATATTTAAATAGTTTAAATTTCGTATTAGACTTTCCTCCCCTTAAATTTCTCCCGCGCCGATATGTCGAGAGATGACGACAGCTGCCTTCCGGTGAATGGGAATCTGTTTTCATTGTCTTTCCAAACACAGAAATGAAATTTTTATCGATCAATTTTTAGTGGATTTTTTGCGTTCTATCCTACGCAGAAATTTGAAATTTATACCAAAATAAAGTAGAATTTTTTCCGCTTATTTCTACACTTGTTACGAATTTGTACGACCGATACTTCGGCAGATCCGATTTTGCTTTTTAAAGATCCACTTCATTTATTGCTTAAATTACTCCGTGGTAACCCTGCACCAGCTGATTTGACGGAGCATCCGCCGAATTTACTGGCAACCCTTAGAAGAAACTGGGGAGGATTTCGATAACGTGTGTTCGCACCTGCATTCAAAAGGTTGATTGGTTAATTTTAGAATTTAATTAGCCTGTATTTAGGTTAATTACCAACTTTTTCAAAATTTTATGATTTGTTGTTTGATGTGAGGTGTTCAGCTAGAAGTACCCAAAATTTCAAGTCTCTAACATGTATAGTTTCTGAGAACGGGCTCTGTGACGGACAGACAGACGGACGGACAGACAGACAGATGAGCGAGACGAATAGGGTTTCGTCAGATGAACGAAACCCTAAAAAGATGTTTTCTCAAATATAATATATATATTTTTAATTAGGTATAGGTATATAAGCGTTGACAGTATGAATCACAACCTTGTTTTTTTTAAACTGGATTATATCTGTATAATTATATTAATTTAAATAATGCTTCTGTTGCAGTGAAACGTACAGCTTAGTGAGCGGATATCAGTTCGCGGCGGTGAGAATTTTTTAAAAAGCAAACAGTAATTTATTTAGTAGAAAACATAACTCTATTAATTAGTTCCTTCCCGTGTACTTATAAACTTAAAAACGCTTTCCCACCATAATTGTCAAGTAAAATTAAAATATTATCATTTATTAAAGGATTATATCATTTACAAATTTATAAAAAAAAAAAAATTATATCTTTTCTCGTTTTAAAAACGAATGAGAAAAAAATAACACAGTTAAAACAGACTTTACAAAATGAATTTAATAAAATATTAATGTGTAATAAATGAAATTCATGTAAAGATGATAAAAATGTTTGAAAATAATTATCAAGATTTGAAGCTTTTCCAGGGTTTTGTAGAAGACTTTTAAAAGTAGTAAATCAAACATCACTTATAGTATCTTTTACCCACATTTAAAATTGGAAACATACTCTGAAAAATATATGCACTTAAATAATATAAAGTATGAAAAACTTCAATATTTAAATTAATAATTCAGTAATAATAATCTTGCGTAAATAAAATAAGCAAGCATGTCACTAAATGAAAGGTTATACTAAGAATTCTAAAGATTGAATAAGGCAAATGATATTAAACAGAAATCAAAATTATAAGGTAGTACGAAAATTTCATTTCTTTAAAAAAAAAAAAATATATATATATATATAATTTAACTCTACATTCTCAATATAGTAAAAAAAAAAAAAAAAAAAAAAAAAAAAAACGTTTTAAACGCAAACTTTTTGGTCTTGATGGAAAGCTGCTAAATTTTTCTGTAATAGGTACATAAATTTATATCTGAATTTAAAATTTCTTTCATAAATAGTAATTTCGCTAAATGATTTTAAAAGCTTTAGTTTTTATAAATTTGGGACATAATGAAAGTTGCGTTATTCTTCTAAGTCTGATTCGTCAAAATTTTTTGTATAAGAAAAATTAAAGCAATCTTCCTATTTTAAAATTATTTAACCTTTTGCATTTTTTTGAGATAACTTACAAATTATACTTTAAACATATATAAAACTTATTTCTAGTTTTATTTTTTATTAGATTTAAGATTATTAGTTAATTTTAATCTGTAATTTTGTTATGGAGATGTTCAAATAAAATTCCACTCCAAATTATATTTGCATTCCGCTCAGGTGACATGTTTGTATAATCTTAATAATAAGTTATATATTTCATAAACATGTATATCTATATAGGCATATATCTATATATATATATATACTAGGGGGCTCTGCCCCCTGCAAGCTACGCTCGCCAACCCCCGTTCAGACACCGCAGAATCTAAAAACACGCTAATCTGATGGGTTTTAAAAATATTAGAGAAGATTGAATTATACTGAAAAAAGCACATCCAATGGTTGCTTTCGTTTTTGATTAAAGAGGATCAGTTAAACATTTTAAAAGAAGCTAAAATAAAATAAATTAAGTATAAGAGTCTTTTTCTCCCGGTATTTTAAAACATCTCTATAACAATAGCCTAAGTCATGTGACTATCATCAACAGTTCCAGGCGGACCACTTCGCTTTTTTTACTCTAGGTGCCATTTTGGTACTTTAATGTTCGCCAGGCACAGGTGATATGTCGTCAAATATTATTCTGTCGCCATCATTTCATCTATATTACAATAGTTCAAGTCGTCAACTGCCATAAACAAATACGGTCTGACCCCTTCGCCGTTCATATGAAATTTTGGCAAAGATGTCATATACGTCCCATATTGGCGTGATTTTTTAACGACGCCAGTTTGGGGAACGCATCAACACCATAAACAGCAACATCCGCCTTACCATATCAATCAAAATAACGATACTTTGGCGCCAGTTATGTGCCCGTTCCGTATATGACATTGGCGTCAGAAAAATATCGCGTCAATATGGGACCGTACGTTTTCCATTTTCATTAAAAAATCAATTTTTTTTCGAGTAAAACTACATAAAAGTTGCCATGGTCGCAAAGAATTCTAGGTACTGTTACGCTAGCAGAATGCAAATCTCGCCAATAGCATATTCTCAACTCGCCAGTTAGCATTTTTTTTTCGAGTGGTAATATTTGGCCAGATACGCACCGCAGATTTGGCGCGATTTTTATTTTTTTACGAAAATTTGGCGAAAACCTCGTTTTCAAATACTAGTTACATATGCATTTTTGGTATTCCTTAGATATCCCGACGACCTAAAATCTATCGCCAAACTATAAGATTAAATGCCAATAATGGTTGGTCGTAAATGTCACATTCACTTGACTTTAAGCAAGTTACACGTGTTTACGTCATCAAGTGATTTTTATTTCGACGTTTTATTCGTATGTTTATTAATGTTACACTAATTTATTTGTTCTTTCGTTACTTAAAATAAAAATTATGTCAATTTGTATAATTTGGCGAGTGTTTTGGTGATTTATATGATTTGGTGAAATTGGTCGACGGAATAACTAAGTAGTACTGTATTTCTTAATTATTATCTATTATTTTCTAAAGGAAATATCAAAAAAATAATTAATAATCATAGAACAAAATGATTTGTATAATTTGTTACGAGAAATAAAAGTAAATAAACATTTATTATCAAATAAACAACAATACCCGGGTTACTGTATCAACCTTTTCTGAAATATATATATATATATATATAAATATCTGTTTGATTAAAATTTGATTTGCCATCATTAGAAAAATGTATATAAATATGAAAAAAAAAATAATATTTTGAAAACTAATTCGAATTCAAAAATTCTAATACCAGTTTTGAAATTTGCGGATCATTATTGATTTTTGGTGTTAATTTCATCGCAAAGTATTCCGTATTTTAGGGGAAATCGCCGTGAAACATAATGAGTTGTTTAATCAGTCGATTCATACTTCCGTTTCATAAATTCGTTTCATTGGGATTTTATATATATAGGGTAGATATAAGCAAGGTTTTATATAGCTAGCATTTGGATAAGAATGGCAGAAAATATAATTAAGCGGCTTAAAATATTAAAAATGAAAACTGCTAATTGTAAGGGAAATAATTGCAAGTGTTCATTTTCCCACGGTGTTTCATAATATTCTCCATCATTCGTGATTCAAAAACTTGAAAGATATACAGAGCTATCAGGTATTTTTTTCTATATTCGGCTTTAAGATATGCACTACAGAGTATGCAAGACAAAGTTCTTCTATTAAAATTAGGTTTCATCACTGATAAAGGATTTGTTATGTCATCTAGACTTAGTTCTTCTAGAATAAAATCCTGAAATGATAATTGTTATTAATCTATTAATTATTGTTAATTTTTATTATATCAGAGAAATAAATGATTAAACATAAGAATTATACATTGTTTTACATTTACAGAAAATTCAGTTGAAATTGAGTTATTAGAAAAACGATTTCTATTTGAGATTTTTTTACTTGTACTTTTCGAAAATCATGATTCGCAGAAAGTGATATAAAAACAGTTTTTTAAATTACAAATACAAGATTATCTAAGTATCTCTGAAGTTGTCGTTCTATCTGTCATTGACATTCTACATGTAAGGCATTACTTTTCCAAAGTTTCGAAATATTTTCTTAGTTTTAAAAATATTTCAGACCATATTAAACTGAATTGGAGACAGATTTATATGGATGGTTTTATGACGGAATCAATTGTTTTTAGAAAAGCTGATTGTTTTTTTTAATTTCTGTATTTCGTTTCTATATATTGACATAGACCCTTATCTATAGACCCAAAATATTCGACGTGCTGAAATTATCTTGCAGCGTGCCAATTCAGACGTTCTGAAATTTAATTTAGATATTATACAGGAAAATTATGATTGGTAAAATCGCACATGTAATTTTTGTCTGATAGAAGCTATTTTACATTTTTTATAATATACTTATTAAACGATAAATTTTAATTAAGTTAATTTCGCAAAACATTGAAACCAATTCAGAAATTTTCGGTTCATAGGGGCACTTTGTTTTTACTTTCTTCTATCTTTAATAGAAGAAAGTATTGTAATCAATTTTTTTTACTTCCGGTTTTCGACGGATTTACACGTTTTAGAGGTCAGAGATCACAAAAACATAACTATACAAAATGCCTGTCTGTCCGTGTGTCCATATGTCTGTGTGTCGCTATTGTGACATCAACAATTGTATGAAGTTATACATAGAATTGAACCATTTTTTAAAAAGTTTTTAGCTATGTCAAGCGGGCCCCGCCTGATTTTGGAAAAAATCCGCCGGTAGGGGGTGCTGTAATAGCGATTTTTGTGTATTTGGAATATTGTACCGTCGAAAAGGGTATGAAGTTATGCATAGAATTGAACCAAATTTTTTGTGTATGTTTTTCGCCATTTAGAGAAGGTCCTGCCTGAATTTGAAAAGATTCCGCTGGAACGGGGCGCTGTAATAGCGATTTTTGTGCAATTTTCAATAGTGTACCATTCAAAAATGTATGAAGTTATGCATAATTCTAATAAAAATACTAATAAAACTAATTAATATGAAACATTGACTTGAGATAGAAGAAAGTTTTGGGATTGGCACATTCAACTAGTTTTTTCTCGCACAGACATACAGAAAGACATCGCTTTTGGAAAGAAAAATCATATCTGTTGTCATTACGTCATATTAATATACAAAGATGTTTTCTCTAAAAACACTTATGGAATTTAAATAGAAATTTTCAGTGTAAATAGCGTAATTAAATTTAAAAGCATGTATTCAGCTGATGCTTTTATAGTAGTCCTTATAATAGAAGCAATCGTTTATAGATATACGGTACTAGAAATGCCATGAACAAACTTTAAAAGATGATTAAGCACCTTCCCAAACTGGTTTATTGTATAAAGAAAATATTATCGCGATCCAATCATTCGCCATAAATAGAGGACGTCTAATTCCAAGAATAAAACGGATTTCAAAATTAACTTTAACGTGACAAGAATAATTTATCGATATATTTAACAGTATATATTTACTTTGCATGAAATGTGCTAAAATGACGGGGAAGGTATACCAATTCTGTCAATGACATCGTATCTTACATACGCTAGAAAAAGGGCATAAGAATAAGAATCAAGACGTAGGATGAGGTTTGGAGAGTTCGATAATTTTTCCTACCCTCATAAAAATCCACCCATATTCTGTGGTCACAAATGGACATAAAGCGTAATAAAGTGATTTTCTCTATAACTGCACTTATGAAACCGTTTGTTTAGCAAGACGCACCTAGGATAGACTTATTATTGAAATAAAACGCAAAATGAATTTTGTGACATTTGTCATTTTTCTTGCGGTGAATGACAAATGAGTGATATGTACTGTGAGTGATATGTACTGTGAACAACTTTTCAAATTAAAGAGTGTCTAGATCAGTGTTGTAGGGAATCGGATCATAACCATTTACTGCAAATTTAGCTAAACTGTCGAACTGAATAATAATTATGTTATTTATTATTCTTGAAAATATTGTTATATATATTTATTATTATTAATGCTAACAATGGATATCCGGACTCGGCTTGTAGTGTGTCTTGCTATATTAATGACCAATAAATGTTTTGTGTTTCTCATTTGCAATGCCGATAGATTTTAATTCAATGAGCTTTATCATCATCATCTAAAGTTTTTACATAAACTTTCTGAATCACTGCATAGTTCGTAATTATGATATTGGAGAAGTACCATCGATATAGTGTAATTGTCTCAAATAAATAATTTTATTTAAAAATCATACGTTATATTTATCACTATAAAATCATATTTTAACCATTTCCCTTGTCAATCATAGATTTAAATCGGAACATTAAATATGAATTTTCAACTATTATTAATTACATTTAACATATATATATATATATATATATACCTAATACATACCTATACATATACCTAAGTACTCAGTTTTTCGTCTTCCACCATCAGAGAGTACTGACACGTCTTTTTATTCATTTAGAAACGCTTATGTTCGACATTACATTTAGAATTCTGTACTTTTGTGCACTTGCTGTAAAATAAACTGTAATTGCTCTAAATTAGTAGTCTGCCATCGGATATTGCATTAATGTCAAAACTGACTGTGTTTTGATGGGCAATGTCCATGTTTACATCCATGTTTCTTGTATAAACTAGTCTACCATGTCTCAACAACCTAGTTTTGACTTCATGCACTGAGTTTTTTATAGCATCAATATGATCTTATATTGTATTCTGATGTCTTAGCATTAGGATCGTCAAACGTGAATGCGTCCAATAAATACCGTTGCTTTACATAATATTGTAATTTATTCTCGCTCACCTAACCAATGATATGACACATCGTATTTAATGACCGAATTCGTGTTTTTATACCTTTTATATACAAACGCAAATGCGTATTAAAATGCTTTATTGTGAAGAAAAAATGCTTCGACTTTTGCTATTATAAAAAACATTAACAAAAAATATAAATATAGTATTTATAAAAACCTTATAAAATGATGGTTGTTGTATATTGACTTTTATTTTAAAATATAAATACTCCTATCACTTGATGTCTTTATATATATTTTTAAAAATCGCAATAATATACTATTAGCTTGGCAGTAGCCATTTTTTACGCATTGAAGAAAAAGAGCATAAAGTGAATCTAACATCATCTATCAAAACGAATGTCAAATTCAATATTGAATTTGTGATAGAGTACATTAAAAACTTCTTTATACACTAATTTATATTCCGATCTAAATATATAGACTGAAATGAGTCAGTGCTAACCAAAGTAGAAGTATCCAAAAACAAAAAAAATCGTTGTTAATAATTTTAAAAAATGCACTGACGTTAGATATGTTATGCGTCTCTGAAAAACATTTTATTGATTTCCAATAACATACGAAGGTAATATATCTGAATAAAAAAATGGAATTTTTCTAATCTTAGGACATTAAATGTTCAGTATTTAATTTTTGAAAAAGTTATTTTTCTTTAAAAATGCATATTTACTTTATCTTTCGAATAGGTTTAACTTTAAATGCATAAAGAGTTTTATTTTATCTTTACTT
Organism: Maratus speciosus; assembly: GCA_963932465.1. Classification (NCBI taxonomy): domain Eukaryota; kingdom Metazoa; phylum Arthropoda; class Arachnida; order Araneae; family Salticidae; genus Maratus; species Maratus speciosus. The sequence goes on along the minus strand of OZ010786.1, from coordinate 539,827,935 downwards.
TACGCTTGAACATGACAAAAAATCTTTATTTTTAAATCCTTTATGTAAAACATATTGAACTAACTCATGGAGTTGCTTGATTAGCGTGGAAAACATTGAAAGAAATTGATTAAATTTTTTAGTATACAAAAACAAGTCACAAGAGAAATTTATTGAATAATTTTATTAATTAAAGGAAGTGTGCAAATAATTAATAATTCATTACTTTAGGGGGGGGGGGGGGTTGTGCAATTCCTTTATTCTGAAAAGTAAACTTGCGTTACAAAGAAATATGTATCAAATTAGGTACAAAATATAAGAGGAATATTGCTACAACTGCTGAGTTAAAGATGTAGTTTTTTTATGTAGAGATTTGCATAAAAAACGGTGTCACTTTAAGGGAAGGAAGGGGTCCGTCACTTGATATCAAACTCTAGGCATACGGGGATTTGTCTTTTGATATAGCTTTCATTTTTGATCTAACGGAATTTTTCTACTTACTTTTTTCAAATGTTGCTTACATCAAAATAGTATTATTGTAGTGTGTCATCTATACTTATGAAAAACATAACATTTAATTGTAGAGTCATTTCATTCCGAAATATGGAATTACCCAGCGTTCGGCATTCCTAATGATTGACCATGAGCGTATATAATCCACCGTCAATTTGAGAAACAAGGTGCGAAGTCATACTGGTGATTCTGATAATACAAAATGTTGATTATAATTTTCTGGCATGATTAGTAGACGTAAATATGCAAAAAAACATATTTCGAAAAATATGACATTTACCATGACCCTTCAGATATATTTATTAATTTATATAAGATATAATTCAATCAGCTAAGATAAGACATATGCGCTTTGCTACACGTACACAAAATAAACTGTTTGTCTAAGTGATGATGAATTAGAGTGGATAGGTGAAATGAAATGTATTACTGATGCCATACTTGAAACGCAGAATTCGACAGAGAATTTCACGTTAGTTTCAACATAGAAAGCAATTCTGTGAAACTGACTATCCCAAATTTCATTTATTACTGTCGAATGCATTATCTAACAAACAGCTATTATTAAATACTTTTAAATATTCATTATATCATACACTCGATATTAGGTTTTTTAAATGCATAATATAATAGTGATATGTTATTGACTTCTGCTTCTTTTCTTTGAATCAATAAGTATTTGAATAATAAATATACCACCCCATCTGTATATCTCTGGAAATGTATAAAGGGAAACTAAAGCATAAACAAGTAAGATAAAAATCATGCGTCAAGCATATATTATGAAACACTTTCCAACACATTTAGAATAATGTAACAAAACTGCACCGTTTAAAAAAATAAAATATTATGTCTAATTCAACCATATGGAAACGCATAATACATTTCAAAACACAATTTCAGCTGTTCCCATCCACAATCGGAAAATTATGCGAATTTTTTCAGCAACCCTGAATATGTATATAGATTTCAATCTATTAACTACATGCATGCCAAAATTTAGTTCACTTAAGAGATACATATAGTACTTCAGTTGAAAGTTTACCTTCAGCAATTTCCTCTAATAAGGAGAACGGTAAGTGAATACTTTTGTACAGCCCTGTATTTGAGGTATACAATTTATATATAACGAGTAAGATGCGCAAATTAATTTAATTTAAAAGCGTATACCGAATTTTAAACCGTACACTCCACAAATTATTACTCAAAGACAGTACTGTACTGTAACTATTTCTATTGTGTGTCCCTGTAAATGAATAAAAAATGCTATGAATGCTTTCTTTAAACGGAATCATAGTGAAATTCAGTGATTTATATCAGTTTCAATACATTTGAAATTGCATAATGTCATTAAAATACTCTGCAAACGATTTTTTCCCATATACCATAATGTAATGGAAAAATTTGAGTGCCCCTGTAAATGAACGATTAATCCTACATACTTCACATACAATACCAAACATGCTTTGTTGACCCTTAATAATCTTTATCAATTGCATGAAAATCCGAGTACATTTACGGGAGTTAGAGCGTAGACAGACGGTCAGGCGGCCAGACGGACAGACGGACAAACGGACAGACGGCCAGACAAACCGAATGCATAAACACTTTTCAACTTCGTTGGAAAGTGTTAAAAAAGGATTATAATATATGACACATAAAGGTTGAAGGTTGTCCAAAATTACCAAAATGTTGATAACGTAATGTATTCACAACGTCCTTTGTGATATATTTTAGAAAAATGGTTTAAAAAGGATTCTTTTTTTTTTTTTTTTCGTTAATTTTTTTTTTTTTTTTTTTTTTTTTTTTTTTGCATTATAACAATACAAATGTTAGAAACAGGTTACTTAAAATAATAAAAATACTTTTAAACGAAATAACTGCTGTATTAAGTATTTTGACATATATGAGAAAAAAAAATATTAGTATATGGCAATGTTTTACGAAATATTATTTAATTATAACAAAATACGTGAAAAAAATATATACGCTGTTTGCAAAATACATAAAAAATTTGAAATAAAATAAAAATAGTTGAGTTTCATTACGCAATTGCAAAATAAAAAGTATTCACGAATGCGAGCATTGATTTTGTTATTGTTCCTGAAATTAGTTTGCGTATTCCAAAAATTGAACGTTTGAGTTCTAGTAACACAGGTTCGAAACGACAATGCAAGAGGATAATGTATAAATGGAACGTGTATTATGAATTTTTGATCGAAATATTTCATACAACTTTCGATTATTTAAAGCTCTTTTATTATAAAAAATTCTTAATTTTCAAACCTGATAAAAAATGTCATTGTAGACAACTAGAATTACCATTATGACTAATTTTACTACCTGGAAATATATATTAAAAAACGTAACAACACCATCTATCAAAATCTATAAAAAATGCAATTCAAAGTATATTTGTTGTAGGTTTAGGTGGAAGTTGAATAAAATGTATCTAATAGATAAAAAAATATCTTGGCAAGGATTCGAACCTGGGCACTTCGAAACATCATGAATGTTTTAACCACTGACCTACCTAGAACATATCCATTCGGACACAATTCACTCACTGGTTGGTAAAATCTGCTTTGCAAGTTTGGCAGCTTTTTTACAATGCAATTACATAAACTTGGAACCCATAATAACATGGATAATAAATATATTATATATACATAATATATATATTGAAAAAGATAACGACATCATCTTTCAATACCTATAACAAATGCAATATGCACTATATCCGTTGTATGTGGAAGTCGGAGGCGAATAAAATACTGCTAATAAAGTGTGAAGTATCTAGGCCAAGATTCGAATCTGGGACCTTGGCAATACCATCAATATTCTGACAACTGATCTACCTAGACTATGTCCATCATGACACAATTCACTCACTTGTTGGTGAGATCGGTTTTGAAATTTCGGCAGTTTTTTTTTTATCTATGCAAATACTTACGCGTGGGACACGACAATACCATGGGTAATAATTACATATATAACATATACATATGAAATTTTAACCTGAAATATTGTTATTCGTTGAATGTGGAGGTCAATAGTAAATACATTTTCTCCAATATTATATTCATCTTTAACCTCTAATTTACCGAATATAGTATTTCAGGTTCAAATTACATATGTCGGGGGGAGTTGTACAAAACCGGGTAGGCGTGTAAAACCGGGTAGCGTTGATTCCTGAATGATTTGAACTTTTATCTATCGGCCAACACTAGGAATTGCTTCTCGAATGTCATTATGACTTTTGTCGCTGAACGGAACGCTACTGTGTGCGGTTATTTTTTGTGTGAAGGATTTCGTTCGAATTACTCTTAAACATTGAGTTGTTTGATTCTATGTCTAATTCCTTGCTTTCCTGCTAGTATTTTAGCAGTTTTACTGATTTTTTACTATAAGATTCAGAGTAGAGAGATCATGTTTTTAAATCTGGGGTAAAACCGGGCACCGAAGAGTGGGTCAAAACCGTATATACCCGGTTTTGTAATAAACTCATTGGATGATTTTTAAAAGATAGTTAATAATTTATCATGCAGCTTTAAATTCGATTTATAATGCTAATAATTTCTATGAACCCCTTGATGTGTCATTCATGGCATCTACGAACCGCATAGTACGTACACGAGATGAGGGTGTAGTTGCTTTTCGATCCTGGGAGATCTCTAACAATTCACTAAATTGGAAAATTGTTCAAAGCTACCTTTTTTGAGAGCAGCAGTTGCATATACTTCAGTCAAACGGTTTGGGTAAACAGACATTTACCTCCACAACAAATATGCTTTTTCAAACCATCTTTTTGCTCCTTCGGAAGTGACAGAGAAACGCACGAAAGTCAGTTATTATACAGCGAGGTCCATGCAACCACAGGTAAGCATAACTGCACTAATAAACATTTCTGAAACATCACAGGATAATGAAGCTCATACTTCACTATCTAAATATGTTGATATCATACATCCAGCAGTTGACGACATCCAGCCTTTTCCATTGACATCTCAGTTTATGTAGCCCAAAAATCCATATTTCCAATTTCGACTAAAATGTTATTACCCCCTCCCCAGGAAGGATTGAGAAGATAACTGACAAAAGAAAGGAAAAACTGTTATTCTGACTTCTTTGTCCTATAAATTAGTGCGGAAAACAGATAATAAAGAAAAATAAGCCAAACAGTCAGCAAAACAAAAAAGACGTTTACAAGTAATATTTTCATTATTTAATCAGATATATTTCTGTACCTTCTAACGAAAAGTCCAATGTCCAAAATTGAGAGATTTTAGTTAAATGCAGGAATGAATTCAGTATGTGATATAAAGTAATTGTTAAAAGGGCCAAAGACCTCCCAATATTAGATCACTGAAAACAAAATATTTTGTTGAGGCGAATGTTACTTACTGTTAATGTAAAAATGGCCAATTTAAAATGTAGAATAAAACAAAATCAATGTAACATTAGATTGTAGTGAGAAAAACATTACTGAATTGAAAAGTACAACTTTGAAAAATAATAGTACAGAAATCGTAGCAAGATTCTTAAAGTTCCTCAAACTTAAATTGGGTTTCCTACCTTTTGAGAAAAATGAACATTGGCCCTTTTTGTTCCAATGTACAGATTTGATAATCAATTATGCGAAGATCCATTTAAAAGAAACTTTTCTTTCAAATGTCCGTAAATTATTAAACCTATAGTTGTTTTAACTCATTAAAATCAAATAAACTTAATTATACCCTAAAAATCATTTAAACGCATTTTAAAGTTTTTTTTATTGTACTTCTCTTTAAATAATAGCAAAAAAGATAAATCAAATTACTGTTTTAAGCGAGCAAAATTATTCGAGTAAGTAATCTTCTCACGCACTTAATGAGAATGAAAGAATCTTGTCCTTGAATCATAAACTTTGTTTTTGTATCAATTATAACTAAAGAACAAAATTAAAGGTTGGATGATGCTACGATATTTTCCAGCTTATTGAGATTATCTCGTATTTTTTGAACAGAAATAATTATATAGTAATAGAAAAAAATCGTTAAGGATATTATATTATAAAAAACATATTTTCTTCATAACACATTTAGCGGAGAGTAGCTAAATTTGGACCACTTTCCTTAATTTCAGGTCTAACTCACTTAATTTTTAGAATATCTGCAAAACTTCTGTCTACACGGGGCTAATCTATTCATCTACTAACTAAATAAATTTTTAGATTAATTTCTTTTGAAAATTTTAAGTTTAATTTTAATTTGAAAAATTTGTCAAAAGTGGTCCAAATTCAGCAACAGGTCTCCTAAGTTGGACACTCAGTCTCCTAAATTGGAAAAAAAAAACAATATCAGGTTTTTAATGACTAGGGAATATAACTGTTTTATTAAAAGTAAAGTTTGCGATTAATTAACCAATCACACAAAATAACAGCAATGAAATATAATGAAATCAAATATCTGAAAATAATAGTTTAAATCAAAATGTATTTAAAATATAAATCAAAGTTATCGGTAATTATAGACCTCATTGCCAGTTACTTGAATATCGTGTAAGAAGGGATGTAAACATTACACATAAATTTCGTTTATTCATTTTCTTTATTCCAGCGAACACAACATGGCACCGTATTTGGCAATTAGAACACTAAATAATTTCTGCCATTTTCTTTTTCTTACAAATTAGACTAAAGTAATCATCACTGTCTAGATTTTCCTTTTCAGATTCTGAATCATTAGACATTTTTTTAAACAGAAGTTTTCTTTACATTATGCTTGTATTTCTTCTCTTACATCGTTTTCTTTCCAATTGCATTATGATATTTTAAAAACTTGATGTCCCAATTGCTTTTGGGCTGTGAGAGCTTCCCTTTTGTCGTTTTTTTTCTTCATTTCAGGTTTTATTTTATATGGCGAAGATGTGAACACATCTGTTTTTTGGCTCCCTCTGTACTTTAATTTAACTGAATTTTGAAGAGAGATAACATTTCTAATGATTCATTAGCTTTTTGGGGAGATTTGTAGCTGCAACCTTCTTGCAATTTGTCTTGTCAATTTCTTCACAACTTACACTCTCCTTTTCGTTTCCTATATCTTTAACAGCTTTTGATTTCACGGATGTTTCTCTTCCAGACAGTTTGTCTGTGTCGCTTTCAACATTTTTTATTTATATTTAAAAGTTATTTAAAAATAATCTCCATTGAAAAAAAAATACGCTACGATTAACAAACGCAAAACATTATATATTGAAACAGTGTTGCATAAAAGGGATCACACCCCGGAGCCTCGAAATAACCATTCTTCCCAAAAGGTTTGAGATTTTATGCGTTTTAATAGCAAAAACGTGTAATTCCACCCTCCAGAACTTTAAAATGTCTGCCCCTCCCCCCTCCCTCACGTAGCCCAAAATACCCTCAAAGAGGAAAAATGTTTGAATTGAACTCGATAAATTAAATACGCCGTAGGAATAAAGAATTCAAAGAAAATAAATACAACTACATACAAGATAAAACAAATGGAAAACAAAATGTATTGCATAAACATGTTAAAATATTTTTATGATTATATAGGCAAAAATGATCCAGGTATACAAAAAAAAAAAAAAAAAAAAAAAAAAAAACTTACATAGAGATAGAAATTCATTATAATATATGTTAAAAAATAAAAAAAATATGGAGTACAAAGTGTACAACCCTCGAAATTCATTACTTACTTTTCAAATTTACGATCGTATATCTGGATCAATTTAAGCAACTTAAACTGGCCCAATTTAGGCAGCTGCGCCATGTTTTAAAAACAGATAAACTCAAGACTAAGAAAAAAAACAAAGTCAAACAAATCCGCGTGAAAAAAATGCGCAATAAATAATTGAATTTAGATATGTATATGAAAACATAAGAACTTACCTTAGTTATAATTTATTCACTTACTTTTAGTAGGGAAAAATAGATCAAAACAGCTATTTTTTTTGTTTTTAAAAATTGGCTGAAAACAGCAAGTGGTATGTGGGTGCTTCTTCTAATCCTGAATGACGTCCTTCTGATGAGTAGGATTTCAGCCGTAGATGGCGTCGCTTTCTGTAATTAACGGCAGAATGACAACGGTCCTTTTAAAGCGGCAGTCCAACTATAGCTACTCTCCCCTACAAATACCGTCCTATAAATAAAATAAAGTTAGTTATGTCAATAAAATTCGACTTAAATAAAACACAAAATACATGCTGATAGCATTAGTTTTTTTATTTAAAGTTTCATTTACTTGCTACCGAAAAATAACTTTTAAATTAATAAAACAGAAAAAAAGTTTTAAATAAGTAATCCTCTCACTATGCAACCTGGTAGCTCAGTGGTAGAGCATAGAAACGTTAATATGTTACAATACATTTACAATAAACCCTATTTTAACAGGAACATAGATTAAATGGTTTACAGATATTGAATACCACTGAGTTTTAATAGTAATCCTTACATTATTTCATTACATACATTTGCTAATAAATAAGGTGAAGATTGTTTTAAAAGAAAACGTTTTATCAAATATCCGTAAATAATGAAACTTATATTTGCTTTAGAAAACAATTTATCTTGAATTTCAACTTTTTAGAATCGAATAAACTTAATTTACCCTAAAAATCTTTTGTACACTTTTTATAAGTTATTTGTATTGTACATGCGCTCAAATACTAGCAAAAATTGGCCAGTCAAATTGCTTTTTGAAGCAAGCAAAAACATCGATTAAGTAATCCTGTCACGTACTTATTAAGAATGAAAGAATCTTGTTCTTGATTACAATGTAGATAGTTTATTCCCAGCATCAACTTGATGAAATCATAAAGTTTGTTTTCGTATCATTTATAACTCAATTACTAATTTAATAATTGGATACAATATTATTGCGTTTATGTGTACTTTCTTGCATTTCGTGTCAAGAAATATTTATATAGTAATAGAAACAATCAATAAAAATATTACATAAAAAAACACTTTTTTTTTCTTCGGAGTACATTTACAAATATCCTCCTATAAATCCATTAAACTCAGTTACATCTATAAAAGTCGACATAAATACAACTTAAAATACATGTATTTATTTTTAGTTTTTTATTTAAATTTTCATTTACTTGAAATTGAAAAGGAAATTTAAAATTTATAAAACAGGAAAAAGTTTCGAATAAGCAACTCTATCACTGTACTACATGATAGCTTGGTGGTATAGCATTGCCCTGTAATGGCAGTGATCCAGCTTCGTATCCAGGCTTGGACGCTTTTTTACTCCCTTGGTTATTACACATTTAATAATAGGCGTGTGGAATTTTCTGCAATAATTTCCAATTATATATATATATATATATATATATATATATATGTATATGTATATTATTTGCATTAAATAAGTGTTGTACGATTTAAAGACGACTTTCAGCTACATTAACTCTGTATAAAAACTTCAACTATAACCAATGATTAAACTGTTCTTTCGTAAAGAATTTTTCATTCCATCCCTTTTTACTGTATCACGTATGTTAATGTTTGTAAATGATTTTATTAGTTTTAATATTTGGGTATCTTTATGAAAAGCACTAATACATTTTTGTATAATTTCAGTAATAATTGATCTGCATTAACAAAACGCACTGCACAAAACGAAAAGAAATTTCAATGTATTTTAAAGATCTCAGCATTTTTCCAAGTATTTACTGGATTTTACCCATATAGAAATTGCTAGAAATACTTTTTAATTCGTTTTTTATAAATCAATTTGTAATATTTTTAGCTCTTTCATTAAATTTTTCAGTATTACATCTTAAAGTGCTCAGAATAGTTTTAAAAGTTTACCTTTATAAACTCAATCAACTCTTTTATAATTAATGTCATTTAATTAAAATTCTGTAAATTTTCTTTAGAAAAGAATATGCAGCATATAATTACAGCTTTATTTTACAAAAAAAAGGACAGCAACCCAACGAAGATTTACCAAGTGTGATAGCCCCTTCTTCTTGATTAATTAGCACACTTTTTTTTTCTTTTTTTTTTGGAGCAATGAAAACCTATCCATAAAACACTATCGTTGAGTAATTTATAATTCAAGATGAAAAATTAAGTTTAAATAATATTCCGAGTATATCGTATTCATGTTGGTAGTTTTCTGTGTATGATTATTTATATAGGAAAAGGGAGAATTGTTAAGGATGTAATAAAAAAATGAGTAACATTTATTACCAAAGATATTTCTTTCTTCTGATCAATAACAACATAGAAATGTACTTTACCTTATATAGTGTAGGGAGAAGACAATAGTTGAAGGGCTGAAGGAAATATAAAAATTGAATAAGAAAATAGTACACTGTAAAAAACTTTAGTAACATGATGTCGTAATAGTTTTGGTATTCTAAAATACGTGTTTAAAAATAGAAATAAATACTAAAATCTATAAAGCATCGAGTTTAAATTATGCATATATATTTTGTAATTAAAAAATAAGAACAGGATTTCCAAAGCATATTTCAGATAGAGTAGTGGATAATTTAGATCAAAGGAAGTAATACTTCTATAAAGCTAAATGTTCAATTTTATAGTTTTATTTAAAAAATAAATTTCTGTTAATTATATTTTTTACCACTGAAGATGGTTCACAGTATGTAGACAAACATTAAAGAGTATTTTTATCTATCTTTATATTAGAGTATTTTTTATAGCATAAAAACATATTTACCAAACTAGAGACCAGGAATTCTGCTTTTTCAGAATTTAGTGTCGGCCCCGGCATTTCCATTACTTCATTTTCTTCTGATGGACTGATGGCATCTATTATTATGAAACAGCCATTATAAATGGAGTGTTAGGTGAAGATGAAAGAGCAGCCATAAAAAGTTAGAACTCTGATTTTCTGATCAGAATGGGAGGGGGGGGTGGCCTTTTTTTTTTACGACTATCTTTCATCTTCACCTAACACTTCCTTTATAATGGCTGTTTCATAATAATAGAAGCCACCAGTCCACCAGAAGAAAATAACTCGGTTAAGCGGGACTCTACTGCAGTGCAAAATATATTTCAATTTTAAGACTTAAAGCACACTTTTTATTTTATGTAAAATGACGTCATTCGCATTCGCTTAAGAATTTCACATTTACGATCTACTCTTAAACATCTACAGTAAAGCATGCATAGCACATCACTATCGCGAAATAATGCACAAATGCAGCAAAAAGATTCCGTCATTCAAGGAAAAAAAACCGGCTATCTAATGATTTATAGATACTTGCAATTAAATATAGTATATAATAGCTCCATTGTTTTAACAGAAATCATTCGTTTATATATTTTTTTCAAAATAGCACGTATTTTAATTACATTTTCTTTCGGTTGTTACGAGAAAATGACAATAAAAATATATAATTACTATTTTAAAACTATTTTTCCTTTACTTTCTACAGAAATGAAGTACTTCCGTTGCAAATATTAAGCAAATGGCTCCAAAAACTACAAAAAATTAATATTTCAAAAATAAATGGAGATACAGTTTTCAAACAAAATGCATTTAAAAGATTTCTTTTTTCCATTACGACGGTATAAAAAGTGAAAATGTGCGGTGCTTAGAAGTTTAAAAAATTGCTGAAGAGTATTTAATCGTAATGCTTTGCGGCTAGCTTCTGTAAGGTAACGTTATTTTTTCGACACAAAATAAGCTGGGAGAAAGACATAGCATACCGTACCGGAGGCTAATAAATACATTGTAATTACTGTGTATAGTTTATAAGGATATTTGAATCCTTGTAATACATACAGTTAAATAATATGCTCCATCAGCTGAAATAAAGAAAGCTTGAGAGGAAAAATGCTATAAATGTTAAAATATGTATATACTTCAAACGCAAGGGGCATGAGTCATTTTTCACCAGTCAAAATTCATTATACCCATATATTTTCAGTTGCAGTTAAATGTAGTTTAGGCAATTTTAAAATCCAGCAGTAACTTTACAGTAAGGATTCCAATCATGTACGAATTAGGAGTGAAAGCATGTGTGTCTTGAAAATATAAAAAAAGTATTTTCAGCATCATTTTGACTAAATCATAACGCATTATTTCTGCTTCATATATAAATTTGCAGTATCTGAAAGCTTATGGTGTTTTTAGAATAATTAATTTCAATCATTTTGATCCTGTTGATGTCAAAGATAGAAATTTATCTACGGAATAATACATACAGAGAAGCTCGTTTTGGAAATATAAAAAAAGGGTAGTTACAATGATTGCTCTACGCATTTCTTTCCTGAGATAAGTAAAAATGTAGGAATATTCTTGACTGCATAATGGACGGATGCAACGTTTTAGGAAGTATGAAAGTGAAAATAAGCAATTTTGTACGAGAGGAATACAAATAAAAAAGGTAAAATGAAACATTTATATAATATTATTCTCATGAGAACAAGGCATTTAACAGAATAGAAATAATAACTAAATGAGAATCAACCGTGATGTAAATTATGTGTCAAATTTCTCTTCTATTCTTAAAAAAAGTAACTAATTTTGCTGCTGGCGTAATTGGATATTTTGGAATATTTTCACTTATTTGGCAGTGTCTACCATACATATTGCATATAAAAGCATTAAACAAGTTGCGTTATTCAAAAAGTGTATCCCAAATACCCTTAAATTGGCAGCTTTTAAATACACGACTTTTTAAAATCTTTTTTTTTTACTGTTGAAATCGACAAGATAAATCAGTTGCATTACTTTTGCAGGATCAATATTTAATATCATAGTAATTCGACTATATTTTCAAGGATATACTTGACTAGATTCTCTTGCGAAAATCTTAGCCATTTTTTAAATGTGCTATTTTTTACATTGTTTTTTTTAATTTCATTGTATTTAAAAAAAAAAAAAATTAGTTCATAGCTTGAAATAGCAATTTTTATCTAATGTTCCCAATTTTTAACAAGGCCAAATAATAGTATTTCTAAACATTTTTCAATTGAGAGGTGTTTTTCTTTGTGTATATTAAAACAAATGGGAAGACTTTCAATGTTATTTTATGCATACGAAAAGAAGCATTTAATAGTGTAAATCACTACATATTTAAAATTATATGTTGAAAAAATCATATTTAATTAGATTTCTTTTAGTATCTTAACGAAAACTCTTCCTCTAGAAAATAAGAAATAAAGCAAATAGACAAATTTTCTTATTTAACGGAATATTGAAGATGATTTACATAAATGGAAGTATTATAAAATAATTAGCAACTAAAGGATCCGCCCTCTCACGTAACAGCTTTTGATGCTGCAATTTAACTGCATAATACCAATAAATATATATATTTTTTAATTTAATGCTGAATACTCCATACATTATACATTATCCCAACACCAACCATTACAAGTTTACATGCATATTTCTGGAATGCTTAGATACAAATTTCAATATAGATATACGAATTAATAGGGCACAATCCAAGGCATATAACATTTATTAAAATTATTTTTCTAAAAATGAGAATAATTGCGTGGAATTAAAAATCTTAAATAAACTTAAATTACAACATTGCAGTCAGTGTAAAAAGGTTTTTTCTCCTTGGTATGCGTTTTAAATGACGAGACTAAAAAATTTAAAGAGCTAAAACAAATCTGTGAATTTTTGTTTTGACTCTAAATAAAAATAAAAAATAAATAAATATGAAGGTCAATGCAGCTGATCAGTCAGATCTCAAATTCATCTTTTAAATGTTAAACCCTTATACTTAGAATCCATTTGTAATTTTTAATTCGTGAAATCCTCAAATGTGTTTATTCTCATCGACCAAACTTTTAATTGCCTGTTATTTTTTAATACATGCTTACATTAATTTTCATTTTTTATTAACAAAATGATGGATTTTTTTCCAAAACTAAATATCACAGATAGATTCCTCGTTTAATTTCCTATAGGAATCATTAGTTATATTACTATATCACTATGTTTACCAGCAAAGTTATCGGAATAAAAGTTACGGAACCCCAAATCACATTTGTCTGGAGGTACCCGGGTGCTGAACCGAAGTGAGGATTCCATCGGTTAAAAGTTATAATAAAATAACTATTTTGATATCACTGTGGTATGATGGTGTATGGATTAAGGAATGCCTTAAGGATTATGTTCGATTAATAAAAATATACCCAAGATATATTATTAATTTTACTTCAAGCATAAAAATACTTTCTCACAACTGCACTGTTAAAAATCGGTACCATTTTCTGCATTGTCACGCTACCGCTTTTATAGAATTTCTCTATTATGACCAATGAGAATGCTTCCTGATACAGTGAAGTAACCGTTTTCTATAAAAGCCTTGGAGCAAGCGAATACAACGTCATATGACGTTATGTATCGAAATAAAACAAATACACTTTGACGTTGAAATAAAATGCCCTTGATATTGATTCTTATTATTTAAAGAAGATTATAATCAGTATTTTACTGTTAAATGTTTGTGCACAGTGAACATACAGAAATTTTATATTTTATATTAAAGACGTGAATAATCACTTTTGCTAACAAGTCGTAAACCAACTTAGTGAAAAATGTCCAAGCCGGTAATCGAACCCGGACCCCTGGAATAGATCTCCAGTGCTCTACCACTAAGCCACACGGACGATGCCCAGCTTGGCATCTCTCACTTATATAAGTCGGTAAGGCTGACACTGCAGCACTAGATGGAACAGTGTTAGCAAAAGTAATTATTCACGTCTTTAATATTCAATAATTTCGAGCATAATTTCACTGCTGAAAAGTAGTTGAAAAAATAATTAAAAATTTTATATTTTATATATTAAAATTTTTTATATTAAAGAAATTTTTAAAAAAAGGACTTTTGTAAAGCAAGTGGATACAAAAGTCAGTAATATGCTCCGCGTAGATATCAATGTCAAAAATGGTATCATAATTAGCAAAAAAATTTTCATTCTTAAAAACTAAAAAAAATAACAAGATTGTTTGAATAAGCGTGTTTACAAATCAAGTGTGCAATTTAGTGAATTAGCACTAGACAGGATGGTAACTGATTACCCATTAGGTTTAAAAGTCTTGAAATATGCTTATTTTTGGGGTGATATTGGTAAGCTAATGCTTCAAATATATTATAATTTATATTTAAATAATTTCTCAAATCTGTATATTATAGAATGACAATAAAATCTGGGAAACAAAAAATGTAAAAACATTAGATTTCTAAATTAGATAAAGCTGTTTATATTTCCATAAATTCCTTGTGCATCAAATACTGGTGTTTTTGGTTGGCAGGTAGATAAGTATTCCGTACTGCTATTTGGATATTAGGATAATAAAGAAATTCTTGTCCAAACAGTTCCTTATCCTTATAAATATCAGCGTGAAATTAAATCTAAGATTTAATCTAACTATTTGTACTATCAATAGAAAATTACGATTGTAAATTTAATGAGACTGTTGGGTGTTCATGGTAGCAGAGTCCCCTGAAGAAATGTACTTTATTATCTAAACAAATTACCATAAGATTCAGTTCATCAGAATTTTAGAATATTATTGCATAAAAATGTGATTAGTTTAACGCTTCTAATTTATGAAATCTTCTAAGTATTTTTTTTATTCGTATAAACACTTATATAATTTGAAAACTGTCAAAATATGCTTATCCCTCCGACTGTCTTGGAAAAGGGCAAAATTGCAATGTTGTTTTCTCTGCATTTTTTTAAATGCTAAAAAAAAAAAATGATTCTTTGAACATTTTATAAAAAAACTTAATAACGAATATGAATGCAATCCTTGGAAGTATTAATCATTGTCCAATGTATTAAAAATACATTAAATCGATAGAATTATATTACATTAAATATTGCTTGTATTGCAGTGAAACCTGGAGCTTAGTGAACGTATTAACACGGGCTTGTCAGTGAGGGGGTTATAGGAAGCTAAATATTACGCAAATTGTGTTAAAACGCAGTTATTTGAACAGCTGACGTCGAGGATTTTGATCTACATATTTACTAGTTAGAACATTTTCAATTATCCAGCTGCAATAATGTGCACTGTCTCAAGTTGTTTAAATTCTTCTGTTGTGGTTCATATGTTTAGTTTAAACTGTTCAGTATAGTAATTTAATTTTTATAGAATACTCTATATGTTTGCCGTAAACATTAACTTATTCAAAATACTTCTTGCAGATATTCTAACTGTGAGGTTTCGTCATTTTCAATCACAGATGATATATAAAACGATTCCAGCTTTTTTAAAAGTAAAAATTGAAATACCACTGCACTTTTAATAAATGTAATTATAGATATACAATAATAAGCTTTTCACATTTTCTTTTTACTTTTGCTCTATAATACATATTTCCACTTCCGACTAGAAAAATTATATTACCTGATGTCGTGTTTCCCATATATTATTTAATTTGCATGCGGCGGAAAAAATTACATTTCAACACTTAATTTATAAACTATGTATAACTTAATTTAATTCTTATGTATTTCGAAAAAGAACGCAACATTCAGAAGTCAACTTCTTAGAAATTTTACGATAAATTTTAACTCATTCAAAGCAATTATTTCGGATATTTTAACAAACTGTGACGTTTCGTAAAACGTTTTCAATGAACGATGCTCTATAATAATATTTCTGCATTAAAAAACAAATAAATATGAAATACCGCTATATTTTTAGGTAGCTTTCTTTACAAAAAGCTACCTATTGCAGCCGTTCGGAGGAAAGCGATTTCAAAAAATGTTGGTATATTTTCATCGATCATGACCCCCAGACCCCGAAACCACCCTCCGTTCAAAATTGATATATATATACCCAGCAAACACAGAGCTATCGGTAAACATCGGCCGACAGCCGCTTTGCCGTTACCGACGGTATCGGCACGATACCGGCTGCCGCACCGGTTCCGTATCTTTTTCGTCACGCCGGGCGAGTGACGCCCGACAGATAGGCGCACAGCCGGTCCAGTATCGGCAAAACACTATGCCGACCGCACGCCAATAGCTATCCATACGAATGCCGGCCGCAGCCCGACACCAGCATCAATCGAAAAAAAAATCTGCTTTGATGACGCCATCTATGAACCATCGCGGAATGCATATTTGATAGGAACGTGTTTCGGCGTTGGATGAGGTTGGATTTGATCTAACGAACCAAAGGACAGGAAGTAGATGCGCTAACCACTTGGCCACTCAGACTTGATCAGGGGAGGATTTTAAGAGTTAATAAGGGGAAGTCTTATCGATACATAATTGTTTGTCATTGGAGGTAAATGGTAGATGGGAAAATTAGAATTTTGAAGTGTTTTTATTTTTTATTTATTTATTTGTAATTGTCTTACGCGCGTTTATTTAAAAGTTAATTTAATATTTAAATGAATGAAATAAATATCGTAGGGAATTCGTTAAAGCAAAGGAATTTAATAATAAATTTAAGTTTAATTAAGATATAGATATAATTAAGAATAATTAAGTATAGATATAAATTTAAGAATAATTAAGTATTTAAAAAAATATTTTTAGAGGTTTTGTTCAGTTAATCAAATTTTCTTATTAGGATTATAATGTAATTACATGCGCTGCGTTAATTTATAAAATATATTTTTTTAACATGGAAAAATTTATTTTAATAAATAAAACATTGGTAATTATTAACTTTTAATTAGAATAAGAATTCATTTTATGTCGTTTTGATGATTTAAAGTAGAACATATATTTAATGAGTATGTTGCAATGTTAATTTGTCACGTATCAATATTTTTAATTTAAAAATAAAATAAAAATATTAATTTACATTTTTTTTTCTTTTGGAAGATAATTTTAAATGGGGGGATATTTCTGATACTTTCTTATAAATTTAAGAATGCTTATTAAATAAAATAAGTGACTTTCAGAGGTTTTTCTCTTAATACAATTTTTTCTTTAGGAATTATAATGTAATTAAATGCGTTAATTCAAGAAATATATATTTGTAAGATAGAAAAGCTAATTTTAATAAAAAAATAAGTTGGCAATTAATCAGTTTTAATTAGAATAAGAGTTCATTTTTTGTCATTTGATGATTTAATGTAGAATATATTTTTAGTGATTATGTAGCAAAAATGATTCTTTTACTTATCAATCATCTTTTAAAATAGAAATATTCATTTTTTTTTTTTTTTTTTTTTTTTTTTTTTTTTTGTAAATAATTTTTTTAGAAGTGGGAGATTTCTGAATCTTTCTTTTAAATTTTAATGCTAAAAAGTTATACATATATTTTTATATTTTTATAGCTTGTAAAATAATTTTAAGCACTTTTTTAATAATTTTATTTTAAAATAAAATAAGAAACATAGCTATTGCTTTTAAAATGAATATATAATTAGAAAATAATTAATTTATGAAGTTTATTTTTCTACGATTAAGTTTATAACGAATAATAATTTTAAGGGGCGATTTAAAAAAACTCTTTTGATGATTCAAATAATTGTAAGCCTTTTTTTAAATTAATTCAATAACAGCTTAAGAAAAAAAAATAAGCTATTTTTGAATTTTTTTTGTTTATCACTATTAGCATTTCATATGAAATACATGAAATATACATAGCTTATCAAAACTCAAATTCAAACAAAATTAAGAAAAAGAAAAAAAAAATGTCGGCTAAGACTAAAAATTCCGAATCCGGACCGATATTGGCAAATCTAGTCGGGCCACTATCGGAAATCACATATCGGTCCTGCGTCACTTGCCGGTGTAAGTCGCTTGCCGATATATAACCATAAGGGGACCGATTAATGTAACCGGCAATCGAAAAAGCAGATTCTTATGTTTCAGTTGCCGACATGCTGCCGACACTTCACCGAAACCACTCTGCCCATGCCGATACTTAACCGACACTGCCGGCTGCGGTCCGATCGTGTGCCGAAAGAAATGTGTTTGCTGGGTATATATATATATATATATATATATATATATGACCTATGTCACACTGTAACTCTCGTATTTATGAACCGATTTGGATGTAATTCGGTGTGCACATAGTACATACCAATGTCTCGACCGAGTTCGTTGGCCAGCTTCATCCGCCATTTTGTTTCAAAATGGCGGCCATTTAAAAATTTAAAAAAAAAAATTAAATTTAAAATGTGGTACCAAAAAATTGAAAATGGAAAAATATTTTTCTCTTATGTATTTGACCTTTATACAAAGACTCCGTGGCAGTTTTTGTTTCGTCTATATCTTAAAAAATGGCTGATTTATAGCATTTTGAATTTCTAGCGAAGCTGACATTTTGAAACGTCCTGAATTTTGTCACGCGATAAAAGGCGTATTTATGAACCGATTTGGATGTAACTTCGTTTATACATAGTACAGACCAATGTCTCGACCGAGTTCGTTGGCCAGCTTCATCCGCCATTTTGTTTAAAAATGGCGGCCATTTGAAATTTTAAGAAAAATTTAAATTTGAAATGTGATACCAAAAAATTGAAAATTGAAAAAATATTTTTTTCTTATGTGTTTGACGTCGATAAAAAGATTCGGGAGCAGTTTTTGTTTCGTCTATATCTTAAAAAATGGCTGAGTTATAGCATTTTGAATTTCTAGCGTGGCTGACATTTTGAAACGCCCTGATTTTTGTCACGCGATAACAGTCGTATTTATGAACCAATTTGAATGTAACTTGGTCTATACATAGTACACACCAATGTTTCGACCGAGTTTGTTGGCCAGCTTCATTCGCCATATTGTTTCAAAAGGGTTGTCATAAAAAAAAATGTAATTTAAAATTTAAAATGAGGTATTAAAAAATTGGAAAATGAAAAAGATTTTTTTTATGTGTTTGTCCTTGATACAGAGATTCTGGAGCAGTTTTTATTTCTGAAAATTTGTTCTTTTGTTTATTTCTTAAAAAGTGGTTGAATTATAGCACTTTGAATTTCTATCATGGCTAACACTTTGAAACGATCTTGTATTTGTCTCGCGATACCACACGTATTAGCGTATTTGGATTGAAGAAGGCATGTGGATAGTATACATCAATATCTCGACCAAGTTCGCTGGCCAGCTTCATCAGCCATCTTGTTTCAAAATGGCGGCCATTAAATTAAAAATATATATATTTAAAGTGAGGTGCAAAAAAATTAGAAATTGAAAAAGGTTTCTTTCTTAAGTATTTGACCTTGATATAAGGATTCAGGAGCATTTTTTGTTTGTCTTTATCTTAAAAATTGGCTCAGATATAGCGGCTTCAATTGCTAACGTGGGTGACATTTTGAAAAATCTGATTTTTTGCCTGCGACAGCACTCGTATGTATCAACCGATTCCGATGTGAGTGAGCATGTGCACAGCAATCACTAAGGTCTCGACCAAGTTCACTGGTTAGCCTCATCCACCATGTTGTCTTAAAATGGCAGGCACTTTAAGAAATCGCCGAATTTGGCAGCGAAATATAAGTTACTTTAAATAGAAGCAGCTTGGATAAAGCTGACTAATTTTGCGAAATTCTCATTCAAAATGATTTAGTATTGATAAAAATTAGTATTGAATCTCCTACATTCGGTTTCCACTTAATTGAGCTTCGTGTGTTTGAATAATATAAGTTGGCTTTTTTAAAATAAGGAATATGAAAGCTACCTCTTCCTCCCGGCACTGGCCGGAAGGACTTTTTTATAAACTTAATCAAACAATAAGTTTTTCAACTTTCACAATTATTATTTAACTTTACTGATTTGCTTTTATATATGCAAAGGAAAACTTTAAAAACACTTATGCATAGTTAATCATTAAACCGAATTACTTTTGTCTTTTAATAATTATTTGCTCTTCCTATTTGAAAGATTCTATGATGTAATGTAATATTTCTGAGATTTTATTTAATTTTACAGTGATGAATGACAATGTTCTTAATAAATTACATTTGAAACGCTTAATTTAATTTCTGTGTCTTTAGAAATATAACTCAAGAATCAGAAAATGAATTTTTCGAGAAACTTATAATTGCTTAAGAAGTCATCTGAAATAGAACGTGTAAATATAATTTCATTAGAACATTTGGGAGAAAATGGTGTTTTTATCTTGCTTATTTAAATTTGACATACAGTATTTAGCTAATACAATTAATTGAAATTACCTTGAAAGATCGATTATTGTAATTTTCATAATTTCAATTTGGCTTTTAAAAAAATAAATCAACTAAATAGTGTACATATTCAAAGATTCCTTTATTTGAATGTTTAACAAATTATTTTAAAATGTATTTGATTTTAAAAACATGATTAGTCACTTTCTTTTTTTATGATATATTGCATTAAAAAATTTTTATTTTTCTGAAAGACATTTTAGTTTGATTTGAAGTACTTATCGACCTTTTTATGTACAGTCGATAAAAAAAGAAAGATAAACCTTATACATTTTAATCATAAACTTTCTGTCGACTAAAGCGAAATTAATGTTAATTAAAACTGTATTTGACAACTGTTGTTAATGAAAAGCATATTTAACCACAGATGTTATTCAAAAGCATATTTGGCCGTTGCCACATTAAAGTTGCTTCAAGCATACCTGTTACATAGCAAACTTAAACGTTTTCTAACATTTTATTTGAAATTTATAAATTTCAAAGGCATATTGTGTTTAACCCCAAATTACAACCTATTTTTCAATTTAACACAAACATACATAAAATATATTGAAGATTGTGTAAAGAAACTTTTATAAAAAATAACTTTATGTCTATGAAATAGGATTTGATATCAAAACATGTTAGAAAGTACCACCATTCATGTCAAAACATGATGTAAATGGGCACTGCATAGTTTGCAGTTTAGCCGAGAATATGTAATGTGTCACTCATCGAATTCACGTTCATTTACTACTCTTTAACCCTTTATGTACTGACTTATAAATTCATAAAAAAATATCTTCTAAAGCATTTTTTGTGAATTGTTTAAACTACATTAAAAGATGTACATATTTATTCAATAAATTTTAAAAGGATTTTAGAAGGATTAATTAAATTTGGTTTTAAAGAGATTTTGTGCAATATTTATAACCAAACTCAAATATTTTATTTTAAATATTTTTCTCAATATTATGTAGAATTGGGAAATGTGGAAATATAATGTATTTACAACAGAGATGTAGAAGCTTTCCAAATTGAACCCCCCCCCCTTCCTCCACAACGCCAAGAAAGCTGAAATGATGCAAATGCAAAATAAAGCATCCTTCTATAGAAAGAAAACATATCATGACACATGATTACTGCTATACTGAACCAATAACATGGTGAACGCTGGCTAAATAATAAACATCGATATATTGAGGTCCCATGTCCTATAGTAATTTAAATATGTAAGAAGCAATGGATGGCGTAGATATTGGATATCGAAAAAAAATGACTGCTACTGGAGCAAGGCTTAAAAATGGATTTAGGAAGTTGTGTTTTGTTTTAGTAACTTAGCAAATGTTAATTAATGATCTTAAAACAAACGCTACACTGCAAGAAAGTAAATTTCAAAACAAATTCTTTTTAGCTTAAGATGCAGATAGTTCAAGCTCTTGTTATATCCACATTGTCCCAAAGCAAAATTCTATTATGAAGCTGAGAGCTTGTCACTGCAGTTACAAAGAGAAAACTTTTAATGAAGCCTGAATAAGGTGGTGATGATCCGGATTCTACTATAGAGCATTTCGAATCACCAATGAAGTACTTCTCGGTTATTTTTAACATTCGTAATTTTTTAAATAAATTTTCTGCATTGTTTTCTGAGTTTAAAGACATAATTATGTTTTTTATCATATAATTTTTGGAGGCGGCTACCCAGCTACGTAGCCGTTGCTTGTTAAAACCTTTTTTTTTTTTTTTCATAAAATGCTGCACTTTTTTCTCGTTTTCTAACTATCAAAATCAATCAAAACGTAAAATGTTCCCATTAAATCGTCTACATTTTACATAATTTTAGAATTTTCGTGAAAGTTAAGGATCTAGGTCAATTATATATTTACAAACAGTAATAATGAAAAGTCAAACAATATATTTCGCTTACATTATCTTTTATGAAAAAATCACAGCCTCGCCTTATTATTATTTTTATTTATTTTTTTTTTTTTTTTTTACGCAGATTGCATATAGGTCTACTTTTCTTTTTTTTTTACAAATATCAATTTAGAAAACCTGTTTGAGACAAAAAACAATTTTCTATTTTATTATTATTATTATTATTATTATTATTATTATTATTATTATTATTTCTTGGAAGAAAAAAAAACTCGTTTATTTTTTCATCTTAAAATACTGAAAACCTATATGAATAAGTTGCAGCCCTTACGTTTTATTGAAATTATAAGAAGAACAGAATAGAAGGTTTTTTAAATAGTAGTACATTTTTATTTTGTTACTAAACACATAAAATAAATATATGTACATCCCTTTTTATTCTTATTATTTTCCTGCTTCGCAGTATGTTGTTATATATTTACAGTATTAATCAGTGTTGAAATTTAAAGAATAGATTTTCGGAGACATTGAATGTTCGTCCAGAATTATTTGTCACTTCAATTGGTTTCAATTTACACATGACTTTATTGACAGGAACCAAACCACTGTAATTTTTGATAACTTAAATGTAGTTGCTGTTTCTGATGGATAAAATAAGCGGACTAAAATGTCATTGACCTCTTAAGTTGCACATTCAACAATTTACATATATGGATTTATCTTTATAGATGCACGATATGATATCATTATTCTTAACGAATGATACTTTTCTAAACTCAATTGTGGTTTTGAGATCATGAAATGTCATTTTTATATCGAAGTAATATATCACCTAGTTTGACTATCACTTACGGGTATATAGCGGTGATAACCCTGATTTTCTTGTACTAGGACACAACATACAAATACTTTTTACAGAAAAAATCATTTTGTGTAATTTCGAGACAATAATATAATTTATCCCTCAAGATTTAAAGAAATAGAGCTTTTACATATTTTGTTGTGAGAATATTTAATCATTGTAGATGCTTTAAAAACCCACAGTTGTTGCATCTCGTTTTGTAGTTCACCTGCACCAGCGCAATATTTTTTTCATGCGATGCAAAATAAAATCCTATTCTGCTACTATATGAAACTCGATTGGTGTTGGGAAACATTGTTGAATTTGTTGTTGCTAGAAATTATTTAAAGGGAGACTATATGAAATAAAAATAATCACTTTTAAATCATATAATAAAGGGAAGATAATTCAGCTTACCTCTTTTCTCAGGATCGTCCACAGCTTTTTTTGCCCAAGTTATCTGCGAGACTTATCCATTGGTTATTTATGTGAAGTATCCATTGCTTTGACCTATAAAAACTTGCGAAGGGGGAGTTTTTATTAATGTGCACTGTAAAAAAAACGACATTTTTACAGCACAAAGTACTGTTCATCTCGCGCACAAACTCGGTCACAGTGAATGTGCTGTATCTTTCTTTGGTTTCCTGACTATATTAACATGGAAAATACAGTAGTTGCGTAACATTAGCAGCACAATGTGCTGGTAATTTGGACGACAGCAGTTTGTGCTGTAAAAAAATGCGTCCAAATTGCCAGCACATTGTAAATTTTACGCAACTACTGTATTTTTCATGTTAATATAGTCAGAAAACCAAAGAAAGATACAGCACATTCACTGTGATCGCGTTTGTTCCGGCAAATCTACAGTGGTTTTTTTACAGTGTGTCTTACTTCATTATTCAAGTTATTGTACCACTTTTTTGGTATTAATTGAATTTATGTGGGAATAACAGGGTCATTTTTGCTCCAATCTTTTTTTAAAATAGATTGAATGAATTAATAACATAAAACATTATTTATATGAAATGAAACACGTAAAGAAATTCAAGGTTATTATAATCAAAGTACTTATTTTCTTTTACAGTCAATAAAATTAAATATATAGTTCTTGATGTAAGGATTAGTGCAGATTTATATTATAAACGTTTATTGTTTTGATTGACAGTTGAAATGATGAACCAGGATATAAAGTTCTATTTTGTATCAGGATGAATTAAATGATGTAAACGTTTATCATATAGAAAACATTAAGTGTTTTGAAAGTAATTAAGTTGATTAATGATAAGGTTTTTCTGAAGGGATTAGCATTTATAACAGTTCTTGTGCCAACTGCTTGCACCAGCACAACAGTAAATAAACTTCTGTATTCCAGATACAACATTCTACGTACATTTACAACATGTTCTCGAAATATATACTTAGTCGTTGTATCGTGTATAATACGTCATTTGTAATGTGTATCACTTATAATATAAATATTTAAAAAAAGATTTCATTAAATTTCTTAAAATAAAAACAAAAGGATTCAGTGTATCATTTGTATTGGTCCAATTGGAAGCTTTGAATTTCATCTTGGACTGTAAAAATATACTTGTTTGATGAATCTCTAATGATTATATAGTCAAAATATGAAAGATTCGATTTACGTTTTCTAAGGTGTTGAGCTTCAACCAACTGTTAATTGTAGAAACTCAGCACAAAATAATATATGTGCGATAAGATCCACTTTGATCTCACTCACTATTTGAAATTTATTTTATCAGAAAATTAAACTTCCAAGGTGTACTCCTGGTTTGGGACATTCGAAACAAATATGCAGTCAACGGATTTCACTCTTTTAAATCCTTCGGCAATGGTGTCTCTTGCACAAATTTTATGAGGTTAGCACCAGTTTTTATTATTATTAATAATTACATTCAGTTACACATTTCCGAAAATGCTTTAATTAAATAAGACAAATATTATTTTTCTGTATTACTGGTGCTAAAAATAAATTTTGTATGCACGTTTTAAAGGTACATATATTCAACCGCAGTCCCCAATAGTTTAATGTCGTACACAAAAGAGTAAAAAAAATGTCCGGTTACTGATGTTTCGTTTCCCACTTCTATCATCAATTTAAAATTCCGGTTTTATTTACACGCACAAACACTGTGAATGGCAGGTGTCACAGGCAGAAAACACACAAACCTATTAATATCAGTATTGCTACATGGAATGTAACATAATTAATTTGAATAACATTCTTAATCTAAATTTAAAATAATTTTTAAAAAATGTTTATATATTTAAAAGGTGTATTAATGTTAATGTATACATGAATTAATTTAACTTCATTATAAGTTTCAAATATTGGCAAGAAGTGAATTAATAAAAAAAAAGACATTCATATATTTTTAAAAACTTTTATGTGATTTATAATAAATTAAAATGACATTATAATTTGTATTACTATATGTTCTAACATACAATGTTTTTGTTCTTATAATTTCAACAAAATGAAATGATACTGCGATTTGTATTACTGTGTGTTCTAATAAACTTATTATAATTTCAATTAAATTTAAGGGCTACAATTTATTAATGTAGTTTTCAGTATTATAAGATGAAATAACAATATTGGAACATTTTTGAAGGAACTAAAATCATCGTATAAAGAAAAGGAAAAACTTATTTTCTCTAGCTGGACCGGAAATGAAAACAGGTGTAGCGCATTTTTAATGAACAATTCAAAATCCCCTTAAGTCTCATTCATAAAATTTACACTGTTACTTTATATAATAAAGATATTTATTATCCTAAGTTTTCAGAATTTTTTACTGCGTACTTTTCGAAGTGTTAATTAGTGAAAATTGCTTAAACCAAACTTAACACAGTTTTTAATATGCTATACGGAAGAAGGAAAACGGTTCATAAGTTTGAAAATTGTATACAAATTAGAACTAGTGGAGATTTCTTTTTGAAAAAAATATTTAAGTTAAACATGATTTCCTTTATAAAGAACAATAGTAGGGAAGTAATTTTTGATATTTTATATCTACTGTTTGTAAACATGTTTTTGACCTATATCTTTAAGTGTAATGAAAATTCTATAATTAGGTAAAATATAGAATTTTTCTTTTGCTGAGCATTTCAGTTTTTTTTTCATCTTGATAGATATAAAAAAACAGGTTCAGCATTTTCTTTAAAACACGTTTTTTGACAAACAACGTCTGTGTAACTTGTTAATAATAGCCACCTCTAAAACATTTGCAGTCAAATAAATTTTTAATCATATCATTAAACTCTGGAAAGTCTTGGTTAAAAAATTAGAAAAATTAAAAAGGTCGAGATATACCTCCTTGATTATTCGAAATGGATTGATTAGAAAAACATTCAAGAACGCGTTGTGAGAAATAAAGCATACCAGTCAGTTTCTTTCCTACTATAAATAAATATAGTCATTAAGTAAATATAGTCTACATGCAATTTCCTTATCAGTGAATTTCCCTTTATATAAATTCAGAACTGATATTTGTATATTTAAATAACATTTACTGCATGAAACATTAAAAAAGGGAAAAATCAACTTGAAGAATATTGTAGGCGATATTTACACAGAAAATGCCTAACAAACACATTTGTACGAGTGACCCCTAAATGTTTGAGAGGAGAACAATATAAAGTTTTTGAACAATTTTTGCTAATGTCTGTGGGATGGTAACTGCCTAATAGCGAAGAAGAAATTAAATGTGAACTTAAAAATATCCTCTGTCTTCAGTTACTTTTTTAGGACGATGCAGTTTGACATACATTCCAATATGCCCTATATGATATGACACTGAAGGAGCAAGAAAATTATATTTGTATCAGACAGGGAAATAAATACTGGTGTTAACGATGTTTGAAATGCTGTACTATATCCAAATTAAATATACGTTTATCACCCTTTTCAAATATCATTTTCAATTATGGCCATATACATTGCTTCTGAACTCAACATCATTTTTAAAAGCGAATTAAACACGCAAAACGATGAATAAAGTATCTCGCGAAGGATTTTTAACAATACTTTTATCTTAGTTTATCATAGTTTATTAATCATTACTCACATATTGTTAAAACACCCTACTTTATTAAACACTATTGTTAATTAAAAATAAATGAATGCACGCACCAGAAAAAAGTCTCTAAAATTGCAGTGCAAAAATCTTGCACTGTTTTACTCGTTGAATACAATATAATTAACAAAAATATTTATCCAAAATTGGCTACGATTCCTAGAGTTTGATGTCCACCTCTGTGGTCCCCACTCAGCCCGTAATTTGGGAAGAAGACGGGGAGCCTGGCTGGGATTTCGTACTCGTGTGCCAGCCGTCGCTAGGAAAGTGACCGGAAGCAAGAACTTCAGATTGTGTTTTTTCCGTTCTCCTGGGGATGATGACGGACGGTCTGAGTGTCGAGTTTAGGTACTTTTGTACCCAGACGAGAATAATTGGAAAAGTCTTGCAAAAGTGCGTAAGATAGTGCCATTATTCAAACACAGCGATTCAGTAAAATGTCGTCAAGGGACGTTGTTCAGATCTACTGTTTGTTCCTGAATCGGCCACTTTAGTGTGGAAAATGATCAGGGTGAGGTGTGCTGTGACGTAGGCAGCTACATGAGTAAGTTGAAGATAGTGCCACGGTATTTCTCAGATGGGATGAACGCAGAGGATTTTTCGTTGTGCGTAACGGTGACTCAGGTAACTTTATCAGAGTCCTATCTGAAGACAGTCTCTGCTTTGCGATATGGGTGTTAGCTGTGGTTTCGACATCCATTTCAGTTCATTCTGTTGACTAGCCTTGTAGCGGGACGTACCTAGACGCTCGCTTTTGTTGGTTAGTGTTCCTGCGCTTCTTCGTGTGTGTATACGTGCAGCAGACCGTTGCTTCTCTGCTTGGTAGGATTTTTCATGGCCCCGGCTAGCCGCCGATATGATATTCCTCTAACCTGTAATGGTTTCTTCTATGTTTTTACAACTGTATTTCTGGGGCCCTGTGGTGGCCGCAATACTGGCGGCCTGTCGAACATCTCCGGCTCTTTTCAGTACACATCCATTTTAAAGGAATATTTTGATCCATTTTTTAATGCTTTTAGCATATTATGGTTTTCCTTTGTACACTGTTCCGAACACTCATTGTGCTGTGATTTCTGATTCATTTTTTGCACCGTATATTGTATTCAATGCATATTTTAGTGCACTTTATAAGTGCATATCAATTTCATTCTGTTCGAAAGTCTGTAATATGATTAAAATGCATTTGAAATATTTTTCAGCATACATTAAGAGGTATAAGATTTGGCTGATACTAATTATGTTTTAGCAATTAGGGATATTACCCTCTGAATACAAGTATTTTCTTATTTTTAACTTCTAAGCATTTAAATAGACTGAAGTGGTTTAAATGCTTTTTCAAATGTGTATTTTATTTCTGTACTTTGTGTCACAAAATGCCTAAAATAATCAAAAAATATAGTTGGCATGTAGCTCATTTGTACATACTTCAAAATTTGAAAAACTCTCTCGAAGGCATTAACGGCCAAGTCGCAGGAAGCCATTTTCAATGAAAGATTTGGGATGTTTGGCTTTTAACTTGTGCGAACTTCAGATATCACTATTTTTTCTGGCTGAAACATTAAGGAGAACTTGGCGCTTTTTTTTTTTTTTTACCGAAAACTTTTTGTTGGGATATCACTACTTTTTGTATGATTTTTCAAGTTTGTTATTCTAAACTATGTTAATATGAAAAAACTTAAATGTCGGTACTTTTACGTTAGCCGGGATACAGATCTCCTCATTAGCATTTTTGTTTTTTCTCCAATAGCAGTTTTCATTTTTCACATGTGTAAATTAAAAACAATGCTTTATTTTCAAATAAAATATTTTGGTTTATGTAATTATTTCTTATTTCTTTATTTCTATGTTAAATATTCTATTAAATAAAATGAGGGAATTACATCTATTTTAAATGAGATGACTGAAAAGTTCATATTTTTAAATGAAATGAATGCAAAATGAACAATGGAGTTAGTACCAGTATTTGGCGACTTACCACTTCCGCCCGGTTAACATAAAATACCTAAATGTATTTTATTGAGCTTTACAAATTTATACTTTATTTCTTTTTATATTAAAGTACTAGCCGTCTCTAGCAAGCAGTATTTATTCTATTAATTGCATGTTAACCGTTGCATCATGTTACTGTTATTCATAATATAATTTACTTGCCCATTCTTTCGCCAAGTCGGAAGCTTTTGATAGAGGAATCAAGATCTCTTTGCGATCATGGAAGAACATCATATATTTTATGTTGTTATGTATTTCATCTTTCGTGACAAATATCTCTTAACTCACTTATGCATGTTTCCTTATCAGTTACGATTCGTTCTCTAATGCGGAAATGTTTAATCCTATTAAGTAATCTTTTCTAAATGGGCTCAGTGCCAATTGTTGTATTTTAACTGATACGACTGGGTACAAGTGAAATGGTTCTTATGAAATCCTTTGACAATATCTTCATTTACATTAAACCATATTGATGCTAATATCTTCTTTTTTCACGTTAACCTTTTCATAAGACTCGATTACGGAAGAATAGAAGGTCTACGGACTCACTGCTATGATCCATTTGAAAATCTATCATTCTTCTCATCTGATCGTGTTGAAGAATTAGTCAATGTGCCATGGTTTTAAGATTTTAGCTAATTTTATTCGAAACCTGAAAACTAAAATGCGAGGAACCGGGTTATACAAGATTCATTCTAACGTACATATCGATTAACAGGTTACATATTATAGAATTATAATAATCATAAGGAGAACTGGCAGTTTCAATGCTTTAATAGTCTCCGTAAATTATCTTTATATAATACAGAAGTTTTAGCAGTGTAAAGATTAACAACATAGTCACAGTAAGTATAATAACAGTACAATATAATAACAATAGCAGAGGTTTAGGGAAGTGACGAAACTAATGTCACTTCGGAAATATTCGTACGTTATACCATTTAACTATTCAGATAATATTAGGAAAAATAGAAATAGATGGCTCGCATTAATAATTAAAAATAGTCACTAGCGTCAAATACTCGCCAAGCTTGGCGACATTTAGCAAAGTGTCGCCACATCTGGTAATATATCATGTCAATTCTCAAATTTGGCGACAAAAAATGTTTTGTTTATTATGACGTCATAATGATGCATATGTATTATGTAATATACACATACCTATAATATGTATGATGCAAATGTATTGCGTATTATATGCATATGTATAATATGTATGATGCAAATGTATTACATATTATATGCATATGTATAATATGTACGATGCATATGCATAAGTTCATTAACATCACTAAAACGCACTTAAAAGAATAGTGTTCCATAAATAGTAGGGATATTTGCCAGATTGAGCAGAGTGCTATTGAGATTAGAATTTCGACATTTATAATAGACCGGGAAGCGTCTGCACGCAACATCACCTCATCGAGTTTACAGCTGGATTTTTAGGATTAGTTAAAACTAGATTAGCATATTAAATTGCAATTGGTCTGTTAAGTCATATCTTGGTAGAAACCACCTGAAGACCTAATTTTAATGGTTAACTGATAGGTTTACTATTGTATTTTTCTGCATCGAAATATATGGAAACATGGGGGAATGGGTGCAGGAAAACACAACGGAAAATCCCCCGATTAACCCGTAAAATCGGGTCTGTAGGTGGTTTCCACAAAGATATGACTTGGCAGACCAGTTACATTTCAATACGCTAATCAATATTTAAGTAATCCTAAAATTTCAGCCGCCAACTCGATGAGGTGATGATCTGTGCAGACGTCTCCCGGTCTTTAATAAATTTGTTTTAAGGAAGTAAAAGATAGAAAGATGGACAGATAAACTGAAAGATTTGCCTTATTAAGATTTTTGTAAAAGCATATAAAAGTTCATTCAACTTGAAATCATGTAACACCTTTATAACTCAGGCTAATTTTCTGTAATCGGGTTTTGGCGACAAACGTATCTTATCTATAACTAAAATCTTTCTTTTACAGATTTAAAATGAACAATAAATTAACAGTAAGTAGGCTAATTATACAGTATAATAACATTAGCAGCGGACTTCGGACGCCGCATCTGTCGCACTTCGTTAAAGACAGCTTTATTAGTTACACATTTCATATAATTAAAATGACTTTTTTTAACTTTCATATGAGAATTAGGATATTTTTCCACTATAGGGACCATGGCATTTAAAAAAAATCTTGACGCAATTCGGGCTTCAGAAACTGAGATATGTTGCAATTGATTTAAACAACTACGAAAACAAACCTGACGAACTTTTATGTTATTTATATATGTATTTACGTACATATAAACATTTTATTTATACATGCATAAAATGTTATTTTTTATATACAAATTATTTATGTTGGTATATAAAAATAAATAAACGGGTTCCTTACATTAAATAAATTGTATACATATGGAAAAAATTGCTTGTGTATATGACACAGTAAATAGGTTGCCAGAAAATACGTTATTATCAAATTTCTTTTCTCTTCAAGGCTATTTTCTGTATTTCGCCAAGGCTACTATATCGGAAACGTACCGAATTGCGGTTATATTTTGTTAATTTTTTTATTGTTTTAATATCGTAAATATTCATAACCTATACAAATTAAAAGTTTTAGGTATATTCATATATATAATTATATATATAATCATATATTAGCATATATATAAAATTTTATTCTGCTTAAAATCCCGTGACCCCTTCAAAACTCTGTAATCGAGTTTTGGCGACCAACATTGGCACAATTGAATGTGTTAAGGAACTGTTTACGGCCAAATGAATACCCCCTGTTTGAAGGGTTTAGAGGCGGAAATTCTGTGTTTTTAGATTCTTCTGGTTAATTGTGCTACAAACCCGACTTACTTGTTAAATTTCATGATTCTACGATTTTTAAAAGTACCTTAGTTTTTTGATGATGTGAAGTGAGTCAGTGACAAAAAAGCACTTTTCGGAATTTAATATTTCGAAAACTACTAAATACAGAAACATGAAATCGTGGAACCTTAGTTCGGTTTGACCATAAGAACATGTGTATAAAAGAAAAATTTCTATATCTCTCCTTAAAATAACGTTATGAGTGGGTGAAATATATGCCGAAATGGTTCAGGAAAAGATAGCTTACGGCTTGTGCGAACTTGGCGCACGCACTGCCGTGCTCCCAGATATATTTAGTTTTATATCATATTTTAGAACGTCAGTCATCGGTGAATTCTAAACGGAAAGTTCAGTGACAGTTACCGGTGACTGACGTGGCGCTTAGCCTGTTAAAGAAAAAAACGTCTTAAGGTACGATCTAATCAGTGCCACTTAGTCAGCGTGCAACTACGCTACTTTGGAGCCTTAATGACCACGTACAAATCCCCAAAGTAATGTTTAATTAAACCATATGGTGAATTATGATAAAAATTTCTCAATAACTAAGTCCCAATTGAATAAAACCTTTCACCAGTATAGTGAGGGGCACGACTCCTATAACATTCATTAAAAATCTGTTAGCACAATGTTTGGTAGTCCATTAGTCTACTCGATATAAGTAACGTATAACAACTATTTTTACGATAAACATGAAAATTGATATCTTTAGAATATATCGGTTTTTTAAACATTGTAAATGTTCTTTTTTATAAAGAAAAAATTCCAATACGAGTCACAAATTCGATTTTACGTAACATAATAAAACATACAACTATATGTATAGATAAATTCCTTTATTAATTCTTACTTTCATTCATTGAGGAATTTGTTTAAAGATATTTTATTAAGAATCCCTTTCTATTCTATCATAAAATCAACCTTTGTTTAATTTCATAGTTTTGAATTAATAGGATCACTGTATATAATTTATATTTTTGGAAAATATAATTAATGAAAATTAAAAAAAAATCTACTGTAAATTCCTCTTTTAAAAATATTACTGTTTTAATAAGCGAAAAATCAAATTTTTGACTTTCCACCCCATTAAACAGGTTGCAATCAATTACACGATCAAAAGTGGACATTAAGGAAAATTTATTATTCTTTAGGGAAAGTTTGTTAATTACTTTAAAAGCATTACAATTAAACTCTTGATATTTACCTTACGCAATAACTGCCAGAATTAAATGTAAATAATGAGATTAATAATTATATTTTTTAGTTTATGATTTAATTGTTATGTAATCTATTTATTTTCATTCATACCAAGCAAATTAACCCATCCCACCCCTTTTTTTTATCTTATTTGCAGACATTCATTGGTATAAATTAAATATGTACCCAAGTGATTAAGCCAGAAATGTTTAATAAAATTAAAAAATATTATATATTTTAAAAAACAAATTTAATACATTCTTCAATTGAACAGCGGTCATTCATAAAATATAGCGATCTAGGCTCTTGGGAATATTTGAAGCAATTGATCATAATGCATATTTTATTTGACCGTTTAAACTGCATCTATTTTCAATTAGATATTTTTGCATTTTTATTAATTTTATCAAAATTTGTGTAAATATCTTTCAAACGTGGGCATCGTATGCATTTTATGGGGAAGGCTTACAAGTAACAAAAAAATTATGATAATGGGAAATATTTACGTTTCTCTTTAAATTAAAAAGAAATTACCCATTTATTTCTTCTTGTGAAAATATTTTTATACCATTTAATCTCAATTATCTATTTCATTCAATTAATAGTGCTTATTAAACATCTCCATGTATCATCTCAAGATGTTTCATTATAAAGGAAATGTTACTTACGATGGAATTAATTTATTTTTATTTAATTTTTATATATTTAAATATTTATCGAAAAATCTGTACATCATAATGAAAACTAAATTGAAGCATCTTATACAGAAAACTTTAAAATATAATTAGTTTATCTATTTGTGTTTTTGATAATAAAGCATGAAAATGTCGGTTCTTCAGCTGCTGCAGCAAGTTTCTGACAAACATCAGCATAAATTAAACATTTTGCATTGGATCTCATTGAAATTTTAACAACATTTTATATGAAAACTACGAAAGGTCTTTAACCCGAGAGTAGCCGTGTGTTTATTTAGAATGCTGGTGGTCGCGTTCGGCCTTTTATGCGGCCCATTCTTGCTAGCTGAAAAAATGTTGATATGTAAACGTTTTCAATAATTATTCAATTATTACATAACAATGACGTTATAAAGTTTCACTTTACTCAAATTAGTCAGTTTCCCCATGCTCTATGATGTATTGGAAAGGGTGAGTAGGAACTGAAGCTAGTGATTATGTATTGGGTTTTTAGACCGATTTCTACTTTTCTTATCAATATCTATACCAGAAAATATCCTAGAATGTCATCAAACTTTACTATGATAATGGAGAAATATTTAAGGTCAGCTACCTAAAATTCGACTATTATATTTATAAGGGGAGATAGTTTAGAGGACGATAACTAATATGGACGGCAAAAAGACCGACACGCGACTGCTGCCGCGATAAATAAATTATTCATCTTTATAAAAATTCAAAAGATGAAAAAAAGGGTACGATATTTCGTGTACACTACCTTTAGCATTGTACTATTTATAAAAGTAGGATATGCATGTT
Organism: Maratus speciosus; assembly: GCA_963932465.1. Lineage (NCBI taxonomy): Eukaryota > Metazoa > Arthropoda > Arachnida > Araneae > Salticidae > Maratus > Maratus speciosus. The sequence continues at coordinate 539,792,982 of OZ010786.1, read as the reverse complement.
TTCATACCTATGTGTTACAAATTATTGTCTTTCATCCATACTTCACCCAAAATTCTATATAGCAATTGAAACGGTCCATATTAATAATTATTTGTCGGCTTTGAAACACATGTTCTTTTTAATGAACGATCCCCATAAAGGAAAACACACTTTATACTATATCCTTGATACTTATAGTAATATTTAGAGCAATTAATCATAATTCATATTGCACCCAGTCATTAAAACTGCATTTATCACAATTCGACATATCAATATCCCTTAACTATCTTCATCCAAAGTTAATATGAATGATATTCAAACGTATGTTTAAATTACAGATTAAGAGAAGTGTATTCAAATGCATGTATAAAAAAATGATTAATGAATTATTTATTCACTTGCTTATTTAACGATATTCTGGAATGAATTCTTCACGCGGAGCCTTTTTTTTTTATTCTAAAAAATCTCACTAATCCTTTATATACAATGATTTCTTCAGTAATTAATCAGCTTTATGTGTTAGATACGTATGTTTTATCTGAAGGATTAAATAAAGATTTTTTTTTTTTTTTTTTTTTTTTTTTTTTTTTTTTTTTTTTTTTTTTTACATGAAGTTTAAGCGTAAAAGGAAAAAAAAGTGAGATTTATTTTTGCTTCGAAATTTAATCCTTCCAGGAATTTTAATTATACATGTATTTCTCAAAATAAATCTATTAAAACGGTTTTATAAAGGAAAGTACTAAGTAAATAATATAGTTAACATAAAAAATAATTAAACTAAATTATTTTTTTCTCTCTACGTAATTTTTTTTTAGAAATCTATAGACTTATATTTAACATCAGTAACATTTTTAATTGAAAAGTGAATGTATATGTATATATATATAATAAGGATGGAATCACAAACATTTGAACGTGTATAGATTGAGGACTGACCCAATGGAACTTTTAAGGACATTTAAAACCTTAAAAATCAATTTTTTAGTTTTGTAAATTTCAATTTAAATATTATTCAAGGGTACATTATATGCTTTATGGCAAGCATTTATCACAAAAAAAAAAAAAAAAAAAAAAAAAAAAAAAGAGAACAAAAGGGAATTTTAAGCATTGTCTTAGAAATCTTCGAAATGCCCCCTGCGCATTCCATATCAATGAAAATCCCCAATATTTTTTATAAAAGTTTGGTTCATATATATAAATAAAACTTTGCATCGAATTTTATATATTTGAATACAAAGGTTTAAAAAAAAATTCAATTTTTTTTAAATTTTCTAAAAAAATTTTAAATTTCAAAATTTTTATTTTTATTTTTTTGTAAATTTCACTTTAAATATTACTCAAAGGTTCATTATATGCATTACGGCATCCATTTATCACAAAAAAAAAAAAAAAAAAAAAAAAAAAAAAGAAATATTTGAGAAAAAAATGGAATTTTTAGTTTTAGAAATCTTCGAAATGCGGCTTGCGCGTTCCATATCAATGAAAATCCCCAATATTTGTTATAAAAGTTTGGTTTATATATATAAATAAAACTGCGCATCGAATTTTATATATTTGAATATAAAAATACAAAAAAAATTCAATTTTTTTTTTTTTTTTTTTTTTTTACCTTTATATTCAAATATATAAAAATTCGATGCACAGTTTTATTTATACATATATATAAACCAAACTTTTATAAAAAAATTTTGGGGATTTTCATTGATATGGAATTCGCAAGCCGCATTTCGAAGATTTTTAAGGGGAGGCGTAAAATTCCACTTTTATCTCAAAAATATTTTTTTTTTTTTTTTTTGTAATAAAAGCTTGCCATAATGCATATAATGTACCCTTGAATAATATTTAAAGTGAAATTTACAAAAAAAAAAAAAAAAAAAAAAAAAAAAAAAAATATATTTTTTAAGGATTTAAAGGTTCCTTATCCCCTTAAACAATATTATATTGAGATATTAAGTATTAAAAAAAATACAGTAGAACCTCGATTATCCGAAGTAATTGGGACCGACCCTTTTCAGAAAATCGAAATTTTCGGATAATCGAGAATGCTTCAATTTTAAGATTAAGGAGAAATATATGCAATATTTCTTAGTATGGTAACAAGTGCTTAATAAAAAATAAAGCAATAGCAAAATAAAAACAAGAATAAATTACCTGAATTTTTATTTTGAAATTAAGTGCCTTTTACATATATCACAAGGGTTTGAAAAAATGTTTTGTTTGTCGCAGTTTCGATTGCCTTTGCTTTGAAGCGCTACCGCGAAGTTTTTAAATATTATTAGTTCACTACTTTCACAGTCTTTCTGCTGCTCCAGCCTTGCCAAACCTTTTGCAAAACATTCAAAAGCTTCAGAATTGCTAATTTGTTCATTTTCTTCATTACACTCCACAGCTTACGGGAGCTCAAGTTAAATTCAAAGGAACGCTAAGAAAGGGGATCGAAAATATTTATATGTAATCGTAATTCGGAAAGGACCGCTTGCACACAAGGTATATTATAGTTTAACAAACAGAAATAAAAAGTTTTCAAAATTGATTTTTCACACAAGGAATGTGATAGTTAAAAAAATAAATAAATAAATAAATAAATAAAAAATAAAAAAAGGTTTAAAAATGGATTTTGTTTAACCGAGATTTTCGGATAAAAGAGGTTCTACTGTATTTACAAAAAGGAGTACAGTAATCACTTAACATTCGCAAGGTTTAGGTTCGCAAAAACCATGGTGAATGTCAAAATCACGAATATTGAGACAAGCATCTCAATATTGAGACAAGCAATCTTCCATGCATAAAATGAATGAAAAAAAAATGTATATTTATTAAAATTTAAACAGTACATACTATAAATAAATTTCAAAAATTATAAACATAATGTACAGAGATTACTTGATAGTAGATAGCTGAAAAAAAATTATTTATATGCGATTGTTTCGAAGAACATATCTTTCGTCTATGAATTTCCGTATAAGGAAAAGGTGCTGTCTTAATTTCTTTTTAAATTTTAGACTCCTCACCAGTTAAGGTTCGTTTTTTATTGGTTTCACAACAAGTTGTTGTTGGAGCTTTAAAATTTCGCATACAATTTTTGCAGAAAATTTTTCACTTTCAATACAATTTTAAAATTTACAAAATTTGGGATTTTTTTTTATTTGTAGCATTTAGTCATGTTTAGGAATTCTGTGAATTACTGACCTATACTTTATTAAAATTTAACGGTTGAAGATCTTAGTACAATGTAGCTTTCCAGTGTCAAATAGTTTATGGAATTTTTAAGTTTACTTTGTAAAAAATATTGTTTATAAAACAAAATTCGCGAATTATCAAGTTGAGTATTCGCAGATGTTGAAATGTTCTTCATTTTTTATTTCGCGAATAATCAAAGCTCGCGAATGCTAAGGGCAAATTTACATTCAGATCATAATCAGCATCATAGCTCTGAACATCACAAATAAACCCACATATTCTTTTTCTCTTTCTTCGAGCATAAACACACTTCTACTTCTCTCATTCTAAGAAGCCGTCATTTCTCGCTTCACCTTAGTTCGCGTTTTCTCATCGCTAGCCACGCTTCTAGGCATTCAGGCAGAGTGTAAAGAGTCTCTATTACGAAGGAATACCAGGCTGTAGGAAAGCTAGGTGCTCATGACCCACATATATACATGTGATAAATTAAAGTTATTTTATCGCGTTAATAATTGAGCCGAATTTTTCTACAACAAAATGAAATTACGTATAATTTTAATTAGTTTTTCAATTAATTTGCAGCTGTGAAATCACGCCCGAAGTTAACAAATATTAAGAATATGTGAATTATCAAATGACTAAATAAGCGCAAAACCAACACTAATACCCATGTCGGGAATCGAACCCGGATTCTTCGAACAACGCGCCAATGCTATATTGATGTTACTGTTAGTTAGCAATGTGGTCATTCACGTATTTTGAAATTATAATCAGTTGCGCGGGCGTAATTTAACTGCTAAAAATTAATTGAAAAAATAATTAAAAATTTATATATATATATATATATATGTATATAAAATATAAAATATAAAATATAGTATTAAAATTATATATATATATATATATATGTATATAAAATATAAAATATAGTATTAAAATTATATATATATATATATATATGTGTGTGTGTGTGTGTGTATGTATGTATGTATGCGTGTTTGTTTGTGTTCAACTTTGTTGGGGTTTATTTCCATCTCGTGCATCATTTTCTTTAAATTTCTATTCAAAAAGAATAAGCAACAGATGCATAAACTGTATATATTTTTTTTCTTTAAATTTCTATTAAAAAAAAATAAGCAGCATATGCATAAACTTTAAGAAAGAGGCAAATCTTTCGTATAAGTAATTAAATCACGTTTCCAACATTTGTGAAAACTTCTTGAATAAGTAGCGTAAAATATTTTTTTCTGAATCAAGTAAACTAAATCTGAGTACAGTGTTTTTATGTGATACATAATGAAAAAAAAAAAAAAAACATCTTTGACAATTTTCTGAGATTATCACATTCATGTTGACAAGTTTGTAATTTTAGTAATGAGTTTAATTAATTCTCCAACGACTATTTTGCCAATGTCTATTTCTTACAAATTTTGCCGTAAACAATTTTCCTTTTTCAAAATAATTGCTGCAGAGTGACGTTTCGTCATTTTCAATCACAGGAGCTCTATAAAATGATTCCAGTTCTTTTTAAAGTAAAAATTGAAAAACCGCTGTATTTTTAATAAATGTAATCATAGATATACAACATTATGCTTTTCATTTTTGATTTTTAATTTTTAGTTGTATTTCTTTTTTTTTTTATTATATTATTTGATGCCACGTTTCCTAGATATTATTTAATTTTTATGTGACGAAAGACATCCTATTTGAAACAATTAATTTATTCTTTATGTCTTTATAATAAGAACAAAACATTGAGAAATCCATTTAATAGCAATTTTGCCATTAATTTTAACTCATTTAAAGCAATTGTTGCATGCTTTTTCATAAACTGTGACGTTTCGTAAAATGTTTTCAATGAACGATGCTCTATAATAATATTTCTGCATTAAAAAATAAATATGAAATACCGCTATATTTTTAATAAACTTAATCAAAGATGTAAAACAATAAGCGTTTCACTTTTACAATTATTATTTAAATTTACTGATTTCCTTTTATAAATGTAAAGGAAAACTTTAAAAACAATTATGCATAGCTAATCATTAAACCGAATTATTTTGTCTTTTAATATTTATTTGCACTTCCTATTTGAAAGATTCTATTATGTAATATCATATTTCTGAGATTTTATTTGATTTTACTGTGATGAAGGACAATGTATTTCGTAAATTACATTTGAAATGCTTAATTTAATTTATTCTTTAGAATTATAACTCAACATTCAGAAAATGAATTTTTCGAGAAACTTTTGATTGCTTAGGAAGTCACTGAAATGAAATATAATTTCATTACAACATTTGGGAGAAAATGATTTTTATCTTGCTTACTTTAAATTTAACGCAAAATGTTAAGCTAATACAGTTAATTTAAATTACATTGAAATATTGATTATTGTAATTTTCATAATTTCAAGTTGTCTTTAAAAAACTAAATTATCTAAGATATTTAGATATTCAAAGATTTCTTTATTTGAAATATTTAATAAATTATTAATATATATATATATTTGATTAAAAAAAAAAAGACTTGTCACATTTCTTTTTATATCTTGCACTGAAAACTGTTTTCTTGCATAAAATTAAAATAATAATAATAATAAAAAGACATTATATTGTTATTTTAAGTTTTTATCGATCTTTTTATGCAGAGTCGATGATAAAAGAAAGATGAAAATTATAGATTTTAATCATAAAACTTTTGTAGACTAAAGCGAAATTGATGCTAATTAAAACTATATTTGACATCTGGTGTTAATGAAAAGCCTATTTAACCACTGATGTTATTCAAAAGCACGTTTGGTCGCTTCCGCATTAAAGTTGCTACACGCATACCTGTTACATAGCAAACTTAAACATTTTCTGATATTTTATTTGAAATTTATAAATTTCAAAAGCATATTGTGTCTGACCCCAAATTACAACATGTTTGTCAATATACGATAATTTGTTGAGGAGTTAGTAGGGGGTGTTTACTTTTTTCCCCTCGACTGTACATTCCGTGTAATTAAATCACAAATCTTCAATCTTGTCATTTTCATACATATACAATAAATAAACCTTATTTAAAAAAATGGGAAAATGGGTTTTGTTGTAAAGTGATTCTACATTAAATTATCAGTATTATCGATGAGGATGTGTATAATTTTCATAACATTTATTTTCCTATCGAACAAAATTATTCTATAAAACTAAATTCTTTATAGAAATTTTATATAACTACGTTGTTATAAAAAAGTCAACGGTATTGTTTTGGGAATCGTAATATAAATATCCCAATAAACCAACTGTAGCAAAATTAACTTGGTAAATGTCTAATAGTTTACTTAAAATAAAATATTTCCTAATGCATTAACAAAAAAAGTAAAAAAAAAAAACAGTATATTTTGACAGAAAATGTTGTTAATTTCTTTATACTTGTCAATATATTTTTAATTTTTCAAATGAAAAAAATAAAAAGCAAAATAAATTTAATTAGGTTTTATATTTATATCGTGATGAGATTACCAGAAAAATTTTTGAATTAAAAGAATATTAAAAATATTATAAGAATATATAAATATTAAAAGAATATTAAAAAAGTGTTATCAAATTGATTCTGTAAACAAATGCGTATTGGTACCTATTTATATTCAATTTGTGTGAGAATAACTCGTGAAATGATATGCGTAATGATTTTTTTATATAAAAATAATATAAACCATTGCAGTATAAAATCTAATACAATTCCGTTCACAGAAAGAAGATTAATTATAGGAATTAGAAAACTATATAAGGCCAACTGGTATTTATTCATAAAGGTCTTTAAACAAAGACTAGTTTACACCAAATACAGCTTTATACGAGGCGTGTTTTTTATGTAATTACTGTTTTGATACTTAAAAAAAACACAAGATCATTTTTTAGAAGTTTTATTTTTACATGAAAACCATGGCCTTGTTTTACCTTTTCAACATAATTACCTAATCTATTAGTGCACTTATCGTATTGGACAACAACATTTTCTATCTCATTCACAGATAAATCGGCCACTTGCTATGATAACTCTTCATCACCGCCGTTTTGATTCACCGACAGATTTTTATTGAATTCCTTAATATTGGTCGAAATATTGTTAAAAGTCAGATACATGTCCATTTTTTTATGTAAAAATATAATTTTAGGAACATGGCATAATTTCTTAATATGAAAAGGATACCTTTAAAAAAAAAACACGCCTCTCTGCCAATGTATATAATATAAACAGAAATTTAGTAAGATTAACAGAAAATATGTAGAAATAAGAATCAGAATAGTGTACCACACTAAGTTGGTTTTATTTATTCATAGTTAAATAAAACGTGGCAAAAAAGGATCACTTCACACATATTCAAGGGAATAAACGACTTCAATGAATGAAAGATAAAAAGTATCCAACATACGCTCTTTTGTTTTCAAAAAATATATGTTACGAATGTATTTGAACAAATTTTTATTTCTTTTTTATTAATTCATAATTTAGATACTGTATTTTTTGCATTCAATGGTATACTATGCAGTTAAAAAAAAAGCCGTACGAATACTTTAATTAATTACCACACATCATTGGTTACTAACGAAAAAAATAAATAAATACGTAATTACCTAAGAGAAGAAATAGAAGTGTTAAATCTTGTGAAACCCTTTTCTTTTTTAAACTGATATTTTCGTTTATTGTAAAGTATTTTTTCTTTTTTTCTAAAAGTACAAAAATAAAACTCTTAGATTTAGTATAAATTTGATTCCTCATTTTTTTTCCACTCAAAATTTCGCTTAGACTATATAGATGCATTCCTTCTTTAAAGAAAAATTATATTTTTCTTCACGAAATAAAACAATATCTTATTCTTCTATTTAATTTGCAAAATATCTTAGCAGTGATAAATGTGGAAGACGAATATAATTCCTTTCAACGAAAGTTAGAAATTGCACGTCTAATGTAGCAAATGATGTGCTTTCGAAGTATAACTAGTTTTATAAATATTTTTTATACCCCATATTGTACGGAATGTATATTTTAGTGCACTTCATAAGTGCATATCAATTTCATTCTGTTCGATATGCTGTAACATCATTAAAATGTATCTTAAATAATTTTTCCCATTGGCCCTAATGTAACGGAAAACATTTGGCTGACCCTGGAATTAAACTATACATCCGATATTCATAAACTTTTAAATGACACGACAATATTTTGCAACAATTTTCTATTTAAATTTTCAGACCACTTGGATGGGTACTTTTTGCACTGTTATAGGTAGACGGACAGACAAACAGACAGAGGGACATACAACTGTAAGTGCTACGTATTTATATAATTACGAACGCACCTTAAAAACGTTACAAGTTAAAAAATAGTCGGATGTACCAATCCCAAAACTTTCTTCTATCTCATACATGTTAATACTTCAAAATTCGCTATCACACTGCCAAAATTTAATGGCAATCTATGCATCTCATGAGGATTCTAACGATATGAAATTCCGTGCATTAATTCTTGAGAAATGACTATCGCTGAAATCGACTAAATTCAACAAAATGCTGCCTAGCAGCGCCACCTATTGGGTGATTTATACCAAATCCTAATCAGCAACAATTTATGTCAACGTCTGACTGAATCTGAAGTTTGGAGAAAATACGTACATTAGTTTTTGAGATAGAGCAATAGCGAAAATCATGAAAATTTCTGCATAGCAGCGCCACCTATTGGGTGATTAACACCAAAACCTAATTAACAACAACTTGTGTCAACATACAACTAAATCTGAAGTTAGATGAAAATTGGTCCATTAGTTCTATTGATAGAGCTATTGAGGCAATCGTGGAAACGGCAGCAGAGAAGCGCCACCTGTTGGGCGATTTACACCAACACCTAATCAGTAGCAAGTCATATCAAGGACTAACTTAATCTGAAGTTTGATGAAAATCCGTGCGTTAGTTTTTAAGATAGAGCTATTGGGGAAATCGTGTAAATCCTGCAAAATTCATCATAACAGCGCCACCTGTTGGGCGATTTACACCAAAACGTAATCATCATCAACTCATACCAAGGACTAACGAAATCTGAAGTTTGATCAAAATCCGTGCATTAGTTCTTGAGATAGAGCTATTGCGAAAATCGTGAAAAATGTAGCATTGCAGCGCCACCTGTTGAGCGATTTACACCAAAAACTAATAAGCATCAATTTGTATTAGGCACTAACTGAATATCAGTTTTTATTAAATTCCGTGCATTAGTTCTTGAGATAGAGCGCCCACAAAATTTGTGTCACATACACACAGACAGACAGACAGACAGACAGACTCACAGAGTCACAGACAGACATTTTGTAAAAACATGTTTTTTGGAATCTCTGACCCCTAAAACGTTTAAATCCGTCGAAAACCGGAATTCAAAAATTTTCATGAATCCAATACTTTCTTCTTGTAAGGATAGAAGAAAGTAATAAAATATTGTATAGTACTAAGATAATTCATTTTATACAAATTATCGTAGAAAAACATTATATAAAAAAATCGTTTTCCTTCATTTTAGATCGAAGAAACAAATCTAAATATTGACATATTTACGCTAAATATACAGGGTGTTTCAGTACGAGGCTTATAATATATACAGCACACTACAGAAACATATTTATGCACTGGAATACAGCTTAGCAATTTATTTATTCTGTAAAATACACAGAGTTCTTCACATTAATCTCAGCCCTCAGCCTCACATTAATTTTCAGACAGAAAATGTAATTTTTTTTTTTTTTTTTTTTTTTTTTACAAAGAAAAAAAATTATGTTTAATAATGGAAAGAAATTAATGCAAAGTAAATGAATTGGACAGTGTTTCCGTCGTAAATGTATCGTCTATCTTCAAGCTAATTGGCTATGCATTATGGTCATTTCCACTACATAAGACGTAATACTCTATTATATAAGATAGTGGGAGAGGCCACAATCCGCATACAATCAGCACTAAAATAGACGAGGTCTTTTTTGAAGTGTCGTTGACATTACATACCGTTAACCGTCAGTATGACCGTGTGATTTATCACTTTTCATTATTCCACGCATTTTGCACGCAGCAAATTAATCCTGTTGTTAACATTGCTACGAAATGTTTAACATTATTAAAGGTATGATAACATACGGTCAACCAACAGAATGATCGTGTGGTTCTAGCACTTTTCATTATTCCACCGAATTTTGCACGCAGCAAATTAATCCCGATGTTAATATTGCTACGAAATCTTTAACTTTATTAAAGGTATTACAGAAAATCTGATGTCATATTGAAATGAAGCACTCTTTATTTTGTATAAATTAATTTAATGCAACCCTTGTTTTCTATTATTATTGTAGTATGCACTATTCGCATGCTGAAACACCCTATATGTATATGGAATGTGATTTTGGAAGGATGCTTGAGGTACAAAAACATTTCCAAATTGGTTTATTTAAATTTTGCTATTTAGATTTTCCTTTCGATGTAACGAAAAACGGTAACAAATGCTTTAAATGAATTTACACATTGAGGGATATTTTATGTATGTGCAAAAATCTGAAACAAATTACATTATTTGATATGTTAGGTTAACTTTTGCATCGTAGTAAAACATATTTCTCTATTTTTTAATTGTGTTTTTTTTTCCTTGCATTTCCCTTTTCATAGACTTTATTTCAAAGAATTTCTGTTGTGTCACAACATATATGTGGAATTTATTTATTTATTTATTTATTCATTTTTGGTTATACACGACATTTTTCTGCGGACATAAATTCGTAAAAATGAATGCACATGTAGAATAAAAATAACTGTTTCTAATTAAACTAACATGGAGGGAAAATTTTGTAAATTGTGGTACTGTTAAACATAAAAAAGTTCTAGCCAGAAATCATAAAATTAATCAAGAATTCGATTATTCTGAATCTAACATTTATAGAACAGGCACAATTACAGGAAATCGCATTAGCGGCATAAACTTGTTAACATAAAAAAAGGTACAATGTTTTAGCATGTTATATCATACAAAACAATAACGATTCTGAAATAGAATATTAGCAAAAATCCTATCATGGCACCTGACTTCTGCGTTACTGAACAAGGTGAACGCTGGCCAAAAAATAAACAACGATATATTGAGGTACCATGTCCTTCAGTAGTTTAAATCATATATATTATAAAGCAGTAAGCTCTAAAAGTTCCACTCGAGTGTTTTCAAAAACTACCCGGTGGATTATTTTTTCAAATTGTATCATTCGATAGGAAATATTCCCGGTGTGGTTTATGAGAAAATATACAGGGATAGCTATGATTTTTGATAATAATTTTCGTATTTTACTGCTATTTTGAACGAAAAGGTTGCCAGTGATTATCTTTTGGCGATAGGTTTGTTGATTAAAGGATTAAGATGGCTATATCTGTTAGAAAATAATACAAACGCTTCGCGAATAAATGAAAAAAATACTGATATTTAATTTAAAAAACAACAACAAAAAAAGTTTTAATAAGACATAATATTATAAAACGAAAATATTTAATTTAAACATGGAATAAATATTTGTAATGCTAAAAGTATAAATTATTGTGAAATTTTACAATTGGTACAATATTTGGCGAATTATCGCTTGCGATAGGGTAAAAAAAATGAATCTGAAAATTTGATTAGACTAAGTTTTAATTTTTTTTTCTTTTTGGTTCTTTTATCGCTTGCGCCAGGTTAATAAAAACGTGTCTGAAAACTTGATGAAATAAAAGCTAAGTAAAATTCTTTAGTCTTTTTTTTTTTTTTTTGTCAATTTATTTATATAATTCTCACATCATATGATTTACAGAAGAAACTAGAAGTATCTGTAAAAATGGCTGTATTAGTGATTTTGTAGGTAGCTGTTTCTCAGAAGGTTTATCACGTGAGTTCTTTTAATACTATTGGTATTTTCACATCTACTAATTTAAATAATATCTAACACATTTAAATTGCTACTACATTTTACGAATTTAAATAATATTTAATAACATTTACTAATTTAATATCAAAAAGCTTTTATTGGCATTTTGCGTCGAACATAAATAAAAATATCTTTTTACAAGAACTTTTCTGTTGCCAGATGCATGACACTATATTTGTTGCTAATAATATTTCGATATTTACATCTACAATTTACATGCTATTTATTTAGCGCCTTCGTCGCCAAGCAATGCAATTTTAAGCCAAATAAGGCAGAAGTGTGAAATAAGCCGAGAGAAGTTCGCAATAATGGTGTTTTCTTTTTAAGTTTACCAGAGCATTTTGGAAAACATTTTTATATTCAAGCGGAAATTATATAAAAGCAGTTAAAATTATAATTATTTAGTCAAGCAATTAAATTTTAGTGTAAATGTCTGCCATATACACACATATGCTAAAATAATTTACTTTCAGAGATTTAAAATATTTTTTACCATACTATGGAATACCATTACTATGGAAACATGCGTTTTGTTTTCCTCAAGCATGTGATCTTTATATCCTCGAACTCGGATCATTACTTATTAGGTATAATGTTTTTTTTTTTTTTTTTTTTTTTTTTTTTTTTTAACATGCCGAACATTTTGTCAATTTCACTTATAGGAATATTCACTGCTCTAAAAGTTAGGATATAAGAATATTGTTAAGAAGATTTCTGCAATCATACGTTAGTACTATAAAAAAAGAAGCCAATATTTTGCAATAAAAATTGCTTGCTAATTTGTCATTTCTTTTTAGCTTTTTCTGCATAAATTTCTTTTGCTTAAACATTCTTTTTGAAATGTTTTGCTGAACATATTGGACTAATCTTACGGAATCGTGTAAAACGCCAATTAGCGCATTGGGCGGCGTATCAAATTCGAAAGATTAGACAGATTTTGAAATTAGCGATCCCAATTAGAGATTCCAGTGGTGGCAAATGGAATAATGTCTGTGGGGTTATCATTTCAGCCTAGATAGGATTAAATTACCTCGAATTTCGATCATTATAAAGCGAATTGTCCTGACGCACACCCTAGCAGCTGAACATAGCAACAAATTAAGAGTTATTTTCATAATCTGGGTTATTTACACAGCAGACGGAAGATTAATTTACTCTTAAATATAAAGAACATGAAAGGCCTATTTGTTTGTCCGTGTTATTATGCTCTTTAGAAAAGTGCAAAATAAATCTTCGGTTCAGGTACTCGCCAAAATCCATATTGCTAAACTTTTTGTATAACTAACTTTATTTATAATAAAGCACACATACACACAACACATACACACATAAATAACGCCTGCATTCAACAATTAAAGGTATATATAAATATTTTACTGACACACATACAATAAATAACTTTATTTATCATTGTCAGTTCTTAACGCTGGCACATGTGCAACAATATTGTTGCATCAGTTTTAAGGTTTGAAGTCAACCCTCACAATGACGTCGATTACGGATGATTATAACGATTTTTTGGATTCATGAGGTTTATTTTTCTGCAAGATTAAGTCATCGAGTTTTTTCCTGGGTTAACAGTTACAAGATTGCAACTGGTCTACAAAATGAAAAGACAATGAAAATGACGTCATTTCAGTTTTATTCAAGCAATTCAGCTTTAAAAATACACATTTTTATGTTTAACTTTTCTTTTAAATATGAAACTTAAACAATCCACTTTGTCTGCAAATAATTTAATACTTTTCTGACAGTACAGTAGTAGCAAAAGAGGATGTTTATTAAGAAATATAACTAACATTCAGTGAGATTGTATTTAAGCTACCAGAATCACATATTGCGCGAGCTGAGAGACCAGGAGTTCAAGGACAAACAAACGAAAATAAAAGAAAATAAACCACACGAGCATTATTCATGTTCAATGGTCAATCTCTGCAATCATTGTAATGCATCTTTAATTTAATACTGTCAGGTATGAGAACATTTAAATTCCTATTTTCATAACGGTCTCATTACCCAACCAAAAGTGCATTGTGAATAATCATCTAAAAAAACTTTCTAATATCTAAATTTTGTCCAACGCATAAGGTAATATAATATCGCAATGGCGTTCGCATCTTTTCAGCAACGCGGAAGGACATATAAGCTAAAGTCCATACATATATATTTTTAATACAAGTTCGAATTCGCCATTTCATTTAATCCTAGGTTTATTTGAAAATATTGACCAGCGCAGCTGGCATAGTCTGCTAGTATATAATAAATCATTGGCTGGCGTAGATTTTGGAAATCGGAAAAATGATTTCTACGGGATGAAAGCTTAAAAATGGATTTAGCAAGTTATGTTTTGTTTCAGTAACTTTTCAATTGTTTATTAGTGGTCTTAAAACAAACGCGACATTTCAAGAAAGTAAATTTCAAAACAAAATTTTTCCAGCTTAATGTAGTTTAAGATACAGATAGTTCAAGCTCTTGTTATAAACACATTGTCCTAAAACAAAATTATATTATGAAGCCGAGAGTTTTGATACTGCATTTGCAAAGAGAAAACGTTTAATTGAGGAAGAATAAGGTGGTGATGATCCGGATTCTACAACGGCACATTTCGAATCGCTAATGAGGTATTGCACGATTATTTTTAATATTCGCAATCCTTCTATATATAAAAAAAGTTTTGATTTGGAAATGGACCAATGAAAATCTGCGTAGACATTCCGGGTAGATCGCATCCAATTTGAATGCTTAAGCATGGCCTTCGATCGTTAATATTAAAAAAAAACTGTGGCATACAAAAATATGAAAATCAGTGGTATTATAGAAAAATGTTTGATAAACACGCTGATGCAGACAGTTTTCAAATCGAAGAATTATTTTAAGAGATATTTAATGCTAAAGTTGGACAAAATCTTTCCATTAAAAAAGTTTTATTGGAGCAAAAACTATACATGAGAATTTAATCATTTTTAGATCATTTTATACGTTATAAGTTCCTGGTGTGCAGATTCCATTTATTTTTCTTATTTGACTCATTTTTTGAGGTTTTATTTCAATTTTAAATTCAAATTTTCAGCATTTCGAGAGATATTTTTTACAAATTTTAGAAAATGTTATTAATTTAAACTGTTGCCAGTTGTATGAACAGTGCAAACAATAATGTTTTCTTCAAATTAAAAATTTATTTACACGTGACTATTACAAACAGAAAAAAAACTTTAAAATTAGAATTAAATAATTACATGTTAAAAGCAGGAAAATTACGTCATAAGAACCATAGGCACAGATGTCATATACGCGCATATTGGCGCAATTTTTTTCTGACGCCAATTTGGCGAAACATTAATAGCATAAACAGCAACATCCGGGTTACCATATTAAGTAAAATAACGATACTTTAGCACCAGCTAAGTACCCGTTGCGTATATGAAATTGGCGTCAGAAAAAAATTGCGCCAATATGGGGCGTATATGACATCTGTGCCGAACCGTATTTGCACTTGAATTTTAAAAGAGAAACAAAGTCCTAAAATAAAAAAATCATTATTATGCGTTAAAACTTGTAATTTGAGGAAATTACGTCATATTTAAAATGGCAAAAAATATAGCAAAACAATTTAAATTGAAAAATATATTTGCGCGAGATATTTTGAGATAATCTTTTCAACTATTATCGTGAATTCGAAGACAGTGCAAATAATATTTCCTTCTAACAACAAAAGTATTTTTACGTGAATATTAATAAGAGAAATAAAACTTTGGTGTAAATTACGTCAGATTTGAAACGATACATTTAAAATGAATTATTTAAAAGAACTATCTTATAGCGCTGTTAAAAAATACCGGGAGACAATGACACTGTTTACTTAATTCATTTTACGTTAGCTTATTTTCAAATGTTTAACTAATTTTTTTAATTAAATACGAAAACAGCCATTGTATCTCTTAATAGCAGCAGATTTGACCTTAAAAATCCCCAATCGAAGGAAAACGAATGGAAACCCGTTTACAGAGAGATCGCGACTGTTTTTTTAAATTTTAATTCAATATTTTTAAAGCCGATCAAATTAGCGTGCTTTTTGGATTTTGGTGTGCCTGAACGGAGGTTGGCGAGCGTAGCTCGTAGGGGGCAGGGCCCCCTAATTTGTTAAAAAAAAAAAATTCTGCATAGTTTTCTGAGTTTAAAGGCATAATTAGGTTTATATCTTTTTTTTTTTTTTGGGGGGGGGGGGGTATTTCTGCCCAGCTACGTAGCCGTTAATTGTTATTTCCCGTTAATTGTTATATTATTCTTGTACTGACTGCTTGCACCATCACAACAGCAAATAAACTTCTGTATTCCAGATACAACATTATTCTTTCATTTACAACATGTTCTTGAAATGTATACTTTGTCGCTGTATAGTGTATAATGTGTCACTTATAAGGTGTATATCCAAATAACACTTATAATACAAATAATTTTAAAACAGATTTCATTAAAATTCTTAAAAAAAAAAAAAAAAAAAAAAAAAAAAGGATGTAGTGTATCATGTGTATTGGTTGAATTGAAAGCTTTGAATTAGATCTTGGATTGTAAAATTGTAATTGTTTGATGACTTTGCAATGATTATACATTCAAAATCTGAAAGATTCGCTTAACGTTTTATAAGGTGTTGAGCTTGAATAAACTGTTAATTGTATAAACTCTTGAGAAAATAAAATGTGTGCGATAAGAACTACTTTGATTTCAATCACTAATTGAAACTTTTTTCATCCGGAAATTAAAAACTCCAAGACGTACTCCTGGTTTGGGTAAAAACCAGGTTCTAGGATTTTTTTTTTTTGAAACAATTATGCAGCAAACAAATTTAACTCTTTAAACGCCTTCAGCACCTGCGTTTCGTGCACAAATTTTATTCGGTTAGCACCAGTTAAAAAAAATTCCTTCAGTTACACATTTTCAAAAATGGTTTAATTAAATATGGCAAATATTACTTTTCTTTATTACTGGTGCCAAAACAATTTTTCTATGCACGTTTTAAAGATACATATGAACCCATTTTCCCAAATAGTTTAATGTCATACACAAAAAAAGTGTACAAAAGTCTGGTTACTTGTGTTTCGTTTTGCCACTTCTATCATCAATTTAAAATTCAGGTGTTATTTACACACATAAACACTTTAAGTGCTGTTGGGACGTAAAAAAAAACACAAACATATCAGACGTGAAACATGCAGTTGTAGTACAACTATAGAATGATTAAATAACACCCAACAGCGCGTTGTAAGACAGCATAAGGAAATAGTACAAAGAAAAAAGGTAATTAATTATAAAAACAAATAAGACATAAAACGCCAAGTTCGAATAATTTAACATCTAGGATATCGTCTAAAAATATATAAATATGTTATTTTTTTGGTTTGTTATTTTCCTAAAAGGAAAGAAATGAGTCAGGATTAAAAAAATAAAGAAGACCTATATGTTATACACATTAATAATTCATTTATTTTTTTTTCCACAATTTAATACAAAATTTCTTACTCATTCAAATGTTTAATTGATGCTAAATTTTCTTTAAGTATTCCATCTCTTATTACTCATTACCAAATATTTTATTTTACACATAATTCTTTATACTTATTATTAGTATTGTTATTTTAATCACTTCATATTTTCATTTTTTTTTTTTTTAACCAAAATATATTCCATAAAATACGATGAATAAAATTCCTATATTCATACTCACATCACAAAACAATAATTCTAAGGCTAATAAGCCGACTTATGTATTTTACACATTATGATAAACACTTTAACAATTTTGAATAAAAAGCCTATAAAAAATGGAATAATTAAAACTTGTCGCACCATCCTGCAGATAGTTCGTACACTTAAGTCCAATTTTAGAAGTTCACTTTCGTTTAAAAAAAAAAAAAAACAGGATATGTCGCTGTTCTGATGAGGCTCAGAAACCTTTTCGTGCGAAGCGTCTCTCCTTGAACAATTCCATAAATAATAAGAGCCTTTGAATGATAGGATTTCGGGCGCTTGAAGACAACTCCTTAGGATACGCATAGCTAAGTATAGCATCTTACGCTACTTCTTGAATGATAGGATTTTTGGCACTTGAATACAGTTCTATAGAATGAGCTGAGCTAATTATAACTTCTTGAACACTATTTCATTTATGATAGTATTTTTGGCACTTGAACAAAAACTCCTTGGAATTAGCATAGCTAAATAATGACTTTTAAATGCCTCTTCGACGCTGTGAGATTTCTCATTCAGGTAGGTTCGTTGGCATTTAGAAATGGTCATAAGAATAGATTAAACGTGCCATTTTTTTCGATAATGTCCATGCCGTATCAATCATGCATCTTCACTCCTAATCCTTCCTGGTCATCGTATCAGAATCCTGGGGTGGACATCGCGACTCGGAGAACTCCCATATTTTTTTCGCATGCCTTCGTCTCCTGGGATATTTACACCCGTACTCAAGTTATTTTCTTGTCTTGTAGGCTATTTCTGACAAGAACTGAATGGAGGCTGAATGACTCTTTCTTTTTCAATTCCTACTATTATTTCACACTCTCCCTATATTTATTCAATTCGTACTATTAGTTCACACTCTCCCTATATTTAAGTATTGCGCGGTAGCGCAATACTTATTTATTTCCAGTGTCACTTCTCAATGTTAATTTAACATGGAAAAGCTTTTGGAGATCATAACTTTTTCATTTTTTCTTCCCACCATTTTGTCCCTGATGCCACTCATTTTTTATTCTTTACTAATTCTAATGAAATTATAAATTTAAAGTGTAAAAACATTTGCCTGACGTCAGGGTCAAAACGAATGGCAAAATGCCTTTGCATATGGCTGAATTATAACCCAGAGAGAAACATGAGCCAATTTCTTTTTACATTATTCAAATATTTTTCATAGTAATTCCAATTTTCGTTTTTTTTCATTGAAATTCAACGGACATTTTTCATAGAAAATGTAACATTTTTACTTCATTGTTGCAAAAATTTCAAAAGCCGTAATAATAATTTATTTTTTTTAGTTGAAAGATTTTCAAGTGAAATATTAAATTGAGCTAGTTTTTTTTTTTTTTTTTTTTTTTTTTTTTTTTTTTTTTTTTTTCCCAAAAATTAAAAAGGTGAATATGGCGTCATAGTGGAAATAAAAAGGATATTTTCAGAATAAGTTTTTGCCTTGTAGCCAAGTGGTTAGGGAGTTCAATTCGGAAATAATTAGGGGAAAGCTGGAAATTGTGTTAACCCCTTCAGTTTAGGTCTAGAATGAATATGCTACGTTTCCCCCCTCGTACTAGGTGTGCGTTAGGAATTATGCATCGATTTATAGTAAAAAACACGTTTTTTTTTAAATACCATAACACTATTTCGAAATCACTAATTTTCTCAAAATCATTGTCAATACAAATGTTGTACAGCTTAAAATTCTGAATAAAATGAGTACCTACACTCAAGGCTTATGTTGAATATTAATGCCACAATTCTACTTCAAAGTTTTAGACCCATCATCAGGGGGATGACCTCAGAATTAATTAGGAGAAAACTGGATATTGTTTTAATCCCTTCAGTTTAGGTCTAAAATGAACGTACTATGTTTTCTTCCTCGTACTTGGGTGAATGTTAGAAAATATGTGCACATTTATTTTCGAAAAACACGTTTTTTTTTTTTTTAATTACATTAACAATATCTCAAAACAGCTAATTATTCTATAAAAAACATTGTCAATACAAATGTTGTAGAGCTTAAAATTTTGAATAAAATAAGTGCCCTCATTAGTATTTTTGTTCAAAATTAAGGTCGCAATTCTAATTTCAATATTTTGCCTAATCCCTTATCAAGAGCTTGAAGTCCGGAGAGACCAAGTTACCTAAGAATATCACAAAACAGCTAAGTCTATCAAAAACATTGTCAGTACAAATGTTATAGAGCATAAAATTCTGAATAAAATGAGTATCCACATTAATATTTGCGTTCAAAATTAAGGTCGCAATTCCATTTCAAAATTTTGCCTTAATCACTAATCAAGAGCTTCAAGTAAGGAGAGACCAGATTACCTTAACAATATCTCAAAAAAGCTAACTATATCAAAAAATTCAATATAGATTCAAAAAATCAATACAGATGTTGTAGAGCTTAAAATTTCGAATAAAATGAATACTCACATTAATATTTTTGTTCAAAATTAAGGTCGCAATTTCAGATATTGTTAAAAATATTAAAGAAAAACGTGTTTTTCGAATGTAAATGTGTACATATTTCCTAACGCTTAGTACGAAGAGGAAAACATAGAATATTCATTTTAGACCTAATCTGAAGGGATTAAAACAATATCCAGTTTTCTCCTAAATAATTCTGAGGTCATCACCCTAATGATGGGTCTAAAATTTTGAGGTAGAATTGTGACCTTAATATTCAACATAAGTATTAAGTATAGGTACTCATTTTATTCAGAATTTGACAATGATTTTGAAAAAGTTAGTGATTTCGAGATATTGTTATGGTATGCAAAAACAAACGTGTTTTTTTACTATAAATCTATACATATTTCCTAACACTCACCTAGTACGAGGGGGAAAACGTAGCATATCCATTCTAGACATAAACTGAAGGGATTAAAACAATTTCCAGCTTGCCCCTAATTATTTCCGAATTGGGCCATTTTTTCTCCCCTACCACTGGGCTATTGGTCAAGTTTATATTTTAGTAAAAAGTTTCTAGTGGATAGCTATTTTTACGCAGGTAGCGAACTTAGTGGGGAATTACATAACTTAAATTTTAAAATGTATTTTTTTCCGAGATGAGAACTATTTATACCCCAAGTTAAACTTAGGTAATAATTTTCTGATGTGTTTACATTACTCCTAGGGAGAGAATAAGGTTTGAAAATTTAAGTAAAACTTTTAGTTTTATATTTTTTACTGTATCACAGCTATAATATTGTTAAATATTAGCAGTAAGGATTCAACACAATTTACATTTACATTTATATTCATGGCATTCCTGAGTGGGAAATAGGGTATCTAAATTTAAGTGGAGTTATTTTTTTATGTTTTGATTATAGATTTTTTACGTTCAGATTAGAAGTTTTTGTCCAAACTACCGCAACCTGCATTACTACAGTGGTTAAACATTTTGAATTACACATTGGTAAACTGCATCCCACATTGTGATGCAATATCGCATACATCAAAGCCTGGTGATGATATTCTCTATTAATTTTGAAGTGCGTTCGTCTGAGTGCATTAGTTATTAAAAAACTTGACATATTAAACAAAAACATAATTTGAAGAACAAATTAAAAAAACAAAATTTATTTCCTACATTGTTTAAGCCCGAGAAGGGACAGATATTAAGTTATTTCATTCAATTAGTTCTACATTTAATGTTAAATTTTTGTAACAAATTAGTTAAGCCAATTGAAGATTAAAAAATAAAAATAAAATTCATACAATATGATACTTAAAACACCTTGAAAAATTTTATTCCGTTCAAATGAAATCGAAATAAATCTTAGACTTTTTTTTAAGTTTTGTTTTTTGCATGCATCTTATCATTTTATGCACAATTGTCATAAACATAATACAAAATCTGCAATACAAATATTTTCAATTAAAAATGGAAGAAGTCTAAGATTTATTTCGATTTCATTTGAACGGAATGTAATTTTTTAGGGTGTTTTAAGTATCATATTGTACGAATTTTATTTTTATTTTTTTAATCTTCAATTGGCTTAACTAATTTGTTACAAAAATTTAACATTAAATGTAGAACTAATTGAATGAAATAACTTAATACCTGTTCCTTCTCGGGCTTAAACAATGTAGGAAATAAATTTTGTTTTTTTTTTAAATTTGTTCTTCAAATTATGTTTTTGTTTAATTTATATATATATATATATTTATGCATCTTGTTCAAATTTTCAAACGTTAATAAAATACTCATTATTCATCCTATCAAGTTGAAATATTTTTTTTAACTTGTACTGGATGACAATTGATGTTAATACAGTTTTTTCAAATATTAATTAATTAATTAAATTTTAAATAATTAATTTTAGTTTTTAATGGGAAACAAAATGGCGGCCATTGGTTATTGAATATCAATGAAATTATTTTCAATAAGAGGTTACCATAGGGGGGGACCCTGTTCTGTCGCCAAATACCGCCAAGTTTGTCACCAATGTGGCGATATATCGCCAAATTTAGCGGCCAAAATGAGTCGCCAAATTGACGCCAACTTGGCGATATCTCTAATATTTCGCCAAATTCCCATAGACTTCCTTTGTAAACCTACTTGCTTATAGAAAATCAACAAATTGAGATATTTTAATAGAACAAAAGCTAATATTAGCTTAAGGGATTATATTAAAATTTTCTTTGGTGACCTAAGTAGGAATTGACTTTAAAAACAAAATTTTTATATCACTTGTTCTTTTAAAAAAAGCAAGAAAACTAGGTAATATTCTTAATTATTCTTACAATCATAACTTTGAGCGACCTCTACACATTGGTGGGTAGTCTCTAAAAGGTGAATTGGTGCGTGTTATCTAAGAGGCGGGTAGTTGGGATGCATCTATAATTTTTATTGCGTGTTTCTCCCCCTTCCACAGGGCGCGTCACGTGATCGTGGGACCTGGGACTTACCTAAAATCATCGTGTGCTGTGCCAGAAATTTCTTTCGACATGTAGTAAATATCCTTAAAAGCCCTCATAATTTTTTAGCTGACTATTTAATGCGGAAAGTCTGAATGGCGTCTTCAGCTAATTTATTTCCCCTTACTGTCAGCGTGATGTGAGGAAGCAAACATACATATTTACAATTTCATTATTTTTTTTATATTTATGTATATAATTTAAGATTATACATAACTGTAAAATAAGCTTTACCTTTACACTTTTCTTTGCATGCACTTTCCAGCAACACCTAATTTCATCCTTTGTAAATTTTATTTACAGAAAACTATTAAAATATTAACACATCATTATTAATTATTGTAATTTTTCCTTGAACTATGTACCAGAAGGAAATATTTACACTGATATAAATAAACATTTCGTGCCTAATTTTTTGCACGACAAGTATTACAGGCAGAAAACACACAAATCTATTAATATCAGTATCGCCAAATAGAAATAAACATAGTTAATCTGAATAACATTCTTAATCTAAATGTAAAATATTTTTTTTTTTTTTTACTTAAATGTTTATATCTTTGAAAATTGTTTTAATATTAACGTATATATGAATTAATATAACTTCATTATAAGTTTCAAATACTGGGAAGAAGTGAATTCATAAATAAAGACTTTAATATATTTTTTATAAAATTTTATGTGATTAATACCAAAATAAAATGATACTGCAATTTGTATTACTATCCGTTCTAACATATTCTGTTGTTGTTCTTATATTTTCAATTAAACTTAAGGGCTACAATTTATTCATGTAGGTTTTAGTATTATAAGATAAAAGAATAATTTTGGAACATTTTTGAAAGAACAGGAATCATCGTATAAAGAAAAGGAAAAACTTCCTTTCTCTAGCTTGACTGGAAATGAAAACAGTTTTAGCGCATTTTTAGTGAACTGTCATTCAATGACCACTTAACTCTAACTCATAAAATTTGCACTGTCACTTTATATAACAAAGATGTCTATTATCCAAAGTTTTCAGAATTTCTTACTTAGTACTTTTTTAGGTGTTAATTAGTGAAAACTACCAAAACAAACTTAAGGCAGTTTTTAATATGCTGTACAGAAAAAGGGAAACGGTTTACAAGTTTTAGAAAGGAGAACTCTAAGAGATCTCTGTTTGAAATATATTTAAGGTAAGCATGATTTTCTTTATAAGAAACTATTGTATGGTAATGCAGTTTTTGACATTTTATTTATACTGTTTGTAAACATGCTTTTGACCTATATCTTTAAGTGTAATGAAAATTCTATAATTAACTTAAATGTAGATATAATTTTTTTTTTTTTTGCTGAGAATTTTAGTTTTTGTTTCATCTTGATAGATATAAAAAAACAGCTACAGCATTAGCTGTAAAATACGTTTTTTGACCTACAACGTTTGTATAGCTTGTTAATAATAGCCACGTCCAAATCATTATGTGATCAATTACAATTTTGATCATATCTTTAAGCTCTGGAAACTCTGAAAGATCCTGGTTTAAAATTTCGATAAATACAATTAGATAATTCAAAAAGGTCGTTTATATATCTCCTTGGTGAATCGAAATGGATTGAGCAGAAAAGCATTCAATAACCTGTTGTGAGAAATAAAACATACCGTTAATTTTCAAGAAATCTGAATTCCTTTTCCACTATAAATAAATATAGTCATTAATTAAATATATTCTACAGGCAATTTCCTTATCAATTAATTTTCTTTTTTGTAAATTTCGGACTGATATTAGTGTATTTAAATAACATTTACTGCATTAAACCTTAAAAAGGGGAAAGTTTAATTTGACCAAAATTGTAGGCGATACTTACACAGAAAATGACTAACAAACAAGTTTGTACGATTGTTCCCCCGTGTTTGAGAGGAGAGCAATATACATATTTTGATTCATTTTTGCCAATGTCTGTAGGATCGGTAACTGCCTAATAGCGGAAATGAAATTAAATTTGAACTTAAAATTCCCGTGAACCCGGGTTTCAGTTACTTGTTTAGGAAGATGCAGTTTGACATGCATTCTAATATGCCCTATATGTTATGACACTGAAGGAGAGAGAAAGTGATATTTGTATCAGACAGGAAAATAAAATTACTAATGTGAAGGATGTTTGAAAATCTGTGCTGTTTCCAAATTAAATGTACTTTTATCACACTTTTCCACTATCATTTTCAATTATGGCCATACACATTGTTTCTGAACTCAACATCATTTTTTTTTAAAGCGCATTAAACATGCAAAACGATGAATAAAGTATCTCAAGAAATATTTTTAACCATGCTTTTATCATAGTACACTCAAATATTGTTAAAAAAGTTATTTTATTAAACACTGTAGTTAATTAAAAGTAAATGAATACACGCAACTGAGAAAAGGCTCTAAAAGTACAGTGCAAAAATCTTGCACTGATTTACTCGTTGAATATAATATAATTAGCAAACACATTTATCCGAAATTGGATACGATTCCTAGAGTTTTATGTCCACCGGTTGTGGTCACCACTCTACTCTTAAATGGGGAAGAAGACGTGGAGCCTGGCTGGGATTCGGGTGCCAGCCGTCACTAGGAAGATGACCGGCAGTAATTTTTTTCCGTTCTCCTAGGGAAGATGACGGACAGTTGGATTGTCGAGTTTAGGTACTTTTGTACCCAGACGAGAATGATGGGAAAAGTCTAGCAAAAGAGCGTAAGATTGTGTCAAAATTCGGACACAGTCATTCACTACGAGGTCGTCGAGGGAAGTTTTTTAAGCTCTACTCTTTGTTCCTGAATCAGCCACTTTAGTGTGGAAAATCATCGAGAACATAATGAGCTGTGCTATGACGTCGGCAGCTACATGGGGAATCTGAGGCTATCGCCCGATTCCAGCTCCTGCCCAGTGTATCAGTTGCAGTTGACTGATAGACGCAGAGTTAACTGACTCTGACCTTGACTTTGTCTAACTGAACTCTATATATCTAGAACATTTACTCAGAGGACTATCTTTACTCATTACTTCGAGTTGTGGGTGAGCTTAAACCCTCCACTGCATATACTCGTACATCACTATCATAGAACTTTAAATTATCTGATCATATTTAAAACATTACTTTAATACCTTCATATTTCTTTCATGGGCTTAAATTTGTCCTGTGATTGTCTCTTAGGTTTCTACCATTGCTCCGTGTATTCCATGTTTTCTGTCTAAAAAGTAAATATTTAAATCTCTAAATTATTATATTACTTTATCAAAAAATTTTCTATATCTTATCCTTAAATCTTATGAATGAAATAATTGATGGGTACTAGTTTCAGAGACAATCATCTGGACTGCTCTAAAGAAGTTTTATAGCTACTCTTATCTTGTCTAAAATTGCTTTTCTATATTAATTTTACTTTAACTTTTTAGATTATGTTAGATTACTTTATTTTTGTTTGTAACTTGAAGTTATTTTGTATACTGTAACAAGTTTGGCCGCAGGTAGTAAAACTTTTCCCTACCCTGGGCTTGGGGGTTACACCTAACCATAAGACAAAAGCGGGTTCCCAGGGTGGGTGCTTACTTACTTACTTACGGTGTTTCTCATACGGGATAAACGCAGAGGATTTTTGATTGTGCGTAACGGTGATTCAGGTAACTTTGTCAGAGTTCCTACCTGGAGACAGTCCCTGCTTTGCGATATGGGTGTTAGCTGTGACTGCTGTCATCCACTTCAGTTTTTTCTGTAGACCAGTCTGGTAGCGGAACGTACCTAGGCGTTCACTTGTGTTGGTTAGTGTTCCTGCGTTTCTCCGTGGGTTTATACGTGTACCTGACCGTTGTTTCTCCACTTGGTAGGATTTATCAAGGACCCGGCTAGCAACCGATATGAGATTCCTCGAGCCTGTCATGGTTTCCTCTAAATTTTTACAAATGTATTTCTAGAAGGCCTGTGGTAGCCGCATTTCTGGGGGTCTGTCGAACTCTTCTAGATCATTTCAGTACACATCCGGTTTGAAGGAACGTTTTTTTTATTTTCAATGCTTTTGCATTTTATAGTTTTTTTTTTTTTTTTTTTTTTTTTTTTTTGTACACTGTTCATTGCGCTGAAATTTCTGATTTTTTTTTCAGCAGACCACAGAACAGTTTGTGCTTTCTTATCCGAAGTTGCCATGTTTAAATTGTCTGCTCAGAACAAAAGGAGGTGCGTCATGGAACAGAAAAATATTGTCGCCAATCTTTAAACTTAAAACGGCTGACATATTCTTTAAACAGTTTTATAATAATAGCACATTTATGGAAGTCTTAAATTAAGGCCATTGGATCCGGACACCGGGTACAACTCTAAACAAGTTAGAAATTGCTCGTCAAACGTGGCAAATGAGGTGCGTTCGTGCTATAAATAGTGTTATAAATATTTTTTGCTCCGTATATTGTACTGGATGTATATTTCAGTGCCTTTCATAAGTGCGTATCAATTTCATTCTGTTCGAAAGGCTGTAACATCATAAAAATGCATTTGAAATAATTTTTCCCATTAGCATTAACGTAGCGGAAGACATATGACAGTCCCTGTAATTAAACTATACATCCGATTTTCATAAAATTTGAAATGACTTGACAAAAGTTTGCAACAACTATATATTTAAAATGTCGGATCATTCGGAATGCTGTAACTTCATTAGAATGCACTTGAAATATTTTTTTCCCATTGGCCGTAATGTAACGGGAAACTTTTGACTGCCCCTGTATTTAAACTATGCATTCAATTTTTATAAAATATGAAATGACTCGACAAGAATTGTATAGTTAAAATTTCAGACCATTCGGTTGGGTAGTTTTTGCTCTGTTATATGCGGACAGACGGAGAGAGAGCGGGATGGATTGAATGACGACTATATTTGCTACGGATTTATATAATAACGAAAGCACCTAAAAGGTCGAAATGTTATTTTTATACGGTCAAGGAGAAAGACACGTTGTCAGCTACATGGAATTATTCCATAATATTTTTACAAAAGTATACATAAGTGATGATAACTGGTATTATCTTCTTAGAAACCGGCACACACTAATTTCCAGATTAATTGAAACAATTTCTTAATTACTCATATATTCTCAAAAAAAAAAAAAAAGAAATAGCAAATAAAGAATGTTATATACATTTTAAAAGTTGTTTAAAATTTCAGGAGAGAAATATTTAATTCAAGAAGATTCTTATATGATTTATACTTGGTTCCTAATTCGGTAAAATCTTATAGGACGAAATTGCTTGATATCACAAAACAGTTCCTGTCTTTATAGGCCTCCTATATGCTACGTACGCGTTCATTTAAAATTTATTTTATTTTTCTTAACAGATCCAATACATTTTCGCTTCAAATATAGTATATTTCAGACACAGGACTCATTGTTAAACTTTTCGATGAGCATGAAACTTTTAAAATTGTAGCTGCTGTAAAAAGGATCATATTAAATTTTACGAAAATTCAAATGAAACATATATTTTAGGAAATCCAAATAAAATTATTATAAATAATAATCATATTCTAATTTAATAAATTTTAAGTTTGAAACATATCAAATAGTTTAGTTCAACGAGTGTTCGTTTAAAATCAGCATAAAATTTATGTTGAATGCAGAATAATTTGGAAGATAAAGAGTTTCTTGTGAGGTGAAAAATTTCACAGATAAATGAACTGTCGTTTACACTATAGAATTTAGAAAATCAAATTACTTTTTTAATAAATTCTTCCCATCAACGACTTTTTGATCTGTAAGTCAACAAATTAATAACCAATTCTTTACAACAATACTGGTAGTGAAGTTTAGAACTGTGACATAAATACATGTAAAACACTAGAAATTAAACTATTGTGTATCTATCTTGTGTGTTTCAAAGTGACAGGTACTACATACTAAATAAAATCTCCTTGTTCTTAGATTATATTTATTTTGTTCCTAATTCAGTAAATGGAATGGGACAGAATTAATTGGGACCAGACAAAATTTCTCTTTTGACGGATTCCAGATATAGTAAGAGCATATTTACTTAATATTGTATTTTATTCTTTTCAACAGATCAATCTGATAGAAGATATATTCATATAATCCCCTTATCAAGATATTTTGGATACCCATTTTCTCCCTCTTTCTACTGCAGAAAAACATCATTAGAGTTCATAGTGAAAAAGAAACACTTAGTAGTCGACAGATGTAAAATCCAGAGAAACTGCATCTATTCATATTTCTTCGCCTTATGTGAGATATGTTTTAACCAGACTCGCAAGCACTTATGTTCTATTCTGGTTCGCGTTATAAACTTATAAACATTATAATTGACTGTTACACTGAACACTATTTTATCAGACTTTACTTCCTTGTAACTTTCATAAATATCCAATTATGCATAATTGGTTGATTACCTCAAAGTGCCGAAATTACATCCATATGGTTATCAATTTTAATGATGTAACACGCGCGGAAAAACATATGTAATGTTCACTTTTAAAACGTCCTCACACAAGTGAAGACGTACAAAATGTAATCTCTTTCTTAGTATCTCTAATTAAACTTCTCCTTTTTTCCTTTCCTACAATATGAGTAGTTTCAATGGAGCACACACACAATACACCGTCTGTTACATGATTCCTTTTTTAAGCCTGATGCACTGTGACCTGAAGGAGTAAGGATAAACAAATATATGATGATACGGGATACTCCATAATTCTTAGACGCCCTGACTAACCGCGAGCTGAAAAACGGATATCTATACATAGAAAGTAAGGCCTTTAATTATTTTTTTTATTGTTGTGATGAGGCATCGCGCAGTTTGCGTTTATAGTATATGAATTAGTGAGGAGCGTGTGGATTCATGCCAAAACTGTTAGACTCACAAATTTTTCTAACACTATCAATTTTTTCTGTTCAAGTTGTTCAATTTTTTCTGTTTCAAGACAATGTGCTTTTATCAATTTTATTAACCATAAATCTTTTAAATGATGACTGCTGTAAAAATGATCGTATTAACTTAACAAAAAAGGAAACATAACATATATTTTTAGGAAAGCAATCTCAGTGGAAAGTGAATAAATAATACATTCATTCAAAGTTATCACATTTAAAAATAAAGTTTGAATCGGCATTACGTATTTTCATAAGTTTTTAGTTAAAAATACCATAAAAGTTATGTCCAAAGGAGAATAAATTGAAAGATCAAGAATTTCCAGAGCAATATCGAATTTTACAGATATGTCATCCGTAACTTAGGCTGACTAATTTATAAAATCGAATAAAAATTATCATAGATATCCACATTAAAGACTTTTTCATCTTTAAGTCAACACATTAATATTCAATTCTTTACAACAGCAGTGGTATTAAAAGTTAGTGCGTCATATTGTAAACTTTTTCTGGTCAATTTATTTAAATTCTTATAGAAAATGAAGAAAAATGCCTTAATACATCATTGTGATGAATAAATATATATACATACACAAATGAAAAAACTAAATGTACGTTTTAAACAGATGAGGTATCTAGTCACAAATTTCTTCAGATTTCCTAAACATAATTATTAGTTTAAAAAAATTACAAATGAGCATAAATCTGTATGAAAAAATGTAGATTTATTACGTAAAATAATACATACAAATAAATTTAAATGTTTAAGTTAATAAACAATAGTATAAAGCTGCATAATTCATAATTCTCCTTAAAACTTGTAACATGTTAAAAATAGACATTTAATTAAAGAAGAAAAAAATCTTAAGGTACGATCGAATCTGTGCCACTTATCCAGCCTGCAACTACACTACCTTGTAACCCCAATGACCGTGTACAAATTCCCAAAGTAATGTTTAATTAAACCATATGATGAACTCGAATAAAAACATTTCAATAACTAAGTCCCAATTAAATAAAACCTTTCACCAGTATAGTGAGGGGCACGAATCCTATAACATTTTATTAAAAATCTGTTAGCACGATGTTTGGTAGTCCATTTGTTAGTGCCTATCCAGATAAATAACTTCAACTATATTTACGATAAACATCAAAATTGTTATCTTTAGAATATATCGGTTTTTTAAGCATTGTAAATGTCTTTTTATATATAAAAAAATTAATACGAGTCACAAATTCGAATTTACGTAACATATTAAAACATATATGTATAGATAAATTCCTTTATTAGATCTTACATGCATTCATTTAACAATTGCTTTAAAGATATTTTATTAAGAAACCCTTTCTATTCCACCATAAAATCAACCTTTATTTAATTTGATATTTTTGAATTAATATGATCACTGTATATAATTTATATTTTCGGATAATATAATTAATGAACATTAAAAAGAAAACTACTGCAAATTCCTCTTTTATAAATGTTACTGTTTTAATAAGCGAAAAATTACATTTTTGACTTTCCACCCCATTAAACAGGTTCAATCAATTACACGATCAAAAGTGAGCATTAAGGAAAATTTATTATTATCTAGGGGAAAGTTTGTTAATTACTTTAAAAGTGCTGCAATTAAACTCTTGATATTTACCTTGCACAATCACTGCCAGAATCAAATGTAAATAATGAAAATAATATATATTATATTTTTCAGTTTATGCTTTAATTGTTATGTAATCTATTTATTTTCATTCATACCAAGCAAACTAACCCGCTCCCCTTTTTTGTTTTATTTGCAGACATTCATTGATACAAATTATATTTGTACCCAAGTGATTAAGCGAGAAATGTGTAATATAATAAAAAAATGTTTTATATTTACAAAACAGCTTTAATATGTTTTTCAATTAAACGGCGTTCATAAAATATAGCGACCTAAGCTCTAGGGAATATGCCAAGCAATTCATCATAATTGTCATTTTATTCAGCCTTTTAAACTGCATCTTTTTTTAAATTAGATATTTTAGCATTTTTATTATTTTTATCAATAATTTGTGTAAAAGTCTTTCAAACATGGGCTTAGTATGCATTTTATGGGAAAGGTTTACAAATAAAAAAAATTACAATAATGGGAATTATTTACATTTCTCTTTAAATTAAAAAGAAACTGTCCATTTATTTCTTCTTGTGAAAATATTTTTCTACAATTTAATCTCAGTTATCTATTTAATTCAATTAATAGTGCTAATTAAACATCTCCATGTATTATCTCAATACGTTTTATTCTAAAGGAAATGTTTCTTACGATGGAATTAATTAATTTTTATTTATGTTTTATTTATTTAAATATTTAATTGAAAATCTGTACATCATAATTAAAACTAAATTGAAGATTCTTATATAACAAACTTTAAAGCATAATTAATTTATCTATTTACGTTTTTGATAAAAGAAACATGAAAATGTCGTTTTTTCAGCTGTGGCAGCAAGTTTCTGATGTAAATCAGCTTATCTTAAACATTTTGCATTGGATCTCATTCAAATTTTAACAACATATTATCAACATATTCTATGAAAAGTACAAAAAACTTCATCCCGAGAGTAGTCGTGTGTTTATTTAGAATGCTAGGGGTCGCGTTCGGTCTTTTATGCGGCCTATTCTTGCTAGCAGAAAAAAAAGGTTAATATCTAAAAGTTTTCAATAATTATTCCATTATTACATTGAATGAACATATAAAGTTTCACTTTACTGAAATTATTCAGTTTTCACATGTTCTATGATGTATTGGAGTGGGTGAATAGAAACTGACGCTAGTGATTTATGCTAGTGTATTGGTCATTTAGACAAATTCCTATTTTTCTTATCAATATATACCAAAAAAAAATGCTAGAATGTCATTTAACTTTACTATGATAATGGAGAAACATTTAAGGTCAGCTGCATAAAATTTCCCTATTGTATTTTTAAGGGGAGATAGTTTAAAGTACGATAACTACAATGTAAAAAAACCACTGTAGATTAGCCAGAACAAACTCGATCACAGTGAATGTGCTGCATCTTTCTATATTAACATGGAAAATACAGTAGTTGCTTAAAATTAACAGCACAATTTTCTGACAATTTGGACACATTTTTTTTTTTTTTTTACAGCACAAATTGCTGGCGTCTAAATTGCCAGCACATTGTGCTGTTAATTTTACGCAACTACTCTAGTTTTCATTTTAATATAGACAGAAAACCAAGGAAAATTGCAGCACATTCAAAGTGATTGAGTTTGTGCGCTAGATGAACCTTTATAAAAATTCATCTTTATAAAAATTGAAAAGATGGAAAAAAGGGTACGATAATTCTTGTACACTAAATTTAACATTGTACTATGTATAAAAGTAAGATATGCATGTTTTCATACACTATGTGTTACAGGTTATTGTCTATAATATTCATAGTTCCCCCAAAATTCCTTATAGCAATTGTAACGGTCTATATTAATAATTATTTGTTGCCTTTAAAACACATGTTCTTTTTACTGAAAGACCCTCATAAAGTAAAACACACTTTATACTATATACTTTATACTTATACTAATATTTAGAGCAATTAATCATAATTCATATTGCACTCAGTCGTTAAAACTGCACTTAACACAATTCGACATATCAATATGCCTTTACTATTTTCATCCAAAATTAATATGAATGATATTCAAACGCATGTTTAAATTGCAGATTAAGAGAAGTGCATTAAAATGTAGGCATAAAAAATGTTTAATGAATTATTTATACTTATTTATACTTTCTTATTTAACGATATTTTCGAATGAATTCTTCACGCGGAGTCTTTTTTTTTATTCTAAATAACCTCACTAATCCTTTACATAGAATGATTTCTACAGTAATTAATCAGTTTTGTGTGTTAGATACGTATGCTTTATAAGAATGATTAAAAAAAGATCTTTTTTTTAATTTTTTTACATGAAGTTTAAGCGTAAAAGGAAAAGAAAAAGTGAGAATTATTTTTGTTTCGAAATTTAATCCTTCCAGGGATTTTAATTATACATGTATTTATCAAAATAAGTCTATTAAAACGGTTTTGTAAAGGAAAGTACTAAGTAAATAATATAGTTAACATAAAAAATAATTAAATAAAATTATTCTTATCCGGCCGTTTTTTTTTTCTCTCTACGTTAATTTTTTTAGAAATCTATAGACTTATATTTAACACCAGTAACATTTTTAATTCAAAAATGAATATATATAACAAAGATGAAATCACAAACATATGAACATGTATAGATAGACGACTAACACAATGAAACTTTTAAATAATATTATGTTGAGACATTAAGTATTTAAAAAAAACTATTTACAAAAAGGAGTACAGTACTCACTTAACGTTCGCGAGGTTTTGGTTCGCAGAAACCAAGGCGAATGTCAAAATCACGAAAGTTGAGACTATCTTTCATGCATAAAAGGGAGTTAGGCTTTAAGAAAAACTATTTTAATGAAAAACAAGTAAGAAAAAACCTGTTTCAAGCATAGATTATGAAAAACGTCCAACACTTCCTGAATGTTTTAACAAAACTTCCTTATTTAGGGAAATAAGGTATATAAGAGAACTAAGTAAACATGTTAGAAAACACATAAAATTTTGAAGCCTTTAGATTCATCAAATATTTATTAGATTATCATAAAATGCACCAAACTCCACTAGCAATATTCTACCCATGAGCGGGCCGTTGTTACGTCGTAAATAGAAACTACTAGATGTTAAATATTAGAACAGCATGACGAAGATACAGTAAACAAAGCTCTCCAGGTGACACTGGTTATTTAAATAAGTCAATAATCGTAATATTCTCTCTCTCCCAGCCAATGCAGTTGGTTAAAAACTTGCAAAAATAAGCACGCTTACGAATACATTATCAGTGACGAACCAACCCCGTAAAAATAGTCGGAAGGACGCGACAAGAGGCAGGCAATGATAGGCTCGTTTCATGAAAAGTCTGAAGATTATAAAGTATAAACTTTATACATTAATAGTGGAAATACATATTACAGGAATTGATAACAATTGTCGTCCAATATGTTCTATCGATCGAATATTACATAAACCAAAGAGATTGTAACACATAAGAATACAATATGTGAAGATGTATAATAATTTAACGTACCGAAATTATGGGTGGAGATGCTCCATGTATGTGATGAATTGAATATGAAAATAAATATAAAAAAATAATAAAATAAATGGGGTTGCATAATTTGAGGGAATACATGAAAAAAATGTATAATGGCATTTCAAATCATTACATTAAAAATCGTTCAACTAAATAACAATCGTATTTGATTTGATAATGACTCTCGAGGGGACACAATATGAGAAATGTTTATTGAAAACATTTTTACTCTTTTTTATAACTTTATTTATCATCTTTTAATAATTTAATGTAACATATTACTTCTGGGATTGTGATTTGCCAAATATTCATATAATATATTAAAAATTATTTAATCTTGAAATGTAAAAAATTGTGTTAATTAGTAATCTTAAATAATCCAAATATGAAACACAACAATTAATGTCACAAAGCTTTTTCCATCGCCCGTGTTCTTTCCTCATCACAAATTATGAGACATTTTTCCTTTGACTGGAAGTAATAACAATTATATCGAATTATTGATTAGTCAGTTCTCATATGTTAATCCTATGGGCTTGAAATATATTAGAATTTTAAAATATATCATTGAAAAATGAAATTTATAACTTATTTTTGTTGTATATTCTTCTTAATGGTTACCTCGCTTTTTTTTATTTATTATTATATATATTCCTAAAATATATGTTCAGTTTTAATTGAGTTATTTAAATCTTGCTCTAAACTGCTCAGCTTCACTAACGTTTTAAGAAATAAAATAAAATTAAGTATGTTGTTTTGATATATTTTGTCAACGGAAAAAGAAAGATACATTCATTAAGAAGACTATAAAGATAAAAGAAGTAAAACTATTAATATTCTTAAGAAATAAAATTAGGAAATGCAACCCGTTCCCATCAGTTTGACATTGCTGAGAGGTATTTCAGATCTAATTAACCAACTCTCTAGATATTTTTTATTCCAATTAAAATTTTAAATTTCGAAATGCATTTCCACATAAACTCATTTTCTACAATACGATTACTAAAGCATTAAATTAATAAAATTTGTAAATAATGTTATGCACCTTTATTTTTAAGTTAGAAAAATAATATCAAGAAGATAATTAGTTCCACTTTTATAATTGATCAAGACTTGAAAAAATGCTTTTGGCTCTATACATTTAAGCATTTTATCATCATACTTAACCTGAAGACGACTGCAGAAGCAGTTCGAAAGGTCTATATTATGCTTTATCTTTAATTGTATTTGCACAAATTCATAAAAATGTTCTTGTTTATGTATACCATTAAGCAAATTTATGGGTTTTTAACATAACATCTTTGTATAATGCTTTAAACTTCTGTCTAAATTATGTTTATGAAATTTCCCGACTAACGTTTCTGAACCACCAGAATCATTACTCCAAGTACGTCCTCATTAAGGTTAGAAACATCTGCTTCTTCATTAAAAAGTTTAAAACTACTTCAAAGACTCACAAACCTTAATGATAAAATACCTCTTTTCCTTCTTTAATTTAATTGAAGAATGTGAAAAAGAAGTTGATGGTGATGTTGTTTAAACATTTTGCATCATTTACTCTTCATCAAGCTTTCCTTTGCATTTTTAAAGAAAAAGTTCTAAATTCAATTTCAAAATCAGTGGGAGACAAGGAAAATGACATATATCTAGATCTGCGAAACGAAATTTTTATTCATTGATCAGTGAAAACATGGAAATGTACTTTATCCTATATAATACGTTGAAATTCCAGTGAAGAAAGTTTAGACTGGGACATGATAAAATATATAGGAAAGGAGATGAAAGAAAGAGATAAATGATTTGTGCAGTAAGTATTACATAGATTTAGACTGTATTTCACAGCATCAGTTTCCAAGGGTCTAGGCGAAATTTTATTGTTCATTCCATCACCCCAAGAAATAATTTTTGGATTATTTATTTGACATATGCGCTCAAAAATATATCCTACAGATTAAAGTTACAAAATTGTGTTAGTAACGGAAAAAATATCTTTTTGATGTTTCGAGCGCTGAGAAACCTGGAAATTGCTTTAAAAACTTTTACTTTTGGTAAACACTGGGTAGATGGTATAATTGTTTCTGAAAATATTTAAAACTTAATTGTAAATAAATGAATTTGAAGACTTATTTAAATGCTAGTTAAAAAATAAGGTGTGCTTTAAAAATGTAAAAAAATTGAAAGAAAAAGAATTTTGTGAAAAATCTCATAAAATCAGTTTTTTATATAAATTTTTCTTTGATGAACTATTTGAATTAATATCAAATTACTGTTGGTATCATTTAAATATCTTGAAACTTTAAATAATTTTAAACAGTTTAAAATACATATTTCAAATTATGGATTTTTTTCTGCAATCAATTTTTCCTCGAATTTATATAGTTTGATAATGAGTGCTGATGAATTTTCTTTTGCGGAAATGGATAACTGTAACAAAATGAATAATTATTAGAAACAAATTAACTACTAAAGTAAAAATTCAGATTTTTTATACAATTTGCGGTAAAAGTTTCTAAAATATTGTTACTATTTATGTTCGTCTAAACGAAACCAGAAGTTCGTCTACTTTTATAAGCGAAACTTACAATAAACTAATTATTGTTTTCTGATCATTTAAAAATAGTATGACTCATTTTTACGTATGATAGTATTATTCTTTACGTTTAAAAAGTAATTTCAAATCCTTCACAATACATGTACACTCAAATCGATTTTTAACGCAAACATACATGAAATGGTTTACGGTCATTGAATACCACTGTTGTGTATTAGCAATATTTATCTTATTAAATCAGTTACGTTTTCTAATAAATAAGGAGATATCACTTTTTAAGAAAACGCTTATCAAATGTCCGTAAAATATTAGACATACAGTCGTTTAAAAATATATTTAAGTTTTCAATCATACACATTTAAATAGAATAAATTTGACTGCACCCCTAAATTCATTTAATCACATATTAAAAAATATATATTAAATTATTTTTATTATACTTTTCTGAACATACTAGAAAAAAAAAATTCAAATTACTTTTCAAAACAGGAAAAAATTTTGAAGTAAGTAATCAAATCACATACTTATTAAAATTTCAAGCATCTTGTTCTTGATTAAAAAGTTCAACATTTCTTCTCTGCATCAAGTACACGGAATCATAAACTTTGTTTTTGCATCACCTACAACTCAGGAAGTAAGTTATAGTTTGAATGATGCTAAGATATTATTGACTTCATATAGATTATTATGCATTTTCTGTGAGGAAATAAGTAATAGATAAAGTCTTTAAGAAAATTATATTTTTATAAGAAACATTTTTTATAGCCCAGTGGTTAGGAAGTTGAATTCGGAAATAACTGGGTGAAAGCTTTAATCCCTTCAGTTTAGGCCTAGAATGAATATGCTACGTTTTCCCCCTCATACTAGATGAGCGTTAAGAATTATGCATAGATTTATAGTCAAAAAACACATTTTCTTTAAAAAATACTATAACACTATCTCGAAGTCACTAGCTCTTTCAAAAACATTGTCAATACAAATGTTGTAGAGCGTAAACTTCTAAATAAAATGAGTACCTACACTTAATACTTTTGTTGAATATTAAGGTCACAATTCTACTTTAAAGTTTTAGCCCCGTGGTTAGAGGGTTGAACTCAGAATTAATTAAGGGAAAACTGGAAATCATTTTAATCCCTTCATATTAGGTCTAAAATGAATATTCTATGTTTTCCCCCTCGTACTAAGTGAGAGCTAGAAAATGTGTGAAATATTTACATTCAAAAAACATGTTTTTTTTTTTTTTTTTTTTTTTTTTTTTTTTTTTTTTTTTTTAACAATATCTCAAAATAGCTAATTCTATCAAAAACATTGTCAATGCAAATGTTGTAGAGCTTAAAATCCTGTATAAAATGAACACCCACAGAAGTGTTTTAGTTGAAAATTAAGGTCGCAATTCTATTTCAAAATTTTACCTTAATCACTAATCAAGAGCTTCATGCTAGGAGAGAACAGATTAACTTAACAATATCTCAAAACAGCTAACTATATAAAAAAAAATTGGCAATACAGATGTCGTACATATTAAAATTCTGAATAAAATGAATATTCGCATTAATATTTTTGTTTAAAATTAAAGTCGCAATTTCAGATATTGTTAAAAATAATAAAGAAAAATGTGTTTTTCGAATGTATATGTGTACAAATTTCTTAACGCTCTTAGTACGAAGGGGAAGACATAGAATATTCATTTTAGGGGAATTTTGAAGAAATTAAAACGGTTTCCAGTTTTCCACTAATTAATTCTGAGTTCAACCCTCTGACCATGGTGCTGAAACTTTAACCCCTTGAAGGCCGGTGATGCCGTGACGGCGTCACATAATTTTAATCCCTAATTCCCACATTGGCACCGGAATTTTATAATGAAATTTTCACTTTTATTAAGTACGTGAAAATATACTTTTACTATTTTACAAATAAATTTTCTTGTAATTACTGGTATGATTAAATTATTTCAACACTTTACGAATACAAGTACCTTGCCCCCGAAAGGGTTAAAGTAGAATTGTGACCTTAATATTCAACAAAATTATCAAGTGTAGGTACTCATTTTAGTCAGAATTTAAGCTTTACAACATTTCTACTGACGATGTTTTTGAAAAAGTTAGTGATTTCGAGATAGAGTTATGGTATTTAAAAAAAAAAAAAAAAACGTGTTTTTTGACTATAATATATGTATACTTCCTAACACTCACCTAGTACGAGTTAGAAAACGTAGCATATTCTTTCCAGACATAAACTGAAGGGATTAAAGCAATTTCCCCTAATTATTTCCGAATTGGGCCTTTTTTTGCTCCCCTACCACTGGACTATTAATCTTGAG
Source organism: Maratus speciosus (assembly GCA_963932465.1). Classification (NCBI taxonomy): domain Eukaryota; kingdom Metazoa; phylum Arthropoda; class Arachnida; order Araneae; family Salticidae; genus Maratus; species Maratus speciosus. Next base: position 539,753,259 of record OZ010786.1, on the reverse strand, counting down.
TACATTTACAAATATCCTCCTATAAATACAGTAAACTGAACTATACCTCTAAAAGTAAACCTAAATATATCGTAAAATGAATAATTATATTTTTTACCGTATTTATGTACAGTTTCATTAAATTTTTAGTTAAAATAAACTTTTAAAGTCCTTTTAAAAAACGCCAAAAGAGATTCGAATAAGTAATATTACCAGATGCTTTTTGAAAATGCAAGTTTTTGGTTCTTGATTAAAAAGTAAAATGTTTCTTCTCTGCGTAAAATATATGAGATATATTTTTTTATGTATTTAAAAAAAGTACATATATAACTTAATTTATGAAAATATAACGAACAATTATTACACTCTTTCGAGTAACAAATGTTTCCGAAAAACGTTCTTTGGTTTCAGAAACCTCAGAAAAAAAATATTGCCGAGTTTTAAAGCATTTTTTAAAGGAAAGTTTCCTTTGCTGCTGCTGTTTTTCGGTAACCTTTCCGAGTAATTTTAGTAATATATTAAATTTTCTTCATAATTACCCATATGGACTTTTCGGTTACTATCCGTTATTAAATAAGCTTTTTATACTCAATAAACATGTTTTGCATACAAACATTATAAATAAACAGCGTTAACGCTAACATTAAATTATTATTATTATGTTACTCTTGTTTAATTGAGAATTGGATGTATTCTAACAATCGATATTCGGTTTGGAGAATACTGATTAATATACAATAAAAGTACTAATAAGTTTGTAAAATACGTGGCAACAAAATGAATATTGTTTTGTAAAAGTTTCAAAACAAAGTGACGTATTTGTATAAATAAACAACATTTAGTTATTATGATATTCTCTGATGATGAGCCTGGAAGGCTTGAAAGTACTAAAAGTTTTAAATAAAATGTATATTTTAAACTTGTAACATCTTTTTCATTACATTAGTCGCCTTTTAAGTAAGATTGTGGACCTTTTTAATGTTCAAATTATCTATTTTATATAGACAAAAATATATATTAATAATTTTATATTTCGTTTTAGATATTCAGAATTATACTTAAAATGTTTCATTTTAATGGTCGGTATAAGTATTTATCTCCTTCGCATTTCAATTATATAAAGCTTTTAGAAATGGTTGCATTTTTTTCCTTAGGTATGTTTATTTTCATATACTGATATTTAATTGTATGTGTTATTACAACTATGAGATATTTCATTCATACACAGTAACCACAAAGTATTATTTCGTACAGAAAAAAAAAAGAAAAAAGAAAAAAACAAATACCAGTTTTACTGTGTGTGCCCACATACTGTAAACATTCTTTAGTGGGAAAAAATATTAAAAAAAATTGTTCTGTTTAAATAAAAATATAAAATCAAGCATTTTGCCTTCTAGAAATACTACTATTTTTGATCTAAAATACCTACAACTCCTACATGAAATTTTCACTTTAGAGAGCATGTTCCTAATTTTTATTTTTTGTAAATGTAGTACATTAGAAAATGTTTTTAGGTTTCAAACTTTATTTCTATTCTTAATCACGTATTTGTGCTTCTGAAAACTTTTACGTAATTATAATATTTTCCAACTCGATTTTCATATCTCTTTCTGTCATTGAACAACTGCCATGTCCAGATGCTATATAAGATAAAGTACATATCTATGTCGCTATTGATTAGAAGAAAGAAATATTTTGTGTAATATATGTTACTCTGTTTTTATTACATCCTTCATAATTTTATCTGGTACCATACAATTATACATGTACAAAAGATATAAACTTACAAACATGGAAACGATATTTCTTGTAATATTATCTAAACTTCAATTTTCTTCTTGAATTAAAAATTAAGGAGCAATAATGTTTTATGATCCAGCCTTCATTGCATAAGAAAAGACTTTTTATGCTATATAATCAAGAATAAGAAGAAGGTTTCACACTTTCCCCACTTATTTCAACTTGATTGGGATACTTTGACAAAAGGTTTTGCCTTTTTTATAAAGTATGCGTATATATTGCATATTCATTTTTAATGGAAGTTTTCGAAAACTAGGGAAAAAAGATAGATATGCAAGGGTTTATTGAGTTAAGGGGCTCCGGTCACATTTTAAATTAATTTTTATTTATTGAGTTAATTTTTTTAATTTTTTGGTGATGTTAACCACAAAATTTTGTTAACCAAATCCCATGATAAAACTTCTCCTTTTTTTGTTAAATTTTATATTTAAAATTATTAAAAATGTGGAGAAATTTAAAATTGTTAGAAATAGAAATATTACTTGTAGAATTTCATTTTTTTTTATTTAAATAAACAGAAATATATGAGTTTTAATTTTGTTCAGCATTTTAAAAAATATTGATTTAAAAAAAATAAAAATATTTAAAGTATTAAAAATGATGTAACTCTAAACCCTTACCGGTCGCATTAAATTACGGAAAAAAAATTCAAATTCCTTATTGCCATCACTTTCTGGAAAAAGAAATATTCGCCTTATGCAATGACAGGTAAAATACTACCATGACAAAGCCAATTACACTTTTTTATAAAATTGGTGGGAATCAAACAATCCGAATAAAAGACGCACCCGTAAATATCACGGGGGCGAGAATTAAGGGGTTAAGAAAACATATTTTCAAAGGTAAATAATTTATTTTAAATTTGATGAATCAAACTTAAAGTAAAACAATTGAAAAAGACATGTTCCATTTTTATCATTTACCTTTAACGGTTCTTGAATTATAAGAATTTTACTACGAGAAATAGTGAAAAAACTCATAATGAAGAAAACACAAGAAATTTTCACAAGAAATCTTTTCTTTGACAACCATTGCTTTAAAGCTAGATTTTGAAACGAAACCATAACGGATATATATACATATATAAATTGTTCTAATTCAGATAGAAACATGATTTAAACGTCATTTTTAGCAGAAAAAAATTGAAAATTTTAATGCAATAAATTGTTTTTAGAAAATTTGAGGATTTTTGTATCCTGACACCCGCTAATAAGCGTATAGTTTTAAAAATATTCTAAACAATTTAAGTTATGTTGAACAATTTAAACACCTGAACATTCAAACTACAACAGGAAAATCGAAACAACTTGAAATTTCTGCTGTTGTTACAGCTCGTGAATTAAAAAATTTACAAAGAGAATTATGGAAAGAAAAATAATACTTACGATTTCTTAAAGCGATTTCTAGATGGTGTAAAATCCAGTAAGTTTGTTAAAATAAGCTGGTATTTTAGAATTACAGGGTATTCGGTTAATATTTTAATGTACATAAATTATTTTTATAATTATATAAATATTTAATGCAAATTCGACAGGAATTATCATTTTGTTATCTGGATAAATCACTTTATAATTAAAAAATTAACAAACAATATCTCATTTTTATAAGGTTACCCAATTACTAAAAATAATGAAATCACTGACAAACCACCGCCCCCTGAATACTAGGCCTGAGCGCTCACACAAAAATGACACAAAAATGGCGGCTGCCGAAGGCGGATTTTTTTTAGCGTAAGTACGGTCCCTTAAATGTAGACACCAGTATTTTATAAAAGATTTCTCTACCTTGCTTATTCTAAAAAAAATGAAGCGGAAAAAACTTCAAAAAATTATTGGTAGGAATATTTAAGGGACCGTACACACGCTGAAAAAAATCCGCCTTCGGCAGCCACCATTTTTGGTCCAGCGCTCAGGCCTAGTATTCAGAGGGCAGTGGACAAACACTAACATACGTGAGGAATTAAAAAAGCGACTTTAGAAAAACTACTTCGGAAAGAAAGCATTAATCTGTTGTCTTATTACTTTCTTCTATCTTCAATAGAAGAAAGTATTGTAATCGAATTCTTTTTCGACTTCCGGTTTTTGACGGATTTACACGTTTTAGGGGTCAGTGATCACAAATAACATGTTTATACAAAATATCTGTCTGTCCGTGTGTCCGTGTGTCCCCGTGTCCGTATGTCCGTGTGTCGCCATCGTGCCATCAAAAATTGTATGAAGTTATGCATAGAATTGAACCATTTTTTTTTTAAGTTTTTGGCTATGGCAAGCAGGTCCTCCCTGAATTTGGAAAAAATCCGCCGGTAGGGAGCGCTGTAATACCGATTTTTGTGCATTTTGAATATTGTACCATCCAAAAGTGTATGAAGTTATGCATGGAATTGAACCAATTTTTTGTGTATGTTTGGGGCCATGGCAAGAAGGTCCCCTCTGAATTTGGAAAAAATCCACCTGAAGGGGGCGCTGTAATAGCGATTTGTGTGAGATTTTTGTGCATTTTGAATATTGCACCATCGGAAAGTGAATGAAGTTAGGCATAGAATTGAACTATTTTTTTTTTTTTTTTTTTTTTAGGTTTTTCGCTATGGCAAACAGATCTTCCCTGAATTTGGAAAAAATCCGCAAGCAGGGGGCGTTATAATGGCGATTTTTGTGCGATTTTTCAGCATTTTGAATATTGTACCATCGAAAAGTGTATGAAGTTATGCATAGAATTGAACCATTTTTTGTGTATGTTCGTGGCCATGGCAAGAAGGTCCTCTCTGAATTTGCAAAAATTCCGCCGGTAGTGGCTCTCTTATAGCGATGTTTGTGCGATTTTTGTACATTTTGAATATTGTACCATCAAAAATTGTATGAAGTTATGCATAGAATTGAACCAATTTTTTTTTAAGTTCTTGGCTATGGCAAACATGTCCTCCCTGAATTTGGAAAAAAATACGCCGGCAGGGGGCGCTGTAATAGCGATTTTTGTACGATTTTTGAGCATTTTCAATATTGTTCCATCGAAAAGTATATTAAGTTATTCATAATTCTAATAAAAATACTAATAAACTAATTAAAATGAAATATTGACATGAGATAGAAAAAAGTTTTTGGATTGGCACATCCAACTAGTATGAAGTTTATAAAGAGTGTAAATTTAGTTAAAACTTTATCATATTTGAATTGTGCAACACTGATTTAGAGTAAGTTACAAAAGATTTTTCTATAAAGCATATTTAAACGTACACTGTTTTCTGTTTTTATTATTATTATTATTATTATTATTATATATTTGTGAAAAAAATATCTTAGGCAGTAAATTTGACTTTCACTATTTGAAAATATTTAAAATGCTTCATTAAAACCCATTACAATATAGGTATGATCCCACCTATGTTGTCTTTGGGTAAAATACATAAATAGACACAGTGTGTGGGTATAATACAGATCACAGGTAAGTAGTTTGTTTTATCACACCTATGTTGTAATGTATTTTAATGAAGCATTTTAAATGTTTTCATATAATTAACAAAGGTGAATCCGGTGTTCAAAAATCATCATCACCATCATCAATCATTTACAATCCACGGCTGGATGTAGGTCTTACCCAGGTTTTTCCAATGTTTCCTGTCTAGTGCTTTAGTCATCCAATTAACACCGGCCACTTTTCTGATTCCGTCACTCCATCTTACTTGAGGCCGCCTTCTTTGTCATTTTACATTTCTTAAATACAACTGTAGGGTATTTGTGCTCCATCTATTGTCTTATCTTTTTGCAATGTGCCCAGTCCATTTCCATTTTAGCCGTTTAATTATTTCAATGTTGCCAAAAACTTTCGTCTGACTTATTATCCAAGTTATTCTCTTTCTGTAAGTTCTAGTTTTGCCTAGTATACATCTTTCCATACTTCTCTGTATTGCTTGGATCTTTGTACCATCCGTTTTGTTAGCTTGCATGTTTCTGCTCCATAAATGTATATATACATATATATATGTGTGTGTGTGTATGTGTTAATTTGTGGTAATTTGTAATTGTTTTTAATAGCTATATATATATATATACGAAGGAGACCGGGGCTAGTATGCACAGTTTATTTTTTAATTTTTAAAAAAAATTTATTTAAGTTTTTTAACAAACTTTAGTTGCACATTTAAAGAACAGACATTTGGCTATAAATACCCGGAGTTTTGAGTTTGTAGCTTTTGTAGCTTATGTTTAGCGGAAGCCTAAAGTAAAACGAAAATTGTGCGCCAACCTACCCCGTCACGGGTCAAGTTGCCTATACCTAAGCGGTAAGTTGGCACACGCTTTATAAAAATTTAAATGAAGCTCAAATAAGACACGAAGTTAAGCGAACTCAATTTTATCATTACCAGTAAGTTTAGACAAAGGCGTTATAGCCGTACAATGTAAATTCTAAATTATACAGACATAAAAATAATAAATAAAACATTAACATTGAGTAACTTCTATCCTACTCTATATCATCATCAGAGTTACAGTTGCCACAAATAAAAAATCGATTATCTCCTTTTGGGCAATCCTCGTGTGCCCAAAATCATGCATTGCAACCACTTTTCTGGTTGTTTGCTGTTTTTCAAGCTACCAGCGCACACCAAACACCGAGCCAACTTGACCCGTGTTCAATGCGCCTACTTGCCCCATAATAAATTTCTTCACAAAAGGCACACGTAATCCTCTAAGCATAAATAATCCAAGTAAATCACATATGGGGTAGGTACAGTTAAACATACACTGAGAAAAACTGCACAAGTTAAATCGCAATTATTAAGATAAGTATTAGAAATTAGGAAAAGAATTTAGCAACAGAAAATTACTTATGAGTGCAAAAAACAGAAAAATCGTGATAAATGTCCACTGCACGTAGGTAACGATGCAAAACTATAATGAGGATTGTAAAAAGCAAGAAGAAAGGTACACTGTGACTGGTTGTGCAATCTATCCACAAACAGGTGATTTATGAGGACTGCGCCTACTTACCCCTGCAGCCAACTAGCTCCGGTCTCCCCTATATATAAACGATTAAATATGTGCATAAAATAATTTTTTTGGTGCAAATTATCTCATTTCGTAATAAAATAGAAATATTTTGTTTATATTAAATATCCTAATATACAACAGAAATATCAGTGACACGTATGTTTTGCCATCCATGATCGGCGATCTTTCCTGTTTCTACACAGCGAGAGTTTTTCATTTGATTGGAAGTAATAAAAATTTTTGTAGCTTAAATACACTAATTCTTCGGATCTAAAATTCACCTTTCTAAAGTTAATCCTTTAGGCGTGAAGAGCATTCGTGTTTTTAACCCGTGAACTCCAAACTACTTCAATTTAACTAGTGTAAAAGAGTTTTACAAAATGTGTTATTTAATAAAAATAAATATCGGACTTCGATTGCTCGTTTAAGTTCCTATAGGAATCATATGTAATATAACATTACCATTATATCTATAATAAACATAAATATTTTTTTCAATGTTTTTATAGTGGGTAATTACAAAGAAAAACGGGCACAAACAGATGAAAATAAATCCAGCATTAAAGTGATAACATAAAAGAGAGTTTTTCGCGATCTCCCTTAATAGCATACTAAAAATTATGTATTACTTCGTCCATATTTATATAAACACGTTTTTTTTTTTTTTTTTTTTTTTTTTTTTTTTTTTTTTTTTTTTTTTTTTTCCAGCAAGATGTCAAAAACATTGATTAAGTATTTACAGGCTATATTTTAAAGCTTTTAAAGTCTAAAATCTTTAACTTTGTATGATGTAACGATTCTTTAATACAGTTTGTAAAATTTCTCAAGAAATATAAACTCTATTTCAATTTCAAAACTTTTCGAAATACCAAAATCTATAACCCAAGCTTGTCCGCATTAAGATTAGCAACATCTGCTTCTTGATTAAAAAGTTTCAATTTACTTCTAAGACTAACAAGCATGAAAGATAAAATACCTCTTTTCTTTCATTAATTTTTATTAAAAGAAGTGAAAAGGGTGTTTATAAGGATGTTGCTTAAACATTTTGCATTGTGTACTCATATTTTAGTATGCTTTTGTATTTTTAAATGTAAGTTTTAAATTCAATTGTAAATTCGGAGGAATATGCCTAAATCTGTGAAAATAAAAATTTATTTATTGATGAGTAAAAACATGGAAATATACTTTACCCTATCTAGTACGTGGAAATACCCGTTCAAAAAGATTAAGCGAGAACGTGTCAAAAGATAATGAAGGGAAACTATACAAAGATATAAATTATTACTTTCTTCTATCTTCAATAGAAGAAAGTATTATAATCGAATATTTTTTCGACTTCCGGTTTTCGATGGATTTACAAGTTTTAGGGGTCAGAGATCACAAAAAACATGTTTTTAGAAAATGCCTGTCTGTCCGTGTTTCCATGTGTTCGTATGTCCGTGTGTCGTCATTGTACCATCAAAAATTGTATGAAGTTATGCATAGAATTGAACCAATTTTTTTTAAGTTTTTGGCTATGGCAAGCAGGTACTCCCTGAATTTAGAAAAATTCCGCCGGTAGGGAGCGCTTTAATAGTAATTTTTGTGCATTTTGAATATTGTACCATGGAAAAGTGTATGAAGTTATGCATCGAATTAAACCAAATTTTTTTGGTATGTTTTTGGCTACGGCAAGAAGGTCCTCTATGAATTTTGAAAAAAACCGACGGTAGGGGGCGCTGTAATAGCAATTTTTGTGTATTTTGAATATTTTACCATCGAAAAGTGTATGAAGTTATGCTAGAATTGAACCACATTTTTTGTGTATGTTTTTAGCCATGACAATGTCCTCCCTGAATTTGGAAAAATTCCGCCGGAAGGGGGAGCTGTAATATTGATTTTTGTGCAATTTTCAATATACTACATCGAAAACAGTGTTGCCAGTGGGCTACTTTTTTAAAATTCAGATTTCTTGACTGGCACCACTTTTTTGAACGGTAAAATTCACTTTGTTTTTGCCTTAATTAATATGCCATTAAACAAGGCATATTTTACCATTTCAAAAAATTGGTGCGAATCAAGAATCTGATGTTAGAAAAAGTATCCCATCTGGCAGCACTGATCGAAAAGTGTATGAAGTTATGCATAATTCTAATAAAAATGCTGATAAAACTAATTAAAATGAAATATTGACATGAGATAGAAGAAAGTTTTGGGATTGGCACATCCAAATAGTTTTTTTACTATGTACTACAGACATTTTCTCTGTATTTTATTGCATCCGTTTCGAATAATATAGGAGATATTTTATTGTTTCTACCGCTTTCTACAATCAATGTTTTTCAGTGCATATCCCTTTATTATCCATTAAAAATAAATATTACAGATTATTATTTTGAAATAGTAGTAATAAAAATTGATCTTACACGCTCTGAGACGTGAGATATATTCGAATGGATTTAAAGTATGACCTTTGCTTTTGAAAATTCTAAATATATAGCATAAATTATTTTTTCTGAATATATTTGAAAATTTAATTTGATATATATTATTTTGTAGACTTACTTAAATGTTACTTAAAGAAAGGATGAACAATTAAAACAATAAAATTTATAAATGTAAATTCCAAGCAGTTCTAAAAGATTGCTTCTAAGTGGTTATAGGTTCTGCAATAAATATTACCTATAAGTACATAAGATTTCTAAAATATCTTACGATGTACTATTGTTGATTGTTTTGCAATAAATGCATAACTGCAGAGAAAATAATAAATTGCTAAAAATCACTTTATTACTAAGCACTATATTAGCAGTAAAAATTTAAAAAAAAAATCATTTTGAACTTTCGAGAAGTAATCCTAAAATATGTTTAATAATTGATGTGATGAAACTTTTAATGGAAACAGAAGTTCGCGTACGTTTAAGAACCCATCTTCGTAGTCATTTGTTTTACACTTATTTAAGTTGGATTATCGGTTTTACCCAAAGTGTCTTTATTTTGCTATATTTGTTAGGCTATAAAGCCTAAAATCTTCATCTCCGTATGATGTTCTACAATTGTGCTTAAATCCAGTTTGTGAAAGTGCCCGAGAAATAAAATATTTATTTAATTTTCCAAACTTATGGAAATGCTAGAATCTCTAAACCAAGTACGTCCTCATTAGAAATATCTGATTCTTTATTATAAAATTTGAAATTACTTCTAAGACTAACAAACGTGCATAATAAAACACATTTTTTTCTTTAATTTTAATAGAAAGAAGTGATACGGGAGATTATTAACACATTTTTACGCATACTTTTGTAATTTTAAATAAAATTGCAAAATAAAATTGCAAAATCAGATGAGAAAAGGAGAAAGGCAGATACCTCGATCTGTGAAACTAAAAATGTAAAACCATGGTAAAAACATGGAAATGTACTTTACCCGATCTAATACGTTGAAATACAAATGAAAAACTTTAAACGAGAACGTGACAAAAAGTAAAGGGAAACGGAACAAAGAGAAAAAATATTTTTGTAGTAAGTACTACAGACATTTTCAGTGTATTTCACTGGATCAGTTTCGAAGCGTATAGAATATATTTTATTGTCTCTACCGTTATCTGCAATCAATCTTTTAGAGTACATTCCTTTAATATGCCTTTAAAATAAATCTTGCCGATTAATGTTTCGAAATAGTTGTAATATTTTTTCCTGCGTGCTTTGAGGTCTTATATGTATGGGTACTTATTTTTAAAAAGTTTTATTTTTTGAAAATACTTGATATATGATATATTTTTTTCCTGAAAATATTGAAATCATTTTGAAATAAATAATTGTCCATGTATATTTAAATCTTAATTAAAGAGGAAAGTGGACTTTAAAAAAGAGGAATATTGTAAGCAATTGATTTTTTAAAATTTTGTCAAAGTTAGTGTTTGATAAAATTTTTTCTTTGATAGGCTATCTGGGTTGATTATATTCAGTGTTGTTGCCATTTAACACCCCAGAACTTCTATTATTACAGAAACATTTTACAGATACATTTTTCACCACGTGCTATAATATTCCAGTTAGAGCAATCATGTGAGTTTAATATAATTATGTAAACAACATCTTATAAAATTTGGGATGGCAATTCAAAAATTACACGAGCCTGCGATGGTTGTGTTGATTAACTTTTTATAATTGACTAGGGGGCTCTGCCCCCTGCAAGCTACGCCCGCCATCCCCCATTCAGACACCGCATAATCTAAAAATCTAATGTGTTTTAAAAATATTACTTAAGATTAAATTATACTGAAAAAGGTGTGCAGATCTCCCTGTAAACGGGTTTCCATTCAATTCCCTTTGATTGCAAAAAATTAACGGAGAATCAGTTGCTGTTAAGACATACAATGGTTGTTTTCGTTTTTGATTAAAGATGATCAGTTAAACATTTGAAAAGAAGCTAAAATAAAATGAATTAAGTATTCAGAGTCTTTGTCAACCGATATTTTAAAACAATCTCTATAACAATAGCCTAAATCATGTGACTATCATTAACGGTTCCGGGTGGAACACTTTGCTTTTTATACTCTAGGTGCCATTTTGATACTTTAATGTTATCCAGGCACATGTGATAAATCGCCAAATATTATTATATCCCCATCATTTCATCTATATTATAATAGTTCAAGTCATCAAATGCCATAAACAAATACGATCTGATCCCTTCGCCTTTCATATGAAGGTTTGGAACAAATGTCATATACATCATATTGGCGCGATTTTTTTCCAACGCCAATTTGGGGAGCGCATTAAAACCCCCTCACTGACAAGACCGTGTTAATACGTTCACTAAGCTCCAGGTTTCACTGCGATACAAGCAATATTTAAAGTAATATAATTCTATTGATTTAATGTATTTTTAATACATTGAACAATTATTAATACTGCCAAGCATTGCATTTATATTCGTTAGTAATTTTTTTTTATAAAATGTTCAAAGAATAATTTTTTTTTTAGTATTTAAAACAAAATGCAGAGAAAACAACATTACAATTTTGCCCTTTTCCAAGACAGTCGTAGGGTTAACAGCATAAACAACAACATCCTGCTTACAATATCAAGCAAAATAACAATATTTTGGCACCAGTTAAGTACCCGTTGTGTATATGACATTGGCGTCAGAAAAAAATCGCGCCAATATGGGGCCGTATGTGACATATGTGCCGAAAGCAAAAAAAAGCCGGCCGCAAATCTCGCCAATATATTTTTTCAATTCGCCAGTTAGCATTTTTTTTATTGTTCGAGTGGTAAATTAAAACATTGATTTGAAGTTGAAATTAAATGTCATGGTTTGTTACAGAATTTAATATTTCGCCAGATGTCACATACGCACCGCATGTTTGGCATGATTTATTTATTTAGTTATTTATTTATTTTTTTACGAATATTTGACGAAAACCTCGTTTTCGAATACCAATTACATATGTATTTTTGGTACTACTTAGTTATCCCGTCGACAAATATCTATCACCAAACTATAAGATTAAATGCCAATAATGGTTGATGGTAAATGTCACATTCACTTGACTTTTAGCAAGTTACACGTGTTTACGTCATCAAGTGATTTTTATTTCCATGTTTTATTTTTATATTTATTAATGTTATACTAATTTATTTGTTTTTTCATTATTTAAAATAAAAATTTTGTCAATCTGTACAATTTGGCGAGTGGTTTGGCGATTTATATAATTTGCGAAATTGGGTGACGGAATAACTACTACATTGTACCGTATTTTTTAATTATTTCCAAAAGGAAATAGCAAAAAAAAATAATTACTATAGAACAAAATAATTTATATAAATTTAAAAAAGAAATAAAAGTAAATAAACATTTATTATTAAATAAACAACAATAGTCGGGTTACAATGTCTATCAAAATAATGCCATTTATGCGCCAATTAGGTTCCCCGGTGCGTATATGATATCTGTGCCTAATATTTTTCTTTTCGTTTTTTTTTTTTTTTTTTTTTTTTTAAAGAAGTGAAAGCCATCAATTTAAATGTTTCATTTTTAAATGAAAGTTTTGTATTTAATAAAATGATAACGAAATACAAAAAAAGCATTGTTCTTAGCATAGATTTAAAGGAGGCCAAACTGTCCCCAAATTAATTTAAAATAGTAACCTTTTCTGAATTATGAAAAAAAAATTCTGTTATGATTAATATTTGAGTTGCCATCATTAGAAAAAAATGTATTTAAAATTAGAAAAAAATTAATATTTCGAAAACTAATTCGAATTTAAAAATTCTAATACCAGTTTTGAGATCTGCGGATCAACACGGATTTTCCATGTTAATTTCATCCCAAAGTATTCCATATTTTAGGAGAAATCGCCGTGAAACAAAGTCAGTTGTTTAATCAGTCGATTCAAAGAATCGATGCATTTCAGGAGTTTCATATATTCGTTTCATAAATTCGTTTCATTAGGATTTTATATATATAGGGTAGATTTTGATGTATTATTTTAGCACTCAATGCGAAAATGACCTTCATTTTTAACCATGACGTCAGGAATTTCCGCAAATCGCAAATTTCAAAGTAAATAAATAGCAAAATTCTGATACTATAAAATAGATGTGATGGCTGTGTTTTTAAAATTTTGATAATTGATTCTTAGCACTAAATCTGAAGATAAACTTCATTTTTAACCAAAACGTCAGAATCTTTCACAAATCGTAAATTTCAGAGTTAAAAAGTAAAAATTTGGCAAAAAAATTTGACGTGATGGTAAAAGATCAAAGGCCATTTTCGGATTAAGCGCTTCAAAATACGTAAGAATCAATTATCAAAAGCTAAGCAATATGACACAACCCAAATTTTGCAGATTTGTCATTTCAAAGCAGTTTTAAATAGGGTAAACTGCACATATTTCGTCACCTTTCCTAATATCGCTCCACCTTTAAATTGCACGCTTCTGCGAAAGTGGCGCCCCTTCTGACGCAAGGCAAAGGGGGCGGGAAGTAAAAAGGGACAGTATTGAAAGTTTCGTCCGCCAAGACGCAAGATTCGGAAGAATTAAAAATGCCGAATTTCCTATTATTCGAGGATCTGAGTTTTTTTTACGCTGTTTGCAGAACATTATTTACTGTACTGTAAACATTTGTTTCTTATTCATTGCATGAGTTTTACGTAGGTAAGATGCTGACTGTAGCATAAAGAGAGTTTTAGGACGATCAGTTCATCTTACGGAAACTGAAGCTCTGCCATATTGGGAAGTAGTGTCGTCCCAATTTCGCCTCCGTTGCAGTTCTTATTGTCGTCCCGTTGACGAATTTAGGAATGCCTTTTCATACCAATTTTTTTCAAGTTTTTCCTCATGTTTGGATGGCTAATGTTTTGTTATGTTATTCTTCCACTGATAATTAGTACATTTCTTTTTGCCTTACTTTAATGTAAATAAAATCACTTACTCATTTAGAAATAATTTTTGAATTCGTTATAAATTAAGACTCGGCGTATTGGATTTGCGGTGGAGACGAAATTGGGATATTTTGTTTTAAATTTTTTAGATAATTTTGAAATAATTTTAGAACAATTTTTCGCATTGTTAAAATTTTTTTGTACGATATTTGCCTATGTTTCTATGTGCATGGATTGTGAGTCTATGTAAAATCCAAATTTGGTAGATTTTCACTAAAAATTACCACATTTAGGGGCCTACAAATGTCTGAGAGGGACGAAATATGGGCCCTTTACCATACGTATTTCTAGTTAGTTATTGTTTATGCAATAAATATTTTTTCTGAGAATTTTGGCATTTCTAAAATATGTTATTGTTTGCTTTTGCTGATTTTTTGGAACATATGGATAACTGTAGAAAAATGATCAAATTATTATTAAATTTTAATTACCAAGTAATATATTAAGAGTCCTAATTGAAATATCGTTTTCAACTTGCTTAAAATATTCCTAAAATTTATTTAATATTTGATATAAATTTCAAAGAATACAGTTTTTATATGTTTAAGAATCTGCATTTTTTTTTTACTCTATTTAACTTATTGGTTGTCTAATTTATTATACACAAACAAATTTTTTTTGAGAATACATATACACCTATATCTGTTTTAATACGATTAAATATTAGATGTTTATGGTTTGTGGTTATTAAATACCACTAAATTTTAATACTAAACTTCACTTTTTCTCAGCAAAGAAACCTAGGATTAATGAACGTAAATATTGTTATTAAATAATAAGGTTCAGAGCATTCGTTTTCATTTTCTTCAATTTCTTTTTCATCTTGAATCTCATCTATAATCTCATGATAATTTAATATCTGGTAGCCAGGGTCATGTACGTCATTCTTTAACCGCACGTTATTTTCATTTTCTTCATATTAGCTTAGTATTCTGCCCATCTCTTTTACTCTTTTACATTCCTCATTTTCTGATCTACTATCAGTTTTTCTTTATTTTAAATTTTATTCCAAGCCTTTTTTATGTTGAGGATTTTTCTAGATCCTAGGAATCAGCAGCCATTATTCAACAATCTTTCAAATCAATTTTTATGGTATCTTGTGAATCAGGCTCTTCTCTTTCTTCTGATAAAAGCAGTATTCTTAATGTTTGTTTTCTACTAAGTCGTTTGAATGTCCATATTGCACATTCATCCATGAGTTGGATTACAGATGTTACATTAGGTGGCAAAAACTTTACCCGAAAAAGGAAAAAAAATAGAGTGTCTGGATATTTGAAAGTTCAGTTAAAAACATTTTTGAGAGAAATAGACTGTTCGGATAGTTGGAAGTTCGGTTAAAAAGACTTTTTTGCGAAAAATAGGCTGTTCGGATAATCGACGCTCTACTGTTTTTATATACTCCTCCAAGACATTTGTACACTATTATTTTGTTGCTTTGTTTTAGAATTTCCTTGAAATATTAGCTAAAAAGACAATCCAAGTTGCTTTTCCAAATCAGGAAAAAATCGAATGTGTAACTAACAACATACTTAATGAACGGGAAATAATGTTGTTCTTGATAATAAAAAAAAAAAAATGCAAAATACGTAATCATAGACGTAATCATAAACTTTGTTATTGTATCATTTATAACTCAAGAAGAAAGTTAAAAAATGGATGATGCTACGATATTATAGCATTCATCGAGTTTAATTCGCTTTTCTGTGAAAAAATAATTATATAGTAAAAGAGATTATTGTTAAGTATATTATATTTTTAAAAGAATCTTATTTACTCTGGAACATATTTACAATTATGAACTAACAAATCCGGTAAAAGTCTAATCAAAAACAAATTAAAATACGTACTTACGTTTTAATTTTACAGTTTCATAAAAGTAATATCAAAAACGCTATGTAAATTACTTTAAAATGTTTTTAATTAATAATCCTCTCACGCTCTAATTAAGAAATGAAATTTCATTTTCATAATTAAAAAAAAAAGCTATTTCGCTTTTGTGTCAAATAGAAGACTACACAATTTGTGCTCTTGTGTTGTATCATATATAACTCAATGTAAAGTGGAAGTTTGTATGGTGCTGAAGTACAAAGGGTACTAGGAAAGTTTTGCAATACGGGTTTATTTATCAAGTTTTTCAAAGTAATTTCCGTTACAAGCAATACAGTTCTCCAAACTCCGAAACCAGTCCTTAAACCAGCACTACCAAGTTTCACTTGGGAGTAAGGAACACTCCCAAGCCCTCAGAAGTACCTCATCACTTTAAAACCGAATCTCTTTCTGCTTGAGTTTCACATGCGGGGACAGTACAAAGTCGCAGGGGGCAAGATCTGGACTGTAAGGAGGGTATTCAAGAAGTTTCAGTCCTGTAGTGGCCAAATATTCAGTGCAGGCTTTGGTCTGGTGAGCTGTAGTTTTGTCATGATGAGAAACCATTTGTTCATTCTTGACTTTGGTCGCAGGTTCTTCTTTGATTCTATGACTTTAGGTAGGCACTGTTCATTGTACCACTTAGCAGTAACTGTCTTCTGTGCGTCCAAAACGATACACTCAACAATTCCACTCGATTTGAAAAATACAGCTATCATTTTCTTTTTGACAGATCGAGATTTTCTGACAGCTACCGCTGTGTCCTCATCATCAAAGACCCAAATTTTGTTTTGAGACTTAGTCGGCCTATTTTAAGAGTATAGCCAGGTTTTGTCACCTGTCACGATGCTGTTCACATACCGAAATTATCCTTTACCAAACATTTTTTAGCATCTCCCAGCACCAAGTCACATTTCGTGTCATCTGCTCCTCAGTCAGTCTATGTGGCATCCAGAGACAACATAGTTTCTTGATGTGTAAATGATCATGCAGAATTTAATGAATTGCAGGTGCATTTAGGCCCAAGGTATCCTCTTATATGCTTGTAAGTTATTCGTCTGTCTTCGTCAAGCATTTTCCTCACAGCAGTAATGTTTTCCTCCGTAATTGACGTTAGGGGCCTTCCCCCTCTTTCAGCGTTCTCCAGGGAGAAATTTCCACTTTGGAATTCTCTGTACCATCTGTGTATAGTCATACGATGTGAACAATCATAACCAAGTGCAAGAGTAATTTTTTCTAAGCATTGGTTTATGTTTTAACCACGCGCGAAATTACACTGCAAAACTGCCCTTATCTCACCCGGTGACCAGGACACCACTGGAAGAACTTCACACGATCACAGCTAATGAATAACTGAGCCTACAGACCTGTGGTTACGTACACGTGCATACGTATGAACCTATATCAACTCGCAGCCACAAGCAGCCACCTGCGACTTTTTGTTTCATCATATTGCAAATCTTTCCTAGTACCCTTTGTATAATTGCAGTAATGTATAAAAAGTTATTATAAAAAAACTATTATATAAAAAGAGAAAATATTTAAGAATATAGTACAAGAGCAAGTACCATGTACTGCCAGGATATTTATTTAAGGGGGCGGTGGACCTTTATTTAAGGAAAAATCGACCTCAAAATTGACATTTCTTTTTGTGTGTATTATTATTATCCAATTTGTACTACGTCATTCGTGGAGAACAACATGCAGATACGATTATTTTGCCCAAAGTTACAAGAATTTTGTTCACAAATTAATTTTTGGCCTTTTAGTACACTTTAAATCTGTTTTTCTCAATACTGGTGTTTCAATTTGTTTTTAATTTATAGAATTCTCCTTGCTACTTAATTTTCGACCTAAATTCATGAAACATATAACGAAGAATCCCAATATTACTGAAAAAGAAACTGTGTAGGCATTTTAAAATTCGACTTCAGTAAGACAATTAAATTTCATTTTTCAATTCCTACTATTAGCTCACACTCTCCCTATATTTATTTATTTATTTATATATTTATCTTGTTCAAATTTTCAATCATTAATAAAATACTCATTATTCATCCTATCAAGTTGAAATAAATTTTTTAAAACTTGTACTGGATGACAATTGATGTTAATACAGTTTTCTCAAATATTAATTAATTAATTAAAGTTTAATTAATTAATTTTAGTTTTGCATGGGAAACAAAATGGCGGCCATTGGTTGTTGAAGATCAATTAAAGTATATTCAATAAGGGGTTACCATAGGGGGACCCTGTTCTGTCGCCAAATACCGCCAAGTTTGTCGCCAACTGGGCGATATATCGCCAAATTTGGCAGCCAAAATGAGTCGCAAAAAGTGACGCCAACTTGGCGATATCTCTAATATTTCGCCAAATCCCCATAGAGTTCCTCGTAAACCTACTTGCTTATAGAAAATCAACAAATTGAGATATTTTAATGCAACAAAAACTAATATTAGCTTAAGGGATTATATTAAATTTTTCTTTGAGGACCTAAGTAAGAATTGACTTTAAAACAAAATTTTTATATTACCTGTTAACTTATTATAAGGCAGGATTTTGATGAAAATCGGTATGGGATTCAGAAAAATATCTCTAAAAAATTACTATTTAACTGATTAAAAAATCGATACACAGATTTGTTTTTAATAGATTTTACGTGATAAATCGAATCAAAATCGAAAAATTATCTAAAAAATTAAGACCCAAGAAGCATTTTAAAATTTCGTTTTAAATTTTTAAATTTTTTAAAAGATTTTGTAATTATAATAAGATTGGATTTTTTTTTAAGGTGTTCTTTATACTTATGGGGAAATTTATATTTACACAAATCTTCAAATCGCTATTATGGAAATTAAAAGATTTTTTTAACGTCCACCGTCCACTTAAACGTATCAATAACAAGTAATATAAAAATTTTGTTTTTAAAGTCAATTCCTACCTAGGCCATCAAAGAAAAATTTAATATAATCAAGCTAATATGAGTTTTTGTTGCATTAAAATATCTCAATTTGTTGATTTGCTATAAGCAAGTAGGTTTACAATGGAACTCTATGGGAATTTGGCGAAATATTACAGATATCGCCAAGTTGGCGTCACTTTTGGCGACTCATTTTGGCCGCCAAATTTGGCGATATATCGCCGAGTTGGCGACAAACTTGGCGGTATTTGGCGACAGAACAGGGTCCCCCCTATGGTAACCCTTATTGAAAATACTTTCATTGAAATTCAATAACCAATGGCGGCCATTTTGTTTCCCATGCAAAACTAAAATTAATTAATTAATATTTGAGAAAACTGTATTAACATCAATTGTCATCCAGTACAAGTTTAAAAAAATTTATTTCAACCTGATAGGATGAATAATGAGTATTTTATTAACGATTGAAAATTTGTACAAGATAAATATACAAATATATAAATAAATATAGGGAGAGTGTGAGCTAATAGTAGGAATTGAAAAAAGAAGAAAATAACAAATAAAAGTGTTTCTTTAAATATTATTTTTATAAAATACCTGTATTACCATAAATCAATGTTTTTTGATTTACCTGATGGACTTTTAACTTCTTTAACACTGTTTTAAAACTTTCCATTAAAACCATATTTAAAGTTTTCCTTCGGGAATATTTTTCCTTGAATCACTTTTCATTTTCACGTGTGTGCTAATTTTGTTAATGATTTTATTTCTGAACATTTTTGGATATCCTTTTAAAACGCAAACATTAGTTGTTATTATTTTTTTTTATTATTATTTAAATGGCTAAGCAACAACGAATTAAAGAAAAAAAAAAAAACATGACCAAATTGCGATAAATATTTATAGCAATTTAGTAATAGCATGTGCATATTCAAACAAACACAGCAATGTAAGAGTTTTTAGGATTGTAACGTATTTTAAATATTCTACACGTTTTTACACTAAATAGAATTTCCATGAAATAGTTTAAATTTAATTTTCATTTCTGTATCCTTCTGAAATTTTTTATTGTTCTGCTGTAAGATTGCAATATATGTTTCAAATTGTTAAAAATCTCGAGTTGTAGACCTATGTGTAGTTTTTTAAATGTTAAGTATTCTAATTTAATTTGCCAAGAATTATTGTAAAAGTATACATTTATAAACTGAATAAGGGCATGTAAATTTAGTTTTATTTAATTTTAGTTTTCCTAATTTGCCATTAAAAAATACTACGCAAAATTTGTTACATAAAGAACAAATTTTTTCTCATAAATAATGCAGTCACGCTTTTTACAAGCCTGAAAGTGAAAGCTTCTGTTTCAGTGTTCAATAACAAAACACGTCTTTTCTGAGATAAGTAAGTTAATCATAAAAACATTGTTGCTGTGAAATTTCTAATTCAAGAAGTAAACTAAATCTAGGATAATCTTACGAGATTATAGCATTCATTTAAATACCTTTGTTATTTTCGTACAAGTGTACTTAATTAGGAACAGAGAAAATCATTAAAAATGTAGTAAAAAATAGATTGACATTTATTGCCTCAGATGTTTCTTTATGCTGATCTACATCAGCAAAGAAATGTGCTTTATATTATATAGAGTCTAGAGATGGCAGCGGTTCACTTACTGAAATAGACGTAAAAATTATGTAGGAAAGTAATGCAATGTAAAAGGTAAGAAACATCATTACACATTATTTTTCTCAGACAAAAACGCGTATTGAATAATAGAAATAATTATAACAGCCCAAAAATAGTTTTGCTTAACTTATGTAATTTTAGGTAGATTTCGTATGAAATACTACCTATTGAAATCTTTCCTATGTTAGAATTCCTGAAAAAAAAATTGCAGATCTACATCGATCTTGACCCCTAGAACCCTAACCCACCCTCAGTAAAAAACTTTATCTATCTATCTATCTACACATATATATATATATCACTTTTCTCTGAACACGAAAACGTTCGTAATTCTGCACCAATCTCTTCCATACTGATACATAAAATCAATGGGCATAAAATCTCGGTCAAGTTCGTTAACGGGCAAAATCGGACCAAGGGGATGGAAATAGGGAGGAGGTTTGTGAAAACCGACCCCCCCCCCCCATAACGTCTTAATTTTTGTACATATCAAATCAGTTTAAAATTTTTATTACTTCTAAAAATAGGGCCAAAATTTTATGTATCACAGATTTTTGATAAAGTTAAAAATGGGCTCAAGGGGCGCAAAAAATAGGGTTTTTGGGAGAAAAAAATTCATAACTTCGTCAATTCTTAAGATATCAATTCCAATTAATTTTATTATAAATCTCCTTAATATTATCTACAACTTTTATATTCACAAGTTTTTGATAGGACCAATTCATACCGAAAAAAAAAAAAAAAGAAAAAAAGAAAAAAAAACGAAAACGAAAACAGAAAGGGGATTTGAAGAAGTAAAAAATCCATAACTCCTTCAATTCAAAAGATATAAAATCCCCATGAGTTTATCATATGTCTTCTTAATATTGTCTACAACATCTATATAGCCAAGTTTTGGATAGGACCAATTCTTACAGCAAAAACAAATTAAAAATACATAGCGGTTGAAGAAAAAAATCATCTAAGTAAGGGTGTATTCAAATCCAAACTGCTTATTTTCTGACTCATTTTACAATTCATTTTTGCTCTCAAAGTCTTCCAATTGGTACGTTTTCTTACTCAGAAACTATATAATGACCTTAATGGTCGATTTTTTGATAGAAGCAGAATACATTTTAAAAAATGCTGTTAAAGTGGGCATTTTGAACCGAATTTTCCGAAGCGGATTTTGTTGGAAAAATCATTGCATTAAGGATGCACTCAAATCCAATCTGCTTATTTTCTAACTCATTTTTAAATTCATTTTTGCTCTCAAACGCGTTTAATTGGTAGATTCGCTTATTTAGAAACTATATAATGTACCGCAATGATCGATTTTTTAATAGAGGCAGAATATATTTCAAAAAATTATGTCAAATTGGGCATTTTGGACGGAATTTCCCGAAGCAATTGTGTTAGAAACGAATAATATTGTCCTTCTGAGAAAATAATTGTTTAGATATCAAGTTTTAATTAATTAAACGAAAAATAAGAACACAGGTCGCTTATAAATCTCTTCAAAAATCACGTCAACAAGTTTCATATTTTTTTAGGTAGATTTCGTATGAAATACTACCTATTGGGATCGTGCCTATGTTAGAATTTCTGAAAAAAATTTTGCAGATCTACACCGATCATGACTCCTAGAACCCAAAACCACCCTCAGTAAAAAACTTTATATATATATATATCACTTTCTTCTGGACACGATAACTTCCCCAATTCTGCACAAATCTCTTCCAAACTGATACATAAAATCAAGGGACATAAAATCTCGGTCAAGTTCTTTAATGGGCAAAGCGGACAAAGGGGATGGAAATAGGGAGGGGTTTTGTGAAAACTGAAAAAAAAACCCATAACTTCTTACTTTTTGTACATATCAAATAAGTTTAAAGTGTGTATTACTTCTAAAAATAGCGCCAAAAATTCATGCATCACAGATTTTTGATAAAATAAAAAATAGGCTCAAGGGGCGCAAAAAATTGGGTTTTTGGAAGAAAAAATTCCTTACTTCGTCAATTCTCAAGATATCAAATCCAATTAATTTTATTATACATGTCCTTAATATTATCTACAACTGTTATATTCATAAGTTTTTGATAGGACCAATTTGTACCGCAAAAAAAATAAATAAATAAATAAATAAATAAATAAATTTAAAAAAAAAATAATAATAAAATAAAAACGAAAACCAAAAAGGGGGGTTGAAGAAGAAAAATTTTCATAACTCCGTCAATTCACAAGATATAAAATCGCCATGAATTTATCATATATCTTCTTAATATTGTCTTGAACATTTATACAGACAAGTTTTTGATAGGGCCAATTCTTACAGCAAAAACAAATTAAAAATACATAGCGGTTGAAGAAAAACATCATCTTATTAAGGGTGCATTCAAATCCAAACTGTTTATTTTCCTACTCATTTTTAAATTCTTTTTGCTCTCAAACGCATCCAATTGCTAGATTCTCTTATTCAGGAACTATATAATGTACAGTAATGATCTGTTTTTTGATAGAGGCAGAATATATTTCAAAAAATGATGTCAAATTGGGCATTTTGAACAGAATTTCCCGAAACGATTGTGTTAGAAACGAAAAATATTACCCTACTGAGAAAATAATGGTTTATTAATCAAGTTTTAATTAATTGAAAGAAAAATAAAAACCCAGGTCGCTTATAAATCTTTTCAAAAATCACGTCAGCATGTTTTTTTTTTTTTTTTTTTTTTTTTTTTTTTTTAATCAAAAATGAAGCTGAAAATGTGCCGGAAAATGTCGAGTTGTTGAGCATAGAAAAATATTTTTTTTTTTTTTTTTTTTTTTTTTTTTTTTTTTTTTTTTTTAAATATCGCCTTAACATGATTCTGATAAAACCAGCTATTTTATAAAAATGAAATAAAAACTTGTCAAAAGCAAACAGATAAAACTGTTAAAGTGGATTTATATCTAATAATGATTTAGTTTTTGTTGGTGAAATTAGTATACTTAACTTCGAAATCTACCTCTGCCTGTAGGCCGGGCCGGCAGGGATTTTTTTATATAAGTTACGAACATTATTTATAGAACGATTTTTGCTTAGAGCAAAATATATTTCATATCAGATCTAGTATTACTGCTAGAAGGCCAAATACATATTTTTATCGGTTTAATGTTAAGAAAACTAATTTCTCGAAAATTAATATTTTTATCGCCATTAAAATATATATATATATATATATATATATATAAATCTGGTATCTTTCTAATATCAAAAGTATTTTTTAAATATTATTTTGAGATTACTGCGTATAGTTTATAATAATATACACATCATTATTAAAACACATAAAGACATCACACATAAAATACTTACAAACATATATACATACAAACACATAAAACACATACAAACTCTATTATTAAAAATAAATAATTTACAAAAAAAATTGAATTAGCCTAAAATGTTTTATATAATTGAAAACTGAAGGGCATGAATATCGAACATGAAAATGAAAAAATGTAATGATAATCCTGAGTATCTAACACTTTTATAAATTTCAAAATCACTAATATATTACATATTTTTTTTTTTTTTGTGCATTATGGGCAGTAAGTGTTATTTATTCTTCTGGAAAAAAAAAATGTATTTTTTTTTTTTAGCCAAATACCTGAGCACAACATAGAAGAAATGACATAATGTATTAAGCTTTGTCAAAATTAGTAATGTTCTTCACACTTGACATCCATATACGTTCAGTTACGAAGATTATTATCAAGATTAACAATAATTAAAGGAAATCCACAATGGGCAAAAAAGCATCATCGCCATTAGTTATTCCGAAATGGAAACAATAATATGGTCTAATAAATCAATAATTTCTTCGCATTTTTAAATGGTAGCTTTTTTGGATTAATGAGGAAATCAAAGGAATCTTTCAAATAAGAATTTGTTCAAAAACTTTGTGAAAAGACTGACAATTCTATGTATTCCGAATCTCTTTGTAGTGATTTGATTGGCCTTTCGTTAACTTGCTCAGTTGCATAAAAATACTATTTGACATTATTGGAAAGCGAGCTGTGAAAATATTTAGATTTTATAAGAAGAATAACAAATAGTGGATACACATTATAATAAGTAAAAACTCGCAAAATAAAATTTGGCTTCACTGTAGGATCCATTGAACATGTCTATTACTTGATACGTGTGTGACCCGCAGTCATATTGATAGCGTGCATAAGAAATAGAAGGCGGTTACTGGTGATATAACGACATAAACATGAATAATATGGCGGTTTTCAAAAGTTGGGCACTGGATACACGTCATAACTTTAAACTTTTCAAAAATAACTTTAATTATCATTGACTTTAAATTTTTTTATATACCGAGTTTTTAATTATATTCAGAGACAGAAAATGACATAATTTATTGTAAAAGCTTTATATAAATATCTTAAAATTTTATTATTTTATGCTAAAGAGGACAATTTTGGACATTCATAAGGTTAACTGCACTAATGTACCACCAAGAAAAAGATTTTTAACTCTATTTCATGTGGTTCTAATGGTAAACAACGAATGCATAAAAGAAAGGGGTAATTTTTTGATAGTTTCGTTAAGATATGTCAGGCTGATTTATTGCTTCTTTGAAGATAGAAGGACTTTTCTATAAAGTATTTTTCTGTGTTTTGTTATGTCCAAAAGTAACGATCGTAACGAAGCTGTCATTTCCACTAAAAATATATCAAGTAAGTACTTTAAACTCTTTTATCTAACTTTAAAATCATTTTTAAAACAATTTAAAGTATTTGTATGTGCTTTTTGTAAGATTTTTTTGAAATAAATGCACTTTTCTCAAATAACAAACTGGAACGTCCAAATCGCGTAACGATTGAAACGCAGATTTTATTTTCGGTAAATTTATTTTTAAAGATGATATGTTTGTTTGATGATATGTTTTGTATAAATAAAGTGTATTTAGTACGTGTAATAATATAACTTGAGTATGCTTTAAAGTATGCAACACTAATGTGTGTAATGATCGACTCATAATGGCGACCGCTGCGATCTTTACGAAATTTCAGACATGCTTATTTAAAAGTATGATTTAAAAGTAATAGTAATCTTCTTTTTTTTATTTCAAAAGTAATTCTTCGGTGATCTTACGTGTTTTTATGTATTTTGCAAAGTTTTCTTTGTAGCAAATGTCCCCAAAATTTTATTTAATAACAATGTCCAAATCAAGAAACGATTTAAACATTAATAATTTTAATTTTCTAAACACATAAATAAATATATTATAACAGATTCCATTGTTCTAACATACATCTTAAAAAATAAAATAATATATTTTTTTGTTAAATTATTGTACTTGAGTTCTTTTTTTTTTTTTTTTTTTTTTTTAATTCAAGGTTTAATAATCCCTTCTCCTTAAAATTGAATTCTTCCTCTTTGCTCACCCACCAAAATATAAGGCAAATAAAATGTTTAAGCCACTACGTGCTGTAATTTTGGTAAAAAACCCGAAAAAAAACAGAAATTGACAGTATTAAAAGTATAGAAGCCAGCCAGCGAAAACTGTTAAAGGTAATCAAAAGATTCACTCCGTACGAAAGACAAATAAATTTGGTACTATTCAAATAAGAAATAGATCTGTTTTTTTTTTTTGCAATCTCTGTAAAAAAGAATCAAGAATGTATTACCAGTGAAGCTGGTGAAAAAAATATTGTTTCTACAATTGACTCCTCAAAGTTAGTGCTTTGTATTAATTCATGCTGAAAACTTATGGCCAGGTAATATTGAAAAGATCGGCATTGATAATGGTGAACAAATATTTTCTATAATTTTTTTTTGACTCCTCAGGCAGACATTGATTTTAACAGGTTTCGATATTCATCTAAAAAAGACAGCACAAATTTAAAATATGAAGATATTTTGTTGAAATCACCAATTCCACCTCACCCGGTGACAGCAAGAGGAGACTTTTCTTTTGATAAAGAAATTATAGATTTGTGCATTAAAAAATGACAGTAAAAATGGCAGTAATTTTTGAGAAAATAAAAAGAATAAATTATATGTTGTATACTTCTAATATTGTACGTTTATTTCTTAATGTGTAATTCCTATAAAATTAAGATTTTACTTCTAGAAAAGTAGTAAATATTTTAATATCAGAGTTTAACATTTGATTTTATTATTATTATTACTGGATAACAAAATGTTAATTATACATATATATGTGTATACATATATATACACTATATAGCCATTAATGACCGGAAACTTTCAATTTTAGACGTTTTGTCGAATATTTAGAAATATATTTGTTAGATTCTACTGGGATTTCAGGATAAAAAAGAACAGGTATTACCTCATATTTAGAAATGTCCATTTGTCAAGGGGGGCAATTAGGGGCCCAACAAAAAATCAAAGAAAAAAATAATACTTGGGATCACCCTGTAAAATAAACTGCACGAAATGATCTATTTCTACCGGATACAAATAAACAGACATTGTGCTATATGTGTATTCTTTTGTGTAAGAATAGCACGTATATTAATAGAGATATAGTGATTTATTAAAAAAAAAAATAATTTTGCATGTTTTCTGCTTATAACATAGATGTTTTTCAAACAAATTTAACGTCGGTTTCAGAAAAATTGACAAAGTATGGTAGAAATAATGTAGTGTAATTGGAATATAAATATATTGAATATTTTAGGAAATATGAGTAATTGTATGAAATAATTTTTATCTGCGCATGCGCGAATGATAAAAAGGATTATTTTATATAATTCAATAGTCAACTCTATGGAGAAACTTATTAAAAACAATTTAGTCAAATATCGTAAAAATTCAGAAAGGTATCGGCGTTAGAGTGAGCAAATTCTTATTTGTTCTCTAAAAGCAGCTGAATGATAACGGATTTTCCACAAATTGTCATTTTTAATTTTAATTTTCTTTAATTTTAAATTGATGCTTTAGTTCTTCTTGAATAACAACCAGAACGAGCGTATACCATGATCAAAAGAAGTATCAAAATCGAAGCATTTTTGCCAAATCTTCTCGTTGATAGTTACTAAATACTAACTTTTTTTTCTGAAAGTCAGTTAATAAAAAATGACAATTTGTGTAAAATCTCTTATCATTCAGCTGCTTTTAGAGAGCAACTAAAAATTTACTCACTCTAACACTGATATCTTTCTGAATTTTTACGATATTTGACTAGATTTTTTTTAATACGTTGCTCCATACACTGTAAAAAAAATTCCGCAACGTTCCTGGGAAAAAATGGGCAGCTGAGTTGCCCATTATTTCCAAGAAACATTTCTTGAAAATGACTGGAACTTTACTGTATATGTTAAAAACTTTCTACAGAAATGCCAGTAAGTTTCCTGCGAAATACCAGGAATATTTCTGTTGACAGCAAAACATTACTGACATTTCACAGCATGCGGGATCCGCAGACGATTTTTACATTTCCAGTTGACAATTTTCGCTTTATTATCATTATTTGTTAGAATGAAAAAAATATTTTGAAATTGACATCGAAATTATTATTTATAATTTACACGAAAAAATAAATTTTCAGTTAAAATTCAATAAAGTAAATATATATATGATATATTGTTTCTGAACTTTGCTTAAAATATAAAAATATATAAATGTAAATAATAATTAGAAAAAAAATCTAGACATAAAATATTTTGGATTTTCGTCAGTAATTATGTCAGTTTACAAGTTGGATAAAATACATATAAATTTTCATGAAAAAAAAAAAAAAAAACTAAACGTAATTGTATATTTTTTCCGAAAAAAAAATTCAAATTTGCAGCAATTCAAAGTGTCAAATATATATCAAATTTAAATCAAATTGTAATAAAGTGTTAAAATATAAAATTAATTAAAAAAGAAAAAAAAAGTCAAGAGGTAGCATCGAACTCGGGCCGTACGGGTGGCGTGCGAGCCTTCTGCGTCCACACCACGAAAGACACGTTGAGAGCTGCAAACTAATGGGTATTTGAAACGTATGCTAAACCTCGGCATCTAATTTCTGAAAATCTGAGGCCCATTTGAAGAAATCCTTTCACAAGAATAATTAGAGATAAGAACTGTAAAACATACTTTAAATTAATCAAAATCGGTGAGAATCATGTTTGATCGTCCCCTGGTTAATGGAGATCCAAATAATAGGTGTATTTTTTTTTACACGGTCTGCTTGTTAAACATTCCACAGACAAGTACGAGAGATAATCTCTTAGCGATGTCACAGAGGTATTGTATTTTCATCTGAATTGTCTTGACAATAGAGACGTAAAGAATTATGTCGTCTATTGATTTATTTGCATTCCATATGGATTTTTTTACATTCATTTAAGGAATTCGTTTTCGACACTCGCGCGCGAGCAACGGATTATAGCAAAAAAATAATAAATGGCGGCCGCAGCGTTTTGCTGTTTCCAACTTTTGTTCAGGAATGTTTCAGATAAGAAAACCATAATTTCACAGGAAAGTGCTAAATTATTCTGAAAACCTGAGAAAAGGCGAAACGTTCCTGGATTTTACATGGAACGTTACCATTTTTTTTTTACAGTGTAGAGTTGACTATTAAATTATGTAAAATGATCCTTGTTATTGTTCGCGCATGCGCAGATAAAAATTATTCCACATAACTGCTCATATTTCCTAAAATATTTAATATATTTGTATTCCAATTACACGATATTGTTTCTACTGTATATTGTCAATTTTTCCGAAACCGGTGTTAAATTTCGTTTAAGACCCTGCATGTTATAAGAAAAAAACATGCAAGAATTTTTTAATTATTTTAAATAAATCGCTATATCTCTATTAATATGCGTGCTATTCTTACTCAAAAAATACACATATTGCACAATGTGTGTTTATTTATATTCGGTAACGGTAGATCATTTCGTGCATTTTATTGTACAGAGTGATCCCAAGTACTATTTTTTCTTTTATTTTTTGTTGGCCCCCTAATTGCCCCCCTAAACAAATCGGTATTGCTAAATATGAGGTCAGACCTGTTCTTTTTAATCCTGAAATCCCAGAAGAATCTGTCAAGTATATTTCTAAATATTCGACAAAATAAATTATTTGAAAACAACGTTTAAACACACAATAAAAACAAGCAGATTTGACCATACGTATACGTTTCGTGAGTACTAGGACTCACATCCTCAGTGTGAGTCCTACACTGAGGATGTGAGTCCTAGTACTCACGAAACGTATACGTATGGTCAAATCTGCTTGTTTTTATTGTGTGTTTAAACGTTGTTTTCAAATAATTTATATTTTCACACAAGTTCTGTACTTATTATTCGACAAAATGTCTAAAATTTAAAAATGCCGGTCATTAATGGCCATATAGTGTATATAAATGAAAATTTGTCTGTCTGTCTGTCTGTAATGCGATACAAATCCACAGCTTGGAAGCCAAAATTGTGAAATCTTAAGTACATGTGTATTAAAACACGGCCGAGGCAACTAAAGCAATCCGGAATCGAAATAATTTATAGTTAACTTTTAATTAATAAAAAACCACCCAATTAACAGCAATTTCCAATCAAATTAAACATTTTCCGTCATAACAGCTTGGAGCAATTAAAAATTCCCAATAAAATCCCTTTTTTTTAATGTTCAACCCGTAATCGAGCGAGTTCTTTAACCAATGTGAGATATACATATTGCGTACCCCATGCTGCAAGACTAAAAAGCTGCAGCGGGTATTACGATAATTCTTTTACCTCACATGCAAATACACTATATTGCAATTAATGACCGGCAACTTTCAATTTTAGACATTTTGTCGAATATTTAGAAATATACTTGACATATTCTTTAGGAATTTCAGGATTGAAAAGAACAGGTATCACCTCATATTTAGCAATGTCAATTTGATAAGGGGGGCGATTAGGGGCAAACAAAAAATCAAAGAAAAAAAATAATACCTGGGATCACCCTGTAAAATAAAATGCACGAAATGACCTATCGCTACCGAATATAAATTAACAGATATTGTGCAATATGTGTATTCTTTTGTGTAAGAATAGCATGTATAGTAATAGAAATATAGCGAATTATTTAAAAAAATTTAAAAAAAATCTTGCATGTTTTTTGCTTATAACATGCAGGGTTTTCAACCAAATTTAACTCTGGTTTCAGAAAAATTCACAAAATATAGTAGAAACAATATAGTGCAATTGAAATATAAATATATTAAATATTTAAAAAATATATATATAAGCAGTTGTATTAAATAATTTTTATCTTCGCATGCACAAACGATAACAAGGATCATTTTACATAATTTAATAGTCAACTCTATGGAGCAACTTATTTAAAATAATCTAGTGAAATATCGAAAAAAATCAGAAATATATCGGCGTTAGAGTGAGCAAGATTATAGTTGTTCTCTAAAAGTAGCTGAATGATAAGGGATTTTCCACAAATTGTCATTTTTATTTATTTTTATTTTTTTCATTTTTATTGATGCTTTAGTTCTTCTTGGATAACCACCAGAATGAGCCTGTACCATGATCAAAAGAAGTATCAAAATCGAGGCATTTTTTCCAAATCTACTCGTTGATACTCACAAATACTAACTTTTTTCTGAAAGTCAGTTAATAAAAAATGACAGTTTGTGTAAAATCCCTTATAATTCAGCTGCTTTTAGAGAACAACTAAAAATTTGCTCACATTATCGCCGATATCTTTCTGAATTTTTACTATATTTGACTAGATTTTTTTAATACGTTGCTCCATAGAGTTGACTGTTTAATTATGTAAAATGATCCTTGTTATCGTTCGCGCAATCACAGATAAAAATTATTTCATACAACTGCTCATGTTTCCTAAAATATTTAATATATTTATATTCCAATTACACTTTATTGTTTCTACTGTATATTGTCAATTTTTCTGAAACCGGTGTTAAATTTTGTTTAAGACCCTGCATGTTATAAGAAAAAAACATGCAAGAATTTTTTAGTTATTTTAAATAAATCGCTATATCTCTATTAATATGCGTGCTATTCTTACTCAAAAAATACACATATTGCACAATGTGTGTTTATTTATATTCGGTAGCGGTAGATCATTTCGTGCATTTTATTTTACAGGATAATCCCAAGTATTATTTTTTTCTTTGATTTTTTCTTGCCCCCCTAATTGCCCCCTTAACAAATCGACATTGTTAAATATGAGGTCATACCTCTTCTTTTTAATCCTGAAATTCCAGAAGAAACTGTCAAGTATATTTCTAAATATTCGACAAATTCAAAGTTGCTGGTCATTAATGGCAATATAAGTGTATATGTGTATGCACATATAATTATAGGACAAATTTACTACATTCTTAGTCTTAAGAATTTTTTAAATACTAAGCGCAACTTATTTATGAAAAGAACAAAACTGTGTAACCTACATGTTAGCAATGTCCAAAATCTGTAACATTCGTGCAAGAAATGTCCAAAAATTTTAACCTAGAAAACTGCTAATTAAATGCTTTAATAATTAATTTTCCAGAATAGTTGCTTGTGTATAATTTTGTAGACTTATATACTATTAAAAAATTGGCCTTAAATTTGAAAATTTTAAAAATTACATATAGTTAACGTTTATTGATCCCACCTTTTGAGAATCTCCCAATAAAATCTACATTTTGTGAGCGGCGTGTTTTCATAGCACGTTAGGATATCTCCTTCTAAATCTTTTAAAATTTTACTTTTGGAAAGAAGTATTAATAGATTACATGGTAAAGGAATATACAGCCTTTCCAGCCTGCAAGCAATCTTCGCCCATAGGACTAAACACCCCCTAGTACTCAAAATCAAATTAATTTTAAAAACTATCGCCATAGGGTATCTCTCGGCCATGACATCGCTCGTATCGGCATAGCTGGCAATGAGCTGGCTGACACGCTGGCCAAGGAGGCCACCTCACGTCCAAACATAGATCTTGCCCTTCCTGTTCCTCCATCCCATGTTCGCTGTTTCCTTAAAAGGAACATACTTTCAGACTGGCAACTCTACTGGGATGCCTCACGTAAAGGCAGGCACACCTATTCCCTAATCCCAAAAATCCTATAGTCTCTTAGATTTCTCCCCTCCCACATCAGCTTTCCTCTACCGTCATGGTCCATTTAGGACATACCTAAATTATTTCAAACGCTCTGGCACGGATCTCTGCGAGTGTGGGACTTTTGGGTCCCCAAATCATTACTATTTCTTCTGCACACTCACAGAGGCCTGGCACCTTAGGTACCCTAACCCCCGGCCAGATATTTGCTTCAAAAAACCTTAACTCACCCAGGGCTACTCCGCTATTTGGCAGAAATATTTAACTTCCTTATGGACCTGACCAATCTTACTTCCTAGCTGTTCTGCATCTGCATTCCTGAGACTCGCCCTTTGTCGCGTTAGAGCCTTTGTCGAGCTCCTGGCAGTCCTAGCGCCCCTTGTCGTGCAGGAGCAGATCTCCGGCACACATACCATCTGGACGATGTGGTCCGGAATCATGATACAATCCTCAAGTTTTCTTCTTTGATTAATGGACTTTTATCTCCAGCATCGACCCACAGCTGCCTGTCGTGTAGGAGCTTAGTGCTCCAGCGGCTAGTCTTTATGTATATCTATGTGTTAATGTAATTTGTTTTCCCTCGTTGGCATGTGTCTATTGTCCGAAGACTGGAACTATGTGTAGTGAATCCCCGCCTGTTGGGGAACTTACCGAGTGGAGCAAATAAGGTCTGCACCAGCTCCTAGTAATCTGGTGAACTTGCTCCACTTAGGCATAAAATAAAATAAAGAAATATAAAAATTTTACATAATACGAAATAAACAAACATATCCTTATATTTCTATCAATTCCTTATATTTTCAAATGTGAGTTTTATTAACACATTTTCGGCCAAAGGTGTATAAACGCACCATTTTTTAAATATTTTTTATAAACACTGTGACGAATATTTTTCACTAATTTAATTTTTCTGCTATTTTTAACGGTTCTGGAGAAATGTATAGAATATCAGTAATTCGATTGAACTAAACACTTTCTGTTGAAAAATTTTCGAAATACGCTAGTTTTTTTTTTATTGAAAATGTTATTAACAAATTCGACTTTTTGAAAATGTATCATTATTCCACTTGAGATAAATCATATGTTTTTATAATGGATTAAAGTTGCAAGTTCTGTAAATAAAACAATAATTAAATAAATATCATGAAACATTTAACAAATATTAATTTTAAATTAAATGGTGCGTTAGCGCACCATTGATCGAATGCATGAACATTCCGATTGCAAATTATTTCTCAAATAAAATATTAGTTTTCATGCACCGAACTTTTTTTTCGTCTCAATGAATGTAATTTAAGCATATTTCAATGAAAATAATACCACATTTTATAACATCTACATGTTTGTCCTAAAATGAGTTAAATTTATATAAAAAAAGAGCATTGGTTTTACATTAGATTAATTTTAACAAAATTATTCTAATTGGTAAATAAATCACATAAGATGTAAATTTCTAACTGGATGAAAAATGTCCGGACCAGGATTCGAATCAGGGATCTCCTCGCTTAACCAAGGGGAGCCATGAGATCCCTGGTTCGAATCCTAGATAAGAACATTTTTCACCCAGTTGGAAATTTACATCTCATTGGTATTACATTTAAAAACTAGCAAACTGTTTTAAATAAAAAAAAAAACAATCATGTACTTACTATCACTGAAATAACTTTACCTTGATTATGAAATACAAACTGACTTCTCAATGACTACTGAATCAGGAAATATTGCTTCTGCATAATTTATAATTCATGAAAGAAGTAAATTCTTCAACGATGTTAGGATATCATCGTATCCATGCATTTTAAATTTTTTGCAAAATATATTATAAGTAAAAAGAGGAAATCATTAATGATATATAGAAAATCGAATAGTTGTTGCTGGAAATATTACTTTCAACCAAGCAAATGTACCTTATTGTATAAAGTGTTTGCACTTGAAGATGGCGAAATTAAGTATGAACAGCGAAAGATTTAGCATAGGGTAACTCTGGGAGAGTCGCCGCATACGGGATAGATGCTGCACTCCTTGTATTTTTTTAATTATCGATAGATGGTCGTCAAACGCACAGTATAGGAGCGCAATGAGATTACTTTAACCAGTGTATAGCGTGAATCCTATTTCGATGTTTACTTGTAGAAGTACAATCCTTAATTTGACGTAAGTTCATGATTTCACTGTCCAAACTTTTAAACACGTTATGTTAAAATGCTTTTCATACACTAATTACTAAATGCATGCATGATTTCGAAGTCGAAACTAAGTTTAGCCTTTGTAAAGAGTACTGTGTGTATGGTTACGACATTCACCTTAGCGATGTCAGGTAACTGTAATGGCCGACGTCTGCACCATGCAAAATAAGAACATGCCGCACTGCTATTCCGGTATACATGCCGCAGTTCCTTTTGTACGGTATGATTAAGTGCTATTAACTTTTCCTTTTCTTTTTGTACAGACTAACCATCTTAGGCATGTTATCAAGTTTACTAAAACCAAAGGAGAGAAGGGGGAAAATAAAAAGTAAAAAGGGCAAGAAAGACGCAAGTCACGATGATAATAATGAAAAATTGGATTACGCGTAACGCAGACATTCTTTGCAAACTACTCCAAAAAAGAGAACGTGTAATTAGCTTCGTTGTATCATGTATTTAAGTGAAGTTACATAAAGACTGTACTTTTTCGGCACCTTTTATGTAGATTGTAGTCGAAAAAACAGGTCTCTTAGCCCATTCGGGACCATAGGTGCATATAAGCACCTTCATAAAGCGCTTACAAAATTTGTTTCTGGCACCAGTAGAAAAGAAAAGTAATATTTACGATGTTTAATTACAGCATTTTCATGATTATTTAAGTAATGGTAACTTCTTTTAAAAAATTGGTACCATCCGAATAAAATTTTTGTAAAAGCCACCGGTCCCGAAAGGGTTAACAAATAAATTATGTAAACACAAATTCACTTTTTTTCTTTTCCCTTTCTAATACGTTGATATTACGTTGTTGCTGAAATAACAATTAAAATTTAATGTAAAAAAAAATAAGTCGTAATAGTGAAATTAGGCAACAATTATTGATTTGAATCTAGTAATACGTTTCATTGTACTCATTTAGTTTCATTTTGTTATTACATCGTTAATTATAGTCCAGATATGATTTTTTTTAAATAATTTCATTCTCTCCTTATTATAAACGCGGCATAACTACCGCACAAGTGCGGCGTCTCAGCCTGAATGCGCGGGTGACGCGCCGCAGTGTAATGTTTTAGAATTAAAAAAAAAAAATATTAATAATTTGTTTTGAATTTTATTGTCGCACTACACGCGTTGTATATTTAATATTAAAACACAGCATGATTTTTTTAATTCTATGTCCACCATGGTACTTTATACACAAGTTCAAAAAAAAGTGCGGCATAAATACCGGAATTACCCTATAAGGGAAAGAGTAAAATACAAATGAAAGAATAAAAATGTTCATGCACACCAAAATGTTTTTTTTTTTTTTTTTAATGTGACGGAGATAAAAAGGGAAAGTGAATAAATTTAACTATTACTTATGGATGAATTATTGTTATAATTAAAAGAATGTTTCTATAAAATAATTTTTGCTAATTTGTATTAATAATAAAAAGTGTTAAAATGTTTTATAAGATACAATTTCTTATTTAATATAATAAACAGTACTTCTTATCAAAATTATCAAAATATTTTACAATAAAAATTAAATCCTGTTAAAACGAAAACTCTCAGGATTGGAAACAATTCTATGTTTGGAAATTCCTTTCCTTACAATTTTTTTGTAAGGTAATCCTCCAAAACTCTCAGCGAAGTTTGTCAGTTTAAAACCCAACTGCGCTATACACGTTCCCCATTTTTAATGTATTCCTGTGTTTGTGTTATGTTAAAGAATTATACAACGTGTTTAATTCTATAATTCTAATTATATAAATGCAATTTCTTTACTTTTTAAAGCCAGCAAAGTAAAAAAAAATGGGTACAATTTTTCAAAAGTAATCCGATAACTTATTTATAATGAATGTGACATATTTATCATTTTTTTTTTAAAGTCATTTCAGCAACAATCAGCAAACCTTATGCACCATTATTAATATAAGAAAAAAAAAGAGAAAGTTTAAATAAGTGAAAGTCCGAACGATGTTACGAGATTACTTCACTACTCTCATATACGGTAATTCCGGAATTTATGCCGCACATTTTTTTGAATTTGTGTATAAAGTCCTATGGTGGACATAAAAAAAAAAAAAAAAAAAAAAAAAAAAAAAAAAAAAAATGTGCTATTTAATGTTAAATATACAACGCGTGTACTGCGACAAACAAATTCAAAATAAATTATTAATATTTTTTTTAATTTTTTTTTCTAAAACATTACACTACGGCGCGTCACCAATACATTCAGGCTGAGACGTCGCACTTGTGAGGTAGTTATGCCGCGCTTGTAATAACAACAGAATAAAGTTATAAATAAAAATATTTAAAAAATATTTAAAAAATATTCATATATGGACTATAATTATGAATGTAATAACAAAATGAAACTAAATGAGTACAATGAAACGTATTAGTAGATTCAAATTAATAATTGTTGCCTACCTTCACTATTAAAATTATCGACTTAAGTTTTTACATTAAATTTTAATTGTTTTTCAGCAACAACATAACATCAATGTATTAGAAAGAGAAAAGAAAAAGAGTAAACTTGTGCTTACATGATTTATTTGTTAACCCTTTCGGGGCAGGTGGCTTTTACGCAAATTTTAATCGGTTGGTACAACTTTTTAAAAAAGAAGTTACGTTTACTTAAATAATCATGAAAATGCTCTAATTAAACAAAGAAATATTACTTTTCTTTTTTACTGGAGCCAGAAACAAATTTTGTAAGCTCTTTATGATGGTGCTTATATGCACCTATGGCCGCGAATGAGTTAAGAGATCGATTTTAAACTACAGAAAAAGTGCCGAAAAGTCTTTATGTAACTACATTTAAACACATGATGCAACGAAGTCAATTAAACTTCCTCTTTTTGGCAGTAGTTTGCAAAGAACGCCTGCGTTATGCGTAATCCAATTTTCATTATTATCATCTTGACTTACATCGCTCTTGCCCTTCTTACTTTTTATTCACCCCTTTGGTTTTAATGAATTTGATAACATGCCTAACATGGTTAGTCTGTGCAAAAGAAAAGGAAAAGTTAATAACACTTAATCATCCCGTACAAAAGAAACTGCGGCATGTATACCGGAATAGCAGTGCGACATAGATCTCATTTTGCATGGTGCTGACGTCGGCTATCACAGTTACCGGCCATCGCTAAGGGGGATGGCGTACTCATACACACAGTACTCTGTACAAACACTACACTTAGTGACTTCGAAATCATGCATGCATTTAGTAATAAGCGTATGAAAAGTATTTAAACATCACGTGTTTAAAAGTTTGGACAGTGAAATCATGCACTTACGTCAAATTAAGGATTGTACTTCTACAAGTAAACATCGGAATGGGATTCACGCTATACACTGGTTAAAATAATCTCATTGCGCACCTATACTTTGCGTTTGACGAACATCTATCGACAATTTCAAGGAATAGAAGGGGTGCGGCATCTATCCCGTATGCGGCGACTCTCCCGGAGTCACCCTAAATGCAATTGTTATTTTATTTAAGAAAATGAATTGTGGAGGAATTTCATACAGACGAATCGATAAAATGTAACTTATTAAATGGCAATTTTTAAAGAAAAAAAATTGATTTTTAATGTCCTAAAATGTAAAAATTAATACAGTACCCTCGCTCTTAACCGGCCTAAACGGGACCGAGGGATAGCCAGTTAAGAGAAAAAACGATTGATCCAGAGAAGTAAAAAAAAAAAAAAATAAATAAATAAGTAACTGCTTTTTTTAATTAATTAAATACGTAGGATGCATTTAGTTTTTTTAATTAGTGTAGTTTTAAAAAATACATATTTTCTATATTTTGTGAAATGAATACTAGTTGTAATTAACTGAATTGAAATAACAATTATCACTAATAAAAAATAATGAACAATATTTAATACAAATTAAATTGTAGAAAATTTTATCACATACCTTTATAAGAAGTGGAAATTATTCTACATTATGTAAATTTGAGTTAATTAACCATAAAGAAAATAGAACCGAAATTTTCCTTTCGGAATTTTGCCTTATGTTGGGAAAAAAGTCTGCCGGTTAAAGCGGAGTTCCTGTTAAGAGGATGCCGGTTAAGAAGGAGGCTACTGTACTGCTAGTATGACATGTATATATGTATTATATAGGACCTACTTTTTAATAATGAGAAAAACCTTTGTTAAAGAAGGTGTTTTCTGCTTTAAAAAAAGGAAGTAAGGAACCCTATTTGAAATAATATTTCATTTACAATATACTGAAAATTATTTGTAATACACATACAAAATGAAAATTTTATATCTTGAAATAAATTCATGATATATTATATTCTGATATTTTGTGTTCCATAAAAATTCAGATTATATTTAAATTAGAGCAAAATCTTTTCAAAGTGTAATCTTATAATGTGCTTATTAAGAATGGAAACACCGGTGTATTGCTTAAACAACATGATATGTCTTATCAACGGCAACTACAATAAACCATAAGACATTGTTTCTGCTTATTTTATATATCCAAATAGAATTGAAAGTTTCCATGGCGTTTTGAAGACAATTTATTTCATTCATGTTGATACCATTAAAGGTTTTCTGCAGGTATGATTCTACATAAGCAACGACATTCCTTAAGAAATATGAAAAATGAGGTTAGCGATTATTGCTCAAAGCATATCATTATTCCGATAAATACAAATGCAGGGTTCTTCTTTATTTCACATAACGTCTGGTGTTGACGTTTAAGGAGGGTAAAAAAAGACATAAATAATGAGTAAGAAGCACCTATAAAGGAAAACGGTAAAAACAAACAAACAAAGAAACAACAACAACAACAAACACGCAAAATCTGGCTATTCTTACTGTAAAAGTTGTTTAATATAAGAAAAATTATAACTAAATCAGAATAAGTTTGAATACAACTTATGTATTAAATATTCTAAAAATAAGTAAATAACGCTGCTTATGCCGTGACTTAATTTATTGTGATTTTTCAATCTGTCGTTTTATTCTGGAAAATCTATTGCATTTGAAAAAAGTTGTTTTATAAGGAAATGTATAATAAACACGTTAAAATACAGCGTTTTTAATTCTACGAATTAATCTAAGCGTCATTTAATGTTGATGCGATTTATGTATATTAATTACACCATCTTTTGCAGGTATATACTTTGCAAGGTTGTGGTGTGAATTAAAATATATATATGTTTTTTAATTTGTATACATTTCAAAAGTTATTCGAATTCTTTATTCAAAATGTAATTATCTCAATGAAGATTTAATACATTTTTATTTACTGTTGCCAAATTTAAAGATTCTTTTTCATAAAAGACTGTTTGTCAGCAAAATCTCTTTACCATTTTATTGAAGCTGATTTTAAAAATGCAGCTGATCTTAATTAATCAATCGGAAAAGCAAGTGTCAGGTGACAGCACAGAGATATGTGCGGATTGGAGAACCGATGAATATACAATTAAAAGTAAAATGAATTTTAACTCCATTAAAGAGTATCGCTGCAGGTCATGATAAAACATTAAATTAATTAAAATTTGGCAGTCTTAAAAAAAAAAAAAAAAAACAGACTAAATTAGCGTTTTATTCATTGCCGGCGAGGTTTGACTGAGTTAGGACCGCGCAGCTCCTACGCGTCACTGTTTTCTTAAAAATTAAGAACATGTTTTCAATTTTTTTTCATATTATGTCAGCAGCATGTTCAAAGATGGTTATTAAACCTTATATAATTATAAATATGGAACTTCAGTATTCAATTTCACACGCACACATACCTACATATATATGCATATATACAGGTTGTCTCACCTGACACATTTTAAAATTCAATATAATGTCAAGTAATTGTTTCACGGGTGTGCGGTTTGGACTAAAATGCCTCTCATTAGGAAAACATTCCTTCAAGGGAATAAAAATAATTATTTCCAAACTTCGATCATAGATAGCGCCACTTGTCCGTATGTTTAGCTACCTCGTTCCCCAGAGTTAACCACACTTTGATTTTTTTCTTGTGGGATTATGTAAAGTACAAAGTCTATGCTTGTATAGTGGGTGACATTGAAGTTCTGAATACGGGAATCATGCATGCAATTCAGTCGATTCCATAATCAATCCTAGCGAACACGTGGAATGAATTGTATTTCCATATGGATATGGATCGATCTACAAAGGGTACACACATTGAACTATGCTAATGAATTCCACAAATTATTGCTCTGTAAGTGCATTTGACAAAATAAAATTATCTATATCTGGTTGTCTTGAGCTTTTGATGCTCTATGAGCGAGGTTTGTAACTAATTTTTGTATTCACTTGCAAAAAAATTTGTCATTATGAGAAGCATTTTAGTCCAAACCACTCTCCTGTATGACAGTTACTTAATTTGATATTGAATTATAAAATATGTCAGAGACTTTTGGACATCCTGTATATACAGGGTGATTATAATTAAAGTTTAAGTTTCAAAACTCTAAAAAACGAACCACTGATTAGAATGACGTCAAAATTGAACGGCGTATTATTGAAGACGGGGGAAAGAACATGAACAAAAAAAAATAGTTCCAAATTTTAGTGACAGGTAGCGCTGTAAGTGTCAGATGATGTAAATTAAAATACCTGACATGCGCACGGCCGTTTCAGGTGTATAAAAACGTTGGGTAAACGTCGCTTTGTCATTTCGCTTCTCAGACTTTCGCTATGAGTGTATCAAAGAAGGACCGCACTCCGCTTGTAAAGCTTTATTACAAGAACGGTGATTCAGCACCAGTAGCTCTGCAGAAGTTCAGGACCCTCAAGGGTATGAAACAAGTTGGAAATTGCTCGTCAAACGTGGCAAATGAGGTGCGTTCGTACTATAACTAGTTTTATAATTATTTTTTGCACCCCATGTTGTACTGAATGTGTATTTATTTGCAATTCATAAGTGCATAGTCTGTAACATCATTAAAATGCACTTGCAATAATTTTTTCACATTCCCCTTAATGTAACGGAAAACTTTTGACTGTCCCTGTAATCAAGCTATACATCCGATTTTCATGAAATTTGAAATGGCTCCAAAAATTTTGCAGCAATTATATATTTAAAATTTCAGCCCATTCGGAAAGCTGTAACATCATTAAAATGCACTTGCAATAATTTTTCCCATTGGCTTTAATGTAAAGAAAAACTTTTGACTGTCCCTGTAATTAAACTATACATCCGATTTTCATAAAATTTGAAATGGCTCGACAAAATGTCGCAATAATTATATGTTTAAAATTTGAGACCGTTCGGAAAGCTTTAACATCATTAAAATGCACGTGCAATAATTTTTCCCATTGGCCATAATGTAAAGAAAAAATTTTGACTGTCCCTGTAATTTAACTATACATCCGATTTTCATAAAATTTGAAATGGCTCGACAAAATTTTACAACAATCATATATTTAAAATTTCAGACCATTCGGTTGGGTAGTTTTTGCTCTATTATATGCGGACGGACGGACAGACAGACGGACTGAACGACGACTATAGGTGCTACGTATTTATATAATTACGAACGCACCTAAAAAGGCGATGGATCGATGACAGTCATAGGTCTCGTGAAAAATGATGAAAAAATTCGAAATTCTGACGTCTACAGCGCCATCTGTCGCTAAAATTTGGAACTATTTCTTTTGGTTCATGATCTTTACCCCTTCTTCAGTAATACGCCGTTCACTTTTGATGTCATTCTAATCAGTAGTTTGTTTTTTTAGAGCGTTTTGAAAGTTAAACTTTAATTATAATCACCCTGTATATATATATATATACATACATTAAGATAGAAGAGGATGTATAATATGGGAGATGAAATATAATATTTCGAACTGTGAAAAAAAGTCAATTTCTATGCTTGAGAATGTTTTTGTATCAATGTTAATTTCTCTTTCACTTATATCCATTCAAAAAATACGTATTTACTACTAGAACAGAACTTAAATGTTAATTTAATTCTTTCATGAAGTAGAAAAAACAACAACAGCATAATAAATAAAAACTTCTGTGGAAATATAAATCTTAATCCCCTTACATCTCAACTTTCTAGGTGGATTTGTTGTGTCATGACACTTCACTTCCGCTTTGATTTCATTGGCTGTTGGAACTTGATGGTCTTTTGGTATTGTGTCCTCTGACATTTGGGTTTTTTCGCCGTGCTTGTAGTTACGGTAATATTTTTATAGATTTTATACCCTGATGATGTGAGTCCTGGAACTCACGAAACGTATACGTTTGTTCACATTATCTTATGCATTTTATTGTGTGTTTAAACGTTGATTTTTGGTGAATTAACAGCATAATCTTTAATATCATAATAACAGCATAATCAACTTCTCATTTGTAAGGCATTAAAAATATAGTATGAGTAACGTATAATTAATTTATTTTAATAAAACTTATTTTTTTTTTCATGTTTATATGCATATTCCTTTTCAACAAGAGTATGTCTGTAATGTTATCTATGTAACGAAGGAATCGCAAAATATAATATATCGTATAAAAAGTCCTTCCGGCCAGTGCCGGGAGGAAGAGGTAGCTTTCATAATCCTTATTTTAAAAAAGTCAACTTATATCATGCAAACACACGAAGCTCAATTTAGTGGAAACCGAATATAGGAGATTCAATACAAATTTTTATTAATATAATGAATGAGAATTTCGCGAAATTAGTCAGCTTTATCCAAGCTGCTTTTCTTTAAAGTAACTTATATTTGGCTGCCAAATTCGGCAATTTCTTAAAGTGCCTGTCATTTTAAGACAACATGGTGGATGAGGTTAAGCAGTGAGCTTGGTCGAGACCTTAGTAATTGCTGTGCACATGCTCACTCACATCGGAATCGGTTAATATATAGCAGTGCTGTCGCATGCAAAAAATCAGATTTTTCAAAATCTCACCCACAATAGAAATTAAAACTGCTATATCTGAGCCATTTTTAAGGTAAAGACAAACAAAAAATGCTCCTGAATCCTTATATCAAAATCAAATAATTAAGAAAGAAACCTTTTTCAATTTCTAATTTTTTTGCACCTCACTTTAAATATATATATATTTTTTAATTTAATGGCCGCCATTTTGAAACAAGATGGCTGATGAATCTGGCACCAAGGTACATCCAAGTCGGTTCATAAATACGCCTGTTATTACGTGAGAAAAATCAGGACGTTTCAAAATGTCAGCCACGCTAGAAATTCAAAATGCTATAACTCAGCTATTTCTTAAGATATAGACGAAACAAAAACTGCTCCCGAATCTTTTTATCAAGGTCAAACACACAAGAAGAAAATATTTTTTCAATTTTCAATTTTTGGTACCACATTTCAAATTTAAATTTTTCTTAAAAATTTAAATGGCCGCCATTTTTAAACAAGATGGCGGGTGAAGCTGGCCAACGAACCCGGTCGAGACATTGGTATGTACTATGTATAAACGAAGTTACATCTAAATCGGTTCATAAATACGCCTTTTATCGCGTGACAAAATTCAGGACGTTTCAAAATGTCAGCCACGTTAGAAATTCAAAATGCTATAACTCAGCCATTTTTTAAGATATAGACGAAACAAAAACTGTTCCGGAATCTTTGTATAAAGGTCAAATACATAAAAAAAAAATATTTTTCCATTTCTAATTTTTTGGTACCACATTTCAAGTTTTAATTTTTTTTAAAAATTTTAAATGGCCGCCATTTTGAAACAAAACGGCGGATGAAGCTGGCCAACGAACTCGGTCGAGACATTGGTATGTACTATGTACACACCGAATTACATCGAAATCGGTTCATAATTACGGGAGTTACAGTGTGACATAGGTCAGATATATATATATATATATATATATATATATATATATATATATATATATATATATATATATATATATCA
Organism: Maratus speciosus; assembly: GCA_963932465.1. Taxonomy (NCBI): domain Eukaryota; kingdom Metazoa; phylum Arthropoda; class Arachnida; order Araneae; family Salticidae; genus Maratus; species Maratus speciosus. The sequence goes on along the minus strand of OZ010786.1, from coordinate 539,708,477 downwards.
ATTTTGAACGGAGGGTGGTTTCGGGGTCTGGGGGTCATGATCGATGAAAATATACCAAAATTTTTTGAAATCGCTTTCCTCCGAACGGCTGCAATAGGTAGCTTTTTTGTAAAGAAAGCTACCTAAAACATGAAACCATTTAAAATGCTTCATTTATACACATTACTACATAGGTGTGATAAAATATATACAAATGTTTTTAAAAATTAAAAACACTTGATGTTAAAATGATGAAAAAGCTACTACAAGCGCTCTCAGCTAACCTTAAGCCTTTGCCAAGGAGAAGAGAATTGACTGAGAAAGCACTGGACGCTCGATGTTCACTGCTACACATTGACTAGGGTCTTTGGGATGCCCGCAGGTGGCCGTTTCCATTAAACTGAAGGAGGGGGGAAAGTAGAGAAAGCTCAAACCTCCGAGAGACCGAACTCTGAATAATATGAAGTAAATCAAACCAGATACACGGAATTTGGTATCATAATACGTCATTACAACAATTTTTTGCTTGTGTTAAAATTTCCGAAGACTCTAAAATTGCACAACTATTAAATTCGGAAGCATGCATTATCACTCTCGCTCTATTGGAAAGGATATCAATATCTTTAGTTTGAATTTACTTCATATTACAGGAGAGTTCAGTCTCTCGGAGGTTTGAGCTTTCTCTACCTTTCCCCTTCTTCAGTGTAATGGATACGACCACCTGTGGGCAGCTCGATGAGTGTTTCGGGTCAATGTGTAGCAGTGAACATCGAGCGTCGAGTGTTTTCTCAGTCAATTCTCTTCTCCTTTACAAAGGCTTAAGGTTAGCCAAAAGCGCTTGGAGTAGCTTTTTTATCATTTTAACATCTAGTGTTTTTAATTTGAAAAAACATTTGTATATATTTTATCACACCTATGTAGTTAATGTGTTTAAATGAAGCATTGTAAATGGTTTCATGTATTTATATAATAAACAAAGGTGAATCTGGCGTTCAAGATTGGACTATTTTATTAAGTCAATTTATTAATATAATATATCAGTTTTAAAGAGTATTATAAGCTGGTTTTTATCTAATGATTGAAAAAGAAGCATTGTTTTAATATAAGGCTGTGGTCTATAAAATATACTTGATGTTCTGTCTTGCTTGGGTTTGATTTGAAGGATTGAAACCGTTCTGAAATATTTTTGCAGTATCGCATGAAATTAAAAGAATAATTGTAATAATGATATTATTCAATATGCTGTCATGGATCATTCAAAAATTATTAAAATATAAACAATAAAAAAAATCTCCTATAGAAAAAATAATGTTTTATTTAGACGAAATAACAATAATAATAATGGTTAGTATGAGAAAGGGAGTACTTTCAAATGCAGTATTTTTTGTCATAATCATTAAAAACTAACGAATAAACCTAAACTTGAAATTCATCACAATAATTTAAAATAATGTCTAGTTGAGTTATCACGTGTCATTTTCCAAAAAAAGTCTTATTTATTTCCGATAAGGTATATGTATAAAAATGTTATATTATAATCTTGATGACACACTGGCTGACGCTTTAATACTCCGTTTTTTACCCATTTTTGAAATAACTGTTCTTGTTATCGTTGCTTTAAGTCTTCTTGTAATTATTTCTAAAAAATTGTAAACATTACGAAAATCAGTTTAGACCACTTATTATTTTAACCATTATTAATATCATTTTTGCGCCAATGGAAATTTTAAAAAAATTCCTGGCAGGTGAGAAAAATAATTTTGGCAAAAAAATTACTAAATTTTCAAAATGTCGGAGCATTAAATGTACAAGGTGAAACAGTCTACTGCAATAAGCTACTCCAAGTGCAATTCCCAAATCTTAGGATTTATTCTGAATAATGTTGCAGATTCAATGATGTGAAAAATAATTTGACTAACATATATTACGTTGTCATGAGCAAAATCTATTCAAGGTTCTCGATTCAATAGAATTTAAATTTTAAAAAACGAAAAGAAATTTTATTGGAAATTATCTACTTGGTAATAATTAAATATTCAAATAATCAGTATTATTATCAATGAATTAATCAGCTTTTATAAGTTTATTGAATTGTTATTTAATTGCTATACAAAATTTTTATTATAATTTTTGTATTCAACTATGGGGGCTGCACACCCCTGCTCGCTAGACTCACCAACCCCCCGCGTAATCGCCTCGCGATTCCATTCGGTATCGCGAAACTAACCATATTTTCAAGGCCAACCCCAGAAGTAATTGTTTCGCATTTCCATTTTGGACGCTTCGCGATCCCTTTTTTTCTATGCATCCAATTTTTATATTCCACTTGGTAAAAACGCGCTCTTCCCCGACTTCTAGCAATTTTATTTCCCTAACTCTGAGGACATAATCATTAGAGCTTACCGAGTTAGTTTCATAATTATAAGAATTATTAAATATAAAATTATATAAATAGGGTTCGAATACGATAAATAGTTAGTGCTTGTGCTTAAAAATAATGTAAATAGTTCAATTAAGATCTATTCATAAACTAATATTAGTTTCTGTTGCATTGAAATATCTCAGTTTATTGATTTTCTGCAAGCAAGTAAAACCCTATTGGATTCCAATGGGAGTCTATGGAAATTTGTCAAAATGCTGAAAATAGCGCCAAGTTGCCGTCTGGTAATTCTGGTAGTTAAATTTGGCGATATATCGTCAAGTTGGAGAGAAACTTGGCGAGGTTATGCGACAGAGCCAGACGACCCTTGGTAACCCTACTTATAGCGTGGGAAAGCTCTGACAAATCAGATGCGTTTGGCGGTATCTACGCAGATTTTCATTGGTTCATTTCCAAATCGTCACATTTTTTATTATGTATAGAAAGACTATATAAATATATAGATAATAAAATAAAATTTATAATGTAGTTACGAATAAAACTACCTCGCAGCTCTGAGGAATGCCGATCGTCAGGACATCTCTTGGGAAACCTAACTTACTATATATGAATGGATAAAAATAGCAAATAAAAATAGCAAATAAAGCCTTTGTGCAACAATATTAAAAAGCAGAAAAACCAATGTTTAAAATGCACAAATGGATATGAAAATCAGCAAACTGCTGTTTCGAATCTACTAGCGAGATTCTTCTTCAGTGCAAAAGGAACAGCTGTTCCTTTTGCACTGAAGAAGAATCTCGCTAGTAGATTCGAAACAGCTGTTTGCTGATTTTCATATCTATTTGTGCATTTTAAACGTTGGTTTTTCTGCTTTTTAATATATATGAATGGTTTTATAGCCATAAATTAATAGTTACATGCCTTTTCCACCATAAACAATTTACAATCATTTTGATATATTTGTTGGAGAATTTCACCTTTCATAAAAAGTTATTGTTGTATTACATTTTAATTTTCTTTCTATTTCCTCTTTTACAAGTTATTTATCTACAAATGTGTTGCTTGTACAGTCGCGGAAAAAAAAGTAAACACCTCTACTAACTCATCAAGAAATTATCGTAGAAGTTAGTTACTGGTACCGAACGATTGGAAATAAAGTCTACTTTTAAATGATGCATATAAAATTTGCTTAAGCGCCGTCTACATATTAAAACGAACCATAACTTTCTTTTTTTCCAATAACAGTACACTCTGACAGCATAAATGAACTCTACACCCTTCAATTAGTCTAAAAACAAATTTTTATGAAATTCGTACCATAACTTTCCGAGAAATTAATTACTTTAAAACGAACGTATTTTAAGGGCTGTATCCAAATTGAAGTTCGGTACCCGATTGTTAGCCGAGAGCGCCCCCTTCTTTACCAAGGTACCTTAAGCAGTCAATTAAGCCTATTAGATTACAGGATAGCATAAGAAATTTCAAAATATTTAGACACTTCTATCATAGACGGCCCCTTTAACCATCATTTTACCGTTTTTAAGCATAATTTGAATACTACTTGGAAATAAAATGTGAAATTTTGGATTTCCATAAAGCAGGACTTAATAAATCTGAATCCATCAAAAAATTGTAGGATGTAATTCATAATTTTTTTGAATATTAATTTCATAATTCATAATTCATAACAGAAAATTATAAAAAATGCAAATTCAACGTATTTATGTTTGGGTATATTAGTAATATTGCGACACAAAAATTAGAACATTATGATCATAATTTTAGAAGTTATAAATAAAAATATGAAAATTTAATTTAACATTAGAAGCACTGAATTTTGAATGGTTATAATTCAAAAACTTATCATTCAAATGGCTTGAAATCTGGTGTCTAGGCATAGTTTGAACCAAAGATTTGAAATATCTCGTTAAAATTGGGTATTGCCATTGAAAAAAAATTAAGTTTGGATTCGTTTTAATATGTAGATGGCCCCCTAAGCAAATTTTATATACGTCATTTAAAAGTAGACGTTATTTCCAATCGTTCGGTACCAGTAACTTTTGTCTACGATAATTTGTTGAGGAGTTAGTGGGGATGTTTACTTTTTATTCAACGACTGTACAAATATATATAATTATAAAGTATTGAGACAGCATATTGAATTTTGAAAACCTTAATCGATAGAACAAAGTTACATATGATGGAATAACAGCCATGATTGGGAATGGCTGTGATTTTCTAAAATCCTTTCTTAACACTATTCTCATTTCAAGTTAATTTCATTATATCCTCGTAAACACAGTTTTTATTAGTTTTTACCAAATATGAAGCTTTTTTAGGTAAAAATATTTGGTCACGTATGTACTTAGTTTACTCTTAATTAATTTCCTTTCAAAATGAAACAATTTAGTGAAATATGAATTTTATTTTTTTAAAGAAAAGTTTCTGGAAAGTAATCATGCTATCGTTTTACTTATTACCAGCACTGTAAAATTATTGCAGATTTACGATTTTTTTTTTAATTTACAGATGAAGGAAAAAAAAGACCTAGGGCAATACATTGAGCTTCTTAGTAGTAGTTTCTAAATTATTAACCATTTTTTTTTCCTTTTCACGAGATACAATATATATATATATATATATATATTAAGCTTTCTTTCACAGTTTCCATTTATAGTAAAAAGAAAGTAATGACCAAGGTATATGTCTAACAAATATTCATTTTTCTTCGGAATTACATAATCATTATCAACATAGAATTGAGCAAACAGAATTCATAAAAAAATTATAAATGCTTTATTTACACAAAATTAATTCTAATCATATTAGGGTAATTCGATTAAATAATTCTGTAGATTAGCTTATTAAAGATTTGTTTCAATGAAGATTAACTCCAATTTCTTTTTTTTAAATAAATTTTTATAAATTAAAATTTTACAACTAATTTAAAGGTATACGGAGTTAAGGGATTTTTGATCTATATAAAAAATATAACAAAAGCCTACAGATTATTTATTAAGAAATAGAGTTGCTTAGTGCTTTCAATCTGTTCTGTGGAAATTTATGAAAAACACAGTTTATGCGATAAAATTATTTATAAATTTGTCATATCTACTGTTGTGCTAAAATGTATAATTATCGGAATCTCGAAATTTGGTTGGAATGTACTCCAATGGGCGATATTGATTACAAATGAAATATATTTTTCAAATATATATCTAGAAATTTTAAATTTAATAAGCGTATTCAGTCTCGCTTATGCAGGATAACTGTAGGTATAGGTACAGAATAACTGATTGATACCGTGATTTTTTTCTGACGTTGCTCTTTATCATAATCGAGGTGTCATTAAAATAATGGAGTGAAGGGCGCAATTTTTTTCTTAATTACTTGCATTGGCTTATGTTTTTAAATTTCCGTGCACGATGTCACAGGTAAGCCCTACCATACAATGAAAATTAATGCTACATCATTTAGTTGAACTCGAAAACATTTATTTAATTTTAGTAAAATGCGAATTCTGGGAGATTTTATTGTCAAAATAATTTAACTTATATTCGTTTGCCTGGTACATTCTTTGGAAATTACGCCGCCTTGTGAATTTGCTATAAAGTACACATCTTATCAAAATGAAAGTCTGCGCATGAACGAATGTATAGCAACACTTTAACCACGGATAGTTTTTCATGCAGACTAATACTTGTTAACACATTGATATATTCCGTAACTGCATAAATCTTCTGCAAATATTCATTTCTTTTTATTTGACGAACGAGTTAAAATATTTAGCTTTTATACCATATTTCAGAAAAAATATTTTTTAGCCTAAATAAATATAGTCTTGATTCTTAAAAAAAAACAGAAAGATAAATGAAAATTCATTTTTTTAAAATGCAAAACTCATTCATGAAATCATTTTCTCATGTGAAAACGATAATTAACCATATATTCGTTTTAAATATGGCGTCGTATTTACCTACTTTCTGTACTTCCTTAGATTGATGTTCCTTTTAATATTTACAAATTTTTAATTAAGTCCGTTTTATTTCACATATAACGCCATATTCTTCTGCTTTCTGTACTTACAGAATTTACATGTATTCATAGTCATTGCTTTAGTGTCAGATATTTGAAAATGTTGGTTATACTTATAGTATGATGTAGTATTCATCACCTTTTTCACTTTTTTAATGACGCCATATTTACCTGCTCGAGGCTAACGAGAAAGACAGGCTACCGCGGTGGGTCCGATTTTTCTTGTTTTACAGACCGCTGGAGTCACGTGATGCTCTTTTCGCACACCTTAATTGGTGCATTTGAGCATCACATGACTCCAATGGTCTCTAAAAAAAGAGGGATCGGACCCACTGCGGTAGCCTGTTTTTCTCGTTAGCTTCGTACCTGCTGGACGAACGTAGGGCAAAGGAAAATCTCGTTACATTGACAACGAATGAGTGACGTGAGAGGATTACGTCAGATCATGACGTACGCATTCTGACGGAAGGAAAATTCATTCGTTTCTGTGTGTGTTTTAAAACTAGAAATATTTATTTTTATTCGAAATGTGAAATCTTTTAGTCTTTCGGCGTCAGAATAATTGACCCGATACCATTAATTCTGAAGTTGCGTTGCTAAATAAGTCAAGAATAGATTATTCGAAACGTTGACAATGGAGGTCTTACAGTCTAGTGGTTCATACTCTACTGATTCAAAGTTCGTATTATGTGTGGTGTCATAAAAATTGATCCAATATATATATTCTTTTATGCAAAATCAATCGTCATTATTTTGAAATATTCCAAGTTAACTTTTAGATGTCTACGTTAGTTTGTGTTTTAAGTTAAATGAAAAAACCCAGTTCTTCGTGACTTGTATTATGTCAAAAGAAACTTCATTCGAAGGAAGCATAAGTTGTGATAACTGAAATATTCTTTTATTCAACATTATATTCTTCGTTGTATAGTATTTTCATCTGTATTCTAATAAAAAGCTGCCGTTTACCCAGCTGTTCTTCTTTTAGTGTCTAGGCCTGAATTTATTTGGGAGATGGGATGAGTAAGTATTCCTTAAACTCGTTTGTATTATATTGAAAATTGAAATCGCATTCCTTTTAAATTGAGAATTGGATTAAATGTGTTAAGTCCCATTCTTGTGTAACATATTCATATTTATTTTCGCTATTTCGCTTTATTCAAAACTTATTCTTAAACTCTTCTACCCACCTGCTTTCACTTCTTACTCATACTGATGTTCCTTCAATTGTCAAATGAATTTAAATGACTTTTATACTACCAGTATGATGTCCTATACAATTTTACTTTCTTCTATCTTGACAAGAAGAAAGTATTGATTTCGTGAAAATTTTCGACTTCCTGTTTTCGATGACTTTATATGTTTTAGAAGGTCCTGAAAGCGATTTGATGGTTTTTAGAAAATGTCTCTTGGTCAGTCTGTTGTTCACCCTGTCGCTCTCTGAATCTGTATGTGACAAACATTTTGTGGGCGCTCTATCTCAAGAACTAATACACGGAATTTCACAAAATTTTAGATTCAGTTAGACACTGATATAAACTAGTTCTAATTACTTTTTGGTGCAAATTGCCCAACACGATTTTTTTACGATTTCTGCAATAGCTCTATCTCAATACGTAATGCACGGATTTTCATAAAACTCCAGATTCAGTTAGAAGTTTTCACAAGTTGTTCATTACTAGATTTTGGTGCAAATCATCTAACCAGTGGCGCTGATATGCTGCATTTTCAGGAAGTATTAACATGTATGAGATAGAAAAAAAAAGTTTTGGGATTGCCACATTCCACTAGTTCAAATTATTGTGATGAATGCCGTCATATTCACCTGCTTCCAATAAAGTTCCAATATTGCGTGATATCCTTTTTGGTTTTACTGCTTTAAACTTTTTATTTATTTTTCATTTTTTAGGTGGAAATCTTTCAATTGAAAATAAATTGCTTTTGAAAGTGTTTTATTCTGGATTTTAAATTCTTGACTAATATACAGAAATAATTTTTTATAGGAAATGGCCGTTATCATGCTGGTATTTTTATGTATTAAAAATAAACAATAATTTATTTTTATTTCTGATTAATTAAGTTATCTTCTACATCTTTTAATGCGCCTATATCTATAATTTCTCGATTGTAGTATCCTCGTCTAAGTTTTAATACGCTTGTGTATGTAAATATCGTCTGCTGCATATTCCATGGTTTCGTGTGCTCCGAATCCATGCAAGTTTCTTGTTTTTTTATTTTTTTTTCGCATGTGGCAACACTGTGTTTTATTCTGTTTTGATTCGTGTGGTTGTAGAATGTGAAAAATGATGGAATGTAGTAAGCCGCTGTTGGCTCGCAAATATTTAGTGTTATAATAAATTCGTGTTAACAGTCCGCTTTGGTGTTTTGTGAACGAACCAGCAGTAGTGTAAGTGATTGTAGTTAAAAACGCAATATCATTTGTTGGTACAAGTCTGGCCGGAATGCTAATGAATAATAAAAGAATACAATCGAACAATTTATGAACTGTCGTATGATATCGTCTGTCGATGGAAATCGTGTGATATCAAAGGAAAAATTACCTCAAGTTGTGAGGTACGGTAACTTTGAACATTCTATTTCATGGCTAAAAATAATTTTTATTTAAAAGTGTAGAATTATTTTGAAAGTATACAGTTTAGATATTTTAGAACTAGTTTTGGGCTTGATTTAAGCAAAAATGAGTGAACTGGTATCTTTAAAAACAAAAAGAACTGCTCTACGGAGAAGTGTAACAAATTACATTAAGAAAATCGAAAGTATAATCGCAAGTGATGACATTAATGTAATTGAATTAGAAGAAAATATTGAATTATTAAAACAGAAAGAAACGGATCTAAAAAAACTGGATAGGGAAATTGAAGTTTTAATTACAGAACCTAAACAATTAGAAAGTGAGATAGATAGCGCACAGGAAATTTCAGATAAAATTGATTTGTGGAAATTTAAGCGTGAAAAAATGTTGAAAATGCAAAATGCTGAGTTAAATAAGAGTGAAATTAAATCTGATAGTGTAATTTCAGAAAACGTGTTTGAGAATATTAAATTACCTAGGTTATCATTATCTACTTTTGGAGGTAATATAACAGAATGGATAGCGTTTAAGGATCTTTTCTATGCATGCATAAACAGCAATACAATTATTTGTAATGCTCAAAAATTACAGTATTTGAAGGCTTCGTTGAAAGGTGAAGCGTATCGCGTCATTCAGTCTATTCAAATTTCGAATTCTAATTTTGAGATTGCATGGAATCTATTAGACGAAAGATATTCAAATAAGCGAGAACAAATATTTACATATATTAAACGATTTGTAAGTTTACCAACTATTCAAACAGAATCAGCTATTGCTATTTTAAATCTAGTTCACAACATTAATGAAGTCATTTGCTCATTAGAATTATTGAACCAAACCATTGACAAATTTGGTGATACATTAATGACTTATTTAATTTCGCAAAAATTGGATCCTTCTACAAAATTATGGTGGGAACGTCAGCTTAAACGCGGGGAAATTCCGAAACTTAAAAACTTAATCGAATTTCTTAAGAATTACGCAAGAACTCTTCAAAATAGCAAGCTAGTGGTAAATAAGGTACCTAAATCTGTAGTTCCGAATAAGAGTAATGCTTTTATAGCTACGTTAGGTTGTGGTTATTGTAAGGAAGACCATAGTTTAGCTAAGTGCTCGAAGTTTCTTAATTTAGCTGTTCAACAACGAATAGCTTTCGTAAAACGTAATCATTATTGTTTCAATTCCTTATCTAATATGCATTTCCTCAATAAATGTAAGAGTCTAAATACGTGCCATCATTCCTTTAAGAAACATCATAGTGTTTTGCACATGGTAAATTATTCAAGGAATAAGAATCAGTCAAATAGTATGTCTCCACACGCACAAGAATTTATCCCTAAAAAAGTTGAGTCAGCAAGTGAAAATGTTTCGTCTACAGTCTGTGCCTCTCATTATGAGTGAAACGAAAATTGTAATCAAAAGAGCCATATTTTTTTGTGTACCGCACTAGTAAAAGTTCAAAATTCTAAACAAGAGTTTATAAAATGCAGATGCTTATGTGATGTTGGCTCTCAGAGGTCCTTTATTTCACAAGAATGTGTAAATAAATTAGGATTAAAGGTCAAAGATAGTTCTATCTCTGTGTCATTTTTTTGAACATTTAATACTGTGAGTAATGTGGAAGTAGATTTATTATTCACTTCTCACTTCAAAAGTGATCTTAGAGTATCAACATCAGCATTCGTGATGGATAAGGTGACAGATAATATCCCCTATGTGTCTTTGCCTTCAATCATTTGCAATAATTTCAATGATTTAATGTTAGCTGATCCATTATTTTTCAAATCACAAAAAATTGACATTCTATTTGGTGTAAATGTATTTATGCATTTAATGACTGGAGAAATTGTCAAACGTGAACCTCACCTTCCATTTGCATTGAATTCGAGACTTGGTTGGATAATTTCGGGTACTACAAATTTTGAATCTCTGGCAACTGATCCAGTATGTGTAAATCATTTAAGTACAAAAACTGACGAGTTAGTAAATTCATTCTGGGAATTAGAAAAAATTCCAAATGTGCAACCTTTAACAGTTGAAGAAAAACTTTCTGAAAGGCATTTTGAGAGTTCTCATTTCAGGGAAAAAACAGGCCGCTACTCAGTCGCATTACCATTTAAACAGGATCGAGATAATTTAGGTGATTCTCGCCAATTGGCACACAGAATATTTCTTTATCTTGAGAAGAGATTAATATCCATGCCAGCAATTTACAACCAATATGTTCGATTTATGAAAGAATATTTATCTCTGGGCCACATGGACCTTATTTCAAATACAGATCGTGAATTAGAGAATAAACATTATTATATCCCACATCACTTCGTCTTGAATAGTTCTAGTTTAACCACCAAATTAAGAGTAGTTTTTGATGGGAGTGCTAAAACAACAACAGGTGTATCTTTAAACAACACTCTAATGGTAGGTCCCAAAACACAAGATGACTTAATTTGCATTTTATTAAGGTTTAGATTGCATAATATTGCAATCACAGCTGATATAAGAATGATGTATAGGCAGGTAAAAATTCATGAAAAAGATAGGGATTTTCAGAGAATATTATGGAGAAATAGTCAAGATAAACAAATACAAGTTTTTCGCTTAAACACTGTCACGTATGGAACTGCTGCTGCTCCATATCTTGCAACTAAAACTTTGAGTCAGTTAGTAATTGATGAGGGCCTTAATTTCCCAAAAGCAAAGACTGTAGTTTTAAGAGATTTTTATGTTGATGATGTTTTAACTGGTGTTGAGAATAGTCAGGAAGGTAATGAATTGATATATGAATTGCAGAAAATGCTAAAAAAGGTTGGTTTGAGTTACATGAATGGTCCACAAATGAACCATCACTATTGAAACATGCTGGGTTAGCAAACACAATTAATGATAATATGCATAGTGTAGTGGGCAATAAAGCCATAAAAGTTCTAGGAGTAGAATGGCATCCTGATAATGATATGTTCAAATGTAATTTCAGTGATATAGATTATCAAAGTGTCCCTACTAAAAGAATTATTCTGTAATTTGTATCAACGCTTTTTGATCCATTGGGATGGATTGCACCTTTTGTAATTCTAACTAAAATAATCCTTGAAGAATTGTGGAAATTACAATTATCATGGGATGACTCAGTACCAGAGAATATTGATCAAAAGCGGGAAATTTTGTGCCAAGAAGTCAAACTCTTAAATTCCATATATATACCTAGAAAAGTCATCTTGCCCAATTATTCTCGATGTGAACTTCACGGATTTTGTGATGCTTCAGAAAAGGGTTATTCAGCAGTTATTTACGTTAAAACTTGTGATAATTCTAACACTGATGTGAAACTTTTAACAGCTAAAACTCGCGTAGCACCACTTAAACCTATCACGATTCCAAGACTGGAATTATGTGCTGCAGTATTAATGGCACACTTAATACAGGCAGTTAAAGATGCATTATATAGAAAACCTGATTCTGTGCACGCATGGAGCGATTCACAAATTGTATTGTCATGGCTAAGATCAAATCCTAAAAGATGGCAACTCTTTGTAGCCAACAGAGTATCTGAAATCCAATCTATTTTACCAGCTGAGAATTGGAACCATGTGAACGGACAAGAAAATCCTGCTGATTGTGCATCACGTGGGTTGCTTCCTGCAGAACTACTGTCCCATGACTTGTGACGGAACGGCCCACTGTGGTTAAGAAGCAATGAGGTTCCCGTGCATGAACCTATTACCATAAATGAAGAAGAATTACCAGAAGCACGTAAAACATTATCATTTGTAGTTTCTGAAAATGTAAAAGAACTTGATATTATATCAAAAATATCTTCGTTTTCGAAGTTGCAACGCATATTTGCTTAGCTATTGAGATTCATCTCCAATTCAAAGGTAACACGTGTAGAAAGAAATACATCCTTTTTATCAAGCAATGAAATTCAAGCCGCAACATGCTGCATTATTCGAATAGTTCAACAAGTGAACTTCAATAAAGAAATTCAATGTTTAGAAGCTGGAAAATAGATACCTACAAATAGCAGTCTCGTTTGTTTGTGTCCAATTTTAGATGATAACAAAATATTAAGAGTAGGAGTAAGATTGAAAAACGCACAGCTGTCAGAGAATGAAAAGCACCCAATCTTATTACCATCAAAGCACCATATGACTAAGGTCATAATTAAACATTTTCATGAAAAATATTTCCATGCAGCTCCAGAGCTTCTTCTTTCTTTAATTAGACAGAAATTTTGGACCATTACTGGTAGGTCTGTTATTCGGAAAATAGTAAGAACTTGTGTTACATGCTGCAGATATAGAGATCAAACTGCAAAACAAATAATGGCTAATCTTCCAGCATCTAGGGTAATACAGTCACGACCATTTCATCGAGTTGGAACAGATTTTTCAGGACCATTCATCATTAAATATCGTGCAGGACGCGGACTAAAATCATTTAAATCATATGTGTGTATGTATTTGTCCGCTTCGTCATCAAAGCAGTCCATCTTGAAGTTGTAGAAGATCTTTCAACAAAGGCATTCTTAAGTGCATTAAAACGATTTATCGCAAGAATAGGGAAATCTTTTGAGATTTTTAGTGATTGTGGAACCAACTTCAAAGGTTCAGAAAAAGAAATCAACAAATATCTTTTGAAGTGCAGGCAGAATGAATAAATAAACAAATTTTTGTCGTCAGCGGAAATACGCTGGACTTTTAATCCGCCTTCTGCTCCACACTTTTAAGGACTTTATGAAACTGCAGTAAAATCAATGAAATCGCATCTGAAGAAAACCGTTGGTGACACTGTCTTAACCGATCCTGAGTTCCAAACCTTGATTACGCAAGTTGAAGCTTGTCTCAACTCTAGGCCACTGTGTTCCATATCATCTGACCCAACAGACTTAACTGCTCTAACGCCAGGTCACTTCCTAGTTGGAACTTCTCTAACTGCCATACCTGAACAAGATCTAAGTCACAGTCCTTTGAGCCATCTTGATAGATGGCATGTGAGACAGTTTATTCTTCAGCAATTTTGGAAAAGATGGAGCCGGGAATACTTGTCTCAACTTCAGCAAAGACCTAAATGGCAAAAAAGTCAACAAGATTTAGAAGTCAATGACTTAGTCCTCATCAAAGATGACAACCTTCCACCACCTAAATGGAAGTTAGGACGAATAATAACTGTTCATCCAGGTTCAGACAATAAGGTCAGAGTTGTTACGATCAAGAGTAGTAGTTGTGTCATCGATCGTCCAATAGTGAAACTGTGTCCTCTTCCTATAGAAACTAAAAACTGTGAACTCAGAACAGTCTAATATTTTTCTATTGTATTAATTTGTTCGTGTTATTAATGGCTCTTTCATTATAGTTATAAATTGTGAGCAACTAAGTACTTGTGAAGTAGTTAGTTGAAGTAGTTAGTTCAACAAGTAGTTTAAATTATTGCTTTTGTTTAACTAAAGATTGGGAAGCAAACCAGTGATGAAATTAGCAGCACAAAGATCGTTTTAATTATGGTGTACCTAAATGTTAGTATAACAGTTAATATGTTTAAAGTAGATAAATACTTACGTTTAAAACATTTTATTAAAAATTATCTAAAACATTCTATTAGGTACAAAATTTAATATTAAAACTGATTTTTTTTTTTTTCAAATCTATATGTTTTGAACCTAACATTGTAAGTTGTAACTAAGTATTTTTAGGCTCAATTGATACTTATAGGTTAAATGCAATTTTTGTAAAAAATTATGTAAAATTAATAAGCGACGATAAGTCCTTATGGTGACATAAATGAATTTTATGTAAATATCGTCTGCTGCATATTCCATGGTTTCGTGTGCTCCGAATCCATGTAAGTTTCTTGTTCTTTTTTTCGCATGTGGCAACACTCTGTGTTTTATTCTGCTTTGATTCGTTTGGCTGTAGAATGTGAAAAATGATGGAATGTAGTAAGCCGCTGTTGGCTCGCAAATATTTAGTGTTATAATAAATTCGTTTTAACAGTCCGCTTTGGTGTTTATGTAAACGAACCAGCAGTAGTGTAAGTGATTGTAGTTAAAAACGCAATATCAACGCTTGTATGTAAAATTTCACAATTCTCGAAGTCACTCTATGGATTTCTATTGGAAGACTGATGGCAGGACAAATTTTCATTTTTATATATGAAATTAAATAATAAATATAAACATTTGGTTAAAATGCAGTTACAAATCTGTAACGTATAATAAATACCTAAAATATTGAGTAAAACTAATTTGCATGCATTTTACCAATTACTACGGATATTATATCACGAAAAAAATAATCTTAAATTATTGCAATTTTAATAAATTTTTCAACTCCGTTTCAACGGTGAATATACAATTGTAATTTCACCGATGCTGGGTTCATTTGCGTCTCATGTTACGCCTCAAGATTGTGTGCTCATGAAGACTTTCCATCTAATAGCTGCGGTAGCAGTCTTACCGACTTATGTAAATGAAAGGTGCCAAGATGGGCATCGCCCTCGTGTCTTAGTGGTAGAACACTGGCGTGCTATTCCAAAGGCACGGGTTCGATTCCCGGCTTGGACATTTTTTACTTTGTTGGTTTACGCTTAGTTAGCAAAGTGAAAATTTACGTCTTTAATATTTAAATTATTGCTTTTGTTTAATTAAATATTGGGAAGCAAACCAATGATGAAATTAGCAGCACAAAGATCGTTTTAATTATGGTGTACCTAAATGTTAGTATAACAGTTAATATGTTTAAAGTAGATAAATACTTACGTTTGAAACATTTTATTAAAAATTATCTAAAACATTTTATTAGGTACAAAATTTATTATTAAAACTGTTTTTTTTTTTTTTTTTTTTTTTTTTTTTTTTTTTTTTTTTTTTTCCAAATCTATATATTTTGAACCTAACATTGTAAGTTGCAACTAAGTATTTTTAGGCTCAATTGAAACTTATAGGTTAAATGCAGTTTTTGTAAAAAATTATGTAAAATTAATAAGCGACGATAAGTCCTTATGGTGACATAAATTTAGAGGTTTCAACGTGATACATAATTGATTATGGGCTATCGTTGCTATGAATAAACTAGTATAATAAATTAATTTTATACAGAATGTAACCTAGTTGAAGTTCTTTTGAAGTTTAATTCGATAAAAAGAATTGATTTTCTCAGAAGTAGTTATAAGTATGTTTGGTTCTATGGCATAATGTTTTTATACAATTTGTAAACAAGATATAGTAACAGCCTTCTTATAAATACTTTCTTCAAATCACGAAAATTTTATTGGCAGCATGGCTGCCCGCACATTTTGTTATCCATAGAATGTCCGTTTCTTTTTCTACGTAAAATTGAAGACACTTTCGTTAAATTTGGTTCCTCATGCAGGTCCGTGCTAGGACAATCTGACTTTTCTTTTTAATTGTAGGTACAACGCCGATCGTGTCCAGGCTAACAAAAATTATTCACTACAGGGAAGAGCGATTAGTAAGTGTGTCTAACGTTAATTCCTCAATGTGTTGCATTAGGTCTCTGCTCGGAGAAACCTCCTTGTTGAATAGTGCAGAGAAAACGATAAAAATCTGTTTAACGAACTCGAATTTTTCTTCTATAGAAAAATTCTATCAATATGGATTTATAATTCCATCTACACATATAAAAAAATAATATAAATTATTAATAGTTTGAAAATCATTTTTTTTTCATTTGCTTAACATGCGAAATATTTCGCGAGTGATTATTTCGTTTAATAAAGAAATTAAAATAATTTGCACATATTTGCAACTAAAATTGTTTATAGGAAAGCATTTTCTTTAATTTTACCCAATTAAGCAAATACCTATCAATGACGTGATAAAATTTGTGCTTTCAGGAAAATTTATTATTGTCTAGAGAAAGTACGTTAATTAGTTTTAAATTACCGCAATTAAAGTTCGGATATTGATTACGCACAGTAAAAGACAGAACCAACCACAGGTTGTTAATTTTAAAATTTATTATATCATGTAAGATAAAGATTGCATGACCATGTCTGATTCGTTTTCACAGAAGCTTAATTTTTCACTATTAAACTTTTTTGAATACAAATATTTTTTTTTCAATGTGGAAATTATCCTTTTTTAAAAGATTTGAATGATTATAAGGATATTTTTTCAAGATATGGAAAGTAAAAAATACATATATTTTTGTTGTCCAAAAATGATTAAATTTTTCTCTTTAAAAGATCGTCCAATTAGTTTTTTTAATGTACCAAGTAGTTTCATCATTTCTTTTAAAATAAACAGAGAAAATCTGTCTTAAAATTTTATTTTCTGTAATAAACTACTAGTATATTTTGTATTATCTATGCCTTAGTGTAAATAGATTTTATTCATAGCACATGTACTCAAAAAAATTCCAATAAAAAACACTGGCCCTGTTACTGTTAGGTTGATTTCGTATGAAATACTACCTATTGCAATCTCCCCTATGTTGGAATTTCTGAAACATTTTTGCAGATCTACACCGATCATGACCCTTAGAACCCAAACCAGCCTCAGTAAAAACTCTCTCTCTCTCTCTCTCTCTCTATATATATATATATATATATATATATATATATATATAATAAAGATGAAATCACAAATATATGAAGAAATGGTAAAATTCTAAAGATGAACAAGATATGAACATAGGAAACCAGTATGTAAAATAAAAAAAATATGAATAACCTACGGAATCATCAGAGGTGCTTGTGGGTTACTTCATAATTTAGATGGGTTAATTCATCCAATTTTCTCGGCATTAAGCCTAAAATGACAAAATTTAGCACCCAATAGCGCATCATAAAAGAAATTAAATTAAAATACCAAGAGATCTAATGAAAGATACACCTCACACTGGATATTAAAAATTGTAAGAGCACAATACCTCAAATACATAAAAGTTCTAAAACATTATAAAAATCGTATATAAAAAAGTCTAAATTTGAAATGTACAAGAGGTTTAAAAAATAGTAAGAGAGAATGAGAACAGTTTTAGAGCGGGATAGGGAAAACAAACAAACATTTATAGATAGTGAACTGAGTGATTAATGCTAAAGTAGATACATTTGGATTTCAAGTGAATAAAATAACAATAACGGTACTTAATCAACAAGATGAAAACAAATTGGTGACTGTGGAAATAATACATGATAAATCCGCTAGTGCAGCTATGAATACACGTATTAAGAGAATTAAAATGAACAAAGTGAAATTGAACAGCTAAAACTAAGCTATATTAATTACCAAGCTAAAGTTACCTTTTACTTGATAAAGAGAGTACCACTAAAATGCCAGAATAATAAGGTTGTAAGAAGACTAAACTAAAAATAACATACTTAATAATATACGCATTTGCAGCAATGCTATTAAAATACTGAAATAAAAAAGATGAAATCACAAATATATGAACAAATGGTAAAACTCTAAAGAAGAACAAGATGTGAACATAGGAAAGCAGTATGTAAAATAAAAAAACTATGAATAACCCACAGAATCATCAGAGGTGCTTGTTCGTTTTAAACATGCCATATTTCATCCATTTTTGTCGGCATTAAGCGTAAAATGACAAAATTTAGCACCTAATAGCGCATCATAAGAGAAATGAAAAGAAAATACCGAGAGATCTAAAGAAAGAAACACCTCACACAGGATATTACAAATTATAAGAGCAAAATACATCAATTACATAAAAAGATCAAAAACATTATATATATACATACATGCATATGTATGTTATAAAAGAAACATTCAAATTTTACATCATGTTGAAGTAAAAAGTAATACATTAGATAAAGTAAACGATTATATGTTTAAGTTTAAAACAAAATATCCCTATGGATTAAATACATTGGTTAACATTATTAATTTAATGAAGATTCATAATGTACATGGTTTATTTTATAATTTTAATGAAAAAATTGTTATAAAAAGAGGAAAAAGGGGGTCTTGTAAATTTGCTAATAATATTAGCCATGTAATTCCTAATATATGGATTAAAGATATGGAATTTAATTTTAATAAAAAATTATAGTGTTAAAAATGTTAAAATTGAGGTTTTTAAATTGAAGATTAATATTCTTAAGAAAATTTAAAAATGTCTTGTTGCTTTCAAATTTAAGAATTTACAGTTTAAGGACTTGATATATGATTTAATTAATTTTAAGTTATTGAGTAGATATAATGTTAACAAAGATGCAATTTATTTTAATATGAAATTTCAACAGGAATCGTTTGACAATTGGCATTTAAATAAAATATACAAAGATATTTACGACCTTTCTTTTCTTAAAGATTGTACTATTTCAGTTGCATTTAATTATCCTAAACCATTAAGTAATAAGATTTTTAATTATAGACAAATAGCTTTTTCAGGTGTGAATACATCTTTAATTTTTTCTTGTAATAATGTGGAAATAAAGATTTTATTGACAATTATCATGGTCATATAATTACAGATAATCTTGATATAATCAAAAATAGAAATGTGAAATACTTAATGAATTTTAGTACAAAATTTAGAATTAACAGTAAAATTAGTAACAGTAAAGCACTAAAGATTTTTCAGGATAATGTCAATAATTTTATATAGAAACAAAGTCATAAGCTTAGTATCTCTTTTGAGGCCTTTTTTGAATGGAGATCTCAACTTTTGGGGCATTTCAGTAGTTTTTTAAACGATTATTTAAATTCCGATACTTATGAATATGAAATTTTTAATGATGAAGATGTAGAATTTATAAAAAAAATTACATAATAATTTTGTTTTTGTCTCCATGGACAAAGCCCCTAATAATTATGCAATAATATGTAGGAAATTTTACTTTGTAAAAATAGAAGGGGAATCGGGTAATACAGATTTTTATGCAAGAGTTACTATTCATAAGAATCCATCACTGTTTGCCATTTATATTTTTAACACTTAAGTTTCATAAAAAATCCGACTAAATTTAGGTTTATTTGCAGTATTTCTAAAAGTGTTAATAGAAATTTTAATATTGGTTTACGAAATTTGTTCAAAAATATATATGGTTTTTTAAAATGTAAATTTAAGAAGTATAATTATTTTTGTTCGATTGATAATAGTATCGAAATTTTGGACAAACTGCCATTGACTCCTCGGAAAATGCAGGTTTTCGATTTTGAGAATCTGTTCACCAATATACCTGTTGATTGTCATTATAATGTTTTAATGAACATTTTTGATTTATTTTTTTAAATGAATAATTAAATATTAATATAGATTTAGTTTGTTTAAATGAAGAATTAAATATTAATAGATTTATTTTTAAGTTTATGTCATGTTTGTTTTTATAAGTATGTATCTTTCAACAATAATACTTTCAATCAGATCTGTGAAGTTGGGATGGGGACACATTATTCTTGTACAGCAGCTAATTTATTTTTGTTTTACTATGAATTTAAGTATACAATGAAATATAATAAATCATTAAATGCCTTTAGGTATATTGATGATATTTTAATTTTCAATTTTGATTTTACTAATGAATATGACATCATATATCCAAATTGTTTAAAGTTGAATAGGGCAAACGGTGATGATTATAATGCAAATTTTTTGGATATTTCTTTTAATATTTTTGATAATAAATTAACTTCGGATTTATATTATAAAAGAAATAGCTTTCAATTTTTTACAAGAAGTATGCCGCATAGGTTTTCTAATTTACATTAAAAAATTACATAAATATTATAATTAATCAATTAATTCGTTTTAATAAAATTTGTGGCAGTGATAGTAATTTTATAGACAGATTTTTAAGTTTTTGGCTAATCTTTTTTAAAACAATAATTATTTTATGCATTTTTTTAAATATTTTTTAAAGATTGTTTTGAAAAATAAATGGCAACATTGTGGATTGGCGGGATGAGCAACATATGGTAGCATGCTTCCTGAATATTCCATATGATGTGTGAATTCTAAAGTCTTGTATAAAGAACGAGTTGACATGGATGTTTTGAATTGATGGAGGTTTACAGATTAGGATTTAAAGATTTTTGAAAATGGATACGGAAGGAACATTAACAGTTTGCTATTATTGACAGGTGAAGGATATTATATAGGTACTTCTGTTTGATGTTTTTGTATTTTTCTTGTAGATTCCGGAGGGTGCACGTTGTTCTGCATTCATACATGTTAAGATAATTTGTTTATATTTAAGTTGCAATTTTAAAGTAATTTTCTATAAGACATTTTATTAAAACTTTTTTGTTGTGTAATTCAATTATGCTTTGTTTATATTACTGTTGTGTTTAAGTTTGGTTTATTTACCTTATTAAATTTTATTTCTAAAATGACAATAGTTTTTTTTCTGTATTGAGTGCATGATGGACGTGTGTTCAGAAACCTGCAAGATTTTAACAGCGGGGGTGGAGTTAGATCTGTCTGTCCTCCCACTGATGAAGAACAGACATATTTTTGCCTGTGTTTTGTTTTTTGCCTGTATCAAAAAAGAAACAGAAATGTACTTTATCCTACATAATATTTGAAATATGATGTAAAAGAATCTTAAAATAAAACGAGACAGAAAAACAGGAAATATGATTAAAAAAACTTTATGTGAATACATACTTTAAAATGATTCTATTATAATATAAAGACATAATAAATACACCTATTTTTGATTTCATTAGGAGTTTACAGTCCTTACAAAGATCGATAAAATGACACAAGAAAAATGGTACAGTGGCATTTACCTAGATCAGTGAAGCTAACTCTTTTATTTATTGATAAATAAAGACAAGGAAATGTACTTTTCCTATCTAATATTTAAAAATGACACTAAACGAAGCTTGAACAAGAACGTGACTCTAGAAGAGAAAAAAAAAAGATGCAAAAGAAATGTATAAAATGTCTCAAAAAGAGAATCTATTGGTTAAGCTGTACAGGAAATAATCTAAAAGATTCCTTTGTTTGCCAATATTTATACAGGAACGATTCCATGTTTTAAAAGAATTTTTTTTTTTAATTGTATTTCACAAAAATGATTTCCATAATTCTTTTTTAAATATTGCTTTAACGTATAAAAGGATTACCGTATGTATTTTCCAGTTTTATTGCAGAGCTTTTCTCAATAAGTCTGCACTTTATTTCTAGAATTTTAAGCATTCCATGAATTTCAATTATGTATCATTATATTTCATTACATTATATTATTGCGCTAAATATTTTTTTTTTTTACAACTTTAAATTACACATAGAACATACAACTATGTTTTTTTTCCATTATAACATCATGAAATAATCTCTATAGTTTTATATATATATATATATATATATATATATATATAAACAAAAGGACTACGTCTGAATTCATTTATAATTATAAAAACTTTTCAAAATAACAGACATTACATTACACTACATTAAAAGATACAAACACTGAAAACAAATTAAAAGGACGTCTCTAATTCATTCTGAATCCCTTCATCAGCTAATTTCTAACGTACGTAAAAGTCATTCTAGGTGTTAAAATTCAACAAACAGAAAAACATTACGGCTGAATCCATATCAACTCAGGCAGGGGGGTTACCTTCATAGTCTCAGAAGTTTTTGAATTGAACATATGTTAAAATTTAAGAAAAAGTAAGATACTTGTATATTTTCATTTTGCCCAAAAAAATTCCTGGCCCGAGATACAGGCCACCAAAGATGACATCCCCGGCATCCTTTCTCATTCGCGATTTTAGATAAAATTTTTAAAGTGCCCTATCTCTAGAACGGTGCAAGATATTTTGTTGCGGTTTATTTTATTTTAAAGATAATATTCTTCTGTTTAAAATGATATATCCAATTTTGAAAAATGTATTCAACTTTTCTTGTGGCAACCTTTTGAAAAACATTTTTTTTTTCAAAAAAAATTTTTTTTTCGAAAATGCCAATCCTAAAACTTTTGATTTTTTTGCTGTTGATCAATACCATTGGGAACTATCTTCACTGTAAAGGAGAATTTCCACTTTTGAGTTTAAAAAATTTTAGAAACATTTAAAAAATTCAGAGAATTTTACAGGAGCTGTATATATACAGTTCCAGTAAAAGTCACTGAATTTTTGCTTATTTGTATCATATTTGTAAGGATAAGCCTACTATATATCCTAAACAAGTTAGAAATTGCAATATCAAATGTGGCAAATGAGGTGCGTGCGTACTATAACTAGTTTTATAAATATTCAGATCTTGGTGCAATAAGTTACACTCTTGGGCAAAAAGGGCATGACTACAAAATTTATTATGATTCTACATATTAAATTCAGTAATACGGAAGTAATATGAATTCATCTTAAAAGGACTTAATCGCCATGGCAACCTAGAATCATAGCCTATCATGGTATATCATTGAATCAATTATGTATTATAGGATTTTTAAATAGAATGAAGAAAACTTTTATTAATGTCTTTTATGTTTTAATTTGATTTTCATAGCATTTGAAGTGATACATACTTTATTTTCAATACCGAACATAGTAAAACAATCTCAATAACATATATCAATTACACAGCAATACAAATTATATTAATACAAGTTAGAGTTCAGACGGATGAGCAGACAAATCGAATCCATAAAGACTTTCAACTATGTTGGAAATTGTTAAAAACACATAAATAGGTCAGAATTTGACTTTTAGAAATTTATGTCAATAGACGGAAGCATACTTGAATACTTTTATATAACCCTGTATTTTACCTATTATCTTTATATACATGCCACTATTTAGCTAATATTTAATTAAGATTAAAACATCCTTAAAACCAGTGAAATCACACTTCCAGAGATTATCATCCATAGACGGATATGTATCTAATTCTTTGCGTGGACCTGTATATCATTTTATCTATATTCTCCAAACATATCTCAGTATACTAAATGTAGTTCAGTGTAAAAATGCATAACTCATTTAAAAATCACCTTTAAGCTACTTTCATTCATACTCAGTAAACCCTTAAGATTTATTTTGTGTAGCCCTGTATATGATCTACAGCATTTATGCGCACAACGTAATATGGAAAAAATTAGTTAAACTTAAAAACTCAAACACAACTAAAAATGCACCTCCAGCAATCATCGCTAATGTACAGTATTTCCAATAAGGTAAAGTATCCGAAATGTTTTGTGTGTCCCTGTAAACACTATGCATTTTCTATGACACAGGAAGTAATTTTTTGTAACCCTCTGCAATAAAGTATGTATCACTTCAAATGCTATGAAAATCAAATTAAAACATAAAAGACATTAATAAAAGTTTTCTTCATTCTATTTAAAAATCCTATAATACATAATTGATTCAATGATATACCATGATAGGCAATGATTCTAAGTTGCCATGGCGATTAAATCCTTTTAAGATGGATTCATATTACTTCTGTATTATTGAATTTAATATGTGGTATTATAGTAAATTTTGTATTCATGCCTTTTTGCCCAAGAGTGTAACACTTATTGCACCAAGATCTGAATATTTATAAAACTAGTTAATACTATGCACGCACCTCATTTGCCACATTTGATATTGCAATTTCTAAATTGTTTAGGATATATAGTAGGCTTATCCTTACAAATATGATACAAATAAGCAAAAATTCAGTGACTTTTACTGGAACTGTATGTATACAGTTCCTGTAAAATTCTCTGAATTTTTTAAATGTTTCTAAAATTTGTTAAACTCAAAAGTGGAAGTTCTCCTTTACAGTGAAGATAGTTCCCAATAGTATTGATCAACAGCAAAAAAATCAAAATTTTTAGGATTGGCATTTACGAAAAAAAATTTTTTTTTGAAAGTAAATTTTTTTTTCAAATGGTTGCCACAAGAAAAGTTGAATACATTTTTCAAAATTGGGTATATCATTTTAAACAGAAGAATATTATCTTTAAAATAAAAAAAAACCGCAACAAAATATCTTGCACCGTTCTAGAGATAGAGCACTTTAAAATTTTTATCGAAAATGGCGAATTGGAAATGGTGCCCGGGATGCCATCTTTGGCGGCCTGTATCTCGGGCCAGGAATTTTTTTGGGCAAAACCAAAATATACAAGTATCTTATTTTTTATTGAATTTTAACATATGTTCAATTCAAAAACTTCTGAGACTATGAAGGTAAGATTTTTTTCTTTGGCTGCCTGAATTGATATGGATCATACCTTACATAAAGTTGCCAAAAAAAAAAAAAAAAAAAAAAAAAAATCCATTCAAAAGGAATCCGAAACGTCATTTTAACTTGTTTTTAGTGTTTTTATCTTTTAATGTAGTGTAATGTAATGTCTGATATTTTGAAAAGTTTTTATAATCTCTATAGTTCTACTTTTGCCGTATAACCTAGTACAGCATATTGCTTTATTGGCCGCTTTCAGATCGCCATGCTCTATGAGTAATAAAAAGAAAGCTACTGGTCAATCTGATTTTTAAAGTCTACCATCATTGTGCACGTGATGCGTGAATGTGGCTTTAATATCTCATGCGAACAAATTGCAGACAATCAATAAATGCCAGAGAGGTGGTTAATTTGCAGATCACGCACGTCATAAGTGAGATAAACAAAGTCATCTAAAAATTCAAATTCTGCAGATATTTGCATACAGTTTCAAGGAAGCACAACACATTATAGTAGTTGTTAGCTAGGTTAGTGTAGTAATCACCTTATTTATTAGTCAATAAGGATGCAGAAAACTCCTTTATCCTGTCTAGTATTTAAAAATGGTAGTAAAGGAAGCTTGAACGAGTACGCAATTACACAAATAGAATGAATATCAAGTAAAAAAATATATTATGAATGACTTCCTGTATAACATTTTAAAGGACAAGTTTTCATCGAATATATTTAAAACTGCTATAAGAAGAAAAAAATGGAAAAGGAATTTTCTAGTTTTAGTACAGAACTTTTCTAATTGCTTCTTCAATCATATTCCGCTAGATAGACCTTTTCGCAATTTTAAATTATATGTATAAGATGCAACTACTTTTTTTTAATTCTATTATAACATCATGTAACAAACACTATAGGTCTACGTTTGCCTTTACACACAAAAAAGCATAAGAAAAAGGAAGGATATTGTCACATACCTAGATCAATGAAGCTTATTATTTTATTGATTCATAAATAATGACACGCAAATGTGCATTATTCTATCCGGTATTTGAAAATAGTAGTAGAGGAGACTTGAACTAGAAGATGACTGATGAAGAGTAAATAAGACGAGGATAACGCATATAGGTAAAAGGTCTCGTAGAAGATTTTATTTATGTAACAGTGAAGAAATGCTCTGGAAGATACCTGATATATCGATATTTTAATGCAAGAAATGTATCTTTTCAGTAGAAATCTTATTAAAGGGTTTTTTTAACATTGAATTTCATAATTTTGCAAATATTTCTGTAAACAGCAAATACGTGATACTTTTGTTTTGCTCAGTATTGTACAATAGGTATTTGTAAAAGACGTTACATGATTTAATTATCATTATTTATGTTTTCGTTTATGTAATTTGAATATGTTTATTCTATTTCGCTAAAGTTTTTCAGCATTAAAATTATTGTAACCATAATAAAAATGAAATAAATACATAGTACATATTAAGTTAAATAACGCTATAAAAAGTGATAAAATATCTTTATAAAGATTGACGAACGTTTCATCGCACAAACGGCGACATTTTCAAAATTCATGATAGAAAATATTTTCACATAATTTAAAAACAATAAAGTAGTAAACAATATCGCGAGTCATAATGCATAATGAAAAACTTTGCAAACATAAAATAAAATAAAAATTAATTTGGCAATTTGCGAGCGTGGATTAATTTTCACATAATTTAAAAACAATAACGTGGTAAACAATATCACGAGACATCACGCATAATGAAAAACATTGCATAACATAAAATAAAAATAAAATTAACTTAAGTATTTACAAGCGTGGATTAATTTTTACTATTGTGTTAAAATTACATATCATCTCTCTCCAAATTTTAAGTAAATCAAGGGACACTGAATCATTGCAAATATTCTCGTTGCGTAAAAATATTTCTATTGATTCCCGGGTTATGGAGGGTAAATAAAACCTTGATGGATAAATTAACCTGCTATTTTTAAAATCGATCTGTAAAGATTCTTCTCTGCATAATCTGACCAAAGCTGTGGTTCTCCTGTTGTATTTGATGCCCGCTATATGGTCTTTGATTGTATTTTTAAGTTTTCTGCTTGTCATACCTATATAAAACTGTATTGTTCCATCTTCTTTGGTAAAAAGGTATTTCGTATACTACTGATAACTGGTTTGACTCAATTGGATCTATTTTCAATCTGTTGTTATAACATACACTATGACGCAAAAGTTTAGACAATGACGTCATTCAGCTTTAAAATGTAGAATTATGACGTCAGAATTACAAAAACCTGTAAATATATTCAAAAACTGATTTAAAATGCTATGTACAAAAGACAGTCGTTTTATTTGCTAAAATACTAATTTTTTTCATAAAAATTCAAATGTGCTTGTCGCAAAAGTTTAGACACTATTCTAAATTTCTTTGAATATTCGCTGGCATATGCAAATTTAGAATCGATGATGTCACAAATTTGGAGTACTTAAGTTCTGCAAACGATTGCGCTTCATAGTCGACATGCCGAGAGCTAAAGAAATTCAAGTGAATGAGGTTTCAAGGATTTAGCAGTTGAAAGGTGAAGGGAAGAGCGTTTCTGAAATTTCTGCTATTATTAATAGGTTAAAAAAAAATCTATTTATCGAGTTTTATCGAGTGGTTCCGAATATAAAGCAAAATGTCGGCCTGGGAGGCCACGTGTGACAAATGTACGAGAGGATCGCCTGATACAAAGACTAGCGAGTACTCAACAAATGAGCGTACGTGGAGTTCAAAGCTCATCGGGACTCTCTGTATCAAAGGATACGATTCGTAGACGAATTTTGGAAAAAGGAACAATCGTTTATAGCAAAATGCAGAAGAAACCAGCTCTGAAACCACATCATAAGTTACAAAGACTTATGTGGGCTCGAAAGCATATGTCATATGGAGAGAAATGGCAGTCAGTCATATTTAGCGATGAAAAAAGGTGGAATCTGGATGGTCCAGATGGTTGTTTATCGTATTGGCATGACTTGCGGAAGGAACTTCGACGTTTTTTTTAGTCGCAGACAAGGAGGGCGCTCGGTGATGGTTTGGGCAGCCTTTTGCTATAATGGACAAGTATCTCTGACCTTCACCAGTGGTCGTCAAACTTCACAGCATTATACACAGGCATTAGAAGAAAACCTACTGCCATTTGCTGAGCTTCTAGGGGGTCCTCAGTGGGAATTTCAGCAAGACAATGCTTCAATTCACACTGCAAAACATTCAAAATCTTGGTTTAATTCCCATAATATAAGAGTTCTCGACTGGCCAGCATGTAGCCCAGATCTTAACCCTATAGAAAACCTTTGGAGCATCATGTGTCGCAAAGTTTATAGCAACGCTAGACAATACTCTTCTGAAAAGGAACTTAAGACATCTATTGAGAATGCATGGTACGATATCGATCCACAAACTATGCAAGATTTAGTTTATTCCACGCAATCTCGTGTATATGACGTAATACATAAGCATGGATGCGCAACCAGGTTTTAAAAATTGTTTATTTCGATTTTATTTAATTTGTGTCTAAACTTTTGAGACAGCAGTTTATTTTTGTTACCATTTAATTTATTGCAATATGCACAATTCCACTTTTCTTTGTTATAAATATTGTTTATATGTACAGCACATTAATTTCAAGCAGTGATTTGAAAATTGAATAAATATTTTTCAAAGTATGTAAGAATTTCTTCATTGTCTAAACTTTTGCGTCATAGTGTAGCACATATCAGACATAAAAATATTCTTACGAAGGCTTATCAATGCGTTATTTTTCAACATGCGCTGTGCTTGAAAAAATTATATAACTATTCCTATATGATACACATTTTTAGTTCTCGGTAATTCTCTTTTAAATTATGATTTTAATTGATGTAAAATACTTTAAAATTGAAGTGAAATACTTCAATCAAATATTTTGTATGTTTCGTATGTAATAAAAGAAATGATTTATTCTGCACAGTTCCGGTGAGTAATAAATACAGATGATTGATTAAATATATAAATATATATTAATAAAAAATAATATTGTGTCTGTGATGTAAAATATATAAGTTGTTGTTATATGGGTATTATATTAATGCGTAGTTAATTTTAGATTTTTTGCACTTTCTAATAAAAAAAATCCATATGAATTTTTTAAGTCATTTCAATTTTTTGAATTATTAATCCCAATCGGATCTGTCGGATCTGATGCAAACTGTCAGCATCTGTTTCGTGTTTAAAAAATGCAATATGTTTTCTTACATAATCTTAAGAAAATCACGTAACATTACTTCTCTGTCATTTAAAATTCAACAAGAGAAATTTTGAATGTTGTTAAAATATATCACTGTTCATTCATGTCGATTCTTTTGATATTTTTTCTTATCAATATAGAAATACAAAAAATGGTAACGAGATATGTAATTGTAAGAATTACATTTATCAACGAAGAACTGTTTTCCTCGATCAATGGCAACATGGAAATGCAATTTGTATTATGTAGTATATGGAGATGGCAGTTGAAGAAGCTTGAAAGGAAATGTGAATAAAGGGTAATAAGTAAACTGTGCTGAGTAAAATACAAAAACAATGTTTTGCAGAATGCGCCTAACAAATACTAATTGATATTTAGCGAAACAAAAAAAGACGAATAAAAGATTTTATATTTGAAAAAAACGTGATGTATGGAATGTATTTCTAAATTAAGAAAAGTTACTAAAATTTCCAATTTTTTCATAATACAAGTGAATCATTTGGTGCATTTCTTGTAACTTTTCTCTGTTTAAAATACATAGATTTTTAGTTTTCATTTTAATAGAATTAAAGTTTATAAAAATATGTTATCATTAAATATGTCATAATAGTGTATTGAAAATCAAGTGATGGACATTCCATTTGTACAAATGGTATTGAATATGTTAAATGCAGCAGGTACTAGTTCTTATACATCCCAGCCCAACTTGAATTCGTAAAATACAATAAAAATAACTAGCTGAAATAATTTGAAAAGGGCTCGGGAGTCACATGTTATATTTATCGTTTACTTTCCTACAGGAATCATGTATTGTCATTGTATTACACTATATATTATCACTCTATTGTCAACTAATTTATACGCAGAAAAATATACGGAATCCCAAATAACGCTAATGTGGGTGCTAAAGCGAATTGAGGATTCTGTTGCTTAAAATTAATATATTTACTTTGCTGTATACTGTAAAAAGCGGACAAATGTTTTCTAATCTATTAAAGTAAGATATAACTAGGACAAAATACACAATACTCTCTCCCAAGATACCCACGATTCCAAATAGGGTTCTCTCTATTTAGAAATTTCAGATATATTAATATTGTCAAGATTTAGAGAAGCATTTATAAATAAATGTTTCTTTTGCTGCCACTAATTTTCGAAAACGTTTCAGAGTTTATTTGTAGTGTATTAATCAGTTTTTCAAACCATAATACAAGTTTTAGAAGTCTCCGTATTCTCAGTTAAAAATTTCTGAAGTACAATTTAACCATAATGTTAAATTGTAACCATAAATTTAATAATTTGTCATTTAACCATAAGGTCCGCGTATAAACACGGAAGAATAATAAAATAATATTAGTTTTAATGTTAGTGTTAATGCTGTTAATTTATCATGTTTGTCCAGTATACTTGATTATTGAGCATGTCAATGTTTGCTAGAGAATGTAGAGGAACGGTGAAATCGATTTTCCTGGTTGGGAAAACGGTGCAGTACACTATAAAAACTATTCTGAAATGTTTCCGAAATTTATTGGCAAAAAGAAAAAAAATGTTATTATAAACGCTTTTTAAATCTAAAAAAATATTTTGGTTTATAAAGTGAAAAAAAAAAGTTTTTTTGGCATCGTGGTAACTAAGAGGAGATCATTGTATATTTTTGTTCGTCATTAAACATATAATATTTTCATACATTAAGATACAGCTGGCTGTTTTACAGTGTATCATCTTAAAGAAAGACTCACATAGTTAAATAAATATTCCTAAAATAAACACTTGATTTTAATTAAGTGTTTAAATATTTCTTACAACTGGTTAACTTCCCTATTATTTTTATACATATGGAATTAAACATACTATTTTTATTAAAAGAGCCGGACACCATGAAAAATTAAAAATTAAAGAGAAAATAAAAATCACAAATATACTAAATGGTGCATAGAAAACGTTGTAAAGTTAAAAACTAAACAAACATTAAAAAATTAAAATAAAAGTTTCAGTAATCTATAACCACCGTCGAAAAATTAGTTATATTATTTTCAAAGAACAGAGACCAACCGTCTTGAATTTAAAAAAGTTCTTCATTTTTCCAATCTATTGAAGCACTAGCTTCATTTTATAAAGCAGATTGCCATTGATCATGGTTTTCCCATTAAGTACATTTGTAACATCATTCACAAGCTACATTATCTCCATAATCACAGTTTGCCTAATAACCAGCAGAATCCAACTTATTGTTGGTTGAGGTATGTTACTGTCATTTTTCAAAAAATAAGGGAATATGTTCGCGGATTTAACATTAAAATTTTTGCTATTCTCCCTCCTTAACTTATTTATTTATTAAATAGTAATATCGATCCTACACTGGAGCACGAACGTGCCGAGAGTTTATAAAATACCTGGTTTTTTTTCTTTATGGAACCAGAAATTTTTTTTTTTTACATTGGAGTTACGAAAAATAATTTGTAGAGCGTTTGAAAGAACTTAAAAGAAGTATTTTCCAAAGTGATCAGACAACGACTCTAGCTAAATTTTATTTTAACAACGCCGACAATTACATAGAAAAGTAATGTCAAGATAATTATTCCATGTAATAATGCTATTAAGGGCCTACTGAAAGAATCCATTGATATTATGGTTAGAAGAAATGAAGTGTGTAATGATAACACCTCATTTATTATCCCAAAACATTGGATGTACATCTGAAAATAATTATATCATCAATATTTTTACTCATCCTATAATTTTAAATATTTGCATTGCGCTGCTATCTATGCTTCTAGCAAATTCTATTTTTCTATTTCTCTATTCTACATTCATCACTTTAGCATTGAGGGATTTCAAAGAACACAGTCGAATAAAAAGATCTTTACTTCGAATCATTCATATTTCACATCAATTTAATAAATCAACAGAACGATTTTAATCATTGAAAGTAAACCAGCACCCAAATAATTAAAAGCTCGATGAATTGAATTTTAATATATTTATTATTATTACCAGGCATTCCTGGTTCAGATCACATATAGCGGTGATCGCTCGCTTCAAACTTTAAATCACATCTATCTAATAAACAAAACTGAAAAAATAGTAAAGTAAAAAATAGGGTTACCATAAATCTTGGCGGTGATTAATTTTCGCCAAGTCAAACAGAAAGAAAGGGGGGTTTTAAAAAGCATCATTCAGCTTTCATCTTATAGATGGCGGCATCGGCATTGCATTCTTCATCGTTAAATTGTTTTATATTTTGTTCTGCATTTATCCGATAGATTATGCCACTGCATATTTTCTTACTTACGATTTAATAAAGTGACAATTGGTTGGAAATATAACGCACATTTTAAAACAAGACGGTTTGGCTCTGTTCATTGAAAGCAATCTAACTACTCTTTCCTGACGATGGCCATAGATAATGACTGAAACGTTGATTATTTTAATCTTCTTTAATGTTTGTTTTGTTTTTGACTTTACATAATTTTATACATAATTTAGTATATTTGTAATTTTTATTTTAACGTTAATATTGATATTACTTTTAGTTATATTATTTCGGATTTAAATCTCGGATGAGAAATTTAATAAATACAATTGCAATGAGTTTAAAATTGGTGAGAAAATTTAACATCTAACTGAATAACAGACTTAAGTTTTTATTCAGTTTCGATTTTCAAACTTATTAATCCATTTCTACATAAATTACATTTTTTCCAACAAGATGACTATATTAATTTTTCAAAAATTTTTAAAAATAATATTGCATACGTTATATTTTTTTGGTTATAAAGTATTGAAATATTGATCTTGGCATAATACTGGAAAACTCTTCTTAAATAAAGTTTATAAAACTTCCAGAGAAATGTAATCTGTACTTAAATTTCAAAGCTTTCAGAAATACCACAATCTTTAACCCAATCACGACCTCATTATGTTTTGAAATATCTGCTTCTTCATTAAAAAGTTTAAAATTACTTCTAAGAATAACAACTCTGAATGACAAAATACTTCTTTTATTTCGATAACTTTAATAGAACGAGGTAAAAAGTGAGTTGATGACGCTGTTGTTTAAACATTCCGCATCATTTACTAATCGTTAAGTATGCTTTTGCATTTCTTATTTAAAGTTCTGAATTCAATTGCAAAGTCAGAGAGAGGCAAGGAAAATGGAATATATCTAGATCTGAGAAACAAAATTTTTATTTATTGATGAGTAAAAACATGGAAATGTACTTTCTCTATATAATACTGCGAAATCTCTGTGAAGGACGTTAAGACAAGGATGTGAAAAATCTTCAAGTAAGGGAGACGAAACAAACGGATAATAGATTTGTAGAGTACAGAAAGGTTGTGTGTATTTCACTACATCAGTTTCAAAGCGTATAGGAGATATTTTATTTTTCATACTCATATCACCAATCAATAGATTTCGTTATAGATTTCTTTAACATATGTATTAAAATTTTATCTTGTAAATTGCTCCGAAACAGAAGTAAGGACATAAAAATTACTCCTATAGGCTTTAAGTCTTGAGCTGCATTGAGAATGCTTTAAAATAGTTTGGGTTTTTGGAAATACTTGGTATATGATATACATACTTTCTTGTTAAAATATAATTTTAATTAACTTATTTTGTACAATTATTTGGTTGTCAATTAAATAGGAAGATGGGATTTACAAATTAAGCAATAATGTAAACAAATGAATTCGATAAATGTTCACAAATTCAATGTTTGATATAATTTTTTCTTTGGTAGACTATCTTCGAGCATCTTAAATTAGTGCTGGTGACATTTGAACTCTACGAAGCGTGGATAACTTTTAAGCAATTGTGAAACTTTTTCTTCAATTAGTTATTTAATTATTTTACACCATCAATTTTGCCTCAAAGTATTTTTCAATTTCTAAAACATGTTACTGAATCCTTATATAAATTATTTTTATAAGACATCAATAATTGTATAAAAACAAATAATTTAAGAACAAATTTTATTACCAAGTACTACATTAAAATTTAAAAAACAAAAAGAGTTTCATAACTTGCGTAAAATGTTCCTAAAGTGTGATGAATGCTTGCTGTAGTTTTCAACAAAAACAGTAAGTGTGCTTTTTAAGAGTTCTATTCATAATCATTGGTTTTATGCCATTTAAATTGCTGGTTTTATTAATATTTTTATTAAATAAATTTCATATCCTTTGAAATCATTTACAGCTATATCTGTTTTAACGGTACTCTAGGCTAAGAAATAATGGTTATTGATGAGCTTTTGATAGTGACATTCGCTTTCAGAGAAATATATGATCAAATAACGTAAAGGATACTATTAAAGAAAAAATAAATTACATATAGTCCACAAACTAGTAAACCTGTATTCAAGTAAAAACATAATTAAATGTACAATTAAACACTTAGCAGCGGGAAGACCGAGCTTTGTATTCAACTCGATATAACAAAAAATTCTCGCTATATTCATGCTATAAAGCATTTAATTTTATAACAATATTATTTACCGAAAAAATCAATATTAAAACTACTATGTACATATTTGTAAATTTTGCATTACTTACGTATTTATAACGAAAGGCCACGCTTTCAAACTAAATTGTTGGACTTTGATTGGTTGAATCATGTATCTCAGCTACTATTGGGAATATCTAGAAAATTCCTTCGGTTTATAAGTTTTTTTTTTTTTTTTTTTTTTTTTTTTGCCAAAATTTCGCAATTTTTTTCATTTAGCGTGAAGCCTGTGTTTTGGCATTGGTAATCTGAAATTCAATTATGACGCCAAAACTTACCAATTTTGCCAAATATCGCAAAAATTTAACGGAATGTTGCTAACATTGCGAAATCGTTTATTGTCAAATGTTTAACAACGTAATAACTGTTTCAACCAACTGTTCATCCATTGAAATGCATTGAAACATAGTTATATGAAAGGTCTACCTAATCGAATTTTCTCTAATATTTGAACCAGCCCAACGTTCTTCTCGTACCCCAGAGCAGTAGGATATGAAATTTCATAAAAATCGTTAGAGCCGTTTAGACAAAATTTACGTTCAAACACAATATTTGCTCGTATTATAATATGTGATAAATAGAAGAAACATGATTATAGCTCTAAAAGTGATATATAACTTTTATTTTGGTGTATTGTAATAAAATTTCCTTAAAAAGCTATTGAGGCCATTCAAATTAATTTCCAAAATTATAAAAAAAATCGAGTAAGTATCCCAGTTACCTACTTATTAGGAATGAAAGAATTTCCTCCTTGATTAAAAAAATAGAAAAATTTTTCTCAGCGTCAAGTAGAAGAAACATGATTATACCTCTGAAAGTGATTTATTAAATTTTCTTTTGGTGTATTGTATTAAAATTTCCTTAAAAAGCTATTGAGACCATTCAAATTAATTTTCAAAATTATAAAAAAAAAAAAAAAATCGAGTAAGTATCCCAATTGCCTACTTATTAGGAATGAAAGAATTTCCTCCTTGATTAAAAAAATAGAAATTTTTTTCTCAGCGTCAAATAGAAGCAACATGATTATACCTCTAAAAGTGATTTATTAACTTTTATTTTGGTGTATTGTATTAAAATTTCCTTAAAAAGCTATTGAGGCCATTCAAATTAATTTTCAAAATTATGTAAAAAAAAATCGGGTAAATAACCCACTTACCTACTTATTAGGAATTAAAGAATTTCCTCCTTGATTAAAAAATAGAACACTTTTATTCAGCGTCAAATAGAAGAAACATCATAATACCTCTAAAAGTGATTTATTAACTTTTATTTTGGCGTATTGTATTAAAATTTCCTTAAAAGCTATTGAGGCCATTCAAATAAATTTTCAAAATTATAAAAAAAAATCGAGTAAGTAAGCCAATTACCTACTCATTAGGAATAAACGAATTTCCTCTTGATTACAAAAATAGAACATTTTTCTCAGCGTTAAATAGACGGAATCATAAATTTTGCTGTTGTGTCATTTTTAACTCAAGAAATAAGTGAAAAATTGGTTGATGTTACGATATTATTGCATTCAAGGAATTTACTTCTTTTTTTTTTTTTTTTAATAAAAATAAATTAATAAAAATTGGGAAATGTTTGAGTGAGATTTTGTTTTAAGAATATGAACACGCGAAAACCCACCGGGTTTGGCGTGATTTTTTGTATGAAAATTTGGCGAAAACTTAGTTTTCGAATATCAGTTACATGTGTATTTTTGGTAGTACTTAGTTATCCCGTCGACCAAAAATTCTATCACCAAACTATAAGATTAAATGCCAATAATGGTTGATCGTAAATGTCACATTCACTTAACTTTAAGCAAGTTACACGTGTTTACGTCATCAAGTGATTTTTATTTCGAAGTTTTATTTGTATATTTATTAATGTTATACTATTTTATTTGTTCTTTCATTATTTAAAGTAAAAATTGTATCAATTTGGATAATTCTGCGAGTGGTTTGGTGATTTATATAATTTGGAGAAATTGGTCGACGGAATAACTAAGTAGTACAGTATGTTTTAATTATTTTCATTATTTTTAAAAGAAAGTAACCAAAAATATTATTAACGGTACTTTTTCACTATACGGACACCATTGTCGATAAGCGACAGTGTAAATATGTAACTATATTTGGCACAGATGTCATATTGGCGGGATTTTTTTCTGACGCCAATGTCATATACTCACTGGGTACTTAACTAGCGCCAAAGTGTCGTTATTTTGCTTTATATCTCTATAATAATAGCCTAAGTCACGTGACTGTCACGTATTGTTCCATCGCCGTCATGTCATCAGTATTATAATAGTCCATATCATGCGACTGTCATAAGCAATTTTTCGCTTTGTAAATTAAAACAAAGTTTTGATGTTGAAATTAAATGTCATGACTCATGATATTATTTATTACTTTTTTTTTTCTTTTCTTTTTTTAAAGCAATAATTGAGAGTCGTAATTTTAAACATTTCTGTTTTAAATTAAAGTTATGCCTTTTAAATAAAATGTGTGAAAGTACTATATTTTAAATGAAATTAATGAAATACGAAAAAATACGAACGGAACAATGTTTGGCGATTTATCACCTGCTCCCGGCTAACATAAAAATGGCGTGTTTATAATTTCTGTATCAGAATCTTTGGATTTGGCGAAGGATTAAGCAAATACAGTAAATTATGTATAAAAGTAACATGATTGCTTAGCCTAGATTTAAAGGAGACCAAACTGGTCTAGTCTTGTATATATGCCAGTATCCTGCCAATATGGGGCGCATATCATATCTGTGCCTTTATTTGTTCTTTCATTATTTAAAATAAAAATTATGTCAATGTTTATAAATTGACGACTGATTTGGCAATTTATATATTTTGGCGAAATTGGTCGACGGGATAACTAAGTAGCACCAAATATATTTATTTACATTTATTTATTTATTACATTTTGTTTACATACATTTATTACATTTATTTACATACATTTTGGCATAGTGTTCGTATAACGGAAAAGTATCTGATTAACTATAGAACAAAGCAATTTATATAATTTTAAAAAGAAAATAAAAGTTAATAAGCACTTATTATTAAATAAACAACAATAGCCGGGTTACCATGCCAATCAAAATAATGCCATTTTGGCGCCAATTAGATACCCCGGTGCGAATACGAAATCTGTGCCTAATATTTTTCTTTTCGTTTTGTAAAAAAAAAAAAAAAAAGTGAAAGCCATCAATTTTAAAGATTTCAGTTTTAAATGAACGTTTTGTATTTTAACTAAAATGAATGAAAGGATTATATTTTAAATGAAATTAATGAAATACAAAAAAATGCGACGGGAAAAAATGTTTAGCGATTTATCACCTGCGTCCCGCTAAAATAAAAATACTTAGTTATTGATTTCTCTATCAGAATGATTCGATTTGGTCAAAGATTGTTCAAGTAAATTGAATTATGAATAAAAGTAACATGATACATTTCTTAGCACACATTTAAATGAGGTCAAACTGTTTGCCAAATTAATTTAAAATTATAACATTTTCTAAAGTATGAAAAATATATCTGTTATGATTAAAATTTGAGTTGACATCATTAGAGAAAAGTATTTAAAATTAGAAAAAAAAATTAACGTCTCGAAAACTAAGTCCAATTTAAAAATTCTAATACCAGTTTTGAAATCTGCGGATCAATATGGATTTTTGGTGTTAATTTCATCGCAAAGTATTCCATATTTTAGGAGAAATCGCCGTGAAACATAATCAGTTGTTTAATAAGTCGTTTTATAAATTCGTTTCAATTCAGTCGTTTCATAATATCCGTTTCATAAATTCGTTTCATTAGGATTTTATATATATAGGGTATAATATAGATTGTTATCTGTGCCTTTAAAATATAGCAATTCTTACAATATTATAAATGTCAATGTGTGTCAGAAAGCTTGAATGAACTCAACGTCTAAATGGATGAATTAATGTTTTTGTATGTTTGCATATAGGTGTATTATAAAACGGAAATGAACATAGGCTACAGTTTATTTAATTTATTCAAATAATTTTCTTAGTAATTAAAAATGTCATTATTTTTCGTACAGAATCAATTGACATTTTCCGATAAATTTAACCATCTTTATTCCTTGTTGCCAAGAAAAACTAAACCTGGAATAATAATTTCTCCTCTACAATTAATTAAAAATTAAAATGAAAGTATTCAAAAGAAAATTAATCTGATGTCATAGTTGAAACGAAAAGTGGGGTATTTTATATTATACAAGAAGGATGAATATCGGTTACGTTAATAAGGGTTATTCAGCCAAAAATGGAGTTATAACTAGTAAATCTGCAGATCAAGAGCCTCAACGTCATCTCTGCAACTCATTGTTTTTATCAAACTTTGCGTAATATTAATCTTTCTACAAAAACAAAATTTAAACTATTTAAATTACACAAACATTTATAAAAGGAAAAAAATATTTCGATGGTTTCAGACATTAAAAGCGTTAAATTAAACACGTTGTTATGTAAGGATATTCTGAAATTCTCACGAGCTACTTATTCTAGTAATTTTTATATAATAAAGCAAATTTCTTCAGGGGGGCTCTGCCCCCCTGAACCCCCCGTTGTGTAATTTATTTTGCATTTGTAATTTTCT
Organism: Maratus speciosus; assembly: GCA_963932465.1. Taxonomy (NCBI): domain Eukaryota; kingdom Metazoa; phylum Arthropoda; class Arachnida; order Araneae; family Salticidae; genus Maratus; species Maratus speciosus. The sequence goes on along the minus strand of OZ010786.1, from coordinate 539,668,980 downwards.
ACTGATTGAGTTAATGATTACCCTATATCTTAGATTTCTTTTTACACTGCGATTTATAAGGATAAGCAATAATTCGGTCAAGCATTTTACGTTATCCTAATATCCATACAGCAGTATTTACTTGCCTGCTAACCACAAATACCTGTATCTAATGGATAAAGAACTTTTGGAAATGTAAACTGAAACATCTAATTTAGAAATCTAATACCTTTATAAATTTTGTTTATAAAAAAATAATTTTGATTACCATTCTGCAATATTTATATCTAAGATCTAATCTAAATATCAAAAAATGTACTCGATAGCATTAACTTACTAAAATCACCCTAAAGTAGGGGGGCTTCTAAACCTAACAGTTAATAATTCATCATCGTTAAATAGATAAACATGATTTGGCGCCTTTAAGTATTTTTTGTGATTTTCTTTTAATAGTATCTACATTTAATTTAAAATCGTGATGTTACAAATACCGTTGAAATTTGACGCAAACCTATGTTCAGGTCAAATTGCGAAAGGTTAACTAACATTTCATTTCCCTTAGCCGGACTTTCTGTTTCATTTTTCGTAATAAGGATTATTTTAATAATTTAATTTATTTTACACTCTACAAGCTGTTACACGGACGTTGTTCACGTAGCATTAAAATAGAGATAAATGCATTAAGTAAAACATTTCACTCCCCACCAGACATACCAAGTCTCAAGCTTTTTGCACATCACTATTATCTTAGAGAAAATGTTCTTTTAAATCGGGCAAATGTTTCAATTAAATAAAGTAACATTTTCTGTATTAAAATACTGGTATCCAGAACGCCGGAGGCTTGGCAGCTCTGCTCCTCTTAATAAAAACATATATGATTAACTAACACTTTATCACATTTTATAGGAGACAATACGGAATTTCTTATTTGTATGGCCTTACATATATCTCAGTCATAAAAATGTAAAATTTTGTGCCAATTAATGCACGCAATTGCGAAAATGAAATCGCAAAGAATGAGAAAAGGAAGGCCAAGTAAAATCGTGTAAATCGAGGAATCTTTCTTCGTAGTGCTGGGAAAATACTGCTACAAAAACTATTTTAGGTGGTATTTGGTGTGAAATGTTTATATGTATTCATCCCTGTCCTATATATCCTTTTTTTTATTGTTTATTTGCTTATTCCATTTTTCTTTTGCACGTGAAAATCTTACAAATTAAAATTAATTCTTTGGGAGAAATTGTTATTCATTTTTTTTTTGGCAACAATAAAGTTTATAAAATTTAACAGAATAATGTCAGTTTATTCTGTATGAAAATAACGAACTTTTTCATTTATAATCAAATAGTTGAATAAATAAAGGAAAATATTATTCTATATAGTATATAAATACTATTTTCATTTCTGCGTTTAAATAAATCTATATGCAAATATCTATACAAAGGCATTCATTAATTCATTCCTTTTGCTTTGATTTGACTTCAAAAAACCATACATACTTTCACATTTATGATATTTTTAGATGAGATGCTGTTGCTACGCAACGGTTAAAAGAAAAAAATGAAATGTAAGTAAATTCATAAAATAAAATGTTTTATATTATTCGAACACATGTATAAAATTCTATCATAAGTTATACACCTAATTTAAAAGCTCTGACAAATGTTTTGACAAAATTGCAAACTAATAAGAATAATTTAATACTCTTATTTAAAAATTTCAGCATCCAAAATTTACCATTTAAATCTATTATTCATATGAGTGATTTCTTTCAACAAATGAAAATTTGAAAATCGTCTGACTTCCCATAGAAAAGCATTATATCACAAAATAAAATGTTCTGTATATTCCGATCGAATGAACCAAATTTAACCCAAAACTATACAGCTAAATCCGGGGAGCTCATCAACATGCCCAGGGAATTTCAAGCCGATCGGATGCTTTTTGCGGCAGTTATCGCGGAACAGACAGACAGACTAACAGACAGACAGACTAACGGAAACCAAAACTTTTCGTGTCTCCACAGTAAGCCTTCACTGACGTTTCGGCAATTAGAAGAAAACAGAATGAAAAAGAATTATATTATTAATAAAGTTATTCGCTTTGAAAAATATGACATCATATTTGAAATAAAATTGTATTTTCAAGTATTCGTTAAAAATACAAGGGGATGAATATCAGTAACTAATGAAAATAGATAAATAATGACGTCATATTAAAAGGAATAACAGAAATATTTTTTTACAAATGAACCCTGTTCTCGCTTTCAGTTCGAGGCTATAAAAATCGCCATTTTACCAATTGTGATGTTACAGGAATACTGTGCTTACTGATTAAAAAGTTTAAATATATGTTACATACAAATGAGAGTTTTCTTCTCAAAATTCACGTTCTGATTATCAGAAGAAGATATTTTTGGTGGAAAAAAGGGGAATTAAAAGGTATTAATATATTTTTTGACGCTATTTCCTCATTAAAATTAAAAGGAATTGAATTTCAATTAGTATAAATGGTGCAAAATCATGATTAAAGTAAATTTTTCAAAATTGAAAACATATTTACACACATCGAACATTCATGAATGAATTTATTCCACAGCAGCGAAAATCGTCTGTAGACATATTGACACAAACACGGATGTAAATATAAGTTTTGTACATTTAAGTGGATAGTTATTGCCCACTATTCATACGAATTAAAATTTTAAAAAAATCATATACTATTTTAATTAATTAATTTTAAAAGATGGCAGTTAAAACATGTCACAAAGGCGTTTTTTTAGTAACGATTTTATCGGTTAAAAAGAGTGTAATATTTTTTCATGGGAAGCATTAATTTTAATGCGAAAGCATTAACATATATTTATATTAATTTCGTCAAATCGATATCGCTTTCGTTACACCAGCTTCGAAAGTTAAAATGAAATCTTAAAATAACAGTATGCTTTTCAGAAATAAAATTTTGCATCAAAAGTCGCATTCTTTGAAAATGAAATTTTAGCTTACATTTTAAATACATTTTCTTACTTGACATTTAGTATATTTAATAAAAATAATGTTTCAATATTTTCTAAATGTATAATAATATTGGATTTCATTAATCGGTTTCATATTTTAAATAAATTAAAATGCATATTTTTAAATGATTCATGGAGTGAAAGAATATATTATATATATTTATTTCCACAAGTACCATTCTGTAGGAAAAACTAACCTAGTGAAAGCGTAGTCATATTTTAAATCATTAGCATTTTATAGCATTTATACAAAATGGCGTGATTTGCACAGAATTTAACAATCGAAAATATATAAGTTTAACATCCTTTAACACTGGTTTGAATAAAATTTAATAAATGGCACAATAAAGTAGACTTAAAAAAGTTTAGCAAATAATTTCAATTTGCGATTAGGCTATACATGTGATACCATTTACGTGTAAACAAGAGCCCAAACCACTAATTACGCAATAAATTTGATTTTCACTTCACATCTCGCTAATTTTTAAAAGCACCGTGTTTATCGAAAAGCGCAAAGGAAGAAGGGGAATTTACTTTCGATTTTTAATTATAGAAATCTATAGTTAAAAATCTCTCTGAAACACAATCTCTGTTCCGCATTGGAGCATATTCCTTAAAATTTCAAAGCTTTCACAAGCCAAAATTACAGCACAACTATAGATATGAAAAGATTTATTCATAATTGGGGAGCTTTTCCATAGATAGATTTATTCCGCGAAAGCAGTAAGTAACTCTATTGCTTTAATAATAACTACTTAGGCTCGAGTGTTCGGAGCGTGATAAACATTTTGATATTATTGGTAGATCTAGAGCTGATAAAAATGTGGTGCCGTGAAATTAAAATGAAATGAATATTTGAAAGTTAAAGATATTTCTCGTAGTCTTATTATTTATATTTGAACTTTGATGCTTCAACACGCTTGATTATTATTTTTTAATACCATTTATACTCTTTTCTTCCAAAATGTGATCTTTTGGAATATAACCATAATGTTGCATGTTGATTTTTCGATTATTCTATTCATATCAAAGTCACGTCTGAAGTGACCTGCTAATAACCACTTTCCTTTAAAAATATTTATTGATATATTTCTTTAAATAATATTCTTTGTCTCAAAACATAAATTAAATCAATATCCTTGAACGGAACAAATATAAAATGAAATAAATATAAATAATAAAATAGATGTAAATTTATTCCTCATTTAATCTTAGAAAAGGTGTATGAAATTCCATGCTAATGAAAGAAATTTAAATGATCCTATATATATATATATATATATATATATATAAACAAAAATAAGCAAATTGGGATCATCAGAAGCGTTCCTACTATAAAATGTGATAAAAGGTTAATTATATATGCTTTTAATTATCGAATTTTTTTGCTTAATTGATGAATTTCTTCTTCTTTAAATGTTACGTGAACGCAGTCACGGGTAACAGCTAGTATTTTTTATGCATAAAAATAAAACAAAGGAAAATCTACTTAAGAAAAAATCTGTTTAGCAATATTTATATCAATTATTCCATATGAATAATATTCTAAAAAAACGTAAATTTATAATTATCTCAAATAAATATAAACGAAATATGTTCTTGTAATTTATGCTGTGCTGGTATTTATTAAGTAAAATATTTTGAGTGAAGAGGGTGTAGTGATATGAGGGATCTTTGAGTATCGCTTTATATTCCGCCTTTTCTGTATATGCTGCATTTTCTATATTTATAGTTCAAATTCAGGATAATTTACTTTTCTTTAGAATTAAAATAAAATTATCTTTTACCTATGGGATTAATCCTAATTTTGTTATTCTAATATGCCCTCTTCTTCTTAACGTAAATTTTAACTACTTTGTGTAAAATTTTGATTTATCTTTTTTTTTTTTTTTTTTTTTCAATTCCTTACATTACACCCTATATTAAAGCAATATTTAAACTTTGTAGATTTATTATACTCTCCCCTTTTAATAAATATATTGCGGTTATATATATTATTAGAATATACCCTAAAATATATTCGAAGCGCTGCGATATCCATTTTCAGAAATATCACAACGACAGTTACAATGTCAGCCGCCTTCAGTTGTACTAACCACATATTTACTTTCATATAACGTTTTTAAGTGCGTTCATAATTATATAAATACGTAGCACCTATAGTCATCGTTCGGTTCGTCTGTACGTCTGCCTCTCCGTCTGTATCTGTCTGTCTGTCTGTCCGTCCGTCCGCATATAAATTATTGTAATCCGAAGAGCTAAATTTACCCAACCGAATTGTCTGAAATTTTAAATATATAATTTCTGCAAAATTTTGTCGAGTCATTTGAAATTTTATAAAAATCGGATAGATAGTATAATCACAGGCACATTCAAAATTTTTCGATACATTACGATCAATAGGAAAATTTATTTCAAGTGCGATTTAATGATGTTACAGCGTTTCGAACAGAATGAAATTGATATGCACTGTTGAATGCATTAAAATATACATTCAGTACATTATGCGGTGCAAAATATATTTATAAAACTAGTTATAGTACTAACGCACCACATTTGCTACATTTGACATGCGATTTCCAACTTGTTATTTTATAGCAATATTTTACAGATAGATATCGAACGAACAAAAATTCATCACACTTTCTTTTAATATGTAGGGTTTTTTTTCTGCAAAACTTTAAAAGAAACAAACATCGTACGTATTCATTAACACATATGACTGTAATTGCGAATACAAATTCACTCAATGTATGATGAAACTAATTCCCGAATAAAGCAACACAAAGAAAACTTTTCCATTTACGTTTTCTTGTCATTTCTTTGTTTACACACTCATCGTCTCATTTTGAATTATTCATTTATAATAGACTCGAATGAATAATTGCATAGATTAAAGCAAATCACACGTTAATGAAGTATAGAAGATTGTGCAAATATCTTGAAATAGAAAGGCATATTAATTTTTATCAACTTTTTTAGAAGACTAATTTTTGCTATTTTATTAAGGGTTTTTTTATTGTCATTTTCACCTGTTTTAAAAATTAATATTGCAGCTTTCTTTCATGGGCTTCATTTATAGTTAAAAGAAATGTCTTAACCACCTCAGTATTGATGTCTCCAGCAGAAGACTCTAAAAATCCTTTAAATTAATTAAAATGGTTCTAGAATTGTTAAATTTCCTCCAGATCTTTTTAAATAAATGTGTGCATATCATAAGCATCGATACATAGAACGAATCATTAATCTTTGGAGATGTTTTATAGAAATTTTAAACTTGTTTTTGTAGTCCCACGTGATATTTGTCTCAGGACTAAGGAGAATATTCATATTTCTAGCAAACACTCATTTTCTACCAATACATAATTAATGACAGCATAGAATTGAATAAAAGAATTCATGTACAATTTATAAATACTCTCGTTTCATAAATTTAATCCTGCACATAATAAGGTAATTTGAATTAATAATTCTATCCATCATACAGGGATGAGAGCGCTCCGACCCACATGGTTGATTTTCACCGCTAAATATTAATCGTATTCTTTGTTTTATTTAATCTCTGAAATTCTGTCATTAAGTAAGGTGAGAAATACCATTAAAATTTAATGTTAGCAAGCAGTCATTTTGGTCTGAGCCCTCGCATCCATGATTATATAATAAAACGAATTTAAATGTTTATGGCTCTGAAGGATATTTTTTTCTGCAACCTTATTACACAATTATAATTTCCGATAAAATAAAATAATATTTTTTTGCGTATTCGAATAATTTTTTTTTGGTATTCCAAGTTTTACAAATGTGTCATACAGATTTAAAGCAATAATTAATGTATTAGGTTGTAACGAAGGTTTTCCGCCAAATTGCCATTACCTAATACTAATTATAACAAATACTATAATTAACTGTAATTTTATATATAACCACCATTCCGTCAAACCTACACAGTGTCATATGATACAACACTAGCACCCAAAGCTGTACACTTTATTCGGTGACATTCTGTAGCTGACTTTTAGCAACACAGCTGGAAGTAAATGATGGTTCTAATCTGGTAGAGTGATAGTTCTATATCAGATACCTTGTACTTAGTGATAAGTATATTTTCTTTTTTACAAATTTCACCACAGTGTTATAAAGCAAGTAAGTCTCTTTCTTTCAAATGTCAAAAATCGTTTGACAAAATTTGAGCAAACACGTCAACGTGAACTGTTTGAACAGACCGTATTAGCTTGGACATGAACTTTTCGTTACAACATGATATTAGATTTTATATTTATTGAGTTTAGTATATGTGTTTAAGACATATTGGATTTCAAGTCTATGCTGATAAGAATTGATTTGCTTCTGCAAAAAGTGACGCCTGCGATGATATCGATAACAAATCTTCGAAAATCTGTATAAAATCAAATCCACATGTAAAACGAATTACATTTTGTTATCATGTTTTTGAGAGAAAATGTATTAGAAAAAATCGGATGATGAATTTAACTGTTAAAATTACGTTTACAAATACACACATTTTAATTTCCGTCTAATTTCTACAAAATTTACAATTTAGGTTAACACAATACGAAATCAATTTACCATAACGTCAATCCCAATATTTATCGTTTAGCATAAGCATGCAAATTTAAGGAAGTTGAATTTTTATAATTTTAAATCTAAAATTTAAATTTAAATAATTTTAAGCAATATGTTTTAAGTTAAATATTAATCATTACACGGGTTACATGTTAAACCGGACAGATGGCTGTCCAAGCCTCCATGTAATGGTAAAGTAGTATTTTTGTTAATGACACTAAATAAAGAAAAACTCTATAATGGTTAGATTTAAATAATATTGGGCAATAAATGTTAAAGCTAAAAAAACTGAATATCACTATAATAATACAATACGGCCAAATGATATATTTCTCTATTAAATTTTAAGTAAACATATGTTTAAAATTCAGTTAAAATATTGTAACTTATAAGTAATTAATATATTATTGTTTAAAAGTAAATAGCTCGCATTTTATTGATTAATACTAATATTATTTCATTAAAAAAGGAATTTAAAATTATTGCTTATTTTTATATAAATAATTATTGGAAAGCGAACCGGCGATAAAGTACAAAGCTTATTTTTATGATGTAACAAAATATTAGATTAACACTTCATACGTTGATAGCTCACAAATAATTATGTATATAACGGAAATAATGTGGAGGAAATAAAATGTATAAAAAATTACTGAAAATATTTAATCTCACAGAAATGCCTATTGTATTAATTTTTAACAGAATATTATGAGTTTTAGTTTATTATTTATATTTTTAATTTTAATTTATAGTTTAAATTCAGTTTTGTGAAAATTCACACAAAATTAATAAGCGGTGAAAAATGCTAATTATGACCCGAATTTCAAGAGTTTCAACAGTGATATATCATTTTTAAGATGAATGGGCTGTCACTTACATGAATAAATTCGTATATTAAATTAATTTTATTCAGAATGTAACCCAGTAGAGGTCTTTTGAAATTTTATTTAACAGAAAGAATTATTTGTTTCAGAAGTAGTAGTAAGTTTACTTGGAAATATGACACTAAAACTTTTTATAAAATACAACGGATAGTTACATAAACTCGATCAAGTAACTTCATTCTCAGGAATATATTCTTCAAATTACTGAACATTTACTGGCACCAGGACAGCCGGTGTGTTTAAGTTATTTGTAGCATGCTTGTTGCTTTTTCTTAGTAAATGGACGGGAAATATCCCTCAATTTAAGACATTTTGGCCCAGTTTAATCTCTGCTATTTGTGTTGACAAAAATAAACTGATCATTTTATTTAAATATCAGGGACGATGCGAAGGCTGTCCGAGTTATAAAAAATTATACACACCAAGGAGCAGCAATTTGCCTATGTGACGTATGATAACGCTTGTAACCAGTGAATGTTACTAGATATCTCTGATTGGGAACCTTAGTTAATCAGAGTCTGCTAAGTATGAGCGAATTCACAAGATATATATATATATATATATATATATATATAATTAAAATGAAATCACAAATGTTTCGAAAATTTGATAAAATTCTAAAGATGAACAAATTATGAACAGTGGAAATCGGAAATGTACAATAAGAAACTATGAATAACATACAGACTCATGAGAGAAGCTTGCAAGTTTAATGCATAATGAAGATATGTTATATCATCCAATTTTCTCAGCATTAAGCCTAAGATGACAAAATTTAGCTCTTTAGAAGCATATCAAAATATTTCCAAAATAAACCAAACATTACGCATAAGAAATAAAAAGATAAATAAATGAAGAGAAAATAACACTCCAATGATAGATAAAATTGTATAATACAAGACGTTTGACTAATGGAGAATGTGCGAAGGTGTAAGCGGATTCGGGATATTGAGAAACATGAGGCTGTGATTTAATTACTAAAAAAACAGATATTTAATAAATATAAATGTACTGCTGCCCTTTGGTGTGAAAAATGAAAAACTACACTGTAAAGGATGTTTTTAACAAAATTTAGTGCTGCCATCTATGTAGAAGAATTTCGTTGTGAACTCTAATTGATAATTATCCAAAATGGAATGAAAAATAGGGAATAACTATAAATATAATAAAAAAAATAATTAAAATATACAGGAAAAAGCTTAAAATGAATAATGAAATAAAAATTGAAAAAAGGTATTGATTAAATTTAATATTTTAAAACAATTATTAAAAAAATATAAAAAAGGAGTAAATGAAGCATATTTTAAAATAATAAGGGTTATTTTAAGATAGTATAATATAACCTTGTATTAATTGCCAATATGTGGAGTATTTATGAAAAATGATAATGATCTCCCCTTTTTTTTTCTTTATATATATATATATATAAACCATTATATAATTACAATTCATCATCTATTTCCAATTACTAAAATTAAATTAACAAATTTAGTTTCAATACACAAGACTGACATTATACAAAATAAAAATGGAAACTATGACTAACTAATGAACAAAAGTGATATGATCATGTTGAAATGAAGTTTAATATAGACTATGTGCGATTACAAACATGCAGCATAAAATGGAATTCCTTATATCAAGGTATCACGTAACTAAAAAAGTTGAAATCATGTGATAACACACTACGTTTTTGCGCAATTGCAGCAATAAACCCAGTGCATATATATTTTTTAACCCTCCGACTGTCTTGGAAAAGGGCAAAATTGTAATGTTGTTTTCTCTTCTTTTTGTGTTAAATGCTAAAAAAATGATTCTTTGAACATTTTATAAAAAAAAATTAATAATGAATATGAATGCAATCCTTGGAAGTATTAATCATTGTTCAATGTATTAAAAAATACATTAAATCAATAGAATTATATTACTTTAAATATTGCTTGTATTGCAATGAAACCTGGAGCTTAGTGAACGTATTAACACGGGCTTGTCAGTGAGGGGGATTTTTTAAAGTAGTTTGCTAATGTTGCAAAACATTTAGCTAACAGAAATTATATATTTATAAAATGTATAAAAGATACCTCTTAAAAGAATTTGCGTTTCAAAAAGAATTCTCGCAATTCTAATATATATATATCAGGTTTTTAAATTTTGTTAGCATTCCTTACCTCAACCCTCCATAATGGTATTTTGATTTTTTAATTTATTTTGATAAAAGTTGATAATGTATATTAATCATATACACAGATACTTTAAAAAATAAATAAATTTTGTATAGGCTTTTATAATTGTTTCACATATATATGGGTGGGAGCGTGTGTTTGTATATATTTAAACAAACATCAGTAAATAAATAAATAGAAATGCTTAATTCATCTTTAGAAGTTAAACTTACACTAAGTGCAAAATTACTTAAAAGATGACACAGTATTTAAAAATGTTAAATTGTTTTAATACCTAAGTATACTTTCAACAATAAAACATAGTCTTCTTCGGGGGAATATAAGAAATACAACAGTTATTTGATTGAATGCCTAATTTTCAAAATCCACGTAGATGGTGACGAAAGGAGTGAAAGTGGAAGTTAATTTATAGATCCGGAAACATTGGGAAAATAAAATAAAATAAAACATGGATATAGGGAAGTGGACGATTACTTGTTTTTCTTTCTTTAAGCAAACTGAGCCAAATTCTGGGTATATTGTAGGATAAAACGTCATTACAAACTGTATTTTCTATAGTAATAATATCTATTGATTCGCGAATAATTAAATCATGATAATTCTTTGAGGGATATATAATTTTTGCGTTTTCGAAATTAGCTTGTATATTCTGCTTCTGGTTAAGTCTTCACAGGGCTGTTGTTGGTCGGTTATACTTTAAATCTCTCAAATGTTCTTTAATACGAACTTTAAGTTTACGCGAAGTCATGAATAACAAATTACATACCTGCTATTTTCTCTCAGAACATATAACATTTTTTTTTAAATAAATATAAAATATGAAATGCGATTTAAATATACTAACATATTAATTAAAAAGTATTGCAATTTCGGCATATTCTACTTATGTGGAAGAGGGCAAAGGGCATAAATATTAAAATTGACAAATCTTTCATACACGGATTTTCTGAAGATATATAATTTTTATGGGGACCCTCTATTTTTTATTAGGAAATTTAACATAATCATTTTATGAACACACTTAGAAACAACAGATTTTTCATTAAATATCGTAATTCATTTATTTTACTTACGCAATAACGATTCCTGAATAAAAAAATAAATTATTTTAATAACACAAATTTAATAGAATGTCGAGTTATGAAAAACTAGGAGGCGTTTTAAAAACGATCCATGCTTTCAATTATTAAAAAAGTAATTCCGCTGGTCGGTTTATAATCCCATCTACTCCGACGCAAAACTTTAGTAGTTTTATAAATCAATTGATTTTTATTTATTTGCTCAACGGACAAAATATTTCACGACTGATACTTTTTATTATAAAACAAATTAAAATAATTTACACATATTTAAACAATTTTAGTTGGTGGAACAGCAATTTTTGTTTCTACCAATTAATCATTTATCAATCAATGACGTGGTAATACTTGTGCTTTGAAGGATATTTATTATTGTCTGCTGAAAGTACGTTAATTAGTTTTAAATTACCGAAATTAAAGTTTGGATATTGATCACGCATGGTAAATGATAGAATTAACCACATGTAGTTAATTTAAAATTTTATTACATCACATAAGATAACGATTGCATGAATGTTTCGGAGGCATTTTTCAAAGAAGCATAATTTTTCACTATTAAACTTTCATGAATACACATATTAAAAAAAAAAAAAAAAAAAAAAAAAAAATTCTTTACAGTTGGAAAAAAAAATGAATATACGTATATTTGTGAGATAAAAAATACACATATTTTATGGAAGCAATAATAAATGTATTTAAAATTAAGTTTTTGTCAATTTATTAGAATGATTCATTTGTTATCGGTAAAAGATCATCGCAATAGTTTACTTTTTTTGATCTAGTATTTAGATTTATCATTTCTTTTAAAATAAAAAAAGAATATATGTCAAAAATTTAATTTTGTGCAATAAAGCATTAGTATATTTAGTATTATCTTTGCGTTAGTGTAAATCGATTTCATTCATAGCACATGGACTAGAAAAATACCAATAAAGAACAGTGGATCTTATTTTTTCCTACAAATATATTGTCCAAAATTAGTAAAACTTCGTGGTACAGAATTGTACCTTTATAAATAAACTCTGCTCAAATTTCGTAAGAAAAATCTTTTAATACCCCCTTCCCGGCATGACGACAAATATCTGAAGATACTCCATAAATCTTCGATACGTGTTAAGATAAGCGGATTAAAAGACATGATTTTAACTTGCGTTTACTATGGTTAAAGGAAACACAGAATCATACAAATTATGTAACTAAACAATGTCGAATGGGAAGAAACTAAACTGTATTCTGTCATTCAAAAATATGAATACTCTAGACATATAAAGTGGAAAAAAATAGGACATAGACGAACTGTTAGAACTTTATTCATCCCATTTTGCGCAACTAGGATAAATCTGATAGAACAATACAGTATCGTGCAGAGCATTACGCTTATAACAGAATAATTTTGAAACGAAAATAAAAGTTTGTATTATAGCAATTTATAGATTATTTAGCAAAGTTATCTCTACTTTACGGTAGTTGACACTTCTCCTATACACATATATAAAATGTCGTATAAGGAAAAATATACATAAATACAAAAGTTAAACTACTTAAAGGTAAATTGATTATTACATTAAAAATAGATTGATTAAATATATAAAAAGAAATCATCTAAGTCTGTGATCACGCCTTCGTGGTCATCAGCTTGATAATAAAAATACATAACGCAATTTAACAACAACAACGAAAAAAAAAAACCAGTAACTTTATTTCAATAATTGAAATGAAGAACATTTCTGAATTACATTTCTGAATTTTCAATAGAATTGAATTAAAACAATTATATTTTTCTCTTTTATCTTATGAGGTGTTATTTTAAAGGAACTTTTATTTCACTGCATTAGTTTCCATAGAAATTCTTTAATTTTGCTTTAACAACAACAACAAATTCATGATTTTTATAGTTCTAATGCATCCCTAAGTAAGTCTCCAACCTCCCTTAGAAACATAAAACTTTCCGAATTTTTAGTTATCCATTGAAAATAGATTTTATTATATTATTGTGTCATATCATATACTATTGCTTTCGCTATAAATTTATATTTATTAAACACTCATAGAAAACCGAAACAAAAGTGGTCCATTTGCATTTACTGATATTAGTGGAGCTGACCTTTAATTACTGATAAAGAGGGACACGAAAATTTACTTTATCCTACATGCAATTTGGCAAAGCTAGTAAAATGATCTTAAATAAGAAAGTTCTAGGACGACGATGCAAAAATTATAAGTGAAATATATTAAAAATTACATATAAAAGCATATCATAACACATACTATACATGTACTATCGCTTTCAAAAGTTTGGAATTCGGAAACCACTCTGTGAAACCACACTAGATAAGTAAATAAAAAACTTGTGTGGAAATCTAAATCACAAAAAATCAACGTTTAAACACACAATAAATACATTATGTAATGTGAATATAACCAGGCGTATACGTTCCGTGAGTTCACAGGGCTCACATCATCAGAGTATAAAATCTATGTATAAAGACAGTATCCCCCTAACTACATGGAAGGTAAAACCCCAAATATAATAAGCTTTGGGTTTTAGCCTTCATGTAGATGGGGGGTATACAGTTTTTATACATAGATTTTATACACTGATGATGTGAGTCCTGTGAATTCACGAAACGTATACGTCTGGTTTTATTCAAATTACCTCATGTAGTTATTGTGTGTTTAAAAGTTGATTTTTTATGATTCACATTAGATAGGTATTCAGTTACATTAACCTAGATCAGTGAAGATGACATTTTTATTAATTGATGTACAAGATATAGGAAATGAACTTTTTTCATTTTAGCATTTAAAATATACAGTAAAATAATGTTGAACGAGAAATGACAGATAAACAGGAATGAAAATAATAAAAAGATACAAGGTGTGGCTATTATATTCCAGGACTATCGCACTTGTTATTAGAATTGAAAATTCGTCTATAATAATTCGTCTAAATATCTAAAGATTGTATTTGAATGTTCATTTATCCGTGCACAATATTTGCGATGTGCAACATTCACCTTTCACTTTCTGGTGTTGAAACATGCAAGCAAATTTTCGTCATCAAATCATTGTTGTTGAAGCGAAAATAGTAAATCAGAGAATATACATTCAAATTGTGAAAAAGTGGTAGCAAAAAACGTAAAATGTTGCAGCAAGTGTACGGTGATGACGCAATACACATTCTAGCATTTTAAAATTATTTAGACTTCTTCGTCATGTAAGAGTAAGCGTCACCACGTCAATGTGCATATCTTCATCTATCCACACACGCACGATTGATATCCATACGTTCACTTTTAACGCTTCAGAAAGTTCGAGACCTTGAGACTTCTGATAGCCGACAGACTATTTAACTACTCACCGGTGAACTGGATATTGTTAAGGAGGTATTTCCACAAATTGTCCAAGACTGCAAATATCCCAAGACATAGCGGAACACAATTTTTGCGAGAGATTAGTTCCTCACTATTTATCAGATGTATAAAAACAAAAAAAGAATGGAATCTTATAGTAAAATATTAGGCAGTGTTATGATTTTCCAAACAGAAAACGTAACTAAGGGGGGGAACAACATTTTTGGATATTGATAACATGAAGGAAACCATGATGTCCCAAATTTAGAGTAATTTCAAAGATGACTTTGGAAGTCCTTTCAAACAATTATTCAGCCGCGCAAAAAAGGTACTATGTCAGACAGAACCTACTTCGAAAAATATTAAACAGCTATGCATCGTACATTAGCGTGGTGCACTCGTCTATGGGAATTCGTTTTTTTTAATGGAAATGGGTTGGTGTGGGAAAGTTGCTGAAGCACATCCGAATAAGAAATTTAAAATAACTTTTAAAATGTTAATATTTAATACTTCCCCAAGGTCATTAAATGCTTAGTAAAAACGAAAATGTTGTTCAGTTCTTGATTTACTTGTTAAACATTTAAACTACACAAACATTATTAATATTATTTTAATAAATGACTTAAGAAGTCCTTTAAAACAATTATTCAGCCGCGCAAAAAAGGTACTATGTCAGACGGAATAGTCAGAAGAAGAGGATGGCCCTTTTGTTATAATTATTATATACCAATTTGTTTAATATTTATAAGAAAATTATATAAAGAAAAATTATTAGTGGAATTAGTGAGTGGAATTAGTGGAAATATTAGTGAAAAAAATTATTAGTGGAATGTATCCTTAAAGATCAACAATAATACGGTAAAATTGAATTATTATTACAATTTGCAAGCAATAAAATTACCATGTACTGTACATACGAATTTCTGGTTTCGAAAACAGTCCATTTTTGCGAGACTCCAAAACATTTAATGAAACTATCGCGTCTCAAAGAATCAAACACAGTAGAAGAAGCTTCCGTATTGCGTTTCACACGTATTTATGTTGCTTGATTACAACAAGGGAATAATTTAATCATAGGTAAGATATCATTATCTATTGCCTTTGGATTTAGGATGCACTTCTAACCCTGGTGTTCTTTTCGGGTTTATATGACCCATAACATTTTTTAATCGTTTATAAAAAAAAAAATATATCATTGATATATTTTCATGAAATCCCATGACTTTGTTTAAATAATAAAAATATGTGTTATTAGAAGGATTTACGTATATCTGTATTTCATAGAAATATTTTTAAATTTATTCCTAATGTATTGTTCGGGTCAATGTGACCCAATTAAAAATGTTTTTAATTTTACTTATGTACTTTCACATTTGTTTGGAATAGTTCAACAGAAAATAATATCAATAACCGCTCTAACTTGTCCCTTTTCGAAACTGGTTTAAAATTATTTGAAATGCGTGTTTGGTCACGTAAAAGGACAGCGTGTGCAATGTCAAAACTTTGAGAGAGCTAGAGGGAGTACGAGAATAAAATATTCGCGCATGTTCAACCTTGTTTTTCAGTTTTTATCATTCTGCAATTCAGTTGTGCCTGTGAGTGTACAGCAACAACGTGTTAATAACAAAACAGCAAATCGTAGACACTGAAGTTAGGCTGATATAGCTAAGCTAATGGCAGCCTCATACAGCGAAGATTAAGATATATCTGTGTATGAAAATCATACAAGTGATGAAACTGAAAGTGAAAGTTCTAAAAACGATTCTGATATTGATGTTCAGGCAATGCACAATATACAGATTATTCAGTTCAGTAATAGTAAAATAAATTGGAAATTGGATCCGCTTCCACGTTCTGGACGATTAACTTCTTCTACTTTTATAAAAGCTACTTCAGGCGCCATAAGATATGTAACTTCAAGGATTACAAACGTAAAAAGTGCATTGATACAGTATTCAATTCCCCAACTGAAAACGAAATCATATAAGTGACAAATATTGAAAGAGGAAAAGTGTAGGAAAAAGCGTGTTAAAATATTGAAACTGGAAATTTTAAAGCATATATTAGATTATTATTTTTAGATTGCGTTTACAAATAATATGGAGAACCAACAAAAAGCTAATGGAATAAAGAAACCGGAAGGAACCTATTTCTTGAGACAATGTCCCTCGACACACTTTGCACTCTATCAAGAGTTACTCTTTTGATAATAAATCTATTCGTCAAGAAAGCAGGTTTTTGAATAATGGACAGGCATTTTGAATAATGCAGTTTTTTGAATTTAATAGTTGCTATGCGAGATATCTAGGAAAAGTGGATAAAAAAAATTACCAGAATTGCATTATCCTTATGAAAATGTTACTGTAGATGATAATTAGTGTAGGATTTCTGGCCAATATCCATTTAAACAGTATATGGGGCATTATCACATCTTTTGACTTTATTGTCCCTGAATAATATTTTTTTTATTTAATACACTTTTTATGTTTTTTTATTTTTTATTTCATATTTATTTTTTATACTGGGGAACATTCCATTGCATGATTGCATAACAATATTAACAAGATAAATAAGTTTGCGACGATATTGGATGTCCAAATACCCGGAAAACCCATCTACCGTCCCGTGTTCCTGAAGCTGATTTTTACGCTTGGAGCTGTCTGAATAAAATTGTTTCAATAAAAATAATTCGATGTAATTTTGTTCTGAAACTGGAACTACTGTGTTATATAAATATGTAGATAAAAATTAACCTGCACACATTTTTAGGTTTCTAATTATTTTTTAAACTCTCTCCCTGGGATTTAGATTCCTTACCATCCCTCTTCTAAAATTATACAGAAAATAATTTCAGATGCAGCCACAGAATTTTTTCAAGTTTTTTCTCATGCAGAAGTATGCTAGAGAAATAATGTCTGAAATTCTTTGGCAGGAAATTTACTGTAGAATTTAAATCAGCATTTAAATATCAATTTCAAGCATCGTGGCTTTATTGGTAGTCTCACCGTCCCCAAGGTTTATTCTTACACTTTTCGAGGTAAATTAAAAAAAAAATAATAATAATTTAATCCAATGTTAACAGATGCTTCTAAAAATCAATGAACATTGTGGCTAACACTTAGTCTTAAAATGATTTTCATAAAAATAGGTGGTAATTTTCCATACCGCTCCATCCTTACTGTCCCTTTTTTTATGATTTCGTCCCTTTTTTCCAATACCATCCCCTTTTTTTACCTTACCGTCCCTTCTTTAACACCCTTTTAAGAGAATGTCATACAAAAATTCTGTATTAAAAGTACTACATTGTTATTATTTCTTATTTGAATGTCCTGTGGGTACTATGCAAATTCATTATAAATAAAAATTTAGAAGAAAATAAAAAGTTATAGGGGTAAAATGGTAAGGACAATTAAACTCGCAAGTTTAACTTAAACCTCAGTTTAATGAAAAAACTTTTCGCTGCTGACCATTTTTTCTTTATTTTGAATCATTAAGGCATTCGTCTATCAGATTAAAATGTTATTTTAGCAAGTTTAATTTCGCCAGATTTTTTCCCCAAAAGTCAAAAGATTGTGAGAATGCCCCATATGCCAAGTAAACTATCATAGTACTGGATAAAAATATGGGCTATATGTGACAGTAAAACTTTGTATGTACTGAAGACACAAATTTATACTGGAAAAGAACGAGGATCAAGCACAGAGGGACATCAGGGTATGCGAGTAGTGAATGAATTTACTTATGAGTAATCGGGGAACAATGTTACATGTGATAATTTTTTCACATCCCATAACTTGATACAACTTCTTCTAAAACGGAAAGTGACTATGCTTGGCACCATCAGGAACAGCAAATCCGAATTTCCTCAAAAAAAGCCAAACAAAGAAGTCCACAGCTCATTATTTTATTTTACGGAGGACACGACAGTTATAAACTGTCCCAAATGCTGTCCCCAAAAGGAACAATATTGTTATTCTCATGAGATAACAATAATGTTATTATTTGCATCATGCTAGTTACTAACAGACATGACACAAAAACACAAATGATACTAGATTATAATGCAACTAAAAGGGCTGTGGATATTCTTGATCAACTTTTGAACACATACACTTGTAAAAGAAAGACTAATTGCTGGCTAATGACAGTATTCTATAACATTCTTGACACATCTGCTTACAATGCATTTATTCTATGTACATTAATACACAGCAAATGGAATGACAAAAAAGTTACCAAACGAAAGTTATTTTCGGAAGAATTGGGGAAATCACCCATTTTCTACACTTTGAACCAAGACAATACCCACCAAAAAGCGATAACTCAATCAAAATAGAAAAAAAAAATACTTTGAAGAGGTCAAAACGTGACCTCAGTATCTGCTATGAATACATCATTGTATATCAAATGTGCAAGGTACGAGTTCTGTCTATTCAGAAATGTGAACAAAACTAATATATTGTGTTACAGTTGTAAGAAACACATTTGCATATATCATGAAAAATGTTACTGTCCAAATTTCAAATAAAGGTAAGTTTCAATTTAAAATATTTCATGTGTTAGAGTTTTAGGTTTTTATATTATTTGATCTGTATTTAAACTACTTTACTATTGTTTAACCACTTCGGGACGGGAGCCTTTTACGAAATTTTTAATCTTTTGTCACCGTTTTTTAAAAACATAAATTTGTGTCTTGTTGAATCGAGAAAATGCGCTGATTAAATAAGCCATATATTACAGTAAAATTTTACTGGTGAGGAAAAACAAGGATTCTGAGCGCTTCATGCGGCACGTATACGTGTCGCTCGTCCCCAAGGGGTTAACCCATTTTTAAAATTGCGCCTTTCATTTACTGTTTTAAATTCTAACATTCTGAATTGGTTCATGTTGACCCAAACACTACATACGTGTAGTAAATAGGAACAGAACAGCAGAGTTAATAATTTATGATCCAATACTCAGTTAATAGTGGTTCTGATAATGTCACTTGAGCCCAGTTAATAACATCGATATATTCTTTGGTTTAAAAATCGATTTCAGATAACTGATAGTACGTTAAGAATTCCTTGCCTTTCGAATTTTTATTATTCTGAATAGTGACAAAATTCTTACGTAGTGCTTATCGTCAGACAACATGGTAATCAAAATAATTTTAAAAATGTAACTAATTCGTTGAATTTCTGGATATATTATTGCCTTTAATTCCTTTATTAAATATCGTGATGACATTAATGTGTAATGTACATTCATGAAGGCTTAGTCTTAATTTGAAAAAAAAAAATGAAAAAGAAATTGCAAGAATCAAAATTTTGAGACAGTTTAGTTGAGGAAACTTACAGCTTAAGACTTCCATGTGACAATGGCAAATAGGAATTGCACAATATTACATATATCTCATTTGTATATTTTAGAGGCACACGATCCGGAAGAAATTCCTTCAGCAAATAGAGTTGATTTGCGATTAATAGTATTTCCTGGCAAAATCAAGCTTATTATCTTAAACAGTACAAAGGGAAGGAGTTCAAATTTTTTAGAGATTTGGCAATGTATCCTGTAAAACTTTGAGGCCTACTTGTTGTTTCGTCAAGATACACTAAAAAATGGTGTAAGATAAACTCATTGCCATATAATTGGCAAAGAAGCTCTTGATGCAAATTTCCTTCTGTTTGCTCTAGAAATTTTATAATTCCACATTTGTAACGCTGTGTTTGCTGAAGTTCCGTTACAGCCAATGGGAACCACCTTACTGCCATCAGTATTTTTATAGTTATTTTTTTTTATTTCATTTAAGATTAAAGCCTTTTCAAATTGTAAAGTCACATACCCCTATAAATATATAATAATTGCAATACAATACCCTTTATATTAAGTTACTATTAATAAAATACATTTTTAAACAAAAGTAACAGTATGGATTACAATAAAAAATGGTAATTTTGTTGCTCTTTAATTATAACAGTAAATTATTTTTCCTTATTATTCTTTATCTTTACGGTTAATTTAAAATAAGTTTTTCATACTTAGATTCAATAAAAATAGAACATAGTTTTGCTGTTTTAATTATGCTTTACAATAACCTAAATTTTATATATTTTTTCAAAATATTTAAGACTTTAAAGCAGTATAAGGAATCCGAATTTGATTTAAATATTACATAATTTTACTAAAAACGTATATCAATAATGACTTAAGGATAATCATTTTGAATCAACTTAATATTTAAAAAAAAATGAGTAATTTATATGTTACACGTTTGGCAAGAAATTGGGGGAAATGCAGAACTTTCATGTTTTTATACAAAATTTAATGACTTTGGGATAGTATAAAATATTAATATTTTTCAAAGATATTTTATATCCACAATGATGATATGATAGAACAACTATCCCACACCGGCTTAATTTGATTTGAAGAAGAAACCCTACTGTATAACCCTACTGGATATTCATATTTTAGAAGTTGATATGATTAGTCCTGGAAATTAATAAATTGTATAATTGAAAAATGTGATTTAAAACGCTTCCATTATGACATAATCCAATAATATATTTACTTACTTTTACTTTCAATCGAAATTTATATTTCTAAAAATACTCGGAACAGTCACAGAATGAAAATGGCACAGTGGCATTTACCTAGATAAGGAAGGCTAACATTTTTTTAATTGATGTACAACGGCAATAAAATTCACAATTCCTATCTAGTATTTCAAATATACAGCACGACATTTTTGAATGTGTAAGAAAATTAAGAAGAAAGATATATTAAAAAATAAATTGCAATATATAATTTTAAAATATGGCAATATAGTACAATGTTTCAATAATTATACCTACAACTACATTCGCTTTCATGAAAAGTTTATATTTGTAAAAACAAACAAACAACAACAACAAAAAAAAAAACAGAGATATCACATAAAGATAAATAGCACAGTGATATTTACCTAGATCAATGTAGGTAACGCTTTTATTGGTTTGTCAGTAAAGAGTAAAAAAAATAAACTTTATCCAATCTAGAATTTAAAATATACTGAAAAAAAAATAATAAACGAAAACGTGATAGGAAAGCCGAAACGAAGATAAAAATATATAAATATATATATATAATGGAAGTAAATAGTTTACAACGATTCTATTATGATATAATGTCATAATAAATACACGTAGTTTTGTTTACTTTAGAAGTTTGCGGTTAAAAAACAAAATGAGGTCAAATAACACAAGAAAAATGGTACAGTGGCATTTACCTAGATCAGCGAAGCTCACTCTTTTATTGATTGATCAATAAGGACACGGAAATGTACTTTTTCTATCTAATATTTGAAAATGACACTAAATAAAGCTTGAACCAGAACGTGACTCAAGAACAGGAAAAAAGATGTAAAAAAATGTATAAACGGTTTTAAAGAAGAATCTACTCGTTTAGTAGTATAAGAAGTGTTCTAAAAGTTTTTTTTTTTCTTTTTTGTTCAATATGTATACAAGAGGGATTTACATCTTATTACAGATTTCATAAAAAAATCCCTTCACAAACAGGGTTTGCCTAGATTGTTTTTTTTTTTATATTAATTTAAAGTAAAAAGGTTGTCTATTTATATTTACTAATTTTAATGCAGCGCTTTTCTAAAATAAGCCTGAAAACTATTTCTACAAGTTTAAATTTACCACGAATTGAAATTATATTTAAAAAAAAAAAATGTTTCTTTATAATATAATGTCATAAGCTACATATGCATTTTTTAGTTACTTGAAAATATTTTATACATGTTGTAGTGTGCAAAATGTTAATTCATTGAAATAGTAAATAATTGCTGAAAGCTGAAATAATACAAATTTAAGACGCTTAACTTTAAAATACACTATAACTAGCTTTTCCAAATACACCAGGATTACCAATGAAAAAAAGTAATTTATACGATATCTGTAGCACATTCCATTTACGCATAATAGAGCGAAATTCGTTATTGACCGCTTACAAGCCAATGCTTTATGTGGGATTAAAACAAAGATACTGCATTTTCTGATTTTTAAAGTCTAGCGTCATTAGTCTCCTGATGTTTGAATTTTGCTTTCATATCACATGTGTTCAAATTACAGATAATAAATAAATGTCAGATATTTACTTAATTGCTAATCACGCACGCCATAATTGAGATAAAATACGGATATAAACATTTCAAAAATATATATTCCAAAAACCCACTCAAAATATATATTAAACATTTAATTGCTAAAAAGGACGTCAAACGTTAATAAAATACCATAAAAGATCTTAATAATTTGACATGTTTCGATTGAATTTACTCAATCATCATCAGAAAAACAAATAAACACAAAGATGGAAAATGACAATAAACTATTACAAATGAAATTTAAAAATAAATAAATAAAAATCACGCGCGTAATATTTTAACATGTTTCACGTTGCCCTATTTTATTTTCAAATTATCTAACAATTCAATCCAAATATTTGGGATTTGAAATGACAAGGAATCATTGCAGACCATTGAGTTTCTGACGTAAATTTCAATAGATTCTCTAATAAAAAGTTGCAAATAAAAATCTGACCTATAAATTAATCTACTTTCATTAAACAAAATATTTATGTTTTCTATTTTATTTAGCCTAGATAATGCGGTTTTACCTCTATTAAATTTTATGTCTGCAATGTGCTCTTTACATCTCACTTGGAATTTTCTCTGAGTCATGCCAGTATAATAATTTCTATAACCACCTTCTTTAAGAAAAAGAATGATATAAACACCGGAAAGTTCAAATTTATCAATAGGGTCAATTCTAGTGGTTAAAATTGATTTTAACTTAGGAGGGGGTCTAGCAATTAAATTTACATCAAACTTTTTAAGTTGAGTTTTAGCGGATTCGAAGAAATTTGGATAATAATTTATAACCACCCTTTTCATGTTATTTTCTCTGTCGGTTTTATTTTCAAAAACTGCATCGCTTCTTTTGTTAATAAACTTTTTAATTAATTTATTAACTATTTTAACATGATATCCGTTGTTAATAGCTATTGTTTTAATTTTATCTAATTCATCATTTAAATATTCAGGGGAACAAATTCTAAAAGCTCTGTTAATAAGGAATCTAAAGGTAGATAATTTATAAGAATATGGAGTGCAAGCATCAAAAGGTATAACATTTAAGTTAGTTATTGGCTTACGATATATTGAACGAATTAGTTTATTATTTTCTCTTTTTAATTCAACATCTAAAAAAGGTAATTTCTTATCGGTTTCAAGTTCAAAAGTAAATTTAATCTTATTATCTAAATCATTTAACTGTTGAATAAAAACTAACAATTTATCAACTTCTCCCTGCCAAACAATAAAAATATCATCTACATAACGTAGCCATATCGCTAAATCTTCGAATCCGCTAAAACTCAACTTAAAAAGTTTGATGTAAATTTAATTGCTAGACCCCCTCCTAAATTAAAATCAATTTTAACCACTAGAATTGACCCTATTGATAAATTTGAACTTTCCGGTGTTTATATCATTCCTTTTCTTAAAGAAGGTGGTTATAGAAATTATTATATTGGCATGACTCAGAGAAAATTCCAAGTGAGATGTAAAGAGCACATTGCAGACATAAAATTTAATAGAGGTAAAACCGCATTATCTAGGCTAAATAAAATAGAAAACATAAATATTTTGTTTAATGAAAGTAGATTAATTTATAGGTCAGATTTTTATTTGCAACTTTTTATTAGAGAATCTATTGAAATTTACGTCAGAAACTCAATGGTCTGCAATGATTCCTTGTCATTTCAAATCCCAAATATTTGGATTGAATTGTTAGATAATTTGAAAATAAAATAGGGCAACGTGAAACATGTTAAAATATTACGCGCGTGATTTTTATTTATTTATTTTTAAATTTCATTTGTAATAGTTTATTGTCATTTTCCATCTTTGTGTTTATTTGTTTTTCTGATGATGATTGAGTAAATTCAATCGAAACATGTCAAATTATTAAGATCTTTTAATGTATTTTATTAACGTTTGACGTCCTTTTTAGCAATTAAATGTTTAATATATATTTTGAGTGTGTTTTTGGAATATATATTTTTGAAATATTTTTAATGGACGTATAAGAGAACTTCTGCTTATAATTTAATATCGGATATAAACATTCAATCGCACATATATTTAAATACAGTTTGAGGGAAACACAAAACGAGGATAGTAGTTGCAACCCGGATCATGGAAGTTACACCTTTACTCATTGACCAATAATGATACAGAATACTACTGTATCTAATGAATGATATTAAAATACATCACTGCTCATTGTGTCCTCCTAGATTCCTGTAGTATTTTTGTTGATGGATGGATAAATAGAATTGAAAGAATTACATTTATCACCGAAGGAATTTTTTCCTCCGTTCAATGGAAACATGGAAATGCGATTTTTATTATGTAATGCACGGATATGGCAGTTCAGGAAGTTTTGAAGGAAATGAAGTTTTCCGTCGTTCTATTGTACACCATCGGCTAGTGAAGCGATTGGAAGTTCGTAATATGATAAGCCGTTTATTCGCGAACAGCTGATATACAACAGAATAGCGTAAAACTATTGATTTTTATGAACATCATGATCGAGATTAATTAGTTTAACTCCAAATAATTGACCGAAGCCGTAATTTAAGATGAGAGTCAAAGTAGATATAGAAATTAACTAATAAAAATGAAATATTGATATTTGTAGCAACATTTTGAAATTAAGGTATAGAAGGATTATAAGGTATAGAAGAAAGTTGTTGGATTGGCACATCCAACTAGATTTTTTTATATCTGTATCAATTTCATTGTACAGTTTAGGCCTAAATATACACAAAAAAATATGTTTTACATGTTTGTGCAATAAATTTCGTTTGCAATTTCTTTTTTATTTTGTATGTATTTGTATATATTTTCTTTGGATTCTTTATTCTTACAGAGTGTTTGATATAGAGTGTTGAATTCGGACATTTTCTCCATTAGGATACTTGAGGTTTCGTGGTCGGGCTGAGGGGGATGGTTTCCCTTTATTTCACTTTAGATAGATCCATTGTATCTCCTGCTAGTAGTCCAGGCAATAGGGAATTTTACCAAGCAAAATTAATGGTAGTTCTGGAAATCGGCTTACTTTATGTTTTTTGGGTCGCTGAATCCGAATCTGTAACTTCCCACCAAAATTTTCGCGACAACCCCCAAATTTTGGTAAAAAGCCCCCCCCCCCCCCGAAAAATGTATTTTATAAAAAAAAAATCAACTTTTTTATTGTTTTAAGGAAAAAGTATCTAGAAATTCAGAAAGTAGGCAAAATTTGCAATAAACTAGATATATGACATTATAACTTAGGATGAAGGGGAAGGAGGCAACTGCCTCGGAACATGCGCCGCGGTGCTGCGTGAACTTAGTTGCGCAATTCCACTTAACCACTCGCATGTTTACATTCGCCCTTCCATCTCTCCTCCGAACTTTCTCCGTAAGGTTTACTTTAAGTTTTTTGGGTCGCTGAATTCGAATTTTCAACTTACCCACAAAATCCCCCCCCCCAAAAAAACGCCCAAAATAGTTGTTTTTAACTTAAATTTCTTATTGTTTAAGGGGAAAAGCATTACAAAATTCAGAAACTAGACAAAATTTGCAACAAATAGGATATATGGTATTATGACGTAGGATAAACGGGTAGAGAGGGGGCTGACTCGGGACATGCCCCGCGCGCTTTTCTCAAAAACCAAATTTCTTCAAAAAATCAATTTTTTAGGGGGTTGGCGGGTGAAATTTTGGTGGGAAGTTACAAATTCGGTTTCAGCAACCCAAAAAACATAAAGTGAGTCGAAATCCAGAACTAGTATTAATTTTGCCAGGTAAAATCCCCTATTACCTGGACTTCATAACTTAGTGCACGTAGCGCCGCAGTGCATGTTCAGAGGCAACCCTCCCCCTCCCCGTTCATCCTATGTCATAATGTCATATATCCTATTCCTTGCAAATTTTGTCTAGTTTCTGAATTTTGTAATGCTTTTCCCCTAAAACAATAAGAAATTTATGTTAAGAGCAACTATTTGTGGGTTTTTCGGGGTGAAATTTTTGAGGTAAGTTAAAAATTCGGATTCAGCGACACAAAAATCTTAAAGTAAACCTTATAGAGAAAATTCGGAGGGAAGATGGGGGGAGCGAATGTAAACGTGTGAGTGGTTAAGAGGAATTGCGCAACTTAGTTGACGCAGCACCGCGCGCATGTTCCGATGCAGATATCCCCTTCCCCTTCATCCTAACTCATAATATCTAATTTGTTGCAAATTTTGTCTACTTCCTGAATTTATAGATACTTTTCCCCTAAAATAATACAAAAATTGATTACTTTAATAAAAACCTTTTTTGGGGGGATTTTACCAAAATTTGGGGGGGGGGGTAGCCGGAGGAAATTTTGGTGGTAAATTAAAAATTCGGATTCAGCGACCCCAAAAACATATAGTAAGCCTTTTTCCAGAACTACCATGAATTTTGCTAGATAGAATCCCTATACGGCCTCTATTGCCTGGACTATAGTGAGACTTCGGAATCGGCGTCAACTATCATGAAACCTACTAAAACTAAGAGAGTAATAATAATAAGGAAAACAACAAAGACAAACAGTGTGGAAGAAAAACATCAGTGACAGCAAAAGTTGTTAAAGATATAGAAAACGAAAAGGATAGAGAAAGTTCTGAAAAGTTTGACCCACAAGAAAACTGGAACTACAAAACCTCCCGAAAAGCCAAATAATCCTTAGAAATGTCTTAACAAAATCGGTTAAGTGGAAATATAGACGGAGAAAAAAATCAGCTGTTTTAATATATTCGCCATATAAAGCAAATATTGAAATGAAAGATCAAAAAACGACAAAAAGGAAGCTCTCAAAACACAAATGAAATACAAACATTAAGTTTAAAAAAATAGGCGTAATTTAATTGGAAAGAAAATGGTTGAAAGGAAAAATTACAGACATAAGGGAAAAAATACTTCTGTTGCAAAAAAAAAAAAGTCTAATGATTCAGAATCTAAAAAGAAAAATCAAGCCAGTGATGATTGGTTTTGCCATAATAAAATAGCAGACATGATTCTGTTTTCAGATTGCCAAATTTGGATCCATGTTGTGTGCGCTGGAATAAAAAATTAACAAAAGAAATTCATTTGTAAGCGTTGCAAGACTTCTTACATGATGTTCAAGTAACCGTCAATTAGTTCCATAATTTCTATTCTTAATTACCTATAATCTTGATTTATATTTTGAACATATATTTATTTAAATCAATTACTCTTACTTTCAGACATTTCATTATGGTGATTTTGTTTTTTCATTGATCCCAAACTTATTTTTTAATAAAATTAGTAATATCCCCTACTCATTAAAACAGCCGTTTGGTCGAATTTAGGAGACTGACGGTCTATGTGTTAGGCGATGAGTCTCCGAATTTGTATCATTTTGATAATTTATTCAAATTAAAATAAAACTTAAAATTCCGTACAAGAAATTGGTCTAAAGGTTTATTTAGTTAGTAGTTGAATAGATTGACCAGGTGTCGAGATTTTTTGCAGACATTCCAAAAATGAAGTGATTACACCTAAAAATATGTGAAGTGGTATGAATTCAGCTACTGTCCCCTTAACCTTAAAGAATGTCTCATATAGTTAAATAATCATTCCTCAAATATATACTTATTTTTAACTGAATATTTAAAATATGTCTTACAACTGGTCAACATCGCTATTATTTTAATACATATGGAATGAAACATATTATATTTAGTGAGTACAAGGAGGAAAGAATATCCCGGGTTCATTTCGGATGAGAAATTTTAAAAATACAATTGGAATGAGTTTATAATTGAAGAGATATTTTGTCATCTAACTGAATAACAGCCTTAGAAGATTTTATGCAATTTCAATTTTCAAATTTATTATTCCACTTCTACATAAACTATTATTTTTCTAAAAACTTTTCCACCGTTATTTCAATAATTTTTAAAAATAATATTGCATACACTATATTTTTTATCTATTTTTACACGCTATATATTTATACGCTATATATAAAGCCTAAATTATTTATCTCGGTATAATATTGATAAACTCTGCTTAAGTACAGTTTTATAAAACTTTCCGGAAAATGTAATCTGTATTTAAATTTAAAAACTTTTAGAAATACCAGAATCTTTAAAGCAAGCACGTCCTCATTAAGCTTAGAAACATATGTTTTTTGATTGAAAAGTTTAAAATTACTTCTAAGACTCTGAAACCCGAATTATAAATTACTTCTTTACAACTTTTATTTTAATAGAAGCAAGTGAAAAGGGATTTGATGACGATGTTGTTTAAACATTTGGCATCATTTACTGAACGTGAAGCATGATTTTGCATTTTTTAAGGCTCTAAATTGATTTCAAAGTAACAGGGAGATAAGGAAAATGGAATGTATCTAGATCTGAGAAAAAAAAAATGTTCATTTATTGATGAGTAAAAACATGGAAATGTACTTTGCCTATCTCTATATATTACTTTGAAATCCCAGTGAAAGGAGTTTAGACAAGAATGTGACAAAACTTAAAGTAAGGGGGACGAAACAATGCTTTAATAGATTTGTACATTACAGACAGTTTGTTTGTTTTACTGCACCAGTTTCGAATTATATAGGAGATATTTTACTGTTCATACCACGATCCCCAAAATATAATTCGTTTTATATTACTTTAGCACAAGTATTAAAATTATATCTTATAAAATGTTTCGAAATAGATGTAGGAACTTAAAAATTTCTCTTACAGACAGCATGGGAAATGCTCTGAAATAAAAGAATAAGACAAAACGCCATTTTCACCTTGATTTAACATAAAATATATAAAGTGAACATTAAAAGGGTCCACAATCTTACTTAAATTGCGACTAAAGTAATGAAAAATATGCTAGAAGTTTAAAATATATATTTTATTTAAAACTTCTTAGTACTTTCAAGCCTTCCAAGCTCATCATCAGAGAATATCTTAATAACTAAATGTTGATTATTCATACAAATGCATTACTTTGTTTGGAAAATGAGAGAGCCAATAATTACTAGAATTGATTTTACGAGAATATGCAATCCCAAAATGCAAGACATATTTGCACTCATATATGATCATGCAAAAATCATATTCCCAACATACAATTATTACGCATCCACTATAAGAGACTTCTGACAGTTCTTCGAGGAGCCTGGGGCCAATGCCCCACATCCCCGACAGTAATACTATGGAAAACCAACAGGAACTGAATCATGGCAGCACTGGAGAAAAGACTTAAAATTTAGTGGGAAGGGGGAGAGAAAGAAACAATTCCTGAGCTCAAATGAAAAATAAATAGTAAGAATTAAAAAAAAATACTAGCAGTTAATCAGTTAATAAATACATTACTTAAAAATAATAAAAGGCTTAGTGAACAGTAACTCTCGCGCCTAGCTCATGCTTCATCGCGAGTCCAGGCTACTACGGCTTCACAGGTATTCGCTGTAATACGGCCTTGAAAAAGGCCCTTTGAGATAATACCGCGATCCACCGCAGAGTAGGAGCACAGTTCACAACTGATGGTGAGGGAAAAGTGGGCGACTCGCGACTTCGACTTCGAATACAATTTGAACAAGAGCTCCCGTGGGCAGCCCCACACATCCCCGGCATCAGGACAAGTGGAGAATGGCATGACAGTATTGAAGACATGAAGTGAAAAACAGTCGGGAGTGTGCAGACATCATGGCGTGGGAAGATGGTGGAATAACCAAGCAGGGTGGGCGGATGGTAAAAGCTGGCCAGAACCTTACAAAAACAAAGACCCCTTTCAGGGGACCATACATTTTTTACATAAAATTAATTTAAAAAAGTTTCCTAACACTGTGAAATTATTTACAATTTAGAAAAAATATATACAAGATAATTTACAAAAATTATTTACATAAATTAAAAATTTCGTATCAGTAATTTATGCTGCTTCTCCACACTCACTGGTTTCTGCAAGCCGTGTGCCGGTGGCGACGCTAAGAGACTTTCATCCTAGCTCTGACAAGAGCTTGCCACACCGCTGTATACACGTCTGACGTGTACGCCAGGAGAGAGAGGAATGAAGTGCATCCGGAGAAGGAAGTCGCTTAAGTAAGCGCTGGGCAAAAGAGGCGGAGCCTCGGGAGAATACTGCAATTTGAATGGCTAAGATAAGTTAACAGTCTGATCTTACGAGAATTAACTGAAAATTTTTACATTTCCTTAGAATTAGAGCTTTTAACATTAATATTTTTTGAATAGTTGGAATATTCGTCCATAAATTTAAGCGTTTTGTTGGCAATATCAGATTGTTTACAGATATCTAAATAAAGTTGGTCAAGATAGCTAGTAAGATCAGAGAATGAGTTAATTTGAAGTTCTAATTTAATTTTATCAAAAATTTGGAAAAGTTTCATAACATCATAACAAGTTCGTGACTATGGTAGATCGGATCAGGAGTGATAGGTGCCGAAAAAATCGGGACGGTTTGTTTTTTAGAATTTTGGATTGATGCGGAATTTTTAGGGTTGTTTTTGGCTTTTGCGATATCCGCATAAGATTTGTTTTTGAAGGGCTATTTTTTTACATCCGCGAAAAGATGGTGGGTGTGATTCTGAGCAGTTGCAACAGATTTGGATCTGATTTAATTTCTGGAGTAACAATTTTCTTTTTAGGGCATTCATTACTTTTACGATGTTCATAGCATTGAACACAACGCGGTTTAATAAAACAGTTATTTGAGGAGTGAAAAAAAAATTGGCAACTGAAACATTGCGGTGCTTTTTTAGGAGCTCTATAACTTTCAATTTTGACACGGAAATAATGGTTTGAATTAATTTTAAAAATATATTTCGAATTTTCGTTACGCGGAAGATGAATTTGGAAGAGCAGTAACGCTCTTTTATCTTTTCTGCAGGTCATTTGCACAATTTTATTTATTTCAAAGTCATCAATTTGGAGGGCTTCATTAATTTCATCAAGATTAAAACGCACGGGGAGACCCCTCATGACCGCTTTCAGTGGGGCCCTGGTGCCGGGCGTAAAGTAAAACTGGATGTTTATATCTTTTAAGTAATTTATATTTTTTTCCTTTATTGGTAGGGAATCCGCGAACAGTTTCATCCAACTACCTACCACTTTAACGTGAAATTTTGAGTCGCATTCGTGCGCATTTTTCCTAATAAGTGCCGTGATATCTTCTTCATATGGAATCGTAATAGGTTTGGGTGCCCTCGTGGCGCCATCTTCATTTGCAGTAGGGAAATGCAAACTTTCTTTTGGTAAGTTCTCAGTGCGAGCACTAGACATACTTTCTAAATCGAAATCATGTGGAATTGTTGCAAAGGATTTTCTGGGAGAGGAGGGTCGAGACACCTCATTCATGGATAATTCATCATCGTCTGTCATATTAATTTTAAAATTAATTGCGGGATCGCTATCCCTAATAACCTTCGCGATTTTCTTTTTTGGTTGAGAATTTTCTTCATCATTACTTTTGGCTTTATTTTTACGCGTCTTACTTTTTTTACTTTTAACCGGTTCAAAACTGTCCTTTCTCCCCTCTTTAGCCCACCAGATTGGGCCGAACTCTAAATTTTTATGTTTAATAAAAGGGTTTATTGAGCCATCGTCTTTAAAAAAAAACGAAGGACTTCGTCTGGAACCATTTCTATACATTCCGCTCGTGTAGTTAAATAATGACATAGGTTAACCCCGGGGGCATCGCATTATGATCCGTGAATGGATCGTACGTGTCATAATATGCATCGTAAGAAACGAAACTACCAGAGTCATCGAATCTATCAAGGATTTCTTTCGAGAGATTACTGATGGAGAGTCCAGCGAATTTAAGAAATTTGCCTAAGTGTGAATCCGGGGAATAAACAATAAGATCATTACCATTTCCAACACCACCTGCGTCCGACATCTCTGCCGGCACTGGTGACGAGACAGCTTGAAGTCAGAAATCAGTAGCTGGTGCCAACACTCACGCTGTTGGACGACTCGCTCCAAAAGCAGGTCTTCTTTTAGAAGCAGGGGAAAAGAGGAGGAGCTTAAGTAAAGAAGGATGAATTTAACTTGCTGAGAGAAGTTAAACGTGGAAGCTTATAAGTTTGTTGAGCAGAGTCAAGGCAAAAATTAAGATTAAATATTATTGAAGTACTATTAAAAATTAAGAATTTAAGAATTAATTTAAAATATATGCAGAGTATCTAAAATCATACCTAACTTCGGCCTTTTTCTGTTATGGATGTCAAAAATATCGTACACTGGGGGGTGAGTTAAGAGCACTGTTTTCAGAATTTTCCAAACATAGATGAAAGTTAATATTTAAATCTTGAATGTGTGTATTTAATCTGGGGCAGTCAATTTCTTTATACAGATGAAAATTTCGAACATAATATGGCATATCAAATATAAGTCTAATTTTAGAATTTTGATATTGTATTAGGAGTTTGATGTGGCTATAGGCAGCGTAGCTCCAAATTTGACATTCATAAGTCAGAAGGGGTATTAAAAAGGAGTTGTAAAGGAGCAATTTTATTATTAATAGACATCATTGTTTCGAGCTAATAAGGGATAAATTAAGTTTTTAGCTGCTCGAAATTTATAGCGCGCGTACTGGATATGTTGTCTGAAGGTGAGGTTTTTGTCAAGAATAATTCCTAAATATTTACAAGTGTTCGACCATGGCAAATCTGTATTATTAAAGTTAATTTTATATTTATTAAGGTTTTTTTCGGTTAGTTTACAAAAGAGGATGGCTTGTGTTTTGTTAACGGTAATTTTAATTCGCCATTTTTGGAACCACTTTGACAGTATTTTAAGATGGCGAGAGATTGAAAGAATAGTAAATTTTCGATTGCGATGAATAGCAAAAACACAAGTATCATCCGTGAATTTAGCCAAATTAGTAAAGGGGTGGCGGGGCATACCATTAATAAAGAGATTAAAAGGGATTTCTGAAATTCGGGATCCTTGAAGGATTCCGAAAGGGGCAAAGAGGTTCCTAGAGAGTTTACGATTTACACGTACATAAAAATTTCTGTCAAGGAGATAGTGTAAATTAGTTTAATTAAATAGGGGGGGGGTTGTAATTAATTAATTTAAAGATAAGGCCCAGAATCCAAACTTTGTCGAACGTTTTTTTCAATATCAAGGAAGACTGCGGCTGCATAACTTTTAGTTATTTTGGCTGTTGTTCCACCAGTCTATAAACCTGATGAGGAGCGGATAGCTCCTCGCTGAAGCCGAACTGATCAGGTGACATTAAGTTATTATTATTAATATGATTATTGAGATTTTTTGCTATAAAGGCTTCGGCAAGTTTACTTAGAGAATTGAGACGGGAAATGGGGCAATAGCTGGTGGGGTTTTCAAGTGGTTTGAAATTTTCAAGGATAGGAGCAATTAGTGCAGTCTTCCAGTACAATGGGAAATAAGAAAATTTAAAAAGGCTGTTAATAAGAATGGTGATTTTTGGAATATAGGAGTAAGGGAGTTTCTTAAGCATTTCATTAGTAATCTTCCTGACGCCTGGGGATTTTTTTATTTTTAAGTTTAGAGATTTATTTAATGATGTCAGCATGGGTGATCGAAAGAGTGGGTGGGGGTATGGGATTGCTTAAGAAATTTCTGACGGTCTCATTTACATCTCTCCCAGTTTCAAAATTTACAATTGGGTTTCCTGTGAACTGCAATTCCAGGCTACTGGCAATAGCGTCTGCTTTTTCTTCGTCATCGTAAGCGTAGTTATTTGAATTTGGAATATTAATGGGAGGCATTTTAGTGACAGAGCTCTTAAATCTTTTAGCTGTCTTCCATATGCTAACGTCCTCTGGTGAAAGTGATTGGAGGTACATACTCCAGCTGTCTTGGCGTAGTCGATGGAGAAAATTTTTAAGTTCTTGTTGAGCTCTGTTCATAATAATTTTGTCCGAAATTCTGCGCGTACGTTGCCAAATTTTCCTTGCACGATTTTTATTTGCGGTTAATCTGAGACATGGGGATCTAATCTATAAAAATTGTTATCATAAATCTGAATAGAAGCACGATCAACACCGTCTTTAATTTCACTAGTGATTTTCTCAGTATGGGTTTCAATGTCGTTAGTGCTGTTGATCTCGGGAAGAAGGGGGGGGGGGGATTTCTTTAATGATGGTTTGGAACTGAGTCCAATTTATTCTGTTGATAATTTTAGGAAGAGGGGGTGGAATTTTGACTTCAATTTTAAGATTTATCGGGTTATGATCTGAACTCAGTTCCGGTAGAGATTGCATGTTTTTGACATAATTAAACCCGTTATAAAGTCCGAAATCAATGGTGCTACTACTGTTGTTTAGAAATTCTGGTTGGGGTGGCCGGAAAAACAATGTCCGCAGTTGTATTTTAAAGAAAATTGTAGGTTCTATTGCCATATGTGTTGCTGTGGTTGCAGTTCCAGGAAGGGTGATGGGCGTTTTATTCACCAATCAGAAATGTGTTAGCGTCATAAAGGAGGAGGTGAATAAGATCGTTCATGACGTTACTCGCGCTCTCATTCACAGAGCAATAAACTGAGAAAAAGTAAGTTCCGGGGTGGCAGGAATTTTTAAAGTTACACCTGTTGCGTTGACGATGTTTGGAAGCCGGGCAGGGGTGGCAGGGTAAAAATTTAGACTATTTTTAATGCAGACAGCCGTGCCCCTATTGGGTCGCGAGCTCTTGCGGTTGTTGAAATCTTTACGAAAGATGTGGTAATTTGGAATTTTGAAAGAGATGCCAGGT
Source organism: Maratus speciosus (assembly GCA_963932465.1). Lineage (NCBI taxonomy): Eukaryota > Metazoa > Arthropoda > Arachnida > Araneae > Salticidae > Maratus > Maratus speciosus. Next base: position 539,633,073 of record OZ010786.1, on the reverse strand, counting down.
CGTAATTTTGTTTCTTGGATTAAAAGAATATCGGGGTTGTGCTCCTTCACAAACGCCCTGAGCTCAGAAATTTTCCCAATTATGCCATCACAATTCCACGAAAAAGTATTCAAACATCCTCTGGAACCCATTAATGAGCCAGAGCTTGCGGTTGTTCGAAGGCTGTCATAAGTATGGACATTTTAGCTAAAGGGTCTTGGATTGCTATTATTTTTTGTAGAATATTTTGATATTTTGTAATAAGTTGTTGGAAGTTTTGGGCTTAAAATTACTGTGGTATTTGATCCATGATATTTTTTAAGGTACTGAATTTAAAGATATCGTTTGAAAGGGGTTGGGTATGGGTGCCTTGGGCTGAGGTCTGGGTGGGTGCTGGTGTTGGAGCTGGAGCTGCGGCGGATGCGCATGAGAAATTAGGGTTGGTGGGAGATGATTTAAAGGTGGATCTGTTAATTTTAGGATATTTGGCGCAGCCGCGGTAAGATGCTGCATGATTTTGGCCGCAGTTACAACAAATGGGGGTGTCAATTTTTCCCTTTCTTTTGGGACATTCTGGAGTAGTATGACTGCCGTCACACTTACAATATCGTGAATTTAGCCTGCAGGTGGCGCTGGAGTGATGCCAATACTGACAGTTGTAACACTGCATCACTCTGTGGGGGGGGGGGGGATTTTAATTTTCAATATTCTGGTTTTAGTATAAAGGTAACAGTATTATGTACTTATTTTCACTAAAATTTCCTCTTTGTATGCATATTTTCAGATTTTATCGTACGCGCAAGATTTTTTTCTCTTATCATATATTTTTATCATTTCAGTATTTATTTATGAATTTACCAGTATATACAGTAAAACTCGGATATAACGCTCTTTCAGGGGACCGGGCTAGAAGAGCGTTAAAAGCGGGAAAGCGTTAAATGCGGGAGAAAGTTTTCAACATTTTAAAATTGAGAATATTAGATTATCTGCTTTAAATAATGCGGGGAATCACTTTCGTGTTTTATTTAAAATAGAAACTCCACAGCATAGGTACAAAAACGTTTCCTGCATTTTAAATATCACAAATTTACATAGTGATTACAAAGTGTATTATTATTTCAAATCAGAATAAGTAAAAGAATTGTCAACATTAAAAGCTACAAAATATATTTAACATTTCTAATAGGAACCTTTATCCTTATATTAAACATAAAATAAAATTATGAAAGAAACTAATAATACTATTTTGTTAAAAAAATAAATAAATAAATAAAAATAAAGTAACATTTGTATTCTTGAGCACCACTATGAGGACTATAAACTTTCACTTACTGTTTATTCTGTTTTAGAGAAAAACTTACTAAGTTTCGTCTGACGGATGGACGAACTACCACACAAAAGAGCGTTTTCTGCTTTGTTTATATGTCTTAATATATCTTCATGTGAAGCGGCGGTATCTACGGAAGCAGTATGTAGGCGGATAGTGCTAAAAGCTTCCATTACTTCAGCTATCGTTGGGATACGCTCTTGAACATCGCCTTCAGCAACTTCATCAGGGTCCTCTTCTTCTGCGGCATCCTGTACAGTGTCCCCTATAATGTCGTCAATGCTCCTAACGTTGCTTGTGATAACGTCTTTATCAATGTTAAGATAGCTCTAAAGGCTGTGCGTCCTCGTCGTCTATAGGATCCGACCCCTCATCAGCTGCATCCATATTATAGTTGGCGTCTGTTATGAAGCCTGCCGTTTTAAAGCAATTTTGAATTATTTTAGGTTCGATTGCATCCCAACCAGCGCTAAGGTAGTTCATGGCGTCGAGGAGAGTTACAGAAGATCGACTACTTTTATTTTCCATTTCATGTAGAAATCGTTTCACTATACGTTTGCGATAATGTTGTTTTAAAACCTTTATGATCCCTTGATCCATTGGTTGAAGTACGTTTGTGGTGTTTGCAGGTAAAAATTCCAGAGAGACGTTTGTAATATCTGGTATTTCTTGGGGATGCGCTGCGCAATTGTCTACGAATAGTATGACATGCCTTTTTTTGCTTCTGCATCTCGACATCAAAATCAGAAACATATTTAATGAACTGGGGACCCGTCATCCAAGTCTTACGTTGATGTGTATAGTCAAAGGGCAGTCGTTTGATGTTCTTGAAACAGCGAGGTTTGGCCGATTTTCCAATCACTAGAGGCTTGCGTTTGTCACTCCTATCGGCGTTGGAACAAACAAGCACGTAACACGTTCTTTACTGAGCTTCCCTCCCTAACACTGCTCATCTTTTAACGTTAAGGATTTATCAGGCATCGCTTTAAAAAATAAGCCAAATTCGTCGGCGTTATAAATATCACAACTGGCATAGTTTTTGATAAGATTTGGAAGATTGTTCTTTTTCCAAAATTCTTCATTTTCTGTGTTCACGGCACCGGATTCTCCGCAAAATTTCTTGGGTTCGAAATCGGTCAAACCATCCATTAGATGGAGTAAAATCTTCAATTATTAGCTTTTGAGTAACTTCTGCAGCATTTTCTTTAACTATGGATCCACTGACAGGTATGTTACAGTGTCTTGATTCAGGAAACCACTCGTACATAACTTTTTCTAAATCTTCATAGTTTCCTCTTTTCACTCTCTTTTTCTTTGAGCCACCAATAGCAGCATTTTTTCAATATCTTTTCTGTTTTGAAGAAGAGTCCGAGGAGACGACGGTGCGATATTCATGGATAACGCAAAATCTTTTTGGCTCACAATAGGGGATTTTTTGTCATAATACTTTCGAATTTCTAATTTTTTTGAAATCGTCAGCGTCTTTCTTTTCATACTTTTATCTTCCATGTTGCTCCTAATTGGAGTCGCCAGCAATACTGCTTACTTATGTGTAAATGAAAAAAGCGGGAACAGTTTGTGTGAAGTAAGAGACAGACTGGTGCTACTGAGATGGACAGAATAAATTATTTTATTCTCTGATACAATGAGAAAAAAACCACAGAGCTGGCTGATTTTTTTTTTTTTTTCATAGTCTTTGGGCGTTGGCTGGCTGCCAATTCCACGTATCCCCACCTTCTCTCTCTGTGTGTGCACGGGCGAGAAAATGAAAACTTCGGATGCAAACCAAAGCACCAAAGCGTAAAATCCGGGATTTCTTTGTTCAAAGGACCAACAAAAAGCGCGTTAAAAGCAGGAAAGCGTTAAAAGCAGGGAGCATTAAAAGCAATGAATTTTTACATTGTTCTTATGGGTATGGTTCAAGGGATCGGGACAAATGAGCGTAAAAGGCGGGAAAGCGTTTTATGCGGTGAGCGTTATATCCGAGTTTTACTGTATATATATTTTTAAATATAAATATAAATATGAGCTTTATATTTAAATGAAGTTTGATTTTTATTTTTGACTTAGTACACAAGTTTTGAAGCTTGGAAAATAGTGGTATTTTTCCATTTTCGACGTGTTCAAAGTTTTCGTACCCTCTTAAATCTCTGCAAAGCCGAGTTGTTTAGATAGTCTATCTCTCTCTTTACATATATATAACGATACGGTATGACGTGCCGATAAAGAGGTTATTTCAATTTTGCCGATGTCAACGAGTGGTTTATTTATAAAATCAAACATATTGAAAGTAAATTAAGCCGGTTTTGCTATTAGTTGAGCGTTTCTCGCAAAAATGAGTTACTTCTGATTACAATATCTTCATACGATGAGTTGTTGGTGATGATAGCATGATTTTGTAGGTGCAATGGCCTGTCTGGATGCGACATTTCATTCCCTGATCGGAAGGATGGTGCATATTGAGGTGTAAAAATCGCTTAGTTTAAACTAATTTTCAATTTTTAAACTTATTATTTCATTATTATTTAAACGACAATTTTTCTAACAAGATGCATGAATCATAAATTGAATTATCTTTTTAACCCTTCATGTACTGAATTACGAATTCGTGAAAATTTTATTTTCTAAAACATTTTTCGTGAGTTGTTTAAAATACATTATAAGATTCACATAATCATTTATAAAATTTTAGAAAGATTTTAGAAGGATTGAAGGATTAGAATAATTGATTAAATTTTAATTTATAGGGATTTTTTGCAGTATTTATAACCCCCACTCAAATCTTTTATTTTAAATATTTTTCTTAGTATTTTGTAGAATTAGGAAATGTACAAATATAATGTTCTTACAATAGCTATATAGAAATATTGCCTAATTGACCCCCCCCCCCCCAACCTAACGCCAAGATGTAAAGGCAAAACAAATAATCCTTTTAAAAATATTTTTTGTTTTGTGTAACCAGTAATGCTTTTGGAACAAGATAAAGTAATGTATCTATAACTCATTCTAATCCGCATTACAACTAATAGGTGTATTAACACGTTCACTGCCGCAAAAAGTAAGATTTTCCAAATTTCTCCTTGAAAGTCGTTTTCCACAAGAAATTCTGAAAGGTAAATTTCGCTTTACTAATACAGCGAAATTTCTGCCAATAAATATGGCATTTTTTTTCATTTTAAAATAATAGTGAGAAAGTAATAAATTAAAGCCATTAATATTAAAGTTACGAGTACACTCGTAGCGTGGCAGTCAACGTGTTAAATGAATTATATATATATATATATATATATATATATATATATATAAAAATAATGTTACTTATAAGCACCGTCGTTGTTACAATGTTAAAGGGTTAAATAATATTATACATGCTGTTTTTTTTGGTTAGAAAGCGGAAAATATTTATATTTGAATAATATTGCAATACTCTGCTTAAATGCAGTTTATAAAACTTTCCGTGAAATGCAATCTTTATTTAAATTTCAAAACTTTTACAAATATGAAAATCTTTAACCCAAGCACCTCCTCATTAAGGTTAGAAACATCTGCTTCTTGATTAAAATGTTTAAAACTACTTTCTAAAACTCGCAAACCTTAATCATAGAATACTTTTTTTTTATATTTTAATAGAATAAAGTGAAAAGGGAGTTGATGACGATGTTGTTTAAACATCTCGCATAATTTACTGATATTTAAACATACTTTTGCATTTTTAAGTTCTAAATTCAATTGCAAGTCAGAGGGGGGACAAGAAAAATGTTATACGTCTAAATCTTTAAAACACATTTTTAATTAGTAATGATGAGTAAAAACATGGAAATGCGCTTTGTTTATATACAACAATGACATGCTAGTGAAGGAAGATTATACAAGAATGATACAAATGATAAAGAAGGGGTGAAGAAACAATGATATAACAGATTTCTATATTGTAATTATGTGCAACTGTTTCGAAGTGTATAGTTGATATTTTATTTCTCATACCACTATCTCCAATCAATGTACTCGTTATACATTTCTTTTGCATGTGTATAAAAATTTTATCTTGCAAACTATTGTTTCAAAATGGAGGTAAGGACGTATACATTTCTTCTACAGTCTTTAAATCTGCAGCAGAATGGAGAAATTCGTTAAATAGTTTTACTTTTTGGAAATATATGATATACGACATCTTTCTCATGAAAATATTTGAAAATATAATTTTAAATAAAGGATTTTGTAGACAGATTTGGACGTTACATATAGAGGGATGTGGACTTTACATCTCTTCACAAAATCATTATTTTATATATTTGTTCTATTGACTATCTAGGTGAATCTTAAATCAGTGTGGTGTCAGTTTAATTTATTGAAGTGTGGATGGCTTTTAAGCAGATAACAGGTTGAGCAGAAAGTTCTGGGAAATTTGTGGAAATTGCGTTGTTATAAGCAAATTAACAACAAAAGCAACAAGGACTATTCTTCAAAGTAGAGACCATCATAGTCCATGAATTTCTGCCATCGTTCTGCCAGATTCCGGATATGCTGGAAGTACCATGGCGGTTCCTTGGAATAGAAAAACTCTTGACACGCTTCTTCAACTTCGTTGAAGGATTCAAATAGACGGCCCTTGAACAAGTGTTGCATTGATCGAATGATTCCATAATCGGATTCAGCTACGTCTGGACTGTAGGCGGGGTTGTGGAAGAATTTCGACACCGTCCAACTGTGCAAACTTGTCTTTAGTCCTCTGGGCCACGTTCGGTTTGGCATTGTCCTGCTGAAACAAAGCGCGCTACCGGCTGATCAATCTTGGATACTTCTGCACCAATTTGTCGTAGATGCGATCCAACTGCTGGCAATAGAGCTCGGCATTGATAGCACGACCATCATATACGATACAAATTCTGATAACTATTAGGTTAAAAATTTCCCAGAACTTTTTGCTCAACCTAATAATAAAATATGTTACTGCATGCTGCTGTTAATTCTATTTAGAATAAGCTATTAACTGTAGAAAGAATGAATAATTATTAGTAAAACTTTTATTACCAAGTACTACAATAAGGGTAAAAACTTTCGCAGCATGTTTAAAATGGTCATTAAAACGTAAATGATGCTTGATATACGTTTGAACAAAGTCAGTACATGTACATTTGAAAACTCAACTTCATAATAATTGGTCCCATGCCATTTAACATACTGTTTTTAGGTGCGTTCGTAATTATATAAATACGTAGCACCTATAGTCGTCGTTCAGTCCGTCCGTCCGTCCGTCTGTCCGTCCGTCTGTCCGTCCGTCTGTCCGTCCGTCTGTCCGCATGTAACAGAGCAAAAACTACCCAACCGAATGGTCTGAAATTTCAAATATATGATTGTTGCAAAATTTTGTCGAGCCATTTCAAATTTTATGAAAATCGGATGTATAGTTTAATTACAGGGACAGTCAAAAGTTTTTCTTTACATTACGGCCAATGGGAAAAATTATTGCAAGTGCATTTTAATGATATTAGAGCCTTCCGAATGATCTGAAATTTTAAAGATATAACTGTTGCAAAATTTTGTCGAGCCATTTTAAATTTTAGGAAAATCGGATGTATAGTTTAATTACAGGGACAGTCAAAAGTTTTTCTTTACATTACGGCCAATGGGGAAAATTATTGCAAGTGCATTTTAATGATATTAGAGCCTTCCGAATGATCTGAAATTTTAAAGATATAGCTGTTGCAAAATTTTGTAGAGCCATTTCAAATTTTAGGGAAATCGGATGCATAGTTTAATTACAGGGACAGTCAAAAGTTTTTCTTTACATTACGGCCAATGGGAAAAATTATTGAAAGTGCATTTTAATGATATTACAGCCTTCCGAATGGTCTGAAATTTTAAAGATATAATTGTTGCAAAGTTTTGTTGAGCTATTTCAAATTTTAGGAAAATCGGATGTATAGTTTAATTACAGGGACAGTCGAAAGTGTTCCGTTACATTACGGGGAATGGGAAAAATTATTGCAAGTGTATTTTAATGATATTACAGCCTTCCGAATGGTCTGAAATTTTAAAGATATAATTGTTGCAAAGTTTTGTTGAGCTATTTCAAATTTTAGGAAAATCGGATGTATAGTTTAATTACAGGGACAGTCAAAAGTGTTCCGTTACATTACGGGGAATGGGAAAAAATTATTGGGAGTGCATTTTAATGATGTATCAGACTATGTGCTTTATGAAGTGCAAAAAAGTATACATTCAGTACAATATGGGGTGCAAAAAATAATTATAAAACTAGTTATAGTACGAACGCACCTCATTTGCCACGTTTGACGAGCAATTTCCAACTTGTTTTTTAATATTTTTAACCCGGCATTAGTCGCAGGTGGTATTTTTGCCGCCCATATAAATTATCCTCTCCTAACTTATATCCCCTTGCAAATTCAATGGAGACTTTCCATGTATCTGACTTTAAATGTTTCTACACCACCATAGTGAAGTAACTTGATGTCTCTATTTTTCTTCCAAGTACACTTTTAGAAGCAAATTTGAAATTGGTGGAAAAGTCTGCGCAACGATCATTAATGTCAATTAATATTCACTTTTCTCATTATTCCAAATATCCTTAATGAAATGTATAATTTAAGTAAACTTCGCTGAAATGTAATATTCGAATAATAAGTGAAAAATATTTCTTAGTTTACAATTTCTGTATGCGGGGCCCGGCGGCAAAAAGGCCGCGCCCGACTAATAACGTTCTGAAAAAAGACGCGACTTTTCTTGGGTTAAATAAATATATATATATATATATATATATATTTTACCTACCTAAAGCTGCTGTTTTAACACGATTTAAGACTAAACTGTTCACGGATTATGGTTATTGAATTAATTAATACTACTTTTTAATTGCATTAATAACATTTGAAAATACTAATTTTTAATAGTAGTCTTCTCCTTATTTAAACAGACAAATTAGTGATGATATAACGTAAATATTACTAGTAATGAAAAAGATTTATTTATTATCCGCAAACCAGTAACCACATAGTCATGTAAAAACATAATTTAGTGCACAATTAAACCCTTATCACTCTCTTGAAATTCGAAGTTAAAAGTTGCATTGGGTTCAACTTGATAAAACAAAAACTTCTCGCTGTATTATTGTTCTAAAGTATTTATATAACAGCTTTATTTTATTTACAGAAAGTATCAATATTAAAATTATACCATATGTTTGCAAATTTTACATTACTGACTCTGAATTATTGAATTGTGTATCATAGCAATTTCTAGAAAAATTCTTTTAGATTTTGAAAGCCAAATTTTTAACCAAATTTCTCCTAAATATCACCAAATTCTATTTACAAATTCATCATCCGTCCAACATTCTTCATCCGTTAAAATTGCTCTCCATGATTACTTAAGCATGGTGATTTTTACTTATTTCTATTTCACTATTTTCCATGATCATAATAAATTGCATTCAAAACTGGGATTTTTACTGTCCCGTTTAATCAGCAACTCGGATAATCCGATCCTGGTTAAGAGGCTACTTCAGTCAAACGGAAAGACCCGTTCGCCAATGCTAATCCTATGGAAGAAATTTATAAAGATATCTCGGTCGCATTTCAATATTTTTAAATGATTTCTTTTGCATTGAATAGTTGAGATCGACCTGTATGCAGGCCGTTATTTACTTTTTCGATTTTGTTTACAGGTATTTTTTATAAAGACACTTTTATTTTCGGAACCGGTTTCGAAAGTAAAAGCATCCCCATAAAAAATATCTGCAAGCAAAATCGAAAAAGTAAAAAACGGCCTGCATACAGATCGATCTCAACTATTCAATGTAAAAGAAATCATTTAAAAATATTGAAATGCAACCGAGATATCTTTATAAATTTCTTCCATAGGATTAGCATTAGCGAATGAGTCTTTTCATTTGAGTGAAGTAGCCTCTTAATCGAGAGTCTACTGTGCTTTCATACCACCTATTTTATTTATAGCAATATTTTACTGATATACATGGAACCAACGTTCTTTTAATATGTGTGATTTTCTTTTTTCTACAACGCTTTTAAACAAACAAACATCATACACATTTATTAACACAAATGACATTAGTTACGAAAACAAATTGCATTCAATATAAGATGGAATTATTTCTCTAATAAACCAACACAAACAAAAGTTTTTCATTTACATTTTCTTATCATTTCTTTGTTTACATATTCAATTTTTTACATTCCCATGTTGAATTATTCATTTATAAAAGACTCGAATGAATACTTGCATTGATTAAAAAGTAAATCACCGGTTAATAAAAAATGAATGAACATGTGAATATTAGTAAATAGAAATGAAAGTATAGTCCTTTTCATCCATTTTTTTAGCAGATTACTTTTTACTATTTTATTAAGGGATTTTTTTTTTTTTTTTGGGGGGGGGGATTTTCTGCAGATTAAAAAAGTATGGTTACATAATTACTAATAGCATAGAATTAAATAACAGAATCACATAATATTTATAAATACTCAATTTCCATAAATTTATACTACCTACACAAATTAAAATAATTTTCCAAATTACTTTTAGTAAATTAAAATTTTATACTAATTAAAACATTTATGGAAATCAGTGATTTTTTCCTTTTTTTTTACCGACCATGTTTTATCAAAAAAATTTAATTTCCATTAATGTAAAATAATCCATTAATGTAATAATCCATTAATGTAATTCGTTGAAAATTAAAATAAGTTTATTCTGTAATTCAATGTTTACAAATGGTGTTGTTATAAATCTTTATTGCAGTAATTGGTATATTATATTTCACATTTCTTGAACTTAATATATGGTGTTTACAAGACATATGGTTTAACCCTTTATGTACTGAATTTTGAATTCATGAAAATTTTATCTTCTAAAGCATTTTTCGTGAATTGTTTAAACTACATTAGAAGATGTGCATAATCACTTAATAATTTTTTCAAGGATTATAGGATATAGAAGGATTAATTAAATTTGAATTTATAGGGAATTTGTGCAGGGTTTATAACCCCACTCTAATCTTTTATTTTAAATAGTTTTCTTAGTATTCTGTAGAATTAGGAAATGTACAAATATAATGTTCTTACAATAGAAATATAGAAATATTTCCGAATTGGAAAATACCCCCCCCCCCCCAACCCCAAGAAAGCTGAAAAAATGTAAAGGCAAAAGAAATGATCCTTTTAAAAATATTCTTGTTTTGTGTAACCAATAATGATTTTAAACAAGATAAAGTATTATATCTATGACTCATTATACATTGTATTACAACTAATCGATTTATTAAATGAATTTTATAACAAATTATTTTAATGGACTTTATAAGTACTGTCAGTAGATAAAGGGTTAAACGCTATGTAGGTAAGATTTGATTTTCTGCTCAAAAATGTAACGCTGTGATGATACTTATAATCTATCTTTGCAAATCTGTACAAAAATCAAATACATAGATAAAACAAATTTCACTTTATCATCTTGTTGTTTTTGAGAGAAAATGTATAAGATAAATTTGGATGGTGCATTTACATTTCAGACTTAAGTTTGCAAATATATACATTTTAATTTCCATTTAATTAACACAAAATTTACACTTTGGATTAAAGACATGTGAACAAATTTACCATAACATCAATAACAAAAATTTATTGTTTAACATAATTATATAATGTTCAGACAGATGAGTTTCAAGAATTCTAAAATCTTAAAATGAAATGTAACTTTCAAGCAATGCGTTTTAACTGATATGTTAAACTGCTATCTTTGTTCAAGTCAGTATATAAAAAACTCACCTATGATAGTCCGATTTAAAAAGTATTATATATCCACTACAATAAATCGCAAAGCAAATAAAATTTTTAAAAAGTAATTATCATTATAATAAAGCAAAATTACTAAAGGATATATTTCTCTATTAAATTATAAGGAAAAATATGTTTAAAATTAACTTATAAATCTGTAACGTATATTTATTTAATATATTCACAACATATAACATATAATTAAAATAATAAATCTTTGTAAAAAATCACCATAAAGTAAAAACAATACGTACGACGCCTTTCGAGCTAAAAATAGTAACAGTTCGTCATCACATGTGCTGTTACACTTTTACTACAGTAAACACGTGGCCGTAAGGGGACAAGGTAAATAATGTGTTTACTGTAGCTGATGTCGAGCTGTTAATATTTTTAGCTCGAAATGCGTCCTATGTATTGTTTTTATTTTATGGTGATTGTTTACAAAGATTTATTATTTTAATTGTTTCATATCGCCAGTTCACGGTGCTGTTTCGCTATCTATTTATATAAAATCCAAGTCTCTGTGTGTCCCTCACGATTCCGGTAGGACCACCTCATTGAAATGAGTAATTGTTGAAAAATACTAATGCAGGGTTACCACAGTAGCGCCAAATGTTGGCCAACTTGGCTATAGCTGGCTAATTTGGTGAAATTCCCATTTAAAACTATTAATCTTTCATAAAGGAGGCCACCAAAATTTAATTTAAACTCCGCTCTTTTAAGATATTTTTTCAAAATCTATGGGTGAGAATTTAAAGTACATCTTTACATCTTCCTCCCGATGCTACTAATAAAATAACCGCCAATAGACGACGGTGCACTGTATGAGCTCCTAACTGCGCGATTTTAATGTGCTTTAGGTACTTTTCCAGTATAGGTGCGTTGACGAAAAAGGAAATTTGGCAACATTTTCCGGGAACCTATCCACTGTTTCATTTTATATACACACGCATTTTTTTTTTCGATATTTACACGATTTATTTATACGATTAAAAAAGCCGTTTCTCTAATTTTATACAGAAACAGATGTAATTTGTACATAAAAATATGAATAATATACATATAAAATAAACCTATGAAAAAAACGCTCATCAAGTTTGTTTTCATAGCTGTTTATGTGATTTGACAACAAATCTCAATATTTTTCCGTTATACGGACACCATGCCAAAATGTATGCGGTACTTTTCCGTTATACGGACAGCATTGTCGCCAAGCGCAATAGTTGGCGCAAAATGAAAATCGCGTGAATTGAAACATTTGAAAAATAAAAGAAAAAACATTCTCGATAGTAAAGTGGGCATTTTAAAAATATAACATTTGAAAATTACAAACTTTTACGAACTATTTTATTAAATCACAAATATATACTTAAAATAAGTGAACAAATAACTGTTATACAATAAAGTAATAAAATAAAAAATCATATTAAACTGCTGCCATAAAATTATAAATATCTTTCAGCATTGCGTTAAACATTTCATTTTTTGAATGAAGGCGTCGCCACATAAAATCTATGAGATACGACTCTAAATGATGACGAACAGCTCCCCGATGTCTTTTGTTGCGCCATTTTGCGATGCCCCATAATCTCTGAACATTTGGAGTATGGCATCCAGTATTAGGGTCGACAAAATTGTATTCGTGATTTACTGTGAAATGATCATAACCAGCACTTAGCAGTTCATCTGTTTTATATCCTTTCCAGCAATCTGTATAAATAATAACAGACTTTCATCTACTTCTATAATTTTATTAGGTCCACCGATTTTTCTATTTGGTCGTGAACATAAAGCATTTGATCAAACTTCTCTCGAATAACTATTCCATTCCACTGTTGTGTTGTGGTTCATATCAAGTTGCAGCTCACAAAACTCAATCGATGTCAACTCTTTGCACGATAAATATATAAACCTCAAAGCATTAAGAAAATTCGGCACAGATGTCATATTCGCCCCATATTGGCGCGATTTTTTTCGGTTGCCAATTTGGCGAAAACATCAACAGCATAAACAACATAATCCGGGTTACCACATGAAGCAAAATAACGACACTTTGGCGCCAATTAAGTACCCGTTGTGTATATGACATTGGCGTATATGGGCGATTATGACATCTGTGCCGAAAAGTCACCCGCGATCCGTTAAACAAAGTTTTTTGTCGTATTCCTACGCTTTCTTCGCATGATCGTAAGCTACAACTCAATTTCGGATTTCCAGAACTCATCCATAATTTCATTTCATGATTTTTTGAACACAATCTTTTATTATGCAGAATTCCAAATTCCTGAAACAGTTTTATTACAACTTTCTTATCATCTGGTAATTGCCAAATGATAAAATCCATCTCAGCATCAGCAGTAAAAGTAAACTACAACTTTATAAAAAAAAAGCATTTTGAATTCGATTAATAGCAAATTAAAAAGCTTTCCAAAGGTTAAGGTTAAACAATAATCATTCACGTGATTCACGTTTCATAAATAACAAATCACAATATTTCGAATGGTTTACAATAAAAATCTACGATCAGGGTTGAAATAATTGGCGCATTAGCATACATTTTGGCATGCTGTCCGTATAACGGAAAACGTATGCTAATGCACCAATTATTTCAAAATGCTAAAAGATATTTGTAATTCTATGCCAGCAGTTTAATATGAGATTTATTTTATTGCTTTATTTTATAACAGTTATTTGTTCAATTATTTTAAGTATATATTTGTGATTTAATGAAATAGTTCGTAAAAGTCTGGAATTTTCAAATGTTATATTTTTTAAATGCTCACTTTAGTACGACAATATTTTTTCTTTTATTTTTTAAATGCCGTCAATTCATGTGATTTTCATTTTGCGCCAGCTATTACGCTTGGCGGCAATGGTATCCGCATAACGGAAAAGTACACAAATCTCACTTTCTGATGCCCAAATTACACCAAACTTTTTTTAAAAAACGCCAAAGCCCCTACAGTGGAAAAGTATCAAACTGTCTATTATTTTGCGCTATCTGTGTTATAGTTTATACTATATGCAAGGTGAGTGGAGCGAAGAGTTTAAACATTAAATATTAAAGTTTCGGCACAGATGTTATATACACGACGGGTACTTAACTGTCCCCAAAGTGTCGTTATTTTGCTTGATATGGTAACCCGGATGTTGTTGTTTATGCTGTTGATGTTTTCGCCAAATTGGCGTCGTAAAAAATCGCTCGGCACAGATGTCATATTCGCCCCATATGGGCGCGATTTTTTTCTGACGCCAATGTCATATACGCAATGGGTACTTAACTGGCGCCAAAGTGTCGTTATTTTGCTTGATGTGGTAACCCGGATTATGTTGTTTATGCTGTTGATGTTTTCGCCAAATTGGCAACCGAAAAAAAATCGCGCCAATATGGGCCGAATGTGACATCTGTGCCAATCGCTCTAATATGGGGTATGTATGACAACTGTGCCAAAGTTTCTATAAAGCAGTATAAGACTAAAAATTAAGAATAAAATAAATGCAAAATAAGACTAAAGAAGAAAGAAAAAATCATGCGTTAAGCATAGAATATGAAACACTTTCCAACACATCCTGAATGCTTTAACAAAACTTCGTTATTTAGGGAAATAAGGTAAATAAGATAACTAAGTAAACATTTTAGAAAACGCATAATTTTTTTTAAAATTGATTTCAGCAGTTACCGTCTATAGCCAATAGTACCGCTATTACATGCCAGTATTTAGCTAACATTTAATTTAACTACTCTTAAAGCTACTGAAATCACATTTCCAGATATTATCATCCATAGACGGTTACGTATCCAATTCTTTGCATGACCCTGTATATCATTTTATCTATATTCTACAAACATTTCTTAGTAATCTAAATGCAGTTCAGCGTAAAACTGCATAAGTCCTTTAAAAACCACCTTTAAGCAATTTATTCTCATACTCAGTAACCCTTACGAATTCTTTTGTGTAGCCCTGCATATGAACTGTAGCATTTATACACACGGTATAGCATGCATAAATGTAGTGAAACATAAAAACGCATATCATAATTAAAAATTCATTTCTAGCAATCATTGCTTATGTACGTACAATACTTCCGAGAAAAGTTTCTTGGCGAGAAAGATGTTTGCCAGCGTATTTTCTGACAACCTATTTACTGCTTCAAGCTCACAAGCAATTTTTTGCACATGTATACAATTTATTTAATGTAAAAAAAAGCTATTTACCCATTTTTATAAAGAAACAGAAGCAATTTTTGCACAGATGTCATATACGCATCGGAGTTGGCGTGATTTTTCTCTGACGCCAATTCGGCGGAAATCTCGCTTTTTCGAATACCAGTTACTTGTATATTTTTAAATTATTTGCTATCATTTTGAAAAGGAAATAACTATAAATAAATAAAAGTTTGAATGATAACTATAGAACAAAACAGTTTATATAATTTAAAAACAGAAAATAAAAGTAAATAAAAAAATTATTAATAAATAAAAAACAATAGCAGGCAAAATACCACCATTTTAGCGCCATAGGTATCCCGGTTCATATCTGAAATTTGTGCCGTAATTTGTATATAAAAAATATTATATATATTTAGAAACGATTTTTTTATGTGTATAAGTGCATATATAAACAAAAATAAAAGTTCATTAGATTTGTTTTCATAGCTCTATATTTTGGCAACATATTTCACTTTCTGATGCTCGAATTACGACAAGCTTTTTTTAAAAATGCGCTATAATGGAAAAGTACCTAAATAAATAATTAACAGAATTAACCCATTATACAAACTAAAACTTTTTATTTCGAGATCAAATCATTGTTTTTAATTTCGATTAAAAATACATATATCCTTGGATATCTTTAGTTGAAATTAGGTTCACGGCTTATTATCTCATTCCATAAACCTAAACAAACACAAGTGATTCATTCATCGTGAACCGTAAAAAAATATTAAATCATTGAGGTAATCATTCACAAAGTAAGTTCTCCAACAATCTATGGACAATATTCTAATGACGTCATAGTAGGTAAAATGGTGGCGGTATCATTTGTTTATGATTTGAAATCACAAAGATTTAATTTTGCAATGTCTCTTAGTTACATTATTTTATAGTCATATTTATGAGATCAGAACAAAAGCATATTTTTTCATTATTTAGTTATTAAAGACGGAAAAAAATTATAAATGTGCATGATTTGAAAACTTTAATTAATTTTCTTTCTTAATACTAAAAAATAACATCGGGAAGTAACAGCGAGTTTAAGTTAAATAAGTTTAGCTGTTTAATTCTGTTGTAATATTCAAAATAACTGTATTTATTAGATTTCAGTAAACAACATCAGGGCCCCGAATAAACTTTGAAGTTAGAGGAATTACAATGTCATTTCAGGACCTTTCTTTTGGAGAAGTTTTTCTAAATTCCACATATACATGGAAACTCTTCAGTGTTAGAAATATTATTCCCAGGACTGGCATAACATGAAAACGGCCTGCAATTTTACACAAGTTTTTGAAATCTACTTTATATCAGAAATTTTACTAAAAACTGGTTACTTTTTTGTTTTAGAGGCCCACACTATTAGAATTATGACAAGTTGCAGCCAATTTTGCCAAAGTCGTAACCAAGATCGTGAAGCACACACATATAATACCATATAATACCATTTCATGAAATCGTATACGATAATTTAATAGTTTTTACCTTACTTCAAGTGTGTAATTTATTTATTTTTAAGGCTTAACAATCTAAATTGTCCAATATATGAATTAAAAAAAAATGTAAACAAAGACTGAATAGACATGACCGCAAAAATCCTCAAATCTGCAGAACACTTGGAACCAAACTGTGCAGATTAGGGATCTTCTACTGTACATAGTTTTTCATAAATGTGTTTCGTTCTTAAAATCTGTTATTTTCATCTATCACTGCGGAACAAAAGAGAAAACTCATATTCTTGCACTTGAGTTGTATATATCTTTATATCTAAATTTCCGTCATTTTTGACGGGCTACCTTTCTAGTCTTCTATTTATATAAAATCCAAGTCTCTGTGTGTCCCTCACTATTCCGGTAGGACCGCCTCATTGAAATGAGTAATTGTTGAAAAATATTAATGCAGGGTTACCACAGTAGCGCCAAATGTTAGCCAACTTGGCGATTGCTGGATAATTTGGCGAAGTTCCCATTTAAAACCATTGATCTTTCATAATGGAGGTCACCGAAATTTAATTTAAACTCCACTCTTTTAAGATATTTTTTCGCAATCGATGGGTGAGAATTTAAAGTACATCTTTGCATCTTCCTTCCGATGCTACTAATAAAATAACCGCCAATAGACAACGGTGTACTGTGTGAGCTCCTAACTGCGCGATTTTAATGTGCTTTAGGTACTTTTCCAGTATAGGTAGGTGCCTTGGGGAAAAAGAAAATTTGGTAACATATTTTCCGGGAACCTATTCACTGTTTCATTTTATATACACACGCATTTTTTTCGATATTTATACGATTTATTTAACATAAAAAAGCCGTTTCTCTAATTTTATACAGAAACAGATGTAATTTGTACATAAAAACATCAATAATATACATATAAAACAAACAAAAACGCTCATCAAATTTGTTTTCATAGCTGTTTATATGATTTGACAACAAATCTCGAGAGTTTTCCGTTATACGGACACCATGCCAAAATGTATGCTAATGCGCCAATTATTTCAAAATGCTAAAAGATATTTGTAATTTTATGCCAGCAGTTTAATATGAGTTTTATTTTATTGCTTTATTTTATAGCAGTTATTTGTTCGCTTATTTTAAGTATATATTTGTGATTTGATGAAATAGTTCATAAAAGTCTGGAATTTTCAAATGTTATATTTTTTAAATGCTCACTTTAGTATCGACAATGGTTTTTCTTTTATTTTTCAAATGCTTCAATTCACGATTTTGCGCCAACTATTACGCTTGACGACAATGGTGTCCGCATAACGGAAAAGTACCCAAATCTCACTTCCTGATGCCCAATTTACACCAAGCTTTTTTAAAAAAATGCCAAAGCCCCTACAATGGAAAAGTACCAAACTGTCTATTATTTTGCGCTATCCGTGTTATAGTTTGTACTATATGCAAGGGGAGTGGAGCGAAGAGATTAAACATTAAATATTAAAGTTTCGGCACAGATGTCATATACGCCCCATATTGGCGCGATTTTTTTCTGACGCCAATGTCATATACACAACGGCTACTTAACTGGTGCCAAAGTGCCGTAATTTTGCTTGATATGGTAATCCGGATGTTGTTGTTTATGCTGTTGATGTTTTCACCAAATTTGCGTCGGAAAAAAATCGCGCCAATATATGATAACGTATATGACAACTGTGCCAAAGTTTCTATAAAGCAGTATAAGACTAAAAAATTAAGAATAAAAAAAATGCAAAATACGACTAAAGAAGAAAGAAAAATCATGCGTTAAGCATAGAATATGAAACACTTTCCAACACATCCTGAATGCTTTAACAAAACTTCGTTATTTAGGGAAATAAGGTAAATAAGATAACGTTACTTCTTAGATATCCCGTCGACCAATTTCGCCAAATTATATAAATCGCCAAATCAATAGTAAAACATTAACAAAAATACAAATAAAACGTAAAAATTAATGGTTTTATTGGCCATTATTGGCATTTAATCTTACAATTAATTAATTAATGGCAACCATTATTGGCAATTAATCTTACAATTTGGCGGCAGTAATTTGGTCGACGGGATAACTAAGAAGTACCAAAATAACTAAGTAAACATTTTAGAAAACGCATAAAAAAATTTAAAAATTGATTTCAGCAGTTACCGTCCATAGTCAATAGTACCGTTATTACATGCCACTATTTAGCTAAAATTTAATTTAAACTACTCTTAAAACTACTGAAATCACATTTCCAGATATTATCATCCATAGACGGTTATGTATCCAATTCTTTGTGTGACCATGTATATCATTTTATCTATAATCTACAAACATTTCTTAGGAAACTAAATGCAGTTCAGCGTAAAAATGCATAACTCCTTTAAAAACCACCTTTAAGCAATTTACTCTCATACTCAGTAAACCTTACGAACTCTTTTGTGTAGCCCTGCATATGAACTGTAGCATTTATACACACAGTATAGTATGCATAAATGTAGTAAAACATAAAAGCGCATATCATAATTAAAAATGCATTTCCAGCAATCATTGCTTATGTACAATACTTCGGAGAAAAGTTTCTTGGCGATAAAGAAGTTCGCCAACGTATTTTCTGGCAACCTATTTACTGCTTCATACTCACAAGCAATTTTTTCCATATGTATACAATTTGGCACAGATGTCATATACTGGCGCGATTTTTTCCGACGCCAATTTGGCGAAAACATCAACAGCATAAACAACATTCGGGTTATCATTACAAGCAAAATAACGAAACTTTGGCGCCAGTGAAGTACCCGGTGCGTATATGACATCGGCGTAAAAACAATCGCGCCAATATGGGCGTATATGACATCTGTGCCGACAATTTAATATAAAAAAATGGTACAGATGTCATATTCGCCCCATATTGGCGCGATTTTTATCGGTTGCCAATTTGGCGAAAACATCAACAGCATAAACAACATAATTCGGGTTACCACATCAAGCACAATAACGACACTTTGGCGCAAGTTAAGTACCTGTTGCCTATATGATATTGGCGACAGAAAAAAATCGCGCCAATATGGGGCGAATATGACATCTGTACCAAGAAAAGCTATTTACCTATTTTTATAAAGAAACAGAAGTAATTTTTGCACAGTTGTCACATACGCATGGGGGTTGGCGTGATTTTTCTATGACGCCAATTTGGCGGAAATCTCGCTTTCGAATACCAGTTACTTATATATTTTTAAATTATTTGCTATCATTTTGAAAAGGAAATAACTATAAATAAATAAAAGTTTGAATTATAACTATAGAACAAAGCAGTTTATATAATTAAAAAACAGAAAATAAAAGTAAATAAACAATTTATTAATAAATAAAAAACAATAGCCGGGTTACCATAGCAGGCAAAATAACACCATTTTGGCGCCAGTTTGGTATCCCGGTTCATATCTGAAATCTGTGCCGTAATTTGTATATTAAAAAAAAATATAAATATTTAGAAACGATTTTTTTATGTATATAAGTGCATATATAAATAAAGATAAAAGTTCATTAGATTTGTTTTCATAGCTGTTTATATATTTTCGCAACATATCTCACTTTCTGATGCCCGAATCACGCCAAGCTTTTTTTAAAAATGCGCTATAATGGAAAAGTACTTAAATAAATAATTAACAGAAATAACAAATTATACAAACTAAAACTTTTTATTTCGAGATCAAAGCATTGTTTTTAATTTCGATTAAAAATACATATATCCTTGGATAATTTCAATTGAAATTAGGTTCACAGCTTAATATCTCATTCCATAAACCTAAACAAGCACAACTGATTCATTCATCGTGAAACGTCAAAAATATTAAATCATTGAGGTAATCATTCACAAAGTAAGTTCTCCAACAATCAATGGGTAATATTCTAATGACGTCATAGTAAGTAAAATGGTGGCTGTATCGTTTGTTTATGGTTTGTAATCACAAAGATTTAATTTTGCAATGTCTCTTAGTTACATTATTTTATTGTCATATTTATGAGCTCAGAACAAAAGCCTAATTTTTCATTATTTAGTTATTAAAGACGGAAAAAAAATCATAAATGCATGATTTGAAAATTTTAAATAATTTTCTTTCTTAATACTAAAAAATAACATCGGGAAGTAACAGCAGGTTTAAGTTAAATAAGTTTAACTGTTTAATTCTGTTGTAATATTCAAAATAACTGTATTTATTAGATTTCAGTACTCAACATCAGGGCCCGATTAAACTTTGAAGTTAGAGGAATTACAATGTCATTTCAGGACCTTTCTTTTGGAGAAGCTTTTCTAAATTCCATATATACATGGAAAATCTTCAGTGTTAGAAATATTATTCCTAGGACTGACATAACACGAGAACGGCCTGTAATTTTACACAAGTTTTTGAAAGCTACTTTATATCAGAAATTTTACTAAAAACCGGTTACTTTTTTGTTATAGCGGCCCACACTATTAGGATTATGACAAGTTGCAGCCAATTTCGCCAACGTCGTAACGAAGATCGTGAAGCACACACATATAATACCATTTCATGAAATCGTATACGATAATTTAATAGTTTTTAACCTTACTTCAAGTGTGTTATTTATTTATTTTTAAGGCTCAACAATCTAAATTGTTCAATATATAAATTTAAAAAAATGTAAACAAAGATTGAATAGACACGACCGCAAAAAGCCTCAAATCTGCATAACACTTGGAACCAAACTGTGCAGATTAGACGTCTTCTACTGTACACAGTTTTTCATAAATGTGTGTCGTTCTTAAAATGTGTTATTTTCATCTATCACTGCGGAACAAGCGAGAAAACTCATATTCTTGCACATGAGTTGTACATATCTTTATATCTAAATTTCCGTCATTTTTGACGGGCTACCTTTCTAGTATAATATATTATTCTCTAACACTAAATCGCTTGCATTTTAGTGATTACTGCTGATATTACTTCATTAAAAAGGAAAAATTAAATTATTGCTGGTAATTTATATATCTAAATATTAGAAAATGAAACTGCGATAAAGTCCATAGTTTTTTTAAAAAATATATCGCAATATTAGGAAAACATTATTTTAGTACATACATAATTATTTCTTATAACGGGATTAATGTGATGGAAAGGCATTTTATTAAAAATTACCAAAATCAATTACTTTCACTGAAAAAAATATTTTAAAAAGTTATTTAAATAATCCTGGTGGTATTAATTTTCAACGTAGCATTATAAGTTCAAATTTTAAATGCAACATTTAGTTTAATTGCAGTTTTTTTTTTTTTTTTTTTTTTTTTTTTTTTTTTTTTTTTTAATTCACTTAAAATCTCAATCCGGTGAAAAATTCTAATGATGACCTGAATTTCAAGAGTTTCAACAGTGATGCATTATTTTAACACGTTCACGCCGGCACTTATATTCATGTTTTTCGCTGTGAGGCGGCTCTTGAATTCATCTTTTGCTTCATCTGGCAGCGCGGTACTTTCGCTTATTCAGACACTGTATATAATGACACGCCCACCTCATATTTATTACATTGAACTCAAATATAACAAGTAGAGTTGATTGTGAATGTCTGAAAATTCGTAAGGAGTAAGCAAATTCATTAGACACATGATTTTATTGACTGCATATGTACGAATTTAATATAAAATGTCTTAAAATATAAAGAAATATGTACAACATCATATAAATGCATTTTCTGTAAGGTAGAAGCCACGCCCTTAGTTAATGATATCTTTTGAATGAAAACGAGAATTTTCGTTTCCCGTCGTGAATGTATAAGATTTATAATATTGAATTGTTTTTACTACTGAATTTTCGAATATTCAAGTGTGACCCACCTGTAGTGCACGCCGTCTATGGCATAGTCGAGTGTGACCCACCTGTAGTAAACGCCTTCTATGGAACAGTGGAGCGTGACCCACCGGTGATGCACGCCGTCGGATGCGGCAGTCAAGCGTGACCCACCGGTGATGCACGCCGACCGATGCGGCAGTCAAACGTGACCAACCGGTGATGCACGCCGGCGTGAATGTGTTAAAGAAATATGGGCTGTCATTTACACGAATAAATTGGTATTTTAAATTTATTTTATTCAAAATGTAATCCAATGAAGTCATTTTGAAATTTAATTCAATAAAAAAAAAATATATTTGTTTTAAAATTAGTCATTGGCATATTTTGATATAATGACATCTAAGCTTGAAAATACAACTTACATAAACAGTATCAAGCAACATCATTTTCAAAAATAATTTCTTCGAATCGGATAAATTTTACTACCAGCAATGCTGCCGGTGTTTTTCCGTAAAGAGGGGGGGAGGGATAATCAGTTAAAGCAATGTTCATTCTATCGATCCCACCTGCAGGTTCTTTAAAATCGAAGTGATATATATATATATTATATCATTTCAAAATGCTAAAACACCATAACTTCAAAAGGAAGGTGTATATCTGCAGAAATTTTTTAACTATAAAATATTTAAAAAAAAAAAAAAAACAAGAAAGACAGGTAAAAAAAAAAAAAAACAGTCGGTTCTTCATCAGTGGGAGGACAGACAGAAAACTAACTCCACCCCCCCCCCCCCACTATTAAAATTTGCAGGTTTCTGAACACATGTTCACCCCGCATTCAATACTGAAAA
The DNA here is from genome assembly GCA_963932465.1 of Maratus speciosus. Taxonomy (NCBI): domain Eukaryota; kingdom Metazoa; phylum Arthropoda; class Arachnida; order Araneae; family Salticidae; genus Maratus; species Maratus speciosus. The sequence continues at coordinate 539,609,620 of OZ010786.1, read as the reverse complement.
ACTATTGTCATTTTATTAATCAAATTCCATAAAAAACTAAAACAACTCAAATTAAAACTAAAAAACATAATATTAACCATACAAAAACAAAAAAACATTAATAAAAGGTCTTTTAGAGGAATGCTTAAATTATCATTAAACTAAAAACAAAAGAAAAAATATAAGAAAACAAGTATGAATGCAGAATAAACATGCCCCCCCCCCCATATATATATATATATATATATATATATACATACAGCGGAATCCCAATTCCATCTGCCAAAAATTATGCACCTTATGGAACCGCTACTTGTCGATTTGAGAAACGTTAACCACTCAATGTGCTACGAGAGTTCTCTGCTTTTGGAACACTACTTCTTGAACTTTGCCAAGTAAGTCTGAGTACAAATTCACAAAATTTATACTTATTTATATATTTCCATGAGGGCAAAGTTATAGGCGTAAAAAATTTTGCTTGTACAAAAATAGTCAATATGCTTGCACGCATTGAATAAACAGAATTTTCCCTATTCTACAAATTTTCGGGGCGAATTCACACAAAATTTATGGTTTTTAGGTGTACGAAAATTATTATATATACATTACCGCTATGGTGTAACACTTACGGAGTAAAATTCGGATCCCGAAAATATAGACCTTCGATGCAATAATTTTGCTCAATGGCAATATAAAACATACGAAACTAAAAACATTTTACTGCTTTTTGCAATCATTTCAAGATTGTGAAACATTTGCAATATATTTAAAATGTCATTTATGTTTTAATTATGAATGTTACCGATTAAAACATAGTCCATGGAGCTCATTCGCAATATAGCGATATGAACAAACTCCATCCATTAAAACTTTCTTAAAACATGCCAATTTAAGGCAAGAGAAGGTGCGTATTAAATTTAATGTTGTTAGAATTTTTATATTCGGGTTGTTTTAATTTTTTGTTCACAGTCGTCATTGGCCCGTGAGAATGACTCCATTGTTATTTCTAAAATATATATTATTTCAAGTAGCATCACTGTTGAATTTTTACTGTTTATTTTTAATTTTTCAATTTTCGTACATATTAAGTTAGAATGAAAATGGGTTGTTTTTAAAACTATTTCCCCACGTGACCCTATTAACCAGATAAGATCAAATATATTACTTCATAATTCTCTTTTTAATGCAGTGCTATATCATTCTTTCACATCAATGAAAGTTCAATAATGAGAAATAATTTATGTATAAAGATAAAATATTCTGACGATATTTACTCTTGTAGAAGTTTATTACAATTACTTCTGAATAACAAATAACATAACTGCGTTCTTAATATTTAACAGAACAGTAACTACAAAGAATACAACATATAGTGCATACCATAAAACTGTTTTTTTCGACAGAGAAATTAAATTGGCGACTATTGTGTCCCTTATGTCGAATTTAAATGATCCTATTTCTACAACCACTTTATCATCCTTCCTTAAGGCGGTCTCAGGACTGTTAAAGCTTTCGAAATTAATTTTTTTTAGATGTTAAACTCCTATCTTTTCTGAACATTTTGTTATATTTTTTTCTTTGGAGTTTCCTTTAGAACAGAAGTTTTGTCTTTTAGAATTATATCCACTCGATAGCTGAAGCGGCTTTTCCGAAACTTTGAAGTCATTTTTCTCCAAATGATGTTTTTGGGCATAACGCGCAGGATTTCTCAAAAAACTTCTGAATAGTTTTTCATGAAGTTTTCAAAATATGTTTCACGTTAGTCTGTATAAAGTGACCCAAAAATTTCATTTTTATCGTTCAAAAACAATATTTTTTTAGGTGATTATATTGTTGAAATTTTCAAAACTTTGCATTACCTAAATATCTCTTTGTATTAAAAAATAAAAATGATTTAAATAATTTTCTGTTCTACAAATGTCTGACAATTTGGAGACCCTTACAAATTGTAATTCACCACCTTTCAATTTTTTAAATGTATCATATAAAAGAACACATATCTTTCATCCCGATAAAAATAGTACTTTAAATCATATACATTTTAAGATATACGCCATTTTTTCCGATTTTAAGAGTCCTGAGACCCTTTAAAAAAGATAAATCTTCCATACGAGGAAGTTTCTGTACATATACAATTTTTACGGTTACCCTTTATTTGTTACAAAGACCATTTACCATAACCATTAAAAGAGAAACTTATAAACATCAGTTTTTTTTTCAATAAATACCATAATTTTTGTATTTTACTTCAACAATAACCAGTGGTGTAGTCGTAAAAACAACAGAGGGCATACGCTCTAAGCAGAGGGTATAAGCTCAAATCAGAGGGTATAACCTACAGCGTATATACTATAGCTTTTTTGACAAACAGAGGGTATACGGTGTTCCTTAAAAAAATCCAGAAGGTATACGGCGTATACCCCCGTACACCCTCCACTACATCCCTGGCAATAACAACTCCCCAATAAAAAATAATGATTATAATAACACAAATATAAATAAATGTAGAATTATTTAACACTTGGAAGAGCTTTAAAAAATATTTATGCTTTTATTAATTAGAAAAGTATTGGTAATCGTCGATTTATAATTCCATATATTCATATAAATAAACGGTCAAATACGAGTATTACACGCGCTCAGAGGGTTCCCTACAATAAATATATGAATTATTCACTGTATAATTTAAAAATCGTTATAGAAAAAAATAAGACTTTGTAAAAAACTATAAAACTTAGGATTTGGTATAGCTGTATATTATGGTTGAGTGAAAAAATTAAATTTGGAATTTTGATTTTGGATAGCAGCCAAAAGTTGCCTTTTGTTACCTCTAATATACGTGCAAAATTTCATGAATTTTGAAAAACTCCTTCAGGGCTCTACCAGGACCTTTATATTTTCATTGTTTTACACAATGGGTTCTTATCATAAATTGTACATCTACTTTGTTTTTTTTGGCAATCCCGTTTGACATTTTTATATTTAAAATGTTTAGTGTAATTCCCTTTATTATTTTTAAACTTTAAGTCTTTATTTTAAAATATTTGAAACCTTTTATTGGGTTTTAAAAATTGTCTGTTCTCATTTTAGAGAAAATTTTAAATGAGTGTGTGGCAGCAACCAGTCAGGCAAAATTTCCATTACTAGAAGTGCAGTGGAATATCTCCTATTTGGTGCCCCTTCAAAACTAAATAGAGCTGTTTTGCCGGCAGATGTTGCAAAATATTATTTTTATACAAGACAATAATTAAAACACCACAGGAATGGTAAAGATCCACCAAAGTCAGAGGTAATTAAAATCCTAAGAGATAAGATCGAAGAAATTTGGAAGGAAGCTTAAATTATTGTAGTTTCCCGGAGGCGTATTGATCAAATCATAGACAACAATTTTTCGGAATACCAGAAACTTATTCGATCGCTTAAATACAAAAGATATGATGGGAAATTTGAGATATATTACATGGAAGAACTATAAGTGAAGAACACGTACGATTGAAGAGTCAAATTCTCTGTATCTGGGAAACATTATACCATCTTCTGGATCAAGAGAGAATATTGCAGAAAGCAATTTAAAATATTTCACTAAAAACAACTTAAACCTTGGTAAACATATGGCCATAGGTTGTGACGGAGCAACTGTAAACACTAGGATGGTGCTATTAGATTTTTTGAAACAAAGATTAGCCGTCCCTTGCAGTGGTTAATATGGCAGCTTCACTCTAACGAATTGCCATTGAACCATACATTGTCTGAAGTTTATGGACAAACTACATCCCATGAGCCTTTTCTGTTCTTATTGAAAAATTGTTCGATCAGTGTGAACAATAGACAGTTGTGGAATAAAAAAAAAATCTGTTCTTGTCTCCAAAAAAGGAACTGTGAAGAGTTAAGTACGGACCAAAATTATTTTTACGACATGTGTCAAACATTCTAATCTGGCCAATACTCCTTAAATCTAGTAAATCGTAATCCATGTAGTCCTATTCTATATGGTTGACAACTGCCAATTTAGTACATAGATTGTACGCTGGAAACTGGAATCCTTCCTAAAATCTGAAGATTATGGCTGAATTTGTAATGAAAGTATATTCACCTATGTCGTTTCACATTAAGAAAGATTCTTCCTGCAAAAATAGAGCTGAAAATGTTTTTTTTTTTTTTTTTTTTTTTTTTTTTACAATTAAGTTGTCTTGTTATTTCAGGGAACATTTAAAGAAGATTGTCGATCCCGTTATTCAGAAAGCATTTTATTAGGAATGATAACTTATGAAAGAAACCATATCCGAGAGCTTGGATTCAGAAGAATATTGAAGGAAAGGGGGATGAAGTGTTCAACAATAAGACTGTTTCATATTCCAATATTGAACTTTAGTGCTATAGACTATATTAACATTACTGACTGTCAAGAATGCAAAATCACATAACCCCGCATTCTTAACAGAGTATCAAGAGAGGAGCTCAAATTTCTCATAAAATGGTCGGAAGCTCCATCTTTTCAATTCCCCAAGTTTCCATGTCATATTCAAGCAGTTGAATATGGTTTAAAGAAGCGTGAAATTAGTTACTGAAGCATCATTAGTGGCTGTAAGAGTAGAAGCAAGGAACGGATGTATGCGAGCAAAAATCAAATCACGAAAGGTAATGCCTAGTTTTGATACCAAAGTCCAATATACATTAGAGCGAAATGGAAGGTGATTTTTCAGTACATCGTATATATTCTTTTTATTATATTATTATATGTTCAGAAAAATGTCTTTCCTATATATTTAGAGACTACCTTTTATGTATATTCGAAAAAAAAAAAACTGTATGTCTAATTATTCTTTTTCTTTATCTTCTTTGCGACAATGCAATTCATATTTTAAGGTTATATTTATCATTTAAACACGACAACACTTCGAATGTTCACAAGTAATACTTTAATTAGTCATTTTTTGTGTGTTATTTTACTGGAACGAAAAATTTAGTAAAATAATAATAATAATAATAATAATAATTTATACTACATAGTGGAATCTTGGTTTTTCACGTATAAATGGCAAATATTTAAGAGCTAGTAGAGCCCCAAAGATGAATTCCAAATGAAATGAAAATTTAACCTTATATTCAGTGTGCCAAAAGGCAACTTTTTAGACCTATCTGAGGAAAAAATTCGAAAAAAAAATTTCGGTCATTTTTACTCCACCCTTCTGTATATATACTAGAAAAGTATGAAATTGTATACAGGAAAAGTTCACAGAGAAGCCTAAATAATATCAAGTATTGCTATTCTGTATAACTCTTCTTTTACTCATATCCTAATCTGTTTATGATGAACTTAATTTGGGACTGACAATAAAAGTAGTGCATATTTAAACTTCATTTGGCATTTCATAAAACTAAATTCAGCGTCATAATAATATTTTCTTTTTATAGTGTAGCTAAAAAAACCCCTTGGTCAAAGTTTAAATTTGGCATTTTGCTAAGCGCGCTTCGAAAGGCGGTTGCAAAGTAACAATGCCGCCTTACTCCGTGCCGATTTTTTCCAGATAGGTTTTTAATTAACTTTTAAAGACACGGGAGACGCATTGAGAGATCTACTCAATTCATACTATTCGCGAATCCTACAGCATTTTTGTGATTAATTCTAATTAAATTATTCTGTTTTTTTACGATTTAACGTTTATTGCTTTTATACTACTACTGGGCTTTATATTATACAAATGTATCATTAAAAGTTGTTATCTAGGCTATTAAATCCGTTGGTACATAGAGTAGGCCTCTCCTGTCATTATATATGTCCAAACCACACGTGTGTTTAAGGGTTAATATCTCAGCTAATTACCGGCGATTTTTTTTCAAAAATTATTATGAACTAAGCCTTTATACTTCGGTTACGATAGGTAACTCCAGCGCTCTTCAACAGCTTTGCTGAATTCCCGAACATTGAAACTTGTGTTCAACGGAAAAATGCACTTTTCTCAAAAACTATGAGACCTAGGGTAATCGCCATATTTTCTGTGCAAGGTTTAAATTAACGTCTACTACCTCTAATTTTCTCATAATTTTATTTTCAGTAGATTCGGAAATAGATGGGGGGGGGGGTACATTTTTTCGCTATATTTTGAAAGATATCTCTGAAGATATACTACTTAAATTAAAAGAAATTAATTTTTGAGTTTAGCGTTATGAAAGGTTTCACACGATACCCCACACGATATACAAAGAAAATATTTTTTTAAAGTTACTTAATTAGGCCCTCTACACTTTTTCTAAAAAGTATTTGTAGATGTTTAATAATATGTAAATATGTGGGTCAATAGTCTTTATTGCTTCCCCAAATTTGAACATTCCGCATTCCATAGCTTACAAGTAAAACGGCTGTGACAGACAGAGAAACGGACACAAGAGTGATCTTATAATGATTCTGTTTTTACTTTTTAAGTACGGAACCCTAAAAAATAATATAAATAATTACTAGCTTTAAAATCAAATGTTTACAACTAAAATTGTTTATTAAAGCGCATTTTTTACGCCCAATTAAGCAGTTACCAATCAATGACGTATTAAAATCTGTGCATTCAAGAAAATGTATCATAGGCTAGCGAAAGTACGTTAATTAGTTTTAAATTACCTCAATAAAAGTTTGGATATTGATCACGGACAGCAAATGACAGAATCAACCACATGTTGTTAAGATTAAAATTTATTATCTCACGTATGATAAAGTCTGCAAGTGATGCTGAGGAATTTTTCACAGAAGCATAATTTTCAACTATTAAACTTTTATAAATACAAATAATTAAAAATTAAATTAAGGGGAAATTATTTCTTTACGTTTGAAAATAATTAAATGATTATAAGGATATTATTTTTTTTAAATATATTTTACAGGAATATCAATAATAAATTTGTGGAAAATGACGTAATTTGTTTGTGCATAAGAAAGTTTCAGTCATTCTCTATAAAGGCATCGTTAAAAAAGTACTTTACTAGACTGCGGTAACCTCTACGCGCCTGTCAGACGTCTCTCCCTATGCCGTTCAATGGGCTAACCAATACATACATTTAAAATGAAAACTAAATGTACCTTTGCTCCTAAAATACGAAGTTTATTCCAAATTTATTGTAAACCTTTTTAAACAAACTCTGCCCTAATTGCGCTAGATTTAGGTTATTCCTTCCGGAATGAAGACTGATATCTAAATATTATCGTAAGGAAAATTGTACATATAGACTTCGGTTGGGCGTTAAGTTTAGCCGATATAGAAGCATGATCCTAACTTGCGTTTCCTATGGTTTAAGCAATCAACGAATCGTTCAAATTATGTAAATACGGAAAATTGGTCAAATTTAAAGAAGATATACTGTACGGAGTCACTCAAAAATGCAGATATTGGTGAAATATAACGTGTGAAAAGTAATCGCGTACCATTCAATTTTTAACACCCCGCAACTAAGATTAATCTGATCGAACAAAACAATATCATGGCAAAGCATTATGCTTATAAACCAACAATTTTAATAGAAAAAATCGTTTTGTATCAGAGCGATCTATCGAATATTTATCTACACTATCTCAACCGTATCTTAGTTCGCCCTTCCCCCATAAAATATATAAAATATCGTATAAGTTTAAATGTACGTCACTGCAAATATTAAACTATATAATGCATTAACCCGAGTTTGCTCGCGCTGGATATGTCACACCCAGTGCTGGTTTTTTGCATATTTCTCCCTAACATTTCTTCAGAAATGGATGAGTCTTTGTGTAGTTGCCTCGAAGTTCATAATCTTAGAGGGGGAAAAGCGGTTAAATAATTCGAAACATAGATCTATCGTAATCGTCACATATGGATATCTCACACCCAGCGCGAGCATTTCTGTAACAGCTCTGAGTACAGATAGACGCTGGAAATTTGCAGAATAAATGAAAATAACATTTTTAATATATCTTTAAAATTATATGTTTTATGTAGATTTTAAGGTAAAAATATTTGAAGAAACCACTATGGGTATCAGGAACCCAGAGCGAGCAAAACCAGCAGTTTTTCTCGCGCGTGCATTCAATATAGACTCAACGAATGTACAAAATAAATGTAAGTAACATGTTTAATATCTATTTAAAACGCTATTATCTCTTCTTTTTTCCTAGTATTTTATGTTTTATATAGAATTTATGGTAAAAAATTAGAAGAAACCGCCATGGGTATGACATACCCAGCGCGAGTAACACCATTCGTTTTTCTCACGCGTGTAATACCGGGTCAAAAAAAACTTATATATTTAAATATGTGATCAAGCCTCCGTGCTGATCAGCTTAATAATACATGAATTTTAAGATAAACATATTAACTTTATTCACTTACCGGCATCACTTTATTTACTTTATTTTCTTACTAATTCTCACACGTTATTCAGCAAAGAGAGACATTACCAAACTTCTGTTAAATATTGAAAATTGTTTTTTTTAAATAATTATTTGCATCTTTTTTATGCATAATAAGACACATACATCTATAAATAATACGTAATTTCGTATTCATTATCAGCTTATATTTCTCAAAACACGCGTAGACAATATAAAACAACAAGTAAAAATTAAATTTAAAAAATAAAAAAAACGCCTGTGTAAAAAGCGAACCAATTAATTATTTTTCATCAATGTGAAACTATTTTTTATATTACCTATTTTTTTGTATTTATATGTATTGATGACTTTTAAGTTGTGGTTAATTCTTAGTTCCAGTCTATAAACACAGTTTTGATGAGGCCTATAGATGTCTATGAATATTAGAGTTGCAGTAAAACTAGATATCCTACCTACACAAATTCGAGGTTGTGTAATATTTAACCCGAGAGTAGTTGCGACATTTTTTAGAACGTTAGTAGTCGCGTAGGGTCCATTTGCCGCCGTTACCAGCAGGCCGAAAACGAAGGGGAAACTTGCCGGTGTTATCAGATGATCGAAAACGGATAACGTAGGGTGAAAATATTGACTGAACTTTAAAAGATTACAGCAATTATTCATTTTACAACCTTTTACAGCAAATTATTTATTTCGCTTAAGTATATATTCAGTTGGCATCTAGATAAATGTTTTTAATAACTCTTTCTTCGTTTTGCATAAATACTTAAAAGTAAATAGTAAATGATTTGATTGAATTTCTGATGTTACTATGAATCAATAATTTAAGGAAAACATTTAAGAATATGAATCTAAATTCGTGATAGGGGTATTATTATTTTTTTTGGAAGGACAGAACCAGAGTCAGGTAGATTATTATGATACTCCGGCACTCTATATCCATTTAATAAAATAAAATTAATAAATTTAGCATCAATATATTACACTGACATTAAATTGAACAATTAAACTGAAAATAAAAATGGAACCTATGACATGCAACAGCAAGTCAAATACAATACCACTAATTCACCAGCATATTATATATATATATATATATATATATAATAAAGAAAAAGGTAAAAAATACTTAATTTCGAAATTATAAATGTAAATGTTGTAACTACGTTTTATTTATTTTGTGGGGTGTCTATGTGTGTATGAGGGGGAGAGGAGGGGGGGGGGGGGCTCTCGAGATTTTATGATTAAATCCATTGTGATCCACCTTGAGTGTGAACACTCAAGGTCAGCTACACGGAATTTGGCTATCGTAACTTTAACAGGAAATGAGTTACAAGAAGATAACGAATTTCGGGCGGGGAAAAGACCGACGCGCGACTATTAACGGGTTAAACGGAGTTTCTGATTGTAAAATAGTCAATGAAACATCGTCTTCATTTTGAAAGACCTACCAATGGCATGCCACTCAGTATGGTGCGTAATTTTTTCGTCTCTACCGTCATTTTGTATTTTACGGCCGACATTTTGAATTTATAAAAACAAAACCTAGCCTATAACCATCGGATTGTTAAGACGAATCGATAGATATCTCATTCATTAAAATCCATCCAGCCGTTGGAATGTTTCGAAGGTATAAAAAAATCCACATGCCCAGATATGCGTGAAACACTTAACCCTTCTTGGTAATCGGGTAAAAATTTGTATTTACCTATAGAAATAGAATACACACTTTGTTGTTTGATGCATACATTTTTACAAAAAGAAATGTGCTTTATCCTATCTACTGTTTGAAAATGGAATAAAAGAAGCTTAAACAAGAAGCTACAGGGGAAAAGAAGGAATATGAAAAAATAAGTATAGGACTGGTTGAAAATGTTTATAGTAGAATATCGTAATGGATCTAAATACTTTTGCTCTTTTTTTAAATTTATAATCTTAACACCACTAAAATATGCATTAAAAATAAATAAATATGATTTAGTATGTTTCCATCATAATATAACATTATAATTGTTATATAAAAGATCAGACTTAACGTGAAAAAACAATAATCACATTAAATCACAAAATAAAGATAAGGTAAATCTCCTTACCTTTTGGTTCTTGATCGTCCACGTAGAAACCGGTACTATCTTTATCATATCTATTGAAGAGTTATATGTATATCCAATTGCTACATAAAATATCTTTGAGATTTATCCATTAAAATAAACTTGTATTTTCTTTTATTAATAGGTGTAATTTTTAATTCCTAATGTATCCGATGAATATTTCAGGAACATTGTAACAATTCTAGTTAATCTGTAATATTTATACGTTTCTAAAATACAAAATTGGAGCATACATCTTTGCTCCCATCTGATTGCATATCTATATACACACTGAAGGAAATTGTAACTTAAAAAAATATATTATTGATATATGATTAAATTACATAAACAAAAAATCTTGATTACATATGTTAATAAAACAACCAATATAATTTAGAGTCTATAAATTATTAATATAGTTCTTTCATCTGTCAAAAAATGCAGTCATTTATTCTAAATGTTTATCAGTTTTTGATTGACATATTACACAAACAAGAAAGTAATTTTGTGAAGTAATAATCAAGTCTTATTTATGACAGACATAAAGTATGACAGACATAAAGTATGACAGACAAAAAGAAAAAACCGTTTATCTTTATTAATGATGAGTTTATCTAATCCTGAAAGAGATTAGTATTTCCAACAATAATAAATATACATACATTTGCTTTCATTAAAATTTTACTTCTCTAGAAAGAAATCCTAAAAAGAAAAAAAAAATGTACATTGCCATTTACCCACATCAGTGAAGCTAACACATTTATTGACTAGCACATAATGTCAAGGGAATGCACTTTATCGTATATAGTATATGAAATATACTGTAAAAGAATCTTAAACGAAAACGTGAGAAACAAGTTGGAAATTGCACGTCAAACGTTGCAAACCAGGTGCGTTCTTATTATAACTAATTTTATAAATATGTTTTGCACCCCATATTGTACTGAATTTATATTTTAATGCACTTCATAAGTGCATATCAATTTCATTCTGTTCTAAAAGCTGTAACATCATTAAAGTGCACTTGAAACCATTTTTGCTATTGACCGCAATGTAACGGAAAACTTTTTATTGCCCCTGTATTAAACTATGCATCCGATTTTCATTAAATTTGAAATGACTCTAAAAAACTATGCAACAATTATATATTTAAAATTTCATATCATTCGGTTGTGTAATTTTTGCTTTGATATATGCTGACGGACAGACAGACAGATGGACCGAACGACGACTAGTACAGGTGCTACGTATTTATATAATTACGAACGCACCTGAAAATCAGGATAGAAGATAAACAAATGTAATTGAAATACATAATCAATATGATACCTTTATAATTTAATGCCATAATAAATGCACGTACTTTTCTTTTCATTAGAAGTTTGCAGTTCTAAAAGAACTTCGGAAAAATAACAAAAGAAAAATGGTACAGTGGCATTTACCTCCATCAGTGAAACTAACTCTTTTATTGATTGATCAATAAGTACCCGGAAATGTACTTTTCCTCTGTAATATTTGAAAATGGCACTAAAAGAAGATTGAATGAGAACGTGACTCAAGAAGAGGGAAAAAAAAAATATATATATATATATATTATATATAAAAGGTTTCCCAAGATGAATCTACATGTTTAGCAATGTAGGGAATGTTCTAAAAGATTTTTAGTAAATATTTATACAAGTGTGTTTCCAATTTCTTCGAGAATTTATTTTTAAAGATTTTTTATTATTATTATTATTATTACAAGGAATGCTTTTAGAGATTTTTTTTTATATGAAATGAACGTTTACGTATTTTAAAGTTATATTTCAGCGCTTTTCTAAGTAACGTATAGGGAAAAGAGGAAAGTCCGTGAAAAAGATATAAACGAAACATATAAATGAAATATTATATATGGTTCCTTTATAATAATTAGCAGATCGAACCTGGGTTTACCGGGTTACAGAGTATAGGTGAAAACTTTTTTTTTTACTCTTTCATGTAATATGCTTTTAAGATTGATCACTTACTAATAATAATAATAAATAATAATTAAACGGAAAATTTTCCGGAAATCTATGAAATTAAACAATGTTATTCCCGTCACTGCAGCTGCCCCATGGAATTATAAGATTGCCGCATTTAGGTCATTTATCCAGCGTGCATTACTTGTTTGTTCCGATGAATTTTTGGATGATGAAATCAATTTCATCGTTAACATTGGATTATGTCATGGTTTTAATTCAAACCTTATCTATAAATTGGTTGATAAGTATAAAGTTTCCGTTAATCCCCCCTCCCCCAAATTTAACCAAGTTTACCGAAAGGTTCCTTATTTTCCTATCCTATTTGAAAAGTTAAAAAAGTCTTTCATGAAATTCAACATTCAACTTGTTGCCTCTAATTCTATGACTTTGTTTAATCTTCTGTGTAAAAAAATAGATCCAATTCCTTTTTCATCTTTTTCTGGGGTGTATGAAATTCCCTTTAAATTTTCTGATGGGACCACCTCGTCCTATATTGGTATGACTAAACGTCGATTTTTCGAAAGATTGCAAGAACATAAAAACGATTTGAAGTTTCGTAAACTTTCTACTGCACTCTCAAGAAGCTACCATAAAGGACTCATTTCATTTATAGACTTTGACCATGCTAAAGTTATTTCCAAACAAGTTATTCCGCGCAATGCTATTATTCGTGAATCTTTAGAAATTCGTCTAAGAAACCATGAAGTGTGTAATGATAATGTTTCCTTTCACATACCAGCAATATGGCTTTCAATTTTGAAAAGTCAATGAAAATTCCATTTTTTCAGCTAGTCTTTCTTCGTTTACATCTTTGATTAAAAGATGGCGCCACTGAACTCTTTATTTGGGAGTAAGAGGTTTCCGTTAGAATGTTTTGAATTTTGAATTGATTTCAAAATGTAGCATGTAAAGAGTTTGTTGTCGATTTATATTTTAGAAAATTTTTCTCCTGATGAAGGTTTTAAAGAATAAACCGAAACGTAGAGTTTCATGTTAAACTTGTGTATAAATTGTACGTTGGATAGCAACACCTATTTGTTTTGTATCGATCACTTACGCCAAAAAAAAAACATTTTTATAGGTAAAATGTTAATTATTCAATCAAATGAAGCTTTTTAATTTATCAGAACAGATATTTGATTTTAGACGCATGCCAGGAGTTATTAGCCGAAGAATTTGCTACTTACGGAAACATTGTTGATTGTGATCATTTCTGTGCTTTAAGCGCACAATTCAATTACATGTCTCTTAAATTTGTATTTTATTTATATTATTTTAGTAAATTCAGATAGGACGTTTCAATTTTGCTATGATATATTAGCCGGAAACAAATACTGAACTCTTTACATAGTATAAGGGCAAACAGGTTTATTTCGTAACTGAGCCCACGCGATAGAGATAATTTTAAAAATTATTCACGTTCGAAAAATTATTTTTAAAACCATAGGCAATCAGTTAAATGAGATATAATTTTATTTTAATAATACAAATTATATTTTAAAGTATTTTTTTTTCCGTATTTCGCGGTGTAAAAATTTAAATTGTTCAATTACATGTTAAATTTGTGTTTTTTAAATATTATTTTTATCTATTTATCGAATAAGCTTTAATTTTGCTACGAAAAACTAGCCGGAGACAAATTCTGAACAAAATTTATAATTTTATAGCACATTGTTTTTTGTTATTGAGTATTGAAGCCGACACGCGACAGAGATAATTTATTATTTTTTAAATATTCTTGAAAAACATTGCATTTGAAAGTAGATGATTTTTTCCCTTCTACGACGGTATACAAATTGAAAATTTGCAATGTTTAGAAGACAATCGCAGTAAAGGAAATTGCAAAATTGAAATTTTATCGCGAAATGACGGAAAATGACTGAAGATGAAGTCGGAAAATGACATCAGTGTTGCGCACGGACACGTTTGTCCTTTATTATATGTCATAGATGTATGAAAATTTATAAATGTACTTTCCTGTCCAATGAAAACTTTGTAATGTAAAACCTCTCTGAGAAACCACACAAGAAAAAGTATACAGCGGTATTTAGCTAGAGCAGAGTAGTTAACACATGTGTTATTTGATGTGTAAAAGTAATGACACGTACATTTCCCTTTCAGATATACAAGTATTTCAAATATACATTAAAAGAATACTGAAATAGAAAAACACGAATAAAGATTTTAAAATATATAATTGAAAAACATGTGAACTTATTTCTCCATGATATAATATTGTAATAAATATACATACTTTCGCTATGATTAAATTTTCACATTTCGTAAAAAAATCGAAGGAATCAAACAAGATATATTTTATGGTGGCATTTACCTAGATCAGTGAAGCGAACGGTTTTATTGATTGATCAATAAGGACAATGAATGTACTTTTCCTAATACTTAAAAAGATTGAACGAATACGTGACTTAAGAAGAGAAAAATAGACATAAAAATGTATAAAAGGTCTCGCAAGGTCTATCTACACGTTATGCACAGTGTATATATACGTTTAGTAGTATAGAAAATTTTCTAACATATTTATTTTTGATTTTGGTCAATATGTATATAGGGGCGTTCTCATTTCTGGGTAGAATTTATTTGTAGGGTTTTTTTTCTTTTTTTACGTATGAATCACATTTATGGAATTTTCTTTTTATATTTTACTTTATGGTAAACTGTTTTTTGGTAATTTTTTCCAGTTTTATTGCAACGCTCATCTAATTAGGTCTTTTTGGAAAATTAAAAATATTCCAAAATTATAAATCATGCATAATAAAAGAAATAGCTTCATTATAATATCAAGTCATATTTCGAAAAGTACTTATAGTGACCACAGAAAAATAATACTTTTGCATTTACCTGTATGATAACACATTTATTGGTTAATGAAAAAGGACACTGAAGTGAACTTCATGTACTCTAGTATTTGTGAAAAAATATTAAAAGAATTTTAAACGAGAATGCATCGGTAAAAGAGGAAAGGAGATTAAAAAGTTCAAAACGAAATATATGATTGAAACAGATTCAATTATAATAACATATCATAAAATACATATGAACTTTCCAGTTCTTTAACAGAGTAAAATTCGAAAACTTCACGGAGAAACGACGCTACAAAAAGTAAAATATACACCAATTTAAAAGCAGGTTTTATTAAAAAAATATTATTGCAAATTATTCTGCAATATAAAATTCTCATGATAAATACGCGTATTTTGGTTTTCAGTAAAATAGCATATTTCTAGACAAAAAAAAAAAAAAAAAAAAAAAAAAAAAAACGGAGAAATCATGCAAGAAAAATGGTACAGTGGCTCTTATCTTGATCTGTGGAGCTGACACTTTTAGTGATTGAATAATAAGGACACGTAAATGTATATTTCATATTTAATATTTGGCAATGACACTAAAAGAAGCTTGAACGAGAACGTGACTCAAGAAAGAAAAAAAATATATTAAAAAAATATATAAACGGTCTCTTAAGAATAATCTACTCGTTTAGCAGTATATGAAATATTCTAAAATATTTTCTTTGTGAATACTTATAAAAGTCTGTTTAAATTTTCTTAGACAATTTATTTTTAAAGATTTTGTTATATCACAAGGAAATTTTTAAATAACATATTTTAAATATTATTTTAGGGTAAACGTTTTTCGTGAGTATTTTCAAGTTTTATTTCAGCCCTTTTTTAAGTGAATTGTTCTGTCAAGGGTTAGGACGATGGAAAATATATAAAACATGATATTAAATGTTTCCTTTATAATATCATATCATAATGATATGTACTTTGTCTTCTATTAATTTTTAACATTCTAAGAGCGCTCAGGGAAAAGTTGTGCAGTTGGATTTAACTAGATCACAGTAGCTAGGACTTCTATTCATTGCTGTATAAGGAAAAGTAAATCTATTTTCTGCTATGGAGTACTTTAAATAGACAATAAAAGGATGTTGAACGAGAATGAAACAGAAAAACAAGAAGGATGATTAAAAAAGAGGCAATTGAAAAACGTGATGTAAAATTATTCCTCTATGATATAAATAAATATACATATTTCCGCTTTAATAAAATGTATACATTTTGAAAGCAAAAATCGAAGAAATCTAACAAGAAAGGTGGTATAGTGGCATTTATTTAGACCAGTGAAAGAATACGTAATTGAAATCTCTATTCTATAATATCATAATAAATATACATACTTCCGCTTTAGTTAAAAGTTTACATTTTGAAAAAAAAAAATCGAATATATCAAACAAGAAAAATGGTACGGTGGCATTTATCTAGATCAGTGACGCTAACACTTTTATTGATTGATCAATAAGGACACGGAAATGTACTTTTCCTATCTAATATTTATGAAGCTTGAACGAGAACGTGATTCAAGAAGAGGAAAAAAGATATAAAAAAAATTGTGTAAAAGGTCTCGCAAAGAGAAACTCGTTTAGAAAATAGGAAATGTTCTAAAAGTTTCTTCTTTTTTTTTCAAAATTTATACAGGAGTATATACATTTGCTTTGAGAATTTGTTTATAAAAAAACAAAATAGAGATTTTAAATTATAGATAAGAAAAAAAAATCTATTTCTGTTTCATTATAATACCTTTTCATAAACGTGCTTACGCGTTCATTATAACTTTATATTTCGAAAAATACTTATAGAAAACGCAAAAATGGTAGCTTTGCACTTGCCTAGATTCCAAAGCTTTCATTAGTTGATAAAAATATACATCGAAATGAAATTCATATTTTCTACTATTTACAAAAGATATTAAACGAAGCTTAAACGATAACATGTCCATGAAAGGGAAAGGAAGATTCAATAGATAAAAATGAAAGATATGATTGAATGTGACACCATTATAATAACGTACCATACCATAAAATATGTAGTTTCGCGTACATTGAAAGTTTAAAATTCTAAACCCGCGCAAGGGAAAATGGACAGTGACATTTAGCTAGATCAATGAAGCTAACACTTCGATTGGTAAATGTATAAGGAATAGAATTTTTTTTCTCTTTGAAATATACAGTAAAAGAGGATTTGAAATATACAGTATACAAATTTAAAATATACAGTAAAAGAGGACTACCGAAACAGATATTACTCAACAATATGCTTTAAAAAGATTGTATTATAAAACAATGTCATAATAAATTTACGTACTTTTGTAGCCATTAAAAATTTATGTATGTAAAAAAAGGAAATAAAATGCAGAAATCGCTCAAGAAAAATGTTACAGTGACATTTATCTACTAGATCAGTGAAGCTAACACTTTTATTGATTTATCAATAAGGACATATAAAGGTGCTTTTTCTATCATATATTTTCAAATGGCATTAAAATACATTTGAAAGCGAACGTGATTCAATAAAAAGAAAAGAAAAGAAATATTGCATAAAAGGTCTCCCAAGTAGACTATTCTCTTTTAGTAGTATAAGAAATGATCTAAAATAGTTCTTTGCTTTTTAAAACAATATTGTTACAAGAATATGAATTGAACATTTCCAACTGAGCTAAAAAAAAACCAGGCCTTGAATCAGTTGATTTTCGCTCAGTTGGAAATATTCAATTTGTATGATAACTTTCCCAATCAGTTTTATTGTGTTAAAATAATATGTTACAAGAATATTTGTTTTGGAGAATTTATTTATAAAAGTTTTTTCTCCAACTTTTTTTTTTAAAGAAAATTAAAAAAAAAAAAACATTCTATTAAGAAAAAATATTTGTTGTATGTATTTTCCATTTTTATTGAAGCGCTTCTCTAAAAAAAAACTTCATTCCAATTCTAGAACTTAAAACAACCCGCGAATTTAAATTCTATATAAGAAACTTTTCTTTTACTATTATATCATGCCATAAGCACTAAACTGGGTGATTCAGACTTATATGTCAAAAATGTAAAGGCAGGTAAATGGGTCCTAAATAAGCAGATTTCTTATAGGAATGTGGATGCGGAAATGCAACGTTGAAGTAGTATTGGGAGCTGCTTGATGCTTTTCTTAGGCTTCAATCGTCATTTCCTGGACGTATTTCGAGCAACATGCATTATTTCACCAATGCGGAGCTTGCCGAAATGTATTTGATGTATGGGGCGACGTAAGGAGAAAAACCTTACACTCAAGGGACGACCAACAGCTCTCGAGATTGTAGAAGGACTATCCTCTACTGTGCGTAATACTGCTTCTGTCACTACATAAATTCTGCGATATCTTCCAGCGCCCGTATCATGCTTCGAAGCATAAAATGATCCACTCGCGCTCAACTCTCGATGAATGTTTATAAATTTGGCAGATGCCTACGATGAAATCTTTCCTTGTACAGACGAGGAAAAAAGTAAACACCCAACACTAACTCTATAAAAAAATATCGTTCAAGAAAGTTACTGGTACCACATGATTGGTAATAAAGTCTACTTTTAAATCATGTATATAAAATTTGTTTAAGGGGCCATCTAAATATTAAAACGAATCATAACTTTATCTTTTCAATAGCAGTACACAATTCTGACAGCATAAATGAACTCTACACTCTTAAAATAGCCTAAAAACAATTTTTTATGCAATTCGTATGATAAGTTTCTGAGGAATTATTTTAAAACGTGCGTATTTTAGGGGCTGTATCCAAATTGATGTTCGGAACTCGATTGTTGACCGAGAGAGCCCCCTTCTTGATCAAGACATCTTAAGCGCCACACAAGCAGTCATTGAAGACTGCTAGATTACAGGATAGTACAAGAAATTTCAAAATATCTAGCAACGTCTATTATAGAGGACCCCAAACCATCATTTTGTCGTTTTGTAAGCATAATTTGAAAACTACTTGGGAGAAATATGTGAAATGTTGGATTTCCATAAAGCAGTACTTAATAAATATAAATCCATCAAAAAATTGTTGGTTGCGATTCATAATTGTTTCGAATATTAATTTCATAATTCACAATACATATCATAAAATTATAAAAATTTCGAATTCAACGAATTTATATTTGGGTATTTTAGTATTATTGTTGCACCAAAAAGTAGCACATTAGGAGTATAATTTTTGGAGATGTTAATGAAAATATGAAAATGTAATTTAATATTAGAAGCACTAAATTTTGAATGTTTATATCTCAAATGACTTGAAATTTAGTGTCTAGGCATAGTTTGAAACAAAAATTTTAAATATCGTGTTAAAATTGGGTATTGCGATTGAAATAAATTAAGTTTGGGTTCGTTTAAACCAGTAACTTTCTTCTACGATAATTTGTTGAGGGATTAGTAGGGAGGGGGGGGGTTCCTTTTTTTCCACGACTGTAGATACTTTCAGCAACCACTCCATTTTCTTGATCAGCCCAATATGTGAAATGCATGTCAGCAAGATCCGCATTGATATAAATGCATTTTGCTCGACATCCGAGCGAAGAATGACGATTCAAGCCAGCGACTTTTATTCACTGAACTCAACAGCGTCCTCTACGTCCTCAACACTGCATTTTCGCACCCAAATTCCTATAAGAAATCTGATTATTTAGATGCCCTCCACCTGCCTTTTCATTTTTGGCATATAGCTATGAACCATCCTGTATGTATTTTCGCTTTAACTGAATCTACATAATTTTAAATACAGGAACAGGTGAACACTAAAACAGGATAGTGGAAGTTACCTAGGTTAGTGAAGTTATCAACATTATTGATTGGTCAATAAGCATTCGGGAATATACTTGATGCAATCTAGTATTTGAAAACGACAGGAAAGGAAGCTTGAACCAGTACGCAACTAAATAAATGTGAAGAAGATGAGGAAAAGATAAATGTATCCTGTATGACTTCTTGCATAATAGTTTTATTCGTTTAGCAACGCTCTGAAAATTTTCTGTGTTTATTTATTCTTGAAGCCAGAAATGTATCCTCTTAAAACCGTTACTATAAAATACTGATTTTATTTAAACCCATTCTTTTTAATTGGTCTTCTTTAATACTCCTTTAATTATTAAATATAGGGCGGTGTACTGGATTGCACTACTCAGTAAAATAAGACTGTTGTTAATTTCCAAATCATTACGAGATTAATTTTTGTGTGTTATTTACACTTTTGAAACAGTGTTTTTAATGTTCAACGACTTAATTTCACAATTTCTTCTCCTATTTCATTATTTTTATTCTTAATTCACCACTTGTGCACGGATCATTGGACATATTCTATTTTCTTTCTTAGTTAAACTTTTTTTATATATAAATGTGCTTTCCATTACTTTATATTATTACAAGGCAGTAGTCACTATCCATATCTAGTATTTTGAGTTGATGTTTACGTTTTAAAATATGTTGGCGTATGGAGTAGGCATCCGCATACTTCTGTTACTAAAAATGGTCCGTATTATACTAATTAAAATAGTTTTAAAAATAATTTTATATATTTTACTTTTTATTACAACTGACATTAACAAAGGATAAGATTAAGAAGAATATCACCATAAAATTTTAAAAAGGTAAAACATTTATTGTGTCTATCATTAAAGAAAAAAAAATTACCAAACTTTAAAAAATAATATATGACGATACTGATTAGAATCGGTTTCATGAAGATATTTTTATTGAAATTTTATCAGAAATTTTGCATTTTACAGTTTAATTGCTTTGAAAAATATTTTCATATGGAAATTTGATTACTTTAAGTTGAAGGTAAAATACAATATTTTAGTAATATATATATGTAATAATTAATTGGTTGAAACGAATATGATTTTTATAATCCTGCTCGAAGCACAAGTATGTCAAATCACCCTTTGGAAAATCCTTAAGTAGCATGTCTTAATTCATCAGTCAATTTCAATCAACTAAATTCCAATTATTTTTCATTAAAAGTACTTAAAGGAATGTGTAAACAATGATCTGTACAATTTACGTAGAAAATATTGTTTAATTTGAAGAAATATTTACATGTTCAAAATGCTTTTAATATTCTGTTAAAATCAAGCATTGTCGAGCTATCGAAGGTATATTTCACCATATAAAATTTCCTATTTTAGCATTAAAAACCGATGGCACTTAGTAATGTAAAGCTCTAGTCTTTTTATTACTACAAACCTCCCGTCCGTGTCTTTAAAGGTTAAGAAAAACAAAAATTTTACATGAATTTCCTATTTTTAGTACAGCGGTTTAATAAATGCTTTTCCTCAAACAACTTATATATATATTTTTAAAACAACTTTGAGAAAAATAACTTTTTCTCAAATTTAAATTACACATTTAATAGACAACGACTTCTAATTTCATTTTAATATCATATCATACTCACTAGATCTACTTTTACATACTTTTAAGCAAAAAAGAATAAAAAAAGTGTAGTGTTAGTTATCTAGATCATTGAAGCCTGTTATTTTATCGATTCATACATAAACACACGGAAAGTTATCAGGGAAGTTTTCAGCCTATCAGGTATTTGACAGTCGTAGAAAAGGAGACTTGAACTAGAACGTGACTAACGAATAGTAAGCAAGACGAAGAAAAAACATAAACATTCTGCACAAAAGGTTGCCATAGAAGATTTTATTCGTTGTGCAACATGTGAAATTCTCCGAAATGTATCTAATATATCGACATATCAATAAATTAAATATCTCATTTAATAAGAAAAAATTTTAAGGTCAATTTCGTATTTTTTGAAATATTTTTGTAAATATCAAATATTTGATATTTGTTTTCTTTGCACATCCTTATATAGAACTTATTTGTTTAAGACAGCGCATCATTTAATTATCATTAATTATTTATTTTTTCACTTATCTTATTTGATATTTTTTATTCAGGTCTTCTAAAGTTATTCAGTATTACAAACATTGTAAAAATAAAAGACAAATATATAATGGAGTCAAAACACTGTTTTAAACACTAGTGTCGTGAAGGAAATTATCACCTTGTTATTAATAAACTTTATAATATACTTATAACTACTTAAAAGGTGACAAAAACATATAAAAACATATAAAAATATTATTTAATGTAACCCGAGATCTTTCGAACACACACACGTTCATTTTCAAAGTGATAAAAGATGATTGACTGAATAGAAATACATTTAAAAACAAAAACAAAAATAGTACGCATGCGAAGCGGAGTTCAGTCCATTTCTCTGCAGAGGGGTGAAAAGATCAGTTCATGTTATCAGGAGGTCGTGAAATATTTAGGATATTGTACTAAATTGCGGTAATATTATAGGAAAGGACATCGTTACAAACTGTGTTACAAACAAGTGTTTGTAACGACGTCCATTCCTATAATATTCCCGCAATTTGGTACAATATCCTAAATATTTCACGACCTCCTGGTAATATGAACTAATCTTTTCACCCCTCTGCAGAGAAATGGACTGAACTCCGCTTGCGCATGCGTACTATTTTTGTTTTTGTTTTTAAATGTATTTCTATCCAGTCAATCATCTTTTATCCCTTTGAAAATGAACGCGTGTGTGTTCGAGAGATCTCGGGTTACATAATTAATATTTTTATAATAATATTTTTATATGTTTTTACATGTTTTTGTCACCTTTTAAGTAGTTATAAGTATATTATAAGGAAATATATATATATTTTTTTTTTCAGGTAAAGAAATATAATTACGAAATATTATAAAACCTCAACAATTCGTTACCTTTCTTACAAAATTGTTTTAAAATTACTTTCAATTGATATTATTTTTTGGTGCAGGGTAAATTTCTTTTAAAATTCGATGTCAATTAACATCATATACTTTCAGACTGATGTTAAATACGTCTGTCAAGTACTTTTGTATATTTGGTGAACATCAAATGAAATATTTATGCTGCACATTTAAGTGTTTCATAAATAAAGATTTCTGATGGAGAAATATAAATATTTAATACTAAAAATTAATATTTTTTGTGAAGTAAAATATATTTAAGATTTCGCATTAGTTTGTAATACTTATGTGTAGTTAGAATTTATATGAACTTTTTCGAATTCTTTTTTGAAAGCAATGCAAATTTTCGAATCATTAATCCAAATCTGTTCCTATTAAGACTGACGGCATCTTTTTCGTGCAAAAATTACAGTATTTTTTGTTGTGGAAACAAGACAGAATCACATAAAGTCATTTATAATTTAATAAGGAAGAGAACTTTTGGGTGATTAAAAAAAACAACAGAATTAATAATTTTCTTATAATTTCTATTGTGAGAATTACATTAATTATACCGGAGAAATTATACCTCTCTGATCAATGACAAAATGCAAATGCAATTTATCTTATGTAGTGCATGTTAATGACAGTTGAGAGGACTTGAAAGGAAACTAAAAAAAGGATAAAGGAACTGTACTGAAAAAAAGATAAAATAACGAAAATGTCTGTACAATGCCCATGAAAAACACAAATAGACATTTAAAGAAGTTTTTGGATGAAGAAATTTTGGTTGATGTTAAAAAAACATCTCTATTAATATTTTTCTTTACGGATAAGGGAACACAGAAAAATGTTAATGATAAATACATTTGGGAGAATTTCATTTATTATTTAAGATATGTGCTTTCTCTGATCAATGGCAGCACAGAAATGCAACTTATCTTATGTAGTGCATAGGAATGACAGTTTAGAGAGCTTGAAAAGAAATATGAAAAAAGGGATAAAGGAACTGTAATGAGTAAAAAAAGAAATAACGAAAATATTTGTACAATGCCCATGACAAATAAAAAGAGACATTTAAAGAAGTTTTTGTATGAATAAATTTTGGTAGATGTTAAAAAATATATCTGTATTAATATTTTTCTGTACCGCGAAGGGAACACAGAAAAATATTAATGATAAATGCATTTGTGAGAATTTCATTTATTATAGAAGAAATGTGCTTCCTCTGATCAATGGCAACATAGAAATACAACTTTTGATATGTAGTGCATGGGGATGACAGTTAAGAAGGCTTGAAAAGAAATGTGAAAAAAAAGGGATAAAGGAACTGTACTGAGTAAAAAATGAAATAACGAAAATATTTGTACAATGCCCATGACAAATAAAAAGAGACATTTAAAGAAGTTTTTGTATGAATAAATTTTGGTAGATGTTAAAAAATATATCTGTATTAATATTTTTCTGTACCGCGAAGGGAACACAGAAAAATATTAATGATAAATGCATTTGTGAGAATTTCATTTATTATAGAAGAAATGTGCTTCCTCTGATTAATGGCAACATAGAAATGCAACTTTTGATATGTAGTGCATGGGGATGACAGTTAAGAAGGCTTGAAAAGAAATGTGAAAAAAAGGGATAAAGGAACTGTACTGAGTAAAAAATTAAATAACGAGAATATTTGTACACTGCCCATGGCAAATACAAATAGATATTTAAAGATGTTTTGGATGAAGAAATTTTGGTTGATGTTAAAAAAATATTATTATTATAAAAATATCACTATTAATATTTTTCCTACATATACGGGAAATCATAAAATCGAAGAATAAATATATTTGTGAGAATTACATTTGCTATCCCTTACCGTCTCGGTGTCCTTAAAAATGAACACACCTGATTTTAATTCCAAAACTGACAAACGGCACCAAGAATATTTAACTAAAGTTTTCCTATCATAATGTACATGAAGGTTTGACGGTTTGGTCGAGGTGCCCGGGGCCAATGCCCCACATCCCCGAAACATAAGACATGAAGAGATAACTGGTGAGTTATTCAGAAGAGAGATGCAAGTACATAAGAAAGTTCGTATTTTCTAATAAATTAGTTTATAAATTGCGGTGTCAGTCCATTATTTCATCAGTTTAGAAACAGAATCACTTCGCGCCGGTAAAGGTTAAAGAAGAAATTTGTTTTCTCTGATCAATGGTAACATAAAAATGCAATTTATATTATGTAGTGCATGCAGATGGCAGTTGAGAGGGCTTGAAAAAAATGATAAAGGAAGTGTTCTAATTAAAAGATAAAATAACTAAAAGGTTTCCACGATGCTTCTGACAAATACAAATATATATATTTATAAAAGCAGAAAAATGCGAATGAAAGATTCTAACTTTGAAAATCCTGTGATGTTTCTCTAAATTCAGAAAATTTAATAAAACTTCCAATTTTTACATGAGATAGGTAGATTACTTCGTGTATTTATAGTGCCATTTCTCTGCTTAAAATACACAGTTTTCAGTTGTTAAGTTAACATAAAGAAATTTTATAAAATGATATATTTTTCTACCTTCAAATATGGCATAATAATACAATGAAAATGAAGTGATGCACTTTCCACTTGATAAGTAGTATTCCACATATCAAATGCAGTAAATTGTAGTTCCAGAAAATTGCAGCACAAATACTCAGTGTCAGACATTGTTATTCATACGTCACAAAAGAAAGAAAATGAGACTGAAATTCGATAGAAAATTGCGCAGCGAAACAAAAGGAGTAAATATGCAATATCTAACGTATATAGCAATTCTGATTTCATCCTCCTGTATAATCCCCCCTTTTCTTACAAAGTGACACTGTCTGATAAATTCTTGCTTACCTAAAATTACTAATATCACGCTTCAACTATTTAGAAGACGAAGTCGTGGGCTATGGGACGAAAGGGATAATACTGAAAATATTTTTTGAAAACATATATATATACGTCAGGGACAGTTAACGCATCGACAACTCTCGAGATATATTTAAGTCCCGGGGCAGTTAAGGTGTTAATGCAAAATTCCAATTTATATTCCTAAATTGATTCACACGCCATTTAAAATATGATATGTTCGTAAAAATGGTTTTTAATCAGTAACATTTATTTTTAAACTATTTTTGTTTCTATAATTGCTAGGAATGTATAATGTTTCATGTGCATTAGATATGTTAATTTCCATGATGTAGCCTTAAAGCGTTACATTTAAAAAATAATATATGTACAAAAAGTGGATACCTGTTCTGGTTGTCACAAAATTAATGTTTTTAATTTTTAAATATTTACATACTTTCTTTTTTAAAATGCCTTAAACTAATCAAAACTATTAAATTCAATGGCAAATTTTGATTTTGAGAGATGGCAAATTATTGGTAGAAATTTACATTGTTCATTGCCACAGTGTAAAGTATGTTGTTATATCTTTAAATTAGGACTATGAAGGTTCATTTTTGTAGCTCATTTGCCTCTACACAGTACGTGTTAGAATAGTCGTTCATTTAATAAGAACTTTCAAGTATCACTATATTGAATTGCATTTTTCTGTTTATTAAAGACAGAAATTCTTCTTTAAAAAACTGCGATTACTATTGGAAGATTGGTATTCTGCTATTTAATTTAATATCTAAATTATTTAATAAATGCGTTATTATTGTGTAATTTGATACTATGCTATAAAGCAATTATAAAACATAACTTGTCTTTACATCTTGTAATCTCTAAAGTTTTGAAATGATCCATTATTATACGAACTGAATTTATGAAATAAGCTTACTTCTTTTTTTTTCTTAAAATATCAATAAATTGGATAAAAACCTGATAAACGGCACGCTAAAATTCTTGTAGGCAAAAAAAAAAAAAAACTATTTAAAAGAATTCTACAACATTTATTTCATTTTCTTTGACCTGTTTTGAAAAGCTATCATTGCTTAACCCATTAACTGCCAAAACTATTACGATAGAAATTTCCAAATTTCTTGTTGAAAGTAGTTTCCCACCACAGATTCAGTAAGGTAAATTTCGCTTTACTAAAATAGCAAAATCCCTGCCAATAAATAAGACATTTTTTAAAATTCTAAAATAGTGGTGCAAATGTAATTAATTCATTGCATGAGCTATTATTTTGACTGTTGCGTGAACGCAACGTCAGCGGTTAATGGGTTAATCTTTTATTAAAACATTAAAATTTACTATCAAGAGACGTTTAATTATCAAAAATAGCTTAAACTAGACAAATCATTAAGTATATATGTAGTGAGAATTATTTCAATACGTTGGGATTTAAAAGATTATCCTATTAAATTATGTCTACAAATGTGTCCCTTTAATGAGAACTGTTGGTAAGAACTTGGTACCTTAGAGAAAACTGTTACATAAAATTGTCTAAATCCCAAGTATATATTCAAGCACTTAATAGTGCTTAAATTAGATCATATGATTCTCTGTATATACTGTATATAGTTAAACATAATTTTGGACATTAATATAGAATTACCCAATACTCTGAATATCATTCAAGGAAGCCGGAATTATGAGAATTCATTTATTAAAAATAAATAAAAGGAACCCTTACCTAAAGGATTTGACAATTTAATTGCATAAATTATACGGTAAGAAAACTTTAATAATTAAATTTTTGATAAACTACTGAAACATAAAAAAATTAAGATAATAAATAATAAACAAAATGACAGCACATACCTCAGGAAAAAAACATTACTAATAAAAAATATAAGGCGATGATAATGCGATCCATACTAAGTCGTAAATTAAATCACATATTAAAATTCCATATTGCAACATACTACATTTATTCCTTACACATTTAAATTTTAAAACTTCAAAATAAAATCAATTAATTAGATTAAATCCAATTATGAATTTCGTGAATGAAACTTTACGAGAGTTTACAACCACACTCAGGTATATCTAACGCCTAATAAAGCAATATAAAATTCTACAAACTTGATCATGATAATTTGAGAAGTACCTTTGGATTTGAAAAACGAACAGAGACATCAATGGACTTTAGGTTCGTACGTTATTCAATCAGTGAACACATACATGAAACTCATCCGCGCACAACTATTTTATTAAAACATTTCGTGCAGTTTATTTAATCATGCTTGTTCAGACATTACATACAGAGCCGCACTGACCTGGCGGCGGATATGTCGTAGGCTAATTGAGAAATCCGGCTCTTTGCAAACAGCCTAGGCTCTTTGCAAAGAGCCAGGCTAATTGGAGAATCCATCTTCCTTTTTCCAATTAGCCTGATATTTTTCAGGCTTATTGCAAAGAGCCTAGAAAGCGTTAGGCTAATTGAAAAATGACCAATTATTATCCGATCAGGGTGATCTTTTTAGCTCACAGGCTATCAAAGCCTGAGAGCTTGTGTCCGCCGATTATGTATGTACGTGAATACGTACGTACGTCTGTACGTAACGCGATAACTCTTGATAGAAAAATCCGATTTGCTTCAAATTTTTTTTCAAGGTTCATTCTGATAAGGTGCTTCCCAGATTATTTTTTGGGGGGTCATTGGTTAAATATAAAAAATGGAAAAGGGGGTGTAGTCCCCCCTCTTAATTTATATAAATGGGTTTTTCATGCAGAAATATTCGATTTGCTCCAAATTTGGTATACCGGTTTATTGTGTTAAGGAGCTTCCCTGATTAGATTTGGAAGCTCATTATTTAAGTATAAAGGGGGGAAAGGGGGGGACTACCGCCCCTAAATTAGACAAATCGGTTTTTCATGATGAATTATTCGATTTGCTCCAAATTTGGTATACCGGTTTATTAAGTTAAGGAGCTGCCTTGATTAGATTTGTAGGTTCATTAGTTACATATAAAGGGAGGAAAGTGGGGCTATCCCCCCCCCCCCCCCGTAATTTAGACAAATGGGTTTTTCATGCAGAAATATGCGATTTGCTATAAATTTGGTATACCGGTTAATTATGTTAAGCAGCTTCCCTGATTACATTTGGAAGATCATTATTATGTATAAAGGGGGAAAAGGGGGGCAATTGCCTCTCCCCTTAATTTAGATAAATACGTTTTTCATGTAGAATTATTCGATTAGCTCAAATTTGGTATACAGGTTTATTATGTTAAGGAGATGGCTTGATTAGATTTGGAGGTTCATTAGTTAAGTATAAAGGTAGAAAGGGGGGATACCCCCCCCCTTTATTTAGGTAAATGAGTTTTTAAAGCAAAATTATTCGATTTGCTCCAAATTTTGTATACCGGTTTACTATGTTAAGGAGCTTCGCTGATTAGATTTGGAGGTTCATTAGTTAAGTATAAAGGGAGGAAAGGGGGGCTAGACCCCCCCTTAATTTAGATAAATGGGTTTTTCATGCAGAGTTATTCGATTTGCTCCAAAATTCGTATGCCGGTTTGCTATGTTAAGGAGCTTCCCTGATTAGATTTGGAGGTTCATTAGTTAAGTATAAAGGGAGGAAAGGGGGCTACCCCCCCTTAATTTAGATAAATGGGTTTTTCATGCAGATTTATTCGATTTGCTCCAAATTTCGTATACCGGTTTATTTTGTTAAGGAGCTGCCTTGATTATATTTGGAGATTTATTGGTTAAGTATAAAGGAGGGACAGGGGCTAGTGTTCCCTTAATTTAGATAAATGGGTTTTTCATACAGAATTATTCGATTTGCTTCTAATTTGATATACAAATTTATTACGATATGGCTTCCTTCATTTGATTTGGAGGTTCATTGGTTAAGTATAAAAGGGGGGCAATTGCCCCTCCCCTTAATTTAGATAAATGTGTTTTCATGCAGAATTATCTAATTTAGTTTATTTGTTTTTAGGTTCATTCTAATAAGGAGCTTTTCTGATTAGATTTGAAAGTTCATTGGTTCAGCATAAAGGGAGAAATTGGGGAGCTAATACCCCCCTCTCTTAATTTATTGAAATGGTTTTTCATGCAGAATTATCTGATTTGCTTCAAATTTGGTATACCAGTTTATTGTGTTAAGTAGCTTCCTGATTAGATTTGGAGGTTCTTTGGTTAAGTAGAAAGGGGGGCAACGGGGACCAATACCTTCATTTATTTTTCTAGGGGCATTATTCTTTGAAATAAGAGTATAATATACAATTAGTGTGAATAGCCTGTGAGCTCAATGCCATCAGTTTAACTGGGTAATTTTCTTTTTATTAGGTTTATTAATGCATAACCTTACCCAAACCCGTAAAATAAATTACAACAGACCGTACCCCGATCCGAGCAAGACAAAATAATTTCAGACTATATGCAACTCGACCCGAACCTGAGAACTCCATTTGAAAAAACCCGAAATCCCGAACCAAATCCGATAACCGACAAAATTA
Organism: Maratus speciosus; assembly: GCA_963932465.1. NCBI lineage: Eukaryota > Metazoa > Arthropoda > Arachnida > Araneae > Salticidae > Maratus > Maratus speciosus. The sequence goes on along the minus strand of OZ010786.1, from coordinate 539,579,196 downwards.
TTCCAAAGATCCATAACCGGATCCGAACAAGACAAATTAGTTTCCGTGGACACGCAACGCTACCAGAACTTAAAATTCCATTCGAAGCCAACCTGAAACCCGCCCCGAACCAAATCTTAACCGACAAAAATATTCCAAAGATATATAACCCGATGCAAGCCAGACAAAATAATCTCCGTCCACCGGCAACCGGATCCGAACCTGAAAGTTCTAATTGAACTCAATCCGAAACCTGGTTGTGGTCGGTTTTCGGGTTGACTTCAAATGGAACCTTCAAGTTCGGATCCGGTTGAAATAAAATTAAACTAAATCAGATAATTCTGCATGAAAACCCATTTGTCTAAATTAAGGGGAGGGGCAATTGCCCCCCTTTCCCCCCTTTTATACTTAACCAATGAACCTCGAAATCAAACGAAGGAATATCGTAATAAACTGGTATATCAAATTTGAAGCAAATCGAATAATTCTGTATGAAAAACTCATTTATCTAAATTAAGGGGACACTAGCCCCTGTCCCTCCTTTATACTTAACCAATAAATCTCCAAATCTAATCAAGGCAGTTCCTTAACATAATAAACCGGTATACGAAATTTGGAGTAAATCGAATAACTCTGCATGTGAAACCCATTTATCTAAATTAAGGGGGAGTCAGGCCCCCTTTCCTCCCTTTATACTTAACTAATGAACCTCTAAATCTAATCAGGGAAGCTTCGTAACATAATAAACCGGTATACGAAATTTGGAGCAGATCGAATAACTCTGCATGAAAAACCCATTTATCTAAATTAAGGGAGGGGGGGGTCTAGCCCCCCTTTCCTCCCTTTATATTTAACTAATGAACCTCCAAATCTAATCAAGCCATCTCCTTAACATAATAAACCAGTATACCAAATTTGAGCTAATCGAATAATTCTACATGAAAAACGCATTTATCTAAATTAAGGTGATAGGCAATTGCCTCCCTTTCCCCCCTTTATACATAATAATGATCTTTCAAATGTAATCAGGGAAGCTGCTTAATATAATTAACCAGTATACCAAATTTATTGCAAATCGAAAATTTCTACATGAAATACCCATTTATCTAAATTACGGGGGGGTAGACCCCCTTTCCTCCCTTTATATGTAACTAATGAACCTCCAAATCTAATCAAGGCAGCACCTTAACTTAATAAACCGGTATACCAAATTTGGAGCAAATCGAATAATTCATCATGAAAAACCAATTTATCTAAATTAAGGGGGGGTAGCCCCCTTTCCCCCCTTTATACTTAACTAATGAGCTTCCAAATCTAATCAGGGAAGCTCCTTAACACAATAAACCGGTATACCAAATTTGGAGCGAATCGAATATTTCTGCATGAAAAACCCATTTATATAAATTAAGGGGGGGGGGACTAGCTCCCTTTTCCCCCCTTTATCTTTAACCAATGAACCCCAAAAACTAATCAGGGAAGCACATTATCAGAATGAACCTAGAAAAAAAAATTGAAGCAAATCGGATATTTCTATCAAGAGTTATCGCGTTACGTACATACGCACGTACATACTCACGTACATACAGAATCGGCGGGCACATAAGCTCTCAGGCTTTGATAGTCTGTGAGCTAAAAATATCACCCTGATCGGATAATAAGCGGTCATTTTTCAATTATCATAACGCTTTCTAGGCTCTTTGTAATAAGCCTGAAAAATAGCAGGCTAATTGGAAAAAAGGAGATGGATTCTCCAATTAGCCTACAACAGATACATCTAACACCATTCGGAGTTTTAAGAGGCGATAAAATGCCACTTCACCGAAAACACCAGATGGAGAGCCGGTAAAACCTCAACTGCTAGCTAGATGAAGGAAAGTTTCTATGTGTCTCTCATACTGATATTCTATGCTGTAAGTTATATACTATTATTTTCTCTTTTTTATTGCGGGTATATGTCCAATGTCGAATGTGTGTGTACGCTTTTAAACCCTCTAAATCCTGAGTGTCGGTGAATCTCTCCATTATCCGTCCTTGGTTCGGATTGTTTCCACCACCACCGAGGCCCTATCCGTTGGATTTAATTCCGGGTAATAAAACTATCCTTAAGTGTTATATTTTCGATTTTAATATTACTAGGTTGATCAAAAAGTTCTGGGAAATTTGTGAAAGTTGCTTTGTTATGCGCAAATTAACAATAAAAGCAACAAGGACTATTCTTCAAAGCAGAGACCATCATATTCAGCGACTTTCTGCCATCGTTATACCAGATTTCGGATCTGCTGGAAGTTTGTCGCCGTACCAGCACATTCACCCTCATTAGTCTCATCGACGGCTTTCTGAATCGTTAGACCTTTTCACCAATAATGCCGGATCAACACACGCAAATCATACTGTCCAATAGGCATTTTGGAGCCGAAATTCCTGAACTCCTAGAGATGTATCACAAGTACTCCTATGTATGATACAAATTTTGGTAACTATTAGATTAAAAATTTGCCAGAATTTTTCGCTCAAACTAATATTTAAAATAAATGAAAAATCGATATTTTGATCAAAAATGACTTTTCAAATGTGCGGATACAAGAAAAGATACCAGTTCGTTCTAAAGATGTAGTTTTGTCTGTTTAAACGTTTCTTAGCTGATTTCTGACATTAATTTGCACTTTGAGTTAAGTAGGTTTCTGCAATTAAAGTTTTAAAAATACACAGGCACTATAGAAATAATATATAAAAATTATGAATAACCTATTGCAAGAGTCTATTATCGCTAAATTAAAAAAAATGTTTTATACACAATTTTTAATTAATGATTAAATTCAAATAAAATTCGAATAATTTAGACCAAATAAGGCATCGTTTAATAAATAAAAAAATATAAGATATTACTTTTTTTCTAATGTATTATGTAAAATTGTCTTTTACTTATAGTACTGATCGTAGGTCAAAAATATTTTTATGAGCAAAATAAATTACTTTTAAATTTTCATCTCATTAACCTGGTATCGATCAATATTAACAACCTACTTACCCATTAAGGAGAATCAATCAATGCTGCGTGAAAATACGTTAATTAGTTTTTAATTACCTGCAATAAAATTTCTTAATTTATCACGTAGTGTAAAATAAAAAGTAAGTCTTCATCTTTATTTAACATATATATATTCTTTAAAAAATCATCCAAAAACATGTTCAATATACGTTTGAGAATAGTACATATTATTTCTTTGCGAAAAAATTACATACAATTAAAATTTTCCATTTTGATTGTTTTAGATTTTTGATATTCAGATTTCATTTCTTATTTTGGAAAACAATAACTTTACTAAAACGTAGAATTCTTGTGAAAATGAAGCTTTCACAGCATGATTGACGTCCTTAAACTGGAAATATAATTTTATTGCATTCGCTGTGTCACTAAAAGGCAGAGTACAAATTTTTAAAGCTGAGAGAGAAGATTTGCATAAAAATTAATTGTATTGGAAAGCATGTGGCAATCCACATATCCATACTAATAGTATAAAGAAGTAAAGTTAGTGTGATTGTGTGTTTTAAAATTTATGGGGGTTATTCTCTGGAACTACCGATCCGATTTCAAAAGTAAACGTGTCAAAATGATAGTGGCAGTCCCTGTTTGAACAAAGGCTATATTTTGTGTCGATGCCACCTCCCCAAAGATGACTCAGGAGTAAAATAACATTCTAAAAATGTGTTTTTCTGCAACTTAATGGCCTAGAAACATGAATTTCTGCATGATACTTACTTATATGATATAATTATACTCTAAGAACAGCTTATAAAAAATTGAAATTTAAAATAGGTGAAAATGCGCGAAATATTTTATAAAAAAGTTCTAAATGACAATTTCTATTTAATATCAGGAAATACCAAACCGATTTCAAAAGAAACGATTGCAAATTGATTGTGACAGAAATTGCAACAAAATAGGCTACATTTTACGTCGGTGACACGGATATTACTAATACTATATAAATGCTCTCTAAGAGCATTGGGAAAAAAATCGAAATTTATAAGTGGTGAAAATGCTCGAAAAACCTTTTTAAAACGCTTCTGCAAATTACGATTTCTATGCAATTGTCAAAGATAGAAAATTGAAATTAATTATTAGATATAAATTATCTTTAAAAATATTTAATAAAAAAGCCGAAATTTAAAAGGGTAAAATTAGCGAAAAGCTGACTAAAAACTTTCAAAATCAAGACTTCTATGGAATCGCAGGAAATACCACACCGACTGCAAAAGCAATGCTGGTAAATTTATGGTGCCACTGACAAAAGATGGCGGAGGATGCAAGAGCGACAAAATTTCCAAAATATAAGTTTTGTGATATTTGAATGGCTAGAAATATGAAATTTGGAATGTATAAAGGCGTTTTGTGTACCCATGGTTCACAAGCATAAGGAAAAACCCCAACAAAGTGTTTAGAGGACTTAACTATTATTGTAACATTTTAAAGGGGCCGATGGATCATACAGTGATCGGGGAGAGTTTGCAAGCTACCCAGAGGTAGGGAGAGTTAGAAACATTTTGGACAAAGGCATGCATTACTCAGAAGGGCATCTGGAAAATGTGTCATGATAAACGAGTGAGAACTGTGTAAATACGAGTATAAAATCACAAGAGAAGTTATAGAATGAGGCTCTCGCTAACCACAATATATGGATTACATGCTGTCAGCTGCGAATCAAATAGAATTTATTTATATTTTATTACTTTTTATCTCAGCGGAAATCGCTGGCGGTTAAAATTTATTTCTATAAATTTATCTGTGTGAAAATGCAAAGAAATGGAAAAAGAAGGACAGTCAATGGCGCACACAGTTAAACTGATGAAAATTTTATGAGTATTAATTTAAGTTACATAAGAGTGAGGAGGGAGAGAAGTGAATAAATTCAAATGTCTGATATTAACTCTAAAATGTAAAATTAAATTAAATATTTTATTTGAGGAGTGGGGGTGGGGGGGTATTGAAAAAACAAAAATAAGGAATTAAAGTTAAATGTTGATTTTTCGAGGGGGGGGGGGGTAAATGAATATATAACGGGAAAACCGTTATAGCATGTTAGTTATTTATAAGATTTAGATGCTCTCTTAGAACTGTTTAGAAAAATCCACAATTAAAAAAGTTAAATGAGCGCAAAGTTTTATAAATATTATCTAAATCTGTTTTTTCTGGATTAAAAAAAAAATGAAATTTGCATGGTAGTTACTTATAAGATGTAAATACTCAGTAATTAAAATTAAAAAAAACCGTAATTTGAAAGGGGAAAATAAGAGAAAAGAGTTAAAAAAATTTCTAAAGAACGATTTCTAAAGATATAAATTTAAATGTTGGTACGATAGATACTTATAAGATGTAATTGCTCTCTAAAAACATTTTTTAAATGATCTAAATTTAAAAGGGTAAAATTGGTAAAAAACCTTTTAAAATCATCCTAAATTACGTTTTCTATGCGATATTAAGAAATATGAAACCTTTTCAAAATTAATGATGGCAAATTGATGGTGACAGTCCCTGTTCCAAATTATTAAAGATTGTGACAAATGAGTTTCATTTGGCTAACCATGTAGTCAGAATTGAGATGAGGTCGAATACCACATCTTACAACAAAAGTGCTTCCAAAGTATTAAGGAAAACAACGAAAGAACTTTTGCAATACAATCAAATCGAAGTTCTAATAGATGAGCGCGCCAATGCTGGCGTGTTGCAATGGTTTCCTAGCTAAGCCATAACATAACGGCCCCCCATTGACATGTTTTACTAATATTCAATCATATGAAAATACGCATTACTAAATAAACAAATTGCATACAATAAAAATTATTAAGGTACATACAAATATAATAATAGAAAAATGAGAATTATATAAATAATTTGAATATTTACAACAAAATTATTCATTTTCTTCGATAGGAAGAAGGGAAATTTTGAAAATAGGTCGAGTAGCGATCCCTGATAAAGTTTTTATCTCTAAGACTCTAACCTTCCCATCTGAACCAGGCATTACCTTAAGGAATCTGTACAAAGACCATTTCCCTTCGGCTAAATTCTCATCCTTCAGGATAACCAATGCATTCTGCTTTAAAATTTTTCTTTTCAGAGAATTATTTATTCCTTTCTTGCAAATGATTTATATAATCATGCTTCCATCTCTTTCAAATGATTTGAATTATTTTGGTGAATTTTGGCCAATTGTTTAGCCTACTTTCATTAATATGGATTATGTCAGGTTCGGCTAAAGAAAAAATTTGACTCCTAATCAAAACATGAACTGGTGATAGTACTTCTATTTCATTAGGATCCGAAGATAAAGGTGTCAAAGGACGCGAATTCAAAATTCCCTCTATTTGCGATATTAGATTCCGGAATTCTTTCAAACTGACTCTCAAATTACCTAAGGTTCTTTTAAGATGGTACTTAAAAACTTTTACCTCAGCTGTCCACAAACCACCAAAATTGCGTGATTGAGGAAGGATAAATTTCCAAATTATCCCTTCAGAATTCCAAATAATTAGTTAACGCTTTATCCGGTTTAATAAACATAGCATGTAATTTTTTAACTTTTTTGATTCATTATCCGTCATTACAGTAGAACTTTTTATTTCTACTTTCACAAATTTTTTTAAGGGTAGTAATACATGAATCTGATTTTAAATCGGTTACAATATCCAAGTGAATTGCTTTGGTTACGAGACAGATAAACAATGCTACACAGATTTTATTATAAATTATATTTCCTTAATTTTTGTATTTCATACGAAAAGGTCCATAAAAATATATATATGATTGTTCTAAAGGAGGCCTAGTATTCACACTTTCTTGATGCAAATTTCCCATGATTTGATCAAGAGCTATTGGTTTCTTTCTAAAACAAAGTACGCATTTATGCACTACTTAACGCACTAAAGTGCGTATATTTATTATCCGATAACTTTATCTTACCTGATGCAATACAGATTGATGACCTGTGTGAAAAAACTCCTTATGAATATATTCTAATATCATTTCACTCAATTTATGATTAGCGAGAAAAACAAATGGATGTTTTTCCCTATAAGCTAAACTAGAAATTTCTAGACGTCCACACACTCTTAAGATATTTTCAGAGTCAAAAAATGGATTCAAAAATTTTAATTGACTGTTACCTGTGAGGATCTTTTGGTTCTGAAAATTTTTTATATATTCTGCAAAATATTTATACTGTACCTACTTGATAAGAAACGTTTTCACAGTTTCTAGACTGGGTACTGTAAGCGTTCCTAACTTGCTCATTCCTTTTCTACTATTGTATATAAATCTAAAAAAATCCAAAAATTCTAATTCATTTCATTAAATCATTAGTCAGAGAAACAATATTGAATATCAAGTCATTAAAAATCTCTGCGACGGCTTAATTTGCTAGTCCAAAAGTTTTTTTTGATAAAGCATCATTAGAAACACCCTTCGTTTCTTTCAAGGTAACCTCCTGGACATCTGATGATAAATGGAGATTTTCTGATTGAGCAGCACTAGTCTGATTCATGAGAAAGTGTGGTCCATGAGAAAGTGTGGTCCATGCCACCAAAACTGATTATCCACTAAGTCTGTGGAATCTAATCCGCGTGAAATTAAATCATTTGGATCGGAACTAGATGGAATATGTTTCCAAGTAATGTTCTACGTATAACTTTGGATTTTCGCAACACGATTGCTGACAAAAGTTTTCATTCTCTAAGATGATATCTGTATCCAGGTTAAGGCTATCTGGGAATCTGTGTTTAAGTAAACATCTGAATGGTTAACGTCAAAGCTTTTGAACTTTTTAACTACTAATTTGGCTGGTTGGAGACATGCTGAAAGTTCAAGATGAGGAATAGTAACTGTTTTTAAGGGTGCTATTTGTGACTTACTACTAATTATGTTCCATGTTGTTCCAGAATGATGTGAGGATTGAATATTGACAGATTCTCCAAACGCAATTGATGAAGTATTAGCAAAGCCATGTACGGCTATATTATTGTGCATAAGGGTTTAAAATATAACAATTAATCTTTAAATTTGCTATAGATTTTAAAGATTGACCCACTGAATCCAAGACTGAGCCATAAAATCTGGAATAGGATCATTCCAATTTAATTTAAATTTCCAAAACTCTTGCAAGAAAGACTTAGCTCTTGTGATAACAGGCCCAATGAGACCAATGGGATAAAAATGTCTAATCATAAAACTGTCCGTTTGGACAATATTTCTTGTTGGTAGATCTTTAGCTTGAAGCTGAATACATTTTAACGAGGCTTCCATGAAACTCCTAACACATTTGTTTCATTTAAAAAAAAGGAATAACCTTCCAAAATTTTATTATTAACAATTACAAGTAATCCAGGATTATTTGCATTCCATTTGTGTAACTGCATTCCACCAGAATTTAGTAATTTTATTAACTGAGACTGTAGTTCTCGAGTAGCTTCTAGACTGCCTTCTCCACATAGACTAGCATCCATGTAGGTATCATTCAAAAAACATCTAATGCTTTACAATATTTTTTTACTGCTTCTTACACCAGTTGTTTCAACGTTCTAAACGCTGAAAATAGGGCACAAGATCCATACGTCACAGTGATATTTTCACAAATTTCTATTTGAGCATTAATATTTTCTTTCCATAATTGTCTTAAAAGTTTTTCTTGATTATGAGTCACCAGAATTCGCTGGTACATTTCATCTGGTACATGTCGGCGAGAAAGACAAATCTGTGATTTCTAAAAAGAATCATCATATCATCTAAATCTTCCATCACTTGCTCTTTAAAGAGAATATCATTCAACGATTTATTATTAACTGTAGGACGCAAAGCATTAAAAACGACGCTAAGCTTTGTTCTGGAACTTTTTGGCCGGTATAGACCATGATGAGGTAGATAGTAAGAACCAGCTTCATCAGCCATCCAACTAACTTGAGTCATATGACCTAAATTTTGTTATTTCTTCTTAAAGTCACAATAGAGTTCTCGCATTACCGGAGTTTGTTCAAGTCGATTCCGTGGCTGTTTCAATTTTTTTTTCTGCGATTACTCTCGAATTTTCCAGAACAATCGGATATTTTTAAAGGCATAGTTGCAATGAAACTACCGGTGCTTTGTGGCGATGTGTTTTTAAAACATGAGACTAGCATTATTGATCTTCAGGGCTAAGTGGTATTAATTCATCATCAACAGTCTCGATTTCCCAATTATTTTTAACATTTTTATCTATCTTATCTTCTATTCGCTTAACAATTCGGTTGACTTCCATTTTTTAATATTCTTGACACGATGTAACCAAAAGCAGTATTTTTAAATATTTGTGGAGAAGATTAGTATTTTTCTGGTTTTAATATTTCATAAAAGAGTTCCGTCCCATTCAAGGAATCTATTTTAGAGGATTTTCTAAAATTATGATCAGATAAAGCTTTCTTTTCCGGAATTTCCAAGTTACTTTCATTTGTATCATTTGCTGGTAGTCTATTTGTTATTTTAGGAATAATTAAGAATCGTATTGTTCTACATAAAGACTTGTTTTTATTGGAAATTGTAGTTTTAACTTTCGCATATATTTCTGAAACATTCCCATGAATCCCCGTAATTAAAACTTTCGTTTTATTTTTCTTTAATGATAAAGACTGAGCGATTCTATTGCCCATCAAATTTATTTCACTTTCGCTATCCAGAACTACCCCTGTTGTCATTCTAGAATCATTCGGATTTTCAACATAAATAATATAAGTTTTTAATAAAAGTCTGTTTTTATTTTTATTAGAGAAGCAAATCTCACTAAATAATGATTGCCAAATTTCTTTAGCCTCTTCTATTACTTTATTGCTACACTGTTAACACATTTTCAGGGAAATTACAGAGAATCTACTGGTAATCCATTATCTTAAGTCTTATGTAAAATTACAGAGATTAGAAAAACAGAGATTCTGCTAAATAACAGAGAAGTTATTCAGTAAATTTACAGTAAATTAACATCGTTAAAAATACACAAGACACCGTAAATTAACATCGTTATAAATACACAAGACTCTGTAAATCAATTTATTTTTAACGAAAGTAATTTAACATAGTTTTTGAAATTAGTGAATTTTAGAACTTCGAAGTATCAGAGCATTTCGAGTAAATTTAAAAGCTCTATCATTTAATTTTTACACAATTTATTTCTAGTCGGCCTGGGGTTTGAGCCCGAGTCCTCTGGGCGGGAGAAAAAACACCTTAATGGGTGCGCCGTAGGAGCTGGTACTGTTATGTATAAAGGATGTTTTTTATAATGAAGCGGTGAAAAATATATTGTATTTGTGCTTTTCAAAGATTTTGCTTCAAATATATTCGTTAGAAAATTTATTAAACGGTTTATTTTAATTCAGTTTGGACCAATACAATAGTACCTATTATTTTTTTTTATCAAATTTAATTTTTTAATCCTTTATTTACGGAATTCTTTATCAAGAAAATCCTTCTTCTGAATAACTATCCTCTTTAATATCTGAAGATATACTGGAATTTTTAAATAATAATAATGTGAAATTTAGGTATACTTTTTCATTAAAACTTGTTAAATATATCGGTAGTTAAAATTTTTTTGTAAAATATTTCCAAAAATAATCAGATTAATTAACAAAAAAATATTTTTATGGTTAATCACAATTCTTATAAAAGCAATTTAAATGTGTTATGATCCTCTCTATAAATGGAAAGGTTTTTACAGTTGAAAATGTTTCATGTAACTTTTTTTAAAGAAGAATTATAACTATGAAAATGATCAAGAAAATTACCACTTTTTGAAAATATTTAGCTTCGTCTATTTCTCTACTCTATCTAAATTTCATTGAAAGACCTGGAAATCCCTACAGGGAATTATATATAAGATAAGGGGAATGTCTGTAAAACGATGACCGAGAAACTCAATCAAATGCATTTAACCGAGAACTAGTGTAAATTTACAGAGAGTCTTGACCGTTAAACTCAATCAAATGCATTTAACCGAGAACTGGTGTAAATTTACATAGAGTCTTGACCGAGAAACTCAATGGAATACATTTAACCGAGAACTAGTGTAAATTTACAGAGAGTCTAGGCTTTTTTTCTGTGTTTTTACTGAATTTTGTAGCAGTGTATCTTCATTAGACGAAGCAACAATTCCTTTAGTTATTTGTTGACAGCTGGATTTTTTAACCCGTCTTAATGGCGCCAATGAAGCGCTTGAACTGGTGTAAATTTACATAGAGTCTTGACCAAGAAACTCAACCAAATACATTTAACCGGGAACTAGTGTAAATTTACAGAGAGTCTCGTTTTTTTCTGTGTTTTTACAGAAATTTTTAACAGTGTATCTTCATTAGGCGAAGCAACAATTCCTTTATTTATTTGTGATAGCTGGATTTTTAAACCCGTCTTAATGGTGCCAATGAAGCGTTTCTATATAATAAACTATTATGCTTTCTGGCGCATCTTTCACACACAGCAGGGAATCTATATTGCGCAATTTAATGAAATGAGCTCAGATAATTTAGGCACAGATTCTTTTTCTTTGCTGCTAAATACATAATATATTCCTTTCATTTTAAGAATTTATCACTTTTGAATATAGATTTGTTTTGTGAACAAGTTACACAAGTATTCTTTGCAGTATAAGAATTATTCTTAAGAAACACATTTTTTACTTGATTTTTATTATATACACTGTAAAAAAAATCTGTAAAGGTACTAAAGTTTTCCTAGGAAACTGGGATTCCTAGAACTTTTTATGTAACGGCAAAAGAATAATTCCTGTAACAGACGCTGTTACAGGAACTTTAATTGTTTTTCACAGTGTATGACAGTGTATAATAGTTTTTTATAGTGTATGACATGCTTAGTTTTAACACAACCATTATTCAGCAAATTTTGCAAAACTGAACATCGCTTTTGGTAAAAGTCAACGAACTCTTGCCAATTCGGTAATTCAGTAGAAATTATCAAGAGCTCAAATTTCTTTTTTGTTTCTTTATCTAGTTTTATGAGAATTATTTTTATGAACATAATTTCCTAAAATTGATTAAGCTCTAAACCTATTGATTTATGAGCACGGATGTTTTTGACATCCGTCAACCATCGCTCTTAGGTTTTTAGCTGAGTATTGCGATGTCATTTCCATAAACATTTTTTTCATTAAATTGAGTGTTCACAATAAAACGTTTATTTTCAAAACGCGCAATTTATATGCGTTTTTGGCTGTGACAACATTTCTGTGTCTTTGGCCGTGACGTCTGAAGCACTATGGCTGAGAGTGGATTTAAAATAATACAGTTTTTGCGTATCATTTAATTTATCACTAGAATCAATAAATATTTTAAATTGATCTTTAAACATATACCAATCCTGATAATTACCATAAATTTAGGTAAAGGTATATCAGGCAGTTTGAAATTAGTATTCGAATTATTACTTGATATAGAATTATTTATATCAATTTTTTATCAATACTATTATTAGAGAGTAAGAATTTTCTTATTCTTACCTCCAATTTTTCAGGTCCATCTTCTATTTTTATGAATACTTTTTTACATTATCTATTTTTACTTGATACTCTAGTGTGTCTTTTTTTTTTTTTCATTCTCGAGAAAATATGCTATTCTCGTCAATTGATCTTTATAGACCCTCGCTGTCTTTTTCCAATAACTAATTTGTACATTTCAGTCATAGCGTGAGTGGTTTAGTCCTAGTTGCTGATAATAACTATTACTAACAAAACTAACAAAACTAGCATTAAAATAGTAGTTCTAAACTACTGCGGCTGACGCGACCATTTTGTACGATAGTCCAAGTGAACTGTATAATAAATTTAAAACTAAAATTAAAGAAACTAATTATTACTATATTAACACCTTAACGGTCTTATTAAATTACGGTTTTAAAATTAAAATTTCTTATTGACACCACTATTTAAAAAAAGGAAAAAAAAACTTTCACCTTATTTAAGGACAGGTAAAATGATACCATATAAATGAAAATAACACTATTTTATAAAACTGGTGGGAATCAATCAATCTGAATACAAGATAGAGCCCGTGAATATCAGTTGAGCGAGAATTAAGGGTTTAAACTTTACACACATATTTGAAAGTAATTAAATATTATGAGAAATTAGTAATGATATAGCCAGAATTAAGATGTGGACGAATACCACATCTTACAACAAAATATGTGTTCTAAACTATTCGAAAAAAAAAGAAAAAAAAAACGGACGAAATGCCATACAATCAAATCAAAGTTCAAACAGATGAAAGCGCCAATGCTGATGTGATGCCATGGTTTCCAAGGTAAGCCATAACAAGGTGACAAACAAAAAATGAATGTTTATTCAATGATACAATTTTTTCCTACAGAAAAAGGTACCTCATTTAATCGGGTGGTAAATTAATATTAATCATTCACGGCCTACTTTTCCATTTTTTAAACATAAATGATACTGATGTTAATTAACAATATATCAAGAGGCATTTTAGTACATTTGAAATAAACTTAAGATAGAACAGGACGGACATTGCACGTCAAACGTGGCAAATGAGGTGAGTTCGTACTATAACTTGTTTTATAATTATTCAGATCTTGGAGCAATAGCTTTTGCACTCTTATGCAAAAGTGCATGAATACAAAATTTATTACAATTATATATTAAATTCAATAATACGGAAATAATGCGACTCCATCTTAAGTAGAATGTAATCACCATGGCAGCCTAGAATCATTACCTACCATAGGATATCATTGAATTATTTACGTATGTTAGAATTTAAGGGGTCTTGTACCTTTTAAACGCGTCGAAAATTAACGAAAAACTTCAAAGTTTGAATTAGTCTATCTTCAAAGCATTTTTATGTATAAACATGAAATTTTGGATATTGATTAAACAGATTGTGCTTTGTAATATGCTAAGATTAGATATTTATTAACCCTTTATAGAATTTGTGTATTGTTGAAAGCAAAATAGCTCTTTTTTTACCCCATGAGTCATTGCGCGCATGATATCTTGAGAAAGTATGTATGGATTCGCATGGAATTCGGTAAAGATACTAATCATATATGTGTGTTTAAAATGATCTACTCTTAGGCCAAAATGATTTCTTTAACTACATAAAAAAAGTAAAAAATGAATTAAAAAAATTATATTTTTAATGAATAAAAATAATCATAACTAAAAATATTACCATTGTAAATACTTAAAAGTAGATCATTTTAAACACACATATTTGTTTAGTTTATTTACCAAATTTCATGACAATCCATACATACTTTCTCAACATATCATGCGCGCAATGACTCATGGGGTAAAAAAAAATTAGCTATTTTGATTTCAACAATACACAAATTCTGTAAAGGGTTAATAAATTTCTGTTGGTAGTATATTACAAAGCACAATCTGTTTAATCAATAATCAAAATTTCATGTTTATACATAAAAAGGTTTTGAAGATAGACTAATTCAAACTTAGAATTTTTTCGTTAATTTTCGACGCGTTTAAAAGGTACAAGACCCCTTAATAGAATCAAGAAAACTTTTATTAGTATCTTTTTAAGCTTTGATTTGATTTTAATATAATTTGAAATGACTGGACAAAATTCTGGAACTATTATATATATTAAATTTCAAACCAGGTTTGGTAGTTCTTGTGTTCTTATATGCGGACAGACGGATAGACAGACAGGCAGACAGACGAACCAGACGACAACTTTTGGTGCTACGTATTTATACAATTTCAAACGGACCTAAAAAGCGGAAGGATTAAAATATTTTTTTCTTAATAGGGTAATTCCGGGATTTATGCCGCACATTTTTTTTTTGAACTTGTATATAAAGTCCCATGGTGGACATGAAATTAAAAAAATCATGCTGTTCTATTTAATGTTAAATATACAACGCGTGTACTGTAACAAAAAAAACAACAAATTATTAATATTTTTTAACATTTTTTTTTTCTAAAATATTACACTGCGGCGCGTCACTCGTACATTCAGGCTGAGACGCCGCAATTGTGCGGTAGTTACGCCGCGCTGGTAATAAGAACAGAATGAAGTTATAAATAAAAATATTTTAAATAAAAATATTCATATCTGGACTGTAATTATGGATGTAAATACAAAATGAAACTAAATGAGTACAATGAAACGTATTAGTAGATTCAAATTAATAATTGTTGCCTACTTTCACTATTAAAATTATCGACTTATATTTTTACATTAAATTTTAATTGTTATTTCAGCAACAACGTAACATTAGAACTACTAGAAAGGGAAAAGAAAAAAAAGTAAAATTGTGTTTCATAATTTATTTGTTAACCCTTTCAGGACCGGTGACTTTTATACAAATTTTATTCGCTTGGTACCATTTTTTTTAAAAGGAAGTTAACTTTAATTAAATAAGCATGAAAATGCTCTAATTAAACAAAGCAAATAATAATTTTCTTTTTTACTGGTGCCAGAAATTTTTTTGAAAGCTCTTTATGAAGGTGTTTATATGCACCTATGGTCCCGAATGGGTTAAGAGATCGACTTCAATCCACAGAAAAAGTGTCGAAAAAGTACAGTCTTTATGTAACTACATTTAAGCACATGATGCAACGAAGCCAATTACATTTCCTCTTTTTTGGAGTAGTTTGCAAAGAACGTCTGCGGTACGCGTAATCCAATTCTTCATTATTATCATCTTGACTTGCATCTTTCTTGCCCTTCTTACTTTTTATTTTCCCCTTTTTCTCCTTTTGTTTTAGTAAACTTGATAACATGCCTAACATGGTTAGTCTGTGCAAAAAGAAAAGGAAAAGTTAATAACACTTAATCATCCCGTACAAAAGAAACTGCGGCACGTATACCGGAATAGCAGTGCAGCATGTATCCCATTTTGCATGATGCAGACGCCGGCCATCAAAGTTACCTGCCATCGCTAAGGAGAATAGCATAATTACACACACAGTACGCTATACAAACGCTACACTTAGTTTTGACTTCGAAATCATGCATGCATTTAGTAATTAGTGTATGAAATGTATTTAAACATAATATGTTTAAAAGTTTGGACAGTGAAATCATGCACTTACGTCAAATTAAGGATTGTACTTCTACATGTAAACATCGAAATGGGATTCACGCTATACACTGGTTAAAATAATGTCATTGCGCACCTATACTGTGCGTTTGACGAACATCTATCAATAATTACAAGAAATAGAAGGGGTGCGGCATCTATCCCGTATGCGGCGACTCTCCCGGAGTTACCGTATAAGAATTTCGCTTACTTACTATTTTCATTTATAAAACCGTTTAAAAAGACTTTTCTTAAGATATCCATATATAATGTATCTCTCCATAAGTATTAAATTTCAAAACAGAAAAAAAAATCTTATTTTGTCTCTTTTTTTTTCCTTTTACGCTGAAACGTGATGTAAAACATCATCCTTTCTTTGCTTCAGATAAAACTTACCAAACTAACAGAGAAAACTGTTTGATCCGTGTAGAAACCATTGAATTAAGCAGATTACTGAGATCATTTTGCATAATAAATCTCTACACGAAGAGTTTTTTCTATAATTTTGTTAATTACGAAACATTATAAATTAATCTTTAATTACTTTATAAGTTTTTTAATGCATGTTGCGAAATCTGCATCTTCAGAATGAGTTTCAATATCATTCAAATTAATTTAGGTAAAAAATATAAAAGGTATGTGGTTAAACAGATCTGTGAAAAGTGGATTGGGCCAATGTGCTGCACGTTTTGGAAGTTGTCGAACTTTATATTGAGTATTTAAGTTTACAAGGTGGCAAACAATAAATTAAATTTTTCTTGAAGAATACCAGTTTTTTCTCATACAAAAATGCTCCTCATTTAATCGTTTTATAAAGTAATACTAATTATTCACAGCATAACTTTTCATTTCATAATTATAAATATAACTGATATTAAATAACAATATATCAAGTGACACTTTGCATTTAAAATTAACTAAACGCTTTCCTGCACAATGGACCCACTGCGGGAGCACCTAATTTAAACTCCAAATTTATAAACGGCACCAAGAATTCTTTAATAAAATTTAGCTTTTGTAATAAAATTTTAAAACAACAGGTTTTTAATTTCTAAGAAGTTCGTTAGTAAATTATGGTATCTGTCAATGATTTCATCAATTTACGAACAGAATTTCGCTGTGCCGGAGAGGGTTAATATAGAAAAAACGGTAGGATTATACTTATAATATTTTTAAGATAAGGATATCACTTACTCACTACGTTGTTTTATAAAACCGTTTGGAAATATTTTCGTAAGAAATGCATACATAATTTAAATCTCCATAAGGATTAATTTTCAAAACCGAAAAAAATCTCATTTTACCTTTTCTTTTTCTTCACGCTGAAACTTGATGTAAGGCAACATCCTTTCAGATAAGAGTTACTGAACTAACACATAAAGGTGTTTGATTAGAGCAAAAATCATTGAATTAAACGGATTACTGGGATTATTTTGCATAAAAAGAAAATATTTCACACGAAAAATTTTTCGATAATTTAGAAAATTAAGAAAGCTTATAATTAACTCATTAATCATGACTCATTACTCATAACTTTATATATATTTTTTATACTTGTCGCTTCATCTTCAACTTGTGTTTGAATATTATTCATATTAATTTAGACAAATAATATAAAAGGTATAGGGGTAAATAGATCGGAGATAAGCAGATAATATACCTTTTCGACACATTTTGGAAGATACCGTAATTTATAATGAGCATTGTAAATCTACAGAATGGCAAGAAAAAAGTAAATGTTTCTTAACAAAAAGCAGTTTTTTTTCTTATAGAAAAAAGTCTCTTCATTTAATCGGGCAATAAACTAATATTAACTATTCATGGCGTAACATTTATTTTTTTAATTATATAGAAAAAAAAAAAAAAACTTATGCTAAATAATTACAAATCAAGAGTCATTTTAGTACATTTCCAATAAGCAGAAGTAGAAAAAAAAACGTCAGTATTAAATTTTTTTATGGATATCACTTACCGTTTAAAAAGATTTTTCTTAGGAAATGCATATATAATTTAATTCTCTATAAGGATTAAATCTCAAGCAAAGAAATTTTCATTTTATCTTTACATTCTTTCTTTAACGTTGAAACCTCATGTAAAACATCATCCTTTCATAATCCTTCAGTTAAAACATACTGAACTAAAACAGAAAACTGTTTGATCAGTGTAGAAATCATTTAAAAGCGGATTACTCAGAACATTTAGCATAAAAAAGAACTACTCACGAATAATTTATTCTGTAATTTTGTTAATTAAGAAAGATTACAAATAACTCATTAATCATTACTCACTGATTTGTATATATTTTAATACATGTCGCTTAATCTGCAACATAAGAATGTGTTTAATTATCATTCATATTAATTTACGTAAAAAAAATATATAAAAGGAATGTGGAGAAATTGATCTACGAAAAGGTTAGTTTTAATAGCAGATTTCAAAATAATTATGATTATTTGTTCTAAATTCTGAATTGTATCCTTTATTTTATGGTTGTCTTCCCTATAAGAAAAAAGAAAAACGCATAAAAAGTTACCAATATTTTCTATTACAATTTTATAATAACTTTTTTTTTATAAAGACAAAAACATTAAACACATTATGTTGTATGAAATCATATATTAAAATGCTACGGATACATTATAATTGAGCAGATTACATAGTCACCAATTTTTACATGTTTGGATTATTAGCTTAAATTATACATCTACTACAGAATAGTACTAAAATTATGGAATAATAATAATTACATAATTAAACAAAAAACAAATCCCTCAAACATGCCGCATCAACTAAATTCAGTAGGATATAAAATTGGAAAGGAAATTTATTGTGTAAAATCTGGCTAGATGTCTTGTATTCCAGCTATTTTTGTAGAGTTATGAAGTAAACACTATGTATCTATCATCACCTAAAATGAGTCTGATATAAAATTTTCATTGCAATATTCGAGTATGAATTCCCGCTGCATGGCTTGAATACCAGATTTTTTTATACCGCTCTGCAATAAACTTTCGTATATGTCGCATCGCCTGAAACGTGTGGGATATAAAATTTTGAAAGAAAAGTTATACATATACATATATAGTGTTATAATCGTATATGATGAACTCTTCCAGCATGGCCGAGTTTAACACGTTCTACGAGCTATCTACGAGAATACTCGTAGTTGGCAAATTGGGTTCCCTTGGCATCTACGAAAATACTCGTAGTTGGCAAATTGGGTTACCTTGCCAGCTACGAGATAACTCATAATTAATTTTCTTATCTAAATCACCGATTGCGAGCACTGGAAAATACATGCAATGTTTCATATGCCAACAACGATCAGACTCGTGTGAATTTATTTGTTGCTAAAAGTAATTCGTCATATATATTGTCTATATATATATTACGCTAACGTACGTGGCACAGAAATCGCGATTATTTGTTATTGTTTAATGGCAACGCCCGAGAAACGCATCTGATTGGTTATTGTGTAAGAGTCCTTGGCAGGATTTAGGGCGATCGGGTTTGTTCGTTTGTTGTTGTTTACGTTTTGTGTTTTCGGTGCAATATCTTTCGCTGCAATTATGTAGCTTCAAAATATCATTTGAAATGCCCGTAAAAAATCTCGGTGAATGCTTGAAAGTGAAGAAGAAGCCGAATTCGAGTCGAATCGAAATAGATTCGAAATCAAAATAGAATTGTCGAGAACGCCGTTAAGCGATCGGCAAAATAGGCTTAATAACTGTAGCATGCACGAGTTGCTACTGAAATCCAAATTACTAATTTAAACGCTCCGGGGCATGCATAACACTGTGGGTGAAACGTGCAATTTATGCAAAGCACCGTATTGGAAATGCGAATTAAACAGCAGCAAGAAGTTTACAAAATGTCATGACGTAAAAAGTAATTTTGTACGGACCTGCCATACGAATTTCAGGTTCATTTAAGAATATTATTACGCCCCCCCCCCCCAAAAGTAAGATACAATAAAACCTGCTTAGACGTAAACGAAAACGACCAGTGATAAATTCCGTTTTATGCAGGTTATTAAATTGAACAACGCATTTTTTTTGGGGGGGGGGGGAAGCTGGAACTTTTTTTTTCGTTTATCGCAGGATTCCGTTATAAACAGGCTTTATTCTATTAGAAAATAAATTTGCTGGATGGTACTTTTCTTAAAAATCTATATAGTAATATTTGCTTACAATTTTATTATTTCTTTTTCAGCATTACACTTTATGCTGTATTTGTAATCGCTTTTTCATTTAAAGATTTTAAATAAAAAATTAAATTTTTGAAAATATAATTACATTTTAATTAAATTCATCAGTTAATTTAGAATAAAAAAGTTTAAAGTATGAGACATATAAAAATTAAAAATCTTAACCTTTGACTTTACACAACTTTTGAACTGAACAAGAGTCGGCCCCTGGTAATTTGCACCGTCTCCACCCGCCCTCTCTGTACGGATCTGCGATAAAAAATTTCAGATTCATTTAAGAATATTATTATGGGCCCGGGCAACGCCGGGCGGGTCAGCTAGTACTTAAATAATAAAACAGAAAACAATTTAAAAGTACTAAATTGCATATATGGTCTTGGCGTGTATGACGAAATGCATCATCTCAGCTTTGGCAGCGAACGTTCAAATTCTAAACACCACACTTCCTGTAGTACTTTAGGTAAAACATACTGAATTAACACAGAAAGCTGTTTGATTAGTGTAGAAATAATTTAATTAAACAGATTGCTGTGATTATTTTGCTTTAAAAAAAGACTTCACACGATGGTTTTATTCGATAATTTTGCAAATTAAGAAAGTTAATATATCATTAATCATTATTATATATATATATATATATATATATGTATCTATAAACATATGTCGATTAATCATTGTTATATTTACAAATACATTCTTGAGTTGCAATATTGTAAATATTGCAAATCAAGAATGCGATTGAATATCCTTCATATTAATTTAGGTAAAAATATAAAAGGAATGAGGATAAATATGAAAAGTGTAGTTTTAATAACTGATTGCAAAATAAATTATAATTATTTGTTCTAAATATTTCATTGTAAGAGTATATTTTATTTTATGGTTGTTTTCCATAACCAGCATCTGCCCGGACATAAGTCGGGTGTAAAAGCACTGTTTATCCATAACTGTCGCCGGTGAAGCGGTTAAAAAAAACCATATTTCTCAAAGCACATAAAAAGTTATCAACATATATTATGATTGCAATTCTTAAAATAACTTTTTTCTGAAAGTCAAAAACTTGAAACACATAGTGTGTGAAGACATGCATTACATGCAATACTGTAAATACATTGAAATTGAGTACATTATATATTCACCAATTTTTAACAGTGTGTTAAGAGAATAATGTATTTAACCCTGATCAGTCCTGTGTCTCCCCCACGTGACATCGGGTCCAGCATTTCATACACGAATTTTATTCGGTTTGAAACGGTTATTTTTTTTAAGACACATTTTTTTTAAGGACACTTTTTCTTGCACTACTTTGACAACACGTGTGATAGAAAAATATCTACAAATATATTTTTTAAATGTAGTGGCGTGAATATAATATAAAAATTATAATTTTCTAAAAACCTAGCGTCCAAGAGCGGTTAATAAATCATAACATAGTTAATGAAATATGCTAAATTAATAAAATTTAATCGATTTTTTTAATAACCACTATAAATGTTACACATTTCTGATAACGAAAAAAATACTTAAATTATTAGTTATGAATTTATCGTTAAAACAAAATATGGTTCTTATGACAGTTTGTATATAAATTTAAATTAAACGAAATAAAATAAATAAACATTTGTAGGCATTCCGCTGTTTCTGCACGTATATCATTACAATATTATATAAATCCAACTTACATTCATTGGATCCACCAGTGGCCGAGAGGTTCTGCTCTCGAAGCTGGTAGGCGGGAGGTGCTGGGTTCGAACTCGATCGCGCCCGTCGGCGTAATCGTTCGGAGAAAACCGTGGTTTTCTTCGAAAATTGGATTACCATGTGTAAATACGGGTTACGTACCCTTAGAAAGAACCCCACGGAGGGCATCCCCTGGGTCTATATCCCTAGTGTGTATAACCGGCTAGCATAAAATAACACTAACAGTACCCTACTTTCATAATTTTTTTCGCCATTGTCATATGTGGCAAATGTTCAAACTTTCAACCATATTTTCGCAAAGACAATAATTTGAACCCTTATATTAGTCAAAAAGCATTCCATTGAAGTCTTAGACTCATCTATAAGGCAAAACACGTGGGTACACACAGGGCACGTGGTAAATATTTAATTCCTAAAATAGAAGATTTTTTTTTTCTTTATTATGAACAAAAGAGAATTTTTTAGTACTAGTTACATAAACTTTAGAAGTGTCTAACTGACCAAAAACAATTAATTAAATTGCCTTTTATGTGTCGTTCTAAAAATTTTAAATATTGCTATAGTTTGTTTATTAAATGTTGTTTTGAAAATCTTATACGGTAAAAAAAGCACATACGAAATACTTTAAAGATATATTTTGAGGTATTTGGCAGCTAAAATTTTATACTGCATATGTTTTGAGCAACAAAAAAAAAACTGCACTGGTATAAATAGGTGTACATTAATCGTTTTAAATTTAATTTGACATTCAAAAATGGCAATGCATTTTATTCAGGTCGTTAACGCATTGAAATACAATATTGAACAAAACTGGTGTGATAAAAAAAACGCAAAATAAATCTAAATAAAACCATAAAATTAGGAAATGTGCGCGTCTTTGTGTTAAGATTTCCTCGCAGTTTTGTTCATGAGAGGCGGAGAAAAGCAAGGTTAAGTGATAAATATGCATGCGAGTCAGTGTTTCCTCTTCGGATTTCTTCTGTCGATCGTAATTTTGTAAATATGTACCCCTATTCTGTAAATAGAATTATGTCTTGTAGTAAAGAGTTTCATTAAACTTTCTTTCTACTAAAGTATCGTGTAACGTGTTCTTTTGAAGGGATGAATCCATTATTTAAAGTTCTTACGCCTACTTATGGAAAGTAAAGCAGCTAATGCACTACATTATAGATCATATTTTTAATTGTAATTTTAAACTTTAGTATGTGTTTTAATAACATTCTTGTGAGCATAACAATAAATATTATTCGCGTACATATTTTCTGTGAAATAAGATTAAGGTTCACAACAAAAAACAATTAATATACAATAGTAATAAAATATTAATATGAAAAAGCAATTGGAAAGAGTAGTATTTTGGAATTTGAAATGGAATTTAATATATCCGACTTTAAATCTTATCTTTACTTTAGGAACACAAAATACATTAATTTCAAAATACCTTCAAAATTGAATCTGCAGATTTTTAAGGTTTTTATTTTAACGAAAATGTGTGATGTCACACTTCTTCTTCCCCACCACCCCCTTGTCGCAAACTTTCACGAACCCCCTCCCCCCTCCAAGCGTGACATATTTTGTGGACGGCCCCTAAGGCCTTTCAAAATAACTTTGTACACAGGAGCAAACTTTAATGAGAAGAGCAAGATATTGTCTTGTTATTGCCTCCAATTTCTAACACGTGTTCTTTGCAAATAGAAAAGAGAGACAAAGATGTTTTCGATAGGACGAGCGCATTGCCTATTTTTATTATATTATTAAGAAGTTTATTTTTCGTATATTGTATTAAACAAACTTTATTTAATAATCTGTAACTAATGACTGAGTTTTATCAATTTGGTTTTTAAAGTCCCAGTGTAGAATAAAATGTTAATATACGAGTATTTTCCAGTTTAAATACTGAATACTTCATTGAAATTTTATTTTTAATGCAAATTATTCAAGATAACAAACAGTAATAAAAAAAATGAAGTATTTCTACAAGGATCCAATTAACCTAATAAATTAGTAGTTTAATTGTTTTAGGTAAGTCTTTTATGTTTCATGCAATACACCAAACAAATATAAGAATTTTTTTTTAATTTAAATTAAATGGTTTAAATGATTAATTATTATGTTCATATTTTAATATTTAGGCTCATTTAAATAAATCTCTACCGTTTCTAATCTTCTTCCTTTAATATGAAGAAGATTAAAAGGTATATCTTATAGAAAATGTGTAATTGTAAAAATAGAAATTTAGGCAATAAATTATTCAGAAATATATTTAACCCAGAATTTATTTTTAAGAAGATATTAAGCAGGATTATCTTTTGCATTTTTAATAAATGTTAAAGTAAGCGGACTTTAACGGATACACAAATTTAAAATTTCAGAATAGGAAGAATTAGTGCAAAATTAGAGATATATTTGCACGAAACAAACGGATTTTTACAGACATTTCATTTAAAAAAAGCTTTGAAATCGACTTGTTAATTAATAATACTTTTTTTAAAGTTTATGTGTACGCTTTAAAAAAATGGATATCTTTCGTTATATATTTCTTATATATTTTAAGATATTCGAGAATATAACCTCTTCCTATTAAACAACTATTTAAACAAATATTTATTTTCTTGTCGAATTTTTCGGAAACGTTTCCGAGTTTTTTCGTATTAATCAATTTACTCTCCGCGAAATATTGTTTTTTCGGATGCAATCAAATCTTTAATAAGCATTTTCATAGTCATCACACATGCTACATTAACAGCATTAACATCTGTATATGTATTACGCTACATTTACGCTACATTTTGCTGTCGCACATGGCAAAGTAATCGCGATTATTTGTTAATTGTTTAATGGAAACGCCCGAATGCTTCGATGAAATGCACTCATTAGTTATTGAACAGCATTTAATGCATCATAATGCCTATAAGGGGTGTTACAATAGGGAGACCCTCTTCTGTCACCAAGTTTGTCGCCAACTAGGACATGTATCGCCAAATGTGCAGACCAAAATTACCCGCTAAAAGGGACTTCAGCTTGGCGATATCTCTAATATTTCGCCAAATTCCCATAGACTTCCATTGTGAACCAATAGGGTTTACTTGCTTACAAAAAATCAACAAATTGAGATATATTAATGCAACAAAAACTAATATTACCTTAAGGGATTGTATTAGTTATATTCAAGGGAGTCCAAGTAAATTAAATTATGAATAAAAATAACATCATGCAATGCTTAGCATGCTTTCCCAAACATAAATTTTAAGGGAGACCAAACTGGTCGCAAAGGGCGGCTAGTTAACACTAGACGGACAAGTAACGTTTAAACTCTTTTAAAATTGCACTTTAAGTGCTATTCAGGGGCGCATTATACAAATTATGGTATACAAGAAAAAAAAGGATAAAAATAGGGAAATTTTCTTAGTATTTTAAGTGTTATGAAGAACTTTTCAATATGCACCATGCGCATTCCATATCAATTAAAATCCTCAATATTTTTTATGCCAGTTTAGTTTACATATACAAATGAAATGGTGTATAGATTTTTTTTTTAAACTAAATATATTTGAAAAATGAATAAATAAAGGTAGTTAAGTGCAGAAATGTGATGTAAAATACTGAAATGTTCATAAAATTTAGAAAAAAAAATTTCTTACCTTTATTTAAAATATAAAAATTCGGTGCACACTTTTAATTGTATATATAAACCAAACTGGCATAAAAAAATATTGGGGATTTTAATTGTTAAGGAACGCGAATGTAACATTTTAAAACGCTCTTCATAAAGCTTAAAATATTGGGGAAAATTTCTTATAAATCTGTTTTTTTTTTCTTGTGTGATAAATATGTGCCAAAATTTATATAGTGTACAATTGAATAGTATTTAAAGTGCAATTTAAAATAAATAATTAAAACAATGTATTTGAGTGCCCCCTAAAATTAATATCTTTATTCTCTTCAATAAATGTAACATTTTTTTTCGTTTTTAGTGCAATTACAATTTTTGTTAAACAATTGAAAATATTTACATAAAAATTGATAGCATCCAAAAAACAGATATTCCTCGTACAAAAAAAAAGAATTAATACACGCTAAATAATCGGAAACGTTTCTGAAAATTGCTGAATGATGACAATAACCTTTATTTTATCAGAAAATAAACATCGGTGCTGCCATTTATTGGGTTTGTTCCAAAGCAAAAAACATTCAACTATATAGAAGGAAAGTAAAAATGTAAAAATATGAAACAGTTTAGTTCTTATTAGGAAAAGAAAAGAGTTCCACATTTGTATACCGCAGATTTGAAGACGATAAACTTTTGAAAAATGTTACTTTTATAAGCTGAATATAAGCATAAAAAATAAAATTATAGGCACACAAGCATCACAATATGACAGTCCTATTCTAAAAGCTAAAAATGTTTGCGGGAAAATATGATTCGCTGATATTTTGGATACAAAAAACTAATTCGTAAAAATCGACAGTTTAGGTCATTTTAACTATTACTAGACGTTAACTATTAATAGATAATGAGAAAACTAAATGTCTATTTCGCAGTTTTATTGATATTTAAATTTTGTAATTTGGTATATATGTATTACAAAATATACGATTAATCAAAGCAAAAGTTTTTTTTTAAATATCCTACACAATAACGAAAATGTTATAAGAATAAACCAATAAATTATTAACAAATGATTTCATGAAAGTCCTAGTCCAAAACTTAATGTAACGTCGTATTTTTTTTACTCTATGTGTGATAACCTACAGGCATGGAAACACAAGTTTAATTAAATATATTTTATACAGGGTACCATAGTATATACAAGATTGTTCAAAAGGCTATGTCCAAACGGCACGTGTGCATGTCCCATGTCATGAGGAACAAAATTGCATAAGAACCAAAAGTCGGAAACGCGATCATCGTGACGTGCAATTTCATTGTGACCGTGACGCAAAAAAGATAAAAAACGGTCGGCCCTGTACCGTGGTCATCGTGATCCCCTGACTTAACCACCATGGATTTCCATCTCTGGGGATATCTTAAGTCTCTGGTGTACTAGGCACCCGTTTCATCGGCCATGTACCTCATAGCACGAATCGCTGAAGCAGCGGCTCGTATCCGGGAGACTCAATGCTAATTGGAACTTCCTCGTGATTCCATGCGGCGTCGATGTCAAGCATGCATCATGACTAATGGGGCTCATTTTGAACACTTTTTATAAGTTGTAAGATTCTCCATCTGTATTTTCTACTCGATTAAGTTTTTTGTAAAATAAACATTTTTTTTACACCGTTTGTTATCTTTTCACCACGTCACGATCACAAGGCAATTGCATCGTCACGATCGCGTTTCCGACCCCAAGTTACTATGTAATTCTTGCTCCACTTACCTGACACACTCACACGTGCTTTTTGGACATGACCTTTTGAACACATACACCTTCATATATATCTAAATATTCTGTGAAATCTACAAGATATTTCACTCTAAACCAGGTATGTTTTCATAACTTTTAAAAAGCAGAATGTATTGCAAAGATATCTTTCACAAACTTATTTTGTTCTTAGTTAAGAATGGCTATTTCTCGCATTCGAACAATACTGGGATTGAAATATCATAATTCAGATGCACTTTACAGTACTTGTTTTGTTATTAGCAGAAATAAAGTTAAGTAAAAGTTCATTTGCTGCGGATACCATGGTGTCAGCATATTTCCAAGATAAACCAAATTTAGTTTTTTTAAACATTTTTATAAAATATCTATGAATGTGTCAGTTACTCCTTTAAATCGGACTTAGGTAATTAAACGGACTAATTAATAGGGCTTGTAATTAAACACCTGTAAAATACATTTAAAAAATATATGTAAACAGATATTTTTTGAGTGATTTTATATAAATGTGCATTATAAAATATCAATACATTCGTTAGCTTATCAAGTAATAATCATGTAATTGAATTAAAAAAACATATATTTTTATATATTTTCTAACCTGTGTACTAGGGTGGAGTGCAAAAAATGAAAGTTGGTATTTTGATTTCGGATAGCTGCCAAAAGTTGCCTTTTAGTACCTCTAACATACGAGCACAATTTCATGAATTTTGAAGAAATCCTTCAGGGCACTACCAGGATCTTTATATTTTCATTGTTTCACCCAATAGGTTCTCACCATAAACTGTACATTTACAGTATTTTTCGGTACTCTAGTTTAACATTTTTTAATTTAAAATGTTTAGTGTTACTTCCTTTATATTTTTTAAACTTTAAGTCTTTATTTTAAAATATTCGAAACGTTTTATTGAGTTTTACAAATTGTTTTCTCACTTTTAGAGTCAAAATGATTGCGAGTGGTTGCAGACCGAAGTTTACCATTACTTGAAGTGCAGTGGAATGTCCTCTATTTGGTGCTCCTTCAAAACTAAATGAGGTTGTTTTGAAAACCATGGAAGACGTTATAAAATATCACTTTCATACAAGATAATAATTAGAGCACAGCAGGAATGGTGTAGATCCACCAAAGTCAGAGTCAATTAAAATCCTAAGAGATAAGCTTAAAGAAATTTGGGAAAAACATCAACTATTGTAGTTTCCCAGCGGCGTATTGATCAAATACAAGACAACAATTTTACTGAATACCAGAAACTTATTCGGTTCTCCTAATCCAAAAGAAATGATAATTACATGAAGAACGTTCAGTTTTACAAATCTGAAGCTGTAAGTAAACTTCTAGACATTAACATGCTTACATCTCTCTAACAATGTAAACATCTCTCTAAAAGAACGAGAATTTCTTCTCGCCAAAGGCCAACAAGGAAGATGGTTATTGGCACGCTCGATGCTGTCATATCAGCCACTGCAAGGGACAACTGATCTTTGTTTCAAAAACTATAATAGCACCCTTCTTTCTTCCAGTGTTTACAGTTGTTCCGTCACATAAGTGTTTCCGTCACATATGGCCATAAGTTTATCAAGGTTTAAGTTGTTTTTAATGCAGTATTTTAAAATGATTTCTACACTATGCTTTTATGATCCAGAAGGTGGTGTAATGCGTCCCAGATACAGTGAAATTGGCTCTTCAATCAGAGATACGTGTTCTTCCCTTATAGTTCTTCGATGTAATCTATCTCCAATTCTTTTGATGTACTGTTTTATCTTTTCTTTCATCAAAATATATACTTTCGATTCCAGCTTCTGAAACTTTCAGATCACCTTTTTTAGCACATTCTCTAGTTTTCTTTCGTTCTCTGCGTACTTTGCGTCTGTCAGTTTTATGTGTGAAACTTTTTCTGTTACAATGCCAACATATTGCAGAATTGCAGAAGTTATTTCTGCCACGCATCTATCATAAACCCAATACTGATCTGAGACTCTTGAAACCGTACTATAGATAGGTGTGTTCTCATTTGTCTTTGTGACTCTTCCTTAAAAGTAGATTCTTGTGATACGGATATTAATTCTTCACACTCTGATGAAGAGCTACTACTTCTGTCTTCATCACCACTGTCGCAATACATAACAACTGTACTGTCCTATTAGCTTCAGACTTTAAACTTGCCTTTCTAGCCCTCATCGAGTTGTTTTTATGTCTCTTTGTTTCAATTTACTTGTCTTGGCTTTATCGAGCGTGCCAATAACCAAATTTCTTGTTGATCTTTGGTCAAGAAGAAATGCTTATTCATTTAGAGGTACCTTTTTTGATTTTTTGCAGGTACACTTAGGAATTGGTTTGCATTTGTACGCTGAAATATCTAGAAGTTTGCTTACAGCTTCAGATTTGTAAAACTGAACCTTCTTCATGTAATTATCATTTCTTTTGGATTAGGGGAATCGAATAATTTTCTGGTATTCAGATAAATTGCTGTCTAGTAGTTGATCAATACGCCTCTGGGAAACTACAATAGTTGATGCTTTTTTCAAAATTTCTTCGATCTTTTCTCTTAAGATTTTAATTACCTCTGACTTTTGTGGATCTTTACCTTTCCTGCTGTGCTTCAATTATTGTCTTGAGTTCAGTTGAGTTGAGTTGATTTTTGACGGCCGATTATCAACACAAGGGATATACGTCCTGGGGACAGTGCCCTCCGTGGAGATCTTTTTAAGTGAACCTAACCCGTATTTACGCATGGAAACCCAAGGTTTCGAAGAAAACCACGAAAACTCCGAAACGGTTAGGCCGACGGGCGCGATTGAGTTCGAACCCAGCACCTCCCGTCTACCAGCTTCGAGAGCAGAACCTCTCAGCCACTGGTGGGGCCAATTATTGTCTTGTATGTAAGTAATGTTTTATAACGTCTGCTATATTTTTTCAAAACAACTTCATTTAGTTTTGAAGTAGCACCAAATAGGGGACATTTCACTTCACTTCTCGTAATGGTAAACTTCGATCTGCCTCCACTCACACTCATTTTTTCAACTCAATAAAACGTTTCAAATATTTTAAAATAAAGACTTAAAGTTTAAAAATTATAAAGGAAGTTACACTAAACATTTTAAATTAAAAAAATGTTAAACGAGATTACCAAAAAACACTGTAAACGTTCAATTTATGGTAAGAACCCCTTTTGTGAAACAATGAAAATATAAAGGTCTTGGAAGAGCCCTGAAGGAGTTTTCAAAATTCATGAAATTTTGCACGTTTATTAGCGGTACTAAAAGTCAACTTTTGGCTGCTATCCGAAATCAAAATTCCAACTTTCGTTTTTTTCACTCCACCCTACTGTGTACCCATATATTGGTGATCAAATTGGTTATTCTGATACACTTGGTAATAATATTAGTTTCCTTATTCGCGTTTTAAATGTCTTTTATCGGCATCATCAGATTTCTTTTCACTAACACTTATCCTTTTAAGGCCATAAGTTAAAATAACACCAGAAATATACATTCATTGCTTTTTCACAAACAAAATAACCCCATAGATGACAGGCTGAGCCAGTCCTTGAACTAACTTCCCACCACTATTCTAAAACTTGTCAGTTTACCTTTATTTATTCTGCGGTCATATCGTGCGCAGACGAATTTTAGTTTCTATGCATATGTCTTTTACCGTTTATTTGTTTTTGTATCAGATTTGGAATTTAAATGCGCAATAATTTTATGAATGTGTCTCTAATTAAAATTTTCTATTTGAAGAATTTACCAATATATTTTACCTTTTCTTTTTATCAGTTTCAAAACAATTCAAGTTAAAAGGGATTTTAAAGTTTATTTTTTGATAATAATAATAATATTATTATTCATAATTAGAGTTTATTAGATAAAATTTGTTTATTTTTTTTAAATGTGTAAAAATAAATGTAATGGTAATAATGACCCCACCTTTTTTTGAAGTAAAGATTGTATCACACGTAATAAATACAAAATATCTTCCTAATAAATTAAAAAAAGGCTATCGAGGATAAAAAGCTTTTTCTTTGTCAATCTGTCATTCTTTCATATTAATTTTCTGTAGAATAAAACAATTTATAAAATAACTTTTTTTAAAGTCATATCTCTAAAACATAAATTTGAAATACCAATAATTAATTATATCATGGGTTTTGAATAAATTTTGTATATTTTATTTCGGAAAATGCTAATTTTATTTAAAATGTCTAAAAGAAGTAGATTTAAAAAAAAATAGTTACTTAAAATAGCTAAACAAAAACAGGAAAAAATATGACTTGAATGCAAATTATAAAGCAATAAATGCATATATGACTAAACTCTGAAGACTCTTTCTACGTGCTCATTAAAAGCTGCAGACTTAACAGTAATAGAAAATTTTTAGTTTGAAAAAACAGGAGCGTTTCAAATAGCACTGGTCGGCAAAAAAGTTTAAAAAAAAATCCTCCCTGCAAACTAAATACGTAAAGTGTACAGATTTAATATTCCTAATTCTAAATATGTTATAGAAATTGCGCCAGCCAGTACCATTTTTCCGAGAAACACTTTTATAATTAGAACAATCAGTGAAGTACTATTATATTAAATTACAATGCTAGATAAAATTGAAATAATGAAAAAGGTATATTTTCAATGTCTTAGATATCAGATTGATAAAATATAGAATGAAAATCTAGTTTGCTGATACTTGTACCGTACATTTTCCGTTTTATGTGCCCCTTCCCCTCTTTTCGTGTCCGAATTTACTTTTTGCTATCCACTAATATATTTTGATTCCTCATGCCGCTGTAAGTCGAGGCTGTTTAAAATACTCTTTAAAACATTTCCCTTCATTTTCAAAGATTTTTGAAGTTTTCAACTTGAGAAACTTTTATTCTATTTAATTACAGAGAAGTTTCTCAAGAACTTGAATCATACCTGGATTTGGAATGTAAATGCGAAGATTATAAAAATTCAACGTTTTTAAACGATACCGGACAACATATCGTAGCAGGAGATCTGAACATTATCAAAAATGATAATCTACGTTATCTATTGAATTTCGGAACCAAATTCCGTATTAACAAAAAATTGAATACAGTTAAAAGTTTTAATACTTTTAAAGCTGATTTGAATGCTTTTATTTTAAATTTAAGTTACATATACAATACACCAGTCCCCCTCTTTACAGATTGGAAGCTACATATTTTAAGCGATTTTAAATCGTTTCAGGGTAGTTTCCTTAATAATTCTTCTTATACTTATCATAATTTTAGTATGGATATCAGAAATGAAATAACCAATTTGAAGCGGATGTTTGTTTTCTGTCAAGTAGATAAAGCAGCTGGAAATTTTGCAGTCATATGAAAAAAAAATTATGCTGAAATGCTCGATGCAGAGTTAAATAATAGTATAACTTACAAAGTATGTAAATCTTCCGTGCAGACACTTATTAATAAGCATTTGGCTTTTTCGAAGCAAACAAAAATTTCTTTCCCTCGTAGTAAAAATCTATCATTTCCATTTCTTTTTCTGACCCCTAAATTTCATAAAGTTCCTACAAAATATAGATTTATTTGCAGCAATGTCAACAGTATAGGCAATACTTTTAATAGGAAATTTGAGGATTTACTTAAAAAAGTTTTGAACATGTTAAAATATAAGTATAAAGATAGTAATTGTTTCTGGATTATTTCAAATAGCTTCGAAATTGCTGAAAAATTAAAAACCAATAGTATTAATTCTATCCAAACATATGATTTTGAAAAATTATTCACTACCATTCCTATTAATAGTTTAAAGGAGGCACTTTTAAAGACAGCGGAACTGGTTTTAGATGTTACAGATTTCAACTCTAACTTGTTTAATAAATTATGTCGTTTTTGCCTTTACAACAATTACGTTTATATAGGTTCTAAAGTATACTTACAGATCAATGGAATTGGTATGGGTACTAGTTACTCATCCACAGCTGCTAACTTATTTTTATTTTTTTTTAGTTTCAGTACAGTATTAATAAAGCTGATCTCCAGTTCCTGGCTTACAGATACATAGACGACTTGATCGTCTTAAACTTCAATAATGATTTTAATGAAATTTCTCAAGAAATTTATCCTGATTCCCTGACACTAAAGAAAACTAACAATAATGGTTTAGAGGCTGATTACCTTGATTTAAAAATAATTTTAGAAAGTAACAAAGTACATATTTCAATTTACAATAAACGTAATAGTTTTCAATTTCAGGCTAACCAACTTGTTCACTGGTCCTCCAATATTTACAAACGCATTTATATTAATATAATTATTAGTCAAATATTTCGATTTTTTAGAATTTGTACAGATAAACATCTGTTTAAGAAGGAATTGTTTAATTTTAAAAGTAATCTGTATTACAAAAACAATATACCTTTAATTTTTATAAAAAAAATATTCAGATTTTGCAGATTTTCTTCATTACTGATCGATTGCTTTTCGACGTCAGTGAATGACTCATATTTCCTAAAGCCTTTTCAAGGACGGTTTTATGATGATGTGCTGCGTCGATTGGCAACAGACCTGGAAAGAATTACGATTAGTTGATTGGATGTTGGATTCTGCTCTGTTTAGTTTGTTTTATGTTTTATATTTGGGTTGTGGCAATGTGGCTAATTTGGTTGAGTGTGGTTTTTTCAACGAACATATTTTTAGCATCTTTTACTGTGTTCCAGGTGAGGCATTCATTTAATATTGTTGGCGTAGGGTCCGGTGGGGGAGCATGTGATAATAGCCATCGAATGTTTTAACATTTGATTTTGCTACCACTGTTCTGGCCGAAACCCACTGCCACTAATGTATATTTTATGGAATGCTCGGCTGCTTTTGAAACATAACCCACTGCCGATGAGACCGCAGCCTATCTTTTCCTAGTTTTTGTTAAAGTTTTAATATTTACATAGTTATTTTTCTTGTTCTTCTTGTTCTGTGGGGGGGGGGGGGTGCGCTGGTTCAGGCTAAATATAATCTTATACTGCTTCATATATATATATATATATATATATATATATATATATATATCTGACCTATGTCACACTGTAACGCTCGTATTTATGAACCGATTTGGATGTAATTTGGTGCGTACATAGTACATACCAATGTCTCGACCGAGTTCGTTGGCCAGCTTTATCTGCCATTTTGTTTCAAAATGGCGGCCATTTAAAATTTTTAAAAAAATTTAAAATTTGAAATGTGGTACCAAAAAATTGAAAATGGAAAAATATTTTTTCTTATGTATTTGACCTTTATACAAAGACTCCGGAGCAGTTTTTGTTTTGTCTATATCTTAAAAAATGGCTGAGTTATAGCATTTTGAATTTCTAGCGTGGCTGACATTTTGAAACTTCCTGAATTTTGTCACGCGATAAAAGGCGTATTTATGAACCGATTTGGATGTAACTTCGTTCATACATAGTACATACCAATGTCTCGACCGAGTTCTTTGGCCAGCTTCATCCGCCATCTTGTTTCAAAATGGCGGCCATTTAAAAAATTTAAAAAAAATTTAATTTAAAATGGGATACCAAACAATGGGAAAATGATAAAGATTTTTTTTTTCGTATGTGTTTGACCTTAATACAAAGATTCCGGAACAGGTTTTGTTTTGTCTATATCTAAAAAAATGGCTGAGTTATAGCATTTTGAATTTCTATTGTGGCTGACATTTTAAAACGACCTGACATTTGTCACGCGATAACAGGTGTATTTATGAACCGATTTGGATGTAACTTGGTCTGTACATAGTACATACCAATGTCTCGACCGAGTTCGTTGGCCAGCTTCATTCGCAACCTTGTTTCAAAAGGGTTGCCATTTAAAAAAATGTAATTTAAAATTTAAAATGATGTATTGAAAAATTGGAAAATGAAAACGATTTTTTTTATGTGTTTGGCCTTGATTCAAGGATTCTGGAGCAGTTTTTGTTTCTGAAAATTTGTTCTTTTGTTTATATCTTAAAAAATGGTTGAATTATAGCACTTTGACTTTCTAGCATGGCTAACACTTTGAAACGATCTTGTATTTGTCACGCGATAACACACGTATTCGCCTATTTCGATGGAAGAAGGCATGTGGATAGTATACATCAATATCTCGACCAAGTTCGCTGGCCAGCTTCATCAGCCATCTTGTTTAAAATGGCTGCCATTAAATTAAAAAATATATATATTTAAAGTGAGGTGCAAAAAAAATTAGAAATTGAAAAGGTTTCTTTCTTAAGTATTTGACCTTGATATAAGGATTCAGGAGCATCTTTTGTTTGTCTTTATCTTAAAAAATAGCTCAGATATAGCAGTTTCAATTTCTAATGTGTGTGACATTTTGAAAAATCTGACTTTTTGCCTGCGACAGCACTCGTATATATCAACCTATTCCGATGTGAGTGAGCATGTGCACAGCAATTACTAAGGTCTCGACCAAGTTCTGTGGTTAGCCTCATCCACCATGTTGTCTTAAAATGGCAGGCTCTTTAAGAAATCGCCGAATTTGGCCGCCAAATATAAGTTATTTTAAATAAAAGCAGCTTGGATAAAGCTGACTAATTTCACCAAATTCTCATTCATAATGATTTAGTATTGATAAAAATTAGTATTGAATCTCCTATATTCGGTTTTCACTAAATTGAGCTTCGTGTGTTTGAATAATATAAGTTGGCTTTTTTTAAAATAAGGAATATGAAAGCTACCTCTTCCTCCCGGCACTGGCCGGAAGGACTTTTTTTTATGTTTTCTTAGAAGTTCATATCTCAGTCACAATATGACATCAGTGAGTGATGGCAATTTGATCACAGATGTGATGTGATCACAGTGTGTGACCCATCACAACGACGTCACAGTGACCATGCATGCTACGAGGGTAATTTAGGTTCACAAATATCTATCTAAAATTATTAGCCTCCTTAAATATGAAATTAATAAACTAAAGTCTCGCAGTAACAATTAAAGTATATAAACAAATGAATGATACCGAAATCTTCACTTGTAAAAATTTTAAATTAAATAATAATTAATTTTTTTTAACTTTTATGACAACTATATCTTAAAGATATTTTGTAAATTCAGATGAATATACAATATATTTCATCGGAAAATAAGAATTGGTGCTGCCATTTATTGGCTTTTTTCCAAAGCAAAAAACATTCAGCTATATAGAAGTAAAATAAAAATGTAAAAATATTAAAGAGTTTAGCTTTCATGACGAAAAGAAAAGAGATCTACATATGTATACCTCAAGTCTGAAGAGACACAAGTCTGATGAAATTTCCAAAAATGTGAACTTTATAACTGAAAATAAGCGTAAAAATAAAATATAGGCACAGAAGCAGCAAAATATAACAATCCTATTGCAAAAATTCAAAATGTTATCGAGAATTTATGATTCGCTGATATTTTTGGACGAAAACAAATTCGTAAAATAGTTTATCTCACTTTCAAAATAACCTTAACTATTGCTAGATAATGAGAAAACTTGTAGTGGACTTGCAACCCACTTATGCAGAGTCTCTAGTCTTTGAATTTGAAAGTGACGTCAAATATTTAACCTGTTTGCGAGACAGAATCCTCTATACTTTATTTTACTCTAATTATCGTAGTTCTGTTTAGTTATCATGGAATCTACGGTTTCATGATTTCGCTTTAGTTTTAGGCAAATTATGCTGCATCACTCTGCAGCGTATAAAAAGTAAAGCGAAAGTTTGTATCTTCGTATTACTTTCAAATCCTACTCCAGCTAAGTAAATGCCCTGAGTCGGAGGATTGATGAATGGATTTCCGGTAGTGGATGTCAAAATTACAGCTTGTCTTAAGCACTGTTTGTTAGTAAGTTATTTTAAAATATAGATTGAATATAATAAAGTTTTCACATTTGATTATAAACAAACAAGTAATATAAAAATTTTGTTTTTAAAGTCAATTCCTATTTAGGTCATCAAAGAAAAATTTAATATAATCCGTTAAGCTAATATTAGTTTTTGTTGCATTAAAATATCTCAATTTGATGATCTTCTATAAGCAAATAAGTTTACAATGGAAGTCTATGGGGATCTGGCGAAATATTAGAGATATCGCCAAGTTGACGCCACTTTTGGTCACTCATTTTGGATGCTAAATTTGGCAAAATATCGCCAAGTTGGCGACAGAACAGGGTCTCCCCTATCGTAACCCCCTTATAGATGTGAAAATGCATTAAATGCTTCAATAACCAATGGCCGCCATTTTGTCTCCCATGTAAAAATAAAATAAATTAATAAAAATTTAATTAATGAATTAATATTTGAAAAAACTACATTAACATCAGTTGTCATCCAGTACAAGTTGAAAAAAAATTATTTCAACTTGATAGGATGAATAATAAGTATTTTATTAACGACTGAAATTTTGAATGAGGTATATAAATAAGTAAATAAATAAATATATAAATATAGGGAGAGTGTGAACTAATAGTAGGAATTGAAAAAAATAGCGATTTAAATTAATTGTTCTCTTAGAGCTCAGAGCAACATATTGGTTTCGGAAAGGTATTATCGACTTGAACTATCGAAGAGTTTAATGTAAGTTGAAACTTTAATGTTTCATGTATATATAGTTCGTCAGCAAACTTGCGTATTCATCGCGTAATCTAGGCGAAATTTGTGAAGTGCATATATCACACTCCAGCAGAATTAGAATAAATAAAGTATTTTAAACTTTAAATTTGAATTTGACTGATTTTATAAATGGCAGTCATGCCGGGTGTCCACAAACTAAATGTCTCTTTGAGTTTTATTGCTATTTCAATTTTGTAATTCTGTATATAGATATAGTAAAAAGTATACAACTAAACGATTAATATCTATTGTAATAAAGAAAATGTTATAAGAATAATTAAATAAATAATTAACCGAAGATTTCAAAAAAGTCCTAATCTAAAATTAAATGCTACTTCCTTCTTCTTCCACTTTGTACTTACGCTGATTGAGCTCATTTAATAAATGTCTCCTACTCTAACATTTTCGAAATCACCAGTAATATTCAAGAAAAATGTCCTTTAACTGTCGTCAACTAATACGAAAAAAATCGTAATGATTCTACCCTGGTATAACTGAACTTAATTGTACAAACGTAAATTAATTTGTTTTGCCTTAAGTACCTACTTACTTTTATTTTATTCTCTTAAAAAAAGTGTTTCATAAGGCGACTGTGCATAAAGGAATTGAATGTCTAAAGAAATGTAAATTCATTTTCTATACGAGATATGGAATATAAACAGTTCAATGATATTTACAAAAAAAATCACTAGATTAGTATATTCAGATTACCAAATAAATTATCTAAGTAATACTTCTTAAGGTTATTTTTAATTTAGAATATTTTTTTCTGTGACTTTTAAAGATAACTATGTTTGGTTTAATACAAAATGGACAGTTACAATCGTTTAGTTGTCAATATGCTATTTTCTCTAAAATTTAATTTTTCATAAGCGTAAATATATTATAGTATTTGTTTTACACCATTCGTTCCGGAAATTAAATATTACACATTTTTGTTACACGATTATTTGTGATAACTTATTTGTATGAAAACACAGATTTAATATATAAATATATTAAAATTTGTATTTATTTACTATTTATATGAATAATGACATATAATATGGTATTTTTATATTCGTATTTGTTGGGGTAACGCAGTTGGTATATTTTGAAAGAATTAGCTTCTAATAGCTTAATCTTATGACATTTTGTTAATAATAGTTTCAAGTTATTATACTAGATGGCAGCACCAAAATTTAATTTGCATTCTGACTGTTGCTTCGATTAGAGTAATAATTTCAATTTTTAACACATGGTGGTGCTCAATGCTGGTTATTTGCGATATTGTAAACTAATAGTTTTGGTATTTTTTTACTTTAGTTAAGCAATATAAAAATTTAAAAATGTTAATAGGTATTTTATGAACTTATTATGTAATTATTTTCTATTTATATTATTTTAATTGCAATTATCACGGTATTTCAAAATAGATTAACTGTATCCATTAGGTTTTTAAATTTTTGTTAACTTAACTGTAAAAATAACCTTAAACTTATCGAGCTTTTGGATACCATGTGCAGGAGTGTATTTGGATAAAAAAAACTGGGATTTTATCAAGTATGTTGTGTAATATTACTATTTTTCCTTGCTATAAATTAAATATTTAAAAGGTTGTATTGCTTTTTCCATTTCATAGCATTTAATATTATTCTGTTTTCGTCTTGAAACTATTCTATTAGTTATTTTAGTCGTTAGAGTACAGGAAAAAAAATCAGCTTTTTTTTTTTTTTCTCACAGAAAAAGACTAATTTACTTATATAATTGAATTCTGTACTCTTGATAACGTAATTCAATATATAAGCTTTTTAATTATTTTTATAGAAATCCAAATTCTTCTTTTTTTTCTTCTATATTAATTTTTGTTATATAGTACAAGGGACATTATTTTATACATAGCACCTTGTATATTATGTTTTTGGTATCCAGTCAGTGTGTTTGGTTAAACTGTATTGTTGTCAATTCACTCATACTATCACAATTTTTGTTGGTGGTCGGTAATGTTTAATTAATGGTTATATATATATATATATATATACACATTATACCTTTATCTAAATCTAAATATTCTGTAAAAAGTACAGAATTTTTACGGCACACCTAATCGGAAGTTTCTTATTACCCTTAAAAGAACTATATTGCTCACATTGTCTTTAGTTATTCGTTACGAAATAACGATAATTGAGAATGGCCACGTTTCGCATTAAAACAACACTAATCTTGTTATACATACTTAAAAATGCACCTTACATTACTTATATTATCATTTTCAGAATTACAAGGAGGAAATAATGCACTTGTAGAAAATACAATGATTTCATTATATTTTTAAGAAAGCAAAGATACTTTTAGAAACAGTTTCTGCATAATCTATAAATATATGAATTACGCTGTTAAATTGAGTCTTGCTTGTAGTTAAAAACCAGTAAAAATACAATTTTAAAGAACATCTATACAAAGAAATGTTTTAAAATAGTTTATATAAATGTATATTAAGGAAATGTTGGTGCAAAAAAATAGCTTAATAAGTAATCACCATCTAATTAAATTAAAATATTTTTTTTAATATCTGCTATCATTTGTATCCGCTTTCAGAGCAAAAGTAGTGATTGATTATTAAATAAAATACATTTTTCTAAAAAAAAGTCAACACTGGAGATAA
Organism: Maratus speciosus; assembly: GCA_963932465.1. Classification (NCBI taxonomy): domain Eukaryota; kingdom Metazoa; phylum Arthropoda; class Arachnida; order Araneae; family Salticidae; genus Maratus; species Maratus speciosus. The sequence goes on along the minus strand of OZ010786.1, from coordinate 539,538,604 downwards.
AACTGGCAATGCCATAGACTTGGTAACAAAATTTCTTGCCTTATTTGCGTTTTGAGTGTTTTATATTGCACAACTTCAAGCAGAACGTTCTGCAATATAGTGACCGGATATATTCAAAAATCTTTCTATCGGATAAAGCTAGAATTGTGTAACAAGGGTAAACTTATGTTGAATTTTCATATTTATATATATCTAGCAAAGCCATACGATTAACAACCGCGGATATATAAATTTACCAAAGATATTTGCGTTCATACTAACATGAAATAAAAATTTTATTGTTAATGATAATAAATGAAATACGATAAAATGTTTCTTTAAATGTGCCATTATACTAAGCATTAGACTTATCATTTTATATTAGAAACAACTGATTATTTTTTTTATAAATTATTCATGTTTTAATCCTTCGTAAAACATCACACATTGGTAAATGAAGACTTTTCCATTTGTGAAAATGTCATATAGATTATTTTTATACAGGGTAACTAGTTGCAGAGGAAAACAAATAGACTGACTTACAGAAAGCCAGCCACTGCACCTTAACCCTTATGAATACGCATTAGGTAGGTATGGTTGCCCAAGATACATCCACGGCAGCGTAATAACTCCCAGCGCGTGTCACCTCACATTAGCAATTGCTGGTTAATAAATTCATAAAATATTCATGCTTTCATTTTTTGAAAAACATTCACACATGTGCCACGGAAGAGTTTTCTGTTTGTGGAAATGACGTATGTGATATTTTTTCATCCAAAGTAAAATTTCAGATGAAAAAATTAACCTGTCTTACTTCAAGATACGCACAGTTCCTAAGATCTTATTCATACGCACAAAATGGAAATGTTTTCCCAAGTATGCTATCGGCCAAGCCAGAGCGCCATCTAGCGCGCGTCAAGCTGCCTGCAACCGAACAAATTTCTCATGATGTCTGGTCGCCGCAACATTCAATACTCAAGCACTAAATATCGAATACTGCATAATTATGGGTTGTACCTCTGGATCCGAGGGCCACAAGCGAACCAGATACTGAGGAAGAAAGTGAATCCTGTACATAACCCAGAGATTCACTAGAATATTTTGCTTTATCAAAGCCTTCGGAGATCAAAACCAAAGCTAGGAACGACATATCGGTCAGTCATGGATAGGAGGAGAAAATACCGCTTGCGATCCCGGGAAAATTCGCAAATTTCTTCCCTCACCGGATATATACGCCCCTCAATGGCGGCAGGCTTAACGTGGGCCCCAAGTACTAACCTCGAGATGGCATTCCACAGCTGCACATAATCTAAGCCGCAATTGCATAACACTCGGCCCCCAGATAAGGGGCGGTAACAAGGAACACGACCTCTGGTGATTGGACGCAAAGACGTCGTCTGTCCATGCAATGCGATCTGCACCAAGGAGAAAATTAGGCACTCCTCACGAACCTGGAGGAGCATGGAAAACCTAATTTCGAACATCATAGTAATGTTTCGCTCGGGATTGAGTAGTGGGGAAGATTTTTCCAGAATGCCTGCATATCCAACCACCGAACACAAAAAGCACAGCTATGTGTACGGCTCGGACATATGCTGTCCAAACCGCAGTGTAAATGTTATATTTGATAAACTACGCATCAAGCTACATTTTTGTGAAAATTCTAATAGAATCCATTCAAAAAAAAATTAATATGTAATTGAAATTTTGTTAAATATTTAATGCAGAGTTAATTTAAACGAATTTATTTTCCATTCATGCAGATTTTTTAAATAGATCTTAAAGGTGTTTTTGTAATATATTTAATAATTGAATAATTCAACCAATTTTGTTTTTGTAGTTTCTTAATTTAAAAATGCGCGAAATAATTTCCTGAATAAAAAGGTTTACATTAATATTAAGAAGTATTATGATATTAATCTCAGTGTTTAGGAAGACAAAGCATTTAGCACAAACGCGGGTGTAGCATTTCACTATCCGTATAGGCCAGGGACGGCGAACCTTTTTGAGTATGCGTGCAAAAAATTTCAAAATTATTATGTACCAAAATTCTAACGTGCCAGGAACATTTTAATCTTGATAAAATCCAATAATTAATTTTTATAGAATTTTTACTTAAATATTTTTACAGTAATACTAAATTCGATTCCTAACTTACTTATTACGCTGTATCTACTCAACAATGTAGCCATGTCGCATCAAATTCCATATTAATACTCCATAAATGAGTTTTTATTTAATTGTATTACTTCCGAATCAGATCACTTTTAGTTCATTAGGTAGAAGCAGATATCTGCTTCTATAGATATATGATTATTTACACTAACAATTAAACTCAATTTTCAAAATTAAAACCTAAATAAAACAAACCTAATCTGAAGTAGAAAGCGTGTCAATTAGGTATATATTAATATCTTACAATTCAATTTTCAAAATTAAAACCTTTGAAATTTGATAAAGAAGCAAAATAATTTGAAAATCCCTATGTTGAATGGTTTGGCAAGAAAATGACACTACAAGAATCTTTCATTGGAGTTCATAATACCTTAAATCATTCAAAAGTAACGGATTATTTTAAAGTAAATTATATACCTGTTACACAAAGCTATACTTTTTGTAAAAAAACAAACAAACATAAAATGGATAGTTCTCCATAAACTGAATATAGTCTACGTTTTTTCGCGTGCCAGAGAAGTTTTCTTACGCACCAAGTTCGGCACGCGTGCCATAGGTACGCCATCCCTGGATAGGCCATCTTTTATTCTATTTACAATAGAGGGCGCGGAAATAGATATAAACAAAAGGATTTGACATTTGAATAATTGAGACTATTGATTTATCAGATTGATTAAAATAATAATAAAAATAATAAAGTAATTTTAAACTTTTCCTGAATATTACATTCAGAAATATAATTGGGAAAAAATTCAGGAATTCAGAAATATAAATTCAAAAGTTTGGCCAAGCAAACTTTTCGAAAATAACGGTGGCCAGCAAGCATAGCAGTTATCAACAATGTGACTTACATTACAAAAGCTCATGGAACTACCCTATAATAAAATATTTAAAAAAAGTGCATAAACTATATACGTTTCCAAGGTGCTTTGATCCAAGACAGTTAAATAAAGTATCAATCAACATTTGGTGATATAATTTGGAAAAGGGGAGTTAGTGTAATTTAAAAAAAAATAGTGGATAATAAGTATTCAACTATTTAGGCAGACTTATGGTTTTGTAAAATACATTTTTCATACATGGTGCTTCTGAAGGAAATCCCTAACTTTTAAATTCAATTAATTCATGAGCATTATAATCTGTATATAAAGAAAAATATATCAGTAAGTAATCAGCAGTATAATGTTTCAACGATTTAAAAAATAAATTACTCATTTAGTGCTTTTTTTTAATTGCTAAATTTCGCACAATTTTAACTTTTACAATGTCGAAGAAAAAAAATGCTCTTACATAGGAAATTTATTTTAAAACTATATCCAAATTTACTGCTTATTTGTGATTTTAGAAATAGTTTTCTCGAATCGTAATGACACATTTGTAAATCCGTGGGCAATAGGGTGGGTCGAAAAAACCGAAATATTTATAATCGAAACGTAATAGCGCGGAAAAGTTGCCTTTTGTAAAAAAGATAAAATACGTAAAATATTACACCGATTGGTTAATATCTTTTACCGACGCAAAGGGTCCAAATTTCGAAAAAATCGCAAAAAACATACTTTTAGCATTTTTTTTTTTTTAATTATCCAAACATACTTATTCAATTTCTAATAGAACGCAATAGCCACGCCAAGATATTAGTAATGTAACATTAACATTTCATTTTTGTGACATCGTTGCTTTTACCGCCACAACAGGGCCAAAATTTCTAAAAAATGTTAAAAATTAAAGTTTTTCATTTTTTCAATTTTCATAACTTTTGCAATGTTTTCAATTTTTTTTTAAATTTCTAATAGGCTGAGAAAGGCATTTTATGTTGTTAATTTCATTCACATTGTTAACCATGATCACTGTGATTCTATTAAAAAAAATTGCTCAATGATAGAAACACCTGCAGCTGCCTGCACGTAAAATTAATTTCTCGCTGCTAGAGGGCCACGTTTCACTTTGTTCGTTTTTTTTGTAATTGCCGAAACGTCAGTGAAGGCTTACTGTGGAGACACGAAAAGTTTTGATTTCCGTTTGTCTGTCTGTCTGTCCGTCTGTCTGTCTGTCTCTCTGTTCCGCGATAACTGCCGCAAAAAGCACCCGATCAGCTTGAAATTAATTGGGCATATTCGTGAGATACCCGGACGTAGCTGTATAGTTTTTGGTTAAATTTGGTTCATTCGTTCGGAAAATATGGAAGATTTTATTTTTCTTTATAATGCTTTTCTACGGCAAATCAGACGATTTTCAAATTTTGATTTGTTGAAAGAAAATGGCACGTTTGATTAATGGATTTAAATGTCAAATTATGGATACTAAAATTCCAATTAAGGGTTTTAAATTATTCCTATTATATTGAAGTTTTATCAATATATCTATCAGATTTTTTTATTTACGTGTATAATGTTTTGAGGACATTTATACATGTATTCCAATAATATAAAGAATTTTTAAATTAATTTTCTTGTTTTACATGATACATATTTCTTTTTTTTCCCTTTTCTTCGTTGCCTAGCGACTGTTATTCGTAGCCTATCATTGCGTCAAATATGAATGAAGTTAGTAAATTACGTTAATTTTGTTGCAGGTACTATTAAAAGGCTATCACAAAAATATTTTATCGCGCCAAATCGATGCAATTTATGCAATTAACAGTGGGCACGATAATGAATTATTTTCCAGTAGATTTATAGATCTCCAGATATGCATATTTTGGGGGGCTTTTATTATGTTATTGCTATCGCATGGATTAGGATGTTTAAACTAATGTTTAACCATGCTATAAGTGAAAAAAAAGTACAGTTAAAGGCATGTAAATCCTTTTTAACACTTTCCAACATGGATGAAAAGTATTTATGACTTCAGTTTTTCTATCTGTCGCCTACCGTGTTTCTCTACGTGCTCTAACTCGCGTAAATATTGTCGGGATTTCATGTAATTGATATACGTTATTGAAGTTTGCCAAAGTATGTTTGGTATTAAAAATGAAGAGTGTAGCATTCATAGCTTAATTACAGGGGCACTCAAAACTATTCCGTTACATTATAGTCTTTGGGAAAAATCGTCTGCGGTGTATTTTAATAATGTTACACAATTTTAAACGTAACGAAATTTATATACTTTATTAAGGTGCACTAGAACCTGGTTACTATAAAATATGTTATGTGTAGCACTTACAGCATGCGTACAGGGAACTCAAAAGTATTCATAATATTACAATCTTTGAAGAAAATCCTTTTGTGGCGTTTTTTAATGATGTTACTCTGTTACAAAATAATAAAATTGATATGTATTTTTGAAACATTTTTGTAGTATATGGGGTGCAAAGCATAAGTTTTTTTCAGGGTCACACAAAAGTGGTCGATTAAAATGTAGTCTACGGGGGGAAAAAACTCTTCACAGCTTATTTTAACACATTAGCGACGGGAAACGAGAATTCTCGTTTTTATTCAGAATACATCATTGGCTAAGAGAGGGACTTGTACCTTACAGAAAAGACATTTATATTGTGTTGTCCATATTTTTTATAGATTGTAAGACATTATATATTACATCCGTACATTGAAAGATATTTACTGCTGCATAAACATGAAAAACATATCTCAGAAACCAATTTCCGAGACACTTTCAGAAGAGGGAGGAGCTTCTACTGTTTTTAAACCCGGATTTAATTAAATTGCCTGTCGTCAGTGTGTTAATTGTGTTGCACTAATTCAAACATTATGAAATTAAATTACATTACTGTGGTTGACTACAAGAAGCTTGAATATGATTTGTATCGTATTTATCGTTCCTTTATAGGGTCACATAAAAAATTTCGGATACAGTTCTGGTCTATTAGGGGCTGAAGAACATTTTCGATTATGGTGTGCGTTTTAACGTTAAGTAAATTTGTGCTTAATAAGTAGTACTTAAATATTGTATAGACCATGTACAGGGATAACAAATGAATTCGTAAGTATAAATGAAAATGAGCGCAAATTACATATGTGTTTTTTTTTTTTTTTTTTTTTTTTTTGAGTTATGTATTTCCCAGCCCAATTACATTTAGTATACTAACAGATGTTTGCAGAACCATATACAGGACTCCGCAGAAACTGGATATATGGTGCACACTATGCATACTAATCCCCGGAAATGTGATATGAGCAGTTTTAAGAGGGTTTTTTGTCTGCATTAAATTTAAATGTTAAAGACGACGCGTAAAAATCTTCACGTAATATACAGGGCTGTAGAAAAGAATTCATGTACGTTTCAGTCTATTGGTAGAATTTACTAAAGGACATTAACACAATTAATTGATAATTACAAATGTAAATTAAATTACACTACGAAGGGGTTCAGGGGGCAGAGCCCCCCTGAAGAAATCTACTTTATTATCTAAAAATTACCAGAATAAGTAGCTCATGAGATTTTCAGAATATCATTACATAACAAGAGGTTTAATTTAACGCTTCTAATGTCAGAAACCTTCGAAATATTTTTTCGTTTTATAAATGTTTAGGTAATTTCAAAACTTTAAATTTCGTTTTTTGTAGAAAGATTAATATTACTCAAAGGGTGCTAAACACAATGAATTGTAGAGCTGACGTTGAGGCTCCTGATCTGCAGATTTACTTGTTTAGTCCTTTTACTCTATATTTTGATGGTCCTAAAGATAGAAATATCTGCCAGGTTAAAGAGGGGGCAAAGTTTCATCTTTGCGAAGTCAAGGAGGAATTTATCTCTTTGTACTAGAACCAGGTCTGAATTATTTTCGTCATTTGACCCCATCGTCTGGCAAGGCGACTTCTATATGCAATGACATTATAGATTTTTGGAAGAAAAATGAAATCCCGACTGGAATAATAATTGCAGTTGAATTTCGCGAAACTATCTTCAAAACAGGATGCAAAGGTGGTGTTATAGTAGGATAAGTTGAGAACAACTTTTAAAAAACCACTTTATTGGCTTCCTTGACCTCACTTCATAATGCTTCCACTGAGACATCTTTTCAAACATCTTGATGACAAAAAACAGGTTCTTTATCATATCGTGGCCCAATTGGTAAATATCTTGCGATTTGCGAATTATTACCAATTGCAAAATTTAAGCCAATTTAATCTGATCACCTAGCTGTTGATAAAGATGATTTGTCAACTGACCAGAAGTATATGTCTGAAATATTGCATTTCAACACGCGTGTATACAATTGACCTTTTTTGCTGAGTCCCTGGACACATATTTCACGCAAGGTGGATCATTACTGCTATTCGAATTTTGAGACTCTACGTTGGAACAAAGAAACCGTCTTCTTAGCTTGTCATACTCTTTGAGTACATCCTGAAAATGTACCGCATCAGTTGGTTCACAATTAAAATGAATCACTCATGTTTTCCAGAATCTGTGCACTATAGTTAGTAACTTACGTTACTTGACAGATAATCTACGAAAGATTATAGTTCCTGTATTTTCACGAAATTACTATTTCGCAAATCATACAAACAGCCTCTTTGGAATGATAGCATATGAAGAGGATAATATCAACGCCCCAGCCATGAAGAAAATTGCAAAAGCTGGAAGTTCTGTGGACTAGAATAGTGCCATCCGTCACTTTATCATAGCAGACTTCAACACTGAAGCTTAAAATTGTATGGCTTTAGTCTACTGACAAAACTGAAAACGAACGGAGCCACCTGTTATGGTTTCTTTATCGACTAAAAACGCTGGTGAGTTTAAAATGTTCGATTAAAGATACCAGCTATTATAACTTTCCTTGTCCCACTCAATCACTAGAAAGATGCGTGAAATTATTCATTGAAGCACTGATAAAGTTTGTTTACTAGAACAGAGGGAGGATCACATCTGATCAGTTTTGGCCTCTCGACAAATAATGGCTTCATCTGAAAGCAAGTTATATTATAAAATTCATTTACATTAAATTCTTCTTCATTTTAAGTTTATTTAACCCGTTTCGGTTAAACATCTCTATATTTTAATTAATAAAATACTAAAACATTTTGCTCATTTTATATAATTTTTGTGGCATGAATTGGCTGTTATGAAGTAAAACATCAGTAGATGAAGCGATCGTCAAGAAAAATGAATGATTAACTTTATTTTCAAGTCTATTACAAATAATTATAAAAAATTATGATATATTAATAGATATAAAGTAAAATTATTTATTTCTAGACATATTATAGAAATTATAAAAATTTAGAAAAAAAAAGAAAAATTGAAATTTTTGAATTTTTTACAAAAAATATGGTTTTTTTGCGGCAAATAAAGATATGATTTCATCATAATGAATATTTACCGGGACATTTCTCATATCTTCATGTAGCTATTGCGTTCTATTAAAAATTGTATTGGTCTGTTTGGATAATTAAAAAAAAATGATAAAAAAACATGTTTTTTGCGATTTTTTGAAACTTTGGCCCCCTTGCGGCGGTAAAAGATATTAAACGATCGATGTAATATTTTAGAAATTTATTCTGTATTACAAAAGGCAACTTTTCCGCGATATTACATTTCGATTATAAAAATTTCGGTTTTTTCGACCCACCCTAGTGGGCAACTCAACTACTGAAGATTAACCAAAAGTATTTTATAACAATCGAAATGAATCAACATTTATATTTCGCGATTGACAGCTTGCAGATTGCTTTTGCGATTTTACATGATGGTAGTACGAAAGTACTAATATATATGAAAGGATCAAAAATAAAAACCTACTAAATTTCAAAAAACAAATTAAATTTCAAAATTTAAGTCAAAATCTCCAAGCTATTTTTCCTAACTTTAAATCTTGTATTTTAAAACACATTTTAAACTTTGTAAGTTTGTTTTTCAGCACAGCATTTATTATGTTCGTTTATTAAAATCAGAGAGTTAAGGTAAACAGTGCTCACGTTTGGGCAATTTTCTTCCGTTTGTGGTTAAGGCCTTGTACGTCATATATCTTGGGAATCGTATGGGACTTGACCACACATTAATCAACAGCTAATCATCAGATTAAACTGCATGTTCCTCCCAGGATGACACCTGCGCACCCTGCTGAGAAATATTATGAGCACCAAAATATTAGTAAGAACTCTTGCGAAAAATATTTTTATTGGAAATTTTGAGAAGCGTGCTTACCAATGATCATCAAATAATCATCAATTGCTCGCATCACATCCAATCGAGCTCTGGAAGATGACTGTATTATGAAGTGGTGAAATAAAAGTGTTCGGTCCAACAGAGGTTCCCGAGATCCAATTTTATCTTCAAATTATCTCTGCACAATATGTTACATATAATACTTTTTTATATTGGTTTAGTTGATAGGATATATTAGGTATGTAGACTTAAGTTAAAGTTTTTAATTTATCTACTATAATACTTTCTGTACATTTTTTTTTAATTTATAATTTTTAATTATTATTATATCTGTCATTTTGTCTAGTTCTATATTGCAAATAAATTTTATTTTTAATTTGACCCTTAGGCTTCTGTGATTCGCTTTCATGAGGAAAAAGGGTGTAAAGTTAAAGATGTTCCTTTTTTTTATTATAACAAAAACTGTCCATAATATTTTAAATGTAGTGATGCAGATGTGTGTGTGTGACTTAAACTCTATAAAATTTCAAAGATTTAAACAATTCCGAACCTACGAACAGAAATATAATATAACACTTATTGAACCATATTTAATATTAAATCATAAATTTTTATTAACATGAGCTAAAACCTTTCACAACGTTAAAATGCACAAATACATACCATACCATGACACAAAAGTCACATACGGCCGTTTCGAGGATTCTTGGATCGCTTTCTTCAAGGCGAAAAAAAAAAAAAAAGATTAAAATGAGTTTAAAGAACCAACTTGTTATTGCTTCGAGTATTGGCTAATGAACTGGTTCAAAGTTATCCAAAAATAATCGAAACGACCGTATGGGATTTTTTGTGTCATGGTATTGTACGTATTTGTGCATTTAAACGTTGTGAAAGGTTTTAGCTTATATATTAAAATTTGGTTTCATGCTTAGAAATTTATAATATTATGAATAAAAAAAATGTCTTCCTGTTATAATTTTTTTTTATTCTATTTATTCTCTTTTTTTAAATTGTTATTTTATGTTGCTTTACATTGCGTATCTGTATTTTAAACGCATTATATTTATGTACTTTTAACCTAAACTTTTTAATTTAATTATTACGCTAGTTTCAATCTTTATTTCTAATTTTTAAATATTTCTTTAAGTTATTCATTTTTATGTACTTCTATACGACAGTTGAATTAAATTTTTCATTGGTTTCATTATTCTTTTAATGTCGCTCTAATGTTGCCTGGTTCTAAAGTAGCACTGCAACCAGGAAAACCAATAAGTTGCCCACGTTGTTCATTTGTTCAATTAGTTTTTGTGCATTTAGTATTTTATTTTTAAATTTCCTAATTTTTTCCAAACAAGAGCATACATTATAAGATTGAAAAATCAAATCTAAATAGTAAACAATCACTCCCGATGCCACTTGAAATAATATATTTTAGAGGAATAACAATGGAGTCGTTCACGGCTGTGAAGAGAAAAAAAGTCCGAATATAAAAATTCCGGATGAATTCACTCCGCAAGTGTCATACACTTAGCGGTGTAATGATATATAGCGGTGTAATGATAGAGGTGTAATGATATATAGCGGTGTAATGATAGCGGTGTAATATTAGCGGTGTAATGATATATAAAAAAGTTCATGAACTGTACACTATCCCAGATTACTTAGATCCATCGGGGTTCAATAAAGTATCAAAATTGGGTGATACAATTTGGAAAAGAGAAGTTGATTCAATTGTTAAGAATCTCGCTGTTCATGAATGGTAGCTTATCATTAAGTTGTAGACATTATTCCTAGTCGATAGGCGGGTGCATTTTTTTAAAACGATTATTTGAAACAAACTTAGTAGAGGTTTATCCTTGTTTTAGAACAGCACGTAAGTTAATGATACGAAATATAATATAAAAAACTTATTGCAACATAATTATTATTAAATCCGAAATTTATAATGTCCACAGTTACTAAAATGTTCGTCTACGTTTTTATTTTTTCGCTCTTTATTCTGCCTTCTTCTCTTTAGTACTTTTATGTTCTTTGTATTGTTTATCTGCATTTTCAACTCATTTTTCACAAATATTATAAGTGACAAACAAATGCGTTTCTAAAACGTTGAAATGTTTTCAGAATTTTCAAAAAGCTTTAACTTGAAATCAGGAAATGTATTTTTATAAATGTTCTCACCACAATTATAGAAATAATATTTTTTAAAGCTCGTTCGTAATTATATGAACACGTAGTATGTATAGTCGTCGTTTGGTCCGTCCTTTATTTTATTTTTAAGTTTCCTTATTTTTTTCTGATTACTTGTTAAATGTTCACTGCATGTCCTCGCTATTTTTCCATGTAAGATCTTAATTTAATTTTTGTTTTAATTTATTAATAAACCTTTTACATTACTCTATAGGCTATTCCCATGAGCACTTGTAGAGCAAGTCACATGTAACGATTTTTGGCTACAAGTATTTTAGAATGGAAAAGTTTGATTTATTTTATTGGAGATATCTCATTAATTAAATAAGACCAAGCAAACTTTTCGAAAATAACGGTGGCCAGCAAGCATAGCAATGATCAACAATGTGACTTACATTACAAAAGCTCATGGAACTGCCCTATAATAAAATATTTAAAAAAAGTGCATGAACTATATACGTTTCCAAGCTGCTTTGATCCAAGACAGTTAAATAAAGTATCAACATTTGGTTATAATTTGGAAAAGGGAAGTTAGTGTGATTTTTAAAAAGCTAGTGGGTCGAGAATGATTGCATATCATTAAATTGTAGACATTAACCCTAGTCGATAGGAACATGTATTTTTTTAAACAATTATTTCCATCAAAATTAGTAGTGGGTGATTTTCGTTTTTGAACTGACCGTAACGTACATAACGTTATGATACAACTATGTATGTAAGTTAAACACAATGGATAATTTAGAATTAAACTCCAGCATTTAACAAATTTTATTCATTTTAAGAGAAATGTAATATAGAAATTCTTTATAACATATTTACTATTAAATCAGAATATTTTCCCCATTTAAAATAATACTTATCTGCATTATTAATTTTTTTCTCTTTATTCAATCTTATATTCTTTTGGTTCTTTTCTGATGCTTTGCACAGCACATCTGTGTTTTACACGCACTTTCTTTTATGACATTAGGAAGGGAATAATTGTGTCTTTGAAATATTGAAATCTTATCAGACGATTCAAAGAGCTTTTATTTGAAATCAAAAAATGCTTTTTTATAAATTTTCTCACAAAAGTTTCAGAAATAAAACTATTTTCAAATATTACAGTGTAAATTTCAATTTCATTTAAATAGTATGAATAATATACCAGTGAAAGTTACAATATCTGTGAACATAGCATCTTTGAAAAAAATATTAATAACAAACAGACATTGTAAAAAGTAAATTAAAAAAAAGAAAAAGCAAAAAAAAAAATGAAGAATAAAATAACAAAATGTGACACTTAAAATGAATGAAAAAAATTATCTTAAAAGATTTTTAAAGAAGATAATGCAATAAATAGCCTGTATTAAAACCCATTTCCTCTTCAAGATAATTTTTTTTCACATTTCCTCGGCTGGAAGTGACAGAAAAGCTTATTTTTACTCCCTCCTGAATTAAATAAAATTGGAGGGATATTATTTTTAAGAAAACGAAGCTGCTTTCTTTTATTTAAAAGGACGGTGCTATTGCTTTAATTGATTATGCAAATTATTTGCGTACCTTTTTTACTAATTATTTATTTACGTCTTCAAATTAGCTCAGGGAAAGAATAGTAAATATTATCATAGATATATATAACAGAGCTGAAAGAATAAATCATTGAAATTAACAAATGACTTCTTTTTCATTAGTCTGTTAAGTATTATTACTCAATATTTTCTAATTTTATTTTCTTAAAACAACTCATACGTATATTCAGAGGAAAGAAAATATTTATTTTATATTTACAGAAAATGACATTTTGTAAACGATTAAGAGGAGAATCCCTATAAACATAGTAACTTTGAAAAAAATTAAAATAAAAAAAAATGACATGGTAAAAAATAAACTAAAAAATGAAAGTGTAAAAAAAAACCCTGGTGAATAAAACAACAAAATTCAAAATGTCATGCTTGAAATCAATAAAAAATGAAGCTATTTCAAATACCTTAAAGAGGATAATGCAATAAAAAAAAAGCCTTTATAAAAAACCCTTTCCTTTACAAAATATTTTTTTTACACTTTTTCTCTGCGGGAAGAAATAGAAAATCTTACTTTTCTGTACTGAATTAAATAAAATTAAGAGAATATACTTTTTTTTAACGGATCTTGAGTCTTTTTTTTTTTAAAGGACAGTATTACTGTTTCAATTAAATATGAAAATTATTTGCTTATTTTTTTAATAATTATTTTTTATGTCATCAAATTGGCTCAAAGAAGGAATAGTAAATCTGACAATATTTTTAAATTACTGAGTTTTAAGAAATAAACATTGAAAATAACGCATCATTATTTTATATTAGCTTGTTATGTACAACTGTATTACTGAATATTATATAATTTTATTTTCATAAAACAGCATATACGTATATTAAGAAAAAAAAAATATCTTCAATAAATATTTACAAAAAAATGTCATTTTGTAAGTGATTAAGAGGCAAATTCATATATCTTTAAAAAATAATGTAAAAAATACTAACATGGTAAAAAGTAAAAAAAAAAAAAATAAAAATAAAACCTGGGGAATAAAACAACAAAATCCAAACTCTGAGACTTAAAATGAATAAAAAATGAAGCTATTTCAAAGATCATAAAGAACACACTGCATAAAAAAGGCTTTACAAACAGCTAATCAATGATCTTAAAGAAGATAACCCAATTAAAAAAGCCTTTATAAAAACTACTTTCCTTGACAAGATATTTTTTATTCACTTTTTCTCTGCGGGAAGAGAGAAAAATTTGCTTGAATTTTCTGTATTAAATAAAATTAATGGGATATTATGCGTAGGAAAACGAAAATAGTTTCTTTTATTTCAAAGGACGGTATTACTGCTTTAAATAATTATGCAAATTATTTGCTTAAATGTTATAATAATTATTTTTGTTTTCGACATCAAACTAGTTCAAAGAAAGAATGTTAAATCTAGCCATATGTATAAATACAAACCTTAAAATGAGTCGTTGAAATTAATGCATGATTAATTTTTCATTAACCTAGCAAGTATCATTACAGAGTGTTTTTTAATTCAATTTTCTTAAAAAAAACATACACATACATTAATAAAAAATAAAATAAGTATTAACTATTTACAAAAGAATACCATTACCATTTTGTCACCATTTAAGAGGCAAATTGGTATGTCTTTGAACATAGTATCTTAAAAAAATAAGATAAAAAAAAACTGACACAATAAAAATTAAATTAATGAAATAAAAAAAGAAAAATAAAACCCTAAAAAAATAAAACAACAAAATTCAAAATATCACACTTAAAATGAATAAAAAATTAAATTTATTCAAAGATGTTAAAGAATAATCAAAGACTCAATATCAAAAGCCTTTATAAATATCATCTTCATTTAGAGTACATATTTTTTACACTTTTTCTCTGTAGGAAGAGACAGAAAAAATAGTTTTAATTTTCTGAATAAAATAAAATTAATTGGATGTAGTTTTAGGAAAACGAAGCTGTTTTATTTTATTTCAAAGGACGATATTGCTTTAATCTATTACGCAAATTATTTGCTTAACTTTTATACATAGCAAGCGTCATAAAATTAACTCAAAGAAGAATAGTGAATCTGATCATATGTATTCATAACACAGTTTAAAGTATGAATTATTGGCATTAATACATAACTTCTTTTTCTTTAGTTTGTTAAGTATTATTACTGAATACTTTTTAATTTAATTTTCTTAAAAAGATACATACGTATATTTAGAGACTAAAGAAAATCTTCCTTAAGTATATCAAAAATGTCATTTTGTGGGCGGCAAAGAGACAAACTGATATTCCTTTAAACATAGTATCATAAAGAAATATATATAAAATAAAAAAATATATATAAACTAATCGCACATGGTAAAAAGTAAATAAATAAATAAATAAAACCCCTTGAGAATAAAACAACAAAATCCAAACTATCACACTTAAAATTAATATAAAATGAAGCTATTTCAAAGACCTCAAAGATGATAACGCAGAAAACTCTTTATACAAACTCCTTTACTTTTCAAGACTTTTTTTTTTTACTTTTTCTCTGCGGGAAGAGATAGAAAAAATTTGTTTTAATTTTCTGACTGAAATAAAATTAAGTGGACATTATTTTTAGGAAAACGAAGCTGTGTTATTTTATTTCCAAGGACGGTATTGCGCTTTAATGCATTATTCACGTTATTTGCTTAACTTTTATACTAATTATTTTTTTTACGTCGTAAAATTAGCCCAAAGAAAGAATTGTAAATCTGACTATATATATATATAACCATTAATTAAACATTACCGACCATCATCAAAAACTGCAATATTGTGAATAATTGACTACACGCCATAAACCAACAATATAGAACTGTATGTGCAAAATAAAGTACCGTATACCTAATTACAAGAATTAACATGGAAGAAAAAAAGAAGAATATGGATTCCGAAAAAATTTAAAACTTATATATTGAATTACGTTTTCAAGAGTACAGAATTCAATGATATAAGGAAATCGGTTGTTTTTTGTGGGGAAAAAAGCTATAAGCTGAAAAAAAAAATTTCCCCTGTACTCAAACAACCAATATAATCAAAATAATAGTTTCAAGATGAATACAGAACATTATCAAATGGATTGAAATGGAAAAAAAAACTACAACCATTAATTAAACATTACCGACCACCCACAAAAATTGTGATAGTATGAATGAATTGACAATAATACAGTTTCCCTTAAAACACACTGAATGGATACCAAAAACATATATACAAGCTGTTATGAATAAAATAAAGTCCCTTGTACTATATAACAAGAATTAATGTGGAAGAAAAAAGAAGAATATGGATACCGAAAAAAATAATTGAAAAACTTATATATTGAATTACGTTATCAAGAGTACAGAATTCAATTATATAAGTAAATTAGTCGTTTTCTGTGTGAAAAAAAGCTAAAAGCTGATTTTTTTTTCCTCTACTCAAACGATTAAAATAACCAAGTGAATAGTTTCAAGATGAAAACAGAATAATATTAAATGCTATGAAATGGAAAAAGCAATACAACATTTTAAATATTTAATTTATGGCAAGGATAAATAGTAATATTACACAACATTTCTAATAAAATCCCAGTTTTTTTATCCAAATATACTCCTGCACATGTTATCCAAAAGCTCGATAAGTTTAAGGTTATTTTTACAGTTAATGTATCACAGTGTTTAAAACCTAATGGGTACAGTTTAGCTATATATAAATACCGTGATAAATGCAATTAATATACATATATATACTATATAAAACAGAGTTGAAATTATGAATTATTGAATTAATACATGGACTATTTCTCACTAGCCTGTTACGTATTATTACTGAAATTTTCTAATTTTCTTTTTTTTTTAAACAAAACATACGTATACATAGATTTAAAAAAAATAAAAATCTTCATTAAATATCTACACAAATGTCACTTTGTAAGCGATTAAAAGGCGAAGTAATATATATTTAATCAAAGTATCTTTAATAAAATATTAAGATCCAAAAACTGATACGGTAAAAAGTAAATAAAAAATGAAACGTAAAAGAACCCTGGAGAATAAAAGAACAAAATCAAAAATGTCACACTTAAAATGAACAAAAATTGAAGCTGTTTCAAAGATCTTAAAAGATATAACACAATAAAAATCCTTTCACTTGCAATTTTTTTTTTCAAATTTTTCTTTTCGGAAAGTGATAGAAATTTTTTTTTTTTTTTTTTCTGAATTAAATAAAATGAAAGGTATATTTATTTTATTAAAACGAAGCTGCTTTATTTTATTTCAAAGGACGGTATTACTGCTTTAATTCATCATGCAAGTTATTTGATTAACTATTATACTAATTAATTATTTACGTCATCAAACTAGCTCGATGGAAGTATACCAAATCTGATCGCACGTCTATTTTACAGAGCTTAAAGGGTGAATCATTGACATTCATATATGCTTACTTTGTAATTAGCCTGTTAACTATTGTCTGAATATTTTCTTATTTTCTGTTCTTAACATAACACATACGTACATTAATTATCAATAAAACTTTTAAATTCTTTCAAAAAATGCATTTTTAAGCGATTAAGGGGCGAATTAATATGTCTTTGAACATAGTACCGTAAAAAAAGGATATTGTAAAAAGTAAATTAAGAAAAAGATACCGTAAAAAGTGGATAATAAAACAACAAAATCAAAACTGTCACACTGAAAATGAGCGAAAAAATGAAGCTAGTTAAAGATCGTAAAGAAGATAATGCAGTAAAAAAAAAAAAAAAAAAAAAAAAAAAAAAAAAAACTCCTTTCCTTTACAAGATATATTTTTCACATTTTCTCTGCAGGAAGAGATAGAAAAAAAGTTTTAATTTTCTGAATTTAAAACAATTAATTGGATATTATTTTTAGGAAAACGAAGCTGTTTTTTGTTATTTCAAAGGACGGTTGTACTGCTTTTATTCATTATGGAAGTTATTTGCTTAACTTTTATTTATTTTAACTTTTTTATTTAACTAATTATTTATTTAGATCATAAAATTATCTCAAAGAAAGAATAGCAAAATTGACTATAAGCACATATTGCAGAGTGTAAAGAATGAAATACTGAAATGAATACATGACTTCTTATCTTCAGCCTGTTATGTATTATTACTGAATATTTTCTAATTTTTCTTTTCTTAAAACAACGCTTATGTATATTAACAGAAAATAAAATATTTAAATATTTAAAAAGAAAATACCATATTTGTAAGCAATTAAGAGGCGAATTAATATATCTTTGAAATTAGTATCTTTTAAATGAATTTAAGATTTAAAAAAAAAAAAAAAAAAAAAAAAAAAAAGTAAAGTAAATAGAAAATAAAAACGTAAAAAGAAATCTGGAGAATAAAAAATAACAAAATCAAAAATGTCACATTTAAAATTAATAAAAAATGAAGCTATTTCAAAAATCTTAAAGAAGATAACGCAATAAAAATGGCTTAATAAAACCCCCATTCCTTTACAATATATTTTGATTCACATTTTCTGTGCGGGAAGGGATAGAAAAAAATTATTTTGAATTTTCTGAATTAAATAAAATTAATGGAATATCATTTTTAGGAAAATGAATTTTCTTTATTTTATTTTAAAGGACGGTATTATTGTTTTAATTCATAATGCAAAATATTTGCTTAACACGTGTACTAATTATTTATTTACGTCATAAAATTAGCTCAAAGAAAGAGAAAGAAATCTGATCATATGTATAAATAATAGAGCTAAAAGAATGAATATTTGAAATTAATACATGGTTTCTTATCTTTAGCCTAATATGTATTATTACAGAATATCTTCTAATTTTCTTTCCTTAAACAACACATACGTATACTAACAGAAAATAATATGTTTAAATATTTAAGAAAAATGCCATTTTTGTAAGCAATTAAGAGACGAATTAATATATCTTTGAAATTAGTATGTTTTAAATAAGTTTAAGATTAAAATAAACGGTCAAGTGCGAGTATTACTCGCGCACAGAGGGTTCCGTACAATAATATATGAATTAGTAAGTATATTATTAAAAAATACCATTTCTAAAAGAATACTAAGACTTTGTAAAAACTATACAACGTACACTGTTAAAACTAGAGGTTGCATATGGCACCTCCTAGGGGTGAAACGCTTGTCCCGTGAGCGACCACCCTAGAGGAGCCAGATTTGCACCCTTAACTAGGGTGAAAAAGTGGCACCCCAAAACCAGGGTGCCCCAGAGGGTGAAAGGATGTACCAGAAGGGAGAATAATGGCACCCTTTCAATGTTGGCCAGAAAATCGTGTCCGTTTGGGAAAATCAATTCTTACCGGAAAATTCTATCATTAATTATTAGACATTGATTCCGATATGTAATGTCTATTGATTATCAGGCTGAAATTTCCTGTTATATTAAGTTATAACTTTTTTAGATATTAATTACTTTTTTTAACCCCAACAACTGCGGTTTATAGATGTGGTGAACATAAACTTCTAACTGAGATAGGAGAAGTTTATACTCAGGAGATCTCTAGCCTTATTCAATATGAGGCAACGAAACCTGGCTCTGTTAGAGAATATTGAAAATTATCCAAGGAAAATGTAGCAATAAGAAACTTTCAATAGAAAGTGGTGGGAGCAGACTTTTCTGTTAGTGACGAAAAAAAGTCTGACAAAATTATAATTTTATTATCTCATACTCTTTCAATCACAATAAACTTCCTTTTTTTTACATTCTTTTAACAATGATTTATTTAAATATCACTTTTTATTATAATATCATTTTATTTAAATATCATAATATTAGTTTATTTAAATATCATTTTTTATTAAGTTTGTTAGAAAATTATTTGAAATTATGTTGAAAATTAATGACCTACTTTTGAAATTAAACTATTCTTTCAATAATAAAAAATAAAATTAATTTAAGAGTCTGAAATTTGAGATCATTATAAAAATATAAACATAGTATTTCTTAAAAAATACATAAATTGATCTCTTTTTTATGTAAAAAGATTATGTAATATAAAAAGCATCGACGCTTTTTTTTACCATTTTAAAAAGGTAAATATAGTTTTCATTAAAAAATACATAAATTGATTTCTTAAATGTAAAAAACATTATGTAATAGAAAAACCATCTGTCGTTTTTTATAAAACTAACAATTGTTATATTTCAACATCGCTATAGGCTATGCATTATTTTTTTTTTACTATAAATAATTCTAGGGTACTAATTGCAGATTTCCTTATTAAGTTTGTATACAATAGCACTATCAATAGATTTTAATAGGAAATGCTTTTCTTGAGAAAGTTTTCTATTTTCAATCTGTATAAATTTCTAAATAAATTGTACTACAGAAAATTATTCATACCAATCACAATAGATTTCTATGTAATTTTTTTTTTCAAATATATATACATATATACAAATAACATACATCCCTAAAGAAAACAGGCAAATTTCATAGCAGGCGTCTCCATCAAATACGCTTCGATGTAAACGATTAAAATGGGCGGTCCTTCAGAACGTTCCATTCACTTTGGTCAAGATTACAAACTTCGCCAGATATTCTAAATGTCGACAGATATCTTGAAATGTGTGAAAAATCATATTATTTTTACGGACGTCGATAGATATCTCTAAATGTTGGAATACTAATATCATTTTTACAACATTGGCCAATGTAAATAAAATATTATAAATAAGGAATTAAAAATTCAAGTTTTCTAAAAATGATAAAATTGATACATTTTATAGTTAAGAATACGATTTACGTATTATAATGTTATAAGTAATCCAAAAAATTCGTTTGGATGCTTTTTTTAAGAACTAATTTTAAGTTACATCAGTGAATATCGGCAGATATTGTAAATTTGACGTCTGATATCCAGTGACATTGGAGATATTGCCCTTTATTGATCGGGACAATGGCCGATATCTGTCTGTATGCTACATGTGTCTTACAGCTGTAGATTTCACTTGCCGACGAAAAAATATGGCACCCCACACACATCACAGTGCATGCGCTAAGTGCCAGTCCCCCAGTGGGGTGGCATATTTCTACCACACAGCACCTTAATTACTCCAGTCACCCTTTGAGAAACCAACCGGCACCCCAACCACATTTCGAAGCCTCTTGGTGACAATTGATACCGTGTTTTCACCCCAGCCTTTCAAAAGTCACCGAAAAGTTACCTTCAGTTTTAACAGTGTAGGGTTGGGTATAGTTGTATAGTGTACAGAATGCAAAGGAAAGTCCCTTTAACCTGAAAATACTTGCGAACGGAGAGAGCTACAGCTATACAAGGGAGGTAACGGTACAGTCAAGCGACTACGCCCGACCTAATGCAAACGATAGCAGCATCCCTAGTGGAGAAATTCGGAAGATAGCCATTTCAAATCGAAAACGAAAAGAGGTGAGCAAATTTTCCAGTTAGAAAGTTTTAGAGCGTCCGTTAATTAGTACGAAGCGACATTTGGTTAACATGGATAAGATAAATCGTCGCCTGCATACCCAGAAATATCCGAAATCGATGAGCGACGATTCTATTTTGCCGATTCACATTCCGGAAATGTAGCAGTGCACAGTTGCAGATTGTGACGTTGTACTGTGCTGTAATGTCTGTAAAAACTTAATTTACAAATGCATTTAAAATTTTAGATTAACCCTTTCAGAAGCAGAAGTATAATGTTCGTAAGCTGATGAAATAATTGACTGACACCAGAATATTCAAAGGAATTTCACAGAAAACAAAAACCCGCTAATTTGCACTTTCATTACAACATCAAAATTTGATTAAAATATTCTTGGTGCCATTTGTCAGTTTTGGAATTAAAATTAGGTGGCTAGACCGTCTAGCCACCGCCCTTGAAAGTGTAAAATCTATGTTATCGTATTGAAGAGGCTTGCAATTCCAGGCTGAGAAATGTGCATGTTGAAATACTCTCACGAATACAAACGTGTATTGTAAGCAATGGCAAACTTTTCGAACATACTGAATATTAACTTTTTATCACTGTGAGAGAGTTTGTCTTTTTTTTTTGTGTGTGTGAGTGTGATGTCTGGAAATTTTGCTCTATCTCTTTTCGTTTTCGATTTGCAGTGGCTATCTTCCAAATTTCGCCACTAGGGGTGCTGCTGTCGTTTTCATTAAGTCGGGCGTAGTCGCTTTACTATACTGTTACCTCACTTGCACAGCTGTAGCTCTCTCCGTTCGCAAGTATTTTCAGGTTAAAGTGACTTCCCTTTCCACCCAGTGTACTAGAAAAGTATAAATGGATATATCATGAAAGTTCAAAGATATATGGAACCTAAATAATAGCAAATATAGCTATTCTGTATATGTGTTTTCTATATAGGTTTTTAGTTAACCTTTTAAGACATAGTAGGGTATTGAGAGAGCCATTCAATGGAAACTAGTCGCGAATACCATAGTATTTATGTGATTAATTTTCATTAAATAAGTATGTTTCTAACAATTTGACGTTTATTGTTTTTATACTGCTTCTGAGAATTGCATTACACAAATATATCCTTAAAATTTGTTACCTAGACTTTAAAAGCCGTTGGAGCATAGAATACGCCGTCCCTGTGATTATGTATGTCCAAACCGTCCGTGTCTTTAAGTGTTTATATTTCAGATAATTACCGACGATTTTTTCCAAAATTCATGATCAACAATGCTTTTTTACTTCCGCTACGATAGGTGTCTCTAGCGCTGCTCAACACTTTTGCTGAAGCCCGTAAATCGAAATTTGAGTGTAACGGAAAAATGCGATTTTCTCAAAAACTATGTGACCTAAGGTAATCACTATAATTTTCCTGCAAGGTTTAAAATAATGTCTACTACCTCTAATTTTTTCATAATTTTAGTTTCAATAGATTCGGAATTAGATGAGAGGGAGGACATATTTTTGCACTACATTTTCCACCATAACTTTCAAAATACAATACCTAAAATTAAATGAAATATATTTTTGATTTCAGCGTTACGATAGCTTTCACACGATACCCCGCACGATATACAAAGAAAATATTTTTTTTTTCAAGTAACTTAATTTGACCCTCTACATTTTTACTAAATATATTTATAAATGTTTAATATTCTGGAAACATTTGGGTAAATAGTCTTTATTAATTCCCCTAATTTGAACTTTCCACGTCTTGTAGTTTGCGAGTAAAATGGCTGTGACAGACAGACAGACAGACGGACGGACAGACCCAGGAGTGATCTTATAATAATTTCTCTTTCACTTTTTAAGTACGGAACCCTAAAAATGATCTGGAAAATGATTTGTAAAAAAGTAAATAGAAAAATAAAAACGTAAAAAGAAATCTGGAAAATAAAAAACAACAAAATCTAAAATGTCACATTTTGAAATGAATAAAAAATGAAGCTATTTCCAACAACTTAAAGAAGATAATGCAATAAAAATGCCTTAACAAAACCCCTTTCTTTACAAGAATTTTCTTTAACATTTTCTGTGTGGGAATTGATAGAAAAAAATTCCTTTGAATTTTCTGAATTAATTAAAATTGAAGGGATATCATTTTTAGGAAAATTTGCTTTATTTTATTCCAAAGGACGGTATTACTGTTTTAATTCATTATACAAATTATTTGCTTAACGCGTGTAATAATTATTTATTTACGTCATAAATTTCGCTCAAAGAAAGAGTAGTAAATCTGATCATATGTATATACAACAGAGCAGAAAGAAGGAATCGTTGAAATTAATACATGGCTTTTTTCCGTTAGCCTATTAGGTATTATTACTGAATATATTTTCTAATTTTATTTTCTTAAAACAATGCATAGTTGTTTTAAGAAAAAAAAATGAAATCTTCATTAAATATTTACAAAAAATGCCGTACAAAATCCCTTTGAAAATAACGATTTTTTTAAACTAAAGAAAAAAGTGTTGCCATTGCTTAATATTATTCTTAGACTATAATTTTTTTTCGAATGAACAAAGAAAAAAAATCATCATTATTCTATAACATTTTTTACTATACATAACAATATTTCGAAGTTTTCATTTATTATTTTAATCTATTTAGATATACATTCTTTATAACTAATCCAGATTTCATATATGGTACCCAGGCATCATGGTTTTTTTATTGTAAAATACCAACATATTCTTATGCAAAATTCGCCTTTTTTTAATTATGCGATTAGATTGTGATTTTTTTCTGTATAGATATACTTGCATTTTACATGAAAAATTCCATCAATGGTGGCCACTGTGTTATAGTTTATTTCCCTGTATTATATATTTAGATATATTGAAACATATTGCCGTTTTTTCATGTTTTGATTCCAGTCTAAAATCTAAATTCTTCGAAATAACGGGCTAATCTATGATGCAAGCACACATTATTTTTTAATTAATAATGATAAAAAAAGAATCAATACATTTTATTCAAACAAATTAAGATGCAACAAAAATTAAGATTTTTATTTTAAGCGAATTTTTACATAAATTTATTTTACACTTAACAGGCTTAGTAATTCTAGCAGTGCGTCATGTGTTTCATTCTGCTGAGATACGAAATGTAAAAAGTTTCAAAATTTATGAAAAGCAACCTTGTCATAATAATTGTATACAGAGCCTGTCCGAAGAAATTGAAAAACATTCCGCTATTTACAGCCGCTTTTTATTCTAAAAAGGTTAAACGAGGATTTCGATTGAATTTCTGATAAATTTCAGCGTAATTAATATTATTTCAATATCTTATTCATTTTTGATTAAGCTTTAATTTCGTTATGGGCTATTAGCTAAAAACGAAATTTTTTTTATATATTTTATTAAGTTAAAATAATTTATTATTTTGAAATCAAGCTGAATGCCGCTGAGATAAATAGATTTAAAGGAACTCGACAGTCTACCAATATAGAAATTTAGTAAAAAATCTCGATTTTCAGAGTTTTATCTTATCACATTCAGCATACTCCCAACTACATCCTGACAAATGTTCAGAGATACTGTATATAGAACCAAAAATGCGATTGATCAACAAACCTGTAATATCATGTTCACCTTAAAAATAATAAATCCTTAATCTGTAAAATAAATCATAAAGAGCATTTATTTCAGTTCGTATTTATGTTTTCAGATTTACCAAGTTTTTAAAATGCTAAGGTTTTTCTAGCTATGTATGAATGTACTTGACTTTTTTTCTAGCTTAATATTGCACCCTTTATAAGGAATTTAAGGATAGAACTTTTAATATTTTGATCACTTTTGTTAAGAGAAATTTTTATGCAAAAAAGCTAGTCATTTTCTTAGCATTTATCCGGTTGTTTTTAGTAATTATTTTATTGCTAAAAAAATGTGCTTAATAAGCACCCAACTCTTATATAAATTACAAAATCATAACTGGCCTTGAATAAATAAGATGGTGAAGAAGTTAATATAAAAAAAATTGTAAGTTTTTAAATTAGAGGTTTAAAATTTAATTTTTTTTTAATTTTGTGGAAAAAAGAAATATTCTTTTTATTATTATTTTTTTACATTGAATTATTTGTATTTAATATTTACATAATGATCAATAATTTTTTGGGGGGGGCGGGAGGTGCTGGTGCCGAGATCACTTAAAAAAGTAGGCTTGATAATTATATTAAAAACAATGAAAATCTTAAAAATCAGTAAACTGAAATACAGTTTTCAAACCATTTACAATAATAAAAAAAAAGCACTAATCCATATACATTTAAAAAAATCATTTTATTCACATTCAAAGGTTTAAAAATAGAAATTGTACGACGGTTAGATGTTTGAAATTTGCAGCAAAAACTTTGAGAAATTTATTGATCTGGTGTTGCCCCCTCAATATTATGACAGCATTTCTGGCATATATGTTTTTGCTTTATAATGAGTTAGATATATTGCGATATTTTTATGCAAGTTTCCATGAGCCGTACAGTCTTGAATCTACAGGATTTGAATAACTCCACGTGGTACGACACATTGCTACCAGTTATTCTTCATGAAATCATCTATGTGATTCACCAGGCTTTTGAATTTGAGAAGTTTTAAATACTTTTTTTATAAAAGTGGAATTTAATTTTAACATTTAGCTACTCATGTTCCAACTTTCTGGAAAAACTTTTAAATAAGGGTAAGATTTTACACAACCGTTTTGAAAGGCACTAAATATACAATCGAAATATTTTGAACAATAGTGACGAAAATTATTAGTTCAAATTACTTTTTTCTTTTATAATTCTATACATTCAAATGCGTGACGAAACTAGATAAGTTGAATCCAGTAAAAATCACCAAAATGCGTATGGTTCCTCGCTTCTCTAAACCGTATTTATCGAAAGGTAATCTTAACTTACTTAATTTTAAAATCATGCACTTTAATAAGTCAACGTAACTTTTCAGATTAATGGTATGCAAAGACACGAACAATACAAACTTTGCTTGGTGGCAAACGAATCTTTGATTTTTTAAATGCCACAATTAATAAATTAAATTTCTTGAAAATTTACTAAAACATATCACTATATTTATTTACATTTGGGAAAAAACCTATTTTCAAATTCGTAATTTATAAAACTTACTGTAATTATCTACGTTAATTTGTAATAAATTTAATTCCATTAATTCCATTAAGTTTAATTCTATACATCAAAATGCGTGACGAAATTAGATAAGTTGAAACCAGTAAAATTTACAAAAGTGCATATGGCTCCTCAAATTTTGTAAACCGTATTTTTCTAAAATTAATCTTAACTTATTTCATTGCAAAATCATGCAATTCAATAAGTCAAAAATAACTTTTCAGATTAGAGGTTTTCAAAGACAGCACCAATATGAAACTTGCTTTGTGGCAATTGAAGATTTTATAAATGCATAAATTTATAAATGAAATTTCTTGAAAATTTAATAAAACGTATTACTATATTTATTTACGTTTTGGAAAAACATATTTTCATGTTCCTTATACTTATAAAACATATAAAGCTTAATGTAATTATCTACGTTAATTTGTAATAAGTTTAATTCCATATGTATATTAACTTCGAAAACAAATGTTCCAAAAAATAAACAAAATGATGTGAAGTATTTTGAAATTACTTCTGCAAGAAAAAATATTGTCATCTTTAAAAATTATTTCCAACATGTAAGTTTAAGACAACATTCTTTTTTCAAGCTTTGGACTTAAATAATCTTATAAGCTACCTTTCTAAAACTACAGCAGTGTTTCATTTATATTTTATATCGCATTACGTTTTCTTGTTTTTTATCTCTTGTTGTTGGACTTCCGACTTCAAATAATTCTCTATCACGGTAAATTCCAGAAGTTTTTAAAGAAAATTTCGTTTTCCACGTAACTTTATCATCACCGAGTTTAATCGCTAAATCTTTAGTGAAAGTTGTTTTAACAGACGAATACGGAACTTTTAAGAACTTTCACTTTAGTATGTTTTTCACAGCATAGTGTACGCTATGATAAGTCGAACTGAATCATAAATAATAAGCATCCATTTTCAGCTAATATGACGTTTTTTACTTTTATTCTATCTAAAAACGAAAGTATTGTAATGGATTTTGTTTTTCGAATTCAAGTCTGCGGCTTCCGGTTTTCGACGGATTTGCAAGTTTTAGGGGTTAGAGATACCGAAAAATTAGAAAATATATCCCTAGCCGTCTCTGTGTCCGTATGTCCGTGTGTTTGTGTGTCCGTATGTGTGTATGCCCGCATTCTATCATCGAAAAATATATTAAATGATAGAATTAATATAATGTCCTAAATATAAAATAATATACAGAATAAAATATTATAATTATAAATTATAAATTAAATAGTCAAATGCATAGAATTGATCTAATTTATTGTGTATTTTCTTGGCTACGGCCAGCATGTCCTCCTTGAATTTGAAAATATTCCTACGGTAGGAGCTGCTGTAATAGAAAGTTTTGTGTTATTTTCAATATAGTACCATCAAAAAGAAGAGTATGAAGCTATGCATAGAATTGAACCAAATTAAACATAGTATATGTTTTGGCTATGGCAAACAGCTCCTCCTTGAATTTGGAAATATTCTGCCGTAAAGGAGCTCAGGGTTCGCAGCGTTCCTAAAATTTTCACACTTTTCTACCACTACTTTAAAACGATAATATTTATTGTATAGTTCTATTACAGATCTAAAGCAATCTACCACGAAGAATGTTTAGTTAAAATACTGGTAGCAAAGTGCGAAAATTTTAAGAATTTATTGCGAGCCCTGGGAGCTCTGTAATAGCGATTTTTTCCGATTTTGAAAAGTTCTGTTGTACATCAGATATTCCTGAAGCAACGAGCAATTTGCATACAGCTAATTGGGCGATTCTCAAGCAGCTGATATACAAAAGAATAACAGACAATGCAGATTTCAATAAATAGTATGATTGGTATTAATTCGTTATTACTCCGATTTGTAAAAAAATACCAGGAACTAAGGATGAAAATCAAAGTCTGTGTAGAATTGGAGTAATAATACAACATAATTAACATGTGTAACAACACTTAGAATTATTAACATGTATGAGAAAGAAGAAAATTTAGAGACTGACACAACAGACTACTTTTCTAATGTTTTGTTTTCTCCTTAGGTAAAACTTCACCAGTTTTTATCTAACTCTTCGACATGAACAATCACAAACATAGGATGCATCGCATATATATAGTGCAAAATAATATCCTGTGTTAATTTAATATCACAAATATATGTTCTGTCAAATTTAATAGTAGAATAAAGAAAGTAGTAGCATTCAATAGGTTATAACATTTACTGTTGTTTGGCAAATACAGATTTGCTTTAGAGTATTGAAAATTTCACGTGAGTTTCTACTCTTTTTTTTTTTCTTTTTGGGCAAAAATGATTCAGTTATTTTCTTAATTACATTCATAAAACAGATTCCACCCGGTGCTAATTTCGCCAAATATAATAGTAGAATAAAGAAACCGAAATCATTCAATAGACAATAACATTTACTATTATTTAACGTTTATAAAATTGCCTTACAGCATTATGGAATTCACGTTAGCACCATTCAACTGTGAATAAAGTTTTCTGTTATTTAATACATATAGATTTGTCTTATAATATAGTACAATCCAACTTATTTTCTACTGTTTTTATTTCCTTCTCGGGTACCAAGTACTTAATATTATGTTACAGGGCTATCTTACAGACTACGACTGTGGTGTTAACTAGGAAATTATGCAAATATTTCAGAATAAGCATGTGCAAATCACAACTGGTCTGTCCGGAAAATTACCTTCGTAACGCAAACATCTAAGTAGTTATGAAAGATAGCACTGCAGTCAGCTGCTTCAATATTAAAGTAAACAACAAAAAACATGGAACGAATGTTTCTACTTTTAGACACCTTATACCTTTTAACGGAGAAATCTCTTCTGTACTGTCCTAAAAATCCAATATAGTCCATCTAATTCGGCAACTTGTAAATTTCAGAATATCTCCGAGTACAGCGTTAGAACAAAACATTTGAGCTTTACAATAATTTTGAAGGAATGAATTAGATAACACATTTAATACCACCATATGTACATAAAATAAAGTTTTTAAGATGCCATTGTTACGAGTAGTTGGCAAAGTAAATCCTTTTGTAAAATGATGAAATGATTAAAACCAAAACTTATTAACGACTTTGTTAGAAAACTGATAAATGATTGTTTTCACGGACAATTTAAAAGGAAAATTTTATTTAAAAAGTTTTGAATTAAAATTATGTGTTTGCGCTGTGTAAATTTTACATGAGTTCGGGCTCACTTTTAGGAGCCCGAGCCCACCAATGCCTAACGATTTTCAATCCGAGCCCGAAACATTTTGTTATCGTCAGAGCCCGAACCCGATAAAGAATGCATACATATAAAAGTTTTTAAAAAATCCAAAGTATTTAAAAATTGTTCTAAACGTAATATATCATTTTTTAACAACTTCTTACATGGAAATAATTAGTAATACCTAGCACATAATTAATTTTATTAAAAGTAGAAAAAAAAATCTCATAAAAAATAAGTTATGTATTAAATAAAAATATACTTCCCTGAAGCTATTCTCATATTTTATCTCCCGCAACGTGCAAATCAGATGACATTTTAAATGCGTTTTATGAATAAACGAAAGAAATTTAAAGAAATTACTATTTATATGACAAAGAATTGAACTACGTTTTCATATTTCCTATAAATAATTCTCGAGTCATTAAAAAGCGGCATAAATTAAAAATTTTACACCTTTATCTGAAAGATTACCGTTACCTGCTTTTATAGGAAAAGAGGAAACACAGAAGGATTGCTTTCTATCGATAATTACAATACGTGCCAATTTTATGTACTTACGTTTGAAAGAGACTAAGTGAATGGAAAGAGCAGAGTAACAGCATGAGCAGAGTTCAAGAAGAAAAATTGAATGAATCATTAACGTTATTTTTATATAAGGATCGATTAGCACTCGCAAACAATAGAAGAGAAAAATTTGCAAACCTTAAGCTAATGCTGATTGACTTAAAAGAGAATAATCATTTCTAGTTAGATCTCTGAAAAAGTAACAATAAATAAACATTTCATTTAAAAATTATCCTAATGGTGCCATATCTTGATTAGCGCCATACAAATAAATCGTCTCTCGCCGTCAATACCAGACATAAATCTGCAATTATCACAAGTTTTTTTTTTTTTTAATAGTGTTCTGCTACTACTACAAAAGTAAAACGGATCTGATCAAAACAGCATTAAACTGACTTGAAGAGATATAAGTAATTTCTTAAGGTGGAAAAAGTTATTTATTATTTCTATACGACAATAAATAAAATTGTCGATTTCAGAACAGATGGGCCCGAGTCCGCCCGACCCCGAAGAATGGTATAAAAATCGATCCCGAGCCGGTCCTGGACTCAGGATTTCGGGCTCGGGCTGAGCCCGTCTCATCTCTACTGTTATGGCGCCCTTGGAAGATTAACTAATAAGTATTGTGATATTTACTAATTGTGTATAAAGTGTTTGTTAAGTATATATCTTACGTACTGTTACTGCTGATGTGTTTACACCGCATCTCAAGTTTCCAGCAAAAATGTAAACTTGATTAAATAGAAAAATGTATATTAATTAAATATTGTTCTCAAGATAATGTATGTATGTAATATATATATATATATATATATAAAGTTTGTATATTGTATTGCCCACATATGGGAATTTCAGGTATTAGTGGGCCAATCCCAAGGACACTTGTTCGTGACCTGAATGTATTACAGGGATGCCAAAAAATTCAGTGGCACAATAGGATGACATTTACGGAAAACACTTATTTATGACGACAATATAAGTAAGTCCTCAATAAAGTTTGTGTACAGCAGAGGAGAGATACAGGTATGAGGATGTGGGGAAGCTCACTATCCAATCCTAAGCAATGTTCTTTGGTGACAAATAACCAATAGAAAAGCGCCCAGGTCAAGTTCAGGCCACAAAGAGGCGAGACCAAAGGCCACCCGATTCCAAAGACGGAGCTAGCCGAAAAATCGTTTCTCTATAGACCCGCCTTTGTGTGTCACCTCTAGAGAGAAAATGATACATCTCGAGTATCATTACGAATTATCATGTCTAGTGAGTAGGGGCAGTATCTCTTGAATTTGATATGTCTACTGAATAGGTTGAGGTATCACTTGCAAAATGATCATCCAGTTAGCAGTTTAAACTATCACTACTTACACTAGATTAATATTAACACAATTATTCTAATTGGTAAACAAATCATATTAGATGTAAATTTCCAACTGGGCGAAAAATTTCCGGACCAGGATTCGAACCCGGGATCTCCTGGCTGAAGCCGCCAGTGCTCTGCCATCTGAGCTATCCTGGACGATTCTGATCGAACTTTTTCACCCAGCTGACCTTGATTACAGAATCTGGTCTGAAACCTGGTTCAGCTCAACAGATTAAATCTCAGGTAATGGAACTCCAGAAATCGCTGGATACGAAATTACACTAGATTAATATTAACACAATTATTCTAATTGGTAAACAAATCATATTAGATGTAAATTTCCAACTGGGCGAAAAATGTCCGGACCAGCATTCGAACACGGGATCTCCTGGCTGAAGCCGCCAGTGCTCTGCCATCTGAGCTATCCTGGACGATTCTGATCGAACTTTTTCGCCCAGCTAACCTTGATGATTACAGAATCTGGTCTGAAACCTGGTTCAGCTCAACAGAATAAATCTCAGGTAATGGAACTCCAGAAATCGCTGGATACGAAATTACACTAGATTAATATTAACACAATTATTCTAATTGGTAAACAAATCATATTAGATGTAAATTTCCAACTGGGCGAAAAATGTCCGGACCAGGATTCGAACCCGGGATCTCCTGGCTGAAGCCGCCAGTGCTCTGCCATCTGAGCTATCCTGGACGATTCTGATCGAACTTTTTCACCCAACTAACCTTGATGATTACAGAATCTGGTCTGAAACCTGGTTCAGCTCAACAGAATAAATCTCAGGTAATGGAACTCCAGAAATCGCTGGATACGAAATTACACTAGATTAATATTAACACAATTATTCTAATTGGTAAACAAATCATATTAGATGTAAATTTCCAACTGGGCGAAAAATGTCCGGACCAGGATTCGAACCCGGAATCTCCTGGCTGAAGCTGCCAGTGCTCTGCCATCTGAGCTATCCTGGACGATTCTGATCGAACTTTTTCACCCAGCTAACCTTGATGATTACAGAATCTGGTCTGAAACCTGGTTCAGCTCAACAGAATAAATCTCAGGTAATGGAACTCCAGAAATCGCTGGATACGAAATTACACTAGATTAATATTAACACAATTATTCTAATTGGTAAACAAATCATATTAGATGTAAATTTCCAACTGGGCGAAAAATGTCCGGACCAGGATTCGAACCCGGAATCTCCTGGCTGAAGCTGCCAGTGCTCTGCCATCTGAGCTATCCTGGACGATTCTGATCGAACTTTTTCACCCAGCTAACCTTGATGATTACAGAATCTGGTCTGAAACCTGGTTCAGCTCAACAGAATAAATCTCAGGTAATGGAACTCCAGAAATCGCTGGATACGAAATTACACTAGATTAATATTAACACAATTATTCTAATTGGTAAACAAATCATATTAGATGTAAATTTCCAACTGGGCGAAAAATGTCCGGACCAGGATTCGAACCCGGGATCTCCTGGCTGAAGCCGCCAGTGCTCTGCCATCTGAGCTATCCTGGACGATTCTGATCGAACTTTTTCACCCAGCTAACCTTGATGATTACAGAATCTGGTCTGAAACCTGGTTCAGCTCAACAGAATAAATCTCAGGTAATGGAACTCCAGAAATCGCTGGATACGAAATTACACTAGATTAATATTAACACAATTATTCTAATTGGTAAACAAATCATATTAGATGTAAATTTCCAACTGGGCGAAAAATGTCCGGACCAGGATTCGAACCCGGGATCTCCTGGCTGAAGCCGCCAGTGCTCTGCCATCTGAGCTATCCTGGACGATTCTGATCGAACTTTTATACTATCGAACTATACTAATATCACTACTTAATAAATATTTTTCCTAGTCACCAGTTTATAAGACTTGTGATACCATACCGTATTAAGAGATTGTTTTCTCTCTTAACAAAATATTTGTCTTAAATGACACTTGTAAAAATGTATTTTCTTATAATAAGGCTTTGATAGTAGAATGACTCTTCTAAATTGTATAAAAGGAGCAATAGATAAAATGGACTATCTTCAAAACCAAATTTGTAAAGACCGTGTCATGATCTGATGGAACTTATAAAAGATGATTATATCAACCTATGGAATAAAATGTAGCCTCTTATGTGTGCACGTAAATGAAATATTTAAAAAATATACCATGTGGACTTTCTACAGTTAGTAGAAGATTTACCTAAATTAATATGTATATTATGAAAATTTAGAAAAAATAAAACTTACTTAAAATAATTGCCTTTATTATCATAATGCTTGTACTCATTCTTTAATTAATGCATGTAAATAATGTCAATAAATTATCTGTTAAATGTTAATAACTTTCTCTTTATTACTTATGTCTATGTAGTTTACTTAATTAATTTTTCCATCGAGTTTGAGAGGTATGTTATTTATTAAAATACCTCATCGATATGCGAGTGTCAGGCTGCCGTTATAGCTTAACCTCCTTGATTTTTATAATTTTAAATTCTACTGCATTCTTTTTCCAAAAAGTTTAGAGTTGTCAAAAAAAAATTAACGCAACACCTTTGTCTCAATTTTATTTAGTAAATGAAGTAATTGTTAATTTTAATTTTATTTTACACAAGTAAATTTAATTATTTTTCCCCTCAGCTGGGAACTTATACGATCCTTATTATTAAATTTATACCTGAAATCGATAAAATTAAGTTAAGAAATGGAGGTTTACTTGTATACTCCATAGCTTAAGTTTGGATTGGTCATTAAGGCGGTGATCGAGTAATAATTGTATAACTTGCCTAGAACATCGGAACAGTTAAAGAGCAAAACAACATGCGGTATGCATCGCTCTCGACTAAAATAATACTGTTCAACGATCGGGTATAAAAAATGTAATAATTTAAATATTGTATAGCGTGATAGACGGCGGTACACACAATCCAGTAATAAAAGTGTGCGCATTCAGAAGTCACAGGGTAAAAGTAAGTACATCCGACGCACAAGTATTTGTCCGAAATCCTGGCCAAAAATATTTTTCTATGTAAATATAGTCCGATTGTCTTAAAATTCTTAGATGTTATTGGGTATCACTATAGTATGTTTGGTATTGTAAATGAAGCCAATAGCATTTATGGTTTCATTTACAGAGACACTCAAAAGAATTCCCTTACATTATGGTCTATGGGAAAAATAGTTTTCTCTATATTTTAATGATATTACACTATTTTAAACGTACTGAAATTTATATACATCACTGAGGTGTACTTATTGAAGAATATGATTTGCATAGAATGAATCATACATTTACAGGGATTTACAAAAGAATTTGGCTGAAGAATAAATTTAACTATTGAAGTCTATGACCAATAATTGCTGGAAGTGCGTTTGTAGCTGTGATATGCGTTTTTAAATTGAACTATTTTTGAAAAATATTACTTGGTATGGATACATTCTATAGATCATATACAGGGCTGCACAAAAGTTCTCAAGTACATTTCCGTTTATTCACGGAAATGGCTGAATGGAAATTTTTAACTGTGCTATGCGTTTCACTGAACTAACTTTTTGCATACTATATAGCATACACACAAATCCATAGTTTAGTTTAATATTTTATATCTTAATAGCTGACAAAGTGTAAGCAAGATTTTATCACTTCACATAATAAAAGAGACATCATTTAAGAAGAGCATTTAGAAAAAATAAGTTAAAATATTAATTTACTAAGTAGATATTTTAAATGTACGAATACATCGCATACCCATAGACTTAACATTACCGAAGGGAGTTTGGAAGTTGAGTGACTAGCGGCCTTAAATATTTACTGTTTATAAGGGAAAAGTAATTGTTTATAGATTGTTTTAATTACTAGTAATATTTAATTAAATGTATCTAATTTTACTATATATAAAATTTGTTATTTGCATTTAATTTACTGCCATAATAATTAATACATTTATATTCAGATTTGATAAAGTTACATTTAATAATACATTTAGTAAAGCGGAGTCTCTACAGTATAGAAATGCTGTTTTTACAGTGTATTTAATAGATTACCAGTTTCAATCAGATTCTTCATAACTCAGTTTTTCATCTTTTTCGTCACTCTGTTCTTGGCCTTTATCAGGACTACCGTCAGACCTAGCTGGAAGAAGAAGTTGTAGGGTCTCGCCACTGTATGGCTTGCTCTTTTCCCCTGGTCTTTGTCTAAAGCAGATTATAAAAAGATCACCACTTAAAAGAAGCCAATTTGGGACATATCTGTTGCAAACTTCTCTATTGCACTTTCTTGAGTACTTTGTAAGGTACTGTTTAAATTGTTTGTTTTTGCCATCGGCAGCTGCTTCTGATCGCTGAATTTGCCGATGGGTACGATTGCTTTCTTAATTACAGGTGGATCATGAATCAAAACCTTGTGTATTGTTGGAATCAAGGGTGCCAACTGTAAAGGCTCACATACAGTCTTGCTGTTTTAACAGCAAAATGTTTGGACCTTTTCTTCGTCAATGCGATGCCCACCTGTTATGATTTTCAATATTATTTGCAAACTTTTAATCATTTCTACGTTTACTCCAGACATCTTTAATTCCCTCCTTTCTTCCCATATTTTCCACCTATGAGCCCCCGAAACTAATTAGGAAATTTTTTTTTCAATAAATATATACTTATAATATGAAGCCGATCTGATATTTCTATCAAGAGATATCGAGATTACGTATGTACGTACCTACATACGTACGTACATACATACATACAGAATCAGTAGGGGCAAAAGCTCTCAGGTAATATCCTGTAAGCTAAAAACCTGCAATACGCAGTAAAAGTATATATTTAGCTCTTCAATTCGGTTGCCACAAAAAAATGGGATTTAAGTAGTCCCCTGAAAAAAAATATATATATATAAAAAAATGGCAGCAATATGCGGAAGATTTTTTTGCAGAAATTGGCACTCAAGACTATAACTAATACAATTATAATTCAAACATGGTTGGGCTGTTACGAAATTGCGCTGGGGAAATCTAAAAATAGCCCAACCTAGGTCACGTGGTTCAGTACGTGTTTTGCGTAAGAACGCAGATTGATACTAGAATTCTTTTAGTTAAGTATTAAAACTTGAATTGTGTTCGAACGGGGAAAAATGTTTCCTCGTAAATGTTTAGTAAAGAAATCTTGAAATGTTTGGTCGGGAAAAAATATTTTCTCGGAATTATAATATTTGTGTGAACAAGTGTGAGTTAATGCACAGAAGTAATGCTTGGATATATTTCTTCGAAATGAGCAGAATATATATGTTCTTGGCTGGGATATGTATTTATCATAATCTCGGAATTTATAGTGTTATTCAAATATTAATTGTTCTAAATGTTGTGATGTGGTGCTGTCAAATAAAACACAAAAGGAATCTCAAGATTTATTTACTTCACAAGAATTGTGTTTAATGAAATATGTTTTTTTGTGTTTTCTCGAAATAATTTTGTTGCTTCGAACAATGTTTCAAGATAGTTTTGAAAAGAATAAAATTTTTCATGATGCTACGAAACTCGGGAAAAACCTCCAGATCGAATTTATTATTGTTTATCAAGAGTGCAACTCACGTCTTCGCATTTATTAATTATAGTGTTTTCATTATCATGGAGTACTAGTGCAGAGATTATCATCGTCTTCAAAATATTGGATTACCCGTCATCGGCTTATTCGTCTTCTCGTCGCGGATAGAAAAAGGTACTGTAACCAATTTTTGTTCTATGCATGAAAGTTATTCTATAATTGTAAATTATGGATGTAGAAAAATCTAAAGGTAAACGAAAGGTCATGAAGACCTCTATAACCAAGCTTATAACAAAAATTGAATCTTATATAGAAAGTATTGATTTTGAAAATAAAAGTAATTTTGATCAGTTGAATGAATATTTAAATAATATAATAGAAAAGCAAAACGAATTGAAAGTAGTAAACAATCAAATTCAGGAATTAGTAGATGATGGAACCGTTTTCGAAAATGATGTTCAAACGAGCATCGATTACGATGATGTTATTAATGAAGCTAAATTCAAAATTAAAATGAATTTGAAAAAATTTAAATTTGATTCTGATCAGCCTGATACTAGTTCTGTATTTAATGGGAGTACAATTCCTTATGTTAGTGCTAAGCCGGCAACAATAAATTTGCCAAAAATAACTATACCAGTCTTTAAAGGGGAACCAAATACCTTTTTAGAATTTATGAATAGTTTTAAGAGTACAATCGATTCGAATGAGAATTTAACCAAAATTGACAAATTCAATTACTTAAAATCATTTTTGTCAGGTGAAGCGCTTAGATCAATTTCCGGTTTGACGCTAAACGAAACTAATTATCAACACTCTTTAGACTTACTGCAGAATCGATACGGTAAACCAGAAATTTTGATAAGCGGTTTTATAAATAAGTTGTTAGAACTAGAACCGGTAAAATCAACCGCGAACATAAAATTCTTACGGGATTTATATGACGAATGCGAGGTAAGCATTCGGAACTTGAAAGCCATTGGGGTGGCGTCAGATAATTTTGGGTATTTATTAATACCAATTATCTTAAAACAGTTACCACATAACTTAGTTATAGAATTTCAGAGAAAGAAAAATGCTGAAAAAGCTGGTGACGTGAATGAGTTAATGAATTTCATAAAGTTTGAAATAGAATCGCGCGAAGCAGCTAATGCAGTGTCAGGGCTTTCCTTAAAAAATCAGGAAGTAACACGATGGGAAAAAAGGGCTCCTAGGATAAAACCTAATGTTCCCACTTCAGTCGCGCTTAATACTGTTGTAAAAAATGTTTGTATTTTTTGTAACTCGAATCATTCAAGCTTAAAGTGTAACGAAATTACCGATGAACAGAAAAGATATAAGTTGAAAAAAGATGGGAGATGTTACCGATGCTTCTTGAAATCGCACTTAATATCTTTGTGTAAGGTAAAAATACCGCCTTGTGAATTGTGCAAAAGTAATCAGCATAATTATTCATTTTGCCCCACTAAAAAATCGACAAAAACGCGTCCCGATGATGGCTTAGTGAAAGCCGAAACGTCTAAAAACGACAAAAGTCAAACCGTGTTTTCATATGTAATAAAAACAAATAATTCTCCCGATAAGTATGCAACATTGTTGCAAACTGCCTGTGTACAAGTGCAGGGAACAGGAAATAAATTAAACACGAGAATTTTATATGATTCTGCATCCTCTAGAACATTCGTTACAAAAAGTTTAGCCTCAGCGTTAAAATTAAAACCTGTTGCTAGGGAAACACTTTTGGTTTATACTTTTGCGAATCGCGACGCCATAGAAAAGGAATTTAATGTGGTAATTTTAACTATTATTAGTTGTCATCATCCTTATGAAAAAATAACTGTAAGAGCGCTGGTTTCTGAAATTATTAGCGGTACTAAGATAATGACTTCTGTTGATTATAAGTTAATAGATAAATTACGATTAGATAAACATGTATTGGCTGACACATTTATTCATTCGAAACCTGTTCAGATATTGCTTGAGGCAGATTATTTATTTGAAACTATAATAGGATCTGTCGAAAAAATTAATCATCAATTATTTATGCAGCCAACAATATTTGGTAAAACC
Organism: Maratus speciosus; assembly: GCA_963932465.1. Classification (NCBI taxonomy): domain Eukaryota; kingdom Metazoa; phylum Arthropoda; class Arachnida; order Araneae; family Salticidae; genus Maratus; species Maratus speciosus. The sequence goes on along the minus strand of OZ010786.1, from coordinate 539,499,312 downwards.
TTGGTCGGTCGAGTTGACAGTAATAATTCTCACGCAACTCCCTGTTTAAATGTAATTTGTTTACCTCCAGAAAACGATCTTAGAAATTTATGGCACATCGAGTCTTTTTTAATCAATTCTAATAACCAAAAGCACGAAGAGACTTATGAGGTCATTAATCAATTCCAGAAAGAAATCATTTTTAAAAATGATAGATATATGACTCCCTTGTTATGGTGTAATGAATTAGATAAACAAAATTTGTTTAATAATTACGAGGTTGCAAAAAAGCGTTTTGCGGGTTTGGAAAAAAGATTAAAGAGTGATAAATGTTTGTTTTTGAAATATAATGAAATTATGAAAGAACAATTGAGTGAGGGAATTATTGAGAAATGTAGTGATAATTGCTCTATCGATTATGTAATGCCCCATCAATCAGTGTCCCGACCGAGTTCTTCTACTACAAAAACCAGGATAGTTTTTGACGCGAGTAGCCGAAAAAATGGGGAAAAAAGTCTAAATCAATGTCTTTTGGCGGGGGAAAATTTAAATCCTAATCTCATAGATGTGCTATTAAATTTTAGACAGTTTAAAATTGCTTTCACGGGGGATATTGCTAGAGCCTTTCTACAAATACAGGTATCAGAAAATGATAGAAATTATTTATGTTTTTTGTATTTCGATGACTGCGACATAGATCAACGCACCGTTTTATACCATTTTAACCGTCACTGTTTCGGTGTAACCAGCTCCCCTTATGTTTTAGCCTCTACAATTAAAAAACATATTGGTAATTATAAGGAAACGGAACCCACCGCTTACGAAATGATTGATAAATATTTATATGTGGATGACTTAATTTATGGAGCATCCACGGTTGCAGAAGCCATGAAACTAACAACTACTGCAGTTTCTATATTTAAAGATGCTAATATGCAATTGCGAAAGTTCGTTACTAATTCACAAGAATTAAAGGAATCGTGGAATGGTAACCCGGTTATAGAAATTAATGAAAATTGTGCAGAGTCCAAAGTATTGGGGTTAAACTGGAATATTGAAGAAGATTTTCTGGCCATAGATTTGGCATCTTTAGTGTCACTTGGTGACAGCTTGGAATTTACCAAAAGGCATGTTCTCCAAACTGCCGCCAAAATATTTGATCCTATTGGATTTATGTCACCATTTTTGATTAGAATTAAGATTTTTCTACAAGAATTATGGCAGAGTGGGTTGGACTGGGACGACGAATTTAATGAAGAATTTAAAATTAAATACAGAACATGGTATCAGGAAATAAAATTGCTTGAAGAATTAAAAATACCTAGATATTATTATCACTCGGGTGAAGTGCAGGACAGGGTAGAACTTCACATTTTTTCGGACGCTTCCTTAAAATCCTATGGAGCGGTAGCCTACTTCCGATTAAAATCTTCCGAAGGGCTCTTTAAGACTTGTTTTGTTATGGCTAAGGCTAGAGTAACCCCGCTGAAGAAAATAACGCTGCCAAGACTCGAACTTTTAGGTGCTCTAATAGCTGCTAGGATAGCTAATCACTTAAAAAGTATTTTCTATAATTTCGAAAAAATAGTACTGTGGACAGACTCGACCATAGTATTACATTGGATTCAAGGAGCTGCATCCAAATGGAAGCCATTCGTTGCCAATAGGGTAACGGAAATACAGGGAATGAGCGACCCTAGTTCTTGGAGGCATGTAATTAGCAAGGATAATCCTGCGGATATGCTGACTAGGGGGCTATCAGCTAAAGAATTATTGAACTCAATTCAATGGTGGTATGGCCCTGAATGGCTTAGTAAATCTGAAAAAATTTGGCCCAAGGATGATAAGTATAAAACAAAATCAGTCAACCCTGAAATTGAAATTGAAGCTAGGAGTAAAATTATTGTTAATGCAACAATTGTTAAGGAAAATCTAATTGAAATAAACAAATACAGTAACCTTAAAAAACTATTACGAGTAACTGGCTATGTTATACTCTTTATCAAAATGCTAAAGAAAAAACGCGAGAAAAATTCTAATCTTACGTCAGAGGAAATGCGAGAAGCAGAAATTTTTTGGATAAAAAATTGTCAAAATGAAAATTTTCGCGAAAGAAATCATATGCCTGAAAAATTCTAAACCGCTTCCTAGAGATTCTAAATTACTTTCCTTGAACCCATACCTCGATCCAGAAGGAGTTTTGCGAGTCTCTGGAAGACTCTGTAAGACTAATTTATCGGTGGATGAAAAGCATCCAATAATTCTTCCGCCAAAAACTAAATTGGCAGAACTAATAATTTGGGATGCTCATAATAAAGTTTTTCACTCTGCTGTTGCCCATAAACTTCTACAAATTCGAGAAAGATTCTGGCTACTAAAGGCTAGACAAACCGTGAGAAGTGTGCTAAAAAATTGCATTATATGCAAGAGGTTTTCTTCAACTCCAGGAGACCAAACGGTAGCTCCATTGCCAGCTGATCGTGTAGAACAGGCAAATCCATTCAGTGTGATAGGATGTGATTTTGAAGGACCTTTGTACGTAAAAGACTGTGATAATAAGCAATACATTTTGCTGATTACGTGTGCAGTAACCAGAAATGTCCACCTGGAGCTTGTAGACAATTTGTCAACTTCAACATTTTTACTAGGATTCCGTAGATTCCTCTCACGACGAGGAATGCCAGCTGTTATATATACAGATAATGCTCAGACGTTCAAACGGGCCGAAAAAGACTTGAAAAAACTTTGGTCCATTATAATTCATCCAGATGTACAAGATTTTTTTTCTTCCCATTGCATTAAGTGGAAGTTCATAGTCGAACGAGCAGCATGGTGGGGGGGATTTTATGAACGTATGGTTAGGACTATTAAAACCACATTGCGGAAAACTCTTGGCAAGTCATCCCTGACTGTGATTGAACTGAATACTGTACTAGTGGAAATTGAAGGCATGGTCAATTCTCGCCCTATAACCTATTTCTCGCCAGAAGGTCCAGACCCCCTACCATTAACCCCTGCTCACTTCTTAATTGGGAGAAGAATATCTTCTCTGCCACCAGTTCGGCTTCACCTTGACCCGAATATCTCTTCCAGGAAAGAGTTAATTATATCTTACAACTATCGTGAAAAATTAATGCGCTTGTTTTGGTCTAGATGGAAAGGGGAATATTTTTTAAATTTAAGGTCAGCTCATTTAAGCTCGAACAAAACTAATTTTCCTCAATTTAAATTAAATGACATTGTACTAATCAAAGATGATAAATTACCCAGAAATTTCTGGAGTCTAGGAAAAATTATTGAATTATTTCCTGGAAGAGACGGCAAGGTGAGGTCCTGTAAAGTCAAAACTGAGAAATGTATTCTCAAAAGACCCATCCAATTGATTTATCCTCTTGAACTTGGAACTGATTGTGACTCTAAAAATTAATTCATATATTAATCTTATTTTTTCTTCTTATTTTAGTTAGAATTTCATTGTAACAAGTTTAAATACCCTGAAGTATGTATAACATTTCATTATTTTATATTTGTATTTGTATTAATTTCATTATTTTGTATTTGTATTAATTTGATATATTGTAATTATTTGTGATGAACACCCATATGTTCATGGGTGGGCAGTGTTACGAAATTGCGCTGGGGAAATCTAAAAATAGCCCAACCTAGGTCACGTTGTTCAGTACGTGTTTTGCGTAAGAACGCAGATTGATACTAGAATTCTTTTAGTTAAGTATTAAAACTTGAATTGTGTTCGAACGGGGAAAAATGTTTCCTCGTAAATGTTTAGTAAAGAAATCTTGAAATGTTTGGTCGGGAAAAAAATATTTTCTCGGAATTATAATATTTGTGTGAACAAGTGTGAGTTAATGCACAGAAGTAATGCTTGAATATATTTCTTCGAAATGAGCAGAATATATATGTTCTTAGCTGGGATATGTATTTATCATAATCTCGGAATTTATAGTGTTATTCAAATATTAATTGTTCTAAATGTTGTGATGTGGTGCTGTCAAATAAAACACAAAAGGAATCTCAAGATTTATTTACTTCACAAGAATTGTGTTTAATGAAATATGTTTTTTTGTGTTTTCTCGAAATAATTTTATTGCTTCGAACAATGTTTCAAGATAGTTTTGAAAAGAATAAAATTTTTCATGGGCAAAGCGCGGCACATATATAAAAAGCTTTCGATATGTTTAAATTAGAGCCAAAAATGCTTTAAAAATAACCCTTTTACGCATTTAATGTTTTTTTTATTACATTAAAAACTAAACGATTTAAATTAACACATAGTTTAACACTAAACTTTGACCTTTGTTAAATACGTAAGCCCTGTTTAGTTTCAATTCAACAATTCATTGAGCCACAAAAAAATTATATTTAAACATAGCAATGATGCCAAAAAGCAACAAAATACCACGTCTCCTCACAAACAAACTTCCTCTTCAACTGAGATCAGGAGCCACCGGATATAATTCAGGTTACTAAAATAGACATATATCGATGCACCAAATAATTAACTATTAAAAAATAAGATTTTTACAATTGTTGGCGAAATTTTAATTTTTGCATTTTTGACCAGGTCTTTGGGTCAAATACTCCACTGTGCGACGGTACATGCAACACCCTAATAAATGCAAATTGTGCACTTCCAGCATACAGACAAAATTCAATTTGCTAAATTCCTTACGAATTATAAGACAAACTCTTTAAATTAAGGTAGGAAATGGAGACTTACCTGTTTACTTCCCCGCTATGTTTGAGTTGCTCATTAAGGCGGTGACCGAGTTATAATTGTATAACTTGCCTAGAACTTCCCAGAAGTTATAGAGCGAAGCACTAGGTGGTATGCATGGCGCACTTGAATAAATTAATATTTTCCAAGTGACAGGCATAAAAATGTAATAATTTAAATATTTGTGTAGCGTAATAGCCAGCGGTACACACGATACAATAATAAATGTAAAATGTGTACATCAAGTAGAGGTATGTTATTTATTAAAATCCCTCGTCGATATGCAGGTGTCAGGCTGCTGTTAAAACTTAACCTCCTAGATTTCTATAATTTTAAATTCTAGTGCAGTCTTTTTTTTCCCCAAAAAGATGAGAGTTGTCAAAATAATAACACAACGCTTTGGCTCAATTTTAGTTAGTATTTAAATTAATTGTTAATTTTAGTTTTATTTAGCCATTTCAATTTAATTACTTTTAATAAAATACTTTTAGCCTTTCCTCTGACGCATTAGTTTCTTTGCACCTCGCGTGCGCGGCCCCAACATGGAAATTTATGGAAATACTGCCCACTGTCGCATTTCTTGCGACTTCAGCTGTGGCTGAAAACTGTATTTTTTGTTTTGTTTTTTTTTTATTTATTAAGACTTTAATAAAGACATCCAGGTGGGATACTATGCTGTACAGACTTGGTTTCCTTGTATGAGCAGTCCCTAGGCAATGAAAAGACAAAATACAAACGCTTCGCAGGTATGCAGAGATTATTTTTAATAGACAAAAAACACAAAAATCTTAGTTCCGAGCTAGTGCAACAGATTTCTATGGCATCGCATAGGTCTGCAGAATGTATGACGTAGTTATATTCCATAACAATCAAAGAACCCAACTCGGCGAAAAAGACAGCGGAGCAAATTTCGAATAAATCGGCATCATCAGCGCGGGAAATCAAAGCTTCTAGAATGATCCAGAATATTTCATAAATAGAGCACTCGAATTGTCTGCTATGACATAAATTCGAGAAAAGAAAAGTATTATTATTGGAAAATAATTAGATTTTGTGAAATGAGACACGGAATATATATATTTTAAAAGACAAATATAATAAATTAAGTGAGAAAAATTGAAATAATATTAGGAGATGTCATTTATAAATAAACGGTCAAGTGCGAGCATTACTCGCGCTTACAGGGTTTCGTACTGTAAATATAAAAATTAGTAAATATATTATTGATCTTATCCTAATCTGCTAATGATGAACCTAATTCGGTACAGACAACAAAAGTAGTGATATTTAAACTTCATTTGGCCTTTCGCAAAACAAAGTTTAACGTAGTAATAATCTTTTCTTTTACAGTGTAGCTAAAATAAAACTCTTGTTCAAAGTTTAAAATTGGCATTGTGCTAAGCACGCTTCGAAGGAAAGTTGCAAAAATTCGACACTGAGAGACACCGAGACACCGTCCCGAGTTTTTTCAGATAGGTTTTTTTTTTAATTTTTAAAGACACAAGAAGCGTATAAAGAGACCTATTCAATGGAACTGGCCGCGAATCCCATAGTATTTAAGTGATTAATTCTAATGAAATTACTCTGTTTTTAACAATTTATGTTTATTGCTTTGACGTTTATTGCTTTTATACTGCTATTGTGCATTGTTAACATTACACAAATATATCATTAAACGTTGCTATCTGGGCTGTAAAAGGCGATGGTACATAAAGTACGCCGCCCCTGTCTTTACGTATGTCGAAATCGTCCGTGTCTTTAAAGGTTAATATCTCGACTAATTACCGATATTTTTTTCAAATACCATTATGAACAATGCCTTTATACTTCTGCTACGATAGGTAGCTCAAGCTCTCCTTAGCATCTTTTTTTCTGAATGCCTGCAAATCAAAATTTGTATGTAACGGAAAAATGCGTTTTTCTCAAAAAATATGTGACCCACAGTAATCGCTATAATTTTCCTGCAAGATGTAACTTAACGTCTACTACCTCTATTCAGAATTTTAGTTGCAGTAGATTCGGAAACAGAGGGGAGGGGGCATATTTTTGAACTACACTTTCAACTACATCTCTGAAAATATAATACTTAAAATTAAAAGCAATGTATGAGTTCTGCATTAAGAAAGCTTTCACACAAAAACCACACACGATATACAAAGAAAAGATATTTTCAAGTAACTTAATTAGCCCCTCTACATTTAAAAAAAATATATTTGTGAATGCTTAATAATCATTAAATATGTGGGTCAATAGTCTTTACTACTTCCCCCAATTTGAACTTTCCGTGTTCCATAGTTTACGAGTAAAATGATTGTGACAGACGGACAGACAGACACAACAGTGATCTTATAATGGTTCCGTTTTTACTTTTTAAGTACGGAACTCTAAAAATATGTGTTATAACACACACATACACACACACAGATATATATATATATATATAGATATATATATCAGGGTTCGTACGGGTGCTTGGATTTCCAGACTAAGAAATTCTTCGATACCAGTTTTTTCTTATGGAAAATCTCACCTGAAATAAGGCGAAATTTCGTTCATTTAAATTAGATTTATTTTTCTATTTAAAAAAAAATTCTGATATTAGGACTTGAAAATAACGGTACCGGTACGAACCCTGTATATATATGTGTGTGTGTGTGTGTGTATATATAAACGTAAACGTATTAATGCTTTCTATGGTCTGTTTGGTTGCGACAGGCATGGGGGAAGTTTCATGAGTAATTATCGATATAGCCAATCATGCAAGTCTTTAGACTGGCGCCACAATCTTTACTAATACTCATCACTTCAAATGGATATGTCACTTCATACTTTAGTAGAAAGTAATGTTTAATAAAACACTGTATTACAAGACATATTATTATTTACAGGATAGCTGTACAATATTTACATAGTAAAGAACAGCAGAAGAAATCCGCGTGTGAAAACATTGATTCGCAAAACATTTTATCATTTCCCGCCTCCCTTTTAAACTCAGGGGGGGGGGGGAAACAAGATAGCGGACATTTCTAATCCTCTACATCGCGAGCAGTAGATTTCTCTGCCGGGGAAAACGTAACCACAGGGAATCATGGGAAGAACTATGACAGCTGTTAATCACAAAATGTAGTTTAGTGCTGCTATCTAGCGGAATCTAAATATATTTGTTAGCGTATGAATTTTCCATGGTTATTTTGTTAATTTTTCCCTGTTGTTAAGGAGTTTTGAGATTGGATCTGTAACATGTGGTTTTGGTATTATATAAATATATATATATATTTGTCAAACATTTCATACATGATTTATAATTTTTTTTTATTAAAGGTAATAAAAAAATAATAAATAAAAAATATAATAAATAATTTTTAATAAATAAAATAATAAATAAAAAAATGGAATTCAGACGTTAATTTATGAGCTTTAAAATGATTTATAATATTTATCAAAATTTGATCAATTTATAAATTTATCTCGTTGAATATGTTATACAACATTTTATTGTATACATTATAACAACATAATAGCGATTTTAAATATTCTGTATTAGAAAAAAATAAATCATTTCATATTTTAGAAAAAAGGATATTATATTTTTATTTTAATTGTCTTTTTTTTTCTTCTTCTAATGGTATTTTACATTTTACAAATAACTTTAAAAAATTGCGTTTCCTATATTTAGTTCATTATTATAGCTTAGTATAATACTTCAATATCTTTTCAAATATCTGAAGATAAAAAAAACATTTTTCTAGTAAAAAAAAAAAATAATAATAATTTAAAATGATATCTTAAAAAAATCTTTTAAATGAAATTAGCAATAACAAGCCACACATAAAATGAATGCAAAAAATAGTCTGTTTTAACGTTCTTAAGAAAGACAACAGAATAAAAAAAATACAGAGAATGAGTTTCGTTATAAAATTACTTTTTTATATTTTAAGTATAAGAAGTGCTGAAAAAGAAAAGCAGATTCACTTTTTTAAAATTAAATAAAATTAAGAGGATAACGTTATTAGTATAAATGAGGCTGGATCTAATTATTACTGATAATTTAATTTTTAATGCAAAATAGATAAACATTTATACTAAATAACCCTTTTTTTATCAGTTTCGATAAAAGAGAAAAGAAATATTTATGTTCTCGTGTATAATTTAATGATTTTAAAGAATTGGCCATTTAAACTACTTATTATTTTAATATCAAATTATCAGATACTGTAAAAAAAAATAAGTACTGGATTGATTTCATTAATGAGATTCTCTGGAGTCCCGGACTGCGTATGTGTTATAAAAGGATTGCTGATCTTAGATTTATGACCGTAGCCTAATACAAAAACAGCAATTACACTGATAAAAGATAATGGGTTCTCAAGAGCAGCAAAAAGATAACTTTCGGTCAAAAATAAATAAACGACAAATTACGTTAATTATACAGAAATAAAGGATATGAAAATTATCCTACACAATATTTAATTTTAAAAAATCAAATAGAGAAAACCGGTATACAGAAAAGTTATACACAATAAATATACAAAAGGCCCAAAACGCAACCTAACGCTATTTATAAGCAAGCGGTAGAAACTAAATAATAATAATAAAAAAAAAACCTCAAGGTTTAATAACTTATGGGATGTGGAAAATAACACGAGGCCTTTTAAACTTGTCCATTTATCATAGTCCGAAATATTGTACAAATCAGGATCAGGGATGGAATGAATTTTGTCAAGAATGCTTATTGCGCAATTTTGAATTGTTTTTCGAATATGATTTATGTTTAATTCTCAATGGATGGTTTGAATCATGCAATGTCAGAAAGCCATTCCAATAACTTTTAGAAATTTGCTCTGTACAACTTGAATGTGTTCGATTTTGGAAATTGCAAGACGGAGTACTGTATACTATTATTAGGTTCAGTAACATTTTACATATGATCAGTTTGCCTGCGGTACTGATTACCTCATTATATATAAGGTGAGCAAGATCATGCATAACTTTCTAAAATTTTCGGAAACTGTATTCGATGTGCTTGCACCATCTAAGAGTGTAGTTTAGATACGCATCCAAATACTTAATCTCTTTACAAAACTTCACTAATCAGCCATTTAAGTTTAAAGGGGATGACAGAGAATACTTCCTTGAGAGAGAAAAAAAAAACAGCACTAGATTAACTTTAAATCGCCAATTAGCAAAAAAAACTTTTCAAGTAAAATTATGTGTGACTAAAAGTATGTGTCTAGTCTTCCACGTTCAGTATTGCGTAGAATGATTATAGTATCACCTGCATAAAGTCCCAATAAATTGGGTGTTGAACGTGGTATATCTATTCTATATATAATACAAATGTAAATTTCGTACCGCATACTTATAATTCGAGTGAATGGATTTCAATTGAACGTGCACTGTTAAATAGATAAAGTTTCAGGGAAGGTTTTAATACATAACATATCGTTCTACGTAGATTAGTTATTGAATTATGATAGAAAGTTCGGTTATTTAGGGCGAAAGGTTACCAATGGTTATTATTTTTAGATCGTTATCGATCATGAAAGAACTGAAACGACTATACACCTCTCGAAAAGTAAAATATAAAACGGTTACTAATTTTATTTCTAAAAAAATAAAAATAAAAAAGGAAAACAGTCTTGGCGACAGATATTATAGAACGAAAATACTTAATTTACAGATGAAAGAATATGTGCAATGCTTAAAAAGTACAGTCATTCAGGGTAACTTTGAACCATGGGTTGTGACTTTGCACCATCTGCTAATTTTTAATATTTTTGACTCCAAAAGACTAAATAAACTCCAGAACTGTGGTCTGTTGGCAAAGTTCTAAAGTGGGATTTCTACTCTTTATTTTAGAAAATAAATTAGCAACATTAAGCGCAATTAATTGCATCATCTAACTATTTTTGTGAAGTGCTGTTTTTAAATTAATTTTGAATGCTGTCTTTAAGTTGTTGTAATTCAATTAAATTTTCATAGTAAGTAACAATATACTCATTTACAAGATATATCATTATCTAAATGTTGTAAATGCGTTAATATTTTGTGATTATTTATTTATTAATAGTTAATAAAATGTAAAATAATAAGGCACTAACATTTTACCACATTTTCAGGGTAATTTTGAGCCGGCTCAAAGTTATACTGCTGTTTATAATTTACTGATTATAGGTGCTACTGTCAAAAATTTCTCATATTTGCACGTATATTTTATATAAATGCTGAAAGGGTGCATTAGATATAACATGTAAATATTTTCACAAATATGTGTAAAATACATAAAATTCTTTTAAAGGCGTTATTCGGGGCGGAGCCACTCAAATTTGACATTTCTTACATTCGATATTTTTTTATTTTTGTTTGAATAATACTATTACTAGTATGTATTACTGTAACTATGGGTATACTATTCAGTTAAGACATTGAAAATTGTTTTTCACAGCATTTTTATGTTTTATATGAACAAAAAATAGTTTTTTTTTATCTAAATATTCATAGTTCTCTTCTTCCACTTTTTCATGCTTAATATTTGTTGTACTATCATAAATTATACAAATCTTGTGTTGTTGAATTGTTAATTCGAAGTCTTTACATATTTGAAAATATTTTTTGAGGTTCAAAGTTGACCTAACTATAATACTTTTTTTTATAATGAATTATTTTAGATAATATTTATCATATGGTGCAAAGTTACCCTAAACGGCTGGGTAACTTTGAACCAGGTTAAAAAAATCATTTTATATTGCTTTTATCATTAATATTCCTTAATTTTTGATAGTCATACAAAAATTTAGGATCATTTCTTCTCTTTTATGCCCCTAGTTGCAACAGTATTCTTAAAATAAGAGTGTGGCACATGAAAATAGAGAAAATGCGGATCAAAGTTACCCTGAATGACTGTAATGTAATGTGAAAAATTACAACTGCTACAATTTTTGGTGATTTAACGTTTAGGTGGTTTAAAAAAATAAATCTGAGAAAATTTTGATTAGATGAACTTTGGATGTGCCTATTTTTTTTTCCTTTATTTTTCTTTATTTTTATTTTTATCTAACTGTTCAATGAAGTTACATACAGGAGAAGCAAGCAGTTGTAATAGCAGCAAATACAGTAATTATGAGTCGAAATTTATTTGTTCTTTAACTAATTTTAATTTCATTTTGTCGCCAAACAATGCGATTTAAGCCAAAAATGCATAAGCGTGACATTACCCTGAGCAGACTCGTAAGGATGTTTTTTCAAGTGAGCGAGGGAATTTTTGTATTCAGTTATAAATTATATAGATATCAGTTCATATTTAAAAAAAAAAATAAATAAAATATTTAAGTTTTAGAGTGAATTTCTGCAACACATATCTTTTATATAAAATAAAAACATAAATAAAAAAAATAAAAACATTCATACTTAAAAAAAAAAAAAAAAAAGAAAAAAAAAGTTTTCACAGTACGTTAGCACGGAAGCATGGGATTTTTATGGGCTTTAACTGAGAACAACGAATATTAATCATTCTTTATATTTATCAAATATTATTTATTTTCTATTTAATTTTTCCCTTAAACATATCGCAAATTTCACTTATTGAAAAATTCACAGCTTCAAAACTTAAGATTAGAAGATTACTTAACATCATATCTTAAGCATGATATTAAGGTATGATAAAATCAACATTTTTCAAAAAAAAAAAATAAAATATTGCTTCTTGAGAATTTTTCAAAAATCTTTTTGAATTCGACATTTTTTCTTCGTTTTTCTGCATATTTCTCCATCTTTAAGTTATAGTTTTAAAGATAATGGGGAGTAATCTTTGATAGTCGGGTCACAGCCAAATGCATTGTTTATTAATTTTTTGGAATTTTACTTTATGATTCAAAAAGACCTCTTGACGGTGAATCCGAATACAGAAAATTAGTGAGATTATCTAATTAGCGATTATTACGCTTATGGTTTTTAATTACGAAGAAAACGACGAAGAGAAGACTTACTATTATATATATTTTACTATCACTAAAAAGCAATATTTATACAATGTACGAGGAAATACTTTGTAATAACAATGATGTCGAATAGTATAATTAAACAATATTTGCAATTTATCGTTTACTCTGGTTAAGAAAATTGGTTAGGCAAATATATATACCTTAAAATTTGTTAAGAGATAAAACGTATATTTAATTATGATTAGCGAAAATTTTGTTTTTGATGATTATGTAGAAATTTTAGTTGACATTACCGCCTCACCATCTATATTTATTTTTAAATTAACAATCATTTACAATATTGTGATTACTTACTATGGAAGTGCAAGAAGTGTTTCGCGCCGATTTTGACTAGAGTGGTATCATTGGAAAGTTTCCGTCGCGAGCAAAAATCTAAATAGAACTACCCGTCGTAAATCAGTCATTTTTGTGATATCGGTCAATGAAAGTAACGGAATTGTAAGAAGTGGTACACTCCGATTTTTACGAGAGTAGCATCGTTAGAAATATCTTTTCGTGGTGCCTAAAATAATCAAATGGAACTACCCACGCAAATGTACCGTTTTCGAGGTATCGGCTAATTAAATTCACGGAAATTTTGTTATTTATTTATTTATGTTGTCACCGAATGTATGGCTGTAAATGTAGCATTTCCGTGCTGTGTTTGTTAGTGAATAAAATAGAAATGGAAATTTCGTTCCGGTTAGATAGACATTATTTTGCGAAAGTTTTTAGTATGTAACACATCGTACTAACTAGATAATTTAGAAAATTTAGGCTATCTGAATGACAATGTTTTCTTTTCTATTATTTTCTTTTGTTGCATATACTACTGCTCCACCACGCGTCTTACCAGAGAAAATAGCAGACGTAATTGTAAAAATGACTGCACTTGTGTGTTACATATTATTGTATCTTTACGATTTTGATTTTACTGTTTTAGCCAAACAATATGGTTTTAAGCCAAATTTGCATAAACATGGAATTCGCCAGATTGATGTTTTCTATAGTGTTTTTTGAAGTTTACGAAAGCATTTTTGAAGTACATTTTTATATTTATCAATAAATTAGATATCATTTAATATTACGAATTCATAATAATTCGAATTCAATAATTCGAATATTACGAATTCATTCGTAATAATTCAAAAAATAGATATCATTTAATATTACGAAAAATGTAGTCAAATGTTAAAATTTTAGTGTAAATGTCCACCACTCACAAATATTTTAAATTAATTTCAGGCATTTAAAATATTTTTCACAATACTTTACCTCGGTTTGTTTTCCCCAAACAGGTCTTTTTTACAGTCCCGAACACAAATAATTGCCCTTCTTTTTTCTTTCATTTTTAAAGAAATATTATCAGTTTTTTTAAGTTTTTTTTTAAAAACTTAACGCCTATTTAAATTACAGAAATATTCATTTTTTTCAAAATTTAGGAACCGGAGATTAAATTTAAAGACATTTTTTTTTTTAATTATGTGTTAATACTATAAAAAAGACAACATTTTGCATTAAAAATTGGTTGTTAAGTTTTAGATATTATTTTTAATTTGTCATTTCTATTTAGTTTTTTCTGCATACGTTCTTTTAGGTGAGTTTTAAATGATGCTGGTCTAATATACAGTAGGGCGGATTACTGTTATATGGTGAGAAAAAAATAACATTAATCAAAAACTACCTAAGCGGAAAAGATGTTCCAGTATATGTATATTAAGGAAAAAATAATTACAAAATTTAATACTGCCGCAAAGAGACTGAAATTTCGAAAGAAAATGGAGAAATACCTAATCTTGTTTAGATGATTTTCGACTCAAAATAATTGTTTTTTTTTTTTTAATCAAAACCTACCTATGCAGTAAAGATGTCATATTGCATAGATATGGAAAAAAAAATAATTAAAAAAATAATTTAAAAAATTAATACTGCTGAAAGGGGTTTCAATTTTCGAAAAACGGCAATTCCATCTGTTTATTTCTCCCGCTTTATCCTTTCATAACTCCATAAGTCAGATGCGCTACGTCGTAGAATTTGCACCAGTTCATACGACATACTCACTTGGATCTGAGTAACATTGGATAAACGTGTCCACACCGCTCGAGCGCTCAGTCCAAAGCTAATGCCAAAGTGACGCTCTTCTCGCCAAGTGAAAGAAATTTCAATTTTATTGAGTAAGGTTTGTTTGTTTGTGCATTGTATTGCATAGTGTACTTTGAATATTACTGCAACTTGGCGATGTTAAGAAAATACATGTTTTGCCCTATATTTGGGTCTGGCTGTGGTATGACAATGAATATGCTTCCTACCTACGAAAACGTAATAAAATAAAGAAGTTTCTAATAAATTAGAAGAGGCCTGAATACGAGCTTCAATCCCAATAATTGGCAACTACAGTATTTTTGGAAATTTTTTTATCATAGCACGACAAATATCGCACTCTTTTTAAATCTTGCAAAATAACAAAAGTGATTGAAAGCTACCGCATTTAGTTTGATGTTTTCCGAAAAAAGCAAATATTCTATATGATATATCGACATCTATTTGTAAATCATTTAAAAGTTGCTGCTGTAAGCAATAACGGAATGTATCAATGAACGAGAAAAATAATTTCTATTAGACGAGTGATCTGAAAGAAAAATGGTAATCAGGTAACTTGATCGAAAAGTTACTTTGAAAATATCTAAGGACGAGAAACGAAAATTGAAGCTAAAGCTATATGTCGAGAGAAACAAAAAAAATGCCTGATGTTTCTTCGAGTTCAATATATTTGAATTCTCATATGAATACGAGGTGTAAATTGAGAGGCGTATATGTGAACATACTGGCTTTTCTACATCATCAGCTACCATTAAAAACGCTGCCCAAAACGCTGACGACATCACTGTCACTCTTTTAGTGACAAAATTCCAAGCAATAGGCCAAACACTGGACTTCGACCTAGAAGGTGCTTCCATTGTATCAGCTGCACTTCAGGATGTCGCATTATCTCACAAAGCGATGTATCGAACGTTGTTGACAATACAGTTCTGCGTAAGAGAACAACGGTAAGAATCACTCTGTCGTCTCAGTCAGTTTTAAAAGATTACAAGTTTGGTTTATACTTCGATGTGTGTAAAGTCCTATATCACTAGAAGAAAACAGAAGAAATATCCTAATAGAAAAAACACTTAAGGTTGGTAAAATAACCTGGTTCCGAAACGCTTATCTGTACGATGAACTTTTTACTTCAATTCACTTAGTTTAAACATTTTACTTTATTTCATTACATTTTGTCATATTATTTAATAGTCATTTTGATTGTTTTGCTATTTTAATCAAGTTCTGTCATATTATCCTACTATTTATTGTTTACATTAAATAATTCTCCTATCTTAAATTTTAAGTGTAAATACTCATATTTTAAATGTTAAAACTAAATGTTGAGATGTAATTAAGTACCTATATTAACTCTATTTTATAACATAATTTTAATTATTCATCATAAACTATAACTGTAAGATTTCTCGGGATTGCACAATAGTGCAGCCCATTGTGGATTATCTGTAATATTCATGTAATTTTAAGCAGGGTTTTCCAGGCTGCTGGAGCTTCCGGGCTCGTTCGCGAGCACTGGAGTCTTCGCGGGGTAGTAGTTATGTGTTTTCCCCACATGGACTAATCAACTTCTATACCGAAAGGTTGGCTGTCCACGAGTGGGTGATTAGTGATTAGTGATTAGTACATCGATCCCGTATCTGTAAATTCCGAGAGAGAGAAATACATTCGAAAACACATAGTATTTTTTTTCTGTCATGCGCTGACAATAATATAAGTAGTGGGGAAAAGGGTGTTCGATTGGGGCGGTGGCGGAGGAGTGAGGAGTGAGGAGGAGGGAGAATCATACTATAGTAGGACGAGGTTTAAGAGAAATTTTTTTGATTGGAAAGGATATTTTTTATTTAATCGTCTTACAGTAGGAGGGGTAGGAGGGGTTAATTTTTTTTGAGGGGGCTAAATTTTTAGGGGGGCTTATTTTTTTCGAGTCAACTTAGAGTAGGATTGGAAATACCATACTATAACACGAGGGGTTAGCTATTTTTCAGAGAAAGTATGAAGGGCTAAACTTTTAGTGAGGCTAAATATTTGAGGGGGCTTATTTTTAGGGGGCTTATTATTTTTTGAAGTAGAGAATCGGTTTTGGAACACTTTAAATTGTGGAAACGGTTAGTGGTTCGGCTACTGCCCTCCCTACCCCCCCTCGACCCCCTGCCCCCCTGAAAAATAAGGATTTTTTTTAATAGTGTCGGCCTCTCTCGATGAGAAAGTTTTCATGTGTTGTAACATATTTAATTTTTCGTTTGTTTTGAACTTTGTCAAAAATAGTAGGTTAGTTTTGATGGAATTAAACTGGAATTGTATTATTAGATGAAGGTTCTTTTATAAATTTAACTTGTATTCTTATTGAAAGGTTTTTATGAACAAATCTGTTTTTGGAAAAACTTTAGTGAATCTTTGAAAAAAGGAGAAATGTTATGCTTTGCATTATTGAAAGAACAGTAAAAAAATTAGTAGTCTCATCTAGTTTTAAGTCATTTGATGAAGATCTGATTGCAGTGGAAAGGATTAAACACAGTTTAATTTTGCATCGTCCTGTATACGTTGGGTTTGTTATATTAGTAATGTTTTCCTTACGGGCTTCGAACCCTGAAACTCCCCATTATTCGAATTTCTGTAATGAGAATCTAGATGGAAACTTGAAAAGTTTCATTTAGAATTGAAGATTGGTAAATTTCATCCTCTTGTTGCAAGTTCATACATCTCTTTACCTATTCGCCTGGTTTCGAACCTACAATCTTCCCATTATTAGGTTATTTCTATAACCATTGGGCTGGGCGTGCCCCATTGTTTTTTCACTTGAATTTGCTTTCTTTCAGTTTTGTATCGACTTCTTTTTAAAATCAGTGGGTTAATGATTTTAAGTTTAGTAGAAATTTTAACAAAGTGTTGCCATTGAATTTAGAAAAAATGAGAAATAAACATTATATATTTTTATTATCGTGCACTTCGAGAAATTATTTAATTTTCAGATGAATACATTTTGCTAACATTTATTCATTTTAGTATTTATTTCAACATTGGGGAAACTATTAACAGTGTGTTGTCCCTGTATTACGCACTAAACGAAATTAAAGACTGTTGCTATTGAATTTAGAGAAATAAACATTCAATTTTTATATATTATATACTTCGAGAAATTAATTCATTTTCTTAGATTTAATAATGCCTTCTTCAACTTCGGGAAAGTATAGTAATTTGAACGAAAAGATAATTTATAAACAGGATTTTAGGAAAGTAATGAAATTTTAAGGTAATGATATTTTTTTTTCAATCTGGATTTTCTCGTACAGTTAATGAACTCTTTCATTATCACTCACCCAGAATGTTTCTTTTTTACTTATACTGTAACAAAATTTATGGATTCTAGTTTAAAAATATTCGCCTTTGGATGGATTCGAACCATCATCTTTTGGTTAACAGCCAAACGCGTTATCCAATTGCGCCACAAAGGCATTAAAATGATATACAATTAAACCAAAACAAGTTTATTCCTAAGCTTTTAAAAACTAACCAGTTCTTCAATTTTCAAAGATTTGTGGCCATATCTATTTGTGGTCATATCTATTTGTGTGCTTGTTGTTTCGATCATACATAAACAGGATGTACTGTTTCTAATCTGGATATAATGATAAAGCGTATTTCCGTACTATGTGAAATAACAAGATAATACTTCTTTTATTCCACTTTATTAGGAAAACAAATTTTCTTAATGGGTCACTATTTTAATTAACTAACAATAAAGAAATGAACCAGATTTTTTTTTTATAACACTCGCATTTCAGTAGGATTCACAAAAAGTTAATCATTTAATGATAAAAACAGGTTAATTCAAAAAGAAATGAATTTATAAAATGATTCATTTTGTACACTTGCTTATTAAATGAACACAGCAGTTTATGCATTAAATAGTTATCGCGTGATCTTCTTTTTTCGGATGCGCCACCTACATTGATTTAAGTGTAGTTGGTTTTCATTTCACGTCATTATTCCGTTTTCTACTGTTTTGAATACATGTGCTGTATTTTTCGTCCTCGCACAGTTAAAACAGTTTTTAAATGAATATGCATGTTATTAATGATACACAATCGCCTATTGTCATCAATTCGGATAAGATGAGTGAACAGGAGATAAAAGATGTGCCCGTTTCGATTAGTAAAAGTATTCCTGCTTCATCACAAATGTTTAAATTGCCTTATATTTTTGGAAAATGTAAAGCAGAATTTTACGAGAAACACGAGTTTTTAAAACACATGAATATTCATTTAGAAAAAAAACTTTTTATGTGGAATGTTGTTTTTTCGAAAGGGATCTTTAATGGGACATATGATAATTCATCGCATGACATCTACCATGTACCAATGTGAAACATGTGGTAAATCTTTTTCAAGAAAGAGTGTGTTAATCAGACACGCAAAGTTTCATTTAGAAAAAAAGCCTTTGAGTTGTGACAAGTGTAAGAAAACATTCGTTCAACAATGTGATTTACGAAAGCATTTGTTAATTCACATTAAAGACGGAAAATTTCATAAATGTGAACAATGCGAAGAAACGTTTTCAAGAAAGATGGACTTAAGGAATCATCTTAAAATTCACATCATTCCGAAGAAAAGTGAGCTTTCCAAGGAATTCAAATGTGATGATTGTGACCAAGTTCTTTCTGATAAATTCGACTTAGCTGAACACAGAAAAATTCATCTTTCACCCACCCAACTTAAATTGGAACAGCGTAATGCATTGATTAAGCAATTAGAAGAATTAACGCTTCAATTAGAACTTTGCAAAATGAAATATCTTCTTCAAATATCGAATTTTCAGTGATTTGAAATAGACATATGTTTTCATTATACATATGTAATCATTTTTGTAACTAACGAAAAATAAAATTTTTCTGAATTAGAAAAACGTGTATGTTTTCATTTTAACAAGATGTCTTAGTATTTTATTGCTCCCACTACAAATGATCTTGATTTTTTTTTCTAAGTGAATGAAACTCTAATAATATTTTGGAAATACATTTTTTTATTTTTAAGTTTTCTTCATTTAACTCACTCTATTAATTTGAAACCATTGCAAAATTAAAGAATATTTTAATAATGTTAAAATAATAAAGTATGTATCCACTCATTATTTTATTCAATTTCATATGAGTATGACTACATCGTAATAAAAACTATTTTAAACAATCAACTTCTATTACTTTTGTTTAGAGGGATTAGAAAATGAAGTTATTTAAATTATTGTTATCTTTATTACATATTTTTTAAAGTTTAATTAACAAATAATTAATTTAATTAATTTGAGTATAATTATCATTTTGGTATAATTATAATTTGATTATATTTATCCACTCATTATTTTAATCCATTTCATATAAGTTTAATTATCCACACACTATATATTTTAATCAATTTCATGAGAAAAAATATAATGAACTTGCGTTTCATTTTCCATGTGTTGCCATTCACAAGTTTAAAAAATAACTATCATAACGAAATATTCATGCTAGCATTAATCATGCTTTTCGGTTTAATAATCAATTTGAAAAAATTACTTGATACCGATTTTTAACTGAAACCGTCACTGATTTGAATTCATATAAATATAATTATTCACAATTTTAATCAATTTCATTTGAGTCTAATTAATTTAATTTGAGTATAATTATCCACTCATTATTTTAATCCATTTCATATAATTAGAACTTCCACTATATATTTTAATTAATCTCATATGAATAAAATTATTATTTGTACTGAAATTGTGATTCACTCATCGTGTGTTGCCATTCTCAAGTTTGAAAAATATCTAACTTGATGAAATATTCATACTAGCAATAGTCATGCTTTTCGACTCAGCCGGCGATTTGAAAATTTAGTCGCTCACGGTTTTTTAATTAATACGATGGTTTCTAACTGAAACCGTCACTGATCTGAACTTATGTTAATAATCGTTTCGAAATCCTCTCAATCAGTTTACTGTTGACTTTTGATCAGACTATACCACATACTGTTTGCTATTTAAAATGGCTTGTGAATTAAATATGCTGAAAAGTTCTCCCCTAGAAATGAATTGCGTAGCAAAGTATCAACGTGTAGAATCATCTTTGGATACTGATATGAAGGAATTAAATCTCCCAAATTTAGAATTTTGTAATTCAAACGAGAACTGTTCAACATTACCCTCAAACAAGGATTTACATGCTGCAGAACCCAAGTTCGATATGGATTCGACGACCCCAATATTCACTCATAATGATGACGACGCAAATTCTACTATGCGTTTTTTGGACACTATTTTTAATGACGTAGATTTTCAAAACTTGGAATCCTTCATTTCCCCAAGTACCCCAATTTCATCATCACAAGAACCAACAAATGCTGTTTTGAATACAATACAAGATCCCCTTATGAAAGACATTCCCAAAAGCAAACCACGCAATTTTAGCGTGATTGAAATCAAGTTGAGTGATTGTGTTTATTTAATTTTAAAACATCGCATCAAACGATTTTATGTGTGTATCGGGGAGTTTAAATGCAATGTGATTAGAAATGAAGAAATGATGACGAAAAATAGACTTTTTATGGACATTAATACGTGGTATGAATTTCAATCGAAACTTTTTGCTTTTAATTTGAAATATAAATCCTCATCATTTATTGCTAATAATACTCTGTTCGTAATGAATCACAATAATAGCACTATGCGAATTAAAAACTTGATGAATTTTTCACATTTTGACTTAAACGATTGCCAATTATTAAATTTGATGGATAAAGTTCATCATTTTAACAAGAAGCGTTTGCAACACATGTATACAAATTATCTACTACGTTTAATTAAGCAAAAATGTACACTAGGTGACGTAACCATCGAAAATGAATCTGCTTTATTTTCAAAGCTCATCAAGTGTATTGAGAGTAATGTAGTGACAATTTTAAACCAAATTTATGAGTGCGTAGGATGTATTTTTGAACACGAAAGCATGAGTCTTCATACATGTTTCACATTTAATAATCGCGAAAAGTTTAATCAACTAGGGGACACGGTATTAATGTTAGTGAATTTCGATTATGCTGTTTCTATGTTTTTAAACGGAACTGGATGTGTTAGTAAAAACTTTTTATGTAACATCAATGTAGAAACTATACAATATGTATTGTTTAAATAATAAATTTTGTTGTTTTTGTTTGTTAAATGTATATGTTTATTCATTTAGTCTATCTTTTAATTATGACAATCTATAATGGAAAAAAAGAAATTAACAATTACCTAATCAAAATGTATATATATATATATATATACAAATTTTTATTTTTTGAATTTAAAATGAATTCCAAGTTATTAATATTTTTAATAATGAAAATAAAAGTTTTCTACTTTTGCAATTTAATAAAATTATATTTACAAGTTTTAAAAAAAATATTTTTTGAAATAAATTTCAAATCTAGTGGAAATATATTTTTCAAGTTTTACAATTTTAGAATAAAGTTTTCACTTCAAGTTAAAAATATATTTTGAAAAAAATTTTTTCAATTCAAGTTAGATTTTAAATTTTACAATTTCAGAAATAAAAAAGTTTTCAATTAATCAATTTTTTTTTTAAATTAAACTATTCGTTGTAAAATTCTTTTATCCATGCTTTTATGTTTGCATACTACATATAGATAAGTAGTATGTTTTATGTAAGAACAATTATTTAATAGTTCAAAATTATTTACAAGTTAGAAAAATATACTATGTAAGAACAAATATTTTATTAGTTCAATTATATATTTACAAGTTAGAAAAAAAAATTACTAGTTTACAATTTAAAATAAGTTTTCTAAAAATTACAAAAATATTTTATCAGTTTTAAAAAATTATATAATTTTTTTTTTATTTTTTTACGTTTTACAATTTAAGAAATAAAGTTATAAAAGTTTTTAAAAATTTTCATTAGTTAAAATTTTTTGTTTGTTCAATTCATTGTATAATTTTTTTATGTTTTCTAAAAATTACAAAAATATTTTATCAGTTTTAAAAAATTATAAAAAAAAGTTTAAAGTTTTACAATTTAAGAAATAAAATTGTAAAAGTTTTTAAAATTTTTCATTAGTTAAAATTTTTCATTCATTGTATAAATTTTTTAAACATGCTTACATACTACACATAAATATGTAGCATGTTCACAATGTAATATATTGTATACTATGTAACATAGTATATACTATGTTTCATATAAGAACAAAGATTTTTCTAGCTCAAAATTATTTACAAGTGTAGAAAAATGTTTTATTAGTTTTTGAATTTAAAAAAAAGTTTTCTAAAAAATATTTTATAAGTTTTACAAAAGAAAAAAAAAATCAATTAAGTTTTCTAAAAAAAAATATTTTTTAAGTTTTACAAAAAAATAAATCAATTCAGTTTTCTAAAAAATAATTTAAAAGTTAAAAAAAAAATCAATTAAGTTTTCTAAAATATATATACACACACACACACACACACACACACACATATATATATATATACATATATATTAGTTTTACAATTAAAAAAAGAATATATATATGTGTGTGTTATTAGTTTTCAGTTGTATACAAGTTGGAAAATATGAGTTATTGATGTTAACATACTATGTATTTATATATCTCATAATATAGATCACATAGTATATATCACATTATGTGTATGTATAACAAAGTAGATAGTTATATATCACATAATGTGTGTATATATGACTAATTGTATACTATGGTCGACTTAAGAATAGTCATTTTTTTAGTCTAAAATTAATTATAAGTTATAAAATTATTTTTTAATGAAACTTTTCTTTATCCTTATCTACCTTATTTTTTCAAACTCTAATTTTTACATCTACATTTTTTATACAAATTCATTCATATTCAAATATTAGAGTAATATCTACTTACAAATAGCATTGATTTAAAACGAAGCTTGGCATGTCTCGTTCCCACAGATGAAATGCTCACTGCAGATAACTGACCGGATGTTTATATCATCACGTGACTTCCTCTAACATCTGATAAACCGATAGCAAGTTTCCCATTTCCAACTCAGTCTTTAATTGTGTTGGTTCGTTAAGTTTTAATCTCTATATTCCTTCATATTAAAAAAGAACTACATATTTCCTTTACACGTTTGATATTGGAAAGATCTAATATAATTTTAAAACCTATCTTTTTATATCTGCAAACTTTCATTACCGAATAAAATCATCATGTTTTATTATGTTTAGTTGAAAGATCTTTTATTTTTAATTAGATGATGTAATCGAAATTCTTATTAAGAAGTTTTACTTAACTGTCTATTATTTTCTAGAAATAATTTTCTTATGAAAGCGAAAAAGAATATTTCATCATCTATATAATCTAAGGTTGATTATATATTATGTTATCTAACATAATTTGTAATTATCTATACTTAGTATATAAAATTATATACATTCTTCGCATACATATACATACATATATATATATATATATATGTTACGGCCAAAACCCGAAATTGGCCAATTCGCGAACTGGCCAACAACGTTTTAAACTGACTGGCCAATTCGAGAATTGGCCGACTAAAACCCGAACTGGCCAGATGCAATCGGCCAGTTTGCGAAGTGGCCATACACTATCGGCCAATTCGCGAAATTGGTATATAGAAACCGATTTTTACGTTTTATCAATTTCTAACATAGTTGAAAGTGTTTATGAATTCAATTTGTCTGGTCGTATGCATGCCCGTGCTCTAACTCGGATAAAGACTCGGATTGACTTGTAATTGTTATAATATTTAGATTTATAAGTACATTTTTGTATTACTAGTGAAGTTGTACTATTTTTGGTTAATTTGCAGGAACACACAAAAGTATTTCATTGCAATATCATCAATGGTTTTTTCAGTGCATTTTAATGTTGTTACATTATCTCAATTATAATAAAATAGGTGTGCTTCATTAAGATGGACGACAAATTGTTATCTAAAGGGTATGAAATAAGTAGCAATTATAGTTTGTCTACAGAAGCACTCAAAAGTATTTCGTTACATTGCAATGAATGGTGAAAGATCATTTCTAGTGCACTTAATTGATATTACACTATTTCAAATATAATAAAATTTACATGCCTAACTCATGTAGTGAGCAATATGTTATATATATATATATATATATAGAGTATTGATTAAGTAGCCATTATAGTTAAGTAGCCATTTATAGGACTCCCAAAATAATTCAGATAAAGAATTATGATATATGTGAAAAAATCGTTTTTAAGGTATTTTAATTATGTTACACTACTTCAAATGTAATGAAACTCTTATATATTACTAATATGCTCTACAACATTTTTCTATAGTTTATTGCTTAGGTAAAATTTGTCGTTTATTTACAGAGTCCCTCAAATAATTTGTTTATTGGATTGGACAATGAATCCGATGAATCGATATTTGTCACAGAGGACAGAAATCTTCAGCAGATTAGAATATAATGCTCACAATAAACCCAATTTATCGAAATATATCAAACAGGCGGGAAATTGTCCAACATATCAGAATATAATCGTCACAGCATAGAACGTTCTTTCCTATCAAGTGTGCACGTCATTGCCACCTACCGGGCAGCCTTGAATCCCCACTTTGTATATTGGCCAAGGCTTCCCGGCCAGTTCGAGAATTGGCCGGCCAAAACCCGAAATACGCTGTTCATTTCACGTATTTCGGGTTTTGGCCAGGAATCTCGGCCAGTTCCCGAATTGGCCGGCCAATTCGCGAACTGGCCAAGCTCCGGGTTTTGGCCGTAACATATATATATATATATATGTATATAGCTAGTATATATAATTATATATACCTCTAGTATACATAATTACAAATTATGTTAGATAACATAATATATAATCAACCTTAGATTATATAGATGATGAAATATTCTATTTCGCTTTCATAAGAAAATTAATTCTAGAAAATAATAGACAGTTAAGTAAAACTTCTTAATAAGAATTTCGATTACATCATCTAATTAAAAATAAAAGATCTTTCAACTAAACATACTAAAAGTTGATGATTTTATTCGGTAATGAAAGTTTGCAGGTATAAAAAGATAGGTTTTTAAAATTATATTAGATCTTTCCATTATCAAACGAGTAAAAAAAAATATGTAGTTCTTTTTTAATATGAAAGAATATAGAGATTAAAACTTAACGAACCAACACAATTGAAGACTGAGTTGAAAATGGGAAACTTGCTATCGGTTTATCAGATGTAGAGGAAGTCACGTCATGATATAAACATCCGGTCAGTTATCTGCAGTGAGAATTTCATCTGTAGGAGCGAGACATGCCAAGCTTCGTTTTAAATCAATGCTATTTGTAAGTAGATATTACTCTAATATTTGAATATAAATGAATTTGTATTAAAAATGTAGATGTAAAAATTAGAGTTTGAAGAAATAAGGTAGATAAGGATAAAGAAAAGTTTCATTAAAAAATAATTTTATAACTTATAATTAATTTTAGACTAAAAAAAATGACTATTCTTAAGTCGACCATAGTATACAATTAGTCATATATACACACATTATGTGATATATAACTATCTACTTTGTTATACATACACATTATGTGATATATACTATGTGATCAATATTATGAGATATATAAATACATAGTATGTTAACATCAATAACTCATATTTTCCAAATTGTATACAACTGAAATCTAATAACACACACACACATATATATATATATATATATTCTTTTTTAAATTGTAAAACTAATATATATATATATGTGTGTGTATATATATATTTTAGAAAACTTAATTGATTTATTTTTTCAAAACTTTTAAATTATTTTTTAGAAAACTGAATTGATTTATTTTTTTGTAAAACTTAAAAAATATTTTTTTAGAAAACTTAATTGATTTTTTTTTTCTTTTGTAAAACTTATAAAATATTTTTTAGAAAACTTAATTGTTTTTTTTTCTTTTGTAAAACTTATAAAATATTTTTTAGAAAACTTTTTTAAATTCAAAAACTAATAAAACATTTTTCTACACTTGTAAATAATTTTGAGCTAGAAAAATCTTTGTTCTTATATGAAACATAGTATATACTATGTTACATAGTATACAATATATTACATTGTGAACATGCTACATATTTATGTGTAGTATGTAAGCATGTTTAAAAAATTTATAAAATGAACGAAAAATTTTAACTAATGAAAATTTTTAAAAACTTTTATAATTTTATTTCTTAAATTGTAAAACTTTAAATTTTTTTTTTTTATAATTTTTTAAAACTGATAAAATATTTTTTGTAATTTTTAGAAAACATAGAATAATTATACAATGAATTGAACAAACAAAAAATTTTAACTATTGAAAATTTTTAAAAACTTTTATAACTTTATTTCTTAAATTGTAAAACGTAAAAAAATAAAAAAAAAAAAAATTATATAATTTTTTAAAACTGATAAAATATTTTTGTAATTTTTAGAAAACTTATTTTAAATTGTAAACTAGTAATTTTTTTTTTCTAACTTGTAAATATATAATTGAACTAATAAAATATTTGTTCTTACATAGTATATTTTTTTAACTTGTAAATAATTTTGAACTATTAAATAATTGTCCTTACATAAAACATACTACTTATCTATATGTAGTATGCAAACATAAAAGCATGGATAAAAATATTTTACAACGAATAGTTTAATTAAAAAAAATTTTTGATTAATTGAAAACTTTTTTATTTCTGAAATTATAAAATTTAAAATCTAACTTGAATTGAAAAAATTTATTCCAAAATATATTTTTAACTTGAAGTGAAAACTTTATTCTAAAATTGTAAAACTTGAAAAATATATTTCCACTAGATTTGAAATTTATTTCAAAAAATATTTTTTTTAACTTGTAAATATAATTTTATTAAATTGCAAAAGTAGAAAACTTTTATTTTCATTATTAAAAATATTAATAACTTGGAATTCATTTTAAATTCAAAAAATAAAAAATTGTATATATATATATATATATATATATATATATATATACATTTTGATTAGGTAATTGTTAATTTCTTTTTTTCCAATATAGATTGTCATAATTAAAAGATAGACTAAATGAATAAACATATAAATTTAACAAACAAAAACAACAAAATTTATTATTTAAACAATATATATTGTATAGTTTCTACATTGATGTTACATAAAAAGCTTTTACTAACACATCCAGTTCCGTTTAAAAACATAGAAACAACATAATCGAAATTCACTAACATTAATACCGTGTCCCCTAGTTGATTAAACTTTTCGCGATTATTAAATGTGAAACATGTATGACGACTCATGCTTTCGTGTTCAAAAATACATCCTACGCACTCATAAATTTGGTTTAAAATAATCACTACATTACTCTCAATGCACTTGATGAGCTTTGAAAATAAAGCAGATTCATTTTCGATGGTTACGTCACCTAGTGTACATTTTTGCTTAATTAAACGTGGTAGATAATTTGTATACATGTGTTGCAAAAGCTTCTTGTTAAAATGATGAACTTTATCCTTCAAATTTAATAATTGGCAATCGTTTAAGTCAAAATGTGAAAAATTCATCAAGTTTTTAATTCGCATAGTGCTATTATTGTGATTCATTACCAATAGAGTATTATTAGCAATAAATGATGAGGATTTATATTTCAAATTAAAAGCAAAAAGTTTCGATTGAAATTCATACCACGTATTAATGTCCATCAAAAGTCCATTTTTCGTCATCATTTCTTCATTTCTAATCACATTGCGTTTAAACTCCCCGATATACACATAAAATCGTTTGATGCGATGTTTTAAAATTAAATAAACACAATCACTCAACTTGATTTCATTCACGCTAAAAATTGCATGGTTTGCTTTTGGGAATGTCTTTCATAAGGGAATCTTGTATTGTATTCAAAACAGCATTTGTTGGTTCTTGTGATGATGAAATTGGGGTACTTGGGGAAATGAAGGATTCCAAGTTTTTAAAATCTACGTCATTAAAAATTGTTCCAAAAAACTCATAGTAGAAGTTGCGTCGTCATCATTATGAGTGAATATTGGGGTCGTCGAATCCATATCGAACTTGGGTTCTGCAGCATGTAAATCCTTGTTTGAGGGTAATGTTGAACAGTTCTCGTTTGAATTAAAAAATTCTAAACTTGGGAGATTTAATTCCTTCATATCAGTATCCAAAGATGATTCTAAACGTTGATACTTTGCTAAGCAATTCATTTCCAGGGGAGATCTTTTCAGCATATTTAATTCACAAGCCATTTTAAATAGCAAACAGTATGTGGTATAGTCTGATCAAAAGTCAACAGTAAACTGATTGAGAGGATTTCGAAACGATTATTAACATAAGTTCAAATCAGTGACGGTTTCAGTTAGAAACAATCGTATTAATTAAAAAACCGTGAGCGACTAAATTTTCAAATCGCCTACTGAGTCGAAAAGCATGACTATTGCTAGTATGGATATTTCATCATGTTAGATATTTTTCAAACTTGAGAATGGCAACACACGATGAGTGAATCACAAGTTCAGTACAAATAATAAATTTATTCATATGAAGTTAATTAAAATATATAGTGGAAGTTATAATTATACTTATATGAAATGGATTAAAATAATGAGTGGATAATTATACTCAAATTAAATTAATTAGACTCAAATGAAATTGATTAAAATTGTTGATAATTATATTTATATGAATTCAAATCAGTGACGGTTTCAGTTAAAAATCGGTATCAAGTAAATTTTTCAAATTGATGATTAAACCGAAAAGCATGATTAATGCTAGCATGAATATTTCGTTATGATAGTTATTTTTTAAACTTGTGAATGGCAACACATGGAAAATGAAACGCAAGTTCATTATATTTTTTCTCATGAAATTGATTAAAATATATAGTGTGTGGATAATTAAACTTATATGAAATGGATTAAAATAATGAGTGGATAAATATAATCAAATTATAATTATACCAAAATGATAATTATACTCAAATTAATTAAATTAATTATTTGTTAATTAAACTTTAAAAAATATGTAATAAAGATAACAATAATTTAAATAACTTCATTTTCTAATCCCTCTAAACAAAAGTAATAGAAGTTGATTGTTTAAAATAGTTTTTATTACGATGTAGTCATACTCATATGAAATTGAATAAAATAATGAGTGGATACATACTTTATTATTTTAACATTATTAAAATATTCTTTAATTTTGCAATGGTTTCAAATTAATAGAGTGAGTTAAATGAAGAAAACTTAAAAATAAAAAAATGTATTTCCAAAATATTATTAGAGTTTCATTCACTTAGAAAAAAAGAATCAAGATCATTTGTAGTGGGAGCAATAAAATACTAAGACAACTTGTTAAAATGAAAACATACACCTTTTTCCAATTCAGAAAAATTTTATTTTTCGTTAGTTACAAAAATGATTACATATGTATAATGAAAACATATGTCTATTTAAATCACTGAAAATTCGATATTTGAAGAAGACATTTCATTTTACAAAGTTCTAATTGAAGTGTTAATTCTTCTAATTGCTTAATCAATCCATTACGCTGTTCCAATTTAAGTTGGGTGGGTGAAAGATGAATTTTTCTGTGTTCAGCTAAGTCGAATTTATCGAAAAAAATTGGTCACAATCATCACATTTGAATTGCTTGGAAAGCTCACTTTTCTTCGGAATGATGTGGATTTTAAGATGATTCCTTAAGTCCATCTTTCTCGAAAACGTTTCTTCGCATTGTTCACATTTATGAAATTTTCCGTCTTTAATGTGAATTAACAAATGCTTTCGTAAATCACATTGTTGAACGAATGTTTTCTTACACTTGACACAACTCAAAGGCTTTTTTTCTAAATGAAACTTTGCGTGTCTGATTAACACTCTTTCTTGAAAAGGATTTACCACATGTTTCACATTGGTACATGGTAGATGTCATGCGATGAATTATCATATGTTCCATTAAAGAACTCTTTCGAAAAAACAACATTCCACATACGTCGCACATAAAAAGTTTTTTTTTTCTAAATGAATGTTCATATGTTTTAAAAACTCATGTTTCTTGTAAAATTCTGCTTTACATTTTCCAAAAATATAAGGCAATTTAAACATTTGTGATGAAGCAGGAATACTTTTACTAATCGAAACGGGCACATCTTTAATCTCCTGTTCACTCATCTTATCCGAATTGATGACAATAGGCGATTGTGTATCATTAATAACATGCATATTCATTTAAAAACTGTTTTAACTGTGCGAGGACGAAAAATACAGCACATGTATTCAAAACAATAGAAAACGGAATAATGACGTGAAATGAAAACCAACTACACTTAAATCAATGTAGGTGGCGCATCAGAAAAAAGAAGATCACGCGATAACTATTTAATACATAAACTGTTGTGTTCATTTAATAAGCAAGTGTACAAAATGAATCATTTTATAAATACATTTCTTTTTGAATTAACCTGTTTTTATCATTAAATGATTAACTTTTTTGTGAATCCTACTGAAATGCGAGTGTTATAAAAAAAAAAAAAATCTGGTTCATTTCTTTATTGTTAGTTAATTAAAATAGTGACCCATTAAGAAAATTTGTTTTCCTAATACAATGAAATAAAAGAACTATTATCTTGTTTTTCACATAGTACGGAAATACGCTTTATCATTATATCCAGATTAGAAACAGTACATCCTGTTTATGTATGATCGAAACAACAAGCACACAAATAGATATGACCACAAATAGATATGACCACAAATCTTTGAAAATTGAAGAACTGGTTAGTTTTTAAAAGCTTAGGAATAAACTTGTTTTGGTTTAATTGTATATCATTTTAATGCCTTTGTGGCGCAATTGGATAACGCGTTTGGCTGTTAACCAAAAGATGATGGTTCGAATCCATCCAAAGACGAATATTTTTAAACTAGAATCCATAAATTTTGTTACAGTATAAGTAAAAAAGAAACATTCTGGGTGAGTGATAATGAAAGAGTTCATTAACTGTACGAGAAAATCCAGATTGAAAAAAATATCATTACCTTAAAATTTCATTACATTCCTAAAATCCTGTTTATAAATTATCTTTTCGTTCAAATTACTATACTTTCCCGAAGTTGAAGAAGGCATTATTAAATCTAAGAAAATGAATTAATTACTCGAAGTATATAATATATAAAAATTGAATGTTTACTTCTCTAAATTCAATGGCAACAGTCTTTAATTTCATTTAGTACGTAATACAGGGGCAACACACTGTTAATAGTTTCCCCAATGTTGAAATAAATACTAAAATGAATAAATGTTAGCAAAACCTATTCATCTAAAAATTAAATAATTTCTCGAAGTGCACGATAATAAAAATATATAATGTTTGTTTCTCATTTTTTCTAAATTCAATGGCAACACTTTGTTAAAATTTCTACTAAACGTAAAATCATTAACCCACTGATTTTTAAAAAGAAGTCGATACAAAACTGAAAGAAAGCAAATTCAAGTGAAAAAACAATGGGGCCCGCCCAGCCCAATGGTTATAGAAATAACCTAATAATGGGAAGATTGTAGGTTCGAAACCAGGCGAATGGGTAAAGAGATGTATGAACTTGCAACAAGAGGATGAAATTTACCAATCTTCAATTCTAAATGAAATTTTTCAAGTTTCCATCTAGATTCTCATTACAGAAATTCGAATAATGGGGAGTTTCAGGGTTCGAAACCCGTAAGGAAAACATTACTAATATAACAAACCCAACGTATACAGGACGATGCAAAATTAAACTGTGTTTAATCCTTTCCACTGCAATCAGATCTTCATCAAATGACTTAAAACTAGATGAGACTACTAATTTTTTTACTGTTTTTTGAATAATGCAAAGCATAACATTTCTCGTTTTTTCAAAGATTCACTAAAGTTTTTCCAAAAACAGAGTTGTTCATAAAAAACCTTTCAATAAGAATACAAGTTAAATTTATAAAAGAACCTTCATCTAATAATACAATTCCAGTTTAATTCCATCAAAACTAACCTACTATTTTTGACAAAGTTCAAAACAAACGAAAAATTAAATATGTTACAACACATGAAAACTTTCTCATCGAGAGAGGCCGACACTATAAAAAAAATCCTTATTTTTCAGGGGGGGTGGGGGGGGGCAGTAGCCGAACCACTAACCGTTTCCACAATTTAAAGTGCTTCCAAAACCGATTCTCTACTTCAAGAAAAAAATAATAACCCCCCCTAAAAATAAGCCCCCTCAAATATTTAGCCTCACTAAAAGTTTAGCCCTTCATACTTTCTCTCAAAAATAGCTAACCCCTCGTGTTATAGTATGATATTTCCAATCCTACTCTAAGTCGACTCGAAAAAAATAAGCCCCTCAAAAAATTTAGCCCCCTCAAAAAAAATTAACCCCTCCTACCCCCTCCTACTGTAAGACGATTAAATAAAAAATATCCTTTCCAATCAAAAAAATTTCTCTTAAACCTCGTCCTACTATAGTATGATTCTCCCTCCTCCTCACTCCTCACTCCTCCGCCACCGCCCCAATCGAACACCCTTTTCCCCACTACTAATATACATATAACAAAGTCAGTTGCTATCAGTTGCGACAGAACATATCTTAACATGAGTGTCAAGGAGGTGTTATTCGAAATATAGAAATGGTACTGAAGAGTCCACTTCAATGGTTTGTGTGCCAGTTACACACCAATGATATTCCACTGCGACATATTTTCGATTACGTGGATGGAACCTCAACTGGGCTTAGAAGTTTCACTGGTGAAATAGGAAAATTTTTAGTTGTATGTGAGAAGCTACCTGTAGTTTCATTCATGTCAGTAGATCGCACACTATATGAAGTGACTATCAATGAAGACTTAAGTACTAACTGTACTTAATGGGACTTTGTGAAGCCATCAACTGTCGGCATTGCAGTGAAAGTCTATCAAAGAGAAACCCTGAACATGTTTGCCACTCAAGGTAGCTTAAATTCGCGAACAGAATTCTCAGGCACAATGTAGCTTACGAAAATCCGTCCAAGGCATTAGTAACATTAACGACGCTCATCCTAAGAGTCTATGCGCCTATGTGACTCAAGATCAAAACGAAACCATCGGTAATCTATGGTGCATAGCATTTACATCAATCAATCGTTCTTACTTGTTATTTGTCGATATATCTGAAGGACTCATAGACCCAGTTATGCGAAAGTTGTGTTTTAAGCTTACATACACGCAAAATTAACATACGTGCAAAAATTTTCAACTTCCATAAATTTCTGCTGGTGTTCCAAGACACTAAAATATTTGCTTAAATTTAATTTTTATGAAATTTTGAGCTAAAAAAGTAAATCTAAGAGTTAAAGAATCATTCGTATAACGTAAAAAGTACTCTCTGTAAAAGATAAAAAAAACGTTTATCGTTATTATTGAATGTATAAACTTATTTCTTCATACTATATAGAAAAGTCCACATAAAAGTGCAAGTGATAAAGGATACAAAATCCCATTAAAAAAAATTCAAAATAGAAGAATTATTCTCTTGTAAAGGAACCTTACTGTCAGTATATTGGACACGTTTAAGTTGGAACAGTACAGGCTAAAGTGATAAAAGAGGCAATAACAATTTTTTATCAAATAACATACAATTATATGAGATTGCAGTAATTGGATGCGACGGAACTAATATAAATATTGGTCACAAAGGATGAGTTATTTTCCTAATGTAGCTAAACTCAATAGACTCTTACATTATTCATTTGTTTGCTTTCTAGAAATGAGTTGCCTTTACGACATTTACTAAATTCTTTAGATGGCGCAACATTTGGTTCTATATCCTTTTGTGGGCCAATTGGTACAGCAATCAAAACCTGTTTTTAATGTCTATGGAATTTATGTAAAGTTGAAGATGTTAGACGATTTATGGTTTCTAAAATAAACTGATCCCTAGTAATCGAAATGTGGAAAAAGGTTTTTTTTCATATTTTCCTGAAAAACATAACTTAATCACATTATTGTTTTCGTGTTGGACTGAAATAAAAGATAATTTCAATTTGAAAATGACGAAACAAAAGAAATCTAATAATCCTTATAGTTTTCTCTTTTGTCCACAAAAATGGAGTAATCTAGTTGCCATAATTATATAGATGTCATTGAAATTAGAAATAAATAATATCTCGAAAATTAATTCAAATATTAAAATTCCAATACTACGTTTGATACCTGTTGATCAATACAAATAATTTGTGTTAATGTCAGAGCCAAACGTTTCATATTTGAGGAGAAATAGCTGTAAAACATAATCAGTCGTTTAATCAGTCGTTTTATAAAATTGTTTCATAAATTCGTTTAATTAGGATTTTATATATTTGGGGTAGATAATAAAACTCTCACATTTTTTTTCTTTATAAGCAGTGAAAGTATTTAACTCAATGGTACATATATTAGAACTATCTTTATCTTTTAATAAAAATAGATGCACTAAAAAAAAAAATCAAATGTTCTTTAAACAAGGAAAATAAAATATAATCTCAGAATAAAATGTACAACTACCTTTACTGATTTATTGATGATTCTCAAAGCAATTCTTTATCTTTAGGAACTCTTAAAAACTAATACATTTCCTAAAATTAAAGAAGCATTTTAAAAACATTGCATGTGCTATCAATTCGCAAGTAAACATTTTTATGTTCAATAAATATGTTTTGGAGACAAACATGATAAAATAACTGCGTTACCGTTAAATTTCATATTTTTGTTATAATTGCTTGTATAATTTCAATTACACAACTGAAATCATTATCTTGGTATTGATAGCATCTGACAAACTATATGGAAACGAAGTACTACTTCATACCTGGTTAAAGTATCATAATAGCATATTATATTTTTAAATAACGAAAAACCGCGAATGAACTGGCTGGACGATATTGCAAAAAAGATGACGGTTAGACGTCTGGAGGAGTAATGGAAATTGCAAGATACAAAATTAGTATTTATAGGGCACTCCAAACTGTCAGTCACTTGTCGAGCAGAAAATTGGTATAACAGGTTTCGCGCAAGATTACAAAACATATTTTGCATCTATAATGGAATTTTTCGTGTCTAATTGTACTTCAAACTGTAGTAATTACCCTGGACCTAAATAAATTTGTACTTGAAGCATTTTTATACTTTTAAAAATAAGGATTTTTTTTAGCTACTACAAAATGTTGAAAATTTCAACAGTACAATCACAAAAAATAAGAGTAATAAAAATTAAATTTTAGGTTTAGTTTATACAGACTAACAAGAAATATATATTTTAAAAATTTCATGGAAAAATATTTAGAAGGTTTTGAGAAATCCTGAGTATTACTCCCAAAAGCGTCATTTGAAGAAAAATAACTTGAAAGTTTCAGAAACGCCGCTTCAGCGTTTGAGCGGGTATATTCTATAAATTATGTTCTAATGGGAATTTTAAGGAACAGTGTTCAAAATGTTCAGAAAATATATGAGTTTAACATCTAAAAATATTAAAATTTCGAAAATTTTGAAGCTTTAAGAGTCCTGGGAACTTTAAGTTTTATCTAATCTACATTCCAACTTTTTAAAGATTTCTTTCAATATGTAAAAGATTCATGCTACTGAAGAGAGATTCACATAAATGTATCTTATAAATCCATCACATTAAAAAAATAATATTAATAATAAACAGGAACTATAATCATCTGTGCTTTCCTATGCAGGGTTATTTTTGTAGTCTTTTTGTACAGTCTAATATTTTCGTTCAACAAAATATGTAGACAAAACTAAATTTCCTAATTTCTTAGAACGAAGTATAAAAAAAAAAATATATCAATGTTCACAATGCAATTTAATGAATATTTTAATTTCTCAAGCGTTAAAAATTGTAAAACTATATTACATAACTATTTACCCGACAGCCAAGAAGGGTTACTTGTTTGACGCGTATCTTGGTATGCGGAATTTTTATACCCTAGAAACATCCGAACGGGTGGATGGATTTTAATGAATGAGGTCTCTATCGATTTGTTTTAACTTTCCGATGGTCACGATTGTTTTTATAGGTTTGTTTTTATAAATTTAAAATGGCGGCCGTAAAATACAAAATTGCGGTAGACACAAAAAAACTTTATACGCACCATATTAAGTGACATATAATTGGATAGTTCTTTCAAAATGAAGACGATGTTTCATTGACTATTTTACAATTAGAACCTCCATTTAAATATTACACAACCTGGGAGTTGTGTAGGTAAGATCTCTAGCTTTACTGCAACTCTAACCTTCATTGAAATATGTAGGCCTCATCAAAACAGTGTTTATAAATATGAACTAACAATTAAACACAACTTAAAAGTCATCGATAAAAGTAAATAAAAAAATAGGTATGTAATATAAAAGTAGTTTCGCATTGATGAGAAATAATTAGATAGAGACCTACATAGATAAAATCTTTTAGATGATGTCTTTAATATATTTTTGTCTGTATTTAAACGTTAATACTTAAATGTCACAAGGGTAACGGAAAACATACAAAAGATTTAATTAAAAAAAACTACTTAAAATTTCTACCCAAAACTTCTAATTCTCTTATTTCGAGGTATAAGACGTATATTATATTAAATATTATGTTTATGCTATGCATGGAATAGGCTCTAGGGAGTTGTCACAAGAGTAACAAACGTCTGTGTCACAAGAGTAACACATAATAATTTTGTCCATAGTTTGATATAAAACTGCGTTGCAACCAAATCAAACAGAATGTATAATGTTTTTTTTTTGTTTTTTCTCTTTTATTAGAGCAGTTCTTGAAATAGTTTTAGCTATAACTAAGGTTATTTTGTAAATTTTAAGGAAGATAAATTATCTTTATTACTGTATTTTTAATGGGTGGATTTATTTTTATTCATTTTTGGTATTACTTAAGATTTTAAAATAATCATGATATGTAATTAAAGAGATAATGACACAACTCAACTCGTGTAATTTTTGTGTGCTTTCTTTTGGTTTGAAGCACATGGTCTTTGATTAGATATTTTATAGGCTATGTAAAGCTTCGTTTACTAAATTCTGCTGTATAACCTACAGAGGTTCTTATAGAACGCTTATAGAAAGTATTCTGATAGTATATTTTAAAAGAAAGATTTTAATATTGCTTCTTATACACGACATTGTTTTAAAGAGAATGAAAAATTCTGCTAAGCGCCAAAAATTGTAGAGAAAAATTAAGAATGAAATTGAATATGTTTTTGTGAGAATGAAACAAAACAAAATATATTACGATAAGGTTAAGAAAAGTCTTAGAACCAGCAAAAGCTTCAACAAGAAAATGGGAATATTAAGAAAAGGAAAAAGTAGAGAATAAGCTAACCTCACATACTGTAACGGAAAAAAATCTAACTCCACAGCTTTGGAGAATTTTATGTCGATGAAGATTTAAAAGAGGTCATTCTCCAGATAAATCTAGGTTACTTAAGCGTGAAAAAGGTCACATAATTTCATAAATTCTAGGGGACACTTAATAAGATAATACGTTTTTTGTTTAAAGAAGATTTCCTAAATTGAAATTTTGGAAATTCCTTTCCAGCTTTAAAGCCTAGTTTCATAAAACAATAGAAAATGACTCATCATAATATCTCCATTTGTTGCTGTCGCGAAAAGATTCAAGCAATTCATAATGCAGCAACTGATTTATTTCCTGCATTAAACATTCCTGTGATGGATTTGACGACTTTGTCTGCCGAGATACATGATAATTAGAATTTAGGAATTCAGAATGTCTAATTTGCGGAGATAACATCCACGAATTATTTGAAAAGGAAGTCCATAATACAGAACTTCTTATAAGTTATTGTAAATAGCAAAACGTTGATTGACGTTTTGCTATTGACAAAACGTTTATCAACATATTTTCAATACAGTTACTTTTTTCAAAACGTTGATAAACGTTTTGAAAAAGTAGCAGTTAAAGAAACCATTTTTAATTGTTTAAAAAATTTCGAAAGCAACTAAATCCATTTCTGTGGCACACATTCATTGAAACTTGTACAAGGGATTATTTTCGTAATGCCAAAAAAATAACATTTCTCAAAGAATAGTTATGCGTGCTAAAAAAGCAATTCTAAGATGTACTGCTTATTTTGTCAAAATAAATAAAACAATAAAGTTTCATTACTTTGCTAGAAAATACCAACAGCGAAGGGCATTCAACAAATACAATTTGTTAAAACCATTAAAATTGACACTATCTACTACAAACCTTACGCTAACATGGTTAGTACAAAGAATTTGTGTTTCATTAAGTAAATCATGATATAGGAGAAGTTGCAAATGCTATTATAGATAAGGAAGACAATGACTTATTCTGTTAAGAAGCAGAAACTGAGAGGTTGCTATGTGGTTATAGTGTTTGTTAATTTTAGAAATTTTACATTATTTTATGTTATTTTTAAATTAAACCATCCTTAACAGTTGTTCTCTATGGAAAATATTTTTTTAACTTATTTTAATTATTTTATTTAGTATTTAAACTGAATTTTTGCTAAAATTACATTATGGACAAAATGTCACACGAGTAACGTCACAAGAGTAACACTTAGCATTTTGCAAAATCAAATGTAACTAATTCATGTGTTATCAGATGAGTTCAATGATTAATGCTTTTTAAAAAGATATATTTACTCTGCTATATTCTGTAAATTTTATTTCTATAGTCTCATATAATTCACAGAATTTCTGCGTCAAACTCAATTTTTGAAAATTGCATTTTTTTTTTTGTGGTCACAAGAGTAACAAAATTTTCATTTATTATCTAGCCAAGTAAAATGCTTTTTGTTACAAATTGTATATCGTTTATGAAAGTAGAGTATATGTATTTTTAAGAAGTTGCATTAAATTTATCTTAAATATATTTTGTAATAAAAGAATTGGAAGTATATATGGAAATTTGCTCTGGTGGTCACAAGAGTAACAGTGGACGTTCACATATGTATATTTAAAAATATGAAACAAGATATTTCGATACTATTTTCATTGATCGTTTCACAAAATTAAATATCTAGCAGATTTAATGATATTGAGCTAATATGATTTCAGCTAATATGTATTTTACAGCGTTGAGGTTTTATTTGTTTTGTTTTTTCTTACATAAAAGTAATTATTTAACACATCCGTGGGAGGTGGGTTATATATATCACACTTAATTTAAATTATCAAATGCACCAATAGCAGAAGAAATTTTAAACAGAATTTTACATTTATAATGTATGTGAAGAAAAAGCTTTTACTTATTATGAAACAAATTTGGTCGTAAAACCTGATGTCATTTTCCCTGAATCACCTGAATCATTTCAAGATTTTATGAACTGAAGTATTTTGCCCATGAAAAGGTTATTCGCCTGTTCAATATATATGTACATTTAAAAATATATCCTTACAAGAATTTTCTAGGATCACGCTAACACATATAAAACAGCCCAGCGATGACCACTGGTTGATGGAAAGTATTTGGAACACTTCATTCATATATCGTTCACATGAGCTCAATAGACTATTAACTAATAGACTAACAACTATATCAATAATAAAATTAAATGTAAAAAAATAAAAAAACCCGACTTCCGAACTAATTAATTATTTCTCATCAATGTTATCTATTTTTGCATTACATACTTTTTTTTTCTTTACTTGTATTGATGACTTTTAAGTTGTGTTTAATTGTTAGTTCCTAACTATAAACACTGTTTTGATGAGGCCTATAATGGTTAGAGTTGCAGTAAAGCTAGAGATCCTACCTACACAACTTCCAGGTTAAGTAATATTTAAACGGAGCTTCTGACTGTAAAATACTCAATGAAAGATCGTCTGCATTTTGAAAGACTTATCCAATGATATGCCACTCAACAGGGTGCGTAAAAAAAATTTTTTTTCGTGTTTACCACCATTTTTTTTTATTTTACGGCCGCCATTTTGAATTTATAAAAACAAAACCTAGCCTATAACCATCGGTCGGTTAAGACGAATCTATAGACCCCATTTGTTAAAATCCATCCAGCCGTTGGGATATTTCGTGTGTATACAGAAATTCACATACCCAGATACGCGCGAAACACATAACCCTTCATGGCAGTCGGGTAAAAATATTGCCAATACAAATGTTGTAGAGATTAAAATTCCGTGTAAAATGAGTTCCTACACTTAATATTTTTGTAGAACATTAAGTTCACAATTCCATTCCTAAGTTTTAGCTCATTGGTTTGCGGGAAGAACTCAAAATTAAGTAGGGGGAAACTTTACATTATTTAAATTTTACAGTTTAGGCCCAGAATGAACGTACAAGCTTTTGTCGTTGTTGTACTAGCTGAGCGTTAGAAAATATATACATATTTATAGTCGAAAAACACGATTTTTTTTATTACCTTAACAATATCTCAAAACGACTAACAATATCAAGAGCATTGTCAACACAAATGTTGTAGAGCTTGAAATTCTGAATAAATTGAGTACCCAGATTAATATTTTTGTTAAACATGGAGGTCGTCATTCTATTTCAAAATTGTACCTTAATCGCAAACCAAGAGCTTGAAGCCAGGAAAGACCAAATTATCCATGCGCCCGGTCTCCAGTTGTTATATATATATATATATATATTTAAAATTGTCGTGTCCTTCGCGATGTTTTTGTAATTATGATAGGGCTTTATTTTGTACTATAGGGATGAACTTCTTGCTCGCTGACGGTCGCCAAACCCGTGAATTGCTAAATGTTTCACATTGGGATCGCTACGCGATCCCAGCTCGCTTCGCTCGCTCGCCACTATTTATGTCAATTCTAGCCAGAATGAGTGCTATCATAAATCATTATAATGTATTAAATTTACAAATATTTTTACTGTCTAAAAAAGTAATGGAAAACTGTCAAAAATGTAAATAAAAATGCATTTACGTGGTGCTGCCAATGGGTATAACACAATTTAACATTATGAAATTTACAAATTTTTGAGACGACAAATAATCCCTAAAAAAGTAACTGAATTTTTTGTTGAAAATGTAAATAAAAATGCATTTATCAAAAGTTTGGCCCTTTGACTTGTTGATCATCATTGAGAAAGCTAACCGAACAGGAAATTGACGTCGTTTAAATTTAAATGGCATGTTAGTGTTAGGTGGGGTCCTTCTCCTTTCATTTCACCTATAGTATTGAAAATCCCGGCTTAAATTCATTTAAAACGATAATAAGAAGATATAAAATATGCTATGTCTCACACTAACTAACTCTAAAAAGAAGTTTTCGTCTGTGTGTAAATACAATCTTGGATCAAAAAGCTGATTTTCTGAATTTCTCACGTCACCGTAAAACCGACAAACAGCAACTGTTATTCATGCATCGCTCAAACGGTTTTTGTTAAAAGAGAGATTCTCCTGGATTTTCATTTCATGAGCTGGTTGGGACATGTGACCGTAACTCAAGCATTGAGAATCGTCGCTGTGGCTGTTGCCAAATAGCAAGCTACAAATACAGCCTTTTTTCGCGCTACGTAAGAGAAATATATATATATATATATATATATATATATTGAGCGCCAACCTCAAACCATAGTTTTAAAAGGAAGATTTTTTTTTTTTTTTACTTAAAGATAATAGTACTTTTTTTCAATATTTCGAAAAAAGATTTTAAACTTTTATAAATTTCATTTTTATTAAAATCATCTTAGTGCTTTTCGTGAAATATCGATGTGTAAAATCGTACTATTGGTTAACATTGAATTCCTCTTGCGACAACGCCACTGCACATTCAATTGTTCACACATCCCCCACCAATCCTCGCACTTTATTTTCAACCTCCTTAATTCTAATACATATGCATAGTTATTCACTCTGTATACAACATATAAAATACTACGCATATTTCAAATAAGATATCGGAAATAATAAACAATATTTTCCATCATTTACGAATCATTTTTTAAATATGCTAAAAATCGTGAAAAAATGCACTTTTTATGTTATTAATTTGTTCGTCGTGGCAAAAGCTCACTTAGCCGGAGAGGGGAATTTAGTACTTTACTTCTAGCCATTGTCGAAGCGATTAAAATAATATCCAGCTTTCCCCTTTATTGATTATGGATTCGGCTTCTTTTTCATCCGTACTACTGTGCTATAACCAGTAAACAAGAGGTTAAATCATAATTCTCAAAATATCTAAAATAAAGACCTAAAAATATTACAGAATCATTGTAAATGCCTATATAAATTAAAATATATACATGTATGTAAGAATTAGATACAGTGTGGGCTGCTAACGTCGTCTGTTTTGGCTTCAAGTTCTTGATTAGTAATATAGACAAAATTTAGAAGTAGAATTGTGAACTTAATGTTCAACAAAAATATTAAGTGTTGATACTCATTTTATTAAGAATTTTAAGCTCTATAACATTTATATTGACAATGATTTTGAATGAGTTATTGTTATTATAATTAATAAAAACGTGTTTTTCGACTATAAATCTTTACATATTTTCTAACGCTTACCTGGTCAGAGGGGAAAACTTAGTACATTCATACCAGACCTAAACTAAATGTATTTAGACAAAATTTAGTTTCCCCTAATTAATTCCGAATTGACAATGTTTTTGATAGAGTTTTTTTTTAGACATTGTTATGGTAATTAATAAAAGCGTGTTTTTCGACTATAAATCTGTGCATATTTTCTAAGGTTCATCTAGTAAGAGGTGGAAAACTTAGCACATTCATTCTAGACCTAAATTA
Organism: Maratus speciosus; assembly: GCA_963932465.1. NCBI lineage: Eukaryota > Metazoa > Arthropoda > Arachnida > Araneae > Salticidae > Maratus > Maratus speciosus. Next base: position 539,455,698 of record OZ010786.1, on the reverse strand, counting down.
AAGGAATTCAAACAATATGAGAAAGAGCTAGAAACAAATAAATATATATTCAGTGAAATGAAGATGAAAATTATTAAAATTGATTATGAAAATTAATGATTAAGTATAATTTTACTTAGCCAGTGATCCTGAGCAAACATTCTTACACTTCCAACACAAAATTCTTTTCACACAAACATTTTTTCTTACACAAGCATTTTTTCAGTACCGCAATTTCTAGTTTCTAATTTTGGGATCAAATAAACACAGTTGAACCTGCATTTTTTCTTAATAAAATGTTATGTATTACTCAGTAGTGCTTTTGTTTTACCTTATACATAAAAAAAAAAATTTCATGTTCGAATAATACTTTTTGATCCTCAAAGTACAGCCAAGGGATTACGATAAGTTTTTTCCCCATACGTATAAATAATTCTGAACGTCGGATTCTGTTTTTCGTGTCTTTACCACTATCAGAGTTTCATATAGCATCATTTTTTATTTCAAATAACAGAAGAATGTTGCACGAAAACGTTCTTTTCGTTATTTTCTTCAAGAACTACCGCTCAGTAGCAGGAGTAATGTTATTTTCTCTTTTTAATATTCCGTAAATTTTTCCAATCACCCTGCAAAACTCGGTTAATGTGTATTATAGTTTTAAAAATAAGAATATGTAGAACATAGATAATGTTTGATTCTATAGTCTTCGACTCAATATCTTGTCTACCAACCTTGCTGTCATATTATTAGCGGTAAGTTCACAAGTAATCTTATTGTGGCATAACCAAGCTCGATATCCCATTTTTGCTTCTATGTCTCTTCCAAATATTTACCTATATTAACGAAAAATTTCACAACTTTCAAGATTTAGCAGCTTACTCGGTCGACTGTACTCCTAAGACCAATGAGCATCTGTCTCTTCTTAGTTAAGGAGATAGTAGGCTTTCAAAATCACGAAATTCAAAGGAAAAATTTGTTTTTATTTGGAGAATTATGGAAATAACTGCTCAATTTAATCAGACGCAGAAACAAAATATCAAATCTGACTCTTCTTCACAGAGATATAAGTTTGTCTGTTTGTAAAAACCGAAAAATAAAATTTCATAAAATTTAAATGTTCTTATCTCAAAATGTATATTTTTGAAAATTTCTAACTTTTGAAACGTTTCATGAGTATACCTAATTAACAGATTATTTTGAAATTTGTACTGTATATCATCTATACAATAATAAATAAATGTTAGCACAAAAAAAGTTTTTTCGTACTGATATTTATGAGTATATGAAAATGTATATCTACATTTTTAGAAAAAAAACAAAGCATAATATTTATTTTTTTTTCTTCTTATACATTGAGTGATCATTTACAATTCATACCAACTTCCATTGTAATATATAAAAAGTATCCCATAAATAAATAATCTCATATTTGATGCAAAAGAAATATGCATGTGGCATTTTAAAATATAATAAATATATTTTTTTATCAATTTAAAATTTCTTGAACTTAAATTTTTTTTATTATTTCAACGCCAAATTTTGAATATATTTGAGCCTGCCAATAACAGGTTTGGCAATTTTCAAAATAATTCATCGGAAAACGATTGATGTGGTCATTAATGTCCACTGTCTGCTTAACCATGTGTGGCCTCATGGAAATTCATTTGCATTTGTAAAAAAAAAAAAAAAAAAAAAAAATGTTTTCGCGCAGTGGTGATTTTTTTTTTGTCCAGTGAACTTACATATTATTTAATTTTATTATTTTTTATTTCGCAATGTTTCGAAGTAGTTAAACTACAGTTATCATTTTGAAATATTATCTTCCAAATTATGGTTAACTATATTTTACATTTAGTAAATCCTGCACGGCTGTGTTTCTAAATTCTTTTTAAATGTTATTTATATATCCAGTACTACGAGACACTGAAAATTTCTATTTATTATGTTTACTGAATAGATTAAAATTTCATCATTTATCATTAGGTAATTACAATGCAAGACTTTTTTTTTTTTTTTTTTTTTTTTTTTTTTACAAGAAATTAACCTAGTTTTTAACACATTCGTTGTTTTCTTTCTTATGAATAGTGAAAAAACGTTAAACGTTTTTACAATAATGCTGTTATTCTCCATTATTATATTCATTTTCATTTTCATTTTCATTTACTTGTACGCAATAAGTAAATACTATCCTAGAATGTGAATATTTTTAACAAAAGATTCAAATGTTTTAATCTATTTCTTTTCGAATTAAATGGTAATGATCATTAAAAGCAACATTTAGTTAAAACTTTATCGTGAAAAGGGAAATACTAGTTACAGCTTTTTTTTTGTTTAAATTGAATAACAAGAAATTAAAAGGAAATGCTTTTCCCAGATGTATGATGTTAAATATAATTACTGAAATCTTGCAAATAAAAATAGAAAATATATTTACATTTAGTAGCAGTAATTTTCTAATTGATTTATAAAGAAAATTTTCTTTAAATGTATGATATGTTAACTAAAAACTTACAAATATATAGCTGTAATTCATTTTATTGTTAATTTGGATGTTTGATAAACAATTTAAAAAACAAAATCTATTCCACACGTGTTGGTATTTCTAAAAAAATATAGTGCAAAGTTTTGAAAATAACATAAGAAATAAAGAATGTTGCATGTAGCATAAACAAATTGCCTGAAATGTGAATCATAAAATAAAAGTGAATACGTTGTATGTACTTTGTTTTCTCATTTTTATTTTATTGTGGATTCAATTCATAATGAATTGAATGTATGAAGTTGCAATATCTAATATAACACTACAAAAAATTGTATAAAATTAAGAACTTTTGTTAAATTTCCTTTTTTATTATTTTATTATATTTATTTTAAGTAAATATATATATATACATTGGTTCCTTACGAATGTTCTTCGTAACATCCTTGCTGATACTATTTCTTCTAATAATTCAAAATATAAACCTAATATGTCGCGTTCCTAACATATCGCTCTGAATGAGATTAAGTCCAATGATAATCTTATTATTACTAAAGCAGATAAAGATGGTCAAATTGTTATTATGGATAAAAAAGATTACTGTAATACAGTTTATGCACTCTTAGCTGAAGGTTCTTATGTTGAAATTAAAAAAAGATCTTACTAATTCGCATCTTTCCACTCTCAAAAAAAGTTATTAAGAATTCTGTATTTTTAAATGACAACAATGAATATGGTGTCATTCCTTCTTGAGCCATATGCGCTCTTTTTTCTGCTTTGCCCAAAGTTCATAAAACCAATGTTTCCTTAAAACCTATTGTCTCTAATATTGATACTGTTACTTATCCTGTTGCCAAATTTTTAACATCCATTTTTTATCCTTTATGCATTTCGAATTCTCATACGAAAAAAAATTTTTTATGATTTTGTTAGTAGATAAAAAAATATTAATCCATCCAATTTTTCTATCCTTTCTCTTGATGCTAAATCTTTATTATCTAATGTTTCGGTTGAATTTGCCTTTCTTGCTTGGAAAAAAGATTTCGGGAGCTACTTTTCTCTGATGTTGAAGTCCAAGATTTTGTTAATTTAACTAAAATTTGCATCACTCAAATTACTTTTGAATTTGATAATAAATTCTTCAAACAATCAGACGGCTGGGTAATCCTTTATCTGCAATTCTTTCTGATATTTATATGCATTATTTTGAGGAAAAATTATTAAATCAAATTAATTTTAAATGTTGGATGCGTTATGTCGATAATACTTTGGTTTTAGTTGATAATGCTTTTGATATTTCTACCGTTCTTCAAACTGTCAATTCTACCGACCAACGTATTCAGTTTACTTTTGAATTAGAAAATTGCAATAAACTTCCTTTCCTTGATGTTTTAGTTACCAAATGTGATTCTTCTTTCAAAACTTGTATTTATAGAAAACTTTTTTCTGTGTCTAACCCACCTAATGCTCTCTCAAATCATCCTGTCAACCAAAAAAATCGGAGTTTTTTGCACGTACGTAAATCGTGCTTTCATCTTTTTCCGACTCTCCATCCCTTAAGGATGAGCTTAATTACTTAAAAACTGTTCCTGTCAAAAGAGTTTTCAATCCTTCTGTTATCAACAATGCTGTAAAGAAATTCAATAGCCCGTCTAATAAATCTACTCTTTCCAAATCTGTCAAAAGCAAAGCTTAAAATTTGGTTGTCCTCCCCTTTTATGCACCTTTATGTTTCAAATTAGCTAAAGTTTTACGACGTTTCAATTTTAACATTATCTTTAAACCTGTCAATAAATTCAAATTTATCTACTAAATCTCCTGTTCCTGATCTTCGTGAATGGGGAATTTATAATGGGCCTTGTAAGGGCTGTGATTTATCTTATATTGGTCAAACTAAAAGAAATCTTGAAATCCATTTAAAAGAACACTCTCATAATGTAATTAATCAAGAAATTTCTAAATCTTCTATTTCCAAGCACCCTTGGGATTCAGGTCATAGTTTTAATTTTCAAAATGCTAAAATTATCTTTAATGCTAATAGTAACTCTGAATTGGACTTTCTTGAAAATTTAGCTATTTATCTTAATCGTGATGTTTTTGTTAATGATAAATCTCATTCCACAATGCTCTCTACAGCTTGGAAAAACCTTTTCAGTACTACCGTATGATTTATTTTTTGTATTAATCTTTTGTATTAGTCTTTTTTATATTTTATTCATTTATTTATTTTTTTAATTTCATGTGTTCCCATATTTTAATATATGTGTGTGTTTTCATTTTATTATTATTTTTCCCCGATTTTCTTTCTTATTTCCCTTCTACTCTGCGTTCTTTTGTTTTGATTATAATGTTCTGTGATTGGCTGTTGTCTTCTACTTTTCTATTGGCTGTTGATTTCTAATTTCCTATTGGTTGTTGATTTCTAATTTCCTATTGGTTGCTGATTTCTAATTTCCTATTGCCTGTTTCTTCACCCTGTTTCCCTTCCCTTATCTCTCATTTCAGTCTTACAGCTGCTTTCTTACTAGAAGCAGGTCTTCTTTGCGCCTGACGAAGAAAGACTCAGATCTTTAGAAAGGCTTAGTGCATTTAAAGGTTTTTGGTGGTGTTTTAAGAGGATCTTTTAGTTCTTATATATTCACACCAGTTTCAACTTATTTTTCTACACGATTTGTCATGTCAATGAAAGCGATCAGACACGATTTTTATTACAGATACAAAAAAAACCACAAATATTATTTTTTATAGTTTTACTTACTCATGATTTTATTAGCTTCCATGGTATAAACGGTAAGCAGTTATCCTTTATTTTACATTTATAAATTCAAAAGTCATTATTTATTACATTCAACTGAAACCTTTTTTGAAATTGTCAGCATACCTCAATAACAACTGTTTGCGTGACTGAATAAAATATATAAACGCATACGAAAGAAAACAAACACAAATATATTTATAACAATCCATTTTTCGTCACGAAATGTCATTTATAAATGTTCTTACACAGAATATTTGGAGCAGGATTGTTAAAACATGTGATAAAAATTTTAATATAAATAAAACATTGTGAGTGAATCTATTCGAAGAAACTGTAAATGTCAAGTATTTTGACAAGTATTTTATTTTGCTAAATTCTAATGTTTCTAGCTCTAACAGTAATGATGTTTTTTTATAGTGATTCCTGAATCTGCGTAAAATATAAGGACAATGAAGGGTCATTTTGATAATTATTTCTGAATAAATTTCGGTTCGAACCCGAAATGTCTTTTTAACACTAGAAGAGCCGAAATTTGGACTTACCTAAAACCGCCATTGGGGGTCATTTTGACCCTCGTAAGAAATTCAATCCCTATCAAAGTAAATGATTTTTTTATTGATACATGATGTTGAAATTACAATATATAAAGGTTTTTAAAGATTTTATGTCTATAGATATATTATTATTATTTTTTTTTTTTTACTTATTATTTATTTTTTAGAGTTCGTTTTTTCAATGCTTATGAAATTTTTATTTATTTTTTATTTATCATTTTATTTATTTTTATTTGAATGAAAATATATAAATGACAATATGTAATGCAATATATTTTGTTAAACAATATTCTTTAACAGGAGTACAAGTAATATGAAAACAAACAAAAGTTACAATTACAAAAAATACAAATTAGCACACAAGATATTTCAAAAAGAGAAACAAAAACACGAATAAACAGTTAAATTTCTTCCAAAGTTATCTAGACATTAGCGCAAGTAGATCAATATGCGCGCTTGACAGTGACAGCAACACATTTACCACAAATTGGTTTACCACAAACTGCTACGTCTACGCCACATTTAGTTTTATTGTAGTAAGTGATAGTGTTCGGCTTCTTCTTTGCACTACTATCTACAAACACATTCGTGTGCATATTGCTAAGAATCACGACATTCTTTTTGTTCTTGCACCTATATATCGTGAGTGTTTTATTCCCATTTTTCGACGCAGAAGATGAATATCGTGGCGAAGATGTGTCGCGAGCAATAGGAGGTAATTCTATCTTGTTCATACTAATCGTCCCAACTATTGTAGTTTTCTTAGCGGACAGTTCATCTGCGAGTTTTACAGACGTAAAAAAATTGTCAGTAAAGACATTGTATCCGGCGTTTAGAAATGGTTGCAGTAATTTCAGCACTACACTTTACCCAAGTTGTAAATCAGTTGGCTGCTCTTCGTCATTGCCCAAATACAGATGGCCATTCAAAACATATTTTGATTTTACATCAGCTGCTAGCCTGAACTTGACGCCAAATTTATCCGGCTTATTCGCCATGTATTGAATAAACCTGCACCTTGATTTACACGGCAAAAACTGTTCATCAACCGTTATCTCTTCATCAGGATTATAGCACAAATAACAATTTTCAATTAGCTTGTACCAGGTTTCAGAAGCGAGGGCAAATTTATTTGTGGCTAGGCGCTCCATTCTGCTACTTCTCACATTGAATCTGAGAAACCTCATGATTTCACAAAAACGACTGCGTGACATTGCTCTTTGAAAACAGGTGGTCCCCAATTTTTGTTTCACAAATCATCTGCACAAAGTTTTGAATGACCTAGCTCCCCATGGACATATAATAGGGCGATAAAAGCATCCAGTTCCTCCAGAGTAACATTACCAGTTGTGGCACCTCCACGCTGACGTCGTGCTTCAACAACTGTACATGTTTGAATGTGTTTCACCATTGCTTCATTTATCATCAAACGCCAGGCCGAAGCAGTATTTATCCTAATGTTACGACTAGCAGAAGGTATGGGTCACTTGCAATTTTTACAATATTGCGATCTGGCGTGCGACCTGTAGTAGAGGAGGGGCCACTAAGGTTCATGGGAGTCCAGAGAATTGCCGCTGGATGACGTGTACGTATCGTTACTATTGCCAGCAGAAAGATTTGGCACATTATTTCCTCGTCCTTGTGTACGCCCACGTCCACGTGAACGTCTTTATCCGCGAATAACATGGGAAACCACATTGCCAGGATGTTCAATGGCATCACTGTCACTGCTTTCGGAAGACGACGTATTCTGTAAGTTCACATTATCAACGCGAAAATCTTCATCGTTGCTGTCGTCACCACTGATATCTAAATCTAACTTATCCAGGAGGGCAAGACACTCATGTGTACTCCGTCATCTCCGCATTGTTTATACGAGAAAAAAGCTTACACGCTGGTCTCAATCGAAAGCTTTGAGAATGATGCTGTGGAAACTAGCACCGTGTTCCGTTATCGGCTGTAGCTTCAACAAAACTATTTTCCCTCCAAAACTTCTGAGGCATGCCAGCGCTACTAGGTGCGTGCGCATTTCAGCGAGGAGTCTCAGTGCTTAGTTCGCTACTGGTAACCAGCACTGGTATCAGTGCGCGCGCAGATTAGAGAAAAGTAGTACCTCCGCATCGCTATGCGTCATTGAAACAAAGCCTTACTTTTCTTCTTTTATTCATCGCGATAAGAAGTGAGTGTTTTCCCACGTCCAGAAAACAAAAATGAGATAACGGGAATTCGAAAACTGACTTTCACTTCAAAATCGTTCATTTTTCTTATGGGGGGCAAAATGACACCTTTTGGCGGTTTTAGGTATTTCGATGATTATTTAGTTTAATAATTAATATAGAAACATGAAAAATTGCCACAGTACTCTTGGAAGTATTTTAGACAAAGTCAAAAAATATCGGCTGCGGTGTCCGCTGTATGTTAAAATAAAGCATGGGAAATTGGGGAAAAAGGCACAATGACCCCAACGGCGCTTCTAGTGTTAAAATACATTTAAAAGACAAAAGAACAAAAAAAGTGAAATAAATAATTCAAGCAGTTTTAAATACAAATTATGTTGTATTTTTTTTTATTTAACTTGAGTGAAATTTTCGGCATTCTAGTGTTAAGCAAATTATACAGATCAACATACATAATTAACCCTTTGGGGTCGAAATTCGGCAAACAGAAACCGAAGCTTGGTATAAATGATTTTATTTTTATATTGTATTCGCACCACTATATTTTAAAAGAATATTTTTTATTGAATTTCTCTTGCACATTCTGTTCTAGTACAAATAAAATTTCTTATTAGAAAAAGTGGAGCCAGTCAAATAAAATCGTGTAAGCGAATACTATGCTTGAGGGAAGTAGTCCGATCTTTAAGTGTTAATAAGAAAGAACAAAACTGGGACTTCCAAGCTTTTGTTGGAAATTCTCTGGTGACTGTTAATCTAATAGTTTTATCTTAGGAAAGGGGTCTGTCATCTTTGAATATGAGGAACTCTTTAAAAAATATTTTCGAAATCATTATAGTAAATTACTAAACAGAAAAAAGACATACATGAGTCAAATATATGCATTAGAAATTCATTTTTTTCTGCTTTCTAAAGAAAATAACTTCAAAAGATTGCGGAAGAGGCTTTTGATCTAAATTTGTGGTAAGTGGCTTTGCATATATAACGTTTTAAAAATTTTGGATGCCCTCACCCCTTACGATATCACACGTTATCATGCCTCGACCCCCCCCCCCCCACACTAATGATATCATTATCAATGCCTAAAAATTCTTTTGATGTTATGAATTTTTTTTTTTTTTTATTTAGAGTGATATACAAAAATTTTTACATTTATTTTTCGTATACTTGATTGATTCAAATGAAGAGAAGTCAATAAAATATTACATTATATATGAAATAATTTTATATCAAATAACACACTATTTATAAGTATTTTATAATAGCTTTTTGTTTCATAATGCATTAAACAATAATAATGTCTTCTTGCACTTGCCTCTTATGGAGACGGCAGGGACAGATAGAACTTCTTATCAACAAAAAAGGTGGACAACATTCTTTCTCTTTCTGTTTTATTTACTAGTAAACACAAGTATCATTTCAAATATACTTATCATGTGGTTTATAGAACAGTAGATTATATACGCATATACATAAGAAGAATAGGAATGCCAAACTTTGGGGTAATCAATATTTGGACTTTTATTACCACTTAATGATTTTAATAATAACTTAGTATTTTTATAAAAAAAATAGGTAATAGACTAAAAAAAATAACATGCTATTTTGATCTAAAGACCAAGTTACAAATAAAAATTGAAAATTTCGGTCAGATCAAAAATTATAACAAAACTAAAAGACACTCCCCCCTTCCGCCTAGATATATCCTACGATATCAGGTGCCAGACAACTACCTCACCCTAAAATGATAACGTTATATATGCACAACCCTTAATACGTACCACAATTTGGCTACATGCAAGAACATAATCATTGGAATTTTACATTATGTATACATCAAACAGATTATTTTTTAGACCAATTAAAGTTCATTAAAACTTAAAAATAAAATTGCTAAAGAAAAACGAAATTATAATAATCAAATAAAATGTTTAAACGTGATTGTAATTTTATACCTAATGTAATTTCGCATGAGAAAGTTAATTGATTGAAAGTTTGTTATATTATTTGAATTACTTTTAACATAATTCAAAATATAATTTTACCTCTTGCGTAAGTTCGAAATTCCAATTTTGTGCAAGATTTCATGTTTTCTATTTAAATATTAGCTGTTTTTAATTATACTGTTAGTGACTATAACATTTTAGATATTTGTTATTTTTTTAATGTTCCGAATAAATCCCTACACCATCTGTTATGTAAAAGAAAGAAATCCCGCACGATTCTTATTACACATACCAAATTACTTTTCTTTTCTTTTTTTTTTTATTTGGTAGTTGTACTCGCTCAAGATTTTATTACTTTCCATTGCATAAATGGTAAACAATTATACCTTTTCTTTACATTTATAAATTCAAAAGTCATTATTTACAACATTCGGCAGAAACAAACATAAATAAATGTAAAGCAATCAATTTTTCTATACGATATGCCGTTTATAAAGTTTCTTACATAGAATATTCGAAGCAGGTTGTTAAGGTGTCTTGTACCTTTTAAACGCGTCGAAAATTAACGAAAAACTTCAACATTTGAATTAGTCTATCTTCAAAACCTTTTCATGCATAAACATGAAATTTTGGATATTGATTAAACAGTTTGTGCTTTCTGCTTTGTTATATACTACCATTAGAAATGTATTAGAAATTTACAGAATTTGTGTATTATTGAAATCAAAATATGTTTTTTTTTTTTTTTTTTTTTTTTTTTTTTTTTTTTTTTTTTTTTTTTTACTCCAGAAATCATTACGCATATATCTTGAGAAAGTATGTATGGATTGTCATGAAATTTGGTAAAGATACTAAACAAATGTGTGTGTTTAAAATGAACTACTTTTAAGTATTTACAGTGGTACTGTTTTTAGTTATGATTATTTTTATTCATTAAAAATATAATTTTTTTTTTTTTTTTTTTTTTTTACATTTTTTTATGTAGTTAATGAAATAATTTTGGCCTAAGAGTAGTTCGCTTTAAACAAACATATATGTTTAGTATCTTTACCAAATTTCATGACAATCCATACATACTTTCTCAAGATATCATGCGCACAATGACTTATGGGGTAAAAAAAGAGCTATTTCCATTTCAACTATACACAAATTCTGTAAAAGGCTAATACATTTCTAATGACAGCATATTACAAAGCATAATCTGTTTAATCAACATCCAAAATTTCATGTTTATACATAAAAAAGTTTTGAAGGTAGACTAATTCAAACCTTGAATTTTTTCTTTAAATTTCGTCTCGTTTACAAGGTACAAGACCCCTTAAAACATCTAATAAGAATTTTAATATAAATAAAATATTGTGCATGAAACTCTAAGAAAACGCAGTAGCTGTCAATTATTTTAACAAGCATTCCATTTTTCTAAATTCTACTGTTTCTAGCTTTAACTGTACTGACAGTTTTTATAGTGATTCCTGCATCTGCGTAATAGTAAAAGGACAATGAGGGTTCATTTTGATAAATATCTTCTGAATAAATTTCGGTTCGAAACTGTGTCTTTTTAAAATACGTTTAAAAGGAAAAGAAAAAAAAGTTAAATAGGTTAAGCAGTTTGAAATACAAATTCTGTTGTAAAATGTTTTTATAAAACTTGAGAGAAAATTTCGGCTTTCTAATGTTAAGCAAACTATACTGATCAACATACATAATTAACAATTTGCGGTCGATTGTCGGTAAATAGCATTGAAGCTTTATTTGAATGATTTTATTTTTATATTCTATTCGCACCACTATATTTTAAAGGTACATTTTTTATTCAATTTATATTGCAAATTTAGTTAGATAACAAGTAAAATTGCTTATTTGAAAACGTGGAACCAGTCAAATAAAATCGTGTAAGCGTTGACTGTGCCTGGATGAGATACTCCGACCGTTAAAGGTTAATAGGAAAGAACGAAAGTGGGACTGCCAAGCTGTTGTTGGAAATCCTTTAGTATCTTTAATCTAATCATTTTATCTTAAGAAAGGCGTCTGTTTTCTTTGAATATGCGGAACTCTTAAAAAAAAATCCAAATCATTATACTGAATTAATAAAGAGAAAAATAACATACATGTGTCATATATAGGCATTAACTAATCATTTTTTCTGCTTTCTGCAGAAAATAACCTTAAAAAGATCGCGGAAGAGGCTTTTGATCTAAATTTGAGGTAATTCGTGCCACAATTTGTATACATGCAAAAATATAATAATTGCAATTATACATAAATATGTATATATCAAACAGATAATTTTTTGACCAGTTAAAAATCATTAAAACCTAAAAATAAAATTGCTAAAGGAAAACAAAATTATAATAATCGAATAAAATGTTTAAACGTGATTGTAATTTTATTCGAGCAGAGTTTATAATACTAAAAAATCTGACCTATTATAATGTTGACGTAAACTCGTTTATGGATATTTGAACTCCAATTTACTAATTGGTTAACTTCAAAATTAAAGTTATCCCGTTTATTGTAGATTGAAATGTGTATACCATTTGAAATGTTTATTTTCAAATCAAGATAATCAGCAGCACTATTATTTTCATTTTTTTTTTCAAGACCAGCATACCAGGATAAATGTTACATGATATCCCCAAAAAATCGCGACTCCCAAAATCCCAATCGCTCCCAATCGTTCCAATAAAAATTTACTTTTGAAAGAACTTTTTAATTTAACCAGCATTTTGTATTATAAAAATAACATACCTTTGAATTTCATTAATAGATATACTATTTTTAAAGACAGTCTTCATTTCTCAGTAGTTGCTATGAGATTGACAGTTAAAGATTTGTATTACTTAAAGCCTTTTTTGGACGGTTTTACAAGGATGTCTGCAATTGTGTGGCAACAGACATGGAACGAGCATGGACAGATTTTGGATCACTGGAAGTTGGTTTTTGTTTTTGTGGCTGTGTGGTTCGGATTTGCGTAAAATAATTTTATTGCTGTTTCAGTATATATTACACATACGTTCTGAATCAGTTATATCTTTGAGATGTACTGTTTATTGTGGAGTCGTGTATGGTGGGGGAGTGTGCAATATGCTTTCAATTGTTTTTATGCATTTGATTTATGCTTTGCGACAGTCTGACCGAAACCCACCGCCACTACTGAATAATATTTGTTGTGAATTGTAATTAGTCTGAAATACTGCTGTGCTTTTTTTAAATGCCCTCAGCTGACGAGGCCACAGCTTTTTGGTTGTTTTGTCTCGGTTTTTTCTTGTTCAAATTATATTTGTTGAAATTTCTTAGATGTCTGTTGGTTATTCTTATTTTAATTTTGGTGCAGGATTCTGGTCTGACGAATGCATTTAATGCATAATGTGCTATATATATATATATATGTAGAATAAATATTCACTATGGATCGGTTGTCTAGGAAGTAATAATAGTCTAGGCAGATTTTTTTGCGAAATCTTGGCAAACTTTAATATTCTTGGATATGTGGATGTATATATATATATATACAACATAGAATCACATTGATAACATTTAAGTTAAATATGAAGTATCAAAATAGGCCGTTTGGCTATAAAACATTACTAAGGCCCGATTTAGCTGGCCGGAGAACTTCCGCTCACTCCAGGTCGGTCTGACCCATTTTCCCGTCGAACACAACGTCGGCTGTAGCACGTCTACTCAGATGCTCAATCAAGTGTCTTCTCTCTCATTCTCCCTAATTTAATTGTAGGCTCATCACTTTTCTTGTTGTTCGGAAGTTGAGGTTGATCATCCAGAGCCTCATTGAAGAATTTGCTAAGCTTTGCGGTACAAAGTCCATATCCTGTCACCACATATATATCAAATAATTATAGTACAACTCATTACACTATTAATTTTATACTTAATGTCTTTTTACATGAAAAGTTAATTGACTGAAATTATATATATCATATGAATTAACTTTAACACAATTATAAAACATAAATTTTGTTTCGTACTTAAAATTAAAAATTCAAATAATAATTTCCCTGAATGTTAGTTAGTTTTAATTGCTGTTATTGAATGTATCATTTTACACTTCATTTAATTGAAATTTATTTTACTTTCTTTGTCTGAGGTGTTTAGATGTTCCGAATAAAACTCTACACGATCTATCGTGCCAAAGAAAGAGAACACGCATTCTTCTTATTACAGATACAGTGAAACCACGAATTTTATTTTTATTTTTTGGTAGTTTTACTCTTTCAAAATTTTATTAGCTTCCATTGTATAAACTGTAGCCAATTATGCTTTTTTTCACATTTGTCACTTCAAAAGTAATTATTTATAACATTCGGTAGAAATATTTTTGAAAGTGGCAGCATACCACAAGAACAATCCCTTGCGTGACTGAATAAAATAGATAAACGCATGCGAAAGAGGGAAAAACTTGATAAGTAAAACAAATACAAATAAATATAAAGCGATCCATTTTTTCGACACGAAATGCCGTTTATAAAGTTTCTTACATATAATATTCGGAACATGTTGTTAAAACATCTGATAAGAATTTTTATCTAACTAAAACATTTTGGGTGCATCTTTACGGAAATGCAGTAAATGCCAAATATATTGATAAGCATTTCTTTTTCTGAATTCTACTGTTTCTTGCTGCAACAATTAGAATTGTTTTTATAGTGATTTTCTGTATCTTCATAACACTAGAAGGGCGGTTGGTTGGTTGAATGTATTTTATTGCGAAAAAGTCCCTTTAGGGACACACTGCGCGAACTAAAGGACGCTGGGTGGTCATTTTTAAACATACCAATTTAATTGTCCATATTTTAAGTTTATTGTCTCAAACAAATAAACGTCTTAAAGGGTTAAAAGACACAAATAAAATAAAAGTTAATTAAACAACTCACGCAGTTTTGAATAAAAAATCTAATGTAAAATACCTTTAAAAACGTGAGTGAAATTCTTTTTATTTCTAGTGTTATGTAAATTATTCTGATCAACATACTAATGAATCGGGAAGGACGAAAGTAGGACTAAAAGGGAAATTTTCCAAAATCATCTGGTAATTTTTAATCTGTCGATTTTATCTTCAGAAAGATTTTTTTTTTCTCTTACAGTGTCAGAATGTCCTGAAAAATGTTTATCCAAATAATTATAGTGAAATATTAAACGGAAAAAGTATAATTGTGTCACAAATGTGCAATTAAAAATAAACTCTCATTTTTCATGCTTTCTAAGGAAAAGAACTACAAAAGATCGCGGAAGAGGTTTGAAATCTAAATTTGAATTAGTATGCACCACAATTTGATTATATGCAAAAATATAACGATTGAAATTATACATAAATATGCATGACATATTCTGTAATCACATACATGTTGAATTTTTTTTTAAAGAAAATAACATTATAGAACTTTATGAAATATTTATTAGAGTGAGATTAGTTATGAAGAGACTATAAGATACTTAGAGCAAGCACATATTTAAGTATTTAAAAAATATTATTTTCGGTTCATTTAATATTACTCATTCTGTTTATTAACCATTTGGAAAAATGGTTATTGTTCTCATCAGGGTAGGAAATCAAAAGCATATCTGAAGCTTTTTATTGGTTTAATCCGCATTTTATTCGTCTTCTGATTAGTCTATACAGTAATCTGTACTTTCCCTTTACTTTCAACAGAGATGGATACTTATGTTGCCACTATGACCAAAAGTAATAAAAACTAATAAAAAATTAATAACTCAGAAACAAATTGAGATACAGGTTTCAAACAAATTGCATTTAAAAGTACATTTTTTTTCTATACGACGGTATAAAAAGTAATATTGTGGGATGTTTAAAAGTTTAAGAATGAAATTTCATTAAAATGGGTCGTCATATTTCTTGGACGATGGAAAAGCCTTTTCCCGAACAGCCAATGAAATGATTTGATAATACATAAGTTTCCGGTGGATAATACGTAAGTTTTAAGATATCTGAAGGGATGCAGGCGATTTTTGTCGCTTGCAATTTTTACGTGCAATAACACTGCTAATTTTAATTCATGGCGTACGTAATTTATGATCAACTCCGTGCGATATTTTATGTCTTAAAATTTAGTCTTCGAAAAAATCATTTTCCAAATGGTCGTTGGAAATTTGTTAAATTGCTTTTTTTTTCTTTTTTTTTCCCCTTTTTTCATAAATCCTAACGTTTAATCATAAATAATAATCTATATCATTTAAAAGTGGGATAAACATTGGTAATTTTAAATGGCGCATACATTTTATTACATATAAGCGAAAATTTCGAATTTACTATCTGCAATATTTAAAAATAGTGTTTTTGGTGATTATCTCTTAAAACGTCGATGACAGAAATATACTTTTAAGTGCAAAATGTAGACATAAACCATTAAAATATTCTGTATTTACTTTTTTTCGTATAACTGATATGTATTATACGTTTGTCTTGAAATTGTTAAGTTCATTATAAAATCCCATTTTCTTACAACATAAACACTAACGTGTTAAGATACTTTGAATTTTCTGCTTGCTTAGTAATTTCTGACACGGAAACCAGAAATATGATTTAAAACTCTTAATCAGTTGCTTATTAAACGACATATATAAAGATGTTCGTACACTAGGTTCAATTGCACTGAAGAATTCGATATGTTGTGTTATTTCGCTTTTGTACTGATCCACATTGCTGTGGTCATTTGTAATAATCTATATGGAACAACTTCGTTTAAATTATATCCCGTAACATGATACACCGAGTTACCAAAAAAATAAAAACACACTCTAATAATGAGTTGGTCACCTTTAGTGCAGATATTCTAATTTGCACGGACTCAACAAGTTGCAGTTTCCGTTTCTGAGGAATGTTGGCCAGCTGACATAATATCAGCTGTAAGATGAATCAGATTAGATGGTAACTTTTCCAATCTTTGAGGTGCTTTTTCGTCCCACGTTTGCTCAATAAAATTGAGGTTTGTGGACTCAGCCAACCAAGAAAGCCGGTTAAATTTTGATTTATGTTCCTCAAACTTATTCAAGACCAATCGAAAAAAGTGGTAATTTGCATTGTCAGGCTGAAAGTAACCATCTGCATAAGGGTACATTAAAACTGTAAACGGGTGCACTTGATCGGCAACGATGCATAGATAAGCTGTGCTATTCAGCGTTGTGTCCACTGATATCAAGGGTCCCAATGTACTCTATGAAAACATTTCTCTCACCAAAATTCCACCGCCAACAGCTTTAAGAGTTTTCATTTGACAGGAGGTGTCCATGAATTCGTGCATTTTGTTCAACATTTTGGTACTGCCATTTGCCAAGTGATCAATTTTGTCGTTCCTTCAAACACAACATGCACCTTCTCCTATTTGTATGAGTTTACAGATGCATGTTAATGTAACTTTGCTGCTAAAGACTGTCCTTTACAGAGTCCGTCTTGTTGTTCGTTGGGATATGCTTTGTGATGCACCTGCATTGATTTCAGCTATAATTGGTCGTATTGTTGATTGACTATTATTTCTGCCGCTGTCATCGAAACACTCAAGGCCAGAGCACACGAGTCTCACGTCATCACTAATCGATCGACTTCTCACTAGTGTTGGAATTTACACCGTATTTTTTTTAATAGTATTTTCATTTTATTTTATTTTTGGTACTGAACAGGTAATCAGCATTGAGGGGTTTCCTAGCTGATGACAGCTTAACACCCAGACTAGGAAATTGAAATGTCTTATGTTTTAATGAGCCATTCGGAAAAAGTTAAACTGTAGCAAAGCTAC
This sequence comes from Maratus speciosus, assembly GCA_963932465.1. Lineage (NCBI taxonomy): Eukaryota > Metazoa > Arthropoda > Arachnida > Araneae > Salticidae > Maratus > Maratus speciosus. The sequence goes on along the minus strand of OZ010786.1, from coordinate 539,438,039 downwards.
TAGAAGAGTAATAGAAGTTAACAAGAGAAAATAAGAAATTTAAGAAAAAAAAAAGGAATACATTTGAATTTTAAAGTATAAACTTAAATACCTATCATCTTATAAAACAATAATAACTAGTTAAACTTACTGGTGAGAATTTCGATTCCCCCAATAAAAAATCAGCAAGATGTGGCAACCGGTGTGCATCACAGAGAGATAAGTTATTTTACATCTCATAACAACATCTATGATTAATCTCTATTTATAATCAAATATATTTTTATGTTATTAAATCATTAATCTTTATTAAATCCTCATATCAATTTACGAAGATCATGGAAAATATGAGTAAACAATTTTCTGTATGTCATACCTTTCAAGTTAACACTGAAATAGAGTTTCAGAGTACGGTTTATTTACCCTTATTGCATGTATGTGTCAGTTAAAAATATCAAACATTTATTTTCCTTTATATCATGTTTTACTCCAATGAACTAAATTCATTATATTATGTCTCTTTAGTGCTTTATGCATAACTAATCTGTATTATGATTAACATTGTCTATAAATATTAAAGGATTTAATACCATTGATAATATATTGCAGTCAAGTTTTTGTCAAATAATAAAATATAGGAAATGAAGTTTGTTAATACGCAATAGTTAATTCTTTTATTTTATAGTACTGAAAAGGGGGTAGAATGAACATCTAAAATAGTACATCGGTATTTTTTTTCTCTTAGCAATACAATCCTGCATACCAAAGATAATAATTTAATAAAAAATACCCCTGTGAATAATTTCCTTTGACTGAAGTTATTTATATTTTGTATTGATAGTATACAAGAAAATTGTTAATTTCGTACTTTTGGATTATTAAGTTGCATCTTGTAGCGTTAGATATCATCGCCTTCAACAAAATATCTTATTGCGTTTATTAATTTAAATAATTAAGAAGGTCCGGTGGCAAACATTTTATTTTGTTAATTTTTAGGATTATTTTAATGATTATTTTCCTGAAATGTATCTTTCTATATATATATTACTTTTCAGATATAATCTTTTTTTAAACTTTGAAATCTTATTTAAAAAAAAAAAAATAAAAAATTAAAAATAAAAATAAAAATAAATAATTTTTAATATAATTCTTGAATATATTCCCGCTTTGATTAGATTTACACAACTGAGTGTAAGAAAGGTTTCTTGCTATTTTGACTACATAATTCATTTAAAAATATATTTGGAAAATTTATAATAAATGTAAAATTTAAAAAAATGAGGATTTTTACTTTGAAGATCATATTGTAAAAACGATACTTGTAATTACAAATAATGAAGAGAATTTATTAAAAACACAACATAAAATCTCTGTACATAATTTCATACATATAGCTTGAAGAAAGTTTAGATGTATCCTTTTAAACATGACAAATTGTGATAAAAACATTCTGAGATAAATGAACTTAAAGTTTCAGTTACGAGCGGGACAGAAATGTTAGTGCAAAGCAAGAATTGTTATATTTGCTAATGTATCCATTGTACAAGTGCGCTGTTTGCTTTGTATAATTTATTTAACTTTGTAGTATTCTATTAGGAAGAAAAATAGAAAATGCATTTTTTGAGAATTTTGACATGCGGACAACCTTAAAAAAATAAACATACTTTTAGACTTTAAACAAAGAAAATATTCATAATTTATTACTCATGCAGTGCTTTTTAATAAAAATGGTATACTTAAAATTCAGTAATACACAATTATAATGAATATAAGGATTTAATAAACGATACCCAACAAACATAGAACTTTCGGTCCCACTGATGGGTTCTTTAGCCTTGGCCGAAAGTGTTCGATGGAGGCCCGCTATCATTGAACGTTACGGCTCCGTAAAAAAGTGTCACGCTGTACACAATAAGGCTGCAAGAAAATTGGCCGTAAGTACAAGAAGTTGCCCCCAATCGTGCCACTAACTTTTCAGTAAAAGTGTTAGATAGCCTTAAACTGCCCACAATTATTATTTTAATGGCCATTAAAAATAAAAGCTAACCAGAAGCTAGGCTTTGTCCTACCATTTGTGGTTGTAATAAATTAAATTTAGCCCAAACCTGCCCATAAAAAAGCCTATTATGGTTATTTAAAATGTAATCACTAGCCACGGTTGTGCCATAATGATTGTTTAGGTATAAATCAAAATTTATTCTATAAAATAAAATACGTTTTTAGCAGGCTAATTAAATGATAAAATATTTTTGCGGTATTAAAAAAATCTTGTAATTATTTAGGTACGCTTTTCAAGAAAATCAAATTCTTTCACTTTGAACTTTTTCAAAAAAAAAAAATCCAAAACACAATAAATACTTCACATAATGCATACATTTATTTGTTTATTTATTCATTTACATATTTACATAATTTATATGCAATGCATATTTAAATTGTTGCATTTCATGAAAATTTATAAAGTATATAATTGAAGAAATAACTAATCAATTAATTCATTATCAAATATTGTATTTTGAACATTTTTGAAAAATTTCAAGTTAAATTAATTTGTTTTTCTTGATAAGTATATGTAAACAATTTTAAGATTTTTTTTTAACCTGCCAAAACATTTTATCATTCAATTACCCTTTTTAAAAGAATAAATTTCGAATTTATGTTTAAATAATATACATGATTTTAACATAGTTTATTATATATTTTCTATTAAAATGTGATATGTTTGTGATATTCTTTTTACTTAGATTTTCACTATATTTTACACAGGTTAGTTGGTAAATCTATTATATTATGCTTATTCATCAAAGTTTTATTAAATTATTATAATCTAAAATTTTGCATCATTTCTGATCATTTTTTATTCAAATATTACATAAAAATAAGTTTAAATCTTTATGTAGTATACGAATGACAGTGTAATATTCCTCATATATTTTTCAATTTTGCTTTTATCAGACAATATTTAGGTATTTCTATTGCAGTTTAATAGCCAAACATTAGAAAAAAATATATTATCTCAACTTTTTCAAAATCCTTGAAAATTATTTATAATTATTAGGAATGTAAATAATAAATTAATACTGATTTAAAAAATATATTAAATTAATCTTGATATTTCTAAATTTCATTAAAATTGTAGTTAATCAAATTTTCTCGAGTATAAATTCTTAAATATTTTATCCTGGTAGAAGAAAATAAAACATCATTCTTTTTAGTCACATTTTTATATTTACACTAATACAAACTATTTTAAAGAATGTGATACCGATAATTATAATATTTAAAAGTTATTTAGGCAATCCCTTAAAAATTAATAAAAATAATTAAATAATGAAAAATAACCTATTGATAAAAATTTTACACTACTTTATCAAAGATTACTGAAAATTGAAATTTTTTCGAAAAAATTTCAAAATTTTTAATTTTTTTTAACCTTTAAATTCAAATATATAAAATTTGATGCTCTATTTTATTTATATATATAAATCAAACATTTATTTAAAATATTAGGGATTTTCATTGATATGGAACGTGCAGGGAGCATTTCGAAGATTTCTAAGACGACGTGTAAAATTCCATTTTTTTCATAAAAATATTTTTTTTTTGTGATAAATGCATGCCATAATGCATATAATGTACCCTTGAACAATAATTAGGTAAAATTTACGAAAAATAACAATAAAATATTTTTAAGGATTTTAAGGTCCCTTGTCCCCTTCAACCAACTAAAATATTATGTATACAAATACAAATAATACAAATAGTAAATACAAATATTTTGTTCAAACAAGAAAAATAACAAACTTACCAGAAAAAAATTTATAATATTAAAACACAACTAACGACAAACCAACAATGACTGCCCCCTGTGCACGTGATCAAGGATTGAGGGCAACACGGTACTAAACTATGTTCTTAGGACACCCAGCGACTAGATTCAAGAGCCAGCTTTTGAGTTTCACTGAAATTGATAACATTGTTGCGGGTTGGCCATATTACCTGCATTGGCCATATTTACATCACTTACCTTATCTGAGAATCATTACATATTTTTCTAAGATCCAAATACTAAGAGATATATAGATAGTTTTATAGAGGAAAAATAAAATAGAAATATTGCACATTTATTTCTAGGTAAACTTTGAAAAATTGAATTTTTTACCAACGAAGGTGATATGTTTTCAAAATTTTAATAGTTAATAGGTAATGATTTTCAACCTTTCCTCTTATTTGTAATAACGTCACTTGATATACAGGCCGAAATAAAACTAAAATTACTGAAAAATAAAAAGCATTGTAGTTCTTATTTAACCTTGTTTTTGTTTCCCTGCCCATCTTCCAAATGTCAGTGTTACGGTGTAACAGTTCTTAGCTGCAAACTAACAACCCAGCTTTTCCCAAAAATTTATAATATTATTAAAATTTGAAAATACCTGGTTATGACAAATATAATAACGAAACTTTTATAATCCTTCCTTTAACTTCCTTCTTAATTCTTACTTCTTTTTCATTCCTTTTATTTACATTATATAAATAAATAAATCTATTTAGAAATTTTCTTATTTTTCCACACTTTTAAGATTTACAATATTTCATATATTCCTAAAACAAGGAACTTACATAAATGGTCCTATTAATTATCGTCCTATATTTTTTGCTTTCACCTCTCATTAAAGTTGCAAAAGGGTTTAAATTCATGTCTTCTTAGATCAATTTTTCATACTAATTCTTGATAAATTTGGCTTTAGAACTGAACATTGAACATTGTACTCAGAATCAGGTGTTTCGTGTTGTGGAAATATTTTGTGAAAACCCCTCATGCTGACTGCAGCTGCTGCCATTATCTTAGACGTCTATAAAGCCTTTGATATTCTCTATCACGTATGTCTCGTTTACAAATTAATTCACCTTGGAACTTCTGCTGCACTTGATATGCTTATGCTTTACCAATCGTCTTTTTGTATTTTTGTTATCGTCAATTAACAATTTATGTACTGAATTATGAATTCATGAAAATTGATTTTTCTATAGCATTTTTAGTGAAATTTTTAAACTACATTAGAAAATTTGCATAATCATTTAATAAATTTTAGAAGGATTGAAGGAATTGGAAGTATTAATTAAATTTGAATTTATTGGGATCCTATAGGGAAACGTATCTTTCTATATGTATATTACTTTTCAGATATATATATATATATTTAAACTTTGAAATTTTATTTAAAAAAATTAAAAATTAAAAATTAAAATAAAAATAAATAATTTTTAATATAATTCTTGAATATATTCCCGATTTGATTAGATTTACTCAACTGAGTGTAAGAAAGGTTTCTGCTATTTTGACTACATAATTTATTTTAAAATATATTTGGAAAATTGATAATAAATGTAAAATTAAAAAAAAAAGAGCATTTTTACTTTGAAGATCATACTGTAAAAACGATACTTGTAATTACAAATAGTGAAGACAATTTATTAAAAACACAAAATAAAATCTCTGTACAGAATTTCATACATATAGCTTGAAGAAAGTTTAGATGTATCCTTTTAAACATGACAAATTATGATAAAAACATTCAGAGATAAATGCACTTAAAGTTTCAGTTACGAGCGGACAGAAATGTTAGTACAAAGCAAGAATTGTTATATCTGCTAATGTATCCATTGTACAAGTACGCAGTTTGCTTTGTATAATTTATTTAACTTTGTAGTATTCTATTAGGAAGAAAAATAGAAAATGCATTTTTTGAGAATTTTGACATGCGGACAACCTTAAAAATCTAAACATATTTTTAGACTTTAAACAAAGAAAATATTCATAATTTATTACTCAGGCAGTGCTTTTTAATAAAAATGGTATACTTAAAATTCAGTAATACACAATTATAATGAATATAAGGATTTAATAAAGGATACCCAACAAACACAGAACTTTCCACCCACTGATGGATCTTTAGCCTTGGTCGAATGTGTTCGATGGAGGCCCGCTATCATTTAACGTTACGGCTCCGTAAAAAAGTGTCACGCTGCACACAATAAGGCCGCAAGAAAATTGGCCGTAAGTACAAGAAGTTGCCCACAATCGTGCCACTAACTTTTCAGTAAAAGTGTTAGATAACCTTAAACTGCCCACAATTATTATCTTAATGGCCATTAAAAATAAAAGGTAACCAGAAGCTAGGCTTTGTCCTACCATTTGAGGTTGCAATAAATTAAATTTAGCCCAAAACTGCCCATAAAAAAGCCTATTATGGTTATTTAAAATGTAATCACTAGCCACGGTTGTGCCATAATGGTTGTTTAGGTATAAATCAAAATTTATTCTATAAAATAAAATACGTTTTTTATCAGGCTAATTAAATGATAAAATATTTTTGCGGTATTAAAAAAATCTTGTAATTATTTAGGTACGCTTTTCAAGAAAATCAAATTCTTTCACTTTGAACTTTAAAAAAAAAAAAATTCCAAAACTCAATACTTCACATAATGTATTCATTTATTTGTTTATTTATTCACTTACATATTTAGATAATTAATATGCAATGCATATTTAAATTGTTGCATTTCATGAAAATTTATAAAGTATATAATTGAAGAAATAACTAATCAATTAATTCATTATCAAATATTGTATTTTGAACATTTTATAAAAAGTTCAAGTTAAATTAACTTCATTTTCTTGATAAGTATATCTAAACAATTATAAGATTTTTTTTTAACCTGCCAAAACATTTTATCATTCAATTAACCTTTTTAAAAGTATTTTTTTAAAGAATAAATTTCGAATTTATGCTTAAATAGAATACATGATTTGAACATAGTTTATTATATATTTTCCATTAAAATGTGATATGTTTGTGATATTCTCTTTACTTAGATTTTCACTATATTTTACACAGGTTAGTTGGTAAATCTATTATATTATGCTTATTCATCAAAGTTTTATTAAATCATTATAATCTAAAATTTTGCATCATTTCTGATCATTTTTTATTCAAATATTACATAAAAATAAGTTTAAATCTTTATGTAGTATACGAATGACAGTGTAATATTCCTCATATATTTTTAAATTTTGCTTTTATCAGATAATATTTAGGTATTTCTATTGCAGTTTAATAGCCAAACATTAGAAAAAAAAATATATTATCTCAACTTTTTCAAAATCCTTGAAAATTATTTATAATTATTAGGAATGTAAATAATAAATTAATACTGATTTAAAAAATAAATTAAATTAATCTTGATATTTCTAAATTTCATTAAAATTGTAGTTAATCAAATTTTCTCGAGTATAAATTCTTAAATATTTTATCCTGGTAGATGAAAATAAAACACCATTCTTTTTAGTCACATTTTTATATTTACACTAATACAAACTATTTTAAAGAATGTGATACCGATAATTATATTGTTTGAAAGTTATTTAGGCAATCCCTTAAAAATTAATAAAAATAATTAAATAGTGAAAAATAACCTATTGATAAAAATTTTACACTACTTTATCAAAGATTACTGAAAATTGAAATTTTTTGGAAAAAATTTCAAAATATTTAATTTTTTTTTAACCTTTAAATTCAAATATATAAAATTTGATGCTCTATTTTATTTATATATATAAATCAAACTTTTATTAAAAATATTGGGGATTTTCATTGATATGGAGCGCGCAGGGAGCATTTCGAAGATTTCTAAGACGACGTGTAAAATTCCATTTTTTTTTCATAAAAATAATTTTTTTTATTTTATTTTTTTTTTTTTGTGATAAATGCGTGCCACAATCCATATAATGTACCCTTGAACAATAATTAGGTGAAATTTACAAAAAATAAAAATAAAAAATATTTTTAAGGATTTTAAGGTCCCTTGTCCCCTTAAACCAGCTAAAATATTATGTATAAGAGTAAATACAAATATTTTGTTCAAACAAGAAAAATAACAAACTTACCAGAAAAAAATTTATAATATGAAAACACAACTGACAACAAATCAACAATGACTCCCCCCCTGTGCACGTGATAAAGGATTGTGGGCAACACGGTACTAAACTATGTTCTTAGGACACCCAGCGACTAGATTCAAGAGCCAGCTTTTGAGTTTCACTGAAATTGATAACATTGTTGCGGGTTGGCTATATTACCTGCATTGGCCATATTTACATCACTTACCTTATCTGAGAAACATTACATATTTTTCTAAGATTCAAATACTAAGAGATATATAGATAGTTTTATAGAGAAAAAATAAAATAGAAATATTGCACATTTATTTCTAGGGAAACTTTGAAAAATTGAATTTTTTTTCCAACGAATGTGATATGTTTTCAAAATTTTAATAGGTAATAGGTAATAATTTTTACCCTTTCCTCTTATTTGTAATAACGTCACTGCCTATACAGGCCGAAATAAAACTAAAATTACTGAAAAATAAAAAGCATTGTCGTTCTTATTTAATCATGTCTTTGTTTCCCTGCCCATCTTCCAAATGTCAGTGTTACGGTGTAACAGTTCTTAGCTGCAAACTAACAACTCAGCTTTTCCCAAAAAATTATAATATTATTAAAATTTGAAAATACTTTTAGCCCCTGGTTATGACAAATATAATAACGAAGCTTTTATAATTCTTCCTTTAACTTCCTTCCTAATTCTTACTTCCTTTTCATTCCTTTTATTTACATTATATAAATAAATAAATCTATTTAGAAATTTTCTTATTTTTCCACACTTTTAATATTTACAATATTTCATATATTCCTAAAACAAGGAACTTACACAAGTGGTCCTATTAATTATCGTCCTATATATTTGCTTTCACCTCTCATTAAAGTTGCAAAAGGGCTTAAATTCATGTCTTCTTAGATCAATTTTTCATACTAATTCCTGAGAAATTCGGCTTTAGAACTGAACATTGAACATTATACTCAGAATCACGTGTTTCGCGATGTGGAAATCTTTTGTGAAAACCCCCTCATGCTGACTGCAGCTGCTGCCATTATCTTAGACGTCTATAAAGCCTTTGATATACTCTATCACGTATGTCTCGTTTACAAATTAATTTACCTTGGAATTTCTGCTGCACTTGATATGCTTATACTTTACCAATCGTCTTTTTGTATTTTTGTTATCGTCAATTAACAATTTATGTACTGAATTATGAATTCATGAAAATTGTATCTTCTAAAGCATTTTTAGTGAAAATTTTAAACTACATTAGAAAATTTGCATAATCATTTAATAAATTTTAGAAGGATTGAAGGATTTGGAAGTATTAATTAAATTTGAATTTATAGGGATTTCGTGCAATATTTATAACCCCAATAAAATCTTTTATTTTATACATTTTTCTTAGTATTTTGTAGAATTTGGCAATGTACAAATATATCTTTCTTACAATAGAAATATAGACCTATTTCCGAATTGAAAAATCCCTTACCCAACGCAAAGAAAGCTGGGAAGATGCAAAGGGAAAAGAAATCATCCTTTAAAAAATATTTTTGTTTTGTTTAACCAATAATGCTTTTCGAACAAGATAAAGTAATATATATATATAACACTTTCATAACTATATTACAACTAATCGATGTATTAAATGAATTTTATAACAAGTCATTTTAATGGTACTTATGAGTACCGTCAGTAGATAATGATGGAAATATAAACATCCTGAAATCAGCAAAAATCAACGAAAACAGGAAAGTGAAAAGATAATTTTCAAGGACAATATCATTTCCAAATTCTTATCAAAATAAATTAGACTGTAAATCAACATTGTACAATCATCAAACTGTTTAAAATAACTAGATTATGTTTATCAAAAGCGAACAGTAATAACCATAAATAAAACCTGTTTATTACTTCCCACGCATGATGCAAGAGACTGACGTCACTACCGAAAACAGCTGGAAAAAACTCTAAGACATTTTCATTATTATGATATTAGCTGTTAGATAAGAAACATGTAAGATTTAAAATAGCTGCCGTAAGATGCAGCATAATTGTGTGTGTTTAAAATACAATACAATGTAATCAAAAAACTAAAAAAATAAGCTGATATGTGTTCAAATTATTTTAACACATTTCTTCTTTTCTCACTGATTATAGCGAAATGTACAATAAAAATGTCATCAAATAATAGGCAACTACGATACATCGGCCATACATCCAATCGAGGGATTGCTGCAGCGGCAACATAAAGGTAAGAAATTTAGCTATATTATTCTATTGATTGATTTATTAAGAAAGGCCAGATTTACATATCTAAATATTAGCGCGCGTGTGCTACTGCGCAAAACATAGGTGCCTTTTTTGCCAACATATAAAGGGTTAAAAATACCTTTCTCTGTGCGTTATTCTTTTAGGAATAACGTTTATATTAATGAAACCCACCGTAAACTTACAAGAAGCATAGTGAAGTGTCTGCAGAAGAAATTTATACGGACGGTAGTTCTGCTTACACTTCATCTAATAATCCATATACGCTATCATGGAGTATGCAGATACATATTAAAGCTTTCATAATCTGGTGTGGTCTCTATGGCACGTTAACCTACAACAGGTTACGACATGCACATCTGTAGTTATGGATCGACGGTAATTTGAACGCAGATCGGTATACTTTTGACATCTTAGGTCCAGTGGTTGTGCCCTGTCTTCGAGGCCTGCCAAACGCCTTCTTCCACCAAGATAACGCAAGGCCACATTTTGCACGTCGTGATCTGACCTTCCTCGATACACAGGGTATTCGATTGCTGCCCTGACCAGCAGGGTCTCCAGATCTGTGACCCATTGTAAACATCTGGTCATGAATTGCTTAGTGACTAGCCCACCACCCTTCTCCAGCTAATACGGTTTATGAAGTGTGGCATAGACTTGAAGCAGCATGGAATGAGTAGCCTGTTTCTGTCCTCCAAGCCCAGTTCAACTCCATGCCTAACCGGGTAAGAACCGTTTTAGCTGCCAGGATGAACAACTGTTTCTACCAATTTCGCACCCTTGTAAACCCCTAAACTATTTACAAATTTAATCATTTTGTTTTCATGTCATACTGTTTAAGTACAATAAATATCTTTTTTAGTATTTTCAATCTTTCATGTTGTTGCAATTTTAATGACCAGCAGTGTATGTAAATATTAAATTTATAAGTTCACTGTAATATAATGTTCGTATATTAAGTGGAAAAGGTTTCTTATTTTACATTTTCTGTATACGGGGGCACGGCGGCAAAAAAAACGAGCGCGACTAATAACGTTTTGAGAAAGACTCTCGAGTTAAAAGAAATAAAAATATTTCAATAAAAAAAATTGGGATGATTTGCTTACTGCTTTTTAAAAACGTAATTAAAAAAAAAAAATAATTTCGAAAAAGTCATTGCAACAAAATTATGCAAATGTCCCTATTTTCTTTATTCCTTTTTTTTTTAACATTTATTTGAAAAAAAACTCCCCTTTTAATAAAAGCATTTCTGCTTGCGAAAATTAATTTTAATTCTACAAAACTCATTTTATTTTATTTCAATATAAATAAGCACTGTTTTTTGCGTTCTTGTAATTGTCACAGATTATTTGCAAGAAATAAATCTTAACACATTTTATTTCTTACTCTTTAATTAAATTAAATTCTGAATTACTAAATTGGTACTGTAATTTAGAAAATTAAAAATAGAATAACAATTCGGATTACATTTGTGATTATTTCGGAGTAAATAAAATGCATAAACTTTGTTATCAGGATATACAGAAGCCATAAATGCTATGAATTTTTATTTCATTTTAGTTAAGAAATGCCTAGTTTGGATTTTAAATATTACAACGGGCATTATTTGATTAGCGTTATTTTCAGTAAGTAATTGAGTCGGATGATTAAAACTGGTATTCCTCTTTAGAAGATGCATAATGATACAAAGACAATGGTATATTTTCTAATTATGTAAAAAAGTTTTTGTTACTGTACAAAAGAAAATACATTTAAAATGAATATGAAAATGTACCAACATTATTTAGATTATCTAAAAACATATATTTGATGGTTAGACTGTTCAATTAACTTAAATATGCAACAGGCAAAAGAAGTAAGTAATTTTTAACTTCAGTTGTTATTGTTACCAGAGAAAATTATAAAGAAATATATACATAGAAAGCTGTTTGTAAATATTTGTGTATATTTTACTATGAAGTGTCTTCTATATAGAAATATTTAACCCTACTTTAACAGATTTTACAACAACAATATACGTTTGCTACAAAGATTTATTCCCTTTTCTAAAGAACATGAAAAAAAGTATATGTTTTTTTAATGATTTGTTTGAATAAATATTGAAATTATTTAACAATAAACCAATTAATATTAAAAATTAAAATCGGTTATTTTCACAAAGCTTAAAATATAATTTATGTAATTATTTTTCATTCAAACGTACGGATTGGTGAAATTATCATATGAATTCAATTTTCCGAACTAAGCAAAACCATGACCAAGCTGGGACTCAAGCAAGACCCTATGACACACTTTGTCAATTCTGCACTGTTTGAGCTACCTGGGCTGAAAAACGATGTGCATATTTCTCTCAGATAACCTTATTGGTAATAATATCTTGTCTGCCTTGTAGACATATTTACAGAATTAATCTGGTAATTTAACTCCATTTAAAATTAGTGTACGTAGATACACAATTTTTTTAACTCATTCATGCTGGTTGGTTAATTTATCATACGAATTAAATTTTTCAAACTGAGTTAAACATGCCTAAGCCGGGGACTCGAACAATTGAATCTTTGACACCTTAACCTATTGATCAAATGGAGTTCCTTTACATTCTCTTTATTCTGTCGATTTATATACGACAGACCAGATGTTATTGCAATAAGGTTATGTGAGCGAAATGTGCCCCCACCTCCCATTGTCAGCTCAAGTAGCTCAAACAGTAGAGCTTGGACAATATATGTAAAAGGTTCTGGTTTCAAATCACGGTTTGGGCATTTTTTCGCTCATTTGGAAAAATTCAATTGCGTTTAATTTATATATTTACTTATATTTTAACACTTTTTAACATAGTTGAAAAGTGTTTTTGCATTCAGTTTCTCTGTCCGTCTATCTGTATGCGCCGTGATCTAACTCACCTAAATTAACTCAGATTGCCATGTAACTTATATGTATTTTTAAGGTTTATCATTATGTGCTTGGTAATTAAAATAAATAGCATTTTTAGCGTTTAAAGGGGCGCTTAACATGAGCCAATACATTATGTCTTTGAGGAAAAATCATCTTCAGAGTATGTTAACGATTTTACACAGCTTAAAACATATCGAAATGGATATACAAAACAGGAATTCATTACAATATTTTTACTATCGAACATGCAGAACTTAAAGTTCGTTTACACAGGCTCTGAAAACAACGCCGTTATTCTACGGTTTATGTGGAAATAGCATTTGCAGTGTATTTTAAACAAACTACATAATTACAAGTATAATAAAAGTAATATGAAAAGCTCAAGTTCACTAAACCATACTGTCTGCCCGACTAGCAGTGATTTAACTCACATTAATTAAGTCAGATTGACATGTAATTGATATATATTATTAAAACCAGATGTAGTCGCGTTTCGGTCCTTTTGCTGTGAATATAAATTATCTTCTTCTAACTCATATGCCCTAACAAATACAATGGATAACTACCATGTAGCTGACTTTAAATGTTTCTTCACACCATAGTTGAGTAAGAAAACATGTCTCTTTTTCCTTCAGATACATTTTTACAAGCAAAGTTGAAATTGGTGGAATAGTCTCCGCAAATATAACTAATATCAGTTCATTTTTACTTTTTCCCATTATTTCAAATCTCATGAATAAAATTTATAATTTAAATGTGAACTGCAAATTTATAACTTTTACGAAATGTAATATTCGAATATTAAGTGAAAAATGTTTCTTATTAACCGACTTCAAAAAGAAGGAGGTTATCAATTCGGCCTGTATGTATGTTTGCCCATGTTCACGTATAACTTTCTTAAATATGAACCGATTTTGATATTTTATTTGTTTGAAAGTGTAAGTCACCCATTTGGTCCCATTGCAATTTTATAAAAATCTGATGATTAGAACATTTAAAAAAAAATAAATAAAATCTTTAAAATTCAAATCCTTTTTTAAGCTGTCGCCCAGTAATAAGCACTCATCTTTCATATTGTTACTCTTACAGAGATAAGAGATATTTCAAAGTGCGGAAACTTAGCTGGACAAAGGCCGAGATCCAGATAGACTTTTCGCTGGTCCAATCAGATCTTATTGACCAATCAGAAGCCTCCAGTTTTGCGAACTTTTCGCTGTTTGCAAAAATGCAGCCTTCTGATTGGTTGATCTTGTTTCGCTAAGAGCGAAAAATCTATCTGAATACCGGCCATTCTGTCATCTACCAAACCTGAAAGGCCCACAGATATACAAACCGATATCGAAAGTCAGTGTCGAAAAGTTGAAAATCAACCTTTAAAGTTTCTCATGTATCAGAGCACAAGTACAACGCCTAGAATAAATAGTGTGGAAATCTGCTATCCAAACAGCACTAAACAAATGTATCCCTTCAATGTGCAATGATTCTGTAATCCAATGAGCCGATCGCAGCGACATCTGCGTTATATTTTCAAATTTCAGTGTAAACATTGTATTATAAGAGCGTCTAGACCAAATGGTCTTGGAGTTTTAGAAAATATGCTCAGATGTCGCTCCGATCGAATCTTTGGATTTCAACATCGTTTTACATTTAAGGAATACAATATTTTAGTACTTTCTAAGTACTACTGCTACAGAGTCTAGAATATATAGTATGGAAATCGACTATCCCAGTAATACTTAGAAAAGTGCTAAAATATTGGATACCTTAAATGTCAAACGATGCTGAAATCCATTGAGTCGATCACAGCGACATCTTCAGGATATTGTCTATAACTCCAAGACGATTTGGTCTAGACGTTGTAATAATACGATGATGTGTAATTTGAATTTTGAAAATATATCGCAGATGTCGCAGCGATCGGCTCCCTGGATTTCAGCACCATTGCACATTTAAGGGATACAACTTTTAGCGCTGTTTGAATAGCAGCTTTCCACACTATGTATTCTGGACGCTGTACTACTGCGATAGTCATTCATTGTGTTTCCGACATCTGAATCTGAGGAACCAATGAGAACGGCTCAGGATCGGAACCCGGTAGGTATTGGGAACATACTTACAGCATCTAGAGCTAGAACCAAATTACAGCGTCTAGAATACATAGCGTGGAAATCTGCTGTCCAAACAGCGCTAAAAACTTGTATTCCATAAGTGTGCAATGACGCTAAAATCAAGGGTGCCGATCGCAGCGCCACCTGCATATATTTTCAGATATCAAAGTAAACATCGTATTATTACAGTGTCTAGACCAAATCGTCTTGGAGTTTTAGAAAATATGCTGCAGTCGTCTCTGCCATCGACTCATTGGATTCAGCATCGTTTGACATTTAAGGGATCCAATATTTCAGCACTTTTTTTAAGTATTACGGGGATAGCCTATTTCCACACTATATATTCTAGACGCTGTAACCATAGAGAAGAGATAGGGGTGGAGTGTGCTTTCCGTAGAGAATTCCGTTATAGCAACTAGAACACACACTGTGGATATCGGCTATCCCTGTAATACTTAAAAACACGCTAAAATATTGCATCCCGTAAATGTGCAATGATGCTTCTGCAATATGCAGATCGCAGCAACACCTGCAGGATATTTTCTACAGCCGCAAGAAATTGCTAGTCTATACAATGTAATACTAGTAATACGAAAATTCCACAGATGTCGCTGCGATCGACACTTGGGATTTTAGCAGTATCGTCGCACATTTAAAGGATGCAAATTTTTAGCACTGTTTGGATAGCATATTTCCACACTAGGTATTCTAGACGCTGTAATTCCGTTGAAAAGCGGCATCAACATGACCGGCCCTACTCATGTAAAGGTTTCCAGATTTCGCTCATTATCGCTTGCTTGGCAATTTGAAAATTGTTGCCGGTCGTGAACAAAAAAATATATAAAAATACTCAGCATCCCCATTATGCATGCGAAGTAGTGCAAAAATATAAACGAAGTAAAACAAAGCAACTGAAAATCTGTTTCAAATTACTAAAAGAAGATTCTCACTTTAATTTAACGATACGGTAATTTGTTTATTTTCCTTTCGCAAACATATGCTAGACTTTGGCGGTAAAAGTCACGTTATAAACTATTAAAACTATTGACTATTATAAACACGTGACTATTATGTTGGTTCCACTTTAGGATTACCAAAGCACTCTCCATCCCTATCTCTTCTCTATGGCTGTAACCAAATCGTCTTGGAGTTTTAAAAAATATCCTGCAGATGTTGCTGCGATCGTCTCAGTGGATTTCAGCATCATTTGACATTTAACAGATCCAATATTTTAGCACTTTTTTAACCTTTAACTGATGTTACGCGGTCTCCCAGACTCCGCGACTCCCAGCTGTAAATCTTTTACAGCTTTTTACTTTTCTGTACTCAAGTTAAATAATATGAATAAAATACTTTTTTCATGCAATTTAATTCACATGCTCCTAAGAGAAGTACAACGATATTGTTAGGACAAAATTTAAGTAAATTCAACCATTTGAGTTATTTTTTTTATTCATTTTATTCGAGAGGTCTGAGAGATCGGATCACATCAGTTGTGTGACAAATTTTAATCACATCAGTTAAAGGTTAAGCATCACTGTGATAGCCGATTTCGACACTATATATTCTAGACGCTGTAGTTATTTAATAGAAAATGCCTAGGTTTGCTATAGCTTGGACATAAGTTTCTCTTAAAGCATTTTGCCGCGCTCTGATGTGTAAACTTTATTGACGGATTGCCAGCTTTTCCACACCCAATATCGATGTCCGTAGGTATCGATGTGGATCTTATAGTTTACTGGATGCGGTAACTTTCCGAAGTGCGAGAACTTGTCTAGAAAAGATGCCGCATCAGAAAAACCCAAATGTCTAAAACGATGCTAACCGACATCGGAAGTGGGTATCAAAAAGCTTACAATTCAATAGCAAAGTGGCCTTATAAATCAGAGTTCAGCTACAGCGTCTAGAATGCCTAGTGTGGAAATATGCTATCCAAGCAGTGCTAAAAATTTGTATCCCTTAAACGTGCGACGATACTGCTAAAATCCCAAGTGTCGATCGCAGCGACATCTGTTGGATTTTCGTATTACTAGTGTTACATTGTATAGACAAGTAATATCTTGCAGTTGTAGAAAATATCCTGCAGATGTCGCTACGATCTTCATATTTCAGCAGCATCGTTGCACATACAATATTTTACATACAATATATTGGGATACAATATTTTAGCGCTTTTTTAATTATTAAAGGGATAGCCGATTTCGACACTATATATTCTAGGCGCTATAGTTCAGCAAAGTGTCTCCATTAGTCTGTGCACTGAAAAGTGCATCCATATACAGTATACATAAAAGTACCTTCTTGTGTGTAGCAGAACTGTCTTCGGTTATCAGATTCAGACAAAACCCCTAATCATTGACGCTCATTTCTGATGTCTTTACTGCCTAAGGATGGGGAGTATTGGTATGAGAATGGTGACATACGGAAAACATTATTGATTGATAGATTCTAGACAAAAGCTTTCGCCATGAATCTTGAAGAGCTTGCCATTATTGACAAACTAATGCTTGCTAAATGGAGGATATTCCATCTACGTTTTGATCACGTAGTGAAGGTAAAAATTTTTAGCGTAAAGAAGGGAAGGCTCCGTAGACGTAATGAAAAACCCTCGCTTGCCAGTGAAATAGTTCATGTGGAAAGCAGTAGTAGCCTCCCTTCTTATCAGTTAGAAGTTCTTTGGGTAAATGGAGGATATTCCATCTCCGTTTTGATCACGTGGTCAAGGTAAAAGTTTCTAGCGTAAAGAAGGGAAGGCTCCGTAGACGTAATGAAAAACACTCGCCTGCCAGTAAAATAGTTCATGTGGAAAGCAGTAGTAGCCTCCCTTCTTATCAGTTAGAAGTTCTTTGGATAAATGGAGGATATTCCATCTCCGTTTTGATCACGTGGTCAAGGTAAAAACTTCTAGCGTAAAGAAGGGAAGGCTCCGTAGACGTGGAATATAAATCCCCGCTAGCCAATGAAACAGTTCATGAGGCAAAGCAGTAGTATCTTCCCTTCTTATCAGTTAGAAGTTCTTTGGGTAAATTACCGGTATCACGTGACTTTTTTCAGCCTCGAACCCATATTTGGAATATCCTCCATTACCTGTATCATGTGACTTTTTTCAGCCTCGAACACAGATTTGGAATAAAGTCCATTGTCCGTCACTCGTATAATCAAACTTGTCCAAGGAGTATCGCCAAGTTGTGGAATAGAAAATATCTAGTTTTGCCGTAGTGTAGGCAAACACTTATGTATAATCAGAGTCTGAGCATTGTATGTCGCCACTCTCAAATAGAGGCACCTTACAAGAGGCAACAACTGATGAAGATTATCGGGAAAGAATAATGTAGAATGGACATTATTCCAAATCTGGGTTCGAGGCTGAAAAAAGTCACGTGATCCGGTAATTTACACAAACAACTTTTAACTGATAAGAAGGGAGGCTACTACTGCTTTCCACATGAACTGTTTCACTGGCTGGCGAGGGTTTTTCATTACATCTATGGAGCCTTCCACACTCGCCTTCTTTACGCTAGAAGTTTTTACCTTGACCACGTGATCGAAACGTAGATGGAATATCCTCCATTATGGACCACATGATTAGTTTATTGAATACATATATCTGACATGTGTGCTTGGCGTCAAGCGTCCGCTTATAAGTCATTATCAATATACAGGAAGGAGATAGCACAAGGAAATTTACAGCACCACAGAATTACATCCGGAAGCTCCACAAAGAGTGTGCAACGGAGCCAGCGAGATTCGAACCCGGAGCCACCTACGCTCTCAAGCGATTAGCGGCGTGATGCCTGCACTAACACTCTAAAGTGAAAGCTGAGTTCCCGAGGTGGTCATCGCTGACCACTCAGCCACGGTGGCCCCTGGACCACATTTTCAAACCTGACAAGTCTACAACTTTTTGGATGCCAGCATTTTAGTACAGAAACTTTTGTTTTATTTGATAGAAGAATTTTTGAAATTTAAAAGTAAACACTCTATAAAAATTACAAGTTCGCAAAAAGGCAGGCTTCTGATTGGTCAATCTCATTTCGCTAACAGCGAAAAATATATCTGGGTCCTTGTCAATATACTTGAAGAGTCAATACAAATATTGCTACATAGTCTGCATTTTGCTGTTGACAACTGAGTCCCACAAAAAATAATTCTTGAATGTAGACCGTGGCTGAATGGTTAAGGCACCACACCACTAATCGCTTGAGAGCGTAGTTGGGCTGCGGGTTCAACTCCCGTTGGCCCCGTTTCACACTCTTTGTGGAGCTCCCAGATGCAATGGAGGATATTCCAAATATGGGTTCGAGGCTGAAAAAAGTCACGTGATACCGGTAATTTACCAAAGAAACTTCTAACTGATAAGAAGGGAATATGCTACTGCTTTGCCTGATGAACTGTTTCATTGGCTAGCGGGGATTTACATTACACGTCTACGGAGCCTTCCCTTCTTTACGCTAGACGTTTTTGTCTTGAGCACGTGATCAAAACGCAGATGGAATATCCTCCATTCTCTAATGTTGCAAATCTAGTTGTGCTATCTAGAAACCCCCCCCCCGTCAAAACTCAAAGTCCTTGTGCTATTTCGTACTTGTATATTTACGATTACTTATAAGCGGGCCCCTTACGTCAAGCACATACGTCAGGTGTATGTGATCAATAAATAAATGAATGTAGACTGTTCTGAATACAATTTACTTGTTTCAAAAAACATCATGTGTATTAAATGCTAATAAAATCAATACTTCTAATGAAATTATAAAGAATTTATTAAAAACTATTTGTTTAATAAATAATTTTTGTAAATTATAATTTAATTGACAAATAAGTTACTTATTCAGCAGATGTTGAAATCCGGATAATTATGTGTTACGGTGTGAATAACTATAAAGTAGGAAATAAAATAATCTTTTAAAAAAAAAAAAAAAAAGAAAAAGAAAAAAAATATTAACCGACTTCAAAAAAGCGCTAAAAAGAACTAAATAATTCTTTAAACTTCTCTAATGACGAAACCTTATCCATTAACTGCACATCGGACTTCTTGTATCGGCATAAAAACGTTAAATTTAATATATAGAATTTAATAGCTACCAAACATGGATTTTCTAGAGAATATTTTTTACGAAAGATTAATTTACATATTTATGATTTAATTTACGAATATATACTTATAAAAAGTAATCAATTAATTTTTGAAGTTGGTGCCGACCTATCTTAAGTATAGTAAAATTGTGAATATATTGTAGCTATTACCATGAATAAAGTGATGATGGAAAATATGACATAAAATTTTTAAAAAATGTTCTATTTCTTCAGATAATTATTTTTTTAATCATTATCGGTTGTGAATGTTTGGCACCAACTTCAAAAAGTAATTGATTACTTTTTATACGTATGTATTCGTAAATTAAATCATAAATATGTAAATTAATCTTTTGTAAAAAATATTCTCTAGAAAATCCATGTTTGATAGCTATTAAATTTTATATATTAAATTTAACGTTTTTATGCCGATACATGAAGTCCGATGTGCAGTTAATGGATAAGGTTTCGTCATTAGAGAAGTTAAAAGAATTATTTAGTTCTTTTTAGCGCATTTTTTGAAGTCGGTTAATTTTTTTTTTTTTTTTTTTTTTTTTTTTTTGAAAAGTTTATTTTATTTTACATTTTCTGTATGAGGGGAGTCGGCGGCAAAAAGACGGAGCGCGACTAATAACGTTTTGAAAAAAGACGAAAACTCTCGAGTTAAGTTTTATCATGGAATGCTCGGTATTATGTGTAGCGTTTCTAGTTCGTTTATAGGGGCACTTAACAGGATTCTTCACATTATGCCCCATGGAGATGGCAGCTGCAGAGTATTAAATGATTTTACTCAATTTAAAATATTTTGAAATTTATATACAAAACTGGAATTCTCCACAATATTCTTACAATCGAATATGCAGAATTTAACGATCTTTTACATAGGAAATTAATACAACGCTGTTATGCTTTTATTTATGTAGAAATAACTTTTGCAATGTATTTTAAGCATGTTACAATAGCACAATAATAATGAAATCAATATGAATATCATAGGTGCTTCTAAAACATTATGTAGAATATGAAGTGCAAAAGATTTATTAGTCATTTACAGAACCATGCAAAATATTTTGGTTACGTTATAGTATATGGGGAAAAATTTCTTGTAGGGTATTTTATTTATGTTACACTATTTCAAGTAAAATATAATGAATATACATTACTGAAGTTTGCTACAAGGTACTTGGTGTATAATATGATTTGCATAATATTTATCGGTCTTTTAAATGAAAATACCAAAGATTTCAAATCGAGTTCTGTATTCGAAGGAATATCGAATAGCTATAACTTCTAGAAGTGCTTTTTTCTGTTGTGGTAAGCATTTCTTTTGGCTACTTAATAGTATATGTGGGAAAACTTCTTTTAGGATATTTTATTTATGTTACACTATTTCAAGTAAAATGAAATGAATACATATTACTGAAGTTTACTGCAAGGTACTTTCTGTATAATATGGTGTGCATACCATTTATCGGTTATTTAAATGAAAACACAAACGATTTCGAGTCAAGTACTATATCCGAAGTAATCTCGGCTAGCGGTAACTTCTGGAAGTGCTTTTCCTGTTGTGTTAAGCATTTTTTAAATTTAACGAAACTGTTGGATACTACTTCGTGTGCATAAATTCTATAGCCAATATACACCGTTACACAAAAGAAATCGACAGCATTAATGAGTATAAGTATGAGATGTTGAATTGTGTGTTTTAATTGAGTTACGATGTTTTTAGATTATAAATATACAGCGGAATGCAAAGAATTGGATAGATGACCACCGGTGAAAGATAATATCTTGAAGTGCAAGTTCCGTTTTTTTATGCATAATTTAGCTTCAAATAAAATTTCAGTTTAAAAAGTGGCGTGTACAAAAATCTGTAGGTTTAGGGTTGTACAAAAGAATGAAAGCGTGTTTTCGTCTATGGTTATAAATAGATGGGGGTTAATTTTCAAATTTGCTATGATTTTTACTTACAAAACTAAATTATAACATACTATATACAATATCTACTACGTTATGCGTCATATACAGGTCTGCACAAAAGAATTGAAGTACTTTTCTGGCCGTAGGTGTCAATTGCTGAAATGTGGTTTTAAAATCTGCAATGCGTTTTCCAAAATAGTCAATACCTATCTCATATACCTTATTATGCAAAGAATATTTGCTAAAGCATACTGGAAGTATTGAAAAGTGTTTCATGATCTATGCGTGATCATTTTTCTTTCTTGTTCTTCCATAAGATGCATTTTAAAAGTCCAATGTTCACACTCATGCACATTTTAAGTTTATCTGTGTTCCGTTACTTTTTGTTAAATAATGTGGCATTTAAAAAATCTGTAAATAGAAACATATTTTTTGTTTACCATTCTATTCTGCATGTTTTACGCATCTACCCCCCAAATAATAATAATAACAACTTCTACACATTACTTATTACTCTGAGGAAGTTGCAATTTAAACTAAAGTTGGGATTTCCGCTAGTGCAATTTCAAACTGATTTAGTTCTAAACAATCAGCAACATGTTTATAAATTTTTAGATCATCTTTGTTGCTGACATTAGCCAAAAACTGTAATATTACTAAATTTATTTAAATTAAAACTAATTTTTACCACGGGCAATATCACTCATTCACCAGCTCTCATTTATGCGTTTCTAGGTAACGAAACAAGAATCTTATAATTTCATAACAGATGTTATAAGAGCAATACGAATAACAATAATATTCTTTGAATAAAATTCAATAAGTAACAATTATTTAACATGTTATTAAATATCGCAAAACAAAATAATTGCATTTAGGAAAAATACTGCATGGGATTTTGAATAAGATAATTATGTATAGTGGCTACAATCGAAAGAGTTACTGATTGTCTTCCTTTTAATATTTAGATAATGCTGAAATTTACGATATTAAATAAAAACAAGTAAGAAAAATCATGCGTACAGCATAGATCATGAAACACTTTCTAACACTCCCTGAAAGCTTTAAAGAATCTCCGTTACTTAGGAAAATAAGGTAAGTAAGATAACAAACTAAACATTTAAAAATCTATTTCAGTAGTTACCACCCATAGCCAAATATGTATTCCAACTCTTTTGAACAACCCTGTATTTGATCTGTATGTTGATATGTATACTATATAATGGAAAAATTTAGTTTAGTAAGAAAACGTATAACAGGTTGAAATTTCTCTTTCAGCAATTTATGCAATTAATTGAAAAATAATACTTGAATACTTTCGTACATCCCTGTAGTTTACCCAGTACCTTTATTATACGCCAGTATTTAGCTAAAATTTAATTCAAACTAAAATACTCTTAAAACTACTGAAACCACATTTCAGAAATTATCATCCATAGACGATATATATCCAATTCTTTGCGTGACGCTGTAAATAATTTTATCTATATTCTACAAACTTTTTTTAATAAACTAAATGCAGTTCAGCGTAAAAATGCATGACTCATTTAAAACCCACCTTTAACCAATTTGCACTCATAACCAGTAACCCTGATGAATTATTTTGTGTAGCCCTGTATATGAATTACAGCAATTATACACACCATATAGTATGCATAAATATAGTGAAAAGTAAAACGCATATCATAATTAAAAATGCATTTCCAGCAATCACCGCTAATGTACAGTACTTCTGATACAATATACTATCTGAAAATTTTTGTGTGTCCCTGTAAATGCTATGCACTTCGTATTATACCTGAAATAACTTATAGTAAACGTCAGCGACGTATATCATTTTCATTATATATGAAATAGTTTAACATAATTAAAATACGCCGCAAACAATTCCCCCCTTCCTCCCTATATCATTATGCACCTTTCCTTTTGTGGCCCTGTAAAAGAATAATAACTATTCTTTGCACCGCATATTAAACAGAATGCCTGTTTTAGTGCACTTCGTAAATTCATATCAATTTTGTTATGTTTGGATGCGTGTAACATCATTAAAAATCCTTTTAAACGATTTCTTCCCATAGGCCCTAATGTTACGGAAAACTTTTGACTGTCCCTGTAAATGAACTAAACACGCTACAAACATCATTTGAAATAGGGAACGTGCTATGGTAAACGTCAATAACCTACAAAAAATTAAGGGCAATCCGAGTATATTTACGGGAGTTAGAGTGCGAACAGACCAGCCGAAGTCATAAACACTTTTCAACTTTGTTGGAAAGTGTTAAGAAGTCATTACTCCCAATAGAATGGAACTTTTTTTTTGTCCTTACTGCAAAAATGGACACTGGATTTGTTTGTAATTAAAGCCAAATGTCTACTAAAATAATTTATTTTATTTATTCCACTAATTAGACAAGATCTATAATAAAAATATTTCATATAATCAATAATGTTAACGCTTACTTAAAAGTAGGATCACGCACAAGAAAGCGAAATATTTTCTTTTAGTATAATTAATTCCCTGACAATTTAATGCTTTGATATCCTTGTATAGACTTGTGTTTTATTAATTCTTCAAATTAGTAGATTTCATAATTTTGAGGTTGCATGGTAGGTTGAAAGATTTTTCTCTAAAAAATGTCTCAATTGTGGAAAATATGTTATATCCCCGTATCGATGTTAAAAAAAGTGATTTTGTTAAGGTAAATGATTTCAAACTTCTACGTATAATTTAAAACAAAATTAGATGCTATTTATATACTTTTATTTCTAAATAATTAATAAAAATAGATTGGAGAACTTATTCTAAGCGTTTTGTTTAAGAGTCTCGTTTCTGTTTATGTATATATAGCACAAGACATATACACAGAGGACAATTAGCACTTTTTGCAGTGCCGCTGTTAGTTATCTGGTGCCACATTGTTTTTATATACCCTATATATATAAAATCCTAATGAAACGAATTTATGAAACGAATATATGAAACGCTTGAAATGTATCGATTCTTTGAATCGGCTGATTAAACAACTGACTTTGTTTCGCGGCGATTTCTCCTAAAATATGGAATACTTTGCGATGAATTTAACACCAAAAATCCGTGTTGATCCACAGATCCCAAATCTTGTATTATAATTTTTAAATTAGAATTAGTTTTCGAAATATTAATTTTTTTTCTAATTTTAAATACATTTTTTCTAATGATGGCAACTCAAATTTTAATCATAACAGATTTTTTATTTTCAAAATTCAGAAAAGGTTACTATTTTTAATTAATTTAACGACAGTTTTGCCTCCTTTAAATCTATGGTAAGAACAATACTTTCTTTGTATTTCGTTATCATTTTATTAAATACAAAACATTCATTTAAATATGAAACATTTAAATTGATGGCTTTCACTTCTTAAAACGAAAAGAAAAATATTAGACACAGATGCCATATACGCACCGGGGTACCTAATTGACGCACAAATGGCATTATATTGATAGACATGGTAAGCCGGCTATTGTTGTTTATTTAATAATAAATGTATATTTACTTTTATTTCTTTTTTAAATTTATATAAATGATTTTTAAATCTATAGTAATTATTTTTTTTTTTGCTATTTCCTTTTGGAAATAATAGAAAATAATTAAAAAATACGGTATATTGTAGTAGTTATTCCGTCACCCAATTTCGCAAATTATATAAATCGCCAAACCACTCGACAAATTGTACAGATTGACAAAATTTTTATTTTAAATAACGAAAGAACAAATAAATTAGTACAACATTAATAAATATAAAAATTTAACGTCGAGATAAAAATCACTTGATGACGTAAACACGTGTAACTTGCTAAAAGTCAAGTGAATGTGACATTTACCATCAACCATTATTGGCATTTAATCTTATAGTTTGGCGATAGATTTTTTGTCGACGGAATAACTAAGTAGTACCAAAAATACATATGTAACTGGTATTCGTAAACGAGGTTTTCGTCAAATTTTCGTAAAAAAAAAAAAAAAAAAAAATCTTGCCAAACATGCGGTATATGACATCTGGCGAAATATTAAATTATGTAACAAACCATGACATTTAATTTCAACTTCAAATCAATGTTTTAATTTACCACTCGAACAATAAAAAAAAATGCTAACTGGCGAATTGAAAAAAAAAGGTATTGGCAAAATTTGCAACCGGCTGTTTTTTCTTTCGGCACAGATGTCCCATACGGCTCCATATTGGCGCGATTTTTTTCTGACGCCAATGTCATATACGCAACGGGTACTTAACTGGCGCCAAAGTATCGTTATTTTGCTTGATATGGTAAGCCGGATGTTCTTGTTTATGCTGTTAATGCGTTCCCCAAATTGGCGTTGGAAAAAAATCCCGCCAATATGGGGCGTATATGACATCTGTGCCAAACCTTCATATGAAAGGCGGGTGGATCAGATCGTATTTGTTTATGGCATTTGGTGACTTGAACTATTATAATATAGATGAAATGATGGGGATAGAATAATACTTGGCGACTTATCACCTGTGCATGGATAACATTAAAGAATCAAAATGGCACCTAGAGTATAAAAAGCAAAGTGTTCCGCCCGGAACTGTTGATGATAGTCACATGATTTAGGCTATCGTTATAGATATTGTTTTAAAATATCGGTTGACAAAGACTCTGAATACATAATTCCTTTTATTTTAGCTTCTTTTCAAATGTTTAACTGATCCTCTTAAATCAAAAACGAAAACAACCATTGGATGTCTTAACAGCAACTGATTCTCCGTTAATTTTTTGCAATCAAAGGGAATTGAATGGAAACCCGTTAACAGGAAGATCTGCACACCTTTTTCAGTATAATTTAATCTTTTCTAATATTTTTAAAACCCATTAGATTTTTAGATTTTTAGATTTTGCGGTGTCTGAACGGGGGTTGGCCAGCGTAGCTTGCAGGAGGCAGAGCCCCTTAGTTCTACAATAAACATCTATCAGTCTTTTTTTTTATTTAAGTATCGTTGTTTAAAAAAAAGGAATAAAAAAAAAAGCTTTATTTTTAAGCATTCGCCTATCCCTTAGTCTTCTTTTCAGCATAATTCTCTTCTATATCAAGGCACTTTTTGTGTTGTAAGACCTGTTTTGTATGCATCGCCATAGAAATCTACCAGCTGCTGTTCTAACCAGTGCTTCACATTTGTTTTCACTTCAGAATTGTCAAAAACTGCGTAACATAAGGGGCTGTTCAAATATTACGTAAGCATGTTTTTGACAATTTTTGACCCCCCCCCCCTCCCCCCTTGTCAGCAAAAATAAGCAAATCGCAAACACCCCCTTAATAATTACGTAAGAAAATTGCAACCCCCCCCCTCCACTTAAAAAAATTAGGACACAATACAAATAAAAAAAAACTCTACTCGACTTAAAAAAAATAATAATAAATGCTTGTTTTATTTCCTTACAATTAATTCTACTTAAGAAAATTTCTTAGATCACAATTTTAGAAGAACTTAGCCATTTGAAAAATTTAAATTTGAACATGCCCATATCTATTCCGATGCTGACCACGGCTGCTCAAGCCATTTTTCCATATCTGTTACGATATTGGTTTCCAGTTTTACTTGATTATCTTCATCGCTTTCTTTTCGGATGCAATCTTGATCAACTTCATCTTCCTTGATACACTCAGCATCTTCTGTATCTTTCACGAATTTTATGAAGCACATAAGTTCATTTGCTCGACGAGCAGCAATTTTCAATGGTCGTATAAGGCAGGCCTTCTCGCTTTTTTCACTGTGCTGAATTTTTTTGTGTCTGTTTGCTCACTTCTGAGATGCATGATATTGGCCACAACTTCCACAAGTTCTTGGGGATAATTGCAATTTTATGGAAGGGCAAAAATAATCATACAGCATCTTTAAAAATCCCTTTGCTGTAATATTGAGATTTAAGGCCAGGCGGAGACTTAAATCTATAAATTCCCCCTTCTCACTTGTAATGATGTCATTTGACGATTGCATGATTTTAATTGGAGGAGGAATGAATCGTCTTTTTAATATACAAAATAATCCACTACGTGCAGGAGAGCAACAATTCTTTTCTTCGCATTTTATAATTTGCAGCAAGTATTGATTTTCTTGTAAGTGCTTCGAATACCAATCCAAGTCATAACCAAGAGAGTCTGGTTCGCCTGAATCAACATATGTGGCAGTAACCGTCAATGTTTAATGAGTTCCAGATATCTGCGAGAGTTTTACCAGCATATGCAAAGTCATTTTGCTCTATTTTTTCATCAATAGTGCTACCGTTCTCATCGACATGGGAACCATAATGGTCATAAGGGTGTATAAGACCAGACAGTTCTCGACTGATTGGTGCCATTCGCCTCTCTACTCAGTTATATGGACTTCTTCCAGGAGCATTGCACGCAGTGAAATTTCCATCCAAATCATGCTTTTTGAAATGGTTAATAGCAAATGATATAACTTTCTGGTAGCGGGGATTCTCGTCTGGAGCTCCATCAACCGGATTAATAGAGTTTCAAAATCCTGAGCATGAGTATTTGCTGTGGAAGAACTGTGTTTCCCACTTCTTATATCAATAAACGTTGGACCACAATAACCTATGGCTTTACTTTGACCTTCCATGCCAGGAGCAATCACAATACCAGCGTAAATAGATGGGATAAGTTTGTGACGTTCAGCGATGACCCACTCGTGGTCGGGTAAGGATACACGATACTCCATATGCATCAGTATCGGGGACTGTTTATTGGCTGCTGTAATTCTCTAAGGTACACGCACTATGTCATCCTGTGAAAGAAGAAACACTTGCATGGGTCCAAGAATTGAAGCTAAAGTTTCTAAATAGCGGATGGATGTTACTACAAATCGGGTATCAATGTGAGATCGGTAATTATCAGTCTAAACCCAAGAAAGTTTTATCGGCACTGTGGTGACATGTCTTCGACCCTCAATGGTTGAGGAATTTTTTGGAAGCGAACGAAGATATGTTCCACTCATGCTTATTGCAAAACCAACCTTTTTCAGTTCTACAGTCAAGTTATCGAGAGTTTTGACACTTCGTATTGACTCGCTTCTTCTTTTTGCATCTGCAGCACTTCCAATAATAGCTATGTCTGCTATTGCCTTAAGCAATAATGGTTGATCTACATTTAAACTTGGTCTTCCTACTGATTCCCTCAAAGCTAATTTTTTTTTAATGTCTGGATTATCATAGCAGATTTCTTCAAGCTTTGTTCGTTTGGTGGTTCGATGTTTTCTTTGGTATTCATCATTTTGTCGTTTCCTTTTTAAGGATTGTTTTTCTTTTTTTAGATCACTGGAAATCTTATTTATTTGTTTTTGAATTTGAGATACACTGGTTTCAATTCAATTGGATTACATTTCATTTTTAGTAAGGTACAAAATTTGAAAACAGAAGATTATCTGCTACAAAACTTACATATTTTTTAATTTTTTCCCCCATGGATACATTAATTTTCGAGTTATTTGAAAAGAAAAAATAAGGTTTAGCTTGGCTACGCCATATTTAAAAAGTAATAACTAATTTTTTGACATTTCTTTGGTCTTTATTTATCCTCATTCTGACCATGTTTCGCCAAGGCTACACGGTCATTTTATCTTATCTATCTTTTTTTCAATTTTTACAAGTAATCATGTAAACTAAAAGTTATGATAAAATATATTTAAAATTTTAAGAATAAATTTATTATAATTACCTTTATAAAATAATCAAGAAACACTGATTTCTTTTTGGTTGCGTTACTTCGTCCTCAATTATTTTTAGCACCAATACCTCTAACTCTTTGTCAGTTTTAGAAGACTTTTTGTACTGCCGCCACACATCATTAGTTTTACATTGGATATCCTTCAAAGGTTTATCTGATGCAGACTTTTTGAAACTTTCAAAAAGTTTTTTACACAAGATTTCTCGAAATGGAGACATATTTCTGATTTTATTTATTTTAAACATCACTACACTACAGTACTGAGAGGTTTTCAAAACTGAAGAGACACCAGACAGTAGAGGAGTCGGTCATTATGGTTATGGGGTTCAACCACTTGACAGAGGAGGGGTGGAAACAAAAAAGATTGAATTTTACTTACGTTTTGGAAGCTTTCCCGGGAGACTCATATTGTCACAATACAACATATCGCATCCGTCTATTAAATTCTATTCTATTCTATTCTCACAATTGGAAATAGTAGTAAGTTCTCAGAGATAATAAGCCCTCATGCACAGGGGCCGGAGCCGACCGGAGCTCAGCTCGGGTGCTTCTCCGTTCTTAGTAAATATTTAAATATTGGTCGGAATTCAGCGGAGCTCATAAATACAGGGCTCCGGAGCCCAGTGTAGCAACGCTTCCGAAAAAACTAAGCCTAAATTACCCTTTCATTCCTTCCCATCTCCAAGTTTTGCATTCTTTTTTACCAAAACAATTATATGTGACGTAATGTGTCGCACACGTAGGAGATGGAGATGAAACGGATTCAATTTTTATATCGGTTTGTGGTCTTGGATAGAAAGCAGTCGAGCAGGGTTTCCCCTTTTTCTATAAAAGCATCGAATCTTCCAATAACGGTGTTAAATTTTTAATTTAATCTGATTTTTAGGGGCTCACCACAAAAGATCGTTATACGGAAGGAATCGATTGTAGTTTAAGATATGCACCTTTTATAGGAAATTGAAAAACGTTGTTCCATTCTTCAGAGTATAAATATAAATCTCTGTAAATTTGATTCATTTTTTCATAAAAATGCATAGCTGCGAACTATTCCTTTTTGGTGTTAACACTATTTCCGAATCATAATCCTTACCACATTTAATCGCAGAATTCTGCAATTAACAACATTAAAATTAGACAAAGAATTCTATTCGGAAGGAGTGATAGCTAAAAAGTGGAATAGTTCACAACTAAGTATATGCTGATAGATACATTTAAATTTTTTATTTTACTATAGAAAAAAATACTTTACATTTTGGCAAATAATGTATGAAATATAAATATGCAGATTGCAGTGGCAGGAGGGGAGGGGGACGGTATGGCTGTTAGCACCGGTACTGCAGAATAGTAGGGCTCCGGTACTTTTTTTGTTAGAAATTAAGCCCTGCTCATGCATCAAACATGAACAGTCACCTCTAGATAAAAGAGATTGTTTATGTTTTCCTTGTGCGGTCAAAATAGCTGACATCAGAACTTCAAGTTAAGTATTCTTTTGCTATTTCTTTTTTTGAAATTTTTAAGTTTTTTTTTTTTTTTTTTTTTTTTTTTTTTTTTTTTTTTTTTTAAGTTAAGAGATTTGGAAAATGTCTTACGTAAGCATCATTCAAACTCCCCCTCCCCCCTTGTCAGCAAAAATAAGCAAATCGCTAACCCCCTCCCCCCCCCTTAGGTGCTTACGTAATATTTGAACGGCCCCTAATCCAAAATAAAAGGTACCGCATTACAAGTAGAGGGATCGTTTTGCTTCGTCACAAACATCGGCCACATAGGGCTCATCGAACGCAGGGCGATTTATACTTGGTAAAAAATAATAATAATTTGCATAGCCCTGACCTAATGCTAAGTGACCAACACTTATTCCTGCCCTTTAAGAAGCATTTTGGCGGTCAGCGCTGGAGGATGATGAGATGAAAATGGGAAAATGGTTGTGATACAGTGGTTAAAACTGCTCGCTGCAGTTTCCTATGACGATGGGATACAAACGCAAGTCGTACAACTCTATGAGTTCCTTAATATAAGCGGAAATTCCGTTGAAATGCAGATTAACGTCTAGGCTATTTAATTTAAAAATAAAGTTAGGAAAAACTGGCCTTCGTTTTTTTTTTAATGCCAGAACAATATTTAGTTTTAAAATACCCCTCGTACGTGTTATTTTATCATAGAATTCCCTTCACGAAATAAACATAATGTCTCTATTAAAAATTGTACTATTCAATGAACAAGAAGCTTGACAATTTTGCAGATATGTTCTATAAAAATGAAAGGAAATAGAATATGTATTCAGGAAAATTGACACCTTCTACGTTCATACATGGTAATAACAAACTGTGACACTAAGATAATGTTTTTCTTTGAAAATCATTCTATCATTTTGGAAATAGTTTTTACCTGCGTGAGTTTTTATCTGCTTATATTAGCCCACCAGCCGCGGGCGACTTTTTCAGGGGGTTACTTCTTTCAAATTAAGATTGTTTGATTCCCATCAATTTTGAAATAGAAATAGTCACTTTAATTAATTGCAGGTTAAATAATGAAAGAATAAGCCGATTTATACGATTTAAAAAAACTGGTGGGAGTCAAGCAATCTGAATTTTTAAAAAGTAGCCCACTGTAACGCGAAAATAGCGTTTCCCGCTGTTGGAGGTTTAAACATTTTATTCAACACAAAAATATAATATATTGACTAAAAAAAAAAAAAAAAAAAAAACATGAGTAAGCTCAATTTATTCGAAATATCTTATTTTAAACTGTCGCAAAAATCCTTAATAAACCAAAAGTATGTCTAGAATAAAAGTCAAAATTGATATATATGTACCCTATATATATAAAATCCTAATGAATCGAATTGAAACGAATTTATGTAACGATTCTATGAAACGACTGATTAAACAACTGATTACGTTTCACGGCGATTTCTCCTAAAATATGGAATACTTTGCGATGAAATTAACACAAAAAATCCGTATTGATCCACAGATCTCAAAACTGGTATTAGAATTTTAAAATTAGAATTAGTTTTCGAAATATTAATTTTTTTCTAATTTTAAATACTTTTTTTCTAAGGATGGCAACTCAAATTTTAATCATAACAGATTTTTTTTCATATTTTAGAAAAGGTTATTTTAAATTAATTTGGTGACGAGTTTCGCCTCCCTTAAATGTATGCTAAGAAATCCATCATGTTATACTTTTATTCAGAATTCAATTTGTATTTCATTATCATTGTATTTAATACAAAACTTTCATTTAAAATTGAAACCTTTAAAATAAATGGCTTTTACTTCATTCTTCTTTTTAAACGAAACGAAAAGAAAAATATTAAACACAGATGTCATATACGCAACGGGGTACCTAATTGGCGCCAAAATGGCGTTATTTTGCCTGACATGGTAACCCGGCTATTGTTGCTTATTTATTAATAAATGTTTATTTGAATTTATTTTCTTTTTATTTACAAAAATTTTTATAAATTGTTTTGTTCTATTGTTATTAATTTTTTATTTATTTATTTATTGTTATTTCATTTTAAAAATAACAGAAAATAATTAAAAAATACATATGTAACAGGTATTTGAAAACCAGGTTTTCGCCAAATTGTCGTAAAAAAAATCACGCCAAACTCTGTGCGTATGTGACAATGCAGCAAATCATGCGATTTAATTTCCACTTCAAAGCAACGTTTTAATGTTATTATTTCTCCCGTCGACCAATTTCGCCAAATTATACATATTGACATATTTTTTTTAATAACAAAACAACAAATAAATTAGTACAGCATTAACAAAAATACAAATAAAACGTCGAAATAAAAATCACTTGATAGCGTGAACATGTGTAACTTCCTTAAAATCAAGTGAATGTGACATTTATGATCAAATATTATTGGCATTTAATCTTATAGTTTGGCGACATACTTTAGACAGAACAGGCAACAGATTGTGAATCAAACACGAAAACATTGGATGTCTTAACAGCAACTGATTCTGCCTGAAATTGGTCGATGGGATAACCAAGTAGCACCGTTTTAATTTACCACTCGAAAAATAAAACAAAATGCTAACTGGCGAGTTAAAAAAAGCTATTGGCGAGATTTTCACCCGGCTAACATAAAAGTACCAGGAATTCTTTGTGATCATGACAACTTTTATGTAGTTTTATTCGAAAAAGTAATTTTGATTCTTTAATCAAAATGGAAACCTTTCTTATGAAAAGCGAAGAAATCAGCCCGTTGTTTATGGCAGTTACATTAATTAGACTATTAGAATATAAACAAAATAATGGGGATAAAATAATATTCGGCGACTTATCACACCTGTGGCTGGCTAAGATTAAAGTACCAAAATGGCCGCCTGGAGCTGTTGATGATAGTCGCATGACTTAGGCTATTATTATAGAGATTGTTTTCAATTTCAAAAATAGCGCAAAGAATAATATTTCTTAACGATTAAAAATTTATTTTCACGTGACTATTAAAAACAAACAAACAAACAAACAAAAAACATTAAAATTACTATTAAATGAGCACGTGTTAAAGGCAGGGAAATATTGAAAATTATGTCCTGAAAATTGTATTTACACGTGAATATTAAAAGATAAAGTAAACTTTAAAATAATAAATACATTAATATGCGTTTAACCCTTTCACGGACAAGGCACTTCTATTCGTAAAATCTTGAAATCAGTGAATGGCACCAGAATTTACAAACAAATTTCGAAATACAAAAATGCTTTTGTTCACTTACTTAATAAAAGTGAAATTTTCATCCCAATATTCTGATGCTAATGTGGCATTTAAGAATTAAAATTAAGTGGTTCAAAAATGAACCACCGCCCTTGAAGGGGTTAAAGGAGCAAATTTTAGTAATTGTATTATGTCAATCGTTTTATAACGCTGTTAAAAAATACCGAAAGGCAAAGACTCGTTTTACTTAAATCATTTTATTTTAGCTTCTTTTCAAATGTTTAATTGATCTTCTTTAACCAAATACGAAAACAACCATTGGATGTCTTAACAGAAACTGATTTTACCTTAAATTTTTGAAATCAAAGGGAATTAAATGGAAACCCGTTTACAGGGCAATCGCTACAGGTTTTTTTCAGTAAAATTCAATCTTCTCTAATCTTTTTAAAACCGATCATATTAGCGTGCTTTTAGATTCTACAGTGTCTGAACAGGAATTGGCGAGCGTAGCTTGCAGGGGGCAGAGACCCCTAGTATATATATAACAAATCCATCGAATGTACAGTTGTGGGAAAAAAAGGTAAACACCCCTACTAACTCCTCAACAAATTAGCGTAGAAGAAAGTTACTGGTACCGAACGATTGGAAATAAAGTCTACTTTTAAATGATGTATATAAAATTTGCTTAGGGGGCCATCTATATATTAAAACGAACCATAACTTTGTCTTTTTTTCAAGAACAGTGCATAATTCTGAGAGCATAAATGAACTCTACTCCCTTCAATTAGTCTAAAAACAAATTTTTATGCAATTCGTACCATAAGTTTCGGAGAAATTAATTATTTTAAAACGAGCGTATTTTAAGGACTGTATCTAAATTGAAGTTCGGTACTCGATTGTTAACCGAGAGAGCTCCCTTCTTGACCAAGGCGCCTTAAGTAGTCAATTAAGCCTGTTAGATTACAGGACAGCATAAAAAATTTCAAAATATTTAGTCACTTCTATCACAGACGGTCCGTTAAACCATCATTTTGCCGTTTTTTAAGCATAATTTAAAAACTACTTGGAAGAAAAATGTAAAAATTTGGATTTCCATAAAGCAGGACTTAATAAATCTGTATCCATAAAAAATGCAGCTTGCAATTCATAATTTTTTCGAATATTAATTTCATAATTCATATCAGAAAATTATAAAAATTGCAAATTCAACTTATTTATGTTTGGGTGTATTAGTATTATTGCTACACAAAAAAATTAGAACATTAGGATCATAATTTCAGAAATTATAAATAAAAATATGAAAATGTAATTTAATATTAGAAGCGCTAAATTTTGAAGGCTTATAATTTAAAAACTTATCATTAAAATGACTTTAAATTTGGTGTCTAAGCATAGTCTGAATCAAAGATTTAAAATATCGCGTGAAAATTGTGTACTGCCATCGAAAAAAATGGAATTTGGATTCGTTTTAATATGTAGATGGACCCCTAAGTAAATTTTATACACGTCATTTAAAAGTAGGCTTTATTTCCTATCGTTTGGTACTAGTAACTTTCGTCTACAATAATTTGTTGAGGAGTTAGTAGGGGGTGTTTACTTTTTTTTCCACGACTGTATCATGGAATGTTTGACATAATTCAACTCGCGTCACTATTATTTCAATTAAGTGTAAAATTTGAATGTATTACAAGTTTATGATTAAATTAAAGCTGCTTTACGAGAAGTATTTAAGAAATTTAATTAAAGTAGTTAGAAGTTGTTGCTTAAATATTATTAATAGCTTTTCATATTTGTATCAGGACTCTTTAACCATCAATATTTTCGAAATTTTAATTTTTTTAGACGTTAAACTCCTTTTTTTCTGAAAATTTTGATGATTTAATTGTTTCCTTGAAATTCTCATTAGAACAGAAGTTAAGGTTTTTAGAATTATACTCGTTCAATAAGCTAAAACGGCGTTTCCGAAACTTTGAAGTCATTTTTGTCCAAATGACGTTTTTTGGAATTACACGCATAATATCTTAAAACCTTCTGAATACTTTTTCATGAAAATTTCAAAACACATGTTTCATGCTAGTATGTATAAACTGAACCTAAAACTTCATTTTTATTGTTCAAAAAATATTTTTTAGGTGATTATATTGTTGAAATTTTCAAAATTTTGTATTAGATAAATGCAACTTTGCATTGAAAATATCAAAATGCTTTAGATACAAATATACGTAGGTTTAGGCTAATTACCACAGTATAAAGTATGATTAGGCACAAAAAATGCATTCTAGTTCCAAAATTTATTTTATAGTCCAGCGCGTAATCTATTATACTAATTTTCTGCTCAAGAAATGTCTGAAAGTTTAAAACCCCCTATAAATACTAATTCTGCATTTTGCAATTTTTTAAATACATGAAATGAAATAACATACTTATGTCTTACAT
Organism: Maratus speciosus; assembly: GCA_963932465.1. Classification (NCBI taxonomy): domain Eukaryota; kingdom Metazoa; phylum Arthropoda; class Arachnida; order Araneae; family Salticidae; genus Maratus; species Maratus speciosus. Next base: position 539,401,009 of record OZ010786.1, on the reverse strand, counting down.
CCCAATAAAATTGGTGTTTTAAATCATATACATTTTAAGATATTAAAAGTTGAAATTGGTCGCTTTTTTTCATTTTTAAGGATTCTAAGACCCCTTAAGGTTATATAGTTATTCGAAGGTGTTTCATATTATTTTTTCACCCTGGTAGTTAGAGAAGATAGTGGAAAAGGGATAAATTCACTTGAAATTTGTTATGTTTTATAGATGAAGGAGGAATGGCGTAATCTATCTTATGGTAAAACTAAAATATCAAGATTCTAATTAACCTTGAAGATATAAGAATTAGTTCTTATTACTTTTTTTTTTATCCGTTAAAAATATTACTGACACTTAAGTAGTCTCAGTACACTTAAAACTGGAAAAAAATGAAAAACAAAATACTGTTAGCACCATTTAATATCTTAAACTGTATAGTATATGATAAAAGAAAATGATGATAAAAGATGAATATGATAGAAAAAGATGATAAAATGTGATAAAAGAAATAAGAATGTTCTTTCATTTCATATATTTAGAAAAAATTACAATATACAGAAACAACATTTATAGGGCGCTTCCAACTGACAGACATTTGTCTCTAGAAAAAAATTGGCAAGTGAGCTTATGCGCAGGATTACAAAACAAATTGCTCATGTAGAAAAAAAAAAGATATGGATTTCTAATTATACTTAAGAGTTCAATAATTACCTTGAACTTATTTTTTCTTAATTTAAAACATTTTAAATTTTAAATATATAGTTGTATTTCGCTAATACAAATGTTTGAAAATTTTGACAGTATATTCACCTGCAAAAATACTTTTTTCAAAGAAAAAAAAAAAAATAGGTTCAGTTTATGCAAATTAACGTGAAACATATCGCTGAAAACTTGCATGAAAAAATACTGAGAAATAATTGAGATATTGTACGCGTTGTGCACAAAAACGTCATTTTGAGAAAAATGATTTCAATTTTTCGGAAACTCCGTTTCAACTCTCAGTGGATATGATTCAAAAAGCCATAAGTTCTGTTCTAATGGGGATTTGAAAGTTACAATTACAACAAAATGTTCATAAAAGAAGGAAGTTTCACAACTAAATTTTGAAGATTTAAAAGTCAAGAAATCAATTAAAAATGAAATATTTGTAATTTTTTCTGCAAAAGCTTAATATCAGTTGTTAAGTTTTTATACTTGTTCTTAAAATTAAAAATAAATATGTAAAATGTAAAACAAAAAAGATTTTACTTAAAATTTCTGAAATTTTATTTTTTTTAAATAACATTTTTATTCAATAATGTCTTTTATTGTGAAAATGTATATGTGTATTTGTACATTGTTCAACTGTGCTTCAATTTAGAAAGAAAACGCAAAATACAACACAGTACCAAATATACATTATAAAATAATTTTATTGTGCAATTTCATTATTACTATAACATTTTAAAGTACATAAAAGAGACAATGAAAAATCTAAGTCAAATTTATCTCAACACGCATTCGTTCATCTTTCTTTCACAACTCTTATGAATTAAAATAATTACAGTTCGTAACAAAATATCTTCTCTTATAATGCATTTAAAGAAAAAAATTATATGTAGTTTATAAATTTTAAAAATCAATTTCAGATGTTTATTATTCATGTTAAAATGAGGGAATGATGCAATTATGCACGTCGTATAAAAGTAACCTAATTAAAAACGTATGTACTTTGTTCAGCAAAAATTCGTCACTATGTACTGAAGTACCATTTAACAGTTTATTTAAACAATTAAATTACTGTTTCGTTTTCCTATATATAATAGAAACAAATAGATTGATAATAATTAGAATATCATATGTTAAGAAAGTTTGAAGCAATTATCAGTGTACATTTAAAACATATTTTAATTGAACTTGTAAATCTATAATTAATGTTTTAAGTAAATAAATTTACTTCATCACAAATTCCAGTATATTCAATTCTGTTTATAATTTTATGCTTAAAACTGAAGATTGTAATTTAATATTCAATATTTTTTATATGATTTGTGTATAACGTGAAAATATGTAGTAATATACAGTTGTGGAAGAAGTATTAAACATCTCACACTGATTCTGCCTAAAACCAATTTCTATAAATGATACTAAAATAGATCGATTGTAATACGCATCTACCATTAAGTAATATAAATTTTTCAAGCATTGAAGACCGCCTACATATGAAAATTTATAATATTTTCATAATAATATTTTTGTTAATTTTCCACAAAAAAATAATTTTTCGACATATTGTTTTCCATCTACGATAAAATTTATGCCTAAATAACAAAAATTAAATCATTTAGAAATGTCGTTTTAGTATTACAATTAATAAATATTAACCTTCTAACGTAGAAGTATTTTTTTCTTATTTCTTTATTTCTTTTTCATAAAATAATAATCATATCACATATCAGACTGAATTTGTATGTCTATTATTTGGAAACTAAGACATAAACGCCTTACTTTCGTTAATGTCATCATTTTGTGACGTGAAATATAAATTAAGAAAATAACATTGTACAATAAAACCTCTGAAATTTAAAATAATAAAACTTTGTAAAAAATCACCATAAAATTAAAACAAAACACAGGACGCGTTTCGAGCTAAAAACATAACAGCTCGTCATCAGCTAAGCTATTTGCTTAGTGAGATTTCAAAACTTAAAAAAAATTCATCTTGTAACGAATCGACAAGGAGCAGTATAATTTCTAAAACTAATTTGTTGATATTTGTATGGATTGTTTAACTTTTCTCCACAACTGTACTTAGTTTTGCATGTGTATGCATTCAAGAAAAACATTAGATGCAATTGTAGCTTTTTATACAAGCATTATATTAGCGTAAAATGCAAACAATAATAAACTTTTCGTTAATTTTAGCTTCAATAGTGGTTTTAACGAAAATAAAAATTAATTCCATTTACTGTTTATTTTTTGTGGTGTTAAAAGAATTCTTCCAAAGCAGTGCATATGAATTTTCTATGTGTGCATTTTCCGCTTACATTTGCCTTCAAATTATGAACATATAATAGAAAATGAAAGTACAAAACTGTATCTTGCAATAATAAAAATTTATTTTAAATTCTTTTTATTATATTTTTTTATTTTTAAATTTCTACTATGTACACACGGAAGAACGATTGTTGTTTGATACCACGATTGTGCAGAGACATTTTATATATATTTATAAAAAATTCAAATAGTATTCTTTCCAAAATTTTTACCAGTGGCAACGCCTTATGTTATACAACTTATTTTTATGATCACATATAAAAGAGCTCTCTTCGATCTATTTCTCTGATGATGCATATCGCTACTGGTCCGATGATATGCTGAATGTTAAGTCATATATTGTTATCTAGATATATATCGCAATAATTAAAAAACGAGTTACTAATTTCTCAATTAACTTTTAAATGCGCGATTTTTTATTTTGTTCCGAAAAAAATATATATGATTCTCTGAAAGGTTTATTTCATGGAAAATAATAAAAAAAAATCAGAGATACTTTATTCATATAATACGTCAATCTTTTCTTCCGTTGCATATCTGCAATACAAGTAAAAACTACTGTCGTGTGGAAGTTTCACGCTAAAATATTGCAAATTAGTAAATATTGTAATAAGTATGAATCTATATACCTTATTTTATATAATTATTTATGTTATAAAACTTAACCTTTAACACTTTAATCCACATGATAGAATACGTTCTAGAAATTACGTAGTTCAGAGAATCGGACTTACACCAGACAGTTTTTATGATTAATTTTGCTTTACTTAAATACGAAATGTCTGTTATTAGTTAAAGCAAATAGTGCTATTTTAATTTTCTGGTGTAATTAGCCATATCAGTATAAAAATATCTATTAAATTCGAAACACTGTTGTTTGCATATATGCAAAGCTGTGCAATAAAGGGTTAAAAACTAATAATGTATGCATTGATATTACTATTATTCCGGTGAAAGATTTGTAAATTAATTGACGTGAAAAAGTTTTGATAAACTAAAAATAATAATACATACATTCATAGTTGTAGCGAGAAGTATAATTTATAATTCTCACTATCACAAAATAATATGAATTTTGAAATTGAAAACATAAAAAAGTAAAATTTTACTCCAAAATTTTCTAATATTTGTGAATTCGGTTATAAGTTAAAAAGGTATTTTTCTTAAAATATTTAATAATTAAAAATCATACTACAAATATTGATTTCTTTTGTGATAATCATCGAAAAAAAAATGTTATTCTGAGAACCATTCTATGTTTGGTATTGAGCAGACATTATAACAACAAAAAAAAAAAGATTATTGTAAATTATGTTTTATGACACGGAAGATGCCTCAAAAATACAGCAAATACCATTTTGAAAACGTCAGAAGATAACAAGTATATGGCTTAACATGGAGCAGCTCAAAGTAGCTTGTTATTGTCAAAGCACCACCACCAGAACCTGAAGGATCGCAAGGATCACAGAAGTTATCTAGTCATTTCTTTCAACTCCAAAAGTGGTTGAAGGCAAATCTCGATACATAATATCGGCTTCTTTGAGTATAAGAATCATTTTAAAAACTTGATAAATGCTTTCAAACTGCACTTTCCCTCCTACTACTCATTAAAGGAGTTTCACAAGTGTTGTTTCCCACTTCTTCTTCCTCTTCTCGTTCAACAACTATAGTCTGCAAGTGTAAGTGACTGTGCATGTCTATATTTGCATATTCTGTAGGAGGCTCTTTCCGTCGCACTGTCGTTACACTGTGATGATCCCTAGGTAATGATAATTCTACATAAGTTATATCTTCTGTAGGCTGCAAGATACAAAAAATTATATAAATTATTCTTTTTATGAAATCACTTTTTAATTGAATAGTTCCCAAGAAAAACAGCAAATCTCTAAATTTCAAAATTTCCAGAAAAAAAAAATATATATGATATGTGTTTTTTGAGATAATGAGAATACATAAAGGGTATTTCTTTAGAGGTATGGAAATTTAAAACGAAATCAAACACATAAAAGTAATGATAATGGCCATGATATTGGTTTTATTAAATAAATAATTTTAAGCCATTAGTGTTTAAAAATTATTTCGGGCATATGGCCGCCACAGCTGGCTCGAATAAAGTGCAATCTGAAAGTCCTATTTTCGACCACTTTACCAAATAGCTCGGTTTATCGGCGTAAACCAGCGATTTCACGTATCCCCACATAAAATAATCAATTGGTGTGATATCACATGACCGTGAAGGACAGTTCACATGTCCATTAGGCGAAATTATGCGGTCACTGAATGCCTTCCACAACAAACTGCTGGTGTTTTGCACAATTTCCAATTGTTGTTCTAAGTAAGTCTTTTCATGGTAAAATGGCAAAATATACTGAGCACAAAACATCTCAAAGCTGCGAAATTGACTGAGACAGTCTTGTCAATTTCAAAAACACCTCTAAAAAGAACACCCTTTAATTTTCTCATAACAAAGGACATGCAAAGATACCGGCTATTTTAGTACCTCTATATCCAATTGAAGTATTCGTTTCTATTAATCAGGGAAATCATCTATTAAATAAGACGACGATTACTATTTAGAAACAGCAACATTAAATATTCAGAAGATTTGGTCGTTATCTACAGATAATGGTCTTTAAATTAATTATTTCCGAACATTAGGCGAAATTATGCGGTCGCCAAATGTCTCCCACCATAAACTGATGCTGTTTTGCACAATTTCCATACGTTGTTCTGACTAAGTCTTTTCTTGGTGAAGTGGCAAAATATACTGAGCACAAAGAATCTGTAAGCTGTCAGATTGACTGTGATTAGAAACAGTGCTGTCAGTTTCAAAAATACCCCTAAAAAGAACACCCTTTAATTTCCTTATAATAAACGACATAAAAAGATACCGGCTATTTTAGTTCCTCCATTTCCAATTGAAATATTCGTTTCAATTAATCAAATAAATTATCTATTGAATAATACGACGATCACTATTTGGAAATAGCAACATTAGAAATTCTGAAGATTTGGTCGTTATCTACAGACAATGGTCTTTAAATTAATTATTTACAAACATTAGGCGAAATTATGCGGTCACCGAATTTCTCCCACAATTAACTGATGCTGTTTTGTACAATTCGCAAGCGTTGTACTAGTTAAGTATTTTCATAGTGAAATGGCAAAATATACTGCGCACAAAGCACCTGTAAGTATTCAAATTGACTGTGACTAGAAACAGTGTTGTCAGTTTCAAAAACACCAGTAAAAAGAACACCCTTTATTTCCCTCATAATAAAAGACATGCAAAGATACCGGCTATTTTAGTACCTCTATTTACGATTGAAATATTCGTTTTAATTAATCAAAGAAACTATCTATTAAATAATACGACGATTACTATTTTGAAATAGCAGCATTAGAAATTCCAAAGATTTGGTCGTTATGTACAGGTAATGGTATTTAAATTAAACATTTCTGAACATTATCAACATATTTGACAATATTGATAAACGCACAATGCTCTTAGCAATGAAGCATATTGCGCTGTTATTTCATTTTCCCAAATTTTCAACAAGTGATGTTTTCCTTGGTACTTTTCAATTAAAATATTATAATTCCTATAAAAATCATGCACAATTAAAGGAAACTTTGAAGAAAAAAATTTTTTTTTCTTTAAATTACTTTGACACAATATCAGATATACGTAAATATACCTCAATGAATACATCTGAATATATTTTGAAAATGCATCGTTTCCGCTCTTATTTCATTTTCATAATTTTTCAACATGTTCTGTTTTGTTGGGTATTTTAAGAATAAATTATTTTATTTTGTAACACGAGGGCAGATTTCAGTTAAATTTGGAAACAAAATTATTTAAATATGTATAAATTGGCTTTGCTAAGATCTGGGACTTTTCTGTGAAATGAATACAGAATGAGTAATTTTCTCTCTGTAAATTCTTCCATATAATAAAACTACAGGACCTGTGTATGGTCTTTCTAGTAGTTTCACATGCAAAAGTGAAACGAACAACTAGATACAATTCGTAATATTTTTACTTTTAGATTGCATCTAACACGAGTGTTGCAGCACATTCTATGATGAGTGGAATAGAGTATTTCTAGTACAAAATAATAGAAATAGGTCGTAATATTCAAGTGGTTTCTAATTATGTTTTTTCATAAGTTGTTCATATATTTTCATTTTTTGGTGTACTATTTAAAAATAGAACTTCTCAAAATAGGAAAATGTGAGAACCATGCTATGGATTCCATTTTTTAAATTTTGAATTCAGCTTGAATTTTGAATTTGAAACAAAACATTAATTAAATTTGAATCAGAAGTTTTTTTTATTTTTTATTTTTATAGACTATTTATTTGGATAATATTTTTTTATGTTATTTGGTTGTGTGTATATAAACTTAAGTACATTTTTATTATGTATACATACAATCATAAAAATAAATATAAGACAGAGATTACTGTTTGAAAATAGCGTAACAAAATAACATAGACAAATCACCTATGATGCTGCTGCATATTTCACATGAAATATTTTTTTCTCAGAATATTGTAAAAAGTAATTTACCAATTATTCAATTTAAAGTATTTATTAAGTTAGTGAAATACATAGAGCATATAGTGCTCGAAATATTCATCTATAAGCAAAAGCATGAGGCTTCCGTCCCGCATATACAGAAGGACTTGCGAATGTGTCAAGAGGGAAATCAAGCCATGAATTTTTCTCCCTGATCGTGTAACTTGGAATTGGTAAGTTGTTCGCGATGTAGGGGAATACTGCGGCAATAAGGGTACACACATGGATGTATAGTTGAAATGGGAACAGCAGCTGTGAATTCATAAAGAATTTCAGCGTAGAAATATTAGTAGACAATTTTGACTGGCATTTTCCAGTTAAATAAGCATTTTGATATAATAGACAGTATGCCCGCTCTTCAAAGACTTGAAGCATTTGGTTGTCTAGATAGTGGTCTCAGGTTTATGGTCGAAAAATAGTTTACAGTGAACGGATAAGTTTGAATTTCCGCCGAACAAAATATGGCCAACAATTATATATTATATAAATAAGCACTTTTTGAGCATTTTTACTCTTACATTCTTACTGATTATTTATTTTATGCAAGATAAATTGGAAAGGAACTAAGGATTCATTGCATGTGTTTTATCAATAACGTTTAATTTTATAAGGTCGGTAAACAAATATTTAATATTCAATCAAACAAAAACGTTCTTATTATTTTGCAAGTATTCAGCTAAATAATATATTAATGCAAAATACTGCCAATTCAGGACCAATTTTTATTCGTATTTATTTTAATTTCGAAATATTTACTACTTCTATTATAATAGAAATATTCATACTGATATCATAATTAAACGCCATACTATCATTTTCTTTAAGATATATCCAAAATATAATTAGCATTGTCAAAAATATAGCAAATGACAGAAGAGCTAGCTAATGATGATATCAGATGTTTATTTATTTATTTTTTAAGTAAAAAGTTTAAAGTTTTTAAAGTAACCAGAAAGTTTTCAAATGACAGATTTTTTAAAATAATCCTTTTTATACTGTTTGCACCTTTAAGAATGCGTTTAATTTGTCCGATAAGAGTATTTATAAAATTACAGCCTTACGACCAGTAATCGTACAGATGTTAAGCTCAGTTAACAGGAAAAATCGTATTTCAGTTGTTTTGTCACGGTACCTTTTCAATATGCTTAAAATTTTATTTTTTTCTTTAAAAAAAAAAAAAAAAAAAAAAAAAAAAAAAAAAAAAAAAAAAAAGTAATTTAAAAACTATATCTGAAAAGAAAAATCGTCTCATAACAAAAAATCTGATCATTTTTATGAATTTTGAATTTTTTTGGTAATTTATATATATATATATTTGCATGTTTAGGCATGTTTTTTGCATGCATGTTTTTTTGCATGTAACATAAACTTTAAAATCGTGATAAAATTAACTTTTCAAAATTACTAGTTTCGTACAATATTAAAATGCTTGATATTTTTTTTTTTAGAATTTAACAAATATTTTCCGTTTTTATAAAATTTCATCAAACATAAAGGAAAAAATTCGAAAAAAAAAGTAAAAATCCAAATTAATTACAGTCTTTGAAATCCATGATCAGACGCCATTCAATTTTTGTAACTTCAAAGCTTTCGGGCCTTCTTAATAACAATAATGAAAAAAAAATGCCAATAAAATTTCAAAATTACCTTTCTATATGTAGAAGATGATAACGACGTTTCTATAGTATCGCGTAAAGGTGAATCAGGCCACCTCCTACTTGTGACTGCACTCCCAGATGGTGAATTTTCTTTAGGATCTTCTAAAAATATAAATGAAATGCTTATTAATATTTATGTATAAAATGTTGGATACTTTTTTGTTATACTGGTCACCACTATTACGATTACAACTATTTGTTATCATTTTCGCCAATGATGTAGCCAAGCTCGTGAAACGCGAATTTATCTCTCACTTATGCTATAGATATAAATATTTAATTTTATTTAGTTTAATATTATAAGATGTTATGTTTAATCAGTGTTACATAACAATTTCTAAAAATTCTTTAGAAGAATAATAACTATACAATATTTTATTACGTCTTTCATGTAACTATTCCAATCAATTGTCTCATTTTTAAACATATACATTTGTGTAGTTCATTTTGTACTTCAATTTATGTTTGTAAATTCAGTGTATGTTAATTCTGTGTATGTCCTCTGCCCAAGGGTACATAAACCATAAAGTAGTTATGAACGGCATTCTCGAACTAATAAACCAATTTCCAACACGTAGGCCGCTTTTTCAACTTTTTACGCTGAATCTCGGTACAGCTTTTCCATCAGAGACACATAGTTTTACAGTGATTTTCAGATAATTATCTGTTTGGTAAAAGCACTCGCTTTTGAAAAAAATAAGATACCATCCATCTCAGTATGAGGAAAATTAAAGATAGTTTGCATATCTTTAAGTATAAATGCAGGGAATTAAACTAAGAAACAATGCATTATGCAACTTAAAAACGATATGAAGAAGGATTTGGAACATCAACGAAAAACCAAGCATAACCCAGTGCTGTTTCTTTAGGACTAGGACTGCAAACCCATATCATATGTAAATTTTACTACCGAACTTGACGACATATTTATGGCATTTAGCTATGCATCATTAAAAACCGCTATAACAAAAGAAGTTTTATTTTTTACATAAACATACAATATATATTTTCTACAAAGAGCGTTGAAACGAGCGTTGATACAATAAACTGCTAGAAAGCATGTGTGGTGATGAAACTTAAACTAATTTACGTTTCCAAATTTTGAAATGAGATATTATTAACCGTGAACGGAAAAATATTCATACTAAAAAAATATAATAATTCTAATATTAATATTTTTCAAAAAATTATTCTACTTTCTTTTTCTGAATTATTAAACCGCTTTGCAGAAAATTATGTTTATTGAACTCTCTTTAAACCTTGTGTATTTCGACTTTATATAGTACCATTATTTTATATATTAAAATAAATAAATTACAAACATACGCAAAAACAATTGAATTTTAGTAGAGTATAACACGGGATTCCGGTAAAAGGTTCATCCAATTTCAAAATGCTATAAATCTAAAAGTATTTCACGCACAATTATGAGACATATATCAGAATATTTACAATCTCAGCAATTTTGTATTGTGTGCACCAAATAGGGAGGTGAACCTCGCTTTGTTTCCTTGCCCCATTCATTGTTCATCTCATTTTACGCCTTGAGAGTTCTTCTTTTACGAGCAACATAAGGACTTTGTTTATCTACCACCACTCTTAAAAACATCAGAAGAGCTCGAAGAATGGATTAATGCTGCAGTAACAGGCTACAAAAGTGACCAGGCTAAAAAATGTCTGGAACGAGTTCAACTACCATTTGGACTTGTGCCTTATGACCCAGGGGACGCACATAGATCATTTCTAGAATATTCAGAAACTCGGTGTGTTTTCGTTTATATATATATATATATATATACACCGAAGAGCCATTACATTATAACCACATATTTAATACGACGTAGGACCACCTTTCGCCCTCAAAACGACCAACATCCAGCTTGGCATTAACTCGACAAAGTGCTTACAAGTAGTCTGGGGTATCTCGTACCAAACGCACACCAACTGGTCCTGTAATTCTCGCATATTGCGAGGTGGTAGCGTGGCAGCACGAACTGGGATTTCCAGGTGGAACCACGAGTGTTCTATTGGATTCATGCCAGGTGAATTTGGAGGTCAGGACGTGCTTTGAAACTAACTAGAAAGCTTCTCTTACCACTCTCTGACAATTCGATCCGTATGACATGTTGCATTATCCTGTTGGTAAATGCAATCACCCGCCGGAAACACTGCTGTCATGTATCGCTGCACCTGGTCTGCAACGATGTTCAGGTAGCACTCAGACGTCAGGGATTGTTCTATGGGGATTATGGGTCCTAATGTGCTCCATAAAAAACATCGGCCAAACGATAATACAGCCGCCTCCGGCTTTTTTCCGACCAACTGTGCATCCGGGAGCCAGAATTTCCGTTTGAAATCGTCATATTCGCACGCGCCCGTCAATGCGATTGACCAGAAAACGTGTTTCGTCGGACCAAGCAACTTTCTTCTATTCTTCTATGGTCCAATTTCGATGTTCATGGGCCAGTAGCGGGCGCTGCTGGCGATGACGTGCCGTCAACGCAAGAATGTGCTTTAGCCTCCGACTGCGTAGGCCTTTACGCAGCAGTGCACGTGACAATGTGTGTTGAGAAACACTGTCTGGGTCGCCATTGTTGTAGCTGTTGGTGATTTTGACTGTTGTAGCTCTTCGGTCACGACGCATAATGCGAAACAATCTCCGCTCACCTCAGGAATCAATGCGCCGCGGGCGACACACCGCTGGCCGTCGACTTTTCGTTTCACCATCCATACACCAATTTTGATACGTGCTCTCAACGACTGCGCGTGAAGAGCCCACCAAACGCGCCATTTCCAATATCGATGTTTCTAGTCGCCGAGCCATAACGATTTGACCTTTATCAAAGTCTGATAATTCTGCTGTTTTTCCTATTATGCCGCTAATCACGCTAAGTTTCGAAATACAGTGCATAGACGCTTTATATACGACAACATCAGCCGCACACACACCGTGGTTTTGTTTCTGGGCGATCTTATTATAATAGATAGAGGGTGATCATAAAGTAATGACTCTTCGGTGTATATATATATATATATATATATATATCACTTATATTTGTACGTACTATATTTTTGATTATTTAACCTTTTAAAAATGAATCTATCTTTGTTGCAGCGCTGCATATTGAATATAATTAAAAACGTTAAAAGTCGTATATTTAATTTACTTTACAGCTAAAAGTTTAAATATGTTTATTTTATGATGATGGTAAACCTAAGCTTCTTAGATGCTCTAATTCAAGTAGCAATCAAGACTAAGCATTTGTATACAAGATCCTTGAAATAGAAAATATTGCTTTACGCATTGTCTCGTTAAGTACAACGAATACGATATTTCCGAAACGAAGAAATGGAAATTGTATGGACCTGCAAAATTTTTATGATTCGGAGGGTACATTCGCTTTAAAAATACATCAATAATATTATTCATTTTAAAATTACGTAAAATTTAAAAAATAATCTCACCTGAATAATAAGCTCTATTTATTATATTTGCTGGAATAATATCTGGACCTTTTTCTTCACCATCTGGCATGTCATCGGTGTCTTTTTTTAAAGGAGTTTGCGACCTGAAATTTTCAAAAATATATATTAAGATAAGTAAGTATGGCGACTGTTGTTCAAGACTTCTAAACAATTGACAATGTACAATTTTTAACTTTTTATTAAATTAAGCAATCGAAGTTAATTGCAAGCTGTCAAATTACTGTTTTTTTTTAATTAAAAGAAAAATATATTGTACGATAAATTGTCATTAATATAATGAAATCATATAAGTGCCACAAAGAAACAACACAAGTTGTAAAATCATTATATAAAATATATTTTCTGGTTGTATATGGTCATCTTTCCGTTCTTCCAATCATGTATATATTATTGAAATATTATGTAATAGAAATTTGAGGTTTTCTATTTAATGTTCCATATTAAAAACGAACTCTGTGTCGCTTATAGTCCTTTTACAGGGTCACATTTTTAACATTAAAGCTAGTTATATTGGATAGTGCTGCATAACCTATGCTTGACATATTATCTTTATTTTGTGTTTAGTTTGCTCTATTACTAAATAGATTTAAAGATTAATCTGTGGTACTTGTAATCATATTAAGTTCAATATTGTATTTTATACATTTTTTAATCTGTCTTATTTTACACTTTTATTTCACATGACGTTTTATAATTTTATTTATATAATTGTGGGAACATGCAAAAATTCACTTCAAACTTAATCATGACAAGTTTTGTGTAATAGTGTGTAATTTTAGTAAAAGTAAATATGTCTAACTAATTAAAAAAATATGTACACAAGTATATATGTATGGTAATTATTTATACCGACATCTAACATCGAGGACCACTCCTTATAATAGACTTATAATAGAAACCAAGCAGTGATATATTAAATTTAATAATTATATGTGTTGTGTTATTTGCCTGTATTTTTTCTGTGAAAACATTGTTTGTTTGTATTAATGGTGAAACATGTGTTAATTTAAAAGTGATATAGTTTATTTCATAACAACCACCGGAAAATGGATTTAACATTTATATACATCACAAAGGAATGCATGGAAATGAATGATTTACATGCATGTAAATTAGTACAACATTGAGAGTACATACTGCAGTTCTTCTCTACAATTAATAAACCTATACAGTGTTTGCACATGCATGCCATAGGGGAGACTGGAAGTGAAAGGGACACTCAAAATTTCAGAAAGAAAGTAAAATGTACAAAGTTTCAACTTTGACTCAATCGATGACGATACTTGTTCTGTTATTAATAATCCTTATAACTAACAAGAGCAATTATAGCGTTGTAGGTGATGAAAGTAAAAGCTGCTTTTGATATAAAAAAGTAAATTTTGATGTTGATTTTCTTTTTTTCTCTAAAACATTAATATTGTGTTTAGCATTATAATACTTATGTTATTTAACACTGTAAAATATGCACTTTATGTGAACATCAGTATATATTTTTAGCAAAAATACTCTAATGCATGAATAAAATTTCGCTAGGTGGGTATGGGTTTGAAAGGGACAGAAACTGAGAGGTTAAAATGGAACCCTTGGAATTTGGAATTGATTGGTACCGAGATTTTTTGCAACGAAATTCATTATTTTCTCTTAAGAAACGCATAGTCATCCGTTTAACAAGATGTACAAGTTTTTTTAAAAAAGCTAATGTTGATACATTTTAAAAACCTTCAGTTATTTATGGATCGCTATAAATTTACACAGAACATGACATATAACAGTGATAAAACAGGCTTGAAAGTGCACAAACCACCTAATATAGTAGCAAAACTTAGTGGAAAACAGTTTTCTCAATTAACATCAGCTGAACGTGGTACACGTGTCACACTTTAGTGTTTTGTTTCTGCATCACGTAACTCTGTTTAACAGCATTCGTTTTCCCAAAGAAGAATTTGGTTGAGTTCATGCTTGGAGGTTCCCCATCCCAAAAACTTGCACATGCTCATCAAAGCTGGCCAATAATCGCAGAGGTTTTTAAAAGCAATTTTGCATTAGCTAATATTCCAGTTGTTTCAAAACTGAACCTTCTCTTATTTGATAATCATGAAAGCAATATAAATATTCAGAAATAAAATTTGCAAAAGATAATGAAAAATTTATGGTGATATTCCTGTCGCACTGTAGCCACAAACTCCAGAAAAGAACTCGTAATGAATTCAAAGTACATTTTTTCAGAAAGAAAACAGAATAAAACCGGTCTGTATTTACTGATACTATTGACATGAGTGGCGTGAATATTAAGGATATTGTGGAGAAGTTACCTAAATACGTAACTGGAGGTGAGACTGATAGAGCTAAATCATTCTTAAAATTTTTGACTGATTTAAAGTTGTTTTACGTTAAGTGGGCCTAAACAAACTATTTTTCTAGTTTTATTCTATCATAAGTTGCAATATATTTTATTTTTATTTATGTATATTTATATTTTACTTTTAAATAATGTAATCGCAAATAAAAAGAAAAAAAAGTTCATAAAAGTGTTTGATTTATGCGTGTCCCTTTCAACCCTGCACAGAGTTCCTTTCATCCCCTACAATGGTGTTAAAAGGGACATTTCTCCCAATTTATAAAAATGCTTATATATTTTAAATTACTGTACTTGAGGATAAGAGGTTTTAATAGTATCAAAGCAAAGGTTTTAGATGAGAATTAGGCGCAAATTTGAAAGTTATATTTTTTAATGTCATTATTTTATAAGCTTATAAAGACAAAGTGACACTTTCACCCCCTATCTCCCCTTCACTTCGACGTAGAACCTTGATACTCTTTTTCATCAACTCATAGTTTTGTTCAGTACAAAGATAGATTCCATGAATCTCTTGTATCGACATCTATCAATTATTGGTAATGAAGGTAATTAAAAGATATTTGGTTTGCTTAAGTGGTACTTTTCTTGCGTTTTTCTTGAAACTACATATTTGAAACTGGTGTAGAAGGTATCTCAAGATCTACTTAAGGAAAGGCACGACTGGGATGCCCACTCATACTGATTTTACTCTAACATTTTACACTTATTTATTATATGCAACTAAATTTTATCCAAATGTTTATTATACTTTAATTTATGTGTTTGATGAAACAGTGCAAGAAATTCACAAAAGTTTGAATTGTTTAAGATTTTTAGCTATCCAAAAAAATGTACTTTTCAGCTAAAAGCCTATTAACTCCTAAAGCACTCGAGCAATTTCGCAAAAAAAAAATGATGATTGATTATAAATATTAAATCATATGTGGTAGACAGTAAAATAATAATAATAATAATAATAATTAGTTTAAGTAAAAAAAAAAAGAAAACATTTCTGAAAAATGGAAAATTTCTGAAAATTTGACATTGCTTTAAATCAAAAAAGCATTAGTCAAACAAACTGTCTGCCGTACGTCTTGAACATAATCCAGTGAATATGGATTCCAAATTTCATCAAAATCAGTCGGATAGTTTTCGAGGAAACCGGTCTTAAATCTCGCATATTTACCATAGGATTGCACCCAGTCTTGTCTTTCCTTAAGCAATTGTGATGGAATTTTAGCCATATATTATATAGAGTATTATATACGTAGTAAAGAATGTTTTTCTTAAAATGTATGAAAAAAAAATGATTTTTTTTTCCTTACATATGTCATTTATAAAAAAAAAAAATCCCAGCGCTAAATTGTAGCTATTAAGTTTCTAAATAAGAAAAAGTGTTTTTTTTTTTTTTTTTTTTTTTTTTTTTTTTTTTCAGAAGATGCCTTACAGAGAAACGAATTACATTGCCATCAAAGATATTCAAAAGGGACTTCACTCATAACTCCATCATTTTTTTTTTAATTTTTCATTCTTTTTTTTGCAATTGTTCATAAAACTTACATTTGTATGTGTAAAATAAAAAGTATTATATATATTTCGTAGCTCCGAAAAAAAAAAAAAAGAAAAAAAAGAAAAAAAAAAAGTTATTTTTATACAGTATTTCCAAACGACAAGACGGTGTAATTCCTTAAATCAGTAAATAAATAAATATAAAAAAGGATTATTTATATTGGTCAACATATGGCCTAAAGAACGACATAATGACCGACATACAATTAGTATTTCTAAATATTTTTATTTGTCTTTATCAATTATTATTTTAAAACATTTAATACAATCACACTGACAGTTGATCCTGAAACTGTTTCTACAAATTGAATATTATATGGCTATAACTGATAATGTATATCATGCAAAAATAGATAATTCGAGTCAAACTTGTATGCAACATTAAGGTATATAAAATAGTGAAGGGATTCTTCCTGAATGAACACGTGTGGAACATTTCCTCGATATATATATATATATATATATAATTAAAGGTAAAAGCGAAAACAAAAATATAAAACGTTTAAATATTTAATAATAAAAAATAATTAATTAATCATTTTTTTCATACATTTGATAGTTTTAAAATACTCCGAGACAAAATCATTCAAGGACGGGAAAAGAGAAATTGGTAATTTTCTTCAATCAAACTTTTCGTAACACTAAATAACGTTTTAGAAAAAAATTCCTCGATATAATAATCATAAAAGTTCAGTAGTTTTTATTTACTAAATTATCAAATAAATGGTTTAAAAAAGCTGTGATCGAAAATCATGTATATAATATATACATTCACACACATAGATTGATATGTATGGTATTTTGTTCTCAAATTTAAAAAAAAATGATTTGAAAAAAAAAAAATCTTTAACTTTTTTATTATTATATTTTAAATGTAAACTTTTTATCAATTTATTTTTGGAAAATAATATAAAAATACTTACTTATCTGCAACTCCAGGAACTTCAGGGCATTCTAAAAAAATTAAGATTACATTAATTTAAATGAATTATTTGATATTATCAACAATTGAATTTCACAATGGAATTCGTATTGGTTATATTTAAAACTAAAAGAAGTCTTATAAAATAAGTTTGAAAGTTTACAAAATGCAATTTCATTGCATACCCACTTCATTTCAATTCTTTAGACATCTAATATTGTTATAATTACTACTAGTTATAAATCACACTTTTATCCGCTGAGTAGCATTAATTATATACACAATAACTTGTAATATATAAGTTAATGTGGGTTTAAGGGGCTCCTCGAAAAAAACTAACTGGAATAAATAATATACACTTTTAAAAGAATAATTAAAAACTAATACAAAGTAAGAAAAGGCAGTAAGAGATACAAATTTGACTGTGTTTTCAAGCAATGCACTGTTATAGCACAAGTTGTGTGCGATGGTTTTACCAAATCAGATCCATTATATGTGCAGTTAGACATTATTTTTTACATTGTCAGTTTCTCCAACCGCACGCTTTTACGTTAAATATTTGAGTTTATATTAAATTAAACAATTTTTTTTCTTACCCACCCTGTGATAATCAAAAATCGTAGAAACCAAAGCGTATAATGAGGGAGGGAGATCGACGTGTAAAGACTTTCTCCCCAAACATATAGAGCTTCGTCGATTGATGTAAATCGTTAAGAATGAAATATTTTAAAGATCTTTATTTATAAATAAAGACACAATCTTGCTTAATGGTACACAAAACACGAACTTTAATAAGTTAAAAAATAACTTCTGCGTTTCAAGCTAGTTTCTACAGCCGTCTTCAGGAAAATATGATGGTAAAATGACTCAAAGTTCAGAGACGAAAACTTGCTGTCCAAGAGATAATTAGTCGAAACTTGACCAATGATCAGAATACAAAAATGCAGTGTTGCCATTTAGTGAAAATAAATAATTATTAATGAACTGAGATCAAATGAATCAAAAGGTCTAATTAAGAAACCACGAGTGCCGCCATCTGCACATGAGGGACAAAACTACGTTCAATTTAGTTTCCATTCAAGTTTTGGAAACATGATATAAGTTTAAGCTGAAATATTGTAATTAGATGTAGAATTATGACTTTATTATATTATGTCAGAGTTTTGGGATATTATAGGATAAATTTTCGTTACAATGTTTACCTTCAAACGTGCAATGATTTCAACGGTTTTTTTAATTTTACTCTCAAAGGGGTTATTGCTAGGAACTATAATCTTTGCTTCAGCAAAGTTAATATGGCAGACTTCATTAGCTAAGTAGAACCTAGAAAGAGCTGTATTCTATTTGCGATCTTTAATGTCTCTGCGATGCTCTATAATCCTTACTGATAACTTACATTTTGTCATGCCGCTGTAGACTTTTTCAACATTATTAGATAAAGTGATAGGGATTTCATATATATTAGATTTTTGATCCATTGGGATCCTATCGATCTTATTACTGACGATATCAATGGGGTAAGGAGGTGGAATAGCGACCAACTTTATATTATATTTCTGTATGATTTTTTTAGCTTTTCGAATATAGTGGGAATATAGTGAAATTTCCTGTAGGCCACAAGTTGATTATTATCCTGTCGTTGACTTGAAGGAGGGGGAGCGTTGTACTTCTGAATAATCTTATCTATATATTTTGCTGGAAAACCATGATCAAATGCTATTTTCTGTATAAACTCGATTTCTTCATTTTGGTCATCTGAGCAAATCATAAATGAGTCTCTCTTTAAAATCATCTCTTTTAATGAGTGGCTGAAATGCAGAGATCTTATATTGAAAAGGTTCGTTTACTGAAAAGGGGATAACGGGGTTTTCAGGTTTTCTATAAACTGAAAAGTTTAATCCAGAGCTGTATCTATTAATTTGAACATCAAAAATGGAAGTGAAGCATTTTCTTCGATTTCAAGGGTGAATTATACAGTTACTTAAGTTATTAATATCTTGAAAAAAATCAGTTAAATCAGATAAACTGTAGTTCCATAAGATGAAAACATCATTAACATATCTTAACCAACATTCGGGTCTCAAATTAAACGTATCAAAGATCTTATGCTCAAGAGGCCTTGAAGAAAACTCTGCAAATAAACAGGAAATTGGTGATCCCATCGGTGCACCATGTATCTCTCTATAAATATCCTTATTAAAAATGAAAATGTTACTGTAAACTATGAGGTTAAGGCCAGATTTTAGTGAGGTTTTGTCATCTTGAGATATATTTGAATTGTTATCTATGATCATATTAATGTATTGTATGACTGCATGCATATTGATGGAAAGATATAGAGATACTATGTCTAAACTTGCCATAATGGTGTTTGTATTAATTGGAAATTGTCTAACTTTATCAATAAAATCTTTTGCAGACTCAATAGCAAAAACTGAATCGGGAAGTATTGACTGCAAGAAGATCACGAAAGCATAAATTCTAAAAAGTATGTAGCTGCGAAACATGTAGGTGTATGTAGGTTATCAAAAACGTAAAAGTTAACATTTAGCTTATTAAAGTTCGTGTTTTGTGTATCATTAAGCAATATTGTGTCTTTATTTATTATATTTTACGGTGCAGTTGCCCAGTATGTGTTACCTTTATTTATTTTTGTTTTATTTTTGTTTTTTTTTTAATTTCTAAGAAAGTACTGAAGCAATTTGGCAGAAATTTAAAGTATCTAATGCGAGAGTAACCTGTTTCAATAAAAAAAAAGAAAAAAAAGATATGTATCATATGATTCGGTCGTGTAGTTTTGGAGTAATCGGTGAACATACCTAAAAAGGTACATATACGTTAAATTGAGAACGCACTCCTTTTTATGAAATCTGTTTTAAAAAAACCCACAATAGAAAAAGTTTGCGAAGAGCACTTACTTTTCTATCTGAGTTATCTTGAATTTTGCAAATTATAAATATTAGGATGAATGCGTCCCTTGTTTCTTTTGTTAAATATGGTCATTCTAAATTCTTGTTATAAAGTAAGTATTTGGATATATACATTAATCATATGTATGCATACATGCATATGTATATATATATTCTATTTTAAAAAATCTAATACTATTAAAATACATGAAGATCAAGTTTGCTAAAGCGCTTCATAATAGTATGTGAAAACTACGAGTACTTTGCCCATTGTAGTAGTACAGTGATCCACTCTCATAGCTTGTAGATTTTAAAATAAAAACTGGTGTAACAGTTCGAAATTAATATCTTCTGACCATAGAGGATACGAACGTCTGTATAAAAAAGTCTATTTGTTTATCTTCACTACCAAAACTTCCAGTTATTAATTAGATTGGAATTTATTAACCCTATATCTATGAAAATAATAAAATTGATAGTTTCAAAAATCCATTTCAGCGCATATCCGACTTTTAAATATTTAAAACACGTTCAAAATTCTACTAAAATATATTTCTCTGAATTTTTTATTTTCTTTGATTTTGTAGTTACGCATTTTCATAAAGTCAGTTTGGAAACAAATACTGTTACTTACAAGCAAAACTGTATTCAATAAAATGTTTTAAAAGGGAGTAAAAAAAATCAGCTACTTTTTTTTTTTTATTCCGAGCATAGGCAAAATTTTAAAAAGCTGCTCACTTTTTTTTTTTTATTGCAAATCACATATTCGAATAAAACAATTAGCGAAACTGCGTGACGTGTGTCTGGACTTCAATGCAATGAAATCCAATAGGTATCATATATCCAAATTATGGATTTCAGTTTATTCCTTGTTATACGTAGAGGTAGATCGGTTATTACAGATACCATTTATATTTTATTTGTAAGTCAACAAAAAAAAGAAAATTAGATGCTTTAAATGTTAGTAAAGAGCAAACTTTGTCTATTTCTTAAGTTATTTTTCAAAGAGTTTAGGAGACGAGAGACCTTTAAAATCATTTTTTTTTTTTTTGTAAATCTCACTTTAAATATTATTCAATTGTACATTTTATGCATTATGGCATATATTTACCACAAAAAGAACTGTGGAAAAAAAGGGAATTTTTCGTAAGATTTTAGAATTTTTCAAAATGCCTCATGCGAAATGCATATCAGTGAAAATCCCCAATAATTTTTTATATAAGTTTGGTTTATATATGTATAAATAAACGTGTGCATCGGATTTGATATATTTGGATATAAAGGTAAGAAAAAAAATTCAAATTTTTTTGTGGTATATTTTTTTATGGTAAATGTATTCCGTAATGCAGATAATGTACCCTTGAATAATATTCAAAATGAAATTCACAAAAAAGAAAAAAAAATTACTTTAAACGTCCCTCGTCCCCTTAAGGGGACTTTGGACCTTTATTTCAGCAAAAATCGACATAAAAACCGAAATTTCTTTTTCTGTGTATTACTATTTTCCAATTTCTGATGAGTCATTTGAGAAAAGCGGTGATTTTTGTCAAAGTTACAAGAGTTTTAATTTTGTACACAAACATTTTTTTGTCCCTTTAAAATACTTTAAATCTGTTTTTCTCAAGGCTTTGTTTACTATGTTTTTAGATGTTTGAAGTACTTGAAAAGCGTCTTGTTTTCATGAAATTTATAAGGAAGTATCCTCATATTGCTTACAAAGAAAATGTGTATGCATTTTAAAATCAGACCTCATTAAGATAATTAAATTTGATTTTTAACTTATTAAAAGGGAAAAGTTTGAGGAAAATCGATATGGAACTCAAAAAAAAATCTCTAAAAATTTAACTATTCTAGGTATTTAAAAAAACGATGCACAGATTTGTTTGTAATAGAGTTTTGAGTGATTAAAATGTAAAATTGAGGAAATATCTGAAAAATTAAGACGCATGGAGCATTTTAAAATTTATTTTTAAAATTTTAATTATTTTTTTAAAACTTAAAAATATTATAAGATTGAAGATTGTAATTTTCTTTCAAGGTGTTCCATATACTCAGGTGTAAATGTATATTTGTACACAATTTCATATCTCTATGATGAAAAAAAATAGTGTTTATATTCCGCAGTCCCCTTAAAGCGGAAGAAAAAAATACGTATTAATATTTAGATTTTTAAAAAAGTTAAATTTTCCAGGTAATGATAACCAGACGGACAGTATGGAAGACAGTTATAAGAAATATTAAAACTGAAAAAAAAAAAAAAGATTTACAAGAATAACCCGACCTTCCATCTTGATAAACTAGCCTTTTCATTAGTCAACAAATTAGCGTAGAAGAATGCTGACTAACACATCATAAATATTCCTTTTCAACTTTATACTGAATTTTGTTCACATCTAGGACTATGAGATTTTATGATAATTAACATTTTTATAAAATTCACCTGCAAAAATTCTGCACAAGTCGACAATAACATTTTCTTTAACCGCGTTACTCCAACAACAGATATCGAGACAGAACTCAATGCAGTTTCTAACAAATTCGTTTAGTAGTTTTATACTTGGGTTTAACATTGTATGCACCAGATATTCAAGTATTCGTTATTTGCCTTCCATTCCATAATACCCCCACTTCCTCAAAATATTTCTATTACTTGTAATCTTGGATATGGTATTTTCAGATTTTTTTAACTGTTCTGGGCATCATATTTTTAATTCCACCGGGAATGATTTAGACTTGCAGTCAATTCAATATATTGAAGCAAATGATTATTTTTTTTAATCATTTGTGTATTTCCTATTATCATGAAACACCTTTCTTGGAATATCCACTTTAATTTGTCAGTTTATTCTTGGACAGATTTTTGTGGGTGTTTTTAATATTTTTTGCTGCAAATCCAACTTTTTAAACATCAAACATAAAATTTCATAAAATTCTGTTTTAGTATAATTTCATATGTATTAAAAGAAATATGAGATGTTTTATTAGTTTACAGTTAATCATTATTCTGCATACTGGCTGATGACTTGATTTTTTAATGTTGTTGTTATCCTGAGATGTATGTATGTACGGCTATACCAATTAAAATAGAACAAAAATGCAGGTGTACTGATACACATAATGCAAATAATTAAAGCTCTTATATATAAAATACATATGTATGACTAATGTCCAAGGGAAGAGTATGGGACATGATTTTTCCCATAGGAAAGCGATAATTCCTGTCGATTTCAAAGCTACACACTTAAAAGTAATATACTTTTATATTTTATATTTTTATTTTATTTTATTTTTTAACTGACATTAGTGTTGTTTCATATTAATTTTACTTTGCATTGTATTCAATAAACAGAGCATGTTACTTTGATATGTAATGTAAAATGAAAGATTATAGTGAAATAAAATACATAAAAAGCACAAAAAATTATAAGAAAAATTCTATAAAAATTTTACAAATCTATTAATTTTCAGATTCAATATCCTTCGTTCCGACTAGTTAGATTTGTATCCATAATTTATTGGAGCAGAAATTTCTCTAAAATATGTGAAAAAGTTGCATATTTACAGAATTTTCGGTATTTTTTCCCTTAAGAAAAAATATGTTGAAGGTATCTATCTGTACCACGATGTCTGATAGGCGGAGGGTTAAAACTGAGTTAGATCTGTCTACATATACAATGATGCTAGATTTTTTTTTATTATGCTGTTCACATTTTTCATGAAGGGTACTATTGTTTTTATTTTATAACTGATTAATTAAGACTAATATTACTTTTGAAAAATAATAGTGTTATTCTGAGTAAAAAACCCAGCGCAATTAGCAACACCGATACACATTTACTTTCCAATGTTTGCGTTATCTATTATCAAGATTATTGGAAGTATTTGTGCAAAATGCATTTTATACCTACGTGAGTGAACAACTCAATTAATCACATGCATAATACCAAAGACTTGACATGGCTGCCACGAATAAAAGTTCACAAAAATACAAAAAATGTTTTTAGGTTTATTTTATATATTTGTTGTCTCGCTATATTTTGTCTGGGCAAAATAAATATATTAAAGTAGTGACAAAAACAAAAGCAAAATACAACATTATAACTTAAATGTCAGCTCTAGATTATTAGTTATTCAATAGCTCTTTTAGATATTATTGTATAATATAGATACACATGTAACAGTTTAATATCATATAATGCTATAGGTTACTACTAAATTTTATTCGGTACAAGCATTTACAATGGATACGATTGATTATAAAAAAACCAAAATAAGCTGTAGTTTAACAGTTAACTGCAATATATTTTTTCTTAACTAGGGGGCTCTGCCCCTTACGAGCTACTCTCGTCAACCCCCGTTCAGACACCACAGACTCTAAAAGTACGCTAATTTCATCGGCTTTAAAAAGATTTCGGAAGATTGAATTATAATTTAAAAAACAGTGGCGATCTCCCTATAAACGGATTTCTATTCATTTCTCTTTGATTGGGGAATTTTAAGGTCAAATCCGCTGCGGTACTACTT
This sequence comes from Maratus speciosus, assembly GCA_963932465.1. Lineage (NCBI taxonomy): Eukaryota > Metazoa > Arthropoda > Arachnida > Araneae > Salticidae > Maratus > Maratus speciosus. Next base: position 539,376,006 of record OZ010786.1, on the reverse strand, counting down.
GAATATCCCGTCGACCAATTTCGCCAAATTATATAAATCGTCAAACCACTCGCCAAATTATACAAATTGACGTAATTTTTATTTTAAATAACGAAAGAACAAATAAATTAGTGCAACATTAAAAATACAAATAAAACGTCGAAATAAAAATAACTGGATGATGTAGACACGTGTAACTTGCTTCAAGTTACACGTGTCTATGCTTTGTTACGTGACACAACGTGTCACGTTGCTTCAACTAAAGTCAAGTTAATGTGACATTTACGATCAACCATTACAGGCATTTGATATTATAGTTTGGCGAATGATAGATTTTTTTGTCGACGGGATAACAAAGTAGTACCAAAGATACAATCGCTGTTTTCGTCTTAAATTAAGTAAAATAAGTTGAACATTTCAAAATAAGCTAATATAAAAGGAATTGAGTAAACAGAGTCTTTGTCTCCTGGTATTTTTTAACAAAGCGAAAAGAAAGTTCTTTTAAATAAGACATTTTAAATTAATCGTTTTTAATCTGACGTAATTTTGACCAAACTATTCTTTCTCTTTTAAATATTCACGTGAAAATACTTTTGCTAGAAATTAAATATTATTTTGCGCTTTCCTAACAAAAATAGTTGAAAAGTATCCTCTCAAAATATCAAATAAATGTCTAGCGTAATTTCTAAATTTAAACTGTTTTAGAATATTATTTTGTGTTCATTTTATGTAATAACTGTAATGTGACGTAAACATGACGTAATTTCTCCTATTTAAGACTTCCAACGGATGTTAATGAATTTATTATTTTACAATTTCCTTTCTTTCTTAAAGTTCACGTTTAAATGTAGTTTTTATGAGTAATTTTTAATAAGTACCTGCTTTTTGTCCATAATTATTTAATTCTAATTCTAAATGGGTTTTTTTCTGTTTATAATAGTCACGTGTAAATAAATATATATATATACGTGGAAATAAATTTTTAATTTATTTACACGTATAAATATATTTTTTTTAATTTGAAACAAACATTATTGTTTGCGCTGTTTATACTGTTGGCAACAGGTTAAATTAGTACAATTTTCTAAAATAAGTAAAAAATATTTCTCGAAATGCTGAAAATTTGAATTTAAAATAGGAATAAAACCTCAAAAAATGAGTCAAATTTAAAAAAAAAATGAAATGCAGTCTGCACACCGGGAATTTCAAACGTATAAAATGATCTAAAAATGATTAAATTCTCATGAATAGTTTTTGCTCCTATAAAACTTTTTAGTGGAACGAGTTTGTCCAACGTTAGCATTAAATATCTCTTAAAATAATTCTTCGATATGAAAACTGTCTGCATCAGCGTATTTATCAAACATTTCTGTATAATACTATCGATTTTCATATTTTTGTATGCATTATTTTTCTTAATATTAACGAAGAAAGACCTCCGGTCAGAAAAAATTGAAACCGGCGGCGGCGGAGACAGCGGTAGTTACTTCTTTTTAGAATAGAGAGATAATACTTGCATACGTAAAAATACTAAAGAACGAATGCATCTTTCATGTCTGATATTATAAACTGCATATCGAAATTAGAATCGGTAGCAATTATAATATATAGATAGATAGATAGATATAAATATAAATATATATCAGTAAAAAATAAACATTTTCTTTAAATTGACAAGAATTGCGCTATTAATAAGCAAAAAGATCTTACCTTTAGTCTTTCTTTTTCTTTTTAGTTTTATAAAAACAATAATTATAAGGGCTATAATCACCAAGGCAATAATGACGCCAATTAGTAAGCCGAGCACTGGTCGAATAATATTTATACCATCCACACCTGAAAATATATTTAAATCACTCGTAGAAAATGACAATTTTAAACAGATTTAAAGTGTTTAATCAAAAAAATAATATTATTTATTAATTTACAAATTTTATTGAAACAGCTCTTCTACTTCAATAAGAAATTATTAACTTTCTATAGCATTAAATATTTTTCTAGCTTACTACTTATAGCAAAGATAAATAAAAGGTCTGTAATACTTAAGTAATGCAGATATATCTGAAATTATGCAGTTATGTTATGATGAAACAAAAGTTTTAGAATATAATAATGCTCAAAATGCAAATAGGAATTCAGAAATATTTTGAAAATACATGTGCAATAAGGAAACACATTATACAAACAATAAGTGAAATTATATTTTCCCGCTAAATTGTTTTTTATCTTTTTTTAATAATGTGAATGTATTCGTTATATATTATTAAAATATTCCCTATTAAGAAAATGTTTTTATTTATTTATTTATTTATTTATAATTTCCGATTTGTTTTTCTTATTCTTTAAAAAATAGAGAAATAACTTTAGGCTATACATACAAAGAAATGAGCAATTTTCAGAAATTATTGCATAATTTTTTAAAGAATCTAGACATTTATTATGATCTATATTTTCCGGGACAGTAATTTAATTTTTTAAAGTATTTTTATACTTAACTATACAACTGCGGATCCTTTATTTTACATATATATGATTTAAATTTAAAAAAAAAATGCGTGAGGAATGTTGATTTAATCTAAAAGAACTGGTAGTTGCTACTCAATTCATGTATAGACTTTTAATTAGATTTTCTTTAAATGTAAGTTTTTTTTTTTTTTTTTTTTTTTAACAGAAAGAGTGTTACCACATTATTAAGTAGTTTGTATCACATAAAACATTCAAACAAGTGAAATATATATTTTGGAAAATATGTTGTGAGAAGTATTTGCTACTTGATGCAAAAAATAACCGAATAATGCTGTGATTTTGTAGTGATCGCGTGATAACTTTTCATGCTTAGTAAGCTTCTATATGAGAGTGGCAACACATGGGATATGAAATTTGATTGGTTGAGTTGATTTTTGGATAAAACATGCTGGCGAACATCGAACTCCAATCATCTTGCGAGCCAGTTTTATCGCTAAGTTAATGCTTCATCTATCTCATGAGACTAATCAAACATATCCAGGAGAGTTTCACTCTGTTCTGGAAAATAGATGTCATATAATTTGAACAAAAACGTCTATCTACGTGCAGTCTGAACGTTTACCGTAAGCCTATGTCGCCACTCTCATACAGAAGCATCCTAGACTTGTCCAACTGAACCTTCGTGAGATTAAACATGCACATGAGTGTCTAAGTGTCATAAAATGCAAATGGAACTTTTACTGCAGTTTAGAACAATGGAAAGGTCTTGGAATTTCTATCAGTTTTTTAGAAACTATCTGAGCATCTAATTTTTCACAATCATTTGTTTGTGCGGTAATATTTTCTATTCTGCTATTATATGATTCAAAATGAACAGTGGCAAAAAACAATACACGACGATGATATTTCTTAATCAACGCCATTATCCATTGGAGCATCGCAAATAGTGCATGATGTTACTATTTCAGAAACTCCTTAAATTTTTTCCAAATATATTATTGAAATACAAATGTTCATGATGATATATTTTATTTAAAAGAATAAGAAATGTCAAGAAAAATATCATGAAGATTGTAATAACAACTTGTAAAGATGCTTCTTTAACACAACTTAAAGGAAAAATTAAGTAAATCGGGATTTTCTGGAAGTTTTGTGTGGTATCACTTTTGAACTATTAGCTATATTATACCATATTATACTATTATACTACCTATATTTGATTAACATATTTACACTATTTGATTAAAAAGACAGTAATAAATATTTTTTTATACCTGCGATAACATGGTAATCTAAAATTACTCAGTACTGCGTTATTAAAAAAAAATCATTATTTTATATTTTAAAATTAGAAATAACAATGCATATGCCGCATATACTTAAAAATCAAATTAATCTAAATAATAGGTAGAATATATAAATTCTGTACTATATTTTATAAGTATATGGTTAAACATCCGTTATGTTATTTTAGACATAAATTAGAGTCTTAAAAAATTAAGTAATATTTGAATATTAAAGTTTTTTCAAACATTAAATAGTTATCTCTTTATTACTGTTATATCTTTATAGTGAATTTTCTTATTTTTGTACCTTCAATATGAACTGCAAGTTTATGTTTTATATAACAAATGACGTAATTTTTTACGAAATATATTTTTTTATAATCTTTTGCAAGAAAAAAACGATATACAGATTGTTTTCTTGTCGTTTGTTTCGACAATGTTTTTAATATAATAAATAATACAGGTCTAATTTAATGTTGTTTAACTGAGTAAAATCACAACTGTATATTGCACACGTATGAGAGCTAATTTTCCTTACCTGTAAGCTTTTCTGCTTTCTGTAAAGTTGTTGCGGATAATATGTATGTTGGACCTCTACCCTCAGCATTGCTCGGATAAATTATTAGATGCAACGTTGTGCTGCTAGGAAGTCCTTGTATTAAAAAAGATGGCGTTGGTAATGTTACATTTGACCTTAACTTTCCTTTTTCAATATCATACACTTCAATAGTAAACACTTGCGGAAGGCCTCCATTATATCCTTCTATACATTCTACTTGTATCGTATTTTCCGTGTGATTAACTACAGTGCAGTTCTGCAGTGACTCAGGTGGCCCTAAGTGAAGATACAGAACAATGATTATTACAACAATAAACTGTTGTTAAATGCAATTTCATGTGCAGTGTTGAAGAAAAATAAACACCCAAGTGTGAGTTGTAATAGCGGACAGAGGGTTCCATATAATAAATATGTTTATTAGTAACTGTATTATTACAAAAAAAACGTTGCTAAATGTATAATAAGAGTTAAAAAAAAAACTATACAACGTAGGGCTGGGTATGTACTAGAAAAGTATAAATGGACATACCATGAAACTTCAAAGAGTTAAGAAGTCGAAATTGTATCAAATACGTGTATACTGTATAACTCTTTTTTAGTATAATCTAATCTGTTTATGATGCATTCAATTCGGTGCTGAATATATTAAAATAATTACATATTTAAATTTATTTTGGCATTTTATAAACCAAATTCAGCGTAGTATTAATCTTTTTCATTTACAGTGAGAGAGCCATTCAATGATCCAATAGTAATTATGTGATTAATTCTTATTAAATTAGTCCGTTTTTAGAAGTTTGACGTGTATTGCTTTTATGCTACTACATTACACAAATATATCATTAAAAGTTGTTATATAAGCTTTAATAGCACATGGCGCAGAGAGTACGTAGCCCTGTCTTTATGTAAGTAAAAACCAGCTGCATCTTCAAGTGTTAATATTTCGGTTAATTACCGACAATTATTTTTTCGAAAATCATAATCAACGATCATTTTATACCTCTGTGACGATAGGCACCTCCAGCGCTCCTCAACTCGTTTTCTGAACGCCCGGAAATATTAGGTTGAGGAAAAAGTTCTGGGATATTTTTAGTCTCATAGTTACAGAATTTGTATCGTATATAAATGAGTAATAGTGGTACAGTCCAGACGTGGCTCCATCCGATTATGGCTTCTTTCGATCAATGCAACACTTTTCCAAGGGCCATCGATTTGAATCCTTTAATGAAGTTGAAGAATCATATCAAGAGTTTTTTTATTCCAAGGAGCCTCCATGGTACTTCCAGCTAATCCGGAATCGGTCAGAACAATGTCAGAAAGTCGTGGACTATGATGGTCTCTACTTTTAAGAACTGTCTTTGTTGCTTTTGTTGTTAATTTGCGTATAACAACGCAACTTTCACAAATTTTCCAGAACTTTTTACTCAACCTAGTAGGAATTTGTGTGTAACGGAAAAATGCAATTTTCTCAAAACCTATGTGACCTAGGGTAACCGCAACAGTTTTCCTGCATGGTTTAAATTAACTTCTACTACCCCTAATTTTATTCATTTATTTTAGTTTCAGCATATTCGGAAATAGATGGAGAGGAACATATTTTTACATTACATTTCCAACGATATCTCTGAAAATATAATAACTAATATTAAAATAAATGTATGATTGAGTTCGGCGTTACGAAAGCTTTCACACTAACCCCCACACGATATACAAAGGAAAGATCCTTTTTTCAAGTAACTTAATTAGCCTCTCTATATTTTTCCTAAATATATTTATGAAGGGTGAATAATCTATACATATGTGAGTCAAAGCCTTTATTACTTCAGCCAATTTGAACTTTCCGAGTTCCATAATTTACGAGTAAAATGGCTGTAACAAACGGGCAGACGGACACAGGAGTGATCTTATTATGATTCCATTTTTACTTTTTAAGTAAGGAACCCTAAAAAAGTAAACACTCCCTACTAACTGTGCAACAAATTATTGTAGCAGCAAGTCACTTTTACCAAATGATTGGAAATAAAGTCTACTTTCAAGTTATGTATATAAAATTTGTTTAGGGGGCATGTACATATCAAAACAACCCCAAACTTTTTTTTTTATAGCAATATCAAAGTTTGACAACATAAATAAATTCTTTACTATTAGTAACCATAACAATATTTTTTCATGAAATTCATTCGATTGGTTTCAGAGAAATTAATTGTCTTAAAATGAGCACATTTGAGGGGCTATATGCAAATTGAAGTTCGGTCTTTGATTGTTGAAATGCTACAAAATGACCATGATACATTTATTAACATATTATTTCTTGCCAATATAACCATCTCACTCGCTCAATATGTTTCGACTATTGCAAACCCAAATCGTTAAACAAAATGAGCAAAGTATACTTTTTCAAATTTAGCTTTCTGCATATCATAGATGGCCCCTTAAACTATATTTTTGAGGTTTTAAAATCCCAATTCGAAAACTACTTGGAAAAATTTGTAATTGAGAATTCGCCTAAAGCAGGATATCATAAATATAAATCTATCGTTAAAATTGTGGGTTGCATTTCATATTTTTTGGAATAATATTAATTCATATGATAAACAATATTATTTCATATGTGTAATTATTTCAGAATTCCTTATTCATAATATATATATATATATATATATATAATACCATCTTTATGGAGAATAATATGCATAATTAATTTATTTGATGTAACTGTTATTACAGTTTGTATTAAAATTGGGTTATTATTTTTTTATCATTCCTCTATACTGTTTGATATTGTTTGATTTTGAACTTATTATTAAATGATTAATTATAGGTTATATGTGAATGTTAATCCCAAATTCATATTCTTTAGTTTTTTATGGTTAATATGAAAATAAACCACACGATTTACTTGTTATCATTAGGCAATTGGGAAATGTAGATTCTGACATAATTATATCAATATCCATTTTTTTTTTCCTTTCTGTTCATTTTATTAGTTAATTATTTTTATTTTTTATATTTCAAAGTATTTCTTATATTTTTATTATTATATATAATTTATTATATATAATTTATTTAGTGTTATAGCATATTGCTGTATTATATTATTATTGTTTTAAATTATTTAAATTTTCCGAATAGATTAATTGGGTATGGTAGTAGAAAGTATTATAATCATTCTATTAACATTTGTATTTATTTAATATTTATTTGAATAATGAAATATAATATGATTTTTTTATTAGAATTTGTTGGTATATAGCAATTGGTATATTGTGATAGTATTAGCTTATAATAGCTTAATCGTTTCAAGTTAATATCGTAGATGGCAGCACCAAAATTTAAATTGAATTCTGCCTGATGCTTAGATTAGCGTAATAATACCAATTTTTAACACATGGTGAAGCTAAATGCTTGCTATTTGCGATAATGTAAACTAATAGTTTTGGTATTTTTTTTACTTTAGTTAAGAAATATGAAAAATTTAAAATTGTTAAAAGGTATTTTACTTATTATGTAATTATTTTCTATTTATATTTATATTATTTTAATTGCATTTATCACTGTCTTTCAAAATAGAATAACTGTATCCATGAGGTTTTAAAATCTGTGTTAGCTTAACTGTAAAAATAACCTTAAACTTGTCGAGCTTTTGGATACCATGAGCTGATGTGTATTTGGATAAAATAGCTGGGATTTTATTAGGTATTTTCTGTAATATTACTATTTTTCCTTGCTATAAATTAAATATTTAAAAGGTTGTATTGCTTTTTTCCATTTCATTACATTTTATATTATTCTGTTATCATTTGAAACTATTTTTTTTTTTGGTTATATTGGTCGTTAGAGTAATGGAGAAAACAAATTTCAGCTTTTAGCTTTTTTTCTCACAGAAAACGACTAATTTTGCTTATATAATTGAATTCTGTACTCTTGATAACGTAATTCAATATATAAGCTTTTCAATTATTTTTAGCGAAATCCATATTCTTTTTTTCTTCCTTATTAATTCTTGTTATATAGTACAAGGGACTTTATTTTATACATAGCAGCTAGTATATTATGTTTTTGGTATCCATTCAGTGTGTTTGGGGACACTGTATTGTTGTAAATTTTCTCATACTATCGCAATTTTTGTTGGTGGTCAGTAATGTTTAATTAAGAGTTATATATATATATATATATACATATATACATATATATATACATTATAAATTTAAAGTATTTATGTTTGGGATTTTAGTAGTGCAACCACACAAAAAATATTACATTTGGTTTATAATTTGGGGAGATATTAATAAAAATATGAAAATTTAATTCAACATTACGAGTTCTAAATGTTGAATGATTATAATTCAAAAACACATCATCCAAATAACTTGAAATTTCGCTTCTGGGCATAGTTTGAACCGAAAATTTGTTTGTAAAACTATATTGTAAAAATTGTGTGTTGCTTTAACAAAATCAAAGTTTAGTCAGATTTTGTTTTTTGGATGGCCCCCTAAGAAAATTGTATATACATTATTTAAAAGGAACTTTATTTCCAGTCGTTTGATACTTGATTTATATATTATAATTAGTTGCAGAGTTAGTAGCGGATGTTTACTTTTTTTTCCACGACTCTACGTTAAGAATAGTTTAGCTTATTTGTTTAAAGATAGTATAATGATATACTACTTTAATTGCACATAAATAAAATTAGATTACTATCCGATAATTAAAAATGTCTACACTTATACAAAAACAGATTCCCCCCCAAGCAATGGACAAATTAAGGGAGGTAAATAACGCAAATAACTAAGTGCACCGTCGACCTGGAAATATGTTTTTTTCTTTTCAGGTAAAGGAATATATGTGATTTTTTAATTATGTGTTCTGTTTTAGAGATGAAACACTTTAGACGAATAATAATCTATATAATTAATTAAAAATTTAAAGAAAATTGTACTCTACTTTTTTCACATTTATTAAAATAAGAGTTCAAAGAGCACTGTGAAACAAGCAGCAGTTTCCGATTTCAATTCAGTCAATTATTATTTATGTTCAACTTTAAGGTCAATTACCTTTGAACTCAATTTACACCAAACCGAAATTGTGTCACTTGTATTCCTTGGCTTCTGATGTCCTCATATGTAGTTTAAAAAATACAAAAATCAATGTATTATAGTGTAATACATCATTTACAGAAATTCAAATTGTTTTAATGAAAAATCAGTATCTGAATGATTAACTCCAGGCGAAATATTATCAATATTAATGGAAAAGTAATTATTTTGTTTTATGCTCTTATAATTAAAAGGCACGCAAGAAAGTAAGAAGATTGAAGACAAGTAAAAGATTTTTTTTCCCACATACATTGTAAACGCTTAATTTTTATTTCAAAAACCTAGTGCCATTGTGCTATTTGGGAATTAATATTAAGTGGGTTATATAATATCGTGTATCATTTCACGTAATTAAATGATGCACAAAAAATATTTAGTTATTTAAAAATTTTATTTTTTTTTATTTTCTTATATATGGAATCGGAAATGAAATTTATTGTTTAAATAACGCAATTAAATAATACCCGGATTATTACATTATGTTTTTTAAATAATAATACTTAATTTGTATGTACTCTAAAATTAAGAAAGCTTAACAGACATTTATATAATGAAATTTTTATATTTTTTTTCATTTAAAATATTACTTTATTAAAACTTAAGAAAACTATGTCATCCATTCCGCATAAAAAATACTCATCTCCGTTTAAAACAGAGCTTCATTTCCCATAAAATGATTATTCCTCTGAGAAAGAGTGATAAAAAGTAAGGTATACGAGATAGTGCTTATTATTGAGGTGCAGTATATTTAGTAGAATATTGATACATGTTTTACCCATCAATACATAATTAAACCCGTCCTTTTCTTTATATATACAATCATACACACAGCGCGCATGTGTAAGCACACAAACACACATGCATACATATATCCATCTATATATATAATAGTATGGAAATTTATCTTAAAAATAATAAACATCCGCGTTCTGATTTCTTATTCGAAAGATAAATAAAAAATATGAATTTTCCTTTTAATTATAAAAAACTAACTTTGTTTTTAAAAATTGAAGGAAGAATAATTCTCGTTCACAGTTTCGAAATAATAGGAGTAAACATTAATGCAAGAGAAAATATTATAGAGTAGAAAATTCTTTTAGTATCGTATATGCCGTATCAGAAAAGAAATAGGGAATAAAAAGTATGATACTTTTAATCTGGTAAATAATGTAAAAAAAAAAAAAATATGACGATGGCATTTTTTTAAAAATTGAATATGGTTATAGAAAAAGAAATAAAATAGTTTTAATTGATAATCTGTAACCTGGAATTATTTTCTCTCATTTCATGTAATAATGCGTGCATGAGAAAAATTTAAAGAATAACCACATTTATTTACCAGTAACTGTCATAATTATGTTGAAAATTTTATAATGCATGTGGAAATAGTCTGCATGTTCAAATCTACATATCTGTTAAATTAGTGCTTTAAAAGTTACTATGTGAGTATTAGAAATTACATTTTGGATACAATATTTCTCCTTTAAAATAACAATTTAAGTTTGTTTCAAGATAATGTTAAACGAATGACAAAGCGTACAATCTCTGAAGTTCGTTATAAAATAATTTTATAATTGACACAAAATGTATGTAACTAATTGAATTTAATTATAAATGTTCTAATCTACTCTCGTCTATTCATAATTACGTACTGAAGACCATCATCAAAGAAGAAATTTGATTCTAGGTTTGGAAACGAAGAGCATAAATATTTTGAATAGTAATCTAAATTCAAGTTCCATGTTTATATTAATAAAGCAACTTTAAGTTAAAATATTAAACTGATAGAAGTACAAATCATACTGTTGAATACATTTTAAATCACTCTGAATTTTCATGTTTATAAGTATTTCATTATTCTAGAATAATGCTAGCAAAGATGGCAATATGTTTATTTAGTTCTATATAACACATTAAAGAATTGCGTTGCGTTGTTGCAACATTATGTTTGTGATTTTTTTTTTTTTTTTTTTTTTTTTTTTTTTTTTTTTAACGTAAAAAATGTTTAAACAAATTTATTATCGTATATTACATATATGAATTTTTTATAAGGAAAAAAATGTTAATGGATCCAAACTGTAAAAGAAAAAAAAATAGAAATATGATTAAATAGTACAGAATGCTATGAAGAAAGTTTTGGATAATGTTCATAGATACACTAAAAAGAATGAAATGAAATTCAGCAATTCAAGATGCACAGATTGAAACAGTCAAACTATAACTATGTGTAGTAAATGAACTCGTTGTACAGATCACATCTTTGGAAGAATGACATATTGATATAACATAAATAAGTAATAAGTAATAATTTTAAAAGTCCGCCATATCCTTATAAGTAAAAATCAAAGTTCAAATACATAGATGGATGTCCTGGTGTCGCATTATATCGGGAAAATTTTATTGTTCCTACCAGAACACTTAATGAGTTACCTTCATGATCATTTTATTTAACATATACTAAAGAAAGATGCGATGAAAATATTATTTTCAAAATAGAGGTAGGAACGATAAAAGTTTACCTATGAATGCGACCCCTGGATATCTAATAAGAAGCTGGAAGCAGCAGCGGTCGTGCGATTGCTTCAGAGCCTCGAGTTCACCTTTCCGCATTTCAATGTCTTTGATTTAATCAATTTTCCTTTTAAATTGGTCCGGTTTCAATTTTTCGGGGATTTTTTTCTTTTCAACCTGGCTTACGCAAGAGTCTCGGCTAAAGGGGCAGGGACGTTGGACGGACAACAGGAACGCCGCGCTGCGTGGATTCTACTGCAATCTCTTAATCCACCCGACACAAGAGACTATTATGAAGTTCGAAGCAGCAGCGGTCGTGCGATAGATTCAGTGTCCCGAGTCCGCCTTTCCTGCGTTTTGGTGTCTTTGATTTAATCAATTTTCCTTTTAAATTGGTCCGGTTTCATTTTTCCGGTTTCTTTTTTTTTTCTTCTCAACCATGCTTCCGCAAGAGTCTCGGCAAAAGGGGCGCAGGTAGGGACGTTGGACGGGCACGTGGAACACCGCACTCCGCTAATTCTGTGGCGGTACCTCTACAAAAAAATGTTTCAAAGATTTTTTTTATGGCAAAAATGGCGTTGTGCTTTCGCAACACATCATATCTCTCATATTTTTTTTTTTTTTTTAATATATGGTAATTTCGTTTTTTTTTTTCATTTAATTAATGATTAGTACGTATAAAATGATATTTTATTTCACTAATGTTAAGTATATTAAGATGTAGTCCTGAATGTTTTAATGCGAAAATAGTACTATAAGTATGATACACATTATTCCTAACGTTAAAGTAAGTGTATGAAATTATAACGAAATATAAAGATGAAATAAGTGAAATGTTTAATGTATCTAGTTCATTTTAAAAAAAAAAGTAATAATAAAATAAATTTAATTGTAGCGAATACTCTTCTCCATTAACCCGAGAAAATAATCTATCGAGTACAAACAGGTTTTGCTCTGCCAGATTATCTCCATACAAACTATAAAAAATTACAAATGATTCTTCTTTGTGTTGATCATTATTGTCGAAACACTAAATTAGTGTAAGCATTGTTAGAGGTTTCTGAAGGTCAGATTGATAATGTAAGTACATTCTGTACTATTTAGAAAATTCATGATACCAAGTTTCAATGAAAACTTCATTTTAGTTTGCAATTTTTTTAATTTAAATTTTTTTTTTAGTTAGTAAGTTATTAAATTTTAAATTTCAAGATTTATTCTGCACCACTCAAATTTATGAACACTGGATACCCTGGATATATATAATTAATAACGAAGTTAATAACGTATGAGTTTTTATACGAACAGAAACTCTAGTGAGAACTGGGAAAATATAAGAAAATATATTTATTAGGCTAATTTAGGTTCTTAATAGTTTGCTGCTCCTTCAGACACAAGGAATACATCAATTTAGAATATGCAGACGATACTAAAGGCAGATTAAAAACTTTGAAATAAGGTTAAATAAATCTAACACATATAAAATGGAGTAGTCAGACGTTTAGGGTACATAATATCTTTCAAAATAATTTGTATTATAGCAATTAAAACGGTCTTTAACCTGAAGCTGCTGAAACTGACGTGTTGAGTATACGCAGTTTTTATCCTTTGTTACTTATGGTTGTTGAAACACTAACACAGTTTACGTATTGTTATAGTCTGAGGTAGCACAGATTTATCATTTATCTAAGTGATGAATTCTTTTTCAAATATGAGAAATCAAAGATTAAGTGAAGCATCATCGAAATTTTCATTTTAAATTATAAACATTATTGTAACGAGTACATTACTAGATTTGAAGTTTCAAAAGTTTTTTTTTGCGGCAAACATATACATAAGCACACTGAACTGCATTGTGCAGAATACTAGACTGAGCAAAAAGTTCTGTGAAAGTTTTGAATGTTGCGATGTTATGAGCAAATTAACAACAAAAGCAACAAGGACTATTCTTCAAAGAAGAGAACATCATAGTTCACGACTTTTTGCCATAGTTCTACCAGATTCCGTATTTGCTAGAAGTACAATGGCGGCTCCTTAGAATCGAAAAACTCTTCACATGTTTCTTCAGCTTCATTAAAGGATTCAAATCGACGTCCCTTGAAAGAGTGTTGCACTGATCTAAAGATGCCATATTCGGATGGAGCCGCGTTTGGACTGTAGATGGGGTGTAGAAAAATTTCGACGCCGTCCAACTGTGGAAACTCATCGACGGCTTTCAGAATCGTTAGACCTTTTTTCCAATAATTCCGGATCAAAAAACGCAAATCATACCGTTCAATAGGCATTTCGGAGCCGAAATTCTTGAACTCTTATTGATATACCACTAGTACTATTATATACGATAGAATTTCTGGTAACTATTAGATTAAAAATTTCCAAGATCTTTTTGCTCAGCCTAACAAATTAAACATAACATTAATGATCACACAGAAATTATAAGGCAAACATTTTTATACCAGCTGGAACTATTGTGAAGTAGCAAGGTTCCCTTTGTCGTCCAATTTCATTTGTTGCACGACAAGATAGTGATCCATACTCTTCATCGTTATGAGGAACATATGTAGCTACACTTTCTCTGCCATTAACAGTAAAACTTGCCAAATCAATGCTTCTACCTGAGCCATTGAAACGCCAGTGAAATTCTAAGTTCTCAGGATCTGCATCCAATTCGCACAAAACACGAACAGTTTCATGTTTTCCAACACCATAAATTCTTCGTAGACCATGACTGCACATTGGAGCATCTAAAAGATAATAATAATTTAGTTTTTATAATTTCAAAACAATATAGTAATTTAAAAGCAAAGTTATGTGTATTTTCGTGTAAAAAAATAATGAAAAGGATTTTAGAAAGCATAAAAGTAATAAGAAAATGAGTATTGCACTTCGAAACCCCTATTCTTTCATTATGCAACACAATCAAAACTATAGACATTTCATAGCAAGAAATAAGTTTTATTTTTGTATCTTTTTTTTTTCTTACTTTTTAAAATATTTTATATTTTTAATTTTTTTATTTTATTTTATTTTTTTTTTACTCCCAGCACTGGAAATTGTCATTTCTGTGTAACGACGTCAAAATTAATCTGCAAATCAGAAGCAAGCATGTTTGAAAGCAAATATATTTACAGCCATATAGCGCCACCTATGATAGAAATTTAGAACTAATTATTTTCATTAGCTTGTAGAAAACTTTTAATACTCAGAACAATTTTAGTACTAGTCGCACACCTGTAAAACAATTTCTTGATTTAATATTAAATTTTAAAATGAGTCCAAGGATTTTCGGACGCTCTGTATATTTTTATGTCTCTTGCCACTTATTTATTTAATAAATTTATTAATTTTTTTTAATTAGACTTCAGTTATATCGCGCATACAAACTGTAAAAAACAAAACAAACAAACAAAAAAAAACACACACACACAAGTGATTCAAAAACTACGAAAATATAATATAACCACGAATGAAAAAATACAGTATCTAGAAAAGCGTTTGTTATGTTTGGAAACAATATAACCAATATATTTTCGAGATTTAAAGAAACGTTTATAACAATAAAGTTTCTTTGGCTGCTACAGATTTTTGCAAACGTTTCCGAAAAAGTTTTCGAGTATCTGGATTGATTTTCTCAAACAGAAAAGCCAGTTTTTAGGATGTTAAAAATACTTGAGAATTTTTATCATCGAAAAAACTTGTATTACAGTTTCAAAAATCTATTATTTCACAAAAAAAAAAAAAATTGAATCGTTTGGGAAAATTATTTGCAGCAAAATAAGCTTATGAATGATTCTTTAAATCTGAAATACATATGGGATTCTGAAATTGCTTAGGATACTGATCGCTTTTTGTAATAATGGGTAAGTGGTTAATATATATGTTCGTCCGTGGTTATATTGTATTTCCGTATATTAACATATATTGGTCTTTTTAACAGTACAAGGAGACGCATAAAATACATGTATAACAAAATGGCTGGGATATCAGAGAATAAAAAAAGATGAAGAAATATCATTTAGAAACCGAAAATATTTTCTGTATGTCTTCAAAATATTCATTTTTAAGTAAATAGCAATTTTCATAGAAAAATAATATTAGATAATGATACTTCATTTAATCGAAATACTTATGAATTACTTTTAAAATGCAAGTAAAATACAACTTCATAAACACTTAAAAATATAAATGTATCCGAATATATATTTAATCGTAACGTTTCTTATACGACACAAAATTTATCTAAAAAAATACACAATTCTTGCTTGTTGATCCCCAAATATAGCGAAATGTACTCTGTTAAGTTATAAATATTATTTTTTGTTTATTCATCATATGATAAATGCGTGTGTACGTATTTAAATAAAATATTTTTTAATAATGTGGGTCTTTTGAAATTGTACTTTTAAAAAGCGTTGCTTTTTGTATAAAGCATAGAGTAATTTTGCTGTTGATATGCGATATATTCTTTAAATTTAAGCAGACCAATCACTGCACACTTTTAATGAATATATGTACTTATCCATACATAAATACCTGACAACTTACATTATTAGTCTAATAAACATATATAAATACAAACATTTAGTTAATAAATAAAAAATCCAGGTATCGCATAATTATAAGACGCATATTAACGAGAATAATATCAGGTTCAATACATGTTTATTTGAATTGAAAATGATACCGTAGACGTAGAAATATATATATATATAGATAGATAGATGGAGCTGCCGATAATTTGTGATTTTTAAAATCACTACTGCAGAATAGTTTTCATTCCCTTATTATATATTTTGAATTACTAAATAAAATGTATATTACTATTCCGAATTATCAGCATTCAAAATCAAAAATCTTTACAAATTATTTGGAATATAATAAAAAACGTCTTACATTTTACTCGTAAGAACACTTCGTTGCTTGTCCCTGTTCCATCCGCATTTGTTGCCGAGCAATAATAATTTCCTCTGCTAGTAAAATTGACATTTTGAAGAACCAAAGTTTGATTGCTAATAATTATTCCCGCCGATGTATTAGTCCTTAATTCTTTGCCTTCAAAGTACCACGATATTTCAGTTACCCAAGGGTTGGCTCGTATGTTGCACTCGAAGAAGACGTCATTGCCTTCTTTCACTTCACCTTGACGAAAAGTACTCCCCAACTGGAGGGTAACCTGTGGTGCATCTAAATGAACAAAGTATTTTAAGTATGTAAAATGCTAAAATAGATATGGAACAAACACATCTTGATAACACTATGAAAATACAAAATGTGCATTTCTTACTTAGATATCGTTATTAACACTATACATGCCGGCTAAAGCATTTATATGTCATTTATATAACTATTGTTAAGGGGACACATACCCTTTAAAATCTTCAGGAAATTGATTTTTTGTTTTTATTTCATTTGACAGCTACAGTTTTTCTGAACAATTTGCCACAAACGTATCAAAATATTCGTAACATTGCACTCGTTATAGAAAAAATTGTAAATTAGCCATTGTCTGTTTCAAGCGAAACATTTATGTTTAAATTGTTTTTTTTTTTTTTTTTTGCAAAATCGATATTTTTTTACTTGCCGCGTGGTAACTCCAAATGTATTAAAGGCAATGATTCGAAACTTTATATATATCTTCACTAGATCATTTTCTTCAAATTGAACTAAAATCTAAGAAATTTACCAAAAAAGTATTGAACGTATCGAACGATATTGAATTACTGAACGTATTGAACGTTCGAGAGACAAAAATTATCAAAATTCTCATATTTCTGTTTTGAAAATTTAAAAAAAATTACAATTTTTTTTGTTTATTCATTAGACATTATTTGCTTTTATTTTATTTTATAATATTCTTTAATTTATATTAAATATTTCAATGTTCTAGAGGGTATAGATCTTTTTGAATCAAGCACGCAAGTTATATACATTATAATTAATTTTAAAAAAGCATACAATCAAGAAATAATTGCTATTAATTAATTATACTGTGTTGAATGCAAATTATATATTATACTTCATGGAAAAAATATTGTAGCATTAACCAAAAAAAAATGAGTTGAGGAAAAATGAGCCACTTTAAGTGTTTGCCTCCGCAATCAAATTTTTCATCTGTTTAAAGTTGTGTTATATGCCAATTTATAAATTCTAAATTCTGTTCAGAAAGTTTGAATAGTTATTTGTGGTTATTATAATGACTAGGTGATCCAACTCGGATTTCCAGGGTTATAGAATGTAGCAGAAAACTTTCGTTTTTAATTAAAAACTATAATAGTTCTTTTTAAATTAATTATATTTTTTGGATAACACACTAATAACAACGTAAAGAGTTTTAATATGAAAACTATCAATCACGTATTGCAATAAATTTTCCAAATTTATTAAAGTAAAGTGCAAATAAATGTATAATAATAATGCAATAAAGAATGTATAACCTCTTGTTTCCCGAAGCTGAAATAATACAACAAATAATCATTCATTGGTTTTAAACAAATACAGTGACATCATAGATGACAGAAAAAGAACTTTTCGGCTACTGATAATTTAAGGGATCAGTAATTTAGGTTCACAAATATGGATCTAAAATTACAATTCCCTTAAAATACCAATTTAATTATCACTAACCTAAATTCAAACAATCACAAATTTAAGGCCTTTAAACGAGTGAAAGATATTGAAATCTTCAAAACATTTTATTATAAAGGTTTTAACTTAACCCTTAAATGCCTGATTTTTCAAAAATCATTGTAATAATGTTTTTCGGTTTTCATTTTTTAAATAAATCATGGGAAAAATACTTTAAAAAATCATATTTTGTTTTAAGTATGGTTTACGGCTAAAAAACAGTTTGTTACTAATCGGCAATACTGGTCTTTAATTGGAAAAATAATTTTCCTTTATGAAATTCTATAATATTAAACACACAATAATTTTAGGAACTATAATAAGAAATAAATTTCACTTACTCACTGCCGAACAAAATAGGGTATTTCGCAATCTTCCAAACAAAACAAAAAGAACAAGTAGCAGCAATTGATAAAATAAATCTTATCTTTATTCTTAAACAGCACAAAAGTGTCTATCTACATGTTGAAAATCGATTTAATAATATTTTCAGAATGTCTTTTATTAGCAACATTAGACATTATAGCTTCAATATTATTCTAATAGTATTTTAGAGCCTAAATTCGATATGTTGCCGAAAAGCAACACCCGGCATTTAAGGGTTAAATATCAAAACTTTTCAATTATTTGGCCACACTGTCTTGAAGTCTTTGTGTAAATTCAGATGAAAGTAACATCCATTTTATGAGGAATTCGGCATAGATGTTGCCATTAATTAGTTTTCTTTCAAAGCAAAAATCATTCAGCTATTATGAAATGTCGCTGAATTTAACAAATCAGCTATTATGATATGTAGTCAAAACGTAGAAAAATCAAACAGTTTAGTTTTTTTTCTGAGAAAAAGACTAGAGGTCCACAAATGTGGACCCATGTAGCGAAGAAGATGGTCTTTAAAAGTTTAAAAATAGCAGTAAAAGTTAAATTTAATCGTTAGGTGCACAACTCGTGTAATAACTGTAGCGTTACACGCGCACATGTTTTCCATTCACCATATAGATATTTTATATGCAGTAGATAATCTATATAGTTAATTGGCACGCAATTTTGAAATAGACGTGCTTCATATGACTCAGGATAAAGAGAACACATAACTTACATTAAAAAAACCGCACCAGAAATAATATTCAGTGAAACTGTTAAAATAATTATATGTTTGGCATTTTTAAAATCTTATGCGCTGAAAAAAATGCAAAAGTGAACAACGAGCAGCACCTGCATTCTTTCAAATAAAGTTTGTTTCAAAGGTAAGACAGCCATATAAATTAAAAATTTACGTTTTGTAAATTAAAATGCACGTACTTTTGCGTTAAAAAATAGCATATTTCTCCATGTAACATGCGCAATCTGATTTTTATATCTTTTAATGCTAAACAAAATGTATAAATGCATTTAATAGGCAATAGATATAGATGAAGTATGAAATCTCATTACACACTTTCGTGTTTTCCTACTTTCTTTTTCCATTTGGGATAGACTTTTTATGTGACATTACGACACTTTGATGGATTATATATGCTTCTATTTCTATATGGAATAATCTATTGCAATTTTGTTTGAAATTTCTCATAGTACAATAAAAAAAACATTTTTTTCCCCCAGATATCTAAAGAGATTTGTTAATATAACACATCAAAGACATTTGTATTGACTGCAAATAAATTTCTAAAAATAGATTCACTGAATATATAGATGAAAAGAAAACCAGACTATTTAGAAATGATTAATTTGAAATCATTCAATGCGTTTAGTAAATTTCAAAATAAAATGTTTAGGAATAAATTTTTTCGAAATAGTAGAATGCGAGGAGCAAATATCAGAAATTCGTCTCGTCGATTGGCTATATAAAAAGAAGAAAGATATTTTTTTTTTAATTTTTGTATTTATTTATTTTTTTTTTAATGTTTTGAAAACTTTCTGTTAAATAAGTTTCATATATTCTATAAAAATAATAAAACTGCATATAAAGAAAAAGAACTGTTGCCGGATAAAAATGTAATAGTAAACCATGACCTTTTTCGAATTTTAATGTTAGTTACAATAGTATATATGTCGTAGGCTAATTGAGAAATCCGGCTCTTTGCAAACAGCCTAGGCTCTTTGCAAAGAGCCGGGCTAATTGGAGAATCCATCTCCCTTTTTCCAATTAGCCTGATATTTTTCAGGCTTATTGCAAAGAGCCTATAAAGCGTTACGCTAATTGAAAAATGACCACTTATTATCCGAACAGGGTGATATTTTTAGCTCACTGGCTATCAAAGCCTGATAGCTTATGTGCCCGCCGATTCTGTATGTACGCGTGTACGTACGTACGTACGTATGTACGTAACACGATAACTCTTGATAGAAATATCCGATTTGCTTCAAATTTTTTTTTCTAGGTTCATTGTGATAAGGTGCTTCCCTGATTAGTTTTTGCGGTTCAATGGTTAAGGATAAAGAGGGAAAAGGGGGGGCTAGTTTCCCCCCTTAATTTATATAAATGGATTTTTCATGCAGAAATATTCGATTTGCTCCAAATTTGGCATACCGGTTTATTGTGTTAAGGAGCTTCCCTGATTAGATTTGGAAACTCATTATTTAAGTATAAAGGGGGGAAAGGGGGGCTACCCCCTTAATTTAGATAAATCGTTTTTTCATGATGAATTATTCGATTTGCTCCAAATTTCTTATACCGGTTTATTAAGTTAAGGAGCTGCTTTGATTAGATTTGGAGGTTCATTAGTTACATATAAAGGGAGGAAAGGGGGGCAACCCCCCCCCCCCCCCGTAATTTAGATAAATGTGTTTTTCATGCAGAAATGTGCAATTTGCAAAAAATGTGGTATACCGGTTAATTATGTTAAGCAGCTTCCCTGATTACATTTGGAAGATCATTACTATGAATAAAGGGGGGAAAGGGGGCAATTGCTTCTCCCTTTAATTTAGATAAATGCGTTTTTCATGTAGAATTATTCGATTAGCTCAAATTTGGTATACTGGTTTATTATGTTAAGGAGATGGCTTGATTAGATTTGGAGGTTCATTAGTTAAATATAAAGGGAGGAAAGGGGGCTAGCCAACCCCCCCCCCCCCTTAATTTAGCTAAATGGGTTTTTCATGCAGAGTTATTCGATTTGCTCCAAATTTCGTATACCGGTTTATTGTGTTAAGGAGCTTTCCTGGTTAGATTTGGAGGTTCATTACTTTTGTATAAAGGGTGGAAAGGGGGGCTAGACCCTACCCCCTTAATTTAGATAAATGGGATTTGCATGCAGAGTTATTCGATTTCCTCCAAATTTCGTATACCGGTTTATTATGTTAAGGAGCTGCCTTGATTAGATTTGGATATTTATTGGTTAAGTATAAAGGAGGGACAGGGGTTAGCGTCCTCTTAATTTAGATAAATGGGTTTTTCATACAGAATTATTCGATTTGCTTCAAATTTGATATACCAGTTTATTACGATATGGCTTCCTTCATTTGATTTGGAGGTTCATTGGTTAAGTATAAAAGGGGGGAAAGGGGGGCAATTGCCCCTCCCCTTAATTTAGATAAATGGGTTTTCATGCATTATTATCTGATTTAGTTTAATTTTTTTTCAACCGGATCCGAACTTGAAGGTTCCATTTGAAGTCAACCCGAAAACCGACCACAACCAGGTTTCGGATTGAGTTCAATTAGAACTTTCAGGTTCTGATCCTGTTGCCGGTGGACGGAGATTATTTTGTCCGGCTTGCATCGGGTTATAGTTCTTTGGAATATTACTGTCGGTTAAGATTTGGTTCGGGACGGGTTTCAAGCTGACTTCGAATGGGATTTTTAGGTTCTGGTAGCGTTGAGTGTCCACGGAAACTAATTTGTCTTGTTCGGATCCGGTTATGGATCTTTGGAATATTTTTGTCGGTTATCAGATTTGTTTCGGGATTTCGGGTTTTTTCAAATGGAACTCTCAGGTTCGGGTCGGGTTGCATGTAGACTGAAATTATTTTGTCTTGCTCGGATCGGTGTACGGTCTGTTGTAATTTATTTTTCGGGTTTGGGTAGGGTTATGAGTTAATAAACCTAATAAAAAGAAGATTGCCCAGTTAAACTGATGGCATTGAACTCACAGGCTATTCAGACTAATTGTATATTATACTCTTATTTCAAAGAATAATGCCCCTCGAAAAATAAATGAAGGTATTAGTCCCCGTTGTCACCTTTCTACTTAAACAAAGAACCTCCAAATCTAATCAGGATAGCTACTTAACATAATAAACTGGTATAGCAAATTTGAAGCAAATCAGATAATTCTGCATGAAAAAACCATTTCACTAAATTAAGGGGGGGGGGGGGGGTTAGCTCCCCCATTTCTCCCTTTATGCTGAACCAATGAACTTTCAAATCTAATCAGAAAAGCTCCTTATTAGAATGAACCTAGAAAAAAAATTAAACTAAATTAGATAATTCTGCATGAAAACACATTTATCTAAATTAAGGGGAGGGGCAATTGCCCCCTTTCCTCCCTTTTATACTTAACCAATGAACCTCCAAATCAAATGAAGGAAGCCATATCGTAATAAACAGGTATATCAAATTTGAAGCAAATCGAATAATTCTGTATGAAAAACCCATTTATCTAAATTAAGGGGACACTAGCCCCTGTCCCTCCTTTATACTTAAACAATAAATCTCCAAGTCTAACCAAGGCAGCTCCTTAACATAATAAACCGGTATACGAAATTCGGGGCAGATCGAATAACTCTGCATGAAAAACCCATTTATCTAAATTAAGGGGGGCGTCTAGCCCCCCTTTCCTCCCTTTATACTTAACTAATGAACCTCCAAATCTAATCAAGGAAGCTCCTGAACATAATAAACCGCTATACAAAATTTGGAGCAAATCGAATAATTTTGCATTAAAAACCCATTTACCTAAATTAAGGGGGGGGGGGTGCTATCCCCCCCTTTCCTCCCTTTATACTTAACTAATGAACCTCCAAATCTAATCAAGCCATCTCCTTAATATAATAAACCAGTATACCAAATTTGAGCTAATCGAATAATTCTACATGAAAAACGCATTTATCTAAATTAAGGGGAGAGGCAATTGCCCCCCTTTACCCCTTTTATAAATAATAATGATTTTCCAAATGTAATCAGGGAAGCTGCTTAACATAATTAACCGGTATACCAAATTTATAGCAAATCGCATATTTCTGCAAGAAAAACCCATTTATCTAAATTACGGGGGTGTATAGCCCCCTTTCCTCCCTTTATATGTAACTAATGAACCTCCAAATCTAATCAAGGCAGCTCCTTAACTTAATAAACCGGTATACCAAATTTGGAGCAAATCGAATAATTCATCATGAAAAACCGATTTATCTAAATTAAGGGTGATATCCCCCCTTTCCCCCTCTTTATACTTAAATAATAAGCTTCCAAATCTAATCAGGGAAGCTCCTTAAAACAGTAGACCGGCATACCAAATTTGGAGCAAATCGAATATTTCTTCATAAAAAACCAATTTATATAAATTAAGGGGGGTGGTACTAGCCCCTTTTCCCCCTTTATCCTTAACCAATGAACCCCAAAAAATAATCAGGGAAGCACCTTATCAGAATGAACCTAGAAAAAAAATTTGAAGCAAATCGGATATTTCTATCAAGAGTTATCGCGTTACGTACATACGTACGTACGTACGTACACACGTACATACAGAATCGGCGGGCACATAAGCTCTCAGGCTTTGATAGCCTGTGAGCTAAAAATATCACCCTGATCGGATAATAAGTGGTCATTTTTCAATTAGCCTAACGCTTTATAGGCTCTTTGCAATAAGCCTGAAAAATATCAGGCTAATTGGAAAAAGGGAGATGGATTCTCCAATTAGCCCGGCTGTTTGCAAAGAGCCTAGCCTGTTTGCAAAGAGCCGGATTTCTCAATTAGCCTACGACATATATACCGGGTGTCCCAAAAATGACTAATGGATTTTAAAATTCAATAACTTGCAAACGGTGACAGATATTTAAAAAATTCTTACAGGAGGATTATATAAAATGACAGGAGTTTTTTGTTTACTGTGATTCTTGATTTTAGTTCGAATTTCAAATAATAGATGGCGCTGAGAGCAATAGGTGCTCAGTCTAGACCCAATTTTTGGTACTTCGGGATCCATTCATTGCATTTTAATCTCCTTTTTTCGCATGGAAGAAAAAAGAGCCTGAACAATTGAGTCTAGATTTAGCGGTTATTGCTTACAGCGCCATATATTGGTAATATTTGTAACTAAAACTGAAAATCACAGCGTAAAAACTCCTGTCATATTGCATAACACCCCTGAAAGAATTTTTTTTTTAATATATGTCACCGTTTGCAAGTTATTGAATTTTAAAACCTATCAGTTATTTTTGGGATACCCGGTATATATATATATATAATATATATTTTGAAGCTATTATTATGTAAGCTATTTTCATTTTAAATAGTTATTGTCTCTGCTGGATAAAGCTCAGCAAATTTTTTTTATTGCAGCATAATTTTCTAATAAATATAATGCCAGGATTTTATATTAAAATATTTTTAGTGTGCAAAATTTCCTGAACTATATATATATATATATATATATATATATATATATATATATATATATATATATATATTAACAAAATCTGCAAGTATTATTTTTATCAGAAATATACCACTATTTTCGGAAAAAAAAGCAAAAAAAAAAAACTAAATTACCAGATATATCACAACACGCAACCTTCCTCCACCACTTCCATTTAATTAAAAAATTATTTTTTTACGCTTCACCCTAATATTCACTGAATATACAGATGGAAAGAAAACTAGACTATTTAGAAATAATTAATTTGAGATCATTCGATGCGTTTAAAAAAATTCAAAAATGGAATTTGTGGGAATAAATTTTTTTGGAGAAGGATGAATGCAGAGAACAAAATCAAAAGTAAAGTTCGTTTATTGGCTATACGAAAAAGCGAAATTTAAATAAATTCCATATGTTCTAAGAAATAATAAAAAATGCTTATAAAGAATAATGATTGCCGCAAAATAAAAATGCAATACTAAGCCATGAACTTTAAGAATTTTACTGTTATGTACAATAGTATATATTTAATACATATTGTAAGATGTTGTTATGTAAGCTATTTTTTAAAGCTATTTTATTTTATGGATAAAGCTCAACGACCTTTTTATTAACCTGGAATAGTAACCTAAGATATATAACATCAAGATTTTGCATTAAAATAGTTTCAGTATGCAAACATTCCACAAAAAAAATATAAAAATATGAAATATATTGGGATTAGATGTATATTTATGAGTAAGTTTTTAATTTTTTAGCTCCATATGCTCTGTTTAAAATCATTTAAGGGGGTCCGGGACACAAAAATCTTCAAATTTTCAAAAATAATTTCATTGGATTAAACATTTCTCTGCCGTTTTCTGTTTAAAAGGACGTTTAAGTCATGTTTCTATCTTAATTGGAACAGGAAATAATTTTTTCGTTTTGGTTTGTTTTCAAAATCTACCTTTCAAACTATGGTTGTCAAGGAAACGACTTCTTGTGAAATTGCGTTTTTCTTCAGGATGGGTTTTTTCACCATTACACATATTTAAATTGTTATAAATAAAAAAACCGTTACAAATAAATAGTTCAAACTTGGAGCATGTCTTTTTGATTAGATTTACTTTAATTTTGATTCAGCAAATTAAAAAGAAAAAATTACTTTTTGAAATATGATTTTTTTTTAAAGTTATATCATTTTTTTACTAATTTTTACTTTAAATATTTTTTATTTTTTTTTATTAATATTTTTTTAATGCTCAACGCAAATTAAAACTTATATATTTCTGTTTATTTAAATGAAAAAAAAATTGAAATTCTATAAATAATATTTCAATTTATAACGATTTTAAACTACCCCACTTTTTTAACAAAATTTAAATTTTAAATTAAAAACATTATGAAAAGTTTTATTATACGATTTTGTTTACAAATGATATGGTTAACCATCACAAAAAATTTCAAAATTTTAACTCAATAAATGATTTTTTTTTTTAAATGTGTCCCGGACCCCCTTAAAGAAATTTGCAGAGATTATCTTTTATAAGAAACGCACCCATTTTTTCGAAAGAAGTTAAAAATAATTAAAAATAAGAAAAACCTATCAAAATTTATAACTATATCTAGTAGTCACACCTAAGAAAACTTACAGAAGACTTCAAGATTCCACCCTTCTTCTTTTGAACTTCCTGGAATCAATGGATTATGCGCACGACATGAAAAGTATTTGCCATTATCTTCTACTGTGGGTGTAAACCTCAGCATACTAGTGGTGGCATCTGGTGACTGAGAACTGGAAACTCCAGATTTTATTTCTTTGCTGCCTTTCCACCAAGTAATGTTTGCTGGTGGACGGGAACCAGTGGTAGAACATCGCACTTCTGTTTCTTTATCAGCTGATAAAGGGCGCTTATGAGGTTCCATTCGAACAATAATGGGTTTCACTAAAAGAAACGCAATTCAATTACCAATTGAACAAACAGCCAACAGTCGCTTTAAATGACGAAAAATAGATTTTTTAGTAAATTTATTTGAAAGTTTCATGATTATTTTGACTGTGACGTTGTCAACATACAATATGTAAGGAAAACCAGTAAAGTTTATCACTTGTTTTTCATAAAATTAATGTTTAGCAGTTGTGTATATACATATTCTTTTATTCACATATTTTCTAATTACTATCCTGAGTATAAACTGAATATTATTGCGCCTTAAAATGAAGTTTGTTATCATTTTATATTAAAATTTATAGAAAAATACAAATAAATGTATCAATTATTAAAAGTACATGTATATATTAAAACAGACATGAACACAATTAATGCAATAACCCAGCAAGAATGAAAAATTAGCCGGGATTCAGACGTTGAGTTATGTGTGAACTAATATATATTGTAGATCGATGGAATATTAAATTATTCATCGTATTTCCCGTCATCGTGTGCTGTGTAGTTACCGGCCGATGACGTTCCCTAACATGGTTTATTAGTGAGAAATTGTCGGGCCAGGACATTGGCCGTGGTAGATTAGTAGTAAAGCGACAACACGGTACGCTGTGCACCCAGGTTCGAGTACTGGCCCCTCGGAAATTTTTTCACTCCTACAGGGTCATTGTATTAATTGTATTCAAATCTGCTTTAATATATTCATGTACCTTTAATAATTAATTAAATAAATTCAGACGTTAATTTATGTGCGATTTAAAATGTATCAATATTACTTAAAATTGTGTACAAAATAATATGAAAAGATTTAAAGTACATTAAAGTCATTTTAAAATTAAAATGTTTTCAACCGAACATTCTCGGTCATCAATGATCATCAATGACAACTAAAGGTTTTTGTGTCTCTTTACGCCTTTTATATTGGCCCAGGGGAGGCCATTATACTTCAAGGGTGATATGGAATATAAAGTGGCATGGAAAATGTATTCAAAATTTCAACAAACACAGGTTTTATCTGTTATGTATCAATTATAACTTATTTTATATTTTTGTATTAAGTAACATTAATTGTTAAATAATTTACTGATACAGCTACTTTATATAGATGATAATATGTTATATCTCTTATGCTTCAAAAGTAGTGTGGAGTAACATTATTATGTTTTACTGTGAAGCAGTTTATGTCTTTTAATTGCCGAAACGTCAGTGAAGGCTTACTGTGGAGACACGAAAAGTTTTGGTTTCCGTTAGTCTGTCTGTCTGTTAGTCTGTCTGTCTGTTCCGCGATAACTGCCGCAAAAAGCATCCGATCGGCTTGAAATTCCCTGGGCATGTTGATGAGCTCCCCGGATTTAGCTGTATAGTTTTGGGTTAAATTTGGTTCATTCGTTCGGAATATACAGAACATTTTATTTTGTGATATAATGCTTTTCTATGGGAAGTCAGACGATTTTCAAATTTTCATTTGTTGAAAGAAATCGCTCATATGAATAATAGATTTAAATGGTAAATTTTGGATGCTGAAATTTTTAAATAAGAGTATTAAATTATTCTTATTAGTTTGCAATTTTGTCAAAACATTTGTCAGAGCTTTTAAATTAGGTGTATAACTTATGATAGAATTTTATACATGTGTTCGAATAATATAAAACATTTTATTTTATGAATTTACTTATATTTCATTTTTTCTTTTAACCGTTGCGTAGCAACAGCATCTCATCTAAAAATATCATAAATGTGAAAGTATGTATGGTTTTTGAAGTCAAATCAAAAGCAAAAGGAAAGAATTAATGAATGCCTTTGTATAGATATTTGCATATAGATTTATTTAAACGCAGAAATGAAAATAGTATTTATATACTATATAGAATAATATTTTCATTTATTTATCCAACTATTTGATTATAAATGAAAAAGTTCGTTATTTTCATACAGAATAAACTGACATTATTCTGTTAAATTTTATAAACTTTATTGTTGCCAAAAAAAAAATGAATAACAATTTCTCCCAAAGAGTTAATTTTAATTTGTAAGATTTTCACGTGCAAAAGAAAAATAGAATAAGCAAATAAAAAATAAAAAAAAGGATATATAGGACAGGAATGAATACATATAAACATTTCACACCAAATACCACCTAAAATAGTTTTTATAGCAGTATTTTCCCAGCACTACGAAGAAAGATTCCTCGATTTACACGATTTTACTTGGCCTTCCTTTTCTCATTCTTTGCGATTTCATTTTCGCAATTGCGTGCATTAATTGGCACAAAATTTTACATTTTTATGACTGAGATATATGTAAGGCCATACAAATAAGAAATTCCGTATTGTCTCCTATAAAATGTGATAAAGTGTTGGTTAATCATATATGTTTTTATTAAGAGGAGCAGAGCTGCCAAGCCTCCGGCGTTCTGGATACCAGTATTTTAATACAGAAAATGTTACTTTATTTAATTGAAACATTTGCGCGATTTAAAAGAACATTTTCTCTAAGATAATAGTGATGTGCAAAAAGCTTGAGACTTGGTATGTCTGGTGGGGAGTGAAATGTTTTACTTAATGCATTTATCTCTATTTTAATGCTACGTGAACAACGTCCGTGTAACAGCTTGTAGAGTGTCAAATAAATTAAATTATTAAAATAATCCTTATTACGAAAAATGAAACAGAAAGTCTGGCTAAGGGAAATGAAATGTTAGTAAACCTTTCGTAATTTGACCTGAACATAGGTTTGCGTCAAATTTCAACGGTATTTGTAATATCACGATTTTAAATTAAATGTAGATACTATTAAAAGAAAATCACAAAAAATACTTAAAGGCGCCAAATCATGTTTATCTATTTAACGATGATGAATTATTAACTGTAAGGTTTAGAAGCCCCCCTACTTTAGGGTGATTTTAGTAAGTTAATGCTATCGAGTACATTTTTTGATATTTAGATTAGATCTTAGATATAAATATTGCAGAATGGTAATCAAAATTATTTTTTTATAAACAAAATTTATAAAGGTATTAGATATCTAAATTAGATGTTTCAGTTTACATTTCCAAAAGTTCTTTATCCATTAGATACAGGTATTTGTGGTTAGCAGGCAAGTAAATTCTGCTGTATGGATATTAGGATAACGTAAAATGCTTGACCGAATTATTGCTTATCCTTATAAATCGCAGTGTAAAAAGAAATCTAAGATATAGGGTAATCATTAACTCAATCAGTAGAAAATTACAAATGCAAAATAAATTACTCAACGGGGGGTTCAGGGGGGCAGAGCCCCCCTGAAGAAATTTGCTTTATTATATAAAAATTACTAGAATAAGTAGCTCGTGAGAATTTCAGAATATCCTTACATAACAACGTGTTTAATTTAACGCTTTTAATGTCTGAAACCATCGAAATATTTTTTTCCTTTTATAAATGTTTGTGTAATTTAAATAGTTTAAATTTTGTTTTTGTAGAAAGATTAATATTACGCAAAGTTTGATAAAAACAATGAGTTGCAGAAATGACGTTGAGGCTCTTGATCTGCAGATTTACTAGTATTTAATAATCTTTAGATCAAGCAGAGCCGGGTTATTTCTTACCATATCACAGAGTAGTGTTTAACTTTAGGTGAAACCTACATATATTTTCTAAGATTTGAGATGGGCATTATAACAGTTGTCTGTTATATATCCTCTTTTTCAGGTCTCCCCTCCAACAAATTATAACGCGGGGAGTTGGTGAGCGTAGCGAGCAGCGGGGAGCAGAGCCCCCCTAGTAATGCAAGAAATAAATCTACTTCCTGTGAATATTTAAGTTTAAAGTTTGGTGAATACGGTGTACAAAATTAAAATTAAGGAATGAATAAAGCTGAAGAATGAGGTATTTTTCAGAAAATTAAAATAACAGACCGTTATAATTACAAAGTTAGTTATAAGAAATCATCTCATTTTACAATCACTATAAAATCAGTTATAGAAACTGTAGTTAGAATAAATCTGAGAATCATAATAAAAATTGTAACTCTAAGTGGAACTCGATATATCAACTTAAAACAACCGGTAAAGATTATTAGTAAACAACAGTTGAATTTGTCTATCTGAAAAAAATTACACAAAACAACATTACTATTTTATATTATACTCTAGTAGTCATAATATTAAGTTATACATTTCAGAATTTTCTAAATGGCAAATTTTATCTTCAAATAATTCTTTCTGGAACATACTTCATTTATGAACTGATGCATTATATATATATATAAAAGTTCAAATATGTTTTTCTTCCGCGTAGTCTTAAAGTTCTGTGAATATATATTATTTGTACAGGCTTGAAATATTCAGATTTATATACATTACTTAAATTAAAGTAACATAAAACCATGGTTAATGTCCCTTA
Organism: Maratus speciosus; assembly: GCA_963932465.1. Lineage (NCBI taxonomy): Eukaryota > Metazoa > Arthropoda > Arachnida > Araneae > Salticidae > Maratus > Maratus speciosus. The sequence continues at coordinate 539,344,610 of OZ010786.1, read as the reverse complement.
AATATAATATACTATTCTATTAAAATGAATTAAAACACCGTTAAACTTTTATACTGCATTTCGGATTCCCGAAACAAAATCTAAGTAACCATTTAATAGATCTAACCACATTTAAATCCTGGAAAATGTATTTTTTAAGCATTTCTCATTCATTTTAATTAATATGTAATGCCTATTGCAGAGACAATCGTCTAGCTTTGAAAGATAAAAAATGGGCTTTTGTTCAGTTTGCAATAAAATGTATTTCCCTTTCATTTTCAGAGAACATGCTATTATTAAAAATAATTTAATTCCTTTTTTAAACTAGAAAATCTAGTTTGAGAACACACTTAATAATTTTATAAGTAAGTATTTGCTTTAAAATGTTTCTGAAGCCATTTTTTTAGAGATGTTTCTTATTAAACATTTTAAAATGGAAACCTGAAGATTAAGCACTTTGGAATTACGTATGGTTTTGTTGATGAGACATATTTTTAAATAAATGCTCTGTAATACTCATTTATTGTTCGTTAAACACAATATTGAATTATAAAGTAATCAATAAACCATCGTGTGCTATTCTAATTATTAAATCAATTCATTCTTACAGGCAGTATAGTATAATGCACCTAATATCCTAAATGTTCTTTTTAATATCAGGCACACAGGGGATTTTTGCAATCTAATAAAAATATACCTAGCAATAAATAATCTACTGAGCAAAAATTATAGAATAAAACTCTAAAAATGGAATCATATGTTGTGATAGATGTTAATGAACTAGTGGATATTATTTCATGTTTTAAAATGAAGAATTATGTCCTAGGAAAACTGAAGATTGGGAACAGCTTAGGAACACGCAGGAAGAACAAGTCGGAAATTGTACGTCAAACGTGGCAAATGAGGTACGTTTGTGCTATAACTAGTTTTATAAATATTCTGATCTCGGTGCAATAGCTGTTGCACTCTTATTAAAAATGCATGGATTATAAATTTATTACGATTATATATATTAAATTCAGTAATACGGAAGTAATATTGCTCCACCTTCAACTGGACGTAATCACCATGGCAATCTAGTATCATTATATTCTTCAATGAATTAATTATGTGTGATAGGATAGAAAACTTTTATTAATATATTTTTTAAGTTTTGATAAGTCGATTTTCATAAAATTTTAAATAATTCGACAAAATTATTCAACGATTGTATATCTTAAATTTCAAACCATTCAGTTGGGGTAGTTTTTGAGCTGTTATATGCGGACAGACGGACAGACAGACGAATGGGGCAAACGACAACTATAGGTGCTACGTAATTACATAATTACGAACGCATTTAAAAATGAAGATGATAGTGCATTCTGATATTTGCATAGCAATGAAAACCTGTACACATCTCTAAGAATATGAATAGGAATTAGGTAAAGACACAGAAGGGAAATATCAAGTAGACGCTTATTTTCCTTTGAGATGCGATGAAATGTTTATAGTTAGAAGAAAATGTCAATCATAAAAATCTTATTTGACTTTAAGATAATTCGAGTTTTAGCTGCAGAAAAAAAAATGTATGTGAAACAAAACAAATTGTTGGATTACTTGTTTAAATTACAAAAAATTAATTAGAAAGAAGAAGAATGAATCTTTTCAAAATTGGTGGGACGAAAATGTACCTTGAGTATATATACATATATTGTGATTGGGCTTAAAGTAGCTTGCACAATCTGAAAAAAGAAGCTAAATTAATTACATAGTACAACTGAGTAATGCTAACTTTAAATCACTGGATCAGTTAGTTCAATAATACCTCGTTTGAAACGTCTTCGCGTTTGATTAGTTTATATAGGGAATTTTTTAGTGTATTATATCGAATATTTTTACAAAGCAATTTAGATTTTTTAATTTTACATTTTTATACACTACTCTATCGAATGTTGTAAATTTCTTTTTAAACGTGTCTTCAATATTGTAATTATTTTTGATAATTATAACGACTCCAACTATTTTAGAAATAACCATTTAAACATAAGACTACATTTAATATAAGAATCTTACGCTGACTTTTCAATACATTCATAGGCAAAATACTAAAAAAATAAATATACTTCTTATCCAAATATAAGATTCAAGTTTGGAGAATATGGCAAATGGAATTACTTTTATAAATAAAATTATAAATTCAAGAAAGCTAAGGAATGTGATATTTTTTATATAAATATAAACAATAGACAGTTATAGTTGAAAATTTACTTAGAAAACATTATCGCATTTTACAACATCATTTATAGAAACTTAAATCTGAAACTCATGATAAAAAATGCAACAATAAATGCAATCCGATTAATAAACAAAAACAATGGGTAAAGAATACTAGTATACAACAGTCGTATTTGTATATCTAAAATACTTTACACAAAACAACATTGCTATGTTATATGATAGATAAGCAACCAAAATATTAAGTTATACGTTTCAGAATTTTCTAAATGGCGCACTTTATCTCCAAATAATTCACTCTGGTATTTGCACATTATATGAACGGATGCAATATGTTTAAAATATGATTTTTCGTACAGTCCTAAAATTCTGTGAATGTATATTTCTTTACAGGCTTGGAATATTCAGATTTACACACATAAATTAAAGTAACATAAGACGATGCTTATTGTCTTTTAAGTATAATTTATTATTCTATTAAAATGAATTAAAACATCGTTTAAAATTTATACAGCATTTTTGCATCCAGAAACAAAACTTAAGTAATTATTTAATAGAATCTACGTTACTACGTTAGAATCCGGGATAAAATAATTTTTAACCGTTTCTCATTATTTTGAATTAAAATTTAATGCTTACAGCGGAAACAATAATCTAGCTTTGAAAAATAAAAATAAAATCAGCTTTTGTTGCGTTCGCTATAAAATGTATTTCCTTTTCATTAGCAGATGCGATTATTAAAAACAATTTAATTTTTTTTAAACAAGAAAATGTAGTTTGAGAATGCAATTAATAATTTTTATAACTAGGTATTTACTTTAAAAGGCTCATAAATTCATTATTTAAGGGGTCTCAGGACCCTTAAAGCTTCAAAATTTTCGAAATTTTAAATTTTAGATGTTAAACTCCTATCTTTTCTAAACATTTTGATATAATTGTTTGTTTGAAATTCCCATTACAACAAACGTTACGTATATTAGAATTATACCCGCTCATCAGCTGAAGCGGCGTTTCCGAAATATTGAAGTCATTTTTTATCCAAATGACGTTTTTGAGCATAACGCGCAGGATATCTCAAAACTCTGGCTGAACCTTAACTGAACTCAAAGTGAACCTGAAATAAATGGATTTTTTATTGTTCAAAAAAATATTTTTTTACATGATTATAATGGTAAAATTTTAAAAATTTTGTATTAGCCAAATACAACTTTTTTATTAAAAATATAAAAATGTTTCAACAATAAATTTATTTAGTTTCACGGTAATTATTAAAATCTGAAGTATAATTAGGCACCGAAATTTTCTTTTTAGTTGCAAAATTTATTTTGCAACCCTGCGCGTAAGCTGTCACACTAATTTCATGCTCGTCAAATGTCTAACAGTTTGGAGCTCCCTATAAATCTAATCCTGCATCTTGCAACTTTTTAAATACATGAAATCAAAGAACATACTTATATCTCTCCCCCCCCTCCCCACCCAAATAAAAATTGTGTTTTAAAATCATATACATTTTAAGATATAAAATGTTGAAAATCGTTCTTTTTTTTTTTTTTGTTTTTTTTTTTTTTTTCATTTTTTCCAAGTTTAAGAGTCCTGAGGCTCTTTAAAAAGGATTCGTATTAAAGATTTTCAAATGGAAACTTGAAGATCCAACACTTTTAAATTATGTATGAATTCACTGATTAGATTTTCTTTCAGTAAATAATCTGTCATTTCGTTAATTTATTGTTCGTTAAGTTATTTTCGTTAATTTACTATTTTTATAATAAAAAAAATTCCTTCCGACATTTTTTGGATTAACAATAGCTAAAACCCACATCATTTTGTATATTACACACCACACATATTATATATCCAAATAGCATCGTGTCCCAAATGTGTTCAACGTTTAAATTTTTGAGCCAATTCTGTCTTCGATTGCTCTTGTGACGTGAGTTGTTACATGAATCTTATTCGCGTCACAATAGCGTCGATATACCCTACTATATGGCGAATTTTAACAGCCTCGGAAAATCAGTAATTGGTGGCAACTCAGTATAGCGAAGTCACAAAATAACGATCTCATTTGAAATGTGGTGGAATGCCCTAAGACAAATATGACAGAATACTCAAGGTCATAATTGTTAGCTGTGACCTTCACTTATACACATTACTACATGTTTATTTAATAAATTTACATGGAATAAGATCACGCATGTAATTGCATATTTCGAAAGGGGGGGGGGGAATTACAAAATATATATCAGCACTAACAAACAGAAAAAAAAGAATCATTTACAGGAAATCGTCGATAAAAATTTAGTTAATCCAGAATTTTACAAGTCATTTATTAATTTATTCTAATTAAAAGCTTTACTAATGCAGAAGTAAGTTTTAAATATTGTTTTTATTCAAAAATATAACCAGTTTAAAAATGGGCTAAATAAATCCACACATCTGAAATAATACAATTTATGTACACATTTATACATTTTTCTTGTGGAAAAAAGAGAAAAGTATTCTAATTCATTTAACTATTCAGCAGAATTAAAAAGACCATTTCTTTGTTTATCAAACATAAACTATTCAGAAAGTTTCACGAGTAATTGCTGTTAGAAAAGAAGAAAACCATTTTATTCAAATTATATTTAAATGAAGCACATTTGTTTGAATTAAAGAAATGACAGTATATTTGTTTGAGCAATTTAACACTTGTTTAATGAGCCATCGTTAAGGAAATCGGGTTTTTTTTTTTTCATTCAGTCTTTGTTTATTTCAGTTGTTCTAAACTGTATTTAAAGTATTACTTAATTTTTTTTTATCCAAATTATCAAAGAATGTTTTCATTTTCTATAAATGCGAATTATTCACTGCAATTGTATTCGTTTTAATTTATTCAAGCAATATAAGTCTTTGTTTTTACGAAAATGTTTTGCGTTTTCCCTTATAAGTCAGGAATAGAATTAAATATTTTAATAAACTGTGGAATTCAACTCATACTTCTCGGAGTACAGTCAAATTAGTAAAAAACACAGTAATAGTTTTAACACTATTCTAATAGATTTAACATTAGGCAACAATTCATATCTATGTAACAACATAGACAATGTTTTTTTTTTATTTTTTTTATTTTTTTTTATTTTATTTTTTTTTAAGTATGCGCACTAACATTAACATTATTATAATAGACCATTAGACACCAATTCTACTCGATTTAACATAACATTTAATGAACATATTTTTTTAGTTTGCTCACTAACACCAAATAGCATTTTATATGAAAAATATCTATTATGCGTTTAAATAAAGTTTTAAAATTATAAAAACGATACTTTCGTATTAGCCACATGCCAGCTATAACATTATTCTAATAGATCATTAGACAATAATTCTAATTGATTTAACATAAGCATTTCAGACATATATATATATATTTTTAATTTGCCCACTAACAGCAAATAGCATTATATATGAAAAAGGTTAAGTAAGTGTTCAAATAAAGATTTGAAATACGTTAAAAACGATACTTTCGAATTCGCCGTATACCAGATTTAACATTATTCTAATGTATCGCTAGAAAACAATTCTAATCGATTTAATATATACATTTAATATATTTGTTTAATTTGCTCACTAACACCAAATAGAATTTTACATGAAAAATATCAATTAAGTGTTCAAATAATTTTTTGAAATTTATTGAAAAAGATGCATTCGTATCAGCCGAATGCCGGATTTAACATCATTCAAATAACTAGACAGATCACTAGAGAACAATTCTAATCGATTTAAATTTGCAATTAATAGTTTTTTTTTTTTTTTTTTTTTTTTTTAGTTTTCTCACTAACAACACCATATAGCATTTTTATGGAAAATGTCAATTATGTGTTGAAATAAAGTTTTGAATTTTATTAAAAGATATATTTTCGTATTAACCGCATGTCAGGAATTAATAACTGATGCATTAGATAAAGATTTCGCTTTTTACATCAGCTTTTCTTATTCTGATAATGTCAGTGCGCAAATAGCAAAATATTTTAGCGCATCTTTCGATTACATGTCTGTGAGATTTATGTTTTATTTACAGAATTTTATTTTTTTTTATTTATTTATCGCTGAAGTTTAAATTTAGATACGGAATATTAGGAGGAAAAAAATACTGAACTATTTATATTGCTTTAAGTGAAAAACGTGTTAACTTTTGGTAACCGCACTGCCTGCGATAAATATCGAATAAAAAAAGATCATAATTAAAAATTATTTTAAAAGCCATAAAAAGATCAGCAAAATAAGATAAGTTATTATATAAAGTGCATTAGAAATAACTTTTTTCCCTATTCCATGGTGCAAAAAAAAAATTCCGATGTTTAGAAATTTTACAATTGCCTTAAACTAAAAATGAATGGTCATGTCTGACCAGGTTTGACAGATTTCTGTCTTCAAAAACAGGAGATTTTTATTGACGCTAGTTGATTTTGAGTAGAGCATCGTCATTTTCCACATCCTACTGAACTGTGTTAATTGTGCCAATAATATCATCATAAAAGATATTTTCTTAAAATTAATTAAATATTATTATTGCAATTTTCGAACGAAATATGTATTACATTATTCTAATAACACTGTTTAATTAATTTTATGGTACAAATTCCATCAAGAATGAAAATTTAAAATATAATTTAAAGATAATAAGATAAAAATTCTTGAAATTATAAAAGGCGTACATATTTTTTAAACAAGTAAGAATTAAATTTAAAAAATCAAAAAACCCAACTGCGTAAAAAGCGAACTAATTAATTATTTCCCATCAATGTGAAACTATTTTTAATATTAATTACCTTTTTTTTTTTTTATTTACTTGTATTGATGATTTTTAAGTTGTGTTTAATTGTTAGTTCCTAACTATAAACACTGTTTTGATAAGACCTATAGATGTATGTGATGGTTAGAGTTGCAGTAAAGCTAGAGATCCAACTCACACAATTTCCAGATCGTGTAATGTTTAAACGGAGATTCTGACTGTAAAATAGTCAACGAAACATCGTCTTCATTTTGAAAGACCTATCCAATGATATGTCACTCAATATGGTGCGTAAACATTTTGTTTCATCTCTATCGCCATTTTGTACTTTATGGCTGCCATTTTTAATTTATAAAAACAAAACCTACCCTATAACCATCGGACGGCGAATCTTTGGAAATTCGCCTAAAAGAACATACTGGTGCTTTAAAAAAGGGTAATTTGAATTCAAAAGTTGTGTTGCATGTTCAAACGAATCACATTCCGCTCATTGCGAACGCCAGTATTTTAAAATCGGGTTGCAACAACTACCATGGTAGATTGCTCCTTGAGGCTTGGTTCACTGAATTGCGGTCGCAGGCTTTGAATGATGCTCGTTCTGTCCCTAGTGAGTATTGTTTGTTTTTAAAATAACTAACTATAACTGTTCTTGATTTGTTCTGACGTTTGAAATGCAATGGATATTTTTTGTACTGCTGATGCCTTGCGTGTCGCTTGGCGAAACGTTTACATATTGTATTTTTAATTGTTTTTAAGTATATTTTTTATAAATTTTATTTTTTAACTGTGCTCAAGTCTGTCTTAGTTTATTTTATTTGGTGTTTTAATACAATATTTGTCATTGTTTAGGCTTGTCTATTGAAACATATGAAACTAAATGCGTGTTTTTGTTAAAAAAGAAAAAGTGTGTTTTTGTTGAGATGTATGGCTGAAATTAGACTGCTGCTTGTAATGTTGATTATTTCAACGTGGTTTAAAGGGGAAAAGTATAGGGATAATAAAAAAGGAGCAAGTGCTGTAACGCAATGAGTTTACATGCAAACATATGACATTTAATGAATTATCCTTTTATTTTAAAAAATTATAAATGAATTCTTTGAAATAAAATACAACCTAAGAAAAGATAAGACACATAATATTATACTTACGGTTAAGATCTAATGTTATTGATACTGAGGCGGGTATTGTTATATTATTATTGGATGCCTGACATTGCAAGACTGCTAATAAATCACTTCTTTTCAATTCATCTATTTCCAGTTCGTTCCGGACAGAATTATCACCTGTCACAAACGTGTACGAGTCATCTATTAGGGTATAATCACGCCACCACGTAACTGCTGGTCTCGGTTTTCCTGTAAAGAGTGATAAGAAGAATTATATTACACTCGTAGTCATATTTGAAGTACATGCTTATGTTTCAGCTATTATTATATCAGATAAATGTCATTTTATGTAACTGCTGACATGAAACTTATTATAACCCGTTTTTGTAACCATGTTACAAATTAATACACATAAATATAAATATGATACAAATATACAAATAAATACGTAACTTGATAGTTAGTATGCTATTTTTTTTATTAGTAAAAGGCATAATTTAAAACTTTAAAAACAGTAAAAATAGGTTTATATAACTGTTTACATGTTTCCACTTTAGCCAACTCATTTTCACAACAAATAATAACAATTAAAAAAAAATTTCTAAAATTCCACGGCCTATGATACGCCATCATTAAAATTTTCACGTACTGTTTCATATTATGAAAGGTTTTTTTTTAATTATTTATTTAGATGTTTATATTTATTTTCGTAATAATTGAGTAACTCGAGACATAAGTTTGGTAAGTTTAATGATGCTGCATCTTTACATATTGAAATTTTGCTGTTTAAAATGTTGCCCAATACATTACAATTGTTCGTATTATGAAGGAGTACGTGAAAATTTTAATGATGGCGTTTCATAGAAGATAAAATTTTAAAATATATTTATTTATTTGCTTTGAAAATGACTCGGGTAGAATCGAGACATGTAAACAGTTGAATAAATCTATTATTACTGTTTCTTAAAGTTTTAATTTACCCCTTTTAACAATTAAAGTTAGTATATTATTGTAAAATGTTAATTTGTTATATATTTAGATAGATAATATTTAAAGATTATATAATATATATACGCAAAACACCAAACAGAGACTAGTAATCATGTTTCCGGAAACATTAAAGTTCTAAGACCTATTACGTTTACGTATGTATTATATTTTGTTAAACCAATAACGTTTTGTGTAAGAAAGAGTTACAATTGTTTTTAAATTTTATTTAAAAGAACAATTAATCAGAAACCAAAATATATGATGTAATCGTAAGTTAAAAATAGATAATTAATTTCATTGCAATACTTAATATAATTTTCTTAAAGATAAAATAAAATCTTAAAATATTTCGTCTTCAGTTATTGAAAATATTTGTTCTTATGGATTAAAACACAATATAGGGAGAGTTACAACATGGTAAATTTTCGTTCGCAAGGTTTCGCATAATTCACCACTTTTCTATAAGCAGCGTTACTTTTAATTAAACAAAAAGGTTTAAACTAAATTGAATTTAAAAATATTGGAAGAATTGAAACCCTGAATAATCACTAAAGACCGTAAAATATAAAATGTCCAAAAATAAGAAAACTTTAGAGGAATTTAAGAAATATACATCGAAGTTCTCAAAAAGTGTTTTTTATCCAGTAGAATAATGTGTAGAAAAATTTATTTTCGCATGCTTTTAAAAACACACATTATAATACAGCTGATGGAATAACAGCAATCAAATCGGTTTTGCATAAGTATTTTCTATGTCAAACACTTTCCTTTTAAGTGCGTTCGTGACAAAATAATAATTATTAATTATGTTGTTCTACTTACGATTTTATTATAGTTATAAACAAAAATGATCTGAACTATATGTTAACTCATAATTTAGTGATATATTTTTGTTAAAGCAGCTTGCAGCTTCCAATTTTCTTTTATTGTTTTCTTTTGTTTCATTACATATTTTTTGTTTAATTTGCATAGTTCTCATCTTTTTTTTTTTTCCATTTCATGAGAGAAAATGGAAGTTTTCCTCAAACAAAGAAACTTGAATATATTCCGTTGAATGCAAAAATTTATTAAAAAAGGAACATTGACATGTACGTTATACTTTATGTAAAATATGTAATATAACTGTCTCAAAATATTCAGTTTTATAGTATGAATATATTTTATATTATTCTTTAAATAAAAAAAAAAACAGCTTTTAGATATACAGGGTGGTCATAAAAAAAGACTTCGCAATAAACGGTCGAGTTATGCACGCACAAAAAAACAGCTCTGCCAACGGAAAAAAAAAAAAAAAAAAAAAAAAAAAAAACACGATCACGGAGGAAATTTGCATATGATAGAGGCAAGACACCAATCAAAGAACGCCGTTCGCCTGTTAGTCAGCGTAGAAAACGGATACTTTCCTCTGTTATATGCAAATTTCCTCCGTGCGCTCCAATCGTGTTTTTTTTTTTTTTTTTTTTTGGCCGTTGGCATAGCTGTTTTTTGTGCGTGCATAATGCGTCCGTTCATTGCGATACACGTACCGTTCCAGCACTATTTAGTGTTTTCGCATGCACTGAACATTTTTCGACGAAAAAAATGGACGTTGCCATTCGAAAATTTCAAAATTCTGTACCTATAACCGTAACCGTGAGCGCCAATTTGTTTACGTTCACAGAATCCCGAGCTCATACCTCTGAATAATTATATCTGAAATCTCCTCTCGATCGGTTAAACGGAGAGTTCCATATATTGGCAAAGTTTCTTTATGACCACACTGTATTTAAAGAGCATGAGTTAAAGTACTGTCAATATTGAATATTATAAAATATTCACTTAAAAATATATTTTTTTAAAAACATGCACGAGTACTTTTATTTTACTACATTATATTTTATATTATTAGCTCTATGCAACTGTTTTTATTGTGTAATAGTATTTTTTCAATGCGTCTATGTAGTACTTATTTGTTAAAGAACATAATTTTCAAAATTACTCTAAAAAAAGAACACGTTATAAAACTATTAACTATGTTTTTAAAAACTTAAATAGACATATTTTTATTCCTAAAAATACACTGGGGAAAAGTTTATGCATATTTGCTTTTTATACTACATGTTTGCATGTAAATTTCTAAGAAATTTAAATAATTATTGATGCTTAATACAATTCAGCAACACTCTATTTTACAATGCATACAATAGTGGTAAATAAACTTAGTATTACAAAAACAAACAATGCTCAATAAGATAAAAACTAAATTGCGTATTGATAAACACTATATTTAAATTAAACTTCACTTTAATATAATTTAGAAATTTTCTTTTGCAATATTACTATTTTGATTTTAGAAAATATTTCTAATTATCTCTATACCTCTGTTTCAAAAATGTGCGCATAAATATGACAGAATAAATTACACATTTGTTCATTTTTCTAAGTACAATATTTCTATACTTTTCTAAAATTCTTTAAAAAAATTTTCTACTTTTTTTCAAAATCAGCTAAAAGCATACATATACATGTTATAATAATTTATAAAAAATATATATAGCACCTTGTAGCAGTTTTGCATCCCTTTTAGAATTGAACGTATTATTCATAGACTTTTCTAAATTATATGCAACCCACAGTTAAAGGAATATGTTATTCTTTTGTTTTTATGCTATTTTACTGTACGCATTGACACTCAAATCCTTAAACATTAAAGGATATAATTTTATCAAACATACTTACTATAAAACAATTCAAGCCATTCACATTGACATTGAAGTCCACCGAAGCGGAGATTGCTTCGGGACCTGTAGCTACAATGGCTGTCGCCTCGAATGATCCTTTATTTAATACACAGAACTATTTACACAAGCCAGGCATAACTATTTTGCCAATATATAAGGACGAGATAGCACAAGGGAATTTACAACACCAGAGACAACACCAGAGAATTACAGCCGGGAGTTCCACAAAGTGTGTGCAACGGAGCCAAGGGGAGTCGAACCCGCAGCCCACCTACGCTCTGAAGCGATTACAGGTGTGGTGCCTTAACCTATCACAGACGGTGGGCCAATTCAAGTATTTTCTATGAAAGTTTTACATACCTTTCCAGAAGTGTAAATATCCACTTAAAATTTACTGATTTTACATAAATGTACAATTGATGCAATTTATAATTTCAATATTTATTGAATTATAAGACATATAATTTCCGATATAATTTTAACTTTTTTCTTTAACCCGTTAATAGTCGCGCGTTGGTCTTTTCCCCGCCCGAAATTCGTTATCTTCCAGTAACTCATTTCCCGTTAAAGTTACGATAGCCAAATTCCGTGTAGCTGACATTGACTGTTCACACTCTTGTGTAGTAAAATTGCAAGTCATTCCTGCTATTTCTTAGCATTTTATCGCATTCTTGAGTTTCAATCGGTCTAAATGACCGTGTTGCGACCACTTGCGTTAGTTGAATTTTCCCCCTCGTGTTCATCCTTTCCCATTTCCGCGAAATCTGTGGGGAAAAGTTTCTTCGAAGTAAGGACTCTCTACCTGTTGTTATTTCGTCTTTCTTTCTTTCTGCTATTTTACCCGTTCATAGAGTACTTTTTTTACTTTTAGAATGTGACTTAAAATTGTTTTATTATATTAGTTGTGAAGTCAGTTCGTACAAAAAACTGATGGATGGTCACTTACATTTTTTTTCATTGTCAAAATTGCGGGATTAAATTCTCGAATTGATAATCCTTTAAATATGGGAAAAAAGGGAAATTCATCATCATTATCTGAAAGAAGTTGCTTTCCATTTATTACCGGAATATATAAATGAAAGAAAACAGACGATAATACTGCCAAACTATTAAAAAAAAAGAGAAGAGAATTTTGTGGGAATCAGTAAAAAAATTGCCGTATCTCCAAAATCTCAAAAGTATCGTTTTTGTACAATAAAACAAATTCGAAAGATAAAACAATTTTCTCAGAAATATAGTATGTATATCTGCGAAGAACATACATATAATTTATTTGTACAATAAGAAAAATAATGAGAATTTTATAATGCAGGTTAGAAATTACGCAAATAAAAATCTCTTTTGGATAATTCAGTGAATGTTTATACTATGATTTTAAAAAATATTTTAAGCATTTTTCTCAAATATATCTATTTTTAAATTTTCATAATGTAAGTAAAAACACATTTTTTTTTTAACAATGCAGCAGAAAATGTTTTATTATTATTATTATTATTATTATTGAAATCCAATAGAGGCTTGGGGACGGTTACTAACAAATTTAAATTTGTTGTCCTTCATCAATTGTTCAAACTATTTTTCAGAATAATGTTTTCCAGAATACGAGAGAAAATTCATTTAAATAAAATTATTGTAAATAATTAATATAAATAATTATTGTAAAAAATTATTATAAATAAAATTAACTCTATATTTATAATTTCGGAGAAAATTTTCTTATTGTTTTTATTATTTTAATGAATGTTATTATAAAATAACATTAATACCTTATTATGAAATGTGCAATTGAATATTTATTTTAATTAAATAGTTGCTGTAAAATACATCCCTATTAAGATGAACCTTTCAATGATTCTATTAATTAAAATAATTTATCCATCTTAGGATTTAAATCTACAATTGCAAAGGTATTTAAATTAAATATATAATTTCAATAACTGATTATTTATATAAGCGAAGTTCGTATCCAGAGTTTTTATTCAAGGGCGCTGCTCCCACCCTGAAATAAGTAGAAAAACTACAAATCGTGCATTTTCATTTGAAAAATGGATTTAGTCATAAAATCTCGAGAGCAACCGCCCCCCCCCCTCCTCTCCCCCCTCATACACACACAGACACCGCACAAAAAAAATAAATAAAATGTAGTTACAACATTTACATTTATAATTTCGAAATTAAGTATTTTTTACCTTTTTCATTATATATATATATATATATATATATATATGACATTTTTATTTTCAGTTTAATTATTTAATTTAATGTCCGTGTAATATATTGATGCTAAATTTATTAATTTTATTTTATTAAATGGATATAGAGTGCCGGAGCATCATAAAAATCTACCTGACTCTGATTCTGTCCTTCCAAAAAAAAAAAAAAAAAAAAAAAAAAAAAAAAAAAAAAAAAAAGTACCCCTATCACGAATTTAGATTCATATTCGTAAATGTTTTCCTACTAATTATTGATTCATAGTAACATCAGAAATTCAATCAAATCATTTACTATTTACTTTTAAGTATTTATGCAAAACAAAGAAAGAGTTGTTAAAAACATTTATCTAGATGCCAACTGAATATATACTTAAGCGAAATAAATAATTTGTTGTAAAAGGTTGTAAAATGAATAATTGTTCTAATCTTTTAAAGTTCAGTCAATATTTTCACCCTACGTTATCCGTTTTCGATCATCTGATAACACCGGCAAGTTTCCCCTTCGTTTTCGGCCTGCTGGTAACGGCGGCAAATGGACCGAACGCGACTACTAACGTTCTAAAAAATGTCGCGACTACTCTCGGGTTAAACTATTAATTTCTCTGTTTTGCGAAAATCGACATAATACAGTAAACATATATACATTATTCAATTTATATAATATATTTACTTTCCTAAAGAAAAATCTATAAATATAAACAACGAATCCATGAACCAAGGTAAAGTACGCATACAGAAGACATTTTGGTATAGCAATGTGAGGTCGGAAATTAAAAGTTTTCTTGAAAAACAAGAAATTCCGAGGAAATGAAACCTACAGTTTTACTGATATAAGAAATTCAGTAAGTGTTCAAATGTGTCACCACCAACGTAGATACATCCCTGGCGTGTAGCATGTGATTGGTGTACACTTTTGAAGGTTCCAGATGTCTCGTCTATAAGACACCAGTTGACTCTGATGAGGTTATTGCAAAACTTTCAGCCGTTTCTGCAAATGTTCGTGAAACACTTGAAATCTGCGGAAAGGTACTTAAGTCACTTTTCAGACGCTACCAGTAGCACATCTGAACACTTAGTGTAATTGTTATGTTAATAAAGCACTGGTTTTCGTTTTCTCTGCATATCTTGTTTTTCGCCAAAACTTTTCATTTCCGACACAACATTGCTGTACCAAAATTGCTCCTTTATGTATGTATATTTAGATATAGATATAGACACAAATAGATATAGATATAGACATAAATAGATATAGATATAGACATATATACATACACACATATATATACAATGTGGCCATAATTAAACTGATGGTACTCAGAGTGTTCTATAGCGCGATCTAATTGCGAGACTGGCGCCAAATTTTGTAGGAAGATTAAACAAGACGGGGAAGTAGAATTCCGCTAAAAACAAATCGTTCCAAAAATCACCGACAGCTGAATATGTGGCGCTGTGTATTCGAAAAAGAGATTTTCAGAAAATGAAGAATCAATACTGAAATAAAATTACCGTTTATTTAACGAATTTAGCAATTTAATCCAAGCTCAAAATAGTAACAGTTTATACAAAGCTATAAATTTACATAAACACTGTTAAAGTTTCCTTATCTGCAATTTCACTTACAGAGCCCCAAAGAAAGCAACAGCAGAAGAAGAAGTTTTTTATTCAAATTTCACGTTACATCTTTTGGCCCAGTGCCAGCTTGTTCGGCTTTAACAAGTAATGTGCTACTGTTAGAAGCAATTTCATTGAAAGTTATCTTTCATAATGACTGCTTCTTTAGTCGAGCGAGCTCTACTAGTCAAACTCTTTACCTCAACAAATGCAATGCGCCAGTATGGACGAAAACCCGTATGACAGGATACAATCGAAGAAGTAGCAACGGCGATTGTCGACAGAGCACCAGACAATATTGCTACCACATCCAGCGCTCTCGGGATAGCTCGGAATCTGGTTATGCCTTGTTTTACGGTATGAAAAATCTTGCGAAAGATTATCCACTTCTATACGTACAATATCAGACGTGTACAAGAGTTAAGTCACACCGACTATGATAAGCGATTGACTTTTGCTCTCACTTTTCTTGCCAGAATGGAGTTGGATGATGCTTGGCCCTGTAAAATCTTATGGGTAGACGACGCCCACTTTTACCTGAATGGAATTGTAAATACACAGAACTGCCGAATTTCGGATAACAAGTCACCAAGAGCATTTAAAGAAATTCCTTTGCATTCACCAAAGATAACTGTTTGGTGTGGTTTCACAGCAGGTCTGATCATAGGTCCATTCATCTATGAGAACATTACTCCGACAGGACCTGTAACTTGTTCTCTTACCGGAGACCAATATCGTCAAATGCTAAACAACTTTGTTATTACGGCATTTCAGCAAAGACAGTGCCTGGCGAAAATCATTTTCATGCAAGACGGAGCCCCTCCACATACTGCTTTGCGGGTACAGCAGCTGCTACGACACAAATTCACAACAGAAAGAGTCTTTAGCCGCTGTTTTCCAACTGCATGGCCACATCGGTCCCCTGATCTTACACCCTGCGACTTTTGGCTATGGGGTTACCTAAAGTCCAAGGTCTATCACAGAGGTGTCCAGGACCTGGCTACGTTGAAGGATAACATATCACGAACTGTACGGGAGATTCCTGCAGACATGTTATTCTCTGCTGTTGTAAATAATGTGCACAGAATGCAATATGTGGTCCACAAAAACGGCGGCCACATCGAACCTGAGTTGGAAGTGCTAAATAAACGGTAATTTTATTTCAGTATTGATTCTTCTTTTTTGAAACTCTCTTTTCGAATACACGGCTCCACATATTCCCCTGGCGGTGATTTTCGGAACTATTTTTTTTTCGCGGAATACTTCGTCTTGTTTAATCTTCCTACAAAATTCCGCGCCATTTTCGCAATTAGATCGCGCTACAGAATACTCTGAGTACCGTCTGTTTAATTATGGCCACCTTGTATATATACATATATATCTATATATTTATCCGATTCAAATAGTTTTGCTCATTTTTTGGAATGGAAAATATTTTACTTAAATTTTTATATACATTGCATAGTAAAAGGTAAAGGAAAATTGATTCGTTTATTGTAGTGCTGTTTTATCATGCTCTTAAATATTTTTAACTTTATTTTCTAAATTGACTATAAAACGATTCAACTCTTTTCTGAGTAGCTTTTATGCATATTACCCGAACTGTAAAACTTCCCTTTAGATTTGCTTATTTAATTTAAAATTACAGCTGATTTTCTTACATTTACCGAATATTTGTTCACGTTGCAACCACATTTGCATATTTATATAGATGTTCATGAAATCCAGCGACAATTTCATAAATAATAAATTATAAAAGGAATGCCATTACATTTTCTTACTTACATGAAATATTTTAATATTAAAGTATTCTGGCCTATGGGGTAAACATGCGAAAATAATGTAATCATTTTGAAAATTGGAAACTTGTAGAAAGTTTCGGGAAATCAGACAACGTATCATTTGAAATAAAGCTATATCTCATAGAGTGAAAAGAAGTCATGTAAGTTCCCAAGATCAGAAATATTTTGAAACTGCTATATTGAAAAGACCTTGAGGTGATAGTTTTTGAAAATGATATTCATGAGTAAGCAAATGAGTTTCAAAAAAGGTTCGACGTATCGTAGAACATGCAGAGTCTGTTCGAAACATATCCTGCAGAATGCATTCGAAAATCTGCATTCAATTTAAAAGATAGTTCATGTGTACGCTTTGACAGCAATCCTAAGAGTAATTGTACATGGGTAAGGAGGAATTCGTGATATCCAATCAAATATGGCGAATTGAGATTTTATAACTAAAGGTGTTACTAGGTTTCTAATTTTTGTTAGGTTTAGTGAAGAAGATGTATACATATTTCCTTTGATTTAACTCAAAATATAGATAAATCTGACATTATTATTCATTGAAATAATGTGGACAAAATAACACATTAACTACATCGATGCATGTGAAAAGAATTACTTTGAATTGAGATCTTTAACAGGGTTCGTACACATCATGGGATTCTGGGGATTTTAGAGGTTTAGCTACCAGAAATTTCGTAATGTGCTGATCGTTATATGTAAAGATAGACTTTTTTTTCATTAAATAAGCCAAATATTGCTTTATGAAAATTCTGGTGAAGGTCCTTGAAGTTTACGAAACCTGTTTAATTAAATTTATAAATTTCTTTAACATTTTGATTAAAAAAAATAATTTTACAAGAAAAAAAATATCTCCAATAAATATTTTGTATTTTTGGTAAGACTCTTTCAATTCTAAAAATAAAATAACTATATGTCACCGCTGCTGCCGTAAACGTAATTGAATTTATTCTTACCTTTATATATTCTCGGATTCATGGGGCTATTCAATCAAATGTTAAAAAAGAAGTTTTTGGAATACATATTCGTATGTGTAACTTTGTAGTTTTTATTATATATAGAGATGAATATATATATATACGATTTTGCAATTTTTGTCACTTTAAGAATATAAATACTTTTATCGTTGCTAGAGTGACAAATTTATTTAAAATACGATAATAACAGTGTTTTAACATATTGAAAATTGATTCGTTTATTGTTATGCTACTTTACTAAAGCCATTAGTACTGGAATATTAGAATATTTTATTTCATTAAGCTTGCTTATTATGAAATGATTCAAGTCTTTTCGAAGTAACTTTTATATATATTACAGAAGCTGTAAAACTTCCATTTAGATTTGCTTATTTAGAATATACGCACAACGGATTTCCTTACACTTCGATATAGTTTTAAAAAGAAACCACATTTACTTATCGATATTTATTATATATAGCAAAAGTTTTCCAATGCTTGATCTCTTATGTTTCCATTAATTTCGTAAAATGTATTACACAAATTTCATTACTAGAAAATAGAGAATGTCATTACAATTCGTTACTTACATGAAATATTTTAATATCAAAGTATTCTACCCTTCGGATAAACAGGTGAACATAAATACTTTCTGCTGAAAATTGGAAACTTATAGAAAGTTTCCGGAAATACGACTACGTCTGATTTAAAATAAATTTATATCTCATAGAATGAATTGAAGTCATATAATTCTCAAGAGCAACAATTTTTCGATGCAGCAGTAAGGAAAAATTTTGAAGCGATAGTTGTTGAAAATTATATTTATCAGCGCGCAAATGATTTTCAAAAAGGATTCGACGTATCAAAGATATCTATAAATAAAAACTAGCAAATCCATTCGAAAATCTGCATTCAGTTTGTGAAAGATTTCATGTCTACTCTTTGAGCGCAATCCCAAGAGGAACTATATATCGATCAGGATCCATAGGTGCTAATATTCGACCCGGGATAATTTCTCAGTTTCCCCCCTGCTTTTATTGAGACCACCTTCCTAAATGTTCATTATTGTCATTGTACATTTTGTATATACCCTTGTAAATATTTTTCTTCTTATTTTACTCATTCATTTTTATTAATTATTAATTATTTAACCTTTAAATTTTGATTATTGTCTTTTTTATTTTAATGTATGGTGCCTTAAATGAACTTTTGGTTTTACATCTGGAGTTTCCCTCTTTCCGCGTTTCTGGCGTTATGTTAGCCAGACATCGGCTATGTTGTTATGTTTCTCTACATTACCATTGCTCTACTAAACTTGAGGTGGGATACTCCAGGCACTCTGCAAGTTTCTCTTCTAAGTCAAAGTCAAGCTACACTCATTGCCATAAAAATTTGCGCACCAAGAAAAAGACGTCCAAATGAAACGAAATTTTACACGCGTAAGTACTACTGTGATATAAGTAAGTGAGTAGAAAACCAAAGAAAAAGGATCATTTATTGCAGAAAAAAGTACAAATGAATGGAAATTTTAGTACTCTGTTGGACCCCCTCTAGCGCGAATGCACGATGCGATACGAGCAGGCATTGAAGCATACAAGTTCCATATGATGTCCTGAGACATCTCGTTCCACAGTTGCTGTAAAGGCGCCTCGAGTTCAACCAAATTCGTAGGGGGTCCAACTTGCCGTCCCAAATGATCCCAGATATGCTCTATTGGTGACAAATCTGGGGATCGAGCAGGCCAGAGAAGATTGGTAATGTGGAGGAGGCAGGCTTGTGACATCCTTGCTGTGTGTGGCCGAGCATTGTCTTGCTGAAAAATGGCTCCTGGGAGGCCTGCCACGAATGGCAACACATGTGGCTGAAGGATGTCCTGGACGTACCGCTGGGCTGCCATTGTGCCACGGATCAATATTAGGGGTGACCGTGTTTCGTAAGCAATGGCAACCCATACCATCACACCAGCTGTGGGAGCGGCGTGTCGCTGTAAAGCGAAGGCAGGATTGAGGCGTTCACCACGGGGCCTCTACACACGAACAAGATTGTCATTGCTGCTCAAATTGAATCTAGACTCGTCGCTGAAGACGACCTAGTTCCATTCCGTTGCAGCTCAATCCCGTCGTGCGCAACACCACTTTAAACGGAGGAGTCGGTTGGTGGGTGTCATTGGCAGCACACCTAATGGGCGCCGCGATACCAGATGTTCTTGAGCCAGGCGCCTTGCGATGTTTCGGGAAGACACAGGGGTCCGTAGTGAAGGTGCTGCCTGTGTCTGGATAGCGGCCAATGAGGCAGTTGGCTCTACGCCTGCGTTTCGAATGATGTGACGGTCTTCTCGACGACTGGTCTGTCGAGGGCGTCCCGAGCCTGGTCGCCGTGCAAATCACGTCTCTTCAGCCCACTGGTCCCAACACTCCCTGACAGTAAAATCAGAGCGGCCTACTTGACGAGATACTCACCGAGCTGACCACCCAGCTTCCATCATCCCGATGATTCTCCCCCTCTCGAAGTCTGACAGCTGCTCATATTGTCTTCGATGGCTGCGTAACCGCATGTATACCTCAGCGTTTCCTTTGCAAAAGAAAAGATACACTCAGACAAGTTCCGCTTACCAGTTTTATACTCCAAGGAGGACGAAGTTCAGCGCCCTCTAGTGGCATTACGCAATGCGCAATCAAGCTGCATTTCTAATCATTTGCATATCTGCCTGATATGTACCTACATGCCAAGTTTCGTTACGATCCCACAATTATATCTTGGTGCGCAAATTTTTATGGCAATGAGAGTATATAATAAAATATGGCAAACGAGGATTTTTTTAAATAAAAAAACACATGAGTAACTTTGTAATTTTTATCAGAAATACGGATGAAGATATACGAATTTTTGCTTTGATATAACTGGAAATATATACATAATTGCGACTGAAATATTAAGAACTGAATATTTTATTAGGTGTATCGATTATAGTGAAAAGAATTACATTGAATTTTGCTCTTTAATTAAATTTATATATTTTTTAATAATTTTGTTTAAAAAAATAATTTTACAAAATAAAAAATATTTTATTCTCCAATAAATATTTTTGACTGAATTTGAAGAATTTGTGGTAAGTTTCCCTGAATTTCAAAAATAAAATAACTAATTATGTCACGTTGTTTTCGTAATTGAATTTATTGTGTATTTTGAGTTTCTCGGTCTCCTATTTGCTATTCAATCAAGAATTACATTTTTTTTTTTTTTAATAAAAAAGCCTATGCGTCACTTTTAAATTTAATTTGATATGGATATGAAGATATAGAAACTTTGATTTGATTTAACTTCACATATATAGATATCTTTTTTTTTATTATTTCAATAGCATGACTATTATATTTAACATTCGACACATTAACTATTCATTCAAACATTATGGACGAAATATTTTATTAAACATCGGTAATATTTATAGGATTTCTCTGAATTTTGCTTGTTAATTAAGTATTCTGGTTCTAATGTAAAGGAAGATTGATTCGTTTATTGCTATGATATTTTTACTGTTGGCTTTCTTCCTTGAACATTACACAATTTCATTTTATTAAAATTATTCACTGTAAAACGATTTCAGAGATTTAGAAGTAACTTTTATCTATATTATCCATGCTGTAAATATCATTTTCAGAAATGCTTATTTAATATAAACGTATAACTGATATCCTTATGCTTATATATTTATGATATGTAGCAAATTATTTCCGCTTTCCGATCTCTTGTGCCTCCTTTAATTCCGTAAATATAAAACAAAATTTTCATTACCAATAAATTATAAAAGGAATGATATGTCGTTTTCTTACTTACATGGAATATTTTAATATTAAAGTATTCTGCCCTTAGGATAGAGAGGCGCACATAAAGTAATTTGTGTTGAAAATTTGAAACTTATAGAAAGTTTCTGGAAATCCGACTACATATTATTTGAAATAAAGTTATATCTTATCGAATGGATACAAGTCATATAAGTTCTGAAGGGCAAGAAATTTTTGTACAGAAATGATGAAAAAGCATCGAAGCAGTAGTTGTTGAGAATGATATTCATGACGAAGCAAATGAAATAAAAAAAAATAATCGACTTATCATAGATGTCAATAAATAAAATTTTGTGAATCCAATCAAAAATCTGCATTCAGTTTGCGAAAGATTTCATGTCTACGCTTTGACAGCAATCCCGAGAGGAACTGCATATGGATAAGGATTCATAGATGCTCCCCAATCAAATATACCAATAGTCTTTTGGGATAAAAAAGCATATGAGAAACTATGTAGTTTTTATTAAGCATAGAGATAAATATGTATACAAATGTGCTTTGATTGAACTAAAAAATAAATATATATTTACTATTATTATTCATTGAAATCTTGTGAACTAAATAACGTGCTAGATATATCTATAATATGAAAGGAATTACTTTGTATTTTGCTCTTTAATTAAATTTATATATTTTTTTTTAATTTTTGATTTTATAATTATTTTTCCAAAAAAAAAAAAAAAAAAAGTGTTATTCTTTATGAAATATTTTTTCACTGACTTTAAAATTTTGGAATGATACTTTCAATTCTAAAAAAAAATAACTAATTATGTCACATCTGCAGCTGTAATTGAATTTACTGTGACATTTTAACATTTTCTGATTTGTAGGTGCTATCCAATCAAGCATTGGAAAAGAAGTTTTTAGAATTAAAAATTCTATGTGTCATTTAGTAGTTTTTATTACGCATAGAAGTAAAATATATACACACTTCTGCTTTGATTTCAATGGAAGTTTCTAAATACTTTTTTATTGCAATAGAGTGACTATTATATTGAACATACGTCATTACCTTTAATTAAATATTATGGGTTTTAAGGCAGTTGAGGAAATTGATTCTTTTGTTGTTTTGCTATTATTCTATAGCCATTCATCCTTGAACATTTTACGATTTTATTTTGTTAAAATTACTTACTATAAAATGATTCAAGTCTATTCGAATTAACTTTCATACATATTACCCGAGTCTACCATTCATATCTACCATTCAAATCTACCATTCATATTGGCTTACTTAGTATAAACGTAAAATTCATTTCCTTAGACTTGGATATTTATTTAATTAGAAACCACATTTATTTATTGATATTTATTATAGTAGGAAAATATTTCCAATTTTCGATCGCTCCATTAATTTTATAAAATATAATACGCAGATTTTATTACTAGTAAATTATATACGGAATGTCATTACATTCGCTTACTTAAATGAAATATTTTAATATCAAATATTTTAATATTCTGCACTTCGGTTAAATAAGCGAACATAAAGTAATTCGTGTTGAAATTTGAAAACTTATAGAAAGTTTTGAGAAATCCGACAACGTATCATTTAATATGAAGTTGTATCTTAACGAATGGATAGAAGTCATATAAGTTAACAAGCAAATTTTATACAGCAATAAGGAAAAAAAGAAAAGTACCCAGTTAAACTGATGGCATTAAACTCACAGGCTAATTGTATATTATACTCTTATTTCAAAGAATAATGCTCCTGAAAAAATAAATTAAGGGAAGGGATTAGCCCCCATTCCTTACCCCTCTTTATACTTAACCAATGACCATCCAAATATGATCAGGGAAGCGCCTTATCGAAATAAACTGGTATTCCACATTTGAAGCAAATCTTATAAAAAATCCCATCTATCTAAATTAAGGGGGGTATTAGCTCCGGTCCTTCCTTTATATTTAACGAATGTACTTCCAAATCTAATCAGGGAAACGCATTATCAGAATAAAACGGTAAACCAAATTTGCAGCAAATCGGATAGAAGAACCCATTTATCTAAATTAAGGGGTATTAACTCCCTGTTCCCCCCTTTAGACTTAAACAACGAATCTTCAAATCTAATCAGGGAAGCGCCTTATCATAATTAACCAGTATACCAAATTAGAAGAAAATCTGATTATTCTGCAGGAAATAAACATTTATCTAATTAAGGGGGGTTTAACACCCCGTTCCCCCTTATGCTTAACCAGTGAACCACCAAAACTAATCACGGAAACGCCCTATCAGAATAAACCCAGAAAAATATTGAAGCAAATCGGATATTTCTATCAAGTGTTATTGCGTTACGTACATACGTACATACGTACGCAGAAACAGAAGGGGCGGGCACATTAGCTCTCAGGCTTTCATAGCCTGTCAGCTAAATACCTTCAGTTATAGTTTTGGAAAATGATATTCATGTCTAAGTTAGTTTCAAAAAAGTTTCGACGTATCGTAGATATCTATAGATAAAAACTAGTGAATCTATTCAAAAATCTGCATTCAATTTATGATAGATTTTCTGTCTACTCTTTGACCGCAAACACAAGATGAACTGCATACTGATAATGATGTCTAGGTGCTATCCAATCAAATATGGCACAAGAAACTTTTGGAATAAAAAAGATTGTAAGTAACTTTGTAGTTTTTATTAGATATAGAGATGAAGATGAACACATTTCTGTTTTGTTTTAACTGCAAATTTACACATATTTGCATCTAACATTCATTGAAATATTATGTAGTGTATACGTTAATAGATATATCGATAATAGTGATAACAATTACTTTGAGTTTTGCTTTTTAAGAAGTTCATTGGATTTCTTCTGTAAATTTGTTGAAAAAATTAATTTTACAAATTAAAATATGTATATATATATATATATATATATATATATATATATATTATTCTTCAATAAATATTTTTCACTGAATTTAATGTTTTGGAAAAATACTCTCAATTCTAAAAATAAAATAACTAATTATGCCACTTGTGCAGCCGTAATTGAAATTATTGTGACATTTTAACTTTCTCTGATTTGTAACTGCTATCCAATCAAATATTGGAAAATAAGTTTTTAGAATAGAAAATCCTATGTGTCATTTAGAAGTTTTTATTACACATAGAGTAGAATATATACACAATTCTGCTTTGATTTCAATGAAAGTTTATAAATACTTTTTTATTGCAATAGAGCATGGTTGGCACGGTTTAAACCAAGTGGTTTTAACCATGGTTTAAACCACGGTTTAAACCAATTGGTTTTTTTGTCAAAAAAACCATTTAGTTTTTTTTAGAAAAAATCTAATATAATATTTTCTCTTTTTAGTAATTTAATTGTTTTAAATTATTGATAGAAGTAATTTCTACTTTTAACACTTCATCTCAGCAGTCAACATGTGACGTAATGAACCTAGGTCATATTTCTATGCATGTAGAAGGAAAATTAGCATGTGCTGATGAACATATTTGGTACCCTAAAGATTTTTTCTTAAAACATGTGAAATTAGAAAAGATAAAATAGATAAATAATATTCAATATTTAGCATAGAATATTTTCATTAAAAAAATGCAGATTATTTATAGCAATTAATAACAAAATACAATGATCTTTAAGATTTTGGTTAAGTTGTAAAAGAAAATTTTATGGATTGGGAAAGATTATCCTTAAAGAATTTAAAAGAGTAACTTAAGATATCAAATTGAATAACACAGCTGGCAAAAATTGAGTGCTAGTTATAGCATTTCAATAATACCAATCAATCTTTTCTGTTAGTTGCTGAATCTAATGGCCAAAAATGTTGACTTGGACACTTGAAGTTATCACTGAGAAAACAAAATAACCAGAAGTATTTGGATATTAAAAAAATAATAATAACAACCATAGAATAATATATTATATTCATAAAACTGCATTAAATGTTTATTGATTGATTATTATATTATTAATCAAAGGATTCTTCATACGATTTTAAAAGGTATCAATGTTTCACTGTGTAGAGCAGTTTACTTTGAACATAAGACATAGCTGTTACTAATAATGTTTAAATTAGAAATGATTTCAATTTTCTATATAATTGACTGTAATTATTTAATTTAAATATTTTCAAAAGTTATATTACTTATATAATATCCAAAAATGTTTTTTTATCAACAGATATGCATCTGTATGCAATAGGAAATTATATTTAAAAAAAAACCCGGTTTAAACCAAAAAAACCTGGTTTAAACCAAATAAACCGGTTTTTTTGGTTTTTTACAAAAAAAACCCGGTTTTTTTCCAACCCTGCAATAGAGTGACTATTATATTTAACATACGACATTAACTTTAATGAAATATTATGGGTTTTAAGGTAATTGAAAATTTATTACATTATTGTTATGCTATTATTCTATAGCCATTCATCCTTGAAAATTACACAATTTTATTTTATTAAATTTAGTTACTATAAAGTTATTCTTTTCGAATTAAATTTTATACATATTACCCGAAATATAAATATTCCCTTCAGATTGGTTTATTTAGTGTAAAGGTATAACTCATTGCCTAAGACTTGGATATTTATTTAAATAGAAACCATATTTATTTATTGATATTTATGATATGTAGCAAAATATTTCCAATTTTCGATCGCTTATTCATCCATTAATTTTGTAAAATATAATACACAAATTCCCTAACTTGTAAATTATAAAAGGAATATCATTACTTTTGGTTACTTACATGAAATATTTTAATATCAAAGTATACTGCCCTTCGGATAAACAGGCGAACATAAAGTAATTCGTGTTGAAATTTGAAAACTTATAGAAAGTTTCGAGAAATCCGATAACGTATCATTTGAAATAAATTTATATCTTAACGACTGGATAGAAGTCAAGTAAGTTCACAATAGTGAGAATTTTTGATGCAGCAATAAATAAAAACCTTCAAGGTTATAGACTTTGAAAATGACATTGAGGATTAAATTAAGGAGTTTCAAAAAAGATTCGTCGTGTCGTAGATATATATCCTTCTATATATCCTTCTATCTATCTATCTATCTATCTATCTATCTATATATATATATATATATATATATATATATATATATATATTGAATCTAATCGAAAATCTGCGTTCAATTTAGGAAAGATTTCATGTCTAATCTTTGACAGCAATCCCAAGATGAACTGTATATGGATAAGGACGCCTATATGCTATCCAATCAAATATGACAAAAGACTCTTTTTGAATAAAAAAAAGCTTGTGCGTAACATTTTAGTTTCTATTAGATATAGTGATGAAGTTGTACACATTTCGGATTTGTTTTAACTGCAAATATACACATATTTGCAAATGATGTTCACTGAAATATTATGGAGTGTATAATTTATTAGAAATATCGATAATAGCGAAAAATAATTCCTTTGAAATTTGCTTTTTAAGAAGTTCATTGGATTTCTTCTTTAATTTTGTTGAAAAAAAAATTTACAAAAAAATGTTACTCTTCAATAAATTCTTTTCACACGACTTAATTTTCAGGGTTCCGTACTTAAAAAGTAATAAAATGTATTTAGTAAATGTATTTAGTAAAAATGCAGAGGGGCTAATTATGCTACTTGAAAAAAAACTCTTTTCTTTGTATATTTTGTGGGGTATCGTATGAAAGCTTTCGTAACACTGTACTCAAAAATATATTCCTTTTAATTTTAGGTATAATATTTTGAAATATATCGTCGAAAATGTAGCGCAAAAATATGTCCCCGACCCCATCTAATTCCGAATCTACTGAAACTAAAATGATTTAAAAAATTAGAGGTAGTAGACGTTAATTTAAACCTTGACGGAAATTTTTGGCGATTACCCTAGGTCACATAGTTTCTGAGAAAATCGCATTTTACTGTTACACACAAATTTCGATTTACGGCCACTCAGAAAAAGTGTTTAGCAAAGCTGGAGTTACCTATCGTAGTAGAAGTATAAAAGCATTGTTGATAATGATTTTCGAAAAAAAAAATGTTTGTAATTAGCCGAGATATTAATCCTTAAAGATACAGAGAGTTTGGATATACATAATGACATGGGTGGCGCACTCTACTCCTACTTAACAACATTTAAAGATATATATGTGTAATGTTATTTCCAGCAGCAATATAAAAGCAATAAATGTCAAATTGTTAAAAACAGACTAATTTAAGGGGTCTCGGGACACTTAAAATTGGGAAAAATGAAAAAAAAGACCATTTTCAAAATTTAATTTTTTTAAATTGATATGATTTTAAAACACAATTTTTATTGGGATGAAAGACATAAGTATGTTCTTTTATTTCATGTGCTTAAAGAATTGCAAGATGAAGAATTAGTATTTATAGGGGGTTTGAAACTGTTAGACATTTGTCGAGCAGAAAATTAGCATAATAGCTTACGCGCAGGATTACAAAATAAATATTGTAACTTGAATGAAAATTTTGGTGCTTACTTATACTTCAGATTGTAATAATTACCCTGAACTTAAATAAATTTGTATTTAAAGCATTTTTATATTTTTAATGGAAAGTTGTATCTAATTCTAGCTAATACAAAATTTTGAAAATTTCAATAGTATTTGAACGACTAATAATGGGCTCGAAGTAGCTAGGAGTCGTTCGGTAGCTTCATCGCCCTGAACTCTCCCTTCCCGGTTTTCGGCGTCTTTAATATGTGTAATTTCCTTTTTAAATTTGTCCGGTTTCAATTTTTGATTTTTTTTTTCAATCTCGCTTTTGCAAGAGAGTCTCTTACTCAGGACGTGGCGGGGGACCTATGAAACTTGCTTCCGCAAAAGAGTCGGAATAAGTGGAAGAATA
Source organism: Maratus speciosus (assembly GCA_963932465.1). Lineage (NCBI taxonomy): Eukaryota > Metazoa > Arthropoda > Arachnida > Araneae > Salticidae > Maratus > Maratus speciosus. The sequence continues at coordinate 539,315,570 of OZ010786.1, read as the reverse complement.
AAGGGCTGCGGACGAATAGGGGCCGCTCGCCGCGGCGGTATAACGTCTTGTACAAACCTAAACAAAATTTTTTAACAATAAAAAGGAATTTTTAGGTTCAGTTTATACATAGTAACATGAAATATAGGTTTTGAAAATGTCAGAAAAAATATTCAGAAGTTTTTAAGCTATCCTGCGCGTTATGTCCAAAAACGTCATTCGGAGAAAAATGACTTTAAACTTTCTAAAACATTACTTCAGCTATCGCGTGGGTATAATTCTAAAAGCCATAACTTCTGTTCTAATGGGAATTTCAAAGAAACAATTATATTGAAATGTACAGAAAAGATAGGAGTTTAACATTTAAAAAAATAAAATTTCTAAAATTTTGAAGCTTTAAAAGTCTTGAGAGCACTTTATTAGAATGAATCACAAAATTACTATGGGATTCGCGACTAGTTTGCATTGATCGAATCTCTCAATACGCTTCCCGTGTCTTTAAAAGTTATTTAAAACCTTACCTGGAAAAACACGGAACGGACCAAGGCGGCGTTGCAAAATGCGATCTCTTTTCGAAGCGAGCTTAGCACAATGCCAAATTTAAACTTTGAACAAAGGTTTTAATTTAGCTACACTGTAGAAAGAAAGGTTATTACTACGATGAATTTAGTTTTATGAAATGCCAAATGAAGTCTAAATATACCTTGCTTTTATTGTCAGTACCGAATAAAATTCATCATAAACAGATTAGGATAATATTAAAAAATGAGTTATACAGAATAGCTATATTTGATGTTATTTATGTTCCATATCTCTTTGAGCTTTCATTGTATATCCATTTACACTTTTCTGGTATATACAGTTATACCCAACCCTACGTTGTACATATATATATATTATTTTTTACAAAGTCTTGGTATTATTTAAGAAATTTTTTTTCTAACCCGGCACAACGGGCGCCATGCAACGTAACACTAGAACGGTCATGGGGTGTCAGCACACCCAAAATACATTAAATGGCATAAAAACAAAAAAAAATCTATAGAATTCTATCTGCTAATGAAATTCATGATAATTACACTCTTTCTCGTGAAAAAGGATAACTCAAATGTTAAATTATCGTTAATTTTAAAAATTAAAAAAAAAAGAAAAAAAAGTAAAAGTACTCACCTTTATTTTCCTAAATTGAAAAACTTAATTTTACTTTACAATTTTTGCTATAATAAAATTATACATTACTGGGGATAAAAATACTGAGATTTAAGAATTTTCCTAATAATCAGAGCGTGCGTGCATCAGGAACTTTGGAATTTTTGTAGTTTTCACATATTAGCTTCAATTTATATAAGACACTTTATAATTCTATAAGACTAAAAAAGAGCCTGAATTCGCCGTTTTCATACGCTACGCACGGAAGTCAACCTTAGAACCAGGTACTGATGAACCTGACCTCTTCAGTTTATAGGGAGAGACAGCCCGTCCTGCCGGCTTAATAATATAATTATCAATTTATATATTTATTCTACGGAACCCTCTGTGCGTGAGTAATACTCGCTCTTGACCATTTATTAGCAAGATTCTCTCAATTCTAAAATTAAAATGAGTAATTATGTCACCGATTCTGCCGTAGTTGAGTTCTTTGAAATCTTTTGATTTTCTCGGATTTTTAGGTGCTACTCAATCAAATATTGCAAAAGAAGATTTTCAAATAAAAAATCCTATGTATTACTCTGTAGTTTTTATTAGATATAGAGATGAAAATATACCCAATTTTGCTTTGATTTCACTGAAGTATATAAATATTTTTCTGTTGAAATAGAGTGACAATTATATTTATCCTACGATATTAACTATTCATTGAAACATTATGGACGAAATAATTTATTAAACATACGTTTTGCACTTTAAATAAAACTTATTCGTTTTAAGTGGGAAATTGATTCACTTATTGTTAACCTATTTTAAGATAGACTTTCATTCTTGAACATTACACGATTTTTTTTTTTTAACTTAATACAACACGATTCAAGTCATTTTGAACTAACTTTTATATATATTACAGAAGCCGTAAATACTCCTTTCAGATTTGCTAATTTATTATAAACGTAGAACTGAAATCTTTACTCCTAAATATTTAATCAAATAAAAACCACATTTACTTATTGATATGTAGCAAAATATTTCCAATATTGGATATTATATGACTCCATTAATTTAGTAAAATATAACACCAAAATTTCATTAGTAAATTGTAAAAAAAAGTTATTCGATTTCCTTACTTGCACGAGATATTTTAATATGACAGTATTTGCCTTTGGGTAAATAGGCGAACGTAAAGTAGTTCGTGTTGATAATTGGAAACTTATAGAAAGATTCGGAAAATGCCACTACGTACCATTTGAAATAAAGTAATATATCATAGAATGAAAAAAAAAAAAACTGATATAAGTTCCATAGAGCAAGTGATTTTGGTACAGCGATAACTAAAAATCCTTGAAGGTATAGCTGTTGAAAATGATATTCAAGAGTGAGCAAATGAGTTTTAAAAAAGTTCGATGTATCGTAGATATTTATATTTATAAATAAAAATTAGAGAATCCATTCGATACCCGCCCCACCAGTGGCTGAGAGGTTCTGCTGCCGAAACTGGTAGACGGGAGGTGCTGGGTTCGATCTCAATCGCGTCCGTCGGCCTAATCGTTCGGAGTTTTTGTGGTTTTCTTCGAGCCATGGATTTCCATGCGTAAATACGGGTTAGGTTCCCTTAGAAAGACCTCCATGAAGGGCACTCCCCCCTCGGGCCTATATCCCTAGTGCAGATAATCGGCCGTAAAAAATCAACCAACCAACCAACCATTTGATAGCCTGTATTTAATTTATGAAAGATTTCAAGTCTACGCTTTGATAACAATCCCATTAGGAACTGTTTTACCCTTTAAAACCGGGTAGTTTTTTTTTTTATTTTTTTATTTTATTATTATTTTTTTTTTTAAACAATGATATAACTGAAATTTGTAAGTGCTAATTCTCTATCTGTTGGTAAAATTCGTATAATATGCTTTCTGTTAACCAGCACAATCACTCGATTCCGGCATTTATGGAATAGAAAACCCAGGAAGATAGAATTTTCGTTAAAGCCTAACCTGCACGATCGTGCGGGTCTGGTGTTAAAGGGATAACGATAAGGACTTGCAGGTGCTATCCTATCAAATATGCCAAAAGCTGCTTTTAAATAAGAAAGCATATGCGTAACTTTGTAGTTTTTTACTAAGTATAGAGATGAAGTTGTACATATTTTTTAAATTTTAATTAACTGCAAATATATACATATTTGCGATTGTTATTCATTGAAATATTATGTAATAAATAATGTATTAGATGCATCGATAATAGTTACAATAATTACTTTTATTTTAGTCCGTAACCTCTTCGTTACTGAATGCAGTATTATTGATTATTATTGAATTATTTCTTGTCCACTTTGACTTCAAAGCAAGATTTTTAGTCTATTTGGATTATTTCGAATCTTAGATATCGAAGCACATCATTCTAAGATCGAAATTGTAATTATGTTTGAGTGTAATTAATAAAAAGGGAAAGATGAGGGTCCACATATGTGGACCCAGGGAATGAATAGGTTAATTATATATATATATATTTTTTTTTTTTTTTCGTTTAAAAAATTAATTTTACTAATTGAAAAAAAAAGAAAATTCTTCAAAAAATACTTTTTAATGAATTGAAAATTTTGGTAAGATTCTCTCATTTCTAAAAATAAAATAACTAATTATAGCACAACTGTCGCCGTAATGGAATTTATTTTGATCTTTCGTCGTTCTTAAAATTCTATATCAACCAATCATCCAATTAAATCAACCAATTATTAGATTAAATTAAATCAACCAATGAAAAACACGATTTTACAATAGATATCCTATGAGCCATATAGTAGTTAGTATGAAAAAAGAAGATGAAGATGTACCGAGTTTTGCTTTGATTTCAGTGGAAGTATATAAATATTGCCATAGAGTGAGTATTATATTTAACATTTGGCATAAATTATTCATCGAAATATTATGTTAGAAATACTTCAGTAAATATCCACAATATTTATATCCGTGATTTTTTTTTGGTTAATTAAATTGTATGGGTTTTAAGGTAATGGGAAATTGATTCGTTAATTGTTATGCTATTTCAATATAGCCATCCATCCTTGAACATTACTCAATTTTATTTTATTAAACTTACTTATTTTTTAAAGGTTCAAATATTTTCGAACAAATTTTCATACATATTACCCGAGATGTAAAAGTTCTCTTCAGATTTGCTTATTTAGTATAAACGGAGATCCGACTTCCCTACGCTTGGATTTTTATTCAAATAGAAACCACATTTCTTATTGATATTTACGGTATCTAGCAAAGTATTTTCAATTTTTGATCACTTATGCATCCATTAATTACATAAAATAAAATACAAAAAATTCATCTCCAGTAAATTATAAAAGGAATGGTATTATATTTTCTTACTTACATGAAATATTTTAATATTAAAGTATTCTGCCTTACGGAAAAAAAATAGGCCAACATAAAGTAATTCGTGTTGAAAATTTGAAATTTATATAAAGTTCCGGGAAATCCATCTAGGTATCATTTGAAATACTGTTATATTTCATAGAATGAACGGAAGTGATATAAGTTGCCAGGAGCAAGAAATTTTGCTACAGCTATAATGGAAAAACATTGAAGGGACAGTTGTTGAAAATGGTATTCATGACTAAGCAAATGAGTTTCAAAAAATATTCGACAAATCATAGATATCTATAAATAAGAACTAAGAAATCCATTCGAAAATCTGCATTCAATTTATAAAATATTTCATGTCTACGCTTTGACAATAATCCCAAGAGGAACTGTATATGGAAAAGGATTCACATGTGGTATCCAATGAGATAAGGTAAAAAATGTTTTTTTAATAAAAAAGCATATGAGTAACTATGAAGTTTTATCAGATGTAGAGATGAAGATGCACATAGTTTTGATTTGATTTAACTGGAAATGTATACATATTTGCGATTGAAATGTTGTGGACTAAATAATTTATTAGTATTGTTAACAGTAAAAATAAATACTTTAAGTTGTGATCTTTAATTGCATTTATAACTTTAAAAATAATTTTACAATTTAAAAAATATGTTATTCTTCAATAAATATTGTTCCCTGTAATTTTTGTTAAGTTTCTATGAATTCTAAAAATAAAATAACTAATTATCTCGGAATACTATTCGCTATTCAGGCAAATATTACAAGAGAACTTTTGAGTATAGAAAGCCTATGTGTCAGTGTGTATATATCGTTAGATATGGCGATGAAGATATACACAATTTTGCTTTAATTTCACTTGAAGTATTTAAATACTTTTTTTTACTACAGTAGAATGTCTATTATATTTAAAATTCGAAATCCACTATTCATTGAAACAATATAGACGAAATATTTTTTTTAAACATAGGTAATTTTAAAAGTCTTGATTTGAATTTTGATCGAAAATTAAGTCTTACGCGTTTTAAAGTAAAGGAAAATTAATTCGTTTATTGTTATGCTGTTTTAATATAACCATTCTTCCTTTACCATCACACATTTTTATTTTATTAAACGTATTTATTATAAAACGATTCATGTCTTTTTGAAGCAAGTTATATATATATATATTGCCTGAGTTGTAAATTTTCCCATCAGATTTGCTTATTTGATATAAAAGTAATACTGATTTTCTTACACTTGGATATTTATTAAAACAGAAATTGCTTTTACTTATTGATATTTATGATATGTCGCAAAATATTTCTAATATTCGATCTCTTACGCCTCCAATAATTTCGTAAAATATAAAACAAAAATGGCATTACCAGTAAATTATATGAGGGATGTTATACATTTTCTTACTGTCATGAAATATTTAAATATCAGAATATTCTGTCCTTCGGATAAAAAGGTGAACATAAAGTACTTCGTGCTGAAAATTGGAAAATTATAAAAAGTTTTGGGAAATCCGACTACGTATCATTTGAAATAAAGTTATATCTCATCGAATGAAAAGAAGTCATAGAAATTCCCAGAGCAAGAAATTTTGATACAGAAATGATGAAAAAACCTTGAAGCGATAGCTGTTGAAAATGATATTCATGAGTGAGCAAATGAGTTCCAAAAAGTTCCGCGTTTCATATCTATAAATAAAAACTGGGGAATCCGTTCGAAAATCTGCATTCAATTTATACAGTATTTCATGTCTACTCTTTGATAGCAATCCCAGCAGAAACTGTATAAGGATAGGGATTTCTAGGTGCTTTTTAATCAAATGATGCAAAAGAAGACTTCGTTAGATTCCTAGGTTCTTGATGAACTATGGTAAAAGCAGTTTTTATAATAAAAAAAACATGTGAGTAATTTTGCAGTTTTTATTACATATATTGGCAAAGATATAAAAATTTTGCTTTTGTGTCACCGAAAAAAATTAATTAGTTTTTATTGAAAAAGATTGGCTGTTATATTCAGTGTTGATAGATTGGGGTTTTTGTCCCAATTTTGGGGAATTTTTGGGGACAAGAAGTTCGTTGGGAAATTTTTGGGGAAAAACCTGGGGATTTCGTTTTTTTTACTATTTTCCGTAAAGATTTCTTTTTGTTCCTGTAGAAAAACTTGATCTGTCTCGAAGTTAATTTTGATTTGAAAAACGAAAATACAATCTGGAAATCGAAAATATCAATCAGTATTCTCTTGGATGGGGTCGTGTTCGTTGTTTATTATGTTACATTACAGTTTACACATATTACAGATGCATGAGACTCTAAAGTCTTAAGCAGCTTAAACCTGCACGTCCCTTTAACGAAAAATTGCTTTGCCGTACCTTAAAAAAATTAATTTAAATATGTGGAAAATAGATGTTTTTCTCTTATGATATACAAAAGCACATCGATTGATACAGCAAAAATACTTTGCATTATGATTATGTACAGTCGTGGAAAAAAAAAGTAAACACCCCCTACTAACTCCTCAACAAATCATCATAGAAGACAATTACTGGAACCGAACGATTGGAAATAATGTCTACTTTTAAATGATGTATATAAATTTTTCTTAGGGGACCATCTACATATTAAAACGAATCCAAACTTAATTTTTTTTTTCAATGGCAATACCCAATTTTAACGAGATATTTCAAATCTTCGGTTCAAACTATGCCTAGACACCAAATTTCAAGTCATTTGAATGATAAGATTTTGAATTATAAACATTCAAAATTTAGTGCTTCTAATGTTAAATTACATTTTAATATTTTTATTTATATCTCCCGAAATTATGCTCCTAATGTGCTAAATTTTTTTGTACTAATAATACTAATATACCCAAACATAAATAAGCTGAATTTGCAATTTTTATAATTTTATGATATGAATTATGAATTATGAAATTAATATTCGAAAAAATTATGAATTGCAACCTACAATTTTTTTGGTGGATTTAGATTTATTAAGTCCTGCTTTATGGAAATTCAAAAATTTCACATTTTTCTTCCAAGTAGTTTTCAAATTATGCTTAAAAAACGGCAAAATGATGGTTTAAGGGGCCGTCTATGATGGAAGTGAATAGACATTTTGAAATTTATTCTTCTGTACTGTAATCTAACACGCTTCATTGACTCCTTTAGTGGCGCTTAAGGTGCCTTGATCAAGGAAGTGGCTCTCTCGGTTAACAATCCAGTGCGGAACTTCAATTTGGATACAGCCCTTAAAATATGCTCGTTTTAAAATAATTAATTTCTCGGAAACTTATGGTACGAATTGCATAAAAATTCGTTTTTAGGCTAACTGAAGGGTGTAGAGTTCATTTATTCTGTCAGAATTGGGTACTGCTATTCAAAAAAACAAAGTTATGGTTCATTTTAATATGTAGATGGCCCCCTAAGCAAATTTTGAATACATCATTTAAAAGTAGACTTTATTTCCAATCGTTCGGTACCAGTAACTTTCTTCTACGATTATTTGTTGAGAAGTTAGTAGGGGGTGTTTACTTTTTTTTTTTTTTTTTTTTTTTTTTTTCCACGACTGTACTTTAGTATAAGGAGGACAAAAAGAATTAAAACAGCGTACCATCGCGGATTCATCCAAATCCCAACTGATAAGAGATTGTCTAAAGCTATGGAGCTAATGTAACAATAGTCCAACATTGTTAGACAATCCTTTTAAAAATAAACTTAAAATAACTTTTCACTGCAAAATATATCTCTCATTTTCTTAATGTAGCTACAGAACCTGCATTCAGCCCAGTTTAAAAGTTTGTTTTTTATAAATGGGGAATTTTTTCAAAAAAAGGCTTGATTTGGGGAAAATTTTTGACCTCAAATTACTTAAACATTTTTTATAGTGATAAATTGAAAATTTAAAAATTCCCTTTTTGAGTAAAAATTGAGTTGGGGACTTTTGCAGAAAAAAACACTGATTTGGGGGAAATTTCAGAAATTTTGGGGAAATTGACTTTTGACTATCTGGAAACACTGGTTATATTTAACCAGTTATTATTTCTCATTGAAACATTAAGCACTATCTAATTTATAAAATATTAGGTTGAGCAAAAAGTTCGGGGAAATTTTTAATCTAATAGTTACCAGAATTCGTATCGTATATAGGAGCAGTAGTGGTATATCTATAGGAGTTCAAGAATTTCGGGTCCAAAATGCCTATTGAACAGTATGATTTGCGTGTGTTGATCCGGCATTATTGGAGAAAAGGTCTAACGATTCTGGAAGCCGTGGATGAGATTAATGAGGGTCAAGATGCTGGTACGGTGACAAACTTCGTATTTCCAGCAACTCCAGAATCTGGAAGAACGATGGCATGGAAAGTCGTGGATTATGATGGTCTCTACTTTGAAGAATAGTCCTTGTTGCTTTTGTTGTTAATTTGCGCATAATAATGCAACTTTCACAAATTTCCCAGACCTTTTTGCTCAACCTAGTAGCAATTTATTTTTCTGTAGTTAAATCTTAAGTACATTTCTTATGATATAAAAAATGTGTTATTAAAAAAAAAAATCAGTGAAATTCAATTTTTGGTAATATTCTCTCAATTCTTTAAAAAAAGGTAACTAATGCTGTTGCCACTACGACCGTAGTGAGACTTATTGGAAACCTTTGACTTTATCGGATGTATAAGTGCTACAATGCGAAATATGGGGAAATATTTTAGAATAAAAATAAACACATGAATAACTTGTTATTTATTGATTTATTAATTTTATATAAATAAGATGAAGATATACACATTTTTGCTTAGATGTCAGCGGAAATATATAAATACATTTTTATTGCAATGTAGCGAATATTATAATTAACATACGACGATCATTCTTTGAAACTTTATTTAAAAAATAATCTATTAATTATCTTTTTTAGCGAAAATAATTACTTTTAATTTGCGCAGTTTAATTAAATCATGTGTTTTTAATTTTCTTATTTGCATTTTTTAATTTACAATTTAAAATATATTATTGTTTAATAAATATTTTTTACTGTCGTGGAAATTTGAATTTTTGGTATTATTTCCTCTATTTAAAAAAAAAAAAAGAACTAATACGCCTATACTGCCGTAATTGAATTTATTGTGACATTTTGATTTTCTCTGTTTATAATTTTAAGGAAAAAAAACTATTTAAGTGAAATTATGAAAACTGGCGTATTGAAGTGAAATGTATGGTTAATACGATGAAATAGGCGGTTTTTAAATAGAAGAGACATTTTATGTCATTTTTAACCCCTTGGGATAGAGCGAGCGGTATACGTGCCGCGTAACGTGCTCAGAATCCGTAATTATTCTCACCAGTAACTTTTTATTGTAAATTTTGGCTTATTTAATCCGAGTATTTTGCTCATTCCATTAGGTAAAAATTTCTGTTTTGAAAATCTGGTGATGTGAAATGTCTCGAAGGTGTTAATCGCTTCAGAGACGATTTTGTTTATGGTGAGGGAAAAAATGACTTTTTTACAATTTAGTAATTGTATATTAATAGAAGTTCAAAAAGCAACAAATATGTAAATAAATAAATAAGAAATATTAAAGAATAAATAGAAAAAAAAAAGAAAACACCAACATTTGTGGCCGTTAAGTGTTAATGGTGAGTGAAATAATTTCTTTCTGAAATTAAAAAAAAAAAAAAAAAAAAAAAAAAAAAAGAACAGTAATTTTTTTTTCTTACATTCTACAAATTATTAAAACTTAATATATTTAATATACGTGATATTTTTGAAATCAAATATTAATGATTCGTTCAAATAATCCACAACACATACTGCCGAAAAAATTATTCACTCTTTTTTTATAACTCTAGCAGTTAAGGATGGAACAGCATGACATTTGGATGTTTATCCCCGCTAAATTTTAATAGTATTCTTTGTCTTAAAAAATTCAGAAATCCTGTCCTGATATAAGACAGAGATAACTAATAAAATTTAACGGTGTCAATTGATTCTCTGCTGCTACGCTGTTTTATCACTGCTAACAGTACATTTTCGCAGCCAAACCATAAAATTTTTACTTTTCTTATTGGGAGATTCTGTAGTGAATATGTTACTGTATTTTTTTTAGAATTTAGATTATAATCTATTTTTATTTAGATTAATTTCATTATAATTATAAAAAACTAAACGAAAACATATCGGTCCAAGGGCGTGGCCAAATTAATGTCAAATCAGTTCAGTTAAAAGATGAAAAAAAACCAAATAGTTTAACCATTTTTGCACTACATATTTGACTAGATTGTGGTGTGTAGATTGTAATATTTTATTAACCATTTGGAAAAATGGTTATTGTCCTCTGTCAGGGTAGGAAATCAAAAACATATCTGAAGCGTTTTATTGGTTGAAACCACATTTTATTCGTTTTCTGATTGGTCTATACAGTAATCTGTATTTTCCCTTTACTTTCAACAGAGATGGGTACTTCTGTTGGCACTATGACAAAAAAGTAATAAAAACTACAAAAAAAAAAAATAATAACTCAGAAACAAATTGAGATACAGCGTTCAATCATTTTCTCTAGACGATGGTGTAAAAAGTAATATTGTTTGATGTTTAGAAGTTTAAGAATGAAATTTCATTTAAAATTGGTCCAGGAATATTAATGTTTAATCCATGGCGTACGTAATGAATGACCAGCTCCGTAGAAGTTTAAAAAATTTACAGTACCGAAAAATATAATCCATAGCGTACGTAATGTATGATCAAATCCATGCGATTTTTTATGTCTTAAATTTTAGTCTTTGAAAAAATCATTTTCCAAATGGTCGTTGCAATTTGTTAAATTGCATTTTTTAAATTGTAGTTTTTTTTATTTGTTTACTTTGTTGTTTTTTTAGTTTGTAAGTTTTTATTTCTAAATTTATATTTATGTATCTGAATAGAGATTTTGAAATATCCATTTTTACTTAGTGTTGACAGATTTTAAGAGGCCCAATTCCAAACACTTTTCATTTGAATGATATACTGACGTGTACCAAAAAAATAAAATAAAACTAAATAAATACAACTTTAATTAATTTAAGCTATTACTTGTAAAAAGTATTTAATAGTGAATGTTATTTCATATTTAAAACGATATATAAAAATATGAAATTTAAAAGGATTTTCTCATAGCTTCTAAAATGAAACATTTATTTTAAGCGTTATAAAGTACGGGAAGCAGCGGTAATTTTTATTTAACCATATTATGAAGGCTGATTTTGAATTGTGTAATTAATATATCTTAACGAGACACAAAAATAGACGTAACCTGTAGTGGCAGTTGTGGATGCGACTTTGTGCACAAACTCCCCAAGTCAAAGGGAAATAAATGACAGCCGAAAAACAGAAGATCTTCACTGGTTATGATAACACTGTTTAAATTTCTTCAATCTACTGATTTTCAAAAAATAGAAAAAATTTTTGTTTTTTTAAAATGCGGAGATTGTATGAGGGTTTGCGAACTTAGCTTGTAGGCTGAGCCACCTAATGCATTGAAAATATATTACATTTATCCATCTTATGAATATTATTAGAATTAAAAATCCAACATTAAAGAATCAGTTATTAAAAATTATTTTTATGACCGAACAAAATAAGTTTTAAAAGATTTCATGCATCATACATATGTAGAAATAAAAAAGTAGCAAATCCGCCCCTAAATCCGCATTCCATTTGTGAAAAATTGCATTTCTACGATGCAGTATTTTACAATGACTCTGTCAACTATTCCCAGAGGCATTGAAAATGGATAAGAAATATTTCCTGGGTGCTATCCAATCAAATGTGGTAAAAATATTTTTATCGTAATAAGCATAGGAAAAACTTTTATAAAATATGGAGATAAAATTATGTGTATTCCTATAAATTGATTTCGCACAATATTTCATTTAAACTATGATATTTATGTTTGTTTCACTATAAAAAAGTACTATTATAAAATGAAACGTAAAGAATGGAACGTTTTGTTTAAAACCGATAAAGGTGAAAAAAATCTTTTTGAATTCTTCTTTAAATTTGAATCAATACAATAAAGATTACAATAAAAATAATTCTTTCATATAGGCTTTCCATCATTTCAGAAAAATTTCCTTTCTCATAATGTTAAAAATATATATATATTCTAGTTATTAATGCTAATTTTTTGAAAACAAAATCCATCATTAAATAAACAGTTGCTGAAAATTATGTTCATGACTGGGTAAACGTGTTTCAGATATTTTTCAACATTTTTGTACCAAGACGAAAATGATCCTTTTGTTTTTAAAAACTCCTTATCATTTGATCCCTCCCTGATCCTTTTGCTTTAAAGCAAACAGCGTATTTTACTCAACAAACGAAGCTGAAATGGGTGGAACCCCATTGCAAAAGATGCGGTGCTCGTTTTCGTCAGTACTGAACAGTGTTGCCAGATTTGGGGAATTTTTTGTCCCCAGATTGTTGATTATCACCGCTTTTTTGAAATAGCGATAATATATTCGGCATATTTTAAAAATATATAAAAAATTCTGAAAAATAAGTACTTTAAAAAAGGGGTGACAATCAAATAATCTGAATATAAAAAGTCCCAAATCTAGCAACACTGGTACTGAATTTGAATGCCAATTTCGGGAAATTAATGCTAATATCCAAGTTGTTTTTTTAGTATGGTGATTTATTTTTGGTGATAAATTTTGGCGATATTATGAGAAATATCGTTGACGGAAATTTCACGCTGTCGGATATGACTATGTAGTTTTAAGCATTTGAGAGTAGCAACAATTGTTACAAGAATTAAAATAAATTTGCGAGAAACTATGCTTTTTACAGCTCACAAATGAAGCTGGATTCTAGAAAAATGAGCTGAAATAGAATTTCAAACTGCTATACCTCAGCACATTTTTAGGATAGAGGCAAACAAAATTGTCTCGGAATCCTTGTACCATGGCTAGAAACATAAAGTTAAAAAAATTGTTCTATGTTCTTTTGCATAATTTTGAACTTGAAATATTTAAATGACCGCCACTTTAAAACAAGATGTAGGATTACGGGCCGAACAAACTCGGTCGAAGCCTTTGTAAGACATGTACACTCGCTCATCTCACGCCCAAATCGGTTGATAAATACATCAACATTATTTCAAAATGTCAGCCACCCTAGAATTTGAAACTGGTACATCTCAGGCAAAACAAAAAATGCTGCCGGAAGCCTTGTAAAAAGGAACGAACATTTAAATGAAAAACAATAATTAATGCCTAACGTTTTCTTACATCTTTTTGAATTTTAAGTTTTTAAGTGGCCGCCATTTTGAAAAAAGATTTCCGATAAAACCTGTCAAAGAATTTCGTTAGTTTTGGCATATTGGAATTGCTTTCTTCAAGACTGCTGCAATAGTTTTCTTTTCACATTTTGTAATGAAAGTTATCTCAAACATTGGACCCATCATAGATGATTATAAATAAGAACAAGCGAATACATTACTAAAAATAGGCTACAATTTGAATAGGCAATGTATATGTATCAGGATTTAGGTGTATTATTTAATCAAAGAATAATACCAGTAATTTTTTTTAAATATACTCAATTAGGAGCATTGACCGTTTAACGTGAAAACAACTTCTAACTTCATAAGTGCAATATATGATTAAAAAAAGTTGCAATACATTAATTTTTTGTGCCCACTCTATCCAATTATAGGAAATTCACAGCATTTTTTTTTTTCTCTTGATATAAAGTACAATCTAATAAACATATATACAAAATATTTAATGATATCTTTCTGTTTTAATTGTTATAACCTCGGTAGACGCCGTTAAGGATAAGTATTCCGTACCTCACAACAAATAACAACATTCCAGCAATTTGATTATGATCCGAAACATACATTATAAAAACTTAATTGGACTTTTTTTTTTTTTTTTTCTAAATGGAAAATAAACACTTCCGATTTTCAGTCTTCGAAGTAACATTTTTGTTTTGAAAATTCAGCAAGTGAGTTGAAAATGAAATGATATATTTCTCTTTTAATTGCTACAGCTTCAGTAATTGCAGTTAAGGATGAATGTCCTGTACCCTATAACAAAGGACAGTATTCAAACAATTTGGTTATGGGACAAAACATAAATTATAAAAAATTAATTGGAATTTTTCGGTTTTCACTTAATTGAAAAGACACATTTCCGCTTCACAATGTCTTCAAAGTGCATTTTCATTTCTAAACTTCACAAAGCATTACAAAATGCACAAAACTTTATTTAAAATAAATTTTTGATCTGTTTCGTTTTTAATTGCTAGAACATCTGTACTCGCCATTTGAGGATAAATACTTTGTACCCCACAGCAAATGCTCTCATTCCAACGATTTGGTTATAGGCCAAAACGACAATTATGAAAGCTTAAATGGAATTTTTCTGTTTTCTTTTAACAAAAGAAGCGTAAAAAGTAAATTTTCCAATTATTCCGAAATTTAATGTAAGAAAAGTACCCTCCTCTCAAAATAGAAAGTTTCGATTAAAAGACAGCAATTTCTCATATAAAAACACCAGTATATATATATATATACGCTTTTTTTTAGTGCTTACTGTTTCTTCTATTTTTTAAGAGTATCACTGTACACAGTTGTCATCATGTTTGTCACGAAATAAGGAGTTTGGACCCCTGCACGTAATTATGAATCTTGCAAGATTTGGGTAGGTGACCATGCAAAATTTTAAAAGTTTTTCTTTTACGAAAGCGATAATTCGGTTAACGTTACCTTCAAAACTCCCACGACTCTATAAGAATAAACCGAAAACTGGTCAGTAATGAAAAGAAACCCCAGAAATGTCCTATTCATATACAATAAACTATATGTAGTACAAAATAGTTCATCTTTAATATAATACTTCAAAAGGATTTAAAAGTATCGCCTTTAACATTGTTTTGTAACCACTCTCATTTTGCAAAATATTAAGTATATAACACAATTCCATATATAATTCTGGAATGATCGTAAAATAAGTTTGAAAATTTGATATTTTAACTATAAAAATCGAAAACAGCCAGAAAGAGTGAATGGACTAACATAATATAAAGAAGTGTATATTTGTAGTAAGTTATCTAATAGTACACCTGTTTCTTCAACCAGAAAAAGCATTCTTGTTTTCTGCATCTTCCAAATCAAGTATGATGATAAAAAAAAAGAGAGAGATAGATTTAGAAATTTTAAAATGTAAAAATGATTAACCAATTTTTATTTAGCAATAAAAATTAAAGATATATAGCCACACAGCATAAAATATTTTGATAGCATGTGTATGATACAGAGTCGTATTACTATGATAAACAGAATGCATGAAATTAATATATATATATATATATATATATAAGCGTCTTGTTTTAATTCTAATACTTTTTCAACTACAAATTAAAATTTCTTGTGAAAATGCTATTTTTAGACATATCAATTTAAAAAGAAAATGTGAGTACGATTATTATCATAAAATTCCTTTCTGAAAGGTGGCTTAAATCTTAAAATGCACCAAGACTTTTATTTTTGTAAAATAATTTTTAGACCCACAAAAATTTGGAATATATTTATCGTTTCCTAGAACCTCATTAAAAATCTATAATTTATTATCTTCATTTCTGTTAAATGTCTACAAAAAAAAAATAACGTGTGAAGCTGTGTAAAAATTTATCTTTTGTTTTATTTCCTGTTTTCCATCTATTTCTTTAGTACTTATGTTTTAAAAACGAAAGCCTTTAAACACCTTTCTTCAACACCGATAGCCAAAGGTTTATTGAAAATTCTTTTTTTTCACCTATCACTCCGCCTCCTCATTATTAGACATTCGAAACATGTCAAAAGTAGATAAGGATTTAAATTTAAATTTAAATCCTTAAATTTAAATTAAAAACCCGGTAGCTGCATTTATGTGGATTACTTTTCGATCTGAAAAATCGAGCTGAATCATAAATCATTATTTTTCATTTGTTACTTTGACAGTGGTGTATTTTCTTTGTTATTCTGGGATTTTTCAAATGTACTTTAAAAGAAGAATATTATTTCACGTCTCGCACATATTTCGATATAAAACTATGTTTTTATTTATGTATTTATATATGAACTTTCAGGAAGAGAAACAATGGCAGTCGTAGAAAGTTAAATGACAGTTATTCGTTGTTATTTTATTTCATTTTTTCACAAATGACGACTTTCATCGTTCTCCCCCCTTCATGATAAAATCCGATTGTATTTATTAAAAGGACTTTTATTATCTTTCCTCCCTTACACCCTTATACAACTGTGTGGCACATATTGGTACAACTTCAAATGCAGATGACACAACTTCAAATGTTACAAAAAATTACTATCGTTTTCCTTTTTATATGAGTATGCTGGAAACATAAAAAAATAATATTGTTGATCTAATTCTGCTTAATATATCTGCTTTGTGCAGTTACAACATTTCTGTCATTCAACAATTTCGAATTATTTCTATGTATTACAATTAATAAAAAATTTAGAATGAAAAATTGGTGAAAGTTAACATTTGCAAAGTTTTGTCTTTTATATACTAGTGCAATTCTTTTAGAATTTACGGAGTTTGTAAATACATGTGTGATAGTGAAAAATTTGATTTTTCCGTAAAAAAAAAACTCTCGCAACAGAAATCTAGTCTGCTATTCTGTACAGTTCTGTTTACATTATTAATAACGTATGAATAGACACATTTTTTCCCCAGAATATTCCTTAAAATGTATTTTTTATTGGGATGTAATCAACAAAAATTAAAGAGATAAAAAAGTTAATTAAAAATATTAAAACAGTACTTTTTGTTTTTCTTCTCATTTTTCAGCTATATTTTAGTATTTTGTTAAATAAAACGGAAAAAAGGGCAAAAAAAAAGGCCATTTCACACCAAAACAAAAATGTTTAATCAAAAAATTTCTTATCCTGCACTTAGCCAAAACTACGTGTCATTATTAGAATTGCAAAGACATATTTATTAATGGGAAAGGATTTAAAATATTTAAGAAGAAATACCTAGTAGTTCATATTATGTGGCTTATGTTCCTCTTACAAAATTCGAAATGAAACATAAATTGTAATTTTCCATTACATTTTTGTTTGTCTTATGTTATACATTATTTTCTGTTGACAGCGATGTCTTTTATTTATATTTTTGCGACTTCCTTGAAATGCAATTCTAAGGAAAGAATATTTTTTCCCCTCTGATGAAAATTTTGATTTAAATCGAGATTCTTTTTTCTTGTCCTTACACTATATCTAGATACATGAAAAACTATAATGCTGCTTTTCATACTATTCTATATTTGCTTTAAAAATATTTATATGCTGAGTAAGAAAGGTGCTTTTAAAAACTTTGTATTATTTATATTATAAAGTTTGGATTTGGGAAAAATTCATGATGACTTGTAAAAAAAAATATATTTTTGTTTAATATTAATGAAGTGTATTTAAAAATAGCTGTTTTTGTAAATATATTTTTTTTATATCTGAAATAATAAAATTTTCCATAAAAACCTGAGACGATAATATGCTTTCAATGCAATATAAGTCTACAATATTAATAATTTCAGAAAAAATTCACCCATTCTAAGACGTCCCTAAAATTAAAAATATATATATATATATATTATTAAAAACGGAGGTTAGTTTCACTGATATAAAATTCCTATGAAATATCGTATGAAAATCAGTTAAGCTTTATCTTTTGTTTTATTCCTCGTTATTCCACATAACTTTTTGTACTTAACTTTTAAAGATGTAAGCCCTCTCATAACTATCTTCTACTCCAAAATTCAAAAGTTTATTAAATAAATTCCTTCTTCTTCTTCTACCATTCACTCAGTCTCATCATTAAAGCTTTAAAGATTTATGACTTTAGGGAAAGGATTTTAGAGGGAAGAATTCATAATAGTTCTAATTATGTAGCTTACATTCTGCAGAGAAAAATCGAACAAAACCATAAATTGCTACATTTTATTTTTTCTTTCGTTTCATTAGGCTGATAGTGGTGCATTTTGCTTTTTTATTTCCTCTTTTATAATATACAGGGTGTCATAATTAAACGACCCTACTTTAAATTTGTCTAAATATGAAACTATTGGACAAAAAGTTGTGAAATTTTGTGTCGGACATAATAAAGGAATGGGAATTTGTTTGAGTGAAAAAAAATACTTCAAAATTTCGCCACCAGAGGGCGTTTTTTAATAAATTACACATTTAGCCATCGCCCACTGAATAGTAGGCATGAACTCTGTGAAAAAAAATGGCGGATGTCGTAGTTGAATTTTTTTTAACAGTTTTTGCGGTCCGTTCAATTCGAACACCAATAATTTTTAAAAGTTTTTGCGCTTTATTTTTTTCAGGGGGCGGTCTGTATATTTGTCTTATTTAATCTGAGAAAAAGTAAAGCGTAAAATCTTTTAAAAATGTGTAATTCATTAAAAAAGCCCCCTGGTGGTGAAATTTTGAACTAATTTTGTCTTCGCTGAAACAAATTCCCATTCCTTTATTATGTACGTCACAAAATTTCACAATTTTATGACCAGTAGTTTCGTCTGTATACAATTTTAAAGTAGGGTCGTTTAATTATGGACACCCTGTATATAGTTTAAGAATAAATTCTTTTTCTCCTCTCATATATAATTTCGTTTAAACAAGCGTTACAGTTTTAGTCATTTATGCAGGATATAGAAAAATAAAGATATTGTCGCTTTACTCTCCATTTAAAAACTGTTTAAATCCATTTCGGATTATAATAATTTATAAAAATTATAAGATTTAAAAATTTGGATACATTTTAAATTTTGTAATTTCAATTAATTTTTGGTTAAAAATAGTAAACATCTACGTTTAGTTTTTTTAATAAAAACTAAATATTAATGTAATGTAAAATGTGAAAACTGGTTTTATTTTCATATTAATATAATACATATCATCTTAATATTTCATTCTAATTCTCCTGGTTTTGGAAGAATGTTTAAAATATGTACGTAACTCCATGTAAAATTCTTGGAAATTTAGAATAATTTTGCAAATAAGACAATTTAATAGAGTCAAAATACTGTATTAAAAACTAGTGTCGTGAAGTAATTTTCACGTTGTCATTAATAAACTTTACAACATAATTATAAATACTAAGGTGACTCAAACATATAAAATATTATTTAATACAATCCTGAGATCCTTCGAACACACACGAGTTCATTTTCAAAGGGAAAAGATGATTGACTGAATAGAAAACAATTTTTAAAACAAAAACAAAATACTACGCTTGCGCATGCGTAGTAATTTGTTTTTGTTTTTGTGTTTAATATTTTATATGTCATTAATAAACTTTACAACATAATTATAAATACTAAGGTGACACAAACATATAAAATATTATTTAATACAGCCCTGAGATCCTTCGAACACACACGTGTTCATTTTCAAAGGGAAAATATGATTGACTGGATAGAAAACAATTTTTAAAAACAAAAACAAAATACTACGCTTGCGCATGCGTAGTAATTTGTTTTTGTTTCTGTGTTTAATATTTTATATGTTTGTTTCACCTTTTAAGTAGGTATAAATATGTTGTAAAGATAATTTAACAATAAAAATGCAACCATAAATATTAAAAATTGACAGAAATAGCAGATAAAATAACTTAAAAAAAGAATTTAAAAAAAGTTGTGCTGCAACACAATACATTTGTTCATTTAAAAAGAAAGAACATATTCCCAGACATGTATGAAAATAAAAAGAGGGAGAGGGTGTTTTAGAAACTTTAAGATGAAAAGAATGACTAATGAATTTTCAAATTGTGATTAAAATTACAGATACACAATAATTTCGAAAACTCGCGCAGTGCATAAAGTAGCATATGCTACGATTAACATATTGCATGCTAAATAAAAAAAAAAAAAATACCTAGGAACATGTTTTAACTGTGATACTTTTGTAATAAGTATATTTACATATATCAAAATAATGCATACAAAAGTACGTATAATATTATCATAAAAATGATTTCTGCAAGACGTCTAAATTGGTAAATTGCACGAAGAATATTATTTCTATAAAATAGTTTTACGATTCAAAAATATTTTCAATTAATTATCATTTCACACAACCTCATTTAAAACGTATACTATACAATAGACAGAGTATAATAGACAGAGATTAGCTTCATTATTGTTAAATTCATATAAAAAATCTTAATAAAACCGTATTTTTCTGTTTTTACATCGTTTTTTCCATCTGGTTCTTTTTTTTTTTCATGTTTTAAAGACGTAAGCATTCAAGTAACATTCTTGAATGCTTGAAAATCCAAAGGTTTATTGAAATATTTCTTCTTCTTCACAAAACTGTCAGTGCCTCATCATTAGAAACTCAAAAAAAGTTTACAGTAGAAAAAGGATTTCAGAGTTTTAAAAATGAATTATTAGTAGCTTCAATTATACGACTTACTTTTTGATGTGAAAAAGCGAACTGAATCATAAATTTTTATATTCGTTTTATTACTTGGACCGTGTTGTCTTTTATTTATTTTGGTTCTTACAAACGATCTGTTAAAGAAGGATTTTCTTTCTCTTTTGCGCATATTCTCATATACACTGTAACAAATATTTAAATATTGCTACACTAGATGGCAGCATTAGACGATCATTTCTTATTACAGCGGATGCCAAATAGCTCTATAGCATCATCCCTCGCGTTAGATTTGCTCGCAGAGTTGAAAAAGTGTGTTCTGAGGCACGCAATGGAGAGGTTACAAAATGTACCTGCTGTCTTGTTTTTCCCCGGAGTTTAAAGGAGAGGCGGGGGAAATGATAAAATGTTTTTTTTTCGAATCAGTGGATTTCTTCTGAGTTTTTTTTAATGTAAATATGTACAGTATTCCTGTAAATGATAATATGTCTTGTAGTACAGAGATTCATTAAACATTACTTTGTACTAAAGTATGGAGCGGCGTTTCCTTTTTGAAGTGATGAGTCCGTCATTAAATATTGTGGCCCCTACTTATGAAAAGTAAGGTTAGCTATAACACTGTTTTTTTATTTATATAGCAGGGTGGATATTTATATATCAGACCGTTTCAAAGAGACAAATGATGACCGTTGTAGATAATTAAATGAGAGTTATTCAATGTTTTATCTTTTAAGATCTACTACTTCCATTGTTCTTCGCCCGTTTTGCTAATCTTTTCTGAAAGTATTTTTATAGTTCTTCTCTCTTTGTAACAATATACAACCCTTTGTTGAAATGTATTACGTTCATTTTTTTTTTTCGATATTCAATTGTGAAGAAACTAAAATACCATAGCAATATACCAAAATATAGTAGTTGACACAGCTTAAAAAAAAAAAAAAAAAAAAAACCTAACATACTTTTTCGCATGACGCATATGCAAAATATATAATATAATTGCATAATATATTAGAAACATAAAAAGACACATTGCTGCTTTTCAAACATTTCAAAATCTGTTAAAAGTTATATAACTGTATAATAATATAAGATATACTATTTAAAACATTTTTGAAATTCAATAATTTCGAATTCTTATTATGTGTTGCAATTATTAAAAAAATATATTTTTTTAAATGGTAAATGTTAACATATGCACAATTTTTTTTTTTTTAATGTTTAGTACAAAATTTTGGAACTTTTCGTGTATGCATAGATGTATGCAAAAATATGATTTTCTAGAAAAAGTTCTGATAAGAATAAACTAGTCTGTTATTCGGTAAAGAAATTTTACTTTAATTTTAAAATAATAATACATTTATATATTTTTTTACAAAATATACATTTGAATTGTAATTTTTTTTATTGTGATATAATGAACAAATATTAACATCATTCCTGCAAATTTTCTATAAAAATGTTTATCAGAAAAAAGTAAAATTTTATCATTTGTTTTATTCCTTATTTTCGTATCTATCTTTAAGAATCCATCTTCCCATCTATCTTTGTTTTAAAAGTAAAAGATTTCGAACAACATTTTCCCATGCCCAAATCCAAATGTTTAATCAAGAAATTCCTTTTTGTTCAC
Organism: Maratus speciosus; assembly: GCA_963932465.1. NCBI lineage: Eukaryota > Metazoa > Arthropoda > Arachnida > Araneae > Salticidae > Maratus > Maratus speciosus. The sequence continues at coordinate 539,293,008 of OZ010786.1, read as the reverse complement.
CTTACTTTTCCTAAGCCTCAATATTAAAATTTTGAAGAACGTTTATTTTATGGAAGTGATTTTACAGTTTTATAAAGCGTTATACCTAGTATTTCTCTTTTTGCGGCTTACTTTCCTTTTTGACAATTCTAGAAAATTCATAAGTTATTATTTTTCTTTTTTTTTTTTTTTCAATTTATCTTACGTTATACATTATTTTACCTCTTTTGTTTCTATTTACAGTTCACTGAAATTTCTTTAGGAAGAAAATTATTTCTCCTGTGATGAAAATTGTTATTTAAATCAATATTAATTTTTTTTATTTACCTTATTTTGAGGTACACAAAAACTATATTGTTACTCTTCTGAAGAATCCAAATTTCCTTTAAAAATATGCATATAGTAACTATAAAAAATGTGTTAGTAAAAAACTGTATGTATTATGATTATTAATAAAGACATATAATTATGTTATATTATTTATTCTTCCTTTTGGACACGTAGGACGCTCCTATAAAGATATTTGAACTTAACACGGTTACGTACGGCACAGTTATTAGTGCTCCCTTTCTAGCCAAGGGGACGTTGAAGGCCCTTGCTGGTGAAGAAAGAAAAGATTTTTCCAAAGGTGCAGAAGTGATACATAACGACATGTACGCCGATGATTGTTTATGTGGTGCAGATTCCTTGCAAGACGCACATGCCTTGAAATCTCAATTAATTCTAATCTTAAGATGTTGGAAATTGCCCGTCAAACGTGGCAAATGAGGTGCGTTCGTACTATAACTAGTTTTATAATTTTTTTTACACCCCATATTGTACTGAATGTATAATTTTTTGCACTTCATAAAGGGCATAGTCTGTAACATCATTAAAATGCACTTCCAATAATTTTTTTTCCCCATTCCCCGTAATGTAACGGAACATTTTTGACAGTCCCTGTAATTAAACTATACATGCGATTTTCCTAAAATTTGATATGGCTCGACAAAATTTTGCAACAATTATATCTTTAAAATTTCAGACCATTCGGAAGGCTGTAACATCATTAAAATGCACTTGGAATAATTTTTCCCATTGACCGTAATGTAAAGAAAAACTTTTGACTGTCCCTGTCATTAAACTATGCATCTGATTTTCCTAAAATGTGAAATGGCTCAACAAAATTTTACAACAATTATATCTTTAAAATTTCAGACCATTCGGAAGGCTGTAACATCATTAAAATGCACTTGCAATAATTTTGCCCATTGGCCGTAATGTAAAGAAAAACTTTTGACTGTCCCTGTAATTAAACTATACATCCGATTTCATAAAATTTGAAATGGCTCGACAAAATTTTGCAACAATCATACATTTAAAATTTCAGACCATTCGGTAGGGCAGTTTTTGCTCTGTTATATGCGGACGGACAGACAGGCGGACGAACGGACGGAACGACGACTATAGGCGGTACGAACTTATATAATTACGAAAGCACCTAAAAAGTGGTGGATGGGCTTGCGCAAGTGGTTCTCTAATCATCCCGAATTATTACAAGAGGCGCACATTTCAGAATATGCATTTGACTAACATTCGCAGCAAATGTCTGTAAAAAATTTAGGAATGCTTTGGAAACCCCAATCGGATCGTTTTACTTTTAAAATTAGCATTGAAAATAAAGATGTTTATACTAAGAGAGACGTTTTGGCACAAATTGTTAACATTTATGATCTCTTACACCTAATTGGCCCTATTCTAACCAAAGCAAAAGTTTTCATGCAACATTTGTGGGAATTGAAGATAAATTTGAATCAATATCTGCCTGCCAGTTGCCTTCGGGAACGGAAAAATTCTGCGATAAAATTGACAGAAATAAACGATCTTATAATTCCGCGGTATGTCACACAACAATTAAAGATTATTAATCCTTTACAGTCCATCATTAAAGAGAAATGACTTTTTCTCGATGTTCATATTTTCTTCACTTTCATGTCTTTAAAATGCTAAGGCTTTTTTTTTTCTTCTTAGACGGAGATATAAATTTTCTTTATATGTTCTTTATAATATATGGGATAAATCTGCGCATAGAATAAGCCTTCATGTTTTTTTTTTAATATTAATCCATTTGTGCCTAGCGTCCCATTTTTGGTACGTTTCAAATTCTCATGAATAAGTATATTTTTTCTTCTCCTTTATAACATGAAAATTGTATGAAATAACTATTTATAAATGTCTTTATCTATTACCGAGAGATGACAGCATAAGGTGGATATTTATTTGTTTAAATGAAGGCTTTTTTCTGTGTTCATAAATTTTTAAATTTTTCAAGGTGGCGAAATGTAAAAAGTAAGTTTATTTGTATTTTTTTCGATGAAGGATCCAAAATCGCAAGTCATAATCTTAGCTTGTAGACTTTTTTTAAATACGTATTTTTTTCAATTGCGAAATTAAATGTTCAAGCCTATTTTTAATGCATTTTTGTAACGTCCAAAATATAAGGTTCTAGGCACAAATGGGCACATATATTTGTTGTACATTTAAGAGACAGTTATTGACGTAATCTCCTTTTGAAGATATTTATGAAATAAATTGTTTTTAAGTCAGCAATACGATTATTCTTATTTTATTCTTAATAATAGTTATCACGTTATTAGTCTCTGTAAAGAAATAAATATATATATATATATATTTTTTTAGTTCATAAAAATACTAATTATAGTACATAATATACAATTTAAAATCTTTTTCAATATAAATATAGACAAAACATATAATTATGCATATTATTCGACTAGAAATACTCATATGTAGTTTTGTTTTTACATTTTATTAAATAAATACAAAAAAAATTAAGTGAAATTTATTTTAGTATTTTTCCAGTTCATTTTGCAATATTTTAAAGTGATTTTAACAAAACACTTGAGAAAATCAAAATTCAGGCACAAATGGGTTAAAAAAGTATATGAAGACGTGTTAGATTTCATCGTTTTCCACTATATATCAGTCAAAAAATTATATTAAATGTAAAATTAAATTATCTAAAAATCCATGCGCAGTCTTGTGTAATACGCATTTGAAAATCTTTAAAATAACTGTTAAAAATATGAGTAATAGGAATTTTAAAATATTCCAAAATTTTAAAACTTTAATTAAATATGCAATAATTATTTTTTCAAAATGTACTGTTAGTTGAACATTGCAATGCGGTGAGCTCACCATTTGAACAATATTTTTAAGAATGAACAAAGAAAAGGTAAACTGTCCCATTAAAACTTTGAGGAATTCTGACAGTAGGAAAAGGATTTTAGAGAGAAAAAAACATACGAATTTCTATTTATGCAGCATATCTTCCGCAATAACGAATCGAACAAAATCATAAATTGTTAACTGTTCCCTTTCTTTACTTTGACATGGCGTCTTTTGTTCCAGTGTTCGTGTTTTCTAATCTATATTTTTTAAAAGATTTTTTTTTTTTACCTCTCATATATATTTACGTTTTAAATTGCGTTAAATGTTAGTCATTTGTGCAGGTCACATAATTATTATTATTATATAATTATTATTATTTAACTTTCTCTTTTAAAATTCTTCAATTCACTTATAGTTAATGAGCATTTTTAAAGAATATAAGATTGAAGAATTTGAAATATTTTAAAGCCTTGTAATTTTTTGATAAAAATTTAGTAAATGCTTACATCAATATGGTCTTATATAAACATTACAGCACATTGCAATGTAAAGACATTTTTAATCTTTATATTTATTAATATATCTTTAATATGGCAGATAATCCTCTAATATTCTCTTATATTTCTCCTGATTTTGTAAGAAGGTTAAATATATGAAAAAAATAAAAAAAAATAAAACCCATTTTGCCACTGATAACTTTGTTTCCAATCCACAGATTTATTACTTACCGACTTCAATTTCGGACGATCTTTAAGATAAGAATTGCTGATTTTGTGCATTCTTTAGGCGTTTGTGGTTAGTGATGCAGCCGTGTCTTGGTCCAGCCTACTGTCATCATAAAGCCAAAGGCATCAATTAACTTTTAATTAATCAGTAAAATGAAATTATCATTATAGATTGACAATTACACCCTCAGCTTGAAAATTTACTGAATTCTTAACAAAACTCATAAGCTCCGGCCAAACAATCTGCTTTTTAAAGATTTGAAAATGCTCTAATTTCTCGGAATCTCCTGTGAACTCGGGACTGCCAGGTATCTTTGAACTAGGAAATAAACGAAGTTTTAGTTCAAAGAGTGAGGTCCCGAATCAAATTATTTCAATACTATTTCAACCATTTTGATTTACGAAATGTACTCTAATTTGAGACGAAAACAACACCGTGAATGGTTGATTGCCACATTTACAGTGGCAGCAAAAATATCTTCACATTCACTGAAAAATTTAAAAAAATGCCCTCTTTTCAAACCACTACTAGAAATTAAAATGGAGAACACTGAGTTATCTCAAGTTGCAAGGGCCACACTCCACGTGACAAACGTACGATAGAAACTCTCTCCCGCCTCTTCTATTTAAATTAGGAAAAACTAAAATAAAACATCATTGAGATTGTGGCTTGAGTGTCGAGGTGTTTTTTTTTTTCCTGGCACTGTATATACATAACTCCATATCAATCTCTTAAAGGATTGTAGAATAATTTTGCGAATCAGATAACTGAACAATAAAATTTCTCAATTGACAGAAATAGCGGATAAAACAACCTCAAATAAAAAATATATTTATAATAAATAGATTTATACTGTGTAGTAACAGATATGTTTTGCTCACTTTAACAGAAAATGTTTTTTTTTTTTTTGTCATGTTTCAATGTAAGTACAACAGTAACTACTCGGAAGTATATCTCATACATATTATTACGTTTTGAAAAATGAAGCATATCAGCGCCATCGGTTAGTTTAAATGACACCAAAATATAATCAGCAAAAACTTATATCAAGTTCTAACTGAATCTGAAGTTTGGTGAAAATCCGTGAATTAGATTTGAGATACAACTATTGCGGATATCGTAAAAGAAATCTGCACCGCCAGCATCACCTTTTAAGGGATTTACTCCAAAAACTAATTAGGACTAATTTATATCAGGGACTAACTGACTCTGTAATTTGAGGAAGATCCAAGCATTAGATCTTGACACTGCGTAAAACGTGATAAATGTAGCCTATCAGCGCCCCCTATTGGGCGATTTACACAAAAAACTAATCAGCACTAATTTACATCAAGGACTAACTGAATCTGAAAATTGATGAAAATTCGTGCATTAGTTCTTGAGACAGAGATAATGCGATAATCATGAATAAGGCCGCATAGCAGCGCCACCTGCTGGAAGATTTATACCAAAGAATTATCAGCACCAAATTATACCAATGACTAAAGGATTCTGAAGTTTTATAAAATTCCATGCATAAGTTCTTGAGACATAGCTATTGCGGAAATCGTAAAAAAATTCAGCATAGGAGCGCCACCTGTGGAGCGACATACACCAAAAAAGGAATCAATACTACTTTATATCAGCCACTAACAGAATCTAAAGTTTTAAATAAATTCCGTCCATTAGTCCTTGAGATAGAGCGCCCACAAAATTTGTGCCAATCACATACATACAGACATACAGAATCACAGACTCACATACAGGTATTTTGTAAAAGAATGTTTTTCGGGTTCTTCTGGCCCCTAAAATGTATAAATTCGTCGAAAACCGGTATTTCACGAATCCAATACTATACTCTTGTAAAGCTAGGAGAAAGTAAAAAAGGAGAGCGACAGAGATTTAGAAATTTGAAAAAATATATATATATATATATTCATATATATTTTAACCAATTTCAATTTTGTCATAAAAATTTCAGATATATAGTCATACAGTGTAAAACATGCATATCACATGCGTTGTATATAGTGTAGCTTATACCTTGATTAGCATACTTTATCAAATAGATAAATAAAAAAATTTACATAGAGTGACTTATTTAAATCATTATACTTTTGTAACTATAAATTTCAACAATTTCATGTGAATACGATATTTTTCGGTATATAAACATACCTTTTTTTTTACAAATATGTGTATAATATTGTGTTAAAAATGTTTTTTCTAAGACTGTTAAATTGCTCTAATGTAACAAAACAATTATTTCTATGAAATAATTTATATAGGCAACACTATTTTGAGTAAATTTATATTTTTACAAAAGTTTCTTATAATGATGAAATTGTTATCCGAATATACTGAAAACATAGCGGTAATATTATTTTTAAATTCCTATAAAAAATCTTATGGCGATCAATAGAAACATATTTTTTGGTTTTATTACTCGTTTTCCATCTATTTCTTTAGTACTTATGTTTTAAAGACATAAGTCTCAACTTTCTTCGCACTGAAATCCAAAGGTTTATTAAAAGATTTCTTCCTGTTCATCTAACCACAACTCAGCCTCATTGTTAGAATTTTGAAAAACAAAATGACTGTTGAAAAATGATTTTAGAGTTTTAGAAAGAAATAACTAGTAGCTACCTTTATACAGTGTACTTTTTGATGTGAAAAATTGAACTGAATCATAAATTGTTATTTTCCTCCTTGTTCCTTCGACAGTGGTGTTTTTTCTTTGTGTTTCTTCAAATGTATTTTAACAGAAGGCTTCCATTTCTCTGCTCGCGAACATTTTCATATTAAACTATATATATATATATTTTTTTTTATATAATGGTTCAGAGAGATAAGTAATACTTCAATTATTCGCTGTTCCTTCTTTGACGAACTTAGGAATTTATCTCTCCTCACCCTTTTTGCTAATATACTATTATGTTTATTCAAAGGACTTTTATCGTTCCCTTTGTATCAATATAAAACTTTGTTTTGAATATTGGTACGAACTACCAGTTACCTTCCTTTTATTATTACCAACAGTTACCAAACTACAATTATCCTCTCAATATAGCAGTTGATACAACTTTAAAATTTTACAAAAAAAAAAAAATAATAATAATAAATCTGTAAAGTTACTAAAGTTTTTCTAGGAAACTGGGATTCCTAGATTTTTTTATGTAACGGCAACAATAAACATTCCTGTAACAGACGCTGTTACAGGAATTTTTGTTGTTGTCGTTACATAAAAAGTTCTAGGAATCTCAGTTTCCTATAAAAACTTTAGTAACTTTACAATTTTTTTTTCTCAGTGTATGAATGTTTTTCCCGTGGTTCTTTATAGAAATATGCAAGAAACATAAAACGACATAATGTTGCTTTTCATAAATTCTAAATCTTTTTTAATAATATATTGAGTATTTATAGCAACTTCGGCATTCAATAATATTTGTGTGTATGTGCTGCAATTATTTATATGTTTTGAATATAAAAAATGGTATATGTTAATGTATGCGCAAATTTGATTTTTAATTTTTAAAAGTTTTCTTTCGGAATTTATCGAAATTGTACATAGATGCGTGATATCAAAAAACATAATTTTCCAATAAAAACTTCTGGCAAGAAATCTAGCCTGTTATTCGGTAAAGAAATTTTAGATTATTAAGGGGTCTTGTACATTTTAAACGCGACGAAATTTGACGAAAAAATTCAAAGTTTGAATTAGTGTATCTTCAAAACCTTTTTATGTGTAAACATGAAATTTAGGATATTGATTAAACAGATTGTGATTTATAATATGCTGTCATTAGAAATTTATTAGCATTTTTCAGAATTTATGTATTGCTGAAATCAAAATCTCTCTCTTTTTTTTTTTAACTCCAGAAGTCATTGCGAGCATGATATCTTGAGAAAGTACACTGTAAAAAAATCCTAGGAGATTTCCTGTAGGAATTGGAAAAATAGTTGCCCTTATCGTACCGGAAAAATTTCCGACCCAGTTCGGAATAAAATCCGTAAAAAAAGGAAACATTCATTAAAACGGTATTTTTTGGATTTTATTCCGATTTTACGGATTTTATTCCAAGCTGTGTAGGAAAATTTTCCGGTACGATAAGGGCAACTATTTTTCCGATCCCTACCGAAAGCTAGTCGGATTTTTTTTACAGTGTATGTATGAATTGTCATGGAATTTGGTAAAGATACTAAACATATATGTGTGTTTAAAGTGAACTACTCTTAGGCCAAAAATATTTCATTAACTATATAAGAAATATTTTTGTAAAAATAAAATAAAAATTTTATATTTTTAATGAATACTAAATAGTTATAACTAAAAATATTGCCATTGTAAATAGTTAAAAGTAGTTCATTTTAAACAACCATATTTGTTTAGCATCTTTACCAAATTTCATGACAATCCATACATACTTTCTCAAGATATCATGCTCGCAATGACTACTGCAGTAAAAGAGGGGGCTATTTTGATTTCAACAATACAGAAAGTCTGTAAAAGTCTAATGATAGCATATTACAAAGCACAATCTGTTTAATCAATATCCAAAATTTCATGTTTATTCATAAAAAGGTTTTGAAGATAGGCTAATTCAAACTTTGAAGTTTTTCGCTAATTTTCGACGCGTTTAAAAGGTACAAGACCCCTTAATACATTAAAATACATTTAGATTTTTTACAATATCTTTTACTTTACTGATTTTTTACTTTATAAAGGTAAATTGTTTATAGAGATATAATGAACAAAGAATAACACCTTTTCTGTAAAATTTTTATGTAAACATTTATGAAGATTAGTAAAATTTTATTGTTTGTTTACTCCTCATTATCTATCTTATTTTTAGCACTTATGTTTTAAACAAGAAAGGAAAAATCATGCGTATAGCATAGATTACGAAATACTTTCTAACACATTCAGAATAATGTAACAAAACTGCACCGTTTAGTATATTCAAATACTATGTCTAATTCAACCATATGTAAACGCACAACATATTTGAAAACCCAATTTAAGCTGTTCTCATCTGCAATCGGAAAATTATCGAAATTATTTGAGAAGTTCTGTATATGATATATAGATATGTATCTATTACCTACATGCATGCAAAAATTTAGTTCAGTGAAGAAATACATACCTTAGTTGAAAATTCCCCTTCAGCAATTTCGGCTAATAAGGAGAATGGTACGTGAATTCTTTTGTGCAGCTCTGTATAGGAGGTATAGAATTTTTACACAACAAGTAACATGCAAAAATAAATAAATGTAAAAGCGCATACCGATTTTGAAAACGCACTTCCAGCAATTATTGCTCAAAGACAGGTACTGTAATCGATTTCTTTTTTGTGTCCCTGTAAATGAATTACAAATGCTATGAATGCCCTATCATATCGTAATAATCCTGTAGTGAAATTCAGTGATTTATACTAGTTTCAATACATTTGAAATAGCGTAATGTCATTAAAACTCTCTGCAAACGATTTTTCCCCATATACCGTAATGTAATGGAATTTTTGAGTGCACGTAAATGAACTATTAATGCTACATGCTTTATTAATAATACCGAACATGCCATGGTAAACGGTATTAAAATTTTTCAATTGCATGAAAATTCTAGTACATTTACGTGAGTTACAGCGTGAACAAACGGACAGACAAACAGAATGCATAAACACTTTTCAGCTTTGTTGGAAAGTGTTAAAAAAGACATCCTCATAATCCAAATTTCAAAAAAAGTTTTTTTTTTTTTTTTTTTTTTTTTTTTTTTTTTTTTTCACAGAAAAAATATATTAGAGTTTTAAGGAAAAATGCTTAGTAGTTTTAGTCACGCTGCTATTTCATATTTCAAATTCATATTTCAAAGATGAATACTTTCATCTTTTAAATATAGAGAAGAATCAAAAATTGTTAATTTTAATTAATATGTTTTATTTATCTTACTTATACATTATTTTGCATTGATAGCGGTGTCTTATGTTTTTATTTCGAGTTCCCTGAAATGCAAATCTAACGGAAGAAATTTTTTTCTCCTCTGATAAATTTTTAAATTTAAATCGATATTATTTTTTAACGTATATTTGATACTTCTAGATACATAAAAACTATTTTTAACTTATATATTTTTATTACAGGATGACTACTAAATACTGTTACAAATATTCAGCAATTTTATTTTACAAATATAAAATAGAAAATGATAACTACACTAATATGATGAACATCAGAGATGAAAGTTTACAGGAAAAAATTTTACTCGAATTGACCGCCATCTTTATAATCTCTTATGCCATTGTCGGAATGGGGCACGAAGCATTTTAAGAGGTAATCGGTACAATTCACGCAATATGGAAGCTTTGTGAGAGTCCAAACTTCTGTGTTTGTTGCAGTTTACTTTAGACTCTAAAATCCCCCAGACGCAATAATCTAAAGGATTTAGATCCGGTGAAGAAGGTGGCCAATCTTCTTGCATGTTAAAGTTTGGATAATTGACAGGGAGCCAAGCCCATATTGATTTAGCTCGGTGCGAAGGTGTAGAATCTTGCTGAAATGCTCAATTCTGTTTGGGATACAGCCTTTCAGCTTGTGGGAATAAATGTGTAGCTAATATATCCTGTTTGTAATATTCGCATTGGTTTTTATCCCTTTATTGATGGACTTCAAAGGCAATTTTCCATTGTTTGACACTGCAGCCCAAACAATACAGAATTCTTGTTTCGAAAGCGTTTAACAGTTCGAAAGGTTTCAGGTATATTCTCGAGGATTGCTGAATATACAATATCATTTTTAGCATTATAACACTGTTCAGTGCAAAATAGCTTTCCATCAGAAAATATTATTCTGTCAACACTTTTCCTACCGTGCCGCTTCATCAATTTCTTCCCCCTTTGTAATGTTTTTATTTTTTGTGCAGCAGTCAAACCGTAAATTTTTCTTTTCCGACAAGGGACGTAACCCAGATCTTCATTTATAATAACTTGCATATTTCTGCGACTCGCGTTCTCTTCTGCAGCCATTTTATTTCCAGAACGTTGTGGATTTCTTCCCACCTTTTCAAGAATTCTTTTGACGCGCTCTTTTGCGAACCGAGCGTGGACTTCCAGCCCTCTATCAATCTTTATATAGCTATTGGTATCCAATAATCAATTTATAGTTCTATATATATAAATGTTCCATTAAAATCAAGGCATTTTAATTGCTTAAAGTTTACACCAGCGTAAAATCTGCGATCAAAGAGCTGTTTAATCATCATTCTTTTGGCTTCCATCTTTAAAATAATTTTAAATATCTGCGTTATAACAAAATTCGTTTGTACTAATAGAAGATTGCCAAGCGTTAAAATAGAGAAATAAATTGTTTTACCAAACGATTAAAATTAATTCGTATTTTTTGGAGTGTAACAGTATTTAGTAGCCACCCTGTATTATAAAAGCTCATACATTTTTACTATTCCAAATTTCTTTTAGAAATATGAATGTAATGATTATAGATTTGTATTTAAAAAACTTTCTTTTTGTTATAATTAATATTAAACTTTATGTTAAAAATAGGAAATGTCATTTTATGCACTATTTTGAGATTTCAATATAAACGAATTTTATTTAAAATGTACCGAATTTATATATATATATATATATATATATATATATATATATATATATATATATATATATATTGCATGCAAAAAGATCATGTTCTAGAAAAAAATCTTCCGCATGAAAAATTATTTGTTTTCAAAGCAACTGAGTTTACATTATTTACATCCATCTTTCTTTTCAAATTTCCTTAAAAATGGAGAATTTATTTTCACTATAAAAAAAGTGGAGATTAGTTTTATCCCTATAAAACTTCCATGAATATCTTATGAAAGGCAGTAAAATTTGACATTTTGCTTTATTTTTAATTATTCCATCTATTTTTGTGTACTTGTGTTTCAAATACGTAAGACTTCCCATAACTATTTTCTACTCCAAACTCTCAAAAGTTTTTTAAATTCTTTCTTCTTCTCCAAACTTTCATTCAGTTTCATCATTAAATCTCTAAAGAATGCTGACTTTATTGGAAGGATTTCCTGAACAAATAACAGGTACTAGTTCAATTTTTGTGTATAAATTTCCGCAGCGAAAAATCGAACAAAATCATAAGTTGCTTTCTGTCTTGTATTTTTTCTTATTTTTTGTTAATTGAACACTGCACAGGCCACAAAAAGTATTACCCATTCTGGAGGTTTTTATTAAAAATTACGAGTTAACACCGGGAATGTTTTAAAACTATTTTTTTATTTTATTTACGAAAAACATATCATTGTAATGACCATAAAGCTATTCAAACTTTTGTGGAGAATTGGGAACGATAGTTTTGTAAATGATACATAAATGCGTCAGCAACTTGTATATTGTTAATAGTTGTTTCTTTTATTATTATATTTTTATGTTTTCTGAAACGTACTTTTTTTTCAGAAGAAATTATTTTTCACTCCCCATGCATATTTTCGTTTAAAGCTATGTTGCATGTTATTCATCTATCCGTGTACTAGAAATATACTAATATTGTTATTTTACTTATTAGTCTAAAATTGTTTAATTCAATTATGGATAATAAGCATTATTAAAGTATATGAGAGTCAGGAATTTAAAGTAATTTTCAAACGTTGCAAGTTTAATAAATTACTGAAAAGCCACGTTGCACAATTTTTTATTTTCAGATATTTCGGCAAAATATGCACATTTAGAATTTTTGAATTTATCTTTCGCTAGCTCAAATTAAAATATTTTTATAAAAATAGTTTGTTGTGCTAGAAATAAAAAAATTATTCTGTAATTAATCAATACAATTATAGATAATGAGCGTTCAAGAACATTAAAATGTTTAATATTTTTTAATTAAAAGTTAGTAAATGTCTATCTATGCATATATTTTGTTTTGCAATGGTCGTGCATAATTTACATATTTATAATTTGCCGATTTTGTGAATTTATCTTTTGAAGGCATAAAGTAAAATATTTTTATATGAAAAACGGTGTTCGTTTTTTACTATAGAACATTTATAATTTCAGCGTACATTTATCTTTCTTTTTTTTCAGAAATTTGCTAAACAGTCAAAATTATTGAATAGGGAAACGGTATCAGTTTCATTCCTACTGAATAATTATATATTCTTGGATAAGTACCAGTAGAATTTAAAATTTTTAGTTTTATTTTACATATTTTTTAACGTATCTTTTCATTACTTATGTTTTAAACACGAAAGCATTAAAATAACTTTCTTTTACGTCAAAAGCCGAAGGTTTATTAAAGAAATACCTCTTTCTTCACCTAACTATCACCCAGGCACATTATTAAAACTTCGAATAAAGTTGACTTTTTGGAAAAAAAATTCAAAGTGTTAAGAAGAAATACCTAGTAGAATACATTTACTCCAGCCTGTGAAAACTACAAAGAATAATAAATTGTTATATTTATTTCAGTTAGATTGACAACGGTGCATTTCTTTGTTATTTTGTCTTTTCTCAAAAGTTTTTCTGATGAAGGATTTCCTTCTCGTTCCCTATATGATTTCTCTTAAAACTAATTTTTAGGGTTTTGTTCAGAAGTCTTATTTGTCTGACTCCTCTGCCTGTCTGTCTGTCACAGAATTCGTTCTCAGAAATTGTACACGTCAGAGACTGTATATATATATATATATATATATATATATCACATTATTTTTATTGAATGAATGAATTTAATGTAATTGACATTTTTTGCGATTTAGATTTTAAATAAAAACACTTTTTAACGCAGTCTACATAACTCAGTGGTAGCGCATTAGACGTCTTATTAAAAAGTTCCCCGTTTAAAGCTCGGCATTGGAGATTGAAATGTTATCCCCGAAAGAGATTTTATTCTCTAATAGATTCAGTTTTAACAATTTTTTTTTCTTATTTTGTTGCGGATTTAAGGTAATATCGTATAAAATATTTTATAAAATATTTTTTTAATTCAAAAATGTCTTTATAAAGAAATTGCGAATTCTTCAATTGACTACATTTCATTGCTGATGGATTTAATTAAAATTACTTTTGTATTTTTTTGCCATTTTAAGTGTTTCGTTTTCTTAGCTAATATTATACACTTAATTAAATATGCTTTGAAATATACAAACATGTGTTATTTCGATTGTCTGATCATCTTGAATATTTTTCATTTCTTTCAGTGTAATGATTTTAAAAGTAAGTTTAATGGTTCTGCAATCAATGTACTTACTGAAAAGTTTGAGAATTTATTAATAATAAATTAGCGATTTGGATTTATTACTTACAGGACAAACTGTTATGAATATATATATATATATATATATATATATATATATATTAAACAAAACACTAAGTGCGGTTTTCCATCACATTTTTGATGGATTTTGTTTTTGTTGTGTTTTGTTATGCTATTTGTTATTTTTCTGATTTTTATTAAACTGTTTAGTAAAATATATCTAAAAAAATTATTTTTAACAACTAAACAATTCAAGAAATAGAAATATTTTTTAATATTATTAATAAAATTTCAATTACAGAACGAAATTTATCGCGGATTGCTTAATTTAGAATCTAATGAAGTTGCGAATATATTTTAGAAAGCGATATAATTAAAATGCTACCTGAATGAAAACTAAATGATGAAAACATATCGTGTATTTTTGTCACCATAAAAATTTCGCAATATTAATGATTTAACAGTACGTTTATAGAATATATTATATGAACTTTAAAAAGTTCACTGTCTTACTTAAAAAGTGTCTAAAATACTAATAAAAAAAGATGTTACAAGTTAAAAAATATATTTTTTATTTCAAACTCCTTAGTACTTTCAAGCTTTACATCAGATAATATTTTAATAACTAATTGCTGTTTATTTATACACTTCGTTTATCATTGTATAAATAAATACAAAATATTGTGCAAATAAACAGCAATTAGTATAATATATTTTGTGTTTGAATCAAGGTGAAGTATTGCGTTTTGTCTTATGGGGTCAGGTCACCTTTGAACCGTCCAAAAATCGAATTTTTTTTAAATAGCTTATAATTAAATATGATTCTTTAGAAACATTTAAAAGCAAACCCCATACGAAAATTCGCATTAGAAGAGAAGTTATGTGTAAAACACTTTAAGCTTTTGCTATATGATCAACGGGTGATTCAATCTTTAAAGCCAGTTTTCTCAAAACAGCGATTTTGATCATTGCGCGCACGATTTCTGAAAAACGGTTATCTAGAATTTCACGAAATTTCTGGTGGATGTATTAAACGTACATAAGAACAAAATGACCTATTATTATGTTTCTCAAGTAAGAAGTTTAGAATTCACGACTACTTTTGTAGAAAAAAAAAATCTCGATATTTCGAATTTCTTAATTTTTTTTTTTTTTTCTCGGGATCTACAAGTTTTATTTTTTTTTCATTGTTGGTCATTTTGAAAACACATTATATCTGCACTCATTAAAAAAATCTCGGCTTGTTTCAGCCATTCAAATGGAAAAAATCATGCGCGCAATGCATGCAAAAATAATTCTTTCGTAAAAATTGTATTATCTTTAAAAATAAATTAAAAAAAACTATATATGTGTATAACTTTTTTAACCGCTTTAATTGATAAAATAAATCGTTCCTAACATGTGTTTTCAATTTTATAATTAAAAGTTAATTAGTTAAAGAGTGACTGCAATTCTTACAGAGGTCTTTTTTCCATGTACTTTATTGGTTCAAAGGGTACCTGACCCCTTAAGATATTATAAGTACGCTTATATTTTCTCGAAAACATTCGCAAAACTGTAGAATTCGACACCCAGGTAATACGAATAGATATTAGTTTCTGTCCTATAAAATATCTTTTGTAGAAAAGTAAATATATATCTTTTGCATTATTCACCATAATTTCGCCTATCTCTATATTAGTAATTGATATTTGTAAACGTAATTCGTAAAATAGTTCTCTTACACGTCACAAACCAAATGTTTATAAAATAAATCCCCTTTTTCAGCAAAACATCACTCAGTCCAATCATTAAACTTCCGAAGCTGACTTTAAGAAAAGGATTGTACTTTAGGAAAAGCATTTCTAAGTTTAACGGAAAATCTTTTCAATAGTTCCGTCTATACGGTTTGCTTTACACTGCGATAAATAAAGTAGAAAGTTAAATTGTGAAGGTTATATTCTTGTTATGCTTTTACGATTCACTGTGGTATCTTTTATATACTACTTTGTGCTTTGTGAATCTCAATGTTACATTTTGATTTTTTTTTTTTTTCTAAGAACATGGATTTTTTTTCCAACAATGTCATTTTAATATTTTCAAAAAAAATATGTATATGCTGTCATGTAACCTCATTAAAAAAGTAGAATTTATAATCCGAATATAATGAGCAGGGATTACGTTCATTCTGTTAAATTTCTCTAAAAACTTTATTGAGATTATTGAGTTTATTTCAATTTTTGTACGTGCATTTTTAGTACTTATGTTTTTATAGATTAGCGTTCTCGAGTAAATTTCATTCACGCTATAATTCAAAGTTTTATTAATGTAATTCCTCAGAATGAGGAATAGAAAATATTTTATATGGAAAATATTTCCCTGAAAGAACCTTCTATGTGAAACATAATAATCGAAAGCAGCATTTTTTTTTTTTTTTCTTCAACAAAGAAATTGTACAATACTTTTTTTTTTTTTAAATAAAGTGCATTTTTCTTTTTATTTCGAAAACTGTATTAAAATTCTAGAATTTATTATCTGAATAGAAGAAACATAGATTAGTTTCATTCTGTTAAAGTTCAATAAAAATTTTTTTGGAAAAGTAAACAGCACCAATATTTTCAATTAGCAATTTTAGCAAATTTCTCAAACTGTTATTTTGGTACCCCTTCACTACGTGTCTTCGGGTAGAGGTTTGTTAAGAGTAGTGCGTGCCCGCTGGTAGTGAAATGTGGCACTAACAGTTTTTGCAACGCTGCGCAACACGCTGTAAAGAACTAATTCATTACAGAAAACTAACATTTTTCCACCGATAGATGGCGGTAGTCAACTGAGGATAGAAGATTGTTCTGTTTTTTCGAACTCCGAAGCGAGAAGCGGGAGTGAGCGCGCAGAGTGTTTTTTGTTTTGGTTGTGAAGGTGACTCGACGAGTGATGTAGTAAAAAAAGTAGAAATTGTTACCGCGATTATATTTTGTGTTTTGTGTTCGTAAATTTGTGTTTTGTGACTGTCATATTAAATCAATTAAAACCATCCGACGGCCTCTTCATTTATCAACTGTGCTCATTGTTAAAGTATACCATAGTCTCCTACATTACAACGCCTATTATACGGTGGCGAAGGCAGCGTTGACACATGTCGGATGTTCGTATAGAACATATTGCACCCCGTAATGTTTGAATCTGGAACAAAAATAAAAGCAGTTGGCGGGGACCCGTGCCAGATGTTCGTATAGAATTTACAGGCATCCTTCCACTTACGTAAATTGGCACTTACGTAAGAAATTTCGAAAATTTCATTTATGAACATACTAGCGCGTTTGATGCGCATTTGTGTACTTTTAATAATTTTTATTATAAATAAAATATGCAGATAAAAACCACAACAATAATATAGTTTTATATATTAGACATAGGGATATTTTTATTGGGCTATACAATCAAATCTTTAACAAAACAAACACAAATTTGATTAAAATGCGCAAAAGAAAAAAAAAAAAAACTCTGTTTAACCGTTACAATTTTGTTAGCTGAATTCAAACCATAACGAAACCTAATTTTAAAGTTTCGGTGAGAAGGGACGAATGTTCTTTCTTCCAGCTTCAGAGCTGTTCGTTTGATGTAGATTCAAATTTGATATAAATTAATTCATTAGTGTTAAATTTATAAATCCCATATTCCACTAAATACTTTTTATTTGAAAAGTGTTCTTTTAGTTTGTTTTTATATTTTGCCATACTTTTATAGTTTATTCCAAGTAACTACTGTTGCATGCTACTTTATTTATAAAATAATACTGTGTAAATAATGTATATATTATATATATATAGTAAATATTGCAGTTTGTGACGAGATTTTGCCTAAGGAATTTACAAATTCGACTTACGTAAAATTTAACTTACGCAAAAGTTTACGGAACGCATTACTTACGTAAGTTGGGGGATGCATGTAATGCGCTACCTGGCGTCGAAGTTGGATCTAAAGAATTTTCCAGCTCGTGCGCAGCACGTATGTTGTGTTGTCTGTATGTTGTGTAAACTCTATGTTCGAGAACACGTATTCTATTTTCATTCAGGAGTGGATTGTTTAGAACAGAATGCGATATGGAAAGTGAGACTAATTTCTCAGTGCGTGCGCAATATGCTCTCTATACGATGCCGCAGGCATCGGGGACACGTGCTGGATGTACATATTGTGCTCCCTGGCAATGCTAGGCGGCAATACAATATTTTACGGCAATAATCAGTTTAAAAAAAAAAAAAAGAAAAGAAAAAAAAAACTCACTCAGAATTTCGATGTGAAAATGGTTACTCATAAGTTTGGATTTTGCTACAGGGAATTATCAATATTTTAGGATGAAAATTAGACATTCGACAGAAACATATAGGCCCCTCCCCTTTTATTTTACGTGATAGTTATCACGAACCTTTTTTCCAGTAAATATCATTAAAGATAAAATATTATGCAAATTTAAGATTCTTTTAAGAAAATTAACACGGGCCTGGGGAACACTTGACTGGTCAGTTAGTACATATATAGATAAATATGATATAAATTAAAAAAGCCTCCGTATAAAAATATGTTTTTCATGGCCAAAAAAGTTTACATAATTAATATTGAAAATACATCTTTTATTTCAAACTTCCGTAAAAATGTCTAATTTTTTCTCCGTGTAAAAAAAAAAAAAAAAAAAAAAAATGGAGATTAGTTTTATTCCTGAAAAATTTCTACGAAATACCAAATCAAAAGCTTAAAAATTTTATCTTTTGTTGTATTCCCCCTTTTTCCTCATTATTCATCTTTTTAGTACTTACGTTTTAAAGACGTACGATTTCGAATAACTATTTTCTTCCAAAAGTTGTAATAATCCAAAGTGGAATAATCCAAAAGTTGCTTAAAGACGTTCCTTCTTCTTCCCCTAACCTTCGATTTTTCGAATAATGCTGACTTCAGGGAAAGGATTTCAGAAAAAAAATAATACGTACTTGCTCAATTTTTGCCGCTAAATCTCAGCGGCAAACAATCGAACAAAATCATAAGTTCATATCTGTCTTGTATTTTTCTTAATTTTGTTAATAACACTACACAGGCAGCAAAAGGTGTTGCCAATTATGGCGGTTTTTATTAAAAATGTACAAGTTCACACAGGAAAATTTTAATACTCGTTTTCCTTTTATTCATTAAAAAAAATCTATCTATATTATAAAGGGCAAACTTGTCCGTTCCTAAAGCTGACGTCATTTTGACGGTGGCAACAGCAGACGATTAACGTACGTTTTAAAGAAGTACGACTTCGGATAACTGTTTTCTTCTCCAAATGCAAAAGTTGCTTAAAGACGTTCCTTCTACTTCCTCTAACCTTCGGTTCTGCTCTCGAAGCTGGTAGACGGGAGGTGCTGGGTTCGATCCCAATCGCGCCCGTCGGCCTAATCGTTCGGAGTTTTCGTGGTTTTCTTTGAACCTTGGTTCTCCAAGCGTTAATACGGGTTAGGTTCCCTTAGAAAGACCTCCACGGAAGGCACCCCCCCCGGCCTATATCCCACGCGCTGATAATTGGCCGACATAAATACAACCAACAACCATCCCCTAACCTTCGATTCTTCGAATAATGCTGACTTTAGTGAAAGGATTTCAGAAAAAAAAAATAATACGTACTTGCTCAATTTTTGCCGCTAAATCTCCGCGGCAAACAATCGAACAAAATCTTAAGTTCATATAGGTTTTGTATTTTTCTTAATTTTGTTAATAACACTACACATGCAGCAAAAGGTGTTGCCAATTATGGCGGTTTTTATTAAAAATGTACAAGTTCACACAGGAAATTTTAAATACTCGTTTTCCTTTGATTCATTAAAAAAAATCTATCTATATTATAAACGGCAAAAATGCCCGTTCCTAACGCTGACGTCATTTTGAAGGTGGCAACAGCAGACAATTAACGTACGTTTTAAAGAAGTACGACTTCGGATAACTGTTTTCTTCTCCACATCCAAAAATTGCTTAAAGACGTTCCTTCTTCTTCCCCTAACCTTCGATTCTTCGAATAATGCTGACTTTAGTGAAAGGATTTCAGGAAAAAAAAATAATACGTACTTGCTCAATTTTTGTCGCTAAATCTCCGCGGCAAACAATCGAACAAAATCCTAAGTTCATATCTGTCTTGTATTTTTCTTAATTTTGTTAATAACACTACACAGGCAGCAAAAGGTGTTGCCAATTCTGGCGGTTTTTATTAAAAATGTACAAGTTCACACAGGAAAATTTTAATACTCGTTTTCCTTTTATTCATTAAAAAAAATCTATCTATATTATAAAGGGCAAACTTCTCCGTTCCTAACGCAGATGTCATTTTGACGGTGGCAACAGCAGAAGATTAAATATGTCTTATTCTGTAAATTTTGAACTAACATCTAAAGAGTTCTATATATATAACGTTATCACTTTAGATGGGGGGGGAGGGGGTTCTGGCGCTTGATATCGTAAGATATCTCTAGGAGGAGGTGTGTTGTCTTTTGATATCGTTATCATTTTTTATCCAACCAAAATTTTCATTTTTTGCTAACTTTTTACATCAAAATAGTCTTTGAACTTTTTTCTTAACCTGTTATCGATTTTTATGAAAATACAAAGGTACTATTAAAACTATTAAGTAATTGTAAACCATTCATATAAAGTCATTCGACATTCCTATTCTTCTGCGATATGTGGCAATAACGCGTTGTTAGAGAAACAAGGTTCGAAGTGATAATTGTTAGTTTTTCTAATAAGAAAATGGGAGGAATGTTGGTCACTTGATATGTAGATAAAAAAAAAAAAAAAAAAAAAAAACCCTACTGCGTAAAAAGGAACTAATTAATTATCTCTCATCAATGTGAAACAATTTTTATATTACTTACCTTTTTTTTATTTACTTGTATTGATGGCTATTAAGTTGTGTTTAATTGTTAGTTCCTAACTATAAATACTGTTTTGATGAGGCCTGTTAATGTCTACGAAGTTGCAGTAAAGCTAGAGAAGTAGAGATCCTACCTACACATATTCCAGGTTGTGTAATATTTAAACGGAGCTTCTGACTGTAAAATAGTCAATGAAACATCACCTTCATTTTGAAAGACCTATCCAATGATATGCCACTCAATATGGGGCGTAAATTATTTTTTCGTCTCTACCGCCATTTTGTATTTTACGGCCACCATTTTGAATTTATAAAAACAAAACCTCGCCTATAACCATCGGACGGTTAAGATGAATCGATAGAGACATCATTCATTAAAATCCATCCAGCCGTTGTTATGTTTCGAGGGTATAAAATGTCCACATACCCAGGTACGCCTGAAACACATAACCCTTCTTGGCAGACGGGTAAAAGTTCTGCTTACCTCCTCCCGTCAGGGGCCCCACCAGTAGCCGAGAGGTTCTGCCCTCGAAGCTGGTAGACGGGAAGTGCTGGGTTCGATCCCAATCGCGCCCGTCGGCCTAATCGTTCGGAGTTTTCGGGGTTTTCTTCGAGCCGTGGATTTTCCATGTGTAAATACGGATTAGGTTCCCTTAGAAAGACCCCCACGGAGGGCACCCCCCCCCCGGGCCTATATCCCTCGTGTAGATAATTGGCCGTCAAAAAATCAACCAACCAACCAACCTCCCGTCAGGGGGAAAAAGTACAAGAAGACAATATTATTATTGAAAGAATTGTGTAACAAAAAGCCATTTTATAAAAAAGTAAGCATTTCTTAAAAGTATTATTTACTATAAAATTATTTTATGTACAATAGTAATATTTTATTGTCTTCTCTCCATTTAAACCAGTAAAATGTGCGAATAATAAATGTATAACATTGAAAACGTATTAAAAGAAAAATAAAGAAAAATTGTCAAATTAAAAAGAATTTTTAGACATTAACAACGACATTGAAAAGGGTGGGGTGGTAGGGGGGTTTGAGGATTTATAACGTATGATATCGTAAGGGCTGTGAGGGCCCAGCAAACTATGGGGGCCCAGAAGAGCTATCGGTAAGCAATCGGATGACAGCCGCTTGCCACTACCGGTGGTATTGGTACGATACTGGTTGCCGCTACCGGTTTCGTATCTTTTTTGATACGCCGCGCGAATGCGGCCCGATTCATGAGGCACGCAGCCGGTCCGGTATCGGCAGAAAACTATGCCGACAGCACGCCGATAGCTATCCATATGAATGCCGGCCGCAGCCCGACACCAGCATAAATTGAAAAAAAAATCTGTTTTGATGGCGCCATCTATGAGCCATCGTGGAATTTATACTTGGAAGGAACGTGTTTCAGAGTTGGGAGAGGCGGAGTTTGATCCATCGTACCCAGGGACGGGAAGTAGACGCTTTCACCACTCAGCAACTGAGACTTGATCAGGGGAGGATTATATGAGGTCATAAGGGGAAGACATATCGATAAGTATTGGTTGTCGTTGAAGGTAAGTGGTAGATGGGAAATTTTGAATTTTGAAATGTTTTTATTTTATTTTTTATTTATTTATTTGCAATTGTCTTACGCGTGTGTATTTAAAAGTTAATTTAATATTTAAGTGAATGAAATAAATACCTTAGTGAATTCGTTAAAGCAAACGAATTTAAGAATAATTAAGATACAGATATAATTAAGAATAATTAAGATATAGATATAATTAAGAATATATATATATTTAAGAATAATTAACTATTAAAAAAATTTTAGAGGTTTTTGTTCAGTTAATCAAATTTCTTTTTTTTTTTTGGATTTATAATCTAATTACATGCGTTGCGTTAATTTACAAAATATATTTTTTTAACATGGAAAATTTATCATCAAATAAAATAGAAATATTATTATTTTTATTTTTTTTTTTTTTAGAAGTGTGAGATTTCTGAATCTTTCTTTTAAATTTTAATGCTAAAAAGTTGGGTAGTTTTTTTTTATATATATATTTTTATAGCTTGTAAAATAATTTTTAAAAATTTTTTAATAATTTGATTTTTAGATAAAATAAGAAACATAGCTATTGCTTTTAAAATGAATATAATAGCTAGAAAATAAGTTCAATTAATTTATGATTTTTTTTTTCTACGATTAAGTTTATAATGAATAATAATTTTAAGGAGCGATTTAAAAAACTCTTTTGATGATTCAAATAATTGTAAGTCCTTTTTTAAAATGAATTCAACAACAACATTTTGTTAAATAAGTAAATATAGGCTATTTTTGACATTTATTTTGTTTATCACTGTTAGAATTTTATATGAAATACATGAAATATACATATCTTATCAAATCTGAAACTCAAACCAAACTAAGAAAAAGAAAAAAAGTGTCGGCTAAGACTAAAAATTCCGAATTCGGACCGATGTTGCCAAATCTGATCGGGCCACTATCAGAAATCACATATCGGTCCTGTGTCACTTGCCGGCGTAAGTCGCTTGCCGATATATAACCATATAGGGACCGATTACGGTAACCGGCAGTCGAAAAAGCAGATTCTTATGTTTCAATTGTCGACATGCTGCCGACGCTTCACCGAAACCACTGTGCCTATGCCGACACTTAACCGACAGTGCCAGCTGCGGTTCGATCGTGTGCCGAAAGGTATGTGTTTGCTGGGGGGATTCAAAATTGCCAAAAAGTTGATAGCGTTATATATGCATAGTCCCAAACGACATAATTTCAATTTTTACGCCGCCGAATGCGAAAAAAACGTACTTTCAAATTCAATTGCTTGAAAACTGTATCGGTATTTACATCACTTATTATTTTTAAAATAATTTTTAAGCATGGTGTTTTTTTTTCTGAAATTTTTCTCTACAGTGCCAGCAAAAAAATCTTGAAAAGTCAAAATATCAATGTTCAGATGTTTTATTTTAGTTTTTTCAGCTGTAAATAGGAGAGGCGGGCGAGAGTTTCTATCGTGCGTTTGTCATGTGAAATGGTGGCCCTTGCAGCTTAAGATGACTCACCGTTCGTTTTTTTTTTTTTTTTTTTTTTTTTTTTTTTTTTTTTAATTCTAGTATTGGTATGAAAAGAGTGCTTTTTTTAAATTTTTCAATGAGTGTCAAGATTTTTTTTTTCTTTTCTTTTCTTTTCTTTCTTTTTTTTTTTTTTTTTTTTGTACTGTACAGTAGGGTGGGCCGAAAAAACCTTTTTTCGATTTTCGTTGATGGGTAGTGTGGAAAAGTTGCCGCTGGTGGCACTAAGTTCACACAAAAAATTTGATATATTTCGGACAATTCCTTCATTTGCCGCGAATGGCTTGAAATTTTGCTCAAATGCTGATTTTTTAACTTTTTTAGCAAAAATTTAAAAAATGTTAAATTAAATTTATTTTCACCGAATTTACTTAAAATGTCATGTTTAGTGTACGAAATGTTTAAATAAGCTCTGATTACCTATTATTTATTAGTTATGATTATTTTGAATTAGGAGATTTGTTATAGCCTTTTCGCGTATAGTTCTGCAACAAATTTTAAGTATTGTTTGGTTC
The DNA here is from genome assembly GCA_963932465.1 of Maratus speciosus. NCBI lineage: Eukaryota > Metazoa > Arthropoda > Arachnida > Araneae > Salticidae > Maratus > Maratus speciosus. The sequence goes on along the minus strand of OZ010786.1, from coordinate 539,268,443 downwards.
GTTTGTCGGTTTCTCCCTTTTGTGTTTATTATGTTCCTCTCTCTTCCTTCAGCTTTTCGAGGCGTTCAGAGTCACATATTTGAATGTCAAACCACAACATGTCTTGACAGCTATTCTGCAAGGAGAGGAGAATGTGGAGTAGAAACCAATGAAAACACAATCAGTCATCATGACAACGAGAGAGGAAATAGGAGATGGGATGTTAATTGTTTTTCTGCTCTAAAATGCAGCTATTGTCAGAAGATTCAAAAAGTGGGAACTTTAAAGAAGGCAGTCAGTCTGAATCAGAATTTGAACCAGAGCCTTCGAAAGCAGACACACCCAAACGCATATCCCTTTCTCACAGAGCATTCGCCAGATTTAGAACTGGTATATTATATAGGTGAATTGCGTTAGGAGCTTCATCTGTGTTTCAGGATGCAGGAATTGTGATAACCAGGAATATGGGTCTCGTCATCGATAAAGATTTGGTCAGGAGACAGAAAAAGAAACTTGAAAACAAGATACAGGAGGAAGAATACCTTGGAGGATGAAATTATGCAACCACATTTTTTATAGTAGAAATAATAACATGATCTTCAAAAAAAAGGGAAAGAAATGGCACCATCGAGAGAAATACGAAGCGCATATCATTAATGGCGTGCGAAAATGTACGTGTCTATTTCTACGAGCCTATTACTGTTTCATGGACATCAGAAATGCAAAAGGCTAAAGATTTGAGTACCCTATTGATGTAGCTCCGTTTCAGTTCGTAAATGCTTTGGTTCAAGTGGTTCTACCATCTAGTTTAGACAGTTGATGTCGCTGTCAGAGTGGAAGCTTGTTCGCATGAAGAATACGTATCAAATGTTGCAGTTCTCTTCTTGATTTTTTTTCAAAGTAGACTTTATTCTGGCTTAGAAAATTATATAATGATTTTGCTATTTCTCCATAGTGAACAGAAGGAGGTGTCAAGTGACCCAAATATTCCGAACCACGTTAAGACAACATGGTGACATTTGTGAATTGTCTCCATGTTGTCTCCATGTTGTCGTCGATGACGAAAATCTTTCTGCCGACGGTGCTGCAGTCCCCTTTTTTCCTATGAAGATAGTTTTATTTTTTTTCTACTATCAGAAAAGATGCTTGTATTTTTTCTTTCTCCAAGATCTTCCTTCTTCTATATCTTCTTTCCAAGTTTCTTTTTCTGCCTCCTCATTGCTTTCTGATTCCCTAATCGATGACGAGATCCTTATTCCCTGTTGTCACAATTCCTGTAATTTTTGCTCACTTATACGCGAAAAAGGTATAAAAGTCACTTAATTCAAAATGCACATAACTATTGAATAATACATAATCAGAGCTTATTTAAACATTTTGTACACTAAACATGACATTTCAAGCAGATTCAGGTAAAATAACTTAAATTTAACATTTTTTTTTTTTAATTTTTGCTAAAAAAGTTCAAAAATCAGCATTTGAGCAAAACTTCAAGCCATTTGCGGTAAAAGAAGGAATTGTCCGAAAAGTCTCAAATTTTTTGTGTGAACTTAGTGTCACCTGTGACAATTTTTCCGCACTACCCATCATCGAAAATCGAAAAAAATATTCGGCCCACTCTACTGTACAGTGTGCGGATGATTTCGAAAGATAGGTATGTTTGCACTTAAATTAACTTAAATACCTCAGCTTATGTTTCCAGCTTATATTTCATAATGAAATTGAAACATTAGTGAATCAATAAATAAAATAATAAAATACAAATAAATACCAGATTTAAGGCATGTAATCCAATTGCCTGCGTAAACCACTGAAATTAACAAAACCAAAAATGAGGATGAGGCGAATTCTACTGCTGTTAAATCCTATCGCGAGGCCAGTACTATTGCATCGCTTTTAATATGCTTCAAAACTTTGTATTAACGTATTATTGCTATTTTTCAAGTAAATATGATTTTTAGTATTGTTAGTATGTATATGTAAAATAAATAAATAGATAAATAAAGATGTTCAATTAGATGTACAATTAGATGTACTATTAGTGTTATCAATGTTTTGAAAAAAGGCAGATACTTGCGTTGCTTTCTCTAATCTTTAATTAATTACTTTAAAAAAAAATCAAATAACTTTTTTCTTATGATTCACAAGTATACTACATCGAAAGCTGCTTGCAGAATCTCTCGAAAAGTACGTTATTCAACGTTGTACCTTTGGTATATTCAGAGTGAAAAGGTGTTAACGTCACAAATATATATGATGGTTTACCTTATATTCTGGAACTCGGTAAGACGGTTTTATCCCCTTGTCATTATAATATTCGAAAACTATTATTGATACTTTAGGGTTGAATTTAAAATTTCTTAATTTTATTATTATCGTTTTCTGTTTTCTAGAATGATTTTTTTTTTCAGAAGGAATTCTGTATTTTCTCTCGTGTATATTTTCTTAATACAAAATCCTAAGTTGTTATCTGTCTTGTAATTTAGGCTGCAAAAGGTGTTACAAAACCTGGAAATTTTTATTAAAAGTTTAAGAGTTTCACACCGAAAAGTTTTAATACTAATGTTTGTATAATTTATTTGCGAAATGCATATCATTGTAATAATTAAAAATAACAATTCAAATTATTGAGGGGAATTGGGAATTTCTTCACGATAGTTTTATAAATGATAAACTGTAAAAAGAAAAAAAAAGCAATTTAACAAATTACAACGACCATTTGGAAAATGATTCTTTCAAAGACTAAAATTTAAGACATAAAAAATCGCACGGAGTTGATCCTACATTAAGTACGCCATGGATTAAACGATAACATTCCTGGACCCATCATGAACAAATTTTAAAAGAAATTTCAGTTTTACAATTTTCGGTACTGTAAATGTTTAAAATTCTACGGAGCTGGTCATACATTATATATGCCATGAATTAAAGATTAATAGTGTTATTACAAGTAAAAATTGCAAGCAAGAAAAATCGCCTGCGATTCGTCAGATTTCCTATGAAACTTACGTAATAGCCAAGCATTTCATTGGCTGTTCGGGAAAAGGCTTTTCTATCATCAGATTTCCATAAAATCTCACGATCAATTTTAAATAAAATTTCCTTCTTAAACTTGTAAACATCCGACAGTATTACTTTTTATACCGTCGGATAGAGAAAAAATGTACTTTTAAATGCAATTTGTTTGAAAGCTGTATCTCAATTTGTTTCTGATTTATTAATTTTTTTTGTAGTTTTTATTACTTTTTTGTCATAGTGGCAACACTCTGTTGTCCACCGTTGTTGAAACCAAAGGGAAATACAGATTACTGATATACCAATCAGATAACAAATAAATTGCGGATTAAACCAATGAAAACGTTCAGATATGCTTCTGATTCCCTACCATGACGAGAACAATAACCATTTTTCCAAATGGTTAAAAAAACGACATTTTTACAGTACAGTGTACTGTTCATCTAGCGCACAAACTCGATGACAGTAAATGAAGAAAGATACAGCACATTCACTGTGATCAAGTTTGTTCTGGCAAATCCACAGTGGTTTTTTACAGTGTACACAAATGCGACAGCAACCTGTATAGTATAAAATGTATAGTGTGAACTTTAAAAAGTTGATTGTGTTAGTTAAACGGCGACTAAAATAATGAAAATTTTTGGCGTTACAAGTTAAAAATATACATTTTGTTTAAAACTCCTTAGTACTTTCAAGCTTCTCTAAGCTCATCATCAGAGAATATTTTAATAACTAATAATTTTTAAAGTTCACATTACATATTTTATGTTTGAATCAAGATGAAAAATTGCGTTTCGTCTTATGATTTAACCTGTATAGCGCTAATAGTTGTTTATTTTATTATTACTGTTTCCTGTTATCTGAAACGTATTTTTTTTTCAGAAGAATTTTTTTTCTCTCTTGTATATATTCGTTTAACACTAGAACGGTAGAAAAATCTTAGCTGCTGGAACGGCGGGAAGGGGTCATTTTGACCCCACGATCAAACTACTGAAATAACAACGATAAAACAATTTTAAATGCCATTCATTGGCAAAAATATGTAATTTCCGTGTATTTTATAATTTATATTTAATATTACTTGATAATTTATTGAGTTTTTAAAGTACTGTATATGTAACGCCTATAAGGCGATCAATTGGATCATACTACTACTACTCAAAAAACTCCTTAATTTTATATAAAACTTGATTTAAAATAAATGTTTTCACAAATTAAAACTGATGTTAACTAAAATTAAATACAATTTATAAAATAATTTTTTTTCATCTACTTACTCGCCGAATGATTCACTCTCTAAATTAATAAATGAGAAACGTGTTCTGTTATTTCCGTTATTTCATTATAAGTGTAACTGAATGGTTAGAATGTAAAACGTTTCGTTTGAATTTTATTTAATGCTTAAAATACTCCAAATTAAACAAACGGATTAGGAATTAATGCAGTTGATACAAAAATAATTTGTAACAATTTTTCCAGTGAATTATCCGGAAACAACTTTGGAACACGATCCACAAAATTCTTGAGATTTTTTTCCATTGCATCTCTGTACTTGACACTTTTTTCTCTTTATATCTATTTTATTTCCGTGTGTTTTTCTGAAGACTCTGGAAGGATCTTTGGGGCTTTTCAAGCCATAAGAACCATCCTTAACTTCTCTCCTAATTTTAATAGAAAATCTCTTCTACTTATGGGCTTGCCTGTTACACTTTGATAAATTATCGCATTCAAAGCTGCATGATCCAAAATATTGTAAAAGATATGTACAGGCCATCGTCTAGAAGCCGATTTAATGGGGTATTTTCGGCACATCTGATTACGAATATCCTCACCAAATTTCGTTGCGTTGTAATATTATATTGAATCGGGCAACTTCTTGAGACTGTCTTCAGATTTGACAGTAGAATGTAATGAGTTCAGTAGAAAGACACTTTTGTTTCTTTTGGCTTGATAGATGGAAAGTGTCATATTGTCATGTTCCACTATCTTCGATGAATAAAGAGTACTACACATATTTTTCAAAGATATAGGAATATCTCTTCTCTCCTTTTTCATTGTGCCAACCAAAGTTGCAATTTTAGCTTTTAGCATTTCTGCTAGTTTGATGCTAGTAAAATAGTTATCTGTCATAATATTCCTCCCTTTGTTTAGATGGGGATCTGTTAATTTAACGAAAAAAAAAATCAGATAAACTTAATTGAGGATTTGCGGTTTCACCTTTTCTAGAAATGGAATTCTATTCAACAGTACATATTTCGTATCAGCGCCAACAGGTAACCAACATTTTATACCAAATTTCTCCTGTTTATTTGGCATATATTGCGTAAATTTACATCTAGATTTAGATGGGAACAATTGTTTATCAACTGTAATATTTTGTCCTGTCGGTAGCATGCTTTGCAATTTTCAACAAATTATATGTTCGGAAATGTTCAACTGTCTGCCGTTCGAACAATATTCGTACTCTACTTATAAAACCACTCTCCTAGGGTTACCACCTACAGTGATTAATCTGAACTGACAAAAGTAAAAAATGGGAAAATACTATTTCTGAAAAGAAATATAAGCCTGAAAAATCTTACACTTTCTTTTTTTGAAATATTGTGCTCAAAACATGGCAATATCAAACAAAGGAATTATAACATACAAATTACAGATAATAATGTTGTGTCACCACACCGGTTTTTATCTCTCTGGGAGACAGTACGAATGCAATCGAAATTGCTTATCACTGAATTTTTGTCATGGGGTCACAATCCTTCGAGTACAAAGAGTATTTTACTAAAGGGGTCAAAATGACCCTTGCCCGCCGTTCTAGGAATACATAACAATATTTCAAAAACTAACAAATCTAGAAAGCTGAATTTTTTTAAAGAAAAATATGTTATATATTTAGGAAAAGTCAAAAAATTTCAAACGTTTTCTTCCAACCAAACTAAAGTAATCAACGGACGAAAGTGCTCAGGTGTCAAAATGACCCCTACCGCCGTTCTAGTGTTAAAACTACCTTGCATTTTATTCATCTATGCATGAACGATACATATAATAATATTATTCTCTTACATATTTCTTATACGTTTACATTCGATTACATTAAAGTATGGATACTAAACATTAATAGTGTTTATGTTATTCAAGAATATAAAATAATTTTCAAACGTTGCAATTTTATTAAAATAGTAAAAGGTCATGAATGCATTTTTTTCGGTTATTTCGGCATAATTTACATATTTAAATTTGTTGAGTTTTTTAATTTATTTTTTGCTTGCTGAAATTAAAATATTTTTTTATGAAAATACTTTGTTGTGCTAGAGATATAAAAATATTGTTTTTATGCATATTATTTTATAATTATTTAACACAATTATAGATAATAACCATTCAAATTTTTTTCAATTTTTAACAAATTTTTAATTAAGAAATGGAAATTGTTTATTTATTCATATATTTTTTTTATTATTATTTGTGCATAATTTTCTATGTTTTGTAAATCTAACTTGAACTACAATATATTTATATAAGAAATGGTGTTTTTTTCTACTTTAGAATATTTGTAATTTCAGGGTATATTTATCTTTTTCTTCCCCCCAAAAATTACTAAAAAAGTAAAAATTGTTGAATATAAGGAGCAGCGATCATTTTTATTCTTACTAAATTTTAATATAAACCAGTAAAGTTTTATATTTTGTTATATTTTACATTTTTTTACACGTCTTTTCATTACTTATGTTTTAAACACGAAATCATTGCAATAACTTTCTTTTACGCCAAAAGTAGAAGGTTTATTAAAGAAATGTCTCTTTCTTCAACTTACCTATCACCCAGACACATTATTAAAACTTCGAATGAAGTTGACTTTAGGGAAAAAATTTCAAAGTGTTAAGAAAAAATACCTGATAGTTTTTTTTTTTTTTTTTTTTTTTTTTTTTTTTGCTTCAGACTCAAAAATTTGTGAAGAAAGATAAATTGTTATATTTATTTCCGTTACATTGGCAAGGGTGTGTTTCTTTGTTATTTTGTCTTTCCTCAAAAGTATTTTTATTCTCGTTGTATGCACGTTTTCTCTTAAAACTTATTTTCATTGTTTTTATCATCTGAAGAAATCTTATTCGTCTCACTCCTCTGTCTTTCAGTCGCAGAGTTTGTTCTGAGAAATTGCGTAAGTTAGAGACTTGAAATTTTGCACACTTATAGCTGAATAGGAAATCTCACGAAAAATTATATATTTTTAAAGTAATGTTGTTTTAATTAAATGAATTAATTAAATGACATTTGATCATTTTTACGATTTAGACTTTAAAGCAGAATTTTAATTTCAGTCCTTTTTGCACAGGATAGATATCTAAGTGGTAGTGCATCTGCCTGATTATCAAAGTGTTCCCGGTTGGAAGTTCAGCGTGGGAAATTTTATCCACGAAATAGATTTTAATTTTTAATAGATTCAATTTTACAATTTTTTTGTAATTTCTTTTTGTCATTTTAAAGCTAAATGTACTTGCAAAATATATTATGGTTTTATGATATTTTTAATTCAAAAATGCTGTTTTGAAAGAAATTGTGAAATTCGCATATGACAACATTTCATTGTTCGATGCATAAATCATTTTCTTATAGATACTTTTCAGATATAGAAACATATGTTGTTATAATTGTCTAAACAGCAGTTCTTGAAAATTTTTAATTTGATTAAAAAATTATCATCAAATTGTTATGATTTTAAAATTAAATTTAATGGTTCTGTAATCTATGTTAATTATTGAAAAAGGTTAAGGATTTAATAATTATAAATTAGTGATTTTGGTTTATTAATTATTTGTTATGTGGAAAATTAGTGTGGTGTACTAGTGTTTTGAAATGAATATTAAGCAAAACCCTCTGTTCGGTTTTCGATTACACTTTTGTTTGATTTTTGTGTGTATGTGTTTTGGTCCCACTTGTTTTTATTTATGTGTCCTCATTTTAGTAACGTAGAAAATCTTTTTTTTTTTTTTTGTTTTCTGATTATTATGAAATTGTTTAGTGAAATGTCTAAAAATATTATTTATAACAATTAGACTTATCAAAAAGTAGAAATTATTAAAAAAAAAAAAAAAAAAAAAAAAAAAAAAAAAAAAAAAAAGGATTGCACTATAACAATTAGCATGGATTGCTTAATTTAGAATCTAATGAGGTTGTGAGCATAAATTTTAATAACTATAACTAAAACGTTTCATGCATGAAAAATACATTATGAAAATATAGCGTGCATTTTTTGTTAGCATAAAAAATTCGCAATAGCAAAAATGTGAACATATTTTTATATTTTCTCCAAAGCTTTCACAAAACTGTAGAATTTGACACCCACGTACTACGAATAGACATTGCTTTCGTTCCTATAAAATATCTTTTTATACAACAGTATTTATAAGATTAACAGTTTTTATCTTTTGCTTTTTTTACCCGTAATGTCAACTATACTTTTAGCACTAATGTTTGAAAACATAAACCGTCAAATATTACTCTTATACATCACAACCCAAATGTTTATTCAATAAATATATTTTCCTTCAACATAACATAGCTCAGTCCAATTATTAAACTTCCGAAGCTAACTTTAGGAAAGGGATTGTACTTTCGAAAAAGGATTTTAATGGAAATTCCTTTCAATAGTTTCGTTTGTACGGTTTGCTTTACACCGCGATAAATAAAGTAGAAAGTTAAATTGTAAAGGTTATTTTCTTGTTATTCTTTTACTGTTCAAAGTGGTATCTTTTTTATAATGTTTTGAGCTTTGTAAATTTCAACGTTATATTTTTAAAAGTGGTTTTGTCCTTAAAGATCAAGAAGTTTTTTCTTGAAAGTAGTTTTAATATTTCCAGAAATATATATATATATATATACTGTCATTAAACCTCATTAAAAATTTAGAATTCATTAACCGAATACAATGAACAGGGATTAGTTTTATTTTGTTAAGTTTTTCCGAAACATCACTCAGTCCAATCATTAAATTTTCGAAGATGAGTTTAAGAAAAAGATTGTATTTTAGAAAAAGTATTTCTAAGTTTAATGGAAAATCCTTATATAGTTCCGTTTGTACGTTTTCTTTACACCGCTATAAATAAAGTAGAAAGTTAAATTGTAAAAGTTATTTTCTTCATGTTTTTACTCCACACTGCGGTATCTTTTGTATAATGATTTGTGCTTTGCAATTTCAGTGTTATATTTTTAAAAGTTCTTGCTTTTTAAAAAAACAAAGATCAATATATATTTTTTTTTAATAAATTTATCAAATCTATTTTTTAAGGGGTCAGGTAACCTTTGAACACCAATAAAGTACATGGAACAGTGACCTCTGTAAGAATTGCAGTCATTATTTAACTAATTAACTTTTAATTATAAAATTGAAAACACATGTTAGGAACGATTTATTTTATCAATCAAAGTTGTTAGAAAAGGTATACACATGTATAGTTTTTTAAAATTTATTTTTAAAGATAATACAATTTTTACGAAAGAGTTATTCTTGCATGCATTGCGCGCATGATTTTTCCCATTTCAATGGCTGAAACAAGCCAAGATTATTTTAATTAATACAGATATAAAGTGTTTTCAAAATGACCTACAATGAAAAAAATAAAACTTGTAGATCTCGAGGAAAAAAAAAAAATGAGTAATTCGAAATATCGAGATTTTTTTAATTCAAAAGTAGCCGTGAATTCTAAACTTCTTACTTGAGAAACATAATAATAGGTGATTTTGTGCTTCTGTACGTTTAATACATCTACCGAAAATTTCGTGAAATTCTAGGCAACCGTTTTTTAGAAATCGTGCGCGCTATGATCAAAATCGCTGTTTTGAGAAAATTGGCTTTAAAGATTGAAAAACCCGTTGCTCATATAGCAACAGCTCAAAGTGTTTTAGACATAACTTCTCTTCTAATGCGAATTTTTGAATGGGGTTTGATTTTAAATGTTCCCAAAGAATCATATTTAATTATAAGCTATTTTTAAAAAAATCGATTTTTGGACGCTTCAAATGTTACCTGACCCCTTAAAAGTGTTTTCACCCTTAAAGATCAAAAAGTTTTTTTTTCAAAGTAGTTTTAATATTTCCAGAAAAAAATATATATAAATATATATTGTCATTAAACCTCATTAGAAATTTAGAATTCATTATACGAATATAATGAACAGGGATTAGTTTTATTTTGTTAAGTTTTTCCGAAACATCACTCAGTCCAATCATAAAATTTTCGAAGATGAGCTTAGGAAAAGGATTGTATTTTAGAAAAAGTATTTCCAAGTTTAATGGAAAATCCTTATATAGTTCCGTTTGTGCATTTTCTTTACACCACTATAACCCTTTAAGACCCGATGTATTTGTAAACAAAGCTAGTCATGCCTGTAAAAAGTAAAACATGGTCTGCAATCTCTACCTGATGATCAAAAATGATACTTTACTCTATCTGCAAACCCGAACCATTGTTCAATTCGAGATTTTATTACATACGACTCAGAAACAAAAATTTAAATGAATGTCTAACCCGCACGATCGTACGGGTTGGGTCTTAAAGCGTTATATAAAGTAGAAAGTTAAATAGTAAAAGTTATTTTCTTGTCATGTTTTTACTCCACACTGCGGTATCTTTTGTATAATGATTTGTGCTTTGTAATTGCAGTGTTATATTTTTAAAAGTTCTTGCTTTTTTTTTTTAAATAAAGATCAAGATTTTTTTTTCTTCAAAGTAGTTTTAATATGTTTAAAAATATATATATACTGTCATGAGGCCTCATAAAAAATTTAAAATTTATTATCCGAATATAATGAACAGGGATTAGATTCACTTTGTTAAGTTTTTCCAAATCATCACTCAGTCCAATCATTAAACTTCGGAAGTTGAATTTAGAAAAATAATTCTTCTATAGGAAAGGTATTTCTAAGTTTAATAAAAAATCTTCTCAGTAGTTTCGTTTATGTGGTTTGCTTTACACTGCAATAAATAAAGTACAATGTTATATTTTAAAGCTTATTTTCTTGCAGGGATTTTACTGTTCACTGCGGTAGCTTTTATATACTACTTTGTGCTTTGTTTATTTCAATGTTACATTTTTAAAAGGTTTTTTATTTTCATTAAAGAGCATGAAGTTTTATTTTCCCTTCAAAGTAGTTTGAATATTTTCAGATAATATCTATATATATATATATATAATGTCATGAAACCTCATTAAAAAGGTAGAATTTATTATCCAAATTTAATGAAGAGGGATTACTTTTCTTCTGTTAAATTTCTGTAAAAACACTTACAAAAAGGAGTAAAATTCTATGCTTTCTTTATTTCCGTTTCTGCATACGCTTTTTTAGTACGTATACTTAGGATTAGCGTCCTCGAGAGAATTTCTTTTTTGCTAAAATTCAAAGCTTTATTGAAGAAATTCCTCATCATGTGGAATTTAATTTTTTACGGTAAATATTTCCTTAATAGAAGCTTGAGTGTGAGAAATAATGATGGAAAACAGCATATATTTTCTTTAACAGAGAAATTTAACAGCATTCTTATTAGGTGAGATTGGGGTAATTATAATCACATTTTGACAATTTGAAATTTTACAATTAATCGCCAGAGAATGAAGTGGACTATTTACTAATGTTACGTACAATTTTCCTCAGTAGGTAGTTGTCTCTTGAAATGTGTAAAGAACAATTTTCAATGTACCATGACACCTGGTACAAATATTTCTTTCAAAAAATACCTTTTTAATCCAAGTCATGATTTATAAGATACACAGTCATGGGTAAATGGTATTAAACGATAACGGTGTGAACTTTACATCAAGATATTTTTGGTTTTACGACTACAGCTAATACAGTATTGGAAAGATAACTACGCTAAAAAAAACCCGTCTTTTAAGGGATTTTCAATATTTATATATTTTACACTCTGCCTACAAAACAAAATCCAATGCAAAATTTTCTATTGGAAATTCATAGCATTGTTGTATTACTAAAGAACTACTATTTAACGAACTAATAATTATTATTTTTTTTCAAAATAACAAGAAATGCAAGAAACGGCGGAGGGGGAGGGGATCTGTCAATGCTCATATGCTGTGAAGGAGGAAAATTTCATTTACATGGAATGTATTGAAGCATATTATGTCTAAAATATGCATTCAAGATTATAACTGCAAAATAAAATTGTAAAATACATCTTTTGCTAACACCAAATGTGTAATAATGCAAAGCAAACTATGGCTATTTCCCAGGATCTGTAAACTGAGAGATTAAAAAATGTATTCTAAACCACAATTTGATTTAAATAGAAAATAAAATTTGATATCCCAATTTACCCTTAATCGAAAATTTCTATCACCTTAATTACCCCGAAAATTCTATTTTTGGGTTAATTAGAAACATGTAGATTATGAACATTACGATTCGTCTGTTGCAAAACTTAACCATTTATTCTTAGACAATCTTTTTCTGAATTTAAATCATAGCTAAATTTCTGTATTCCTACAATTTTTGAAACAGGACCTTTTAAACTAAAATAGTCTCACTTTGACGAACACTTTGACGTTTTTTTGTGTTTTGGAAAACAATAGTGATTGTTGCTACAAGAACGTACATTTTCACTCGAAAAAAAATTGTACGCGTAGAATATCAGTCAGACTTCGTAGTTATAATGGTCTATTTTTTATCTGTTACAGATTGCCCCTGAAGTACCCATGATTCCAACTGCCATTGATCCTAATTACACCTACCTCCCCTATCAGAATACATTTATCTTTCTTTTTTTTTTTCAAAAGATACATTAAAATTATAGAATTTATTATCCGAAAATAAGGAATATAGATTAATTTTATTCTGTTTAAGTACAATAAAAACTGCTTGGGAAAGCAATAATATTATATCATTTTTTTCCGTTTTAAAGACGGTTGAAAGACAAACGCCTTCAACCAGGTTTCTTTTGCAGTCCAAAATTTGCATATTTACGGAAGATATTTCCCAGCTTGAGGAATTAAAAATATTTCTTGTGTAAAACATTTCCGCAAAAAAGCTTCTGCATGAGAAATAATCATAGAAATCAGTCTTTTCTTCAATAAAGAAATTTTCTATTATTCTGTTTATCAGAGTTGATTTATTCTCTTTTCCAAAAGAAGCATTAAAATGTTATAGTTCACTATCCGAATATAATGAAGAATGGATTAGTTTCGTTCTTTTAAAGTTCATTAAAACTCTTAGGAAAAGCAATAAAATTTTGTGTTTTGATTATTTCCGTTTTTGCATCCGCATTTTTAGTACTTAAGCTTTAAAGAGGAACGTCTTCGAATAACTTTGTTTAATGCCTAAATTTACACGTTTATGGAAGACATTACTCTGCATGGGGAATAGAAAAGATTTTGCACTGAAAAGGTTTCCGTAAAACAAACTTCTGATTGAGAAATAATCATATAAAACAGCACATGTCTTTTATTCAAAAAAGACATTCTCCAATATTCAGTTTATCAGAGTTGACTTAGTCTCTTTTGCAAAAACCGCATTAAAATGTTATAATTCACTATCCGAATATATTGAAAAATATATAGTTTCATTGTTTTAAAGTTCATTAAAACCCTTAGGAAAAGAAATAAAATTTTAAGTTTTGTTTATTTCCGTTTTTGCATCAGCCATTTTAGTACTTATGCTTTAAAGAGGAGCCTCTTCTAATATGTTTGTTTAATGCCCAAATTTACACGTTTATGGAAGAAATAACTGTGCATGTGAAATAGAAAAGATTTCACATTGAAAAGATCTCCGAAAATAAGCTTCTGCCTGAGAAATAATCATGGAAAAAGAGCAAGTGTTTTTTTTAGTCTTATGTCTTTAAGTTTAGAATATTCAGTTTATCAGAATAGACTTATCCTTTTTTCCAATAACAACATTGGAAATTTAAAATTATTATCCGAATATAGTGAACATATGTTAATTTTATTCTGCTAAATTTCTATAAATGCTCTTATGTAAAACAATAAAATTTTTATTTTTATTTTTTTAAATTTTTATATTCTTCTTTTTAGTATTTACGCTTTAAAGACAAGAGGCTTCGAATAATTTTCATTAATGCCAAAATTGACACATTTACGGAAGAAATTTCTCATCATGAGGAATGGAAAATAAATTATTCGGGAAAACATTTCCGTAAAACAAAACTTCTACAGCACAAATAATGATGTAAAACACCATGTCTTTTTTCCAAGAAAGGCACTTTACAATATTCAGTTTATCATTGTAGATTTATCCTCCTTTAGAAAATTACATAAGAATTTATTAGATATAATGCACACAATTTATTCTGTCAGGATTCTACACTGTCAAAAAAATTGTAAATTTACGTGTATTTTACCGTAAATTACTCCCGTAAATTTATGGTAAATGCAACTTTTTCTAAATAAACGGTAAAATTCCGTAAATTTCATGTTTTACGGACACTACCCGTTTATCTAAAGGCGAGGTTCGTTTATCCAGGACCAAAGTCCGTTTTTTGTTATGTGTCCTTTCCTGCAATCTCTGCTGCAGTAAAATTACAGCAGTATTTTTTTACAGTGTATAAAATATCTATTGACAAGTAATAAAATTTTAAGTTTTATTCATTTCCGTTTTTAAATCGGGCTTTATAATCGGGCTTATGATTTAAAGAGGAGAGACTTTGAGCAACTTTATTTAATGCGAAAATTTAAACGTTTATGGAAGAAATTCCTCTGATGAGGAATCGAAAAGATTTTATATGGAAAATATTTCCATAAAATTAGCTTCTGCATGAGAAATGAAAATCGAAAAAGATCTTGTCTTTTCTTCAACAAAGAATGTTTACAATATTCACTTTATCAGAGTATATTATTCCTCTTTTCTAAAACACCATTGGAAATTTAAAATTATTATCCGAATATAGTGATCATATCTTAATTTCATTCTGTTAAATTTCTATAAAATCTTCTATGCAAAACAAAACAAATTAACTTTTATTTATTTTCCTTTTTACATCTTCCCTTATAGTACTTACGATTTAAAGACACAAGTCTTGGAGTAACTTTCTTTAATGCCAACATTTACACGTTTACGGAAGAAATTCCTCATCATGAGGAATGGAAAACATTTTATACGGGAAAATTTCTGTAAAAAATATTCTGCAGTATAAATAATGATGTAAATCAACATGTCTATTCTTCAAGAAAGAAACTTTACAATATTCATCTTATTTTAATAGATTTATCCTCTTCTCCAAGAACGGCATTAAAATTTTAGATTTTATTGTCCGGATATGCTGAACGTAGATAAGTTTCATTGTTTTAAGATTCTATAAAATATCCTATAAAAAGAAATAAAATTTTATCTTTGTTTATTACCGTTTTTGAATATTCTCTTAGTGCTTATGCTTTAAATATCAGCTTATTCCAGTAACTGAAAGTTTTTAAAAATACACGCCAGAATGAGATATGGAAAATATTTTACAATGTAAACATTTAAGTAAAAAAAAACTTCTGAGTATGATGGAAATAATAATGGAAATAATAATGATTGAAAACTTCATGTATTTTTTCAAGTTAGAAATTTCACAATATTCAGTATATCAAAATATATTTATCCTCTTTACGAAATCTGAATTAAAATTTCAAATTTATTATCTTGGTATAATGCACACAGATTAGTTAATTCTGTTAAATTTCTATAAAATCTCTATTGAAAAGTAATAAAATTTTAAGTTTTGTATGTTTCCGTTTTTCCATCGGGCTTTTTAATACTTATGCTTTAAAGACGAGCATCTTCGAGTAACTTTAATGCGAAAATTTAAACGTTTATTAATAAAATTCCTGTGCAAAAGGAATGGATAATACTTTATATGGAAAACTGCATAGTAAAAAAAAGCTTCTGCGTGATAGATAATGATGCAAAACAGCATGTTGTTTCTTCAAAGACATTTTACAGTATTCTTTTTATCAGAATACATTTACCTTTATTTAAACCTCTACATTAAATTGGAGAACTTATTTTCTGAATTTAATGAAAAAATATACATGTCAGTTTTGTAGAATTTCTAATAAAACTCTTATGAAAAGAAGTAGAATTTTTTGCATTGTTTATTTCCATTTTTGCATCTGCATTTTTGGCACTCATACTTGACAAATGATCGTCTCCAAGTAGCTTTATTTCAGGTCAAAATTAAAACTTTTATTAAAAAAATGTAGCAACATATGGATTGGAAAATATTTCAAAAACAGCAACTGCATGCGAAATAATGTTAGAAAATATGTTGGTATTGTTTATTCCTATTTTTGCATCCGTCTTTTTATTACATATACTTGACGGATGTACGTCTACAAATAGCTTTCTTTCAGGTCAAAATTTAAACTTGTAGTAAAGAAATTCTGCAGCATTAGGAATGGAAAATATTTTATAAAAGTTTCTGTATTAGAAATAATGATTGAAAATATCATGTCATTTCTTTAACAAAGAAATTTTACAATAATTATTTTATCAGAGTACACTTATTTCTCCCAAAAAACTACATTAATATTCTGAAATTTATTATCCGAATATTATGAACATACATTAGTTTCATTCTGTTAAATTTCTGTCAAACCTGGCATGAACACGACTAAAATAAAACATTTTGGTTTAAGTCCGTTTCTCAATCCGAATTTTTAGAATTTTTGCTTTAGGGATGAGTATTTTCAAGTAACTTTCTTTCACTCCAGAATTCAAGGATTTTTAATAGCAATGTTTCTGCATGAAGAATGACAAATATATTTTATATCGAAACTGTTTCCATAGAAAAAGCTTCTGTGTGAGAAATAAAATTGAATAGAATATCTATTTTCTTTTTTAAAAATCTTCACTATATAGGGAGAATTATTTTTTGTTCAAAAAATTCATAAGAATTAAAAAAAAAAAATACTAAAATTTAATGAAATTGAAATTACTTTCTTTGCTATAAAATAGATACAAATATAAACAATAACAATTCTTGAAAATCAATATAATGTTTTATTTATTTTTCCCCCATAGTTTCGTTTATCCTTTTTGGTACTTATTTTCAAATAGGTAATCCTTTAAATAACTCTTTTATACACCAAAATCTAAAGGTTTTTTAAAAGATATTCCTTCTTTTTAACCCAAACATCACTCAATCTAATCATTAAAGCTTGGAAGAAAACTGACTTTAGAGAAAGTGTTTCAAAGTTTTAAGGAAAATACCCAGTACTTTATTTTATGCGGCTTGAGTTACTCTAGGCTAAATCGAGTAGAAACTTAAATTGTAAAGATCTTTTGTTTTTGTTTCGTTTCACTTGTTTGTAGTGTTTTTTGTATACTAGTTTGAACTTTCTTAAATGCATTATTATAATTTTAAAATGTTTATATTCTTAGATTAAAATGCAACAATATCCTATCTATTTTAAAATAGTGTAATATCATAGAGTCATGTTTCATAAGTATTATTAAAATTTGAGTTGTGTTAAAGCATATTGGAATAAAAAAATATGTTTTTTTAGGAAACAATGTTCTCATCTAATTTAATACGAATGAAACTAATCCCAAAAAACTGTTTCTAATATAATGTTAAGCGTAATAAAGTAGAGCGCGGATTATCGGGCCCTCGATTAACCGGATTGTTCAATTAACCTGTGCAATAAGGGACCACAATCTTTTTACAGCATTCTCCAAAATTTTTGAAGTGAAAATTCTTTAGGCGCGGTATCGTAAATTTGGCTGGATGACGCGAAGGTTAGCCCTTAAATAACTTTTCCTAATCATAAATTAATAAAATCGCCAACAACTGAAAAGAGAGCAATGCATAAAAAAACTGTTTCCAGAACCTAAGAAATTTCACTTGCAAATCGCAAGAGTTCAACCCCCCCCCCCCAACCAGTCATTAGTTATGATATTCAGACGATTTGCAACTTGACGAAATGTTTATAACATATTCGATATTAATATGAAATTCCTTCACACACGGGCTAAGGCAGCATCTGACGGGCTTTAACATGCATTCTCGATCAGATGCTGTCTGAGAATCCGTGTAAAAGTTAATGTGATTTAAAGGTTAATAAAACTAAGGAAAAAATACTTAGGTGTGAGTTGTAAATAGTGAGGCTGAGTACACAGGGAAACAGAGATGGTTTTTAAAAGTAGTTAATAATTGTACCGCTTGATGTCTGCATGTTAACTGATGATATTTTTTTATGTATCCTCAAGCCATATTTCAAGCGTGGACGCTTGTAAGGTGAGACAAGAAAGTATTGTTTCGGGCCCAATGTGACAGAGAGAGTTATTGCTTAAACTCTACATCATTTTTCAATAAATCTGAGACATGAAATGCTGGTGCGCAGAGAAACAGCATAAAATTTGTTGCATTGCAATTATATTTATTCTACAATGACTAATATGCATAATATGATTCTTTAACAATTTATCAGTTTGTGGATCTTTTAAATCATTTCACATTTTCGAACGATGATTCATAGATACTTAAAAATCCTTTCACAGCAATTTCATTTACCAGATTCTGAATTTTATCAGTAAAACTCATAAAAATTAATTTTTACATTACAGTTAGGGTAACGTGGGGATAGATGCCGTAGTTTTACTTTTCTTCTTGTAAAATATACAATAAACCAATGATCAAAAACTAAGTATCAGAAATCATGAATCAAACTCTATAGAATCTAATTTCTATGTTAAACAATTTAAAACCCTTTTAATAAAGTAGGCATAATTATTTTACCAAACGTCATTTTTAAACATAATTTTTTATGATGTCAGATGCAGGGTGGAGAAAAAAAGCTATTACCTTTATATATATTAGCAACTTGCATTTTTATTTTCTCAAGCTACTTAAAATGAAAATAAATACTATTAAACTTGCAAAAATTATATATATATATATATATATTAGCAACTTGCATTTTTATATTCTCAAGCTACTTAAAATGAAAATAAACACTATTAAACTTACAAAAATTATATATATATTCTGAAAAGTTTAACGAAAATCCAAAAGTGTAAGTTCAAAAAATAAAACTTAAGACAAAAAATGAAAATAAAAACATTTGAATTAAATGAATGGATAGCATAACTATTGGAAACAATGTACAGCATAATTACAAAAAAAGATATAAATCACTGGTTTACATCCAAGCGAGCATTGTAGTTTGCTCTTAATATAAGTATTAGCTCTATTCTATTTAGGCCCTAGTCTGTTTATTTTTGGGAATTCTTCTCATTCTTTGATTTTATATTTCCATTCGCCCACAATCACACCACATTTCCCGTTGGAAAAGTAATTTGATTATTTTTCATGCAGCCACCGATTGGATTTTATGCACTGAATCCTGTTAGCCTTAGACTTTGTTTCTTGATAAGGCTCAGGACACTCAGCACATTAACAGTTATCAAATTCTGGCATCCAATACTGGCATCAGAATCCATAATATGAACAATTTTGTCATTGTCGGAAGATGACTCATGTTTCTGTTTCTTCCTCAAATAAGGTATTTTCAAGTTGATCTTTCCCTTCCATTATTTCCCATTTTACTTCCTCCAAACTGCCGGTCTTTGACGCTTTCTAGTTTCCTTTTCTTTTTATTTCCTTCTTCTTTTTTCTTCTTTAAAAACTCTGTACTTGTAGTATTTGAATCCGTTTGGTTTCTGTTTTTTGGGTGTATTGGTCTTTTGAGCATTGGCATTGGAGATATTTTGTTTGACAGTTTATATGTTGAGAATCGTAAAAGGCCTACGTTTTCCTTATTCGCACATGGTGAACCAATATTATAGCTCAGAATATTTTTTTAAGTAGCTGAAAGCGCTAATATACGCTCATTTAAATGTTAGTTCTACTGAAATCGCAGTGATGAATTTATTGAACTGAAAAACAAAAATATATTTTGCGGTATCTGTCCCTGAACTTCGGTGCGGCATCTGTCCTATAGTGGCGGGTAAGATGCGCGCCGCATTTTTGTGTCATGTGAGCGACGCGAGCGAAAGGCAAGCACATGTCTGCATACTACGAAGAACTAGTCTACAGTTTCAATCGGTTTTGGATGAAATACCTCCTTATTTGTCTTAAAATAGATAATAAATCTTTATTAGAATAATTTTCGCAACTTATCACGCAGGTTCGAAGCATAAAAACTGGTATAAATGTGTAAACACGTACAATTAAGCGGTGCAAACGCATCCAACATCGCACAGAACAGAGGAACACTACGAGATTCTTAAATTGGTCTATGGAGCACTAGTGTCGCCCGCACAATCTCTGCGGCATCTGTCCTACCGCGGAGTCTCTCCCTACTTTACCCTATATTTATTCAATAATAATCATATGAATTATAAGATTCTTTAATATGTTGTTATACCTTTGAGAGAAGCCCGTCTTTAAATGAAAGTTAATTTTCTAAACTTACCAATATATATCAAGAACAAATTCCACTTAATCAATTAACGATATACATTGCGACTGTGTACTAAGTGTGTTACAGAATGAGACGTATTATAATTATATTTCAAAGTTTTTATTCTCCTTTTTCTATTCAGGTTTATTAGAAAATAAGATAAGCAAGATGTTCTTTTCTCCTTTTAAAACTTTCTACATTGCGACTATGTAAAGTGCAGTACACAATGAGACGTATTCTAATTATATTTCAAAGTTTTTATCCGCATTTTCAATAAAGCAAGCAATAAAGTAAGTTCAATAAAGTAAGCAACATGTACTTTTGAACTTTTAAAAAGTTTAATAACGAGATTATGTACTAAGTCCTTTACACAAAGAGGTGTTTTCTAATTATATTTCAAACATTTTATTATCCTTTTTCTATTCAAGTGTATTAGAAAATAAGGTAAGCAAGATGTATTTTTGAAATTTAAAATGTTTGAAATTGCGACAAAGTAGTAAATGCAGTACAAATGAGACTATTCTAATTACATTTCAAAGTTTTTATTGTCCTTTTTTCTATTCAGTTGTATTAGA
The DNA here is from genome assembly GCA_963932465.1 of Maratus speciosus. Classification (NCBI taxonomy): domain Eukaryota; kingdom Metazoa; phylum Arthropoda; class Arachnida; order Araneae; family Salticidae; genus Maratus; species Maratus speciosus. Next base: position 539,247,466 of record OZ010786.1, on the reverse strand, counting down.
AAATAAGGTAAGAACGATGTTCACAAAATAGGATTAAGCGATTTTTTTACATACAGTAGAGCGCCGATTATCCAAACAAGTCGCGACCGACCCTAGTTCGGATAAGCGAAAGTTCGGATAAATGGACAGACAATTTAAGGGATGTTCTTGACTACACTAAAACCTTCACACTTTATCCAGGCTTAAGACTGGCAGCATTACTTAGTGCTGGCGTGTTTAATTTTTTTGTTACCTTTTTTTTCATTTAAAATTTTCTTTTCCTCTTTTTATCATTTTCTTTACCCCAGGTATCCTCCCATTTAAGCAAAAAAGCTGTCGATTGTTACTTGCTTCAAAGAAGACATTCTTTTAAATGCTGCCGTATCTCGAATTCTTCTTAACACTAGAACGCCCGCTACCATTTTCCCCATAGAACGCCCGCGGGAGTCGCTTCGACTCCTGTCTGTTTTAAAAGAGAAAAAATAAACGAAACGCATAGAAATGAATAGAAGAATGCAAATATAATATTTATATTTGAATTTAAGATTCATATATATGTATTACAATTGAAAGAACAATATTTATATACGCATTTTTAAGAAATTGGAAAATATTTTCAAGGGAAATACTTACAGAATCGTTTCGAATTTTCAATCTGAAATACAGTTTTTGCGAGTGCAGTCAGTTTTGGCCAAACATTTTCCACAAACCATTTTCTTGCATGTTATGCAATCATTGAAAGTCATGTTGCCTTTACATAGTTTTACTTCGCATTTTCTTCTCTTTAGGGATTTTGTTTCAGATGATGTATCAGCGAGTCTTTTTCTTGTTGGTTTATTTTTAGCAGATGTATAATTTTGACGCAATTCATCTGCTAATAACTGAATAAATGCTTGTCTGCTTATTTTTGTTTCTCCGGTAACTTCTTTAAAAATGATCATGACATTAATTGCTGCTAAATCTAAGAGATTGTAAAAAGTATGCACAGGCCATCTTCTGGAGGGCGCCTTCACTGAATATTTCCTAGCCATTTGATCAATAACGTCAACACCACACTTAGTTTCATTATAAAATCTAACAGTTTCTGGGGTTTTCTTTTCGTTGTTTTCAATATCAATGAATGGGTGGAGAGTGATAAGAATAATAAAATTTTTCTTTCTCTTTCCTTGATACACGGTTAGAGTAGTACCGGTTTCTTCGTGTTTTAGAAATTTTGTTTCGTATAATTTATCTTTCGAATCTTTCAAAGTTTTTGGAATTTCTCTCCTAGTTTTTCTCATAGTGCCTACTAAACTAGTACCTTTCTTTTTCAGTTCTTTAGCCAAACGCAGTGACGTGAAATAATTATCAACCGTGACGTTAATGCCTTTGTTTAGAAATGGCTGCATCAATCGCATAACTACATATTCTGATAAAGTTTGATCTGAAGGCCGTTCTTCACATTTGCCTAAATAAGGGAACGCATTCAGAAAGTACTTTATTCGAAGGTCTACTGCAAGCCAAAACTTTTGTCCGTATTTATCCGCTTTTGAAGGTATGAATTGCGTGAAAGGACAACGCGTTTTGCTTGGAAATAACTGTTCATCTATTGTTATATTTTCACCAGGCTTGAAACACGCAATACAGTTTTCAGTGAATCCATTTCATATATCAGATATCATTCCAAATTTATCTGTTTTTAAGCGTATAGATCTGGTAGATTTCAAATCGAATAAAAAGCGTAAAATTTCACAAAACCTATTTCTTCCCATAGTTTCAGTGCAAAAATTCAAACCCCATGAGTTTGACCACAAAGAATGAATATCAATTCCATTTGCACACCATGCACCTCGGGCATACAAAATTCCAATAAAGGCATATAGCTCGTCTAACGTAACTGTCCAGTTATCGGTTTCAAGAACACGTCTTGCCTCTGTTTCTGTGCATCTTTGTATTGGTTACAGCATTTTTTTATCTACAAATAAGAGCCATGCACTCAAAATGCTTTCAGATTTCACGAATTCCTTAGCATAAATAGTTGGTCCAGTAGTCTGACACATGATATCTTCCAGAAATTTTCTTATTTGCACAAATTTTCCATTGTGTGCCATCTGGAGCGACATGAATTCCATCTCTTTCAGATGCAATAATTAGCGCATCTTCATTTGTATCGGAATTTGATGAAGAATTATTTCCAATACTAATTTCTTGAATTTCGTTTTCATTTTCTGATAACTCACCACCTTCAGATTCATTATCTGAAAGCTCTCGTAATAGAGCAGTTATTTCGTCCGGTGTTAGAATTTTTTTCCGTGACATTATGTTTTATTTCTAATAAAAAGGAAGAACGGAGTTGCTTAGTTATGCTGAAACACAAGACTGATAAAAATTGAAACAAAAATTCAATTCGAATTATACAAAGAATTTCGCAAGCAGTACGCAATCATTTCAGCAGGTGCATGGAACTAACCATTTTTCTCAACAAAAGGGGTGTAGAGAAAAGAGGAGTAAAAACATTTACTTTCCTGATAACAGATAAAAATATTATGAATCCCAAGGTCATGTTACGCAAAAATAATGAAAGCATTTTACAAATCTTACTTTGGAGTCGATTCGACTCCGTTGGGCGTTCTAGGGGTAATGCCTCATTATCAATTTATTAAATGTGCAAATAATTTATAAATTTCAGAATAAATAGAGATTATAAAAATAATAAAAGTCAAGGAAGCGGGAGAAAAAAAATCAAAATTTCTCAGAGATATGGGTGTTTTAGGAGCATTTGGAGTCGAAACGACTCCATCGGGCGTTCTAGTGTTAAATACGTTAGTTGCGTTGCTTCTTTAAATACGTTAATCATCGTTCTGCTGGCGTTCGAGTGATTTCATAGCTGTTTTCAAACATTCAAAGATTTCGTTATGTGATGGACCTGTGTCATTTTCAGAGCAATCGTTTTCATTATTTTTTTCATTTCATCCCCTTTCCCTAAGTCTTTTATTTTTATTCTCTTGTTACTGCTCCCAACAATACACTAATTGGGGATTCAATTTCCCATTCTAAATCTGAAGTTGGGAAAAAATTAAAAAATAAGGTGTTTGGATAATTATAAGTTCTGTTTTAAAACATTTTGAGATAAATAGGGTATTCGGGTAATTGGAAGTTCGGTTAAAAATTTTTTTGAGAGAAATAGGTTTTTCGGATAATTGGAAGTTCGGTTAATTGGAGTTCCGATAATCGGTGCTCTACTGTATACTAAAAGTTACTCACATATAAAAAAAAATGTCTCTGAAACTCAATATATCACACTTTTATTAGAACATAGAAAAGAATATTAAATTTGTAGATTTTCCTTACTATGAGAAATCTTTATAATTAAATTATTTTAATCATAGATTTAATCATTTAAACCGAAAATTATCAGTGCTTCGATGAAAAATTACACTAGATAAACCTTTCCTAGAAAGTTTTTGAAATGGAAATTTTCGTCAGTATTCTTTATTTTCCTCATCGGTGAACAAAAAAGATAAATGAAAGATGATTTATTTCTAAACTAAGATCACATCCAAAAATTTTGCATTTTTATGGGTGTCATCCATCACTTCAGAAATCGCAATTCTTTCTGAATATTTTAAGAAGTAATTTGTCTCTTCTATTAAACTTTACTGAATTGCTTCAAAAAAATAATACGGAATAAATATTTTTCAGAAAAAAGTTTTAAAAAAAGCAGATTTATGTACATATGATACAAAAAATTATTTTATTTATGTCACAGAATAAAAGGGATAATCAGTAGATAAATATGTCTTTTAATTCGAAAAAACTAATATAATATATTTTATTTAAAATTGTATATAAAATTAAAATTATTTTAATATATATATATATATATATATATATATATATATAATAAATATATTTATATATAAATATTTGAATGTCTTTATTTTCCTTTTTACATTCAGTTCTATTAGAAAATAAAGTAAGCAAGATGTTAAAAAAAAGGATTAAGAGATTTTTTTAACATACCTACTAAAAGTTATAATTGTCGTAATCAATTTTTTTTAATTGTCTCTGATTCGTAATATATCTCACTTTTACTAGACAATTGATAAGATTATTGAATTTGTATATTTTCCTTACTATGAGAAATCTTTATAATTAAATTATATTAATCATAGATTTAATCATTTAACCAGAAAATTATGAGCGCTTCAGTGAAAAATTACATTAGTTAAACCTTTCCCAGAAAGTTTCTGAAATGGAAATTTTCGTCAGTATTCTTTATTTTCCTCATCGGTGAACAAAAAAGATAAATGAAAGATTATTTATTTCTAAACTAAGATCACATCCAAAAATTTTGCATTTTTATGGGTGTCATCCATCACTTAAGAAATTCCAATTCTTTCTGAATATTTTAAGAAGTAATTTGACTCTTCTATTAAACTTTACTGAATTGCTTTAAAAAAAGTAATACAGAATGAATGTTTTTTTTTTTTTTTAAGTAATAAAAAGCACATTTATGTACGTATAATACAAAAAAAATATATATATTTATGTCACAGAATACAAATGATAATCAGTAGATAAATATGTCTTTTAAATAGAAAAAAAACTAATATAAATATATATTTTTTTAATTATATATAAAATTTAAATTATATTAAAATTGTACATAAAACTTAAAAATATATTATAAAATAAATATATTTATATATAAATATTTGAAATTTTTTCATTTCCTTTTGTATTCAGTTGCATTAGAAAATAAGGTAAGCAAAATGTTTCACAAAAAGAGCATTAAGAGATTTTTTTAATATACCTACTAAAAGTTGTAATGTCATATTCATTTTTTTATTGTCTCTGAATCGTAATATATCTCACTTTTATTAGAAAATCGATAAGAATATTGAATTTGTAGATTTTCTTTATTATGAGAAATCTTTATAATTAAATTATTTTAATCATTTGACCAGAAAATATTAGTGCTTCGGTGAAAAATTACATTAGTTAAAGCTTTCCGAGAAAATTTGCGAAATGAAAATTTTCTTCACTGTTCTTTATTTTCTTCATGGGTGAACAAAAATGATAAATGAAAGATGATTTATTTCTAAACTAAGATCACATCCAAAAATTTTGCATTTTTATGGGTGTCATCCATCACTTCAAAAATTCCAATTCTTTCTGAATATTTTAAGAAGTAATTTGACTCTTCTATTAAACTTTACTGAATTGCTTGATAAAAAATAATACAGAATGAATGTTTTTTTTAAAAAAAAAGTAATAAAAAGCAAATTTATGTACGTATAATACAAAAAAAAAATATTTATGTCACAGAATACAAATGATAGTCAGTAGATAGATGTTTTTTAAATAGAAAAAAAAAAGTAATATAAATATATATTTTTTAAAATTATATATAAAATTTAAATTATATTAAAATTGTATATAAAACTTAAAAATATATTATAAAATAAATATATTTATATGTAAATATTTGAAAGTTTTTCATTTCCTTTTGTATTCAGTTGCATTAGAAAATAAGGTAAGCAAGATTTTTCACAAAAAGAGCATTAATAGATTTTTTTAATATACCTGCTAAAAGTTGTAATTTTCATATTCATTTTTTTTATTGTCTCTGAATTGCAATATATCTCACTTTTATTAGAAAATCAATAAGAATATTCAATTTGTAGATTTTCTTTATTATGAGAAATCTTTATAATTAAATTATTTTAATCATTTAACCAGAAAATTATCAGTGCTTCGGTGAAAAATTACATTAGATAAAGCTTGTCCCGGTAAATGTTCATTATGATGAAATCATATCTTTATTTGCCGCAAAAAGACCATATTTTTTGTAAAAATTTCAAAAATTTCAATTTTTCATTTTTTTTTTCTAAATTTTTATAATTTTTATAATATGTCTAGAAATAAATAATTTTACTTTATATCTATTAATATATCATAATTCTTTATAACTATTTGTAATAGACTTGAAAATAAAGTTAATCATTCATTTTTCTTGACGATCGCTTCATCTACTGATGTTTTACTTCATAACAGCCAATTCATGCCACAAAAATTATATAAAATGAGCAAAATGTTTTAGTATTTTATTAATTAAAATATAGAGATGTTTAACCGAAACGGGTTAAATAAACTTAAAATGAAGAAGAATTTAATGTAAATGAATTTATAATATAACTTGCTTTCAGATGAAGCCATTATTTCTCGAGAGGCCAAAACTGATCAGATGTGATCCTCCCTCTGTTCTAGTAAACAAACTTTATCAGTGCTTCAATGAATAATTTCACGCATCTTTCTAGTGATTGAGTGGGACAAGGAAAGTTATAATAGATGGTATCTTTAATCGAACATTTTAAACTCACCAGCGTTTTTAGTCGATAAAGAAACCATAACAGGTAGTTCCGTTAGTTTTCAGTTTTGTCAGTAGACTAAAGCCATACAATTTTAAGCTTCAGTGTTTATGTCCGCTATGATAAAGTGACGAATGGCACTATTCTAGTCCACAGAACTTCATGCTTTTGCAATTTTCTTCATGGCTGGGGCCCTGATGTTCTCCTCTTCATATGCTATCATTCCAAAGAGGCTATTTGTATGATTTGCGAAATAGTCATTTCGTGAAAATACAGGAACTATAATCTTTCGTAGATTATCTGTCAAGTAACGTAAGTTAATAACTATAGTCCGCAGATTCTGGAAAACATACGTGATTCATTTTAATTGTGAACCAACTGATGCAGTACATTTTCGCGATGTACTCAAAGAGTATGACAAGTTAAGAAGAGGCTTTCTTTGTTCCAACGTAGAGTCTCAAAATTCGAATAGCAGTAATGATCCACCTTGTGTGAAATATTTGTCCAGGGACTCAGCAAAAAAGGTCAATTGTATACACGCGTGTTGAAAGAGAGTGCAATATTTTAGACATATACTTCTGGTCAGTTGACAAAACATCTTTATCAACAGCTAGGTGATCAGATTAAATTGGTTTAAATTTTGCAATTGGTAATAATTCGCAAATCGCAAGAGATCAACCAATTGGGCCACAATATGATAGAGAACCTGTTTTTTGTCATCAACATGTGTGAAAAGATGTCTCAGTGGAAGCTCATTGAAGTGAGGTCAAGGAAGCCAATAAAGTGGTTTTTTAAAAGTTGTTCTCAACTAATCCTACTATAACACCACCTTTGCATCCTGTTTTGAAGACAGTTCCGCGAAATTCAACTGCAATTATTATTCCAGTCGGGATTTCATTTTTCTTCAAAAAATCTATAATGTCATTGCATATAGAAGTCGCCTTGCCAGACGATGGTGTCAAATGACGAAAATAATTCAGACCTGGTTCTAGTACAAAGATATATGTTCCTCCTTGACTTCGCAAAGAGGAAACTTTGCCATCTCTTTAACCTGGCAGATATTTCTATCTTTAGGGCCATCAAAGTGTAGAGTAAAAGGAGTACATTACAAAAAAAAAAAAAAACGAACAAAGTGAAACGTGGCTCCCTAGCACCGAGAAATTAATTTTACGTGCAGGCAGCTGCAGGTGTTTCTATCATTGAGCATTTTTTTTTTTTTTTTTTTTTATAGAATTACAGTAATCATGGTTAACAATGTGCATGAAATTAACAACATAAAATGCCTTTCCCAGCCTATTAGAAATGTAAAAAATCTGAAAACATTACAAAAGTTATGAAAATTGGAAAAATGAAAAACTTTAATTTTTAACATTTTTTAGAAATTTTGGCCCTGTTGTGGCGGTAAAAGCAACGATGTCACAAAAATGAAATGTTAATGTTACATTACTAATATCTTGGCGTGGCTATTGCGTTCTATTAGAAATTGAATAAGTATGATTGGATAAATAAAAAAAAAAAAATTGCTAAAAGTAAGTTTTTTGCGATTTTTTCGAAATTTGGACCCCTTGCGGCGGTAAAAGATATTAACCAATCTGTGTAATATTTTACGTATTTTATCTTTTTTACAAAAGGCAACTTTTCCGCGCTATTACGTTTCTATTATAAATATTTCGGTTTTTTCGACCCACCCTAATGTGCATATCTTGTGAATTTCTTAATTCCAAATAGTACATCTAAATGAAATAAAAACAATGTATACAATTACGGTCAAGATGTTTGTCAATTTCAAAATAAGATATAAGGCACTGAAACTCGTTTATCCCAAATTACTTTTTTTTGTTTCAGTTCCAATTATCTTAGTCATAATATCATAATCGTTAATCGTAAATAATCATAATAGATAAAGGGTGATTTTTTTATTTTTTTTTATTAATGACATGCTGCTATATTGAGTATTATTGACCTGAAGAAGAATGTCTATGAAAATTTAAATTTAAAAAGAAGTAAATTTGTTAAATATATTTATCATAATTTTATAATTCCTTGTAGACTAAAATCAGAATTCTATACAAATTCAAAATATTAGAGTATTAAAACCCCCGTTAAAGTATGATTAAATAAAAGACAAAAAAACACATATATATGTATATCTTGCGAATTCCTAATAGTACATCTTAAAGTAAAATGAAATAAAAAACAATGTACAAAATTTCGGTCAAGTACTTTGTAAATACAGAAGCGCATTATCTTTAATATATTCAGAATATATAGAAGAACATACTCCAACGTTTTTGCATTACTATATGCTAGAACATTATCTATTCACTAAGCCAAATAAGATATTATTATATTTTAGAATAGCTAATATGTTAATTTTAAAATTACATAGCTAAAAAAAAAATTATTAATACAATATCTGCATTTCTTAATGTATGAAGAAAATTAAATTATTTTCTAAAATACGCTTTTGATGAACGCACACGAGGCGGAAAATGCAGATAATAAATATTGTAACTTACGTTATTGTAACTTTTTTCATTACGCGGTTTGAATATATAAAAATTATTTAATTAAATATTACACTAAACAGAGCAATTTTGTGAAAAAAAAAATCGAGAATTTTCTTTACACATCTTCCATAAAACACTTGTTATTCAAACTATATTGAAAAATGCATAAATTTACTCAGATTTTTTAGATTTTATTTTACGTTTATCCAGCATAAATTCATAGCTGACATTTCTAATATGTCAGTGTGCTTTAGTTTTTACTATATTTTATTTTTACGTAGTGTTTGAGACATAGTAATGTACTATAAATACGACATTTATTATTTTATTATATATAATATTAACATATTTATGAATGTATAACCGTTTTCTATAGAAAATACAAAATACATTGATGTTAGAAACTAAAATACAAAATACAAAATGTTTGTCAAATAAAAACAACTACTAATCACAATATATATTTATTTTCAAATTACATTTCAAATAGAAATTACATTAAAAAAATAATAATGTGTATTAGATTGCAATGAGCAAATGCAAAGTTCTTTTAAAAACTGATAAATATAAAGGGAAATAAAAAATTCCAATCAAAACAAGCAAACCTGGTCAAGGGAATAAATAAGTCCAAAGAAGAACAGTTTTATATAACAAAAAAAAAAAAACATTTATTAAAGGAATATGGGAAAATGAAATTTTCTATGAATATGATTTGGCTTCATGTAAGGCGTACAAATAAAATGCTATAACTTTAAAGAAAAAAAAAAAAAAAAAAAACACGTCACTATGCAAAATTATGACTGAAAACGGAGATTGGTCTCAATAAAAACCAATTTCTCAAATCGAAAATCGTTCGATATATTACTTTTTTGAGAACAATTCCCTCGAAAATAAAAAAAGTCCTTCGACCGAAGCATTTGAAAGAAGACTTCATTGCAGTTAACAAAGATTTATATCACTTTTGGGTATGAATTCAACATTTTCAGATGAATCGATTTTTAAGCAAAAAACGTCGATTTAATATCTAGAATTTTAAGAATTTCACAAAGATGGGGTGACGTATGAAATTGTAATCAACCGCTGCAGTTTTGCTTTCATCAACCTCATGCAGAATTTATTGAAAGATTTTTAATACATTATCATTTTTCTTTGAGAAAAATATGCCGTAATCAGAAAATTTTAAATACTGCATAAATTCAATTTTAGCTCCCCCAATCTCATCATATAAGTTTACACAAACAATGTACCGTTTTCTAAGTTTTCTATAATATTTCAGACTGAAAAGAAGTCATCGCATTATTCCAGCATTAAATCGTTCACATCTTTTTGTTTAATTTTCTGAAATAAACATTGTTAGTAACAATTGATTGTCGATGAAAATCATTCTTTGTTATCAATATGTGTTCTGTGATATAAGCACAGCAATTTGAAATCTGGCGTAATGTATTTTGAGTATTTAGAAAATACAAAATGCTTGAAAAAATCATTTTAAAATACATTGCTTAAATAGTTTATTTTTATCAGTTTAATATGCAAAACAGAAAATGAAAATATATTTTGACACAATACATTTCAAACACGTGCAATTTCGATACTTCCAAGTCTGGTATCCGATTTAACATTACTCAATAGAGATGATTCGTACAGACTAAAAAATTATTTACTATATGACATCTTATTTCGAATATGTAAAAATAGTCTTTAAGTATGAATAGAAATACTACATTGAATAAACAGACATTGTCGATTAAATATTTAAAAGGTTACAAAACATTTAATTCAGGGATATATGAATACGCTCTTTAGAATTTGAGGGTATACTTGTGAAAGTTTAGCATTAATGAAACAAAGATTACCTAGTTATCATATGCAGAAATCCCACTGTACACTAGTGTCCAAAATTAAGGACAAATCACAAAATGCTAATTTCAAGTACGCGATTAATCAAAAGGAAATAACATAATTCGAATAATTACTATCCCTACAGCACAGCTAGTCCATATAGCATCTCATTCATGCCACACATGATCACAAGTGTCACAGTCAATACGGTGAGATAAAAAAAGGACATTCCACGCGTCTCATTTTGAGTATCAAATGATCACTATATGTGACTCCACTGAGACATCACTGTGACTGCTGCTTTATGACGAGTCAACATGTGATTTTACAATGTAGTTACATTGTGACTCTCATGTGATCGTCATCTGTAGACACAATTTGAAAGTGATCGTGAACGCTGCATTGTGATAAGTTACCAAATAATATCACATTAAAGTCACAAGGTGACTTTCAGGTGACAGAGAGATAACTGAGATGTCACCATTGTGCTCTTTTGTGAAAAGTCACCATGTGATTTTAATGTAATATTATTTGGTGACTTATCATAAAGAAATCTTCATGATGACTTTGAAATTGAGTCTAAAAATGACAGTGACACGAGAGTCACAATTTAACTACATTGCAAATTCACCTGGTGACTCGTCACAAAGCAGCAGTCACATTGACGTCTCAGTGGAATCACATATAGTGATCATTTGAGACTCATAATGAGACGTAAGTAAGTAAGCACCCACCCTGGGAACCCGCTTTTGGCTTATGGTTAGGTGTAACCCCCAAGCCCAGGGCAGGGAAAAGTTTTACTACCTGCGGAAACAAGCCCAGAACCCCAGTCTCCGGGAAAGAAGACTTCAGAACGACCCGCCTGACACGCCGAAGAGAGCACAAGAGGCAAATGCCGTGTCCCCGGACCGCCTGTGAAAATTTATTATTATTTAAGATGGCGATTCTTTACCAATCACAATTGGCTACCCTATTGTTTCAGGGCGAGCCTAGAAATATATTACGATTATGATTTATATGTTTTGGAATTTACGTACTATTTGAAAAAAATTTAAGTATTTACATTCATCTTTTCATTTGATAAGAAATATTTTTTTCCCCTTTTTTTCACCCTTTTAAACAAAAATATTTATACATATTTACAATATTTCTAGTGGTATTTAAGTTCTTAAAAATAAAACAATCTCAAAAACACCCTTCCATACACCACGTGGACCCATGACATGTCCACCACAGGCAATCAGAAGAGGTAATTATTGAATGTATTTATATTGAATAAAAGAATAATGGCTATTGAGAATATCGTAGTTAGCATAAAGTTTTTTAAGTTGTGCCGGGTCATTAATTATTTTTAGGATGTCCTGAAGGATTGTCGTTTCTGTTCTGTGAAATTTAAACTTCATGAATTTGCAGTTGCCAAAAATGTAATGCATCGGGTCTCCTCGACCACCACATTTACAAAGGTCGTCATCTTTTTTGCCGATATTATAAAGGAAAGACGGGAAGCTGCCGCGGCCTGTTAAAAAGTAAATAGATACTTTATCTTTTGAAATTATTTGGTTCTGAACTTTTGGTACCAGCCCGTGCGTATATCTGCCACCCCCTGAGTGATCCCAGTTGTACTGCCACCTGTCCAGTAATTGGGTTCGAATACATTTTATAAGATAGGACCGAGGCAATTTAACTCCTCGATCCACTGGTAGGTCGCAGTACTGGGCGGCATCATTCGCCAGCTCATCCGCCAGTTCATTACCCGCTATGCCAATGTGGCCTTTTATCCAAGTAATGTAAAAAATTTTATTTTGTGTGGATTTTCCTATTTTTTGTTTCACCGTAGTGACTGTGACACTTGTGACCATGTGTGACATGAATGAGATGCTATATTGACTAGCTGTGCTGTAGAGATAGTAGTTATTTGAATAATATTATTTCCTTTTGAGTTTTCGCGTACTTAAAAATTAGCCTTTTGTGAATGGTCCTTAATTTTCGTCACAAATGTATTTATTTGTTTATACTGGGTGGTTTCGCAATGGAGATTATATATGATAGTACATACATTTGTACTTAGGATTTTAAAATGCCTAAATTGATAAAGGTTATTTAGGGTCACCAAAGCATGTTTGGTATTGTATATGAAGTATGTAGGATTAATAGTTCCTTTACAGGGCACTTATATTACGGTGTACGGGGAAAAATCCTTTGCAGAGTATTTTAATGAGATTACGCTATTACAAATGTATTGAAACTGATATAAATCACTGAATTTCACTACGATTACGTTAGAAAAGGGCATTCATAGCATTTTTATTCATTTGCAGGGACACACAAAAGGAATTGGTGACACTACTGTCTTTGAGTAATAATTACTGGAGTGTGCGTTTTAAAATACGGCTAAAATTTAAACTAAAAAACTAAAATGTAACTAATTTTTTTCATGTTAATAGTTATATACAAATTCTATACCTCATGTACAATGCTGCACAAAAGTATTCACGTACCATTCTCTTTATTAGAGAAAATTGCTGAAGGGGAATTTTCAACAGAGGTATATATATACACACACACACATATATATATATATATATATATATATATATATATATACACTATAATGATGACCGGCAACTTCCAATTTTAGACATTTTGTCGAATATTTAGAAATATACCAGACAGATTCTTCTGGAATTTCAGGAATGAAAAGAACAGGTATGACCTCATATTTAGCAATGACGATTTGATAAGGGGGGGGGGGCAATTAGGGGGCGAACGAAAAATCAAAGAAAAAAATAATACTTGGGATCACCCTGTAAAATAAAATGCACGAAATGATCTACCTCTACCGAATATAAATAAACAGACATTGTGCAATATGTGTATTCTTTTGTGAAAGAATAGCACGTATATTAATAGAAATATAGCGATTTATTTAAAATAAAAAATTCTTGCATCTTTTTTGCTTATAACATGCAGGTTTTTCAACCAAATTTAACGCTAGTTTCAGAAAAATTGACAAAATATAGTAGAAACAATACAGTGTATCTGGATAAATATATTAAATATTTTAGGAAATATGAGCAGTTGTATGAAATAATTTTTAACTGCATATGCGCGAACGATGACAAAGATCATTTTACATAATTTAATAGTCAACTCTATGGAGCAACTTATTTAAAAAAATCTAGTCAAATATCGTAAAAATTCAGAAAGATATCGGCGTTAAAGTGATCAAATTTTTAGTTGTTCTCTAAAAGCAGCTGAATGATAAGGGATTTTACACAAATTGTCATTTTTTATTAACTGACTTTCAGAAAATTTAGTATTTAGTGAGTATCAACGAGTAGATTCGGAAAAAATGCTTCGATTTTGATACTCCTTTTGATCATGGTATAGGTTCGTTCTGGTGGTTATCCAAGAAGATCTAAAGCATCAATAAAAAATTTAAAAAAAAAAATTAAAAATGACACTTTGTGCAAAATACCTTATCATTCAGCTGCTTTTAGAGAACTACTAAAAATTTGCTCACTCTAATTCGATATCTTTCTGAATTTTTACGATATTTGACTAGATATTTTTAATAAGTTGCTCCATAGAGTTGACTATTAAATTATGTAAAATGATCCTTGTTATCGTTCGCGCATGCGCAGATAAAAATTGTTTCATGCAACTGCTCATATTTCCTAAAATATTTAATATATTTATATTCCAATTGCACTATATTGTTTCCACTATATTTTTCAATTTTTCTGAAACCAGAGTTAAATTTGGTTGAAAACCCTGCATGTTAAAACAAAAACATGCAAGATTTTTTTTAATTTTTTTAAAATAAATCGCTATATTTCTATTAATATACATGCTATTTTACACAAAAGAATACACATATTACACAATGTCTGTTTATTTATATTCGGTAGCGATAGATCATTTCTTGCATTTTATTTTACAGGGTGATCCCAAGTTTTATTTTTTTCTTTGATTTTTTGTTGCCCCCCTTATCAAATCGAAATTGCTAAATATGAGGTCATACCTGTTCTTTTCCACCCTGAAATTCCAGAAGAATCTGTCAAGTATATTTCTAAATATTCGACAAAATGTCTAAAATTGAAAGTTGCTGGTCATTAATGGCAATATAGTGTATATGTCTTAAGTGATCTAGATTTTGGCATGCATGTAGTTAATAGATACAAATCTATATATTACATACAGGGCTGCGAGTCGGAATTTTTTTCAATTGTAGATGGGAACAGTTGACATTAGGTTTTCAAATGTGTAATGCCTTTCTATATGGTTGAATTACACATAACTTTTTTATCTTATAAAACGGCGCAGTTTTGTTACATTATTCTGAATGTGTTGAAAAGTTTTTCATAATCTATGCTTGACGCATGATTTTTTCATTTTTGTTCTTTATTTTTTTGAGAGGTTGATGTAAAGAAAATATTTAAATTTTATTTCACGCAAGAAATAGCTTCAATTATTTACATGCATTTCATTTTGGATTTAATGCTTGTCCTTTATTATTTTTTCTTTCTTCTTAATATAATTTTAGTTAACAATCTCTAGAACACATGTTTAATCGCTGTAAAATAAACTATTCATCTTTAGTTCTGTTTTTTTTCTTTTTAATATCGCTTTCGAGCTATTTCTTTAACGTAGTACAAGCATACATGAACATATTTTTTATAGATATGTGCGCATACCTACATACACTTTTTAACATTCGACTAATAATAATTTAAGTCAAAATTCCGAATTTGTTACATAAATTATGATGATGTTTTAATTAAACTCTTAATTAAATCGAAATACCAAAAAATGTTTTCTTAATCATTATAATTCGAAAATTGTGTTTAATTAAAAGTGAACATTATTATGTTAAAAAAAATGAGATTGATTCCGAATTAAATAGCGGAAAAATTAATTAAATCCTTTTGTTAATAGATTTTTCTTATTATTATCCATTACAATAAATGCATTTTTAATAGAGGTAAAAAAAATTAATATATTAAAAGCGTAATTTAAACTACATACATTTTTCTATTAATCTGACTTAATTATCAACTGAATAGGTAATATTTTAAATAAGTTTTAAATAACTGATATTTTATGATAAAAATTTAAAGTTGTATTGCTTGATTGTTTAGGTATAAATTTCTAATTTAGTGACAAAAATTTACAAATGTAAAATAATGTAAAATACTGTATTACAACTATCTTTATAATTATTTATATTGCATAAAATTTAAGAATAGTAAAATGAAATGTTGTTGTTTATGACGGCCGATTATCTGCACTAGGGATATCGACCCGGGGAGATGCCCTCCGTGGGGTCTTTCTAATGGATTCTAACCAGTACTTATGCAAGGTACGAAGAAAACCACGGAAAACTCCGAACGAATAGGCCGACGTGTGCGATAGCTTTCGAACCTAGCACATGCCGTCTACCAATTTTGAGAGCAGAACTTCTCAGCCACTGGTGGGGCCGTAAAAGAAAATGAAACTCTTATCTTATAAAGTTATTAAGTATTTTTTATATTAAAAAATATTCTTAACGAGAAAAATAAGAGAAATCTAGAAAAAAAGACTATTTTCCTGCTTTATATTTGCGAAATTAGCTGCATTACATGAGTTTTTGTTATAAAAACGGACTTAAATTACAGGCTAATTTATTACGTTTGTCTTTTACTTAAAATCTGTGTATTATTAAAATGATCTATGCTTAAATAAAAAAAGAGAATCATTTGAACAAATAAAGCACAAAAAATAAGAATAGAATATTGAGATTTTAAAACTTTATTTTTCGTAGCTGATATGTCCTCTCCAGAAAGATACTGCGGTTTATAAAACAAGAAAATGAAACTCGGTACATGCCACTGTTATATTTCATGTCTCCTTCAAAGATAGAAGACACGAGATCAAAGGAGATGAAAAATGAAAAGAAGAATGGAAGGAATGTTATAATCAGATATAAAAGCTGAGAATAACTTATGACTGATAGGGCAGATTAGATAAAAACTTAAAGAAAAATGCTACCTGAAATAATGAAAAAAATATCAAGGACAGGAAAAATAAAATGCACAAAATTTTTAATTCAGCGTATGTGTGTGCATAAAAAAAAATAATAATGATGATGATTTTTTTCTTCTTCTTGTATCATAGAAAGTTAAAGATAATATTAAGAACCAAAACATGTGAATTTAGATTATTTTGAAAGAATTATTATACTTCCCATCTTATAACAAAATTTTTTTTTTCGTTGATATCCATTTATTGTAAAGAATATGATCCTTTTTTTTTTTTTTTTTTTTTTTTTTTTTTTAGAAATCCATTCTTAGTACATATTTTCAGCATTTTTTAATTTTAAACCACACTTTTAGTAAAAATTAGAGAAAGCTGGAAAATGTAAAAATACTTTTCTGATTCGGGAAATGGCGTACAATCGGCCGAAAAAAATAATCCTATATAGTCATGCAGATTAATATTCCTCTTGTTGGTCAGCGTCGCCTTCTCCGGGTCACTCACATTGATATTACCAGATGGTTTTCATAATCCACGTCATCCATCACAATTGGCTCTAAACCTGAGGAACCTCTGGTTCATATTCCCTTTCATCTTTAACATCCTTTGGGTATGATGAAGCCTTGGAGCATTCTTGTCCGTTACTCTCCCCACAAACTAAGGAGCATTGAAACTCTACTTTTCTACAACCACAGTTCGCTCTACAGCCTTTCTTGCAATTTCAGAAGATTGTAACGAACAGTTCTTCTGGTTCTGAAGGTAATAACATTGTTATGGGTTCCAGGATCTCGTTTTGTATTACCCCCCCACCCCCCACCCCCACTCCTATTCCATGAGTTCTAAATCTTTCCCTAACCAAGTTTGGATCTGATAGTAGGCACGATAGATATGGTGGCGAGCTGCTGCATTGTTCGGCGGAAGAGATGATAACAGCACGGATTTGTTGAGTCGTGATAATTTAATGAATTGTACTTAAAATTCTCAATACTGTGTTTTGATTTTAGAACATTATACATTGATAAACTAACACGTATTCCATTTTCCAATAGTGTGTTTGGGGGGATGTTTTCTTGCTGAAATATATAAGTTGATTGGTACACATTGAAATGTTTGTCGATCATTTTTATAAATGTCAGTTTTCCTTTTTAAGCAGCACAGATGACCAAAGGACCAGAGGGTTAAAAACTCTCCTTTTTTTTCAGCGTTCTCTAGAACCTGAACCTTTTGTCAGAATATCAAAGTATTTCTTTAACTGTTTTTTTTTTTTTTTTTTTTAATATATAAAGTGCATAATTTTTGAGAAATCGGGGATTTCTCTCTCGTTTTCGCGAAAAGGTAAAAAAGTTGTCTTTCTTCAGCGCGCTCTAGTGCCAAACCACTTTGTCAGAAAATTAGAATTAATGTATGTATTTTAAAGTATATACTTTCTATTTTAATTTTGTAATTGGGTTTGTTTCCATAAAGTACACAGTTTCCGAGATATAAGTAAAAAACTGATTTTCTTGACATGTTTCCTTTATATTTAAAATCCCAAAAATTAACTTCAGAAAACTGATATGATTGTTTATCAAAGTCCCTTTATAAATTTGTCCGTAAGTAGTTTGTTTATTAATATTGATCTTGAAAATTTCACCGAATGTGAGTACGAAACCTGTAGATATGTCTATTATATTTATAAGCCTTTAAATGAACTTTTTTTACTCTTATCATTTTATAACTTTAGTTTAACGGATTTTCTTACAGAAACGTATTTATTTTTTTCTTACATACTTACGTGTTTTTATAAAAATATCTCATAACATAAAAATGATAAAACTTTCAATATGGAGTGGAGACACAACGTAAACATAAGATTAGATTCAGAGAGTTTAATTTTCTTAGCTTATATGTCCGAGAAAGACACTGCGGCTTATAAAAACAAGAAAAGTGAAATACTGTACATGTTATGGTGATCTTTCATGTCTTCTGAAAAGATGGAAGTTAGGAGATGATAGGATATGAAAAATGGAAGGAATGTTATAATCGGATATAAAATCACGAAATAAGTTATGACCTCGCAGTGCATGTAACATAAAAATTTAAAAGGAATGCGTGTCGGGAAAAGAGAAGACAAAAAGGACTGGGCAAGTAAAATATTTAAGTAATTGAAAATTTTAAATTTAATATGTGTGTGCGAATGTTCCTAAGAAATATTTAATAAAATAAGTTTTTTTTTTCATTATAGATAATTTAATGTTTTTTACAGAAACTCAAATATGGCAAGTTATATTAACTAAACTAAATTTACTTCTACTTTTTTCGATGATTTGTATTTCTTGTTTATATTTTATTCTATTTCTACTATTATTTCATTTCATTCTATTTATTTTTAATCCACTTCTTTTTATTCTCTTTCTTTTTAATTAATTTATTCTTTTCTTTTTAAATTATCGACGCTTTTTCTTTTCTTTTACGTAAATGAAAACGTTATTTATAGATACTTCGAGGCTAAAGTATATATATATAACCAGATCATCATATTAATTACGATAAAAATAAAGAATACTTTTTTTACATGAAAATACTAAAATGTGTATTTTGCAACAGAAGCTAAAAAAATTAAATACATTAATTTATGACTTTTTTTTAAATATTTACCTAATAATATGAACTTACGTAATTCAGATTAAAAAAAAAAAATAATAATAGATTTCATAATATGTATGTGTTTTTTAAAATATATAGAACACATTCCATAAAAGAAATCAAGGTTAAACTATTATCAAACTTCATTAAACATGTAAAACTGATGGGTAATACCTATTCCTGCTTATCATATTCGTGAATTCTATTTCTACTTCTATTATTTCATTTCATTCTATTTATTTTTATTTCACTTCTTTCTATTCTCTGTCATTTTCATTTATTTATTCTTTTCTTTTAAAATTATCGACGCTTTTTTTTTTCATTTTCTTAAATGGAAACGTTATTTATAGATTCATCAAGGCCAAAGTATCTATATAAAACCAGATCATCATAGTATTTACGGTAAAAATAAAGAATACTTTTTTTTTACATGAAAACACTAAAATGTGTTTTTGCAACAGAAGCTAAAAAAAAAAAAAAAACACATAAATGCATGGCAATAATTTTTAAATATTTACTTAATAATAGTAATATATGTAATACAGATAAAAAAATAAATGTCATAATATGTATGTATTTTAAAAAATATATAGAAGACATTCATATAAGAAATCAAGTTTAAACTATTAACAAATTTCATTAACCATGTAAAACTGATGGGAACATACTGATGATACATATTCCTGCTTATCATATTCGTGAAGTTTTGGATACAAAATGGAAGTATTTTAGAAAATTCAATTTAATACTGGATAATAATAATATTAAGAACATACAACGCAAACAACTACTTTGAAACATATAATTAGCATTTCAGTTCGACATCATTCATATTGAAAGAGCTATATTAAGTTTTCGCGTCTTTCTATCTAGATTGAAGTAAATGATTATAATAATATATCAGTACATTTAATCAAAATATTAATTTATTCACGAAGATAGAAATAAGTTTCAAATAAATATTTACAAAATATATAAATCTTATTTCATTATAACAGATAATAAAAATTAAGAGATTGTCAAATTCATAAAAAGAATTCGCAAAATAGTTGCTTTATATTTCGCATGTATGTTCATAAAAAATTATTAGCGTTCTTTACCTTAAAAGTCTTGCTTTCTTTTACGTCTGTGTGTTAAGACATTTCGCAAAATAGTTGTATTTTACATGTAATTTGTTCATTGAAAAAATATTAGCGTTTTGTACCTTGAAGGTCTCGCTTTTTGGTCTGTTAGGAAATTTCGCAGAACAGTTTTATTTGACATATAATAAGTTAAAAAAATTATTAGGGTTCTGTTTCCTAAAATTCTCACTTTCTTGTATGTTGCTCTGTTAGAAAATTTCGCAAAGTAGTTGTATTTGACATATAATGTGTTCAGTAAAATTTATTCGCTTTCTGTTCCCTAAAAGTACCGTTTTCTTGTCCGTTTGTCTCTTAAGATATTTTGCAAAATAATTGCATTTGACATGTAATATGTTGATTAAAAATTATTAGGGTTCCGTACCTTGAATGTCTGGCATTTTTGTCCTTTTGCCTGGTCCGAAATTTCGCAAAATAGTTGTATTTTACACATAATATTTTCTTTTAAAAAATATTAAGTTTCTGTACATTAGTCTCGCTTTCTTGTTGGTTTGTCTGTTAGAAAATTTCACAAAATAGTTTTATTTGACATATAATCTGTTCATAAAATATATATATATTAGTTCTGTAGATTAAAAATATGGCTTTCTCGTCCGTTTGTCAATTACGAAATTTTGCAAAATAGTTGTACTTGAAACGTAATCTGTTCATTAAAAATTATTAGTTTTATGTTCCCTAAAATTCTCGCTTTCTTGTCCGTTTGTTTCTCAGTATATTTCGCAAAACAGTTACATTGGGCATACGCAATATGGCCATTAATAACCGGAGTTTTTCAATTTTAGAAAATTTGAGGAATATTTAAAGATATATTTGTCGGATTCTTCTGTAGCTTCAGGATGAGAAAGAATATGATTGACCTGATCAAAGACGATATGATCAGGATGACAATTTTGTAGCCAACAAAAAATCAAAGAAAAATAATAATATTTGCGACCAACCTTAGTTATAAATTAATTATTTTCGGAATTTTCCATTTACATGTGCTTACGATATTTCTACGTGCTAATTTCCAAAGTTTTAGGTCAAACGGAAGTACCCCATATGGTTTTAAAATAAAATCTATAGAGTACTTGCGGTTTACCCCAAAACTTGAAAGTTATCACGAAGGAAAGTATTATAGCATCCGAAAATTTGAAATCCGCAAATTATTAATTTATGGTATAAAATCTATTTTTTGGTATTAAATCTATGTCGATTTATTACATGACAAACTCATTAATTCCATCTAATGTTTTGTATATTTCTCTACGAATTAAGTACTTACTAAATTCTAAGATAATATGGAGTAACGGTTTTTTATCTATTTAACAGTGTATTTTATTTTGTAATGAAATCTAATTAAAATTTTTCATTCTAGTAAACAAAATTACTTTTAGTAGTGAATATTGTTTATAAATTTGTATATACCAACAATATGTTGCAGTACAACATAGTCTTATATAACACCGCAATATCTGTTTTTCAAGGTATCTGATACTTATCAGTTCTAATTTCCGCACTTGAAATTCAGCACATGAATTTGTATCTTAAAATCTATTCAAAACTTTTCTACTTTAAAAACCTTATTGTCTCAATAATAGGCAAAAATGCTATAATTGTTAAACTTTCCAATAAACTCACTTATTGGATAAATATTAGTTGTGCGTTACAAAAATTGGCAATGAAATATCTATATTGCATGCAATATCAATTTCTTATCATACTTTTATTAAAATAAATTTCACTGTTCGAGAAAAAATTGTGGTTAGCCAAATATTTCTGGTCAGTATTGGCACAATTTGACCAGCTTGAAACAGACAAATTTTGAAAGTCTTCTAAGCCAATATTTAGACAAATCCTTTAAGGAATAATAAACCAATGTTGCACCAATATTACTTTATAAAAAATGAAGCGCCATGCTTTTATTTTTAAGAAAAGCAAAACAATCACCTAAATCATAACCAAATTTTATTTTGTGTGCCTTATTTCAGAAATTATTAATAATCCGTAAATAAATTCATGAAGAGAAATAAAATGTACAATCGTAAGTATTATAAAACTAAGAAGAAGCATAAAATCAATAAAAGTCAACTGTAATCAAATCGCAAAATATTTTTATTTCTTTTTACAGAAAAATTACTTCGTTTCGTAATTGATTTTTTGAGCTTAAAATACAATACCCATATCTATAAAAATACACTTAATACGTAGCGTTATTAGTCTATGCGTTCGATAAAATTATTTCGACGAAGCATACCATAAGAAAAATATTTATGGGCGAATAATATGGTGAATATTATTTTCTTCCGTGATCTACTGAAAGATATGATTTATTTATTTATTTATTAAAAGAAAGAATGCAGCATGATTGCTTAAGGTGAGTTAAAGAATTTTTCTTATATGATTAAATAATAAATTCCTTTGAGGGAATATTTGTAGTGATTTTTACAAGAATCTTAAAGAATGCGTCCTTATATATATATATATATATATATATATATATATATATATATATATATATATATATATATATATATATAGAACAGTATATATAGAACAGTATTTTCATTAATCACGTAAAGTACGAGTGGAACTAATATGGGTTTTTCTATGTTTTTTGAAGAATAAGAATAGAATTTTTCTCGGTGTTTTTCTCCATAATATTCAGGTTAAATTGAAACTTAATCAATTTCGTGGCATACTAAATATTTAAGATTAAAATTTGGAAAACATATTATGGGATAGAAAATCGTTCTATTGTTATATATATATATATGAATAATATGTTTTATTTTCTTATTCTCATTCATAATAATGATCAGGTGAATTATAATAAATTATCATAAGTTCAAACAAATGATATAAAGGACATTATATTTTAAAATGAATTATCTTGCAAAAAAAGCTTTAACAGATTGTTTATTGGTTTAATATCGCCTAGTTTTAAAGGTGTCACCTCAATAGTTTAATTTATTTTAAAAATAATGTAAAAAGAGCTGTTAATATTCAGGTGGGTCGAAAACATTGAAACATTTTGAAATTTAATTCAAAATCAACTAATTGGCGTACGAGAGTGTAGTTTGAAAGTAGAGGCTTTTATCGTGATCGGAAAGTTTATATAAGCAATAATATTATCTTTAAAAATTCCCACAATAGTCCTAAATATTAAAAGTTGAGGAGAAGTATCAGAAAAGTTTAGTAAACAAGCAGTTACAGACATCTTATTTTGTACGAGCTTCTACAATATATTAACGTGCTAGGCGTCTCTAAATTGAATCATAACGAAGTGGTAATCTATTTTATTCTACACTTTGAACTTGATATTCATATTTAAATTCTGCACTTTGAACTACGATCTTCTGCAATATTTTAACATGGTCGCTCTTTATAAATTTAACCATAAGGAAATGGTACTATATTTTATTCTGCACTTTTAAATATTGCATTATAAACATTGCACATATTTCCAAAAATAGGTAGAGAGAGGTTCGTTTATGGTATATATGTGGTAGGTCAAATAAATTACAATCACAATATTGTTGCAAAGCAGAAATAAAATACCCATTTAACAGATAAATAGGAGACGGATTCAAATGCTTTGCAGTTGCGAATCAACAGTCAATTAATTATTGCTTATTACTACTTATTAATTATTACATCCAATTAATTGTTGCATGAAAAATTCATTAATTAGCAAGCACTGTCAAGGAATAAAAATGACTTGTGGCATTTAATATGTTTACTTATTATTAATGTAAAACTGTGACTAAAATTTGTTTAAAGTAAAATGGTAAGTTTTCTTTCTTTCCCTTTTTTTTAACAGTAAAAATAAGATAACGACTGTTCCAATAACCTCAATAATGCAAAGATAAAATAGAAAATATTTATTTGATGAATGTTTATAAGCACAAAGGTTTAAGTACCAATACGCCATGAAATTATACACTAGAAGTAATGGTCGCTGCGTATTGGTCTCGCCGATGGGTAGTGGTCGCGCAAATCAGGAAGAAATAAGTGAAAATAGCGCATATCGCTCACCTGCAAGAAATGTGACACATGTCGACAAAAGAAAATTTCACAGGAGAGGCAAAAGAAAATTTGCATGATTTTACTGTAACATGAAATTATACCACTTAGCTCTGCTTGCGGAAATAACAAGTTGGAAATTGCTCGTCAAACGTGGCAAATGAGGTGCGTTCGTTTTATAACTAGTTTTATAATTATTTTTTGCACCCCATATTGTACTGAATGTGTGTATTTATTTGCAATTCATAAGTGCATAGTCTGTAACATCATTAAAATGCACTTGCAATAATTTTTTCCCATTCCCCTTAATGTAACGGAAAACTTTTGGCTGTCCCTGTAATTAAGCTATACATCCGATTTTCAAGAAATTTGAAATGGCTCGAAAAAATTTTGCAGCAATTATATATTTAAAATTTCAGCCCATTCGGAAAGCTGTAACATCATTAAAATGCACTTGCACTAATTTTTCCCATTCGCTTTAATGTAAAGAAAAACTTTTGACTGTCCCTGTAATTAAACTATACATACGATTTTCATAAAATTTGAAATGGCTCGACAAAATCTCGCAATAATTATATGTTTAAAATTTGAGACCATTCGGAAAGCTTTAACATCATTAAAATGCACGTGCAATAATTTTTCCCATTGGCCGTAATGTAAAGAAAAACTTTTGACTGTCCCTGTAATTTAACTATACATCCGATTTTCATAAAATTTGAAATGGCTCGACAAAATTTTACATCAATCATATATTTAAAATTTCAGACCATTCGGTTGGGTAGTTTTTGCTCTATTATATGCGGACAGACGGACAGACAGACGGGCGGACAGACGGACGGACAGACAGACGGACTGAACGACGACTATAGGTGCTACGTATTTATATAATTACGAACGCACCTAAAAACGTGCATAAAAGCTTAAAACCCCCAAGAAAGAAGACGCAGGATGAGGTTTGGAGGGTTGGGTAATTTTACGTCCCCACACAATCCATCCCTCTTCTGTGGTCACAAATGGACTTATAGCGTAATAAAGGGACTTTCCGTATAGCTAGGCTTATGAAACTGCTTGTGTAGCAATACTCACCTATTAGTGGAATAAAACGCAAAATGAATTTTTGCGAGATATGTCACTTTTCTAGCGGGTGAGCGATATGTAGTGAAAAATAAGCAAATACTTAAAATTAGCATAGAAAACTTAATGGATAGCAAAAAATATAAAGTGGAAGATGTCGTCTACTCTGCTAAACGAGCACAAACTGACGAGTATTGGTAGTAGTCTATACTTGTCTTTAACCCCTTGAGGGCGGTGAGATAAAATATATCCCACCCAGGGTTCGTAAATATCGTGATATTTTCGAAAATATCAAAAACATCCGATATTTTGATATATATCCGATATTTTCGATATATATCCGATATTTTCAAAATTGTCAGCTTACTGCTGATTATAAAGATTTTTTAGACTTAATATAAATTAGAATCTAAAACATATTACATTTAACATGAAAACATAATGAAACAATATTTATTCTAAATGTCTTTTTTTTTTATATATTTTTCTTACAAAATAATTGTACAACAATCAAATTGTACAACAATAAATGTTCAACAATCAAATAATTGAAAAAATAAACAATCTTCTGCAAAAGTTGCTTTTTCACCCATCAAAACACAGAATGCAGGATTCAGTTTAAAAAATAAATAAAATTACACAACAAATTCTGAAATACAAAATAAAGTTTATTTTTTTTTCTGTTGAAGAACTTGAACATGAATGTAAGTTTGTCTGCTTTTTCATTCCCTAACCTACTGCACAATTTAGACTAAAGTAAATCAAAATTAGAAAATATTCTAATGCCTCTATTGAAGGAGAATCTGTAAACAACTGATAAGTTAAATTATCTTTCATGGGCCGTTGTGATTTAATATTATCCCACCAAATTTTTGGTTCAACATTTAAATATTCAGTTTCAAACATAAAGCTTATATGAAATTTTTTTGCTAAAATCCAATGACCGATTAACCCCTTTATCTCATTCTAGAAGGTGCAGTCTACATAAAGAATTGAGACAGGGTAGGAAGGTATTGTTCAAAGACAGATTTCTTATGATGGTAATGGGAAAGCTGTAGGTACAGTCCAAAACTACACTGTAAAAAAAAATGGTAACGTTCCATGTAAAATCCAGGAACGTTTCGCCTTTTCTCAGGTTTTCAGAATAATTTAGCTCTTTCCTGTGAAATTCTGGTTTTCTTATCTGAAACGTTCCTGAACAAAAGTTGGAAACAGCAAAACGCTGCGGCCGCCATTTATTAATTTTTTGCTATAATCCGTTGCTCGCGCGCGAGTGTCGAAAACGAATTCCTTAAATGAATGTAAAAAAATCAATATGGAATGCAAATAAATCAATAGACGACATAATCCTTTACGTCTCTATTGTCAAGACAATTCAGATGAAAATACAATACCTCTGTGACATCGCTAAGAGATTATCTCTCGTACTTGTCTGTGGAATGTTTAACGAGCAGACCGTGTAAAAAAAAAATACACCTATTATTTGGATCTCCATTAACCAGGGGACCATCAAACATGATTCTCACCGATTTTGATTAATTTAAAGTATGTTTTAGAGTTCTTATCTCTAATTATTCTTGTGAAAGGATTTCTTCAAATGGGCCTTAGATTTTGAGAAATTAGATGACGAGGTTTAGCATACGTTTCAAATACCCATTAGATTGCAGCTCTCAAAGTGTCTTTCGTGGTGTGGACGCAGAAAGCTCGCACGGCATCCGTACGGCCCGAGCCGATGCTACCTCTTGACTTTTTTTTCTTTTTTAATTAATTTTATATTTTAACACTTTATTACAATTTGATTTAAATTTGATATATATTTGACACTTTGAATTGCTGCAAATTTGAATTTTTTTTTTATTTTCGGAAAAAATATACAATTACGTTTAGGCTTTTTTTTTCATGAAAATTTATATGTATTTTATCTAACTTGTAAACTAACATAATTACTGACGAAAATCCAAAATATTTTATGTCTAGATTTTTTTCCTAATTATTATTTACATTTATATATTTTTATATTTTAAGCAAAGTTCAGAAACAATATATCATATATATATTTACTTTATTGAATTTTAACTGAAAATTTATTTTTTCGTGTAAATTATAAATAATAATTTTGATGTCAATTTCAAAATATTTTTTCATTCTAACAAATAATGATAATAAAGCGAAAAATGTCAACTGGAAATGTAAAAAACGTCAGCGGATCCCGCATGCTGTGAAATGTCAGTAATGTTTTACTGTCAACAGAAATATTCTTGGTATTTCGCAGGAAACTTATTGGCATTTCTGTAGAAAGTTTTTAACATATACAGTAAAGTTCCAGTCATTTTCAAGAAATGTTTCTTGGAAATAATGGGCAACTCAGCTGCCCATTTTTTCCCAGGAACGTTGCGGAATTTTTTTTACAGTGTAGTTTTTGGAGTGTAGGGAATATTTTGGGAGCTATTCTTTTTAGTTATTTATTTACAGATGGACTAATTTTTAATAACAGTTGAAGAATTCATTTGCACTTCTTTTGACTGAAAATATTTTGAAAATAAATATCAGATATATGAAAATATCAAGAAATACGACGTTTAAAAAATAAATATCAAATGTATGAAAATGAAAATATCGAAAATATCAAAAATCTTGATATTTTGAAAATAAATATCGGATATATATCATGATATATATCAAGATATATATCCATTGATATATATCAACGAACCCTGATCCCACCTAATTTAAACAAGATTCTCACCAAAAAATTTTTACTAAATTTTATATTTTTAACTTTGGAGAAAAATCGTTGAAAAATTGCTTGTCCTTATTTAAAAATAAAAATTTTCGACTATTCCGGTGAGAATTCAATATTTAGAGTCATTTTTGCTTGCCCCTCAAGGGATTAAAAAGATTGTTCCCACCGCAGAATATCCGAACGCTAGATACGCTCAGAGAATGGAGGACGACATGGGTAGAAAACATGAAAATAGAATTCAATGTGCTTAACAGAGCAAAGTTCTTGAGCAGATTCCGAATTCTCAGCAGCTTTACTCACAGTCTTCAGTTAAATGCCTTATAATTTGTCAGCCACTATGAAAGACAATAGTCGAACTGTAATTTACATATTACATAATTTATTTGGAAGGATTCCCATTTGGTTTACAGTAGAGCACCGATTATCAGAACAAGTCGGAACCGACCGTAGTTCCGATAAGCAAAAGTTCGGATAAATGGACAGACAATTTAAAGGATGTTCCTGACTATACTAAAAGCTTCACTCTTTATCAAGTTTTCGGACTGCCAGCACCAGTTAGCGCTGGCGTGTTTAATTTTGATTTTTTTTTTATTTAATTATTTCTTTATTTCTTTATTGTATTTTTCATTTTTTTGTTTACTTTTTTTTACTTCTTTTATCATCTTCTGAACTTTAGAGATTATAATTTCAGCACAAAGGCTTCCGATTGTTGCTTGCTTCAAACAAAACATTCTTTTCAATGCTGCAATATCCCGAATTATTCTTAAATACGTAAATTGAATAGGATCAGCGTTCTTCTGCCGTTCGAGCCATTTCATATCTGTTTCAAAACATTCAAAGACGTTATGTGACAGACCTGGGTCATTTCCAGAGTATTCATTTTCATTTTTTTTTTCATTTTCTTTTTCGTTGTTATTATTCCTAACGATACACTAATTGGGGATTCGATTTCGCATATTAAATCTAAAGGGGAAAAATGAGAGAAACATGGTGTTTGGATAATTTGAAGTTTTGTTTAAAAAAATTTGTACAGAGAAATAGGCTGTTCGGATAATTGGAAGTTCGGTTAAAAAAAATTTGAGAGAAAGGCTGTTCGGATAATTGGAAGTTCGGATAATTGGAAGTTCGGTTAATTGGAGTTCCGATAATCGGAGCTCTACTGTATTCTATTTACTGTATAAAAATAACGGTTAGATAGTGCCTACTTTCCGTTTTCGTGTATCTTTTCAGATTTGAAGGTATCTGCAGTGTGACACGCATGCGTGGGATTTTTTTCTTTTCTTTTTTTTTTTTTTTTTTTTTTTTTTTAGAATAGATCTTTTTTATATTCTATAGAAAATATTCGGTCTTGAGAAGTCTATACGTCGAATGCTCATTATTCTGCTTGAATAACATTTTTTTTTTTTTTTTTTTTTTTTTTTTTTTTCAAATACTTTTCGTCCATCTTGTGTTTGAACAGAACAATAACTGAGTTAAAGTGGGAAGGAAGTGCTGGAAAAATGGGAAACATTAGCGTGAAAATAGGTCTAATCAGACTAAGATATTTTACCAATGGAGCCTCTTATTAACTTATTTTGGTGTAATTGCCCAGATTCCAAACGGGTGACAAATACCTTCAACGTTAAGAATTATATTACCATAAAAATATAGTTTTAAGTGATAAATTTAAGTCTATATTGCGTTATTGAATGTGTAGTAGTTAAAACAACGTATAAAACATGCGTCATTAACTTAAATATTTTTAATTATAAAAATGTTCAAAGAGTTTTAATCCACCTTGTATTTAAACAGACAATAACTGGGTTAAAATGAAAAGGAAGTGCGAAAAAAAAAAAAGAAAATTTTAATCACTGCAGAATATAGGTCTAATCATACTCAAGATATTTTACCATTAGAAAATTTCATTGCAGTATTTTGGTGTAAACGCCCAGATTCCAAACGAAGGCCGAATACCTTTAACAGTAAGAATTATATTAATATAAAGTTATAAATGTTCGTAATCCATTATAATGTTAATATAGCTATTTTCAGATTGCATTTGTATAATTTTAAATCACAAATTTAATTCTATATTGCGTTACTGAATGCATAGTAGTTTAAAATGTATATACATATATAACTTTATTCGTATAAATTGGTTTATTTATTTTACCACGTAAATAATAGTACTATGGATAATTCTATTATTTTATGTCTTGTGTCCTTATTACTAGCTTCAGGTTAGTGAGGTTTATAATAAGTAAGATATTTGTTCACTTTCAGGGTCATTACACTATTAGAAATAAAGCACTTTAAAAGGCAATAAAGTAACATAATGAGATATATTGAAACACAGATATCGCTGAAACGGAAACCAACTTCACCTTTTTGTGAATATTTTCTAAATTTCCAAGGGTACGGTTTTTTAAAATCTGTTAAAATTTTCCGAAAAAAAAAATTCTTGTTCATCAGTGTAATTTATGAATAACTTTAAATTTTTTTGTTGAAATCTATATATTATTTTTTATTATTTAACTAAAATTTCTCAATTGCGATTTAATGAAAAAAAATCAATCTATTTGTATGACAATATTTTACATTATTTTAAAATCATAAGGCATAAATCATTATTGTCGATATCATACAAAAATAACGTGATTTCTTGAACGAGAATAAATAAAAAATAAGAATATATTCCACATATGTGTTGTTTACGTGCGAATTACTATATTCAATAAATAACTAATTTTGATATGGAATTAAGTATTTCTTTTAACTAAGTACATTTCTTAAACAAAAGACGCATTAACATTTTCTGTCCTTAATGGGTAAAAAGCATTAAGTGTAGGAATTATTTTGAGCTTTTTACTAGAAAATGGAACATTTCATAAATGTATTCATTGTTTGCAAAAATACGTTAAGTGGGTGAATTGGAATTCTAAATTGCTTTTGAGCAAAGCTTTTAGCAAATCGATATTATATTAAAGATTAAAACTGAAATACAATTAATCGTTTATGAAAGCAAGTGGATGTAAGAAAAAGTATTCTGTTTTTTTTTTTTTTTTTTCTTTTTTTAACATATTTTTGTCAACATAACCAGATATTACAACAAAATTAACATAAAAGTAAAAAATAAATTGTAAAATGTTACCGAAAATATATATTTATTTTAAGTAGTTTTAATTACATACGGTGCCATCATGCTGGATGTTTGCCGTCAATTTTTTTTAATGTAAAATTTAAAATATAATATACAATGCTATCTTGAAATTGAATTACGCATTTTTTATTACTTAAAATTAAAAAAGTAATACAAAGGCCACAATTAATTTACATTTTCCATATGAAGTAATTATTTTAAAATGTCTATAATTTATTATTAAATGGCTTCGATTGAACATTTTCATGATTCTAGATATATCTTGTAATAGATACAGAATTTAAAAGCTTTTGAAATTATTATTGAGTATTATAAAAATGCTTTACAAAAGGTAATGAAAATCTTTGTTCATTAAATATTGCGTTATGCATATACTGATAATTGATTTTAGAAAATAACATCATGTTACTTATGCTCTTAACTTTTGTAATAGAATGAATTTTACTTTATTTCATATTAAACTGTTTATTTTTTTTATATCATTTGAATATACTATTTTAAATGTTAATTAAGTTGTATATTCAAAACTAAGTACAATAGAGCCGCGCTTACCCGGCGTAAATAAACTCCTGCTCATTATTAACTTATCAGTAATATTATATGTCATGGAAATTGTATATTTTCCTAATTTCTTCTTTTTATCGGTCACCTTTTCCAATAACAGAGGTATATCAGTTGATATGTGACCAGTTTAAATACGTTTTATTGTATCATTCAAGTTTATTCAATTAATTTTTTTTGTACTAAATTTAAATTTTGAATGTATGTACTACTGTCTAAACACAGTAATATAAATTGTTTTATATAAAAGATGATATAGTTAAGTAAGTTTCTATGTAAAAAAAAAAAAAAAAAAAAAAAAAAAAAATATATATATATATATAATGTACAGATAAATTTCATTCACAATTACTTACGGTTATATTTGTTTCCCCAAACAATTAAAAAAATTAAATAAGAAATAATTTGTTTGTAACCATGATGTTTGCTTACAGTTAGATTTTTACTGAATATTATCATAATCTACTTAATTTTTTTTTTTATTCCGAAATTTATATTAATTGTTACTTATTTCCTATATTTAGTATATTTTAACCTCTCTACGATCTTGGCCAGATATATGGACGTATAGTTCTTATAAATATAATAACTGTCAATAATAACAAGTTGGAAATTTCACATCAATCGTGACAAATGAGGTACGTTCGTACTATAACTAGTTTTATAAATATTTTTTCCACCGCATATTGTACTGAATGTATATTTTACTATCCTTCAATAAGTGCATATCCATTTCATTCTGTTCGGAATGCTGTAACATCATTAAAATGCACTTGAAATATTTTTTTTTCCATTGGCCGTAATGTAACGGAAAAATGTTGACTGTCCCTGTAATTAAACTATCCATCCGATTTTCATAAAATTTGAAATGTTTCAACAAAATTTTGCAACAATTATATATTTAAAAGTTTAGACCATTCGGAAGGCTGTAACATTATTAAAATTCACTTGAAATATTTTTTTTCCCCATTGGCCGTAATGTAACGGAAAACTTTTGATTGGCACTGTAATTAAACTATACATCCGATTTTCATAAAATTTGAAATGACTCGACAAAATTTTCCGACAATTATATATTTAAACGGATTCAATCTCTCTCAAACGGACTCTCAATTATACGGACAAGAGAAGTAAAACTTTTATGGTTTGGCTGCACTGTTAATGTTATTTCCGATGTACAGTTAGAGATATAAAAAAAAGCGCGAAGTACTTTTCGAATGTTTTGGTGGTTTATTTGAAATTGTTAATATTTAATAATAGTAATATCAACTATATTAAATATATTAAATTTTAGTGATTTGTAGAAATGCAAGAAATAAGTTTACCGTTAGTTTTTTACTTTATGCGAAAGCATTTCACACATAAATTACCATTAACGCTCAGGGGCCACATATGTCGACTTTATTATTATTATTATTTTTTTTATTGCCTTTCCAATTTTTTGAATTTCGATTAATATAAAATGATTAAGTGCAAAACAAAAAAAGTCGTTTTTTTCTCACCATAAAAAAAAAAAAAAATGTCCCTGAAGAGATTAATACAAAATACTTCAAATGTATTTCTGCTTTCTAATATTACACCTTCGTAAATATTCTACAGTTTATCAAAAAAACATGGAAACCATTTTTTTTCATTATCTCATCAGGTGATATGAAAACATTCAATATTTCTGAATATAATAATTCGATACAATTATATACAGTTTATCGAAAGTATAAAGTTATGATACATTTGAACCGCAACATATACGTTACACATAATATAGAACCCAACATTTAATAGGTAAAAAAGGAGCAACAAATGAAACACTTTCTTCAAATATTATTTATAGGCAAATATAAATGACAGACGAACACTTTTCTAGAGTACAAGCTTATAAAAATCTTACCGCCATCGGACTCGCAGAGCAGTTTCAGCGGATCTCCTTCATTATATGGACCAATAACATCTTTCGATACCATTTTCCCGTCATCGTAAATCTTTGGTTCAGTAGGGGGCACTGGAAAGTGAGAGAATATAAAAGTCAGATGATGAAATAAAACATTACTTGCGATGACTTTACGATGGAAGATAAAGAATCATATAAACGTGATTGACATTAGATTGAGAAAAGTATTTTCTGTTAAAGTAGTTTGTTAAAATACAACTTAATATTTTTATGAGGTTTTTTTTTTTTTTTTTTTTTTTTTTTTTTTTTTTTTTTTACATTTAGATTTAAAATGCAACAATTTATTTATAAACAAATGTACTACAGACGAAACAAGAAACATACTTCAGATAATAAAGTAATAAATATTTGGCATTTAGCACCGTATATATCGATCTACTTTATACATAAAATCCAACTAGAAATTTTATTACGTCATCTTATACACTCAGACACTGAAAATAGTGTACCAAGAACGGAGACGTGTATTGAAATGAAATTTAATACACATAATGATACAGATGAGAGATTAGTTACACATGAGAGCGTTGGATATTTTTTCAGTGATGGAGTTAATATACTGCATATCATTCTACAGTGTTTGCTTATAAAATTGTGGGGGAGGAAAGTTATATGAACAGGTGAATCCGCTTAGAAAAGGCTAGTCTTTGAAAAAAAATCTGAGAATGTATTTTGATGGGACTTGCATTGCTAGTTAAATAATTTTTCAGGGCAATTTAGTGTCTTGCATATTGTCCTATCAT
The DNA here is from genome assembly GCA_963932465.1 of Maratus speciosus. Taxonomy (NCBI): domain Eukaryota; kingdom Metazoa; phylum Arthropoda; class Arachnida; order Araneae; family Salticidae; genus Maratus; species Maratus speciosus. Next base: position 539,212,790 of record OZ010786.1, on the reverse strand, counting down.
TCTTTACCGAATCCTACTATAAATAATCAACTAAAAGCATTGGTATTTAACAGGACAAATTTTGTCTGGCACTTTAGATTGCATAACAGCGCAATGACATTGTATCATTTTCAGGTACACGGAAGAACATTCAGATTCAGGTTTATATTGCGTTTAAATACAAGGTGAAGTTTACCTATGTATTTCGTTTAGTTCAAGGTGTCGTGGGAGAAATTGACTAGTGTAGCGGAAGAATTCTAGTGTTTCACAAGTACAAAATGTCTCCTATGCTCAAAAATTTTGGACAGTTAGATGTAATTAATGCACAGCAAACGTTTTAAAATATCATTCATAAAATAAATTATTATTTTTAAAAAACATCATATACGTTGAAAGACGAAATATTCAACTTCTTATTTACTAAGAGTGAAATATAAAGTTCTGATAATGGACGTATTTCGCAAATAGAATACATTGCTATGTATAACTCTTGTGTTAAATAATATATTGCGAATCTCTTAAGCATAATTTAATAAATTAAGGAAAACGGACTTTGTTTGCAATAAGCATGTCAATGGAAAATGCATATCTGCAAGTGTTTTCCTATATATACGTAATTTTATTTTTCAGATTATACAAAAAAAGCTTCAAATATGCGGTATTACATTTTCCACTCCGGTAAGAATGCTAAAAAAATTTATATTAAGCATACAGCTAAAATTTTAAATTAAATATGGATATAATGTAATTTTCATGGACATTTTAATCTTTATTGAAGGAATAAAAAGAAAAAAAAGAGAAAGGGAATAGCGTAAGTCATTCTTGAAAAAAATAATAATAATTACCTGAATATAATATATCGTTTGACGGAATGTATGTTTAAGATTTCATTTGATGATATTCGACTCAATGTCCAGCGTTCTGACCTGAAGATTTTTTCTTTTTTTTTTTTTTTTTTTTTTTTTAAGTTTGCATTATTAACAATTATACAACGAAATATCAATAGTGGCAAATGATAATTCCATCTATTCTTATTATTTTGTATCTTTGAACATGCATCTAATCAATAACACCATACTATAAAGACAGCTGGCGCAGGAGTTTAGGTGCATTCATAATTATATAAATATGCAGCATTCTTGTCATCTGGTCCAACCGTCTGTCTCTTCGTGTATAACAGCACAAAACCTACCCAACCGAATGGTTTAAATTTTAATAGGTATACATACATAATCGTTGAAGAATTTTGTCTAGTAATTTCAAATTTTATGAAAATCGAATCAAAAATTTAAAAGATATTAATAAAAGTTTTCTTCATTCTATTAAATCCTACCGTACGTAATTAATTCAATAATATGCCATGATAGGTAATGATTCAACGTTGTCCTGTTACGTATATTACATACTATTACATCCTATTTAAGATGGAGTTATATTATTTCGGTATTACGGAATTTAATATATATATTGTTTGTAAATTTTGTATTCATGCATATTTGCATAAGAGTGCAGCACCTTATTTCAGCAGATCTGAATATTTATAAAACTAGTTAAAGAACGAATGCACATCATTTGCCACGTTTGACGTACAACTTTCGTCTTGTTTATTAGTGTGCATAAGTCTCTGTCATATAACTAAATCCTAAATAAACTGGTATACTAAATTTGGAGCAAATCGGTTAATTCTGCATGAAAAACTCATTTATCTAAATTAAGGGGAAGGGGATTAGCCCCACTTTCCCCATATATACTTAACTAATGAACCTTCAAATTTAATCAGGGAAGCTCCTTAACATAGTAAACTGGTATACCAAATTTGGAGCAAATCGAATAATTCTGCATGAAGAACCCATTTATTTAAATTAAAGTTGGGTTAGCCCCTTTTTCCACGATAAACTTAACTAATGAACCTCCAAATGTAGTCAGGGAAGCTCCTTAACCTAATAAAACGGTATATCAAATTTGGAGCAAATCGGTTAATTCTGCATGAAAAACCCATTTATCTAAATTAAGGGGAAGGAGATTAGCCCCACTTTCCCCATATATACTTAACAAATGAACCTTCAAATTTAATCAGGGAAGCTCCTTAACATAGTAAACTGGTATACCAAATTTGGAGCAAATCGAATAATTCTGCATGAAAAACCGATTTATCTAAATTAAGGGGGGGGGGGACTAGCCCCTCTTTTCCCTCTTTATATTTAACCAATGAACCCTCAAAACTAATCAGGGAAGCGCCTTATCAGAATGAACCTAGAAAAAAAATTGAAGCACCTCGGATGTTTCTATCAAGAGTTATCGCGTTACGTACATACGTACATACATACATATGTACATACATACAGAACCGGCGGGCACATAAGCTCTCAGGCTTTGATAGCCTGTGAGCTAAAAATGTGCCCAGTTAAACTGATGGCATTGAGCTCACAGGCTATTCACACTAACTGTATATTATACTCTTATTTCATAGAATAATGCCCCTCAAAAAAGAAATGAAGGGGGATTAGATCCCGTATCCCCCTTTTATACTTAACCAATTAACCTCCAAATCTAATCAGGGAAGCTCCCTAACATAATAAACCGTTATACCCAATTTGAAGCAAATCAGATAATTCAGCATGAAAAAACCATATCGCTAAATTAAGGGGGGTCTAACCCCTCCTCCCCTTTATACTTAACTAATGAACCTCCAAATCTAATAGGGGAACTTCCTTATTAGAATGAACAAAAAAAAAAAAAAAAAAAAAAGTAAATTGGATAATTCTGCATGAAAATCCATTTATCTAAATTAAGTGAGGGCACTTGCCCCCCTTTCCCCCTTTTATACTTAACAAATGAACCTCCAAATCTAATGAAGGAAGCGCCATAACGGAATAAACTGGTATATCAGATTTGAAGCAAATTGAATAATTCTGCATGAAAAACCCATTTAACTAAATTAAGGGGAAACTAGCCCGCCCCCCACCCGTTATATTTAACCAATATACCTACAAATCTAATTAAGCAGCTTCTTAACATAATAAACCGGTATACTAAATTTGCAGCAAATCGAATAACTCTACATGAAAAACCCATTTATCTAAGTTAAGAGGTGAGATCTAGCCCTCCCTTTCCCCTCTTTGTACTTAACTAATGAACTCTATATCTAATCAAGGCAGCTTCTTAACATAATAAGCCGGTACACCAAATCTGGAGCAAATCGAATAATTCTGCATGAAAAACCCATTTATTTAAATTAAGTGGTGGTCTAACCCCCCCCCCCCTTTCACCCCTTTATATTTAACCAATGAACTCCCAAAACTGATCAGGGAAGTTCCTTAACATAATAAACTGGTATAATAAATTTGGAGCAAATCGATTAATTCTGCATGAACAAACCATTTATCTAAATTAAGTCGGGCGGGACCAGCACCCCTTTTCCCCCTTTATATTTAACCAATGAACCCCCAAAACTAATCAGGAAAGCTCCCTAACATAATAAACTGGTATACCAAATTTGGAGCAAATCGGATAATTCTGCATGAAAAACCCATTTATTTAAAGTAAGGGGGTTTAGCCCTTTTTACCCTATATACTTAACTAATGAACCTCCAAATTTAATCAGGGAAGCTCCTTGACATAATAAAATGGTATAACAAATGTGGAGCAAATCGATTAATCCTGCTTGAAAAACCCATTTATCTAAATTAAGGGGAAGGTGATTTGACACCCTTTCCACCTATATACTTAACTAATGAACCTTCAAATTTAATCAGGAAAGCTCCTTAACATAATAAACTGATATACCAAATTTGGAGCAAATCGAATATTTCTGCATGAAAAACCCATTTATTTAAATTAAGTGGAGGGGGTTAAGCCCCTCTTTCCCCCTATATACTTAACTAATGAACCTACAAATTTAAGCAGGGAAGCAGCTTAACATAATGAACTGGTATACCAAATTTGGAGCAAATTGATTAATTCTACATGAAAAACCCCTTTATCTAAATTAAGTGGGGCGGGACTAGCCCCCCTTTTCCCCCTTTATATTTAACCAATGTACCCCCAAAACGAATGAGGAAAGCACCTTATAGAAATGAACCTAGAAAAAAAAATTGAAGCAAATCGGATGTTTCTATCAAGAGTTATCGCGTTGCGTACATACGTACATACATACATACATACATACAGAACCGACGGGCACATTAGCTCTCAGGTTTTGATAGCCTGTGAGCTAAAAAAGAATAAAGTTTATTTATTTATTTATTTTTTTATTTATTTATTTTTATTATTACTAGCAGGCTTTGTCGGTACACTAGTAGGATTCTCCAAAGGAAACCTGAATCAAGAGAACTATTGATAAATTTGATATTGAATTTTTGAAGCAATATATTCACTTACCCTTAATGTCCTTTTGATTTTTGAAAACAATACAAACGCCATCGTGCTAAACTATTTTATAATGCGTCAGACAAAATTTATGTTATATGGTTCAAATATTTTGGTTCATCATCTGCAGTACGATTTAGTATAGAACGATAGTATGATATGCAAATTCTAAAAATCACGCACGAAAAAGTATGTAACTAACAGAGCAAATTCCCTCAAAATTCATCCAATATAAATGCTAACTTTTAATAATCGGGTTCACTTGATTATACTTTTCCCCATATAATTTTATAACTTAGCAACGTAAAATGATATGTCATACAATAAAACTTCCCATGATACATTACTTAACTGACAATGAAGTTTCATCAAACTTTAGTAAAGTAGATAGCTAAACTTTCATAATTTTATCAAATTAATTATCGAATATTCCCCATAATACTTTAACGAAGGGACATAGAACACTATTTTATATACTGTACTTTTCTCCTGAAAAATTGTCTAACTAACATCGCAAGTTCCATCGAAATCCATTAAATAGATGCTTTTTTAAAAGGCTAAAATTTTATAACTGGGTTTATCTGATTATAAAAATTTTCGATAATTCCATAACTAAGAACTAAGAGCGATATACACTGGTTAACAAAACTTAAGGACGAGTCACAAAATGCCAATTTTCTTTCAGGCGAATACTCAAAAGGAAGTAATATAATTCGAATAATTACTATCCCTGCAGGACAGCTAGTCCATATAACATCTCATTCAGGTCACATATGGTCACAAGTGTCACAGTCACTACGGCGGAACAAAAAAATATGAAATTCAACACATCTCTTTTATGTGTCTCAAATGACTACTATATGTGACTCCACTGAAATGCTACTGTGACTGCTGCTTTGTGGCGAGTCACCAGGTGACATTACAAAGTCGTTTCATTGAGACTCTCGTGTGTCTCTCATCTGGAGACTCAGTTTCAAAGTCATTCAGAACGTTGCATTATGATAAACCACCAAAAAATGTCACATTAAAGTCACATGGTGACTTTTCAGCACTTTTCACAGTGGTGACTTCACGGTAGAGTCTCTGTCATCATTTGACAAAGTCATGCGACAGAAAGTCACCATGTGACTTTAATGTGATATTATTTGTTGATTTATCATAATGCAACGTTTACAATGACTTTGAAATTGAGTCTCCAGATGAGAGTCACACGAGTTTCTCAATGAAACGGCATTGTAAAGTCCCCTAGTGACTCACCACAAAGCAGCAGTCACAGTGACCTGTCAGTGGAGTCACATATATTAGTCATTTGAGGCTCATAAAAGAGACGAATGGAATTTCCTATTTTTTGTTTCGCCGTAGTGACTGTGACTCTTGTGACCATGTGTGACCTGAATGAGATGTTATATGAACTACCTGTCCTGCAGAGATAGTAATTATTCGAATTATATTACTTCCTTTTGAGTATTCGCGTGAATGAAAATTGGCATTTTGTGACTCGTCTTTAAGTTTTGCCCACCAGTGTATTATATACTTAAACCTTCCCTGAAAAAAAAAAATAAAATAACAGTAACATTAATTAGTAATAGTGCAAGTCCCATCAAAACCCTTTTTGCAGAACCCAATTTATAAGCAGTCTAAACGAAATTTCCTTTTGCATTTTATATATATTGTAGATTATTATTACTAATAATTAAACTAAATTTACGATCTGAAGGGAGGTCCAATTGAGTCTCATAAGTACTTTGTGCCATACTCCCAATGCGAATCACGAATACATCGAGGATGTTATAATATTCTATACCGAGCAATCATACGTTTTACATGTGAAAAATATTGAAATAAACTGTAACAAATAAATTATTGTTTTAAGTACTATAATTCGTAATGCGAATCAAAAAATTTTAATATAACAATTTAAAATAAAATGCTAGATATAAATTAATTCCATTAATTAATTAATTAATTGTTCGTTAAAATCAGAAGATTGAATAAATTGTTAAGTATAATATACAATATTCAATCACGTAGTTGTTTAAATTATTAAACTTTAAATTTTTTATAAGCTGCATTTAAAAAAATAAATAAATTAGTGACACTACTTATTTTGTATTTAACTTTCGTGGATTAAAAAATGAGTATAGTTTAAAGAAATAGCTTAACTATAATTAAGGGTAATACTGTTGAATTTAGGCTTTTTAGTCTTTGGCACATTTTTTTGGCACATAGTTTTGGCACATTTATAAGCTTTTAGCCTCACTTTTCTATTTTGGTATAGTAAAAAATGGAATTTTTACACTTTACATAAGCAATTTTCACAACCTAGTTTTTTTTTTTTTTTTTTTTTTTTTTTTTTTTTTTTAATCAGGGTGAATAATCACCAATATTAATTAGAGACATAGCTTTGAAATTGTTTTAGATTTTTTAAAGAAAATCATAAAATAAAACAAGCTGTTTAGAAAAATTAAAACTGCATTGCAAACTGCATTGTCTGAAAAAATAAAGTGCATTTGTTTTAATGGTTTTCAATATATAATAAGAAAGTTAAACAAAATTCCTATAAAGTAAAAATATTTATTCTTGAATATTTTTCCCTGTAAATCTCGATTCTTTTATAATTCCATAAAAAATTACGTACGCATAATTTATTTTAAATGAGAGTGAATAATCACCTACAATGTATCTATTTTAATATACTTTTTTATTGTGGTTTGTAACAATGGTGTAATATTTCTTTTGAATCTTTTGTCGGAAAGATTCTGTCGATCACTATTTTTATGGCACTATATTTTTTTCCCTCCAAATTCCGCTCCTTTTTTTTTTCTTCCTTTCATGCCTTGTATTCCAGAATGCTGACTGGCCACAGCTGTTCAAATTGCTTGCAACATTAACAAAAAATAATAATAAAAAAAAGATTTCTCTTTTTTTTTTACATTTGTTCTCCGTAATGTTGCTGAATTTCATTATTTTTCGTTCCAGAACATTTCTGTTAAAAATCGAATGTGGATGATTTCCAGCAAGTATTTTTTTATAAGTTAAGATTTGATTTGAGCTTCGTGTAACGGTTACTTTGCTCAAGTATTTTTCTGTTAGCTGATGTTTGTGTTTTTTATCTTATAATTAACGTTTCAGTATTTTTTTTTAAAATCATCAGCATGATAGATAGCAGCGAAATAGATTTAAGCATTTATAATGGTTAAAACAGAAAAAAAAAAAGAATGAAAAGTGTTTCGAAATTATATTTAGAAAAAAGTACAGTATCAAAAGAACCTGTATTTAGCATTTTTTTCAGCATTGCTAATATGATTAAATCTGAATTATAAAGTTCATAGGGCGACGGAGAAGTAATAATTTTAAAAAGTTTTGATTGAAAAAATGTTCTGAAACTGTATTGTAGCGCAAAGTGACTAAACTGCAGGCAGCTTCCAAAGTATACAGTTTACACAAAGCATATTATCGATAAATTAAAAGTAATGTCTGATAACATGCTTCAACATGCTCCATTAATATACACTCATGTTTGTGAAAATTGCAAAACCATGAAGGAATAATCAGAATTAAATTAAATTTAATACACAAACGACTGGTACTGGTACAAACAAAGTTTTACATTTCAAAGCAAATAATATTAAAAATACAATGTTAAGTGTCCGAATTCAGAATATAGTGTAGCGACCACGCTCTGCAATGAGTGCTGCTGCACGACGTGGCATGGACTTGAACAGATTTTGAATCTCTACCCGGGGAATCTCTGTCATTTGTATATGTTTGTATGCGTACCCAAAATTTATATGTAGAACATGTAGGACAAGGATCACAAGCAATACGCCGATCAATGGAATCCCTCACATTTTCTAAAGCCGACATATCCGGCGAACATGCAGACCACGATAGAATCTGTATGTTTTCTGTTGACAAGAAATCTTGTACATTCCTTGTAACATGTGGGCATGCGTTATACTTGTGAAAGATAGCTCCAGGGATAACTTGAAGGAAATGATCGAATCCGGGCACCAACACTTCATTAATGCACCTATTGTTGTACATAATATCCCAAATTCGTAACAGCTGGGATGCTTCATGGTATGCAATCGCATCCCTGACCACAACTCTAAGTGGTCGTCATCTATGGCGTTCAGTAATGCATCCCGGAAGGTGATGTTCACCGGCTTCGCGTCTACCACGATTGCGGTCATCATGGTATCATAAATTAAGAGCGGTTCGTCAACAAAGACAACTTTTTGCCAATCTGGACGCCAATCTGGACGCCAATCTTTATGTTCATGAGCCCGTTGCAGCCGCAGCCATCGTTCGTTTTGAGTTAGGGAGATCCTGTATAAAGAAGTCCTTGCACAAAATCCACGGTGCAGAAGACGTCAACGAATTGACGAAGCATACACTGATACATCTGTAGCAGTCGCCAATGTGCTGCCAACTGTCTAGATGAAACTGTACGGTTCGTCACCACCATGCGAACCACGTGTCTATCATCGCCCGTTGCCGTCACCATTTGGTGTCTACTCACATATTCCCGAGTTGTCCGACCCTCTTCTGTCCACTGTTTCCAAAGTGAGATCACTCTGCCGCTGTTACGCTGCACACGAGCTGCTATTGCCCGATAGGGAAATCCTTCTTCACGGAGGCCGATGATTCTCCCGTTCAATCTATGTCAGTTTTTGAAATGTCGCCGTCTTTCGTAGAAGAGTGATAGTTACGTCTCATCTAACGTTTACCACTAGCATATAACCATAGAAAATTTAGAAGTAATTAAGATACAATGAACGATTTAAAAATCATTGAAAAACACATCGCTATTTTGAAAAAAAAATTGTATATCAGATACGTTCAATGAAAAACATCTAACTTCAACATATTAGTTTTGATAAAGATAATTTTCAAAAACACAATATACTACTATGCTTATATTCTGCATTGAATAATTACACTCCCTATCTCATGCGTATTTTATAGTTATCTTAGATCCTTTAACTAAAGTCTTAATAAAATGTACTTGACAATTTTAGATATTGATCATTATCGATATTTTACATCAGATGAAAACAATGAGGTTGTACATGTACATGTGCGTAATTTTTTTATTAATGCCCAGTCTAGTTACATGCAATCGTGCATAGTGTTATATGCAATCATATGTAATGTTAGATGCAATCGTATGTAAACATAAGATTACTTATGCATTAAATAAAAGTCAACATTTCTGATACAAGAATGACATTGCTTTAGAATATATATTAAACGTTATACATATAATAATATGTTAATTCCCAGATTACAAGAGCAACGAGTATTTAAAACTATTTATGTTAATAAACTTTAGATTCACGACCGCAAATAAATGATTTGGAACAAATTAAGTGGAACTAAAAACTAAATTTTTTTTTTTTTTTTTTTTTTTTTTTTTTTTCGTCACACTTACCATCACATAGATTTCTTGACATTCAAAATATGTACAGCTTAAAATAACGTTTATTTATTATTTTATTTTCAATATTCAGATGGATGTTTTATGTTTGCCTAAAAAATTCTAAAAAAGCAAATTGAATGTGAAACGTTAAAAAAATTATAAATTTTACTGGAGTGTTAGGGGCAATTAAGAAAAGCAAATGCTTTACTAACACATGAATATAACGCTGTACTTAAAACAAAGAAAGATGAGAAATTCTCCGCAACACAGAAAAATTCAAATAATTATATCAGGTGTGTCGCGTGATTTTCAACATAGTTTAGTGTTAACTGATACTCACTTACAAATTGGCATTTATAAACAATAATTCCGCTATTTCAACAACACAGAGAAAATTTTCTTGATCTTATGTATGTTAACTGTTAAAAATTTATAGCTTTTGCTGCAGCGGCACTCCACCGCTTTTACAGAATATGTCTATTTTGACCAATGAGAATGCTCCATAATATAGTCAAGTAACTGTTTTCTACAACAGCGTTGGAGTGACTTTGCTGCAAAAGCTACAGATTTTTAACAGTGTTGGACAAAAACGAAAAATGGACGAATAATTCATTAATATATAAATAATAATAATAAATTGTCATAATTCTTTATTAATGCTTAAAAAGAAGAAACGGATGTCGCTTGTACTAATCTATTTTTACGATAAGTACAAAAAGCAACTGTGTGATACACTGTTAAAAATTTGCAGCATTCTGGCAGGTCATTTCACCGTTTTTTTCCGAAAACGGTTACACAACCATAATTTTAACACTATTCTGACCATATTATTGGCCATTTTATAGTCAGAATATAGTTAAATTATGGTTATGAAACCGTTTTTTTTTCAAAAAACGGTCTAATGACCTGCCAGAATGCTGCAAAATTTTTAAAAGTGTAGGTTAAGATTGAGAATCTTTATCGTAAATTTTATGTTAACATTTCGTAACATAAGAAACATAAGAATAAGGTATTAGAGAGACAATCTTAATCTTACAAATAGAGAAAAAAACTAAAATAATAACCTAATTTTTCTATTTTTAAATTATTTTAAAGAATTTCGTTATTTCACAGTCTACTTTAGAGTTTCAATAATTTTCCTTAAATGAAAGAAAAAATTCAATATATAAAATTCCTTAAATCTGCTATATAAGAGAAATGTACATTGTTTCGTTCTCGAAATCTTTATATATACTATATAAAACTACAAATATGAAACAATAGATGTTTTTATTAAAATTTGTTTTAATTTGGTCTGCAAAGACATGAAACGTACGACAATTCTTAAAATGAAAATGTTTTAGAGAGATATATCTAATTTCAACACTTTTAAAGACACTACACTGTAAAAAAATTCAAATTCTTGTAACAGCCGCTGTTACAGGAATTTTTGTTGTTGCCGTTATATAAAAAGTTCTAGGAATCCCAGTTTCCTAGAAAAACTTTAGTAACTTTACAGATTTTTTTTTTTTTTTTTTTTTACAGTGTACTAATGTTCAATTTATCCTGACTCAAACGATCTTGGAAACCTGTTTACTTCCAAAATTTCCTTGAATCAATAGAAAATTTTTGATCAATTAACTTTATTTAATTGGTGCTACCCCAATGAAGTCACTGTAGTGAATTTTGATTTGATAATTGAAAAATATATGTATTTTGTTAATTATACAATTACGTATCACCAATTAAATATTTTTTAAAGAAATGTTATCATGCTAAAAAATAAAAATTGAAAATAGTAAAGAACTCTAAAAATTATTTTTTAAATCATTCTTAATTATATAATGATTTTATGAATTTTGAGGTTATAGTATTTGCTAATGTTTTTTCTCGAAATCATTTTATTTTCATCTATTTGTAGAAATATAGCAAAGATAGAATTAAAAAATACGAAGATTTCTTAAACCTTTAATGCATAAACATAAGGGACAATCTATGAATAATAACCAGAGAAAGAGATTTTATGTAAATTCAGTAGTTTCATATTTGTGTAGATTTTGACATATTTTTAAAGAATATGCCATCGTTTTGTGCATATTAATTTGCTGTTAGATAAATATGTTTTATGCCTATTTCATATGTCAAAACGTTATCTATTTATATATATTATAGTACAAAATAAACTCAGAAACGACTTTCACTAATGACTGCTACTTAAATTAACAAACAACAGAAACAAGATTTTCTTCCGCAATTCGTTTGATCTACACTGTTAAAAATGTGCAGCATTCTGGCAGGTCATTTGACCGTTTTTTCCGAAAACGGTTACACAACCGTAATTTAACACTATTCTGACCATATTATTGGTCATTTTATGGTCAGAATATAGTTAAATTATGGTTATGAAACCGTTTTTTTCAAAAAACGGCCGAATGACCTGCCAGAATGCTGCAAAATTTTAACAGTGTAGAGGAGTTTAAGACTATAATCATTCATTAAATACTTTTATTCTCTTTTGTATTTCAAATGATTTGCATAATTAAACTGTGTCTGCTAAACAAAAATGAGTTTTTCTCCTTTTCTTCCTTTTGCGTCTTGTCTAAGTTTTTTCAGTCAAAATATAAGAAATGCTGCGGACAAGTACGATTGCTATTCTATTTTGTACTGTAAATATATAAAAATATTTGCTATGTAATAATTTCTCGTTAAAGTATTAAAAAAAATGTAGTATCAATTTAATCATACATTCATTATAATTACTAGCTTCTAAGGTAGTAAAAAGATAAATGTGTTACAGTGTTTAAGTATCTTTAACACAGAAATTGATTAAGTTCTTTTGACTGAAATTTGGAAACATATTCTGTAAAATGTATTTTTTTTTAATGCTTTAGACAAATGTGCACTTTAACGTAAACGGATAAAACCCACAAAATATTGATTGATATCCTTATTAAGAAGTTTATTTTGTTTTTAAATTGATTGTGTTAATATCTTAATGGCTGATCCATTCATATTGTTATTTGGCGCTAATATATTTAGCGGAATACATTTCCCTGCACTGTAAAAAAAAAATCTGTAGTTCTACAGATGTAAAGTTACATGCTTACTAAACTTTCATCTGTAACTGTACGAAAAAATCTGCAAATCTACCAAACTAGTTTTTGTAAAGCTACAGAAATCTGTAACTGTACAAATGAATCTGCTAAAATTACAGTAATCTTACTAAAATTTTATCTGTAACCTGGGTTGCAGTTACATGAAAAGTTCTAGGCATCCCAGTTTCCTAAAAAAATTCTAGTAACCTTACAGATTTTTTGATTTTCGGCGCAAAAGTGCGTCTGTTACAGGAATTTTTGTTGTTGCCGTTACATAAAAAGTTTTAGGAATCCCAGTTTCCTTGAAAAACTTTAGTAACTTTACAGATTTTTTTTTACAGTGTGGTATTTCATACTTTTTAACCGAAGTTTTTACAGTTTATCATTACTTACACTGTAAAAAAATATATGTAAAGTTACTAAAGTTTTTCTAGGTAGCTGGGATTCCTAGAAATTTTTATGTAACGGCAACAACAAAAATTCCTGTAACAGCGTCTGTTACAGGATTTTTTGTTGTTGCCGTTATATAAAAAGTTCTAGAAATCCCAGTTTCCTAGAAAAACTTTAGTAACTTTACAGATTTTTTTTTACAGTGTATATACTGTTTCTAGCAAATCCTAGTTATTTAAGTTATTTAACTTTACCATTATGGTTTTATAAAAATAAATATTATACATGTAATTTTAATAGATTTGCATAATCATAAAGCACATACATAACCAATCTACATATAATAAAATCTGAGTGCAGGCAGCCGTCAGAACGATGCCGGTGTGGACCACTCCAGTGTGCGAATCGACCGTAGCTAAACGCCATGTTAGGCTTAATAAAAAATATATCTTAACATATGCTAGTTAAATGATAATTTTTTTTACTAGAAATCATGTCTGTTCAGCATTTTTCATTAAAACATGTATATCATATCCAATTATAATGTATTAAGTTCCAAATTAAAAATAAGCTATTATAAACATCAGATTACTAGATATAAACAAAAGAACACTGTTGCCATTCACAATTTCCGAATATTGAAACAAATGAATGAGTCTTTGAACGCTTCATTAAAAAAATTATAGGTTAATTATCTGATTTTGTTCTTAAAATATTTGTAGAAGCTTATTAAAGTCTTTAAATATTTAATATTTTTTAAAACCTTCAAAAACTATTTTTGCAGCCATTTATCGTCAATTAATATAAACAATCGAAGTTTGTTAAAAATACAAGTTAATATTTTTATATAATTAGTATATTAAAATTTAATGTGAAATTTTCAGAAATTATATTTCACTTTACTAAACATTATTATTACTATCATTGTTGAAAAAAAAAAAAGTGAGCCAAATGGTGAGTCATTCACGTTTAGAATCATTCATCATACTGTACTGAATGCCAATTGGCAACGTGTGCTTTACTGTTTTAACATTTTTGTTGATGCTGTTTTGAACACGCGGTGGATTTGAATTTATTCAATCAAATCAGTTTTTATTGTTGTTTTCTATAGTTTAAGTTTAAGGATCGTTTTAGCATTGCCTGATGAGCTGCATGATGGCTACATAAGGCCAAGCCATGGAGCTATAAACATTAAGTCTTCAATATAATTTAGTCTTCATTCCTCCATGGGCCGAGCCGCTAATGTTACGAAGTTATATTAAAAAATCATTATAAAATAAACATTTTTTTTTTCATCCTTTGATTTGGATACACTGATAAAAGACATATTATTTGCATAAATGTAATTAAGTTATTTGTAACTCAAATTTATGTTTTTTAGTTTTAAAATTTAGAAAACGCAAATGTTCATACACAAAATCCCATCAATTTAGTTCTAGGCGTGGCGCCATCTATTATCTGTAAATTCATATTTTTACAGTATTATACGTATTTATTAATACATATTTATGCGAAATAATTTTAAAATATCTTATTTATCTATACATTTTTTACAGAATATTTACGTTTTTCAATCATTTACATTTTTTTATAGAACAGAAGAAAATTGATATTTTAATAATCTGATTAAAAAATACAATTTATTTACCTTGTTTAATGATGGATCTTTTTTAATTTAATAATAACCTCAGAAACTAAAAAGAGTTAATGTTATATCTTTTTTTTAATTATAAATATTGACAATTATGGCAGCCAGATTTGAAATATGAAAATGTGAAAATTCAGAGATTATTTTATATATTTTTTAATGTTGTTTGCTTATAAATTTTTCTTTGATGAATGTTATTTGGGATAAATTAACTATTTTTTAATTAAAAATTATGTCATTAGTAAATTTCTTTTATGTTATAATAGTTTGAGAAACTATACTTATGATGTTATAAAATGTAAAATTAAAAAAAAAATATTTTAGTGTTTTGATATTTTAAAACTAAAATACAGAAATCTGAGCAAAAAAACCCCTTAATTACACACGCAATATGAATATGTAAAATATTTTATAAAAAGTTTTAAAGAATTAAGTGTGATTTTTCCTTTAATAATTTACATATATGTTACAAATGCAATGCAACTTTGATCTTTTCCTGTTCCATTCTGAAACATTTAAAATGTGATTTTAAACTGTAGTTTACATAATATCTTCGTTCTAATTATCAAAAATCAAAGGATAGTACTTTTTGATTATAAAAATGCATGAGGCATTTTTTTTTATTGTTTTGGAGATTTATCATTCACATTCCGCCATTTTTGACGGGGGTTATGCACTAGTATGTTATAGAATTCGAACCATATCATGCTTTCATTGAATCTGAACTAAGGTTATTTATGGTATTTGCTGGTTCGTAAATATTAATATGAAAATAATGTAATAATACCAACGCTTAGAATTTACGTATAAAACTAACCTGCGGGATGTATTAAATTTTATAGAAATTATTCTCGAACTATTATAATTTCGATTAAATTCAGTTAAGATATTGTTTGTAAATATAATAAATATTTTTTTTTGTAAAGAAACCAAAATAAAATATTTTCTTCAAATACGGAAAAAGTTATCGAAATTACCAGGAATATAATATAAACCAAAAAATTTATTTTAATGTTTAAAATGGAATTACTTGAATGTTTTCCTTGAATTTGTTATCTAACGTTTTCTTTAATAAAATACACCTTCGGATACTTGAAATAAAAAGTACATAAACGTATTTTGACTTTTAAAAATATAATTAATCAAAATCATTTTCAAGATGTAGTAGGGCATAAAAACAAATGGGTTGTTACCGCAACCCTAAAATACGCAAACTCCTAAAATCCGCAGATCACCGTAGATCTAAACAATGAAACTTTCAGTTAAGATGTAGAGAAAAAATTACAGAATTTTTTTTAGATTTATATCATGCTGTATTTATTTTAATTGTCTGAGCGAAGCGAAGGCTAATACTCAGCGTAATATTACTCTGTCCGGGCACATACAGCTACGATGGATATTAAAACCATGTCCTACAAAAAAAAAAAGCCTAATAAAAACTTCCGTCAAGCATAAATCAAAAAAACATTTGTCGGATTTGGTTTCTTATTGCACCAGAAGGTACCTATGAGGTTCGCCTACTGAATCGCCTACTATGAAAAATAAGTTCCAAACCGTTTAAAATTTATATTAAAAAATCTGATAAAAAAGCACAATTTATCTGCATACATCACAGAAATTTATTGTGCGTCACTTTCACCGGTGGAAGTTTTCATAGACAACTGGTTTGAACAATGGAAGCGGCCCTGGTGTCAAGCACACAAGTCCGATGTATGTGTTCAATAAAACAAACACCGAACACATGTAGTAAATAAAATAATATATTGAAAGTAATATTGAAATGTCATAAAACATATTTAAATTTAATCAGATAGGAAAAGAAATCTGTTTGTTTTTCCGTTTAAAAGAAAAAAAAGGCATAAAAAATTTGATTTGAGCCAAAAGTATATTTTATATTTCGTTTGTGAAAATTGGAAACAATTATATGATGTTCAATAAAATATTTTGCTTTATAGCATCATTTCTTCTTATTTTCTTTATTTTTTTTTGTTTTCTTTTAACTTATAATTACATTTGTATATAGCACTTAAATCTTGTGATTCATTTTCACCCACTTCCTGTTGACATAGAGTTTTGAAATTTCGATTATACAGGGTGTCCCACAAGCAATGGGACAAACTTTAAGGGGAGGTAGGGGACATCACAAGGATTCAGATTTGCATAGCAACCCAGTGTCGGAAACGCTTTCCTGGTGCAGTAGGGACGACACAAAACACAAGAAAGAAAGGACACGAACAGGGGGAGAAAACATGTTTATTATTCTTAGTACTGCAAAAATGCCGGGACAATGCTGGAAAGTGTTGAGGAACGTGTTGCACGCATCGTGGCAGCTGCTGGGGAAGTCCGGGGTACTTCCAGTATATTTTAGAACATTAGATCTTCCATACGCCGGAGATGCGCTTTCATGCATCACGGCCAAGGGTCGTAATTTCGAACACCTACTTTGATAACGATCGTTGTCCCTTTAATGTTCTTTCTTCTTAGTTTTTTGATGTACTAAGGATAATAAACATGTTTCTCCTCTTATTCGTATCCTGTCTTTCTTGTGTATTGTGTCGTCAGTACCGCCCCAGGAAAGCGTATCCGACTGGGTTGCTATGCAAATCTGAATCCTTGTGATGTCCCCTACCTCCCCTTAAAGTTTGTCCCATTATTTCTCGGGAACCCTGTATAGGTATTCCTGAGGGCAATATAAGAATCGGACATTGATTTTTTTAAATTTGATCCCTAAGGAGGCAACGGTCGGGGGGGGGGGGGGGGGTGATTACTTAATGATTACGTTTGATTTCAATAGGGAAATCAGCATTAGCTTCAACAATGAGTATTTGTTGAAAAGTACTAATGACAGGGTTAACACGATATCGCCAAACTTTTGCCAACGTTGCGAAATATCGCCAAATTTCGTGACAAAAAAGTTTCTGTCAACTTGGAGATAGCTGGCTAATTTGGTAAAATTCCCATTTAAATCCATTTATCTTCCATAATTGAACTGACCGAATTAAATTTAAACTCCGTACATTTAAGGTTTTTTTTTTCAAGATTTCTCTACAATTTAGTGCATTTAAAAAACAGATATATTTTCTAAATTTTTTTAGAATTTTAATGAAAACATGATTTAAAAAAAAACAATTTCCATTTATATTAGTCTCTTTTTAGTCTTTAAAAATGAAATTGGTATTTTTCCGGTATAAGGGCGTTGGCGAGGTAGAGAAAATGGGTTTGGCGAGACAAGTAAGCTTTTTATGCGTATTTTCGTGCAACTTATTCATTGTTTCATATACTCAAGCAATTTTTTAAAAACTTATACAATTTATTATGTGTTAACAAGCCACTTACCTATTTTTATATACAAACAAAAGTAAAATGTAATAAAAAGCAATGACGTTATATATATAAATAAAATGTTTATATTTATGGCACCATTATCACATAGAGGCGTGATTTTTTATGCCAATTTGGCGAAAACGTCAATTTCGAATACCAGTTACATATAGCGTGCTATAATAGCACGTTATTTTTTATTTCAATATGAAAACAAAGTAAAGTGATAAACAAAACACTTTCTATTATTTTTAAAAGGAAATAACAATCAATAAATGATATAATTTTACAACAAAACAATTTATAATAGCGTTATATATGGTTACATCAGTGGTGGCTAGTAACTGGTATTTTAGGGGGCACTAAATCCATAACTGCGAAATTTATTCTTCTCTTACCGCTATTGCTTTAAAAGTAATCTTTGCCATATTTGTTGGCAGAATATTCGACCATTAAACAAGGTAATCTTTTTCTTCCAAAAAATAATGGTAAGAAAAGAATAATACTGTCCGCCATGAATTTAGTGCCCCAACATATGACAGTCACGAGCCACCACTGGTTACCATGTCAGGCAAACTAACGCCACTGTGGCGCCAATTAGGTACCTCTGTATATGCGTATATGACATCTGTGCGATATTTACTTGTAAAAATAAGCATAAAAGTTCATCAGGTTTGTTTTCATAGCTATTTATATCTTTTTGCACAAATCTCACTTTTTGAGGCCGAATCTGCACAAAGATTGAAAAACACTAGAAAACGGGAAGTCTGTTTTTTCAGAATTTAGTATCACGCCCGATGAGAACCAAAATAAATAAATATAGATAGTGCGAAACATATTTCAGTAAGACTTAAAACACACGCTTTTATTTTGTACAGAATGACGTCATCCGCATCCGCTGAAGAATTTTTCATTTACGAACCAGTCTTAAACAACTTCTGCAATAAAGTACGCATTTGATGTCACTATCGCTGACTAATACAAAAAAAAAAAAAAAAAAAAAAAAAAAAAGATGCCGTCATTCAAGAAACTCTACAAAAAAATCGGCAATCTCATGATTCATATGTCCTCATTTGTTTGTAATATTAGTATAGATACTTAAAATTAAAAATTGTTTATAATAGCTCCATATTTTATCAGAAATCATTCATTTATATTTTTTTCAAAATAGCACGTATTTTAATTACATTTTTAAAAGTTGTTAAGGGAAAAAGGGAACAAAAAGGTATAGTAACTATTTTGCAACTATTTTCCCTCTACTTTCTACAGAAAAGGAGTACTTGAGTTGCCAAAATTTAAAAAAATGGCGCTAAAAACTACAAAAAAATTAATATTTCAAAAATAAATTGAGATGCAGTTTTCAAACGAATTGCATTTAAGCTACTTTTTCTCCCCAATACGACGGTATAAAAATTAAAAATGTAAGATGTTTAGAAGTTAAAAATCTTAAAATAGTAGAATAGAGAAGTTTAAGTTAAATTGAAGTTAAATTGCAGCACGATATTTGGTACTACTTAGTTATCCCGTCGACTAAAAATCTATCGCCAAACTATAAGATTGAATGTCAATAATGGTTGATCGTAAATGTTGCATTCTAAGTGCCTTATTGCCATGAATTTAATGCTTTTCATGGCACTTCGCTGTTCATGGACTTTGGCGCTTTTGTAAAAAGCAAGAAATTCGGGGTTAAGAAAGTGAGATTTTTTGCTAAATGATATAAATGACTATGATAATAAAACAGAATAAGTATTATACTGGTTTATCTGTATATATATAAAAATGCATCTGCTAACACGTATTAGATAAGTTATTTATGTTTGTATATAATCTAATATATAAAAAGGAAAATTTATCTATGTGTCTTTTTGTAATTCTATACAAATCTACAGTTTGGAAGACAGAATTGTGAAAATATTTATACACGTCTATTAAAACACGGCCTAGGCAGCTAAAGTAATCCGGATTCTCAATAATTTATAGTTAATTTTTAATTAATAAAAAACCACCAATTTAACAGCAATTTCTTATCAAATTTAAACGTTTTTCGTTATAGCAGTTGCCATCAATTAAAATACACAATAAAATTCTTATTACAACAATTAATTTTCTACTGCAAGATTTCCACATGAAAAAATGAGAATGAAATAATTAGTGTGACGAATTTTTAAAAAGATGAATATTACGTCATAACTTTTCTATTGAAAGATATTCACGTGCAAAATGAAAATGAAATAAATAGTTCGACGAATTTAAATGAAGGTGAATATAACTTCATAACATTTCTATTTCAAGGTTTCCCCGTGATAAAGGAAAATGTTACGTCATATTGGATATATAAAGGAAGTGGTGAATATAATATGACGTCATATGAGGGTGAATATAGTATGACGTCATATGATTGTGAAAAAACGTATTGAAGCATGATAAAAACCCGATTATGGAAATATTGACGTATTTTAACATTATTGTTCCAATGATAAATTTAAATAAGTTCATTTATAGCTTCTTTTGCGTCTGTTATAATACATTTATACATTTTTGTATTATATATTCATTTGATTCATGTGTACAACACTTCGACTTCATTTTTTTAAATGTTTGTTTCATGTTGTATGTTAAATTTTTGAAATTTCAAATCTGGGCAATGCCGGGCACTTTAGTTTTTAACAGATAAATGGCTTCTGTATCTGTACATCTATGCTAATATTAAGCGTTATAATAATATAAAATGAATAATATTATTAATGTTTGTACCTTTGTGAGGTGTGATCTCTGAAACTACATAGCCAACTTAAAAAAATGTTGGTGGCCATCTCTTCTCCAAAAAAAAAAGACTATATTTTTTTGTCAGTGCAACAACCTACGTCGCTGCAGGAGCAAAAAAGTTCTGAAATTGCGATTTCTGTGATATTGATTGGGTTAAAAACTTTAAATTCGGTGTGGTGGTTACTTTTAAGATGTAATTACTCGTTGTGAACGCTCTCTAAAAGGTTCGAAAATTGAATATGACAGATAAACGTAAAAATTTCTAGAAAGGTTCTAAATTATGATTTATTTGGAATACTGAAATTTCTGAGATACGGTTGGGGTTAGAAACTAGAACTTGTCATGCAGTAATTTATAAGATGTAAATGCTCGTTGTAGAACGAATTCTAAAAAATCACAATACTACACAAAGCGGAAAAAGATCTAAAGATGATCTAAATAACGAAGTACATGGAATTGTTAGGAATATAAACATGAAAATTGACATGACTCTATTTATCATGACGTAAATTCTCGCAATAGAACAATTTCTAAAAATGTCGCTACATAAAACACTGCAGAATAAAAAACTTTCGAAAATTTTCTATTTCTGTGTTACTGCTGAGACCAAAAACTTGAAATTTTGCTTCGGGTTAGTTTTAAAATATAAAATTGTCTCTATGAACGGTTTCTAAAAAAATTTTTAATTTAAAATGATGAAATGGACGGAAAGAGTTCTCAATTACCATTAGTTTGGAATTATTAGGTATAGAAACTTTAAATATTTCATAATGCTGCGTTTTCTCCACAAAACATGCAATTCAAATGCAACAAAACTGATAGATACCCACCTAGCATTAAATAAATTGTGTAAATATTGAATAAAGACCTGTATGAAACAGTGAGTAGGTTGCACGAAAGTATCTGTTAAAGTGTTCCTTTTCTAGGCTTTTCGCTCTCTCGCCAAGACCACTAACAGAGGGAAGTGCCTTTTTAAATTTGATATGATTTTTTTTTCTGATTCACTTTTCTAAACATTTTATCATAAGATCCTATCCTCAAGTGTCATTTGTAGATTTTTTATATATTAACTTATTCTAGTGAAATTTCATAATCGGGTTCACACTGGCATATTTTAGATTGCATGATTTGCTGAAAAAATATATATGGATTTGTAAATTACTTCAAACGACAATTTGACAGCTCAAAGGTTATGCAGACGATATATTCTGAACTTGTGTCATACTTTATGCTGCAATCTTTGCCGATTTCTTTTATTTAATACATGCTAAATAGAGCTCAACTTGTGCAGAATATGTTTGGAAACAAAACAATACAGCGTATGTAGTGGCCAGCACACACTCATCATTTAAATCCAATCGAGCATATCTAAAACACACTCTAACGACGCATTGCATGCCATTGTTGATGTGTTCGGCACTTTGATACTATATCAGATTTTGAGGAGAGTCTTCCTTAACTCTTATCGACAACCTCATTGCATCCGTGGAAAACAGATATTGTACAATATTAACTATTCCGAGGGAGCACACACCGTATAAAGTATAGTCCATTCTTTATAAACATCATATATTTGTCATTTAAAGTTACTCAAATTGGTGCGGAGCGTCTGATTATGCTCTTGACATCATTTTATACAGTTAAAATTCCTATATAAGATAATTTAGTGTTTCATTTTCTATTTTACTTCTAATATATTGCGTACTTTAAATTTTATATCCATGCATGGCTGTCTTGCATGGTTTGCTTCCCTATTTTTTCAAACAGTGTATACGAATTTATATACAAAATTTTGTAATTCTACAATTCGTTTATTTTCATCATTTAAATTTAACGCAGTATACGGACAATTAAAGATAATATCTCCTTTTCTTTGTTTCCACATGTTATTATTAAATCTATGTTCTCAGCAATATAGCTCAGACTAATCCCTTTGAGGGAAGTCCTAGTATGTAATTATCTATAATATGAACGGACCCGTAGATTTTCATGAAGGATGTATACATTTATTTCTGAAAAAAAATTAAGATATTGCTGATATTACTGGTTATCGCAATATTTTTATCAAATATATTTAGGTATTAATCAAGCTTTTTTGATTACTGAGACTGTCTAAATCTGAAAGAAAATTTTCTTGCTGTATGATTTTAATGTGAATTAATGTATACCTTTATGAGGATTCATTGAATAATTCAAATAAAATGTATGTGATCGTCATTATACATATATTTAATTATGCATTATTAATTATTTAATTGATTTTCACTTTTAATAATGCAATCGTTTTTAACCCCCTCACTGACAAGCCCGTGTTAATACGTTCACTAAGCTCCAGGTTTCACTGCAATACAAGCAATATTTAAAGTAATATAAAATTATTGATTTAATGTATTTTTAAAACATTGAACAATGATGAATACTTCCAAGGATTGCATTCATATTCGTTATTAAGATTTTTTATAAAAGGTTCAAAGAATCATTTTTTTTAGCGTTTAAAACAAATTGCAGAGAAAACAACATTACAATTTTGCCCTTTTCCAAGACAGTCGGAGGGTTAAAATGATCTTACTTATAATCATTTTAGTTTTTTTACTTTATTTATTTTAATATTTTACTGCATTACAAGCATTCATGATAATTTAGATCGTATTATTACTTGTATTATTACATTATTGCATTTTGATTATAAATTTCTGTTTAAAAGCCAAAGTCTGTCCAAGCTGTGTTGGTTTGAGGGAATCTACTGTATCAAACAGAACAAAGAAATGATTAAAACACTATTTACGATATAATATTTTTTTTCCGATTAATAAATGAAAGTACTCAAAACACATTGGAAATATTTGTTAGTAGAAAAATAATACATTTGTGTAAACAAAATTAAAGAAATTTAAAAAAATGACATGAAATAAAAATGCATTGTGCTTAAACTAATGAATAAAAGTGATAAAAATTGAAAAGAGAAACGTACTTTTGTGGTTAATAAAATATAAAAAATATTTAGTTCGCTTCTTCATTAAAGGACCCTATGATAAACCTAGATGTATATTTTCTGATTTAACGTATTATTATTAAAACATTATAATAGTCTAAAATCCGATTTCATGCATAGGTCATTTTTCGTATATTAATAGAGTAATGGAGAAAAATTATAATAGTTCGAGCAGAATTTCTATGAAATTTAATAAATCCCGCATGATATTTCGATTCGTAATTCCCAAGCGTGGAAAATCATATATTAATTTCGTATTAACGTTTACGAAAGAGCGGGTATTATTAATGAGCTTTCCCAGTTTTACGGAAAGTATTACATGGTATGAATTATATAATATATTAGATATGTAACGGGTTATATGATTATGTATATATAAAATTACTTCTCTAATACTTTGCTGTAATGCCTTGATACAGTTATTGTTAAGCCCTTTAACCTGAAGCTAATAATTAAATCTCTACATTTAGAAAGAGACCTCAGTACATCAGATAAAGGTATCCAGAATTATTTCGGAAAAATTCACTTTTTTAATAAAGTATACAAAAATAGGTAGTTATAGGCATAAATATTAATGTTAAGCCATAATTTTTAATGTCAAAACGAAAATGGATGAAATCGGTAAATTAAGATCTTCGAATGTGCAGATGTTTCGTTTTATATTATTTTAAAGATTTTATTTCACATAAAAAAACACACTTTTTATTATATTTCCAACGTTTATAATACGCTGCACAAAAACACATATAAAATTGGAATAATGTGAGCAGGTTTTTGGATTTCCTAGTTGCCTTGAAATTGCACATCCAGTTTAGAGGTAGTGTGTTTTTCAATGGAATGTGAGCCATAAATGAATTTTTAAACGCGGCTGGTGGCCACAAGAAAAAATAAAAGTTAAGGAGTTAGACAACTTAAAATAAAATTGTTTGTATAACATGATGAGAAAAAAAAAAGTTCCATATGATCCTAACAAACTGACAGTCCGCGAACAGACAAAAATCTATCAAAGGGAAGCCCCAGCATAAAAAAAGACTCTTTTCAGAGACCATACATAAAGTTTATCATAATATAACGTATGATATTTTCTGAAAGCAGTATATAATTGATTTTATTTTTATGAAATGTTTCTGGTATAAAACACGCTTATTTGGCTGCATTCAATAGACATATTTGCATGGGTCGTTTCCAAATACGCATAAAGGTACTATTACGAAATTCAACAACAACAACATCAAATTCTTACCAATGACTTTCAGCGTTATGACAGTATTAACTGTCCTCGCCTTGTGAAAATCAACTCTACATCTATATTCTCCAGCGTCTTCTTCCATAACTGGATCCAGTTGGAGAAACGCCGGTCTGTTGATTGTATTGAAATAGGCACGATGGTCGAGTGTGGAGACGGCAGACTGTCGGGCTTGGTCTAGGTTACCCTGCCGGGCGTCTAACGTATAGATGGGTGACGGTGCCTCGTCTTTGTACCACAGAATTAGTGCAACGCCATCGTCGGCAGACGGAGGAGATATGTCACAAGGCAAGGCCACTTTTCCTTTTACAACAGCCGTGTATAATATGAGGGCTGAAAAGAGATATAGATATTATCAGTTAAAAATCCTCAAAAGACTTCTACATCGATAAATGTATTTTTTATTAAAAGTACATATCAACGTTTTATAAATAGGACAGCTATGTTTAACTATTTTAAAGAAAACATGAAAAAAAAAAATAAACTACCAGGGTAAGTCAGTAAGTAGGTCAGAAACGGATATGATAGGTCGAAAATTAGTAGTAAATTGTTTTTAACTCATTAACAATTATTTAAGTTACATGAATAAAAATAAAAATAGAATGAATTAGAATATGGTGAATTATTAGTCTACTGAAACAAAAATATCTATTCAAATATAGTAAATCTATGATAAATTGGCAACTAACTGAAATAAATTTCAATGGATAGCGTAATTAAATTTTAGAATAAACAAGCGTGACTGAAATATAAATTCGATTAGATGTCACATTAATTATTATCTTATCTCCATACAAAGTTTAATATCTGTATAAGTCACGCTCAATGCATTTAACAGAATCGTGAAAGTAATTTACGGTTCATTCTGTGGTTGAAAATTATTTCTGTAAATCAGAAGCATTGGTAAGCTAATGAAATATTAATTTTATAAATGAATATAAGCGAGAAGCCCATATTAAAAAAGTCCTTCCGGCCAGTGCCGGGAGGAAGAGGTAGCTTTCATATTCCTTATTTTAAAAAAGCCAACTTATATTATTCAAACACACGAAGCTCAATTAAGTGGAAACCGAATGTAGGAGATTCAATACTAATTTTTATCAATACTAACTCATTATGAATGAGAATTTCGCGAAATTAGTCAGCTTTATCCAAGCTGCTTTTATTTAAAGTAACTTATATTTGGCTGCCAAATTCGGCGATTTCTTAAAGTGCCTGCCATTTTAAGACAACATGGTGGATGAGGCTAACCAGTGAACTTGGTCGAGACCTTAGTAATTGCTGTGCATATGCTCACTCACATCGGAATCGGTTGATATGTACGAGTGCTGTCGCAAGCAAAAAATCAGATTTTACAAAATGTCACCCACGTTAGAAATTGAAACTGCTATATCTGAGCCATTTTTTAAGATAAAGACAAACAAAAAATGCTCCTGAATCCTTATATCAACGTCAAATACTTAAGAAAGAAACCTTTTTCAATTTCTAATTTTTTTGCACCTCACTTTAAACATATATATTTTTTAATTTAATGGCCGCCATTTTGAAACAAGATGGCTGATGAAGCTGGCCAGCGAACTTGGTCAAGATATTGAAGTATACTATCCACATGCCTTCTTCCATCGAAATAGGCGAATACGTGTGGTATCGCGAGACAAATACAAGATCGTTTCAAAGTGTCAGCCATGATAGAAATTCAAAGTGCTATAATTCAACCACTTTTTAAGATATAAACAAAAGAACAAATTTTCAGAAACAAAAACTGCTCCAGAATCTTTGTATCAAGGACAAACACATAAAAAAAAATCTTTTTCATTTTCCAATTTTTTAATACCTTATTTTAAATTTTAAATTACATTTTTTTTAAAAAATGGCAACCCTTTTGAAACAAGATGGCGAATGAAGCTGGTCAACGAACTCGGTCGAGACATTGGTATGTACTATGTACAGACCAAGTTACATTCAAATCGGTTCATAAACACGCCTGTTATCGCGTGACAAAAATCAGGTCGTTTTAAAATGTCAGCCACAACAGAAATTCAAAATGTTATAACTCAGCCATTTTTTTAGATATAGACGAAACAAAACCTGTTCCGGAATCTTTGTATTAAGGTCAAACACATACGAAAAAACTCTTTTCCATTTTCCAATTTTTTGGTATCTCTTTTTAAATTAAAGTTTTTTTAATTTTTTTAAATGGCCGCCATTTTGAAACAATATGGCGGATGAAGCTGGCCAACGAACTCGGTTGAGTTATTTGTATGTACTATGTACACACCAAGGTACATCCAAATCGGTTCATAAATACGTCTGTTATCACGTGGCAAAAATCAGGGCGTTTCAAAATGTCAGCCACACTAGAAATTCAAAATGCTATAACTCAGCCATTTTTTAAGATATAGACGAAACAAAAACTGCTCCCGAATCTTTTTATCGTGGTCAAACACATAAGAAAAAAATATTTTTCCAATTTTCAATTTTTTGGTACCACATTTCCAATTTAAATTTTTCTTAAAATTTTAAATGGCCGCCATTTTTAAACAAAATGGCGGATGAAGCTGGCCAACGAACTCGGTCGAGACATTGGTCTGTACTATGTATAAACGAAGTTACATCCAAATCGGTTCATAAATACGCCTTTTATCGCGTGAGAAAATTCAGGACGTTTCAAAATGTCAGCTTCGCTAGAAATTCAAAATGCTATAACTCAGCCATTTTTAAAGATATAGACGAAACAAAAACTGCTACGGAGTCTTTGTATAAAGGTCAAATACATAAGAAAAAAATATTTTTCCATTTTCAATTTTTTGGTACCACATTTCAAAT
This sequence comes from Maratus speciosus, assembly GCA_963932465.1. Taxonomy (NCBI): domain Eukaryota; kingdom Metazoa; phylum Arthropoda; class Arachnida; order Araneae; family Salticidae; genus Maratus; species Maratus speciosus. The sequence goes on along the minus strand of OZ010786.1, from coordinate 539,184,758 downwards.
TTTAAATTTTTTTTAAATTTTTAAATGGCTGCCATTTTGAAACAAAATGGCGGATGAAGCTGGCCAACGAACTCGGTCGAGACATTGGTATGTACTATGTACACACCGAATTTCATCCAAATCGGTTCATAAATACGAGAGTTACAGTGTGACATAGGTCAGATATATATATATATATATATATATATATATATATATATATATATATATATTGATATATATATATATATATATATATATCAATTTTGAACGGAGGGTGGTTTCGGGGTCTGGGGGTCATGATCGATGAAAATATACCAAATTTTTTTGAAATCGCTTTCCTCCGAACGGCTGCAATAGGTAGCTTTTTGTAAAGAAAGCTACCTAATAGTGAAGAATAAATAGATCGAAATACAGTGGACTATCGCTAATGCGTTTCCGCTTATGACGTATATCCGGTTAATGGTAACTTTTTTAAATACATTGTACCATAAGCATTTCAAACTCTTTAACAGCTATTTAAATTATATGCATAGATCTCGAAACATAGTATATTAAAGCGTCGTAGAATATCAGACTATGCAAATATATATCTATATTAAATATAATATCTATATTAAATCAAGTACAGTAAAGTTTGGAAAATTATAAGCCCCGTGATTTGGCCGGAAGGTAACTCTATGAGTGTCGTTATGAAACTCAAAGTCGGCTTTTATGGATTAATAACCAAAATTCCCGATCTGCCAAGATTTGTGAGATATCATAACAATCCAGTATACATTAATTGTTTTTAAGTAAAACTGAATAATTTACAAATAATAATACAAATTATAGAAACAAAAATACATTATTAAGTAACATTTTTTTTTTTTTTTTTTTTTTTTTTTTTTAAATCAATTTGAGACGTAATTTGCTAATTTCGCTGTATTTTCTTCTGGAATCTAACCATCTTTCGTGTGGTTTTATGAGGTTAAGTAAAATCATATTAAAATAAATATTACAACAGTAAATTTAAACGAATATTTATTGAAAAGTATAAACATTTTTAACGCATTAATAACTATTTAAATTACATAGATATAAATAAAAATAAAAGGTTTCAGAATATGGTAGAATAATAATTTACTGAAAGCCAATATATCACTTCAAATACAGTAAATGTATGATAAAATGACAAGAAACTGAAACACATTTGAATGGATAACGTAATTTAATTTTAGGATAAATGAGCGTGACTAAAACATAAATTCGATTAGATGTCACATTAATTATTCTCTTACCTCCATACAAAGTTCAATATCTGTATAAGCAATGATCAATGCATTTAACAGAATCGTGAAACTAATTTAGGTCGATTCTGTGGTTGAAAATTATTTCTGTAAATCAGACGCATATGTAAAATAATGAAATATTAATTTTAGAAAGGAACATAAGCGAGAAGCTCATATTATCATAGTGAAAAATAAATAGATCGGAATACAGTAGTCTATCGTTAATGCGTTTTCGCTTATGCACTGTAAAAAAAAAAAATGACTAAAATACAGAAATACTAGTGGCAATCGAGACGCTAGTACTATTACAGCGTTTTAACGGATGTTTTCCCCCGTAAATGCTGAAAAAAAAAACCCAGAAATTTTTCTGTAATATACCGGGAAAATGTTCCGTTAAAATACGGAAATAGTACTGGCCTCTCGATTGCCAGTAGTATTTCCGTATTTTAGTCGTTTTTTTTTTTTTTTTTTTTTTTTTTTTTTACATAATCAATTACAGTAAAGTTTGAAAGATTACAAACTCCATGATTTCGCTAGAAGGTAACTCAATGAGTGGCGTTATGCACCGAAAATCGAACTTTTATAAAGCCAATTATCGATCTGCCCAGTTTTTGTGAGGTATATCCTAACAACCCAATATATATTAATCGTTTTTAAGTAAAACTGAATAGTTTACAAATAATAATAAAACAAATTAAGAAACAATAATACATTATTAAGTAACATTTTGTTTATTTTTTTATCAATTTGAGGCCGAATCAGCTAATTTCGCTTATTTTCTTCTGAATTCTAACCATCTTTCGTTGTTTTATGAGAGTATGTAAAATCATTTAAAAGTAAATATTACAACAATAAATTTAAAGGAATATTTATTGAGACGTATAAACATTTTTAACGCACTGACACCTATTTAAATTACCTATATGAAAATAAAAGGTTTCAGAATATGTTAGAATATAATAATTTACAGAAAGCCAATACCTCAATCCAAATACAGTAAATTTATTATAAAATGACAGCAAACTGAAATACATTTCAATGTATAACGCAATTAAACTTTAGGATAAAGAGCGTGACTGAAATATAAATTCGATTAGTTGTCACATTAATTATTCTCTTAAATCCATACAAAGTTCAATATCTGTATAAGTCATGCTCAATGCATTTAACAGAATAGTGAAACTAATTTACGATTGATTCTGTGGTTAAAAATTATTTCTGTTAAATAGACGCATTGGTAAGGTAATGAAATATTAATTTTAGAAAGCAACATAAGACAGAAACTCATATTAACATAGTGGAGAATACATAAATCGGTTTCACTGGACTATCTGGAATGCGTTTCCGCTTATGACATATATCCGGTTAATGATAACTTTTTTTAATACTTTGTACCATAAGCATTTCAAACTCCTTAAATACTATTTAAATTACATGCATAGATCTCGAAACATAATATATTAAAACTTCGTAGAATATCAGACTATGTAAATATATAACTATATTAAATCAAGTACAGTAAAGTGTGGAGGATAATAAACTCCATGATTTGGCTGGAAGGTAACTCTATGAGTGTCGTTATGCACCTCAAATCCAGCTTTTATGGATTAAAAGTCAAGGTTATCGATCTGCGCAGATTATTGTGGGGTATCCTAACAACCCAGTATATATTAATCGTTTTTAAGTAAAACTGAATAGTTTACAAATAATAATAAAAAAAATAAGAAACAATAATATATTACTAAGTAACATATTGTTTATTTTTTTTTTATGAATTTGAGGCCTAATCAGCTAATTTCGTGTATTTTCTTCTGAAATATAACCATCTTCAGTGGTTTTTTTTTTATAGTATGTAAAATCATATAAAAATAAATATTACAACAATAAATTTTACTGAATATTTTTTGAGAAGTATAAGCATTTTTAACGCATTGACACCTATTTAAATAACCTATATAGAAATAAAAATAAAATGTTTCCGAATATGTTAGAGTAATAATCTACTGAAAGCCAATATCTCAATTCAAATACAGTAAATGTATGGTAAAATGACAGCAAAATGATATACATTTCAATGGATAACGTAATTAAACTTTAGGATAAACGAGCATGACTGAAATATAAATTCGATTAGATGTCACATTAATTATTCTCTGATCTCCATACAAAGTTCAGTATCTGTATGTCATGCTCAATGCATTTAACAGAATCGTGAAACTAATTTACGATTAATTCTTTGATTGAAAATTATTTCTGTACAATAGACGCATTGGTAAGGTAATGAAATATTAATATTAAAAAGCAACATAAGATAGAAACTCATATTAACATAGTGAAGAATAAATAGATGGGAATACAGTGGAATAGCGTTAATGCGTCCCCGCTTATGGCGTATATCCGGTTAATGGTATAACTTCTTCGAAAATCTGAAGATCTTTCGCGGTATTATGACAGTATGTAATGTCATATAAAAATAAATATTGCAATAATAAATTAATATATATATATATATTGAGAAGTATAAACATTTTTAACACATGGACGCATCTTTAAATTACATATATAGAAATAAAAATATAATTTATTAGAATATGTTAGATTATTAGTCTACTGAAAGCAAATACTATATCAATTCAAATGCAATGAATCTATGATAAATTGAGAACAAACTGAAATACATTTCAATGGATAGCGTAACTAAATTTTAGGAAAAACGAGCGTGACTGAAATATAAATTCGATTAGATGTCACATTAATTATTCTCTTATCTCCGTACAATGTTTAATATCTGTATAAGTCATGCTCAATGCATTTAACATCGTGAAACTAATTTACGGTTGATTCTGCGGTTGAAAATTATTTCTGTAAATCAGACGCATTCGTAAGGTAATGAGATATTAATTTTAGAAAGGAACATAAGCGAGAAGCTAATATTAACATAGTGAAGAATTAATAGATCGAAATACAGTTGACTATCGCTAATGCGTTTCCGCTTATGACGTACATCCGGTTAATGATAACTTTTTTTAATACTTTGTACCATAAGCATTTCAAACTCATTAACAACTATTTAAATTATATGCATAGATCTCGAAACATAATATATTAAAACTTCGTAGAATATCAGACTGTGCAAATATATAACTATATTAAATCAAGTACAGTAAAATGTGGAGAATTATAAACTCCATGATTGAATGGAAGGTAACTGTATAAGTGTCGTCATGCACCTCAAAGACAGTTTTTATGAATTAATTGCCAAGTTTCTCGATTTGCCCAGTTTTTGTGATGTATCTTAACAACCCAGTATATAATAATTGTTTTTAAGTAAAACTGAATAGTTTACAAATCATAATAAAAAGATTAAGAAACAATAATATATTATTAAGTAACATTTTTTTTTATCAATTTGAGACCTAATCTGCTATTTTCGCTGTATTTTCTTATAAAATTTAAGAATCTTTTGTGGTTTTATCAGAGAGAGCATGTAAAATCAAATAAATATAAATATTACAAAAATAAATTTAAAAATATGTATATTGAGATGTATAAACTAACTCAAGGAAGGCTTCTCTATGAGTGTTTTTATGTACCTCAAAAACCAGTTTTTATGGTTTAATAGCCAGGATTCTCGATCTGCCCAGTTTTTGTGAGAAATCCTAATAATCCAATATACGTTAATTGTTTTTAAGTAAAACTGAATAATTAAAAAAAAATAAAAGTTTTAAGCAACAATATTATATTATTAAGTACAGTCGTGGAAAAAAAAAGGTAAACACCCCCAACTAACTCCTCAACAAATTATCGTAGAAGAAAGTTACTGGTACCAAACGATTGGAAATAAAGTCTACTTTTAAATTATGTATATAAAATTTGCTTAGGGGGCCATCTACATATTAAACTAACCCAAGCTTCATTTTTTGCAATAGCAATACCCAATTTTAACAAGATTTCAAGTCATTTGAATGATAAGTGTTTAAATTATAAACATTCAAAATTGAGTGCTTCTAATGTTAAAATACATTTTCATATTTTTATTAATTTCTCCTGAAATTATACTCCTGATATGCTAATTTCTTGTGTAGCAAATATACAAAAATACCCAAACATAAATACGTTGAATTTGCAATTATTATAATTTTATGATATAAATTATGAATTATGAAATTAATATTCGAAAAAATTATGAATTACAACCTACAAATTTTTTATGGATTTAGATTTATTAAGTACAGCTTTATGGAAATTCAAAATTTCTCATTTTTCATTCAAGTAGTTTTCAAATTATGCTTAAAAAACCGCAAAATGATTGTTTAAGGGGCCATCTATGATTCAAGTGACTAGATATTTGGTAATTTCTTCTGCTATCCTGTAATCTAGCTGTTCAATGATTGCTTGAGTAGCGCTTAAGATGCCTTGATCAAGAAGGAGGCTCTCTCGTTTAACAATCGAGTACCGAACTTCAATTTGGATACAGTCCCTAAAATACACTTGTTTTAAAATAATTAATTTCTCGGAAACTTATCGTAGGGATTGCATAAAAAATTGTTTTTAGGCTAATTGAAGGGTGCAGAGTTCATTTATGCTGTCAGAATTGTGTACTGCTATTGAAACAAACAAAGTTATGATTCGTTTTAATAGGTGAATGGCTCCTTAAGCAAGTTTTATACAGGGTGTCCGGTCTCAACGGTGTCCAATGGCTAGTTCCTAAACCGTTAGTCATAGACATATAGTTCCAATTACAAAAATGTTTTAAATCGGGTAAAGAAATAGTTTTAAAACGATTTGGGTCAATAAAAACATTTCTTAAAAAATTACGAAATTCAAATTTTTATACGGTCCCCCGGTCCTATAAGTTATATTAAGTAAAATTTTCCTATTACACTGACAAGTAAGACAAAAAAAGTCCCATTCACATAACACTAAAATTGAGCGTGTTATGAAACTTTAAAAATGCATGACATATGCCACTTTTCTGCTCTAAAAACAAATGAGTTCAGCTTAGCTTTGAGGGGTCACATACCAAGTTCTTAAAGTATTCGAAGATCTTATTTTATGTGCATCTGCGCTTTGAAAAAAAATCGTACAAGTATTACGATTAAGTTAACATTTATTAAGTTTCAGATTGGCTAAAATACATATTTTATTTATTTATTTATTTATTTATTTTTTTTTTTTTTGCCAGGATTTGAGATTGTTCCTTTTATGATTTCTTTTAACAAAAATTATGCTATTTTTATAAGTTTTTATGTTACTCCAAAAATCGTTTGTATGTTTTTCCGGTTCAAAATTTGTGCTCGTATTTTCACTTTTAAATATCTGATCGTCATTACATTTTACATACTGACGCAAATCCAATAACAATCTAATGTTATTATGATTTTCGGTGGTTACCATTTATACTTATTTTACAGCATAACACAAAAAAATTCGGATAGATTACCGCCAAGAAATTTAAGAAAAAGTTTTAGATTAGATAATACAAGACTGCGATTGTTGTTTTTTTTTTTAACTTTTGTGTATTTTTTAGCACTGAATCCGAAAATTACATTGATTTTTAACCATCATGTCAGGATATTTCGGAAATCATAAATTGTCAAATTTAAAGAATAACAAAAATTGGATACTATAAAGTAGAGGAGATGGTTGTGTTTTTTTAACTTTTGATAATTGATTTTTAGGTACTTTTTAGCACTGAATCAGAAAATGACCTTCATTTGTAACTATCACATTAGAATGTTTTTGAAAATCGTAAATGTGTAAGTTAAAATATAGCGAAAATCTCATACTATAAAACATATGTAAAACTTTTTTTGTTTTATTTTATTTTATTTTATTCAAAAATTTATTCGATATTTTTGCTTATCCTGGGATTCTTACAGCTAAATAGCGGAGTGGTCCGATGAGATGAGGGAGGAGATTAAATTTTAACTTTTTAACTTTGAAATTTGCGAAAAATCCTGATGTGATGGTTCAAGATGAAGGTCAATTTCAGATTCAGCGGTACAGAATGCATAAAAATCAATTATCAAAAGCTAAAAAAACATGATATAACCCAATTTTTACAGGCTAGTGTAATCTAATAATATTTCAAAATACGTATCTTTTTGTAAAGAATTGAGACTGTTAATTTAGCATAATTTTATTTAACAAAAATTCTGTTTTTTCTTTCTTCTTAAATATTTATTACTAATTGTATATTTTGCATTAATATGTCAGAATGATTAAAGTTTTCAGATTTATATTGCAATGTTAATTTTACTCTCAACCATTTTTAATATATCTGGCGAAATTATATTTCGACTAAATTTGTGAATGACCCCCAATTTGCAGCAAAAAATATGCTCCAACTTTAAACAGCTATTACTCGGTCAATTTTAATCGTAGAATAACGGGACTTTTTGTGTATTACTTGTCAGTGTAAAAGGAAAAATTTACTAAATATAACTTATAGGACCGAAGGGCCGTATAAAAATTTAAATTTCGTAATTTTTTAAGAAATGTTTTTATTGACCCTATTGGCTTTTAAAATATTTCTTTACCTGATTTTAAACATTTTTTAATTGGAACTATATGTCTATGACAAACGCTTTAGGAATTAGCCATTGGACACCATTGAGACCGGACACCCTGTATACATAATTTAAAAGTAGACTTTATTTCCAATCGTTCTCTACCAGTAACTTTCTGCTACGATAATTTTTTGAGGAGTTAGTAGGGGGCGTATACTTTTTTTTCCACGACTGTACATTTGAAACCTAATCTGCTAATTTCGCTGTATTTTCTTATGAAATTTAACCATCTTTTGTGGTTTTATGAGAGTATATAAAGTCAAATAAATATAAATATTACAACATTAAATAAAAAAATATGTATATTGAGAAGTATAAACTAACTCAAGGAAGGTTACTCTATAACTGTCATTAAGCACCTCAAAACCATTTTTTATGATTTAATAGCCAGGATTCTCGATCTGCCCAGTTTTTATGAGGAAGCCTAACAATCCAATATGCGTTAATTGTTTTTAAGTAAAACTGAATAATTTAACAAAAATAATAATAAAAATTTTAATCAACAATAATATATTATTAAGTAAATTTTGAGACCTAAGCTGCTAATTTCGCTGTATTCTAAAATCTAAAGATATTTTATGGTTTTATGACACTATGTAAAATCATATAAAAACAAATTTTTAACAAGAAATTTTAAACATATATATTAAGAAGTATAAACATTTTTACACGCATTAATACCTATTTAAATTACATATTAGAAATAAAAAAAAAGGCTTTAGAATATTGTAAAGTAATAATCGACTGAAAGCCAATACATCAATTCAAATATAGTAAATTTATGATAAATTGACAACAAACTGAAATACATTCCAATGGATAAGGTAATTAAGTTTAGGATAAACAAGCGTGACTGAAATATAAATTCGATTAGATGTCACATTAATTATTCTTTTATCTCCATACAAAGTTCAATATCAGTATAGGGCAATTCCATCGTAACTGACGTAACATTTTATCATCGAATTTTGTTTTCAAAACTATGTAGAAAATTTACTAATAAAGCTAGAACAAATTTTTTCAATTTAAAATAGTTCTGACTAAGTACTTAATACCCAAATACCTGCAGATTATTTTAATCTCTCTTTTAGTCCCAAAAATTGCAATTAAAAATTCTGTAACTGACGTAACATAAAATGTACAAATATTTTTTCTGCCTTCATTGAAGTGTAAAAATTATCAAAACTATCCCGTTAAAAAAAAAAAAAAAGTGATTTAATTTTCTCAACAACACTAAATAATGCCAAAATATAATAGTAACTTGTTTAATTAATTTCTGAGTAATAAAAAAGAAAAAATGGCATTTACACGTATAACTGACGTAACTTTTATTATGTAACTGACGTAACATTATGACTTTAAAAAGACAATAATGGTACTTAACTTAGTTTGTGATCAGTAATTTACAATGCCTTTTTATTAGGATTTTATTATATAATATAAAAATATCAAGTTTTCCAATGATACCCTTAAATTAAACATGTTTTAAATTTTATTTCCCCCCCCCCCCCAAAAAAAAAAGATGATGATTTTCTGTGGAATTGCCCTATAAGTCATGCTCAATACATTTAACAGTGTAGCGAAACTAATTTACGGTTGATTCTGTCGTTGAAAATTATTTCTGTAAATCAGACGCATTGGTAAGGTAATAAAATATTAATTTTAGAAAGCAACGTAAGCGAGAAGCTGATATTAATATAATGAAGAATAAATAGATCGGTATACAGGTGACTATGGTTAATGGGTCTCCGCTTATGGCGTATATCCGGTTAATGAACACTTTTTTTTTTTATATACTTTGTGAAGTATAAGAATTTAAAACTCTTAAAAGTACATCCATAGATCTCGTAATTATATTAAATTTCACTGAATACCAGCCTGTGTAAACATATATATATATATATATTAGCATATATATATATATATATATATATATATATATATATATATATATTGCAATATAGAACATTGCAAATAGGCGCTAGAGAAAACTTCCAAAGCTGTGGAAAACGGTGTAGAAAATCTCATATATATATATATATATATTTCGTTTTTGGAAGCTGTTGTTTTAACTATTCGAAATATTCAAAAGAAGAGATATCAAACCATATGTACGTCTTTCTAACTGCGTAATGCTTTTAATAAAGTCCGTATGTTATCCTTTAAAAAAAAAATAAAATAAAATAAAATTAAAATACCTGTATTTCGTGTTTCCTTTGGGATTTTGTGTGTGTCTGTTTGAAACCGCGCAACCGCTGAACAAATCAAAATACTGACAAAATAAACAAATCTATCCAATTAGTCAGTATACACTTTCATTTAACACGTTCACGCCGGCGCGGTGGGCCACACTCGACTGTCTCAGATCTGCCAAGTCTCCGTCTTTCGGGCTACCAGTATTTTAATACAGAAAATGTTCTTTTATTTAATTAGAACAACTGGGCGATTTAAAGGAACAACATTTTCTAAAAAATAACAGTGGTGTGTAAAAAGCCGGAGACTTGAAAACTCTGAGACAGTCGAGTGTGACCCACCGCGCCGGCGTGAACGTGTTAAAACGACATATTTTGTTTTAAAAAGTATTATTATTATAGATTTAAAAAATATTTTTCAGAATCCGTCTCGCGGTATTTTAATTTTCCTGCTGTGTTAAAAATTTGCATCCGCGTTTTTAATGAAATAGTGTAAAAAAAAAAAAAAAAAAAAAAAAAAAAAAAGCACCGGAATATTTCTACTTAAATAAGTATTACTTTCTAAAATTCCTTTTTGCTAGGGTTTTTTTTTTTTTCTTTTCGATGTTAAAATCTTTACATCGACATCGGAAATAACAATACGAAAAAAAAAATCTCTAAGACACCAAATCATATTTACTTTTATTTTTCTTTAAATAAATGACTTTGGTTTTAAAAAATAAAAATAATAACCATTTCCAAAAAGTATTTTATGAAACTCTTCCGCTGTCAGTGCACTTTGAAAATAAGTTGACCGTTTTAATTATTCTTTATAACTTTTTTCTTTTATGAGCTTACATTTACAAACATAAATATTGAACAGAGAGATATATAATCCTAAGATTAAAAAAAAGACCGGGGTGTATGTATTTTTTATATTATTTTGATTTTTTCAGACTCTTTTGCTCATAATTGAACATTTAGTGTATAGTAATCGGTAATCAAGAAACGAGAAACCATTAGTTCCTTTAAAATTATTTTCATTTAAAAATATAAAATTATGTAAATTCGAAGCTATATTATCTCCTTTAAAGGCAATTTATCCTCGGCATTTGGTGCGTTTGGAATGATTTTCGTTTAAATATTTAATCTCATTCAACGTTGGTTTTAGGTCTATTTATGTTTACTATCAGTGGTCCGCGCTACGCAGGTCTTTTGTTTAAAAGCTTAGAAACAGAAACAGACCGCATGCGCAGCACTATTTTTTTAGGCTGATGAAGGCACAGGGGTTCCCAATCCTAGGTTCGTTTGGATAGATTTTCATTTAGAAATAAAAAAAATATACAAATTCGAGGACAAACATTGCTGAAGGCAGTGCAGCTGAAAATTACCTTCGTTTAGAAACATTTACCTTTTAGGAAAAAAAACAATAGCACTAATTTTAAATATCTTTAAGTATATTTAAGGGCCCGAGCGTTGCCGCCTAGTTGATAATAAGTACAAATACATTTCAATAGATAACATAATTAAATTATGGAATAAATAAGCAAACGAACGAACAGCAAATTCGATTAGATGTCTTATTAATTATTGTCTTATTTTCTCCGAAGATTACTATTTGTAATACACATGTTCAATACATTTAATGGAATCGTAAGTCTAATTTACAGTTGGTTTTGTGGTTAAAATATATTTCAGCAAATCAGATGCAATGATAAGATAACGAAATTTTTAGTTTCTGTGAGCGACTTAAACGAAAAGCTGATATCGAGATAATAAATATACTGGAGTACATTGTACTATCGTTAATTCGTCTACGGTTTAGGCATTTAGGGGCTGTGGAATATATTATATCCCACCTAATTTTAGTCAAGATTTGCAACATATACCCAAATTTTACTTTTATAACTCTGGAGGAAAAAAGCTGAAAACTTCTTTTTCCTTATTTTGAATTTTTATTTTTTGGGGAAATTCCGGTACAAATTCCACATTACAGAAACACAATTACTTGTCCCTGAAAAGGTTAAGATGCTACTTCACACACGAGTAAACATCCGCTCGCTATATCCTATGAATATTAAAAAAATATCTCGCTTGCATATCTATGTTTTATTAATTTTTTTTTTTCATTGGATAACAGAGTTCGATCTCTAAAAAGATCATTTTTTTTATTTTTTATTTTGTTTCCACTTTTTTTAGGAGGATACTTTCATTTTCGAAACCATTTCCGAAAGTGAAATTATCCTTGGCAAAAAAACTCTACAAACAAAATCGTACAAGTAAAAAAACAACATTTGTAGAGATCGACCTCAACTATGCAATGAAAAAAGAATGTTTAAAGTGTTTTCTCATGAGTGAAAGAGCCTCTTAAGACGTATCTCCCACTAATGAGGCGAATTTCGTTTTAATTATAATTTTCTATTTGAAGTTAATGTAAAGGCCATCGCTTAATGCAGTTTTTGGATCAGATAACAAGAATAATTTTATTTACAAATTGACAAAGATGAATTGAAAAAAAACACCTTTTTTTACAGTATTTCGCAAAATCAATATGAAGCCAACATATTTTATTAAAATATGAAGAAATCGTCAGTGACAGTGATGAAAAAGAAAAAAAAAAAGCACATCCTACCGCCGACAACGAGAGTTCTTCAATCAATGCTACAAATGTTGAATGATATTATCAAATAAAATCTGACTTAAAATACCGAATTTTCGAGTATGTTGATAAATTTGAAAATGGTGAATTAAAAATTCATTTGCTTTTATGTAACAAAGGAAAATGTCATGTTACTTTAGATAAAGTTAGTTTATGTCATGAAAAAAAAAATTTCTTTGCGTGATTTACTTGCATTGTCTTTTTTTTTTCCGCAGGGAAAATCTTTATTTTGTATTTGTACTAAAATTCTAAATTAAAGATAACGTTTTATTTTTATCTTAAAATTGTAACCTAATTAACTTTTCTCAAAAAGTAAATTGTTTAAGTGTGTTAAAGGAATTATTTTTACCCATCCAAATGTTTACAAGTTTTACTTCAGATAAAAATTTTCGGCCTTCGGAGATGTGCAGTAGTGGGAGTTTAATGTTACAGATTTCGGTCTGAGATTCCCTGATTCATCAATGTTAATAAACTATAATGTTTCATTTATTACAATTAATTCTTTTGATTAACATTTTTTGTTACAATATAATTATATTGGAGAAAAATTGTTTTTAATTATGTTCGATGTATTTAAGTAATAGCTAGTTTAAGTAGCCAAATTAAAAGAAATATTCTTAACAAAGACAAGTTTTGTAAATTTACTTCGCCCATACCTCCATACAGATTAAACTTATTGATATGATTGCCTGATAAAACATGGTAGTTTAAATAAATTTTAATTTCATTGCATTTTCAAAAGTGAATTGAAGGATATAGAAACTTGCATTAATAAATATCTGTCAAATCCTACAACTAATCAGGAAGTTTTCTGAAGTTTGGACCTTGAAAAAAAAAATTATACAAATTAAATAAAAAATTATACAAATTTAACATTTGTTTAAAATTTGTACACAAAAACAAATGTCTTCACGTAATGACCGCATATACACATGAAACATATCAATTCAAATACAGAAAATTTGAAATTTAATAATAATAAATACAAAATCAGTTTAACGCAAATCATAGTTAAATCATAATAAAAAGAAGTGTGACTGAACTACAAGTTCGTTTAGATGTCGCATTATTCATTCATAGTTTAATTCAACTAATACTCATCTTGACCTCGCTTAAAGGAATCATGAAACAAATTTAAGTTGTATTCTGCTATTGGAACGTATTTCAGTATCTCACAATCAGTAATAAAGTAAAGAAATATTATTTTAAGAATCAATTTGGGAGAGAAATTGTTTCGAAAATAACATAGGATAACAGAATGGAATATACAATATTTGTCGTCAAATGAACGTCAAAGGTAGTATAATGAATATTAACCCTTTACGTAGTGAAATTTGTATTCATGAAAATTTTATCTTCTAAAGCATTTTTCGTGAATTTTTGAAACTACATTAGAAGATTTACATAATCATTTAATAAATTTTAGAAGAAATAAAAGATTTACAAGAATTCACTAAATTTTAATTTCTAAAGATTTTGTGCAATAATGTTAAAATCCTTCTTCGTTGAAACACGTGCTTTTCAAAATTCCTTTGTAGATTTTAATTCAATTACAGGTTACAAAATGGAACTGTATGAGAAGCAAGTTTGCCCTGTGAAAACTTACAAAAAATCTGCAATTGATTATGCTTTTTTACCCGAATGAAAAGAAAATTATGTGTGCACGCGCATCTGGATATGTGGATTTCTTTATACCCTCGAAACATCCCAACGGCTGGATGGATTTTAATGAATGAGCTCTCTATTAATTTGTCTTAATCATCCGATGGTTACAGGCTAGGTTTTGCTTTTAGAAATTCAAAATGGCGGCCGTAAAATACAAAATGGCGGTAGAGACGAAAAAAAAAATTACGCACCCTATTGAGTGACATATCATTGGATAGGTCTTTCAAAATGAAGACGATTATTTCATTAACTATTTTACAGTCAGAAGCTCTGTTTCAATATTACACAACCTGAAAGTTTTGTAGGTAGCATCTCTAGCTTTACTGCAACTTTAAACATCATAGACATCTATAGGCCTCATAAAAACAGTGCTTATAGATAGGAACTAACATTTAAACACAACTTAAAAGTCATCAATACCAGTAAATAAAAAAAAAATAGATATGTACTATAAAAAGAAAAATAGTTTCACATTGATGAGAAATAATTAGTTGAAGTTGGGTTTTTTTTTAAATTTAATTTTTATTTAATATAGTAGTAGAATATTTATCCGAATATATTTTACTAATTATACCTTTTATGTACCCCGTATAATTGGAAATAGTTACTCATATTTAACAAATTCTTACAAAGGGTTAATCGGATTCGAAATTGTCGCTTAAAAAATTAAGGAAACCCCGGCTTTACAAAGCAAATACGTAAATGCGCTTGTAACAAATTGAGGATTAACTAGTAATAAATACAAATATATTTGAACGCACAACATAACTCAATTATATTAGAAACGAATTTGTATAAACTCTATTAATATGTTGTAAGATTTTGCATAATGAATTATCTGATCGTTATTCAAAGTTTAATATCTTTAACACCCGTGCTTAACTCGTCCAGAATAACCGCGAAATTAATTTACGGTTTATTCTGCGATTGAAAATTGCTTTACTCTATTAGAGGCAGTGATAAGATAAGGAAAAATTATTTTAGGAAAGAAAACAAGAGCGATGTTGATATCAAAATAAAGAGGATTTAATCGAACGAAATATGTAATCTGTGGAAGACCAAAAAATGTGATATTTTGTTCTTTTATAAACGATGTATCATACATTTTTTATAGGATCCTACGAATATTATCTTAATGTAAGTATTTAATTCTCTTTAGAAGATCTAAGAATTATTAAAACTAATGATATCTTAAATATTACTAGGGAATATCCTCAACTGTCAGTTGTGGAATTTGGGAAAAGTGGTAACGTTCGGAAGTTTTGACACGGTGTTAAAGAAATGTAGAGTAGCTAACTATACTCCCTAATCTAACATTTCACGAAATATTCGCAGTGGAAGAAAAGCAAGAAAAGAAAAGAAGAATGTAAAAAGATTTAAAACTGTTTTGCGAATTAGTGGGCAATAAATGCAAATTGGTAAATATCAGAAACTCGTTCCTGGTTTGATCCTATCGGATTGATAGATGGCACGGCTTAGGTGGTTAGTTACAGGAGTGGATAACGACAGTGGTTTTACTCTCAAACAATAATACCCTTAAGGGGGCAGAGGACCTTTGCGTTTGTCAAAACAATCAAAAACATCGCTTTTTTCAAAGTACCAAAACACAAACAATATGCAATTAAGATCTTTTTTCCATTTTCTACCTAAAGTAAATATCATTAACTACATTATCCAGAAAAATAAATCTTGCATGTACAAAATAAATATTTAAATTTTAAATTTAAAACTTCACCTCACTAATGCGTTATTAAGTGCTGCACGCATGATAAAACTCTAAATAATGCATATAGAAAACCATTTTTGAACAAAATAGAATCATAATGCATCTACTTCTAACTTAAAACCAAAATATGCACAAAAAGGTTAGTTTAAAATTTAATTTTAGCACAAAATATTAAAAAGTTCACAAATTAAGAAAAAAAAATCAAGTTTTTCAGTTGCAGAAAAAAAGTAATCAAATTATGTTGTTGTTCTTGTTTTAGCATGCAATCTATAAAGAAATGAATATTTGGTTATTTTTTTTAAGCTGTAGCTTACATAGTTTAAAAGTAACAGTGCGCATAAACTCCAAACTTACTACTCTGAGAAGACGCATTTTAACCCGAGAGTAACCGCGCCTTCTTTCAAAACGTTATTAGTCGTGCTCGGTCTTTTTACCGCCGGCCTCCACATACAGAAAATGTAAAATAAGAAACATTTTTTTTCTCTTAATATTCAAATATTTCATTTCAGTGAAGTTCTTAATTAGCAGTTTAATTAAATTATACATTTTATTAGCGAGATTTGGAATAATTGGGAAAATTAAAAAAGAACTGACATCAGGGATCTTTGCAAACATAAATTTCAACTTTGCTTGTAAAAATGTACCTGAAGTAAAAACAGAGATGTTTTGTTACTTCATTATCGTTATGGAGAAACATTTAATGTCAGCTACATGGCAGTTCTCAATTTAATTTCTAAGGGGGATATAAGTTAGGAGAAGATAATTTATATAGGTGCAAAGTACCGACACGCGACTGCTGCCGGGTTAAAGTTTCAATATCTACGGACATTCAATTATACTCACCGTCTATAAATTAGTATAACTCAAGAAATAATGCAGATTTTTTAATGGGGGTTTTGCATGTTGTTGCGAAATAATAACATTCAGAATAAATCAAAAACCGAAAACTAATTTTTTGAAAGTTTGAAGGTCCTGTGCCCCCAGAACAGTTGTGAATCTCCAAACGGGTTAAAAAAGTGCCGGTAAGGCTTCGAACCAGGGATGTCTTGGCTGCAGCCTCCAATGTTCTACTAAATTAAATATTCCGGACGAATCTGAAAAACTAATGGAGCAGCTAACCTTCAACGACAACAGCATCTGACCTGATATCTAAATCAGCTTAACAGAATTAATCGTAGGATAGACGAACTTTTTAAATCATTTGAAAATTTACAACTATTATGATTAATTTACCAATAGAAAAATTAATCTCATAACACCCTTCATCGTTTGTGCTTGGTGTTTGAAACGTATTTTCTATACTTTTAAGTGGAAAAACACTATCATGATTATCTATAAACAAAATCCCTGCCTTCGAAAAAATTTAATGAAATCTCATGCTTTTTTTCACATATTTTGTTTCTTTTCTTCCAAAGCAGATAACGATCATTTTCTCGGGAACTTTTGGATTCGGGAGAAGTTCATGTACATTTCTTGTTCTTCACGACAGGAGCTTTCAAACGATACCAGCATCCTGAACTAACAATTGGGGATGTTAGAGAAGAAACAAATTACAAATTTTACAAAAGCTAAGCCTGCCGAACACAGATTTTCATCACACAGGAAAAATCATTCGAACTAAAAAGAAAAAATGAATTATTTTTTTTACATTTAAACAACTATTTTTACATATTTAAGATTATTTGTTCGTTGCAACTCACAATCAACGGATTACTTTTGAATTTGCGTACTTACTGCAACGAATTTGAATTAGAAGAAAATTTCATACATATAAAGATTTTATTTTTCAAATTAACATTTTTGCATTGCAAAATAATAAAACAAACTTCATGTTTACTTCATCAATTGTTAAGTAGATAATTACACGTGTCATATACCGAAAAAAACTTTTAATATAGTTTAAATTTTTCTACATAAATCAATGACTGACTTGATAAGTCGAAATAATTAGCTGCCTATATTGAGCACAATTATAATTTTCTTTGTTTGAACATATTAAGTAGATATTTACAAAATATTATTCGCGTAGATTGGGTACGTTTACCTATATGATTGAAAATAGTTCTTTTAACTTGAAAAACTTTAAAAATAAAAATCTTAAGAAATAAGGTGCATATTCAATGATTTCACGCAACTTGTTTCGGATGATTCATCCTGCTGATAATTCAAAAAGTGCACATCTATTAAAGAAATAAACCCATAAAACTATTTGTAAGTAAAAAAAAATTGTTCTATTTTTATTATTATTAAAGTAGCGGTTTTGCATATGAGGTAGATTGAAATTAAAAATCAAGAACTAAGGCATACGTGTTATAGTTATCCATAAAAGATATATAAGTTGTGAATAAAAATAATAATTATGTTGAGCATGTAAATTACATTATTGATTTGAGATAAAGACATTAATGAAAAAAGCCCTCTGAATGTACGAAAGGAAAAATCTATAAAATACTATACAATCAATAGTTTGTTATACAGAATTCGACATGATATAAAACGGAAATCAATTATATTGAATTAAACCTAATAAAACGCAAAATCTGAATATTGGTGTTAAATAAAAAAATAAAAAAATAAATACTATTAATGTCTGAAATAATTTTATTTTAAACTATTAAATACGTTTAGAGATTTTTATTTTTTTTTTCTATCAAGAGTAATATTTACTATTGCTAGTGAAACTTTCAAAGTACAAATCTAATTGGAAATGAAGAACCAGAATTTACACCTTACGTGTTTCCGTAACTGCAAAATTAAAGTATTTTATGTAGTTTATATCCACTTTAAAATCATCTAAAATTGAAATTTTTTACAAAGCCATTTATTATCAGACTATGTAGCGAAATTTTACTGATTCAAATAAAGTTAATTATGTTTTACTTGATGATAAATACAACTATACATAACTGCGTTACATAATTAAACAACTGGACAAACAAGCGTGAATGAACCGTAAATTTGATTAGATGTCGCATTAATAATACTCTTATCTTTACAGAAAATTTAATATCTGTAACACTCATGTTCATCTCTTTTAAAGGAATCGTCAAACTAATTTACGGTTGATTCTGCGGTTGAAAATTATTTCAGTAAATCAGAAGCAACGATAAGGTAATGAAATATTAATTTTAGGTAGCAAGTTAAGCGAGAAGCTGATAGCAACATAATGGGGAATAAATAGGATTGAATATATAATTTGTAGATTTACATCAATGGTATCTTTCTGCGTTCCGTTATGGTGTTAAGTTTCAATATTTAATATAATATAGCTGTTTTGGTAACATTATACATTATTAAATTCGTGTAAATAATTAATTACTATTTTCAAGGTACAGAGTGTCTATTAATTATGATCGCGATTTCCTTACCACATAATATTTTATTAAGGGGTTATAACTAACAGCAAACTTAAAAAAATCCATTTTTATTACATTTTCTAAAAGTGCAATTAGGAAATAAATACTATGTTACTTTTTTCATTGATATGATAAAAATTAGGAAAGTTTTAATGTAGCTCTTTCTATAGTTTTATATGGAATTAAATTCATGTAAATAATCAATGTTTTTCAAGGTATAGAGTTTGTTTTCCTAACTCATAATGTTTTATTTAAGGAGTTATAACTAAGTGCAAACTTTTAAAGAAATTCATTTGTTATTGCATTTTCTAAAACTACAATTAGTAAGGAATACACTGTTACATTATTTGCTTGATCTGATATAAATTAAGAAAGTTATGCTGCTTTAATTCACTTTGGTCTGCCAAGCGAAAATCACAACATGGGTATTTAGAAGTGATTATGTGAAAAACCATGCTTTTAAAATCGGTGATTACGATATCGCAAACAAATCTGAACCAGTACATTTTTAATATTTTTCCAATGTTTAATAATAATATTATCTAGAAAAAATATTGTTTCTTATGGGAATCTAAGGGATTTCTTTTCTATTTTTATTTAGAATTAAAGTTCAAATTTTTGTCAAGGATGGTTGCCTTAACATTGGATGCCCGATATTTTAAACAGAATTAATGTTTCCAAAAACTGAATGATTACTCTGTACTTCAGCGGTTCCCAACCTTTATTGTTAAACGACCCCCCTTTAAGTAAATACAAATTTCGCGAATCACCTAATATGAGGATGTATCTAATAGTAGCATGGAAATTATTGCATGGCTTCTATAAGCTACCGTCTATTTTATCCTACGGAAAAGACAAGATCTCAGTACGAAGGATGAACTATCCGCAAAACCACAAATGTAAAATCTGAATGCGTGTAAGTGGAATAATAATTAAAACAACACACATATTATAAACATAACGAAAAATACATATAATTATTATCATAACAACTTTACAATCAGTGAAATTTCCGGCATTGGTGTTTACCGATGAGTGAATTTATATCAAAGTTAAAACTAATTAATTTTAACCTCAAGTCACTTTCCACGACTGTTGCCGGGATGCTGTCATATTTCACATCGGGTCATAATATAACTGTCACAACGATTCACACGGTCATAACATAATACCGACTAACAATTTAAGAAAACAGTTTTTTCTCACAAAGTTTTAGTTTAAGCTTATAGCTTTTATAATTATTGCAGCTATAAAGTATTGTACTTGTTATATTTTTTTAAACAGATGAAATAAGAGATGTATTTTTGTGTCAAACCTTGATAATTTCGCGATTCACCACAACAGCTGTCGTGACCCATAGGTTGGAAACCGCTGCCTGCTATACACTGAATAAAAAAATCTGTACAGTTACTAAACATTTTTCTAGGAAACTGGGATTCCTAGAAAAATTTATGTAAAGGCAACAACAAAAATTCATATAACGTACACACCTTTGCACCGTAAATCAAAAAATCTCTAAGGATAGTAAGAATTTTTTTATGAATCCGGGATGCCTAGAACTTTTTATGTAACTGGAACCCGGGTTGCAGGTAATATTTTAGTAGGATTTCTGTAATTTTAGACGATTGCTTTGTAAAGCTACATATTTCTGTAATTTTAGTAGATTCTTTTGTAAAGCTACAGTTTTTTGTAACTTTACAAAAACTAGTTTAGCAGATTTACATCTTTTTTGTACAGTGTACAGATAAAATTTAGTAAGCACATAAATTTCTGTAACTTTACCTCTGTAGAATTACACTTTTTTTTTCTTACAGTGTAGTTTTAAATGTTCAGAGTACAGCCATAATTTTTTTTTTTAATAACATTTGATATACTTACGTTCATCATCACGTACATCTACGGGAACTACACCATCTACTGGATGCGTGTCTGCAGGAGCCATTCAACATTATTTCGTCATTACAAAAATCAATTCTTTAAAGTATAATAAATAAAATACAAAAAGAATTTTGAAATATTGTGTTTCATGTTCCTAAAACAAATTCCGAAAAATAAAAGATTTTTTTTTCAGGTAGGTTATTACGTATTCGTAAAATGACAGTAAAAGAAAAATAATAATGACATGCAGTCACATACGTGTAAAGTTAAAATTTTAACACAAAATGTTATTAATCAAAAAAGATTATACAGCACAAAGTTAAATAGTTTCTGCGTGGCTTAATTCACGAATAAGATTTTGATAATTTTAATATTTTTAGGGTTCCGTACTTAAAAAGTAAAAACGGAACCATTATAAGATCACTCCTGTGTCTGTCCGTCTGTCTCTCTGTCTGTCTGTCACAGCCCTTTTAATCGTAAACTATGCAACGGGGAAAGTTCAAATTCGGGGATGTAATATAGATTATTGACCCACATATTTACAAATTAAAAAATATTCCTAAATATATTTAGGGAAAATGTAGAGGGACTGATTAAGTTACTTGAAAGAAAAGCTTCTCTTTGTATACCGTGTGACTTTCTTAACGCTGAAATAAAAAAAATATATATTTCATTTAATTTTAGGTTTTACATTTTCAAAGTTATGGTGGAAAATGTAGTGCAAAAATATCCCCCCCCCCCCATCTAATTCCGAATCTATTGAAACTAAAATTATGAAAAAAATAGAGGTAGTAGAAATTAATTTAGACCTTGCAGGAAAATTATAGCGATTACCCTAGGTCACATAGTTTTTGAGAAAATCGCATTTTTCCGTTACACTCAAATTTCGATTTACGGGCTTCAGCAAACGCGTTGGTACCTATCGTAGCAGAAGTATAAAAGCACTATTAATCATGAATTTCGGAAAAAATAGTCGGTAATTAGCCGAGATATTAACCCTTAAAGACACGGACGGTTTGGACATACATAATGGCAAGGACGGCGTACTCTATGCTTCATCGACTTTTAAATCCTAGATAACAAATTTTAAGTATATATTTATGTAATGCAATGCCCAGTAGCAGTATAAGAGCAATAAACGTCAAATTGCCAAATACAGACTAATTTAATGAGAATTAATCACTTAAATACTATGGCATTCGTACTAGTTTCCATTGAGTGGCTTTCTCAATACACCTACTATGTCTTTAAAGGTTAACTAAAAACCTATATGGAATAACAAATATACAGAATAGCTATATTTCCTATTACTTAGGTTCTATACATCTTTGAACTTTCATGGTATATCCATTAATACTTGTTCTAGTATACAAGGTGCAAAGAAAAGTCCCTTTAACCTGAAAATACTTGTGAATTGAGGGAGCTACAGCTATGCAAGTGAGGTAACGATATAGCAAAGCGACTACGCCCGATTTAATGAAAACGACAGCAGCGCCCCTAATGGCGAAATTTGGTAGATATCCACTGCAAATCGGAAACGAAAAAAGATAGAGCAAAATTCCCAGTTAGAAAGTTTTAGAGCACCAATTAATTTGTAGAATACGACATTTGGTTTACATGGATAAGATAAATCTTCGCCTGTTTACCCAAAAATATCCGAAATCGATTAACTCCATTTTGTGTAAACGTTTGAATGGAAAAATCAGAAGTATGAAGAAGTACGCACAATTTATGCTATAAATACGTGCTTATCTCAATACATTTTGATAACATCACATAAAAAAAGGCAAACTGTCTCACAGTGATAAAATGTTAATTTTCAGTGTGTTCGAAAAGTTCGCCATTGCTCACGATACACGTTTGTATTCGTGAGAGTAATTTTGCGTGCACATTTCTCAGCATGGAACGTCTATTGCAAGTATCTTCAATACGATGACATAAAGCCTTCCAAGGGGATGGAATGTCTAGCCACCTAATTTTAATTCCAAAACTGACAAATGGCACCAAGAATATTTTAATAAAATTTTGCATTTGTAATGAAAGTGCAAATTTGCGGGTTTCTGTTTTCTGAGAAATTCGTTTGAATATTCTGGTGACAGTCAATTATTTCATCAGTTTACGAACAGAATTCTTCTAGCCCTGAAAGGGTTATTCTAAAACTTTAAATGCATTGGAAATTAACTCTTTACAGACATTTCTGCACAGTACAACGTCACAATCTGCAATTGGGCACTGCTACATTTCCGGAATGTGAATAGGCAAATTAGAATCGGCGCTCATCGATTTCGGAGATTTTTGGATATGCAGCGAAGATTTATCTTATCCGTGTGAACGAAATGTTATTTCGTACTAATTAATTGATCCTCTAAAACTTTGTAATTGGAAAATTTGAACTACGTCTTTTCGTTTGCGATTTGCAATGGCTATCTTCCAAATTTCGCCACAAGGAGTGCTGCTGTCGTTTGCATTAGGTCGGGCGTACTCGCTTTACTGTACCGTTACCTCACTTGTATAGCTCTAGCTCTCTCCGTTCGCAAGTATTTTCAGGTTAAAGGGACTTTCTTTTGCACCCTGGATACTATACAGCTATACCCAACTCTACATTATATAGTTTTTACAAAGCCTTAGTATTCTTTTAGCAACGGTATTTTTTAATGATACCGCTATTTCATATCCGATTAAGGTAGGTATTGCTTGCTCACTGTCGTAAAAAAAATCCGTTAAAATACGTGATTAATACTGGAGTCCCGATTGCCTGTTAAATTTCCGTATTATAACAGAATACTTTACATTATTTATATCCGTATTACACAGGCTCTATGTATAAATTTTCAATATACGTTGTTATCATTCATAATGAATCCAAGAGAAATATGACATGCAGTAATTATAGTTTCAGAACATCATGTTTATTGGAAAAAAAATTACAATAAAAAATATAAATTACGTGTGTGTATATGCTCCGTTGTGTGTCTAAAAAAACATTTTCTTTGAAATCTTTCTTTTTATTTTTCTGTATTTCCTCGTTTTTTTTTTTTTTTTTTTTTTTTTTTTTTTTTATCACACGCATAACTCTCTGCCTCTTTTTATTCCCTTCTTGCAAATGATGAAAAATAGTTTCGATTTCACTTGAGAGCAATTCTTCTGAATATATTGCAAAAATTTTTTCACTCTGTTCTCAAGCAAATTGTTTCGTAATTTGTTTCCGCAGGGTGACATTTAGGGAAGCCAATACATAAAATTGTAGATTTGAATTTTTTACTTTATATCCATTTTCTTCCCTTTTTACTTTTTTTTTTTTTTTACGACTAGCATTTTTGTCTTACTTCTTACATCCGTATATCTATCACACAAACGTATATATACATAAAAAACCGAACCGAAAAGTGTTCAGTAACCTAAATATTTAAAAAAAAAAGTTTAAAAAATGAATGTTGGTACTTTAGAAGAAAGCAAAGCAAATATGAAAAATGTGTTCGAAATGTGACTTTTCTCATATATAATATATGTAAGGTGCCCGTGACCATTTAATAACTTTATGTTTTTGTTGTTGTTGTTGTTGTTGTTGTTGTTGTTTTTTGCGGTACATTATTATTTTTTGTGCATGCATAAAATTGGGGGCAACATATTGCCTCCAGTTTCATGAAGTAATATAACTTATATAATGGTGTAATTTAAATTGATATATCTGGTGTAATATTACACATTAGTGTAACGTAACACCAGTTTTATCAATTGGATTGCTCAATAAAAAGCAGGCAGCAAGGTTGTTACCAGTTTACATAATTATTTTATAGTGAACTGATGGAAGTGCTGACGTTTTTCATGCACACATTATATATGTAGTCTGTCCATGACCATTTAATAATATGACGTTTATTTTTCGGTATATTAGTGATTTTTGTGCATAGCATGCATAATGTACAACAGGTTCTTTCGGAAGTGATGGTGAGTGATGGAAGTGCTGACGTTTCTCATTCACACATAATATATCTAGTCTGTCCATGACCATTAATAAGTTGACGTTCATTTTGTGGTATATTATTATTTTAGCATAGTCTGTATATTTAGAGGGTGTATCGGGACTGATGGAAACAATAACGTCAAAACACTGCATTAACTAGTGCCGTGAAGAAATATTCATCTTGTTATTAATATAAAAAGATAAAAACAAGCATACAATTACTTAAAAGATGCTAAAATTTTTAAAGATGTTAGTATATTCCGAGATCTTTCGAACAATTTCAATCTTTTTTTTTATAGAATATATATCGATTCTGGGTGTTAATATAGAATGTGTTTTTCTTAAATGAAGATACAAGTGCGAACGTTTAGGGCTGGATACAGAACTTGCTAATTTTCGTTTCTTAATGAGTCACCTTTTTCCCTTGAAAGTGAATGCGTATGCGTTCGAAAGATCTCGGGATATACTAAAATCTTTATAAATTTTAACACCTTTTAAGTATTGTGTGCTTCTTTTTTTTACTTTTATACTGATGGTAACTATTGGAAGTGCTAAAATGCCCCATTCACCAAATACTACATACTCTATATGGTCAAAGGTGACCGATCATCTGCGATTTTTGACGTTTTGTTAAATATCTATAAAAATACATGAGGAATTAACCTGAAACTGGAGATGTGTAAATAGTATAGTATAGGTCATATATTTCCTTGAAGATATTTCCCCGAAACCCCATAGGAGACCGTCAAAAAATTGAAAAACAACGAATATCTTTTGGATAACCCTGTAAAAACTAATGGAGCAAAAGCATTTAAACTCGAGATTATTAATAAGTGGCTTATTGTAATATACTGTGTTCATTTTTATGAGGATAGCATGTATACTCGTAGAAAATTAAGGTTTTTATAAAAACAGTCGCAAATTTCGTCAAGTTTTTTGCTTATAATTTGCAAAGTTCGTGATATAAAAAAAAGTTCTTTTCAGAAAATATGACGAAAAACATTGTACATAATACTATGCAGTCAGAATTAAAAAATAAAAAAAATTGGATGAAAAATGAGGAGGTTTACTAAAAAATGTTTCACTGCGCATGCGCGAATGCAATAAAAATATAATGTACATAATGTGTTAGTTAAATGTATACAGTAACTTTTCTAAAAGTCTGATAATAATCGTTTATAGAATAAGCTCAAATTCGTTGTTTCCAATGAAGCAAAAACATGAGGGGTTGTATCCATAAATCCATTGATTAGTGCCAATTTAGCATACAGAATATTTCACGTACTACTGTATTTGGATACAACCCCTCATCTTTTTGCTTCATTTTGGGCAACCTGTAATAGTGTGAAATTCCTCATGCTGGGAATCATTCCATGTGGTTTGATCGGTAGAATGTCAGTGCGCTACACTGATGGCCCGGGTTCGAGTCCCGGCATGGAATATTTTTCACTAGATTGGCCTTTGCCCCTTTTAAGCAGTTTGATTTTCATTTGAAATGTTGTATGCAAGGCGAATGTTTCTCTCTGGAAAAAATTTCATGTATTAATGTATATGTATGTAGTGTATGTATATGTAATAGTAATGTGTATGTATGTAATGTAAAAATTTCCATGACATTGTATGGGAATTTCTTAATAATTTTATCTAAGTGTTTTTCGTTATGTATGCCTGACGCAGGATTTTTCTTATTTATTTCTTCTTATGTTCTTCTTCAATATGATGCAAAGTCGATTGGATTTCATTTGAATTTTATCCTTCAGAATTTATTTTCGTAATTTATGTCTTTTGCATGAGTTTCCTTTTTCATTTCTTCTTATATTCTTTAATGGGATGAAAAGTTGCATGGATTTAACTTGAATGTTATTCTTCAGAATAAATTTAAAAATACATCTAATAAGAATATTCTCTCTTCTACCAAGTAGTTTCGTAATTTTCCCTGCAAGCATTTAAGCTCCCCAATTATAGATTAGTTTTTATTATCTATTTTCATTTGATATTCCTATATTTTTTATGTCTTTTATTGTTGTTGTTGTGTCTACGTTTCAAAATACATTTTTTGTATTCGAATTCATATCCAATTATAAAATAAAATATATAAAATAAAGAAATTTAAATCAGATTTAGTAACCTTTGAAATTATAGAAAAAAAAAAGTTTTATGAACATCTACTTTAGAAGTGTGCACAGCACTTGGCATTTTAATATTTTTCATGAATATTTTTTTCAGATATGTTGCCATTTCATAAATATTCATCAAATGTCGTTTATTGTACCAGAAATACAGGGTATATCAAACCAGAATCTGACTAAACTAGAATTGTTTTTTGATTGCTGGAACATTACTGAAAATATTTTAGCGAAACTTAAAAAAAATAACTTTATTTGCGATGGAATGATACATACATTTCTATATTTAGGATAGTTAAGCGAACAAAGATAAGTTTAAAATTACATTTTTGTGTATTTTATTTAGAAAAAAAAATTGCCTAGTGTTTGTCAGATATACTAATATACAGAGACGTAACAAAATTCGGATTTTTTTTTTTTAAATTTATCATCGATTCTTAATGATGTATTACGGATCGTGGCTTGTTTCCATCAAAATCGTTCACGTATTCCCCGTCATCGTAAACAAGATTCAGATATCTGGATACACTGTAACAATATTTTATGATATTACGCGTAAAAAACAGTAATTTATAAAAGTCTAACTTCCGGGTTCAGGAATTCCTAATGAGACTACCCTGGTGTTTATGTAAAAAATAGTAATTTGAAACAGCCTAACTCCCGGGTTGAGGAATTACTGATGAGACCGCGCTGATGATTAGGAAAAAATGCAAAATTTAAAGCATCGTTAAATTATGTGTGTGAGAGAAGCTATAATGCGCCGGAAAATTAATGTGATTTTGAACACGATAATGCATCGTGACATTTGCAGTTTCGATACAACGCGGACAACCTTAATATGATCTGGCTCTGGATTTCCTGATCTCCTCATAACTTAGATTTGACCTTTTTAGCATGCCTTCAAAAAGATTAAAATTTTATAAAAGTATGTGAAACATATTATTCAATATTTTATCCACATTAGTTGTAATAGTTACAGCTGACTCAGAGAACAACAACATTAAGGTATCCGCATACCTTTGAAACGACCTTTTCGATCAAAATATCGATTTTCTATTTTTGCAACAATATTAAAATCGAAACTTTTAACTGTTGAATTATGCTCAGATTATGCCTTTAACCCTAGATCTACCGGGAATTTTATTCAAGTTTTAATAAAACGTTCTACACCAGAATTTTTATTTAAAACTATTTAACTTATTTAGTTACCTTATTGTTGTCTGGTTTATATACTTAGTTTATTTTAAAGAAATTTCTGGTTTGAATGAGTATTTTGTATGTACCTGTCGGGTCCAATGGACCCGTCTGGTAGACGGAGGGATATCTTAAGTAGAACCAGAGTTAGAGCAGTTTAAAGTTCTAGCTATTAGACATTTGGAATTGTGTTTGAAAGTCATCTTGAGCTTTTTCTCAAAATGAAGTTTTTCAAATTTTTACTGTACTCAAAACATCCTATTACAAAAAATTATGAATGAAATGCCTTGAAATTTTGTGCACTTCTTTTACAAATGTTTATTGAGAGAATATACTACACTCAATAGATATATTAGTGTTATAGTTACAGTGATATAAGTGACAAAGTTGCCACAAATTAAAAAAAAAATACAACAGTACTTTAATTGCCACATCATCAGAGATATAGATGATATTATAATTCGAATAGTATATGTCCTACAGAAATTTATTATCTTCATCATGTAATTTACAAAATGACAATACATTGGTTTGTTTTTGAGTTATCATGTTTTGCAGAAATGTCAATTTTTCACATAATTTGGACACTTTTTCACTTTTAGAACATTATTTCTCTGTAATTGTAAAAACTATTTGCATATTTTTGAAAGTTTTGACTTAAATGTCATCATAAACTATTGATATAAGGAGAAAATTTCAAAATTTCAAAAAATCACCTCCGATGGTGAATACCTGGTCGAAAATACATGCGTGTTTGGCGTTAACAGGGTTGGGTTGGGTTGATTTTTGACGGCCAATTATCAAAACGTGCGATATAGGCCCGGGGGGTAGTCCTCCATGGGGGTCTTTCTAAGAGAACCTCATCCACATTTGTGCATGGAAAATCCACGGCTCGAAGAAAACCACGAAAACCCCGAACGATTAGGCCTACAGGCGCTATTGGGTTCGAACAAAGCACCCCCAGTCTACCAGTTTCGAGAGCAGAACCTCTCGGCCACTGATGGGGCCTTGATGTTAACAGAAGATTTTACTAAACATTTTTTCTGCAATGGTCTCTATCATAAGCTTGTATGAAACTATTTTGTGTAAAATTTTATAATAGAATTTTGCATTACTTTGCCTGAATTTTGTTGACGTACTTTATGTGTATTTAGAAACTCGTGAATAATAAATAAAGTAAACAAGGGCTTTACAGAAATGAATCATTCTTCCTAAAAGTAACACTTATCAAACCTTAGTACACAGTCAATTTGACGTAGCCAATGTCTGAAAAGTTTTACCAAAAGCCTAAAAATGTCTGTTTTAATTAAAAGAGGTTATTTATTAATTAGTGAAGTTGGTGTAAGTAGGTTAAATAGTTAAGTAGTAAGTAGATGAAGTATTCTGATACAAACAAATATGATAAGAGCTATTTTCGACAAATAAATTATAGTGTCTTCATCATTTTTCGTTTTTTATAAAGTGCTCTATCACGGATTATAGGATATTTAAATTCGTATTTTGTTAAGATGAATTCCACATTGTACTTTATATTAAGGCACAAGATTATTACTTTTATAAAACATCCAATTTATCTAACATACAATATATGTTTAAATAGAACGAAGAAAAATCATGCATCCGCAAGTTTAAATAAACGGTCAAGTGCAAGTATTACTTGCGCTTAGAGGGTTCCGTACAATAAATGTATGAATTATTTACTGTATTATTAAAAAAATCATTTTTAAAAGTATAAGATTTCGTAAAAAACTATACAATGTAGGATTGGGTATAGATTAGACAATAGCCGTCTATACTAAAAAATGGGCTTTGCATGTGCATATATAACGTTATCACTTTATGGGGGAGGGAAGGTCTGACATATGTTTTCGTAAGATATCTTTGGGGTGTTGAGGTTTGATTTTTGATATCGTTACCATTTTTGATCCAACCAAAATTTTCTTTTTTTCAGAAACTTTTCCTTTACATCCAAATAGTCTGTTACCTTTATTATTATTTTTATATGCTTTTATGAAAACACAAAGATATTATAAAAGCCATTAAATGCTGATAAAATCATTTCCAAAATTTGGAATACGCCAATGTTTTGGCATTCCTGCTTTTCTGCCATATGCACATATAATTCGTTATTAGAGAAATCAGGAACATAATTTATAGGAAATGATACTTGCGTTTACTAGTAAAGAAAGACAAATAAACGTGACTACTATTTTATTTACAGGGCTGCCACTCGGGACTATTTTTCTATATTGTTCGCCCCATCCATTAAAAAAAAAAAAGTATTTTGTATAGCATATTTTTCTTGCAATTGCTTTCGAACAGTATGCCAACAATTTTTGTTTTGTGAATGTGTTGTGTGGCAAAAGTTATTGATTCGATTATTAGAAATTAATCTGTGGTAGCCTTGTATTGATAAGTTCTGCTTTTAACTTCCGGGGCTAGTGCAAAAAGACAATATTACTTTTCACTACATTATGTAACAATGTGCTATTATTAAATATTTTTAAATAGTAACTACTCTTTCAGATGTCATTTGATATAAATTTATTCCATTTATTGATATTTTATTGACTTCTTGAACCCGTAACGTATGCAACTAATAAATGTGTAATCACTGTAAGCGTATAAAAAGAAAGACAAAAGATCTAAAACATTATTATTACATAACAGTAAAATTGATCCGATTCCCGATTATGAAAAAGCAGGAGTTTACATCATCCCATTCAGCAGAGAACCACATAAGAGTTTATTTTATATTGGTATGACATCTCGAAATTTTAAGGAAAGATTTAAAGAGCACATTTCTGATATCAAGTTTAACAAACCCAATACAGCTTTATCCAGATTACATCAAAAAGAAAATATCAAGATAAACTTCGAAAAAGCAAAAATTATCATTTCAACGTCTAACCATTACTCGTCAATAATCCGTGAATCCATTGAAATTTTACTTAGAAGTGATAATGTTTGTAACAATGTCTTTTCCTACAATATTCTCGCAATTTGGTACAATATTCTTAATATTTTCAGACCTCCTGATAATATTAACTGATCTTTTCACCCTTCTGCAGAGAAATGGACTGAACTCCGCTTGCGCATGCGTACTATTTTTGTTTTTGTTTTTTAAATGTACCTGTCACCTTTTAAGTAGTTATAAGTATATTATAAAGTTTATAAAAGATATAAAAATAAAATAATTTGTAGACATTTATAACGATATCATCAGATGGAAAAGGTGACGAATGATAACGTATGATATCGTAAAGAGGGATGGGGTCCAAAATTAGCAAAATGTTCATAACGTTATGTATGTAATAGCCCCAAAGTATGAATGGTATACAATAAAAGTCCAAAGAGATATGAAGCCTAAATAATATAAAATATTGCTATTCTGTATAACACTTTTTGTTTAATTTTATCCTAATGTGTATTTTTTATGAACTTAATTCTGTACTGACAAAAAAGTAGTGCATGTTTAAAGTTCATTTGTGGTATAGTTAGTGTTAGTTAGTGTGGCAGTTAGTGTGGTAATAATCTTTTCTTTTTACAGTGTACCTAAAACAAAACCCTTGCTCGGAGTTTAAACTTGCCATTATGCTAAGCGCGATTAGAAGGAGGTTGCAAAGTTGCAATGCCGCCTTGGTCCGTCCCGCTTTTTTCCAAATAGGTTTTTAATTAACTTTTAAAGACACAAGCGGCGTATGAGAGATCCACTCAATGGGAAGTAGTCTCGAATCCCATGGTATTTATGTGATTAATTCTAATTAAATTAGTCTGTTTTTAAAAATTTAACGTTTATTGCTTTTATACTGCTAATGGGCATTGCATTACACAAATATATCATTAAAAGTTATTATCTAGGCTTTAAAATGATGTCACATAGAGTACGCTGCCCTGTCATTATGCATGTCCAAACCGTCGGTAACTTTAAGGGTTAATATCTCGGTTAATTACCGACTATTTTTTCGAAAATCATTATCAAACATGCTTTTATATTTCTGCTACGATAGGTAATTCCAGCTCCTCACACGTTTTCTGAATGCCCGCAAATTGGAATTTGTGTTTAACGGAATAATGCTCTTTTCTCAAAAACTACGTGACGTAGGGTAATCACTACAATTTTTCTGCAAGGTTTAAATTGCTGCTTCTAATTTTTTCATAATTTTAGTTTCAGTAGATTCGGATATAGATGGGTGAGAACATATTTTTGCTCTACATGTTCGACGATATCTCTGAAACTATAATACCTAAAATTAACAGAAATATATTTTTCAACATTATGAAATCTTTCACAAGACGCCCCACACGATATACATTTTTTTTCAAATCACTTAATTAGCCCCTCTGCATTTTTTTCTAAATATATTTGTAAATATCTAATAATCTGTAAATATGCTGGCCAATAGTCTGTATTACTTCCCCCAATTTGAATTTTCCATGTTCCACGGTTTACGAGTAAAATTGCTGTGACAGACAGACACATGAGGGGTCTTATAATGGTTCCGTTTTCACTTTTTAAGTACGGAAACCTAAAAACGAAGAATTCAATCAAAAATTGATACTTTTCCTCTATCTTTTAAATTTTCGCATAATTAAGTGTTTTGATTTGCAATTTAATCCAAGAGAAATTTTAATATGGATTATCTTCTCATGATAATAATAAATTCTATGTTATTAAACTTGCATAAAAATACAACAATATTGAAGATTTAAAATGCTTAACTCGGCATTTTCTGACAAGATGCATTTTAAAGTTTAGTAATTATTTCCGTTTTACAAAAAATATCTTTTTCAACTTGAGAATGGTGGATCTACTGCTATTAAGTTTAGTCAATTCCAAATGATATCATTCATTCATTAAAAAGCTACATTCGACACAAATAATGAAATATTCATTCTATTTCTCGTACAAGAAGGTATCCGAATGCAGTAGGATAATAAACCAGCGTTACTTAAACAACTTTTCAGCACATAATAAGCGGAAACGCTTCAGCTACTGTTAAGAGATTACTCCTTTTATCAAAAGGGAGAAACTAGAATTAATGTTATCAAAGACTTATACTGATAAAATATGAAGAAAATGTTACTTATAATTTCTTTAACAAAAACTATTTAATCCCTTCCAAACGAGTGTACTTTACAGAATTTTTAATCTTTTATTTCTGGTTTTCAGAATAGAAAGTTTTAAGAATGTGATTTCGAAAACATGTGGCGGAGGTGCCTGTGACCTGAAGCACATCAATTATAGTATAATAAAATGAAAAACAAGTCCTTAAGCTAGTAGTTAGAACTTAATATGGAGGGAATGGAAAACAAGTGAAAATAGCAAGACAAAAATCTGGAAAAATGAGTTCATAGAAATAGGAAGAAAAAATAAAATAATAGAGGCTTTTAAATAAAGCATTACAATAAAAATTTAGGTAGTTTACATAAAGTGCAACATATTTAGAGAAATAAATAAATAAATAAACACTAAACCTGTGGCTGTACGACCCAGGAAAGATCAGGGCCTACAGTGCCCAACTCTGTTTACTTGACCCTGTGCCTCGAGGTGCTACGCAGCATGTGCCCCGGCCCGGTGGTCAACCCAACGCGAGGCCCTCGGTGTTTAGTTCCCAAGCAAGCTTGGTACTCATTTTATCGACCCCCGAAGGGATGAAAGGTTGATATTTCGAGAAATGCTTCCATTAAATAAGGCATAATTTTCAATGATAGGTAACGGTACGAATAATCAATGATTCTGGCCACTTTATCCGTCACGTAAGCGCCACGTGTCGCAAAAGTATTAAGTTATCAAAAAAGCTCATTTTCAGGTTATCTTTAATGAACACAATAGAATTTGCCATCAAACTAATACAATAGTCGAACTTGTTGATTTATTTATAGTTTTGAACGTAATTCATCAAACTAGCATCTTCAATAGATTCATCAATGCAGCAGTTTTCAATCAGCTTTGAGTTATAATCATCATAGAATTTTAAAATTATATATTTAATTTAACAATACGCATTATTATAATAAAGAAACATACACATTTTAAATAAATAACTAAACATTTCCAGTATATTATGCACCAATGTAATAATTATAAAGCATACCTTGTTTCATTTCAATTTAACCTTATTTAATATTATTTCTTTATTATACCAAATAATTCAATTAGTAAGAGGTATAAGCTTGGAAGCTAATTATAGAACTCATAACTATTTAATCATATTAAGGAAAAAAAGAATTTTCCCGATGGGGCCAGCATTTTATCTTTATCCTTATCGAGAACCGCAATTTTATTCTATAACTAGATAACATTTAATGAAAGCTGTCGGAAATTATTAGTTTACTCATTCTGATAGTGACGAATATTTTTTGTTCATTTTTGAGTATTTGCCAAAACGATTAATAAAATATATCGACTGTCAAGCGAGGAATGTACTTTCCTTTCATTTCCTTCATCATACTTGACAGAAAACATATGAAATTTCCTTTTATTAAAAATATGTGCTTTTATTTATTTCCGTATGCAAGCGTAACTGTCAAATTACTGAATTCGAAAACAAAATGTATCATAATTTATTAACAGAACCCTTATGAAACGATACAATAAGAATAAAATTTGCACTCACAGTCAAATATACGTTATTAAGTAAATTAAATTAACGTTTTATTTAAATGAATGGTATTAATTACCGATTTCATGAGGCATCCTAAAAGTAGTATAAATTTCATTAAATGTCATTTATAAATAAGATAAATGAATGTATATTTTATAATAGGCTGTGTATATAGGCAAGCATAACTGTCTAATTTATGAATTTAGAAAAACACTCAGAGAAAAAAAAAGTTATTTAATGTATTAAAATAAGTTGTTGCTTAAATGAATCATAGTAAATATTGATTTGATAACATATGCTTAAAAGTAGCTTAAACTTTGTAAATTTCATTTTATAAAGAAGACAATTATGATTATATTTTACAGATTGCACTGTATATGGAAGGCCAGCTGTAATTTTTTTTTAAATTCGGAAAGACAATGCATCCTAATTTATTACAAACAAAAAATAAAATCATATTTAACGTTGACTGGACATCTGGAAATTCAACTCAGTTTTTCATCAAACCACAGTGCAAGTGATTAAAAGTTCAAAGCAATTCAAAACGAAACATAAAAAATTGAAGATGTGAAAATAAGAAATTCCAAACATCCGGAAAATAAATTTCATATTATTGCGGTAAACAGTACAGGAAAAAAGTAAGACGGAAAACGCACAGTAGATTTATGAGCAAACTCATAAAAGCTTCAAGGCAAATCCCACTAATTGTGTAATAGATTCTTATGGTGTGTTTCCTCTGATTGTTGAGTCTTTTCAGGAGAAAATCGAATACGAGTTTTGTGTGATAAAAATAAAGTTTATTTACTAAATACTAATATTATTAAATGAAACATTTATAACTTATATACTAACTTTTAGCACTCAAAACGTGAACCGCATTACAAAAAACTTTTTTTTTTAATTAAATGAAACAAATTTAAATATTAATATGTTTTTATTGTATAACATTTAATTCAATATATATCTGAAATACAAAATATTTTCACTAATTTTAGAACTCATATATATTTAATCATATTAAGTAAAAACAAATGAACATCTCCCCAGCATTTATCTTTATTGTTATCGTGAACCGTCATTTTATTATATATCTAGATAACATTTAATGAAAGCTGTCGGAAATTATTAGTTTACTCATTCTTATAGTGACGAATATCTTTTGCTTATTTTTGAGTATTTGCCAAAGCGATTAATATAATGTATCGTCTGTCAAGTGGGATATGTCCTTTCCTTTTATTTCCTTCATCATACTTGACGTAAAACATATGGAATTTCTTTTTATTAAAAATATGTGCTTTTATTTATCTCCGTATGCAAGAGTAACTGTCAAACTTCTGAATTCGAAAACAAAATATATCATAATTTATAAGGAAAATACTTATGAAACGAAAGAATACGAATAAATAATTCACTCACAGAGAAATACATGGTATAAAAGAAATTAAATGATCTGTTTTTTAACCATTTAAGGGGCAAGACATTCTTATCCAAAAATGCTCAGATAATTAATTCACATCGCAATTTACGAAAAATTTATTTGAAAGTAATTTTCAAAAAGAATTTGTAAGTAGCACGCAAACCTTCAACCACGTTACAAAAAACATTTATTTTTTAATTTTGTATTTTTGTATTGTATGAAACAGTTTTAAATGTCATTTAGATTATTTTTTAGTAACATTTAATTTTATATATACCTAAAATAGAAATTACATATTTCTAACTATATAACTGATATATACTTAATCATATTAAGAAAAAATAAATCCCAGTTATCTTTATTCGTATCGAGAACCTTCAATTTATTCTATATCTAGATAACATTTAATGAAAGCTGTCGGAAATTATTGGTGTACTCATTCTTATGGTGACAAATATTTTTTTGTTCATTTTTGAGTATTTGCCAAAACGATTAATATAATATATCGTCTGTCAAGTAAGGAATCTGTTTTCCTTTTATTTCCTTCATCATACTTGACGGAAAACATATGGAATTTCTTTTTATTAAAACTATGTGCTTTTATTTATCTCCGTATGCTAGCAAATCTGTCAAATTTCTGAATTCCAAAACAAATTACATCATAACTTATTAGGAGAACACTTATGGTAACGAAAGAATAAGAATAAATAATGCACATATAGCCAAATAGACGGCATTAAATAAATTAAACGAACGTGTTATTTAACCATTTCATTGGAAAGCATTTCTGCTCCAAAAGTTTTCGAATAATTAATTCACATCGCAATTTACGAAGACTTTTTTTTTTAAATAATCAAAAGCTTCTCTTAACGGGCATTAAAATTAACAGTTTGCAGACTGCAAACGGCGCCCATTAAAGGGTTAAAGGAATAGTCGTAATTACTTATTTGTAATGTAACTGAAACTTTATTAAATGTCATTCATAAATAATTCAAATTTAAGTATATTTTATTTATCCTCTTCATTCCCTGTGTCCACATATATGGACCTCCATCCTTTCCCTTTTTTATTAATGATACTCAAACACAATTGCAATTTCTATCTTACAAGGTGAGAGCCAACCTTGTTAATCACATATTTTGATTATTTTAATATATGTTGTAGGGTAGAGACCCCTTAGTGTCAGGTTCAACGGATTTTATCCAACGCTCCTTAGTTCTTGAGAAACAGGGGGGTCTAATAATAAGTACACAACTTACTTTGCAACCGCGATGATAGGTTGTTCGTAGCTCAGTTGGAATTGCGTTTGCCGGCTGATCCGCGGGCACGAGTTCGATACCTGAATGCCATTTGTTTTCCTTTTATAAATATGCTTGTAAGTATAATTAATAATCTCATTGTCAATTAAAATTTATAATATTGTATATCATTTATAATTTGACCTATTTGTTTTTTTTTTTTTTTTTTTTTTACTTTTAACTAAATAGTTGTATAAAACATCATAAAACTGTTAATTTTTTAAAAATCACTTTTAAAATGTATTTCAAATATTCTTTATCGATGCAATGATATTGAGCAATTATGGCAATTCGTGATTTTAAAGAAATATCATTTATGCATTGCTTTAACAAAGGAAGTGAATGCGATAATACTATTATTCTGTTTTTAAAGTAACAAGCATAATTATATTAAAAATTAGCATCAGAATTAAATTACAACCGATTTTTTGCATATTAAAGATTTTTAAATGTGTAATACGTATGCTTGCGCTTTCAATTATTTTGTATTCACCTTTATCTTCTTTCTGCTTTTATTTTTATTTTTATTTTATTTGAATATTCTTTTATTTTATCATAACTAGATGGCACCACAACAGATTTTGTCACGATTTTGGAATTTTTTTATAATATATAGATAGTACATACAATAATAGATCCAATTTCTTTTTTAACCTCTTTAAAGGATGAGAAATAATAGTTGAAAAATAAAAAATGAAAAATTTAAGATTTTTAACATTATAATTAATGTATGATATTAAAATTTGTAATTTAAATTTAAATTTTTTAACATTATAATTAATGTATGATATTAAAATTTGTAATTTAAATTATTAAATTAGAATTACAAGTATATTTATAAAACAAAAAGATGAGAAAAACAAATGTAGCGCGTTCGGTTACCGAACACGGGCCCGCAGATCATCCGGCGAACGCCGTACCAACTGGGCTACGACCAACCTATCATTGCGTTTGCAATGTAAGTATTTAAGTTGTGTACTATTATTAGACCCCCGGTTTCTAAAGAACTAAGGAGCGTTGGATAATATCCGTTGAACCTGACACTAAGGAGTCTCTACCCTACAACATATATTAAAATAATCAAAATCTGTGATTAACAAGGTTGGTCCTCTCCTTGCTAGAATGATATCTAAGATTCGAAATAATTCTAATATAGACTAAAACTCTTGCTCTGAAGTCAAAGTGGCGAAGAAATAATTCAGTAATAATGAATAATACTGCATTAATACTCAGTAACGACGAGTATAATGCGGTACACATGGACAAGAATAACAGTCAAATTTATGCATTGCGAGTATAATAGGATACAATATAATGTTTTGTATAACAAAAATGTCTGTTTTAGCATCCCTTTTGAATTATTGCTTTATAAATGAAAAATTAAAAACGTATTAAGTAATTTTAAGCAATTTATGCTTAGTATAATGAATGATTGACACCGTTGTGTAAAAAATGAAATTATATTTAATTTTGATTGGATATACATCTGAAAATTGAACTCAGTTTTTCATCAAAAAACATTATAAGTAATTAAATTTAACAGGAGTAAAATAAAACATACAAAAATGTTTTAAAAATACAAAAAGAAATTCCATACAGCCAGAAAATAATTTTGGTAATATTGCGGTAATATCAACCAGAAATGTCTGTTTTAAAATGCGTTGGCAATTTAAGAGCAAACTCATAAAAGCTTCAAGGAGAACCCAACTAATTTGGCAATAGTTTCTTATGGAGTTTTTGCACTGACTGCTGAGTCTTTTCAAGAAAATATCAAATACGATTTTTGTGTGATAAATATAGAGTTTATTTACTAAATACCAATATTATTAAATGAAACATATATAAGTTATATACTAACTTTATCGCAAACCGTGAACCGTGATACAAAAAAAAAAAACGATTACCTTCAAAATGTGAATTATGTGAGAAAAATTTAACTGCCGATATGTTTCTTTTTTTTTATAATATTTAATTTAATATATACTTAAAGTACAATTTCATTCTTTTTCTCATTATAGAACTGATATATATATAATCATATTAAGTAAAAAAATAAAAAATACCATGTGCTCAGCATTTTATCTTTATCCTTATCGAGAACCGTCATTTTATTCTATATCTAGATAACATTTAATGAAAGCTGTCGGAAATTATTAGTCTACTCATTCTTATGGTGACGAATAATTCTTTGTTCATTTTTGAGTATTTGCCAAAACGATTAATATAATATATCGTCTGTCAAGTGTAGAACGTGCTTTCCTTTTATTTCCTTCATCATACTTGACTGAAAACATATGAAATTTGTTTTTATTAAAAATATGTGCTTTTATTTATGCACGCGTAACTGTCAAATTTCGGAATTCGAAAACAAAATATATCATAATTTATTTGGAGAACCCTTATGAAACGAAAGAATAAGAATAAATGCTGCACTCATAGCCAAATATACATTATTAAATAAATTAAAGTAACGTTTTATTTAAATGAATAGTAGTAATTACCGGTTTCATAAGGCATCTTACAAGAAGTTGAGACTTTATTAAATGTAATTTATAAATAAGTCAAATGCATGTATGTTTTATACAAGACAGTGTATATGGGCATGCATAACTGTCAATTTTATAAATTGAGAAACACACTCAGAGAAATAAGCATTATTTAATATATTAAAGTAATGTGTTACTTAAATGAATCATAATAAATGTTAATTTCATAACGCATGTTTAAAAGTAGCATAAGCTTTTGCAAATTTCATGCACAAAGAAGCCAAATGTGTTTATATTTTACGTAATGCACCATATATGTAAGGTCAGCTGTTTATTTTAATTCGGAAAGACAATATAGGCTAATTTGATACAAGCACTCAATTTATTCCCTATGAATGCGTAACTGTGGAATTTCAGAATTCGAAAAGGAAACCTATCGTAATTTATTAGGAAAATCGTTATGAAACTACAGAAGAGGAATAAATAATGCGCACGCAGCCAAATAGACGTTATTAAAGGAATTATAATTAAGCGTTATTTAAACGAATTTACATTATTTATATAAATAGTAATTATTGATATCACAAGGCATCGTAAAATTAGTTGAAATTTTATAACATGCCATTCATAAATAAGCGAAATGTAAGCATATTTTATACAATACAGCGTATATGCAAAAACTTTATGCATTTGGAATTCAATAAAATATAATAGAGAATACAATATAATGTACTGTATGTCTAATATATATGTATTAGCACACATTATGAATAACCGCTTTATAAATGGAATATGGAAGGAGGATTACAGTAAAATCTTGTTACAACTGATCACTGTGAAGCACTGATGAATTTCGCTATACTGAAAAATTTATTAAAGTGAATATTTTTGTAATGAAATATCATAATGCAATGTTTTTAAACAATGCAAATAGTTAAACGTATATATAAATATTATACAGACATTTATTATATTATATAATATTATATATACCTTTAACTGTTGAATGCAGGCGTATTTATGTATGCATGTGAGTTTTAATATATATTGCAGTATGTGTGTTTTATTAAACCAAATTGTATTTATTAAACTGGAAAATACGTGATAATCGTTTTCAAGTGATTTTACTGTAAACAATTTGAAGTGATTCCTTCGTAGTATAATGAATCATTGGTAATCTTCCGTAAAAAATGAAATGATATTAAATTTTGACTGTTCATACATTTGAAAGTTGATCTTAGTCTTTCCTAAAAAAAATTAAAAAAAATTAAAAGTAAAAAAAATAGTCAAAACCAAACATAAAAAAGGGGAAAAGAAAATAGAAGAAATAAATTCTACACAGTCGGGAAATAATTGTGACAAAATTGCGAGAATAAAGAAAAACGGAAAATTAAGAGTCTCATAAAAGCTTCCAGGTAAAATCTGCTAAATGAATAATTGTTTCTTACTGTATTTGCGCCCTGATTGCCGAGTACTTTCATGAGAAAACCCAACTCGAATTTTGTGTTATAAAAATAAAGCTTATTTATGAAATGGCAAATATCGTGAAATTACACGTTTGAAAATTATATAAGAACTTCGATGCATGGAAACTATGTAACTTAATACAAAAAAAATATTATTTTTGTAATAAACTAGGGGCGCCCCGCCCCCCTACTCGCTAGGCTCACCAACCCCCGCGTAATCGCTTAGCTATTCTATTCGGTATCGCGAAGAAATTCCTATTTTCTAGCAAACACCACATTATTGTTTGTGCTTAAAAATAATGTAAATAGTTCAATTAAGCTCTATTCATAAGCTAATGTTAGTTTTTGTTGCATTGAAATATTTCAATTTGTTGATTTCCTGCAAGCAAGTAAACCCTATTGTATTTCAGTAGGAATCTATGGAAATTTGGCGAAATACTGTAAATAGCGCCAAGTTGGCGTCACTTTTGGCGACTAATTCTGGTCGTCAAATTTGGCGATATATTGCCAAGTTGGCAAAAAATTGACGACGTTTGGCGACAGAGCCGGTTCCCCCGTTGGTAACCTCCTTTATAGCGTCATAAAGCTCTGATCAATCAGATGCATTTCACGGTATCTACGCAGATTTTCATTGGTCCATTTCCAAAGCGTTCCTTTATATATATAAGGATAAAGATGTTTTTCAATCAATTCTAGAAAATGTTCAATGTTATTTATTTATAAAATAGTTACAGAATGCTGAAATACGAACTTGACTTTAATATATTGGCACTTAATTTTACAATGCTTCGTAAATAACTTTTTTAAATATATCAGGTTTGATACTTGAAAACAGAAGTTTATACAATATCTGCATTAGGCTCAGTAGAGCCACTTGCTTATTGATCTCTTTCATGTGAATAGTTCGTGAGAGAGCAAAAATGAGAGACTACTTCTGCACTCAAAAAAAAAAAAAAAGATTTAATTATCCAAAACTAGTTTTTTAAAAGTTACAGAAATCCGTTACTAAACTGTAAGCTTGCTAGAACTTTATCTGTACACTGTAAAGGAAAAAGATGCAAATCTAAAAAAACTAGATTTTGTAAAGCTACAGAAATCTGTATGCTTGCTAATATTTTATCGGTATCGCGAGATAATTAACTACATTGTTATTAGTTGCAGTTATATAAAAAGTTCGTGGCATCTCAGTTTCTTAGAAAATTATTAGTAACTTTAGAGAGTTGATCATACATTACGTACGGAAATGGATTACATTTTTAGGTGCTGTAATTTTTTAAACTTCTACGGAGCTGGTCATTCATTACGTACGCCATGAATTAAATATTAATATTCCTGGACCAATTTTAAATGAAATTTCATTCTTAAACTTCTAAACATCCTACAATATTACTTTTTAAACCGTCGTAGAGAAAAAAAAATGTACTTTTAAATGCAATTTGTTTGAAAGCTGTATCTCAATTTGTTTCTGAGTTTTTTTTTTTTTTTTTTTTTTTTTTTTTGTATTTTTAATTTTTTTTTGTCATAGTGGCAACAGAAATATCCATCTCTGTTGAAAGTAAAGGGAAAGTACACATTACTGTATAGACCAATCAGAAAAAGAATAAAATGCGGATTCAACCAATAAAACGCTTCACATATGTTTTTGATTTCCTACACTGACAGAGGACAATAACCATTTTTCCAAATGGTTAAAAAAACAACAACTAAGAAATAAGAACAAAACGAGAGAAAATTGTCGTCATCAAAGAAGGCGTTCGAAATTATAACCCTACGCCGTGATGCACGCCTCACATCTCCTGCGTATGAAAGATCTAATGTTCACGAGAATACCGGGCGTAATCCCGGACTTCCCCAACAGCTCCCACCATGCTTGTAATAAGTTCTTCTGATCTGTCTAGCATTGTCCCAGCGTTTTTGCTGTACTATGAATAATAAACATGTTTTCTATCCTTGTTAGTGTACTTCTCTTCTTGTGTTTCTTCTCATCAGTACCGCGCCCAGAAAGCGTTTCCGACCATGCATTGTTATAGGATTTCCCATCATCTAGGTGTACTCTATCTCTCCTAAAAATTTTTTACATCTGTGCTGAAACACACTGTATATCTTAACCATGTACCACCATCTTAACTTTGTACCATGTATTTAAAAATTTTTCATGTTTGAGAAGCTTAATCAGAAAGCCATGAAATTATACATATATAAAATATCCTGAGCGAGTGTGGAAGATATTTTAAAAAATAATTCACATTATGTAACATCAACAATAAAAAGAAAACGTGTAAATTTCTAAAGAAAACAGTGAACTCTAACGCTGATTTATATTTTTATCGTAATATATCAGAAAACCTTATAAATAGAAAGTTTTCTATAATCTAGTTTTTACTTTCTTTCACTGAAGGATTGTTTCGCACCGTTTTAGATTTTACATATATATATATATAGCTATAATAATTGTGTGTAGTATAAATAAACTTTTGTATTTCGAAAAGTTCGTAAACATGCGATGTCAAAAATAATTATGTAATGTTTAAAGTACATTATAGATATTGTTGGATCAGTTACCTTTTGCTGTTAATGTTTAGCTAGCAAATATGCATAAATTATTTGATTCATTAGTCGAATTATTATTACTTTTTTTTTATTAAACGAAATCAAAATTCTACAATTTAGAAATCTGTCTATTAAAAAATGGTTTTATGCTAAGATAATTAGGTTTTATTTATTACTTGTTATTTTTATAATAAGTATTAAAATGAAAAATATTATAATTTTTTATAATATATTCCTTCTAAAATATAATACACTGTAAAATAACGGGCTATAAAACGGAGAATCTACTGGCAATCGAGACGCCAGTACTATTTCCGTATTTTAACGGTAATTTCCCCCCATAAATTCCAGAAATCCGTACTTTTAGGGAAA
Organism: Maratus speciosus; assembly: GCA_963932465.1. Lineage (NCBI taxonomy): Eukaryota > Metazoa > Arthropoda > Arachnida > Araneae > Salticidae > Maratus > Maratus speciosus. Next base: position 539,140,000 of record OZ010786.1, on the reverse strand, counting down.
TTATCCCCATAAATTACAGAAAATTTTCCGTTTTCATGGAATTTATGTGGGAAATTTTCCCTTAGAATACGGAAATAGTACTGGCATCTCGATTGCCAGTAGAATCTTCGTTTTCTTGGTCCGTTTATTTATTTACAGTGTTTATTTCTTGATCACTCTTTTCAACATAGTAAAAAAGTGCTTATGAATTCGGTTTGTCTGTCTATCTAAACGTGCTTTAACTCACGTTAATACGATGGTAAGTTTTTGCCTTCACATAGAAATAATTGAGTGACATGTATGATATTGCTACATTATATTAGTCATTTTCTATATACTCACTGTGCACAATAACACATTTCTGCAAACGGTATTTCAATGAGAGGGGGGAGGATGTATTCCAGAAGGAGCGGTAGTAGACCCAAAAGAGGACATTTTTCTAACTTTTGCTTACCCCCAAATGTGATATATTATTGTAAAGGCCTGTGACCACTTATTCATTCTATGCACCTCTCGAGCCCCTCCCCCCTAATATGACCGCCGGAGGTATGACTCATGTCCGCAAAATTTAGAAAAGTACCTCCGGAGGGTAAATTTGTGGGGGGGGGGGGGGGACTCGGGAGATACATAGCATGAATAAGTGGTCACAAGCCTTTCCAAAAAATATGTCATATGTGCGGGTCGGCAAAAGTTAGAAAAATGACCCCCTTTGGGTCTACTATCGCGCTTCTTGGAATACTTCCTTCCCCCTCTCTTTGAAATACCGATTGCTCAAATGTGTTACTGTGCACACTGACTATACAGAAAATTATTAATACAATGTAGCAATTTCATATACTTCACTCAATTATTTCTATCTGGGCTCCAAAACTTATTGTGATACACCCTCGTATACTCGGATCCCAATGAAATCGATATATGCTATTAATGGTTACTATGATACGTTCGTTATTGAAAATGAAATGTTTATCATTTATAGTCCGTTTAGACGGACACTCAAAACTGTTTCGCTACATTACAGCCTATGGGGTAATATCTTTTAAGGCATATTTAAATAATGTTTTACTACTTCAAGCATATTAAAGTAGATTGATATATATCTCACTGCATTACAAGATGGCTATTAAAAATGCATGTGTTCATAGTATTCATTTACAGAGATATTCAAAAGAATTACGTTATATTACGGTCTATTTCGATAAATCGTTTGGTAAGTATAATAATAATATTGCACCATTTCGAATGCATTTGATATTAGACCGCGAGGTGGCAGCACAGACAATCCCCTCATCGAGTTCACGGCTGAAATTCCTGAATTAGTTAAATCTCGATTCGCATATTAAAACACAATCGGTCTGCCAAGTCACATCTTGGTGGAAAACACCTGAAAACCCGATTTTATCGGTTGGCTCGTAGGTTTACCGTTGTGTTTTCCTGCACCCAAAAGATATGGAGACATGCAGGACTGGGAGCAGGAAAACACAATAGTAAATCTACGAGTCAACCGCTAAAATCGTGTTTCCAGGTGTTTTCCACCAAGATATAAATTGGCAGAGCAATTACATTTTAATATGCGAATCGAGTTTTAACTAATTCTGAAATTTCAGCCGTAAATTCGATGAGATGATTGTCTGTGCTGCATCCCGGTCTATATATGTCACCGAGGTGAATTGCGGGATGCTTACTATAAAATACAGAGTGTAAACTATTAATCTTTAATTTATAGGAACAAACAAATAAAGTAATCGGTTACAATACTGTGTAAGGACAATAATTGCTGCGAATGTGTTTTCAGTTGTGGCACGCGTTCTTTAATTACAAAAACAATATGGCATAATACTTGTTGTATATAAATTCTATAAATCATATACAAGGGTTCAAAAAAATCAACAGTATATTTTCTTTTATTGATAAAAATTTCTGAAATGTAATTTTCAACTGTGATATGCGTTTCCAAACTAAACTAAATTTTAGCATGCTAAGTAATACACATATAAATCTTAACATAATATTAGGGCTGCATAAAAGAAGTCGGATATTTTCCAAACTATTGAAGCCAATTGGTGAAATTATGTTTGGAAAAGTGTTATACGTGTTACAAATTGCAAACTTAAGCATCATGTACGGCTTTTTAAAAAGTGAAGTTTTATTATTGCATTTTGAATGTGTTGGAATGTGTTTCATAAGCTATGCTTGAAGCATGATTTTTCGTTTTAGTTTAATTATTCATCTATCACAAAGTGGCGACAAATCAGCTCGTTTTCCTCTAAAACAAAACCTTGTATGGAGAGAAATGCAATTTCCATGTTCATATTTTAATGCTTAAATAGTTTAATGCTTAATTATGCTTACTTATTTTAATGCTTACCGTGCATTTATTTTCCATACAATATTATTTTAAGGGGATTCGGCTGCCTAACAATTTCAAAATTTCATAAAAAATTATATTTTCAGATTTTTATCTTATTGCTTACTACATACTTTCCACTATATCATAAGAAAATTTCAGACATATTCTGCATATACAACCACAGATACGACTGATTGAATAAACATCTAATCTGATATTCAGGCTTTAAATGTAATCTTTAATCCATTAATTCTCGCTCCTGTGATATTCACGGGCAGTGTTTTTAATTAAGATTGTTTGGTTCCAACCAGTTTTATAAAATAGTGTAATTGGCTTTATTCTGGTATCATATTTCTTATCATTAAATAAGGTATACATTTCTTTTCAAAAGAGTTGTGGTAATAAGAAATTTGAATTTTTAAACCGTAATTTAATGCGACCGTTAAGGGATTAAATTAATTTTTCTCAGTTCGTGATTTTTCAGAATTTTAATTTTTTTTAATGCTAAGGCTGTTCTCGATATGAACGAAAGCATTTGATTTTTTTTCTATTGGAAAATCATACCCTATCTAAGAGATTTAAGGATTTGATTCTTAATATTTTTGATAACTTTTGTTCAAAAAATTTCACGTGTATTAAAACTAGTCAGTTTGTGTACTTTTTTGCACTTGTATATCGTTTTTTTAGGCTAAAATTATTGCTATTAAAAAATTCGATCCCCAAATCTGTTCAAAATATCATTACTATTGTGCACCGCAAATATCAGGTGAAAATTAAAAGAACATAATAAAATACTACAAGCGTTTTAAATTAGGTCATTAAAATTTAACATTTTAAGCGAAAAAATAATTTTAACTTTCGAAATTATTTTGGAATAAGTTATTTGCAATTAACATTTACATATCTAAATTTATATATTTTTAAGTTGTTAATATAAAGTTTTTGTGGAGAATGGGGGTTGCCGTGTCCTTTTAATAATATTCTATGAAATTTAAAAATCTAATTATTTTTACGTCTTTATTTGTTTTAATTGACGCAGTGCGTATTTTTGCATTTCTTCTTCTTCTTCTTCTTCTTCTTTTTTTTTTTTTTTTCATTTTCGGAAACAATTCAAGTATTCTTTTGCTGAAATGAAATTTTTTGTTCACCTCCAAAGCTGAAAACACATTTCAATGGGCGTAGGGAATATATAATTAGCATGGAAAGTTTATCTATGTAAATGAAAACAAAATAATAATTATTACAATTTTTGTTCTATAACTTATTTTATTCTCTTTCCAATGCGTGTGTAATGAGATAATGTCAATAATAGTTAAAAATAATAATAAATTTAACATTAACAACAAAAAGATAAATTTATAAATTTCGTACAAATTGAAATAAAAAAGATTATTTCGTTATTTTTTTTAATTCAAATATTTATGTTACATAAATGAAAATGTACACTGTAAAAAAAACACTGTAAATTTGCCAGAACAAACTCGATCACAGTGAATGTGCTGTATCTTTCTTTGGATTCCTGACTATATTAACATGGGAAATACAGTAGTTGCGTAAAATTAACAGCACAATGTGCTGGAAATTTGGACGCATTTTTTACAGCACAGACTGCTGTCGTCCAAATTGCCAGCACATTGTACTGTTAATTTTACGCAACTACTGTATTTTCCATGTTAATATAGTCAGGAAACCAAAGAAAGATACAGCACATTCACTGTGATCGAGTTTGTGCGCGAGATGAACAGTACTTTGTGCTGTAAAAATGTCGTTTTTTTACAGTGTATAACGATCGTACTGAGTACTGCAGATCATTTAATGAATGGTACATCTTTGAGTACTCAAGATGAAATCGATAAAATACTTAATTTATTAAAATCTCACTTTCAGTTTGCATTTCACAACTACTTTTACAAGAATATGAAAGGCATCGCGATGAAATTTTTACCATTTATCCTCAAGCATCCGATAATGCCATATAATCTCTCATAATTAAAAAAAAGCGTTTTATGTAACTATTAATGGAGTTTTTGTAATGACGGAAACTAAATCAGCACATTTTCTATGAGAAAATATGCAAACAAGTAAAAATTAAATTTAAAAATCAAAAAACCCGACTGCGTAAGAAACAAACAATTATTTATCAATGTGGAACTATTTTTATATTACTTAACCATTTTTTATTTACTTGTATTGATGACTTTTAAGTTGTGTTTAATTGTTAGTTCCTATCTATAAACACTGTTTTGATGAGGCCGATGATGGTTAGAGTTGCAGTAAAGCTAGAGATCGTACCTACACAACTTCCAGGTTTTGTAATATTTAAACGGAGCTTCTGACTGTAAAATAGTCAATGAAAAATCGTCTTCATTTTGAAAGACCTATCCAATGATATGCCACTCAATTGGGCTCGTACAAAAAAAAAAAAAAAAAAAAAAAAAAAAAAAAAAATCGTCTCTACCGCCATTTTGTATTTTTCGGACGCCATTTTGAATTTATAAATACAAAAGCTAGCCTGTAACCATCGGACGGTTAAGATGAATCGATAGAGATGAATCATTCATTAAAATCCATCCAGACGTTGAGATGTTCCTTCTTGGCAGTCGGGTAAAAAACGTAAAATACGGGATATCGTCTGGAGTCTGAAATGTTAAACAAATATCTTTTTTTTTCTTTTTTTAGTTCACCAAATCGATTTAATGATCTTTAGTTTGCATTCTATATTTCGATATGCTATTTTAAGAATATTCAAGTGAGTTATTTCCGCATTTACTAAATTTATTTTCATACAGCTCAAAAATGTCATTATTATTGATGCACATAAAATGATATTTTCAGAATTTGTTTGAAATATAAATGACTGCACTGTTGTTATAAGAACATGGAGCCTGGGCACATATACAGTGTGTATATGCTGTGATTAAATCTTTTTGCCTCAATCTTAGCAACCCACAATACAAGATTTCACTATACTGTGCTTGGACGAATTTGCTTAGACTAATTAGACAAGTAAGTATATGTTTGCTTGAAATTAAAGTAAAGCTTTATACGAGTTAGACAAGTAACCAAACATTCTCTTGAATATAAAGGGAAGCTCCCTAAAAGTTTATCCAAAATCCAAACCACCAATGAAATATTATTGCCTTGGATTTTATTATTAATTTCGCATAAAAAAGTGGAAATACCTTTAAAAATGGAAAATTAAACTTTAAATTAGTACTGCATGCCTTTGAAAAGGACCGTATCCCACCTTTAAAATATCCATTGATTTTGAAAAATAATTGCAGCGCTTATCATTATAGATTATTCATGAAAAATTGGTTCATTAGAGTATACCCGTACACGCTGAACAAATCTGGTACGATCCCGAAGGAATATTTTGTGTTTTTGAAAGAATAACTTTAACTCTGACTGTGTACAGGACATGTTTCGATATTCTGTTATTGCTGATATGTGTACTGATAAAGCTGTGCGTTGGACATCGAAACTTCCATTTTTGTATATAGTTTTGCTTTTAATTAAATGTTTATATATATATATATATTTAAATTGATATCTCTGTTTTAATGTATTCAAGCATGTCTAGTGTATTGAAATTAGTTCACATAAAGGTATCATATGTATTATTCCTGTTATCAACATACCTTTTTCTCAAATAATATGCAACAAATGTGGTATCATTAGATATGATTTTTTTACCACACCTGACATGACACAATGAGTTTAACTAACATGTAGCGTACAAAGATGAATGAGTTATAATTGGATAAGATTATTGGTAAGCATTCAGTGCTTACTGAATTTACTTCATACTTTTAGGTTATGCATCATCATACTTATTATTTCGCATGTTTCCCCTTATCAATGAGTATACAAAACAGACATCGATGAATAGGATGTTATACGAAAGGTTTTTGAACAAGATTTGATAATAGTACACTGATATTTCGTTAAAACATGTCGTTTGATTAAAAAAAGTAATCGTTGTAAATTAATATATATATATATATATAGTAAAACAAAATGTAATAATTTAAGTAGACCGAATTCGACACATATGCGCATGCGTCAACTCTTCATAGCGCATGCGCAATGTTTTTTCTGGCTAGTAAATTAATAAAAAGTGTATCAGAAATTAAACACAGAGGTTCCAGTAGGAACTTTCACATAGAATTCACTGATTTTACTATAATTGTATCAAAATCACATAACTTTGAAAATGTACATTTCCTAATTCCTAGAAATTTTAGATTGAATATATCATTTTTTATTTAAACATAATGTTAATATTATAAATGTTTTCTAAATATAAAATTAAATTACATTTCTTTTTTTTCTTCTGTTAAATATAAAAATATGTCACGTAATAAACATTTAACAAATTGGCTTTCTACAGCAGAAACTGTTTATAAAATATTCAATATATACATATTTTGTTTTTACTGGAAACTGGTTTCTGTCGAATTTCTAAAATACATTCGCACAAACTTACTTCGTCCGATTTATTATTTTTATCAATCTTTAATTTTAAAAGCGTTTAGTTTATAAATCAAATAACAAAAATTTTAAAAGAAAAATCTAAGGTGCTGAAATAAATTAAAGATATTTCTTAAAGAATTTCGCAGATTATTTCTGAAATATATTTATTACTTACTTTGCGCTTAAAATCAAAAGGGAGAATATTTTCTAAAAGTACTTTGTGTAAAATAAGATTTCTTTCTAGTACATTTTGCGAATTGTCTAAAAATACCCTCCTTTACAGGAATAGAAAATCAGAAAGTACTTAAAGAATGATCGATAATCCATCATAAGCAGAGTTGGAATAATAATTCTATAATTCTAGAAAAGATCTGTTTGATACCGGAGGATTGAAATCCACGATCTCATTCATCACAGGGACTTATGAAAGATATTTTAAAAGATTATTGGTGGCAAAATATTTTCCGATTGACAAAATTTTTCCATTTGTAGAATAAAAGGATTAATGCAGTAACTTGACTTTATATTTAAAAAAAATATTTTATTCATATATTTAAATGGAAATATAGATATATCATTCTAAAGCTAAGATAAGAAAAGAGAAATGAAATATGCCAGAATAAATATCCCGTTAAAGTGAAAAATTAAATTAATGAAAACGTAAAGTAACAGAAGTTCTATTTTTGTTTGCGGTAGAAATAAAATCACAAATAAAATTTTATAGAAAATAACATTTTTAACTATTTTAAGATTGGACTAGTTTCTTGCAAGTATTGAACATATTTAGATTAAATGAAGCATTCATAATCCGCAACATTTAATAACAGATAGGGCATACTGAGTGGATCACTTATTGAAAATGCAGCTGCAAAATGCAGATTAATTACTCTCCTAGCATCTGAACTTCATTTATCCTCTTCACAACGACTCCAAGAGTGCATCCAATGTCTTAAGTTGAAGTTCGAAATTTGCTCCCTTCCCTTTAATATTTTGTGTGTGGTTACTACTGAAATAAGAATTACGCCACCCGTGTAATTGTGTAATTTATTCCATTTCCTTTCTTATTAACAATAAAACGACCGGAAATTTTAATCAAGTTTTTTAAAAAATATGCTACACCGGAATTTTTATTTAAATCTGTTTAGCATATTTATTTAACATTTTTTGCAACCGGATGTGCCAAGACAGATGAAGTCTGTACCTTCAATCACTATCACCAGAGCAGTGTTGACAGATGGACTACTTTTTTTTAATTCAGATTCTTGATTGGCACAACTTTTTTGAAATTGTAAAATGCGCCTTATTTAATGACATATTAGTTAAAGCGAAAACAAAGGGAATTTTATTGTTTCAAATAAGTGGTGGCAATCAAGAAATCTGAATTTAAAAAAAGTAGCCCGCTGGCAATACTGTACCAGAGGACGCCAGTATATAGAAGTCAGCCAAAAGGATTAAGAGCTCTGTTACTAAAATGCCCCCCCCCCCCCTTTAATATTCCAAATTCTAATGACTGCGCGTACACTGATGAAGAAAAAGAGGACGCTACTGCCAGCAGCCTAGAATTGCAGTTCTCAGGAAACCCAATTGTTAATTATGAAACTGAGAGAGAAGTAAATGAGACCGTTATAGTTTTCTTAAACAACCCCCTCCCTCCGCCCACTTTTTCGATCACCCATGCAGACGTCATCAAAGAAATCATTAAACTTAAAAAATAAAAAATCTCCTGGCATCAGCAAGATTTCTAAAGGTAAAATAATACTACAAATACTTATTCATTGGTTTTAAACAAACAAAATGACATCATAGATGACAGAAAAAAGGACTTTTTGGAAATTGATACTTTACGGGACTAGTAATTTTGGTTTACAAATAGGGATTTAAAATTACAAATTCCGTTTAAATATCAATTTAATTATCACTAACCCAAATTCATACAATCACAAATTTAAGGCCTCTAATCAAGTGAATGATATACAAATCCTCAAAATATTTTATTGTATAGGATTTAAGTTAAATAAGTATGAAAATTTCCCAATTTCTTGGCCACACCCTCTTGAACGCGTTTTGCAAACTCAGATGAAAATAACATCTATTTTATGAGGAAATCAGCATAGATTTTGCCATTTATTGATGTCCTTTTAAAGCAAAAAACATTCAGCAATTAAGAAATGAAGTCAAAATGTAAAAAAAGTCAAACAGTTTAGTCTTTATGGTGAAAAGGCTAGAGGTCTCCATATGTGGATCTAGGTAGCGAAGAGGTTATTCCTATATTACAAAAATCACTCTTGCAATTAACAGCCTTTTTAAATTCTGTTATTTCCCATTGTACTGGAAGACTGCTTTAATTGCTCCTTTTCTTAAAAGTTCCAAATCACCTGAAAACCCCACAAGCTACCGACCCATTTCCCTTCTCAACTCCCTAAGTAAATTTTCTGAATCCTTCATAGCCCAGCAACTTAATAGCCATATCACAAATAATAATTTAATGTCAGCAGTACAGTTCGGCTTCAGAGAGGAGCTATCTTCTCCACATCAGGTTTATAGACTGGTGGAAAATATTAAAACTGCCGAAATCACTAAAAGCTATTCAGCCGCAGTCTTCTTTGATATTGAGAAAGCGTTTAACAAAGTATGGATTCCGAGTATCATTTTTAAATTAATTAACTACAACATTCCCTGCCCCCTATTTAATTAAACTTATTTATCATTATTTCCTCGATAGAAATTTTTATGTTCGTGTAGATGGTAAACTAACTAGGAAACATTTCTCCCCCTTTGGAATTACCCAAGGATCCCGTATTTCGGGAATCCTTTTTAACCTCTTTATTAACGATATGCCCCGTCACCCCTTTACTCAATTGGCAAAATATGCGTATGACACTTGTGTTTCTGCTATACATCCAGGGTTCGTAAGGGTGCTTGAATTTGGAGACTAAGAAATTCCCCGGTACCAGTTTTTTCTTATAGAAAATCTCTCCTTAAATAAGGCGAAATTCCGTCCGTTTAAACTAGGTTTATCTTTCTATAAACAAATTCTGATATTTGGCCTTGAAAATAACAGTACCCGTACGAACCCTGACATCATAATCGTAAATTTGCTATTTTTTCTATTTCTCGCCACCTAAAATTTCTATCTATTTGGTTCCAAACATGGCGAATTAAAATTAACGTTTATAAAACACAACCCATCCTCTTCTGTAACTTACAAGAAAATAATCGTAAAAAATGTAAAATTAACTTTAATAATATTGATTTGCCATGGTTAAACAATTGTAAATATTTGGGAATCATTCTTGACCAAAGACTCACTTTCAAACAACACATCCACTACGCGCCTAACAATTTTCGAGCTTCTAAAAATTTAATTTATCCCTTATTAGCTCGAAACAATGACTACAAAAATAAATTGGTCCTTTCAACTCATTTTTAAGACCTGTTTTAACTTATGGATGCCAAATTTGGAGCTACGCTGCTTTCTGCCACATCAAACTACTAGCACAAACCCAAAATTCTAGAATTAGACTTATTTTTGATGTGCCGTATTATGTTCGAAATTTTCATCTCTATAAACAATTTGAATATCCCAGATTAAATACTTACATTCAAGCTTTAAATATTAACTTTCATCTATCTTTGGAAACTCTGAAAACAGTGCTTTAAATTCACTTCCAGCGTATGATATATTTGACATCCCTAACAGAAAAAGACCGAAATTAGGTATGAATTTAGATGCCTCGCATATTTTTTAAATCTAAATTTAAACTTTGTTTAATTATCTTTATTTTTAAGTGTATTTTTGTACTCTAACTTTGCTTTTTCCCTGTACCTGTTCAACAAACTTTAAAAGATCCTGCCAAAAACTTCTCTCAGCCGAGCGGAGCCATTCGGCCCTCAGCTGTCGTTGTGTGCAGCTCTCCTAATCCGCGGTGAATCCGAGGTATACAAACAGCCTCTTTCAAGGCCAGAGTCTGCGTATATCGGGTGAAGCCAAGGTAGCTTTGTTCTTGTCTGGTTGCTTTATGCACCTCGTTGGACTTGGCGCGGGAGACGCAGCAAAACGACTACTTGTTTACCCACTTAATTTTAATATTTTTAACTTCTTAATTTGTCTTTTTTATATTTTTATATTTTTAAATTTAGTTTTTTAGTTTTTTATATGAGCTCAAGAATTTTTTGCCCCCCCCCCCCTCTCCAGTTTATTTAAGTTTTTCTTCCCACTGCTGCCATGATTCAGTTCCTGCTGGTATTTCCATAGTATTACTCTCGGGGATGTGGGGCAGTTGGCTCCAGGCTCCTCGGCAAACTGTCAGAAGTCTCTCTTCTTTGTGCAAATCGAACGATAGCGCCATGCAAAAAACTTAACTTTTGTTATTAAAAAAAAATGTAATAGCTATTTAACTTGTAATTTAAAATATATGGTTCCTGTAAAAGGCTTTTGTTTGTTAACATCTTGGGACCTTGGGCGGTTTCCTTTGCCATCCGACATTGAAACTTATCTTTCTCTATTTTTAGTCGAAATTCAACTAATAGACTTCTTTTTCATTAAAATTTACTTATCGTCTGTCTTTCATTCATTCTTACTTCTCCTGATCTTCAGAGGGCGGGGCTTCCGGGTGTCGTCCAATCAAATGTGTCCTGCATTTTGCACTTTTACGTTTCCTCTTAAATAAGAGTGCAGTATTTTCCTCTAAGTGCATATTTCTCTGCAGTTAGACTAGTTTCTTTCGTACGTATTGAAGCATCTTAGACACCCACCGTTTCGACTGGGTATAAAGTATTTGATTACTAGGAGACCCCTCAAATACTGTTGAACTATTTCGCCAACTGTTTCTTTGTGTCTTTCAAACTTATTTTACAAAGAAATGTCTGGTTCGAACAGAAATATATTCATATGGTAGGGATAAAAAGGACCCCTCACGGTAGGGCGTGTCGAATTTTTCGACTTCTTTTTTCAAAAAATGAGGGGAGTCAAATGTTGTGTTTTGGTTAGCTATTCAGAAATATATTTACATGAACTGGAAATCACCTTGATTTGCTTGGTAAATATTCATAAATTTAATTTAAATTGCATTAATAAATTTAATACAATTAATAAACTTAATTTGTAAATAGAACTTAAATTGTATTAATAAATTAAATTCCATTAATAAACTTAATTTGTAAATAGAATTCAATTTTAAATAAATTTCAATAAATAAATAAATTTCAATAATCCATTTGTCTGTATTGTAATAATTAAAGTAAACATTTATTAAAATGCAATAATAAATCTCCTAAGCTTACATTATAGATATAGATATAGATAATTATTTATTTATTAAACTTTGGTAAGAGATAAATATAAAATTAGCAGAATTAATTTATTGAAGTTTTCATCTTTTAAAATTACCCTCTTTAGTTACGCCGCTGCAAGAATCTTAAATTTTTATTGCATACATCTGAGAAAACAATAAAAAAAGTTATATTCATCTTGCCATAGCAATCTCATAATTTTCTCATAATTTAACTAAGTCAATATTATAATTTTTTTTTTTTTTTTTTTTACTACATAGTTAACGCCTATTCACCAGTGCTACGATAAATTGCAAACTAGCAGACTTCACATAGATCTGAATTTCGCCAAGCAGTGAAGCATGCGCTATTTAATGGAGGGAACTCTATACCTATTCACTCGCATCGATTAGATAGTAAAAATTTAATGGTTATTAAAAGCTGTAGTCCGCCACTTGTGAAAATTTTAATCTAAAAATTGTCATTGTTTTCTCTCTCTTTCTCTCTCTTTTTTTATATAATGCCCCACCAGTGGCTGAGAGGTTCTGCTCTCGAAGCTGGTAGACGGGAGGTACTGGGTTCGATCCCAATCGCGCCCGTCGGCCTAATCGTTCGGAGTTTTCGTGGTTTTCTTCGAGCCATGGATTTCCATGCGTAAATACGGGTTAGGTTCCCTTAGAAAGACCCCCACGAAGGGCACTCCCACCTGGGCCTATATCCCTCGTGCAGATAATTGGCCGTCAAAAATCAATCAATCAATCTTTTTATATATATATTTATATATCTATACGTATTACAGGACCTCCTCAAATATTTTACTATATGATTGCTATTGTGTATCAAAGGTTTGCGAGGTTGGAGACAAGAATATCATTATAAATAATAAAGTTTCGACTTACGGCACCAAATTCATCAAAATTGTATGGACAGCTCTTATAGTCCCCGTGTAATATTTACACGGTCGTGATCAATTAAATTGTTGAGATGTGTCAGAAATATTATCTTGATTAAAATGGTAGAGTGAGGAAGTAGAAGATAATGGCAGGTTCGCTGAAATACCGTAATTTACGGCGGAAAATCCGCGGATCAAACAATTCTGTTTGAACCCGTAAATTTTGTATAGTTATTGGAGCCAAATATTTACCGCGATTTAAAAGGTTACATTTTATTTTTAAAAATTTCTGGGTGGAAAAATGATTGTTTGATCCGCGGATTATACGCCGGAAATTACGATATTGTCCAAAATCTTTTCGACCATTCACATTTCCCCTTTGCTGCAACTCTGTAATGTATGAATGTCCTCTTAGCTCATCTTTATAGATTTATTTTTAGAAGAAACACAACAGTTCTTGTGATTAAAAAAATAACAACTTTCGGTAAGAGTAAAGTATCGCTATTCATTTGTTTTTGTTGATCAACATTTGTAACTTTTTATAAGAATAAAATCTGAAAACCTAATAACTTTTAAATGAAATAGTAAATTGATACGACTTTAAGTAGTAAAGCATATACATTAAACATTTATTATATGTCTTTTACTATTCTAAATTAAAGTTAATTACTTCAGCTATCTTGGATCGTAATGTGATTAGAAATTTGAATTCCACGAAAGAAACTAGTCGGATGTACCAATCCCAAAACTTTCTTCTATCTCATACATGTTAATACTTCAAAATCCGCTATCACACTGCCAAAATTAAATGGCAATCTATGCATCTCATGAGGATTCTAACGATATGAAATTCCGTGCGTTAGTTCTTGAGATATGACTATCGCTGAAATCGTCTAAATTCAGAAAAATGCTGCCTAGCAGCGCCACCTATTGGGTGATTTATACCAAATCCTAATCAGCAACAATTTATGTCAACGTCTGACTGAATCTGAAGTTTGGAGAAAATCCGTACATTAGTTTTTGAGATAGAGCAATAACGAAAAGCGTGAAAATTCCTGCATAGCAGCGCCACCTATTGGGTGATTAACACCAAAACCTAATTAACAACAACTTGTGTCAACATACAACTAAATCTGAAGTTAGATGAAAATTCGTCCATTAGTTCTATTGATAGAGCTATTGAGGCAATCGTGAAAAAGGCAGCAGAGAAGCGCCACCTGTTGGGCGATTTACACCAACACATAATCAGTAGCAAGTCATATCAAGGACTAACTGAATCTGAAGTTTGATGAAAATCCGTGCGTTAGTTCTTAAGATAGAGCTATTGGGGAAATCGTGTAAATCCTGCAAAATTCATCATAACAGCGCCACCTGTTGGGCGATTTACACCAAAACGTAATCATCATCAATTCATATCAAGGACTAACTAAATCTGAAGTTTGATCGAAATCCGTGCATTAGTTCTTGAGATAGAGCTATTGCGAAAATCGTGAAAAATGCAGCATAGCAGCGCCACCTGTTGAGCGATTTACACCAAAAACTAATCAGCATCAATTTGTATTAGGGACTAACTGAATATCAATTTTTATTAAATTCCGTGCATTAGTTCTTGAGATAGAGCGCCCACAAAATTTGTGTCACATACACACAGACAGACAGACAGACTCACAGAGTCACAGACAGACATTTTGTAAAAACGTGTTTTTTGGAATCTCTGACCCCTAAAACGTGTAAATCCGTCGAAAACCGGAATTCGAAAATTTTCATGAATCCAATACTTTCTTCTTGTAAAGATAGAAGAAAGTAAAAATTCATCAGTTTTAGACAGATTCTGCAGATATGCACAATGTGCTGGCAATTTTACGCAACTACTGTATTTTTCCTGTTAATATAGTCAGGAAACCAAAGAAAGATACAGCACATTCACTGTGATGGAGTTTGTTCTGGCAAATTTACAGTGGTTTTTTTTTTTTTTTTTTTTTTTTTTTTTTTTACAGTGCATGTATTATACGCACTTTATAGGTATTCTCGTGAAAAGCAAAATTAGGCACGAAATGTTTGAATAAAGTTTTCTAAATCTATGATTGATTAAGTTCGTAGATTATTTATCATATAAATAAGAGTTTTTATGATAGAGGACAGAAAAATGTTTGCTAATATGACGCGGTCTGAAGACTCTTTAAAAAATAAATGAAATATTTAAAAACCAGTGCAAGATCATTTATTTGATACGTATTATTATTTTCTTTTTTACTAAATGCAAATAATGAATACCAATGATGTATTCAACGTAAAACTTATTAATTTCACACTTTTAAAATAAGCATAGTTATAAAATTATGTGATAAAATCACTTAATATTAGTAAACAAAAATTCTAGAACTTGCTAAAAGTGATAAAAGCGTTCCTTAAAGTGTACTTTCATAGCATTTAGCGTGTTATAGCTTTAGTTTAATAAGCATAGTTAAAAAAAGAATATCATTGTCAAAAATCAAAATAATATTGCTGTTTATTATGAAAAAGTATTTTAACAATTACAGTAGAGCGCGGATTATCCGAACAAGTCGGGAAAGACCCTAGTTCGAATAAGCAAAATTTCGGATAAATGGACAGACAATTTAAGGGATGTTCCTGACTGTACTAAAACCCCCACACATTATCCAGGCTTCCGACTGACAGCACCAGTTACTGCTAGGGTGTTTAAAGACTTTTTTTTTTTTTTTTGCTTACTTATTTACCATTTAAAATTTTCTTTTTCTCTTTTTATCATTTCTGAAATCCAGAAATTATAATTTATGCAAAAAAGCTTTGATTGTTGCTTGCTTCAAAAGAAGACATTCTTTCTAATGCTGCCATATCTCGAATTCTTCTTAAATACGTTAGTTGAATAGGACCAGATTTCTTCTGCCGTTCGAGCCATTTCATAGCTGTTTCCAAACATTCAAAGGTTTCGTTATGGGATGGACCTGGGTCATTTTCAGAGCATTCGTTTTCATTTCTTCAATTTC
Source organism: Maratus speciosus (assembly GCA_963932465.1). Classification (NCBI taxonomy): domain Eukaryota; kingdom Metazoa; phylum Arthropoda; class Arachnida; order Araneae; family Salticidae; genus Maratus; species Maratus speciosus. Next base: position 539,124,024 of record OZ010786.1, on the reverse strand, counting down.
TTTTTTATCTTAAATCTCTTCAATTTCTTTTTTATCTTAAATCTCTCCAATTTCTTTTTTTATCTTTAATCCAGAATCTCATCATCATTAAAAAAAATTTTTGAGAGAAATACGCTGTTCGGATAAATGGAAGTTCGCTTTTTTTTTTTTTTTTTTTTTTTTTTTTGAGAGAGAGAGAGAGAAATATGCTGTTAGGATAATTGGAAGTTCGGATAATTGTAGTTCCGATAATCGCCGTTCTAATGTATGTGCTTTTCTTTGTCCGTATAAACAAATTGTAAACTTTAAAAGTTCTAACTTGTGTGCTTTTTCATTGTTGTTTTACGTGTTGTTTAATGCTGTTTAATCTTTTGCATTTGAAACTTTTAACTTAAAAATATGTTTAAAAATTATAATGCATAGTTATCTTATGTTCAATAGGGAAAAAAAAAGAAAGAAAGGTTACTGTAATCTCTACTTAAAATCCTTTTTATGATGGAAAAGGAAAAGCTAATCCACAGAATATATACTTCATACATGAGAGGATTTTTCGGTTCTTTGATGGATATTGTAGCTAAATTGATTTAATGCCAATACTTTCAGCGAAAACTAATACTGATAAAGACACTCATATACGAGAGAAATAAAAATATCTGTAAAAGTACTGAAGCATTAAGATGTTCGTTCATTCTTTTTTAGCTTTGAATCTTGTTTTCTTCAGAACTATGTACTAAAGGGTTTATGAATAATCTGTTCGGAAATGAATTAAAGTATGTTATACGTTGATACAGCTCAGAAAAGAAAATTTTATCGTTTTTCAAAATTTGTGCACTTTTTAGGATAATGGTTTTGCACAGATTATTTTCCCTTATGTATTAATTTCCCTTATGTAATATCTTTTTTTTTTTTTTTTTTTTACTTTGCTTTTATGTGGCGTTTAAAATAAGCATATTTATAAAATTATGTAAGGAAATCATTTATTATCTATAAACTAACGCTTCAACATGCTGTTTATTGTGAAAAAAGTCTTTTACCAATGATGTGTTTCTTTATGTTAGTTTTAATCATGTTTTAAACATTAACATTTCAAACGCAATTGCTGTGTTCAGCGCTGTTTAATGCTGTTTAATGGTTTGCACTTGGAATTGTTAACTTAAAAAAATCTTTAAAAAATAAAATACGTTGTTAACTTACCTTCAAAAGAAAAAATAAATAAATAAAAAAATAAAAAAAGCGTATAGACATTACTGTAATCTCTTTTTAAAGTCCTTATTATGATGGAAAAGGGAAAGCTAATCCAAGGAAAACGTGCGTCATACATGAAAGAATTTTTCAGTCCTTTGATGGGCATTGTAGCTAAATTGATTTAACGCCAATACTAATAGAACAATAGCGAAAAACGAAACTTAAAATTATACTAAGGCTACTGTTCTAAACATTTTATTTAAACTAAATAAAACTACCAGTTTTATATTGAGGGAAAATGGGCCAACTCTCTATTTTATATCACTTTAAATATCTCATCACTTCTTCCACTTGTACATAAAGAAAATTAATCAGACAATGAAAATAGTACTTACGTCTTACGTGGGTAGCCGGCTCGTTCTTCAGGAGAAATAAACACGAACAGTCACAAATAAACTAGGCAAATGTTCATATATTCGAACTATGTGTATTAAATATCGGTTAGTTTACACTACAACGGGGACTTACACACAAATCTTCGCCCCATGTATATTTTCACCTTCACATTTTTAACTGTCTACAATATTTCACAGCACAACAAACTAACTTCTACGAACCGCCATCTTACTACTACATTCTGCGAGCTAGCAGAAAAAAAACACGTACATTTTTAAAACATGATTCCTGGGCTCGCCAGGCCATCTACCGGAAAGAATCAAAATAATACACAATTATCACATATCAAGGAATAATCTAACAGAATATTAATAATTATTAAATCTACACTGAAAACAAAAATTAAGAAACATTAATGATACAATTTGCACACATATACAAAAGATATAAAGAAAGATATAAAGAAAGGTATAAAGAAATATATAAGACAAACTCAAAATTAAAAGAACTGCAAACTGTAAATATAGTCTAAATCAGTTTTGGTGCTGCCATCTTCAGGCAATAGTTATAAGGAAAACAGTCATTTCACAACACTCCTACCTTTTGATTTGGTGAGAGTCAAATCAAAAACTAATTGCTGTATCTTTAGTACAGGAGCACACTTCTAAAGGATAAAGCTTGCGCACAGGCCGCACTAATGTGCCATTTTTTGTCTTAACTTTAACTACTCTGATACGTCCGTCTCGACCAGTACACAGTTCTTGTACTCGAGCGATTGGCCAGTTGATGCGCTTGGTGTTTTCTGAACCGATAAGCACAATGTCACCTTCGTGGATATCACAGTCCTTTTGACCATGTTTTTGTGCCAATTGGCTAAGATATTCTTGGCGAAACCTCATCCGAAATTGTTCACGAAGTTCTTGACATCGACGTTGGCGAACAAGCAGTTTGTTGTTATCGACGAAGTCTAAATCCACTACACCTGAGGTTCGAAGATCGCGTAAAAACATCGACGGAGTCAATGGTGCAAGATCTTCCGTATCATTTGAAACGTAAGTGAGTGGTCTACAGTTGATAACGTCTTCGACGTCACAAATAATTGTAAGCAGTTCCTCATAATTTACTGAGGCTTGCCCTAGTACTCTGACAAGTAGATTTTTGGTGGTGCGGATTAGTCGCTCCCACCATCCGCCCCACCATGCGGCAGTAGGCGGAATAAATTTCCATTTTATGGGATTTAAAGTTTCATGAGAGACTACCTTCTCCCAGTCAATTTTCTTCAATGCCGTGGACGTTCCTACAAAATTGGCGCCGTTGTCCGTGTACACAACAGAAGGACGGCCTCTCCGGGCTATGAATCGACGAAGAGCTTGTATGAAGTACTCGGTGCTTATAGAAGTGACAAGTTCTAAATGTACACATCGGTACACAGCACACGTAAAAAGAACTACCCACGCTTTTACTTTATTTTTGAGAATCAGGGGGCCACATAAATCGATTCCTGTTATTTCAAAACTAAAGGCATCACGAACCCTGTCCAATGGCAATTGGATGGGTGCAGTAGTTGGCGGCTTTACTGTAAATCTTTGGCATGGTACGCATTTCTTTATTACTGATCTAATAGTTCGTCTAGCGGCTATGATCCAAAACTCTTCACGTAATATGACCATAAGAGTCTGAATACCAGCATGAGAATTTTTCAAGTGATAATCTCGTATTAGACAGTGGACAATATAATGTTTGGAAGGTAGCAAAACAGGATATCTAAAAGCGTAATGATCATCACGTTCTATAATTTTTGTCTTTACTCTAAGTAGGCTCCTCTGATCTCTCTCCGTCAGGAGACCATGAACTGAATCTCCAGTCTCTGAGAAACTCTCCGTCTGTACAAGTGAAAGAAGTGTGTTTTTAGCTTCTTGAATTTCATAAGCAGATAGAAATGGTTCTTTATTAATGTTACGTTTTAAAGAATTACTGATAAACCTTTTTACCCAACTTAAAACCCTTATCATCTTTGAAAATTTAGAGAATCTCTCATACCATTTAATTTCTTTAGGATCCTTTATAATATTTAAACTTAAATTTACATTTACCCCTTTCTTGCGTTCAGAAAAAACTAAAGTCTCATCTGGCTCTATTTCTAGCTTTGGCCAGTTGTCTTTGTGCTCTTTTAGCCAGTTTGGCCCATACCACCATTTACATTCCCTAAACCGACGAGGGGAGCAGCCGCGAGAAGGCAAATCTGCCGGATTAAATTGGCTCGGAACGTAAGACCACTGATTCACTTCTGTGACAGCGCAAATTTCCTTCACCCGATTGCCCACGAAAGTTCCCCAACTATCATTTCTTTTAATCCAGGATAACGCGGTGGTGGAATCGGTCCAAAAATATTTTGGGCAGTCCTGTAGAGAAAGAGCTTCTGTAGCATATTTAGAAAGACGCACCCCTAAAACACACGCCATAAGTTCGAGTCTCGGGATTGTAACCTTTTTTAATGGTGCGACTCTCGCTTTAGCCATAACTAAACTTACGACTATTTCCCCTTTATGTTCACATCTCAAAAAAATAACGGTCGCATAGGCGTGTTGGCTTGCGTCACAAAAAACATGGAGTGACCAGGAACTCCTATCTCCAAAACCTATGCGTCGCGGCAATTTCAAATCCGTGAGTATACCCAAATTATTATACCACTTTAAGAATTTAACTTTAATTTCTTCAGGTAAAGGGGTATCCCAATCTACTTTTATAGTCCAAATTTCCTGAAGCAGTAACTTTGCCGTCAACAAAACAGGTGTCAGGAAACCTAATGGGTCAAAAATAGTCTGCGTTAGGGACAAAATCTCTCTTTTTGACAAATTCTCTGAAATCGGTGAAGTCTTAATACTAATACGCAGGTTATCTTCGTTCCTGTCCCACATAATTCCTAAAACTGATACCGGATCCTCTAACACGGATTCTGTACCCAAAACATGTGACATTGCACCGATATCTGTCCCTACTGAATTATAGGCCCACATGCGTAGCTCCATCTTCGCTTCGGCGAGAACCTGAGTAGAATATTTTATAAAGTCTTCGAGTTCTTGCTGATTATCAACGGATGTTACGCAATTATCTATGTATAAAGATTTATCTAGTTTCTGAGCCAAAAACCTCTTTTCGGGTGGCACCTGTGACAAATGGAGTCTTATAACCGCTCCCAATAAAAATGGGCTGGAGGTAACCCCAAAAACTACCCTAGTATGGCGGAGTACTTTTATAACATTTTCTCTCTCCCACCATAAAAATCTCAAAAAATCCCTATCTTCTTTTCTTAATTCTATTTGCAAAAATGCACGTCTAACATCGGAAGTTACCCCAATGCATTTTTCCCTAAATCTCAACAAAATCGCAGGAATTTCTTCAATTAAATTTGGTCCCTTAAATAAACAGTCATTGAGAGAGGGAGCTCTACCCACTTTGCATGACGCATCGAAAACAGGTCTTATCTTAGTTGTGGCACTATCTGGTTTAAACACTGGGTGGTGGGGAAGATAATGCCCTTTCCTATCTAGTTCTGCCTCTGGTACTACCTCAATTACACCCTCTTCCATCCATTCGTCAAAAACCCTATTATATTCCTCAAATTTATTCAAAGATTTAAGTTTTCGGGAAACACTGAAAAGCCTCTTTTCGGCCACATGACGATTTGATGGTAACGCTACATTGGTTCCCAACCATGGTAAACCTACACAGTAACGACCCTCTTCGTTTCGAGAAAGAGAATCTAAGAATTGTTCCCGGGCCATTTCTTCTTCCGCAGCCTTAGTCAAATTTAGTGGCGTATCTAATATTCCGATTGTTTCTAAATCCCAAAGATCGGAAATTTTCAAATCTCTGATAACCAAATTCGTACACAAAGTTGTAGCCCCTTGCTCTTTAGGAGGAGAAAAATCATCCAATGCACCACAAACGGCCCAACCCAACTTTGTACAAACTGCGGTCAATCCTCCTTTTAATTGCTTAACTAGACCCGTGAGAATTTTCCCATATATATCACTACCTATAAGCATCTCAATTTTAGGATGATCTGCACCCATATCAGATAACCAAATTTTATTACGTTTCAATTCCCTTAAAATTGGTCCTCTAGGTAAACGCGGAATGTCACCGCAGATTACGTCTTGGTCCAAAAAACAAACTCTAAATCTGGATATTTCCTTTGATTTAGTGAGCATACCTTTACCCGATATTTGTTATGCAACTTCGGAGCAGTTCTAGCACCCCCGAATAAAGTATGAGCTATGCTTTTTTTAGAAATAATTGGTAAACCCAACTCGACTGCCAAAGACTCTAAAATATATGACTTTTGCGAACCGCAATCAAGAAGTACTCTGACTTTTTTCACTTTATTCGCACCCGCGACTTTTACTTGCAAAGTCATTAATGCTACTTCCGCGGTGCAAGTTTGCCTGGCAGCGGTCATTTGTGCATGCTCTGTTACCGCCTTTTCCTTCGGTGGTTCCCCTTTTTTATGCATTTCTGGGCAAAGTGAAATCAAATGAGGTCTGCCACAAGAATAGCAACGCACAAATTGCTTACAAAATTTGGCGACATGATTAGGTTCTAAACATTTTAGACAACACCTCTTCTCTTTAACTTTAGCGATTTTTTCCTCTAAAGTTAATAAACGGGCTTCGTAACAATTTTTGCTCTCATGGTTTTTATCACAAAAAATGCACGAACGCTCTTTGATCGTTAGGAAATTTGATACCGTAGGAATATTAGGTTTTTTTAATTTATCCCTTACCTCACCTCTTACTTTTTCATGATATATTTCCCTACGATTGTTATTTTCAAACCCGTTGCGTGCTAGTTTTAATCGCTCTTCACCCTCAACTTCCGCTTTTAAGAATTTCATTAAATTATTGAGGCGAGAGAGATCTGTTCCCTCGGGTTGATTAAAAAATGGACTTCTCTGCCACGCTTTCAGGACATCCTCTGTTAGGCTAGACTCAACCATCAGATATAACCACGATGTGTTTTCACTCGATTTTAGGCCTAATGAATCTAGAGCCCTCAACTGGGCTTCAATTTTATCGTACAGCTTATCAAGAGGCAATTTATTTCTATTGTCAGCTTTTACATTCGAAATAATTAATTTAATCAACTCCCTTACATAAACTTCAATCAATAAATCGGGCTTCCCAAAACGTTCTGTCAGCGCCGCAACTGCATTTTTTTAATTATCAGAAGTAATCGGGTAACTATCGATAAATTCCTTAGCGCGTGACCCTATTTTCATACTTTGTACTAAATAGGAAAATTTATCACTGTCATGCAAATCTGGGTCTTCGTGAATTTTTTGAAACTAAGACCAGAACGGCAGCCAATTAATTAATTCTCCGTCGAATTTCTTTAATTCTATTTTCGGAAGCTTATAAGACTTTATCTTATTGCCCGTAACGCTGAACTCACCGTCTGGCCTCGCCTCTGTGATTATAAATTTTTCATTAAACTGACGAGTCAGCGTGATGAAATCATCCGAATAAGCTTCTCTGTTTTCTATTTCATTAGAAACAATTTGTCCCGCGGCCGTCCCATCAGCGGTTATCAAATCTAAAATTCTATTATCTAAATCATTTAATTCCGCTTGTATGTTTTGTAATTTTGCATATTTATCTTTAATTAAATTTACGTCACAATCATCCTTTACAAGTTCTGTTTTCAGAATATTTGCTGTGCGTGTGAAAGACGAGCGAACGCCGGTTCTTTTGAGTTTTAAAGCTTCCATAATAATAATACAAAAAATAATACAATAATACTCTTCAAAAAATCTTTTATAAAAAATATCTCAAATAAACAAATAAATTCAATAAATAAACTACCTTAAAAATACATAGAGAGCCTAAGAACACTTACGAACAATAACAGAATAACCCAGTCCCTGTAATCGGGCGCCACTAATAATAGAACAATAGCGAAAAACGAAACTTAAAATTATACTAAGGCTACTGTTCTAAACATTTTATTTAAACTAAATAAAACTACCAGTTTTATATTGAGGGAAAATGGGCCAACTCTCTATTTTATATCACTTTAAATATCTCATCACTTCTTCCACTTGTACATAAAGAAAATTAATCAGACAATGAAAATAGTACTTACGTCTTACGTGGGTAGCCGGCTCGTTCTTCAGGAGAAATAAACACGAACAGTCACAAATAAACTAGACAAATGTTCATATATTCGAACTATGTGTATTAAATATCGGTTAGTTTACACTACAACGGGGACTTACACACAAATCTTCGCCCCATGTATATTTTCACCTTCACATTTTTAACTGCCTACAATATTTCACAGCACAACAAACTAACTTCTACGAACCGCCATCTTACTACTACATTCTGCGAGCTAGCAGAAAAAAAACACGTACATTTTTAAAACATGATTCCTGGGCTCGCCAGGCCATCTACCGGCAAGAATCAAAATAATACACAATTATCACATATCAAGGAATAATCTAACAGAATATTAATAATTATTAAATCTACACTGAAAACAAAAATTAAGAAACATTAATGATACAATTTGCACACATATACAAAAGATATAAAGAAAGATATAAAGAAAGGTATAAAGAAATATATAAGACAAACTCAAAATTAAAAGAACTGCAAACTGTAAATATAGTCTAAATCAGTTTTGGTGCTGCCATCTTCAGGCAATAGTTATAAGGAAAACAGTCATTTCACAACAAATACTTTCAGCGGAAACTAATACTGATATATGTACTCGTATATGAGAGAAATAAAAATATCTGTAAAAGTGCTGAAGCATTAAGTTTATTCATTTTTACCTTTGAGACTTGTTTTCTTAGAAACTATGTTCTAAAAGATTTAAGAATAATCTGTTGAGACACAAAGTAAAGTAAACTATGAGTTGATATAACTCAGCAAAGATTAGATTTTCTTCTGTCGTAATTTTTACACTTTTATTGTACAATGGTTTTGGAGAGAATGTTTCACCTTACACTGATGTATTAATTTTATTGATAGTTATTTATTTTTATTTTATTTTGCGCTTATTTGGCGTTATCTGGTGTTTAAAATAAGCATAGGTATAGAATTACGTAAGAAAACTATTTATTATCTATGAACTAAATCTTGAACATGCGGTTTAGTGTTAACAAGCCTTTAAACAACTATGCTCTTATTTATGTTTGTTTTAATTGTGTTTTAAACGTTAAAATTTCAAACGTCAGTGCTGTGTTCAGAGCTGCCTAATGCTGTTTAATATTTTGCACTTGAAACTTTTAACTTAAAAAAATATGTTAAAAAATTAAAATACGTGGTTAACTTCTGTGCAGGGGCGCGCCGACGCAGTGTGCAAACTGTGCGGCGCACACAGGTGCCAAAGATTTCAGTTGAGGAGCAAATACTCAAAAAATGCTTTATTTAGTTAAACTAAAATGTATTACATTTTCTCGACATCTTACATACGTTTTGTAGATTTACCAGAGACGAATTTTTTAGAGATATTCAATTCTTTTTATTATTATTATTATTATATTTCGTTTCATTCTGCTTATGAGTCTCCTGTGATTTAGACGTAGACCTGTCCAACCTTTCAATGAACAGAGGCGCACCTCATGTAGTTGCAAACAATGAAAAGCGCCATAATTCACATGGCTGAAAATATGCAACACTATTATCTCACTGTAGTAGTGGTAAAGCATACTACAGTTTTATTACCACAAGGAGTAAATTCCACTGGTTTCTATTTTATTTTTAAATAGTAATCTTCTTCTTATTGCAGAATTTCTGCACGGTTGCCAAGTCTCCGGCTGAAATCTTAGAGTAAATCTGGTTCTTTTAAATAGACTGTGATACGCTCGAGCCTCGCTAATCATCACGGTTAATAGATAACTCCTTCTTTTAAACACAGAATTCGTCGTTTATTTACATAGTATATAAATACGTTACAGATAACACCACAACATCATACACAGTTATATACAGATATGTACAGATTCTAAATTTCAATTTCCAGTGCACGATACTTTCATAATACATTCCAGCACCTCCACTTAACTATATTATTAAATTACTAACTACTAAAATTATAATACTTCGGTGCTCGTAGCACATGACGCACTTACGTTTTATAAATCAAAACACTCGTCGGCTCACACATGCACGGCCTACGTCTACACTTCTCAAAAAACTCGTTCACTCTGAAAAAACAGTGTCCCCCCTTCCTCTCCGCGTGCCCACATCACGTGACATTGGAGCCAACAGAAATCAAAAGAAAAGTTATCCAGACATCTCCAGACATCACATCGACCAAATGTTCCTGCTGGGAAACATATAACAATAATATGTTCCCGCAACATTTTGATTAAGTCAAAGTACAGTTGCGTAATTTGTTATTTCTGTTTGTACAAATATTGTTATAAAATATAATTATGAGTGTAAAATTATAAGAATTATATGTTTGAGGAAAATAAGAGTGTAATTTCATACAAAAATTATTAATTTGATTTTAAATATTAAATATATATTTTTAAAAATTGATTTATAGTAAAATTAATGTATAATGTCGAGTATAGTTCGGATTTCAGATAAAAACAATAGCCAGACGCGATGGCGTCGTTTTAGGACAAGCATGAGGAAAGTGGTGTATAATTAGAAATCGTAAAATAATGAAAATGTTGGAATAAATTTATGGCCTTAATAAAAGTGTTGGAATAAATTTATGGCTTTTAGACCACCCAAACTTTATGGCATATAATAAAATTAAAGTATATGTAAGGGGCTATTGCAGGCTGATAGCTAATAGGTCTATCTAAGGATAATACAGAATCTTCTCACATCCAATAAGGGAGGAGTATACAAATAGTTCCACCCACTCCCAAGGGTCCAATTAAATAAAACAACAGTTTCTTCATTAAAATACTGGTATCCAAAAAGCCCAAGACTTGGCAGCTCTGTTTCTGTCATAAATAAGATGACAATTACTATTCGGAAATACTGGTAAAAATGTCCCCTAAGAAAATCAGGTCACGAATAGTAGTAGACTTATGCGTCACAAGCGTCATATATGATGCATGCATATCTCACGGTGATAGCCATAAGACCCCTACGACCCAGAAACTGTATTTAAAAAATAATTTGCAGAAATAATATAAATCATAGTAAATATAAAATTACATTTTTAAGAAGACCAGCCTATCTCAAAAGTTTTGTAAGTGAAGTTGCCCTAAACCTTAATCACTAAATAACAAATTAATAACATAATTAACACTAAATAACGGTCATTGGTAACAATAAAAATAACCCTATTCAAATATTATTGAATATAACCTCTTCAGTCCCTGGGTACCCCTACGGGGATCTGTTTTTTTTCCTTATAAAAACTAAGATGTCCGAATTTTTTACATTTTCACATCACTTCTTAATAGCTGAAAGTTTTTTGCGTTCAAAGCAAACGAATAAATGGCAGCATCTAAGCTGATTCTCACATAAAATAAATGTTATTTTCATCTGAGTTTGCAAAATGCTCAAAAGACAGTGTAAGCAAGAAAGTGAGAAATTTTCATAAGTATTTAACTGTTGAAAAAAATGTTAGTGAAAATACTCATGAATGTAATAAGGGATCAGTTAAATTTAACAGCGGAATTTAAGTAGAAAGTCTGTAAAAAAATAAAATACTTTCGAATATTTGGCTCGAAAATACGAAAGTGACACGCGATTTGGCGAGCAAGATTTTTCTTCGCCAAAAGCAAAGCACACGATTTTAATGCATCTGAAAATTGTTTATTAATTGTTTTTTAGAATGCACGGTTTTGAATTAATCTAAACTTAATCAAGGAAAGAGGTTATTATATATATTTTTATATTACATGTATATGTTGCTTGTTGCTGTAGTTATTTAATTTTATCACTGTAAAAATATTTTATATGCTTTGCAAGTTGGAAATATCTGTTTTACTTTATAGCCAGCTGACATTTGATTGCCATAATACATGCCCATATCGAAGACAAAATCGTTTCCATAGCAACAAAATGATATCGACAATGTTCTATCTGCGTTATTTTTAAGCTTGAAACAATTCAAATTAATTTAAATTTTGTTTTAAATCGTAAAATATGATATTTAAATTTTATTATAAATACATATAAATATATATATGAAAAATTATAGTTAAAAAAATTAAAAATGACAAAACCAAAGTTATTTAAATTAAACTTATATAAACAAATTCAACATTAAAAAAAAAAAAAATTCTACATAAAAGTGTATTTTTTCTTCGGCGCCGACCGGTGATAAATCGCCAAATAAACGAAAATTTCGTTATTTTTTTACGGACGCTGTATAGGGGTTCCGCCAAAAAAAAAAAAAAAATATAAACATATATATACATATGAGAAGAACATTCTGTATTTTTTTTTTAGATTTTACTGAGTATGCCCGTATGGAGACCTTCCTTGTTAGACTCTTAGACATTTCAACATTCAAATAAAGATTCATTGAAAAAATGAATGTACTTTAGAATAAAAGAAAATAATCCCTTCCGGCTCAGCCTACAGGCGGAGGTACATTTCTAAATTAAGTACTAATTTCAACAACAAAACCTAAATCAAGATTAGAGATAAACCCAGTTTTTTCACTAAGAATGAGTTCTAAGGACCTAAACTTTTTTGGGAAAATTGTAATATACGCGAATACACACACACGCATACATACGGAATAGGTTTTAAAATGGCGACAGCAAATTCAGAGAACCTCAAATGTTAGAATATGTTAATATTTCCGTAGTCGGGTTTTTATCATGTTTTAATATGTTTTTCAAACTCACATGACATTACACATTTACCTGTTGACGTCCATTATATTTCAAATATGACGTAATACATATATTTTTTTATTATTATTCGTCAAACTATTTATTTCATTTTCAGTTTTCACGTGGAAATCTTGCTCTAGAAAACTTAGGCGTAACATTATTTTTTTTTCAATTTGTCAAACTATTCATTTCATTAACATATACAGGACAATTTCACTAAAATATGATAAATAAAGACCCATAACCTTGCTTAATGGTACACAAAACACGAACTTTAATAAGCTAAATTTTGTAATAAAGCTTTTGATTTATTTGGACTCACTTCATTAATAAGTATTTATTTTCACTGGATGGCACCACTACATTTTTGTTTTCATATCTTTAGTCAATGTTCGACAAATTGTCTCTCGCACAGGAAGCCTTTATCTCTGAGCTTTTAGCCATTTAACCCTCATATTCCTAAACACGGCTGTAGAAATAGCTCGAAACGTAGAATTTATCTTTTAGCTTATTAAAGTTCGTGTTTTGTGTACCATTAAGCCAGGTTGTGTGTCTTTATTTATTTATTTCATTTTCATTTTCACTTGGAATTCTTGCAATAGAAAAGTAATTGTTTTGGTGAGAATTTTATTATTATTTTTTAATTGTTGGCAACTGCTATAACGAAAGATGTTTATTTTTTCCTGCCATTTTTCTGTAAGAATCATGAACAATCGTGTTAAACCGGTATTTAAAAATTTTAATCCTCCCCATTTCCAACCCCTTGGGCCGATTTTGCCCATTTGCAATCCCCGCCGAGATATTAGCCATCTCAAAGTTTTTGGCGAGTTTGAAGACGATCCGTGAATAATTGCGACTTTTATCGTGCAGACAAAATTTAGTACATACATATATATATCTACGTTTATATACTGTTCAGGTGGGGGTGGTTTTGGGTTCCTGGGGTCCTATAATGAAACGTTATGAAGGAATTTTTCAAAAGTCACACTATGGTAATGACTGCAATAGATAGTATTTCTTACGAAATCTACCTAAAAAAGAGGGTTAAAAGCATCATACCTTTTGAAGCTGTATTATAAAAAGTAGATTTTTGAAAATATTTCTCTGTAATTTATTAAAGTATATTTACAGTGATTCCGTTAAAGGAAGTCTTTTATAGCTATTTTTACAAAATACATTGCCTGCCTGACACGTCCTGGGAACAATTAAGTCCAATTCCGGCCCGGCTCGACTATGTAGAAGAAAAACGTAAGCCTCAACCCTGGCGGACCCCGGTGTCAGGCACGATATAGCTGTCCGATGCCGATTTCTACTCTGGATATGACTTAATTTTTCTATCGGCTTTGCTGCCGCTGGCCTGTTTAATTTTTTGCTGGTTCGGTCTGTTCGGTCTTTCAAAAAATTGTCTTTATTCTGCCGGCTCGACTCGATTCGTTTAAAAGTTTGTCTTCATTTTTCCGGGCCGGGTAGACCTCTGTCTACTGTGAATAGTAAAACAATATAAAACCAGAACTTGTATGAGTGTGCTGTTCAATGTAGAGATTTTAGATTGGAGAGACTGGCATCAGCTATGGAGCAAATTTTAATTGGAAAAATGAAGCATAAACCGTTTGTGAATGTTATGGCATTCCGTGTCGCAGGTTTAACACTGTGAGTTTTACGCTCCTAGAGTTAAGTCTAGTTTAGGTGGCCGAAGCAATATACCTTTTCAGCGCTCCTAGAAATGATCACTTTTGTAGAAACTATTATGTTTTGGGCAAAAATTGCGCGCTTTGTTTTTCGGACCGTAGACATCCGTGCAGGACAAATACTTTTTTATCTTGCACTCTGTACCTATCATCATGGCGGAAATATATTTTTTGTTAATGGGGAAGGTATGGTGAAAATAGGCTGAATTTGGCGATAAATTCTTACTTTTTCAAAGATTAAAAGAAGTAACCTTTCCCTTCGTACGCTCGTGTCTAATCACATACTGAATAAATAATTGTGATGATTATAAGATTTCTTCATTTTAATGCAGAACATGAAATTGAAGGTATTGAAATATTAGCACTTATTAGCTTTAGATATAACCTTAGACACTTAAGAGACTAGAATGGCAAAAAAAAGTTGAATTTTGACATTAAGTTAGGAATTAGAATGATAGCCGTATTATGAACAAAAAAATATAAATTTATATATAAAAAAATAAATAAATAAAGAGTTTTAAATTCCCGTGCTTATGCCTATTAACCGAGCCGCCCGGCATTGCAGATTATAATAACCTTAAATAGCCTAAAATCAAACCTTAAATGATTTTATATTTTTAAATGAAAAATTTTCCAAACGAGCTTAATGTCGTCAGCAGCACTGCCTTCGGCAGGGTATAAGCTCGGATTTGTATGATTTTTCATTTTTAAATGAAAATTTATCGAAACGTAGCTCGAGTTGAGGGCCCCGCTGCCTTCTGCAGCGTACACCGTAGGTGATATCCACGCTCCGGCCTGATTTTTCAAATGAACCTCGAATTTGTATTTAATTTCTGGCATTTAGATACATAAAAGTTTCAATTCTGACCAAAAATTCGTTATAAAACATAAATAATATAAAATGAGTACCATCCCCTGACTTTTTTGAAACGCGAAGGGATACTCAAAGCACAAGTACATATATCGCTGAAACGATATCTTGAGACAATTTGCTCTGAAAACATCTCAGGCAAATCCTTGAAATGACTTAAAGAGGATTTTTTTAATAGTACTAAATATTAATATTTGTTCACATCAGAGATATCGTTATATTCGGAAAAATACCAAAAATGTATTAATAGTTTTTTTTTTTTTTTTTTTTTTTTTTTTTTGACACGTCAGAAAAACAGAAAAACTTGAAAACTGACGCGAATCGCGACCAAATAAAAAGGTTTTTTGAAATAGGTAATGAAGATACCATTTGAATTGGAAAGATAAGACGATTTTTTAAAACTCTACGGGGACCCGGCCATCGCAATTTCAAAATTCAGTAAAAAGCGAACGTTACACTTTCGTCAGTCTGAAGAAATGTAAAGGTATGATTACTTTGAAGAAAGGAAGCTCGTCATTTTGCGATTATCATTATGGCTTTTAACTGCATTTCGGCTAATTATCAAAAAATGAAAAATCTGATCCTCAGGTGCATTTGGACCTGCCATCGCCCATCCTTATCCAAATTTTTAGACCTCTTCCGTAGATTTTCATAGCCATCGCTAACACGTGCAGAGTAAAGGCAAACGCCTTTCTTTTATATTAATATCGATATGCAAATCAGAGATGGCAAACCACTTTATTTCAATAGTATGTATGCAATCTATTATGATTGTATTATATTATTTTGTCTGGAATAGTGAAATTTTACCATTTAATGCAGGATTTTGATACAGACAGGTTTTATTTTCACAGGCTTTATTGTGTTTCGAATTTTATTTACATAGCTCTCAACCTCCCTTATTTTTCCAAAAAATTAAATGTTTGGAACCAGAAATTTTGTTTAATAAATGAAATAAAATACGAACTCCATAGAAACAAGATAAATTTTATTAAATAATTTTCTGGTTCAAACAATTTATTTATTCTGGCACAAAACGCCAGCAGGATGGCAGTTATGCTGTTATAGATACTCAAATATTATTATTTTTAATAAAGATTTATTTTCGGAGGGGTTGAGTAGAGGGCGCCAACTGAAATTCTACATGCAGGCGCCGGATACTACTGGCGCGTCCTTGCTTCTGTGCAAAAGAAAAAAAATATATAAGAAAGAAAAAAATATCGTGCAGACGTTACTGTAATCTAGTCTTAAAATCATTTTTAAGATGGAAAAGAAAAGCTGATACAAAGAATAAATACGTCATACATGAGAAGATTTGTCGGTTCTTTGATGGGTATTGTAACTAAATTGATTTAACGCCAATACTTTCAGCGGAAACTAATACTGATAAAGGTACTCATATACGAGAGAAATAAAAATATCTGTAAAAGTTCTGGATCATTAAGATTATTCTATTTTAGCTTTTATCTTCTTTTCTTAGAAACTATGTTCTAAAAGATTTAAGAATAATCTGTTCAGACACGAAGTAAAGTATGCTATCCGTTGCTATAGCTCAGAAAAAAATATTTTTTCTTCTTTCGAATTTGTTACACTTTTTTGAATAATGGTTTTGAATCCCCTTTTTTGGACCCCCTTTTCCCCTTGCATTGATGTATTAATTTTATTGATATATATATATATATATATATATTGCGTTTATCTGGCGTTTAAAATAACAATAGTTATAGACTACTAACTAAAGCTTCAACATAAGGTTTAATGCAAAAAATTCTTTTAACAAATATGTGCTATTTTTGTTTGTTTAAATCGTATTTTAAACGTTAAAATTTGAAACGTGAGTGTTGTGTTCAGTGCTGTTTAATGCTGTTTTATCTTTTGTACTTGGAATTGTTAATTAAAAAATGATTTTTTTAAATTAAAATACACGGTTAACTAACGTTAAAAAAAAAGTAATAAAGACAAAACAAAAAAAAAAAAAAAAATGTGTAGATGTTACTGTAATATCTTCTTAAAATCCTTTTTATGATGGAAAAAGAAAAGCTAATTCGTGGAATATCTACGTCATACATGAGAAGATTTTTCGGTCCTTTCATGGATACTGTAGATAAATTGATTAAATTCCAGTACTTTAAACGGGAACTAATATTCATAAAATACTCATGTAGGAGGGAAATAAAAATATCTGTAAAAATACTGGAGCATTTCGATTATTCTATTTTAGCTTTAATTTTTTTTTCTTAGAAACTATATTCTAAAAGATTTAAGAATAACCTGTTCAGGCACGAAATAAAGTATGCTGCGTTTTGATATAGCTCAGAAAATATTATTCTTTTCTTCTTCCGAAATTTTTACACTTTTTTGGGGTAATGGTTTTAGACAGAATGTTTTGCCTTCCACAGCTGTATAAATACAATATTGACAGTTAGTTATTTTTATTTTATTTTGCGTTTATCTGGCGTTATACCTTTATTGGATAATGGTTTTGGACAGAATCTTTTGCCTTATACTGATGTATTAATTTTATTGATAGTTAGTTATTTTTCTATTATTTTGCGTTTATCTCGCATTATCTGGTGTTTAATCCATTAGTGCATGAATTTTTTTTTCTTCAGTATTGTTCTTAATTACAGTAAATAATGTAAAATGAACGTGAAAAAAAAATTCTCATTCAAAAAATGTTTATTTAACTTATAAAAATCTAAATGTCCCAATTTTGGAACACCAGGCACGAAAGCGTAGGGTTTCATCCATTACTGCCTATGCATTTAATCATCGTTTGAAGTCATTTATTTTGTTACAAGTCTATTATATATCATTTGGGTTATTATTTGACCATAAAGAATATTCTTTATTATTATTATAAAGGGGGTGGGGGACGTCTGAACTCGGGTCAAAAACAAGATGGCCACCCCTCCACACCCTTAGCCATTGGCAGTGGAAATTTAGACATACCGTTATGTTTGTACTAATTTAGTATTTGACATCCTGAGGTTACTAATATATTTACTAATATATATATATAGAGAGATAATATATATATATATGTATATATAGACAGAGAGAGAGAGAGATAAATATAGATATAGATATAGATATAGATATAGATATAGATATACATACTATGTAATTAATTGTTGATTATTAATATGTAAATATTTTTTTACTTATAAATCCAATAATAATTGTTTTTTTTTTCATTTATTCTCTATTACTAACTATGCATTACATTTAAGTTTTATGCAATTTACTTTGTTACAAAATTGCTTTTTATTATTCGAGTTATTATTTGGCTATAAAAATGTCTTTGAATTTACTATGGGGGCTGGGATAGGCTCAAGTACACTCGACACAAGAACTCCAATCTATCCTTAGTCAATGGCATAGTGAAAATTTATAATAATCAAGAATTACTAATAGAGTATTTATACCGTATATAAGTCGGCCCCCTATGTTTCAAATGAAAATTTTGCAAAAAGTCAAAAACTCCCGTATAAGTCGACCGCCTAACTTTTTACTTCAATTTTGCACAAAATCAAACCAAAGATTTCACATACTAATATGAAAAAGTAGTAAGTAAAAAAAATAAATCATTGATTTTTTAAATAATAAATTATTATTATTTGTATATTTTATATATTATTTTAATATTTATGTACATAAAAAGCCAGAATTTTGCAGTATTCGAAGTTTTTTTTTTTTTTTTTTGCGGGGGGGGGGGGGGGGCTTTTTCAATTGACTCGCGTATAAGTCAACTACCCAATTTACTTGCAGAAAATTGTCAGAAATCTTGGTATATATATTAGTAAACATATTAGTATTCTCAGTATGTCAAATACCCAACTAGTAAAAAACATAACGATATTATATACATTTTTATACATGAAACATAAAACATAGATTTAATCCATAGACAGTAACGGAGAAAACCCCTACCCTTTCTTGCCTAACGTCCCAAAAATTAGACTCAATATAAAGGTACAATTTTGAAAAAAAAAATGTAGAAATCTTGAAAAAAATGCAAAATTACTTATTCTAAAATAATGTTTAGTCTTATAAATAATACCATCTAAAAAATAATTGATTTAAAAAATGAAATATTTTACATTTTTTATGCGCCATTTCATTTCAAGAAAATGCACCTTTGTGCTACAACAAATAATTATTTCAACTTTTTATTCTTAAAAATGCTCTGCCATTTATGAATAAATATTGAAAACAAATATTAAGGATATATTTTACAAAGTTTTGAAAGGATATCATAATTGCATTTGTAATGGGATTTTTTTTTAAGAAAGCATCCCAAAATTAAGACGCCAGGCAGAAATGGGAGTAAAATAAGCATAGCTATAAAAGTATATAGGAGAATCATTTATATATCCGTAAACGAAAGCTTGAACAAGCAGTTTAATGTGAAAAAGCCTTTTAACAATTATGTGTTTTTTTATGTTTGTTTTAATCGTGTTAAAAATGTTAGAATTTCAAACATGAATGCTGTTTTCAGTGATATTTAATCTTTTGCACTTGAAAGTTTAACTTAAAAAAGAGGTTTAAAAATTAAAATAAGTGGTTAACTTATGTTCAATATAAAAAATAAAAATAAAAAATAAATAAACATTGTGTAGACGTTACTGTAATCCCTTCTTAAAATTATTTTCATGATGGAAAAAGAAAAGCTAATACAAAGAATACATGAGTCATACATGAGAGCTTTTTTCGGTCTTTGAAGGATATGTGGTTAAATTGATTTAACGCCAATACTTTCAGCAGAAATAATACTGATAAAGGTACTCATATACGAGAGAAATAAAAATATCTGTAAAAGTGCTGGAGCATTAAGATTATTCTATTTTAGCTTTGAATCTTCTTTTGTTAGAAACTATGTACTAAAGGATTTAAGAATAATCTTTTCAGAGACGAAGTAAAGTATGCTATGCTTTGATATAGCTTAGAAAAGATTATTTTTTCCTCTTCCAAAATTTTTACACTTTTATTGGATAATGGATTTGGACAGATTCTTTTGCCTTATACTGATGTATTAATTTAATTGATAGTTAGTTATTTTTCTTTTATACTGCCAAATCCAATTGCTTTGTCACAACTTGCAAATATTTTAAAAAGAAGGTTTCATACATACGGGATATGAGTCATAATTTTGTTATTCAAGCGTATAAACATTTCATTATATTTACAGAGATTCTACGGATATTTTCTAAGGTGAAAAATAATTTGCTACCGCTATGTTTGATTTTTTTTTTCATTTTTAGGTGCGTTTTAATCACATATATATACGTAGCACCTATAGTCGTCGTTCGGTCCGTCTGTCTGTCCGTCCAGAGAAAAAACTACCCAAACGAATGGTCTGAAATTTTAAATATAAAATTGTTGAAAAATTTTGTCGAGTCATTTCAAATTTTATGAAAATCGGATGTATAGTTTAATTACAGAAACAATCAAAAGATTTTCCTTACATTATGGTCAATGGGAAAAATATTCCAAGCTGCAATATATATGCTGTTACAGCCCTTCGAACAGAATGAAATTGATATTCACTTATGAAGTGCACTAAAATATACATTCAGTACAATGCGGTGCAAAAAATATTTATAAAACTAGTTATAGTACGTACGCACCTCATTTGCCACGTTTGACGTGCAATTTCCAACTTGTTTACTATAATGATCTAAATTTAGAAAATATTTAAATAAGATAATAGTATGCATACGAACAAATGTAAAATAATATAATACAAGCACAAAATAGGTACTCTCGTGAAAAGCAATTTTAGGCACGAAATGTTATCTTGAAATGAGAAATATTTTCTGAAAAATATGATCGATTAAATTCATAGAATATTTATAATGACAATAGAGTTTTTAGACGACACACAAGAGAAAAAAAGTTTGGTAATGTTATGTGGTGTAAAAACTCTTTAAAAAATAAATGAAATATTTAAAAACTTGTGCAAGATCTTTTATTACCCGACTGATAAGAAGAGTTGTGTGTTTCACGCGTATATGGGTATATGGATTTATTTATACCCTCGAACCATCCCAACGGTTGGATGGATTTTAATGAATGAGGTCTCTATCGATTCGTCTTAACCGTACAATGGTTATAGGCTAGGTTTTGTTTTTATAAATTCAAAATGGCGGCCGTAAAATACAAAATGGCGGTAGAGACGATTTTTTTTTTTTTTTTACTCACTCTATTGAGCGGCATATCATTGGATAGGTCTTTCAAAATGAAGACGATGTTTCATTGACTATTTTACAGTCAGAAGCTCCGTTTAAATATTACACAACGTGGAAGTTGTGTAGGTAGGATCTCTGGCATTACTGCAACTCTAACCATCATTGACATCTATAGACCTCATCAAAACAGTGTCTATAGATGTGAACTAACGATTAAACGCAACTTAAAAGTCATCAATACAAGTAAATAAAAAATAGGTGAGTAATATAAAAAAAACAATTTCACATTGACGAGAAATAATTAATTAGTTCGCTTTTTACGCAGTAGGGTGTTTTTATTTTTTTATATTATTTAGAATGTACTATTTAGTTCTTTTTTAATATATGTAAATAAAGAATAACAATAGTATAGTCAACATAAAACATATTAATTAATGGTGTTTAAAATATTCATAGCTATAAAATTATTTGAGGGGATAGAGGA
Source organism: Maratus speciosus (assembly GCA_963932465.1). Classification (NCBI taxonomy): domain Eukaryota; kingdom Metazoa; phylum Arthropoda; class Arachnida; order Araneae; family Salticidae; genus Maratus; species Maratus speciosus. The sequence continues at coordinate 539,102,402 of OZ010786.1, read as the reverse complement.
CATTAAAATGAAATCCTTCAATTTTCAATGGATTCATTTGAAAATTGGAAGACTTGTTAACGGCTGGCTCAAAAAGTTATATTGAAAATTTGGTGTTAAAATAATAAAAAGTTTTTTAATTATTCAGAATTAATTTTTTTTTTTAAAATAACGAATAATTGTTATATTTAAGAAAATAACATGCGCATTTCCTTTAAAAAAAAAATAACAATATTTACTTATGCGATACATATTATGAATTACAATGGAAGTTGACATTACTTGTAAAAGTTCGCTGATTTCATAAGCAGAAAAATTATATTTTTGTAACTATGCTTTGTTTTTTTTCTAAAAAAAAACAGCTATATATTTTCATACACGTATAAATTTTTATCCTAAAATACCCATGAAATATGTCTTTTTTATGCTAACATTTATTCATTATTGGGCAATTCCACAGAAAATTATCATTTTGTGTGTGTGTGTTGGGGGGGGGGGGGTAAAATTTATAATATGTTTAATTTAAGGGTGTGATTGGACAACTTGATATTTCTATATTCTATAACAAAATCCTAATAAAAAGGCATTGTAAATTACTGTTTACAAACTAAGTTAAGTACCATTATTTCCATTGTAAAGTCATAATATTACGTCAGTTACACAATGAAAGTTACGTCAGTTACACGTGTAAATGCCATTTTTTTCTTTTTTTATTACTCAGAAATTAATTAAACAAGTTACTATTATAATTTGGCATTACTTAGTATTGTTGAGAACATTAAATCACTGTTTTTAACGGGATTATTTTGATAATTTTTACATTTCAATGATGGCAGAAAAAAGTTAGTATATTTTATGTTATGTCAGTTACAGAATTTTGAAATTCAATTTTGGGGAATAAAAGGGAGATTGAAATAATCTGCTGGTATTTGGGTGTTACGCCATTAGAAAGAAATATTTAAAATTTTTAAAATTTGTTCTAGATTTATTAGTAAATTTTCTGCATAGTTTTGAAAACAAAATTCGATGATCAAATGTTAAGTCAGTTAAGATGATATTGCCCTATTGTATAGAGGATATACTGCGTAAATTTCAAAAGGATCTTTGATTTAGGAAAGCGCATGGAAAGTTTCAAAAGTCAATAATTTGCAGAATTTTAAATTTTGAGAAATCAGCATTTTGAGTAAAAAAAAAAAAAAAAAAAAAAAAAAAAAAAAAAAAAAAGTATAAATATATAGTTTTTACAAATATAAAAAGCTTATATGTCTGCGAAGATGCCTCAGAACTTAAAAAATCTTTTCGCAGCAGATAATTTTGAACATCTAGTTTCATAATTCTTCCAATTAACAAAAAAATCGAATTTTTAGCCAAATTTCGTGATTTTTGAAAGTTCTCTGTTCCCTTAATAAAATCATTTATTATCTATAAACTGAAGTTTGACCATGCTAAAAGTGATAAAAGTGTGTCTTTAAATGTACTTTTATCACTTTTACCATGTTATAGCTTTAGTTTAATAAGCATAAATAAAAAAATAATATCAATGTAAAACATCAATATTAATATTGCTGTTGTAAAGAATACGGAAAATATCTCGGTGTGGGATAACTAAACTTGACGATGCCCTAGCATAGTGAGATCAAGTCACCAATAATATTATTCGAATATGTTTCTAGGTCGGTTCATTTTTTTTTTAATAATTTCAATACAGATGTTCTTTTCTTGTGCTAATAAAAATTAAATTTAAGAAATCAAACAACCCAACTGCGTAAAAATCGAACTAATTAATTATTTCCCATCAGTGTGAAACTATTGGGCCGTTCGGAAAGTCGTGTCCGTTTGGGAAAATCAATTCGTACCGGAAAATTCTGCCCGGTAATTATGAGACATTAGATATCGGAATCAATGTCTAAAAATAAATGTTAGAATTTTCCGGTACGAATCGGTTTTCACAAACGGACACGATAACAAAAACCTTGACAAACGCAGAATAGCAGCACCAATTGTTGGCGGAAGATTTCCACCAAAACATACTAAGCGTCTTTTTATGTCAATGTCCAATAGAAAAAAAAATGTTTAATGAAATTTGATGTGTTACACCTTAAGATCGCGCAAATTGCTAAATATACAATATTTAACGATTCATTTCATACATCAAAACAGCTTGTTGGGGGGTTTACAACATATTCGAATCAGCAGAAATTTGTGTGGCGTTCTAACTGAATCTGAAATTTCATTAACTTCCGCGCATTATTTCTTCAGATAGAACCTCCATAAAATTTGTTTATCTTAAAGATAGCAGACAGACACACAGAACTATAGAGAAAAAGTATTTTTTCTCTATGAAAATTTTCTAAAAACAGTCTTATTGTGTACAAACCAATCAAAAATATATAAACCTGTCAAAAAACGGAAGTCGAAAATTTTCACGAATTCAAGATTTTTTTTCTTGTAAAGATGGACGAAAGAAAAAAATGTTTCACTAACGCTTTCATGAATAAGATCAAAAATTTGTTACAAAATTAGTTTCCGTTAGTACATACACACACACACACACACATATATATATATATACATATAATAAACGATTTACAAATTCCATCCATACCAAAATTATTCTGAATTTTTATCGTTTAAAATGAAATAAAAAATGATTTAAATGACTCTTTAAAAAATGTTCCATAATTCTTACCCATGAATAACAGTATTAGTAAATGGGATTCTAACTCAGTTTTCTAACTCGTTATTTGTCCAATTAATTATTATTTGCATACGTCGTATCTGCCGCATGATCTAGAACGAAGAAAATATTTCTTCTCGCTATGCAAATCTTCATAAGGAAACTAGCAGTATTCGCCCTCTGCACTAGTCGGTTTCACCAAACGAACCTTGAATTGAACGAGATATATCCGTGAATTGTACCTCGTGTTTTAAAACAATCTGAATCTTTACGTAGAAACCTTTACTAATTGCTGAAACCGATGGGATCGTCGATGCGTTATTATATTTTCTAACGTGTCAGACGATATTTTTGCTGTTAAAGAAACTCTTTTGGTTGGTCATTTAAAAAAAAAGATTTGATCAGCACGGTAGAACAATGTGCAATACACTCAAGCCATCCTTCAAAAATTATTTGAGTAATATTGCAATTCTTATCAAGATCCGCAGATTAGAATTCTTTAAAAAGACTAAACTTCCGTATTCGTTCTCACCTAACTATAGAATTTTCGCCCATAATTCTATATCTAAGCAATTCAAAAACATATATAGAATTCTAAACCTTACCCCTTAAAATTTTTCCCACTATCTGCGCATGTTCCATCAAAATCCGTTCAATAGAATCCACTTAGCAGAATCATTTTAAAAGGCAAATCTTCCATAATTGGGTTCATATGATTTTACAACCTTCACTCATAATTGTATAACGAAGAAACATAGCATAATATATTATATACTAAAAAAATCATCGAAAAAATATTTAACTAGCAGTATAAGTCCTCTCGAAATCTTTTCTACAGAACTCAAGATAAAAGCCGTCAGAACGAAATTTCCATTAGTATTTTTTATATATAGTAGATCTCTTAACATTTTTAACGAATTAAGATAGATTAATTTCAAGTCATTAAAGAATTGAATGAACATATCTATCTCAATAACATTTAAAAAAATAACCACAGAAGCGTGTCCACGTTATCATCCGTAATTGTTTGATTTCGAACAATGGGGAATTTTTAGAACGCAATAAAATAAAAAGCTGAAAAATCAACGTTTAAAAATGCACAAATAATACATGAAAAGCAGCAAACAGCTGTTTCGAATCTACTAGCGAGATTCTTCTTCAGTGCAAGATAGGCAGAAAGGAACAGCGTGCTAGAAAAAGCAAGGCTGAGCAAAATGATAGACAGAGACGCGCTGGCTTATATACCCGATGCGAGTAGCGAAGGCGACAAAAACAACCAATGAGAGAGAAGCAGTGGAAACGACTGGGTGGACAAGTAACGACATCTACCGGAGGAGGAGAGAAAAATAAACCAAAAAAGGGGGAATTAAATTAATTGTTTCCAAATACTTGGAAAATCAGGAGTACTAGATAAGTCATGGACTAAAGAGTGACAATTTTTAATGATGCCGTAAGCTTCCCAAAAATCAAGATCAAGGTTAGAAGAACATTTTTAGATAATGATGGCTGAGGAAAAATCGAACCTATGTTGAAAAGACCAAAAATATTGAGCAATAGAAGAAAGTTTAAGCTCCTGATTTTTAACATAACCTTCATGCTCTTTTAAACGAAATCTAAGAGCACGTTTAGTCTGGCCAATATAAGAAAGGCCACACTGGGAAGAGATTTGGTAAATACCCAAGTAATTTAGGCAATAAACAGGGTGTTAGGGATTTTAAAAAGTGATTTTATTAACAGGTGGAAAAATAACATTAAAATCAAACCTTCTTAAACTTTTAGAAACTTGCTGACTAATTTTAGGAAAAAAATGGTAGCACAACTGAAGTATTAGAGTTGGAATTAGAATGATTTTCAGAATGGACGGATTTCGTCAATTTCTTATAAATAGAATCAATATTATTAGAGGAATAACCACGATCAACAGCAATAGCTTTGAGGTAATTAAGTTCAGCACTAAGTAACTGAGGAGTGGAACAAATATTGGTAGCCCGAAAAACAAAAGTATTGAAAGTAGCTAATTTCTGGTTAGGGGGATGAGAATAATACCTATGAGGTGGTAGATTGACAGCAAAAGGTTTACGAAAGACGGTAGTCTGAAAGCCATTTTCACAACAAATAACAAGAACATCCAGGAAAGAAAGACGGTTATTGATCTCAATTTCAGAGGTAAATTGAATGCAGAGATCAATGGAATTCATAATAGAGAGAATATGATTAATATCCGAATTCATTTCAACCAGGACATAAACATCATAAACATAACGAACACAGAACGGAAATTTTAAAATTTCATAATGTTTGACCTCAAAATAGTGAGACACTTTTGTTGCACAATGACTTTATTTGCTATTTTTACACAATAAAATAGTTATATAGAATGCTTTATTACCAATAAGCTGTCAAGTTATTAGTATATCCTGTAATACTGCAATTAGGTTAAATGCTTTGTTGTGTAAGTTTATCAAATTTATAATTAACGTCATAAGAATTCTTTAATTTAAGAAAATATTTGTATTCGAAAAATATAATTCTTTATATCAATGTGTAAAAAATATATCGATGCATGTTTTTCTTGTTAAAAAAAAATAATAATAAATAACGGTATTTTATTTTAAGAATTTTCACTCAAAATTCAATCATTCGTACTTTTTTTGAAATTTGAACGTATTATTTACGTCAATGCCAAAGAAACCAATAATTATTATGCTTTAATTTCATACGGTCAAATGAATTAAACATTGTTGCCAATCAGAGAGTAAAAAAAAAAAAAAAAAAAAAAAAAAAAAAAAAAAAAAAAAAAAAAAATTGAAAAAAAAAATCACACTTTTTAGACGGAGAAAAAAACTCTTTTGAGAAATGTATTTTCAATAAGAGCATTAAAGAAATGTATCGATTTAAGAAGCTACTCAAAAGATTCATTCAAACGTTCAAGATTTATTCAATGCACATATCGAGGAATGAGGAACAGTGAGTCGAATGTCAACTTAAGCGAAAATCTTGCAGAATAATGAGCGGATTAAGAACGCATGGTTTGCTTCTTACCTTATATTTTCTCCAACGATAATTACCAGTTATATCTGTTATTCCTGCATCATAGACCATAACAAGCGAATAACTTCTTAACTTTGCAGTGTAAAATTTCGTATGGGAATATCTTAATGATTTACAAATAATGAAAGCATTTTTGTGCATTCATGTTAGCCGGACGCAGGTGATAAATCGCCAATTATTGCTTAGACTGCGAACATGTGTATTGCATGCATTTCATTTAAAATATAAATGTTTCATTCATTGCATAAAATAAACAAAACTTTCAGTTTCACTACATACAGTTAACATGTACGTATATGTCACTCATTACTGTTAAAATAGCATTTTATTTAATTGTTAATAAGAAATAAGACCATGAGACAAAACCTTTTATTTCAACATCAAAACATTGTTTCTAATTTTCACAAGTGAAAAATATAATCTACTATTGTTGAGAAATAATATGCTATAGGCATGAAATAAAATGCTATTAGCGATATAGGCTATAATAAAAGAAATAATAATAAGAACAAGGAAATTATAAAAGCAAAGCATTTAAGTGAAAACATCTTTCTGAATAATATTTTCCAAAATAACTAAATAGGTCTGTTATTATCTTCAGGCAGATTTCTACAAGGGTCTCAATTTTTAGAGGTGGTCGAACACATTGTCGGTTCCATGTCAAAATATCCAGTATGAAAACAGTGTTGCCAGTACGATAGATTTTTTAAATTCAGATTTCTTGATTGGCCACTTTTCTGAAATGGTAAAATTCTCCTTGTTTTCACCTTAATTAATATGTCACTAAATAAGGTTAAATTAGGTGAATTTTACTATTTCAAAAAAGTGGTGCCAATCAAGAAATCTAAATTTCAGAAAAGAAGCCAGCTGGCAACAGTGTTTTCATAGTGGATAGTTTGACATGGTACCAACAACAGAGAAACACTCGTTTTATTAAATGAAAGCTGTGCTGGAATCCACTTATTAAATCATAAAAACAGGATAACAATTTGAAATGAAACACGTAATTTTTTCAGATCATTAAAGAATAATGAAAATATTTTGTAGCTATTATTAATTAACATACTTCCTTTTTTATATGAGGCATGCGTTAATTTCCTAAAAAGACCTTAAAATAGCCGCAATCTGCTCCAAAGAGGCCTAATATAGATGTTCCGTAATTAGGAACTGTATATTCACAGTATACATGGACCATTGGCTTAATTACAGTGCACTTAACGTGATATGCTCTCGTTTCTCGTAAAAAAAAAAAACGAAATTCCTTTGAAAAAATCAGTAACTCTATTCCTAACTGATAAAGTTATGAACGAAATTTCAGGTACGAATTGGAGTGAAACTACATGTATTTATGACCGTGTAAGGGGATTTCGAGAAAAGCTGATATATATATATATATACACTGAAGAGCCGAAACATTATGACCATCTACCTAATAATGCTTTTCTCGTCTTTGACCCACAAGAAAACTGCAACTTACCTTGCCACAAGACCTTGCAGATGGCCTAACAGAGACCGTACCAGATGATCAAGCAGCGGTCACTCATACACGGGATATTACAACATGGTTGTTTTTGAGCTTTGGGCTGCCGTTCAACGACAACCCAAATCTGCTCTACTGGATGAAGATTGGTTTAATTTTAATGACAGTACCTTAACTGGAATTCGGTATTAAGTTCTTGAAACCACTCCAGCACCATTCGAGCACTGTGACATGGAGCGTTATCTTGTTCGAAGACTCCATTTCCAGTTGGGAAGACATATACCATGTAAGGGTGCAACTGTTCCGCTACGATGTTCAGATACTCCCCGAGCTTCGTGGTCTGTTTTTCCCCAATCACAGGTCCCAGAGACACCCATGAAAATTTTCCTCAAAGTATATTAAAATTATGGCCATTTCCCCCTCCCCCCTATTCTACCAGAAAATCAGATTTCTAATTTTTTTACGACTGCTCTTTCATCTTCACTTAACACTTCATTTATAATGGGTGTTTCATAATAATGGAAGCCATCAATCCATCAGAGGAAAATTATCCATTCCAAAGCTTGTCTTAAAAAAAAAAAACTATTTAATACTTTGAGCAGAAAGAAGAGGCAACAACTGCAATTTTCATGACACTAATAGAATCATATAGCTGCCAATTTGTACGGTTATGTTATCTCTAAAATTGAATACAAAATTTTTGCCGTATTTAAGTGTTGACAATTGTTAGATTCCGGTGATTGAATAAGGGAAAATTTACTGGTAAATTTTAGAGGTAAGAAAAAAATCTCAGAAATTAGTAGCTATGCTGCAGCATAATACTGCAGCAAAATTGACATTCAACAAACAAAATAAAAAAGAAAAGTGCCCAGCTAAACTGATGGCATTGAGCTCACAGGCTATTCACACTAATTGTATATTATACTCTTATTTTAAAGAATAATGCCCCTTAAAAAAATAAGTGAAGGGGAGTTTGGCCCCCGTTTCCCCCCTTTATACTTAACCAATGAACTTCCAAATCTAATCAGGGAAGCTCGTTAACATAATAAACCGGTGTCAAAAATTAGAGCAAATCGAATAATTTTGTATGAAAAACACATTTATCTAAATTAAGAGGGATTGACTAGCGCCCTTTTCTCCTTTTATATTTAAAGAATGAATCCCCAAAACTAATCAGGGAAGCTCCTTAACATTTTAAACCGGTATACCAAATTTGGAGCAAATCGAATAATCCTGCATAAAAACCCATTTATATAAATGAAGGGGGTGGACTACCCCCCTTCTCCCCCTTTATCCTTAACTAATGAAACCCCAAAATGAATCAGGGAAACTCCTTAATATAACAAACCGGTAAACCGAATTCGGAGAAAATCGAATAATTCTGCATGAAAACCGCATTTATCTGAATTAAGAGGGATGGAGTAATCCCCCTTTATCCTCAACCAATGAACCCCCAAAACTAATCAAGGACATCCTTATCCTTAAGGGTATCCTTAACATAATAAACCGGTATTCCAAATTTGGTGCAAATCAAATAATCCTGCATGAAAAACCCGTTTATCTAAATTAAAGGGGGTGGACTAGCCCCCCTTTCCCCCTTTATCCTTAACCAATGAAACCCCAAAATTAATCAGGGAAGCTCCTTAACATAATAAAACTGTATACTAAATTTGGAGCAAATCAAATAATACTGCATGAAAACCCATTTATCTAAATTAAGGGGGTTGGACTAGCCTCCCTTTTCCCCCTTTATCCTTAACCAATGAACCCCCATAACTAATCAGGGAAGCGCCTTATTAGAATAAAACTAGAAAAAAAAATTGAAGCAAATGGGATGTTTCTATCAAGAGTTATCGCGTTACGTACATACCTACGTACATACAGAACCGTCGGGCACATAAGATCTCAGGCTTAATAGCCTGTGAGCTAAAATGTATCAAGGGCTTTTACAAATAAACAATTTCTTTCCATGTATTTCTTAAAAATAACGAAATGTAGATCAAAGAAATGTTGGTAGTACCATAAAAATGAATGAATTAAGTGAAAATTTATATTTATTCTCCTTAATTGATGACGATTTGTATAAATGAGGTTTATACAAGTTTTTTTTTTTTTTTTTGCTTATCAGATGTGAGCTTGGCCCATATTAACTCGGATAATCGGGACTTTACTGTTTGGCAAATTTATATTTAACCGTAGAAAAACCAATTTTAAAAAAATGCCTTCAAGATTCTAAATAATTAGAAAAAAAGTTACAGGGAGCATATGTATAAGCTATATGTATGAAACTGTAATAATGTTTTTTTAATAATTTCACGAACAGGAACAATATTTGTCACAATTTCACGAACCGGAACATCGTTCCGTTTTGCTCCGTGCATTTCGAGGGCTGATAAGAAGCAATGGAATTACGAATATATATATATAAAAGAAATCTTAGGTTAACAAGCGACTGACAAGTTTTATTCAGACATTAAAGATTTCTTTCACTCATATTTCGCCATAAGAGAAAAAGTGAATCGAATGCCAGCTTATAGTCCAGGCAATAGAGACCGTATAGGAGATCTACCCAACAAAATTCATGATAGTTCTAGAAAAAGGCTTACTATATGTTTTTTGAGTCACTGAATCAGAATTTGTAACTTCCCACCAAAATTTCTCTCGACAACGCACCAAATTTTAGTAAAATGCCCCCCCCCCCCAATAAAAAAGTTTTTTTATTATAAAGATCAATTTTTTTATAGTTATAGGAAAAAAGATCTAGAAATTCAGAAAGTAGGCAAATTTGCAACAAAAAAGGTATATGACATTATGACGTAGGATGAATGGGAAGGGGGGGGGGGATCTGCCTCGGGGCATGCTCCGCGGTGCTGCGTGGACTAAGTTGCGCAATTCCACTTTACCACTCACATCGTTTACATACGCCCTCCCGTCTTCCCTCCGAACTTTCCATATAAGGTTTACTTGAACTTTTTGGTTGCTTAATCGAATTTTAACTTCCCACCAAATACCCCCCCCCCCCCACACACACAACCCCCTCAAAATAGTTCTTTTTAAATTAAATTTTTTATTGTTTTAGAGAAAAAGTATCTAGAAATTCAGAAAGTAGACAAACACTGCAACAAATAGGATGTATGACATTATGACTTAGGATGAACGGGGAGAAGGTGTGCTGCCTCGGAACATGCACTGCGCCACTGCGTGCACTAAGTTATGGAAGTCCAGGCAATAGGGGATTTTACCTGGAAAATTAATGCTAGTTCTGGATTTCGACTCACTTTATGTTGTTTCGGTCACCGAATACGAATTTGTAACTTCCCACCAAAATTTCCCCCGGCAACCACCGAAATTTTGATACCCCCCCCACCTCCAAAAAAAATGACTTTTTGAAAAAAAATTATTTTTTGAGAACAGTGTGCGGGGAATGTTCCCAGGTAGCCCTTATTCTCCACGTTTATCCAACGGCAGAATGTCATATATCCCGGTTGTTGCAAATTTTATCTACTTTCTGATTTTCTATATACTTTTCCCCTAAAACAATAAAAAATGTAATTTAAAAACTATTATTTTGGGGAAGTTGATGTGGGGGGGGGGGACATTTTGGTGAGAAGTTAAAAATTCGGATTCAGCGACACAAAAAACTTAAAGTAAATCTTATATGGAAAGTTCGGAGGGGAGACGGGAGGGCGAATTTAAATGATTTGCGTGCTTAAGTGAGATTTCGCAACTTAGTCCACGCAGCACCGCACCACATGTTCCGAGGCTGATCTCCCCCCCCCCCCCCCATTCATCCTACGTCATAATGTCAAATATCTTATTTGTTGCAAATTTTGTCTACTTTCTGAATTTCTAGATACTTTTTCCCTAAAACAATAAAAAAATTGATTTTTATAATAAAAACCTTTTGGGGGGGGCTTTTAACAAAATTTGGGGTTGCCGGGGGAAATTTTGTTGGGAAGTTACAAATTCGGATTCAGAGAACCAAAAAATATAAAGTAAGTCGATTTCCAGAACTACCATTAATTTTGCCAGGTAAAATCAGCTATTGCCTGGACTATTAAACAAAGATGACAGGAAATGCAATGTGAATGTCTGGTTTAATCCTTACATTTTATTGTATCCGAATAGCTGCCAATTAGAATAGTAATTTCTGCATCGTGCGCCAGAAGAATAAAAATATTTCTTAACGTTGCAAAACAATATTTTGTGCCGAAATGACTTTTATAGAGAATTTGAAGAAATTCCTTAATTTGCGTTTCTGTATAATATATGTTGCATTATGGCGACATTGGAAGATTTTTCTAGTTGAAATAGAGTAACTGGCTGTCACGATATCAGTAGTGGCTCACGTCCAGAAGTAATAAAATAGTATAAGTGGTCAGAACACATAAATTCGATCCTGTTGTACTAGTACAACGAAACTGGTCTCCTGTCGTGTTAAAGACTACGACATTGACGTTTATATGTATTTGGAAGTTGTATCAGTCGACGAGTGAAGGCTATGGAATACATTTTTCCGTGAAAGTTTCCCCAGAAATAATTGAGACAAAACGTGAAGTCTGCTCAACATTTTATTTAAACACCTTTCAATTGAAAGGTGGCGCAGTTTCCACCAAGACTATTAGCCATCGCTTCTTAGTCATAATTTAGGAATGAACAAAGTTGCAGATAATCGAATACGTGGACGATGACCAGGGGGTGGTATGAAAAATTGAAATACGACTAAAATCTGCTGAAACACAGCGGGTATCGGCTTTTTGTGAGTCAAGTGTAGGAATACAAATATGACGTTGGTCGTGCTCTCAATCAATTAATAATTAAAAATACCACGCCATGGAAATAGTGCTGACAGAGCAAGTGGATTAATTTGAAGGTAAAAAAGATAACCGCGGAATACGCGCGGGAAAATAAAATGGAAGGGAAATTAAAATGGTTGCTAAAAGAACATTCTAAACGAAAAAAGAGCGGAAAATGAACATTTAATTTAAGAAAAGCGTAATATTTAAGTAAATTGGGGAATTTATCAGAATTAAGAGATTGTTTAAGTATAAGGATTTAGTGAATATAAAGTAGTAATTTAGAATAAGATAAGGAAATCGCGGAATTAGATCTAATAATGTATCATACATATATTATATATTTTTAAATATCGGCTGATGTGTATATTATTATCTATTTTAATTTCTTGTGTAACGTACTCATTATAATAAGTCATGGATATAAATTTGAATCGGAAATATGATTTAAAAAATTTTATTAGAAATAGATTATCATGTTTTTATCACAGTTTTTTTAAATAGACGTTTGACAACAAATAGTCAGATCTAGGTTTGTAGTTTGTACATAAGAATATCATATTACATACTAAGTCTATCGTATATTCATAATCAACGCATTGAAACGTCTTTAATATAAGACTTTCTTTTAAATATATAACTCTAATTTTAATGTTATATATATATATATATATATATATATATATATATATATATATATATATATATATATATATATATATATATATATAAAGCACTTTTCTCTGTATAAAAATAATTTACAGCATTCAGTTCATTCATGCAGTTTATTAATTTTAGAGTAAATGTAATAATAATAATAATTCCTTTCCATTCGATCAAATTAGTAAGATACTGTCAACCACTCAGTTAAAAAAATAATAACAAAATTTTGACGCTATTTTCATTTCTAAGGGAGAAGAAAACAGTTATTTGATTTATTTTGTTAATTATGTGAAAACGAAATATTGATTTAATGAGCGACTTACAACATATGTTTTCAACTTTACATCATTGCAACATTTCCATCCACATTTTAAAGTTTTCTCCCGTGCATATTTGGTTGAAGGGGAAAAAGTGAATGGAATGCCGACTTATGCAAATTATCCCTCAACATAATAACAGGAAGAGCATTATGAACGGTTGGTTTGCTTCTTAACTTACATTTTTCCAATTAAGTACAACTTAAGATTATGATTTTTCCATCAGTGACCACAAGAAGCAAATAATTACATAAAGTTTCTAAAGGAATTAATGAGTTATTTCATTTCACGGCAGGAAAGCAATCAAATCCATATAAACTACGCAAATACTAATTTTAAAATAACCATTGACGAGTACGTTTTCATCTTTTTTTGATTTTATGATAAGCAAAAAAATATCTTTAGAATTGTGAAAGCAAATATATGTGGTTTAGTTTATTATCAGTATGTATGGTGCATTTATTTTAGATTAAAAAAATAATGAATTGATTATGTCAAAGTATCGGAAATAAAGTGAACTCCTGTAGATGCAGAATTCAAAGAACAGCAATATTTTGGCTGCATGAAATGATCCAAATATTAAAATGGTGTAAATACTAAATAAACCTATTGTTGAATAAATTGGATTTTCTATTTGAAAAAATCAAATTGCTTACCTTCTTAATGGTAAAGTAAAAATATTATATTTAATTTATTTTAGATTTAAAGAATTGAACTGATTATGTCAAAGTATCGGAAATAAAGCGAACTCCTGTTAGTTCAGAATTCCAAGAACAGCAATATTTTATTGGCATGAAATGAACCAAATATTAAAATGGTGTAAATAAATAAACCCTATTGTTGAATAAATTGGATTATGTATTTGAAAAAATCAAATAGTTTACCATCTTAATAGTAAACAAATTTTATTTAATTTGTTTTAGATTTTAAAAAAAAATGAATTGATTATGTCAAAGTATCGGAAATAAAGTGAACTCCTGTTAGTGCAGAATTTCAAGAACAGCAATATTTTGTCTGCATGAAATGATTCAAATATTAAAATGGTGTAAATAAATAAACCCTATTGTTGAATAAATTGGATTATGAGTTTGAAAAAAATCAAATGGCTTACCACCTTAATGGTAAAGTAAACAACATTTTATTTAATTAAGGAATTTTATTTAAAAGCTAGTTCGTGCCAGTTTGTTGAAATACAAAATATAAAAAAAATTACACAGGACAAACAGAATGTGCAAATAAATTGCCAACTTACATAATATTACAATAATTTGCTTTCAATTTATTCCTGCAGTTTATTAATTTTAAAGTAAAAATAATAATATTCATAGTAGCTATTTTGTATTCGATCAAATGAGCGCGATACTCTCAGTCGCTGAAATAAATAAAAGTTTAATAGCAAACTTTTTGCGAGATTTTCAATTCTAAGAAAAACAAAACATTTCATTAATTTATTTTTTAACTATATAAAAAAGAAATATTGGCTTAATGAGCAACTTACAAACTGCATTCACATTTTTACGATTTTTTTATGCATATTTCGTCAAAGGAGAGAAAAGGAATCGAATGTGACTTAAGCAAATATAATGCTAGATAATAACAGGAAAAGTATTATGAATTCTTGTTTTGCTTCTTATTATACATTTCCCCAATTAGTTACCATGTAGGATTGCAATTTCAGCATCACTGACCAAATGAAGCAAATAAATTCATAACGATTTTACTCGAAGTTTTGAATGGGCATTTCTCAATAATAACGGGAAACAGTAATAAATGTCTTAACAATAACTTACCCCATTCAATTTAATAATGCAGTTTATTAAATTTAAGGTAAAAATAATAATATTAATACTAATTCCTGTATGTTTGATCAAATTAGCAAGTTGTTGCCAATCACTGAGCTAAAAAAAAATAATAACACGCTTTTCGCGATATTTCCATTTCTAAGAAAAACAAAACATTTATTTGATTTATTTAGTTTACTATAGGGAAAAAAACATTGATTGACTGAGCGACATATAAAATGCATTCACATTTTAAAGATTTTTTTCCATGCATAATTCGTCGAAGGAGAAAAGGTGAATCGAATGTCGTCTTAAACAAGTATCATGCAAGATATGTACAGGAAGAGCATTATAAACGCTTGGTATGGTTCGTATCTTACATTTTTTCGAATAGTTACCATTTATGATTGTAATGTCTGCCTAACGAACCAACTGAAACTGATAAATTCATAACGTTTCTGCACGAAAGTTTGTATTGATATGTCTCAATATTTCATTAACATAATTTACCGCATTCAATTTATTC
The DNA here is from genome assembly GCA_963932465.1 of Maratus speciosus. NCBI lineage: Eukaryota > Metazoa > Arthropoda > Arachnida > Araneae > Salticidae > Maratus > Maratus speciosus. The sequence goes on along the minus strand of OZ010786.1, from coordinate 539,087,132 downwards.
ATATAGTTTATTACCTCCATTGTAAAACTATTAATATTAATAATAGATCCTTCAGATTCAATCAAATTTGATGGTACTGTCATTAACTTAGCTAAAAAAATATAATAAAAAAATTATTTCTTAGGAAAATAAAACAGTTATTATGTATTTTGTTAGATATATGGAAAAGAAATATTGATTCAATGAAAAACTTTTAAAACGCATTCACATTTTAAAGTTTTTTCCATGCATATTTCGTCGCACGTCGAAAAATTGAATTGAGGTCGACTTAAAGAAATATCCTGTAATATAATGACAGGGAAAGTGCTATAAACGCTTGGTTAGCTTCTTGCCTTACATTTTCCCTAATTATTTACCATTTAGTATTGTAATTTCTGCATTACTGATGAAATGAAGAAATTGACTTCATACCGTTTCAACAAGAAGTCTTGTATTGGTATGTCTGAATATTTCATAAAAAAATAAAAGGATGAATTTTATTTCCCGAAGGGAAAGCGTTCAAATTAATATAATCTACCTAAATACAATTCTAAAAATAACAACTAAAGAGTGCAATATCATCTTTCTTTACGATTCTATGCTAAGCAAAGGGAATAAAATTAAAATTGTGCCAGAAAATATATATGCGGTTTATTATGTTATGTATGCATAGCGCGTATATTTCAGGTATTTAAAAATGAATTGATTTTGACGAAATATTGGAAATAAAGTGAACTCCTGTTAGTAAGAATGCCAAGTAGCGCGATATTTTGTATGTACTAACCTAAATTCGCATTAAAGGCTGTAAACATTAAAATGGTGTAATAATGGTGCAAATAATTAATCCCTATCGTTGAATACATTGGATTATTTTATTTGACAATAATCATATAGCTTACCAATATAATGAAAGAAAATAATCTTTCCACTAATTTAGTAATTTTATTTAATTTGAAGGATTGTTACAACCTGTTCAAACACAAAAGAAAAAAATTATCAGTACAAACAAAATACAATGAAATTGACGCACTTCCGTTATTTAAGAAAAATCCGGCAGTATTCGCGTGCCGGACCATATCTGTTACCGTATTATGAAAAATTCACACCTATAAATTGAATTGAATTGAATTGAACAATTCTGAAATTTTACATAGCTGACGTTAAAGTTTATTCCTCTGTCATAGTAAAACTACATGACACTCAAGAGTATACTAAAAAACAAAACATAATTTCGGCAAAATGTCCACGACATAATCAGCAATAAAAGTTCATTTTGACCGTTTGGAAATTTTTCATAGCTCGTGAGAAAACAGACTAATTTCTGAAAAGTGCAAATTATAAACTCATTGAAACGTAATATTTGAATAATTAATGAATACTGTTTGTTATGTTTTTTAAAACAAGAACCAGCGTCAAAAAGTCCAAAAGCAACCAATAGCATTCTAAAATAACACGCGACTACTTTTAGGTTAATTAAAGTAATCTGTTACTTTTATTTGGGTCACTTGAACAAATTATATATTAACCACTTTATTTTTAATTTTTGCAACGTACTCGTAAATTTCTACTCTAGTCGGCCATTTTATGAATAAAATGTCCGAATTATCCGATGAGTAGTAATCTTTAGGCGATTTGATTGACATCAGTTTCAAATAGGAAATGATCGAAAACGAAATTGTCATCATTAGCCGGAGATACGTTTTAGGCGTTGACAGGGCCGGCGCAACCATCGGGAAAGAGGGGCAGATGACAAGGGCCCGGCGTCAGGTGGGGTCTCCTTTGGGGAACGGAGGCTCTCTATATAATTCAAATTGACGTTTCGTATAAATAAAACAATAAAATTGTTGATACGGGTTTGTTTTTTAATGTTTGTGAGAATTTCGTACTGACAAAGGCGATGTAATTGTCGAGGTATATATATATATCTAATAAAAAGCAACTCGTTGTAAACGATCCCGCCAAGCCACAAACCTAAAACGTCATTCATAAAAAGAAGTGATATAACATAAAAAATAAGCGATATAGAAGGCTCAAAGGCCCCTATTAAAATCTATCACTACTCACAATGTTTCCAAAGGACTTGGAGTGATGTACAATATATGAAATGTGCTTGGCGACCTGCAGGCTTTTATAATGTTTGTTCTTCCTGCACTTACATATGAGTGTTTGTTTAACAATTTTCTTCTTGTAATACTGATCCCATTAAACTGTGAAAAGTTGAAGCTTTTGTTGTTTACTTGCCCATTCGTATTTAACATCAAGGGATCGACTTGTAGATTTTAATTTCCATTATTTGAACGAATAAGACCACTTTTTGTAGGAGGATTTTGTAGCAGGAAGTAAGCATGTAATAAAATTTTTGAATTTGTAAAATAATAATAAAAAAATAATGATCATATGAATATTACTAACAATGCACCTGATAATAGACGTTAACTAAACTGGGATATATTGCAGTCCTGAGTAAACGGAATTGCACGCTGTAAAATAAAATCTGTAAAGTTACTAAAGTTTTCCTAGGAAAATGGGATTCCTAGAACTTTTTATGTAACGGCAACAAGAAATATTCCTGTAACAGACGCTGTTACATGAAAAGTTCTAGGAATCCCAGTTTCCTAGAAAAACTTTTGTAACTTTACAGATTTTTTACAGTGTATTAAAGGTATTTATGTAATCAAAAATTATGTTTAAAATATTGCAAAGTGTAATTGTAATAAAAGATGGTTACCACAATTACATACCATTTCCTGCTTGTCTTACAAATCTTTCTGACTTATTACAGGTCTTTCTCCCACAAATATTTATAAGAGTGATGTAATGAGAATTTAAAAATAATTTTTTCGACTTTCACGTTTTTTCGAAATTGATATAGGTGCTGAATGCATTAAATATATGCCTGCAAGTCGCCAAGCAGTTTTCTCATACTGTACTTCACTCCCAGTCATTTGGAAATTATATGAGCAGTGATAGTTTTTACAATGCATTCGAAGTATGTTCTTCTATATAGCTTCTTTTTATGTGATATCACTTCTTTTTCTGACTGATGTTTTAGCTTTGTGGTTTGGCGGGTCATTTACAACTAGTTGTTTTTGATTAGCTATCACTTCTTTTTGTAACGTATTTCATTTGCATTATAAATATTCTACATTAATTCAGAAAAGAAAAGATAAACGAAAGATGATAGAAACAAGAAAAAAATAATTTAATAGTGATGCTATAAACTTTTCAAAAGTGTAATATATCTAGTAAAACATAATGTTGGAGTTTTTTTTTAAATAATTCAAATCCTTTTATCGAACCTTACAAATCTCAGAAGAAATCATTTATTTTTTAGAAATGATAAAATATGTCGAACTAACCAGCAATATTTTTTGCTGTTGTTCTATAAGATATATGGTAATTCATTAACTGAGCAATGATTTTATCGTAATAACTTTTGAAAAACTGCCTTTACATTTTGCAGGTACCTTCGTCAAAAATCTTTCCGATTTCATGCAAAATAAAATTTCATTTAATTGCTATCTAAATTTAGTGTGCAAAAATACCCATAATATTGGAATTTTAAAAGGGTGTGTGCTGAAATCTAGAAGCATGTTTAATAAAGTGGAGAATAGGAACATCTTTCATAAAGTAGAAACTTGATCGTCGAGCTTTTAGATGAACAAATTGAATTCATATTCAAGTTTGTAACATGAAACAATTTTCTAGAGATTGAAATAATACAAATTCTTTAAAATACATGCCGCTCAGTAAATATTCATCAGTTGAAATGTAATCAAGATCTCTTAAGTGACCTTGTAAACTAACCGTAAATGCTTCTATTCCACTATACAATAGAGAACTTAACTTGATCGAATGCAATAACATCTACACTATTAAAATCCGTGCGCTTATCTATGTAACCTCAAAATACGATAATTACACATTGCTATAGACCTGTCCACAGATTTTGGTCAGAACAAGGATTTAAAAAGTACAAAATCGCATTTACTAAAAACCTATACGCCGGATTCCACTTTACTTTTGTTTTCTGAGTCACGTGACACGCCCCATTATATAGAAACAAGACTTTTGTGTCTATTAAAAATAGAACTCGAGCTAAATAGGTGTCAAAATCCCTTTTTGGTCAGACCAGAAAATATAAATTAGACAGAGAACTAAAAAAATTTTGCAAAATCAATTAGTATCAATTGCGGAAACTCCTTTCATTTACCTCTTCACTGCACTGTTGTTTATTTTGCTTGGCATGAAACTTAGTTGAGTTTCTATGACATTCTATGATCCCGAAAGTAACTGTTAACGCAAAAAATAAATATTTAAAATATTTATACGTTTAAAGCGTAATACACTGTAAAAAAAAAAAAAAAAAAAAAAAAAAAAAAAAAAAAAATCTGTAAATTTAGTAAAGTTTTTCTAGGAAACTGGGAATCCTAGAACATTTTATGTAACGACAACAACAAAAATTCCTGTAATAGTGACTGTTACAGGAATTTTTCTTGTTGCTGTTACATAAAAAGTTCTAGTAAACTTTAGTAATTTTTACAGATTTTTTTTTTTTTTTTTTTTTACAGAGTAAAGGATAGGATAGTTTTAACGTATATGGAGGATAGAAGATTTTGAGAAAAACAGAATTGCATATTAAATGTGAAAATAGTGGTATTTTTTATACTACTTTTGAATTTTTTTTACACCATATTTTGTATTTTTTTTTTTTTTTTTTTTTAACCTATGTTACGAATTTCGAATAAAAGATAATTTTTATTAGTCCATTTTTTAAGTATACGCTGAGCCCAATAAATTGCTTTACCACGGCTCCGCTCGACATTAAACCGTCCCTGATCATAGACCCATTGGCGATTATCTATATGATGTTATAGAATTGTGTATTTATATGAATGTTTCGATGTTTTCAGTACGTTAATTTTACTTCTATTTGTCATCTCTGATGTAAAAACGAAAACAGAAAAAATATATTTCGCTCCTGCATTAACATTTTCCTTTTTTATGTTATTCATTTATAAATAACTTAGTTAGTAAAATAGTAAGTAGTTAGTAACATAGATAGTAACAGTTAGTAACATAGTAGCATAGTTAGTAACAGTTAGTAACATAGTAGTTAGTAATAGTTAGTAACATAGTTAGTAACACAGTGTTTTCAGTAAGTAAATTTTACTTTTATTTGTCATCTCTGATATAAAAACAAAAGCAGAAAAAAATATATTTATTTCCTGCATTAACATTTTCCTTTTTTTATGTTGTGCATTTATGAAAAACAAATTGTATGTTTATTAGAAATATTTCTTTAAAAATTATATACATACGTATTTGGTTTTTGCTTTGTGACCACTTTGGAATAAGTTATTTAACAATATTTTTCTTCGAAAGGTCGTCAATCATTTTCTCTATAGTCCTTGTTACCATTTTTTATTTATTGCCTTTTGTAAAGGATTTTTTTTTTAATTACAGCCTTATTTTATTATTGTTATTTTAATTATGCATTGCAAACTGCGTATCAGACTATTTTGAACTCATTCTGCTTGATGGAATACAATCATATTTAAGAACTGTTATTATGCAAATTTTTATTTTGCACAAATTTGCAATTATATTTTTAAGTAAACGGTAAAACGGTAAAGAGTTATTTATCTAGAAGATCATTTTCATTGAATGTAAATACGCCATATAAACAAAATGATTCATATTTAATTTTAAAAAAATCTACTATATATATATATATATATATATATATATATATATACGAAGAAGCTATCTAATGAAACAAATAGGGTAAGGTGCCCTATTATCGTCCCCTAGTCACTTTTAGACCCTTGGAAGTTGTAATATTCAGTGAAAATCTACCAAATTTGGATTTTACATCGACTAATTACCCACGCATATAGAAACATAGGCAAATATCGTAAAAAAATTTTAACAAAGCGAAAAATTCTTTTTTCAAAAGTCTCTAAAAATGCAAAAGAAAAAAATCGTCAAAATTTCGTCCCCCTAAAAAATCCAATATGCCGAGGCTTAACTTCTAACTAAATCAAAATTTATTTCTAAATGAGTAAGTAATTTAATGTTCATTAAAGTAAGGCGCAAAGAAATGTACTAATTGTCAGTGGAAGAATAACATAACGAAACATTAGCCATCTAAACACGAGGAAAAAATTGAAAAAAATGTCATGAAAAAACATTCCTAATTTCGTCATCGGGACGAAAATAAGAATTGCAAGGTGGACGAAATTGGGACCACGCAACTTTCAAATATGACGGAGCTTCAGTTCCCGTAAGATGAACTAAGCGTCCTAAAACTGACTGTATGCTGCTGTCGGTATCTTACCAACGTAAAATAAATGCAATGAATAAGAAATAAATACTTACATTACAGTAAATAACGTTCTACAAACGACTTAATAAGAACTCAGGTCTTCTAAAAATAGGAAATTCACCGTCTTTAATTTATGTATGCGTCTTGGCAAACGAAACTTTCAACACTGACCCCTTTTATCCCCCGTCCCTTGTGCCTTGCGTCATAAGTGGCGTCACTTTCGCAGAAGCGAAGAAGTTAAGGGGGGCGAAATTAGGAGAGAAGACGAAATATGGGCACTTTGCCCTACTTTTCTCAGAAATAAACAGAATGATCTTTAAACGATGTTTAATTACATTATTTTAAAGTCTGTTTTATTAAAGGATGCATAAGGAAATTAGTATAATTGGTTTAACATGATATGCATTTTTTTAATTTGAACTTTTCTAATTTCCAAAGTTAAAAAGGAAGAATATTTTTCAAATAATCAAATAACCGTAATAACGTTCGTATGTTTACTTTGGATGTATTACATGATGAATAATTCTCTTTTTAAAAACATTGTTTTTCTCCTTTATTCTGAAGCAATTACAAAACATTTTAGCCCTTATCAATCTACGTTGATGCATATGACTGTTGACAGAGAGTGTGTCTGTTGTCTTCGGTAAAGATTGATGAATTTTGTTTTGGAAGGCTGTGTGAATGTACATCAATCTTATTTCTTTCATTGCAAAATATCTACTTTTATCAAATGAATTGTACTGCAAAGAAATAAATTCTTCTCTATCCCTTTTGTTGTTTGGAAACAAATGTATAATATTTTATAAAAAGAATAGGAATTTTATTCTGTTCTTTTTATTAAAAATTGAATAGATTATATGTTGCAGAATGTCTTTGAATTTTTATTCGAGGCAACTATTTTATTGGATAATTTCATTCATCTGGCAACAAAGATTGTCTTTAAACAATATATTACATTAATAATCAGGATAGCTTTTGTGAAGGTTCATTTTTTTCCCTAGAACAAATCTTTAAAAATATATATGTGATAGGTTTACGTAATTGCCTGAAATAGTAAATAGCGGATGAAAAAAAAAGAAAAGACTGACAAGAAACAGTTATAAATTATGAACTCTAAATATTTTAATTATTCTGTGCGTATTTTTGAAATTGGTTTACTTTTTTTTTAAATTTCATAGTCCAAAATTAAACATTACAAAGTTTCATACCACACATCGTTAAAGTTTAAAAATACGATTTTTTTTAATACTAAATTTTATTTCGCAAGTTTTGCTTTTAAAAACGCCAGAAGGAAATCTAAATTTGGTCTAACTAATGTTGTGTGTAATATAATTTAGAAGAAATTATTAAAATTTATTAAAACTATATTATTATAAAAAAAATCATTCAATATAAAATCTAAAATATCGCATAAAAATTTAAATCAATATATTTCATGTGTAGATTATTCTATTAAGAAATATTTCTCATTCTAGAACTAATTTCATACTTTACAGCCCATGGTGTTGGAAAGATAATCGTTTAATTCATCACATTATTATTTTTCAATATGGTCCCATAGATTAAGACAGAAACTGCTCAAACGGTTTATGTATTCAATTTTTTTTACTTCATTTAAAAAAACTAATAAATATAAAGCAATTACAAAAATACATAATTAGTCTGTACAAAGTACATATTATTATCTTAGAAAGGATTTAGCGATTTAGATAAATTTTAAAATACGTTTTATAGCAGATATAAAAAAAAAATCCATTTCAAAATATCTAAATCTATAAAATTGAGTTTCAATCCTCTATTAACTGATTTTATGTAACACAGATTTAAAGTAATTCTAGTATTTTTCTAGTACGATTTTAAAAATTTAAATAACACGGATTGTTTTATTAAGGGGTTACATGACCTTCACTTTTCGTTTTTTTATTCTGATTTTTCTTTTAAATTTGTCAACAATATGCAAAAAACCCCATTCAAAAAGCTTCATTATTTCTTTGGTTATATCATTTATAGACTATGTGTACAACCAAAGGTCCGTAGACTTTGAAACTTTAAAACGCGTTTCCCGAGTTTAGTAACTTTGGAGATTGTGCCACTGTTACTTACATACTATATAAGATACAGCTCAAAAAATCAACCAAATATGCGTTTCTTTATAATCTTCATTCTAAAACTAAAAACATCCATATACCGAATGTCCCAAAAATGAATGATGGATTTTAAAATTCGTTAACTTGCAAACGGTGACAGATATTAAAAAAATTCTTGCAGGAGGGTTACATATGATGTCAGGAGTTTTCTAATGTGATTCTTCATTTTAGTTAGAATATCAAACAATAGATGGCGCTGTGAGAATTAGGTGCCAATTCCAGACCCCGATTTTTGGGACTTCGGGATACATTCAAAACATTTTAATCTCCTTTTTTCGCATGAAAAAAAAAGAGAAGCCGAAAAATCGAGCCTGGATTTAGCGCCTATTCCTTGTGCGCCATCTATCGCTGCTGTTTGTAACTAAAACTGGTAATCACAGCATAAAAACTCCTGACATCTTACATAACCTTCCTTCAAAAAAGTTTTTTATGTCTGTCACCGTTTGCTAGTTATTGGACTTAAAAATGCATCAGTCATTTTTGGGGCACCCAGTATTTTGGTTACATTTTTATGCACTTGAAAAACGTGAAAAGCTTTTGAAACTTTTAAACTTTTTTTTGTGCTAAAATTAAATTTTAAACTTTTTGTGCATATTTTGGTTTTAATTTAGGCGTAGGTGTTTTATGATTATATATTGTTCAAAATTTGTTTACTATATGCATAATTTAGAGTTTTGTCATGCGCGCAGCACATAATGATTTTAATTCACATATTAGTGAATAGAATTTTTAAATTTAAAATTTAAATATTAATTTTGTATACACAAAATTTATTTTTCTGCATAATATAGTTAAGAATATATTCTATAGGCAGAAAGGGCATAAAATATATTAATTGCATATTTTTTGTGTTTTGGTACTTTGAAAAAGGCGACGTTTTTGATCGTTTCGAGAAACTCAAAGGTCATGTGCACCCTTAACAAAACATTACAAAAGTAATACACTGCAGCTCCTGATGAATATGTCAATCATAAAAAGACATGTGCTCTACATAAAGCCGTATTTTTTATCGTCGTAATAATTTGTCAAAGTTTAATACGTGTAAGAAAATACTAACTTAATACTGTTTTGTACCCAAAGAAAACGAAGATATATTTATATGCAGTTAATGTGTTTCATGATACGTGAAAGCTAAGTAAATCAATGTATATCCACATCTTTATTAAATTTCTTAACTCAGATGATTTATCTCAATTTTTGTTTCGCCCGTCATTGAAATATTGCACAGTGCAAGCATTTTTTAAGTGCTATCTGCGCAGAGGTTAACAGATATTTGAATTATAACATTTGTCGTTGCCTTTTATTAATGTACACAGACACAATATACCCAAACGAATTATCTTGAATTCCCGTAAAATCGACGGTTATTTGTGCTCAAAACAACTGAAATTACGTTTACAAGTAAACCTTAACGATATAAACTTTTTATTTTGAAAGAAGCAGGAAACAAATTGAACACTAATCAACTGGTTGTTTAAGTACATCGTTTTAATAATGTTATTTCAGTATTAAATACAGGATAAACGACAGCTGACAATCACTTACTTATTTGAAGAAGTAAAAAAATGAAAAATCGCGTACCAGGCATAGATAATAAAACACTTTTTCAACATTAACGGAATATTAACAAAAATATAATTTTTTAATACATTGAAATCGATCTTAGTCCGTCTTTCTACCGAATAATTTTGTGCGGCTGTCTAAATAAAAGGCAAATGCAATGCACACCATAATCTTTATAAAATAGGTTGTAGTGCACTCCTGTGTTCCTTTTTAGTTATGTTTGAAGCATTACATCCTCTTTTAAATGCATCGGAAGTATTTTTACCCGTCGAGTATAATGTAACTGATTTGTTTTGAGCCTCTGTAAACAAACTATAAATGCTACATTTCCAGTAAAAGAAATTCTTCAATAACTTTTAATACTTAAATTCATTTTGATGCATATCTGCATCACTTTTTATTTAACTCTTAGCAACCACTATATTTATATCGAAACATTAATGATGTAAAAAGTACATAAATTCTGTTAATAAATAAACATAAAAATATATCCTAAAAATTCTGGTGTCTAATCTTTAATTATAAGAATAGAAAACCTGATTCTAAACAAATAATTCATACGTTTAAGGATTAAGTTTTGCAAAATAAAAAATTACATAAAAAGGTATTTAGACTCATACTTGCAATATTTTATTTTTTACTTGTATTACAGATGTGCAACATAAGAAAAGTCCACGTATTATACGAAAAATGTATCCCTGTTGTTTCTTTTTTTTTCATTACTTTTCCTGTGTAACAAACCTTTCTGAGAATCATATATAATTTTTTCGAAAATAAAATTTATGCATTTAAGGGTTAATAATTACAATGCAATCTGAGTATGTTTACGAGATTTAGACCACGGATAGTCGGTCAGGCATCCAGACCAACGGAATACATAAACACTATTAAACTTTATTGGAAACTATTAAAAATTAATCACAACAAAAATCCCTATTCCTCTTTTTATTATTTTTTTGTTTTGTTTGTTCACTTACGAAAATAGAACAATATTAGAACTCGCAGAAAATAAAATTGTATCCCATAATCTATATTTTTGAACTAAATGCACGCATCTTATTGTTTGGAGATTTTGACATATGAATACTTTTATTTTAGTGTTTTGTTGTGCTACATTGTTGAAATAAGAACTTAAAAAAAAAAAAAAAAAAGAAAAAGACTCAGTTTTTAAACTCATAATCGGAATAACTCGTGAAAAGAGAACATTAAGGATTGCATTAAATAAAAAAACCCGTTTTTGAAACATGCTTTATTAAGGCAAAAATCTCTTTTCTAACATCACGCGTATGCACTTGTTTGAATAACATGTACATTTTCCCTTTGTCCCTGTTCAATAAAATGTTTTGGTGATCTTTTATTTAAGTTCAATTTATTTTATCGAAAGTATTTATTTTAATGTATTTTCGATGTATGACATTTTCAGAAAAAAAATATAAATGAGGCTTTTAACTTTTATAAAATGATTTTTTTATGTTAGGAAAAATCAATAACAGCTATAAAAAAGTATTCTAGGAATAACTTTAGGAAATTCAAAATACAAATACATTTACTTATATAAATAAGAGCATCACAGTTAAATATTTTAAGGTAAAAAGCTTTTTTTATACAAAGTCATGTTTGTTATCCATAAACAAGCTTTATAATTATTATAAACATATTAGTTTAATGATAATATCGAAAATTTTTATTTTTTTTATTAAATATTTATATGTACGGTACTTATTCGCATCATTTGCATTTCTGCATAATTTATTAACTCCAAAAAATTTTTTACCAGATTTAGAGCACGGATAGTCGGTCAGGCAGCCAGACCAATGGAATACATAAACACTATTAAACTATATTGGAAATTGTTAAAAAGTAATCTCAACAAAAACCCGTTCCTCTTTTTATTTTATTTTTTTGTTCACTTGCGAAAATAGAACAATATTAGAATTCGCAGAAAATAAAATTGCATCCCATAATCTATCCTTTTGAACAAAATACATGCATCTTATTGTTTGGAGATTTTGCATATGAATACTTTTATTTTAGTGTTTTGATTTGCTACATTTTTGAAATAAGAACATTAAAAAAAAAAAAAAAAAAAAAAAAGACTCAGTTTTTAAATTTATAATCGGAATAACTCGTGAAAAGAGAACATCAAGGATAGCATTAAACAAAAAAACCCCGTTTTTGAAACATGCTTTATTAAGGCAAAAATCTCTTTTCTAACATCACGCGTATGCACTTGTTTGAATAACATGTACATTTTCGCTTTTGTCCCTGTTCAATAAAATGTGTTGGTGATCTTTTATTTTAGTTCAATTTATTTTATCCAAAGTATTTATTTTAATGTATTTTCGATGTATGACATTTTCAGAAAAAAAAAATATAAATGAGGTTTTTAACTTTTATAAAATTATTTTTTGTGTTAGGAAAAATCAATAACAGCTACAAATACATTTACTTATATAAATATGAACATCACAGTTAAAAATTTTAATGTAAAAAGCGTGTATCAAATTGTTTATACAAAGTCATGTTTGTTATCAGTAAACAATATTATAATTTAATAAACATATTAGTTTAATGATAATATTGACAAAAAATATTTTTTATTTAAATATTTATATGTACGGTACTTATTCGAATCATTTGCATTTCTGCATATTTTATGAACTCCAAACTTTATAAATAACTGTATAAAAAGCAAGGTGTCGCATAATACTCACATAAAGCTGATGAAGTAATTTTAGATAATAAAAAGCATGTTTCGTCATAGTATTTATTTTCAATATTTCTTTTCGTTTATTTATGATGTTTTTTAGTAATCGCTTTCTATAAGCTACGGCCAAACTTGAGCAGAGGATATTATAACTGATAAAGGCATACCATGTATACTATTACACATAAGTTTTGATTGGTTTATCCCGAAGGTGTTTTAATTATGGTGGAGTGGATTATTGGATAAGGAAACAATAAAAGAGCTGACGAATTAGAAGCTATAATAATTAGAAGCTATTCACGTATTTGATAATAGCGTAAACATAATATTATATAAAGCGTACATATAATTTCTGATGATAGTGTTAAAAAATTTAATCGTAAATATTGTGGTCACGAAATCTGGGAAATATATTTCATTGAAGAACATAAGTTGTTTTTATTTTCCAAAGCATTAAAGGAGTTTTTCCATGGTTTATTTTATAATGTTCAAGAAAACAATCCGCGAATTTTGGAAATTGTTATACATTTTCTTTAATAATAATTTTTCATGTATTAACCCTGAAGAGCAGGACTGGGTATGGGATACCCAGGGGGAAATTAAATGTGTTTTCCTCATAGATGCTAACGTTGTGGACATGTCTGTAGGTGAAGGAAAAAAGCCTACTACCCCCACTACAGTTCCCCCATTATAGACATCTTGAGTTCAGTCTACTTGAATACGCCACCCAGAATTGTTGTAATATCAGTATTTTGACAATTTATCGGATTTTTTTTTTTTTGCATAAATTATGTGATTTATTCTTTTTAGGATTTCGTTCATCTGATGAAACCCTATTCGTCTCACTCCTCTGTCTGTCTGTCTGTCTGTCCGTCACATGGCCTTTACTCAGAAACTATATATATGTTGGAGAATTGGAGTTTTGGATTCTTATAGCTGAACACCTCACATCAAAACGAAAATCATGAAATTTTCAAAAAGTCTTATATTTACCCTCTGGGCTATAATTTTTGTATTTTAAACTTTCTTTAATAACTGTGCTCCTAATAAAGTTGAAGACTTGAAATTTGGATTCTTATAGTTGAACTTCTCACATCAAACGACAAATCATAAATTTTGGAAAAAGTCTTTTATTTATTTACCCAATCCGGGCTCTAACTTGTGTTTTTAAGCATTTTTTTTTTCTAACTGAGCCCTAATTATGTTGAAGGCTTAAAATTTTGGATTCTTATAGTCTGGAAACCTCACACAAATCATAAAATTTTGAAAAAGTCTTATCTTTACCCTCTGGGCTCTAACTTCTGTATTTTAAGCAATTTTACTAACTCAGCCCCTAATTAAGTTGGAGATGGGAATTTTTTGCAGACTTATAGCAGCACAATTGCGATCACACTAAAAATCATAAATTTTCAAAAAGTCATATTATTTACCATTCCGAGCCCTAACTTCTATATTTTTAGCAGTTATTCCAACCTCCCCAATTTTCGTCCGGGGTACAATTTTCTAACTTTTGCCGACACTCCTTTGACTAATCTTTCATATTATGCGCCATATTTTTTACATATTTTTTACATATTTTAGTTCCAATTCTTACCGCCAGGGGTCGCCTACCTATCTCGGGTGCTATGGACCCGATTCCCTTGACTAATATATCTATGGATAGTTTGTAAAACTGAGTTTCCTTCAGATAGAGGTTTGTTTAGAATAGAGTGCCCCCTCCTGTTTGCGAAATGGGGAACTAACAGATTTTTCAAAAGTATTAAAGTGTTTTTAAAGGAATATTAAACGAAACCCTCTGTGCGATCTGTGATCACACTTACCCATTTGTTTTCAATTTTATATCATCAGAACGCTGAAATAACTTTATGTCAAATAATCCTGACAGATTTTTTATATAACTATTTAGTTTTATTTTATTGTTTAGTGTCTCTCTATTCTAAAAAAAGTAACTTACGCTGTCACCGCCGCCGCCGCCGCCGAATTTGAATTTTTTGTGACCGGAGGTCTTTGTCCGTTAATATTAAGAAAAATACTGCATGCAAAAATATGAAAATCGGCGGTATTATCGAGAAATGTTCGATAAACACGCTGGTGTAGACAGTTTTCAAATCGAATAATTATTTTAAGGGATATTTAATACTAAAGTTGGACAAAATCGTTCCATTGAAAAGTTTTATAGGAGCTAAAACTATATATGGAAATTAATTCATTTTAGATCATTTTATACCTTAGAATTTCCCGGTGTGCAGACTGCATTCACTTTTGTAATTTGATTCATTTTTTGCGGTTTATTTCTATTTTAAATTCAATTTTTTAGCATTTCGAGAGATATTTTTTTAATTTTAGGTTTTCTTTAGATTTAGATTTTTTCTATTATTTTAGAAATTGTTATTAATTTAAACTATTGCCAACTGTATAAACAGCGCAAATAATAATATTCGCTTCAAATTAAAAATTTATTTTACACGTGACTATTATTAACAGAAAAAAAAACTTTCAAATTAGGATTAAATAATTACGTATGAAAAGCAAGAACTTGTTGAAAATACTTCATAAAAACTATACTTACGCGTGAATTTTAAAATAGAAAGGATATTGTAAAATAATAAATTCATTAACATGCGTTAGAAGTCTTAAATAGAAGAAATTACATCACATTACGCTTATTACGTAAAATGAACAAAAAGTAATATCGCAAAACAGTTTAAATTTATAAATTGCGCGAGACATTATTTTTGATATTTTGAGATTATATTAATAAGATTAATATTAATTTTATTGAACACGTTTAGACTGCTTTCGAGCGATTATTTAGTAATTTAATAAAAGTAAAAAAGATTACAAGATGGATGAAGTGTCATCGACAAAAAATATCATTTGGAAGAGAAACATCTGTGAAGCAGAAAATAAAGAAATTGCTTAAATGGTTTAGTTAAGATTCGTTAACCTTCTGTATCGTTTCCGTCAAAAGAAGGCATTGGTATTTGTGAAATATATTTGCATTTTGATGCAGATTTGCTTATTATATTAGCTTATTTTGAAATGTTTAACTGATTTTATTTAATCAAAGACGAAAACACCCATTGTATCTTTTAGCAGCAGCTGATTTTTCCTTAAAATTCCCCAAACGAAGAGAAATAAATAGAAATCCGTTTATAGGAAGATCGCCACTGTTCTTTAAACTATAATTCAATCATTCAAAATCTGTTTAAAGCCGATCAAATTAGCGTGTTTTTAGAGACTGTGGTGTCTAAACGGGGATTGGCGAGTGTAGCTCGTAGGGGGCCGAGCCCCCTAGTATTACTTTAAAAATCTAAGTTAAACCTTTGCAGATTTCTACATTGTCTGTAGTCAGCACATAATAAATATCACCTTTTCTATAGTATTTTTATTGAAATATTTGAATTGTAGTTCTCTTAATATTTATTTACCCATTTCTTTCATTTATAAGTATTTGAAATAATTAAAAATTAATGGCTTTATATTGATAACTAAGCATTATTAGTTTAAAACCACTGTAATTTACATAACTAAATAAATATATTTTTTTTAATTAAAGCTAAATGACCTAATAAGTATTTTTCAGTACAGCAGAACCTCTTTTATCCGAAACTCTTTTAACTGAGACTCTCGATTAACCGAAATCAATTTTTAAAGCTTTTTTTTTCCCCTATCACATTCTTTGTGTGGAAAATCCTTTTTTACAGCTTTTTTTAAAACTATAATATTCCTTGTGTGCAAGCGGTGCTTTCCGAACTACGAGTACATGTAAATATTTTCGATCCCCTTTCTTAGAGTTCCTTTGAATTTAACTTGAGCTCCCGTAAGCTACGGCGTTGAACAAAGAAAACGAACAAATTAAAAATTGTTAAACTTTTGAATGTTTTTCAAAACGTTTGGAATCACTGGAGCAACAGAAAGACTGTGATACTGGTGATCTAATAATATTAAAAAACTCCGTGATTGAGCTTCAAAGAAAAGCCAATCGAAAGTGAGATAAACAAAACAATTTCTCAAACCCTTGTGATGTATGTAAAATGTACTTAATTTCAAAATTAAAATTCAGGTAATTTATCTTATCTCTTTTTTGCTATTGCTTTAGTTTTATTAAGCACTTGTTACTATAATAAGAAATATTGCATATATTTCTCCTTAATCTTAAAATTGAAGCATTCTCGATTATCCAAAAATATCAATTTTCCGAAAGATGGTCGGTCCCAATTACTTCGGATAATAGAGGTTCTACTGTATTTTAAATTATCTTTTAAACACTGTTGGCAAAATGTTTTTATCTACTAATTTCGCCAAGATATGATAGTTTGAATAAAATACCATGTTTTGACAATGTTTTAAGAACTTTAGCTTTTTTTTTTCTATTATATTAAGAATGATCTTGTTTTTATAATCATTCTATAAAAAAAAAAAATGATACTGTCTAATGTTTAGATTGAAAAAAATCTTTTAAATCGGGTAAATTTAATCGTAAGATACAATTGGTTAAAGAGACAATGGTATGGCAAACCCATGTACTCGTAAATCAGGAAGCCATGATAGTGCTTTTCTATAAGCTTGATATCCTTTGTTCCCAAATGGTAGCAAAAAGATGAGGATCTGTATACAAATATCCGTCAATATAGCGTACCCCGCATCTTTTTGCTTCCTTTTAGGAACATCATATTTCGAACTTATTCTATAGACGATAATTTTCAGAATTTTCAAGCTGTGTTTTTGAGGGTTTCACTAAAGTTGCTCTATGCATTTAGCTAATGCATTGTGCACGTTATATTTTGATTGTATCATGCAAGCACAGTGAAACATTTTTTAGTAAACCTGTTTCTTAATTCTGATAGCAGGGTATTGTGCTCAATGGTGTTTGTCATAGTTACTAAAAACATTTTTTTTTTTATTAAGAAACCTGCAAATTATAAGCAAAAAAAAAATTGCAAAATTGGGACTGTTTTTATAAAAATCTTAATTTCTCTTCCAGTAAACATGCTATCTTTATACAAATGAACATAGTTTATTACAATAAGCCTCTTAATCCTGTTCTGCATTTTGAACGTTTCTGGTACATTAGTTTTTATAGAGTTACCAAAAAGATATCCTTTATTTTTCAATTTGTTGACAGTCGGGTATAGTATTTCGGGAACAAATCTTCGCGGACATATTTGACCTATACAATTTTGTTTACACACCCGGAGTTTCAGGATAATTAATCATGTATTTTTCTAGATATTTAACAAAACATCTAAAATCGTAAGTGAACAGTTATCATTGGCCATATAGTGTAGTATGCACATTTTAACTATCATAATTATCTTTTTAAAATCACTTGTCACAAAATAAATATTATATAGCTCTAGTTTAATAGGAAAAGTTATTTATGAATTTGAATATCTTTATTTGACAGTGCATAGAGTGCCTATTTTGTTTAAAAAAATTCTTATATAGTTTATGTTTTTCCTATTATCATTTATTTAAGAAAGATTATAAATGCTCATCTATTGTTCTTAGCTACATTTGCTAAGTAAGACATAAATTATTGAAAACATTATAAAGTTTAAAATAAATAAATAAATAACTTTCGAATCTTTTTTATAAACACAATTAGAATAATTATCAGATACGTTCATTTTTCAATTACTTACATTTATTTATTTTTTTTTAAATTACGAGGAAAATATATGCTTCTTTAAAACTATAATATTTTAAAGCAAAAGAAAATTTAAGTGTAGAATTTTGTTACTTTTATGCTAAAATCTATCTTTTTAAAATAACTCAAAACTTCTGATAACATAAAAGAAGCAGCCTCCTTATTTTACCCAACTCAAGAAAATTTTCTTTCTGAATTTAAACTTTCTATAAGAAAGCATCATTTGCAAATTCGCTACTAAGAAACTGAAAACTTGTTTTCGTGAAAAAGAGCTAATGGAGAATAATCTTTATATTTTATTTTAAATAAAAGTAAGAGCTACTAGCTGTGAAATAGAGTTTGGAATAAATGTAGTTGATATTCAGTACTTTTTTTAAAGATTCTTTTTGAAATAAAGTATAAAAGTAACTTGTTTAAGAAAATTTGATGCAGAAAAAACTGCTTAAGATGTATGCAAAAAGTAGTTTCTTTTAATAAGGAACGTGAAACAAGAGACGTTTAGAAAACGAAAGAAATGCATATTCTTCAATCAAAAAGTTATAATCTCTCATCTGCGAATGCAACTTGAAATATTTTTTTCGTAACTGTAAAAAATAAAAAAATAATAGTAAAAATGTTGAGTATTAAAAACAAATTGTTACTAATAAATGTTATTCAATATATAAAATATGTTATTAAAAGTTGCAATATAATATTTTAAGTTTGTCTTTGTTACAAGTATTTTTAAAAAGAAGTTTATATTTAAATTTATTGATGAATTCAGAATAGTTAATTATTTTCAATTCTTTTTATTTTATGGTCTTATGGTAATAGTTATACAAGAAACAAAAATACAATTGATATACAGAAACTTATATAATTATTTTTTCGAAATTAAGAAAAACAGTTATTTGTTTGTTAAAATTAGATGAAAAATACTTATTATGTGAGTAAAATCTTCTCTCAGTTTTTTAATGAATTGGAAACAGGATAGTTTTACATAACAAAAGAAATATTATTCTTTAGAATTAAAAAGGAATTATCTATCATGTTAAAATGATTTTTAATTAATTTCCCTCAGTTAGCATTATTATGAATACAGTAACATAACTATAGAATTTACAGTTGAAGCTTGTAAATATATACTGTTAACTCTATGGTCAAATATTGCATACATATACGCAAATTACTCCATTGAGCTTTGACATTGCTACGGAATTTAAATTAGCAGTTTAATTTTGAAATTATTCATGATATCATCATGATTTAGTTTTACCTTTTACTAATATTAGTAAATATTATTATACGAAACAACTCGTCAGCAGTTCCATAAATACTTCCCTCTTGACAGTGAATTTCGTCTAGAAAAACTGAAAGCATATATTACTTCTTGCAAAAAAAGAACAGTCTTACTATTTTGCTGTATGAGCGAAAAAGAAAAATCAGCAGAAACAGCGTTGCGTGTCTGCTGTACGCTTAATATAAACTAGCAGCCAATTTCAGACCCTGAGATGCAAAGGTTGTATGCTGGAAATGTCCACGGCACTTTCTGAAGAGAAGATGGACGTTGCACCCGCAGTTCATGAGTATTCTACTGTCGTAAAGAAACAGTACAAGAAGAACAGAAACTTTGGGTGCTGACAACAAAACAAATTTTGCTCGAAGTTCTCAAGAAGGCGCCTTGCTATGCCATATCAAGGGGTGAATCATGTGAGGATGAATCACTTATTGTTAAAGAAAAATTAATGTC
The DNA here is from genome assembly GCA_963932465.1 of Maratus speciosus. Lineage (NCBI taxonomy): Eukaryota > Metazoa > Arthropoda > Arachnida > Araneae > Salticidae > Maratus > Maratus speciosus. Next base: position 539,067,026 of record OZ010786.1, on the reverse strand, counting down.
TTTTTTCGTGAGATATTTTGACATTGAGAGTACAGTATTCAGGAAAGAATTGTTAACAATATTGTCGTGTCAAGACAAGACTTGCGTAGAAGATTTATTCAAGATTGTTGAGGATTTCATAACGAAATCAAACGTCGGTAACGATAAAATGGCGTCCCTTTCAACTGATGGCGCCTCAGCGATGATGGGACAAAACAGGATTAGAAAGGAGAAACAGGGATACAAAATCTTGGTTGTTATCTTATAAATGCATAATGCACCAGGCAGCCCTTTGTTTAAAATTCAGTGCTACTCTGAAAGAAGTAATGAACTAATTGATCAAGTGGATAAATTTTATGAGGTCACGTTCTTCTCTTCAGCACCGAAAGTTCAAGGAGTTTCTAACTGAACATGATTCAGCGTATTCTGATTTACTGCAACACAACAATGTTCGTTGGCTAAGAAAAGGCCAAGTTATCGAACGTTTCTGACAAGTAACAGAAGAAACAATGTATTCTTAGTAAACTTGGATACACAAGGCAAGGAGCACTTGGAGTCCCTATGAATCAAGGGCAATGTAGTAACTGTGGCTTTCCTGAAAGACATTTCGAGATAGTTAAAGGCGCTCAATACCGACTTACAAGGAAATGGGAAATTAATATGCGATATGATACAAAGTGTATCTACTTTTCGGCGCATGCTGGATATCTTTGAAAAAGATATTGCAAATGAAGAATTTATTCATTTTCCAACAATTCTTGAATATAAAAAGAAGAATTTCGAAACACACAATGCAATATTTTTAAGTTTTGCGTCAAAAATTGTGAAGGAATTTGAAGCAAGTTTACAAGTATTTGCAGATATGGGTAAGTTAGGTAAGAGATAGGTAACTCTCAATTCTTTAAATCGCCTTCAGAAGTTGCTCCAGCTGCAGAATAGATTGATTTGGCTGCGAAGTTATTCCGTCTTGAAAAATCTTTACTTCAAATGGAGATAATTTACTTCCAAGAAGATATTTCCTTGCTAATGTTTAAAACTGTATCTATTGAAGAATTTTGGGGAACACATTTATCAGAAATGTATGTAAATTGCAAAAAACTAGCTAAGAACCTATTGGCTCCACATACGTGTGTCATACAATTTTCTCCAAAATGAATATTTTTAAAAACAAATATCGTTCGAGATTAACGGACCCCCGCCTTGAAGACACTTCGCATTAGCTGTGCACCACGTGAACCAAACTATGAAAAACTGGCTCAAGACCACAAATGTAATTTTTCACATTATTCTCCAACGAATACCTGCCTTTTCTCTTTAATTATGCGTTTGTAAAAAAATTCAGAACATATACTTGTGTATGTAGTAATTTTTCAGAACGAACACACGACTTTTCTTTATTATATGTATATGCATAAAAAAACAAAAATTTTATAAGTACTTATATTTCATATGTGTTTTTCTTTTCTGGACCTCGACAAAAACTTCAAAAGTATTCGGACCCTACGTAAAATTAATTGACGACCCGCGGAGAATAAAAATTTGTAAAATCCGGACATTCCTTTGTGATTACTCTGTATTATGATATTAAAATTAAATTTGTGTATTACCAAATATAAGTAAAACCAGAAAAACATTTTAAAAGTGAACCTTATTTTTAATTATATAAACTTACTTTAAAATTACTGTATCTCACTTTAAATGTAAAGACTTAATAGAAAAAAAAAACACATTTTTTACCAAGTTTAGAAAAAAAGATATTTAATACGCTAAAGCAAATCATTTACGTTGCTTAACCCTCCGAGCGTCTTGCAAAAGGGTAAAATAGTGATGTTGTTTTCTTTGCATTTTGTTTTAAATGCTAATAAAATATGATTCTTTCAACATTATACAAAAAAACTCAATTAAAAATATAAATGTAATCCTTAAGAGTATTAATAATTCTTCAATGTATTTAAAATTCCATAAATCTATAGAATTATGTTATCTTAAATATTGCTTGTATTGCTGTGAAACCTGGAGCTTAGTGAACGGAATAATACGCCCCAAACACTTAGAGGGTTAAATGTTAAGATAATTGATTAACACGACAATTTAGGAAAACTTATTTAAAAATATCAATTTATTTCACGAACAATTTAAAAGCAAAATTTCATTCGGAAATTCTATTTCAATTTTGTCATTTGATGATTAACTTAAGCGGTATAAACACTATACCAATTTCCTTAAAAATATTATTATTTATTTATTTTTTATTTTTGTATAAAAAACTAAACCATCTAAATTTAAGTCACAAAGTAAAGTTTATTTACTTTTTAAACAGAATGTATATATATATATATATATATATATTACACATACAGTTCTATATTGTTGGTTTATAGCGTGTAGTCAATCATTCACAATATTGCATTTTTTAATGATGGTCGGTAATGTTTAATTAATTGGTTATATATATATAGTATATAATGTATATATATATATACCGGGTGTCTTAAAAAGGACTGACTGATTTTAAAATTCAATAACTTCCAAACGGTGACAGGTATAAAAAAAATTCTTGCAGGAGGGTTATGCATAAAATAAAAAGTTTTTTTTTACAGTGATTTTCGATTTTAGTTCGAATTTAAACAATAGATGGCGCTCCGATCAATAGAGGCTAAATTCAGGTTCGATTTTTGGTACTTAGTGGCCCGGATAATACACTTCCATCTCCTTTTTCTGCATGGAACAACAGAAAGGACCAAAAACGGAGCCTGTATTTAGCGACTATTGCTTACAGCGCCATCTATTGTTTGTAATTCGAATTAAAATTGAAAATCACTGTAATAAAACTTTTGACTTTATGCATAACCCTCCTGCAAGAATTTTTTAATATCTGTCACCGTTTGGAAGTTATTGAATTTTAAAATCAGTCAGTCCTTTTTGGAACACCCGGTATATATATATATATGCTGTATTTAAAATGGCAGGCACAAATCGATTAGATACATTTTTTGATATACAGTTTTCATCCAGTCACGGATTAACTAATTACATAATATGACAATTTAACTGTAAGAATCTATGATATTTAACTTTTTTTTTTTTTTTACTTTTTAAAAAGAATTTTTAATAATCGTAAAATTCTGATTTGTTAAATTTTATATTTGTTTACATTGAATGATCTACAAGTTATATTGTGAATAACTCCTTCTCAATTAGGAAGAAATTTTATCTTTAATAATTATATTCTTGTTATCTCTAATAGCAACAGGAAGACCAAGTCTGAGTGTCTCTAAGCCTCACATTTATAAAATTTGATATAAAAGATACTCAGAATGGAGCTAGAGAATACCTCAAAAGAATTAACACATAGTAATCAGATACTATTGTCGCTTTTTGTAACTATTTTATGAAAATAAATAAACAAATATAAGAATTTTATTTTCTATCATGGCAGCCTTCAAGTCCTTCTTTTGTACTATTATATTTATTTTAATTTCAAAGATAAAAGTACTCTCCTTAATTTAGGTTGATTTATTCCATTCCTTGTCAACAACTATTCACGGTCCATCCGATGTTTTCGGATGCCTCTTCTAAAGAGCCGGTTTTCAATGTCCGAATGTACAATAATCCATAGGTGGCATGTCGGGAAACTTGGATGGGACGCATTTAAATATATTAAGCTCAATTAAGGTTTAATTTCGTGTTTTGTTTCTACGAATGTAGCAGTATATTAAGGGGCCTCATGACACTTAAAAATGAAAAAAGAGGCCCTTTAGAACATTTAATATCGTAAAATGTATATGATTTATAAACAAAATTTTTATTTTAATGAAAAATATAAGTATGTTCTTACATTTCACGTATTTAAAATATTGTAAAATGCAGAATTAGTATTTATAATAGGCTTCAAACAGTCAGACATTTTTCGTGCAGAAAATTGGTATAACAGCTTACGCGTAAGATTACAAAATAAATTTTGAAGCTAAAATGAAATTTTTGTGAATAACTAGTATTTTAGATTGTATTAATTACCCTGGACCTAAAGAAATTTGTATCTAAAGCATTTTCATATTTTTAATACAAAGTGGTTAATTAGCAAATATAAAATTTTGAAAATTTCAACAATACAATCACCTAAAAAATATTTTTTTAACAATAAAAATGAAATTTTAGGTTGAGTTCACACATACTAACAAGAAACATATGTTTTGAAATTTTCATGAAAATATATTCTAAAGATTTTGAGATATCCTGTGCGTTATTCGCAAAAACTTCAATTGGAGAAAAAATGACTTAAAATTCCGAAAACGCCCGCTCCAGCTATTGAACGGGTATAATTCTCCAAATCATAATTTCTGTTCTACCGGGAATTTTAAGGAAATAATTATATCAAATTGTTTAAAAAAGGTAGGAATTTAACATTTAAAAAAAAATAAAATTTTCAAAATTTTGAACTTTTAAGAGTACCGAGACTCTTTAAGAGGTATGGAGCTTAGCCTTATCCTGATGGAATTTAACATAATGAACCTTATTTGGGTATGAACATGGAATGTCTTTTTTGAAAACAGGTGTAAAAATATATTTTTGATATTAATGCGAGTTAATTTTGATATTAATTTCCATTTTCCTTATTTGAATTTTTCTGTTATAAGAGAATACAGAGATAACCACAAAACCGTTATCAAAACTTTCTTTGTTTTCTCTGAACGAAAATTTTATGTCATTTTATATTCTTTTTCTATTGTAAATCAATCTTTTTAAATTGCAAACAAATAAATTTATCCAAGCCTTGGTAGTTGCAACTATATATTTTCATTTTTAAACTGCAAAATAAATTAGAAAACAACAGTGTGCACGTAGTATAACGTTGACAAACATGTCTTCGAATTTGGCCGTGAACCAGACTTTTTTTTTTTTTTTTTTTTTCCTACAGTTCCGAGAGACATGTTTAAATATTTTGCGATAGTTCTTTGGGGTGTTACATATTGTTTTAAAGCATTTTGTAATATTTGACCGTCAGATATAAACGTTGACATTTCTTCACTTACATATTAATTATGTTTTGCGTGAAGAAATATTTAAACCATGATTTTCACCACTTATTTTAATAATCGAATAAAAGCATTTCCCTTCGTAAAACACAAATTCACAGTATCTCTATTTTACAATTAAAGGAAAAAATCGTTCAATGATAAACACGATAATAAAACCCTACTCCTAATTAATGTCATATATATTTTTTTTAATTTCAATTTTAACCATAGTGAATGTCAAAATTGTTACAAATGCGTGAACTCCCTTTGTAATACAAATATGATCTGTATACACGATAAATGATTCTTATTTAAAACAGACTGTGTTATATTTTAAATATTAAGAAGCTAAATCTGAATTTATTAATATATAACCAAATTCTATTAGGATTTAATAAGCTCCCAGATAACGTAATGCTTCATGTTTTCATCACACTGTAAAATTAATTCAGAAACGTTTCTTAATATATGGGGCAGCTACGGTGCATGTAATTTTCAAAAACGTTTCTGAGTATTTCGGAAACCTGTTTCTGCAGTATTCAGAAACGTTGTTGACTATTTTAGAAATTTTTTGAAACGTTTCCGATACATTCAGAATTACAGACATGTTAGAATTAATGCTGGTATAGTTTTTGTAACGTTACTTCTATGATATATTTTAGTGCGCCATTTGTAATATCTTCTAGTTTTGAAAGTTCAGTTTCAAGTCTGAACATGGCAGTTCAGTATAAAACACTGTTTATTTTCATGTATTAATTCGATATGCAAAATCAATTTTGTTTTGTTAATAAAATTTTTACTGCAAAAATTTCAACACAATGTCATTTTAGTAATATCAACTAACAATATTTAAATAGAATGGATTATTTTAATATAATCATCATAAATTTGCACATTATAATAAGAATAAGAAAAGTACAGGTAGACTGGTACACTTACCGATTAAAACTAATTTTCATTCCGTAAATAATGGCGTATTCCTTTTCTTTCCCGCTCCCCGGTATTGTGCCTGTGTGTTGCCAGAGATAGCATGACATCATTTGCGCATGCGTCAACGTAATTCTATTCGCTCATGGAATTTGAAAATAAAGAAAACGTTTCTCTTCTGTTCGGAAACATGATTTTAACAAGGGGTTTCTTTGATTTTCGGAAAGGTTTCATTTTAATAAGTAAAGGTTTTTGAAATTTTTTACAGTGCATGGATATAGCACTACAGGATTTGCAAGTTACCTTTAGTCATTTCAAATATAAACCATATATAAACACTTTCATCTAGTGAAGTACAGAACAAATAATATCAAAGACGAAACAATATCTAACATAAATGACATTTTAAAATATAATATTATTATCAAACGCGATAAATATAAAAGTTCCGAGATAAAATATTCAGTAATGAATTTTAACCATTGAGATAAGTACCCTTCCCTTTACCACTAAAAGAGTATAAGACATCTCCGCTCTATATGTAGGCATTTTATGCCTCGTAGATAATCAAAATGTAGTACATGTTAGAAAAGCACTACAGCTTTTAATAGCTACAGTTAGTTATTTCGAATATTAAGTCAAATCTAAACATTACTATCTAGTGAACAACAAAACGAATCATATTTAATTCAAAAATACGTAAATGACATTTTTAAATATAATATTTTAATCAAATGCGATAAATATAAACTTCCGCCCGCAAATATTCAATAATCAATTTTAAGCATTTAGATAAGTACCTTTCTCTTTATCACTAAAAGAGTAAAAAACATTCCGCTCGAGATCTAAACATTTTATGCTTCGGAGATAATCACTATGTAATACATATACAAGATAAACGATAGAAACAAGTCGGAAACTGTACGTCAAAAGTGGCAAATGATGTGCGTTCGTGCTATAACTAGTTTTATAAATATTCAGGTCTTGATGCTATAGCTGTTGCACTCTTATGCTAAAATTCATGAACACAGGATTCAATACTATTATATATGTTACATTCAGCAATACGGAAATAATATGAGTCCATCTTAAATATGGCGTAATCACTATGGCAACATATAACCATTATCTATCATAGGATGTCATTTAATTAATTACGTATGATAGGATTTGAAGGAAACTTTTATTAATATATTTTTTTAAGTTTTGATTCGATTTTCATAAACTTTTATATGATTTGACAAAATTCTGCAACAATTACGTAATAATTTTCAAACCATTCGGATGGGTAGTTTTTGACCTGTTATTCCCGAACAGACGGACGGACGGACCCGACGACGACTATAGGTTCTACGTGTTTATATAATTAAGAACGCACTAAAAACACTGCAGCATTTAAAATCCACCGTTAGTCATTTCAAATATTAAATCAAAACTAAACACAGCCATCTAATGAAAAACAGAACAAATCATATTTAAGACATAAATATCTAACAAAAGTGACTCTTTCAAATATAATATTCTAATCAAATGCAATAAATATAAAACTTCCGTCCAAAAATATTCAATAATGAATTTTAAGCATTGAGATAAGTGTCCATCCCTTTATCACTAAAAGAGTAAAAAACATTTCCGCCTCGATCAAGACATTTTATGCTTCGGAGATAATCCCCATGTAATACATATACAAGACTTTTTTTTACTGGCGACTGGCAAGGCTCCAATACAATTTCGAAGAAAGAACAATCAAAAGATTCGTGTTCTTCAAGACTAAGATACTTGTGAAATTAGTTGCTATATCAAAGAATTTTCCGGTTGCTTCGCTTTCAATTTAGGTAATTTGTTGGTTTAAGGGTCTGCAAAAGAAACAATATTGAATCTAGAGTAGTAAAAGAGAAAGAAGTATATCAGGATTTCGTTAATAAAGATCGAAAAAGTGAATTAAAAGGTGTAATTTGAGTGAATAATTGATACAATGCCAGCAGTTAAAAAATAAGCTACAAATGGACATATGTAAAGCATGATTTATTTATGGAATTATATTCTTTCATGTTATTTGGATGCTACTGAGGAAATAAAAATGCCTTTATTCGTAAATTGTATTTTTCACGACGTAAATAGGAAAATTAACATACTTAGATATTTTTTAATTTGCTTCTGACAAATATTCTGCGTATTTTAATCGTGAGTTTAAATACGAAACTATTTCCCAGTTGTTTTGTTTTCAATTTTGGGAATTTGTTGGTTTAAGCCCTTTGAGGGCGGTGGTTCATTTTTGGACCACTTAATTTTAATTCCTAAATGCCACATAGGGACCAGAATATTGGAATGAAAATTTTATTTTTATCAAGTACTTGAACAAAAGCTTTTGATTAATTTGAAATGTTTTTTTTTTTTTTTTTTTTTTGTAAATTCTGGTGTCGTTTACTCATTTCAGCATTTTACGAATAGAAATACCTTGCCCCTGAAATGGGTGGGTGTGTAAAAGACACAATATTGAAGTCTAGAGTAGTAAAAGAGCAATAATTATACGAGTAATTTCCTTAAAAAAGATCGAAAAAGTGAATTAAAATGTGTATATTTGGAATGTATAATTTATACAAAGCCAGCAGTTAAAAATTAAACTACAAATGCACACATGTAAAGCATGATTCATTTATGGAATCTTATTTTTCTATGTTACTTGGATGCTACTGAGAAAATAAAAATGCCTTTAGGCCTAAATTGGTTTATTTTACATCATAAATAGGAAGGAGAGCTGAGTTCAATATTTTTAAGTATTTTTTTTAAATGATTTTTTAAGTGTATATTTAATTACGAAACTTTACATCGTAACTGTATCACAAAGAATATGTAACATTAGTTAATTTACTTTGACAAAATTATTTTTTTATTAAGTTCCTGTTAAGCACCAATAGTATCATAAATTTTCTAATTTATTTGGCAGAAATTTAAATTATGTCTTTTAACATGAATATTATGTAAAGAGAGAAAACGTATGACTGTTTTATAATATTACTCAAATAATAAACTCGAAAAAATAATTTGATACTTTTTTACTGCTTCGTATACTATAAATTAAAATTTATATTTTATTAAAAATTACTACAAATAAAGTACTTACGCACTTCTTTTAATACGCACATTTTTCCTTTACATAGAAGATGATTTTAATAATATAAGTGCTTAAATGTAATAAATGCATGCTGCAAAATGTAAGCGAGGAAATTAAAATAATAAAACTTCGTAAAAAATCACCATAAAATGAAAACAATATATAGGACGCGTTTCGAGCTAAAAATATAACAGCTTGTCATCAGCTACGGTAAACACGTGTCCGTAAGGAGACAAGGTCAAAAATGAACTGAAAGGTAGAGAATGTTGCAAAGAATGCGACAGATGGTGCTAGCTGAAAAGATCACAGGCAGAAGAGGAGAGTGTTGCCAAAATGTTAGGGAAAAATAGAAATAAAAGAAATAAACAAAATTAAAATTAAAATAACATAAAATAAGTAAATTAAAAAATATAAATAAATAAATATAAAAGAATAAAACAAAAAAAACACAAAACGAAAAAAAACCCCCAAAAGATCTTTTTTTTTTTCTTATTTTAACAAAATAAAATAAAATAAAAACAAGAGAAGAGGGAAAAGAATTACAAAAGTAATTTCCACGCAGGAGATAGGAAAGGAGATGATGAGAGATCATTGACAAGATTATGATCTTGGCGAGGCATTTTATATGTACATTAAGGTTTTTAAAATGAAAATTAACATCTTTCACAAGTACTAGAAGTAATCTGTTAAAAATATTGCTAAATTCTGGAAATATTCTAATAGATTTGTTTGCGAACATTCCATCTAATCTATAAAAAAAAAATAGTATATTTAAATAAAAAAATATCACAGTGTATTTTATTTGAATTATGGAAAGATATTTTTTTACAATTAAAGGTATATTTTAAAATGAGAGCGTATATAATATGCTACAATATAATAATAAAATGTAGCATTTTCAAAATGTAGCATCTTGTAATTATAGGTGTCATAAGCTAATTTAAAAAGGAAAAAAAAATATAAATAAATTTTGAAAGTAAAATATAAATATATAAACATTAGGTATTTATTTGTTATACATTCATATATATTGTTTCGCATGTCCACTTATCTCAGCATGAGCGCTTACGAAACGGGCGCCGATTAATGATCTTATCAAATGTTATTCAACTGACTTTTGGTATAACACACTTACCTTTCTTTAAAATACATTGTTTGATTAAAATTTCCAGTTAAGTAAAAAATAATGCTAAAACACATCAGCAAATAATATAAAATATTAAAAGGGAAAAGCATCGCACGTTTGGCTTCTGATATCTCATGTTGGTACAATTTTGGTATAAAAATTGTTTATAACTTTAAAATCTTACTGATACTACAACAAGTTGGAAACTGCACGTAAAAGGAAAATGTGGTGCTTTCGAACTATAACTATTTATAAATATGCTTTAGACCGCATATTAATGCATATGTACCTAATGCATGTACTTAATGAATATTTTAGTGCACTTTATATGTGCATATCAATTTCATTCTGGTCAAAAGGCTGTAACCTCATTAAAATGCACTTGAAATACTCTATTCCCTTTGGCCGTAATGTAACGGAAAATCTTTACTGTCACTGTATTAAACTACACATCAGATTTTCATAAAATTTTAATTGACTCTACGGAAATTTGAAACACTTATATATTTAAAATTTCAGATCATTCGGCTGGGTAGTTTTTGCTCTGTTATATGCGGCCGGACGGACAGATAAACAGACTTACGGAAAGACGAACCGAAGACAACTATAGGTGCTACGTATTTATACAATTACGAACGCACTTAAAAATACAGAAAAGATAGTACTTTCTAATCCGTTTCGTTTCGCTTAAGCAACTTGTGCTCTTAGAATGTGTTAAACTATTGGCTATTTTTATTATCTTAAAATGTATAAAAGTTAACTATATTCAAATTACACCATGAATGAAGGAATTCCGCTGAGATGTGTATTAAGAATAACAAATGTTTTTCTTTATATTAAAACTTTTAATGTTACTAATCTAAAGTTAAATAAAGGTGCGCTAAGAAACAAAAAGATATTTTAGACATTTAATGAAAATGTATTAGACCTAAATCTAGGATAATCAGCATAAACGTATAAATCCTTCTTGACACTCTCATTCTAAGATAATTTCAGCCTTATTAGCAATGCTCTATTCCCGTTATATGTGCAAGTGACCCCTAGTAAAGAACAAATAGACTAGATTACAGTTTGATGTAATGTGCCAGTTTGCTCTTTATAAAGGTAGTCTAATGGCCGAATGAGTTTTCAGATTCAACATAGGCGTAAATGAGATATCTAACGTGAATGGTCCATCTATTTTGTCATGTCTTTAAGTCTTGCAAATTATATCTGAATCTCAAGGAATCTGATTATCTTGGTTACTTTATGAAATGATATGAGAAGTATGTATGTGTGGTTGTGTAACTGCTATATACGGCGGTAGGAATTCGATATCCTGGATTTTCAGCGCATATCACCATAATGGCAATTCTGAGCAGAATTCCGGATTCCAGATCTGGATCCCGCAGTATATCAGATCTGTGCAGGTGAAATATTTGTATTTAAGTTATTGTCGATCTGTCTTATTTCGGAAGATCCCATTAGCAATTTCCGATTAAAAAAAAAAAAAAAAATGACGGCTGTGAGTTTTGACTGTGCAGTAAAACGTCATTTTTTTGTTTACAAGTAAAATAGTTCTGAAATACACAGTATTCCTTTTTATTAGAATGCTTTCAATGACATTTTTAATTGATATTAAAGTGACTCTCTTAGGATGTTGCAGCACGGTCAGTGAGGTCATTTTCATTCGAGTTCAGTTATTGAATTTTGTAAATATTTTGGGAAAGTTATTTTTATTGCTTTTTGTCTTTAGATTGAAATTGTTTTTGATTAACTTTAGTTAAATCGACCCACACCATGTCCAATCAACCTGCTTAGAGTTTTAAGTAAATTATAATTCAATGTTTTCCTTAAGATCTGTATCATGACTTCCTTTAACCCTTTATCTACTGCATTATGATCAACTGCAATTTTTTTTCATGTATTTTTTTTTTCAGTTACTACAATGAAAATTAAAGGATAAACATAAAAAAAATACTTACCCGTGAGAGAAATTTAATTATTTAGAGGTAATTAATTGAGGTGGTACTTTAAAGTACAGTCAGTACAATATGACTAAATTATTCTAACAGAAAACCCACAAGGTATTTCAAATGGCGCCAAAAAATTTTTCGATTTAATAAGTATGCGAAATATACGCTTTTTTTAATATTTTCAAATAATATTTTGGCAAATTCCGGTGCCAATCATTTATTTCAACACTTTAGAATTAAAAATGCTTTGCCCCTGAATGGGTTAAAAAACTATTTTTTTTTTTAAGGATTCGATCCTGTTTGCAGTCCTTTAGCTATGCAACGTCTATATTCCAGGAACAACATGTTCTCTCGCATCTCTACATATGCAATATATGAATTTACATATGCCATTTCTAGCATAGCAAAAACGAGCCAGTGCCACAACTTTTTCAATTTCTTATAGAAAATAACAATGGAACAGAAAAGAAATACCAGGGAAATCATTATTACACTACATTTTAGTAATTACATTTTAAAGCAGATGAAAAAGATGGATAACAACACAGATGAAAAGTAAACAAGAATTTTTATCTTTAACACGTAGTGTACTGACGGTACTTATAAGTACCATCGAGTAATTCAACTGTTAAATCGAGTACATACACCGTTTACCTAAAATAGCTAGTCAAACTGTATTCTAAGATCATAATGAACACATAAAACAAATCCAACACTTATCTTATATCCTTTACTGTGTTTGAAGCAATAAAAATTCGAGGGTGGCAGTCTGTGCTAAATATCGGCACAAAACCTATTCTCTGTGTCAAAGATAGCCTCCTTTTTCGCTAAAATAACAAACCTAGAACTACTGCTGCCATGTATCCGGATAAAGCTGAGTTAAAAAAGTATTTTTGCGAAGAACCCTTCGAATATTAATAATAATCACTATGGTATGAAAGTTTAAAGTGAGTGGTACTTATAAGTACCGTCAGTAGATAAGCAGTTAAAGCTGACTGGAAGTCGTTGATTATTTACCGACTTGTTGATCGGAAGGGTACTGCACAATATTTGGTTCTACAAGTACATTGTGTACTGTAATTGCAATTTTAACAGTTACAATAATATGCTAAACACTGACATTAAACACTAAGTTCTGAAGTCAAATTAATCGAAAAAACTGTGATATAGACCTATCTGAACTTGAAAGTTTCAGAACATTTTGTTTTATAACAAAACACTAACAACACTAACAAAACACTAATAATGAAATTTTTAAATTGAAGCTTCTGCTCATATGGTTATAAATAAATACCGGTTTTTATTATATTTTAACAGTCAGTAACCTTCAATATGTAAAACCATTTTACAGTGAAATTCGAGAAGCATGGTGTGAACGGTTACAGTATAAAAATTACTGTGTCTAAAATGAAGGTTTTCAAAAATGAAAATGAAATTTATTCTCAAATGATTAGGCTGTTCAAAAATTACTCTGTTATGGGATATGATATAAAATTTATGTAATAAGATCCTTTGTGAGTGGAACAAAAGAAGTAGAAGAAATAAAACATAAATATTCTCGTCAGTCCAAATTACTTGATAAAATCAAATTGTATATTACAACTATCCAAATAGTAAATGAAAATTAGTTGTTATTTAAACTTTACATCAAATTGTTCCATTTTCTTCAGCGATATTTTTATTATATTGCCAATCGTAAATGACAAGTTTTAGAAAAATGGGTAATTAATTGTATTTTTCCGTTACAGAATGTTTTAAGTTTATTTAACAACACAATTTTACATTTATTGCTCGAAGAAAATTTCAAATAGATACAACAATCTATATTTATTTTAATATAAACTGATATAAAAATGATTAAATAAATGCATCTGTTACTGAAAGATAAGGTTTAGGATAAATGACCCGGAAATATCTTCGATAGTGAAAATTAATTAATAATATCTAAATGTATGCTTCACTAGCCCGAATTGATAATTGAAAAATATTCATTATTTATTACTTGGCATTACACATAACCCAATTTCTTGAGCGATGATTCTTTAATGTATTGCCAATCTTTTAATAACTTTGTTCAGGAAAATAGATAATTAATAGAATCTTTCCGTTTCAAGGGGCAAATGATCCATTATGTAGCATATGAATACAGTTCGGCAGCTGCACAACGCACAGTGAAAGAAAAATTGATAGTTTTGCTTCTTTTTTTAATGTAAAAAGCTTTGTACTATTGAAATATTGTGGAAAGATAAGTGATAGGTAAAATTATTATTAAAGAAAATACCAGTTATTTAATTTATGGAGAGAAATATGTCTTTTTTGGAATTTCCAAGTCATAAAAATATGAAATTATTTGGACATCAAACCACTATCTTTTCAGATATAAAAAAGAAAATAAAATTTCAAAATTTTCCAAAAATTTCCAAAATCCAAAAGTTTTTCAAAATTTTTCAAAGTTATAATTTTTTTCATGTACCTTGATGAAGAACTGGGGTTACAGGACTCTTAAAATAAAAATAATTTAAAAAAGAGGCAATTTTCAACATTTAATATCTTAATATGAATGTGATTTTAAAACACACTTTTTTTTTTGGGGGGGGGGGGGGATGAACTATTTAAGTATGTTATTTCATGTATTTAAAAAATTGCAAGACGTGGAATTAGCATTTACAGGGACTCCAAACTCTCAGACATATGACGAGCAGAAAATTGGCATTACAGTTTGCGAGCAATATTACAAAATAAATATTAAAACTAGAATGAAAATTTTTATGCCTAGTTATACTTCAGACTCTAGTAATAACACTGAACCTAAATAAATTTCTTTTTAAAGCATTTTTATTTTTGTAATACCAAATTGAATTTGGGTAAGGCAAAATTTTGAAAATTTCAACAGTATAATTACCTAAAAAAATATTTCTTTAAGCAATAAAAAGGAAATTTTAGATTCAGTATCTACAGACTAACATGAAACGCATAGAAAAATATTCAGACGCTTTTGAGATATCCTGAACGTGATGCCCAAAAACGGCATTTGGTGAAAGATGACTTCAAAGTTTCGGAAACGCCGCTTCAACAATTTGGCGGGTATAATTCTGAAAGCCATAACTTCTTTTCTAATTGGAATTTGAAATAAACTATTTTATCAACATGTTCATAGAAGATAGGAATTTAACATCTCAAAACATTAAAATTTGGAAATTTTTTAAGTTCTATGTTTCCTGAGATCCCTTAACAAGATTCACTTTAAAAAATAATATCATGGAAGTAATTAAGAGAAAAGGAAGCTTTAAAATTGAGCAAAAAAAATCATGAATAATAAATAAAAATTAATTATTATTTATCAGTAAAAACTATATATAACCTATTTCCATGAACGAATTTTCTTTAAAGTATAGCCAATCTTTTAATAACTTTCTCCAGAAAAATATTTAATTAATTGCATCCTTTTGTTTCTGATGAGAAAGGATTCATTATCTATAGTAGCTAAATAATAATTCGCGACTTACACAATGCAAATTGGATACAAATTGTAAGTTTTCCCTTTAATAAAGAAAAAAATCTTCTAATACTCAGACATTTCTGAAAGTTAAATGTTCAGCATAAATGTCGTTAAAGAAAGGAAATGTACTTTGTCGCTGTTCACGAGTAGAAGAATTAAATAATTCTGCATTTTCATATTCCAACCATGAAAATGTAAATTTACTCGCAGAGAAATTTAATAAATTTGCTTAATCTCAGCATTTACATGTGCCGTGATTGAAATTAAGAAGAAAAAAAATAACTAAATAACAAATGAAAATATAAATAAAATAATGTGAATTTAGCAATTAGGAGGGCAAGTAGCGCAATTTTGGGGAAAAGGAAACAAATACTTCCAAAAAATTAATCTTGGTTTGAATAATTGATTTTTATTTATACTGTCTGGATATAAAATGGAAATTATTTCTTGATATTTAGATAAATTTAGAAGTAAAGGTTGTTTCAAATTAACAATGTCCCTTTTGTTTACAAACCGTTACAATTCTAAGAATTTTATTTAAAAAAAAAAAAAAAAAAAAAAAAAAAAAAAAAAAAAAAAAGCTCTGTGTATAGTGTTCAATACCAAATATATATATACCAGGATTATGCAACCGAAAACACAAAGTTATGATACAAAATAATGAAATGTTGATGAATAATGATGATTGCAATGACTTTTGCAAAGAATATACCTTTTTTCCTCAGAAGATTCTGCGTTATATAGCAAGAGATTGTTAGTTCGACTAACATCATTATTACGTTTCTTAAAATTATGAAACTAGTACTTGAAGTAAGATCACGTAAATATTATTCTCGATTGTAAGTATAAACTACTATCGAATATTTAGCAGAAAAGTGGAAATAATTTAATTCATAACATGAAATTATGATAGAATTTTAATGTAATCCCTTTTGTGTGATATTGTACAATTGCTAATATGCATACATAGCCGTAATTGTCAAGAGCAAAAAAACATTATATCTAGAAAAAAAATATGAATATTAAAACTAACTCAATATTTGCTAAAAGTTATAAAAATACGAAGGTGGTTCAATAATTATTCTCCCGAGTGCATATAAAATATTTGTACCTCGATGGTTGATGTGGAATATTGAAGCCTAATGTCTTAGATACCTATTTGCTCAATTTCAGAAATGTAGCTGCTATATTAACATATTTTTTCTTCGTTTGTGATGTGAGAGGTCGCAACTAGCTTGAATGGGGCGGTTGGGGGGGGGGAGTTGACAGTGAATGAGACGTGGCTACGGTCGTTTGGACTCGGGATAATAGTGATGTAGCCACGTCTCATCCAGTGTCACAAATATATCACAGAACTACTTCAGGTCTGGTCCCGTAAGTTCCAAATCAGTCTTTCCCCCCAACACGCCCTTTCAAGCTAGGTGCCACCTCTCACGCCTAAAACGAAAACAAAAATATGTTAATATAGCAGCTACGGTTCAGAAATTGAGCATATGGGCATCTAAGACATCAGGCTTCAATATTCCACATCAAACATCACAGTATAATTATTTTATACACACTCGGGACAATAAATATTCAGCCACCCTCATACATTTCAAAAGTAAATAAATACCTTTATTTATTCATATGGGCATGTTTCATCGCTCTAACAGCGACATTCACATGATTTATACTGATGCAAATATTTTTGCAAAAAATAAATAAATAAATAAATAAATAATAAATAAAAAATAAAAATAATTGAAAAACTAGTAAACAAAAATCACGCGATCTCATGCATGATGAAATTAACATTAAATATTACAATATTAAAAATTAATAGGTTACGTGGAGAACTGGGCCATGATTTTACAATGTGGCTTTTGATATTGAACCAATTCAGCTTCAAAAGGCTAATACTCATTTGAATTAAAGTCTGAATTTTGCAAAAAATAATAAACTTTATATATATATATATTTCATCTTTCTTTCCTCATGTATCCAGTTGCTCCATAAAAATGGGGACAGTGGACCAGGAGAGTCTATGTTCCACACGTGTTTTTTTTTCGGGGGGAGGGGGGTTAACAGGTCCCGTTTGAAAATTTTTAAACAACTAACAAAAATTTAACCAGATAGATCATGTACATTATATATCAACTAAATGGCGTTGTAAGGTAAACCTTTACTGTGAATGTGTCTGAAAAAAAAAAGCGCTAAAAGTGAATATATTAGATTGATTTATTCAAAAAACATAAAAATTAAGTACTTATACACTTTAGTATAGGTTATAAGTATAGAAGTTACATGAGTATTTTAAGGGAAAATAACAAGATAAATCTGTAAACAAATGGCTTTCTAAGTAATTAAGTATCACATTCTCTTTTTTATTTACCACAATGGAAGTTCGAAATGTCCAATAAACCTGTGGAGAATGTTACCATATTTTTGTATCGAACAGAACTATTTTTGTTCGTTTCGATAATTTTCTAATAATCTCACTTTGCCTTATGTATCTCTTCATCTGTATTGTATAATTTAGAGCTATAGCTATCCATTAATAAATTTGGTTTGATACCCCCAACATACTTTTTTGAAATTTTATTATGTAATTTTAATAAGGTGTTATTGAATTTTCTTTATTGCAAGCAAAAATACAATGGATAAATTAATTTCCCGTAGTAAGAAAAACTGAAAAAAAAGATATTTTTAACTGCTGGGGTAACTGAATCCCACATGGTCCAATTACCCCTGATACATGTCCCAGTTACCCCAATCTTGAAACATTTATGGGGTAATGAACACGAACCCTACATTTGAAACATGAAGTAAATATGTACAGATACCTAATAATATTAATGTATTCATGTGTCTAATCTTTAAATAACAAAGATTGTTATATAATTGTACTCACCGTATTTTAATAAAAATCCGAGGAAGTTCAACCAAATGGACGTTGTTTTTAAAAAAATAAACCTAAATTTTCGGCAATCTATGACAGCAAAGGCAGAGTTATGATTGAGTTCGCACACTTTGTTTTAAGAAGTAGAGATAGGGATGCAATGTCGATAAAAGATAAAACTTTTAAAAAAAATCTACGGTTTAAAAAAAATAGCCTATGACCCAGTTACCTCGTGGGTCCAGTTACCCAAGCTTACCTTATTTGTAAACGTGAATTATTTTATGCTATTTTTCAGGTTTCTGCAGAGCATCTGTTTCCAGATTTTAAGAAACTTCATAGAGATTGAATCATTGCATAGATCACATGATTTTTGTTTGTCAATTTTTCAATTTAAAATACTCTTGAGAATATATTTGTATCAGTATAAATCTTGACAATGCCTCCGTCAGAGCGTGGGACCACGTCGATCAGAATAAATAACGGTGTTTATTTGTCTTGTAAATGTATTTTTATCCGCAAATATTAAGATAGTTTTGATTTTTCAAGTGATTTTCATATATAGATTTATTATATCAAGATGTGTTTAATTTCTAAATTTGTGGTGATTTTTTGTAACATTATAAATAAAAAAAAGTAACTGATAAATATTTTCTGTTTTTAAAGTTCATCATTATATTTTTGGCGCGCACACGTTGCCATTTTTCTTTCCTTGTAAAACCCATAAATCGATTATCTAACAGTTTAAATACAAGTTTATGCTCTACAATAAAAATATATTGAATTATCTTTCCTTTTTACGATCTATAAAAGTGTCAGTGTATATTTTTAATTGTGACCCCCTGCTGCCGCCCGCAATACAATAAATAGCGGTACTGCTGGTCATTAAACACTTTTTAGTGCAGACAAATAACGACTAATCGATACAATAAAACAATACTTTTCACACTCAGTTCAATAAAACTGCGATTTTGTTCCTTTCACAGAGTTTATAGCCATTACAAAACCTCTTTGGTTAAAAATAAAGGTATACATATATGAAAAATGACAGTTAATGTTCGAGAAAGAATTTTTAGTCTTTCAAAAAGTTTTAATACTAAAGTATAATCAGCTTTTACAACTTTTAAAATTAACTTAACAGTGACTAATAATTTTAACAGAAGCGTTTTCTTAGAAATTATCATAAAATATTACAATACGTTAAATTATGCAGCAGAAAATGTTTACTGTTTAAAAAGTAATAATTGCAGATACGCATGCGTATCAGTTTAAATATGATAAAATATAGAATTCTGTAATTAATAAAAGAAGCAGTAAGCTAAAATTCAGAAACTTTAACGATCTGTATTGAATTTTAGACGATAGAGAGGTTATTTCAAGTAACATTACATTTGACATTTATTATATTTCTTAAACATACGAAATTAGTACTTGGAATGATTCATCTGTAGATTCATCTCGATTTTAGATATAGATTACTTTAGAAAGTTTAAAGATTATTGATAATAATGTTAGTCGTAGTATGAAAATATGACTTCATTTATTATAATCAATTTTGGGCGAAATAGTAAAATTGGTATTTTGTATAATTAGCCGTAATTTTCAAGAACAATAAATATTATATCTAACAAAAGTAGCATCAACATTTCCTTAATTTTTAGCTTTGTGTTGGAAATTTTGTTTTTAAAAAAGCAAATAATAAATATTTTCTGTTTTTAAAGTTCATAATGGATGATTTCTTTTATACTTTTGGCGCGCACCCGTTGCCATTTTTCTTTCCTTGTAAAAACCATAAATCGATTATCTAACAGTTTAAAGACAAGTTTATGCTCTACAATAAAAATATATTGAATTATCTTTCCTTTTTACGATCTATAAAACTGTCAGTGTATATTTTTAATTGTGACCCCCTGCTGCCACCCGCAGTTTTATAAATAACGGTACTACTGCTCATTAAACACTTTTTAGTGCAGACATATAACAACTAATCGATACAATAAAACAATACTTTTCACACTCAGTTCAATAAAACTGCAATTTTGTTCCTTTCATAGAGTTTATAGCCATTATAAAACCTCCCTGGTTAAAAATAAAGGTATACGTATATAAAAAATGACATTTAATGTTCAACACAAAATTTTTACTCTTTCAAAACGGTTTAATACTAAACTATAATTCGCTTTTAAAAACTTTAAAAGCGACTTAACAGAGACTAATTATTTTAACAAAAGCATTTCCTTATAAATTATCATAAAATATTACAATATATTCAATTATGCAAAGCAAAATGTTTACTGTTTAAAAAGTAATAATTTCAGATACGCATGTGTATCTGTTTAAATATGATAAAATGTAGAATGCTGTAATTAATAAAATAAGCAGTAAGCTTGAATTCAGAAACTCTAATGATCTGTATTGAATTTTAGACGATAAGGAGGTTATTTCGATTAACATCACATTTCACAATTATTATTTCATTTCTTAAGCATATAAAATTAGTACTTAGAATGAGTTCATCTAAGGATTCATCTCGATTTTAAATATAGATTACAATGGAGAATTTGAAGGATATTGAAAATAATGTTATTCATAGTAAGCAAATATGACATCATTTATTATAAACAATTTTGGGCGTAATAGTGAAATTGGAAATCTGCCTAAATAGCCGCAATTTTCAAGAACAATAAATATTATATCTAACAAAATTAGTATCAAGATTTCCTTAATTTTTAGCTTTGTGTTAAGTTTTTTTTTTTTTTTTTTTTTTTTTAAGCAACTAATAAATATTTTCTGTTTTTAAAGTTCATAATGGATGATTTCTTTTATATTTTTGCCCCCTATTTCATTTTTATTTCCTTGTAAAAACCATAAATACATTATCAAACAGTTTAAAGGCAAGTTTACGCTCTACAATAAAGATACATTGAATTATCTTTCTTTTATACGATCTATAAAAGTGTCGGTGTATATTTTTAATCGTGACCCCCTCCTCCCGCCCGCAATACTATAAATAGAGGCAATGCATTAAACACTTTTTAGTGCAGACAAATAACGACTAATCGATACAATAAAACAATACTTTTCACACGCAGTTCAATGAAACTGCAATTTTGTTCCTTTCACAGAGATTTTAGCCATTATAAATCCTCTCTGGTTAAAAATAAATGTATACGTATATGAAAAATGACATTTAATGTTCAACAAAGAAATTTTACTCTTTCAAAAAGTTTTAATACTAAACTAATAATTAACTTAATAATTAGCTTTTGTAACATTTTTAAATTGACTGAAAAGAGACTAATTACTCTAGTCAACAATTTTTAACCTATATTTATTTTCTTCTATCTTTACAAGAAGAAAGTATCGGATTCATGAAATTTTTCGAATTCCGGTTTTCGACGGATTTACACGCTTTAGGGGTCAGAGAACCCGAAAAACATGTTTTCACAAAATGTCTGTCTGTGAGTCTGTCTGTCTGTCTGTGTTTGTGTGTGACACAATTTTCTGGGAGCTCTATCTCAAGAACTAATGCACGGGATTTAATAAAAATTTATATCCAGTTAGTCCCTGATACAAATTGATGCTGATTAGTTTTTGGTGCAAATCGCTCAACAGGTGGTGCTGCTATAATGCATTTTTTACGATTTCCGCAATGGCTATATCTCAGGAACTTATGCACGGATTTTCATGAAACTTCAGATTAAGTTAGTCCTTGATATGACTTGATGCTGATTACGTGTTAGTGCAAATCGCTCAACAGGTGGCGCTGCTATACTGCATTTTTCACGAATTCCGCAATGGCTCTATCTCAAGACCTAATGCACGGATTTTCATGAAACTTCAGATTCAGTTAGTCCTGTATATGACTTGATGCTGATTACGTGTTGGTGTAAATCGCTCAACCATTGGCGTTCCTGTGCTGCATTTTGGACGATTCCCGCAATAGCTCTATCTCAAAAACTCATGCACGAATTTTCCTCTAACTTCAGATTTAGTTAGATGATAACACAAGTTGTTGCTCGTTAGGTTTTGGCGTTAATCGTCCAATGTGTGACGCTGCTATGCTGGAATTTTCATGATTTTCGCAATAACTCTAACTCAAAAACTAATGCACGGATTTTCCCCAAACTTCAGATTCAGTTAGACTTTGACATAAGCGGTTGCTTGGTGGTTTTGATGTAACATACGTTTGGGTGTAAAGCACCCAATAGGTGGCGCTGTTAGGCTGAATTTTGCTGGATTTACACGATTTCAGAGATAGTCATATTTCAAGAACTAATGCACGAAATTTCATATCTTTAGAATCCTCATCATAGGCACAGATTGCCGTTTAATTTTGGCAGTGTGATAGCGAATTTTGAAGTATTAACATGTATGAGATAGAAGAAAGTTTTGGGATTGGTACATCCGACTAGTTAATATCAGGCTTGTAAATGAGTGCATTTAACTAATATTTAGGGTGCTGAATTTAGTGGAATAAACGGATTATCTTAATCACGTCACATTTATTAGATACAGGGCAGGAGTAAAAAAAAAAAGTGGGATATTTGAGAAAAATTGACCGTTTGAAATAGAAACAAAACGTATTATTTATCAGTAAACATGTTTTCTTGATTACTTAGCACAAAACGGATGAACTACATTGTGACTTCAAAAGTCCGTCATTCTGAAATCCGGCAGATTCTAAAATCCGGAATCAAAACCATCTTTTTCATTCCTTTTTCTTTTACACTTTCAAGTTATGGGAGAAGAAAAATAGCAATTCTATATGAATTAAAAACTTCAAGATCGAAAGTAAAAATGTAAAAAAAGAATATTTGATTTTTTTTTACTTTCTTCTATCTTTACAAGAAGAAAGTATTGGATTCGTAAAAATTTTCGACTTTCTGTTTTCGACGGATTTATACGTTTTAGGGGTCATAGATTCCGAATAACATGTTTGTGCAAAATGTCTGTCTGTGAGTCTGCGCATCTGTGCATCTGTGAGTCTGTCTGTCTGTATGTGACACAAATTTTGTGGACGCTCTATCTCAAGAACTAATGCACGGAATTTAATAAAATTTATATTCAGTTAGTCCCTGATATAAATTGGTGCTGATTAGTTTTTAGTCCAAAAAACGCTCAACAGTTGGCGCTGCTATGCAGCCTTTTTCATGATTTCCGCAATAGCTCAATATTCAGAAATAATGCACGGATTTTCATCAAACTTCAGATTCAGTTAGTCCTTAACATTAATTGAAGTTTTGTACATTTTGGTGTAAATCGCTCAACAGGTGGCGCTGCTATACTGAATTTTTTACGATTTCCGCAATAACTCTATCTCAACAACTAATGCTTGCATTTTCATCAAACTTCAGATTCAAGTATACTTTGATATTAATTAGTGTTCTTTGTGTTTTGGTGCAAATCGCTCGACAGGTGGCGCTAATATGCTGCACTTTTCAGAATTTCCTTTACAGCTGTATCTCAAGAACTAATGCACTAATTTTCACTAAACTTCAGAATCAGTTCATCCTTGACATGAATTGACATTTTGTACATTTTGGTGTAAATCGCTCAACAGGTGGCGCTGCTATGCTGTACTTTTTCAGAATTTCCACTATAGGTGTATCTCAAGAACTAATGCAAGAATTTTCAGCAAACTTTAGAACCAGTTAGTTCTTGACATGAATTGACATTTTATACAGTTTGGTGTAAATCGCTCAATAGGTGGCACTGCTATGCAGTTTTTTGCGTTTTCCGCAATTGCTCTATCTCAAAAACTAATGCTTGGATTTTCAATGAACTTCAGATTCATGTATACCTGGACATCAATTATTGTTGTTTATGTATTTGTAAATCCCTCAACAGGTGGCGCTGCTATGCTACCTTTTTCAGAATTTCCGCTATAGCTCTATCTCAAGAACTAAGGCACGAATTTTTATCAAACTTCAAATTCAGATACACTTTGATATTAATTGGTGCTAAATTGATGTAATTTCTTCTACCATTTAAATGAGTTAATTGACGTGATTTACATAGAAGAAAGTTTTGTGATGGCCACAGCATGCTAGTTTTCATTTGTCACGGGCGATCATATATTCTGGGAACTGCACAGTTTCTTAGCGACAGGAACAAATTTGGGCGAAATTTGACTTATGCAATACACAATATATGGCCGAAACGAATCTTTGGAAACAGTGACATCAATGATGAGGAAGAATTTACAGGTTTTCACATTTCCCGTTAAAAGGCGCAATTTATGAGCTCATTGAACACGGAAAATTCGAAAATACATTAAGTGTCGAAAAAAGATGTATAGATGATTGGCTAAGCATCGCTGAGCTAAATAAAACGGAATATAATTCTAGTAGCTGCTCTGAAGACGAGGATAAACAACAGGCAGAAGAAAAGGTGTCACTAGAAAAAATCAGAAAATTGACTGGGGAATAAATATATGCTTTAGAGAAACAAGACTGTATTTACGAAATAGACATTCTTCATTTGTATAAAATGAAAAAAAAAACTTGTTAAAGAACGGCCAAAGAAATTGAAGCAAATAAAATTGTTATCGATGTTTCCGAAATTACAAGACAAGAAATAAATTCACTGTTTATTACATTTGTTTTCTGAAACATAGAAAATATCAATTAAAGTAATTTGGTTTTTTTATTTTCTCCTTTGCTTACATAACTATCGCTTAATAATGAATTAAATTATGGCTAAAAGCACCATTACAGTATACTACTACTATTGATACTCCTGGTTACTACTAATGATATTCCTTCAAAAATCCGGCATAGTCTTTGTACCTATGATGGCCGATTTTTGAAGTTATACTGCAATACGAGTAGAAAACTACTGCACAAAATCCCATAATGTTATTATCAGCTATGTTATTTATCAAAACCGGATGACGTCTTTCTTGATGACATTGCTGAATGTTTTCATAGTTAATTTTTACAGGAAAATGCATCCAAATAAAGGTTTTAACCTACATAGTTGTCATATCCCAAACCACTAAGAATCCCAAGTATTAGTAGTGATCTGTATAACAGATGGCAGCACTGTTTTGCATGCAACCATATATTTTGATGCAGTTGTAAGAAATGATTTGTTCTGAGAGCTGCGTTTTAGCGGCTGTTGTACATATGTAAATAAAACTATAAGTAATCTTATATTTATGTCTTTTTCCTTAGTAAATAGTAATAATAAGAGTGCGGCGATATAATAGTGGCGACGTGATGGGATTCAACCCAAGTTGAAATGTTGTAAAAAAAAATTTTTGAAAAAAAAAAAACGAAAGAAAAAGAGAACGAAAAATGGCCGATAAAGTAATAATTTCTCTGGGGCGGTTAGAAGAATATAATGCGAATGTTCCTTGGACAATTTACGTCGAAAAAATTGACTTTTATTTCTCAGCAAATAGCATCAAAAATGATGAGATGAAGAAAAATATATTGTGAAGTTCTGTTGGAACAACAACGTTTGCCATTTTACGAGTTATTATTGTTCCGAATACTCTGAATGAGATCAGTTACGAAGATCTCTTAAAGAAAGCTAAAGAGCATTTTTCACCACGCACTAGTGTAACAGTGGAACGATTTAAGTTTCAGAAACGACTAAGGAAACAAGGAGAGAATATAGCAGATTTCATACGGGATTTACGTCGTTTATACGAATATTGCAACATCGGAAGTACGCTTAATGACCGCCTGCGTGATCAATTGGTGTTTGGGATCCAGGATGAGAAGATACAACTGAAATTACTGGGTTCTAGAGACTTAACGTTCCAAACAGCGGTAGAAATAGCAGAGTCGTTTGAATCAGAGGAGGCTGGAGTAAAATTCTTACACATCGGAGAAAGTACGACTGACAATCAAGTGCGTGTTTCGAAAGTAGAGACAGCGAAAGTAGAGAAGTTCGCTCATGCACCTAAGCCTAAAGAAGATAGATTCGCTCCAAGAAACCGTGTTACAGATGTTCTAAAAATCATAATCCAAAATTCTGCCCTTTTAAATCTACAGAATGCCATTTTTGCCATCGATTGAGTCATTTAAAAATTTGTTGTCGAAATCGAAAATTTGGAATGGAAAATGAGAAAAAGTTTAAGAAAAGAAAAATTAAATCTGTTCCGGAAGAATATTGTTTAAACTTCATGGACGAAAACTTCAGTAATGTGTCGTGGGTAAAATCGGTTAGAATAAATGGTGTAATAGTCCAGGCAATGGGGAATTTTACCTAGCAAAATTAATGGTAGTACTAGAAATCGGCTTTATAGATGTTTTTTGGGTCGCTGAATCCGAATTTGTAACTTCCTACCAAAATTTCCCCCGGCAACCTCCCCAAATTTTGGTAAAAAGCCCCCCCCCCCAAAAAAAAAGGTTTTTATTAAAAAATTCCATTTTTTATTGTTTTAGGGGGAAATTATCTAGAAATTTAGAAAGTAGATAAAATTTCCAACAAATTAGATACATGACATTATGACTTAGGATGAAGGGGAAAGGGATCTGCCTCGGAACATGCGCGCGGTGCTGCGCAAACTAAGTTGCGCAATTCCACTTAACCACTCACACGTTTACATTAGCCCTCCCATCTTCCCTCCGAAGTTTTTCTATAAGTTTTACTTTAAGTTTTTTGGGTCGCTGAATCCGAATTTTTAACTTACCCCCAAATTCCCCCCCCCCGAAAACCCTCCCAAATAGTTGTTTTTAACTTAAATTTCTTATTGTTTTAGGGGAAAAGCATTACAAAATTCAGAAACTAGACAAAATTTCCAACAAATTGGATATATGACTTTATGAATTAGAATGAACGGGGAGGGTGAGGGCTGCCTCGGAACATGCACTGCGGCGCTACGTGCACTAAATGATGAAGTCCAGGCAATAGGGGATTTTATCTGGGAAAATTAATGGTAGTACTAGAAATCGGTTTTCTAGATGTTTTTTAGGTCGCTGAATCCGAATTTGTAACTTCCCACCAAAATTTCTCCCGGCAACCACCCAAAAAATTGGTTTTTGAGAAAAGCGCGCGGGGAAAGTTCCGAGGCAGCCCCCTCTCTCCCCGTTTATCCTACGTCATAATGTCATATACCCTATTTGTTGCAAATTTTGTCTAGTTTCTGAATTTTGTAATGCTTTTCCCCTAAAACAAAAAGAAATTTAAGTTAAAAACAACTATTTGGAGGGGGGTAAATTTTGGGGGTAAGTTAAAAATTCGGATTCAGCGACCCAAAAAACTTAAAGTAAACCTTATAGAGAAACTTCGGAGGGAAGATGGGAGGGCTAATTTAAACGTGTGAGTGGTTAAGTGGAATTGCGCAACTTAGTTTGCGCAGCACCGCGCGGATGTTCCGAGGCAGATCCCCCCTTCCCCTTCATCCTAAGTCATAATGTCATATATCTAATTTGTTGGAAATTTTGTCTACTTTCTGAATTTCTAGCTACTTTTCCCCTAAAATAATAAAAAAAAAAATGGAATTTTTTAATAAAAACCTTTTTTGGGGCCTTTTTACCAAAATTTGGGGGGGGGGGGTTGCCGGGGGAAATTTTGGTGGGAAGTTACAAATTCGGATTCAGCGACCCAAAAAACATCTAGAAAGCCGATTTCCAGTACTACCATTAATTTTGCTAGGTAGAGTCCCTATACGGTCTCTAATGCCTGGACTATAAATAAACAATTTGAAATTGATACTGGTGCGACTCATACTATTGTGAGTAAAAGTGTTGCAAACAAACTGTTCTCAGGTAAGCTGCCTTTAATTCAATCTAAAATTAAGCTACAAACTTATACTAAAGATTCTTTAACTGTTTTGGGGGAATTAAAAGCAAATGTTGTTAATGATGAATATGATATACCCGATTTAGGAATATAGTAATTAAAGAGGAGGGTCCGAGTCTAATCGGAAAAACTTGGTTAAAAGCATCAAAATTATTTTGGCCTAATGTAAATATGATTAAAATCATTTCGAAAGATGATTTATTTAGAAATTTTACTAATGTTTTTGCTGACCGGATTGGGACAATCAAGGATCCTCCCGTGTCAATAAATTTGAAAAAAGATGCAAAAATAGTATTTCTTAAGTCTCCACCTGTTCCTTTTGCTTAAAAAAAGCCACTGATATAGAAATAGAACGATTAACTAACGAGGGTATTCTAAAACCTTTTGATCATTCGGAATGGGCTAGTCCTATAGTAATTTTTCCTAAGCGTAACGGTTCTGTTAGAATATGTGGTGATTATAGAGCAACAGTTAATGCTAATACTGAAAATGATAATTATCCCCTTCCTAGAATGGAAGAATTATTTTCTAAATTATCAGGTGGAAAATTTTTTACTGTTTTTGATTTAAAAGATGCGTATTTACAACAACCTGTAGATAACGAAAGTAGTAAAATTTTGACTATAAATACACATAAAGGTTTATTTAATGTGTTATAAACCTTTTAGTTAGTGTAAAATGTGCTCCTGAAATGTTCCAAAGAAAAATTGAACATATTTAAAAAAAAAATGAATATGTTGGTGTATTTTTAGATTGTAATTATAAGTGCTAGTAATGAATCAGAACATTCTGAAAGAGTTGAAAGTGTTCTGAAATGCTTTTCTGAGCATGGTATAAGATTAAATAAGGAAAAATTAAAATTTATCGTTTCGGAAATTTCTTATTTAGGACATAAAATATCTCAGGAAGGAATTAGACCTATTCCAGAAAAAAAGTTAATACTATTTTGAATACTCCTATTCCAAATAATGTTTCACAATTGCGTTAATTTTTAGGCTTAAATTCTTATTATAGAAACTTCGTGCCTAATATTTCAGATGTTTTAAAACCTTTACACAGATTATTAGATAATAATGTAAAGTGGATATGGTCAGAAAAGCATGGAAAAGCGTTTCAGAAAGTTAAACAATTATTATGCACATCTCCTGTTTTAGAATTATATGATGTTGAAAAATATATAGTTTTAAACTGTGATGCTTCTGAATATGGTATAGGGTCAATTTTAAGCACATTGTTGAGGGTAAAGAGAAACCTATTGCTTATGCTTCTAGAACTTTAAATAAAACTGAAAGAAATTATGCAATGATTGATAAAGAAGCTTTATCTGTATTGTTTGGTGTCACTAAATTTCACCAATATTTAGCTGGAAAACAGTTTAAAATTATAACAGATCATACACCCTTAAGTAGATTGTTTGATCCTGTTAAAAAGGTACCTGATACATTATCACCTAGAATGCTGAGATGGTCGTTAATGTTAGCTGGGTATGATTATACAATTGAATATTGAGTTGAATTGAGGTAAATGTGAGTTGAATAGAGGTAAATTTGAATTGATGTAAATTTGAGTTGAATTGAGGTAAAAATAATAAAAATGCGGACGCATTAAGTAGATTACCTCTCCCAGAAACTGTAAATATAGCAGGTAATCCTGTGGAAGTAATGTTCGCTTCAAATAATGGTAATTGGCCTATTACTTCTAAAACTATTGCAAAGGGGACAACTGAAAATCCTGTAACTAAACTAATTTTAGAGTGGGTGTTACATGGATATCCAAAAAAGGTTAAACAAGAAGAATATCAACCATATGTTCGTAGAAGGGAGGAAATTTCCTGTCTAGAAAATTGTCTGTTGTGGGGACATAGAGTGATCGTACCAGAGGAAGGCCGTGAATATATATTAAAATTACTGTATTCCGTTCATCAGGGTATATCGAGCATGAAAGCAAAAGCTAGGGGGGTAGTTTGGTGGCCAAATATGGATAAAGAAATTGAACAAATGGTAAATTCTTGTAATAGATGTCAGATGTTTGCGAGGGATTGTCCCAAAATG
Source organism: Maratus speciosus (assembly GCA_963932465.1). Lineage (NCBI taxonomy): Eukaryota > Metazoa > Arthropoda > Arachnida > Araneae > Salticidae > Maratus > Maratus speciosus. The sequence goes on along the minus strand of OZ010786.1, from coordinate 539,036,719 downwards.
GAACCCTTGAAATGGAAATCTGAACTACTCTGGGCAAGGATCCATAGAGATAATGCCGGACCTTTTGAAGGTAAAATATTTTTAATAGTAGTCGGTTCTTATACTAAATGGTTGGAGGTAGAGGTAGTAGCCAGGTTTGATAGTAAAACTGCAATTAAGGTATTAAGGAGAATTTTTGCTACATTTGGATTACCTGTTGAATTGTTCAGTGATAATGGTCCCGCTTTCACAAGTGATGAATTTGAGGAATTTCTTAAAATAATGGAATTAAGCATATGCCTATTCCACCTTATCATCCGTCTTCGAATGGACAAGCGGAAAGATATGTGCAAACTGTGAAAAATTGTCTTAAAAAGCTAGATAAAAGTGACATAACATCGTCAATTTCACGATTTTTGTTAGAAAATCATTCACTCCTCATTCAGTGACTGGTAAAACTCCTGCTGAATTAATGTTTAGAAGGCCAGTTCGAACAACCCTTCACTTGGTATTACCATCAAAACCTAAAATATAGCAACCCCCTGCACAAATATAAGCTTCATGATTTAGTTTTTGTTAAAAATTTTGGAAAAGGGGAGAAATGGGTAAAAGGAAAAATTATGAAATTATTGGAGAATAGATGGGTTTTAGTAAATAGATGTGAAGGAATAATGTGTAAGCGTCAAATTCATCAGATGAGACGTAATAAAGAGAAAAGTGATGAAATACCAGAGAGAGTTGTAGAGATTAATCGAAATGATAAACTAATGTCAGACAAAGTTGAAAATATGGGACATAGTGGTAAAAATTACAGTGATTATGATAGGTATGAAAGGGTTAACCAAAACCGTTTTTCTGGCATTAATACAAAACGAAAAGACCAGCTTAATAATGATAATACTACAGAACCAAGACAATCTCAGCCTTCGCAATATATAGTAACAGGTACAGTTGTGAGTAATAAAAATGATAATACAACAGATAAATCTGTGAAAAATAATTTGACTGAAACTTATGACGAGGACTGTAAGAAAAGTGCTCCAGTTAGAAGAAGTCAAAGAGCAAGATTGCCTGTAGTCCGTTTGAACTATAACAGGAAACCAACAAGAATCCCAAGTATTAGTAGCTATCTGTATTAACAGATGGCAGCACTACACAATCTGAAATTGTAAGGTTTGCATGCAACCAGATATATCGATGCAGTTGTAAGAAATGATTTGTTCTGAGAGCTGTGTTTTATCGGCTGTTGTACATATGTAAATAAAACTATAAGCAATCTTATAGTTATGCCTTCTTACTTAGTAAATAGTAATAATAAGACTGCAGCGATATAATAATAGTCATTCATTTTCTTATTATTTAACGATAAATCGTGAATTATAATTAACATTTCACCTCGTATTTAAACATGTATGAAAAAATTAAATTATAAAATTTTGTAAAACGACTTGTTAGAAAATGTCTGATAGCACATTCTTATTCAACATGCAAAAATAATTCAAAATATGTTTATTTCAAATCAGATACAAACAGACTCGAACTGGCCTGCCGGCCCATCTGCTCGAGGGCCGGTGCACTCTCACCCAGGGAAAACCTTGCGCCTCTAAATGCCTAAGCCGCTCCAGTATTTTTCCCCTCGTTGTATACATGCGTTCTGACTAGTTGACTGATTTTCGAAAGTCCGTTTAGGGAATAATTATCAGTCAACAGACAGACAGTACAAGAGAGGTATTTTTTATTATGACAAACAAATGTAAGATACATTCAATCAACTTCAGGATCGGAAACCAAAGTAGGCATATTTGCATGCCATTGAGAGAAAAAAATCCAGGGCATTCCCATGCATCCAGGGAAAACTTTCTTAGCCACTGCGCCCTGGGCTGTATTTTTTTATCGCTTCTTTGAATGATATCTTTTAAATTTTTACCAAATATTTTGCGTATTTTCAGTTCTTTAGCTTTTAGTACCTTCCCCTCCCTCTTTAAAGCTGGACCAGAATGCACCTGTAATTAAAACTGTTCTTTATGAATATAAATTGAGAAAAGTAAGAGATAAATATCAGAAGGCAAAAAACTTTTTTGCGGGGATTTTGTTGTTGATTGGAAAAGTTTATCTTACTTTTCGGAGGATACAGACTTGATGACACTTCTGGATTACAGTCCTGTAAACTGTGGAATTCAGAGGCCAGCGTTTTTTGTTATTCACAAATTCTATAACATAATTTTTGGTTAGTAATCTTCACTATATTTAATGGCAGACTTTTCGTGGATAAATAACTATTAGGAAATTCTAGTAAGTATGTATTTTAAATTTTTTAAAGTTTGGTTTAATCCTTGAAAAATCTATTATTAAATAAAGCGAAGATTATATTGTGAAATAATAGGTTTAAAAAAAAGAAACTGGACGCAGGGTTCTGCAACTTCCGTAAATATAATCCCTTGGGCATTTGCTTCAATTGTCAAAATTTAAATATTTCCCTTCATGTCTAATTATGATGAAAATGCTGAAAATCATGGGAAAAGTATGCTGATGAGAGTAAATTTAGTAAATTATTTTAATGATTTTAGTGAAAATATCAATTCAGCAGTTTATGAATACATAAAGTCATTTTTAAACACCTTGGGGACGAGCGACCGGTATACGTGCCGCGTAATTTGCTCAGAATACGTGATTATTCCGACAAATAAATTTTTATTGTAAATTTTGCCTTCCTTAATCCAAGAATTTTACCGATTCAATTCGGCAAAAGTTTTTGTTTTGAAAAACCGATGATGAAAGATTAAAAATTCTGTAAAAGACGCTCGTCCTGAAGCGGTTAAGGATAGAAAATTCCTCTTCCTACAAGATACCTGACTAGCAAAAGTAAATGCTGCCAGATTGTAACGAAAATTGAATTTATCTCATTATCAACTGACTGATAACTAATTTTTATTATTGTAAAGAAATATACTTAGAAAAAAGCTAAAGCTCTTAGAAGCACCGCATCAACTCTATGTGGCGCCTAGTGGATTTCAGTAGTTTATTTACCAACTTTTTGTACATTTGCGTGATAAGCGGAATAAAAGTGGTTATCCCTTACTAATTCCGTTAAAAACAGTGATAAAAAAAATCTCTATGAACCAATAGACTGGGAATAATGCCTACTAATTATTGTTATGTATAAATTATGTTTCCGAAATCGTCTACATTAAAAAAAAATAGTACCAACCTTGAATTTTCAAAAAATAACACCCATTTTTGATATCTTATTCCAGTTTCTTGAGCCCAAACAGCTAGGAAATGTCATTGTTTCTTCAAATTAGCTTAAACCTTGATAGAGTTAGAAGAGTGTAATTATGAGGATGTTAAATTGTAGAAACATTATTTTGCATCTTCATAAAAACAATTGTATTAGTTTTTTTTAAATTAATTTTTTAAAGAGATACATTGAATAAACCCAAACATATTACACACTTTTTTTTTGCTATTCAAAAACATTTCTTTTATAATTAAAACTATTAAAAAATTTTGAATTATGACCTACATTAACTTTTGAATACAGCAAACCACAATCGTTAAAAACGCCTGCGTATAAGTTTACAGCTCATTTGAATAATTATTTTTTGAGAGAGAGAGAAATTTTGCCTTTCCATTTTTTTATCGAAAGATCCAGAGAAAAAAAAAAAAAAAAAAAAGGTATGGGGCGTACCAGAAACACTTTGTAGATTTTTCTTTAATGTTTCTTTAAGTTTATTTTAAATTTAAAATTACTCTATAATTTTACTGATGATTAATAGAGTTTTTCGGCAGAGATTCTATTAAGATCTTCATTTTATTTTCCGAAATTTATGGATAAATTCCCCACACTGTGTGTTTTATAACTGCATTGAGATTTAAGAAAAGTATCGAAACTATATCTGTTTCTTGTCTGGCAAGGAATTTAAATTAGGGTGTCAAAAATGGATGTTACCATTTGAAAAATCAAAGTTCGTGCATTTTGTAATATATAGACAATCGCTAATTAATAGCATTTATAAATAGCATTTAATAGTCGATATTATTACCAATCTATAGGTACCCATGTCATTTTTATACGTTCATTTACAGGAGAATTGGGAGGAAGTGTTCACTTTTTCCCTCATGATTCTTATAAGGTATCTATTGACAAAAGAATAAAATATGAAACCGACAGCTTTGGTATCAGTCATCTGCTACAAGCGGGTCTGTGTTCAACTTGTTGGAACTTTTAAATATTACATGATTTGTTTTAGAAAATTGCGTAGCATTCTGAAGACATTATGGAACTTTAAACGTGCCCGGGGAATATAGCAAAGCCTTCTATTTAGATTCAGAGATATAATATTAAGCATAGCTGCCAACTCTATCGCTTTTTTGTACCACAGAAAAATAATAGTAAATTTTACTTTCTTTTCTCATTGTAATTTGCCGATTAAATAGGGCAAAATTTTGTACTTTATTCTATCTTTACAAGAAGAAAGTATTGGATTCGTATAAATTTTCGAGTTCTGGTTTTCAACGGATTTACACGTTTTAGAGGTCAGAGATTCCGAAAAACAGGTTTTTACAAAATGTCTGTCTGTGAGTCTGTCTGTCTGTATGTATGTGACACAAATATTGTGGGCGCTCTATCTCAAGAACAAATGCACGGTACGGAATTTTATAAAAATTTATATTCAAGCAGTCCCTAACATAAATTGGTGCTGATTAGTTTTTGGCGTAAATCAACCAACAGGTCGCGCTGCTATGCCGCAGTTATCGCGATCTCTGCAATAGATCTATCTCAAGAACTAATGCACGGATTTTCATCAAACTTCAGATTCAGTTATTCCTTGATATGAATCAGTGCTGGTAACGTTTTGGTGTAAATTGACCAACAGATGGCGGTGCTATGCAGCATTTTGCAGCATTTACACGATTTTCGTAATAGCTCTATCTCAGGAAATAATGCACGGATTTTTATCAAACTTCAGATTATGTTAGTCCTTTACATGTATTGACGTTTTGTACCTTTTGGTGTAAATCGCTTAACAGGTGGTGCTGCTATTCTGCATTTTTTGTGATTTCTTTAATAACTCTGTATCAAGAACTAATGCTTGGGTTTTCAACAAACTTCAGATTCAGGTATACCTGGATATAAATTAGTGCTGTTTATGTTTGGTGCAAGTCCCTCAACAGGTGGCGCTGCTGTGAAGCATTTTTCACGATTACCACAATAGCTCAATCTCCAGAACTAATGCACGGATTTTCATCTAACTTCAGATTCATTTCCTCCTTGACATGAATTGACATTTTATATATTTTGGTGTAAATCGCTCAACAGGTCGCGCTGCTATACTGCATTTGTTGTGATTTCCGCAATAGTCCATTTCAAAAACTAATGCTTGGATTTTCAACAAACTTCAGATTACGGTATACCTTGATATGAATTAGTGCCGTTTATGTTCTGATGAAAATCGCTCAACAGGTGGCGCTGCTATGCTGAATTTTTCAGACTTCCACCTATAGCTATATCTTAATAACTAATGCACGAATTTTCATCGAACTTCAAATTTAGATATGAACTTCAAATTCAGATATTCAACTTTGATACGAATTGGTACTAAATTGATGTAATTCCTTGTACCATTTAAATTGTTTAATTAACGTGATTTATATGGAAGAAAGTTTTGTGATGGCCACAACATGCTAGTTTTAATTGCTCTGTGATACAAAAAAGCGCAAGATGTTGGCGGCTATGTATTAAGCCATTTTCCTATTTGGTGCTATGCGGATGTTTTAAACCTTGTCAAGCAATAGCAAAGATACAACACAAGCAAGTAAAATTTACGTGAGTTCGTTAGATATTTTTACGCCGTCTGAAAATCCAAGGTCTGCGCCATTTTCCCTGGCCCAGTACGACCCTTTGATACAAAATGGCTCTTAACTAGTGTTATTTTAACAAAAGCGTTTTCTCAGAAATTATCATAAAATGTTATGATATATTAAATTATATAGCGTACAACTTTTACTGTTTGGAAAATAATAATTGCACATAGGCCTACATATTAATGTAAATATAATAAAATGTAAAATTCTGAAGATGACGGCATCTGTTATTAAAGAAATGGTGCATGTTGTAAGCAATTAGCTAAAATTCAGAAAATTTAGTGATCTGTATTAAATTTTAGATCTGACTTCAAACATAATGAAATAGTATAATTGATAGTAAAATATATGATGTGTTGATGACGATATCTATTATTAAAAAAAATTGGTGCCTAAAGTAAGCAATTAGCTAAAATTCAGAAAATTTAATGATCTGTATTAAATTTTAGGCCTAACTTCAAACCAAATGAAATAGTGTAATTTTAGAAGTTCTTAAATCATTACTAAATTTAAAGTAACACAAATGTGCGATTACAAATTATTTGATGCGTTATCCGCCGTATTTCAAATTCTTTAAATATAATACAATGTAGAATTCTGAAGATGACGAGATCTGTTATAAAATAACTTCACGCATAACATAAGTAATTAGCTAAAATTCAGAAAATATAATGATATGTATTAAGTTTTATGCATAACTGCAAACTTAATGAAATAGTGTGATTTTATAAGTTCTTAAATCATTACTAAATCTAAAGCAACACACATGTGTGATAAGAAATTACTTGATGCGTTGTCTGTCTTATTTCAAATTCCTTTCTAAAACATTAAACTAAAACGTGAGTAGAATGATGCTAGCTACTCAAGGGAATCCAAATTTATGCCATAGTAATTTAGATTCTTTGGCACTCTTGCTCGTAAAAAGCTTTGCAAGCTTATTTAACTAAAGTAATGTTGTCTGACCCATCATATATTTGTTCAGTTTGTTTACTACTTTAGTTTTATTTATATGTGTATTTTCCCTTTTATTTTCGCTTATATTTTCATTATGAAAGTTAAATCCTATTAGTAATATTTAGGAAATAGGAATTTGCATTCATGCTATTGTTTTAATTTTAAGCGGGTTTTATATATACATATTCGAAATCAACTCTAAGAAAAGCGTATATTCTGTAGAGTTTGTCACAAAAAATAATAAATATATAAAAATAAATACATATAGTTATGCTTATGTATGAATAAATATATATAAATATAAATATCTTTAAATAATTAGAATTGAACATAAATATAATAATTTAGCATAAATGTAGTAGATTGTATAGAACGATATAAGACAAAAGATATTAAGTAAAATTATTAAAATATACACTTTTCTTTGCTTTATGAATTTTCAATGATGATTGTTGAAAATAAAAATTGCATAATCATGTCTATTTGAAATACCTAAGTAGATAATGGAATGCAAGACAAAAAGAGAACAAATTAGTTATATATATTCGATAAAATGCTTCAAAAGTGTGATTTAATTCGTAACTGTGTTTAATACAAATTTTAAGAACAAAAATGAAGGATAATTTAATATATTTTCTTTTCCCTCTTATATATATTTAAACAATAAAATAAACAAAAAGAAATCGGAAATATAATACTTCATAGCAAATAATTGTAAGAATTTTAATTACAGGTATAGATATATATTTAATAGAACTTATAGTTTAACCCGTAACTGGAGACGGGAGACAGAATGACTCCGCATTGTTGTTTGTCATGTTCTTTGTCATGTCTGATTATCATGTGTTTTTTGTCCCTGTATAAAATCATTCATCAGTACCAACAAGTAGTTGTTTTATCATTACATGATTACCGGAATATATTGCGTTTCTAAAAAAAAATTCGAATGCTGTTTACAAAAGACAAAAAATGAAAATAAAATTTATCTCTCAACGTGTAAGAAAATTCATGTCTCCAGTTACGGGTTAAGATCACACAGAGTAAGTTAGTTATGGGAGTAATTACATATTACGGCTTAAAACTCCTACATTTCTAAGAAGTTGCTTATGTGAAATAATTTCTTTCAAAAGAGGTTTTTTTCAAAAGACTTGGATATCCTTTTTTGCATATGAAGTAACAATGCAAGCTTTAAACTTGTGATGATGATTTCCCTTCGTTAACAGCAATTTATGATGTCGAGTTATGTGGAAACACGTCTAACTCCTAACGTAAAAGTAACTTCTAAACCTATCGAGGTTTCTCCTTCATAGCGGTTACTTCAGATCGATATCTTCACATTTAGAGAATAGTATAAATTTCCATTATAACTTTTTAAAAATATATAGCTCTGTGCACATTTTCCCATAAAAGTATCGCATAGGAACAAGTGGTGATTCCAAGTAGAGGCGTTGTGCAAATTTTCCTGCAATTATCCTCCTTATTTTCAATTGAGTTAAGATCGCATAGTTTCTAGTTTCCGGAGAATCTAACCATTGTGAAATTTACTTATCTATCCGCTAACCTTAGGTAAAAAAAAATATTTTTTAAAATTATTCAAAGTATGTTTCTTATTTTATAACATGGTTACAAAATTTCAACAACTTGTACAATTCTGCCTGTGCAATCAATCACATACAACCTATACACCCTAATAAAATCAATGATGATAAGATTGTATATCAGTTTGATAAAATATCCAACAATGGCACATAGCCTAAAAGTTGTGAAATGAGGTTTTTCAAATGTTATAACATAATTTTCATAAATCTACTCGCCATTTATTGAGCATTGCTCAAAAAATGGCTTTATAGTTAGAATATATATATGATTCCTTTAAATCGATTATAGATTCTTTAAATTTTACGTGCTTATCAAAAAAGCCTTCATGATCACGGAAGGTCCACCATATTTCTCATTTATGATATACATAACTAATTGAGCTTACTCAAAAAGAAATTTCAATAAATTCTCAGGAGGAATCATAGATGCCTTCAATCTAATTCAATTAAGGAGCAACAAGTTCAAACGAGTTAAATTATTGTGAGTCTATTGCAATGTTAACCCTTCAAAGCTGCCAAATGACAGTAAGAGGAAAGAAAAAAAGGTTCAAAATAAGAAAGTTGTGAAAGAAAAATTAAGAAAGAAAAATTACGTGATACGCATAGCTTTTGAAACATTTTCTAACAGTTACAGTATACTGTAACAGAATCTTACTATTTAATAGGGTAAAAAACAGATATATAAATAAAAACTCAAAAATACACATCATTTTTATTATGTTTAAAATAGTGCAGTATCACTGATGTACAAACCAAAGGATTTTTCCTCATAGGCCATAATGTAACGGAAATATTTCATTGCGCTTATCTATAAATTATAAATGTTATGCACTTTATATTTCCCATCGAAGAATTCTGTGTTACACATCACTAACGCATATCAGTGTAATTATGTTTGGAACTGTATAATTATACTAAAATGCAGTGTAAAATATTTTCCCCACAGATCATAATTTAACAAAACTCTTTTATTCGTCTCTATAAACTAAGTATTAATACAAAACAAATAAGGTGTTGCTATGCAACGTACTATATATTCACAAATTAAAAGATGTAAAAAACATATGAATAACATAAATCTGTACGTTCGGTTTAATCTTTAAAAACTTCGTCAGGAGAAAACATTTCTAAAATATAAATCGACAAAAACTCTTCACATGCTACATTTTATAAACAATTCAAAATACAAATCAGTGTAACGGAAACTTCTTAATCCCAAATAAACAGTTCAGTGGCGCCATCTTTTAACCAAAGAAAACAACGATCAAAGAAGTGCTGTAAAAAATGGAAATTTTCAACGACTTTTCAAAATAGAAATCCAGATTTCAGGAACGTGAAAGGAAACATTATTATTACATACTTCCTGGATCCGTAAACAAATTTCTAAAGATTCAAGAATAATAGCATTGAACGGAACAACTTGCTTGAAAATAACTTTAGCATGTTCAAAGTCTATAAATGAAATGAGTCCTTTATGGAAGCTTCTTGAGAGTGCTGTAGAAAATTTATGAAACTTCAAATAATTTTTATGTTCTTTCAATCTTTCAAAAAATGGACGTTTAGTCATGCCTATATAGGAAGAGATTGTCCCATCTGTAAATTTAAAGGGAATTTCATACACCACAGAGAAAGATAAAAAAGCAATTGAATCTATTTTTTTACTCATAAAATTTAATAATGTCATAGAAAGTTCCCGTTAATTCCTCCCCCTCCCCCAAATTAAATCAAGTTTACCGAAAGATTCCATATGTTCCTATATTATTTGATATTATTTGAAAAGTTAGAAAAGTTATTCACGAAATACAATATACAACTTGTAGCCTCTAATTCTATGACAAATATTCTAAATATATCACCGTATCGTATGCCATTTCTCTCTTCTCATAATGCTGTAGAAAATGCCACACGTTATAGAATAATTCCTTTTCAAGTAATTTATACAGTACTGTCTAAACTTCAATACTTTTGATTGCATTTACAAAAAACCTTGTTATTAGCTATATTGAATTATTCTCTGCAAACAGTTCACATTCGATTTCGCGACGGATTTATTACTAATTTAATTTTCATTTCATTGAATTCAGTATATCTTTTTTTTTTCATTATTCTAAAAGGTGCTTACTGTTGCAACAAACTGAAGCATTTTTTCAGCACCCTTCTTAGTGTGAAATGTGTGGAATCATTATCCCATAATAATGTGTAATTTTATAACCGCTTTGTAGTGAAATATAATTAATAATCACATTTAATAGGGTCGTCTAAAAATTTTACTAAACAAATTTTCAAAGTCACTAATTTTAAACACAACAAAAATTATTTATTATTATTATTATTATTATTATTATTGCTATTAATATTATTATTATGGAAAATAATATGAAAACACTCGAAGCTTTTCATTAAAAAAATTCGTTTTGATAAGTTGCAATTGATTCTTAATGATAGTATTACAGAATTTGCTACATATATCTTTAATATAGATTCCTTGAATGTTCATTTTATTTATTATTCTTTTAACTTTTAAAGTAACTATTTGAAATCAAAGTATATCGTGAAGAAATAAAATCTATTCCTCAAAATGTTTTACATTGCAAATTATTACTTTGCTCCAAATCATTTACAGAAGACAATATCAAATCCGAATGAAGTGATTCCATATTAAATCTGTGTATTTTGTTAGGTATTATACAGATAAATCTCTTTTTATTAGGAATTCATAAACTGCTGAATAAAAACTGTACACATTTTTACTTAATGTGTATTTTTCCATATAATATTCAAAATAGAGCAATAAAAATGTACAATGAATATTGAAATACATACAGGATACAAAACATAGATATTTTTGTGGTTGTCCCACATTTATCTTTACAACTTTGACCCTCCATAAAAAACTAAACGAAAGAAGATAGTTAACGAAGTTCGGTTTTGTGTGCGTTTAACAGCAATTTAACCCATTTTTGCCTAGTGTCCAATTTTTTGGACGCTTCAAATTTCAATAATTTTTTTATAATATTCTTCTTCTTTATAACATGAAAATTTTCTAAAATAAGTAACTATAAATTTCTTTATCTGTCAACGAATAACGACAGCATAAGGTGAATGCTTATTTGCTAAAAGACGGTTTTTTTCGGAGAAAATGTACTTTTCATTTTTTATGATGGCGAAATGTAAAAAGTATGTTAAATTGATTTTTTTGTACCAATAACCGAAATAAATAAGTAATAATCTTAGCTTGTAGACTTATTTGAAATATGTATTTTTTAAAATTGTGAAACTATATGTTCAAGCCTATATTTTATGCCTTTTTATAACGCATAAAATATAGAGTACTAGGCACAAATGGGTACATATTTTTATTAACCATTTAGGAGACAGTTATTTATGTAAAATTCTTTTCAAGATGAGTATGAAAAAATACTTTTTTAAAGCCTGAAATACGATTATTCCTAGTTTATTATTACTAATGCTTATAATGTTATTATTCTCTGTAAAGAATAACATATTTTTTCGTAGTTCATGAAAATAATAATTATATAATATGCAATTTAAAAGCTTATTTTATATTAATTTAGACAAAACATATAATTATACATATTATATTATTACAAATAGTCTGCATATTCCATTATTTAGTAGGTTTACATTTTATCAAATAAATACAAAACTAATTTAGCGTAATTTTTTCAAGTATTTTTCTATTTGATTTTGCAACATTTTTTTTTTTTTAATAATAACTTTAATTAAGTTTATAAAGTTTTATTTGTACTAAAAATTATGTTTTTGCTTTTAGGGACTGTACTACACCGTAAGATCCATACCTGGTGATAGCTGTACTACATGAAAAGGCCCAGTCTGTGGTCTGGTTCATAGAGAAAAAGTCATATACACAAGACCAAAGGAATTTCCGAACAAAATACGGACGTCACCCGCCACCATGCCATCACTACGCACGTGGACTCATGTTCATGCTCTCCTAGAATCACATAAAACTTTGCAACTTTTTGTTCATTACACAATAAAGAAATATTTGTTGTCTAATTTCGTTTACGTTTTATGGAAGATCAATGTTGTAAAGATAAATTTGGGAAAATTAGCAAATTAAGATATATTACCTGATCAATGTTTTAAGCAAAATCCCAGAAATACACTTTACTTACCTAAAAAAGAAAGAAAAAATTATTTTATAAAATCACAAAAAACAAAATTTAACTGAAATTATTTCAAGAATGTTTATGGAAATACCAAGAAGAAGTATTTTAAAAAGTTAAAATAACCTTTATATAAGTAAAAAGTAAAGTTTATTTTTCAGTTCCGAATTTACTAAAAAATAAATTTTGTAATATTATCCCTCTATTTATTATCTATTTTTTCACCGTACATGATTAATTATTTATAAAAAGTATGTTGCATTAATCTTAGTAAACATTATTTAACTTTTTTTAAACTTATTACTGCATATGTTTTTCTATGATAAATATATGTTTAAATAACTGAATCTCGTGTCATTTAAGTAGCTCTCGCTGCAAATTTTTAAAACAGAAGAGTATTTACAAATTATATATAACAAAATATCGCTTTAAAAACCTCTTTCAACTATGATGTTTTTTTATTTATTTATTTATTTATATATTTTTTTTATCAAATGATAAAAATAAAAATATCTATTCTTCATTATTAAAATCCGCATGTATTTTATACATGAATTTATTTATATTTTATAGGTGCATTTTATACATCCGCATGTATTTATACACGATATACTTGTAGCGCAGTATTAAATTAATTTGTAATTATCAAACATAGGAATAACGTTTTTCCCGATTTATAGCTGAGAATTATGCCATATGGGTGTTATAGTTGTAGTGCAATATTAAATAATATTATGATTATCAAACATATATATATATATATATATATATATATATATATATATATTTCATATTTATAGGCAATAATTTGAAATTAGTAATTATAATTAGTAATTCATTACTATTTAACATACTTTAAAAAATTATTATATAATTTGGAATAATAAAGTTTATATGCTCACGCGATATTAGAAAATAAAGCATTTTGAAAAACGCTATTATTAGTGGTTTTTTTTTGGTTTTTTTTTCAAACATATTGGCATACAGCGTGTCATAATATACATTACCAAAAATATTTATTAAATCAAATATTAAAAAAATATATTAAATAAAATGTATATTAAATTGAGTCAAAATTATTTTAGTATAAAAAATCAATATTTTGAGATATGAAGAACATAATAAAATATTAACATGATTCCCCATTTAAATCAAAGATTTAATATATTATTTATTTCGCTTTTTTATTTTATTATTTAGTTAGATTAGAGATTAAAATTAATTCTATTATTCCAATAAAATTATATTTTCAAATGTGAAACTGTTAACTAACAAAAATAAAGCACCAAGCTTCTGTTAAATCAATTATATCTTATCTTTTAAAAAAATATTACTTTTTTTATATGCATTCTAATGTGATGGATTTTTGTAACGATTTAAAAATAATGAAAAGTGACATATATGAATTTATAAATTAAATAAATTAATTTTAAACGTCATTAAACGCTACACATGCTAATTCTTTACAATATAATATATATATACATATAAAGCGATGCTATCTGTTATTAAAATGATAATTTGGAAATTTTAAGCTTTAAATGCAATATATAGAAACAATTTAGATGAATGCAGAGGATACACGAAAATTTCATTTTTATAAATCATATGGAGATTTTATCTGAAATAAGAAAGTAATATATGATGTATCTCATAATTATTAACTGTAATAAATATAAAAAATATAACTTTTTTAATATATGCTCTCTGGTTCTGATAAGCGTTTTGGAAAAAATAGTATAATTACTACAGTCCCCGGTCGACATTTTTATTATTTCACCAATCATCCATTTGAAGGAATATTTTTTATTATAGTGAATCTAGAACGATGTCACATACATTTTCTTTTTATTTAACTTTTTCCATTTAACTCTTAAGAAATTTATGTTTGCTTTTCAAAACAAAGTCATCATCTAATTAAAATTTAAATACATTAAAATAATTAGTATGCCGTATTTAGGTCACTGTAAGAAAATCTACTCTGTAAATTATATTACAATTTATTTGTTATACTTAAATCTATATAAACAATGCACTTACATCTATTTTTTAACATGAATATTCTAATGCGCGTACCACAATTATACGGGATTTATGTAACTCGCTACTGTACAAGTAACTATGATTTATATTTTCTGAAGGAAGGTATATTTTATTATAGAATTACTTATTATTATAGATAACGAATATTATAAAGTAATCACAATTATTAAATATTTTTAAATGTTGACTAAAAAAAAAAAAAAAAAAAAAAAACTCCACACTGAAAATTAATGCTATTTATCTAAAATGTAAATGACCGTTTATTTAATCTGCATTTGAAATTAAATACAATTATAAGTCATTTTTATAACATTTGTTACATTTATGGTTTAAATTTATCACAAACATGAGCTTTTCCAAAAGAAACAAAAAGCCCCTTCCCACACACATACACAAAAAAAGAATTCTAAGTCAACTGCAATTCAAGAAATGCTTTTACAAAAACTGGACATCGTATATTAAATTTTTTAAGATAAATCTATTCAGAAGCTAACTTTTCTTAGATTTGATACTACATTATAACATATGAAATCGGAATCTTGATAAATATAAATATAAAAATTATTTGCTGCGTGAAATAATAAATATCATACACTTATGCTACCTTCAATTGAAAAATGTCTATATAGAATTTTTTCCAAGTGCCCTACGATTACCTCTAAAACCTGTTTAGTATATTTCTCATTTAAGATGCAGAAAGTTACATAAAATTTGAAAGGTTAAGTATATATTTCAATATATTTCTTCGCATGCCATACGTAAGATACCAAGCAACGTTTGTGGAAAATTCATAGCTTTATTAGTTCTAGCGAGCGAAAAAGAAAAATGTAAGGGAAGTTGTTTTAATTAATTATCTATTGCTACTGGATGTCAAACAACCCACGCATTTAAACTTCTTTTTTCGCTGGGAGAATAAATTAGATAAGAATAGCTTTTCATATTCCAAGACTCATTTGTCTTTCGTAATTAGAGCAATTCCCTAGAGAAGATAAGGGCAATGTTAAATGCTTTACTTTATTATTTTTCCTTGCATTGTTTTCATTCTGTGAATTAAATCTAACATAATAAAATGAAGTATTTAAAAATAAAATTATAGTTTTTTTTTCTTTTCTTTTTTTAATCCATGTTTTTGTACCACTTTTGACGTTAATAAAAATAGAAATGTCCTTTTGTCTGTAATACACATGCAGTTTATTTTTTAATGATGATTTTGGCTTTTTTAACTGCATATTATCCCTAACATTTTTAGTAAAATGTTTCACCAGATTTAAAAAAAAAAAAAATAGAAGTTTTACATTTTGCATAAGTTCAGAGTGTATTTAAATTCTTTAAACTATTGATGAGTTATATTTTTCTATTACTTGTGATACTATTTCATTGCTTTTAAAAGCGTTTTTTGAAACTTAAAATAATAACGTTATCATTCAGACTTCACTAAAATATGTATGAGAATTTCTCTTTGTTAGAACTCTGAAAATATGTTGTTATGATCACAAAAGTCGAGAGTGATCTTTTTTTTTTATCTTTGATTTGCTGATTTGACAAGTATCCGTATTTTCGAATGTCAATCTCGGTATAGAAAGCTTTGCTTTAATTGCTGAAAATCATGAAATTAAATAAATCAATATTTGACATGCAAAAACATTAGTATTAAAACTTTCGATGATTCAGAAGCTCTGACTTTTATAATATTCTTCGTTTTCAGTATGCGCTTCATTCTTCACTCATATGTAAATTTCGTGCTCCACTTTATCGCTATATAAATTTAAAAACAACGTTCGAAATCCCATAATATGCAAACTCCTCAGTACACTGTGGTGAACTGAGTGCACTTAGTTCTCTCAGTCTACAGTGTACTCAGATTTTCCTTTTTTAATATATAATATACTGCGTCAAGTATCATCCTAATAATTACTTTATAGTTAACTTATTACTAACATTTGTACGATTTCAAGGTTTTAGACTGTTCTATATTCTTTAACAAGAGATAAAGTGAAAATAATGGTATAAAAGTATACTAATATAAGGACCTTTGCACACCTTGATCTAATTTATTTATTTTATTTCTATTTATTTTAGCATTAGTTGATTTGTTACTGTTTGTTTTCGCACAACACTGTAGAAATATTAAATATTTATAATCCACCTAATATGTCCATTTTTTCTGAGCATTATTTGACCTGTTTATTGTTATTTCGAGGGATTATCTGGTCAACAACGTGTACGTATTTTACTTTTAATTGTTAACTATTTCCAAACTCGTATTTCAAATAAATGTTAAACCTCGATAATGCAATAAATATAGATTGTCTTTTAAATTCAATGTTCTTTTTTCTATTGAGGGTTAGTTTTTAAATATATTTTAAACTCCCAAAAATTACAAAATCTAATAAAACCGAAATGACATTATTTATTTTCTAAAAATATATAATGCTACTATAAAAAGTTTTAAGTACGGTGAACACATTTGCAACTGTTCGCACTCTACTTTTCGCTACTGTCTTTCCTGAAATAAAATAGAAAACTCTTTTGAAAAAAAAAGTACCATAAACAATGATAGATGTCGTAAAAAGTATGTGTCATTTTAAAAGACAACCCTCACCTATAGTTTCGACAGAGATGTTCTCTATAAATAACTGAACTATTGGAAAACGCATTACCTCGTCGATATCGATTCATATCAGACGATATGTTACACCCAAGGAATGAGTATGTGAATCATTTTGACGCTCGTGATAGGAAATATATGAAGTTGCTTATCGTGCATTATATTCTGAAATATTTGTATGTTTAAAAAAATAACATATGCAGTATAATAAAATAATAAACAATAATGAAACCGAAACTCTTAAGCAATTAAACTACTATTATATTAATTCTAATCATGTAAATAATTGAACCGCTTATTTCTGTATTATATTTTTTACATGTAAGTTAAAATGAAAACATTTTAAGACAACTTATTTATTTTTATTTTCGGAAATCTGTAATAGATTTGCGATATTAAGGTAGGTTTTAAATTATTCTGATCATCCTATATGTGTTAAATATTAGAGAATACACATACACAAAATAATAGAGAGCATGATAAGTAGATAGTTTTCACGCACATGTATTACAAGGCATTTTTTTATTAAAAAAATTATTTAATAATCACGTTAGTCATTGTTAGGGCATTTCTGACTAAGTAACAACAAACAATTGAGATTGAGCATATTGTTTCTCAATTAACACACACATAGATAGGTGTAGATAGGTGGGCAGATAGATTATTATTTTAATCTACGCTCTAAAATATTTTTATTGCATTTCAGTGTAGATACGATAACTTATTTTATTTTAAATACCGGGAGTTTCAAAAGTTCGGTGAGGAAGTAAAACGCGTTAAAAAGAAGTGCTATGGGTCGGAGAGCCATGCGATTTGCAGATAAATATTCAGAATGGTGCGGGATTTTGTATGACACCAACAAAGTAATTTGTTCAAAATCTCGACAATGGAAAGCGTTACTGAAGTTAATTCCATGGAATAATTCCAAATTGCTCACACAATGCAAAATTCGGATACAAAAAAAATGCACATACAGTATTCTGCATTGTTTTTGTATCAAACGCTTGAGATGTGTGACCAAAAAAGAATTTTTCCATGTAATTAGCTGCAGTAGTGCCCAGTATTTTCGAGATTTTGAACTAATTTCTTTGTTGGCATCATACAGAATCCCTTGTCTCGCTGTATATTTATCTGCAAACCGTATGTCTATCCGACCCATATATCTTTTTCTATCGCGTTCTACTTTCGAACCCAACTTTTGGAACACCCGGCACATTGGCTTTATACTATTTTTGGAAGTATAAATTTGTTATACTGTAAATATCTGGTATATATATTTTTTTAAATACAAAAAAACTTAAACATAATATTTTCCTTCCGAATCGTAGAGGAGATTTTAGAGAACTTTTGTATAGGAAATCAACAAAATATTCCAATGTCTTTGATAAGCAGAATAAATCATTTTATACGTTATATAGAAAATTCTACATTCATATGTAAAGAAATATTTAAGCAAATGTATATTATTTAAACCCAAGAATTCAAGACCTAAATCTCTAAAAATATCTAAAAGTGAAACAAAATGAGAATTTTGTTATTTTCTTAAAAATTATTTAAAAAAAATATTCATTTCTAAAGCACAATTTTAAAGGCGGAAAGAGATACGCTTTTCTTCTTTCGTTTCATATATCTTTTTCAAATTGTTAAATATTCTATATAAGAATTTATCAAAGTGTATTGCAGGAAATTTTAATCAAAGGTTTAGCGGATGATTGCAATAAGACTTTCTGTATATTAAGCGTAAAAAAGTATAAACGTAATGCCCGTACCTCATTTTACTTAAGAGTATTTTTCTTAGACAGAACTTTCTAACTTAACATTGTAAATCTATAACATAACTGAGAAAATATTTACCAAATAATGAATCCGAGAGACCTATATTACTTGTGTAACAATTTAACACTCATGCCATCCGAAAGAGAGATAAAATTAAACACCCGACCGAGTTAATCGACCAGATTATAGCATTTACAAGAGTAATTCAATTTAGAAATCAATGCATGCCGCCGTATATAATTCTACACACTTCTTTGCATATATGGCAGGTAAAAAAGTTAGCATTTGGATGATTATGTTTACGATTAATGACGTTTCCGAATTTCCCCAAATCAAATTTTAAGAAAAATCAATTTACAGTTCTCACTTTTGAAATGCTTCATGTTTAACAACTATTATTAGTGTCATTCATTTTGTTTTTAAATATTAAAAAAATATATTATTATTAAATATATATATCTTTTCCAAAAATTACATTTTTCGAAAATTTAAGAATCGTAAGACCCGATAAAAGAATTTTAAACATCTTCGTGCAAAAGATAAATATATTCAAACAAATCATTTCATTTAAAAATCAATAGTATTTCTAATGCAGATATTTTCTTTCGAACTTAAATTTCTTTCAGCGATAATAAATTCACCATTCTAACTTAACATTCCAAAGCTATAACATGCGTGAGAAAATATTTACCAAATAATGAATCCGAGACACCTAGATTACTTGGGTAAAAATTTAACGCTCGTGCTATGCGAAAGAGAGATAAAATTAAACACCCGACCCAGTTAATAGACCAGATTAGAGCATTTACAAAAGTAATGCAATTTAGAAAATAATGCATGCCGCCGTAAATAATTCGACTCAGTGCTTTGCATTTATGGCAGGTAATAGAGTTAGTTTTGGGTATTATGTTTACGATTAATGACGTTTCCGAATTTCCCAAAATCAAATTTTAAGAAAAATCAATTTACAGTTCTCACTTTGAAAATGTGCCATATTTAACAACTATTATTAGTGTCATTCATTTTGTTTTAAGTATTAAAAAATTATTATTATTAAATATCGATATATTTTGCAAAAATTAATTTTTCGAAGATTTAAGAATCGTAAGTCCGGATAAAAGAATTTTAAACACCTTCGTGCAAAAGAGAAATATATTCAAACAAATCATTTCATTTAAAAATCAATAGTATTTCTAATGCAGATATTTTCTTTCGAACTTGTATTTCGTTCACTGATAATAAATGCATCATTCTAACTTAACATTCTAAAGTATAACATGCGTGAGAAAATATTTACCAAATAACGAATCCAAGAGAACTAGATTACTTGGGTAACGATTTAACACTCATGCTATGCCAAAGAGAGATAAAATTAAACACCCGACCCAGTTAATCGACCAGATTAGAGTATTTACAAGAGTAATGCAATTTTGAAAATAATGCATGCCGTCGTAAATAATTCGACTCATTGCTTTGCATTTGTGACAGGTAATAGAGTTACCGATTGAGGGGATTATGTTTACAATTAATGACGTTTCTGAATTTCCCAAAATCAAATTTTAAGAAAAATCCATTTACAGTTCTCACTTTGAAAATGTTCCAAATTTAACAACTATTATTAGTGTCATTCATTTTGTTTTTAAGTATTAAATAATAATAATTATTAAAGATATATATCTTTACAAAAAATTGTGTTTTTTCGAAGATTTCAGAGTCGTAGTTACCGATAAAAGAATTTTAAACATCTTCGTGCAAAAGGGAAATACATTCAAACAAATCATTTCTTTTAAAAATCGATAGTATTTCTAATGCAGATATTTGTTTTTGAACTAAAATGTCTTTCAAAGACAATGAAGGCATCATTCTAACTTACCATTGCAAAACTATAACATGCGTGAGAAGATATATATAATATATAATGAATGCGAGAGACCTAGATTACTTGGGAAACAATTTAACATTCATGCTATGCGAAAGTGAAATAAAATTAACACGCTCGCTGCCAAACCTGAGATGGTTTATCTGTTCATACACGCCAAGACTATATATGCAATTTAGTACTTTTAAATTATTTTATATTTTATTATTTAATTACTATATATATGACGAATTACTTTTAGCAACAAATAAATTCACATGAGTATGCTCGTTGTTGGCATAATGAAACATTGCAGGTATTTTGACAGTACTCGTAATCGGTGATTTAGATAAGAAAATCAATAATGAGTTATCTCGTAGCTGGCATGAAAACCCAGTTTGACAACTACGAGTATTCTCGTAGATGACAGCGAGCGTGTTAAACACCTGATTCAGTTAATCGACCATAATAGAGTATTTACAAGAGTAATACAATTTAGAAAACAATGCAAGCTGCTGCAAATAATCCGATTCAGTGCTTTGCGTTTATGGCATGTAATAGAGTTAGCGTTTGGGGGATTATGTTTACAATTAATGACGTTTCTGAATTTCACAAAATTTAATTTTAAGAAAAATCAATTTACAATTCTCACTTTGAAAATATTCCATGTTTAACATCTATTATTAGTGTCATTCATTTTTTTTAGTATTAAAGAATTATTATTATTAAACGTATATATATTTTCCAAAAATTACATTTTTCGAAGATTTAAGAGTCGTAAGTCCCGATAAAAGAAATTTAAACATCTTCGTGCAAAAGAGAAATATATCAAAACCAATCATTTTATTTAAAAATCGATAGTATTTCTAATGCAAATATTTGTTTTCGAAATAAGATTTCTTTCAAAGATAATAAACGCATCATTATATCTTAATACTGCGAAGCTATAACATGCGTGAGAAAATATTTACTAAATAAGGGCTACGAGAGACCTATATTACTTCGGTAACAATTTAACACTCCTGTCATGCGAAAGAGAGATAAAATTAAACACCCGACCCTGTTAATCGACCAGATTAGAACATTTACAAGAGCAATGCAATTTAGAAAACAATGCATGCGGCCGTAAATAATTCGACACACTGCTTTGCATTTATGACAGGTAATACAGTTAGTGTTTGGGGGATTATGTTTACGATAAATGACGTTTCTGAATTTCCGTTCTATAAACATCTAAGGAAGAGAAACAAAATGTTCATAAAGATTATTCGGTGACCTATAAATCTTTTAGTGTTAAATTCAGGAAAATGTATTGTATGAACAAATTAATTTAAAGTTCTCATATTGAAAATATTCTATGTTTAACAGTTATTATGACTGCCATTCATTTTATTTTAACCCCTCGAGGGCAAGAGATTGCCCTCGAATAATCAAGATTTGCACCCGAAATTTTTAGTTAACTTTTATGTGTAAAGCTTCGATTTGAAAAAGTTCTAAAATTGCTTTTCCGTATTTTTAAATAATAATTTTTTTTCGAAAATTACGATGTGAATTCATCTTTACAGAAACGCAACTACTTGTACATAGCAGGGATTTAAAATATTCAGACATTATCATTTTTTAACGTATAGCTACATATATTTTTCAAAAATATCATTTTTCGAAGATTTATGAGATTTTTGGCCACATAAAAGTATTTTGAAGATATTTGTGCAAAAGAGAAATACATTGAATCAAATCATTTATTTTTTAAAATCTACAGTATTTCTAATGCAAATATTTCTTTTAGAACTAAAGATATTAAATGCATCATTCTAGCTTAACACTGCAAAGCTAAAACATGCGTAAGATAATATTTACAAAATAATGAATACGAGAGACATAGATTACTTCGGTAACAATTTAACACTCATGCCATGCGAAAGAGAGATAAAATTAAACACCTGATCCAGTTAATCGACCAGATTAGAGCATTTACAAGAGTAATGCAATTTAGTAAACAATGCATGCCATCGTAAATAATTGGACACACTGCTTTTTATTTATGGCAGGTAATAGAGTTAGTGTTTGGGGGATTATGTTTACGATTAATGACGTTTCAGAATTCCCGTGCTATAAACATCTAACGAAGAGAAACAAATTGTTCATAAAGATTACACGGTGACATATAAATATTTTAGTGTTAAATTTAGGGAAATGTATTGTATGAAAAAATTAATTTACAGTTCCCATATTGAAAATATTCTGTGTTTAGCAGTTATTATGACTGCCATCCATTTTGGTTTAACCCCTTGAGGGGAAGAGTAATACATTAATTCCCACTTAATTTTAATCAAGATTTGCAAACGAATTTTTAAGTGAGTTTTATTTGTAACGCTTAGGTTTGAAAAAGTTGTAAAATTGCTTTTCAGTATTTTTAAATAATAATTTTTTTCGAAAATTACGATGTGAATTCCTCTTAACAAAACCACAACTACTTGCCCATGGAAGGGTTTTAAAGTATTCAGACATTATTATTTCTTAACATATAAGTACATATATTTTTCAAAAATTGCATTTTTCGCAGATTTAATTTTTTATGGCCACATAAAAGGATTTTGAAGATGTTTGTGCGAAAGAGAAATTGAATCAAATCATTTATTAGGTAGCATTCATTACAAAAAGCTACCTAGCAGCCGTTCGGGGGAAAACGATTCCGAAAATGTTTGGAATATTTTCACCGATCATAACCCCCAGACCCCGAAAACACCATCCGTTCAAATGTGATATATATATATATCTGTGTGTGTATGTGTGTGTATCTGATCTTTGTCATACTGTAACTCTCGTATTTATGAACCGATTTGGATAAAATTTCGTGTGTATATAGTACATAGCAATGTCTCAACCGAGTTCGTTCGCCAGCTTCAACCGCTATCTTGTTCTAATTGGCGGTCATTTAAAATAATTAAAAAAAAATTAAATAAGCCACAAAAAATTAAAAATTGAAAAACATTTTTTCATATGTGTTTGTGCTTGATACAAAGACTCCGGAGCATTTTTTTTGTCGTCTATATCTTTAAAAAATGGCTGAGTTATAGCACTTTGGATTTCTAGCATGGCTGACATTTTGAAACGATCTGATTTTGCCACGCGATAATACGCGTATTTATGAACCGATTTGGATGTGACAAGGCATTTGCATAGTACATAGCAATGTCTCGACCGAGTTCGTGGGCCAGCTTCATCGCCATCTGGTTTTAAAATGGCGGTCATTTAAAAATTAAAAAAAAAATAAATGACGTACAAAAAAAAATGGAAATTGGGAAAGATTTTTTCCTTATGTATTTTAACATAATACAAAGATCCCGGAGCATTTTTTGTTTCGTTTATATCTTTAAAAAGCGGTTGAGTTATAATAGCACTTTGAAATTGTTGTGTGGCTGTCATTTTGAAACGATCTGTATTTTGTCACGCTATTACACGTGTATTTATGAACGGATTTAGATATAACTTGTTGTGTATATAGTACATACCTATATCTCGACCGAGTACGTTGGCCAACTTCATCCGCCTTCTTGTTTCAAAATGGCGGCCATTTAATTTTTTTTAATTTTAATTTAAAATGAGGTACAAAAAAATTAGAAATTGAAAAAGATTTTTTTTTGTGTGTGTGTTTGAACTTGATACAGAGATTTCGGAGCATTTTTCGTTTTGTCTATATCTTTAAAGATGACTGAGTTATCGCACTTTGAATTTCTAGCATGGCTGACATTTTGAAACGATCTGATTTTTGCCACGCGATAACAAACTTATTTATGAACCGATTAGGATGTGACAAAGCATGTGCATAGTACACAGTAATCTCTCGGCCGAGTTTGTTTGCCAACTTCATCCGCCATATTATTTCAAATTGGCGGGCATTTAAAAATAAAAAATAATTATTTAAAATAACATACAAAAAAATTAGAAATTGAAAAAGATTTTTTTTATGTGTTTGAGTTTGATACAAAGATTCCGGAGCATTTTTGTTTTATTTCTATCTTAAAAAATGGGCTGAGATATAACAGTTTGAATTTCTAATGTCTGTGACATTTTGAAAAATCTTCAAAATCTCCAAATGCCTTCAATAGCACTCGTAAATATCAGCCGATTTAGATGTTAGTGAGCATGTGCACAGGAATTACTAAAGTCTCGACCAAGTTCAGTGGTTAGCATTGTTGCACCCATTATGTTTCTTTAAAATGGCGGGCACTTTAAGATATCGCCGAGTTTGGCGACCAAATATAAATTACTTTAAATAAAATCAGCTTTGATAACACGACTAATTTCGCGGAATTCTCATTCATATTCAGTATTGACAAAAATTAGTATTTAATCTTCTGTAATCGAGTTCCACAAATTTGAGCTCCGTGTGTTTGAATAATATAAGCTGGCTTTTAAAAATTAAGGAATATGAAAGCTACCTCTTCTTTCCGGCACTGGCAGGAAGGACTTTTTTTTTTTAATCGACAGTATTTCTTATGCAAATATTTCTTTTAGAGCTAAAGATAATAAATGCATCATTCTAACTTAACACTGCAAAGCTATAACATACCTGAGAAAATATTTACTAAATAATTAATCCGAGAGTCCTAGATTACTTCGGTAACAATTTAACACTCATGTCATGCGAAAGAGAGATAAAATTAAACACCCGACCCAGTTAATCGACCAGATTAGAGCATTTACAGGAGTAATGCAATTTAGAAAACAATGCATACCACCGTAAATAATTCGACACACTGCTTTGCATTTATGGCAGGTAATAGAGTTAGCGTTTGGGGGATTATGTTTACGATTAATGACGTTTCAGAATTTCCGTGCTATAAACAATTAAGGAAGAGAAACAAAATGTTCATAGAGATTACAAAGTGACATATAAATCTTTTAGCATTAAATTTAGGAAAATGCATTGAATAAGGTCACATTTTTTAAATAAAGGTTACAGTAAGAAATATTTGAAGGTAACTTTCTAGCATGTGTTTCAATGTTTTAAATATCATTTTACTTACATCAATATTCTTCTTTTAAGGTATATTTATTTTGTGAAATACAACATAATCAATATTTTAACCACAACGTTATTAAGTTTAATGTTTTCAATACACTTTTTATACATCCTTATATAACTGTTAGGTGCATTTTCCAAATATGGAAATGTTCCATGTTTTTTTTGTGACTTAAGAACGTATTTCTGATCTTCAACATTTCCTGCTTCAAAAATTTTATTTTTAGAAAATTTCAGACAGCTGGCTACTACGTATCAGAAATAACATGCGAACTGGTTTTCAATGTTATAGAAAGACTATTTCTTTATTAATAATGTAAGAAAAAATTCCCGACCACAAACAAAGAAATCTTCAGTCCGATTATCAGATTATTAAATCCTGAGAAATGTAAATAAATTTTTGAGGAATCCGTAAAAATGCTTATAAAGTATTTGCATGCTAACATATGGGCTTTGTGTACCGTTACTAAATGATATAAAGTTTTTATAACGAGGCATTTTTTTAAGTTTTCCAAACTTAGAAAAGCCAAAAATATACATTTGTTTACTCAGTAATTTATTCCCTTCTTAAAATGTAATAAGAGCTGTAAATCAAAAAGTGAGTTAGCAGCGAACCATTCTATCGCCATTCGAAACGTCCCAGAATTCGCGGGTTGGGTTGGGTTGATTTTTGACGGCCAATTATCTACACGAGGGATATAGGCCCGGGGAGAGTGCCCTCCGCGGGGGTCTTTCTAAGGGAACCTAATCCGTATTAACGCATGGAAGATCCACGGCTCGAAGAAAACCACGAAAACTCCGAACGATTAGGCCGACGGGCGCGATTGGGATCGAACCCAGCACCTCCCGTCTACCAGCTTCGAGAGCAGAACCTCTCGGCCACTGGTGGGGCTCCAGAATTCGCGGAGAATGCGACCCGCTCCTCCGTCGGATGTCTGTACACTATTTCGACACATGACAGTAATGGAAAAAAAAAAAAAATTCACCATAAAAATTTAAACAGGAAGTTCATCCAATTTAAGATATCAAAAATCACTAGATTAATTTTAACACGATTATTCTAATTGATAAATAAATCATATTAGATGTAAATTTCCAACTGAGGAAAAAACGTCCGGACCTGGATTCGAACCAGGGATCTCCTGGCTGAGGCCGCGAGTGCTCTACTATCTGAGCTATCCCGGACGAATCTGGCGGAACTTTTTGACCCAGCTAACCATAATGGTTGGTTGGTTGTATTTATGTCGGCCAATTATCAACACGAGGGATATAGGCCCTAAGGGGGGGAGTGCCCTTCGTGGGGGTCTTTCTAAGGGAACCTAACCAGTATTGACGCCTGGAGAACCAAGGTTCGAAAAAAAAAACACGAAAACTCCGAACGATTAGGCCGACGGGCGCGATTGGGATCGAACCCAGCATCTCCCGTCTACCAGCTTCGAGAGCAGAACCTCTCGGCCGCTGGTGGGGCCGCTAACCATAATGATTATAGCATCTGGTCTGAAACCTGGTTCAGCTCAACAGAATAAATCACAGGTAATGGAACTCCAGAAATCGCTTGATACGTAATTACACTAGATTAATTTTAACACAATTATTCTAATTGGTAAATAAATCATATTACATATAAATTTCCAACTGGGCGAAAAATGTCCGGACCAGGATTCAAACCAGGGATCTCCTGGCTGAGTGTGGGATGACTGCTATAATCATTAAGGTTACATGGATGAAAAAGGTCCACCAGATTCGTCCGGGATAGCAGAGATAGTAGAGCACTGGCAGCTTCAGCCAGGAGATCCCTGGTTCGAATCCTGGTCCGGACATTTTTCACCCAGTTGGAAATTTACATCTAATATATCAAAAATCGTTAAGGGTAGGGACGAAGCTCAGGCTATGTCAGATGACCGCTGCATCTCCCCTACCCCCACTACTACGAATTGGAGGACTTCTGTTCCCCTGATCTTTATGTTTTATAAAAATAAAATATCGTTTGCATAATATGTACAAACAATAAAATTGGAATAGTTAGTTCAGAAATAGTTTAAAGAGTAACTTATTTCAAAAATAAAAATTGCTTTCGAAAAAAAAATTAATAATAATAATTTTACTACTTCTTACCGGACTATACATCCTGTTTTTGAAATATTTACTGTAAATCAAAAATATTAATAACTCTCCTAATTTTAATTAAGCGTAAGATATATTACTTAGAAAACGCTCTAAACATATTTTTAAGTTTTAAAACAACTGAATTACTTTAAAATGTGTAAAAAAAAAAAAAAACATTTTTTTTTTTTTTTTTTTTTTTTTTTTTTTTTTTTTTTTTTTTTTTTTTTTTTATAAAAATTCATATTTTTAAGTGGAAATTGTTTTACAATAAATAACAAATTTTAATAGATTTTATTAAAGATAGCACATCCACAAAATTTAGTAGTATGTATATTACGAAAACATAATTATGTTTACATACTATATTACGTACCAATTACATTTATTTCTCATGTTCTTAGATAATTAAAGGTTGATATTTTTCTTTACATCCTATAATTGGTTAACGTCTTTTTGCTTATTTTTGACTTGGTATTGAAAATATGTTTAATAAAATATATTTATAACATATTATATTATTTTTCAGAGTGAGGATTGGTTTATGTTAGAATTTAGCAAATAAGACCTTTATTAATGTGATATTAGTAAATGGAAACAGAGTCCGATCCTAAACAGGTACTAAAATTCGGTACAAGCTACTTCTACAAGTAATAAGTTGGATTTTTGTAAGAGGCAGTTCAGTTAATTTCTTTTTCAGACTTTTAAGCATAGCATAATATATTCCATTATAATTATTTTATTAATCAAAAGTGTTGAAAATGTAACAATTATTTTTACATTAAATTATAGTAAAATCCATTTACGATTTCCGATACTCCGTGGAAAGTAATTAGTTATGACAAGTTGAAAAAAAAAAAAAAAAAAAAAAAAAAAAAAAAAAAAAAAAACAGATCAGTTTACTCCAAATGTTACTTCTCTCTTGCTGTTTCAATCAATTACTTTTTAATAATGTGTTTAATGTGAAGATTTAATTCAATTGTGAAAAATAATTCTATTTTGCATAAAATAATTTAACATGGGTAAATTATAGCTATATCCTACAAGCATTTCACTTCTTATAGTAATAAATAAATTACTTTTTAAAATAACAGCTGTCCAAGCTATTCTATTTACACTGAAGAATTACATCAATTTCATGAGACGTTTATTTTTACTTCGTAAAACGTTACTGAAATGATTTAAGGAAAAGAGCATTAGGGATTTCTTTATGATGATTTTAAATCGTAAAATGGAAATAAAAACATCGTTATTTTTAATAGGTTTTAAATAATACTAAAAACACATTCTAGAAGGAATAAAATAAAAGAATAAACGTTTTATTTCTTTTCTGTCTTTTATTTCCAAATTTGAAGAAATATAAAAAACACACACACACACACACAAAAAAAATAATAACAAATTTTTCTTTTATTTTTTTATTTATTTTAACATAGTTTGTGTTACGTTCAACAATTTTTTTAAAAGTTTAATTTCAGATATTTTTCAATTTGTTATCGCACTATTAATACTTTTATATTTTAACACGATCATAACAATTGGTTCAGTAACAAGCCCTAGGCTTTTTCCTGTTCAGTTTTGTACATGACAGACCAGATACTATTGCCAAAATTTTGATCTGAGCGAATTCTGTAACCGGGTTGTCATCCAAGACAGATCCAATGGACGCATATTGGCAATTTATTCAGTAGGTTCCGAGTTCAATTCCAGGTTTAGGCAATTTTGCTATCAGTTGGACTTTTTTTCAATGTGCATGATAACTAAGAATTGACATTGCAAATTTGTTGAAATGTTTGAAATTTCTATGAAGTGAATAAAACAAATATATCTGGTTTAAATCTATATGTGATTTTCAGTTATCCTCTAATCATTAATATATTTGTTTAAGTTACGATTTTAATATCGTTTTCTCCTCTGCTTTATAGGAATACTTCATTTATTGAGCTGACCAACATGGATTTCAATAAGGTGTTTTCACCATTTAAAAGAGAATTTCTTAAATAAATACAAAAATTCTCGTAGACTAGTTTTTATGTAAAAACATGGTTTATAGAGCTATATGCAGTAATATTTATTAAGAACATCCGAATATGCTTCACCTTTAATGATATAGGTTAGCGATATATATATAAATCGAACACAAATACAAAATGCTTCGATAATGGTGTGCAGTTTTGTGAAAAATACATCCATTCACGTAATATCTGAAGCAATAAATAAGCGATATAAAGTAAAATACAAATTATTAAAGTCAAATTGACATTCATCTGTTCATGGCATAGATGAGAAATGCCATCCTGATATTTAATAACTTTCCTGGTTTTTACGAGAGAAAGATATTTATAAACATAAATCAGAGAAAATAACCTTTCTTTTCGATTTTTCATTTTTTTTTCAAAAATAAAATAAAATTAGATTAACGTTTTTGTAAAACATATGAATGAAAAATAAACCATGTGTAATGGACTACAGAATGCAGCCATGGCACAAAAACAAAAATGGATTTATATTGAGTATAAACACTTACGATACTCATGAGCGTACAACATATATAAAAACTATATTAATTAAAAATTAAAAATTCACCCAACGTTTCAGATTCTTTCTAATGAGCCATCATTAGGGAGGTTCTTGACCTCTACGGAACTAAGTTACGCACAACGCAATCACTGTCACAGACAACAAACTGAAAACACTTCTATAAATTATTAATAAACAGCCATCGTTTTGTCATGTTAATATGATATATTGGCATAGCAAAACCATGGCTGTTTGAAACAATTATAACTATAAAAGGAATTTAAAATTCAATAGGCAGTCCACAGCTTTATCTAGATTAGCGTTTAAAGGCAGAATTAAGATGTAAAAATTATCGCTAGGCATTCCAACCCTCTTAAGGCCCTTATAAGAAAATCGATAGAAATTAGTCTGAGGAAAGGCGATGTTTGTAATGACAATATCTCATTTCAGGTTTCTAATGTTTGGTTATATATTTCAAAGAAATACTTTTGTAAAGTTAAATTCAGTTTTTGCAATATTTGATAATACTGATATAGCTTACCAATAGATGGCGCCATATCCGATGCAATATTGTTTTTGATGGTTAATGATCTTTTACAGAAATCTTTTCAGTTTGATGTTGTGACAGTGACTGTGTTGTGCGTAACTTAGCTCCGTAGAGGTCAAGAACACCCCTGATGATGGCTCATTATAAAGAGTCTGAAACGGTGTGTGTATTTTAATGTGTGTTTAATATAGTTTTTATATATGTACGCTGATGAGTATCGTAAGTGTCTTTAACCATTAAATTTGACAGAGTAAGTACAAGTATTTTTTAGTGGAATTATATTGTTAATTTTGTATTTGTTTACGTTAAAGAG
Organism: Maratus speciosus; assembly: GCA_963932465.1. Classification (NCBI taxonomy): domain Eukaryota; kingdom Metazoa; phylum Arthropoda; class Arachnida; order Araneae; family Salticidae; genus Maratus; species Maratus speciosus. Next base: position 539,005,375 of record OZ010786.1, on the reverse strand, counting down.
ACTCCAGAGTAATTTAGATATGTTAATCTAAATAAAAGATTAATATACAAGTGTAAAGAAAGCGAAAACATGATTTTTAGGCATAATTACTAGGCCCATTATAATCGAGAATAATATATCGCTGAAGAAGAAGATATTTGAAGCGTATTAGCATTCGTAAAAGATTGAGAAGTAAATTATAAACTCAGTTCTTACAAAAGCACTAAATACCACATAATTAAGTAAATTTTATGAATCGTTTATTTGTATTGTGTACAACGTTACTGATATGATTTACTCTCACTAAAATATGGGCATTTTGGATTTCTTTATGATGATTTCAAATCATAAAATGGAAAAGAAAACGTAGTTATTTTTAATCGGTTTTAAACAATAATATGAGCCCGTTCTAAAAGACATAAATATGCCAAATATCTAAATACAAACTCAATATAATAAGAAATATGCATGCAAATCTTAGTGGCGGAAGAAAACTGAAACTTTTTGAACCAAGCATTCTATCTGGCTTGCCTTTGACATATATGCATAATCAGCTCTGTTTAACACACACACACACATATATATACGAGGTATTGCGAAACTTTTTTTTTCTTTTGAATATTTCCCGAACATGAATACATACTAAACAGTCTCAGAAAATGAAAAGTGAAATAAAATACAGCAAATGTATATAACCGAAAACACGAAATGTGTTTAAATGCACAATTATAGAAGTATTTACGTGTATTAACTACTACTTATGTGTGTGCGTGCATTTATGGGACTTTATTTTAATTATACTTTTTTTCTCTTCAAAATATGTTTATTAAATTCCTTATTTTTCTTTATTTTCTTTAAAGATTAGCATTAATTTTCATTCTGAATGATTTTGAAATGAAACAAATTAATCTACCTTATACAAAATATGTTTTAATTGATTCCTGGAGAAAAGTATTAAAAAGAAACATATTCTAATACATGATAAACTTTGTAATATTAACCGTAAAAGCTTTCTTGAAATTAAAAAAATAATTAATTAAAATTTAATCTAGCTTCTCAAAATACTTCTTATGAACTTGATATCATTGCGCATTTATTCTCTCACTCGCTTTATTTTTAATATTTCAAGTCTTCATTGATTAGTATTTAAGTGGCATTACTTTTCCATTTAATTAAATACTTTATTATTCTATTTCATTTTATGTATCAAGCTTCAATGAACTGAAAAGATTAAAGAGGCTTGCATAATTTATCATTGAACATAAAAAGGCTTGTATAGTTTATAGAAATTTAGACATTTCATGTAAATTAATTTCAGAGGTGTTTAAATATAAACATCTTTATTGTTCGTTTAACATTTAATCACTACTACTAAAAAATAATTCAATGATTGATTTTTAACAAACTATTCATTTTTAAAGAATTGTTTTACTTTTTTTTCCAAAAGCTCGATTACTCTGTTATTGTGACATTAATAATTAATTCACTTTTATAAACTATTTAAAATGGATATTTCAGATAAAAATTTTAAAACTGCTGACAAAGTGGTAGTGAAGTGTTATTCCAATTTATTAAATGAATGTTTAACAATACTTTCAACTATGCTGACAATATATTTTTATATTTAGACCTTTTTCGCTAATGTGAACATTTGATGTTTACGATTCAGTTTAGTTAACATTCACAAAAGAAGGCTAAACATTTGGACTGGCATGTTGTTAATCTGTACTTTTTAATAAGACCGTATTTGAAGTATCATATGAAAGTTTAAGCTATATGAAAGAATTGATTGTAAACTAACTTTTTTTCAGCATGTTAAAAGATAAGTTAGAAACAAAAAGAGTCAATATTCTAAATTGAAATTATTTACACTTATTAAACACTCTTATTTTCAAATCGAATCTTGTGTCTTCGAAATGTACAAAATTGGATAAGCTTATTAATAAAAAATTGTAAAATACATAAAATATAGAATGTGAACATTAAAAAGGTCCACAATCTTTACTTAAAAAGCGACTAAAGTAATGAAAAAGATGTTACAAATTTAAAATATACATTTTATTTTAAACTTCTTAGTACTTTCAAGCCTTCCAACCTCATCATCAGAGAAATCTTTATAACTAAATGTTGTTTATTTATACAAATACGTCACTTTGTTTTGAAAATGAGAGGAGAGTAATTACTAGAGTTGAAAGTAGAAGTGGCAGTAGCAGTTTCTTGGATTGTTTTTTGAGCGGTTTCTTACTTTCAACTCTAGCAATTACTGGCCTTTCATTTTCAGAACAAAGTGAGGTACACTGGTGTCCAAAATTAAGGACCAGTCACAAAATGCTAATTTTTAAGTAAGCCAATACTCAAAAGGAAATAATGTAATTCAAATAATTACTATCTCTACAGCACAGCTAGTCCATATAGCATCTCATTCATCTCACACATGGTCACAAGTGCCACAGCCCCTGCGGTGAAAGAAAAAATAGGAAATTCCACACGCCTCATTATGTCTCAAATAAATCACTATATTTGACTCTACTGAGACATCAATGTCACTGATGCTTTGCGATGAGTCACCAGGTGATTTTACAATGTAGTTACAGTGTGACTCTCATGTGACAGCCATTTTTAGACTCAATTTCAAAGTCATCATGAACGTTTCATTATGATAAGTCCCCAAATAATATCACATTATAGTCACATGATGACTTTTCACAAAAGAGCACAATGGTGACTTTACAGTAGTCTCTCCGTCACCTGAAAGTCATCATGTGACTTTAACGTGACATTATTTGGTAACTTACTACAATGCAACATTCACGATGACTTTGAAATGGAGTCTGCAGATGACAGTCACATGAGAGTCACAATGTAACTACATTGTAAAGTCACATGGTGACTCGTCTTAAAGCAGCAGTCACACTGACGCCTCAGTGGAGTCACATATAGTGATCATATGAGATTCATAATGAGATGTATGGAATTTCCTATTTTTTTGCTTCACCGTAGTGACTGTGACACTTGTGACCAAGTGTGACATGAATGAGATGTTATATGGACTACCTGTGCTGTAGAGGTAATAATTATTCGAATTATATTATTTCCTTTTGAGTATTCGCGTACTTGAAAATTAGCATTTTGTGACTGGTCCTTAATTTTGGACACCAGTGTATTTATATAAATAAACAACATTTAGTCATTAAGATAATCTCTGATGATGAGCTTGGAAGGCTTGAAAGTACTAGGAAGATTTAAATAAAATGTATATTTTAAACCTGTAACATCTTTTGTATGACTTTAGTCGCCTTTTAAGTAAGATTGTGAACTTTTTTAATGTTCACATTATATATTTTATGTTGAACCAAGGCGAAAAATTGCGTTTCGTCATATGATTTTATTTGTTAAACACACTTAAGCAAAACTTTAGAGAAATGCTTAGCAAAGCAATTAAGTTCTGAATAATTATTTTTCGGAAATTAAAAAGAGAATAAAAAAAGTTTGATAGACAGCTGAATTGGTCTTTTAGAAAAAGCTCTGTAAAAAGTATTACATATAAAAACAATACAAAAAAAGGATCGATTTATTACATTGTGAATGTAAAGTTTTTGATTAATGTAAATACTTTACTCTATATTTTGAACTTTATCCTGACCTTGGAGTGCATCCCTATCTTTACAAAGCTTAATTAAATTTTGAATGTGAGGCAATTCTTGATACAGTCGTGGAAAAAAAAAAGTAAACACCCCTACTAACTCCTCAACAAATTATCGGAGAAGAAAGTTACTAGTACCGAACGATTGGAAATAAAGTCTACTTTTAAATGATGTATATAACATTTTCTTAGGGGACCATCTACATATTAAAACGAATCCAAACTTATTTTTTTTTCAATGACAATACCCAAATTTAATAAGATATTTCAAATCTTCGGTTCAAATTATGCCTAGACAAGCTTTTTATGCCTTTCAAGTCATTTGAATGATAAATTTTTGAATTATAAACATTCAAAATTTAGTGCTTCTAATGTTAAATTATATTTTCATATTTTTATTTACATCTCCAGAAATTACGCTCCTAATGTGCTAATTTTTTTTTTTTTTTTTTTTTTTTTTGTATCAATAATACACTCAAACATAAATACGCGGAATTTGCAATTTTTATAATTTTATGCTATGAATTATGAATTATGAAATTAATATTTGAAAAAAAAATATGAATTGCAACCTACGATTTTTTTTGATGGATTTAGATTTATTAAGTCCTGCTTTATGTAAATCCAAAATTTCACATTTTTCTTCCAAGTAGTTTTCAAATTATGCTATAAAAACGGCAAAATGATGATTTAAGTAGCCGTCTATAATAGAGGTGAGTCCATATTTTGAAATTTCTTCTGCTGTCCTGTAATCTAGCAGGCTTCATTGGTTTGTTAAGGTGCCTTGATCATGATGGGGGCTCTCTCGGTTAACAATCGATTTCCGAACTTCAATTTGGATAGTCCTTAAAATACGCTCGTTTTAAAATAATTAATTTCTCAGAAACTTATGGTATGAATTACATAAAAAATTCTTTTTAGGCTAATTGAAGGGTGCAGAGTTCATTTATGCTGTCAAAATTGTGTACTGCTACTGAAAAAAAAACAAAGTTATGGTTCGTTTTAATATGTAGATGGTCCCCTAAGCAAATTGTATCTATGTCATTTAAAAGTAGGCTTTATTTCCAATCGTTCGGTACCAATAACTTTCTTCTACGATAATTTGTTGAGGAGTTAGTGGTGGGTGTTTACTTTTTTTTTTTTCCACGACTGTACATTATATACTACAATTTCCATTATGTACTTTGTACACTTAGATAATTCATATCGAAGAGACCATTTAGGCGTAGTAACTTTTATGCGCTTCCATTAGTAAAATCGAAACTTCTCGCCTCATAGCATCATGTACCGATTCAATGAGTTTGGATTGAAATAGAGTTTGACTATATGACCAGGTTAAGAAAAATCATACTGTACCCTACACTTTTCCATACGACCTTGCAACTGAATTTGAAATAGGCAAAATCATACTTTTAACCCTTTAACCGTATGGCCCGGATTTTTCCGTTCCAAAAAATCATGTTAAAATGGCTGTAGACCAAAATATTTTATATAACATATAAATATATAACAGAATTTTATTTTTAACCTTATATAGAAAGTAGTGATATTAAAGATAATACAGCATCAAACTGAGATTTAAAAAATATATATCCTGGGATTTACAAGCATTCTTATAAAATTACTGCAAAACCCTCGGACGGTGAAAGGGTTAAGAAATACCGTTTACCTTTCCATACTATGCTGTGCAAACAAATTTAGGCTAGGGAAAACTATACTGCCCCCTTTGCTTTTCCATACTAAACTATGCAAATCGATTTAAATTTTGAATTAAAAAAATTATTAAAGCATGGGAAATTATTACAACATGCAACTGTTTGGTAATGCGTTTTTGGCAACAACTTTTTATATCTAATATGATTTGTTTACCAATTAGAATAATTGTGTTAATATTAATCTAACTTTTTATATAGACAGCAGTTATTTTCATTGTAGCATATAATAGAAAGTTAATTGCAAAAAAGGAATAATATAGAATAAATTTTTTCATCGTTATTATGGAATTTACTTAGAACTAAGCAAAATCCTTAATTTAAAATAATTATCCATTCATAACATTCGAACTCTTGAAATAATCTGAAAATTAATTGCTTTAATTTGCAAATTTTTATTTTCTGTAAGATTTGAATGTAAGATTTGTATGTATCTGTGTCTCCCTCTTTCTCTAATTTTCTGTATTTATATATGAGGACATTATTTTCAAATCTCGCTTTATTTAAATCGAAAAATCGTGTCTTACCTATTAATCTATAACCTATTAATTTACCTATAAAATTGGTAAAACTACACAGAAAAAATTCTACAATATTCAAATGAACTAGTTTTGTCCTGTATTTCTGACACTGTAAAATATTGGTTTACAATGGAAACCAATGAACGCAGCTATAGGTTTCTCACGATTACCCAAAATTTGATTTTCTGCAGTTTTAAAAATCATGTATTCATATGTGCTAATTATATTCCAATATAAATATACAGTAGAACCCGGCTAATCCGAACTAATTGTGACCGGAGCCTGTTCGGATTAAGGAGATTAAGAACTCGGATTACCCGAAATTTTGATAAAAATAGGAATAAAAAGGTGTTTGCTAAAAGAAGATGTAAGTTATAAACACTCAGTAAAACATTAAACATCCTCTAACCCAGCATTCCAAAGTCCAGCATGCTGGATAATCCGGCACGACTTTCTGGAAAAAAATATCGCTTGTTTAATCACTCTTTATGGTTATAATAACCGAATGGAATTTCAGAATAAGAATTTACGTAACAACTTATTCAAGCTGTTTAAAGAATAGAAAACATCCTTTACTGCCATTTTTACCCGGCTGAAAAGACGGGTTATGTGTAACTGATATTCGTATTTTTTTTTTTTTTAAGTGACTTTTACGAGTCGGCCTACAGTCCATGTTTTCATTTTATATGCGTGTACATATGTTGTACTTTTACACTATTGGTTTTTTTTTCTATTCAAGCTGTTTAAAGAATATAAAACATGCTTTACTGCCATTTGTACCCGACTGAAAAGACGGGTTATGTGTTTCACGCATATCTGTGTATGTGGATTTCTTTAAACCCTCTAAACATCCCAACGGCTAGATGGATTTTAATGAATGGGGTCTCTTTCGTCTTAACGGCCCGATGGTTATAGGCTAGGTTTTATTTTTATAAATTCAAAATGGCGGGCGTAAAATACAAAATGGCGGTAGTGACGAAAAAAAAAAAATTACGCACCTATTGAGTGGCATATCATTGGATAGGTCTTTCAAAATGAAGACGATGTTTCACTGACTATTTTACAGTCAGAATATCCGTTAAAATATTATACAATCTGAAAGTTGTGTATATATTGTGGATATCTAGCTTTACTGCAACTCTAACCATCATAGACATCTATATACTCATCTAAACAGTGTTTATTGATAGGAACTAACAATTAAACACAACTTAAAAGTCATCAATACAAGTAAATTAAAAAAAAAGGTAAGTAATATAAACAAGTAATATAAAAAAATATTTTAAGTCAATTCCGACTTAGGTCAATAAGATAATTATTCTTCTCCCATTCTTCTTTCCTGTTGAGTAGGGCTTCAAATGCCTTGATCAAGAAGAGGGCTCTCTTGATTATTGAAAATTAATTAATTTAATTTAATTAATGAATTAATATTTGAAAAAAACTGGGTTAACATCAAGTGCCATCCACTACAATTTAAAAAAATATATATATTTGAGCTTGATTCGATGAATAATAAGTATTTTATTAATGATTGAAATTTGAACAAGATATATATAGCGAGAGTGTGAACTAATAGTAGGAATTGAAAAAAAAATAGTTTCACATTGATTATAAATAATTAATTAGTTCGCTTTTTATGCAGTCGGGTTTTTTGATTTTTTAAATTTAATTATTTATTTGTTTAATTCTAACTTCTACACGTTTTTCTTAACATTCATCCTGTAATACGAAAAATTTCGTAGTAAAAAGTGAAAAAAGTACTTTTTTTAGTACAATAATTCAATATTTTCAGTTAATTTCTTAAGTAAAATTTTCGAAAATAAACTCGTTTCGGATTCAATGGAATTTTGGATTAGCAGCGTTCAGCTGTACTTAACGTTATTTGTTGTTTACATATAAAACTTTAATGCACAGAAATAATGAAATCGGGTTTATTAGTGCCTGTGTACAATACATTACCGTTCCATTCTGTTAAAGGATGGGGGATTGCTCAACTGGCATTTTCAATTGAGACAACAGCATCTACTATATTATTTAGCTATAAATATCCAAGCTTTAAAGACAGCTGCAAATGAACTTTACGAAACACTCCTCAAAGTTTATGATTGAAAACAGAAAGTCTTATGGGCATAAAGGATGAAACCCCATAAAAGGTATTTATAATAATAAATCTGCAGTGTTATATCCTTAAGTAAATGTAGAAATATTCATTAAGTTCAGGATAAATTAGATTATGCGGATGCATAAGAGATAAGAAACTGTTTTTTTTTTTCATTAAAATTTCATAAATATCTGCCATAGTATTTTCGTTGAAGTATGAGCACAGACTATAAATAACCGTTGTAAATAAATTATTTTGAAATTGAACATTGCATATCCAAAGTATCAAGGTAGCTAATATCATATTTATAATAAAACTAAATTTTAATATTACAATTTTAAATTTTTTATTTGATTAATATTATCTGACACCTTAATAGATGTTCATTATGCAAATTTACGTATTTAATACAATATTATTTCTTATTTACTTCAAATTTTATAAAAACTCTTTTTCCGTAGGATTTTTTCAATGTTGCTTTTTAAAACATATATGTGTACACACATACACACACACGCACACACACATCTATGTATATATATATATATACAAATCTTTAATGCACATAAGTAATGATATTTGGTTTATTAGCGTCTGTGTATAATACATTAGCGTTTCATTCTTTTAAAGGACTGGAAACTGTACAACTGACATTATCAATGGAGACGACGAAATATACTGACTTATACAGCTACAAATATCCACGCTTTGAAGATAGCTACATACGAAATTCGCAAAATAGCATTCAAAGATGATGAACGAAAACAGGAAGTTGTATGGGCATAAAGGATGAAACCGCATAATACACATTTATAATAATAAATCTGCAGTATTATAGGATTTTCTAAATGTGGAAAGATTGATATTGTGTAAGATATATTATGTTATGTGCATAAGGCATGCCGAATCTCTTCTTTAATTTCTTTAAAATTTCATTAATATTTCGCAATGTATTTTCTTTGAAGTATGCGCACAAGCTACAAAAAATTGTTTAAAATAAAATAATTTATAATCGTACATTCTGTATCCTATATATTATGGTAGCTGAAATTATTTTTAATGGGGTAGGATACTTTTGAACACGTCGAAAAAGTAAAAAAAAATATCACTATGTTCCAAGCTTCAAAACTTGTGTAATAAGTCAAAAATAAAAATCAAACTTCATTTAAATATAAAGCTTATATTTAAATTTATATTTAAATATATATATGTACTTGTAAATTCATAAATAAATATTGAAATGATAAGTTTAAAAATATATGATAATAAGTGAAAAAAATCTCGCGCGCATGATAAAATCTTAAAATATGCATATAAAGAGGAAAATTTGGTGAAAATAAATACACAATAGAGTTACCTTTTTACTAAAACCAGAATATTTGTACAAAATATTGACTAAATTAAAAAATTAACAGAAATTTAAAAAATTCACTTTTCGAAAAATATACTTTTAAAGTACAAAAATAGAAAAAAAGTAATATTTTACCTTTTTCTGGTTTTAAGTTGTAGATAATACAGAAATGAATATGTGGTAAATATGTCTTTTGATTTCCATGCATAGTTTTTTAGTAACACTGCGCGCAGTATCAAAATTCATCGTTTTGAATAAACGCAACGCAAAGTCTAAATATATTATGCAGTCTTAATATGTAGTCATAATAAAACTGCCATACTTAGTAAACTAATGGGAATTTTTTAATGCGTTTTTTTTTTTTGCATATTGTACAGAAATGATTACAGAATCAAAATATGTATTGATAAAAATTCTTAAATTTTGATGGTTTAAAGGTACCCTACCCCCTTAACAGAAAAAACTAAATTCCATTTGTCAATATTAAATTATTTAGTTGATTTAATATTATTTGACACCTTCATAGATGTTCGTGATATAACTTTGTTTTTAATAAAATAATAATTTTTATCTTCTTCCTAAATTTACAATATATATATATATATATATATATATATATATATATATATATATATATATATATATATATATATATATATATGTATGTATATATTCCTATGATTTTTGATTATTGCTGTTTTTTTTGTTCATTTATATGTATGTATATATACAGGGTGTTTCAAAAGGTCATGTCCAAATGGCACATTTTAGAAAAGATAACAAACGGTGTAAAAATACCATTATTTTGCAAAAAAAAAAAAAAAAAAAAAAAAAAAAATAATAATAATAATAATTGAGGTACAAAATACAAATGTAAAATGTTACTACTCAACACAAATTCTCAAAATGTGCTCTATTAGCTGTGTTGAATGCCGCTTTAGGTATCCGTGCCATGACGTCCATAGACGATCGAACGGGTGTCTGGTACACCAGAGACTTAAGATATCCCCAGAGGTAAAGCAATACTGGTCTCCATCAATACTAGGGGTTAGGTCCGTGGATAGCGGAGGCTACACAGGTGTCCAGTGGAGGACAAATTGGATCGTTTTCGCGATTCCATGCGGCGGATATGTGAAGCATGCATCACGGCTAATGGGGCAAATTTTGAGCACTTGTTATAAATTGTAACATTTTTCATTTGTATTTTGCACTTCGATTAAGTTTTTTTCTAAAATAAAGATCTTTTTACACCGTTTTTTTTTTTCTTTGCGTCATGGTCACGATGCGATTGTAGCGTCAAGATCGCATTTCCGAACCCCAGTTCCTATGTAATTCTTGCTCCTAATGACCTGACACACCCACACGTGTCGTTTGAACATGACGTCTTGTGCCATCCTGTATATATATATATACAAATCTTTAAAGCACATAAATAATGATATCTGGATTATTAGTGTATGTGTATAATGCGTTCCATTTTGTTAAAAGACTGGAAAAAGTACAACTGACATTTCCAACTGAGAGAACAGCATATACTGAGTTATTCAGCTATAAATATGCAAACCTTGAGAACAGCTGCAAACGAACTTTAGGAAACACCCCTTAAAGTTTATAATCGAAAACAGGAAGCTATATGGACATAAAGAATGAAACCGTATAATAGATATTTATAATAATAAATCTGCAGTGTCACAGAATTAACTAAACATAGAAAGATTCATAATGTTCAGGATAAGTTAGATTATGTTCATGCATAAGTAATAACGAAACTCTAATTTACTTTTCTTAAAATTTTATTAATATTTGGCCAAGTATTGTTATTGAAGTATGCACAGAAACTATAAATAACCGTTTTAAATAATATAATTTGAAATGCGATGTATGACTGTAGCTACTTTTATTTTTACACGAATTTTTACATAACACAATAGTTTACAATAAATATAACTAAATACAGTACAAAAAAAACTTTATTTTTATATGCGAATTTAATTTTGTTTTTTTGATTTAGTAATACTTGACAACTTCGTAGACGCTCATGACACTATTTTATGTTTTTTTTTTTTTTTAAATAATAATTTTAATGTTCTTACAAAATTAAAAAAAAAAAAAAAAAATCTCTTTTCCGTACAACATTTTTAATGCTGCTTTGACACACACACACACATGTATATACATATATATATATATATATATATATATATATATATACACAAATCTTTAATGCAACTAAGTAATGATATCCAGTTTATTAGTGTCTGTGTATAATATATTAGAGTTTCATTCTGTTAAAGGACTGGAAACTGTACAACTGACATTTTCAATGGAGACAAAGACATATACTGAGTTATACAGCTATAAATATCCAAACTTTGAAGACAGCTGCATATGAAATTTACGAAACACCCCTCAAAGTTGATGATCGAAAACAGGAAGCTGTATGGGCATAAAGGATGAAACTGCATAATAGATATTTATGATAATAAATCGCAGTGTTATAGCGTTAACTAAATGGACAAAGAGTAATAATTTTTAGGATAAATTAGATTACGTGCATGCCTAAGGAATAACGAAACTCTACTTTAAGTTTTAAAGGGATAATTTATTTAAATTACTCATTTAAACAAAGATATAGAAAATAATACTTGACATAAAGTATTCAATTTTATTTGAAACCAAATACTTAGCGTAACAGAAATTGGATTCTATTACAATATATATATATATACATATATATATATATATATTTATATTTGCGAATTTCTTCCAAAAGTAATTGAATGTATACAAAAATATATTGCACGTTATCTGTAATGATTAAAATTCGTAAATTTCATAGATATTTGACGGATTGAATTTATTCTACTTTTAAATAATTTATTTGATACATTTTGCAAAATTATGTATTTAAATTTGAACATTACAATTTTCTTAAACGTATTTAAAAAAAAAAATCTTTAAAATCACCTATTAACAATAATCTTTAAGGTATATGTTATAAGCTGCGTAAAATAATTATTATGCCACAATATATTATATAAATTAATCTCCTTAAATATATTTGACAGAAAAATTCTGTGGATTCTGTCAAACTAAAAAAAAATTAAATAAACAGTAATATATTTGTTTAATGTAGTCAAATCATCAAAAAAAGCGCAAAAACTTACTATCTCATACGTATTTTTTGCCATCAAAAAGGTTTTACATAAACAGAGTGATTTGTGTATTGAATAACTCCTTTTAGCAAAATTGATCACAGGTGTATTTTGTAATACGACTAGGCAGCAATAATAATTAACTCTATAATTGCTGTTTTATTCCAAGTTCTGCACGTTTCACTCACGAAAAAATCTTGATTTTTATAATTTGAACAAGCATAGATCTTAAAATTTTAAATTTATTAATTCTATTAGCCTGAAAGTTATTTTAAATGTTAATAAATAATCAATATGAAATATAGATATTTACAAAATATTAAATTCTAATTAGTATTCGATTTTTTTAGTAATAATTCTACAGAATCTCATATGAATCAGTTTGTGTGTCTGTAACTTTCCTGGAATAAAATTATTAAATATATGCATATGCTGTTGAATTAGAAAAGGATAGCGACTAAAATAGTACATACTTAATTATGAAATATTTAAAAATATGCATAAAATGATATTTATACATTCTTAAACTTATTTTTTGTATATATAAACTAATTTATGAAAATCTGTAATGCATTGGAAAAAATCATCATCGATAAAACAGTGATGTGTAGAAATTTAAAAATATACTAATATAGGAAGATATGTTTTAATTATAATTAGTTCCAAAAGAATATTTATGATAATAAGTGGTTATGAAATTAGGTTCTAATGTTTAGGATGAGAAATAAACAGTTTTATATTATTATATAATTAATAATTCCTTAATAACATGTACTTTTAGAAATAAGTATGATTTCCAAAAACGACACGAAACTACTTTATTTCTGAAATAGAAAATTTACTATCCACTGACTATCTAGTCATGACAAATCAAAAATATACATGATACCAAAAAATATCTTATTTATTCTAGAAATCATAGCGGAAAATATGTCTTACTCTACTTTTTGCTCAAAACCTGCTTGCATTTGTCATAGTCAAAAAAGTTAGCAGATAAAAAAATATTGACAAATAGTTCTGACAGTATATCCCTTCCTTTATTGACAAATGCTTTAGTATTAGACATCAGAAAATATATAGTTTCTCTAGAAGAACTTTATATTTTTAACCAAACATTTTATTTATATAGAATAATATAATTTGAACAATTCGTTTTCCACATCTCAAATAATACATTTTTAAGTCAGTTCTCGTTCACTGCATGAAGAATTTCACTTTATCTCCTAAAGAAAATAACTTTAGAAAAATTATGGATATGCTGTATTTTCAAAGCAAAATGTAGTTTTGGCACTTCATTTTATTTAAAGAATCAAATATTTGTGTTGAAAATGCGTGCTGAATTTAAATGCGGAAGGAATAGGAACTTTTATATTTATATCTTTAAAAAAAATATTTTCTTGCAGGTAAATATATTACATTTACATATACGTGTTGTATATTATATGCATTCTTTATAGATAAGCGGATTTGCAAACATATCATTTTATTATTTATTGTTTTATTCTTTAATCCATTCTGTTTTCCATTATTCTTAGTATGATATAAACATATGACGAAAAAATATTGTTATAATTCGAAATATAATTGCTGACATCATAACATTAAAAAACAAATATATAAAGAAAAATAATAAATATAATCTTTAATAAAAAGGCCATGTGTAAATAAAGCTTAAAGGCAATGTAATTAACATACACAAGCAGCGGAATACCGATTATTTTCAAAAGTACGTAAAATTGTGTATAATCTTTAATTTGTGGTTAGTGAGAGTAATATTGTGCACGCCATTGTCGATGCAAACACTACCCACGGCAGAAATCATGTTAAATACGGTACACAGTAATTCCTTTATTATCAAGCGCGATTTTGACACATTGATAAAAGTCTGTTGTCTCGTGTTGCACACTGATACAATGCACTTTTATCATTACTAAATGATCCAGTTACTGTGCTCTGTGGATTATCTTCAAGTCAAGAATTTCAGTAGTGGTTTCTACAAATTGTTAAAAAGATATTAAATTTTTACTTAATGCTTTGTTTAATCGTATTCAATTTACATACAACTAATATTGCGCTCATATGAATCCATACGTTGTGGTCTTTATCCGTTGTGCAGTAATGTATGGGTAAGTAAAATGGGTGAAAACTACGTTTCCAGTAATTAGTGCAGGTATCCATTGATCCTACTATCCCCAGCAGTAATATTAATGGATGTTAGGACTGGGCGATGTAGAAATTTCTTAAATCGATTTATCATCCATCTAACATCGCGATTTAGTGCTAAATCGCGATTTAACACCGATTTTACATTTTAGAATCTGGAAGCCTATTTTTTAATTTTTAGTAACAAAATACGGTCTTTATGTGCCCCCCCCCCTTCCTGTATTATTTAGTATACTTAGCTTTTAATTTTTCAAATAATTTTGAAAAGAGGTATATTTTACACATAAAAAAACTTTGAATGTCCCAAAACACTAGTTTTTTTTTTTTTTTTTTTAATTAGTGATCTATTGTAATACATTTTATAAACTCATTCTATAAGAAGTATTATAAAAGAAAATGATTTTTTTTTTTTTTTGTCTGACTTGTTATGCCTGCTACAATCGAAATTCCTTAAGGGGGGTGGGGACTTCCCTTAACCCACCCAAATAGCACTTCATTGCTAACAGCCTACATACACTTTTTTTTTTTTTTTTTTTTTTACAGACACAGATTAAAAAAGTTATTGAGGTAAAACTTAAGAACATTAAAAGAATTCAATGATGAATTTAACTATTCATTTACCATGATGAGAAAAGTAGTAAAAAAAAAGGGGGGGGGGAATATGAGAAATAAAGTGCAATTTTATATCTTTTTAACTTTTAGATTATAATAAGATTTGTTTAACATAAATGCTGACATTTATATAGTGGATGGAGAAGGATTGAAAGTGTGAGCCTTGGAGCACATTACTGAAATTGCTGATTTTTTTCGCGGACGTTGCCATCCTTTAAGATTAGTAATAAAATATAATCTTAAAATATATCTCTTTTTAATGATAACAAAATGTCAAAAAAGCAGAAAATCGCAGATCTGCAGAAAAATCTAATGAATGCCTCCTCCAGCCCTCCCTCATTCTGCTGTAAAAATAAAGTTACTTGACTCATTACTGAACTTTATTAAAGTATTTTTAATTAATTACAAAATAATAATAAATTAAAACTAAAATATTCCCATAATACCCTTACATATCAAAATTAATTTTTCATGAAAATAATGCAAAAAAATATATACTAAAAATGGATGAATTTGGATATAAATAGTGAATCAATTTAAGCAAGATACTCAATCCATGTGGCTGGCGGACATCCATTGAAATCGGATGTCAAATCTGATGCATGACTATTTTAAAATATTTTAATTAATTACAGAATAATAAAAAATAAAGAATATGTATTAAAATATTACCCAAACATGTGAAAAATGAATGTTTCATTAAAAGAATGCATAAAAATAAAAACTGAAATTCGATGAATTTGGATTTTAAATATGAAACTTTATTCTTTTTTTCCAACCATAAATACTCAATCAATTTCAGGAAAAAAATATTATTAGTAAAAGAAAAATATTTCATGTGGATCACGGCCAAATAGTGATACACAAAAAAATGCATGACTATACTTTAAAATAATTCCATTAATTACAAAATAATAGAAAATATAAAAAATAAATGTTAAAATATTACTAAAACATGTCAAAAATGAATTTTTCATCATAAGAATGCATAAAAGTATAAACTGCAATTCGATGAGTTTGGATTTTAAATATAAAACTTTATTATTATTATTTTTAATCATATAAATGCTGAATGAATTTCAGGAAAACAATCTTTTGAAACAATGCAGGATTCTACTTTAAAACATTTTAATTAATTACAGAATATTGGAAAATAAAAAATACATATTGCAATATTACTCACATATGTGAAAACTTAATTTATCATCAAAAGATTGCATTAGCATATAAATTGAAATTCGATGAATTTGGATTTTAAGATTTAAACATTACTTTTTCCTTTCAACTTTCCACTATATAAGTTCTTAATTTCTGAAAAATGCACATTCCAATCTCCTAAACTCTGAATCTTGTTTACAAAGTAAATAAATAAATATCAATTCTTACTTAAATCATTGTTTTCTTAAATCGGAGAGGATTGAGGCTCGATGTTCTTTTAAATCGGATCCTGCTAAATCGATTTAACACCAGCTTGCCTTGTTTTTCTTAAATCGGAAAGCATGGAGGCTTGCGATGTTTGCTTAAATCGGATCATCCTAAATCGATTTAACACCAGCTTGCCTTGCTTTTCTTAAATCGGAAAGCATTGAGGCTTGCGATGTTTGCTTAAATCGGATCCTCCTAAATCGATTTAACACCAGCTTGCCATGTAAGTGGTAGATACATCAAAGTAGATAAATCGTTTTTCCGATGTTAGCTCTGAATCAGTATTTTGTTTTAAATCGATTTAAAGACAATGGCTAAATCGCGATTTAAGACAATGGCTAAATCGCGATTTAAGATAATGGCTAAATCGCGATTTAAGACATTGGCTAAATCGCGATTTGACATTAGCTAAATCGCGATTTCTGATTTTAGCTTAAATCGATTTAAGACCAATGGTTAAATCGGATTTCCGATGTAAGCTTTAAATCGATTTAAGAGTTAAATCGATTTAAGGCCCAGGCCTAATGGATGTTATTATAATAGTATAATTAACTCTAAACAAACTTCTACACTTGAACATAACTTTTTTGAAGTATTTCATGTCTATAAAAATCATGAATATATAGTTCTCTTCGACTTCGCTACAATTATTAGATTTCAGAAAACCTTATATAAAAACCTCTTTTGTCTAATTTCTACTAGCTTTTTTTTTACATTGCCATTTCCAAACCCTATGAAATTTTCGTAAAGTCTGTTCACCGTAGTTTCCTGTAACTCAATTGGTCAAGAAACCTATTCATCGAATCCGCTTCTCTTCCATTTATAGTCAATATATATATACAGTAAACTCTGTCTAAGGCGGAATCGATCGGGACCAAGAAAATTTTCCGTAGCAGACCATATTCCGCCTTAGACAAATTTTACTCTATGTCTATGGATTCGCAGGGACTTGAAAATCTTTCCGAGTTAGACAGATTTCCGTCTTACACAGAGTCCGCCTTACAGAGAATTTACTGTAGTCCAAAACGACCTAGAACGACCAGAGTGGTCATTTTGATGGGATAGACCTTTGAGAAGCAATTATTCTTAAAACATTATGTCACCTCACTCACCTTTCGCGACTTTCATTATTATTTTTTTTTTTGAGTTTGTAAAATACATAACATTAATGATTTTTTGCAATATTTAGTAACAAGCGTATAAATTAATGTTCTTCATAGAACGATCGAAGCGGTCAAATTGGCCGCTATAGAGATTTGAAAGATTTCTGCTGTGGAATAGCACTATCTTTTTTCTCTTCTGCTTATCTTTATTTCATTGGCGCATACGCCTGATGGAGAACCATTGTACAAGTTTTATTTCTTTTCATTCACGTGCCTGCTTGTCCTGTTGGACTGGCGTGTCATTGTGGATTTCATTTCATACGTGCACTGCTTGTTTTTAGCGCAATTGTAATTGCATGTGAGCGAGTAAAATTCTCGCGTTTGAAGCAGGGGAAAATGTGATATTAATTTCATTTCCTAGTGATAAAGGACTGAGTTTTGAAGAGTATTTAACACTGCTTCATAAATCCGATGACAATTGCAGTTATGATGGTGAAAAGAGTCATTCCGATTTCACGATATCTGAAAAAGAAATTCACGATTAAATCTCGGACTCCGCCGAAGAAGTGATAAATATTGAAAACCCCTTGCAACGAACTATTGGTTCTTCTCAAAAGGTTAATGTCATTTCTCTAGACGAAATTCAAAAGAAAATGCTTCATGAAAGCAGAGTTATTTCTGAGAGATATGTGTTAAGAAACGTATTGAAAGAAAAAACAGGACATGCACCTTATACTAAGAAAATTTAGGTTCTGTTCATATAGACGGACATGAAACATAAGTTTTTGAAATTTCATGAAAGAGTATTCAGAAGTTTTTCATATATCCTGCGCGCTATGCACAAAAATGTGATTTGGAGAAAAATGACTTCAAAGTTTCGAAAACACGGCTTCAGCTATTGAGCGGGTATAATTCTAAAAGACATATCTTCCGTTCTAATGGGATTTTTAAGGACAAAATTATATCAAAATGTTCAGAAAAAATAGGGGTTAACATGTAAGAAAATTAAAATTTCGAAAATTTTAAAGCTCTAAGAGTCCTGAAACCTCTTAAATGTTATGTGAAGGAAGTCACGGATAGCAGCTATTATCCGATATAAATTGGTGTCTCAGAAATAGAGGTACTTAATTATGTATAGTCATTGTTTTTCAAAAGAAGATACAAGGGGAAAACTTATAAACCATTTTACATATGGCGACGGTGTAAAATGCAGCTATAATTAGTGCACTGACATAGATATTAGGTTGTAACGAAAGTTTTCCGTCAAATCACAATTACGTAATACTAATTATAATATATATAATTAACTGTAATTTTATATCTAACCATCATTCCAACAAACCATCACAGTGTCATATGATAGAACACTAGTACCTAAAGCTGTATACTTTATTCGGTGCCATTCGGTTTCTGACTTTTTGCAACAGAACTGGAAGTAAATGATAGTTCTAATCTGGTAGCATGATAGTTCCATTTCAGGCACCTTATACTTAATGATAACGATATTTTTTTACAAGTTTTACAACACAGTGTTATAAAGCAAGTCTCTTTCTTTCAAGTGCCGAAAATCGTTTGACAAAATATGAGCAAATACGTCAACGCGAACTGATTGCACAGACCATATTAACTGTGGCTGATAACTTTCGTTACAACCTGATATATTCCTAACATTCACTACCGAAAATACCTGTACCAATCTACAATGGTATATCGCTTCTTGAAAACACAGTATAATAAAGTTCAAGGAATAAAAACGTTGGTATAATCCTACAGGTACCCCGTTTTATATCTGTATGTTAACGAGATGTCTTTTCGAAGACACTTTTCGTATTTGTGGCATATTTTTTGTTTGCTCTTAAAGAAACCAGTCCGAATACATCATGCTTTTCAATTGAAAGAGTCAAGAGATGTGGTGTGCATAAACCTTTATTATATGCAACTAATAAACAGTGTTAGAAACTATCTGAAAAATTATGAAATTTCTACTACATTCTGTACAAGTGACAATAATTTAAATTACTTTTATAAATACTCAATATAAATAGATTTCACAGGCGAAAATGAAGCATGAAAAATATACATAATCAATGTTATTCAAACGAAGATACATGGGAAACTAATGCAAATCATTTGCATGTTGACAACAGTGTGAAGTGAAATTCTAATTACTGTACTGACATAGACATGTTTCTTAACAGAAACTACCAAAAATAGCTGTCTCACTCTAAGAATTATTTATCGCATCTTGAAAGCGGATGTTTGTGGAATAACAATGTTGGTATAACCTTACAGGCACTCCTGCGCATGTTATTAACAAGTATTTAATGTTTTCATGTTAGTGGGACTGTTTAAATGATTTATTAAAATGAGGAAACACGCATAATTTTTTTTTTAACTATCGGATTTTTTACAAAATTCGTTATCATTTTGTGTTGCTACATATTTTTCTGTTAAAAAATTTCGCCATTTTAAAAAAGGCAGCTAAACTAGAACTGTCCGAATTTCAGTTATCCGGTTCGACAATCGGAAATAATCAAGTACATAAAATTCTACATCAGGCACAGATTATGAAACACTTTCCAACACTTACAGAATATTAATAAGAAATATAATTTCTTCATACAAAGAAATGAGATAATAAAAGATTAATTTAAATAAAATGCTCCCCAATTTTTTTCCTTAATGCAACACCATTTAACGGCTGTATTTTCTGTAAACAAACTATAAATGCTACAAACGTCAATTTCATTAGCTATTTTACTACGGTGAACACAATTAACATATAAAAGTTAGATGTCATAACGGATATATTTACATGAGTTAGACAGCAGGCAGACGAGTAGACAGAAAGATGAACCAAACTCGTAATTTTTTTTCATCTATGCTAGAAAGCTTTAAAATCTGTATTTTGAAAAGTAGATAAAAAAAAAAACTTATTGAAATTCGAAGTTTGTTTACTAATTACTAAAAATAAATTATTTCGAATTCCTCTTTTAAAGAACGTTAAAATTTGTCTTTAAGTGGAAAATTTAAGTTCATATATGATGATTTGATGCTGGTATTTCAACAATTTCAAAGATCATATATTCTAATCTGATCCGGGCATTTACTAAAATTTCAATATCTTTCAAATTCTTATTTAAACCAACGTTAAATTTAACGTTTAACTGGAAAATTTAAGTTTATATACGACAGTTTTATGTTTGTATTTCACCAAATTCAAAGTTAATTTATTCTAAGATAATTCGTGGAGTTCACTTGTATTGTAGAAACTGTAACTAAAATGTTTAAGTGACAAAAAGTTAATGTGTAGGATTGCTACAGATACAGTAGGTGTAAGTAAGAAAAATTGTCTGCTAAATTCAAATATGCATTTCATTTTTCACTTTTGCAAAATAATCAACTTGGTTCAATGGGATCAAATGGAACTGTTATGCGTATGTGAGTATTTAAATGTATTTTTGTTTTGTTTTTAGCAAAAATATCATTATTTTTAACATAAATTACCCTTACGTCATTATTAAACATAAACGATAAAATTTTATTTTACAACAGAGTATTTGAAGAGTTTAGTGGAAAAACATGTTATGATACATTTTTTCAATAATCATTTGTTTATGGATGAATGCATTATGAATATTGTAACATACAGAAAACTAAAATACTAAAATTATCCGTAGTATTAAAGATACGGCACAGAATGATTTAATATTTTTATATTTAATAATTGAAATGGTGAAAGTAAGTTCTAATATTTAATAATTAAATGTTAACATTATTTTCTAGGGGAGTTTAGCATCACCTATTAAAATTCAAACATATGCTAGTAAGAAGGAATTAAATGAATAGCTAAATTACAGAAAAACACTTTCACTTTAATTTTCTCGTATTCTAATTTTTGTTACATAACATCTTCTTTCCTTCTGGTGTTCATTTCTTTGTTGGTTATACCAATTGTTCGAATTTATGAATATACAGAATGCGTTCAGAAATAATTATACAGAAATTTAAAAATTTGTCTCTAGAATTTACAAATACACTGAACAATATTTGAAACATGATGCAGAACTCGGAAAAGTTTCACATTACATTCATTTTCATTTTCGCTTCTTTATATTAAAATATTCTTGAGATGGAAAAATCGTATTTCCAAAATCATGCATTTTCATTAAAACAAAAATAGAACTCAGGGCTTATCGTTAATTAACAAAATGGTGTTAGTTTTCAAATAATCCAATATTCAAAATCCAATTTCATGTTTGGCCCAAATTGCTTCAAAGATTTATAAATCGACATAGCAGAAAGCCTTTACTTATTAACTCAGAGAGCGTAAAATCAAATTTCATTTAAAGGGTTTATTTCTAATACGTATATCAATTAAACAGATCAGACGACCAAATTCATTTAAGTTAGTCACTGACATTCACTGAGAAATTTTCGGAAATTGGTATATAAAAAATAACATAATTCCCATGTTGTGCATTGATGAATTAACTTACTATAAATGGACAGCTCATTTTAAATATTTTAATTTAAAATTATGAATTGAAATTCATTTTCCTTATAATGCAAAAAATTAGAGTTACGAGAAGTATAAAAGATGGTCGATGTGTTAAATTATACACTTAGCAGTTTTTATCACACGTATTTTGTTTGTAATATTTCGTTGCTTAATTGATTGGATTGGGTTTTGTCCATAATGCGTAAAATCAAATGTGATGTGATGTCTAAAGTTTTGAACTTAAAAACACAGCAAGAAGCAATAACTGAACAGGAAAATATTAAATTTTAAACTATGGAACACTAAATCTATGAAAAATTTCCCAGTATTTGCAAAAATTTCAAAGTTTATGTGTCATTTATCTATGTGTAACATGAGACATACATTAAAAATAACTGTCTAATTTTAAAACACGCCGGTATTTGAACCAGGATAAATATCCTCCGCAGGCGACTGCTTTTATATTATGTTTTCACCACTATTTGTAGTATATTTCTCTTGCAAATGTTATCAAAGCGCATGAAAAAAAATTGTTTTCAAAAACTAATGCAAAATATAAATAAAAAATAGTCGCATGTCACAGCCCTGAGGATACAGAAAGTTAAAACATGTTTTAAAGCTTTTATTATTATTTGCATTTCTTTCAACAAAAATATATTGGTATTCGAAATTCTCAATTTCCTAAGTACGCATTATTTGTAATGTATAAGTGGGAACAGTATAATGCTTAATTAACAAAATCATGTTAATTTTTATTAAGTTGCATTTCAAGTTTGGCATAAATTGTTTCAAACATGCGTGAAGTGATACAGAAGAAAACTTTTATGTATACACTCAGAATATCGTAAATTTAAATTTCCTTTACAGCTTGCAGTATTAATACGTATTAATAAACAGCCCAAACAATGGAATAAAATTAGATCATTCACTGACATGCAAATTTATTTCCGTCATCGATAAATAACGAGTAATAAAATATGTTTCCCTGTTGTACACTGATAAAGTAAGTTATTAACGCTAACTTAACATCTCATTATTCATTTTTCTATTAAAAGTTACTCGAAAACGTATTTTAAAGATTACGAGCTACACAATTTCAGATTTATTTAGCTTTCTATTTTACTGTGCTTTTCCGAAATACATTTTGTTTGCAAAGAACGGTTGGATTATTTGCTGAGTTGAATCGTTGCTATAATAAACAAAATGAAATACATTGTGAAGGCAGAATATTCAAAATAGTAAATAGTAAAACAATGAAGAGAAAGGGATCTATTCAAATTTAAAATGTAAGAACAATATATCGTTTGCAAATGTCTACAGATTACATTTTCTATACTATTTCGACAATGATTTGAAAGTAAATTATAATGGATAATTATTCAATCTCAGACATAATTTTTTTTTAAATCTAAAATAAAGCAAAGGATAATTAGAAATGAATACAGAAAGTATGAATGTCTTAAAACTTTCTTTTTTTTTTCTTTCACCTCAAAATTTGCGGATATGAGGCAATCATTTTCCTTAACATTGCATATGCATTGCCCTATTTCCATTAATACGCAGTTTAATTAACATTCCGAATTTGTGACTAAGAAAATGCCAATACTTTCTAATAATAAAAATTTTAAAGATGTTTTTCAAGTTTGGCACTAATTGTTTAAAATATACGTTAAGCGATATAACAGAACGCCTTTACCACTGAGCCGATCATATGATGAATGTGAGGATGTTGTCCACGTATCTTATACACCCATACATAGATCAGATACGTTGTGATATTTTCATCATATGGCAACATGCAGATACCTTGCTAAATACGTTTTTAAACCAGATTAACAGCCTTGATTCTAAAATTAAATTTACTTTAGAAATAGAACAGAATGGTAATTATTTATTATTTAGATTTACATTATTTAGATATTACTTTATTTAGATGCTAACTTATTTAGAATCCATTATAATTCATAATGCTCAAGCAACCTTTTCATAATTATTTAGATTTACATTATTTAGATGTTACTTTATTTAGATGCTGCCTTATTTAGAATCCATTATAATTCATAATGCTCAAGCACCCTTTTCATACAAAGTTTCTGCATTTAGATATTCTATTCAAAGAGCTTTCACAGTGTGTACACCCGAGCAGTTAAATAACGAAATAAATAAAATGTATGATATTGTCAGAAATAATAGATACAAAGAAAGTACCATAGGAAAAATTAATCACTAGTTTGAAGAATAAGAAGAAAGACCAGATTAACAGCCTTGATTCTAAAATTAAATTTACTTTAGGAATAGACCAGAATGGTATCTACATTATTGATATGTTACTTTATTTAGATGCTACCTTATTTAGAATCCATAATAACTCATAATTCTCAAGGACTCTTTTCATACAAAGTTTCTCCATTTAGATATTCTATTAAAAGAAGTTTCACAGTCTGTACACCCGAGCAGTTAAATAACGAAATAAATAAAATGTATGAAATTGCCAGAAACAATGGATACAAGGAAAGTACCATAGGAAAAATTAAACACTCGCTTAAAAAATAAGAAGAAACAAAACTTCAACCCACAAAATTCCATGCTATCCACTTTACAATATTTCCCTGGTTTCTTCGAACGTTCGAAATATAAACTCAATAAACTCAATATCTCCCTTGCCGCAAAACCTTCCATGATATATATATATATATATATATATATATATATATAGTATGCTAGAAAATAGATCCAATTGAATCAAACCAGTTATCAGGAGCATATGAAATACCTTTCTCCAAAGAAGATGGAACTGTGCAGTTTTATATAAGTACAACAAACAGAAAACTTAAACCTAGAATCAAAGAAAATATAGCAGACTTCAAATACAACATTAGAACCACAGCTTCGGACAGATTATGAAGCAAGGAACTTTTACTGATCGATTTTAGAAATAGAAGAAAATTTATCCGTCAAAATTTTATTTACCATCCTGGATTCAATAGAGATATTTTACGCAACGATAATATTTGCAATGATACAGTGTCGCTGGAGTTATCTAAAATTTGGAGATTCTGTGCAATTTTAGTAGCAATAGTAAAAATTAATCGACTCACACAAATTTCCAATTTGATTTTATTTTATGTTTGTTCGGATTTTTACTATGCATGGAGTCTCTTGACATTATTTACAAAGTTTTTTTTCTTTTTATGTTTTCGGAAATATTTCTGCCTAGAATGATTTGAAAAAGTCGCCGTTTGTACGATGAAACGTGCGTAAATCTAAACAAAGGTCCCTTTTGTACCATTCTTTAGCTATGAATATATTAATAACTAAAATTTCATTACTGGAGAAGATTACTGTAGAAAATTACTGGAAAATAGATTTACTAGATTATATTTAATAAGATTTAATTAGAATTATGGAAATTGGAATTAATAGAAGATCACTCGAAATTAGATATAATGGAAATTACATTCACTGGAAATTTTATTATCGGATACATTATATAAATTATTACTGGAATTTTTTTAAACTGTTGTACACTGTTGTACAACTTAATTTAACATCTAATAATTCAGTCTTTTATACAATTTGATAATTGAATCTCATTTGTATGCATATTACAAATTTTATGACTATAGTATAAATAATAATTAAGGACTTTATGTTGTAATATTGAATACAAAACAAAAAATGTGTTGCTACACAAAGTACTATTTATTCACAAATTAAAAGATGTAAAATAAACATTTGAATAAAATAAATCTCTACGTTTTGGTTTAATATTTAAAACCTTCATCAGGAGAAATTTTTTCTAAAATATAAATCGACAAAAACAATTTATATGCTACGTCTTGAATTAGATTTTTAAGATGTAGCATATAAAGTGTTTTTGTCGATTTATATTTTAGAAAATGTTTCTCCTGAAGAAGGTATTAAAGATTAAACCGAAACGTAGATATTTATTTTGTTCATATGTTTATTTTACACCTTTTAATTTATGAATAAATAGTACGTTGGATAGAAACGCCTTTTTTATATAGTATAAATAGTTTTCATATAGCTGCATCCCCCCCTCCCCCCCCCCCCACACACAGATTTACCGTGCACTCTAAAAACCACATTTTCAAAACTGAGTAAAAAATACTCAAATCTGAGTATTAGTAGGGTTTGAAATGTCGTAAAATGTGGCTCCAGCTCAATTGACGTGCCAAGTTTGATATTTTTGTTGTATTCTGAAGGTTTTGACATGTAGATTCCAAATACCGTAGGTGCCATTTTTTAATACACATTTTTTGGGGTGATTTTCAAGATGGCGTTCAAGATGGCTGCCTTTTACTGACTTCTTTAATATTTGAGGCATATTATTGACCAGTATGTCAAATTATATGTTTTCGGGCTCAAGAAATACAAATATATAATAAAATTAGTCGTCAATTGAGTTTTTCAAGTGTTTTAAGCGATAAGATGCAAAAAAAGCACAAAAATATGAAATACATTAGATATAGTAGCGTTTTATTAACCAGTTATACATAACGAAAGTATTTAAATGAAACAGCATAAATTATTGAATATATTGAACGTAAACTTTAAAAACAGTACTTATATGTACATACAGTACTGGGATGTTACGTATCCTCTTCTGAATCACTGCTATCCCTGTGATGATATTGATAGCCCTTTGTATTGTTGCAGTCACTGCATTTGCAAAGGTTAGTACAAGCCAGAAAATTCCTTAAGCAAGGACATTTCCCAACTGCACATGTTCTCTTACACTCACATGTCACAAGTTCAATAACTCCTTTCGGCGCAGCTAACTCTAGGCATTTGACTGGAGGAATTACTCCTTCAGCATTTTTTTCACAACCATTGCCAATAAGTGGGGTTATTGCAAGTCGAGGATTTCTGTAGCTCTTTCCAACGGTGCAAATTAAGTTGGATCTTAGTATATGTGGCTTCAGTGCTCCAAGGGTTGGTGGTAATTTCTCCCCCTTGAAAATTTTTGTTCTGAAAAGGTGTCATATCTTAACTCTGAAATCTTGAAAAATTACTATTTTTCAAATAAGCCAAGTTGGTGAATTTTTCAAACAACGATAGATTGGATAATGGATCAACATTATGTTCCCCATGTTCTTGAAAAGCTGTTATAATATCATCACACTGAAGATTGATATACAATTTTATAAACTCCTGTTTTGAAATACCTACAAATTTTCCTCCCCAGTCTCTACCAGTATATGAATGTAAACCAAGTAAATCTTTGCTTTTATGAACACATCTTTCATTAATATTAATTTTGCTGTGTTTGTTACCTCGACCAGTAACAAAATTGATTTCACTGTTTACTAGATGACTTGAAGCCAAGTCAATCAGCAATATGAAAATTTCAGTATCTTGCGAAAATACATCGATCTCATAATTATCATGATGGTTCACTATATCAAGTACATGAGGAGGTATAATGGTGTCTGCTTCTTCATGTGTACGATCACATAATTCTGAATCGGAAACAGTCGCATGGTTATTGTACGCCTTACTGCCAAAAAGGACAACAATTTTCTTCTCACTAGCAGCAAAAACCTGTAGTAATATATTCCCGAGATACTCAGTCAGCTGTGATTTTGTTTCATTATGGTAAAGAAACGTCTTTAATAAAACCAACGTTATATTGGTACTATTTTTAATAGTAAAACTAATAGGTTCTGTCGTGCCCGATCTTTTCTTACGAGTTTGCTCATTCAATAATTGCTCAAGGTATTGGTCATATATTATTCTCCTTTCAGTGAATCCGCTTGTCATTTTCATAACAATCTCGGTAAAAGCATTTGCGAAGTCTTCACAAGTTTTGATGGCAGGTGTCTTTTTTACTGATTGTACGATTGCCATTCCATCTATAATACAAACTTTTTCTATCGTAGAAGTAATCGAGGATTCTAATGATTCAAGTGTGGGTGATTGATTATATTGTTCTATTTCTAGAATAAATGAACTTTTGTCAGATGGAATATGAAGATATCCACCAGAAGAAAATAATGATCTTGGTATTACAGAAAACTCGAGTTTCCAATTGCATCTTTTAGGTTTGTAGACATTTGAGGTCTTGATTCCATAACAACAAGAAAACGAGCAAGAAGTTGCCTATCTTCTAGAATTTTAACCAATTTATCAGCAATCTTAAATATAGGGTTCTTGTTACAAGTACTGAATGTCTTTAATTTCATTTTTTTTTTCATTGGATGCCAAACTGACAATTTAGCGTGTTCACTCTGTAGTCTATCTCTTACAAATTCTTCGAATTCCAATTGGCCTTTTTGGTTACGATTCAGAATATTATCGTCCGCAGATTATGAAACTTTCACAAATCATGCAATATTCATTAGTGTGGTATTATCTTGGAAAGGGTTTCCTCCAAAATGATCCCGAATACTCTCCTTGACGATGGCTGCATTGTGAAAAATTCTTAGCGACATGGAAATCTGAAGTTGATAGTGTTTCCTGGGCTGCTTAGAGAGTTCAATTGGACACTGCTTTTCAAAGAAACTTGAAACAATGCGTAATACTTCTGATGTATACAAGAAATACCTTTCGAGGGCGTTTTCATTCTGGGTTAAACCAATAACTCGTGTAGATTTAGAACTTTCACTATCATCACTCATTTCCGAGAAAACAAGCAATATTAGTAATTTGGTAGTAAGTTTATAAATAAATCATAAATAAACACAATTTATGCCTTTTTTGATTATAGATTTGTATTTTTTGACCCCAAAAACATATAATTTGATATACTGGTCAATAATATCCCACAAATATTTAAAAATCAGTAAATGGCAGCCATCTTGGACGCCATCATGAAAATTACCTCAAAAATATGTAAGAAAAAAATGGCATCTAAGATATTTGAAATCTACATGTCAAAAGCTACAAAAATAAAATAAAAATATCAAACTTGGCACAAAAGTCGAACTGGAAAACTTTTCAGACCCATTTATGTCGCATAGTAAAAATGGCTCCGAAACAAAATTACTCAAGTTTGAAACATGTATATACTCATTTCTGAAAACATGGACATAGTCAAATATGAGCACATAACGTTTTATTCACGATGTTTATTCCCGATTATACATCATGTTTGTATTTATATATTGTTGATGGTTGTCAAATCCTACCTGCGAAGTTTTTCGCTTACGAATTCATCCATTCTTCGATTTCGAAGGTTGAAGAATAAAATTTACGCTTTCGCTGTTATATTGCGACGGCTATTAAGTCTTCTTCCGCGAACACGGTAAAAATGTAGTTCGCCACATTTCACGTTATAAATTCTTACTGAAAGGATAGTTTCGTTTGAAATCATAATAAATGATATAATAAGAATAAATTCAACTACCTTGGTAAAATTTACTACGATTAACGAATGAAAAGTAATTTTGTTTGAAACTGAGTATTTCTCGTGTTTCAGAATTGAAAGCATTGGATCGTCATATTTGAAACAAAATGAAAACATAGATTTACTCAGATTTGAAAGTGTCATTTTTCTCAGTGTACTTTACTCACATTTTTTTTTTTTTTTTTTTTTTTTTTGTGTGTGATAATAGCTTTGTGTCTATTGGTGATTTGATTGTTTACTACAATATCCCAATTGAAATGCGCTGCTACAACAAATACACAAACAAAAAGAAAGCAAAACAATGAAAAGCTAAAAAGTATTAAAATTTAAATGACGTAAACGTATATTTGTGGAAAATCAATAAAAATGTATTTATTCTCTTTCAGTGGAAATGTAAAGTATGTAATAATAATTAAATATTAGAACGATATCGGATGCAAACAATGTCGTCAAATCTGACGGTATTTTAATTGAGAAATTCCTAGTAAACACCAGAAAGTTTTTTGCATGAATTTTCCTTTGTTTGTTTTTTACGAAATATTTATAATTGCAATAACAACAACAACAACAACAAAATAACTACTCAAACTCCCTTGGAAGTATTGAGAATTTCTAAACGCAAGTTTTATAAATAACGCAGCTGCCTGTATATTGTTGAATGTGCAACAAATATAAAAATAATGTATCTATACAACATTAAGCCGCATCAAATAATACATGAAAACAAAGAAAGAAAATAAACAGCCGTAGTAATACTTTTATTTTTATGTGCGCTTTTGTAGGCTAAAATATTTCTCAGATTCGAAAATTATAGTTCCGTAATTATGCATTGTAATTAAATTATTAATGCTACATATAGTATTTTTAATCATCACATTGACGTTACTTTTGTAATCCGAATTTCGAAGCAAGGTTTCATGTTTGGCACTAATTATTTTAGAATTGCGCTAAGCGATATAATAGTAAGCCTTTACTTATCCAGTCAGAGAAGCTTAAATTCAAATTTCATTTGCAGGTTTCAATATCAAAACATAATAATTAAAGAGCTCAAATCGAGCTCAACGCGGGAATAAATTTGTGTCATTCACTGCCACGCAAATTAATTTCATCACTGATAAATAATTAGTATTGACTTTTCTTCCCTGAACGGATGAAGTAACTTTTTAACGCTAGCCAAACAACTTTTTTTATTAATTTTTGCATGAAGTTTCTCGAATTAAAATCACTCATCTATTTAGTTTACAGATAAGGATCACAGCACAGAAATTTTCTTATTCATTCACTTTTAGTTGCGTTCGTAATTATATAAATACGTATCACCTATAATCGTCGTTTAGTCCGTCCGTCTGTCCTCTCGCATATAACAGAGCAAAAACTACCCAAACGAATGGTTTGATATTTTAAATATATAATTGTTGCAACATTTTTTCGACTCATTTCGAATTTTATGAAAATCGGATGTATAGTTTAACTACAGGAACAGTCAAAATTTTGTCTTTACATTACGGCCAACAGAAAAAAATTATTCTAAGTGCAATTTAGTGATGTTACAGCCTTCCGAATGGTCTGAAATTTTAAATATCTAATTGTTGCAAAAGTTTGTCGAGTCATTTCAAATTTTATGAAAATCGGATGCATGTTTTAATTACAGGGACAGTCAAAAGTTTTTCTTTACATTACGGCCAATGGAAAAAATTATTGCAATTGCATTTTAATGATATTACAGCCTTTCGAACAGAATGAAATTGATATGCACTTATGAAGTGCACTAAAATATATACATTCAGTACAATATGCGGTGCAAAAAATTATTAGAAAGATAGTTATAGTACGTCATTTGCCACGTTTGACAAGCAATTTCCAACTTATTTATTTCACTATGATTTTCTCTCACTCTTTCTCTCTTTGTTTGCAGTAATCAACGGATCAGTATGATGAGGTATGTACTTACAACACGCGTACGCATAAACATGCAATATCCAGAATGGTATATTTTGTGATTATTGAGGGTGAAACTCTTAAATTGAATAATGCAAAATGACGGAGAGTAATAATTGCCTTAAAGCACAAAACAAAACAAAAATCGTAAATAACATATCTCAAAAGAATACTTCCCATGCATTTTCACAGTGATTTCAAAGTTAAATAAATAGAAAATTTAAATATACATGCTACTAGTACAAGTAAATTAACCCATTTATGCCTAGCGTCTTATTTATGGGACGTTTCCTATTTTAATATATTTTTTTTTATTTTCTTCTTCTTTACAGGATGAAAATTGTATGTAGTTTTTGTCTATAAAAGTCTTTATCTATTACCGAGAGATGACAACATAACATAGATATTTATTTGCTTAAATGAGGGCCATTTTTCTGTGTTTATAGATTTTTCACTTTTCAAGATAGCGAAATGTAAAAAGTAAGTTTATTTGTATTTTTTGTATCCGGGATAAATAAATAAGTCATAATCTTAGCTTGTCGACATCTTTGAAATACGTATTTTTTTTATTGCGAAATTATATGTCCAAGCCTATTTTTATGCATGTTTGTAACGTACAAAATATAGAGCGCAATGTGAAAATGGGTACATATTTCTATTAGACATTTAGAGAGCAGTTATTTATGTACAGTACTTTTCAAGATGATTTTGAAATAAATTGTTTTTTAGCATCAAATACGATTATTCTTAATTTATTATTAATAACACTTATAATGGTATTAGTCTCTGTAAAGAAATAAATATATATTTTTAATAGTTCATAAAAATACTAATTAAAGTATATAATGTACAAATTATACAAATTTTGACAAAACATATAATTATGCATTTTTCCACATATGGTTATTTCAATATTTAGCAAGTGTACATTTTATCAAGTAAATACAAAAATAATTTAGCGTATTTTTTTTTATTTATTTGCCAGTTTATTTTGCAACATTTTAAAGTGACTTTACCAACAAATTTGAGAAAATAAAAATTCTGGCATAAATGGGTTAAATATATTTTTAACACTAGACCAGGGTTGGCGAACCTATGGCACGCGTGCGAGAGTTGGTACGTAAGCTAATTTTTCTGGCACGCAAAAAATTTAAATTTGTTATGCATACAAAATCCGTTTTTTATTTAAATTATGACTACTAAAATATTATTCCATACGGGCTGACTATCACAAATAATGCAGTTATTTTTAACATGAAATAACACATCATAATAATTTTCTCTTCTGCGATGCTACGCAGCGTTTTCGATATGTATTTTTCCTTTCTATATGAATTTAAAAAGCTGTAATTCACAAATGAATTTCATTTGACAGTCACTGCAATAAGATGGCAAATGGATCCAACTTAGCTATGTGCATTTGTAAAAATAACAAAATATGAACGAGATATAAAGCCGAACGAACGCAGCAAAAATGTCATCAATACATTATTAGCACATTGTTTAATGCAACTTGGAAAATTATAACCGAGATATTGCATTAATAATAAGTTAAAAATTAACGAAATAAACCTCGCATTTTTTCCCTGTTTCAGTACATACCGCATAAAAGAATCTTATTTAGGAATTTAAAAAATCATTCATTTAATCGCTGATCCAGTATACGGAAAAATCGCATTCTGATTTTTAATACTTTTTAATTGTTAATTATTAATGCATAAAAGATGCAAACTGATTTTATAAGCAGTGTTTTGTATAAACATCGTACTCTTCAAATTTATTTTTGTATAAGTTTGGCACGTTACATTGTTGATAGATATAGTTTGTGAATTCTGAGCATGCACACGTGAAAAGGATCGCCAAGCCTGACCTAGACAAATAAAAAATGAATTTCTAAAACGAATAATGGGCATTATCTTATCTGATGATTCCAAATTAACTGATTTTTTTTTTTAATTCCAGCCATATATTACCATTCGGAATTAGTTGAAGAAAACTGAATACAAAAAAATCACCTAAATGAAGAAACTTTGAATGTATTTAATATGAATATTTTTAGTCAAATTAGTATTATTAGAATCTTTAGCAAATCAAATAAATTTTGCATATTTAATAGGGTCAGAGCGTTTTAAAATGACGATAACTGACAGCAGATTAGATATTTACGATTAGGCACTTCGTTTATAATATTATTTTACTATTTTTTTTTGTAACTATCATCAAATCTATTATAGCTAACTAAATTATTATTTATTATTTCTTTATAATTTTTATAATAAAAATTATTCATATGTAAAGAATAAAAACAAAAGTTTTAGTATTGTGCTAAAACAGACGGTTTGGCTTTTTTCTTTTATAAGCAATTTAAAATTCTTTCCTGACGACGATCATAGATGATGACTGGAACATTGATTATTTTAATTTTTTAATGTTTATTTAGTTTTTAATTTATTTATGTACACCATTCAGTCATTTTGCGATTTTATTTTTACGTTAATATTGAATATTTCATGGCGTTAATTTTCAGATCATTTTTTTTTTCCAAAACTAATGTTACCACAGAATCTAAAGCAAGGTTTCATATTCGTCAGCGATCACTTATTCTTTAGACATCTTATTACGCTGTCATTCTATTATACCCAACGAACAAACAAGAAAATTGCCAAAAGCAGATTAAAAAATATCCTAATTAAAAATAGAGATACATAACGGTAATTTTAAGGTATAACCATGAGACAACGTAAATAACATTATGGCGAAGAAATGGTGATTCAAAAATGCGGAACCTAAAATTCGAAATTGCGCAAAAATTAGATTTGCAATTTAGATTAATTTTGTCGTGTACTATTAAAACTCTTGTTATTGCTCTTCATATTTTAACTTAGATATTTTTATTTCTATTAAACACAGATAAGTAAATGAAAAAATAATAAACAATAGTCAAAATTCTTTACAGACCTTCAAAACTGCGATAAAAAATGTGTCAATTTTTTCTCTTTGGAATTTTTCTGATCCCCTTAAAATGAACCTAAAATGTATTTTACATGTACAACGATATACAGAATTACATCCTTATAATATAAATATTACTTTTGTGAATTATGAGATCAAATATTATTAATATTATACAATAAACCTGGTACAATTTACAGTTACTTGTAATATTTCAACTTAATATTAATCGTTAATATAAAGTTTCTTTTACGTATAAACCTTGCAGGAATTTGAATTCTAAGACTGCAATAAATTATCTAATTCAACATGAGAAATTCGGCAGTGGCGAAGAAGACGTAAGGGGTGGATGACTGAGAATTAATGATGTCCACCTACTCTTTCTCATATATCACCAAGAAGAGTGAACGAAGAGTACCCTTTCTATTAACCCTGACTAATAACAAACGGGGAGATTTTCTGGAACTAATCTGAACTCCTGTACACTCTTTGAATCATTGAAAAACACTATTATTGGTAGCTACAGCGTGTTTTTTCTACTTATTGTACAGGGTTCTGGTATATTTAACCATAGCACTTGCGATACTAAACACAAGTTAATTCTGGATTTTCAATAAAAAAGTTTTCAGTCTCTACAGAATACAGGGATATATTAGGCAAAAGTGTACAACAAATTTTTTGACTTTTTCATTTAAATAGGTTTATAATGTTTTAGGATTACCTGTTTGTTTTTAGATTTTTTTTTTTCATTCAGAAATATAAAATTGGAATGGAAATGTTCAAAATTTAGCACTGAAATTTCATCTTAAATGGATAATCATATATTAATAAAATTTACATAATGAATTTCTGATAAGTAAACTGCTATAAGTAATACTTTTGTAAGAAATTGCTGAGAAAAAAAATATGTAAGCGTAATAATTTATTACGAACAAGAAGAATGACAAAATTAAATAAAGATCGAAAAATGTCTATAATGGGACTTTCTTATTACATAAACTCTCAAAAGTGGAAATGTGCTTAAGTAAACACAAAAAGATATTATATTAACTGGTATTAAATATGCCAAAAATTATGTATAATACATTTCTACCTTGATTGATATGAAAATACTATGGTCCATTTACATCTAAATAGTACAATACACTTGCATCTTCTAAGATAGAAAACCGGTCTAAGATAAATTTTATCTCAGTTTCTGCAACAGCAGATTTTAAACTCTATATAAAGAATGAAAATAAATAAATAATTGAGATCTTTTAACAGAAATGCTCAAAATTTACGAAAAGCAGCAACATACAGCCCCTTTCTATAACAGAATCCTGCTTATAGCAAAAAATGGTGTATAATGAGACAAATAAATAAATAAATGAAGGAATAAATTAATAAATGATACATTAAATACTGATGTTTAAAAAAGTAATTAATATTTATTAAATACAGTAAAACATGTAAACACCGGTCTATACTGAAACAAACATTAAGGTTGTTCTGACAGAAATACTTTTCTCTTCTAAAGTTTTTGAACAGTTTTTAAGCGTAAAAACCTAAAATTGACAAGCATAACAATTAAAATTGTCAGTAGTAGAATAGTATTATTCACTGTTGATAAAGTTATTACATCTACAGTTATGCACGATTCCTATCTTGGGGCGACAGCTCATGAACTGTCGCGTCAAAAATTTGTTCAAAGTATTCAACTTAAGTTTTTCTGAAAAAAAAATATTTGCATTTATAGAAATGAGAGAAAATACATTACATTTTCTTCATTTCTGATCAAGAGCATCTTCTGATTATACGGGGAGGGGGTGTTAAAATGAGAACAAATAATGGCAAAGCGCAAGGTATCTATGGCAGAATCGGTCTATAACATATTTCTGTAAACAGTATATATGCAGCGAAAAAAATATATTACTTATTAATAAGCATTAATTATAAATGCGTTCATGGTCATTTAAGGACGTATTATTAATAGAAATTCTTATTAGATACTAAATGCAGTAACGTCTGATAAAGCGAAATAAACCTTTAACGGAATCCTCCCCATCAACGTTAAATAAATAATAACTCATAAAAAATGAATAAATGACCGATCAAATGAATACTATGCAATTAAATGCTACGGTTCTTACAAATACTCATTTTTAAGCACACCCTTAATTTGTAAATTTAAGGCTATAAGTTTCTGTTCCTTATGTAGTAACATTAAGAGAAAATATTTTCCATAAAAGTATAAAAAAAAAAAATAAATATTTTAATATATGCATTTCATTTTTATTATTCAGTATATAAAAAGTAAATTTGTACTGTCTATGTTTGAAAAATGTGCGCAACACTTCATGTCTGAAAGATAAAAATGTGTAATACCTTAAAGAATAAATGATCTTATAGCAATCGTTCTCCAAAGAGCAGTTTGTTTAATCTGCTATTACCCGGGTGACTTCAAAAGCTGCTTTCTAAATTTTACACCGGTGATTTGGGCGAATGAACCGGTCTATAGGATAATGATATGTAGGTCTATTATTTATTTACAAAATATGTTATTCTAATTAGAAGCAGAAATAGCTACATAATATATTATTTTCAGAATCTCGTATAATACAGATTTTTTTTTTTTTTTTTTTTTTTTTTTTCACGGACAAATCCTTTATGTCCAGACGATACATTAAAGTACATACACCTCCCCCCCCCCCCCCACACTAACGTATTGCGCGATTTACGTAAATTCGCAGTTGGGTAATAAATCTCGAAAATTATATTTATGAACCCGCTAACGCGTTTGGTATGCATTTGTGTACTTTTGATAAGTATATTATATATAAGATATACAGATAAAAACAACAGTCATAATATAGATTTATATATTAGATACAGTTATACTTTCATTAGGAATACAATTAAATCATCAACAAATGAAAACATCAGCCTTCAATAACGAGGGTGGTAGAAGTTGTTAGTACAAGTGTCAATTCATTTTTGATTTGGTGTACTATAAGTTGTATTATTCATAACAGTATTATTCATAACAGTATTATTCATAACAACTTAATCTTTACTGTCAGTTATTCACAGTAGTCATCAAATTTGTTATGATTATCAAGGTTTATCAGTGATTATCTAATTTATTAAGATTATTTTATTTTGTGAGAGCTATGTATTTATCTCGCCATCAGAAATTTATGGAGAAGAGGTAATTTATTCCTCTTTAAATATTTCTTATTATTATAGTCGTTTGATGTCGATTAAAAATTGTTATAAATCAGTTCATTAATGTTAAAGTTATAAATACCGTATTCAACAAGATATTTTTTATTTGAAAAGTGGTTTTTTTCAGTTTGTTTTTATATTTTTCATACTTTTATAGTTTATAACCGAGTAAATACTGAAGAATGATGTTTTTTTATATAAAATAATAGTGTATAATATATATATATATATATATATTTCACTTCTGCGAAAATGGGACCACTTATGACGCAAGACACAGGGGACGGGAGGTAAAAGGGGTCAGTGTTGAAAATTTTGTTCCCCAAGACGTATACATAAATTAAAGATAACGAATTCCCTATTTTTAGAAGGCCCGAGTTCTTATTACGTCGTTTGTAGAACGTTTTTTACTGTACTGTAAATTTTTATATCGGCTGGCCCACATAAATGTCTCTGCCGGAAAATGGTATCTGATCTTGGGGGCCTTCCGTAAATTAAATTCGGGTCGGGAAGCCTCGGTTCAGTCCGTGGGCCCAGCGTCTTTTATAGGCGTCTGGTTCCTGCGATGGCTTGCGGGGTCTACCGGCTCGAGTAACCAAGTTTAGGGACCACTTGGTTTTTCTAGCTGGGTGGTGAGGACTGTCGTAGCGGCCGTTCGTCTCTTCTTGGGAATAGCCGTCGCCGTGTGCGCTGGGCAGCGGCGTCGGTCTGCCCGAAGTTTGCGTGGGGTTCCGCTCTGTTGGAGCTTGTCTGGCGGCGACCTTCGGGACGCGCCGCGGGGCTTGCTTCACAGGTGGTTCCTCGCGTCGACAAATGGGCCTGAAAAGGGCCTGGGACCGGAAGATGGACCCCCCCATCTTATCATTCATTGTATGTATTTTACGTAGGTAAGATGCTGGCAGTAGCATACAGTGAGTTTTAGGACGCTCAGTTCATCTTACGGGAACTGAAGCTCCGTCATATTGGGAAGTATCGTGCTCCCAATTTCGTCCCCCTTGCTGTTCTAATTTTCGTCCCGGTGACGAAACTAGGAATGCTTTTTCTTGACATTGTTTTCATTTTTTTCCTGATGTTTGAATGGCTAATGTTTTGTTATGTTATTCTTCCACTGATAATTAGTACATATCTTTGTGCTTTACTTTAATGTAAGTTAAATTACTTACTAATTTTGAAATAAATTTTGATTTAGTTATAAGTTAATCCTCTGCGTATTGGATTTTTTTGGAGGACGAAATTGGGACCATTTTTTTTTCTTTTGCAATTTTTAGATACTTTTGAAAAAAAAAATCGCATTCTTAATTTTTTTATACGATATTTGCCTATGTTTATATGTGCGTTGGTAGTTAGTCTATGTAAAATCCAAATTTGGTAGATTTTCACTGAAAATTACAACTTTGAAGGGCCTAAAAGTGACTGGGGGGACAATAATAGGGCGCCTTACCCTATATTGCAGTTTCTTACGAAATTTTACCTAAATAATTTGCAAATTCGACTTACGTAAAATTCAAGTTACGTAACAGTTCACGGAACGCATTGCTTACGTAATTCGGGGTACGCCTGTATTCTTGAAAAATATCCGATATAAAATTAATTTAGTACTTCGATTACGAGAAATACAATTTACAATGAGTTGCACGTCCTTTAATATATCTTGTTCCAAAAGCTTTACTTGTTGCACAAAACAAAAATGATTTCAAAAGGACGTTTTTCGTTCATTTGTATCTGTTTAATTTTCTTAATGTTGGAAGATTGTGAGTGAAAAGTTTCAGTTTTTAAATAATTTTATATTTTTACTTTAAGGGCATATTTGTACATTTCCTAATTCTAGAAAATACTTTAAAAAATATTTTGTAAAAAATATTTGAGTGAAGTTTTAAATATTTCATAATATCCCTATAAATAAATATCGTTGATTAATTTTAATTGGCAATATCCTTTTAAAATTTATGAATTGATTGTATAAATCTTCTAATTAATTTTCGAAAAATCAGGAAAAATACATCAGAAGATGAAGTTTTCATTATTTAATGATTTGCGATATAAACGGTTAACTGATACTCATTATATCATAACTTGTGTCACATAACTTAGAACTTGAATGACTTGCATTAAATAAAAAAGAATATTTATTTATTATTATTTTTTTTTTAAACATAGCTGTTTTCTTATCAAAATATATCTTATTATCTATATTGTATTTTTTTTTTAAATTCAACATGTATTAGCTCTTTTATTTAAGAAATGAAACAGGTATAGGGTAATTCCGGGATTTATGCCGCACTTTTTTTTGCATTTGTGTATAAAGTCCCATGTTGGACATAAAATAAAAAAAAATCATGCTGTGCTATTTAATGTTAAATATACAACGCGTGTAGTGCGACAAAAAATTCAAAACAAATTATTAATATTTTTAACATTTTTTTTTTCTAAAACATTACACTGTGGCGCGTCACCCGTACATTCAGGCTGCGACGCTGCACTTGTGCGGTAGTTATGCCGCGCTTGCAATAAGAACAGAAAGAAATTATAAATAAAAATATTTAAAAAAAAATTCATATGTGGACTATAAATAACGATGTAATAACAAAATGAAACTAAATAAGTACAATGAAACGTATTAGTACATTCAAATTAATAATTGTTGCCTATTTTCACTATTAAAATTATCGACTTATTATTATTTTTTTTAGATTAAATTTTAATTATTAGTTCAGCAACAACGTAACATCAATGTATTAGAAAGGGAAAAGAAAAAAAGTAAAATTGTGTTTACATAATTTATTTGTTAATCCTTTGGGGACCGGTGGCTTTTACACAAATTTTATTCGGTTGGTACCACTTTTTCAAAAGAAGTTATCTTTAGATAAATAATCATGAAAATGCTCTAATTAAACAAAGCAAATATTACTTTTCTTTTTTACTGGTGCCAGAAACAAAATTTGTAAGCTCTTTATGAAGGTGCTTATATGTACCTAATGTCCCGAATGGGTTAAGAAACCAGTTTTTTCTACTACAATCTACAGAAAAAGTGTCGAAAAAGCACAGTCTTTATGTAACTACATTTAAACACATGATGCAACGAAGCCAATGACACTTCCTCTTTTTTGGGGTAGTTAGCAAAGAACGTCTGCGTTACGCATAATCCAGTTTTTCATTATTATCATCTTGACTTGCATCTTTCTTGCCCTTTTACTTTTTATTTTCCCATTTTTCTCCTTTGGTTTTAGCAAACTTGATAACATGCTTAACATGGTTAGTTTGTGCAAAAAGAAAAGAAAAGTTAATAACACTTAATCATCCCGTACAAAAGAAACTGCGGCGTGTGTACCGGAATAGCATTGCGGCATGTATCACATTTTCCATGGTGCAGACGTCGGCCATCACAGTTACCTGCCATCGCTAAGGGGAATGTCGTAACCATACACTAACTACTCTATACAAACGCTACACTTAGTTTTGACTTCGGAATCATACATGCATTTAGTAATTAGTGTATGAAAAGCATTTAAACATAGCGTGTATAAATGTTTGGACTGTGAAATCATGCACTTACGTCAAATTAAGGATTGTACTTCTACAAGTAAACATCGAAATGGTATTCACGCTATACACTGGTTAAAATAATCTCACTGCGCACCTATACTGTGCGTTTGACGACCATCTATCGATAATTACAAGAAATACAAGTGGTGCGGCATCTATGTCGTATGCGGCGACTTTCCCGGAGTTACCCTATATAAATGTGTCTATATTGCCGCATGGTATAAAACATATACTGATTTCCCTAGAATTTAATATACTTTTACTTATTTTAAAATGATATATTTGATTTTTTTATAGAATTAAATATGTAAACGAATTTGGCAGAACTAATTGTCTAGGCTAATTGGGTTTACACGAAGATAAAACCTTTTTTATCTACATATCAATATACCGATATATCAGTTATTACTTAGTTATTATTTGAATAAACAATGAAATCCGTTACTATTAATAAAAAAAAACCTTCTATAATATCCAGTCAAAGGTATTATTTCAGCTTAGTATTAATCATCAATAGATACTTTTACGTATAAACCTGCTAGGAATTTGAATCCTAAGACGACAATAAATTATCTAATTCAAAGGGAGAAAATGGGCAGTGGCGAAGCAAGAATAAACGGATGATGGCCGAGAATTAATGATATCCTCCTACTCTTCGTCATATATCACTTGAGGAGTGAACGAAGAGATTACCCTTTCTATTAACCCTGACTACTAACAAAGGTGAAAGATTTTCTCGAACTAATCCAAAACCATGTAGTGTTACACTCTTTGAATCATTGAAGAACATTGTGATTGGTGGCTGGTTACTTCAACTACAGCGTATTATTTGTAAAGATTGTAATGGCAGGGGTATGATATATTTAGTAACCCGATACATTATTTTAAGCAGTCAGTTTTTCGTTCGCTTCAGCTTAATTTATTACAATGCTTAACTCAAAATTATTATGTCATAACTCGCGTCATATAATTTAGGTATTGGAGATTTTCACTGCATTTAGCGACAAGCTATTTTTTTGGTTGAAAATAACTATTTTCTTATCAGTTTATAATTTATATTCTATCTTTCTATTTATTTAGTTAGAATTTTTCTACAGATGAAATTTGTTAAAGATATTAACTGAAAACTAATCTGCATAATCTAAACCGCACTGCTAAAAAACTTTGGAAGTTTAAACTTTCCGAATTTTAAGGAAAAAAATGTGTATCTAAACATAACTATTTTTAAAAGGATGTACCTTTGTATCTACATTGTATATACATTTTTTTATATATTGAAATATTGTTTTTGAACGGATATATACAATGCTTAAAACAATTAAAGGATATTGATATTGTGTATGGATCTTGCCGTTGTGGAATGGTTTAGATGATTGATTCATGATCGAAAGACATGGCTATATGAGAAAAACAATGCACATGTTTGGCAGAAAAAAATGCATTGTATTGAGCATTTAGGTAAAAAAGAAGCACAATTTGTGCATATGAGAAAAAAAAACGAATAAAAAGGGGGTTTCATTCAAAGAAAATCGTTTCAAGTAGGGGACATGGTTTCCCCAGACAGCCAGAAACATTGAACACCTTTGACGCATGGAGACAATGAGGCCATTAATGAGGAGCTAGAGTATTCTGTACCACTCCGCCAAACGAGTTTTTTCCAGTTCTAGGAGAGTTTGGGGGGGGGGGGTGGTAGGCGGCCAGCAACTCGTGAGCCTGGAATATCGTAAACTTGCTCTCTTCGTTTCATGTCCGGAGAACACTCTGGTAATTCGAGTCGTATAATTCCTTCCTCGAAAAGGAAATCATCCACCAATTGAGCACAATGTGGACTGCAATTTTCGTCCACTAACATGAAGTCATATCCAACATAAGGGGCTACAATATTTCTGAGAATCTCATCCCTATGTCGCTGAACGGTGAGAGCTTTATTTCGAATGATGTGGATGTTGGTACGTCCATCAATAGAGAAGACAACATAAACCATCATTCCTCGACTGCCATATCTAGCACTTCTTTGCACGAACGCAGGATTGTTTCTAGTACCACTTCCCTCTAGATGAAAATACGCCTATTATCAAGGTGAACAGAAAAACTGGACTCATCAGAGAAAAGAATGTTGCACCATTCTTTTCTCCTCCAGTCCACATGCTCCGTTGCCCACTCCTTGCGGGCGTCATGGTGCCTTGCC
Source organism: Maratus speciosus (assembly GCA_963932465.1). NCBI lineage: Eukaryota > Metazoa > Arthropoda > Arachnida > Araneae > Salticidae > Maratus > Maratus speciosus. The sequence goes on along the minus strand of OZ010786.1, from coordinate 538,961,912 downwards.
GTTAACGTAACACATACCGAGCCTACTGCGAGCCTACAGTTCTATATCGTAGAACCGGTTTCGGACAGTTTAGATTGAAACTGTGGTGCAAGTAGCCTAGCAAATGTGCTGTTGAAGAAGAGTGGCATTCATATTTCGGTGTCTCCGAGCTGTTAGCGTTAAATATCAATCTTCATTGGGCGTTGTTGCATGCCTACTCATCTCTGGTCTTCGGCGCGCTTTCCAACATACAAAAAACGGTTCCAATCTTAGAAATCACACTTTACGAAACTACGGTGGCTTCTGCTACTTCGGATTGCATGCCGTCTAATCGACACGCAACTCTCAAAGCTTCTGATTTGATTGAATGACTTCGTTGAGACATCGCACTCATCGAAAAAACCCTTATTAAATTTCGATCATTGTCTCCCGCTTTACCTTTCAGTAAGTAGAAAGCCAAATTTCATTCAATAAAGCGTCGTTTTTCACGACAAATATAAAATTTCATACTCCGAAGTTTGAAAATGAGACAAATTGTTTTCTCTCTTTTTCCATTTTCTGAAAAATGAAATCACGTATACCGTTATTTTACACAAGACATACAATATCCTTTAATTGTTTTGAGCAGTGTATATTAACGAACGGTGGAACGAAATTATAGTGGAAAATATTTTTTCAGCAAATAATTTTCTAATAGCAATTAAAAGTTGTCTTTGTCTGTTAACAATAAAACTACGAAGTTTTTTCGTTCTAAATTTATATCTTGAGGTGCCGCAAGAGCCTTAAAAATGAGGATTTTTTTACAAAAAGTCCAAATTTAACAATAAATTATATTTTTTTTCACTGTTTTATTTTCACATTTTTAAAATCAAATATTGTTTTTAGCAGCAATCCATAGATGTGTCTTTACTATAACAACGATAATATTAAGTTTAATTGATGTAAATTTATGCATTAATTTTCTGAAAAAGTGAAATAAATGAGCTTTTTTTCAAAAAAAAAATCAAGATGTAATATCAATTTGAATTTAACTGTTGTAATTACTTTTCTGCTTACAAATAGTTGTTCAAACACAGTTTTTTAAATAATACAGTAGCACTCAAAAGTATTTTGACAAAAATAATAATTCACTTACAAGAAAAGAATAATAAAATACAAAAAACGATCATTTATTTTATTTAACCATATTCCATGTTTTAATTTTAATAAATTAACAATAAACATTAATAATATTAATGAAATTATATATATACTATATATATATTTATATCTGAATTTTATCATGCTGTAACTCTCGAATTTTTGAACCTATTTGGATGAAATTTTTCATATACATAGTACATACTGATGTCTCGACCAAGTTCGTTGGCCAGATTCATCCGCCATCTTGTTTCAAAATTGCGGCCGTTGGAATTTTTGAAATTTTAGTGGCAAGAACTTAACCACTGGAAGTTCGTTACAATTTTCAAGTTGTTTTCCGAAAACCCCGCCAAATTCCTTAGGACCCTTATTTTTTCCATCTAATTTACGAAACAGGTGGCGCAAAGGCAGTTCCTTTAAGTATAACAAACAAATCGGTCACTGCAGTGGCTTATTTAGATTTTTTTCTGTTAAAGCAATCACACCGTTATTAACTTCAGTGTTTGTGGCTGTCTCACCACACCCAATAGCAGTTACAGTTGATATGTTCAAATGATTGTTACCATTAAAGTAGGCTGTCATGCTGTTTTTTTATAGCTTCACCTGTTACAAAAGCAGGGGTACCATGTCCTAGAAAGGATGAATTGGGCTCTTTTACTAAAGGAATATGTTCTTTGATGACAGTCTTTTTGTAAAATGTGTTTCCTTTTTTATCGCGCACAATTGTTTTATCTTTTCTTCCATCGAAAAATAAACCTATATTATCTCCAACTTGGTTAAGGCTTCTTACTATCTCTTTTGTTCGATTCTTGGCTCTCTCTCTTCAAATGTTCATCCTATCAATTACCTTACTGTTGTTCTCGTCTGTAATCATTCCAACATCTTTAAGAACAGCACTGGCGATAGTCGCAGCAACTCAGTCTGAAACCCCAGTTCGGTCACAAGCACTTGCTACTGTTGGAAATGCTACATTTTCGCATTTGCTTGCTTGTAGTTGAATCCAAAAAAGAAGTACAGGAATTTTTGGGATTGTATATTAAGGTTCCTTTAAATATTTGCTCAGGATCTGATTGAATGGCATCATTTTCAGCTTCTCTAGTTGCCTTAACTACTAATTTCTGATTGTAGTTATACTTTAATTGTTGCTGTATTACCTGTTGCTTCCTCTCTTTTTTTTATGTTAAAATCTTGGAAATAACTTTATAGACTCCAATTATACACATTTTTCTCACTGTTCTTTGGACAAGTAAAAAATCTTTCTCTAGTTTAGGTACTTTTTTTTCTTTTTTCGCACTTACAGGCAGAAAATTCTTTGCACTTACAGGTTGCTAATTAAAAAATATGTTTTCTTTCATTTAAAATTTTTGCTGCAATCAAATCATATTTTTCTGTACCTTTTCTACATTTTGATCTTAAAATACTTCTGTATTTATCGTGATAGGTTTTTCCCATTTCTAACATGCAAGTGCGAAGTACTACAGGAATAGATGCTGACGACCAAACAGATTCAACTTTCTTAATAAGTATATCAAGTATTTCACTCACCGTTCATTCTTTTGATGTTTTGTCTGGTTTCAGCTCAAGTCGAATATAAAGACAATATTTCATACTCTCATAATAAGTTGAAAATCTTATATCACTTAATTGTTTATGGAACCCAGAAATTGGGCATTCTAACTTTTGTCTGGTCTGAATTGGTCTTGACATTGGCATCACTCTAAAGATAAAGTATTAACTAATAAATTATTATACAAATATTCAAACTGACATATACATAAACAGAACAAAATCCAGTAAAGAACAGCATAAAAGCATTTGTTACTCAAACGATTCGTTTGCCCGCACTGACTGACGACAGAAACATGCGACCAGACCATTGCTACAGTTACATGCTTCTCTTACTCCTCCGCCACCCTACTACACCAGGCAATAACATTCTGCCTGAATCAAGGTCACTTCAAAACTATTAAAATATCTAGAAAGGGTGAGTTCGCGATTAGCGTGAAGCTAAGGACCCAGTAAAAATATAAAATTGTTATACCAAAAGTTTTTTCATTAATAATGAAAGATAGAAATTTATTTTCTTACCTTTCTGGTAAAGCAGACATACGCTGGTTTCCTTCATGTGAAAACAACCTATAAATTTTTATTTAATGAGTAGATATTGTAAATCGTGAAAAATATCTTCTTAGAATGATGCAGATGCACTTGTAGAGAAAACACTATTTAATGCACGACGAATTCTGGGTTACATGGATGCATACACACACACACTAAAAAAGAATAAAATAAAAGGGTTAAATATGGATACTATAAAAGTAATAACATTGGAAATCCAGTAGGAGATGTAAGTCTTCCATTGAACAAAGAGTTAACGCACGAAAAACCGTGCGTCTTGGCCTCACAAAATCGGGCCTTCAAGTGAAGAAGTAAAAGGGGGCCCACAAGAGTTAAAACAGAGTAAAAAAAAACTTGAAACAATACAGACTGCTTAATAAGCAAAAAAGGTCCTATTTAAAATCAGTCTATCAGAAAAGTTCTGTGGTGCTGCGATCTGTTATCGCCTTTTCGAAACAGAAGTCTTTTACACAGTCCTTCGGTAGTTTGTGATCTTACGCCACGATAACTCAGGGAAGTGTCGCCATCTTGGAACATATTTCACAACTAAAAAAAACGCGTTGCATATTTCACGAGGAAATTGTCATTTCACAAGCGAAGTGATGTTGGACATAAAATTACTTACACTGTGACGTTTTCCAACACCCCCGCTTTTTATGTCAAACCGACGAGCGTAGAATGTTTAACTTGTTTCTCAAACACTCGAAATGAGGCTTAGGCAACGGCTTGGTGAGCACGTCTGCCAGCATTAACTTCGATGGGCAATAAGTTATTTTAATTATACCATTCTGGCATAGATGTCTGATGTGGTGATACTTAACTTCCACGTGTTTAGTTCTTGTCTGTGCCTTTTCGTTTTCGGTCAATCTTATGGCTGATAAGTTATCTTCGTACAATGTTACGGGTAGTTGTTGACACAGTTCGAGGTCATTTAACAGGTCTAACAACCACGAAATCTCTTGACCTGCATTAGAGGCAGCGATATATTCAGCCTCCGTGGACGAGAGTGCTGTGCAACTCTGCTTCCTCGATGACCATGCCAATATATTATTTCCTAATTTAAACAAGTTTCCAGTGGTTGATTTCCTGTCTATTCTGTCGTTCCCCCAATCGGCATCGCTATATGCCGTTAGGATTGGAGGTTTGGTTTTATCTATGACGAATTTAAGATCTTTGGTAGTAAGCAGATATCTAATTAATTTCTCCATAGCTTGCCAATCGACTTCCCTTGGGGATTCATTCCTTCTTCCCAGGATGTTAACGACTGATGCTATGTCGGGTCTAGTTAAAGTTGCAATGTATAGAAGCCCTCCTATAGCTTGTCTAAATTTTACGTTATCTCCCATTAGTTTCCCGTTTGGATCTAGATTAAAGTAGTTAGTATTCATGGGTGTATACGTAGGCTTACCATTTAACAAATTGAATTTTTCTGCGATTTGTATTATTTTGTGTTCCTGGTCTAATTCTAGATTACCGTTTGCTTTTTCCTTTATGTTTATGCCTAAATATTGTGTTACTTGACCCAAATTTTTGATTTCGTATTGCTTTGATAATTCAGTGTATATTTCGTGTGTGTCTGTTTTGTCTCCTGCGACTAAGATGTCATCAACATACACTATTATGTATGCGATTTTTCCATCTTGGACTCTTTTGTACAGACATTTGTCTGACGCGCATTCAACGAAATTTAGTTCTTTTAGAGATTTACTTATTTTTTGGTTCCACGCCCTAGCTGCCTGCTTAAGGCCGTAAATCGGTTTGTTTAAACTACACATTTTATCTTCTTCCCCTTTTGTTATGTATCCCTCTGGCTGATGCATATAAACCTCCTCTTCTAAATCGCCATGTAAGAAAGCAGTTTTGACATCTAGGTGAGTTATTTTAAGATCTTTGTACACCGCTGCGTTTAAGAATGCTCGTAGGGTGGTATGCGCTACAACGGGTGCGTAGGTCTCGTCGAAATCGCTTCCATATTTTTGAGCATATCCCTTAGCGACCAATCTGGCTTTATATCGCTCTATAGACCCGTTGGCTCCCCTTTTTGCCTTAAACGTCCACCTACAACCTATGACGCGTTTTCCCGGGATAGGTTTTATTAATCTCCAAGTATTATTTTGCTTCAGAGAATCTATTTCCTCACTAGTGGCTTTTTGCCATTTATCTTTAGTTTCTGCGTCATTGATATTTTGTAGGTCTGTCCATGACTTTGGCTCCTGAATTTGACACAGGTTAGCGCTTATTCCATAACGGTTAGGTGGTACACCACGATTTTGTCTCTGCGATCTTCTCGGCTCAAGGGATGTGTCGGTCGGGGTGTTATTCTGATCACCGTCGCGCTCTTCTAGATCAATTTCAATATTATCTGCGGGAGTTTGTTCGATGTTTTGATTTTCTTTGGCGGGTATAATTCCCTCATCTTTTATACCTTCTGCGAAGAATTTTACGGTTCTAGATATTATAATTTTATTTTCACCCGTATATATCCTATAGCCCTTGCTTCTGAAATCATATCCCAACATTATTCCCTCGATGGCTTTCTCATCTAATTTATTTCTTTTAGGTTTGTCGACATAGGCAAATGCCTTACATCCGAATGTTTTGATGTTCGAGAGATCGGGTTTTCTTTTATGCCAAAGTTCATAGGGTGTCATGTTATTTTTGTTAGCCTTTGTTGGTAGACGGTTGATGAGGTAGGTGGCGGACATGACAGCTTCCCCCCAGAATTGCTTAGGTAACTTGGCGTCCGACAACATGGTTCTAGCCATTTCCACTATCGTTCTATTCTTTCTTTCTGAAACGCCGTTCTGTGGGCTAGAATAGGGAACACTCAATTGACGCTCTATCCCGTTTTCTATCAGGCAGTTTTCAAATTCGTCACTGATATACTCTTTTGCGTTATCGGACCTGATTGCCTTTATCAACTGGCCAAATTTATTTTTTGTTAGCGCTATGTATTCTTTCAGTTTGATAACGGCTTCCGATTTATGCGCGATTAAGTATGTTATTGTGTACCTGCTATAATCATCCGTGAATGTTATAAAGTACCTTTTCCCTCCTATCGTTTCAGTATTCATGGGGCCACATATATCGGAATGTGCGAGGGTACCGATGTCTTTGCTTCTGTTTGTGGCTACTTTAGGGTAGGGCAGAGCGGAAAGTTTTCCTTCAATGCACTTGGTGCATCGCGTGTCATGTTTACATTTGTTAATTGTTATCCCATTGGCTAATTCATGATTAACAAGGTATTTAATATCATCAAAATTTTTGTGTCCGAGTCTTCGGTGCCACAATGAAATACAATTTGTATTGTTACAGAAAGTTTGAGTACTTATAGTATAGCCGTAATCATCTTCAGGGTTTAATACGTAGAGATTATCATTTAATTTAGCTGTCAAGATTATATTATCATCTTTGACAAATAAACATGCATTTTTCTCGAAAATTACCTTTATATTATTTTCAGTGGCTTTCTTAACTGACAATAAATTGCCCTTTAGTTCTGGACAGTATAAGACGTTTCTTAGTGTAATGTAGTGGTTTTTGTCTGTTTTTATTTTTACGTCGCCCATACCTTCCGAATTAAGCCTTTTTCCATTAGCGATTGTTATATTCCCAAAATTCCCGGCTGTGAATGTAGCAAAATTTGTTTTTGCTGATGCAACGTGCCTGGTGCAACCCGAGTCAATGATATATGTGTTTGGATCTGTTGTTTGTGTTTGGTTAATTTTTACTGACTCAATTTCAAAATTGTTTTCCACTGGGAAGAGAGGAATGATCGATTGGTTGACCTCATCCTCTATATTTGATTTGCTGTTAAAGCAAAAATTCGAGGAGTCGGTTTTACTACCATTGTGTTGATTTTTGGGGTTTACCGAATTGGCTTTAAAGTTGGCATGGTTGTTAAATTTATTACTGTTATAATTTTCACTTCTTTGGTAATTGTTTTTCTGTTTGTTTTTCAATTTGTAACATTCTGAACGAGCGTGCCCATCTCGTTGACAGAAGCTGCAATATTTTTTGTTTCCTTTATTTATTATTTTATATGCTGTGTCCCTTGGTCGTGTGCTGGTGTTTTTGTATTCGATTCGATGAGAGTACTCGTCGATGAGTTTGTTTTTCACAAATTCGAGGTCTAGATACTTTTCGTCTCTAGCCTCCATTCTCGTTATAAGAGGAGCATATGACTGAGGCAAGCTGCAAAGCATAAGAGCCACGATGTGCGAATCATTTATGAGCTCTCCAATGGCAGCGAGTTTGTCGCGGATAGTTAAAATATTGTTGATATGTAGATTTAAGTCTCCGCCCTCATTGAGCCTTTGCGAATATAGTTTCCTCAAAAGGAATAATTTGGATGATAAATTCGCCCTTTGGTGAACACTTTTTAATCTTTCCCAAATTTCTTTGGGAGATGTCAAATGTCTGATGTGCACGATTTGTGTATTTTCAATGCACAAACAAATTATGGCTTTCGCCTTAGCCGCGTTTTTAGTATATGTATCATCGGGTGTGGCAGGTGGAGATTCTGTTATATATTTGTATAAATCGTCTTTAATTAACAGATTTTCTAATTTGAAACACCAATGATTGTAATTATTATCATTTAGTTTCTCTACTGCCGTAATTTATTTTGTGGCAGACATAGCGTGTTATTCAAGTTTTATAAATTCTTTGATAACAAATATATTTACTATAAGAAGTTTGTGACTTTCTTAAAATAATTTCTTAGAATATGTTATAAGTATAAATAAAATGATCAGTTATTCACAATAATCAATCAATATTCGTTCACAATAATACTCTTTTTGCGATATTATATATATCGTTATTTATTCATGCACATTTATTTTTATTTTCATGTATATATTTCAATATTTCATATCTCATATGTGCATCTTGTTCATCATTTTATCACAATCAGATAAACAAATTTTTATTACTGGGTTTTTTTTTTATTATTTATTTATTTACTTTCCCCTTTCAACTCAGCCTTCATAATCTATTAAAATATCTAGAAAGGGTGAGTTCGCGATTAGCGTGAAGCTAAGGAACCAGTAAAAATATAAAATTGTTATACCAAAAGTTTTTTCATTAATAATGAAAGATAGAAATTTATTTTCTTACCTTTCTGGTAAAGCAGACATACGCTGGTTTCCTTCATGTGAAAACAACCTATAAATTTTTATTTAATGAGTAGATATTGTAAATCGTGAAAAATATCTTCTTAGAATGATGCAGATGCACTTGTAGAGAAAAAACTATTTAATGCACGACGAATTCTGGGTTACATGGATGCACACACACACACACTAAAAAAGAATAAAATAAAAGGGTTAAATATGGATACTATAAAAGTAATAACATTGGAAATCCAGTAGGAGATGTAAGTCTTCCATTGAACAAAGAGTTAACGCACGAAAAACCGTGCGTCTTGGCCTCACAAAATCGGGCCTTCAAGTGAAGAAGTAAAAGGGGGCCCACAAGAGTTAAAACAGAGTAAAAAAAAAACTTGAAACAATACAGACTGCTTAATAAGCAAAAAAGGTCCTATTTAAAATCAGTCTATCAGAAAAGTTCTGTGGTGCTGCGATCTGTTATCGCCTTTTCGAAACAGAAGTCTTTTACACAGTCCTTCGGTAGTTTGTGATCTTACGCCACGATAACTCAGGGAAGTGTCGCCATCTTGGAACATATTTCACAACTAAAAAAAACGCGTTGCATTTTTTTCGAGGAAATTGTCATTTCACAAGCGAAGTGATGTTGGACATAAAATTACTTACACTGTGACGTTTTCCAACAAAAACAAGTACTGTTCTCCATTTGACTATTAATTTTCAGAACTAAAAAATGTTTTGCCGCGTTTTTAAGTTAAAAGTGAGGTTAATCGAAATGTTATTACGAAATACTGTTAAAATCTAAAAAAATGGAAATTAAAAGATGCAAGATTTAATAGCATAACTATTAAAGGTATGCAGTATAAAACTGTAAATATCTACTGTAAAGTAGTTTATACGTATTATTTAAAAATTGAACACAGGCATTTTTTTTTTTTTTTACTAAACCAAATTTATCAAAATTCGTAAAATCTACTTAAAAATACATATATTCAAAGTCTTTTGCGGCACCTCTAAATATATTACTTTTGTTAAAATATTTTAACTCTGTCTTAACAAAGGCATTAGACAACTTTTTATCTCTATTACATATCGAAAATAAAAATTTATTTTTTTTCGTTCCACCCTAGTATATAATGTGTCATGAAATAAAACATTTAACTAATTGATCAAAAGTATTATATATTTTTTTTTACTTTTTTATAGATTTAAATACGATTACTGAATGAAACATAAGAAGCGAATTCTAGAGTACTACGAGGATAACAAAATCTTCATTAACTATACACAGTGATATTTACTGCAACGTAATCATCATTTGAATGAACAATGAATAGTAGTATTTCTTAATAGACATCCTTCGTTATGTAGATCGAGATTATAATTCAGATTGAGTTACTTTACCGTATAATCCTGCTTCGGATTGGAATTCTAAGACTGCAGTATATTATCTCATTTAACTAGAGGTAATGGACAATTGCAAAGCAGACCTAAGCGGATAATAGTTGAAAATTACTTATTTCTGTATATTCTTCATTATATCGTATATCACTAAGAGAAGTTAACTAAGGGAATACCCTTTCTATTAAACCTGACAAATAACATGGGGAAACGATTTTCTAGTGCTAAAATCATGTAATGTTACGCTCTTTGAATCATTGAAGAAAATTGTGATTGGTAGCTGGTTACATGAACGACAGCGTATTTATTTGCGGCTGTTGCAACAAAATATAGTATTTTAAGAAGTCAAGATCGTATTTGCTTGAAACTAATTTGTTAATTTGAAATTTTGTCACAATATCTGACAGAGACTTCTTTTCACGCCATTACAAGAGAAAATTTAATGAGGTATTTATCACACAGTCATGAGAGTTATAATTTTAAGGAACATTTGACACATTAAAATTAGTTTTAAATGATTGTTTTTCATAATATTTAAATTAAATATAAGATGTTTCTTTTCGGTTTACAAAAAAAAAAAAAAAAAAAAAAAAAAAAAAAAAAAAAAAAAAAAAAAAAAAAAAAAAAAAAATACTGCAATCTATAAGGATTTTCAATGAGAATTTCAGTCGCTGACAAAGTAATCTTGGAACTAGTGCAATGTTGAATTTTTGGGCCATATATTTTTGGTATTGTTTTTGGTCTGTAGAATTTAAAGTATAAGATAGATTGGAAAACACCCAGACATTTGGATAATTAAAACTTCTCTAAACTCTATTAAGCATTTTAACATTTTTTAATTTTATAAATTTCTGTATTATGCATATTTTGTATAAATGTGACTCGAAAAAAAAAAAAAGAAATCCAGATACTTTTGAATTTAAAAACAATAAAACTTTTGACATTTATAATTTTGGGCTGTTTTACTGCGCTCTAAACTGTAAATAATAATAAAATAGTAATTAAAATAAATAATGAAAAAATTGTGACTTAGCTTTAATTTCAAGATATTTAACATACAAAAGTAAAATCATTTATTGCGAAAAAAACGAGAAAAAATATTGTAATTTTAGAGTTTAATTGCGCTAAACATACTGAAGATTTCCGAAAAAAGACTGAATATATGCTTACCTGAAATAGAACAATTCATAAGAACAGTGGTATACTGGATTAATATAAAAAAAGTATATTCCCAAATGAAATATCGAATTTCTTGCATAAAATGCACGGGTGTAGCCGTTTTCAGAAATTCATTAATAAAATGATTGCATAAAACTATTGAATAATAATTTCGAAAACACTAGAGTCATATTTAAATATCGCGATCAAAGCAGGAACCCTAATAAAAGGTGCAATTGTCTGACCCTGCGAAAAATAATCTGTATTTTATAAATAATGAATTCAATGTAATATGTCACCATGTGACATTCAGTCTTAGAATCATCTGGTCGATATATAATATTGCTTTAAAATTATCCACAAAAAGTCTTCACAAATATACACCAATATAATTATCAGTGATATCTATAACTTAATGTAATATATATTACGTCGGGCTATAAGTATACAAAAGTTATGGCTTATTATTACGGAACTACTCATTAGAATATTATAGACTTCATCTCCGTGGATTGAAAACCCCTCCGAGATTTTAAAACATTGAACAAAACAACACACGGAAACTGTGTATGAGTAGAAAAAGCGTATCATAGGAGCAATATGTCTAATAACGCCTGATATGCTTCGAAACATTTGGGGAGAACTAGATTAACGTTTAGGCGTTTGTCGTGCTATCAAAGGAGCACACATAGAAGTCTATTGATATTAAAACTTTGTGAGATGCTATTTTTATTTAAATAGTTTTTTACAAAATTCTAATGGGCAGTTTCGTAAAAATAAGCCATAAATTTTGGATACTTTTTGCCCGGAAACCCTGTATTTATAAATTTGTTCATGTGAGGCGAAAAGTGCATAAATGTTACATTGAAGTGAATACTGATTATGATAGGTAAAGAAAAGATTTTTCAATAGAATATATTACATACAAAAAGAGTCTAGGATAATAAAAAATATATGTTTCATACCTATTTTTTACCCGACTGAAAAGAAGAGTTATGTGTTTCATGTGTATCTGGGTATGTGGATTTCTTTATACCCTCGAAAAATCCCAATGGCTGGTTGGATTTTAATGAATAAGGTCTCTATCAATTCGTCTTAACAGCTCAATGGTTATAGGCTAGATGTTGTTTTTATAAATTCAAAATGGCGGTAGAGACGGAAAAAAAATACGCATCAAATTCAGTGGCATATCATTGGATAGGTCTTTCAAAATGAAGACGATGTTTTATTGACTATTTTACAGTCAGAAGCTCCGTTAAAATATTATACAACCTGGAAGTTGTGTATGTAGGATCTCTAGATTTACTGCAACTCTAACAATCATAGACATCCATAGACCTCATTCAAACAGTGTTTATAGATAGGAACTAACAATTAAACACAACTTAAAAGTCATCAATACAAGTAAATTAAAACAAAATAGGTAAGTAATATAAACATGTAATAAAAAAAATATATTTTAAGTCAATTGCTACTTGGGTCAATAAGAGAATTTTTTTTCTCCCATTCTTCTTACCTCTTGAGTTGCGTTTAAAATGCCTTGATCAAGAAGAGGGCTCTCCCGGTCTTAAAATACCTTGATCAAGAAGAAGGCTCTCTTGATTATTGAAAATTAATTAATTAAATTTAATTAATGAATTAATATTAGAAAAAAACTGGATTAACATCAAGTGTCATCCACTACAAGTTAAAAAAATATATGGAACTTGATTGGATGAATAATAAGTTTTTTATTAACGATTGAAAAAGATATAAATATATATATATAGCGAGAGTGTGAGCTAATAGTAGGAATTGAAAAAAAAAATAGTTTCACATTGATGAGAAATAATTAATTAGTTCGCTTTTTACGCAGTCGAGTTTTTTTATTTTTTTTTAATTTAATTGTTTATTACATGTAATGTTTCATTTAACAGAAGAAAAATTACACAAAGTACACATTTTAATTCATTTTGATTAATAACTATAATTTATGGAAGAAAAGTTTTTATTTTCTGTTATTTTAAATTAATCGAGTAGCCCAAAACAACACTATATTATTTTAATTATCTGATATATACTTCATAATACAAATTAACGGTTGAAAAAAAAAATAAATTAAGAAAGAAAAAATACATCATGCCGCAATAATATCCTTTAAAAATGAAGTAATACGTGTTTATTATTTAATATAATATTAACAAAACTGAAGTATATCAAGGCATGAATTCTCTTAATTTGTCGTTTTTTTCAATTTTTCAATTAGAAGAAACAGCATATTTACACAAATAATGTAATGCGGTGGAAATAAATACTAATAGTAAATTTGCTTGCTGTATTTCCCAATTTCAGTTTTTTATATAATTCAACATTTTTATGTATGTTTAAAAATCCATAAATTGAAAAATATATATTTAAACTAATTATAATTTATAAAAACTATCATTTGTGACAGTTTAGAACTTTTACCCAGCAACAGTTTTTCATTGAAAAATTCAGAAATTATGCTTGGCTTCAAAAGTATACACTCTTTTTAAATATAAAAATAAAAAATTTCTTCTTTAAAAATAAAAATTTTCTTTCAAATTATTGAATATGTACACAATGGTATTTAATATAAATTAAAATAAAACACATTATGTGTTAAATGACAGTCAAATTATAATCAATGTTTTCTGTGTTAAAAAAAAAACAAAAACAAACAATTTTGACATTACATTCAAATAACGTTATAAACCGCAGTTAATGTTGTTATAGTATAATAATAATGAATATGAAAGAAAAAATGTGTTTCCCATCTTTTAACAAATATATATATATATATAATGTTTTAAACTTTTGTGCATATTGAAAATAAATATCCTTTGGGAATATTATGTTTCCCTTTAAGTGCAGAATCTGTGCATTCCCTTTCGATAAATTTATTTTATTTATATAATCACGCAAAATAGAAAAGAAATGCAGCGCCTAATATTTTGGTATAGACATTTTTCATCTGACATATTTTGAATAATATTTTTGTAAAATTCCTTAAGCCGACGTACTCCATATATTTCAAAAGAAGTACATCATTTAATATTTTATCAATAGAACTTTTTTTAAGTAAAAATATATCCTTTAAAAATATCAGCTCTTTATAAATATTTCACTTTACTCAGAAAAAAAAGTTTAAATATTTAACCGAATAATATATAACCGAAAACATGTTGTTTTTTTCCCAACAAGGTTGAAATGTGTTTATGAATTTGGATTGTCTGTCTGCCTGGTTGTGCTCTAACCATCGTAACCATCGTAAGTATACTCTGACTGCAATGTAATTTCCATATGCTATTGTGGTGTTGTATGTAATGTTGTATGTAATGTTCGGTATTTAAAATGAAGTATTTAAAATTTATAGTTCGTTTATCAGTACGCTCAATTATATTTCGATACATTACGGTGCCTGGGATACATTCCATAATACAAATAAAAACAGAAAACAATAAATAAAAAACATCTTTTTTTGCAATATGTCGCAATAAATTATTTAAAAATATAGTAATGAGTGTTTATTATTCAACATAGTCCTAATAAAACTGACGCATGTCATTAAATCTATTCTCTTAATTTCTCTTTTGACATTTTTTTTATTAGAAGAAACAGCATGTTTATACAGCTAATGTAAAACTGTGGAAATAAATTATAATAATAAACAATTTGCTCCATTTAGCACATTTATTTTTATATAATTCAATGTTTTTATGTATTTTTAAGAATCCATCAATAACATATACATTTAATTAAAATAAAAAATTGCAATTAATGCTTTCTGCATAAAAAATAATCATATTTGGCGTAATTTTTAAATAGTTTTACAAATCGCGATTAATGGTATAAAGTATTTTTTTTACAGATATAGTATTTTTATAATGACTGGTAAAGAAAAAATGTGTTTCTCTTTTATCAAAATATGTGTAGAATTTTTATAACTTCTACGCATATTTGAAAATAAATATCCCTTGGGGATATGACATTTCTCCTTAAGAGCGGAATCTGTAAATTCCCTTTCAATAAATTTATTTTATTTACATAAGCACGCATAATACAAAAGAAATAGAGCACATAATATTTTGGCATGGACATTTTTCATCTTACATATTTTGAAGAATATTGTAAAATTCCTTAAGCCGCCGTTCTCCATATATTTCAAAAGAAATGCATCGTTTGATATTTTACATATAATTTTTTTTTAAGTAAAAATATCTTCTTTCAAAATATCAGCACTTTTTACCTATTTCAATTTACTCAAAAATTTTAAAAACAATGTAGCTAAATATTAACCGAAAACATGTTTTTTTCATTTTCAACAAGGTTGAAATGTGTTTTTGAATTTGGATTATCTGTCTGCCTGGTTGTGCTCTAACCATCGTAACCATCGTAAGTATACTCAGACTGCCATGTAACTTTCATATGCTATTATGGTGTTGTATGTAATGTTCGTTATTTAAAATGAAGTATTTAACAGTTATAGTTCGTTTATCAGTACGCACAATTATATTTCTATACATTACGGTACATGAGATATATTCCATAATACAAATAAGCAGAAAATAATAAAAAAAATATAGTTATGTTCATTTTTTTTTTTTTTTTTTTTTTTTTTAATATTGTCGCCATAACTTATTTAAAAATATAGTAATATGTGTTTATTATTCAAAATAGTACTAATAAAACTGACGCATATCATTAAATCCATTCTATTAATTTTTCTTTTTGCAATTTTTAACTTAGAAGAAACAACATATTTATACAGCTAACGTAACACTGTGGAAATAAATAATAACAATAAACAATTTGTTGCATTTAGCAATTTTAATCATGAAAGACGGTAGTATTTCGAGTGACGCAGCCTTAAGCCTAAAATCGTATCGTATCGTATCGTATCGTATCATAGAATTCGTAGATGGCGGAACTCATATATACAGCTAACTCGACATCAAAGAAAATGCGAAAAGCCGCCTTTTAATAACTCAGCAGATATACGTCTTATTGTTCTGAATTTTCTAGAACAGTCTTATATCTGCAGTCTAATCGTATACTGAAATTTTTACATTTCTACGTGCAGTATATTTTGAGATCTAAATAGTCATTTTTAAAGTGAAAACGTTGGTATAATATCGAGGAAGTTCCTAATTTGAAAATCTTGAAAACGGTTCTAACGATTATTTTTAAATTGATACATAATATAAATGTGATTAAGGCGAGGTGAATAACACTTTTCTTTTTTCTGGGAAAACTCTCGTTCGTTAAATAATTCGATTTTTTTTTTCTCTCGAAAATGACACGGGCGATTTTTTAAAAATCAAATAAATATGTTTCAGATGAACCAAATAACAATTTACTTGTTTCCAGCAAGACTCTTGTTCGTTTTATAATGCGCATGAAAAATCGGACTATATTTCTTCGCCATTCTATGGAAATTTCACCGAAAATGCATGACACTGTATTCATACACATGCCTTCTTTTTAACCACTTTTGGGGAGAAAAATTTTGTCTTCCCACGGCTGAGTGGTTGAGGGCCATCGTCTACTGATCTTAACATATGCAGTTCGATACTCGCTGGTGCGTGTGAAGTTTTTTTTTTTTTTAAAGCCTGTTAGTTGACCATTATTCTCAGTTCCTCAATGGTGGAAAATTGGCGCAGAGGCGGAGCCTATTGACACCACTAAATTTTTATGGTATTATTCAGTTTAATAAAAACTCAAAAATTTGATCATTAGATAAGAGCCAAAATACTACTATAATTTAGTGGTGTCAATAGGCTCCACCTCTGCGCCAATTTTCCACCACTGCAGTTCCTTTGTAATTTTTTAATTGCTATTAAGTTAAATAAAATTACAATTATAATGACGCCAATTTGATGATAATTATTTCTTGGCAATTTTTCAACAATAAAAATATTACCATAAATTTTATAAATATATTTAATTTCAATCACTTTACAAAAAATATACATTAATACAGTAAACTCTGTGTAAGGCGGAATCGATCGGGACCAAGAAAATTTTCCGCAATAGACAATATTCCGCCTTAGACAAATTTTACTCTATGTCTATGGATTCGTAGGGACTTGAAATTCTTTCCGAGTTAGACAGATTTCCGTCTTACACAGAGTCCGCCTTACAGTGAGTTTACTGTAATTATTATTTGAATATAAATCACACGATCAGAAACGTAAAAAAATAATTCATTTCAGCTCTTCTTTTTATAATATCATTTTTTATTATTATGACGGTCAATCAATATATAATCACTGACATCCATAATATTATTATTATTATAATTATTATTTTCCTTGCATAAAAGCTATTGTGATGTAATAATATCTTTTATAATAAATAATTTAGTTGAAATGTTTTATTTATAAATATCAATGAAGTTTGATTACAGTTTACATAATAAGCATATCAGACTTCTGGTGTCGCCATCTTTTGACACAATTGCGTAGTATTATAGAGAAATGTTTGATAAAAACGTCTATCCATTTATGTAACTATCCATCTATGAAAAATTGAAATCGAATATATTTTTTCAACAATCAAACCATTGTTAGAAAATTCAGGTAAAAGAGATACCGAATATAAAACACGTAATATTTATGAATTAAATTCCGTTGCACGGCTGAAAATTAATATCTTAAAAAATAATAAAGTGAAACCGAATATATTTTTTCAACAATCAAACCATTGTTAGAAAATTCAGGTAAAAGATATACGGAATATAAAACACGCAATATTTTTTACTTAAATTCTGGTGCACGTCTGAATATTAATTTCTTAATAAATAATAAAGGGAAACCGAATATATTGTTTCAACAATCAAACCATTGTTAGAAAATTCAGAAAAAGGAATACCGAATATAAAACTCGCAATATTTATGAATTAAATTCCGGTGCAGTTCTTAAAATTAACATCTTAATAAATAATAAAGGGAAAACGAATATATTGTTTCAACAATCAAACCATTGTTAGAAAATTCAGATAAAAGAGATACCGAATATAAAACACGCAATATTTATGAATTAAATTCTGGTGCACGTCTGAAAATTAATTTCTTAATAAATAATAAAGTGAAACCGAATATAATGTTTCAACAATCAAACCATTGTTAGAAAATACAGTATAAATAAATACCGAACATAAAACACGCAATATTTATGAATTAAATTCCGGTGCACGTCTGAAAATTAATATCTTAATAAATAATAAAGTGAAACCGAATATATTGTTTCAACAATCAAACCATTCTTAGAATATTCAGATAAAAGAGATACCGAATATAACACACGCAGTATTTATGAATTAAATACCGGTGCACGGCTGAAAATTAATATCTTAAAAAATAATAAAGTGAAACCGAATATATTGTTTCAACAATCAAACCATTGTTAGAAAATTCAGTAAAAAGAAATACCGAATATAAAACACGCAATATTTACGAATTAAATTCCGGTGCAGTTCTTAAAATTAATATCTTAATAAATGATAAATTGAAATCGAACATATTTTTTCAACAATCAAACCATTGTTAGAAAATTCAGGTAAAAGAGATACCGAATATAAAACACGCAATATTTATGAATTAAATTCTGGTGCACGTCTGATAATTAATTTCTTAATAAATAATAAATTGAAACCGAAAATGTTGTTTCAACAATCAAACCATTGTTAGAAAATTCAGATAAAAGAGATACCGAATATAAAACACGCAATATTTACGAATTAAATTCCGGTGCATTTATTAAAATTAAAATCTTAATAAATAATAAATTGAAATCGAATACATTGTTTCAACAATCAAACCATTGTTAGAAAATTCAGATAAAAGAGATACCGAATATAAAACACGCAATATTTATGAATTAAATTCCGGTGCACGGCTGAAAATTAATATCTTAAAAAATAATAAAGTGAAACCGAATATATTTTTTCAACAATCAAGCCATTGTTAAAAAATTCAGGTAAATGATATACGGAATATAAAACACGCAATATTTTTGACTTAAATTCTGGTGCACGTCTGAAAATTAATTTCTTAATAAATAATATAGTGAAACCGAATATATTGTTTCAACAATCAAACCATTGTTAGAAAATTCAGAAAAAGGAATACCGAATATAAAACACGCAATATTTACGAATTAAATTCCGGTGCAGATCTTAAAATTAATATCATAATAAATGATAAATTGAAATCGAATATATTTTTTCAACAATCAAACCATTGTTAGAAAATTCAGGTAAAAGAGATACCGAATATAAAACACGCAATATTTATGAATTAAATTCTGGTGCACGTCTGATAATTAATTTCTTAATAAATAATAAATTGAAACCGAAAATGTTGTTTCAACAATCAAACCATTGTTAGAAAATTCAGATAAAAGAGATACCGAATATAAAACACGCAATATTTACGAATTAAATTCCGGTGCAGTTCTTAAAATTAATATCTTAATAAACGATAAATTGAAATCGAATATATTGTTTCAACAATCAAACCATTGTTAGAAAATTCAGGAAAAAGAGATACCGAATATAAAACACGCAATATTTATGAATTAAATTCTGGTGCACGTCTGATAATGAATTTCTTAATAAATAATAAATTGAAACCGAAAATTTTGTTTCAACAATCAAACCATTGTTAGAATATTCAGGTAAAAGAGATACCGAATATAAAACACGCAACATTTATAAATTAAATTCCTGTGCAGTTCTTAAAATTAATATATTAATAAATAATAAATTGAAATTGAATATATTGTTTCAACAATCAAACCATTGTTAGAAAATTCAGGTAAAATAGATACCAAATATAAAAGACGCAATATTTATGAATTAAACTCTGGTGCACGTCTGAAAATAAATTTCTTAATAAATAATAAAGTGAAACCGAATATATTGTTTCAACAATCAAACCATTGTTAGAAAATACAGTATCATGAAAGACGGTAGTATTTCGAGTGACGCAGCCTTAAGCCTAAAATCGTATCGTATCGTATCGTTAAAATCGTATCGTATCGTATCATAGAATTCGTAGATGGCGGAACTCATATATACAGCTAACTCGACATCAAAGAAAATGCGAAAAGCCGCCTTTTAATAACTCAGCAGATATACGTCTTATTTTTCTGAATTTTCTAGAACAGTCTTATATCTGCAGTCTAATCGTATACTGAAATTTTTAAATTTCTACGTGCAGTATATTTTGAGATCTAAATAGTCATTTTTAAAGTGAAAACGTTGGTATAATATCGAGGAAGTTCCTAATTTGAAAATCTTGAAAACGGTTCTAACGATTATTTTTAAATTGATACATAATATAAATGTGATTAAGGCGAGGTGAATAACACTTTTCTTTTTTCTGGGAAAACTCTCGTTCGTTAAATAATTCGATTTTTTTTTCTCTCGAAAATGACACGGGCGATTTTTTAAAAATCAAATAAATATGTTTCAGATGAACCAAATAACAATTTACTTGTTTCCAGCAAGACTCTTGTTCGTTTTATAATGCGCATGAAAAATCGGACTATATTTCTTCGCCATTCTATGGAAATTTCACCGAAAATGCATGACACTGTATTCATACACATGCTTTCTTTTTAACCACTTTTGGGGAGAAAAATTTTGTCTTCCCACGGCTGAGTGGTTGAGGGCCATCGTCTACTGATCTTAACATATGCAGTTCGATACTCGCTGGTGCGTGTGAAGTTTTTTTTTTTTTTAAGTCTGTTAGTTGACCATTATTCTCAGCTCCTTTGTAATTTTTTAATTGCTATTAAGTTAAATAAAATTACAATTATAATGACGCCAATTTGATGATAATTATTTCTTGGCAATTTTTCAACAATAAAAATATTACCATAAATTTTATAAATATATTTAATTTCAATCACTTTACAAAAAATATACATTAATACAGTAAACTCTGTGTAAGGCGGAATCGATCGGGACCAAGAAAATTTTCCGCAATAGACAATATTCCGCCTTAGACAAATTTTACTCTATGTCTATGGATTCGTAGGGACTTGAAATTCTTTCCGAGTTAGACAGATTTCCGTCTTACACAGAGTCCGCCTTACAGAGAGTTTACTGTAATTATTATTTGAATATAAATCACACGATCAGAAACGTAAAAAAATAATTCATTTCAGCTCTTCTTTTTATAATATCATTTTTTATTATTATGACGGTCAATCAATATATAATCACTGACATCCATAATATTATTATTATTATAATTATTATTTTCCTTGCATAAAAGCTATTGTGATGTAATAATATCTTTTATAATAAATAATTTAGTTGAAATGTTTTATTTATAAATATAAATGAAGTTTGATTACAGTTTACATAATAAGCATATCAGACTTCTGGTGTCGCCATCTTTTGACGCAATTGCGTAGTATTATAGAGAAATGTTTGATAAAAACGTCTATCCATTTATGTAACTATCCATCTATGAAACACCATCTATGTAAGGATTTAATAATTATAAATTAACATTTTGGATTTATTAATTTAAGGATAAAGTGTTTTTAAAGGAATATCAAATGAAACCCTCTGTGCGATCTGCGATTATACTTACCCAGTTGTTTTTATATACAAACTGCTATAAGGAAAATTGTAATAAAATAGTAAAAATTAAATCTGCATTAAATTCCATAAGTATCTTTTTTTTAATCATTTTATCACTAACCTCAAAAAAGTAATGAAATCAATGCAAAAACCCTTGACGGGTTAAAAGTTTCTGACGCAGCACTTTATCTTATGCTCTAAGAATTTTAAATATGGAACTTAAAAATACTGATATCAAATTTTGAGTGACGTTATGCTATTTCTTAAAAAATATATTTGTATTTATTTCATCATTTTATTTTTGTTTTATTTATAATCGCATGTGCAAAAGTTATGTTCAACATGAAAAGCTGCATAAAATTTTATTCGCTGTTGCTTTATCATTTACATCTCTCATAAATTCAAAATATGAGTTTTAAAAGATATGATATAAAATTTAAGTGACGCCTTGATCTGACTTTAAAAGGTTTGTTTTTTAAAATTCAATTTAAATTATTTTTGACTTGGTTAAAATATTTTTTTTTTACATCTACACAATACTTTTAATTTTCCAATTCACTGTTAAATATATCACTTTCATTGAATCTATACTATGCATTGAAATGTATTTATTTCAATAAATTGATTTATCTTTTGTGTCACGCTATTCAAAATTGTGAGTAAGATTTATGTAAATGGTTTCTTTGCGTCATTGTGTCCAAACTACATGAAATGTATGAAAAAGGATAGTTTGACGCAAATAAACCATTTACATAAATCTTACTCACAATTTTGAATAGCGTGACACAAAAGATAAATCAATTTATTGAAATAAATACATTTCAATGCATAGTATAGATTCAATGAAAGTGATATATTTAACAGTGAATTGGAAAATTAAAAGTATTGTGTAGATGTAAAAAAAAATATTTTAACCAAGTCAAAAATAATTTAAATTGAATTTTAAAAAACAAACCTTTTAAAGTCACATCAAGGCGTCACTTAAATTTTATATCATATCTTTTAAAACTCATATTTTGAATTTATGAGAGATGTAAATGATAAAGCAACAGCGAATAAAATTTTATGCAGCTTTTCATGTTGAACATAACTTTTGCACATGCGATTATAAATAAAACAAAAATAAAATGATGAAATAAATACAAATATATTTTTTAAGAAATAGCATAACGTCACTCAAAATTTGATATCAGTATTTTTAAGTTCCATATTTAAAATTCTTAGAGCATAAGATAAAGTGCTGCGTCAGAAACTTTTAACCCGTCAAGGGTTTTTGCATTGATTTTTATATAACTCAAGGTTTTTATGTAGGTTTAAGAATACATCAATAAATAATTAAATAAATAAATATATTTATTTAATTAAAATAAAAATTGCATTACGTTTTAAATGACAGTTAAATGATAATTAATGTTTTCTCATAAAAAATAAGCATTTTCAGTAGTATTTTTAAATAGTTTTACTAATCACAATTAATGGTATTATAGTACATTTATAATGAGTGTAGAAGAAAAAATGTGTTATTATTATTATTTTTTTTTTTTTACTTTTATGCATATTTGAAAATAAATATCCTTTGGGAACATGACAATTCTCCTTAAGAGCAGAGTCTGTAAATTCCCTTTCGAAAAATTTATCTTATTTATATAAGCATGCAAAATACAAAAGAAATGCAGCGCATAATATTTCACCTCTACTTTTTTAAAATTAAGATTTCTTCGTTTGCACAACTTTTTTGAAATAGTAAAATTCCCATTGTTTTCACATCTCACATTAAGGTGACAACAATGGAAATTTTACCATTTCAAAAAAGTGGTGCCAATGAAGAAATCTTAATTTTAAAAAAAAGTAGGCGTGAAATAACATTATACGATAGAATTTTCCGATAGACCTAATACATACATTTTCGGTATAGAAAATACAGTGTATATCATTTCTAGTTCGTTTATTAGCTAGTGCACACAATTAAATGCAGCTACAATATGGTATATGGAGAAAAATACTTTAGGTATAAGTAGATAAATATTCCTGGTATACCATTTTTAATTCTTTCAACAATGTTGAAATGCTTTTATGAATTCGATTTGTCAGTCTGGTAGTGCTCTAACTTACGTAAATACACTCGGAGCGCCATGTAATTTTTATATGTTATTGAGGCGTAGTATATAAATGTTTTGTATTGAAAATAAAGTGTTTAACATTTGTAGTTCGTTTACCAGTACACACAATTATATTTAGTTATATTAAGGTATATGGAGAAAAGTAGTTTACGGTACATTTTATTCTTGTTACGATATCTGAAATAGGATAAATATGTATCACTAAGGCGACTACAACACGTTTTCGTAGGACTATAGATTAAATAGCCTCTTACAGGGATACATAAAAATTGTAATTACATTATAATCGAATAAGGAACATAATAAAAGTTAATTGCAGCATTGAGATGCACTGCATTATCTTTACTTTAGATTATGGAGTGCGTAGCATATATTACTCATTTACAGAAATCCCCCAAATTTTCAGTTACTTTATTGACTATGGTAGATATTTTTTTGAAGTACATTTTCTGATGTGATATGCATTTTTAACCCGGCAGTAGTGGCGTGTCGGTCTTTTCCCTACCCATAAAAATATAATCTCCTAACTTATATCTCCTTACAAATATAATGAAGAACTACCATGTAGCTGACTTTAAAGGTATCTCCACCACAAGAGTTAAGTAATAAGTCATCTCTGTTTTTCTTTCAGGTATATTTTTATAAGTAAAGTTGAAAATGGAGGAAAAGGTTGCGCAACTACCATTGATGTCAGTTCATTTTTACTTTTTCACATTATTCCAAATCTTATGAATGATATGTATAAATTAAGTAAACTCTAAATTTGTAATTTCATTGAAATGTAATATTCAGATATCTAGTGAAAATGTTTTCTTATTTTACATTTTCTGAATGTGAGGGGGACGGGGTAGCGCCAAAAAGACCAAACACGACTTATAACATTGAAAAAAAAAAAGATTCTCGGGTTAAATATCTAATTTTTAGTGCATTCATACTAAAAATGATACACCGAGAAACTCTTATCTTCGGATTTGCTCGCATGACCGCCCGCCTTAAATAGACTTTTTCACGCTTACATCAAGGTGCTAGCACCGTTCGAGTGTTCTGTGATGGGTACGGTCTATTTTAAGATCATAATTATCTGCTACAGGCATTCTTATGCTTGTGGGCATTTAGCAGAGTTTTCAACACTTTCCACTTTTTATTCTTTTCTAATCATTAAAGTTTTCTATTCTTATTACTTTCTTCTATCTTCAATAGAAGAAAGTATTGTAATCGAATTTTTTTTCGACTTCCGATTTTCGACGGATTTACATGTTTTAAGGGTCAGAGATCCCAAAAAACATGTTTATAGAAAATGTCTGTCTGTCCGTGTGTCCGTGTGTCTGTCGCCATTGTACTATAAAAAAGTGTATGAAGTTATGCATAGAATTGAACCAAATTTTTATGTTAAGTTTTTGGCTATGGCAAGCAGATCCTCCCTGAATTTGGAAAAAATTCGCCAGTAGGGGGCGCTGTAATAGCGATTTTTGTGCGATTTTGAATATTGTACCATCCAAAAGTATATGAAGTTATGCATAGAATTCAACCAAATTTTTATGTTAAGTTTTTGGATATGGCAGGTAGGACTTTCCTGAATTTGGAAAAAAATCGCCTATAGGGGGCGCTGTAACAGCGATTTTTGTGCGATTTTGAATATTGTACCATCCAAAAGTATATGAAGTTATGCATAGAATTGAACCAAATTTTTATTTTAAGTTTTTGGATATGGCAGGTAGGTCCTCCCTGAATTTGGAAAAAATTTGCCGGTAGGGGGCGCTGTAATACCGATTTTTGTGCGATTTTGAATATTTTACCATCCAAAAGTATATGAAGTTATGCATAGAACTGAAAAAAACATTATTTTAAGTTTTTGGATATGACAGGTAGGTCCTCCCTGAATTTGGAAAAAAATTCGCCGGTATGGGGCACTGTCATAGCGATTTTTGTGCGATTTTGAATATTGTACTATCCAAAAGTGTATGAAGTTATGCATAGAATTGAACCAAATTTTTATTTTAAGTTTTTGGCTTTGGCAGGCAGATCCTCCTTGAATTTGGAAAACATTCGCTGGTAGGGGGCGCTGTAACATCGATTTTGAATATTGTACCATCCAAAAATGTATGAAGTTAGGCATAGAATTGAACCAAATTTTTATTTTAAGTTTATGGATATGACAAGCAGCACCTCCCTGAATTTGGAAAAAATTTGCCACTAGGGGGCGCTGTAATAGTGATTTTGCATATTGTACCATCGAAAAGTGTATGAAGTTATGCATAGAATTGAACCAAATTTTTATTTTATGTTGTTGGATATGGCAAGCAGGTCCTTCCTTAATTTGGAAAAAAAAATGCGGGTAGGGGGCGCTGTAATAGCGATTTTTGTGCCATTTTGAATATTATACCATCGAAAAGTGTATGAAGTTATGCAGAGAATTGAGCCAATTTTTTTGTGTTTCTTTTTGTTCATAGCATGGAGGTCCTCCCTGAATTTGGAAAAATTCCGCTGGAAGGGTGCGCTATAATTACGATGTCTGTACCATTTTCTTTATTGTACAATCGGAAATTGTATAAAATTAAGCATACAATTGAACCAATTTTTTTGTGCATATTTTTGGCTTTGGCCAACAGGTCCCCCTTGAATTTGGAAATATCGCGCGGTAATGGGGCTCTGTGATGGCGATTTTTGTATACTTTTCTTTATTTTTCGTAGTTCTATTGTCCATCGGCGGCTCGTGCAAAGGTGGGAACTCACTTCCTGCTAAGCCGGCTATTCAAAAACATCTGATAACAACAGAATAAGGGAAACTATTAATTTTAACAAATATCAAGATATAGATTAACTCGTTTTTAGTTCATTTAATTGACTGAAGCAGAAATTTAAGATGAAAACCAAAGTTGGTATAGTAATGAACTAATAATATTCAAGTATTAACATGTGTAAATAGTTTTTGAGATATTAATATGTATAAGATAGAAGAAAGTTTTGGGATTGGCACATCCAACTCGTTTTAAGTAGTCGCTAGTTTTGCACTTTAGATGTAATTTTTCACTTCTTTTTTTACTTTCTTCTATCTTTACAAGAAGAAAGTATTGGATTTGTGAAAATTTTCGACTTCCGGTTTTCGACGGATTTATAGGTTTTAGAATGCCCAGAACACGATTTGATGGTTTTTAGAAAATGTCTGTCTGTGAGTCTGTATGTGACAAAAATTTTGTGGGCGCTCTATCTCAAGACCTAATGCACATAATTTCACAAAACTTCATATTTAGTTAGACCTTGGTATAAACTGGACCTGATTAGTTTTTGGTGAAAATCGCCCAGCAGGTGGCGCTGCTATGCGGCATTTTTCACGATTTCCGCAATAGCTATATCTCAATAACTACTGCACGAATTTTTATAAAACTTCAGATTCAGTTAGTACAGGATATAGTTTGGTGCTGATATCTTTTTTGTGAAAATCGCCCAACAGGTGGCGCTGCTATGCTGCATTATTCATGATTATCGCAATAGCTCTAACTCAAGAAAAAATGCAAGAATTTTCATCAAACTTCAGATTTAGTTAGTCCCTGATATGAATTAGTGCTGTTTAATTTTTGGTGTAAATCTCCCAACAGGTGGCGCTGCTGTGCTGCATTTTCACGATTTCCCCAAGAACTGTATCTCAAGAACTATTGCACGGATCTTCATCAAATTTCAGATTTAGTTAGTCCTTGACATGAATTGACGTATAAATTAGTGCTGTTTAATTTTTGGTGTAAATCGCTCAACAGTGGCGCTGCTATGCTACATTTTTTTGCGATTTCCGCAGTAGCTTTAACTCAAGAACTAATGCTTGGATTTTCAACAAACTTCAGATTCAGGTATACCTTGATATCATTTAGTGCTGTTTATTTTTGGTGCAAGTCGCTCAACAGGTGGAGCTGCTATGCTACATTTTTCAGAATTTCCGCTATACATAGCTCTATCTCAAGAACTAATGCACGAATTTTCATCCAACTTCAAATTCAGATATACTTTGATATGAATTGGTGCTAAATTCATGTAATTTCTTGTAATTTTTAAATGATTTAATTGACGTGATTTATATAGAAGAAAGTTTTGTGATGGCCACAACATACTGGTTTTAAGATGTGCCCTATCATTACTCATCTATAGGCCGTGGAGTTGCTTTGAAGGGAGTCCCCTTGATCTAAACTATTGTTTACACGTATAAAGTTTGTAAATAATCGCAGTTACTCACGTTATATTACATTAGAAATAATGGTAAATAAATAAAAGCTTTTTTATATTATACATAGAGAGGTTACAGAGTAAAATTATCATTTTACAATTTTATTTTATTTATAAAAAGAGGCAAAATACCAAAAAAGTGTAAGTCATAAATTTTTGTCATAATTCTTTTATTTACATATTTTGATGAGTAATTTTGACAAATTCTCGAGTTGCGGTCTTTTAAGCATTTTGAAAGAGTTTGTATCATACATTTTATCTGCAACTATTTAAAAAAAAAAAAAAAAAACCGCTTTTTTTTTTTTTTTTTTTTTTTCCCCCTTTAAGTATCCTTATTTTCTACTGAATTCACTTTACTTACATTATCCGAAGCAATGTTAAGCATCCTTTGCGATTATTATTATTATTATTATTAATATTATCATCATTTTACATGAAAGCGAAAAAAAGAAAGATTTATTTCAATCTTAAACATAAAATAAAATAGCTTTTTTTCAAATAGTATTAAGACCTTATTAGGCGGTTTTAGCACAAAAATCACTCTTGAAATGTGGTGGGAATATTACAAAAACAGACAAAATCATATCATAAAAAGAAAATATTTTGTTGTATTTTCTTTGCTGTCAATACATTTTTAATATTTATATAAAAGGAATTACATTTTTTGTATAATCTATAAAATTGTAAGTAAAGTTATATAATTTACTGTCTTTTATAATTCTTTTTTTTTAGTCCTTATATTAATACTTGTTTGTTCTTAAATGAACAAAAGCTATAATAAATACTATAGATGAACTATTGAAATTTAAGATTTTATATATAATAAAATAATGCTATTATATCTCAGAATACATATAAACTTTTAAAATAATCGCAATTACTTATGTTAAATTATCTTAGAATTAATGGGGAGGGGGTATTTTTATATGATATATATATACATTTCCATTCATATTTAATTCTAATCATATTTCTGGAATATGAAATCTCGGTTATAGAGTAAAATATTATCGTTCTAGAAATTTATTTTATTTATAAAAGGACACAAAATCCCTCTCCCTTCAAGACAAAAAAATATATATTTCATACTTTTTTGGTATAAAAAAATCAATTTTCTTGCATCTTTTGATGAACAATTTTAAAAGAATTCTCTAGTTGCGACATTTTAGGCATTTCAAAAGTATCTATCAAATGTTTTATCTGCAACTTATTTTTATCAAAAAAGAATGGGACTTTTTTTTTTTTCCAAAATATCAGCATTTTGTACGGAATTCACTTAGATTACATTTTCTGAAGGGATGATAAGAATCCTTTGTAATATATTTTTTTACTAATGATGACGATAAAAGATATTTTTTTTTTTTTTTTTTAATCTTGCTTATAAAATAAAATAATTTTTTCTCCAAACATTAAGTCCTTAAAAGGTAGTTTTAGCACATAAATTGGTTATTGAAATGCTTATGTAATATTAATACAAAAATAGGAAAAATGAAATTTTAAAAAGAAAATATTTCTTTGTTTCCTTTTCTTTTGTCTGTATGTTTAATTACTGATATAAGAGAAATTACATTTTTTGCATAATCTCAAAAATAAAAAATAATTTTTTTATAATTTATTGTCTTTTATATATATTTTTTCAGTTCTTATATTTGTACTTGTGTTTTTGAAGGCAAATAAAGAGTTAGCTACAATAAATATTATAAATGATCTATTAAAATTTAAGATTTTATTTATAATAATACTATTTTATCGCATAATGTCGAACACTGTATAATCTTATGCATAATTTTCAAAAAGATATTTAAACTTTTTAACGTAGAGTGCTCTTACTTTGCAGCTTTAATTGGATATCTAACTTCAATATTTTTAAATTTTGTGATTTACTTTCGGTGACTTTCAAAATTTAAAAATATAATTGCTACATTCATTTATAAAATAAAACAAATAACTATTTATACTTTGTGAATTATTCCAAATCCCTATTCATTTTCCTTTTTTAATTATACAACTAACTACTATGACTTTTGAAGTGCACCAGAAATAATGCGCCAGAAAAAGTAATTTTACTTCAAGTATAGTACTGCTTGAGAATTTTTTTACTGCGATTAATATTTAAAAAGCACGTCATTTCCGAACATGGCATTTTGGAGTAACAGCAGAAACTGTAAACTTTCTTTCGATAAATTTATTTTATTTGTATGAAAATCGAAATACAAAAGAAATGCTACTGCCACTCATATTTTTTAGCATGAGAACTATTCTACTTTCATATTCTGAAGAATATTACTGAAAGATTTCTCATGTTTTTGAATTTCAGGTATTTTGAAGGCAATGCATCATTTTATCTTTTATCTTTTTATCTACATCTTTTTGGAAAGCAAAAGAATTTTTTCTTCTTTTTTTCTAAATACCCATTATTTCTATACACAATTCACTGAATGCATTTTTTTCAAAGAGATGATAAGTATGGTTTGTAATATGTATATATATGTGTGTCTGTCTCTCTCTGTGTGTGTGTGTGTGTGTGTGACAGAAAGAATAGTCCATACACAATAAATACTACTTTTTTTCTCAAACATTAAATAGTTAATAGAAGATTTTATGAAAGAAATATTTAGCTGCTAAAGCTGTGAGAATATGAATATAAAAAAAAAGGTAAAACGTCAATGCAAATTGAGTTATAATTTCCGCCATTTAGTTTCTTTCCTTTGTTAATATTTTCCAAATTTCTAAATTAGAATTTACATTTCGACCTAATCTTGTGATATTAATCAAAGTCTTATATTTTCTATCTTTTTTTTATTCCTACACTTATATTAGTAATATTCTTTACTTGAACAAAGAACGACTTGTCTACAACTTCGGAAGTGCATGCAGACTTGCACTTTTATGAAAGTCTGCAAATCTGAACAAGTTAATTTTCAATAACAGTGAAAATAAAATAAACAATGACCGTTTTCAAATCTTGAATGCTAACTGGGAGCAATCAGAAAATATAACCGACCATTTTGTTATCTGGTATGGTAGATTTCAAAACACTTTAAGCGTCCTGCAGAATTTTTCATACATGTTTAGTGATTCATAAAATAAAAGCCATGAAAAGTATTGGTATGAGAATTTGTTTATGATCGCACATTCCTTTATACCTTTTGCACTGCAAACAAATAACGTTAATATGAATTCTGTGTTAAATAAGGCCTTAAATTCAAAGATTACGTGACGCAAAAACACGGTTAGACCGCTTAAATGGTTAATGGTTTGATCAAAAAGCCGAGTTAACAACTGCTAGTTTATCATACGAGAGAAGACTATGACATGTTTTTGTTTCTTCCAGGAATAGGTTAGGCATAAATTCCTGAAGATATCGTTAATTCAATGTATTAGTACATGCAGACGTTCTAGTTTATGCAAACACTCGCAAGCGCACTTTTCAGTATAAGATTTTAATGTTACATCCATATCATTTGTGATCAACAATTACTCCTCAAGTATACGGAATGTGTCTGATTTGGTTTTTCTCGAAACATGGCGGTTATCACTTTGTTGACTTGGATGATCTTCGGTGAACTGTTTACGGCGATTAACGTCAGAATAAATCATCTTAGTGGGCTCATTACAACTACACGCGCTCTGCTATATAAATATCGCTGTTGTTGATTATAAAAGGTAAGATTTAAAATTAAATACAGTTATTTTATCACACATTGCATTACATATTATACATTTAAAATAAAAAAGCACTTCATTATGCACTACAGGATTTTACAAAATAAATTATTATTTTTTATTAGCTCACATCAATATAACATCTTTAAAATACAATAGAAATACAGATTTTTTAGCTTTTAAAAATACTTATTAATTGATATCTGAGTTATAGGTATTTAAAAAATTACTATAACATGGAATATAACTTTAAAAATAGTAACAATGATCTGAGTAATATGAGAGACACGTAAACCCGTGCTATCTTTAAGTATATTTTCTGATACATTTTTCATAAAGATATAATTAACTGCATTTTTTTTCACTGAAAAAACTTGTTTTAAAGACATATGAGAGTACTATGTCAAAAATCTGTTCAAAATCCTTTTGTATAATTCCCTATCCATCGTTGTCTGCTTTGTATGTGCGTAAGAATACTGACATCAAAAGGATACTTAACCTAGAAGTATAACGAAAATTTAGTATGCAATGTCAGTTGTGGTCAAAAAATCCTATCCATCGTTGTCCATGTTCGCTGTGTATATGCGTAAGACACGGTGGCTGACATCATAATTATACTTAACCTAAAAGTATACGAAAATTTAGTATGCAATGTCAAACCCTCAGACAAAACTGTAAATTTATGAGCGTTTACTCTTCACTTTTTACGCACGATAACCTTATTTGATGAAAAACGGTCTGATCCACTAAAAAATATGGTACTACCCCATACATTTTTCTCCGCTAGGGTGTACACGTTGACACAAAATGATAGGCATGGATCTTCCTATTTTTCAATTCCTACTATTAGCTCACACTCTCCCTATATTTATTTATATATTTATATATTTATCTTGTACAAATTTTCAATCGTTAATAAAATACTCATTATTCATCCTATCAGGTTGAAATAAATTTTTTAAAACTTGTACTGGATGACAATTGATGTTAATAAAGTTTTTTCAAATATTAATTAATTAATTAAATTTTAATTAATTAATTTTAATTTTGCATGAGAAACAAAATGGCCGCCATTGGTTATTGAATTTCAATGAAAGTATTTTCAATAAGGGTTACCATAGGGGGGGAACCTGTTCTGTCGCCAAATACCGCCAAGTTTGTCGCCAACTTGGCGATATACCGCCAAATTTGGCGGTCAAAATGAGTCGCCAAAAGTGACGCCAACTTGGCGATACCTGTAATATTTCGCCAAATTCCCATAGAGTTCCATTGTAAACCTACTTGCTTATAGAAAATCAACAAATTGAGATATTTTAATGCAACAAAAACTCATATTAGCTTGATTATATTAAATTTTTCTTTGATGGCCTAAGTAGGAATTGACTTTAAAAACAAAATTTTTATATTACTTGTTTACGAGATATGACTGGAATCTCTGCTGCCGGCCCGTAATTTGACAGGGATATTTTTAACAGTGCAGCTGTGTGTGAAAATTCCTATCAATGATATATCATTCCTCGTTGTACGCTATGTATTAGTTAAATTCAGTATGCGATATCAGATGTGGGTAAAAAATCCTATCCAATGATCCGTCATTCATCGTTGTACACTATATATCAGCTCTGTCTAATAAGTATCTGACATTGATTTTTCCCGCGCGCAGTAGTGATCCTAAGGCTCCGCCACTGAGCACATTGTACAGAGACAGCTTAATGCGCTTGCTTGATTTTTTATTCCGTTTTCTAGTGAGTCAGTCGTTGCCTGCTGGCCACCGAGCAAGGTGCTGTCATACGTGTTCGTCGAATTCTGATTTCTCTCAAGATAACTCTCGAGTTGAGTAAATGTATTACATAAAATTTTGTCAGACGTTCGTTATTTACAAAGCGAAACAATTCGTAAGATCCAAGAAAAGGTATAGTAAGATTCATCAATGTTCCAACTCATTCATTGCACCTGATTCAGACTTTCTTGGCAAAAAATGGAATTCCAGTCTTTCGCCCACCTCCGTACTCTCCAGACATGGTTCCTCGCGACTGCTGTTCGTTTCAGAAATTGAAGATGACATTACATTGAAAGGAGCCCGTTTTGGGAGTAGATTTGAGATATGCAGAACGCAACTGCGGAGTTGAACATCATTCCAAATGAAGCCTTCGAAAAGTGTTTTTCGGCAGTAGAAGGAATGATTTTCTAAGCGTGTGGAGGTGTAAGGGACCTAATTTGAACGGATCATGATACAAACACGTCAGATGACTTACTTATTTTTTCGGCCAAATGTCTGGTACTTTTCAGATAGACCACGAATCAGTTGAGAAAAAGGAATTTTGACAAAATAAATAATATGTTAGGTTTACCGGAAAGTTCAGTTCGATAATTTACTTCAAGCACATTTTTGTTAAATTCAGATTTCTTCACTGGCACCACTTTTTTTAAATCCTAAAATTTCTATTGTTTTCACCTTAATGTGATATGTGAAAAGAATGAAAGTTTTACCATTTCGAAAAAGTGCTACCAATGAAGAAATCTGAATTTTAAAAAAGGAAGACGTAAAATAATATTACCGAAATTTCCTGTAGACCTGATATGTAATATTCCCATATTAATGTTAAAATATTGAAATAATCCTAATATTTATAGTTACAGTAGCTCTCAAACATATTTTAACAACATTAATTTCGCTCTTATTATTCTCTTATTAATATTCTTGGATTTTTCTTGAGTATCACGTTGTTTTATAGCAAATCATACTTAATTTGCTAAAATGCTGTAAAACATTAAATGTGGTTAAATAAAATAAATGATTTATTTTTGTATTTTATTATTGTTTTTATTTAAGTCAATTATTATCTTTGTCAAAATACTTTTGAGCGAGACTGTATATTATGTTCGATATAATGCACTTGGAAGGAGATAAAATCGAAAAATGCTACAAAAAATTTCGATTAAAATTTATACGCTAAAGTATCTGTGAATTCCTACGCCTTTTGGGAACAATATTTTGCTGTAAAATCAGAATCTGTAAATTCTCTCTATAAATTTATTTTATTTATAAAAAACGGCAAAATTCAGGGGAAATACATCTCAGATTCTTTTTGCATGACGGTTTTCACCTTACACATTTTAAAGAATATTATTCAAAAATGCCTCGTGTGTATTTCAGGTGTTTTGAAAGCAATGCATCATTTCATATTTTCTGTAAGCTATTTTTTTGTGATAAAAAAGAGAATTTCTTTTTAAATGGTATACTTTTATACACTTTATATATTATATAGAATTTTCAAAGAAAATTTTCGAAGACGCATGTATACTGCTTATAGCAATTTTTATGTATTGTGTGTTTATGTATTGTTATGTTTGTTTATGTGTATGTATTTATTATGTGTATGTATTTATTATGTGTATGTATTATGTGTATTTGTATTATGTGTGTTTGTGTATTGTATGTTTATGTATTGTTAAAATTGTGACATTTCTTTTGACCGCATAATGAACTAAAATACTTTTTAATAAAAAAAAAAAAATAAGGTTTTCAAATCAGTCGGTGATTAAATTTATAAAATTAAATTATTGTTACAATTATAATTTGAACTTATAAAAAAACATGTTTTAAGCGTTCTAAAGATATCCGAGTTTATTTATCAATTTTGCTACATATTAGAAATATGCTGTGGTGTAAGTCACGAAATTTGGATTTCAATAACTCTGTGAGTTTTGTAGATATCAAGATAGAATTTTTTGTGTTTTATTCAGGAATGGTAAGGAAAAGTTTCCTCATTGGAAATTATGTGCTACGGGTGCCGTATAAAAATTATTATTATTATTTTTTTTAATTTTCTCAAATAGACACCCCGAGGAGTTGTAACTTATTTCATCAAATTTGGCACCTTTTTTATGAAACTTTTTTTGAAAGTATGTTGTATAGGATCAATATTTAAGGAAATAGGCTATTGTTTCGATTTTTTTAATCACAAAGTATATATCAGATTATGGAATATTACTAAAAAATTATAACAATAGTCTAATAATATGAGAGATATTTTCATACTACTGTTGAAATATTCAAATAATCCAAGTATTTATAGGTATGTTGAAATATTCAAATAATCCAAGTATATTATAGGTATTATATGTTCGAGAAAATACGCGCGAAAAAAATCCAATAGAAGTTAGAAATAAATTCTGCAGAAATCCATATGTGAAAGTATCTGTGAATTCATGTGTCTTTTGGGAACATAGATTTTGCTGTAAAAGCAGAACCTGTAAATTCTCTCGATAAATTTATTTTATTTATAGAAAACGGCAAAATTCAGAGGAAATGCATCTCAAATTCTTTTTGCATGAAGGTTTTCACCTTACACATTTTAAAGAATATTATTGAAAAATGTATCTTGTGTATTTCAGGTATTTTGAAAGCAATGCATCCTATCATATTTTCTGTAAGCTATTTTGTTTATGATAAAAAGAGAATTTCTTTTGAAATACTAGCACTTTATACACTGTATCGAACTTTCAAGAAAAATTTCTGAAGAGGCATGTATCCAACGTATAGTAAGTTTTATGTATGGCATCAAAATTGTGACATTTCTTTTACCCAAATCATAAAATGAAATACTTTTTATCCAAAAAATTTTTGAAGGTTTTTATGAAAAAGAAAAAAAAAACATTTGGTGATTATGTCTATAAAATTAAATCAATGTTAATATTTAAATTTGATTTTTATTTATTTATCATTTTTGCTACTTATTAATTGAAAGTGTAGCACGTAAATATGCATAGATTGAAACCGAATTTTTTTTCACATTCAAAAGTATCTTAAAACAATAAAAAAAGGGTAAATTAATTTAGTAAGTAAATATTGATTATTTAATTTTAAATAAAAATTTAATATATTTTTAATTTCGAATTTATTTAAAGGTAAAATCTAATTTATACTTTATATATTTTAGATTAAAGAAATACAATTTTCAAACAGTTGTAAGAAGTACCAACAATTTTAGAAAAAAAAATAAATAAAAAAAGTGATTAAAAAACTCGGAAACATTTTAAAAATATTTAAAACATATTTATTATGAATTCAAGTTTAAATATTAATATTAGTTTCATATTATAAACGCACACTGGTTATTCATATTGCATTAGTTTGGGAAGTTATTAAAATAAATAAATAAGTTCTAATTGAAGACAAAGTTTTAATTATTAGTACTGATTTTCGGGTGAAAAAAAAGTTACGTTTATAATTATTTTAAATAATTCAACACATACATATCATTCATGCTAAAATATGCCCGAGGGAAATATCATAAAGTAGCTTATTAAATTTTTTGTACTGCAACTGATATTTAAAGAAAATACCCTTTGGGGGCTTAACACTTTGCTGTAAAAGGAGAATACGTGTAAGATCTTTCAAAAAAATTATTTTATTTATAGAAGCACTTGAAACGAAAATACAAAAATGCGGATCTTATTCTTCTGGCATGAATTTTTCCTCCTTTTAAAGATTATTCTTAAAAAGTATCATTTTATCTAAGATATTTTTTAAGGTAATGCATCATTTCATATTTTATATATATCTCATTTTTATAAATACAAGAAGAGGGGATTTTCTCCGAAATACCATCACGTTATGTACAGTTCACCATATGCAAAATTTTTTGCTATATGTATACTTGGTATGATATTTTCCATTTATGACTGCAGAACAAATAACATTGAGTACATGCTTCATAAAATGAAGTAGATCTTTTTCGAACATTATTTATTACATTGGTAGCTTTAGATAAGATATTACTCAATGATAATACGATAAAAGAACAGATTAAACGCATAGACACATTAACTATTGGGAATTATTTTTATTTGCGTTTCTTTAATATTTTGAGGAGAATAAAAATTTTCTAAAATATAGCTAAGGATTCACTAGAATTTAAAAATACAAATGCATTGCGATAGTTTTTAAGTGATAATTTATTTAGTGATATTTTTATATATTATTGATATATAAGTGTACATTACTTTTCGGAAAATTGTTTACAGACAATTGCAGTAATTATCGTCCGAAAAAAGAGTAATAAAATAAATTGATGAATTATTGCTGACAATTTTAGAAACATTTGTAAGATCATATTTATGTATTTAAAAATTATTTTAAAGTACCCATTTTTTTAAATACTCATTAATCATTCGCATTATTCCATTAGAATTAACTGAAGTTCTGTATTAGCTCAAAATGAAATGTTAATTTCCAATAATAATTTTCTAAATTTAAAATAACATAAATTAACATACAAATATTTTTATTTATTTTCTTTTAAAATCGACTTCTAGCATTGCTTCAAGCTAAAATACATATGCGGAAAATAGATAGGGTAAAGCTATTAAATTCATTATATATTAATTTAATTTTAAAAATAAAAATACTAGAGAACAGGAATTCTGTTTTTTCTGAATTTAGTGTCGCCCCCGGCATTTCCATTACTTCATTTTCTTCTGATGAACTGATGGCTTCTATTATTATGAAACAGCCATTATAAATGAAGCGTTAGGTGAAGATGAAAGTGCAGCCGTAAAAAGTTAGAACCGTTAAAAGCCACAAGAGTTAAAAGCCGTAAAAGTTAAAAGCCGTAAAAATTCTAACGTTTTACGACTGCTCTTTCATCGTCATCTAACACTTCGTTTATAATGGCTGTTTCGTAATAATAGAAGCCATCAGTCCATCAGAAGAAAATAACTCGTTTAAGCAGGACTCTGATTGGTGTAAACCATATTTCAATTTTAAGACTTAAAGTACATGTTTTATTTTATGTAAAATGAAGTCATTCGCATCCGCTTAAGTATTCCACATTTATGATCTACTCTTAAACAACTACAGTAAAGCATACATAGCACATCACTATCGCAAAATAATGGACAAATGCAGCAAAAAGATGCCGTCATTCAAGAAAATCGACGAAAAAAACGGCTATCTCATGATTCATAGGTACTTAAAATTAAATGCTTTATAATAGCTCTATTGTTTTAACAGAAATCATTCGTTTATATTTTTTTCAAAATAGCACGTATTTTAATCACGTACATTTTCTTTCAATTGTTAAATGAAAATGACAACAAAAATGTATAATTAATATTTTACAACTATTTTTCCTTTACTTTCAACAGAACTGGAATTCTTCTGTTGCCAATATTAAGCAAATGGCTCTAAAAACTTTAAAAAAAAGTAATATTTCAAATATAAATGGAGATTCAGTTTTCAAACAAATTGCTTTTAAAAGTACTTTTTTCTCCAGTACGACG
This sequence comes from Maratus speciosus, assembly GCA_963932465.1. Taxonomy (NCBI): domain Eukaryota; kingdom Metazoa; phylum Arthropoda; class Arachnida; order Araneae; family Salticidae; genus Maratus; species Maratus speciosus. Next base: position 538,923,120 of record OZ010786.1, on the reverse strand, counting down.
GTATAAAAATTGAAAATGTGTGATGCTTAGAAGTTAAAAAAATTTCTATACAGTATTTAATCGTACAGCTTTGTTTTACGGCTAGCTTATGTAAGGTAATGTTATTTTTTGAAGACGAAAGAAAATAAGCTGGGAGAAAGAAATAACATACCGTACCGGGGGCTAATAAATATACCTTACGAAAATTGGTTTTTGTGTAAAGCATAATCTGTAATTTATATTTTTATGAAATTGAAATCTATGTAGAACAAGGTTAAATACAAAAAACGCAGCTTATACCAACCACATTTTTTTTTTTTTTTCGTTTTTTTTTTTTTTTTTTTTTTTTTTTTTTTTTTTCGCTTACGTATTTTAATAAAAAAAACTTTTTTTTTTCTTTTTTTGAACTCGTTTTATTTCATGTATTTTCCAAGGTAAGTAATTTGTAGCTTCTTCTATATCCATAAAAAAAAAAAAAACAATATAAGCTTCTTATACACCAATCAACTTACGCCAATATTTTGAAGATTAAATATTTAGTCTCACTATAAGATATATATATATATATATATATATATTTTGTTTCTCTGAAAATAAAAGACATTTTTTCATTTTAAAGACATTTTTTTTTAGACTTTATATAGATTTAATATTTAAAGTTTATTTTCGATATATGCATATATACCTTACAATAGATATATTTAAAATAAAAATACATAAAACAAGTTTTCCCATAAAATCTGCTTAATTCTCTAATAAGATAGCAAGTATTTACTTTGCATCCCCTTTAAATTAAAAACTTGCTAATAAATATTAACTATAACATAATAAATACTCCAATTTGTTGATCTCATGTAGTATTATGTAATATTTGCATAGAAAATATAAACTACAAAACATCATAAACTAAATAAAACCTTCTATGAAATAAAATTCCAAAACATATTTAATGACAAATAGTGTCAGATAAAACTGAAATAAATATAATTTAATGATGTATTGGAACAAGAACTGGAATTTAGAATCTGCTAGCAGAACACCGCACATGTCGCAAAAAATGCAATATTTCTATACAATAGACTAGCATATTTGCCATATTTTCAAAAACAAATTTTACTTACATCCCAGGTAAAGCACAGCCGCATGCAACACTGTGACTCCAATAGTGCAGTAAGTTGTATCGACCTAGTTAATTTGATTTAAATTTATGAATAATATATATATATATATTTATATTGATTTTTTTTATGTGTTTAAATTTTAGTTGATTTTGTAATTCACCATTTATTGGTTACATTTAAAAAAAATTAATATTGCGTTCTTTTTTAATTGAAAACTAAATATTAATTTATAATAATGATTTTCAAAATGATAATAAAGTTAATTTCATTTTGTTTTTAAATAATTTGACTAATATCAATGTTTTCTAATGACGTACTGGCAAGGGAAAATAATCAAATCAATTAAACTTTTTTGATTTCTTGAACTGAAATTCATATTTAAAAATAAAAATCTTTGGAAGTATGACATTTTGCTGTTAGAGCAAAATCTGTAAATTCACTTTCGATAAATTTATTTTATTTATAGAAGTTGGTGAAAAGAATTTCAGCTCAAACTATTTTGACATGAAAATCTTTCTCCTTACATATTTTGAAGAACATTATTGAATAAATTCTCGACTCGTTATTTTTCAGGTATTTTGAAGGTAATGCATCATTTAATATTTTATCTACAGCTCATTTTTAGCATAAAACGGAACTTTTTTTTTCGAAGTACCAGCGCTTTGTAGTCAAATCTTTTTTTACGAGGAAAATTTCCGAAGAGTTGATAAGTACCGTACGTGAAACACTTTTTTTATGTGTGGCAAAGAAAGAAAAAAAAAGCCTTTTTTATCTGCCTCATAAAATAAAATAGCGCTTTTCCAAACATTAAATATTTAATAGGAGGTTTTATTAAAGAAATTGCTTGCTTATAAAATTATGATAATAGCTATAAAAATAATTGTTAAAACACTTATTAACTAAATTGTACTGAATTATTACTATTTCTTTTCTTTGTACGCATTAATAATTAACTAAGAAACATTGAACACTTTCTGAGGTTTATATAAATTTAAAAGCAACGTTAAAAACGCCAGAATAAGCAAACATTCAGCAGACTAGTTTCGGTCGCATTTAGCGTACCGTCCTCAAAGGCTCAGTTACTCGTAGCTTGTTTAATTTTGATAAATTTTCAAAAAAATTTTAAAAAGAAGTTTTCAAGTTTAAATTTCTGTGTTTAATAAATTAGAAAAAAAAATATTTATAAAGCATTTTCTGATTTGAAAATATTTTAGTTATGTGAATTTGTATAATATTTCTGATAACAGATATATTTTTTGGAACAATCGATTCACAGAATCGTACCACTAACATTATCTATTACCACTAATTTGGCCTGATAAGTCACCAAAATTACTATCTGTCAGAGAATTTTAGATTTATTTTTTTCGTTAAAAAAGAAATTTTGAAAGCGAATATGTTTCTATACAAAATTTTCCGCTAAATGTATTACTTTTTTAAGTTTAAGAATTCGTCTGGAATATATTTTTTAAAGCAATAAATAAATTTTAAAAGCAGTATTCAGCTACTGTCGTTAGATTTAATCCTTCAAGCGGCCGTTACATAAATTTCCTTTCTTTCGAAAAACAACTGTAATTGGTTTTAAACAAAAGTATTTGCAACAGAAGACTTTAAGAAAATATATGGAAAAGAACTGCAAAAAAGTCACGTTCTGTCCGATTTTTAGTTGAGTTCGTAATTAGATAAACTAGGGGGCTCTGGCCCCTGCAAGCTACGCTCGCAAACCCCCGTTCAGACACCGAAGAATCTAAAATAACGCTAATTTGTTCAGTTTTTAAAAGATTAGAGAAGATTGAATTATAATGAAAAAACCTATAGCGATCTCCCTGTAAACGGGTTTCCATTCATTTCCCTTTGATTACGATAATCTAAGTCCGAATCAGTTGGTGTTAAGACATCCAATGGTTGTTTTCGTGTTTGATTAAAGAAGATCAGTTAAACATTTGAAAAGAAGCTAAAATAAAATGAATTAAGTAAAAAGAGTCTTTACAGACCGATATTTTTTAACAGCGTTATAAAACGATTGATATAATACAATTTACTACAATTACTACAATTTACTGCTTTAACCCCTTCAAGGGCGGTGGTTCATTTTTGGACCACTTAATTTTAATTCTTAAATGCCACATTGGTACCAGAATATTGGAATGAAAATATGACTTCATTTTCTCTTAAATAAGCATTTCGCCTAGTGTCTGAAACTTAGTATCAGTAAACATGCAGAAGGAGAAACAATATAGCAAATTTATGAGAAAAATGCGTGTTTTCAAAAGCAGTTTGTCATTTTCCGTTATTATGCCCCTAATGTAAGTTTTGCGCCACTAAACCCTATACAACAATTTTTATCATTAATTTTGAATTTTTATCAGAAAATAGCATGAATAAATAAAGATAAAAATACCTCATTATTTCTCTATTCTCTGCAATAATGAAAGCTATCTAATTTTCAACATTTTGAAGAAATTTCATAAAATGCTTTTAAAATTAAAATATAAAAGTGGGGATATTAAAAAAAACAAACAGATAGTGTGATCACATCTACAAATGAACAGTTTGCAGTTAAAATATATATATATATATATTAGTAAAATTGGTTCAGCAAAAAGATCAGGGCAGATGACTAAAAAACACACTTGTGTTTTCAATATAAACATTATATAAAATTAGGAAAAATTAAATTAAGCAAATTATGTTATTTGATAAAATTATAGTAGAATGTCCTAAAGAATAGCATTAAAATTTTATTATTCGAGAGAATTTTGGACAAAAATTTCAGGAACATGATATTATTTTAAAACTCGAATTATTTGTCTGCTTGTCTAACTCGGCGAAGCAAATCGATCCAGGCGAGAATCATCAATTTCTGTAATATAAATTGCTATTATTTGCATGTCACCTCTCTTTTCTAAAGGCACTCTAAGTTTTTGTAAAACATTGCGTTTTATCAGTGTATGATTTCGATTAAATTTTTTTCAAAAGTGAAGCATTTTCACCTGTGAAGAATTTCAAAGCAGCTGGGCTGTGAAAATGACACACTTCTACAAAACATAATTCATGTTTAAGAATTAAAATACATGCTTTTTTATAAAGTGGCGTCATTTGCATCCGCTAAAGCAATGACGTCATTATCACGGAATAACAGACAATATTTTTGACATAGCCCATATTTTAATTTCAACTTTTTTTCAGGTTGTATGAGAAAATGGCAACAAAAAGATACAGTTATTAAAAGATACATATCTCCTATTTTCGATTATTTTTCGTTTACTTTCAATAGAAATGGGGTACTTTTGTTGCCACGATTAGAAAAATGTTATTAAAAACTTCAAAAAAATTAATATCTCAAAAATAAATTGAGATACAGCTTTCAAACAAATTGCATTTAAAAGAGCAATTTTTCCTTATACGACGGTGTAAAAATTTTAAATGTGCGATGTTTAGAAATTTAAAAATTTGCAGTAGAGAAAATTGCAAAAATAAAATTTTATTTTAAATTTCAAAGTGTTGCTATTCGCAAAATGACGTATGCGTTACGCACATATATGTTTGTCCTTTATAATATAGATACGTAGCACTTGTAGTCGCTGTCTGGTCCGTCTGTTTCACGTCTGGAAATGTCTGTCCGTATGTCCGCATATAATAGAACAAAAACTACCCAACCGAATGGTTTGAAATTTAATATATATATATATATATATATATATATATATATATATATATATATATATATATATATATATATATATATATATATATACATATATTCACTGCAGAATTTTGTGAAGCCATTTCAAAATTTATGAAAATCTTCATGAAACATAAAAAGATATTTATAATTTTTTCCTCATTGTGTTAAATCCTATCATACGTAATAGTTTCAACGATACCATATGATAGGTACTAATGATTCTAGGTTTCCATGTTGATTATCCTATTAAATCATATCATACGTAATTAATTGAATGATATTCCGTGATAGATTCCATGTAGCCTTGGTGATTACGTCCTATTTAAGACAGAGTCATATTATTGTCGTATTACTGAATTTAATATTTCGTAATCGTAATATTAATCGTAATAAATTTTGATTTCATGCATTTTTGCATATGAGTCCAACATCTATTGCACCAATATCTGAATATTTATAAAACTAGTTATCGTACGAACGCACATCGTTTACCACGTTTGACTTACAATTTCCGACTTGTTAATATTAAGTAAATGCTATTATGTGTAGTCGAGACTAGATTTAAAGAATCACGATTATTTTACGAATTTCTCTATGTAATGAATTAGTGGTGCAGATAAAAATGGAACAAAAATATTTCGAACTAACGAGCTTATTACCCCGATTTAATTTATAACTTTTATGTTTAACGGGTTACGTTTTACAGCTATTTCTCATGACGTATGGAAGGTTTAGCAGTTAAATTAATTCCAATTATTCGTATTGATTCACAGGTTTCAAAAATGGTATTAGAATTTTAAATTTTCAATTAGTTATTAATATATATATATATATATATATATATATATATATATATATATATATATATATATATATATATATATACATATATATTACATTTGTATAAGGATGGTAACCAGATTACTCCATTTTTGTAGGGAAAAGGGGAAAGAGGGGAAAACACGGGAATTATTAAATTTCTTTTCCGTCATTTTCAAATTAAATTGAAAGAATCTTTTATTTCAATGGATAGTGAAGACAATATTGTGATTAAATTATGTTTTTGAGGAAAATAAGAAAAAATAAAAACATATTTTTGCATTGCTGTATAGAAACAGAAAGTCTTTTGTCTGCGTAGTTTAATAGTTTTAAGAGTTTATGGTTAATTGTTAAAGTATTTTTATTATACACATATTTCTGAATTTATAATGTTTTTGCTTTTGCATTATTTTAATGAAGTATATTTTTAACGTTAAATAAGAGCCGCTGGACGATCAGAACGATTGTCGAGGGAAAAAAAACTGGTTACCTTGGCAACCGAGCAACTGACGTAAGAACGTGACGTCAGCTTTTACAGGTACAATCTTTAAAAACAAACATTCGGAATTCGAACGGTGAAAAGGAAGTATGCTAAGCCATGTATTATTCTTTGAGTCTTATATTTATTATTCGATGCGGAGTCAACAAGTTATTCATCTATATTCATTTACTATGTAATTCGTCGTTTTTAAATGACAAGTCAAGAATTCAATCGAAGGTGTTACTAATTTGACCAGCTCAACGGGATTCGAACATTTATAAGTGTATTCAACTAGAATCTACAATATACTTGCGGCTATATCAGTTCTTTGTATTATAATAAAGGTGTGTCGTGTTATATATCCAGCTGCTCCTTTATTGTAAGTGTCTGCCTGAATTTCTGGGAAAATGGGGTAAGTAACGAAAATTTAAATTTAATTCTAACTTCTAACTAAAATCACAGTTTTTGTTTTAAAATCGAATCGTGAATTGAATTCTGTTAAGTCATATTCTTTCGTCAGATTATTCATATTTCTTTTCCCTAATTTAAATTCGAGCTATTCAAAATTAATTCCTAACCTATTCTATCCATAAATTTTGGTCCGTACCGAGCCTGAGCTACGATGGAATCTGTTCTCAAGTCGTAGCTGTCAATTAATTTATCTGTGCTAGATGTAACGTAAAAAAAAAAAAAAAAAGTAAAAACGGTTGTGTTTATTTATTCAATTCTTGTTTTTTTTATATTTTGTATATTATGGTGCATTTTGTATGAGATTGTGTAATTTTCGTATTTTTATGTTATTCATTTCTTATATTGTTTATTTGTAATTATTAAAAATGACTAAACAAACTAAACAGGAGATGTATTTTGAGCGAATTTGTAAGGAAATAGATGTAATTAAGGATAAAGTTCAAAATGCGAATTCAGATGAGCATGCAAAAATTAAAGTTTTGAAATCGAAAATATCTTCTTATGAAAATACTCTTGCGCAAGCATTTGATAAACTTTCGCCGAAAGAAAATAATGAGAATTTGGATATTTTTTTGAAGTATCAGGGAATTATTTGTGATTTGTTAGTCGATTTAGAAGAGAAAACCACAGTTGATTCTCCGACGGAAATTCGTGTAGAAACTCAAAATAAACAGAATTATTCGCAAGTTAAATTGCCCAAATTCGATCTTCCCCATTTTTACGGCGATTCGGAACAATGGATTTCGTTTAAAGAATTATTTCAGTCTACGATTTTGGGGAATGAAAAGTTATCTGATATTGAGAAATTACAATATTTACATTCATCTGTTCGCGGAAATGCCGCAAAATTAATTCGAGGATTTTCTTTAAAAGCAGAAAATTTAGTTCAGTGTTGGGATTTGTTAAATCAAAGATATGAAAATAAAAGACAGTTGGCTTTAAGTCAAATAAATAAAATATTTTCGATAAAGATTATTAAAGCTAGTAATTCAAAATCCTTGTTAGAATTGCTAGATACAAGTAATGAAGCAATTCGGAATTTGAAAATTTTGGGATTAGAATCTAATGCTTTGAGTGATTTAATGTTAATAAATTTTATGTTGAATAAATTAGATCAGCCTCTCAAACAAAGATGGGAATTGTTGTTAGACAATGATAAAATACCGGATATGGATTTATTTCGAAAATTTGTTGAGCGGGAAGCTAGAAGTGTAGAGGAGTCAAAATGCACTAAAGTAGAGTCTAAATTCAATTTCGCAAAAAAGCCTCTAGATGCTAGTCGAGTCAAAACCAACGTAATGAACAGCGCGTTTGTTAGGAATGGTAATAACTGCCTATTATGTAATGAAAGCCATGCGTTATTCAAATGTCCTTTATTTAATTCAAAACCAGTGAAGGAGAGGTGGAAAATCGTTCATTTAAACAAATTATGTGAAAATTGTCTTAGACAAAACCATCAAGTAGGGCAGTGTAGAATTAATGTTAAATGCAAAAATTGTTCCCAAATGCATCATACATTATTACATGTGTATACGACTAGTCAAACTAATAGAGAGTTTGTTAATGATAATGCACCAGAAATTTCTGTTTCTAATAGTGCGCAGTGTCATTCATCTTTGCAGAATTATAATGTTCTATTATCTACCGCTCTTATTAATGTAAAATCTAGCACAGGTAATGTTATTCAGTGCAGAGCACTTATTGACAATGCTTCTCAAAATTCTTTAATCTCAAAAAATTGTGTAGAAAGGTTGAATTTGCCTGTTGGCAGAACGAACCATAGGCTTGTAGGTATAAATGGCATTTCGGCTGAAACCTGCCTAAATTTCACTGAATTTAATTACTCGCCATATTTTGAAAATAATTACAATTCTTTAAAAGCCCTTGTAGTCAATCAGGTTACTACCCCACTCCCTAACTTCAGGCTTGAAAGGCATTCATGGCCGCACATGGCAAACTTACAGCTGGCGGATCCTGAGTTTTATATCTCCAAGTCAATCGACATTCTGCTAGGAGCAGATGTTTTTGCACATCTGTTATTAGGGTCACCCATTTTTGGAAAATCTGGTGAACCCGTTGCAATCCCAACTCAACTAGGATGTATTCTAAGTGGTCCAGTACCCTATTCGTCTAAACCGGCCACGACCGTGGTCTGCCATTCAGTAGACCTTGCTGATTTTTTCAACTCGGAGTCTGTTCCTCAAGCTAAGGAGTTTATTAAATCGGATGCAGCTAAAGAACTGTATCACAATTCAATTCGGCAAAATAAACAAGTTTGTGATGAGGAAAAAATTAATTTTCCTGTCGCTGCCAGTATAGCAAAAGATGATAGTTTGCCACATTCTTTAAAGGCAAATAACTTAACCCATTCTTTCAATCCGAATTCATCTCAAAGTTTTCTAGGGTTAGAGTGGAACCAGGAAACAGATTCACTACGTGTACAAGTTGTAGAAAAGCCTAATATACACACTAAACGACAATTATTATCAATAATCGCGCGTATTTTTGATCCTTTGGGTCTTTTGTCCCCTTCCATTGTTATGTTGAAAATGTTATTGCAAGAAGTGTGGAAGGCAGACTTGAAGTGGGATGATCCTCTCCCCTCAGTTATTCTAGAGACGTGGAATAGATTCCATTCTGAAATAAATGCTTTTAATTCTATGCACATTCCCCGATTTATGAATTTCAGCACATCATCATCTTTCGAACTCCATGGGTTCTGTGATGCCTCTATACGTGCATACGCGGCGGTTGTATATATCAAAACTTTTAATCCTGTCACGGTAATGCTAGTCGCTGCTAAAACAAGAATAGCGCCCGCCAGTGCAATCACATTGCCAAGATTAGAGTTATCTTCAGCTCTTTTGCTAGCAAACCTTATTCAAGTTGTGCAAGATGCATTACCTAACGCTATCCACAAAACATTCTTGTGGACCGATTCGACCATTACATTAAGCTGGATTGTGAAACCTCCAACCAAAGGCAACCAATTCGTGCTTCACCGTGCCAATAAAATCAGAGATTTGACCTCAATTGAACATTGGCATCATATTCCTGGTAAACATAATCCAGCCGATTGTGCAACACGGGGTCTATATCCCTATCAGTTAAAAGATTGCGAATGTTGGTGGTCTGGGCCTACTTGGCTCTACAAGTCTTCTAATCCTTTCATTGATGATCCATCTCCCACTTCAAACTTTGCAGTTGAGTCTTTACCCACCGAAAGTTCTTGTTTAATAAATCAACTAGACAACGATATAGACATTCTTACCAGATTTTCTTCATATACAAAAGTAATCCGAGTAGTTGCTTGGATTCAAAGATTCGCCTTCAACACAAAATTCCATTTAAAAAGGAAAGGGCCATTAAATGCAGTTGAACTTAACAACGCTTGTAAAACTGTCGTCAAGTGCTTACAACAGTCAGCCTTTTCTGATGAAATTAATCTACTTAAACAACACAAACCACTACCAACATCCAGTAAATTGCTTTCTTTAAACATCTTTCTCGACGCAGATAATATTTTGAGAGTTGGTGGACGCCTCAGCAAACACAACACCATGTCATTCGATTCCAAACATCCAATGCTTATCCCTAAAACCCATCCCTTAACAGAAGCTATTATCAGGTACTTCCATCTCTATAGTCTGCATGCGGGTCCTGATCAAGTTCTTTCCTTAATTCGTCAAAAATTTTGGATTCCAGATGGCAGATCAACAGTTAAGAAAGAATTAAGAAAGTGTATCCGTTGCATTCGAATATCTGCCCAACCGCTTACTCAAATCATGGGTGACTTGCCCTCTTCACGAATTAATCCTTGTAGAGCGTTCCAGCGGACAGGGATTGATTTTGCAGGACCAATCAATACAAAATGCCAACACAAACGAAAGTCAACTATTTTTAAATCCTATATCTGTCTTTTTATATGCATGTGCACCAAAGCAGTACACATTGAATTAGTTTCAGAACTTACCACCGAAGCCTTTATATGCACTTTACAGCGTTTCATATCACGCCGAGGACATCCCACAGACATTTATTCTGATAACGGTACAACATTCGTTGGTGCAGCCTCATATCTTAAAAAACTGTTCCTAATTCTCAAAGAATCAAAAGTCCAAGACTTTTGTGCACAACGCCAAATTATTTGGCATTTCATACCTCCTTATGGTCCAAACTTTGGAGGATTATGGGAGTCTTCCATAAAGCTAGCCAAACGTCATCTAACCAAAGCATGCCAAGGTACTCTTATGACTTTTGAGGAACTATCCACAACCCTATGCCTTATTGAAGCATGTATAAATTCTCGTCCACTTATTCCTTTATCAACCGACCCTAATGACTTATCCGTTTTAACTCCAGGACATTTCCTTATTGGTGATCCATTACTTGCTTTACCTGACATGTCATCTCATAATGATCCATGTATTAGTCTCTCTTCCAGGTGGAAACAGTGTATCAAGATTCGAGATAATTTCTGGCAACGCTGGACTAAAGATTATCTCCAAACATTGTCCTTAAGGCATAAATGGAAAAAGGGCAATCATATTATCAAGATTGGTCAACTAGTCTTGGTAAAAGAATCTTCAATTCATCCAACTCATTGGAAATTAGCCGTGGTCGAAAACATCCATCCTGGTGCTGATGGTGTTGTCAGAGTTGTGACTATCCGTACAGGTGAAGGTACATTCAAGCGTCCGATTCAGCAGATTGCTGCTTTACCTGAAGTCCATGCCGGCCCCCCGGAGGTTATGGACGATCAGAACGATTGTCGAGGGAAAAAAAACTGGTTACCTTGGCAACCGAGCAACTGACGTAAGAACGTGACGTCAGCTTTTACAGGTACAATCTTTAAAAACAAACATTCGGAATTCGAACGGTGAAAAGGAAGTATGCTAAGCCATGTATTATTCTTTGAGTCTTATATTTATTATTCGATGCGGAGTCAACAAGTTATTCATCTATATTCATTTACTATGTAATTCGTCGTTTTTAAATGACAAGTCAAGAATTCAATCGAAGGTGTTACTAATTTGACCAGCTCAACGGGATTCGAACATTTATAAGTGTATTCAACTAGAATCTACAATATACTTGCGGCTATATCAGTTCTTTGTATTATAATAAAGGTGTGTCGTGTTATATATCCAGCTGCTCCTTTATTGTAAGTGTCTGCCTGAATTTCTGGGAAAATGGGGTAAGTAACGAAAATTTAAATTTAATTCTAACTTCTAACTAAAATCACAGTTTTTGTTTTAAAATCGAATCGTGAATTGAATTCTGTTAAGTCATATTCTTTCGTCAGATTATTCATATTTCTTTTCCCTAATTTAAATTCGAGCTATTCAAAATTAATTCCTAACCTATTCTATCCAGCCGCTTTTGCGCATTTTATGCAATAACATTTATTAATTATATTTGAAATATATATTAAAAAATTATGTTTTTAACATAAAATTAGTCATAAAATCAAAATCAAAATTTTAGATATTCTTTATGATACGATATTTTTAAAGGAAAACATATTTTAAAAGGAAACTGAAGCATTTGTTCAATTATTAATGATATGCAAAAAACTGAAAAATTACCAAAAATATATATATATATATAAACTTCTTAATGCAGGTATTACCAAATATATTTTCAACTTTCTCTGTAAGTAAGTTTTTTTAATGAAAGAAACAAATTAAAGTTGGAAAAATCTTTGAGATATTTCTTATTTAGAAAACGTCATGCTCATATTTTTGTAAAGATAACTTTCATGTCTCTAAAATTTTAATGAGTTTCAAATTAATATTTATATTTTGAAAAGATTCTTTACGTAATCATGACAAAACTATTAAAAACTTTCATAAATTTTCTCTAAGGAAACAACATGTTTAATAACAACTGGAATTACTTATCACTTTTGTAAATTTTAACAATTAGAAGTCATTAACAACATATTTCATACGAAAATCACGGTTTAAAAAGGAAAACTTCTTCTGTTATCTTAATTTGAAGGAAGTTCGTTTTAGAAGTTCACACTTTCACCAAGTCTAATTAATTAACCATTATAACGAGAGTAATTAAGACAGAAACAACTTTTGGAATTATTATACTTACATTGTTTAATATGTGAGCGATACACATTGTCAGAAAGAAAGGTTTTTCTTACAGAGTTCCATGCCAGAAAAGAAATTGCTTCTATTTAAAGGCTTTGCCAGAATCGATACTTCAATTATCGGATTTTGAGTGCACTAAACAGCGACGTTCCATGAAACAATGTTTCTTTTTCCAGAGAATCTTTCATTTATTGTTTCTCCTAGAATGATTTACCACCTTCGTTACTTTTCCATTTACGCAATTTAATGCCATGTTAAAATAAAAGAAAAATGCATACAAAGTCAGAATATCTTTTTATCTTAAAAATGAGTGAAAAGAGATAAAATGGAAATTGATTTAATATTGAAGCTAAAATAATTCAATAAATAATAATATATATATACATATATATTTATACGAATTTTAGAAAATGTAATTAATACTCGTATATGTCGTTGTTCATAACCATTTCAGGACGGGTGGGGACGAATGCATACCAAATAGGGCCCATATTGTTTTATTCTTTTACTACCAGAATATATTATTAGTCTTCAACTTTGCCTCGCAATTATCGGCTTTTGACTGTGATGCCAGATTGAGAATTTTGCCCTCTTTCTGGGGAATTTTGACAGTCCAGGGGAAAATTTTGGGAACAGTTGTTCGTGGGGAAATGTTTGAGGACATTAAAATTTTTGGGGAAAAACTTTGGGAATTTTTTACACCATTTCACGTAAAGTTTACGAAAGTCATCTGGCAGCACTGGATCTATTTCGATCTCTATTTTGATTTGGAAAACGAAAATGAAATACAGAAATCTGAATCAATCATTATTCTCGTGGACATGCTCATCGTTTACAACATTAGAGCTTACACGTATCACAGATGCATTATCCCCATCGGAATTTCCAGATCACTAAGTACGGCAGATTTTCCTACTCATCGCGTATAAACACACACATATATGCACATAAACACATATACACATTTCATTTATTTGTATAGATTTATAAAACAGTAATAAAAACAAATATTTAACTTTTATTTTGATTGACGATGGTTAATTTATGATCCATGGAATAACAGTAGCGTTTTTTGGAAGACATGCAATTGCATACTAGTATAACATTGCTACGTTTATAACTGAACATTGCACAATGAATGTAGTAGACTCCTTGTTTCTCCTTATAAGAAAATTGCAAAGTAAATAAATAAATAGATAAATAAATAAATAAACTCTGCAGTATTAAATGGCGTAAACCTTCACATTACTAAATCTTCTTGTCTTATCCGAATTGTTCTTTTGCCGTGTTTTTTTAAAAGGTTTAATTAAAGATTTGGAATGCCGCTATTTTTTTTTTTCATTATTGAAAAAAGCCACAGTGATTGACACAATGAAGGTGCTTTGTATTAAGATTAGGAACTTCAGTAGGTATGACAAATAATTGAAAACAAAGTTTTATAGATTAAGTCAGATAGAAGCAGATGATGAAGCAGCACCATCTCAGATTCATTCAAATCTCATTTGATTAGAGATGGTCTAAACCTTGAAAAAGTTATTGGTATAAGCATAGATAAAACTATCGTAATGATAGACCAGCATCATTGATTGGCAACAATAAAAAGAAGTGTAAATAAACTTGTTGTTGTAAAATGTACCTCTCATTCTCCTCATTTTGCTGCGAATATGCATTCGGAATTCTGCCGAGTTTAAATACTTATTTTTTGTAAATGCTGAATTTTTTAAAAAATGCTTAATTTGGGGAAAACAAATTGAGTTTTAATTAGGTAAATATTAGTTTTTATACTGGAAAATTAAAAATTGAAAATTCACTTTTCTGAATAGAAACTACGTTGGGTAATTTTTCGAAAAATAAAACTGATTCGGGGAAAATTTTAGAAATTTTGGGAAATTGACTTTCGACTATCTGGCAACACTAGATTTTGAGTGCACTAAACATTGGCGTTCCAAAAATGTTTCTTTTTTCCGTGAATCTTTCATTTATTGTCTCTCCTCCGTTACTTTTCCGTTTACGGAATTTAATGCCAAGTTATTTCTAAAACAATGAATACGAAGTCAAAATTTAAACTAAAATTTAACTAAAATTCTTTAAAATTTAAACTAAACAACTTAAATTAAAAAAAAACAAAAACAAATGAATAAATGTAATATACACGAATTTTAGAAAAATGCAGAAATATACTAGCCAGAAAAAATTGAGTTCCGTCATGCGTTTTAGCTTTTGATAATTGGTTCCCTTGCATTTTTTTAGCGCTGAATTAGAAAATGATATTCATTTTTAACCATGACGTGAGGTTTGTTTTTCACCAATCATAAATTCCAAAGTCAATAAGTAAAAAAAGATAGTAAAAATCTCATACAATAAAATAGTTGTTATGTTTGTGTTTTTTAGCTTTTAATAATTGATTGTAATGTGCTTAATCCGAAAACGACCTTCATTTTTCACCAAAAATACGGATTTTTTGTAAATCGAATTTTTTTAAATTTTTTATGTCGAATTATTTTGAAAATCTGATTGTATAATATATATGTAAAAAGTTTTTTCACAATAATTTATTAAACTTTAGGCTTAAAATATGCATTTTTACAACTAAACGTGTAAAATATTGTGTATTTAAAAATCCTTGCAATTTTATTCCATGTGTGGAACTATCTTTGATTTACTCATGCTTTGCTTCGCGCTTTTCCTTTAATATTCTCTATGGGCTTCATCTCTGTGTCATCTTTTATTTTGGTGTTCGATAAGACTAGAAGTTTGTCGCAGATGTATTTAAAACATTTGCTTTCTTTTGGTAAGGCTTTGACAAATTGCTTTGAAATATTTTCTATATATTTTTTTACGTTTTAACTTAGAAATTTACGATTTGCGAAAAATCCTCACTTGATGGTTAAAAATGAAAGCCATTTTCACATTTAGTGCTAAAAAAATACATAAAAATACAAATATCAAAAGTTAAAAATCACAACCATCGCAGGAATGTGATATATGTCTAACTTATTAACCACTTCTGGACGAGTGTGACTTATGCGTCTCATTTAGGGTACATATTGTTGTATTATTTTACTACCAGAATATATTAGTCATAAATTAGTCTTTACCTCGCGAAATCGTAAAATTCTTGGAATGCATTTTTGGAAGATAAACCTAAAAGTAATATAATGAATTTCTGTGATTAGAAATTTAAATGTTGTTCAATGACGCCCGTCTGCAAGGGGGTTAGGAATTGTTAAAATTCCTCTATAAAGAAATTATCTACAATATCGGTTTCTTTTCTGTTTTAAAAACTTTCTTATAAAAATAAAGCACAAATATTTTTTACTGGTTTTAGCATCTCAATCTTTTAAATTTAATTAAATAATCAACTGTTTATTTATGTGTGGATTAATTTTTAAGACATTCCTGCATTTTATAATTAGAGACATTTCTATTGTAACATTTAGAAGAAATGTGTTTATATAGTTTAATATTTAATCACATGAATAATAATTAAAAACATGATTTCCTTTGCAATTGCATGCTTTTTCTTAAAGAAAAAAAAAAAACCACTCTTAGCTTTTCAAACTTAATTTGTTGGGTTTTACATAATTAAATTTTCTAAAATTATTTCCAAAATTTTACTTTTAAATAAACAGAACTTATCGAATTTATCTTGAAAAGTTTTATTTAATGTCTAACTAAATCTAAAAGTGAGAAATGAATGAATTATCGGTTAAGGAAAAGGAAGGTCTGCTAGGTTAGGTTTACCTATAGGTTATCTAGAATATATATATATTGAAGTATTTAATTCGCTAGAAAAATCTCAGATATATTAGAGTTTTGAGTGATGATGGTCATAAATCACTGAAATTTTAAATCCGAAAATATTAAATTCATTTTTAATATCTTTATGGCTATGGACTCATTTTAGTTAAGCGTAAAATTTGGTATCAGGAAATATTCTGGAAATCAACGTAAATGATGTATGGATAGAAAAAGTATTAGAATTTTAAATTGATTTTTTCTGCATAGCAGACGATATTACGGATATTACTTTTAATTTTTGAGAACACAGTGGACTCATATTATCTATAAATTGAATTTATCGCTACTGTTTAAAAAATATTAATAGATTGTTATTGCAAATATTTAGGAAGTAAATGGACTTTTATTGAACTATATTACAATGTTTAATTTAATTTAAATGTAAAATAAACTGTAAACACATATACGAAATGAACATTTAACAGGTTTCATACTGGTTCTCTTAGTCGAAAAAATTCTATTACTTGAAAAGTGTATTGATCAATTAAATAATAATATATAATTTTATGAAAAATGTTACTTAATAATCACTTCAAACAAAACAATATTCAGCATTATGTTGTTTCCGTTCGAGAAATTCCCTTAAAAGTTCTTATTAAAGAGTTCCTGAAGACTCTATATGAATATGCTGACAGAAACTCTCACAAATACAGACTTTTACAAATTTTGCGAATGGAGACCAGGATTGTAGAGATGGAAAATTACTCCGCCTCTACTTCTTGGAAATACATAAAAATGTAACTTTGTTTGAAATTTATAATATCCGTTCAATGTTTTGTCTCTGTGTTAAATTTGAAATTCTTTGCGCAGAGAAAAAAAAAATATATATATATATATTCTTTGTCGCCCTGAACTGCCACATGATCTGAAATTTTTTAAGCTGTGCAGAAGATCATCTATTACAAGGATGCGATGAAAAAACTCTCCCTTGAGGCTTCCAACCCCAATACGAAATGCTCTAACCGCGGCTTACAAAATCGATAAAGATATAAATGTTTTTTTTTGTTTTTTTTTTTTTTCAAATTACCGTTCAAACCTCAATTCCTTAATAGCTATGCAAAAGCCGCTGCCAATTCTAAACATCCCACAACAGAATAGAAACTTCAGAAAAAAAAACAATCAAATGCCTCTAAGAGTAAGGCGCCTCATTCATGTCTTTATGAATTCAATGAATTCTGAAGTTCTATTCCTAAAATAGCGGAGATTCTAACGAAAAAAAAAAAAATAATAATAACTGCAACTAAGTTCTCTTCACGAAATTTCCCCCAAACTCAATCGTCTTCTAGAGCACATTAAGCGTAAAAAAAAAGTTTTTTAATCTACAAACTAATTGCTTTCAGTGCGTTGTTGGTAAACTCCAGTAATAATTCTAGCAGCGTTCTTTTCACTCCTACATTCTCTTCAAAATTTCTTTATATTGTAAATTAAAGTGTATGGTCACGTAAAGCGTATTTTATTACATTTATTATTAGCTTAATATACAGTTCAGGTGTTGTAAAATGTGTAACCTCCTTTTTTACTTTTTCTATGACTCTACTGCTATTTTCGTATTATTGATGAATCCCAGCCCTCTCTATATCCCAATTAGTCGCTTAAATAGTCTTTTTGACGATTTTTTACTGATTTCGTCTTCCATTCAACAGATGTTCAAACCGTTACGAGGTTACGTGGTAGAAACGGTCTTTTCATAGACCAGAGTTGCCTTTTACAGGCATTCCTATGGTTGTGGCCATTTAGCAGAGTGGCCGACACTTTCCACTATATGCTCTTTCTTATCCGTTAAGCTTTCTACCTTTTTTATGTAGTCGCAAGCTTTGCACAAAGTACTTTTTTCACATCATTTTTATTGCTTTGGAACTGGGAAATCCCTGAAACCAATTAACTGTTTACAGGAAGTTAGTACATTAAACCAAAGATGAACTCTTCTTATTATTTTTGGATACACAGAAATGATAAACTTTGTGTGCACCTGAAATTTCGCCTTTCAAATACTGCCTTTCCTTCCGTTTTATCTTCTATATCATACATTTAACAGTGAATCATCTTCTATTTATTCTCCTAATTTTATTTTTAGAATTTTCTTTTTTCTGTGTTAATATAACATTTTTTTTTTTTCCAGGTGAAGGAAAAAACTCCCTTGCTCCTATTTTCAAATTAGTCTATTCCCGGAGAATACGCATAAATATACCCACTTTACCTATATACTTTTTTTCACTGTTTTTTTTTTTTTTTTTTTTTTTTTTTTTTTTTTTTTTTTTTAGCCCAGTGCTGAGGGAGGGGAAAAAGGCCGAATAAGGAATTAATTAGGAGAAAGCTGGAAATTGTTTTAATCCATTTTCTTTAGATGTGGGTTGAATATGCTAAGTTTTCCTTCCTCGTAATAAGTGTGCGTTAGAAAATATGTACAGATTTATAGTAATTAAATACGTTTGTTTAAATACTATAGCAATATATCAAAACAGATAACTGTCAAAAACATCATCAATACAAATGTTGCTTAAGCTCTACGAGCTTAAAATTCTGAGTAAAATGTGTACCTACACTTAAGATTTGTTGAACATTAAGCTTAGAATTCTATGTCAAAGTTTTAGACCCGTGGTCAGGGGGTTGAACTGATAATTAATTAGGAGAAAACTGGAAATTGTTTTCATCCCTTCAGTTTAGGTCTAAAAAGAGCGTACTATGTTTTCTTCCCCGTGCTTGGGTGAATGTTAGAAAATATGAACATATTTATTTTCGAAAAACACTTTTATTTTAATTACCTTAACAATATCTCAAAACGGCTAACTCTATAAAAAACATTGCCAATACAAATGTTGTAGAGCTTAAAATTCTGAATAAAATGAGTACCACCATCATTAATATTTTTGTTCAACATTAAGGTCGCAATTCTATTTCAAAATTTTTCAAATTAAGAGCATGAAGCCAGGAGACACCAAGATAACTTAACAATATCTCAAAATTGCGGCCTTAATATTGAACAAAAATATTAAGTGTAGGTACTCATTTTATTTAGAATTCTAGGTTCTACAACTTTTGCATTGACAATGTTTTTGATAGAGTTAGCTATTTTGAGATAATGCTAGGTTAACTTGGTCTCCCCTGACTTCAAGCTCTTGATTATCGATTAAGGCAAAATTTTGAAATAGAATTGCGACCCCAATGTTGAACAAAAATATTAATGATGGTACTCATTTTATTCAAAATTTAAAGCTCTACAACTTGTCTTGACAATGTTTATTATAGAGTAGCTGTTTTGAGATATTGTTAAGGTAATTAAAAAAAAAAAAAACGTGTTTTTCGAAAATAAATATGTACATATTTTCTAACATTCACCCAAGTACGAGGAAGAAAACATAGTAGGTTAATTTTAGACCTAAACTGAAGGGATTAAAACAATTTTCAGTTTTCTCCAAATTAATTCTGGGTTCAACTCCCTGAGCACGGTTCTAAAACGTTAAAGTAGAATTGTGACCTTAATGTTCAACAAAAATAGTAAGTGTAGGCACTCATTTAACTCAGAATTTTAAGTTCTACAACATTTATATTGACAATGCTTTTGACAGAGTTAGATGTTTTGAGATATTGTTATGGTATGCCAAAAAAAAACGTGTGTTTTTACTATAAATCTATACATATTTCCTAACGCTCACTTTGAACGAGGGGGAAAACATAGCGTATTCATTCTAGACCTAAACAGAAGGGATTAAAACAGTTTCCAGCTTTCCCCTAATTAATCAGGAATTCAACCCCTTAAACACTGGGCTATTTGTGGGGATTATGCTAAAAATCCATATATTAGCATTAACTTTTTCCTTTAAACATGGTGTCCATAAGAGAATGCAGTTTCTATGGTTTATAAAGACAGTTTCATTTAGACTATTTAAAGCAAATCATACATCAAATTGAAGCTAAACTAACCGAGTTTATCTTACAAATGACCAATATGAACACATTTAGTTATACGGAACACGTCAATCCTATAGGTAAAATCTTCCCACACTTTAGTCAAGAAGCCTGGAGTAATGAAGAAGCCTGGCAATAGCCTTTTCAGTCTGGAATATTCTTAGGTCCTAATATCATGCTATTCAACTATAACATAAAATAAAAATTAATTGCGAGATAATATAAAAATTTTGAATATATTTTCTTATTAAGGGGACCAGGAAAGGCCTATCTTCGCCATGCTAAATTCACCAAATGTATGTACCTTTTTCTCAGAAATAGTGAAAGCTAGAGGTCTAGATTTTTTAGAGTGGTTAGAATTACATGATTTACGTATTTTAACAGAACATTTTCTTTCTAAGTGAAACTCAAAATTAATTATTAATTATTCATTGAAAGTCGTTTTTGAATTAGCATTTTTGGTAAGATTTCACTGCCTAAAATAAATAATTCCCAACAAATCATTAAATCCCTGTGTTAAAGTATACAATATAACATAAGTATTGAAAAAAAAATCTGAGTTCTTAAGTTTAATAGATATGGAAAAAAGGAACATAAACATGAAAAAACCAAGTTTTGAGAGAAAGTCAATTAAATATTTAAATTGCCATTAACCTGTGAAGTACTCTTAGAAAGAATGAATAATTCCAACTCTTATTTTTTTTATATATAAACACGTGTGACACATCGTTGGAAAGATAAAAGTTCAAACTATTTAATTATATAAAAAAGTAAAATCTGAGTTTTTGCTTGAATTTTGCTTTCCCGGTGATAAAATCTTTATCTCAATTAAAGAAAACTGGAAATCCCCTCTCTTGCTGCATTTATTACTACTGGTTATATCAGTAAAAATAATAATAACAATTTTCCTAATACATATATTCAGCATTTCTCTGTTAATTCCCTAATTTATTTTCTTGAACATATTTCCATTTTAATGATACTTTCAAAATTCCATATCCGCTCCCCATCGTGAACAACTTTATGAAATTAAACATACTATTATTCATAATGCTATCAAAAATCTCTAAAAGTAACTAGTGTAGGAATTTGTTTTAGATTATCATATATGCACACTAGGGTGGTCACAAGCAACATGGGAAAAAATTTTTTAACATTTTCTTCGGGGGGACCCAACTAAAAGTTGCCAATTAGTTAGAAAATGAGATTGGAAAAGTTTCAACTGAAATGAATAACATTAACCCGTGCCTCATCGAGGTTGAAGTCTTAAAAATTTGCAGTTTTTGGCAAAAAATTGTCGTTTTTCTTTCTTTACGTGAAAACTATTTGTCTTAGAAGCCTGATTCTTGTTTTATTTCATAGAAACAATTGTTGCCTTAAACTTTTACTCTCATCAAAACTTATATTTAATGAATATTAGTATTTTTCAAGTCAGCTCTTGAACCATACCCTCAAAGTCTGCATTTTTGAAACATAAGTGAAAAATGACAAATTAATAATTTTATTATTTTTGATATTTTTTTTGCATTATTTTCATCATTAATAGGCATAAATAAATGAACAATTTTTGCAACTTTAAAAATATTTCACGAATTATAATTGATTATTAGTTATCTAGTTCTGTGTCTAGTAAGAAAGAGCTTCTCGATTTGTGTTGCAGTTGAACCTCTGAATTTCTCTTTTTATTACAAGGCTGTTTCTGTTACCTGTTATCGTTATCTATTTTTAGAATTGACGAAACATTCCGTAAAGCCCCCCCCCCTTTTTTTTTGATATGATGGCAGAAATGTAAGATTTTTTTTAATTGGCCACTTGTCTCATCAAATCATCGACGTAAGCTACCAAGTAATCGTCAAGTTTTATGTATTTTATTTTATGATATTCGCAAAATGAAACTGAACGCCAGAGAAGCTGCTAGATTTAGAGTACATCCACCAGTTAACCACAGACTTTAATTTTAAGTAGAAGTGCAATTGACTCCCTAAATAACTATTTCGTAAACAAAGAACTGAGATCATCAAAAACAGATTTAAAAATTCCGGTTTAGAGAGAACTGTTATTCACTGGGATGGAAAACTGCTTCACCATTTTTTGAATAAAGAAAATGTAGAGAGGATAGAAGTTTTAATTAGTTGTGGGGATGAAGAACAGTTACTACGAGTTCCACAGCTTGAAAATAGTATCGGAATAATTCAGGCGAAAGCTGTATTTTCAGCAGTTGAAGAGTGGAGGAAGTTGGTAAAATCCAGACAATATGTTTTGATACAACTGCAGTAGACAACGGTCACCTCAGAGGAACCTGCATTCTTCTATAGCAATTGTTAAAGCAAAAGTCTTCTGTATTTACCATGTCGCCACCCTAATCTAGAAATTATCCTAAAAGCTGGTTTTGATTGTAAAGTGGGAATAATCACTGCTCCTCAGCCAGATATTTAGAAAAACAATTCTGATTGGGTGGTTTAAATTGAACCAGAGTAAATATAAAAATGCTATTGAAGATGAAATAGTAGATATAAATAGTTAATTCAGAAGAAATTTCAAGTTTTCTTACAGGACCTTTTAAAAATTAACAGCTCAGGGATGATTATAAAGAGTTTATACAACTTTGTTTAATTTTTATAGGACGCCTTCCTACAAAAGACTTTTTTCAGAGCAGCTGGTGCTTTTAATCATGTCAGATGCACAAGCAATTTATTCTCTCAAAATATATTGTCATAGATAATCTCTCAATAATAATTTTAAAAAAAAGAAGGTACTAAAGACCTTTGCTTTTTTCTAATCAATATTTATGTAAAATCGTGCTTCAATATTCCCACTCCCACTTTGGACCCCAATCCAAGACCTGCAAATAATAAAATCACTTGTTCACTACAGAAAAATTGATAAATAGGCTGCAGACAAAGCACTCGTTAAAATGATAAACCATCTTTGGTATCTTAACTCGGATCAAGTTGCATTTTCATTTTTAGATGATACTTTGAAAAAAAAAAAAAAGTCAACATAAGCATGGCTGTAAAATTAATGTCATTTGAAGAAGAAATGATGATGATGATAAGAATTTAAAAGCAACAAAAGTTTTCAACGAAGTGGATTATTTATTGAACAAAGAGGTCAATGTTTTTGTTTCATCTCAAACTATAAAATTTTTTAAGAGATTTTATATTAATAAGCATTTTTTAAATACTGATCCAATCTATGGTGTGAAAATAAAACTTATTTGAAAGCAAGAAATCTGTGAATGGTTTTAAAGTTGTCAATGACACAGCTGAAAAGGGAAGAAAATTAACCAGAGATTTCAA
Source organism: Maratus speciosus (assembly GCA_963932465.1). NCBI lineage: Eukaryota > Metazoa > Arthropoda > Arachnida > Araneae > Salticidae > Maratus > Maratus speciosus. The sequence continues at coordinate 538,899,451 of OZ010786.1, read as the reverse complement.
TTCCTGTTTAACAAAAAACGAAAAATAAAAGCAGTATATGCTAAAAGTTGTATGTGAATGTAGGAAAACTTTTCCAGATTCTTCAAAAGCCACCTTATCTAAGCCATTTACCACCTTAATCCATTCTGGCGCAGTGGTCCCATGTCGAGACTACCTAATTTTAATTCCAAACTTACTTGTTTGTAAATTTAGGTGTAGTCAATCATTTCATTATTTTACGAACAGAACTTTTCTGTACTGGAAAGGGTTAATGTGACAATTGTAAGGGATAATAATTAATTTTCTTTATTATGCATCCTTTCTTGTAACACAACTTTAATAATAAAATGCATTTGAGCATATTTGTTCTAATTTTTATACTTTCTTTGCACCCCCCCCCCCTTTTTAAAAATTTTTCAGTTTAAAATTCTATTTTTTTTTTCATTTTCTTTGGAATTTTTTTAAAATTAATACTTTATCATGTACAAAATGAAAAACAAAAGGGGGAAAGCAGATGAAATGGAATGTTACAATGTTTTTTTCACATTTTCATAAAAATCAATTTTTAGGATTTGGGTGAAGTCTGGTCCTGAAAAATCCGCATATGTCTAAATTTATGCATTTTTAGAAATAAAATGGTGTGTGGTTCTTCAAAATGAAGCTTTTTTATATAAAATGAGACCTGAATTATGTTTCTAGGTTTAATTGTATTTATTTTATGAAGGAAAAACAGCATTTTTTTGCGAAAAATCACGTTTTTTTCAAACTTTAACCTCAATGAGGCACGGGTTAATATTATCCAAATGAGCTAAAACTTTGCCATTCTCATTTTCTAGTCTATTGGCAACTTTTTGGGGGGTCCCCTGGAAAAAATTCAAAAATTGATTTCTTGTGACCACCCTAATGCACACATCCCTGATGATTTTAACAAAAGTGAATAGCTTTTATTTTAAAATTTCACAATAAAACTTTAACATTGTGCTTTAAATACGTAAAAAGTAGAAGTCGTGTCTTATGCTCTTTTAATAATTAATACGACATATATCTGTTTAATCAGGAATAAAACTAAATAGTTCCTTCATAAGCTAAAGTAACGTCTCCTGATTTCCTCGGGGGTTACTGCCGAAAATCAAATATTCTTTAAACAGTAATAATTAGCACAGGATTTTCAAACCTTTTAAATTGAAATTCATCTTTAATATATTTATAAGTATGGGCTTAATAAGTTTAAGCGTGAAATGCTGCATTAGGAAGAATTTGAAAAATCAAATTAAATGATGTATACGCAGAGGATTTTTAAAATTAATACATTTTCGCAACAGAAGATATCATTTCTCAATTTTGCAAATGCAAAACTCAAATTAATTTTGAACAAAATATACATTAATTGTGTTTCAGTCAATTATAAATTTCACAATTAGTATAAATATTTTTGTGTACATATAATATTTTATAGAATTTTTAAGCATATTCAAGTATTTAATACCAATGAATACAATTATAAAAAACAAACATATATATCATTTAACTCGTATCTGAATACATTGACTTGATTAAAATAGTTTGTATTTATGAAATAAAAGCTTTAAAGTATAAAATTCTATAACTTAATTATAATAATAACATTCAAAAATTTATAATAATAACTGAATATTATCATTCTTTTATAATAGTTTATATAAATATATTTATGTTTAATGTGAAACCAAAATAAACGGTAAAAGAAAATGAATTTTTATCAGGTTTGCATGAAGGTTGTGTAAAAATATAACACGTTTAAAATAAGTCTTCTAAAGCCGAAAAATTTTCATATAGATAAACGTTTTGAGTAAAAGCGTCATTAATCACAGAGATTTTCAAACTATAAAATAGAAATTTCTGTTTAATATAATTATAGCTGGGAGTTAAATTGATTTAATCGTGAAATACGGCAGCAGTAAAAATTTTGAAAATGAAATTTAACGATGTATGGATATATAGGTGGAGAAATTTTATAATCCATTTATCTTCTTAGTAGACGATATCCATTTACATTTTCATAATTAGAAAAAAACTTATTCTTAATTCCAACAAAATTACAATAAAGTCTATTTGAAATTCTAACAAAAAATATTACATACTTTTAAAACGATTATGCTTAACAGAAGTAAAGGAATTGTATATAGTGTAAAAGTTAATACTGAAAAAAAAATTACGTATATATATGTAAGGAGTTGATATCGATAGGAATATGAAAAGTGTACACAGAGCTTTTTTCAGCCCACTGTTGCAAGTAAATTAGTTAACCTTTTTTTTTTTTTTTTTTTTTTTTTTTTTTTTTTTTTTTTTTTTTTTAATAAACAGTGTATGCACGTCACTGGTTAATTCTAGAAAAGATAAATCCTTCAAATTATAAAATTACGCCGTAAAGTTGAAACGATGTTCTTTACATGTATTGAAAATAAGTGAAATAGCTAATGCGTTTTAAAAAATTACTATATCACCTGGTTAACGTTTAAACAAATTGAATTTTTGCCTGATTGAAAAATTTCCAGATTTATATAAATTTTCTCTCAAATGTTTTATATGCAACACAACTCACAAATCCGTTATATGTGAAATCCCATGCTTACGTTTACTGTCTTCCTACATTTTAAAAGTTAGTTTCGCACGAAATTTGTTAAATTATTTTCCGTATTATTTCAGTTAAATGCAGTTTTTTTTTTTTTTTTCAAACAGATTAAATTTTTAACGCTTTTGATTGCGCATTACTTGCAATTGTATAAGGCTATTAATCGTATGAAATGTTTTTTACTTATGAAATTTTTACATTGATAGAAATTGTAAGCAAAGCTATTGCCAGACTTGTTGATTTTTCAATACCACTATTTCAGAAATGTAATGGTCGTCTTTTTGAGGGGTCTCAGGCATCTTAAAGTTTTAGAAATTTTGACTTTTAAAATGTTAAACTCCTATCTTTTCTCAACATTTGATACAAATGTTTAATTAGAATCTCCATTAAAACAGAAATTATGGCTTTTAGAATTATACCCCCTCAATAGCTGAAGCGGCGTTTCCGGTACTTTGAAGTCATTTTTTTCCAAATGACATTTTTGATCATAACACGCACGATATCTCAAAAACTTCCGAGTATTTTTTCATGAAATTTTCAAAACGCGTGTTTCATGTTAGTCTGTATAAATTGAACCTAAAATTTCTTTTTTATTGTAATATATATATATATATATATATATATATATATATTAAGTGATTATACTGTTGAAATTTTCGTTTGAATTATCTAAGTATAACTTAAAAATATAAAAATGCTTTAAATACAAATTTATTTAGCTTCAGGGTAATTATTACAATCTGAAGTATAAGTAGGCACTAAAATTTTCCTTCTAGTTGCAAAATTTATTTTGCAATCCTGCGCGTAACCTGTTATGCTAATTTTCAGTTCTTCAAATGTCTGACAGTTTGGAGCCCCTGTAAATGCTAATTGTGCATTTTGCAATTTTTTAAGTACTTGAAATGAAAGAACATGCTTATATCTTTCATACCAATAAAAATTTTGTCTTAAAATCAAATTCATTTAAAGGTATTATGTAAATGTTGAAAATGGTATTTTGTTTTTCATTTTTAACAATTTTAAGAATCCCGAGACCCCTTAACATCATATCATTATATAAAACCAAAATGTTTTTTCGGAAACGGATGTATTTAAAAAAATAGGAAGATTTGACAAACTAAATTTAATTTTGTTTGTGGTGGGTATACTACTTATAATAGGTTCAAAAGGAAGAAATTACCGCACAGCATCAGGAATATCTACCGTGTCGTCAAGAAAGAAATTTGTAGGAAAAAAGGCAAATTTAGTTGGTAACTTACAATTATAGTAGAGCGCCGATTATCCGGACCTGTTGGGACCGAGGCTGATCCGATTAAGGAAAAATACGGATAACTGAACAACTTTAAAAAACCGTTAGGGCAATGTTTTGTAGGTAACCTTCACACTTTTTCCAATCTTAGAAGTGGCAGGTGTAGTAGTGCATATTTTAGCATATTACAAATTGCATATTTAGAAGTTATTTTTAACGTTTTTTTTCCCTACAAAATGGGCACAAAGTTATGCACAGAAGTACAGATAGAAATTACTACATGTATATATACGTACACTGTATAGTACATGCATTAAAAAAATCCATTGTGATACGGGAAAATAAATTTTTGACATATTTCTGCTTCATAGAGGACATTCTTTTTTCTGCAACCATATCACTTAATCTTTTTAAATGCAGGGATTGAACGGGATCGACTGAATCTTACCGTTGTACACTGTAAGAAAAATATCTCTCAAACTGACAGAATAAAACTGTCAATTTGACGCCAGTGAAAAACTGTTTAATTTACAGAAAATATCCGCAATTTGCCATTGAAACAGTTTTTTCTTGAAAAATATACATTTTTTTCTGTAAAAGTTACAAAATCCATCTTTTTTTTTTTTTACAGTTAAAAACTGTTTTTCTTTAAAACAGTTTTTTTCTGTAAAAATTAGAGATTTATTTTTTACAGTGTAGCTATTACATCTTCACATCTTGCGTTCCAGAAACAGTTGAGTTAACGCGCATTGCTCTCTTTACATTTACTTTGCGATTTTATTATTTCAGGATTAGGAAATGGTTGTTTAGCGGTTAACTTTTGTGACAACCAGCCGAATTTCTGCTTCCGCGCCTAAACAGGTTTCATTTCAAATATGTTGGAAAAGTCGGATAAAAGTATTGTCCTTGGTCGTACGGTTCATTGGACAATCTGGTTAATCGGTGACAGGATAATCGGCCTTCTACTGTATAAGGAATTATTTTAATCAAACTTAAGGGATTTTAACGAATTTTTTTCCCGATCTTGAACGATAATTCATGGGCACTAGCCGCCCTTTGTGAGCAGTTATGTCTCCCTTAAAATTTATGTTTGGGAAAGCATACTAAGCATTGCATCATGTTACTTTTATTCATAATTTAATTTATTTAGGCTCCCTTAAATATAAGTAATATAATTCCTTAGGCTAATATTAGTATTTTTTGCATTAAAACAGCTCAATTTGTTGATTTTCAGTTAGCAAGTAAACCCTATTGGTTTACAATGGAAGCCTATAAGATTTTGGCGAAATATTAGAGATATCGTCAAGTTTGCGTCACTTTTGGTGGCTAATTTTTGTCGCCACAATTGACGATATATCCCCTAGTTGGCGACAAACTTGGAGGCATTTAGCGACCGGACAGCCCCCCCCCCTATGGTAACCCCCTTATAGGTATGGTGATGCATTAAATGCTGTTCAATAACCATTGAGATGCGTTTCATTCAGGGTTGCCGTTAAACTATTAAGAAATAATCGCGATTTCAGCGCCGCATACAGTTATGTAACATATATATATAGATTCTGATATAGGTCAGACTCAACGGTGACTTTTAGTTCGTCATGATTTACCCCTGATTCTGGGCAACCGCGTGGCTCATTTCACAAAGTTCCTCAAGGTCAAAGTTACCTGTACGAGATTTGACGAACCAATTTGATGCTATTTGCTGCATCACTAGAACTAGAGCATGCAGTAACACTAGAGACAAATACAGTATTAATGTTTCGCGCGGTCTGCGATGCCGGTAGTTCAACTTAAGAACTCTAATTCATAATACAGGGTGGCTACTAAATACTGTTACAAATATTCAGTCATTTTATTTTACAAATATAAAATATAAAATGAGAACTACACTATTATGATGAAAATCAGAGATGAAAGTTTACAGGGAAATAATTTTACTCGAATTGACCGCCATCTTTACCGGTTACCAAAGATAATCTCTTATGCCATTGTCCGACTGCGGCACGAATCATTTTAAGAGGTAATCGGTACCATTCACGAAATATGGAAGCGTTGACAGAGTCCAAACTTCTGTGATTGTTGTTATTTATTTTAACCTCTAAAATCTCCCAGACGCAATGATCTAAAGGATTTAGATCCAACGAAGAAGGTGGCCAATCTTCTTGCATGATAAAGTTCGGACAATTGACAGTGAGCCAAGCCTGTGTTGATTTAGCTCGGTGAAAAGGTTTAGAATCTTGCTGAAATATCCAATTCGTTTTGGGATACAACCAGTCAACATGTAGCAATAAATGTGTAGCCAATATGTCCTGTTTGTAATATTCCCACTGATTTTTATCCCTTTATCGATGAACTTCAAAAGGAATTTTCTATTGTTTTCTCTTATGCCATTGTCCGACTGCGGCACGAATCATTTTAAGAGGTAATCGGTACCATTCACGAAATATGGAAGCTTTGACAGAGTCCAAACTTCTGTGATTGTTGTTATTTATTTTAACCTCTAAAATTTCCCAGACGCAATGATCTAAAGGATTTTGATCCGACGAAGAAGGTGGCCAATCTTCTTGCATGATAAAGTTCGGACAATTGACAGTGAGCCAAGCCTGTGTTGATTTAGCTCGGTGAAAAGGTTTAGAATCTTGCTGAAATATCCAATTCGTTTTGGGATACAACCAGTCAACATGTAGCAATAAATGTGTAGCCAATATGTCCTGTTTGAAATATTCCCACTGATTTTTATCCCTTTATCGTGAACTTCAAAAGGAATTTTCTATTGTTTGACACTGCAGCCCAAAGCATAACATAATTCTTGTTCTCAAAGAGATTAACAGTTCGAAAGGTTTCAGGTATAACCTCGAGGGTTGCTGAATATACGACATCCTTTTTGGCCTTATAACACTGTTCAGTATAAAATAACTTCCCATCATAAAATATTATTCTGTCAACACTTTTTCTAACATGCCGCTTCATCTATTTCTTCCATCTTTGTAATCTTTTTATTCTTTGTGCAGCAGTCAAACCTTCAATTATTCTTTTGTGATAAGAGCAATAACCCAGATCTTCATTTAGAATAACTTGCATAGTTCTGCGACTCACGTACTTTTCTGCAGCCTTTTTATTTCCAGAACGTTGTGGATTTCTTCACACCTTTTCAGGAATTCTTTTGATGTGCTCTATTGTGCGATCTGAGCGTAGACGACCAGACACAGATCGGTCTTTACATAGCTATTAGTATCCAATAATCGATTTATAGTTCTATATATAAATGTTCCATTAAAACCAAGTCATTTTGATTGCTTAAAGATTTTAGCTTCGGAATATCTGCGATCAAAGAGCTGTTTAATCATCATTCTTTTAGCTTCCCTCTTTAAAATAACTTTAAATATTTTCTTTATAACAAAATTCGTCTGCACTAATAGAAGATTGCCAAACGCTAAAATAGAGAAATAAATTGTTTTAACAAACAATTAAAATTAATTCGTATTTTTTGGAGCGTTACAGTATTTAGTAGCCACCCTGTAGTGCGACTGTTCCATTAAAAACAAAATTCATTTAAAAAAAAATTAATATTTATAGGGTTTGTCAGGATTTTGTTAAACAGGCAAGATGTGTATCTTTTCAAAAAAGAAATGAAAAACAGAACTGTAAAATATTAAGCCAATGTCAAATAAAAATCTTTTAAAGTTGACAATATTATTAACTACAAATTTCATCCTTGACGACATAATAAATGTAAACTCTTAAAGAGGAATATTGTTTCGTTAAGTAGGAAAATATAAAGGACATTTACTTCGTCTATTTACCTTTTATTCAGGACAACCGCGTGGCTTATTTGTGAGGTCAAAGTTACCCGTACGAAATTTGGCGAAATAATTTGATGATGTCTGCTGCACTAGAGACAAATACAGTTTCGCGCGATCTGCGATGCCAGTAGTTCAACATAAGAACTCATACTTCATAATAGTGCGAATTTCCGACTGTTCCATTTTAAACAATATTAATTTAACAAAAGTTTTTAATATTTTTAAATTTTAGAATGATTTATTTAAACAGGCCAGATGTGCAACTTTTCAAATAAAAGGTCAAGTGCGAGCATTACTCGCGTACAGAGGGTTCCGTAGAATAAATATATGAAATTGTAATTGTATTATAAAAAAAAATGTTGCTAAAAGAATACTAAGACTTTGTAAAAAACTATACAATGTAGTGTTGGGTATAACTGTATATATTAGAAAAGTGAAAATGGGTATACCATGAAAGTTCAAAGACATATGGAACAAAAATAATATCAAATATAGCTATTCGTATAACACTTTTTTTAAAATATTATCCTAATCTGTTTATGATGAACTTAATTTGGTACTGACAATAAAATCAGTGCATACTTAAACTTCATATGGCATTTCATGAAACTAAATTCAGCGTAGTAATAACCTTTATTTCTACTGTGTAGCTAAAACAAAACCTTTGTTCAAAGTTTAAATTTGGCATTGTGCTAAGCATGCTTCGAATTGAGGTCTGCAAGTTGCAACGCCGCCTTGGTCAGTGCCGCGTTTTTCCAGATAGGTGTTTAATTACCTTTTAAAGTCACTCGAGGCGTATCGAGAGATACAATCAATGCAAACTATCCCGAATCCCACAGTATTTATGCGATTTTTCCAATTAAATCTTTCGAGGGCGATGCCCTTAAAAAACGGACACCTAATTTTAATTCCAAAACAGACAAATGGCACCAAGAATTTTTAATTAAAATTTTCCTTTTATCATGTACGTGATAATAAGCAAGTTCGCATTTTCTAATAAATTCGTTTATAAATTCTGGTGTCAGTTCATTATTTCATAACTTTATAAATAGAATTACTCCGTGCCAGAAAGGATTAAGTGGTCGCAGGACTCTTAGAGCTTCAAAATTTAAGAAATTTAATTTTTTTTAGATGTTAAACTCCTATCTTTTCTGAATATTTTGATATAATTGTTTCCTTGAAATTCCCATTGAACAGAAGTTTTGGCTTTTCGAATTATACCCGCTTAATAGCTGAAGCGGCGTTTCCGAAACTTTAAAGTCATTATTTTCCAAATGGCGTTTTTTGGGCATAACACCCAGGATACTTCAAAAACTTCTGAATATTTTTTTCATGAAATTTTCAAAACATATATTTCATGTTAGTCTATAAACTGAACCTAAAATTTCGTTTTTATTGTTCAAAAAGATATCTTTTTAGGTGATTTTACTTTTGAAATTTTCAAAATTTTGTATTAGCGAAATGAAACATTGCATTAAAAATATAAAAATGCTTTAAATAAAAATTTATTTAAGTTCAGGAAATTTATTACAATCTAAAGTATAAGTAATTATCAAAATTTTTATTCTAGTTGCAATATTTATTATGTAATCCTGCGCGTAAACTGCTATGCCAATTTTTTGTTCGAGAAATGTCTAACAGTTTCGAGCCCCCTATAAATACTAATTCTGTATCTTGCAATTTTTTAAATACATGAAACGAAAGAACATACTTATATCTTTCATCCCAATTAAAATTGTGTTTGAAAATCATATACATTTTAAGGCTCTTAATGCTGAAAATGATCTTTTTTTTTTCATTTTTTTCCACTTTTTAGAGTCCCGAGACCCCTTAAATTAATATGTTTTTAACAATTTGACGTTTATTGATTTTATGCTGTTACTGGACATTACATTACACATGTATATCATTAAAAGTTGTTAACTAGGCATAGAGTACGCCGCCCCTGTCCTTTGTTATGTCCAAACTGACCGTACCTTTAAGGGTTAATATGTCGGCTAATTACCGATGATTTTTTTCGAAAATCATTATCAACAATGCTTTTATTCTTCTGCAACGATAGGTATATTCAGCGATGCTCAACAATTTTTCTGAATGCCCGTAAATCGAAATTTGTGTATAACAGAAAAATGCTAATTACTCAAAAACTATGTAACCTAGGGTAATCGCTATAATTTTTCGGCAAGGATTATATTAACGTCTACTACCTCTAATTTTTTCATAATTTTAGTTTCAGTAGAATCGGAATTATATGGGGGGGGGGGCATATTTTTGCGCTACATTTTCAACAATATCTTTGAAAATATAATACCTAAAATTAAAAGGAATGTATTTTTGAGTTCAGCGTTACAAAAGCTTTCACAGGATATCCCACATGATATACAAAGAAAATATTTTTTTTTTTCAAGTAGCATAATTAGCCCCTCCACTTTTTTACTAAATATATTTATGAATGTTTATTAATCTGAAAATATGTTGGTCAATAGTCTTTATTACTTCCCCGAATTTGAACTTTCCACGTTCCATAGTTTATGAGTAAAATGGCTGTGACAGACAGACAGACACAGGAGTGATCTTATAATGGTTCCGTTTTTACTTTTTTAAGTACGGAACCCTAAAAAGAAAAGGAAAGCAGAACGGTGAAATATTAAGCCAATGTCAAATAAAAATCTTTTAAAGTTGGTAATAATATTAGCTACAGATTTCATCCTTGACGACTTAATAAATGCAAACTCTTAAAGAGGAATTTTGTTTCGTTAAGGAAATATAAAGGACATTTTGTTCGTCATTATTTACCCTCGATTCTGGGTAACCGCATGGCTCATTTGTGAGGTCAAAGTTACCTGTACGAAATTTGGCGGACTAATTTGATACTGTATGCTGCTTAGTAACACTAGAGAAAAATACACTATTAATGTTTCGCACGGTCTGTTATGCCTGTTCAACTTAATGTTCAACTTAAGAACTCATACTTCATAATAGTGCGAATTTTCGATTGTTCCATTTGAAACAAAATTAATTTCTAAAAAGTTCTTAATATTTTTAGAGTTTACAATGATTTCTTTAACCCTTTATCTATTGACCATACTTATAAGTACCTTTAAAATAACTTGTTATAAAATTAATTTAATACATCTACTAGTAGTAATACAGTTTAGAATGAGTTATACATGCATTACTTTATCTTGTTCCAAAAGCATTATTGGTTACACAAAAGAAAAATATTTTTAAATGTATGATTTTTTTTTTGCCTTTGCATCTTTTCGGCTTTCATCGCGTTGGGGGGGGGGGGTGTCAATTAGGAAATTATTATATTATATTTCTATTATAAGAGTATCATATTTGTACATTTCTTAATTCTACAAAATACTAAGAAAAATATTTAAAATAAAAGTTTTGAATAGGCTTATAAATATTGCACAAAATCCCTATAAATTCAAATTTTATTAATTCTTTAAATCCTTCAACCCTTCTAAATTTTATTAAATTATTACGTAAATCGTCTTCAAAAATTCACGAAAAATTCTTTAGAAGATAAAATTTGCATGAATTCAAAATTCAGTGCATAAAGGTTTAAACAAGCAAGATGTGTAACATTTCAAAAAAGAAAGGTAAAACAGAACGGTAAAATATTAAGCCGATGTCAAATAAAAATCTTTTAAAGTTGGCAACATTTTTAACTACAAATTTCATCTTTTCGGTCTAATAAATTCAAACTCTTAAAGAGAAATTTTGTTTCGTTAAGTAGGAAAATATAAAGGAACTTCTAATTAAGTTTTCCTCATGGGAATTATACATTTCTCTCTCTCTCTCTCTATTTTTAAAAATTATTATTTAGAATTTTTAAGTTGAAGTTAAAACATAAAATTACATGCAGTTTATTACTACTTTTCATTTGCTACATAAGATATTTTAATTACTCTTATCTAAGATGAATAATTTAAGTCCATTTTAAAATTACTCATTACAGTTTTAAATATTGTGTATCGAGATGATGTCAACTTAAATTCAGCATATTTCTGCTCATTATTTAAAATAAAATCGGAAAACGCTTTGCAATTTAAAAATTCATTTTTAAAAAATAAGATTTTTTATAGAAAGCTCTGTTACCCGAAATGACAGAAAGAACTCTTGTCTGTCAAAAATTAATTCTTATTTCGTAATACCTTTAATTATTTATTCTTTAGTCTTTCTAATATTTTTTCTTAATTGTTTTGTTTTTTAATCTTTATAATAGTCTTAAATATAAATATGCTTCCTTTTAAGTGACACATTTCTTTATTGCTTTTAATCATTAAAAATAGTCGTATCACTTGTGAAAAATATATATATATTTATAAATGAAAACAGCCAGATGATGCGAGAAAGCTATTTTCGTAGTAATTGTAATGTTGTTGATTAGTATAATAAAAAATGTTTCATTAGTCATTTTATTTTATTTATTGGAATTTGTTAGATGAAGGAAATGTTTGAAATTAGATGGCTAAGGTATTAAAATGTATGCCATGCATACAAGTAATAATCTTTTAAAAACGCAAATACATGGATTATTATGTGTAGAATATTTAGCAAAAAATAATTTAAAGCTTGAACCATTTACAAACTTCATTTTTCGAGGGCAATAATAAATCTCAGTTTTTATTATTCTTGATTATTAACACTTTGCAGTTGAAGTACTTCTCCCAGACACAGACATCTCATACACGAATTTATTCAGTTGACACCACTTATTTTAAGAAGCATTTTTATTTGTATTTTAAAAAAGATGTGCACGAGAAAGTTGCTAATAAATGTATTTTTTAAATATAATGGTGCAAATATAATATAAAAATGGAGTCATGTATATAAAGCTTGGGCGGCTATTTGCAGACATTCTATTGCAAAGGGTTAATCTGGGTTTATTTATTTATATTTTTATTTATTTATTTATTTATTTTTGTAGGATATTCCTTCTATTTAGTAAAGTCTATTAGGTAGCTTTCTTTACAAAAAAGCTACCTATTGCAGCCGTTCGGAGGAAAGCGATTTCAAAAAATTTTGGTATATTTTTATCGATCATGACCCCCCAGACCCCGAAACCACCCTCCGTTCAAAATTGATATATATATATATATATATATATATATATATATATATATATATCTGACATATGTCACACTGTAACTCCCGTAATTATGAACCGATTTCGATGTAATTCGGTGTGTACATAGTACATACCAATGTCTCGACCGAGTTCGTTGGCCAGCTTCATCCGCCGTTTTGTTTCAAAATGGCGGCCATTTAAAATTTTAAAAAAAATTTAAAACTTGAAATGTGGTACCAAAAAATTAAAAATGGAAAAATATTTTTTTCTTATGTATTTCACCTTTATACAAAGATTCCGGAGCAGTTTTTGTTTCGTCTATATCTTAAAAAATGGCTGAGTTATAGCATTTTGAATTTCTAGCGTGGCTGACATTTTGAAACGTCCTGAATTTTGTCACGCGATAAAAGGCGTATTTATGAACCGATTTGGATGTAATTCGGTGTGTACATAGTACATACCAATCTCTCGACCGAGTTCGTTGGCCAGCTTCATCCGTCATTTTGTTTCGAAATGGCGGCCATTTAAAATTTTTTTAAAAATTTAAAATTTGAAATGTGGTACCAAAAAATTGAAAATGGAAAAATATTTTTTTCTTATGTATTTGACCTTTATACAAAGATTTCGGAGCAGTTTTTGTTTCGTCTATATCTTAAAAAATGGCTGAGTTATAGCATTTTGAATTTCTAGCTTGGCTGACATTTTGAAACGTCCTGAATTTTGTCACGCGATAAAAGGCGTATTTATGAACCGATTTGGATGTAACTTCGTTTATACATAGTACATACCAATGTCTCGACCGGGTTCGTTGGCCAGCTTCACCCGCCATCTTGTTTAAAAATGGCGGCCGTTTAAATTTTAAAGAAAAATTTAAATTTGAAATGTGGTACCAAACATTGAAAATTGAAAAAATATTTTCTTCTTATGTGTTTGACCTTGATAAAAAGATTCGGGAGCAGTTTTTGTTTCGTCTATATCTCAAGAAATGGCTGAGTTATAGCATTTTGAATTTCTAGCGTGGCTGACATTTTGAAACGTCCTGATATTTCTCACGTAATAACAGGCGTATTTATGAACCAACTTGCATGTACCTTGGTGTGTACATAGTACATACAAATATCTCGACCGAGTTCGTTGGCCAGCTTCATCCGCCATCTTGTTTCAAAATGGCGGCCATTTAAAAAAATTAAAAAATTAAAAAAATTAAATGAGATACCAAAAATTTGGAAAATGAAAAAGATTTTTTTTGTATGTGTTTGACCTTAATACAAAGATTCCGGAACAGTTTTTCTTTCGTCTATATCTAAAAAAAAATGGCTGAGTAATAGCATTTTGAATTTCTCTTGTGGCAGACATTTTAAAACGACCTGATTTTTGTCACGCGATAACAGGCGTATTTATGAACCTATTTGGATGTTACTTGGTCTGTACATAGTACATACCAATGTCTCGACCGAGTTCGTTGGCCAGCTTCATTCGCCATCTTGTTTCAAAAGGGTTGTCATTTAAAATAAATTAAATTTAAAATTCAAAATGAGGTATTAAAAAATTGGAAAATGAAAAAGATTTTTTTTATGTGTTTGGCCTTGATACAAAGATTCCGGAGCAGTTTTTGTTTCTGAAAATTTGTTCTTTTGTTCATATATTAAACTAGTCGGATGTACCAATCCCAAAACTTTCTTCTATCTCATACATGTTAATACTTCAAAATTCGCTATCACACTGCCAAAATTAAATGGCAATCTATGCATCTCATGAGGATTCTAACGATATGAAATTCCGTGCATTAGTTCTTGAGATATGACTATCGCTGAAATCGTCTAAATTCAGCAAAATGCTGCCTAGCAGCGCCACCTATTGGGTGATTTATACCAAATCCTAATCAGCAACAATTTATGTCAACGTCTGACTGAATCTGAAGTTTGGAGAAAATCCGTACATTAGTTTTTGAGATAGACCAATAGCGAAAATCGTGAAAATTTCTGCATAGCAGCGCCACCTATTGGGTGATTAACACCAAAACCTAATTAACAACAACTTGTGTCAACATACAACTAAATCTGAAGTTAGATGAAAATTGGTCCATTAGTTCTATTGATAGAGTTATTGAGGCAATCGTGGAAAAGGCAGCAGAGAAGCACCACCTGTTGGGCGATTTACACCAACACCTAATCAGTAGCAAGTCATATCAAGGACTAACTTAATCTGAAGTTTGATGAAAATCCGTGCGTTAGTTCTTAAGATAGAGCTATTGGGGAAATCGTGCAAATCCTGCAAAATTCATCATAACAGCGCCACCTGTTGGGCGATTTACACCAAAACGTAATCATCATCAATTCATATCAAGGACTAACTAAATCTGAAGTTCGATCAAAATCCGTGCATTAGTTCTTGAGATAGAGCTATTGCGAAAATCGTGAAAAATGCAGCATTGCAGCGCCACCTGTTGAGCGATTTACACCAAAAACTAATCAGCATCAATTTGTATTAGGCACTAACAGAATATCAATTTTTATTAAATTCCGTGCATTAGTTCTTGAGATAGAGCGCCCACAAAATTTGTGTTACATACACACAGACAGACAGACAGACAGACAGACAGACAGACAGACTCACAGAGTCACAGACAGACATTTTGTAATCTCTGACCCCTAAAACGTGTAAATCCGTCGAAAACCGGAATTCGAAAATTTTCATGAATCCAATACTTTCTTCTTGTAAAGATAGAAGAAAGTAAAAATGGTTGATTTATAGCACTTTGAATTTCTAGCATGGCTAACATTTTGAAACGATCTTGTATTTCTCATGCGATAACACACGTATTCGCCTATTTCGATGTAAGAAGGCATGTGGATAGTATACATCAACACCTCGACCAAGTTCGCTGGCCAGATTCATCAGCCATCTTGTTTCAAAATGGCGGCCATTAAATTAAAAAATATATATATATTTAAAGTGAGGTGCAAAAAAATTAGAAATTGAAAAAGGTTTCTTTCTTAAGTATTTGATCTTGATATAAGGATTCAGGAGCATTTTTTGTTTGTCTTTACCTTAAAAAATGGCTCAGATATAGCAGTTTCAATTTCTATTGTGGGTGACATTTTGAAAAATCTGATTTTTTGCATGCGACAGCACTCCTATATATTAACCGATTCCGATGTGAGTGAGCATGTGCACAGCAATTACTAAGGTCTCGACCAAGTTCACTGCTTAGCCTCATCCACCATGTTGTCTTAAAATGACAGGCACTTTAAGAAATTGCCGAATTTGGCAGCCAAATATAAGTTACTTTAAAGAAAAGCAGCTTGGATAAAGCTGACTAATTTCGCGAAATTCTCATTCATTATATTGATAAAAATTAGTATTGAATCTCCAATATTCGGTTTCCACTAAATTGAGCTTCGTGTGTTTGCATGATATAAGTTGGCTTTTTTTAAATAAGGATTATGAAAGCTACCTCTTCCTCCCGGCACTGGCCGGAAGGACTTTTTTTTTTTTTCAAATTCTTATTATTTTAATTATAAAATTAAATTAAACATGCTTTTTTATCAAATGAAATTACAGTAGAACCTCTTTTATCCGAAACTCTCGGTTAACCGAAATCCATTTTTAAAGCTTTTTTTATTTATTTATTTATTTATTTATTTATTTATTTTTTTACTGTCACATTCCTCGTGTGCAAGCGGTCCTTTCCGAACCACGAGTACAGATAAATATTTTGGATTCCCTTTATTAGAATTTATTTTAATTTAACTTGAGCTCCCGTACGAGAGTAAAAATTATCATTTTTATCATGTGTAAAAGAAAAAAAACCCCGCATTACTTTAAGTATAGAACAAAAAAAAAAATCTAATCATAAATCACGTAGAATCGGGTGATAGTAGGACAAAAGAAGCTCAAGAATACGACATTGGTATTGCAGCGGTTACTGTTGGGAAGAGAAATGCTGCAAAACTTAAAAAGTTTTGTGCAGAAAGCAGCAGAATGAGTGTGATGCTGGTGAACCAATAATCTTAAAAAAAAAAAAAAAAAAAAAAAAAAAAAAAACCTTCATGATAGAGCTGCAACGCAAAGGCAATCGAAACTTCAACAACAACAAAAGGTACTTAATTTCAAAATAAAAATTCGGATAGTTTATTCTTGTTTAATTTTGCTATTGATTTATTTTTATTAAGCACTCGTTACGATAATAAGAAGTAGCGCACATATTTGCCCTTAATCTTAAAATTGAAGCATTCTCGATTATCCGAAAATTTCGATTTTACGAAAGGTGGTCGATCCCAATTACTTCGGATAATCGAAGTTCTATCATATAGCAATTTATCTAAACATAACTTTGACGCAATTTTCTCTACTATATTTATAAGTGAATTAGAAATAGAAGCACAGCTTTTCCCCTTAAAATATCAGCAGCAGGTTCTGTGATGGAAAAGTAACATTCTGTTACCCACCCAGTCTCTAGAAACGAGGAGCAAGAGAAAAACCTGCTTAAAGATGTGAGAGAGAAATTTATTAATAACTATACTTTTAAAATATAGTGGTGCGATTATAATATAAAAATAAAATCACGTATATAAAGTCTGTGTCGCTATTTGCCGACACTTGACCACAAATTGGTTAATTGTCCATTTATTTAATTATTTTTTTAGTACAATATACATTCTAATCATTAAAATGATTTATTTTTCAAATGATTATTATTTTAATTATAAAATTAAATTAAGTGCGCTTATTTATCAAATGGAATTGTATAGAACAATATCAAAAAAGAACTTTTACGCTATTTTCTCTACTTTATTTATAAGTGAATTATAAGTAGAAACACAGCTTTTTCTTCTTTCTCCGCTGTTTTATTATCTCCGAAACGTACCACAATTTCCGGTGTATACCCCGCGGATCAAACAATCGTGTTTCGACCCAGAAAATTAAAAAAATAAAATGTAGCTTTTTAGATCACGGAAAATATTGGTCTTCAAATACTGAATAAAATTTCTAGGTCCGAACTGAATTGTTTGATCTGCGGACTATACACCGGAAATTACGGTAATTTACTTTCCTTTAAAATATCAGCAGCAGGTGCTGTGATGGAAAGGTAACATTCTGTTACACAGCCAGTCTCTATAAACAACAAGCAAAAAAAGTACCTGCTTAAAAATGTGCAAGAGAAATTTATTAATAACTATACTTCTAAAATATAGTGGTGCGAATAGAATATTAAAATAAAATTATGTATATGAAGCATGAGTGGCTATTTGCACCCCAAATGGTTAATAGTCCATTTATTTAACTATTTTTTAGTATAATATACATTGTAATTATTAAAATGATTTATTTTTCAAATGATTATTCTTTTAATTATAATATTAAATTATACGTGCTTATTTACCAAATGGAATTATATAGAACTTTATCTATAAATAACTTTTACGCTATTTTCTCTACTTTATTTATAAGTGAATTAGAAATAGAAACACAGCTTTTCCTTCTTTCTCCGCTGTTTTATTCTCTCCGAAACGTAATTTACTTTCTCTTAAAATATCAGCAGCAGGTGCTGTGATGGAAAGGTAACATTCTGTTACACACCCAGTCTCTAGAAAAGAGGGGGGAGAGAAAGAACCTGCTGACCTCTCCTGTATTTACGGTGGGGGAATTTAAGCCTCAGTGGTGATCGACAAATTGGATTTCGGAGAGAGAAAATAGGAGTGGTTGTGGTGGAACTAATGGAATGATCTTCGATTCGATCTTGCACCTAACCGGGTGGGATTGCGTGTAGTGCTCAAGCTAAAATAAGGGTTTTAACCGGTAGGATTTAACAGATAAAGTACACCGTTTTGTCAGAGGGTGGTGAATATGTGAACATCATTTATTTCCTGCGATAATTACCTTGTCATATTGCAGGGATTTCTAATATGAGGGAGATTGTGTTTAAGTCAATTGTTCGTTAGTTGATTAAAGTGATTTTATTTGTCATCTGTGAGTTCATTAGAGATAGTGTGTAAAGAGTTACGAAAAAAGGTATTAATTGATTAAAACGTGTGATTAATTTGGACTCTATTTTTTCCAGAATATAAATTTATCGAATAAAATAAAGCGTAAATATGTAAAAAGTTCCTTTAAGGTTCGGATATAAAATTAAATTATATGAAATGTTATAGAGGTAAATATTGTGTATGAATTTGAAAAAAAAAATAGATGTTGCAATGATGTTTTTGTTTAAATTGGTAGAGAAAATATAAGTGTTAATAGGTGAACTGAATTGGGATTGCAGGTAGTTCTCAAGCTAAAAGGATGGGCTCTGACCTATAGGATTTATCGTAGAAAGTACTCAGCTCCGTCAGAAGGTAGTGAATATGTCATCGCCATTTATTTCCTGTGATAATTACCTAGTCATATTGCAGGGATTTCGAATATGAGGGGGATTGTGTTTAAGTCACTTCCTGGTTAGTTGATTAAAGTGACTTTATTTGTCATCTATGAGTTCGTTAGAGATAGTGTGTAAACAGTTATAAAAAAGTGAACTGATAAAATTATTAAAATTGTTAATTTTATTTGCTTAATTTAAAAAACTATTTATTTATTTTTATGAATTGGATAATAACAAGGAGTGCATCAAGAAGGTAACACATAATATTATATCAATAGATTCAATAAGGTTCAGATACGGAATTAAATTATCCAATGTTTTATATATAAATATTTTGTATTAATTATGTATTAAACAAAGTTGCAATGATTTTTTTTTCTTAAAAAAAAAAAAAAAAAAAAAAAAAAAAAAAAAAAAAAAAAAAGTGGTATTACTGACGGGATTGCGTATAGTGCTCAAGCTAAAATAAGTGTTTTAACTGGGGATTTAACGGTTAAAGTACACCGTTATGTCAGAGGTTGATAAATATGTGATCATCATTTATTTCCTGTGATAATTATTTTGTGATATTTCAGGTATTTCGAATATGCGTGAGATTGTATTTAAACCAATAGTTCGTTAGTTGATTAAAGAGATTTTATTTGTCATCTATGATTTCAGTTTAGGTAGGGTGCAAAAAGTTATGAAAAAAATAGAACTAAATGGTTAATATTTCAGATTAATTATGAATTTATCGTTTTCTGGGTACAATACATCTAATGAACTAATTTTAATGAGCTAATACTTATTCAATTATAATCAAATACAATTTTTTTAAAAGTCTGATAAGTTTGGTGGGTAATAAAACTACTGACACAGTTAAATTTACTTGCTTTATTTAAAAGTTATTTATTCATTTTTATGAGGTCTATAATACATAGAATAATAACAAGGAGTGCAGAAAGAAAGTAACACGATATATAATATAAATATTTTCAATAAGATTCCGATGCAGAGCTAAACTGTGTAGTGTTTTAGATTCAAATATTCAGTGTTAATTTAACAATGAATTTTTTTTTCAATAATTGTGGGGGCGAAAATAGGAATTGTATAACTGACGTGGGCTTTAGTAAGCAAAAATAAGTGTTTTAACCGGTTGTGTTTACAAGATAAAGTACATCTTTTTGTCAGAAGGTAGTGAATACGAGAACATCATTTATTTCCTGTGATAATTATCTTGTCATATTGCAGGGATTTCGAATATGCGTGAGATTGTGTTTAAGTAAATTATTCTTTTGCTGATAATAGTGATTTATTTGTCCTCTATGAGTGAATTAGAGATACGGCGAAACAGTCATAAAAAAGTAAAGTAATTGATTAAGATTTTAGATTAATTAGGTTTTTACTCTTTTCTATGCATATATGAATCGAATAAAATATAGTGTAAAAGGATAAATAGATTCAAGAAGTTATTCATATAAACTCAAATTATATGAATGTTGTAAGATAACTATTTTGTATTATTTAAAACAAAGTTGCAATGAATATTTTAAATATATTTGGGAGATAAAATATGAGTGCTAGTGAGAGAACTGTGAGGGATTACGTGTAGCTTGCAAGCTAAAATAAGGCTTTTAAGAACTAGGATTTGAGAGATAAGTGGCACCGTTTTGCCAGAAGATGGTAAATATGGGACAATCATTTATTTGCTGTTATTTTCCTTGTCGTATTGGGGGGATTTTGAAAATTGTGTTTAAGTCAATTCTTCGTTTAACTGATTAAAATGATTTTATTTGTCATTTATATACACTGGTGTCCAAAATTAAGGACCACTCACAAAATGCTAATTTTTAAGTAAGCGAATACTCAAAAGGAAATAATATAATTCAAATAATTACTATCCCTACAGCACAGCTAGTCCATATAGCCATATTCATGTCACACTTGGTCACAAGTGTCACAGTCACTACGGTGAAACAAAAAATAGGAAATTCCACATGTCTCATTATGAGTCTCAAATGATCATTATATGTGACTCCACTGAGACGTCAATGTGATTGCTGCTTTGTGATGAGTCACCAGGTAACTTTACAATGTAGTTACATTATGACTCTCATGTGTCTGTCCTTTTGAGACTCAATTTCAAAGTCATCATGAACATTGCCTTATGATAAGTCACCAAATAATATCACATTAAAGTCACATGGTGACTTTTCACAAAAGAGCACAATGGTGATTTCACAGTAGTCTCTCTGTCACATGAAAGTCATCATGTGACTTTAATGTGATATTATTTGGTAACTTATCACAATGCAGCGTTCACGATGACTTTGAAATTGAGTCTGCAGATGACAGTCACATGGGAGTCACAATGTAACTACATTGTAGAGTCACATGGTGACTCGTCACTAAGCACTAGTCGCAATGACGTCTCAGCCGAGTCACATTAAGGGATCATTTGAGACTCATAATGAGATGTGTGGAATTTCTTTTTTGACTTCACCGTAGTGACTGTGACCCTTGTGACCATGTGTGACATGAATGAGATGTTATATGGACTAGCTGTGCTGTAGAGATTTTAATTAGTCGAATTATATTATTTCCTGTTGAGTATTCGCGTACTTGAAAATTAGCATTTTGTGATTGGTGCTTAATTTTAGACACCAGTTTATTTATTAGATATAGAACGTAAATAGTTTAAAAAAAGAGTAGAAATTGATTAAAATTTCAGATAAAAAGTACTCTACAGTTTTTCTGGCATCAATGTATCTAATAAAATACTGTCTAAATGCATAAAAGCATATTTTATACTTACAATGAACTAAAAATTATTCACCTTTAATGAAGTAAATATGTTTTAAGTGTAATAAATTTGGTGTTTCATAAACTTAACTATACAGAATTACTGTTCTTGCATAATTAAAAAAAAATTCATTATTTATTTACTTTTATGAGGTTTGTAATACATTGTAATAATAACGGTGAATATATTAAATAGATAATACAATAAGTAATATAAATAGATTCAATAAGATTCTCCTATTGATTTAAATTAAATGAAATGTTTTGGGGATAAAGATTTTGTATGAATTTAAAACAATGTTGCAATGAATTTTTAAAAATAATTATGGGAGTGAAAATAGGAGTGGTAGTGTGATAAATGGAGTAAGCTTGCGTGTAGTGTTCAAGCTAAAATAGAGGTTTGAACCGGTAGGATTTAACGGATGAAGTACGCCGTTATGTCAGAAGGTGGTGAATATGTGAGCATCATTTATTTCTTTTGATAATTACCTTGTCATATTGCAGGTATTTCAAGTACGCGGGAGATTGTATTTAAGTCAATTGTTCGTTAGTTCATAAAAGTGATTTTATTTGTCATCAATAGGTTCATTAGAGACAAGATGTAAAGTGTTATAAAAAATGAAACTAATTGATTAAAATTTGAGATTAATTGACACTGTATTTTTTTCTGGAAATATGTGAATCTAATAGAATAGATTGTTAAATGTATTGAAGGGTATCTAATAATTATAATGGTCTAACAGAAATTCATATATACTTAAACAAATATATATTTTTAAGTGTGATATGTTTGGTGTGTAATAAAATAAATCAAACAATTATTTTTATTAACAGAATTATAAAAACTATCTATTCACTTTTATGAGGTGGTTAATAGTAATTACAAGATGTGTATTAAAAATATAATACAACGTATAATATAAATATATTAAATAAGGTTCTGATATACAGTTAAGTTATATGAAATATTTCATAGATGGAGATTTTGTATAAATATAAAACAAAGTTTCAATGAATTTTCTAAAATATTTTTGAAAGACAAAATGGGAGTGATAACGTAGAGCTTCTATGCAAAATAAGGCTTTTAACCCTCTGAGCGGTTTGGGCGTATTTTTCAGTTTCCCCAAAACAACTTTAATCTAATGTAAGCAAAAATATTTCAACAGAATCGTATTCCAAGATGTCTATCAAATAAAGGGGTATGAAGTGTATTTTAGAACAAATACGGAAATAAAATTTTCATTAAAATTATTTTTATAAGCATTTTTATGAAAATGCAGGAAAGTCCTCAAGACGCTCGGAGGTTTAATCAGTAAAACAGTAGAGTTTAATATACACGTAACGCCTTTTTGTCAAAGGATAATGGATATATGAATATTAATTATTTTTTTGTGTTAATTACCTTGTCATATTAAAGTAATTTTGAATATCCGGGTTATTGCGTATAAGAGTATTTTTTTTTTTTTTTTTTTTTTTTTTAGTTAATTAAAGTTATTTTTCATCTATGACTTCATTAGAGATATGGTGGATAGAGTCATAAAAAAAGAAAGTGAATAATTGATTAAGATTTCCGATTGATTACAACTTTATTGCTTTTTTTTAAATTTTAAATATAGATAATGAACTTTGTGTAAATGTATTGAAGGTTTCGACAATTCTCGAATAAGCACAAAGAAAATAATAACAACATTTAAATCCTACTGAATAAGGCCTTGTAATGGTTGAAAGAGTTCTAGGTTTTTCTGATGTATTTTGAGATATTTTAAATTTGTATTTTAAATATCTTTATGTTATATCTATGCACATAAAAGTAATTTTTGTACAATTACTTGTGCTTTATGCGTATTTTTAAATACATAATGTATATTTTGCTTATAAAATATATTTCTGGCGTTGTTAGTCGGTAATCAGAAGAAACATCTACTAAATGCGGAAAATTTATAAGAGTTTTAAGAAAAAATCTTTTTCCCATATGTTCTGTAAACTAAAAAGTACTGGTTGGAACTCTAGTATATACAATTAGGTGTTTCAAGTAATTTAGAATAAGCTTATTTCTAGCTAATAATAAATATTAAAATTGAATGTATTTCTGATAAGTGCACGCAGGAGCGGTTTATGCTAGATTTTTGTACAGGATTTTTAACTTTATGATATCCAGAAATGTTCAAATACATACTGAATAATTGTAATTAAGATTTAAAAAATGTTTACGTAAATCCATTAAGACTTTTTTTTTTAATTTTATGTGAGAAGAATGGACGTTCATTAAAATTTAATCAATAACGTGAAAAACTTTTAAGAGTAAAAAAATCATGCATATATAGGCACATACATATATATATAGGGGGGAGTAGTACACAGTGAGACATGGCACACAGTGAAACAGCAGCCACTTTGACATATAGTTGTAACTTTTTTCTCCATGTTGGCACACACACATAACGACCTCATGTTATGCAACACGTGGATGTAGTTTTGGCACTTCAGTTACTCGTCCGACAAAATAGTAAATAATTCTTTATTTTATAGTGGTTAAAGTTACATAAACTTCTATTTTAGAGTTTATTTCCTTCAATATGACATGTATTTATATAACCTAACCTAGCTATATCTAATAATAAACTATTTCGATAAAACTACATAATTTTTTAAAGCAATGAAATTGATGTAACAGATGAGGAATCCATTTTGTTCAACGTAACGAAAGTACACAGTGAGACACACAGCTGTGGTACACAGTGAGGCGTGTCTTATGGTGTACCTAATATGGTTCTGGTGTTAAAAAAAGTTATTTATTAATAAAAGAAACTTTCTCTCTCTGTCTTTTTCTCTCTGTGTGTAGGCGTGCGATAGCTAGCGAAATCTATTAAAGGTAAGAAGCTGACAATTTGCATGAAGGTTAGCCCAAGGCCTGCCATTGTCCACCTGCGGCTAATGTTTTTAATATTTTGAAAATCTAGAAATGTTAATTAGAAAGCATAAACTGCAGAAAAATATTGATAGAGTGTAAAAATGTATGATTTATGAAAATATATACATTGTCTCACTGTGTACCACTTGTGGTACACAGTAAGACAATTTCCTATACTCCGTCCGCCGCTTCTGTTCTTTTATAAATAGTTTTTTAAACTCCATTTATACATTAAGGTGTAGCGCATTTGTGTAGCTTAAAGATGTAGCAAATTTTTTTCAAAGAATAAAAATCGTCGCAATTCCTTAAGTAATGATAATTTTCGTATCACTGTGTACTATCCTCCCCTACGTATTTCAGTATCAATAAATATACATTCTTGTATTAGACTTTTCTCAACTATTCTAACAACGTTTTGTGAATTTGAAGTAATCTTTTAAAATATTTCAAGGTTTTTTTTTTTTTTTTTTTTTCTAAAATGATAATAATTCTTATTGTTTTCTCATAATGCATTTTTATTTATATATTTTACATAAATTGTTTTTTATATGTTTACTTCTAGTTCACACGTCACAAATATGCGTAAAGATCTTTTAGTATAATTAATTCCAATTATTTCACGAAATAATTAATCACGTATTTTCTTGCGAATATAATTTGTATTTTATAATGAATGAACTTCTCCATCGTGCTTGATTAAAGAAGCAAAAAGTAATTTTTTGATCAGTCCAAGGTCTTTACTTGCAACATTTATATTAATTTATGTCTTCTATCGTTAGGTTCAAATCTGTTATTAAACAACGATAATAATTATGCCATAAAAATAATTTCCAAAAACTGAAATTGTATAGGACAACATGTAATTACACGGGAAAGGAGAAATTTTTAATGTTCATTCATATTAAAGAAAATATATTATGATATGTCTGTAATTACAAAAACAAAGTATATCATTATCGGAATGCAATTTTTACTGAAAAAAAATAAGAATTCATTTAAAGCACTTTTTTTGAATGAATTGTCTATAAAACTTGAAATTAAATCATAATTATTATTAAAAACATCCATATCTTGAAATTTCAATGTGTCAGTAATAGAATTTGATTAGATATTTAGGAGTTGATTAATGTACGTAATAAGGGTAGTTTTTTGTTTCGACACAAACGAAAATTGAAAATGGAAGCAATTATAATAAAAACATATCCCATCATTTTACTAGACATAAGGAGTTTATCGGAAGTAGTTTATAATTAAATTAATTATTGGAAACTTCCGTTTATTACATAAAATGTATGTCACTTAAAAATGTCTTTTTTTTATTTAAATTATGTATTTAAATTATTTTTGGAAATATATTTGTTAATTCAGATACTTAGTATATATTGTGAATATGGATGTATATCACAATATCATCAGTACATTAATTTCCATTTTAAAGCGCCAGAAAAAATATTTAATTATTATAAACGTAAACTAAAGTATTTTTTATTCAGTAACCCAGTGTTTGCTATAAATACATAATTTTAATGCGCTTTGATACGCACTAGGATATACAAAAACATATACGTATTAAAAAAATCTATAAATTATCACCATATTAATTAAAAACTCATCGTTTTCAGCCTTAAAAACATTGTATTTTGATTTACCTGTGTTCGAAATTAAACTGTTATAATACGTTCATAAAGCATTAACATTAGTACAATAACTAAACTGTACAACAAGAAAATGTACTTAAATTATTATACTGATAATTATATAATTATTATAAAGATAGTTGTATTTTGTAAAGCGTAAAAGAACATATTGAAACCTTTCTCAGATATATATATATATAACGTTCAGCTAATAATTTAAATATTCGTAACTAAAGCTGCATATTTCCTAAAACCCGTACAACAGGAAAACGTACTTACTATCAAACAAATTTTGACATACTTATAATAAAGATAATTGTATTTTGAAAAACATGCTAGAAAAATATTAAAACATTGCTCCGAAATATATCATACCTCTAGCTAACAATTAAATTATTGTAACTCTAAGTGCTTTTTAAAAAATGTATTTAGTTCAACATTAACTTGTCGGTGATTTATTTTTTCGTAATAGTAATTTCGTATTTTCCCGTATAATTCGTAATAGTATCTGGATCATACTAATAGATTTCTTCAAAGACATTAAATAATGTACTCTAACTTCTTCACAACAGTCTTTTTTTAAGTTGTTGGGCAAAAAGAATTATATCTTATCCCTCTCGATCATTGTTTAGCTTTTCTACTCAACCATCAATATCACGAAAATATATGTGTTTCCCTTTAGGTTTTTTCTACATTTTGGCAACAACCCCATATTAAGACAAAATAACAAACGACATCTCAATGTATTAAGGTCTATACAATGTGCGGAGAATCAAAGCATCGCATTTTTTAAGATCTGAAAGGCATCATTCTTAAAGGTAAAGAATAGATTTAGGAGAAATATCATTTTTCTTTAGTATAGTAATATATTTTCTCTGCTTTATCGGATTACACGTCTAAAGCAGCTGAGAAGCTTTAGAAATGATTTGTATGCTGGTTGTAAACTTTGAAGATAAAGCAAAAATCACTCGTCTAAGAAATTTGTAATTTATCTTCATCTGCCTCATGTCGTATTCATTATTTTAAAGATTTCTTGCACATATTATAAAAAAGAAAATAAAGAAAATAAATCATTTTTCAATACCATGTCATGACAAAACGAAATTAACTGATAATGATAATAGAACCTATATTAGTAACTAGCTGCCCTTGGCGATCAGTTTGGTCTCCCTTAAAATGTATGTTTGGGAAAGCATGCTAAGCTTTGTATCATGTTACTTTTATTCATAATTCAATTTACTTGGACTCCCTTCCCTTAAATATAATTAATTTAATTCCTTAAGCTATTAGTTTTTGCTGCATTAATATATCTCAATTTGTTGATTTTCTGTAAGCAATTAAACCCTATTCGTTTACAATGGAAGTCTATGGGAATTTGGCGATATATTAGAGATATCGCGAAGTTGGCGTAACTTTTGACTATTAATTTTGGTATTCAAATTTGGCTATATATCTCCAATATGGCGACAGAACAGCCCCCCCCCCCCCGCCCCGAAATGGCCCTTTGACATATAAAAAGAGAAGCTGTCATATCGGAAATGTTGATGACAATCAAATGATTTGTGCTTTTATTATATAGATAATGATATGGGTCGTAATAGATTAAGAAATAATAAATAGGATAACAATTTTTTTTAAATGTACTTTCTTTATATAAATGCATTTTTAAAAGTTCAAAAAGAACAAAGTGGAACTATAGTTCTAAATTTATAATTTAAAGTATTAGAATAAATAACGTTGTGATGTGTGTTTAAATTGTTTCCATTGAAATACGTCATAATACAAATTAATTAATTATTTTTGCATATTTAATTTCTTCTAAAATATAGAGAAAGTAAATTTAAAGTATGTGTTCAGTTATCTATTACATAAATTATTAACATAATACGTTACTTACTATATTACGCAGTTTATTAACGTAAATATATCATATGGATAACGAAAACAGCCTCTTCTGCAATGGCATATAATTATTTTGAATAAACTTTGAAAAGTTAAAAAAAATTAAATAAAATACCACTAATATTTTTTTTTCTTAATCGATAATATGATTTTTTTTCTCTCAAAACTTAAAGGGAACCAGCTCAAAATTTGTTGCAATTTATAAGATGCAAATCAATGGCAAAATTTTGGTTTAAATTTTGCGAAGTATTTCTTTTAAACAATATCAATTTAAAATACAACATCGAAACACAAATCTGACAAAAACTAAATTCAAAACATATCTAGATATAAGCAAAGAATTTCCCATTTACTTTCTCCATTTTGCATAAATTAATATTTTTATCCAACTTCCTCAAAATAAATATATAGATGTTTTCGTGCTTGTTATTACACTGTTTAAAGTTCATTATGCAATATAAATACTTCATACATTTCATCATTGGAAATTTTAAGAAATTTAAATAATAATAGCTATGATTTAATCAAAAAAGTTTCCGCATTTAATAAAATAAAATAAAATAAAATATATTATCCATTTTACATCAAATCCGAAAACTTTGCATGCATGAAACATATTTTTTAATACCACCGGGAAGAAATTTTCTTTTTAAATACTTCATTTTATACCAGTATTGAAAGATTATTTTTAAATTCCAAAAAAAGTCATAAGCTGTTTATTATAAAATATGTATCTCTTTGCACTTAAATTCTGTTTACATTTACTGTTTATTTTGAGTTTAAGAAAAAAATTGGATCACATGAAAAGATTAAATACCTTTTAGATTAAATAAAATATGCATGATTTAGGTCTTAAAAAATAATAATCTTTTACTTAAAGGGTGCATGGGACCTGTTATGGTATACAAAAATGTAGAATATTCTGTAACATATTGATACGACATTTAAAATTCATGTCGTAGCATTATGCTCTTCGATAAAGCATTTAGAAAAACATACTGAACTTATCGAGTAATATGAGCTGTTTTGTCAATGTAAACCTAGCTTTTTAAAAGTGGGTCCCGTAAATTTTATAAACAGAGGGTTATTTTTAAATAAACTGTCAGAGTGTGAAAATGATTTGCTTGATATACGTAGAAATCATCTATATATGTTATATTTGAAATAATTATAAAATGATAATTTTATATAAAGGGGGAATCCTAACAGATAAAATATATAAAGTTTTATTTTGAGGATCAAACAAAGACTGTGGTACACAATTTTTGCTCTAGTAATAAAATTAATGATAGTACATATATACGTATTCCGTGTTAAATACTGGTGTATTTTTAGCTTTTAAAGCGTTTCACGCAATTTTTGAATATTATCTGAAATTTCAAAATGAAATTTATTATTAATATACGAAATATGTAACTAAAAGATTCCGTTTTTCACGTTAAAATAAAGACAAATTAGTAATACTATTCCATTATCACGAAATACATAGATATATATTTACAGCACGTATATGCATATAGAAATATACTGAAAGAAAGAAAGCTATTTTTGAAGAATTTATTATTAACTGTTTCAAAAAAAATCATTTCAGAAGTAGCGTTGTAATGTAAATAAGCGAAAAAAAGCTAACAACGATAAAGCAAAAATAAATTTATAAATAACTTCAGCACAAACAACAAAAACTCATCTATAATAATTAAGGAAACCAAAGAAGGAAATACTGAGAAAATCAGAGTAGCATGTTGTTTGTAATAGGAGGTAAAATACTTTATGTTAAAACATGCAAAGAATTCGTCCACGCATCAATTTTGATTTCAATTCTACGTAAAATTCACGATGATAAATTTATATTTAAGATAAAACATATAGCTACATATTTTTAATAAGTACACTTGGAAGCGTTAGAATAATGTATTGTGTAAAATATGATAATGATATTACATTATCTCGCTTATTGGTAATCAGTTTTTCGATTTCATAGATTTTTAAAACCTTAAATTTTTAGATGACAAATTAGAGATATTGCTCTAGAGAAGTAATTCATTAAAACTTTGATAACTGATTTCCATCAGGTGAAACTTATTATTTCAGATACAACCTTGAAAAAGTTTTTAGAATGTTAAAAACATGGCGTCAAAGATCGAAATACAACTAATGTAATTGTCTTTTAAAACATTTGGGAATCATAAGACAATGATAAAATATAGAATTAATACTACTTTATTTACCAAGTATTTTTTAAAGCGTTTATATTATAGCAAATGTTTATATTTTTGATTAAAAGAATTATTTTGTATTACTTTTTTCAAAGTAAAGACGCACAGTTTGCTTCACATATTGTGGTGTAGTTTGTGTTAGATTTGTAACATTAGAAACAACATATTCGCTTTGAAAAACGGTTATATAAATCTTTAGTTTACGCAAACAACTTTTGAGAAATATTTTTCTACTTTTTACACAGGTAACAAAAATCTCATAAAATATTCTTTAAATAAAATTTTTAAAATGTTTCTTCCAAGTCAATTAACCCTTTAATTAATGATTAAAACTTTGAGGAAGACTGTATTTTGTGCAGAACTTCATATGATAAGAAACAGTGAAAACAGATCCAATAACATACCCAAATCTCGAATTTATTTATACATCTATTCTACGAAAACTGATACGCTGGTATTTTAGATGAAAATATTTTTTATAATCAGCTGTTTTCTGATAACAACTACACTTACTTACACTTTTGAAACCATTCTTTGAAAAACACTCAAAATCAAATCTCCTCAGTGATTTTATATACATATGAATGTTCAT
Organism: Maratus speciosus; assembly: GCA_963932465.1. NCBI lineage: Eukaryota > Metazoa > Arthropoda > Arachnida > Araneae > Salticidae > Maratus > Maratus speciosus. The sequence continues at coordinate 538,868,323 of OZ010786.1, read as the reverse complement.
ATTATTTGAGTTTTTAAATGATTAGATACTTGTTATTATCGTTTTACATAAAATAAAAAAAGAGTTTTATGCAACTGTTGAACTAATAGACATTCGTTTCCTGTTTAATTTTTTTTTTTATCTATCTTGAAAACTTAATTGGTAAATGACGCCTCCTTAATCGGAATCTTCACTCGGAATCTTCAATCGGAATTGAAATCAACATTTAAATTGAGAATTAACTACATGCATATACACTCCTCAATAAACAAAAACAGAGGTACCTTCTTCGAAATATAAATATTATTCTAATCCGCATTTTCTTTCAACTTTAAGTTTTCATAAAATCCGTTAAATTTTGTAAATTATGTTTATCTTAATACTTGCTTTATTCCACCTTCATTCACTTTATTGTTGTTTCTGAAGTTGAATTATAAATTTCTTAAATTGCATATTATAAATTTATTAATGAGAATAAACTTTAATACATATGTGTAAATTGTGGCCATTTTTCAATAAGTTCATTTATATATGAGCCTATAATATATTCTTATACGAAAACAAAATCATTGACAAAGTTGTTTCATATAAATCACAATTTTGCTTTGTGACAGAAGCAAAATATAATTTTAAAGAAATAAAAGAACTCGCATCTTTCACAATTACGTTTTTGAATATTCATTATAACCCTTTTCAACATTCTAGAGAATATCTTGGCACAATAGTAAGGAAAACATCCCCCCAACAACATCTTTGTCTTCTTTATCAGACCAAATGTTTTCGACGCTCATTTTTCAAGGATGCTTGTCATTGTTCATTTATTTCCGGAAATCATGGAATTCCTTCACGCTCAATATCCCTTAGTATATTCGCAATAAAATTCCTATTAAACAGATTCCGGTATTATCTGGAATCTTATCTTGCTGGGCTATTACCTTCGTATTGTTTTTTTATGATTGTTTATGTTATAGTTTTTATCCTTGTAACTATTATATTGCCAATGAGATTCATTGAATTTCTCGGTAAAACAAAAATTAAAAGAAAATTAAAGCTACATTTATATTAATCTTCACTTGAATCATAAATTTCTTAAATTTCACATTATATATTTATTAATGAGAATAAACTTTAATACATATGTGTAAGTTGTGGCCATTTTTCAATAAGTTCATTTATATATGAGCATATAATATTCCCTTATATGAAAACAAAATCATTGACAAAGTTGTTTCTTGTAAATCACAATTTTGCTTTGTGACAGAAGCAAAATATAATTTTAAAGAAATAAAAGAATTCTCATCTTTCACAATTATGTCCTTGAATATTCATTATAATCCTTTTCAACCCTCTAGAGAATATCTTGGCACAATTGTAAGGAAAACTCCCCCCCCCCCCCCCCCCCGACAACATCTTTGTCTTCTTTATCAGACCAAATGTTTTCGACGCTCATTTTTCAAGGATGCTAGTCATTGTTCGCTTATTTCCGGAAATCATGGAATTCCTTCACGCTCAATATCCCTTAGTATATTCGCAATAAAATTCTTATTAAATAGATTCCAGTATTATCTGGAATCTTATCTCGCTGGACTATACCTTCAAAATATTCGGAATTGTTTTTGTATGATTATTTGTGTTATAGTTTTTTCCTTGCAACTTATTATATTATCAATGATATTCATTGAATTTTTCGGTAAAAAAAAAAAAAAAAAAAAAAAAAAAAAAAAAAAAAAAAAAGAAAGAAAAAAGGCCACATTTATAATAATCTTGCCATTATTCTGCAAATTTTTTGTATTTAATTGTTTGGATTTTGAATCATAAATTTTACAACTATCTAATTTCTAAGTAGTTTTTCTTTTATTATTATCAAAAATAGCAATTATCACATGGATGTAAAGTTAAAAATGGAATTATTTCATGTCCCTCAGAATATCTGCATTGACATTCTTTGTAAATAGATTCCAGAATTATCTGATATCTTATCTCGTTGCGCTATGCCTTTGAAATATTCGAAATTGTCTTTTGTAAAAATATTTATGCTATTTTTTTTCTATCAAATTATATCATCTGTAAAATCATTAATATGATTCATCAAATTTCTGAGGAAAAAAAATAAAGCTACACTTACATTTAATCTTGATTTTATTCTGCAAAATTTTTCTATTTAATTGTTCGGAAATTGAATCATAAACCAAATTTTCTGATTTATAAGTAGTTTTCCTTTCATTATTATTAAGAATGATAATTATTACATGTACGTATAGCTTGCTAAATATTTCAAAACCTTCATTTTTATAGATATTTGTACAGTACTGGCTTCTCCGAAAGAAAAATCCCTTATTTAGACTTTCCTTGTAAATCACATTTTTTTGTTACTGATAGCCGGAAATTTAAGAAGTTAATTTTACAATTAAAGAAGTACAAAAATATAATATTTTTCAAATTAGTAGTTGAAAATCCTCTACAATCCTTTTCAACCGTTGTGTAGAGTATATTGGCACAATAGTAAGGAAAACATCTTCCCGACAACATCTTTGTCTTCTTTATCAGACCAAATGTTTTCGACGCTCATTTTTCAGGGATGCTAGACATTGTTCGTTTACTTCCGGAAATCATGGAATTCCTTCATGCTCAATATCCCTCAGAATATTCGCAATAAAATTCTTATTAAACAGATTCCAGTATTATCTGGAATCTTATCTCGCTGGGCTATACCTTCAAAATATTCCGAATTGTTTTTGTAAAATTATTTATGTTATAGTTTTATTTTATTTTATTTTATTTTTATTTTTATTTTTATTTTATTTTTTTCCGTGAAACTAATTATGTTATCAATTTCGGTATCAAATTTTTGGTATAAAAAATGAAAAGAAAATTAAAGCTACATTTATAAACTTTATTCTGCTAATTTTTTGTATTTAATTGTTTGAATATTGAATCATAAAATTTACAATTTTCTAATTTCTAAGTGCTTTTATTTTATTATTAACAAAAATAACAATTATCATATGAATGTAAATCTTGCAAAAGATTTTAATACCTGCAGTTTTATAAAGCAAAATCCCTAATTAAAAGTAGAATCATACCATGTCACTCCGAATATTCGCATTGATTAAAAATTATAAATTCCAGAATTATCTGGAATGTTATCTCGTTGCGCTATACCTTCAAAATATTCAAAATTGCTTTTTGTATGATTATGATACTGGATTTTTTTTCTTATCAACTAATTATATAATCTGCAATCTCATTAATATGATTCATTGAATTTCTGAGGGGAAAAAAATAAATCTACATTTACATTTAATCTTGACTTTATTCTGTTAAGTTTTTCTATTTAATTGTTTGGGAATTGATTTATAAACTTCGAAATTTTCTAATTTCGAAGTAGTTTTCCTTTTATTATTATTAAGAATAACAATTATCACATGTATGCACAGCTTGCAAAATATTCTAACTCCTTCAGTTTTATAGGCATATGTATATGCATAGTACTGGCTTTTTCGAAAGCAAAATCCCCCATTTAGACTTTTCTTGCAAATCATATGTTTTTGCTACTGACAGTCGAAAATATATTTTTAAGAAGTACAAAAATAACATATTTTTCAAATAAGTTGTTCAAAATCCGTTACAACCCTTTTCAACCGTTGTGGAGAATATCTTGGCAGAATAGTAAGTAACCCCCCCCCCCTCCCCTCGACAACATCTTTGTATTCTTTCTAAGACCAAATGCTTTCAACGCTCATTTTTCTAGGATTCGTTTATTCACGGAAATTGTGAAAATCTTTCATGCTCAATATCGCTCGGTAAAATCGCAATCAAATTCTTATTAAACATATTTCAGAATCATCTGGAATTTTATCTCCTAGCGCTATGTGTTGAAAATATTAGGAATTGTTTTTAGAATGACTCATTATTATTATTATTATTATTATTATTATTTTTACTACCACACTGTAAATTAAAATGTCTGAAATTCAGTCACTTAAGTGTCTGAAACGGAGTGTTCAATTTTCAGACATTTTAAAATGTCTGAATTTTTTCAGACACTTTTTGCGACTGAATTTCAGACACTTGAAACGTCTGAATCGCAGACATTTTTTGTAAGCATTTTATGTAGCCATGTTTGACCACGCTGAATACTGGGAAAATATCTGGCCGTTGTCCTGCCCCCTCTACCCCCATACCGCCTGATTTTCTGGTGCTCCCAATTTTAGTATGCAATTTTCATAAAGCTGATAATTTAAATCTTTTACGACATTGTACTAATTATAATGAGTATTTTGTTTCAGGAGTAGAATAAGATTAAAAAGAAAAAATATTTATCTAAATATTAGATTTTTTAAAATTTTGTTTTTACTCTTACTTTACTTTAAAAGTTCAAAATATTGATTATAATCAGTACAATTTCGAAACAGATTTAAAATATAAGCTTCGCAAATATTGCACATGAAATTTGGGGGAACTAAAATCGTAAGAGAACGGGGCACTGCCCATGCTTTAATCAAGGAGTCCTTTTGCAAAATATGCAACCCTGCAGTATTGTTAGCTAAATATAGATGCCCGGTATTCGGGAGTATCCGTTATGAAGGTTAATGAACATTCCCGAATAGCGGATACTTCGATTTAGCGAATACTTTTTTGATCCGCAAGGCGTACATATTTGTATTATTTTTACCTCACAAAAGCAGGCATCTCCGATTATCCGACAAATTTCGCGGTCCCGAAGTGTCCGCTATTAAGTGTTTTTAAGGTATATGGATATATATATATTTTTTTTTTTAATCTTGTCCTACTCTAAAAGTTCAAAATATTTATCATAGTCGGTGGAATGTCGAAAGAGATTTAAAAAATCCCGTGTACGCGAAAATCCCCCTCCCGTCCCGCCCCCCCAAAAAGGAAAATTCATATAATTCAAAAATTAGATTTTGCCCCATAGGCAATTTTACATATGCATCAGATGATAATCACAACAGCTATATAACCATGAGTAAATAATAAAATAGTAAATAAATATTCTATTTTAATAGCATTGAGAGAAAAAAAAATTACTTCTAATTTCAAAACTTAGCCATTTTTGTATTTGTCATTTAAGTACATATAAATAAAATAGTTAAGTCATTTTAAGTAGTAAACATGTGTAATATATTTTTTTTCTTTTTAAATATGTAGTAATTTGTCATTGTTTAGTTAAAAGTAAACACAGTTTGGTATCTAATTTTATATATCATTCTTCGGAATATGTATATAATTTTCTTTAAACATATTCCGTATTCAATTTAAAATTTTCACCCGCTATTGCTTAAAAATTTATATCATTATTATTCTTTTTTATGGAACAACACGATATAAGTCATATTTTATTTATTTTATTTTTTATTCCTGTAAAATTTGTATCCTTTGAATATGAGCTAAATAGATTTTATATATTTGATAAGAAAATATTGATCTAAGAAATAGAAAAAAAAAAAACAAAAAACAAAAAACAAAACAGAAGAAAATAGAAAGTAAAAAAAAAAAAAAAAAAAATACATCAGGCAGTATACGTACTATTCTTAATTGTTTGAAAAACGTTTTGAACATAAAAAAGCAGTTATTAAATGGCTTAAAAATATATTTAATACTGTATCATATAAGTAAATACGAACTTTTAAAAATATAAGGCAGTTTTATACATAAACTTCATATCAAGGCATAAACAACTCTTTATTTATGTCTAAATTATCATGTGTAATTTTTTTTAGTGCCAACAATTACTTGTACCAGAACCGTTGCAAATTCGATTGCAGTAAAAGGAAATTTAATAATTATTTCTCGCATTACTCAATTTTAAAAATTTTAAATCATGAACAAAATATCGCAAAAAAAATGCTTGCATATAAATTACAAAAATTAATATACCAATTTAAAAAACACAAAAAATATTAATTAAACTTTATAATTATACTGCTAAACAGCAACGTAAACTGCAAAATATGAATAAAATGTTTCTCCGTTTGTTTAATGTTTCGAAAATTTTATTGAATGATATAAAAAATTCATATTATTTTTAGAAATTTGGTAAATGTTAAATCTGAAACATTGGATATCAAAATTTATGATTTTCAATAATAAATTAAAAAATCAATACGAATAAATCTTTATAAAGTTTCAGTTCCGTGATTAAAAACTGCAATATATACAGTCAAATTTCACAATATTAATGCTTTTTTTTCAATCTGAAAACTTTTCCTAATATCATAATAATATGAATCATCATATTTAGCTCCAAAATAATAATAATAACAAAAAATAAAATAAATGCCTGATGTCATATACTACAAGCGTTTATAGTCAGTAAACAGTAAAAAACAAACATAGAATAAACACAGTTACAAGTGGCTTCAATTTAATGTTTTTATCTCTGATAAATGAAGCGATGAATCATTCAACTTTTCAAACCTATGTTGCAAGTTTTGTTTTTGAGCAAAGACAAATTATAATTATTTCACATCACCCTATCGAAAATGAAGATTAAACTATCACTCATTCGTTTATTTACAAAGGTCAAGAAAATAGAATTACAGCATTGCTATTTAATTTTCAAAACAATTATATTCCATTCCGTTACATTAAGAAGGCATATAACAGACGACCGTTAGTGAAATCAAAAATTTAGCATTAAACTACAGAAAAGAGATAAATTTTTATAAACGATTTCACTCATATTCAAAGGTACAAAAATCTATCGGAATAAAATATTAGAATTAAATATGACTTACTCGTTCGTTCTATAAATACCCAGATTAACACATATCCTTTTAATCCAAGCAATGGCGGCGGTGAAAATTTAATTCTTTCTGTTCTTATCTCATGAAGGTGCTGTAGATGACACGCGCGGAAATCAGCGCTCTGATTGGCTGTTAAGAATAGTACCAAAGATGATGTTTAACTATCGCTTGGAGCGTATCGTCTTAAAATCAGACGGTTGTTGGATAATTTACACATGTTTCTCGGTTCGTTTATAGCATGATCATAGTAAGACATTTATGTGTCTTAAATTTAGACGTCTGTTATGTCTGAATTTTCAGATTCAGACACTTAAGTGACTGAAATTCTTTTTCAGTCACATATGTGTCTAAATTTAAGACGCCTCTATTTGCAGTGCATCTAATTATATTATATATAACCTCCTTAAGGAGAGTCATTGAATTTCTAAGAAAAAAAAAAGATAAAGCTACATTTATAACAATAGCAACTTTATTCTGCTAAATTCATCTATTTAATTGTTTCGAAATTGAATTTCAAACATTCGAATATTTTAATTTTTAAGTAGTTGTCCTTTTATTATTATTAAGAACACTTATTAGATGTACTTAAAGTGTGCTAAATATTGTAACACCTTCAGTTTTACAGCCATATGTATATATATAATAGTGCTGGCTTGTCATAAAAGAAAACTTTTCTATAGCATTTTTTCTTACTGACAACCGAAAATTTATTTTGTAAGATGTAAAAAAATATATATTTTACATAATACTTGTTGAACATCCATTAGAACCATTTTCAATCGTTGTTAAGGGGGCTAGTCACTCCTCCGTAATGTTAAGTATATGGACTTTTGATGTCTTCCTATATTTAAAATATCTTCTCGGGAAATTCAGATTTTTAACATATTTTTTCAGTGTACTCTTCTTAAGGGATGTCTCTTTTTTTCTTAGTTTACAAAATATTTCTAAAATCTATGCTGAATTTAATATTTTATGTGTTAAAAGCGGGCTAACTGTGAGTAAGACTTTAACACTTCCTATAAAATGAAGTCTATACTTTCGAAATATTTTGAGAAATAAGAAAAAAAGAGACATCTTTTAGGAAGTGTACACAGAAAATAGAAGTTAAAAATATTAATTTCCCGAGAAAATATTTTAAATATACGAATGCACCCAATGCCCATAGACTTAACATCAGTGAGAGGAAATCGGAAGCTGAGTGACCAGCCCCCTTAAGGATATCTTGTCACAATAGTAAGGGAAACATCACTAGACCACATTTTTGTCTTCTTTGTCAGACCAAATATTTCCGTCCCCCATTGTTCAAGGATGCTAGCTATTTATTCGTTTGTTTTTGGAAATCGTGGAATTCTTTTATGCTTAATATTTCTCAGCATATTCGCAATCAAATTCTTATAAAAATATTATAGAATTATATAGGATAATACCTTGCTGCGCTATACGTTCAAAATATCGGAAATGTTTTTTTTTTTTTTTTTTTTTTTTTTTTTTTTTTTTTAATGATTCTTTATGGGTTTTTTTTCTATATATCATCAAATTATATTATCTGTAACCTCCTTAATGAGATTCATAGAATTTCTAAATATATATATATATATATATAGAGAGAGAGAGCTACATTTATAATAATATTGGCTTTATTCTGCAATTTTTTTCTATTTAATTGTTTGGAAACTAAATCATAGACATTCGAATTTTCTAATTTGTAAGTAGCTTTCCTTTTTATTATTATTAAAAATAACAATTATCACATGTATGTAAAGCGTGCTAAATATTTTATTACCTTCAATTTTATAGGCATATGTATATGTATAAGCATAGAACCATTAGTATCATTTTACATCGTTGTTGAGAATTTCTTGCCACATGAGTAAGGAAAACATCACTAGACAAAATCTTTGCTTCTTTGTCTGACAAAAATGTTTTCGACTCTCCTTTTTCAAGGATGCTATTATTCGTTTAATTCGCTAACCCCTTCACGGTCGCTTAATATTTGAAAAAAAAAAAAAAAAAACATAAAAAAAGTACCTATTTATTCTATTACAGAAATTGAATAATTATAAGGTTTCTAAATAAAAATATACAATTAGTTTTTTTTAAGGCGAAAAAAAAAGATGTTATAGAACAAATTTATATTTGTCGAAAAGCCATCATGCGAGAATTCTGTGTCTTAATGTTTGTTTTACACCGCACAAATTAATGCGGTTAAAACCTTTATTTTTCACATCTTAGATCTTTATTTACCATCATCACATACATTTTTACTAATAATATTTGAAATAATATATATACATTAAATTTTTATTATTAATAATATTTTGAGTGTTACATATTTCGAAACATGCAATACAAAGCCCAAGATTACAGTCAGCGCAAAAGTAAAACCCAAACTGAAATATTCAAAGACTTCACACCGAAATGCCAGTTAAATTTTTCTGGTTTCGAAGTTTTTTCCAGCAATAAATCTCCAGCCCGGAAATATGACGGGAGCGAGAAATAACGAACGACACCTCAGCCCATGATATTGACGGGAGCGAGAATTAAGGGGTTAAATATTGAAATTCTTTAATCCTCAATGTCCGTGAGCATTTTCGAAATCAATTTCTTTTTTAAACAGATTCCAAAAATTAATCTGGAATATTATATCGCTGATCCTTACATTTAAACTATTTGGCATTGTTTATTGTATGATTTTTCCTTTAATTGTTAACTAACTAAATTATCTATAATCAACTAGTTGTTGCATCCCTATCTCATCGGATTTATTGAATCTCACGTGAAAAACTTTAAAGCTACTTTTATACATCTTTATTTATTTATACATCTTTATTTTATTTACAACTTCATTATTTCATTCTGTAAATTTTTTAATTTACTTTTTTTTTCGAAATTAAGTCATGGAATTAACACTTTTTCTTTTTTAAAAATATTTTTCCATTTATTATTAGTAAAAATAACATCTACTATATGTATGTAAAACCTGATAAATATTTTAATACCTTCAGATATATATATATATATATATGAATACATAAAATACTGCCATATCTAAAATCGAAAACACCTATTTATAATTTTCTTGAAAAAATAATTTCTTTTTCTGACAGTCCAAAATATCATTTTTAATAATAGTTTTTTTTTTTTCAATTACGTTGTTGAAGATCCATTAGAACCCTTTTCCATCGTTGTGAAGAACATCTTGACACAATAGTAGGAAAACCATCCGTCAAACAACGTCTTTGTGTTCTTTGTTAAACCAAATGTTTTCGACACTCTTTTTTCAAGGATTCCAGCTATTGTTCGCTTATTTTCGGAAATCATGGAATGCTTTGATTCTTAATACCGCGGAGCATATTAGAAATCAAAGTGTTATTAAAAATATTCAAGAAATGGTCTGAAATTTATTTTTGCAGCTCTACAACTTGTAAATAGTTTGGGTCGTTTATTGTTTAATTATTCTTATTCCTGTCTTCTATTCTAGCCTTTAAAGAATGAAAAAATATTTGGCAAGGAATATCTTTATAACCAAAACTGCAAGTGTTGTTTGACTAATGTGATAGTGGTTTATGAAAAAAGATTTCTTACTTATATTTAAAAAAAAAAAATGTTTTTCTGAAAGTATTTCTGTTGCGTCTGTAAATAAATATAATTAAAGTATATAAGTTAGGCACAAGAAAGTACTTTTTTTAATTAAAACTCATGGAATAATAAATATGGAAATATCCATAGCAAGGATGTCGATTTTACAGCGCACACGTCCGGGGTTTCAGGCACGAATATATCATTGACACGCGAAAAAAAGTTCATTCTATTGATAAAATCTATTTTTTTTTCTTCTCGATATAACAAATAAAATGCTTCTAAACATATACAGACTAACACAAACAGTACAGTTATTTTACGTGAATTAATTATTTAGAAAAAATTTATTTTCATGTGATTCTGTCCTGCGAAAGTAACGATTTTGCTTTTTTGTGAGTTTCTGTTTGCCTTATTGTATGTTTTTTGTAATAGCCTTTATTTTTCCAATTGTATTTTATAAATAAACAACAGCAATAGAATGACTAATGGATCCATTTTTGCAATGTATATTACTAATATCACAAAATATAAACCAGGTATAAAGCTTTCTTTGTCAAACGTACAGTAACCAAAATCGTATTAATAAATTTAATGCGTTTTGTTAAAACAACTTAGATTATTATAAGTTAGATATTATATTAATTTACTAAAGTTAAAATTCACAAAATATATTTCCTTACAGCAGTAAGCTGTAAAAAAATACAAGAGTTATTTCTTCAGTAAAAATACAGGGTGCAAAAGAAAGTCCTTTTAACTGAAAATACTTGCGAAAGAAGAGAGCTACAGCTATGCAAGTGAGGTAACGATATAGTAATGCAACTATGCCCGAAATAATGCAAACGACAGCACCACACCTAGTGGCGAAATTTGGAAAATAACCATTACAGATCAAAAACGAAAAGAGATAGAGCAAAATTTCCAATTAGAAAGTTTTAAAGCATCAACTAATTCGTACAAAGCGACATTTGGCTCACACGGATAAGATAAATAGTTGCCTGATACCCAAAAATGTCCGAAATCGATGAGCAACGATTGTACGTTGCATATTCAAAATCCGGAAATATAGCAGTGTATAATTGCAGATTGTGACGTTGTTCTGTGCTGTAATGGCTGTAAAAATTTAATTTCCAGTGTATTTAAAATTTTAGATTTAACATATGTCGTCGAATTGAAGAGGCTTGCAACAGAACTTCCATGCTGAGAAATGTGCACATAGAATTACTCTCACGAATACAAAAGTGTATCGTGAGCAATGGCGAAATTTTCTAACATACTGAATGTTAACTATTAACTTCATATCACTGTCAGACAATTTGCCTTTTTTTGCGTGATGTCAGAATACCTTCTGATAAGTACGTATTTATACCATAAATTGTGCGTGTTTCTTCATAGTTCTGGCTAATCCATTCAAACCTTTACACAAAATAGAGTGCATCGATTAAGGACATTTTTGGATATACAGGTGAAGATTCATCTTATACATGTAAACGAAATGCCGTTTCGTACTAATTAATTGATGTTCTAAAACTTTCTAATTGGAAATTTTACTCTAATTGAAAAAATGCTCTTTTCGTATTCGATTTGCAATGGCTATCTTCCAAATTTCGTCATTAGGGGCGCTGCTGTAGATTGCATTAAATCGGGCGTAGTCGCTTTACTATACCGTCACCTCCCTTTCATAGCTGTAGCTCTCTCCGTTCGAAAGTATTTTCAGTTTAAAGGGACTTCCCTTTGCACCCTGTATAACATAACCACTAATGAAAGTATACAATGATCTCTTGTAAGTAACCTACATTTCAAAACAGCGTTCTTTATCTTTCAAAAATATGAAACCAAAATATTTTCTAGATTTAAAGAAGATCTTATAAAAACAAATATCTTTCGCTGCCGCTGATACTGGGAAAAGTTTCGGTATAACTTTTATAGTGTACTAAACAGATTTCCAAACCGGAATTTTAGATTTTAGGACGCTACCAATTCTTAATTATATCTAACTGTGTAATTTAATTTATACATGCAAGAGTAATAATATTAATTTTAATGTTAACAAAATACTATTAATTATTGTTATATTTATTAATTTAACATGTTTGTCAGTAAAACATATTTGTTGAACATGGAAATGTCTTCTTGAGAATTAACAGCATGCGTAAAACCTGTATGCCAGGCCGAGAAAACTGACCAAGTTGTTTCAAAATCTACTCGAAAGTGTTTCCAAGAAACAGTGGAAGCAGTGTTGTCAGATGGGCTACATTTTTTAAAATCAGATTCTTGATTGACACCACTTTTTTGATATGGTAAAATGTGCCTTATTTAATGACATATTAATTAAGGCAAAATCAAAGGGAATTTTACCGTTTCAAAAAAGAGGTGCAAATCAAGAAATCTGAATTTAAAAAAAGTAGTCCAATGACAACACTGAGTGGAAGAAAAAAAATCTTTGTTTTTTGAAATGCTTCTTTAAATCTCGGAAAAAAATACGGTTTTCTGATATGTCAAAAGATAAAGGAGTCTTTTCGGAATCACAGGAATAAATAGGGAAATTTTATTGTGTATATTTTTCAGTTTTGCATTATATCTTCTTACATTAACCTTTAAAAATACGGGCTGTATATAATAACATAAAAATACGAGTGGCGTACTGTATGCGCCAATGAATTTTAAAACTGTTAATGATATATTTATTTATAGCAATTTCTAGTAGTAGTATTAAAGTAATAAACATCAAAATGTTAAAAGGAATACTACTTTAATTGGAATTAATCTAGTATGCACGGTTTGCGATAAGATACTCGTATAAAGATGCGTATGGTGCCCTTCATGTTTCAAAGAATTTCAAGGCCTAAATATCATTCTTTTGGTGCAAAAGAAGTGTCGAGTCAAATTTTGAGTAACAGAAACAAGAAGATATCACTTTTATACAAATAAATTAATTAATAAAGAAAGATAATATAATAAATTTCACAAATGCCCGAATTCCGTATGCCAGTGATGACTTACCCCCCCCCCCCCCCCCAAAAAAAAAAGAACAAAACAATAAATAATTGGAAACTTCAACTTTAAACATTTTTCGAAATTCGAAGTGTCCCTTCGAAGCTAATAAATAAATTTAGGATGTTAATCACGTAATTATTTTGAATTTCGCAACTATTGTTTTTAGGGAATGCCTTCTTTGTTGTCTTTAAATGCTAACAAACGTTTGTTGTTGTTTTGAAAACAATGTAGAGGAAAAACTGCTAGAACCCGTGAGAGATTCCTACAGACTTGCCGACGCTTCAACGCTTTCTAAAAATAATTAAAAAATTGTACTTGGACAAATTTAAATATTAAATTCATTAAAGTAAAAACATCGAACAGCGAGTAGCATAAGGACGAGGATCTAACTACGTGGGGTGACAGCTGCGACTTTGAGCTTGTTGTTCGTCTGCTAAATAAATAAGCAAAAATAAATCCGCGAATTTTTTCAGTTTGTTATAGTTCGTTAAAACACAAAACTTCCCTCTTTGATAGACACATTTTCTCCCAAAACTCAGAAAATTTTAAAATCTAATGTACAAATTGCGCGAAATTCAACAATATATAGACGCATTTTTGTTAAATCACAGGGGTGTTTCTTCTTGTTCTTCTGACTATTAGAAACGAAAATGTTGGGTACGTTCTTTTTCGCCTTAATAACAAAAAAATCGAAGCATAGGCTCAAAACTTCAAGAAATTCTTCTGTTCAAATATCAGAAAGATCTCTTTCAAACATAGGTATTTTCCGGCAACTTGCAGCCTGTATTTTATACCAACATTGTAAAAAATACGGACTAAAAAACGGAGATTCTACTGACAATCTAGATGCCAGTACTATTTCCGTATTTGTACGGAAAATTTTCTCTAAGTTATAGATAAATTTCCGATTAAAAAAAATAATAATAAAAAAAATAAAAATAAAATAAAAATAAAAAAAAAATAAAAAAAAAATTAAAAAAAAAATATTCTGATATTCTGTAATTTATTGGGAAGCATTTCCGTAAAAATACGGAAATAGTACTGGCGTCTATATTGCCTGTAGAATCTCCGTTTTTTAATCCCCCCCCCCTTTCTTTAACAGTGAAAAATACAAGAAATTTCACAAACTAAAGACATAAAGTACAGCAAAGCCTTCAATACAGTCTTGCAATTTCATTACAAATAATAATACTTTAGCTATCGCCATTGCCGTTACCGTGTAGTTTATAAGTATTAAAACATAAAAACGATAAGCTAAGGATTCGCTACAGATAAGAAGATCAAAATATAAGCTTAGAAAAGATAAGCTAAAAAAAGCTAAAGAGGCAAATTCAGCTTATATTTTCTCTCTTTTCTTTATTTAATAAGTAGTAACAAACGAAGAATCTGTCATCATGCATAGTTTTCGTAATCTTTGCAAATATTAGTATAATATAGCGCCACCAGTGGCTGAGAAGTACTGCTCTCGAGGCTGGTACACGGCAGGTCCTGGGTTCGAACCCAATCGTGTGCGTCGGCTTAACCGTTTCAGAGTTTTCGTGGTTTTCTTCGAAACCTTGGATTTCCATGCGTAAATACGCGTTAGGCTCCCTTAGAAAGACCCCCACGGAGGACACTTCCCTTATCACAAGAGTAGATAACTGGCCTTCAAAAATCAAACAATTAGTATACTATAGAACGCCATTTTCTTCAACGCCACATAGATTATTTGAAATTACCTCTTGCATTAATGTAAAGTTTAAATTATTTTTAAAAGAATTCAATAAATTTTATTTCCTTATTATATTGCGTGCTATGTAATTAAACATTTTCGAATCCAATTGTCATCAAATTAACGTGAAATTACAATATACAGGAAAGTCGCATTCTTTTTTCAGTTACTAATTACTTAATACACTAAAAGTACTTATTCTAATAAGCAATATTTTTTATAATCAGCATATGATCTAATATATTGTCTATAAAATTCGCACGACACAAAACACGGTAAAGAAGTTCACAATTCCTAGTTTATTGGAAATTGAGAATTTCTGTTGGATAACAGTACACTGTGTGATCGGTTAACGAACTCTTTCGCGAAATATTTTTATGTTCGGAATAAGATACATTTTAACAGTTGTACACTGTAAAAGAAAAAAAAAAAAAAACTACCGGTTTTTTTGTAGGAATCGGAAAAATAGTTGCCCTTATCAAACCAGAAAAATTTCCGACCCAGACCGGAATAAAATCCGTAAAATACCGTTTTATTGACTATTTCCTTATTTTTTTGCGGATTTTATTTTGAGCTGGGTCGGAAAATTTTCCAGTGCGATGAGGGCAATTATTTTTCTGATTCCTACAGGAAAACTGGTCGTATTTTTTAATTAATTTATTTATTTATTATTAATTTTTTTTAAGTGTATACTTATGTGCTAAATAATCCATGGACCATCTGGGGTTCGGACCATATATTTTAGGGCCCACAAATTAGAAAAAAGGAAATTAGAAACATTATGTTTCATATTTTACGTTCCTTTAAAAAATATTTTTAATTGCAAATTAATTATTTTCATTTAAGTTTAGTTCACATTTTATTAACATCTCTAGGCCCCATTTGAGCTTATCGGAACTGCAGTAAACACGATGCTTTGCGAACTAAGGCCTTTTTGAAAGATCAATGTGGCAAATTTATATGATCTAATGGCACACTGTAATATAAATACGACCAGTTTTCCTGTAGGAATCGGTAAAATAGTTGCCCTTATCGTACCGGAAAAATATCCAACTCAGCTGGGAATAAAATCCGTAAAATCTTAGTAAAATCCGTAAAATAACGTTTTATTGACTATTTCCTTTTTTTTATGGATTTTATTCTAAGCTGGGTCTGAAAAGTTTCCGGTACGATAAGGGATACTATTTTTCCGTTTCCTTCATAAGACTAATCGTTTTTTTTTTGTTTTGTTTTTTTTTTGTTTTTTTTACAGTGCGTAGTCAATGCATGTAATCCTAAAAGTGTTTACAAAAGGCATGTCATTTATTTTTTTAAATAAAACCTGACACGGACAAAACCATTAAAATACGATTTGACCATATTAAATAAGGACGCATATGATTATAAAGGTACTATTTATATTATATTTTATATACTTTTTAGCTTTTAAGAACTAATTAATTGAATTCCAATACAAATCTATACTATGATCAGTTAACGAACCTTTCATGCGTATAGCGAATACTGTTTTGGAGCGGATTAATTTCGTTAACCGATCACCCACAGCATTGTTATTTTAAACTGAATGTATGGTATTTAAAAAGAAATGCTTCTTTATATGCGCTGTAGTTAAAGCTAAATAACGAGAAAATGTATGAGAATACATTTTTTTCCTTTTTTTCATCTATACATAACGTAATTACTATATAATTGCATTACACATTATAATTATTGTATTATAATCAAGTTCATAATATTATTGGTACGGATGTATTAAAAGTGCACATCTAACATGGAATATCTTTTAAAAATATTTCTTTTTTTATGTTCCTGTCGAGGAAAATACAAAACAATCATACCTTTGAGGTAGAACACGTCTAATATGAAATATTTTTCTGTTCCCATGAGGTTATATCTTAGCAGGTTTTATTTTTTATTATTAAAATTTGCATTAATAAAATTCATGATTTTAAGCAGGTTTTTTTAAACTTTTGAACAATTTCTTGTATTGCAATATTTTTTACATGAAAAGATTTTTTTTTTTTTATTAGAAATCATTGGATTTATCTGTTTAGAAAAATTAAGGAATTCATTGTTAAATGTTCAGAATAATTATTTGATATATTATTAGTCGTTATATTTTCTACAATAATTTTCTACATTTTTTAAAATAAATTGTTACTGCAAACCTTATATATTATACCATAAACATAACTGGAAGCCATGATTCAACACTTGAATTGAATAATAATTTATTTATTTATTTATTCTGCTTTTGGTTGCTTTAATATCGTGTGTGGATACATCTTTGTAATGTTTAAACATGTGAAAAAATAATTACTTATGAAATTTTAACGCAATTCACAGATATACTGTAGATTATTAATTCTATATACAAAGTATTTACAAAAACAACTTTAAAATTTCAGGCCGGATACCGCAATTTAATATAAAACATTTCTTATAGATAATTACGAAGATGTTTTCATTTGCTTAAAAATAACAAATAATTACTAAAAAAGTGTACTACGGAAAATGATAAAACTTCATAATACATAAAATAAACTTTATGAAACTGTTTTTCGAAAGTTTATTTTATGAAGCTACTTATAAAAGTCGTGTAAAATGAATTGTTTGTATAGTGTAGATATTTACTAGAACATATATTTTAACAAATGTTACCAAGAAAAATATATTTAATCGGGAAAGTTATCCTTTAAAATAAATCGAAAATTTACTCTCCATACTTTTATTGTCATCTTTATAAAATAACATGATCATTACGAAACATCATATGACAAATGTATATATTTATTTTAAATCATATTTAAATAGTCGATTTGCTTGAATCAAGAATGGAGATTAGTCATTTTTTTTCGTTTTTTCTCCTTTTTTTAATCCCACTATTTCCCCCTTAACAGTCGCATTAAATTACGGTTTGAAAGTTCAAATTGCTTATTGGCACCACTTTTTTGAAAAGAAATATTCATATTATTTAAGGACAGATAAAATGATACTATAATAAAGCCAAATACACTATTTCATAAAACTGGTGGGAATCAAACAATCTGATTAAACGACGCAGCCCATGAATATCACGGGAGAAAAAATTAAGGGTTTTAAATAATACTTCAATTAGTATAAAAATATAGAGAAATACATGCAGTTTAGATAAGTTCAAATCTTAAATAGCAACTGGATTATTTGCGACGTAGCTTTGAAACTGAATTTATTTAAAATTATAATAGATTTTTTTTCGTGTTTTTACAAAATAACAGAAAAATAAATTCAGAATATATAGTAAAGCTAAATGCTCATCAATACATTTCGAAGACCTTAAAAATTTATAAATTTATGAAATGTAAATTTATACATTACGTTAAAAATGTGAATAAATTATTTTAATCACCTTTTATTATAACCCATTATTTATCGTAACAGCAATTATTTTAATAATGTTTACAGTGAACTTTTATATAAGAAAAAAATATTTTTCTGTATTTAAACCAAACTGAAGTTAGTATATTGTATGAGAGTTATCCGGTAAATAAATGGTATTTTTATATTTAATATGAAATTCCATTATTTTTTTCTTTATTTGACTTACTCACTTTTATTCAACTTTTTATTTTTCAGTTACGCATTCCAAAGGGAAAAAAGTCTGCTTTTAAATTAAAATATGTACGGCACAACTTTGTTAGCACAAATTTCTTTTTTATGTATCAAAAAATATATATTATTTACCTTTAAGCTCTTTTATAAGAACAAGCAATATATTTAGTAAAGAAATATCATTATTATGTTCATGCATTTTGAATTGTTTTATTTGTTAGTAAACATACACTACATTTTTAAATATAAAATTTAGAATTATGAAGAAGTATTTTCACGTGTATTTAAAAAAGAAATATTAAATTTTTAGTGTGTTCAAATAATCATCCATGAAAATTTTAATAATATTCTTATTGTTTTTTCGTAAATGCCTAGGGATACAAAGGAATATAAATAGCAAAACAATATTTGTAAAATAGATGGGACTTTTTTGTTTTTAAAACTGAAAAGAATTTTTTTATGGAAATTCTCCCATTAATCGACGAATAACGGAAGGATAAATATATATAGAACATGATATACGTTTTAGGTCACACAGTTTGAAAGGGAATTAAATTCAATTTCATTTTTAAATATTTATAAATTATTTCTTATAAATTTATATGGTTTAGATGTCATAGGATCAATGAACATTAAATTAAATTCGTGTAAGTATGTACAAACCGTTATGTAATATATATATATGTATATATATATATATATATATATAAATTTAAAATCATAAAAATTAGGAAAAAAAAAATGTGTTTCAGAAAATGCTTAGTTTCTGTAATAAGTCAATAAACAAACTTAATAAAAATATAACAAAAAAAATTATTATCGCAATGCTTAAAACGGACGGATTATTAACATTAAATTTTGCAGCAAATAACTATTAAAGTAACTCCTTGAATATATACATGATACATGCAGATTTTTTCAATATTTAAAAGTCATTAAACATAAGAGGTGAAACGTGATATCATGTATCAAATGAATGCATATATTTAGAAAGTGTTATTTATCCCCAAAAAACTGTGCGACTGCTGTATGTCTTTAATTAAAAAAAAAATCTCTGTGCTATTTAACTATTTTTTCTCGCAAATCATTCGCCCACTTCAGTTAATTCTAAAGCAATGACTTAAATGTCAAATTGTCTCGGAATACAAAAATGTTAAATGTCCCGAATAACATAATTACCTGCTACACAATTTTTATTATGCGTCTCTGACATAAATCGTTCGAAGTTTGATAATATTTTAACGCTTTCAAAATCATAATTGGTTTATTTATTTTTTTAAGTAGTTTTCAAAAAGTTTATTATGATTTTTTGCAGAAAATCAATCATATGTCGTTAATTAAAACTCATTTAAATTCAAGATTTTTGTTCCATACCCTTTTCGATAAAACCAACATAGTTTTCGCAAGAATTTGTTAAACATAATACCAGGAAAAACGTAAATAAATCTATACTTCCTCGTTCTGATTTTTAAAAAAAAATGAATTATTTAGATAATTACATCCCATCACTCATTTTCCTTATTTTAAGTTTTATGGTGTAAAAATTGTTATGTAGTATTTAAATTAAGGATAATAGTTCAGTAATGTACGACATAGTACTTACTATAAGACAACCACATTATAACTAAATTTGAATCATCATTCTAAAAGATGTCGAAAATTTGGGGGATTACGAATGGAGACCAAAACGCACAATGGAAGCAAAAAGTGGAATTTTCCTTTCTAAAATGCAGTAAAACTTTTAAATAATGGACATCTCAGGACAGCAGAAATTGTTCGTAATTCTGAAATCCCCGTATTTAGAGGTAGAATTATACAAATAATAAATGTTTTGGTGATTGGAAATGTGTTCTCTAATACAGATGTCTGCTGTTAGGGAGTATCCCTAATGGAGTTTTTACTGTATTTAATTTTGATGGACTTGTACTTTTATAAGGAATTTTCCTAGTTTGCAAGCTAATGTTTCATCACATGATTTCTGTTATAAAAAATTGTATTATCTCGTTTAAAGGTAAAATATTGCATTTTATTAATCATGTATAACACTATTATATCGTAACTACTTCAGTACTAAAAGTCAAACTCTTTTAAACCAATAATTAAAAAGAGGTTCAAAATTGTGCATGTACGAATTATAATACGAACGAAAGTCTAATAAATATTTCCTATACTAAATTAATTAATTTTAATTTTCATGAAGTTTTTGCGAGCTTCTCTCTATATTTCTCTTATAAAAGATTGTATTCTGTCATTTAAATACAAATTTCCTTTTCAGAATCATCAGAAGTAGCACTATTAATGTGCTAAAAATAATGTTTGATTGACATTGTAAATGACGCTCTAATAAAGGCTATAGTGCACCTCCTCGTTAATATCAACCAAAAGGAACAAATCAAGGACAACAGGATTAAGAAATTTATAAATCAAATAAAATCAAAGACAAAAAACAAAACAAAAAAAACATATATTTTTTTCACGTTAGATAATTTTATGCGCACAGTAAGATGTAGTAATACAATAACTATACGACATTATGAACATTTGGCAAGTGTATATACGTATTTTTTAAACATTATACCAAATTAAAAAAAGACTGTAAAAATCTCATATTGAAAAAGAAATTATTTTGAAAAAAATGTAAACAAATTAATTTAATATCTATTAATAAATGAAGAAAAAATAACATAGAAAATGTTATTATTATTTGATTCCGAAGTTTATCACTTTCCACATATTTTAAATATTTTTAAGTGTTATTTATTTCTGATATAATGAGCGGCTTAATTTAATTTTTTTTTTTTTTAATCTTTTACTTATAACATAAAACCATTAATGTTATAATAAAATGTTACAATAAAACAATTTTTCATCATATCACATTATATCTCTTTTGGATCATTAGTAAAATTATTTGTGGAAATTTACTTATCTTGGATGATTATTTTATTGCGTGTTTTATCACATTAACCTCTATTTCGTATGTTTTACTTATCTAATAGCTTTATAATAAAATAAATATACTTAAGCATTTTTTATTTGTGACAAAAGAGATATAAAAAATGCTGCTAAAATATTATCCATTATTTTCCACAAACAATCGAAATACGAAAACATAAATTATGTATTAGAAACTGTTAAAAAATCCATATTTCGAAATATATATTAAAATTTGAAATTTTGTGTTTAATTTTGTATTATAATTTAAAATGTTGTTGTATTCATATACAAAATAATTAAAAGAAATTTTCTTAATTCTTTTAATGCGAGCATATGTGATACAAAAAATATATATTTTTTTAAGACCTCTTCTTTTATGAATAGTTTATGACATGAAACTTAGAGAAAATCAGTTTTAAATAGGGCTTTCGGAGAGAATATGAATTAACGGCTTAACCCTTTCAGGAGCAAAGTATTTGTATTTGTAAAATACTGAAATGATTGAATGACACCGGAATTGACAAACAAATGTATTTAAAAATAAGTAAAAGCTTTACTTCACGTACATAAAAAAAATTTAAATTTTATATCCAAAATTCTAGTGCCAGTGTGCGATTTTGGGATTAAAATGAAGTGATCCAAAAATGAAACATCAACCTTAAAGGGTTAATCTAGTAACGAACTACATGCTTATTTATAATAAATAAGTTGAAAAAACTTTGCTTTCTAATGATTATATTTTTCAATGTACATGTTGTACAGTGAGAATTATTAGAACCTGATTTTAAATTATCATACCTTCATATATTATATAGAATCACAAACGTTGAGAAATAATTAACGAAAAGTATTAATATCATGAATGAAATATAATTTTCAGGCAATTTACATTTATCTAAATTTAACAGGATGATTCTATGAAAATTATTGAAATTACGCTTCAAGTTATGCTTATTAGAAGTACTTAACAAAATGCTATATGTGTAAACATAACAAGGATAATTTAAATTCGAAAAAATGAATAAATAATGAGTTTCCGTTATGTTTATTATTTTTTCTTTCAATCGATATTTTATTTCTGCCGTAACCATTAATTTACACATTTATGCACATTAGCAGAGAAAAGGGCATTAATTTTAATATAAGTTTTATATTACTTACCCCACGGTTGTTCATTCGTAGCTGGAGACTGTGCACGTATCCCAGAAACCTCAGTCCAGAAACTTACAAATAATTCCCAAAATAAAATACATCCTGCCATTGTAAAAATAAGCGACATTTCAATCAAAAATCTGTTAAAATCCTTTGAAGATATCCAGTCATATGTAAAGCAAAGCACTAAAGACGACATAAAACTTATGTTACATAATTCGAAATCTCTAAAATTATTCTTTTCCTTAATCGTAAATATCCTTTAGAAATACTGTACTTGGTAACAACATTTCAGAAACTCTAAAATATGCGTAACTACCAGGACACAAATCCTTTATGTCAAATATATCACTCAAACTTCATAAAGAAGTTAATATTTTTCTACTTCGTATAAGTACTACTTTGATTCATATAAAAAGTTTACACAAATCTTTATAAATCTAAAACACCACAATAGCGAAAAAATAAGAAAGTCATATTCAATACTGTTTCAAATTTGTTTCAAAATTTCCACCGCATAAAATATCCGTGTTCCAAAAAAAAAAAAAAAAAAAAAAATCCAAAATTAAACTATTAAAATATCTTCTGTTATGAAAAAAAGACACAGATACACATTTTTATCACATATATCAGCATCACTTAATTCAAGAAGAAGCAAACATCAATGGCAACGATCTTTGCATAATTCATTTTAATTGGTCACTGTTATTTGTAACATCTTTTTATTATTATTATTATTATTTAAAATGAGTAATGGAATTCAGCCACACATTGTTTTATCCGATAGTCAGCGTGAGAAACATATCCCCTAAATTCTATTAATACGATATTAAGGGATGAAAAAACTATCAATTATGACTGTACAGGTGAACAGAGATCTAATGGACCATCCGACAAATGAACTATCCGGTACGGACCACAACAGACACTGTCTGTTTCTGATATGAGAGGATCACTTGGATTCCCCTCCAATGCGAATCGATTCCTAAGGTTTTATGGATTGTCGCAAGAGGGCGCTTTATTACAGAGCGCCTAGATACTTCACCTTATGCAAAGTTTGTGTTTGAAGGCATGCAAGGTGATGTTCTTTATTCCTTAGATTTTTTTTGAAAAAAAAAATTGCTTTCTAAAGAGGAATTGTTCAAAGTAAAGAAAAAAAAAAGGAGATAGAATTTTCCACTTCGTTGATTTCTTTTGATTGCGTAATAGATCAAGAAGATAGATTTCTGCTTAAATGTTAAGTTTGGATTTAAAATGAATTGCCCAATATGAAGAAGGATTATTAAATGTTCGCATTTTATATAATGGCGATGTTATATTTATAGTATAAACGTAAAATATCTAAATAAGCTATCTTAGAGTTGAGAATTTGTATGTGTATTGAAATAAATATCTAAGTTAATATATAAATATTTAATGACATAATAATTTAAAAGAATAATTTACCATTGAGTATAGTATCTTTAAATGATATGCATACACATGAAGAATAACTTCATTAATTGAATTCGGAAATTTTTAGAAATGGCTTATACATCTTTAAACAACTTCTTTGAGTGTTGTTGTTTTAGATCATAAAAACAGAAGCAGAGAAATTTTATGCTATATAACATTATCAATTATTTTATTCAACGCTTTTTATTTATGGACTTAACAAATTTAATTGTAATTAACAATGTTTTTAGAACATTGTTTCAAATTTTTACGCTCTTTAATGAACTGTATAACTGTTCAATAAACAAAATGCACGCTTATGATAGGTTTCAAGTTAAGGAGAAATGTAAATTTAAGAAAATCATAGACAGATAATCGACAAATTAGAAATAAATGCTAAAAATGCAGTTAAATGTAATGTAAAAATGTTTCTTTTCGTACAACGTTAAAAAAAAAATATATATATATATATATCATACTTATGATAATCTAAAATGGAGCATTACTTGGATAGATGTTTCATATTGAAATAAATGAACAATTTGTAAATCAGTACTTTTAAAAAAATGATTAAAAAAGGCAAAAAACAAACAAACAAACATTCATGAAGACTGTAAAGGTAAATAGGTTCGTTGAATTTGATGCATTTAACAAAGAGATATAAGTATCGCATTGTTTCAAACAAATAATTGAATTTAGGAACCCATCCTCTTAGATGTCTGCAATCAAAATTCCATACCCAAAATAAATACCTGTTGTTCAATATACACCGAAATCTAATATGTATCTATTTAAGTGAAAACAACAGAATATTAAGTTTGATTAAATTGCGTGCATTAGTTTTTGAGACATAGCTTTTACGAAAATCATGACAAATTCGGCATATCAGCACCAGCTGTTGTACGATTTACGCCATAACCTAATCGTAACAGCTTACGTGAACGTCTAACTGAATCTGAAGTTTGGTGAAAATCAGCGGATTAGTTTTTGAGATAGAACTATTGCGGAAATCGTACAACATGCAGTACAGCAGCATCACCTGTTTGACACCAAAAGCTCATCAGTACCAGTTTATATCAAGATCAAAATTTATTAAATTCCGTGTTGAGGTAAAGTTCTTGCTGAAATCGTAAAAAAGCAGAATAGTAGTGCCATCCGTTTGATGTTATACACCAAAAACTAATCAGCATCAGTTTATATCAAGGTGTAACTGAATCTAAAGTTCTCTTTAAATTACCTTGCAGCATTTCTTTAGATAGATGGCCCAAAAAAGTTTTGTCATATAGAGACAAACTAACAGAAAGACTCACACACAGACATTTTCTAAAAACCCTAAAATCGTATTCAGGACCTTCTAAAACTTTTAATTCCATCGAAAACTTCAAGTCGAAATTTTTAACGAATTTAATAGTTTATTATTAAAAAGAGAGAAGAAAGTAGAAGTATCGAATATGGAATATCGAAGTGCATGACTTCTTTTAATTAAATGCTACATATTTACTAAATTATATTTACTAAAATATAATACTAAAAATTTTTTTTATAAAAAATAAAAGATACAATAAATAATAAAATTTATTGTGCGTGAAATTTATTAGAGAGGCCGCCGTGGCGAGTGGCCCCTCGTTGTCTGCATCCCTTTTTTCTTCCACTTATTCCGACTCTTTTGCGGAAGCAAGGTTCATAGGTCCCCAGCCACGTCCCGAGTAAAAGACACTCTAGCGAAAGCGAGGTTTATAAAAAAGGAAAATTGAAACCGGACAAATATAATAGTCATTTTTCTAACAATAAATCGTGATTATTTTTTCAACATATAAACGTGAATTAATTAATAATTAACAATTATTGATAAAAGTGTACTTTTTAAAATATTATGCTCTTCATGTTTTATTTA
This sequence comes from Maratus speciosus, assembly GCA_963932465.1. Lineage (NCBI taxonomy): Eukaryota > Metazoa > Arthropoda > Arachnida > Araneae > Salticidae > Maratus > Maratus speciosus. The sequence goes on along the minus strand of OZ010786.1, from coordinate 538,842,282 downwards.
TAATTTATTTCCTAATTTTTAGACATGGAAGAGATGACTATGGTATTGATACAAAAAATTGCAAAAAAAAGTATATTTGTATTTTGGTAACATTAGACGATAGCATATAAATATTTCATTTTTTTTTCACTCCACCCTAATTTGTATGCAATACATCACTGATAAATGCCTAAATTTTAATTTCACTTGATTGGTCACTTTATGGAAGTTGTCCTAAATATTTGACTAGTAAATAAAATTTTTAAAAAATCTTATCATACGATCAAATGTATTTAAAATTATTACATACATATGCTTATAGGTTATCACATATTCAATATATTCCTTTTTCGGATTGCGTTATAATATTTCTACTGCATTTTAACGTATTTTCTGAATTGATGTTAAATTTAATTGAAATCTCTGTATGCTATGAACTAAAAATGTGCTGATTGTTTTCTTTTTTGGAATTTAAAAGAAACATTAGAATTTCTATAGCTTTTAGTCTTATTTAGCCACTGCATGTAGTGGTACAATTTTAGCCACTGCGTGCAAATTTGATTAAAATCTCTGCATGTTATAAACAAAAAACTTGTGGATTTTTGAAATTTTTTTTTGAATTTAAAAGACATTGCAATTTTTGCAGTTTTTAGCCAATTTTTATCATTTAAAATATTTCATTGATGCAGTCATTTGACAAATTTTAGCGATTATTAATTAGAGCATATTACACTGTTGTTTTAACTCGTATACTGTCGCCCAAGACGAACATTAAACTCGGAGCGGCAGCGGTCGTGCGACGTATTTAAAACCCCAGACCAACACCTCCCAGCTTTTCTTCGCAAATTTGCAATAGTACATACTATTCTTACACAAGAACAAGGTACATTCTGTACAATTTCTATATAATAATTTTTTACGCATCACTTAAAATTTTTTAATAATATTTATTCATTCAAATGGTTGTTAGTGCCCTAAATACTGGGTGACTAAGTATTCGCTAAAAACATGAAGTAAGAGGTTGAAAATACTCTCTACACCCCAAACGTAAAGAAAAATGCGTCTAAAATCAAAGTGCCGATATATTATATCAACTCATATACTCAGATATATTAAAACGACATACACATATATCACAATTCAAAAAGCACATTGTATATATATTATCCATTTAGCCGTAGAATTGTGTTACAAACACTTTATTTATTGAACAGCTGAACATTACTAACTTCAACATTCCTAAATCGAAGGAAAAAAAGATAAAACATCACCCAAAGGTGATCCAATTCCAATCAAACCTTTCTTTAGGAAATGCTTCAAAAACAGTTAAAAGGTTTTATTTTGTTATTTAACTGACTACTGTGTCTTGTAGAAAAAAGAAACTCGAAACTATAGTCTTATTTCCTAGAACTCAAGGATTTCACAGAAGAAAAATTCTATTTTTTTTTTTTTTTTTTTTAGAAAGACTTGAGAAATCCTTTGAGAAAATGAAAACATGATTTTCGTTTTCGAATTTATATCATTGATTTTATTATTCCATTGAGTGTTTTATTAACAAAACACTTTAATTTCCGATACCGGTAATCTATTTTTGCTGAATTGTTTTATTTAAAAGTTACAAATATGTGTATAAACGATGTGTGTATCGTTTTAAAATAAATATTGCAATTGGTAACGATACATTAAAAGAATTAAAAAGAAATAAGAATTATTTTGGCCGAAAAATATCAACCGAATACATTTATAACTTTTTCTTGCTTTACATAATAGATTTGATGATATAGATAAAATATTAAAATACAAAAATATTAAACAAAATCTGCAATACTACCTTAAAATATTCGATAATTTGGTATTTACCCTAAGGAGTTATACATTTATAGCCTCAGTACAAGCGCAAGGAATTATCCATTTAATATTATAGTTACATTCTACTATACATACATTTTTACACTATACATAGTCAAATAGATAAAATTCGATGCACAGTTTTATTTCCGTATGTAAAATAAACTGGCATAAAACGTATTGGGGATTTTAATTGATAGGGAATGGGCATGGGACATTATAAATAGTCCTTCATAACACTTAATATTCAAGAAATATTCATTTTTTCGCTATTTTTTTTTTTTTTGTTTCTTGTGTGATAAATATATACGATAATTAATTTAGTGTGTTCTCAATAGTATTTAAAATGCAATTAAAAAATGAAGTTGGAAATCTCTTGTCCCCCGAAGCCACTGAAAAAATACTCTAACATCTAACAAATCATTTCAGTTTCTTTACATGTATATTTTTACTTTCTTCTATCTTTACAAGAAGATAGTATTGGATTCATGAAAATTTCCGGTTTTCGACGGATTTACACGTTTTCGGGTTCAAAGATTCCAAAAAACATGTTTTTACAAATTGTCTGTCTGTGAGTCTGTGAGTATGTGTGTCTGTCTGTCTGTCCGCCTGTCTGCCTGTATGTGACACAAATTTTGTGGGCGCTCTAGCTCAAGAACTATTGCATGGAATTTAATAAAAATTATATTCAGGAAGTCCCTGATATAAATTGGTGCTGATTAGTTTTTGGTGTAAATCGCCCAACAGGTGGCGCTGCTATGCTGCATTTTGTAGGAATTCCGCAATATCTCTATCTCAAAAACTAATGCACGGATTTTATAAAACTTCAGATTCAGTTAGCCCTTGATATGAATTGATGCTGTTTACGTTTTGGTGTTAATCGCCCAACAGATGGCTCTGCTATGCTGCATTTTGCAGGATTTACACGATTTCCGCACTAGCTCTATCTCAAGAACTAATGCACACATTTTCATCAAACTTCAGATTCAGTTAGTCCTTGATATGTAATGATACTGACTAATGACTATATGTTGGTGTAAATCGTCCAATAGCTGGTGCTGCTGTGCTACATTTTGCACGATTTATTCAATAGCTCTACCTCAAGAACAAATGCACGAATTTTCATCAAACTTCAGATTCAAGTATACCTTGATTAATATTGCTGCTGATTATGTGTTGGTGTAAATCTCTCAGCAGGTGGCGCTGCTATGCTGAATTTGTCATGATTTGTGCAATAACTCTTTCTCCAGAACTATGTACGAATTTCCCCCAAACTTCATATTCAGTTAGACGTTCACATACATTTATGATGATTAGATTCTGGTGTAAATCATCTTATAAATGGCGCTGCTATGCTGCATTTTTGCTGGATTTACACGATTTCAGCGATAGTGTTACCTCAAGAACTAGTGCACGGAATTTCATCTTCTTAGAATCCTCATGATGATCATAGATTGCCATTTAATTTTGGCACAGTGCTAACGAATTTTTGAGGTATTGACATATATCAGATAGATGAAGGTTTTGGGATTGGTACATCCGACTTCTTTCATTCTGTATAATTTATTAGCTTTGCACTCAAATTTATCAAGAAATGAGAACTTTTTTTAGTTATTTTGTGGAAAATGAATCATGTGTCTAAAATGATTCTTTTTAGAAACCAACAGGATATAAAATTCCCTGCCAATGCATTTTTCTAAAATTATAATATATTATATTTTCGACAAATTAGTGATGAATACGTATCTTGAATTCACATTTTTCATTACTAATACTGAGATTGATGTAATCATAATTACTACATAAAGAAATCGGAGATTGCACGTCAATCTTGTTAAATGAGGTGCATTCGTAATATAACTAGTTTCATAAATATTCAGATTTTTGTACAATAGCTGTTGCAACTTTATTAAAAAAATGCAGGAATACAAGATTTCTTGCAAGATATATATATTGAATTCAGTAATACGGAAATTATATGACTTCATCTTAAATACGACGTAGTCATCATGGCAAACTAGAAGCATTAGCTACCATGAGATATAAATTATTGATTTAAAAGCGTAAGAAAGTATTTAATAGAGTGAAGAAAGCTTTTATTAATACCTTTTTAAATTTTGCTTAAATTTTCATAATATTTGAAATGACTGAACAGAATTCTGGAACGATTACATACAATAAATTTCAAACGATATGTTTCGGTAGTTTTTGCGCTGTTATATAAGGACAAACGGATAAACTGACGAACGACCAGACGACGATATATATATATATAACTTTGAACCAAAATTTATCTAAAAAGTTCGTATAATGATGTTAACCAAAATTCTAAATAAGGATGGCCTGTAAAAATGCAATACATTAATCATTATAAAAAATATTATATTAAAACTAATCAGCGTAGAGCACCCACAAAGCAAACTTAAAATATTGAAAACCTAAATAGTCTAATATTATGCTATCGTAAATCTTATAAAGTAATTGAATAAAACAAAAGCGGAAAAATTTAGTTTCAAAAAGTGGATCAGCTATATAAGCCTGAGTAAAGTTTAACAAAAGGAATGCATTGAACAATATCAAGAATAAGAATAACATATATTGTTGGACTTTTCATCAGGGGATATATCCCACAAAAATAAGCAAAACACAGTGGATTTCTAATTGAGATAAGCATGTATTGCATTTAAGAACCATTTCTAAAATCTGCCTGATCAACAGTGCAACCAGATTTACAAGAAAATAAAAACCGAGAAAAATAACAAATGCAAAACAAAACCATTAAATTCCATGAAGTATAATGAAAACATTAAGAAAACTGTGAAATAAATTAAGGATTAATAATTAGAACAGAAAGAATGTAACAAGCTCTATATTAACTATGAGTAATAATTTTAGAAAAAATGTTGTTTAAAATGATATTGAAATAAATTTTTAATGTATTTAAATTATATAAGTTACATAATGCGAAAATATATTTAATATATCTTTAAATAAATAATTAGATTAAATATTATATTAAAATAATGCAACATACCTTATACTAATTAATGTTAGAAATTTTAGCTGATGATATTAAATAAATTTTAAATATTTATTACTTTAAAACAGATGTGATAATTAATATATTTCATATATACATATATATATATACATACATACATATATATATATATATATATATATATATATATATATATATATATATATATATATATATATATATATATATATATATATATATATAAGGAACATATTCAAATATATTTTGCGTAAAAATATGTTACACCGTATTAAATAAAATTTCTCGTTCAAAAAAAGCAAAAAAAAAAAAAATATATATATATATATATATGTATTTTGAACATTGATCTTAAAATTTCTTCACAATATTAAAAAAATTAAGAATAAAGACAAAATAAAATAGATAGTTATAAATAAAGTTTTGGGATAAATAATAACTTACACAATCACATAATAACCAGAGTGAACTTGGGATAAATATTTTTAACGATTTTTTCCCTTAATTTACTGTAAAAAATGTAGCATTTAAACATTAAATGTCTAATTTTATAGCAATTTCATATTTATTATTTTTTCTCCAAAATAGTAAAAAGATTATCCTAAAAAATGCATATGAAATATATTTGTATTTCTGCTTTTTTACATGTTTATTTCTTGCCACACTTAAATAAAGGTTCATGCAATCCTCGCATAATTGTTTTACAAAATATATAAACTGTATAAAAAGCATTTAATAAACATGTTAAAATAAATACTGCACAGAAAACACTCTTTAAAAAATATCTCGTTGCAAATATGTTTAAAGCTAATGCATTATAAAGATTTTACTCATTCTTTCTCCGAAATATGACAAATTTGTAGAAATAAGGACAAATTAAAATAGTCAACTATAAATATTTGTGAAAAAAAATACACCCACACAAATCAATCGGAATTAACTTTGGATAAATATTTTAAAGGATTATTTTGCCTAATTTTCTGTAGAAAATTAAGTATTCAATTCCTACTATTTTATATACAAAATCTCCAATTTTATTAGAAATATCATATTTTTTTCATTTTCCCAAAAAAAAGAAAAAAATTATCCTAGATAATGCACATGAAATATATTTGTATTACTGCTTTTTTACGTTTAGATTTCTTGTCACATTTAAATACACTTTCTTGCAAGCCTCGCATAATCAGTTTACTATATATATCAATTGTATAAAATAGATCCCTTCTTTACCAGCACATTTCAATTCTTAACGTTCTTTTCCTTTTACGCTGATATCAAAATTCGATCAGTAGCCATCGGGGTATTTCAATACACGTATTCCATGATTTTCTCGTTAAGAGAAGATTTCTCGCAGGACAGCTGAATAGAGAAGAAAAGAAGAGCATAGTAAGCAGAGCATGAGTAGAAAAGGAAAGATAAATGTTAGATTTAAACAATTTCACTTCACCACTCCCTCATAGATTTTTATTCATGTAAATCTGTATAAACCACAAATAGCACAGTAGGGGAATATGTTCCTTATGTAATAAATAATCTTTTTTAAAAACAAACTGTTATGCTATTATGTCGAAAAGGCTATAGGTAAATAAACATAATTTTTTTAATTCTCAAGAATTCATTTATTCTTTCATTCTTTTTCCACTCTTCATTTTTATACCATTATGTGTGGCAGAGTATGGGTAGGAATAGTGTATTTATATATTTTTTCTAAGACATTAATTGTAAAATAGATTAATTAAAATTTTACTGTTAATATTTCGCGCAAAAATTAAATATCTTCAAAAAAAAGTGTGTAAAAAAAAATATTTTCATTTAATTATCTGAAAAATGAAAAAAAAAAAAAAGTAATGGAAGGATATTAGCCCAGTGGTAGGGAAGGAGAAAAAGGCCGAATTCGAAATTAATGAGGGGAAATCTGGAAATTGTTTTAATCCCTTTAGTTTAGGTCTAGAATGAATATGCTAAATCTCCCCCCTCGTAGTAGGTGATCGTTAGAAAATATATACATATTTATGTAAAAAAACACGTTTTTTAAATACCATAACAATATCACAAAATAGCTAACTCTGTCGAAAACATTGTCAATACAAATGTTATAGAACTTAAAATTCTGAGTAAAATGAGTACCAACACTTAATATTTTTGTTGTACATTGAGGTCACAATTCTACTTTGAAGTTTTAGACCCGTGGTCAGTTTGTTGAGCTCATAATTAATTAGGAGAAAACTGGAAATTGCTTTAATCCCTTCAGTTTAGGTCTAAAATGAACGTACTATGTTTTCTTCCTCGTACTTCGGTGAATGTTAGAAAATATGTACATATTTATTTTCAAAAAACACGTTTTTTTTTTTTTTAAATTACAATAGCAATATCTCAAAACAACTAACTCTATAAAAAACATTGTCAATACAAATGTTGTAGAGCTTAAAATTCTGAACAAAATGAGTACCATTATTAATATTTTTGTTCAACATTGATGGTACTCATTTTATACAGAATTTTAAGCTCTACAACATTTGTATTGATAAAGTTTTTTTTTTATATAGTAGCTGTTTTGAGATATTGTGAAGGTAATTAGAAAAAACGTGATTTCCGAAAATAGATATGTACTTATTTTCTAACATTCACCCAAGTACGAGGAAGAAAACATAGTACGTTCATTTTAGATCTAAACTGAAGGGACTAAAATAATTTTCAGTTTTCTCTAAATTAATTCTAAGTTCAATTCCCATAGCACGATTCTAAAACTTTAAAGTAGAATTGTGACCTTAATCTTCAACAAAAATATTAAGTGTAGGTACTCATTTTACTCAGAATTTTAAGCTCTACAACATTTGCACTGACAATGTTTTTGGCAGAGTTAGCAGTTTTGAGATATTGCTATGGTATGTAAAAAAACGTGTTTTTTTACTATAAATCTATGCATATTTCTTAACGCTCAACTAGTACGAGGGGGAAAACATAGCATATTCATTGTAGACCTAAACCGAAGGGATTAAAAGAATTTCCAGCTTTCCCTAATTAATTCCGAATTCAACTCCCTGACCACTGGGCTAATAGTTCAACAATAATAATAAGTATAGTAATAGTAATAAAGTCTCAAAATGTAAAATTTCATAATAAAAATAATGTTTGTGTAATCCCTCTTAAAAATAGGTATTTTATTTCATTATTATGATTATTGTAAATTGGAATGTGATGTTTAATTAATCTAGAATTTGGAATCTTAATTTCATTTTAAAATTGTCCCTTTTAATTCACCTATGGTTTCTTCTTTTTTTTGTTGTTGTTGTTTAATTCGTTCAGTTAAAACTTACAATAATTTAAAGATAATACGATTAATACGTTTCATAATTGTGCACCTCGCAAGAAAAAAAAAAAATATATATAAACATGATGAATTATTCATTCTTTTTAAACTAAAAATATGAAATCGCAATTAAATATGAAATTTTACAGAAAAGTTGACATGTTTAATCCGCCCAAGAATTACAAAACTTTAATATTGATTTTGAAGATGTAAGAAAGGAATGACAATTACCTATTTCAATAGTTTAATTATTTTTATTCTAAAATTGTATTGAATTTTGAAATAATGAAAATCACTTAGCAGATGAGTACATATAAATATTACGTCATAAAATCGTATAAAAATTACCAAAAATTAATATTATTTGCAACTAGAATAAACAAGGGATTTCACCGACAGCCGGAATCTTGTCAGATTTCATAGATACGCGTTTACGGAGAATTACGGAAATATGATTTCTAAACATCTGGCAGGCCCCACCAGTGGCCGAGAGGTTCTGCTCTCGAAGTTGGTAGACGGGAGGTGCTGTGTTCGAACCCAATCGCGCCCGTCGGCCTAATCGTTCGGAGTTTTCGTGTTTTTCTTCGAACCTTGGATTTCCAAGAGTTAATACGGGTTAGGTTCCCTTAGAAAGTCCCCCACGAAGGGCACTTCCCTCTAAGAGCCTATATCCCTCGTCTTGATAATTGGCCGTCATAAGCACAACAACAACAACAAAACTTCTGGCTGAAGTATGCAATTCTTCAAAAACATAAAAATGTACATACAACCTGGTCATTATATGAAAATGATGTTTATAATAAAATATTTAAAGTGTAGCAAAATAATTATGTCTTGTATTTTTTATATGTATCAGACGCTGCAAAAATCCTATAATGAAATATTTCGGTGTTAACGTCTTGTATAATCGGCATTATTAATGTATATTAAATAAATTTTTGAATAAATATTACTATAATTCTCAATAATAATCCACGTAAAACAAGCAATACTAATATATAAAGAAATAATACTTTTCATTGCATACATCTCGAGGAGAGCGAATTATAGACTTTTAGTAACTATGGACTCATTTCGTATATCTGTTTTTCGCAGACCCTTATGATTGAAGTCTATATTTTCTCTAGTCTTTGGATTATAGAATATAAATTATGTAAACGACGATTACTGTTACAAAATTCCGTAAACAATAATATAAGGAAAATTATGCCCAATAATGGAAAATACAAGTTGCATATGGACATTGGACATGCACGCAATTATATTGTGCTACTGGGGAGTTACCTACTCTACCAATTTCATCGTATACTCTTACAAAGAAATTTCCATCAACTGAGAATCTGCAAAGAAAGCTATTTATCCGGGAGATTTTGGAAAGGCATATGGAACCATCACCAAGAGAAGCTATATAAAATTGAGTCTATAACAGTTAGCTGGAAAGAGTATAGCTGACAGCAATTCGCTGACTGGACGTTGAGCCGACAAGTATATTTAGTCGGCACGAACATCCGAAAGACAAATAGCTGACAGTGACAGTTAGCCTACGGGGATTATTAGCCGATAAGATATTTAGCTGAACCCACAAATAATCAATATGGACTAATAGCCAATAGGACAATATGTCGACAAATCGATAAGCCGTCAGGAAAATTAGCCGACAGGATAATTAGCTAATACGAAAATTATCTATTTACTATTATGTAATGTATAACAAACATGGCAATTAGCCGAGAGGGAATTTAGCCGACAGGTCAGTTAGCTGACCGGACAATTACCCGAAAGGACATTTAACTCACACGTATATTTAGCCAATATATTTAGCCAAAAATACATTTAGATCATACAGTTATGTGGGACAGTTGAAACCTCAATAACTGGTTGCCATCATATATCAGCGTTTCTAATAAATGTATTTATAATATAGAGTTAAATCTCGAAATCTCGTCACCTTCATAAACAAACATTTTTATTCGATCACCGTAATACTGTACGGATTCCGAATAAAACTTCAATAAACCACCCGTGTTATAAGTATATTCTTTTTTTTTTCGAGCATAATTATTTATTTATTTAAGCCTTAGAATATGGATAGCATTTTATATGCATTACTCAGAGCTTTTATGAAATGGAATTCAACATTTTATTCGAATTGCATATTAAACCTTGATAATTCGTCATTCTCTCAAACTGACAAAATATTTTATAAATACAGCCATTATATGTATGATATACGCTAAAACATCGATATGCTCGTCATATCTTTATTTACAATGATTGGAAAAATGTTATGGATGTGCAAAATATTTTTTGTATAGATCTACAATAAAAGCAAGATAACTCGTTTTATACAGGATACTGATTTTATACAGGAAATTTTAAAACATAGGTTTGCACTATACTCGCGATTAGTTGCTGTATCATATGTGCATTTTATAAAAATTACTTTTACAAATGTCTTTATAATTATAGGCAAAAACCTCGAAAATGAGTAACACTATTACATTGATTTATATTCATCAAATAAGATAAATATTTTAATGAAATCTAGCATAATATTGATACGTCCTCACACCCATAAATTTGTGTTATTATAAATGAAATACAATATGGTATAAAATGCGTGCTAAAACCTCGCTAATGCGTCACATTTGTTAATCTATGGTTTTAGTTAAACAAATCAACACAGTGTACAACTATACACTGAAACCTCTAGAACATGTCATCGTCATATATCTGTGCTTTTATTCATCATAATATCATCAATTTACTTTAGATTTCATAGATAATCTCGATATTTCGTTAATCACTTGAAAATGTTTTATGTACCCGAACAATACGTTAGATAAACATCCTAATAAATTATACATTTTTATTTAATAGGATATATATGTCATATATTTTTTCACAATAGATCGATAAGTCATCCACCTAATAAAGCTATGTTTTTATTTACTCAAATGTCAATAATGGATGGTATAAACTTACTAATAGATATTGATGCAATGCTAATGGATTATATATACTTGCTGCAGCCTGAATAATTTCCCATTGTTATAACTCAGTGCATTTACACAAAAGAATAAATAATACTATGCAAATGCTGTAAAACCACGGTAAATTGTGTCTCTCATTAATGGTCTCAGCGCCCTAACAATATCGAAATTTCGTAAAAATTTCGATTTTCAGTTTTTTATTTTATTACATACTTTCAACTGCTTCATGGCAAAATTTGAGACTGACGATTCACATAGAACTGCAGTTACGACTGAATTCACAAGTATAAAATATCGAATTCACCCTTTAAAAGAAAGGTTTAAATTCATTTCTTTCTTTTTTTCACATTTTTATTGTTGTATCTTTCTTTACCAAATATGAATGAAGGGACTTGGGTTTTTTTTTTATTGTACATCATCACATATCTTAAAGATTTAAGTATCGGATTTTTAATACTTTGATAACTTTCGTTAAAAAAAATTCATTTGTACAAAAAACACTCATTTTCTCTGCTTTTTTCCGGTCCATTTAATTTTTTTTTTTTTTTTTTTTTTTTGGAAAGCTATTGCTCTTTTAATCCTAATTGCTAAAAAAATCCGGTATTTATATTTCTTCTGAATATCATTAATAACCTTCAATATATAAATCTGATTAAAATTTAATAAAATAAAATGCTAGAAGCATTTTAAATTATGTGGTTAAAATTGAACTTTTTTAAAAATTTGTGAAAAAAATAATTTTAATTTCTAAATTTTGTTGGATTAAATAATTTGTAATTAACATCTTTAATAATAATATCTAAAAAGAAAAAAAAACATTTTTTTAATGTTGAAAAAAAAAAAAAAAAAGTAGTGAATTTGTGACTCTCAGAATTCAAGATTTGTGGTTTTGGTTGTTGTTTTATACACTGTAAAAAAAACACTGAAATTCTACAGATGTAAAGCTACTGAAATCTGTATGAATACTAAAATTTTATCTGTACAATGTACAAAAAATATGTAAATCTACAAAACAAGTTTTTGTAAAGCTACAAAAATCTGTACCTTTACAAAATAATCTGCTAAAGTTACAGTAATATTACTAAAATGTTATCTGTAACCCGGGTTGCAGTTATATAAAAAGTTCTAGGCATCCCAGTTTCCTAAAAAATTCTAAGTAACCTTATATATTTTTTTATTTACCGTGCAAAAGTGTATATGTTTCACGTATTTTTGTTGTTGCCGTTATATAGACAATTCTAGGAATCCCAGTTTCCTTGAAAAAATTTAGTAACTTTACAGATTTTGTTTTTACAGTGCACTAATTAGGACATGTCAGTCAATCTTCTGGGTATAAAATTGGTATTGAAAGGTCATAAAAGCGGATCCTTGGTCGAGAACGACATGTGGTCTTGTCTTTCGAGAAAGCATGCCACCTTGCTTACCTCGATCTGATGTGAAGAGTTGACATAGAAAACCTGTCATATTTGGTAAAAATGATTTTCGCTGTTATTCATTAAAGCTCTGCGTCCAGCATATTACCAGTACTTACTCGGTTCAGATTCGACACTGGTATTTCTCGGTATATGTTTCTGGTGTAAATTTTTAAATATTCTGAAACACTTATGAAGGCGATTGCTATGTCACACACTGTAAAAAAAAAAAAAAAAAAAAAAAATCTGTAGTTCTACATACGTAAAGTAACATGCTTACTAAACTTTCATCTGTAACTGTACAAAAAAAGCTGCAAATCTGCAAATCTAGTTTTTGTAAAGCTACAGAACTCTGTAACTTTACAAATAAATCTGCTAAAATTACAATAATCTTACTAAAATTTTATCTGTAACCCTGGTTGCAGTTACATGAAAAGTTCTAGGCATTCCAGTTTCCTAAAATATTCTTAGTAACCTTACAGATTTTTTTGATTTTCGGCGCAAAAGTGTGTCTATTACATGAATTTTTGTTGTTGACGTTACATAAAAAGTTCTAGGAATCCCAGTTTCCTAGAAAAACCTTAGTAACTTTACAGAATTCTTTTTACCGTGCAGAGGCATGCAATTATTATTTATCTCGCTCGTGGTCTAGCATCCCATTACGAAAACAAGTCTTTTTATTGCGTATTATTTTGCTTAACAATTAGTTTTGCTATTATCTCCATGTAAAAATGATAGTATCCTAATCCTGATAATATTAAAAATGTGAAAGTCTGAAAATGTTTGGCTAAGTCAGAGTCAAAACGGATGATAAAATGCCTTTGTATTTATTATACATTAGATTATTATTATTTTTTAATGTGCAAAGTTTTAACTTAAGTTAATGAAATTCTATATTTATTTGTAACACATAAAATAAAAGTTATAAAACTAAAACCTACTTTCAATAAAATATAACAATGTAATATTATATTTCGTTTATAATATTGTGACATTTCAAAGAAAGCAAAAATCGGTTTGGCATTTCAGTAATATGTACACCGATGTTAACCTTACTAAAAATATACCAGTGCGAAAACCTAAGTGATTATGCTTCCAGATTTTTTATAACTACTATTTCACACTAATAGTAATATCCGTCTTATAAATTCTGAGATAAATAAGACAAAGTTTATTTATTTGAAAATAGTCATTATAAGAATCCAGAAAACAATTACCCTAAAAACCTGTATCTGTTATGTTTGTTACATGGTACCTATATTTATTTTCGTCTCTAATGGTGTTGCCAATTTATCGGGATTCTGAATTCAAAATATCTGCCAGACTTTTCAAATAGTAATTTTCCTTTTATTTAATCAACGAAAGTGTAATTAAACATATTGAAAATTATTATTAAAAAATTCTGATATACATTTTGAATACAGAAATATGCTTAATTTTCAACACACAGTGTTTTCGATGATACTGTAACAAATATACCAATATGAGATAAAATACATTGGAAATACTTGTAATGAGACGTCAATACTGTAGAAATATTGCTATACATGGTAATTATCAACAACACGTCCGAATTGCAAAAAATATTTATTTCACATTGCAAATGCTAATAGTGAAATTGCAAAACATTTTGCACATATTTACGCACTATTAGCAAAAAAAAAAAAAATATATATATATATATATATATATTTTGCATAAATCCAGAAACATAATCAATCCAGGGTTATTCCATCATGTACACTGTAAAAAAAATTCTGTAAAGTTACTAAACTTTTTCTAGGAAACTGGGATTCCGAGAACTTTTTATGTAACGGCAACAAGAAAAATTCCTGTAACAGCGTCTGTTACAGGAAATTTTGTTGTTGCCGTTACATAAAAAGCCCTAGGAATCCCAGTTTCCTAGAAAAACTTTAGTAACTTTACAGATTTTTTTTTACAGTGTACATTTTTAGTAAGATAAACATTGTTGTAACTATTATTACTTAAATGACAAATGAATTTTCGTATTTGTCTTTCTTCGAAATGGCACGGTATTACTAACGCAACATTTGAATGAAAGTAGGTTTCATTTTTATAAATTTTAAGTACAGTATGTAAAATTTATTATTTTAAGTGAAAATTGTGCACATTGGAAAAAAATATACTGGATGATGACTACAAATGCATTTAATCATCTGTTTTGACGCTGCGTTAGACAAAAATGTTTATTTTTGCACATTTACAATATTATTAGGATTAGGTTTCAATCATTACTACATGGAGATAATAACTAAAATAATTGTTAAAATAAAATAATAGCCAATTAAAACACATGTTATTAAGACTCTTATTAGGACGGGAGACCATGAGCGGGTTAAATAATAATTCCATGCTTCTGTGACACAACGATCGCCTCATAAATGTTTCAAATATAAAACATTTCATACCAGAAAAAATATACCAAGAAATACCCCTGTTCATCCTGAACCGAGTAAGTATTGTGAATATGCCTTGCGACCATCACGGGTTGCTAATATAGTGACTTTTCCTTCTTTTATGGAATTTGTGATAAAATCAATTACTTTCAACGTTATCCGCGTTCGTTATCGAAACCATTTTTGGATAAATGTTCTGGAGGGTAATTTCTGTCTGCTAAATATTTTGTCGGGTATTTTGTTTTGTAGGCTAAATGTTTGTATCCTATAAGAAATACTGCACCAGAGAGAGAATCCAGTTCAATGATATACAAGATTTATTGAAAATTAGACTGTTGATACTTGCGACTAGCTCAATTTATTATGCTGTTTTTTTCTCTTTTAAATACAGCTTTAATTTTATACGTCTTGTTTCTTCATTTTTCGTCAAATATATCGCATTTAAAGACTGATATTCAGTTATTTATTTAATCTCTACTTCGACCATACATAATGTTGATGATTTTGCAACAACATTATGTTTATTTATAATACTTCTATTTTCCCCTTACCTTTTAATGATAATATATTTTTCCGGGTTGTGGGTATTTAAAAAAAAAAAAAAAAATACTTTGAATGCCAGATCTTTACTTACTTATCGGAGTTCCCAAACCACAATTTACAAAAACTACTTCTTTAAGTTATTTTTAAATGATAAAAATAAATAATTGAATGTAAAGAAAAATAGAAACATTTTGTAGAATACACAGATTTTTGGTTTTGAAATACTTCACGCAGATAATTTTTAAAACGTATCGCTCTATTGCTTAACTATTTAATTCTGAAATTTACTTGAAAATAGTCTTCATTTTGAAAATTCTTAGCTATAAATTTGTCTTGATTCCAATTTCCGGACTTTAAGGAGTCTATTTGTCAATGAAAATCGTTTACGATTCATAAAACACAGAGAGAAGCCTTTTTTTGCAATCAAAAACTTTTACTTCTCCAACTAACTGCATCTCATTATTTCAAAAAAACGTATGAAATTTTATGACAGCCTACATAACTCTTCTCGTTAAAGACTAAGTGTCTTTGAAATAAGTCAGGGAAAGAGGTATTTGTGTTTTGAAAAATGATATCGTGAGATCGAAAAATGATAGAACACTGTAAATTTCTCTATAAAAGAATAATTAAAAGTATAACATAAATTTTTAACCCCTCCACGTAAAATTCCACGTCACTTCAGAAATTTATAATATAATTATAGTAATAAATTTATAAATTTAATATTTAATTTATAGTAATTTGTTTTCCAATTTTACTTTACTCATTTTGGCAAAAATATTTCATGTTTACTTTAAATTGCTTCATATTTTACTGATGTTTATCTGTAAAACACTGTTGAAAAAATATATTTTTTAAAGATTCTTCAATCATCATTTCTTTTGTATCATTTCAATAGTTTCAATTTATCATCTTATATTGAATATTTGTTGTCTCTAATAATTCACAATCTTATATGACAAAATTGTTTCACTAATACAATTTGTCGACCAACATATTTTTTTCCGTTCGAACTATGGTTTGTTGTTGCACAGTGCTATGGCTAACTTTTTGGCGAAATCGGTAATTGCGTTTTCTCTTCGACTAAAATGTTGCCAAAAATAATATGATAATTAAATTTTGCTGCATTTCGAAGAGTTATAATATGAATTCAATTAAATTGGCAATAATAAATAAGAATTTATATTTACAATGTTGATCAAATTAAAATTATAAAATTAGATTTCACAAACTATGGAATTTTTATGCTATGAAAGAGGCAGAATAGATTTCCCATTATATTTAGCAGAAAATTTCTCATTGACAACTTTAAATGACGCTTAATTTATTGATGACACCATTTGTCAATTTCTTTTGTTTTTTTTAAATGTTGGACTTTTCTCAAAGCTTATAAAATGAAAAAAAAATCATTTTGACACACTTATACAATACCTTTTAGTTTTGGGAATTATAATGTATACTTTGTTTATAAAGTTAAGTCATTTTATCCTTTTAATCACTGGGACCCCACCAGTGGCCGAGAGGTTCTGCTCTCGAAGCTGTTAGACGGGAAGTGCTGGGTTCGATCCCAATCGCGCCCGTCGGCCTAATCGTTCGGAGTTTTCGTGGTATTCTTCGAGCCGTGGATCTTCCATGTGTTAATACGGATTAGGTTCCCTTAGAAAGACCCCCACGGAGGGCACTCTCCCCGGGCCTATATCCCTCGTGTAGATAATTGGCCGTCAAAAATCAACCCAACTCAACCCAACCCTTTTAATCACTGTACTTTTAGAGTTGTTTAAGTAAATATCACGAACACTGATTCAAAATGACTATTCACAATTTAACAGTGAAATAAAAATAATATCTAACATCAATAATGATAAAAAAAAAAAAAAAAAAAAAAAAAAAAAATTCTTTTCTGACTGTTTTCCCTCAATAGTGGAAAAGCTGAATCGACAGTGATTTCTTTACAACATTAACAGTTATTTCTTTAAAATTACGAAAAACTTTTATTTGAAAACTAATATAAAAATTTGAGATTTCGAAAGGCGCTATAGTATCCACATCTCCTTAAAAATAACTGGTGTCCATTTCGGATGATAATTCGGGATATTCCCATAGATACGGACACATACATAAAGGGAATTTTAAAAATATTTCTGTTTCTCTTTTTATAGTAAAACTCCGTGCGAATATTTCTTTATACTAACATTTAGATATACTTGAAATTCTTAATGTAATCGATTAGCATATTATTAGGTGAAATAAATTTTACTTCCACAGAAAATTTTGATATGACGCATGAATTTTCACGTGATTTTTATATAATCCACATTACTTAGAAAATGAATTTAAGAATATATTTACTCAAAAGTAAGTTTACTGAAGAATTACATCGGAGAAGTCTATTTAGAATAAATTACCTTAATTGAAAAATGTTTTGGAATATATATTAACATCCTTAAATTCAATTATGCAGTTATCATTCATGGAATTAATACCTTCAATACCACCCATAATTTACATCGACCGTTTGTTCAATTTCATAAATATTCATAACACGCTTTACCCCTCTAAATACTTTTGAGAAGGAAATTTAACTATTCCAAACATGTTTTCTGTCTTTTTTTTTTTTTTTTTTTTTTTTTTTTTTTAATTTCAGCCTTTCACTGAACTTGTTGAGAGAAGCTTCTTTATAATTTCTTTCTTAAAACTTCTTTATCTCTTTAAACAGAATATTCCTCTTTTATCCCAGATAACTAAGTGTACCCAAGAAATAGGGTCCAATATCTATAAGCATTTTATAAAAAAGATCTTTCATTTTCTAGTGGGCAGATAAACGAATTATCCGACATAGAAAAACGAAATGCATGCATTTAATGGCAAGTTTTGTTATTTTCTTTTGAAAATATTCGAGTATTTTAGAAAAAGATGAAAAAACTTTATTATGTTTTCAAATAATATAAAAAATAACAACATACTTGTATTATTTTTTAATCCTTTAGATGATTTATTTATATAAAATTCGTTTTCAAAAATATTAAAGCATGTTGAACAGAATTCAAAGCTTTTTCACGTTTTTTTTTTTTTTTTTTTTTTTTTTTTTTTTTTTTTTTTTAATGCAATGTACTATTTTCTTTTACTTAAAAACTGAAATGACTCAAACAAAAGACAATACTTTGTAAATATTTTATGAAGAAGTTTCAATATTTAGAAAACAGTAGAAAAATGAATTTAAATGAAATGGGTAAAGAAATAAATGGGCATTCGAATGTAAGCTTTTTTTTTCTTCTAGTCAATATGTGTAACACAAATTTATTTTTACATTCCTTGATAAATAAATTTTAGAAGTTAAATGATTATTTAATCAACGCATTCTTTACTATGCGAAATTCTTTTTTATTGTGTTGCGTATATTAAAACACTTAGAATATCTCTCGAATATGCGGATTTTATTCCCTTTGTTCATAATTTTAATGATATCTGGTGCTTCCCTATATCTGTTATTCCTTTTCTCTTATTAATTTTTTTTTATTACAATGATATGAAAATGGATTTGTATTTATATACTCTAAACAAATTTTACTGAACAATTACATAGAAGTAGTCTATTTCGAATGAATTACATTAATTTGAAAGGGTTTTAGAATAACTATTATGATGCTCAAATTCAATTATGGAATTATCATTCATCAAAATTGATAATTTCAATAACATACCATAATTTATATCAAACGTTTGTCTGATTTACAAATCTTAATTATTATTTAAGCCTAAAGTAATTTTTTTTAACATTTACGTGGAGGAAATCTATTTCGAACGTATTACCTTTATTTAAATATGTTTTGGAATAAGTATTAAGATGCTTAAATTCAATTATGCAATTAATCTTAATCTAAATTAATAATTTCAATAGCACCCCATTATTTACTTCGAATGTTTGTTCCCTTTCATAAATATTCATAACACGCTTTATCCCACAAAATACTTTTAAGAATGAAATTTAACTATTCCAAGCATGTGTTCTTTTTTCTTCAACTTTAGCTTTTCACTGAACTTGTTGAGAGAAGCTTCTTTAAAATTTCTTTCTTTAAACCTCTTTTACCTCTTTAAACGGAATATTCCGCTTTTATACAAGATAACTAAGTGTACCTAATAAAAAGGACAATGTCTATAAACATTTTATAAAAAAGATATTTCTTTTTCGAGGGGGCAGATAAACGAATTTATACGAAATAGAGAACGAAATGCATGCATTTAAAGACAAGTTTTGTTAATTTATTTTCAAAATATTCGAGTATTTTTTAAAAAGGTGAAAAAAAACACTTTGCTATGTTCACAAATTATATAAAAAATAACAACATACTTGCATTATTGTTTTAATCTTTTAGATGATTTATTTATTTAAAATGCGTTTTTCAAAACGTTAAAACATGTCGAACAGAATTCAAAGCTATTTCGGATTTTTTTTTAATGCAATATACTATTTTCTTTTACTTAAAAATTGAAAAGACTCAAACATAAGACAATACTTAGTATATATTTTATCAAAAGTTTCAGTATTTTCAAAACTGTAGAAAAATGAATTTAAATGAAATGGGGGAAAACAATAAATCAGCATTTGAATGTAAGTTTTTGTATATTTTTCTTCCAGTTCATATGTGTAACGCAAATTTATCTTGACATTCCTTGAAAAATAAATTTTAAAACTTATATGATTATTTAATCAACGCATTCTTTACTATGTTAAATTCATTTTTATTCAATTACGTATATTAAAGCGCTTACAATATTTGTCGCATATGCGGATTTATTTCATTTGTTCATAATATTAATGATATCTCCTGCTTCTAAATATATGTATTCCTTTTTTCTTATTAGTTTTTTTTTATTGCAATGCTTTGAAAATGGATTTGTATTTATTTACTCTAAACTAATTTTACTGAATAATTATATCGATGAACTATATTTAGAATAAATTACCTTATTTTAAAAAAGGGTTTTAGAGAAACTATTATGATTCTTAAATTCAATTATGGAATTATCATATATAAAAATTAATAATTTCAATAGCAAAACATAATTTATATCGAAAGTTTGTCTAATTTACAAATCATCATTATTATTTAAGCCCAAAGAAATTTTTCTGAACAATCGACGAAATCTATTTCAAACGCATTATCCTAATTTAAAAATATTTTGGAATAAGTATTAAGATGCTTAAATTCAATTATGCAATTATCCTTCTATAATAATTTCAATAGCCCCCCTATTATTTACTTCGAATGTTTGTTCAATCTCATAAATATTAATAATTCGCTTTATCCTTCTAAATACTTTTGAGAATGAAATTTAACTATTCCAAACATGTTTTCTATCTTTTTTCTTCAACTTCAGCATTTCACTGAACTTGTTGAGAGAAGATTCTTTACAATTTCTTTCTTAAAACCCCTTTTATCTCTTTAAAAATAATTTTCCGCTTTTATCCCAGATATCCAAGTATACCCAAGTAAAAGGACATTTTCGATAAGCATTTTATAAAAAAGATATTTCATTTTCGAGGGGGCAGATAAACGAATTTATACGAATTGAAAACGAAATGCATGCATTTAATGATAAATTTTATTATTTTCCTTTCAAAATATTCAAGTATTTAAAAAAAAAAGAAGAAAAAAACTTTATTATGTTCTCCAATAACATAAAAAATAACAACCTACTTGTATTATTTTTTAACCTTTTAAATGATTTATTTATATAAAATTTGTTTTTCAAAAATGTTAAACAAGTTGAATTAATTCAAAGCTTTTTCGTATTTTTTTAATGAAATGTACTATTTTATTTTACGTAAAAATTGAAAAGGCTCAAAGAAAAGACAATACTTTGTAAATATTTTATAAAAAGTTTCAGTATTTTCAAAACAGTAGAAAAATGAATTTAAATGGAATGGGGAAAACAATAAATGGGCATTTGGATGTAACATTTTTTTTCTTCCAGTTCATATGTGTAACTATGTCATATGTTCATATGTGTATTTATTTTTACATTCTTTAGTAAATAAAATTTAGAAGTTACATATATGATTACTTAGTCAACGCATTCTTATCATGTGACATTCATTTTTATTGAGTTGCGTATTTTAAAACTCTTACAATATCTGCCGAATATGCGGATTCATTTTATTTGTCCATAAGATTAATGATATGTGGTGCTCTCCAATATCTGTTATTCCTTTTCTTTTATTAACTTTTTTTTTTTTTTTTTAATACGATGCTTTGAAAATGGATTTGTATTTATTTACTCTAAACTAATTTTATTGAACAATTACATCGAACAAGTCTATTTAGAATAAATCACCTTAATTTAAAAAATGTTTTAGAATAATTATTATGATGATTAAATTCAATTATGAAATTATCATTAAAAAAAATTAATAATTTCAATAGCACACCACTATTTACAAATATTGATCATTATTTAAGCCTAAAGTAATTTTTCTGAACCATTGCATCGGGGAAATCTATTTTGAAATCATTACCTTAATTTAAAAATGTTTTGGAATAAGTATTAAGATGCTTAAATTCAATTATGCAATTATCCTTCAACTAAATTAATAATTTCAATAGCAACCTATTGTTTACTTCAAATGTTTGTTCAATTTCATAAATATTCATAACACGCGTTATCCTTCTAAATACTTCTGAGAATGAAATTTAACTATTCCAAACATGTTTTCTATCTATTTTCTTCAAAGTCACCCTTTCACTGAACTTGTTGAGAGAAGCTTCTTTACACTTTCTTTCTTAAAATCTCTATGATCTCTTTAAACAGAATATTCCGCTTTTATTCCAGATAACTAAGTGTACCCAAGTAAAAGGACATTTTCTATAAGCATTTTATAAAAAAGATATTTCATTTTCGAGGTGGAAGATAAACGAATTTATAGTAATTGAAAACTAAATGCATGCATTTAATGACAATTTTTTTTTTATTTTCCTTTCAAAATATACGAGTATTTTAAAAAAATAAGAAAAATCTTTATTATGTTCTCAAATAACATAAAAAATAACAACCTACTTGTATTTTTTTTTTTTATCTTTTAGAGGATTTATTTATATAAAATGTGTTTTTCAAAAATGTTAAACATATCGAATGGAATTCAAAGCTTTTTCACATTTTTTAATGCTATGTACTGTTTTCTTTTTCCTAAAAATTGAAAAGGCTCAAACAAAAGACAATAGTTTGTAAATATTTTATTAAAAGTTTCAGTATTTTCAAAACAGTAGAAAAATAAATTTAAATGAAATGGGGAAAGCAATAATTGGACATTTGATCGTAACCTTTTTTTTTTCTTCCAGTTCATATGTGTAACGCAAATTTATGTTTACATTCCTTAGTAAATAAATTTTAGAAGTTATGTGAATATGTAGTCAACACATTTTTTATAATGTGAAATTCATTTTTATTAAGTTACGTAAATTAAATCGCTTACAATATCTGTCGAATATGCGGATTTCATTTTATTTATCGATAATATTAATCATATCTAGTGCTCTCCAATATTTGTTATTCCTTTTCTCTTATTAACATAAAAAAAAACTGCAATGCTTTGAAAATGGATTTGTATTTATTTACTCTAAACTGACTTCACTGAACACTTACATCGAAAAAATCAATTTAGAATAAATTACCTTAATTTAAAAAACGTTTTTAGAATAACTATTTTGATGCTTAAATTCAATTATGGAATTATCAATCATCAAAATTAATAATTTCAGTAGCAAACCGTAATTTATATCGAACGTTTGTTTAATTTATATATCTTGATTATTATTTAAGCCTAAATTAAATTTTCTGAACTATTACATCGAAGAAATTTATTTTCAAATCATTACCTTAATTTAAAAATGTTTTGCAATAAGTATTAAGAAGCTTAAATTCAATTATGCAATAATCACTCATCTAAATTAATAATTTCAATAGCCCCACATAATTTACTTCGAATATTTGTTCAATTTCATAAATATTCATAACATGTTTTATCCTTCTAAATACTTTTGAGAATGAAATTTAACTATTCTAAGCATGTTTTCTGTCTTTTTCTTCAACTTCAGCCTTTCACTAAACTTGTTGAGAGAAGCTTCTTTAAAATTACTTTCTCAAAACCTCTTTTATCTCTTTAAACAGAATATTCCGCTTTTATCCATGATAACTAAGTGTACCCAAGTAAAAGGACAATTTCTATAAGCATTTTATTAAAAAAGATTTTTCATTTTCGAGGGGGCACATAAACGAATTCATACGTAATAGAAAACGAAATGCATTCATTTGATGGAAAGTTTTGTTGTGTTCTTTTTATGTTATTTTCTTTTAAAATGTTCGAACATTTTTAAAAAGAAGAAAAAACTTTATTATGTTTCCAAATAATATAAAAAATAAAAACCTACTTCTATTATTTTTAATCTTTTAGATGATTTACTTACATAAAATGAGATTTTCAAAAATGAAAAGAAAATATTAAAACGTATTCAGAGCTACCGCATTTTTTTAAATATGCAATGTAGTATTATCTGTTAACTAAAACTTGAAAAGAATAAAACAAAAGCCAATACTTTGTAAATATTTTATGAAAAATTTCAGCACTTTCAAAACAGTACATAAATGAATTTAATCAACGCATTCTTTATCATGCGAAATAAAATTTTTAGTTAAGTACATTAATATGATTCTATGGAATATGCAGATTCCATTTTATTTGACCATAGTCTTCTGTTATCCGATGTACCTCAATACGTGTTATTCCTTTCAATGAATAAAATATGATAGTTAATGCTAATTAGGAAACGTACTACTATCGACATTTTTTAACAGATTTTTATTTTCATTTTAAGTCATTATTTGTGACATTTGGATGAAAAAAGTCCTTTTGGAAATTACAAGGTGGGAGAGGTTGCTTTCATATTCCTTATTTTAAAAAGTCAAGCTTATATTATTCAAACACACAAAGTTCAAATTAGTGAAAACCGATTATGGAAGTTTCAATACTAGTTTTTGTCAATACTGAATATGAATGAGAATTTTGCAAAATCACTCTTTTATTCAAGCTGGTTTTATTTAAAGTGATTTATATTTGGTCACCAAATTCTGCGATATCATGAAGCCCCCCCCCCCCCCCCCAAAAAAAAAAAAAAAAACATGATGGGTACGACAAAGCTAACTTGATCGAGACCTTAGTAATTCCTGTGCACATGATCACTCACATCCAAATCGGTTGATATGTACGAGTGCTGTCGCAGGCAAAAAATCACATTTTTAAAAATGTCACCCAGTTTAGAAATTCAAACTGCTATATATCAGCCTTTTTTTTTTAAAAATAAAGACAAAACAAAAAATACCCCGGAATCCCTGTATCAAGATCAAATACTTAGGAAATAAATATTTTTCAATTTATATTTTTTTTACCTCATTTTAAAGTTTAATTTTTAAAAGTTTTTAAATGGTTACTTGGTTGAGACATTAATATATACTATGCACGTGCCTAGTCAGTTCCAAATTGGTTAATAAATACGCGTGTTATCGCGTGAAAAATGGAAATATTTCTATTTTTATTTGGCACCTTTTTTTTTTACCCCTCCCGCTTTCAGACGAGCAAAGAGTTGTTTGTTTATTGTTTCTTGTTATAAATGTTCATTGGTTTTATTGTTGCGTTTTGCACACTCTTTTTCCTAAATTTCATTATTCACATACTTTTGATAGAGCTATAGTTACTTAGTGCATATAAGAAGCTGCGTTGTGCTTGGTGTACTGGGATGTTTATATTATACCTTTTTAAAAGCATTATATATATATATATATATATATATATATATATATTACACTTTCCCTTTCTCACACCAGATGGCAGCACAGTTATGGGTTTCACTCAGATGCTCAACTGTAGATCACATGTTAAAATAACCTTAACTTTGTTTTCCATGCTGATATGTAGTAGTTTAGACTCTTAGTATGTTATTCAGGTATTGTGCTCTAATAATTTTTAATATCCTGTATGAGGTGTATCTTTCTTTGGATCTCTTAGCTTTTTATTATCTATTTTCTATAATGTTTGCGTTATAAGGAGCTAAATTTTGTCATTTTAGGCTTAATGTCGACAAAATTGGATGAAATAACGCATTTTCTATGAATGAACTCAGAAGCTCCTCTGATGATTCTGTGAGTCATTTATAGTTTCTTATTTTACATACTGGTTTCATATGTTCATTTCTAAATCATCTTTAGAACTTTATCAATTTCTTCATATATTTGTGATTTCAAATTTATTATATATATATAATATCATTTATTCTGTTTTATTGTGCACTAAATTAGGAGCTAAATTGTGTCATTTTAGGTTAATGCAGGCAGAATTGGATACAATAACGCATCTTCAATATTAATTGAACCTGCAAGCTCCTCTGACGATTCTGTGGGTTAGTTATACTTTCTTATTTTACATACTGGTATCCTATTTTCATATCTAGTTCATCTTTAGAATTTTACCACTTGTTCATATATTTGTGATTTCATCTTTATTGAATATATATCAACATTTGAACGGAGGATGGTTTTGGGGTCTGGCGGTCATGATCGGTGAAAATATACCAAAATTTTTTGGAATCGCTTTCCTCCGAACGACTGCAATATGTAGCTTTTTGTAATGAAAACTAACTAATAGATTTCTTCGTATCAGCGTCAGATAGACGGAATCATAAACCCTGTTATCGTATTTTTTTGTGTACATTAAAATGATTGCATGAAATATGCATATTTCATTTAATTTGACCATGGCCTTAATGTTATCTGGTGCATCTCAATATCTGTTATTGCTTTCAATACATAAAATATGATAGATAAAGCTATACTACAGGAAACGTACTGCTATCGAAGTTCTTTTAATAGTTTTTTAGGTGCGTTCGTAATTATATAAATATGTAGCACCTATAGTCGTCGTTCAGTCCGTCTGTCTGTCCGTCTGTCTGTCCGTCCGTCCGCATATAATAGAGCAAAAACTACCCAACCGAATGGTCTGAAATTTTAAATATATGATTGTTGTAAAATTTTGTCGAGCCATTTCAAATTTTATGAAAATCGGATGTATAGTTAAATTACAGGGACAGTCAAAAGTTTTTCTTTACATTACGGCCAATGGGAAAAATTATTGCACGTGCATTTTAATGATGTTAAAGCTTTCCGAATGGTCTCAAATTTTAAACATATAATTATTGCGACATTTTGTCGAGCCATTTCAAATTTTATGAAATTCGGATGCATAGTTTAATTACAGGGACAGTCAAAATTTTTTCTTTACATTAAGGGGAATGGGAAAAAATTATTGCAAGTGTATTTTAATGATGTTACAGCTTTCCGAATGGGCTGAAATTTTAAATATATAATTGCTGCAAAATTTTGTCGAGCCATTTCAAATTTCATGAAAATCGGATGTATAGCTTAATTACAGGGACAGTCAAAAGTGTTCCGTTACATTAAGGGGAATGGGAAAAAATTATTGCAAGTGCATTTTAATGATGTTACAGACTATGCACTTATGAATTGCAAATAAATACACATTCGGTACAATATGGGGTGCAAAAAATAATTATAAAACTAGTTATAGTACGAACGCACCTCATTTGCCACGTTTGACGAGCAATTTCAAACTTGTTTATATTAGTATTCATTAATTATTTCATAAAAAAAGATGTAGACACGCTTTCATTTTCAGCTTCGCCATGGAAAATCCCACCTGCCCTGGTCTAGAACCAGAATCCAGCATTTCTTTTGATTTTGTTCCATTTTTAACACTTTCTAACATGCCTGAAAAGTATTTAGGAATTCGAGTTGTCTGCCTGCCTGCCGTGTTATAACTCGCGTAATTATACTCGGATAACTACGAAATTAATATACGCTTTTGATGTTTACTACTATGTATAATGCTAGGTATACAGCGTATACAGAAAGCGCTATGTACACTGCGGTCTGATTTGGTATAATATTTTTAAACCAAAATATTTCCAAACAAATTTTATGTTTTGGGACCCACTGGCTTCAGGAACACCGTAAATCCAATTTGAATAGCTGTATATTTTTAAACCGAAAACAATCTGTGGCGAATTTGTGAAACGACTCAATGATTTTTTTTTTTTTAATAATGATAATTACTATTATTTTAAATCAAGAATATCTTTATTATCAAAAAAGTATTACGAGTATGTGCAATTTATTTATTTATTTATTTTTCAGACAAAACGGTGATGTCAAGAGAAAAAAAAAAAGATTGAAAAAAAAGGAAATTGATTGATTTAAAAAATATATATTTTTTGAAACAGTAAATATTAGTATTTTTCGAAACTAAAAATGGCGCCTGGGCAAGAAATAAAACAAGCGATAGATAGATTTCTTTTTTTTATGTGGGGATTAGATGGGACTGCTTTAAAAAAGTAAGAGATAAACAGAGAACTTCCATAGGATAGAACTTCAGAAACTATCTCGTTTGAAAACTTCGACGTTACTGTACAAAAAAAAAGTACACTATTGCAAAGTTAAATGTACCCTAAATAAGTCGTATTTTTGTTTGTATTTGTATTTTCGACCCGGAACAGGATGTGACATTTTCAAATTGCAGAAAAACACAAACTTTGAATGCAGTTTCAGTAAAGACTTTTTTTGAAATTGTAAACATTATTTATTTTATAAGCAAGATACTGTTGGAACTGGAGTTTTAAAGCATAATATTTCGCATTTTTTCTTCTGCTTTTTTACTCTACGGACCCGGTTATCAAGAAACCGCAGAAAAAAGTGAATGAACGTGACGCTTTGGTCTGTGTTAATAGCTGCGGAATCGCCCGCAGAACAACAAGAAAATTATTGGATGCAGGAAACTCGCCATTTGAGATGATCATAGCATTTTAATTAAAATCTCTGCTAATTGCCAAAATATGGAAAAATCTGATCACGAGGTGCATTTGTGCAATCGTGCTGTCAAAATTGTCCGGTGTCGTCGGTTTAATTTTTTGTCCTTCTCTTCCTCTAGAACAGCCATACCCAACCTTTTTATCTCGCAGGCCGCAAATATATGTTTGAGACGTTAGGCGGGCCGCAGCACACTTATATAATAATGTAAAAGGGGGATAATTAAAACAGTAAGATAACAAAAGTAGTATGTATAACAAAGTAAAAAAAAATAAATTCAATATATTTAGTAGGATTAAAAGTTTGTCACCAAAGAAAATCTTAACACCACTATTTTCTATCAATATACTGTAAGGTAGATTTCTATTGAAAATATGCCACGAAGACTGTTTCGTAGAAATACCTGCGTAAAACTTTCTGTCGCCATTTTTTCCATAACAACCTGAATAGGCAATATTGCCGATATGATAAGTATACAACGTAATAATATAACAATGCAGCATTTCCAATTTCTAAAAAAAAAGAAAAAGAAAAAATCAGACTAAATTATTTTATAAATCAAGCGTTTTTCAATATTAAAACTTTTTTTAAATGTAAAAATATACAGTAAAAATTTAATTAATTTGAATAACGGTTCTTTAATTTTGAAGATTAAAAAAATTATAGACTACTGTAGCATAAATAGTTCTATTTGCATTTACTTGTAAAAAGAAATTATTAGTAAGGAAATGGTAAGGAAATGACATTTAAGATGTTTTAACATAGTTTTAAAATAGTAATTAAAGAAAAAAGGAGTACACATTTTGTTTTCCTGTGAAAATATATGAAGGAACAGCGATAATCTTAAAAGCCTTTCATGGACATCTCAATTCATAAATAGGGATTAGTGGTTACGTGCCTCGGGCCGCATATAAAAGGATCGCATATAAAAGGAAGACAATTCTAAAACAATGACAAACAAATTAAAATTAGTATTTATTTTTTGCAAAATACATTTCGTGTCTTTACATTCCTTCTGAAATAGATTTAAGTATGTACGTATTCAAAACCTTTTTAGAATAAATTATCCTCATTAAAGAATCTTTAACAAAATTAATTTAATATGAATATATTTAATTAAAAAATAATTATTTATATAAATGAGTAATTTGAAAAGATCCCTATAGAGAACTTTCAACATATGTCTCAAATCATCAATATTCATATCAATCACATTATCCGCCAAAATGGTTTCGAAATTGAAATTTATCTATTCCCAATATGTGCTTTATTCCAAACTAAACAATTATTGATATTGCTAAGAGAAGTTCTTTTATAGTTTTTGTTATAAACATTCTTTAATTTCATGATACAAAATACTTTTCTATTTCGTAATAGAAAACGAAGTGTACTCATATAAAAGAAATTTTATGAAGATAGTTAGGATTTCAATGGAAGATATAAAAGAATTTTGATTGGGAAAATAATGAAGTAATTTTGAATGTAACTGTTCTTTTCCCATTATTAATTTCATTTTCATATTTTTTGTTCCATATCCATTTGCTAAATACCTTTCAATGGCTCAAATGTTTTATAATTTAGAGAAATTTTAATGTATAGTAAAATCTGGAAAAAATACTTAAATTAAAGTCGAGAATTAAAGTATATTTTAAAAAGCTGCATTAAGATGCATAGAATAATTATACATTTATCTTTTTTTTTTTTTTTTTTTTTTTTTTTTTTTTTTTTTTTTTTTAAGAGGACGTTGGGTGTTTAAAAATATTTCCTTTAATTTTCATATTAGAGATTTGAAATTTTGTGCAAATATACATTTCACTATAAGTATATTGAACATCTTAAGGGGTCTCAGGACTCTTCAAATTGGAAAAAATGAAAAAAAAAGAGCATTTTCAACATTTAATATCTTAAAATGCATTTGATTTTAAGACATAATTTTATTTGGAATAAAATATATAAGTGTGTTCTTTCATTTCATGTATTTAAAAAATTGTAAGATGCAGAATTAGCATTTACAGGTGGCTCCAAACTGTTTTGACGAGCAAAAAATCGGCATAACAGCTTACGCGCATGATTACAAAATAAGTATTGCAACTAGAATGAAAATTTTGGTGCCTGCTTATATTTCAGATTACAATAATTATCCTGAATCTAAATAAATTTGTATTTAAAGCTTTTCTATAATTTTAATACAAAGTTGTATTTAGCTAATGCAAAATTTAGAAAATTTCAACAGTATAATCGCCTAAAAAATATTGTTTTGAACAATAAAAAAGAAATTTTAGGTTCCGTTTATACAGACTAATATTAAACATATGTTTTGAAATTTTCATGAAAAAATATTCATAAGTTTTTGAGATATCGTGCGCGTTATACCCTAAAACGTCATTTGGAGAAAAATGGCTTCAAAGTTTCCGAAACGACGCTTCAGCTATTGAACGCGTATAATTCAAAAAGCCAAAACTTCTGTTATAATGGGAATTTCAAGGAAACAATTATATCAAAATGTACAGAAAATATAGGAGTTTAACACCTAAAAAATTTATAATTTCGAAAATTTTAAAGCTTTAAGAGTCCTGAGAGCCCTTAAAAGAAATTTCCAATCTTATTCTAATTTTAAGACCTTTAAAAAAATAACAATTTAAAACGAAATTTTAAAGAAATCCTTGCGTCTAAATTTTTGAGATAGTTCCTCGATTTTGGATTTTACCGCATAAAACTCAATTGAAAACAAAATCTGTGTATCGATTTTTGAATAACTTAATTAGTTAATTTTTTAGAGATATTTTTCTGAATTCCATATCAATTTTCATCAAAATTCTGCCTTATAATAAGTTTAAAATAAAATTTTATTGTCTTAATGAAGTCGAGTTTTAACCTTTAAATGCCTGGTGTTGCTTTTCGGCAACATACCCAATTTCGGGTCCAAATTACTATTAGAGTAATATTGAAGCTATGATGTCTAATGTTGCGAATAAAATACATTCTGAAGATATTATTAAATCGTTCTTCTTCATGTAGATGGCAACACTTGTGCTGTTTAAGAATAAAGAAAGATTTATTTTTTCAATTGTTGCTACTTGTTCTTTTTGTTTTGTTTGGAAGCTTGCAAAATACGCTATTTTGACCTGCAGTGAGCAAGTAAAATTTATATCTTATTATAGTTCCTAAAATTCCTGTGTGTTTAATATTATAGAATTTGATCGAGGGAAGTTATTTTTTTTAATTAAACACCAGTATTGACGATTAGTAACAAAGGGTTTTTTAGCCGAAAACTTTACTTAAAACAAAATATGATTTTTTAAAGTATTTTTCCCTTGATTTATTTAAAAAATGAAAGCCGAAAAGCATTATTACAATTATATTTGAAAAATCAGGCATTTAAGGGTTAAAATGCATACACAGTTTCTGTATGCAATACCAGGATTCTTCCTTATCAATTTCATGAAATTTGATCAAAAATTAAGTAGCAAGCAGCATTTAAAAAAAGCTCAAATATCACTATTGGGAAAAAGATATTTAAAATATATTAAAAGGCCAAGTAATTGTTTGTGAACAAAATTAAAGCACTTCTAACTTTGCGTAAAAAAATCGTATCTGCATGTGGTTTTCCACGAATGACGTAATACAAATTGGAGGATAGTAATACACAGAAAAAGAAATGTCGATGTTGAGGTGGACTTGTGCTCAAATAAATGTCCACGATCGCCCTAATAGCTATAGAACTTTCCACAATATAATTTGAATGTTTCTCCAAAATCATAAATATTCCTTTTCTACATTATTTTTGCTCAACAACTTTGGTAAATGATATTTAACTATCCCAAACATGTTTTATATCTTTCTTCCTAAACTATAGCAAATCATGTATCTGCTTTAGAATCTGTTTTACTGTTGATTTATTATTACTTTTACTTCAACGTGTTTTTATTTATATAAATTTACAAGTCTTTAGATAACTTAGATTTAAATGCTAACCACTTTAATTACAAACCTCCCAGCCGCTACTGAACACCATTTTCACACCTTGCCTGAGACGCCCGAACTCAATTCGGGCAACGCAACTGCGCCGATTTTAGAATACCCGACCTGAGTTCGGGAAAGAAGAAAATCGGTATTTCAATTCCGTGAAGCCCGAACTCAGTTCTTCCTATGCATGATATGTAATTTAGCATTTATTTTGCTACATTTTTCTGTAATTTGAACTATAATTTGATATTTTTGCATTAATTTGATTTCTTTTGCTATAATTT
This sequence comes from Maratus speciosus, assembly GCA_963932465.1. NCBI lineage: Eukaryota > Metazoa > Arthropoda > Arachnida > Araneae > Salticidae > Maratus > Maratus speciosus. Next base: position 538,809,584 of record OZ010786.1, on the reverse strand, counting down.
GAGCAATGATTACTATAATCCATTAACATTTCCCATATATGTCAAAATTTTGAATGTAGTAGTTATTTCGTTTATTTATTATTTTTTTTTTTAATATATTTCTAACATTTTGATGATAATAACTAACAAAATTAAAGAGACTTTTTTTTTTTTTTTGACATGTTTTTCTCAAATATATTCCACAAGCAAGGGGTTAAGGATGAGAGTTTTTTCACCAAATAAAACAACATACTTCAGTTAGGAATGAGAAATTACGTATCAGCTTTATAGCAGGTAATTTATTTGTTATTAATGTTAATACGTATACATCGTGCGGCATAGATTTGAAGGTTTAAAAACTCTTTTAATTCAATAGATGAAAGACTCAGTAGTAACTGATATTTCTGATTTTCAGATATAATTATTTAACAGCAACATCGCAGCCTTTTGAAATTACAAGGTATATATGCCATTAAAGATATGCCACATCAATCAAACATAAAATTTTAGATATGGATTTTATCAATTAAATCTTTTTGCACATAAATCCAATAAATAAAAATTTGCATGACAGAATATGTTGAACAAAATTTTACAGATCTTAAAAATTCACACCTTTGTTGTTTTTCTTTACTTGTCCTTTTTTGATGTTACATTGTTTTGTACAACCAACACAGTGATCCTAAGCCAATTCTATTTACTCAGAATCTGTAGAATCTGGTAATTTAAATGTATTTCGTTTTCTTCGCTACAGGAATTGTCGTGTTTTTTTCCGCGTTAATTGTAGGTTTATTACATTATTTTAGTTCATTTATCAACTTTATTAGTTCTGTTATGAAAGTTTCCGAAGTGTTTCAGTATTTTCTGAAACAAATAAATCGTTAGGTCATATTATATTATTGTTATTATTATTAAAATATTTATATTAGTTAAAATTTAAATAATTATATCAATTAATATATTTATATACGTAAACGTTATATATTTATTTAAAATTTAATTATATTTAGCTAAAATCATCACTAAGTATAATTTTGAATTATTGATTAAAGGTGGCCATTTCTCCTGAAATTGAAGGACTGATGGTCGCCCAATTTAAAGCATCAACAGCCATTGTACGTCTTTGTGCTAGTCTTAGAAGTAAAGATTAGATTATATACTTGCCTTAAAAGTCCATATATTAAAAAAATTTACATAACGTGAGTACTGCAAAACATTCAGATACCTAAGTCAAAAAAATATTCAACCACCTATTTAATTTACATTAAAATTACATTTACTTTTTATAGTCGAAAAACACAACTGCACGTCGCAATAAATAAACTCTTTAAACTATTTCATACGAACAATGTTTATATTGCAATCTATGATCATGTTTTGGAGATATTTAGACTGGCCGTCTCTATCCTAGAGTTAGCCTATCTTACAATTATGATGTATATATTAAATTACATCAGTGCGAACAAGAACTTCAAACTAAAAACATAACGCAATTTAATTGTTTTTCTAAAATAGTAAATAGCTGTATCATAAGCTTTATTGAAAGAAATACTTTCGAAAACGAAATTTAACTAATTCCAAAATATATCTTATGTTTTTCACCAAACATAAAAAAAAAATCAATCAGCTTCGTAAAAATTGCTTTCCAGTTTCAATTTTTAACACATTTTTATCTCTTATACAGAAGCATTTTTTTTCATACAAAATGAAGTATGCGCGCGTAAAAGGGAAAATATTTTATAAATATTATATGAAAATGTTTGCTGTTATTATTTTGTATGTGAATGAATTTAATTAAAAAAGGCAATAGTGATATGTTTATGTTATCTTCCTTTCATTCATAAAATATTCTTTTTAATAATTTTTATTTATTTTTTTTATGTTTTCGGTCCCTGGGTCCCCATACGGGGACCTCTGCTCTTTTCCTTTTTAAAACTAAAATGTCCGATTTGTTTTACATTTTCACATCACTTCTTAATTGCTGAATGTTTTTTTGCGTTCAAAGTAAACGAATAAATGGCATCATCTAAAGTGATTCTCACAAAAAAAAAGATAAATGTTATTTTCACCTGAGTTTGCAAAATACAAAAAATGCCCAAAAGACAGTATGAACAAGAAAGTCAGAAATTTTCATAAGTTAGAACTTAAGTATTACTATAAGAATAACTTAAATAAAAAAATTGAGGACTTGTAGATTATTTACTTCAATAAAGTTCTTAAATTTGCAATTGCGTTAATTTAGATTATTGGTTATTATATTGATGTTTTTAAGGGGGTTTGTAGTTTTAGATCCATATTTTTGCGTCTAAAGGATCAATTTCAGATAAGATATTGTTTCTGTCATTTACGATGACATTTTGTTTGGGAAAAACCAATGAATAAGCATTTGTATTATTATTTTAGCTTCGGAATTTAAGAGGTTAATAAATGCATCAATACATGTTAATTACATGCAAAATAATACATTTTTTAACGTGTCTATAAATGTTTAAAAGATGTACACGAAATATACATTTTTATGGTCTTATATAATGCGTCTAAAGTGGAAGAAAAATAGAATATTTAAAGTATTTAAAAACAGTTAATTTAATAATTTAATTTTTCTTTTTTGAATAAACGCCTATTTGAAATCTCTCATTTTTATGTTTGTTACTAATATCCCTTCGACGATAATACATCAGATCAGATACCAAGGCGTTGAAAAAAATGTGTGCTGATTCAATTTGACGAAGCTTTATTGGGGCGAAAGTCTGAATTAACTTGAAGATATGTCTATAATTTTGACCAGGTCCATGTGAAGGGAAAGACGAAGCATACGATCGCCCCGTGAGCGGAAATGAAGGGATTAATCGAACTTTCAATTATCCGAACAACCTATTTCTCTCAAAAACCTTTTTTAACCGAACTTCCATTTATCCGAACAGCCTATTTCTCTCTTTTTTTATGATGATGAGATCGTGGATGGGATTTAAGATAAAAAGAAATAGAAGAAATGAAAACGAATACTGTGAAAATGACACAGGTCCATCACATAACGAAGCCTTTGAATCCTTCGAAACAGCTATGAAATGGCTCAAAGGGGCAGATCGCTGATCCTATTCAACTAACGTATTTAAGAACAATTCGAGATAGGCAGCATTGGAAAGAACATCTTTTTCAAACAAGCAACAATCAAAAGCTTTTTTTCTTAAATTATAATCTCTGGAGTTCAGAAAATGATTAAAAGAGAAAAAGGATATTTTAAAGGATATATATATATAAAAAACAGTTTTTAAACACGCTAGCACTCACTGGTGCTGCCATTCCCAAGCCTGGATAAAGTGTGAAGGTTTTAGTATAGTTAGAAACATCCCTTAAATTGTCTGTCCATTTATCCGAATTTTTGCTTATCCGAACTAGGGTCGGCCCCGACTTGTTCGGATAATCGGCGCTCTACTGTACATGTCATGATTTTTTTATCTATGAAAGTATGTAAATTTTTCTTTTCTTAGTTATTTCATCGTCTCTTACCCCAGACCTAAAAACAAATTTCTGACAATTTCCTTTCTTTAGAAAACTAGTTTTAAGGTAGTTTTTTTTTAGCTCTTTTCAGAGTCTGAAACTTTCTTTCTGTGCTTGTGTCAATCCATTTCAAGTGCTCCAGCACTTGTTGCTCGACCATTTTTAAAAAATCCGAAATTTTTTGTACAACAACCCTAACATGATGGAAGTTCAATATGACTATAATTTTAATTTTATTAATTTTTGTTTGTGAATGGCGGCCATCTTTGTTTCATCGTCTGCAGCAATTTTCTCACATGAAGGGTTTACGGAATTAACCGTTTTTTTCTCCAATTCAAGTGCGGATTAAAGCAATTTGTACAGAATACATTGGGCTAAAAATATGGTAATAGAGTAGTTTCCGAAAATAAATCCTTATTGGTGAAATTTAAGCATAAAGTTTCAGTTTTTTTTTTCCAAAATTTGTCCGTTTACAAGAGGAAATTTTTCTAGCAAGGAAAACTGTCAACATGACATTTTTTTTTTTACAAATAGGCCGAAAGTACTTGTACTCACACGCCAAGTTCCAGATCGGAGACTTGCTTTCTCTTTGCTAAAAAAAAAAAAAAAAAAAAAAAAAAAAAAAAAAAAAAAAAAAAAAAAAATCCCATTTTTTTCAAAAATGTCAAAAATCGCACATTTGAGGCTTTGATATCTGTGGTGGGGCACGAGATAAAAATCTGAAGTTCTGGTTTCTGAGAGTATTGTACTGTAGTGCTAAGAACAAGAAATTTCAGGATGGAGATTTGAGTACAAGCTGAGATATGGCAAGGGCAACATGTCAAAACAATACTGCCTAACTATTGTTTTTTTTTTTTTTTTTTGTAGTCACAGGTAAGTATTTATCACAGAGTGTCGTTTAAATTTATTATTTTTTTTTATTATCTTTAAATAATAGTTACAGAAAATAAAGCCTTTTGAAAAGCTTAGCAATTTCAAAAATAATTATGCCTAAGGCCTTCATTTTGTATGGTTTCAGTAATATCTGTTGTAATTTTAGTAACTAAAAGAAACCTCAGCACTTTTACATAAAGAAAAAAAATATTTTTATACAAGACCTGAGACAAAAACAGAATAGGGAAAGAGAAAAGTTGTTAATGTTTTCATACTTGTTGAGACATGATCAAACGTGTCAAAACACATTCCTACTTGTTGGTTTAAAAACCACAATTTTAATGCTGCTTGGCAGTCCCTGAAACTTGTTCCTATCGTAAGTATGTTACTGTAAATGAAACATTATCCGATGTTACCATACATCAGCCTCAAGTAATTTTCAGAAAGTAAAGATAAGCAAAGCCCTTTCAAAATTTATACTGTAGAAAAAAGAAATTTTTGCATAACAAATAAGCTAGGAATTATTAATGAAGTGAGACTTGCACATAGTGATTTCAAAGTTAATTTCTATGGGCCAGAAGGGCCAAGATCTTCAATCAAGTTATCAGGAGATGATAAGACTTGGTTCCTACAAAGGAAATTTTGAGAAAGGTGAAAATTGTGGTTTTAAAACAAACAAGCAAGAATGTGTTTTGACACGTTTGATCATTTGTGTGCCCCGGACACCCTGTAATCATTAAGTTGTTTGGAATTTCTAATTCAAATGAAACCTTTTAATGTTCCAGAAATACATAAAATATGCATTTAATAGAATTTATTTCTATTTCTGTCCTTTATCAATTTTATAACATGTGTCAAAGAGTAGCTAGGAGGTGGGGCAACAGACTGAAACTTTGAAACTAGCACAGTAACCTCTTCGCACGGTTTTGCTTTTGAACCTATCTGAATGAAGAATGGGATCTCTCATATCAGTTTGTCCTTATCATTAAACACCACTGATTGTGCATACCAGTCTTGTGACATCAACATGGTGTCACCGGTTACGTTATTTACCCATGATAGGCACTCCATAAACTAAATCTCGCAATATTTCTTTAATTCTTTATTTTGATGGAGGGGCTGATGCTTTACAGTATAATAAAAAACTGGCGAGCCTTTTTTGATAAATTAACCTCACATTTTTTTTTAATGCAGGTTTTTATCAATGTAATTTTTTAATAGTATTTTTTTTGTTTTATTTAATTCAACCTGTAAGGTTGTCGGTCATCTCAAACGCGGGATAGTAGTTAGAACATCACGATTTTTAATACCGATGGCAAAAAATACTATATTACACACAAATAATTGAACAGTCATAATTTCTGGAAATACAAACAATGAGAAAACACACTGAAAATCTACAAACCCGCGCAGTCATAATTATTTAAATTCATTTCACTTCATGTTTGGCAAAATATCTCAGGATATTTTGCCGAAAGTGTCAACAGCGTCATCTATATGCCTTTAAACCCTGATCCACACAATTGTGTGGGTCATACTACAGCAAAAGAAAAATACTATTTCCTATTTCTGTGAGATTTAAAACCAAATCTGCACATTTATAGGAGTTAATTGGCTTCAGGTGTTTTGATACGACGCAACTAGGGGCACCAACTACAATACAGGGTTAGATTTTCTGCTTTTAAAAAGACTATATCATCTGACAGCAATAGACAAAAAGTATTTACTGTCGTAATTTCTTTTAAATATTATTTTTAGTGTTTTCTTAGATTTAATTTTGTTTTCATATACATTATTCTTGATTTTTATTGATTTTGTCCTTGATAAATTTAATTAGGCTTCTCGAAAGTGGAAAAACAAATGACCGATATAATTGCGTGAGTCCGACATTTACCATTTAAAAAATAGTTACGATTCCTTATATAAAATTTTCATTTTTATGTGATTTTTTTATTTATATTTTTTGGGAATTTATATTTTATTATTTATATTTTTAAAGCGGATTAATTTTAAATTAATAGCTTCGTACTATTCATGATTTTTATTTAAAATGGATAGTATTTGATATATGATATGCACATGTAACGAACTGTATGTTTCTGCTCTGAGTAATAGATGCCATATATGATTTATAATTTTTTTATATGTTATATGCATACCACAAGATAGAATTTTAAATTTGATAAATTCATTCCATTTTGTAGACACAGCAAGTAAACCACCGGGAATGAATAATAAATTATTGAAAGTTCAGCTAATGCTCGACAGATTCCGTAGTGTCTGCTTGAATTTACCAGGAGATCAGGGAAATGTTTCCATAGATGAGCAGATGATTCCTTTTTTTAGGACATGCTTCAGTAAAGCAGTATGTAAAAAACAAACCACACTCTGTGGTAACAACATCATCGGGAATCGCTTTAAATTTTGTAGTATACCAGTGGGAAAGAACAGACCTGGTTCACAAGGATCTAAGCTTAGTACCTGCTGCAGTCCTTACTCTGCTTCAGACATGGTTTTATGTACTTCGATCGATATTTCAACAAAATACCGCTGCTGGAAAAACTAAAAAAAAAAAAGGAAATTTGAAGAATCAGGCACAATCCAAACGGAGTGAAGGGCTTATCATTTGTCAACGGCTCTTAAGAGAGGTGAGAGCATTGAGCACGTCTCAGAAAATGAAATTGTAGTGGTCTGTCCAAAAACAAAAATTGTTTCAAACCTTTTCATTGTGACTGATGAAAATTATTTCAATAAACAGCAACATTTTTCCTTAAACTTTTATTTTTAGATATTTCCACATTTAATCCTAAACTACACAGTTGTGTAGATTTAGTCGAAAAACGGCTGCATTAAGTCCGAACCCACACAATTCCATTTGTCCTCACTTGGCATAAACTGACATCGAGTATCGATAAGGGGAAATCACCCAAACTTTCAATTTCGACCAAAAAAACTCCGGTTATTAAAGGGATATGTTCTAAAAATCAGGGAAGGCAGTCGTTTTGTTACAAACCTACATTAAGAAATATTTCCTTTTAATATTTATTCTATTTTTGATTCGTTCGTAAGATTATTTGGAAAAAAAAATCATGATAACATAATCTAACAATTTATTTGTAGAATTTGTTTTTGTGGATTTAATTTATTCGAATTATCTACATTAATGAGTGCTTTACTTTTAATATTTTTTCTGCAAAATTTACTTAGATTAAATTAGTTGAATTAAGAAAAAAAAATTACATTTCCTGGCAAAAGAATTTGACGTGTCGTGATTATTTAATTTACATTAATATAATATAATTAATTTTTTCCGGTTTCTTTCATCTATCCTTACAATTGAATTAACTCTGTTAAGGAATGTTTTACAATACTCAAATATATTTATGAAATAAACTAATTCACAAAATGTAGAAATTTAATATATCTTCATAAAGTATTTTGAATATTTTTACATAGCAACAGAATATGACATGTAAATCAAACATTTCGAAAATCACATCTAAGCGATTTGGAACTAGGAATTTTACAAAGTTCTAAGTAAATATTTAATGCTTCTTCAATTAACACAACTTGTTGCAAATTACTTTAAAGTTCTTTTATTAATCTTTATCTAGTCAAATTATTCAGAAGACAATTGGTTATTGAATGGAAATTAGTGTACTCATATAAAAGGAAAATGTTTGTAAGAATTTAATGAAAATGTCTGGATTTTTAATCCTTTGACTACAGGTCGAGACAATTTTTGTGAACTAATTTGCCGTTGTATTTGTACCACGTTTTGAAAATGATAAGTTCCACACAGTTAAATAAGAATATTTTAAAGAGAAATCTAACACCCACACAATTTTTTTTTAAAACTGTGATTCCATCGCATATGTAAAATACTTACCTGATATGATCCATAATCAAAGTGTTAAAAGAAGCACCCGATGAAATTTTAATTTATTAATGTAACGAATCCCTGGATTTAAAGCTATTCTCTTCAATTTTTTAATTAGTGTTTTTCAAATTATAGTCGGGGAAATAAGAACACAGCGCTCCATGTTGTTTTATTAAATAAATATCGCAGAGAGACGAAAGGTGAAATAAACCACAAGGAAGACTTTCACAGCATTTCCATTTCGTCTGTGTAAGAAATAACAAGGAAAAGTGTGAAACAGGTGTCGTTTATATATTACAAATTTCTAGGAATTCTTTTTTTAAATATTTAAAATGTTCTATTTTTCGTCCGCTTTAGAAGCATTATTTAAGCGAATAAAACAGTATATTTCATGTTTATTTTCTTAAATCTTCATAGAAATGCAAAAGGAAGTGTATTATTATGCATGTAATTAAAATGTATTTATGCTTTTCACCCATGTTTATTAAAACTGGAGAAATTGTGATTAAAAATTATTTTAATAACATTAAGGGGGTCCGGGACACATTTTCAAAAAAAATTATTTATTGAGTTAAAATTTTGAATTTTTTTGTGATGTTAACCATATCATTTGTAAGCAAAATCAAATGATAAAACTTCTCATAGCTTTTTTAATTAGGTATATTGAAGTATGCGCTAAATTAGCTATTCTACATGCATGAATAAAGACTGTTCTCAATCACAAAGATGCTACGTTTTACCATTTTTTAAATTAATTTTTGTTCGGAAATGCATGTAATTGGAAGGAATTTTTATTCAGAAATTATGTAATCGAAAGGCTTTTTTTTTAATATACAAAAAGATCTTTCAGAAAATACTTCTCCGTTGACGCTTTGAATTGCTGGACGTGACAGCGAAAAAAAAGGGAAAAAAAAACCTGTCGTCAAGTGACAAATATAGCTCATAACTCGACATGGAATTTATTTATCAAAAATCGAAACGTATTTCGTTTCCAAATCATTTCAATCGTCATCACTGCTAATTTTATGTTTATTTAAGTGTTTATTCAGCAGGATATTTGACAACATCCTTAATAATATAATAAAAATGTAATTAATTACAACTTTTGAAGATAAGTACATTTTTATATTTTTTCAAAAATAATCTGAATTTCATATCACAGGCTTTTCTGTTGTAAACACTTTGGAGATTGAAATATATTTATTCCAATCATGATTCTCATGTTCCAAATTTACCCAGCCATTCCAAATTACTACCATTTTGAGAAGCAACTTTACTGTTTCTTTCCTAAAATCTCTTTTATCTCATTATACAGAAGATTATGGCTTTTTTTTTATCTTAGAAAAGAGGTTTACGAAGTAAAAGGAGCAACTTTTTAAAAGTATTTGAAGAAGAGATTTGGTATTTTGAAAGACCCAGATAAATGAGATAAATGTGATAAATAAAGAAATGTATTTGATTGAAGTAAAGTTATTTATTTTTAACACTTTCCAACTTACATGAAAAGTGTTTATGACTTCAGTTTGTCTGTATGTCGTCTATCTGTCGTACGACTGTCGTCTCCCTACCGTTTTCTGCTACCTGTCTGTGCTTTAACTTGCTTAAATGTCGTCGGATTTCAGTGAAATTAATATGTGTCATTGATATTCACTATGGCATATTCGGTATATCGGTATTGAAAATGAAGCATGGAGGTGTTCCAGTTTTTTACAGGGAATTTCAAAAGAATTCTGCTACATTACGGCCTATTGGAAAAAAATCGTTTGCACTGTAAAAAATGACACATGTTTCTTAATCTATGAGAATTTACTACAACGAATATATTCGATAAACGCTTCCAAGTCACCCAATATTCCGAAAAGTGTTCTTTTATCTTTAGATATCTCAGAAAAAAAATTATTTTCGAAATTTAAAGAAGAGTTTAAGAAATTAAATTTTGTTAGCTGCCCGTAATTTTCGGGAACGTTTTCGAGTAGCTTTTACAATGCATTAATCAGTTGTTTCTACCCGGAAAATCGTTTTTGACGATGCTATCAGTTCTCAACTAATCCTTTTCAGCTGCATAACTGAAATTGTGCATGCAATTAATTGTAACAGAATAATTCTAATTTTAATGTTAATGTTAATGCTGTATGTTTGTCAGTTAAATATGTTTCCTGAATTTGGAAATATTTTCTTGAGTCCTAATAACATGCGAAAAACCGAATCTCCGGGAAGAGAGAAATGATTAATGCACTGTAAAAGCTACTCGAAAATGTTTCCAAAAATTACAGGCAGCTAATAATAATTTAATTTTTAAAAATCATTCGTTAAATTTCAAAAATAAATTCTTTTGAGAGGTTCCTAGAGATAAAGGAACGCTTTTCGTAATATTAAGTGACTCTGAAGAGGTTATTGTATACTTTTGTTCGTGATCATAGAGCATTTTCGTAAATTAAGAAACACCTGCCTTTTTCTACAGTGAGCGGTGGTTTTCAATAATGGTTAAAAATCTCTAACTCATTGAATTTTTTATATAGCTCCCGAAGTACACTAGAACATGCTTGCTATAGAATATGATATGGATGCCATTTATCATTCATTTGCAGGAACCCTCAAAACAATTCCATTATATTACGGTGTACGGAGTAAAATCATTTGCAGTGCATTTTATTCAATGTACATATTGGAATCTGAGGTGCCCTGCAAGATATTTTCTATAGAATATGATGTGCATAGCATTCATGATTGATATGCAAGGGTACGCAAAATAAATCTGTTACAGTTACTCTCTATGAACAAAAACTGCTGGAAGTGCAGTCTCTGTTTAATATGTATTTTTCAATTAAACTTGTATTTTTTTTCATAGTGTTTATAAATTCTATTGATCATATACAGGGCTGTACAAAAATTCTGAATTACAATCCCGTTTTTAATGGTAATTCCTGAAGGGAACTTTTCAACTGCGATATATATTTGTTTTCTAATTGAACTAAATTTTAGAATACTTCGTATTATATGATAAATCTGTAGATCATATATATATGTGTGTGTGTGTGTAATAATAAAATTTTCGCCCTATTATCTTAATTAAACTATTCCAAATTATTATAATATCTACTATTTTACTTAGCTTTAATACTATCTTAAATATCTTTTATCTCTTGTATACGCTTGAAATGCGTATTCTTTTACTACTTTAAATATATTAAATCCATTCGTATAATCTTATAAAACCCATTAAATTACTTTTTTTCATTTTATTCTGAAACTAAATTCTTTTTGTTTCGAATGCTTTTAATAGCATTTGTTCTCAGATGTTCTATTTCCCATAATTCCTTGCAAAGCCCGCCAACATTTGTTTATGTTATTAATCTGACACCGAGATTAAAGAGTTCATCGACGTCACGCTTACCTCCCCCCTTCCCCCCGGAGTTAAGTCCTATCGTAGCATGCCTCTCGTCACGTCCTCCCGGCTATTCTTACGGGCTTGGTTCTTTCACTTATAATGTATTCATACGCGTGCATTTTTCGCAAGTATTTAACCTGTTGCGTTGGCTAGGAGAGAGAGAAATTTACGATTACTGAGTTGCTTAAATAACCCATGTCACCTGGAGAGCTTCCTGCATCTTCGTCATGTTGTTCTAATATTTAACATCTAGTGGTTTACATTTTACGTCGTAGCAACGGCCCGAACATGGGTAACATATTGCTAGTAGAGTTTGGTGCATTTTATGATCATGTAATAAATATTTGATGAATCTAATGGCTTCGGTTATTATTTACGGGAAAATTCCAATGTACGTCTTCCACTCTTAACCATGATTTTACGACTACAAAACTTTGATTTCTCGATTGAGTTAGATAACGAGTGCATGGCTGCTGCTTAAGACCGATATGTTTATATCATGCAAGTGAATACGTATCATATATATATATATATATATATATATAGCGTGAAATACGTTTAACACGAAAACGCCTAACATGAAAAATCGGTTAACACGAAATGATATAACGGTCCGGACAGTATACTATGCCATTTAAAACATTTTTTTCGTTTAACACGAAACAAAAAATTGTTTAACACGAAAAAAATTCGCTTTCGAACTAATTAGTTTGAGTTGAAATTGGTAAATTTTGTATTGAAACCACTGAATTTTTGGTAATAATCAGTGAATTTCTTATTTTTTTTTGTAAATTAGCTTATATTTTATTAGCACAATGGCTGAGAAATCGATGCGAAAACAAACTGCCATTTCGCTTCATATGAAGATGAAGCTGCTTAATGCAGTTGATGAAAAAGAAAGACGAAAACAGATATCTGCAAAGAGTTTGGTATTGCCAATTCTACTTCATCAACAATAATAAAAAACAGGGATCATATTACGTTAATTTTTGAGCGCAGCATGTTTAAGCCAGAGAGAAAACGTATCAGAAATGTTAAGCACGAAGATTTAGAGGCAGATTTGCTTTAAAAAAAAAAAAAAAAAAACCACTTAAAAATGATATCTGATTTTTTCCCCAAAAGACAATATATTTTTACTTACTTTTTGTCCTAATGGATGCAACTTACTAATAGTTTAACAGGAAATCGAAGGAAAATTTGACGACGTCGGGAATATTTGTGAGTTTTGTTTGTTTTTTTTACGAATCTTTTAACGCGAAATTGTTTTAACACGAAAAAATATTTCGGTCGCCTCAGGTTCGTGTTAAACGTTTTCCACTGTATATATAGGCTGCAAATAAATAAATAAATAAATAAATAAGATTTTTTTTTTTTTTTTAGTACGATAATAATTGATAAAGCCTTGTTTTGTCGTGCATTATGTGTTTTACAAATTGTTTCTTTTGAAAACTTTGTTCCCCCTTTTAACATGTGAAGTTTTATTACACTATTCTGAATATGTTGAAAAGTGTTCCATAATCTATGCTTAATGCATGATTTTACGTTCTAGTTTTTTTAAACAAAGGGATCAACACACATGCTTTCCGGGTTATAAAACTGTTTTTCAAAACCATTTTTTAATCGAAAACTATAATTGATTTTTTTACTTTTAACATTCCAAAAAAGCAAAATTTTATGAACTTTACCAAATGTGTACTCAAATGAAAAAAAAAAAGGCATTTGTAAGAACGATTATTTTCCTATTCGATAGTTTCAAAAGTAAAATTGTGCAATGTTTAGAATTTTAAAAATATGCAGTGAAAGAGAAATTTATCGGACAGGTGTTGCCACCGTCAATATTATATCTGCATTACTCAAAAACCTGTTTTTGTTTTGTAGATTCTTAGAATCATTTGAACTCCTGGAATGTGCTTTTCTGTTTACATAAATCATGTTGAATTGGCGGTAAACAAAAATATTTTAAACATAAATATGCTTTAAAATGCATATATAATGACGAGATTAGAAAGATATTTTAGCACCAAACTAAAAAAAAAAAAAATCTATCTTGCTTTTACAAGTTTTCTTATGAAAATGCAAGAAATATTTCTTGCGGTCATTATGTCAATGTTATTTATTTTACATTACTTTGCTATTTTAAATTATTACAAACACAATCGGATTTTTTTTCCATTCTGAATATTATCTGAAAAATGTGCTTAGATTAAATCTACGTATAACATTTATTTATGTTAGAATATACATATAAAAATGTTTTGCATTCAGTACCTTATTTATGATATTTTATTAGATTGAAATACTAAGGAACGTTTTATATTCATTTTGTTTTATTTTAAATTCCATCTTAAAATGATTAAAGACGATTCATTAATTTCGCGGATGTTCAAAGGTCAGTAATATTTTGTTTTCATTAAAGAATTGAAAAATTGTAATTGAATTTCTGAAAATTCACATAATAATTTAAACTGCTTTTTTTAGTATGGAACCTTATCTTAGAAATAAACATAGATTAAATCTACATAATATAAGCCACATAATAATTTCATTTACATTAAAATATACTTAAAGAAATGTTTTGTATTCAGTACCTTTTTTATGATATTTGATTATACTGAATAACTAAAGAATGTTTTATCTTTATTATGTTTTATTTTAAATTCCGTAATAAATTAATTAAAGAGTATTCATGAATTCCTCGAATGCTCAAAGATCAATAACATTTTATTTACATTACTTTGTAATTTAATTTGTGTAGGTTCACAATTAATTTATCTTACTCTTTTTAGTATGGAATCTTCTCAAAGAAATATACATCCATTAAATCTACATAATATAATCTACATAAGGATTTTATTTATACTAGAATATACACTGTAAAAAAATAATTGTAAAGTTACTAAAGTTTTTCTAGGAAACTGGGATTCCTAAAACTTGTTATGTACCGGCAACAACAAAAATTCCTGTAACAGCGTCTGTTACAGGATTTTTTCTTTTTGCCGTTACATAAAAATTTCTAGGAATCCCAGTTTCCTAGAAAAACTTTAGTAACTTTACAGATTTTTTTTTTTACAGTGTACATAAAGAAATGTTTTAAATTCCGAACCTTATATATGATATTTCGATAGATTCATTTACTAAGGTATGTTTCATATCCATTCGTTTTGTTAAATGTTCTACATTTAAAATATTTTATTGCATCTGTGTCATTCATACAGTAAATAAATTTGTATATCATATGCGAAGTTATAAAATTAATATTAAATTAACATAACAATATCAGAAATACCTTTATTCCTTTTTAAATGTTTTTTTTTTTTTTTTTTTTTTTTTTTTTTTTTCACAATTATGAATATTCATATTCTAAACATCTTTATAAACATGTTAGGGGAAAAAATTTAATTATTATATCTTTATTTGTAAAATAATGAGGCTTCATCAAATCACATAACTTTTTAAAACTACTTTATGCATATTTTCTTAAATAATTTTAATCGAATTATACAGTAGTTCTATTTTTATCCCAGGAAACAAAGTGACCAGATTTACATGAAACCTTTTAAAATTTTTCGAAGCTGATATAGTATTTTCAATTAATTATTGATATCACTATATGTATTTGTAAATATGATATAATATTTTCTTCTTAACCTTTGCGAATTGACATAGATGATGATTTATATATATTTTTTATTGTGCAATATCTTATTTCAATTATAAATATTTTATATTTCTTATTAAAGTAAAATGCAATTTAGCACACAATCCTGAAGGACAAATATAAGTAAAGAATTTGACTAAAAGACGTAGATTAGACTATTTCCATGTTTTACATAAATCTCAATAGTGTTGTGACCACACGCCTTATTTGCTTTCCGTAAAATCCTTGAGGAGAACATATCGCTCACCCACAAGAAAATTGGCACATCTCGACAAAAGTAAATTTTACTGGAAAGGCTAACAAAGATTCGTATGTTTTTACTCAAACATGAAACCATGCCACTTAGGTCTGCATGCTGTAGTAAAATCGTGCATAAATGTGCAAAACCCTTGAGAATGAAGACGTAGATGGTATTTGGAGGATTGAGTATTTTCACCTCCCTACACAATTTGCTTTGTGGTCACGAATGGGCATATAGAGCAATAAAGCGATTTACTGGATTGCTAGTCGTATGAAACTTTTCAAGTCTCAACTATGTAGCAAGACTCAACTATGATAGACATATTAGTGGAATAAAACGCAAAATAAATTTTTACGAAGTTTTTTTTTTTTTTTTTTTTTTTTTTTTTTTTTTTTTTTTTTTTTTCGGGCGAGCGATATGTTGTGTTTTACGAAAAATACATTTATATATACAAATATTTTATTTTAAATTTCTGGGGACCATGCATTTAATTATTTTCAAAATTCTGCAATGTGTCAATTAAATATAGCTGTACATTTCCAAATGTTTTTATTTCACTGTACACTGTAAAAAAAAAATCTGTGAAGTTACTAAAGTTTTTCTAGGAAACTGGGATTCCTAGAACTTTTCATGTAACGTCAACAACAAAATTTCATGTAACAGACACACTTTTGCGCCGAAAATCAAAAAATCTGTAAGGTTACTAAGAATTTTTTTGGAAACTGGGATTCCGAGAACTTTTCATGTAACTGCAGCCAGGGTTACAAATAAAATTTTAGTAAGATTACTGAAATTTTAGCAGATTCATTTGTAAAGTTACAGATTTTTGTAGCTTTACAAAAACTAGTTTTGTAGATTTGCAGCTTTTTTCGTACAGCTACAGGTGAAAGTTTAGTAAGCATGTATTTTTACATCTGTAGAACTACAGATTTTTTTTTACAGTGTACATGAATTACTCTACATCTGAACTTTTAACCGCGAAGCAAAAAATGCATATTTTCAAAAACATTTTCACGTAGTCAGCAAAAGAAATTAAACTCATTCTTAAAATACTTAAGAATTTTTGACGTTAACATACGCTGCAGGAACAGTCATAACAGGAGTTAAACCTCTGAAACATTTCTCCTTTCTACTTTCAGCAGCAATAAAGAAGAAAACAGAAAGCCGCCGCTGTGAATTTAAGTTTGCATTAGACAATCATTACCAACCATGTTACATATTTATGCAAGCTCCAATTTCAAATTTCGAGGAGAAAAGAGGCCATTTTCAGAACAATCTTCCTCGCCAACTGTTATTTTATCATCTAGAAAGCCATTCGGGTTTCATTTTTGATGGAAGAATATTTCTTTTCGCGTTATCTATATTTTTCTCGTTAAGTTATGATTCCAGGAAGAGGGAAGGAAAAAAATCAGGAAGCGGTAGTGAGAAATTGTTGAGGAAAAAAATCAAGAAAAAATATGTATTCTTTTTTTTTTTTTATACATGACATAATTAGAGGAGAAATATATATATATATATATATATATATATATATGTGTGTGTGTGTTTTAAGACAATTTTGCAAAAGATATTAGTAGATACTTTCTCGTTAGATTTAGAATTTATATCATATACTACTTCTTTCCACCTTAATTTACTGTAAAATGTTTTTAACATATTAAAATATTAGTTAAACGCAAAATGCATCTATTTAAAAAATAAAAAAAGAAATATCGAAATTCCCAACTGAATACAAATGTTAAAAAGAATAACTGAAAAAAACTGTACTTTTATGTTAGCCGGCCAGTAGTATTTTTGAATCGCGCAAACAGTCTTTTTCTGTCCGATTTTATAACAGTAGCCAATAACAAATACCAATATTTTAACCTTGCAATGACAGATAAAACATTATATGAATGAATAAAATAATAAAAAAATATTTTGGCAAAAAATAATTATGATTTATTTTAAAAAGTTCGCCAATTCTTATTATAATATGTTAAAAAAACTACGCATTTAAGCTAAGTTTAAGTTATAAAATATATTCAATGATAAATACGTAAACACAAACATATCTCCGAACTTGTATTAATAACCAGCGTGATTTTTTTTTGTCTCTACCATCACCGTGTCAGCAGTGAGATTGGTCCAGTTTATTTAGGTACACGGCACTACTGCATTATTTTTTACGAAATATTGTATTTTATTAAACTGAAGTAAAATAATTGTTTTAACATTACACTATGTGTGATTTCTTTTGTTCGTTACTTTAGCGTACCTAAAGTCTGGTCGGTCGAGTTAATTTTAGATATTTGGCGCTCTATTGTATTAATTATTACTAAACATTTGTGTTTTTTTTAAGCATTGAACAATAGTTTTTTTAACGTTACATTAAGTATCAAGTGCGATTTTGTTTGTCTCTTCCTTTATCGTACCCAAAGAGAGATCGGTTGAGTTTGTTTTAGGTAATCGGATCTCTAATGCATTATTTACTAAATTTTCGAAATAAAGTTCTGCTTCAAACATCCAATTTATTGAGTCAAAGTGTTCATTCTTTTGAAGGAGTAATTCTAAAATAGTGGAAAAAACATGAACTGATGCGATAGCTAAAAAATATATTCCTCTGAAAGATCATTTACCGTGTTGAATTAATTTACATTCATGATATCTTGAGAAATTCGATTTTATATCTCTACCAAATAATGTAGAAAAATGAACTAAAATGATTTAAGATACGCTGTGAATCCTTAAATGTCTTCCTTTACTTTCCTAAAGGGTAATAAATAATTTTATATGATATATGCTTATTCAAAAAGGAAATGATTTTCACTTTTTTTTTCAATTTATCGTAAAATGTTATGTAATATAGTATATTTAAGCATTTTATTCAAAATTGTTGGTACAGTCGTGGAAAAAAAGAAGTATACACCCCCTACTAACTCCTCAACAAATTATCGTAGACGGAAGTGACTGGTACCGAAGGATTGGAAATAAAGTCTACTTTTAAATGACGTATATAAAATTTGCTTAGGGGGCCATCTACATATCAAAACGGACACAAACCTCATTTTTTTTAAAATGGCAATACCCAATTTTAACGAGATATTTCAAATCTTCGGTTCAAACTATGCCTAGACACCCAATTTCAAGTCATTTGAATGATAAGTTTTTGCATTATAAACATTCAAAATTGAGTGCTTCTAATGTTAAATCATATTTTCATATTTTTATTTATATCTCCTGAATTTATGCTCCTAATTTGCTAATTTTTCGTGTAGCAATAATGCTAATGTGCCCAAACATAAATACGCTTAATTTGCAATTTTCATAATTTTATGATATGAATTATGAATTATGAAATTAATATTCGAAAAAATTATGAATTGCAACCTACAATTTTTTTGATGGATTTAGATTTATTAATCCCTGCTTTATGAAAATCCGAAATTTCACATTTTTCTTCCAAATAGTTTTCAAATTATGCTTAAAAAACGGCAAAATGATGGTTTAAGGGGCGTCTATGATAGAAGTGAGTAGATATTTTGAAATTTATTCTGCTGTCCTGTTATCTAACAGGCTTCATAAGGTGCCTTGATCAAGATGGGTGCTCTCTCGGTTAACAATCGAGTACCGAACTTCAATTTGGATACAGCCCTTAAAATACGCTCGTTTTCAAATAATTAATTTCTCGGAAACTTGTGGTACGAATTGCATAAAACTTTTTTTAGGCTAATTGAAGGGTGTAGAGTTAATTTATGCTGTCAGAATTGGGTATTGCCATTGAAAAAATGAAGTTATGGTTCGTTTTAATATGTAGATGGCCCCTTAAGTAAAATTTATATACATCATTGCAAAGTAGACTTTATTTCCAATCGTTCGGTACCAGTAACTTTCTTCTACGATAATTTGTTGAGGAGTTAGTAGGGGTGTTTACTTTTTTTTTCCCACGACTGTACTAACGTATTTCAGTGCCAAGTCAAAATTCGCTGCGCCAAAAATATTAATTACAATAACTCTTTTTTTTTTTTTCTTTCTACATTGAAACTACAAAGTTAGTATTATACGGCAACCATAATAAAGTCAATGGCATAATCATTTATATGCGTATAACTATATAATAAATGACATAGATACAGGTATAGGGTAACTCTAGGATAGATGGCTATAGTTTTTAAAGAATGAAATAAAATTTTTTTAGAATGCATAGAATGAAAATACAAGAAATATTGATGCATATTTAAAATTCTTATACATATACTTATATTTTATGCAAAAAATAATTAAATATGGAAAACAAAAAGTGTTAAATAAAATTGAAATTAAAATGGCAGATAGCCATAGCTCTTTAAAGCTGAGGAGAGATGGCCATCCAATGCATGAATGAAAAAGGGAAGTTAAATAACGCATTTCATATAGCTAATCATGAAAAACATATAGCAATTTGTAAAGATGAAGTTATATGATGGAAAATGAGTGAATAAAACTTGAATAAACAAAATTTGAAGTATAATTTCAACACTTCACTTTTCGTAAAATCTTACCACATGTTTGGCAAAGACTTTGATAATTTGTATACGTTTTATGGAGCCACTTCAGATACCTTATGCATTGTATAAAGACATCCTTTTTGGGTGGGATACTATATTGTTTTGCACAACCAACACTGTGATCCTCACCCAATTCTTTTTACTTGGAATATATAGAATCCGATAAATAAAAAATATATATATTTCTGTTTATTTAAATGAAAAACAATTTAAATTCTACAAGTAATAATTCGAGTTATAACGATTTTAAGTTATAACACTTTTTTCATAAATTTTAAATTTAAAATTATTTTCAAAAAGCTATGAGAAGTTTTATCATTTGATTTTGTTTACAAATAATATGGTTAACCATCACAAAAAAATCCAAAATTTTAACTCAATAAATAAAAAAATTTTGAACATGTGTTCCGGGCCCCCTTAAGTAATGTTTTAAACATTATTAAGTTGTTTTTGTTTTTTTGTTGTTGTTAATTTAATTTGTTTAAAGTTGCTTTTTAACACATTGATTTGACACAATCATTTCTATTCATCGTTTCATTAGTATGCGAAACAAAATTTAATTGACGTACATACATCCTTTACATTCCCAAAATCTCATAAATTATTTCATATGCGATAAAAGAAAATAATTTCCCTAATAAAGTGTTTTACTAGAAATATTTCTTGAATTTTGCCTAATAAGCGTAAAATACTATTTATTAAGAACTAAAAGTTCTTAAAAAAACCATAAAAAATTTAAATGCGCTAGGCCTTTCGAAAGATCTTAGTCTTTCTTCGTCAGAAGACGTGCTTCTATTATGAAAGCAACAGCAAGACTGAAATGAAAGAAAAGGGAAATGAAACAAGCTGAAGAAACAGCCAATAGAAAACAGAAGACAACAGCCAATCACAGAATTTTAAAAACAGTAAAAAATCTGTAAGTTCAGATACTTTTTTCTTTAATTACTATATTTAAAATACATGTTTCCCTATTTGATAGTGTAAAAATTTAAACTATGCGAAGTTTTGAAATAATATATTTCAGAAAAAGGGAATGTTTTGATGAAATCGTTCCCATCGATTATACGACCTCAGCATTATTATTAACGAAAATTTTTTTTTTAATTATTTATAATATAGATATATAAAAAATAAAAAAGTGATAAAACATAAATTAGGACAATGAAAGTTTGATATAGTCGTCATATTTATCTGTCTAAGACGTTCATTTGAAATTGGGTAATTATTTATTTTTCTTGAAACAAATTTTAGCAAAAACTCTTTTTCTATACGAAAGTACAATAATTCATAAGAAAAGGAATAAAATACATTCTATTTAAGTTTAAAAATAAAGATGTGTTATTACGTAAAAAAGTAGGATAAACTATTTTTAATCATGTATATTATTTGCTTACAAGTTGAAAAAAAAAATGAGTGCAAGTGGGTTATTTTTTATTGTGCAGAGCAATCTACTATGAAGTTAATTCTTTGTAATATGTGGTACAATTGAATATAAATATCGTCTCCAGCCTTGACTCGAAACAAAGACAACTATTCAAATCATTATAGTCCCTATCATTCTTCTTTAAAAAAACATTAAATATGTTATTTTCTTTGCCTCGTTATAAAGTACTTAATCATTCGAAAAACATTACGCACATTTTCCAAATGTATTCTGAGAATCTGCAACCTAAGATAAATTTAGGATGTTTTATAAAGATTCTAAGAATTATGCTTATATTAAAAGAAAAATGTTCCTTAATGTGTACTCTGAGTGTATTCGGATAAAACTTTCATAAGTGATATGAAAAATACAGAGAACTATATTTAAAAAAGTGATTAAACCTTAACACAAGTATAATTAACACAGGGATGCACATGAAAATGTTTCAGTAATTTAAACATCAAATAGTAATCGTCACTATAGTTCATACTTGTTTGACAAAGGAACATCTTTTGATAAATTTGCAAACATTTATTCATTAACAAATTATTATTTATTATTATACTAATTATTATTATTACAGTTATTAATTCACAAAAAGGGAAAAAAATAACATAACCGTCAAGGAATAAACTCTATTTTAAATTTAAGACATTAACGTTTCATTTAAAACAAATGGATTTTACGTATATATATATAATTGCTTTCACAGAATCGCAGTATATTTGTTTCAGTTTTTGTTGGAAAACGTTTTATCCCGCATACCTCTCTTGTCATATATATTCGGATAACACATTGAGGCGTGTTTTTTTTTCAAGCTATAAACCACGTGGTGCTTTTTTCAAATGATTTTAACATTTCATCAGGCAGATATCTGTTTATTTAATCTTCATGATCAATTGCTTCTTCGTATTTTTTTATCTTAACCACAATCTATTGTTATATTGCTCCAAACTAAGAGGATTCTAGAGTTAATATGAAATGAAAGGAATGAAACAAAGATTTTAAATGTTACGCGGCGGGGAAATAATTGATAGGTAAAATAAATACAAGTTTTTTCAGCAGTATAAAATGGGTAGAAATAATCAAAAAGTTTGAAAAGACAAAAAATAGAATTACGGGGTGAAGAATTCAATCGGAAGAAAAATTTCGTTAAACAGATAATGAACTATGAAATTTAAAAGATATTTCGCACAGAAGTTCGTAAAATGTTTTTGATTCGAAGGAAAACGTTTTGATGGAACACATTTTATTCCGCATTCGTCTTTAGTCTTATATGTTCTATAAATATCTTCGATGCTATTTGGTTCAAATTATAAACCACGCCATGTGGTTTTGAAATAATTTTAGCATTCCATCATGCAAAATTCTATTGATTTGCTCACGGTGAGAATTTGCTTCTTAATCTTTTTCATCTTCATTACAATCAATTGTTTTATTGCTTTCTTTGAAACATTTTGGTGTTATTGTTGATTCCACACATATCGGCTATGTTATTGTTTACTTGCATGAAAATATTTTACATTATTTTTACAAAAAAAAAAAAAAAAAAAAAAAAAAACTAACCACACTAAAGTAATTACAGATATCTGATATATTAAGCAGAGTGGCGCACCAATCTTCAATATGATCAATACGTTATTTGTCTAGTGAATTATAACTAAAAAAATCCGTTCTTTACACGGCCTCACTAGAGTCTGAGAGGTCCCACTCTCGAAGCTGGCAGTTGGGAGGTGCTGGGATGGGACTCAATCGCGCCCGTCGGCCTAATCATTCAGAGTTTTCCGTGATTTTCTTCGAACCTTGGATTCCCTTGCGTAAATACGTGTTAGGTTCCCTTAGATTTACCTCCACGAAGGGAACTCCCTCCTTTGGGACTATATCCCTCGTGTCGATAATTGGCCGTCTTTAAACAACATCGTTCTTTACACAATTATTCTGCAGAAATGAAATTTATAAAAATTACACAAATATATTAACTAATGATATATTAACTATGTTTTTATTGTAAATTATTCATTAGGATTTGATATTACTTATGATTTTAATAAATATTTTTAATCGTTAAAAACAGAGCTAACAATGTTTGTAAATCTTCTACACTAATTAAAAAGTTCTCCTCTAAAAAATATAACACAAATGTAAAAATAGGAATGTGCATAAATTTGTTTTTTATTTATTTTGTTGCGTCAAAAATATGTTCAAAAATAAGTATATCTCTGACCTGTATCACTTTGTCTGGTTTATATCCATTTCTCTACAGTTAACTTAATACTATCAAATTTATTATTATAATTTAAATTTCTAAAACTATATGAAATTCATTTCTTTGTCTAAAGAGATCTACTACGTATCCCGAACAATATAATGTAATAAGACTTATATAAGTTCTTCTACATATTTAGACAAATATTTTTAGAAAAATCTTTCCAAATTCTAGGCATGTTTCTCACTTTTGAGATAAGATACTCAATTCACTAAACTCGTTAGGATTCTGTATAACCAACAGTTTTAAACTCTTTATCTATTTTACAGAAGACTGATTTTAAAGTCTCGGTCTAAAAGAAGTACGTACGTGATTTTTTTCTGAAACTTGTTAAAAGAATTTCATTTTTTTTGTCCTCTAAGCGAAATCATAAACAAAAAAAGCTTACAAATGCATTTAACGAATTAAAAAAAATCTATTAAAACAAATATGTTTAACTTTCTTACATGGTATATATACAAAAACGTTTCTGCATACATTGTGTTTGCATATGCGTCAATAAAAAAAAGGAGCAGACGTGCCGATACGAAAACTTTCTCCTTTTCCCATAAATGTAAATATTTAAAAACATTGTTACGCATGTTAATCCTTCAGTGTTATTACTTCAATAATACACCAACTTTGATTTGACTAACTTTGACTTACCAATAAATTTAACGAATTACAAAAATATATCAAAATAAATAAGTTTAACTCTCATATATGGTATATATACAAAAACGGTTCTACATACATTTTGTTTGCATATGCGTCAATAAAAGAAATGTAGCAGACATTGCTATCCGAAAACTTTCTCCTTTTCCCATAAATGTAAATATTTAAAAACATTGTTACACATGTTAATCCTTCAGTGTTTTTACTTCAATAATGCGCCAACTTTGGTTTTATTTTAAGTTTCTGCTTCATTTTAAAGCGAGTAAAAATGAGTTAATCTTAATGATAATATTTAATAAAATCAAAAATTTTCGTTATTCTGCTGTACATCATCGATGGTTGAGAATCGGCGGGATAGCTGGATACGAATTGCCCATTGCTGCATGAACAACCGCTTTACAGGGATGGCAGGAATGACCGCCCCGGGAACCCAGCTTTCGCTTTAGAGTATAAGTGCAATCCCGGGGGGAGACACAACCGCTTTACAACAGAAATGTGGAAAGTCGAGAATAATCGCTATTACAACGCCCCGTTCATTGTCTCTGAATTCACATGGGATCTGATGACCATAGCCAAAAACATACACATGAAATTTATATGCATAACTTCATACACTTTTCAGTTTTACAATATTGAAAATTTTACCAGCGACTCTTTTCGGCAGAATATTTCCAAATTAAAGGGGGATCTGCCGTCCATAGTCAAAAACGTACATAAAAAATATATGTATAACAGCATACAATTTTCGATGATAAAAAGCGTACATACGGACATACGGATCGACAGACAGACATTTTGTAGAAGTAAATCCGTCGAAAAAAATGTTGATTGCAATACTTTCTAATTCGGAAAGATGAAAGTAAAAGTGGCATTATTCCTTAAAATAATTCATAAGTTATAATTACTAATAATTGGAGTAGAAAACATCTACAAATATAAATCTCTATAACTACCTATTATTTAAAATTCAAGCTATTTTGGTCCAAAAATTAATCCTTATATTAGCTAAAAAGCATCAAAACCATAAAGCCTTAGAGAATTTATAAAATGAATGGTACCTCAATATGAAAACTTTCTGCAATTTCAATTTTTGATGCAGTTCCAAGTTTTTCTACTAAAGTGAACAAAAATTGGATTTAAGATAATCATATTCCAGTGTTGAAATGGTCCGTTAAGCATCCAGACTTTTACCTAGTTATCAAGCTATGAGGCCGACTAAAGAAATTCGTTGCACAGCAGCAACCGTGCAATAAAATCCAATTCATAGAAGTAATAATTCAATCTTGGCATTACAATTATAACAGCTCCATAACTAAAAGTATTGGTTCACTCCATGGGAAGACATTCTAAGGTCGTAATTAAGATTAAACGTTGCCTAATTAAGTATTAACTGATATTGTAATAATTTTTGTATATCCCATTTTTTCGATGTTTCATTTTCCGTCTTAACAAATGTTCTAATAAATATTGCTTCATTAAATATATGGCATTACACTCGAGAATAAATTGTCTGTTCATTGGTATATAATTTTATGGTATTACACAAGGACATTTCGTAGTCAAATTCGTGAAAAAATCATTACTTTTATTTTTCTAATATTTTGTATCCGTTATTTTTCCTTTTTCGTATGGTAAAATACATCTGTTTCTACATCAACAAGAAAAAAAGTAATTCAGTTTGTTTATATCATACATATACATTACGAACGTAAACTTTAATTTCAGTTTTCTCTAAATGCTAATTTTTGAATTCCATGTACCTTTTTACCGAAACTACTAAATATTATTGTCTGCAATCTTTCCAGAATATTTCACGCATATTCCTAATTAATCTGAAATGAACTTTTGTTACAAAAGATATGTACACAATTTTTATAAAATATATTTGATTTGGAATTAAATTTAAAAAATCAAAAAATCCGACTGCGTGAAAAGCGAACTAATTAAGTATTTCTCATCAATTTGAAACTATTTTTTATATTACTTACCTATTTTTTTTTATTTACTTGTATTGATGACTTTTAAGTTGTGATTAATTGTTAGTTCCTATCTATAAACACTGTTTTCATGAGGCCTACAGATGCCTATGATGGTTAGAGTTGCAGTAAAGATAGAGATCCTACCTACACAACTTTCAGGTTGTGTAATATTTAAGCGGAGCTTCTGACTGTAAAATAGCCAATGAAACATCGTCTTCATTTTGAAAGACCTATCCAACGATATGCCACTCAGTAGGGTGCGTAAAAATATTTTTTCTTCTCTACCGCCATTTTGTATTTTACGACCGCTATTTTAAATTTATAAAAACAAAACTTTGCCTATAACCATCGGACGGTTAAGACATATCGATAGAGACATCATTAATTAAAATCCATCCAACTGTTGGGATGTTTCGAGGATATAAAGAAATCCACATACCCAGATACGCGTGAATACACATAACCCTGCTTTACATTCGGGTAAAAATACAAGTTTTTGTCATTTAAAAGTGGTTTTTAATCGAGATTTTTTTAAATAACTAAAGAATATATAAAATATTTAATATGAACTGTAAAAAGTTCACTGTCTTACTTAAAAGACGACTAAAATAATGAAAAAGATATTACAAGATAACATATACATTTTATTTAAAACTTCTTTGTACTTTCACGCTTTCAAAGCTCGTCATCAGAGAATATTTTAATAACTAATTGTTGTTTATTTATACAAATACGTCATTTTGTTTTGAAAATTAGAGAGTTGAAAGTAGATGTAGCAGTTATTGGTACAAACTTCTACTTTCAATCGAGTTTTTAATCGAGATTTTTTTAAATAACTAAAGAATATATAAAATATTTAATATGAACTGTAAAAAGTTCACTGTCTTACTTAAAAGACGACTAAAATAATGAAAAAGGTATTACAAGTTAAATATATACATTTTATTTAAAACTTCTTTGTACTTTCACGCTTTCAAAGCTCGTCATCAGAGAATATTTTAATAACTAATTGTTGTTTATTTATACAAATACGTCATTTTGTTTTGAAAATTAGAGAGTTGAAAGTAGATGTAGCAGTTATTGGTACAAACTGCTACTTCTACTTTCAACTCTAATAATTATTGGTTCTCTCACTTTCAAAACAAAGTGACGTATTTGGATAAAGGAACAACATTTAGTTATTAAAATAGTCTCTGATGATGAGCATGGAAAGCTTGAAAGTACTAAGAAATTTTAAATAAAATGTATGTTTTTAACTTGCAGCATCTTTTTGCATTATTTTAGTCGCCTTTTAACTAAGACAGTGAACTTTTTAAAATTCACACTATATATTTTAAGTTTAAATCAACGTGAAAAATTGCATTTCCGCTTATGATTTTATTAAACAATATATGTTCATCAAATTGATTTAAACTTTATTAGTAATTATTCATATTGTGCATATCACAAATTTCGTGAATATCTTTGGTAGCTTCAGAAATAAAATACATCAATTTAGCATGGTTGGTATAAGGACTTTCTATTAATTGCCCTTAAAAAATGGTGCTATGAACCATAAAAAATACGCCATTTATTCTTTATAACTGCTGTTCTAATAAACATCACTTATAAAATTTGTTGCATCATATTCTTTTTTAAACTATCTTTCCTTTTGTTTAAAATGTATTACTTAAAGAGAAAGTGGGTTTATGAAACATCGAACTTCAAAAAATATACATATTCGTCAATCTTTAAACGTGATTATATCAAAACTATGTCTTTAAAGTCGGGGATTACAAATACTTGAACAAATCTCAAGTAATCATCTTCAAATTTTATCAAAATTTCAAAATCAACGAGAAAGAAATCGTTCATTTTGGCACTATGATGATTTTTTTTTAATTTTTTTTTCATAAATATTAAAATTCAAAATTTTTTGCAAAATTTTGAACGGCAGCCATTTTGATTAAAATATGTTTTTCGGAAAACAGAACAGTAACTCTCTATTCATAAGTGTTCGAAGTAACCTTTCCATTTCGGTTTAACCATTATCTATTTCAGATAACATTTTATGTTAATTTCGGATAAAGTTTGACAGAATTACACCGAGCACTACGAACGACACAATTTCCGTCAAGCGGGATTGCTGGGGCAATCAAACTGTGTTTATTCTACAGAAAAATCAATTTCTTAACTTTAAAGTGTAATACAATAATGTTCTTTTATAAAATTTCTTCACTAATGTCAAGTAAAAAAATGTCCCAAAATACACGTATTCTACTTTGCATCTGCGTAAGGATAAGCATTAAGGAAAATATATTTACAAAATATCGAAAAAAAGGATATTTACAATGTCGATGTAAAAGTTACAATAAACTTTCGTGTAAGTGTCAAGAAGTACTCTACATGAGAAAATAAGTAATAGATTTATACATTCATTCTTTATACATATATGAGGATACAAACACCATATGAAATTATAAGCTTAGTAGGTATATTACAGTACCATTGTCTCTGAAGTTAAATTATCTTTGAATGATAAAATTGGATACATTAAAGTAAAATAAGGATTTCATTTAACTCTAAATTATATGAATCTAATTTCGCTATATTTGTAACTCTTTTTAAACAAAGAAATTTTTAATTCATAATTTCTTAATGTATATTTTTATAGTAAATGTCAGTAAACATGCATTTCTCCAAAAGATTGTGGACTGTTAAACCAATGTTAACTGCTTTGTTAGCTTTTTCCAATTAAAGTATTTCTTTTAAAAAACAGGGCAAACGTATTTTAAATCTCGATGTATTTGATTTCAAACAGTGCACATAACAAAATGTATACATATAAATTACATTAAATATAACCGTTGACTATGATTGTGATTAAACATTATAAATATTATTTAATTTCCAATTAAATTATAAAAAATATATAATATAACTAAATTAACTTGTAATATTTTAATAATAGCAAAATAATTTTAACAGCATACTAAATCATTAAAACACTCAGCTGGCGTAAATTAGTCTATCACCTGAAAATTAGTTAACCTAAAAAGTCTATCAACTGAAAAATAAGGTATTCTTGATAAGACTCATTTTTAATTCATTTTAAATGCCAGGTAGAGATATCATATAAAAATATATCTTTTATAACTTCACAATGCTCATTAAAAAATACAAAACTGCTTTGAACTCCTTTTTTACAAATCCCGAAAGGTTTAAATTCCAAGTGAAAATATCTTACCAAAATTAAAAATAAATAAAAAGAATACTTTTTCAGAACAATTCTATACATTTCTCTTTTGAATGCATAATATTATATGGCATTTATAAATTTAAATATGCACTTTCTGACCTTTTGAAAATTTTAAATATGCATTTTTCGAACAATTGCATTGGCAAAAAATATAAATGTAATATTTTTTTTCCTTGAATAAGATCATTTTTTTAAAAACTTAAAACACAGTGTATTACTTCTTCATTTCTAAAATCAAAAACACATTTTGGTAATTATTAATAATATAAGATAGTTGCAAGTGGTACGGCTACACATATTTGAAACGAAAATTGTGATATGTGTGTTAAAGTAAAAAAATAAAATAAAAATAAATGCACGCTTTTATTAGCGTTAAGGTTTGTCTTTCGGTATTTACAGTTCTTTCGGTATTTATAAACTTTCAAATACAAAAATAAGCAAAACATCTCTGTTTCCTACGGACAGTGATGGTAATTTGAACCTTACCCATGATTAATAATAAATCTATTTCTATATAATCTCACTTCACTTAAGTATTAAAAAAAATGACTTCTTTCCTTTCTGAAAGATGAGTTTATTTCTATTTAAATATAACTGAATATAAATAATTTATTTCCCTTTAAAACATAATAAACATCATAAAATTTAAACATTCAAAATGATTCAAAATATCCTTTGAATTGATAATAATTAAGGCATAAAATTATAATAAATATTCGTAATTCGTAATTTTTACGTATAAAATAATTTTGCATTACAGGTAACGTGAAAAATGGTTTTTTCTTAACCCTTAAATGCCTGATTTTTCAAAAATCATTCTAATAATGTTTTACGGCTTTCATTTTTTAAATAAATCACAGGGAAAATACTTAAGAAAATCATATTTTGTTTTAAGTATAGTTTACGGCTAAAAACAGTTTGTTACTAATCGGCAATACTGGTGTTTAATTGAAAAAATAATTTATCTTGATAAAATTCTATAATATTTAACACACAAGAATTTTAGGATCTATAATAAGAAATAAATTTCACTTGCTCACTGCAGATCAAAATAGGGTATTTCGCAAGCTCCCAAACAAAACAAAAAGAACAAGTAGAAACAATTGAAAAAATAAATCTATCTTTATTCTTAAACAGCACAAGTGTTGCCATCTACATGTTGAAAATCGATTTAATAATATTTTCAGAATGTATTTTATTGGCAATATTAGGCATTATAGCTTCAATATTATTCTAATAGTATTTTAGAGCCTAAATTGGGTATGTTGCCGAAAAGAAACACCAGGCATTTAAGGGTTAATTCGCTCATTGGGGCCATTTTTCTCTGAATTTGAGTTTATGAAAGGTAGCAGGACCTTTTCCTATTTTTAATAAAAACTTCTTCGCTCCCTGGGTCCTTTAAATGGTGACCTCCGTTTCGTCCCATTTCTTTTAATGGTACTCGAACATAATTACATATAATAATTACATATAATAATTACATATAATAATTACATATAATAATTAAATGTATAGTATATACGTTTTAAATCGAAATAAGCAACTTGTTTATAATTTTTGCCTAAAAATTCTATCTATCAACTGAAAAACAGGGTGTTCTTAATAAGACGTTTTTTTTTTTTTTTATTTCTTTTTAAATACCAGATAGAGATATCATTTAAAAATATGTCTTTTATAACTTCACAATGTGCATTAAAAGGTATAAAACTGCTTTGAATTTCTTTTTTACAAATCTCGAAAGGTTTAACTTTCAAATAAAAATATCTTACCAAAATTAAAAATAAATAAAAATAATACTTTTTCAGAACAATTTTATTCATTTCTCTTTTGAATGCATAATATTATATGGTATTTATAAATTTAAATAGGCACTTTCAAACCTTTTGAAAATTTTTAATATGGATTTTTAGAACAGTTGCATTGGCAAAAAATATAAATGTAGTACTTTTTTTCTTGGATAATATCACTTTTCTAAAATTTAAAACATAGTGTATAAGTATATTACATCTTATATATGTATTACATGCTTATTAAGAAGATTGCAATTGCCCTCCCCCCCTTCAGTGTATCATTAAATTAATTTTTGCAATTCAGCATAGAGAATTAACTAGAAGTGCCATTAAAAACAATTTCAAGTTTTACAGTTTCAATAATGTACCTCAGTTATTTGAAAGAATTAGTTATGAATTAAAGAAATATAATATCAACGTAATCGCAAAACCATCAGCCATGTTAAAAGATCTTGCGCACCAAAAAATAGACCCAATCCCTAACGATGGAAATTCAGGCACATATGCTTTTACAGACAAAGTAAATCAGAAAGAATTCAAATACATAGAAATGACTACTAGAAAATGTAAAGTCAGAAGAAAAGAACATATTACATACATAAAGTACAGCAAGCCCTCTACAGCTCTATCCAGGTTAAATAATATTTTTAAAAAATATTGGACATAGATTTCAATAAAGCAAGAGTCATAGACCATACTTCAAATTACGACACACCAGTAATCAGATAATCCTTGGAAATTTTAACTCAAGGAAAGACTACTTGCAATGATGTATTGTCCTACAACATATCTAAGGTCTGGTATCTAGTATAAGGTCACTCCTCTGATCCCGCCCCCTGATGACGGCTGTTATAGTGCATTTGAAAGCGCTTGGGGTTTTTAACATTTTCTAATATCTTTGACGGTTTTTATGCTATAAAGACCTTTTCATGTATAATTTAGCACCTTCTAAGTAAATTTTATCAGGTTTTATTATCACATATTTTATTTGTTGATTAACCCCTTCACGGTCGCTTAATATTTGAAAAAAACATCAAAAGTGTACCTATTTTTTTTTTATTACAGAAATTGAATAATTATAAGGTTTCTAAATAAAATATGCAATTAGTTTATTTTTAAGCCGAAAAAACAATATTTTATAGCCATATTCATATTTGTATAAAAGCCATCATGCGAGAATTATGTGTCTTAACCTCTTAAGCTCCGCCTCCGGTAAAAGTAGGTTACTTTTTTTTTATTATTCAGATTGTTTGATTCCCACCACCGTAGTTTACGGCAGATAAAATGATACGAAAATAAAGCCATTTACACTATTTAAAAAAAACTGGTGGGAGTCAAACAATCTGAATTAAAAGATAGTAGCCTACATTTATCGGGGGAGAAGCTTAAGAGGTTAAGACACATAATCCTCGCATGATGGCTTTTATACAAATATGAATATGGCTATAAAATATTGTTTTTTCGCCTTAAAAATAAACTAATTGCATATTTTATTTAGAAACCTTATAATTATTCAATTTCTGTAATAAAAAAAATAGGTACACTTTTGATGTTTTTTTCAAATATTAAGCGACCGTGAAGGGGCTAATATTCCAGTTATCATCAGAAAGGCTTGATTCATCAGAATCCATATCAAAGTGACAAAAATATTACAAATCTATGACAAATCTATGGCAAATTATAGATCGTACAAATCCAACCAGAGTACTAATATTCAAAGACTTCAAATGGAAATTCCAGTTCAATTTTTCTGGTTTCAGAAGTTTTTTTTTCCAGCAATTAAATCTCCAGCCCGAGAATATGACGTGCACGAGAAATAACGAACGACACCTCAGCCCGAGATATTGACGGGAGCGAGAATTAAGGGGTTAACGGGAGCCTGACGTTCAATAATTATAGTTTGAACTATACTTTATAATATTACATCTTTCTTTCTAAAAGTAAAAATTTATATATATTTTGGTAATTATTAATAATATAAGATAACTGCGGGTGTTACGGCTACACATATTTGAAATGACAATTGTGATATATAAGTTAAGGTAAAGAAAATAAAAATAAATACACACTGTTATTAGCGTTAAGGTTTGTCTTTCGGTATTTGCAATTCTCTTTTTAACTTTCAAATAGAAAATCATGCAAAACATCGCTGACACCTATATCACCTATGGCACCTATGGCACCTATGGAACCTTACCCCATTATTAAAATTAAATCCATTTCTACACAATTTCACTTCACTTAAGCATAAAAAAATAACTTTATTACATTCTAAAAGATGAGTTTATTTCTATTTGAATATAATTGAGTATGAATATTTATTTCCCTCCAAAAAATAATAAACATCATAAAATGTTAATAAATTTAAACCGTCAATAGAATTCTAAATATCATCTGAATTGCCAATAATTGAGGCATAAAAATATAATAAATATTCATAATTCGCAATTTTTTTCTTATAAAAGTGTTTGCATTACTTCGTTGTGGCCATTTTCCTGTAAATATAAGTTTCTGAAAGCTATTGCATTTCTTGCACGAAGCATTAATGATTTCACAAAAAAAAATTATGGCATACTGTGTTCAAAGACCAGTGAAGGTTATTAGACCTTTTCCTATTTTAATAATACATTTCACATAGTAAGAAGGATAATGGAAAATAACTTTGTTACTTTCAGGAAGGTAAGTTTATTTATATTTGAAAATAATTGAATGTAAGTAAAATACCCCCCCCCCCCCCCTCAACCTCACACAAAAAAAAATCACAATATGTTAAAAAAGTTAAACGGTCGAAAGTGTTCAAATTATCATTTGAATCGCCAAGAAAAGAGGCATAAATGTATAATGGATATTTGCACTTCACAATTTTTACATGCAAAATGGTTTCTTCTTAATTCGCCAGTTGTGGCCATTTTTGTATAAATTTAACTTTCTATAAGCTATTGTAATTCTTGCACGAATCATTAATGATTTGAAAAAAAATCATCACTCACTGTTTCTGATGGCCAGTGAACATAACAGGAACTTTTACTACTTTTAATAATAAATCCATCTCTACACAATTTCATTTCAATTAAATAATAAAAAATAAATAAATAAATAAAAACAAAAAAAAAAACACTTTATTTCTTTCATGAAGGTGGGTTCGTTTTTATTCGAAAATAATTGTGTCTAAATAAAATAACTCCCCCCGCCTCCCCGTTCAGAAATATTCACAAAATGCTAATAAATTTAAGCCGTCAATAGGATTCACAATATCATCTGAATTGACAATAAAAGGGGCATAAAAGTATAATGGATATTCGTAATTCACAATTTTTACGTGAAGAATGAATTTATTTTACTTCGCTCATTGTGGCCATTTTTTTCTAAATTTAAGTTTATGCAAGGTGGCAGGACGTTTTCCTATTTTTAATAATAACCCCTTCGCTCCATGAGTCCTTTAAATGGGGACCTCCGTTTTGTCCCATTTTCTTAATGGTACTCAAACATAATTAAAATTTCGATATCAAAATTATATGTTTCGAAGTCTAAGATTCGAACTATTGCAAATAAATTAAAACCTTGATCTGAATGCCAAAATTAAACTACTATCTATACCCATAATGAGGATACTAAAATTATATAGGTTCGTTGAATTGGGTGCATTTAACATCTTCTTAGATGTCAGCAACCAAAATTTCAAACCCTAAGAGTATAAATTCAACACCTGTGGTCCAATATACATCCAAATCTAATAAGAATCTATTTACTTGAAAATAAAACAGAATATTAAGTTCGGTTAAATTGCGTGAAACAGTTTTTCAGATATAGGTTTTGAGAAAATCTTTGAAAAATTCAGCATAGCATCACCACCTGTTGTGCGATTTACACCAAAACCTAATCCGTAACATCTTACGTCAACGTCTAACTGAATCTGAAGTTTTATGGAAATCCGTGCTTTACTTCTTGAGATAGAGCTATTACGGAAATCGTACAAAATGCAGCACAACAGCGCCATCGGTTAGATGATACCATAAAAGAGCACCAGTTCATATCAATGTCTAACTGAATGCAAGGTTTTATTATATTCCGTGCATTAGTTCTTGAAATTAATTTATTGTTGAAATCGAGAAAAATGCAGTATAGCAGCGCCAACTGTTGAGCGCCGAAACCTAATAAGCAACAACATAAATCAACTTGTAACTGAATCTGAAATTTGATGAAAATCCCTGCGTTAGTTCTTGAGATAGAGATATTGCGAAAATATAAAAAAAATACAGCATGGCAGAGCCGCCTTTTGTTCGATACACACCAAAAAATAATCAGGACGTGTTTATATCAAGATTTCCCATAATATAAATTTTGTGAAATTCTGTAGATTAGTTCTTGAGATAGAGCACCTACACAGACTCACAGACATAGTGACAGACAGACTCACAGACATACATTTTCTAAAATCCATCAAATCCTGTTCAGGACCTTCTACAACGTATAAATCTATCGGAAATCGAAATTTCTCTCGAATCCTTGACTTTCTTCTAGTAAAGATTAAAGAAATTAAAAATAATAAGCACCCGGAAACTCAAGGAACCTAAACATTCTGTGTGAATTTCCTCTATATTAAACTACAGGTAATTGTAGCTTACATAAAAAATACACCTACGATGCAAGTTACGATGAGGAACAGAATTTAATATTAATATACACAATATTTTTCTCACAACAAATCGCTTATAAATGTTTCAAGTGTTTTTTTTCCCCCTTTTTTAATGATCTTTATTAAACAAAATATGGTCAAAAATTTATTTTAAAAGTTAGAATACTTTCAAATCTCTTGTGTATTAGAAATATATGAACTCAGAAAAAAACATAAAAGAAATTTCGAAATATTTCTATTTCTGGTAAATACGCATTTATTTTCAAACCATGTTATCCGGTTTGTTCAAGTGTTGCAGCCTTTAATACATTTTTTATTCAAATTGATGGCATCACATTTATATGCAGACTGCAGTTCCTTTAAAATGAGATTTACACTTGCTCGTGTCTTGAATTATTCAGTTTTCCTCATGATGATATCCATTCAATGTGGCTTAGAGATAAATTTTTCGACATATATTATAAAAAAAATACATTTTTCTGCTGATGTGGTAAAAAATGAATGAATGACGATTACTACAATATAATATATAATTCAGTGACTATTTTTATATGTTTTATTAGCATAATTTGGATTTTATAAAGTAGTTTTTTGTAAATAAACTTACAATTGCTAGAACGATAGTGTGTATAAATATGGAGATGCAATATGTCAAATGCTAAAAAATGATATATTTATTATGATATTTATATGCTTTTATATTTTTAATTGTATATATTAGCAACAATATGCATTTTTTATTGTAATTGATAATCCTTTAAATTTATATTAAAATTTATGTAAAAAAATATATATTTATATTTAAATGTATTATGTATTTAATATGATATTGTAATTTTACTTGTGTCAGAGCTTCCGGTACTTCCGACTCCGGTACTTTTTTATTTTCAGTAAATATTTAAATATTGGTCGGAATTCACCGGAGCTCATAAATATAGGGCTCCGGAGTCCAATGCATTAGCGCTTCCGAAAAAGCGAAGCCTAAATTATCCTTTCATTTCCCTCAAAGATTTTGCATTGTTTTCTATCAAAACACTTATATGTGACATAATGTGTCTCACACATAGGAGATGATGATGAAACGGGAACAATTTATCTATCAGTCTTCGGTCTTCAGCGAACTCAAGTTCAATCTATCTTAAATTCAAAATTTCATGTATTCATGTATAGGGGAAAAAAACTTTTCCTCCTTTTTAAAGCTATTTTGATCAGAATGAAGGGCAAATAATAATCACATTTTTCTATTCTAATAATATTTAAAGAGTTATGTGTGACATTGACAGGCGCATTGAGTTGATGTGTCGCCACTCAAGAGAGCGAAAAATTAATATGCCTTAGTTCGATTTTCTTTTCTGAAAGTAGGATATATTTTAATTGGATCGTTTATTTTATTACCCGACTGAAAAGAAAGGTTATGTGTTTCACGCGTATCTGTGTATGTAGATTTCTTTATACCCTCGAAATATCCCAACGGCTTGATGGATTTTAATGAATGAGGTCTCTATCGATTCGTCTTAACGACCCGATGGTTTGGAAGTTGTGTATGTATTGTGGATCTCTAGCTTTAGTGCAACTCTAACCATCGTAGATATCTATAGACTTCATCAAAACAGTGTTTATAGATATGAACTAACAGTTAAACACAACTTAAAAGTTATAATTACAAGTAAATAAAAAAAATAGGTAAGTAATATAAACAAGTAACATAAAAACAAATTATTTTAAGTCAATTCCTACTTAGGTCAATAAGAGAATTTTTTTCTCCCATTCTTCTTTCCTTTTGAGTGGCGCTTAAAATGCTTTGACCAAGAAGAGTGCTCTCTCGGTCTTAAAATACCTTTATCAAGAAGGGGGCTCTCTCGATTATTGAAAATTAATTAATTTAATTTAATTAATGAATTAATATTTCAAAAAAACTGGATTAACATCAAGTGTCATCCACTACAAGTTTATAAAAAATATTTGATCTTGATTGGATGAATAATATGTATTTTATTAATGATTGAAATTTTGAACAAGATATATATATATAGCGAGAATGTGAGATAATAGTAGGAATTGAAAAAAAAAATGTTTCAGATTGATGAGAAATAATTAATTAGTTCGCTTTTTACGCAGTCGGGTTTTTTGATTTTTTAAATTTAATTGTATATTTTATGTTTTATTTAGAAATCTAACCCGATAATAATATTTTCTTCTGTTTTTAGTCAACGAGCATCAGCTTGAGTTTTTTTTTTTTTTTTTTTTTTTTTTTTTTTCTGTTGTTGAGGTTTTTCATCTTCTATTACGTACGAGTATAACTAGTTGGATGTGCCAATTCCAAAACTTTCTCCTATCTCATATACTTTAATATTTCAAAATGTTGTTACAAATATCAATATTTCATTTATTAGTTTCATGCTATATAAACTTTGACTTTCATCTTAAATTTCCCCTTCAGTCAATTAATCGAAGAAAAAACAAGTTAATCTCCATCATGATATTTATTAAAATGAATAGTTTTCGGTTTTTCTGTTGTAAATCAGCTGTTCGCGAATAGCCCGCTTATCAGGATGGGAAGTTCCCGTCACTTCACAAGCCGCCGGTGTATACTAGAACGCGAAAAATCAAGAACATTACACAACAGTCGCTATTATAGTGCCTCCTTTTGCGAAATATTTCCTAATTCAGGGAGGAAAGAAAAATTATGTTCAATTCTATGCATAAATTCATCCACTTTTCGATAGTGCAATATTCAAAATGGCTCCAAAATAGCTATTACAACACCCCTTTCCAGGGAAAATTTTCCAAATGCAGGGAGAACCTTCTTGCCTTGGCGAAAAACATACACAACAAATTTGGTTCTATTCTATGCATAACTTCATACACTTTTAGATGGTACAATATTCAAAATGGCACAAAAATCGCTATTTCAGCACTCCCTTTCGTTGAAATTTTTCCAAATGCAGGGAGAACATTCTTGCCTTTGATGAAAACACACAGAAAATATTTGGTTCAATTCTATGCATAACTTCATACTCCTTTAGATGGTACAATATTCAAAATCGCATAAAAATCCCCATTACAACGCCCTCTTCCGGCGGAATGATTCCAAATTCATGGAACACCTTCTTGCCATGGCCAAAAACATACTCAAAAAATTTGGTTCAATTCTATGCATAACTTCATACACTTTCGATGGTACAATATTCAAAATGGCACAAAAATCGCTATTACAGCGCCCCCTTTCGGCGGTATTTTTCGAAATGCAGGGAGGGCTTTCTTGCCATAGACAAAAACTTTAAAAAAATTGTTTCAATTCTATGCATAACTTCATACACTTTTCGATGGTACAATATTCAAAATGGCATAAAAATCGCAATTACAGCGCCCCCTTTCGGCGGAGTTTTTCGAAATGCAGGTAGGACCTGCTTGCCATAGACAAAAACTTTAAACAAATTGGTTCAATTCTATGCATAATTTCATACACTTTTTGATGGTACAATGACGACAGACACGCGGGCATACGGACACATGGACAGACGGACAGACAGACCTTTTCTATAAACATGTTTTTTGGGACCTCTGACCCCTAGAACGTGTAAATCCATCGAAAACCGGAAATCAAAAAAATTTTCAAATTACAATACTTTCTTCTATTGAAGAAGGAGGATTTCATATACCGGATGTTTCAAAATACTGTCAACTTCTATTATCTCTTTGCTGGTAATACAAAGATGTTTACAGTAGTTCCACTCATACCAATTAAGTGTAGTTTTAGGTATGGCATATGCTTTACAAAGGATTATATCCAGGAAAATAAAATCTGACTGCGGGTTTGGATTTCAAACATGTTTAACATTCGCAACGATGATGTATATTGTCAGAAATTTACAAATAGAATGAAATTAGCGTTAAATGTAATTCAAGAATAAAATAAAAACAATAATATTTAGAAATAAAAATATCGTTTTTATTAAAATATGTTACAGTAAATTAATATATGTTAATACTAACGGAATGCTAGTAAGTACGCAATGATATTGCATTTGTCTGTTAAAATAACAAAAATATTAGCTGATTCAACTATTTCAGGTAAATGTACTTTTTATATGCCTTTTTAATGCACTCTAAATTTATGTCTTTGTCAGCTCACTAATGTGTGTTTCCCACACGACTTAATATATTTTATTTCTTTTTTAACGTTTGAATTAACATATGAATTTGTCCAGCCCTAAGATTTTACACATTCACTAAAAATTTCTGAAAGATCATATAAGACCGATAGGTAAGGTTAATTCTCCACATCCTCCTTCTTTCGAAAACCTGAACAGCCCGATGCATGCACATTACGTTTTTGATGTTTTATGTAAAATTTTATCACTTCGTAGCTACAGAGTAACGTTTGTTATAGATCCATGGAGCACAGATATTTCCAATAGAAAAAAAGCTTGGCCGGAACCCGCCAAATGCTGAAAAATGTGTACGGCTATGAAGCTCAGTATTTCAACAGTTTATATACTTTTGTGAAGTTCATGAAAGAGTGGACGATGAGAAGAATTGGAAAAGATTGTTGGCGAGTAAAATGGAGACACATGTTGTCGGTATTACGCAGTTATATTTACACTATAGCCATTTTTTCTGTCCAGATAAAGGAGAACAGATGGAATTTTCTTCGGGAAATCGTTTGGACCAATTTGGCAAAGGCCTAAAAACAAAATATGAGTGACAATTGTCCTTCATCACCTAAGCAATCAATAAAAACTACATCGAAGGCAGCCCATGCAGAAATTGAAATTTCAAATGCACTATGCATTTTTCATTTTTTTTTTTTTTTTTAGGCATCATTATTCACATTAATAAACTGTAAACTTGTGTTACAATATTCTGAATGTGTTTCAGAATCTATGCAGTACGCATGATTTTTCATTCTTGTTTAGAAATTATATCGAAATCAAATGTTAAGAAAATTTTAAAATTAATATTCCATTCAATTGCACTTTCTCTACACAATCATTGTCGTCTTGAATCATTTGTCTTTTTCTACAACGTAATAGTATGATTATATATGCTTGGTATCAAATCCATTAATCCATTAATGCCGGTTGGTACGAAAATCTGCCATTTAAGTAATACGACAATTTTAAGTATGAAAACCAGTATTTTAGAAAGGAAATTTTCATATTACCTTATCTCAAACTTTGAGAGATCAAATAAGTTATCATTACAGTACGGGAAAACTGGTGTCAACTGGTACCTATGTATTAAACATATGTAAAATAAACTCGTCATTAATGGGTTAAAAACAGAAAAATTGAACTTGTTTTTCAATAAAAAATCATGATAATTGTTTTTTAAATTATTATTTCAGTATTTATAGTTAGTTTGAATGACTGTAAACCTATATACAAATTATATGCACATAACACTGGATTTAAGAAATACCTTACTTTATTTTATAAATATTTTTCTATTATAATTTATTTTGTCATCAAATACAATGGATTTAATTTAGCAAAAAAAAAAAAAAATCGTTTGCAGAAGTGTAAGAATACTCATATGACACATAACTAACAAGAGCTTTTTTGTTTTTGATTCTTAATTTAAATCACTCAATTTCTCATTATTTTTGTGCTTTCAAATTATAATTCATGATAGTCTTTTTTAACTAAAACAATGAAACATTTACCTGTCATAGACTGTATTTTGTTTAAATTTTGAAATTTGAAATCCAAGCCTCAAAATTTATGCTTTTTTATATATTCGGATATTCTAACCTCTATTTCAAGAGACTGCTTTTCACGGCTAATAAAGCGTCAGAGTCATGAGTATTCAGGACGGGTTCGATTTCTGCAAAATCATTGTATTCAGCTTATTATGTAAACAAGGGAAATTATTGATTAAATTTTTCGAATCACAATTACAAAAATGTGTACAATTTGTTAGACAAACATAAATGAAAACTCATTTTTGGGCATATCATATGCATTCATTTTTGTACATTTCATATCAAAGTGTTTTAGTTATGAAAATATGCTTTTTATATATTTAATGAAAGTTTAAAGAAAAACAAAGTATCAAAGTCTGTCAAACTATATATTTATCTCCACTGAAAAAAAAAAAAAAAAAAAAAAAAAAAAAAAAAAAAAAATGTAATTTTGCCAGCACAATATGCTGTCAATTCGGACGCCAGCAGTTCGTGCTGTTAATTTTACGCAACTACTGTTATTTTTCATGTTTATATAGTAAAGAAACCAAAGAAATCTACAGCACATTCGACTGTGATCGAGTTTGAGCGCGAGATGAACAGTACTTTGTGCTGTAAAAATGTCTTTTTTTTCTACAGTATGCTTCTCTCTCAACATATATACATCTCTGTATATATGCATAAATATACTATATATATATATATATAAATGGAAATTTCGTTTCAGGCGCTTATAGACTGAGGTCTACTGACTAGATTTTAATGGGATTTGCTCTGGGATTTAGGTCAGTTCCAGAAACGGTTTTAGTGTATAACGTATTCTACGATATTACGTTTTTAGACGGTATAGGAAGGGGACGTTCTATAATCAGTTGAACCCGATTATGGAAGAATAGATTTTTTCAAAAGTTCTGTTGAATGGATTTTCATGAAGCTTGTATTTATAGGTAGTTTTTCACCCATATTTTAAATATATTGCATATAGTTCTATTGATATTTACCAAATATGTAAATGATCAACTCAAAAAGTTAATCCATAATAACCCAAACTTTGTCAGACAAAGAGATTATGTTATTAATAACAGTGAAATTGCAATCGCTAAAAAAATCATGTAAAGTTTTAATGCATCATAAGTTTTCTTAGAATGCTTTTCAATATCAAATCAGGGTTGCCACACTTCAGGGAACATTCCAGGTAAAATATCAATACTTGTTTAAAGAAAAATAAATCTAGGTTAAACGCACGAAATTTCGCCTTATTTTAGGAGAAATTTTCTATAAGAAAGTAATGGTACCGAAGAATTTCCTGGTCTGGAAATTCCCTGAAGTGTGGCAACGCTGCGAATATATTTCACATGAATACATGTCTGTATTAAAAAGAATATTTCTATTATTCAATACAGCCTATTAATTATTATTACCTATTATTAATTATTATCATAATATATTACCTATCATAATATAGGTATATTATTAATTATATTAGAACAAACTATTATGATATCTACCCTATATATATAAAATCCTAATGAAACGAATTTATGAAACGGAGGTATGAAACGGAAGTATGAATCGACTGATTAAACAATTGATTATGTTTCACGGCAATTTCTCCTAAAATATGGAATACTTTGCGATGAAATTAACACCAAAAATCAATATTGAGCCGCAGATTTCAAAACTGGTATTAGAATTTTTAAATTCGAATTAGTTTTCGAAATATTAATTTTTTCCTAATTTTATATACATTTTTCTAATGATGGCAA
Source organism: Maratus speciosus (assembly GCA_963932465.1). NCBI lineage: Eukaryota > Metazoa > Arthropoda > Arachnida > Araneae > Salticidae > Maratus > Maratus speciosus. The sequence continues at coordinate 538,766,100 of OZ010786.1, read as the reverse complement.
CTCAAATTTTAATCATAACAGATATTTATATTTTCTGATTTTAGAAAAGGTTACAATTTTAAACTAATTTGGCGAGAAGTTTGGCGTCCCTTAAATGTATGCTAAGAAATGTATCAGGTTACTTTTCTTCATAATTCAATTTGTATTTCATTATCATTTTATTTAATACACACTGAAACATTTAAAATAAATGGCTTTCATTTCTTTATTTTTTTTTATACGAAATGAAAAGAAAAATATTAGGCACAGATGTCATATACGCACCGGGGTACCTAATGGGCGCCAAAATGACATTATTTTGGTTGACATGGTAACCCGGCTATTGTTGTTTATTTAATAATAAATGTTTATTTACTGTATTTTCTTTTTTTTAAATTAATTAAATTGTTTTGTTCTATAGTTTTTTATTTTATTTGGTTATTTTCCTTTAAAAATAATAGAAAATAATTAAAAAAATACGGTACTATTTAGTTATTCTGTCGACCCATTTTGCCAAATTATATAAATCGCAAAACCACTTTCCAAATTATACAAATTGACATAATTTTTATTTTAAATAACGAAAGAACAAAGAAAATAGTATAACATTAATAAATATACAAATAAAACGTCGAAATAAAAATCACTTGATGACGTAAAGACGTGTAACTTGCTTAAAGTCAAGTGAATGTGACATTTACGATCAACCATTATTGGCATTTAATCTTATAGTTTGGTGATAGATTTTTGGTCGACGGGATAACTAAGTATTACCAAAAATACATATGTAACTGGTATTCGAAAACGAGGTTTTCGCCAAATTTTCATTAAAAAGATCACGCTAAACCCGGTGCGTATATGACATGTGGCCAAATATTAAATGATGTAACAAACGATGACATTTAATTTCAACTTCAAAGCAATGTTTTAATTTACCGCTCGAAAAAAACAACAAAAGAATGCTAACTTGCGAGTTGAAAAATAGCTATTGGCGAGATTTGCTCCCGGCTAGCGTAACAGTACCAAAAATTCTTTGCGAACATTGAAACTTTTATGTAGTTTTATTCGAAAAAGAAATATGATTTTTTAGTCAAAAGGGAAAACGTTCGGCACAGATGTCATATATGGACACATATTGGCGCGATTTTTTTCTGACGCCAATGTCATATACGCAATGGGCACTTAACTGGCGCCATAGTATCATTATCTTGCTTGATTTGGTAAGCCGGATGTTGTTGTTTATGCTGTTGATGTTTTCCCCAAATTAGCGTCGGAAAAAATTCGCGCCGATATGGGGCCGTATATGATATCTGGGCCAAACTTTCATATGAAAAGCGAAGGGACCAGAGTGTATTTATTTATGGCAGTTACATGACTTGGACTATTATATAGATGAAATGATCGCGATAGAATAATATTTGGACTTATCACCTGTACCTGGCTAACATTAAGTACCAAAAGGGCACCGGGATTATAAAAAGCGAAGTGGTTCGCCCGGAACTGTTGATGATAGTCACATGACTTAGGCTATTGTTATAGAAATAGTTTTAAAACACAGGGAGACAAAGACTCTGTACACTTAATTCATTTTATTTTAGCTTCTTTTCAAATGTTTAGCTGATTCTCTTTAATCAAAGAAGAAAACAACCATTGGATGTCTTAACAGCAACTGATTCGGCCTTAAATTTTTAAAATCAAAGGAAATTGAATAGAAACCCGTTTACAGGGAGATCTGCACAGCTCTTTTCAGTATAATTCAATCTTGTATAATATTTTTAAAACCGATCAGATTAGCGTGTTTTTAGATTCTGCGGTGTCTGAACGGGGGTTGGCGACCGTAGCTTGCAGGGGACAGAGCCCCCTAGTATTTTTATATTAAGAATGTGGTAAGTGTGTACATGCGTAAAATATAAGCTATTACGCAGTTATTAGAAAAAAAATATTAGGTATCTTTTTGTAAATATATAGTTACTAATAAACGTTTCCTTCATTCATTATATGGTGTAATTACCTGTTCAAGACTTTTATGCAGTTTTATAGTCCTTGCTGTACCGTAATTGAACAGCATAAGCATGAGAAAAAAAAAAGCTACGTTAGTGTAAAATGCATAATAAAAACAATTAAATACAGATTTAAAAAAATAATAATTAACTAAATTTTAAAATATATAAGGTTGAATCGTACTTTCCGAAAAAGAATGTTGTTTCCTTTTAAATAACGTAAATATATTGTATTTAGTTTAAAAAGAAGTATTACTGAACTTGCATAATAAGTAAAAAATCGCCTGTTGTCAGAAAATCTAAAAAGAAAATGTGTCTTTATTCAGTGTATTTCTAGTGTCTTTCTTAATAAGAGAATTATATTTTTTTACATTATTTCAAACTATAAACTTATATATTTTATAGAATAATCTTCTTTTAGGAATAGAACTCAAAGATGCTTTTTTATTAAAGTTTCAAAACTATTTTAATACATTGAATGTAAGCGTTTGAAACTTCAATATTTAAATTTATTTCCAAGTTAAATTAGAGATTTTAAAGAAAGGAAACGGAAAGCCAATTTAAATATCTTTTGCATACAAGATACATAAAAAAGTTTTCCAAAATACATACACTTGAACATTATAATTAAAAATTCTCAACCAAAAATGTCTTAAGAGGTTTTTTTTTTCTTTTTTTTGTTTCAAAATATTTTAAATTCTTTGAGAACAAACAAACAAAAAAAAAAAAACAAAAAAAAAAATGTCCGCGAAAGAATATTTTCTTCCCCAATTCCTTCTACATTTTGTTAAACAGAAAGGCCTATTTATGTTGAAAACAATGGAAGGTGAAAAACTATCATGCTTATGATATAATTTTCCTTAAAATAAATTAGTTTTTCTCAAGGGGAAATGGTTTTTTACTTTGAAGAATGTATTTTTGTTTTATTCTCATTAGAATTTCTTAGTCATTAAAAGACATACTTCGAATTATCCGTCTTAAGTTAGAGAATAAATATGCAGGAATTAAAAAATCATACTAGAATTTTTGTTATGTTCTTAATTTATTTTTCTTAAAAATCGATGTACAATTCAATGCATGCAGTTCCCTCTTACGCATAAAGAATAATAATTTTTAATTTTATCTTCTCCTGCATAAGGAATTATTTAGCGGCTAATTATGCCAAATTTCGATACACTCTCAGACAAAACTGTAAATTTATGAGCGTTTGCCCTTCAGTTTTCACGGACAACAGTCTTATTTCATGAAAAACGGTCTGATCCATTAAATAAGCGGCCTTATCCCTTAGATACTTAAAAAATTAAGAAACATTCAAATATTTTTACAGTTTTAGCCCACCTGTTAGCAAAAATACGGATTGGTAATTGGATATGGATTTTTTTTTTTTTTTTTTTTTTTTTTTTACGGGGTATGACTGGAATCTCTGCTACCGGCCTCTGCCCGTAACTTTACAGGGATATTTTTGTGTGTGTATTTCACTGCGGGTTCTTTAAACGTAATATTTTCTTTAAATTTGAATTCGGTCAAATGAATGTGTTTTTTTACAGTTACCTACTACCGATCATAGAATAGGTATGAACAATGAACACACACACATATATACAGTATGCCCACTAAAGTTCTTGCCACAATCTTTTTTCGGAACGGCTGCTGCTATATTCATAGAAGTGGTGTCTAGGTATAGTAAAGTAGCCATGCGCTACTGAATGAATGCATTTACTGCATCTCCTGGTGGAAGAATGCGGATTTAGCATTCCTATCTCGAAAACGGAAAGAGATAGGGGGGAAAGTGATTTACAAAGATGTAGAGCATCATCGATTTAGTACGAAAACAGACCTTGTGGTCATTAATGCAAAGAATAGAACATTTTAAAACGCGCATTTTTCTTTCAACGATTACCTACACTGATATGTGACAAAACGATACCAGAAAGAAAAAAAAATCTAGTTATAACAATATACATTTACTTGAGATGTTCAAACTTCTCACCGTCAGCTGTAATGTACATTTGGACCCACATTTGTCCGAAAGATAATCATTTCTCCTTCCATTCAAGTTTCGTGACGTCACAGTGTAGGAAATCTTGAGAAAAACACATGCGTGTTTTAAGCGTTCTATTCTTCTCATTAATGCCCACAAGGAGTCTTGTACACAGGTCGATGATGTTCTTTGTATTTTTTCGCTATCTCTTTCCGTTTTCAAGATAAGAATGCTAACTCCGCAGTTTTCCACAAGGTTTCATTCAGTATTGCATGCCTACTTTACTATAGCTAGACACCACTTTTATGAGTATAGCGACAGCGGTTCCGAAGTTAAGAGGGTGGCAAAGAACTTTAGTGGGCATACTGTATATATTAGGAAATGTATTTTCTTTTGTTGTCGTTTAAAGAGTAACACGAAAGCGAATTATGAACTATTCCATGAAATTTTTTCGTTTTTTAAATTAAAAAAAAATATTTTCCAATATTTTTTTTAATTTATATTTAAATGAAATTACAAAACACCTCTGATTTTTTTTTTTTTTTCCAAACAAAGAAAATGATTAATTATTTCGAAATAAAAGATTTTTCAAAAAACGTTACATAGAAATTAAAAAAAAAAAATACCACAGAAAAATTCACTAAATTAACTAAATAGCGATTGTTATTCTGGTATGTTTAACCCACAGAAAGTGGACGTACGCAGGTTTTAAGATAAATGAAATATTTCGGACCCTTTTATTTCAGATATTGGGCAGTAATTATGATATAAGTTAAGCATATTTTATGTAAAATTTCCCTTCTTAGTCTTATTATAACTATGAAATATCTTTCCTTTTAACAGCATAATATTTTTCGTAAAAACTTCGACCCACGTCTATTAGTGAACACATTTGTACCGTGCTCACTGAAAGGTTAATGTGTTATAAAAATCAACCTAGTTATTTTATGCATGTAGCCCTGTCTTTTTAAACAAAAGCAATAAAATAAAATAAAAATACTTTGCTTCTATTGCTAATGTAACAGAAATATTTTTTAATTAAAATTTTAAAACAATGAATATAAGACTTTGAAACTTTAATATTTAAATATATTTTCAAGAATTAAATCAGAGATTTTAAAGAAAGGAAAGGGCGAGCCAATTAAAATGTCTTTTACATACAAGGGAATAAAAAGTTTTCGAAAAGATATGCTCTTGAACTTTATAATTAAATATTACCTACCAAAAATGTCTCAGGCGGTTTTTTGTCTAAAAATATTTAAAATTCTTTAAGATAAAAAAAAAATGTCCACAAAAGAATCTTTTTTTCCTCAATTCCTCTTACATTTTATTAAAGAAAATGTCTGTTTATGTTGAAAACAATGGGAGGTTAAAAACTCGTATGCTTATAATATAATTTTTTCTTTTAAATAAATTAGGTTACTCAAGGGGAAGTGGTTTTGCACATTGATGAATGTATTTTGTTTTATTTGCTTTAGAATTTCATTGTCATTAAAAGAGATACCTCGAATTAGCTTGCTTAAGTTAGATAAATAATGTGAAGGTAAATATATTAAAAAACGGTTGGAAGACAATTATTGTTATATTCTTCGATTTTTTTAAGTATTTAAGTATAATACAATGTTGCCAGTTTCCTCTTATGTATATAAAAAAAATCATTTTATGTTCTCGTATATAAAGAATTCTTTTGCGTCTAATAATGCCATATTTGAATATTTTAAGTAATACTATTGTGGGTTCTTAAATCTTAATATTTTCATTAACTTGTTATATGGTCGACTGATTGTTTATTTTTTTACAATAATGTACAACTAATCAAAGGATAAGTATGGACGATGAACACAGATACAAATATTGGAAATTATATTATTTGTTCGTCACCTACAAATATATTGAAAATGAAAATAAAATTAATAATTACGATGTTAACACACCAAAGTAAAACTTAACGCCATTACAAATTAGGAGAACTTTTTTAAAAAATGACTTGCTATTATTTTTTTTAAATATCCGAATCAAAAACCCAAAATTTTATTTTATGGAATGGTATTCTACAAATGTAGATTTTTTCGTGCATGAAATTTCTATACTTCAACGGTGTTTATAACCATTTCTTTATTTTCGGTTTCAGTGAAATTTACTGTGTTAGATTCAACTTAAATATAAATATACTTTTTTCATTTAGACGGTATCAATATTTCAAGTTTTTTGGTTTACTTTGTAAGGAATGTCTTGATGAACACAAATTTTAAATATGATATGAATAGATTCATGTCATATTAATAAAGTTATTGTAATTTTAGCATTCGACATGGAATATGCTAACGAGACTAAGGGATTTTTACTATCATCTGCCCTTTCGAAGTTTGAAATGTCAGCCCGGAGAGAACATTATGAAGTTTTAGACAGTTTGTTTCTGCCTTGAATTTTAGACATTATCAATTTAAATCTTTAAAATAGTCGTTTGTGATGTTACATAGGTATTTAGATGTTGGCTAAAAGATTTAAAAGTATGTTTTAGCGATGATATTCTATAACTCTTTAAGACAGTGCTGCCTGACGTTATGGTCAATAACATTACTAATTTTGTGTCTTATTAAATTCCGAATGCTTTAATAACCACAAGAAACGATCATAAAGATACCTCCTAATTTTATATTTTAATGTTTTGCTTTCAAAAACTAGCTTTGTGCAGATTTTTGTCTTGTGGGGGCTTTATCTTTGTTATATATCGTAATTTTAAATAATTATTGGGTCTTGCATTTTTCTAATATTGTTTTAAAACATTTCTTCACAATTTAAATAGTTTTCTTTTCGATTAACTTTGATTTTTAACACTTTACGAAATAGTTAAAAAATGTTTATGGATTCGGTATTTCTACCCATATGGACGTATGCCTATCTGTCTGAATTCTAACTCCGTGAATGCACTCGTATTGCCATTGTCAAATGTATACTGTAACATATACGTGATGTATACTATAACATGTTCTGTGTAATAAATAAAGTGCGTAGCATTTATATTTCTTTTACAGGATCACTCAAACAAATTCCGTTACTATCAAGAAAATCATTTGCAACGAGTTTTAACGGTGTTACCATGTTTCAAACATCTTTAAATATTTACACATCACTGATGTGTACTGCAAAATACTTACTGTAGTATAGGGTGTACATAGCATTTTATATGTGTACTGCGAGACGAGGAATGATTCTGTTACGGTGCTTTCTATAAGATATATTGGTGGAAGTTTGTTTTTAGTTTAATTTTTAATTGAGTTTTTAAATTTAACTAATTTTTGCAAATTACCTCGGATGAAATTCTATATACCATACAATGCTTCATAAAACAATTCGAGTACATTTTCTTTTATAGGAAGGAATTCCTGAAAGCGAATATTCAACTGTGTTATGCGTTTCCTAATGTAATTAAATTTTAAATTTAACATATTATGCACCATATATATACGTATATGCAGTCATACACGAGACTTCAGAAAAAAATCAATATTTTTCGGATACCGAGTATGGACGGTATATGCTGAAAACTTGGCTTTATATGTGTTATTATTTTTTTATATTGAATTATCACCTTATTAAACGTAGAAGTTTTGTACGTGAATAACTTAAAACTGTTTATAATATTTGCCTAATATATAATTTTTCATTCTTGTTTTGAATTATATTTGAGAATTAAAAACATATTCCGCAGTATTAAAAGAAAAAAAAAACAGTTTAATACTTGATTTTTAAAGAAGAATTTATGTTTCGTTATAGTTCATCTGAATATTTACAGTAGATTTTTTTGGAAAAGTTTTAACCATTATGTAATACTTCGAATTTTAGTTTTACAAAACTAAAAGTGCATTTAATATTTTAGTAACCCGCATAATTAGAATTCACAAGTGTCACTGAAAATGCTTAAGAAGCACAAAATCTTAACTAAAAAATGCATGCTTAATAAATACTTTCCAAGCCTCAGATTGTAATGTTTCAGAAACAATGCGATTTTATGGTAGACACCGGTATGTTCATCCTTAAAGATATATTCAGAGCATTTTTTTAAAAAATAGAATTTAATTAATGAAGCCTGCGCATACGTTAAAAGAAAATTTAATTTATAAGTTAACGGCAAAGAGATAAACCCTAAAAATAAATTTTATATTATTATTGGCAGATTTTAATACTAAAAAAGTATGTTTCTTTCATTTATAAACTTTTCTTTAAAGTTTTATTTGTGTACTCTTAATAATATAATATGGGGAAATGTTTTGCTGACCCTTTCATTTATTTTTGCAGATTATTTTTGCAGATTATTTTTACTTATTACATATTCTCGCTCGTTTAAAATAAAATGTGCAAACTTTGTATATTGATCATTCCATGGTAACTTACGTTACATTTTGAGCAATTTACTGACGTAATTTTCGTAATATAACACCAACAAATATCCAAATGTAAAGCTGACATGATTTGTTAATTAAACCTATCCAAAGCTCAATTTGAATGAAAATTACCAGAAAGTGAGAATAAAAATTATATTTTTTATGGTAGCTTCTGTCCCTTTTTTAGTAATGTCAGTCACATAATAAACGTTACTGCCAGTCATTAATAAATGTTACTGCTAAAAATTAACTTTCGGTGCAACTTGTCTCTCTGTGGCGCTCCATTTTTTAAATTTTTAAAATTAAAAAAAAATTTTAATTATTTTTTTTTGTTTCCTCACCCCCCTCCAATTTTTTTTCTTATGACAAGTCTGCACCAACAATTCGGCTTCTAAACCCCAGGTCATTCAGAAGTATTTCGGGCAGCGGTGGCCCAGTTTTCACAACATCGAATCTGCAGCTAAGGCCGCGGGATCGAGGCCTACTGCTGGCTATAATGTGCCATGTACGCTAATGGCGCCTGGTGCATGTAAAATCCGTCGTGGGTGCAGAGTCCTCCAAGTTACCTGTGAATTATACCTCTGAAGGTGCCTTGCCAGGTGAAGGTCTCGTCATCTGATCAAGGTTCTAAATTACGAGACCAACATGAGCAGCAATGTGCAGGTGCCAAACAGCAGGACATAACGTAAAGTAACCGGCAAAACATAGTATACACAAACGAGCAGTAGGCACTGCAGATAGGATGACGATCGAGGCAATGATGTCAGGTTTATTGCCGCTTCGCGGCGGTTAGGCGGTCTTTCGCCCCGATGCCAGGTACTAAACCCGTTAAGCTGGGGCATCCCGGCAGATAGGGGCCTGGTCATCGGTTAGAAAGAAAGAAAAACGTTACTGCCATAGTTCAACAATTAACACAAAAATAATATAAATTTAATCTAGATTGAGCTTTGAATAAGTTTAATTAACAAATTCTGCCCATTTTATATTTTGAATTCTATTTTGGGTGTTTTATTTCTAAAATTACTGAAGTAAATTGTTCTAAATGCAACGTAAGTTACCATGAAATGACCCATATTACACAAAAACATTTAGATGACAATTAAGATGGCTAAAATTTAAAAAACTCCATAAATAATAAAGTGAAAAAAAGTTCAGAAATCTTGCTTCAGTACTTCATTAACAATCTTAAACATATTCTAAAACACATCACTCTAGAAATGTAAGCAATAATTGTTTCCAACTGATATTATGCGAATGCTATTTAAAATATCAAGATTTACTATCTTGTAAACTTTCAAAGACTAAATTCACTTCTTGTATCAATTTTTAAAGTATAGGAGTATAGTGATACCTATTCTTATTTCGTTTAACATTAACATCTTTGTACCGCCAACTTTAAAGACTTTATAATGTCATAAAGTATATCTGAGTATATTTGCTTAAGCATATTCTCATTTATATCTGTAATTATGGTATTTAAAGTTTCTTTCAGTTATTGGAACATTTGGTATGATGCGTACTAGATCAATCATGCGATGTACTTTTATGTTCCTTAACAATACAGAAATGAGCGTGTTTCAATATGTTCATATAACATTATATAACATTATAACATTATATGACATATAACATTATATATAACATTATAACAGTATATAACATTAGTCAATGAAACAATGGGACAGTTAACAATTTCCTTTCAAAAACATTCTTAGATACGTGTAAGTGACTTCAACAATTCACTATAAAAAATAAATCAGCACTATAAAAATTAACAATTGTTTTCATATGATATTATATTTACGTTATTTAAAATATCAACAAGACCCTCATAGCATGCATGGTCACAGTGACGTCGTTGTGACGTCACTGTGAGTCACTGTGGTCACGTCACATCTGTGACCGAAATGCCACCACTCAGTGATGTCACATTGTGAATGAGATGTGAACTTCTTAGAAAACTTTAAAAAATTACAAAAAATCTTCAAAACATGTTGTTACTGTAAAATTTTATTTTTCTGGCAATAAAAAAGAATTGTTATGTCACTGCATGTAACGTAGGTCACGACACACTCACAAAAAAAAAATTGTAATAAATTGTAAAAAATTGTAACCCATATTGTAAGTCACAGTGTGAGAAAAATATGAACTTCAAAAATCTTTGAAAATGAAGAGAAATGTTTTAAAAAGGCCCGCGTTACAGCGGCATAAGGAATGAAAATATATTAGTGGGTAGCAAGTAGTAAATTCAGAAACGAAAATATGGTGGGGGGCATATAAAGGAAAATGCACGGTACAAGTATCAACAAACTAGATTTCCATGCTATATTTTATCAATTTGATATCTAAGAGTGTGAAAGTAGACTTTTTTCCTGATTTCAATTTTATCTAGTATTGCAATTTAATATAATAACCCTTCTCTTATTCTTATTATTATAAAAGTGTTTCTCGGAAAAATGGTACGTGCTGGAGCAATTTGGATAACATATTTAGAATTAGGAATATTAAATATATACACTTTACATATTTAGTTTGCAGGAAGGAAAAATTTTAATTTATTTTTACCGACCACTGGTATTCGAAACACTTTTGTGGCTTCAAACTAAAAAATTTCTATTATAGTTAAGTCTGCAGCTTTTAATGAGCACGTAGAAAGAGTCTTCAGAGTTTAGTCATACATACATTTCTTGCTTTATAATTTGCATTCAAGTCATATTTTTTCCTGTTAGTGTACCTATTTTAAGTAACTATTTTTTAAAAAAATTCTACTTCTTTCAGACTTTTAAAATAAAATTAGCATTTTCCGAATAAATAAAAATAATACAAAATTTATGCAAAACCCATGATATAATTTATTATTCGTATTTCAAATTTGTGTTTTAGAGATATGACTCAAAAAAAAAGTTATTTTACGAATTGTTTTATTTTACAGGAAATTAACATGAAAAGAATGACGATTGACAAAGAAATTTTTTTTATCCTCGATATTTATTTATATCTTTTTATTTTTTAGGAAGATATTTTGTATTTGTGTGAAACAATCTTTACTTAGAAAAAGGGAGGGGGGGGGGTTAAACTGTTAAAAAGAAAAGGTAAAATACATTGGAAAATTCTTCAAATACAAAAATTTAAATACAGACAGTCTCATAAAATGATTGCACATATAAGTTCCATATCTGTTTATATAAAAGGAAATAAACTCACACCTGCCCCAAATCGTCTGCCACGATACCGCAGGGTAAACAGAGAACTTTTTGTTCTAACAGATGCGGTAAGTTACTAGTCTAAAATGTAAGCTTTTGCGTGTGCTTTTTTTAATGGAAGAAAAAGACGTCGCCATTTTCGGATACACACGGATATTAATAATTAATTTATGGAGCTCAAAAAGTAAGTCTTATTTAATTTAAATTGTTTGTTCCTGTTTCGTATATTTGGTGAGATGAGTTAAATAGTTTTATATTATACCTATAGAAAGAGACTGTTCTGGGATTGTTTTTCAGATTAGAAATTAACATTATACTGAATGGGAAATGCCGTTTTACATACTATAGTAGTGAAACTTTTGAAAGACTTTTTTTCATTGTTAATAATATTTTAAATTATTATTTAAAATCCTAAATCTTCATATCAATGTTTTCAGATTTAACATTTGCCAAAATTATAAAATAATAGGAATTCCTTGTAACATATGGAGAGATTTTTGAGAAATTGTTAAATCTAATAATACATTTAATTCATCTATTGTACTTTGTTGTTGTTTAATAGTACAATTATAAATACTAATTATATAGTGTTTTTCAAATTAGTATATTTATTTTTTTAAATTGTATGTAAGCACGTTTTTGCTGTTCGTGATTTTAATCAAACATTTAATTGTAGACATTCAGAATCAGTTATTAATTTTCTTCGATTGTAAACTCATTTTCTACGTTTTCGATACACGTTCGATACTTCGCATTAAAAAATAAAATATGACAATTAAGCATTGAAATAAAGTGTTTTTCATGCCTGATAACAAGTTTATAGATTAAACTGCTTTACTATACTTTTTAAAATTTGATATTTATAATATTTATAAAAAAATATTTATAAATTATGATATTTATAAAAGTTAATATTGTACTGTTCATTAGCGATAATTGCTAGAAATGCATTTTTAATTATAATATGCGCTTTTATGATCCACTATATTTATGCATAGTATATGGTGCATATAAAAGCTATAATTCATATACAAGGCTACACAAAAGTATACGTAAGAGTTAAGGGGTATGGGCGCAAATTGCTTAAAGGTGTTTTTTAGATGAGTTATGGATTTTTACGTTGAACTGCATTTAATTTACTAAGAAATGTTTGTAGAATATGGATAAAATTATACACAGGGTCACGCAAGGAAATGGATATATGGCCGTCTATAAATTATAATTTCTGGAAATGTGATTTCAGCAGTTTTAAGAGTGTTTTAATTTGAATTAAATTTTAACTAAATAGTGGCGTTTAATAAAGATTCTAGGTAAACTACAGGATTGTACAAAAGTATTCAAGTATGTTTTTATATATTAGTATAAATTTTTGAATGAGAATTTCAACCTGTTATGCATTTTCTTGCTAAACTAAATTTTCACATTATATACTAGTATATATCAACCTACAGATTAAATACAGGGCTATTCAAAAGAATTGGAAAACATATTTGGCTATGAACGGTAACTGCTGAAATCAGTTTTTCAAATGTTTTATGCGTTTTCTAAAATATTTGCTTAGTTATCTTATTTACGTTATTTCCTTAAATTACGATGTCTAGTTAAAGCATTCAGGAAGCGTTGGAAAGTGCTTTATAATCTATGCTTAACGCATGATTTTTCTTACTTGTTTTTTCTATTTCCCAGATCAGTCATTTCCTATAAATCATACCAAATCGATTTAGCTCATATTAACAAAATACAATATACACGGGAATAAAAAATTTAAATAAATATGGCTTATCTTATTCTTCTTTAAATAGGAAATGTATTAATATCCGTTAGACTCCATGTTCGTATTTAATAAAATAATAACAAATCACAACACACAAAACATTCTTAATATAAAGCTTGAACTCAAGATCAAGCTTAGAACTTAATAAAAAAGGATACCAGTTGATAAGCATTGTTTTTTTCAGTGTAAAAATTAAAAGTATTTTAGAAGAATAGGACTGCAAAAATAGCGATACATTTCTAAAAAGTACGGTAAAAAGATAATATTGTATATTTCAAACAAAACTTTATTTTAAAATTCATCACAGTGTTTATAACAAGAATCATCACAGTATTAATGCTTGGAAATTTTTCCAGAGAGAAACATTCGCCTTGCAAACAATATTTCAAATGGAAATCAAATTTCAAATTGATTGCTTAAAAGGCGCAAAAGCCAACATAGTGAAAAAAATTCCATAACGGTACTTGAATCCGGGCCATCAGTATAGCGCACTGACATTCTACTGACTAAACCACATGGAACGAGACCCAGTCTGGAAAATTTCTTACTAGTACATGTTGGCAAGGCTACAAACGCAGCACAAGATAGAATATTTATCATGAGCCACCGACATGGGGCAAACACGAAACTTAATTAAATCCAGCAGCGATTCAAACTATATGAATACTTGGAAATTTTTCCAGAGAGAAACATTCGCCTTGCATACAATATTTCAAATGAAAATCAAATTCCAAATTAAAATTGCATTTTAAGCAATTAATTTGAAATTTGATTTTTATTTGAAATATTGTATGCAAGGCGAATGGTTCTCTATGGAAAAATTTCCAAGTATTTATATAGTTTGAATCGATGCTGGATTTAATTAAGTTTCGTGTTTACCCGATGTTGGCGGCTCACGATAAATATTCCATCTTGTGCTGCGTTTGTAGCCTTGCCAACATGTACTAGTAAGAAATTTTCCAGGCTGGGTCTCGTTCCATGTGGTTTAGTCGGTAGAATGTCAGTGCGCTACACTGATGGCCCGGATTCGAGTCCCGGCTTGGAATCTTTTTCTCTATGTTGGCCTTTGCCCTTTTAAGCAATTAATTTGAAATTTGATTTTCATTTGAAATCATCACATTGTTTATGACAAGTTCGTCACAAATGACACATATTTCACAAATTAGTCACAGTGTGACGTCAAAGTATTGTCCCTGTCGTCACAGGTTAGTCACAAAGTTAATGCCAAAATAGTCACAAATGACACACTTTTCACAAATTTGTCACACCGTGACTTCACAGAGTGGTCACAATGTGACGTCACAAACGACCTCTAAAACGGCCATAACGACCTCGCATTCTAGTTACTATGACGTCACATCGACGTCACGTGACGTCACATCGACGGTCACAAAATCACAGTGTGACTTCACAACGACGTCGCCGTGACGTCACCATGCCTTACGGGGATTTACTATCTTGAAAACTTCCAAAGACTAAATTCGCTTCTTACATCAATTTTTTACATACATAGTGAATTATTAATTCGTTTAACATTAATTTCTTTTCTGACATTTTAAATGACTTTATAATGTTATAAATGTTTGCTTACGCATGTTCTCCGTTATATAAGTGATTACAATATTTAAAGTTTCTTTCAGTTATTGGAACATTTGATATAACGCGTACTAGACCATTCATGCGATGTAGTTTTTTTTTAATTTTACAATATAGAAATGAGAGTAATGTTGATGAAGTCTATAACATTAGTCAGTGAAACAATGTAGCAGTTAAGAACCTGCTTTCAGAAATAGTGTTATAAGTGATGTATACTATAGTACGTTCTGTATAGAAAATTAAGTGCGTAGCATTTCTAGTTCTTTTACAGGATCACGTTCATATGAAAAATTCTTTGAAATGTGTTTTAATTCTTTTCAGAAATACTGCAACGTAAGAAACAGTTGTTTTCATATTATACATAGTGATATTATACGTACCTTATTTAAGACATTAAAGAGATTTTCTATCTTGAGAACGTACAAATAGTAAATTCACCCCTTATATCAATTTTTAACGTACATAGTTCTCCCTATTCTTAATTCATTTAGCATTAACAATTTTGTTCTGACATCTTTAACGACTTTATAATGTTATAAAGATTTCCTTACGCATATTCCCATTTATACCAGTAATTACAATATTTAAAGTTTCTTTCAGTTATTGGAACATTTGATATAATGCATACTAGATCATTCATGCTATGTACTTTTATTTCCTTAACAATACAGAAATGAGCGTGTTTCAATATGTTCATTAAGTATATAACATTAGTCAATGAAACAATGGGACAGTTAACAACCTCCTTTCAGAAACATTCTTAGATAAGTTTAAGTGACTTCAGCAATGTCAGTCAATAAACGCTAATGTTACTATCATTAATGACAAATCAATATTCTTACATTGTCATTTTACAAAATTACGAATCAATATAAAAATGTACCAATGGAATTACACGAGAAAGAAAAGAAATGTTAAAGTCTTTTTCATTATCACCAAAGTAAAAAGAAAGAAAATTGATGGTAAAAGATCGTTAAAATTGATTCCACATTAGATGCATTGAAAATAGAAGATAATTGAATAATTAAAATGTATTTTATATTATTATATTGAAGTTAAAATGAGAAGCCAGATATTTTACCTGTAATTTATTTTATTTAAAGCATTTATTAAGTCAAGTGAAATTAATTTGGTTTCTTTTTAGCCGTTTCGCTTTCGAAGTATATATTTTGAATTTAAAAAGATTTATTTAAAAATGAATATGCAGAAAAAAATTCATAAATACAATTCGGCTTAATGATTCGCAAAGTTCTTTCCAAAATTTAGCAAGTGTTTAGATTTCGTTGGTGTTTTCGTTGGATATAGATATTTGAATTGATCATACAGTAATTTTAAGAACAGCATAGTGAACGAGAAACGTGTTCACCGTAACCTCCGTAAGTTGTAATTCAGAAGATGAAGTATAGGGTATTTTAAAAATTTAATATTGGAAGTTAAAATTACCGAAATTAAAAAATATTTAATTTACAGCTTTAGGATTTTTCAGACTATTTAAAATAAAACGTTTCAGCATTTTTTTTTTTTTTTTTTTTTTTTTGTGTGTGTGTGTGGGGGGGGGGAGGAAATAAAATTCCAATTATTTATCATTGAATTTTATTTAAAATTGTTTTTAAAATGAAATTATATATATATATATATATATTTGCATTTTCTTTTCTTTTATAGGGAGTAGCTTGTATCTAATTTGTGAAACAGTCAATGCTGATTAAAATATAACATTAAAAAAAATCGTCTATAATATCAGATTGTGTATGATTTAATATAATGTACCTTATGTATAATGTATTGTAATTTTCGTGTAATGTAATGTAACTTATGTGTAATGTGATGTAACTTATGTGTAATGCAATGGAACTCTGATAATGATAATTTCGCTTATCTGTTTTCTTAATCTTAACAAAAATATAATTTCCCTTTTAATTGAGAAATCTTAAATGTATCCTTTTTTCTGATATTTTCAACTGTAAACGCAAAATTGTTTACTCTTTTGCACAACAATATAATTTTGTATTATTCCAAATTAAAAATAAAATCTTTTAAAAATATGTAAATCAATATCCTACTTTTGTTAATCAAAAACACAGAATGTATGAATTTAGACTTTAGAATTCAGAATTCTAACTAATCATGACTAGAGATGTATAATCATTCGTTCCAAAATATTTCAAAAAATTACTGAGTACTTTTTTCAATGGTTACAAAAGGAATTTATTATGTAGGTTTTCATGTTTATATATTAAAGTATGTTGCTAGCATTTTTCTGGCAAGTCATCTGGAGTTTGAGTAAATCTTCCCCATCTTTGAAATGTACCTAAACCAAAATATATTAAATTCAATAATGTTTTATAAGTAAGCATTGAAACAATTATTTAAAAATTAAAGAAAAAATACATTTAACTATGGAAGTTCATTTAAGTTAAAGTCATTAAATTTTATGCTTAATTAATTTATCATTAGGTTATTGAAGACATTGTTTCGTTTTATAAAAGATTCATTTAAGCAAGAAGTGCTTTTTATCTATGAATAGTTAGCAGGCAGTGAATGTTGTCGGGGTACTGAGTAATATTTGATATTATTAAATTCATATACAGGGGGATTCAAAACTTATCATTCAAATTTCGTGACGAGGTACAGAATCCGTCAAGAAACCGATTTCACATAGGAAAGTAGGTCCGGAAACATCATTTAAGTAAAGGTTAAAAGAACCGAAAAGAACAAAATTAAACGAGAAGTTTCCAGGTGTCAGATAATGAAAGCGTTGAATAAAGGTCAATAACGGGATTTTTTGAGTTTTTAAAGATGTAAAAGGCTTCATGGAAGACCAAATGAGGGAAATATGAGAAGAAATAATACTAGCTTCAGGAAAGGCAAAACACTGATTGGGGCACAATGGAAGGTGGGGGCCACTCAGCGCCCTCTACATACGCATACTTACATTTGCGGACATACTTTCCTATGTGAAATAAGTTTCATGAATTATTTCCTACCTTGCCACGGAATTTGAACGATAAGTTTTGAATCCCCCTGTATATTACTGTATTAAAAATTTCTAATAAAGTTATCTTTAGTGCAATAATTGTTTCCATCAATTTATATTATCAATATTTTAAACTTTATTACTCAATGACTCGTACAACATGGATAAAAATCTAATCCAGTAGTTTTCGTTTATGTTTCCAGTTATATATTGACAAGCAAATTGCACAAAACATAAACATACCATACACATCATATTTTTCGTAGATAAATGTGCTGTTGTGTAGAAAACTCACCCCCCACTTTACATAGATGTAATTATTAAAAATGAAAAAAAAAAAAAAAAAAAAAAAAAAAAAAAAAAAAAAAAAAAACGAATGAAATATGTAAATTAGGCGTAAAAACTCAAATGTGGACAACTTTTGAATCTAAAGATCTTTAATTATATTTAATTTTTCAATAAAAAAATACTGTTTTGTTTACGTTTAATACAATATACAAACTTTTACAATGGTGAAAGATTACTATACTAACTCTATTGATAAATACTTATCTGATACCCATTTAAATAAACTAAAGGATATTTACATTCTTTCGGTTTATATGTAAAAAAACCGAACTCTTTCTTTATACTTTAACGTTAATATTAAAACTTTTAAAATAAAATGCTTTATGTTTTTTCCTCTAAAAAGAAATATGTTGATAATAAAAATCAAAATAAGTTACTGCAAGATCCAAGAATACGTTAATAGTATGAGCCTTTACAAATTATGAGTCTCTTGAGACAAACGAAAAAATAATGAATCGAATCAAAAACCTGAAATTTAATTTTTCGGAAAGATTTCCCGTTTAATTAGATTTTTCTTGAATGTGATTATTATTCTTTTGGGGATTTACATTTATTTTCTGCAATGATTTTTTTGCGTTAGATTTATTGTGTGTGAAATGAAGATGTCATCGTAAATTTACTTCCAATGATAAAATCATCATTTAAAAGGATTTTTCTTCTGCTGATCACTTATCGTAGTCTTGAAATTATAAATTTCTATTGTTTTATTTCACATGTAAATACCGGGTGTTCTAAAATGACTGATGAATTTTAAAATTCAATAACTTCCAAACGGTGGCAGATATTAAAAAATTCTTGCAGAAGGGTTATGTATGATATCAGGAGTTTTTGTACTGTGATTCTTGATTTTACAATAGGTGGCGCTGAGAGCAATAGGCGCTCAGTTTAGATCAGATTTTGGTTACTCCGGGATCCATTCAATACATTGCAATCTCCTTTTTTCGCATGGAAGAAGAAAGAGGCCGAAAAATCGAACCTGGAGTTAGTGGTTATTGCTTGCAGCGCCATCTATCGAAGCTATTTGTAACTAAAACTGAGAATCGCAGCATAAAAACTCCTGACATCATACATAACACTCCTGCAAGAATTATTTTAATATCTGCCACCGTTTGCAAGTTATGGAATTTTAAAATCCATGAGTCATTTGGGGGACCCGGTAAATAATGAAAATAAGCAATTTATTAATCGTTTCAGGTATAATTGTAATTTAGTTAAGATATTTTTCTAATCGCTTGTCACGCGGATTTTTGTTTCTTTTTCAAAGTATAAATATAAACATGCTGTCCTCATTTGTATTTTATTTTTCTTCTTTTTTATAAGGCTCATAATAAATTCAATTACATTTACTTGTAGTTTATATTACTTAGATTCGATAAATGATACAGTTATATGTGCTATTACACATTACAGGCACGCAATATAGGGTACATGTAAAAAGGGGTTTAAACAACTGATGTCCATTCGCATAAATTTAAGAAGAACTTCGTTTTAGCAATAAAAATGAAAATCCGATATATCCCACCAGAATCATGTTGTTTTAACATGTTTGTGTGAGGAAAGGGGCATTTTTAACCCAGGTAGAGGCATAATTTCTATTTTTTAAGTGGGTCAAATGGGTATTGTTTCTGATTTATTTATTTATTTATTTATTTTTTATTTTTTTATTTTTTTTTCAATTCTGAATAGAATGATGCCATCGGCAAGTCGATACGAACAAGTGTTACAAAGATACTGCAGGAAGCATGAATATAAAGTCAAACATTATACTTTATGTACATAAAATAGCTTTTTACAGTAACAACTGATTGCCATTCAAAAAAATTTGGGAAGAACATCGTTTTGGCACAGTGTTGCCAGATTGGGGAGTTTTTTGTCCCCAGATTGTTGATTGTCACCTTTTTTTTTTTTTTTTTTTTTTTTTTTTTTAATAGAAATATTTGGCATATTTAAAAATAGATTAAAAATTCTGAAAAATAAGGCGAATTATACTATTTTAAAAAAGTGGTTACAGTAAAATAATATGAATTAGAATAATCCCCAATCTGGCAACAAAGTTTTGGCACTAGAAATGAACATTCGACGATTTCCTAAATCACATTGTTGTTTTACCGAGTTTAGGGGTGAAAAAGATGTATTTTAACTCGGCGGGGAGGGGGGGGGATGCAAATTTTTAAAGGGATTAAGGACTCTTAAAATTGAAAAAAAAAAAACATATTCAACATATAATATCTTAGAATGTAAATGATTTAAAACCTCATTTTTTATTAGGATGAAAGATATAAATACTTTCTTTCTTTTCATGGATTTAAAAGAAAAAAAATCAATATGCAGAATTAGTATTTACAGGGCGCCCCAAACTGTCAGACATTTGTAGAGCAGAAAATTGGTATAACCGCTTACGCGCAGGATTAAGAAATGAATTTTGTAACTAGAATGAAATTTTTCATGCCTAAATATACTTCAGACTGTAGTAATTACTCTGAACCTAAGTAAATTTGTAGTTAAAGTATTTTTATATTTATAATACAAAGTTGAATTTAGCTAATACAAGATTTTGAAAATTTCAACAGTATAATCACGTAAAAAATATGTTTGGACAATAAAAATAAAATTTTAGGTTAAGTTTATACAGACTAACACGAAACATTTGTTTTGAAAATTTCATGAAAAAATATTCATAAGTTTTTGAGATATCCTACGCGTGATGCCTAGAAACGTCAATTGGAGAAAAAATGAGTTCAAAGTTTCGGAAACGCAGCTTCAGCTATTACCCGTGTATTATTCTAAATGCCATAAGTTCTGCTCTAATGTGAATTTCAAGGAATCCATTATATCAAAAAATTCAGACGAGACTGGAGTTTAACATATAAAAAAATTAAAATTTTGAATCTTTAAGAGTCCTGAGATCCTTTAATAGATCGCGTGGTGCATCGTTTGTAATGTATTCTTTAATACTGATTCGAATGGCATAATCCGCAAGTCAATGCGATTATTCATTACAAATTGTTGGTTTTATTAATACAAAGTCGAAAATTATACTTTATTATTGAGCACGGTTTTGTAACATTTATTTTACGTTCAAAACATGTTATTTATACCATATCGAACGATATCAAACTTATTAAATGTCCTCAAAATAGTAATAATCAAAATCAGGATCATCTGGGCCTTCTTCAAGATCATTAAAGTTATCAAAATCCGTGTATTCATAATTTTGTATTCATAAAAACATTCATGACGTATTCATAAATTATATTTAAAAATATTAAATGACATTCATACACGAATATTAAAAATATACATGACATTTAAATGTAATGTACATTTTTAAATGTCATGTAACTTTTATTTTCCATAATCTAGCAGATATTAGCATATATTTATATATTATATGAATTTTTGAATTATGTTAAGTCCTTATTCACATATTACTCATAGTGTAAAGTCCACTTTTAAAGTTTTTAAATAGTAATAATTCACATGTTAGTGGTTTTCCTATTCGATATATTTTCGTCATACATATTACTGCTATCCCTCACACCTGTTCCTACCTCTTGTATCTCCTTTAAGGCTGCTAGTCACCCAGCTTCTGAATTCCCCTCATTAATGTTAAATCTATGGGCGTTTGATGCATTAGTATATTTAATATATCTCCACTGGAAATTAATATTTTTAGACAGTTTTTCTTATGTACGCTTCTTAAAAGATGTTTCTTCTTACCTTAGTTCACAAAATATTTCTAAAATATATACTTAATTTTATATAAAGTGTTAAAATCTTATACGCAATTCGTCAGCTTTTAACATATAGAATGTTAAATTAAGCACAGATTTCAGAAATATTTTGAGAACTAAGGAAGAATGGACTTTTTTGTTGAAGAATACAAAGAGAAAAGCAATTAAAAACATTAATTCCCAGAGGAAATATTTTAAATATACGAAAGTATCCCATCCCCATAGGCTTAGAATTAATGAGAGAAATTCGGAAGGTGAACGACTAGCAGTCTTAAGTCTTGCGTCAGCTCGGAATGTCGCAACGTTTCTTGTCGTGACTTAAGAAGAAGCATTATATTCTTTCGCAACGATTTTAGCTTTTCTGATGTTTAGGGGGATTTCAATAAAGTATTTCATAACAATATTTGTATAAACTTTTAAAGTATCTTACTAAGTATCTTTTGCTGAAAGTTAAATTATGAATAATATAATTAGTTAAAATGTTGCATAGTTTGCATTGCGTCATTTTAATTATGTCACAAATTCATTAGCGTTAAAACGTTTTAATTACATTGTCGGATATGTTATATATTTCGACATTCTGAGAAAGTAATTTTAAATTATTTTAATAAAGAAAAGTCCTAATTTTTTTAATAAAAATATATTTTTAAAAAATTCTTTTATATATCTTCATAAAACAAAAATTTCTATAATTTTTTTCTTACAGATCCTACGCCCACCATCTCCCCCCCCCACATCTTTTGTAAACTATTTATTTTTAATCTTTTTATTTTTATTCTTTTACAATGGTATATAATCATCGGTTTTGAATTTTTTTTTAAAGAATTTGTCATTTGAAATATGCAAAGAAACAGGAATTCAAGCATTTAAAAAGTTTGTTTGTTTCATATGCGATGTTGTCATAATTAAGTAACTAAATTGACCACATTAAAAAAATTGTTTTTTCAATATTAACAATTATTTTGGAAGTAGTATATTTGTATTTATATGTTTGTCATAGATTCTAAAAGTCATTAGACTTTCCTAAAAATCGTTAGAAAGGTAAACAGCAGAAAGTATAATGACGATGTTAATGACATTGAGGTGCTATGTGTAAGATATACTGCATTTAATATCAAAGTGTTCTAAAAGAACATCAACAAAATGCTAGATGAATTTTTAAAGAATATTTTTGAGTTTCTTTTAACTCACCATTGTTCTTTAAAAATTCAAAAATAAATTGATTAAATTCTAAAATGTCCAGTAATAAAATAATATATTATGGGTAAAAAAAGATTTTGCTATTGACTTCATACACATTAAATTTATTTATTTACAGCCATTGCATTATAAAGGGACCATTAATGTGCTACTACGGTTTAGATATGTTTTTTAATATAAAAGTAGATACAAAGTTTTTCAAAGACAAAAAGATGCATTGTATTCTTTGTCAGATTTTTTTCAAGTGTTGTACTCTCACGGGATAATTTGAATATTTAAGTAACTTCTTTAATGCAAAAAACTTAAAATAATCAAAAATGTAATTGCTCGCACTATGAAATTTTGGTCGAGAATGTTGAAACAAATGCTTTAGAAATAAGAAAATGATTTTCTTTGAGGTTCAGAATCTAGTATTATATATAAATGTGTATTTCTAAAATTTTACATATGCTAGTTTATAGATGGTCACTTTGTCAGATTTACACTTTTTTAATAACAGAAGGGAAAAAGTCAAATTTAATGTATATTGTTTTACTTTGTATTCATCCTCAAACTTTTAACAGATAATTCTATTCCTGAAATCAGAGAAAACATAGTTCGTCGCAGGCAAATACTTTTAAAATGTGCTTTTATGGCTTTAGTTTGATTTATTTTCATGATTTTTTTTTCATTTTCCATGTTATTTCCTAATGTTAAGCAATAATGCAAATTTAACTCCAACTCACAGTAAAATAACAAATAGTTTATTCTCCTTATCTGCTAAAATCACTAAACGGGTTGCATTATATGTATGAAAGAATCAGTTTCTTTATCTTAATTATAGCATAATTTGGTTCAAACATTTTTAATAAAATTTGTTTTGTACATATTGTTCTTCAGGACAAAAATAATAGCTCATAACACAGTATTGATTAAAAATTAAGAAAAATTAACAAACATCTGATTATTTTGAATTATTGAAGTAAAATAAATATTATTGATATTAGATAAATATTTTAATACGATATTTATAAAAACAAAGTCATGCATAGTAAAATTGAATCGTTCTATTTAGTACCAGACATAATAAAATCACAAATCAAACTAAATCTTCTACATGTAGTAAAACCATATCTATTTCAATCTAAGTGCAATTTTTCGGTGTGTTTAATTATTTAAAACTGTGTAGTGAAATTTGTGTTCTTGGGGGTTGAAATGATAGATTATACTGTTCGGGGAAAAAGTGTATTGAAATTAATAAATGTCTTATTGTTCTTATAGAATTAACAATATATAATGAAATGTACATAGAATAATTTTGAATTATTTCCAACAAATATGTTACCAAGGCACACCAAATATAGTAAGTAGTATATAGTTAATATATAGTTTCATTGTAAAGCCTGTTCACGTAAAATTCACATATAACTATTAATGTCATTGCATAATAAAAAAAATTAATTTTTGTGGTGTTAGTAAATATCGAATGGTACAAACAAAATCTTAATTTAAAATATATACTGTGTTTTCTCTATATATCATTAAAAATAAAAGTTAAATGCAAAAAAAAAATCCTTATAATAATTAAAAAAAAAAGAAATTGTATGGGACAAAATAAAAATCCAAGGTTACGTAAGTTGTGGGATCCCAAAGTTAAAAAAATTAAATAGCTAATGGGAAATTATATCAGGGCATTTTACTTCTGCAAAACTATTTAAATTATTTTAGAATTAAAGAAGAAATCTTTATGAAGCCATAGCCACTTCAAATGAATTATGTTTTTGTATTTATTTGTACTAAATACAACATACCTTTAACGTTCAAATATTTAACAATATAATATTTTTCAAACCTTTGACAAATATGTAAACATAGCACTACTAGCATGCTGCATTTTACAATTTGAAAATGCCTATTTAATGTATTATTATTTTCTTTTGTAACTTAACTTTAAGTTTAGGATTTTAATTTCACTTTAGTCAAAAATTTTAAGTATTAAACATCATGGTGAAATATAAGAATGCAGTGAGTCAATTCAAATGCTTTTACAATTAACAGAACTTGGGAGAAATACACTAACACACTGAATTTAAATTTATTAAGTTAAAAGTGTTTCAACGCGTATTTTTATTTAAATTCTTTTAACTCTTTGTAGAATTGATTTTTAACTTCTGCAGAATTACAAAAGGAGGCCTTATAAATGAATCTCAAGTTCTTTATGAATCCTTCTTAAAATCTTTATATTTAATGAATTTACATTTTTATTTACGCTGCATAAAATAGAGTTTCGATTAAAAATGTACAAGCTTCTCGTTAAATTAGTTTTTATTTTTTACTTTGAATAAATTGGTTTCTATTTTTATCAATGAATAAAATTCTCTTTGACAAAAGATTTCTGGATCATTCACAATTGATTTGTTTTTTACATAAAAATTATAATTTAATGAAACTATAATAACTGAAGATTTCAGGTATCACTAGCCGGATCACTATAACAAAAAATATTTTATTAGTAAATATTTATTTCTATTGCAATATTTCGGATAAAACAGCCATCAAAATTTTGTGATGGATAAATTTGTTGTGAAAACAAATATTTTTAATGTACAGCTTATACTACTGCAAAAGATATCTTGTATTTTAATATACCAAAAATAATAGGTATTAACTTAGATTTCATGTTTTGCAAAACTACTTTAATAGCTTCAAAAATTTTAAATTTCAACTATAAGTTCGAGTATAAAATCACAAAGTTAAGGAGAAGAATGCTGAAAACTAATTAAAATATATTAAACATATAAGAGGAAAATAGAAATATATATGCATACAGATATTAAAATTAAAATTTCTGATTCGAAAAACTTTCAGTGAACTTTTTCTCAAAACATTTTTAAAAATTCTTTTAGAATCGCAAAAGAAATTGTCATGAAGGATATATGTTCAGGTCATTATGTATGCTTTTTTGGTTTCATTAAATTAAATATATTTATTAATGTTGAATTCAAGAGAGCTTTTACATAAAAAAAAGTTAAGATTATTTTTTAAGTACATTTTTAGCCCCTCATAATGAACATTTTTATATTTCTGACCAAATATAAATATGCCAATTTATTGTTTCCTCTTTGAGTAGTGTTTGAATACTTTAGTCGCTAAAAATATATTTTAATAGAACTATTTACTTGCGAGGTTCTGTTAGATTCGATAAATACAGTTTTTATTAGAATACATTGCAATTTAATTTATCAGTAATATTTTATTCACCATACGTTCAAAATGAAAGTCAGAACAAATTTTAAGTTTTAAATGTTTTAAAGAAAAAATATGTAGATTTGCCTTCACTTATTAAAATACAGTAAAATTCAGAAGCCTGTTATACATTGTTAATTAAGCACAAAACTACACGTTTTACTAGTTTACATTGAACACAATTTTTTTTCAATATGTCTTTTAAAAGTAATTTCTTGTCACTTTACACGATATATATATATATACACTGGTGGTGGCCAAAATTGTGGACATTTTAGGTAGCTTTAATTACAAAAAGTAAAAAGATTCCTATTGCAGCCGTCCGAACTAAAACACTTCGGGAAAATTTACTATATTTTTGACGATCATGACCCCCAGATTCCAAAACCACCCTCCGTTGAAATGTTGACTTATATATATATACGTATAACCATTAAATAAACATTACCGACCACCAACAAAAACTGTGAAATTATGAATAAAATGACATTAACAAATACAGTTCCACCCAACACACTTAACATAGATTCAAAAAACATAGTAAAAAACATCAGAAATTGAATAACAGAAATTGAATGATGGAAATTTGTAGAACTTAGACAGAATCATTAGGTCCCAAATGCCTTAAGTTCCACAAATAAAATGTGTGGTTTCATCTTCATATTAGCCATAAATTAGCTCAATAATATCAATTTGGGACTAACACACACAGAAAACCGAGAAATAAACCACTGACCGACAATTAAGTCAAAAATGAAACAAGATTAAAAAGCATAGAGGAAAAAAAAAGACAAATTACCAAATTAAAATCCATACTGTCATAGCATTAGGTATAACAAATACACTCAATTATACATTTCATTCACTTTTAAGATAGTATTCTATTAGAAGTTAATATGATATTGTCCTGAGTAGTTAATCGTTAACTTTATTAAATATTAATGAATATGAATAAATTTACTATGAATTGATAAATTTATACATATAACTACACCATTATACATATAAAAGTATCGAATCAACATCCATTATAAAATATGTATTAGCAACGTAGTTCAATAAATCAAATGCCCATTTTTTTATATGTAACCAATGCGTATTATGCAGAAAAGGCCACCCTCCTCCGTACTCTAACATCTACCCACCCAACCGTCCTATAATAATTTATTATTATTATTTTACAATGTATAATTTTTTTTTATTATTTTCTTATTTATAAATTTTTTCGCAATTTTTTTACGCATGTGTTAATTTCTTTTTTTTTTTAAGATGATTTAAGTACTATTTATATATTAAAGAATATATGAATTTTTTTGGAAAACCATGATTTAATGCATCATAAATTAGTTTTTTAATGTTATTGTTAGTTAGATGAGAAGAACATAAGCACTTTATTCTATATAAATGATTAAGGATTATATTACGATATACAGAATTATGAAGTAAAGACTTAAAATTTATAAATGTATTAACTTTGAATTTAAATTCTTTACGTTTATCATATAGATCAGTTATTGTTTTGTTTTCTTTTATTGTAATTTTGAAATCTAAAAAGTTAAGTGTATTGTTAGATAGGTTTTTCCTTAATTCTAAATTAGCAGGATGATAATCTACCGTAAATTGAGAAATATTAGTTTGATCAGTGGTAATTAAAATTATGTCATCAATATAACGATATAAATGTAGATTACTATCAGCAAAAGGACGTTTATAGTAATATACGTATAAGTCAGATGATAAACTGATAAATCCACATATATACATATATATTTATTTATTTACATCTGAAATTTGTCATGCTGTAACACTCGAATTTTTGAACCGATTTGGATTAAAATTTTCGTATGCATAGTACATACTACTGTCTCTACCGAGTTCGTTGGCCAGCTTCATCCGCCGTCTTGTTTCAAAATGGCGGTCATTTGAATTTTTGAATTTATTTTTGTTTTCTAACATTTTATACTTATAGAAAATGTTACGTTTCACAAAATGCAATCTCTTATGCATCATTTTAAACAGAATGTTAGAAAGATAAAAATATATTTTAAAGAGTCACACAGTGTAAGTTAACAACATAGGTCATTTTAAAGAGAAAGTTAGGAAACCTAAAAATTTCAAAAAGTGTCCACAAAATTCAAATGGTCGCCATTTTGAAACAATATGGCAGATGAAGCTGACATTAGTATGTACTATGCATATGAAAAATTTCATCCAAATCGGTTAAAAAATTCGACAGTTACAGCGTGATACATTTCAGATATAAATATATATACAGGGTAAGTCTAAAATCATGGGACAACTTTAAGGGGAGGTAGGGGTCATCACAAGGGTTCAGATTTGCATAGCAACCTCGAAAACGCTTTCCTGGTGCGGTAGTGAAGGCACAAAACGCAAGAAAGACGGGGCACGAATAAAAGAAGAAATGTTTATTATCCTTAGTATAGCAAAAAACTAAGAAAAAAGAACATTAAAGGGACAACGATAGTCATCAAAGTAGGTGTTAATATACGATCCCGGGCCGTGATGCATGGACGCGCATCTTTGGCGCATGGAAGAGCTTACGTTCTCGAAAATACCGGAGTGTCCAGGACTTCCCCAGCAGCTGCCATGAAGCGTGCAACAAGTTCCCCAGCACTTTCCAACATTGTCCCGGAATTTTTGCAGCACTAAGAATAATACACATCTTTTCTCTCCCTGTTCTTATCATTTCTTTCTTCTATACTCCTCAACAACAAGAAAAAATAACAGAAATACATACAGACATTGAACTTAGAATTATAAATGAAAATTATTTGAGCAGTTTATTTTCCTCTAAAATTCTTTGAAAGTTACAAAAGCAAAATTCCTGAATAAATATCCTGTTCATTATGCAACTTTGTTAAATGTTTTAAAATTAAATTAAATTATTTTAAAATTATTATTATTTTATTATAAATATATTATTATAATTATATTAATTATAATTATATATATATATATATATATATATATATATATACTATTTTATTATAAATATATTATTATAATTATATTAATTATAATTATATATATATATATATATATTATTATTATTATTATTATTTTATTATAAAAATAATTAATTAAAATCATAATTTATGCTGAAACCAATAAAACGTTCACACGCAGCTAGTGAACATGATTTATAATATAGTTTTTGATGACAATACGTTTTGACAAAATGATTTGTATTTGTGATAAATGTTTTTTTTCTGTTTATTATCATTTTAATATTCGTCATTAAACAATAATTTTATAATAATATAGTAATTTAAGATATGATGCGTAGCTGAATTGATAAAAAAAACCAATCAACGTTTTCACGCACATTAATTTTCATTTAATATTATTGAAATATGTATTGTTTCAACTTTTTAATTGTTTTAAAATTTTATTTTTATCAGTTATTTATTTTTTGATTTTAGAAATGTTCGAGTTTTGTTTAAAAAATGATTTTGTGCTTTCATACAAAAATGTTACATTACAGTTTTAAATAAGAGTCAAAGGAAATAAGCATTGTCTTTTGTTTGATTGTGTCAGGAATCTATGTATAATTTATTTTGATACAATTATCTGATTTCTTGATTTAACAATCATATTTCTTGTTTTTTTTTAATTTAATTACTTCTCCACATAGCATAATTTTTATTTCTACGTATTTCTTTTTGCAAGTAATATATATTTTAAAATAAAACATAATCTATAAAAATAATTTCAGAAAAAAAAATAAAAAATCAGATAACATGTAGAAACATTTCTTTAGTACTGGAAAACTTATAAAAATAATTTAAAAAAAGACTTAGAAAATATCTGAATAAAAAGTTGAAATTTAAAAATGCTGTTGTTTTGAGAACAACACACCTCGTGGAATATTTGTTTTTTATTATAACTTCAAAAACAATAAAGAAAACGTGTCATTAAAATTTTATTAAATATATTTAAAAAAGCGTAAAATATTTAGAACTAGTGTAAATTTCCCTTTTTAGGACAGTAGGTAGAAATCGTGGTGTTCACTTAAAATCATAAATAATTCATAAAAATATTCATATATTATTCATAAATAATAAAGAAATCTGACATGAAACATTATGTTCAGGGTCTGACTAATGCATGGGTCTCTGTGTTCTAACAACAAATTACAATCGGATTTAAATAAGATGAAAAAATCAGAAGATAAATCACAGATCTAGCCTTATTAGAAAAAGGAAACATATATTAATAGCACGCAATATCATTATATACTATTTATTGACAATAAAGGAAACTTACATGAAACTTTAAGTTTTTGCCTTATTGATCCAATGTCCTCTGGAGTTTATCTTATGTAAATAAAATGACAGAACACAGGAGAAATTACAGACCTTTCTTAACAAGTAAAATAAAATAAAAGTAGTTAACGATAGCGTTTTAATTTGTGTTTTACAATGAATTCTTAACTTTGTTATGGTATGTTAGCCAGAGACAAACGCTGAACAATTTATATTATTTGGGTTTAAAAATCATAATATCTCCATAAATTGAAAAACAGTTTTCAAACATACTATATTTGAAAATAATTTTCCCCTCGCTATTCAACGGTGATAAATTTTAAATTATGCGATGTTGAAAAGTAATTAAATTTGAAAAAAGGTAAATGGACTGATATTTAATGACATCAATTAATTTTACTAAAATAAATTAGACATAGAAACCTGAAACAAACAAACAAAAGTCGATCTTTATTAACTTTTAGATTTCAGAAATTAATACACAGAAAATCGAGTTCAATTGTTTAAAAGTTTATTATAAAACAGAATCAATTTCAGTGGTTCATAGGTGCATAGAGGCGTGGCTTTTTTTCGTTTGCTTACGTTAATAAAATTAAACACGGAGTTTTGACTTGAACTGTTAAAATTCACAATGCTTAAATATTAATAATACGTGAGGTTAAAGTATTCAATGCTTGATTAAAATAAAAAAAAAAAATAAAAAAAAAAAAATAAAAAAAAAAAAAAAAAAGAATCTCAAAAATGAATTACTCATTGCACAGCTCATTGCTTGTTTACATTAGTTACATTAAACACGATTTCTGGAGCGAATTATCGATTGCGCAAATCTTCAAAATTCTGTTATTTTTGAATGTTTTATAAAGAAAAATAATTTTCTACAGTGGTAATTTGAGGTTGAAGAGTTTTTTATTTAATCAGCTGTTTTCTCATACACGCCTCAAACGTCTTTTTCATAACGTCGACTTGTAAGATGGAACGTTTCGCACCGGAATCGTCACACACATTTTTATTATTTTTAGATAACGACTGTTGGAGAAAATAACTTTGAATTAATTAGTGTGTTTCTGTAATTTTATAAGACATAATACGTCTTTGATTAATTTTTTAGCAATTGTTAAGTTTCTGCATTTTTTATGTATTTCCAAAAAGAAATTCATTACAATGCAGAAAACAATTACCTCAAATTACTAACATAATTTACAGAAAGACCATACATCAAATTTTAAGAAAAATGCAAGGCTATTAAAAATGATGCGCGGTAAGTTAAAAACACTTTAATGTAATCATTTTAAAACGCACAATTACCAAAATGTGTTTAAAATTAATGAAAACTCAAAAAAATTATTGAATTGCACTATAAATGAGCTATGAGACATTCTTCACATATTCCAACAACACAGACAATGTCAAGACGATAGTTTGTTTATACCACTCTCGTTTAAGAATATTTTGTGTTATAAATTTCAGAGCATTACATATGCGTGTTTTTCGGTTGTCCAAGCTGCGGGTTAGCGGTACCAATAACATGTTTTCCTTCGCAAAGCTACACAAGAAAACGTTATATGGTGTGATAGTTGCAAAAACAAAAGGAAATGTGAAATGATTGTACAGACACCCTGTTTTTTGAAAATGGTGATACCACTTACGAAGAACTATTTTGTCTGTAGGAAAATATTTTCCAAAAGATATGCGATACGCACGTTATACTAAGAACACAGATTCTGTTTTCTCATAATACAGAATGCAAAACTTCTTTTCTCGGTGTGCCGCCATGTTACGTTATAGCGATAGTAGCGCCTTCAGAAATTTCGGAGCGATACCATCAAAGGAGAATGCGAAAATGGGAGTTCCCTTAATTGTAAATCCGTTGTATAAAGTGTATGCTTCAAAATGAGTTTATTATAGTACATTAAATACCGTACATAATTCAGAATAAACCTGTATTTAATTGGAAACAGCATCCTTGTTGAAATTGTTAAACAATAAATTTTTATGCGATTTATTAAAGAACATTTAATTACCTATAACATATCTTTGGCTTTTTCTTAAATGGTTTTATAATTACACTTTAAGTAAGTTTTACCGTACCACCAATAGAAATATAACAGAGAATAGAAATACAAATGCTCTGAAAATCCATTTTTGCTTATAGCATACTCCTCGAATTCCTCGCCGATCATTTAAGAATATGACATACAAAAATTGTCAAATAATATCTACATAAGAAATTTTATTTGTATTTTCCAACGTATATTTTAAATGAAATATTTTTTTGCAACGACTAAACTTTAATTTAAAATCAAATCAAGTTTATAAATTTATTTTTCTTTTCAAAGCCATTTGCATGCATATTATCATTTAAACAAAACCAACAAAATATATCTATGAACCTACAAAATATATCTTGTTTTTTTTTTCTTTAAAACACAACATTTAACAAATCTTTATAACAAATTTTAATTTTATTTTCCAACTTTTATTTTATTTGAAATAATTTGGTTGAAGAATTAAAGTTTAATATAAAATCAAATCTTGCTTATTTAAATTCATTCTTCTATTCTAAAGGGGATTTTTATCACATTATCAAAACAATAAAATAACGAATAATTCACAGATAAATAATTACATGCTTCTTTTGTTCTAAGTGGGAAATTAGCAATTTAAATAACTAAACTCTTTTAGTTTAAATATGATTACATTATTCATTTAAATTTTTATTTAACATATTTTTGATATTATAAATAAAAAAATATTGAGAATTGAAGAAAATTAGAAACAAGATGATGAAAATTTCTCCATTTTTTTTTTTTAATAAATTTCCGACAAATGAACAAATTATTTATCCATAAATGTGTTTTTAATTTTATATCTTTAATTGCAAGTTTGATTTACAATGGCTAAAAGATGGAATATTTTAAAAATTTGATATGTTTATGTATATAACATTTGTGAATTATATATATACATAGAGTCGAACTCGTACGATTAGGGTTTAATTTGAAACGAATACATGGTTATAACGTGCAATTTGTACGTTAGGAAGGGTTGCCTATTTAAACTATATTAATTTCCCATTTTTTATGAGCTTCAAAAGTAAGATCACGGAAATGTGAACGAAATACCTATTTATATAAAAGTGTTTTTATTATAAAAGTGTTGTTTGTTTATAAAAAAGTGCAAAAAAGTACAGGGAATATTTGAGAATGCACTTTCGGGGCATGTTCTTATATTAGATTTTCATTTTTAATTTGCTCCCGCGCTAACCTCTAATCAGACAAAAAAACTTTCCCTCAATTTTTATCTTTATTTGTTTTTTAAACAGTTCATAATCCCTATATGTAACTAGATACAAAAAGTAAATTGCAATCAAATGCAAACGGAACATAGTTCCTTTTGGCATGTGTTGCATGCATCATATAGGGTAAATCCGGGTTAAATTCCCCATCGGATTAGTTTCCACAGTCACAGCATTTCAGCTATTGCAGATGTGACGGGACTATTGACGTTCTTCTACTTTAAATCGTTTAAAAGAAGTGTAGTAGAAGAAGTTACAATTTATTTCTTCGTATAAAATTTAGTCACCGCATTCAGCTATTCAGTCACAGCATTTAAGCTTTTAGAAATTCGACTGAGCTATTGACATCCTTCTACTTTCAATTGTTTAAAAAAGGCATTGTAGAAGAGGTTACATCGATTTATTTCTTCAAATAAAATATTAATAAAAAAATATACGATTAGTTTTTATTATATGTTCTTCTAAGATGCAGATAATAGCAGATGAAATATAATGTATTTATAGAGATTTTTCATCAAATACTTACTGAATTTTGTTGATATTGCTATGGAATAATGTGTTAGTTTATAGTTTGAGGCCATATTTCGCCCTACTTCTACATTTACTGACCGGAACTTTTATTCCGCTCAAGTGAGACGTCTAATCCTGAGGTCGGGGAATGACTGGCAAATGTTTTTTTTTCTTTTATAAAAATCAGATTTTATCTGGTATTTATATTACTATAATTTTTTATGAAGTTCTACATAAAATTTATAGTAAAAAGGTTAAATGTGCACTAAAAAATCATCATTAAAAAAAGAAAAAATAGGAGGGCCTTATCCGGGGTAACTATCACTGCTTTACCCTACACGTATGATTTTTAAGGGGTCATTAGGAAAGAGACTCCTGCAAAAAATAACAAAGTCGGTGCATAAATTCTAAATTTACTTTAAACATCATAATATACAATAAATTCTAAGCATAATACATACTAGTTGTTTTTGAAATATTTTACTGGTATTTTAAAATGTCAGTTAAGTTGTTAAGTTTATTTAAATAGTTATTAATCTCAGGAACATTAATTTAATAAAATTAGCCTTCAAATTTTTCAGTGTGATTGTCAGTGTTTAAAAGAAAGTGGTCACAGTTTAAAAGGAAAGAATCTGACCTCGGGCTCCTGTATTTAGTTGAGTAATCATTTTATTATAGAGCACTATACTTTTTTAGAGATAGTTCTATGTTACAATTACTTAAAATTGGAGGACGGAACTTTGTGCCGATATATTAAGAAGTAAAATAACAACGTTAAATACCACAGATTGAAAATATGTGCATACAAAACCGTGCAAACAGCTGTTTCGAAGCATCTAAAACTCCAATATCATTTCAAAAGTGAAAATTTGTGTTTAAAGTATAGAAAAAATGTGAGCTAGAGAGACGAATCTAAAAACTGGTGGTCGTTGGCGAAATGGTAGTGGGTGTTGATTATAATTATGTGTGAAAAAACTGTAGTAATTTATCGGCCTTACCAGGTGAAATTCCAACGGCACGCACACACCAAAGGAATTTTCTAAATTTCTTGAAAAAAAGAAAGACAAAAGGAAGACATAAGAACCTAATAAATACCTACTCATATAAAATTTAATACTGACTCATGGAAAAGAAGGATTTTAATAAAAAACTTAAACTTGTATATTTCTTTACATTTGACTATGGGCTGTAATAATCAGTGCTTATATGTTTCTCATTGCACTGTTTAAATGATTTTTTTTTTTAAATGAATAGTAAGAAAATCGCATTAAGTATTGCAATAACAGCCACTCTTTTCGGAAACATTTCATAGATTATGTTAACAACAGAATAGAGATAAAAATAGAGCAATTAAATATTGCAATTATTTGTTTTATGCGTGTGTTTTTAAGCTTTTTATTTTATTCATGGGTAATTACTCTGAACGGTACTTATGAAGACTTTCACTGATCACTTCTGCAAATATTTCCTGAGTTAGATTTTAATTAAAACCCACAAAATCACAGAAAGTTTTAAATTGAACTAATAATTAAAAAGTTAAAATATACGGCGTTGGTTCGTTTACATTTGAAAATTAATCTCAAGAATCCATTTTTCTTTACTACTTTATTAACAGACTATCATATGTTCGAATTAAAAATTCAATACACATCATTAACAGTATTGATTTTCTTAATGCCTCAAATGTTGTAACTTTTTAAAATGCTCTTCGTATTTCAGTTTTATATACAGAGTGAACACAAATTATGGACCCGGTTTAAAAAATCATATTTTCGAAACTACTGCACACATTACAATAAGTGATACATGAATGTAAAGAGAAATATACCAAGTGTTTTTCAGTTATAAATTTTCGATGTGTGACTCTCTTGTTACACGCCATACGTCTAATCTATAATCCAGTTCATTCCAAACGTTCTGTAGCATCACTCTTTCAATGATTCTGAATGCTGCACAAATGCTTTCCCTATGTTATGGAAGTTTTTGGCATTGGTGGTACATAAACTATGTATTTGACACAAAGAACGCAATTTAGCAACATTCAGAACCATTGACAGATGATGCTACAAAATGTTTGGAACGAACTGTATTGCAGATTGGACGTATGCTGAGTAACAAGAGGGTCACAAATCGAACTTATGTAATTGATAAAAACTTGGTATATTTCTCTTCAAATTCATGTATACCTTATTACAATATGTGCAGTAGTTTCGAAAATATGATTTTTTTAAAAATCGGACCCATTATTTGTACTTATCTTATATATACATAAATGTCAGACATATATACATAAATCTACACTTCCATACAACAACTTTAATTTAATTTATATTACTATAAATCCAGGGCTGCTTCAGGCGACAATTTTTTTAATTATATTTCGCATCACGTTCTCAAAACAAAACTCTTTTACGTACACTTTGACAACATTTTTAAGAGAAATATATTACAAAATTTATTTATTTTTAATAGTTGTACTAGTAAAATATTTTAAATTATCGCCAGTGGCAGCCGGCTAAATCCTACGTCGCTAAGCATATGGGAACGTCCATCGTCGTTCTCGTGACCATTAAAGCAAATTTTCAAAAGTACCTCCTAAAACTTTCTTAGTAAATAATTATATTTTTCTACAAAATTTAATCAGGATAAATTTGATAGAACCAGTTAAACATTATGGTGTTGGTCCCAAGAATAAACACGTTTTCATTTATTACATAGACAAGTAGAACGCTTTTTGTTACAAATTATTTATATTTTATGTGATTGGAACGTAATATTATTTAATTAATTATATTATTTTTTATCCTAATAAAAAAATAATTGAAAGTATTTCCAAACATTTGCTCAAATGGTCACAAGAGTAACGAATGGAAGTACTCATGTGCGTTGCTTACAGAAAAAAGCATTATTTTAAATGCTCTTATGCTAATGAAACAAGAAAATAATTGTATATATATTCTTTTTGACAAGGCACATTCGTTTTTTTTTTGTTTTTTTTGTTTTTTTTTGTTTTTTTTTTTTTTCAAAGAAATTAATCGTCTCCTAATATGTTATATATACATTTTTTTTTTTTTTTTCAAATAAAGCATTATGTTTTTTTAACATTTTGTAAAAACGTAATTAAATAAAAACGGTTTTTTAAAGTACCTAAAAATCAATAATATTTAAAAAGGATTTTAATGTATTTCGAATAATATTTTTCGCTTTTCTTTCATGGAGAAAGTTTTTTACTTGAGTAAAACAAGCCTAAGTGCAATTACTAGAATATCTTAAATAGAAAATAATGTTTAATATTTCAACTGCAGTGCAAAACAGGTTTAATTGACATAAATAAATTTGTTCGTTTTTGGATGCAGCAAAAATAATTTATGAATGTATTTAATTTTCTTAATTTATATATATTTTAATATTAAACATAAAACATGTATTCTTTTCAGGATAGCTTAAAAATGAATTATTTTAAATAGTATCATCACCTTAATTAACAAAGTATGAATATGCACTTGTTATTATTATTATTATTTTGAAAAGGCTTAAATTTGTGCTGTTTGCGGAACTTGAGCCATTATGTGTGTCAGATCATCCTCTTTAACAGTATTAATTTTAATTCGTTTTCATTTGCATTAATATTTTCTATTAATCTGAAATTTCCCAGAAGCAATATTTATATCATTTTGGCTTATTTGTGAAGGTGACACATTGAAGTAACAAAGATTTTAAAACAATGATTGTGTCTGTACAGCCAAATGTTCAGCTATTCAAGAATGTTTCCGTAGACTTTTCCTGATCTTATTTGAAAGACAGTTGAAAACAATGACCTGCTTTATACGCCCACATTGTTATAAGTTCAGTAAAACATTGTATGGCCTTTTCGTTGACCACATTTCAAGAATGACAGTGTTTTGCTTAGAAGTTGCGAGAATAAATTAATTTTTCGAACCTGAAATATATTCAATTAACTCTTTTAAGGATGATATAGGGGAGAGTAGCCATATTTGGACCTCCGCTTTTATTGGACCGTTGCCATTCTACCGTTAATTAAAGAAAGAGACTCCATCTACCGCTTAAATCCTACTCATCAGAATGATGTCACTCATGATTAGAAGAAGCAGCCGCCTACCATGTGAATTATTCATTCCGACAATTAAAAAAAACCTAAAGTTAGCTGTTTTGATCTAATTTTTTCCTACTAAACGTAAGTGAATATCTTAAAACTAAGGTAAGTTGTTATGTTTTCACATACATATATAAATTCATCTGATTATTGCGCATATTTTTCACGCGGATTTGTTTGATTTCGTTTTTTCTCTTAGTCTTGAAATTAATTGTTTTAAAAAATGGCGCTGTTGCCGTAATTGGGCCAATTTAAGTTTCTTAAATTGGACCAGATATGCGATCATAAATTTGAAAAGTAAGTAATGAATTTCGAGGATAGAACGCTTTGTACACTATTTTTTTTTTAAATTTTATAATGGATTACTATCTCCTAGCAAGTTTTTTTTTTTGTATATCTGGATTAATTTTTTTGTAAAGTTCAAGCCTATATAAACATAAAAATATTTTTACATATCTATGCAATAAGATTTATTTGTAATGTCTTTTATCTTGTATGTATTTGTATTTATTTTCTTTGAATTTTTTATTCCTACGGCATATTTGTATACAGAGTGGAATTCAAACATTTACGTCCTGCAGGATATTTGTGATGGAAGACTTTTTACAGTTCTGGAGGACGGAATTATACTTTTTTGCCATTAAAAAGCATAATATCTCAAACCTTGATGAAAATGTTGAAAAGACATAGGCAAACTGTATGGAAGAAAAATACCTGTGACAGCAAAAGCTGTTAAAGATACAGGAAACAAAAAGCAGACAGTAAATTCTGAAAAAATTGACCTGCAACAAGGTTGCTGCTATAAATCTTCTCCAAAAGCAACAAAATCATTAGAAATGTTATTTCCCTTGCTAACTTCAGTTAAATCAAAGTACAGAGGCAGCCAAAAAAAAGTTGTGTTAAGATCATCGCCATATAAACTAAACCATGAAATGAAAAAAAAAAAAGGAAGCTTTCACAGCACAAAAGTAATTGGAACATCGAGTTTTAAAAAATAGGCGTAATGCAATTAGCAAGAAAATGATGGAAGAGAAGAACTACAAACATAATATAAAGAAAACTTCTCTTACAAAAGAAAGTATGATAATTCAGAACCTAAAATGAAAAATCTAGACAGTGATTATTGCTTTTGCCTAATTTGTAAGAAAAATAAAATAGCAGAAATGATTCAGTGTTCAGATTACCATGTACGGTTCCATGTTGTTTGCGCTGGAAAACAAAAACAATAAACAAAATTCATGTATAAGCTTTGCATCACTCCTATGATATTCAAGTAACTGACAATCAGTCCCATAATTTCTATTCTTAATTACCGATAACTTTGATTTATATTTTGAATACATTTTGATTTAAACAATTACTCTTATTTTCAGATATTTCATTTCCTTATATTTCATTACTGTTATTTTGTTTGATTGTTTCATTAATCGCAAACTTTTCTTTTAATAAAATTAGTTATATTCCCTAGTCATTAAAACAACCTGATATTATTTGGTACAATTTAGGAGAATGGGCGTCCAACTTAGGCGACCAGTTGCTGAATTTGGACCACTTTTGACAAATTTTTCAAATTAAAATAAAATTTAAGATTTTCAAAAAGAAATTGAAAAAAGCAGTTTTTGTTTCGTCTATATCTTACGAAATGGCTGAGTTATAGCATTTTAAATTTCTAGCGTGGCTGACATTTTGAAACGTCCTGATTTTTGTCACGTAATAACAGGCGTATTTATGAACCGATTTGGATGTACCTTGATGTGTACATAGTACATGCAAATATCTCGACCGAGTTCGTTGGCCAGCTTCATTCGCCATCTTGTTTCAAAATGGCGGCCATTTAAAAAAAAAATAAAAATAAACAAATTAAAATGAGATGCCAAAAAATTGGAAAATGAAAAAGATTTTTTTTGTATGTGTTTGACCTTAATACAAAGATTCCGGAACAGTTTTTGTTTCGTCTATATCTAAAAAAATGGCTGAGTAATAGCATTTTGAATTTCTATTGTGGCTGACATTTTAAAACGACCTGATTTTTGTCACGCGATAACAGGCGTATTTATGAACCGATTTGGATGTAACTTGGTCTGTACATAGTACATACCAATGTATCGACCGAGTTCGTTGGCCAGCTTCATTCGCCATCTTGTTTCAAAAGGGTTGCCATTTAAAAATAAATTAAATTTAAAATTTAAAATGAGGTATTAAAAAATTGGAAAATGAAAAAGATTTTTTTTTATGTGTTTGGCCTTGATACTGTCAGAATTTATGTGGTCTTTGATTGTGGAGGCATTTAAAATATCCTAATTATAATCTGTTACGCGCGAGTTCTTACTAATATGTTGGTGTTATAGTAATATTTTCCAGAAGGGGACGAAGGTGTCAATCTGGGAGGAACATTTGATTTATTTGGTTAATTAGTTCTTAATCTTTGTGAAAAGAATAGGCTTGGTAAAGACACGCCTGCATCACTAATCAAAAACGCGTGTAATATGTACTAAATCAGCGATCTTTATCTTACAGATCGTCCGAAATTGTAGTCAGAAAGTAATAAATGTCAGGTTGGGAAATAAAGTTATCAGAGGAAAACGGGTTGTGTGGAAAATATTTTATGTTAGGAAACAAAACTTGGGGATTTATCTACATAGAAATTTAATTTAATTTTTGAATTTTAAAACTTTTTTTCTTCTTGTCATTCATTATCTTTTTCTCTACTTATAAAATTAGTACAAAAGATTTAACCCTTTATCTACTGACGGTATATATTTATAAGTACTATTAAAATAACTTGTTATAAAATTCATTTAATACATCAATTAGTAGTAGTACGGGTTAAAATGAGTTATCGATGCATTACTTTATCAAAAGCATTACCAAAAGCATTATTGGTTACACAAAGCAAAAATATGTTTAAAATGATAATTTCCTTTGCCTTTGCATCTTTTCAGCTCTCTTGGCGTTGTAGGGAGGGGATTTTTCATTTCGAAAATATTTTTATATTTCTATTCTAAGGGCATCATTATATTTGTACATTTCCTAATTCTACAAAATACTAAGAAAAAAATTAAAAATAAAGATTTGAGTGGTGTTAAAATTATTGCACAAAATCCAAATTAAATTAATCCTTCAATCCTTCTATCCTTCTAAAATTTATTAAATGATTATGTAAATGTTCTAACGTAATTTCAAAAAATTACAAAAAAGGCTTTAGAAGTTAAAATGTTTATCAATCCATAATTCAGTACCTAAAAGGTTAACTAAATTAAAGTCGCAGGGAGAGATGCGTAAACATTTTATTTTAAAAAAAGCAAAGCGACACACCGTGAGATGTAGAATAGCAGTGCGCAGTAAAGCAATATCTGACTATGTATAACAGAAATTGTATTTATTATATAATGAATAATATGCGTCATATGTACTATAAATACATTTTTATATATTTAAGATACGGTTCCAATTCATTGCAGAAATGTTCCGATCTTACCCACCACATTGCATCCGAAGTAACCAACTCACAATTTATCACTATTTGGACTGTTTAGAGTTTTATACAATGTGGTCGCTGATGCGTTTATGCTCAGAAATCTATGCACGACTATGTCACATACCAGACTACTGAATGTATCGGCGAAACACATGTACTTGAAAACAGGAATTCTGCTTTTTCAGAATTGAGTGTCGCCCCCGATGAAAAAAAATATATGTATATATTAGGGTGTCCCAAAAAAATCAACTTTTAAAATTGTGAACTCTCACCCTCTAAAAATGTTCTTCCTAAGAATATAAAATACCTTGAATTGTTTCAGAATTTTAAACAAAATATTTAGAGGTCCCCCAAGGTCATTGAACTTAGATGAAAATGGCCAAAATAATGTGAAATGCGGTATTTGTTTATTAGCTACATTAAAAACTATTAATGTTCAAATGACTTTTTTTTTCATTTATGAAAGCTACTTATATATTGTTTCAAACAAATTTTGTATAAATTATGTTTTTGCTCTGGTAGGAAGAGGTATAATATATTACTGAAATCAAGGAAAGTGTGACTTTGCAGACATTTCTACCTTCTGTATAATTATGCAGAAAAAGTGAACTTAGGTAAATAATTATCTTACAATTGGTAAATAAAACAATCGAAGAAGGATGTTTTAAAGTTATCACATACTTATTTACACATTTTTTTTTACCAACTACATTTCAAAATGATTTTTGGCGATTGCTCTTTACAAAATTTCTTTCTGTCCGTGTCCATCCCTATCTCTACGACTTGTAACAAAAACTGTTCTTGCTCTTTGTTGAACAACTAAAGTAATGTATGAATACAACTGCTTGTTCAGCAGTATCCTTTAGACAAGGTAAGGTTTTAGCAAATATTGCAGTTTTATTATATAATGGCGTTTTGGGCCAATCTTTGACTGGTACACTGAGGAAACAATCTTCGATTTTAGCCATTTTAAAGAAACTATTAGAAATATACAAATTATCCGATGTGAGAAAAAGTGTTTCTAATAGATGTGAATCAGAACTCCTTCCCTTTTTCGTGTTCAAAACTATCTTTGATTTTTGCTTACCAGAAAGAAGATCGGAAAACAAGTTAAGTGTTCCAGTTCTCCACTAACATACCATGAAAGACATAACATCGTTTTTAATCCAACATTGCTTATGTGCTTGACATCGTATTCTTTCAAACCTTGAATCAGTGAAACATCATAAGCAGGAGCATCAACAGCAGATCGGCAGGTAAACCAAGACTGGAAATATACACACACAACAAACCGTTTAAATTGTTGTATACCTTGAAACTCTTAAGCAGTTAATACCATTGTGCTTTCATTCCCAGGCAACAACTTCATTTTGAAGGAATAAGTTGCTTTCCAAGTAATAAATTGCCACCCTACTAGCTTGGTGAAGAGCACCTGGTTTTCGAATGGTAAATTGAATGTCTAATTCAATCATTAATGATGCAAAATTTAAAATTTCTTTGTAATCATCCCAAAGTAGTTGTAGCAGTTTTTACCTGATTAAAAGTAAAAGTTTTTA
The DNA here is from genome assembly GCA_963932465.1 of Maratus speciosus. Classification (NCBI taxonomy): domain Eukaryota; kingdom Metazoa; phylum Arthropoda; class Arachnida; order Araneae; family Salticidae; genus Maratus; species Maratus speciosus. The sequence goes on along the minus strand of OZ010786.1, from coordinate 538,722,459 downwards.
AACTGTCTGATGCTGTTATAACAGGTACTGATTACTTTTTTGGTTCACGATGGTTGAGCTGAGACCAGTTTTCTCGGAATCTCTTAAATAAAAAGATTTCAGGCCCAGTAGGTTGTCCAAAACACACACTAAATGCATCAGAAAGTAGAACCTCAAACAAGTGATTTCTACATGCCATCCACAAAAGGTTTCTGCATATTTTTTACTCAACAATTGTACATGCTCCTTTGAATCTTCCACTATTTGTTTGGGTCATAGCAAAACACACCCAATTACTTGAAATTCACATTTCCACGATTTTAAGAGTTCGAAAACAGCATCAGCTGCTTCTTTGCCAGCTCCAGACAATAACTTAAACTCCAAGAAGCTTAGTACGTTTATCTTGCAAAGAAAAAACTAGCATACCACTAAATCATCAATATCTCCTATGCTTTTAATGACAAATTGGCTAACAATTTTCCACCTCAATGAACAACTGACTTTGATGTTTCAAACTGTGTTTTTAATTGTTGAACGGTTTCTTGGCGAAGATATTAGCGTTCCCAATGAACACTATTTTTTTAAGCACTATGGATTTTTACAAGTGGATCAGACGTCATGGTAGAGGAAGAGGGACCTTCTTTGTTTATTACAGATGCTATTATCATTGTGGATCTTTAATGCTGGTCTTAGTTCAATCTAAAACCCTAGCAACTCTTGGAGTAATAATGGATCTGCGACTGTAGAGCTTAGATTTATTTTCTTTGAGCTTTGTATTATCATCTAAACGTATTTTTACTACAACTTCTTCCTCAGCGATTTCTTCAGAAGATTTATTAACTTCATCGATAGCCAAAACCGAAGACTGATAAATAATCAATTAAACTTTCCTTTAACAGCTGCTGGAGCTGCCATCTATTATTAATATTAGAAACATTGTAGTTAATGATATTAATTTAATGAAATCCAGTAGATTAATAAACATTGAAGAGCATTAGAGGAGTAATGATCGGAAAAATGAAATATGGTCCTCAAATAGTAATTTTATAAATTTTGATTAAAAAATTTAATAAAATATAACATCAAATGAAATTATAGTTAAACATGATAAAGTGGTTCTTAAACAAGTTTTCGGATAAAAAAAAAATTGTAAGAGAAGTGTTGTAGAATTCTGCATATTAATTAGAAATTAATATTTTCCATAAATTCCTTATTTTCTATTAGCTTGGGGGACCCACAAACCTTTGTGAAATGACTTGAATTTTTTTTGTAATATCATATTATGGCAGAAAAAACATTTTTAAAAGGTGAGACTTGGCATTTTCAAAGTTTTTTTTTTTTTGCCTCTCCTGGGACACCCTAGTATATATAAATAGTACAAAACATATTTAAATGTTAAGACTTATAGCAACGCTCTTATTTTATGCAAAATGACGTCATTCGTATCTGCTTAAGAATCGCACATTTACGATCCACTCTTAAACATCTACAGTAAAGTAGACATATGACGTCACTATCGCGAAATAATACACAAATGCAGAAAAAAGGTGCCGTCATTAAAGAAACTCGAGCAAAAAACCCCGCTGTCTAATGATTCATAGGCCTTCATTTGTTTGTAGCATTAATATATATACTTAAACTTAAATATAGTTTATTATAACTCCATGTTTTAACAGAAATCATTCGTTTATATTTTTTTCAAAATAGAACTTATTTTAATTACATTTTCTTTCGGTTGTTATGAAAAAATGGCAACAAAAATATATAATTAATATTTTACAACTATTTTTCCTTTACTTTCTACAGAAATGAATCAATTCTGTTGTCAATATTTATCAAATGGCTCCAAAAACTGCAAAAAAATTAATATTTCAAAAATAAATGGAGATGCAGTTTTGAAACAAATTGCATTTAAAAGTACATTTTTTTTGCTATACGACGGTATAAAAATTAAAAATGTGCGATGCTTAGAAGTTAAAAAAATTACTATAGAGTATTTAATCGTACTGCTTTGTTTTACGGCTGGCTTCTGTAAGGAAACGTTATTTTTTGAACGACACAAAATAAGCTGAGAGAAAGAAATAGCATACCGTACCGGGGGCTAAAAACACCACCGTTTGATTGTGAACAGATTTTGGTGCACAGGAATACTGCGCAAATGTTATTTAAATATGATCTTGTTTTTTCTATTCAAGTGCATAAGTAAATTCGAAATATAAGAGTTTCAAAATTAGCAGTTTCACGCATATAATTGGTAATCTTTTCCCGTACCATTTAAGTAGTCTCAATTATTTTTTTCTCTATTCAGCTCTGTATGACTCTGCCAACCAATATAATTCAAGAAATCTCTAGAACTTGAAATAAATTAAACATCAAGCAAAGCCTCTTTATTTGTTATTTTTACCCATGCGTTGAAATAGTCAGCATTACCATAACGATAACTATTAATGTTGCTCAAAATTAATGCATATGTTAGCGCATTATTATTTTAAAAAATGTTTTAAAGTTGCAGGATTTTTTAGAAGTACTTTACATTAAAATATTAGTTAATCTATTACATATGAATGATTTTATATTTTAAAAATACCAACATTCGGTAAAAATATATCCTTTGTATTTACTGCATAAACAACAAATTCATAAAAAAAAATCAACAAACATTTATAACGTATTCAGAAAATAATGATAAATGTCGCAGAAAATCATATAATCTTTGAATATTTGTATTTTTAGTAGATTTGTTTTATTTCCACACATCATTTCAATTTTTTCCAAATATCACAGTTTTCTATACATTTTTTATTTAAATTGATAACATCAGATTTATATGCAAACAGCAGTTGCTTTAAAATGAAATTTACACTTGCTCGTATGTTGAATTATTCACATTTTTATGATAATACATATTCGATGCGGCTTTGAGTTGAATTTTCGCAGCTTTTTTTTTAGTAATATATTGTATGTTTGTTTTTAATACGCCCTGCACAGTTGATGTTTTTTAAAACATATTACACATATTATTAGAATCAATGAGTCTTTTAAGATGCATTGATTTCAATATGTAATTCCATTTTTCTATTTCTTTAATAATATTATAAAATATTTTACAACTGTTAAATATTTAATAATAATTAAACAGGTCGGGTAGTTCCGGAACTAAGTTCATGGAATTTTTGCAATGAACAGAATTAAAATTAATTTTAAAACTAGAAATTAAATACAATTTATTTCTTCTAATTTTAGGTAAGTAACAATCACATATTTTCTTTATCATAGCTTAAATCAAGTCTTATAATAAGTCTTTAATTTTTGGAAAATATTTTTTTTGTCTGGTAGCCATGGACATACATAAATTAACAGTGGCCAGGCTGCTCTTTGCCCTTACAAACGTCGCTATAGTAGTAATATCGCGAAGGATTTATGTCCACATGCGCCTAGTCTTTACATTTACCACATTGAATGCAGTCTTCATGAAAAGTTTCGCCACAAATGATGCATTCTGTTTAATGGCCCTTTGTAAAATTCTAAATGTTCTTTGTTTTAATTTTTTAGTTAATTGCCGTTGCCGAAGAGCTTTTGTTGGTTGCAGCCTTCTTTTTATTAGTTGTAACAACGAACAAGATATTCTCCTGACCAAAAAGTGTCCGAGGGTCCCCGGCGGAATTGTTTCCGATACCCCCCCCCCCCCCACCGATCTCGATTTTGTTAGCCCCGGTACGGTATGTTATTTCTTTCCCCCATCTTATTTTGTGTCATCTCTAAAAAGTAACGTTACCTTACAGAAGCCAGTCGTAAAACAAAGCAGTACGATTAAAAACTCTACAGAAATTATTTAAACTTCTACGCATCGCACATTTTCAATTTTCAAACCGTCGTATTGGAAAAAAGTACTTTAAATGTAATTTGTTTGAAAACTGCATCTCAATTTATTTTTGAAATATTAATTTTTTTGTAGTTTTTGGAGCCATTTGCTTAATATTGGCAACGAAAATATTCCATTGCTTTAGAAAGCAAAGGAAAAATACTTGTAAAATATTAATTATATATTTTTGTTGCCAATTTTTATGACAGCCGAAAGAAAATATAATTAAAATACGCGCTATTTTGAAAAAGAATATAAACGAATGATTTCTGTTGAAACATGGAGCTATTATAAAGTATATTTAAATTTAAGTTTCGACATTAATGTTACAAACAAATGATGGCCTTTGAATCATTAGACAGCCTTTTTTGTTGTTGTTTGTTTTGTTTTTTTCTGGTCGAGTTTCTTTAATTACGGCATCTTTTTGCTGCATTTCTGTATTATTTCGCGATAGTGACGCCTTATGCCTACTTTACTGTAGGTGTTTAAAAGTGGATCGTAAATGTGGAATGCTTAAGCGGATGCGAATGATGTAATTTTACATAAAATAAAAGCGTTTGTTGTAAGTCTTAAAATTGAAGTATGTTTTGTACTATTTATATATACTGTTTTTTTGTTGTTGTTCATCGGGTGCGACACTAAATTCTGGAAAAGCAGAATTCCTGTTTTATTGTATTTTTATTTATCAGAACAATAACTACAAATGCGACGACAAGAAATAACCTGACTTACAAACTAATACAATCACTGTGCAGGATACGTAATAAATGATGGTGATGTACTTACATTTAATATACAATAACTACATTTAAAAATTTAACGGAGCACACAAAAATTTCGGAATTGGCAAATAAACTTTCGTCACATATTGTCCGCCCGGCGATTGCATCTATACTGATTCACATACGTATAAGTGCACAATGTACTGGCAATTCGGATCCAGCAGTTTATGATGTTAAATTTACGCAACTACTGTTGTTATTCATGTTTATCTAGCCAATAAACCAAAGAAATCTACAGCACATTCGACTGTGATCGAGTTTGAGCGCGAGATGAACAGTACTTTGTGCTGTAAAAATACCTTTCTTTACAGTGTATGTGTGCGTGATTATTCAAATCTGATAGTGCCCGTGGTTACTCTATCTCCCCCTTCTGTATGTTCAAGAGCAAATAATGCACGTTTTTTTTTTCCAAGGAAGTAGACCTTAATTTACAGGAGCCGGTTATATGAGTCGTACAACACCGAAACATTATAAACTAATGGCATATGGACAAAAAATGAGTTTCCTGCATTAAAAAACATACTCTCTAAATTAGGATTGGAAAGTGTGACTGTATTTTACTACTTTTTCTTCCACGATTTCAGAAAAATAGTCTTCTTGATAGATTTGCAATTTGAAAGGTGGTATGGTGACGAATGACCACTAGTGACTGGCTAATGACTACTAATGACCACCAGTATGGTGGCTAATGGTACCCCTATTATTTGCTGTTATTTTAATTATGTCCGTACTAAAGTGTTTTATTGTATTTTTTTTTTTTTCTTTTGCTTACTTATCACATAAATATTTCGTAGCAAAACTGGGAGTGCACGTAAAACAGAGAATACCTACAACTAAATATATACAATCTCAAATAAAGGTGCATGTTATGCGCTGGTGTGTGCTATTTAGTGGATCATATCTTGTATAAGAATTTGATAACTAAATAAACAAAATAAGCAAAATCATTTGAATAATGAAATATTCACCATAAAGAATCATTGAATTTTTGATGAATACAATCATGAATTGTAGGTTGCCTGAAGGTTGTCGGTTGCCTGATCAGTTTACATAAGGCATATCTGAAATAGGAAATAGTGTGTGGCAACGTTTTTAAACTATAACATTTTTATCAATTCTGTAAATCTACAAAAGAAGCAAAAATTTAAAAGACGAATCTTATTTTTGTTTATATGCGTTCGTAATTATATAAATACGTAGCATCTATAGTCATCGTTTGGTCATCATTTTAGAACGCAAGGTAGATGTCAGCATCCGTCAACGTTATATTTTCAATATCACACATTGGGTCATTTTTGTGTCATTGCAGGTCATTGCATTTTCAAATGTGAATGTTCATTGAAACTGTTGGCAGTAAATAAAGTCGCAAAGTTGGCAACGATTCGCAAATTTGGCGATATTTGGTGAAATATTGTCGGTATGTGTCGAAGCATTGGCGACATTATCGATATTTGTTAGGGAATATCGACTTTCAAGATTACCCATGCCAAAGCATTTTTTGGTGCCAAATGAAAGAACATAGCCATATTTGGCGATATTTGGGAGAAAAAATAGGCTTTCAGAATCTGGAGGAATTTTCTAGATATTCCGAATACGAGCCGAGGTACATGATTCGACCAATAACAGTCCGTAGAACGTTCTCGAAAACAGAATTCTCTCAATGGGGGTACATCGAACTTTCTTAGGTCAAAGTATACAGTCTCAGAAATTGGACAGTAAATCTTGCGATTATGATTGAATATATATAGATAGATTATGATAGAATTTAGAAATATGTACATGGTATTAATATTGTTATTTTCTGTAAATAGTAATGTTATAAAATAAAATTCTTCATAGCAATAATACAGTGAAAATTTATTGTTATAACGAGTTGAATAGAAAGCTAATTTTAACAGCTCGGTTTTCCCTACTTATTTAACCAATATATGACCCTCGTCACATATAGAAGAGAACATACATTTCTAGCTCATACTCAGAAAATATTTCTATAATTACCCCTTTAATTTGTTTCTTTATTACGATGTTGTGAAAGAATCATTCATTGCACTGGCTTATTTTTTAAATTTTAATTATTTATAATTTATCAATGATGTTTATTCAAAATCTTCCAATTTTGAGAAAACTGAAGACAATGTTGTTGCAAACTGCATAATTGCAGGGCTCCCAAATGGTCCGCCAACTGAATACCAATAAATTTTAACAGAAAATTTTATGTTAGGTTTGCTCTAGAATTAACTTTCAAAGGTGATTCCGGGGCGGTTTGTAAGAAAAATGTAAAAAGAAAATTTTTCTAAAATAATGTTGGTATTTAGTTGGCGGACATTTTGGGAGCCCTGTAGTTGCAAAAAAAAAAAAAAAATACTATCTGATATAAATGTGATGTGGAAGTATGTTTGAACTGACTGTTTCTTAACATAAAAAAACAGTAATAGTAGTGGATTTGGCCTTATATATGACAGAATGTAAATTTGAAAATAGTAAAATGTTTGTAAGTTTTTAAATTTATGTCTTTCCTCGTGTCTTTTGGAGGCTAAATCATAATTTTAGTACAGAAGTTTTTGTCAAACTTCTACAGATATAGGTTAAATTACAATTCTTGTCTACATTCAATTAATGGTCAGAATTTTGGCAAACACCAAATTAAATTACTGAAAATAATATTCCCAGAATTCAAATCGAGAATCCAATTTTAGAACCTTTCCGGCTGTTGGTTGGTTTGTTGTATGCGGTTTAGTGGTGTAAAATCACATCAGGGACATGATGCGCAATATATTTCCATCGAAAAAATACGAGTATTGCAAAAAGTTTCTTTAGAAACTTTTAAGTAAGCCTTACAGTTGAAATTTCAGTTTTATGTAAATTAAATATTTTTCACTCTGTTGGTTTTGTGCCTAGTTAGAAAGTACAAAAACTCAAGCAGTTAAATAATATATTAAATTTAAAAAATCTAAAAACCCGACTGCGTAAAAAGCGAACTAATTAATTATTTCTCATCAATGTGAAACTATTTTTTATATTACTTACCTATTTTTTTTTATTTACTTGTATTGATGACTTTTAAGTTGTGTTTAATTGTTAGTTCCTATCTATAAATACTGTTTTGATGAGGTCTATAGATGTCTATGAAGGTTAGAGTTGCAGTAAAGCTAGAGTTTCTTCCTACACAACTTCCATGTGGTGTAATATTTAAACGGAGCATCTGACTGTAAAACAGTCATTGAAACATCGTCTTCATTTTGAAAGACCTATCCAATGATATGACACACAGTATGGTGCGTAAATTTTTTTCTCTCGTCTCTACCGCCATTTTGTATTTTAAGGCCGCTATTTTGAATTTATTTAAACAAAACCTATCCTATAACCATCGCACGGTTAAGACGAATCGATAGAGACTTCATTCATTAAATTCCATCCAGCCGTTGGGTTGTTTCGAGGGTATAAATAAATCCACATACCCAGATATGCGTGAAACACATAACCCTTCTTGGCAATCGGGTAAAAAAAAAAAAAAAAAAAAAAAAAAAAAAAAACATTATTTCGGACGTATTTTATAATTTAAAAATTATGTCCTAGTAGTATTTTGAAATGTTAAAGTATTATTGAAAATGACATATGTTATAATAAGTTTCGTTATCTATGTTGTTTATTAATATTTTGTAAATTTTTAAAGGTATATGTTGTCTACAGTTAAAACGAAATGTATGACTTTTCTTTATTGATAACGGTTAGCGTAATATTTAAAGATTTTTTAATCAAAATCAATTATCGTATACAAATAACTTAATATGTGTTATCAATATATTTATAATGTATTTTGGTGCAATTATAATAAATGTGCAAAGTATATTACGGTAAATAGTTCATTTTAAATTAAGGTAATTTTAAATTAATGTCTATCATACCGCTTCATATCGGTTAATTTAAACAGACGTTACGAATTTTTTTTTTTTTTTTTTTTTTTTTTTTGTGAGAAAATATCAGACCTGTGAAGCATTCTTTAATTTTCAGACCGTACATTTTTACAAGAAATATATTTCAAAAAGACTTTTTGGGACTAAAATGACAATATAATTCCTTACATGTTTTAAATGGGATTTCTTTACTTTGTGTTGTTCCATAATTGTTTTATTTTTTCGTAAAAAAAAGCCTTTTAAGGTCTAACAATCTTGAAACTTTCAAACTTCTCTTCGCTACTGATAAACGTTTGAAATAATTAATTATGTTTATTAATTGCGTAATTAATTACGTTTAATTCAATGCTTGGATGATTTTTATTTTATAGGTGGTACATATATTTTGACAGATATAAAGGAAATCTTATTTAAAAAATTTTTATATGTTCTTTTCTTAGTTTAATTACAATGAATTCAAGTTATTTGGATTGATTAGACAGAAGATTTTGAACCTATTAAAATACAGGACATCCGAAAATTCCTGGACAATATTTTTAATTCAATATAAAATCATGTAATTGTCATACGCGTGTTGATTGTCTGGAGTACGGTTTGGAGCAAAATGCTTCCCAGAATTAAAAGCTTTCTTCAAGCAAATGAAAATAATTAATTCCAAATTTCGACCATATATGGCGCCACTTGTTTGTAAATTTGCTTTCAAACGTCCATTTTTTTCTGATTTTCAGGTTATTTTTCTCGCTATGACACAGAATTGATGACTTCCAGCGCAAGTAGTCGTCATTTCTGTGTCACAACCTCAATATTAATCTGAAAATCAGAAAAAACGCATGTTTGAAAGCAAACATTCGGACAAGTTGTGCCATCTTATCATCGAAATTTGGAATTAGATATTTTCATTCGGTTAAGGAAAACTTCTTTTATCCTGAGAAACATTTTTGTCCAAACCTCAGGCCTGTACGAAAATAATTTGATTCATATTGAATTTTAAAATGCGTCCAGTATTTTCCGCACATTCTGTGTGTAATAAATGGGCATATTGAAAAATAAAAACAATCCCAAAATATAAATTTTACGAATATGCAGGTTATTTAATTTTTAAACAATAAAGTATGTTTTGCATAAAAATGTATTTTAATTAGTTTTTATAACTTTTAGAACTCTGAAAGGATCAGGGCCCATAAGCCGCGTTTCTGGCCCATGAAATAGACTAAAATTCGATTATGTTATACTGATTTAATTATTTCACTTTTTAATATTAGAAGCGCAGGATATGTGTATATTTTGTAAAACACTTATCGTTTTGTACAGTAGTGCAATCAGTGTAGAAGTAACTTTATAGTACTTTTATTTATTTATTTTTTTTTCAATTGTGTTAAGTTACTATGAAATTTTTGCGATTTTGCATCTGATTCATTTGTACCAAGTGGCTTCAGATTGTTTTGATTGTTTTAGCTCAAATACTGTTTGATTGTAATTAAAAATCTGAGAGTAATACTTTCGACCAATAATAAATTCAAAAATAAAGTTATGGAGTTAAAAGTTAGTAATGGCTTCAAAATTATATTACATGAATGTAAATAAAATTAAAGGTTAAAACCTCAGACGCTCCAAAGCATATTTACACAACTATTTTATTCGGCTACTGACCTGGATTTAGATAAACAATCATATCAAAACTATCATAATGTACCCCAGTCTGGTGTGAAAGTGTAATGTGTAATATATATATATATATAGATTTACATTTAATTTAAAAGTAAAATTAATATAAATTTATGTTGTCTTGATGAAAGCATAGAGTGCATCAAATTATAATCAGAAATCATTTGTTCCATTCTTATTTATCCAGTTTTTAAATGCAAGTTTTTAGCGTCTCCTAATAATATATTACACAATAAAATTGAGATAAAAAAATACTTATTACTTAGACTAACCGTGTAAAATGTATTTTTCTTTGATATAACCCAGTTTTATTCGTGAAAAATAATAGTTCGATTCTTACTTATTCAGTCTTTAAATGTAGGTTTTTCGCGTAACCTTATATTATAACTTACAATAAAATAGCAATAAAGTATTAAAATTCCACTTATTACTCTTAAACTAATCTTGGAAACATTATTTTTTAATGCAGTCCTTCAGTTTAATACATAATAACACACGCACACACACACACACATATATATATATATACTGGTGTGCAAAAATTAAGGACAAGATAGCTTTTCGAATGTATCGTCGTGAAGTTTGCACATCAACTGAAATCATACCATAAGATCTCTAAGATGTGAAAACATGGGACAAGTGATGAAAATAATCTTAGTAATCCGGTATGTTGCCTTGTTCTACTTTTATGCTAATTTATCTGCTTCGTCCTTAATTTTTGCACACCAATGTATACATAGTAATATTAGTAATAAATTTATAATAATAATAGTAATAATAATAATTATGCATTGATACTGCTACATTTAATGGCAATGGTACCATCTAGCTATTTAATGCTATGCAATGTTCGATACTTATTTAATTAGTTTTTAAATGTAGGTTTTAAGAAACTCTTAGCATATAGTTTCCAATACAAAATGGAATTCATAATTAATAGTACAAAAATGGATTCTCATGAAGTCGCCTTGTTTTATTTTTAATATTATTTCTAAAATTTAAGTATATAGATAAGTGTATAACCGTATAACACCGCTATCAATTTAATTTTTATTACGTTTTGTTTTCCCTCTTCATGTTTCACTTTATCTGTTTATTAATAAACCTCTATATCATCATTAAATTGATCATTTTCTTTCATACACAAGTTAAAGAACCTTTCTAATTAACGCCTTAGCTCAGAAAGAATATATACCTACTTAATTAAAGTGCCATTTCACAGTGTATTTTTCAGTTTTATGATATGTTATTAAGTTTATTAATTATATCTTTTTCTCGGCGATTTAAATCATTTTTAGCGATAATGATTTTTCAGTGCACTGGTTATTCTGAAAAAGGTAATTTCTAGAAAATTAATGAAATACATTTTATCCGCGATAAATTGTATTTTAAGCTTTGATATACAAATTTTGAATTGATCTTTTATAAAGAAGTCCTTAAGATTTATTCATATTATATATATACTAGTATTAAAAAATGCTCTGACGAGCACCAAAAAAGGTTAATATGTTTTTAAGTATGAAAAAGGGTTTGACAAGTGCTGCTAATTGAGCATGAAAAAGGACAAGGGGTCCCTTCTTGGCTGCAGCTCACTGTCAATGCCAACCTTGAAAAAATCATATTTGCGCTTTTTCCATATAAAATAAATTCGCAGTACGTTAGTAAAACTTTCCGTCTTGCTTTACATGTTAACTGCACTGTTGCAGTGTTGTACTGCGCATGCGTCTGCAATGCAACTTTGTATAGTGCACTGTGTACCATTATTTGTCTATAAATTATACTACACTGTTCATTCCTATTATGCTTTTGATTTTTGAACCTCAGCGTACACTCACACTGTGCTTTTGTACTTACGTATTAAAGGTGTATGCATCTAATGTTCGTTTAAAATTTACATTCATTGCTGTACTGCATAGTACATTGTACAGCCACAGCCACTTGCATATAATTTCAAGAATCAATGAATGCATTATACGGTTATGCATGCACATGTGGAGTTGTTCCTGTGCAGAGTGCTGCAACAGTCTGAACTGCACTACAAATCAGTTTTCTGTACAGTTGTACACTGAAGGCGTGCTTGGTGGTCCTGCATGAGTGTGATACGCTGCAGGAACTAAGGTTTTTGGTACTATGTCGCCTTACATTCATGTTTAATCAGGCTGCGTATTTACTGGATGTGTCTTTATACTACACATTTTTATCGTAACAGTGGCTGATTTTTTTTATATGAAAAAAGCGCAAATATGATTTTTTTCAAGGTTGGCATTGACAGTGAGCTGCAGCCAAGAAGGGACCCCTTATCCTTTTTCATGCTCAATTAGCAGCACTTGTCAAACCCTTTTTCATTCTTAAAAACATATTAACCTTTTTTGGTGCTCGTCAGAGCATTTTTTAATACTAGTCATTTAAATTTTTTGATAATTATCTATTGAATATAAATAAACCTGAGTTGCTTTTAAATATTCCCAATACTTTTTTCTTATTTCGCACAATAATGCACTATGTAACCAAGTAATGCACACTGTTTTAAGAGGTTCAAGGTTTTTAAATCGAATTCACGTTATTTTTATTTATAATTTAATTTACTTGGGCTCTATTAAATATAATTAATATAATTCCTTAAACTGATATTAGTTTTTGTTGCATTAAAATATCTCAATTTGTTGATTCTCTCTAAACAAGTAAACCCTATTGGTTTACAATGGAAGTCTATAGGAATTTGGCGATATATTGCCAAGTTGGTGAGAAACTTGGCGGTATTTAGCGGCAGAACACGATCCCGCTTTTGGTAACCGTCCCCCCCCCCCTATAGGTATGGAGATGCATTAAATGCGGTTCTATAACCAATGAGATGCGTTTCATTCGAGCGTTGCCATTAAACAATTAACAAATAATCGCGATTTCTGTGACACATACGATAGCGTAATATATGTCTGTAGATTATCGTGGAAATCGAAGGTTTAGGCTATATCGTATTGTTTAGCTAGACCGGTTATACTAACATCGTTCTCCTGTTTTGCTACAATTTCTTTTATTGAACAGTAATTCGCTTAAGCTTCTTACTACTGCTATCACTAGCACTTTGTCATTCAAATGGTGTTATTGCACGAGGGGTCAAAGACGCTTCAGATTCCAGGCATCTCCATGTTATTCCTATGGCTCCAGGGGAGTCGCTTGGGGAGCGAGCGTCTTTTTTCTGTCGGAGCATCTTTGACGCCTGAAACGAGGCGAGTCGCCAGTAACAGCCAATCAAATGCTTGGAAATCTGATAATAGAAAAGCCTTTTCCGGAACAGCCAATGAAATGCTTGGAAAAGACGGTCCGTGAGGCGGCTGTTGTCGCTAGACGCCCGGGATTTCAAGCGTCTTTGACTCCTCGTGTAATAACACCTTTAGAAGCCATAATGAGATGTAAAATTAGCGCAAACCTGAGTAAAAGTAAAACAAAAAGTTATTTTTTTTACAGTAATAAAGGTACACAAAGCACTCTGATGTGCACACCTTACTCCAAACTTAACTAATAACAAGAGTTACATGAGGGTTGCCAACTGAACTATTCGGCAGCCTTGGTCGTGAACCGAGATATTGCACGCCAACCGAGTCAAATTTTGATCACCGATTTGGACATAAACCGAACTGGTCATAAACAGAGGCGGTCGTGAACCGAGGTTCCACTTATATTCTGACCTATAAGGTTGCAAATATGGCATTATTTATATATTCAGTGGCGATGATCAGTAAGCATTTTGGCGATGAAACTCACCGATTTCAAAGTAACGTTCCGAAGTGTACTTGAACCGCTACAGATGCCATATACGCATCACGTTGACGCGATTTTATTCCGACGCCAATGTGATATACGCACTGGGGTACTTACCTGGCTCCAATGTTTTGTTATTTTGCTTGATATGGTAACCTGGTTGTTGTTGTTTATTTATTAATGAATTGCTTATTAACCATTTGGAAAAATGGTTATTGTTCTCGTCAGGATGTAAAATTAAAAGCGTATCTGGAGTTTTTTATTGGTTTAATCCGCATTTTATTCGTTTTCTGATTGGTCTATATAGTAATCTGTATTTCCATTTACTTTCAACTTTCAACAGAAATGGATACCTTCTGTTGCCACTATGACAAAATGTAATAAAAACTACTAAAAAATAAATAACTCAGAAACAAATTGAGATACAGCTTTCAAACAAATTGCATAAGTACATTTTTTTGTCTATACGACGGTGTAAAAAGTAATATTGTGGGATGTTTAGAAGTTTAAGAATGAAATTTCATTTAAAATGGTCGTCAGAGTTCTTGGAAATCTGATGATGGAAAAGCCTTTTCCGAACAGCCAATGAAATGCTTGGATAATACATAAGTTTCAGGTGGATAATACGTAGAATCGCAGGCGATTTTTGTTGCTTGGAACTTACGTGTAATAACACTATTAAAGTTTAATTCATGGCGTACGTAATGTATTATCAACTCCGTGCGTTTTTTTATTTTTTAAATTTTAGTCTTCGAAAAAATCATTTTTCAAATGGTCGTTGTAATTTGATAAATTGCTTTTTTTTTCTTTTCTTTTCTTTTTTTAAATTACTAGGGGCCTCGGCCCCCTACGAGCTACGCTCGCCAACCCCCGTCCAGACACCGCAGGCTCTAAATGCACGCTAATTTGATCGGCTTTAAAAAGATTTCGAAAGATTGAATTATAATTTAAAAAACAGTGGCGATCTCCCTATAAACGAATTTCTATTCATTTCTCTTTGATTGGGGAATTTTAACGCCAAATCTGCTGCGGTACTACTTGATTATCCTGTCGACCAATTTCGCCAAATTATATAAATCGCCAAACCACTCGCCAAATTATACAAATTGATATATATTTTTTTTTAAATAACGAAAGAACAAATAAATTCGTACAACATTAATAAAAACACAAATAAAACGTCGAAATAAAAATAACTTGATGACGTATACACGTGTAACAACATTTCAAAATAAGCTAATATAAAAGGAATTAAGTAAACAGAGTCTTTGTCTCCTGGTATTTTTTAACAAAGCGAAAAGAAAGTTCTTTTAAATGAGACATTTTAAATTAATTCTCAAAATATCAAATAAATGTCTAGCGCAATTTCTAAATTTAAACTTTTTTGCAATATTATTTTGTGTTCATTTTATGTAATAACTATAATGTGACGTAAATATGACGTAATTTCTCCTAAGACTTCTAACGCATGTTAATGAATTTATTATTTTACAATATCCTTTCTCTTTTAAAATTCACGTTTTAACTTTTTATGACGTAATTTTTAATAAGTTCCTGCTTTTTATACGTAATTATTTAATTCTAATTTGACAGTTTTTTTCCTGTTTATAATAGTCACGTGTAAATAAATTCTTAATTTGAAGCAAACATTATTGCTTGCGTTTTTTATACAGTTGGCAACAGTTTAAATTAGTACAATTTTCTGAAATCTGTAAAAAATATCTCTAGAAATGCTGAAAATTTGAATTTAAAATAGAAATAAAACCTGAAAAAATGAGTAAAAAAAAAAAAAATTAATGCAATCTGCACTCCAGCAAATTCTAACGCATAAAATGATCTAAAAATGATTACACTGCCATGTATAGTTTTTGCTGCTATAAAACTTTTTTAGTGGAACGATTTTGTCCAACTTTAGCATTAAATAACTCTTAAAATAATTCTTCGATTTGAAAAGTGTCTGCATCAGCGTTTTTATCAAACATTTCTGTATAAAACCACCGATTTTCATATTTTTGTATGCATTATTTTTGTTAATATTAACGACGAAAGGCCTCCAGTCACAAAAAAATCAAAACCGGCGGCGGCGGCGGTGACAGCGGTAGTTACTTTTTTTTAGAATAGAGAGATATAAATTGTTTTGTTCTATTGTTATTAATTAAACTTTTTAAAATTTATTGTTAATCCCTTTTTGAAAATTTATATGTAACTGGTATTCGAAAACGAGGTTTTCGCCAAATTGGCGTCAGAAAAAATATCGCGCTAACGTGGTGCGTATATGACATCTGTACCATACATGGTACAACTTGATTATCCTATCGACAAAAAAATTATCGCCAAACTATAAGATTAAATGACAATAATGGGTGATAGTAAATGTTTCATTCATTTGACATTAAACACGATACACGTGTTTGTTACGTCATCAAGTGATTTTTAATTCAACTTTTGGCACAGGTGTCATATGCCCCATATTGGCGCGATTTTTTGGCGCCAATGTCATATACACACCGGGTACTTAACTGGCCCCAAAGTGTCGTTATTTTGCTTGATATGGTAACCCGGATATAGATGATATATTAACGAGGTTGGCACAGATGTCATAAACCCCCATATTGGCGCAATTTGTTTCTGACGCCAATGTCATATACGCAACAGGTACTTAACTGACGCCAAAGTGTCGTTATTTTGCTTGATATGGTAACCCGGATATTGTTGTTTATGCTGTTGATGTTTTCGCAAATTGGCGTCAGAAAAAAATCCCGCCAATATGGGGCGTATATGATATCTGTGCCACGAGATTTTCGCCAAATTGGCGTCGGAAAAAATCGCGCCAATATGACCTCTGTGCCCAAGTTTTTATTAGTATTTTTATTAATGTTCTACCAATTTATTTATTCTTCCGTTATTTAAAATAAAAAATTGTATCATTTGGCGAGTAGTTTGGCGAAATCGGACGACGGGATAATCAAGTAGTACCGTATATTTTTGCTGTACATTTTCGACAATATCTCAAGCAAAAGTACCTAAAGTTAAACGAAACCCTGATTATTTAAGGCACAGATGTCATATACACAACCGGTTTGGCGCGGTTTATTTTCTTACGCCAATTTGACGAAAACCTCGTTTTTGAATAGCAGTTACATATATATTTTTAAATAACTTTCTATTATTTTAAAAAGGAAATAACAATAAATAATGAAAAGTTTAATTAATAACTATAGAACAAAACAATTTATATATTTTAAAAAATAAAATAAAAGTAAATAAAAAAATAATTAATAAATAAACAACAATGGCGCAGTTACCGTATCAGGCAAAATAACGTCATTACCGCGCCAGTTATATACTCTGGTGCGTATATGACATCTCTTCCTTATTTAAAATAGATGGAATGCTATTTTTTAAGCTATGCTTAGTATGTGAAGTATTTATATTACTTACCTATCGCTTGTGTAAGTCAGGATGTTATGATGATAATAAAAAAAAATTACATTTAACTCCTGAACAGAAGCTTGGGATTTACCCTGTTTTTTTTTTCCTGTCAACTCGTTTGTGCTCCATTGTGTCTATTACTCCAGTTCAAAATATTAATCAAGAAAGTTTATATGTATATTTATGAAAATTATGCATTATCTGCTTAGGTTGACGTCGGTTTCAAAAATACAAAAATCTATCAGTTGGATTTCAATTTTTATTGACTTATAAAAACAAAAGTACGCGTGTTATCCTTTTTTTTTAATTATTGTACTGCTTTTTAGGGAGTGGCAACACGAAAGAAATTATCGAATTGGAAAATTAAAAAATGAAAAGGAGAGATTGATATAATTTTATGGGGACATTATAAAAGACAAACTCGATTTTCTCAGCCACCGTCAAACATACAAAGATGAAAAAAAAATCTATTTTAAGTTTGAACAAGAGGATCAAAATAAAGCAAAAACGAAGTTAATCCACCCACTGGAACGTCAGCTACACTTTGTTGAAATTTGTGTGTTCATTTTTTCGTTTAAGGTTAAATAAAAAACTACTGAAAGCTACAGTAATTTTTTTAATGCTATCAGTTTATTCGTCTTATCGAGTTCTATCTTTCAAAAAAATAAATAAATAAATAAATAAATAATTGTCGTATGTCAACTGGTTCGCCAGAAATTTAAGAAAGTCGTTTGCATTTTCTATTTCTTAATCATATTATAGCTTAACGCTGCCGCGTTTGCTATGATACATATATATGCATCATTATATATATCTTAGATATACATATATATATATAGGGGAGAGGGGGGTACCTTTGAACTGGGGGCACCTTTGAACACTGTAAATATTTTCCTTTAAATAAATTATATTTTTTAAATATATACGGCAGCACAGTACTACTGCTTCATTGTAAGAAGAATACAAAGCTTTACTATTTTGCATGCACACTACTGTCTAAGCAAGATATGTATATTTTGCTTTCTTGAATCTAAACTTAACAAACTAAAGTTGTAAGCTTTTTGTTGATAATCTTGTATCCCTAAAATTATAATTTACTATTTAATACCTAAATAAAGATGTTAGCTTTAACTTATAAGGTTTGTTTTATTCGAATTCTCAAACCTAATTGATTAAATAGTTGTAATGCTAAACTCCATGTGATGGGGCACCATTGAATAAAAAGTTGAGGCTCCATTGAACAATTAAAACTTTGAAGTAAAGAGTTATAGATGTATCTAAATATTATTATTGTTGATTTTTTAAAATTAATTTGAAATTTAAGAGATTATTTTTTTAATACTTAATATGAAAGTTGTACTGATGCAGCGCTTCAACTACAGGCAAATTCAGGACACACAGCGGTAATTCATGATTTAGCAGATTTGTCTAACAAACCTTATACTGTTTCATTTACAATGGTAAACATTATTTCTGAATTTCATAAAACAGTGTTTTATCCTTTTTCTATAACAATTTCAATGAAGATGATTTCCTTTTATTTTAATTTCATGCAAAAAGAGCTCTTCATTACATTGGTCAGATTAAATTGCTTAATGTCAGGTTTCTTCGTAAAAAAGAACATACCATATATTTTCCAGAGGCATCACATACCAATTTCATGGATTTTAAGGATATTATATAAAAAAGTTGCCACAATTAAACATAATTGGAGGGATCGTCCGTTCTGTCTCAATAATGTGCTTTGATGGATATAAATTTGGTTAAATAAAAAAAAAAATGTAATTTCAGTTAAATGTAATTGTGTAATTATATTCTTATTATTTTATATTTTGGAAAGATATGCAGTTTTTTATAAAAACTGTCAATATTTTCATAATTTGTTTATTTGTTCAAACGTGCCCCTAGCTTGTTCAAAGGTACCCCTACATGGGGCAGGTTTGAACAGAAAACATTCTGCTCTTTAAAGCCTCACAGCATATTTAATTTATATTAAAAACTGTAGTTTTTTATTTCATATGATGCAGAATTACATTCTTTCTCTCACGAAATATTTAAAATTGAATAAATATAATTCAAGTAAAAAATATGAGGATTTTTTTTTTAATTGTTCAAAGGTGCCTCCCTCTCCCCTATATATAATTGTTATTATTTATGAGCCGTCTTAGATTGAAAGTTATTGGTACAACTTAACGATATAACATCATGATGGGTTCGTTTCTTATTTATTTATTTTGTTTTTAAATGAAGGATTTTTAATACAAATTGCAATAAAATATTTAAAAATACTGCTTATTACTTGGAATAATCGTACAAAATTAGATTCTCATGAAGTCGCCTAGTTTTATTCATAATATGATTTCAAAAATGAATTATACAAATAACAGTATAATCTTAGAACACAGCTATCAATTTCTTTTTCATTCTTCTTAGTTCCTCCTCTTCAAGTTTCACTTTATCTGTTTATTAATAAAGACCTATATCATAATTAAATTGATCATTTTCTTTCATACAGAAGTTAAGAACCCTTTCTAATTAACTCCTGAGATCAGAAAGAATTTCTACATCGTTAATTAGAACGCCATTTCACAATGTCCTTTTTCAGTTTAATGATATGCTATTAAGTTGGTTAATTGTATCTTTTTCTTCTGATTTTAAATCATGCTTAGATATAATGATTTTTGAAAACACTGGTTATTCTGAAAAAGGTAATTCTAGAAAATTAATGAAATAGCTATTTTTCATGTTAAATTGCATTTTAACTTTGCTATACAAATTTTGAATTGATCTTTTATAAAGAACACATATTAAACACTCTATATTTTCATTAAAAAAATCAAATAACAATTGTTATTTTATTTTTATCATTTCTAGAACTTTCTTCTTTAACTTATCGAGTAGATTACTTTTTAATGAAGTCCTGCAGTTTTATTCATTATACTAGCAGACCCGCCCGGTGTTACCCGGGATCTGTAAATAATAACCTTAAATAAAAACTCAAGTTTTTATGATTTTATATCTTTTGAAATTCTTTTAAATTAACCTAATTTCGGAGGCTCCAATTACCTTCCGCAGCGTCTAGTGTGTTCCCAACAAAAGTATTTCCGAACGAACCTATAATCTGGATCCCAGATCATGGAATTATTAATAAAAAGGAACTGACATAGCCTTAAAATAGTGAAGTTTCAACTGTAACCGCTATCGCAGGTGTTGTTTATTGCCGGTGGAAATTTCCAACAGTAGATTTATATAGAAATTTTGAACTTATTTAAACGCCTTATTGTTACGGAATTTCAGTCATAAATAGTTGTAGAAACAGATTTTAATTTTTACTGGTATGGGTTTACTTTGGCGGTAGTTAAGCTCTGTGTTTCCACCATATTGTGACAACCAAGGTAACCAGCTGACAGTATTACAAGGCATATTGACACCAGTAAAAACAAATAGAAATTTTTATGACATTTTTGAGAAAAAAATTCCGTGAGTAAGATTCGTAATTAGGACGAAATTTTCAATTCAATTTTACTGGTGGAATGTTTGCCCTGGCGGTAATCAGAAATTGAAGATCCGAATTTAAAAAAGCAGCCGCCATCTTGTGGCAACCTCCTCAGTTACTTCACTCGCAACTGGTAGACAGTGTATTATATGTTTCCTCTCCTTATTCTTAAATTCATTTCCCCGTTGTGCCGGAGACAATCAGTTGAGTGAGCCAAAACTTGTAGTAATGAAACCCGTAGGGGAAAAAAAAAAAAAAAAAAAAAAAAAAAAAAAAAAAAAAAAAAAAAAAAAAAAAGCATCATTAATGTTAGAAAATGCTGGTAATTGTGGTATAAAGTAAAAGTTCATAATACAGAAAGTAGCTGAAATTAATCAAAGTATTAGACGCCCTGTTTCTCAAGAACTAAGGAGCGTTATGTAAAATCCGTTGAACCTGAGAAAAAGGGGTCTGTACCCTGCAAGATATATTAAAATAATCAAAATCTGTCATTTCCAAGCTTGGCCTTTTCCTTGTTAGTACATAGACTAGCGGTGGCCAACTGTGGCATGCAGTACTTTTTAAAAGAAATAACCGACATCTTCAATAGCATAGATTCGTTGACTGGATAAGGCAAAGATTATTATAACATTTTAGGGGTGTCTTGCGTACCACAGTTGACCACATCTGACTTATATTTTTTGTTCAAAAATACATCATCTTGTAGTCGCCTATTTATAATATAGTATATAGTCGCCTATTAGGATTTCAAAAATTTAAATGCATATATAAAAATTTATTTTTCACACACCACTATCAATTTCATTTTTATTCGAGTAAGTCTTCCCTCTTCATGTTTCAATTTATCTGTTTATTAATGATGCACTACATCATGATTAAATTGATGATTTTCTGTCATACAGATGTTAAAGGATCCTTTCTGATTAACTCGTGAGATCAGAAAGAGTTTTTGCCTACTTAATTAGACATTTCCCAAAGACTTTATCAGGTTATGATATGGCATTAAGCCAGTTAATTAATATATTTTTTCTCCAGGATTTAAATCGAGTTTCGCCATAATGATTTTGTAAACATTGGTTATTCTAAAATAGGTAATTCGAGGAAATTAATCAACTAGTTTTCGTTTAATGATAAATTGCATTTTCAGCTTTGATACTGTAAAAAATATTGAATTAATTATGCATATGTATATATATGTATGTATATATATGTATGTATATATATATATATATATATATATATATATATATATATATATACACAAAACCACTATAGAATACCACAAATTATCATCACCTTCAAATAAAATTTACAAATTGAGTATCAAGACATGACACAGACACCATACATATCAAATTGTATCATCAGTCATAAAATCCTGTAATCACTAATGAACTCTATAACAACTAGATCCAAATTAAGCATTAAAAAATCATAACACTTAAAACATGTGAAAGGCAAATACCAGCAGGAAGGCGAATGCATAAAAAAAAATAAACAACGATAAACATGTAGGAAATCCGAAATATTTGAAATATCCTTCCAAGCCCTATGTAACAATAACAATTCAACCAATGATAAAAGACCAGAAAAAATGAATCAACGCCAACACCTATAAATTCACCGTACGAACTGTAGGGCATCAAAACTGAATAAACATCAACTCAACAGGAAAAACAGAAAAATAAATGCAAAAAAGTGAAACTAATTTCTCGCAACTCGCCCTCAAGGGCAATACCACGATATCATCAGTAAAACATGGTCAGTCCCCGAAGCAGAAGCACACCCCGATATTGTCCGATTAATCGCAACAACAACAACAAAAAACCAAGAAAGAAATACATTGACAAATAAATCCACAAAATTTAACCATCATTCACTACAAAAATGAAAATGAATCATGTGAGTCAAAAACCCACTCATCAACAGAAACAGACAGTATTTCAAACTTCAGTATTTAAATTCATGAATCCACACCAACACAGTCAATATCTTCACCCGTGCTATGCAGATGAGTTGAAGACAATGGCAAACTCTGACAGTTCAAAAAGAGTGAATAAGTTTAAATTTTTATTAACAATATAAATACAATAAACATCAAGCACTATATCAATAAAATTAAACATAATAAACCATTTTATATTCTACCCAAAAGATCCAAGAGGAAATCGACCATATATAAGATTGAAGAAACACAGTCTCCAATCCATGGGTGTGAATTCACGCAATATTTATCAACAGGCAACACATGACAACTTTTATGAAAAATAAGGAATGTGAACAATTTATAGTGCCTCCATCTACAGGTGATTCTCGAAGCATATGCCATTTTAAATTAATAGTAATTAAAATACCTCCTGTGCTGCCATCCACACTAAAATATTGAAACTAACAACGAAGAACCACTTCATAAGCTCTATATATTATATATATCAGTAATGTTTAATTAATGGTTATATATATATATTACTATTATTATTATTTATATATGTATAAATTATTATTTATGAGAACTCTTTGATTGAAAGGCAATGGTAATTTCTAGCGATTTAATATTATGCTGAATTTCGATTCTTATACATTTAGTTTTTAAATCTAAGTTTATAGCGACTTTGAACATTTTAAGTTCCAATACAAATTGTAATAAATTATTAAAATTCTACTTAATATTTAGACTAATGTTTCAAAAATGGATTACCATATAGTCATCTATTCACAATATGATTTCAAAATTTTAATTATGGAGGTATACAAAAGTATAATTTTCGGATACCACTGTCAGTTTCATTTTTATTCCAGTAAGTTTTCCCTCTTCATGTTTCACGTTATCATTTTATTAATGAAGTCCTTTATCATAATCAAAATGATGATTTTCTTTCATACAGAAGTTAAAGAATTCTTTATAATTAACTCCTGAGATCAGAAAGAATTTCTGCTTACTTATTTAAAATGCTATTTCACAATGTCTTTTTCAGTCTAATGATATGGTATTAAGTCTGTTAATTAATATAATAGTCTGTTAATTAATATTTATTTTTCTTCATGATTTAAAAAATGCTTAGCGATTAGGATTTTTGAAAACACTGTTTATTCAGAAAGGTAATTTAGGGAAATTAACGAAATAGCGTTTTTTTACATGATAGATTGTATTTTAAACTTTGATATTGTAAAAATTTTGAATTGATATTTTATAAAGAAGTCCTTCAGATTTACTATTATTTATGAGAGCACTTCGATTGAAAGGCTATCGTAATATCTAGCGATTTAATATTATGCTGGGTTCATTTCTTGTTTATTTAGTTTTTAAATGCAGCTTTTTAGCGACATTTAATATTTTTATTCCCAATACAAAATGCAATAAAGTATTAAAATTCGACTTAGAGTAATCGTAAAAAAATAGATTCTCACGAAGACGCCTATTCATACTACGATTTCAAAAATTTTATTATTTAGATAAAAGTATATTCTTAGAACAGGGCTATCAACTTTTTTTTTTTTATTCCCGACAGTTTCCCCTCTCCATGTTTACTTTATCTGTTTATTAATAAACCCATATATCGTAATTAATTTGATAATTCTGTTTCATAAAGTAGTTAAAAACCTTTCTAATTAACTCCTTAGATCAGAAAGAATTTCTGCCTACTTAATTAAAGTGCCATTTAACAATCCTTTTTTCAGTTTAATGATACGATATTAAGTTAATCATTTATATCTTTTCTCATAGTTTTAAATCATACTTAGCGATAAAGGTTTTCTGAAAACACTGATTATTCTGAAAAAAAAAAAAAATTAGTGAACTATCTTTTTGTTTTCATTGTATTTTAAGCATTTATGCACAAATTTTGAATTTATCTTTTATAAGGAACACATATTAAATATTCTATCTATGCACGAAAAAATTCCAATACTTTAACAGAAAAAAAAAATGATTTTACTTTTAGCATTTCTTTAATTTTTTCTTTAACTTTCAGTCACAAATTGTAAGGAAGTTGCTGTAATAATGTGTAGGTGTGTGTGTGTAACAGTAAACATGATTGCTTCCAAACAATCTTTCTGATTGAGTTCTTATTTGAAAAATATTTATAGGTCACTGTACGAAAAACTGCATTGTTTTAGTACAACTCAGGAGATTTATTAGATATTTAAACCATTTATGAATCATCTGAATCATTTTGTGATCAATTCCATAGAAAAAATCCTTAACAAAATGTCACATAGTAAAG
Organism: Maratus speciosus; assembly: GCA_963932465.1. Classification (NCBI taxonomy): domain Eukaryota; kingdom Metazoa; phylum Arthropoda; class Arachnida; order Araneae; family Salticidae; genus Maratus; species Maratus speciosus. The sequence continues at coordinate 538,697,347 of OZ010786.1, read as the reverse complement.
GAGACAGACAATGCGGCGATGTAGCCACGTAATACTGGCTCTGATATGACTCCTGTTTCAAAGAGGAAGATCCAGTGTTTGAATTATGATGATTCTATTGTTAAAGAAATTTATCTGAATACACAATATTCCATAAAATATTTGTGAAGTCTAGTGTAGTCACTTTAGGTATATATACATATATATATATATATATAAATATTACCAGCATTTGCATTTTTTAGTCTGTAGAAATGATTAAGGCTCCTAATGAAAGACGAGTGTTTAACAAAATTCTAGAAAATTACTCTACATTATGTTGCATTAAAAATACATTTAAGCTATAAACATTAATTGTTTTGTGATTAGTGAATTTAATTTTTAATACCTTCATTTAATATGTAATTGATTGTATAAGCAAAGAACTACATTTACGAAATTTATTTATACGCTAGTTGTAGAATAATAGAAGCGTACTGAAATGTACAGAGTGTCCTAAAATTTCCCGTACTGACGACATATCCATTTAGTATTCACAAAAGTACAAACATTAAAACGAGTACTTTTATGCTAATGATAAAAAGCACATTTAACATCACTTAGGGAAAAATACTGGACTTATATTTATAATAAATGTTCAAAATATCCAACTTTTTCTAGGGGGCAAAACTGAACTTTATTGCGCATGTTTGTAGAAACGCAAGTTTGTAGTAACGCATGTTTGTAGTTTGTCCTTTGAGTAATAGCACTTTTCAGATCATCCATTGTTTGAGGAATATTTGTATAATTATTTACTTTAAATATCCACGTAAAAAAAAAAAAAAAAAAAAAAAAAAAATCCCTGCCGGCTTGGGCCTACAGGCGGAGGTAGATTTCGAAGTTAAGTACTAAATTCACCAACAAAACTTAAATCAAGATTAGAGATAAGCGCAGTTCCTTCACTAAGAATGAGCTGTAGGGAGCTAAACATTTTGTGAAAATTCTAATATATACGAATACACACACGCATGTACATGGAATAGGTTTAAAAATGGCTAAAGCAAATTAAGAGAACCTCAAAGTGTTAAAATAAGTTAATATTTCCATAGTCGGGTTTTTATCATGTTTTAATACCTTTCTTCAAACTCACATGACGTTACATATTCACCTGCTGAGGTCCATCATATTTCCAATATGACACAATATATATATTTTTTAATTCGTCAAATTATTTATTACATTTTGAATTTTCATGCTGAAATCTTGCTCTAGAAAACTTATGACGTAATATTCAATTTGTTTTCAATTCGTCAAATTATTTATTTAATTTTTTTTTTCACGTGAAAATCTTGCAATATAAAAGCAATTGCTGTGGTGAGAATTTTATAGTTTTATTATTATTATTATTATTATTGTTGGCAACTTCTATAACGAAAAATATTTATTTTTTCCTGTCATTGTTGTGTAAGAGCTGGTTTCAGAATCTTGTTAAGAAGGTATTCAAAATTTTGAACCCTCCCCATTTCCATTCCCTTGGGTCGATTTTGCCCATTTTCAATCCCCGCTGAGATATTAGCCATCTCAAAGTTGTTGGCGAGTTTGAAGACGATCCGTGCATAATTGCGACTTTTATCGTGCGGACAAAATTTATTACATACATACATACATATATATACATATATGAACTTTTTAGGTGCGGGTGGTTTTGGGTTCCTGGGGTCATATAATGTAAAGTTATGAAGGAATTTTTCAAAAGTCGCACCATGGTAACGTCTGCTATAGGTAGTATTTCTTACGAAATCGACCTAAAATCTGGCATGCTTAGATTAGGGGATCGAGCTGGCAAAAGATTTTTTGAAATGAGTCGATCGCCAAAAAATTTTTCAAGCATGTCCATTGTTTCATCACATGTATGTATTGTTGAACCATATTGTTGGAACAAAGAATTTCGTTCATTCACTTCTAACAATACAACAGATTACTGGATAAGTTCCCTGTATACAAAACTATAAACAGTTGATTCGAAAAAAATTTCACCGTTGGCAGTAGAGCTAAAAGGTACGCTTTTCTGACTCTCTGCCCACCTACCCCCCCTTTTTACACAATGTTTTAGTTTTAATTTAACTTTTATTTTAAGCACTGATGAGGAAACCTTAGAGGTTTTGAAACAGCTGTATGCTTTTAAACATATTTTATTTGTGCCCTTATACGTTGTTTCTTTTTCTTAATATAACGATATATTCTGAAATATATATATCATTGTTAAGCAGTGGCGGAATGTCCATACTTTTGTGTTAACTGAAGTAATACCGAACTGAATAGTTTGCTCTTCTATCTTATTTTCCTAATTACATAAGAATTTATAATAAAATGTGACCCAATCTCCATGTAAGTTATATATATCCACGATACGAAATGCATTCTAAGACTTAGATTTCTTCATAACTTTTTGCCATACAACTGCACTTCATTAGCATTTCTTTCATTTTTTCTTTAACTTTCAGTCACAAATTGTAAGGCAGTTGTTGTAATAATGTGTAGGTGTGTGTGTGTATCAGTAAACATGATTGCTTCCAAACAATCTTTCTGATTGAGTTCTTATTCGTCAAATATGTATAGGTCGCTGTACAAAGAACTGTACTGTTTTAGTACAACTCAAGAGATTTATTATATATTTAAACCATTTATGAATCATTCGAATCATTTTGTGATCAATTCCATAGAAAAAATCCTTAACAAAATGTCACATAGTAAAGGTGACAGACAATGCGGCGATGTAGCCACGTAATACTGGCTCTGATCTGACCAATTCTGTTTCAAAGAGGAAGATCCAGTGTTTGAATTATGATGATTCTATTGTTAAAGAAATTCATCTGAATACACAGTATTCCATAAAATGTTTGTTGAGTCTATTGTAGTCACTTTAGGTATATATATATATATATATATATATATATTACTAGCATTTACATTTCTTAGTCTGTAGAAATGATTAAGGCTCCTAATGAAAGACGAGTGCTTAACGAAATTCTAGAAAATTACTCTACATTATGTTGTATTAAAAATACATTTAAGCTCCACAATTCCATAAATTTAGTGGATTGACTTACAATACATCAAAAAATTATTTTTACATCACATCCTATAAACAATTATTGCATGTACGCACATTTTAGCGACATCATAATTTTTTAAACTCTCTAAATATTATTATTTGTTATATGAATAAAGAATAAAATCGAATTATTCTGTAAAACCGAAGTAAATATTTAACACCAACAAGCAATCCAAAAGTATAATAAATACAAATGCTTTCTGATCTGGAATGAATATTTACGAACATATAATATAACCACTTCCGAGTTGCCAGGACTCCGGCAAGCGCTCCTTTACTTTCAGAATCTGAGGCAAGAAAGGATTTCTGCGATTTAGTTAAACATTTATTTAAATAAAGGTTTTTTAATACTCATAATTTTCGATAACTTTACATAGTTTTTATGGTGAAATGATGAGTTTTCACAACACCGTATCAATTCGAAATACAAGGTTTTCGTATTCTTTTAATTCTCAGGTAAATAATGTAATATTCGAAACTTATCTCCAATGGAAAACCATTCCTACGTTGACAGTTTAAAGTTAATATTACTCATACAAGTATAAACTATGTTATGGAGCTACACACATTTATATGAGGACTAAAAGTATTGAAAAACTGAAACTTCATGTTCATATCCAGTTAAAAAAAATTAATACGTTGTATAACAACTGTTTATGAATTTCTGAAAAGTATGGACAGCAAAATACACTTTTATTGCAGAACTTCTTTTTGAAATCTCGAAAATTTAATATTTTATGAGATTTCTGAAGAAAAAGCAACACCATTCGTAATCATGAATAACTCGGAAGAGTTTATATTATACAGAGTGACCCAAAACAAGGTATAAAGTTACATATACATAACTGGTTGTACCCTTTCTTCAGGGGACAGGTTGCAGGAATACATCAATGCTGAAGATGGACATTTTGAGCACCTTCTGGATTAAATATGTAACTGTATATGTAATTAAACCTGTATTAAAACTGTATTAAAAGAATTGCTGAATAAGTAACCGTCTACCTACATTCCCCCCCTCCCCTGTAGTTTAGCCTACATTATTACTATATCAAGAAATACTTCTTTTTTATTACAGCTTTCTCCGAAAAAATGCTATCAATTTATAACGAAGAATTCATGCTCACAAAATAAAAGAATACGCATAAGAGATAAGCTTATAATATGCTAACAACAACTATAACTATTTCAGATAAAATTTGTTTGGGAATTCTCTTATTCAATTGATGTATCCAACTATTTTCTCAGCGTAGCAAGAACAATGACTAAATATATTTTAATCCTCACATACTGCTTTGCCTTTTTACTAGGACAGCTTAAAGTAAATTAAAAAATAGTAATCACCATTTATCGACTCTGACACTATAAATCATAAGAGAATTCAAACGTTTGAATGGATTAAAATCTTTAAGAATATGTAGTAACTTGCAGAGAAATGTAGTTTAAAATGTTTAGCATTTTTTTCTCGGATTTACAGAGACCGAAATATAAAATCATTGATTTCATAGTAGGATTAACCATAAAAGACGTAATTTGCGAAGACATTCTTAGTTAATCAATGACTCACATGTAAATTCTCAGACATTAGACATTTAAAATATATGCTTCTTAATGCTACATTTTCACCCACTTTCAAAATCACTTCTTCCCTTCATTTTATAAACTAGTTCAATTTTTAGAACAGCTAATTTCCAATAAAATGCAATGCACAATATCCAAAAGCATGAATAAATCTTTTGGAGCAGAAAAATACACAGATTTTGAAATAAAAACAGACGAACATTTAAAAAAAAAATAATTTACATAAAAAAAGTCCTTAAACCATTACATTTGCACTATGATTTTTATATATTGTAATATATTTATACCATAGAATACATTATTTGGAAATATTTATACATATAATATTCTTCAATATATATTTATATATGCGTAAGCAGACACACATATATGAATATATATGCATATTTGAAATGCAGTCGATATTCATTATTCGATAGTTTAACTTATTATATCTGACAATTTATATAAAGAAATGCTGATTCACAAGCAGACTGTGAATTTTTTTTTCTAGTATGTGAAATCTGTCTGACCCAGCTAGATCGTAACTAATTCTTGTTATTTGTTTTCACATTCTTCTTTATTTATTTTCTAATGTAATATTCTATGTTAGCAAAACTAGCGTCTCTCTGCCTCACCGCCGCAAAAGAGAATATCTTTTCTGATGCTGCATAGCAGAAACACGCATACCCAAACATACACAAATAAATTATTAAATCATTAAAAAAATGCGAATGGTTTCAAACTCATAATAGATGGCCAGAGAAAATAATATTTCGTAATGTAAGTACAGCAAATGAAAGAGTATTTAAAATCAGGTGAACTAATTCTTCATACAGTAACTAAGTTTAATGTCTGGTTTATTAGATGAAGCAATTTCTTCGGAGAACAAGTTTGTACATTTTTTATTATTAAATTTGCAATTATTTTTTAAATTTACATACTGCATGACTTTTTCACACTTTTGTTTGCGTATTGTCTCCCAAAATTAGATATGCTGGACGCTATCCGGTAATAAAACGCATTTTACTTTTTTTCAAGAAAAAAATATATATATATGTATATATATATATATATATATATATATATATCTACCGCGAGTTCTGTACTAATTTTATTTCGAAAGATAATGAAATAAATACTTACAGTGCGCAAATAATTTTTAGATTGGTATCAGATAAACGTGTGTTTAAACTAAAATTTTGAATATTAGCCGCTTCGTTTTAAATTCTCCTTGTTCATCACACAATAAATGCTATCAGTAACAAAATAAATATCGAACTGCGCTAAGCGTTGTTATTTTTAAACAAATATCTGTAGTTTGGAATTAAATGCAGAAATCCACAAAGGCTCTCTCAGCAAATTTAAAACTTAAAGTGCTTTATTAAAGAAAGAACTGCAATTGCCAGTACGTCATATGTTGCGTGATTTAATTCTAAATAGTAAATGCTTGAGTTTTCTTAAAATATTCAATGATGTGTTTTAAAATATTTATGTAAACACGCTATTGTTTATTTCGATCTCTTGTATTGAGATATTCGGTTAATCTTCTTATTTGTATTGTACGAAAATAAGTTGATTTTCATATTTTGTTTTACTCGAAGGAAACATATATCCAAAATTCTGAAATAAAGTATGGTTAAGTATGAATAGTTTTAATCATTCGAACAAATTCACGTACCATAATTTTTAAAATAATTTTAGCCATTTTGTAATTTTCAGAAAAAAGTATTCTAAATCATATTTTATATTTATCTTAAACCCGTGATCTGCCATTGTTATGGAGAAAAATGGATAAAATAGTATGCAAGATAAAAATAATAGATGCAAATTTGGAGTTCTTTTTGTGGGATTCAGAGACAGCACTAACTACTTAACTACTTAAAGATGCAAATAAATAAATAAATGTAATAAAATGAAAACGAGCTTATCTTTAGATTACACTTAACAAAAGATTTGAATTTCTCTAATGACCAACATCTGTGTGCATTTAACCTATATTTAAACATATTAACACCGTTATTGCAGAGGATATTTAAGAGAACATAATGACGTAAATGGACAAATCTGTAAAGTAATACATTTTCTAAATATGTCAATCTAGTAATAAACAAATTTACATTTAGTGTAAAAAAATACTCGGAAACGTAAAAATTCATACAGTTTCAGTCGGTTTATAAGATATGAACTTCAGTTCCTCCAGCGGATTTATTTATGGCCTCAATTGACTGAAAACGTCTAACTGGAAATTATACTTTTAACTTAGGGAACCATAAAAAGTAAAAGTGTGGTATATCACGGGAATACAGTGCTGTATTGATGACATCCGCTGCTTTTTTAGCCAAACCCTTTCATACTACGGCATCTTTTTACGATAGCGAGTTTATCGTGGTGCAAGACTATCAAAGTGCACGCGAAATTCTGAGATTTTCCAGACGTTACGCACAAGAAAGTTGTTTGAAACACAAAATTTAAGGCAAACAATTTGCTGAAGTTATTTCTAGATTATGCAAAACTTCAGAGCACTCAAAAGCAGAGTTGCTAGATTGGGGACATGTTTTTGCTCCCAGATTGTTGATTGTCACCGCTTTTTTTTTTTTAAATAGAAATATTCGACCTATATAAAAATAGATTAAAAATTCTGAAAAATAAGCGGATTATACTATTTTAGAAAAGTGGAGACAAGCAGATAATCTGAATTAAAAAATTCCCCAATCTGGCAACACTGCTCAAAAATAAGACTACTAATAGCAACTTCTCTCAACAGACTAAGCTACAAATGATGCTAAAACACCACATTCTAGAACAGTGAAGTGGTATCAACTTACAGAAAACGAATTTTCGTGATATATTTTATGTGTATCCTTGAAATGATAAGTTACGGGTACATTTTACACAGAATATATTGTGATATTAGTTTTAACATCATAACCGAAGCATCCTAATTTGTAAGGCTAAAATGTCTTCATTAAAAAAAAATATGTTTCTTAAAGAAGGATAATGAAACTGCGATGGAATTTTTCTAATGCTAAAAAGTATTAGATGGGCTATTTTGAGTTTTTTCTATTTAAATTTTATAAAAACCATTTTAGGTACCCTTAATTTAATTAGGGTGTGCGCAAAGTGTACGAATTTGTGAGGAGAAGATTTGTGCCAATCTAGAGTCGTCTAAACACAATAATGATATGGCTTTGAAAAGACAATTAAATTTACAGGCCATCAACCCAGTGACATTGCAAATGATCCACTTAATAAAAACTCTTCATAAATTTAAAAATTAAAAATAACTTTTGGAACCGAACAAAGTTAAATTTTTCCTGAAAAAGCAAATTTATTTTTTTATTTTTTCCTTTTTTTTTTTTTTTTTTTTTTTTTTTTTTTTTTTTTTTTTTTTTTTTTTTTTACAAAAAACGTACTTAAATAAAATATTACTCACAGCAATTTATCTTTTTTTCTGCATTTTTTTCAAGATAATTATGATTTAGAAGGTAATTTTTTATATGTCAAAACTGAGATAAACTCAAAAAACGTATAATGCTCATTTTAGCGACACAAATTAATTCTCTAAAGCAGTATAATTGGACGTGATCAGTGACTAATAAAACTACAGCAAATAAAAAAAAAAATATATGATTTATTCGGTAATTCTGAGTTCATGCACAGATGTAATAATTTGTATTTTTATTTTTCTAATTGTTTTTAAAAATAAATTTATATGCTTCTCGAAGTAACTGAACAAGCTTCGTAAAATGCTTATTTAGTTCAAAAGTTTTGAAAACTACAGACGTTTTTATATTACTTTATATCTTAACATATTTTTGCTTTAAAATTATATATGAGTGTATTTTTACCGTTATAAGAAGTTTATAACTAATTATTTTGATGAGAATATATCTCATTCGTTTAACATTTAATTCACGTCCTTGTTTTTTTAAGAAACAAAGACTTTTATTTCTGAAAGTAAAGACGTCTTTATTTTTATCCTTGTATCTGTAAGACAGAGTGATTGTTATTTGTGACTCCAAAAACGCCTTTGGAAACGCCAATTTTGGCTATTTCTCTCTTTTTTTTAGATTATATGCCAAAGAATGTATATTTCTATTTAACACAAGAATCGCCATTAGGGATCATTTTGGTTGGTTGGTTGGTTGATATTTGAAGGCCAATTATCTGCTCGAGGGTTATAGGCCCAGGGGGGGGGGGTGACCTTCGTGGGGGTCTTTCTAAGGGAACCTTACCCGTATTAACGCTTGGAAATCCAAGGTTCAAAGAAAACCACGAACACTCCAAACGATTAGGCCGACGGGCGCGATTGGGACCGAGCCTAGCACTTCCCGTCTACCAGTTTCAAGTGCAGAACCTCTCGGCCACTAGTGGTGCAGGGATCATTTTGACTCCTGCAAAATTGATAATAGTCGAATTCGAAATTTTTTCATAAGATACGTTAAATGTATCCAGCACAGAAACAGGCTAACTAAATAGGTTAAATAGTTTTAAATAAAAATTCTCGTTTCAAACCACATTTTATAAAACTTGAGTAAAATTGCCGGTGGTTCTAGTGTTAAATGTTTCCATTACCAAAATATCTATGTGTAAAGTGTGTAACTATAGAAATTACGCCATTTGATTTCACAGATAAAACCGCAAAATAAAGTAAGTTTTTGGGTGACAGAAATTAAGTCATAACTTAAATTATTTTTTAAGAAATCGAATATTTGTGCTAAAAACCTAGATGATCTGCCTAACAAAACATACATTATATTTCAAGAAAATAATAATGATTTTTCTTTGATAAACCGCTAATGAAAATAATAGTTTATTTGGATCCATCTCTAATTCAAAATATTATTTTATAGCATCTATTACATAAAATAATAACTTATCGAATTCATAACGCGTTACAGTTTTATTATGTTGGATCAGCTTCTAAGTATTGCATTTTTTTTTGTCTTGTACGGACTGGATGTAACACAGTGGGAAAAACTATAAGGTATAAAATATGATACAAAATTTTATTTATACTTAATCAAATTTGTATGATTCAGAATTCTAATTTATTTTGCAAGTACTTTTAATTATCCTATATTTTACTACTAAAGTAACGCTAATTTTAAGCCTAAAATTAATTTTCTTATATAATAAATGTTATGTCATTAAAACAATTTTTTTTGTGTGTGAGCGTGTTTGAACAACATAATTTTAAGCAAAGCTGACGCAATAATATTGTTTTTGCGCTTCACTGCCGCATATTTCATCGACCTTATGAGTAAGTATAAAAACAACAAAGATAACTGTTTACAATTTTGAAATAGTATGTTTTCACAATAAAATAAACATATATCCAAATAATTTTACTACATAATAAAAAGAATACATTCATATGTTATACAAAAAATAATTCATCTGAGCATAATTTTGTCAATAAAGATGGAATTTGCACGTCAAATTTTTAGTCCCTTTTTTTATTATCTATATATGTAATTCGCTAAATTTTAGATAACATAGCAATTAAAAAAATTCATTATACTAAAATAAATCTTGAAATATTATGTATTTTTTTTAAAAGCATTGTGTAAAATAATGAAGAAGTAATTCATTAAAGATTTAAAATACAAAAAATATTGAAAATTTAAGGAGACAAATATATTCGTAAAGCTATTGTTACAGCTGTTAACGTAAAATATTTTAATCCCTTCCCTTTAGATGCAATGCATATGTAAAAACAAATTTACAATAAATGAATGTGATTTGTTATGTCAGGTATTAACGGTATTAGTAAAACATCATTTATAACACAAAGATTAGGAAAAAGGTTTTACTTAAATTGTTTATTATTCACGAATAAGGTTTAATATGTTATGCAAACGAAATTAAACTATAGCGTTTAAAAAAAGTTTAAATGTAGACATATGTTTGATAAATGATAAAGGTAAACAACGGCGTATTTGTTTAAAAAAGTATAGACAGAAATAAATTCTCTGAAACAATCCAAAACCTTTTTTTCTGCTATTAGTTGTACACGTACAATCTCGTAATATAAAACAAATGGATTTTTTTTTTATAAATAGAATGTTTATATAATAATTAAAAAACAACTTTTGTGAAGATTAAAATCTATTACTGTAATTGTAAACAGCAACAAATCGTCGATATATTTTATAATAATTTTCATTTTACTTTTTAAGCAATACAAGTAAGTAATATAAAAGCCTCTTTTTTAATATCATATTAGTTCACTTTTAAAATGCTTTCTGAAAATATTTCATTAGATAATTGTTTAAAAATTAAATACTGAAATTCTCAAAATGCCATTATAACAATCTTAAATAGTAATCATGTCGCTTTAAAATATTAAATAAAAAAACGAAAAATAAAGATAAAAATAAAAATAATTATTGAGAAACATCAGAGTGATTTTTTTAAAGACATAAACAAAAAGTATGAGAGTAGTCTGAAAGAAATATACTTAATTCAACTGAAATTGGATCATGCGTTAGCTTATTCTCATTGCTTAATGTTTACAGTAACAGATCAATTAAGGCAACGTTAAACTTTTTGTGATTAATTTAAATAACAGTTAAAACTTTAGCATTTCTTATTTGTTTAATGCATTATAAAAATTCGCTAAAAAAAACATCATTATGCGTTATTATATATGTATGTTTTCAAGCATTGAAAAATGTATGATATACATAACTTAAAGATTTTTAAATCGTGATCGATTGGGGTGTAATCTCTGTAATCTTAATCTGCGGAAAACAGTGCACTGAAAATGTCAACGATTTTTTTTTTTTTCACATGGCTACAATAACATTCTGCCAAAACGCCTCTGCGCACAGCGGACTTGAGAACATGGTTCACCGGCTAACGGACAGACAAACGCATATATTTATTGTTATAAATAGGTAGAACATAAATAGAAAAATATGTATGTGTAATGTGTGCTTAATAATGGTAAGCCATTAGCGATTTTATAAATTGTGTGACACAAGGGAGCAGCTTAAAATTATCTTTTTTTTTGTTTGTTTGTTTAAATTTGCATAAATATCTAAATAATCCAATTTACTATTAAAACATTTTAGTAAATTTGTCATTTAAGAGTGTAGGGACTATTATGAGACAATAAAATGTATAAGTTTAACCGTTCTTAAAGTAATTTCCGGTGCGGAACTTAAAAGTCCCAATAGAAATGGTGTATCATATGCCATTCTGCGTAAATTTGACTTCTCTAGTATCAATGCTGCTAATTTGAGTTACAAAGTCCAATTTAAAAATCAATTAAAAACATTTTACTTGCAAAAACTTACTTACAATGTCAAATGCGCATAATGATATGCATTCCTTTGTAAAAGCATATTTCACTTTTTTCGTGAGAAATTTCTGGATTAGGATATACCTTTAGATACACTTATAGTTTTTTTTATATTAGTATGTAAATTTAATAATGGTGTCTGAACACAAGCGTTATTACTCAGGTATGATAATTATTAGGCATGTAGGGAATCAAAATACAATCCCCATGACTGCATTTTTTTAAAAATTTCATGTGATGCTGATTGTTATACGTGTTAAGGGTCTCGGGACTCTTAAAATTATAAAAAAAAAAAGAAAAAAAAAGGCCATTTTCAACATATAATACCTTGAAATGTGTATAATTAAAAAAAAAAAAAAAAAAAAAAAAAAAAAAAAAAAAAACATTTTTATTGGGATGAAAGATATAAGTGCGTTCTTTTATTTCACGTATTTAAAAAAATTCAAGATGCAGAATTAGCATTTATAGGGGGCTCCAAACACTCAGACATTTGATTTAGTAGAAAATTGTTATAACAGCTTACGCACCGGGTTACAAAATAAATATAGCAACTAGAATGAAAATTTTGGTGCCTACTTATACATCAAATAAGAATAATTAACCTGAAACCTAGATAAATTTGTATTTAAATCATTTTTTTTATATTTTTAACACAAAGTTGTATTTAGCTGATACAAAATTTTGAAAATTTCAACAGTATAATCACCTAAAAAAATATTTTTTTGAGCAATAAAAAGGAAATTTCAGGTTCAGTATATACAAACTCGCATGAAACTTATGTTTTGAAAATTTCCAAAAAAATATTCAGATATCCTCTTCGTTATGAACAAAAGCGTCATTTCGAGAAAAATGATTTCAAAATTTCGGAAACGCCGTTCGGAAAAAAAGCTATTGGGCGGGTATAATTCGAAAAGTCATTAACTTCTTTTCTAAAGGAAATTTTAAGGAAACAATTGTAACAAAATGTTAAGAAAAGATAGGAGTTTAACATAAAAAAATAAAATTTCGAAAATTTTAAAGCTTTAAGAATCCTGTGATCCCTTAAACGAAATGTGAGTATCTTCATCAGCTTGTTACATGTTATGTTTCTTGTTATGTAGCACTTGTTACATATGTCCCCCAAACTCCGTACCCTAGTAGAAAAATCAGCTGCTTGTGATTCAGATAATGCAACCAATGATGATTTTCAATGTAATATAGACAAAATAAATATCCTGACATAATGATAAGATATTCGGGTTTTTCTTTATGGTTCTGCCAAAATTTTCCTGTTCTAACTGAAAGAAAAACTACTAAAGCATCTATTACTACATATATAAGTAGGGAATAGTAATTTTTTCTTAGTAAAATAGCCTTAATCCTGTTCTTTCAAATAATACCAACATACATCGTTCTATGCCTAAAGTACCAGTGTCATTCGAATATAAGAGAAGCAAATATTGCTGGATGTTTACTGGTGTTATTGTCGAAATATCGCATAAGAGAAAAAAAAAAAAAAAAAAAAAACAACTCTGCTATCAAAAGAAAAAAATGCAGCATAAAACATTTGAGTCTGGAAAAAAAAGTATTTTAAATATATTTTAATGCATTATATATGTATACATAAACATATGTGTATTATTTTTTAAATAAAATTGATGTGTTTCATCGTTACCGTTGTAAGGTTCAAGAGAAATTTGAAACATATTGTTGCAAATTGCAAAAATAGTACACGTGATAGGAAAATATTAATTTCATTTTTGGAATACACAAAAAAAAATGTACATATTAAGTATCATATTTTTTATAAGTAAAATTTTAAGACGGTTGCTACTATTCTTTTGAAACTTATAGCTTTTTAAATTGGTATATTAGATGAAATTTAAGTTTCTAAACATTGAACCTAAATAAAATAAACATAATGCATGCATAAAATTTAGTATTTTAAATTAGCCATTCAAGTTATAACCTCATACATTGTTGTCATTATGATTTCAATATAGTAGGAATTTCAGTATGGAGGAAAAATATCTGCAAAATCATTTGGATCACTTTATCATTGGCCATATCTGTATACATCTCTTTTAAAACCAGGCTTAAATATATGTGTCTGTAAATTTTGTGTAACACTTTACAGTAAACTTTAAAGTTATTGAAATATAATAAGCTTTACGAAAATTGAATGTATATGAGATACAATTCGAATTTTGTCCCTCCTTCATTTTATTAATCATTTCCATTGGTTTGCAGCTTTATAAAGTAGCTGCAGTGTAAAAATGTGTACGATTACTTTTTATTAAAAATGAATAGTTGTAGCACTTAAAGATTTTTTTTTTTTAAGTAAATTAATATATAGCAACTTGTTTTTGTTTTTCGGGATATTTATACATGCATTTAGGGGTATGAGTAGTTTTTTTGTCAATGTGTAAAATAAATTATGGTATATAGATTTTCCGTATTTTTAAAAAATTAAGATTAAAAATTCTAACACTTTATATCAGTTTACATAAAAAAATTCTTAATATTTTTATTAAGTATAGAAAAATAAAACTCAAATGTGTCAGGGTTTATTTATTCCTATGAAAATTCTATATATTTCTTTATATGGAACAAATTTCAAAAAGTTTTTCCGTCTAAAAGTTGAATGACAGTATAATAATTTGTATGCCTTAGATATGATTAATTAATTTAGAATATTTCTATTTTTTAAACTTTTTTTTAAACTTCCACATAATAATAAAAATTTAAAACATTACTTTAACAACAGTGGATTTATTATACCCTTGTGAATTCTCAAGTCTCCATTATTTTATTGTTCGTATATTTATTATAACTAATATGAAAACACCCTTTTTTGAAAAATCAATGTTTATTTAGTAAGAAAAGAATATTTATTGAAGCTGGTTTCAGATTTTAAACATATTAACCGATTTATGCCTTGCATCCCAGTTTTGGGACGTTTCGAATTTTAATAAATTTTTAAATTTTTCTCTCTTCTTTACAACATGAAACTAGAATTGAATAATTGTCTATAAATGTCTTTATCTATTACCAAAAGATGACAGCATGAGATCGATATTTATTTGCTTAAATGAAGGCTTTTTTTCGGTGTTTATAGATTTTTCAATTTTCAAGATAGCGAAATGTAAAATGTATGTTTATTTGTATTTTTTGTATCCAGGATCCAAACAAATATGTCATAATCTTAGCTTGTAGACGTCTTTGCAATAAGCATTTTTTTAAATTGCGAAATTATATGTTCAAGCCTATTTTTTATGCATGTATGTAACGTACAAAATAGGGAGCACAAGGCGCAAATGGGTACATATTTCTATTAGACATTTAGGGGCAGTCATTTATGTGAAGTCCTTTTCAAGATCATTTTGAAATAAATTATTTTTTAGCCTCAAATACGATTATTCTTAATTTATTATTAATAATACATATAATGTTATTAGTCTCTGTAAAGAAATAAATATATTTTTAATAGTTAAAAAATACTAATTATAGTATATAATATGCAATTTAAAAGCTTGACTTACATAAATTTAGACAAAACATATAATTATGCAATTTTCCACATATGCATATTCCCATATTTAGTATATTTACATTTGATCAAATAAATACAAAAATATTTTAGTGTAATTTTTTTTAGTATTTTTGCAACAATTTTTGCAACAATTTTTGCAAAATTTTAAAGTTATTTTACCAATAAATTTGAGAAAACAAAAATTCAGGCATAAATGGGTTAAAAATAAAGAAATAAATAACATAAAGAAATAAATTCTTCAAAAAAAATTTTCAAATTTATTTGGAATTTATTTTCTTTTTACGTATTAGGTTAGTTAAATGGGTTATTTAGTGTATGTCACATAGGTGTAAATTGCTATGCTTTTTGGGCACATTTATTCTCGAAAAGTGTTTTTCGCCTTATTCAATTAATGAGATATCTCCGATAAAATAAGACACCTTTTCCATTCTCAAATACTGGAAGTCAAATATCGTAGCAATTTGCACCTATGTGACTTACACTACAGATGCGCATGCAATTAACCATAAGTTATATTTCATAAGCAAATATTTTAATAAGAAAGAAAAAAATATTAACTTTTACTAGTGGTATATATAATTTTCTCAAGACATAAATATAAAATGTATTTAGTATTTGGAAAAATAAAATTTTAACATTATTTTAATTTAAATTAAATATACATTAAAATTTTATAGTATTTATAGAAAAATCACTATTGACAATTAATCATACTAAGCATATTTAGGTCCCGTTTAAAATATTTGAAAATATCTTGCCCGGTCAATGCTTCACTGACCGGGATGATGGCATTAAGTATAATTAAATCAATGTTGAAATCAGAAATTTTTCTCTGAGATAAATGTAATATTGGGAGTCACACCGCATTCGTACGCGTATATCCTATAATTTGTATGATATTACAATTTTAGAGGAAAATCTATCCAAATCTAGATTGGAGATCACACTGCCTTCAACAATGCACAGCGAACAGACAGATTGTCAGATACCAGGACACAAGCTTACTTTTATAATTACAGTTATAAAATTCACGAATTTTCATTTTATTTATATTTTCAATATTGGAATGAATTATTATTATTTTGTATTGAGTTATTCACAGCCTCGCATATGCAACCATATCAGAGCATCTTTGCCATATCAGAGCAAATATTTGTGAATAATGTTTATGATAATATTGAATTTTAAATCTGCGCAATGTTTACAATACCTTAAATGTATAAAAGGTTAATCATTTTTATGTGCATGAACACCATGTTCGTAAATATGGATTGTGTCTTTACTATCAAAATCTGTTACAGACGTGTTTCAATGTTAAAAAAAGTAAAAGGCAATGTATTAAAAAAAATTAAATTTGATAAAAAGTGACGGAAACAGTATTTATCTATGTCTAGATTTTAAAATGTGTTTTCATCCATCAAGACTTAATGCCAGACAGATTGTGACATTCATATGAATGACGCATACAAAAAAGAAACATAAAACTAGTAAAGCTTATAATTTAAGATTGTACAAATAAAATTTAGATTAACTGCAAGTTTTATTTTATTTGCTTTATTTAAATTTGTAATATATGTAAAATTTAATAATCTGCAGGTACAACTATAATTTTATATCAAGTTCTAGCAGAAAAGTGGTCTGTTAGATTATATTGACTGTTATATAGTCTGTTAAATTAATCAATAATTTCAATAAACTACTACATGTGTGAATAACTTTTCTATTTTATTTCTACAAATTTTGTCTTGAAATTAAAAGATGATTAAAAACACTTGTTTTATTTTTTTATAATTAAAATTGTATTGCAATTATTATTGTACAAGGATAAAGATAGCATAATTATGTGTGATTAAGACTTCAGATTTGTGACATTATATTTATATTTGGAATTATCATTGAACATCTTAGAAATAAGATAAAAAAATTAAATGAACACATAAATTATATAAAGTAGTTCAAAATTTTTACGTTTTTGAAAAAAAAAATCTCGAAATTTATTAAATGAATATGCTTTTAATTAGATATTTTACACACGGTTCTTTCACTATATTTAGAGTTTGACATTATATCTAACTTCTGAGTTATATGATAAAAAAACAAGTTCATGATTTGAGAGAAATTAAATCTTTCACTGTTATTCTCTAAAAAATTGAGAGAAAACCGGAAATCACACATAATTACTGAGCAAGGAATTCAGGAAATTTTCACTTTTATTTTATTTTTTTTTTTACATAGCTATATACATATGCTGTATGTCACATACATTTATTTTTATGTTTTGTAATTAATAATATCATGCAATAATCCTATTGTCGATTTTAAAAACTTTTCACAATCTTTTTTTATCGAAAGTAAAGTTAAAAGTTAAAAATTAATAATACTTGCAACTGTACGTAACACATCCGTATTTAACTATTAATGTAAATTTCACAGCGATTGCAAACTGGTTGTCAAAAAAAAAAAAATATATTACTGCATAATTTATTTTTACTTTTCATTTCATACGACATATTATTTCAAATAACATATATCTAAATTATTATTCCAAATGACATATGCCTCTTTTACGTAGTAAATGATTATTTATTACTTTGTTCTATCTTCAATAAGAAAGTATTGTAATCGACATTTTTTTCGACTTTCGGTTTTCGACGGATTTACAGGTTTTATGGGTCAGAGATCACAAAAACATGTTTATACAAAATTTCTGTCTGTCCGTGTGTCCGTATGTCCGTGTATCGCCATTGTACCATCAAATATTGTATGAAGTTATGCATAGAATTGAACCAATTTCTTTTTTTTAAGTTTTTGGCTATGGCAAGCAGATCGTCCACGAATTTGGAAAACATAGGCCGGTAGGGGGCTCTGTAATAGCGATTTTTGTGCATTTTGAATATTGTACCATCGAAAAGTTTATGAAGTTATGCATAGAATTAAACCAAATTTTTTGTGAATGTTTGTGACCATAGCAAGAAGGTCCTCCCTGAGTTTGGAAAAGTTCTGCCGGTAGGGGGCGCTGTAATAGCGAATTTAGTGCGATTTTTATGCATTTTGAATATTGTACCATCGAAACGTGTATGAAATTATGCATAGAATTGAACTAATTTTTTTATGTCTATTTTTGGCCATGGCAAGAAGGTCCTCCCTGAATTTGGAAAAATTCCACCTGTAGGGGGCGCTATAATAACAATTTTTGCGCGACTTTTGTGCATTTTGAATGTTTTAACATCGAAAAGTGTATGAAGTCATGCATAGAATTGAACCAAATTTTTTGTGTATGTTTTTGGCCATGGCAAGAAGGTCCTCCCAGAATTTGAAAAAAATCCGCCGGAAGGGGGCGCTGTAATGGTGATTTTCGTGCAATTTTCAATATTGTACCATCAAAAAGTGTATGAAATTATGCTTAATTCTAATAAAAATAGTAATAAAACTAATTTTAATGAAATATTGGCATGAGATAGAAGAAAGTTTTGGGATTGGCACATCCAACTAGTTTATTATTCATCTTGTTGTTTTACGATCTTACTATTTAATCCTATTCTAGGAAATTTATACATTTATTTAGTTAGTTAAAACTTTTAAAGATGCAGTAGTTTATAGCCTTGCATAATTGAAATTCACAACAACTAAGACTTTAAATTTCATTAAAAATATATCATTTTACGGGAGCCTCTTTGCTAGTGTTTTTAAATATTGATAGAAATTTGATTAAAGTTCTGTTTTAATCCTTTGTAAAATATTACCTTATCAGGATTATTTTTTTTTTAGAAAAACTTTAAAGTCCGATGTCAAATTAACTAAAAATTGAAAGTCAAATCAAATAACACTTAATTAAATTGTTGCTTTAAAATATACACACTGAAATTTGTTAATTAACTCTTTGATCTTTGAAAAAAAATTTCTATTTTAATTTATTTCAGTAAAATTAATTAAATGTCTCAATATTTTATGCATGCATTTTCGGGTTAAGGAAACGATTGTTGAAAATGTTGTTTATGAAATATTTTAAGATCCTCTAAATTAGATTAAGCCCAGTATATATGTTAGTGATATGAAATCTTAAATTACAAGATTTAAAGTTTCCATTCAAGGGGGCAAAGTACCTTCAAACTCATTTTTTTATTATTTTAAAATTGCACCTTATATACTATTCAAGGGTACACTATATGAAATATGGCATATATTTATCACATATGAAAAAAAAAATGGAGAAAAATAAGGCATTTTCCTAGATATTTTAAGCGGTATAAAGAACTTTCAAAATGTTCCAATATCCCTCTATATCAAATAAAATGCCCAATATTTTTTTATGACACTTTGGTTTACATATACAAATAAAACTGCGTACCGGATTTTATATAATTGAATATAAAGGTAATTTATATATATATATATATATATTGAAAAATTTATGAAATGTTCAGTATATCTGCATCCTATTTCTGCATTTAACTTTCTGCCTTTAACTTTTCGAGTTACATTTAGTTAGAAAAAAAAATGCATAGTTTTAGATTTTACTGGGCGAAAAATGTCCGGACCAGGACATTTTTCGCCCAGTTGGAAATTTACATCTAATGCGATTTGTTTACCAATTAGAATAATTGTGTTAATATTAATATAGTATGCATAGTTTTATTTCTATAAGTAAACCAAACTAACATAAAACATTTTGGGGATTTTTATTGATATGAAGTGAATTTGAGACATTTTGAAAGTTCTTGATAAAGCTTAAAATATTCAGGAAAATTCCTTATATTTCTCCAATTTTTGTTTTCTTCGAAATGAATTTCTTATGTGATAAATATATGACGTAATTCACATAGTGTAGCCTTGAATAGTATTTAAAATGCAATTAAAAATGAGATTGAAGGATTCTTGTCCCCTTAAATCCGCATGACGATTTACAATTTATATTTCACAGAATTTGAATGAGAAGTTGCACATTCCGCTGAGCATTTGAAAAAAAAAAATATGTGGAAGTTTTATTTCTCCATAGACAGGAATAAAACAAGTAACATAAAAAAGTCTTCGATATAATCACATTATACATTATCGAAAACTGTGAGCAGACTTCCTATTTAATATACTCAATTAAAACCTTGTTAAACGATAGTCTGGACGATGATCCGATTGACAATTATGTTTCTTATAGTTTGAAAAATAGAATTTTTGTTTAGAATTAAATAATCAATATAATATGTTGGTAACGATGTACAAAAAAGTGTTTTACATTATTGCTTATTTTTTACTTGCTCTTTTATATCTTTTGTTTAAAGCTTTAAATTTATATTTAAAAAAATTATTTAAAAAAAAGTGTTTTTGAAAAACTACATGTAACCCTAATTTAATTGTTTTATTGATAAAATGATTATGCAAAAGTATACGAAACAAATTTAAAAATAGTAAAAAAATATTGTTTATTTTGAGAACATAAAATAAACAATTGTGTTTATATGGAATACAAAGTTCAATGAAATGAAAATAGTTTTTGGATAATGTATTTACATTTCAAACATAACATGTTATGTTTATAAAAATATTGGCTTTCAAAGGAAAACATTTGCAAGTGATGCAATTATCAGATTTGTACGTTTAATTAAAAGACAAATGATTACTCACCTTTATTGTCATAATATTTTCAATATATATGCTCTTTAATACTGAGATTATACTGAATTTTTTTTTTTTTTTTTTTTTTTTTTTTTTTTTTTTTTTTTTTTTTTTTTGTATTTCGATTTAAAGAAAGTAATGAGTAATGTAACACTCACAAGTCCAGCTTTCAAGTTATATTTTATGATAATTATGAAGTACATCACCTGCAATTATGCATGCTTCGTTTTCAACACACGTAATGTACGAAGTACCTTTTTTGAAATGAATTCTTTACTATCCTTCAATCGTCAACTGTTAGCATCTGCTGAAATATTTGAGTGATGCAGTATTAGAAAATATTTCTCCTCACGTAATCTGTTTTCCTTTTTAAAACTACATTTTTTCGAAAGAAATATGTAAACAGAAAGATAAATGCCTCTAGTGATGTTACGAAAATAAATAGTAGAAATTATAATATACTTACAATGACGAAAAATGAAGAATATGAAAGATATGTTTAAATATGTCTTTTAATTATTAAATTTTTTTATGATTTATAATGTATCAATGATATATTTAGCAATGATAATTATTTTCTGAAGTCACTGCAAAAAGAATATTGACAGTTTTTTTTTTTTTTTTTTTTTTTTTTTTTTAATCAACAACATATTTCTAACACACTGTATGTATTTTAAATTTAAGTGAGGTTCCCAGGACTACGTAATACTACCGTATCCCTATTACTTTCACAGTAAAAGGCATTAGTTTATTTCAAGGTAATTTGAATTTGAGTTTAATCCTTTTAATCATGATGATGATGTTTATGATGATGCGAAGGCCGTTTGCAGAGGAGCCTGGGACCTATGTCCCACATCCCCTGATACTGAACATATGAGGTAGTTGACAAGTTGCTATTTCTTAGGCAGCAGTGAAAGATAAAAAGAGTGGAGGGGGGGGGTGAGGTAAGGCTTTGGTTATTGAGTTCAACAAACAAAAAAGTGAGAAAAAGAAAGTAAACAATCCATTAAATAGTTGGCTTCATAACTATCAAATTTGAAAATGGACGAGCGGGAAATTTGTTTGTAAGATTTACTTAAAAACAAACAAAATGCCTTTGCCTAGTATCCTTAAACAGCTGAACCTCCGTCGTGTGCGCGCAGTAATGTAGTCTTTAAAAAGACTTTTTGCATTCGCACATACAGGAGTCATAACAACTGAGAACGAGCATATCTGCGGTGGTTTAAGTAGTTTGGTTACGGTTCTGTATAATATATCTCGGTACATTATTAGTGGTATGAAAATTATTGGTTGATATCATTTCTTTACGACATATTTACATAGTTAAACGTGACAACTTTCATAAAAAAATAGATATAAAAAATACTGTACATATTTTCATAGAAAGTTTTCAGATTTTGATTACTTGTTAAACTGAGATTTCAGCACTTGAGATATTCACATTCTAAAAGGAAGAGTACACAATATAAATGTACCTTAAAAAGTTAAAATATAAGGCTTTCTTTTAATTTTATATTTCACCGCATCTGCAAAAGATATTTTTCATATGCTTTTATTTACATTTAAATCTTTCTTTAAAAATTTATTTTATTTTCAACTAATAATTTATCTAATACTCACATTAAAGTAATAAACAAGAAAGGGAAATATCCGCAACGCATAAAATCATGATAATATTTTTATGTTACAAGAGATATGATTTAAACAAAAATATGTGAGATAGCAGATTGAAAATCTGCGTTTTCTTCTATGTTTAACGCCAAAAGCATATTTTCTCATTATTCACAAATGCCTGGAAGCATTTTCAGGAATAATAATAAGTTTAATGAATGGTTTCTTATTATGTATGAATATGAAAAAAATCCCAGATATTCTTTATTTTGATCCATGTCTAATATGAAAATTTCATGCAGTACCAAGAGTATTTATTGTATGGAGAGTTGAACATAAATTTCAAAGGAAATTTTCGGTCATTAGTAAATTGGACATCAATTTCAGCATATAAACAGAACTTTATGTCATATTTTAATCTATAATAATGTTAATTTATTTCATGTGAAAAAGAATAACGACCAGATCTTTTTTACATAAAAATATAAGTCGACCGTTATCTTTTTAAATAAGCAAACATGTTGTGTTAAATAAGCAACATATGTGAATTTGGGAAGATTAAGTTATATATCTATTATATATATAAAATCCAAACGGAAATTTCGTTCCGAACGCCTAGATTTCGAGTTCTACTGCATGGATTTTTACGGAACCTATACCGTTAGATAGGTATTGTTTCAGGGAAGGTTTTAAGCTATAACACATTATTCTACCTATATTAGTTTTAGAATTATGATGGAAAATTCTGTTATTTTGGGCGATAAGGTTACCATTTTATTTCTTGGCGAAATTCATCGTTGATAAAAAAAATTGAAACGGCTATTAAACCTCGAAAAATAAAAGAAACTGTTACTAATTTTATTTAAATGAAAAAAAAAGAAAAAAAGAAGAAGAAAATCCGTTTTAATGAGTGATAATATTAAAAAACGGAAACATTTAATCAAAACCTGAAAGAAATATTTGTAATGCTTAAAAATTAATTTAATAAGAAATATTACACTTGATACGCAATATTTGGCTCTTTATCGCTTGCGTTAGATATGGAAACGAATCTGAAAATTTGATTAGATGAAATTTTAACGACATTTTCTTTCTGTTCTGTTCTTTTCTTTTTTTTTTTATATCTAATTGTCCCATCACGTGACTTATAGAAGAAACAAACAGATGTAATTGTGAGTCACATGTATAATTACTATTTGTTTCTTTACAATTTTTTATTTTATTTTATTTTATTTTATTTTTGTCGCCAAACAATGCGATTTTAAGCGAAAAATGCATAAGCGTGACATTTGCTTGAGGATGTTCTCACAAATGGTGTTTTTTTTAAGTGAAAGAGATCATTTTTTGAGTACATTTTCATATTCAATTGCAACTTATATAGATATCAGTTAATATTTTAAAAATGGAATCGAATACTTAAATTTCAGTGTGAATTTCTGCCACACATACATATTGTAAAATAATTTCATACTTTTTAAAATGTTTTTCGCCGTAATTCCGAAAGCATGTGATATTTATAAACTCGAACTCAGATCAACGAATATACCCATTTTATTTAAGCAAATATTATCTATTTTCTCAAGTCATATCGCCAATTTCATTTAAAGGAAAATTCACAGATTCGAAATCTAGGAAATAAAGATAATTTTTAAGGAAATTTATGTTTTAATACGTTATTACTATGGAAAAATTCAACATTTTGAAAAAAAAATTTCAATTCTTTTGTAATTCGTCATATCTTCTTCGTCTTTCTTCGTACTTTCTCCTCTGTTATGTAATATTTCAAATGATATTGGACTAATTTTCGATCATCGATTCACCGCAGAATCGCATATCTAATATAGTATATAAAATAAAGTCTGGATTAGGGGACTAATTAACGCACAGCGCAAACTACTGAACCTAAAATCTTGAAAATCGTGGTAAAAATACTTCTTATGACATAAACGTCTGCTAAGAAAGGATTTTCTAAAGTGTCACCCCTAATGGTTTTTGCACGGGGAGGGGAAAAAAATCGAATATCAAACTTATGCGTCAAATGATAGCATATTTTAATGTAGTTTTGTATGCTGAATCGAATGCTACCAAATAAATTTTTATAAGTCCAACAGTTCATGACACATTTCATATTTTTCTAATTTGGCGGTGTCTTTGGCATCTAAACCTCAAAATATCTATCATTACATCCGTTACTCTAGCAACGGAAAAAATTCAAATCAGCCCTTTTGGCTAAAAAATAAAAACGGCTCTATGAGTTTGAAATAAAAATGCAAGCATCTTAATTTTTTTTTAAATAGTAATTTTATGTAAAATAAAAGGGAAAAAATTACTGAGAATTTAGCGTTATAAAACAAAAATGGAAAAGGTACTACTTAGATATTCCGTCGACCAAAAATCTATCGTCAAACTATAAGATTAAATGCCAATAATGGTTGATCGTAAATATCAAATTCACTTGAATTTAAACAAACTACACGTGTTTACGTCATCAAGTGATTTTAATTTCGACGTTTTATTTGTATTTTTATTAATGTTATACTAATTTATTTGTTATTTCGTTATTTAAAATAAAGATTATGTCAATTTATATAATTTGGCGAATGGTTTGGCGATTTATATAATTTGGCGAAATGGGTCGACGGGATAAAAAGTAGTACCAATGAAAATATTTAAGTATGAAAGCAATGTTTGTAACGACTTAAAAATTATTTTCATATATATAAACTCGGTTTATGGCGTCAGATGCCGTCATCCGAAGAATCTACAAGAGTCTTTTTCTATTTTTTCCGGTCATAGGTTCCTCAATGAAAGAAATTGGAACTGGAATAATATTGTGCGATTTATAAATTGTTCCTCGGTAAGAAGAAAAAATGGGTACATTTATAACAACCGTGCGCACATCTCGCTGATAGCATTTTTAAAATTCCCAGTAGCAGTAGTTACATTTTGCGTATGTAAATTAAAAATATTTTTTTGCTTTTAATTATGGCATTATTTCCTGTTATCGTTTATCTTTTCAGTTTTTTAAATGAAATTAGTATAAGCCATGCATTTTAAATTAAATGAGTGAAAGGTTTGTGTTTTAAATGAAAATAATAAAATAAGAATATGCTATGAAAACAATCTTTATTGATTTATTACCTGCGCCCGGCTGACATAAAAGTATCACAAAAGCCACATATTCACTTTTCTTTGAGTAGTTGCTCATGAGAATTCAAGTTAACCTTCCGTAATCGGATACTTCACATATTGGTGTATTAGCTTTAATGTTGAAAGCATCGTTTTTGTTTGAAGCGAAAACTTTACTATGAATTCTATTACACAAAATCGCATCATCATCATCTACTATATATTTACAACGGAAATTTGTATTTCATTCCGATTGTTTATAATACTTTCGTAGGATATACCACAATTAGTTGGGTAATAATTTTGGAAAGGTTTTAGTGTATGCATATTGTTCAAGGGTACTTAGTTATAGAGCAACAGTAAAAGTTCAAAAATTAAGTGAACCTGATTATGAAAGTTTAGCCTTTTTTAAAAAATCTACAGAACATATTTTGTTACAAGTGGCCCTGTTGCATGACTTTTAGGAATGCTGTTAGTATATACGATTTCATTATATGTTGATTAGTTACAGAGGTATTAATTCCTGTTGTCATAACGGTCTCATTACCCGACCATAAGTGCGCTGTTTATAATCAACTAAAACAATTACTTCTTAATTGCTAAATTTTGTCCAACGCTTAAGATAACATTATATCGCAATGGCGTTCGCATCGTTTTCAGTAATGTGCATGGTGAAGCTGAAGATCCATATTGTTTAAAATACAAGTTCAAATTCACCATTTAGTTTAATCCAAGGTTCATTTGGAAATATTGACCAGCGCAGCGGGCATAGTCTGCTAGTATTATAAATAATTTAATTTCAGATATTTAAAATATTTTTCGCGTCCTTTACTACTGATACATGCTATTTTGTTTTTCCCCAAACTTATGACTTTTATAACCTCGAACTCCGATCAACAAATATTGTCCACTCTCTTTTTTTTTTTTTTTTTTTTTTTTTTTTTACATATGTCGCCAATTTTTCTTTTAGAAAAGTCTACTGTTTCAAATGTTAAGTACTTAAGATTATTCTTAAGAAAATTTATGCAATTTTGCGTTATTAATACCACAAAAGAAAATATTTTGCATTAAAAATTGCTTACTGAAATGCATTTTCGATTGTCTTTTTAATTCGTCATCCTATTTTCAGTTTTTTTTAAGGTTTTTGATATTGGATTAATCTTCCGTAATCAGGTTACCTGCTAATTAGTGTATTTACTGAACTATTTAGATGTTTCTTTTATATTTGAAAGAGTCAGATCAGTGATAAGACAGTGACTGTCAGACAGTGATCGCGATTGTAGAAGATTACATGAAATTTGTACTTAGCTATTAGTAAATTTATGTTCTTTTCATTATGAAGCAAACGGAGAACAGAAGATTTAGTATTATATATTCTTTTATTTGCAGTTATTTTACTGTCGCTAAAAAATAAATACTTGGGAAAAAAAATTGAAATTCCAATGGTGGCTGGTGGAACAATATTTGTTGATTTATCATTTTAGCCTAGATAAGAAAAAAGTACCTGAAATGCAGATAAAATTGAAAATAGAAATCATTATAAAGCAAGTTCTTCTGACGCACAATCCTATTCGCTAAACTGAGGAAAAAATTAATGATTTTAGGTTTATTTAGGCAGCAGACTGAAGAATAATGTAATTTTGAAAATAAAAAGTGTATTTATTTCTCCGTGTTATTGCACTCTTTAGAGAAATGAAAAAAGGTCTTCGGTGCATCCAAAAGATTATTTCGTTATATTATAACGTGTTAGGTTATTAAGTTTTGTATAACTGACTTTATTTGTCATTTACAAAGAGTATTTTTGGCGAAAGATCTATAATTCAGCCAACAGCAATTTGACTTTATTTAATGGGATGTAGTCTGGCGCATAATTACGTATGTTTTACGTGTGTTAACTCTGGTAAATTTGTAACCATATAGTTTGCAAACACTTCTAATGTTTGCCGTAAAACTTAGCTGTGCACCCGATTATGGACGATTGGGAAGATTTTGATTGTATGAAAACAAGAGGTTTATTTTTCTATCATAATGAGTTTTAGAGTTTTTTTTTCAGGTTAACAGTTACATAATTGCAAGTGGTATATATATAAAAAGGAAATGGTAATGAAAATGACATTATTTTAATTTTATTCAAACACTTCATTTTAAAAAATCCACTTTTATGTGATTCACATTTCTTTTAATGAAAGTTAAAGACTTTTTGTGTGCAAACAATTTATTACATTTTTTTTACCATATTTACTCTGCTGTAATCCGAAGATAGAAAACTGCAGTAGACCTGCTAGAAGACGTGTATTAAAAAATATAATGCAACGTAGAGAGATTGTATTTAAGCTACCAGAACCACACATAGCACCAAGCTGAGAAGCCCGGAGTTCAAGAACTATCAAACGAAAGTGAATAATCCGAACATAAGTAATGTTCAGTGGTCACTCTCTGCAATCATTGTAATTATCTCTCCTTTTAGTAGTGTGGTGACTAAAGAACATTTTAACATTTCTGATTATCCCAACGGCCGTATTTTCTTCCCAACCTCTACTTTAAATATATACTGTAAAAAGAATTTCTTCTGAATAGTCCGTATTTTGCCTAACCCATAAGATATTATAATAGCTAAATAGCGTTCGCATAGTATTCAGCAAATGCGAAAGATTTTCCCGGTGAAGGTCCATTTTAATTTAAAATAAAAGGTCGAATTCATAATTTTGTTTGATCAATGATCATTTGGAAAATGGACCAGCGAAGCGGGTGTAGCCTGCTAGTATATATATATATACATATTTGTTGCCCCTTGGTTCATGCTCCATCATCATGTTAAAAATATTTTAGCAACATGTGCTGGTAACCTTCAATGCTTGTTTTTTTTTTTTTTTTTTTTTTTTTTTTTTTTTTTTTTTTGCTGCCTCATTCTCTTAGACAGAATGACTTTCAATCTGGTAGTTTGTTGTTTTTTTTTTTTTTACATCTACCCTTTTTAATCTTGTTTTATTTTGAACTTAATTGTTTTTAAATGGTTTATTTCTTTATTTTATGTGTGTGGTTATCCCAAATTCATATTCTTTCGCGATTTTCTGGCTAACATGAAGATGAAACCACACACATTTTTATGGAACTCTACGCTAGGACCTGACGATGATCCTGTTTATATTCTACAAATTTCCCTTTTCACTATCTGCTCTTTTTTACAATGATTTTTGAATGTATGTTGAGTGTGTTGGGGGAAACTATTTTGCTGTCAATTAGTTAATTTCATTTTATTGATAATTTCACATTTTTTGTTAGTGGCTGGTAATTTTGTTTAGTGTTATACGTATATATATTTAAATAATTTCATTTTAATGCGTTTTTATTCATTTTTATGACTTAATACTATCACAATTACCCCGTCACTTATTACTTGCACAAAAATGTCATCGCATGAATTAGTCCTCTTTCCTTAGAATAATAATTGAAAATTAAATTTTATGTATATAAGTTTAATCTTAGAACACCGATCTTTATATTCTGCTTAGTTCATCCTCTTCAAGTTTCACTTTATCTGTTTATTAATAAAGTCCTAAATCATAATTAAATCGATCATCTTCTTTCATAGAGATGTTAAAAACCCTTTTCTAATTATCTCCTAAGATCGGAAAGAATTCCTACCTAGTTAATTAAAGTGACATTTCACAATGTCATTTTTTTACTGTAATGATATGGCATCAAGTTGGTTAATTATACCTTTTACTCCATGTTTTAAATAATACTTAGTGAGTAAAAATTTCAGAAAATACTGGTCATACTAAAAAACGTTATTCCAGGAAATTATTAATTGTTCTTTATTTTCCTGCTAAATTATATTAAGGGGACTCGATACCCTTTGAACATTTTTATTAATTTAAGCATTTTAAGGTACATTTTTGGCATTATAATAAAGGACTCAATGAAGTAAAATTATTCTGTCAAGAAAGTGTTCTATTTCGATGGCAAACTTTGAAAAAATTAAGTAAAAACAAACAAACTTAAATGAATTTTAAAATGTATCTTCACGTACAAATTTTTTTAATTATTCTTAAAATTGTACTGTTTAACCCTCTGAACGGTTTGGACGTATCTTTCCGTTTCCCCAAAACAAATTAAATCTGCTGTAGAAAAATATATTTTAAACAGAATTATATTTTAAAATGTAATATCAAATAAAGGGACATAACGTGTTTTTTTAGAAACAAACAGGAAAAGAAAACTTACATTAAGATTATTTTTATAAGCATGTTTACGAAAATACGGAAAAACCCTCAAGACGCTCGGAGGGATAATTTAAAGTATCGGATTTACCTTAAGTTAATAAGTTTGATAAAAAAAAATAATAATGTGCTCGAATACATGTAAAATTATAGTAAAAACTGAAATTATTTTACATTTTTACGCGTACAAAATAAATAAATAAATACTTTACTGTAAATCCGATACTTTGTTTCATCAAATAGACCATAAGGAACGAAAAAAATCCATGTGTACTGAAAAATACACATAAAAGTTTTATCACTTTCAATATGTTAAATCTCCTAAAAAAGCACAAACCGAGAAAAGTCACATTTAAGTGAAGTGGACGTGACATTTAAAGGGACAGCGATGTAATAAAATCGATTATAACTGTATTTATAATACTCGGTACTTTACGAAACTTCATCAGAATAAACCAAGGATAATAAAGAATAAATTTAAGCAAAATATTAGAAAAATCGATGTTTTCGTCACTTTTCTCCGAATGAAGGTACCCAGTCTCCTTAAATGCTTTGATTTAATTGTGTTTAAATGTCTCTTTCTGATTATACGCCTGTACACTAAATATTTTCTACATGCACATTAAAAAAGTCCTCTTTTCCAGTAATGAGACTAAAATTTGTTATTTTATGTTTAGCATTTCTCAACAATTCTTCTTTATGACTGTGGGATTAAATTACATGTTTAATAATTTTGAAGTTATCAACTTGTTAATGAAATAAAAAAGGGAAACGAAAATGAAAAATGCTATAATATTCCGAATTTAACGAATGCGTCGACACTTATTACTTGCACGAAAATTTTATCGCATGAATTAATCATTTTTTTTCAGAATAATAATTGAAAATTTAATTATATGGATATAAGTTTAATCTTAAAACATCGAACTTAATTTATTCTTTATTCGACTTAGTTCTTACTCTTCAAGTGTCACGTTATCTATTTATTAATAAAGCCCCAAATCATAATTAAATTTATCATCTTCTTTCATAGAGATGATAAAAACACTTTTCTAATTAACTCCTAAGATCGGAAAGAATTCCCACCTAGTTCATTAATGTGCCATTTCACAATGTCTTTTTTTTTACTGTAATGATATGGCATTAAGATGGTTAATTATACATTTTACTCCATGTTTTAAATCATACTTAGTGAGTAAAAATTTCAGAAAACAATCTTTTACTAAAAAAGTTAATTCCAGGAAATTATTAATTTTTCTTTATTTTCTTGAAAAATTATATTAAGGGGACTCGATAACCTTTGCACATTTTTATTAATTTAAGCATTTTAAGGTACATTTTTAGCATAAAGGACTTAATGAAGGAAAAGGATTATATAAAGAAATTGTTCGATTTTCCGAGCAAAATAAAATAATAATAATAATAATAATTTTAAAATGTATCTTCACGCACAATATTGAACATTTTGAGCTATTTTTTAAACTATCCTTAAAAGTGTACTGTATAATTTTAAGTATCGGATTAACCATAAGTTAATTAGTTTGGGAAAAATATTAAAATGAGCAAATACATGTAAAATTACAGTAAAAACTGAATATATGTTACATTTTTTATGCCTAATATATATATATATATATATATATATATATATAGTTTATTGTGAATCCTATACTTAGTTTTATAAAATGACCATAAAGAACAAAAAAACCCAAGTCAATTGAAAAATGTACATAAAAGGTTTATCACTGTGAACATGCTAATTCGTTGAAAAAAACACAGACTGAGAAAAGTGACATTTAAGTGAAGTGGATGTGGCATTTGAAGGGACAGCGATGTAATAAAATCGCTTTTAACTGTATTTTAAATACTCGGAACTTTACAAAACTTCATAAGAATATACAAGTGATGATAAAGTATAATTCAAGGACTCAATGTATTCAAGCTAAAGTATAATTCAAGTTGAGAAAATCGATGTTTTTGTCATTTTTCTTCTAATTAAGGATACCGAGTTTCCTTAAAAGCGTTGATTTAATTATTTTTATATGTCTCGTTCTGATTATAGGGATATATATTAAATATTTTCTACATGCACGTTAAAAAGTCTTCTTATCCAGTATTGAGACTAAAATTTGATATAAAAATGCGCTTATATTTTGCATTTCTGAAAATTCATTTTTATATTTATGGAATTAATTTACGTGTTTAATACTTTTGAAGTTGTTAAGTTGTTAATGAAATAAAAAAGTGAAACGAAAATGAAGTAAAATATTATAATTTTTATTTCAGTATCATTTTCGAAAAATGTGTACTTTTAATGCATTTTGGAATCTATCGAAATTACTATTTTGATATTGCATTTTTTTTTTATATAAAACGTCAGGCATCTTTTCAGTAGAAAATATGTTGCACAAATGTCAACATATCAGGGACAATTTATATGATACAATTTTACATTCCACATTCTACTATTGTACAAGTTATTTGACTTATGATGTATTTTACTCTTAAATGCCCCAAATTAAAATACAAATGGGATAAATGTCAGTGTTTAAAAGTGTTATTTATTTTATAAAAACGGACATAAAGAATTCTGAAATTCGCGTCAGAAGGTGCGCAAAAGTGCTTTTATAATTCCCCGATAAAATATATTTATTCTTAAAAAAAGCGCTTAATTTCTTTCTTAAGTTTAGTATTTACAAATTTACACGAAAAATTTTGCGTTGATTGAATTAATTGTTTAGGAGAATAGGTACATTTAGTTAAAATGTTGAACATATCAATAGGTTACTCCCTAAAGGCAAAAGAGAAATTCGTTTTTCGATTCTCAGCAACAAAAGACATTTATTTTCTATGTCATAATAGGGAATATTCTATTTACGACATTACTCTTGGTTGATGAATAGCTGAAACACGAAAGTTCTAAAATTAATGATTTGAAATGTATTTTTCCTAATTTTACAATATCAGCAACTTATGAAAGTCATTTTTCCGCTAAAATTTGTTAGTTGGTTGTTTTTTTTAACGCCAATTGTGCCATAAAACGCATTGTACAAAATACATACGCATAAATAAGGTCCCATGTCATTAAAAGTAAGGAAAAATTGAAATAGAAACAGACAATGCATTAGCACGGAATTTTAAAAACACAAATGCCATTAAAAATCCATATTACACTGTCGCACACAATGTTACTTTTCTATTTGTTTCTTGGAATTATTTGATACATATTATTCGATATATATACATATTTAATGTATGTACCATATAGTTTATTATTTAGGGTAATTTTGGGTAATTTCAGTTATTCGATAGTCTTTGACCTTCTACTAAAGATTACACAGATTCTAAATTAAACTGACATTACTTGCTAAAATGTTATTACATCGGCCTCGGAATGTATTTTTCTCAGTTTGTAAAGTATGTTCTAGATATTTTCCGTTACTACTCTTTGACATTCATTCTCATCTTTATTTTTAGTAATTTTGTTATGATCCAGTTTACGCAATGAAAACTGGCGACAGTTATTTAATTAGTTGGTCCCTGATCTGCGGCTGTATGCTAAGAATTATGTACAGATATCACAATTCTGTGGACATTTAACAATATTTCTTAAATAATTTACTAATATTAGTATATGTCACATACAGTGTCAAACTAATACTGGAATTTCTGAATAAATAGAAATATACGAAATAAGTAAAATGTGTAAATCAGAAAGTACTTAAAACCATGTGAAAATCTGATAGAATTTAAACTTTCATCTACTCAGAGTACTTATAAGTACCATTAAAATACCTTGTTATAAAATTCATTTAATACATTGATTAGTAGTATTGCAGTTTAGAATGAGTTACAGATGCATTATTTTATCTTGTCCCAAAAGCATTATTCGTTACACAAAACAAAAGTATTTTTAAAAGAATGATTTCTTTTGTCTTTGTATCTTTTCAGCTGCCTTGGCGTTGGAGGGGGGGGGGGGGGATTTTTGAATTCGGAAATTTTTCTATAATTTCTATATTTCATTTGAAATAACATTATATTTGTACATTTTCTAATTATACAAAATACTAATAAAAGTATTTAAACTAAAAGTTTTGAGTGGGTGATATATATTGCACAAAATCCCTATAAATTCAAATTTAATTAATCCATTTAAATCCTTCAATCCTTCTAAAATCCTTCTAAAATTTATTAAATGATTATGTAAATCTTCTAATGTAGTTTCTAAAATTTACGAAAATGCTTTAGAAGATAAAATTTTCATGAATTCATAATTCAGTACATAAAGGGTTAAATTAAGAGAATTCATACTTCATATGGCACATATGTTTAAAATGTACCTCATTATACCCATCGATTTCTGCTCGAAAAAGATTTGAAATTATTTGTTAATATTAAATTTAAGATAATTTAGTTTTGAACTTTTTTTTTATTGTTGTTTGCATGATTTTGTATATCGTTGTTAATATACATTTTATGAAAATCAGATGTGAAACGTTTATAATTTCTAGAGGTAGGTAGAAACTACCATTAGATATTTTTGAAAATCATTGTAAATTTTAAAGAACAGTTTAAAAAATGATTTTTCTAACAAAATTATTTTGAAAGATCATTATACAACTGAATACAATTTATTCAGTTCAGCACAGTTATCAGCACATGTTTTATAATCGTCGTCGTATAGGATAAAGCAGTACTTAAAAATATTTAGAATTTCACTGCTTTATTCTATGTGATCAGCTTTTATCTACCAAAAAAATAATAAATAACCAAATAGGTATTGAAATTCATAAAGCAATAATAGTTCTAAATTTTACTTATTCTTGATAAATACGCCAGTATTTACAAGGACACGGTTCTAATTTAAGTTATATAGTGCTTTATTGAATAAGGAACTGCCATTTGCAGCACGTCATATACTAAGTTCCGTAACTCAAAAAACTTAGTTGAACTTTCCTGAAATTTTCAATGGCATTTTGAATAGCTCTTTAAATTGCCTTTTGTTTACACGTTTAAATTCCATCTTTAATGTATTTCAATGTAGAAATAATTATTATCATTCGAACAAAATCACTTATCATATTTAAAAACAATTTTATTCATTTAATAATTTTGAGAATTAATCCTTCTATCATGTTTAGTATTCGTCTCAAATCAGTGTAAATTTTATTAAATTAAGAAAAACTATTTTTCACATCATAAGTTTAATTTCGATTCATATCTCGGTCTCTTTTTTGTTTCCTTTTTGTAATTTTTCTTATTAAGATTATATATTTTCCACTTTGATATATTGCATTTTGGGTAATGGTTTATTGGTAATATCAATTATTTCTTTTTTTTCTGGTCACCTTTTCAATAGTTAAAGTGTTTTAAATACAAAACCTTTGACTATTCATGTCAAATATTTCTATATTCCAATGTTTTTTACGTATTCAACTTCCTGTTCATATAATTTTTTTTTTCGAAATTTGAAATTTATAATGTTTTAATCTTCTTTTAAACTTCATTTATAAATGTTTGGATCCTGTTTTAAATGTACATTTATAATTAGTTCATTTAATAGTTTCAAATTTCAAATTTATAATGTTTGAATCTTCATTTAAACTTCATTTATAAAGATAAAATAATAGATGTAAATTTAGTTTTTTTTTCCAAGTTAACAGAAAGGCTCTTCTTATATATTTTAAAAATAATGACAATAATAATAAAATAGAGTAAATTTAGATATTACACTCATCAGGCCTTGGTTTAATTCGAAAGGATATAAAAATAAAGTTCATTTAACCTACTTTTGAGCGTGTTAATGTTGCCTTAGTACTGAATGAACAACAAAATATATACAATAATTGGAGAGATTGGCATTTAAAAAATTTAAAGGCATACCTTGGAGGTAAATTTTAGTTTACAAAATGTTACTCTAATGTGTTTAGAAAGAGCAAAACTTTTTTATATGCGTACTAATACTTATACCTGCCTGTTGCCAACTTTTTACTAGCTAGCGATTCTGCGAGTGAATGTAAGACAATTTTAAGTGATTATTGATCATTTTGATACTTCACTAAAATATTTATTAATCTGCATAACTAAACATTAATTCGGTACAAAACAACGGATAATAATATCTGACCTTTCGCTAAAAAAAAAAAAAAAAAAAAAAAAAAAAAAAAAAAAAAAAAAAATCAAATCTTAGATTGCTTAGATTAATCTTTTATGCTAAATATAATCTCCAACCAATACTAAAATCCTAATATATTTCGCAGATGATATTAATTATTATTTATTTTACTAAAAGAATGATAGTGAATGTCAATTAAGCCTAAACATTTTATATCTGATGTTTCTTTCGTATCGATTTCCAATGACTTCCAATTAATTAGATTTCCTTTTTTTTAACATTTTATTTTTATATTTGCACTGAATTGGTTTCTTTCCCCTCTGACAATACTTTATTAATATTTTTTTAAAGTCGATAGACGTGAAGAATTATTATAAATTATAAGGAAATTAAAAAATGTATTCTACTAAAGTAAATCCTCAAACAATACTTCAATATTTTTCAAGGACTGATAAAAAAGCAGGCCAATATTTAATAAATTTTATAAAAACTAAACGTTAGGTATTTCAAAAGATAAATATTTATGTTAAAGTAGCGTTACAGCAGTTAACATAAAATTTCATAGTCATTTTTCGGAGAAGAAAAGTTAGTCAGACAAAAATAATCATTTGAATGTATATAATATATTAAAAAAATAGCTTTTAAAAAACATATTAAACAAAATATAATTACGGGTTTTATAATCATGAACTAGAATTATGTATTTATATCAATTTAGTTTAAAATACAGCTTTCAAAAGGCGTTTGAATGAAGACTTATATTTACTAAATTGAAAGCGTAAATAACGCTGCATTTGTTACAAAAAATTATTAATAGAAGTAAAGTTTTTTATGTAACCAAACCGTCAATTATTTTTCAGCAGTTATATAATCTTACAAAGTAATGAAAAACAAATTCCTATTTTTATAGAAAGACCACTTGTGTGTGTATTTATGAACAGAAAACAATAAAAATCCATTCCATTTTTATATTTAAATTTTATTTTTATGCTAGAAAGATAAGTAATGAAAGAAATATTTTTTATTAATCAAAGTTAAAAAATACTAGTTACTTGTTTTCATTATTTTTTAAGATATTTCATTATAAAACTGCTTAAAAATTCATTAATAAGATGCCCCAAAAAATATTATTAGAGTTTTCTATAGTAAGAATTTCTCTGTTTGTAAAAACAACAAAAAATAATTATTGTGAATTAATCAAGTGCTTTTTTTCTGATGACATAAACAATAACTGTAAGATACACGAAAAAACGAAAAGCCCTTAATTAAATTGGAATTAGACTTTGCGTCAACTTCTTGTCATTGCCAAAAGCTAATGTTTACATTTCGTGATCGGATGATCAATTAGAGCATCATTTATCTTTTTAAGAGTAGAACTAAGCTACCAAAACATTGAGACGTTTCTAATGGTTTTTTAATGTAATATAAAAACCTTAAAGACTTTTGATCATCATAATGCATGACATTTTTTTTTTCTTTTAACGTTAGAAAATGTAAGATATACATAATATAAAAAATTTAAACCATGGATTCTGGTTTAATCTGCATAAAGTGAATATGTCAAGAATAGAAGAATAGTAGGGGAAGGTGGGGCAAAATCGGGTACCATAAATGTTTGTTGCTCTCAAATGCAGTGAAATGTGAAAACAAACTCTGAACACCGTTTTTATTATAAAATGAACCTTTGGCTATAATAAAACATATTCCTTTCAATAAAAAATATAATTGATTATATAAAAAATAGCTTCTTTCAGACCTATGCAAAAATCCGGTTTTACCCCACTGGTTGGGTAATACCGGGTATCCATTTAACGCTCCTGGAAAACTCATTTTAGTCACAAAAAGTCTTGTTTAATTAGTACAAAAATATATTTTTGTTATTTTTAACAGTAATGAAATTGCACGTCTTCTTCCACGTGTCAGAAATAAACCTTTGGCATATTTTCTATATTGTATAGCCCTACCTACATTACACTGAAAATCTTAGGCGTTCTTTTAGCTGCAAAAATCACAAATGAATGTCATATTCTTCTGCATTACTACATGCTTCGTGTGTCCATCCGTGGCATTTGAAACATTGTATGGAACCTTTTTTGGATTTAGAATTTGAGCAAATTTCATTGCAAAACATACAATCTTCATTATCTTCTTTTTCTTCTGAGGATGTCTTCTCAACCTTTTTCGGTTTCTTTTTCCTGTTGATTCTTAATTTCTTTTTCTTTTTAAGAATCTTCTTGTTTAGTATGGCAGTTTTTTTGGCTTATTTCTCCTTAATATCAGTTTCGATCTCTAATTTAAAGGGTGAGGAAGTCAAACTAACGGTTTTGCTCCTTCTTTTGTCAGACCTTTTCTTAATTATGATGCCTTCTGGGGAAGGGGTAATAACGTTTTAGGCGAAATTGGAAATGCAAATTTCTTGGCTAAATAGTCTGAAGATGTCAATGGGATAAGTTTACTGATGTATTCTGTAGAAGTAACATTTTGAATCATTGATGACGTCTGTTATTGTTATGTCAACTGCTGCATGCGGTAAGAGCTCGACTAGAAGATGCGGTATATTATCAACTGATGGAGTTTGGTGTCAACGCTTTTAAGTTTGGAAGGTCAAGCTTCATTATCCTGTGATGCTTAAGAAATACTTATTCTGCAGCTAAGCCAACCTGTGGATGCATAGACCTAGGCGTGTTATCACGACTTTCGTAGATTCCTCTGTCGTTTCCAAAAGAGCAAATTCATGGTCCGGCAAAACCTTGTTGTTGTAGTGAAAAATCCCTCTTCTCTGAAACCCTCTAAATGCAGTATTCACAACTCCTACTCTCAAAAATGCAGCTTAGAATTTTTTTTCAATTTGGTAAATTGTTTCAGATCGCTCAGGATTGGAAAGTAACCACTTCCTCATCTTTTGTTCGTAGTAAGGGTTTAGAGGTGCATGAATGACACATCAAGTGGCTGAAATCGATTTGTTGCGTATGGAGGGAAGCATAAGAAAAATACTTTGCTTTCTCTTGCTAGATTGATTAACGCGATGCTCTTAGCAGGAGTTGAATGCCCATCAAGTATTAAAAGAACAGGCTTTCCAGGCAGTGATGAATTGATGCACTTTTCTCCGGGAGTGAGTTTTGTGGTTTAGGCGGGGGGTGGGGAGCATTATAGATTTCCGCGGGGGGAAATTGCCCTTTTTGACCACTCAAAACACAAAATCTTAAATCTTTCCGGGGGGGACATCTCATTGCTCCGTGGAGGAATGCCCCCCCCCCCCCCTGAATTCAACACTGTTTCCACGAGAAGGATTGGAAAAATCTATAATTTTTTGAACTAAATAAGCTTGGGAAAGGATCATCCAACAAGAGAGGATTTTCTGCTGTTTGTTTA
This sequence comes from Maratus speciosus, assembly GCA_963932465.1. NCBI lineage: Eukaryota > Metazoa > Arthropoda > Arachnida > Araneae > Salticidae > Maratus > Maratus speciosus. Next base: position 538,657,813 of record OZ010786.1, on the reverse strand, counting down.
ATATTTAATTGAGAAAAAATATATGGTTATAGATTATGTAGCCTAGTTGTATGAGATTGAGATGTTATAGATTATTTATCAATTAGCACAGATTGTTTTTAAAAACACAATTTACGAAATATATTTTTAATTTTATATAGGCCTATAATGTAAGTTATTATACTTCAGATTAAAAGTTATTTATTAAAATGTAATAGGCATAATATAGAAAAAAACCTTAATTAGTATCATTATTTTGTTCATTAATAATTGCAGTTTATTTAATTTAATAAAAGTAAGTTATCAATTTGTCCCACTTTTAAATATAAAACAAAATCAAAATTAACGTTTTCACTATAACTAGATAGAATTAGTGAAGTATTAGTATTCTAGATAGAAATGCAATTTAAAGCTCCATGCTAATTTACTAACTATACTAAAAATATCATTCCATGAGTGTAGGACAAAACCGGGTATACCCGGTTTTGACCCACACTTAAGTACTCGGTTTTACCCCATCACTACACAGATTTTAAAACATTGCATCATTACTCTCAATTCTATAGCAAAAGATCAGTAAAAATATTAAAATATTAGCAGGAAAGCAAATAATTAGATATAATACTTACCTATACTTAATATGCTTAGAAATATTGATTATATGCGTAAAACCTAGAATCAAACAATAGAATTTTTAAGAGTAACTTAAACTAAATCCTTCACATAAAAAAAGAACACAGTAGCGTTCCGTTCAGCTACAAATTCCTTAATGGTGGTCAACAACTATTTTCTAGTGTTGGTTGGTAGAGAGCAGTACAGCACATTGAGGATCTGCGCTATCCAGTTTTGTACAAATCTCCTCTATAAGTATATTAACGAAATATCTGTAATTCTTTGACAGTGGATTTTGTTCCGAATATCCAAAAAAGGCCTTTGATTTTGTATCACTTATTTAATTTTATTTTTAACTTGGTTCATGTATTCTAAAATGAAATTTTGTAATGGATTTTTCTCTTACGTTCTAAAATACTGGAATATATATATATATATATATATATTCACAGAGGCATGAGTATTTTAATATTGCTATAACATTTCAATATTTTTCGAACATATTTGTAAGTTAATATATTAATTTTAAAGTATTTTTTTCTTTGTCCCACGCAGGTAATAAATCACAAAATATTATTTTATTGTTACAACTATATACGAATCACAGGAACAATGGAAATTATTCGCCGAAACTTGCTTGCTAAGATATGCCAACTTGCTACAAAACGGCAAAAATGAAAATTTTTAGCAGTAAAAAGTAGATATCAAGATATTCGTAAAAAATATTCAGTTAAATAAAAAATAGCCTCTTATTTATAGAAAGGTATGATTTTCCTATAAAAACAATGAAACATAAATAATGAGAAATAAGGAAAGTTTACTGCTAAAATAAATCAAAGTGTAAAAAATAAATACTTTTAACTAACTTGGAATTATTATTCTCGTTTGATCTGGTTATTACCTGAAGCGAATGTTTACATTCCGTGATAATATGATAAATTAAAGAAACGTTCATCTTTTAATAGTCTAATTCAACTAATAGTTATGATTTTATGCAGTTTCTAATGTTTTTTAAATGAATTATAGAAATACAAAACAAGTATCTTTCAAAAACATTAAGTATTTGTTTTTTGTGAATCATTAACAAATGCTTAATATAGATAAAATAAAGATATTTGAATCCATGTAGTTGTGGATCTCATTTTCGTATTCAAATGAATAGGTTTTAAAACGCTAACAAAAATACACTGTAAGTGTTGCTTTTTATTTCTTTCTGTAACAAATTCCTGCGTCCTAATGCTAAAAATAAATTTTTGATTCCTTTATATTTTAAGTATTTTTTAGTAACCAGTTTAACTGTTGTGTGAGCACAATCCTCTATTATATGCATATTGGTGCCATTTTCATCTTCAGTGAAAATGTAGTTTTTGTTAGCGTTTTAAAACCTATTCATAGCTCTTTAGATGCTAAGAAAAATGCGCTGTAAAAGGAAAAATTCTAGGAAAAATGCACTGTTATAATAAAACCCACAGTTTTTAATGACACATATTTGCTCCCATTACATTTTACCTATTTGTATAGTAATCAGCATATTAATCATGTGTGCTCAGGTATAAAAATTATATTGTCCGATATAATTATATGTTATGAAAAAATTGATAAACCTTTGTCAGACGCATTACATAATCGGTTGTTGAAAGAATTTGAAAATATGAACCTTTTTCTTCTTATTATTATTATAAAATCAGAAATTCAATGTTTTTTCCCTTACAAGAGAATCTACACGAAAACCACCTAAAAGAATTTTCTTTTTTATTATTATTCGTTATGAGCAATTTATGAGGGGTAAAAATGAACAAAATCGGAATAATTAGCTGATCATATTTTTCGATAAATTTAAGTTATCTTCTCGGGATTTCATGTTGCTAAATATTTATAGTCAGTGATATCTATATTATAAAGGACAAACATGTCCGTCCGTAAAAATGATACCGTTTTGACGTTGCCAATATCAGATGATTAAATGTCGATTTCACACCATTTTTTTTTTTTTTTTTTTTACCCCTAAACATCGCACATTTTCAATTTTTACATCGTCTAATAAGAAAAAATAACTTTCAAATGCACTTCGTTTCAAAACTTTATCGCAATTTATTTAAAAACAGTATCGCAATTTACTCATTTTTTTATGATTTTTAAAATAATTATTAACACTGAACTTTTCTTAATTTATCTCGGTCTCATGCAGATGATTACGAAATATAATTCTGTTTGCGCTTAAAATATTATGGATAGTTAAGCGTTTGTTTCCAGCGAATAATCCATAACGAAATTAAAACTTCATCGGTAAATAAATAAAATAACGAAAAATAAATAAAACACAAATTTAAGACATGTAATTCAACTAAGAGCTTAAACACCTTTTATTTTGCATATTAACTCTTGGCATGAGGCCAACACGGAAATATTGCTTTTTGTAACTTTATTTGAATAACTGATTGATATTTTTCATATATAAATGATTTTTGGTGTTTTTAGATAGTAAATTATAAGGAAATGTAAAAAAAAAATTATAAGAGTTTTCAATAATAAAAAAATGGGTTTCAGTTATATTCTGTAAACCTGGGAGGCCGGACTGTATCGCCTAGTATAAATAAATTTCCCGATCAGTGTCAGTATTCTCATTAAAAAGATGTCTAATGTGGCATATGTAAATAATTATGTAAATAAATTATTATGTAAATAAATTTAGACTGAATGCTAGACAAAATTTTATTTTTTATTATTTTTTTTAATTCTAACTTATATTCCACATTAACAATTAAAATAACTTTACATTAGTGTTCCAAATTAAATATTTATTGTAGCCATGAAAAATTCGAAATTCGAACGGAAAAAAAAAAAAAAATGTATAATTTGTAGATGAAATTACTTGCATCCGAGAAGAGTCTTGCTGCAAAACTAAATAAATTCAGTTAAATGTTTATATTATTAAAATATTTATTTAAGAATGTTTTATGATTTTTATTTAAGCGATTTAATGGTGTCTAAACATGTCTTATTTTGAAATTTGACTCTCCTAGTCATGGTTTAGGATGTGAAAGTTTGTCAGGTTAAAGAAATGAGATTTAAAAAAAAAAAATACATAATATTTAAAAGGATAATCTTTATCATAAATTTATTTAGAAATGTATTAAACTTATATATTTTCAAAAAAATGTATAAAGCGTTCGTATAAATTTTAGACCTTTAACGCCTTCTTATCTTATGTGACTCAAGGGAAATTCAGAAATTTTTCTTCTCTGTTAGTGTGAATATAAAATAAAAAGAAACCAATTTATTCATTAAATGATATGCTATTAAATTACATTAGTCTTACATTTATTATTAAATGGAGATTTACTCGTCTTTGAGTAATTAAACATTTATTTTTGTATTTACTATTACAAACATTGATACGCTTAAAAAAAAAAAAAATCATTTTATTACAATGACATTAGAAGATTGTGTTTTAAAAGAATTTCCCTGTGGTACTGAATATAAATATTTAACTTTTAACTTAATTAAAAATAAACATAACATCTAGAATTTTTTTTTTATGTTTTAATAAGTACGAAAATTGTTTTCCTTTATCAGTTAGTTTACTACATTTTTTTTTGTTTATTTAATTTAATTTTTTTTTTATATTTATTGATCACATCGGCTAAATATGTAAAGAAGATTTGGAAAAAAAAAAATCTTATTTTTTGTAGATGACATTTTGTCAGGAAAAAGTTTCTCTCAAAAATTATAATATTATTTAAAGTTTGAGTTTGTTATTTGGTTGAATGTTTCCAACTGAGCTATTGTGTAATATGGTAATCAGTAATTAATTTAAATTTCAGATGTTCTTTATGTCTGTACTCATATCAGACTAAATGTTCACTAATGTTTCGAGATGCTGCTGTAAAAAAACTGAAATATAGACATAAGCCTGCTATGAATGGCCTTTTGCAACACAATAAATGCTGATAAATTTCATTTAATTCATTTAATTAAGGTTTATTTTTTTAATTATCAAATAAATAGGAAAATAGCTCATGTCACGTGAAATGTGTTTGTTTCTTCATAATCTATGCATTCAAAAATTGCATGCTACTTTTGTTTCATAACTGCCAATAATATTTACGGCAGCTTACATTTTAGTAAGTGTATTGCAAATTTCCCATTTTTAAATTCTATCTGATAATTTATTTTTGAATACGTTACTTTTACTCAACCTGACATGTAATATAACATTGAAAACTTTTAATAATTAGGAATTAAATATCTGTAGGGAATGTGCATATATTGTAATTATGGATTGGAATGTATCCTTCAGATGTCGGTATATCAATAGGTCGAACATTAAACAAGAACATATACACAATGTAAAGAAAAATGATGATTTCATGGTATTATACTGGCAGCTGAGGTGCCAGTTTAAAACCAGAAAATTAACACTAATAATCCCTCAAATTAGCAATTATTGTACTGTTAACGTATAATATACAGTATAAATCATTTGTACGCCGCTGTTTTAATTATTATTTTACTGCGTTTATTGTTTTTAATTATTATTTTATTCGCTTATTTTACGGTTATAAAATGGCACCCTATTTCCAATATTATAGCGTAAAATCAACAATTTGTATTTTGCAGTACATGGATAGACAAAAACAAAAACGAAAACTACGAATGTCAGTGCTTTTTAGCTCACAGGCTATCAAAGCCTGAGAGCTAATGTGCCCGCCCGTTCTGTATGTATGTATGTATGTATGTATGTATGTATGTATGTATGTACGTACGTACGTATGTACGTACGTACGTATGTACGTAACGCGATAACTCTTGATAGAAACATCCGATTTGCTTCAAAATTTTTTCCTAGGTTCACTGTGATAAGGCGCTTCCCTGATTAGTTTTTGGAGTTCATTGGTTAAGGATAAAGGGGGGAAAACGGGGTTAGTCCACACCCCACCCCCTTAATTCAGATAAATGGGTTTTTCATGCAGAATGATTCGATTTGCTCTGAATTTGATATACCGGTTTATTATGTTAAGGAACTTCCCTGATTAGTTTTGGGAGTTCATTGGTTAAGGATAAAAGGGGAAAAACGGGGTTAGTCCACCCCCCTTAATTCAGATAAATGTGTTTTTCATGCAGAATGATTCGATTTGCTCCGAATTTGGTATAGCGGTTTATTATGTTAAGGAACTTCCCTGATTAGTTTTGGGGGTTCATTGGTTAAGGATAAAGGAGGGAAAACGGGGTTAGTCCACCCCCCTTAATTCAGATAAATGTGTTTTTCATGCAGAATGATTCGATTTGTTCCGAATTTGGTATAGCGGTTTATTATGTTAAGGAACTTCCCTGATTAGTTTTGGGTGTTCATTGGTTAAGGGTAAAGGGGGAAACGGGGTTAGTCAACCCCCCTTAATTCAGATAAATGGGTTTTTCATGAAGAATCATTCAATTTGCGCCGAATTTAGTATACCGGTTTATTATGTTAAGGAACTTCCCTGATTAGTTTTGGGGGTTCATTGGTTAAGGATAAAGGGGGAAAAGGGGGTTAGTCCACCCCTTAATTCAGATAAATGGGTTTTTCATGCAGAATCATTCGATTTGCTCCGAATTTGGTATACCGGTTTATTATGTTAAGGAACTTCCCTGATTAGTTTTGGGGGTTCATTGGTTGAGGATAAAGGGAGGAAAACAGGGTTAGTCCACCCCCCTTAATTCAGATAAATGTGTTTTTCATGCAGAATGATTCGATTTGCTCCGAATTTTGTATACCGGTTTATTATGTTTAGGAACTTCCCTGATTAGTTTTGGGGTTCATTGGTTAAGGGTAAAGGGGGAAAAGGGAGGTTATCCCGCCCCTCTTAATTTAGATAAATTGGTTTTTCATGCAGAATGATTTGATTTGCTCCGAAGTTGGTATACCCGTTTATTATGTTAAGGAGCTTCCCTGATTCGTTTTGGCGATTAATTGGTTAAGGATAAAGGGCGGTTAGCCCACCCCCTTAATTTAGATAAATGTTTTTTTTTTGCAAGATTATTCGATTTGCTCCAAATTTGGTATACCTGTTTATTATGATAAGGAGCTTCCCTGATTATATTTGGAGGTTCACTTGTTAAGTATAAAGGGGGAAACGGGGGCTAATTCCCCTTCACTTATTTTTTGAGTGGCATTATTCTTTAAAATAAGAGTATAATATACAATTAGTGTGAATAGTCTGTGAGCTCAATGCCATCAGTTTAGCTGGGCACTTTTCTTTTTTATTCCTTTTGATATTAAACTAATTATTTTTTACTTGTTTTGTGTTAATCTAATGAGTGTTACTTACTGAAAAACTGCAACAAATAAATAACTAGTAATGCAAAATTTCGCAACACGTTACAGATGTAATAAAGTAAGGAAAAAAAAATGCATATACCAATTCAAAAATTAATCGTGACTAATTTATTTGCCTGTCGCGAACATTCAGTTCGCAATTTCGAGCTTCAAGTTGTATTATGAAAATGAAGGTTCCTATTCTGAAAAGAAACTGCTTAAACACCTCTCAATAAATTTTTATATGCATGACTTCTTCTTTTCGTTTTAAACATTTTCTTTTGCTTTCATTTAAGTGGATATATTTGTTCGAACAAAGTAAATAACATTATTACAATTTCTTCTAGTACATTTCACTTTGTTATATGCCTGTCATCTGCTTTTTTTTAAGTGATAATAATATTAGTTAGAGAGAACGAAGCAAATAACAGTAGTATTATTTTTTTCCAGAATATTTCTCTTTGTCTCTTTGTTACATGCCTGTCATTTGAACTCGTGTTTTTTTTTTTTTCTTTTTTTTTTTTTGGGGGGGGGGGTTGATTGATTATTGAAAATAACATGTTTTGTATTTTAAAAAAGTCATAGTGAAACTAAACATATTTAAGAAAATTTCTATACTATCAGATAAACGCTATTTCATTATTATATCATTAAACAACTCGAAAAGGTCGAATCATGAATGACTAAATTCTTTAAATTTCATAAAATATCTGTCATTTTGATTACAGTTATCGCACAATATTTTTTTTAATCTTCCTTAGATGTTTGTATATGGCTTTACCTTAATCGTTCATAAATAATGCAAGCATTATAATAATTAAATCCTTTCAGTGAGATATTGAAGACTCTTGTCTACTTAACTGAAAAATGGGGAAAAATCAAATCACGGTTAATTAAAGAGAAATTTGATGATGCTTTTCTTTTTTGTAGTTTGCTATGAAGCCTGTTAATTACATCTTTTTCTCAAGCTTTGAAACTATATCCGCGAAATGTTGGTTAACATAATTTTTTATGACTGAATTTAATCAGACATTCTAAATATATTTTTAAATACTTGAAACTGATATGCGACAAATTTATTTTGAGATTTCAGGTCATCTTACGTAAAAAGATATATGGAATAATGGAATATTAAATTGCCGAAATTAAATACTTTGTTTCAAAAAATTCACTGAAGATCTTTCTATGTGCCTAAATAAAAAGCCATCTGGTAATTTGTTATTTTTAGGTGTCCAAATATTTTGTGTGTGTGTGTAATTTAAAATAATGAGATACAAATTATTTAATGATACTATGAAATAGATTTACATTTGCGTTAGTAAGGGTTTTTAAGGATATCTAAGCATCTATCTTATATGAATACATATGTATAAAGTGTTTTGATAGCGAAAGTAAAACGATTATGAATCTCTAGCAATAACTCCGTTCAACCAACCGAAATTAAATGTGATATATTGTTGTTAGATTGTATGTGCTTAATATTGTGATACTAAAGAAAAATTGAACCTGTATGTTTACGGTTACAGTGAAGAAATTTTGAAATTCTCTAATGTCAATACTCACTTTATCCATTCCCATAAGAACTAGCGCATTGAAAGTAAACAGGAATTGAATTAGAGCTGTACATGTAGCACGGAAAACAGCGACATGATAATGAGATGAAAAAAAAATCTTTGAGTGAAATCTCAAGTTTACCATACTTTCTTAACAGTAACTATAAAAAAGATTTTTAAGCAGAGTTCTATGATTGATGCTTGCGCGCCTCGTCTTTCTGTTGCTGTTCGTTGTTTACAATGCTTTAATTGCATGTGTCCTACATCGCCGTTTTTCCTGCTATGTGTATCATTCTAATGACATTTACACTTTTTTAAATAAGCTGATAATTTTGGGATGCAAAATAATGACGGTAGCAATTTGAATGTTTCGAAATAGTTTCACTATATCCATAATATTGCAGTAGCAAATGTTCTTGTTTACCGCAATCTCGAGCGATTACCTACAGATAGCTATGTCTTAAATTTCGTTTTGTTTGGTTGAACTGAACGGACGGTAGGTATTAACATATCGGAAAAATTTATTGATCTTTAAACTGTATGTATGTATATATAATATATTTACATATATTAAAAATTTAATGCCCTATCTTAAAACTATGTTATACATTTTGACATTTCTTATATACGTCATAAAGAGTAAGATAAAGCAATGTATTTTATAAGAAATAACAGTTTAGCTGCCGAGATTTCAAAATTCATGGAGCATAAAAAAATCAGAATATTTAATTATTACTATCAGCGATTTATATTTGAAAAATTTACCTTATTTCTTCAAATTATTTTTGTGAATCAATTAGAAAAAAATTTCCATTTCTAAAAAAACGTCGATAAATGAAGCAAAAGCTACAGGGTTAAGTACAAAAGAAAATTGAGCCACTACTATAGTAGACGTTATTATAGCACTCTACCGAGAGAAGTTAAAGATTTACATTAGAGGTAGAAACTAATGACGTTCTTCATGCTACAACTGCAGAAGGTAATATTAGACAATGCAGATTACCAGTGGAATAATTGTTTAGTGGAATGATAGAATACACATAGGTTCACAGACGAACCAATAATGCTATTTTATCCTTTACAGAAAAATAGATGAAAAAATTGTCTGTGGTGGGAGTCATAAATGGTTAAGTTCAATGAAATTATGTATTTAATTGAACTACCTTTAACTGACCGTTATCTGAGTCGTTTTTAAAATAGATTTAATTGCTGTGGATCTGATAAATCCAACCATATTTTTTTAATAATTTAAAAACAAATTTAATCAGACTGAAAAAATGTTTTTGAAAAAAAAAAAAAAAACAGCGTGTCGCAAAAATGATGCGTTATTTAGAAAAAATAATTAAACGAAAACAGAAAGCGATAGAAATGCACAGTTTCTGTATTCTGCTTAGAATACCAGTAAATTTTTAGTCTCAGAGAATTTCTAATTTAGTTACGATGCTTTCTAAGAGATTTCACTGCAGAAAATATGCAAGAACTCTGACAGATATCTATTCTGTACTTCCTTGCACCGTTGGTCACATACAGCGGCGGTCAAAAGTTTCCGGGCAGCATAAAATTTTTGGTTAATTCGCAAGTATACCCATATGAAGAGGAATCTCAAAGTGATACTTATACATTTTATTGACATAATAGTTAAGAACTTATTTATGGAATAACAAATAAATATCAATAAATTTAATTGACAATTTTAATTGCAAAGGAAAACGTATGTTCTCAAAAGTTTCCGGCCATCTTGGAAAGTTTGGAAAAGATTGATATTATAAAATAGAAAATAATAGTGATCAACGACATTTACAATTAGTATTTTGTCGTCATACATTTAGCAATAAGTACTACTACGCAGGATTGTGGCATCGGTTCAATGAACGGTCTAAGATAGTCTATGGTATGTTTTTCCACCCTTCTTGCACTTTTGGGGAAAATTTTGCTGAATTGGAATATTTATAATTCCGCACACATTTGTCAAGCTCGTTCCAAAGATTTTCGATTGGATTCAGATCGGATGATTGGGCTGGCTATTTCAAAAGCAGAATCTTTTTGCTCGAAAGCCATTGCTTGACGATCTTGCATGTATGCTTTCTGTCGTTATCAGGCTGAAACAAATTGTTGCGACCATAACTTTCCCTGGTATAAGGCAGCAAATGATCGTTCAAGACATCCTTATACATTTCAACATTGATCTTGCCGCGGATTTCAACTAACGGAACGATACCTTTTCCGGTAAATGCTCCCCACAACATTACGTGTCCTCCGCCATGCTTCACTGTAGGAAAAACATATCTCGAATTATATCTTTTGTTTTTAGGTCCTGTGACATAGTGTCTGCCATCAAGCCCGAAAAGGTTGAACTTCGATTCATCGGAAAATAGTACTTTTTACCCAGTTTTCACTTGACCAGTTTTGTGTTCCTTGACAAATGCCAGTCGGGCCCTCTGATTTTTTTAAATTTATGAAAGGTTTTTTAACACCGAATCTTCCATAAGGTCCTACGTCACGTAAGTGTCTTGACACGGTAGATAGACTTATTTCAGCAATATTTTCATTCCGTAAATCACGGTACATTGTAACGACATTTTTATGCGGGTTATCAACTGATTTTCCCCTGATAATTCTGTCCACATGAATAGTCGTTTTCTGGGATCTGCCGGACCTTGGAAAGACCTGAAGGCCATGCCCATCTTTATATATTTTTTAAAATATCGTTCACAGTAGGTTTTCCGATCGATATCTTTGCCGAAACCTCACAACAGGTGTAGCCCTTTAACGACAAACGAATCATTCGTTTACGAACAATAATTATAGAACTTTTCATTTTTGAATTTCAACTACCTTATTCACGTTGATTAATTAACAAAAACGGCCAAAAAGACACTTTACCGATAACAAAAACTATCGAATGACGAATGGCCGGAAAGTTTTGCACACACGAATTTCGAATTCCTCCCCTTTGCATCAAGTTTCCCCTGTATCCAATACAAATAATCACGTGGTCAGAGGTCATATGCATATTCCTAACTTTTGGAGCGATTGCTCTTCTTCTTCGCTGGGACGTTCTGGTAAACAAAAAAAAAAAAAAAAAAAACTAACTGGCCTAAAAATTTTGACCGCCACTGTAAGCTATTCACAGATTGCAGACAAGTCTTAAGAAATGTTTCATAAGGTAGAACAGAGGACATTTTAGGGCTTGGAATTTTATCGCCTGGACCACAGTATTTTTCTATCGAGGCGGAGTTTACAGAGCATGTGGTAATGTCACAAAAGGATAGAAACAGAATAAAATAGATGATTTGTTTGAAAATTTTCAACTGAGTGGGGGCGCTAATGATAATAATTTTGGATGCGCTGGCGGACTGCACCATAAGATGACAATGCCGAATTTCTTCAGCAAGTAAACCAACAAAAGCCAGGTTTTTCGTTCAGAGTGTCGCAGCTGAGTATTGACCACATTCACTATCATGTAAAACAGCCTCACACTGTTTACAGGTAAAATTCATACACAACTTCTTAGTTCTGCTGGCATTAATGCACATCAGACATTCGCAAGTGCTAGCTATGCTGCAGCAACTGGAAACTGTCCAAATTCATGAAAGAAACCTTTGGTTCTCCGATAAAGCGAACTTTTCCCTTGGACGGCTCCGTCAATAAGCAAAACTGGCGCATTTGGAGAACCGAAATAAACCCATGATTTTGGACCATTATTCCTGAATAGCACCAAATTCATGATAAAATTTCGTAACTAAATTTGAAATTCGCTCTGACTGAAAATTTTCTGGTTTCCCAAGCGGAAAACAGCAAAAGGTACATTTCTATAATTTTCCGTATTTCTTTTTTCAACTGAACCGTCATTTTTGGGACAAGTATAAATAAAAAGTTAAAAAAAATAATTTAAATCATGTTATAATATTTTACTATTTAAAAAATATTTACATTGTTAATTTCCTTTTACGTTGCAATCGAGAAATCGAAAATAAAGAGTAAGCACTGTACTTGTTCTCTTGTGAATATTTGCGCGTAATGAATCTTTTTGTGTTTAAAGGATTCTGCTTTTCAACGATTCAATTTAGTATTTTAGCTTACTTTCTACATAGTTTCTAAATGGGAACTCCTAATTTTTATTCTAGGGCCACGCTTTGACTAACATAATGAAAGGAGCATATTCATTTAACTATATTTAGATACACATTTCATGAATTACAGCTGTCTTTATGCAAAAGTTGAAATTAAAAATGATTTGAGAATTGTAATATTTTACTTACTATAATACATAATTCCATAATATTTAATATTTTTTGAATAAAAATTTGAATTTTCAAACAACTTCGAAATTTTTATCTGTGAAATTTTATTTCTCATTTTTTGAAAGATAATCTAGAAACATCGATGAATCATAAAATTTAAGTTCGAACTAAGTGTCTTATTCCATTCTAATAATTAAAAGAAGTTTCATAAGAAGTCACCATTAAAAGGCACACGGTAACTTTTAACTAAGTCTTCCGGTTTATTGCGATATAATTTAATAATTAAATTAGTTTTAAAAGTTTAAAAAACGTAAGATTTTAAAGGGAAAATACGGATAAATATTAAAGAAAACAAATACAAACACAAACGAAACAGGAAATATGAATTATTAGCAGGCTACGCCCGTACGCTGGTCTATGTTTCGAAACGAACCTTTAGTCAAACAATGAGCATATGTGGTTTTGGTAATTAAATACAATCTCAATGAATTATACTTTATACTTCGTAATAAATGTCCTCTCTTGACAGTTCTATTACTACTTTTCCCTCTTTGAAATTCCAGTAGAGTAAATACCGTCAAAAATGTATTAAGATGATTGCATGTACTTTATTACATGATTTGCAGACAAAAAAGAGTATTCAAATTTCATTTTTAACAGAAAATTTACGCATAAAAATGTGTGTCGAAATAAAATAAAACTTGCTTAAAAGGTGCATTTTTATACAACAGATGTCACAATATAAAAGATGTTATCACATATTACACTTTTTAAAAACTTAAAAAGAGTTTACAAATATAATACACGCGCCGAGCGCTTTCGATCAAAACCTTGATCATCTTCTGGGCCGCTTTGAGTACAACTGATACGTCTCTAACGCACTTTCATCCTCGGTCGGACAACTGGGCAAGTCAACTTTACAGTGGAGGGGAGACAGCAAAACAGTTCCGAAAAAAGGGAAGAAAATTCAAAGATAGATTAAAAGAGCACATGAGTGACATTAAGTTTAATAGAGCCTCCACAGCGTTAGCAAGACTTAACTTACAGCATAATTTAAATATCCGTTTTAATGAAGCAAGAATAATTATTCCTTCATCCCATTATCATTTGTCGTTGATAAAAGAGTCCATTGAAATCTTAATATTGAATAATAAAGCTATTAATGATAATATGTCATATAACATTCCAAATATATGGTTAAATCTTTTGAAATAGATGTTGTTTTGGTTTGTAACGCTCAACTTTTTGTCCGTCTCACTTCACCCCCACCCCCTCCATTTTTTCGGAACTGTTTTGCTGTCTCCCCTCCATTTTTCGGAACTGTTTTGCTGTCTCCCCTACACTGTAAAGTTGACTTGCCCAGTTGTCCGACCGAGGATGAAAGTGCGTTAGAGACGTATCAGTTGTACTCAAAGCGGCCCAGAAGATGATCAAGGTTTTGATCGAAAGCACTCGGCGCGTGTATTATATTTGTAAACTCTTTTTAAGTTTTTAAAAAGTGTAATATGTGTTAACATCTTTTATATTGTGACATCTGTTGTATAAAAATGCACCTTTTAAGCAAGTTTTATTTTATTTCGATACATTTTCAAGGTGAATGTGACATTCCCAACAATATATGATTATTCATATATATATATATTTATAAAAATGTGTGTTTTTAATTCTGAATCGTGTGAATAAAATTAAAATAATGTAATTTGCATCGCCTTTTCATTTTGTAGAATAGTTGAAATCGTGTAACCGTTAACTCGGGAAGAAACTCTACGACTTAGAAAAATAAACTTCATGCATTTAATAAAATATTTCTAATCATCCATGATCGACCTCATTGTGAGGGTTGGGACAAACATTAAAACTGGTGCATCAATATTGTTACACGTGCACCAGAGGTAATTGCAAAACAAAATTACCCGCCAAATTACGTTTCAATAAATAATGTAGTTTTTATTGACTCAATTATAGATATTTTACCAACAAATCTTCATACCTTAAATAGGACTGATAACGATAAATAAAGTTAGTTATACAAAATTTTTAGCAATATGCATTTTGCTCAATACGGATTGAAGATTTATTTTGCAATATTCTAAAAAGCCTATTAACACGGAGAAATAAATAGGCTTGATATTTACATTATCAAGTGTAAATTATTTTTCCGTCTATTGTGTAAATAACCCAGATTATGAAAATAACTCTTAATTTATTGCTACGATTAGCTTCTAGAGTGTGCGTCAGGACCATATGCTTTATGATGATCGAAATTATGTAGGCTAAAATGTTAAGTCGACATATATTATTACATTTGCCACCGTTGGAATAATAAAGTTTTTCTCCTCCATTGTAAGCATTGTTTTTTATGAGGTAAAATAATTTCAGATAAAGAATAAATAATAACAAAACCTCTTTTGTTCGCTTGCTTCATGATGAAACACAATAATTTCAGTAATAATGAAAAATCATGAATTTACTAATCGCTAAGTACAAATTTCATGTAATCTTCAGCAATCGGGCTCATTGTCCAGAGTCTCTTTCAAATATAAAAAGAAACATCCAACGGTACAGTAAATACGCTAATTAGCGGGTAACCTGATTACGGAAAATTAATCCAATATCATTAAAAAAAAACCTTCAAAAAACAAGAAAAGATATGCGAAAAAAAAACCTGAAAATAGAATGACGAATTAAAAAGATTATCGAAAATTTATTTCAGTAAGTAATTTTTATTGTAAACTGTTTTCTTTGTGGTATTAAAAGCGCATAATTGCATAAATTTTCTTAAGAATTATCTTTAGTACTTAACATTTGAAGCAGTAGACATTTATTAAAGGAAAATTGGCAGTATGTGTTTTAAAAAAAGAGTGGATTATATTCGCTGATCTACGTTCGATGTTATAAAAGTCGCAAGTTTGTAAAAAAAAAAAAAAAAAAAAAGAAAAGAAAAGAAAACCAGCATGCTTCCGTAGTAAAGCATGTGAAAAATATTTTAAATGTCTGAAATCAAAATATTTTACAATATGTGTGTGCGTGTGTGTGTGGGGGGGGGGGGGGGTGCAGACTTTTGAACTAAAATGTAAGTATTAACTCCACTTTTATAATTTTAGCTGCTATTTATGTACTTTAAATTTGAATATAAAAAATGGCTCAAAAATGCTGTCTTACTCTTTAAAAATCACCTATAATGTGAATATCCCTGGGTCTGATGTCAGGTTTACGCCTTTTTGTATTAAAATCAAATTATTTGGCGACAAAAGTAAAATCTGCTAGTTTTCTCTGTAAGGGTTAGATAATAAAATAAAGTAAATAAAAAAAAATAACAAATCAAAAACAAAATTGTTACTCATTTGGTAGGTCTCCTTAAAGTGCATACTCAAAATATTTTGAAAAAGGAAATGCTAATAAAATTACTCCTGTATGTAAAAAACATCAGTCAAATGTAGTGGCAGAATCCAAGTTGAAAATATGTAAAAAAATATACTATTTTCGAGTATTTGACGCGAAAAGACGAACGCTGCACGCTATTTGGCGAACCAAAACATTTCGTGGCCAAATGCGAGGGATTGAAATTCATTTATAAATTACTTGTTAAATAAGTATTTAAATGCCTAATACTCAACGAATTTAAACTTAAAAGATGAATTAGTTTATTATTTTTTCTGTAAGCTTATATAATCTATACAAATTGCGTGTTGCTGTAGTTATTTAATTTTATACGGTGTCCTCGGCTGGATAAGTTTTAAGAGTATTTTGATTAAGAATGCATCATTAAAAATTTTGATAAATTTTGAAAACTCGTTGTTTCCATGGCAACAATACATTTCTATTGTTGTCTCTGACACTAACAATATCGAAGTCCAACTGCCAATGCTCAGAATCGGACCTTAATTTTGAGTTTGAAACAATTTTAATCCAGTTAAACTTTGTTCTAAAAAGCATAATTACTATCTTTAAATTTCATTATATACAACAGGTACATGACAAAACTACAGTTAGAAAAATGTACTTATTTAAGTTAAACTACCTTAAACTAACTTCGTATGGAGATTTAAAAAAAGTTTTCTTAAAGAATATTTATCAAGTATTTTTTAAAATTTTATTGCGTCGCCAACCAGCGTTAAATCGGGAAAAAATGTTTTTTTTTTTACGAAAGCTAAATCGAGGTTCTGCCGATTTTGTTTTTCAATAAATATATATATCCTCATGAGAAGAATGTTCTATATATTTTTTAATTATTTCTAAGTATGCGCTTATTAAGACCTTCCTTGATATCATCATCAATTTTTCAGATGCATTTTTCTTAACCTGACGCAAAAGAAAGATAAATCGCCAAATCCTGTTTTAATTGCAATATTTCAACTGCGTTATTTTTTAAGCATTATGAACATTCCCTTTCATGTTTAAACTAAATATTTTAATTTTTTAATATTATCGCTCGTTAAAACTGATCTATTCTTTTTATTCTTTTCTTTTTTTATTTTAAATAACATTAGTAACAGTTTTTTTTTCTTTTATTTTTCGAGGTGTAATAGCCGTTTCAATTTTTCCTCAACGTTCGCCAAGAAATAAAATGGTAACCTTATCGCCAAAAGAAAGAAAAAAAACAGAACTTTACATCATAATTCTATAACTAATCTACGTAGAACGATGTGTTATAGCTTAAAACCTTCTCTGAAACGATATCTATCTAACAGTGTAAGTTCCGTCAAAATCCATGCAGTAGAACTGGAAATATAGATGTTCGGAAAGAAATTTACGTTTGGATTTTATATATATAGTAGATAAAAACATTCCAGGCACTCACGAAAACGTTCTATATCGTATCGTGATGGTTTTGGCAATTCCAAATGACAGAATATATCAGCCTATGTAACGTCGCAGAACCGGGTTTTCGCATCACATTGTAACTATATAATATAAAAACTGTTAGTAAATGATCATACTTTGAAACAAAAAATGTATATAAAGGAAACAAAACGAAGAATATAATTTATTATTTTGTTTTCTAACAACTTAAGTCTCTAAATTTCGAATTAAAAAGAATTACGTAATATATATATTTTTAATTTACACTGTGATCGATGGAACTGTTATGGTGGGTGACATGTAAGATGTTGGATGAACGGGAAAGCAATCTTTTTGGTTGCACATACATAAAAACGTAACTTTTCGTATCGATCTGATATTAAAACCAAATGAAATAATTTTTGAACAAAAAAAAAAAAAAAAGAAAATATGAACAAAAACAATCTGTTTGAATGTATGTAGTAAAGTAGTTTATATTACTTTATTGAAATGTCCCATTGTGTATAATATTTTCAAACGAAGCTATCGACTTATAATAAACCATCCACATGCATAATTTTGAAAAGTGGAAAAAAGGTCCCTGATCATGAAAACTTTATTTTTTAATCAAAATTCAAACAGTTAAAAGTGCAATAAAAACTAAAAATTAAGTACTCTGAACAAAATTACCTAATTATATTTAATTGAGTAAAATTCATACGTGCCACGTGCCATATTCAGGTGTGTATGTCTCACACTCTTAATATACATTAGCTTTGTATCTAAATTGTTCAATGCCAAAAGTTTTAAAATATTTTTTTTAATTGTTACCCACTATCGCAATATAATAACATCGATTTTCTAAATCATCAATTTTATATTAAAAGAAAATAGTATTTTCCTATTGCGATATATGAATATTCACTTTCTTAGCTAATTCATTTGATGGTTCGAAAAATCCAATTTTATGATATATAAAAGTTCATAGTTTTCAAAATTCAAAATTTCAGCTTTCAACAATTTATAACCAAAGCTTCTTTATATGTGAAAATTTTACACACGCCGCCAATTTTTTATCATTTACTAATTGCTTACTGGTTAGAATGTTTTAAAACAAACTGTTGCTGATTTGCGATGTTGCTGAAGCACACAGAAAGAATTCTGCGCATGCATGAGTGTGTAAAAGCTATATTTAATTAAGTACAATCTGATTTGTTTTTTAAAAATAATAATAATGTCATTTAATGTTTAAAATATCTTTATTTATGAATGAAATAATACATGAAAAAATATATACACAAATAAAACAAATTTCTTTATAGATGAATATAACAATTACATATATTGACTTATTTTTTCATCACATATAAAGTAATAGAAAAGAAAAACATTACTATAGAGAAAGGTATTTCTTTGTTTTAGAACTTAAAGTTAAGAAATATGAATATCGTAAATCTAAAATTTCAGTTTGTGTTTGATGATCATGATCTGCATTACATATTTATACATATTTTATCTTTTATTCACGAAAACAAAAAAACGGTCGTTTCAGGAAAGCAGTACACTCTTTCCCCTTCCCCGACAGTTATCTCACCATTTGAAGAAATATTTGTATTGTGTTATGTAAGAAAATATTTCTTTTCCTGTAATCTGTTTCCGTTCTTAAAATCTCATTCTTTTCCAAGAAAATGTAAATGTAATAACAAAAGTCAGGTGACGTAATCAAAAAGAAACAGTGAAGCTCAAAATGTATTTAGGAAGGTAAATATATATGAAAAATGATAAATGTACTTACTAAAATAAATTTATTTTTCCTCAATTACTTAAATTTTGCCGTAATAAATTGTAGGAAGAGAAGTGTTTGCTTAGTGTAAATCTACCGCTATTTTGATATGTATCCATATTGTTGTCTAATTAAAGTAGCGCTCAAAAGTATTTTGACAACATTCTCGCTTATTTTATTTACACTGGTTATCAAAAATTCAGGAATAGTCACAAAAAGCTAATTTTCAAATACGCGAACACTCAAAAGGAAATAATATAATTCAAGTAATTACTATCTCTACAACACAGCTAGTCCATATAACATCTCATTCATGTCACACATGGTCACAAATGTCACAGTCACTACGGTGAAGCAAAAAAATAGGAAATTCCATACTTCTCATTATGAGTCTCAAATGATCACTATATGTGTTTCCATTGAGACGTCACTGTGACTGCTGCTTTGGGACGAGTCACCATGTGACTTTACAATGTAGTTAGATTGTGACTCTCATGTGACTGTCATTTGTAGACTCAATTTCAAAGTCATTCTGAACGCTGCATTGTGATAAGCTACCAAATAATGTCACATTAAAGTCACATGATGACTTTCAGGTGACAGAGAGACTACTGTGAAGTCACCATTGTGCTCTTTTGGGAAAAGTCTCCATCTGACTATTTTTTCTGGCTTACGATAGAATGTCTTATACTCGGGACGTGACTGAGGACCTACGAATCTTTCTTCCGCAAAAGAGTAGGAATAAGTGGAAGAATAAAGGGCTCTGGACGAAGAGAGGCCGCTCGCCGCGGCGGTTTTTATTACGTTTTATTACAAGTCAAAACTTTTAACATGTTTATGATTTAGACATATTAACTCTAGATCATAAACAATGATAGCAGACAAAGCTAGATTCACAAACCCATGCATAACAGTAAACTATAAAAATAAGGTTATAAGATACAATAAATAGAGTAAAAAAAAAAAATCTTACCACATTTCGCCTGTAGTATATATAAAAAAAAATTACCTGAAAAAGAAAAACAAAGAACATATAAGCATGTCACTATTTTATTAAAGATTAAACAGAGTTTCATTTGAACACTATATAAGAAAAAAAATACCATTTCCTTTTATACAAAAGTAAATTTAAATACTTTATTACATAGGAAGATGCTATTTAAAATGTTATTAAAAAATCAGTGCATTATAAGACATTTTTATGGAAAATGTTACCATAATAAAACAATAATTAAATTCTTACTTCAAAATGATTGGGTACAGTATTATCTGAACTAAATAAGTTTTATTAAAAGTATCAAAAACTAACAATGAAAACGTATGTGTGATGTTTTAGATTCTGCTGTAAATCTATTCCCATTTAAAAATATTATACTAATGAAAATAATAAAAAACCTCCTTTTGTGAGATTGGTTTATACAGTAAGATTTGTCAAAAAGTGGTGCTTGACATATAAAATAAAACACAGTGTCCCATAAATCAAAATTCCATTAAAAATTACCACATTGCTGTAGTGGTGTCGGATTTACCTCATAAGTGAAAAAAATTCGGATTTTTGTCGTTAAAGTGTTTCCATAAGTATTGATTATTTTTATTTGTTATAATAGTATCGACAGTTTCCGAAAAAATGTCGCTGCAAACCACACTTCAATACAACAATTTGTTACAATTTTACGAGAATTTGAAACGCGAATGGACTTTTGGTAATAACACACAGCTAACGTAACATGGCTAGGTATATTTAGTTATATATTAGATAATTTAAAAAAATTTTTCTAAAAAAGGAATTTCTTTAATTTCAAATAAATTAGGGGATTCATTTTGATAATTTCTCTATGCATTTTATTTGCAAAACTCAAACAGCTCTTGAATATATTATTTAAAGATCTTTAAACAAGTTGTTTTTGTTTTCACAAACTAAATAAAACTGTCGTTCTTTTATGTAATTTCAAATGTGCATTTTAAAAAGTACTTCCCTGTATAATATTTGCCATGACTTCTCTAACGGTTCCAAAAATGACTTTATTTACATAATTTCCAAAGTTTTGAGATGCATCCCTGTAAATTTTTAGAAAGATTTAAATATTAAATATTAGAAAAGGCTGATAATGATTCAAGAAGAGATATCACTATATTCTGTGTCAAGCATTTTCCAACAATCAAAAATAATAATAATTAATTAATTGAAAATAAAGTAATTAGAAATTAATTATTTTAAAGTTTAAAAAAGTTAATACTAAATTAAATTTAAATATTCTGCGATGTGATGCAAAACGTGAGTCATACTTTTGTGATAAATATGCGTGATATACATGTAAGTAAGTGATATATACAGGGAGCGTGATAAGTTCGTGCAAATAAAAAAAATCATTATAAAAGAGGTAATGTTCGGGGAAAAATTCGGTTTGCTCGAATATGATCAGAGGGACATAAAAAAAAGAAAAAAAATCCAAATGTAATCGAAAGACGTTTTAAGATAATCAGGCCAACACAGACATTGAAGCAAATTATAATACTATGATACTGTGCAATTATTTTAAAGTAGAAGATGTTTAAGATGACTACCACCACTATGTATTATGCAAGCGAGACGCGTCAATTCGCCTATTACGGCTGAGTGTAGCCATCGTAGAATGTACCACTAATGGTCCGTAAAGTGGCATCTTCTAGTTCCAGCAAAGTGCCTGGGGAGTACCGGTACACACAAGACATTAAGTATCCTCACAGTAAAAAATCTATCGGGGTATAGTCTGTAGATCGTGAGGGCCACTCAAACTTTTAAGGTGCGGTAGGCAGAACGTGATCATACAAAAGCATGACATACCGTTCTGCAGTGCCTGTACAGGTTTTCCAGCCGGATTTAGAACAAAGATCTTCAAAACAGAAAGGGCGCAGAATGATAGGCCTGGTGAAATCACACCAAACATTCATAGGAAGAGAACGCAGTGGCACCATATTTTCATTACTTTTGAAACCATGTTTTATACATAGAAAAAAATCCAATATCTCTCTAATTATATTCGCGCAAATCGAATTTTTTTCAGAGCATTACTTCTTTTATTATGATTTTTTTTAAGTTTGCACGAACTTATGACGCACCTTGTTAGGATGGGTGAAGCGAATCTTCTTCTAGGCTACACAAATTTCATTTTTCCGTACACTTTACAAAAAATAAAAAAAAATAAAAGAAAAATAAAAGAAAAACTGTTCAGTATTCTGACTTGAAATTAAACATAAAAATAAATTATGATCTGTAGATTTGCACAATATTATTTTTATACAGAATAATCTTAAGAAATTGTCATTTTAAGTACTGTAAAAGCACTTATTTTCGCGAGGCTTTAATTTTCGCGATTTTCGCGAGTCCGTCGTAATCGCGAAAATTTAGGCCTCGCGAAATATTTTTTTTTTTTCGCCTCAAATAAAAAAAAAAAAAAAAAAATCAGAAATTTTTCACTTATCCAAAATTTAATAATTACAATTACTTAAATAAGAAATAAATACAAATATTTCTTGAATGCTTACAACAACTATTTCTTGAATACAATACAACTATTTCTTGAATATAAACAATAATACAATTAACAGAACAAACTTTTCGGACAAAAGGAAGTTTCTTAAAATGCCTTATGCAAAAAGGGTTCTATTTAGGTAGTTTCCGGATTTTTCAACTTTCGGTTCTGTTCATGTAAAATTCGCGAAATTTTCAGCTCGCGAAATCACCGATATCTTAGTTTTCGCGAAAATTACGACTCGCGAAAATAAATGCTTTTACAGTAATTTATTTTACATGCTTTTTCCGTTATGGACGCATTTTTGCAAATTAAAAATGAAATACGTACATTTCCAGAAGGAAAAATAAATCATGGAGTTAGTAATTATAGACAGAATCATGATTAATTAAATATTTTCACGATTTCTTTTATGAAATTTTAAAAATACCTTTATTACGTAAATTATAGCATATTTTTAATGAATTAAAATTTGTGAAAATTCAATTATTTACATTCAATTATAAAAGTATTTTTCAGTATTAAGAATTCAAATACAAAATTTATTCTTATTATGTGAAATCATTTACGCAGACGATGCTTATGCATTTTAAAAGAATTATATTAGGATTTTTTTTTCAAAAGTGGTAACAAAATAATTGTAAACCAATAAAAGTAATTGTTAAATTCGTTATATCACAAATAAAAAATTCCGAGGAAATTCTTTGTTATGTGAATGAATTTGCATTTCTAAAATTAAAATGCGCCAAAACATAAAATAACGTTTTTGTATAATAAAGATGCAAAACATATAATCAATTGATGGATATAAAAACATATATAAAAAGATAAAAATAATTTGTATGTATGTACATATGTAAAAATATAAAAATAATTTGCATCTATGTACCTATGTATCTATGTATATATGTATATATATATATATATATATGGATATAAAAATATAAACATGGATATAAAAATATTGTTACTTTTAAATATTTATCTTATTAAATAATGCTTCGCGAATCCAAACAAACCGTGGATTTTGATAGTATATATATATATATATATATAACGACATACATAATAATCAATTCTCTACATTTGTTAATTCCGATTAAGTAAAAGGATTTTATTTTATGTATTACGTTCATTTAGTAGAAGTTCATGTACATCATGTACTTAATACATGATTAATACATAAAATATTGCTTGAATTTTTTTAAATTACTTCACAGTCTATATTATTTAATACATCATAAACTCTGTTAATATCAATTAGTTTTGAATACTTTACGTTTTTACTGAAAACTCGCCAATACAAGCAGACTACCCCCTTACTACAAGCCTTAGTATTATATGTTAGGCAAATTTTCCTTAATAGCGATATATTTGTAAGTTGTTAAACCCAGTATTAGTTTAATTGCACTTTATGTTCCAGATATAATATTTTTTAATATATTGTGAAGTTATTGATTTTTGTTTCACTTTATAAAGTCCCTTTGCTCAAAGTATATCCTGTGGTCATCATAAATAAGGTAATTAAAAGCTATTTTAAAATTATAATACACTTTTTCGACATCTTTAACATTGAATTTAATAATGACAAATGCAGCACTGTAATAACCTGAAAAACAAAAATATTAAAAAGAAACTTTTTTGATTACTTGATGAAATTTACCCGCTTTGACATGGCTATCCATTTTTAGTGGTATTTCCTAGTTTATCGGTCATTTATCAAATACCATGAGCTGTATTATTTAATCTTAAAGATAATTTTGAAAAGTAATCAAATTCTGATGCGGCTTGTTTTTCAGAAAATTATTCTACATATTAAAAAGCTTAAAACATTTTTATCTAAATGTGCCCTTTCTGCGAAAATGACCCTTTACAGCTTAAATGTAAATAAATTATCAAAAGTTAATAAATTTAAAAAATCAAAAACCCGACTGCGTAAAAAGCGAAGTAATTAATTATTTCTCATCAATGTGAAACTATTTTTTATATTACTTACCTATTTTTTTATTTACTTCTATTGATGACTTTTATGTTGTGTTTAATTGTTAGTTCCTATGAAGGTTAGAGTTGTAGTAAAGCTAGAGATCCTACCTACACAACTTCCATGTTGTGTAATATTTAAACGGAGCTTCTCACTGTAAAATAGTCAATGAAACAGCGTCTTCATTTTGAAAGAGCTATCCAATGATATGCCACTCAATATGGTGCGTAATTTTTTTAAAGTTTCTACCGCCATTTTGTATTTTACGGCCGCCATTTTTAATTTACAAAGCAAAACCTACCCTATAACAATTGGAAGTTTAAGACGAATCGATAGAGACCTCATTCATTAAAATCCATCCAGGCGTTGGGATGTTTCGAGGGTATACAGAAATCAGCATACCCATATACGCATGAAACACATAACCCTTCTTGGCAGTCGGGTAAAAATAAATATTTACCAATTGCGCGCAATAATTATTCATTTATGTCTTCATTTAAATTTTAGAAAAGTAAATGTCCCGTCCCATGTTCTCAGTGGTTATTTCAGAATTTCAAAATAAAAACTTTTATCCATCAATTGATAAATCCGCTATAGCCCATGATAGCAAATCTTCTACCATATGTTTAGCTTTAATTTTTGGCACGGAATTTCATTAATAATGTATATTTTAAGTCTTTACAGCAATAATTGCACCTTTAGTTAATGTTATTTAGAAGCTGAAATACAGATGGAGCATTAAATTAGAAAAAAATTATTTTGAAGCAACATGTCTAACAAACAGGATAAAATGGCATTTACAATGTTACGTTTTTGCTCAATTTTCCAAATATTTTATTGAAATAAAATTAAATAATATGATGTACAGGTATAAAAAGAATTACTTCTATTCTCTGTACAAAAAAAGTTCAATGTAAATTTGTTTTTTAATTATAAAATGAGTATTTAAAATCAAGGCGCCAGATCTGCTAATACGGCCATTAGTGATCACGAGCCAAAAGGAATCGGGGTTTTCAAAGGGAATTTGTACTTCTTAGTTTTACCGTTGATTAAGATACTTGTTTTACTTTTAATTCATGACATTTAATGTTTACATTTAGTAAAATACTCCTGTCATTAAATAAATGAGAAATAAATTACTTGAGATTTATAATTTCCATATACAATAAAACGAAATTATCTTTGTTTTTACATTTTTGAACAAAATGTTCATTTTCCTTTTCATTAAATAAATAGAGAAAATTATGAGGCAAATCCGGAATCAATATTTCGAACTTTATATTTCTAAGTACAAATATATTTCTATGTTAACAATATTCTAAGTACAAAACGTTTTTTATTGAGTCGTATGACAGAAGTATATTATATTTAATATGTTTTTACTTCATGGTACATATTACACACTAGCTAATTCCGTGCTGACCAATTGCGCTGTTGTTTACTATATTTTTAATTAATTGCTGTGTTTATTGTGCGTTTTGAATTTCTGGCAACAAAAAAAATAATAATTATAAGAGATGGCTGCTATCGTGTTTTTTTTATTTATTATTAAATAAAAATGAACTATAATTTATTTAGAATCCAGATTGCTTTCTTTTTCCCCGCAATATTTAAATACACATGTATGTAAAATTTCACGATTCTAGCTTTTTAAATGTGTATATTTTTAGAAAGATAGAGAGAGTGAATTTTTTTTAAATTAGATATGTATTAGATAAACAAACTACTCATTGCCATAGGCAAAAAAATAACCGTTTTTTGAGCTACATACACGATTAGTGTTATATATATATATATATATATATATATATAATTGCACAAAAAATCAAAAAGTAAAATGAGTCATTATTATTATTGTTATTATTATTATTATTATTATTATTATTATTATTATTGTTTAAATTTGAACAAATGGTGAAAAAGTAAACGTTATGAAGAAATTGGATATTTGAGTAACTCAAGGATTTATTTAATGAACATGCAATATAATGGAAAATAAAAAGCATAACACGAGGAGCGTGAAAGAAGCGCAAAATTGAGCAACGGCCATATAGAGAAATGGAATAATATCAAGAGGTGTTTATGTTTAGGTGTTCCACAGTTTGAATATTAACTGAATGTTTTAAAACGCTAGCTCTCCAAGGACAGCTAAAATGATTGAATGAGGAATCTAGGATTTCCTATGCTTATATTTTTCGGTATGAAAATTGTAATCTATATCATTAACGTTAACTGGATTTTCATAACCCATATTTGTTCGTCTAAGTAATAAATTAAGTAAATACCTTAACCACTGGTTGGTGATTTCCCTTGTAGCTATAAGCTAATTGAATGTTTATATAGGTTATATATTAAATCCTACAAATTTTGGGAGCTCGGTGCCGGGATCTGAATAAAGAAATTGAAATCATTACGAAAAAAAACACATCATTATTTCGATTTTGAACAAAGTTCGACGAAGCAATTTGATTGAACTATGCGATGCGTGCGGAATAAACATACCAGAGAAAGTAACCATTCTGACATTAATTGAAGCAATATAATCTTGCGAAAGTTTTGATGATGACTTTCTAAAAGACCGTTTTGAAGTAATATCATCGGCTACCAAGGCGAAAATAAAGTTAGAACTTGAAGCGCAAGTAGACAAGGAGAAAGAGCAAAGGAAAATAGAAGCAAAGAAGGAGAAAGAGCAAAGGAAATTCGAAGCAGAGAAGGAGAAAGAGGAGAAGAGAATAGCGTTGGAAGAAAGAAAGATAGAACTTGATGCAGAAGAGAGAAGACGGTAGACAGAACTTGAAGTACGGCAGACAGAGATAGAGGAGAATAAATTGACGTTAGAAATAGAGGATAGAGAAAAAATGAGGGAATTTGATTTAAAGAAATTGACAATGCATGCCGAGATAGGCTCTCAGAAGAAAGTAGAAATACTAGCTCCAAGAATGGGAAAAGTAGAAATTACTTAATTGTTATGACAGTGCAGATGGTGATATTGGTATTTTCCTAACATTGTACGGGAGACAAGTATCTCAAATGAAAATAGACAAGGAAGAATGGGTATCGTATATATTAAGCTTATTACCGTTAGAAATAGCCAGCATAATTACAAGGGAACCGGAGATAAATAATTACGTATATATGAAAGATTTGTTGTTCAAAAGACTCAAAATGTCACCGGAAGAATTTAGACAGATGTTCATGGATCACAAGAAGGAACTAGCAGATAATTAGCGCGATTTTGGTTTTCAGTTAAAAACGTACTTTAGTGAATGGGTACTTGGAATGAACGTAACATTTTTTGATGGATTTACTGAGTTATTAGTAACTGATCAAATTATGCGAAAAATACCACCGGAAACCAGAGAACGTTTTACTGAGGAATTTCCGAGAATAAAAGAAGTCGATGTATTACTTGAAAAACTAGATGATTTTGATACAGCGCTGAGAGGATTCAAACCCACAAAATTGCTAAATAAGCAAATTGAATGTTTAGATAGGCAATATATTAAATCGTACACACACACACACATATATATATATCGCACATTATGTATGAAATACATTCGTCAGACCCAAAATCTCGCACCATACTAAGAATAACTAAATAAACTAAGAATAAGCAACAAACGTACAAACTTGAACAACTAAAACAAACCAAAACGCTATGGCCTCGTCAGCAGTGATCATTTTATGAAAGTGCAGCAATGTTTCAGATTAAATACCATACACAAAAAAACTATTATTCAATAGTGGCAGTGATTTTCGGCAAGAGTGTCGTAAATCATAAATCAAATGCATAAAAACAATTGAAAGCATATCACAAACACTCCACACTGGACCCGACGCCACAATAAACAGCACATCTCCCAGTCTGCAGATACAGTTGTTTTAAAACTTATGTGTAATATACATTGAAACAGCAATACAAATTATTTTACCCAAATCTGAACCACACAGCCACAAAAGACAATAATCAAGATCCAGTGATCTATAATCTGTCCATCCTCGTTCTATGTCTGTTGCCACACAATTACAGACATCCTTGTAAAACTGCCCAAAAAGGCTTTAAGTTATACCAATCATTAACTGTCAATCATATAGAAACTACTCGAAAATGAAGACTGCCTATAAAACTAGTATATTTATTAATGAACTTCAGAGTTATGTTATTTTTATAATACAAAATTGTAGCTAAATGGAAAAGTTCTTTAAAAAATAATTTTTTACTCGAACAGAATTTATAGTAGCAAAAAATCTAAAGTTATAAACTAAGAAAGAAACCGTTTTAGGTCATACCACGTGTACAAATATAATAATTTTCACAAAATCAAATACTTTTGAAATATGGCAAAATCTTGAAGATATCATCCTAATCTGGACATGGTAGCATATGTGCTACCATACAGAAATCATTTAAAATATAATAAAAATCTCATTTTTTCATATTTTTAATTTATTTGACCCACAACAGCATAAATAAGACAAAAGAAAATGCATACCCATTTCTTGTACTGGGAATTAGAGGATTAAGTTTTTTGCGTACTTTTATATAATATATATATATATATATATTTGCATTTCCATTGGCATTAGAAATTTTGTTCTTGTGCTGTTTATTGGTAATTTATGTACCCCATTTCAGAATTTAAAAAAAAAATCACAAACCTGGTAAAAATTTAGTAGAAAAATTTACCATTAACATAGCATAATTTGTTAAGCATAAACGAAAACATCCACGAACTTTTTAAAGATTTTTTTTCCTTACTTTTACAAAATAGATTTATTTTTTGCTACTTTGTGCCATTTCTTGAATTTGAACCAAATGATCAAACATATATCTTTACAAATAGGCATTATTTGTGAAGATTTATAGCCATTCAATGTTGCACCATACTTGGAGCCTTTACAGTTTTAAATTGGAGTTTTTATATTTTTACGCCGAATACTTTTTCGTTTCATTTCATGAACTTTTAATTTTTTTAAAAGTATCTAAGAAAAGCGAAGATCGTAAATTGAGCTGATATATGAATCTGAATCATTGAAATGCATGAGGTGTGACCTAATAGCATAACGATAAATTTTTCAAAAGAAATTTAATAACTTCCTATGGGGATAATGCATTTTTAACAAAAGAAGTATAACATGAAAAAGTTTTTATAGTGTAATAAAATAAGATATTTTTTTAAGACGAAAACTAAAAATATATTATCTGCTTTGAAAATTTTTAAAGCATAAAATGATTCTAACAAAGAATTTGAGAAAAAAATTATGATTGATTAGAACATTTTTGTATTTCATTTTCCGAATTTCACATAACGTAATATTTTGTTTTTCGAAAACAGTTTTCTTTTTTTTCTTTTCGAAGAAAGAATCCTCAAAAGAATCCTTACATAATTTCTTAATTAACTTAGCCAATAAATTTTAAGCATATAGGATATTTCTAAAGTTATTCATAATTAGCGTTTAAAAACAAAAACATTTTTAATTATTCGTGTAAAAAAGAAAATTTAAATTAAAATACGAAAAACTTCACATATTTAAGAGTAAGTTTAATTTTCCGACATTATGATGCGACATCTCGGTATTCCTTATTAGACAAGTCTAATTAAGGGTATATCTAAAAGATTTCCCGTTTTATACATTTTGATCTGATACTATTTTCTCAGTTTTTACCCGACTGCCAAGAAGGGTTTCGAAACATCCCAACGGCTGGATGGATTTTAATGAATGTGGTCTATATCAATTCGTCTTAACCGTCCGATGGTTATAGGCTAGGTTTTGTATTTATAAATTAAAAATGGCGGCAGACACGAAAAAAATTACGCACCATATTGAGTGGCATATGATTGGATAGGTCTTTCAAAATGAAGAATATGTTTCATTGACTATTTTACAGCCAGAAACCCCGTTTAAATATTACACAAGCTGGAGTTGTGTAAATCGGATCTCTAGATTTACTGTAACTCTAACCATAATAGGCATATATAGGCCTCTTCAAAACAGTGCTTACAGATAGGAACTAACAATTAAACACAGCTTAAAAGTCATCAATACAAGTAAATAAAAAAATAGGTAAGTAATATAAAAAATAGTTTATCATTGATGAGAAATAATTAATTATTTCGCTTTTTTACGTAGTCGGGTTTTTTGATTGTTTAAATTTAATTTGTTATTAATTTTCAGTTTTAGTTTAACTAAACTATCTGGTTTAAGAACGAATAAATCTCAAATATCAAGCTTTCGAGAAATAAAAAAAAAAAAAAAAAAAAAAAAAAAAAAAAAAAAAAAAAAAAAATCTGTAAAAATTTTAATCAATACCCAGCAAATTTGTACTGCAATTTCATAACTTTCTTGCGTTATAGATTAGTACTCGAAATCAGTATATGTATGAAGACTTGAGTTTCAACATTCGCCTTATCCAGAAAATCAAACTGTGGGAAATCGCAAAAAACCTCAACTGCGTAAATTGGTTTTCATTGCGAATCAAGATTTTACAATGGCAGAAATACAGGATAAAACTAGTTTTTCCACATTTTTGTGTTTTTTCGGTACAGGTTTCCCATGAAAATAGACAAATAGAAAAACACGATTTTTTTTTTTTTTTTTTTATTGGACAAGGCGAATTTTGAAACTCATATTCTCATATATATATATATATATATATATATTTATTGGACAAGGCGAATTTTGAAACTCATATTCTCATATATATATATATATATATATATATGAGAATATGAGTTTCAAAATTCGCCTTGTCCAATAAAAAAAAAAAATCGTGTTTTCAGTTAATAGTTATGAACTGTTGGAAAAAGTAATAAGGTATAAAAATAAGATTACAGGATTGTATGCATACGAGTTTGCAGATTTGTTTAACAACATCGAGATTGAGGATTTGAGGGAGAAGATATTGGAGGTGTATAATAGGTATGGTGATTTACACATGGATTTAAGTGAATTTCAAAATTTGTTTCAATTGGTGGTTCAAGAGAATTTTTTATATGAGGGCAATAAGGTATATAAGCAGATTAAGGGTATCCCCATGGGGGGGAGTTGCAGTTCAATTTTGGCCGACATGTATCTAGATATATATGAAAATATAAGTGAATTACATAAAGACATAATGAGTTTCAGATATATCGACGACGTTTTGATTATCGAGCTGAATGGAATAAAGATTAACCATGAATTTAAATATTATCCTAAAAATTTAGAATTGAAACTTTCCGGTAGTCACAATAGTTGCAATACAAATTACTTAGATGTAAATCTAAAAATAGAAAACAGAAATTTAATTACATCGGTTTATGATAAAAGAGACGATTTTAACTTTAAAACAATTGCAATATTGAATTTCAATTCAAATGTCCATATATCGGTATTCAGAAACATTTATATTAACGGTTTAAACAGATTAAACCGATTGACATCGGATAGTGTCATTTTGAATGAGGATATGCTGAAATGGTACGTCACTGCTGTGAAACAGGGTTATCCTGTGAGTCTGGTCAAAAATATGACGTATAATTATGTTAGAACTTGCAAGAACAGAAGTGAATTGATGCCTTTACTCGAAGCGTGTGGTTTACGGAATGTAGTGGAAACAGATCGCTTTTGATATGGATTGATTTCGGTCGGTCGGTTTCATTTAGCGTTAATCTTGTTTCATTTGTTTTTTCAATATGGTCTCGACAGGTAAATCTGGGAAATGTTGCATGCTTAAAAACAGTTTTAACCCTGCATTAGTGTGTCATAAGCCACACAGACCTGTCTCCATGTTTAATTAGTTATTTGCCTTGTTTCTTATGGTTGTTTTGTTTAAGTTAAAGTTGGTTAAGTTGTGTTTCTTTAAGTTTGTTTATTAAGTTAAATCATAGTTCTTATTTGGTTTGGTTAAGTTAATTTTGTGCTTCAATTAAAGTTTACAGTTTGTGGTAATGCTTGAAATAACTATTGGAATTTTTAACTATATATATATATATATATATATAGTTCTAGTTAAAAAATATTTAAATCATAAAAGTGAAAACTGAATAATTAAGAAAGTTTTTAGAAATGAAAATAAGCTGAAACTATGAACAAAGATGTTCATTCCCCAATTTATCTTAATAGGGATAAAAAAATTCAAGTCAAATGCCGTAGAATGGTTTTTTGGCGTCTGAAAAGCAAACGAGGAATTTTTTTCAAACTTTCAGATATTTTGCAGGTGATTGGAAGCTTAGCATTAAAAGGTTAATCGACGTAGAATGGAACAGCTCATAGGTTTTGTGTAAGATTCTTTTATGACATGGCCATAAATTTGCAAGCAGTTTCACAATGTGCACTTCAAAAATCGTGCCGTAGATCTTCGTATTTTAAATCGAAAATGTCACAGTTTTAAACTGATTTTTGGAAATTTTTGAAATACTTCTGATACTAATTCTGAAAGCCCAAAATGTTTTCAGACCAATTTTTAGTATAGCTAGTCAACTGATATTCTTTCCTAATATGATTATAGCTTATCCTTCGGCTGCATACTGATCTCTTATTCTTACTTCTTTTGTGGTGCCACAGAAGGAAAAAAAGGAAATATCTCAGAGATTAATTTCCCGTCTATTTACCTACGTGTACAGCGAAAGTGACAGATCCTTTAGAGTACAAAACGTTATTTTTTTTTTTTTTTTTTTTTTTAGTTCGTCATTCTCTTTTTATCCTGACGACTAAGTTAGAAATGTTTTGTTGTACTTGTTTTGTAACAGTCATTATATATCACCATTTTATGTAATGCTATAGTATGTATTTCCGTTAATATTGATTAAAAAAATTTATATACATAAGTATATATTTTAATCCAAGCATTTCCCTTTTCAAACAATTTTTTTAAACAGTGTTTTGATTTTCTGTTTCATTCATTTTATTTGATGATGATTTATTTGATGATTATTTGAGATGAAATTTTTCTTCTTATTATTAATTGAAAAAAAAATATATTTTTATTTTTTAAAGGAGGATAGCAATTATATTTTCATATAAATAGTACGGATTTTTTTTTCTGTTTGAAATCGAAACTCTTACCGCATGTATTGTAATATTTACAAAATTATCTGCATGAATATGCCTGTCCGAAATTTATCTAATTATTTAAAAAAAAAAAAAAAAAAAAAAAAAAAAAAAAAAAAAAAAAAAAAAAAAAAAAACCTACAAAAGAGAACATTACTATAAAACGTCCGGAATAAATTATGACCTTTTATGTTTGAAAAATTCCAGGCTTTAAATTTTTATACCTAGGATCGTATTATTACGAAGACTAAGACTTTGATAGATAATAAAAAGATCCCTGTATTTTAAAAGTTTTTGAATTTGCCTGAAAAAAGTTAAATATATTTCACGAACTGGACCCACAATCGAACCTAAAGTATTCAAAGAGATGATGTGAAATTTCATAGCTTTTCGAAAAGCTCTTAAAAAAACATTCTTCGAGGATTATTATTTATTAATAAAATAATCGAAAAATTCTTAGATTTTTTTTTTTTTTTTTTTTAAGGGATATTTTCAAGTTTAAGAATTTTTATTATATGATATAATTCTAATGTAATTTTTAGGAACTCTTTTATTGCTATGTCTACATATGGGGTGCACAACCTTTTTAAGAGAATGGCCACTTACAAAAATTTCTGGGTTGTCGAGGGCCACATCAGTAACACGGAGATAATTATATTTCGGGGAGGTGATCTGTGGCCTATAATCAGATAAAAAATATGATTTCAGAGGAGGAGGTGGGAGATTTACCCCTCTAGCTTCCCCTACCCAGTAAACATGTCCAATTCAATTGGCAATGATATATGAACAGTAAACGTTTGTATATATAACATAGAGATAGAGCAAGGATTATTTAGAAAGAGTGATAGTATTCTTTGACTTTATTTGGGGGAGTAAATTTTGTTCTATTAAAAGTGCTAAAAAACAAACATAGCCATGAAAGTGGCTAGTGTCGAAAAAAATGTAATTTTATGAACGAAGGGGAGAGGAGGAGTCGATCAACGAAATTTGCGACTATTTTCGTGCTTGATTAACGAAATTCGCAATTTTTCCACGTCCGAACAACGAAAGTTGCAATTTTTCCACGCCTGATCGAGAAAATTCACGATTTTTCCGATCATCTTTATGTACCTCATCAACGAAATTCGCGATCTTTCCGCCCCCGGTCGACGAAATTCGTGATTTTTTGAAGCTCATGACAAAACTCGCGATTTTTTCGTGCCCGATCGTCGAAATTTGCGATTTTCCGCGTTCAATCAACGAAATTCACGATTCTTAACTGACTGACGAAATTTGCCCTTTTTCCCAGCACCAAATTGAGCAAATTCCTCAACCGACCAACGATTTTTTCATTTTTTCCGCGCATCAGCAGGGATGACAGGGATGCGCGAAAATTCGCGATTTTTCCGTGCCTGATGAACAAAATTTGCTACTCTTCCGCCCCTGATCGACAAAATTTGCGAGTTTTTTCTTCCCGACCAACGAAATTCGCTATTTTTTCGCGTCTGATTGACAAAATTTGCAATTTTTCCTGATCAATAAACTTAGGGATTTTTCCGAGTCCGATCAACGAAATTAATGATTTTTCCATGCCCGATCAACGAAATTGGGGATTATTAACTGACCTTGACGAAATCATTTATCCTGTCGCAAATTGATGAAATTCGCGATAACCAGGCGAAATACGTGGTTTTTCCATGCTTGATCGACGAAATCTGTGATTTGTCCGCGCCTGATCGACAAAATTTGCGGATTTTTGCGACCGATCAACCAAATTTGCGATTTTTCCGAGCCTCATCGACAAAATTCGCTATTATTCAGCACCCGATTAGCGAAATTCGCTATTCATAATTGACAGAATTTTCAATTTTTCCAGCTGCAAATTGATAAAATTCATGATTTTTTGTTGCGACCTATGGACAGAAATTTTAATTTTTTCCAGTTAGAAATTGACGAATTCGCGGGCCACATGTTAACCCATCGCGGGCTACAGGTTGTGCATCCCTAGTCTACAACATTAATAATAAAATTAAGAATACATAATGACAGTTGGAAGACGCAGAAATTCAAATTACAATCCATGAAATAAAATTACAATCTATAATGCCAGTACTGTGTTTTTTAATGGAATCTATAATTCTCTGCCGGAGATACATTTAAGAATTTTACTTTTATGTAAGTGATTTTATTAAATGTGGAATGATTAACACAATTATTAAAACAAAACCCTTGTTCAAAATTTAAACTTGGCATTGTGCTAAGCCGGCTTCTAAAGTAGGTCGGAAATTTGCAACGCCGCCTTGGTCCGTTACGCGTTTTTCCAGATATGTTTTTAATTAACTTTTAAAGACAAATGAAACGTATTAAGAGATCCACTCGATGCAAACTAGTCTCGAATCCCATAGTATTTATGTGATTAATTCCAATTAAATAAGTATGTTTGACTTCTATTACTTTTATACTGCTACGGGGCATTACATTACGCAAACATATCATTAAAAGTTGTTATCTAGACATTAAAAGCCATTGATACATAGAGTACGCCGCCCCAGTTAATATCTCGATTAATATCTCGGCTAATTACAGACGATTTTATTTTCGAAAATCATTATAAAAAATGCTTTTATACTCCTTCTACGATAGGCACATCCAGCGAAACTCAACAACCTTGTTGAATGACTGCAAGTCGAAATTTGTGTGTAACGGAAAAATACGATTTTCTCAAAAACTATGTGACCTAGCGTAATCTCTATAATTTTCCTGCAAGGTTTAAGTTAACCTCTACTTCGCCTATTTTTTTTTTTTTTTTATAATTTTAGTTTCATTAGATTCGAAAATAGAGGCGGGGGGCATATTTTTGCACTCCATTTTCGACGATATCTCTGAACATTTAATACCTAAATTTAAAAGAAATATATTTTTGAGTTCAGCGTTATGAAAGCTTTCACATGATATACAAGGAAAACCTTTTTTTTTTTTTTTTTTTTTTTTTTTTTTTTTTTTTTTTTTCAAGTAAATTAATTAGTCCCGCTACACTTTTTCTAGATATGTTTCTGAATGATATATAATATGGAAATATTTGGGTCAATAGATTTTATCCCCCAGTTTGAACCCCCAGTTGTTCCATATTTTACGAGTAAAATGGCTGTGACAGATGGACAAACAGACACAGGAGTGAACTTACAATGGTTCTGTTTTTCCCTTTTTAGGTACGGAACCCTAAAAATTAATAGGGAATACGTAATTTCAATAACCTCATAAGTAATTTTATGCTTTTAAGATTTGGAACACTTCATATGTTGGTTTGAGCAGTGTTATTCATATACTTGCGATTATTTCGTTCCTTTAAACCTTCGCGAACACTATATATTTTTAAGTTTGGAAGTAAACGGAATTTTTTCCGAATATACAAGATTCATTCTGCTTTCATGCTAATAAAAAATGGCTTAATTTTTCTGGTGAAATATGTTCCGCCAGTGTTTCTTGCTATGTAATATTTAATTGATTTATTTGCACAGCTGTTTTTTGGACTTGGTTCAAAATAAAGATGTTAATTTTTATCGAGTAAAACAATTGACCCTTTTGGTCAGTTACAAGATTACTGAACTGTATTTTGTTAAATAGGAAAAAAAAACTTAAAGTTAGTTATTATTTTAAAAATGCATAGCTAATATGAATATATATATATATATATATATTCATATTTATTTTGTGCGTTTATTAATAATATGACTTATCAGAATGTTTTCATAGAATGCAACATAATTCTTAAACCAATTAGCACAATTCTTAATCATATCATACCACAAATTCATAAAGTTCTTTCATAAGAAAATTTCCTAAATTTAATTATATGAATAAAAGTTTCACTGTGAACATTGTTCTCATTTTTTCCCATAAGTTATTCCACTTAAATTTCATTTTAGCTGTTTATAAATCTCTAAATCATAATTGGATTGATCATTTTATATCAGAAAGACAATTTTCTAATTAAATCCTGAGATCTGAAATAATTTCTCCCTAGTTCATTAATAAGCGATTTTATGATGATTTTCTCCTTTAATGTCATCACATTACGTCGGTTAATTATACCTTTATATAGAGCTTATCAGTCATTCCTTTCGATTAATTATTTTCCAAAACACTGGTTAAAATTGCAATTCGTAATTCAGTAAATTAATGAAATATATTATTTTTTATAGATTGAAATTTATTTCTAAATTAGTAACGATTTCCTTTATTTTACAAATGCATTTTAAGTGTTGTGGAAATAACCCTAAAAAAATTGTGTGTTCCATACAATTAAGATGAAATAAAAAAAATACTGAGTGATATACAGTATAATCAGATAAAAAATATCTAAAGACCTTCAATTTTCTGTAATAGTGAAGGAAAATTATATTATCCGGCAGTAGTGGCGTGTCGGTCTTTTTGACGCCCCTATCAAGTATATTCGCCTAACTCCTCTCCCATTAGAAATAAAATACTGAAATTTCTTTTAGTAGACTTTAAGTATTTCTTCTCCAGCATAGTTTGGTAGCAAAACGTATCTGTTTGTATTTCAGGTATATTTTTGCAAGCAAAATTTAATTCGTGGAGAACACTGCGAAAGAATTACCAGACACAGTTCATTTTTAGCTTTAACAATATTGCAAAACTCGTGAGAAAATGTATGCTTTAAGTAAACTACAAATTTATAACTGCAGTTAAATGCAATATTCGAATATTAAATGAAAATTCTTTCTACTTTTATTTTTTCGTATGCTGGGGCAAACGGCAAAAAGACCGAACGCGACCAATAGAGTTCTAAAATAAGACGGGGCTCTTCCCATGTTATTTAACTTTTATATTTGATTTTTCAAATGAAAATTGTCAAAATAAATTTACAATATTTTTAACATCCAATACTGCACTAAAAATAATGGGTTCTCAAAATTGAGTAAAAAAATACTAATTTTTAAATGCGTCACATACTCAAAATAGCTCCAAACCAAATGTACTCAAAATGGAGAAACACATGTACTCATTTTTGATTCCATGGATGTGGCAAATATGAATCGTTATGTACTCATTTTTTATCTTATGTATGCATTCAAATATGAAGTGTTTATGTACTCATTTTTTACCCATTGTATGTATTCAAATAAGAACTTGAAAATTGCTCTCTGTTAAATATTCAATACATTTTTTTCTTATTTTACACAATCAGCTGTACATTCAGTAAGTATTACATTAATGCAAATATTAAATTATGCACAGTATTTTAAAGGTGTTTGAAAACAACGCTTCTGCTATACAAATTTGAAGTTAAACGAGATGGCGTCCAAGATGACCTTTTAGTAACACGTGCGAAATCAAAATAAGATATCGGGCTAAAAGACGCACAATTTATAAAACACTTTGAAAACTAAAATAACGTAAATGTAAAAGAAAAATAATTTTCGCATCAAGGGGTTTCGCCCCCTCCCCCTCCCTCCCGAGACACTTTACTACAGATTAAAGTAAAAATGTTCTGACATTTATTTCCCGCTAAAAATTATTAACAAGAAATATTTAATTATTTACTAAGAAAAAATAGTAAAATTATTATCAAGACACGCTAAACAATTACTTTTAAGACATGAGCATTCTTTTCAAGCACTTTTAAATCATTTTAAAATACTGTGCATAATTTAATATTTACATTAATATAACATTTACAAAAGGTACAACTGATTACATTAAACAACAACAAAAAAATGTATTGAATATATAACAGAGAGCACTTACTTTCAAAGTAGTTGGCGAAATATTGATAATACAATTTTTCTAATTATTGTTTTCTCGAACAAATCCTCACTTAGCACACAGACCAAACCGAATTTAAGAAGCACTGATAAACAACAACAACAACACAATGCAACCTTACGCGTTATAAAGGATACACGGGATATAGCTCCTTCAGATGAATAAAAATATAATATTTTACCTCTGATTTCCACGGTGTATTACACGGTGTTTTCCGATTAAAGGACATCTTTTAAGCCTCCATGAATGAAATAAACTACTACAAAGTGCAAAATTATCGTTTCGTTTTGGTTTGATAACATGTGATATATCAAAATTGAGAAAGCATTAGGTTAATTTTTGATCCAAACGTACTCAATTCGATATGAGTACAACGATTTACTCATTTTTGAGTACTTCATATTTTTAGTGTGATACAATCATCTACTGTAAAAAAGACAAAATACTTTTTGAAGAAAAGTCGACATGTCGACAGTCGACAAAAGAGATTCAAATTATTTTTGATTTAATATCAACAAGTCGATTTTAAAACAGAAAAAAAAAAAAAAAAAAAAAAAAAAACGTTATATATGATATTTTATAGAGCATTATTACATGTAAACATCTTTTAATGGAATTAATTTTTCACTAGCATATATCAAGTGATACCATTTTATAGACTCTAGTGACTTATAAAGTTACGAACGCGGACAATCACGTTGTCAGCATTGGAAGATATCATGATCCATCCTAGAAACAATTTCAAGAAATGGAATCCAATCTTGTGTAATTGAAAAACAGAGAAAAATTTGAAAAACAAAATTATGTCCCCTCCTCTGGACAAGTGATTCGGGATGATCATTAGTCGTACATAACATGTGTGTAGATGCTCTAATATAAAATAGACTCCCGCTGATTCTGATATAACTTCATTTAACAAAACCACTTTTCCTAAGATTGCTGTCATTTTCCACGGTGTGGTTTACCTCTATCCCGGCTACGTCAGACCATATTGAATATGTGAGTACGATGTTGGTGAACCGTTATTTAAAAATGTTACTAATAATGTCGGTGCTCCATTTACAAAAGAATACATAGAGAATTCGACATTAAATAGCATGAACTAAAGGATGATGGTACATATTCCCAGATAAATCATGTATAATAAAATCACATAATTTATTGAACAGCATTATGTTGGTTGCTTTTCATTGTTGTTCTTTTAAATTAAATGCAAGTCATACATCAGTTTTTAAAATTTGCTTTCGATAAACAGATTTTATGTTTTTTTTAAAATAAACTAATATACACTTTACCCTTATATATATATATATATACATATATATACATATATATATATATATATATATATATATATATATATATATATATATATATATATATATATATATATATATATATATATATATATATATATATATATATATATATATATATATATATTATATATGTATTACTGTTTAAGCAAATACCGGGGTTGTTTTCTGATTTATCCTAAACGTTCGTCATACTTCCATCACTAAATACATCAGATGCAAAATAATTATTCAAAAGAATATATTTTTTTTTACTTTTAAATATACAGTTTTCTATTTTCGTGCTAAATTCAACAGTTCATAAAATGTTACACATTGAAATTAAATCATAAAGAGCTCAGCTGAAAGGAAAGCTGAAAATTTCAATACACTTTATTCTGCAAGGTTGAATTTTCCATTTATATTTTAAATTACATTTTTCTATCATTATCCATATTTGGCATTGTTTATTTATTTATCTTACTTTCGGATTAACATATTCTACTTATTATAGCATTATGTTTTGTAATGTAAGTATTCTACTTAAAGAATACAATTTTAAGATTAAACTTTTGGATTTGAAAAGGCTTTTACTTGATATAATATATTGTATTATTAATAAATTTGAATGCGTGAATAGTCGCGAATATCTTAAAAATGAACTCACCCTAACTTATTTAAATTACATTTTACTTGGATTTTGAAATATAACTTATAAAATGTATATTAAAGCATCACTGCAGTACATTTCCTTTAACAAAATCTTAGAAATAAAATGTGCTGAAAATTAAATTGGCAATAAAAACCTTTTTACTGAAATCAAATAAATGTAATGGTTTTTATAAATGAATTTATTCACGCGTCTTCTAAATAAATTAAAGTTAGGATAAAACAAATAACAGTACTTTTCACAGTATTTAATAAGAATGACGTTTTTCAATCGTAGTATTTCTTTGTTCTAGTTTTTGATACACATGTTTAGACCAAAGATTTCTAAATTAAATTAATCATAAGAAATGCGCTAACATATTTTTAAAGTGAATAAAATGGAGTGTTTTATTAGTATACTTCAGTTTATAAACAAAATAATCACAAATACACAATTTTGAAACAATACAAAAGTATATAGCAATAATACTAAAAATTACAAATAAATGAAACTGAAATCTTTACATGCTACATATTGAAATATTTTTTTCCGAATAATAAAATTTAAATGATTCTTACAAGTTTTTTTTTTTTCAATAATAATTTATTATTATAAAAACATTAATGGAATTCTAAGTATCATGCAAAAAGCATGAAACATATTAGTTATAGCCTTCCCTTTTATAATTTTTATATAATATTTAGGAAAAGTTCATGAAAAAAATTAAAGCCCATTTTTAACAAGAATAAACATGAACAAATATTGATCTTTTAACGAGTTAAAGATTATTTTGACTAGTTCCAAGAGTACTTGCAATGTAAGTCACACAAGTACAAACTGCTACGTACAAACTGCTGATTGTTCCGAGCGTCTTGGATAAAGCATTGCTATTTTGTTTTATTTTTCCAAAGTAAGAGCTTCAATTTCCATAACTATCCGCCAGAATTTTTATAGAATATCCGTAGCACAAAATATTTTGAACTTGGACTGTTTTGTTTAAGCTACCAACCTGGACTAAGACTGTAAACACCAACAATTCATTTTAGAAGTAGCTACATTTAAATAAAAAGCCGCGCAATCTCTCCTACCAAAATAGGAGAGTTTGCTCATCTGCTACTTAGGAAAGATGGCGCGTTTCCCCATAAGTTCCAGTGCTAGGAAGAGATTACTCAACTTATCGGTAAAGTTGCATGAACTGCAAATTTCGTATAAAACATTTGAATGAATAAATTTTGAAATAATTTTCGAAAAACACATAATTATTGAAACTAAATTTGGCAACAAATTATTTTGCAAAAAAATATTTTTGCAGATAAAAATTTTGTTAATAAATTAATAATATATTTGTTATGAATTAGTTAAATTTTTATATATCTTTTTTT
Organism: Maratus speciosus; assembly: GCA_963932465.1. Lineage (NCBI taxonomy): Eukaryota > Metazoa > Arthropoda > Arachnida > Araneae > Salticidae > Maratus > Maratus speciosus. Next base: position 538,614,944 of record OZ010786.1, on the reverse strand, counting down.
TAAATTTATGACCAATTAATTTGCTAATAAATAAATTTTGTTAACTAAAATAAATTTTCTAATATTTTTTTTTTTTTTTTTGGCGAATAAGTAACGCGTGTTAAAATTTCTAACGCATTTTTCAGGTCACAAATATTTACAAGAGGAAATGGAAGAAGAAGGGATCATGTACCGAAGAAAATCTAAAGTCCACCGTAAAGGCAATACAAAATAGTTCACTTAAAATGCGTACAGAACGCAGGGAATTCATTATTCCAAAATCCACCTTGAGAAGTAGGCTGAACAAATCAGCTGAATATAAGATGCTTCTAGAAAAAATAGGATAAAAAACTGAAAGGAAAGAAACGTATCTCAACGAATATGAGTGCATTGAATGCCTGGAGCTGTACCAGGAAACAACTTCGATCAGTGACTGGATTCAATATTGCTTGTGGCAGATAATTGTACGAAAGCTGCACGATTTACAACATCGATAGTGCATCGATTGTAGACGAATACAACTTCAGTTAGCAAACAAACTGTAGAAATAAAAAGGAAGTAATTTTCAAGCTAAACATGTTATCAAGTTGTTTATTGTTGTTTTGTAATTTTAGCAGGGTTTGCTTTTTCTGATATTTTAATCTTTTTCTTAAATTAAAATTCTTTAATGGTTGTTAAAATTATTTCTTTTTTTTAAAGATAAGGTTGAAACATTCACATCTAATACAATAATATTTATTCACAGAAACCTTACAACAATGTCATTTAAGCGTAAATATTATTATTAACAATTTAATTGTAGTTAATATTAATAAGAATCTCTTCTACCAATGTGCGCAATCACTCCTACCCATGTGCTTTATATCTCCTAACCTGTAAGGAGAGATTGCGCAAAATAGTTTTTTTTTTCTTTTATTACTGCTGTTCTATTAAATTACAGCCTAACAACAAAATAAAAATTGAAATCCATAAAAAGCAAATCAAGTAAAAATTATTCATGGATAGCTTAGCAAAAAAAATAATACTTAGATTTTTTATTATTATTCTTTTGAAATATGCGCAGACTCTCTTCGCTTTACCTTACATATTTCCATTAGTTTAAATTTGTATTGTAACATCTTTGCTAAAATGAAATAAGTAATATAATTAATTTTTTTAAATAATTAAAATTTTAAAATCAATTCTTCAAACAACAAAATCCTTTTAAACAATTTGTTTTATGTTAATTTTGAGCATGATGATATTATAAACATATTTGACAAAATCTCCCTTTCACAGTTAATAAATTTCTTAACTTATACTATAAAAATATGCCCATTAAAGTTTTAATAAAATCAAAATAAGACACGTTTCTTAAATTAAATTTTCAAGTTATAGTAATTTATGGAAGATTTTATTCACGTCTTTTACTTCATTTAAATAACCAAACTTCGAAAGTACTGTCTGTCATTGTTGTTACATATTTTATTCAGATGTAATTTACATATATTATAAACTGTTATCATAAGAGAACTACAGAGAAATGTAAATCATATTTAATAGTATATAATGCGCATTTTATCTTTTCAAAAATTTTATGCCTAAAAATCTGTTGGCAGAGGATATTTTCTACAACTCTAAAATCTTTCAAAAATTCACTGGATACAAGTCGTAGATAGTGTGATACAATTAAATGAGCATGGAAAAGTAATAGAAGTGATTGCACTCTTGCATGCTGCAACTACTACTTTATACGTTTACTGCTCAAATGACTGTATGAAGCAATGATTTTATCTTAATTTTGAATAACTAAAAATAAATAAATTCAAACCTTAGAAAATCAAATTATGTTGCTTGTCACAGTTATATAATTTTCACACCTCTGAATAACAAAAGAATAACAATACGCACATTTTTTTTAGAATCTCTATATGTATTTTAAAATTAACAAAAAATATCAAATGCGCTTATTATAACTATTTCACTTCCATCTCCCCTAACACATTCTGTAACTTCACTTTGATCTGTCATAATTGATATCACATGTCATTTTAACTTTAATAACCATGTCTAAAGGAATCTTATTCTTTATTTCTGATTCAAGATTAATTTGAAATCCAAGGATTTCCCTCGATTTAAATATTATTGTACACGTTCTGCACAATGTATATATTTTGCTAGTTTTTTAAAATAAAAAACTGCACTGCGCTATATAATACACGAGTGGACAATATACATGTTAAAGAATGTACTTTTCAAATATTCTTTTACATATTATATCATAATTTTTCTTTTTTATGATAATTTCGCCTTGAAAGAAAACAGCAAAATAATTATTTGAAAATAAAATACTTATAGAATATATTTGTATAAAATGAAAGAACACTTACAAGAGAAGCAGAAAGAGAAACTTTTAATGAAATTTAAAAATAGTATCCTCGTGTCAGCACTTTGACATTGCCGAAAGCTAATATTTGTATTTCGTGATGAGCTGATCAATTAGAGCAACATTTGTGTTTTAAGAGTTCAATTACACGTACTGGATAAATTGTTTGTCCGTCTCTAATGGCTTTTTCTGCAACAACTGTTTGTAGTAATTATGTTCATCATTGATTGTATGTTTTACTTAAATTTTATTAAATTTAAATATATTTAATATAAATTCATTTGAAATATGACATATTTGAAATAAAATCTTCCAAACAGTGTTTCAAATGATTTTTTTTTTTTTTTTTTTTTTTTTTTTTTTTTTTTTTTAACGATACATACATTGGAAACAGCGCTTCAAAACAAACAAATTTAACGAAGTAATATTAACATACTTAGGAAAATGATATTATTTATACTTAACAATGACTGAAAAAAATATAAATATTGCAAAATATTTCCTTTTTACACTATTGTTTATTATATGTTAATGAATTCAAATTTTTATAAAAAATGTTTTATTGGAAATTTATTTTTACATTGACAGTTTCGTTAAAATATGTTTTAATTTACTTTAATTTAGGAGACCAGATTTGTGATTTTCTTTCTTTAATTAATTAAATCTTTCTTTAATCACTTAAAATGTTGCACTGCTATGATAATATTTAAGTTTGAAATTTAGAATTATGAATCCGTGAATTCTAATTTCGTGCATAAATTATTAGACATTCAAATATATGAATATTATAAAAACACCAATCAATTAAAAAAAAAAAAAAAAAAATTAAGATCAGACTGTCACAACAAAGTGTATCGCTGCGTAAAATAAAGAAAACAAATAAATTCTTAAAATGCTAAATAAAATAAAATAAGACAGACTTGAGCACAGTTAAAAAATAAAATTTATTAAAAATTACTAAAAATTACTAAAAACATTTTAAAATACAATTAGTGTTTTTAGTATTTTTTAGTAATGTTTTATATTTTTTATTTTTTAACTGTGCTTAAGTCTGTCTTATTTTATTTTATTTAGTATTTTAATGTTTTTTTAATTGAGACGTTAAATGTATATGTATATTGCAAAATACATTTTAGTGTCCATTTTAAGATTTTTTAAATAAAGTTTGAGGTACAAGCCAGGTATGCCACATCACGTATTGTAATTGAAAATCGACATGCCAATTACCATGTTACAAAATATCCACCAACCAAAGCTTTGCAATGGTACGCGACTTGCAGTAAAAAAAAAAAAAAAATAAATAAATAAATAAAAATAATGAGTAACATCGTAGAAGCAACAATCTTAACAGGACCTTTCAAAGGTGAAGATGTCCTCATTCCTCGCATTCCTGCGATTCCAACGGATATGCCATTTCAATTGCCCAAGTTGATTGGCTTTTGAAATCTCCTTCGACAAAGCTCAGGGCCATTCTTTAGAATTCTGCAGTTTAGATCTAGACACGGATTTCTTCTCTTACGGTCAAGTATATCTTGCGTGTTCTAGAATCCGCAAACCAGACAATGTCTATATCTGCATAGACAATGGGAGAAAAAAATAGTGTTTGCTCAAAAGCACATGTTAGAAACGTGCGCTTCCTCATTTCTTTCTTTTCCATTTAACCAGTCTGAGACACATAAACGCGTGGCCGGTTACAGCTAGTTCACAAATAAATAGAAATTTAGAATTCCTTTTTATGCTGGGCATAAAATGCTAGAATATTGAAAAAATTCTTATGCAATGTATTAAATGGCCTTTTCTTTAATTGTGTAAATAATTAATAGTATTATTATTATTATGTTTTAAAATTGGAAATTTATACATGTTACGACTTTGTGACAAACTATGTTTGTCTTTTTATGTAGATATAGAAAGATTTTGTTTGAAAAGAAACATATCGTATTATTCGCGTACAATATTTATTCTTTTAGTGTTGAGGATAGTGTAGCCTATTCGACTTATATATTCTTTAAGACGAAATCGCAAAAATGTAGAACTGGTAATGTATATGAATAGGAAATGTATAATCTAAAAGCACAGAGCATTACTATAAAAATGATCAAGCAGGACGGTCGTTCTGCCAAGCCAAGCTGAAAAAAAATGAAAACCCAGCCAAACAAACAAACGCCAAGAATAATGGCAAGACACCGTAACTGCTTATTATACTGCAGCCAACTTCTCCATGTTAAATGGACGAAATATGCCAGCGTAAAATTTCCCATATCAAAAGAAGCAATCATCGCAGAAAAATAAAATCAACACCAGAAGGACCTAATAAAGAAGATCTTCAATTTGAGATCAAATGCATCCTCATAAATTAATTATAAACAGAGATATAGATTTTTTAAAATAACGTCGAGATACTGAAAATGACAGATTTATTTTCTTCGTCACAACTTATGTTTAAATCGAGGTAGAGACTTAAATAATGGACAGAAAAGAGTAAGGATGGAATTTTTGGATAGATATTTACTCAATCTACGTGCTTTTATAAAATTCAGCTTTAAAAACATTAATTTTCTATACATAATTAGCGAAAAACTGTTAATTAGTTCAAAAGTTTACAAATTACTCCAAATAGCGATAAACCCGCCAAAATATTTTAGAAATCTTATACTTTTCTTTTATATTATCCTTTTGCATTGATTTCATCGAAGATAACTATGGCTGAGATTCAGATAGATTTTTCGCTGTTAGCGAAATGAGTTTGACCAATCAGAAGCCTGCGTCTTTGAGAATATTTGCTGTTTGTGGATCCCGGCCTATGTCATGAAAGTTTTGAGTCATTTTTTTAGTGCCGTGGATGAAGTGCAATGTTTGTAGAAATGTAGGCTAGGATCCAGATAGATTTTTCGCTGTTAGCGAAACAAGAATCACCAATCAATACCCTGCATTTCTGCAAACAGCGAAAAGTTCACAAAAATGCAGGCTTCTGATTGATGAATCTCGTTTCTCTAACAGCCAAAAATCTATCTAGATTGCGCCCAATGGAGGATATTCCAAATATGGGTTCGAGGCTGAAAAAAGTCACGTGATACCGGTAATTTATCCAAGGAACTTCTAACTGATAAGAAGGGAAGATACTACTACTTTGCCTCATGAACCGTTTCATTGGCTAGCGGGGATTTACATTACACGTCTACGGAGCCTTCCCTTCTTTACGATAGAAGTTTTTACCTTGACCACGTGATCACAATGTAGATGGAATATCCTCCATTATGTTGAACACAATTTTGCATTTCCACATCCAGGAAGGGTATTGATTGTCATAACAACAATACATATTCGAAACTATTTAAGGCACTGATTCTGAACTCCTTTGCTATACATTTCGATATTAAAGAAGTTGTTGTTTCCATAGTAACAGTACTTTTCTGTATTGCTTTCTCTAAAACACAAATATAGAAATTTAAGAAAGAGCGCTCAGAATCAACACCATAACAGAAAGCCTTTATACATAAGAGTGGTGATATATGCACAGGAAGCATGCTCATTTCAAGATTTTGCCGAAAGTATGGCTAGATCGTCTAGAATACCTTGTGTGGAAATTTGCTATCCAAACAACGCTAAAAATTTGTATCCCTTAAATGTGCGACGATACTGCTAAAATCCCAAGTATCGATCACAGCGACATCTGCGGGATTTAGTATTACATTGTACAGACTTGCAATATCTTGCAGTTTGAGAAAATATCCTGCAGATGTCGCTGTGATCTGTATATTTCAGCAGCATCGTTGCACAGTTAAGGGATACAATATTTTAGCACTTTTTTAAGTATTACAGGTATAGCCAGTTTCTACACTATATATTCGAGGTGCTATAGTACGGCAATCCACTTTCTTGAATAGAGGCTATTCTATCTACGTTGTGTTCACGTGGTCAAGGCAAAAACGTCTAACGTAAAGAAGGGAAGGCTCCGTCGACGTAATGTAAATCCCCGCTGTCCAATGAAACAGTTCACGGGAGAAAGCAGTAGTAGTTTCCTGTTTCCCTTCTCATCAGTTAGAAGTTCTTTAGGTAAATTGCCGGTACCACGTGACTTTTTCAGCCTTGAACCCATATTTGGAATATCCTTCATTAGACGATACGCGCATGGACGAGCTTTATTAGACTAGGGAAATAATTCAATATGCATTAGTCTGACGATAATGACACGCTCGCAAAGACCTTTAATCATTTGTTTTAATCACTTCTACCAAAAAACCTTTATTGGCCATATGTCGCTACTTCGTTATAGCGACACACTTGTTCCTAATTGGATCCGGCCTTAATGTATCAAAATACGGAGTTTGCTTTCTGTACTATTCCTGAGCTCAGTTATAACGTCTAGAAATATAGGCCGAGATCCAGGTACATTTTTGCAAACAGTGAAAAGTTAGCAATAATTTTGGCTTCTAATTGGTCAATCTCGTTGCGATAACAAAGAAAAATCTACCTAGATCATGATCATGGTCATGGTGTGGAAACCGGCTATTCCAGTAATACTTTAAAAATTGCTAAAAATTGAATCCCATAAATATTGAAAAATACTGAATGACAAATCTCGATAGCAGGAACATTTTCTAGATCTTCTCTGAGCGAAACGTTTTCTCATTTGATGTCTTTTGAAATAGTTACGTTGGAATGGAGGATATTCCAAATATGGGTTCGAGGCTGAAAAAAGTCACGTGATACCGGTAATTTACCAGAGGAACTTCTAACTGATAAGAAGGGAAGATGCTGCTGCTTTGCCTGATGAACTGTTTCATTGGCTAGCGGGGATTTACATTACACGTTTACGGAGTCTTCCCTTCTTTACGTTAGACGTTTTTACCTCGATCACGTGATCAAAACGCAGATGGAATATCCTCCATTACCATATGTCGCTGTGATCGACATTCATCGTTCAGCCTCTTTCAACATTTATGGGATACAATTTTTTAGCACCTTTTTAATAAGCCGATTTTTAAACTATATCTTCTAGATACTATAGCTACGTTATAGGCCTAGATTATATGTTGTAGAAATCGACTATCCCAGCAATACTTAAAAAAGCGCGGAAATAGTGAATCCCTTAAATATACAACGATGGTGAATTCCAAACAGTCATTTGCAGTGGCATCAGCAGGATATTTTTTAAAGAAGAAAGAGACACGTGTAATGCACCGCTATAGCGTCTAGAATACATAATGTGGAAATTTGCTATCCAAGCAGCGCTAAAAAGTTGTATCCCTTAAATGTGCACTGACGCTGAAATCCAGGGAGCTGATCGCAGCGACATCTGTGATATACTTTCAATGTAAACATCGTATTATTACAGCGGGCTTGACGCCAAGCACACAGGTCAGATGTATGTTAATAAAATGTAAAAAAAAATACTACAGCGTCTAAACCAAATTATAGCGCCTAGAATATATAGTGTGGAAATTGGCTATCCCTGCAACACTTAAAAAAGTGCTAAAATATTGTATCCTTAAAAGTGCAACGATGCTGTTGAAATATACAGATCGCAGCGGCATCTGCAGGATATTTTCTATAATTGCAAGATATTGCTAGTCTATACAATGTAATACGAAAATCCCGCAGATTTCGCTGCGATCGACACTTGGAATTTTAGCAGTATCGTCGATCATTTATGGGATACAAATTTTTAGCGTTGTTTAATAAAATATTTCTACACTAGGTATTCTAGACGCTGTTACCAAATCGTCATGAAGTTTTAGGAAATATCCTGCAGATATTGCTGTGATCGATTCATTGGATTTCAGCATCATTTGAAATTTAAGAGATCCAATATTTTAGCACTTTTTAAAGTATTACTGGGATAGCCGATTTCTACACTATATATTCTAGGCGATGTAGCACCGCGGTAGCCTGTCTTTTTCGTTTACCTCGGAGTAGATATAGATGAAGTCATTTGTAGCTGTTCCTAAACTGTGGCCAACAACACATAAGACCAGTTCATAACGTCACACGGAGTCGATTATCTGTACACGGCAATGGACACAAAAAAAAATCGGCGCGCAGCATTGTACTAATCATCGTGCAAAGACGATCCAACTCTGAGGCTAACGAAAAACACAGGCTACCGTGGTGGGTCCGATTCTTCTTTTTTTACAGACCGCTGGAGTCACGTGATGCTCGAATGCACCAAAGAAGTTGCGTGAAAAGAGCATCACGTGACTCCAGTGGTTTGTAAAAAAAGAAGAATCGGCCCTTCCGCGGTAGCCTGTCTTTTTCGTTAGCCTCGATCCAACTACGTGTGACTTTTAAACATCATGAACTGGCCTATTATGTCATTGGTCGCGCTAACACCCTCCCTCCTGTGTCCACCGTATATAACGGCATCTTGTACTGGAGACTGCTAAATGGGCTGCTATCGGTCAAAATCAAGAGAGAAAAGGGCAGAAGAGAGGGAAAGAACTCGTTTTTTTTGGTAACTAGTTTTTCACACGGGAAGATTGACATGTCTGTTCCTCTCCTTTCATAACTTCATGGTGGTGAAATAAGCCAAAGCCTCCTAAATATTTGAGAAATTCTTGACTCGCGTCACGAAAACATCACACAAAGCAGGCAAAGCAAAGAAACAAAATCATTCATTGGCTCGTGAATATGAACGAGCCAATGAATGATTTTTCTTCTTTGTTTCGCCTGCTTTGTGTGACGTTTTCCTGACATGTGTCAAGGCTTTCTCCAATATTTAAAGGGCGTTGAATAGGCCGCGATCAAGATAGACTTTTCGCTATTAGCGGGGTGAGATTGATCAATCAGACGCCTGCATTTTTCCGAACTTTTTGATGTTTGCAGTAAATACCGAAAAGCCTTCAAAGATGGAGGCTACTGACTGGTCAATGTAATTTTACTAACAGAGAAAAATTTATCTGGATCCCGGACATTAACTTTGGTTGGTTAAAACAATTTTGAATAAAATCAAATCAGGAAGCCAATATTTGTTAACTTTTCTGGTTAGATTAATTGAAATCTTCCTCGTCTATTACTGAAAACTGAGTTACCGTACTTTGGACAAAAAATTGAATATGAGTACACGACTTGTGCATATGTCACCACTCTAACACAGTGTTGCCAGATGGGCTACTTTTTTTAATTCAGATACTTGATTGGCACCACTTTTTTGAAATTGTAAAATGTGCCTTATTTAATGACATATTAATTAAGGCGAAAACAAAGGGAATTTTACCGTTTATAATAAGTGCTGGCAATCAAGAAATCTGAATTTTAAAAAAAGTAGCCCACTGGTAACACTGCTCTAACATATAAATGTTCTCTGTTATGACCATGATTCTAAGTGCAGTTGGTTAAATTTGAGTATCTGGGCATTAGAGAAAGCAATAGTGGCCCACCGTGGCTGAGTGGATAAGACACCATGCCGCTAATCGCTTGAGAGCGTAGGTGGAAGCAGATTCGAATCCCGCCGTGATCCGCATGTGATATGATGTATGTGTTCAATAAATCAAACAAACAAACAAGTAAGCAATAGTGAAAGGTACAGTTGGCATGGAAACATAGACTTCTTTAATTCGTACAGAAAATTAATGAATAGTAGTAAATAACTCAAGTTTAAGATGTAGGCAAATGGTCTGGAAATATCAATGGCTCCCATCTAGTATTTCACAAAATTAATTAAATAGATTCACATGATGTATAACTTGATGCAACTCTTAGCTAATGAAAATTCTGCAACAAGACTTATGTAGGAAGATCTTTTGAATGAATAATTCAGAATTCTGAGAACAAAACGAAGTTCTTAAGGGCTCTTCCTCACACCCCCCTCAAAAAAGGAAATACGATAGAAAGATATAGGAATTTGGATAGCTTCAATATGTCTGTGAACTTTTGTCAGAGTTCAGAAAAAGAGTCTGGGCATTAAAAAAAAAAAATAAATAAATAAAAAAAATAAATAAAAAAAAAATAAAAAAAAAAATTGACGAACGATAAGACTATAGATTTCAGGCAATTTTTAACCGAAAAATATTTAATTCTAATGTATATGCGGCTTTAATAATAGACTATTAAAAATAATCAATTTAGGGGAAATTTTATAGTAAATTAATATCCTCACATTTATGCAAATAGGTATGGATAAACAGACTTGAGTAAAATTACATATTTATTCTTTCTTCTCTATAACACAATCTAAATGAAGATGAAGTTATATGTACAGTTTATATCTTTAAATTTTTAGATTTTTTTTATCAAAAATGTTCCTTTATAATGTCTAGAATTGCTAGATTTACAGATCTTCGATTCTTTAGATCCCTGCAGGGTTTCATTCTCGGATTAACCGTAGGTATTTGTAAAGGTAAATTTATTTTGCAAAACCGTCAGCAAAAAAAAGTTAGAAAAAATAATTAACTGACAGACTAACTGTAAATATATATTTTATTTCGACTCTGTTTTTGACTAAATTTTCATCTTTCGTAGAAAATTTTAAGGAGACATAAATTGAGAAAGACTGATACTTTGAAAGAAGAAATTGACTTTCCTTACTTTTAAATTATTAATCACAATAAAAAATGAATGATAGGTAAACAAAATGTATAACATTGTGTTTGCTCCCTGCTTATAAAGGCTATACAAGGACTAATTTTAATTTGAGCTAGTAGAATTATTTCAATAATATATCATTTGTTTTAAAAAAAGAACTGATATCTACTAAAAAACAACTTTTCAAAAGTAAAAAAAAGCCAAGCAAAAAAAAAAAAAAAAAAAAAAAAAAAAGGTGAAAGTTGTGGCTAAAAATAGTGTGATATCAAATTTCCAAGCTTATATTACGGTATTTATTTAACATTTTTTGATAAAAATTTACCATATGTAAGTCGAGTACCTAAGTATGCGTTGATAGAAAGCCTTTTCTCCTTTACTAAATACATCATAACGTGTTTCTGAAAATTATTTTTTTTTAATTATGCATGATGGGCTTGGCGGCCATCTTTACATATTTTACACAAATTTCTAAGCGCTCAAGCTCGTAACATATTTGCGTTATTAAGAATTTCGAACTTCTAGTTTTAGCTACAGAGAGATAAATTAAAGTTTTTTATTTTGAAAAAACAAATTGATTTTTACTGCTTTAACTAATTAATTAATCCCCCTCCGAAAAAAGAGAATCATAAGATGAAACCTGAAGTTACTTCAGCTTTATTTTTAGACACAAATTTTTAGGCACTCATTTCCATAAATTAAACGAACAAAATGTTTGCTTTAGTAACAATTTCGAACTTCCAATCTTAACAATGAACTTGTGTGCTTAGAAATTTGTGTAAAATATGGAAAGATGGCCGCCAAGCCCATCATGCATAATTAAAAAAAAGTTAATTTTCATAAACACGTTATGATGTATTTAGTAAAGGAGAAAAGGCTTTCTATCAACGCATACTTAGGTACTCGACTTACATATGGTAAATTTTTATCAAAAAATGTTAAATAAGTACCGTAATATAAGCTTGGAAATTTGATATCACACTATTTTTAGCCACAACTTTAACCTTTATTCTTTTCTTTTTTCTTTTCTTTTTTTTTTTTTTTGCTTGGCTTTTTTTTTTACTTTTGAAAAGTTGTTTTTTAGTAGATTAAATTTTCGATGAATTAAATTTTCGATGTTACCTTATCCAGTGCTCATAAAAAATGTTCAAAAGTGAAATGCACGTAACCTGACTGCAAAACATTATAATTAATTACATTTAAAAATGTACAATAACCCTTTGCTTAAACTGAAATAAAAATCGTTTTATTATGTTTTATGCTGAAAGATAATTTAACGCACTACTGCTTCCTAATATTTTTTTTATTGGGGTCTTTTATTTCATCTATTGCATGCACAGTTATATTCGAAACCTCACATTTATCAAATAAAATTATTATTTTATAAGGTTAGTTGGGGCAACTGGGACATGATTTTACAATGTGACCCTGGAGCTTCTGACAATTCAGCTTCAAAAATCTATGTTCATTTCAATTAAAGTCTGAACTTCTGTAAATGTGTTCAGTTAGGAACCCTCTATTAGACAGAAATGCTCAAATTTACATTTTAATATTTAAAAATATAAAGATATGCATATTTCATCTTTCTTTCCTCATGGGTCCAGTTGCCCCCAAAAATGGGGTAACTGGACCAGGGGGGAGTCTATTTTCCACACGCGTTTATATGTTTTCATATCGGATATCAGGTCTTGTTTGAAAAAGTGTAAATAACTTAAAAATTTTTAAACCAGGCAGATCATGTAAATTATATGTCAATAAACAGGGCTGTAAGGGAAACCTTTGCTGTCATTGTGCCTAAAAAAAGCACTAAAAGTGAAAATATTAGATTTATTTATACCAAAAATATAAAACTTAAGTAAGTACTTATGTACTTTAGTATAGATAATAAGTATAAAAGTCACATGGGTATTTTAAGGAAAACATAGCAAGGTAAATCTCTGAACAAAAGGCTACGTAAGTACTTAAGTACTTTATCTTTATCCAGGGGTCGCATTATATAGGGAAAATTTTATTGTTCCTTAAAGAAAGGTGCGATGAAGATATTATTTTCAAAATAGTGGTAGGGACGATAAAAGATTCCCTATAGCATAGCTGCCAACTTTTACGGTTTCCTCTTACCACTAAAATATTACAGTAAATGTTGTTTTATTTAATCGTCGAAATCTTATGATTAAACAAAACGAAAATCTCTATAAAATTTTAGTGGTAACAAGAATGCGTAAAAATTGACAGCTAAGCCTATAGAATGCGACCCCTGTGTATAGTACAATTTCAAGGTCTGGCTATCTGGCTTTCAGCGCCAAGGTACTTGCATTCGTAAAATGTTGAAATAATTTAATGACACCAATATTTACAAGATAATCTATCTGAAAATATGTATCTGAAAGTATATTTTCGCGTACTAAATAAAGGTTAAATTTTAATTATGAAATTCAGCTGCCAATGTGGCAATTAGGAATTAAAATTAAGTAATGCCATAACGACATCACCGCCTCTCAAGGGGTCAAGAAATTTGGTTTGATACCACTCAATATGCTTTTTTAAAAATCTCATTACGTTATTTTAATAAGGTATTCAATCATTTTCTTTATTGTGAGCGAAAATCAATGGAGAAATTTACTTCCCGTAGTAAGAGAAACACAAAACAAAAATATTTATAACTATTGGGGTAACTGGATCCAGCATGGCCCAGTACATGTACCCCGGATACATGTCCCAGTTACCCCCATTCTTGAAACATTTATGGGGGTAAATGGGACACCGGGCTTACATTTAAAACATAAAGTAAATATGTATAGATACCTAATAATATCAATGTAGTTATATGTCTATTCTTTTAAAAAAAAGTTTATTTAATAAAAGTACTTACAGTATTTTAATAAAAATCCGAGGAAGTTCAACCATATTGACGTTGTTTTTAAAAAAAGGAACGTAAATTTTTGACAACTTATCACAGCAAAGTGAGAGTTATGATTGAGTTGATACACGTTCTTTTAGGAAGTAGAGGTAAATGGGCATTGCTCACAAAAGCTAAAACTTAAAAAACACCAACAGTTTTTTTTATAAAATAGCCTATGGTCCAGTTACCTCCTGGTTCCAGTTATCCCAACAAACCTTAAATATTTTTAAAAAATAAAATTTTTATTAATAGTTTGCCCACATAATTTTTTAATTCTGTAATTTAAAATTAACAACGCACATAATGACAATTTTCAAATCAAGTAATTTTAATTATACCATAATGTAACGAAACTGAAATAACATAATTTTATATGAAAAAATCATATTGAATTTTTGTAGTTAACCCTTATGTGAAATTAACGTCAACATACACAATAATTTTTTTTTTCATGCATCTCATTTTCATAATTTCATATTATGTGGTACTACTTTCAAATTGTTTCCTTGTTGACGCCCAATATTAAGACTAATATAGAAATGCAGAAAATTTGAAGTATAATGCCATTGATCTATATTTTTGCTCATTTAACAAAATCAAAATCTAAAAACATATATTTTGAATTTTGTAAACGAACAACATTGACACACCTCATTGACATTGTAAAACATTGGCATACCTAAGTTTTATGTTTCTTTAGATTCATGTATGACTGTAAGATATAAAACAAAGATATATATTTCGAAGCATGAAGGTCAAAAATACGTTTGAAATTTATCACATATGGCGGTATAAGGAGTGGAAATTTTGTCTTCTATCAAGTTTACTTTTCTTACATTTCCAATGAAGACTCTTTATAAAAAGTCATTTTAAAACAAGATTTAATGTAAATTATATTGTTAGTGAAACGCTTTATATTCTCTACATTACACTAAATATCTCAATTTCATAATTAATGTTATTTTATCATTGATGTTACTTTTAAAATGTAACGAGTCATAACGAGTAAATATATTTTTTATATAAAACATATTTATTACTCCATTATCAAGCGTCCAATCTCCTTTATTTGCGGCATGCTATAAATTTTATGACAGTTATTAAAATTATTATTTTTAAAGAGATCTTTGTGTCTCTTTATTTGTTTGTTTTACAAAGAAACACGTTTTATGAATTTAGCCGATAGAAGAATATTTGAAAATATTAAAAATATTATTTTCGTTAAAATTTGTGGATAAAGGGAACAGTTTCTAATAAGAAATTTTATGACTTTCTTTCTGTATTATTGGTTATTAAACAGAAGATTTATGTCGATGAAAGTTTTACGAAGTAAAACAAATATAAGAATTTTCATCATCAAAATAAAAATGTGTTTATAACTTTGAAAACAAAAGCTAATGTATATATATATATATATACACACACTCGTATATATACCCGTATATCAAATTTATGTGCTATAGCATATAAATTTGGACTCATCAGAACAGAGATTGAAATAAAATAATAAAAATAGAAACATTTTTAGCGATTTCACAAAAACGGTATTGAAAGTTAAAGACATAGCTGAAAAAAATTACAATATAATTTAAAGGTGTCTATGGCCTTAGAATCCATAACTGAAAATTATACGACATTAAAAGGACACTATAGTTTTTGAACCGATTAATAAGATAACTCTTACTATTTAAAAATGCTTTGAAATATGAACAATTCATTTCCACCGATTTTTGCCATCCATACCTAAGAAAAATCTATCCAATATCTGAGCAATAAAGTATACTTTATGTTTGAAAAAACGTAGTTCAAATCTAGCGTTTAGTTTCACTTATAGCTCATACTCGTAGAAAAAGCATACACACATTTATTAATTTTCCATGTGATTATTTAATACAAGACGTGCTGGTGGTGGTATACAAAGAAAACTGTATATATGTGAATGCAGTTTAATATTATAGAAACGTTTCCTTCTGTCTCATATTGTCTGACTCTATAACCCGGTAAAAATATTGCTATGAAAGAAATCGTATACTCATCTTTGTGTGCCATAAAATAAACGGATATTTGTATTTCGCTCGTCATGTAACCCAAACCCACCATTCAAGATTGCTTTCTGTCAAGCTGACCGTTTCTGCATTCTAAAGGGAAATTCGTAACGCATCTAAAGAATCATAATACATAAGGGACAACGAAATTACCACACGCGGGCCAAAACTAGCACCCGGATAAATATCTTCGGCGCGGCATTGATTGGGACTCTAAAACAAAATCGATGTAAATTATACAAAATCCACGAATTTAAACAAACAGAGCTATTCTGTTTTTTTTTTCTTTTTCAGAAATTGTAGAAACTTAAATACAACCTATTGAACTTCAAAATACATCAGCCTGCACTCAATGATATATCATATGAAAGGAATATCTGGAGAATGTCGAATGGGAGAACCATAAGGCATTTAAAGAAAAAATGTCATGATGGAATTATATCAATATGGTATGAAATTTGCGATTTTGACAATGTTTCTATTTATGCCTGCAAATTATTATTTTGTAAACAAGTTCTATCAAAAAGTAAAAAGGAAACCTCTGACCTCAATGGTGTCTTCAATTTACAGTGACCTACGTGTAATCTGATAGTCAGCGGTTACGTTATTAATTATTTGGCCTCTCAAGAATAAGATAAATCGCATAAATTTTTTAATTGCTTTCTAAAATATAATTGCTAAAATAATTATGTAAGACCTATGTGTAAGACCTAGTGTAGGACCTATGTGTACGTAAACCAAATATTCTTTATTCCTAATAAATTAAATTCCAAGTCATTTTCATTCATTAATTTTGACCCGCAACGTTTTTAATTTTTGGTACGATTGTATATAGTAAATTTTGCCACTGGAAACATTTTGCACTCTGAAGTTAAAACGCTCGCCGTCCCTGAAATCATTATCCCACCCTGATTAATATTAAAATCAGCAAATCTTTCATTTTAAATGTACAACAAAATTCACGTCTATAAATCGTTTCACATTTAACGATCGGCTGTTATGCATTTACACATTATTTCAATATTAAGAGTAATATTTGAATGCAAAGTACAAATTTAACATGAAGACACGTTAAATAAAAGTTTTGTGAGGAAGGCCATTAAGTTTCAATAATTATCAGTTTGACTAAAAATTGTTTTCTTCATTGATGGTTTATCAGTCATTTTGTACAGCATTTGGTCATTAACAAGGAACTCAAGTAATAAAAGAATACTTTTATTGAATTTCACAATAAATTCACATTATACTATAATGTATAAGGCTTAAAGAATTCACTTAAGCGAAGCAGAACTTTACTGAAAGAGACCTCGTAAAGTACTTAAAATATGCATCATTGTTTTAAACCCCCAAAATCAGGTAATTTTCATAAAGTTAACATAAACTTTTACGTTAATTTATTAATAGGAATGAAAAAAAAAGTCGCTAACAGGAATGCAATCTGTAAGTTTTACAGGGGAAATTTTTAATATTTATCTCAAAAAAAGACTTAATTTTTTATTCATTAACCTGCCCTTAGCTTGAATTTACCTTGAAGGCATTCCGATAAAATGTGAAGTACATAAAATATGCTACAAGGCAAAAGCGATTATAAACTTCCAAAAAGTTACAATAGCCCGTATTTTGCAAATTATTTAGTTTTTCGTAGTGAAGGCATAACAAAATATTTTAATTAAATTATTTTATAAGACTTGATACCCTGGGCTGTCTTTAATTTTTCGTTAGTTTATTAAAGTTCATTGTGTGTTCACTGTAAAAGAAATGTAAAATTTAGATTTAATTAAATTGCTTACTTTGCCTATTGTGTTCAATTATTTTTATACTTATATATGTTTAATTTCTTTGAAAACATACTTTTAATTTTTCCTAAACTAGGAAATGGAAATAATATAAATGCAGAAATGTCAGCGGTTCATGTATTAATTTTTAATTAACCGGTATTTCTTATTCCTTACATATTTCGACAGGATTTCTATTTTTTAAAAAAATGCTTAATAAAGCCTTATAAAGTTACCCAAGAGTTGAACTTTTAAATTATCTTAAAAAGAACATTTACAAATGTGTGTTATTAAAAATATTTACTAACTACATCACACGATAATATAATATTGTATGTTTAGCCTTACATATTTTTAATACGCTGATTGTAAACATTGTGTAGATGAAATAAAGATACTCATCTTGTGAAAATTTCGAAAGTTTCTAAAAAATGTAATAAAAAAAATATTAAAAGCTGATCCGATATCACAGTCTGAAGTAATAAAATACATGATGTGCAATATCGCAATACAAGATAAACCTTAAGAAAGAAACTTTATAACTTCCTTTGGGGATTTTTCAAAATAACAAAAGATGTATATCATGAAAAAAATTTTAAAATGTAATAAAGTAAGATATTATTTTAATGATAACTAAAAATATATGGTTAGACCTAAATATTTTTAACACATGACAGGGCTCTAATTTAGTCTTTTTTTTATAATACTTTAAGTATTCCATTCTTTCATACAATGCACTCATTTTTCTAAGTATCATGCAACATTGTATTTATAAATATATATTTCATCTTTAATAAACTAATTAAAAAAAACGAACAAAAGTACCTGATTACAAACAACAATGATTTTACATAAAATACTGGAATTTTCATTTCTACACTTTGAGCAAATAATAGTTTCTTAGCGCGCTAGCACGCAGGTAGGGTATGTAATCCCCGGATCTGCATGCACACTTTCCACTCTCTGACCCAACCTTTTTCATTAAATGGATTAAACTCCATGTAGCTGAGGTAGGGATCATATTCTTGAAGGGAAAGAATTGTTAGAAAAATTCCAATAATAGTTTTTTTTTTTTTTTGCAATTGCATTCAAACTGTATGAGATACCTGTGCAAATTCCCGAGTCAGTCTTTTTTCACGTGTTCAGTTTTTATTTAAAGTTAATATGGCAAAATATCTAAGCTATTGTGAAGTCATGGGCAGAAAAGCGAAATATACTTATTAAAAATGTAACAAGTACAGATAAATCGATCATATCAGTGTATTTCGTGAGAAATGAGGCATAAAAATGCAAATGCATTTTTATTGTAAGGAAAAAAGTTTTGGCAATTTCCTGGACTGTTATGTACCGATTCTCTCAAATGATCGTATCCACACGGTTAACATTTGCAACGGTACTGGACGTTGCGGGCCTTCCTTCGCGATATTCGTTTGTGATATCCGTGCATGATGAACATTTCGTACAGCAGCGTGTTCTCCAATGTTCACGAGCACCTCAGATTTCGTGGTCTCCGGGTTGTTACATAGCGCTGGAACAGATTTCTACGCATCCGAAATCGAAAAGTTGGTTGACAGCTCCGAGAAATGTTTACAGTCTCTTGGGGACAATGCGGAAAAGTGATCTTACATTGTATGTTGTCATAGCCGTGTTGCCTATGTATATGTTGCTTAATAAATCGCCATAACTCGTAAGTGTAACTTATTTTTTATTTACCCTCGTAATTAACATCTCATCTCCTATTTTTTCCCTCATCCTCATGATGACGGAATGCGTTTTTATCGGTTTGTGCTCCACATTCTTCTCTCCTTCCGGATTTGCTGTTAAGACATGATGTGGTACGTCATCAAAATATTTGTCTCTGAATGCATAAAAAACAGAAGGAAGAGCGAGAAACATAATAAAAACAAAAGAGAGAAACCGACGAACAAATCAAGCAATACATACAATTTTTGCTCACTTATGCGCGAAAAGACTATAAAAATTGCCTAATTGAAAACATACATAACTATTGAATAACTCATAATCAGAGCTTATTTAAGCATTTTGTACACTAAACTTGACATTTCAAGTAAATGCAGCTAAAATAAATTTAATTTAACATTTTAAAAATTTTTGCTAAACAAGTTCAAAAATCAGCATTTGAGCAAAACTTCAAGCGATTTGCGCCAAATCAAGGAATTGTCCAAAAAATCTCATTTTTTTTTGTATGAACTTAGTGCCACAATTGGCAACTTTTCATTGGCAACGCATCATCGAAAATCGAAAAAAAGTTTTTTTTCGGCTCATTCTACTACGCAGTAATACAAGATCAATCTAAACAGTTATTCCAAAGTTGCGTTACTTAATAGAAAAGCTCAAAAAGAGATTTAGAGTGGATTGTAAAATTCACCTTGCGTTAATATAACTAAATTATTTATCAATTTACTAAAAAGTGTGCTTGAATCTATTTACTATTCCATTACAAATGATGTGGTATTAAACATACACATATACAAAAACATACATACATACAAAACATACATACAAAAACATATCTAAACATTAAAAGCGAGATATTTCGATCACTAACGTGACCATTTTCAACGGATAGCATTACGAGAATGTCCCTTTCACTGTGCTATTTATATACCAGTTTGGGACAAAGGGTCAATCTATTATTTGTTTGAAGTGTATGTGAAATTGGTACGTTCCTATGCTGAAGTGTTTGATATTTTCAAAATATTCAATCAAATCTGAGGTACGTCATACGGTACCTCAGATTTGGTTCAATATATTGAAACTATTTTACAACAAAAAATGTTTTGAAACAATTGATAAGATTTGTACTTTACAAAATATTTCTATTTTATATTTTTTAAATTAACCAGACATAACTATAAAATAAACCATTGTTCATTAAAATTATAAATAAAAATACATATTAAATGTGTATTTTATTTATTTACGCATGCATGTTCTTGGTGCAGAAATCGTCTATATATATTTTTGAAGATCTTCCCTCATAATGTTTGAGAAACCATTCCAATTTAGAACTTCTTTTGCTGAAAAGTTTGGTTCCGATCGTGGACTCTTATAAAATCGGTTATGATTCACAGTGTTTTCTATTTTCTTATTCCCATGTTATAATTTGGCGATAAATGTTAAATTGTCTTAAATTCGAATATGTTTATATATACACTTTACCAGTTTATCATATTGCGTGTTTGCGGTATGGAGACACCATTCCCGGTATTAGGATCACGAAGTCCTTTTACACATTCGCCGTCTGGACCGGGTTGCTCCAAGATATCTCCCCGGAGTGCCCACTCCTATCAGGTAAGAAGATTGCCACTCACATGTACTCTACCTAAATGCAAGTAGATCGTATTCCGATCATCCCGACAGTAATCCCTATGCACTAGAGCGATCAGCCGCAGACTCCCCCCCCCCCCCTAGGATTCGCCCCAACGAAACAGGACACTCACACCACCTCGCATCAAGACCTATCTCATGGGTAATCAGAATGGGATTGCTTTAGCAGAGCCTACGAAGACAGAAACAGGGGCGGCATCTTTTGTCAGCAATGAGTGGAGAAAGAAGTTGCCATTCACGAGCGCGGAAGATTTGCAAAAAATCACCTAACAGCATACACAATGCACCGCTAAGGCCGCCGCTAATGCCAGAGAGTCGGATAACGCGACTCCCGGTTTCAAAACTTCTGCCAAACTTACCACGAGCCACGCGGTTCTTGAGCACGAGTCTACCCAACCCTGCAATGAAGCCGCTACCAAGAAACCGTAGATGCAACTAACATCCTAGAGGGTAAAGGGTGAAGAGAAACTTTTTCTCTGCTCCCATGACAACGAAGGACGCGCGTTGCGCGCGCATCCGACCTTAGAATGCGACTTCGTTTTGTTGTGGCTGGAACGAGACGAAGCGATTTTTTGATTTTAAAAGCATGATCGCTGTAATTTATTACAGTTTGTTGATGAGGCTAAGCCTCCCTTATTTCGAAGAACCAGATCGAGTGTTTGATAATTTATTGTATATATGTATAGAACCATGCATCTGTAAATATTCATCAAAATAATTAAAGAAAAGAATCCAGAAAGCACCTCCTTCATTGAGTTTATGTTCGACTGTCTTTGAAATTTTCTTCAAGGGAAATATCCTTCCGAGCGACTTCAGGGCGCTGCGCTCGGGAGGAGTATTTGTGAAAAATTATATAGTGTTTAAGCAGGAAGATTTTTAATATGTTCCTATCTACTTCAGATCACAATCAGTGAATTTCATAACAGTGATATATTTATGGGCATTTCCACGAGCACTTGTCGTGTAAGTCACATACTATGATGTTTGACTACCAGTATTTGAGAACGGAAAAATGCGAATTATTTTATGGGAGATATCTCACAAACAAAAAAATGAAGCAAACTTTTATAAAATAACGGTGGTGAACAAGCATAGCATGTGACTTACACGACAAGTGCTCATGGAAATACCCATATATAGACTGTTTTGTGGAAAATGCTAAGTTTTACCCCAAAATATTATGTTCAGATAAACAACTTTCGCTGCAATAAACCAAATCAATGAGTAAACATTAAAGATGAGAAACTATACGATGAGAAACTATAATGTAAAATCTATTTCAGTAATATTAAAATATATATATTTCTTAAAAATTCATTTATCTAAATTGTCATGAATCATAAGAATATAATATTAATCTTTTCAAAATTTTATTGGAAAAATCTTTCCTGGTTCTTAGTAATTAGATATTTCAAATTTAATTAGTAGCATAAAATATTAATTTTTGGAAATCGCTTACAATTTTTCAGACAGTCCTTCATCTTAATATTATAATTTATTGGTATATTAATAAATTCCTAAATCATAATTAATCTGATCATCTTATTTTATACTCTTGTCTCAATGCTCTAACTAATTAACTCGTGTATCAGGGAACATGTCTGCCTACTTAATTAAAGTGTCATTTAAATGGTGTATTTTTCTTTTTTATGTTACAGCATTAAGTCAGTTAATTAGACCTTTTTTATTCACTACTTAGTAAAGATTTCAAAATTATTATTTTCCTGAAACACTTCGCTATAGAAAATTAATAAAATATATATGTATATATTTATGTTGATAAAATGCATTATATGCTTTGATACTTAAATTTGTGAAAAATAAGTTTGGAATAAAGTATATATATATATATATAATGGTTTAATTGTACAGAAAGTTAATATATAAAGCTTCCATTATGAAACGCCGCATTTGCGCAATCATGAATGGATAGTGCTACTTTTTAATTTAAATTTTAATTAATAAATTGTGTTATTGCAGCTACAGTTTATATATTCATCTAATAATAGCTCAATTTTAGGCATAATTTTTAATTTTATAATTATTAAATACATTATTCTTCTGCAGCATATGCGCATAATTTGCCATGGTGCATAATACGCCAAATATACCAAGCTGCATGTCAATAATTGTTTGGGATTTTTACTATTTTTATAACATTTCATCTTTTTGGCTATTGACGTTTATGTCTTCAATAACTTACTGATTGGCATCTGGAATTTTCAATCATTTGGTTAGCTTATTTTGAAAAGGCTCTTGCAGTTAAAATATTAAATAGTTGACTAAGTTTAGTTATTTTAACAAGTATAATCAAATAAAATTTTTTAGTTCTTTCAAACTATGGTATTCTTATTTTACATTGTTTTTATATTTCTTCGTTTACAGTCGATTGGACACATAGAGGAATATTTGTTTTCAACATTATTTAACTACTTTTTGTCTATTTTGTTTATAACTGGTTATTACATAAATTTTGGTCAAACTCATATGTTTAAATGGTTTAATTGTACAGAAATTATATATATAAATATACATATATAAACTTTGAACAACACAATATTTTAGCCGTAATATGTAGAGTATATACATATACTTATTATGTCTAAAATATTGTTTTTCATGCAATATTATTTTAGAAACATGCACAGTCTGAAATATTGAGAAAATTCCATACATTTACATTTTAATCTTGTTCCAGGAAAAAAAGAAACGGAAATAATTCTTAGACTGAAACATATTTATTTTCCTAATTATTTTGAAAAAAGAAATATGATTAAGAAGTGCTCTTCGTATAGTAATTTCACTAAACACACACCTAATCACACCTATTCACCAAATCACACCTAATTTTGACACCATATATATATTGTCTTAGTGAATTTTTCTTTAAGATATCAAATAAGAAATCGTTCGCTCTAGTAGATTAGGAAATATGAAGATTTAAATTTCGAACACATAATTTTAAATTCATTTATAAACGTTGTAAAACAGATTGCAATGCTTGTGCAGATTAAACTTTTTTTTTAGCATAACTGAAAAACTACTCGATGGAATGAGTTTTATCTTTTTTTTTTTTTTTTTTTTTCACATATTTTAAGCAATTAGATTTCAATTTATGTTAAGAAAAGTTATAGGTTTCAGCTCTTTTTTTTCAAAAATATATCTCCAAATATAGATATTCGCGGAATATATTTCTTTTTAAAATATGAATGCAGAGATACGGAAAAAATACATAACTACCCGACATTTTAGAAGAATAATCTTTTTACTTTCTTTTCACAGACTGAATTAGCAGATTTAATTTACGCGGATAAGTGTCTCACATTACTGAATACTTTACTTTTATTTCAAGGGTATGTTTTTTATAAACTATCCTCGAAGTATAAGCAATAAATCCATAGATGGAAATAATTATAATAAATATTTAAAAAATTCTTATTCAATAGCAGATTTCATTTACGTGCTGAATGCTTCAGGTTAATAATTTATCAAACTAATATACATTTTTCAATTTGTAATATCGTTAAATTTTTTCCTTAGTCTAATGTGAACTATTTCGATGTCTGGCAGTTCCGGCATTGGAGATCTTTTTGTCCTATGGAGTGATATGTAAAAAACATCAAGAAGTTAACCCATTTGTGCCTGAAATTTTATTTTCTCAAATTTGTTGCTAAAATCACTTTAAAATGTTGCAAAATGAACTGGAAAAATACTAATAAAAATAATGCTAATCAAATTTTGTATTTATTTGATAAAATGTAAACTTACTAAATATGGGTATATGCAAACATTTTATAATAATATAATATGTATAATTATATGTTTTGTCTAAATTTATATAAAATATGCTTTTAAATTGCATATTATATACTATAATGAGTATTTTTATGAACTACTAGAAAATATATTTATTTTTTCACAGACACTAATAACATTATAATTATTATTAATAATAATTAACGAATAATCGTATTTAAGGCTTAAAACAATTTATTTCATAATCATCTTGAAAAGGACTTTACACAAGTAACTACCCCTAAATGGACTATAAAAATATGCAGCCATTTGTGCCTAGCATCCTATATTTTGTACGTTACATACAATCATAAAAAATAGGTTTGAACATGTAATTTCACAATTAAAAAAAAAAAAAAATGCGTATTTCAAGGAAGCCTACAAGCTAAGATTATGACTTATTTATTTGGATCCTTGATCGGAAAAATACAAATAAACTTACTTTTTACATTTCGCCATATTGAAAATTGAAAAATCTTAAAATCCAAAAAATTCCTTCATTTAAGCAAATAAATACCCAACTTATGCTGTAATCTTTCGGTAGCAGATAAAGACATTAATAGATAAATAGTTCATACAATTTTCATGTTATAAAGAATAAGAAAATTATGCCTATTTATTATAATTCGAAGCGTCACAAAAATGGTACGCTAGGCATAAATGGGAAAGAAACGTATTATAACTCAACGATAACTTGTTCGTGAATCAGTTTCCATCTAAAACTCTTTTCATTAATCTACACTATAATAAATACCTTTACATTTATATTGAAGAATCGTGTTTACTTGATGCCATCTATAATTTTGGGAAATACTATTTTTTCGAAAAAAAATTAAATAATGTGTTATCTGAATGATCAAGAAATCTTAAAAACGGATGATAGAAACGTGATATACTATGTACTAATTTCGACCTAAAAAGGGTATGTGAGTTATATTGTAAATAATTCAGTTTATAATCATTTACATATTTCCAATCAGTACACATTGTACCCGACAACTATATTTTTTAGACGTGTATTTTCAGATATCAGATATAAAATCCTTTCCAACTATTGCGTCATGCGGAAAGTTCTCCTTTTTTTTAAAGTGAAGCTCCGTTTCATCTACTTATTTTGCTACTACTAATAAGGCATGACTTTGAGATGTACATTCTGGCTTACCTTGCTTTGCATAATTCTGGCTTGCATTGTCATATAATTTTTATTTCAGCGCAGTGCTAAGAATGGAGAACCAAAAAGTTCATTTTCGTCCTATTATGCTCTTTTATTTAAAAAAAAGGTAAAATTAGTTAGACTGCTCGTAAAATGTGTGCTATGTATGGACAAAGTGCTGTTTCAGATGACACAGTTCGAAGATTGTTTGAGAAGTTTAAATGCGGAAATTTCCGCCTCGAAGATGACGCTCACTCTGGACGACCATCATTAGATAAGGAGGACCTCTTAAAAGAAGCTATCACTTAAAATCCACGTTAGACAACTCAGGTGCTATCACACAGATTACATATTTCAAACAGTACAGTGAATGACTATTTGAATAAGTCTGAGTATGTAAGCCGCTATGATGTGTGGTACCCCAAGCTTTAACACCGCAGAATATGCTTGCTGGAGTTTTGGCATTTGATTCTTTGCTGAAACGAAATGAATAAGCTACTTTTTTAAAATGGCTCATTACAGGAGATGAGAAATGGATACCGTACAATAATATTAAAAGGGAAAATCATGGGGTATAAACCTCACCAAGTAATATCGAGAAGAGGGCTGCATCCCAAAACAGTAATGCTTTGTGTATGATCGATGAAAAGCGGCCAGAAATGACCAATCGCGGACGTGTTGTGTTGCAACATAACAGTGCTCGGCCCCGCGTTGCGATGAATGAACGGAAACGCCTTATGGAATATGACTGGGATGTTTTGTGTCGCCCACCATATTCATCAGACCTGTCCCCCTTAGATTTGTAACTTTTTAGGTCACTTCAACATTTTCTGAATGATCAGGACTTCATTTCTTTAGAGTTTGTAAAACAACACCTTGATCATTTCTTTACGAGTAAAGCTAATGATTTAAAAAAAAAAAGGAATTATCCAGCTGCTAAAATGATGGCAAAATGTACTTAAATATAAGTGGCAAATAGAACAAAATGGCTCTTATGTGACTCAATAAAACGTGCTTATGTTTTTGTGCTTCTTTATTTAAATTTATCAGAAAAAAATCGCAGAAATTTCCGAATGACCCAATACATTACACAATATTTTTCTATTAGGAAATGAACACTTACTTTGCATGAATGCTTTAACCCTATCAGTTCTTTAAATATGATTTTGAAATGTAAATATTTTTTTATATAAGATGGAAGAAAGATTTTATTATGTTATCAGGCTAACCGGTATTTAAACAAATATTTTTCATGTTTGTTACTTTGTTTTTAACACTCCTTGAACGTCGGCGAATAAAGCCATCAATAACGAAACACGTATTCAAAACCATAAAGAATTAAGTTTATAAACTAAAACTTGAAGTTTGGCAGATTCATGATAAATGTAACATTCTATAAAAGTCATACTTTGAATTTAAAATGATGTATTGAAGGAAGAAGTAAACAATGAATACACTATATTTTGCATGATACAGTAATTCGGAGTAAGTGTCTCTTAACATTTTCAATGCTATTTTTGAATACTTCTCTAAATTCGTTGTGATTCATTGTGATTCGTCTTATTCATGTATTCATTCATATATTTATTCATGAATACTGGGATTCATTTCAATAAACTTTGGATTGAGATTATATACTAATGCAATATTTTGCATTGCAAGAAAAATATGCGATATACAAATAATTTAGGGATGAGTTCATTTATAGCTTCATTGTTTTTAAGTATATATAATTTCGCGTGGGAGTGTAGATTAAAAATATTTGGTTGGTTTATATAAAATAAATTACACATATATATTTTTTAATCGGCATCTTTAAAAAATTGGTACGGAATATAAACATTTGCGCAATAAAAATAAATGCAACACATGAAACTAATTAGTAGACTTTATTCTTCCTTTACATTTATCACATATTTGGCTAGTTATACAGGGTGCTTCAGCACAGCAGTTACGTAGTTTAAATAGAGATATAGTACACTTAGATTATGGGAAAACACATAGCAATGCATAGTCGTAAACGCTTTTCTCCTGCGGTAGTGACGACACATAACACAAGAATGGAAGGACAGGAAAAGGATGAGGAAACACATTTTTTATTCTTTGTACAGCAAACAACTAAGAAAAAAGAACAAAACGACAGACAACGATTGTCATGAAAGAAGGTGTTCGAAATTACGAGCCCAGACCGTGATGCAGGCCTTAATTCTCCGGCCCATGGAATATCTAATTTTTTTCAAAAATACCATGAGTGTCTCGGACATCCGTCAGTAGCTACTCCGATGCGTGCAACACGTTTCACAGTACTGTCCGACATTGCCCCTGCATTATTGCGGTGCATGTTTTCTCAAACCGTTCGTGTTCTTCCTTTCTTGTGTTTTGCGGCTTCACTACCGCGGCAGAAAAGTCTTTCCGACCATGCATTGCTATGTGATTTCCTGTCGTCTAGGCGTATTTTGAAACATTGTAACCGCTGTGCTGAAACACTCTGTATATCAGATGTATTAATTTAGAAATAAATAAATTTATACTTAACTGTAAATTGTTTGAGAAGCAAATTATTTTAAGTATTGTAAACGTTTGTGGATCAATGCATTTGCAGCCTATGCTAGCCATTATAAACGCCCCTTACTTTATTAATAAAAAACAGTTTGACATATAGCATACATATAAAATGTTGTTTCTAAATAATTGCATCATTGTTTGTTTTAGTCTTAAATTTTTACTTACAGAATTATACCCATTTTATTAAAACCAGAGTTATTTCTTTTAAAAATTCTAAATTATATTAAATCCAAGAATTCACATACATACATTATATGGCCAAAGGTGACCGGTCACTTGCAATTTTAGACGTTTTGTTAAATATCTAAAAAAAAAAAAAAATGCATGAGGAATTAACATATAACTGCAGGTGTGTAAGCAGTAAAACTGCAGGTGCGGAAATTTCATAGGTCATATATTACCGCGGAGATTTTTTCCCGAAACCCCATAGGGGATCGCCAACAAATTGGAAAAGAACGAATATTTTTTGAAAAACCCTATAAAAACTAATGTAGCAAAAACGTTCAAACTCGAGATTATTAATAAGTGGCTTATTGTAATGTACTGTGTTAACTTTTATGAGGATAGCATGTATACTCGTATAGAAATTAATGTTTCTATAAAAACAGTCCCAAATTTCGCCAAGTTTTCTGCTTATACTTTGCAGTTCTTAATATAAAAAAAAAGTTCTTTTTAGAAAATATGAAGAACAACATTGTGCACAACACTCTTCAATCAGAATTTAAAAAAATAATAATTGGATGAAAAAAGAGCATGTTTACTAAAAAATATTTCACTGCGCATGCGCAAACGCAATCAAAATATAATGTGCATAATGTGTTAGCTAAATGTAGGGGACGCTTATATCTACCCCCTGTATATCTGCCCCCATACGTCATTTTGACGTCACAGATAGAAGGGGGCACATATCCAGTACTGCAGAATTTCACTGTCGTCGAAGGTTGTATATCCGACCCCTGTATATATGTCCCCATAGCAGATGGGGGCAGATATCAAATAGAGAGCATTTTATTTTTGTCGATAGCTGTATATCCATCCCCTGTATATATGCCCCCATACGACGTCACAGCTGAAGGGGACACATATCCAGTCCTAGAGAATTTTCTCTTCTTCCAAGGGTGTATATCCAACCCCTGTATATCTGCCCCCATGCGTAATTTTGACGTCACAGCAGAAGGGGACACATATCAAGGGGGCAGATATCCAATGCTAGGACTTTTACTTTTGGAAAGAGATTTGGATATCCGACCCCTGTATATCTGCCCCAATACGTCATTTTGACGTCAGAGCAAAGGGGATACATATCAAGGGGTCAGATGTCCAATGCTAAGGCTTTTACTTTTGGTGAGAGAGTTGGATATCCGACCCCTGTATATATGCCCCCATACGTCATGTTGATGTCACAGCAGAGGGGTTACATATTCGATGCTATAAGAACATTTTTAGGTTCGTCGACAGCTGATTATCCGACTCCTGTATATTTGTCCCGCCCCCCTTTTACGTGCATATTTTGTTGTTGCTGTGAATTAGTATACGGCCTTGAAGAAATATGTAGGAGAGATTTAGTGTGTAATATAAAAAATAGTATCTCGCTTATTTTGCATACTCGGCTTTCAAGGACATACTATGTGGAAACAGGACCGTAGATAGAGACAGCCGGCCCCGTTAATAATTCGAATGCCACCACAAGTATTTTAGAGAAATATCTGCTAAGACGAAAAATTAATTTATCAATGAAGAATTCCGTTTTACACAGGTTTTTTACGTCTGAAGTGGTATAATTGTATGGTATTTTTTGGCATGATCATGATTTTTCCAGTTTAAAGTGAGATTCCGTTACAGACAGGCTTTACTGTATTAAAAAATAAATTTCTTGGCAAGTTTTTTTCTAACGTCTATAAATTTGCTTTTTTTTTTTTTTTACAGCATTATTGTTTATTATAACACTTTTCATCTAAAGATTTTAAATAGTAATATAAAATATTAAAATATAGGCAAACCATTTTCGATTTTCTTGTAGCAGCTCACTGTTACATCCCTTCTTTTCCCCTTCAGTAATGTATTATTTATATTATTAATTCGATTATCATGAAATTCAAATGTATTATTTGTGAGATACAGATATTTGTTGTCAAATAAAAATTGCAAGCAATATATATATATTTTTTTTCTGAAACGTTATTGTGTTAGCTCTGCTTCTGAATAATAATAATAATGTATTATTATTATTATCATCATTATTATTATTATTATTATTATTATTATTATTATTATTATTATTATTATTATTATTTAAATTTAAAAAAATGTGATTTTAATATTGTTTATTTATGTGAGCTGGCGACATTCTATTGTGCACAAACTATTGTAATGCAGCCGAGATCTTCTAGGGATAAATTTTGGTTAATGGTATGGGTTTCAAAATCAAAGAATTTGAGATCTGAATATCAGCACGCAAGTAAAGAAAAAAATCTTGATTATAATTCCGAAAGAAAAAAAAAATGAGATTGCGTAATGCATCTTAAAATTTCATTCAAAGGATTATACAGTTGTCAGGTTTTTTTCGTAAACATTTGTCATAATCTATGTTTTTATGCTTTAATTAATAAAACTATTATTAGTACTAAAAGATTAAATCAGCAAATTAGTTATTTTATCAGTTAGTAATATCATTATGCATATTAAAATTTTGTAATAATTATGTAAATCTATATTAAATACTGCAGACATTTATATTTATTAAAATTATTAATAACTTAATTTAATATTAAATTGTTAATACTATTTAAATTAATAGTTATTAAACAATTATTTCTCTAGTTAGAACATTACACATTTTACGTTTTGATTAATAAAATTATAATTAATATAATTATAGAAATAATAAAAACTTCACATAAGTAATTTCATCAATTAACACAAATAACAAATCAAACAAATATCATGGCAAAAATTTTTGCATTTCAACTTATACAAATTACTGTTAACACCATAAATTAAAGCTTACACGCATGTATGTGCTTGCTAATCAAAACAAACTATGAAAATGGATGGAAACCATTAAATTGTGCACACAAAGTAAATATGAGAATGACCAATTTTATATCTGAAGTTATATTTGAAATATAGCAGCATTAGATTTAAATATCTTTTTTAAATTGAATGATTTTTACGCCAGACAAGAACTTGCTTTTTACAAACTTATCATATTTAATTTTTTATAAACATAATCATTTAAGCTAAAACATGTATTTAAAGCATTTTTCGGTTATTTATTAAGGCAAAGTATCCATAGAAACTTTACAAATTAGGTTCACTTTATATTTCAATGCTTTTTTAAACAGTTTTAAAAATTTTTAATTTTTAAACACGATTTAATCACTAATTTTAATTGTCTGATTAAAATCGTTGACATCCTTATTAAAAGTATTAAGATTAAATTTGGAGTTTATTTTTATTTTTTTAGTTGTACTGGTTGCTTTTCCAGTATGAAAAAATACTTTTTTTTCTATTTGAGGTTTTTTTTTTTTTTCGATATAAAAAAAAATTAATCTAGTATGAAAGTATTATAAAAATATAAGTATTTTATAAATTTAAAATTTATTAAATTTAATAATATTTTAATACCAGTTTATGTATATTTTATTATTTATAATATTTTGTCTTTGAATGTTGAACTCACGAAAAAGTAACTTTCAACTATTTTACATAATGAATACTTTTATCTTTCAAAGCATCCCGAAAAATCTATGTTTTTTATTTATATGAATTTATTTAATTTGTTTATATCGTTTTCCACCACAAATTTCAAAAGGTGATATTTATTAACTCTTTATCGCCTTATTTAATTGCAAAGTTTCTGCTATTAAATAAAACAATTTTTCGATATTGAATTAGTGGTAATTCGTCGGCTCTCGGTCTTCAGTTTAACCCCTTAACGGTCGCTTTAAATTACAGTTTAAAAATTCAAATTGCTTATTGGCACCTTTTTTTTTTTTTTTTTAAAGAAATATTTACCTTATTTAATAGCAGGTTAAATGATGCCATAATAAAGCCAATTACATACAAAAGCCTTTATAAAAGTGGTGGGGATTAAACAAAGTGAATAAAAGACACAGCCTGTGAATATCACGGGAGCGAGAATTAAGAGGTTAAAGACACCTTAGGAGCTACTACAAGCAAATCTGTAGAATTCTTATTTATTTAGCAAAGTTTTCGTCTCCAAATGTCCATAATTTTCAGAACTTTAGCACATTAAGATTCACAGAAAGCATATTGTTTAAAGAAGTATGGTACTGATTGATGAGTTTAGACATTAAATTTTGACGTAATTAATGAAAATGTGCATCAACAAATTTTTCAGAAGGACATGTTTTAAAAAAATGGAATATATAAGTTAAAGTTTTTTTTTAATTATTTTAATTAATTTGCCTTTTAAAGTTTTGTATGTAATGGTTTGCACAAAATAAAATCTAAAACTGAGTACAGTAGAGCGCCGATTATCCGAACAAGTTGGGACCGACCCTAGGTCGGATAAATGGACAAACAATTTAAGGGATGTTTCTGACTTTCCTAAAACCTTCACACCTTATCGAAGCTTAGGTCTGTCAGCACCAGTTAGTGCTGGCACGTTTATTTTATTATTATTATTTTTTTATATGTTTATCATTTAATTTTTTTTTCTTTCTATATCAGATGAATATGATCAACGTTCTTCTGCCGCTCGAGCCATTTCATAGCTGTTTCCAAATATTCAAATGCTTCATTATGTGATGGACCTGGGTATTTCCAGAGCATTCGTTTTCATTTTCTATAATTTCTTTTTCATCATGAATCTCATCCACAATCTCATCATCATTTAAAATCTGATATCCAGGGTCATGCACTACTTCACTATTTAACCACTCGTTAATTTCATTTTCTTCATACCTTCTTCCCATCTCTTTTATTGTTTTACATTCCTCATTTTCTGATCCAGTATCAGTTTTTTCTTCATTTAAAATTTTATTTCAAGCCAATGGATAAGTGGGAGTTAGGTTACAATTTTTTTGAGGGAGAAATAGGCTGTTTGGATAGTTGGAAGCTCGGTTGATTGGAGTTCCGATAATCGGCGCTCTTCTGTACATGGATTAAAATCAACATATTATAACTATATATGTATATTATATATATATATATTGTTTCCCGTGAAAATTCACTAGACTATTTAAAAAAAAGAGTATATTGTAGAGATTATATTACCTTAAAATGAGTAGATTCATATTTCATAAAGATTGGTATATATGTATATGTAATTTAAATATTTCTGATTATAAAAGAAAATTAAGGGGGCACAGGACCTTTGAGTTTGTCGAAACAATCAAAAACATCGCCTTCTTCAAAGTACCAAAACACAAACAATATGCAATTAAGATCTTTTTCTCCCCTTCATGCCTAAAGAATATATCCTTAAGTACATTATCTAGAAAAATAAAGGTTGTATGTACAAAATTAATATTTAAATTTTAAATTTAAAAATTAATCTCACTAATGCGTGATTAAGTGCTGCGCGGATGATAAAACTCTAAATTATGCATATAGGAAACAATTTTAGAGCAAAATAGAATCATAACATACCTACGTATAACTTAAAATCAAAATATACGCAAAAAGTTTTGTTTAAAATTTAATTTTAGCACAAAAAAAAAGTTCAAAAATCTGAAATTTATTTCAAGTTTTTCAAGTGCAAAAAAATAAATAACCAAAATATCTGATTTTTTTTTGTTGTACCCTGTAGACTATAAAGAAATGCATATTTGGTTATTTTTTTCTAAGCTGTAGCTTACATAGTTTAAAAATAGCAGTGCGCGCAAATTCCAAATTTACTAATATGAGAAAACGCTTTTCAAAATTTCAATGTCTACGGACCTTCTATTATACTCATCATCTAAAACTGATTATAATTCAAGAAATAATACAGATTTTTGAATGCAGTTTTTTGCATATGGTTGAGAAATCTTAAAAGTCCTGCGCCCCCTTAAGCATTTTTTTTTTTTTGTTAGCAACAAAATAATTCAAATCTTATTATCTTGAAATTTTAAGAGACTTAGAGCTGTTTAATCACCAAAATATTGATTTTTCGAAAAATTATATATGAAAGAACAATATAGTAGTATTTTGTTGCATTTTAAAACATTTTGCATAGAAATATTTCTAGTTTTACGTAAATTATGACTAAAAAAATGCGTCCATTCTTTTACTGCAAAAGTTATTTTTCTCAGAAAGATAAAAGCCATTTTTTTTTTTTTTTTTTTTGGCTGCGCACAAAAGATGTATTTTACATTAGTTAATACTTTTGCATGCAATCTTTACGAATTTAGATATTATATCTACAACTTAGGATTAAATTTGGATTAAATTTGTACATATTTTAGTAAAATTTCTATTTAAAAATTATTGTTGAAAATATTGTATGCATTAAAATTATCTGTTTTTGTGCCTAGAATTACAAACAAACTTTAGTTCAGTTTTAATATAATTCTTGCGTTGCAGGTTTTATAGCGAGAACATAGCCAATAGTATTTATTTTGAAATTTTTTATCTTGCTGGGATTCAGATCTGAAAATTGGCGCTATGCGACTCCTATATCATCCTTTACATTCCCCAGTCTAAATGATTTTCGGGCTCAGGTTCTTTCCTAACGGAAGTGTTTGATTGAGTACTTGATTGGTGAGTTTTTAGAGAATCCGGAAAATACGGTTTTGATAATCGCTTTTTTTCGGTATACATCATTAATTTCCCATTTCCCCACACTATTTTGATGGAACGTTTATTGATCTATTGGTTATTAATCAGTAAAGGCTTAGCAAAGATTATAGCAAAAACCAAGGTTGCCAACAATTAATCTTTGATGTCTTTTAACTATAGCTCGTTTTTTATTGCGCATAGAAAAAGATAATATAATCTGGACAACATGGAGATTCAAAAAAGAGGTAAAAAGAGACATAGAGAGTTACAACATAAATTGTCTGTAATTTATCGCAGGTAATTCATATATATATATATAATTCAGAGACATAAAACTCAAAAGAGAAGAAAAGTTAGAAAAAAAATAAAATTTCACAAAAGGGCTACAAACTTTGAAATATTTTCTTAAAATAAAAAATCTTCATAAAAAAAGACTAAATTCAGGGGATCACCACATTTTCAGAAGATATGCCTAAACAAATCCAAAAAAAAAAAACAAAAAAAAAAAAAAAACTTATTTAAGATTATTTATTTCACTTAAATTATGATTTTGACATTTTTTAAACAATATTATTCTTCGTATTATTCTTGTTTATTAAGTTTATTTTAATTTAATGTCAAATTATTTAAATCTAAAAGTTAGGCGTATCTGAAGTTTTTTCAGGTTTTCATATAAAAATATATATCGGTAAATAAGTTATATTTTAATCAGAAAAAGAAAAGTTAAGAAGAAAAATTACTAAAAAGACAAAGACTTTATAGGGGAAATGAAGTTCGATTAACTTTGTCAAGTTAACTTATGGTATTTTTTATATAATAATTTTTATATAAAAGAAAATTTAGAAATATTTCCCTTAAGAGAAAAAATGCAAAATGCAATAAATTTTATATAAAAAAAAAAAAAAAAAATTGAAATTACTTTGTTATATATTTTTTTAAATTCTGGATTAATCTTTATAATAAATGTACAGTCTTGAAAAAATAAATAAATAAATAAACAGCCCCCACTAATTCAGCAATAAATTATCATAGAAGAAAGTTGTTGCTGCCAAATAATTGGAAATAAAGTCTACTGTTAAATAATGTGTATAAAATTTGCTTAGGGAGGTATATGTATGTATTGAAAACAAACTCAATATTTGTTGTTTTTTTTTTTGTTTTTTTTTTGTTTTTTTAAGCAAGTCACAATTTTGACCCCATAAATAAATTCTACACCACTTAATTAGTCTAAAAACAAATTTTCATGAAATTCGCACTATAGTTTCAGACAAATTATTTATTTTACAATGAGCATATTTGGAAGGCTGTATCCAAATTTTAAATTACACATAATACAAGAGTAGTAATTATAATAATAATAATAATAACACACGTATACAAAAATGAAATTTTTAATATGAACACCCAACATTAACAGTATATTAGTATTAATTAAAAAATTACCCTAGAATACCAAAAACAAAGTTAATGTTAAATTCATTTTTAACCACTTTCCAACAAAGTTGAAAAGTGTTTATGCATTCGGTTTATCTGTCCGTCTGTACGCGCTCTAACTCCAGTAAGTATACTCGGATCGTTCTGATATTTTTGGATGTTAGTGACCTCTACCATAGCACGAACTCTATTTCAAATGAAGTTTGTAGCATGTTTAGTTCATTTACAGGGACAGTCAGAATTTTTCCGTTACATTACGGGCCATGGGAAAAAATCGTTTAAAATGATTTTTAATGATGTTACATGCTTTCAAACATATTAAAATTGATATGCATTTATCAAGTGCACTAAAATATGCATTTTGCAGAATATGCGGTGCAAAGAATAATTATAATTCATTTACAGGGCCACACAAAAGATCTCCGTTACATAATAATATACGGGTGGAGGGAATTTTTTCCGGCGTACTTTAATTATGTTAAATTATTTCATGTGTAATGAAATTGACATATGTCGCTGAGGTTTACTATAACTTATTTCATGTATAATACGAAGTGCATAGCAATTACAGGGACACCCAAAAGATTTCAGATACGATATTGTATTCGAAGTACTGTACGGTAGCAATGATTGCTGGAAATGCATTTTTAATTATTTCATGTGCTTTTATGTTTCACTATATCTAATGCATTGTATATGGTGTGTATAAATGCTGAAATTCATATACAGGGCTACACAAAAGATTTCGTAATGGTTACTGGGTATGATTGTAAATTGCTTAAAGGTGGTTTTTAAATTGTTTATGCATTTTTACGCTGAACTGCATTTTGTTTACTAAGAAATGTTTGTAGAACAAAGATAAAATTATATACAGTGTCACGCAAAGAATTGGATACATGACCGTCTATAAATGATAATTTCTGGAAATGTGATTCCAGTAGTTTTAAGAGTGTTTTACTTTGAATTAAACTTTAGCTAAATAGTGGCGTGTAATAAAGGTACTAGGTTAACTACAGGGTTGTACAAAAGTATAGAAGTATGTTTCCATATATTAGTATACATTGCTGAAAGAGAAATTTCAACCTGTTATTCGTTTTCTTGCTAAGCTAAATTTCCCCATTATATAGCATATATATCAACCTACAGATCAAATACAGAGCTGTTCAAAAGAATTGGAATACATATTTGCTATGGATGGTAACTGCTAAAATCAATTTTTCAAATGTTTTATGCGTTTTCTAAAATGTTTACTTAGTTCTCTTATATACCTTATTTCCCTAAATAACGAAGTTTTGTTAAAGCATTCAGGAAGTGTTGGAAAGTGTTTCATAATCTATGCTTAACGCATGATGTTTCTTTCTTGTTTATAATCAATGGGGAATCATTTAAAGATGTATATTAATGTGTATACACGTGGCATATGAATTCTTAGATCATTTTCTATTTTATGCTTTTGAAGCAGCTTTAGTTTGATAACACCATGGCAATTGTAACCAAGAGTTGAAGTCCTTCCAATGTAGTGATTTATTTTTCGACTGCTTTATTGTACGTTGATTTATTTCCTGGTTGTTTATTGCGCTTCTTTTTTCCAGTGCTTTATTTTCCGGGATCTGGGAAAGGGCAATACACATTTTTTTTTTTTTTTTTTTTTTTTTTTTTTCTGATTTTGTTACTGGATTTATAGCGATCATATAGAAATTGTACATTCGGGAATAATTTTAAAAAAACTGGACGAAAGGGGAAAAAATATATATATAAATGAAAGTAAATTAAGCGCATCATTTCTCTCGAATGTTAAAAGTAATGGAGACTACTTTTCTAGTAAAAGTGTTGTTTCATCGCACTTTTTTTTTATGTGATTTAAAGAGTAGATACAAACTATTATTATTATTATCATTATTTGAAGATTCATGGATTTGTTCAACATTTTTGCAAAAATACTATATACGTTTAAATAAAATACACAACCTTAATATTTAAAGGTTGTGTGCTTGATTTAAACCTATTCAGCAGTTTACAAATTGCAGAATTATTTTTAATTCTAATTGTATTTTCTATCGATTATAATATTCCGACATTCTATAAGCTATATCTATATAGTTATAAAATTTTACTGAGAATCAGTACAATTTTTCTAAATTGGAATCAATCACGTAGGCAACCTTAGTTATGATTTTTTTTAAGTTATAGCACATAAAAACAATTAAAATATTTAATAATTATTTTTTTTTAAACTTCATATAACCTTTCTTTTCAGTTCTTTGTAAAATAAAAAGAAGCTTAATGCTGTTCTCAAATCCAAAACTATGGTAATTGTACCTAACTGTATAAGGGTGTTTAAACTTTAAACTGGACATGTCTAAAGAGTTAAATTGACCCACCACTGACACCCATTTTAAACGCCGCTCTGAGGCAGCTCACGCCTTTTACACTTAGTCTCTTGTTTTTTGTTTTGAATGCATTGTATTTATGTGTTACTTTCATTGTGTGAAGATAGGGTGAGGGGTAGTCCATATTGTTGCACACCGACAGATAAGACCACTCTACACAAAGAAAGATTTCTGTATATGTATAGGAGCTTTAACAGAAAGGTGTCTGGCAATTACTTGTGACAAGTCCAACCCCCCCCCCCCCCCCCCTTCTCCCAGAAAAAAAAAAAGTTTTACGGATGCTTTGTAAGTGTCAAAGGAGAATAAGGGGTGTTACTATAAATTGGCGTCGCTGGTCGTGCCGGGAAAATAGCTTTGAGTTATTTAAAAATATTACAGTTCGCATGTAAAAAAATTACGTGCATTAACCTTAATTTATTTATTTTTCAATCCGTTTAGAAATGTTAGATCTTTTTTAATTCTCTGTTCTCATTTTTTTTTGCGTCTTAGAGGTTATAAATCAGAAAATTCCTCTTAATAATCTTATTTTGTACAGAACGAATGTATATATATTAAAATTATTACAGGGCACTATTTTATAAGATGCCATTTATTCTTATAATTAAAAAAATATAAAAGTACCGGTTCATTTAAATAGAAGAAATTATATCCTTTAGCCTGAAGAAAAAAAGATTCATTACAACAAAGCACATAGCTTTTTCATCCCTCAAACGATGCAAACTATGGAACAATGAAACAATCTGATCCACGTTCTTGGAGTACCTAGTTGCGTTGCAACTGCACCTCCAGGCTATAGATGTTGCGTTTTACAGTGCATTGGGAACCATAAAAAAGAAAATTTAAACGCGGCCGAGACCACCGGTAAAAGTAAAAGTAGAGAAGAAAAACAATTAAGAAAATCGTTAGTACAATCAATAAGAGAAAAAAAAAAAGTTCCATATGATCCTACAAATGTGCATGACAGGCGATGCATGAATTTATCTTTTATATAAAATATATTCTTATTTTAAAACGTTTCCGGTGGTATCATATATGAGTTTACAATAATGATTTTTTCGAAGAAAATATGTCCCCTGATTCACAATATAAAATTTAAAACTTTTTGTTAACTTAAAAAGTGACAGATAATAATAACACAAATGTTACAGGTTTAAAATATACATTTTATTTAAATTACCTAGTACGTTCGGTCCGCAATTCCGCAGCTATCCCCTGGGAATATTTTCATTAATTGCCTTTCCCTGTCAATTGCTCAGGTACTAGTCACATCTGTATACAGGGCATCGCAAAGAGATGGTCACAACTTTAAGACAAAATCGTTATAGAAAAACAGTAGAAAATTTGATTCATTGGTTGACAGGAGTATTTGAAACCTTTTAATTTGCTTATCTACATATGTTATACGATGTCTAAAAGAAAATGCCCCCAGTGGGTCCCAAGTAATAGTTTTAACTAGCCTAGTTAGGAGGAAAATGTCAATAAAGAATTGATTTTAAAAACAATAGAAAACTAAGTTGTTA
Source organism: Maratus speciosus (assembly GCA_963932465.1). NCBI lineage: Eukaryota > Metazoa > Arthropoda > Arachnida > Araneae > Salticidae > Maratus > Maratus speciosus. The sequence continues at coordinate 538,574,427 of OZ010786.1, read as the reverse complement.
TAATAAAATTTTAATCATTAGTTTTCTAATATAATTTATTTTTTGTGAAAGTGGAGGGAGTATGGGAAGCAGAGAGGGAGATCGCACTCCCTTCTTAAATGTCTGAAAATATATGAATTTTGATCACATTTGGCCGATTTTACCCATTTGTCACGTATTAATAAAAATAGTGGTTATTCCCATGCGGGCCTCCAGAAAAGGGCAGCCCAGCTCATCTATCCCGCATGCCCTTGTATGGGTCAGGCCCTGTTGCGGCTGTGTTTCAATAAAATAATTAATTTCGTAAATCCCTGCGCTAGAAAAGGTGTTGCAAAAATTAGGTAATAATTTATATATTTTTGAATAGTTCGAGTTTATATGTTGTTTTATAAATAAAATTTATTTTTCTAATTATTTTATTTTATTGAAGATAAAAATTAGAATTCACAAAACAAAATTTAGCTAGCATTTTACGAGGGCTGTACCTAGCCTTCACAAGAAAAATATCTTTTTATGTCTAAAATGTATTTTGTTTTTAACATAATGTCCTTTTAGCTCGATACACTTAGCCCAACGTTTTTCTGTTTTTTTTTTTTTTTTTTTTTTTCATCCCCTCTAAAAAATACGATTTTTCCAACCCTTCAAAATACGCGTTTGTTCCAGCAATAATCTCGTCGTTAAAGCCAATTCTTTACCACTAAACCATTTTTTCATATTTGGAAATAGAAAATAATCTCTAGGCACTAAATCTGGTGAATATGGTGGATGCAGTTTCAGTTCGTATCCTAATTCATGGAATTGTGCGATGACGACGACACAAGAATTGTAGGAAAAAGGGTGTTTGATTGTGGAGGGGGTGGTGGCGCTGGAAGTGGAATCATACTATAGTATGATGAGGTTTTAAATAGATTTTTTTTCGATCGGAAAGGATGTTTTTTATCTGATTATTCTGTTGTACGAGGGGGGGGGGGGTGTAGGACGGGCTAAATTTTTATAGGGGGATTATTTTTTTATGTAGAGAGTCGGTTTCGGAGTGTGAAAAGAACAGTTCGATTGTGGAGGTGGCGCAGAGAATGGAATCATAATGTAGTATGATGAAGTTTGAGAGAGATTTTTTTGTTATTTTCGATTGAAAAGAATGTTTTTTTACCTGATTATCCTATAGTTTGAGGGGGGGTAGGAGGTGCTAAATTTTTAGAGGGGGCTTAATTTTTTTAATCGTCTTTTAGCTCAAATGAATGACTATTTAAGGTGATGCCATACTATAATACAAGAGGTTAGGTCTTTTCGAGAGGAAGTGTAAAGGGCTAAATTTTTAGAGGGGTTTATTTTATACATATATTTTTTTCGAATCGACTTAGAGTAGGAATAAATGACCTTTTAAGGCTGAGTCATACTATAACACAAGTGGTTAGTTCTTTTCAAAAGGGAGTTTGAGTGGCCTTAATTTTTTAGGGGGCTTAATTTTTAAGGAGGCTTATTTTTTTTCCGAACCGATTTAGAATAGGAATTGAAATTAGATGATAAACTCCTAATATAGACCGAATTATCAGTGTAAACATAAACAAAACCAGCTCAACCGGGATTGTCGCACGGCACTTCCGGTTCAGTGCAAAATATTGGCAAACTTCCCATTTTTTTCTTTTTTAATAATTTTTTAGGGGGCTTAATTTTTAAGGAGGCTTAATTTTTTTTCCCGAACCGATTTAGAATATGAATGGAAATTAGATGATAAACTCCTACTATAGACCGAATTATCAGTGTAAACATAAACAAAACCAGCTCAACCGGCACTTCCGGTTCAGTGCAAAATATTGGCAAACTTCCCATTTTTTTCTTTTTTACTAATAAATTTTGAATCGTTTTGCAACATTATTATTTTTTAAATGTTTTTCTCAAAACTATAAAATCTCGAAAAGGTGAGCCAAGTATATGTTTTTTTACGTAATGAAGTTTAAATAAATATTTATTTTAGTCGTTTTGACAGCACGGGTGCCATAAAGAAGGTTCATTGCTTTTTTCTGGCGACCGCCAAAGTGCTAAATTCTTTCTACGATATAGCGATATGTTTTTGTTTATTTGCTAATGAATGAGAAGGATTCGTGTTGTATATTTGATGAATCTAAATTATTTAAAAAACGCTAGTAAAAATGAAAAGAGTAAAGGTTACTTATCTGTTCATAAAAGTCAATTTGTAAATGTACAGCGTGGAAAAAAAAAGTAAACACCCCCTACTAACTTCTCAACAAATTATCGTAGAAGAAAGTTACTGGTACCGAACGATTGTAAATAAAGTCTACTTTTAAATGATGTATATAAAAATTTTTTAAGGGGCCATCTACATAATAAAACGAACCATAACTTTGTTTTTTTTTCAATAGCAGTACACATTTCTGACAGCATAAATGAACTCTACACCTTTCAATTAGCCTAAAAACAAATTTTTATGCAATTCGTGCCATAAGTTTCCGAGAAATTAATTATTTTAAAACGAGCGTATTTTAAGGGCTGTATCAAATTGAAGTTCCGAACTCGATTGTTAGCCGAGAGAGCCGCCTTCTTGATCATGGCACGTTTAAGCGTTAATGAAACCTGTTTGATTACAGGATAGCAGAATATATTTCAAAACTTTACTCACTTCTATCATAGACGGCCCCTTAAACCATCATTTTGCCGTTTTTTAAGCATAATTTGAAAACTACTTGGCAGAAAAATGTGAAATTTCGGATTTCCGTAAAGCAGGACGTAATAAATCTAAATCCATCAAAAAAAAAAATGCATGTTGCAATTCATAATTTTTTCGAATATTAATTTCATAATTCATATCATAAAATTATAAAAATTGCAAATTCAACGTATTTATGTTTGGGTATATTAATATTATTGTTACACAAAAAATTAGCTCATTAGGAGCATAATTTCAGGAGATATAAATAAAAATATGAAAATGTAATTTAACATTAGAAGTACTAAATTTTGAATGTCTATAATTCAAAAACTTATCATTCGAATGACTTGAAATTTGGTTTCTGGGCACATTTTGAACCGAAGATTTGAAATATCTCGTTAAATTTGGGTACTGCCATTGAAAAAAATGAAGTTTGGATTCATTTAATATGTATATGGCCCCCTAAGAAAATTTTATACACACCATTTAAAAGTAGAATTTATTTCCAATCGTCCGGTGCCAGTAACTTTCGTCTACGATAATTTGTTGAGGAGTTAGTAGGCGGTGTTGACTTTTTTTTTTTTTTTTTTTTCCACGACTGTACATGGCAGTTGTTCATCTTTTTAATTTTAAATATTACATATTTCTTTCGTTTTGTTTTTACACTTAAATGTTGCATCAGATTTTAACAACAACGGATGGAGTTGTTTTCAATGGTCATTGCACATATATATTGAATAAAGTTTTTTTATTACATTTGTAAATTTTATTAATTACAGAAAAAATCAACAATTATTTATAAGTTTCAAAATACAATATTATTTTTAAATCATTGTTTAACGTCTGATATATGATTTAAAATATATATATATATTACGATTCATCAGACATTACAAGTAAAAATTGCATAAGTACATTTAATGCATTTAAAAATGCAAGCGTTTCGAACTAAATTTTAGCCTCTCATTAGTGCAATAAATAACATTCAAATGACCAGAAAACTATATATCTTGTTTACAGTTAATAATTATTAGCAGTTAAAATTAAAGAAAGTATAAAAATATCAATGCAATGATGTGTATTCAGGTGGAAGTGCACAAGATTTATTAATCGGCGAAGTTTGCTTACGAGTGAATACACCTTCCGGAAAAACTCTACTTTTAACGTTATTGCAACCGAATTTGATAAGTGTCATATTTGTGATATCTGGGATATGGTCGGAATCTAAAGAATGCTGTACAATTTTAGACTGCAGGCTTCCAGATTTGTAGGCACGTTTATGTTCGGCAAGGCGAATAGCACAAGTACGACCAGTTTCGCCAATAAAAACCGAGTCGCAATCTTTACATGGGATACTGTAAATTGAACCGATTCTAGTAATAAAAGCTGCTATCAGATTCACCAACTTTTCAAGCAACCAACTTTTCAGCCGATTTTAACCCCACTTTTTCCAGTTCAAAGGGAGAAAAAGGTTACAATTGTCGTTGCTAAAGTTGGAGGAAAACCAATACTACTAGTACCAGCCGTCAATATTTATTGCCTTTTCGTAACAATCGCTTATCTCTGATTCGCTGAAATGTTGAAAGGTGGAAGAAATGTTGCTGCTAGCGCAGACTTTTTTGAGATGCAGATAAAAAGTTGGGGATATTGCTGTTTGCTATCTTACTGGGTGTCGAGACAATATTTCGCGAAAAGTTGGAGGAAATCAGGAGTTGGCCCAAAAATTGCTCGAAAAGTTGGTGAATCTGATAGTAGCTAGGGGGGATTTTAGGTTTAGATTTACAAAGTAGATTTTTCAAAACATTTTGCGACCTCAATGATGTACTGATATTATGAGACTTCAAAAGACTAGAAATTTTTTCAGAAAGATATTTGTTGTTTGGTAGAGATACGTAAATAGTACTGCAGTTCATTGAATATGAAATAATGTGCCTTTTAGGCTCTACACTGTAAAAAAAAATCTGTAAAGTTACTAAAGTTTTTCTAGGAAACTGGGATTCCAAGAAATCTTTATGTAACGGCAACAAGAAAAATTCCTGTAACAGCGTCTGTTACAGGACTTTTTCTTGTTGCCGTTACATAAAAATTTCTTGGAATCCCAGTTTCCTAGAAAAACTTTAGTAACTTTACAGATTTTTTTTTTACAGTGTAAGGTCAAAATGCGTATGCTAATACACCATTTATTTCAATTCTGACCATACAAAGGATGTTTTTTGCAATCCGCACCTAACATTGTCACTTGCTATTTATTGAACGTTATTTATTTTATTATTACTTATTTGTAAACTCACAAAACATAATATTTTGCTGTTTTCGAATAAAAAATATTTATTAATAAGTTATAACTTGCATTTATTAATGACTGTGAGATGTATTTTGATGGATGTCATCCTGTCTTATTGAGTTAATGAAATGTTTATTGTATAGCTATAAAAGAGCCTGTAGTTTTAATTTGTTTATTTTATTAAATATATTTTATTCTCTTTTAAGTATATATTTGTACTGATTTAATAAAACAGTTCGTAAACGTCTGTAATTTTTAAATTTTATATTTTTTAAATACTCATTTTCATAGCGACAATTTTTGTTCATGTATTAGGGGAATCGTCCCCCTACGAGTTACGCTAGCCAACTCCCGTTCAGACACCGCAGTTTATAAAAGCACGTTAATTTGATCGGCTTTAAAAAGATTTTGACAGATTGAATTATAATTTAAAAAACAGTGGCGATCTCCCTATAAACGGGTTTCTATTCATTTCTCATTGATTGGGGAATTTTAAGGAAAAATCAGCTGCTGTTAAACGATACTATGGCTGTTTTCCTCTTTGATTAAATAAAACCAGTTAAACATTTCAAAATAAGCTAATATAAAATGAATTAAGTAAACAGAGTTTTTGTCTCCCGGTATTTTTTAACAAAGCGAAAGGAAAGTTCTTTTAAATAAGAGATTATAAGCGGGCTCTCATGTCAAGCACACAAGTCGTATGTTTGTTGTTCAATAAGTAAATAAATAAATGAACGACATTTTAAATACATCGTTTTTAACAAAAATCCCAACAAAAATGGTTGAAAAGTTCATCTCGAAATATCAAATAAATGTCTCGCGCAATTTTAAATTTAAACTATTTTGCAATATTATTTTTTGTTCATTTTACGTAATAAGTGTAATGTGACGTAAATGTGACGTAATTTCTCCTATTTAAGACTTCTAACGCATGTTAATGAATTTATAATTTTACAAAATCCTTTCTCTGTTAAAATTCACGTGTAACTATAGTTTTTATGAAGTAATTTTCAATAAGTTCCTGCTTTTTATACATAATTATTTAATTCTAATTTGAAAGTTTTTTTTCTGTGTTTAATAGTCACGTGTAAATAAATTTTTAATTTGAAGCAAACATTATTGTTTGCGCTGTTTATACAGTTGGAAACAGGTTAAATTAGTATAATTTTCTAAAATAAGTGAAAAATATCTCTCGAAATGCTGAAAATTTGAATTTAAAATAGAAATAAAAGCTCAAAAAATGTGTCAAATTAAAAAAAAATAAATTCATTCTGCACACCGGGAAATTATAACGTATAAAATGATCTAGAAATGATTAAATTCCGATGTATAGTTTTTGCTCCTATAAAACTTTTTTAATGGAACGACTTTGTCCAAATTTAGCATTAAATATCTCTTAAAATAATTCTTCGATTTGAAAACTGTCTGCATCAGCGTGTTTATCAAACATTTCTCAATAACACCGCCGATTTTCATATTTTTGTATACAATATTTTTCTTAATATTAACGGAGAAATACCTCCGGTCACAAAAAATTCAGAACAGCGGTGACAGCGTAAGTTGCTGTTTTTTAGAATAGAGAGAAATTTCTTTTAGTGCCAACTATTATGCTTGGCAACAATGTTGTTGGTACAACAAAATAATACCAACGTCTAATTACAACACTGGGTGTGCAGATAGATATTTAACAAAGTTTGTTACCAGATAGTAAAATTTAACTTAAATAAGGACAGAAATTTGAAGAAATAGCTCTTTATTTAGTCAGAAAAGGAGAAAATACAAATAACAATTATAAATATTTATCCGTGTAAAATCCCTAGAAAAATTAGCCTTGTTAAAATTACTTTTTTTTTTACGCTGCTTGCTCTTAGACTATATGTTTTTGCGGAATTTCCAGCACTTCACGACTTTTTTCTTGTAGAGTTTTTTCACTAATAACCGTGATTTTTCCATCGCTTTTTGTGTAAATAACACAAATATATATATATATTTATTATTTCCATGATAAATATATATAAGTAACGCGTACTATATAAAAAGAAAAGTATTTTAAAATACAAAAAAATAGCACTTCTAAAGTTGCACATGTACTACGAATAAAAAAATTTGAACTACTCCAAAATTTTTCGAACAACTGCACGCTTGCTATGAGTCACGTAGTCTTGCGAGAGCAGTAGTCTTGCGCAGTTAGATTTGTTGTGATTGCGCACGCATCCAGTTGAAATTCCTCTTAAGATAGCCATCTTAAGATAGTCTTAAGATAGTCATCTTAAGATATTCACCTTTCTACAGGTGCAACGCGGTTTACGCTTTTTTTGTATCATAAGTCAGTAAATGAATCTTCAGCGAGGCACCGCAAGTCCAGCTTTACTGACACTCGCGCTTAACATTCCCTATCATCTGGCAAGTAGAAAGTTCCACCAAAATCGTCTGTCCTTTTCAAAATATTTTTTCTAGGTATAAATATTATTCTGCCTCAATCTCAGCGGGCCTCAAATACTTTTTTTCGATAGTTATAAAATTCCACTTGAAACCACCTGGCACAGTTTTTGGTCACACTAAATAGTCTGGCTTTTATATTTTTTATTTCATTAAATACTAAATTTGAAGGTATTAAAATTTCAAAATGCCTCAAGGATTTTTTTTTTTTTTTTTTTTTTTTTTTTTTTGCACGAAAGTTTTGGAAATTTAAAAATTCACGGGTTGGCTAAGTGCCACGATCCTTCAGCTTGACCTTCGATTTTGTATTCAGATATTACAAAAGTAGTGTTATACAAACTTTCAGGATGCCTCAAATATCTACCATAAAATGTTTAACACATTGTGTTGTTATTTATCTCGGACTATTTATTAAAATTCTAAATATCATAAAAATCTACTTGGAAAAACATTGAAGTCAAAAGGCTATTAAAATAGTGAAACAAAACAACAATTTAAAAATTGCATGATTCATAGTCCCAATGTTTTACGTTTCTTGTGTGCCTGTAAATGGATTGTAAAGTAATGCACGCCCTTTTGAGTAGTGCTCTGTTATAGTGTATATTGTGTGTGTGTGTATATATATATATATATATATATATACAGGGTGTTTCATAAAAGATGGGCAAAACTTTAAGAGGTGATAGTACACATCTAAACAAACAACTTTCATCAGATAATGCATTGTTGGAAATGAAACGCAAACATACTGGCGCATTTTGAAACTTGGTTCAATCAGCGGTTAAAACTCAATTCCTGTTGCAAGTTATGGGACACTAATAGCATACAAATGTGATATGGTGAAGAATAAGAACGCGTATGCAAAATTTCGCTTCGATTAATACACAAAAACCGCTGATCTGAGAGTGCAACTGTCAATCGTGGTAGGAATGTATCGCGTGATGTTACCCTTCACTAATAAGGAAAAGGCCGATATAAATTTTATCTACGAACCTCCAAAGGAAAAGGGATCAGAAGCTCAACGATTGTATGAAGAGCGGTTTCCCAACAGGCAGTTGCCACTTAATCGTTCTTTGTGTTTTTTTTTTTTTTTTTTTTTTTTTTTTACCTCGTATAACAACGTGACCTTCGGCGCCCTCTAACACATTTGCGTTTCATTTCCAACCATGCATTCTTTGATGAAAGTTGTTTGTTTGGATGTGTATTATCACCTCTGAAAGTTTTGCCCATCTTTTATGAAACACCCGTATATATATAAAAACTTTCATTTCATTCTAAATAAACGGTCAAGCGCGAGCATTACTCGCGCTCAGAGGCTTCTATACAATAAATATATGAATTATTAACTGCATTATTAAAAAAAAATGTTTGTAAACAAATAATAAGTCTTTTTAAAAAACTATATAACGCAGACTTGGGTATAGCTGTATATACTAGAAAAGTATGAGTGGGTATACCATAAAAGTTCAAAGAGATATGAAGCCTAAATAATATCAAATACTGCTATTGTGTATAACCCTTTTTACTTTCTTCTATCTTTACAAGAAGAAAGTATTGGATTCATGAAAATTTTCGAATTCCGGTTTTCGACGGATTTACACGTTTTAGGGGTCAGAGATTCCAAAAACCATGTTTTTACAAAATGTCTGTCTGTGACTCTGTGAGTCTGTATGTCTGTGTGTATGTGACACAAATTTTGTGGGCGCTCTATCTCAAGAACTAATGCACGGAATTTAATAAAAAATTATATTCTGTTAGTCCCTAATACAAATTTAACCTGATTAGTTTTTGGTGTAAATCGCTCAACAGGTGGCGCTGCTATGCTGCATTTTTCACGATTTTTGCAATAGCTCTATCTCACGAACTAATGCACGGATTTTGATCAAACTTCAGATTTTGTTAGTCCTTTATATGAAATGATGCTGATTACGTTTTTGTGTAAATCGCCTTACAGGTGGCGCTGTTATGATGAATTTTGCAGGATTTACACGATTTTCCCAATAGCTCTATCTTAAAAACTAACGCACGGATTTTCATCAAACTTCAGATTCAGTTAGTCCTTGATATGATTTGAAACTGATTATGTGTTGGTGTAAATCGCCCAACAGGTGGCGCTTCTGTGCTGCCTTTTTCAGGATTGCCTCAATAGCTTTATCTATAGAATTAATGGACGAATTTTCATCTAACTTCAGATTTAGTTGTATGTTGACACAAGTTGTTGTTACTTAGGTTTTGGTGTTAATCACCCAATAGGTGGCACTGCTATGCAGGAATTTTCACGATTTTCGCTATAGCTCTATCTCAAAAACTAATGCACGGATTTTCTCCAAACTTCAGATTCAGTCAGACGTTGACATAAATTGTTGCTGATTAGGATTTGGTATAAATAACCCAATAGGTGGCACTGCTAGGCAGCATTTTGCTGGATTTAGACGATTTCAGCGATAGTCATATCTCAAGAACTAATGCACGGAATTTCATATCTGTAGAATCCTCATGAAATGCATAGATTGCCATTTAATTTTGGCAGTGTGATAGCGAATTTTGAAATATTAACATGTATGAGATAGAAGAAAGTTTTGGGATTGATACATCCGACTAGTTTTAATCTTATCCTAACCTGTTTATGATGAACTTAATTCGGTACTCACAATAAAACTAGTGCATATTTAAACTTCATTTGGCATTTCCTAAAACTAAATTCAGCGTCGTAATAATCTTTTCTTTTTACGGTTTAGCTAAAACAAAACCCTTGTTCAAAGTTTAAACTTGACATTGTTCTAAGCACGCTCCGAAAGGAGGTCACAAAGATGCAACTCCGCCTTGGTCCGTGCCGCGTTTTCCCATATAGGTTTTTAATTAACTTTTAAAGACACGGGATGCGTATTGAGAGATCTACTCAATCCAAACTAGTGACGAATCCCAAAGTATTTATGTGATTAATTATAATTAAATTAGTCGGTTTTTAACAATTTGACTTTTATTGCTTTGATGGTATATAGAGTACGCCGTCCCTGTCATTATGTTTGTATAAACCGTCCATGTCTTTAAGAGGGCTGGTCACTCAGATTCGGAATTCTCCTCCGTAATGTTAAGTCTATGGACTTTTGATGCATTCGTATATTTAAAATATCTTCTCGGGAAATTCATATTTTCAAAATCTTTTTTCTGTGTATTCTCCTTAAAGGATGTCTCTTTTTTTTCTTAGTTTTCACAATATTTCTAAAATCTATGCAGAATTTAATATTTTATGCATTAAAAACGGGCGAACTGTGAGTAAGATTTTAACGCTTCATATAAAATTAAGTTTATACTTTAGAAATATTTTGAGAACTAAGATAAAACGAAACATCTTTTAAGAAGTGTACATAAAAAATAGAAGTTAAAAAAATTAATTTCCCGAGAAGATATTTTAAATATACGAATGCATCAAATGCCCATAGACTTAACATTACGGAGGAGAATTCCGAATCTGAGTGACCAGCCCTCTTAAGGGTTAATATCTTGGCTAATTACTGACGATTTTTTTCGAAAATCATTATCAACAATGCTTTTATACTTCTGCTACGATAGGTATCTCCAGCTCTCCTCAACACATTAGATGAATGCGTGCAAATCGAAATATGTGTGTAACGGAAAAATGCACTCTTTTAAAAAACAATGTGACATAGGGTAATTCCTATAATTTTCCTGCAAGTTATAAATTAACATCTACTACCTCTAATTTTTTCACAATTTTAGATTCAGTACATTCGGAAATAGGGGGAGGGGGACGTATTTTTACACTACATTTTCGACGATATCTTTAAACATATGATGCCTAAAATTAAAATAAATGTATTTTTGAATTCAGCTTTACGAAAGCTTTAACCTGATACCCCACACGATATACAAAGAAAAGATTTTGTTTTAAAGTCACTTAATTAGCCTCTCTACATAATCCCTAAATATATTTGTGAAATGAAATATTTGTAAATATGTGGGTCAAAAGTCTTTATTACTTCCCACAAATTAGAACTTTCCACGTTCCATAGTTTACGAGTAAAATGGCTATGACAGACGGACAGACAGACACATGAGTGATCTTATAATTGTTCCGTTTTTACTTTTTAAGTGCGGAACCCTAAAAATGGAGGGAAAAAAACATGCGATTCAAACAATTACCATACGTAAGTCGAAATGTATGAGAATTCGTTTGTGTGTCTCAGTAAAAATATACAAATACTACTCGCACTATTTTCAATAGAAAACATATTGTCGTAAATTTTTTAAATATATATAAATATCATTGCAATTGAACGATACTTATGATTCTGTGAAAGTAAAATTGCAGGAAAGCTTGACAGATGGACAGATAGATAAATTATGTAATAGCTTTTGGAAAATTGTAAAGTTAATTATTTTTCGTAAAATTTATTATCTTAATTAAAATTTAATATTACAAGAAAATTTAAAATTATTAAGAAAAATATAAATTACTTTCTGTAGATATTTTAAAAAGCGAATTTATTTTTTCATAATAACTTTAGAAAATTAAGATATAAGCAATTTACAATTAAAATTAGTGTAAAATACAAATAAAATTGTTTTTATGAGCATATATGTAATATAAAATTATATAACGTACTTTAAAATACCTCAAAAATACATTAAAAACCAAATTAGAATTCCAAAACGTTTTCGGCCAAATTCGCCAATTCCACGCGTTTCTTAAAAAAAAAAAAAAAAAAAAAAAATTCAGAAATGTATCAGAAAGTACCTCTTTTTTATGAAAGAATTGTCTTATTCTGCAGCATGTTCCTCCAAAAAAAAAAATATATATATATATATCTAACAATTGTAGTTGTTATAGGGGGCACAAAAAAGAATTCGGATACATTAGGGTATACTACAGCAATTTATTTGAATTCCATTTTGATGATGTTTACTCGAACAAATTCAACGAAATTTATTTGATGTTAAAATTTGCATGAAAGTACAGATTATTTCGATAAACTAAAGGCGGGCAAAAGCAGTTGGGAAGTGTTTCATAATCTATACAACCAGCATCATTTTTCTTCATTGTTTTGTTCATATATCAGCAGGAATGAACCTCAGATGGAAAACCAGCAATAATATTTCTTTTTCATTTGGAAATAATTTCTAATCATTTGTCTATAACATTTTAAAACGGAAACAAAATGATTAAACATTTTTTTAACGTTATAAATTTTCAATATAAATTTTGTATGCATTTATGAGGACGTGAGTTTAAAACCTCGCTTTATCCAGAAAACCAAATTAAAACCCATTCTATTTCACTGTAAACCAAGATTTTACATTCCCAGAAATACACGATAAAACTTTTTTTTCTTCAGATTATAGTGTTTTTTTTTTTATGCAGGTTTACCCCCTATAGAATAGATTCATAGAGGAAACTCGATTTTCTAAAGTTTAGATAAGGTGAGTTTTGAAACTCACGTCGTCATATATATCTATATAATTCGTGAGTTACATTCTAAATGTCGTCTACAGATTTCTAGATAAATAAAGCCGTATGATAGTTCGCGGCCACAATAAAAACTATACGTAGAAAGGAACATATATTCAGAATATCCAACTCTCGACGAGCGTAAAAATGTTTTAGCAATGTATATGTGTCCCCTCTACTGTGACACATCAAAATGACGTATGGGGGCATATATACAGGGGTCGGATATCCAACGTTTTCGCCAAAAGTAAAAGTCCTAGCATTGGATATCTGCCCCCTTGACATGTGTCCCCTTCTGCTGTGACGTCAAGATGACGTATGGGGGCATATGTACAGGGGTCGGATATCCAACTCTCTCGCCAAAAGTAAAAGTCCTAGCATTGGATATCTGCCCCCTTGATATGTGTCCCCTTTTGCTATGACGTAAAAATGACGTATGGGGGCATATATACAGGGGTCGGATATACACCCTCGACGAAAGGAAAATTCTGTAGGACTGGATATGTGACCGCTTCAACTGTGACGTCAAAATGACGTATGGGGGCATATATACAGGGGGTGGATATACAGCTCTTGAGAAAAATAAAATGCTCTGTATTGGATATGTGCCCCCTTCTGATATGGGGGCATATATACAGGGGTCGGATATACAATTCTCGAATAAAGTGAAATTGTGTAGCACTGGATATGTGTCCCCTTCTACTGTGACGTCAAAATGACGTATGGGGGCAGATACAAGGGGTAGATATCAGGCACCTCTAAATGTATAGAGCAACTTTTGTTAAAGTCTCAAAAACATAGTTTGAAAAGTCTGATAATAATCGTTTATAGATTAAGCTCAAAATCCGTTGTTCCCAAAATTAAGCAAAAAGATGAGGGGTTGTATCCATATAGCCATTGATTAGTGCCATCATAGCATACACAATATAGCACGTACTACTGTTTTTGGATAGAGCCCTTCATCTTTTTGCTTCGTTTTAGGAATAACGGATTTTGAGCTTATTCTATAAGCGATTATTATTAGACTTTTCAAACTATGTTTTTGAGACTTTTACAGAAGTTGCTCTATACATTTAGCTAACACATTATGCAAATTATATTTTGATTACGTTCAAACATGCGCAGTGAATCATTATTTAGTAAATCTGCTCGGTTTTCATAAAATTTTTATTATTTTTTTCATTCTGATTGCAGGGTATTGTGTACAATTTTGTTTGACACATTTTCTAAAAAAACTTTTTTTTTTATATTAAGAACTCTGCAAATTATAAACAAAAAAACTTGGCGAATTTTGGGACTGTTTTTATAAAAACCTCAATTTCTCTACGAGTATACATGCTATTCTCATAAAAATGAACACAGTACACTACAATAAGCCACTTATTAATAATCTCGAGTTTGAATGCTTTTGCTACATTAGTTTTTACAGGGATATCCGAAAGATATTCGTTTTTTCAATATGTTGACGGTCCCGTCTGGGATTACGGAAAAAAAATCTTCACCAAAATATATGACTTATACTATACCGTTTAAACTCCTGCAGTTTTAGGTTAATTCCTCAAGTATTTTCTAGATATTTGATAAAACGTCTAAAATTACAAGTGAGCTGTCACATTTGGCCATATAGTGTATACGGATTATGTATTTTGAAATCCGTCCTGGCAACGTACTGAGAGAAATTACTTTTTGTGGAAACTTATATAGGGTAAGGACGGTAAACTGGGCAGTGGGAGCAAAGTTGCCGTTTGAGTTTTTTTGCTATATAATGACCCTGCCACGTAGGAGTTGGGCAAAACAGTCTTCAGAGATGCTGGTAGTATTGTCTGCGAATTTGAAGCAGAAAACTGCATTTTTCTGGTTCTGAACTCAATAATATATAAGAGCTCTTATGAAGTTTGATCACAGTGAAATAACCTTTTAACCCCTTGCGTACACGGTGGAATGTGTTACACCCCACGTACGATTAAGGAATATTTGCTCCAGAAAATTTTTATTAAATTTTACTTTGCTAACTTGGCGGAAAAAAGTCGAAAAATTGCTTTTTTATTTTTATTTTTTTATAAAATTTTTTGAAGATTCCAGTGTGAATTGTACATTTCAGAAGCACAATTACTTGCACCTCAAAGGGTTACCCCTCTCGCTGCGCAACCCGCGAATTCGTCGGGTATTCCCTTTTTTTTTTAACCGGGGACTATTTTTTAATTCAAATCGGTCCACTTTTTAAAAACAGAATATTCCATATTGACTTTAACATCATCTAAAAGAGAAATATACTGCAAAATTTATTTTCTAAAAATAGTTTTGTGAGAATATAAAAATACTATCCGGTGGCAGCCCTGATTGAGCATGATTTAAATGTTTAATTATTGATTCAGGTTTGGGTAAAAAAAAAAAAAAAACTCTTTTACAAAATAGGTTTGAAATATGTAATTAAAAAAAATGTGAAAAATTTTAACCTCTTTTGATAAAAAAAATATGCAGCGAGAGGGTTAAATGATGTGTGCTTGAAAACGCTAAGTCGTGTAGATTAAATGTTAGGCCACAGTTTTTTGTGATGGCACCATTCCGGTCAAAGAGGTCACAAAGAGATCGGTCAAAATGGCCAGAAACTTGCTTTGCTCGGAAGCGATTTTTTATTCATTGTTGATAACAAAATACTATGCAAAAGTTTTTTCTTTGAAAACAAGAAGGCAGGTCGGGGTAATAACTTACGCAGCGAAAGGGTTCTGCAGACCTGCTGGGTCATCTTGCATTACTTCATTTGTCACACTGATACTCATTACTGTTTACTTTTTTTTAACAATTTAATACTTAAAATATTACATACTTATTCATAATTTGTGTACTTTAGTTTGTATGGATTAAATAAACAACCTGAATTAATGTGATTTGTTAATTTATTTATGCTTACCACTTTACCCAGCGTAGGCGGGAAACATTTCCATTTTGTAATTTTTCTTAGTAAAATAGCCATTGAAACATGAAGTTATTATAGTTAGTACTCGTATATGTTTCTAAAACATTACTAATCAAAAAGGTATAATAAAAAATCATTAAACACTTCACCCTTCCTTATCCTAAAAATATATGATAACCATTATCCACTATTACTAATTAGTAACTTAACAATAAACGTCCAACGTAAATTATGTATTGAGTGTTGTAAAAAACTCAATAAATATCATATAAGATATTTAAAAGAGTCCAAACCAGGCTTACCGATTTACAGAATACACTGTCCAGTGACCAGAATATACGTAAAAAAGTGAACTGAAAGTAATGAACTTTTTAATTTTAATCTATGTTTTTAAATTGCCATTAAACAATGCACACGAATTTGTATGTGAAAAAAAAATAAATTACGTTTTAAAATAAAGTTTTATAATTTATGTAAAACTTTTTGTATTAGCTGACACCACGATTTAATTGCAGCTGAAATCGCCAAAGATTTTCTTATATACAATTCTTTTTTCCATGTATTTTTAAATGTTTAATTTCCATTAGATGTGAATTATAATTTTTTTGACAATTTTATTTTATATATTTATTTAGATTTTATCTTAGAATATTTGACCGAGATGAATTTAGGACCATTTAAATTGCTTTAAATGCAAAAGTGTTAACCTTCCGTAAATGATCTGCACGCAGCAGAGTGAGATTTTGTTTCTAAAGTATTGAATCCAACCCGGGAAACAAAAAGATATGAGAACCATTTGCGAATTGGAAACACTAATACCTCTTTTTTTTTTTTACATTTTATGTGCTTTTTTAGATTACTGACTAAAACAGAAAAGCACTTTTATATGGAAAATATCAATTACGCATTTAAATAAATTGTCAAAATGTATGCGGTTTTAGATTACTCGCTAACACTGAAAAGCAATTTTATATGGAAAATATCAATTACGCATTTAAATAAATTGTCAAATTTTATTAAGAGCAAGACTTTCAAATCAGCCGCATGCCAGAGCTAATAGTAGAGTGTAATCGAAGAAAATTGTCAAATATTTCGCTACTTAAAACAATCTTTTGATTCTAGGTACAAACTAAAATATACAGAAATCCATTAGTGATTTTTTTTTGTTTAAAAAGAAAAAAAAAACTAGTAGCTATAAGACCAGTAATAAAGAAGAAAAAATAATTGACTTTGAATTAGACCATTTGCGTCAGCTTCTTCTTATTTCCGCAAGCTAATGTTTACATTTCGTGACCAGCTGATCACTTACACTCTTATTTATTTTTAAAGGAAGAATTAAGCTATCATTTAAAATACTTGGTAATTTCGAATGGTTTGTGATAAAAAAGCCTTAAGTAGCCGTTTCCTTTTTTACAAGTTACGATGTTAACACTTATTAATTAATTGTACTTATAAAGTTTTCCAAATTGTGAAAAGATTAAATATTTTGAAACTGTCTAATTCAAGTGTAATAAAGTATGCATAGTTTTAATTGTATTTATCATTTTTTTGTTTTAATTTATTAATTTCACTATTTGCTGTGTTACACAAACTAAATTTAATAGGAATGCAAACTTATATTTAAAGTAAAAATTAAATTAAAAAATCAAAAAACCCGACTACGCAAAAAGCGAACTAATTAATTATTTATCATCAATGTGAAACAATTTTTTTATTACTTACCTATATTTTGTATTTACTTGTATTGATGACTTTTAAGTTGTGTTTAATTGTTAGTTCCTATATATAAACACTGTTTTGATGAGGCCAATATATGTCTATGAAGGTTAGAGTTGCAGTAAAGCTAGAGATCCTTCCTTCACAACTTCCAGGCTGTGTAATATTTAAACGGAGCTTCTGACTGTAAAATAGTCAATGAAACATCGTATTCATTTTGAAAGATCTATCCAATGATATGCCTCTCAATAGGATGCATAAAAAGTTTTTTCCGTACCTACCTAACCATCGGACGATTAAGACAAACCGATAAAGACCTCATTCATTAAAATCCATTCAGCCGTTGGGATGTTTCGGTGGTATAAAGAAATCCGCATACCCAGATACGCGTGAAACAAACAACCCTTCATTGCAGTCGGGTAAAAAATAATACATAACAGGATTCTCTTGGCATGTAGTTAGGGAGCTTTAAATTTCCACCTCTGGTCTCAAAAATCTGCCTGTTTGTTAACTCAAATATCAGTTCGACCGATAAGATTTTAATAAGCGGTGGGCACTGTTAATTATGAAACAAGTAATTTTAATTATCTATGAGTAAATAATTCACTTTTATTGATTGAGATTATACAAATTAAGGAATTATCTAAATAAAGTTACAGATGAAAACTGAAAATTCTTTAAAAACATAATTTAAATTTATATTTATAAAAAAAAAAAAAAAAAAAAAAAAAAAAAAAAAAAAAAAAAAAGTAACAGTGTTACAGTAGAAAAAATTGCCTCCCCCCCCCCTCTTTTTTGTTTTGCAAAAACTGCATGTTTTGACGGGAAATTTAGAATTTGACACTTAGTGAATCTCTTAGGGGCAAAATACAGGGTTATTCAGAACTATATGACAAAAATATAAAGGCCAGTAGAGGGGACCTAAATAAGCAGATTTTGGAGAGAAATGTCGGTGCGGAAATTCAGCGTTGTGGAAGTAGAGGACGCTGTAAAGTTCAGTGGATAAAGCGTTTCGCTGGCTTCTATCGTTATTCTCCGCACGAATTTCGAGAAACGTGTATCGTTACATCAATGCACAGCTTGCCGACACTCATTTCATGTATGTGGTATCCGAAGGAAATGGCTTACACTGAATGCACGTCCGCAGTTCTCAAGCTTTTTGAAGAATAGCCCTCTTATGTGCATAAAATGCTTGAATATGAGCATAAAATCATTCACTCACGCTCAACTCCCGCTGAAGATACCCACATATTCGACGATCTGGCAGATTCCTACTGTGAAATCGTTTCATGTACATCCTTTGAATAGCCGTTCCATTTTCTTACGCAGTCTCATACATGAAATGCTAGTTGGGAAGCTCCGCATTAGTCTAATGACGCATGTTGCTCGAAATCCGTGCGGAGAATGACGATCCAAGCCAGAGAAACGCTTTTATTTCTGAACATAACAGCGCACACTACCTCTCGAGGCTTCATTTCCGTAGCCACATTCCTATAAGAAATCTGCTTATTTAGGTCCCTGTACCTGCCTTTACATTTTTGATATATAGTTCTGAATCATTCTGTATAACGTATAATGGAAACAAAAAATAAGAATCTTTACTATTACAATCTAGTAAATAATTGATTTATCATAAAATATTCACAGAATAAGATTTATCATTCCGAACAAAAATGGTGAAACACGCCATATATCAAAAAAAGAAAAAGTATCAAATGAGATACCCATGTGATACTAAAAAAAAAATAAATCTTACGCGTTTGTTATTCTATTGTATAAGAAGCCTCAAGTTGGAAATTATAAGTGATTTTACTTTTCCTTAAGTAAATATTTAGCTTAATTTTATTAAATTTAAACATCGATATTACAACATGAACAAATAATTTCACTTATTTTTTTAAAAATACTGCATGTTATAAGATAACTCTACGATTTCACCATTATTGCATTTGTTGCGGAATATAAGTCAATCAAAGTAAAGGAAAAAAAAAGGATAAATAGTTATTTTATGTTAGAATATTTCTAGAAGATTTATCATTTACGGTAAAAAAGCACAAATATACCGGTTCGAGAAAAAAAAACGCGAAAATTTATAAACTAATATATCCAAGTAACTTAAAAGCAATAAATCTGAGCAAGTCTGTCATTTTACCGTATGAGATTATTTTTTTTTTCAAGTTGAAAATCATAAGTTGTAACGGTTCAATCCTCTTATGTAGAGAGTAAGGAAAACATACAGTTGCTATTTATAACCAATTGATCAATTGCTGAAACTTCAACAACATGAAAAATTAAATAAAATATCATTGAAACTTCTTATATATACGCTATATGGCCATTAATCACCGGACACTTGCAATGTTAGGCATTTTGTCGAATATTTAAAGATATACTTGTCGGATTTTCCTGGAACTTCAGGATTATGAAGAATATATTTGACTTCATATTTATCAACGGCGATTTCATCAGAAAGGGAATTTCGGGGACAGAAAATAATATTATTCACCGTCACCCTGTAAAATAAAATGCACTAAGTGATCTATCTCTATAGCTTACGAATATGTCAATGTCTAAAATTAAAAGTGTCCGGTGATTAATAGACATATACTGTATATATATATATATATAGATAGATATATATATGAGAAAAAAGGAGATTAAAACGTATTGAACGGATCCCGAAGTACCAAAAATCGGATCTGGACTGAGCACCTATTGTTCTCAGCGCCATATATTGTTTGAAATTCGAACTAAAATCAGGAATCGCAGTAAAAAAACTCCTTACATCATACATAACCCTCCTGCAAGATTTTTTTTAAATGTCTGTCACCGTTTGCAAGTTACTGAATTTTAAAATCCATCAGTCATTTTTAGGGACACCCGGTATATACAGGGTGTCCGGTCTCAACGGTGTCCAATGGCTAATTCCTAGACCGTTAGTCATATATATATATATAGTTCCAATTACAAAAATGTTTTAAATCAGGTAAAGAAATATTTTAAAAGCAATTTGGGTCAATAAAAACATTTCTTAAGAAATTACGAAATTAAAATTTTTATACGGTCCCCGGTCCTATAAGTTATATCTAGTGAAATTTTCCTTTTACACTGACAAGTAATACAAAAAATGTCCCGTTACTCTACGATTAAAATTGACCGAGTAATAGCTGTTTAAAGTTGGAGCATATTTTTTGCTGCAAATTGGCGGTCATTCACAAATTTAGTCGAAATATAATTCCGTCAGATATAAAAAAATGATTGGGAGTAAAATTAACATTGCAATATAAATTTGAAATCTTTAATCATTCGGGCATATTAATGGAAAATATACAATTTGTAATAAACATTTAAGAAGAAAGAAAAAACAGAATTTTTGTTATATAAAATGATTCTAAATTAACAGTCTCAATTCTTTACAAAGTGATACGTATTTTAAAATATTATTAGATTGCACAAGCCTGCAAAAGTTGGGTTATGTCATGTTTTTTAGCTTTTGATAATTGATTCTTATATATTCTATACCGCTGAATCCGAAATTGACCTTCATTTGTAACTATCATATCAGGATTATTCGCAAATTGCAAATTTCAAAGTTAAGAAGTTCAATGTTAAAATTGAATTTCCTCCCCTATCTCATCGGACCACTCAGCTGTTTAGCTGTAAGAATCCCAGGATAAGCAAAAATATTGAATATTTTTTTTTAAATAAAATAAAATAAAATAAAATAAAATAAAAAATGTTTTACATATGTTTTATAGTATGAGATTTTCGCTATATTTTAACTTACATATTTGCGATTTGCAAAAAAATTTTAACGTGATGGTTAAAATTGAAGGTCATTTTCAGATTCAGTGCTAAAAAGTGCATAAAAATAAAATTATCAAAAGTTAAAAAACACAACCATCTCCTCTACTTTATATTATTCGATATTTGTTATTCTTTAAACTTGAAAATTTATGATTTGCGAAATATCCTGACATGATGGTTAAAAATTAAGGTAAATTTCGGATTCAGTGCTAAAAAATTCATAAAAGTTAAAAAACCCAACAAATCCCAGTCTTGTATTATCTAACCTAAAACTTTTTCTTAAACTCCTTGACAGAAATCTATCCGAAATTTTTTGTGTTATCCTGTAAAATAAGTATAAACTGTAACCACCGAAAAGCTTAATAATACTAGATTGTTATAGGATTTGCGCCAGTATGTTAAATGCAATGTCGTTCGGATATTTAAAAGTGGGTTAAAGTTCGAGGACAAACTTTGAACTGGAAAAAACATACATACGATTGTTGAAGTAACATAAAAACTTATAAAAAAAACATAATTTTTGTTAAAAGACATCATAAGAGAAACAGTCTCAAATCCTGACAAAATAAAACATATGTTATTTTAGCAAATTTGAGACTTAATCATAATACTTGTAGGATTTCTTTTCAAAGCGCAGATACACATGAAGTAAGATCTTCGAATACTTTAAACACTTGGTATATGATCCCTCAAAGCCAAGCCGAGCTCATTTGTTTTCAGAGTAGAAAAGTGCCATAAGTCATGCATTTTTAAAGTTTCATAACTCGCTCAATTTTAGCGTTAGATGAATGGGACTTTTTTTTGTCTTACTTGTCAGTGTAATAGGAAAAAATTACTAAACATAACTTATAGGACCGGTCGACCGTATAAAAATTTTAATTTCGTAATTTTTTAAGAAATGTATTTATTGACCCAAATCGCTTTTAAAATGTTTCTTTACCTGATTTAAAACATTTTTGTAATTGAAATTATATGTCTATGGCTAACGGTTTAGGAATTAGCCATTGGACACCGTTGAGACCGGACACCCTGTATATATATATATATATACTAAAAAATAAATAGTTTGCAGTACTGAAGAAATTACTTATAAAATGACATATTACAATCTATTTAAATGAAAAAAGTATGTATACGTCCAATCAGTGTTTAACAGTGTCGTAGCCGAAGGGTGGGGTGGCAGAGGATCCGGACCTCCAAACGAAGAAATGTTTTACCTAGAATTGGATACAACAACAGTCAAAACAGCTAAAACGGAGTAACAATGAGCCTATGAAAAATTCCGCTTTAGACTGGTGTTCGCCTTGGAAGGTATAGTTCAAAATTACGTCTTCCGCCGGGGCTATGAAGTTTTTAGTTATAAGCACGTTCTGTTTTCACAGTATCTACTAATACTGTGAAAACATATCCACTCTATATAGTACACATCTGAAGAGCATAAATGCATTACAGTGAAATCTGTGAAGATGACTTACCTTAACATTAAAAATTGAAAATTCGACGAAAACACTATATACATATACTTGAGAATACTTTAAACCTGTTTATAATATAACTTTTTCAAGTTTTGATGCATTCGTGGCAGATGTTCTGTGAAAACGGAATCATCTCGTAACCGGAAACGTTTCCTGGTTCCAATAACGGAAGGAGAACTATACAAGTATACCTGTTAAGATGGAAATCGGTCTACAACGAATTTGTTAACGATCCTTAGCCTTTCCGTTTACAAAGATTTTAGTGTAACGAGATTGAACGTAAAAGGTCTTCATTTTGGACGGCGATCGGACAAACTGCTGCCGACGCTGCGAGAAAATACGAGTTTACACCAGCGCGACAACGGCATATTGATTGAATTTTGCGACCATTATCTTTGTTCATTAGGGTTTCGTTCATCTGACGAAACCCTATTCGTCTCGCTCCTCTGTCTGTCTGTCTGTCTGTCTGTCCGTCACAGAGCCCGTTCTCAGAAACTATACATGGTAGAGACTTGAAATTTTGGGTACTTATAGCTGAACACCTCACATCAAACAACAAATCATAAAATTTTGAAAAAGTTGGTAATTAACCTAATTACGGGCTAATTAAATTCTAAAATTAACCAATCAACCTTTTGAATGCAGGTGAAAATGCACGTTATCGAAATCCTCCCCAGTTTCTCCTAATGGTTGCCAGTAAACTCAGTGGATGCTCCGTCAAATCAGCCGGTGCAGGGTTACCACGGAGTACTTTAAGCAATAAATGAAGTGGACCTTCAAAAAGCAAAATTGGATCTGCCGAAATAGCGGTCGTACAAATTCGTAACAGGTGTAGAAATACGCGGAAAAAATTCTACTTTATTTTGGTATAAATTTCAAATTTCTGCGTAGGATAGAACGCAAAAAATCCACTAAAAATCGATCGATAAAAATTTAATTTCTGTGTTTTTAAAAACAATGAAAACAGATTTCCATTCACCGGAAGGCAGCTGTCATCATTTCTGGACATATCGGCGCGGGAGAAATTTAATCGGAGGGAAGTCTAATACGAAATTTAAACTTTTTAAATATTAAATTTTTCGATTAAATTTTTTGACATCCGGGCTGGAAATTTCTCGCAGTTTCCATACGTACCCGGTTCAAAGAGATTGCTTCATTACGAGCTGAGATATTAATTATTATTTTATTAATTCCTTTTATTTCCATCAAATGCCAGATTAAGATGGAGGCACGTGCTTTTTTAACGGAGATTTCATTTAAATTAGGAAATTAACAATTTGCGTGGGGTGTTTCTACGGCGCGCTATGACATAAGTATTAATTATTCAACATGAAAAAGTTTATAGGTTTATAAGTGTTCATCCCACTATTTCCGAATAGCAATTTCAGGAAATATCTTAAATTATTGTTTAAGACCGCCACTCGATGTCTTCGAAACTTTAAGATACTTTATAACACATAAGAAAAAGTGTAAAAAAGAATGGAGTGTGATATTTCGAGGAGTGGAGGGGGGAGGGACTAGATTTATTTATTAAATCTTAGCGTTTGTTATCGCGGAAAATGTTTTAAATTGTTGGTTAAGACTGCACCGCCACCCTCCCGACCATGTATCTACGGAGAGATTGCGCAAAGGAGTTTCGTTCAGATATGCTTTTGTTAAGAATAGAGTGCGCTCCCTGGTGGTGGAATGCGGAACTAACGTAACGCGATTTTGTTAAAATTAGGAAATATAACAAGGCGATCTGTTTGCAACTTTAAGATACTTCATGACACATAATAAAAAGCTTATAAAATAATGGTGCATGCAATTTCCTGTGAAGGGAGGGCGGGGGAGGGGCGCTGGATTTCTTTTTTAAAAAATAGCGTTTACGACCTTTTTAGGTGTCGTTTTTTGAGCACTATGATATACTTAGACACGTGCTGCTTATGAAATATAAAAATGTCAAAATTTTAGTTACCACTATTTCCGGATAGTACTTTCAGCAAATTTCTTAATTTCTCGCTTAAGTCCGCCACCAACTCCAGTAACACATCCACTGATAGGTTGTTTAACAGAGTTTCGATCTGATACACTTTTGTTATGAATAGTGTGCGCTCCCTGGTGGTGGAATTTGCAACTAACATAACGCAATTTTGTTAAAATTATGAAATCTAACAAGTCGATCTGCTGGAAACTTTGACATAGTTCATAGCACATAATAAAAAGCTTATAAAAGAATGTTCCGTGCAATTTCCTGGGGCGCCTACCTATCTCGGGTGCTATAGACCCGATCCCCTCGACTAATATACCTACGGATAGGTTGTAAATCGGAGTTTCCTTTGGATAGAGGTTTGTGTAGAATAGAGTGCGCCCCTGGTTGCGAAATGTGAAACTAACAGATTTCACAAAAGGATAAAGTGTTTTAAAGGAATATTAAACGAAACCCTCTGTGCGATCTGTGATCACACTTACCCACTTGTTTTATAATTTTATGTTAGAGAACATTATCAACTCCTTTAAATCTGCTTGCTGGAATTAATAAAAGTATATTTATTCTTGTACAGGTTGTTTGTGAACATTTATTACCACTTTCAAAATACGTTCTCAAATCTCAATATAATTTATCCGGTCTTGTAAAACCTGCGAATGTAGTTTTCTCATCATGCTCATGGCTCCCTAAGCCGTTAGAGGAGGCTCTTAAAAGAATTTTTGATGGAGAATCAGATAAAGACAATTGGAACGAAACTGATATTATTCTTATTTCACAGAAACATTTGTAATTATTGATGAAGAAGGAAACAATAATATATCAAATTAAGACCATAATATTGTACCATACGATATTGATATCGAAACTGAATGAGCTTAAAAAGAGAAGTTTATGCCTTCTAAAATTTGAACAAGTCAAACATTTAAAAGAAAATAGGAGATTTGAAGTGGATAAAGAAGGGAACATTCACTTGGACTCACCCAAAAAATTACGAAAAAATAAAATATTGACAAATGCGTGAAGAAATCTAGATTACGTTCGAAAATAAAAAGTTTTACTTAGATTTCAGATGTGAAGTTGCATTGCAAAGGGCGTTTGCAAAAGCAAACACCGGTTGAAAGTAATGGGTTAGATAAAAATAAATCAGCAAGAAGATAATCATAAATCACCTAATAAGCTCACTATGCAAAAGCTACTACAGACAGAAAGCGGAAATTTAATTATGAAGTCCGATGACAGTAGAGGACTCTATTATAAACAATAACATTACCAGAATGTTTATCGCCGCAGTAAATTTTGGATGTTGCATTATTACTTAAGTGTAGCAAATATTTTGATGCTTGAAAATGTTTTCTGGATATAATCCGTAATTTGTAAAGTAAACATTAATTACAGTTCAATAATAAATTAATTACAGTGATTGTTTGCTTTCTACGTTATAACAACTCTAAAAAAATCTTCCAGGGCCCAAATATAAGAAAACCCTGCAGATGTTCAGTTGAACTCGTTGCACATCATTACTGTTATTCTTCTGATGTTGCGTGAACGCAGCTGTCGATTTTTCGTAAGCTAATACAAGTTTTGTTATTTTCACTATAAATTCATGTTATATATGTTCAAATGAATAACCAATATCATTTGCATAAAATGTGTTAACACCTTATAGTTTTGGTAGTTAATGGGTTAAGAGAGTTGTAACCAATGTATTTTTTCCAACGTGAAATATAAGTTGTTGCTTGTGCTTGTCACATTGCTAGTTTCTGTAGTCGAATTTGCAAGATTTTTTTGTTAAAGATTTATTTTATTCCTGAAACTCCCATGGGAATTAACGGCTAACAGGGTTGGCGTTTATGAGAAATCATTATCCAGTATCTACTAAAATCCCAGCAGAAGTTCTTAATTCAACATGGAAGAAATTAAACATGGAAAATGCTGTTTTAAACATAAAAATTTGATAGTGACTTTAATGTAAGCAGATGTTTAAGTTGTACGAAACTATATTTAAATACATTTAACTCTTAAATCAATACATTTAACAGCTTTTTTCTATCGCAGTGTTTCTAAAACCTTTCTTACAGGTAAATATTAATGTAACTTCGTTATATTATTAGCTGCAGGTATATATTATATCTTACTTTATTATGCACATGCTATTTTTATTAAAATTATGAAATTAAATAAGTATATACATAGATTATTAAAGGTACACTAAATACTTCTATTACACATACATACAGTCAATCCTGTCAATTTGTGATTTCAACAGGTTGGAAAAAGTTGTGTTTTAGACAGGTTTTCGTTTAAAGAAATGTAACTAATAGGGCGGACCGATAAAAACTTTTTTTTGGTTTTCGATGATGAGTAGTGCTTAAAAGTTACCACCGGTGACACTAAGTTCACACAAAAAAATTGAGATTTTTTGGACAATTCCTTTATTTGCCACAAATGGGTTTTTGCAGATTTTTGAACTTTTTCAGCAAAAAAAATTTAAATGTTAAATTAAATTTATTTTACCTGAATTTGTTTGAAATGACATTTTTAGTGTACGGAAGTTTTAAATAAGCTCTGATTATGCATAATTTAACAGCTATATGTATTTTGAATTAGGCGATTTTTATAACCTTTTCGCGTTTTAGTGAGCAAATATTTTAAGTAATGTTTGGTTCATTCGTCGGTTTCTCTTTTCTGTCTTTATTATGTTCTCCTCTCTTCCTTCTGTTTTTCGATGCGTTCAGAGTCGCATATTTGGATGGCGTACTACAGCATGTATTTACAGCAATTCTGGAAGGATAATTGAATGTGGAGCTGAAACCAATGAAAATGCAATCAGTCATCATGAGTATCAGTGGATGAACCGGGGACTTCAAAAGCAGATACTCTTAAATGCAAATCCTTTCTCAGACAGTAAACACAAGGTCAGGACACCGAAAAAGAAACTTGGAAAGAAGATACAGGAGGAGGAATATCTTAAATCTCCATAGGAGATATCGATCTTAATATCGATCTTCATAGGAGAAAAAGTGACAAGCGGAACCGTCGAGAGAAAGACGAAAGAAATATCACCAATGTGGTTCAGAATATCTGGGAAACTTGATACCTCCTTCTGGTCACTGCGGATAACTGGCAAAATCATTATGTAATTTAATAAGCCAGATTAAAGCATGCTTTGAAAAAAATGTAAGAACGGAGCTGGAAGATTTGATATGTATTTTTCATACGAATGAGCTTCCACCCGACACCGATATCAACTGCCTAAATTAGATGGTAGAACTATTTGACCTAAGTCCTTCATCAACCCAATCGGTGCTAGATTAATAGAGTACACAAATCTTAAGCTTTTTGCATTTCTGATGTCCATGAAACGGTAATAGCCTTATAGAAAGCGAGACTTACATTTTCACACGGCATTAGTGGTATGTGCTTCGTCTTTCTCTTGACTTTTTTTTGTATGAAGATCGTTTTATCTTTTCTACCATCAAAGAATATGGTTGCAATTTTTCATCCTTCAAGATATTCTTCCTCCTGTATCTTCTCTCGAAATTTATTTCATGACCTTGTCTTTATCTATGACGGTATTCTTCTTCTCTGCTGTCACAAACATTGCATCTTGAAGCACGGATGAAGCTCTAAATGCAATTTTCTTATCTGATATACCAACCAGTTCTAAATGCGGCGAACGCTGCGTGAGAAAGTTATATGCGTTTCGGGGGTAATTTCTTTTGAAGCCATGTTTCAAATTCTGATTCAAGATTCCAACTATTTGAATCTTATGAGAATAGCTGTATTTTAAAGCAGAAAAACAATTAATATCCCATCTCACAGTTTCGCCCATCTCCTATTTCGACAGTCATACTCATGATGACTGTTCGCGTTTTCGTTGGCTTCAGCTCCACATTCTCCCCTCCTTCCAGAATTGTTGTCAAGACATGTTATTGTCCGTCATCCATATATATGACTCTGAACGAGTTAAAAACAGAAGGAAGAGGGAAGAACATAATAAAGACAAAAAAGAGAAACCGAAGAATGAACCAAACAATACTTACTCCCAAACAATATTATCACTTATACGCGAAAAGTGTATAAAAATCGCATAATTCAAAATACACATAACTATTAAATAATACATAATCAGAGCCTATTTAAACATTTCGTACACTAAACATGATATTTTAAATAAATTCAGCTAAAATAAATTTAATTTAAAATTTTTAAAAATTTTGCTAAAAAAATTCAAAAATCAGCATTTGAGGAAACCTCCAATCCATTTGCGGCAAATGAAGGAATTGTCCAAAAAATCTAAATTTTTTTGTGTGAACTTAGTCAACTAGTGGCAACTTTAACTCACTACCCATCATCAAATATCGAAAAAAGGTTTTTTTCGGTCCACCCTAGTAACTAATTATACTTGGAAGATTCGCTACCTTAATAAGATCTAACATTCATTTCATCAGGATCCTTAAACTCTTCCATTTGAGACACGATTCCGTCATAGAAAGATTCCACTTTTGCAGGTTTTAATGCATTTAAGTACAGTAAAACCTATTAAGACCGAATCGTTATAGCACTTAGGAAATCCTCTTTCAGTGGGGTTTTCAGAAAATTTAATTGCATGAAAATCCATATCTTGACTACTTAATGCTTCCGTTTAAAGCAGAATTATGTTATAGATCATTACTATTTTGACATTTTCTACTATCCATATAACATAAGTAAATATATTTATCTAAATACAGCAAAAATTGTAAAAAAGGAAACTACCTATAACGGAATGCTGTCTTAAACTTATTATTCCATAGTCTCATTAAAATGAATACTATATGATTGCACCTTCTAACAAGAAGGCAGTTTAAAACGCAATATTACACAGCCTTTTGGGATATCATCCTATCAGGTTTTATTGTATGTATAACAAAAAGGAAAATTGTAACACCCTCCCCACCCCCCGAAATGAAAACCTGGCTAAGCCACCGCTGTATGTAATATATATATGTATATATATATATATATATATATATATATATATATATATATATATATTTAACTGAATAAGTGTTTTATTTTACGCAGATAAAATTATGGTATTAACAGAGGGTGTAAAAGTGATAACTTATTTACCTACTTTTTTATTATTATTATTACTCACATACAGATTTGGACATGTTAAAATTATATTTTGCAAATGTATATTTAAATCATTAGTTGTTTAATTTTCAAAAAATATCTGGGTCCAGGCTACGTACAGGCCTACCACAATTTTCGAAAATATACTTTTGCCTTATTTGATTGTATACAAATATTACAAAATCTTCGATTAATCGCAGATTCCTTATCTGAAGAAAAATAATAAAATAAAGACTTCTAATGTTTAACAGCAGTACGATACACATTGGAATTTCTATAAATTGTATGTTATTTAGTAGGTGTAACAAACTTTACAAAAATTATTTTATAATATTAAAGGAAGAAAAGAATTAGTTGCGTGTTTTAAAAGTTTATGTGGGTTTATTATTTTTGCTGTAGTGCATAAGAATTTAAGAGTTCACAAAAAATCTGATCCACTATATATTGAGATTTTTTTTTTTTTTTTTAATTGGGACAATTATTTGTTTCAAAATGTCTCAGAATTAAAACACATAATTTCTTTAAAATAAATCTATTGGGAAAATACTATAATTGTATGAGAAAATTCAGTTGAAATATTCTTGCTTTTTCTTATCTATTCTAAATGAAAAATGTGTAGGTATATTGTAATTGTAGTGCAGATTAACTTGATGGTCAAACACGTATACTTTTTACTCTTCTGCTATTGTTTTCTTTATTTTTACATCCCATTTGCATTTCCCCTGCAGAGAAAACAGTGGTACCGTTTTGAATTTGATGCAAACTTATGTTAGTTTTGAAATGATTTATGAAGTATTTAAAAACATACATATTCTTTAAATGCATTCATACATGGAGAAACATTTTCGTTAACAAATTAAATTAGTTTGTATTAGGAATTTATATGTTTCTTTAAAAATTTTTTCTTCTAACAAAACTTGTATTTATCGATTGTCAAAAAATAATTATAATTACTGTAGAATCACATTCCACTACTTTAACTTCGAGATTTATTAAATAAATATCCTGTGTTATATCTCAAAATAGGATACTTTAAACGTTATTTACCAACTATATTTTGAACATTTAAAAACTTAATTTTAAATATATATTTTAAATCACGAATAATAAATTACTATTAGGTGATTTTTATGTGATTTTCGACGATTTTCAATTCACACGCATTTCAGTTTTAAATATTTCCATAACCAATATATATGCCATTATGAGCAGCAGTTCTAGTATTTAAAGATTGTTCATTTATAAGAAATAAATTAGAAATTTTTGTCATAAACGTTTGTTTGCAAGAACTATTTACGATTGGAGAAAAAAGATATATAAAGCAATTAAAAGAATACAATATTAGAATATATTCACTATTATTACTCTGCAGCTTACTACAGTTTATTGAACAATATTTTAATGCATTCATAATGTGATTTAATATGCAAAATGTCTTGTTTGTCATCTTATAGATGTTTACATGCAAGTTAAATATTAGCGTTCGCAATTAATCTACATATAGGAAAAGAAGATAAGGTATGAAATTTTTGTTGCTTGGAGATTCAGATGTCCCGGTTAGTTGCATTATTTTTTCTCTTGGAATAAAAATGGATGTTGTTTCTCTTTCAAAGTACGAAAAAAAAAAAAAAAAAAAAGAACTTGAAATGAAATTTCACGATTTTCTCTATCACGGTATATCAAATCAGCAGTTCAACAATTAATGATAACTGACATTATCATAAGCATTTAATATAAGATGAAGTTACGGTTTTCAACCAATGATTTACTATGTGCGGGTAGAATGTTGAAATGCTATATAAGAAAATAAATGACATTAGATAAAAAGAGGTATTTTTAACAAGTATTCTTATAAATGATCTCTCTTACCACATTAGTTATTTTGATATATAAATGATTGTCCCAAATAGAAATATATCTCCTGTATTAAGTGCATTGCCGATGTTTGAAGTAAAAAATAATACAAAAGTGTAGTCATTTTTTCAAACATTGATAAATTCGTGATGTTTATAAGAAAAAAAATCTCTAAAAGCTTTTCCACATTATCAAACTTATGATTTACAACTCTAAAGAGTAGAGTTATTTTGTAATTAAAAATATGCTTTTAATTTTATTTTAATGGTATTTTATAAACTAATAGAATAACAGCGATAAATGTTTACGACGAAAGCTAATTTAACATATAAAATTGATTTCTGAAGAGCAATAATTAACGAACGTCTCAGAGGTTGTGTAATTTTTCTTAAAAAACATAATAGCAGTAAAGAAAAGACTGGACATTTAATTCGCTATGATTATTTTCAACTATGTATCTTCAAATCACTGCCCCCTGAATGCTAGGCCTGAGCGCTTACCCCAAAATGGCGGTTGCCTAAGGCTGATTTTTTTCAGCGTGTGTACTGTCCCTTGAATTTTAATACCAATAATTTTTTTAAGTTTTTCCCGTTTTAATTTTCTGAGATTAAAAAATACAAAGAATTTCTTTATAAAGTACTGGTCTAAATTTAGGGGACCGTAAATACGTAAAATAAAAAAAATCCGCTTTCCGCTTAATTAACACATTTCAGTGATTCATAAAATAAAAATTAGTGTTTAACAAAAACTTGTGAAAACGGAATAAAAAATCTGGAAAACATGCTTGTTCTTAATGGGTTAACACATTAGACCTTAAAAAACTTTGTTGTTGCTTTAAGCTGATAAAAATATCTCCACTGACTGCACATTGGATCTCAGAATGATGTGAAGAAGAAATATTACATTTTGATCCCGTATTTAAAATTTCAATAAATGTATGTTGAAAAAAACCAGAAAATTATTCCAAAATTCCGCAAATTTAACTTATATTTGTTTTAACAAAAATAATAAGATAATTTGTTAATGAAGACCAGGATTTTTTATTGGAGTGAAACGAGAAATTAAAGTATGTTTCTATTTTTATCTATATCTTATTTTAAAAAAAATCCTGGAGGCTCGAACTACAGGCACAAGTCGATTCCGAAGTTAAGTACTAATTTCACCAACGAAGTCTAAATCAAGATTAGAGATTTTAACAATTTTAATAATTTTATTTGGCCGCTTTTAATGAATTTTCAATTTCATTTTTCTGTAAGATATGTTTTTTTTTCAAAATCATGTTAATACGACAATTTTTTCTTCAACCCCTATTTTTGTTTCATTTGTTTTTTTTATAAGAGTTGATCCTATCAAAATATTATCAATATAAATGTTGTAGATATAGTCCAGTCAAATTAGGTTAAAAAAGGGCTTAAAATGGAAAATTCTGGTGTAATTGTTTTTAGTGTCTTACTTTATGTTTATGGGGGTGCTGAATACAAATCTGAAGTTGTCCAACAAAATTTCTTTCGGCAAATATGAAAAATCATGAAAAAATCACTAAAAATCGCAGATTTTTCGAGTTTTTTGCTTATAACTTGCAAAGTAAACTTTTTACGCAAAAAATTACCCTATATTAAAATACGGACGAGACAATTACCTAGAATTCACGTTCTTATCATTTTTATTGTACGACACATGGCTTCCGTAGAGGCATTGAATAATCGGCGAAAACCAGTAATTTTGGAAAATCGCAAAACAGATATTCTCACCCTTTCCGTTCATAACACTAAAAATAAGCATTTCACTGTAAACATTTGCTGACGTACTTACTTATTATTAGGTTATATATTATTATGATGTAGGTATACAATGTGGCCTCGAAAATCCGGCATTCAGAGATCCGGCAGCTTAAAAAATTCCCCCCTCCTTTTTTTCACTTCCAACTTACGGGAAGAGCAAAAATAGCAATCATTTTTAAAAACGATGTAACCTGTTTAAAAACCGAAGTAAAGACGATGCATTAGCGGACTGCGAGATCGCTTACGCTGTGCTAAATAGAATCCTCGATAACACTTGTAGTAGCTCAGAGGAACGAGTACGAGGATCTAGCAGAAGATAAGTTCTCACCGAAAGATGCATAAATTTGACAGGAAAATTAACGTCATCTTCAAAGAAAAAAGATTGTATTTCCGAAATCGATATTCATCATTTGTATAAAATCCAAGAAAGAAGATAGTTACTTGACATTGATGCTTGAGAAATTACATGAGAAGAAATGTCTGCACTACATATCAGATTATTTTTTTAACATATAAAATATCAATTAAAGTAAGTTTTTTAAACATTAAATTTTCTGTTTTTCTCACGTCAGTATCATTTGTGTATGTATTAAATTATGAATATATGTCACTATCAAGAAAATCATAAGTACTTCTGATATTTTTTTCCGAAATCTGTAATTTTCAAAAAATAATTACAAATTTGCAGTAGCTGACATTCACACAAAACAGGCACGAGAAGATGCGGATACACTTATTGTCACCACAGTAAGAAACCTTGCACAGCAACAACAATATAACTCTGTAGTTATTGTGGGTACAGACGTCGATTTTTCAGTTATCATGATTTGTCTCTGTAGGGTTATACATTCAAATGTATACTTTCTAAAGCAAGGCAAAGGGACAGTTTCACCACTCATTTTCTCTTCTGACTGCAAACTTGATCAATCGATTGCTAACAACATATTATTTTTGCATGCCATGGGAGGCTGTGATACTAATTCAGCCTTGTTCGAAGCAGGAAGGATGAGGTTTCTTCGGACTCTCAAGAAAAACTTTGCATGAACTAATACCATTGAGGTTTTTAAAGACCCTATGGCAGATGCTGATGCAGTTACTAATTCTGGCAATCGTTTTTTGGTCTCATTGTATAAATTTGCTGACAAGGAAGCCACGTCATTAAACAAATTGAGGTATTTATGTTACCTTATGTCTGCATACAAGACATCGACCCATTTAGCGGCCTTATTTCCTACTGAATCTGGAGCTCGGCAACATTCCTTTAGGGTATATTTTCAAGTTCAACAATGGCTTGGGAATGAAAAAAGATCCTGAACAATGGGGTTGAAAGAAAATGAAAGATGATATGGAGCCAGTAACCACACTACTGCCAACAGCACCTCAAGCCGTTTTGAAACTTATTTCTTGCAAATGCAAGAAGGCCTGCCAGAAAAACTGAGGATGCAAAAAAGCAGGCCTCAAGTGCCCCAATGTGTGTGTAAACTGCGAAAGCAGTAGCAATAACATGCCTCTTACTGAAATAGAGGAAGCCTTGGATGATCCGGAATTTCCTGAAGTACTTGAAGGTAAATATGTATAAATAATTCCATTTCACTTTTACTTTTTCACTAACTTTTTTATTTCTGTGATCAAAATATTTATCTTAATACAGTTGTATAACTACACTATTTTCAAACAATTAGAAATAAAGCCTAAATTATTTTTTTAAACGGTGGTTCGTAAAATAATAGGCTAATATGTTTTCTAAATTGAGGTCCAAATGTAACCTATTCATGATTTGAGTTGTAAAAGAGGGGTAACAAAAGAAAGATGTAAAAATCATGTTATAAAATGTTGCATGAATCATTACTTAATTAATTACAATTAGTTTCACAGTTTTAAAAAATTCTACGTGCACCAGATCTGCTCAGAAGCCTAAGCTTCGACCCTTGGGTGTTTGCAGCCTTCGCCTACAGCTGGGGCAGCAATCTTCTCCCTCGGGATGAAAACGGCTCTTTGGCGCCCAGGTGCTTAAATAAATATTATATTTATTTTTTTAGGTGTAGAAGAATTGGAAGGCATGCCTGCAATCATGCAAACTTTGACCAAGAGGGATAGGTTTGACTAATGAGTGTCATTTCAAGTCAATAATCATTTAATAATAAGTGTTGTATAAAAAAAAAAAAAAAAAAAAAAAAAAAAAAAAAAAAAAACCTACCGATTTTATTATACTGTATAACATTAAACACTAACCGATCATTAATCACTTTTTATCTTTTTGTTGTATCTATAAAACCTAACATTTACGTTTCACATATCTGTACAGACGTCTAATGATGCATTTTGTATGTTTTCAATAAAGAGGCAGCTGAATACTTCGTGCATTCGTCATTGTTTTTCTCATAAATATTCGAGGTACAAAAGAATTACTTGCACATACATTGTAGAGAATTGTATCAATTTCGGAAATACAGTCTTGTTTCTTTGAAGATGACGTTAATTTTCCGGTCAAATGTATGCATTATTTTCGCGAGACCTCATCTTCTGCCAGGTCCTTACCTCGTTGCTCTGAGCTGCTACCAGTGTTATCGAGGACTCTATTTGGCACAGCATCAGCGATATCGCTGTCAGCTAATACATTGTTTTTAATCTCGGATTTTAATTCGAAAATATATATGTATATTTTTTTACTTTTGCCGTAAGTTCGAAGTGAAAAAAAGGGAGGGGGGGACATGACTTTGATGCCGCATTTTTTAAGTTGCCGGATCTCTAAATGCCGGATTTTCGAGGTCACATTGTATACCTACATCATAAAAATATATAACCTAATAATAAGTGAGTACGTTTGCAAATGTTTACAGTGAAATGCTCACTTTTAGTGTTATGAACGGAAAGGGTAAAAATATCTGTTTTGCGATTTTCCAAAATTACTGGTTTTCGCGTTTCCTTCAACGCCTCTACGGAAGCCGTATATCGAACAAAAAAAAAAGGTAAGAAAATGAATTGTAGGTAATTTTCTCGTCGGTATTTTAGTATGTGGTCACCTTTAGCGTAAAAAGCTTACTTTGCAAGTTATAAGCCAAAAACAAAAAAAATCTGCGATTTTTGGTTGTTTTTTCACGATTTTTCATATTTGCCGAGAGAAATTTTGTTGGACAACTTTAGATTCGTATTCAGCACCCCCGAAAACATAAAGTAAGACACTAAAAACAATTACACCAGAATTTTCCACTTCAAACTCTAATTTGACTGGACTAATAATATTAAGGAGATTTAAAATAAATTCAATCCGATTAGATATATTTTGAATTGACGAAGATATGAATATTTTTCTTCTTCAACCTCCTTTTTTTCGTTTTTATTTTACTGTTTTTTGGCTGTAAGAGTTGGTTCAATCATAAACTTGTTAATATAAAGGTTGTACGTAGTATTAAGAAGGCTTATGATAAGTTTAAGTGAATTTGATATCTTTATAATTGACGAAGGTATGATTCTTTTTCTCCCTAAAACCCCATTTTTTCGCCTCTTGAGCTTAATTTTACTTTCTTCAAAAATCTGCGAAACATAATTTTTTTGGCATTTTTCCTAGACGTAATAATAACTTAAGACGTATAAGACGTAATAATAAACTGATTTGATATGTTAATTAAGAAGTTATGCTTTTTTTTTTTTTTACAAAACTCCTCCCTATTCCCATTTCCTTTGTCCAGTTTTGCCCATTAACGATCTTGACCGAGATTTTTACCCCTTGATTTTATCTATCAGTTTCGAAGAAATTTGTGCAGAATTATGAAAGTTATCGTGTCCATAAAAATTGGTATATATATATAGACAGAGATAGATAATAGGTAGATAGCTATATAAAGTTTTGGAATCGTGGTGGTTTTGAGTTCTAGGGATCATAATCGGTGTAGATCTGGAAATATTTTTCAGAAATACCAACATAGGGGAGAATATAATACGAACTATTTCTTAAGAAGTGCATCTAAAATGGATCCTGTTTCCATTGCAAAGTACGACAAAATATAGAATTCTAAATGAAATTCTATGATCTTTTCTATAGCGTAAAATTAAATCAGCAGTTCAACAATTCATGATAACTGGCATAATCATAAGCATTATATATAAAATGTATTGACTTTTTTCAGTCAATGATATACACTTACAGGTTGAATGTTGAAATGCTTATCTAAGAAAATAAATGACATCGGTTTAGCTGAGGTATTGTTTACAAGTATTCTTATAAATGAACTCTCTTAGTACATTAGTTATTTTGATATATAAATGTTTCTTCCAAATAGAAATATATCTCCTGTATTAAGTGCATTGCCGATGTTTGAAGTAAAAAATAATACAAAAGTGTAGTCATTTTTCAAACATTGATAAATTGGTGATGTTTATAAGAAAAAAAAAATCTCTAAAAGCTTTTCCACATTATCAAACTTATGATTTATAACTCTAAAGAGTAGAACTATTTTGTAATTAAAAATATGTATTTTAATTTTATAATAATGGTATTTTATAAACTAATAGAATAACAGCGATAGACGTTAACGACAAAGATAATTTAAGATATAAAATTGATTTCTGAAGAGTAATAATTAACGAACGTTTCAGAGGTTGTGAAATTTTTCTTAAAAAATATAATAGCAGTAAAGAAAAGAGTGGACATTTAATTCGCTATCATTATTTTCAACTATTTCTCTTCAAATCCACTGCCCCCTGAATGCTAGGCCTGAGCGCTTACCCAAAAATGGCGGTTGCCTAAGGCTGATTTTTTTCAACGTGTGTACTGTCCCTTGAATTTTGATACCAATATTTTTTTTAAGTTTTTCCCGCTTTAATTTTCTGAGATTAAAAAATACAAAGAATTTCTTTATAAAGTACTGGTCTAAATTTAGGGGACCGTAAATACGTAAAAAAAAAAAAAAAAAAAAAAACGCTTTCGGCAGGCGCCTTTTTTGTGTTAGCGCTCAGCCCTAGTATTCAGGGGGCGTTGACCCATTGAAGATTGACGTTGCGTTTTCGCAACATTATATTTGTGATTTTTACACTTTTTTTGTACCAGTAAAAAGAAAAGTAAAATTTTCCATATTTAATTAACACATTTCAGTGATTCATAATGTAAAAATAAGTGTTTAACAAAAACTGGTGAAAACGGAATAAAAATTCCTGGAAAACATGCTTGTTCTTAATGGGTTAACGCATTAGACCTTAAAAAACTTTGTTGTTGCTTTAAGCTGATAAAAATATCTCCTCTTACTGCACATTGGATCTCAGAATGATGTGAAGAAGAAATATTACATTGTGATCCCGTATTTAAAATTTCAATGAATGTATGGTGAAAAAAAACAGAAAATTATTCAAAAATTCCGCAAATTTAACTTATATTTGTTTTAACAAAAATAATAAGATAATTTGTTAATGAAGACCAGGATTTTTTATTGGAGTGAAACGAGAAATTAAAGTATGTTTCTATTTTTATCTATATCTTATTTTAAAAAAAAAATCGTGGAGGCTCGAACTACAGGCACAAGTCGAATCCGAACTTAAGTACTAATTTCACCAACGAAGTCTAAATCAAGATTAGAGATTTTAACAATTTTAATAATTTTATTTGGCCGCTTTTAATGAGTTTTCAATTTCATTTTTCTGTAAGATCTGTTTTTTTTTCAGAATCATGTTAATACGACAAATTTTCTTCAACCCCTCTTTTTGTTTCATTCGTTTTTTTTTTTTTTTATAAGAGTTGATCCTATCAAAATATTATCAATATAAATGTTGTAGATAATATTAAGGAGATGTAAAATAAATTCAATCCGATTAGATATATTATGAATTGACGCAGATATGAATATTTTTCTTCTTCTACCTCCTTTTTTTCTTTTTTATTTTACTTTTTTTGGCTGTAAGAGTTGGTTCTATCATAAACTTGTTAATATAAAGGTTGTACATAGTATTAAGAAGGCTTATAATAAGTTTAAGTGAATTTGATATCTTAATAATTGACGAAGGTATGATTCTTTTTCTCCCTAAAACCCCAATTTTTTTGCCTCTTGAGCTTATTTTTAATTTCATCAAAAATCTGTGAAACATAATTTTTTTGGCATTTTTCCTAGACGTAATAATAACTTAAGACGTGTAAGACGTAATAATAAACTGATTTGATATGTTAATTAAGAAGTTATGCTTTTTTTCACAAAACTCCTCCCTATTCCCATTTCCTTTGTCCAGTTTTTCCAATTAACGATCTTGACCGAGATTTTTACCCCTTGATTTTATCTATCAGTTTCGAAGAAATTTGGGCAGAATTATCAAAGTTATCGTGTCCATAAAAATTGGTATATATATATATAGAGAGAGAGAGATAGATAATAGGTAGATAGCTGTATATAGTTTTGGAATCGTGGTGGTTTTGGGTTCTAGGGATCATAATCGGCGTAGATCTGGAAATATTTTTCAGAAATACCAACATAGGGGAGAATATAATACGAAGTATTTTTTAACAAGTGCATCTAAAATGGATCCTGTTTCCATTGCAAGGTACGACAAAATATAGAATTCTAAATGAAATTCTATGATCTTTTCTATAGCGTAAAA
Source organism: Maratus speciosus (assembly GCA_963932465.1). Classification (NCBI taxonomy): domain Eukaryota; kingdom Metazoa; phylum Arthropoda; class Arachnida; order Araneae; family Salticidae; genus Maratus; species Maratus speciosus. The sequence continues at coordinate 538,534,368 of OZ010786.1, read as the reverse complement.
TTAAATCAGCAGTTCAACAATTCATGATAACTGGCATAATCATAAGCATTATATATAAAATGTATTGACTTTTTTCAGTCAATGATATACACCTTACAGGTTGAATGTTGAAATGCTTATCTAAGAAAATAAATGACATCGGTTTAGCTGAGGTATTGTTTACAAGTATTCTTATAAATGATCTCTCTTAGTACATTAGTTATTTTGATATATCAATGTTTCTTGTAAATAGAAATATATGTCCTGTATTAAATGCATTGTCGACCTTTGAAGCAAAAGAAAATGCTAAACTGTAGACATTTTTCAAACATTGATAAATTGGTGATGCTTATAAAAAATAAAACGACAATCTTTGATAGATTCTCCACATCTTCAAAATTATGATTTATAATTCTTTAGAATGGAACTATTATGGAATAAAAAGCTGTGTATTTTATTATTAAAATAATTTTGTTTTATATACTAATAGAATAACTGTGAACGACATTTACGACAACAATAATTTAAGTTATAAAATTACCTTCACTGAATACACAATGCCTCTTAGAATGGTATGAAGTAAAATTGATACTTGTTACTGTATCAAAAATTTCGAAAAATGAATTTTGCAAAAACCAAAAGATTAATTATATCTTCCGCCAAATTAAAATATCATGGTCTCCAATAACAAATTATCTTATTATTTGTTTTAATAAAATAATAATATAATTCGTTATAGAAGAGTATGTTATTTTTCTTGAGGGAAATGAGTAGAAAAAAGTGTTTTATTTTTATGTATAACATTTTTTTTAAATATGTAATTTTATCTATTTCGACATATGAGCTATAATTTAATTATTATGAATTCTTCTGTTATCATTGAATGTACGATATTACTCAATAAATGCATTAAAAAAAGGAGTATCTGTTTTCGAATATTTAGGACGATACTTTGTTTTTAATTTTTGGGAATTTTAATAAATAACAAAGAAAACTAGGCATAGATATAAACAAAATAAAATTTGAGATTACTGCACTTAAGAATCCAGTCATTTTCGAGGCATATTTACAACGAATCCACAGGTAAAATTAATCTTACTTAGCTTCTTTCTTGAAATATTCATTTGTAAACAATGTTGTAAAATATTGCAGTTTGTGTTGCAAATCAAATTTATACAATGTAATTATACCGTTTAAAATTTAAATCGTTTAGATTGTAATACACATTCTTAAACACTAGATCCACATCACTGAAAAGAAACAAACATTTATTTATTTTTATAATGTGTCGTAGTTTCAGCGATTTTTAATCGGGTATTTAGTATAATAATAATTGCTAGATATTTAGTATTGTAAAATTACTTATTTAAACATAATCATATTTAGGGAAGATTGAAAATCTAATTTTATTTGAAAACAATGTTCAGTTATAAAAATTGAAGTGGTAAATATTGACGTATAATAAAATTCTTATACGTATTTCAATGAATGTTTAAATGTATGATTTGTATGGCATACATGTTTATTATGTTTTTTATTAATATTTTTTTTTGTATGTGTATTTCATAAATATATTTATATAAATCTAAATTTAGATTGATAGTTTATACAAGTTTGTATTATGTACACTCATTTTATACCAATAATTGTTTCTTAATGTGTGTATAAGTACGTGATAAAAATATTTTATTCCTCTTTGTAACAATGATATTTATATTTGACGAGCCGCCCTTTGAGACTAGTTCGGTCACCCTTTAAATTTATGTTTGGAGTAGCATGCTAAGCATTGTATCATGTTACTTTTATTCGTAATTTAATTTGCTTGAACACCCTTAAATATAATTAATATACTCCCCTAAGCTAATATTAGTTTTTGCTGCATTAAAATACCTCAATATGTTAATTTTCTGGAATCAAGTAAATTTTATTGGTTTACAATGGAAGTCTATGAGAATTTGGCGAAATATTAGATAAATCGCCATGTTGGCGTCCTTTTTAGTGACTAATTTTGGTCACTAAGTTGGCGAGAAACTTGGCGATATTTGGCGACAAAACAGGGTCCCTCCTATGGTTATCCCCCTTATAGGTATTGTGACGTTTTATTTGAGATGACTCGGAAACCAGATGCCCTAACGAAATAAACATCTTTAATTGGACCCTCCAGATGCCTGCTATAACTTCGCCTGTCAGTTTCACCAAAAACCAGATGGAACATGTAAACAGTTTTAATCATGTAAATATCTGGAGAAAAAGTGCTGCGTAGAAATGTTATAAACGGAACTTGTTGACTAAGATGAGTCAAGACCTCACGTGGTGTATCGAGGAGATGAACGGTCAGAAAAACAAGGCCCCGTAGAGAGCAGACTTTGCTGTGACACGACCCCAGACGGTCAAGTTCTCGGTCCTGCCGAAAGGAGCGTCTCGCTCCGGAAAAGATTAACTTTTTGCCGTGTAAATATAAATGTGTGCTTGTTATGTGTGTGTCCCGTATCGTCTAATAAAAACTCTGAAAAAAAGAAACGAACGCCAAGTTCTTTTAATTTCTAGTTAAGAGCCTTTCTTAAGTGAGTTCTTATACGGCGGTACAGTTGGTGTCAGAGTTGGGACTCGAGTTGTTCAAAAAGGTTGGGCACACACGCACACAAGGCCTGAAATTGTTACCCACGGAAGGAATGATAAGGTGTAAGCTCATTCTTTCGAGAAATAGAGAGCCGTCCTGATACTGGAATAGAAAAATAAAAGGAAAATCCCCGAGTGTTGGAAGAAGTGAAAAAACAGTTCGGTTTGTGAAGAAGGAGCTAGTTTCGATTTTCACCCGGTCAGAGAAGAGAAGGGTGTTGTTTTCACTCCCGTGTTGGAGGAAAGAAAAAAGAAGCTTGGTGTTATCTGGTTTCGGTTTAGGAAGACTTGGAGAAAGGAAGCTTGAGAAATCCTTACCCAGTGTCGGAAAAAGAGGAAGATTGTTTTTTCCACCGTCTGTGATCAGCTGTTCGACTGCAGAAAAGAGACAGAGTTACAACGCCGCTGTTTGGTGATGAAAGGATTGCGGAAGAGTGGAAAAAAAAGAAGATAATTCTGTGATTTTAGGGAGCCAAGGCCTGAAACAAAGCTGTGATTGTAGCGGTGGATCGGCGGATAGAAGAAGATTGGGAATGTGAGTGGGCCCCGTTTTGGGTCGAAGATAGTGTTCAGTGTTCCGTGCCTCTGGATATATTATTTTCAGTGGACCTTATGGTCAGAAGTTGTGTTCAGTGAGCCATCCGGCTGAAGAAAAAGTGTGGATTACCGTTTAGTGTCTGAGCCTTCATTGGGGTAATTCACAATTTTGAATTTGGAGTTAATGTTTAGTGATTTTTAATTATTTAAAATTGCTGATTTTGTTGGGAAAATTCAAAAACGGGAATGACAAAAATTGAACAGGTACTAGTCATGGAAGTGAGTCAGTATTTACATATTGCTGTGTTATTGAAAGAAATTTTATGATTGATTGTGATTATTGTTAATATAGTATATTTTTTTTTGTTGTTGTATTAGTGTAGAGAAGTACCTTTTTATAGAGAAATTTTGTTTGAAAACAAAAAAAAGGTAGATATGGCTTTCCTGGGTAAAGGAAAAAAGGAAAATATAAAAAAGTTAGTGGATGAACTGAAACTTGCCAGGACCGGAAACGAAACTCGGATTCAGTTAACGCACTTGGTGCTGGAATCTGAGGAGTATGGAGAAGAAATAGTACGGGCTCTGTATGAGACTATATTAGAGACCGCTAAGGAGGAATTAGAGAGGGAAGAAAATCAGCGCGCACGGTTACAAGCTATCGAACGAGAGGACATGTTACGTAAACAGACATGGGAGCGTGATCAAGCCATTAGGAAGGAAAAATTGGAGCAAGAGAAAGAATTAAAGGAATTAGAATTAAAAAATAAATTCAAGTTAGAAAAACTAAAAATCGAGAAAGGAATTGCCCCGTCTTCAGTTAATGCAAATAATATACATTCGCGTTCCCCTGAACAGAACTTAAAAAAAATTAATCCCGGATTTTAATCCAGAAAAAACAGATATTAGCTTGTATTTGGTTCTGTTTGAACGCCAAGCAAAACGGGTTGGGATACCGAAGGAAAATTGGGTCTCTCATTTAATTGGGCTTCTGCCAGTAGACATTATTTCCATTATTGCCAGACAACCCGAGACAGAGTCAGAAGATTACGATAACGTAAAAGGTATATTGTTAAAAAAATTTAAATTAAACCCAGAGAGTTTTCGGCAGAAATTTGTTAGCCACCAGAAGTCGCAATCTTTAAATTGGCAGGATTTCGGTTTCGAAATCCGAAATTATTTAAATGAATGGTTAGCAGGTTTAGGAATAACTTCTTTAGACGAACTAAAAGACCTTTTGGTCACCGATCAGATTAAACGGAGTGCGACGTTTGAAATGCGTGAACACTTCATTGACAAATGGCCACAGCTTAAGACTGAAGCAGCAATAGTGGAATTATTGGATGGATATGAGAGTATAAGGGCCTCTACTCCGAAGGCCAAGGATACCAGAGATGTTAGGGTGGAAAAAACGCGCCCGTTTTTTCAAGAAAGGTCTCGAGAAACTAGACCACGATTCTGCCCTTCTTCGAATGCAAACGCCGTGCACTGACCAGTAAACCGAGATAGAGCCTTTGAAAAAAGAGCGAATTTGAAATGATTTAATTGCGGGTCCGAAACGCACCTGCGTTCATCGTGCCCGAAGTTGCAGAAAAAACCTCCGTCAGGCTCCGTAAATAATTTGCAAGATGTACGAAAGGACGATTTATTGGACTGTTATACATTTTCTGGGTTTGTTAACAACCGAAAGATAGGAATGTTAAGAGATTCGGGAGCGACGCTTGATTTAATTTGTAGGAAATTTGTAGATCCGCAGGATTTTTGTGGAGAGAAAATCTGGATCCAACAACCACTTAGTTTGGAGTTAGTTTGTCTACCGTTATCGCGGGTAGAGATAGAGGGAGATTTCGGGAAAATTTGTACGAAAGCCGCTGTTTGCGGAAATCATTTAAACCAAAACCGATATATTTTAGGAAATAAAACTGCCGCGATGATAAGAGAGAGAACGGGGTATGTATTTTTGCCAACTGGACAGGTAAATGCAGTCCAGACGCGTGCGACTACTAGACGTTTAATGGAAGAGAAAAGGGAGCTCGAACGGGTAGCCCAAGATGTGGAGACACCCATGGAATCGAACGTAGCGAATCAGGAAGAATCGGGACTGCGGGATTCAACGGAAGGTGAGGACCCCATTGAAATTCCGGCGTTAGAAGTTGAAGCCCCGGAGTTGGACTTGTTAAAAATCGATAAAGAAGGGTTTTTGAAAGCGCAGCACGAATGTGCAGAGTTAAAGGAATTGTTTAGCCGAGTGGGGGCGGAGAAAACGGAAGGTACGACGAAAATTTATTCAGTTGTTAACGGGTTACTAGTTAGAAATCGCGAGGATCGTTTTGGAAACGTTACCAGATTGCTAGTTATTCCAAAAGGGTTAAGGCAGAAAATAAAAGCATTGTGTCATGAAGGCACGACAGTACATTTAGGTGGGACGAAGTCAAAGGATAAATTAATTCGATATTTTTATTGGCCTAACTGTTATAAAGAAATGGATGAATATGTGCGCAGTTGCGATGTTTGTCAAAGAGCGGGTCGAGCGAACGAGAAAAAGAAAGCCCCGTTAAAACTTGTCCCAATAATTCAGGAAGTTTACAGTAAAATAAATATCAACGCATGTGGGCCCTTACCACTGACCACGGATGGACACCGGTATATTTTAACGGCGGTATGCATGGCGTCCAAATAACCGGTGGCGGTTCCGCTGGTGGACTTCTCCTCTATTAGAGTGACTGAGGCGCTGCTGAATAATTTCAGTCGCATCGGATTCCCCAGCCAACTCCAATGCGATCAGGGAAAGTCCTTTACCTCAGCTTTAACGGCCGAATTTCTTAATAAATTTGGCATTAAGATCACTCATAGTTCTGTTTATCATCCCCAGAGTAATCCCGTGGAACGGTATAATAGGACCTTAAAACGACTTTTGAGGGGTTGTGTATTGAATTAGGCGCCGATTGGGATAAACATTTGCCTGCGATTCTATTGGCTCTTCGAAACGTAGTTCATGAAAGCACAGGTTACTCACCAGCCGAGTTGGTGTATGGAAAAAATCTTCGAACACCCGAGACCTTGATAATGGAACGACGGTCCGACCCTCCACCTGAAAATGATGTAGTGACCGAATATGTTTTTAAATTAATTAATCGGTTGAAACGATGTCGCGAGGTAGCTGTTTCGCACATGGAAGAAATGCAAGGTAAACGAAAGGTTTGGTATGACAAAAACGCGGTAAAACGAGAATTCAAGGAGGGAGATTTAGTGTTGGTTTTAGCTATGACGAGACCAAATAAACTGTCCGTGCAATGGATAGGTCCGGGAAAAATGAAGAATAAAATATCTGAGACTAATTATGTGGTAGAACTGCCAGGAAGTAGGAATAAAACCCAAATTTATCATGTTAATATGCTGAAACCACATTATACGCGACCCGAACATGTAAATTTGTTGTGCTCCAAAGACGATTCAAATTTAATAGAAGATCAGGATTTAGATATTCCGTATTTAGAGAATAATCCTACGATTTTTGACTTTCAGGAAATAGTTCGGCTTAGTGAGTTAGAAAAAAACACAAACGAAGCACAAATTAGCCAATTAAGGGAGCATTTAAATAAATATGCCGCGTGCTTTTCAAACGACCCTGGTAGAACAGATTTGGTGGAGCATGATATAACTTTAATTAGCGATAAGCCCGTACGATCAAAACTTTATCGGATGTCGCAAAGACAAACTGAAATCGTAAAAATGGAGATTCAAAAGATGTTAAGATTGGGGGTTATTGAAGTTGGCGAGTCGGATTACACGTCGCCTTTAATTTTAGTAGAGGTTCCGGGTAAGGATCCTCGTCCATGTGTGGATTTCAGGAGTCTCAATGAGATAATTAGGACAGAGTATTTCCCCATCCCCAATATCAAAGAAAGAGTTGAGAAAGTCTCATCTGCTAAATACATAACCGTCCTAGATTTAGCGAAAGGTTATTGGCAGATTCCCTTGAGCCCCAGAGCTCAACGGTATGCAGCATTCTGTACAACTTTTGGTACTTTTAGGTGTTTGAAAATGGCTTTTGGATTAAAAAATGCGCCATTTTTCTTTAGCAAAATGATGGCAGAAATATTAAGAGATATGGAAGAATTTGCAGTTCCTTATTTAGATGACGTCGCTGTATTTTCGAACACCTGGGAAGACCACTTAAAACATGTCGCATTAGTTCTAGATAGAATTCATAAGGCAAATCTTAAAATAAAGCCCTCTAAGTGTAAATTTGCCCAGAGTAGTGTAAAATATTTAGGCCATATTGTAGTAAATGGTTCCCGCACTCCAGCAGAAGTCAAGACTGAATGCGTAAAAAAATTCCCTACTCCCGAAACAAAAACGCAGATTCGTGCATTTCTAGGCTGGCCGGATACTACCAGAGATACATAAGGAATTTTTCCATAATAGCAGCGCCCTTGACTGACGCTCTAAAAGGGAAAACCCGTCGAGGTAAAGTCGAGTGGACTACCACGTGCGAGAGCGCTTTTCGGTCTCTGAAAGCGAAACTAACCAAACGGCCGGTCTTGCATGCGCCGAATTTTTATCGTGAATTCCTTATTCAGGTCGATGCATCGTTACGCGGTGCCGGAGCTGTGTTAAGCCAGGTAAATGAGAAGGGAGAGGAATACCCGATTTTGTATTTAAGTCGGAAATTCTCTCCGGTAGAACAACGCTATAGCAACACCGAACGGGAGTGCGCCAGTATTATTTTCGCCGTAAAAAGATTACATTACTATCTAGATGGAAGAAAATTTAGAATTATAACGGATCATAATCCTCTGCGCTTCTTACAAACTCATGCGAGTTCCAACCCAAGGCTTATGCGTTGGAGCCTCGCGTTACAACCGTACGATTTTACAATCGAACATCGAGCAGGAAAAAAAACACCAAAACGCTGATAGTCTAAGCAGAGTAGCGTTTGAAGACTAGAAATTTTATTGAAAAAAAAAGTTTAAGAGTGTGTTTTGTTATTGTGTTAAAATTCTTTTAAGTAACTTATTGTATATAAAAGGTTTAAAAGTGTTTGGTTTTATTAGTGTATTAGAATTCATTCTTAAGAAATTTATCTATATATATATATTGTTATTGTTGGTTATCCATGTGAACACGAGAGAGCGCACTTTATTGGAATTACCTGTGATGTTTAAAAACTTTATCTATTCTGATTATGTTAACGGAAAATTATTAATGAAGGTTCTGGTTTATTATAAAATTGTCGAAGTGCTTATTATAAATCTTAGTATTATTATATAACGGTGTGCAAATTGCAATGTGTTTATTGTTACTGTATTTATTATGTTTGTTGTGTGTTATGCTGAATCCCTTCCATGGTAACGAAGTACTTCTGGTAAATGTTTTGATTTTAAAATTTAAAATTTTATTAATTTTGGAGTAGATAGCATTGTTAGGGATAGCATTAACTCCGAATTTCACTATGATTGTGCACCAGAGTGCGGAAATTTTTCCCTTAAGGAAAAATTTATATGGGGCATGGAGGGGCTGTGACATTTTATTTGAGATGACTCGGAGACCAGATGCCCTAACGAAATAAACATCTTTAATTGGACCCTTTAGATGCCTGCTATAACTTCGCCTGCCAGTTTCACCAAAAACCAGATGGAACATGTGAACAGTTTTAATCATGTAAATATCTGGAGAAAAATTGCTGCGTAGAAATGTTATAAACGGAACTTGTTGACTAAGATGAGTCAAGACCTCACGTGGGGTATCGAGGAGATGAACGGTCAGAAAAACAAAGCCCCATAGAGAGCAGACTTTGCTGTGACACGACCCCAGACGGTCAAGTTCTCGGTCCTGCCGAAAGGAGCGTTTCGCTCCGGAAAAGATTAACTTTTTGCCGTGTAAATATAAATGTGTGCTTGTTATGTGTGTGTCCCGTATCGTCTAATAAAAGCTCTGAAAAAATAAACGAACGCCAAGTTCTTTTAATTTCTAGTTAAGAGCCTTTCTTAAGTGAGTTCTTATATGGCGGTACAGTATGCTATAGGTAGGCCATTAAACAATTCACAAATAATCTCTATATCTGTGCCATGCACGACAGCGTTATATATATATATATATTATATATATATATATGCTTGTGTGTGTACTTGTTGTGAGTTTTAGAAGGTAAAAAAATTAAGACACGTAACGTTTGTTGACATTGTGCATGATTTTTAAAGTTAAATATTCGTCATATCAAATTAATATGCAGTCAGTTTTATTTTTATTGACGGTATCTTTCACAATATTAGCCAATCTTCTTAGTTTTTTGCATGAAATATTAACACTCAAAGCCACACAGTTTATATTTCGCCAATAATACACTAATAGATAATGCTTAGTCGATATATACATATTTTTGAAGGCATTTCATTCAAATACAATAATGAATTTATTCTCCAGTACAACTTATATTTTCTATATTAGTTTAGTGTTTGAGTAGTTATTTATTTAGAGTAAATTACTGAAAAATAGGCAAAATTCTGTGAAAAAAATTTCATACCCAGCGCAGTGAACCTAATACAGACATTAAAGAAACAAGATAAATCTAAAATAAATCAGATTTATCTTCTTTTAAGAAAGCATTAATGAAAACAATAGATACTACGAAAAAAATTATCTCAATAAAATTCAATTTGGAGTATTTTCGTCAGCATTTTATCTTTATTGGAAGCTAATGTTTGTATTTCGCAGTTACATCATCAATTACAGAAACGTTTAGAATTTCAGCAGGAAATTAGACTTAGGGAAGGATGACAAACACTTTTTTTTTCAAATCTCTCTACTTTCAGTAAGTATTTTTTAACTGGCGTCATGAAGTCATTTAGTACTATTAATAATATTATTGATCTGAAAGTTTAAATAAATTAGAATATTAAAAAAATAGATTTTTTTTCTTTGCAATAGGAAAAATGACAAATTTCGTCGAAAATAAAGATTTTATATATTAAGTGTTATTGTTATATAAGTATGATATATTACATTTCATTGTTAAAGTGTTTTTTCTTGCGTAATCATAAATGTTTTCGTGAATAAAAAGTATTGGGAATCATTAACTTTAATTTTCACATTATATTTCTACAGAAACAGTTTGGAAAATCTTTCGTTGGGAATTTTGAATCTGAAATTAATATTTGTGAAATGTATATGAAACGTATATGAAGATTAAACAGTATCACATTGTATACCTACATGTACAACAGGCAAGAATAAAAACAGCACAATGTGATATTTTTCAAAAAGTAAGTCTCTTAAAAAAATATTTTCTCCTTTTCATAATTTTCAAAAATATTTCACGCAGAAAGATGTTAATTTGAAACAATTTCAATTACTTCCACAACCCCTGTTCCCAACGCTCATTAGCGAACACTGAATATGTTAATTAGCAGAAGTTGCTCTCCGTATCTTCGAAACCAATACCCATAATAATTGGAAACTTTGCTTGTGTTGGGAAAACATAAAGTTCATCTAATACTACTTTCGAAAACACGTGGATCATTAAGTGTTATCTTCTGTAATTAAATAAAGAAAATTGTATTCATCAGCGAGTGACAAAATAGATAATATCCATTTGCTTTTATATATTTAAATTTCCTTAAATATGTATTTTTATGAATGAAATAATTGATTATTAAATTAATTTAAGTAATCTTTACTTAAACCTTTAATATTAAATTAATTTATTAAGTTAAAGTATGAGATTTTTCATTAAATTATAAAAATATTATTACAAATTTATTATTTGCATTATTATTATTGCCTTTATTAATAATAATAAATTTAAAATAATAATAATAATAATAATTATTATTATTATTAATATTATTATTATTATTATTAAATTCGTGATTTTTCCGCAACTGATTAAAAAGCTTTGTGATTTTTACACACCTGATTGAAAGAATTCGCGATTTTTCATTAAATTATAAAAATATTATTACAAATTTATTATTTAAATTATTGTTATTGCCTTTATTAATAATAATATTTTTAAAATAATAATAATAATAATAATTATTATTATTATTAAATTCGCGATTTTTCCGCAAACGATTAAAAAGCTTTGTGATTTTTCCACACCTGATTGACAAAATTCGCGATTTTTCCGAAGTCGATCGACAAAACTTTCTGTTTTTACGCACCACAATTGAAAAAATTTGCTATTTTTACGCACCACAATTGAAAAAAATTGCTATTTTTACGCAGCCGATGGACAAAAATTTTCGATTTTTCGGAGCACGATCGACAAAACTCACAATTTGTCAGCGCCCGATCGACAAAATTTGCGATTTTTCTGCCCTGATCAACGAAATTCGCAATTTTAGACTGACTGATGAAATTTGCAATTTTTCCCCGTAGAAAATTGACAAATTTTGCGTTTTTCTCTCCCGATAATCTGACGAAACTCGCGATTTTTCCACTGCGGATAAAATAAATTTGAAATTTTTTAGCGCATCATCGACAAAATTAGTGATTTTCCGTGCTCGATCAACGAAATTTACGATTTTTACTTGCGTGATCGTCAAAATTCGCAATTCTTTTGTATCCAACCAAAGAAATTCGCTGTTTTTCGGAGGCCGATCAACAAAACTCGTGATTTTTCCATTCCAGATGGACGAGCTCTCGATCGACGATTTTCAGCTCTCGATCAACGAAATTCGCGTTTCTTCACTGACTCTGACGAAAGTTGCAATTTTTTCCCACGGTAAATTGACGAATTTTGAGATTTTTTCTCTCGATAAACACAAGAAACACGGGATTTTTCTGCAGCCAATCAACGAAATCTGGGGGTATTCTTCTCCTAACTGATAAAATTCGCGAATTTTCCGCACCCGATCGACGAAATTCGCAATTATTAACTGCAATTTTTTGCCACGGCAAATTAAAGAAATGCGCGTTTTTTTTTTTTTTTTTTTTTTTTTTTTTTTTTTTTTTTTAAGTGACTTATGAAAATCACGGCTTTTTTCAGTAGCCAATCAATGAAATTTTCAATTTTACCGCGCACCATAAACAAAATTGACGATTTTGCCTACCCCGACCAATGAAATTTGTGATTCTTCCGAACCGATCAATGAAACTCGAGATTTTTCCGTGCCCGATAAACAACATTTACAATTTGCCAAGCCAGATCGACAAAATTCGCGATTCTTAAATGGCTGACGAAATTTTCAATTTTTCACATGGCAAATTGACGAAAAACGCGATTTCTTCGTGGTACCTAACAGCAAGAATTGCAATTTTTTCCAGTTATTAATTCACGATATTCGCAGGTCACACGCTCACTCATCGCGGGCAGCTTTTGGCCCGCGGGATAAAGGTTGTGCATCCCTACTTTAAAATGTATCAAAATATATCTTTATTGAAAACATTTACTTTTCACTGATGATTTTTGACAACTGAATTAAAACATGTTATTAAATAATTCACTAAATAAAAAAAAAAGTATCATTGCGTTGCAAAATTTAATCATCTCAATTTCTTTTACTTATATAAAAAACCTTAATGTCAGTCTTATACACAGTATATTATGAATATTATAAAAAAATGTTTGGTTAGTTTCAGTAATTATAAATATGTAATATAAACTGGTTGCAGAAATAAGCACTTGCAAAATTTTCATTAAATTATTTTCAATTTAATGCTAATTGTTATATAAAATTGATAAGTAAACCCACATTTAATAAATGGACAAATAAAAATAAGTTGGTTTTTTAATGAAATAATGAGATAGAACTACTATCTACACATACAAGTGTGATTTTTATATTCGATGTTAAAAAATTATTACACTAATGTGAAAAAATCTCTTACGTATTTAAATTATTAGTAAAACAATATATGTTTAAAAAGCTTTCAAGATAAATAAAATACCTGATGCTGATGGTAAAGGCTTAAGCAATTATACAAATGGATCAAAAGCAGTTTTTAAAAGAGCTTTAAATAAATATATATCTATTAGCTAATTAAGAAGTTTGAACATTATTATATTTTTAAGAAAATAATATTTGAAAAATACTTGCAGCAATTGAAGCTTTTTCGTGTAATCTTTGGGAATATTTTATATCAGCTGTAAAAATGTTTTTACAAAAAAGGTTTTTGAAAACGTTTACATAAGTGAAGATAAGATGTTAATAACTAATCATTTCAGCATTTACTACCTAAATGTTTTCCAAAATGTATTGAAAATAAAACACGTAAAATCTTGCGTGTTGCACGTAAAATCATGACAACAGCCATTAGGTTCAAATGGCTGATCGCTAGTCTGCATGTACGTACCCAGTCATCAAACAAAGAAAGAAAAACAAACCAACAGACTGATCACAGACTAACATTAAGGACTGTAAAAGAAAGATCAAAACAAGACAACCCATCAGCGACAAGTTCGCAAAGTGATAGAAACTTAACTTAGTCAACCAATATGCGCAGAGTCAATAAAAAGAAAATAACTCACTCATAAAATGGGCAACACAAAATCTTAAAACAAAATATAAACCAAGAAGGATACAAAATTACAAAATTGTCAACTAACATGAAATAGATAATATCCAAGAGAAGGTATGAAAGAAAACCTCCTCAGAAGAACAAATCTGTTGTGTGAGACAAGTCCATTGATATAGTCAAATATGAATAATTGTAATGTAAATAATATAGGTCATTTAGTAACGTAGAATTTTTAATGATAGCCACTACAGGTCCCTGTACCACTTAATTTTTTTTCAGACGCTGTCGTATTGTGTGAAAAGATCCTTCCCCAAGTCCAAACCTCTAAGCTATCATTAAGTTTTAAATTCTTTTTTTTTTTTTTTTTTTTTTTTTTTTTTTTTTTTTTTTTTAAACAACTACGATAATTAAATTCACGTTAATAGCACTAGGCCAGGCATTATTCATACCCAACCCTCAAACGCAATAAGTTAAGTAATTAGCATTCTAATTCAATAGCATAAGTCATTAGATTAAAAATAAACTTAGTTATAAAATAGTCTTTAACATCTTAGTTTAATAGAGCAATCTTAATTTAATTAGAACACCCTGATCTAGCTTCTAGGCTATTTTAAAGATAATAATAATAAAGGACTTTACGTTGTAATATCGATATAAAACAAATAGGTGTTGCTATCCAACGTACAATTTATTCGCAAGTTTAACATAAAACTCTACGTTTCGGTTTAATCTTTAAAACCTTCATCAGGAGGAAAAAATTCTAAAATATAAATCGACAATAAACTCTTTACATGCTACATTTTGAAAGCAATTCAAAATATAAATCATTCTAACGGAAACCTCTTACTCCCAAATAAACAGTTCAGTGGCGCCATCTTTTAACCAAATATACTAACGATGAAAGAAATGCTGAAAAAAGTGGAATTTTCTTTGACATTTCAAAATAGAAAGCCATATTTCTGGGATGTGAAAGGAAATATTATCATTACACACTTCATGGTTTCTTAGACGAATTTCTAAAGATTCACGAATAATAGAATTGCGCGGAATAACTTGCTTGGATGTAACTTTAGCATGGTCAAAGTCTATAAATGAAATGAGTCCTTTATGGTAGCTTCTTGAGAGTGCTGTAGAAAATTTACGAAACTTCAAATCATTTTTATGTTCTTGCAATGTAAAGAGCATGTAAAGAGTTTGTTGTCGATTTATATTTTAGAAAATTTTTCTCCTGATGAAGGTTTTAAAGATTAAACCGAAACGTAGAATTTTATGTTAAACTTGTGAATAAATTGTACGTTGGATAGCGAAACCTCTTTGTTTTATATTTTAAAGATATTTTTCAAAATAATAGCTAGACACAGTTAAATTTCAAACTATTTTCATTAAGTAGTAGTTAAATCTAAGTTCAAAGTAAATTAAATATGTAAAACTACTCCCTTTCACTTACATGTTTTTATTTATTTATTTTATATTTTTTGACTACCGCCTCTTTATTAGGTTGACATACGGTTAGCCTGTATGAGCTACAAGAGCCCCTCCAATGGAATAGCCTTCGAAGCCAGTTTTTAACCGATGGGGTACGATAGAAAGGCGGAGTCTCGTCCCTCCTGCTACGCATACTTTGCGTAGAATTTCGGCTCAAAATTAACTCAAGGGGCAACTTGTGTAATTGCACCGTCACATTGTTGCACCCCCCCCCCCCCACCACCACCACCACAAAAGTACCATTTTCATTTGACAAGTCTGCAACTATGATTAAGCTTCAAAATCTCCAGGCTATTCCAACTATATCGGGCAGCGGTGTCCCAATTGGCAGAGCATTGAACTCGTAGCTGAAAGGTTGAGGAATTGAGTCTTACAACCGACTAAAATACGCCATGTACGCTAATGGTGTCTGGTGCATATAAAATCCGTCGTGGGTGCAAAGTCTTTCAAGTTAACTATGAATTATACCTCTGGAGGTGCCGGGCCATGTGAAGATCTCGTCATCTGATGAAGGATATAAATTACGATATCAACTCGAGTAGCGATGAGCAGGTGCCAAACAACAAGATATATATTTTAAGTAACCGACATAAAAAAGAAAAGTTCACAACTAATGAGTAGTCACTGCTGATAAGAAAACGAACTAGGCGCTCTTCAGATTTATTTCCGCTATGCGGCGATTAGGCGGTCGCCTACACGATACCACGTATTGAACCCATTCAGATGTGACAACCCAACAGGTTAGGGCTGATCATCGTTTAGAAAGAAAAAAAAAGCGAATTAATTATTTGGATTCGATTTTGCATTAATTATAATTAACTTAGATATTTTTAAAAAATTCACTAAATAAATAAATAAAACCAGGAATAACAGCATAATTCAATTTTATAAATATTATAACTATTTATCCCTTTTCTTAGCAATTCAAAAGGGTGCTTTTTTTCAGAGTCACTAAACCGTTAAAAAAAAAAAAAAAAAAAAAAAAAAAAAAAAAAAAAAAAAAAAAAACACTTGTGTTTAAGAACATTCACTTCGTTTTTATCTAAATAGGAAGAAACAATAATTATAGAAAAATTCCTGAGAGATAAAAAAAAAGTAGTAATAGAAGAAGTAGATAAAGGAGAAAAAGCTATAGGACGAATTAAATGAAAAAACAACTCTAATTGAATTTGAATTGGGGTCTTTGCGTCCGCTTATTGTCAATGCCGTAAGTTAATGTTTAGATTTCGTGATCACTTGATCATTTAGGGTAACACTTATTTTTTAAAGTTTCGATTAAGTTATTATTCAAAATATTTAGTCATTTCTAATGGTTTTTGAATAAAAAAAAATAAGGAACACACTCTGTTTTTTTATATGTTATGATGTTTATTAAATCTCTGTAATGTTTTCAATTTAAACATGTAAAAATTATCAAACTTTGAATGTAAGAATGTAGTAACATTAAACATATCATTCGAATTATCAAAATTATTAATAGATAAACACTCAAAATTCATAAAACAGTATTCCAATACTTATTTACTATATATGAATAATAAATAATAAATTAAAACAACAATCTTACAATGGAATCACTTATATTCAAATAATTTTTCTAAATACTGCATGGTATGAAATAAGTTCTACAATGTGTCGATTAAGGAATCCGTTAGGGTGCTGAGCATATCATCAAAAAAAAAAAAAAAAAAAAAAAGAAGAAATAAGTACTTTATTTTCGAACATTCTTGGAAGATTTATCATTCAGAGCAAAAATTTAAAAAATATACTAGTTATCGGAAAACGATGTCAGCATGTATTAACTCAGTTGTCCAAGTGATAAAAAATAAATAAATCTGAGAAAAAGTGTTACATTGTGTATTAGAAGTTTAAAAGTATAAGTAACTTTACTTTTGCAGGAGTAAACATTTAACTTTAAAAATTTAAGATAATGCAAATTAAAGGGAATTCCCAAAACACTTTCATGTATTAAAACCGAACCTTTTTAATATTTGAAAACATTACATCATCATTTCAAATGAAAATCAAATTTCAAAGTACAAAGTAATTGCTTAAAAGGCGCAAAGGCCAACATAGTGAGAAAGATTCCAAGCCGGGACTCGAACCCGGGCCATCAGTATAGCGCACTGATGTTCTACCGACTAAACCACTTGGAACGATACCCAGCACGGAAAATTTCTCACTATTATATGTTGACAAGGCTATGTATGCTGCATTTCAATTTAATGTTAATTCACTGGTTCTCCAACATTTACAAACGTATATACATTAATACCATTACCAGTCAAATATATCGATTATTTAGAATTTGTACAGATAACCATATGTTTAAAAAGGAATTATTTCATTTTAAAAGTAATTTATATTACAGAAACAATATTCCTTTAAATTATATATATATATATATATATATATATATAATTACTAGGGGGCTCTGCCCCCTGCAAGCTACAATCGCCAACACCCCGTTCAGATACCGCAGAATCTAAAAACACGCTAATCTGATCGGTTTTAAAAATATTAGAGAAGATTGAATTATACTGAAAAAAGCTGTGCAGATCTCCCTGTAAACGGTTTTCCATTCAATTCCCTTTGATTGCAAAAAATTTAAGGCCGAATCAGTTGCTGTTAAGACATCCAATGGTTGTTTCCGTGTTTGATTATAGTGGATCAGTTAAACATTTGAAAAGAAGCTAAAATAAAAAGATTTAAGTGTGCAGAGTCTTTGTCTCCCGTTATTTTAAAACAGTTTCTATAACAATAGCCTAAGTCATATGACTATCATCAACAGTTCTTGGCGGGCCACTTCGCTTTTTATATTCCAGGTTTTATATTCCAGTACCAAAATGGCATTTTGGTACTGTAATGCTAGCCAGGCGCATGTGATAGGTACGCCAAATATTATTCTACCGCCATCATTTCATCTATATTATAATAGTCCAAGTCATGTAACTACCATAAATAAATACGCTCTGATCCCTTCGCTTTCCATATGAAAGTTTGGCCCAGATATCATATACGGCCCCGTATTTGCGCGATTTTTTGTTTCTGACGCTAATTTGGTGAAAACATCAAAAGCATAAACAAAAACTTCCGGCATACCAAATCAAGCAAAATAACGATACTATGGCGCCAGTTAAGTACCCATTGGCGTTAGAAAAAAATCGCGCCAATATGGATCCGTATATGATATCTGTGCCGAAAGTTTTCCATTTTAATTAAAAAAACAAATTTCTTTTTCGAATAAAACTACATAAAAGTTGCCATGGCCGCAATGAATTCTTGGTACTGTTACGCTAGCCGGGTGCAAATCTCGCCAATAGCTTTTTTTCAACACGCCAGTTAGCATTTTTTTTTTCGAGTGGTAAATTAAAACATTGCTTTGAAGTTGAAATTAAATGTCATGGTTTGTTACATCATTTAATATTTGGCCAGATGTCATATACGCACCGGGTTTGGCATGATTTTTATTTTTTACGAAAATTTGGTGAATACCTAGTTTTCGAATACCAGTTACATATGCATTTTTGGTACTACTTAATTATCCCGTCGACCAAAAATCTATCACTAAACTATAAGATTAAATGACGATAATAGTTGATCGTAGATGTCACATTCACTTGACTTTAAGCAAGTTACACGTCTTTACGTCATCAAGTTATTTTTATTTCGACGTTTTATTTGTATATTTATTAATGTTTTACTATTTTATTTGTTTTTTCGTTATTTAAATTTAAATTTATCTCAATTTGTATAATTTGGCGAGTGGTGTGGCGATTTATATAATTTGGCAAAATCGGTCGGCGAAATAACTAATAATTACTAATTGGTATTTTTTAATTATTTTCTATTATTTTTAAAAGAAAATAACCAAAAAATAATTAACCATAGAAGAAAACAATTTATGTAATTAAAAAAAGAAAATAAAGTAAATAAACATTTATTATTAAATAAACAACAATAGCCGGGTTACCATGTTAACCAAAATAATGCCTTTTTCGCGCCAATTAGGTACCCCGATGCGTATATAACATGTGCGCTAGGGTGGAACTTAAGTATAGGGTAAAAAAAAAAAAAAAACTTTTTTGTATTAATGTGTAATAGTGAAAACTTTTTTCCTTTTTGGATGTCTAAATTTTGGCTGAAAAGGTTTTCTTAAATTAAGTTGTTTTCCGGTTCCTCAAGGAGGTCAAAGTTTTGAAATTTCAGTATAAAGTAACTTAAAGTAAACAACGTAGCTATTAGATCATATCTACTTTTATTTAGCAAATATTATCCAGAAGTCACCACGAGAAGGTGGTTAAATATCGACTTCCACCCTCCTTACCTCCCTTTGTTATGGATTAATTCAATTGGATATTCAACCTACTGTCTTTTTAGGCAAACTTTGTCATTACATTGTGGTAATTCAACTTTCACAAGATTAAGCCATATTTTGCTTAATATTTAAGGACAGTTTACGCAGCTCGCGGGACAATTTTGACACACGTTTCCACTGTTTGAGTATGACAAGGAAAATCTAAAATTCAGGTGTATCCCCTGTTTGTACTTTTTTTAAGTTCTTCATCCAATCAATCCGTCAAGATAGGATCAATGTTTTTATAGTCTATAATTTCAATATGTTCGCATTTTTTCAAGTCGCTTTCCTACTGGTCCAGAAAATCCTTTTGTACCCATAGTTTTTCCAGCAAGATGTTGAAATAAGTATCTAAGAAAAAAGTTTATTTGCATGTAATAATCAAATTATCCATTATAAAGTTTTTAGGGTATTGCTTCCGATGTTTTAACAATTCCAGATTTGCATCCTGCATTAAAGGCGTTTCTGTTTCACCCAATAACTTTCAAACTTGAAATGTCTGTATTATTATTTTGAAAATACACCAAAAATTGCAATGGCTATATTAATATAAGAAGAAGATGTGAATGAAATATGACCAATATATTTTTATCCTGGTTTTGAATTAAGACCAGGTGTTCGTCTTTAATGATTCTTAGTTATACTTTTTTCCCTCAGCTTCAGTTATCATAGTGTTATCCTTTCTGCCATCAAAATATTAACCTTCTAAAATTAACTCATTTCGTCTTTCCTGTTCTTTCAAATTCTTCCTTTTCTTTTCTCTTTGTCGTCTTCAAGTCCTTCTTTCAGTTACATTTTCTTTATTATCATCAGAAATACGCATATCTTGTAATGTGCCATTTGCAATAGTATTTGCATTTCTGTCTACTCCTGTTCTTTCGCCTTGTTGATTATCAAATTCAGGTTTAGAAAAACAACCGATTGAACTATTTCCTTCCGAACTATTTTTTACACTTGACGATCATTCAATCAAAACAATCCAAATTTTTGTTTTAAAATAACTTTTTTCCTTGATATTTCCTTTTCCGGTCTTGCTACACATTTTTTTTGTAGTTTTTATATCTATTGATCCTATTGCCATCACCCCATCTCTCATTGGTCTTTGAGAAAGTGATGTTCTTGTTCTGATACACGATAATATTTAGTGCTTTTACACAAAGAAATGTTTTATGCAGGATTACATAACATTTTGCAATTTTATATTGGATGTAGGATTATTCCTTCTAATCTTAATATTTTTCTTCAAATTTTGATATTTCTCGCGCTAGTCTCTAATTATTTTTTATGATTTGTGTATCAGAAGCCGTTGGAATTGAAGGTCTCAGAAATACACTTTTAATTGTATCATCAACAGCTTTAGATATTTTAGAAATAGTGTGTACCATATTCCAGCTAACAGACTTTAAGTTAAATTGAACCCAAAAATAATGTTTCATAACATTTTTATATGTTCGTCAAAGATGACAGTGTAATGTTAATTGTTTTGGTTCACGAAATACAGGACACTTCAACAATTATCTAGATTTAGGTACGTTAACAGACTTTGTCACTTTTGACACCGAATGTTTATTGAAAAATAATTAAAGAAACTGTTAACACACGTTAAATCGGACTAACTTGTTATGTGTCGCAGCCAAATGAATCGGAGACAATGAAAGCCGACGCCCACGACGCTGGCTTCTACAAAAGTCAAATAAAGTGGGGCAAACTTTTCTAAGGCACTCAAACTAAATTATTCTCTTTATTACAGGACATTAACACTTAATTAATTTAATTTTGCAAAATATAAATTTAATAATAAGCTTAAAAAACTTTTCATGCAATTATTGGCTTTTTTTCGTTTTTTAGGGAAAATCGGGCGCTTTGAGGAACCGGAAAATATCATTTTAAAATTAAAAGAGAAATATTTTCTATTTATGGAGTTAAAAAGGAAAAAAAATAATCACTATTAGAATATAAAATTCGAAACTTCGTTTTTTAGTTCCACCCTAATGTGCGCCTAATATTTTTCTTTTCGTCTCTTTAAAAAAAAGAAAGAAGTGAAAGCCATTTATTTTAAATGTTTCAGTTTGAATTAAATAAAATGATAATGAAATACAAATTGAATTATGAATAAAAGTAACATGATACAGTTCATAGCATACATTTAAGGGAGGCCAAACGGTCGCCAAATTTGTATAAATAGTAACCTTTTCTAAAATATGAAAAAAAATATCTGTTATGATTAAAATTTGAGTTGCCACCATTAGTGAAAAGTATATAAAATTAGAAAAAAAAAATAATATTTCGAAAACTAATTCGAATTTAAACATTCTAATAGCAGTTTTGAGATATGCAGATCAATACGGATTTTTGGTGTTAATTTCATCACAAAGTATTCCGTATTTTAGGAGAAATCGCCGTGAAACTTAATCAGTTGTTTAATCAGTCGTTTCATAGAATCGTTACATAAATTCGTTTCATAATATTCCGTTTCATTAGGATTTTATATATATAGGGTAGATATTCAGATTTTGCAGATTTGCTTCATTATTGATCGTTTGCTTTTCGATGTAAATGAATGACTCATATTCAAAGACGGTTTTATGATAATGTGCTGTGTCGATTGGCAACAGCCCTGGAATGAATTTGGATTCATTGTTTAGAAGTTGGTTTCTGACTTATTTAGCTTGTGTTATGTTTTAAACTTTTGGCTGTGGTAACATGGCTAAGTTGGTTACGTGTGTTTTTTCAACGAACATAATTTTAGCATATTTTTACTAAGTTCCAGGTGTGGCTTTCACTTAATAATGTGGCATATGGTCCGGTGGGGGAACATGTGATGTATAACCATCGAATGTTTAACATTTGATTTTGCCACTTACTGTTCTGGACGAAACTCACTGCCACTAATTCACATATATATATATATATATTTTAATGCTCGGCTGCTCTCGAAATATAACCCACTGCTAAAGAGGCCGCAGCTTATTTTTTTTCTGAGAACTAACATCTCCGGTTTCTAACTTGCCCCGGGAACGGGGCAACTTTTCGCATAAGAATTGGACATAAAAAAAAAAAAAATTACGGTTAAAAACTGGATACACAAATTTTGATTTTATTAGATGCTTTATAAAACCACAATGTCTAAAATTTCCTAAGTTAAAACATAAAAATTAGAAAATTCATTAAAAAAAAAACCCCTCATAAACCTACCCTGTCTACTCTATTCATTCTAGAAACAATAATGGCTCAAAACAGTACCACCGTATAATTTATAAATAAAATATTAGTTTACTACTTATGTTGGTGTTCATGTACTGTAAAATACTGAAAAAGAACTAAAATGTATCTTTAAGCAAAACAAAAATTTCGTTTTTCTTGCCCGTTGCAACGAACTCAACATTGGCCTTAAAGAAAACATATAAATGGAAAAATAAATTACATTTCCGTTCTTCTAAGAAAGCAATAGACACTCCGAAATTTTTTTAAAAAATAAAATTGGATTAAGAGTATTTTCGTTAGAGTTTCAACTTTGCTTGAAGATAGTATTTAGTTTTTCAGCGAGATCATCAATTACAGAAACTTTTATTGCTTTAGTGGAAAATTAGACTTAGGAAGGAAGGAACGTTGATCTGCTTTTTTTATTGTGAAATCTCAATGCTATAAAAAGTATTTTTAACTAGCTTCGCGGAATTACTAAATACTGCTAATAACATTAGTAGCCTGGATGGTTAAATTGATTAGAAAAAAGTTTTTGTATTCATAGCGAATAATAGTAACTTTTTCATCGGAAATAAATATTTCAAATTATAAACTTTGTATTATCATCGTATTGTACCTGGAATTTTCATCGTATCATCGTCCGTCGTAATCTAAGTCTTAGATCTTTTTCTAAAATATTGTTATTACCATATTAAATTTAGATTTCACATTGTATGTTTTAAAAACAAAAATTAAGAAATCTTTCACTTGGAATTCAACAAACAAAAATTAATATTTTTAAAAATTGACGTAAATATATGTTATTGTATTATTTCCAAGCAAATAGTATCACTTCCAGACTAATGCTATCACTTCCAGACAAATAACATAACTTCCAGACAAACAGTATCACTTCCAAAAAAAAAAAATAACATAACGTCCTCACTTATTGTATCACTACCTGAAAAATCACTTCCTGAATAATAATATTATCATTTCCAGAGAAACAATAAAACTTCCAGTCTAATATGTAGTATCGTTTGCAGACAAATAATATATATTCCAGATAGACTAAGAGGCGGTAGCACAGGCAATCACTTCATCCAGTTCATGACTGAAATTACAGGATTAGTCAAAACTCGACACGCATAATAAAACGCAATCGGTCTGCAAATCCATCTTGCTGGAAAACACCAGAAAACACGATTTTTTTGGTTGACTGGTAGGTTTACAACTGTGTTTTCCTGCTCCCAGACTTCCATGTTTTCCACTTTTAAAAATATAAAGCATTTGCTGCATAGTCACTCCACCGCTTTTATTGAATTTCTCTATTCTGACCAATGAGAATGCTCCTTAATATAGTAAAGTTACAGTTTCCTATATAAGTGATGGAGTGACTATGCAGGAAAAGCTGCAGATTTTTAACAGTGTACACTGTTAAAAATCTGGGGAATTTTTGTGCTTCGTCACTCCATTGCTTTCATAGGAAACTGTAACTTTACTATATTATGGGGCATTCTCATTCGTCAGAACAGAAACATTCTATAAAAGTGGTGGAGTGAGTATGCAGTAGATGCTGCATATTTTTAACAGTGTATACATTTGGGTGCAGGAAAACACAATCGTAAATTTACGATTCAACCGCTAAAATCGGGTTTTCAGGTGTTTTTGACAAATATATATATGACTTGGCAGACCGATTGAGTTTTAATATGCTGATCGAGTTTTAACTAATTCTGGAATTTCAGCCGTTAGGTGCTTGCCTGTGCTGCCGCCTACCGATATAAGACTAGTATTATGAGAACAGAACCACATTTTTCTACAGATGCTACACATACAACAAACAGAATAAATTAACACATTATTGACATTGGCAACACACAGTATTATTTTTTCTAAAGAAATGACAACAAAAATTTACTTTTTCAGCTTTCCTTCCTCTGTCAAAAATCTTTCCCTGAGAAAGATGCTAAGTGTAAACTAGTTCAATCACTTTTGCAGCCCCTGTTCCCATCGCTCATTAGCGAACATGAATATGGTAATTAGCAAAAGTTACTTTTCGTATCTTCGACACCAATACCCCTAATGAATGGAAACTTTGCTTGTGTTGTTAAAACATTTATATTTTCCTGTTATGTCCATCCGATATTACTTTCGAAAACACGTGGATCATTAAGTGGTATCTTCTGTAAATTTTTGAAGGGAACAAGATTCATCAACAAGTGACAAAAATAGATAATGTCAATTTGTTTTTATTAATTGAAATTACGAATTTCCCTAAATATATATTTTAACTAAATTAAATAATTGAGTATATAAAAACAAAATCTTAAATATTTTTCATAATTAAACTATTTTATATTAAGCAAAATATTAAATTTAATTATTAACTTTTAAATCTACTTATAAACCTAATTTTAAAAATAAAGTTGTAAATTTGTTATTATTTTTATTATTATTATTTCCATTGATGCCACATGAGAAATGAAATAAAAATTATTTAAATTATTTTCCATGTTATTCGCAGACAGAGAGTTAGCTATTTCGTAAATGGAAACATAAATTCATTAGTTCACATAACAAACTTTAGAAACTGTGGTAAAATTAATGCACATTTCATTTTTAATTGCATTATTTTTCGAGTGCATCTAGAATATTAATTTATTTCAATATTTTAACTGAATGTATGCGGCTAGACTAGTTCACGAAACTTATCATACCATTGCCGAAAATAATTTAAATAATAACACAATATTAAAAATGCACTTTTGATAAAATTTATTTTTATATAAATTTAAATACGAAAGCTTTTTTTTTTAATCTCATGCAAAATAATAATTGTATTACATAAACTCTGATATAATAAAAAATAATAAAATGACTATAATTTTTCCAAAATTATTAATCTTTAAATCCCTTTCATTAAAAAATAAATAAATAAATAAATAAATAAATGAAACAAAAATTTATCAGAAAATATTTTTCACTTTATTTTCCTTCAAATTCACTATTTAGAAAAATTCAATTTGATTTTTTTAGATTCAATTTTTTATTCCTAAATGATATATTCAATTAACTATTCCGAAATGAAACTAAAATAATTGCTAATTCTTATAAAGATTAAAATGTTATACATCTCTTCCGTTTAAAAATGCATAAAATCGAAACAAATTTATTTGTTTTCCAATATTAATGTATAATTGATATCTTTCAAAATTCTAAAGCATTTCTATCGATTAATACTGTTTTTTAAATTATTAATTAACTTTATTCTTTTTTATTTTAACAAAATTTACAAAGTAATTGTATATTTCGTATTATGTGCAAAGAAAACGGTTTTTGTATTTTATTTGACTGCAATTACAAAAACGTTTAGTGAAATTTTATAAAATTTTGTGTTTTTATTAAATTTTCCAAATATTAATATAGATTCATCGATGCTGGATTTAATTAAGTGTCTGTGTTTGCCCCATGTTGGTGGCTCACGGAAAATATTCATCTTGTGCTGCGTTTGTAGCCTTGCCAACTTGTAATAGTGAGAAGTTCCAGGCTGGGTATCGTTCCATGTGGTTTAACAGTAGAACGTCAGTGCGCTATACTGATGACCCGGGTTCGATTCCCGGCATGGAATATTTTTCACTAAGTTGGTCTTTGCGCCTTTTAAGCAAAAATAATTTGAAATTTGATTTTCATTTGAAATATTGTATTGAAGGCGAATGTTTCTCTCTGGAAAATTTTCCAAATATTAATATAGATTCATCGATGCTGGATTTAATTAAGTGTCTGTGTTTGCCCCATGTTGGTGGCTCACGGAAAATATTCCATCTTGTGCTGCGTTTGTAGCCTTGCCAACTTGTAATAGTGAGAAGTTCCAGGCTGGGTATCGTTCCATGTGGTTTAGCGGTAGAACGTCAGTGCGCTATACTGATGACCCGGGTTCGATTCCCGGCATGGAATATTTTTCACTAAGTTGGTCTTTGCGCCTTTTAAGCAAAAATAATTTGAAATTTGATTTTCATTTGAAATTTTGTGTTTTTAATTTAATTGCTTTTGGAGAAAATTGATCTATTATATGTAATTTTATTTTTAATTTTTCAATTAATTAAGAACAGTGAAATTACGCTCGAAATTATTGATTCACGTATTATATATGAGGGGCTCACAACCATATTAAACCAAGTCAACTTTTTAAGGAAAATGAGATAGCTCATGTAGAAGGTGCAGTAAACTGTGTTTTATCTACTGCCATAGTGCATCAAGTCTGTAGTTCCTATACTTTGTCATAGACTGCATACGTGTTCAGAGTTGGTGAAGTAATACAAGAAACCTTCACAACCATACTGAATCAAGTCCATTCATCAGCGTACAACTAACATCAGTTCTCATTTTATCTCCGACCCATTATTGCCAAAATCTTATCTCATTGCTATCAAAAAAGCTGTATTTTAAATAAGTAGCGATTTCAAAACTTCTGATGAAAAACAAACGTTCGTGAATCAGATGTATGAAAGGAAAGTAATATTGTTTTTGATGACCCCGTCATCCTCTCGGTAAAAAAAAAAAAAAAAAAAAAAAAAAAATACCGACAGCGTTTTCTTAAAAAAATCATTACAAGGAAAAAATTCTAACCGCATAGTTCGAATTTAGGCCTAGAGAAGAATGTACCCCCATAATAAGAGAATAAGACACCCGTCAAAGAGAAATTCTATTACAAAGTCTTCAGCAAACAGTTTAATTTACACTTCAAGCCGCCAAGTTCAGATACATGTAAATTATGTGATGACATATAAATCAAGCTCCCGACAAAAAATGGTGAAAGCACTTGAAAAAGTCTTGAAATCGAAGGAGAGCTCCACTTGCGGATAGCTAAACAGGCTAGAGAGAAAATGAAAACTGATTAAATTAAAGACACAGATGAAACTTATTGCTGTGGATTCGACCTGCAAAAAGCACTAATCTTTCTAAACTTTCAACATACATAGCTTATTATAAACGCAATCTATATATTTATAATTTTGGGGCGCATTCCTTTAATAATAATGTGAGATACATGCAGGTCTAGCACGAAATAAATAAAATAGACGGAGGAAGAGGTTCTCACGACATTTCTAGAATTGTTGCAAGATACCAGTAGAAATTTGTAACTCGATTGAAGCAGCAACTATCAAGAAACAGCACATCTATGTTCCTGGTGACTGGAAGGAAACTATTATGAATGAAAAGAGGAGATATCCTAAATTTGATGCCATTAAAGATAAGAATTCCGACTTCCTACTACAGCTTTGGAACAAAGTATCACAAACAGAAAGAAGGGACTTGTTTTAGTTGGTGGATATTGCATAGCTTCGAGTTGTGAGAGGTTCTCGTTTCATGAAACTGTTTCTCGTTTTATGTTACTGTTGAGAGAAACGTTCAATGAGGATCAACCTCTTCGCAAAAGAAATTTGGGAAATTGGGCTCGTGAGCGCAAGTTACTTTCTTTTTCAAATGTCAGTCAAGATACGTTGTACGTGGACCGTAGAGAAATTACTGTGGCCAAAAAGAAAAATATGAAGGATCTTCAGCCATACATTCCGTCAACTCATCACGTTTACTTCAAGAATATTCCAGCAGAGGTCAATACCAAGTTCCAAGCTACTTCCTCTAGAGTAGATCGTGTGACGTTGATGATGATGATACTATTGTGCACAGTGAATGATTTACGATAACTGGTAATATCTTTTACTCTTTGAGTAAAAAACAGAATATGTAAATATAAACCGAAATCAAGAGTTTTTGTAATCATAATAAATAAGTACTTATTTACGCATGGAAATTCCCCAACCATACTGGACCAAGTCCTTATTTTTTAAAAAACGTATAAATTTTCAATATAAATATTAATTTGTCTTTTCTAAAAGTAGCACGCTTTGAAAATGGTACTTTATATTGAATATTACCGCATACAATTCTTATCGATCACTTAGCCAGAATTAATTATTTATTAAGAACTTTAAAGCGTTATTATTCACAATAAAGAAAAATGGACTATGTCTATTATCGTTGTGAGCCTCTCATATTGTTTAATTGTTATATATAAAATAATTTATATTTAAAATATAACGATTAGTTATAAATAAATGAAATTTCAATCACATGTCTAAAAAGCAGAACGTTTTATCGGATTGTACTATTTCTTTAGTAGCAATTTTTTATTCTACATTGTATTTAATTATACTTATGATGTTAAAATTTGAAACGAGATCTTTTTGTAAAAACTAAAATACATTTGATAATCTATTAATAAAGCAAAATGATGTTTCTCTATCTCTTTTGATATATCTGTGTATCTTTGTTATTGGCCATGGGAAATATAATGCACATAGATATCTGCAATTTTTTTCCCCAGATACGGTGGAGACACATGTTTTGAAACCATCTCTCAGATTTAATTTTTTTTCTGTTCATGTTTGTGTTATTTTATACTTAATAGAAACTTTTATGTACTTCCGAGATTTTTTAATTTCATCAACGGTTTTTTATTTTTATTTTAACAAAATATAGAACATTTGTTTTATTCAGTAAAGTTTATTCTAAATTTCCGAATCAGTGGTTTTTAGGATTATTTACTCAGAAAATAAGAACTTTCTTTTCAACCACACACTTATGTTCTTTATTATGTAATTTGATATTTCATTTCCCTGTAAGAAGCACCATTCGGTAATCGATAAAAAAAACCCGGAATATTATGAAGCTATTTGCTTAATTATTTAATATAGATAGTAAAGTGGTCGTGTTTTCTTATAAAGCGGAATGAAGTTCTTGCAATACTCTGTCCACTCAGAAATGGACAAAATTGTAATGTTGTGTTCTTTTTATATGCTGAAAATAGGTTATTTGTAATATTAAATTTTTTAAAAATCTTAATTACAAATATGAATATAATCGTTGAGCGTATGTATCATTGATTACAGTTTTAAAACTGGATTAACTCTGTTGGATTACTTCACTTTAAATAATGCTTCTATTGTTCTAATATAAACTAATGCTTCTATTATAAACTTTCAGCTTAATGAACGAACGTTTCACTTGGGAAAATAATAGATAAGGCTAATCAATTCATTTCTGGTGTAATCTTTTATCACAAAAAATCAGTAAGGTGGCTTTATTTAAATTTTGAAATTAAAAATATTAGTTATTTTAAAATGGTTGTTAAAAATGTAAAACTATAATAAATAGAGAACTAACAGCCAGATTTTGATGATTTATTTATGAAATTTGTTCTTTTGTATATCTATAAACAGAAAGAGTAAAATGTGATTATGTAACGTCCGTCAAGTCTACGCTACCAAAGACAGCAAGTCTCTGAACCCTTCATTCATTGGTAAATATTTTATTTTAAAAATCGAAAAAAAGAGTTGAGTTCGTTTAGAAAAGCAAACGTAGCTGGCGTAGACCACTGATTGAAATTGCCGAAAGGCTTTCCAAATCCGCTCAGATATTAGGTTTGTTCGGAAGGATTTTCTCCTTAAAAAGCACATAATGTAACGTGCACATATCGCAAAGTTATATGCTGCAGAAGGCAGTATGGTCTCATACAAAATTTCTTTTGAATACCCTACCAGCATATCGAAATGTATTGTAATATATCAGGGCAACACCAGTCGAGTCTGATTGTTTTAATAAAAATTATAAATTATAAATGTAGAAAAAATATATAGATACTGATTACCTTTGATTTTAAAATATAAGCCTTTAATTTAATATAAGGGAATCCTGTAACTATGAATATTTAAGCAATTTTGCTGTTAAATAATTAGAAATGAGCTGATTTTATGTCAATTTAAGCTCTGCGTTATTGTACAAAATAAGAATAATAATGTGACTCGAAATTTCTGAATAAAAATAACAAGCAAACATCGGGACTTGGAAACACTGTTAGCTGTGTTAAATGACAAAACACATTTGGAATACGACACATGCGAAGGTTATCTAATTACGTGTGTATACATTTAAATGGAGACTCTACGTCTTCGGTTTAAAGTTTAAGTGCTTTGTAAAAAAAAAAAAAAAAAAAAAAAAAAAAAACGGTTACAGTGATAGGATATATCACATTCAGAATTGTTCATAGTATGTATCTACATTCCCGTTTTATATTTATTTTTTTTCTTCTAAAATAATAATAATAAATATCTTGTGCGACTGCAGATGTGCGTCGTAGACATCAAGCCGGGCTAATCGTTTTTATCCAGTCACAAGTATGTTTAGATTTTTTTAAACGGAAAATGTCAGAAATTGATCCACACTAGCTCTATAGAAGAATTGACCCCTAGTTTAAATAGTAGTGTTTCGACAAAAATAAGTTTAGAATTTTACAATAGGGTTACGATAAACGAGCGGCGGCGTTGCAATAAATGTTTAAAACATACTGTAAGGAAATTCAACATTGCGAAACTACTTCGGGGTAACAATCTACAAATTTAAAGATTGAAAAAATGGATAATTTACTATAAATAAAAATGTTTAAATAACTCAGCAATAAGTCCGGTATTTCTTCACCATATAAGATATGTTTACCTAATTTAACTCTACTTTCAAATAATATAGACAAATTCTAGCTAGCTGATCGTAAATGTTATTACTCTACTATAGTAAAGTTGCAAAAGATTAAGGTCTTTTCTCAGGTAAATATGGACTACCAAAGCCGACATTCGTCGATAAGACAACGGCATGATCACTTGTGTCGGTTCGTTTTTACTTTTCAACAATATTTCATAGCTAATAAAAAAGTGTTAAATTTCAATAAACTGTAAATTTATAACATCAGTGAAACGTAATAATGGAATGGTAAATGAAAATTGCTTTTTATATTTAATTTTTAGTGAGCGAGCTTTGTAGGCAAAAAATAATGTAGATGGACATTCGGTATCTTTTTGTATTTTATTAATGTACTGTGTATATTATGAAAATATATTTCTAGAATATATGTTTTCAGATAGTTTAACAATTTAAGGGAGACCCGAACCCCATTTTCGGCCAAAAATCTTCAAAAGTTCAAAATTTTTTTTTATCTCAGAAAACGATAATATACATATTTGCGAATATCCATGCAAAATTTCAGAACTCGGGGACACTTGGAACAGGTAGTAAATGAGCTTTTTTTAATTGTATTCACTAGAGTTTAAAGGACTAGCGGCCATTTAAAAAGCTTACACATCTTTGTTTACTTTTATATTACACTATTAAACGAAGTTAGGTACAGTTAATAACATTTTAATTTTAGTATGATTAATCAAAGAAGAATACATTCTTCTGTTCTGAATTATCCATAACCATTAACTGTTAAATCGAACGCTATCGTGTTTGTTTACATTTTACGCCTTTCGATTCGATTCTCGTGATAAACTCTTCTGTTTTTGCTTGTATACATCGCATTCTTTCGTTTAAATTAGTGTTTGCACGTGAATATTTTGTATTATTAATTCAAGTTTAATATTCTACAAGTTTATTTTAAAATAATATACTGAAATGCCTCGTTCGAAGAAACGTAAACAACATATGAACGTGATGGCTTCTAAAAGATGGAAAGCAGAAAGTGTGATTACTCAAGTCCCAGAAAAAAGTATATCCAGTATTTCTAACTTATCTGTTAATACTTATAATAGTATGAAACAAAACGTAAGATTACATAATCTTGTTTTCGATACAGAAATTGCAAGTACTACAGGACAAAATGAAAATTTAACATCTAATCATACTCCTCATTATATTATTGTTGATATTAATTCAATTTCTGAACTTTTTACATTTACTGCATGCCCAGATTGTTTTTCAAAACAAATGAAAATTCTTATGAAAAGTACAAGTGGATTTGCCCATAAATTAGAAATGTTTTGTGGAGCATGTGATGAAATAAAAGGTTCCAAATTTACATCAGCTCCAACAACTGATGGTGAGGGGTATGACGTGAATTATAAAGTGACAAAAGCTTTTACAGAAATTGGACGAGGTCACTCAGCAGTTGATCAATTTGGTTTTGTGATGAATATGTCTGTAACCATAACACTGTTTAAGAAATTTTAGTAATACTAAAATATTGAAAATTGAATGAGGAGTAGTATTTTAAAAAAGTATATATTTTGACAGCTCGATGAATTTTTGTCGCTGAAAATCGAGAAATTTTCATCGAAGACAAAACTGGCTACAATTTTTTTCTATTGTGTTCAATATAAAAAGTTTTTCTTAAAAAATAGTCTTGATATATTAGAAATTAATATAAAAAATAGTTTCAACATGAAATAAGTTTTTTTTACTACTTTCTCTTGTATTTTATACTTTAAATGTGTTTTCCTGAAAATGACTTTTTTCATATTTTGCCTAAGTTCAAAGTACTAAGGCTCAGTTGTAAAATGATTTAGAAACAAAGTGTTTATGTTTTTAGAATCTTAAAAAAATTTGCAACAAAAGTAAGGAGAGATATTTTTTTTTAGCTATTTCTGAAAAATTTACATAAATTGGCAAACATAAAAATTATAACCAATTTAAATAAATGTACCATGCGTAATTATTATTTTTTTTTTATATCTGATTAAAATAGAAAATTAAAACTATCTCTCCCTAGGTCTTTTCCATATACTATGACACTATTTAAGAAATTTTAGTAATACCAAAATATTGAAAATTGAATGAGGAGTAGTAATTTTAAAAAGTGTATTTTTCGACAAAAAAAAATCATAAAAATCCCCATAAAAAATATACTTTTTAATAAAAAGTGAATTTTTTTGCTACTTATTCCTTACAAGAAGATTCTTAAATAGTACACCAAAATTCATTACTTTAAAATCAATAATAAAAATTTTGGGTTTTTTCTTACGGGTCTCCCTTAAAATGCACCTTTTAAAATGCAGCAAAAATTTGGATTTATTTTCGAAAGTGCTTAAAATAAATTAATGAACATTTGAATTTCAGTTAAAAACGATCGCAAATCAATGTATGCAGAAAAAAATATTTATGGATTTTTAATAATACTTTAAATACATTGTTTTAAAATTCTACACGAAAAAAATATGTCTTATTTTTTGTCTGCGATTTAAATCCGAGTGTGTAGGCTGCATTAAAAATATTACTGTTATGATTGAACTTTTCACAAAATAATACTTATAATTTTTTTAAAGAATAATTTCGAGTTTTTTTGACAAAACATATTGTACGTAAGAAATACAAAATCTACTAATAATTAATATTCGTTGTCGTATACGATAATAATAATAATAATTGTATTTTTTTTTTTATTTGTCGTAATTTTTTAAAAGCCTTATAATAGTATATACCGGTTGTCCATGATTAAACGATCCTACTTTAAAGTTGTCTACAGTGAAAACTATTGTTCATAAAGTTGTGAAATTTTGGGAAAGGCAGAATAAAGTGATGGGAATTTGTTTAAGCTAAAAAAAAATATATAGTTTAAAATTTCGCCACCACAGGGCGATGTATAATAAATTACGCATTTAGCATTAATATAGTTTAGAAATTTTATTTACAGGATGTTCATAATTAATCGGCCCTATTTTAAAGTTGTCTACAGACGAAACTGTTGTTCAGAATGTTGTGAAATTTTTTGGAGGACATAATAAAAGTATGGGAATATGTGTGAGCGAAAAAAAAAATTAGGAGGCCATTTTTTAACGAATTACACATTAAGCATACATTTACGATGCTTTAACAAATTTTATTATACCGAATGTTCTGCATGATTTACATCATTTTCTGATACCAACTGGAATCGCAAGATTTCCACAGTTGACCACAGTATGTTCAAAGAAGAGCTAGTAAAATATTGTGAAAAGCTGCCTGTAGGGTAAATTTTTAAACTATCGTAATTCTAAATGTGTAATTTATTAAAAAACACCCCTGGTGGCAAAATTTTGAATAACTTTTATTTACAATTTTTTTATCCTAAACAAATTCTTTATTAAGTCTTTATTATACTTAATGATGTCTTTCACAAAATTTCACAACTTCATGAACAATAATTTTGTCTGTAGACAACATTAAAGTAAGGTCTTTTAATTATGAACACCCTGTATATGCACTGCTGGCCATCCAAAATGCAACACCATGAAGGGATCAACCAAACAGCGTAAAATGACACCAAGTATACACCTCAGTAAGGTATGCAAATGATTACAAATACAGCGCTCGAAAAATTGGGCGCCTGCAGCGCCCCTTACAACCTGTATATAAAGGTAAGATAGAGTGTCGCTTTGAAGAACGTAAATTGTTTTCTCGAGCGGTTTTTCGTGTGTATACATTCAGTAGACCTCGTAGTAAAACACGAGCGCCATCCGAGAACGTTTCTGATTTCGATGGCGGAAGAATCATTGCATACAAAGACTGCGGATTATCATTCCTAGAAATTGGTCCTCGTATATGACGTACCCTAGCAACAGTCATGCGAATATGGTATCGGTGGATGCAGGAGGGAACGGCAGGCATAGAGGAGCGATTGCAACCGTCTCGTCGAACCACTCCACTGGAAGACAGGGATATTGTGCGCATGGCACAGATGGAACGCACTGCCACATCCGTAACCATAACACAACGAATGCCGTTTCTAACACAGCAATGGGGGTCTGCATGAATAGTTCGTAGTCGTTTGCACTAGAGTGAATTGTCCGCTAGGCATTCATTGTTTTGCATACATTTGGCATTAAGCCACAGGTGTTTGAGTTCACAAAGGTCCGCTGTCGGGCAGAGATGAACATCCGAATGGCACAGCATTCTATTTTCGGATGAATCACGCTTCTGTCTGCAGTATCATGGTGGTCGAATTAAAGTTTGCTGGTTCCTTGGGGAGATGCTGCTCAACTGCTGTATTATGCATGATCACACTGTGAGGTGGTATTGGATCCAACTCCCGCACCCCCCTTCCTAGTACGCGTTAACGGTACACTTACCAGCCAGTGCTATATCTCTGAGGTTTTGCAGCCTGTTCTTCTCCCTTATCTTCAGGGCTTGTCTGCAGCTACATTTCAACAGGACAATGCACGAACACATGTTGCACGCAATTTTCAAGCTTTCTTCTTAGCTCACCATATTCCATTGTTACCGTGGTCTACCGGTTCTCCAGATCTATCACCCATTGAGCATGTCTGGTCAATGAGATGAGAATGCCTATCCCTGAATGCCGCACCCGCAAGTGCACAAGATGAACATTGGCCATGTGTGGAGGCAGCGTGGGATGCCATTCCCGAACAACACATTCAAAGCCTCTTTCACTCAATGACGCAGAGTGTAGCAGCGGTTATCGATAGACGTGAATGTAATAGTTTTTACTGATTTTCCCGTCTACCTCACTTCAAATAAGGTTGTCTTTGGAATCAATTAACACTGATACCATGTGTAATCTCTAATATAAATTTGACTTTCATATTTCTTGTCTCTCTTGGTGTTGCATTTTGGATGGCCAGCAGTGTATATACATTTTACGTTAATTTAAATATGTATCTCAAAACATATGCAATAAATTCTCGTTAAGCCTTTTAGAGGCAAAGCACTTCCATTGCTAAAATGTTGAAATGAATGATTGGTACTGGAATTTACGTACAAATCTATCTGCAAATAAAAAAAAGCTATTTTTCACATATATAATATATGTAAAAAATAATACAACAATCTTGCTGCCATTCTCTCATTATTAATTAAAATGAATTAAAAATTAAAATGAGAATTAAAGTGAGAATTAAAACTAAGCGTTTTCCTAAACATATCACTGCCCCTTACATGGTTAAAAAAATCCCCGGGGAGTACAGGTTAAATTCGCTATACTGAAAAATTCGTTAAATTGAATATTTTTATAATGAAGCAGAATAATAGTATTTTTTAGTAATACAAATACTATGCATTAAAATGAAAAAATCGTTAAAGTAAACCTCGACGTAACGAGATTCTACTGAACTGATTATATATATATATATATTTATTTATTTATTTCATTCTGTGAACATGTTTAATAATAACTTTGAAGTTATAAACACGGTACCGTTCGTAGAAGATAAATATAATGTAATACATTCGACCTTTTATACAGTTTTCACATCCCTATATTAAAGGTATTTCATAAGAAGACATACTTCCATCTATTTTGTATAAAACGTGTAAGTGGACTTTATTGAAAGAGTTTATATATTATTTGGCATACTACATGACATGCTAATGTATGAGAAATAAACTATGTTTGACACTTTACAACGACAATAAGGATGTTACTGCTTGCGAAAATTCAATATATTTTCTTTCATTTTAAAAACTTCCGTTGAATAATATATTATCGGATATACCTACGTCAATTTGAATGTATCTTTTTTTCATAAAGGAGGCAAAATGTATTGCATTTCACTTTAAGATACTCTTTATGTAAAGAATGAAAAATGATTTGGAAATCCTATTTGGTTTTTAAAATATTCATAAAAACTATTTTATATTGAAGTTTTTGTGTCACTAAATGTATTAATGTATGTGAATTAGTTGATTTGAGCGTGATCTTAAGCAGTAGTACATTGTAGACATAAAGTGAAGCTGATCTCGCAATAACGAAGGAATTCGTAGATTCCGATAAAAACTGATAGAAACTCAAAATGTTTGGCAAAAACTATAACTGTAGTCTCTTTGCTTACTATATATATTCACAGGCTTATTTATAGATAACAGAGAAATAATATTTAAGATACTCAGGAGGATGAGGTGCCCCCGTGAATTTATTACATGTTCACTAGTCAAAGGTTCAAGGTGGAAGTGATAAAAAGAACGTTGTAACGCTATAAGCGAAATTGTACCATATCGCACCGTGGCTGATCCAATAAACGCAAACCAGACAGAACGGAAAATCCGTTGCATAAAAATCATATGAGAAAGTTTAAACTATTTGGCAATAAGAAGACAGGGGTGCCGTCGGCATATTAGGAAAATTAACCATACGCTGGGCAGCTGGGACTGAAACATCTGTTTTTATTAAAACAGGAAAATGTATGAAGATTGCGCTTATCATTGTAATTTAGATTTTGCAACGGTACACGGCATAAACCATGCAGACAGTAACATTAGATCATTAAGTCCCTTTTTTAATGGCATTCTGACAGGGCAGCTAGAAAGTGCAATCTGCTGAATAAACAGAAAGAGAAAATAGCTAAAAAAGATTTTAACTTTTAACTAATCATATTCCTTTTTAAACTTTTTTTTCTTTATTTCCATTATTTCTGCTGCTGTTTACTGACAGATAAAGATATTAGAAGCTGCATTAAATTAAATAAAATGCATTTAAATTAGAAATCCCGATATCGTTTAGAGATATGCAACTTTAAAATTGGGAAAATGAATGAAAATTAAATATATATATATATATATATATATATAATCATTAATGTATAACCACGTTATAATGCTATATAATACGTATCTCTATTTCGAGCACTGTTATCATAATTATTTTATAAATATAACTGTTAATAAGGAAGAAATATTTAATGTATCAGAAATCGTGGGAATTAAATCCATATACTGTATTTTCATCCCAAAAGTATTTAATGTATATGTTGTAGCCTAATTGAGAAATCCCTCCTTTATATTTAACTAATGAATCTCCAAATCTAATCAGGGAAGCTCCTTAACATAATAAACCGGTATACGAAATTTGGAGCAGTTCGAATAACTCTGCATGAAAAACCGATTTATCTAAATTAAGGTGGTAGCCTCCTTTCCCTCCTTTATACTTAAATAATGAGCTTCCAAATCTAATCAGGGAAGCTCCTTAACACAATAAACCGGTATACCAAATTTGGAGCAAATCGAATATTTCTGCATGTAAACCCATTTATATATATTAAGGGGGGGGGGGACTAGCCCCCTTTCCCCTTTATCCTTAACCAATGAACCCCCAAAACTAATGAGGGAAGAACCTCATCAGAATGAACCTAGAAAAAAAATTGAAGCAAATCGGATATTTCTATCAAGAGTTATCGCGTTACGTACACACGTACGTACGTGCACACGTACACATAGAATCGGCGGGAGCATAAGCTCTCAGGCTTTGATAGCCTGTGAGCTAAAAATATCACCCTGATCGGATAATAAGTGGTCATTTTTCAATTAGCCAAACGCTTTCTAGGCTCTTTGCAACAAGCCTGAACAATATCAGGCTAATTGGAAAAACGGAGATGGATTCTCCTATTATCCCGGCCTAGGCTGTTTGCAAAGAGCCGGATTTCTCAATTAGCCTACGACATATATACATTTAATGTCTGAATTAAAACTACCTTTAACTGTTCTTGATTTGTTCCGTTGTTTGTAATGCAATGGACATTTTGTACTGATGATGCCTTGCGTGTAGTTCGGCGAAACATTTACTAATTGTATTTTTAATTGTTTTTTCAGTATTTTTTAGTATTTTTTTTATAAAATTTATTTTTTCACTGTGCTCAAGTATGTCTTATTTTATTTTATTTAGTATTTTAACGATTTATTGTTAGGGTATTGTGTATATTATCCTAAATACGAGTTATTATAACTTGAAAATTGGCAAATTAAATTTATTAGTGTTTTCATAGTGCATATTTACCAACCTTCAAATTAACTTTCGTAAAATGGGTATTAATTTGATTCAAGTTAAATACATTCCGAACCAGAAATATTGAAAAATAAATAAATCAAATAGATTTCCTGTTAAAGCATGAATTTAAATAAATAGTATTACACCAATAAATTCTCCTGTTAGAAACGTTCTTAACCTGGTTCAAATTAATCGACATTTTACGGAAGTTAATTTAAATGTTGGCAAGTATGATAGCGTAATATATTAAATTTAAACTTGTTTTTTAGTAAAAATTATTTCCTTATTTGTCTTATTATTTCCATGTCCCACGATGTATCTCACGTATTTAAAAATACATATGATTTCTTAATATAATGATTACCTCATTCTCTTAAAATAAACATTTTTTTTCGCAATAGCCGCATACATTTTACATAAAAATAATTTTATATATTCCATACCATTAATTTGAGGATCAGACATTAAATTCATTTATTGGAGTTGAATTTTAAGTAATTTAATCGACTTAAATGCTTTTAACCACGTTTGTTCCTACATTAAGAAGGAGGGGTTGATATTTTACAAAACAAATGATTATTTTCTTCAATCTAAAGTTAAAAAATAAAGTGATGCAAATATTTTTTTTTTTTAAATTTAAGAAATTTCACACTCTAATTTTGTTTATAATTTATTTTCACATGAAAATACAATAATCAACTCTTTGATCTTGGTAATGTTCTCCATTTCGGTTATTTCTTTTATAATTTGGATGGCGTTAAAATAGTAACTTTTTCATCACAGGAATTAAGAAGCCACACTAGTCGCTCAAAAAGACCCAGATGATAATCTTAGTCCTATGGAGAAGTTATTTCCAAATACCTCGCTTAAATTTTGATATTTTTGAATAATTTCTTTTTGCATAGGATAGCTGTGGACGATCTACAGCCGGGCTAGTTTTTACTTTTTTGGTTTTGGTTTCAGATTTAAAAAAAAATTACTTTTACTTTCGGAACCGGTTTGAACCGGTTCTGAATTTCAAACTATCCTAATATAAAAAAAACTATAGCCAAAATCGAAAAAAAGTAAAAACGAGACCGGTTGTAGATCGTCCTCAGATATCCTATGCAAATATATATATATATATATACGTGTTATATAAAAAAAAAAATTACTTTTACTATTCATTTAAATTATTGTAAATTGCCGGCATATTCATTATTTCCTTTTTTTTAATAGGCTCTATTATTTATTTCTAGTTAAATTCCTATAATTTAAAACGCGTATCTTATAATAGTTTTATTACAAAACGTAATCTAAACTTTTAATCCCTTCATTAAATTTTATCGTCTACCAAACTGTAAAGTTCTGAACGCAGTTAATTATTTTTCGAATGTTTATCAAAGCCATTTTTACATTTTTATTCTATTTCATCTCATTTTCCCACCGCTAGGCGTCAGCCTTTTCACATCAAAATCCTTCCAGTAGCGGCGCCGGGATTCTTTTCTGTGACGTTTCTTGATCGCTCTCCATTGGCTGAGTGTCGGATCTCAGTTTCACTTCGAAGCTCGTTAGTGATTTTGGTTTGGTTAGCCTGAAGTTTCCATTTCAATTGGAATTCTTCCGCACACTCTAATAAATAGTTCGAGCATGAGCTCAGAACTAGATTTTTGTGCTGTTTGATCGTTTACATAACCTGTTACCCGGTGTCCTAAGCCATATAGAATAATCATTTCGTGAATTAACATCTATTTCGCATGAGTAACTAGTTTATGCTCGAGTGGAATGCTCTGATTTCTCATCCTGTGGGAATTGTTTAGTGTTGGTATGTTCTGATGGAATAAACAGTTTTCCTATGACTACGTTTCCATGTTTAATTGGGAAAACCCCCGATTTCTTCATACGAATTTTTTCACCACTCACGCGGACTAACCTGCCTTGTCTTCATCATGAATAAATAAGTGTTTGATTGGACTCTACAAATATTAACATCGCTCTACAGCTGCTAAATTTTCACAGAGTTGGCACCTCCACTAGCAATGCTTGTGCTAAGTGGTAGGATTGCTATACAACATCATCAACGGCTGATTAAAATGTGGTACGAATCCAGTAATATGTAATAAAAAGCACGACGTGATATTTCGACGTAACCTATTAAATTGTTTCGTAATATATATATATATATATATATATATATATATATATATATATATAGACTTTACATTAGCGGTTTGCATTTTTGCCGTGACTGAATTTCTTTTAGAATTTGGATACCGCTAAAACAGTAACTTTTTCATCACAGGAATTGATGTGGTGAAGTTACTTGCAAGCACAACAAAAGTCATACTTTCTCCATTACCGTCACGTGACATGTCCGAAATGTATATCTAAAGAACTGGCCAAATCTGAGTTCACTTTTGCAACGAAGATTAAACGATAAATCGATCACGAAAACTTCAAATTCACATCATCAAATCGTGGTTATACACAGCAAAAAAATGAAAAAAATATTTCCTGTTTTTTAATTTACTGGAAAACCGCTGCGGAGAGCGGCCATTTTTTGTCCGCGACTCTTAAACGTTGCTTATTCCGACTCTTCTGCGGAAGCCAGGTTCGTGGGTCCCCAGCCACGTCCTGACTATAAGAGACTCTAGCGAAAGCCAGGTTAAAAAAAAGTAAAACCGGACAAATTTAAAAGGGAAATTACACAAATTAAAGCACCGGAAAACGAGAAGGGAGGGCTCGGGGCACTGAAGCTACCGAACGCCCTGTGCTGTGTCCAGCTTATTTCCGAAACTTTTTATTATTGTTATAAAGGCAGTCAAATAATTATTTTCTTCCTTTAGACTATTTCATTTCACCACTCAATAGCAAGTGGAAGAAAAAAATAAGCGGATTAAAGAAACAGTCAGTGTAATTTAATGTACCTGTTATAGTTTATGAAAATCCGGATATCAGTTCTTGATATACAGCTATTACGAAAATCGTGAAAAATTCTGCATTGCAGCGCCACCTGTTGAGCGATTTACAACAAAAACTAACCAGAATCAATTTAGATCAAGTACTAACTGAATCTGAAATTTTTATGAAAATCTGTGCATTAGTTCTTGAGGCATAGAATAAAATTATAATCTATAAATTTCGAATATATAAATAAGCCATAAACAAATTTTGACTCTAAAAATATTTGACGAAATACATTTCTTTTAAAAATAAAAAAGCAATTTAACAAATTACAACGACCATTTGGAAAATGATTTTTTCAAAGTCTAAAATTTAAGACATAAAAAATAGCACGGAGTTGATCATACATTACGTACGCCATGAATTAAACTTTAATAGTTTTATTACACGTAAAAATTGCAAGCGATAGAAATCGCCTGCGACTCGTACGTATTATCCACCTGAAACTTACGTATCATCCAAGCATTTCATTGGCTGTTCGGGAAAAGACTTTTCCATCGTCAGATTTCGAAAAAATCTGACGGGCAATTTTAAATAAAATTTGTTTCTTAAACTTCTAAACATCCCACAATATTACTTTTTATATCGCCGTATAGAGAAAAAAATGTACTTTTAAATGCAATTTGTTTGAAAGCTGTATCTTAATTTGTTTCTGAGTTATTATTTTTTTATAGTTTTTATTACTTTTTTGTCATAGTGGCAACACTCTGTTAACCATCTCTGTTGAAAGTAAATGGAAATACAGATTACTGTATAGACCAATCAGAATACGAATAAAACGATGATTAAACCAATAAAAACATTCAGATATGCTTTTGATTTCCTACCCTGACGAGGACAATAACCATTTTTAAAAATGGTTAAAATCGAGAGAGTTCATAAAAAACATGTGCTATCCTCCGGGTTACCAAAGATTTCAAAATATTTCGTTTATCTGTAGAAATCTCTTATAAACGTATAGATTTCCGAGATTAAATTGAACATTTTTTGAGAAGTTTCTTTTTCAGCCCCTAATTTTAAGAAACGTTATGAAATAATTATTACCTTGTATAACTCGTCTGAATATCAAGACAAAATTACAGTTTTGGGAATGTTATCAATTGTTAAGTAAATATTTTCATTACCAGATTTGGTTCGCTTCGTTTGTATGAGATATCATTTAAATAAATCAAAAGATATAACATGAACATGACTTAAACGAAAATCATTTTAATGTCTCTGGATAACAATGTTGAACAGCATGTGTAACTTAGTTATAAAGTATGTTTATACAACTTAAAAAAAATCCACTCAAGTAAAATAGAATAGCAATAATATTGGGATAAATATTAAATTAAATTAATATTTAAATTGAATTCCTTACCAGCCATTTATAATA
This sequence comes from Maratus speciosus, assembly GCA_963932465.1. Classification (NCBI taxonomy): domain Eukaryota; kingdom Metazoa; phylum Arthropoda; class Arachnida; order Araneae; family Salticidae; genus Maratus; species Maratus speciosus. The sequence goes on along the minus strand of OZ010786.1, from coordinate 538,490,844 downwards.
AAAATTCTAATTTTAGAAAAATCATTAAACTAATTGCATTTTAACATCATCAATATTTACGCAAAAGCCATACTGTACATTTTTTGTTTACATTCTAAAACATATGTTTCAAAATTTCATATCTTTGAATATTCAATTCAAACGTCGTTACAAATGGAAATAAGTACTTATTAAAAAAATGTTACAGGAAAAGATAATTTATGCATTTAATATGCATTTAGAAATGTTCTTTAAAAAATGCTAAATGCTTCCTGTGTATATTTAACTTAATTGGAAACGGAGCATTTGATTTTAACTGATGCCGCGTAATTATTTAATTTACTACAGCAGTTTAAACTATCTTCAAAGAAATATTATGTGAAAAGAAGCAAAAGAGATTGGAAACTAATATTTTATTAATTTAAAACAATTTTTTTAGAGTGGAAATAATATAGAAAATAAATTCATTATGAAATACTTATGACTATTTACTTATAAATATTCAATTTTTTTTCCGTGTATCTCGTTATTTTAAAAATAAAAATAAAAGTACACATAGAAACTTATGACATATTGTACGCAATTTGTAAGTTATGTATTTTTTATAAATGTACTTTTCTTTTATTAAATGTTATTGTTGTAAAGATAAACAACATAATTTAAGCTTTCTAAATAACGTTTTAATAATTACATGATCTTGAAACATTTTAAAAGGGTATTTTAAGAAATTACTTCCCATCAAGTTTTTTTAAAATAAATATAGAAAATGAGTTATTTATCTGTAAAATATAATTTATGTCATGTATTTTAAGTCAAACACTAATTAAGCTAAAAAATAAATATTAATAAGTTATGTCTTAAGTACTAGTTTCAAATAACACGAATAGTTTTAATAATTTTTAAATAAAAACACCGATTCTAATTCTTATAATATTTATAAAGACATATTTAACGTATTTACCATCCTTTGACAAAACTGTCTTTAAAATTAAATTATTAAAAAAAATACTTCCTGAAAGTAATTTGAAATTTAAAATAGATTTTGAAATGTGTATTGCTGTACTGACTACTAACATTGCATGATTTTGCTTATAAATGATGAAGCAAAAGTTCTTGACACAAACAAATCATAAAAAAAACAGTGGGATCGGTTTAAACGAAAATGTTCTTTTTCATCGTTTTGTTTTATAGAATTAAAATATTTAATTCCAAACGATTTCCCATTAACGGTTCTACATCTTCAAAGCTTCAAAAGAAGAAACAAAACAGCGGCTAACTTTTTTTTTTAATTTTATAATTTTAATTGCGAAATTTCCAAAATATATTCCTTTTGTAGCTCGAAATGCATGTCAATGAAATGTAGTCTACACGCTGAAGTAATGTATTAAATTATATGAAATAATTAGCCTAGCACTGCTTATTATGTGATTAGAAGGAGGCGCAGTTGCCATCTATGCGCAAATTCGAGATTTTTTTTTTTATTTACTTAAATAATTGTTTTGAATAATGAGACGAATTTCCTTTGAAATTTTATTATTGTACGCCATTTCATTTTTTGAATTATAAAATATGTAAAATTCTTTTGGTCTTCCCTTTATATTACACTGAAACGAAATTACAATCTTTCGTTATATTAGAAGATATCTTTCATCGTTTGTCTTGTCTCAAAACACGCGGCAACATTTCTAGTAGAATTCCAATGCGGTAGCAGATTTTTATATTTCGTGAGTTTGTTTTGTTTGGAATATTTTACTTAACTTGCTATGTGAACATGAGAAATTTGTTTAGGTCCCTAAAACTGCTAATAACTCGAGATGAAATCTTCCATATATCATAGCATTCATTTATTAAACAAAGAGCTGTGGTGCGATTGCCTATTTTCTTAGGAGAAACTCTATCGGTTTGTTTCCCTCTTTCATAATCATTTCCCACACGCAAACTGTCTATTATATAGATATATTTCTTTACTTCATGCCGGAAATTTTATAATATCAAATATATTCTAATTGATAGATGCTAATATTGTACAGATTGTATCGCCAAACACGATTATGAACAGTAGATTTGTACTCCTTGGCCCTGTGCTCCAATTGTGCTCTCATTTATGTTATTAGCTGATCATGTTCCTACATCTAAGCCATATTATTTACTCTAGAGCACCGTATATATATATATATATTTATATAATTATTTGTTACTTATTTTCTCTTACTGAAAATCATTCTGTAGTATCTCATTACTTTTTATTAAAAAAAAAAAAAAAAAAAAAAAAAAAAAAAAAAAAAAAAACTCAAAATATTTAAAGTCATCCATTTATGATTTGGAATACATTTAGAAATAAATTACGCATACTTTTTTTGTTGACTGGTAAGGTATATGCATGGTGATTTGGTGAATTTGTCAAAAATCAGATTGGGAATAATTCTTAGATAAAAATGTTTTAGTACTAAACTGACATTTTGCGGTACACATATATTCACGAATTTTTGTCTACGAAATGGTCTGTTTATAAGTTATAGATAATATATTTTGATTTCGTTAACGAGTTTTATTCGAAATATGCTAAGTTAACCCATTAACCGCCAAAACTGTAAGGTTAAAAAAATCAACTTTTTAGTTGAACGTTATATGACACAACAAACTCAGAAAGATAATTTTAGCTTTGTATGACCTTAAAATTTTATTCTTTAAATAAGGCCAATTTTTTAATTCAAAAATAGTGGTGGATATGTAAATAACTTAAATATGTGCATTTATTTTGACCGTTGCGTGAACGCAACACCAGCGAGTAATGGGTTAAGACGAATATGGAAAATATTTCCAAAGTTTCTATAAATAGTTTATTTTGATGGTATTAGTGATGTTTACTAGTGAAAATGTGTTATCTTAACTTTCAGATTTTTTAACACAATTTTAGTGTATTGTTTTATTTCTGTAAACATGTTTAGTTATCAAAGTATAAAACGGAGTCTTTTAACCCTCTCAAGCTTGGAAATTTAGATATTTTCCCAGCTGGATTCCATTATGAAGTCAGGTATCTGAACGTAGCGGGTGCTGTTTGGCTGTTCTTGTTCTTTGGTTGTTGATGGTAATTTCGGAACTATTTTATGATCACGTTGGTGATTGGTTACAGATATTAGATTTTTTTTTTTTTTTTTTTTTTTTTTTTTTTTTTTTTTATAACGAATTATTTTTTGTCCATGAGGCACATAGTTACAAATAAAATCGGTTTATACAAAATAAAAAAAAGCGATGCAGATAAAGAAGTAGGTCTTTCATATTGATTAAAGTTGTGCAAATTTTACAAACCTTTTTGAAAAAGAATTAGTAATTCTGTTTTAATAACATACTCAACAAAGCTTATTTAGTTCTAGCTAATCTTTATTTAAGACTAGTACGTTTTATTCTCCTGTACTTCATACAGTAAACTCCATTCTACATTCCCCATTCTCCATTCTACTCCATTCTCCATTCTACAGTAAACTACATTCACACAGTAAATTTAAAAAAACAAACATATTTTTTACATACTTTCCAGAACGACTGTTTTTTTCACAACTGTTTTTGGTATTTTGCAATATTTATAATAAAAATGTCTCAAATTTTACTACTTTCTTAAGAGAAATGGAATACCATGTAGACCGCTCAGGACTCAAGAGCTATGAGCTTATTTAACTGCCAGATTTAAATTTTCTTTCATCTGTAGTTACAAGTATTCCATGCCGCATTGACAGTTTGTGAAACAAAGGTTATTATTCCTTTTTATGTAGAAAGTTATGTTTTGTTTATTACTAAAGGAGACGTAGATTAAATTAGATGTTATTTTTCTGAAAATAACAGTATATAATTTTAATTAATTCCGAACAGTATTTTCAGATGTGTACAAGATTTAGATTTCGTTTAATATATATATATATATATATATATATATATATATATCTTCACTTATAACAATATATATTTTTTGAGTGTAGCATATAAAATAAATTTTTCGTTAAACGACTGAACTGAAAAAAAATCCCTAAAAAATAAGGATGGTAATTAAAACAAAATGTAATCTAATAAATACCATTTTTTTACTGTTAATTAAAAAATTATATATTTTATATTAATTGGTATAAATGAATATTTTTTTGTGTGTTAGAACAAGATTAAGTGAAGAACAAGATTATGTTCTTCGATTTAATATCAAAAGGGCATGGATGACATAAGTTTTTAATCTCAAATCTTATTATATATATTTTTTTCTGTTAAATCTTATTTTATATATCTATAAACGGGTGTGTTTTTATTATTAAAAACACAGTGATTTTAAATAATATCATTGTAGCATTACGGAAGTAAAAGTAAATGGCAAAAATAAAGTTCGGCAAAAATAAAGCTCTATATTTACCTCATTTTGTAATTATGATTTTCAGCTTTTATTCATATTGTCGACAGTGTTGTATTCATTGGTTAATACTAAAATTAACACGCTTTTTTACATGGCTTGCAAAGTGTTAATTATCCCTTAAGCACCAAAGTGAATAAATTAGGCTATTATGGCATAGTATACTCTTAATTACAAATGCATTATTCTTAATTTCTTGTAATTAAGCAAGAAATTCTCGCTTCTGCAAAAATGAGAAATTAAGAAACAGTAACAATATTAGCATAATGAACGCTGCACAATTAACAATCTTTTTCTAAATGGTTCCGAAGTTATAAAATAATTAATACTTAAAATAGCCTTTTAGCTCAGAATATATTTTCATTATATTTAAATTATTTTAAAATGTGAAAATGTATTACTTATTGGATTAATGTACTGTTTTTATATAAATATTTATTTACCTTTAATAGTTTATTATTTAAAGACATATATCTGCAATGTATGCGAAATTATCGTGTAAATAAAATTAATTTCATACGAATCATTTCATTCCTCATGCAGAAAAATATATGATATACACACGTGTCCATACCAGTTATAGATGTTAATAGTACACACTGTAGCGATTGTAGAGTATTGGTTCAAGGTCACACGCAAGGTTTATATGCTTGCTGTGCCACATACGCTAATTTGCGACTCTTGAATGTAAAGCGTTATTGTTGGACAGAATATTTAAAGCCATTATAATCTTACGACTTTATTCTCTGAAGGTTTTATAAAAAATCGTGTTCGTTGCGCCTCTACCTAATGATTTTCCAGAGTTGAGACACACAGTTGAAGAGGCCATTGCTTCTATTACTGCTCACTTTGTTAACCGAAGTCTGGGAAAAATTGGACTTTAAGTCGGATGTATGCGATATAAATAAATGTGTCCATATTGAACACTTTTAAGAAAAACTAAAGTTAGTTTAACTTCAATTTGATGTATGGTTTTTTGAAAATAGTCTAAATTAAACTGTTATGGACACCCTGAATGATACGAAGAAATCCATATTCAATTTTTTAATGATTATGAATTTATCATTACTTATATCTGCAAATGTTTTTTGATTTTGATATGTTGAAGTTATTTTGTTAATTAAAGTGAATAAATTGTCACACAGAGTGAAATTTAATAAATTAAAAAAAATAATTGATGCATATTTTAACAATGAATTTTAAGTCATAATTCATGCATCAGCTGATTTTCTGTTATAGCATTCAATAGTTTAATCTTCAGTTAAAAATGAATAAACTGAGCTATTTGTGACAATATTGCATTATATTTGTGGAGTTTCATTACCGTTCATTCAAAGGTACCTTGGAATGTACTGTTCGCTTTTATAAAAAATGAAAATTATTACGAATTTAAAATTTTTAGCTTAAAATAAACCATGGCATATGTAGAACGTTGTGTTAAAATTTCTTGATTATCCAAAAAAATGAAAAGAGTATACAGTTAATTTTACACATCTAACTCTTGTAAGTGAAATTTTGAAAATGCTTTTTCTCAGTTACTATTTTTATATATATATATATTCGTCATGTAATCAGAATGGTAAGGCTCTTGAATAATTCTGCAAATTATCTAAATCTTTTTATTATATTTAGATTATATGAAGGATATGCGAAAGCTGATTTTTTTATGATAACGAATGATTTTGATACGAAGTTTACTATATTATTTTAAGGAGGCAAAAGTCATTATTCGAGATAATAACCCATCTGATCCTGTGATCCAATTTTCAAATGGGTTATTTCCTGTTACAATGTCTTTCATCCCCTCAAAATTAATATAGCAACCAATAACTATTATATGTTCAATAACTTATAAAAAAATATGGTAGGAAATATTTTCTACATGTTTTATGACATTGTTTAATGAGTGTGATACGTTATCCCTTTGGAAATATAGTTATTTTCTTTACACTTTCCTCAATATTTTTTTAAACAGTACTTTAAATCTGCATAGTAAATGCGAACAGAAAAGCAGGGTTAAAGAAAGTGGCCACTTATAAAACTGGTGCTAGTGGCCACATGAAACTTCCCAGCTTTGAACTTTACCAACATGATATTAAAAACTTACGTATATGATCGTTGAGAGTATTAATAATTACTCAGTGTTTTAAAACAGCATTATATCTGTAGAATAATGTAAATTTAAATAATGCTCTACTGTAGTTAACAGATATATCAGTTCACGGCACTGAAAAGTTTAAAGAAAGTCAATTAAGCATGATGAGTTTTTATTTTAACTGGAATGTATATGAATTACACATATTAACAGATAGCACCAAAAGGATTGAACAATTACAAAAAATAAAAGTTTTAAAATTATACTTAAAAGTAATAAAACATAATTGTTCTATATTTTTTAATTAAATAATTTTCTAAAATTTTTGAGCCCATGTAATATATTTTCGGAAAGCCCTGTGACCACTCTTTTATATTATGAACCCTTCTGCCCTCACCTCCTGACACAGAATCCAAAGAGAAACGAGAAAAATTCTGTTTAAATTGTTTAATTTCCCTACGATACTCCTTAATTCTTTCAAGTAACTTGCGTTTTGTCATACAAGTAAAAAACTATTATAACTATTTACTAACGTAATAGGTATTTCACATATTCCAGACATTTGGTCAAATGAGATTCAATTTTAAATATTTCAACGTCATATCTATACTGAAGACGAATGCAGAAGTAGTTTCAAACGTCGATTTTATGCTACATACTGCAAAAAGGGGACTAAAAAACGGAGATTTTACTGGCAATCGAAACGCCACTACTATTTCCGTATTTTAATGGAAATTTCCCCTCATAAATTCCAGAATAAACGGAAAATTTTCTGTAATTTATGGGGAAAAATTTCCGTAAAAATACGGATTTCTGGAATTTATTGGGTGGGGGGAATTTCCGTTAAAATACGGAAATAGTATTGGCGTTTCGACTGCCAGTAGAATCTCCGTCTTTTAGTCCGTTTTTTTTTACAGTATATGTATATATCATTCATTTTATTTATACAAAATGTAAATTTTCCTGTTAATGTTCGAGCAAGTTTATGTCTTTTTAACGTATACATCTTATTATATTTTATGGTGAAGTTGTTCTACATATGTTATTAAAGCAATTTTGTTGTTAATATTACACAATAATAATTTATCTTTTTGCTGTTAGAATATACCGGGTTTCCTAAAAAAGACTGACTGATTTTAAAATTCAATAACTTGCAAACGGTGACAGATATTTAAAAAATTCTTGCAGGAGGGTTATGCATGAGGTCAAAAGTTTTTTTACAGTGATTTTCGATTTTAGTTCGATTTACAAACTATAGATGCCGCTACGATCTAAAAACGCTAAATTCAGGCTCGATTTTTGGTCCTTCGGGACCCACTTAATACATTCCCATCTCCTTTTTCCGCATGAAAGAAGAGATCGACAAAAAAATCGAGCCTGTCTTTAGCGCATATTGCTTACAGTGCCATCTATTGTTTGTAATTTGAACTAAAATCGAAAATCACTGTAAAAAAAACATTTGAACTTATGCATAACGCCCCTGCAAGAAATTTTTAAATATCTGTCACCGTTTGCAAGTGATTGAATTTTAAAATTAGTCACTCCTTTTTAGGACACCCGGTATAAGACGATATGTATATATCATATAATAAACTTTACTCTCTAAACCTGTTTACTTACTTTACATAAATCTTTCAAAATAATATTTTTAAATATGTTCTGAATTTTATTATTTCATTCTCTAAGGGCTCTGTTTGCTTTTTAAAGTATCTAATTTAACCTAACTATCATTGGAGATTTCTGATTATTTAAGAAAATGGATTATATTAAAAAAAAAATGTCTTTAATTATATAAAAGGAAAATAATCCTTTTAAAACTTATTCCACCAAACTTCCTCGATTTTATGAAAATTCAAAAATCGTTGCAGTACTCTTAAACTTAATGACACTTTAAATATTCCAATTACGTTACTTCATAATAGGAAATCATTTGGGAAAGCATATGTATTTAGGACACCATCAAGTTCATTTAACAGACGACAGTTTCTACCGTAAACCAAATTTAGTTAATTACGAAAAGTTACCCCTTTTAGCTCATTTAAATATGTCCTTGTTTGAGCATATTGCCTTGAACAGTAAGTTTAAGAGCTGTAGTCGTATGCATTTCTATCTTGAAAGGAAAAAAAAAATGGACATTATTTATCTAGTTTGAAAATTTGAGAGTACCCTTGTCAAATAATTTAAATTTACAGATTACTCTAATTAAAAATAGTTATTTATCTGTCGTATTGAAAATTCTCTAACAATTTTTTTCTTATATATATGAAATATCCAAATACTGTTCTGATAAAATGCTTTCTGCCTGCATTTTCAAAGGATGCTTTGACAGATATCTTAAGCATACTTTTTAAATATTCATGCGGAGCACTTTTTTATATCTCAAAATACCAGTTTTTTTTTCCTTTTAAACTCTAGATATGACATATAATCTCATCTTATACATGCGAGTCGTTTTAATGCATTTTTAAACGATTAATTAACTATTAGTTAATTTTACAATATGTGTTAATTTATTTTCAAATGGACTTTCAAATTACTATTTAGTTTATTTAGATGTATAGTTAGTAAAACTCAAATAGCGCAAATCATTGAATACAGTAATATTGATAGGCGTAAAAGATTACTATGGTTCTAAGAATTCGAATAAAATACATGTCGAAATCGTTCGGCTATATATTAAAAAATAAATTTACTAGTAAATCTGCAGATCAGGAGCCTCAACGTCATCTTTGCAAGTCATTGTTTTTTAACACTCATTGCATAATATTCAACTTCCTACAAATCGCTTTTTAAAGTTTTCGAATTACATAAATATTTATGAGCATACAAGATACTTCGTAAAGTTTCAGAAATTAAAAGTGTTAAACAAGTGGTTGTACATTGATGTTCTGAAATTCTGATGAACTTCTTATTCTGGTAACTTTTTAAATCAAAAATTGCATTTCTTCAGGGGGGCTCTGCCCCCCTGAACCCCCCGTAGTCTTTTTAAATTTACATTCGTAATTTTTTATTGATTGTGCGGATGGTTATAGTACATCTTGGATTTTTTTTTACGCTATGATTTATAAGGATAAGCATAAGTTTTTTTGATAAATTAATAAAATTTAAATTTTAAATAAAATATTCATGTTAAGCGTACACAGACAATAAATCTTGAAGTGATGCCAAAAATGTAACCCTAAAATCAGCTCCTTTCGGCACAACACAACGACGTGCTAAAAAAAAAAAAAAAAAAAAAAAAAAAAAAAAAAAAAAAAAAGAATTTGGTCCTTGTTCCACGTGCTTGTTTTGTTTGGTCCGAATGAGGGCATTTAAATCTGAGCGATAACGCACATCGTATTGCAAACTGTTTTTACGGCATACTGCATCTCCATCTATCTCTTTCCTCCGTCAATAATAGTTAATTTTATTTTACCCAAGATCTTTTTATTCCAGCATCTTTCTTTTTGATAAATGACGTCTAATTCACCTGCTATGCGTACTTACTCAAAACTTTTCATCTTGTTATATTAAGAAATACTCGAGAGTTTTCTTTTTATTTCCAATATGCCGCCATATTAATTTTTCTATTCTTAATTTTATTTTTCATTTTCCTGTTTCACGACAAAACATTTCAATTGAAAATTGTTTAAAAGAAAATATTATTCCGGGTTTTGATTTTCTTGGCAACAATTAAAGAAATATTGGTAAATGTTATGGGAAAATGTTACGTTATTCTCTATGAAAATAATGAACTTTTGTATTTTTAAGCAAAATATTTCAATAAAATAAATAAAATAAAAGAAATATTGCCTATTTTTATTTCTGGGCTAAAATTCTTCTATATGCAAAGATACAAATGCATTAATTCATCTGTTTTGACGTTGGCTTTACTCAAGCATTATACACGCAATTATACTAATAATATTAGGACCAAATATGTTGCTAGGCAACAGAGAAAGAAAAGGAAAAAAAATGAAATATGCATTATGTCAAATTGATAAAACAAAATCCTTTATATTATTGCAAAACATGCATAAAATTCCCCCCAATATTATAAACCTAATTAAAAAAATCTCGCAAATATATTGACATAATTTATTGGAATAATTTAATAATGTTATTTAAAAATTTCAGCATCAAAAATTTACCATTTAAATCCATTTTTCATATGAGCCATTTCTTTCAACAAATGAAAATCTGAAAATCGTCTGACTTGCCATTGAAAAGCATTATAGAGCAAAATAAAATGTTCCATATTTCCCGAACGAATGAACCAAATTTAACCAAAAACTATACAGCTAAGTCCGGGTACCTCATCAACATGCTCAGTGAATTTCAAGCCGATCGGATGCTTTTTGCGGCAGTTATCGCGGAACAGACAGACAGACTAACAGACAGACAGACTAACAGAAACCAAAACATTTCGTGTCTCCACAGTAAGCCTTCACTGACGTTTCGGCAATTAAATTCGGATTTAAAGGAACTATTAATATTTTATTTATTGATATTAAAAATAAATAATATTCTCTCTGTTATCAAATCAATATGAAACTTCAGCATCATTTTTAGAATTTCAGCAAACTCTAATGAAGTATAATAAGATAAAATAATTTTGTTGTCAATAATACACTAAAACAATTTATTTTTTGCTGTTAGAATTTATTAGAGGATATGGATATATCATATAACAAACTTTACTCAATAAACCTATTTACTTATTTTACAAAAATCTTTCAAATATTCCTTTAGAATATGTACTGAATTTTAACATTTCAATCTCTAAGGGTTATTTGCTTTTAAAAATTTCTAACCTAATTATCAGTGGAAATTCCTAATTATTTAAGAATATAGATTTTATACTGAAAAATGTCTTTAATTATATCATAGGAAAACAGTCCTTTGAAAATATATTTCAGTGAAATTCCTTGTTTAAATAAAAAGTCAAAAATCATTGCACTACTCTTAAATTTAATGACACTTTAAATATTCCTCTTACGTTACTTCATAATAGGAAATCATTTTGAAAAGTATATAAAATTAGAACACCACCAAGTCCATTTAACAGACGACAGTTTCTCCCGTAAACCAAATTTAGTTAATTAGGAAGAGTATTCCTTTTTAGCGCATTTTATGATGTCCTTGTTTGAGCATATTGCCTTGGACAGTAAATTTAAGAGCTAATGTCTTATGCATTTCTAACTTGAAAGAGAAAAAAAAATTGGAAATTCGTTACCGAATTTGAAAATTTGACAGTTAGTCTTGTCAAATAATTTTAATTTAGCAATTTCTTTAATAAAAATAATTCTTTGCTTAGCAGTGATATTTCTATATACATTGAGTATTATGGTGTTTAACTGAAAGAAAAAAAGATATTACAACCATCAAAAGTAAAGCAATAGACGGTTTTTTTACTAATGTCTTTTATTAGGCAATTTTGTGAACAACGTTTTTACTTATTCAATACAATGGCTAATAAAAATACGTAATTTAACTTAATTATAAGTGGAAATTTTTAATAATTTAAGAATATAGAAAATTTACTGAAATATGTCTTTAATTATATCAAAGGAAAACAATCATTTTAATACATATTTCAGTAAACTTTAATGTTTAAATGAAAAGTCAAAATCGTTGCAGTACTCGTAAATTTAATGACACTTTAAATATTTCTCTTAAGTTACTTCATAAAATGGCGCATATGTGGATGCATATTTGGGAACGCATATGTGTTTAGGACACCATCATATCTTTTAACAGACGACAGTTTGTCCCGTAAGCCAAATTTACTTAATTACGATAAGTAATCCTTTTTAGCGAATGTAAGTATGTTTTGTTTTTTTTAGCATATTGCCTTGAATTGTAAATTTAAGAGCTATAGTTTTATGCATTTCTAACTTGAAAGAGAAAAAATAGCTGGAAATTCTTCAACTAGTTTGAAAATTTGAGACTTACTGCTGTAAAATAATTTGAAATTGGAGATTACATAAATAAAAATAATCCAGTGATTAGCATATATACTTCTATGTACATTGAATATTATCATGTGTTGAAATGAAAAAGAACCACTAAAACCATAAAATGCAAACAATAGACGACATTATTAATAATGTCCTTTATTAGGCAATTTTGAGAACAACTTTTTTATTTATTGAATTAAATTGCTAATAAAAAAATGTTCACAATACAGTTTTTTTAAAAATATGTATTGAATTTTAACATTTCATTATCTAAAGGATGTGTGCATTTTAAAATATCTAATTTCACCTAATTATCATTGGAAATTTTTAATGATTTCAGAATATCGATTATATATAGAAAAAAAGATTTAAATTATATCAAGGGAAAACAATCCTTTAAATTATCGGATTTCAGTAAACATCCCTCTTTAAAAGAAAAGTCAAAAACCGTTGCAGTACTCTTAAACTTAATCATACTTCAAATATTCCTCATAAGCTGCTCCATAATATGAAATCATTTGGGAAAGCATATGTATGTAGGACACCATCAAGTTCATTTAACAGACGACAGTTTCCCCAGTAAACCATCTTTAGATAATTACGGAAAGTAAATTTATGCATGTACTTGTTTTAGCATATTGCCTTGTACTGTAAATTTAAGAGTATTTGTCTTATGCATTTCTAACTTGAAAGAGAGGATTTTTTTTTTAAAATTATTTATTAAAAGTAGTAATTAGTTATCTATTATTTATCTATTTTGAAAATTTCAGTGTTAGTTTTGTCAAAAAAATTCTATTTGGAGATTAAAACAAATAATTCTTTGCTTACTAGATATATTTGTATATTCATTGAATATTATGATGTTGAAATGAAAATAAAAAAGGAAAAGATAAAACCATTAGAGGCAAAACAATAGATGTTTTTTTTTATTAATGTCATTTATTAGGCAATTTTAAAAACAACGTTTTTGTTTATTGAATACTATGGCTAATAATAAATTCTTCACAATAGAACATTATTTTCTAAGATGAACTTAAAGTTTAATATTTTTAAGCTTTTAAAAATATACTTGATTCAAAAGAAAACGATTCTTTTAAAACGTAATATTTCAGTAAAATTTCTTGCTTAAATGAAAAGTAAATAATCGTTGCAATTCTCTTAAAGACACTTTAAATATTCCTCTCAAGTTACTTTATAATATGAAATCATAATACTCATGATAATTTATCTTTAGAATATAAACGATGATATGTATATTAGGGTGGAACTAAAAAACGAAGTTTCGAATTTTATATTCTAATAGTGATTATTTTTTTCCTTTTTAACTCCATAAAAAGAAAAAAAAATTCTTTTAATTTTAAAATGATATTTTCCTGTTCCTCAAAGCACCTGATTTCCCTAAAAAACGAAAAAAAGCCAATAATTGCATGAAAAGTTTTTTAAGCTTATTGTTAAATTTATATTTTGCAAAATTAAATTAATTAACTGTTAATGTCCTGTAATAAAGATAATAATTTAGTTTGAGTGCCTTAAAAAATTTAGCCCCACTTTATTTGACTTTTGCAGAAGCCAGCGTCATGGGCGTCGGCTTTCATTGTCTCTGATTTATTTGGCAGCGACACATAACAAGTTAGTCCTATTTAACGTGTGTTAACAGTTTCTTTAATTATTTTTCAATAAACATTCGGTGTCAAAAGTGACAAAGTCTGTTAACGTACCTAAATCTAGCTAATTGTTGAAGTGTCCTGTATTTCGTGAACCAAAACAATTAACATTAGACTGTCATCTTTGACGAACATATGAAGATGTTATGAAACATTATTTTTGGGTTCAATTTAACTTAAAATCTGACAGCTGGAATCTGGTACGCACTATTTCTAAAATATCTAAAGCTGTTGATGATACAATTAAAAGTGTATTGCTGAGACCTTCAATTCCAACGGTTTCTGATACACAAATCATAAAAAATGATTAGAGACTAGCGCGAGAAATGTCAAAATTGGAAGAATAATATTAAGTTTAGAAAGAATAATCCCACATCCAATATAAAATTGCAAAATGTTAGGTAATCCTGCAAAAAACATTTCTTTGTGTAAAAGCACTAAATATTATCGTGTATCAGAACAAGAACGCATTTTCTCAAAGGCCTAAGAGAGATGGGGTGATGGCAATAGGATCAATAGATATAAAAACTACAAAAAATGTGTAACGAGACTGGAAAAGGAAATATCAAGGAAAAAAATTATTTTAAAACAAAAAAATGTTGTTTTGATTGAATGATCGTCAAGTGTAAAAAATAGTTCGGAAGGAAATAGTTCAATCGGTTGTTTTTCTAAATCTGAATTTGATAATCAACAAGGTGAAAGAACCGGAGTATTAGACAGAACTACAAATATTATTGTAAATGGCACCTTTGAAGATACGGGTATTTCTGATGATAACATAGAAAAGGTAACTGAAACAAGGACTTGAAGACGACAAAGAGAAAAGAAAAGGAAGAATTTGAAAGAACAGGAAAGACGAAATGAATTAATTTTAGAAGGTTAGTATTTTGATGGAAGAAAGGATAACACTATGATAACTGAAGCAGGGGGAAAAAGGTATAACTAAAAATCATTAAAGACGAACACCTGATCTTAGTTCAAAAACCAGGAAAAAATATATTGGTCATATTTCATCGACATCTTTTTCTTATATTAATATAGCCTCTGCAACTTTGGTGTATTTTCAAAATAATAATACAGACATTTCAAGTTTGAAAGTTATTGGGTGAAACAGAAACGCCTTTAATGCAGGATGCAAATCTGGAGTTATTAAAATATCGGAAGCCATACCCTAAAAACTTTATATTGGATAATTTGATTATTGCATGCAAATAAACTTTTTTCTTAGATACTTATTTCAACATCTTGCTGGAAAAAATACGGATACAAAAGGATTTTCTGGACCAGTAGGAAAGCGACTTGAAAAAATGCGAACATATTGAAATTATAGACTATAAAAACATTGATCCTATCTTGACGGACTGATCGGATGAAGAACTTAAAAAAAGTACAAACAGGGGATACACCTGAATTTTAGATTTTCCTTGTGATACTCAAACAGTGGAAAAGTGTGTCAAAATTGTCCCGCGAGCTGCGTCAACCGCCTTTAAGTATTAAGCAAAAGATGGCTTAATCTTGGGAAAGTTGAATTCCCACAATGTAATGACAAAGTTTGCCTAAAAAGACAGTAGGTTGAATATCCAATTTAATTAATCCATAACAAAGGGATGTAAGGAGGGTGGAAGTCGATATTTAACCACCTCCTCGTGGTGACCTCTGGATAGTATTTGCTAAATAAAAGTAGATACGAGCTAACAGCTACGTTTTTTACTTTAAGTTACTTTATTCTGAAATTTCAAAACTTTGACCTCCTTGAGGAACCGGAAAACAACTTAATTTAAAAAAACCCTTTCAGCCAAATGTTTAGCCATCCAAAAAGGAAAAAAAGTTTTCACTATTACACATTAAAACAAAAAAGTTTTTTTTTTTTTTTTTTACCCTATACTTAAGTTCCACCCTAATGTATATATCATATACCGAAATTTAATCATTAAACATATTTATTTACTTTACAGAAATCTTTCAAATATTCATTTAAAATGTGTACTGAATTTCCACTTAGCATTCACCAAGGGATGTTTACATTTTAAAATATCAAATTTAACCTTATTATCAGTAGAAATTTCAAATTATTTAAGAATATATATTATACACTGAAAAATATCTTTAATTATATCAAAGAAACCGAATTCTTTTAAAACATGATACTTCAGTGAACTTCTTTGTTTAAATAAAAAGTCAAAAATCGCTGCAGTACTCTTGAACTTAAGGACACATTAAATATTACTCTTAAGTTACTTCACAATATGAAATCAC
The DNA here is from genome assembly GCA_963932465.1 of Maratus speciosus. NCBI lineage: Eukaryota > Metazoa > Arthropoda > Arachnida > Araneae > Salticidae > Maratus > Maratus speciosus. The sequence goes on along the minus strand of OZ010786.1, from coordinate 538,474,521 downwards.
TTGGGAAAGGTCATGTATTTAGGACACCATCAAGTTAATTAACCACACGACAGTTTCTCCGGTAAATAAAATTTAGTTAATTAGGAAGAGTAATCCTTTTTAGCGCATTTTAAAATGCCCTTGTTTGAGCATATTGCCTTGAACTGTAAATGACAGTAAATGTAAGAACTGTCGTCTTATGCATTTCTGACTTGAAAGACAAAAATAGTTGGAAATTCGTTAACTAGTTTGAAAATATCAGAGTTAGTCTTGTCAAATAATTTTAATTTAGAGGATACTTTAGTAAAAACTATTCTTTGTTTAGCAGAGATATTTTTAAACTCAACAGTAGTCGCGTGTCGGTCTTTTCGTAGTCCATTTAAATTATCTTTACCTAACTCACATCCCCTTACAAAATACAATGAAGTACTACCATTTAGCTGATTTTAAATGTTTTCTCAGCACCATAGTGAAATAACATCTTTGTTTTTTTGTCAGGTATATTTTTGCAAGCAAAGTTGAAATAGTTGAAAAAGTCTGTTTAACGATCACTAATGCCAGTTCATTTTTAGTTTTTCTCATTTTTTCAAATGTTTTGAATAAAATGTATAATTTAAGTAAACTACAAATTTATAACTTCATTTAATGAAATAATTGAATATTACGTGAATAATGTTTTTTTTTATTTTTAATTTTCTGTATGTCTGTGTGTGTGTGTGGGGGGGGGGGGGGCTGCTGCAAAAATTTGTAGTGCGACTAATAACGTTCTGAAAAAAGGCGCGTCTACTCTCGGGATATACTATGGATATTATGATGCTGAAATGAAATAAAATCAAGTCGGAAATTATATGTCAAATGTAGCAAATGAGGTGCGTTCGTACAATACCTAGTTTTATAAATCTTCAGATCATGGTGCAATAGCTGTTGCACTCTTATGCATAAATGCTTTAATATAAAATTTATAACGATTCTATATATTGAATTCAGTAATACGGAAATATTATAACTCCAAAATAAATAGGACCTTATCACCATGGCAACCTAGAATCATTACCTATCATGAAATATAATTGAATTAATTAGGTATGATAAAACTTAACATAATGAAGAAAATTTTTATTAATAACTTTTTTAAGTTTGATTTACTTTCATAAAATTTGAAATGACTCAACAAAATTCTGCAAAGATTATCTGTATTAAATTACAAACCATTCGGTTGGGTACCTTTCGTGCTGTTATATGCGGACAGACCGACGGACAGATCAGACGACGACTATAGGTGCTACGTATTCGTATAATTACGAACATACCTAAAAAAATTAAAACCATCAAACGCAAAACAATGTAAATTTTTAATAATAACTTTTCTTAGGGAGTTATTAGATCAACGTTTTTATTTACTCATTACAATAGCTAATACAAAGCTGTTCCCAATACAGGTTTATTAATAAGTTCTAGAATATTGTTTTATGCTTTTAAAAATGTATTTCATTACAAATTTATACTTCAATATAGGAAATTAAGTCACATAATGTTTTAATATTTTTATTTAAGAATGATACCCATGTTTTCGTAAACTTATTAATAAGCATATTTTACTTAACATTGCGTACCTAAAACATATAAAATAAATAATATAAGAAGTTTTTGTTTCATGCATGGAATCCGTGTACTAAACTTTAAAATACCGGGATGTGTTTAATATTTGAGCATAGGACTTAACTAAGAAAAAAATTAAATTAGATATCCTATTTTAAACGATCATTCTAGGTACATGAATGCACACACATATGTATGTGTGTGAGTATTCTTAATAAGGTATGACGTAAATAAAATTCAATACTCATGTTGTTTATTCATATATATTAATAAAATATGCAATTACTCTCAAAAACAGAACACGAAGCATAACAGATATTCTCCGTGGAAGAACAATAACATTTATGCAAACTTTTATGGCACCGAATTATAAGATAAATACCAATAACGACATTTTGATTATCATTCAGTTTGAAGAAATTTTTTTTTAACTACAATTTCTGAGATGATGGGTAAAGTCAATATGCATTTATTGTTTGCGCTGCAATGATGATGCGATAGTCGATGACAATACCAGAGAGGAATAAATACAATAAGCAGAGCGTTTTCTCCATAGTTCTTTAGGCGACCCCGAAACATTTGCGCACTTAAATTGCCAGTTTTCTGAATCGGTGTCCTTTTTCGTTATTAGTGATTTAGGTCTTCAAATAAGCGTGTAAATCCCTTCTCTACACGGTGGCAGATCAGTACAGAAAAATCTGGAAGGAACAACCTTTTGTCTGTTGAAACCACAAAAGACGGAGAGCTGAATGGTGAATTGTGCTACCTACAATATCTGCAAACAATCCAAATATTTACTGAATTTAATTATCTTCATCACATGGATTTCGCCTACTGGCTACTTAATCAGAGTGTGACAGATACAGATTTTCCTAAAAATGCTTTTATTTAATCAATGATATTATCTTCCTACATGGTTGTTCATTTAATATTAAAAATTAATATAGTTAAAATTTAATATAGTTAAATCACGGTTATGAAACCGTTTTTTCAAAAAACGGTCGAATGACGACAGAATGCTGCAAATTTTTAACAGTGTACGTTTTTTTTCAGGTTGTCTGTATTATTGATTTACTTCCCAACAAACACTCGACATCGTATGAATTTTCAGTATGTTGAAGGTCAGTCCCATTCACAGCTACTGGAAAGAAACTGGTTTGGTTAAGACATTTCCGGGCCAATGAATTGGAAATGTATTGTCATATCTGGTGCTATATAATCGCCCGATCAGTCGCATTTGATTTTTTTTTTCTAGTGAAATTTTAATATTATGTTATTATAACATTTTCTTGAGCCTGAAACGAACATATCGCCAAAATATTTTTCGCGGCGGGAGATAACTGCAATCCATGTCTGGAATAATTCAGAGGATTTATCAATTACCCTTTTGCAACTCTGTGACGCGGTTATTCCCCTTTTGTGCAGTTCCTGTACATATTGATAATTTGAGTTAAGTTTTAATGCACGCATAATTTTTGAGATACTCTGTATATGTATGCGATAAAAATAATTTAAAAACTGAAAATACAGGACAGGATCAAGAGAAAGTGAAGTGCTAATTACACATACCTTATATTACAGAACTTTCCTTTATTTACTATACTGCTACAATTAATTGTGTAAATGTCTTATCTAGATTCGAACGTGTATAAAAATTCGTAAATAATAAAAATCGAAATGAAAAACAACCATCATTTAATTTTTGTTCGACATTTGATGATTTTATTTTCATTTCGCATTAGCTGATTTATCATGTTTAAAAACATTAAAATAAATTATTTTCATTTTGTAATTCTTTATGCGTTCATTTCTGAAAAATAACACTTCGAAGATATAAATCTGAAATTAACCGAGTCGTTAACATGAAACGTTATACGTGACTTCTTACTTTTAAAATACAAAATAAATATTATATTTCGCTATATGTTACTGGTTGTAATCAGCATCAATATTTAATATGTTCTTCTTCCCGTACAATTATAAAATATATACAGATGGGTGACAAAATAATAAGAACACCTATGAAAAAAGAGAAAAGCTTTATTAACAGGGGTTAGATCACTCTTTGATTTAATTACAGATTGTATGCGATGTGGGATGGGTTCATAGAGGTTATGAAAAACATTTAGTGGAATATGAAGACATTCTTCCTGGAGAGTAGTCTCTAATTCCAAAAGCGTAGATGGTGGGGGAAATCAAGCACGGAGTTTGACTCCAAATATCCCACAAATGTTCAATAATATTCAAGTCAGAAGACTGAGGGGATCAAGCAAGATGTCTTACTTCCTCCTCATGCTCTTTAATTCATTTTTGGGCGATCTTAGCAGTGTGGACAGGAGCATTGTCGTCTTGATAAAGTGGGCATTCTCCTGGAAATAAAGTCTGGACAAAGAATGTACGCTGAAAAGCATGACGTGATGTCACCAATGGCTTATGAATCACAACTCTTCCATAAATGTTCGAAGCATGAAGTTCCCTTTGGACAGTTCTTGCTGAAATGGGATTCTGGAGATGATTATTTATCTCTGACGTTATCTGACATAAAGACTGTCTGCGCTTTCGGACCGCTATACGGGTCAACTCTCTTTTATCCCACTCAGAAAGCTTTCTTTTACCCCACTGTTGTACTTCGCAGACGACACTTTACCGCATTTCGTGTACGCTGTGATAACAGCTCACACACTCCTTGCACTCTCCAAGTAATTGCCTGTTTACTTCACGGAGCAACCAGCGCACAGCATTCCAACAATCCTTCTTTTTTCGAACTCTAAGAGGTTGGTCTTTATTGAGTTTTTCAGAGCGTATGGTAATCGCATGCAACACTTATGACTGATGTTGAACGACTGATAGCTTACCTCTTTCATAATCACTAGCTGGCAAAATTCAGCGCAAAGTGTTATGCGTGAGTGTTATGCGTGTTCTGCATTTTTGAAATAGAGCATGCGTTTTTCATGGGTGTTCGTATTATTTTGTCACCCATCTCTATATGCATATATAAATTATAATAGGAATTAACTTGCTGCTTTCTAACCGTTTTTCAGATACCTCAGATTTTTATATTTTATTGAAGGATTTCTAATGTAATACATATAACTTAAAATATGTTTAATTTATTCATTATTTCCATATTTTAAAATAATATATCCTCTTTTTTTGTCTTAATCATTGCTGCAGAAGATTTTATTTTCTAGAAAATGATTGAAACAGGTGTAACACTTTTTAAAATATCTGCAAAGCTTGAATGAATTTTAGCAACTTGTTATTTTTTTAAATACCTTGCGTAAACGGTATTGTGCTTTCCGAGATATCTACACCCTTAGAAATCTGACATGGATATGTTTGGCGGCAGATCCGGACACAGAGGTGTCTGGAAAAATAAAATAATAATAATTTCACAAGTTTAATGCATCACCCAAGTGGCATGGATGGAGCCAGGCGTTTAAAACGTCCGAAGACCGTTGTGGCTTTGAGATCATTGTAGTTAATTTAGAAAATAACAGTAAATGTTTGAAACAATTTATGTATAGATTTTATTATCTTTTTTTTTTCGATAAAGCACATTTGATGACAAACTGAATTAATATTTGTTATAGAGTTCAGTGTTACTGAAGGAATATCTTTTACAGAATATTTTTTTCGCTAAAAATAATTCTGACACAGCACATATTTGCGAGACATCCAAATACTATAAGTTAAAGATTCCATTAAAATAAAAAAAAATAATAATAAATAAATAAATAAATAAAACACACAGACTTTGTAGCAAGAGAAAACTACATATTATGCTTAATAAGTTTATGTTTTCTTTTGAAAAAAAGAATATATATATATATATATATTGGAAAATATGTAAAAGCATTTTCATGAAATAAGAAATTACAATAAATATAAATCCTACATGTCGTCGTGTAATGCAAAAGTTTCAGTACATAAATTTAAACTTGTATGTATTTAACAACACAGAAGCTTCACAGAAAGGAAAATTAACATTAAAACCGTTACTTAATATGTTTTTCTCTCTATAAAATATGAAGAAAAGCTAGATTTCTATTAAAAGCTTTTAACAATTTATACTTTTACACCTAAATTCCGAAAACATTATTCACTAAAATGTAACAAATATATTTTTGCACAAAAATCTACTTTTCTTATGTGCTGTAATTACCTTTCTTACATCATCTGGAAATAAAATATGCATGTAAGATGTCCTTTATTTATAGGAAATTACATGTTTTGCGACACTTTTTAGTAATGTGAGATATCCTATACGAACGAAATACATATATACGTCCGAGAACGTGAATTGATATATATATATATATATATATATATATATATATATATATATCAATTGTTTGTTTATTGTTTTTTGTTATGAATGTTCATTGGTTTTATTACTGTGTTTTGCACCCTCTTTTCATAAATTTCATAATTCCTATACATTTGATAGAGCTATATATATATATATATATATGTGTGTGTGTGTGTATGTATGTATCTTGCTTTGTCTATTTCTCTAGTCTGTTGGTAGATCTGCACCGAAAAAACGCAAGCAAAAACAATCTTCTACAAAACACAATTTTTATCGTGTATTTCTGTCATTGTAAATTCGTTATTTACATTCTAAATCCCCCTTACATACTATGGATTTCAGAACAAAAATTGGAGTACCAAAACTTAGTAACTTTTTATACTCATATCCTGATATATATGTACCTGGTAGACCAATCCTCATTCGATAGTTTTTTTTTAAACTTTTCTTTTTTTTAAACTCAATCTGATTTTTGTATAAAAAAAAATGGAATTTTATAATCGATTTTAAACACGCTTCTTGATAGGATAGAATTATAAAAATTACGTTCAAAGGCGTGTTTCCGAAAACAACTCAACTTTTTATTATTTTTAGAACTTAATTATAAATTTATACATATTTTTTATGCATTTTTCGATTACCCTGCCACAGTTGATAAATCGCTACATATTCTCAATTACGCCCACAGTTGTATGGGATTTGAAACAACGATGGATTTAATTATGTCCCAAAAAATGTACGCCAAAATGTCCTAACTGGTTGCCATAAACTGCAACAGTAATACATTTTAAGGGTTAAAAAGTAGAAAATAAATTATATATAAAATATGAAAATTACCATACTATTAAGTATAAGCTAAAAAATAGATTTTTATACGATATTTTATAACCATTCAATGTTCATTTTAAAAATCACGTCTATATGATTGCAATTCATGTCTTTTTTTTTTTTTCAAAAATTTCTTTTACAATACATTCATTTGGCATAGACACCGAACTCGATTATGAAAAATGCACGTATTTTTTGCGCTTTCTATAAAACGCAAGCAAATGAATTTATTAAAAACTACATAATTTTTGCCTTATTTCGTTTTCAAGATAGGGAAACGGGAATGAAAAAAAAGTCAACATAATTAAAAACTGTCCTTTTAGGTATTTTAAATTGATTGCTCAACGTATAATCGTAAAATAATCAAGTTAACTGTTGATAGATAAAATCATACTCTATTTTAAAATATTACACGCTTTATTTTTGATATTTGATTTATAATTTATTTTTTGTTTTACTTTTTAGCCATTAAAATGTTTCATTGTTGTAGTTTCACAACCAATTGGCCTATTTTTGCGAGCGTTTATTGCGCATAATTAAATCCATCGTCGTTTTAACTCTCGTAACACTGTATGCATTTCAGAGAATTGGGGATTGATCACCTATGGCATGCTAACATTAAATGCCTTTAAATAAATGTATTAATTTATAATTAATTACTGAAATAATAAATGTTGCACTGTTATTGAAAATTCACCTGTTAACATAATTTTAGTAATTCTATCTTATCAAGAAGCATATTAAAAGTAGAGTCCAAAATTTCATCTTTACATACAAAAACCAGGTTGGGTTAAATAAAAGAGTGGAAAAAATACGCTTTTATCAATTAATAATCTAATATTAAACAAAATATTGAGAAATCAATTTAAAAATTCTAAAAATGTAGTTTAAAGGGCGATTCATTTTGCCTTATCTTAAGAAAGAAAAAGTGTAAAAATTATACATTTTTTAACTAATTCACTTGCTTGCGCTTTTAACCTAGCATAAAAAACAGTGAATGTTTCCTAATCGATTCCTGTAATTGCGCCAAATTAATGCATTATAAGTAAAAAGAAATAAGTCGTGATTTTCAAGATGAACATTGAATCTTTATAAAAGAGTGTTTAAAAAAACTATTTTTAATTTTATACTTATTTTTCTTTAAATATCAAAAGTAAAAGTTACTATCTGTAAAACATCAATAAATCATGGAGTATGTATTTAAATATACGGCTTCTTAGCAAAGTCAAAGGCGAAAAGTTAATGAAAATGGTGTAACACTGATGCAAATGTAATGAGATGTTTCAGACATAATATAAAAAAGGTTGTTTATTTTAAATATAATGTCATTTTGGGGGGGGGGGGGGAAGGAGGAAGTAGAATTTAAATTTTGTATTGTAAACAATTTTGTAAGAAATGTAAAAGTAATTCCGGGGAAGACGCAAGTTTGTTCCTAGTATATTTATGTGTCAACAGATCCCGCTTGTGTGACAAGTCTTGTCTCAGTGTGCACGTGGTTTGTGAATTTACTTTAATTTGTCGCATTTAAACACCGTTATTTTTGGATCTTGGAAACATTTAACAGGGTGAATATTGCCTTTATAATAGGCAAGCTGAAGCGGTCTTAATCTTCCAGTAATGCGGAAATAAGTGTGTGTGGCATCTTCTCCTATATTTGGGGGAATACGCAACAAGGTTCAGAAATATGCTAAATGGAAGACAAAAATTAATTAATTATTTTCCAAATCACATTACCCAGTACTTACAGACACTTGATCACTCATTTTTGAAACCATTAAAAACATATTGGCGACAAGCCCTGAACGCCTGAATCCACAGCAAGCCACATCGTAAACTCTCAAGACCTCAGTTCTGATCTCTTCTGAATACATTTTGGAGCAAGGCAGCCACAGTAAGAAATAGCACTTCTGGGTTTTCAGTTACCGGAATTTATCCCTATTACCCACATACAACCCCAAAACATGCGTTTGATATCTCTGAGGGTTCCATTAATAATAGAGCTGTTGCTTCCATAAGCGGCGCATGTGAAAATAGGCCTACACCAGCAGTTGATTTCACCAACAGATCATGTGGACCTACATCAGCAGTTGTTTCCAACAGCAGATCTAATGGTAGTGGATTGACACTAGCACAGAAAAAGGGATTTCTTATCTAGAAGCAATGAGTCCTATTCCTCAGGTCAGAAAACCTATACACAGGGCTTAGAAACAAACATTAGAGGTCTTAACTGCACCATAGAGAAGAAAACATTGCGGGAAAAGATAAAAGAATATGTAGAGAAAAGGTAAAATAAATAAAAATAAACCTCCGAAGAAACAGAAGTAAAAGAATCGTGTAAGTTCGTCTTAAACAAGTGGAGATTTTTTTCTGGGTACCAGTGGTGATAGTTTGATGATGATAATGATGATGATTTTCGTGCTATGTGATGAAGATGATTTTTGTGTATGTAAAGAACACTTTTACGCTAAAAAAGGTGTTAAGTGTGGTTGGAATCAGTGCTTCAAATGCAATGAATGGTTGTACGAAGATTGCAATGATGATCATTTGCACTAAATGAAATGTTGTGCAGCAGGCTTGTGCCATTATTAGTTTCGGCAATGTAAATTTGAAAAAAAGGATTTCAGTTTGCAGATTTGTTTGTTTGACAATAGTTATTGTTAATTCAGAGGTAATGCTCCAATATTAGTCTCATTTTTCTTATTTTCTATGGTGTGGCATCTTCTCCGTATATATGTGGGAACATGACATAATTACACGTATTTATTTAACTTGAAATTTCTCAATTATTTAAACACTGGGAAAGGAATTAATGGCTGTACATAACCAATTAACTATTAAAGAGCACGGTTTCATCTACGTTTCTATGATTTTCTTCATCTACGAAATTTTTTTATTTATCTTATCATTTCAATTACGGCTATACTAAGCGAAGCATCTTTATATGTGGCTGCTTCCCCGAATTACCTTATAGAAGGAAATTTGAAATGTCATTTATAAAAATAAAATTTTTATTTGAATGCGATTACCTCCGGTTTATTCTGACCGCTTTTCTCCATGTTTTGTAAAAACTTGAATGATTATTCTTCAACAATCATTGTCAAAATCAATGGTTGGCAGCAAAAATCAGACATTTTAGAAACTATGTGGCAAAAAATTGTCTTACTTTTAAAACTGCTGCTAATTTTGCGCCAGGGTGTATCGCAGAAGTTTCACCTCTGATATTGTATTACCCTGTAAAAACGAATTATCGTGAATTCGGGACCTAGCTAGGTCTTTTTCTCGTGCTCGATTTAGTATAGGATGCAAGTTTTGTGAAAATCGTTTTAGTCGTTTATGATATCATTCATAATCGGGAAATTTGCTTGCTCGTTTAATATACATGGTATATGTATATATATATATATAGATATATAGATAGAAATCTGTATATATATATATATATATATATATATATATATATGTGAGAAAATTCTAATTACCGCATGTAATTTTTTTTCGCTAATAAAAAAAGAAATCCGTTTTAGATGAATTCATTTTTTTTCGAAACTCTCGTGTTCTCTAAATGTGTTTATATTTTTAATAGTAACTTTTTTTTAGCTTTCTTAGACTAAACACATTTTCAAGAAGCTCTATACTTTGATAATTATTTTGAATTTTTCAGCAAAATTTTATGATTTTGTTGCCATGTGCAAAAGTCGAACAATGTGGGGTAATAAGGGTTACAAATAAATCATATCAAATGTGACAGTTTCAGGTACGTTATGTGAATATGCATATGATAACAAAACCGAATAATTCCTTGAAGAACTAAAAATTATAAATAAAGAATGCCGATAGGCAGTGCAGTTTAAACGCAGATAATTAAATCTAGTTCCAGAATAGCACACAAAATATTTAAAGCTATCAAATGTATAAAAATTGTGAATTTGAAAAGGTGAAAATGTAAAATATATTTTCCCTTTATATAGTAGTTGGGTAGTTTCATATTAAAAACACATATCTTATTATAAATCTTTGTTTAATGCAAGTGTATAATCTAGGATTTTCTGTAAATTTCTTAAAATTAAAACATACCTAATAATCTGAATAATACATTAATATTGTAGTGATTTTCGGTATCTTGATTTTTATGGTATTTCACATCAAGTTCAATATATATGTATGCACTTGAGTATAATGTATATTATTTCAGTTGTTTTATTTACATATTCCATGTGTCCACCAGTATCTTGCCTCTTGAGATCAATATGTGATGTTTTTATTGCTCACACCATTTTGCATCAAACTTAATTTAATCGATTACATCTTAATTGGTGATTTTAACTCGTGGCTGTGATTACTACATTGTGGTTGTTTGAAATAACATCGTGATTGAATCATAACGCCAATCGTCAACACCTAGAAAATTTATCTGACAGAAAACAGAAAACAGTTCATGTCCAGAACATTTCTAAGAGACGATTCATATCTACAGGCTTTGCGAAAAAATAATCTGTCAATGAAAGTAAGTAGTTAACTTCAAGAGATATTATAGTTATAAAAACATCAACACAACTCCTTAATTTTATAAATACTCCGTTACACTATAATGCTCTAATGTCCTCATAACCACACACAAAAATTACCCCCAAAGCTCTCTGATGCTTATGACGCGTTAAATGGCAATAAAACACACAGAAACATGTCTCTCACGGCATGCATATTTTTTTATGGATTAAGGAGTAACACAAAGCCAGTGAATTTCGCTTTGCGGTGGACATTTTCAGCTATTCAACGCACCCGATGGAATTTTTTAACAGCAAATGAAAAAAAATCTTATACTGCATCGGAATCAGCTCTAAAATTTCCAAAACGTTCTCCCCTTTGAATGTTAAAACGAGGCTTGCGCTTAAATTAGAATATTCTAAGATATACTGAATTTTCGTGCTGGAGACAAAGATACCATTCGTAGAAACAATTGGAAATTAAGGTAAGGAAACAAATGAAAAAAAGAAGAGTGCATTGGTAAATTAAATTACAAAAATATAGAAATTTATAATGTTTTTAAAATATGCTTTGAGAAATAAATAGTAGTCATCTTTTTATTTTATTTTTATTTTTATTTATGAAAATATACATAAATTTTCAAAACTAAAATTTTCCTTTTATTTTTACTTCCACAGTAAGCATTTAACCGATATTATGTTACACTTTTATAGATTCTAATACTACTTTGGAACTGAGATTTCTTAATTAGCTTAAAGCACACCTGGTTATATATATATGTACTATCGTTGCTATCGACAGTTGTAATTAAACGTCGTTCAACATTTATAAGATTCAAACTTTTAGTACTTTTTAAAGCATTACTGTAATAGCCGGTTTCCAATCTGTGTGTTCAAGACGCTATGACCGGGTCATTGTCAGAAAATAATGTTAACACGTTATAACTTTAGTCTGATGATAATAAGTGATTTGCGTACATAATTTCCTTGAATTTTAATTCAAACAATGTTTCAGTGTGAATGCGATAGACAACAATATAGATAAAATAAAATACATTTTTTATTCAAATTGCATCGACAGTATTAATGTTCAATAATCCAACGTATTATCGCAATAATATAGGGTTATTACAAATGAATCATCGTGTTTTGATATCTTACTACGGGCGAACTAGGAAACGTATATGTTTCCATAACAACTCAAACGAGAGGACGTTAACTACAGTTTGGCTCTGCGTATGTGTCATGCGCGTGTGGTGGTCATGGTTGCTGCTCGAACGTCATATTCAAAATGGAGACTGGACAGCAGAAAGTACTTTTGTGTACCAGAATTTCCAAAGTGTTAATCGCTTATAACCGTTCAGAGAGCATTCCGTAAACCATACAAGTGCAAAGCACAAACCCAACAAAGCATTCTGCACTGGTATCGACAGTTCAAAGAAACATGTTGTTTATGTACAGGGAAAAGATCCAGCCGACTAAGCGTTACTGAAGAAATAGTGAACCGAGTTAGAGAGAGTTTCATCCGTAGTCGCAAGAAATCAACAAATCGCTCTAGCCGCGAACTTTCTATCCCACAGTCAAACTGTGTGGAAAATCTCTGCTGTCCAGTCGTCATTTTGAATATGACGTTCGCGTAGCAACCATGACAACCACACACACATGACACTTCTGTTAACGACATCTCGTTTGGGAAGTCAGGGAAACATATATACGTTTCCTAGTTCGCACGTAGTAACGTATCAAAACCCGATGATTCCTTTGTAATAATACTGTATTTACGTTTATCCGATCACATGTGTAAACTAAACAAGAGTACATCGAACTTCTTACAAGTCATTTCCTTTTACTTCCTTCAATTGTCGATGAAGTAATTACATAATGCTGTGCTGCTTAGAACACGTAAAACCTGATGATTATTGATTACTCAGTAGCGCTAATGAAATGAATTTCACTTTTGAAAATAAAAGATGTGTTTTATTATTCAAAAACTTTATACTTTTTATTCATCTACATTTCCTGAAATGTTTTAGATACTTATCAGCTTTTGTACTAATTTTCTAAGAAATCTGAAAGGAGAAATTAATTACGTTATTTTTTAATTTTTTAATACGTTTATAAAAAAAACAAAAACAAATATAATATATTTTTTTAATCATTTTCACTCAAAATTAAATGTATGCTAATGATATTAAATTTAACATATTTTCTGTTTCTGTGTATTGTTATCAATATTAATTATTTATTATAGAAATGTCTTATTTTAATTGATTCATATCTTATGCGATCATATCATGCCTTAATTAAAATTGAATATGGAACTAAAAAATGATAGTATATTATAAAAAAATAAAATAATATGTTTTCTGATTTTTATTTAGCTAGATATAAGAATTTGCTTAAATCCTGGCAGTATAAAATAAGTTAAAAAATTCGTTTAATGATGAAATTGATTTAAAAAGAAATGCTCTAAACGACAAATAAACTTATATTTTGTCTTTTGAATACATTAATATTTCGGCTTTTGAATATACTAATATTTCGTCTTTTTTTTGTTATATATATATTTTTTACTACAAATAACATCATTAGAAAACTCTAAGTTCAAAATGACATTAATTAAAAATAATTAAATAATTTCAGTCATAAATACACTACACTTCTATATAATTTAGATATTAAATAGTTTAAGCTAGAGCAAGTCATCATAAAACTAGTAAAACATGTAAACTAAACACAACTATTGTAAATGTCTATTAGGTAGAATAAATAGAATACTGCACATTTATCTTATACTATAATGCGAGCAAAAATTATGTGTGTATGTGTGTGTGTGTGTATGTAAATTTTATCTTAAAAACGGCTCTAACGATTTTGAATAAATTTTGTATTTCAAAAATTTCGGGCACGAGAAAACCATTGGGCTAGGTCACATGTTCGAGAAAATTCAATTAGTGGGTCATTTTGGGTCATAATGGATCAGAAAAAAGCTAATTATATCTAAAAAACGGCTCCAACGATTTCGACTAAATTTTATATCCATCCGTTTTGGGGCACAAGAAAACTATTGGGCTAGGTCACATGTTCGAGAAATTTCGATTAGTGGGTCATTTTTGGATCACTTCGTGGTCAAGCTAATTTTATCTAAAAATCGGCTCTAACGATTTTGACTAAATTTTGTAATCTACTGTTTTGGATTATGAGAAGACCAATACGCTAAGTCACATGTTAGAGAAAATTCGATTAGTGGGTCATTTTTAAATCACTGTGGGTCAAGCTAAGTGTAGCTAGAAAATGGCTCGAACGATTTTGACGAAATTTTGTATTCTACCCTTTTCGGGCACGTGAATACCATTGGAATAAGTCGCGTGTTCAAGAAAATTTGATTAGTGGGTCACTTTGGGTCGCAATTTGTCAGGTTCAAGCTAATTAAATATAAAAGAAGGGCTCAAAACATTTTGACAAAATTTTGTAATATACCATTTCTGGACATGAGATTATTGGGCTAAATCACTTGTTCGAGAAAAATCGATTAGTGGCTCATTTTGGGGTCAATGTGGGTCAAGCTAATTGCATCTGAAAAACGACTCAAACAATTTTGACAAAATTTTGTATTATACCGTTTCTGGGCATGAGAAGACAATTGGCCAAGTCGCATGTTCAAAAAAATTCAATTAGTGGGTCATTTTTGGGTCAATGTGGGTCAAGCTAATTGTGTCTAAAAAAAGGCTTAAAACATTTTGACAAAGTTTTGTGTCATATCATTTCTGAGCACGAGAAGACCATTGGGCTCAGTCACATATTCGAGAAAATTCGATTAGTGTGTCATTTTCGGGTCACTGTGTGTGAAGTTAATTTTATCTAGAAAAAGGCTTTAATGATTTTGATTAAATTTTGTATTCTATTACTTCCTGTTCGAGAAGACTATTGGGCTAGATTGAATGCTCAAGAAAATTTGAATGATGGGTCATTATGAGTCACAATGAGTCAAGGTCAAGCTAATTAAATCTAAAAAATGGCTCAAACGATTTTGACTAAATTTTTTACTACACCGTTACCCAGCATGAGAAGACCATTGGGATAGGTCACATGTTTAATAAATTTAGATTAGTGGGTCCTTTTTGGGTTACCTTGGGTCATGCTAATTTCATCTATAAAACGACTGTAATAATTTTGAATAAATTTTGCATTCCATCGTTTCCGGGTTCGAGAAGCGCATTGGTTAGATTGCATGCTGGAAAAAATTCGGTTAGTGAGTAATTTTGGGTCACTATGGCTCAGGATCCTGCCAATTGTATCTAAAGTGCAAGAATGATACAGTGAGAATAAAATATTTAATTGGACATAAGGCTAATTTTGACCGAACTTAGCTCGGTCATCCCAACTAGTGAGAGTTATTTGACAAATTTTCTTTAAATATAAATGTTATGCATGAATTTATCAAATGGGTATGGTTTGTGTATGAAAATATTTACAAAATGTCCTCTAAAGTTATAATTAAGACATTAGTTGAATTTTCCTTCAAGTAGTAAATATCTATGTAAATTTATTACATCGAAAGAATTAATCGATGTCTAAATCATATTTAATATATCGTCTGTTTATACTAAAAAATTCTTTGTATTTTGAAAATAATTAAGTTTTGCATATAATTTATTCTCTTTATTATATCATGTGTAAAATTAATAACTGGTTATTTTGTAAATTTACATTAAGAATAGAAATTACAGGTAATTACATTCACAGGACTATTAATCTATATATTTTAATTATATTATTCTCTGTAAATTTCAAATTTACTGCTGGATAAAATTAGCACATCCTCGAATGATAAAATATTAAAAATATGTATATCGCTCTCTTATATGTATATGTATTATATGTGAGACATACATATAAATATATAGATTACAAATGTACGCATACATATGTAGGCATATATATATATATATATATTATGTGTGTATGTAAATATATAAGTATGCATTGTATAAGTCAGTATAAAATACATGACAAAACTATGATTTCGCCTCAACAAGTAACTACATTATTAGTTAAATATCTTTTCCAACAATAAACAATTTTTTAATTACTACATAAAAAATCCCTGCCGGCTTGGCTTATAGGCGCAAGTAGATTTCAAAGTTAAGTACTAATTTCACCAACAAAAATTAAATCATGATTAGTAATAAACTCACTATAACAATTTTTTCTGGCTGCTTTTGACGAGTTTTTAATTTCCTTTTTATATGATAGCTGGTTTTATCAGAACCATGTTAAGGCGGTATTAAAATATATATATATATATATTTTCCATGCTCAACAACTCGAAATTTTCTGACACATAATGTGTTTCATTTTTGAAAGGAAGAAAATGAAAGTTGGTGACGTGATTCTTTAAGAAATTTATAAGCGGCCTATGTTTTTATTTCTTGTTCAATTAATTAGATCTTGATTTATGAACAATTATTTTCTCAGTAAGACAATACTTTTCGATTCCAACGCAATCATTTGAGAAATTCAGTTCAAAATGCCCACTTTGACATCCGTTTTTAAAATATATTCTTCCTCTATAAAATAATCAACCATTAAGGCACATTATATGGTTTCTGAATAGGAGAACCTACCAACTGGATGCGTTTGGAAGCAAAAATGAATTGAAAAATGAGTCAGAAAATAAGCAGTTTGGATTTGAGTACCCCTTAATACGATGATTTTTTCTTCAACCGTATGTATTTTTAATATTCGTTTGCTGTAAGAATTGGTCCTATCAAAACCTTTTCTGTATAAAAGTTGTAGATAATATTCAGAAGATGTATAATACGTTTAAGCGAATTGGATATCCTGTGAATTCACGAAGTTATGGACTTTTTTCTTCTCCAATCACCCCCCCCCCCTTTTTTTTTGTTTTCGTTTTTTTATTTATTATTATTTTTTACGTAGATAATACGTAGATCTTACGTAGTTGTAGATAATATTAAGGCAACTTATGATAAATCTAATTGGATTTGTTATCTTTAGAACTGACGAAGTTATGAATTATTTTCTTCCCAAAACCCTATTTCTTTCACACCTTGAGCATATTTTTAATTTTATCAAAAATCTGTCATACATAAATTTTTGGCGCTATTTTTTGAAGAAATAAAAATATTAAACTGAGTCAATATCTATTCTAATTTTAAAAAGTTATGGGGTTTTTCGTTTTTCACAAAACCCCTCCATATTTACACCCCCTCAGTCCGATTTTTCTCATTAACGAACTTGACTGAGATTTTATGCCCCTTGATTTTATGTATCAATTTGGAAAAGATTTATGTAGAATTTTGGAAGTTATCGTGTCCATAAAAAAAGTGATTTAGATAGATAGATAGATAAAGGTTTTTACTGGGGGTGGGGTTATAGGGGTCATGATCGCTGTAGATCTGCAAAAATTTCAGAAATTCCAACATAGGGGAGGCTGTAATAGGTAGTATTCCATACGAAATAAAGCCTAAAATTTTACTCATATGCATGTGTTAAACCTGTTGCAGTATAACTCTTTTATTTCTTGTTTCAAAAGGAAGAAAATGTTTCTCTTAATATTTTGTTTTTATATTACATCCATTTGTTTAGAATTTAAACTCAACTGGTTACGTAATGAAGTGCTTGTTAAAGTGATTATCTAGTGTACATCATTTGATGTGTTTTAATATGTTTCAAATTGTAAAATATAAATGTATATCCCTCAAAATTTTACTAAACGAATTATTACAAGTCATTTTGAAGTGAAACAATAGTTAATGTATATTTTCACAAAATAAAATCCATTCAATCTAAACTATTGTCTTATAGAAAATGTTGCTTGGATTTATTCCCTAAATAAATTCCTTCTTTTTAGTATTCGCTATTGTTCAAGAAATAATTGATATTGAAAATAAACAAAAATTTTAAGTTGATTAACATTTCTTTTCAATAGATTTAAAAACAATAATATTAAAAAAAAATCAGCAATTCAATTGAAAAATTCAATTATCGAAAACGAAACAGTTAAAAGATATTGTTTGTATTAGATTGCTCTTTTCTGAACTTTGTTGATTAATTTTTGAATTGAAAAGAACTGTTATCATTTCCCATGAGATGAGCTACCTTATTATTTTTACAAAAAATAGAGAATTTATTCAATTTAAATGTGCATTGTCCGTTATTTTTTTTTTCTTTTACAAGTTTTGTTGCTTTATGAACTGCAAAAAATATATTCCCCTTATTCGGTACACCATTTTTAGTATATTTTTATTTATCCAAATAAAGAAGAAGTAGCTCTACATATTTTTCATCTGCAAAAATAATATGATTTAAAAATTTTCAAACGTTTTATACTTTTAAAACTATATGATGGACGAGATATACATTATACAAAAAAAATAAATCAGATACTACACGAATTTTCTCAAAATCTGTATGTAAACAACGTGTGTGTGTTTGGAGTTTATATATTTCACGGATTAGAACGAAAAATGCTGTACATAAGCTTTATAAGAAGATAAAAATTAATCTCTACGTAAAAAACATCTCAAACCTCTTTTTTCCCCGATTTGTAATCAACCTCCCATAGTTTATCATTATGCAAATCTATTATTTTATTTACTAATGTACGCTTTTCTTCCTTGTTGCCTTACACAGAAGATGCGTATGTACAATATTTTTACAAGCCAATGCAAAATCAGACTCTTCCACTATTTTCTTCATCCGAAGTCCCGAGCAGATGATGCGTATTTTTCATGTGAATGATTTAAAACATTTACTACACGTTATTAGCAGTACTTTCATTAAATGTATTTTGAGTTACAACATCTAAAAATAGCATCAACAGGCATTGCATTTAATATATATATATATATTCAGGTTAAAAAAAAAATCTAAAATGTACTTTTGTAATGTGTACTAATGTACTTTTTTTTACCTGTTGCCTTACAGAGAAAACTTTATCTACAAAATTTTTATAAGTCAATAAAATATCGGACTCCCCCGCTATGTTTTCATCGAAACTTCTGAGCAGATACTGCGAATTTTTCATGTAAATAATTTAAAACATTTACGATAGGTTACTATCAGAACCTTCATTTATATGTATTTGCAGTTGCAGCATCTACTAAAATAGCATAAACATGTATTTTACTATTATTAAAATATATTCATGTAAATAAATAAAATAATTTTTTTCTAAAAACAACGTCACTTTCTAGAGGTCGCTTCCAGTGTGACGTTAAACTGACTCTAAGAAAAAGGTTGCTCGTTTTCTTTGTAAACTATAGCTATATCAATGTTATACTTTAGATGGTAAGATTACACTTTACTACGGTTTATTTTATTATTTTTATCTATTAAACATAGCAACTATTTTTATATAGTCATTTCTTTTTTATCTCAATCAACACTTCATGTCTAAGATAACAATGAAAAGATTATGGAAAAGGACGTCATCTTCATGTCATCAAAGAAATGTAGTTTTTATGAATGAAAACGTATGCTGTCATATGAAAGTAAATCCATAAGAA
The DNA here is from genome assembly GCA_963932465.1 of Maratus speciosus. Lineage (NCBI taxonomy): Eukaryota > Metazoa > Arthropoda > Arachnida > Araneae > Salticidae > Maratus > Maratus speciosus. The sequence continues at coordinate 538,454,785 of OZ010786.1, read as the reverse complement.
ATATGGTCCAGGAATGGAGCTAAAAAAAGTCAAATAAAAGAAAGATTTGGTGTAGTTTTGATATTTTGAGTCTTTAAGGTTTTTGGATCGCTGAAAACCAATCAGAGTTTTGCGAACAATTTTTTTCCCAGGAAATACGAATTTTTTGCAAAATATAATGTAAAAAACCTTTTCTTTGTTTTGTGTTTTTCAAAATAACACTAAAACTATGCATTTAACGTAAAAGTCGGCGATACATAAATTAAAGTGGATAACATTTCCTATTTTTCTCTGATTAATAGTTTAGCCGTGACAGTTCCGCAAAAACGGGTTTGAAAAGCAAAAAATTCTGAAAAAAACGGGAATTACTGCGCTGTATATCGAATTAATATGAGAACTATCGACTTTGCGCAAACTTTGGATATTAATGATACTAAAGATTATATGATTGACTGAATTTTGCAATGAAGTTCCTGATAATAATTAAGACGAATCATTATTAATCATTATTTAATTATAAATAATTATGTATATTAGTATGTGCATTCAAGAAGAAAACAAAAAAAAACCTATTTCCACTTTCTTTTAACTGACGGTCCCTGCTTCATCAACCAACATCTGCAACATAGAAAAGAGACGTATGGAGTTAGTGGGTGTTTTTATTACTACTCGGATTAAAAAATAAACGTTTTCTTATTAATAAATATTTAATACCTTGTGGCATGACTTTTTCCTCTTCCATTGGGTCCTGGGCTCTTTTTTATATGTATAATCTAGATCGGTTTCAAGGTGTAGCTTGTCCTCCTCGCCTTGACCAACCACTGCGATGCGGTTGCAATTCCCCTCGCAGTTGAGCCACATGTTGGAGCAAGAAAGTCCTGCCTTCTAACACCCACAAATCCGTTGGTAAATCTTTCTGCACTTGCAGGATACAAGCTTCAACAAAGCAAGGGGAGCAGGGGGACAGCGAACACAGACTCAACGACAGTATTTGTTCTCTTCAATCTCCACTCTTCATAATTTTTTTCAACTCCAAGTCGTTGCTGGACCTGCTGATATAGTCTTAAAGATTGCTGTTGTGCTGCAGCTTCAGATGGTGCTAAAACAGCATTGTACGAACGAAGACACGCCACTGTAACTATACAGTGAGAGAAGTAAACGCTTCCCAAAAGCTTCAATCATCTTCTGAGTATAGTTCGAGTCATTGAATACTTTAATAACGTCCGCAATATACTTATTCTTCACAAGGGTTTTGAGGAAATTAATTTTCCCTTTTACAGACAGTTCATATGGTGTATAGCAACCGCTCATAGCATGTAAAAAGTGGATGATTTCCACAACAGTTGAACTCACACCATTAGTTGGAGAAAATGTCACTGGAGAATTGGTGTCCTTCCCTGGTTTGAAAAAGAAAACGTTTTCAACCCTGATAGACCTGTCATAATGACCAAATGATCTACAAGCAAAAGATCCTAATCAAGTGCAATTATCCTCTCAGTTCACGAAGCCAAGCACAAAGCAGTATTTGTAATAACGGTGTATGTGCCTTCTTTTGCTTGCGGGCAGGTAATATTTTCTGATGAGAATTCGGCAATCATCATAGATATTAACCAAACTTTGCTTTATGCATTAACAATAAACTTTTCTTTGGAAATGTTTGGTATAATTGTTTCGTCAAACAATATGCCTATTTAAATATGTTTTCTAGATCGTCTCATATGCTCAGCAGTTTATGTACCGCCTTGCGCATCACCACGGTAACCATCAAAGACCGTTAATGCCTTTGGTTGATATTTTGACTGCACATACAGAACATATTTGTCGCTGATTGAAAAACAAAGCTCATTCTTAGGTCAAACAACTGTATGTAATAAAATAAAACCATCAATGACGATTTGAACTTTGCCGCTAAACTTTTGTTTGTAAGGGATTTGAATGCATTGTAGAGGGTATATTTGTTTCATTTTCTTAAGCCATTGTAGAAATAAGTGCCTAGATCGCATGTCCAAAAACTTTTCTTAAGTCATCGTAGAATTAAGCGCCTAGATCACACGTCCAAAAACCCCTGAAGGTATTCATTCGAATGCTTTGAAACCGAAATTCGTTGGAACAAAATTGTGGGAATGACAAGAACGAACTCATTCTCTTCTTGTATTACAGTGGTCATTACAGCAAGAGGTTTTACTCTGTCGCTCCGTTTAACTTGTACAATTCAAAAGTCACTAGCAACGACTATGTTGATGTCTTTAAAGTCTGATTTCCAAAACTAGTGACAGTTAATGCGTCCATCAGCCAAAGCACGCTGGTTATTGAGTATTACTGAGCGTTTATTTTTTTATTGTTATTTCGTAATAGAAAATGAAGATTTTGATCACAGTTATTCTCAGTTTTATTAATTTCCGTTTTCTCAGATTTTTTTTTGCTTTTAACACCCATTTTTGCGGCGCTGTCACAGCTGAACTATTTGGCTAGAGATAACAAAAATTCATGCATAAAATGTAGGAAATGTTATCCTCTTTAATTTATGTATTCCCGACTTTTAGGTAAAATACATATGTCTGAAGTTATTTTTAAAAAAAAAAGAAAGAAAAGGTCGTTTTCTTGCAAAATACATGCTTTCCGGAAAAAAAAAATGGCAAACTTGAGATTCGTATTCAGCGACCCAAAAAACATAAAACCACCAAATCTAAAAACTACACCAAAACTTTCTTTTGTTTTCTACCAAATGACTGGACTAATATAATTTCTCTCACTGCTTTGTTATTTTTGTCAAATATTTTAAATTTTCTCAGTATTTTCGGAGAAATTGCATGTGTTTCTGTTATAGGCGTTAAACAATCTGTCTCCTTTATAAAGATGATAGATATTACTATGAATTCTCCAGAGTAAAGGCATTATTTGTTATTGTTTTTATAAACCGTTATTGACATGGGTGACTAGAGCTCCCGTATTATAGCATTTTTATTTATAATTTCTAGAAGATGCTATGTTTAACACTGACAAAAACGGGTGGTTCTCTCAGCTTATTGATAATTTGTATTAACATAATTTAGAAGGATAAATGTCTGTGTGTTCTAAAAGTGTTCGTTGAGTCATACTAATCTCAGTGTTTTGGGGGTGTTTCAAGAGCAAAATCACACGTTCCATTTTCATCTGCTTACACGACAGCTGCACGCGAAAACTATTTGGGGAGTTTACAGTTACAGCTCTGACTGCCTCTTGAAACACATATGCGATGTCACTAACTGTAATAATTAGTTTGTGAAATGTAGGTGACTCACATGGAACAATTATGTAAGAAGAAAGAAAATATTTTTTTCTTTAATTTTTTTCTTTTTAGTACTAAATATATTTAAAGTGGTAGGTAAATGGTTATGTTATGGAAATTGATTAATTAAAAGCAAGATACGTATGCGACGCAGCAGTGTGTACGAATTTTCTACACAATGCATGTTGTGTAATAAACTACTCCTTTGTTGTTGCGCTTATACCCATATGAAAAAAATCTAGAGTACAAAAACACAAGTGATTTCATCCTTCTAAATTTTGTTCAATTTTTTTCTTCCTATCGTTGTTTTGAGCAAATGTTTGTCATTTGTAATCGGGATAATTATTAGATCACATTCTGTACAAAAAGCGTCTGATTTATAATCATTTAGACGGATTTCCTTAGTTTCGTGTCCTTATTCTTACCATATGGAATTGTTTACTTATACATAGTATTAAATACTTAATTAAAAAAAAAAACGGAATTATAGAGCAATTTATATTGGCATCCTTACTATTATATTTCTTAAAACAATTAAAAATGAATAAATAGCATGATCCCTTAAATAAAATAAATTAGAAGTATTTTCGAATAAGTAAGTTCTAAGTAGAAGAATAGATAACGAACTTCTAAGCTTTGTCTGCTTTCCTTATAAAGATCTATTCCCTGAGTAAGTCATTTAATTTACCAGTTTCTTACTTACTCAGATTATCTAAGAATATCTACTACACTGACATTCTATGTTTCTTTTGTAGGAAAAATAAATCTTAATAAGACTAACAAGATTGTAGCTAAATAAGGAGCCAGATAATTTTCAGTTAATTGGTCGAAAAAGGCAGCAACATTGATTATTTTTTATATAATTGAATAAAAATTACACGTCGGAGAGACAATTTATTTATATAAAATATCTCATTTCAATGCATTTCTTGTTTGTTTAATGTTTAGTGTTATCTAAAAGTAAAGAAATATAGGGTAACTCAAAGTATTAAAAAAAAAAAAAAAGAAATCGAAAGAAAGGGAATTTTGAAAATTGCGAAGAAAATTTCACCCATCTTCCTATTACAGTAGGCGTACAAATTTCACCTAAAGTTGAGGAAAGATATAAAGAATTCACTTTACGATGTTGTGTCAATAAGTGTTTGCCCTCACATAGAAGTAATTGATTGAAAATTATGAAATTGCTACATTGTCTTAGTCCTTTTAGGTAGCTTTCTTTACAAAAATCTACCTATTGCAGCCGTTCGGAGGAAAGCGATTTCAAAAAATTTTGGTATATTTTCATCGATCATCACCCCCAGACCCGGAAACCACCCTCCGTTCAAAATTGATATATATATATATATATCTGACATATGTCACACTGTAACTCTCGTATTTATGAACCGATTTGGATGTAATTCGGTGTGTACATAGTACATACCAATGTCTCGACCGAGTTCGTTGGCCAGCTTCATCCGCCATTTTGTTTTAATAGGCGGCCATTTAAAAATTTTTAAAAAATTTAAAATTTGAAATGTGGTACCAAAAAATTTAAAATGGAAAAATATTTTTTTCTTATGTATTTGACATTTATACAAAGATTCCGTAGCAGTTTTTCTTTCGTCTATATCTTAAAACATGGCTGAGTTATAGCATTTTGAATTTCTAGCGAAGCTGACATTTTGAAACGTCCTGAATTTTGTCACGCGATAAAAGGCGTATTTATGAACCGATTTGGATGTAAATTCGTTTATACATAGTACAGATCAATGTCTCGACCGAGTTCGTTGTCCAGCTTCATCCGCCATCTTGTTTAAAAATGGCGGCCATTTAAAATTTTAAGAAAAATTTAAATTTGAAATGTGGTAGCAAAAAATTGAAAATTGAAAAAACAGTTTTTTCTTATGTGTTTGACCTTGATAAAAAGATTCGGGAGCAGTTTTTGTTTCGTCTATATCTTAAAAAATGGCTGAGTTATAGCATTTTGAATTTCTAGCGTGGCTGACATTTTGAAACGTCCTGATTTTTGCCACGTGATAACAGACGTATTTAAGAACCGATTTGGATGCACCTTGGTGTGTACATAGTACATACAAATAACTCAACCGAGTTCGTTGACCAGCTTCATTCGCCATCTTGTTTCAAAATGGTGGCCACTTAAAAAAATTAAAAAAAAATAAATTTAAAATGAGATACCAAAAAATTGGAAAATGAAAAAGATTTTTTTTGTATGTGTTTGACCTTAATACAAAGATTCCGGAACAGGTTTTGTTTCGTCTACATCTAAAAAAATGGCTGAGTTATAACATTTTGAATTTCTATTGTGGCTGACATTTTAAAACGACCTGATTTTTGTCACGCGATAACAGGCGTATTTATGAACCGATTTGAATGTAACTTGGTCTGTACATAGTGCATACCAATGTCTCGACCGAGTTCGTTGGCCAGCTTCATTCGCCATCTTCTTTCAAAAGGGTTGCCATTAAAAAAAATGGAATTTAAAATTTAAAATGAGATATTAAAAAATTGGAAAATGAAAAAGATTTTTTTTTTAATGTGTTTGGCCTTGATACAAAGATTCTGGAGCAGTTTTTGTTTCTGAAAATTTGTTCTTTTGTTTATATCTTAAAAAGTGGTTGAATTATAGCACTTTGAATTTCTATCATGGCTAACTCTTTGAAACGATCTTGTATTTGTCACGCGATACCACACGTATTCACCTATTTCGATGGAAGAAGGCATGTGGATAGTATACATCAATATCTCGACCAAGTTCCCTGGCCAGCTTCATCAGCCATCTTGTTTCAAAATGGCGGCCATTAAATTAAAAAAAAATTATATTTAAAGTGAGGTGCAAAAAAATTCGAAATTGAAAAAGGTTTCTTTCTTAAGTATTTGACCTTGATATAAGGATTCAGGAGCATTTTTTGTTTGTCTTTATCTTAAAAAATGGCTCAGATATAGCAGTTTCAATTTCTAAAGTGGGTGACATTTTGAAAAATCTGATTTTTTGCCTGCGACAGCACTCGTATATATCAACCGATACCGATATGAGTGAGCATGTGCACAGCAATTACTAAGGTCTCGACCAAGTTCACTGGTTAGCCACATCTACCATGTTGTCTTAAAATGGCAGGCACTTTAAGAAATCGCCGAATTTGGCAGCCAAATATAAGTGACTTTAAATAAAAGCAGCTTGGATAAAGCTGACTAATTTCGCGAAATTCTCATTCATAATGATTTAGTATTGATAAAAATTAGTATTGAATCTCCTACATTCGGTTTCCAATTAATTGATCTTCGTGTGTTTGAATAATATAAGTTGGCTTTTTAAAAATAAGGAATATGAAATCTACCTCTTCCTCCCGGCACTGGCCGGAAGGACTTTTTTTATATAGTCACCGTGCACAGTAACACATTTGTGCAACCGGTATTTCAAAGAGAGGGGAGAGGATGTATTTCAGGGGGCGCTGTAGTTGACACAAAGTAACTTTTTTTAACTTTTACCGACACACATGTGACATATTGTTGGAAAATCCAGTAATCACTTTTTCATGCTGTGCACTTCCGAGACCCTACTCCCAAAAATGCCATCCGGAAGACACTTTTCTAAATTTTACGGACATCATTCATGTCCCCCCCCCCCGGGGACAAATTTGAGGTTACTAGCTCGGGAATGCATAACATGTGGTCACAGGCCATTCCAACAATATGTCACATGTGGGGGTCGGAAAAGTTAGAAATATGCCCCCTTTGGGTCTACTATAGCGCCTTCTGTAAAAACATCCAGCCCCTCTCTTTGAAATACCGATTGCAGAAATGTGTTACTGTGCACGGTGACTACAAAGGAAAGGACTAATGCAATGTAGCAATTTCATAAATTTCACCCAATTATTGCTCTGTGAGGGCACAAACTTATTGATGTACCCTCGTATAATGAATATTGTACTTTCTTAGTAAATTACAGCATAAGGTAAAGTTAAAGCATTAATGAATTTTATGTATTAACATGTGTTATCAAACTGTTCTCCTCCAAGATTAACCCTTTATATCATAACCCCTTATTAATAACCTGACCTACACAAATAAAAAATGTTTTTCTCTTGTTGTTTGATTTTAAGTCAATCTTACACACACAGAATAGCGTGGATCTTCTCTTGCCATAACCTGGCATCGGATATTTATTTATTTTTTTAAAATACTATCCCATTAATTAGTGGAAACTACCGCAAGTTTTCATTTCTACCAAAAATCTCCCGGTCTTAAAGGGTTTAAGATATTTTAGTTAAAAACGCTATTTTTTTATTTGTAAAAAGTGATGAATTCTATTTCAAAGGTTATTTTGATATTTATTTCAAAATGAATGATCTGTATTATAGATAAAGTTTTGAAAGTGCTACATAATTGTTGCTGTATATGAATACAGAAAATATGAAAATGTTTAAACATCCTTCTCTTAAGTGCCCTATTCTTCCTTCCACAGATTATATTTAGAGAATGGCTTATCACCTTAAATATACATACTGCTTATTTTTCTTAAATTATTAGATTATTGTGAAAATAGGAATTGCGATAAAATCTCATTTATTTATTGATTTATTTTAATTTTAATTTGTCTAAAAATCAATTTCAAAACACCATTAAGTGCTCACATTTCACATTGAAAATGAGACTTTCGCACTGCAAATGTTTTAAATATTGCAATGGTAGAATTCTAGCAAATGTTAAGAAGCTTGCAGGTGATTAGTTTTGCGCAGAAATAAAAATAAATAATAGTCTTTAGTTTAAACAGAAAATGGTGTTGTTCCTCACATAATTGCCGTCCCAATACTGCATTATTTCATCTAATAAATAGAGCAAGCGTGAATTTTATTTCTAGAATTTTGTATTAAAAATATAATAACTATTATATATATATTATCATTTATATAATCATCTCTTAGATTTAAGGACAAATGGAATTCACCTTTGTCAAACAAATCTTTTTTTGACTTTATAATATTTTTAATCCTTTATTTGTTCCTTTTCGAATAGTATAGGACTTTTGCTTCTACGATTACGAGAAAGTGACAATTTTATGTATCTTTGTTTATACTATACATAAAAAATACATACATACATATACCTTAAACTCAATTTTCTCAAAATGATGTTTTTGAACTTCGATGTGGCTTTTATAGGATCTACTACTTATTATTACCTCTAATCTTGCCTGAATATTTTTCACTTGCGTGTTATTTAAAAGTGGATTTTATTCTAGATTTTATTCTAGATTTTATATACAAAAAATAAGTAAAGAACATCTGTTTATACATTTAAATTTCCTTTCTTGGGAATTATTTATGTTTTGCATGTAAATAATTTAAAATGCATATATTTGGTAGTTTATAAGAAAAGTTACATTAATTTATCATGGTAGGTATAGAACCTTTAATCACTTCATTGTTATGTGCTCGATGATTTTATTTCAATTGCATTTTATATGATTCTCTATATGGTTCTCGATATGCTTCTTTGTTCCGGTAACTTATTTTATGTTTATTATTTTAGCTTAGTAATACTAGAATGCTAATTTCAATCTAAAATTGTCGCATTTAGTTATTTCTTTCGTTGAATAGAGCGCATATATATATATATATATATATATATATGCCGTACTTCGATTTTTTATAATTTGTACGCATAAACAAACATCTGTTTAAAAAGGAATTATTTCATTTTAAAAGTAATCTATATTACAAAAACAATATTTCTTTATATTTTATAAAAAATAAATAAATAAATAAATAAATAAAATTCAAATTTTGCAGATTTTCTTTATCGATCGATTGCTTTTCGAAGTCAGTAAATGACTCATATTTCTTAAAGCCTGTTCAAGGACGGTTTTATGATGATGTGCTGTGTCGATTGGCAACAGACCTGGAATGAATTTAGATTGTTTGACTGGAAGTTGGATTCTGCCTTGTTTAGTTTGTTTTATGTTTTATATTTTTGGTTATAACAACACGCCCGAGTTGGTTAAGTGTGGATTTTTCAACGAACATATTTTTAGCATCTTTAACTGTGTTCCAGGTGAGGCATTCATTTAATAATATGGCGTAGGGTCCGGTGGGGGAATATGTGATATGTAGCCATGGAATATTTACCATTTGATTTCGCTACTCACTATCTTTGTCGAAAACCACTGCCACTAATACATATTTTTTGTACATTCTTTTGAATGCTCGACTGCTTTTGAAATATAACCCACTGCCGATGAGGCCGCAGCCTGTTTTTTCTTAGTTTTTGTTGATTTTTTAATTTTTTACAAACAGATATATTCTTCTTGTTCTGTGAGGGGCTTGCGCTAGTTCAGGCTAAATATAATTTTTTACTGGTTTATATATATATATATATATATATTATTCTAAGAAAATGGTAGGCAGACGCAATCTTCAGTTCTAAACATAAATAGAAAAGAAAAATCAATATCGTGTTCGTCTTTGTTTATTTAAAATTTAAATTTTTCAAAAGCAATAGCATTTAATAAATCTTCTTCTAAAATTCATCATGATCATGGCTTTTAAGAATGGGGCATTTTATCATACTAATATAGAATTTACCGCTTCCAGATTTAACTAGATAACGAAGCTTTTCGTCACGTGATATACTTAAAACGTTCATTTTCTTTCTGGAAAGATCATTCGAGTGATTAAATATTGATTTGTCATTTGGAAAACGAAGAAAGTCGATTACGCATTATTCAGTTATGATAAAAGAATGAAAACATTTTCTCAAGTTGAAAGCTGTGTTATGTACCCAGAGCTTTAAATTTTCGCTTATAATTTATTCTATTGGAAGCTAGAGATAATTATCAGGATATATATTACCGTGATAATATATACAAATTCTTATATAAGTGTATTTACATTTTTAAAATCGATAATGAAATTTACAATTCAATTTGAATTATCATTAAACATGACAGTTATTAAGTTTATTTTTGGAATGAAAAAAATATATAACCTATCTCGTTAACAATAAAACTGTTCTCAAATGCCGTTTAACGTTTAGTATATAGCATCATTCATCATTTACGTACGGAATGCATTCTGTTTAGATTTAGAAAATATATACTCGGATACGGTTCATCATATAAAAGGATTCATATATAAAGACGTTCATTTTCTTTCTGGAAAGATCATTCGAGTGATTAAATATTGATTTTTCATTTGGAAAACGAAGAAAGCCAATTACACATTATTCAGTTATGATAAAGGAATGAAAGCATTTTCTCAAGTTGAAAGCTGTGTTATGTACCCAGAGCTTTAAATTTTCGCTTATAATTTATTCTCTTGAAAGCTAGAGATAATTATCAGGGTATATGTCAGGTAATTATCAGGGTATGTATATATTACATTGTTAATATATACAAATTCTTATATAAGTGTATTTACATTTTTAAAATCGATAATGAAATTTACAATTCAATCAATTTGAATTATCATTAAACATGACAGTTATTAAGTTTATTTTTGGAATGAAAAAATATATAACCTATTTCGTTAACAATAAAAATGTTCTCAAATGCCGTTTAACGTTTAGTATATAGCATCATTCATCATTTACGTACGGAATGCATTCTGTTTAGAGTTAGAAAATATATACTCGGATATGGTTCATCATATAAAAAGATTAAACATTTAAAAGATTAAATATATAATATATATATATCTTCCAAATTTGTCAACATGCAAACATATTATTTCTTAATAACATAAATTAAACAAAAATTGGGCGTTACGATGCGTTAAGAGTCATGCCCTCCAGTGTCTAGTTCTGTTTTCTTGCATGTGCCTTCAGTTGATATATAACATGTGTTCTGGTCAACTCAAAACCCACCGTAATTATATCCCATACAAGTTTGGTACTCTTTTTAAATACTACCGACACATGTTCAAAGGTTGAGTGAAACTAGCCTACCCGGAGCTATATTCTGGAGCAGTATTCAGATGCGCTGACGACTTTACCACTGTGTTCCCTTGTTAATATAAATGTTTTAAAATACTTTTTTTAGATTTTTGTACAAAATTTCAATGTTTATAATTGAATCCAGTACAACGGACATTAAGGCTATGCAAAGCCCAGTCACCTAACAATAGCTACGAGTTTTAAACTTTACACATTTTTAAATTCTTTAGTAAAAGAAAACCTTTTTTGCCCAAATAAAATTACACAGGTTAAGTTTTTTTTTTTTTTTCAAACATTAGTTTAGATGTCTTTCTAAAATATTAAGTGCGTTTTATGACTACCAATTGTTATAGGAAATTATATCTCCGTATATTTCCTTATTAAAACAAAAGAACATATAAAAGAATAATATAAACATATGGAACAAACAATTAATTAAGAGATGGACTTATAAAGATTGATATAATACTTAAAGAAATTCAGTTCTTAAAATGCATCGAGTACTTTTTGAGTTAAATTAATGTAATTTATATGTTTTAAAAATAAACAAAATCTAGCTGAAAATAAACATGGTTTACGTTTTATTAAAAAAATGATTAATTACACATTTCATGAACACCGTTAGCAGCAAATGTTAAAAAATATATGTACAAATTGAAAATTCAAGTAACTGCTTTTTTTATAAATCTTAGATACACACACGCATTCTTCCTTATTTTGTGCCGTGATAAAACTAAAAGAAAATATAAAATCGATAATTAACGAAGAATAAAATTTTGAACATAAAAACAAAAATATAGATGTTGCTGTTAATTCGAAGTTTTTGTTTTTAAATCTTTCCAACTAATATATTTTACAATATATCTGCGTGTAAGGTATCCATGTCATTAAATAAATTAAATACAATAATGTATTTATCACACAAGTGCGTGAAGAATATTGAAAATTATTTAATTTTAATTATAGTTTAATTTATTTATATAAATTTAAGTATAATACGTTTTGGATACTATTTAGAAATTTACTGATTTTTTATGGATAATTTCTTAGGCATTAAAAAAAAAGATTTTTTTTAATGTGCATATAAATTTTCTTTTCTCCTAGGAACATCTCAATGACATAAATAGATTAAACTTATAGAAACAATCGAAAAGAATGAAAATATTTTTATACTTCTATCACTTCCTATTACAATAGTAAAAAAAAATCTCATAAACACTCTAATTCGAGTATTATAAATATGTACAAACGTATAGCGTAAAATAATTAATTACTTTCTATTCAAATTCATTTATGTTATTCAAATACGATTACAACAGTATTATTTTCTGAATGCACAAATCATTTTCATTTTCATTATAAAACTAAAAACATATTTAAATATCACAGAAAACTTATTTCAAACAACATAGTAGATAATGCATTATCTACCTTTATCTGTACTTGTTATAGAAACACTTAAACAAACTAAAAAAATTACGAAGTTTATTCAACCTCTGAGCGTGTAATCAACGATATTGGCACTAATGAATTTTGACATAGACATCAAACATCAGACGGTGTGGATGAATGGCCATTTTTAAGATTTCTCTAATTTTTTTTTTCGTCAGTGTGTGTATTCTTGATTTATTTTCATTAGTTATGACATTTGAATTAACTAGACCATTTTCACCTTAATGTTTAATTCGATAAGAAAGTATGTGTTTGATTTTAAAAGTTTATAAAATGTACAAATCAAAAATCGGAGACATATTTAAACCTGTTACTTCATAACTTTGGATCAATTGGCATTTAAACCAAAATAGATAATAAAATATTTATTTGAGTTTGAATTTTGAATATCTTGTACTTGTATTGAAGAATAAATGAAAAATCTGCGACATATTGGTATAAGGAGCAAAGCTTTAATTTTTATATTATTTACTTTACTGTACTTTTTATTACTTTTTGCTTTATTTTTTATTATTATTTCGCCTTCGATACTACTACGATATACAGAGGAAAAACCGAATGTAATAGGAAACCCATATCCGTTCACTTTAGAACACAAATATACAGGAGCATACACTGTAAAAAAACCACTGTAAATTTGCCAGCACAACTCGATCACAATTGAATGTACTGTATCTTTCTTTGGTTTCCTGACTATTTAAACATGAAAAATACAGTAGTTGCGTAAAATTAACAGTACAATGTACTGGCAATTTTGGACGCATTTGGACCACAGCACAAACTATTGGCGTCCAAACTGCCAGTACATTGTGCTGTTAATTTTACGCAACTACTGTATTTTCCATGTTTAAATAATCAGTGAACCAAAGAAAGATACGGTGCGTTCAAAACTGTGATCGAGTTTGTGCGCGAGATGAACAGTACTTTGTACTGTAAAATGTCTTTTTTACAGTGTAAACATTTTCCATTAAATCTCATTTCGTAAATATTTATGGTGAAATGTTAAACAGTAAAAGTTAAAGGGAAAAGATTTATTTCCACATTTTAACGTGCAATTTTTTTTTTTTCAGGATTCTACGTAATGTTTTCTAGTTTATGATATTTTCTGATATTTTCTAACAAATAATCCTACAGTGTAAAGAAATTGAAATAAGCAATCTAAGGTCACTTGTTCGTGACTACTAATAAATATGATATTTATAATTATAATGTGTGTTTTGTTGGTGTTGAATGTAATGTAAAAAATGAATGAGAATCTCAGCAAACTAAAACACTATATTTTTAATATATAGGACTTAAAATTATTTGAGTTGACTTTATTTTACATAATATTGTTTTTCAATTAATCCTGATTATAACATTATTATTTATTACGTGGAAATTTGGTTTTATAACATTCGACGTTCTTTTATTTAAAAAGGGAAGATATTTTCCACAGAAAATATAACTGATTTTTATAAAATATACAATATAGAATATTTTAACTATAACTATTATACAAATATAATAAAGCGTATATGTTGATAATTTTCTACTAACTGTAATATCTCTTTATAAATTGCTTTAGCCCGATAGCAATATTCTGTGAGGTAATTAAAAGTAATAAAATTATAAAATCCTCCGTTATCCTATATACAAATAGCAATTTTATATTATTATGAAGAATTTAAAAACGGAAATTGATTTTTAATATGGGACAATATACTATAACCATTAACAAAAATATAAAATAGCCTCTTCCGATTTATCTGCGTTTAAGTAAAGTAATCTTAGTCGCGATAAGCACCACAAAACTACACAATATATTTTCGAGATTTAAAGAAGCATTTTTTAAAACAAAAATTCTTTTGCTGCTACCGATATTCGGATTTCCTTTAAATAATCCTTATGAATTGTTTTTTACTGTGTTATTTTTTGCGATAATAAATACCAAGATCTTTTATTTCAAAATTTAAAAGAAGGCAAATTTATTAAAGATAATTAAAGAAAAAAACGTTTAAAACAACATAATTTATTAGTTGTATTACAACATAAGTTATTATTACTTTAAAAATCAGTTTCGAAACAAAACAAAACATGTCTATTAATCAACAAGAACATTCTGAAATTTTATGTAACATTCTGAAATGTATGTGACATTATGCAATTTTATGTACAGGGTATCCGTAATTAAACGACCCTACTTTAAATTTGTCTATAGAGAAAATTATTGTTCATAAATTTGAGAAATTTTGTGAAAGACATAATAAAGTGATGGGAATTTGTTTAAGCAAAGCGAAAAAAAAATCCAAATATTCGCCAACAGATTGCATTTTTTAATAAATTAGAGCATTACGATTTAGCATTGCGATAGTTTAGAAAGTTTATACTTTGAAACATAGCAAATTTCCTTTTTCCCCGTCGATTAGGGAAAGATATGCACTTTCAAATGTAACTTCTTTGAAAACTGTATAGCGGTTTATTCGAAAACTGTAACGCAATTTACTAGTGTATTTTATGAATTTTAAAAATAATTTTCAAGCATGATTTTTCTTAATATGTTTCTATCGCGTGTAGGCGGTTATGGAAGCTAAATCGATCTACTAAAAAATTAATATAAATACTTTAGCATATGCTACTAGGTTATATTCCATAACGCTATGTGACACCCCAAAGATCGATATATTTTGACATATTCTTTTTTATTTTAGGAATTAATTTAATTATGCTCCCAGTAAAATATTTTGTTTATATTTTTCCCTAACTCAAATATCAAAATTCATTATATTTTACAAATATGTGATTTAATCTCTCTCTATAAATATGCATGTATATATGTATACCTATATACTTCCAAAATCACGACAAAGCAAATCGAAAAAAAAAAAACCAAACAAATAAAATGTATATTAAATGAATAATAACTTTTAAGCAATTCAAAATAATAATAACTTACAATCAATTCGATCAACGTTTCGATATGAATAAAATTTGATGCATTTCTTTGAGTAATTTATCGACACCATGGCAATTCAATAATTCAACATTTTATCATAATAATATTTACATTTTTCCGATCGCAGATTAATAATAAATTACAGTATCTCATCACTTGCCATATATTATGTTATTTTACTTACTTCAATAGTCCTTGAGGTAATTAGATATTGATTTGTTGTTTAGAAGACAAAAGGTGTTACAAATATTGAATACTCAGTAACGATAATGACATAAAGGCAGTTTTGGAAACTAAAAGCTGTAATATTTTCTTCGATATTTCACACTTTAAAGGAATCTGTGTTTCCTAGAATATTTTGGATAATTATCGCATTTATTTTAAATTTCTAAGAAATTGGAAAAGAGAAATAAGTGTATTGTGCTTTAAATTACAGTGTGTTTATTAAGAAATAAGCGAAAATAGTGTATATCATTTAATTGTTGTATCATTTACTAGCAAAATAAATTTAGCAAAACCATTTAAAAGTCTTTGACAAATTTTCTGCTTTTATGTGTGGTTTTGTTAAAAATATTATTCTGATTTATGTGCGGAAAAGTATTTTCTTATTTTAAATAATACGATATATTTAAAGGGAAAAAAAAAGAAGAGCAATATTTACATTTTGTTGTCAATCTTTACCTCTCATTTTTATACCATAAAGAATAATTTTACAGATGGTATCAATTTACGTAGATTTTAATTTGATATTAAACGTATTAAAATTTATTAAGTACTTGCTCTAGTGTTGTTTCGGAACTTTTTTCGAAAACATACATGTTTAAATAATAATATTTAAAAAAAAAAAATACTGTACGTACGGTTAACCAGTAAATTTTCAAATTAGGGCACTCAAAGTCCATTTTGTAAATTATTTTAATTTTCATTTCACTTAACACAACCTCTAGTGTCCTGAAATCGACAATTTACTTATATTACATTATATGTGTATTTCTTCTTAAATCAGGACCATCCAGAAGTAACAGTTAACCATACTTTACGCTCATTGATGCATTTTGCACAGTTTGTATTATATGTACTTCATTTTTCTTAATCAGAGCTTAATAAATAACAGGTATTCATTTAAAAATCGGTTCATCTCAGACATACGCACAATTAATACAATAAATCCAACACAAGTTAAAAGTAGTCGTTGGGGAAAACCGTAATACTTACCCACCATGGATATGCATAATATAAAATATGAAAATAAAACATGCGTAAACTATTTATAAAAAACATCATGACGTCATGGACTTTAAATGCTCTATTACTAAATCGCGTAAAAGAGACATCCTTATAATTCCAAAAATGATAATCACATTAACTAACAGTTTAATGCGTCGGATTAAGCGTCTCATTCCCAATTAAAATATATATTTCAAATTGTAATTTGAATGAAATACAGTGTTATGAAAAGTCGAAGAATTTGGAAAATATGATTACAAATATCTCAGTAACTAATTATCCGACTGACTTCATTCTTTATGTAAAATTTCTGTTTTTTATTGTATTTTATATTCACTTAATAAAATAAACAATTTCGAAAAAAAATTTATACCTTTTATCAGAAAGAGTATTTCGAAAGTCCTAAAAAAGTAGTTCCGGATAATCAAGGTCATTGAAATTCTATCGGCTTCTTCTCATTATTACATTCTAAGTACATACCGAATTTCAAGTCTCTATCTCAATTAGTTCGGGAGATAGAGCGTTTACAGACACACAGACAGACTGACGAGAATTGTTTTTCTAAAAATATGTTTTTCGGAATCTCCAGTTTCTGAAACAAGCAAAAGAATCAATATTATTTTCGATTTTTAAATTGATTGCAAGACTTACCCTATACTACGTATGATGGGTAAGTAAAAGTGTGAAAATGCCGAGCTAGGATATATAAACAGGGTAGCTTAGTGGTTAGAACAACACCGCGGTACGCTTTAGCCCCATATTCGGGGGCTCCGAAAATCATGGACACTGCTAATTTTTCACTTTAGTAGGGTTTTTTCTTATCATTTGTGTGCATGTCCCAAATAAATCTCTCATTAAGTTTGTTACCCTTAATGAATTCAGCTGTTAATTTATGCGCTTTAATATATATATATATTTCATTTTGCAGTGATGCATCGACATTTTCATTTCAAATTTATTTGCAACATTTTCACATGTGTACGCACTTAAAGGTATTACGTATTCTTAAGAAGGCTCTTCATTCACTTGAAAACTCCCGCTTCGTAACGTTAAGGCTAATGTCAGACGAACGTGTTTTTGTACGCTTTATTCCTTACGTATTATCCCTACGCAACGCTAGCAGCATTTTGTAATGATAATACGTGAGGAAAAAAACGTGCAAAAAGACGGTCTGACATTAGCCTAAACATATTAGCAGGTTGTTTTCGAATTTCTCGTTTACATTTGAATATTTTAAAAGATATTTTTTTTCGCACACGCTACCTGAGGTTGATCTATAATATGGCTATTTTTACTTTTTTGATTTTGATTGCAGATTTTTTTAAGAATGGTACTATCAGTTTCAAAAGAGGTTCCAAAACTAAAAGTATCTTTAAAAAAAATCTGCAACCTATATCGAAAAAAGTAAAAAATAGCATTATTAGAGATCTACCTCGTGTAGCGTATGCAAACAAAAAAAAATAAAATAATGAATGAAAAATATCCAATTTAAACAAGAAATTTGAAAAGAACATGTCCGTAGGTTTAACGTTACGGAACGGGTGTTTTCAAGTGAGTGAAGAGCCCCATTAAGGAGTCAGGCCCAGAGCCAAATAGAGTATTTTAGCTAGTGTCATTTGCACAATAGAACATTTTTTTTTTTGTAACATTGCTTTAATTCAGGGATGACAATTTTTCGTCCTTGCAACCACTAAATTTTAATGGTATTTCTCGCCTTATTTAATATCAGAATTTCTGAGAAAGTTCAGTTGTGAAAATCAACCATTCGGGACGTAGAATGCTCATACCTGTTAATTATATCTACCGTAATTTCACGCTTATAAGCCTCGAGTTATTTAAATATTTTTGGAACCGGAAATTTTATTTAACCCTTTATCTACGGCATTATTATCTACTGCAATTTTTTTCATGTAATATTTTTTTTTTTCAGTTACTACAATGAAAATTAAAAGATAAATATAAATAAAATACTCACCCGTGAGAAATTTAATTATTTAGAGGTAATTAATTTAAGTGGGATTTTAAAGTACCGTCAGTACACTATGACTAAAATATCGTAATAGAAAACACACCAGAAAATGCTTCCGATTTAATATGTATGTGAAATATAGGTTTTTTCTTATTTACAAATAAATTGTTTGGCAAATTCCGGTGCCAATCATTTATTTCAACACTTTAGAATTGAAAATGCTTTGCTCCTGAAAGGGTTAAAAAAAACTTTTTTTTTTTTTTTTTTTTTTTTTTTTTTTTTTTTCTAGTGCTTTAGTTATGCGACGTCAATGTTCCAGGGGCAACATGTTCTCTCGCATCTCCACATATGCAATATATGAATTTACATATGCCATTTCTAGCATAGCAAAAACGAGCCGGTGCCACAACTTTTTCGATTTCCTATAAAAAATAACAATGAAACCGAAAAGAAATACCAGGGAAATCATTACTACACTACATTTTAGTAATTACATTTTAAAGCAGATGAAAACGATGGATAACTGCACAGACGAAAAGTAAACAAGAAGTTTTCCTCTAACACCCAGTGTACTGACGGTACTTATAAGTACCACCGAGTAATTCAACTGTTAAATCAAATACATTCACAGATCACCTAAAATAGCTAGTCAAATTGTATTCTAAGATCATAATGAACACATAAAAAAATCCAGCACTTATCTTATATCCCTTACTGTGTTTGCAGCAATGAAAAGACTAGCGTGGCAATCTGTACAAAATTTCGGCACAAAACACATCAACTGCTTCAAAGATAGCCTCATTCCTCTCTAAAATAACAAACCTAGAACTGCTGCTGCCATGTATTCGGATAAAGTGGAGTTAAAAGGGTGTTTTTTGCAAAGTACCATTAGAATATTAGTGATATTCACGATGGTATAAAAGTTTAAAGTGAGTGGTACTTATATAAGTACCGTCAGTAGATAAAGGGTTAAGAAATGAAGTCACATAAATGCTAAGCAGAAGTAAATCACATTTCATTTAAAACAAATTTTGGTAGGAAATCGAGTCATAGTTGCGGCTTACATGCCGGAAATTACGGTAAGTTCAATCAGTTCTACCTATGTAAAAATATTTCTCTAAAAATGTAAGTAAATTGAATTATGAGAATTCAATTTGAAATAAAATGCTATTTATGGAACTGCAATAATTTTTGGCGATGAAAAATATTTTATTTAACAAGTAATTTCATTATAGAAAATACTTTGTTTCAATTTCTTTTATATTCAAAAGCCTTCTCTTTTTTTTTATTATTTTTCATGATATAATTGATATTTTATGTTAAAGAGCAAAAACTTAATTTCATTAATCATTTATTTTCAGTAGGATGAAAAAGAATAATATAGAAAAATTCAATTATAAAACTGAACAATATTCAACGATACATTTTCTACTACTTTGCACTTTTTTAGGATCGTTGTTGATTAATGCGTGTTTTTGAAACAATGGTGTGTGCTTATCTTTTCTCGCAGGATGGTGTTTCTTATTATTTTAAGGAAACAAAAATACAGAATTTATTACATTGTTGGAAGTATTCAAATTTAAATACGCATTGTTTGGTATTTTAATTTATATTTATTTTTCTTTTAATCATTTATTTTGGATTTTAATACTTTATCAATTACTGAACAGATCTGATTAGTTTGTTTAGTACATCATTTGTATTCCGGGTGATTAAAAAAAAACGTTTAAAAAATTACATGGCAAATTAGGCATACAACAGGGATGAAAAATCACAATGGAACATAGGATCGAAAACTACTTATTTAGTCACAAATACAGGAGTTTCATCCTAACCCAATTTGGGTTTACGGTATTAACTTTCAGAAAACTGAAGTATAATATAATAAAACAGTTAATAGACATTCTCACCTTTATTGTAAATGTGATAACATCAAGCAAATGTGGTAGAACTTTATATTATACGCAGCAGCAGTATGCACTTGACTCCCCACATTGTAGACTGTAATTATCAATTCATACGGTATCATCGATTGCTTGAGCAACATTTTTTCCCCAAATCTTTTCGTGATGTTATCATATTTCACACAAAACGAGTTACAAATCGTTGCATTTTCATTAAATGTTTTTATTTTTCTCGAAATTATTACCGTGAACCTGGGTTCAGTTAAGCTAAAACAACCCGTGTTTGCGACTAAATAAGTGGTTTGTGACCCTTTGTTCCTATGTGATTTTTTATACTTGCCGCATGTTTGATTTGCCATGTCATTTTGTAAATATTTTCAACATTAAATTATTTCAACAGCATATGATCTGAATTTTTTTATTCCAAAAAATACATAATATATACAATGGATATTCAATTTAATTAAGGATATTTGAAATTTTTTAATTCGCAACCATATACTTAAAACAAAAGTAAAAAATTTATTGACTGGAAGATTTTTTGATAATATTGAAACCAAACTTCAACGCGTTGCCTGTTGCATACATTTTAAAGAAAAAAAATGTGAAACACTAGCGTTTAATTAAAATAAATATTTTGTGATCAAAACTATCACGGAAAACATTAAGCGTGGTACCGTGGTTTATATATATAAATACATATATACATATATATTGATGATTTACAAAAATATTAATCAAAATTTAGTTAGCTATACTGGAGAGTTGGTTTTAGATAAAATTTCAAGAACTGTAACATAATGCTAGGATAACAATAGCGGGAGAGAAAAGGAGTGTTTTATAGTTTTTAAAACTTTCCAAATTTTTAAGCTTAATAATCGAACAAGTCTTCTTCTGAAAGATGAAATTTTTATGTTAGTAATTTCAAGTACTCGTTTTTTACCACTAAAATAATTATATATATAAATTATACAACACTATCAATATTCAGTATATTAATAACTTTAAAAAAAAATATTAGATGTAAAGATACGCATTTGCTTGATAACTATGATAATAAATCTTAATAAACTATCTTAATTCAGTTTAAGATGTAAGTGCAAACTTATTTGACTTAGAAAAATAAAAAAATAATATTTTTTATTAATTGTTGTTTTAGGATTTATTTTTCTGATAACTTGATTTTTTAAATGTTAACCCATGAGTGGAAATATCACAACAAACTTATTTAGTAGTAATTTGGTTAAGGTGGATAAGGTGACTCACAATACAATTTGATAGCGTGGCAGTTGTCACCTGCAATCATTTTAAACCATTTCTAACGTTAAATGGGGTTGACATTGGATGTTGTATGTGACCTTAAGGACTCACATAATATGAATTGTGATATGTACTTTGCTACGACCATGCTTAATCCAGTATCAGTCGAATGTCAGTATTTGTGTTGACCATATCATTTGTCATCTCTTTACCAATCACTACTTGAGATATTATTTAAATATTATAAAATATTATAAAATGCTGTATTTCAAGCATATTGACAATCAAATCTGAAATTCGCTGAAAAAAGGAAAAAAAAAAAAAAACAGGACTAGACCGTGAGTGGCAGTTCATTTTTGCCCTCCCCTACTGCCTTAAAACTCGTTAGGAAATTGTTGACTTTCAGTAAAAGCTAAGTTTACTCTGGATTATGAGTGGAATGTTACACAAATTATGGTGTAAGCCATTCTGACATTTTAAAAACTAACATTATTGGAGTTTTCTTTCACAATGGCTGAGGGACCTCCCATCTGAGACATAAAACTCGACATCTCCGGGCTGAAAACTGGTTTCAACTTAGTCGCATACGTCACGTGAGATCTATTGACGATGATTTCTTTAGCACTTGCAACCTTCTTTCGTTGCACTCTGTGGTCTGCAATTCACCCACATGTCGAAGCAAGAATAACACGTGTTGGTTGAGATTTTAATGTTATTTTTCTTATTAAAATATTATCAAAAGTACACGTCCGCCGCCGTCTTATGTGATATATGGATGTCATTCTAATTAGAAGAATGGGGGTAAACACAAGGCGTATTGTTTTACGTTTGACGAAACAAAGATCATTCCCGAAAATGGATATCATTAATAAACTCTCAAAGTACAGTAAGGTAGGGAAACATATAGTTAATTAATTTTTCGAAGTATTATATAGATTCAATTTTTCATTTATTAGTTTTTATCGCATTATTCCTTTAAAAATTAAATATGAAAAACGTTTTGTTTTAGCATAGTATATAATTTTTTATAAAATCCATATTTACACAGAATATGTAAAGCCTGAAAAATAATGTGTATATAACTATGTGTGTGAATCATATTTATTGATGTAGATTATTCTGTAGAAAATACAGTATATTTTAATTTGAATAACAAAAAAATATAAATTATTTTAATTATTATTATTTAATATATAAATATTTTAATAACTAGGTGTAACTATTTTAATCGTTATTTCTTATTATTTAAAGGGTTATACATTATATTTTCCATTTTAATCGCTTTATTTTATTACGGTTTAAATGAAGCAACGTTTAAAGTATGTTTTTTTTTTTGTTTTTTTTTTTTTTTTTCCCCTTTCTCTCTTGTGATAACGCATTTTATTTTAATATAGTAATGTAGTACAGTGATAGTAAATAACCCTTTATAAAATCCATGTTTACAAAAATGTGTAAGGCATAAGAAAATTATACATGCGAATTATACTTTGTAATAGTATATGTTGAAGAAATCCTTTTTTAAATATTAGTAATAATAATTAATTGAAACTATTTTGTTTATTATATTTTGTTAATATTATATAGTCGAGTGTTTGAGTTATTCTTTTTTATTACAACATTTCATTGCAAGTTAAATGAAGCTTATTTAAAAAAATCATTTTTTAAGAATGCATTTTGTTTTAGTATAGTAAACTAAATAAACTTTTATAAAATTCATATTTACACAGAAAATGTAAAGTAAGAAATAATATATATATGATACGCATGGGAATTATATGTTGTTGTAGATTATTCTGTAAAAAATATAGCATATTTTTATTTCTGAATAAAGAAATGATACAGTATTTATTTTAATTATTAGTGTGTTAATATTTAATATTTTATACTTATTAATATTGATAACTAAGTAAGCTTTTTAAATTATTATTTCTTATTAATTGAGGCAACAATATAAGTTTTTAAGCTTTTAAAATTTTACCTTTTTGTAAACATAACAAAATAAGTATAAAAAAGGAAACACGTAATGCTTTAAATTAAAATGAATATATATATAATACTTTAAAAAATTAATAATATGTTTTCTTATAGTATTGTACTTTGTGTGTTTATAATTTGTAAAGTGAGTCGCATTCATCCACTTTTGATAATGATTCAGAAACACCAAAGCACTCAAAAAATAAAAATAAATAAAAATAAAAAAAAGGAGGAGGAGGAGAAGGGGGTCGGGTAGAGATGTAATTTTTGTGAAATTCTGTCCTATTTCATTCTTTCATCAGACTGATATAAAAACTATATTAAAACACTTATTCAGAAACACATAAACTCTTCGGGAAATACAAGAAAAAACTAGTTGGATGTGCCAATCCCAAAACTTTCTTCTATCTTATACATCTTAATATTTCAAAACCTAGTTACACATGTTAATACTTCAATATTATTAGTTCAATACTATACCAACTTTGATTTTCATCTTAAATTTCTGCTCAAGTCAATTAAACGGACTAAAAACGAGTTAATCTATATCATGATATTTGTTAAAATTATTAATTTTTCCTTATTCTGTTGTTATCAGCTGTTTGCGAATAGCCGGCTTAGCAGGAGGCGAGTTCCCGCCGCTGCATGAGCCGCCGATGCACAATAGAACTACGAAAAATCAAGAAAAGTATACAAAAATCGCGAGCACGGAGCCCC
Source organism: Maratus speciosus (assembly GCA_963932465.1). Taxonomy (NCBI): domain Eukaryota; kingdom Metazoa; phylum Arthropoda; class Arachnida; order Araneae; family Salticidae; genus Maratus; species Maratus speciosus. The sequence goes on along the minus strand of OZ010786.1, from coordinate 538,430,168 downwards.
TTTACCGCGCAATATTTCCAAATTCAAGGAGGACCTGTTGGCCAAAGCCAAAAACAAGCACAAACATTTTGGTTCAATTGTATGCATAATTTTATACGCTGTTCGATGGTACAATAATGAAAATGGCACAGAGATTGGAATTATAGCGCCCCCTTCTTTCGGAATTTTTTCAAGTTCAGGGAGGACTTGTTTGCCATAGCCAGAAACATGCACAAAAAATTTGGTTCAATTATATGGATAACTTCATACACTTTTCGATGGTACAATAATGAAAATGGTACAGATATCGCAATTATAGTGCCCCCTACCGGCAGAATTTTTCCAAATTCAGGGAGGACCTTCGTGACATGACCAAAAATAAACACATAAAATTTGGTTCAATTCTATGCATAACTTCATACAATATTCAAAATGGCACAAAAATTTTACAAAAATCGCTATTACAGCGCCCTCTAGGAGCGATTTTTTTACAAATTAAGGGAGGACCTCCTTGCCATAGCCAAGAACTTAAAAAATTTTTACTTTCTTCTATCTTCAATAGAAGAAAGTATTGTAATCGAAATTTTTTTCGACTTCCGGTTTTCGACGGATTTGCATGTTTTAGGGGTCAGCGATTCCAAAAAACATGTTTATAGAAAATGTCTGTCTGTCTGTGTGTCCGTCTGTCCGTCCGTCCGTCTGTCCGTCTGTCCGTCCGTCCGTCTGTCCGTCTGTCCGTCTGTCCGTCTGTCTGTCGCCATTGTACCATCAAAAAGTGTATGAAGTTATGTATAGAATTAAACCAAAATTTTATTATAAGTTTTTGGCTATGGCAAGCAGGTCCTCCCGGAATTTGGAAAAAAATCGCCGGTAGGGGGCGCTGATATAACAATTTTTGTGCGATTTTGAATATTGTACCATCCAAAAGTGTATGGAGTTATGCATAGAATTGAACCAAATTTTTAGTTTAGGTTTTCGGATATGGCAAGTAGGTCCTCCCTGCATTTGGGAAAAATTCGCCGGTAGGGGGCGCTGTAATAGCGATTTTTGTGCGATTTTGAATATTTTACCATCCAAAAGTGTATGAAGTTATGCATAGAATTGAACTAAATTTTTATATTAAGTTTTCGGATAAGGGAAGTAGGTCCTCCCTGAATTTGGAAAACATTAGCCGGTAGGGGGCGCTGTAACAGCGATTTTTGTGCGATTTTGAATATTGTACCATCCAAAAGTGTATGAAGTTATGCATCGAATTGAACCAAATTTTTATTTTAAGTTTTCGGATATGGCAAGTAAGTCCTTCCTGCATTTGGAAAAAATTCGCCGGTAGGGGCGCTATAACAGCGATTTTTGTGCGATTTTGAATATTGTACCACCCAAAAGTGCATGAAGTTATGCATAGAATTGAACCAAATTTTTATTTTAAGTTTTCGGATATGGCAAGCAGATCCTCCCTGAATTTGGAAAAAATTCGCCGGTAGGGGGCGCTGTAATAGTGATTTTTGTGCGATTTTGAATATTGTACCATCCAAAAGTGTATGAAGTTATGCATAGAATTGAACCAAATTTTTACTTTAAGTTCTTGGCTATGGCAAGCAGGTCCTTCCTTAATTTGGAAAAAAATCGCCGGTAGTGGGCGCTGTAATAGCGATTTTTGTGTCATTTTGAATAATGTACCATCGAAAAGTATATGAAGTTATGCATAGAATTGAGCCAAATTTTTTGTGTTTGTTCTTGGTCATGGCACGATGGTCCTCCCTGAATTTGGAAAAATTCCGCCTGAAGGGGGCGCTATAATTGCGATGTCTGTACCATTTTCATTATTGTACCATCGAAAAGCGTATGGAGTTATGTATATAATTGAACCAAATTTTTTGTGTATATTTCTGGCTATGGCAAGCAAGTCATCCCTGAACTTAAAAAAATTCCGCCAGAAGGGGGCGCTATAATTGCGATCTCTGTGCATTTTCATTATTGTACAATCGAAAAGTGTATGGAGTTATGCATTACAATTGAACCTTATTTTTTTGTGCATGTTTTTGGCTTTGGACAACAGGTTCTCCTTGAATTTGGAAATATTGCACAGTAAAGGGGTTCTGTGATAGCAATTTTTGTATACTTTTCTTGATTTTTTGTAGTTCTGTTGTCCATTGGCGGCTCGTGCAAAGGCGGGAACTCGCTTCCTGCTAAGCCGGCTATTCGCAAACATCTGATAACAACAGAATAAGCAAAAACTCTTAATTTTAGAAAATATCATGATATAGATTAACTCGTTTTTAGTTCGTTTAATTGACTGAAGCAGAAATTTAGGATGAAAATCAAAGTTGGTATAGTATTGAACTAATAATATTGAAATATTATCATGTGTAACTAGTTTTTGAAATATTGAGATGTATAAGATAGAAGAAAGTTTTGGGATTGGCACATCCAACTAGTTTTGGTTCAATTCTATGCATAACTTCATACACTTTTCGATGGTACAATATTCAAAATCGCACAAAAATCGCTATTACAGCGCCCCCTACCGTCGCATTTTTTCCAAATTCAGGGAGGACCTGCTTGCCATAGCCAAAAACTTAAAATAAAAATTTGGTTCAATTCTATGCATAACTTCATACACTTTTCGATGGTACAATATTCAAAATCGCATTTACAGCGCCCCTACCGGCGAATTTTTTTCCAAATTCAGGGAGGACCTGCTTACATATCCAAAAACTTAAAATAAAAATTTGGTTCAATTCTATGCATAACTTCATACACTTTTCGATGGTACAATATTCAAAATCGCACAAAAATCGCATTTACAGCGCCCCTACCGGCGAATTTTTTCCAAATTCAGGGAGGACCTGCTTGTCATATCCAAAAACTTAAAATAAAAATTTGGTTCAATTCTATGCATAACTCCATACACTTTTGGATGGTACAATATTCAAAATCGCACAAAAATAGCTATTACAGCGCCCCCTATCGGCGAATTTTTACCAAATTCAGGGAGGACCTACTTGCCCTATTCAAAAACTGAAAATAAAAATTTGGTTCAATTCTATGCATAACTTCATATACTTTTGGATGGTACAATATTCAAAATCGCACAAAAATAGCTATTACAGCGCCCCCTACCGGCGAATTTTTTCCAAATTCCGGGAGGACCTGCTTGCCATAGCCAAAAACTTATAATAAAATTTTGGTTTAATTCTATACATAACTTCATACACTTTTTGATGGTACAATGGCGACAGACAGACGGACAGACGGACAGACGGACAGACGGACGGACGGACAGACGGACGGACGGACAGACGGACAGACGGACACACAGACAGACAGACATTTTCTATAAACATGTTTTTTGGAATCTCTGACCCCTAAAACATGTAAATCCGTCGAAAACCGGAAGTCGAAAAAAATTTCGATTACAATACTTTCTTCTATTGAAGATAGAAGAAAGTAAAAAAAGAGTCGCTGGGGCAGCGGGGGGGGGGGGGGGGGGGAGAGATTTTCGGTGGAAGATTTTAATTTCTGATGTTTATAAGTGTACTTTAGTACATATTTCTCATTTTGAGTGCTAAATTTCCTCTGCACCTATTAATGATCATCTGGTATTGAAATATTATTTACCTAAAATATTTTTTTTTTTACAAAATAGTAACAGCTTTTAAAGGCAAAAAAAAAAAAAAAAAAAAAAAAAAATCATTACTTACACATTACTTACACGCAATTACTGTGTAAGGTTAAATTTGAAAAAAAAGAAATATATATATATATATATATATATATATATATATAGAAAAATAAATAAAATGTGCACTTTTAAAGGCTTGTTTCTTAATAAATACTAATTTTTAGTAAAATGCATTTTTAATATTTTTTTTTGCATTTAAAAGCTGTTACTATTTTGAAAAAAAAACTATTTTTGGTAAATAATATTTTACTACCAGATGATTATTAATAGGTGCAGGAAAAATTTAGCCATTCCATTAAAGCTTACGCCTACTGCCTTACACACAATTACTGCGTAAGGTTACAGACAAATGTGGTGAAAACTTACACCTAATAATAGGTAACCTTCCAAGAAAATTAGGTGAAACCTTACTTCTACTGATGCGTAACCTTACACACAATTATTGTGAAAGCTTCCAGGCAATTGTGGTGTAACCTTACACAGAACTGTGGGAAATGTTTCACAAAATTATGGTGTAACCTTACACAAGAGCTGTGTAATGTTACACCAGTTATACCAGTTAGATACCACCATAAGATTGGAGGCAGCAATGCTGCCTCCAGTTTTATGGAGTAACGTTACACCAAATGTTTTACAGTGAGGGCATAGGCGGCAAAAAGACCGAAGGCGATCAACAGCGTTTTGAAAAAATTCGGAACTAATCCCCGGTTAACTATGTGTGTAATAGAGTAACGCTTATTTCAACGAATTATATATATATATATATATATATATATATATATATATATATATATATTTACATTATCAATTATATCTAACATTTAAATTGAGAAAATCGCAGAATAATATTAACACTAAACAGGCCGCTGATACATTTATGCGTAGATTATAAAACTGTTGTTAAGAAATATTAAATTTTCCTCAGTAATTTTTAATATTAATTTTTTTGTTATTATGGAACATTGTATGTATGGTTATAATGGAACAATAGCACAGTGTGATCATATTTATAGACTACCTAATTGCGTGGAAACTTTACATCCCGTATAGAGGTGGTAAGTATTGCAAGGGCTTTAGGAAGAAGTAAAAAAGGATGTATAAACGTGGCTGGAATCCACAAGAAAAAAAAAAATAACAAAATACAGCGAAATATATAAAGGAAAGTATACCAAGTTAAAATAATTTAACAAAATAAATACAAAAATGAAATAAAATATAAAAGAAGAGAAAATATTCCATTTGTTCCACAAATTAACAGACAAAAAACCAAAGACTCTTCACAGTGACCCTACAAAGTTTAACAACTAAATATGCTAAAAATGTAGACTAACAATTATTTTATAATGATGGATATATCATGTATGAGATAAATGAAAATTAGTATTAAAACGTTTTCGGTGTAAACTCGAAATTTCTTAATAAGATTTGGCAACACTGATTGACAACTAAAAATAAATAAAATAAAAATGAAAAAAAAAAAACACGTAAATTATTTTTAAAAAATTATATTTTCATAAGTAAATATATATATTTGATTTGTTTTTAATATTAAAAATCTATACATTTTATTTAAGCATAATGTTTATACACATTTTAGTATTATCATGATTTGTTTTTCTCAACAATTTTGCTGTAACGTTTTAATGGGGCCCAAATTATATTTTTGTTATTCTATTTGTATTTATATATTTTAAATATTTAGAAATTTATATAAAAAAGTAAAACAGATAAAACAAAAATCATAATTGAACAAGATATAACAAAATACGTTGCAACCAACAATTTGCAAGATAAAATCTTTTCTATGAGTATGTTTCTCAGCACGTATTTCATAAAATAACTGTTATTCATGCAGATACTAAGCAACAACGCGATTTTCTTGTAAAAAATGTTCTGAAATTGACGTTTGTGATACTTAGTTTTTCCCTTTCTAGATGATAGATGAGAAAGTCTGGTGATGTAAAAAGCATTGTTTCCAAAAGGTCGAACTTTTTCGACTTCGACTCCAGAGTTTTAAACATGCGTATATATTAAAATATATTAGGAAAAACCTTTTTGCATAAAAAATTACTTTTCTATATGCCACAGTTTTCTTTCAGGAAGAGCACAATCTGGAAATTTACATTCTCGTAGGTATAGTTTTAGGAAAATGGAATTTTGTCTTTTCTTAAAATTATAAAATTCTTAATGCATTCTCATGCATATAGAGAGAATAGAGTAAAAGTTGGAACTCTTTTATACAGCTGTGTATTGTACGATGAATGTCTGTCATATATTAAAATTAAAGGAATGCACACAGGAAACATTCTGAAACAACACTCTTATACATAACTTTTTTGTTGTGTATAGTTTCAGCATTGAAGTGCCATATAGAATATTAAAATGCGTAATATACGAAAAAACTCTCTATTCCTTTTAGTGATTCCCTAATACATATACATGCGAAACAGCTTCCCTTTTCTGACTTAAAATAAAGCTACCATTCAGCATTATTACCGCTTTAATTATTGCAACTTATTTGCATGTTTCACAATTTCATATAAATAAAGAAATTGCTATTTCTAATGTTGTATGTATTAATTTGATTTTTGTATAAAAGTTACTTTCTTTTTATTATATTTAGGAAAACCGTGTATAAATCATTGAAACGGAATTTATATCAAACCTTGCTTCAGATTTCTTATTTAATAGTTGTGGGTTTAAACAAATTTATCACAGGGTAATTAAAGTTTTTTTGTGTGCATTGTGAATTTTGATTATTTTAGGTCTTCCGATGTTGATATTTTTGCTCTTAAATATTTTCCTTTGCATTTTCTTCACAATTTTATACATTTATGCTACAGAATAGATGAAAATATTTTTTTGCAAATGATGACCCTCGTTCTTTAAAACGTAAATTTACCTTTATATGTATTTAATTTTTAATTATATCATTACATATGTGAGATCATGAAGTTTAGGAAATTTCATCACAGTCGAAGAAAAAGCAAGAGCTAGTATAGAAAATGTAGGATTGAGCTTGATAATTACAATGTAGGAATATTTTTCTGGCACATATGTTTACATATTTTGCATACGGGCCATTTGAGGTCAATTAGCTTTTTTCTAACAATGTATTGCTTTGTATTTTCTTATACGTTTTGTTTTATTAAAAATTGATGATCATAAAAAAAAAACGACAGAGAGAGAGAGAGAAACTTTAAGTACATTTTGGTCAAGATTTAAATTTGTAGATTAATCTCACTCATGCTGTGTTGTACAGTGCTTTCACCAGAACTTTTCAAGTAACTTAGAAAACCTACCCAAAATTTATTTTAATTAACAAAATCATAAATTTTAGTGAAAAAATATACTTCGTTGCGCTGTTTATTTTTCTTTTTAACTACGATACCTTGGAATGATAAGATCCAAACTATTTTAATTACATAAAAATTAATTCATATTTGTATATGCAATAATTTATATTAAACACTTATTTGAAACACTCACTTGAACGCAATGTACAGTCGACAAAGACAAAAAAAAAAAAAAAAAAAAAAAAAGATAGCACCTGATACATGTAAATCTCTAATTGTCACACAAACACCACCCCCCGCAAACAATGGATTGTAAATTACACATTGATTAAGATCTATATTAAATACATAAGCTTGAAGGGTTCTTCTAAATAGTGAAATTATACATAACTGTGTTATTTATGATCTGATGTTATGATCTGATTATGATTATGATCTGATGATGATTATGATCTGATATTATGATCTGATACTTCTTGATCAAAGTATCTTAAGTGCCACTCAAGCAGGCATTGAAGACTGCTAGGTTACAGGATAGCATAAGAAATTTCAAAATATCTAGTCACTTCTATCATAGACGGCCCCTTAAACCATCATTTTGACGTTTTTTAAGCATAATTTGAAAACTCTTGGAAGAATAATGTGAAGTTTTGGATTTCCATAAAGCGCGACTTAATAAATATAAATCCATCAAAAAATTGTAGGTTGCAATTCATAATTTTTTCGACTATTAATTTCATAATTCATTATTTATATACTAAAGTTATAAAAATTCCAAATTCCATGTATTTATGTTTGAGCATTTTAGTATTGTTCCTACAAGAAAAGAAAAGAAGAAAAAAAAAAAAAAAATCAGCACATTAGGAGTATAATTTCAGGAGATATTAATAAAAATATGAAAATGTAATTTAACATTAAAAGCACTAAATTTTGAACGTTTATAATTCAAATAACTTTGAATTTGGTGCCTATGCATAGTTTGAACCGAAGATTTGAAGTATATTATTAAAATTGGGTATTGTCATTAAAGAAATGAAGTTTGGGTTCGTTTTAAAATGTAGATGCACCCCTAAGGAAATTTAAGATATTAAAAGTGATTAAAAGTAGACTTTATTTCCAATCGTTTGGTACCAGGAACTTTCTTCTACGATAATTTTTTGAGGAGTTAGTAGGGGTGCTAACTTTTTTTCTACGACTCTAAATTGATTCCAAGCATGGAGAATTATTTAATGATCACAATGTTTTAGAATTATTTTTTTACTTCATTCAAACATTAAAAACTTTCAATAAAACCTTTATTTGATATGGCTATCTAAAATGCAATCATATATAAATTTTTACGAGAGCCACTTTGGGATAAATGAGAGTATTCATTAGTAATTAATCCATTTTATGCATTTCATTGTTAACTGTGTCATTTATTATTTAAATAAAATTTAAATGCAATGTTTTAATATTAAACAATTATTGTATGATTTACATAGCAGATTTTTAGTACTAGATAGATAACGTTTAATACATCTTTGTTGAATCACGTTTACTGTATTTATTGTTAAATATACAGATTTCCAAGACAATAAAGTAAATAAAAAAATCAAACAATTCAAACAAAGCTTCATTAATTCAGAATTAACACCTTATAATATAAATAGAATTTTGTAAATCATTTCTTCAATTCATCATCTTCCAGGCTTTTTAACAATGCAATATTTTATCATACGAAAATTAAATTTTAATATTTCTAGATTTAGGCAGATAAAGAAGATTTTATATTCGTGAATATACTTCTCACATTCTTTACTTCGTTAAAAGATACTCCATGTGACTAAATATTGATTTATCTATTAGGCGAAATTTTAGGATTTTATCTTTATAAAAAGAATAAATTCGGTTATGTATTACACACTAATAGTAATGGAGTAAATTATTATTTTTTTACATACCCCGATCTTTAAATTTCCCAAATTATGTCTTTAAATGAATGTTAGATAGGATTATCAGCTTATGTATTAAACTATTAAATTCAAAGTGCGAAATACCAGTATTTATAGTTTAAGATCTATAAAGCGATTTTTTTAAATCCTTTAACCCAGCTTTTTAAAAATCCTTTTCATTGAATCACTTTAAAAGTTATTTTGTTTTAGTTTTCAATATTTATATCGAAACATTGTAATAGTTCTAATTTTACAAAACAAATGGTTTGAAGTGTCGTCTTTTATGCCTAGTATTTAGTACCATTTATTGAAAACGTACTTAAGGTATTATTCATTTTCGAGTAAAAAAGAGATAAGCAATACTTATAGTAGTAATACTACGGATTAACACTTATACTAATACTACTTCGTGTATTACGTAGAGTAAGGTGCACATCAGGAATATTAGAATACAAAAGGTATATTTAAAAATATTTATGAAGTCAAAGAACCGTATATTTATACCTTTTATGCAGAACCAAAATTTATGATGTTTTGTTAAAAGTCTGTAGTTTGTCTCAACACATTTTGCATTGATTTTAATGCAAATGTTATAGTCATCCAGAATCGACAAAAATGCTTTCCAAATTGTTTTAGTCATATTTATCTTACAGAATTGAGCTTTTAATTTTTTCAAATTTTAGGGTTCCATACTTAAAAAATAATAAGTGAACCATTATGAGATCAATTCTGTTTCTGTCTGTCTGTCACAGTCATTTTACTTATAAATTATGAAACGTGGAAAATTCTAATGGGGGGAAGTAATAAAGGTTATTGATCCACATATTTACAGATTAATAAAACATTCACAAATCCATTTAGGAAAATCATAGAGAGGCTCATTAAATTACTTGAAAAAAAATATTTTCTTTGTATACCGTGTGGAGTACCGTGTGAAAGTTTTCGTATCGATGAACTCACAAATACATTTCTTTTAATTATATGTATTATATTTTTAGATACCGTCGAAAATGCAATGCAAAAATATGCTCCACCCCATTTATTTCCGAATCTACTGAAACTAAGATCATGGAAAATTAGAGGTAGTAGACGTTAATTTAAACCTTTCAGGAAAATAACAGCGATCACCCTAGGTTTCAAATTTTTTGAGAAAAGCACATTTTCCCGTTACACATAGATTTCGATTTGCGGCTTCTAGAAAAATTGTTGAGGGGCGCTGGATGTACCTGTCGTAGCAGAAGTATAAAAGCTTTGTTTATAATGAATTTTGAAAAAATAATGTGCGTAATTAGCTGATATATTAATCCTTAAAGACATGGTCAGTTTGGACATACTTAATGACAGGGACGGCGTACTCTATGAATCATTAGCTTTTAAAGCCTAGATAACAATTTTTAATGATATAATTGTGTAATGTAATGCCTAGTAGCAATATAAAAGCAATAAACGTCAAATTGTTAAAAAAAGACTAATTTAATTACAATTAATTACATAAATACTATTGGATTCACGACTAGTTTGCATCGAGTGGATCTCTCAATACGCATCCCGTGTCTTTAAAAGTTAATTAAAAACCTATCTGGAAAAATGCGGTACGAACCAAGGTGGCGTTGGAACTTGCCACCTCTATTCGAAGCGCACTTAGAACAATGCCAAATTTAAATTTTGAAAAAGTGTTTCGTTTTAGCTGCAGTGTAAGAAGAAAAGTTTTTTACTACTCTGAATTTAGTTTTATGAAATGGCAAATGAAGTTTAAATATGCACTACTTTTATTCTCTGTGCCAAATTAAGTTAATTATAAACAGATTAGGATAAGATTAAAAAAGAGTTATACAAAATAGCAATATTTGATATTATTTAGTCTTCATATCTCTTTGAACTTTTAGAGTATGCCCATTGATGCTTTTTTAGTATATACAGATATACCCAGCCTTACGTTGTATATTTTTTTTTCAAACTCCTATTATTCTTTAAGCAACGATTGCTTTTAATAATAAAATTAATAATTTATATATTTATTGTACGCAACCCTCTGGTTGCGGGTAATATTCGCACTTGACCGTTTACTTTTTCTTCGGTGATCAAGTACAGCGTCAGTGACTGATGGAAGAAGCACCCGAATACGACGCTCTCCACCCTGTCCGCAAATCAGGTATTTCATTTTCCTATGTTTAGCATTATAATGCATAATATTTCTAGATAAATTAATAACTATTTAACGAATATTTTTAGCGCACACTAAAATTACATATAAATGTTACCTTTCGTGTAAATTTCATTAGAACCAAGAAATGAAAATTTAGTTTCATTTCAAAAACAATATGCGTCTTTTTAAACTATGTAACAGTGTATGAAAATATTCTTATGTTTACAAATTATTGAACAAATGCACAGAGAAAAGATTAATTTACAGATGTAAAGAAGAAAATTTCCTCATGGAATCTGAGAGATCTACACCGAAAGATAAAGATATCTTTGGCATAAAGTTTAAATAAAATATTATCTTTAAAATATTTTGGGTATAAAATTATTGCATCGTATACAGTGGTGTCCAAAATTTTGGACACATTCATGTAGCTTTCATTACAAAAAGTAAAAAACTACCTATTGCAGCCATCCGCAGGAAAACACGTGGAGAAATTTTACTATATTTTGCCGATCATGTCCCCAAGATACCAAAACCACCCTCCGTTGAAATGCTGATATCTATACGACATATATACACCGAAAAGCATTACATTATGACCACCTGTTTTATACAATGCAGGACCACCTTTCGACCTCAAAATCGCAACCACCCGGGGTGGCATTGACTCGACTATGTGCTAATAGATAGTCTGAGTTATCTGGTACCAAGCTTTCAGCAACAGGTCCTGTAATCCCCGTAATTTGCGATGTGGTAGCGTTGCAGCACGAATTCGGTTTTCCAGGTGGACCCACAAATGTTCCATTGGATTGATGTCAGGTGAATTTGGAGTTCAAGCCATGACTTGAAAGTCTCTAGAGTGTTCCTCGGACAGGTTCCTCGAATGATCCTGACGATTTGACTCATATGACATGATGCATTATCCTGTTTCTAAACGTCATCACCCGCCGGAAGCTCTGTTGTCGTGAATTGGGGCACCTGGTCTGCAACGACGTTGAGGTAGCTCACAGACGTTAGAAATTGATCTATGAGATGATGGGTCCTATTGTGCTCCATGAAATCATCGGCCACACCGTAATACCTTCGTCACCGGCATATATCTGGCCAACTGTGCATCCAGGAGCCAGAAAATCCATTGGAAATCGGCGTATTCTCACTTGCTCGTCGATGTGATGGACGAGAAAACGTGATTCGTCGGGCTATGCAACTTTCTTTCATTCTTCTATAGTCCATTTCCGATGTAACCACTGCCAGCGCTACTGGCGATGAAATGCCGTCGGCGCAGAGACGTGATTCGGCCTCCGGCTGCATATGCCCATGCGCAGCATTGGACGCTGCACTGTATGCTTAGAAACACGGCCTGGCTCGCCACTGTTGTTGCTGATGGTGATTTTTTCTGTTGAAGCTCTTCAGTCATGGCGAATAATGCGTAACAATCTGAGCTCTCCTATGGATTCAATAGGCCACCGGCGGCACACCGCTGGCCGAAGACTTGTCTTTTTGCCATCTATACACCACTTTCGATACGTACTAACAACTACTGCACGTGAACAGCACACCAAACGCGCCGTTTCCGATATCGACGTTCCCAGACGCCCAGCCATAACGATTTGACCTTTATCAAAGTCTGATAAGTCTGCTGATTTTCTCATTATGTCGCTAATCACGCTATGTTTTGAAGTAAAATGCATTAGAGCTTTATATTCTCCAACATCAGCCGAACACACGCCGTGGTTTTGTTTCTGGGCGAGCTCATTGTTGTAGATGCAGAGTGGTCATAATATAATGGCTATTCGGTGTATATAAATCTGAAATTTGTCAAGCTGTAACTCTCGAATTTTTTAATAGATTTGGATGAAATTTTACATATGCATAGTACATACTAATGCCTTGACAGAATTTGCTGGCCAGCTTCATCCATCTTCTTGTTTCAAACTTGTTCGTGTTTTCTTATTTGTTGTGGTTCTCTTTGTTCTTCTTGTTTGGCGGACATTTAAATTTGTGGGCACTTTTGGAAATGTTTAGGTTTCCTAACTTTTTTTTAACATGGCTTATGTTGTTAACTTACTCTTTATGACTCTTTAAAATATATTTTAATATATCTCTCATTCTTCTTAAAATCTTTCACAATAGTTTGCATTTTGTGAAACGTAACATTTTCAATAAGTATACAATGTTAGAAAAATAAAAATAGTTCGAAAATTCAAATGATTGCCATTTTAAAACAAGATGGCTGATGAAGCTGGCCAAGACTCGGTCGAGACATTAGTATGTAGTATGCACATGACAAATGTTATCCAAATCGGCAGTTACAGCATGATGTAATTCACACAAACACACACACACGCACACACACACACATATATATATATATATATATATATAGTACATACGTTTTGGTCCTGGGAGTTATGATCGGCGAAAATATAGCAAAATTTCCCGAAGTGTGTCCTTAGGACGGCTGCAATAGGTAGTTTTTTACTTTTTCCAATGAAAGCTACCTAAAAGTGTACACAATTTTGGACACCTCTGTACATTTTAATAAGTAATATATATAATCCAAAATACATATTATATTACGTTTTATAAAAACTGATGATTGATTACAACTTTCACCATAGTTGAGAACTACGGGTATTTTTTTTTTTATTAAGCATTAAATTTATATATTTAATATGCTTTAACATATTGTCTAAATATTTTTTGCACATACAACAGTAAAAACAAAGCTGTTTAATAATAATAATTATTATTATTATTATTTTATGAGAATTTGTCATTTTTTTTCTGAAATTTATCTCATATATTCACATATTAAAAAATATGCTGTGTGATATTTTAAAAATTAGCCTTACACGATTGTAAAATATTTTTGCATTAAAAGGTAGATTTTCAATATAATCCTGGCACACTTAAAAATTGCTGTCATGTGCATATATATATTAGAGTTTGTAAATAAACAGTGTTATCACTTTGAGGGGCTTCAGATTTGACTTCAACTTTAGGCCCAGTTTATTGATGAATGTCTAAAACGAATGAGCCATTGGGATAGAAAGTCTAACTGTCGTATAAATACTACGTAAAAATTTTATTAAAAATAAAAATATAAAAAAAATGTTAGATTATTTTTAAAGAAAAGTGGTATTATAAATGTAAAATAGTAATAAAATTACTGGTTTAGAATTAAAAGAGAAATAAATGTAAATAACTTAAGTTTAAAAATATATAGGCACATTTAAGAGAGTTAAGAGAAACAAGCTGTTGGACAAAGCTGGTAAGGGTAGGTCGGCAAAGAGTGTGACAAATGTTATATCACAGTAAAACTTAAATAAAATTCCAAAAATATAACATTTTCTTTTTATTTATGGTTGAAGCTTTGTTTGTATTATCTTGTATATAATATATTCATTGACATATTTTCAAAGTAAAATGTGTTGTGTTCATTTATGTGGTCAGGTATCTTTGAAAGTGTCAAAAATTTAATTTATTTTAACAGCTCATATTAACATTTCATTCTTCACGAAAAAAAAAAAAAAAAAAAAAAAAAAAAAAAAAAAAAAAAAAAAAAAACCTTGTAGAAATTCGCTTTAGAACGGAAGTTATCTTTAAAACAGTTTGAACTTTCTTTATATGATAAAGGGATAGTTAGATCTTTAAAGACGATTTTCTCAAGACGGTGATTCCGGTCATAGGTCGTATGCTTTCTAAGAAAATGCTGCTTAGAATTTAATGAAATTTTTACTGAAGATATAAACTTTAAAGATGCAAAACATGACCTACGATTATGTTCATTAAGTAGGGAATTTAGAGCTTATGACTTTTTTCATGAAATAAAACGTTCAAAATTTGGAGATTTTTTCATTTTACATTTTATTTTTCAAGAACTAATCATTATATTTTATCCAGTGTAGGTCATTTTAAACGCATACTATATCCCAATAAAATATTTCCGGCTATCTGTGACAATTCAATTATGAGAAATCATACGTGTAAGGTATATAGGGATTTTTTCAAACATTAAATTTCAAAAAAAAAAAAAAAACTTTAAATGCATCTAGACTTTCTTTTTCAAAACATTAACTATCAGTCTATATCTCTTTTAATGTGTGTTTAAAATTTCATATCTACAAGTTTATCACATGTGGAGGTATAGCAATCAATAGCAGGCACTTAATTTCATGCAATTTGCCAGCTTCAAAGGTACCTGAACTAATTAAAAAAGGAAACATGTAAAGAATGTCTATTTAAACCTTCACCAATTATCTTCTATATTGCTGTACACACGAAGACTTGAAAAATTTATTATTTTGTTTGATATACTTATATTTAACTATTTATGATTATGCATTTACAGGCGTCATAATAAAAAAAAAAAGCGAAACTATTATTTGCTTGACTACTTTACAATACTATGATACTTTCGTTCATTCATTATTTCTTCACCAGAAATATTTTTATTCGGTTTTTAAAATAGTAATACTTGCCAAGTTCTACACTTACCATTGCAGTTTTTGAATAAGTAATACGTATACAACAATAAAACTACTACTAATAATAAGCGTAATATTACCTGATACATAATTTGGATATAAAGAATCCCTTACCTGAAAATAAATAAAATAAGTTATGTATTTTTGGTTAAGTAATAATACATTATAAACATGTATGTAACACAAAAATACAACACTGAACTAAGGACATATACAAGTTTTCAAATTCGTTTTACTAATAGCATCAGTGAATGGTGTTGAGGAATTTCAGAATGTTTAAAAAATATTAAGATGTGTTAAATGTTTTTATAATTTTGTATATATTTCAAACATGTAAATCTTAACAATTTAATTTAATTTACCCCATTATAACATCAGTGTCTCTTTTTATACCTTATTTTCCCCAATTTCTCATGTTTCTAATCAGAAACAAATATAAATTCCCACATAATTACTAAAACAATACTCCATTGAAAGACGATAAACTTTATTGAATACAATTTCTGGCTCACTTCATACAAATCTAAGAATGGTTATTAAAATTTAAAACCCTGTTCTAAGAAATTTAATAAGGTATTTAAAACAACTATTTTGTTATGTATGTATTGGAAGACACAATATCTCAAAACATATTTAAAAAATCTTATGACACACATTTCATATGCAGCATGCATTAAGTGATATTTATTTGCAATTTATTTTTTTAGGGACAATGCCTTTTAAGTATGTTCTTAACTTATACAGCAAGTCAACTGGTTTGCTATAGTTGAATTTATGTACGGTAATCTTATATATATTTCTGTGTGTAAAAAAATATATATATCTATCCATCCATCTATCTATCTATCTATCTATCTATCTCTATCTCTCTCTCTCTCTCTCTCTATATATATATATATATATATATATATACGTATGTATGTATGTATGTATATTCTTGAAAGAAAAAAAAACATAAAACAATATACATTTATCTCCAAAAATTCAAATAACTATAAATGCATAAAAACTGGCTGAGTGAAGAAAACAGTAACATTCTCATTAATTATGGATAGTTTGTCCTCTTAAACGTGTATTTCGTATAACATATTTCCTCAGAATTTTGCAATATTTATGATAAGCAATATTTATAAAGCAGATATAATTACGGTCAAGGGGTAGTTATAAGTTTCACAGATTTTTTTACGATTTTGTTATGCTTCATATTATTTATTAACTTTCTAAATGTATAAATGTTATTTTCGATCACAGATTCTGAATATTTTACTCTTTGTAAATTTAATGGAATTGCTGAATATCTTGTTTCTTTCACTTTACTTTTACCAAAATTTACTTTTAATATTAATATTAATTACTATAGTCCTGTTTTTCTTATTTGGCGATTTTTTTTCTTATTTCGTGAATTTTTCAGAAATCACAAATATCTTTGTACATTCAGAAAAAAGACGTAATTTGTTTCTTAGAGCGCTTATCGATTATAACTATGTGGTTATAAAACATTTTTGTTTTAAATTTAAAAAAAAGATTTTAAATATTGTAAATAGTCTTAAATATTTTTTAATAGACAAATGTGAATAAAAATGTAATTGCTTTTTTTTTTTTTTTACCAGTAGTAGCAATGAATGTTAAATTGCATATGAAAATGTATCGTAACTTCAATAACATTTTTAAATCAATTGACGATTTACATATTTACTACTGTACATCACACTGCTATACACCGACAACCAACGAAGAATAAAATATCGTACTTTGAAACATAAAAAAGAATTATGATGTTCAGGCTTTGATGTTTTCCTTCTAATGTTTTATGACTAAAATATTTTCCAATACATGAACATGTAAGTTAACCATGTAGTGGAATAAATTATATAAAAAAAAACATCTTTAATGATCACATAAATAGTTAAAAAAATATGGATATTTATGAATTTTTATTTCTCAAAAGAGATTATTATGTTTAAATCTAAGCATAATAATTTAATAATAGAAATACATATTGAAAAATAGGAATGACATAAGAGAATTTATACATTTAATATAATATCGATTACCGATAATTTACGAATCTGCTAAACATCAATCATTTTCATGAATTATTAATTATCCATTGTTAATATTATCCATTTTATTTTTCTCTCTGCGTGTTAATGTTTTATTTTTTTTTTCAGCTATGCATCCCCAATAGTTATAAAACAGAAAAAAAAGTGAAACATATACTTGGCGATAAAAAATAAATACTCAAATACCTTTCTTTCTATTTGACAAATATTGAAAAAAAATCATACATTTTCTCATACAGTGTTTTTGTATCTATAAATTAATAAGGAAAATAAATTATGTTTTTTTTTTTTTTTTTTTTTTTTTTTTTTTTTTTTTTTTTTTTTTTTCAATTGTAAATTGAAGTAGTTCACAAGATTACGAATGCGTAGAATATTTAAACGTAAAAATGAAAGCATATTTAAAAATCAAGGAAATGATATATTAATGCGCGTTACAAGAAAGTAGATACTACAGTAAATTGTATTTAATAGCTAAATATACAGGGTGCAATATTTTATCTATCGGCGACCTTTAATTTCTCAACTGTTTGTCGTAGACATATATTTCCAATTACAAAAACGATTCAAATGAGGTAAATATTTATGTGGCATTATGTAAAGTAAAAAATCGATTTTATAAAAATTATGAAATCTAACTTTTTATACAGTCCCCCAGTTCCTATAGTTATATTTGGTAAAAGTTTACACATATGATAACACATATAACACAGAAAGTTTGACATCTGTACTGCCAAAATTGAAGCAGTTATTAAAATTCAAAGTTTGAAATTTTTGCACATGATTTTGTCTTTCATTGAGGGATCAGTTAAAAATGAATTAACGTCATACGAGATGAACGTCAGGGGCTATGTCCTTTTTACGGCAAAATCACCTTTAGCTGGTATCGCCAAATCGGGGTATCACCAAAGAGGGTTATTTCATCTGAAAATTTGAGCTGACTTTTAGGGGTCGTATAGAAAGCGAAGAATGAAATATTGAAATTAAACAGAAAAATAAATATCAATTTATTATAATATCAGAAAACAGTCTAGTATAAAAAAAATGAATGCATAAAATGCCGGAATCTACTAGAAATGCTGCTCAAAGTGTTCTCCATTGGTGGCATTGCACAATTGAATGTGTGACAGTACTGAGTCCGGGACACGTTAGATCATAGCAGTTGTGCAAAATGTGCGACAATCAAAAGGATATTGCGACCTGGAAACCTCCACATCGCCCATACAGTACGACAAGTCTAGTGGTGCGGTATATGGGGAACCTAGATTGTTCGACCCATCTTCTATGATGCGATCTTAACGGGCGATCGTTACCTGCATCTGTTACAAAACACGGTACGTGACTGGTATGAAGAGCTGCCTCTCCGACATGCATGCTGGGTGTGGTTTCAACATGATGGGGCCCTCTCCGCATGAAACATCAAACGTCCGGGCATATCTGGCAACCAAATGTGCTCAACAGATTTTTACATAACACGATTCTTAAACATTTGTCATGCTGGCAATGCAGCTGTTTAATACCAGTCCACTTTAAATTGGAATATTAAAAGATGTTAGGTTAAAAGGGAAATCAGCGCCTGTTTACAACGTTTTCTCTGTAAACGTTTTTCTATTTGTAAATTGCTATTTTTTTTTAATTATTCGTGATTTTACTAATTATATTACATACAAGAAGTATTACAAATAAAATGTTAAAAACATATGTATTTGAGTTTAAATCTCTCTATTATAAAAACACTATCACACAATTCACTAACACTGTCACCAGCGTTAATGTTTTTTCTGACAGAAGTCTTTCTAGGCTAATATTAAGAAAACTATTGTATAGAAAACTATAAAAATTGACAGTTTTATAGAGAAGTGACAGATAAACACGATGGAGATGTCTTTTTATAAATGGAAGAATTATTTTAAGTTCTATTCAATATTGGACAAAATAATCCCGTTAAAAAGTTTTAAAAAATCAAAACATATGCATAGTAATTTAACTATTGTCTACTGGGAGATAGTTGATGAGCTTGTAATATATGATTAACAAAAATCTATTTTAAATTTTACTATGTTTATGTATGTTTTTGTCAAAATTTTCTTCTTTCATATCTTGTAAATGTCATACTTCATATTCTTGACAAATTTTAAAAGAGCTCAAATTATATTTCCTTTCAATCAATAAATGTATTTATACGTGAGTATTATAAATGGAAAAAAAAACCTTAAAATAAAAATTAAATAACCTTAAAAGCAGTAAAGATCAAATTTCGTAATAAAAAAATCAATTATACATGCATAGTAAAAGAATAAATAAAACCTTAAAATACTGATATAATTACTATGCGCTAAAAGCAGTAAATGGTGAAAAGTATGTTATATTTAAAATACGTTCAGTCCGATCATTTCGTAGTTGAAAATAAAATAATACAGAATATTTATAAAGTCGCGATCATGTATAAGCGTCTCACGCACAAGAAAAGAACAACAACTGGATCCAGAAACCTCCCTATGTTGGAATCCGCGGAAAATACATTCGTTAACATCACGATTACTATATCCCATTTGTGAGCGATTATTGCACATTAAAACAAAACACAAGAAAATTTTTCACTACATAGAGCGATCTCGCTGTTTTGGAATAGTAAAAAACATACTACATGGAATTCGTTAATACCTCGATCTTTATTCCACAGGTGTGTGCGCTTAGTGCACTTGAAAACCCGAAACTGGACTGGTGGATAAACGCTTCTGCATCATTTGAAACGAATATATTTTACGCAAATATACATATTACTAAAAACTTTTTTTTTTTTTTTTTTTTTTTTTACAATTTTTTTTTCTTTTTTTACTTTATTAGCATGGCGTCTGGCTTAATGATGTAATTGGGTAATTGTTTTTTTTTTAATTACTGAAAGAACTGATAGAGTAAAATATCATTAAAAATACGAATAAACGTCGAATTAAAAATCCCTTGATGAATTAACTAAAAGGTGTAACGAATGTAACGTTAAAAAAATGTAATGTCTCCAACAGGAATGTTTGCCATTAAAAATCCTATAGTTTGGCCATAGTTTTTTATTTTTTAATTTTTATTATTATTATTGAAAGTTGTCGACATGATAATGATCTTTTTACCTGTTGTTGCCAACTTCAAAACTGCGCAAAAAATATAATTTTTTTTAAATTGAAAACTATATTTCACTTTAATTATAAAAAGAGAAATAATGAATCATATTATAATGGAAACATTTAAAAAGGTTTATTTAAAACACTTTTTACATAGCATCGTTATAAAATTTAGGAAATGTGAGGCATTGCTTACATACCTAATATATGCAAACAAATTTTCAAATATTCAATTGGTCGTGTTTAATGAACCACGGAAGAACCGTTAGCCGTCGCAGAAGCAGTCGATTCCGCGTAAAAATCCGCCAGTCAAAGTGGAGTGAACGGCAATCTGATTACACAACCATTGCTAAGTTAATTATAATTCGCACTTCTGTTGTGTTTTCAAAATAGACCTATTGGCGCATTTTTATAGCCTCTGAAGTGTGAGCGGTGGTTGCCGCACATAGCTAGTAGGGGTAGCCCTATAGCGTTAAATGTCTTACACTCACTGAAGAATAAATAGAAAATTTGAGACAGATAAAAGTCTTTACTGTTAACATTATGTACTAAAAGAGATGTATCTGATACAACCATACAAAAGGAACAAGAAATAGGAAAGTTATCTGCTGTATAAATTTAATGACACATATATTTTCTACTAAAACACATTTCCAGTAAATATATTTTTAAAATTAAAATAAAAAATTCACATTAAATTTATTTTCAATTAGAAATGCAATTTCAAATGCATTATATAATTCAAAAGTATTTAACGCACATCGTCTTATTGCAATGCGATCAACGTAGTTAGAAAGAATAAGTAGTGTAAGTACTGAATGTATATACCTCAAAAGAGTGTTTTAAGATGCAGCAAAACATGAGGAGAGGTGTCAAATGCGGTGTTGCCTGCTTCTCGGGAATTTTCCCATTCAGATTTCTTAATGGCAATCACTTTTTTTAATTTGACTTATTTACGTATTAAATAAGGTGAATAATGCTGTTTTGAAATAGGTTGTAGCCAGGAAACGTCTATATTTGAAGCAAATCTGGTCAGATGGCAAAAGTTATTCTAAGTGTAATCTCCGGCAAGTTTCCGTTTCCATGTGAAAAATCAGTTTCAAATTAATAATCTATGCAACCAAATTCTGTAATGTAACTAAAGCTAGACGCGAATCATTTTAAGTTAACTCAGATTAAGTAGAAATCATAATTTAATAATCAAATAATAAACAATCATACGTAGCTATCCTTATAGGTTGCCATGTTAATAAATTATTTTCTAGAATTAAGATATTCACTTACGACATTTGTTATGAAAAATATAAAGGAAGATTGTCAATATTAGAAATGACTAGTCTTCCAACACAATACATTTTGAACGCTGATATAATAGAAAAAATAAAGAATTTAGGTATAATTTGTACAAATAATTCTATACGTGCATTTATGAGAATCATTTGAAACATATATACGCGTAAAAATGTTTAACATATTTTAAAAACTTTAAAGAAAAAAAAATATAAGTTGTAAGCAGAATGTAAGTGACATAAAATGTAAGGTTCTGTTTGGAAAGCACTGCTTTTTCCGAAAACTAAATCTGTAAATTTAATAAAATACAACATATGATGTTTGACCCAAAAATTTAGTTAGATAAAGCCATTTTGTGGAGCATAATTTTCAAATTGAGTTTCATAAACTAAACAATGTTGACCTTGTTGCTTGGCAACCAAGTAGTTTTCTTTTGAAGCAAGTGTTGTACCCGAAGTTTAGATAATTTAATATTTCTTTCTTCAAATAATATATGTGAAATAATGATATTTAAGGAGCTTTATTTCATACCTTCCAAACAAAATGTTTTTATGATTAAACCTTAGAAATGTGCATCTGCAAAAGAAAAACCATAATAAACAACAATTTTCAATAAAATGTTTATTCATCTTACATGTCCTAGGATATTTCTTTTAAATATGAAAATGAATATGCCTATACATTGTATTTACATTGAAATTATGATGCGGTTTTGTAGAAAATGAAACAAGCAAAATCTTAATTTGTTTCCACGGATATGAATTTCAGGATTTTATATACAGTGTGTTTCTAAACTCATGGTACGAACTTTAAGGGTAGGTAGAGCACACAGTAACAATTATTTATTGTATAGGAATGTATTGAACCAAGTGATGCATTAACAATAGAACGGCGGGAAGTTTTACTCAAGTTTTATAAAAAATATTTCACATCAGAATTTTTACTTAAATCTATTTAACTTATTTATTTAAGTTATTTTTGTGCAGAATATATTAATCTCATATTAGAAGAAGTTTTCTGGTTCGAATCGGCATGCATTCATTTGGCAAGGGTCAAAATGACCCCTCACCGCCGTTCTAGTGTTAAGGTAAAAACACCAGGGGGTAATTAGGCCCTTTTTCAATTTTCAAAATTTCTCATGCATACCAGAAAATTTTTATGCTATCCTTTTCTTGACATTTCATAATTATTTAACAATAAAATTCTTCTTTGAAAATTTTTGGTATGACATCGAAATTTTTGAATTAAAAAAACGCGCAAAACTGGCAAACTTATCAAACAAAATACATCAATAAAAAAGATAATATGTTTATTTACGATGTAGTTTACAAGTAAATAATACTGCATACAATAAGTGTTCAAAATTGCGCCCACCAACCGTGATACATACTTCGCAGCGTCGGTGGAACTATTGGCGTACACTTCTAATGATGTCAGGCATTTCCCGCACACGTGGAGCAGCTTCAGATATGCGAGATACTAGATTTTCGTCTGAGTCAACTGGAGTCTCAAAAACAAGACTCTTCAGATGTCTCCATAACAAGAAATCAAGGCTCGATAAATCGGGAGATCGCGGTAGCCAAGGAACTGGTCCACCACGCCAAATCCATCGCGTCCCAAATGTGACATTCAGGTAGCTGCGCACATCAGTGATGAAGTGCGCGGGCGCTCCATCATGTTGAAACCACATCTGGTTATGAATGGCGATCGGAACATCTTGCAGCAGTTTTGGTAAAACCTGTTCCAAAAAAAAAATAAGCTTCAGCAATCATCCAGCCTCTTCGGTAGTAGGTATGGGCCAATCAAATAATTATTAACAATACCCGCCCACAAATCCACAGAAAATCATTGTAGATAAGCATGTGGCCGAGTTGCATGTGGATTATTGGTTGCCCAAAGATGGAAATTGTGCGCATTAAATACACCCTCGCGTGTAAATACTGCCTCATCTGTAAATATAATATGAGCAGTAAAGTGTGACTGCAATACATGTTGCTGCAAAACCCACTGACAAAAGTTCAACCGCAGAAGATAGTCTTCCGGATTTAAAGTTTGTACAAGTTGAAAACGGAAGGGATGAAATCGATTTTCATTTAACACTCTCCAAACGTTCGGATGACTCAGACCTAAATTCGGTGAAACAGCTCTTGTACTTGATTCGGGCCTTTCACTCACAAAATTCAAAGTAATTTCTTCCAGGATTGCACTGCGTACAGCTCTTTCTCGCCCAGTTTCCTGTCTGGTGACGTGAAAAGAACCTGTTTCAGAAAGTTGACGGTGTAAGCGCTGAAACATTCTATGATCAGGCATTCTTCTGCGAGGAAACTTCTCCTGATACATTCGTAGGGCAGCTCTGGCGTTGCCATTTGCACGACCATACATGAAATGCATATCGGCTTATTCGGCATATGTAAAGTCTTCCATGACGAACGATAGCACAATTAAAAATGGCGATTTCTTCTACTTGACTGCATGGTACTGAACGGCGACCAGTCACTTACTACCCTCTACCGCCAGTGGAATTAACCAAAAACTCCATTTTTATTTCAAAAAATTTCTATTTCTATTTCTATTTTGAATTAAAAAAATTTCGATTTCATACCAAAAATTCTCAAAGAAGAATTTAATTATTAAGTAATTATGAAATGTCAAGAAAAGGAGAGGATAAAAATTTTCTGGTGTGAATGAGAAATTTTGAAAATTAAAAAAGGGGCCTAATTGCCCCCCCCCTGGTGCTTTTACCTCAATGCATTTCTTGGTACCATACATTCCTATATAATAAATTATTGTTACTGTGTGCTCTACCCACCCTTAAAGTTTGTACCATGAGTTTAGAGACACCCTGTATATTTAATTATCAACTGATATTCATATAATGAAAATACAAAGAATAGGATACATTTATATTGTTGAAAAGCATGTATGTTAGCATTATCAGACTGAAAATTTTTATTTATCTAAGACCTGATGCATGTGTAAAAATTCCTAATATTTGTCACGCAAAATATGTTCATTAATGATGATTTATTTTGCTTTGTTTAAAACATTAAGAGGTTGAAATAATATAAATAAAAAGAAAAAATATATATATTGAGTTATCGTATGTATGTTATCTCATATATATATATACACAGCGGCCAAAAAATTAGGAATACCACTTATTTGAAAGTGAACAAGTCCGACAGTGATGTAGAATGAGGTAACAACGTAGTGTTGCGTATATAAGGAACTCTCGGCTTCGTACGACGTAGTTACCACGGACGTTACTCTAAAAAAGAGCAAGATGAACGATTTAAGTTGCTTTGAACGAGGTATGATCGTTGCTGCAAAAAGGTCTGGTGGTCATCTCTGACACGATGACTCTTTTAGGAATTTCTCACCAGACAGCAGCTCGGGTGTTTAGAGAGTGCTAGTTGAGAAAAAACTTCAAGCGATAAGGACCATTATTCTGAGAAAATGGATGGTGAACGAGAGAGGTGAAAGGTGAGTAGCGCATATTCCAAAGGATCGGCTTTAGCACCAGGAGACCACGAAGAGTGAATTTGGTATCACAGAAAAATAGGAAAACACACCTGTTGTGGCAAAGGAACGACAAAATTGGTCACTTGAGGACCGGAAAAAAGTAGCCTGGTTCGATTAATCTCATTTCCTGCTCCACCATGCAGATGTCAGTATCAGAATAATGGGCAAAGAACTAGAATTCAGAGACCCTATCTTCAAAAAGTTCTCTCTAGGCCGGAAGAACTGGAATTACGGTGTAGGAATATTTTCTTGTAGTACATTGCATCCCTTGATATCTGTGGCTCCCAACCCTGAACTGCACAGCTTATCTCAATACCGTTGCCTCAGTATTGCGGCCTTTTTTATGTCTAGAATATTCCCTTTTGGAGATGGTCACTTTCAACTGCAATTATCCACAAGGCTTAAATCAGTTTTAGGAACATCAGAGTTTAACCTGAATACATGGCCAGCGCAGTCCCCTAACTTTATTCCTATGGCCATTTGTTAGACGAAGTCGAAAGAGCTATGCAAAGCTTAGAAACGCAACTATCCAATCTGAACAAACTTACAGTACCAATGTGTCATCATGGTCCAACATTTTTCAGTATCGGTATCAGCAACTTATTTTATCCATGCCCAGAAGAATATTGGCGGTGATCAGAGATAAATGTGGACCAACTCGTTATTATAGGTTATCTCTCTATTTTTTTGACCACCCGGTGTATGTATATATTATATATACTTAAATGAACCGTTTATTAAAATGACGCATTCAGCAGCTTGTTTTCACTTCTATATGCTCATGTTTTGCGGGTTTTTTTTTTATATTTTATTAAAAGATGGCTTTCGGAATTGTTAATTAAAACTTAGAAGTCCTTAAATTTATTTTTCTAATATTACTCAAAAAAAAAAATACATTTTAGAAAAGTAATAAACATAAAGTAGCAAAAATTATGCCTAATTTAAGACTTCAAGATCAAGAGAAATAAACGTTTATCTGATACTTCGTCAGCATGATAGGTATGCATCAATGGAAATTTGCGTTACACAAATGTTACACTCGCTCCTATCATAGATTACTAATATACACAGGTGCTTTGTCATTTGTTATGAACGTATCATATATTGTAAGTCTAACAAGAATCCTCGAAATGATTAAATATTGATTTGTCTCTTAGAAGACGTAGAATGTAGCCATAACTTCAACTCAGAATTGATAATGACATAAAGAACTCTTTGGAAACTTTTAGCTAAACTATAATATTCGTGTTTCGTGTCCCACAAAGGATATGTATTACCGTAGGTTATTAATAATTATCATCTACTGAGTTTCTTTATAAGTGTGAAAATGCAAAGTTATTTTTGCAAATTTTTAAATTTATATCATGCATTATTATGAAATTTATCTTATAATTGGAGTTCTTGAATTCCTTTCCTTGCGTGTAAAATATAATTTCTAATAAATCAGATTTAAACAGTATAGTGCTATGTAGATGAATGTAAATATTCCATTTTATAATGTAGTATTTAGCAATATTACTTTTTGTGTAGATAATGTGCATATAAAAATATCGAATAGTTTCGATTATTTAGTTACTCCAAAATATTTAGCTAAATTTAACTTTTCTAAAATAAAATTGCTTATTTTGAGTAATTTAAGAATGATTATATGCATTTTAGTAATAATAACATCGATAGCAATGTTCTTATTTCATTTGGAAGGAAATAGTTTTACATACTTCAATCTGTTTTAAACTTACAAAATATTGTTTATAAACAATTTTATTGATCGTAGCTGATAGAAGGTCCATGAATATATTAATATCCAAAACAAATTATGAACTTAATGATGTTTATTAATTTTAAACAAAAACTATATTAATTAATCTACATAAAGTAAGTTATATGATTTGTTTGTTTGTATGTGAAATACACTAATGAAGAAATAAAGAAAAAAATATATAATATTTTGAATTAAAATTTAGATATCTTAAGAAATTATATATATATATATATAAGTTTGCGTGAAAAATCGCTTTAAATGAAATAAATTATACCCTGATTTTTATTTCAACGAAAAAACAAAACGTGGTAATATTTTATTACGATGGAATCACTTTCTGTTAAATTATCATGTTGAATAAATCGATAAGATTTTTGTTTTAATTTTTTACTTGCGTTTAATTGGATTATATTTGCTATCAAGTATGTGATATTTAAAATTAAATATGCTGTATCCCATTAACTTAAAAAAAGATAGAATTCGAAATTCTGTATCATTGAACATTTTATTAGAATCAAGATTAAATACTTCTTTTTTCTAAACTACATTTTCATATATCTAAATAAGATATGAAATTACAAATTATATTTTCGTGACATGAAGCCGCAGGGAGACATGTCTGAAAAGTAGAGATGTTGGCGAACGACTGGGATTCCCTGTTATTCCAAGAATGTCTGAATCAGGTGCGATGAATGAGGTTTGGAATCGATGATTCTTTCTACACCTGATGGATATATCAAAACTTACCAGCCGATCTCTCTCAATTTCTGTCGAGTATTAAAAATGTGTGTGGTATGACATTGTCAGGATGGAAGGCCATACATTTCCTATTGATCAGTTCTCATTGTGCGCTTTAATTGATTCGTTGTTGACAGTAGAGAGTAGAATCAATAGACTGCAAGATTGGAGTAACAAATGTGCTTAATTCCCTTCCATTCCCCCCAAATACAAAGCATTACCTTACATCCCGTTAATCAGAGCTTTAGCACCGTTTGCGCAGCTTCATCCTTCTTGGACCACAATCTTTTTCGCAAATTATTGTAATTTGTGATCCACTTTTTATTGCACGTTATGAATCTCTTCGAAATTGACTCGATTTCGTTTCGTTTTAGCAACGATACGCATGTTGAAATTCGGTCCATTAAACGTTTCAATGTTACTTGATATGGTACAGAGCTTCTTTTTGTATCAGAACTATGCGCATGGTTCAAAACTCTTTTTGGTCAATGTTTACTTTCGCAGCGATACCAGAAGATGAAATATGCCTGCGTTTCTCAATTTCTTGTAGCATTTCATCGACATTGCCAAATGATTTCATCGACCGAAGTTACGCTTCTATAACGTCAGAATTACCACAGAAACAAGCAAATCATTTGTGTGCTGCTGATTTGATAAAGCACCTTCACTGCAAAGACAACAATTTTTTCCCCACAAGATTGAAAAACGTTTTTGCTGTTCAAATATTGTTGTAAATTATAGCTATTTTTTCAGAACCTTTTTGAAACACAATACCCTTCGACTAAATAAACAAATGCCAAAATGTTTTGTTTGAAATTATTTTTGGATTAGATCAATTTTAACCCAATTATTCTAATTGGTAAATAAATCATATTAGATGTAAATTTCCAACTGGACGAAAAATGTCCGGACCAGGATTCGAACCCGGGACCTCCTGGCTGAAACCGCCAGTGCTCTGCCATCTGAGCTATCCGGACGATTCTGGTCGAACTTTTTCACCCAGCTAACCTTGATGATTACAGCATCTGGTCTGAATCCTGGTTCAGTTCAACAGAATAAATCTCAGGTAATGGAATCCAGCGATTTCTGGAGTTCCATTACCTGAGATTTATTCTATTGAGCTGAACCAGGTTTCAGACCAGATGCTGTAATCATCAAGGTTAGCTGGGTGAAAAAGTTCGACCAGAATCGCCCGCGATAGCTCAGATAGCAGAGCACTGGCGGCTTCAGCCAGGAGGTCTCGGGTTCGAATCCTGGTCCAAACATTTTTCTTCCTATTGGAAAGTTACATCTAATATTATGTTTGGATTGTCACATTTCAAACGTGCCATAGTATGGGTGATTGGATTATTGTTTCCGAAGTTATGCGAGTTTAAGACCATCTATTGAGAATAACCCCACGAACTTTTTCCTTGACCCAATATTATGTATGTTTGTATAAAATTTAACATTCTAAGATAAACACATTGTAATAACTGTCCAATACTTGGTATAATACGAACATTTTTTTATGAAAAATGAATCATTAGAAATGAAAAAAACTTCTCTTATTTTAATTTTACGAATTTTTAAATATATACAGTATTTTTACTGTATTTCTTCAAAATAAAATTTTTATCAACAATTATTATACAGTTATTTTAATTTTTGAATTTAATATTAAACATTACAATAGTGTCTTACATTTTTGATTAGATATTGCTTTATGCTATGTTGAATCCCTTATGGCTATTTCTGTTAGCAATTGTACAATTTCTTTATTTTTTTTTCTTTTGTGATATTATTAAGAAAATATCATATAATATATTTAGTATTTTGTAAAAAAAAAAAAAAATAATAAAATAAAATAAATAAATAAAAATAAGAATTTTATTCTTATTCATCATAAAAGTATTATTACCATCGTTAGAGAATAAAACAAATGACATCTTTTTCTTTATTATATAATTATTTTTTAAATAATAACTATGCAATTAAAAAATACTTTTTCCGGGCAAAAGTTGTGATGTGGTACCGTTTTTGTGGTAACTTTAAAGAATACTTTGAAAACTAAATAACACCATATATACATTTATAATTAATTTCCCCGGAATTTTTGTGGCATTTAATATGAAGAGCGTAGGTCTATAAAAAGGGCACGACAAGAAATCATTGACATGTTTGACGTCCTTCTGTGTCAAAAAAACAAATGTTTGTTATCTCTTTAACATTAATTAAATTAGAACTAAACACATGTGCGTCACAATTACAGCATGCTCTTTCCCAGACATACATATGTAGGTCAAAGGTTTAAAATTTATTTCTACGGAATTTTTATGTCATTTTATGAAAAGAGCGTAGGTCTATAAAATGGGATTGGCAGGAAATCACTGACATGTTTAAAGTTCTTCTGTGTCACAAAATAGCAAAAGTTCGTTACCTCTTTAACAGTAATTAAATTATAACTAAACACATATGTGTTACAATTAGAGCATGCTTTTTTCAAGACATACAAGTGTATGTCAAAGGTTTAAAATTTACTTCTACGGATTTTTTATGTCATTTTATGAAAAGAGCGTAGGTCTATAAAATGGGATTGACTGGAAATCACTGACATGTTTAAAGTTCTTCTGTGTCATAAAATAGCAAAAGTTTGTTACCTCTTTAACAGTAAATAAATTATAACTAAACACATATGTGTTGCAATTAGAGCATGCTTTTTTCAAGACATACATGTGTATGTCAAATGTTTAAAATTACATTTCTACGGAATTTTTATGGCATTTTTTTGAAAGAGCGTAGATCTATTAAAAGGGCATGACAGGAAATCACTGACATGTTTAAAGTTCTTCTGTGTCATAAAAAAGCAAAAGTTTGTTACCTCTTTAACAGTAATTAAATTATAACTAAACACTTATATGTTACAATTATAGCATACTCTTTCCCAGGCATACATATGTAGGTCAAAGGTAGTTCCAGTACCTTCGATGTGCGTAATGACACCGTTTACATGGAGTGTATGTAGGAACTATCTAAATGGAATTCATCAGCTGATTGGTGAAATTAGACAGTTCTCTCGCAACTGGCTGTGATGCAAAATAAGCTCAGGATAACTGGAGCTTTGATGACCTATGACATTTGATAGAGTACCACTCAATGAAGAGGTGGGGGCAGTCAGGTCATGGCAGAGTTATTATGTTTTTTGTAGTATAATGTTTAGGTTTTTGTAGTAAAATATTACAGTATGGGAGACTAGGGAGGGTTGACCCAATTTTAAAAAATGATTTTTTATTTTTTAAATATTGAACGTAGAATAAAGTTTTATATATCATTTTATTCGTTATACAATCAGTTATCAAAATAAAATTGCTACATAAGTGTAATATATAAGAAATTTGAAAAATGAATGATTTTATACATGACAAAATAATGGGTCAAGGCTCCCCACATACGGGAGGGTTGACCCACTTTGTATTATATTAAAATATTTGAGAGGAGAATAAAATCAGTTTAAAAAAAAACAGAATAACTTTATGCTACATGCTTTAATTATTAAAAAAATATTTTTTGAAAACATGACGCTTAAAAAAAACCTGTTCTGACGCAATCGCAAGTCATAGGAGAAAACATTTGTTTTAAGCATGATTTTGTCTGAGCATATATAATTGTACAGCAGGGAAAATGAAATTTTAACATTTAAGACAATATTCCGGTAGAGACAGGTTCCGTTTTCATAAGGTTTCATGTATGAATATGTCTGGATTTAGGAAACACTGTCCCGCCTTTTATTGTCTCCTTGTCCTACTTTTTGTGACACTCGACCTAACAACATAGTTGTCACATCGTTTGGCTTCATCTAACTTTATTCATCCCGATGAAATTTGTCTACATGCCTTCCTGAAGTTTTTCGATCAATGCTATTTTCTTTTGCAGCCGCATTGGGCACTTAACTTATTACTAACATCGTTTAGGCCTTTCGGCAGCAAAGTACATTTTAGTACTGAAAGCAGTACTAAAATGTTGAAATAAATGACTGGCACCGGAATTTATGAACAAATTTATTTGCAAGTAAGAAAAAGGCTATATTACACATACATATTAAATGGAAAACATTTTAGTAAAATTCTGGTGTCATTCTGGCGTTTGGGAATTAAAATTAAGTGGTTTCATAAACATGCCACTGTTCCTGAAATAGTTAAGTTGTTTCCTGCTGTTTTCATACTTTCTATTCTTTTCCACTGTTTCTATTTACCTATTTTAAGTAATATTTAGATGGAGAAAAGTTCCTATCAACTTTCCCATTTATATTTCATTAAGTATTTTCTTGCAGTGGATACTACAGTAATTTTTTACATCTTTCATTAAGCAGTTTCAAACACTTTCTTTTCCATCACCCATTTTACAGTAGCTTTACAGGATAAATATATATTCTTTTTTATGTATAACCCTTTTCATTATGCACAGTGTATAATAAACAGATTGCCAAAACCACTTAATTAAGGGAGCCTTGAGCATCTGGTCAACCCACCCCCACATTGACTGGGTCAAATCTCCCCACATACCACTTTTCTAAATAATAGCATATTGTTATGTTAAGCCTAACTTACGGTACAATCTTTATGCCTGGAATGAAAGCTCGTTATTTCTGCATTACTTTAAACCTACTTACTTAAATTTGTATGATATATTTTATCTGAAAAAAGCTTACAAATTATTTCTAAAAAACGCACTTTTTAGGTTGAAAACGCTCCCCATTTGATTTTTCCACACCTATTTCGATTAGCTGTATGAAACAAAGACTGTTGTTTGAGCATTCCAATAGCTTTGGTTGACACCTATTGGTAAAACTCTGAAATTATTTTAAATATGAAAACTGATGGGTGGGTCAAGCCTCCCGTATGGTCAACCCTCCCTTGTCTCCCCTAAATATTTTTAACTCTGCCATTTTGAATCCATAACATGAAACACTACTTAAATATAATATAATAAACTTCTAGATTAAATTTGAAAAGTCTATTAAAAAGTTATTCTAATTCAAACAATATACCGGGTGTTGTTAAAAGGTAAATGAATATCGGGGATTTCACGCTTGGTAGTATTTATTACATAAAACTTTAAATTATAATTAATACATAAAATGAAATATCAACTCAAATAGTTTTACCTACAAGCTTACAAGTGTTCAGTGTGAGCACATTTCGTCACATGGCACACGTCAAGCCGACAAATCAGTTCTTCCCAAACGTTGAGTAGCAAAGAAGCTCTGTTCAGACGCTCAACCGATCTGACGCCATGTAATTTCTACCTGCAGGGGTTCATAAATGATTGTGTATATGTGCCTCTACTACCAGATGACCATTGCAGCTGTTGCAATAATGACCCCACAAACACTAATCAACGTTTGGGAAAAACTGAGCTATCGACTTGATGTGTACCGTCTGACGAAAGCTGCTCACTTTGAACACTTGTAAGCTTGTAGGTAAAACTGTTGAGTTGCTCTTTCATTTTATGTTTTAATTATAATTTTACGTTTTTTGTAATAAATACTACCAAGCGTTAAAACCCCGATATTAATTTAGAAACACCCCGTATATGCAACTACCAATTGCAGAGAAGACATATCATACGATATGTATTTATACATTTAAAAATAAAATATTTAAATAATGGAACGGATGAAAGGCATATTTCTACAACAATATTCCACCATTAACTTCTCGTTGCAACCAACATTTTAAGAACTGAGTAAAAAAAAAATCATTCCTTCTTTTTTAAAAGAAGTGCTTAACAGCATGAATATTATTTTTCCGGTTTTATGTTCGTGTGTTTTGACATATGGTGAGAGATATTTTCAGAATGTCTGTCATGCTATTTTTCTTTTTCTGATGTCTTTAATTACGTTGTTATGCACCAGGAAAAGAAAAGCTTTCTATCCACGTGAAAATTAAACTGAAATTTGTTAAAAAATTCCTTGAATAGGTAAAAATCTGACACTTATGAATACTTATATGTTCAAGAGAGAGGGAAAAAAAGATTTTTATTTTGATATTTGCGTGTTATTTTAAACTTTCGTTGTAAATTTAAGACAAAGAACATTTTTGATATATGCACAGATCAACGACTAGGAAAGAGATACTTAATACTGTGGAAATCGCATGAAAGTAGTATGATTAAATATTTCATATTTAATTGGATTTATGAAAACCGTGTATAAGTGTCACGCAATGATTATTTATTTTAATGTTGAAATAACATATTTTTTTACGTTTTGTTATGAAAAACGCGTATTTAATGGAAACAAAATAGATCAAAATTTATTAAAATAGATCAAAATAGTGAAATATTGCATACAATTTTAAAGCTCGTATGGGTCCATGAATTTCCTGACTATTAAATTCTTCGGTACCAGTATTTTCTTATGGAAAATCTCTGGTTGAATAAAGCGAATTAAAACTAGATTTATTTTTCTATAAAAAAACTGATATTTGGCCTCGAAAATGACAGTACACGTACGAATCCTGAATTTTATTTATTTTTATGTGTAATTTATTTAACAAAGTGTCTCTTGATGCCTCTATATAGTGAATACATTTGTCAATAGTTCCAGTCACCAAACAATCTCCCTTGAATTGCTTAAAGTTATTAGCAGTTTAGTACTACAAAAATTCAGTTTCAAAATGCTTTACACATTGTGATTTTCTCATATTCCTAAGTCATCTAATTGGAAGTGTAACTAAGGAAAATATTTCATTTTGACCATAATTATATTATTTCAAATTAGTCATTGTCAATGATTTGCAATTTATCAATTATATAGATATGCTGATGAGCAACTACTTTACCTTCAATTTTCAAAAATACATGTGCGGAGACATGCAAAATGAATAGCAATTTAATCGAATAATAGCAATTCACTCTTAATGCTGGAAAGTAATAATGTAAAAAAAAAAAATCAGCATAAAAACTGTTTATAAGAGGAGTTTATTGAGTGTTTTGAAGTAATACTCATCACATACGTAAGAAATCAATACGATCTTAAGTTTATAAAAGTTTATATTATAATTCATTAACAATAATTGATATTTAAGGAAATATTATTTTTCTGACCGTATGGACGTCTGATCGCGCTCTAACTCTAGTGAATATACTCGGATTGCTTTGAAATTTTTGGATGTTATTGACGTTTACCATATCACGAACCCTATTTCAAATGAAGTTTGTAGCATGTTTAGTTCATCTACAGGGACAGTCAAAAGTATTCCGTTACATTACGGCAAATGGGAAAAAACCGTTTCAACTGTTTTTTAATGATATTACACGCATCCAAACATAACAAGGTTAATATACAATTATGAAATGCATTAAAATGTGCATTCTGCAGAATATGCTGTGCAAAGAATAGTTATTATTCATTTACACGGCCACACAAAAGAAATCCGTGACATACTGATGTACGGCGGGGGGATTGTTTGCGGCGAATTTTAATTATGTTAAACTATTGCATTTATAATGAAATTTATATACGTCGCTGAGGTTTACTATAAGTTATTTCATGCATAATACGAAGTGCAGAGCATTTACAAGAACACACAAAATATTTCAGATACTATATTGTATCAGAAGTGCTGTGCATTAGCGGTGATTGCTGGAAATGCATTTTCAATTATGATAGGCGCTTTTATGCTGCACTATATTTATGCATACTATATGGTATGTATAAATTCTATAATTTATATACAGGGCTACAGAAAAGTATTCGCAAGGGTTACTGGGTGTGAGCGCAAATTGCTTAAAGGTGGTTTTTAAATGAGCTATGCATTTTTAAGCTGAACTGAATTTAGTTTATTAAGAAACATTTGTAGAATACAGATAAAATGATATACAGGGCCACGCAAAGAATTGGATACATGGCCGTCTATGGATGATAATTTCTGGAAATATGATTTCAGTAGTTTTAAAAGTGTTTTAGTTTGAATAAATTTTATATAAATAGCGGCGTGTAATAAAGCTACTATTTAAACTACAGGACTGTACAAAAGTATTCAAGTATGTCTCCATCTATTAGTAAAAATTCCTGAAAAAGAAATTTCAACCTGTTATGCGTTTTTTTGCTGAACTAAATTTTCCCATTATATAGAATGTATATCAACATACAGATCAAATACAGGGATGCTCAAAAGAATTGGGATACATATTTGGCTATTAACGGCAACTGCTGAAATCAATTTTTTAAACGTTTAGTTAGTTATCTTATTTACCTCATTTCCCTAAATAACGAAGTTTTGTTAAAGCTTTCAGGGAGTGTTGGAAATTGTTTCATAATCTATGCTGTACGCATGATTTTTCTTTCTTTTTAACATATGAATATGGTTTTTAACAAATTACCTTTGAAACACATAGCCTGGTAGAAAATATAAGTATATACTAATACAAATATACCCAAGATACATTTATTTCATATTAAAAATAAAGGAAAAAGTTCTATATCCTGTTCTGGTTTGTTTGGCGATAAATGTTTCGATGTGGTTGTTGCGATCTTCAGCATTTAGAGTTGCTTTTTTTTTATTACGTGAAAGCTACTGGCGTATAAGTAATAATTTTGCATACATATATTTTTTAATTAATTTTTATGTAATATTGCGCAAATATATTTTTGTGCATTTTTATATATTTTAAGATGTATGTAACACTAACGTTTATAATATAATTTTATGTTTTAATTTCACATATATAATAAATATATAAAATATGAAATACATAAAATTATAAAAGTATTTTTAAGTATATAGTATTTATTTATATATGTATATAATATGTTTTTATGTATGTATATTTAAATATATAATTACATACATAATATATATAGAAATAATATGTATATAACTTTTTAATATAAAAATTAAAAAAAATAGTTTTCTCCGTCATCTTGAAAAATTTGGGAAGTTACTAAGAAAGACTTTTGGCAGCATTTTGGATTCCTTTGACAACCGTGCCAACCATAACAGTACACAGAATTCTTCACAAAATCACAGAGTGTCTATCAAAAATATAACTAAAATAGTGATTTTATCCATTGACGTTTTAGTCATGTAATAATGAATTATGTGACGAGTGTAAAAAAAGTCGTTTTTTTATACACTTAGGATGACCTTCGCATGCTTCCAGTGTATTTTTTTTATATTATAATTATAATTTGCTTATCATTTATTTGTCATAAAAAAGAAAAATCTAAAAGAAAATCATTTGACATTTCATAGCTTATGCCGACCTATTAGAAAACATTTCAGCACGGAACACTTATGAATTTTTAAACTTTATATATTTTTCGATAAAATTAGGCTTAAATATAATTAATAAAAATCAAACTCCAATTAAATAATATTAGAAATTCTTTGTAGACAATATAATTTAATTCCTCTTTTAAAATGTTTTAAATAAACAAAAGCGGCTAAACTTTAAATTGCTGAAAATAATTCAATTAAGTAAAAAAAAAAAAAAAAAAAAAAAAAAAAAAAAAATGCTCACTTTATAAATTAGTTTCTTTTCAAAAGAATAAAATACAATAAAATTGAAAAATTCCATTACATATCAAAACAAAGCCCATTGAAGACTTTTTTATTTAAAAATTTCTTTCGTTCCTTTTCTGAGGTAGCAATGATATACTCGAGAAAGAATTCCTGCGCTTAACTCTTCCCTCGAGATTATTTTGTTATTATGTTTACAAAAGAATAGTTTCATTAAGGCCAAAGAGCTTATTTATGTTTAGAATTTAATTTTCAGCTTCGTTTTTCAGCATTATCAACTTTTTGTAATCTAAATAGATTATTTGCTATGTGTTTTTGTCTTGTAAGTTAGTGTCAAAAATTGGCATTAAATCTTTGTTTACAAATAGCTGTTGTACATTATATTAAAATATTTTAGGAAAATATGTTTGAATGCTTTGACTACGAAAAAAGCCGTTCAGCTGAAATAAAGACTGTTATAGATATATCATTTTGTTAAGAGGTTAGAAATAATGAGCAGAAATCTTAAACATTGTTGAAAAAAGTTAATTTTATGTTTAAATGTGTATTTATTTTATTTAACGAAACAAATATGCATATCGATAATATATCTCACTGAAATTCATAATGCTACACCGTGGAAAAAGACAAATACTTATTAATCTTTGAAAACATATAGCGCGCACGAAGGGAAATATACAATTAAATCTTCAGAGTTACTCGGAAGATGCTCAAGGTTCCTATAATCCCACTTTATCTTTAAAAAAAAACATTATATTTATTTAAAGAAGAGTTTATAAGAACATACTTTTATTTGCAGCCAGTGAATAATAATAATAATAAAAAAAACATTTCCTAAAAGATTCTATAGTACATGAATAAGTTATATAAATACGAAATATTGGGTTTTAGGAGGATATGAATTCTCAATTACACATTTTCTTCTGTGTAACAAATTTAAACCATTTAATATTAAAATTGAGCGAAAGCAACTATTAATATTAAAATAATTATACTCTACATTATCTAAACAATAACAATTCAATTACATCAGAACTATTAAAACTCACAATTATTAACACTAAGGGGACGAGGGACCTTTAAAATCAATTTTTTATTTTTGTAAATATGACTTTAAATATTTTTCAAGGGTACATTATATGCATTATATCATATATTTACCACAAAAATTTATTTTGAGGAATAAGAAGCAATTTTCCGTACTGTTTTAGAACTTTTTAAAATACTCCATGTGAACTGTGTAGCAATGAAAATCTCCAGTAATTTTTTTTATATAAGTTTGGTTTATATATATATATAAATAAAACTGTGATTCGAACTAGATATATCTGAATATAAAGGTAAGGAAAAAAAAAATATTTTCTCATTTTTTTTAATTTTTGAGCCAAAAAAAAAAGAAAAAGTATTTTTTTTTTTTTTTTTTTTTACTTTTTTATTCAAATATATCAAATTCGATGTACAGTTTTATTTATATAGATAAATCAAACTTATATAAAAATATATTGGTGATTTTCATCGATATTAATGTGCAGTTCGCATGGTATAACGACTATCCTGTTATATATCCCCCCTCCCCCCGCAGTTTCACTTAAAATTAAGTTTAATACTTTATTTATTTTAGTGTACTATAGTCTGCAAGTGCAGCCCCTAAATTAAATCTAAGATTTAAAAAATATATCACTTGCATTAATAGTTCCTCACATTTAAATTAAACTATTTTAGTTAATCATTTCTTTAAAAAAATAAAAGTCATTTCCTTTAATAAAATAAAACCAGTGATTCAGTCTTCCAATCCTACTTTGAGATACTTTCTCACATACGGTTTAACCTTGTAGAAAAACGTTAATGCGATTAGTTTATACAAAAACATTTTAACTTTTCTACTATCCTTATTTGGTCATGAATCCAGCACATCATTAAGAATCACTTAACATGTGATCTATTCATTAGATTTATTTTCGCACTGCATCCTAAAGTCCAGACCGTTATATTCAAGTATTATAATGCGGCATATTTTTGTAACAGCTGCAAGCTGCATCTGTCTCAGCAACTGCATTTCCACATGCCCTTTCGCCTAATTATTCTGTGATTGTTTTCCCCCATCTCTTTATTCAGAAACATTTTCCGTTATACTTAACCGCATTTGTATCAAAGTACAGAGTATCTTTTCATTTCCCAGACCACAAGAATCTGGAAACCCTGTACGCATTTCGAATACATATAAGTTCACCGCATGTATTTGGCCAATCCTTTTTACCAGCCAATGTTTTTGTTTCCTTTGTGAATGGCTCAAAATACTTGTATAGTGGCGACATTGTATCACACCAATCACGTGAATTTTAATTGCATAATCAAGTGACTTCTGCTCTGACTCTTCCCTCATGATGCTGCTCTAAAAAGAGGCTAATGTTTTCGTCCCCTGTTTGTACCTCTACCCGGTGCTAACTCTTCGTATATCATATTGAAGTTTTTAACATCTTGCTATAGCTGGATTATAACATGTTTTACTTTTACGATCAGCCGCGGCCGTAAAGGACCACCACATCACCATCATACATGGGGCATTTTGAAAAGTTCTAAAATATTACCAAAAATTCCTTTTTTTCTCTTTTTTGTGGTAAATATGTGCAATCATGCATATAATGTACCCTTAAATAATATTTAAAGTGAAATTTACAGAAAAAAACAAACAAAAAAAGAACATGATTTTAAATGTCTCTGTCCCCTTAATGTTAAACTTATAGATAAATTTATCATGCTAGATAGTAAAACTGGGTCGTTGGACGTTAAAAATATTACTTGCAAATTATCAGCAGGTTTTAAAAATCTACAAAGTTTTAAAAGCACGTTTTAAAACCACTAAATTTTCTGAAATTTATTGGAAGGAACGAGAAACATTTTTTTAGTAATGTAAATAAATCTGAAAAAGATTTTTTTTTTTTTTTTCACGTTTACAAAGATAAAGTTTGTCTTTTCCGTATCTTGGGAAATCGTTTGGTATTACTGAATGTGATTGAAGCAGAACCGAACGCCTTAGCATATAATAAAGTTTGCGCTAGGCTGCCACTGCTTTTTAAATTTCCAAGTTTACATAAACACATATTTAATTTTTGCACCCGTTACTTACTACTCAATATATATACCGCAAAATAATTAACAATGATCGTTTTTAAAATCTCCATCAAGCGACTGTTGATTTTTTTTCTAAAAAAAGCAATGGAGATTTAGTCCCTGTTGCTGAATCGCCTTTTGAATAAATGAAATTATTGAACGTATATCTCCACTGACCACCTCAATCTTTTCAACTGTCTCCAGTGGTTGAAACAGCACGACAATCACCATATATAATTAAGCTTTCGCTTCGCTGCTGCTGTTTTTTTGATTTTTCAAGTTTACGTAGACACACCATTTTTTGCGCAGTGTAGTTTTGACGACTCCATCGAAAGAATGCTGTGTTGTTTTATAAAGCAGTAATGGTAAGTTAGTTCCTTTTGCTGAATAGCCGCTTTGAATGGATGCGTTTATTGAACGTAGATCAATAGATGCATTTATTGGCCACCTGCTTGTTTTCGAAAGTTTATATTGCATGAAGCAGCACCAAACAGCTCAGCAGAAAATAAAGTTTTTGCTTCGCCGCTGCTGATTCTTTACTTTTCAAGATTAAGCGAAGATTTTTTCTCGCACCAGGTAACGACACAGAATAAACCATTCTCTTTTGGTACATGTAGATATTCATTTTCCTTCGATAATGGTTAAAAGTAAATGGCACCTACGTCATTAAATCCTGGTTAAAAGTAAATGGTAACCTGTGTCATTTATAATCTCTTCCGTTGAATAAAAATCGGATTTTAACTCACAGAATATCGATTTTTCACTACGTTTGGTGAAAGGCTCCACTCCCCCATATAAATATTAATTTGTAATTTTGCATATCACTAATTTCATAAAATAACGTTCGCTGTACATTTCTAGTAGAAATGTATAGCTAATGTTATTTTATGTTGTAGAAATATATCTATGCTTTTTTTGCATACCATTATTTTCATAAAATAACCTTTATTGTACTTTTTTAGTGGTAACGTACGTTTTGCTTTTTTGCATAGCATTATTTTCATAAAAGAATCTTTGTTATACTTTTCTAGTAAAGATGTACCGCATAAATAGTCGTTTGAAAATAATTTTAGATTGAAGAATATGTATATATATATATATATATTTGTTTTTCACTGACATATGCGCTACATACACATGAGTACAGTTGATAGTCAGATTTAGTCGCTATTTAATAATTTTAAATTAAAAAAAAACCTACAAATAAATATTAGAAATGGAAGAAAAGAGCATCGAGTTATTATTTATCGCATATTTTAAGAATAAGATGAAATTTTAGTGTGTATATTTTTTTTTCTTTCCCGAGTTTCAAGTTCACAAATGATTTTTTATTACTGGAGTTAAGTCTGATAAGAACGAAAAGAGTTTAAAAAATACCTGTTCTTACTGCCAAATAAAACAATAGTAACATCAGGAAACATAAAACAAAATTACGTCGATAATATGATTTACCAAAAAAGCCGCAAGAAATGAGAAAAATATATGTGTTCAGTTAAGAACACAAATGGTTATCTGCTTTTAAATTCAGTGACCTAAATATTTTCCACAAAATTTCATGTCGTGTAAATCTATAAGTAAAAGGAACATCCGTATTTATAGCATAAATATAATCTTGCTTGTGTTTATTTCGAAAGAGATTACATTTTAACTTCAGTCTTTTTTTAATTAAAGACTGTTTTCCTGATGTTTTATTTAGTTTGTCAATATATCAAATATTTGATATTTAATTTATTTACTTAATATAATATTATTTTAGCATCTAATATATTTAAGGGATTTTCAAGATAGTAACATGTATCCCAATCTCAACTTTTTAATTTTACAACCGATAATTATGTCCACAATTTGAAAC
The DNA here is from genome assembly GCA_963932465.1 of Maratus speciosus. Taxonomy (NCBI): domain Eukaryota; kingdom Metazoa; phylum Arthropoda; class Arachnida; order Araneae; family Salticidae; genus Maratus; species Maratus speciosus. Next base: position 538,387,687 of record OZ010786.1, on the reverse strand, counting down.
ATGTTCATTATATGGGAAATTCTTGTTATAAAATATTAAAACTGAAATTTTTGTGGAATATATTTATTAAATTATGCATTTATTTATTGTGTATTTATTAAAATATAATGGGGAACACGGTTAAGTCAAACTTACTTTCAACAATACAAAATTCATAATGATATATTTTAATTCTTATTTTTAATTATCTTCCCCTTAACTACGTCAGTGGTATTTATTTATTTATTTAAATATTAATTATGTTATTACTCATATGTTTATTTTGTATTTGATCGAATCAAAAATGCTGAAAAATGCACGCTTTTACAGAAGCTAATTGGTGGAGAACTCTAACAAACATTTAAAAAATATGCAAATCTCACTAATTCATTTTATAATGAATTAAAATATATTGCTTTTGGGAAAGAAAATAAAATAATAATTCGTACTAACACATTACATTGATGTTTTCTTGTTTTTACAGTTGCGCCGCTCTAGAAGTACTATTGCGAATATATATTACTTTATGCTTATGACATATCTGAAATACTTTTTGTATAATATGAAAAGAAAAATAAGAAATTGCAAGTTTACACTTAAATTTTAAAGAAGTCTAATTTTTATGAATTTTAAGAAATATAAGCATTTTTAATAAAACATAAAACAACACAAAACAAAATTAATGTCGTTGTGAAAACAAGCTATGGAATGGTTTATTATAATAAGCGGTTCATTACTATATACATATATATGTATATTATATCATGTTTTATTAAAAATGCTTATATCACGTAAAATGCATAAAATTTAGACTGATTTATTTAAAATTTATAAGCTTCCCCCCCTCTAATATTAAACAAAGAGCATTCCAAATATGTCATAAGCATAAAGAAATATTGATATATGTATAGTTAAGACTTCAAGATCAAGGGAGACGTATACAATAGGTATAGCAATACAGATTTGTCTCATACATCTAGCAACATTATAGATACGCAATAATACAACATTGCCTTCCACAAATGTTACAGTCTCCCTGGTTATAGATAACTGAAAGATAAAGGTGGTTTGTGATTTCCAATGAGCATACCATATCTTTAAGACCTAAGAAAGATCCACAAAATAATTAAATATTGATTTGTTGTTCTAAAAATGAAGAAGGAAGGCATCACTTAAACACAGCAATGATAATTAGATAAAGAAGACTTTTGAAAGTGGAAGATGAACTATAATATTCGTGTTTCTTTTTCACAAAGAATATATAGTAGTTTAAAAATAATTGTCAGTCACAGTATATTTTCAAATATGTAAACATAGATGTTAACATTTTTTTAAATGTATAGCATAATTTATAACGTTCTTTATCGTGTAAGTGCAACTTTAAATTTGCTTTTTTCGTGTAAACAGTAATTTTCAATAAAATTAATATTAAGTAGACTAGCTCTCTATATATTTATGCAAATATTTTTAGAATGTGGTATTTATCATCAGTATGTTTTATGGTTTAATAATAGTTCTGAATTAAAGTATGAATTTAAAAATTCGCAAATTTCAATTTTTTTTTTTTTCTTTTTTTTTAATGTTCAGTCAAAATAGTAGAAGAAACAACATTCTCCCAGATTTGGACTTTACCTTTTATCCCGTATAAGTAATACAAATAATAAAAAGAAAAGTGCCCATTTAAACTGATAGCATTAAGCTCACAGACTATTTACGCTAATTGTACATCATACTCTTATTTAAGAAAAGAAAAATAATAATGACCCTCAAAAAATACATTAAGAGGGAATAATTCCGTCATTTCCCCAATTTATACTTAATCAAAGAACATCCAAATCTAGTCAGGGATGCGCCTTATCAGAATACACCATTATACCGAATTTAAGACAAATCCGATAATTCTGCATGAAAAACACATCATATAAATTAAGGGACGTGTTAGCCTCCCGTTCATCCCTCCTTTATACCTAACCAATGAAAACCGACAACTAATCAAGGAAGCACCTTATCGGAATGAACATTTGAAAAAAAATTGAAGCAAATCGGATATTTTGATCCCGAGTTATCGCCTTACGTACATACATATGTGCTTACCTATATTCAAACAGAGCATGCGTGCACATTAGCTCTTAGGCTTTGAAAGACTGTGAGCTGAAAACGGAAAAAAAATCTTTCAGTATGTGTTTAATTTTAATTATTATTTTTTAACTTTTTCCCCTATTTTATGTTGAACAGAGCCATCTATCTGTGTTTCTGTAACTATTTTTTCGCTTAATCTGTTTCCCCATGTCTTGAATAGTATTCGTATGAATATTTTAGTTTAAAGATTGGAAATCTATGAAAAGTGTGCAATAAGAAACCACTGCTGTGTCACATTATGTCATAATAGATTTATTACTTTTTTCCTCTTTAAAAATTACATTTCAATTAAACACGCATATGTTGCAATTGAAGCCTGTACTTGCCCGGCAATCAAAAGATCTCAATAAAATATTTAAGTGAAATTTCCGAACGTGCCTATTTGAAACACCAACATTAAACAGTACTAAAATACACTAAAACCACTAAATAACGGATAACTTAGAAGCATAGAATTTGTCCGCTATTCGGAAGTGCGCGTTATTTGGAGGGGAAAATGTACAAATACATAGGAGCTGGGAATCGACTTAACTAGACTCGAATAACTAGAGTTTCACAAAATTCGGGAGTGTCCGTAATGGGGGTGCTACTGTGATATATATAATACATTACACTTTTAGATTAAATCTGAAAAATATCTATGAAAAATCACTTTATTTCAAAGATATATCGATATTTCAGGGTTATTATTTGAACTGCAAAATACAGATAATAAACATATCAAACGATATTTATTTATTCATTTATTAATTAAATAATTAAAGAGATCAAAGACATATTGTAAATGCAGTATTTCACTGTTAATGTCTCCTTGAAACCAAACATTTGAAGAATCGTGTTTAATAATTTCATTCTTTCATTTTTCTCAAGAAGAGCTCATCAGTATGAATAATATTTTTTTACATTTTACATTCCTGTGTTTCGAAATATGTTGAGAGATATTTTCAGACAGTCTTTCATAATATTTTTGTTTCACCGGTGTCTTTAATTATCTTGTTATGCATGCAAAAAATAAAATTCTCGATTCGTGTGAAAATTAAATTAAACTTAGTTAAAAATATCTTGAAGAGGTTTGAGAACATGCACAAATCTACCACTAATGTATACAATTATATTCAAGAGAAAATGAAAGATTTTTTTAAAAAAAATTTAAATATTTGCGTGTTGTTTTAAACTTTCATTTCAGAATTAAGAAAAAGAATGTTCTTGATATATGCACAGATCAACGACTAGAAAAGAAATACTTAATATTGTGGCAAGTGCAAGAAACTAATTTGCTGACATGTTTCCTCTTTAATTGGCTTCACAAAAATGTACATAAGCACTAAAACATACTTATTTGTTTTAAACAATTTAAATCTAATGACATAACATAATCTTTACATTTTGTTATGTAAAACTCATAAGTATATCAATTAGAAATAGAATGATTGCTAACACTTTATTTTATTTTGATTTATTTATGTAATTAAAGAAGCACTTCATTTTGGAAAACAACTGAATATGTCTCTATATTGTAAAATATCTAATATTTATGCGTTTTAGAACGAAAATAAGTAACTCTGATTACAATAAAAAATATTCTTTACAATTTAGGAATATGTATTATCACGATGACAATTGATTGTGAATTTTTTTTGTTAAAATATTTAATACATGCCTTTATTATTGTAAAATTGGTAGGACATGCCATTTATGACATAAAAAAATACACAGAGAGTTCAGAGATAGATGAGAGAAAAAGTGTTAGTTTGGCGTAAAGCTAAAAATATAGCCATGAAACTGGTTTAAAATCGGTCACAATTCTGCCCAAACATCTGGAGATCGGCTTTAAAAACCTCGCAACACTCAATGTATCACCCTTTGTACCACGTGCTTGTCATATTTTGGCCGAAATGCTTGAGTGATAACTGACATCATATTTCAAGCAGTTTTGACCGTATAGTGCATCTCTAATGGACTCTGCGCACACATCTCTGACGTACACTCTGAAAAGAATCCTCTGCTTGGTGCTACAAAGATACGATAACTGGATAGAAAACAAAGTATGCAATAACTCCGCTTCATGAGCTGAGGCAATGACCACAACCATATCATACCGAAGTAAAAGAGTTGATTGAAGGGTTGATGGTAATCAAGATCGTAAAGTATCAGCAATATGGGAACATAAATATACTTAATATAGTATTCCTCACGATATGCAAACATATTTATGCTCGACACTATTTGTCTGTGATGGATACACTATTGACGGAAAAAAATGAGCAACATTACCCTCAAATTTAAATAATTAGACTGATTCAAAATTAATCTTTAAGGCGTAAATTATGTATGGCACTTTAGTCTACTGTATTATGACTTTTTATTGTAGAAGTGTGGATATTAATATTCATTCGTAATTTTTGCGCGCATTCCTAGAAATAAAATGATAGTATACACCGGATCGGTGAGGTATAGACTGCAGGGGGATGCAGCAAGAGATAAACCTATTTTTATAATATGCCACAACAGCTCTATTGATTGCCTATCTAGCAGCTGCTTCGATGTTGTCGCTTAAGAACCGATAGCATTAAACACTATTATTCCTTAGAGTACCCTGAACCTACCTTTGACAAATACTTTTTTTTTAATTAAACCAGATGGGAAGATCTTATTACAGCCTTTTAATTTCATAGAAATATACGAAAAGATACTATAGAATTTTTTTCAAGGATATATATATCTTTTCACTATTTAAATGAAATGCTCATAAATTGTTTTGACAATAAATAATTTCCAAATAAATTGAACTTTAGCAAATAAAATAAATTTTATATCAAATTAGTTTCGCATAACAGAAAATATTAATAAACTAAGAAACGATTGGACAGAGATACACATAGATCTAAAATTTCCTATCTTCCTCTACAAGTAAATAAAAAACTGACAGAGATGTTTTATAAAATGCGGGTAAGAAAACCTTCAAATAATTATTTTCTGAACAAAACTCACTATCATCTTTCACAAGCAATTTATTTTTTTTATGAAACTCAATATCATTTTCCTCATTCTTTATCGCGTGTAAACAACCGAAGCAAAATATGAAACTATGATGACCTTTTTAAATATAAATCTCGTAATTTTTGGCAACACAGCGTCATTTGATGTTTAGAATAACATATATTATACAGGTTGATACCTCCAGTAACTGACACAATAAGGATTTTCTTTTAAATCACAATTACAAAGTTTAAAATCTCTTTTAAATGTAACTCTGTTTTTAAAATTTTAGTAGAAATACATACGAAAATGATATTTTTTATGAAATTGAAGAAAAAAAATGTATTTTTTATTATTTACATTTTTTTCATAAATATGATAAATAACTCTAGTAATTAACATAATACCTATTTCGGAAAACCAATTATAAAAATATAGTAAAGTGGGACAGATGCCGCAGAGATTGTGTTGGCGACACTAGCGCTCCGTAGGCCAATTTAAGAATTTCGTTGTGTGCCCAAATGCTGTCTGCTATGTTGTATGCGTTTACACTACTTAATTGTCAGTATTTACATATTTATACACGTTTTTATGGTTCGAACCTGCATGTTGCTAAAATTATTCTAACAAAGTTTTATAACATATTTTAAGCAAAATAAACAGAGATTCCATCCCAAAACTGATTGCAACTGTAGACTATATCCTCGTAGAATACAGACATCTGCTTGCCTTTCTCTCGCGTCACTCACATGACACAAAATGGCGACGCCGCAACTTACCCGTCACTTTAGGCCGGATGCCGCACCGAGCTTGAGGGACAGATGCCGCAAAATATATTTTTGTTTTTCTGTTCAATAAATTCATCACTGCGATTTAAGTAGAACTTTGATGAGTAATGAGATTAAGTAGAACTTTAAATGAACGTATATTAGCGCATTCTGCTACTTATCAAAATATTCTCTGGAACAGTGGGGGTTAACCAAGTATAAATAAGGAAAACGTAGGTCGTTTACAATACTCACCACTATTAAACAATGGTCAAAAGATCTATACAGCCAAGTAAGAGAAAGCAGAAGGCTGCAGACATTACAAGCACAGATTTTATAAACAAGAAAAAAAGAAGAAAGAAATAAAAAGCAAAAGAAGCAAGAAAGCGTCAAATAACGACAGCTTGGCGGAGGTAAAATGTGTAAAACAAAGGAAGGCAAAGATCAACTTGAAAACACCTCACTTGAGGAAGAAACTGAAATCTGAGTCATTTTCCGATAGTGACGAAAGTATTCTCTTATGGATTCTGAAGGCAGTATTGGATTGGAATTTTATGACTCTGAATGTGCTGAGTGTCTGGAGTCATATCAAGAAACAAAGTCTAAAGCGATATGGATTCAGTGCATAGCATGCAATCGGTGGCTGCAGGGAACATGCAGCCACTCTTGGAACGGAAAATGTGGTGATTGTGGGCGAATAGAAATACGAAATACAAAAATGAGAAGAAAAGTCAAAAATAAAAAGACTACGGCCTAAAATGAATGAAACTAGTACTTAAGAGCAAACTACGATGGTCGCCTGGATATAAACAAGTGGTTTATATCTTTTAAGTAGATTTCGTATGAAAAACTACCTATTGGGATCGTTCCTATGTTGGAATTTCTGAAAAGTTTTTGCAGATCTACACCGATCATGACCCCTAGAACCCAAAATCTCCCTGATATATATACCATATATATAATATATATACCCTGATATATACCATACATATACCCTGATATATAACCACCCTATATATATATATATATATATATATATATATATATATATCACTTTTTTCTGGACACGATAACTTTCGTAATTCTGCACCAATCTCTTCTAAACTGATACATAAAATCAATGGGCATGAAATCTCGGTCAAGTTTGTTAATGGGCAAAATCGGACAAAATGGATGGAAATAGGGAGGTGTTTTGTGAAAACAGAAAACCCCCCATAACTTCTTAATTTTTGTACATATAAAATCAGTTTAAAGTTTTTATTACTTCTAAAAATAGGGCCAAAAATTTATGTACACAGATTTTTGATAGAGTTAATAATGGGCTCAAGGGGCGAAAAAATAGTGTTTTTGGAAGAAAAAAATTCATAACTTCGTCAATTCTCAAGATATCAAATCCAGGTAATTTTATTATAAATTTCATTAACGTTATCTACAACTTTTATATTCACAAGTTTTTGATAGGACCAAATCGTACCGCAGAAAAAATTAAAAACGAAAACAAAAAGGGGGTTTGAAGAAGAAAAAAATCCATAAATCCATCAATTCAAAAGATATAAAATCACCATGAATTTATCATATATCTTTTTAATATTGTCCACAATATCTATATAGACAAGTTTTGGATAAGACCAATTCGTACAGCAAAAACAAATTAAAAATACATACCGGTTGAAGAACAAAAATCATCTTAGTAAGGGTGTATTCAAATCCAAACTGCTTCTTTTCTGACTCATTTTACAATTCATTTTTGCTCTCATAGTCTTCCAATCGGTACGTTTTCTTACTTAGAAACTACACTGGTGTCCAAAATTAAGGACCAATCACAAAATGCTAATTTTCAAGTACGCGAATACTCAAAAGGAAATAATACAATTCGAATAATTACTATCTCTACACCACAGCTAGTCGCTTTAACATCTCATTCATGTCACACATGGTCACAAGTGTCACAGTCACTACGGTGAAGCAAAAAAAAAAGGAAATTCCATACATCTCATTATGAGTCTCAAATGATCACTATATGCGACTCCACTGAGACGTGACTGTGACTGCTGATTTCTGACGAGCCAACATGTAACTTTACAATGTAGATACATTGTGACACTCATGTGACTGTCCTCCGTAGACTCAATTTCAAAGTGATCGCGAACGCTGCATTGCGATAAGGTACCAATTAATGTCACTTTAAAGTCACATGATGACTGTCAGGTGACAGAGAGACTACTATAAAATCACCAGTGTGCTCTTTTGTGAAAAGTCACCATGTGACTGTATTGTGATATTATTTGGTGACGTATCATATTGCAACGTTCATGATGATTTTGAAATTGAGTCTAAAAATGACAGTCAGACGAGAGTCACAATGTAACTACATTGTAAAGTCACCTGGTGACTCGTCACAAAGCAGAAGTCACACTGACGTCTCAGTGGAGACACATATAATGATCATTTCAGACTCATAATGAGTGTCTGGAATTTCCTATTTTTTGTTTCACCGTAGTGACTGTGACACTTGTGACCATGTGTGACATGAATGAGATGCTATATGGACTAGCTGTGATGTAGAGATAGTAATTATTTGATTTATATTATTTCCTTTTGAGTATTCACTTACTTAAAACTTAGTATTTTGTGACTGGTCCTTAATTTTGGACACCAGTGTATATAATGCACCGTAATAGTCGTTTTTTTTTTATAGAGGCAGAATATATTTTTAAAAATGCTGTTAAAAATGGCAATTCGAACCCAATTTACCGAAGCGGATTGTGTTGGAAAAATCATTGTATTAAGGATGCACTCAATCCAAACTGCTTATTTTCTGACTCATTTTTAAATTCATTTTTGCTCTAAAACGCATTTAATTGGTTTCGCTTATTCAGAAACTATATAATGTACCGTAATGATCGATTTTTTGATAGAGGCAAAATATATTTCAAAAAATTATGTCAAAGTGGGCATTTTGAACGGAATTTCCCGAAGCGCTTATGTTAGAAACGAAAAATATTGTCATTCTGAGAAAATAATTGTTTATATATCAAGTTTTAATTAATTGAACAAAAAAATAAAAACACAGGTCGCTTATAAATCTCTTCAAAAATCACGTCAACAAGTTTCATAATTTTTTTTTAATTAAAAATGAATCTGGAATTATGCCAGAAAATTTCGAGTTGGTGAACATGGAAAAGTATCTTTTTGAATACCGCCCTAACATGATTCTGATAAAACCAGTTACTATATAAACATGAAATAAAAACTCGTCAAAAGCGGCCAGATAATATTGTTAAAGTGTATTTATCTCTAATCATGATATAGTATTTGTTTGTGAAATTAGTATATTTGACTTCGAAATCTACCTCTTCCTGTAGGACGGGCAGGCAGGAATTTTTTTGTAATTACGCTCTCTATTGTTTCCAGTTTTGGAGAGAGTGGCACCGATGGGATACGAACCCCGGATCTCATGATCAGGAGGCGAGAACTCTAGCGTCAAGCAAAAGGCCAAGCCAGTTACTCTAAGGTAGTAACTCGTTTTATACTGATCATGTGAGATGAGATCGCTACACACTCCCTCCCCAGTGAGAAAGACATCTTGTCGATGTCGGACGAGCGATATGCACTCGTGAGTCGTGAGTGATGAGCAGCATGCCAGGCTTATGGCTGGAGATGATTTGTTTGGTGCTGTCATCTGTTCGTTATGTGTGGGGGGGGGGTGATTGTTGTTGAAGGTTGCGTGTTTTCTCCGGGTTACCACTTTGGAGAGAGTGGCGCCGACGGGATTCGAACCATGGATCTCATGATCAGGAGGCGAGAACGCTAGCATCGAGCAAAAGGCCAAGCCAGTTACTCTAAGCTAGTAACTCACTTTATACTGATCATGTGAGATGAGATCGCTACACAGTAAATTTTGTTTTCTTTTTTTGCCTTAAGTTTTATTTTTTGAGCTTTCTCTTTTGCAATTTCGTTAAACTTTTCACAATTTAGTGATATATATAATTTATGTAAGTTAACTGTTATTTATTTCCTTTTTAAGTAGTTTGAGGAAATAAAAATGTGATTTACTTGAAAAAAAATATAACCAGTATTTATTTTTTCTCCATGCGGCATCTGTACCACACCCCATGCGGCATCTTACCCAGCACATAAAAAATGATGTTAAAAAAGGTCGTTTGGGAAAATAATTATGCCTGCTTTATTAAGAGGACTTTAACTTGTTTAACATAGAAATTTGATTCATGATTTCTGGTACTTAGTGTTTTTTTTTTTTTTTTTTTTTTTGCTTTATTGTACATTTTAAAAGAAGAAAGGTAAAACTGCGACATCTGTCCCCACTTTACTATATAACAGTTAAGACAAATAAGTTACCACAAGAGGGCATTACTTTGCAGAATATTTCAAGAAAATGCTCTTTAAATTGTATTTCTGTGAAGTGTTAGTTACTGGTTAGGTGACAATTACTGGAGATTTCACCATTTACCGTTTTCATAACTTAATTTTGCTTGTGTGTTAGTATATTTTTATAATGGTTTATGAAACCAAGTACAAGAATGTTTTATAAAATAAAATATCATTATACTGTTATGTACTGAAAGTGTAATTGTGTAACGTAATAAGAAAGGTTTGCAATACAACATTTTAAATCTATAAAATATTTTATGCAATGAACGTTTTAAGAAATGGTTTCTTATACGAAAGACAAAATAAATAAAAACAAAATAAAGAAAAGACAAAGTATTTATCATTTTTATGAAACAGACCCTAACAAAATCTTCATATAAATGAAGATTACAAAAAGAAAACGCTGAAAGTACAAGAAAAATCGATTTTTTTTTTTTTTTTTTTTTTTTTTTTTTTTGAAAAAAAAATTTAGATGCCAAGCTTAACAAACGTGAGAATCCTTGAAGTGCCAGCCAGCTCTAGTATAATAGTATAAAAAAGAGTAGAAAAATGGTTCTGAATGTGATGAATTTATAAGAGCTGAATGTGTCAAACGAAGTGAGGTGGAGCACTATGAAAGTGCCAGTGATGAGATCATCGGCGACTTGTGGCCATTATACAACTTGATCATGTTGTTATTTTTTACATCAATGGGATATTTTTAAGCAAGATGCAAGTTATTAAATAAATAAATAAAAGTAATGTTTACAAATGATAATATTAGGTATTTAAACACTAAACGAAAAGAAGGTGGGTACCTACATTTTAAAGTGTTTAACTAAGTAGAAAACGCTGTAAGTAACAAGAGCCCAGAAGGAGTGAAATGGAAAAAGTACCAGAAGTAGGAATTTTTCTTTTTTTCTTTCTCTTGAAAAATGTCCTCTTTTGGACTGTCGGCGTTCTCCATTCTTAGTCCTCAAATAATCTAGAGTATAAAACCACACAAGAACGAAATGAAATTAAATTCGCATTTTCAATACACTTTGAGTAGTCACAATGCTAGATATACCTCCACTGACGATTTCTCCTTTTAGTAAGATGACTTTGATTTATTTTTGTTATTAATTGATATAATTCGTAATCTTAAAAAAAAAAAAAAAAAAAAAAAAAAAAAAAAAAAAAAAAAATGTTGAAGTCATTATTAAATCTGCATTAACATAAAAAAAATATTTTATGTCACTGCTAGAGCTTTAAATTCAGGTTGTTAATTTATAATTGATTTTAGTTTTTTCCAGATTACATGAACTTTTATGATTTGGTAAATAACAAGTTTTTATGAATATAAGTGAAATTCAAACTTTTCGTCTTACTCGCATTCTTATTTTTTATCTAGAAAAATAGCTTTTAACATGGATATGAAGCAAGTTGTTGCTGCAACGAAATTGAAGTTACTAAAAACACGTTAAATAAATAAGAATGTTCTGTCTAATCTATTAGGTTTTCTCTAACTAAATTAAATAGCAAAAAATTATTATATAATTTTCTTAACTTAAAATACATTTTCTAAGTTCCATAGAATTTATAATTTTAACTACTTGTTTTACAATATTTTTGTAGCGTATTTTATTCAATGTTCCAATCAAATTTTAAATTATCGATTCTGATACAATTTTTTTTAGATTTTGTACTATGCGAAGTTAGATTTCCTTACGTCTATTGTTATAATGGGACATATCTAGTAGATTGTATGCTTAATCAAAATTATATATTTTTTGGAAGTAATTTTAGCAAGTCAGTGCGCCTTATAGCTTATTTATTAATTACACTGTCTGAGCTTTGAAATTGGTTTCGGAATTTTTCAGTTCAATTATTTTTTTTTTAATTAAGAATTTTTTTGCTTTGATTTCTTTCCTTTAATATATATATATATATTTGAGAGGATGTATTCGTTTTGTCTGGATTAAAAGCTATGCTTCATGTTATTTCATAAACCGTTCACTGCTTTAAATATAAATATAATATACTTTAAATGCTTTAAATATAAATAAATATGATAGTACAAAATGCTTCAAGCATTGCGGTTTTCTCATTTTCGTAAACCTTGTCATGTAATTTCAAAATATCACTATGTAACACATTTAATTTTGATGATATTTTTATTTCGTTTACATCAGTGATATTTTCAAATTAATTTGTTACAGCGCATAGAATTGCTAAAATAATTACATTTATTATAACAAACTCTTCACGATCTTAATAGAAAAATTGTAAAAAAAAAAAAAAAAAAAAAAAAAAAAAACAGTATACAAAAACTTTAACGTCTTCGGTCCCTGTTTCCCCATACGGGGACCTCTGTTCTTTTCATTATAAAAACTAAAATGCCCGATTCTTTTACATTTACACACCACTTCTTAATAACTGAATGTTTTTTGCGTTCAAAGCAAACGAATAAATGGCAGCATCTAAGCTGATTCTCACATAAAATAAATGTTATTTTCATCTGAGTTTGCAAAATGCCTAAAAATGCCCAAAAGAGAGTATGACTAAGAAAGTGAGAAATTAATAAGTAATGAGTAATAAGTAATGAATAATTAATAATTAGTAAGAAGTATTTAACTTAAATCTTTTTCAATAAAAATTTTTCAGGATTTGTAGATTATTTACTTGTTTAAAGCTCTTAAATTTGTGATTGCGTTAATCTATGTTAATTGTTGCGTAATCTTCAAAATTTTATCTCAACTCGGAAGAGGAGAGATCACGTGACATGGTTTTCACATTATTTTTTTGTATCTGTTTGCATTAAAAAACTGATTGTTTTGTTCATCACGTTTTATTGATTATTGTGATTTCATTTTGTAAAATGGCAACAGTTTTATCATTGGAATTTTGTTATTTAAGAAATGTAAGAATATTCTAGATAGTTGAAATGTAGAAATGTTTTGAAATGAACGCTTAAGATGTACAAAGTTTACAAAGTATTATTATTTGTTGTTATAATAAATGTTTTGTATGTGATGTTAATTGAAAAACTTTTTTCTGCATTAGTCAAACAAATAATAGCATCGGGTAGATGCTTCTTATCTATAGTAATGCTTCTGGTTATTAGTTTTTAAATCGCATCAGATGAACTTTAATCTTCTGTCTGCAACATTAATGGTTATTAAACTGATGTTTTTAAGGGATTTGAGTTTTAGATCCATATATTTGAAACTAAATTACTAAGCGCAAAAAGGATCAATTTCAGAAAATATATTTTTTCTACCATTTACGATGTCATTTTGTTTGGAAAAAAACCAATGAATAAACATTTGTATTATTATTTTAGCTTCGGAACTCAAGAGGTTAAAAGTAGACTTTATTTTTTTAATTATATGTAGTAAAATATGATTAAAGGATAGGGAAATGTGATATAATTTATTACAATTTTTAAATATTAATTTAAAACTGAAGTAATGTGTTTTTTGTAATACAAAATTGTCGAATTATATAAATACAGAAAATATAATTATGTAGTAATATCACTATAGCACAGATAAGTTATTTGAAATAAGAAATCACAGAGTTCACATTGTAATGAAAAAAAAAGTGCCCAGCTAAACTGATGGCATTGAGTTCAGAAACTAATCAGGGAAGCGCCTTGTCAGAATTCAACAAGTAAAAAAATTTGAAGAAAATGAGATATTTCTATCAAGAGTTATCACGTTACGTACGTACACACGAACACATGTACGTACATACAGAAACGGCGGGCACATAAGCTCTCAGACTTTGATGGCCTGTGAGCTAAAAAAAAAAGAAAAGTGCCTAGCTAAACTGATGGCATTCGGAGCAAATCGAATAATTCTGCATGAAAAACCCATTTATCTGAATTAAGTGGGAGGTGGACTAACCCCCCTTTTCCCCCTTTATCCGTAATCAATGAATTCCCAAAACTAATCACGGAAAAGCCTTATCAGAATTTAACTATTAAAAAACTTTGAAGCCAATGAGATGTTTCTATCAAGAGTTATCGCGTTACGTACGTACGTACATACGTACACACGTACGTACATACAGAACCGGCGGGTGCATAAGCTCTCATGCTTTGATAGCCTGGTAGCTAAAAAAAAATTGTGCCCAGCTAAACTGATGGCATCGAGCGCACAGGCTGTTCACAGTAATTGTATATTACACTCTTATTTTAAAGAATAATTTCCCTAAAAAAATAAGTGAAGAGGGATTAGCCCCCGTTTCCCCCTTTATACTTAACCAATGAACCTCCAAATCTAATCAGGGAAGATCCTTAACATAATAAACCGGTACACCAAATTTGGAGCAACACCCCCCCCCTTTTCCCCCTTTATCTTTCACCAATGAATCCCCAAAACGAATCAGGGAAACTCTTTAACAAAATAAACCGGAATTCCAAATTTGGAGCAAATCGAATAATTCTGCATGAAAAACCGGTTTATCAAAATTAAGGGTGGTGGGCTAGCACCTCTTTTTCCCCCTTTATCCTTAACCAATGAACCACCAAAACTAATCAGGGAAGCTCCTTAACATAATAAACCGGCATTCCGAATTCGAAGCAAATCGAATAATTCTGCATGAAAAACCCATTTATCTGAATTAAGGTGGGTTGACTATCCCCCCTTTTCCCCATTTATCCTTTACCAATAAATCCCCAAAATGAATCAGGGAAGCTCCTTAACTTAATAAACCGGAATGGCAAATTTGGAGCAAATCGAATAGTTCTGCATGAAAAACCCATTTATCTAAATTAAGGGTTGGACTAGTCCCCATTTACCCCTTTAACCTTAACCAATGAACCCCGAAAATTAATCAGGGAAGCTCCTTAACATAATAAACTGGTACTCCGAATTCGGAGCAAATCGAATAATTCTGCATGATAAACCCATTTATCTGAATTAAGAGGGATGAACTAACCCCTCTTTTCCCCCTTTATCCTTAAACAATGAACCCCAAAATCAAATCAGGGAATTGTCTTATCAGAATTTAACTAGTAAAAAACATTGAAGCAAATGAGATGTTTCTATCAAGAGTTATCACGTTACGTACGTGAGTACATACGTACACACGTACATACATACAGAACCGGCGGGTACATAAGCTCTCATGCTTTGATAGCCTGTGAGCTAAAAAAAATGTGCCCAGCTAAACTGATGGCATTGAGCACACAGTCTGTTCACACAAATTGTATATTACACTCTTATTTTATAGAATAATTTCCCTAAAAAAAATAAGTGAAGAGGGATTAGCAACGGTTTCCCCCTTTATACTTAACCATTGAACCTCCAAATCTAATCAGGGAAGATCCTTAACATAATAAACTGGAACACCAAATTTGGAGCAAAGCTAATAATCCTGAAAAAAAGCCATTTATCTAAATTAAGGGGGGTTGACTAACCCCCCTTTATGCTTTACCAATGAATCCCCAAAACGAATCAGGGAAGCTCCTTAACTTAATCAACCGGAATACCAAATTTGGAGCAAATCGAATAGTTCTGCATTAAAAACGCATTTATCTAAATTAAGGGGATGGACTAGCTCTCCTTTAACCCAAACCTTAACCAATGAACCCCCAAAATTAATCAGGGAAGCTCCTTAACATAATAAACCGGTATACCAAATGCGGAGCAAATCGAATAATTCTGCATGAAAAACCCATTTATCTGAATTAAGAGGGGTGAACTAACCCCCCTTTTCCTCCTTTATTCTTAACCAATGAACCCCAAAACTAATCAGAGAAGCTCCTTAACATAATAAACCGGTATTCCAAATTCGGAGCAAATCGAATAGTTCTGCATGAAAAACCCAATAATCTGAATTAAGGGGGGGGGGGCGCACTAACCCCCTTTTCCTCCTTTATTCATATCCAATTTACCCCCAAATCTAATCAGGGAATATCCTTAACATAATAAACCGGTACACCAAATTTGGAGCAAAGCTAATAATCCTGCAAAAAAACCCATTTATCTAAATTAAGGGGTGGACTATCCCTCCCTTTTCCCCCTTTATCCTTTACCAATGAATCCCCAAAACGAATCAGGGAAGCTTCTTAACATAATAAACCGGAATACGAAATTTGGACCACATCGAATAATTCTGCATGAAAAACCCATTTATCTGAATTAAGAGGGCTGAACAAAACCCCCTTTTCCCGCTTTATCTTTAACCAATGAACCCCCAAAACGAATCAGGGAAGCTCCTTAACATAATAAACCGGTTTTCCGAATTCGGAGCAAATCGAATAATTCTGCATGAAAAACCATTTATCTGAATTAAGTGGGAGGTGGACTAACTCCCCTTTTCCCCCTTTATCCGTAATCAATGAATTCCCAAAACTTATCACGGAAAAGCCTTATCAGAATTTAACTATTAAAAAACTTTGAAGTCAATGAGATGTTTCTATCAAGAGTTATCGCGTTACGTACGTACGTACATACGTACGCACGTACGTACATACAGAACCGGCGGGTGCATAAGCTCTCATGCTTTGATAGCCTGGTAGCTAAAAAAAAATTGTGCCCAGCTAAACTGATGGCATCGAGCGCACAGACTGTTCACAGTAATTGTATATTACACTCTTATTTTAAAGAATAATTTCCCTAAAAAAAATAAGTGAAGAAGGATTAGCCCCCGTTTCCCCCTTTATACTTAACCAATGAACCTCCAAATCTAATCAGGTAAGATCCTTAACATAATAAACCGGTTCACCAAATTTGGAGCAAAGCTAATAATCCTGGAAAAAAAATCATTTATCTAAATTAAGGGGGGTGGACTATCCCTCCCTTTTCTCCCTTTATCCTTCACCAAAGAATACCCAAAACGAATCAGGGAAGCTCCTTAACATAATAAACCGGAATACGAAATTTGGACCATATCGAATTATTCTGCATGAAAAACCCATTTATCTGAATTAAGAGGGCTGAACAAAACCCCCTTTTCCCGCTTTATCTTTAACCAATGAACCCCCAAAACTAATCAGGGAAGCTCCTTAACATAATAAACCGGTTTTCCGAATTCGGAGCAAATCGAATAATTCTGCATGAAAAACCATTTATCTGAATTAAGTGGGAGGTGGACTAACTCCCCTTTTCCCCCTTTATCCGTAATCAATGAATTCCCAAAACTTATCACGGAAAAGCCTTATCAGAATTTAACTATTAAAAAACTTTGAAGCCACTGAGATGTTTCTATCAAGAGTTATCGCGTTACGTACGTACGTACATACGTACACACGTACGTACATACAGAACCGGCGGGTGCATAAGCTCTCATGCTTTGATAGCCTGGTAGCTAAAAAATAAATTGTGCCCAACTAAACTGATGGCATCGAGCGCACAGACTGTTCACAGCAATTGTATATTACACTCTTATTTTAAAGAATAATTTCCCTAAAGCAAATAAGTGAAGAAGGATTAGCCCCCGTTTCCCCCTTTATACTTAACCAATGAACCTCCAAATCTAATCAGGGAAGATCCTTAACATAATAAACCGGTTCACCAAATTTGGAGCAAAGCTAATAATCCTGGAAAAAAAATCATTTATCTAAATTAAGGGGGGTGGACTATCCCTCCCTTTTCTCCCTTCATCCTTTACCAATGAATCCCCAAAACGAATCAGGGAAGCTCCTTAACATAATAAACCGGAATACGAAATTTGGAGCATATGGAATAGATCTGCATTAAAAACTCTTTTATCTAAATCAATGGGGGTGGACTAGCCCCCTTTTCCTCCTTTATCCTTAACCAATTTACCCCCAAAACTAATCAGGGAAGCTTTTTAACATAATAAACCTTTATTCCAAATTCAGAGCAAATCGAATAATTCTGCATGAAAAACCCATTTATCTGAATTAAGAGTGGGTGAACAACCCCCCCCTTTTCCCCCTTTATCCTTAACCAATGAATCCCCGAAACTAATCAAGGAAGCTCCTTAACATAATAAACCGGCATTCCAAATTCGGAGCAAACCGAATAATTCTGCATGAAAAACCCATTTATCTGAATTAAGGGGGGGTGGCCTAACCCCCCTTTTCCCTCTTTATCTTTAACCAATTTACCCCCAAAAGTAATCAGGGAAGCTTTTTAACATAATAAACCTTTATTCCAAATTCGGAGCAAATCGAATAATTCTGCATGAAAAACCCATTTATCTGAATTAAGAGGGGGTGAACAAACCCCCCTTTTCCCCCTTTATCCTTAACCAATGAATCCCCGAAACTAATCAAGGAAGCTCCTTAACATAATAAACCGGCATTCCAAATTCGGGGCAAACCGAATAATTCTGCATGAAAAACCCATTTATCTGAATTAAGGGGGGTGTGGCCTAAACCCCCTTTCCCCCTTTTTCTTTAACCAATGAACCCCCAAAACTAATCAGGGAAGCTCCTTAACATAATAAACCGGTATTCCAAATTCGGAGTAAATCGAATATTTCTACATAAAAAACCCATTTATCTGAATTAAGGGGGGTGTGGACTAACCCCCTTTTCCCCCTTTATCCTTAGCCAATGAACCCCCAAAACTAATCATGGAAGCTCCTTAACATAATAAACCGGTATTCCAAATTCGGAGCAAATCGAATAATTCTGCATGAAAAACCCATTTATCTGAATTAAGAAGGGTGAACTAACCCCCCTTTTCCAACTTTATCCTTAACCTATGAACTCCCAAAACTAATCAAGGAAGCTCCTTAACATAATAAACCGGTATACCAAATGCTGAGCAAATTGAATAATTCTGCATGCAAAACCCATTTATCTGAATTTAGGGGGGAGGACTAACCCCCCTTTTCCCCCTTTATCCTTAACCAATGAACCCCAAAACTAATCAGGCAAGCGCCTTATCAGAATTCAACTGGGAAAAAAAAACTGAAGCAAATGAGATGTTTCTATCAAGAGTTATCGCGTTATATACGCACGTACATACGTACACACGTACGTACATACAGAATCGACGGACACATAAGCTCTCAGGCTTTGATAGCCTGTGAACTAAAAGGACTTAAAAATTGCTTTTATAGATAAAAATCTCTTCGTCATATGGCAACTAGAAATCTCGGAGTAATGTTATTTATTATTCTGTGAAAATATCCGAATTAGACGTTACTGACACACTTTCCATATGTCATGTGTTCTTAATTATTTGTTCATAAACCAATATTTGTAGATAATTTATGTTTACAAATACAATTTGCATATAATTAATTTTTCATTAAAACAAATAATCCAAAAGAAAATCTGAACTTTGACAGTCTAGTTTGTCTTTGTGTAAGTATATAAATCTGCAACAGACTTGATTTTCTTTTGAAATCCAGCTATATATTCACACATTTCGTCTTAAATAATATAAAAAAATCGGAATCCATTTCTATAATATGAGATACGTTTTTCAAGGTTAAATCATTTATTTTAGAATATATTTTTTTCTTTTTTTTTTCTTTTTTTTAATAAACGAAAATCACTCAACTTCTTGATCTTTATTTTCCACAAAATAATTTAATTAAGTAAAAAAAAAAAATCTTATTTTATAAATAAGTTATTTTCAAAAGAACTTCAAAAAATGGTATTGAAAAAATCAATTACAAACTTAAACAAAGCCTATTGATATAGATTTTTTTTTAATTACGTTTATTTTGTTTCTGTAGTAGCTATATTATATCTTAGAAAAAAAATCTGCCTTTTAACTTTTTCCTGCGAGATTCTTTTTATTATGTTTAGAAAAGAATAGGCTTTCATTATGGTCGAATAATTTATTTATGTTTTGAATTTATTTTATTTACTTCGTTACTGAGTAATATGAATTTTTTGCAGTCTAAATATATATATGTATATATATTTTAATAAGATAGTGGAGAATATTAACATTATGATTTTGTTCAAAATAGTAATTGTATATTATATTACGATGATTTAGGAATATATTTGAAAGTTTCAACTTTCAAAATTACCATTGAGATAAAATAAAATTAAATGCATTTATTATGATGCTGCATATATTGACAAGAGTTAATAAGTAACTCATTTACAAAAAAAAGAAAAAAAAAATAATAAAAATAAAAATTTAAATAGTAAAAATCATATAATTCATTTAAACCTAAATTATTTTTTTAGTTAAACGAAAAATAAAATTAATTAGTTTGTTCGTTTTACAAGAACTTAATATAAATTACTTCATGTTACAATTCCTGGTGTTTTATTAACGAAACAAATATGTATATAGATAATATATCTCAATAAATACGACGATGCTATAATGTAAAAAGAAATACATAACTATCGAAATCTACTAAAATATAATGTACCCTTGAAAAGAAAAGTACAATAACATACTTGCAGTTCCTCCTGGATTTCGAGAAGTGTTGTATCTTTTTTTTCTTTTTTTAGAAACCCTAAAACCAATTTATTTACGAGGAGTAAAGAATCAAAGGGAAAAAATCCCTGCCTACAAGCAGAGGTAGATTTCGAAGTCAAATAAACTAATTTCACAAACAAAAACTAAATGATGATTAGAGATAAATCCACTTTAACAATTTTATCTGGCCGCTTTTGACAAGTTTTTATTTCATTTTTATATAATAGCCGGTTTTATCAGAATCATGTTAGGGCGGTATTAAAAAAAAAATACTTTTCCATGCTCAACAACTCGAAATTTTCTGGCAAAATTCCAGATTCATCTTTAATAATAATAAAAAAAAAAGGGGGAATATAGAAAAAAATAGATTCATATATATATATATGAAACTTGCTGACGTGATTTTTGAAGAGATTTATAAGCGACCTGTGTTTTTATTTTTTGTTCAATTAATTAAAACTTGATATATAAACAATTATTTTCTCAGAAGGACAATATATTTCGTTTCTAACACAATCGCTTCGGGAAATTGTTCGTTCAAAATGAACACTTTGACATCCTTTTTTGAAATATATTCTGCCTCCATCAAAAAATCGATCATTACGGTACATTATATAGTTTCTGAATAAGCGAATATACCAATTAAATGCGTTTGAGAGCAAAAATGAATTTAAAAACGAGTCAGAAAATAAGCAGTTTGGATTTGAGTGCATCCTTAATAGAATGATTTTTCCAACACAATCCGCTTCGGTAAATTCGGTTCAAAATGCCCTTTTTAACAGCATTTTTAAAAATATAAAATATATTCTGCCTCTATCACAAAATCGACCATTACGGTACATTATATAGTTTCTGAGTAAGAAAACGTACCAACTGGAAGCCTTTGAGAGCAAAAACGAATTGTAAAATTAGTCAGAAAATAAGCAGTTTGGATTTGAATACACCCTTACTAAGATGATTATAAACTTTTTTATTTGTTTTTGCTGTAAGAATTAGTCCTATCCAAAACTTGCCTATATAGATGTTGTAGACAATATTAGGAAGATATATGATAAATTCATGGGGATTTTATAACTTTTGAATTGACGGAGTTATGGATTTTTTTCGTCTTCTTCTTTTTATTTATTTATTTATTTATTTTCTTTTTTTGCGGTACGAATTGGTCCTATCCAAAATTTGTCTATATAGATGTTGTAGACAATATTAAGAAGATACATGATAAATTCATGGGGATTTTATATCTTTTGAATTGACGGAGTTATGGATTTTTTTCTTCTTCAAACCCCCTTTTTGTTTTCGTTTTTCTTTCCCGTACGAATTACTCCTATCAAAAACTTGTGAATACAAAAGTTGTAGATAATGTTAAGGAGATTTATAATAAAATTAATTGGATTTGATATCTTGAGAATTGACGATGTAATGATTTTTTTTCTCACAAAAACACTATTTTTTGCGCCCCTTGATCCCATTTTTAACTTTATCAAAAATGTATGATACATAAATTTTTGACCCTATTTTTAGAATTATATTTATAGGCTGGTTTTGAGTTCTAGGGGTGATCATCGGTGTAGATCTGCAAAATTTTTTCAGAAATTCCAACATAGGAACGATCCCAATAGGTAGTATTTCATACGAAATCTACCTAAAAAAATAATGACCAGAAATCTTCGAATTCATTTAAAGCTAAATTATTTCTTATCTTAAATGAATAATAAAATTAACTTGTTTGTTCATTTTACAAGTATTGTAAGTAAACTACTTCATGTTAGAATTCATGATATTTTTTAAATGTTACATATATGTATATAAATAATATGTTTCACTACAACACCTCGGTGCTACAATGTAAAAAATAGAAAAAGAAAAATGGATCTTTATTCAAAAAAATATCATGTACACACGATAAAATTACTTCTTTGGAGTTTTCCACGATTCCAAGAAGTGTTTTTGTTTTTTTATAAACCATAAAAACAAATATATTTTCGAGAGTTAAAGAAACATTTATATAAACATGGTTTCTTTTATTGCACCTGATTAAAAAAAAAATCGAATAGATTTTATTGTGCATTTATAAATTATATCAAGCCGGAATAGGGTCAGGTGGGGTAAAATGGGTAGTTAGAAAATATTGCTTATTTTTTTCAATTTTCTTCACATATTTATTGTTTTCAAAATTATATATGATTGCTCTATGTTTAAGCTTTCTTTTCTCCTACTTTATTTTTGTTTTTATAGTTTGTTCTATTTGAGTGGCAGCAGTAAAACCGTTTGAGGACAATTTTATGCCACATGTTGTCTTGTTAAACTTCTTCCTACAGCTCATAATATTTGATATAAACTCATTTATTTGATCTCATTTTGTTCATTAAACACTTCTAATACTTTTCCAAATTACAAACAATAAATTGTCTTTTGTTTTTGTTGTTTTATCTTAAATGTTATAAATGGGGTAAAATGGGTATAGTGTTAGGCTTAACGTTTGTAGTATTTTTAAAGTGTTATATAGAACTTTTCTGAATAAAATTCTTTATTTTACTGGAATTAGAATAGAATAAATTTTAAAAATACTTTTAAATGTTTATATAATGCACAGTGCATTATTCTCGAGATCGGAAGAACTTGAAATTCTGTGTACATATTTTAGTCATATCATTGCCCATTTCTATATGGCATATCAGGTGCTGATTAGATTTAAAATTTTAAGAAAAGGTAATCGAAAGAGTTAGAAAATTAAAAACCAGAAATGATGACAAAAGTAAGAGCAGCGTGGCTTTGACACATCCTTGCTTTCTCGACAAATATCAATCTCCAAATAATCTTAGTAAAAACTTCAAAACTGAAACATATAAGCATGTCCAAGCAAAAGCAGATGAAGTTCTAATAAATGAAGACATTATAAAACAGTTAAAAAATGATTCTGATTATTGAAACACCAAAATTGTTAAAATGGTCAAGAAGAGAAATTGATAAATGAGGCTCAAAATAGACTATAATGTGGGGAAGATGTCCCCGAAGTAAAAATAAATGTATCTGTGTAGATGAAGGATTGAAGGTCCTGTATTTAGTAAAAAAGAAAAACAATGAATTAATTGGCAAAATTAGTAATATTGAAGAAGATGAAACATGAGCTAAAATTCGTGGAAAAACCCACGATTGGTTGCATTTATGTTTTTCCTGATGCTGAACGTACAGGGGTATACGTCCATGTATTACTCTTGTGACCATTACAGCAAGTTTTCAGAATTACATCCAGTTATTTTATTATTAAGATAAAAATTGATATGACTAGTTAAATATTATTGTGTTTTACTCACATAAAATATATCTAATTTCAAACAAAAAGCATTTTACTTGTCTATATAATAAATCAAAATTTTGTTACAAATTAGATATATTTTTTGTGAGTGAAACACAATGGTATTTAACTGGTTATATCAATTTTATCCTATTTATATTTTATAATAAATAATTGGAAGTTTTCCCAAAACTTTGCTCTAACGTTCACAAGAGTAACAATGGACATTCTTGCAGATTATATGGAAAAAAAGCAGATAATAGAAACATTAAATGAACTAACATTTAATAATGTGTGTCATTGTGCTTTTGATAGACTTTTAACACTTATAATGTAACAGGGTCAGAATAAAAGTTGAAAAAAATGTAGCCAGATTTTTTTTTCACCTAAGCTTGATTCATAGTAAAGTTTCTCATTTATCTATTAACTAAAATTTCCTATTTTTTTTTTAATGACATTTTTTAAGTCTTATATAACATTGTTTTCCATATTACTTCATTATATAATCTCTCGCTAATCTATTTAAACAGTATTTATTGTTAAACTTTTATGTGCCCATTTTACCCCACACTATACCCATTTTCACCTGCATGGGGTAAAATGGGTATAGTAAACATGCATCTATTAAATGCTTTGTTATAGACATACTTTTGTAGCCTAATAGATAAAAATTGTGTATTTTCATCCCAAGAATGTGCAATGTAAAAAAAATACCAAAAAAAGTTTTAATTATTTAACATTTGCCAGAAAATTTTAACTGAACATCTGAAATTAGTGAATTTTATACCCATTTTACCCCACCTGACCCATATCGTTTTTTAATGGTAGTTATTCTCAATTAACTATTTCCAGATGCGAAACTGAACTTATACGCACATGGAAGAGTAAGAACTTAATATTAACCAAATAAAATTCTACATTACCTGAGTTTTCAAAGTTTAATCACAGCATACAAACATTAATAAGGAATATGCATATTAGTAATTAAATGTTAAAGTTAATGCTGTTATTTTAATATGTTTGTTTTTAAAACATATTTTTTAAAAATGCATTTTATTACTTGAGAATTGACACCATCCTAAAAACCGATATTACGTTTGAGAAAACTGATTAACCCTTTATCTACTGAATTATGAATTCGTGAAAATTTTATATTTTAACTCATTTTTCGTGAATTGTTTAAACTACATTAGAAGATTTACATAATCATCTAATAAATTTTAGAAGGTTTTTAGAAGGATTGAAGGATTTAGAAGGATTAATTATATTTGAATTTATAAGGATTTTCTGCAATAATCCCACCCAAGTTTTTTATTTTACATATTTTTCTTAGTATTTTATAGAATTAGGAAATGTACAAATATAATGTTCTTACAATAGAAATATAGAAATTTTTCCGAATTGAAAAATCCCCCACCCCTCCCTCAAAGCCAAAAAAGCTGAAAAGATGCAAAGTCAAAAGAAATCATCTTTTTAAAAATATATTTGTTTGTGTAACCAATAATGCTTTTAGAACAAGATAAAGTAACGTATCTATAACTCATTCTAATCTGTATTAAATCTAATCTATGAAATAAATATATTTTATAACAAGTTATTTTAAGGGTATGTATAAGTATATTCAGTATATAATGGGCAATATTAAAAATAGTCAGATACGTTTCTGAAAATTTAGCGTCAGTAAGCAAAACTGTGTATTGATAACTGCTTCTTCAAATGTGGATAATATTTTTGCTTCTGCGGTTTATTTTCAGAAATAAATTGTGTGTGATAAGGTATATTTTTGCTTGTGGTTATACAGAATTTCCACATGAAACCTCCCTGATTTCAAATGTTATTTGTACGGAAACTATGAGTCCTTTAGATTTGAGGAATTCCGTATCATAAGTAGCAACACAACAACTTTATTTGTCAGCCCTTTTTTTTCGAAAAAGTTAATTTTTGCTATATGCATTATTGATATGTTATGTAATTGGCATTTTTTATTGCAGGTGTTGACTAATGTGCTGAGATATCAACAGCACAAGAGATATATGAAGAGAGCTGATATCAAAGTGCATACATACACAAAAATGCTATTTCAGACAAATAAACATTTGCAACAAAATAAACTTGTAGACATGACATATCAATAAACCATACAAAAAAATTAACCGTGTATTAAAAACATCGTAGCAAAATAAACTTCCTGTGTTGATATTTATGATAACTCAAACCTCATATCTCTAGGCCTCATAGTTTCCGTACAATTAACGTTTGAAACCAGGGAGGATTCATTTGAATACCCTGTACTATAGATTCCTATATTTAATATATATTTGTCTTTCTTTATTACAATATAGCGCTATAAAATTCTGCGCTAAATTTTAAAGACCAATGTTGTGATTTTTTTTTTTTTTTTTTTTTTTTTTTTTTTTACTTAATATTATGCCATATCTATGCAGGCCAAGAAAGAGTTTTGAAATTTACATTAAACGACCGCTGTTTTATGTCAGAAAGCGGAAATGAGAATTTTGTCCCAGTTGCTGAATCGGTTCTGTTATTCGATTCATATATTAACCGTAGATCTGCATAGGACGTTCGATAGACTTTAAAATCTTATAGTGGTTGAAGCAGCAACAAACGTCTTAAAAGATAATAATGTTATTGTTTCAATGCTGCTACTTTTTGACGTTTCACGTAGATGTAAACACAAGTTTTATTGTACCCGTTAAAGACGTCGTACTGACATTTCGCTTTTGGTCACGTATAACCGTTCACTTTCGGCACCTTACTGATTAAAAGTAAACAGTAACCTATATCTGTAATGCTTCTTAATCTACATAAAAATCAAATTTTAACCTGTAGAATACAAATTTACTCACATGATTAATCCCATATAACTATTAATGTGATACTTTTATTTTAATAAAAAAATCTTTGTTATACATTTCTAGTAGAATGGCACCGGAAAAATACTTGGTTTGAAATAATGGCAGTTTAGAGAATAAATGCCCATATATTCGTCTTCAATATCAAATATGTAACATAAGTACAATTAGTAGTCAACAAATTAATAATTTGAAATGAAAAATAATAATAGAAGCCAACCAGATAAGTACTAGAATTAAAAGAAAGGAGTAATGATTAATTACCTCCGAGCTATAATAAAAAAATACAATTTTATGGTAGATAACTGTCTTTCTTTTCAGAGTTGTAACATGCTTTAATATTACTGAAGGTATGTCTTTGAAAAAAAAAAACAGTTAAAAAAAATATTTTGTTCTTACAAACAAATAAAACAGAAGCATACAGCAAGAATGAAAAACCAAAATTACATCGATAATATTATTTACAGAAACACCGGAAGAAATGAGAAAATTATTTGTTTTCAGTTTAGAACACAAATGGTTATCTAATTTTAAATTCAGTGACCTAAATATTTTTCACAAATTTCATGTCGTGTAAGTAAAAGGAACATCCGTATTTATAACAAAAAATATAATATTCCATGTTTTTATTTATAAAAGAATTACATTCACGTTTTTCTTCATTCTTAAAAAAGTGCTAAAATTTGTCTTAGTTTTTTTAACAAATCAAGTATTTTACATGGAATATTTTTTCTTCATTCTTAAAAAAGTACTAAAATTTGTCTTAGTTTTTTTAACAAATCAAGTATTTTACTTGGAATATATTTCCATACTATAATAAAATTTTAGCATGTATATATTTAAAAAGATTCTTTGCGTCGTAATATGTCTCTGGATCCCAGTTTTGTAATTCCAAAAATAATCTAGTCGGGTGTAACAATACCAAACCTTTCTTCTATCTCATACATGTTAAGTCATGATGAAAAAATTATTAATTTTATTCATGCATTTTTGAAACAAACAAAATGCCGAATTGTGCGTCGCTGTACGAAAATTCAGCGCAAAATTTAAGTACACCGATTTCGATTTTCGCCTTAAATTTCTGCTTCATTTTTTTTATTGACGTAAGTACGAGTTAATTTTAATCTTATTTTCCAGTACTATTAATATTTATAGTTAATATTTTCAATCATTCTCTTGAAAGTCAGCTTCTTACGAAACACCACATTACTTGGATGCGAAGCACTCTTCGATGCACGAGCATGAGACATCTAGAAAATCGCACAAAACTCGCTATCGTTGTGTACACGTATGGGGTATATCCCCATATTCAATTGTGATCTGACGTAAACTGTCAAAAAGGTTCAATTTTATCCCTAATTTCATGCACTTTGTAATGATACAAAACGAGTTACACATAAATATTTGTCACAGCAAACCCTTACAGGAAAATATCCGGAATTTCAACTAGAACCTGGGGGGCATAGTGAGAAACACATAAGAAGGGCCCGCATCTATAGTAGACCAAGTCCATTTATCTCTATTGTAAATAACAAGTTTTAAATTAAAAATTCTTAATAAATAATTAATTCAGGTCACGAGATTTATAAGGATTATATATGTCAATATTCACTTTAAATTATCATTTTTATAATGCCCTACATTTAAAAATGACAAATTAATGGATCAATCCATTTCAAGTGGTCCAGAAAATGTCATATTCGTTGCTCGACCATTAAAAAAAAAAAAATATATATATATATATATATGAATTTTTTTGTACAACAACCCTAACATGATGGAAGTTCAAAATGACTATTATTTTAATTTTATTAATTTTTGTTTGTGCATGGCGGCCATCTTTGTTTCATCGTCTACAGCAATTTTCTCACTAGAAGGGTTTACGGAATTGTAAATAATTCATCGTTTATTTATCCCATTCAAGTGCGGATTAAATCAATTTGTACAGACTAAATTGGGCTAAAAATTTGGAAATGGAGTAGTTCGGGAAACTAACTGCTTATTGGTAAAATTTAAGCATAAAGTTTCCATTTTTTTTCCAAAAATTGTCCGTTTACAAGAGGAAATTTTCTAGCAAGGAATACTGTCAACATGACATAATTTTTTCTTACAAATAGGCCGAAAGTACTTGTACTCACACGCCGAGTTCCAAATATGGGACCTGCTTTCTCTTCTCTAAAAAAAAAATCCCAAATATTTCAAAATTGACAAAAATCGCACTTTTAACGAAAACCTTGTTGCAATGCACCTAAAAGTGGAATTTTGGTGGAATACACTATATTGCCATTAATGACCGGCATCTTCAATTTTATACATTTTGTCGAATATTTAGAAATATACTTGAATGATTCTTTAGGAAATTCAGGATTAAAAAGACCAGGTATTACCTCATATTTAGAGGTGTCGATTTGTTAAGGGGGTAATTATGGGTCCAACAAAAAATTAAAGAAAAAAATAATACTTGGGATCACCCTGTAAAATAAAATGAACGAAATGATCTACCGCTACGGAATATAAATAAACAGACATTGTGCAATATGTGTATTCTTTTGTGTAAGAATAGCACGTATATTAATAGAAATATAGCGATTTATTTAAAAAAATTAAAAAAAAATTCTTGCATGTTTTTTGCTTATAACATGCAGGGTTTTCAACAAAATTTAAAGCCGGTTTTAGAAAAATTGACAAAATATATTAGAAACAATATGTGTAATTGGAATATATTAAACATTTTAAGAAATATGAGCAGTTGTATGAAATAATTTTTATCTGCGCATGCGCGAGCGATTACAAGGATCATTTTACATAATTTAATACACTGGTGAAAACAATTTAAGGGAAAATTGGTTTATTTGCAATTAAAGAAAAACTAACAAATAAAATAAAACCAAACTTGGCCAAAATATCATCCGACATAAGACCAATATATTTGAAAACAAAAATGGGCAACACCTGCACCCTAAATAAGGAAACTGGTCACGTGTCCAGCATAGCAGCTGACCGACACCCTGCCAGTCAGAGAAAAACATGTCTAATAGGGTGTATGATCGCCTGTGACAGCTACAGAGCTCTCGCATCGGTGTTTCATACTGTTTACCAGGGTCCTTATCAATCCATGTAGCAACTGCACTCACTCTTGCACCAATGCCCCCTTGAGCTCATCGATGGTCGTTGGAGCTGGTTTTCGAGCTGCAATTGATCGTCAAAGGGCGTCCCATACGTGTTCGATGGGATTAATGTCAGGGGACATCGCAGGTCCCGCCATTCTTTGAATATCCTCCGATTCGAGGTATTCGTCCACAGACTATGTGGACTATGTGGACTATGTGGACTCGTCCCTATGTGGACGGGCGTTATCGTCCATAAAGACGAAATTTGGTCCCTATGCTCCGCGAAAACGTCTCACATAAGGTGCAAGAATCTCGTCCCTTTACCGCTGATATGTCAGAATACCTCTGTCAAACACATGAAGGTCGATACGCCCGTCTTCCATAATGCCTGCCCAGACCATCAGACCAACTCCACCATAGTGGTCATTATCGACAATGTTAGAGGGCCGATATTGACTATCGGGCCCTCCGCAGATGAGAACACATCTCGAGTCGCAGTCCAGACTCAATCGCAACTCATCATTGCAGAGATCCCGCCCCCAACTATCCTCTGTCCAGACAGGTGTTCTCGGCACAAAGCTAGACGGGCCTTTTTGTGGTTCACAGCCAAAGGGAGCCAGACTACAGGGCGCCTGACATACAGACCACCTCCATTAAGTCACTGGGTGACTGTTATCCGTGAAATGGATGTTCCTGTTGCATTATACAGGTAACGAGACAGTTGTGTCGCTGTCGCGGACCTATCCCCTTTGGCTAGAAGTCTCAAATAACGGTCTTCAGCCTGCATTGTTGCCCTTTTGCGGCCTTGACCAGGTCGGCGGGGCACTGTTCCTATCTCTGTGAACTGTTTCCACAGAGTGGACACCACATTTCTCGGAACCCCGAGGTCCTTCGAACAGGTAGCCTGTGATTGGCAGGCCTCGAGTCTTCCAACAATTCGCCATCTTGTGCATCATCTAGACGATGACGACTAGCCATACTAACGATGCGTAAACAAAGAAATTGAAAAAACAATGATTGGGATATGCTACGATGTTTCAAAACTTCCTTAAGCTACAAGCTTCGGCGGTCAAATGAAATACCTCTGCACAAACGCGATCACAGCGCCACTACATCATGACGACACAGACCACTACATGGCAGGTGTGTCCGCAAGGAGCTTACCTATCATCTGATGCCTTATTTGCGTATAGGGATAACTTATTTTGTTTTGTTTTTAAAAAAAAAAAAAACGTTTTTCCCTTTAATTGTTTTCACCAGTGTAGTCAACTCTATGTTGCAACTTATTAAAAAAAATCTAGTCAAATATCGTAAAAATTCAGAACGATATCAGAGTTAAAGTGAGCAAAGTTTTAGTTGTTCTCTAAAAGCAGCTGAATGATAGGGGATTTTACAAAAATTTTCATTTTTTATTAACTTTCAGAAAAAAGTTAGTATTTATTGAGTATCAGCGAGTAGATCTGGAAAAAATGTTTCGATTTTGATACTTCTTTTGATCATGGCATAGGCGCGTTCTGGTGGTTATCCGAGAAGTACTAAAGCATCAATAAAAAATGAAAATAAAAAAATAATTAAAAATTAAAAATTACAATTTGTGGAAAATCCCTTATCGTTCAGCTGCTTTTAGAGAACAACTAAAAATTTGCTCACTCTAACGCCGATATCTTTCTGAGTTTTTACGATATTTGACTAGATTCTTTTTATTAAATTGCTCCATGGAGTTGTCTATTAAAATGTGTAAAATGATCCTTGTTATCGTTCGCGCATGCGCAGATAAAACTTATTTCATACAACTGCTCATTTTTCCTAAAATATTTAATATATTTATATTACAATTGCACTATATTGTTTCAACTATATTTTGTCAATTTTTCTGAAACCGGAGTTAAATTTGGTTGAAAACCCTGCATGTTATAAGCAAAAAACATGCAAGAATTTTTAATTTTTTTTTTAAAATAAATCGCTATATCTCTATTAATATACGTGCTATTCTTACACAAAAAATTACACATACTTCACAATGTCTGTTTATTTATATTCGGTAGAGATAGATCATTTCGTGCATTTTATTATACAGGGTGATCCCAAGTATTGTTTTTTTTTCTTTGATTTTTTTCTGGCCCCCTAATTGCCCACCTTTTCAAATCGACATTGCTAAATGTGAGGTCGTACCTTTCTTTTCAATCCTGAAATTCCAGAAGAATCCGTCAAGTATATTTCTAAATATTCGACAAAATGTCTAAAATTGAAAGTTGTCGGTCATTAATTACTATATAGTGTATGTTTTATTAAAATTAAAATTTTAATTAGAATGTGTATATATATATAAATTTTGGGAAAATACAGTAAAGTCGATATATTTTGAATAACACAAATTCTATAATGATTTATTTAATATTTAATTCCAAATTGCAGTGAAATACGTTTAACACGAATCTGAAGGGACCAAAAAAATTTTTCGTGTTAAAAGAATTTCGCGTTAAAGATTCTTAAAAAAAGAACAAATCTCACAAATATTTTCGACGTCGTCAGATTTTATATCGATTTTCTGTTAAACTATTAGTAAGTTGCATCCATTAGAATAAAAAAAAAAGTAAAACAAAAAATAAAAATATTTTTTTAGGGACTGGGGGGAAATCAGATATATATATATATTTTTTTTTAAGTGTATTTTTCAGCATTCTGAGATCCAGCTTGTTCGAACCAAATAAGCAAAGCTGTTTCTAAATCTTCGTGCCTAGCAGTCCTCATGCGTTTTCCCTCTGGCTTAAACATACTGCGCTCAAACATTCACGTTATAGGATCCCTGTTTTTTATTATCGTTGATAAAGTAGAATTGGCAATGCCAAAATATTTGCAGATTTCTGTTTTCGTCCTTCTTTTTCATTAACTGCATAAAGCTGCTTCATATTCGTTTGAAGCGAAATAGCAATTTGTTTTCGCACCGATTTCTCAGCCATTAGGATCGTAAAACTTAAGCTAAGTTACAAAAAACACGAAATTCACTGTTTTTCACACAAAATTCAGTATTTTTAACACAAAATTCGACAATTTCAATTAGATCGAAAGCAATTTTTTTTTTCCTGTTAAACGATTTTTGTTTCGTGTTAAAAAAAAAAAAAAAAAAAAAAAAAAAAAAAAAAAAAAAAAAAAAAAAAATGTATTAAACTGCATAGTATATTATCCGGACCGCTGAAACATTTCTTGTTAACTGATTTTTCATGTTATGCGTTTTCGTGTTAAGCGATTTTTCATGTTAAGCGTTCTCGTGTTAAATGTATTTTACTGTATATATAATTTGAATAATTCAAAAGTATTTTTTAAATGTTAAATCTGTTTAGAATTCAGATTTATATTATTCCAACATTAATTTTATTATTATCCGTAGCTAGATTTTTTAATTCATCGTAAACAAATATAATTTCAATGCATGCAAGACTGATTAATTAGTTTAATTTATTTCACAAATAAAACAACGTAATGTTTACGGTACTAATGAAAATAATTATTCATGATAATAATTGATATATATCTATTCTTCTTTTGTTAATTTCAACACATAAAATATATCTATTTATTAACTTAGCGCAATATTAAATAAAATGTTTTCTTTAAATAAAATACTGAAATGGCCTGTGATAAACATAATTCCTTTTAGAGAAATATAAAATATTTGAGAATAAATTATATTTATTTTTGTTTCTTAAAATGTGCTTGCTATTGCACTTTGAAACAATTTCGAGATAGGGTCCATAACTTTTACATTTTGATACTAGAGGTATTGCGCCCTAGCTTTGTGCTCAGCACGCTACGTAGCACGCAACAGATCAACAGTTCCATTCCGGACTGCGGACTGCATTAGGGTAACTCAAAATTCTATAACTTCGATGCCGATAAATGGGCACCAATCTCGTTTTAGATTTAAACAGTGAGGGTACCGTATTCGGCTGACCGGTATCCATTGTGTATTGTACCTCGGGTCACCCAGCAGTGCTCATTTAACTTTATTTATATTTCGTTTAGAAAGTGAAGATACGCTCAGATGGTACAGCATAATCTTTTTACTATATGTACACAGTTATTTCACAATTTTAGTTTTATCCAAAGATATATTTCAGTGCATCTGGTCTTTATTTTGCACACTTATATTTCTGCTGATCGCATTCAAATGATGATTTTGAGATAATCGAATTAAAAAAAAAAAATGTTGTTGAAATTATGAAGTTTACCCATTACCTGCTAGTGTTGCGTTTACGCATCGCTAAAAATAAATGTTCATTTCTAAAAAATAACTAACAATTGCCATTATTTTTTAATTAAAAAATTTGCCTTATTTTAAAACACAAACTTTGACAATTAAATAAAGCGAAGATTGTGAAAGTCGCCTATACTCCGTGGTCGAAAGACTTTAGGAAACTCGGAATGGCAACAGCCAGAGTCAGAGAGAGACGATGGAGTTCTTGGGATGTGTTCGAAAAGACGCTCGTGAGATATGTAATCGGGAAGCGTATTATCTAATAATATATATATTGTGTGTGTGTGCTGTAATTGTGTTCGTCTAATGTAAATATTAAATGTATTTAATTGGAGCATTTAATCTCTTCAATGTGTTCTTTCTTCATCAATATCGTGGAATACCGAACCGGGCCATCATAGTTGGGTCATCATCCATATCTCGTTTTAGATTTAAACAGTGAGGGTACCGTATTCGGCTGACCGGTATACATGGTGTATTGTACCTCGGGTCACCCAGCAGTGCTCATTTAACTTTATTTATATTTCGTTTAGAAAGTGAAGATACGCTCAGATGGTACAGCATAATCTTTTTACTATATGTACACAGTTATTTCACAATTTTAGGTTTATCCAAAGATATATTTCAGTGCATCTGGTCTTTATTTTGCACACTTATATTTCTGCTGATCGCATTCAAATGATGATTTTGAGATAATCGAATTAAAAAAAAAAAAATGTTGTTGAAATTATGAAGTTTACCCATTACCTGCTAGTGTTGCGTTTACGCATCGCTAAAAATAAATGTTCATTTCTAAAAAATAACTAACAATTGCCATTATTTTTTAATTAAAAAATTTGCCTTATTTTAAAACACAAACTTTGACAATTAAATAAAGCGAAGATTGTGAAAGTCGCCTATACTCCGTGGTCGAAAGACTTTAGGAAACTCGGAATGGCAACAGCCAGAGTCAGAGAGAGACGATGGAGTTCTTGGGATGTGTTCGAAAAGACGCTCGTGAGATATGTTATCGGGAAGCGTATTATCTAATAATATATATATTGTGTGTGTGTGCTGTAATTGTGTTCGTCTAATGTAAATATTAAATGTATTTAATTGGAGCATTTAATCTCTTCAATGTGTTCTTTCTTCATCAATATCGTGGAATACCGAACCGGGCCATCATAGTTGGGTCATCATCCATATCTCGTTTTAGATTTAAACAGTGAGGGTACCGCATTCGGCTGACCGGTATACATGGTGTATTGTACCTCGGGTCACCCAGCAGTGCTCATTTAACTTTATTTATATTTCGTTTAGAAAGTGAAGATACGCTCAGATGGTACAGCATAATCTTTTTACTATATGTACACAGTTATTTCACAATTTTAGGTTTATCCAAAGATATATTTCAGTGCATCTGGTCTTTATTTTGCACACTTATATTTCTGCTGATCGCATTCAAATGATGATTTTGAGATAATCGAATTAAAAAAAAAAAAATGTTGTTGAAATTATGAAGTTTACCCATTACCTGCTAGTGTTGCGTTTACGCATCGCTAAAAATAAATGTTCATTTCTAAAAAATAACTAACAATTGCCATTATTTTTTAATTAAAAAATTTGCCTTATTTTAAAACACAAACTTTGACAATTAAATAAAGCGAAGATTATTTTTCAAAATTTGTGGTGGAAAACATCTTTCAGCAAAAAGATCCCTTTCTTATAGTTTCGGCAGTTAACGTGTTAATGTTTGAGAGGAATTTAAAACAAAATGATAAATTAATAAATATTTAAGCATGCAAAATATCACATTAGTAGTTTTTGACAGGGGCATATATAATCAATTGATGAAGTAAAATACTTTGATTTTTTTTTATCACTAATTAAAGCCCTTTGTAAAAGAAAGAAAAATATTTATTGTGACAATCTTTATTGACGTTTATTCTCATTTGCCATCTTTTTTGAGAAATTGAACTTTATTGACACGTACCTGATGCAGCCCCAAATGCTTACGAAACGGATTGACAAATTACGCATATGTACATCTTATAGCTCTGTCCCCGATCTGTAGCAAATATATCCTATTTAGATACTGTCAAACAGAATATAGATAGGAAAGAAATCATTTATATCACGAAAAATATGTATCATGATATGTACACTATGAAAAATACACTAAACAGTATCATGAAAAATACACTAAACAATGCATAAAGGACATTTTAAATAAATAAAGGAAATTACAATATATAACCAAACAAAAACCAGTATCTTTGGAAAATGGATAAAAAAAAAAGAATTTTTTTTATATAAAACCCTTAAAAGACCAATTAATTAGAAACTTTTTTCGGAAAAGTAATAAAAGGCGTTTTATTTATTTTCAGAGAAAATTATCCATTCTTTAGAGAATTTTTTTTCGCATTTTAAAGGTAAACATATACATTAAAAATATATAAGAACATTTTTTTTTGCACAAACCTTCAAATGGCAAAAAATCTCTTTTCTTTTGAAAAACATGTTAACACACACTTTAATTACAGTAAATGATGTGCAACAAAAAAGCGCTCAGAAATACCTAATGCATTTGTTTTACCCCTGAGTAAGTATAAGATTATTATAAAGATGGTTGATTTATCTTTTTTAAAGAACTCACATACTCTATGCAAACTAAGACTTTTTTTTACACCTAAGTGATAACACAAATAATAAATTTAAAAAAAAATTGCATATCCGAAATATTTTTTTTTGCTCCAATACAAATATTATGCATATGCTATAATATATTTTGTACATTATTTTCTTTAAAACCGGTTTTGTTTTAATTTAAGAAACTTTAGTTATGTAATATAAAGTAAAAAGTAATTATATATTATGTTTAATTAAACTGTATGTCTGTAAAATATTTATATATACCTTTAACTGTTGAATGCAGGCGTTATTTATCTTTGAATGTGTGTTTTAATATATATTGTAGTATGTGTGTTTATTATTATATATTATGTTTGTTATAATATTTAATTTAAATCGTATATCCGAAAGGAAAATTTATTATATTATTTACAATTTTAACTATTATAATTAATTATATGTCCGGGCATATTTCCGGATAAAATCCGCCAATAAATATTTTATTTTACACGATCTTCCTCCCTTTCTCTCACTGTATTCTTATGATTACTTTTGTAAACAAACACAAAAATCTTCATAATGTTATTTTTCATTTGTTCTACATTATAGTTGTTATAATATTTAATATAATCTTTATATCACAGAGGAAAAAAAAACATTATATTATTCTCCCTTTTAGCTATTATAATTAAGTATAAGAATGGGTATTTTCGGACAAAATTCACTGATAAATGTTTTCTTTTACATGATTTCCCCTCTTTCTCTCGCTATGATCTTTTGATCGAATGAGTGAACAAAAACACAAACATTTAGTAATTCTGTCAACTGCTAAGAATTCTATGTTGTAGAGGAGCGGAGTACACAGTTAGATGAATTTATTATTACTTAACGAATGGCGACGATTTTTATTCTTTTGAAATAAAAAATTGCTACATCATTAAACTACACAAATACGCTACACATTAATGTATAAAATGTATTAAAAAAGTTATCTATAAAAGCACAGAAGCAGCATAAAGGAGTATCGAAAATTGTCTCACTGTGTACCACTTGTGGTACTCAGTGAGACAATGTGTATATCTTCATAATTCATACATTTTTACACGCTATCAATAATTTTGTGCAGTTTATGATTTCTAATTAATATTTCTACATTTTCAAAATTAAAAAAAAAAGGTGTCTCGGGGGGACAATGGCAGACGTTGGGCTACCTTCATGCAAATTTTCAGCCTCTTACGTTTAGTATACTTCCCTAGCCATCGCACGCCCATACACGCACAGAAAGAGAGAGAAGGATACAAACCTTCTTTTATTAATAAATAACCTTTTTCTACATCAGAACCACATAGTAGGTACAAAATGGGGCCCGTCTCTCTGTGTACCAATACTGTGTGTCTTATTGTGTACTTTCGTTACGTTGTAACAAAATGGATGCCACATCTGTTACATCAATTTCATCGCTTTAAAAAGTGTATGTCATTTTGTAGAAATAGTCTAGCATTAGATATAGCTAGGTTTGGTTAAGTAAATATATGCCAGGGAAGGAAATAGACTCTAAAATAGACGTTTATGTGACTTTAACCACTATAAAATAAAGAATAATTTACTATTTTTTCGGACGAGTAACTGAAGTGCCGAAACTACATCCACGTGTTGCGTAAGGTGAGGTCGTTATATGTGTGTTCCAGCTTATAGTAAAAGTTACAACTATATGTCAAAGTGGTTGCTGTCTCACTGTGTACTACTCTCCCCTACATCATACTTAGTATAATATTTATATTAAATATTATATCAAAGAAACATCCCTTATATTATTCATCGTTTTAACTATTATAGGTTGTCCGGGGTACAAAATTCTATTTTTTTAATTTATAGAGATTTTGTTATGAAATTTTTTTCTGAAATATCTTTTAATTAATAAGAATATTGCATGTAAAAAAAAAATCTGAAAATTTTTAAATATATATTTTTTAATTAAATTTTAAAATTTTAAACATATATAATTTTTGATATAACTCTGGAAGCACTTACTCGATTTACAAATTTTTTACACTTTTGTGTACCGAAAATGTGTCATTTTAATTTTTCTTCAGGATTTCTTAAAATATTTATTAGGAATTTTATAAAAAAAATAAAAAAAAGTAAAAAAAAAGAAGTTTTTCTCTGAGTGAGTTTTGCATTAATTAGCATATTTTCACAATTATCACTCAAATTTTAAAATCCTGAAGACTATTTGTTGGAAATATTGCATAAAATCTCTGTTAAAAATTTCATATATATATCTTGCAAGGAACTTTAGATATATTCTTTTAAATTTGACAAATCGCAAAAAATCATTCTGAGATAAATGGAGCTAAAGTTCTCGTTATCGAGCAGCTGATGCATGGCTACTCAAGGGAAAAGTAGTTATATCTCTGGATCTAATGAAGATAAAAACATGCGGTTTGCGGTATTTAACGATAAAAACTCAGTATTGTTTTCTAAGCCAATAAAAGATAATCGCATTTTTTTGAGAATTTTTGGCCAGGACCCCCTATTGTATGAGAAAGGGTATATTTTAGGAAAAAATTCACTGACAAATGTTTTATTTTATATAACATTTCCCTCTTTCTCTGTCTGTGCTCATTTGATTTCGTATGAACTGCTAAGATTTTATTTTATTATTTTACAGTGTATAACGCGCACCTACGATTTGAGGCTGTATTTATCTATTTTTATGTACAGCGTGTCCATAATTAAACGACCCTACTTTAAAGTAGTCTAAATACGAAACTATTGGTCAGAAAGTTGTGAAAGTTTGTGTCGGACATAATAAAGTAATGGGAATTTGTTTGAGCCAAAAAAAAAAAAAAAAAAAAAAAAAAATGTAGTTTGAAATTTTGCAACCAGAGGGAGTTTTTAAAATAAAGTATACATTTATTCACCGCCCACTGAATATTAGGCCTGAGATCTGTAAAAAAAAAGGCGGCTGTTGTAGGCAGATTTTTTTTTTTTTTTTTTTTTTTTTTTTTTTTTTTTTTTTTTTTTTTTTTTTTTTTAGAGTTTGTACGGTCCTTTTAATTTGAACACCAATATTTTTTACGCTTTATTTTTTCAGGGGGCGATCTGCATATTTGTCTTATTTAATCTGAGAAAAATAAAGCGTAAAAACTTTTAAAAATGTGTAATTCATAAAAAAATCTCTCTGGTGGCGAAATTTTTAACTAAAAATGTTTTTCGCTCAAAGAAATTCACAGACTTTCATCATGTCCGTCACAAAATTCCACAAATTTCTGACCAACAGTTTCGCTGTAGATAACTTTAAAGTTCGGTTGTTTAATTATGGACAACCTGTATATTATTTTTGTTTTATTATTTAATATTAATGTTATATCGCAAAGGAAAAAAAAATATATATATACTATCCACCTATTAACTATTAACTGTTATAAGTTTCAATAGGAATGAGTATTTTTCGACATAATTCACTGATAAAAAAATTATTTTACATACTTTCCCCTCTTTCTCTCTCTGTGATCTTTCCATTGCTTGTGTGAACGAGCACACAAACCCTTATAGCGTTATTAATTCGGACAACTGTTAAGAATCTTTTGTTGCATATTATACTTGTTATAATATTAACAAAAATATTTTTTCCGCAAAGAAAAAAATCATTATGTTAGTATCAATTTGACTAATAAAATAAACTATGAGAATGAGTATATTTTAGGACAAAATGAATGATAAATGTTTTCTTTTAAATATTATATCTATATTTCTTTCTCTGTGATCATTTGATTGCTTGTGAACTATTAAGATTTTTTTGTTCCAGGTATAATACTTTAAATAAATATTATAACTCAAAGAAAAAATCATTATGTATTAGTCATCATTTTAAATATTATAATTAAGATAAGGAATGTGTATATTTTCGGATAAAAGTCACTGATAAATTATTCATTTTACATAATATTCCTCTTATTCTCACTCTGTGCTAATTTGATTACTTGTGTGAACAAACACACAAACCCTCATAGCGTTATTAATTCTGCCAAAACCTAATATAAACTCCTAATATTTAAGGTAAATATTATTTCTTAAAGGTAAATCCATTATATTATTCATCGTTTAAATTATTATAATTATATATATAATGGCACAAAATGTATAACGCTTCCGGAGTGAACTCATCCGAATCTTGATAATCTTTCGTTAAAATCAGCCATTTTATTTCGGCCATGTTCGACTTAAGCATTACGGTGCCGTGTTATAAGTCGAACAACTGCCTTATTCAATCTACGTTGTATAACATATATTCTTCTTCAGTTTTTAAAACCTTCAAAAACTATAAAATCATGATATATATTAAAACGCAAAGGTAAAATTTTAAGTAGACCCATTTCGGGACATCTGCACATGCATCAACCCTGTTCAATTTAGAGGGATTGAGAATGAGTTTTTGGTGGCTGAGTAGTCTAACGCAGCAGTTTAAAGCGCGTATATTTTGTAGTGAATAGCATGAAGAAAGTTTTAATTATTTTTTTTTAACAATTTTAATTATCTAATACGAATTTTTTTTTGCTTATCCACAGTTCTCAAGAAAAAGAACCTGCTATATTAAACTGGAAAATTATTGCAAATTATGTTTGAAAAAATATTTATATATATATATTGAACTAAAGTATCCAGCAGACAATGGACCGCTATGTTTTCTGAATTAGAAATTATGGTTTAAAACAAAGACATAACAAATTATAGCAAAGGTAAATTAATCATTTGTTACATTGAAATTTATTTTTCATTGTATTCATTATTCAGTTATTTTGTTTGTATTTGATAAAAATCATTTTACTTATCATACATATATATATTTTTTTAATTAAGGTGCTACTAATAATTGTAGATTCAGAATGTAATATATTTTATAATTGCTGATGATTAGCACAAATCGATTTACACAAAAGTTATTATTTTCGAATGATATATAAGTATTTTTACTTCCTTCTATCTTTACAAGAAGAAAGTATTGAATTCGGTAAAAATTTCCAATTCCGTTTTTCTACGGATTTACACGTTTTAGTGGTCAAAGAACCAGATAAGATGTTTTTTACAAAATGTGTGTCTGAGAGTCTATGACTCTGTCTGTCTGTATGTATGTATGTGACAAATATTTCGTGAAAGCTTTATCTCATGAACTAATGAACGGAATTTAATAATACTTCAGATTCAGTTAGATCTTTACATAATCTGGTGCTGATTACCTTTTCGTGTAAATCGCCCAACAGGTGGTGTTTCTATGCTGCATTTTTCACGATTTCCGCAGTAATATCTGAAGAATTAAAGTACGGATTTTTATAAAACTTCAGATTGCGTTAGTTCTTAATATAGTTTGGTGCTTATTATATTTTTGTGTAAATCCCACAATAGGTTGAGCTGCTATTCGGCAGTTTGCAGGATTTACACGATTTCCGCAAAAGCTCTATTTCAAGAACTAATTCAA
The DNA here is from genome assembly GCA_963932465.1 of Maratus speciosus. Classification (NCBI taxonomy): domain Eukaryota; kingdom Metazoa; phylum Arthropoda; class Arachnida; order Araneae; family Salticidae; genus Maratus; species Maratus speciosus. Next base: position 538,345,475 of record OZ010786.1, on the reverse strand, counting down.
AGATTTTCATCAAATTTCAGATTCAGTTAATCCTTGATTTAAAGTAATGCTGATTACGTGCTAGTGAAAATCGCCTGACAACAGATGCGCTGCTGTTCTCTTTTTTAACGATTTCAATATTAGCACTATCTCAAGGACTAATGCACGAATGTTCGTCAAATTGCAGATTAAAGTATGCCTTGAATAATATGACTGTTATTTATGTTTTGCTGCAAAACGCTCAACAGGAGGTGATGCTATGCTTTTTTTTTTACAATTCTCGCAATAGCTCTATCTCAAAAACTAATGCACGGATATTCACCAAACTTCAAATTCAGTTAGATGTTGACATAAGTTGTTTTTGATTAGGTTTTGGTGTAAATTACTCAATACGTAGCGCGTATATGCTTGATTTTTCAGGAAGTATTAACATATATAAGATACAAGAAAGTTTTGGTATAGCCACATCCGACTAGTGTATTTAGTAATGGCAATAAATATGACTTATTATGCTATCGGATAACCTTTTTCGTGATCCCTTCAGGTTTGAATTAACAAGCTATGGTTACATATTGCATATTACAGACCTTCGTAAATTATTTTGAATTTAAAAACATTTATTAAACTGTTGCACTGCAAAAATAATTCCAATATAGGCAATCATATTTTCGTTAAAAATATTTTCTAACTTTTTAATGAAAGTCACAGTTTTATCCTAGTGACGTTCTACGAAGAAAAAATCAGGTAGTGATTGATATAAGTAACACACATTTCCTGATATTTCCATGTACAAGCAAAAACATAACGTAAATTAGGTCAATAATATGGTTTAGAGAAATAACATACGAAATTAGAAAATATTTATGTTCAGTTTTGAACACAAATGTTTATCTGATTTTAAATTCAATGACCTATATATTACTCCCTCAATTTCACGCTGTTTAAATACATAAAATGAAAATATATATATATATATATATATATATATATATATATATATATATATATATATATATATATATATACATTGTAAAGCGTTTTTGATAGAAAAAAATTACGTGATTTTGGAGTTTTTATTTATTGACTTGTATATCAATTTTTATGAATTAATATCCCCATTGTGTTGAATACCTATATCATTAAGATACATGTACATAATTTTATTTTTGTATGTTTATTCTTGTTTTCTTTTCGTTATGCAAACTTCAATATGCAGTGAAAAGTTATTTAAAATATTCAAGTATGCATCGTTAAACACAAATACTTTTTTTCAGTGTAGGTCTTATTTGGCCATAAATACGACGAAGAAATATATATATATATATATAATGGATGTTGATTCGATACTTTTTTATGTATAATGATGTATTTATATTTATATATTTATCAATTCATATTAAATTTAATCATATTTATTAATATTTAATAAAGTTAACGATTTACTTGTATTTAAATTTTAGCCTAATCAGGACAATATCATATTAATTTCTAATAGTATACTATCTAAAATGGGAATAAAATGCATAATCAGTGTATTTGTTATACCTAATGCTAGGACAGTATGGATTTTAATTTGGTAATTTTTTTTCTCTATCCTTTTTAATCTTGTTTTATTTTGAACTTAATTGTTGTTCAATGGTTTATTTCCCGGCTTTTTGTGCGTGGTAGTCCCTAATTTATATTCTTTAGCTAATTTATGGCTAATATGAAGATGAAACCACACATTTTATTTGTGGAACTCAAGGCATTTGGAACCTGATGATTCTCTCTAAGTTCTACTAATTTCCATCATTCCATTTCTGTTATTCAAATTCTGCTATTTTTTACTATGTTTTTGGAATCTATGTTAAGTGTGTTAGAGGAACTGTATTTGTTAATGACATTTTATTCATAATTTCATAGTTTTTGTTGGTGGTCGGTAATGTTTATTTAATGGTTATATATATATATACATTCACTAATTTCTAATTTGTTGCCTGTGTTTTATTTTCCTTTGTCATGTAAGACAAAAAATGGAAGTGAATATGTTATACAAATAATAACAAGTTATTATAATTTACTATTATTTTAAGAATTGTCAATGACAATTACAAACAACGATCTTTATGTAACGTTATACATCATTGTAACGGGTCATATTTAAAGATCATTACACTAGGTGGCAGCACTAAATGACACTCCCTAATTTCCCGTCATTAGCTGCTGTCAGGGATTTTCCCGTCATTCCCAGCGGTTAGTTTCCCCGCAGAGTCTGTCAAGAGACACGGTTCAAAGAGGGTGTGTAATGTATGCGTATTGCGATATACTTTTACATGTTGATTTATAATGTACATTTTATAATTTTATATACACCATTAAAATTGCATACTTTTTTTTATTGGACTATAGGTTTCTAAATAATATTTTGAATTTTCTTGATTCTCTGGTCCACACAAAGCAGTTGTAACATGCTTCATTCATTGTAGTTTGGACTTGAATCTTTTAAAGTCTGCTCAATTCCGATGTTAACGCAATGTTGAAATTATAAAAAAAAATATCAATATTATATGTTTATATATATATATATATATATATATATATATATATATATATATATATATATATATATATATATATATATATATATATATATATATATATATACATATATATATATAGGCGTCTGCATCTATATTTTAAGATAATTTCACTGCAATAACTTAACATACTCTCATTAATCTTTATCATAATTATCTATTATCCTTAGTACATTAACACTTTTTAATGTCAACAAAAATAGGGTGTTATGCATGATAAATTATTTTAGGATTAGAAACTTACAATTTTAAAATATATTCCCCAAAAAAACTATATATTTTAAAATTTTACTTGCATAACAGTTTAAAAAATGTACGAATCTTTACGGTTAAACAATGTGTATAGATTCATTTTTATTTTTAGATGTTTATAATGTTTCATTTATATGTTTGATTCACAAGTAAATAGAAACAATATGTAAACAAAAACTATTTATATAAATAAATTTCATTTTAAATTGAAGATACTTTAAATAACCCAAATGTCTTTAAATTACATTCATTTTTTTACTTAAATAATCATTTTGTTTTAATATTTTTTTTTGCTCTACTGCAACTTTATTTCATTATCACTGAAGATATATTTCTATATGTAGCTTAATTCAGAAAAGAATAAAAATATGTTTACGTTAATTGGTGTAAAAATTCTATCTATCCATTGTAAAACTCTATAACGGATAAACAAGTTTATTACATTTCTTATCCTTAAATTACACAAATATCGCTTGAGGTAGCAGAGAAAATAATTATCCACGATATCGTATGTTGTTTACTTAAAATTTGTTTTAAATAATTTCCCCACATATTTTGAAGTATATTAAGCGGTTGCAGCATTCACACAATTGTTTGTTGTTGTTGTTGCTGTTAATAAAATCATGGAAGAGACTGTAAGCACGAGTTCTGAAACAAAATGTGTAATATATTTTCGGAATTTTAATACAAATTTCTCTTTTATAATATTCCTAGTGTTAATTTCAAATAAGAATGTTTGATAAAATTTTTTCATAGAAGTTTAAAATATGTTACAGAATATATTCAGAATCATTATATTTTGTTTATTACAGCGTATATCAGTTCACAGAGATGGACAACAAACTCATCAGAAAATTTAATTATGCTTCATATAAACACTTTAAACTATTTTAATAATGCTGAAAACAAAAAGAAAAAAAATAATTCAAATTCCTAACATTTGAAAGAATGTATACGCCTGAATCCATATCAACTCAGGCAGGGGGGTTACCTTCATAGTCTCAGAAGTTTTTGAATTGAACATATGTTAAAATTTAAGAAAAAGTAAGATACTTGTATATTTTCATTTTGCCCAAAAAAATTCCTGGCCCAAGATACAGGCCGCCAAAGATGACATCCCCGGCATCCTTTCTCATTCGCGATTTTCGATAAAAATTTTAAAGTGCTCTATCTCTAGAACGGTGCAAGATATTTTGTTGCGGTTTATTTTATTTTAAAGATAATATTCTTCTGTTTAAAATGATATACCCCATTTTGAAAAATGTATTCAACTTTTCTTGTGGCAACCTTTTGAAAAAAAAATTTTTTTTTCAAAAAAAATTTTTTTTTCGAAAATGCCAATCCTAAAAATTTTGATTTTTTTGCTGTTGATCAATACCATTGGGAACTATCTTCACTGTAAAGGAGAACTTCCACTTTTGAGTTTAACAAATTTTAGAAACATTTAAAAAATTCCGAGAATTTTACAGGAACTGTATATATACAGTTCCAGTAAAAGTCACTGAATTTTTGCTTATTTGTATCATATTTGTAAGGATAAGCCTACTATATATCCTAACCAAGTTAGAAACTGCAATATCAAATGAGGTGCGTGCGTACTATAACTAGTTTTATAAATATTCAGATCTTGGTGCAATAAGTTACACTCTTGGGCAAAAAGGGCATGTATACAAAATTTATTATGATTCTACATATTAAATTCAGTAATACGGAAGTAATATGAATTCATCTTAAAAGGACTTAATCGCCATGGCAACCTAGAATCATTGCTTATCATGGTATATCATTGAATCAATTATGTATTATAGGATTTTTAAATAGAATGAAGAAAACTTTTATTAATGTCTTTTATGTTTTAATTTTATTTTCATAGCATTTGAAGTGATACATACTTTATTTTCAATACCGAACATAGTAAAACAATCTCAATAACATATATCAATTACACAGCAATACAAATTATATTAATACAAGTTAGAGTTCAGACAGATGGGCAGACAAATCGAATCCATAAAGACTTTCAACTATGTTGGAAATTGTTAAAAACACATAAATAGGTCGGAATTTGACTTTTAGAAATTTATGTCAATAGACGGAAGCATACTTGAATACTTTCATACAACCCTGTATTTTACTTATTATCTTTTTATACATGCCACTATTTAGCTAATATTTAATTAACATTAAAACATCCTTAAAACCAGTGAAATCACACTTCCAGAGATTATCATTCATAGACAGCCATGTATCTAATTCTTTGCATGGACCTGTATATCATTTTATCTATATTCTCCAAACATATCTTAGTATACTAAATGTAGTTCAGTGTAAAAATGCATAACTCATTTAAAAATCACCTTTAAGCTACTTTCATTCATACTCAGTAAACCCTTGAGATTTCTTTTGTGTAGCCCTGTATATGATGATCTACAGCATTTATGCGCACAGCGTAATATGGAAAAGTTTAGTTAAACTTAAAAACTCAAACACAACTAACAATGCACTTCCAGCAATACCCTTACGATTTCTTTGTGTAGCCCTGTATATGATCTACAGCCTTTATACACACAACGTAATATGGAAATATTTAATTAAACTTAAAAACTCATATCGCAACTAAAAATGCACCTCTAGCAATCTTCGCTAATGTGCAGTATTTCCAATAAGGTAAAGTTATCCGAAATCTTTTGTGTGTCCCTGTAAACACTATGCACTTTCTATGACACAGGAAGTAATTTTTTGTAAACCTTTGCAATAAAGTATGTATCACTTCAAATGCTATGAAAATCAAATTAAAACATAAAAGACATTAATAAAAGTTTTCTTCATTTTATTTAAAAATCCTATAATACATAATTGATTCAATGATATACCATGATAGGCAATGATTCTAGGTTGCCATGGCGATTAAGTCCTTTTAAGATGGATTCATATTACTTCCGTGTTACTGAATTTAATATATGGTATTATAGTAAATTTTGTATTCATGCCTTTTTGCCCAAGAGTGTAACACTTATTGCACCAAGATCTGAATATTTATAAAACTAGTTAATACTATGCACGCACCTCATTTGCCACATTTGATATTGCAATTTCTAACTTGTTTAGGATACATAGTAGGCTTATCCTTACAAATATGATACAAATAAGCAAAAATTCAGTGACTTTTACTGGAACTGTATATATAACAGTTCCTGTAAAATTCTCTGAATTTTTTAAATGTTTCTAAAATTTGTTAAACTCAAAAGTTGAAGTTCTCCTTTACAGTGAAGATAGTTCCCAATGGTATTGATCAACAGCAAAAAAATCAAAATTTTTAGGATTGGCATTTTTGAAAAAAAAATTTTTTTTTCAAAATGTTGCCAAGAGAAAAGTTGAATACATTTTTCAAAATTGGGTATATCATTTTAAACAGAAGAATATTATCTTTAAAATAAAAAAAAAAACGCAACAAAATATCTTGCACCGTTCTAGAGATAGAGCACTTTAAAATTTTTATCGAAAATGGCGAATTGGAAATGGTGCCCGGGATGCCATCTTTGGCGGCCTGTATCTCGGGCCAGGAATTTTTTTGGGCAAAACCAAAATATACAAGTATCTTATTTTTTATTGAATTTTAACATATGTTCTATTCAAAAACTTCTGAGACTATGAAGGTAAGATTTTTTCTTTGGCTGCCTGAATTGACATGGATCATACCATATGCATTAAATATACGAAATTTTCATACATAAGAAACTTTCTTTTTCTAAAGAATATAATAAAATATCGTGATTTTAACTTTTCCAGTATTTCATAGAAATGTTTTACATGTATGAGTTGTTTTTTTTTCTTTTTTTTTTTTTTTAGTAAAATATATACTTACGAAATACCAGGCATTAGTTAATGGACATTTTTATTAAAATCCTGTTTCAATACACTGCTTGTATTTTGATAACGTAAAATTTGGCAGGGAACGCAAATAAAACCCATTTCATGATTTGTTATTATTTTCTTACTCAGATGGAGCAAGGATAAAGTAATACTACAATTTACTTTTGGGCGTCTGTGTTTTTAGAAATCTATACATCCGAAATAGATCAATCAGTTTTTTTCTCATACAGTTTTTCGGAAATTGATAATATGTCTTCTAATATAATTTTTCATATAACAGATTTTAGTATACCAACAAGGTGTTAAGACAAATTTATTATTTTTGTTCCTCGTTGATTTTTTAATTTGAAATTATTTATAAATTTCTAAATTATGGTACTAATAAGAATACAAATATTATATAATTGTTTTATACTGAATGTTATGTTACATCCACATATTTTTACAAAGAAATAAAAACTATTTTTTTTTCCAATCTGTTAAATTAAGTATTGCTCAATGCTTTACGTTTATAGATTTTCTGTATAGCATAAAATTTAAAACGAAGTTTATATCTAGACCATTTTGTGTGAACATCGAGGATGTAAAGAACATGTTTGAGATGATATTTTTCCCTGAAGGATTTATCCCGGAAACAATTTTCAATTCGGTGATAAACGGTAAATTTAAAATTAAAATAACCTTTGCGATCACACGTTTAGCAGGAACTATTCCAAATGATCTGTCGTTGTCAATATTGACTATACGAATCCCGTTTAACATTTGTGGGCCTTTGTGCAAGCATACCACGCTTATTCGTGAAATAGATTTTTGTTTTTAGCTTACAGTGTTTTCAACCAACTTTGACACCCCTTTCCGAAATCCAGAAAAGAGCAGTAGAAACTGTATATTACAATTGAAATATGAATGTATTTAATGTTTAATTTGATATGGACATTTGTATGAAATAAATTTTAACTGCGCACGAGTAAAATATTCTATTTTTTAATAATATGGTAGTCTGTTATTTATGGGATACTTAAAAATAATCATTCAAATATTACGAAAACTCTGAAATAAGATGCAATGAGTGACTGACAAATTGTGGAAAATCCCTTATAATGAAGCTACTTTTAGAAAACAGCTCACTATGTCTCCTCTTCCTATATACATATATGCAAACAAATATTAAAGAGGACACACATAGGTCCTGTTGTCACGCAGTCATTTCTTAGAGTGACAGACCATTTTGAACATTTTCTGTTACATCGGTGATCGCAAATATTATTTTATTATTAAATTTATAATTGAATTCTAATTGGCTACATGATAAAATCTTCACACACACACACAAAAAAAAAAGAAGTCAAACAAGTTCTTTATATTCAAGAAGTTCAAGGGCACATGCTGTCAAGAATTTTGTTGAGATTGAACAAGAATTTCATTTAATATTCGACAAACAATATACAGTCGAAAGGATCCGATCACTGCTCAAAACATTTTGGATATCAGTGTACTTTAAATTTATAAGAAAACCTTTTCGTTTACTAGAATCATTTATATTACTTTAATTTAAAGGATAAAAGCGGAAAGGGATATTCTTTTATTTTTTTAAGTATCCAAAATTTATCTTCATTCAGAAGATTAACAAAAAAATACGAATACATAAAAAAGGTAATTGGAAAAATATATAATAAATTCAAATGCTGTTCGTTTCATTTAAAAAGTTAATTTTTGAAATTAATAGAATAACTTTCGAATTTTTAGTTGTAAGATATTTTAGGAAAAATGTTTTGGCAATTGGGTTTAATCAAAACTACTACGCACAACATTTATGGAAAAATAATATATTGGAATTACTTCACTTCGATGTCGTTTTATATACATACATTTAAAATGACCTCAACTGTTTTCATTTTTACGTCTTCTACTAACTACCACAGATTTTAAAGTGTTAACACGACTTAAAAATAAAACATTTCCGATATCTCCGGGGCTGCCATTATTATAGCTTCAATATTGCTCTTTCATTTTTTATATATAATCTTAACAAATGTGTTAATAGTAATTATAAAGACAACTGTTTACAAATTTATTTTTCCAAATTTCCAACTCATCAAAAAATGTGAACTAAGTGACGGGTCCTTTAAGAGATAAGATCTATATGCCACACAACAACATGAGCCTTAGTACGGAATTTAGAAGTAATAAATTCCATACTAATGCTACGTCAAATAATCATTCGTGATAAAAAACACGAGGTACCCAGTGTGTGGCTGAGGTGAAGATTGATAATCAATGAAGTTATTATTTAATACAGGGATATATGAATTTCTATTAATAAAATAAATTAAAGCCGCAATATTAGACAATGATGTCGGTTATTTGTCATAAATTAAGTCTAAAAATTATTGTTGAAGTATTGTTTTATGAATATCGCAAGATAAAAATATATTATATAACTTCTCTTGTATATGGTATTGATAGTAAATCACACACACAAAAAAAAAAGATTATCTTCAAATACTAGATAAAACATACAGCAGAATTGCTTTTTCTGTTCTATGTTTTTGTTAATGAAATATTTTTCGGAAAATTAAGTATACGTTTAAAATTAAACTCTACTCCGAATTTTATACATGTCTTTAAAAAAAGAGGTAAACGTTAATACTTTTTGAATTCATTTTTTTCTGAAATATTCAACAGGTTTTAGCCTCTTGCGCTAATGTTAAATGTCTTAATAAAAAATAAATACTATCAACATATCAAGAAAATGATTTTGATGGGAATTACAACTGAAACCAAAATTTTATTGTGTACTTTTCTTTTACAAATGCGTCATTTTATATTTCGTATGTAAAATATAGTAAATGTTGTTTGACAGTTACATTTTTTTGGGTTTTTTTTAATAAAAAGAAAGCAGTATGCCAACAGGTATGCTATGAAAATAAATAAACAGAAATACCCCTCCCTTGAATATTCAAATATTATACAGGTTTAACATGTACGTGATTTTCTTATAATTTTTTGTTATGATAAAAAATTTTAATTAATTGCACGCAGAAGTTCCTTTGGAACTGATTTTTATAGTGAGTTATTACGACGAGTCCGCCAAAACACCCATATCCTTCTTTATCTTGTGAACAAGTCTAAACTTTTAGAATGTCACATCAATTTGTGTCAGGTTAAGACAACAGTTGCAGCTGTTGTGGAATATACACCCCCCCCCCTCCAAGTATTATCCAACTTTAAACTTCTTTCACTCTAACAACTAATTTTGACACCATATTTACATTTTTTTCTGTAAATTTTATCATAAGATACGAAACGGTTAGTTACGCGGACAACATAATTAGGAATAATGGAGACATAAAATTTGGAATTCTTCATGTTAACTTTATTGGAGACAGTTGCAAGCGCCGTTTGTTAAAAAAAAAGAAGTACTTGGCATTATGATTAATATTTTTTTATCGTCATCTTTGAAGTTTCTAGATATCGATTACTGCTTCTTCGATTACTGATTTCTTCTAAAAATTAATAAAAAATGTTCATAGTAACGATTTGATTGACAGAAAAGTATGAATTTTTAACAGAAAACCATTTTAGAATCTTAAATTATGCGAATTTAAAATAAAAGCTCGATCCGCCTTGTAGTTTTTGATTTATCTTAAAAAACTCACCATATTATATTGTGTCTTGTTAGAGCTGAAATTAACTTTGGACATTCCGAATTTTAAAATTGAATATTCATAAAATATTTCACAGAATGACTTCCAGCGGGGTATGTAAAAGAAAAAAGAATACAAAATTCAATATTAGTAGTTAATATTTTAACCGCCGGGTGTTGCCGGGGTACAATGCCGAGTGTTGCTTTTCGGCAACATACCCAATTTAGGCTCTAAAATACTATTGGAATAATATTGAAGCTATAATGCCTAATGTTGCTAATAAAATACATTCTGAAAATATTATTAAATCGATATTTAATATGTAGATGGCAACACTTGTGCTGTTTAAGAATAAAAATAGAGAATAAAAATGAATTCCTTTTTCAATTGTAATACTTGTTTTTTTTTTATTTTTTTTTTATTTTTTTTTTAATCTGGAAGCTTGCGAAATACCCTATTTTGTTCTGCAGTGAACAAGTAAAATTTATTTCTTATTATAGTTCCTAAAATTATTGTGTGTTTAATATTATAGAGTTTTATGAAATAAAATTATTTTTTCAATTATAGACCAGTATTGCCGATTAGTAACTAACTGTTTTTTAGCAGTAGACCATATTTAAAACAAAATATGATTTTTTAAGTATTTTTCCCATGATTTATTTAAAAAATGAAAGCCGAAAAACATTATTACGATGATTTTTGAAAAATCAGGCATTTAAGGGTAAAAATTGAAACTTCTGGGACCCATATAGTGACAACATGATATTTATATGCCAAATGAGATCCTTCTTAAAATTAGTGGACACATATTTGAGAGTTATCCGCAGTTGTGTTTTTCTTTACAGAGATAAAGAGGAAAGATGTAAGATAATTAAGTATATAAATATAATATATTCGATGACCATTGTATATATGATATTCTGTATAGAAACATGAAAAGCTTTAAAGTGTAACGTTATGGCTATGTTGGGAAGACGTTGTCCACGATTCGTGGTTTACAGAACAGTCGGAATAGCAAAACTTCTTTTTCATTTTTTTAAATTTAAAAACAAATTATTTTCAATTTTAAAAATGCGCACATATATTTGTTAAAACATGTAACTGAAAATTAAATGCTTATTCTTCCAGCAATGTCAAATAATTCATTTTTTCACACTGTTTCGTTCATTTTTCGATAACTTCGATCTCAGCGTTTAAGTATTGAAATCTGTAATTATTCTTGCATTGGCTTACTAAGCCTAATTATATATAATGAAAAATGTTGTTTAATTTTTAATAAGTATCTGGTATTTTAAAATATAAAAAAATGTACCAAGTCTTTTTTAAACAAATATTCTTGAAATTAGACTGACAGTCAACTTGTGATCTTGCATCATTTTCGAAGGAAGTTAATGCCTCTTTTTTATATTTGTCTCGCTATAGAATTTAATCCTTGGATAAATGAATCAGTAGCAAAATATAAATTTTAAAAACTAAACATAATAAAAAAAAATAAAAAAAAACCAATATGCTTGAGAAAAAAATACAAAAATAATTAGTTTCAGTTTAATGATTGTCATGAAAAATAAAGGAAAAAAAAACAAATGAAGTACTTATTTTTTTTTTTTTTTTTTTAGAAATAAAACATTCTTTTTTATTTGGAAACATATCCCATCACTACTTTAGACAATGTTTTCTTGTAAGAGAATTTTTTTCTATAATCTAGTATTATTTTAAAAAGAATATTTAAGAACATTCTTTTACCCTAGCTTTGAAAAAAAATACAAATGCTTTTCTGGAAAAGCTTGTTTACATTCCCTTTAATTATATCAAAACATGTAAAAAACAGCAGAGTTTCTCGAGCCCTAATACATTTATTTCATCCCTGAGTCAGTAAATGTAAGTGTATTAAGACCCTACATTATTTTTCATAAAGGATGCACACATTCTTGATATACAAACTCTGTCTTTTGTACATTTAAGTAATTATTTCAAAAAAGATAAATTAGAAGAACGGGATATTTTTGTGTTCTGATATAAATAGTTCAGCACATTTGTGCCCCGTAATGGAAACATTAGTATTTTAGAAAAACTTTGTTAAGTAAGCGTAAATGTGGGTAAACTATATAGCAGATATCATCTCTACGTAACACCTGTTTTGGAGATTTTTATGTTTTACCCCTTAAATGCATGATTTTTTTTTTCGAAATATATATATATGATTCGCAGAAAGGTTTACTATACAGGAAAAAAAAACAGAGATATATTTTTTACATAATACGTCAACCTTTTATTATGTTGTGCATCAGCAATACAAGTAAAAACTAAAATATTGCAAATTAGTAAATATTTTAATAAATATGAATCTAAACACCTTATTTTATATATTTTTTTTTATTTGGTAAAACTTAACCCTTAAATACGAGATTTATTATTTAAGAATTCTTTTTTTTATTCTTATATTCAAGATTAGGCACCAGAAATTTTAAGACAGATTTTTAACTTTATTTGGTAGCATATTTTCAATTTTTTGGCTTCTAAATTTTTAAGTTTTTCCATTTTTTGGATCATTTTCTACTATAGATATGGGATTTTTGGTCCTCCGGCACTCTGAAAGTTTCCCCATCAAAGTCAAAGTGTGCTTTTGCCCGGATTAATATTTCTATACAAATATAGTGGTTGCAAAGGGTTAAATACAAAGTAATGCAGATATGCATCATATGCATTTAAGGGTTAATAAGATTTATTATTTTGATATACATTATGTCCCTTTAATTTACAGGGAAATGTAAAGATAATGACATTAAAAAAATATCAATATTTTAAACAAATTGAAGACAAATGCGATATTTTTATTCTTACATATATAGTAATTTAAATTTATGAATAATGTTTTTTACTGTATAATTGAGTAAAGGTTCACCTCTCTCTCCGTGTGTAGGCACGTGCGATTATGTGACTACAAAAGTTTCACCTTAAAAATTCTTGTTTCTCAGGAAAATCCTGTGATACATCCAAGGAATTCGATGCTTACTAAAACGCGGTCATTTAGATAGAACTTGTGTTTTAACGCTTACTTCACATGCAAATTCATCATCAGTAAATTAGGAAAGAAAAAAAAACTTAACATTTTCACAACAAGCATATTTGTGTATAAATTTTGTTTACTAAACACAAATAATGCAATATTTATTTTTAACTAATCATTTAAATTCTATTCATCTAGCTGTGCATTTTTATTATACACTAGCATGCAATAAGTATTATTGCGAAAGGACATGGCGACACGAAATTGTTCGAAAAAGTATTTTTTTTTATATTCTTAAAATGTATTTTAAGATTTATTCCACCGAAATAAAACTATTATTTAAAAATTATATTAGGCATATAATTCTTATTTATTAATTATATTAAGAATATATTTACCATTTAATAAGTATATTAGATAAAAAAATAAATTAAGACCTTAGAAATCTAGTTATCCTATTCTTCGAGTTTAATGAATCATCAAGGGGCTCTATACAATTTGTAATTGTTCTCAATTACGTAAATTCAAATCTAGATATATATATATAGAGAGAGAAAGAGTTGTGAATGGGGAGTCAGAGAGGTAGGGAGATAGAGAAAAACAGACTGGGAGAGTGGCAGTAAATTACAATAATTTTTTCATTCCAAATGGATATTTGTAGTTACTGAAGAAATAGTTTTTCGGTAAAGGAAAAAAAAATATTTTTTAAGCATATACATAAAAACATATTTTAATGAAAAAAGTATTCTTACTGATAATGAGATTTTATTTCGATAAATTGGCTTTAATGAAAAAAATATCTCTCTAACACTATATCAGTATTTTTTAATTGGCTTGCTATTGCATCTTGATGGTCATTGATATCAACCAACGGACATATTCTGGCACAAATTTATTAATTACGGACATGTCTAATAAACATAAAACTTGATAATGTTTGTGGAGGAAAGAAAGAACGCGGATACATAAAAAATGGAAGAAAGGTAATGTCAATTTACGGGCTTCGCTTTTTAAAAGCACTACTACGTTGGGCTCCGTTGGGCCACGGTTAAAATTAAATATAAAAAAAAAATAGATGTTCCGGAGCCGAGTTCCGGCTTAAATTAAGCAATACATATATGAGGACGCGAGATTAAAAACTCATCTTATACAGAAAATCAAATTTTGGGAAATCGCGATAAATCTCCAACTACGTCCATTGGTTTTCATTGTAAACCAAGATTTTACAATGGCAAAAATGCAAGATAAAAACAATTTTTTTTGCAGAATACTGTGTTTTTTCGGTGCAGATTTATGATAGAGAAAACTCAATTTTTTAAATTTTGGATAAGGCAAGTTTCGAAACTGTACATACACGTACTTCTTTTGATTAAACGATAACATATATTTAGACAATATTAATGAATTACTACAGCTGATAATATATAATTATACATAAAATTAATTTCTAAATTACGGTATTGTTTTGTATGATTCATAACATAATTTAAAATTTACAATATTTTAAGAACATAATGCATTGACATGGTAAGGAACCGACGCAGCAAAACTGGTGAACTAAAATATCACGGATAAGTGTTGCAAGAAGTTTGAAAAAGGGTGGACTATACTCCCGAAGACCTGTTGTGTATGTCCCTCTCTCAACACGTCAACGTAGCAGCCGTTTACAGAAGGGCCGTATGCATCGCAATTTGACTGATGACTGAGTGGTCTACCGTGCTCTTCTCAGATGAGAGTAGATTCAGTCTATCGTCTGATTTTAGACGTAAACTGATATCGCGCGAGGTTGGTAGTGCTTACTGTAGCGAAAATATTCTAGAAAGATATCAATATACGACTTTTTAGTATCATGCTGTGGGCAGGCATCATGTTCAATGGCCGTACGGATCTCTATGTGCTTGACAAATGGCCCATGACTGGTAGACGGTACATTGAAGATGTTCTGCTTCCACAAGTTTAACTTCTTCCAGGTGCTGTCGGCGTAAAGTTTCGTTTAATGGACGATAACGCACCTTGGCATTGCATATAGCCTGTAAAGGGTTGTCTTCAGGTCGAAGATATCCAACGTATAGTCTAGCCAGCACGTTCCTTTTACCTGAATTTCATTGAAAATGTATGGGATACCTTGGGGAGACTTATTGCTGTTCGAAAATTTCCTCACACAAAAAAGGAAACCCTCATCCGTGCAGTGAAGGAGGAATGGGGCAACTTGCTTCAACAGCTACTGAATCGAGTTGTTCTGAGTATGCCAGGCTGTATTGAAAGTTATCTCACATTACACGGCGGCCACATCCCTTATTGATACGGCACTAACGATTGTTAATTCTGTGTATTTTGTATTCCTTGTACAGTCATGTTTTCGGACAATATTCACGTTTCAGAAAAAGAACCTCTGGTAATACCTGTATACATCCTTTCAACGAAATTTTTATATTAAATCCTGTGTAGCATTCTGTTAATACTATTGTTTGCTTCTTAACCAACAATCTCACGTAGATTCTCATTTATGTGTACATTTCCTATTGATCCATAAGTTCTATACACCAGTGTACTTCTTTTGATTAAAAGACAACGTAGACAATATTAATGAATTACTACAACTAATAATATAGAATTATAAATAAAATTAATTGCAAAATTACTGTATTGCCATGTATGATTCATAAAATAATTTAAACTTGACAATAATTTAAGAATAAGACATTAAGACTTTTGAAAGATTAATTTGAATAACAGATGGAAATGAATTTAGTGTATATAAAATAATTAATTTCCTTTTGTTAAAATGCTCGAATGATGATATTGCATGCAAGAGAATGTTATTAGCAACAATGAAATCACAGGTGCAGTTGCACACGTCTGTGTTATTTATATTCTTGTTTCAATTAATGATTATTGAAGTTATATAAATTTCATTGCGTTGGTTATGTTTTCGACTCTAGCTTGGGGAGAATTTAAAATAGTTAAAATATTTCACGTAATTTTCAAATATCATGTAACTCAACTTGAAACTTTCATTAAATAATAAAATGAATGGATTCATTCAATCATTCTGAAATGCTGCGATTATAATATGTAAAATTGTGTTTTTGACAGATGCTAAGATTTATGGGACAATTTAAATTTTTACGTAGAACAAAGTATATATATCAGTGGCGTGGCGTCCGGTCATCGCTGGATGCGGCGATGACCAAGCAATATTTTAAAACTCTTAATAAGCTTTTAAAACTGTACGATCCAGTTTTAGCAGAACATTTGGAGTTCATGTATAAGTGAAGGTAAGATTTAAAGTTTCTTTTTTGAACATTCAACCATTGAATTTTAGAGTTAATAATTTTTCACCACAAACTTAAATAATTGCGATGACCACCGAAAATTTTCACGCCACGCCACTGATATATATATATATATATATATATATGGGGGCGAGACTCCATACTTAACTCACAACTCACTTTTAGGACGAACACTGACATTTATTGAGACGAATACATACACAAAAAATACAGATATAAACGCTCTTCTCGTTCTTTAATTACTTAAAGGCATAAACGTCGTTGAATACTTCTATGATTTTCTTACGTCGTGTAAATATTCAATCTTATTTCATCGAAATATGTTCCGTTCTTTAATAAAAAAACCTTCCGTCGTAGAACTCATTTCGTTCTCTTTACTTCTTCTGCATTTTTACTTCACACAGCTTCGTAAAGGCTCGTTTCCTTTTTAATCTCGAAGCGGAAAATACGGAAGACACTCAGTCTGATGCAGGTGTTGCTTGCGAAATCTCCACAAGCGGCCGTCCTGACATCTGGAGCTGCCGCAGCGACATGTGGTAAAATAGAATCTGAAAAAACAAAAAAAAAAACCAGTAACTGTTCTTAGGGGAAAAGAAAAAAAAAATCTGCACATCATAGTTGAAGTAGCGTAACATCATATGGGTTGACTTATAAAATTGTTACAAACACATAAGAAGAAAAGATTTAAAAAAATGTTTTTGAAGTTTCAGTTATCGTCAGGCCAAGGTTTCATGTATTCAGCACAGGAGCTAGTATTTATCGGTCCTTCAGTTGATGAGATTTTCGCTACGTCGTAGGTGTCGTTAGACTTCACTTTGATTACTTTATACGGACCTAAGAATTTCGATTTCAACTTTAAACCTGGTCCTTGCTGGGTTCTCTTAATTGCTACAAGGTCACCAAGCTTGTACTTACGGGGTTTCTTACGTCGTAAATTATAGTGCTTGCGGTTTTCTTGTTGAATTTCCAGAATATTCTTCTTGGCTTCTTTACGGAGCACTTCTCTGTCTTTCATAAATTGTTCTTCGACTGCACTGTTTAAGAGGTCAATAATTTCTACATCTTCTTTCTGTTTCATTTTTGTACCAAATAATATTTCAAACGGTGTTCTCTTAATGCTTCTTTGGTAAGTTGAATTAATGACTTGTTGAACTTTAGGAACATGTTTAAACCATTTGGTCGGTTCGTCTTTGGACATTTTAGAGATTACAGAAATTATGGTGGAATTAAGTCGCTCTACTTGACCATTGGCACGGGGAAGGCCAGTTGTAACTGTCTCGTGCTTTATATTTTCATCTTGACAATAATCAGCAAATTCTTTGCTTGTAAATGCAGGACCTTTATCGCTAATGATAATGGAAGGATTGCCAAAAGTATGACTTTGTTGTCGTAGTTTTGATATAACTTCGGTAGCAGAAGTACTTTTACATGGATACAACCAGACGAATTTAGTAAATGCGTCTATTAAAGACAAAATATGTTTATAATTTTTGTTGGTTGTTTCAAGAGGGCCTAAATGATCAATGTGGTAGGTGTGGAGAGGAGTCTCTTCTTTAGGTAAGGGATGTAATTCACCTTCTTGTTTGCCACGTTTGCGATTATACAAAAGGCACGTTACACAATTTGCTATAATTTTATCAATTTTATTTGACATATTAGGGATGAGAAATTCTTCGTTAAAGAGTTCTTCACAGCGTTTACGGCCAAAATGTCCTTTGTCATGAACGTGTTTAATGACATTTAGCTGCATTTCATCCGGCACAACTATCAGATCGATACCTTTATGATTTTTATAGAGAACGTTATTTTTAAGGAAATAGTTGTCATATGGCTTTGTTTTCAAAATTTCTTTGATGGCCTGTATATGTTCGTCAGTGTTCTGTGATTGTATGATTTTGGTAGTAAAACTATCTTGAATGACCATACATATTGGATTTCTACTTAAAGCGTCGACATGGCGCATGCGTGTACCTTGTCTGTGTTCGATTGTATAGTTATAGTCAGCTAACATTAAAGTCCATCGAGCAATCTTGGTGCAAAGATCTTTTTTATTCATAGTAAGGGCGAATGCGTTGCAATCTGTGACTATCTTGAAAGGAATACCTAGAATGTAAACGCGAATTTTTTTAAGGGCTTCTATGACAGCTAAAACTTCTAATTCATAACTCGAATATTTGCGTTCGGCATCTGTGGTTTTTTTGCTCATAAAATAGACAGGGTGAAATTGATTGTCAATAGAAGACTTTTGAAGGAGGACTGCTCCGTAACCGTCAATAGATGCATCACAGTGAACTTCTGTTTCGTTATTAGGGTTATAAATGCTTAAAACAGGACCTGAAGAAAGGATGTGTTTCAGCTGATTAAATGCATTTCGTTGCTGGTCGCCAAAGTGAAATTTAGTGTCCTTTCTAAGAAGATCTGTTAAAGGCTTAGCTATTAAAGAGTAATCTTGAATGAATTTACGAAAATATGAAGTTAGTCCGACAAACGAATGTACATCTTTTATACTTTTAGGTTCTGGGAAATTAAGGACAGCTTTAGTTTTTAAGGGGGATGGGTGCAGTTGACCATTTTTAATGTGGTAACCCAAAAAATCAATTTCTCGTTGTAGAAAGTGGCATTTTTTGAGATTCAGTTCTAAACCATATTCGGATGCAGTTGTAAGGACGCGTTGTAATTTCTGGAGTCCTTCGACTTCGTTTTCAGCTGGTATTATGAAGTCATCCATATAGACAATAAGTACTTTTTCATTAATGAGGTCTCGAAAAACGTTATAAATATATCTTTGAAACACTAACGGTGCATCGCTAAGGCCATAATTCATATATAAGAATTCAAATTGACCAGAATGTGTTACGAAAGAAGTATATTTTCTACTATTTTCTTCTACTTCGACATGAAAAAAAGCATTTTTAAGGTCAAGAGTAGTAAATACTTTTGCAGAATGCAACTGATCAATAATGTCATCAATTACTGGGAGGGGAAAACGTTGTTTATGTGTTTTAGAATTTAACTTCCTATAGTCAATACACAATCTATATGAACCATCTTTCTTTTTTACTAGGACAATAGGTGATGAAAAATTACTAGTGCTTTTACGAATAATTCCTTTTTCGAGCCACTCAGAAATTTGTTTTTCGACGAAGTTTTTCTCTATTTGCGCCAAGCGCCTGGGAGGACAAGTAACAGGTTCTTCGTTTTCCAGATGAATTGATAATTTAACATCAGTTGTCTTTATTTTTTTAGGAGAATAATTTTGAATAAGTTCTAAAATTTTTAAACGTATTGTTTCATCGGTAATATGAGATAAATCAAGATTAAGATCGTCTAACACATGAGCAATATTAATCAAAAAATTATTGGACGTATCGTCATTTTTCTCGATTTTTTGCATCGAAATATTATTTCCAGAAATTGTTAAAATACTTTGTTGAATGATATCTGTACCAATAATAAGATCAAAAGATATGGAATAATCTGGGACTACATAAACATTAGTTGTATAATTAAAATCATCTATCATAATGTTCGTAGAGAAAAAACCTAGGGGTTTGATTATAGTATTTCCTAATCCAGTTAATGTGATAGTTGAATGTTCAAGGTTCGAAATTGTAGGGAGTTTGCGATAAATACTTTCCTTTAGTAAACTTCTTTCACTACCCGTGTCTACCAATGATGTAACATTTACAGGCGAAATAATGACTTGTTTGGTCATGAAAGTGTTCGACGTGACAGTGGAAACATTGGAGGGTTCTGGCTTAACTCTAGGCTTCCTTGGTTGATCGCATTGAGCCGATTTATGGCCAAAATTCGAACAATTAAAACAACGAGGGCCTTTATCTTTATGTCTGCATTGGCTACTTTTATGATTCGACAAACCACAATTAAAGCAAAAAAGATCAGATTTTGGTCGAAAGGATTTCTCTTTCATTGGCATTTCAGGTTTGACTTTACGAAATTTAGTGTTCTCAAAGTCATGTCGAATTTTGTCATAAATTTTGAGCTTTTGCTTAAATTCTACAATGGATTGGCATCCATATAACATTGATTTTCTGAAAACGGGGTCGGGTATGCCGTTTATGATGTATTGCATTAATGCGGAATCCTCGATTTTACCACGCGAGCATATTTGTTTCATGATAAGAAAATATTCTTCTATTGATTCATTTTCTTGCAATTTTCGTTTATTTAATATATCATGTAACTCGGCAGAATTATAAGTGGTGCAAAATTCTGATATTAAGAGTTGTTTAAGTTTGTCATATGAATTAATATGAAATTCTGTTTGTGTTAATAACTGGGCTTTTCCTCGTAATGATCTTTTACAAAATATGAATTTATGAAAGTCAGATAAATTAAACATATTAGTAACATCCTCAAAATTATTAAACCATACCTGTATATCACTAAAAGAACTACCATCGAAAGGAGGTATTGCACTTTCAATATCAGTAAAATTTATAGACGATGGCATAAAACTTTGAACTGGAAATTGCTGTTGTTTGTCAAAATTTGATAATTGAGTGTTATTACTTGAAGTCATATTATTTGAAGGCAGTTCGGGTTCCGAGTCGGTGTCACTTTCATTTTGTATAATATTATTTTGTAGTAAGGTCAAGTTTGAAAGGTATGTCACTAATCGGGTTGCGAGATCGTTTAAAGATCCCTCATTATCAATACAAAGTAGATTGCACACTGTAATCAGATCATTTAATGAAAAATCAGTTTGAACTTTAGTTATTTTATTTTTGAATTCGGTGCTGTCGGTTTGAAAACCGAAACCAGTAAAATCACGTATTCTCTTTCTATTAGAGCGATCACCGTCAGCATCAAATAGGAATTTATGCAGCAATTTAATTTTATTCGTTCGTTCGTTTTTAAACGCAACTTCCAGTTCTGGTATTTCAACTAACTTCATAATAAAATAATAGCAATGAACTCACCGTTAGAAGAATATCCGGCTTGAATATGTAGGATGAATAACTCTAATTAATCATATCGGTGGGTTAACTGACACTTCTGTCTCCAATTTATGGGGGCGAGACTCCATACTTAACTCACAGCTCACTTTTAGGACGAACACTGACATTTATTGAGACGAATACATACACAAAAAATACAGATATAAACGCTCTTCTCGTTCTTTAATTACTTAAAGGCATAAACGTCGTTGAATACTTCTATGATTTTCTTACGTCGTGTAAATATTCAATCTTATTTCATCGAAATATGTTCCGTTCTTTAATAAAAAAAACCTTCCGTCGTAGAACTCATTTCGTTCTCTTTACTTCTTCTGCATTTTTACTTCACACAGCTTCGTAAAGGCTCGTTTCCTTTTTAATCTCGAAGCGGAAAATACGGGAGACACTCAGTCTGATGCAGGTGTTGCTTGCGAAATCTCCACATATATATATATATAAATATATATATATATGTATATATATATATATATATATATATATATATATATATACATATATATATATATATATATATATATATATATATATATATATATATATATATATATATATATATATATATATATATATATATATATATATATATCAGTGGCGTGGCGTCCGGTCATCGCTGGATGCGGCGATGACCAAGCAATATTTTAAAACTCTTAATAAGCTTTTAAAACTCTACGATCCAGTTTTAGCAGAACATTTGGAGTTCATGTATAAGTGAAGGTAAGATTTAAAGTTTCTTTTTTGAACATTCAACCATTGAATTTTAGATTTAATAATTTTTCACCACAAACTTAAATAATTGCGATGACCACCGAAAATTTTCACGCCACGCCACTGATATATATATATATATATATATATATATATATATATATATATACATATATATATATATATATATATATATATATATATATATATATATATATATATATATATATATGTATTTATATATATATACATTTTTCTTAACTCGCATGCGCATCAAAATTTCGATCGTGCTAATTTATACCCATGGATAACTTTGAACCGATCTTACATACAAACTATATTATTAACAGGTATAATGAAGAGATAAATGAAGAAGTTATGAAGTAGTAAAAGATGAATAATATAAATTTTAGATTCAAATTTTCGTCGAAATCTGAAAATGAATGAAATCCATATAAAATGAAGGTCTTTTTTCAATTGATTTTTTTATTCTGGTAAATCCATTTATAAAGATTTAAAAATCTATTTACTAGGCCAATAAATACCTTTTAAAGCCACATCAAGGCGTCACTTACATTTTCTATCATATCTTTTAAAATCCATGTAATCTTTTTATTCTGGTGTCTCGGAACCAAGGACGTAGTTGGAGATACTCAGGAACGCCGCTATCCACGAGTTCCGAGTCGGTCAGCCCACCCGCCCTATCCCGACCGCCACCGAGATTAACGTTAAACAAGAGGTATCATCGGTCGTCCGATGATTTCGGGGCTATATTGATTTTAAGTATTAGAACATTCAGAAAAAAAATCACGGATCCCCTGATCAAATATTCGATATGGGCATTTCTATGTGTTAAGTGGTATATAAAATATTCGTCAATAAAATCGACTTGTTGAATTATTTAAATAAAACCATTTTATCGTTACATATATGGAATTCCAGAAATATTAAAAACTACAAAGTATGTAGGAAATCCATAAAAAGTGGGGAAGGATTGTACTTTGTGCCAATATATTAAGAAAAAGAAACGACGTATAAAGGCACAAATAAAATGTGTTTAAAAGCATACAGCTGTTTCAAAACCTCTAAGGTTTCCTCATCAGTGCTTAAAGTAAAAGTTAAATTAAAACTAAAACATTGTGTAAAATGGGTGGGGGAGAGGTGGACAGAGAGTCAGAAAAGCGTACCTTTCAGCTCTACTGCCAACGGTGAAATGTGACATACGGCTGACAAACAGTTACGGAGTTGATCTCAAGCGGATATTCAGGGAGACCAATCAAAATACCCAATTGCTCTGGAAGAGTCCAAACTTAGAAGGAGAAAAAAAGGGGGGGGGAGGGAGTGGAGAGAATCATAGAAAATTAAACCATACCTTTGAAAAATTGGTCGTACTGGATAAATCATTAACTAAACTGTTTGAATTTTTCCATATGTGGTAAGCCTCCCAGAAGTCCAGATCATAGATTGAAGTACATTTCTGTATTATGGAGGCTTCGGAAAATTTAAAATTATGGTTGTTGGACCAGCAGTGGTTGGCAATAGCGGAACGTTTAATATCAAAATTTTTAACGCAAGTTTTATGCTCCCCCAAACGGATCTTAAAGGCACGCTTCGTTTGACCAATGTATATTTTGTTGCATTGGCAAGATATCCTGTAAATACCCCAATTTGAAAAACTGTCAATTGGATGTTTCAGATTTGTGAATTGAATTTTATTAAAAGGTGTATAAACTACTTTAAAGTCAAATTTTGACAAGATTTTAGAAATTTGATTACTTATTTTCGGAAAATATGGGAGTATAATTAAATTTTCATTACCGACAGTATTAGCCCTGGATTTTGTACGTTTACTTAGTTTGTTATGAATGGAATCGACGATTTCAGCTGTAAAACCTCGATCAATGGCAATAGATTTAATGTAGTCTAATTCTGTTTTTAGTAAACTGTCGGAAGAACAAATATTTAAAGCCCTGTAAACATAACTCTTAAAGGCAGCCAACTTTTGATTAGGTGGATGGGATGAAAGGCGATGTGGGGGTAAGGATACTGCGAATGGTTTACGGTAAACAGTCGTTTGCCCTTTCTTGATGTTATGGTTTTCCGCGAAAATAATTTGTTTCACACTACTGTTTACCGTAAACCATTCGCAGTATCCTTACCCCCACATCGCCTTTCATCCCATCCACCTAATCAAAAGTTGGCTGCCTTTAACAGTTATGTTTACAGGGCTTTAAATATTTGTTCTTCCGACAGTTTACTAAAAACAGAATTAGACTACATTAAATCTATTGCCACTGATCGAGGTTTTACAGCTGAAATCGTCGATTCCATTCATAACAAACTAAGTAAACGTACAAAATCCAGGGCTAATACTGTCGGTAATGAAAATTTAATTATACTCCCATATTTTCCGAAAATAAGTAATCAAATTTCTAAAATCTTGTCAAAATTTGACTTTAAAGTAGTTTATACACCTTTTAATAAAATTCAATTCACAAATCTGAAACATCCAATTGACAGTTTTTCAAATTGGGGTATTTACAGGATATCTTGCGAATGCAACAAAATATACATTGGTCAAACGAAGCGTGCCTTTAAGATCCGTTTGGGGGAGCATAAAACTTGCGTTAAAAATTGTGATATTAAACGTTCCGCTATTGCCAACCACTGCTGGTCCAACAACCATAATTTTAAATTTTCCGAAGCCTCCATAATACAGAAATGTACTTCAATCTATGATCTGGACTTCTGGGAGGCTTACCACATATGGAAAAATTCAAACAGTTTAGTTAATGATTTATCCAGTACGCCCAATTTTTCAAAGGTATGGTTTAATTTTCTATGATTCTCTCCACTCCCCCCCCCCTTTTTCTCCTTCTAAGTTTGGACTCTTCCAGAGCAATTGGGTATTTTGATTGGTCTCCCTGAATATGCGCGTGTGATCAACTCCGTAACTGTTTGTCAGCCGTATGTCACATTTCACCGTTGGCAGTAGAGCTGAACGGTACGCTTTTCTGACTCTCTGTCCACCTCTCCCCCCCCCCCTTTTTACGCAATGTTTTAGTTTTAATTTAACTTTTATTTTAAGCACTGATGAGGAAACCTTAGAGGTTTTGAAACAGCTGTATGCTTTTAAACACATTTTATTTGTGCCTTTATACGTTGTTTCTTTTTCTTAATATGTAGGAAATAACTTGCAAATAATTTCGAAACCGGTCTGTGATTGACAAAATGCATAAGGTAAAGCAAGGAGAGATCTCTCAAATGCGATGCGACGGGAATGAGTAGCGTGCACGTGCAGCGACTGCAGATAGTTGTACAGCACTATTAGTGCAGTATCTACATGAATGTGCTCATTGATTGTTCCAAGTGTCTTGGATAAAGCATTGCTTTTTTTTGTGTTTCCAGAGTAAGTGCTTGAATTTCATAACTGTTCATCAGATTTTTTATAGAATGTCAGTAGTACAAAATATTTTGATCTTAAATGATTTCTTATAAACTACTAACCTAGACTAAAAATGGGAACACCAAAAATTCATTTTAGAAGTGCCCACGCTTAACTAAAATTCCGCGCAATCTCTCCTACCAAACTATGAGAGTTTGCGCATCTGCTACTTAACAGAGATAATAGAAGTTCCTTATAAGTTTCAGTGCTAGAAGAGATTATGCAGCTTATTGATATTGCATGAATTGCATACGTTTAAAACATATGAATGAATCAATTTTGAAATAATTTCGGAAAAACACATAATTATCAAAACTAAATTTGGCAACAGATTAATTTGCAAAAAAATACTTTTGCAGATAAAAATTTTATTAATAAATTCATAAGACAGTTGTTATTAAATTAATTTTATGTAATCATTTTTGTACATAAATTAATAATATATTTGTTAATAAATTAATTGAATATTTATATATACATTATAACTTATGAACAATTAATTTGCTAATAAGTTAATTTTGTTAAATTAATTAATTTCTCTAATAATACCTACAATGTTTTGGAAAAGCTTTTACCCATTCAAAGTAATTTATTGCCATCGAAATAAAAAGGAAACACAGTGTAAATAATGTTATTGATCGACAAAATATACACGAAAAAAGACTTAAAAAGGATGCCGCTACAAAAAACAGCTGAAGATAAGATGCTTTCAGAAGCAGTAGGATGCAAAACTGAAGGAAAAAAAACGAAGGACAATGAGGATGAGCTATTGAATGTCTGGATCTGTACCAGGAGACAACTTTGACCACTCACTGGATACCATGCATTTCTTGTGGCTGGTGCTTGTACGATAATTGCATGAATTACAACAATAAAGCATCGATTATGGACGACGACAACTTCGGTAAGCAAACAAAATACATTGGAACTGTGGAAATAAAAATGATGTAATTTTGAAGTTAAACATGGTACCAAGTACGTTAATGTTATTTTTAATCTTTGTATGGCTTACTTTTACTGATGTTTCAATCTCCTTCTTAAATTAAAATTATTTAACTGTTTTTAAAATTCTTTCTTTTTTTTAATATTTAAACATTAGGTTGAAATATTCACTCCTAATACAATAATATTTACTCACAAAAAGCTTACATAAAAGTCATTAAAGTGCAATTATTATTGTTAACAATTTGATTGTGGTTATTATTAATAACAATCTCTTCTACCCATGTGCGCGATCTCTCCTATCCTGTAAGGAGAGATTGCTCAAAATAGTTTTCCCTTGTTTTATTATTGCTGTTCTATTAAATTACAGGATAACAACAAAATAACAATGGAAATGCATAAAAAAAATTAAGTCAAAATTATTCATGCATAGTTTAGCAAAAAATTAATATTTAGATTTTTTAAGATTATTCTTTTGAAATGTGCGAAGACTCTCCTAGCATTACCTTATTGAGAAGTTGGATACATAGAAAAATCAGAAAGCTCAGAGATACTGAAAATTGCATATTAAACAAATCGTGTGCAGGATAATGCTACGAATATGGGCGTGACAGTTTATGGAAAGAAGAAACAGTCAATTCTTTGGGATGCACCGAACGACAATTTCTCTTATCCTGGTAACAATCATTCTGTGAAGAAGAAAATAAATTTGTTTCCACGCCATAGCTTTTTCTGCTTTTCAGAGTTTTCATCTTGACCTTACTATAAGGCAATTTGTTATCACTTCTAAATCATCAATAGCTCCTACTCCGATATTGGAATATAATATATGATTATGTCCTTAAGATGAATGATTTGGAAATTATGTTGAAACATGTCTCAATATTTCTACTTAAGTGTCAATTACATTTCGCGTTTTCTTAACAGGCCCGAGTCTGAACTGCTGGATCTATTACGTAATTTCAATTTATGATGAGACATTCATCTACATCATATTTAACATTAATATGTGATGTGTTATAAGCTTGTGATATATTTTTTAATACATATTACTTTTGAAAGATTACAAGATATATAAAATATACATTTTAGAAGTGTTTCCTTTTTTAATTAAATTAATTATAATTCTTAATTTTTTAAGGTGAACTTATACTACTTACTACTAATTACAAATTAGTTGTTTAACGAATCTGTTAAGAAGAGTGGCTTTTACAAAAATATTTGTCATTTTGTGTAAAATACATTAAACTATTTGTAAATGTATAGTTGTTCCACGAAAGAAATAAATTAAATAAGGAGATCTTGAAATTTGAAATTGTTATATGGTTTCAGTAAACCATATTTGAATTAAATTTCTAAAATAAATTGTGAGAAATTTTTATTAATTAAATGAAATCCTTGTATTTAAAGAATCAGTTATTTTTATTCATTATCAAGAAATTGGCACATTGTACTTAAATATTCTATCCAATCGCACAACGAATTTTATAAATTAAGTGCACAACAGATTCGGGGATGTTAAACGACATACATTTTAGTGAAAATCGGTTTTGATTAATTCATATTATATATATTTTTTTGTAATAGATGAAATATTTGTATTCATTTTTCACATATAATGTTTAAAAAATAATTCATTTTCAACGTGAAAAAATGAATTTTTACCAAATGCTAAAAATTCTGATTTTCAAGATGCTTAATGAAGTAAAAAAAAAAAAAAAATTGAGAAAAAATATTTACAAGTCATTACCATTCGAAATAAGAATATAAGATAATAACTTTATAGAGTAACGCGAATAAATATTCTTCTTCAAGTCTTAGTGTTAGCAAAAATATTATCTGTAGGGGCCGCAGAGATATTTATTTTATAACAACCCTTAATTACTGAAAAAAGTTTTATTTAGGATCATCACAATAATTATGTGCAAATCCATACGTATATTGTTGACATAGTAAAATTTGAATGGTATACAAAAGCTTTTATGACTTGAAAATATAAGGTAAATAGATCAATATCATCTACGCATACAAATATACTCATTTCTTTCTAAATTAATCTATGTGGCGCAAGTGTTGGATAAATAGTAATATTTTAAAGTTTCAAATGGAAAATTCTATTAAAATCAGCTATTTTTCTTTGCGCCAGACTTTGTGCAAAATAAAACAAGTCAAAATAATTAACTTCTAATCAGTCAAAATAATTAAATAAATCAAATAATTAACTTCTGCGTAATAGTATTTTTAAATATACTAAAGTAAAGGGAAAAAGGCACAATTAATTTCTATTTTAAGTTTTTATTTTTATTATACAATATATACTTTTTCTTTAATTTTATCTTTTATGATTTTCATTTGCAATTTCAATAGAATCCCTTCTCGTTTTTTAAAGATATTCAATTCTACATAAAGTTATCTTTTATTATCTTAATACATATATATTTTTTAAATATGTACTTAATACTTTTTAAACGTTACACGTATGATATCCGTTAACTTTAAGTAACTAATAGATGTGATAAAGGCATTCTTTTTTATTTTAAATTTTATTCCCTAATTTCTTCTAGCATACAAAAAAAAAAAAAAAAAAAAAAAAAAAAGGTAAAGGAAGTCTTTTTTTTTTTCCCCTGAAATTACTGTGGAAGCTGTTTTAATTTATTAGATTACTTCGATTATTTTATCATTTTCTAAAAGAATTACTTTCGAAATTTCTCAATACCGCAATAAAGGAAAAAACCGGATATATTAAAGTAACACAAAATAACTTTTGCTTGTTTTTTTATGATTAAAAAATGACATTTTTTTCTGAAATCTTTTATATGTTATTACAGATTTTTTTTTTCATGTTTTGCTTCCACTTTAATACTTTTTGTAAATCTTCTAGAAGAATGTGGGAAGATTCTTGGATTGATAAAAAAAAATAATTTAAACAAATCATGAATATACGCATTCAAAAATTAAAATGAATATTTACAAGATAAATAAATGAATAGCTATATTTATTGAAATCATAAATAAATAAATAAACATTGAAATAAGCAAATAAATCTAGAAAGGATAATGGTCCAGGCAATAGGGAATTTTACCTAGCAAAATTAATGGTAGTTCTGGAAATCGGCTTACTTTATGTTTTCTGGGTCGCTGAATCCGAATTTGTAACTTCCAACGAATATTTCCCCCGGCAACCCCCCCTCCAAATTTTGGTTAAAAGCCCCCCAAAAAAGTATCTAGAAATTAAGAAAGTAGACAAAATTTGCAATAAATTAAAAAAATGACATTATGATTTAGGATGAAGGGGTAGGGGGGGGATCTGCCTCGGAACATGCGGGCGGTGTTACGTGGACTAAGTTGCGCAATTCCACTTAACCACTCACACTGTTACATTCGCCCTCCCATCTCCCCTCCGAACTTTCTCTATAAGGTTTACTTTAATTTTTTTGGGTAGCTGAATCCGAATTTTTAATTTACCTCCAAAATTCCCCACCACGCCCGAATCCCTCCCCCCCCCAAAAAAATAGTTGTTATTAACTTAAAATTCTTATTGTTTTAGGTGAAAAGCATTACAAAATTCAAAAACTTGACAAAATTTGAAACAAATAGGATATATGACATTATGACGTAGGATAAACGGGGAGAGAGGGGCTGCCTCGGAACATTCCACGCGCGCTTTTCTCAAGAACCAATTTTTTTCAAAAAATCAATTTTTTGGGGGGTTGCCGGGTGAAATTTTGGTGCGAAGTTACAAATTCGGGCGACCCAAAAAACATAAAGTGAGTCGAAATCCAGAACTAGTATTAATTTTTCCAGGTAAAATCCCGTATTGCCTGAACTTAGTGCACGTAGCGCAGCAGTGCATGCTCAGCCCCCTCCCTCCCCGTTCATCCTTCGTCATAATGTCATATATCCTATTTGTTGCAAATTTTGTCTAGTTTCTGAATTTCGTAATGCTGTTCCCCTAAAACAATAAGAAATTTAAGTTAAGTAAGAAAAACAACTATTTAGGGGGGGGAAATTTTGGGGGAAAGTTAAAAATTCGGATTCAGCTACCCCAAAAAAATTAAAGTAAACCTTATAGAGAAAGTTCAGAGGGGAGATGGGAGGGCGAATGTAACAGTGTGAATGGTTAAGTGGAACTGCGCAACTTAGTTCACGCAGCACCGCGCGCATGTTCCGTGACAGACCCCCCCCCCCCCCTCCCTTTCATCCTAAGTCGTAATGTCATATATCTAATTTGTTGCAAATTTTGTCTACTTTCTGAATTTCTAGATACCTTTTCCCTAAAACAATAAAAAATTTATGTTTTTTTATAAAAAACCTTTTTTTTTGGGGGGGGGGGGGGGCATTTTACCAAAATTTGAGGGTTTGCGAGGGAAATTTTGGTGGTAAGTTAAAAATTCGGATTTAGCGACGCAAAAAACATATAGTAAGCCTTTTTCCAGAACTACCATGAATTTTGCTATGCAGAGCCCCTATACGGTCCTATTGACTGGACTATAAATGAATAACGGAAATTGGCGAAGACTGATAGACAAAAGATGAACCAAGGTGTACTGTAAGTAATAGAATACAAAACTAACATAGAACAAGTTGGAAATTGCTCGTCAAACGTGGCAAATGAGGTGCGTTCGTACTATAACTAGTTTTATAATTATTTTTTGCACCCCATATTGTACTGAATGTATAATTTTTTCCACTTCATAAAGTGCATAGTCTGATACATCATTAAAATGCACTTCCAATAATTTTTTCCCATTCCCGTAATGTAACGGAACACTTTTGACTGTCCCTGTAATTAAACTATACATCCGATTTTCCTAAAATTTGAAATAGCTCAACAAAATTTTGCAACAACTATATCTTTAAAATTTCAGACCATTCGGAAGGCTGTAATATCATTAAAATGCACTTGCAATAATTTTTTCCATTGGCCGTAATGTAAAGAAAAACTTTTGACTGTCCCTGTAATTAAACTATACATCCGATTTTCCTAAAATTTGAAATGGCTCGACAAAATTTTGCAACAATTATATCTTTAAAATTTCAGATCATTCGGACAGCTCTAATATCATTAAAATGCACTTGCAATAATTTTTCCCATTGGCCGTAATGTAAAGAAAAACTTTTGACTGTCCCTGTAATTAAACTATACATCCGATTTTCCTAAAATTTGAAATGGCTCGACAAAATTTTGCAACAATTATATCTTTAAAATTTCAGATCATTCGGACGGCTCTAATATCATTAAAATGCACTTGCAATAATTTTTCCCATTGGCCGTAATGTAAAGAAAAACTTTTGACTGTCCCTGTAATTAAACTATACATCCGATTTTCCTAAAATTTGAAATGGCTCGACAAAATTTTGCAACAATTATATCTTTAAAATTTCAGATCATTCGGAAGGCTCTAATATCATTAAAATGCACTTGCAATAATTTTTCCCATTGGCCGTAATGTAAAGAAAAACTTTTGACTGTCCCTGTAATTAAACTATACATCCGATTTTCATAAAATTTGAAATGGCTCGACAATATTTTGCAACAATCATATATTTGAAATTTCAGACCATTCGGTTGGGTAGTTTTTGCTCTGTTACATGCGGACAGACGGACGGACGGACAGACGGACGGACAGACGGACGGACGGACGGACTGAACGACGACTATAGGTGCTACGTATTTATATAATTACGAACGCACCTAAAAAGGCGAATTATTGAACTCAATAATATATTTTATATAGTTTCACATACCGTGTCGCCATCATAAATATTTTCTTATATAAAATAAATGTGTAAATTTTTGATGTCATGCTTAGTAATTGGTGCCACAAAGTAATCAGTAATATATTATCCAATTATGTTTATTATATCATTAAAATATGTTTATTATATGATCCAAATATGTGTATGGTATCATCTAAACATGTTTATAAACATTTTTTTAAAATCCATAAGTATATTCTAAGGAAATTAAAGAAATGAAAACAATAAAATTGGCTATTGTTTGAGAGAAATCAATGAGAAATATCAGTGGCATATCACTGACACATTGTTAAAAATATTTACGGTTGTCAGCTAGAATGAATTACGGGTAAAACCGTATTCTTAAAGAAGGGATTTCTAAGGGATTCATAAGGTCACACAAAACAAAGTTCAAGCTTATTCTCAAAAAACATAATAAAACTTTAAAATAAATTGCATATACAAAAATGATTTTGTGTCAAACAGTTAAATGTAATAGTTTATAACTAATGTTTGTTGTTTTTAAAATAATTGCGAAGATTCGCTGTTAAAAACGCTGCAAACACTAATTTTTTTTTTAATGTTTGGATGAAATTATTTTAAAGTAGACCACATAAAAAATTATTAAGTTTATGCAATGTATGACATATGAATCTATAAGTTGTATTTGTAATATGTTAATTTTAACCTTTAACTGGCTTTAGCAGCTTCATAGATCGCCATGTTTTCGTATTTACGTCACTTAATTTGGAAGAATCAGTGTATGTACAGATAACTACTGAAAATCTGTTTCCTTTGCAGCCCTAGTAATATCACTATACACTTCTGCAATCTAAATTTCGTACGGATAGTTTAGCGCAGGAAGTTTAGCACATAAAGTTTAGCATTTAAACTATACTTTTATTTATATTTCCATCTAGCAGATTCTGATATCACTAACAATAGCTATGCAACATTTTCTGTGACGGTAATTAAGGGTTAACGTTTCTTGTTGCCATATGTATAAACATTCTATAGCTGCATACTACGTATAAAATATAATGGAAATATATTAAGTATAGATTAATACTTTTGAATTTGCAACCTTCTCTTACTTGTAACATTCTCCTCTGTGAGAATTTTAAACAGAATTGTGTTTGCCAATTTTACGTTTTGATTTGAGCCGGCATTTTATATAAATTTAAAGTGTGTGTTTTAAGTCCTAAAACTGAAATATGCTTTGCACTATCTATATTTATATTTTTTTTTACATCGGTGTCGACTCTAAATTCTGAAAAAGCAGAATTCCTGTTTTCTAGTTGTAAGTTTTCCTCTGTCCCAGTAGCAATGGGGACTTTCTCCGGCAACAAATGTAAAACTTGTCGCTAAAATGCACGCATTACTAGTTTGCCACTATGTATACCACGTGCATCACTTTTGCCTTCTCTCGTACATACGTAGTGACTTTTATGTAGCCTTTTCTTCAAATATTACCAATTAGACCACGCTGTATTTACAATCGCAATCAAACAAGCGATTGAAAAATACTGGCTTATCTCTGTTTCTTTCTAAATCGTTTCTTATATTGTAAACATATAAGATGAATCTTAATAATAACACGAGAAATTAGTAAGAGGTTTCTTCAGATGCTATAATCGTTATTTCCAATTTAAAGCTATTTTTTTACTTTTGGCATTGCATTGATAATAATTTTAATGTAAAGCCGATAATAAAACTTATTGACATTTCTCAAAATATTTTTTCTTGAAACACACTTACTGCGTACTGAGTGATGCACTCAGGGAAAAATCAGTTACTAGTTTTAAAATAATTACACAATTTATATCTACTCTTCCTTTACTATCTTTAAAATATTCTTGAAGGTTCAACCAAAGTTTGAAAATTTTCTTACAGTCTTTCATTATTTTTATTTGCAAGTCCTCCCTGGCGTGTGGAATACACCGCCAGT
This sequence comes from Maratus speciosus, assembly GCA_963932465.1. Classification (NCBI taxonomy): domain Eukaryota; kingdom Metazoa; phylum Arthropoda; class Arachnida; order Araneae; family Salticidae; genus Maratus; species Maratus speciosus. The sequence continues at coordinate 538,311,084 of OZ010786.1, read as the reverse complement.
GTATTTGTCTATTTTTTTCAACTTTCTTTCTTAAATAACTTTTTTATAAACGAGACCTCTATTACATTTATTCTATTACTAGATAGTACACATTATTTTCTTTTAGCAACAATAGATAATTATAGGAATGAAGGCGACAGCACAGACATTTATCTCATCGATTTCACGGATGAAATTCCAGTAATAATTAAAATTCGATTCGCATATTAAAACTCGATCTGTCTGCCAAGTCATATCTTGAAGGAAAATACCGGAAACCCGATTTTAGCAGTTGACTTGTAGGTTCTGCAATTGTTTTTCACTGTCCCCAGCCGTCCATACCTTTGGTTGTAGGAAAACACAATGATAAACTACGTTTCAACCGCTAAAATCGAGTTTTTAAGTGTTTTCCACCAAGATATGTCTTGGCATACCGGTTGCGTTTTAATATGCGAATCGAGTATTAAATAATTTTGGAATTTCAGCTGTGATCTCAATGAGGTGAGTATCTGTGCTGCAGCCCCCAAGTCTATTAGACTTTAAAATTGGCCGCATGGGCCAAAAGTTCCTTAAAGCTACTACTAACATCCCGTGTTATATTATAACTATTTAAATTATTCTTTCTTAACAACTTGATTTTTATTTCTTTTATATTACTACTGGATATTATGTTAAACAACGATATCAATAAATGTTGCTATTTAAACTTCAAAAATTGATGAGCCATATTACGCGCAGCATTTGTCTCTATGTTAGTAGAAATCGTCCATGTCTTTAGTAATTAATGAAAATAGTTAGCACAATATTGACTCAAATTTATGTAATGTTTTTAACGTTGGTTTGCTAATTCTTACTTTCGGTAAATCAGTCTGTGATTAACATACTAAATTCTTTTTAATGCACATTTAAGTGCATTTTATTAATAATCGATTTCGCTTTTTATAATTAATTTAGGCATATACGATGCCAAAGTTTATTTGATATTATAATTGTGGTTATAACTGATTAAAGTATAATGTAAAACAAGCATTTTAGGAATTAGGCAGGTATATATTTGGTTTATTTTTTAAATAGGTAATTTTCATTAGGGTGTAAAATACAGCAATATGGTGTACAATATAGTAGCTTTTCGAGTGAATGTGTAATACAGATATAAATACGCTATTTTTATAGCATTTTTAGTGTAACCGTTTCGTAATTTTGTTGCACACAATTGCGTACAAAAGTAACAATCATTTTTTTGATAAAACCCTTTTGATAAAATGGAACGTACACTGTAAAAAAAAAAAAAAAAAAAAAAAAAAAAAAAACCGACATATTTACAGTACAAAGTACTGTACATCTCGCGCACAAACTCGATCACAGTGAATGTGCTGTATCTTTCTTTGGTTTCCTGACTATATTAACATGGAAAATACAGTAGTTGCGTAAAATTAACAGCACAATGTGCTGGCAATTTGGACGCCATCAGTTTGTGCTGTAAAAAAATTCGTCCAAATTACCAGCACATTGGGCTATTAATTTTACGCAACTACTGTATTTTTCATGTTAATATAGTCAGGAAACCAAAGAAAGATACAGCACATTCACTGTGATCGAGTTTGTTCTGACAAATCTACAGTGATTTTTTACAGTGTATACTACAACACTGCAAATAGAAGCGTCTTAAATTTAGACACATATGTGACTGAAAAAGAATTTTAGACACTTAAGTGTCTTAATCTGAAAATTAAGACACTATAGATGTCTTAATTTAAGATACATAAGCGTCTTACTATGACCATGGTGTAAACGAACTGAGAATAATGTCTAAAATATCCGCAAACGTCTTATTTTAAGACACTTCATTGCTTTAAACGTGTCTTAATTTAAGACCGTTTGATTCTTCCGACGCAATAACCACCAGGAGGCACTAGCACTCCCAGTTGCGCATGCGTTTTAGATGTCTTCGTTCGAAGTGGTATACGTTGTAATTCAAACAAAGTTTGTTTTTATGTACGCGTGTATTTTAATTCGTTTTTTGCGAAATGTGAAGTACTGTGATTTTAATTCGTATTAACTTGGATTATTTATTTATTGAATACATACATCTGACGTGTGTGCTCGACATCAAATGTCTCTTAGAAGCTGTCGTCGATACAAGGGCGGGATAGACACAGAACAGAAGTAGACGACGGTTGAAGATTACACCCGGAAATTCTACAAAGCGTGTGCAATTGGCTTAGTGTTAACTCGTATCAATTTATATCAATAATATTGTGTTATTCATCTTCGCCCTGTCGAAGCTGGCAAAAAAAAGAAACTTTTGTCAGGCGGGTCCTGTTTTTAGGATGAAACATCTCATTCTTTAAATATGGCTAGTCGGATGTATTATGGGATTACCTTTTAAACTGATGAAAGTCTTTCTCCCTCACTGTGGTTGTGGTAGTTTTTAAAATTTCAAATCGAGGAATATTTCTTACCTCTTGCAGCAACTCAAGTAAGTTTCTTTATAGTAGTAAAATTAGTGTATTTTATGATTTTATTTATTGTACTAAACAAAATCCTGCATGAAATTTAATTAGTTTTGAATTTGTTCGCAAAAAAACCCACTAATTCTAGAAGTATATATTTTTAAACTTATGACGTTCTTTTTTATTACGAATTATATATTCAATGTCAGTTCTTAGTTTCAATGGATAATTTTTATCTCGCAGTAAATGACGGCCACAAGGAAGTAAAGAAAAAAAAAACTTTGAAAGATGACCTAATGCTTTCTTACTTCCTGGCATAAAACCGCAGATTAAAAAAAGATAAATAAAGTAAATGAGACTGGTCTATTATATGAAGCTGCCTGTAAAAATATACATATGTATTTGATTTGCAATCAACTCTAATACTGATTTTTTTATTATTTTTAATAAAAAAGTAATTTGAAATTTATAATGGGAAAAAGTAAAAACCTCTAACTAGATTTCGTATTTAAAATTGTGGTAACTTTATTTATATGCACTTATACGAAAAATACAAAAATGACAGATGTTACTGTATATATTTAAGACGAAAGAAGTTTGGAAATCATAAGTTATTTTTTCCTCATGTTTTTAATATAGAATATGTACTTATTTGTTTTTATTGATAGTTGAATAGCTTTTGTGAGTACCCTCTGATCTACATAAAAACTTGCCCATGTGGAAATATAAATTTTTTTAAAACATAATTTTTAAATAAGTATTTTCATTTTTTTGGGGGGGGGGTGGGGAGGGGGGGATTTTGCATGAATTTTTGTAAAGCTGATATCTTAAATCTTGCACTGATTATAATGAAAGTTTTGAACTTTTAGAGTAGGACAAGTTTAAAAACGCAAATATATTTAACAAAATACCAAAGTCATTTTTTCCCCAATGTTATTAAAGTAGAATATTTATTTATTTATTTTCATTATTCATAGTTAAATGGCTGTTGTGATTATCAAGTGATGTATATGTAAAATTGCCTATGTGGCAATATATTTTTTTATATTTTCATTTTTTTTGGGAGGGGGGGATTTTTGCAATTTTCGTACATCTGATATTTTAAATCTTTTTCCACATTCAACCGAGTATAATAAATATTTTGAACTTTTAGAGTAGGACAAGATTATAAAATATATATATATATTTATCTATGTACCTTAAAAGCCCTTAATAGCGAACACTTCGGGACCGCGGAATTTGTCCGATAATTGGAGATGTCTAATTTTTTTAGGTAAAAATATACAAATATGTATGTCTGCTGATTAAAAAAGTATTCGTTAAATAGAGGTGTTCGCTATTCGAGAATGTCCATTAACCTACACAACGGATACTCCCGAATACCGGGCATCTCAATTTAGACAACTATAATGCAAGGTTGCGTTTTTTGCAAAAGTACTTCTTGATTAAAGGAAGGGCAAACTGGGAAGTGCCCCGTCCCCCTACGACTGTAGTGCCCCCAAATTTGATGTGCAATATTTGTAAAGCTTATATTTTAAATCTGTTTCGAAATTGTACTGATTATAATCAATATTTTGAACTTTTAAAGTAAAATAAGGTTAAAAACAAAATAAATTTAAAAAAATCTAATATTTAGATAAATATTTTTTGTTTTTTAATCTTGTTCTACTCCTGAAGTTCAAGATATTGATTATAATCAGTACAATGTCGTAAAAGATTTAAATTATCAACGTAACGAAAATTGTATACAAAAACTGAGAGCACCAAAAAAATCAGGCTGTATTTGGGGGGGGGGGGGGAGGGGCAGGACCACAGCCAAATATTTTTCCAGGATTCAACGTGGTCAAACATGGCTACGTATGATGCTTACAAAAAAATGGATGCGATTCAGACGTTTGAAGTGTCTGAAATTCAGACGCAAAAAGTGTCTGAAAAAATTCAGACATTTTAAAATGTCTGAAAATTGAACACTCCATTTCAGACACTTAAGTGTCTGAATTTCAGACATTTTAATTTAGAGTGAATACTAAATACCTTATCATACTACTTATCATAACTTAAACGTATTTTCAGTATACCACGTTGTGTAGCGTACACCCCCTTTATTGAACAGAATATTTCATAAGATATGCAGCATGAAAATACATATAGAACATAAAAAAGCATAATTCCTATTACAAATATAAAGAAAATACGCAAATGCATACATAGTAAGGTCATACGCTACTATAAATCACTTATCTGCTTGAATTTCGACAAAGAACTTTGAATTGTTTTCTCGTTCAATCAAATAATAACGTCTTCTTTAATTATTCATGATTATAGAAATTAAAATATTTATGCTTACTTTATAAACTGCTAAGCTAATCTCTGTGGCTATACCAACAATGAAGGATCAGTGCCGACAGCGGCCATACCTGTTTTCTTGAGCCTGTACCCCGGGATGCTGGTGCTATGCAGCACACGCTTCGGCCAGGCGGTCAGCCTAACGCGGGACCCTCGGTGTTTAGTTCCCAAGCACGATTGGTACTTATTTTATCGACCACGAAGGGATGACAGGCTGAGTGAATCTTTCACAGTCGTGAGTCGAACTCTCGACCTGCAGCGCAGCAGTCAGATGCTGTGACCACTACTCACCTCGCCTTAATTTATGAGATTTCATTTTTTATCCGGCGTTTTACACGCACGTTTAAAATTTGACATTTTTTTTGCTTCAAAAGTGCGTGTTATACATAAAATTATATGGTGCATTTCATGAATTATTTTATATAATTAATAATATATAGGATGGTTGGTTAAAACTAAACCATAGTAAAATAATTTACGTTGAAATGATTAAGGAAATCTAAACAAAAGAAATTATCTGCAACTGTCGTCTTAAAAACAATCATTGTAATTTAAGTATAGTAATTAAAAAAGAAAGGCATTAGCTATTTTCTCTCTTTTGTGCAATACTGCATACAAAACATATCTAAGTTAGGTCTATGGTTAAATTTAAAAGTAACAACAGACTGCTGATTAAAATTTTCTTTCGAGATCATAAAAGAAACTAATTTACTAAAGAATAAGAAAACATTGTTCTTCATCCTAAAATAAATTAAACAAGATTGAAAAAGTAAATAAAGGAGAAACTTTCGTGGGCGAAATCCTTAAGTAATAAGTTTTATCTTGAGCGAAAATGTTATATTACTTAAGTAATTTACTCTAAAGAAGTACTTTTAAGAAAAAGGCAAAACAAAATATCAATATAAACAAATTAAAGCAAGGACGTCAGCGGAGAATGAAAAGAGTAAAGAATTTTTAAACTTATAGAAAATAATACTGCTATAGATAAACAAGTTTCGTTATTTTTACAAATAAATTTCTGCATTATATCTATATTATAAATCAACAAGTTGGAAATTGCTCATCAAACGTGGCAAATGAGGTTTGTTCGTAATATAACTAGTTTTCTAAATATTTTTTGCGCCGTATATTGTAATAAATGTATATTTTAATTCTCCTTATAAGTGAATATCAATCTCATACTGGTCGAAAATATGTAACACTTGCACTTGAAATGTTTTTCCCATTTTCCTTAATGTAACGGAAAACTTTTGACTGTCCCTGTAATTAAACTAAACATCCGACTTTCATAAAATTTGAAATAACTCGACAAAATTTTACAACAATTATATATTAAAAATTTCAGACCATTCCGAAGGCCGTAACATCATTAATATGCACTTGCAATAATTTTTTCCTATTGGCCGTAGAGAAACGGAAAACGTTTGACTGTCCCTGTAACTAAACTATACATCCAATTTTCATAAATTTTGAAATGACTTGACAAAATTTTGCAACAATTATATATTTAAAATTTCATACCATTCGGTTGGGTAGTTTTTGCTCTGTTATATGCGGACGGACGGACGGACAGATAGACGGAAAGACGGGCGGACGGATAGACGGAAAGACGGACGGACGGACGGACTGAACGACGAATATAGGTGCTACGTATTTATATAATTACGAACGCACCTAAAAACATGTCCTTTAATAAAGTGAACATCGAATTTCCAGTGACAGCCCCTGTCTAATTATTTTCAATTTTTTTTTTTTTTTTTAACTTCTAAATATCGCAATATCTAAATGTTTACACTGACGAATAGGAAAACAGTTTTTTTTTTTCTTTTCAGATGCAAACTTCTTGTAAAATGTGTTTTAATTATTGATATTTTATATGTATTTTATAAATAATTTCGTGTTTTTAATCCCCTCTGTTTAACGTTCAGCTCTATTGTGAACGATCATTTGGATTTAAAATAACGTAAATATTTTAGCATTTTTTTTTCGATTAATATTCCCTAACGAAATTAAATGTTCATCAATAGATACATAAAATAATAATAATAATATATATATATATATATATATATATTGCGCTATCATACGTGGCACGGAAATCGCGATCATTCGTTAATTGTTAAATGGAAAAGAACGAATGAAACGCATGTAATTGGTTATTGTGACAAAGTCCTTTTGCAGGATTTAGGCCGATGTAAATCGGGTTTATATACGTTTCGCTCTTTCGTCGCAGTTATGGGGCTTCAAAATAATGCCCGTAAAATATCTCGGCTAATGCTTTAAAGTGATGAAGAAGCCGAATTAAGAAAAAAAAATCGTAATAGATTGGATCGAAAACGCAGTCAAACACAGACCATAAGCGATCACCAAAATAGGCTTAATTATATTTGATAAAATGCATCACATTAGCATTTCACAAATCTTAATTTCCCATATATCAAGCCTCGATCATATACCGATATGCCATATAGGTTCAATCGTAAGTACTTCACTGACCCTTTCATTCTTTAAAAGTAAGTGTAATAATTTTCCCTGACAGTTTCGTGTCACAGATGTCCTATACACACCACGTTGGCATGATATTTTTCTGACGACAATGTCATATACCCACTGGGGTACATAACTGGCGCCAAAGTGTCGTTATTTTGCTTGATATGGTAACACGGACGTCGTTGTTTATTTATTAATAAATTGTTTATTTACGTTTAGTTTCTTTTATTAAATTATATGAAATGTTTTGTTCTATAGTTATTAATGAAACTTTGTTTTAGTTATTGTTATTCCCTTTTTAAAAATATGTATGTAACTGGTATTCGAAAACGAAGTTTTCCCGAATTGGCGTAAAAAAATCGTGCCAACGTGGTGCTTATATGACATCTGTTCCTAAATAAATATTATTCAGCCTTTTTTTTTATGAAGTCCACTCCACTGTTATATATTTCAATGACAGTCTGCCCGGGCAACGCCGAGCGGGTCAGCTAGTTTTATACAAAACACCAATTTAACAAGAATGGTATTGCACTGCATGTCTGAACTACTGATGTTATCAGAACAAAAAAAGCTTTTGTGGTTAGAGAAATCATTGCTGTTGTTATAACTCTTCGCATGCAGCTAATGCAAGTTATCACTTTTAATAAGTTTAATTAATTAAAACTTTATTTGCATACATTATTGTTTTTTTTCATCTAAAATTTGTCGTTGATAGTAGGTAATATAATATATTAGATGTAAAAAAATCTACTAGATATTTCCATAAAAAGAACATGATTTTAGTATAGATTCCATAACCCGGAAGGCCGGGTGACTCCCTAATATTCATAATGTAAATAACCGCATTTGGCGTAAATTTTTATATTGAGTGCAACAAAAATTTACAATTTATAAAGCATAAAATAACTACTATTTCTAGATTCATGTTTAATCCCTTTGACAGAAAAAAAAATCTTCTAATTTTTAGGTACAACTTTATCTGAATAGTAAATTTTATATTATTTTGCATGTGCAGTTTTGTGATTAGATAAAGTTAGATATCTATTGGAAAACACTGGAGTAAAATGCAATGATTTTGTGCATCACATACGACACGTATACGTAACACTCTTTGTAAAGTGATTTTAATGCAAACGCACGTGCTTGAACCTCATGACTGCAAAATGAAAATAAATTTTTAAAAAGTAAAACTTAATTGAAATCACAAATTTGTATGTGTATTATTGTCATTTAATATATTTTTCTGTTCTGAATATACCTTCTTTATTACTTAAGATAGGGGATCATGTTAAGGTCTTTTATTTATATGACTGACCCTTCAGTTCAGGTAAATTTTAATAAAACTTCTAACGTTCATTACAACTAAGTTCATATGTCATTAATAAATTTAGAAAATTGCTGATTAAACTTACGTTATATTAAATATTTTTAAATTCATTTTCTGTGAGGTAAATTAATTAATAATACTAAATTATTTGCAATCTATGTTTATTCATAAAATGTATTTGAAAACTAATTAATGAATTTTCAAGGTATCATGCAACCTGAAGTTAATTTGAAGATTAATTTCTGCTTTATGTAAGATACCAAGTGTTTTGCAAAAACATTTTAACTCTGTAATGCCGTATGTGAAAATAGAATATATGTATATATATACGGTTATTATAGTATTTAGTTAACATACGAAAGCAATGGTAATAAGAAATTAAATTTAAATAAATACTTTTATGTTTATAATTTTGCTTATATTGATTTTAAAGGTATTTATAAAACTGCTTAGCAAACACACACCTATTGTCACACCATTCAACCGTAGCCGGCAGATTCGGTTAATTATCGGCATCGGCACAGTGGTTTCGGTGAAGTGTTGGTAGAATGTCGGCAACTGAAACTTAAGAATCTGCTTTAACGACTGTTACCACAATCGGCCCCTTTATTGTTACATATCGGCAAGTGACTTACACCGGCAAGTGACGCAGGAACGATGTGTGATTTTTGATAGTGGCCCGATTTGGTTTGCCAAAATCAGAGCCGATTTTTTTTCATTCAAGTTTAGTTCGAATTAATTTGGTAATATTAAATATATTTGTAAAATTAATGGGTTTTATATATTTTCCTAGTTTTCTTCAAGGAATTATTATAATAATATGAGATAAAACTATTATTTTTTTTATTACTGTGTATTATATTGTCGTGTGTGATGAATAAAAGATGGTATTGCAGAATAAAATGATTTATATATATATATATATATATATATATATATATATATGCATTTCAAATGTAATTAATGAAAAATTATTGCATAACAGGCGCTAGAAGCAGCTCATATTAAATGCAACAAAATGTATTTCATCAACACATGAAAAAAATACAAACACAGGTTAATTTTGGAAAGAAGGTGTATATCAACAATATTTGAAACATTTAACTATAAAAATCCCAAAATTGTCAAATTTAAATTACACATGTAAAAGCCGCTATCTTCTTCGTCAGTGGGTGGACAGACAGAACTAAAAAAATCCCCACTTTTAAAAACTTGCAGGTTTCTAACGTCTATCCCGCACTTAAAACAACAGAAGAAAAATAAACCATTGTCATTTTAGATATAAAATTTAAGAATTAAAAATATCAATAAATAAACAAAAATGTAGTATAAACAAAGCAACATTATATTACAAAAACAGATTGTCTTAAAAAAAAGTCTTTTAAAAAGTTAATTTGAAAATTGCAACTTAATTACTATTAAAGGTACACATATTAAATTATCTTAACTTGTATTAATGCAGAGCAACGAGCGTCCATCCAAACCTACAAGGAAAAAGGGCGAAATTTTGAAACAGAAATACCAGCACAAGGTCCTTTACCTGATAATGGACTGGGATTTTTATAGTTAAATGTTATACATATTGTTCATATACACCTTATTTCTAAAATTATAGTGTATTTGTATTTTTTTTAATTTATTAATGAAATGTATATCTATTTCATATAAAATTCTAACAGTAATAAACAGAAAAATTGTCAAAAATAGCCTATATATATATATATTTATTTATCTATTTAAAACAATTGCTTTTGAATTTATTTTAAAAAGGACCTATAATTAATTGAATCATCAAAATAATTTTTAAATCACTCCTTAAAATTATTATTCCCTATAAACTTAAACGTAGAATGAGAAAAAATATACTTCAGAAGTTAAATCAATTTATTTTCTAATTATATGTACATTTTAAAAGCAATAGCTATGTTTCCTATTTTAGTTATTGGCCAGAGAAGATAGTTGGTGTAGACGGGGCTGTGCAAAATATTTGGGAGAATTATATAAATGTCAACACAATCCACCAAATTGTACTTTGAATTCAGGAAATCATTCAGCCAATTTACGATTCAATTTTTGGTGACGAATTGCTCCACTGGTGCTAGAGGAAACACGTAAACTTCAATTGAAAATTTGAGCGCTTACACCTGGAAATTGGCCCGAATCACTTGGATTGTGGCGACAAGACCATTCAAATTTCAGCTCATCTAGCTATAGGGATGCTTCAGAAGGCTATATTATCTCTCTCTCTATGTGTATATATATATATATATATATATATGTGTGTGTGTGTGTGTGTGTGTGTGTGTGTGTGTGTGTGTGTGTGTGTGTGTGTGTGTGTGTGTGTGTGCGTGTGTGTGTGTGTATAGGAAAGGTATATTTCAATTTAAAAGACGATGACTTTTATGGTATTAACTATGATTTTATGAACGTTTATTTGAAAAAATCATGGGTGGCCGAACTATACTCACGGCTGAACGAAATATGACTCCATATGCATGAGCGTCTATTTTAGAGAAACGATCAAAGCAGATCCGGCAATGTTTACTGATTGGGGAAGAAGAGTGTGTCCTTTATGACCCCGGAATGACCCTGTTTGTAAGTTCCATTAAACGTGAAATAAAAGCATTTACTCTATAAAAGCATTTTACTCAAAAGGACTTTTTTATACTAGAGAGAGTAAAAAAAAAAAAAAAAAAAATTAAACCAATGAAGCTTTCTTTTTTAAAAGGGAACATAATTTATTGGAGTTTGGACTACTTTCAACTATTTTTATCAAAACAAATATTTTTAAAAGCATGCCAAATTGCGAAAAAGATCAAAAATAGACTTTTCTTTAAATGTCTGTAACTTTGTTTATTTTAAACTTTTGACCCCAGAGGGCTTGAAGCTCGAGACAATTATATCTCATTTTACAGTAATTAGCAAAAAATGATTGCAGACCACTCTGGTGATCCATCGGATACCACCCGTTTGGAAGAGCACAGCGCGCAAGCTAGGACATCATCCGACGCAATTCTAGACACTCCATCAATATTTAGTTTAAAATTATGAAAGGTTCTTCAAATGATATTTTTCGAGTAAAAAGTGCTACAAAACACCAGTGCTACAATTTTCTATCACATGTTTAATTTCATAGACATTAATTAGGCTGTTAATGTTTTAAATTTTGTAAACAATCTGCTTCTGTTTGCTGTCAACAGTAACTTTTTATTATCGTTTGCCCTTAAAGTTTACGTAAACAAAAATATTTATAATGTAATATATCCCATATATTCCGAACATTTTTGCGTATTTGAATGTTTATGAAGTTATAAAAACATATAAATAAATGCATGTTAAGAATTAGTGTTCTCCACTCAGGAGTTCTGTAATGGGGATTTTACAGCACATTCTTCGGTAAATATATGCAGCAAAATATTTTATTAGAACGCAGTTTTAGATTAATATAAAAATTAAAAAGTATATATCTTTATTAATGTATTTTTTTGCCTTTTTGCAATTAACAAGTAATTTATTGCGCAATATCGATTCGAACAATATGATATGCCTCCATTTAATGTAGACTATTTTTTACTACATCGATTAATAAAATCCCGCTGCGTTATCTTCCTTTTTATGGGACCAATAATTTACTCTCTCTTTGCTATCAAGGCAGATTTCTTTCCATAATTAGCGAAATATATTCCCAATTCATGAAACAGAAATTTACCTTGGATGGAAAACTAATATATTGGACAAAAGACAGTTTAAGAAAACCTTTCAGATCATTACTCGTTATCTTCGATATTTACACGAAGTAGATTAAATTAATTCACTCTCAGCTATAATAAACTTGATTCAGGTATTCTCAGTAATGAAGAGCAATGCACGTCAAAATGATAATGCGATTCGATAGGTATTAGAATGTGTAAGAGACCTGTACAAAATAAGGTCTTTGATAAGGTTTCGGATCAAAACAATCTGTGTTATATTACAGTTAATATTTTAAATGATGTTGGATGTAGTATTTATATATAATTTTATAATTGTATATCATGCATACCCATGGCTGTTTAATTATCACCAGGAGAGTTAATAAAAATAAATAAATAAAAACCCTTTAAAAAAGCCTTCCTTTAGATCCATATATATATTTTAAAATGCCATAATTTTTCTAAATACATGATTTATCTACCATTTTAAATTAACCCTCACACTTCTAAGATCAAAATATTATTTCAAATGCAAATCAAACTTTTCAAAGTAATTGCTGAAGAGGGGCAAAGGCCAACATAGTGAAAAAGATTCCATGCCGGGATTCGAACCCGGGGCATCACTATAACGCACTGACGTTCTACCGACTAAACCACATGGAACGATGTCCAGCCTGGAAAATTTCTGTCTATTATATGTTGGCAAGGCTACAAACGCAGTACAAGATGGAATATTTATTGTGAGCCCCCGACATGGTGCAAACACGAAACATAACTAAATCCAGCATCGATAGAACTATATTAATACATGGAAATTTCCATGTATTGACTTCATGGGTAATTATAATATATCGGCATAAAACTGATTAAAAGATAAAATATTGATATAATACTGGCAATCAAGAGTTATTTTAAAGAGGAAAATGCAATTTCCACAATATTACGAATATTTAAATTAGCACAAAATCTCAACCAGAAAAAAAACCCAGTAACCTTTTATAAAAATAAATGGTAGTAGTGCATTTTAACTACCATTATTTCTGCTCCTCATCTTTCTGGCAACCAAGACACAAAATAACACACGAAATATGACTTTTAAACATAAATTCTCTGCATTTGTGGCATTTCTGAGAATATTTTCTGTCATGATAGAAAAGTTTCATCTATTCTATGATTGTCTAACATGTAACTTCATTCGCAATTCCTACAAATAAAAATAAATAAATAAATAACTGTGCGAGGCCTACTATGTAAACAAAATTATGAAAGAAACCATTATTGGAGAATTCCCAGAAAATGCTTTTAGCATACATAAATTAAATTGGTAATTGGCTTAAAAACATTTCATGGCTTTAAGTAAAATTGTTTTTACAGATTATACATAATTCGTACTAAATAGAGGATGTCCAAGAACTTTTTGTCTATTTTCTCCTATCTCTTATCTATATCTATACTACTATTATAAAGAGGTAAAAATTGTTTATTTGTAGGTGGTAAGCTCAGGAACTACCTAACCGATTCTAAAAGTTATGGTATCAAAATGATGGTGTTAGTCCAACTTAGAACATAGGCTATATCTTATATCCGTGCCACTGGCCAGTAGGGGGTGCAGGAGCAAAAAACGTTCTAAAAATGCGATTTTTGTGTTACTGAAGGGCCTAGAAACATAAAATTTGGAATGGTAGTTACTTATAAGATATTAATGTTCTCTATGGACATTTCTTTAAAAAATCGAAATAAAAAAGGGGTGAAAATGTGCAAAAAGCGTTCTAAAAACGTTCTAAATGGCGATTTTTACGCAATCTCAAGAATTACCAAACCGATATAAAAAATAATGGTGGCAAAATGATGGTGACAACCCTTGCTCCAAAATAAGCAACATTTTATGTTGGTGCCACTACCCCTAAAGGAGGTGCAGGAACAAAAAGAACGTTCGAAATTGCGATTTTTGTGTTACTGAAGTGCCCAGATACATGGAATTTGGAATGGTAGTTACTTATCACGTATAAATGATTTCCAAGAACACTTCTTAAAAAATTCGAAATTAAAAAGGGGTCAAAATGAGCAAAAAGCGTTCAAAAAACGTTCTAAATGGCGATTTTTACGCAATCAAGAGAAGTACCAAACCGATTTCAAAAATAATGGTGTCAAAATGATGGTGACAACCCTTGCTCCAACACAGGCTACATTTTATGCCAGTGCCACTACCCCAAAAGTGGGTGCAGGAGCAAAAAATCGTTCGAAATTGCGATTTTTGTGTTAGTGAAGGGCCCAAATACATGGAATTTGGCATGGTAGTTACTTATTAGCTATGGATTATTTCCGAGAACATTTCTTTAAAAATTAAAAATTTAAAAGGGTGTGAAAATGAGCCGAAAGCGTTCTAAAAAATGTTCTAAATGCCGATTTTTACGCAATCTAGAAACGTACCTAACCGATTTCAAAAATAATGGTGTCAAAATGATGGTGACAACCCCTGCTCCAACACAGGCTACATTTTATGTCAGTGCCACTACCCCAAAAGTGGGTGCAGGAGCAAAAAATCGTTCGAAATTGCGATTTTTGTGTTACTGAAGGGCCCAAATACATGGAATTTGGCATGGTAGTTACTTATTAGCTATAAATTATTTCCAAGAACATTTCTTAAAAAATTCGAAATTTAAAAGGGTGTGAAAGTGAGTCGAAAGCGTTCTAAAAAATGTTCTACATGACGATTTCTACGCAATCAAGAGAAGTACCAAACCGATTTCAAAAATAATGATGTCAAAATGATGGTGACAACCCTTGCTCCAACACAGGCTACATTTTATGTCAGTGCCACTACCCCAAAAGTGGGTGCAGGAGCAACAAATCGTTCGAAATTGCAATTTTTGTGTTACTGAAGGGCCCAAATACATGGAATTTGGCATGGTAGTTACTTATTAGCTATAAATTATTTCCAAGAACATTTCTTTAAAAATTCGAAATTTAAAAGGGTGTGAAAATGAGCCGAAAGCGTTCAAAAAAATGTTCTAAATGCCGATTTTTACGTAATCTAGAAAAGTACCTAACCGATTTCAAAAATAATGGTGTCAAAATGATGGTGACAACCCTTGCTCCAACATAGGCTATGTTTCATGTTGGTGTCATTACTCCCAAAGGGAGCGCAGGAGCAAAAAAACTTTCGAGAATTCGATTTTTGTGTTACTGAAGGGCCTAGAAACATGAAATTTGGAATGGTAGTTACTTATAAGATATAAATGATGTCTAAGAACATTTCTTAAAAAATTCGAAATTTAAAAGGGGTGAAAATTCGCTAAAAGAGTTCTAAAAACGTTCTAAATGGCTATTTTTAAGCAATCTCAGAAAGTATCCAACATATTTCAAAAGTAATGGCAGGAAATTGATGATGACAGCCCTTGTTCCAACATAGGCTTTATTTCATGTCGGTGTCACTACCATCTAGGGGTTGTAGAAGCAAAAAGCGTTCTAAATTGCGATTTTTGTGTTACTGAAGGGCATAGAATCCTGAAATTAGACAGGACAGTTTTTTATAAGATACAAATGATCTCTAAGGACATTTCCTAAAAAATCGAAATTTTAAATTGGTGAAAATCAGCGAAAAGCGTTTTAAAAAACTTTTTAAATTGCGATTTCTACGGAATATCAGGAAGTACCGAACCGATTTAAAAAATAATGGTATGAAAACGAACGTGACAGCCCTCGCTCTAACATAGGCTGCATTTCATGTCGGTGGCACTACCCCAAAGGGGGTGAAAGAGCAGAAAACGATCTAAATTGTGTTTTTTGTAATACTGCAGAAGCTAGGAACTTGAAACTAGGCATGGTAGTTATTTATAAGATATAAATGATCTCTAAGAACATTTACTAAATAATTGAAATTTAAAAGGGATGAAAAGGGACGAAAAACGTTCTAAGAAACGTTCTAAATTGCGATTTGTATGCAGTCTCAGAAAGTACCCAACCGATTTCAAAAGTCATGGT
This sequence comes from Maratus speciosus, assembly GCA_963932465.1. Lineage (NCBI taxonomy): Eukaryota > Metazoa > Arthropoda > Arachnida > Araneae > Salticidae > Maratus > Maratus speciosus. The sequence goes on along the minus strand of OZ010786.1, from coordinate 538,294,813 downwards.
TGGAAATTGATGATGACACATTGCTCCAGTATAGGATCTATTTCATGTCGGTATCATTACCACCTTGCGGTTGCATTTAAAAAAAACGTACTAAATTATGATTTTTAGGATACTGAAGGGTCTAGCAACTTGAAATTTGGCATGGGAATTATGAGATGTAAATTCTCTCTGAGTAGAGTTCCTTAAAAAAGTGCAAATTTAAAAGGGGTGAAAATGAACGAAAAGCGTTCTAAAAACGTTCTAAATGGCTATTTTTCCGTGTCTCAGGAAATATAAACCGATTTCAGAAGTAATGCTTTTAAATTGATGGTGACAGTTCCCGCTACAACATAGCCTATATTTTACGTTGTTGTTACGACTACCTGGGGGTTACAGGAGCAACAAATGTTCTAAATTGCGTTTTTTGTGTTACTGAGGGGGTCTAACATTTCAAATTTGGAATGGTAATTACTTCAAAGATGCAAATGCTTTCTAAGAATTGTCGAAAGAAAATTCCAAATTTAAAATGATGAAGTGAGTAAAGAGTGTTCTACAAGCGTTCTAAATTACGATCTTTAGGCAATCGTAAGAAATACGAAACCGACTTCAAACATAATGGTTGCAAATTGATGCATATAGAACCTGCTCAAACATAAGCTATATTTTATGTCGGTGCCACAACCCCTCGAGGGTTGCAGGAGCAAAAAAAACTTTAAATTGTGATTTCTGCGGTACTGAAGAGGATAGAAACTTTAAATGTAGCACGGTACTTAGTTATAAAATATAAATGTCCTCTAAGAGCAGCCGAAAATAAATTCGAAATTAAAATGTGGTGAAGCGAAGGGAAGGTGCGAAAAGCATTCTAAAAGAGTCCTAAATTACGATTTCTGTGGAATCTCTGTAAATAATAAACCGATTACAAAAGTTACTGGTTGCGAATCAAGAGTGATAGTTCCTAATCCTATACGGGCTATATTTTATGCTGGTTTTACTACCATCTGGTTTGCAGGAACAACAAGAAAGCCTTTAAAAACATCTAAATTCCGTTTTCTATAGAATATTAGGAAATACCAATCGATTTGAAGGTTAATGTTGGCAAATTAATGGTGACAGTCTCTGTTTCAACATTTTTAGAGACATTCTATTTCAACTCTATTTCGGCATTTTATGTTGGTGCCACTAACACCAGAGATGTGGTAAACTATTAGACAAGAAGCTTGGAATTTGACATGATGGTTAATTTTAAGATGTAAATGTGTTAAGATGGTTTCTAAAAAATTCAAAACTTCAAATGAATACTGAAATAAGCGTATGAAATGAGCAAAAAAGTCTCAAAATATTTTCTAAATTATCCTTTATTTAGAATTAGTTTTAGTTCTTCTTATTAATTAAAATCTCATTTCTGTCTATCGCACTTTTACAATAAAGTTTAGTCAAACTGTGGCTTAATTTGTAATTTTTGAATTATTCCAAAAAGTGTTTTTCTAATAAAAAATTGTCATGCAAATATCACTTGGCATATTTCAAATATTATACGAGCAAAGCCGCGGTGTTTGCTAGTCGTTTTAATAAAGAGAAACCGCTACATCGCGGCTAGTTGTCTATCTAACTAGAAACATGTTGAAGAACTTACACACGTTACTAGAATTATACACTATGCTAATGGCTACATCCCTCCGTTTTAAAAAAAAAAGCCTGGGCAGAAATTTAGTAGACACGCAGTATTTAAAACCCTCCGAGCGTCTTGCAAAAGGGTAAAATTGTAATGTTGTTTTCTTTGCATTTTGTTATAAATGCTAAGAAAATATGGTTTTTTCAGCATTAAAAAAAAATCAATTACAAATATGAATGTAATTCTTGAGTGTATTAATCATTCTTCAATGTATTTAAAATTCATTAAATCTATAGAATTATATTATCTTAAATATTGCTTGTATTATGTGAAACCTGAAGCTTAGTGAACGGAATTTTACGCCCCAAGCACTTAGAGGGATATATAACGTTTTCTATTGTATAAAGATACATATTACGTAATCGAAGATTTTTTATGTCTTTTATACTGTCTCTCTCTCTCTATATATATATATACAGGGTGTCAGGCGAATAAGACCCTGATTTCAAAATTAAATATCTCAAAATCAAAGATCAATAGAATTATGCGGTAAACGGTTTGTTTATTAGCTAAGCTGTAAAAATGTTATACGGAAGTTTCAAAATTTAGTTGCAAAAACCGCTAACAGATGGCGCTGTAATCACAATTCTTATACATTGTGTTTTGAAGTCGAGAGCACTAGCGTCTCTATCCTAGATGGCTTCCTATGGAAGAACGAAAATTGGGAAAGACCGCTTTTTCGTTGGGGTGATGTGCAGAAGGGGAAACATCTGGTCACAGAATTATTGTATCGGCTTCAATTTTAGAGAATTTCAATTAATAGAATTTTCAATAAAAATTTAGCAATCATTATATAAGAACGTATTAAAATATTTTATTTGGGTAATGTGCAGAAGCGGAGCCATGTATTGACGGAATTGGGATTTGTTTCAAATTTTGTTATAAGCTACTTCGGTCCGGATACCAGTATCTCTATGGTATGTCTTTTCTCTCCTAATTGGTAGATCATGGAATCGAATCCAAGTAGAGGAGGATTTGAAAAAAATGGAAATATTTACTTTTTAATATTTATTTAAACTTTGAAAAAAGTTTGAATAAAAAAATCCAAAGTTTCTGGTTTTAAAATTTAATTAAGCTAAAAGAAACCCCCTTTTTAAAAATCATTGAGCATTTATAATAATGATTCGTAAATCATTTTATTTTAATTGTAGAGAATAGTTTGAATGAAAAAATACAAGGTTTCTATTTTTAAGAACTTAATTAAGCTAAAAAAATAATTTTAATTTTAAAAACTCAATTCCATTTTTTTTAATTGAGCACAGAATTATGGTGCATCTTCCAGTGATAGTATTCGAGGTGTTGGAAAGGAATGCAGCATCCAAAATACTTTTGCTTTGGCGTTGATGATATGACTTATCATCAATACCTTTAAAAAATAATTTAATGCATAATTTCTGTCTCTGAAACTTTGTTTACAAAGAAAAGAAATTGCTAAAACCAAAGTATTATGCCGTGATTTAAAAATAAAATAAAAGTGAAAAATTATTATTTTTTTTAATAATTCAGGTATAAACAATAATACCAAAATATTATGCCGTGATTTAAAAATATAAAAAATAAATAAAAAGTACAAAATTATTTTTCTAAATATATGCATTTTGATTTAAATAATTATATGGCATTAAAGATTGAATTTAATAAAATATTTAATAAGTTCTTATAATGATTTCTAAACTTTTTTTTGATAATTCTACTGATTGAAATTTTCTAAAATTAAAGCTGATGCAATAATTCTGTGACTAGATGTTTCCACTTCTGCACATCACTCCAAAGAAAAAATGGACTTTCCCAATATTCGTTTTTCCGTAGGGAGCAAATCTAGGAATGAGACGCTAGTACTCAGGACTTCGAAGCAGTTAACAATTATTGCGATTACAGCGCCATCTGTTAACGGTTTTTGCAACTAAATTTTTAAATTTCTGTATAACATTTTTTACAGCTTAGCTAATAAACAAACCGTTTACCATATAATTCTATTGATCGTGTTTTTGAGATATTTAATTTTGAAATCAGGGTCTTATTCGCTGGACACCTTGTATATATATATTATGTATATATACATACATTTATAATTTGTATAGATATTTATGCATACATACGTACAAGAATGAATTTGGACACTGGTGTAAAACATATTGATATTACGTTTAATAATTTTCCAAATTTCAGTTTTTTATTATTATTATGAATCCGATTTTAAGGATTATATATATATATATATATATATATATATATATAATCACTCGCATATTATTCAAAATAACTTTCCCATGCACATTGAAAAAATGCAGCTGTATTTACTTAATTTTGGATAAATAATTTACACTTTCTCTTTAATCAATAAATGATTATTTTTCATAGTTAATAAAATTTATGCTCAATTAGTGTAAGCTAATTCAATTGATGAAGCATAAATATACCTTGTCTGGAAAACTAATATCGTCGATATAATACGGCTTAAAAACACTCCTGAACATTAATCAGCGGTAAATACATTATCTTAGGTAAATTATGTTTATTGCTTTTAGACTACAATAGAATTACGACAAATTATTTTGGAAATGAAGAGCACAACGAGTCAAAATAACAATCTTGATTAAATATAACTCGTAGGGGAGAGTAGCCTAATTTGGACCGCCGCTTTAATTGTTGCTATTCTGCCGTTAATTACAGGAAGAGACGCCATCTACCGCTGAAATCCTACTCATCAGAATGACGTCACTCATGATTAGAATAAGCAACCGCCTACCACGTGTTGTTTTCAGACAATTTAAAAAAACCTATAGTTAGCTGTTCTGATCTACTTTTTTCCTACTAAACGTAAGTGAATACTTTAAAACTAAGGTAAGTTGTTATGTTTTCATATACATATATAAATTCATCTGTTTATTGTGCATATTTTTCACGCGGATTTGTTTGATTTCGTTTTTGTTCTTAGTCTTGAGATTATCTGTTTTAAGAAAGGTCGCAGTTGCCGTAATTGGGACAAATTAAGTTACTTAAATTGGACCAGATATGTGATCATAAATTTTGAAAAGTAAGTAAGAATTTCGAGGACGGTACGCTTTGTACACTATTTTTTTATGTTTTTTATAACGGATTACTATCTCCATGCAAGCTTTATTTATTTATTTATTTATTTATTTATTTTTTTTTTTGGTATATCTGGATTAATTTTTTTTTATTCAGTTTAGGCCTATATAAACGTAAAAATATTTTTACATGTTTATGCATTAAATTTTGTTTTGAATTTCTTTTATCTTGTATGCAGTTGTATTTATTTTCTTTGAATTCTTTATTCCTATGGCGTATTTGGTTTACAGAGTTGAATTCAAACATTTTCCTCCTGGAGGATATTTGCGATTCCGTGAGGAAGGGTAGACTTTTTACAGTTCCGGAGAGTGGAATTACATTTTTTTGCCATTAAAATGCATAAGACCTGAAACCTTCCGGAGGGGGGGTGCTGAATTGAACACTGTTTGAATATATAATGTTTGCGTATAATTAATCGTAGCGTATTTTTCAATAGAGCCTATTTTTTAACACTTTTATAATATAATGTTGAAAAAGACACAGGCAAACTGTCTGGAATAAAAAAACAAATAGGTGACAGTAAAAGCTGTTAAAGATATAGGAAACAAAAAGGAGAGTGTAAGTTGTGAAGAAATTGACCTGCAATACGGCTGCAGCTACAAATCCTCCCCAAAAGCCAAAAAACCATTAGAAATGTTATATCCTTTGCTAAATTTTGTTAAATAAAAGTACAGAGGGAGCCAAAAAACAGTTGTGTTAACATCATCGCCATATAAAGTAAACCTTGAAACAAACAAACAAAAAACACAAAAAAATCGACTAAAAAGAAGCTATCACAGCATAAAAGCAATTGGAACATCAAGTTTTAAAAAATAAGTCGTACTGCAATTAGCAAGGGAATGATGGAAGGGAAGAACTACAATCATAATGTAAAGAAAACTTTTGTTGCAAAAAAAGTCTAATAATTCAGAATCTAAAAAGAAAAATCAAGATAGTGATGATTGGTTTTGCCTAATTTGTAAGAAAATAATGCAGCAGAAATGATTCAGTGTTCAGATTGCCAAATACGGTTCCATGTTATGTGCACTGGAAAAAAATCAATAAACGAAATTCATGTGTAATCTTTGCATCACTCCTTACATGATATTCAAGTAACTGGCAATTAGTTTCATAATTTCTATTCTTAATTACTCATAACTTTGATTTATATTTTGAATACATTTTGAATTAAAACAATTACTCTTATTTCCAGATATTTGATTTCGTTATTGCTGTTATTTTGTTTGATTGTTCCAGTAACCGCAAACTTTGCTTTTAATAAAATTAGTTATATTCCCTGGTCATTAAAACAACCTGATTTTATTGGTCCAATTTAGGAGACTGCTGGTCCAACTTAGGCGACCAGTTGCGGAATTTGGACCACTTTTGACAATTTTTTCAAATTAAAATAAAATTTAAGATTTTCAAAAAGAAAATGATCTCAAGTTTTTTTTTTTTTTTTTTTTTTTGTTAGTAGATGAATTGATTGACCGCGTGTAGTGATATTTTGCAGATATTCCAAGAATTAAGTGAATTACAACTGAAAATAAGTGAAGTGGTCCAAATTAGGCTACTCTCCCCTATGTCAAATCTGACGCGCAAATAAATTATCTTTAACATCTTATGTCTTTTAAATTATATATTAAATTATATTGACATAAATAAACTACGATTTTTATTTAATTCTCACGTATAACTATAACATAAGTATATATAAAAGGTATCTCAAAGTTATTAGCACACACATTTAGAAGACTCTGAAAAGAAACAGCAATCTAAAGATTCGCAAAATAAAAATCAGAAATTTATGTATTCTGTCACAAACGATAATTTTTTTTATTTTTTTTATTCAAAGGATATGCTTAAATCATTTTTAGCACATTTTTTCTGATATTTGGTTTCATTTATACTGTCAGAAAACATAATTTAAAACGGAAAAAAAAAAGCTTCAAGACTTTTATTCTGAATATTATTCTTATCCCCTACGCTACCTGGGTCCACATATGGTGACGTCTATTCTTTTCAAAATAAAAACTTTTTTTTTTTTTTTTTTTTTTTTTTTTTTTTTTTTTTTTTACATTTTGACATCTTAATAGATAAATGTTTTTGCATTAAAAGAAAACTGATAAATGTCAACATTTATGCTGAATACCTCATAAAACAAATGTTATTTTCACCTGTGTTTGCGAAATGCCTTCAAGATAGTATGGCCAAGTAGTTAACTTAAATCCTTTACAAAGCGTTTGATGATTTGTATACATTTCACTTGTTTTCCTTTAGGGATTTCCTTAAGTCTGCGATTGTATGAATTTAGGTTAGTGACACTTAAATTGATATTTTAAATGGATTTGTAATTTTAGATCCATATTTGAGAACCTACATTCGCAAATATGGTACCATAAAAATAATTTCGGAAAATTCTTTTTTTCTGTCAAATTGTTTGTGAAAAATCAATGAATGAGTATTTCCAGCATTATTTTAGCTTCGGGTATCAAGAGCTTAAAAATCAAAATAACAATTTTGAATGTTGCGCCTTAAAAGTCTTTAAATCTTAATCTAAATATCTTCTTACTTCTTCTTTAATTTTATTTTGAATTTATTTATGCAGAAAAGGTGTAGATTCCCAAAATTTTTAAGAAGCCAGTGGCTCCTAAACCCAGATGACGCAGTGGCCACATTCTGAAAGAAATTCATGAAAGCAATACCGTTTATATGTGGAAAAAATTCAGAAATTCAAAGTGAAAAATAATCTATGCATGAACAAAAGAAACAGACTACATCAAATGTGTATATTTCATTTAATCACACAATTCTTTTAATTTGTATTAAATTAAGTATAAAATAAATCTTAAGCTATGTACAGTCAGATTAAGTTGGTCAAGTTAGAGGTTAAAAAAATATATCTATAAGAATAAGCTACGTATTCATGGTTTTGGGGTACAATAGAAAAACTATATTTCTTATCTTCATTTTGCCATACAAGAGTACATAATATAAATAAATGTGAATGTGTGAGATTATTTTGCACTATAAAAATCAAAATACAATTTAGACCTTTTGTTTTTCAAGAATACCAAAGAAAAATTACCTTAAAAAATATTAGCCAGTGGCTCCTAAACCCAGATGACGCAGTGGTTACAGTGGGAAAGAAATGCATGAAAACAATACCGTTTATATGGGGAAAAATTCAGAAATTCAAAGTGAAAAATAATCTATGCATGAACAAAAGAAATAGACTACATCAAATGTGTATATTTCATTTAAACACATAATTATTTTAATTTGTATTAAATTAAGTATAAAATAAATCTTAAGCTATGTACAGTCAGATTAAGTTGGTCAAGTTAGAGGTTAAAAAATATATCTATAAGAATGAGCTACGTATTCATGGTTGTGGGGAACAATAGAAAAACTATATTTCTTATCTTCATTTTGCCATACAAGAGTACATAATATAAATAAATGTGAATGTGTGTGATTATTTTGCACTATAAAAATCAAAATACAATTCAGACCTTTTGTTTTTAAAGAATACCAAAGAAAAATTACCTTAAAAAATTTTAGCCAGTGGCTCCTAAACCCAGATGACCCAGTATCCACATTGTGAAAGAAATCCATGAAAGCAATACCGTTTATATGGGGAAAAACTTCAGAAATTCAAAGTGAAAAATAATCTATGCATGAACAAAAGAAACAGACTACATCAAATGTGTATATTTCATTTAAACACACAATTATTTGAATTTGTATTAAATCTATATGTATAAAAGAAAGTATGGGTTTTGTATTAATCAATGCGCAGTCCAAACTTCTGAACCTAAAATCTTGAAAATTGTGTTAAAAATACTTCTTATGACATAGAGTGCCGCTAAGAAAGGATTTCCTAAAATTCCACACCTAAGGAGGGTAAAATGGAGAACGAACTTTAAAAAAATTCCTTAAAAATCTGATTTTACAGTTATTTTTCAACTGATGACATATTTTAGTGTATTTTTGCATGCTGAATCGAATGGTACTAACTAAATTATTTTAAGTCCAATAATTCCTGAGATAATTCATATTTTTCTAATTTGGCAATGTCTTTGGCGTCGAAACATCGAAATATCTAACATTACAAGTGATAATTCGCCCATATTCATTCATATTGTACATCCGTTACCGTAGCAACAGAAGAAATTCAAATTAAATCTTTTTGCTAATTTTTTTGGTTAAATAACTAGTAAATCTGCAGATCAGGAGCCTCAACGTCAGCTCTACAATTCATTGTGTTTAGCACCCTTTGAGTAATATTAATCTTTCTACAAAAAACGAAATTTAAAGTTTTGAAATTACATAAACATTTATAAAACGAAAAAATATTTCGAAGGTTTCTGACATTAGAAGCGTTAAATTAAACCCCTTGTTATGTAATGGTATTCTGAAAATCTCATGAGCTACTTATTCTGGTAATTTTTAGATAATAAAGTAGATTTCTTCAGGGGGGCAGAGCCCCCCTGAACCCCTTCGTTGTGTAATTGAATTTACATTTGTAATTATCAATTAATTGTGTTAATGTCCTTTAGTAAATTCTACCAATAGGCGGAAACGTACATGAATTCTTTTCTACAGCCCTGTATCTTACGTGAAGATTTTTACGCGTCGTCTATAACGTTTAAATTTAATGCAGACAAAAACCCCTCTTAAAACTGCTCATATCACATTTCCGGGGATTAGTATGCATAGTGTGCACCATATATCCAGTTTCTGCGGAGTCCTGTATATGGTTCTATTTAAATTCTGCAAACATTTGTTAGTATACTAAATGTAATTGGGCTGAGAAATACATAACTCAAAAAAAAAAAAAAAAAAAAAAAAAACACTGAAGCAATTCGCGCTCATTTTCATTTATACTTACGAATTCATTTGTGTATCCCTGTACATGGTCTATACAATATTTAAGCACTACTTATTAAGCACAAATTTACTTAACGTTAAAACGCACACCATAATCGAAAATGCTCTTCAGCAATCATCCCTAATAGACCAGAACTGTATCCGAAATTTTTTATGTGACCCTATAAATGACCGATAAATACGATACAAATCATATTCAAGCTTCTTGTAGTCAACCACAGTAATGTAATTTAATTTCATAATGTTTGAATTAGTGCAACACAATTAACACACTGGCGACAGGCAATTTAATTAAATCTGGGTTTAAAAACAGTAGAAGCTCCTCCCTCTTCTGAAAGTGTCTCGGAAATTGGTTTCTGAGATATGTTTTTCATGTTTATGCAGCAGTAAATATCTTTCAATGTACGGATGTAATATATAATGTCTTACAATCTATAAAAAATATGGACAACACAATATAAATGTCTTTTCTGTAAGGTAGAAGTCACTCCCTTAGCCAATGATGTATTCTGAATAAATACGAGAATTCTCGTTTCCCGTCGCTAATGTGTTAAAATTAGCTGTGAAGAGTTTTTTTTTTTCCCCCCGTAGACCACATTTTAATCGACCACTTTTGTGTGACCCTGAAAAAAACATATGCTTTGCACCCCATATACTACAAAAATGTTTCAAAAATACATATCAATTTTATTATTTTGTAACAGAGTAACATCATTAAAAAACGCCACAAAAGGATTTTCTTCAAAGATTGTAATATTATGAATACTTTTGAGTTCCCTGTACGCATGCTGTAAGTGCTACACATAACATATTTTATAGTAACCATGTTCTAGTGCACCTTAAAAAAGTATATAAATTTCATTACGTTTAAAATTGTGTAACATTATTAAAATACACCGCAGACGATTTTTCCCAAAGACTATAATGTAACGGAATAGTTTTGAGTACCCCTGTAATTAAGCTATGAATGCTACACTCTTCATTTTTAATACCAAACATACTTTGGCAAACCTCAATAACGTATATCAATTACATGTAATCCCGACTATATTTACGCGAGTTAGAGCACGTAGAGAAACACGGCAGGCGACAGATAGAAAAACTGAAGTCATAAATACTTTTCATCCATGTTGGAAAGTGTCAAAAAGGATTTACATGCCTTTAACTGTACTTTTTTTTCACTTATAGCATGGTTAAACATTAGTTTAAACATCCTAATCCATGCGATAGCAATAACATATTAAAAGCCCCCCAAAATATGCATATCTGGAGATCTGTAAATCTACTGGAAAATAATTCATTATCGTGCGCACTGTTAATTGCATAAATTGCATCGATTTGGCGCGATAAAATATTTTTTGTGATAGCCTTTTAATAGTACCTGCTACAAAATTAACGTAATTTACTAACTTCATTCATATTTGACGGAATGATAGGCTACGAATAACAGTCGCTAGGCAACGAAGAAAAGGAAAAAAAAAATGAAATATGTATCATATAAAACAAGAAAATTAATTTAAAAATTCTTTATATTATTGGAATACATGTATAAATGTCCTCAAAACATTATACACGTAAATAAAAAAATCTGATAGATATATAGATAAAACTTCAATATAATAGGAATAATTTAAAACCCTTATTTGGAATTTTAGTATCCATAATTTGACATTTAAATCCATTAATCAAACGTGCCATTTTCTTTCAACTAATCGAAATTTGAAAATCGTCTGACTTGCCGTAGAAAAGCATTATAAAGAAAAATAAAATCTTCCATATTTTCCGAACGAATGAACCAAATTTAACCAAAAACTATACAGCTACGTCCGGGTATCTCACGAATATGCCCAATTAATTTCAAGCTGATCGGGTGCTTTTTGCGGCAGTTATCGCGGAACAGACAGACAGACAGACAGACAGACAAACGGAAATCAAAACTTTTCGTGTCTCCACAGTAAGCCTTCACTGACGTTTCGGCAATTAAAACGGCTATATGAGTTTGAAAAAAATAAATAAATACAAACGCCTTGAAAAAAAGAAAAATATATATTGATTTTATTTTAAATACAAAGAAGCGATCTACTGAGAAATTAACATTATAAAAGGAAAATATTAAAAATTGAAAGCAATGTTTGTACGACCTAAAAAAATTTTTGGTACTTACATCCGGGCCATGACAGATACAAGAGAATTACACTAATGAAAGCAACCAATATTTTTGGTCCATTTGATAGTTTATTTATTAAAGCGTTAAATTTATTTTATTATTATAGTTTTTTATTTATAATTTATAGTATGTAGTTTTATGTTATATATTTTATTTATTTATTTACTTTAAATAATTTGCCATTTTTAACAAGGTGATGTATTTAAGAATGTTAAATTATTGTTTTGAACGTAATTGGTAAAGGATAAACAAGATTGGAAATTGTCAACCATTTCTGGCGATCTATCTCATGGTCCAGATAATACGTGAATACCACATTTTCATTGGAAGAAATTGGAATAGAAATAATACATCGCGATTTATCATTTGCTCCTGGATAAGAAGAAAAAATTGGTACTTTTATGTCAGCCGTGTGTAATCGCGCCATTAGGATTTAAAAAATTACCAATAGCAGTCGTTACATTTCGCGTATGTAAATTAAAAACAATTCTTTGTTTTAAGTTATGGCATTATTTCCTATTATTGTTTTATTTTTCAGGTTTTCAATGAAATTTGAGTAAGACATGTATTTTAAATGAAATGAGTGAAACGTTTATATTTTGAATGAAAATAATAAAATAAGAATAAGGTATATGGAAACAATCTTTGTTGACTTATTACTTGCGCCCGGCTAACATAAGTAAGTAAGTAAGCACCCAGCCTGGGAACCCGCTTTTGGCTTATGGTTAGGTGTAACCCCAAGCCCAGGGCAGGGAAAAGTTTTACTACCTGCGAAACTCCTTCAATGATTTTTTTTTTTTTTTTTTTTTTTTTTTTTTTTTTACAGTTTAGGAGAAATAACAATGTTAGATATATGACAATTATTGACAGTGTGTGAAATAAATATTTAGAGATGACCCCCTATAATTACATTTGAGAGAAATATTCATTATTTTAACATATAAATATGCATAGTTTTTAGAATTTAATATTAAAATTTTTTTATCACAATTACCTACATATTTACAACACTTTTATGTTATTTTCAGGATTCAGAATACTAACATCAATTTAAGCCATGTACAAATGTGATATTTGCAACATTTAAAGCTATTTTCAAGGTATATGATGCAAAATTATTTTTAACTCTATACTAAAAATAAGTATTAAGGTACAAGAGGCAAATAATAATTAATATTATGCACTATTATGAAAGTATAAGTAATTTTAGATAATAATTATTTACAAATTTACAATACAATGATACTATGTTTGAGATATTATGTAAGATACATGATGCAAAAATTATTTTTAAATCTACACTAAATATTTAGTATTAAGATACAAGATGCGAACAATAGTTAATATTATGCACTATTATAAAAGTATAAGAAATTGTGTATAATAGTTATATCTAAATTTACAACACAATAATACTCCAATAATAATTAAGAATTTGTACTGGAATAATGAAAGTATCTATTTACACTTTATGCAAAAGAATTGGTATTTGAAGATGGCTCAGTCGAAGAAAACTTGCCAGGAGTATAAATTAGTGCCCGGCTAACATAAAAGTATCACAAAAGTCAAGTATTCAACTTTCTTTGGGTAGTTGTTCATGGGATTCCAGGTTAATCTTCCGTCATCGGACACCTCGCCAATCGGTGCATTAGCTACAATGTTGAAAGCATCGTTTACGTATGAAGCGAAAACTTCACGATCAATTCTATTACAGAAAATCGTATCATCATCATCTACTACATATTTAAAACGGAAATCTCCATTTCATTCCGATTGTTTATAATATTTTAATAGGATATGCCACTATTAGTTAGGTAATATTTTTGGAACTGGTTTTGTGTATACACAGTGTTCTACGTTGCTTAGTTATAGAGATAAATGAAAAAGTTAAAAAATTAAGTGAACCTGATTATTAAAGTTTAGCCTTCAGAAAAAATTCTATGGAACAGAATTGTATCTAAGTATCACTGTTACATTACTTTTCAGGAATGGTTTTAATATATAACATTTCATTATATGTTGCTTAGTTATAGAGCTATTTGAAAAGTTATAGAGTAAGGTGAACGCAATTATTAAAGATACATCTACTGTAATTATATAAAATGCAAATTTGTCTTTCTTTCCACCAGTTTATAATTTAATTTGAATTTTGCTGGATGTATTTTGATGGGACTTAACACTGTTAGTTAGATAATGTTTTGTGGATTGTTATTACTTCTTGCATGATTGGTACTTCTTGCATGGATGGTACTTCTTTGTAGTGAAGTTTTCTTCTGTGGTTATTGTTTTTTTCTGGAGCACAAACTTGACAAAATATCAGATTGCAGAAAATCGAATTACAAGAGAAAGTTCCAAAAACTAGGTGAAAGATTACCTTTTATTTAAAGTTATACTGAATGTAGGTTAATTGAAATTACATAATTAGGTAATATTTCGGGGATTGTTTCAATATTTAACATATAATTCTACATTTTTAGTTATGGAACTATGAGGAAAGTTCTCTGTGGTATAATTGTAAAAAAAGTAACATAACATGTACAGGCAAACGGTATATACAAAAGAGTATATATGTTACAGCTATGGGGGGTGTCTAGAGTTTCTAAAAAATCCAGAAGTTCAACGGCAATTAATCAGGAATCCCATGAACAACTACGCTATGTTGCTGGAAGTTCTACAATCACGTTAACGAGGTTATGAAAAACATATTTAACTATCTACTCCACATATAAAATACAAAGATCAATTTAGGTCAAACTACTTATAATTTGAGTTCTTTTCAATAGATTTTGAGAAGACTTGCATTGTTAGTTAGAAAAATTTTCAAGAAAGGTTTCGTATATAACACATATCATTCTGCGTTGCTTAGTTATGGAGTAGTTATTGGCGAATATAACATATATTGTTCCACTTTGCTTTGCTATTCAATTATAGATGAATGGTCTATAATCTGGTGAACCCGATTATGAAAAAATAGTCTTATTAGAAGGATCTACTGAACGGGTTTTGATGAGATTTTCATTTTTAAATTTTCAAGGCTGATTTTAATATGCTACATATTGTTCTTCCGTTCTTTTCTATATTCAATTTTAAATAATCAACTAAAAGTTTTGGTTCTTAACAGTCCAAATTTTGTCTGAGATATTTGAAAATATAAAATCGTAATGGTGTTCATATTGTTTATAACAATGCGGAAGATTATTGGAGATAAATGTATATATTGCTATAAAACACAAGATCAAACACACCGATATATTTCGTTTGAAGAAACCGACCAGCGTAGCAGGCGAAGGCTGCTAATTAAGTATAAAATAAATCTTAAGCTATGTACAGTCAGATTAAGTTGGTCAAGATAGATGTTTAAAAAATATATCTATAAGAATGAGCTACGTATTCATGATTGAGGGGAACAATAGAAAAACTATATTTCTTATCTTCATTTTGCCATACAAGAGTACATAATATAAATATATGTGAATGTGTGAGATTATTTTGCACTATAAAAATCAAAATACAACACATAGCTTTTGTTTTTCATGAATACCGAAGAAAAATTACCTTAAAATTTTTTAGCACACACTATTACAGGAGTGCTTCTGTTCTGAATTTTCTGAAATTTATTAAATTAGAATTTCGCCAATCTTCTCAGAAAAATTGCCAACTTCGTCCCAGGAAAATCTTTTTATAAAAAATCAAAAATTTTTATAAAAAGATCGCATAAAAAGCGTGAATTTCGTTGACAGATTGCAGAAAAACGGATATCAACGGATTACAGTAAAAACGCAAATTTTATCAAAGTATAAAAAAAAGAAAAAAAAAAAAAGAAAACCTCAGCAAATGTCGTCAAAAGATCGCAAAAAAGCGCGAATCTCGTCAAAGCAGCGTAAAAAAACGCAAATTTCGTCAAAAGAACAAAAAACGAGAGAAAAAACGAAACTCGCCAAAGGATGACGACTTAGACATAGAAAATTACTCGCCAAAGCAAAAAAATTTAGTCTCCACGTGGCGACTGGCAACCGTATATCTGCACCTATATTATCCCGACACATAAAAATAATACTAGTTATCTTATTTTTTCCTGGATAAATAATTTACTTTCCCTTTGATCCTCATGAAATATTGTTTTTCGTATTTCACGGAATGTATTCTATATCCTGGAAAAGTAATTAATTTAATAAAACTGAAATTTACCTTGTTTGGAAAATTAGCATCTTAGACATAATTCAGCTTACGAAAATTTAACAAATAACTTTCTTTATCTTACATAATTTCATGAAGTTAATAAAGTTTATCCAGTATCGATTATAATAAATTTGGAAAACGCTATTTCCAGAAAGTCAAAATTATATATGATTAACTATTATTTGTATGATAAAACGACCACATAAAATTTTCTTCAGCAGAGTAAGTTTTTCGTATTATATTTCAAAATATATTTGTCATAAGTTTTTTTTTTTTTTTATTTATCAAAAATAATATGATATTAATATGGTATAAATAATATGATAATAATGATATATTTTTTTAATTAATGTCCACATATCAAGAAAAATAATTTAGCGATATTTACAGTGTATCAAAAATTAAAGAAATATAAATTCTTACAGAAGATAGAACATAAAGAAACATACACATGTAACTGTTAATAGCATGTACATAATTCATGCAGTGGAACAGTAGTAAACACAAGCTGACTGAAAGAATATGCTTACGTTGTTTCTAACACGTAATTGCTGAATATGGTTTTGCCAAATGCTGCCGGAAAACATACTTTAAAATGAAAAATAATAACACAAGAGAGCTACAATTCTTTTAGTTAAAATTGTGTTATTAATATTAAACAGAAAAATTCTCAAATGTGAGACATATTAAATGTATTGTTATTTCGTTTTGTTGAGAATATTTTTTTTCAAAACTCAAAAAATTCCGGTACCGGTCAATTCCATCGTAACTGATGTAACGCTTGATCATCGAAATTTGTTTTCAAAACAGTGCAGAAAATTAACTAATAAAGCTAGAACATTTTTTTTTTTACAATTTAAAATATTTCTTACTAGAGACTCAATACCTGAATACCTGCAAATTATCTCAATCTCTGTTTTACACCAAATTACCCTCTGTTGTACATCCAAATATTGCAATTCAAAATTCTGTATCTGACGTAATATAAAATAGACAAAAAAAAATTCTGCTTTCATTGAAGTGTAAAAATTCAATCCCTTTGGAAAAAAAAAAAAAAGATTTGATGTTGTCAACAACACTAACAAGGAGAGGTCCCACCTTGTTAATCACAGATTTTGATTATTTTAATATATGTTGTAGGGTAGACACCCCTTAATATCAGGTTCAACGGATTTTATCCAATGCTCCTTAGTTCTTGAAAAATCAGGGGGTCTAATATTAGTACACAACTTAAATACTTACTTAGCAACCAAAATGACAGGTTAGTCGTAGCTCAGTTGGCATGGCGTTTGCCGGCTGATCCGAAGGCCCGGGTTCGATACCTGAATGCGCTACATTTGTTTTTCTCATTTTTTGTTTTATAAATATAGTTGTAATTATAATTTAATAATTTCAATTAAACATTTTAACACCATACATTAATTATAATGTTAGGAAACTTAAATTTATCATTTCTTATTTGTAAACTATTATTTCTCATACATTAAAGAGGTTTAAAAAGAAATTGGATCTATTATTGAATGATAAAAATTCCAAAATCGTGACAAATTCTGTTGTGGTGCCATCTAGTTATGATAAAAAAAGGAATATTCAAATAAAATAAATCAAAGCAGAAAAAGGGTAAAGGGGAAAGCAAAATAATTGAAAGCGCAAACATACTTATTACAAATTTAAAAATCTTTAATATGCAAAAAATCGGTTGTAATTTAATTCTGATGCTAATTTTTAATATAATTATGCTTGTTACTTTAAAAACAGAATAATAGTATTATCGCAGCATTGACTTCCTTTGTTAAAGCAATGCGTAAATGATGTTTCTTTAAAATCACGAATTGACACAATTGCTCAATATCATTGCATCGATAAAGAATATATGAAATACATTTTAAAAGTGATTTTTTAAAAGAAAATAACAGTTTTATGATGTTTTATTACAACTATTTAGTTAAAAGTAAAAAATTAAATAGGTTAAAATTATAATTGATATACAATATTAAAAATTTTAATTGACAGTGAGATTAATAAGTTATACTTACAAGTAAATTTATAAAACAAAAAATGAGAAAAACAAATGTAGCGCATTCAGGTATTGAACCCGGGGCCGCGAATCAGCCGGTAAACACCATACCAACTGAGCTACGACTGACCTACAATTGGGTTTGCAAATTTAAGTTGTGTAAGTTATTTAAGTTGTGTACTAATATTAGACCCCCCCCCCGGTTTCTCAAGAACTAAGGAGCATTGGATAAAATCCGTTGAACCTGACACTAAGGGGCCTCTACCCTACAACATATATTAAAATAATCAAAATCTGTAATTAACAAGGTTGGCCCTCTCCTTGTAAGTAGTGACAAATTACAACAGTAACTTATATAATTAATTTTTGAATGCTAATAAAAAAAAAGGAAAAACGGCAATTACACATGTGACTGACATAACTTCTATTGTGTAACTGACGTGGCATTATGACTTTACAAAGACAATAATGGTACTTAACTAAGATTATTAACAATAGGGTAGATCGGGGCACATTTACGCAGTGCACGTTTTCCGAAACCAGTTATAACTGGCTCGCCACCAGTCATGATAGATTGATGCTGGTCACTAGCGGCTATTCTCACACGTTTTTGAGCGTCAGTCGAGCTTTGGTCTGGAATGAGGAAATGTTAAACTGCTTTCTATCAAGGTGAGTTAAATTTCTGTTGAAAGTATTGAAACTTAATGTGAACTAATAATACTTAGTTAAGGATAAACAAATATATGAACATTAGCAGAATTTTACCCATTTTGAGAACTGTATTTGTATGAACAGAAATGTTATTAATTTTCGTTGCACGTTAAAAATAAATCCAAACATGGCGACGTGGCACGTTTACGCATTGACATCGAGGCACTATTACGCACGCTCAAGAACAAGAAATTACGTAAAAATTTATTAGTTTCTATGGAAGCAGACCAAGAAGACCTCAAAGGAAAAAGTATGAAACCCAAAACTGCAAAAGAAAAAAAAAGTTTGTACACACTGGAATAAAGAAAATAGTGAATGAATCTGATAACAAAGATGAAAACTGTGTGTGTATTTATTGTTTTGAAATCATACAACCAGTCCAAAAAAGGACACAACTGGGTTCAATGACTTAGATGCAAAGTGTGGTCCCATGACAAGTGTGCAAAAGGAAGTACTTTATTTTTTGGTTGTAAAAACTGTAACAGTGATGATGAATGTGACTAAATCGTTTCTGTTTTTAATTAGCCATAAGCCCTATGTTTTCAGTTTAGAATATAAAATGTTCTTAAATTAATTCTCTTTAAATTTTTATTTTTAAACACGGTTTCAAGTCATAAAATTTTTCAATTTGGTTAAATATTTATTTCACTTACTTCTTGCGTATCACTTATAATATGCGTAAACGTGATCCACTTGATGCGTAAAATTGCCCCGTTCCCAGTGCAAGTTTACGCAAAAGACTTAGACATAAAATAAGTTTTTTTACGGTTAAAAATACCAATAGGGCAACAACTGTATACACAAATTTTCACTTTATTAACTGTTTATAAATCCACAATGCCTAAAATTTCAAAAGTTAAAACATAACAATTTGAAAATTCATTGAATAAAAACCGCGTAAACGTGCCCCAGTCTACACTAATTTACAAAGACTTTTTATTAGGATTTTATTATAGAACATAAAGATATCAAACTTTCCAATCGTACCTTCAAATTAAACATATTATAAATTTACCCCCCACCCTAATGAGAATTGTCTGTCGATTTGTCCTACCCTTTTTTTTTTTTTAGGTGATAAATTATTTACATTCAATTCGCTCATCATGAAAATTTAATTTTCTTAATTCGTGAAGTTTTCTCATCATTCTTGCAATGTAATACACTTAATGAAACGGGAATTTATGTTGTTTGAAAAAATTTATATCCTGGATGTAATACAGCCGACAAAAACTCTCCAGATCATTAATCGTTATCTGCGATATGTACGTTAAATAAATAAATAAATGTATATATATCCTGTGTATATGTATGTGTATCCTATGTATACGTACCTAAATGTATATATATATGTATAATTCCTGTTTATTTCATTCTTGAATCGTAACTCCGCCTAAAAGATACTCTAGCGATTGGTGACAATCCATGCCCGCTAGAGCTAATCTTCGGTACGACAAACGCTCATTCCGAGTGGGAACTGAAGTGAGTTCGGGAAAATAAAGAACATTATAATATGTTTTGGCGGTGAATGAGGAGGTATACTGAAGAATGTTGGAAAGAGACGTATAAAAAAGGGAGATAGATGTGCGCACGAAGACAAAATTAAGATGTATTAATAATTGTGTAAATAGTATATTCTTGGATATATCGTGTAAATAAGTATTCTTCAATATAATTGTTTTTAAGCGAAAGTGTGTCTAATTTCTGGTATGAAAGTAGCAATTTATTGTGCCAGAAAAAAGATTCTTCCATATATGTTAGGGTGTCCCAGGAGAGGCCAAAAAATAAAAAAGTTTGAAAATGTCAAGTCTCACCTTTTACAAATGTTCTTTCTGTAATAATATGATATTACAAAAAAATTCAAGTCATTTAATAAAGATTTAGGGGTCCCCCAAGCTAATAGAAAATAAGGAATTTATGGAAAATTTGAATTTCTAATTAATATGCAGGACTGCAGAATTCTACCACTCTTCTCTTACAAATTTTGTTATCCTAAAATTTGTTTAATAACACTTTATCATGTTTAACAATAATTTCATCTGATGTTATATTTTTATTACATTTTTTAATGAAAACTTATACAAATCTATACGGGTACCATATTTGCATTTTTCTGATCTTTACTCTTCTAATGCTCTTCAATTTTTATTAAACTGCTGTAATTCATTAAATTAATATCAAGTACTAAAATTCTTCTAATGTCTAATATTAATAATATATGGCATGTCCAGCAGGTGTTAACGGAACATTTAATTGGTTATTTTTATTCTATGGTTTTGGATATCGATAAAGCCAATAATTCTTCTAAAGAAAGCTCTAATGAAGAATTTTTAGTAAAAATACATTCAGATAATACCAAACACAAAAGTAATAAATATCAATTATTACTCCAAGAGTTGCTGCTGCTTTAGATTGAACTAACACCAGCATTTAGAAGGTTCGCAATGATAATGGAATCTGGAATAAACGAAGGCTGCTTTGCCTCTACCATGACGTCTGACCCACTTTCAAAAATCCATAGTGCTTTCAAAAAGTACTGTTCATCGGCGACCCCAACATCTTCGTCAAGAAATCGCTGAACAATTAAAAACACAGTTTGAAACATCAAATTAGTTGTTCATTGGGGCGTACTGTTAGCCGATTTGTCATCAAAAAGCACAGGAAAGATTGGTCGTTTGGCGGTACTAATTTCTTCTAGCTTCGTAGAGTTCCTACGTTATTGTCTAGAATTAACAAATCAGCAGCTGATGCTGTTTTCGAGCTCTTAAAATCATAGAAATGTGAATCCCAAGTAACTAACATATGTTTTGATACAACCCCCACAAATTGTGAAAGATTCAATGGATAATATACACTTATTGAGCCAAAAATAAGCAGAGACTTTTTGTGGTTAGCTTGTTGGCATCACATGCTTGAGGATCAACTTTCTGATGCATTTAGTGTATGTTTTTGACAATCTATTGGATCTGAAATCTTTTTATTTAAGATATTCCGGGAAAACTGGTCTAAGTTGAACCACCATGGAGAAAAAAAAATCAGTACCCATAATAACAGCATCAGACAGTTTAAAAACTTTTATTTCTAATCAGCTAAAAATTGCTACAAAACTACCTAGGGATGATTACAAAAAAATTTAAATCTTGCATCATTAATGATTGGATTAGACATTCAACTTACAATTTGGAAACCAGGTGCTCTCCACCGAGCTCGCTGAATGGCAAAAGCAATTTATTCATTGAAAATGGAGTTATGGTTTAATGGGAAGGAAACCACAATAGTGTTATCTTCTTGAGAGTTTCAACGTATACAACGATTTAATCGGTTTGTTGTGTGTTTATTTTTATAGTCTTGGTTTACTTGCCCATCTGCTCCTCCTTTAATGATGTTTACTGATTCAAAGGTTGAAAGAATATGATGACAAACAATTAATCAATATAAGATTTAAAATTATGTTACGTCATTCATGGCATTTGAATGGGGAACTTGCAACACTTAGCTTGTTTTCATATTTTGTTTCTGACAAGCAAAAATCAGCGCTAGTTTTCAACATGAAACAAGAAAGGAGTTCTAGTATACATCTATTAGAAATACTTCTCCTCAAATTGGATGATTTGTGTATTTCTTATAAATTCTTTGAAACGACTAATATTGAAGATTGTTTCATCAGTGTACCAGTTAAATATTCGCCCGAAACTGAATCTTATAAAAAAGCTGCAATATTTCCTGAAAACTTACCTTGTGTAAATGATGTTGCTGAATAAGCTGTTGCATTGATGCATGACTAGTCGACAACAGTGAACGAAGAGCAAAAACAGCTTTTGTTATAAGTCGTAGAGATGCACAGAAAGAGATTTATAAAGTGCAATCGGCAAAATCTTTTTGAAACGTAGTTGATAAAATAAATGTCTGAATGTGTACAAAAAATGTATAAATAAATATGTGATTGTATAAAAATATTCCTCTTCATTGCTTTTATTTACCAATTGTAAGATAATTTTTACCAATTGTAAGATAATTGTATTGTGAATGTTTTTAGTCATGGCAAAAAGGTCCTCCCGTCAGCGGTAAGGGGGCACTGTAATAGCTATAACCAGCAACGGGCGCTGCTACAGCAATTTTTGTGCAATTTGTAATATCGTACCATCGAAAAGTGCATGAAATTATGCATAATACTAATAAAACTAATAAAAATGAAATATTGACATTTGTAACAACATTTTGAAATATTAAAATATATGAGATAGAAGTAAGTTTTGAGATTGGCACATCCAGCTAGTTAAATTCGTTGATTTTAAGCTACAACAAACTTGCTTCAGACTATTTTGGAAATGAAGAGCACAGCAAGTAAAAATAATAAGCCTGCTTCATTTTGATTTGTATGAAAAATAACTTGAACAGAGTAGGTTTTAAGATTACATATTAAGTTAATTTGCTAAAATTATGTAAAACATGGAATGTGGTTAAATAAAGTAAATGATTGATTTTATTTAACCCTTTCCAAAGCGGAATAATTCTGTTTATAAACTGAAGAAATGATGGACTGACATCAATATTTATAAACGAATTTATTAGAAAATACTAAATTGCTTATTTTCAAGTACGTTATAAAAGGAAAATTTTAATTAAATATTATGGGTGCCTGTAAAATAAAAACTAGGTGTCCTTTTTTTAAGGACATCAACCGCGAAGGGTTAAGTCAATTATTATCTTTGTCAAAATACTTTTCAGAGCTAATGTAATTGTTAAAAATGATTTTGAGTACTACTATCAGAAAATATAACTTAAAATGAAAAGAAAAAAAAAAGAAGAAATATTTCCGTCTTTTAGTCTAAATTTCATTCATAATATTTAAATTAACAGTTTTGAAACGTGGCTTCTAACAAAATAATAATAATAATAATAATAATAATAATAATAATAATAATAATAATAATAATAATAATTGTGCATTCATTTTATTTAGAATATCTGTTCCATTAAAAACCCCCCCTAAGTTATCTTATTACATTTTTCGGGATAAATAATTTGCGTTCGTTTTGATCATCATGGGATATTACTTTCTGTAATTAGCTAAAATTATTCTCTATCCATGAGAAGTAATACAGTTAATGAAACAGGTATTTACATTGTCTGTGAAAACTAATATCTTTGATGTAATACAGCTTACGAATATTCTCCAGATCATTAATCGTTATCTTCGTTAATTACATGAAATAGATTAAGTTTGTTGACTTTCGTCTACAATAAAATTACATCAGATTATTTCGTAAATGAAGAGTTCGAAAAGAGAAAATTATTATGTAACGCTGGGGAAGACATTTTATTTATATATTTTTATTATATTGATCTCAAAAATAAATAATTTTTTTTATGAAATCGTTTGCAAATTACATATGAATTAAATTATTCTTGTGCGTACTAATGCAAAACAATAGAGATATTTTCCGAAACAAACTTCTGATGAAAAAAAAAATGATTTTTTATAATATTAAATGCATATTTCATATTACATTTTTTGTTTAAAACTAATATAATATGATTGCAAACTATTTCAGTATATGTGTAACTTTGATTCAGTTTATGAAACATTTTGTCCTAAGATAGAAGCCTATTTGGTAAACTCAACGGGTTTTTTAAAGTACATATGGAAGAATTATATCTTTTTTTTTTAATCACATTTTTATTATAGCTTATTTTTAGTTTAATGTACAGAGCACTGGTGAATTTTTTCATTCATAAAATATATTTTCAAATATGTAAAATAAAATAAATTATCCAATAAAAAAAACAGAACGAAATATAATAAAAATGAACCAATGAAATTTTTTCACAAAGAAATATTTTCAATATACACTGGTGGACGAAAGTTAAAGACCATTTGTTTTCAACGATTACAGTTAGAGATAAATCCGCAGCAGCACGTGTAAATTTATATGAATGTGGCATGTACTCTGTTTTGTGAAACCTGTGCAAATTTTGTACTTCCGCTTTTGTCGATCACGTGACAGCAGAGATACAGTATTAATTCCGTAAAAAGTATATTGTGTAAATTTTCATAGTTTCAAATTAACTATTACCCAGATTGTTACTGTGCTTGTTTTGCATCAAGACAACAATTCAAATTCCACCATAAACTGCAATTTTCCTACTTGTACACCTTATTTTTTGAATAAATCTACATTCCGACAAAGTGCAAATTTATATTTTATATGTTTTTAGAAAAAGTAGTGCTACAGTTATCACCCTTAATTTACGCTACATTAATTAAAACTAATCTTATAATTCGAAAAATTAATTTATTCACATTTAACTTTATACAGACTTTCTAAAAGTTTCTTCAGTATGTAACAGTTTATTTGAGGTTTGCTGCTGGAACATTTTTTGACAGGTAATTGCTTTAGGATAAGCGTAAATACATTTTAGATTTAAAAAGCCAGAGCACTGATATTCTCTCCTTATTTATACGAAAATGCTGCTGATATTACCTAATTAGATGCAACGTAGATAGATTGAAACATGCAATAAGATAACACTTGTACTTTACAAATTATGTTAAATTTGTTTATATTTTTGTACGTATATTTATATACATATACAGAGTGTTCCGAAATTCGGCCGAAAAATTAACATGGGTGATAGAAATTATCAAGAGAAGGGAAACTTAGAAAGAAACGTAGGGTCACAAAGCACGTATTTAATCAAAAGTACAATATGCTCAACACAAACTCAATCTCAAGTGGTAATAACTTTCAGAAAACTGAATTACATAATAATAAATCTCTTAATAGGCATTCTCACATTTTTTTTATAAATATGGTAGTATAAAAAAAAAGTGGTAGAGTTTTTCATTATATGTGCCAGCAGTATGAAATCGACGCCCCATATTTTTCGCTTGGATTATTATTTCATTCGGTGCCATCGATTGCTTGAGCACCGCGTTTTTTTCAAATATTTTTGCGATTTTACAACATTTCACGCGAAATAAGGTACATATCATTGGATTCTTATTACAATGTTTTTGTTTTTCTCTAAGTTATTACCATGAACTCAAGTTCAGTTAGTAAGAGACACCCTGTATTTGTGATTAAATACGTGGTTGCAAACTCATGGTCAATGCAATTTTTTTATCTTCCTGATGCCTTCCATCACCACTCTTAACCCGAGAGTAGTCGCGACATTTTTTAGAACGTTAGTAGTCGCGTTCGGTCTATTTGCCGCCGTTACCAGCAGGCCGAAAACGAAGGGGGGGGGGGAAACTTGCCGGTGTAATCAGATGATCGAAAACGGATAACGTAGGGTGAAAATATTGACTGAACTTTAAAATATCACAGCAATTATTCATTTTACAACTTTTTACAGCAAATTATTTATTTCGCTAAAGTATATATTCAGTTGGTGTATCTAGATAAATGTTTTTAATAACTCTTTCTTCGTTTTGCATAAATACTTAAAAGTAAATAGTAAATGATTTGATTGAATTTCTGATGTTACTATGAATCAATAATTAGTAGGAAAACATTTACGAATATGAATCTAAATTCGTGATAGGGGTATTTTTATTATTTCTTTTTTTTGGGGGGGGGGAGAACAGAATCAGAGTCAGGTAGATTTTTATGATACTCCGGCACTCTATATCCATTTAATAAAATAAAATAAATAAATTTATTATCAATATATTACACGGACATTAAATTAAACAATTAAACAGAAAATAAAAATGGAACCTGTGACAAGCAACAGAAAATCAAATACAATACCACTAATTCAAAAGCATATTATATATATATATATATAATAAAGAAAAAGGTAAAAAAATACTTAATTCGAAATTATAAATGTAAATATTGTAACTACGTTTTATTTATTTATTTTGTGGGGTGTCTCTGTGTGTATGAGTGGGGGGAGGAGGGGGGTGGGGGGGGGGCTCTCGAGATTTTATGATTAAATCCATTTTTCAAATGAAAATGCATGATTTGTAGTTTTTCTACTTATTTCAAGGTGGGAACAGTGCCCTTGAATAAAAACTCTAGATACGAACATCCCTTATATAAAGTAAATAATAAGTTATTGAAATTATATATTTAATTTAAATACATTTGCAATTGTAGATTTAAATCCTAAGATGGATAAATTATTTTAATTAATAGAATCACAGAAAGGGTCATCTTAATAGGGATGCATTTTACAGCAACTATTTAATTAAAATAAGTATTCAATTGTACATTTTATAATAAGGTATTAATGTTATAATTTATTGTTTTATAATAACATTCATTAGAATAATAAAAACAATAAGAAAATTTTCTCCGAAATTATAAATATGCAGCAATAATTTTATTTAAATGAATTTTCTTTCGTATTCTGGAAAACATTGTTCTGAAAAATAGTTTGAACAATTGATGAAGGACAACAAATTTAAATTTGTTAGTAACTTACCCAAGCCTCTATTGGATTTCAATAATAATAATAATAATAATAAAACATTTTCTGCGGCATTGTTAAAAAAAAATGAGTTTTTACTTACAGTATGAAAATTTAAAAATAGATAAATTTGAGAAAAATACTTAAAATATTTTTTAAAATCATAGTATAAACATTCACTGAATTATCCAAAAGAGTTTTTTATTTGCGTAATTTCTAATCTACATTATAAAATTCTCATTATTTTTCTTATTGTATAAATAAATTATATGTATGTTCTTCGCAGATATACATACTACATTTCTGAGAAAATTGTTTTATCTTTCGAATTTGTTTTATTGTACAAAAACGATACTTTTCAGATTTTGGAGATACGGCAATTTTTTTACTGATTCCCACAAAATTTTCTTCTCTCTTTTTTAATGGTTTGGTAGTGTTATTGTCTGTTTTCTTTCATTTATATGTTCCGGTAATAAATGGAAAGCAACTTCTTTCAAATTATAATGATGAATTTCCCTTTTTTTCCATATTATCAATTTGAGAATTTATTCCCGCAATGTTTGACAATGAAAAAAAGATGTAAGTGACCATCCATCAGTTTTTTGTGTGAACTGACTTCACAACTAATATAATAATACAATTTTAAGTCACATTCTAAAAGTAGAAAAGTACTCTATGAACGGGTAAAATAGCTGAAAGAAAGAAAGACAAAATAACAACAGGCAGAGAGTCCGTACTTCGAAGAAACTTTCCCCCACAGATTTCGCGGAAATGGGAAAGGATGAACACGAGGGGGGAAAATTCAACTAACGCAAGTGGTCGCAACGCGGTCATTTAGACCGATTGAAAATTAAGAAATCAATAAAATGCTAAAAAATAGCAGGAATGACTTGCAATTTTACTACACAAGAGTGTGAGCACTCAAGGTCAGCTAAACGGAATTTGGCTATCGTAACTTTAACGGGAAATGAGTTACAAGAAGATAACGAATTTCGGGCGGGGAAAAGACCAACGCGCGACTATTAACGGGTTAATTTGCCGTTCAAATTTTGGAACACCTTGTATTGTAATATACAGTATTTCTTAATAGCATGGCTTCATATGATTCAAAAGTAACGGGTTTTATCTAATCAATTATATTCTCATCGATATTGCTCTACGGTCACATAAAAACGAATTTACTCTACGTAGCATTTTGTTTGATTCGGTCATTGAAAAATATTTTTTAATCTTTAAGAATATTACAGGATTTATTCAGTGCCGTAGTTGGGTAGAAACGCGTGGGAACTCCGTTCCCTGATTTATTTGGTTTAATACTATTAAAAAAAATATCCCTCACGATCACAAACTTCTCAAGCGAATTATTTTTCAAGCGAAACGATAATTATTGTTATTTTTTACAACGATAATTATCAATTTTATTGATACTGGCGGTGACCCTAGAGAGCTAAATCCTCTTCTCCAGACTATGAAAACTATACTCATTTCAACGTGCAAATGCGAAAGAGTTTTCAGCTGTATGAATAATATCATGACCGATGCGAGAGATTTATTCCTTATTGAAAAAAGCCAGTTCACTTATATTCATAAGCCGTAAGGACCCCCCCCCCTTATAAAATCCATTGATCCACCCACCTTTATTATTCCAAAGATTCAACTTAACACTGTATTATGTGAAATTAATTTTTCGTTAGGATTTTTTACATTTGACTTTTTATATCGGAAGTATTTTATCTGCAGCATCCACGTTTTATTATAAAAACTGTTTTTCTAAAAATAAAAAAAGTAAAACATATACGCTTCAGTAATCCTTCTATTTTTTAAAAGCAATTCATGACAATCATGTTGAAAATTTCAATTTTGGGAAACAGAACAATACACAAACATACAAATCGTATTCTGTTTAACTTATCTTTTAAAATACTTTTCTGATTAATTTCGCTTTCTAAACAATAACAAAGATAGAGGCATACGAGTTGCATTCAGCTTTTCCCGCGGGATGGTCTTTAGTATTTTCATGACAAAAGATTGAACATTTCATTAAGATAAAAGAAATCATTCAGATTAAAAGATACATTGTTCCTTCAACGCATTCAGTAAAAATAACTAATTTCTAAAACTTAAAATTAGATAACTAGTTAGCTTTGTTGTTTTAAATTGCCCTGTTTATTGAAGAAACCAAATTTCTATTATATGATCGTGTTCTATGCTATATTTCATACTATGACACTCCATAAGGTAATTTAACTAAGAAAAACTAATTTACACAGAATTTAATGTGATTTTGTCATTGACAGATATTTTTGAGTCATTAGGTATGATGGAGTCTCACCATCTGGTCCTGAGTCTTCACAGACTCTTGTGTCGCTGCTCGGAGACGACTGAAAGGCCGCCCCCCGCGACGCTTCCCGAGGGCCGCCGCCAGGGACGACCTATAAAAGCCTCCAGCCAAACAGCCTCCAATCACAAAGACTCCAGCCAAAGCCTGTCCAGCGCACATCAAGCAGATTATCGCCAAGCAAAGACGAACTGATCGAAAACGATAGCCCTTACAACCCAGCAGTATGAGAAACAAACGGTCCCTTCGCATGGTGCCCCACCCGGTTAACCCCGACCAGCCCACGGGAAAAGAACACCTACAAAGGCGTCTAGCCAATGAACCGTCGCCGAAGATTCCCTAGCAGGAATTACTTTACGGAGGGTCCTCAAGATCGGATACCATTTTCCGGCGGAGACATTTATGAGGACCAACCAATAAGAAGGGGCAGCTGCCCTCGCTAGAAGACCCGGAGGAACGGTGAAATCCCTCCTGGCGCCACAGACAACACCCCTCTCAGGGGATCTCAGGTATGTGCCTCTAGAGGTCCCCGAGGAGACAAGGAAACTCCTCCTCTGACGACATAGACATCGTCTGGTTTGGTGTTTTCGTCCTATCTCTCCACTTCAACTCAGCGGATCCCTTCGCAGCTCAACGCAAGGAAACTTGAGAGATCAAATTACGTGTCGTTAGCGACACCAGGAATGCACGTAAAACATTTCCTAGACGAGATAGACCCCACCTCGCTAGGGGGTTGGAGGGTCCGTAGTCCCTCCGGTCCCTCACAACTCGACTCCACCCAAAGGTGGAGAAGCGGGGTGGGTCCGGCAAAAGCCCGGCCACCGCTACATTACTTCACTTCCGTAGAGAGTTCCTGAGCACGAGTGATTTCGACCCCGTGCAGTGGCGATCGCTATCTGTTAATGTGTTCGAAAGTTAGTTTGATACACCACTAGACCCTCACCATTGGGTGCGGTAACTTCCAGTGACACATAGACACGCAGTATCTGAGTCGGACCGAGAGTTCATCTGAGATTCGAAGCGCCGCCACGTTAGTCGGAGAGTCTCCGGCCCGTTTCAATGCGGTGGTGAATCCCACTGGCGGACTTGCCGGCCAACCCTTTTTAGGGAATTCGGCAGGACATCGGGCAACCCGAGCCATACTGGCCTTCCTCTGCGAAAGCTCCCTGATCGACGAGGGCACCGCCAAGACTCACCCACCTTAGGATCGGCTCCCAAATGCCCCAGCTTCGGGAATCTTGGCGGGATGAGCCCCCTGATTCAAAAAGTACATCAGTGGCTGACAGAAACCCTCACCCTTCGGTTGCTTCGGGAGACCCTGCATGGCGCTTCCGCGAGCCCCGTCGTCACCAATGAGTCACTGAGACCCTGTTCTGCAAGGCCCGCTCTCTCCATTCAATTCAGTCTACCTCTCGGTCAATTAGAGGACGGGATTCTACCACATAAGCTAGCTCAGCGACACCATTAGTCACATAGACCGACGCTGAGATCGACCTATGGGTCGTCGCAATCCGGCTTACCCAGGGAACCCGGGTGCCGGGGGATCTCACCTTCGACAACCCGCCGCAACCGGCTACGACCCCATGCACAACGTCCGTTAACCGTAGCCACCGGACTCGAGGCCTGTCAATCGCGAACCACTCGTGGAAGCAGTGGTTCGTCCCCATTCGCCCCCATCGTATTCGTGCACAACGAACTCTACCGGGCTCCAATTCTCCCACCACTCAAGGGTCGGTTTCAGAGCACTCGGAGGAGCGGCCACTATATCCTTAGGTGTATTACATATTTTATATGATGCTTATGTTCAATTTCGACAATTCACAAACATTAATCCTCGTCGAAACAGCACCGAAAACTGGCGATATGAAGCAATTAAAATAATAAAACTTTGTAAAAAATCACCATAAAATTAAAACAAAACACAGGACGCGTTTCGAGCTAAAAACATAACAGCTCGTCATCAGCTAAGCATACACGTGTCCGTAAACAAACAAGTTCAAAAATGAACAAATGTTCATTTTTGGCAAACTTCTTTCTCGCCAAGAAACTTTTCTCCGAAGTATTGTACATAAGCAATGATTGCTAGAAATGCATTTTTAATTATGGTATGCGCTTTTATGTTTCACTACATTTATGCATACTATACTGTGTGTATAAATGCTACAGTTCATATGCAGGGCTACACAAAAGAATTCGTAAGGGTTACTGAGTATGAGAGTAAATTGCTTAAAGGTGGTTTTTAAAGGAGTTATGCATTTTTACGCTCAACTGCATTTAGTTTCTTAAGAAATGTTTGTGGAATATATATAAAATGATATACATGGTCACGCAAAGAATTGGATACATAACCGTCTATGGATGATAATATCTGGAAATGTGATTTCAGTAGTTTTAAGAGTAGTTTAAATTTAATTTTAGCTAAATAGTGGCATGTAATAACGGTACTATTGGCTATGGACGGTAACTGCTGCAATCAATTTTTAAATTTTTTTATGCGTTTTCTAAAATGTTTACTTAGTTATCTTGGTATTTCTTAGTTATACCGTCGACCAAATTACTGTCGCCAAATTGTAAGATTAATTGCCAATAATGGTTGCCATTATTTAATTAATTAAATGCCAATAATGGCCAATAAAAACATTAATTCGACGTTTTATTTGTAGTTTTATTAATGTCTTACTATTGATTTGGCAATTTATATAATTTGGCGAAATTGGTCGACGGGATATCTAAGAAGTAACGTTATCTTATTTACCTTATTTTCCAAAATAACGAAGTTTTGTTAAAGCATTCAGGATATGTTTGAAAGTGTTTCATATTCTATGCTTAACGCATGATTTTTCTTTCTTCTTTAATCTTATTTTGCATTTATTTTATTCTTAATTTTTTAGCCTTATACTGCTTTATAGAAACTTTGGCACAGTTGTCATATACGTTATCATATATTGGCGCGATTTTTTTCCGACGCCAATTTGGCGAAAACATCAACAGCATAAACAACAACATCCGGATTACCATATCAAGCAAAATTACGACACTTTGGCGCCAGTTAAGTACCCGTTGTGTATATGACATTGGCGTCAGAAAAAAATCGCGCCGCTGTACCGGAACTTTAATATTTAATGTTTAAACTCTTCGCTCCACTCCCCTTGCATATAGTACCAACTATAACACGGATAGCGCAAAATAATAGACAGTTTGGTACTTTTCCACTGTAGGGGCTTTGGCATTTTTTTAAAAAAGCTTGGTGTAATTTTGGCATCAGAAAGTGAGATATGGGTACTTTTCCCTTATGCGGATACCATTGTCGCCAAGCGTAATAGTTGGCGCAAAATCGTGAATTGAAGTATTTGAAAAATAAAAGAAAAACCATTGTCGATACTAAAGTGAGCATTTAAAAAATATAACATTTGAAAATTCCAGACGTTTACGAACTATTTCATCAAATCACAAATATATACTTAAGATAAGTGAGCAAATAACTGCTATAAAATAAAGCAATAAAATAAAACTCATATTAAACTGCTGGCATAAAATTACAAATATCTTTTAGCATTTTGAAATAATTGGCGCATTAGTATACATTTTGGCATGGTGTTCGTATAACGGAAAATATCGAGATTTGTTGTCAAATCATATAAACAGCTATGAAAACAAATTTGATGAGCGTTTTTGTTTGTTTTATATGTATATTACTGATGTTTTTATGTACAAATTACATATGTTTCTGTATAAAATTAGAGAAACGGCTTTTTTATGTTAAATAAATCGTATAAATATCGAAAAAAAATGCGTGTGTATATAAAATAAAACAGTGAATAAGTTCCCGGAAAATATGTTACCAAATTTCCTTTTTCGCCAAGGCACCTATATTGGAAAAGTACCTAAAGCACATTAAAATCGCGCAGTTAGGAGCTCACACAGTACACCGTTGTCTATTGGCGGTTATTTTATTAGTAGCATCGGGAGGAAGATGTAATGATGTACTTTAAATTCTCACCCATAGATTTCGAAAAAATATCTTAAATGAGTGGAGTTTAAATTAAATTTCGGTGACCTCCATTATGAAAGATTAATGGTTTTAAATGGAAATTTCGCCAAATTAGCCAGCTATCGCCAAGTTGGCTAACATTTGCGCTACTGTGGTAACCCTGCATTAATATTTCTCAACAATTGCTCATTTCAATAAGGCGGTGCTACCGGAATAGTGAGGGACACACAGAGACTTGGATTTTATATAAATAGATTGCCTTAGTTATTCGGTTTATAAAATATATCCCCTTCCTGCTGTAGTTTCAATGAAATATATATTTTTTTATACCTTAATTAGAGATGTTTTCCATCTATAAGTGTGTTTTAATAATGTTAACGGCTCCGAGAAGTTGCCGCGCATACTCCAAATATAATATCTTTAATGAATTAGGATATTTTACAAATTTTATTTTGCTCATAAATGGAAATATTATGCAACAGAAATGTTGAGAATCATCTTTTACCAAAACTCTTTTATACTTACCTGATAATACCCACCAAAAGCATATGTAGAAAAATAAGTCTGTTTTTTATTTTAATAGCCGGTAACATCAGTCAGTATCATTTTGCAATATAGGACTCCACATTATAAGCTTTGAAAACATATTCCTCTTTATATTAAGAAAGTTCTAATGTGTATTGCTGCAATTTAATTTCTACTAAACTTCCCTAAGATATGTTGTTTAAAAATATGTTGTTGATAAAACTAAGTTGTTTTAACCCTTTATGCACGAAATTATGAATTCATGAAAATTTCTTCTTCTTAAGCCTTTTTCATGAATTTTTCAACCTAAATTAGAAGATTTGCATAATCATTTCATAAATTTCAGAAGGATTGAAGGACTTGGAAGGTTTAATTAAATTTGAATTTATAGGGATTTTGTGCAATATTTATAACTCCACCCAAATTTATTATTTTAAATATTTTTCTTAGTATTTTGTAGAGTTAGGAAATGTACTAATATATTATATATTACATATAAATATTGAAATATTTCCGAATTGAAAAATGCCCCACCCCATCCTGAAGCCAAGAAAGCTGAACTGATGCAAAGGCAAAAGAAATAATCCATTTAAAAATACTTTTGTTCTGTGTAACCAATAATGCTTTTGAAAAAAATAAAGTAAAGTATCTGTAGCTCATTCTAAACTGCATTACTACTATTCGATGTATTAAATGAATTTTATAACAAGGGTTTTTTTTAAATAATACTTATAAGTATCGTCAGTAGATAAATGGTTAAATAGTATAATATTAAAAATTTTGGTATGCCCAGTACAATTGTATGATGTAATTACAGGTTTCCTTTCGGAAAATGAAGAAACAATTCAAAGATTCTTCTTTATACTATTTTCAAAATTTAAAT
The DNA here is from genome assembly GCA_963932465.1 of Maratus speciosus. NCBI lineage: Eukaryota > Metazoa > Arthropoda > Arachnida > Araneae > Salticidae > Maratus > Maratus speciosus. The sequence continues at coordinate 538,259,968 of OZ010786.1, read as the reverse complement.
GATAATTATTAATGTTTCTCTTTTTTTTCATTCCGAAATATTTTGTAGTGAATTATAAAGTACAATAAAACTCCTGTAAACACATAAAAATTAAGACAAATTTATTTCATTGTTTTATTAGTGTTAAAAATATAGTATATTTTTATATTATTCGTCTACGCATATACAGGCATCCCACCGCTTACGTGTTTCGCGACTTACATAAATTCGCAGTTACGTAATAAATCTCGAAATTTGCATTTGTGAACATACTAGCGCGTTTGATACGCAGTAGCATGCTTTTGACATTTCTGTTATAATTAATATATATTTATATCCACTATATTGCCATTAAAGACCGGCAACTTTCGATTTTAGACACTTTGTCGAATATTTAGAAATATACTTGACATATTCTTCTGGAATTTCAGGATTGAAAAGAATATGTATGACCTCATGGTTAGCACTGTCGAATTTATAAAGGAGGCAATTAGGGGCCAGCAAAAAAATAAAGAAAAAAAAACAATACATGGGATCACCCTGTAAAATAAAATGCATGAAATGATCTATCGCTACCGAATATAAATAAACAGACATTGTGAAATATGTGTATTCTTTTGTGTAAGAAAAGCACGTATATTAATAGCAATATAGCGATTTATTTAAAAAAATTTAAAAAAAATCTTGCATGTTTTTTGCTTATAACATGCAGGGTTTTCAACCAAATTTAACGCCGGTTTCAGAAAAATTGATAAAATATAGCAGAAACAATATAGTGCAATTGAAATAAACATATATTAAATATTTTAGGAAATATGAGCAGTTGAATGAAATAATTTTTATCTGCGCATGTGCAAACGATAACAAGGATCATTTTACATAATTTAATAGTCCACGCTATGGAGCAACTTATTAAAAAATCTAATCAAATATCGTAAAAATTCAGAAAAATATCGCCGTTAAACTGAGGAAATTTTTAGTTGTTCTCTAAAAACAGCTGAATAATAAGGGTTTTTCCACAAATTGTCATTTTTATTTATTTTTAATTTTCATTTCTTATTGATGCTTTAGTTCTTCTTGGATAACCCCCAGAACAAGCCTATACCATGATCAAAAAAAGTATCAAAATCGAAGCATTTTTTCTAAATCTACTCGTTGATACCCACTAAATACTAACTTTTTTCTGAATGTCAGTTAATAAAAATGACAATTTGTATAAAATCCCTTATCATTCAGCTGCTTTTAGAGAACAACTAAAAATTTGCTCACTTTAACGCCGATATCTTTCTGAATTTTTACGATATTTGACTAGATTTCTTTTAATAAGTTGCTCCATAGAGTTGACTATTAAATTATGTAAAATGATCCTTGTTGTCGTTCGCGTATGCGCAGATAAAAATTATTCCATACAACTGCTCGTATTTCCTAAAATATTTAATATATTTATATTCCAATAACACTATATTGCTTTTACTATATTTGTCAATTTGTCTGAAACCGGCGTTAAATTTGGTTGAAAACCCTGCATGTTATAAGCAAAAAACATGCAAGAATTTTTAATTTTTTTTAAAAATAAATCGCTATATCTGTATTAATATACGTGCTATTCTTACACAAAAGAATACACATATTGCACAATGTCTATTTATTTATATTCCTTAGCGGTAGATCTTTTCGTGCATTTTATTTTACAGGGTGATCCCAAGTATTATTTTTTTCTTTGATTTTTTGTTGACCCTCTAACTGCCCCCCTTAACAAATCGACATTGCTAAATATGAGGTCATATCTGTTCATTTTAGTCCTGAAATTTCAGAAGAATCTGCCAAGCATATTTCCAAATATTCGAAAAAAAGCCTAAAATTGAATGTTGCCGGTCTTTAATGGCATTATAGCTTATATATATATATATATATATATAAACCACAATTGTAATATAGTTTATATATTAGATAGAGTTATATTTTTATTGGTATATACAATCACATCTATGGCAAAAAGTCTAATCTTTACTGTTAGTTATTCATTGTAGTCATCTAATTCATAATAAATATAGTTTGTGCTTATCAAGGACTAATTTGTTTTGTGTTTGCTATTCATTTGTCTTGCTATCTGAAATTCTTGGAGAATAGGTTAAATTAGTCCTCTTTAAATATGTTAAGTTTTTATAGTCGTTTGATGTAGGTTAAAAATTGTTATAAATCAATTCATCAATGTTAGATTTATAAATCAGGTATTTCACAATCTATTTGAAAAGTCTGTAAACTTTAATTGGAGTACAAATTAACTAAACCATACCAAATAAGAACTAAATTTTAACTTAATAAAAAATCTCTCAAGAAACACAACATAACCAACTTTAACTTAAACAAAATCAACCAAAAGAAACAAGACAAATAACTAACTAAACATGGAGACAGGTTGCGTGGCTTATGACACGCTAATGCAGTGTTAAATCTGTTTTTAAGCATGCAACATTCCCCAGATTTACCTGTCGAGACCATACTGAGAAAACGAAAGAAACAAGATTAAAACTAAATGAAACCGACCGACCGAAATCAATCAATATCAAAAGCGATCTGTTTCCACTACATTCCGTAAACCACAAGCTTCGAGCAAAGGCATCAATTCACTTCTGTTATTGCAAGTTCTTACAGAATTATACGTCATATTTTTAACCAGACTCACAGGATAACCCTGTTTCAGAGCAATGACGTACCATTTAAGCATATCCTCTTTCAAAATGTCTCTATCTGATGTCAATCGGTTTTATCAGTTTAAACCGTTAATATAAATGTTTATGAATACCGATATATGGACATTTGATTTGAAAATCAATATTGTTAAAGTTAAAGTTTTCTCTTCATAAACCGATGTAATTAAATTTCTGTTTTCTAATTTTAGATTTACATCCAAATAATTTGTATTATAACTATTTTGACTACCGGAAAGTTTCAATTCTAATTTTTTTGGATAATAGTTAAATTCATGGTTAGTCTTCATTCCATTCAGCTCGACAATCAAAACGTCGTCTCTATATCTGAAACTGATTATGTCTTTATGTAATTCACTTTTATTTTCATATATATCTAGATATATGTCAGCCAAAATTGAACTATAACTCCCCCCCCCCCCCATAAGGATATCTTTAAGCTGCATATGTACTTTATTGCCCTCATATAAAAAATTCTCTTGAACAACCAATTGAAACAAATTTTGAAATTCACTTAAATCTATGTATGAATCACCATACCTGTTATACACTCCAATATCTTCTCCCTTATATCCTCAATCTCTATGTTGTTAAACAAATCTGCAAAATCATATGCATACAATCCTGTAATCTTATTTTTATACCTTTTTACCTTTTCCAACAGTTCATAACTATTACTTAATTTAAAAGTTGAATTCTCACTTTTAATCTTTAAAAATATTCTCTTCAATACTTTTAATAATTTTTTATTCGCACATTCAATATAGGAATTATAACCACAGGTAACGGTTCTAAATTTCACAGGGCATTTATGGACCTTGGGTATTAAAACCAAATAAGGAAAATTCAAATTATCTTGTGTTGTTTTAATTTTTTTATACATTGCCCTTATTCTGTTCTCCACCTCATTAAGTTATTTCCCCAATTATCTCATAATTATTTGTATTTTCATAACTTTGTCTTATCATCTTTCCATATAATTTTTTACAGATAATTGCATAGTTAGTACTTGCCTTATATACATATGTTATTATAAAATCATCTTGGAGGTTTTTTATAGCTTTTCTTAATAAATATATTTCTCTTCGGACAAACCCTCAAATTTTTTAACGTATGTCTCTTCTAGATCCTTTAAAATGTGATATTTCCATTCTTAAAATAATTCGCCAGGAAGTCTGTATTTATAAGTTAACTTTTGAATAAAGATTTCAATATTATTTTTAAAACGTGTAACTGCATTGCTTTTCGCGAAATTCCGTTTTATTCTGTATTTTGCTCCATAACTCATTTGATTTTTCAGTTAGACATTTTGTACAATAACTAGATTTCCAGTTATTATATGCCAATAATGTTTGTCTACATATTTGTTGTACACATCCTCATTACATTTACAAATGTCTGCATTTTCGTTCCTATTATTATTTTAGCATAATAATTATAATTAAAAATCTTTCTACCTAAAGTCTTGTCATACTTAAATGTTTTAACAATATTTAATATTTTTATTGGTAACATACCCTTATAAGTTTTAAAAATCCTTTTGTAATTTACATTACTGTAGCACCCTCCTATGTAGTGTATAGCGAAATATACTTTATCCGCATCTTCCTGATTTTCACACTTTGACTTACAGTAACTTTGCCAATTATTTAATTTTATTCTATATTTTAATAGATCAATACCCAGATCTATGTTATGCATTCCTATTTTTTGCGTTAACAAAATCAAAACCTTAGGTATCAACTTCTTTTTGACATTGAATATGATATATTTAATACTCTTTAACTTGTCATTTTACGCAACTTCGATTTTACGTAAGTCGAATTTGCAAGTTACTTAGGTAAATTTTTGTAAGAAACTGCAATATGTATTATGTATATATATATATATATATATATATATATATATATATATATATATATATTGCAAATTCGACTTACGTAAAATTGAAGTTGCGTAAAACTTTACGGAAGGAATTACTTACGTATGTCAAGTAATGTCTGTATAAAAATTTTACTTAAGGGTGTTATCTACATTTAAATCAGTGCATTTACTGGTAAGTTTATTTAAACTACATAAATAATAGAGTCATGTTGAAAAAGAAAATAGAAATTATATTTGCAGATGCACTTGATATTCTCTAAAAGTTCTAAGCGAAATAAAAAAAAATAGTGTAATATAATTTCAATTTATACAAAGAATAAAGTTAAAAGTTTAAAATTTTTAACATTACTTTATTCTCAAAATCATGAGGTAACGTAAACTATTGAGCTTTTAAGAGATTATATATATATATATATATATAGTTAAAAAATTCCAAAAGTTATTTCAAGCATTATCACAATCTGTAAACTTTAATTGAAGCACAAAATTAACTTAACCAAACCAAATAAGAACTATAATTTAACTTAATAAACAAACTTAAAGAAACACAACTTAACCAACTTTAACTTAAACAAAACAACCATAAGAAACAAGGCAAATAACTAATTAAACATGGAGACAGGTCTGTGTGGCTTATGACACACTAATGCAGGGTTAAAACTGTTTTTAAGCATGCAACATTCCCCAGATTTACCTGTCGAGACCATATTGAAAAAACAAATGAAACAAGATTAAAGCTAAATGAAACCGACCGACCGAAATCAATCCATATCAAAAGCAATCTGTTTCTACTACATTTCGTAAACCACACGCTTCGAGTAAAGGCATCAATTCACTTCTGTTCTTGCAAGTTCTAACATAATTATACGTCATATTTCTGACCAGACTCACAGGATAACCCTGTTTCACAGCAGTGACGTACCATTTCAGCATATCCTCATTCAAAATGACACTATCCGATGTCAATCGGTTTAATCTGTTTAAACCGTTAATATAAATGTTTCTGAATACCGATATATGGACATTTGAATTGAAATTCAATATTGCAATTGTTTTAAAGTTAAATTCGTCTCTTTTATCATAAACCGATGTAGTTAAATTTCTGTTTTCTAATTTTAGATTTACATCTAAGTAATTTGTATTGCAACTATTATGACTACCGGAAAGTTTCAATTCTAAATTTTTAGGATAATATTTAAATTCATGGTTAATCTTTATTCCATTCAGCTCGACAATCAAAACGTCGTCGATATATCTGAAACTCATTATGTCTTTATGTAATTCACTTATATTTTCATATATATGTAGATACATGTCGGCCAAAATTGAACTGCAACTCCCCCCCATGGGGATACCTTTAATCTGCTTATATACCTTATTGCCCTCATATAAAAAATTCTCTTGAACCACCAATTGAAACAAATTTTGAAATTCACTTAAATCCATGTATAAATCACCATACCTATTATACACCTCCAATATCTTCTCCCTCAAATCCTCAATCTCTATGTTGTTAAACAAATCTGCAAAATCATATGCATACAATCCTGTAATCTTATTTTTATACCTTTTTACTTTTTCCAACAGTTCATAACTGTTACTTATTATAAAAGTTGAATTCCCACTTTTAATCTTCAAAAATATTCTCTTCAATACCTTTAATAATTTTTTATTCGCACATTCAATATAGGAATTATAACCACATGTAACGGTTCTAAATTTCACAGGGCATTTATGGAACTTGGGTATTAAAACCAAATAAGGAAAATTCAAATTATCTTGTTTTGTTTTAATTTTTTTATACATTGCCCTAATTCTGTTCTCCACCTCATTAATTTTTGCCCTAATTAACTCATAATTATTTGTGTTTTCATAACTTTCTCTTAATATTTTTCCATATAATTTTTTACAGATAATTGCATAGTTGGTACTTGCCTTATCTACATATGTTATTATAAATTCATCTTGGATGTTTTTTATAGCTTTTCTTAAATCAATATATTTCTCTTCGGACAAACCCTCAAAGTTTTTAACGTATGTCTCCTCTAGTTCCTTTAAAATATGATATTTCCATTCTTCAAATATTTCTCCCGGTAGTCTGTATTTATAAGTTAACTTTTGTATAAAGATTTCTATATTATATTTAAACCGTTTAACTGCATTACTTTTCGTGAAATTCCGTTTTATTCTGTATTTTGCTCCATAACTCATTTGATTTTTCAGTTCGACATTTTGTACGATATCTAGATTCCCAGTTATTACATGTCCATAATGTTTGTCTACATATTTCTTGTACACATCCTCATTACATTTACAAATGTCTGCATTTTCGTTCCTATTAATATTTTTAGAATAATAATTATAATTAAAGATCATTCTACCTAAAGGCTTTTCATACTTAAATGCTTTAACAATATTTAAATTTTTTATTGGTAACATGTCCTTATATTTATTAAAAATCCTTTTGTAATTTACATTACTGTAGCACCCTCCTATGTAATCTATAACGAAATATACTTTATCTGCATCTTCCTGATTTTCACACTTTGACTTACAGTAACTTTGCCAATTATTTAATTTTATTCTATGTTTTAATAGATCAATACCCAGATCTATGTTATGTATTCCTATTTTTTGCGATAATAAAATCAAAACCTTAGGTATCAACATCTTTTTGACATTGAATATGATATATTGGATACTCTTGAACTTGTCATTACCGTTACAATTCATTAAAGCTGTTGCAATGCTTTCACCGTCCTTCAATCCAACCAATTTTTCTCTAGTAATCCCTGAATCACGATTACTTTTTCCATCTTTATAAACGTTATAACCATCAATATCACACCTTATCTTTGCATAGATGGAGTCAGTCATGTCTCGATTTTTAAAGGTTTGTATAATGTTGCACCCACCATATATATATATATATATATATATATATATATATATATATATATATATATATATATATATATATATATATGTATATATATATATATATATATATATATATATATATATATATATATATATATATATATATATGTATATATATATATATATATATATGTATTTATATATATATATATATATGTATATATATATATATATATATATTATTTAAACAATGTTATTCATATGCGTTTAAGTTTATAGAGATCTTATTATACTTAATGTGTTAAAGAATTCTAGATTTCATTTTTTTTAAATAGAAGAATATGTAACCTATACGAATTTAAAAATATTTACTTTTTGATCTTTAAAAAATCTAAATTATTGGGATCACATTTTTTGGATAACCTACTGAATAAATATTAATTCGTAATATACAAAAAATAAATAAATAAATACTGATGAAAGATTGATTTTCAGAAATGATTTCCTCAGATGCTAGTCAATAATCATTAAAACATACGAAACGTCCAAAATCATACTGGCTCAAGTAAATAAAACATTATTTGATGATATTTAAAATTGAAGCTAATGGACCCTCGTGCGTTGCTATCAAATCCATAAATTAATCATGTCATCCTGTTGATTTAATACGTCACCGATAACGTTTTTATTTGCATTCGTAATTATATAAATGATTAGCACCTATAGTTGTCCTCTGGCCAGTCCATTTGTCTGTCTGTCGTTCTGTCCACATATAACAGCGCAAAATCTTTCGAACCGAATGGTTTGAAATTAAAAATATATAATCGTTGCAGAATATTGTAGAATCTTTCAAATTTTATGAAAACCGAAGTAAAACATAACAAGATGGTAAAAGTTAAAGGTTTAAAGGTATTAAAGATTTCTTCATTCGTATCATAAGTAATTAATTCAATGATATAGCATGTTAGGTAATGATTCTAGTGGCAGTTACTTCATATTTAAAATTGCGTCATATTACTTCCTTATTACTCAATTCTACAGCTCCAAGTCAAACATTTGGAATAATAATAATTTCATTTCTATTTGCAGTTAGCTTTACTTCAGTGTAGTGCAATTGAAAAAGAAAGACTGTTGATGTTTTGCGAAATTTACACGTTATTAAAGACAATTAAAACTGTAAAGATTTACACTTTGTGTGAATATTGTATTTTTGTAAAATTTTCAAAATATTAGATTATTAAAATAGATGGTTCAAAAAATTAGAATACTTTTGAATTTTGCTGATTGGTACTGAAGGTCGCATAATTTAGCATAAAATAAGATTCTTTGGGACTTTGTCTTAAATTATAAAAAAGTTTTGCGTCATCATTCTTTTCATTTTGTGTGAAACATGGGTCGTTCGTCCGACACGACGGAGTTTACGTAGCATCATATTTTTGATTTGCATAAAGAAGATCGAAATCAGCAATATACCGCCTGTTACTTCACAACCAATTGTTAGTAAAGCTATAAATCGATATTTTATCGACGGACATTTTGAAAACAAACCTCCGAATAGCGGTCAAAAGCCAAAAAATATTCAGAGAGTTGACAGAAAGATGATAGTAGTAAAGTTAGAAAGAGATAGAGTTGATAGAAAGAGATAGGGTTGATAGAGTATTGCTAAAGATATTTGCATTGCTAAACATGTTGTTGATGTGAGTAATACTTTAACACAAAGACATCTCCATAATCTTAGATTTAAATCTCTTGTACGAAAGATAAAGCCTCTCATAACTTTTAAATAGAAAAGTAAGAGAGTGAAGTGGTCCAAAAAAGAATTTTATAGGATCTGGATGAACGGAAAATATTTTGTTTAGTGATGAGAGTGTATTTTGCGTAACATGTAGCGATCAAGGCTTTCGTGTATGGCGAATGAAGCAAGAAGAATATGACAAGGACTGCATGAAGCAATCAGAAACATTCGCAGCCAGGGCTTGCATGTCTGAATATGATCCTTAAAGGTTACGTGTCGTTAACGGACGGATTAATTCCGAGACATATTAAGAAATCTGTGAGCATTCCATGATACTATCGTCGGAAAATCTGTGTGGTGACGATTTTATTTACTAATATGATTTAGCATCTTCACACAGGTCAGTGTCTACCAAGAAATGGCTTAGCCAACACCAAATTAACGCACTTCCTTGGCCGTCTAATTCGCCGGATTCAAACAAAATAGAAAATTTATGGGCAATAATGAAGAAAATACTGCAAGATATTGGGACAAAAAAAAAAAAAAAAAAAAATTAGTCTTCTTTACAGTATAAAGTCTCCATTGTCATGACTGAGCAAAAAATATTGTGAACCACTCGTAGCTATCTTGGCAAAGCGAGTCCCTGCTGTTATAAAATGTATAGGTGATGTTACAAAATATTACGGAAAAACTACATTTCCTTTTCTTTTAAACCCGTATTACTCAGAATGGATCACTTTAATGTTTTAAACCAGGTAAATGGTTATTCTAATGTCTTGATTTTTAATTTTAAATTATTTCCTTTAATTTTTTTGCTAAAGGATTCTACAAACTACGTAGATTCTTACAACATTAGGTTTTATCAGTATTATCTTTGGTATAAGCAATACATATTTTTTTCACAATTCCTTTTCTTTCTACTATTCTATTTTTTTCACTTGGAGCTGTATAATCGTAATAAATTTTGCATTCAGGCATTTTTGCATAAGAGTGCAACAGCTATTGAGCAAATATCTGAATATTAATTAAACAAATTAATCTGAATTCGTTTGCCATATTTAAAGTACAATTTCCAACTTGCTGTTTACAGTTCTAGAATTGAGATTAATCGTGGTAGAATAATATAAAATTCTTGACGCATGTTTATTCAGAACAATATCAATAATTTTTTTTTTCATTTTAAAAACAGCGAAATGTTAAATTTTTCACAATTGTTTTATTTACATTGGAAGCAGTATATATATTTAAAAAATATATATATCTTTTTATATCTATTTCTATATCGGTTTCTTGTGGGTTTTTTTTTTTTTATAATTGAGCCAAAACACAACAAAATACATTTACAAATGATGTACGAGTATATATATATATGTATATATAATGCCAAAAACACATACTATACTTCTAACCCCAAAACTCCTTAAGGCGACCGTGGACGTTCAAAATCGCAAAAAACATTAAAAAAATCATTTTTTTGTTTTTTGGAAAAAAATGTTCTGGCAATCTTCTACTTTCAAATATTATAAAAATTATTCAAATCCGATAATTTTTTGCAGAGATACAGCTGTTTTTCTAACGTAAACAATCGTTAATCTACCCTTAAAATAAAACTTTAAATCCAGTTTTCTCAAAATGAGAATTTTCGCCGACTGAGTAAGTTCAAAATGCTCCATGCGTCTTAATTTTATACCAATTTTCATAATACTTGGTAATATTGTTGTTGATATACTTTATTACAAAACTTGCTATTAAAATGTGTACATTATTTCATATAAAGATCAAAAAGTAATATTTTATTATTGAATTTTATCCAAAATGATCCATATTACAGATTTTTAATTTTTTTTTGCCTAGGAATTTAGTATAATTTTAAAATGTATAGCAACTTTTGATATAATATCATAAAGCTATACTAAAAAAAAATACAAGTTTCTGAAACAAAATTTAATGCGCATGGAGCATTTTTAATTTGTATCACTAATTACCATATTATTAATTAATTACTCATTTGCATATTAATTTTTTTTAATGAAACTAAGAAATTTTCTTAATTATTGCACAAATTATACGTGTATTAAATTTCAAAACAATTGAGCAAAAATTGTAGAAAATGTTTTTGAACGTCCACTGTCGCCTTAACGACTGAGAAAAATTAACAAAATAACCAAGGAAAATTCTTACTAACAAAACCATGAACGAAAAGAAAATGAAACATCCAATGGAGACAGACTGCAAGGATAAAGACTTGCATGCTGGGTTATACCGGTAATTACTCATGAAACTTCCGCCATGTCTGTCGAGACATATATGTATATATATATATATATATATATATATATATATATATATATATATATATATATATATATTTAAACTGACTTTTAAATTGAAGTCATGACATATTACGTCAATGTCAACAACGTTGACTACACCTCGAATAGATATCGATGTTGAATGACTAAAAAAAAAAAAAATCACTTGACAAACTTTCACTCTCAAAGTCATCTACATAAATATTTTTTTTATATTTTAAGACAGCAAAATATAAAATTTCTCAATTTATTTTATTTCCTATCATAATATTAAACTATTTATTTGCTTAAAAGACGTTATAAAAACACATTAAAAGTAAATTAAAAACTCTTTATTTACATGTTTCATCTCATTTTCTGAGTCGTCGTCAGAATGTATAATAGGAAAATACAAATGCATAATGAAAAATGGAAAAAATCATCGAAAATAAACATGTAATCATGTAACGCGCCCTATATTTTCGCGATTGCTCGTGTTCCCTCTATGTCGCGATGCCGTAATTTATCCAACCATTCAACCCATAAATTCGGGATACAAAAAGATAAATACGAAAAGAAATTTTGACTTACTACTCGCACTTATTTTATTTCCATTAGAAGCAATATAATTTTTCGACAATATATGCATTTGTATATCAGTTTGTTATGTTTTTCCTTGACGTTCAGTAAATGCTCACAAAACAAAATACTGGAAGACATATTTCCTCTTTTTAACAGAGTTTTAAACAGAGAGCATAATTTAATACGTCAACGCCAATCATTTTGTGCACAGTGACAGGATTGATATCACTCTCGATTGAATGAAAAAAGTGTACTTGACGTAATTTTACTGTGAACAACATATATGACTATTTTTTCATTTTAAAAACATTACAATGTTAATTTTATTAATTTATTTTCTTTCCATCAGAAGCAATGTATTGATCTACCTATTTATTTTAATTATTAATACACTAGATAATTATTAATAATTTGTTATAAGTTGTTTATATTTAATATATCCAGTCGCCATCGTTATGTCTTTCATAGAATTGGTCTAATGCACCCTGAAAGATATTTATAGAGGCTGTCTATATATCCCCCCCCCCCCCCCCGTTAACAAGAGTTTTGAAAGAAAACAACCATATCGATTTGCCAGAGTAAAGTACATCATTTTTCAAAAATAATGAAAATCGTTAAAAATATTCAAGTTACATGTAAGCTTAATCCATCATTAAAAAAAACTGATAAAAATTAACATTTGTTTAATAAAAAAATGTTTTATTTAGACACTGTTTATCATATTTTTTTCTTATATTTACCTTGATCATAAAATAATTACAAAATAAAATATGGTAAAAGCGTTATACAAAAGGAAACATAAATATTCCGTTTCACACATTTTACTTTTTCTGGATTCCTTTTAGAACTGTAAGTTGTTTACAAGACTGCAATTTTTTATTGTCTGCACATATTTTTTTAACGTAATCGTTTCAATACAAAAGAATTTTGCGAAAAAATTGAAGTTAATCTTTAGAAGACTTTTACTTAGAAAAATAAAATATTTTTCCATAAAATCTTTCTTTTATGTGAAAAATATTAAACTAAAAATATTTATACTTCTTCACCTTTTATTAATTTTGCACTTTTCTTTATCTAAGGTTAAGAATTATTAAAAGTCGATATACCTGCATTCACATTTTTGCTTGTTTTTGACTATTAAATTAACATTTAAAATGTAATATTAATTTTGCATTGCCGATGTATAAAATTTCTTTCGCAATACATATTATCAAATTTGTAAAATGTATACCTGAACACAGATTTCAATGCAGAAAACAGTTGTGGAAACGATGTTTTATTCAACTGATGAATATAAGACATTAAACTTTAATGTTAACTAAATACTCCAAAATTCAGTTATTATTGTAAAATAATTTTAGTTAAAGAAAAAATATATTATAAATATTAAAAGGCGTATTTTATTGAAATGCATATTGATCAACCAAAATATTCGAACCACTAAATAAAATTACATGCAAAGACTAAAAGGAAAATAGTGTCTTCAGACGAGTTGAGTAATTTTGTTAGCATCATACTGTATCCCAAACTGACTCCTGTCACTTCAACATGGACAAATATAAAGATTTATCGGACCTCGAGAAATGATATATAGTGATTGTAAGTCGTCAGGCAAAAAAGATAAGGATAATCGCACTTTTCTCAGCCGGTAATGAGATACATTATTTGAAAAAAATTAGAGACCATTATCCCCATAACATTATGATACAAAATAGAAAAGAAAACATGTGAAAGCGATGTGAAGCCATCCTAACGAAATTGTTGGAGTTTAACACGGTAGTCATTTATAGTACGTGATTATAAAGTTCGTATAACCCTTTAAGACCGGGAATTTTTTTGGTAGAAATTGAAAGTTTGGGTAGTTTCCCCTTATCGATAGGATCGTATTTGATTGAAAAAAAAACCTGATGTCAGGTTATGCCTAGAGAGGACCCGCACAATTGTGCGGGTTCGGCCTTAAAGCAGCCGTTTTGGGGCTAAACCTACAGAATTGTGTAGTTTGGGATTATGTGTGCAAATGTCTAAAAATAAAAGTTTTAGCAAAAAGAGTTGTTGTTTATTGAAATAATTTTCATCAGCCACAATAAAAATGTTTGAAACTTTTTTTTTTTTTTTTTTTTTTTTTTTTTTTTTTTTTTTTTGACAGAGCACTACAATTTTATTTTCTGAAACGTGCTCAATGCTCGCACCCGTCTTAAGAGCCGGTGAGAAATGGTATGCCCTTCACGCCGTTTGGATTGTGCCTGATCCTTCAAATTCCTTTTTTTTTAGTTTTTCCAGCAGAATAGTCAATAATTAGATCGAAGTACATAAGACTAGGTCTGAACCAGAGTAAGGACTACAGCAGGTAGTCCTAAGTCTAGATCCTTGTGGACCTTGTCTGAACTTTCCCACTGTTATACTACAAAATTTTAAACTATACCAGGTAATAGTGTTACAAAAGTGTGTGGTTTGTTTTTTATATTCCTTTACTGAGGCACGTCCTAAGAAAAGGAATCGTCTGCTCATATATGGAAAATTTTCCCTGATCTCCTGGTAAATTCAAGCAGACACTACGGAATTAGTCAAGCATTTCATGAACTTTCCATAATTTATTATTTTTTCCTGGTGGTTTACATGCTGTGCCGACAAAATGTAATGAATTTATCAAACTTAAAAATCTATCCCGTGATATGAATATAACTCATATAAAACTTATAAAACATATATGACATCTATAACTCAGAGCAGAAACATACAGATCGTTACATGTGCAGTGCATATTATATATCTAATACTATCAATTTTAAATATAAATCATGCATAGTACAAACCTATTAATTTAAAATTAATCCGATTTAAAAATGTAACTAATAAAAAATAAATTGCTAAAAACATAAGTTTTTAAAAAAAATCACTTAAAAAAAAAAAAGAATTATATATTAGAAATTGTACTCATTTTGAAAATGGTAAATGCCGGAAAAGCACAATTGTGCGTGTCATTTTTTTAATAACATTTGTAAAGCCTACTTAAATTTATCAAAGACAAAATCAATTAAAATAACGAATAAAGTATATGAAAAGAAAAATTTAATTTAAGCAAACACTAAAAATCATATTTAAAAGAAATTACGAAAGTACATACTTTTTGTCTATTGCTATCAGATGATATAGTCTTTGTATAAGCAGAAAATCTAACCATGTATTGTAGCTGGTGCCCCTAGTTGTGTCTTATCAAAACATCTGAAGCCAGTTAACTCATATAAATGTGCAGATTTAGTTTTAAATCTCACAAAAACAGGCAATAGTCATTCTTTTTTACTTTAGTATCACCCACAAAATTGTGCGGGTCAGGGCTTAATGGAATACGCAACTTCCTGGTGACAAGCAAATCATAATAAAAAATATCATACTGATATAAAGTAGAGCCACCTATTAGGTATAATGTGACGCAAAAAATCGTTTGGAAAAATTTCGATTTTAACGATTTGTGGTGTTTGTGATATAACAATAACATCTGAGGTAAGAGCTTTACTAATATGGAAACATCTGACCCTATATTGGAACATATGACATTATCCACCTAAAAATTATTGACGTCAGAGAGTTATTTTTTATAGACTTTTGTGTGCTGTCAGATATGCTGCAGTAGCTGACATTACCATTGAATTTATAAATGATAATTCACAAGCTTGCCATGGTCATATACCATTTGTCATGAGCACGTAACTTTCATCTTCTGTGGTCATGAAAATTACATGTGAAAATTTACTTTCTATTTTTAATTTGAAAATTCGTATTATTGCATTCATTCTTGACATAATCTTAAAGATGCATAACAGTGATATATTGAAAAAATAAAATGTCTACAATAGAATAATTCATTTTTTTTGGAAGACTTGAAGATTATTTCGTAAATCACTAGTAAAATTTTTTGCTTTAGATTAAATAATATTGTATTTTGGAAATTTAATAAATAATATTGTAATTTAGATAAAAAATATTGAAATCAAATTCTGTCTTTAAAAATATTATTTCTAAAAATAAAATTAAATGTTACTGTTTTAATTTTTTCTCACATAAATCGATTTCATATTCATTATTTTCTTCTACCACATTTTACGAAATATGACAGCTAGGTATAGATAAATATTAGTTATTGAGTAATGTTGTGGTAGCATCAACTTAATTAAACGTGGAATAAATTTATCTCCGGCATTGTTATTATTCTCACCTGATTTGTTTTCATCTGGAATTCCAGACATAATTCATTATTTTTGACAAAACATGAATATTAAATTGCTCCGTTTGTGGTTAATGTAAATTGGACTTTTGCAAATTTGAAAACAATTTAATCTACTTAGTGTCATGAATTAGTCTTTTTAACAATTTTGATTCTAATATAGAAATTTATCTTTTAGTAGATCTAATTAAAATAGAACGCAGCTTAACACCCAAGTTAGAGTAAAATAAATTAAGAATTTTTTGAAGTTTAATACACAATATATATCTTAATAATTTTGGGAATCTCGTTCTTTATTTAAAAAAAAAAATAATTGAATAGCAATCCTTTTAATAATATTTACTGAATTTTTGAAACAAAATAATGAAACTAAAAAAAAAAAAAAAAAAAAAAAAAACATGTCTTGGATAAAAGGATATGATATATGAATGAACATAAAATATTAAAAACTTTAATTTATTTCATTTTTTTCATGTGATATGCTCTGATATCCATTGGTTATAGAAATCGTAAACTCTCTTCTATGCTACACTAATAATATTATAAAAAGTGGAAACGTAAAATTTTATTTTTAATTTTTATAAAATAAGGTTAAGCAATATGTAGTATCTGGAAATATTGAAATAATTCTAGGAATAAACGAGAAATTCTTCAGAATCCTATATACAGCGAGATTCAAAAAAGATGGGAAAAATTTTAAGAGGTTCGAGCTCGCAAGATCTTTCATGTCTCGATTTTATTTTTGGGGGGGCAGCTAAAGGCGCTTGTGTATGAGACTCCCATTGAATCCGCGGAAGAACTTGTCCCCAAGCTTTCGGCTGCTGTAAGGGAAGTTCGCGATATGCCTGGTGTGTTTCAGAAAATTCGCCAATCAGTTCTTCGCCGTTGTACTGCGTGCATAGCAGCTGACGGTCAATGTTTTGAGCACTTATTGTAATCAAATGTCATTAAATTTGTTTTCATAACTTAACTTAATCGTTCATTGTGTGTTTTTGCCTCGTATAAGACCATAACTTTTGGCGCCCTCTAACTTTTTTTACGTTTAGTTTTCGACCATGCATTCTTTGATACAAAATGTTTGTTTGGGTGTGTACTATCCCCTCTTAAAAATTTTCCCATCTTTTTTTAATCACCCTGTATATGCATATATGCAAAATATATCACAGAACAGCGTCTCATTTCCCTTTTTTCTACAATAAATTTCCAGCATTTGATATTCCCCTAAAAATTAGCTGGTTTTAATGATTCTAGTTAGGCATTCGATCTTATGGAGTATCCTATTATTTAATCAGGTAAATGTGGTGTAGTCCTAGAAGTTAGGAAATCTGACTCAAACATTAGGAAATCTACTGCAGTCCCACACATGTTTAAATTAATTTTGTTGAGTTCTTGAGCAAAATCGCTAAAAAATATCAAAGGATACGATACGGTTGAACTTCTCTACTCTAGACAAAAGGTAGCCCCTAACTCAATCTACGCCTGCAATTGAAATAATTGTATCTTTTTGTAAATTACAATACAAGTTACAATCTCACTATATGAAAGCACTCAATTAAAATTAGTATAGGTACAAAACAATAGATCACCATATACATAAATGTTTATATAAATACTCGGTGTTATTCCCCCTGCGAGCAACGCCCACCAACCACCGCTCAGGCTTCACAGCCTCTAAAAAATATTGTTCGTTTTCGAAAGCCGCACCTAGCACTCTAGGACGATTCTACTAACCAAAGGGGTGTTACGCTGAGCTCGGTATTTTCCAAAGTTATTCATTTGTTGGTTGTCACTTGATCAAACGCAGCTAAACGAACACTGATCACCCCTATTTTGACAAAATCAAAGAAGACCTGACGAATGCGCAAGGAGTGTTTTGCTCTCTGAAAACAAACAGTAGTGATGTGTTTTAAATGTTGTTTACATAGTAAAGTTTAAAAAAAATATTACCAGTTTATGGAAGATTTAACTATGTTATAACTATAAAGGCGGCTATTTTCTGAATTCGTTTTGCCATGCTTTTCCGATGGAATGGGATATTTTTCGATTACCATGGCCTTATCCATCGTTACCTCTGTATTAACAAATGACGGCTGTTTTCGGAATTGATAAGTCAGATCAATTATGCATCTGGAAATAAGGTTGTATAAAATGTTTCAGTTAAAAATGTCGCTATTATTCTTATTTTTATAATAATGCTATGGACAATATTCTTTCTTTATAGATCGGAAGATGGCTGACCTCACTTCATCGAGTTGACGCATTAATTTTAATTAATTCCAGGATTAATTAAAAATCGATTTCCAGATTGAAACGCATCTGGTCTGCCAGTCATATATTGATGGATCGTGCTCTCAGTCATTTATGATGTCATAATTTTGGGTGCACGAAAACACAATGATAAAGCTACCGATGAACCCTCTGAAATTGCGTCTGGAGGGGTTTTCCATCAAGATGACTTTGCAGACCAGTTGCATTTTAATATGGTAAACACGTTCTGTTTAATCCTGTAATTCCAGCCGCCAACTCGATGAGGTAATAGTCTGTACAGTCGCCACCTGGTCTATTAGGCTCGCGGTTAAATATCCCACCTGCTTCGGAATATCTTTCTAAACCCCGGTATTAAAAAGCACTGTGTTTTGGAATTTTAATCTTATATTCTCATCATTTTAATCGAGTTTTAGAAATTGTCTTGATGGGAAACACCTATAAACCTGATTACAGTGGTTTACTGATAAGTTTACCATTGGGTTTTACTACTCCCAGTTATCTATGATGTTATACCTTTGGGTGCAGGAAAGCACAATGATAAATTTACGGATGAACCATGTGATATCGTGTGGTCTAATTTTTTTCCATTTTTCATATGCATTTGTAATTTTATGTTATACATTCTGATGACGACTCAGAAAATGAGTTGAAACATGTAAATAAAGATTTTTAATTTACTTTTAATGTGTTTTTAGAACGTCTTTTAAGGAAATAAATATTTTAATATTGTGATATGATTAGTAGTGGACGTAATTTTGACTTACTACTCGCACTTATTTTTATTTGTTACTATTAAATAAATATTCATTTTAAAGCTAATCTAGTACTATGAGCTCTTACTTTAATATTAACAAACGAATTCACTGTGTTGCGTTTTTTCTAAAAGCAACAAAAAATTAAATATAAAAGATACATTTCGTTGTTTTCTTATGTAAATCTTGATATAGCGTAAAGGAATTATTTACTCCTTAAATAAAATAAAAGTCAGTTGTCAATCTTAAAGGCTAACAAGAAAAATCCTTAGGTTACGAGCTGCCATGCATTTTGCGGTAACTACACAAATATATCTTCACGGAGACAATCATTGAAATTACGCTTTCGTACTTAAACAGCTTAACTAAGAAGAGTTACCATCTTTAGCATTAAGAAGATTTTCTACTCACTGCTGTATTTCAGAAAAGAATAAACCTTTATAAAAAATAACAAACTAATTGCTAAGTACGACGAAAAATGATTCGTATATAATGGAATAAATTCGGATTACCACATTTATATTCGCAATAAATGTACACAAAATAAGTTTTTGTATTCACAATTTATAACGGTATATTATTAATTATTTTAAATATTAATAAAGTCAATGGCAGCAAACTAGATTTTTTTTAACGTATATTAATTGAGAAATGAGTAGCTTATGCCAATAACAATTATTTATTTAGGGAAGTTCATAATATTTTCATATGATTATTAAGTTTGTTTATTTGATATTAAAAAAAAGCAATTAATCTGGTATGGTCATGGCAAAAGAATGAATGATGAAAGACTACCCAAAATCACATTCAATTATGAAACAAACAAAAAAAAATGAAACGGAGAAGACCTCGAAAGAACTGGATGGATGATATTTCAAAGGCAATGAGCGATAGAGGTCTGGAAGAGGAATGGACCCTTGACCGAAAAAAGTGGAAAAAGTCTCTTGTTGATTCTTCGGATGGTGGCACCTGACGCCATAAACCGAGTTTATATATATATATATATATATATATATATATATATATATATATATATATATATATTACAGTATATTAAATTTATTTGACAGAAATAGATATAAAATTTTATTGGGATATTTTAATGAACGTAAAACATAAAAATACAGAAGAATCAAACGAAACACTGTAGGAAATTACGCAAATTTTCGAAGCCATGATTACAATATACAATTTAAAAATACAACTCATTTTTAATTGATAGTTCATTATTACAATTTTTTTTAAATCCTTCATATTATGTATATCGTGATTTATACCAATTTTATCAAAATTTCCTAACAAAATATGTCGAAAACCTAAGAAAATATCAGCAACTGTTCATACGTAAGTTTAGAATACATAGAGCTGTCAATTCATTAAATTATGTTTTTTAAAACGAAAATATTTATAACAAAATGCTGGATGGCAAAATTTTACCCCTCGTTCGTATATCCTTGATTATTTTCTTATATTACCATGATAGATGATGATAATAATTTAAATTATTAAAATAAGAATTTCACGGAACAGGAAAAATCCATTAGAAGTTCTATCTCCTAATATCTGATGTAAAAAATATATACCTGAAAACATTATAGATAAATATATTTATTTTTCTATTCGCCTATTTCTAGCACAACTCTGATTTTGATCACATGTTTTGTCTAATTTAACGAATAACGAAAATAGTTTTAATAATTCGAAACTGTAAATATTTTTTATGAATGCGGTGCATTTACAAACGTTACTTAATGATAATTATATAATAAATGTAAGTTAAAGGACAGTAAGTAAAAAAAAAAAAAAAAAAAAATCCTGCCGATTTTAGCCCAAAGGCTTGTATAGCTTTTAGAGCGGTGGCTACTGCACAAGAGGTACTTTATTTCAGAAATGGATGTTTGTAGATAGTCGAAGTCTACTTTAAATGTGGGTACATGGCTATTTATCGCTCATGTGAAAAATAAGACAGAAGCGGCAGTAATCTTTGAGCCAACCAACCAACGTGCAATATTAAAAATAGTACATAGTATTGTTTTCGCTTCATCTTACGATTAGTGTCAGGTTATGTTATCAACTAATTTAAACTTAAATGTATGCTAAGAAATGTATCACGTTACTGTTATTCATAATTCAATACCATAACTTGAACAATCTTTCGCAAAATTTGAAGATTCAGATAGAGAAATCAAGAACGCGGTTTTCCTATGTTAGCGCGACACATATGATAAATCGCCAAACATTTCTCCCGTAGCATTTTTTTTATTTCATTGTCATTTTATTTAAATACAAAACATATTTTGAAAATTGAAACATTTAAAATTAATGGCTTTCACTACTTTATTTTTTTTAATCGAAACGAAAAGAAAAATATTAGGCACATATGTCATATAACAGGGTTCATACGGGTACCGTTATTTTCAAGGACCAATATCAGAATATTTTTTATCGAAAAATAAATCTAGTTTAAACGGACGAAATTTTGCCTTATTTCAGGGGAGATTTTCTATAAGAAAATACTGGTACCGAAGAATTTCTTAGTCATGAAATTCAAGCACCCGTACGAACCCTGATATAAACACCGGGGTACCTAATAGGCGATAAAATGACGTCATTTTTCCTGACATGGTAACCCAGCTATTTTTGCTTATTTATTAATAAATGTTTATTTACCTTTATTTTCTTTTTATTAAAAAAAATATAAATTGTTTTGTTCTATAGTTATTAATTATTTTTTTTTTGTTATTTCATTTTAAAAATAATTGAAAACAATTTAAAAATACATATGTAACTGGTATTCGAAAACGAGGTTTTCGCCAAATTGTCGTAAAAAAATCACGCCAAACCCGGTGCGTATATGACATGTGTGCCAAATATTAAAAATAATGCATCAAATCATGACATTTAATTTCAGCTTCAAAGCAATGTTTTAATGGTACTACTTAGTTAATTTACCACTCGAAAAAAAATGCTAACTGGCCTGCTAAAATAAAGCTATTGGCGAGATTAGCACCAGGCTATCATGGAAGTACCAAGAATTTTTTGCGATCATGGCAACTTTAATGTAGTTATATTCGAAAAAATAATTTTGATCCTTTAATCAAAATGGCAACCTTTCATGTGAAAAGCGAAGGGATCAGCCCGTAATTGTTTATGGCAGTTACATGACTTGGACTATTATAATATAAGTGAATATATAGTGATGGGATAATATTTGGCGATTTATCAGCTGTGGCTGGCTAACATTAAAGTGCCAAAATGGCCGCGTGGAAAAAAAAGAAAAAAAAAAGCGAAGGGATACACCTGAAACTGTTGATATAGAGTGTTTGTTTTCGGTTCTAAAAAGAGTGCACAGAATAATATTTCCTTACGATAAAAAAAAAAAAAAAAAATACGCATGACTATTAAAAACAGGAAAAAAATCTTAAAAATTACTATTAAATGAGTACGTGTTAAAAGCTGGAATATTACGTCTTGATAATTGTATTTACACGTGAATATTAAAAGATAAATAAAATATTAAAATAATAAGTACATTAATATGCGTTTGAAGCAATAAATTGTAGTACGTCAATCGTTTTATAACGCTGTTAAATAATACCGGGAGGCAAAGACTCTGTTTAATTAATTCATTTTATTTTAGCTTTTTTTCAAATGTTTAACTGATCTTCTTTAATAAAACATGAAAAAAAAAACATTGGATGTCTTAACAGCAACTAATTCGGCCTTAAATTTTCGAAATCAAAGGGAATTCAATTGAAACCCGTTTAAAGGGAGATCGCTACAGGTTTTTCATTATAATTCAAACTCATCTAATATTTTTAAAACCGATCAGATAGCGTGCTTTTAGATTCTGCGAATTCTGAACGGGTGTTGGCGATCGTAACTTGCAGAGGGCAGAGCCCCCTAGTATATATATAAAAAGAAAATCCTTCTTATTTTTCAGAATACGCGCAGCATCAGGAAACGTTATTTTTATTTAAGCATATAATAAAAATAATACAAAGTTAGTCTTTTAATTATTAAATATTGCAGTGTCCAAGCCTGCATAACATAATGATTGAGAATGTTATTTACAAAAAGTATGTTATGGTCTTTAAAATATAACTACATAAGACATATCATCAATTGTGTCAACAGAGAAAATGTGTTTTTTAAAATACATTTTTAATTTATGTTTAGAACATTGAATTAATTTAAAGGAGTTAAACAGAATATTCCAGCATTAACTATGTACTATGCTTAAAAAAAAAAAAAAAAAAAAAAAAAAAAAAAAAAAAAAAAAAAAACTTGAACGTTTATAAAATAAATTACTTTGATTAAATTAAATCTTCTCAAAACTCCTCTAAAGTAAAACTAAATGTTAGAAGTTAACGTGAACAATAGAATTGTTACATGCATGATAATTTTAATGTCAATAATGACAATAATTTAAAATCTGCCTCAAGTGACATGTGTGCTTGATAAACCATGATGAATTGAGCACTGTCCACTTTATTTGACACTAAAAGTCAAATTCGAAGAACTTATCACTGCACAATTCTAGATTATTATGCACATGGACGGACGAAATTGTTAACTGAATGTATTTTAAACGGAAAGTTTGGGGTAATAAAGTTTTGTCTGATCAGAATTTAACAAGCTGTGAATCTGAATTAGTGATAGAGATATTTTATATGAAATTTGATTTGGGCATTATGATGAATTTTTGCATGGTACAAACGATTTTGAATTTATTCTGATGATAATTTTACTGCTTTGAAAGGAAAATAAATTTATATTAAACGAACTAATGAAATCAAAAAGTCGAACGAAAGATATATATCCAATGTTTTGGAATGCTTTAAGTTATATATATATATATATATATTTATTTATTTATTTATATTTAGAATTTTCCTAATATGTTAACTCAATTATTAATAGAAAAATATGTAAATCAATCAATTCATATATGATACGACACTTTAGCTACATTAAAATAATTAACTAAAAAAAAAATACAACTATCAATAACGTGCGTACACAGTTTGTTTACATAATTAATTTGGAAATGTTTATAAGAAAAGGATTTTAACATTAATTTGTTTTTGTACGATCTTAAAAAAACCCATCTAAAGTAGTATTTTCCTTTATTAGGAATAAAGTCTGTTAGACATAATGTTAATGCATCGCTGAAAAATAATATCACAGATATAAAGGTAATTGTGTTAAAATTAAGCATAAAAAAGTCCCAGATCTCAATGCAAAATGTTTAAATACCCTCAAATAATCATATATATATATATATATATGCAGTAACTAATCACGAGTAATAAAAAACAATAAATTACTTCCAATAAGTGAAAATCTCATGATTCATTGCCCAATTTGAACGTTCGTGATAATTTTGAATAGGAGACAAAATTATTCATGTAAAGGTAACATATGCTAAGATTTATGATTTTCCAATGTATAGAAGCACGATGATACTTTAGGAAATTTCTGTTTTGAATGAATTTCAATAGAATACATGAATTAATGTATTTTTATTTAAACTGGGGATAAATATGTACAGCTAGAAGTTAATATACACCAGATATAATCATTTATGAAAAAGAAAAGAATTAGAATAGTTTAAAAAGAATTTCAGGTATATGAATCGTACAACTCTACACAATTTGCTAAGTACAGTGCATTGTGTGTCGATTCAAAATTTAAATTTTTAACAGTGAAAATTATGATACGGCAATTAAAAATGGAATAAAATCAAACATAGCAAACGAGTGTTATTTAGACCTAATTCACAAAGAATTATCAAAAGCGATGCTGTATTCAGTGAAGGACGTGTAACAATACTGCGCAAGAAAAATAAATAAATAAATATAAAACCTTCCGAAAGAAAGTTATTTCATGTCCTTGAAAGATAAATCCTTATAAATATTGTCTACTAAAGTTATGTCCATTCCCATATCATTAGTATGCTGAGAGCCATTGTCGCGAATGTGGTATCTATGTATAATAACATTAAGTGCTACGTGAAAAAATCGTTAGCATCACCCTTATAAGGGGTATACTATCCATGGCAAAAAAAAGTATATAATCAGCACTCTATTAGACTACTCACAATTAAAAAGCTCTAATTATTTTCTTTTTCATGAATGAATATGAACATCACTGAGATACACAGATACAACATCAATTACAAAACCGTTTACGAAAACAAATATATTTATAGTTCAGACAATCCTCTAACTACCGATCTCCTTTGTTCTGCATAGTTGCATGTGTCCACAATTCAGAGGTAAATCCATACCAATAAAGATATGTTAAGAAAATATTTTCGCTAGAGGCCTTCTCCATTCAGACCTCTTATTTCTGCAATGGATATTTTACTGTGAATTGTTAGGTTTTTGTATGTAGGGAAATATTTTAATGTAACGCAATTTTACATTAATATGAAAATAAATATAATCTTGGAATATTGATAAAGTATTACTGAAATGCATATATCTCTGAGAATTCCTTTTTTTTCTTATTTCCATTCAGAAATGATTTATAAAATATGGCTCAATTACGATCAAAAACATATCATATTGATTCATTTCATGTAGAATTTTTTTTGTACATGCATTAATAAACTCCTTCTGTTTTATCTTACTTTTTATGGGATGAATGATTTACACACCCTTTGTTATCATAGCAGATTACTTTTCATAGTTAGTGAACATTTTTCTCAATTCTTGAAAGATAATACAGTTAATGAAACTGAAATTTACACTGGACGGAAAAATAATAACTTGAACATAATGAATTTTACGAAAAGACTTCAGATCATTAATCGTTATCCTTGATATTTACATGAAGAAAATTAAGTTCGTGGACTCTAAACTACAATAAATTAGCGTCAATCTATTTTGGTAATGAAGATCACAGCAAGCAAAAATGATAATTCGGTTCAATTGGTATTAGTATGGTTTATATATATATATACATATATAGCTTTGTGGTATCCATATTTATTGTCATTTCATTCACAATATTGTGGTTGTTGATGATGGTCGGTAATGTTTAATTAATGGTTATATATATATATATGTGTATGTATATATATATATATATATATATATATATATATATATATATATATATATATATATATATATATATATATATATATATATATGTATATATAAAGAGAGAATATATTTTACAGAACATAATTTCATGTTTATGTTTAGATAAAAGACTTATTAATTATATTACAACTTTACTAAATACTTGTGCTAAAAATATTATGTATACGTATATATTAAAAGGATAAATAGTACTAAACGCACAAAAAATATAGTCTTTTTTCTACAAAAAGATTGTAAAATAATTTTAGTATAACGTAAGAAAAATATTATACTTTATATAAATCGTTTATAATAAAGGTTATGAAAATAATTACTAGGCAATAGCTATTGAAATTCATAAAAATGTGACATGTCTGATTTTCTAAAAACATTAGCTGATCATTTCTTAAACCTATGCACCACGTATATGTTTTAATAATCAGCATCACCTAGTTTAAAATTGATTTACCTAGTTTGTGTTATATGCATACGTTCATTTTTTTTCTTTACTTTGAGTGAGATTGCTCATGATAAATATTTAATTCCATAAATAGTTAAATGTATTCGCAAGCCAATGAAGGTAATAAAGTTAATGCAAGAAAAAATTATCTTGTTTGGGGAACTAAAATATTTTGGATGTTGTAGCTGAAAAACAATTGAAAATCGTTAAACGCTGTCTTCCATAATAATATAAACTAAGTTTACTGTAAGTTTACTGTATTTCGACGACAGTATAATTACGTAAGACTATTTTGGAAATAAAAAGCACAGCAATTGAATATTATAACGTAGGTTAATTATAGTTTGCATGAAAAGAACAACATCCTACAAATAAAAAATCATTAGATATGACTTTTCTAAAGATTATAGCTAAAAATCTTGTCACATAAATCTACAGTACTTTTTTTTCTTTTAATTTGATGTTAAAATGTAAAAAAAAAAAAAGAGGAGGGGACAAAACAGACTGACAAGGAGTGGGTCCGAGGTTGATGTCACCGAACGCGATGAACATTTGTGTATCGATAGAGTATAGATAGTATATAAATATATGACCGCCATAAAGCGCAACCCCGAGGGTGGTCTTGAGAAAATAAGTCCCAAATTTAAGCTACAGTTTAGAATCGGATAAATATCCTCTTTGGCATGTGGCTCAGTCGCATGGTTTGCAGCATACCGGATTTGATATTTTCCTACCCGAGTTCAAATCCGGCTCGGACTTTATTTTCGGATCAAGGATTTTTATTAATCATTTTCGAGCCGCAATTAAAAAATATGTATAATACTTGAAATTAACGAAAAATATCAATTAAATGTATGTTAGCATACAAGTGCTTTAGTTATTCAAAATTATTTACAGTTATTTCAATGAATGTCTAAAATTTTTAACAGAGAAATAAATTAAAATATGTGAACAAATATATTATTTTCATTTTGTTTTCTCATTCAGATACTTCAAATATTTCATGGTTTATTAAAAATTATGCTTTTATATTTTTAATATAAATTTTTAAAGTCTGGGATTCTTGATTTTTAACTAGAATAAGTATATACGTAGTAATTTCTTTCGGAAATCATTTTTTTCTTTAACATTTCTATATAATGCAGTTTAATTATATAAATACAATTTTAACTGCGAATCTTTCATGGTTATACATTTAATGAAAGGTAATGATAAAATAAATAAATAATAATATTAACAAACTAAAAAAAAAATGTTAATTGGGACATTTATAGACCATAAAATTAAGCTAATTTTAAAATTTATTTACTGTTATTCACATAAATAAACTACTATTTTTCACAGTGAAATAAATAAATATATATATATATTTACCTACTAGATTTTAAGTTTTAATTTTTTTAAATCTTGGACACTTATGATTATAGTTCAAATAACTGTCTTTGTGTTTAAAAATAAGTTCTAAAAAGATATTGAGTTGCTGAAAATAGTTATTACGTAGGTAAATACTACAAAACCAAAAATCCGAAATTTTAAAAGTGTATTAAAAAAATCATCAAATATTCAAAATTCTTTCATATAGAAAGAAAATTAATATAATATAATTATTCGCGTATGTATATGACGTTACTTAATTTATTTCTCTGAGAAATAGTAGATTATTCATTGAAATAACGGTAAAAAATTTTAAATAACTACAAAAAAAATTCTGGTCTATAGACATATAAATATGCGGGGTTTATTTCCAATATATATTTAAACATGCAAAATTTCGTTGTTAAATAAACACTTATATGCTACAAGACATACATTTAATTGATATTTTTCATAAATTTCAATTATTATACATAATTTTTCCATTGCGGTTCGAAAATGACTGAAAAAAAAAAAATCGTTCCGAAAAACAAGTCCGAGCCGGATTTGAACTCATGTAGAAAAATATGGAATCTCGCATGATGCCGACTATGCTTCTGAACCTATTGCCAAAAAAAGGAAATTTATCCGATTATAAAACGTAACTTAAACTTCGTGACTTATTTTCTCAAGATCCCTTAAGGATTGTACTTTATGGCGGTCATAATTTATATACTAACTATACCCTAGCGATACACAAATGTTCATCGCATTCGGGGACAGCAACCTCGGACCCTCTTCTTGTGAGACAATGAAAAATAGTTACAAAATAGTGGTCAAAATTAGAGCTATGAAATAAACTTTCTTATTATATATAACGTCCAGATATGCCGGTTGGCAACTCTATGACACAAACTCACTTCAAAACGCCAGCAGTTATTGTCAAGAATGTCATATCTATGTACTATATAACGCTGTACACATCGCCACATATCATATTCAACTCCGGGATTCAACAAAGGCAAGAGGTACAAAAAAAAAAACAAAAAAAAAACCAAAAAAAACAAACAAAAAAAAAAACCTTTGTAAGTGTGCCTCCAATTTAGTCTAAAATGATGTGTGTTACATGTAAAAATAAATTTTATCTATCCAATAACCAGTTAAAATAAAAAAATAACTGCATGCAGACGTGTGTCAGTATTAACAAGAAACGCATTTTCTCAGAAAACTAACAGCTATACTCAAGGTAAAATTTATGTAAATAAGAAAATCAAGTTAAATGTGAAGGAAAAACAAATCCACCAAACATTAGATCACACGCAGAATACATGTGAATGACGAACTGCTGTCAATGGTGGAGACAGTGAACATCTATAACATGATTTTCTTAATAAAATAAATTGACCCTTTCTCCTAATGTCAGTTTTATTATAAATTTTTGTTACTATATTATGTCGCACTTTTGAATGCAATTTGAGGGGTATTTCAGCTGGCCATTGGCTAAAAAATATTTCGGGGTTTCAAGTAAAATTATTTTTTCAAGTGATAAATAATCCCATACTAAACGGTGGACGTTAAACAACTTTGTATTTGTTTTGTTGTATATCGGACATTTTTTCAGATATCAATGACAAATCTACAGATGGCTGCTAGGTGGCTCTGAAAGTTTATGAGTGGTGAATCCCCTGTCCACGTTACAATACATAGATATTATGTTCATGACAACAACTCTCTGTTTTGAAATTAATATTTGTGGCCAGAACATCAGTGTGTAGTCTGAATATAGAACGTTTAATATTGTGAAAGTATAAAGGTACCAATACCGATAAAAAGGAATATAAGTTGGACACTGTTAAAAAAAAAATTGTTATTTCACTTAAAAATTTTGTCTGCCAAATTTCATCATGTGTTTAAAAAATTAAGTACTCCATTTTAAAGAATTCTAAAATATTTTTTTAAATTCATATTTAATTTAGAATACCTTTTCCCTTTATCACCCTTGGAATCAACCTTTTAAAAAATCCGGTTTTATTTTCTTAATTTTATGGGATAAATAATTTACACTTCCTTGCTAATTATGATTGATTGTTTTCTATAATTAGGGAACTTTCTATTGTATTTATGAACTCGAATCCGGTTAATGAAACTTAATCATTATCTTTGGTAATGACATGGAGTAAATTATGTTTATGTCGTTTCGACTGCAATAAAACTACATCAGATTATTTTAGAAATGTAGAGCACTAGAATTAATAATAAAATAGTGTATTAATTAGGTTTTGTATGACAAAATTGCAATATAAATAACATAACTTCAGCAAAAAAGTTTTTTTTAATTAACTAGGGGGCTCTGCCCCCTACGAGCTACGCTCGTCAACCCCCGTTCAGACACCGCAGACTCTAAAAGTACGCTAATTTGATCGGCTTTAAAAAGATTTCGGAAGATTGAATTATAATTTAAAAAACAGTGGCGATCTCCCTATAAACGGATTTCTATTCATTTCTCTTTGAATGGGGAATTTTAAGGCCAAATCCGCTGCGGTACTACTTGATGAACCCGTCGACCAATTTCGCCAAATTATATAAATCGCCAAAGCACTCGCCAATTATATAAATTGACATAATCTTTATTTTAAATAACGAAAGAACAAATAAATTAGTGCAACATTAATAACAATACAAATAAAACGTCGAAATAAAAATAACTTGATGACGTAGACACGTGTAACTTGCTTAAAGACAAGTTAATGTGACATTTACGATCAACCATTATTGGCATTTAATCTTATAGTTTGGCGAATGATAGATTTTTGGTCGACGGGATAACTAAGTAGTACCAAAAATACATATGTCAATCGCTGTTTTCGTCTTTGACGTAGACACGTGTAACAACATTTCAAAATAAGCTAATATAAAAGGAATTAAGTAAACAGAGTCTTTGTCTCCCGGTATTTTTTAACAAAGCGAAAAGAAAGTTCTTTTAAATAAGACTTTTTAAATTAATCGTTTTTAATCTGACGTAATTTTGACCAAACTATTCTTTCTCTTTTTAATATTCACGTGAAAATGCTTGTGTTAGAAATGAAATATTATTTGCGCTTTCTTAACAAAAATAGTTGAAAAGTATCCGCTCAAAATATCAAATAAATGTCTAGCGCATTTTCTGAATTTAAACCTTTTTGCAATGTTATTTTGTATTCATTTTATGTAATAACTGTAATGTGACGTAAATATGACGTAATTTCTCCTATTTAAGACTTCTAACGCATGTTAATAAATTTATTATTTTACAAATTCCTTTCTCTCTTAAAATTCACGTGTAATTATAGTTTTTATGACGTAATTTCTAATAAGTTCCTGCTTTTAATTCTAATTCCAAATGTTTTTTTCTGTTTATAATAGTCACGTGTAAATAAATTTTTAATTTATTTACAAGTATAAATATTTTTTCTTTTGAAACAAACATTATTGTTTCCACTGTTTATACAGTTGGCAACAGTTTAAATTAATATCACTTTCTAAAATCTGTAAAAAATATCTCTAGAAGTGCTGAAAATTTGAATTTAAAATAGAAATAAAACCTCAAAAAATTAGTCAAATTAAAAAAAGAAAAACAGTCTGCACACCGGGAACTTCAAACGTATAAAATGATCTAAAAATGATTAAATTCCTATGAATAGTTTTTGCTCCTATAAAACTTTTTTAGTGGAACGATTTTGTCCAACTTTAGCATTAAATATCTCTTAAAATAATTCTTCGATTTGAAAACTGTCTGCCTCAGCGTGTTTATCAAACATTTCTGTATCATACTACCGATTTTCATATTTTTGTATGCATTATTTTTCTTAATATTAACGAAGAAAGACCTCCTGTCACAAAAAATTCAAAACCGGCGGCGGCGGCGGTGACAGCGGTAGTTACTTTTTTTTAGAATAGAGAGAATCTTAAATTATAGTGACATAAATATACTACGATTTTTAATTAATTTTCATGTGTAAATAAAACAATAATTGTGCATTCAGAGTATCTCAGAGTTGTTAGCACACATATGTAGAAGAAAAAAAAAACCCACAAAACATTCGGAAAATACAAATCTATATTTCAGGCAGTTTTCTAATGATGACCTATGTTTGATTGAAATACTATCCTTACATCATCTGAAGCATATTTTTGCAGAAATTTGTTTTGAGTAATGTTGTCAGAAAACATAATTTAAAACGGAAAAAGAAAAAATTAAAAATCTTTCATTTTAGTTTAAATATTATTCTTAATAATAAAAAGAAATTTTTTTAAATGCTTGCACTTTAAAATATTTTTAAAGTATTTTTCTTTAATTTCGTTCTGAATGTTTCTTTTGTTTTTTTTTCAGACGCATGAGAATAATAATATTATAAAAACTCATTTTTTATAGGTTATAAAATTTACATTCCCTTCATTCAAAAAAAGTTATCCTCATTTGTAAAGTATTAATTTTCGTACTTCTCGGAATGTATTATTGATCCTTGAAAATTAATTCATTTAACAAAACTGAGATTTACCTTGTTTGGAAATCTAATATCTCAGACGTAATTCAAATTATGAAAACCCTCTAGATTTCAAGTCGTTATCTTACATAATTACTTGGAGTTAATTACGATCATCTAGTGTCGATTACAATAAATTTGCGACACACTATTTCGTAAATTAAGTGCACTTTAAGACAAAATTATGCCTGCGTCATTACTCTTTGTACACTGTAAAAAAAGACGAATGTTTCTTAATCTACGAAAATGTACAATAATCACGAACGAAAATATATAATAATCTCTTCCGAGTCATGCAAGTTTCTGTTTAACTATTTATTTTTATATTTAAAGAACAATTTATAAAAATAAATTTTTATTAGCGGACTTTATTTCCAAAAACGTTTCCAAGTAGCTTTCACAATATATTTATCAGCTCTCTGTAATTGGAAAATCACTTTTCGGATTCTATCAATTCTCAATTAAACGTCTTCAGCTACATAACCTTATTTATGCATGCAAATGTAACAAAATAGTGTTAACTTTCATATTAATGTTAATGCTGCTCATTTTGTATGATTGTCTGTTAACCCTTTCAGGGGCAAAGCAATTCCATTTCTAAAGTGTTGAAATTAATGAATGACACCGGAATTTGAAAACAAATTTATTTGTAAATATGAGAAAGCTATATTTCACACATATAATAAACCAAAAGCTTTGTTACCAAAATTCTGGTGCCACTGTAGCATTTGATAATTAATATTAAGTGGTTTCATGAACGTACCACCGCCCTTCAAGGTGTTAAATATACTTTCTGAATATCGAAATATTTACCTGAGGATTGATAGCATCCGAAATAGTAATATCGCGATTTGAGAAAACTGATTCACTGTAAAATATACTCAGAAACGTTTCCGAAAAGTCACGGGTGGCTTATAAACAATTATTTAAAAAAATACTTCTTTAAATTTAATAAATAAATACTTTTCTGGGGTTTTTAAAGGCAAAGGAACGCTTTTCGGAAGAGGGATTTTCGTTCATGATTATACTACATCTTTTACATTAAGAAACATCTGTCTTTTTTACAGTGTATGACAAAGATATCTCTCTATTCTAAAAAAGGGTAACTACCGCTGTCACCGCCGCCGCCGGTTTGGATTTTTTTGTGACCGGAGGCCTTTCTTCGTTAATATTAACAAAAATAATGCATACAAAAATATGAAAATCGGTGGCATTATACAAAAATGTTTGATAAACACGCTGATGTAGACAGTTTTCAAATCGAAGAATTATTTCAAGAGTTATTTAATGCTAAAGTTGGACAAAATCGTTCCACTAAAAAAGTTTTATAGCAGCAAAAACTATACATGGCAGTGTAATCATTTTTAGATCATTTTATGCGTTAGAATTTACCGGAGTGCAGATTGCATTAATTTTTTTTTTTGACTCATTTTTTCAGGTTTTATTTCTATTTTAAATTCAAATTTTCAGCATTTCTAGAGATATTTTTTACAGATTTCAGAAAATTGTACTAATTCAAACTGTTGCCAACTGTATAAAAAGCGCAAGCAATAATGTTTGCTTCAAATTAAAAATTTGTTTACACGTGACTATTATAAACAGGAAAAAATAT
Organism: Maratus speciosus; assembly: GCA_963932465.1. Taxonomy (NCBI): domain Eukaryota; kingdom Metazoa; phylum Arthropoda; class Arachnida; order Araneae; family Salticidae; genus Maratus; species Maratus speciosus. The sequence continues at coordinate 538,225,622 of OZ010786.1, read as the reverse complement.
TCAAATTAGAATTAAATAATTACGTATAAAAAGCAGAAACTTATTAAAAATTACGTCATAAAAAGTATACACGTGAATTTTAAAAGAGAAAGGATATTGTAAAATAATGAATTCATTAACATGCGTTAGAAGTCTTAGGAGAAATTACGTCATATTTACGTCACATTATAGTTATTACATAAAATGAACACAAAATAATATTGCAAAGAAGTTTAAATTTAGAAATTGCGTTAGACATTTATTTGATATTTTGAGAATTAATTTAAAATGTCTCATTTAACAGAACTTTCTTTTCGCTTTGTTAAAAAATACCAGGAGACAAAGACTCTCTTTACTTAATTCCTTTTATATTAGCTTATTTTGAAATGTTGTTACACGTGTATACGTCATCAAGTTATTTTTATCTCGACGTTTTATTTGTGTTTTTATTAATGTTGTACGAATTTATTTGTTCTTTCGTTATTTAAAATAAAAATTATATCAATTTGTATAATTTGGTGAGTGGTTTGGCGATTTATATAATTTGGCGAAATTGGTCGACAGGATAATCAAGTAGTACCGCAGCGGATTTGGCGTTAAATTTCCCCAATCAAAGAGAAATGAATAGAAATTCGTTTATAGGGAGATCGCCACTGTTTTTTAAATTTTAATTCAATCTTTCGAAATCTTTTTAAAGCCGATCAAATTAGCATGCATTTAGAGTCTGAGGTTTCTGGACGGGGGTTGGCGAGCGTAGCTCGTAGGGGGCCGCGCCCCCTAGTGATATAAAAAAAATCTTCAACCAAGTATGTTGCATTTTTTTATTAATGTTTGCATGCCACGTAAATAATTAAAAACATATACAGAGTATCTAAAATATGTAATTACAGAGACTTTCACAAGAAAGAATCTAAACTTACACAAGTAACTGTAAAATACATATACATAATTCAAGAATTGGAGCACTAGTGAACATTATTTGATTGAGAGAATATGCTGACGTCGTTTCTAACAAATAATTTTTGAAAATGGTTTTGACCAGAAAACACGGTTTAAAACGGAAAATATTAAAACAGAAATGCTACAATTATTTTGGCTAAAATTTTGTTCTTAATATCAACTATAAAAATTCTGAAATAGGACACTTTTTAAATTTCATTTTATTTCGAATCCTTTTTTTCCACAATCCAAAAATTCAGCTACCTAATATATTTTTTTGTAAGATCCATACTTTACATTCCATTCCCTCACCATGGAATATTACTTTCCATAACTAGTAAAATTGATTCTTTATTCCTGAAAGTTAATACAGTTAATGAAACGGAAATTTATGTTGTTTTGAAAACTAATATATTGGAAGTATCGTTATCGTTATCTATCATAACCTATCCGTATTGTTAATTTTTATCTTCTATACATACATTAAATAAAATAAATTCATTCAGTTTCGACTACAATTAGCTTGTGAATGAATATTTTTGAAATAAAGAGCATATCAAACAAAAATAATAAGCCGTTTTAAATAATTATAGTACAGTAAAATTTCTAAATACCAAAAAATACTGGTTTGCGAATTTTTCCCGTTATTTGGAAGTGTCTTCTAATATCATGTAAAAATTATAGAAATAAATAGATTTTGAAAATAAGTGCTCGGTAACAAGAGTTGTTCTTAATAATTGAGTGTATGTTATAGACGTTACACTGTAAAACAAAACAACAACAACAATAAATAAATAAATAAATAAATAAATAAACAGGCTAAACACAGAAATTTTACTGGCAATCGAGGCGGTAGTACTATTTCTGTATTTTAACGGAAATTTGCCATAAGTTCCAGAAATCCGTATTTTTACGGAACTTTTCCGCGATAAATTACAGAAAATTGTCCGTTTTTCTGGAATTTATGAGGGAAAATTTCCGTTAAAATACGAACTAGTACTGGAGTCTAGATTGGCAGTAGAATCTACGTTTTTAGTCTGTTTTTTTTTACAGTATATGATATGAAGTGAATATTAATATCTCTACATTATCTCATATCTCTACATATCTCTACATTAATATAAAAATGAACGTAATTCTATATAGTTGTAAAATGTTATGAAAAACGATAGACTTTTATTAACTGCATTTTTTAACTAACAATCAATTTATTAAATATGCCACTTTATAGATTAACAAAAAAAAAAGTGTCTGTATTTCAACTAGAATATTTTTTCTACACCCATTAATAAATTTCCACTGTGTTATTTTATTTCTTATGAGATTAAAAATTTACACTCCTTTGCTACCATGACGAACTAATTTTGATAATTTAGGATTTTTTTTTCTTTTCTTAATTCTTGAAACATAATACAGTTAATGGCATTTATATTTACCTTGTTTGGAAAGCTAATATATTGGAATGAATATAGATTACACGAACTCCCCAAATCATAAATCGTTATATTCTATTCCTACATGAAAATATTTAAGCTTACTCAGTTTCTACTACAATAAATTTTCGTAAGGTTTTTATTTCTTTTTGGATAGCACAGCAAGTAAAAATAATAAGCCTGATTCATTACAATTTGTTTGACAAATATCTTCAAAAATGTAGGTATTAGAATTTTATCGTAACTGATAATGTCATAAATAAATTAAGGTTAATTAATTTTTACCATTTAACTAAAAAATTCAACCATTGTTAGAACGTATCTCAATGTACTATACACACATGCTTGGAGATGATTTCATAGAAACAGTCATGCACTAATAACCGCCTATTGCATGTAAGTATTTCATATAGTGAAGCACTAATGATCACTTTTTGATTGAAAGATTATGTTTACATAATTTATAGCATTTCATAACTAATGAAAATGCTTTTGAGCAATAGTATCAGAAAAAATAACTAAAACAGAAAGAAAAAAAACACAAGAACGATTCCAGTCTTTTTATCTAAATTTTACTCATAATATATAAAATAACGCATTTGAAATGTGGCACGTAACAAATGAAAATTGAATATCTTGTGCATTCTTTTAACTTCTAATATTTGTTTCCGCATACGTTAAAAAAAAATTCGGCTGAGTTGTCTTACAATTTGCAGAAAAATAACTCGCATTAACTATGTTCATCATGTAATAGTACTTTTCATAATTACCTAATCTTCTTCTCTATCCTTGAAAAGTAATACAGTTAATGAAACGGGTATTAACCTTGTCTGGAAAGCTAATATATGAGACGAAATACAGATTACGAAAGTTCTCCAGTTCATTATTCGCTATCTTCGATAATTACATGAAATAGGTTAAGTTCGTTGATTTTCGACAACAATATACTTATATCAGACAATTTCGTACGGCTGGCGAAAATTATTACGTTAATCTGAAGAAGATATATTTTTTAATATTGCTGTCATATTGATCGTAAAATAAATAACTGTTTTATGAAATCGTTCGAAAATTACATGTATGAAATACGTTGTTCTTATAAGTACTAATGCATAGCGAATTTTTTTCTAATCATTTAAGATAAAATTGAATTTTATATTATAAATGGCGTGTTTCATACTACATTTTTGATTAAAAAATAATATAAGATGACTGCAAAATATTTTAGTATCGGTATCCTATTGTATCAGTTTATAAACATTTTGTTCTAAGATAGAATTTTCCTTGCAAATTCAATTACAAATACCTCCTACAGCATAGATTCTAACATTATATTTAAATGCTAATGACATACATAAATTAAAATTAATTTTTATATATGAAGAAAACAATTAAACCGTATGTTGAGAGTACCTCAAAGTTCATAACACACATACTTGGATATGATATAATACAAATAGACACGCGGTAATAACCGCAAATAATGTACACGTAAATCATGCTGTGGAGCACTAATGATCCCTTTTCGATTGAAAGGATATGTTTACATCATTTACAGCACATAACTATGGCCCGTAAGAAAAAAAAAATGAATGTATTGTGTATTCCTGTTATTTCTAATATTTATTTTAACACACATAAATAAATCCCCCAGATTGCCTTACTTTTTTACAGGAAAAATAATTCGAATTAACTTTGCACATCATGGAATATTGCTTTCCATAATTAACTAAACTTATTCTCTATCCTTGAAAAGTAATACAGTTAACGAAATAGGTATTTACATTGTCTGGAAAAATAATATCTTAGACATAATACAGATTACGAAAGTTCTCCGGTTCATTAATCGTTATTTTCGATAATTATATGAGATAGATTAAGTTCATTGATTTTCGACTGCAATATATTTACACCAGATAATTCCGTACGGCTAGAGAAAAATATTGTGTTACTCAGTAGAATATATTATTTCGACATTTCTTATCACATTGATTGTAATATAAATCATTTTTATGAAACCTTTTTAAAATTACATGTATGAAATAATTTGTTGATATACGTACTAATGCAAAAAATCAAGCAGATTTTTATAATCATTTACGATAACATTTATTTTTTATAATATAAAGTGCATATACCATACTACATTTTTTGGTTAAAAAATGATATAATATGACTACAAAATATTTCAGTATTTATTTCCCATTATATCAGTTAATGAAACATATTCTTCAAAGATAGAAGGTTTTTTCTAAACTCAACGTGTCTTTAACACTGTAGATTGATGAAGTATTTTTTTTTAATCACATGTTTGTTTCATCTTATTCTTATTTAATGTATAGAGCACTAGTGAATGTGTTTATTCATAAAATATATTTCTTAAATATATAAAATAAAACGTTATTGTGGTGTTATTTCCAAAAATGCAATGAAATACAATCAAAATAAGGCAAAAAAATTTTCAGAGCAAAAAATTTCAATTTATATAAGTCGCAAATAATAAAAAAATAGAATATTAACCTATAGGGTTATCAATTCGTATTTTTACTCACACCTTTATTATTATTTTTTTTTCGTTTTAAAATGTATAAATCACGTAAATTTTTCATGTTAAAAATATTATTTTGAAATACGTATAATTCAAGCATAGTGATATTATTTCAAAAATATAATTAAATATAACCGAAATAAAATATTGAAATATTCACACAAATCACATTAATCAATAGGGCAACAAAAGTAAACAAATTATTATTATTTTTTCATATATATGTATATAAAGCATAAACCACTGCTAAATTTTGAACTCATAAAATATATCTTTTAAATTTATAATACATAAACAATCTGATATTAAACCAAAAAAATAATTAAATAAAATAATGGTTCAGTAATTGGTTTATTTGTCACATTGCTATCGCCATCACTGTGATCATCAAACAATGAAAAATATGCATGCCACATACAATAATAGCATCTGAATCACTGTCATTTTTAGGATGATCTGATATTTTAAAATTCGGTGAACATATTATCTTCATTAAGTATATTTTTACTTCAGCTGAAAGATTACGGGTTGAGTGCATTTTAATAAATAAGATTTTAATCAATATATAAACACTTACGCAATCTTTAAAAATAATTAACTTTTAAAATGAAATAGAAAAATACGACATATTTAGCTTCATATGTCGAAACACTTTTTGAGAATCTGAACTTATTCTTCACTATATATCTTATTTTAAAGTTTAATTATAGTGTAAATATAAATATTTTCTTCTAAGAAAGTAATGAAGCTTTCTAGAGAGTTGTTTTCTATTTATTTTTGTGTGAAATTATATTCGTATATGAATATGAGATTGATCAGACACAAAATATTTTATCATTAAATGTTACGACTGTTTTATTAAAACAAAAAGTCTATGGTTGTGGTGACGATTTAAAAAATAGTAAATATATAAATAAACAGTAATTAAGGGTTGAAAAACACTCATCGCAAAAATATATCACTTAGATGCAACACAAGATGCTTACGGTAGAATATAATGTGTGCAGCCTTTATCGTTCCTTTTAAGTGATCCTCAAAAGTAAACTGACTGAGTACTGTCTGTGAGCATTAATTGCTAAAAGTGCGTTTTCTGTTTTGTTATGTATTTTTAAATGCCACAGATTTTTGCGTATTGTTTGGTGTTTATAATTTCTATAGATCATATATTGGGCTGATCAGGAAATAACGTGTATATTTCCGTTTAATTATGAAAATTGCTGAAGTGGAATCTTTAACATTTCTATGCGTTTCCTAACAGAACTAAATTTCAGCATACTATGTAGTTTATTGACATTTATACAAAAAGTGGCTGGTTTAACATTCTGGCTTTTTCAGGCATTGCAAATAAATAGACCTTGAATGTTTACTCAACAAAATATTGCTACGCAGTATATTGAAAGTTCTACAAACATTGGCCGATTTCACATATTGGCTTATTCAGGCATTGCAAATAAGAAGCCCATGACGGCTTTCTCAATAAAATATTACTATGTAGTATATTGACAATTGTGCAAAAAAAAAATGCAATTTCACATACTGGCTTATTCAGGAATTGGAAATAAGAAGGCCATGAATGTTTTTCTCTGTGAAATATTCCTTATAGTAGATATTTTCGTAACTAGAAAATATATTTAGATCTTCTTCGTGGTTTTTGATGAAAATTTGCTAATGTAGTATGGAAATGTAAAGCCCATCTCGCATACCTGCTGTATCAACTTTCCAAGGCAATATCTATGCAATTTCGCAATGTGTCGTTGTAACTGTTAGTCAAATTAAAACTATAGTCATGTAACCAGTGTTGGTGTAGACAGTCGCAGAAAACATTTTTAATCTTTCAAACACCAGTGGAATGCTCTAAAATGAAGTATGTGGTGTTCAGTAACATGAGCTCAGTCTTCAAATTGATTAGAATGAATGAAGCTATCTCAAGTCACCATTTCGACAGAATATTTCCTTTTATCTGATTTTCCCTCAAGTAAGTCATAAAATTTGCAGACTATCACGGCTATTAATGTAGGATAAATATTTCAAACTCACATGTTCAAGTTCCGAAATTTTTAGCTAGATGGTTGAAACAGCATTTGGACCTATGGAGTGGAGTGGTGGGAAGTCCTTTCGTTTCCATATTTAGTTATTTTTGTAAAGATCGTCTCATCTTCTTGCTGTTCTGTGGGTCTTTGAGTTTTGGTAACGGTCTTTACTTTTTTGTACACATATGAGCTTATGAATATTATTTCGATGCTAAATCATACTTTTCTGCGTAAAAGTTCTATTTTTTTCATTTATTATTATTTTTTTTAACTATTGGCGACAATTTTGGAATTTCAAACTAAAGCACACAACTTGAAATTGAATTATATTCAAATAGAGCTTTAGAAAGTATTAGTTTTACTTTAAAATATCTTATAGAATTTATATTTCATTTTTTTTTTTTTTTTTTTTTTTTTTTTTTTTTGTTAGGAAAATTCCTGATATTTATAAATGACATACAATCGTAATGCACAGATTGATAAGATAAAGTAAGTTCAGTACTTTTTATTAATTTTTCATGTCAATTTTACATTTAGGTATTCATTTTTGAAATTTCATTGTAGGAGGCTATATTTACTATCGATCGGGACTACAAGTTACCTGACCATTTATTACGAATTTGAAAAAACCTGAGATTGAATTTCTGCAGAGAAATCTAGAAATAGCACAGTAGAGTAAAAATGGATTGAAGAAAATCAGCAAAAACTATCACCAGAGGCAAAAAAAAAAGCTGAAACCACCAGATATTTCGAAGAATCCAACAGTGATGAAATGCGTTTTTACATAGAAAATACCACCGGAAAGAAACCGACAAACCAGTAAAGATTATTACACTTGATGCTGTGGGGTGTGTTCCGGTGTAGGTCTCGAATGGGTTCTTGCTGATATCTGGCCCGGAAAAATGCAGACCACTCCACACAGCAATTGAACAACAGGAAAGATGATGTTCTTGACAATGAGACTGTAGATTGCCTGACACTCTCCAGTCACGTAAAAAATAAAGCTTTCAAGAAAACGCCCAAACACAACCACAAAAAAAAAAAATGATGCTGCTGAAAGGAAAATAGGGTAAAGAGAGAGAAAAAGCATTATCCAGATAATTATGCAACCATAAAGGCAGTAGAAAGAGAAGGTGCACGGACGAGAGGATATGAAGTGGAGATAAAAAAAAATGCCGACATACGTCAGATTTTAATTTAGAGTAGCAACCACCTTTTATTTTATTTTTCGTACATAAAATTTCATTACAAAAGTAGTTTCACTAGACTAGGAAAATTAATTACGTTTAGGGTACACTGTTAAAAATATTTATGAGCAGAGGTTCCAGTCCTACCCCGTAAAAGAAAACAATCAGTGCCCATCATTTTATACGAACGTGTACAGACTAGTGGAGTAAAATGTATGAGGTCGTACCGTATTTGATGGTTTTTGATTTTACCATTGACGTAACAGATGGGCTAGAACTGCAAAAAATATATGGATTACCCTTAATTTTCTTAGTATTCCTGTAAAAGTACGGACAGAGGGTGGCAGCAGATATTCCAGTCATACCCCGTAAAAAAATTTCATGTCCATCATTTTTTGCAGCCTGTAATTTTACGGGGCAAAGATATAGGGGAGAGTAACCATATTTAGACCGTCGATTTAAATGGACCGTTGCCATTCCGCCGTTAATTACAGAAAGAGACGCTATCTGCCGCTGAAATCCTATTCATCAGAATGACGTCATTTATGATTAGATTAAGCATCCACCTATCATCTGCTGTTTTCAGGCAATTTAAAAAAAAAACATAAAGTTAGCTGTTTTCATCTAGATTTTTCCTACTATATGTAAGTGAATACATTAAAACTAAGGTAAGTTTTTATGTTTTCATATACATATCTAAATTCATCTATTTATTGAGCATCTTTTTCATGAGGATTTGTTTGATTTCGTTTTTGTTCTTAGTCTTGAGATTATCTGTTTTAAAAAAAGACGTAGGGCCAATTTGAGTTGCTTAATTGGACCAGATATACGATCATAAATTTGAAAAATACGTAATGAATTTCGAGGGCGTACGCTATGTATACTATTTTTTAAATATTTTATAACGGATTATGCATAGAGAGATTACTATCTCCGTGGATATTTTTGAATTTTTTTTTCTATATCTGGATCAATTTATTTATATAGTTTAGGCTTTTATAAACATAAAAAATATTTTTACACGTTTGTGCAAAAAAAAAAATTGTTTGTAATTTCTATTATCTTGTATGTATTTGTATTTATTTTCTTTGAATTCTTTATTCCTACGGCTTATTTGATTTACAGAGTTCAATTCAAGCATTTTCCTCTTGGAGGATAATTGCGGGAGACAGACTTTTTACATTTCTGGAGGGTGGAATTACACTTTTTTTGAAAGTAAAACTCATAAAACCTCAAACCTTCCGGGGAGCTCCGTGGACCCCTGAATTCAGCATTGAATATATGTTTTGCGTTTGATTAATCGAAGCGCATTTTTTTTTTTTTTTTATCATTCGAGCATATTTTTAAATAATTTTTAAATATAATGTTGAAGATGTTGAAAACGACACAGAAAAACTATCCGGAAGGAAAACACCCATGACAGTAAAAGCTGCTAAAGATATAGGAAACGAAAAGAAGAGAGTAAATTGTGAAAAAATTGACCTGCAAGAAAGCTGCAGCTACAGATCCCCACAAACAGCCGAAAAAATATTATAAATGTTATCCCCCTTGCTAAATTCAGTAAATCAAAGTACAGAGTTAGCGAAAAAACAGCTGAATTAACATCTTCACCATGTAGAGTAAACCTTGGAATGAAAAAAAAAAAAACGACAAAAAGGAAACTCTCACAGCACAAAAGAAATTGGAACATCAAGTTTTTAAAAAATAGGTGTAATGCAATTATGAAAAAATGATGGAAGGGAAGAACTACAAACATAATGTAAAGAAAACTTCTGTTTTAAAAAACTATCTAATAATTCAGAATCTGAAAAGAAAAATCTAGATAGTTATAATTGGTTTTGCCTAATTTGTAAAAAAATAAAATATCCAAAATGATTGAATGTTCAGACTGCCAAATATGGTTCCATGTTGTGTGCGCTGGAATAAAAAATGAATAAGCGAAATTTATTTGTAAGCTTTGCATCACTCCTTACATTATATTAATGTAACTGGCAATTAGTTCCATAATTTCTATTCTTAATTACTGATAACTTTGATTTATATTTTGAATAAATTTTAATTTAAAACAATTACTCTTATTTTCAGATATTTGATTTCATTATATTTCATTGCTGTTATTTTGTTTGATTGTTTCATTAATCGAAAACTTTGCTTTTAATAAAATTAGCTATATTCCCTAGTCATTAAAACAACCTGATATTGCATGGTCCAATTTAGGCGACCAGTTGCGGAATTTGGACCACTTTTGACAAATTTTTCAAATTAAAATAAAATTAAATTTTTTGAAAAAGAAATTAATCTAAGGATTTAGTTAGTAGATGAATAGATTGACACCGTGTGGTGATGGTTTGCAGGTATTCCAAAAATTAAGCGAATTACACCTGAAAATAAGTGAAGTGGTCAAAATTCGGCTACTCTCCCCTAATGCACTTAAAAACACAATAACATTTTACTTACTGTTCCGTAGCACGTAAAACGTTAAATAATCATCACAGAATTGCCTCTTTGGCGAATTAAAAAATATGTTACGGTCGCGATTAACTGACATTATTTTTTTAAACATTGCTAAAACGAAGTGTTACACCCTAGCGGAGGAAAATGTATGGGCTCGTACCGTATTTGTTTAGTAGATCAGACCGTTTTTCATCAAATATGGCTGTTGTCCGGGAAAATTGAACAGAAAAGGCTGATAAATTTACAGTTTTTTCTGACAGTATAGGAATAGTAATTTACCTACTCTATTATTTGTACTAAGGTATTTTGTTATGTAGTTTAGATTTCTAAGTCTCCACTGTGATTTTTGAGGTTGAGAGATAAGGGATTTATGAAACGTAACATCATGTTTACTTAAACATTGTAATTGCTGATATCGTTATATTGTCCGTAAGATCGTATTAATGGTAACGTCATGTTTACCTGAAAATTCTGCTTTTCGGAAGTGTAATATTAGTTCAATATTAATACAGCTACCTAAAATGTGATTTATGACGCTTGTAAACAGAATTTGTTTTTAATTACTTACGCTCATTTTTTTATTTACATACGTTCGTAGTATTCATCAGTAGTAACTCTTGTTTTTTGTAAATATATTAACATTCAGATTTCATTTAAAATATAATACTGTTTTACAACTAGTTTGGATATTTTTTAAAACGGTTTTACAAGTTTTTATAACAGTTATATTACAGTACATTACAAAAGTTTTACTATCGTTTGTTATTCAACTTTATATGAATTTTGTTGAGATCAGTATCTTCTCGGAACGGGGTTAGGTATCATTTTTTAATCAATGTATTTACGAAATAAGGTTTTTCACAGGGAATGTAACAGCCGTCGTCACACATTTTGAAAACTGGTTAGTAAACACTTAAAATCAATAATCAATGGCAAAAGAACCAAAATGTTTTTTTTTTCTTTTTTTTTTCTTTTTTCATTCCGCAATGGGATTTTGGTTCTTTGAATTAAAAAAAAGCAATGTGGCTATAGCAATGAGTGTCTGGACTGATGTGGAAAAAAAACTCTGAAGTGATTTCAAAAATTTTCCTATGCAATCTTATTTCCCTTCAACCGAAATTGTCCAAATCTTCGAACCTTTGTTTTGTCCACAAGTGGATCATTCTTAAGAGTTATGAAACAAAATAAAACCAATAATATATGTTGGAGGGATTTTTTCGTCGTGATAATGCACGTTATGTCTTTAAACAATGTACAGACCAAGCTGTAAGAACTCCCTAATATTCTTCTCATAGGTTTTTAACCCTTAACCGGAAACGTACGTCTGTGAGATGTTTGCGTCTATATATCTGCCCTTAATATTTTCTCTCTCTGACCTTCCAAACTTATTTTTATGCTGTTATATTAAAAAATTGGTCCTGTTAATGCATTACTATTAAAGAAAAAATGTTTAAGTTCACTATTTGGTGAATTATTAATCGTTCTGTTTGTGCACGGAATATTCACGTTTCCGGTTAAGGGTTAAAGTATCTCACAATTACAGATTCCTAAAAGTAAAGACATTTTCCGATACACAAGATCTATGGCTTCCAGGTACACTCGTAGAATTATTTTCCCCTAGCCTAATTGTGAAATCAACCACTTGTTGTATAATTCACAATATATAAAAGTCTAATTATCATGCACAGGGCTGCACAAACGGTTTTGGATAATTTTTCTAGTATTTTCGAAATTGGATTTCAAATGTGATATTTTTTTTCCAAATTTTGCTTTTTAAACATCATTTTTCAATTTTTTAAACTGTAAAGTTGTGTTACAATGTGTGTGTTTTTAAAAGTTTTATAAAAGTATTCCCAATCTATCCTCGATGCATGATCTGAAGGCCTAAGGGACACCACCTGTCTTGGACATAAGAAGTGAAACGGTACTTCAATACCCATTGGAACTACCCGTTCGTTCTTTTTACTCCCTCACACATATTGTTAATTATGCCACTCCAAAGAATAGGTTACCATTAATTGTGATGAAATGGTATTACAGGAAGATTTTACGATTATTAAGGTATTTTAAAGGGCCACGTCTTTACCCCGTTATTTAAACAAATGATCCTCAGAATGATATTTAATGTTCTCTTTAACGTGCTTTTTATATTATATGTACAGAAAGTAATGTTATACGGAATTGATTTTAGAAAAACGCTTCGGAGTAATGTAATTACACACAACGGTTGAATAGAGAACGACATAACCAATGACGGAATTTTTTTCGCTCGGCTTCAAAGAACTAATGCAGTCATGTGGTATGTGGGACACTAATTCCGAAGGGATATTCATCAAGGGATCTATTAATGACGATTTTCTTAGATATTAGTATAAAAGTAATGTAAAATTAGAAATTTCAATTCATCCTACTCTCTCTCTCTCAAAAAAGAGAAATAATCTCTGTAAAATACTTTTTTGTAAAATAATCTTTGTAAAATACGGATTTTTTTTTCGATTATCTGAAAAGAACTAATACCGTCATGTGGTATGCGGGATGCTAATTCCGAAGGGATATTCATGAAAGGATCTACTAATGACGATTTTTTTATATTAGTATAAAAATAATGTAAAATTACAAATTTAAATTCATCTTACTCTCTCCGAAAAAGAGAAATAATCTTAGTAAAATATTTATTAGTGCTCGAAATTCCATATCTGGTGCACAAACAGTAGTTCTGTAAATAAAAAAAAATGTACTTTAATCCTCATACTGACTTTATTTAATTCGATGCCTCATTTCCTCGTTTAATGCATCGGAAGAATTTTCATGTATATTTCGCTATAAAAAACAATATACAGAAATACAAAAAAATAATGACGTAATAAAGTTAAATGTACTGAATTATTTTAATATTCTTTCCACTCTAAAAGTAATATTTTTATACTATATGCAAAGCTATGTTGTTATAAATATGAATATCAAAGTAATTCCTTATGGTCTTAATGTTCAATAAGATTTAGATAAAAGTAAAAAAAAAAAAAAAAAAAAAAAAAAAACAAAAAAAAAAAACATAGTTTTTATTGGAAGTACTGTTGTTACATACTCATTTAATAAGTTCCGTGTTATAACTGATGCAATAATTATTTTCGATTAAAAGGACTTTTATACTATTCCATTTATTATTATTATTATTATTATTATTATTATTATTATTATCACGTAATGAGGCCTAAATAAATAAGTTATAAAATTTTAGTAGTTTAGTCTGTCCATATTAATTTTATATTTTATAAGAAAATAGTTTTGGTACAGTATTTTGAATACAATTCATGCGTGTGAAAACAGGAAAAATATAAATTATTTCCTTAAGAACAATATAATAATAATTACTATTGCATCTCAATTAAGTTTATTTACGTTTCCAGAATTTGAAAATACCAATCTCATGCAATATCAGAGTGTCTAAATTACGTTTCAAGACAAGATCTTTCATAGGCAGACACATAGATAAATTCCATAGTGTTCGAGATATTTTTTTTTACTTTAGAGGAAACGTCATTTATACCCGAATGCTCAGTTATTTTCTCCTACAATTAATTCCGCAAAAAAATATTTTGTGCTTTTTTTTTTTCAGTTTGTCTAACATATAGATTGTTTTCCTTGCTAGTATTGTACCAAGGCGGCAAATCAAATTCCACCGGAACACCGTTTTTGTAATCATATACTTAGCAAGTCAATTTTTAGTAAAACTATTTCCTGACAAAGAGAATTATTATGTAATACTATATGTTTAGTGACATTTTGGAGCTACTGTAATTATTTCAAATGTATGCCGCATTATTCAAATTAATTCTGATTATAAATTAAAATTAAAATTTTCAAATATGATGCTAATATTATGTTTAATCTCTGTTAGCAACTGAAATATATTTGACAGGTAATTGTTTTTATATTATTCTTAAGATGCCTAAGAATATATTTTTAAATTTTATTTAATCACATTTTTCAAAATGGAAAATCTACTCTATACAGCATTTCAGTTGATTCTGTATTTCAAAACTATGTTTAAGTCTTCAGGTATGCTACAGGATGTAAAGTATAGCTATTTTCAAGTTCCACTTAGGGTTCAAGGACTTTCAAGGACCTTTTATCAGAAGTTTTGTACAGTAATGCCTTATATAACGAAAAAATGAAAACAATCTTTATATATAGCAACCATTTTTTTACGAAATTTCTGGTACTAAAATTCTTAAGATCACACGAATCCTTTGAAGCGTCACAATTCTGCCAAAACTTATGAACATTAATCCTCGTTTTATTTCATCGCGTAAATACAGGGTGCAATATGTTATCTATCGCCGACCTTTAATTTCTCAACCGTTGGTCATAGACATATAGTTCCAATTACAAAAACGTTTGAAATGAGGTAAATATTCACGTTATGACATTATTTATTGTAAAAAATAAATTTTATAAAAATTGCGAAAACTAACTTTTTATACGGTCCCGCAGTCCCTATAGTTATATTTAGTAAAAGTTTACACATATCATAACAGATATACCACAAAAAGTTTGACATCTGTACTACAAAAACTGACACAGTTATTAAATTTCAAAGTTTGAGATTTTTCCACATGATTTTGTCTTTCATTGAGGGATCAGTTAAAAGATGAATTAATGTAATTCGAGATCAAAATCAGAGTTCAATGTCCTTTTTACGGCGAAACCACCTTTAGCCGGTATCGCCTAATTGGGGAATCGCCAAAAAGGATGATTATTTCATCTAAAAATTTGAGCTGACTTTTATGGGTCAAACAACATTCAAACGTACCGACGATACCGGCTAAAAGTGGTTTTGCCGTAAAAAGGACATTGCACCCTGATTTTGATCTCTAATTACTTTAATTCATCTTTTAACTGATCCCTCAATGAAAGACAAAATCATGTTCAAAAATCTCAAACTTTGAAATTTAATAACTGTGTTAATATTTGTAGTACAGATGTCAAACTTTTTGTGTTATATCTGTTATGATATGTGTAAGCTTTTACTAAATATAACTATAGGGACTGGGGAACCGTACAAAAAAATAGTTTTCTTAATTTTTATCAAATTTATTTTTTACTTTAAATAATGCCACAGCATCAATATTTACCTCATTTGAAACGTTTTTGTAATTGGAACTATATGTCTACGACCAACGGTTGAGAAATTAAAGGTCGGCGACAGATAACATATTGCACCCTGTATATTTCAAATTCTGCGACGGAAAGCAAAAATTTTGCCTAAATTTTGCCTAAATTTATAAAGATCTTGTCAAACTGAATGTTTTCAATGTTTTTAGGTTTCATTTATTCTCCAACTCAAGAGATCATCTTTCACATAAGAGCCCTTTTAATTTGTTGAACATTTACATTTCAAACTAACCTTAATTATTGAAAAAAGATATGGGTGTTTTTAAATGCCGAAAACATACTCATGAAAATAATCAAACATACTTTTATTGATAATGATATTTTAAAAAGTAAAAGCAAATCTTCCGAATATCAAATGAATAAATAAAAAACATACAAAACTTTTTTTTTATAATTAAGTTCACGAAAAATAATTCTTTTTTTTTTCAAGTTCTTAATATTTCCTGTAAATAAGTAAAAACTTTTTTAGTATACTATTTTGTTGCTTAGTTTGAAAATTGATGAAATAAAGGAGCTAATAAATAAATAACCAGAATCCAGAAGAATTTAAAAAAAATAGATTTTAGAATACATTCTTTGCAAAAATAATTTAACTGTATTTAAAAAAAAAAATAAATAAATAAAATTAACAAATTGAACTACTTTTTATTTCTCGTTTAATGGCAAATAAATTGCTGATGTATGGAAAAAGGTAATTATGTATAAAAAAATTTTAAATTTGAATTTCTACTTTTGTGTATATCTTTATCTTCTAATATACTTTGTATTAAAATATGTTTGAAACAAAAACAAAAAAAAATCGAAACTGTTTTAACGCATATATGATCTCTGATAATTTTTATTAAGTATAGTATTTTTCTAAAAAAGTAAATCAAAAATAAAACAGTTATAAATATATACTATTAACATTTCTTAAAGAAAATATTACATATATATGCAATAGATTTTTTTTTTAGAATTTTTTCATAATTACAAAAATTTAACTTGCTGAATATGAAATAACATAAATAGTTATTATATGAAGTTAGCTTTATTTCTTTTATAGTTAAAATTCTTATTCTATATGACATCAAATATATTGGGCATTCTCACAATCGTTTGACTTTTAAGTCCCTGAATTGTAATTTTTAGTTTAGCACATATTTTTGTGGGTTTTTTCTTATTTCATATACTGGGAAACATCCAATTCCATGATTGCATAACGATACTAACGAGATAAATAAGTTTTGGACGATTTTGGGTGTCCAAATACCAGGAAAACTCCTATACTGTCCTGTTTCCCTGATGCTCATTTTTAAGTTTGGAGCTGTCTGTATAAAAGTGTTTCAATAAAGATAATTCGATGTAATTTTTTTCCGAAACTGGAACAATTGTTTTATATAAATATTTACCAAAAAATTAACCTGTGCACATTTTTACGGTTGATATTATTTTTTGAATTCTGTCCCTGAGATTTAGATTCCTTACCATCCCTCTTGCTAAACTTATACAGAAAATAACTTCCGATGCAGACACAGAATTTTTTTCAAGTTTTTTCTCATGCAGAATTATGCTAGTGAAAGAATGTCTAAAATTCTTTGACAGGAAATTTACCGCACAATTTAAATCAGCATTTAAATATCAGTTTAAAACATTGTGGCTTTATTGGTAGTCTTACCGTCCCCAAGGTTTATTCCTGCACTTTTCCAGGTATTTTTTTTTTAAATCCAATGTAAATAACTGTTTCTAAAAATGAATGAAAATTGGGACTATCACTTAGTCTTAACATGATTTGTCTAAAAATAGTAGTAATTTTTCTTACCGTTCCATCCTTATCATTCCGTTTTTTTCACTGCCGTCCTTTTTTTCGTATACCATCCCTTTTATTTCATTCCGTCCCATCTTGAACTCCCATTTAAGACATTGTTATGGTTATACCAACATTTTGTACTAAAAATACTACATGGTTATTATTTCTTATTTGAATGTCCTGTGAGTTCTAAGCAAATTCATTATAAGTAAAAATTTTGAAAAAAATAGATAGTTATAGTGGTAAAATGGTAAGGGAAATTATACTTGTAAGTTCAACTTCAGCCTGAGTTGAATAAAAAAAATTTCGCTGCTGGCCATTTTTCCTTTATTTTAAATCGTTAAAGCATTCATCTATCAGATTAAAATGTAATTTTAGCAATTTTAATTTCACCAGATTTTTATTCCCGAAAGTCAAAAGATTGCAAGAATGTCCCATATATCGAATCACAGCATGAAGATAAGCGAGCTTACATCTAATGCCATTTTGTAAGGGACCAGTTGATTTATTGAAATTAGCAATAGTTAATATCCAAATTAACCTGATTTATCTGCATCTTTTTAGTTCCAACATAACACAGCGGACTCGCTATATCTTGGTTTTCTCAAAAACAGGGAGAACCTTGGCTTCGAAAAGGAATAGTTTTTAATCCCCTATTTTTGTGGTAATACATTTTTTGCATCACTGACATTGTGATTGATGAATTTATTTTTCGAGTCTAAATATATTGATTTGTGACGGTTCAAAATAACGACTTATTGCGGTTTTATTGGAAATTCAACTTGTATTTTGATATGATTATGCATTTGGGTCATTTTTAATTTTTTGCGATTTCTGTCGTTTTTGTCGTTCTTTCGTTTCGATTGTTTTTTTTCGTTTTCAAGGAAGTGTTTCTTCAGTGATAAAATTAGTTATATTGACCCTTTTGAGTAAAAGAAATTACGGGTCGATTTATTGATAGATAGGGTTGTACTCCATTACCAAATTTCTTATTATATTTTGATCTTAAATGAGTTAAATGGCACTTCGAAAAATAAGAAAATATTTAAAATTAAGAAAAATTAAGAAAATTTTTCATTTCTATGGTCTGTTGGTCATGAACATGTTTTTAAAAACAGATTGTAATGATATTTATGTGCCTTATATAACGAAAAAATGAAAACAATCTTTATATATAGCAACCATTTTTTTACGAAATTTCTGGTACTAAAACTCTTAAGATCACACGAATCCTTTGAAGCGTCACAATTCTGCCAAAACTTATGAACATTAATCCTCGTTTTATTTCATCGCGTAAATACAGGGTGCAATATGTTATCTATCGCCGACCTTTAATTTCTCAACCGTTGGTCATAGACATATAGTTCCAATTACAAAAACGTTTGAAATGAGGTAAATATTCACGTTATGACATTATTTATTGTAAAAAATAAATTTTATAAAAATTGCGAAAACTAACTTTTTATACGGTCCCGCAGTCCCTATAGCTATATTTAGTAAAAGTTTACACATATCATAACAGATATACCACAAAAGGTTTGACATCTGTACTACAAAAACTGACACAGTTACTAAATTTCAAAGTTTGAGATTTTTCCACATGATTTTGTCTTTCATTGAGGGATCAGTTAAAAGATGAATTAATGTAATTCGAGATCAAAATCAGAGTTCAATGTCCTTTTTACGGCGAAACCACCTTTAGCCGGTATCGCCTAATTGGGGAATCGCCAAAAAGGATGATTATTTCATCTAAAAATTTGAGCTGACTTTTATGGGTCAAACAACATTCAAACGTACCGACGATACTGGCTAAAAGTGGTTTTGCCGTAAAAAGGACATTGCACCCTGATTTTGATCTCTAATTACTTTAATTCATCTTTTAACTGATCCCTCAATGAAAGACAAAATCATGTTCAAAAATCTCAAACTTTGAAATTTAATAACTGTGTTAATATTTGTAGTACAGATGTCAAACTTTTTGTGTTATATCTGTTATGATATGTGTAAGCTTTTACTAAATATAACTATAGGGACTGGGGAACCGTACAAAAAAATAGTTTTCTTAATTTTTATCAAATTTATTTTTTACTTTAAATAATGCCACAGCATCAATATTTACCTCATTTGAAACGTTTTTGTAATTGGAACTATATGTCTACGACCAACGGTTGAGAAATTAAAGGTCGGCGATAGATAACATATCGCACCCTGTATATTTCAAATTCTGCGACGGAAATACTTGGTACTCAAAAATAAGATACGAAAATATTCTGCATAATGGTTATAATGCTTAGCATAGTTATATCATTTTTTTTTTTTAAATATTGAATATAAAATTGAACTTCTACATAAATAAATAATAATTGTATTTCCTTAACTTTTGATCGTCCCACTCTGGCAGAGGTTAGCACGTTGAAAACTAAATGAGAAAGTCTAACACATGTTTCGATATCAGCGCGGTCTGGGTGGAGTCCCTGTAGAAGATTTTAAAAGTATTCCACCTACGAATATGATAATTTGGGCCACTTCGCATTCAAAAAGGCTCTCAGAAAGCATTATATGCCACAGCAATATAAACAAATCTGGCGCATGTTCAACAAAATCCATTCACCCATCCATCTTTATTATTACAAATATGCAATCCACGCGTTAAGTGAAACTAAATATGCCTTTGAGATGAAAATTTCCAAATGGGTAAAAAATGTCCGGACCTGGATTCGAAACAGGGTCTCTTGGATGAAGCCGCCAATCCTTAAACATCTGAGCTATCCCGGAGGAATCTGGTTGATCTAATTCCCTCCAGCAAACCATATTGATTTTAGTACAGGGTTTGATATCTGGATTAGGTCAACAGAATAAATTGCAGTTAATGAAACTCCTGAAAACACAGGAAACGCAATTACACTAGAATAATTTTAACACAATTATTCAAATTGGTAAATAAATCATGTGAAATGTAAACTTCCAACTGAGCTTAAAATGTCCGGACAAGGATTTGTACACTGTAAAAAAATTTGGAAAGTTACTAAAGTTTTTCTAGGAAACTTGGATTTCTAGAACTTTTTATGTCACGACAACAGCAAAAATTCATGTAACAGACACACTTTTGTGCCGAAAAAAAAATATGTAAGATTACTAAGAATTTTATAGGAAACTGAGACGCCTACAACTTTTCATGTAACTGCAACCAGTGTTACAGATACAATTTTTGTAAGATTATTGAAATTTTAGCAGATTCATTTGTAAAGATACAGATTTCTGCAGCTCTACAAAAAATAGTTTTGTAGATTTTCAGGTTTTTTCGTATAATTATAGATGGAAGTTTAGTAATCATGTAACTTTACATCTGTAGAACTAAATATATATATATATATATATATATATATATATTTTTTTTTTTTTTTTTTTTTTTTTTTTTACAGTGTACCAGGGATTCGCTGTGTGAATTACATCCGCAAAATTAGTCCGGGATGGCTGAAATGGTAGAGATCCCTGATTCGATTCCTGGACCGGATATTTTTGCCCAGTTTGAAATTTACATCTCCTACGATTTATTTACCTGTTAGAATAATTCTGTTAAAATTAATATTGTCTAAATATGTCTTTGTTCAGGAAATTTTATGTTTCTCTACCTTTTTAACAAATGTCTCTTATCTGTAACATCATTGTTTCATTAATAAAACTGTATTTATAAAATAAAAAGAATAAACATATACGCTTAATAAATCTTCGATTTTTAAAGCAATTAAAGACAATGATATTAAAAAAATCAATTTTATGTAACTGAACAAAGCTCAAACACACGATTATATTTTGTTATCTTCTGAAAAACTTTTTGATTAATTTTACTTTCGAAACAATAACAAAGTTAGAGAAAGACAAGTTGCATTCAGCTTGTCCCGCGAGATGATCTTTACTATTATGTTGACATGATGAAAAATATAATAATGAACATTTCATTAAGATAAAAAATCTATTCACATTAAATGTTGCGCCGTCATTCAACGCATTCAGTTAAATTATTTATTTTCTAAAGCCTAAAAATAGATAACTAGTTCGATTTTTGTTTTAATTAGCCCTGTTTAATGAAGAACAATTATTTCTTTTTATGATAATATTCTATAATTTTTTCTGTATGATTACACTCTATAATTTTATTTAATTTAAAAGAAAAACTAATCTACACAACACTTCATTTGATTCCTTAATTGAACTAGTATGTTGCGGCCATCACAAAACTTTCTTCTATATAAATCACGTCAATTAAATCATTTAAATAATACAAGAAATTACATCAATTTAGCACCAATTCATATCAAAGTATATTTGAATTTGAAGTTTGATGAAAATTCGTGCGTTGGTTCTTCAGATAGAGCTATAGCGGAAATTCTGAAAAATGCAGCATACCAGCGCCACCTGTTGAGCGATTTGTACCAAAATATAAACAGCAGTAATTCATATCAAGGTATACCTAAATCTGAAATTTGTTGAAAATCCAAGCATTAATTCTTGAAATAGAGCTATTGCGGGAATCGTAAAAAATGCAGCATAGCAGCGCCACCTGTTGAGCGATTTACACCAAAATGTGCAAAACGTCAATTTTTGTCAAGGACTAACTGAATCTGAAGTTTTATGAAAATCCGTACCTTAGTTCTGTAGATTGAGCTATTGTGGAAATCGTGAAAAATGCAGCATAGCAGCACCACGTGTTGAGCGATTTACACCAAAAACTAATCAGCCCCAATTTATATCAGGGACTAACTGAATATAAAGTTTTATTAAATTCCGTTTATTAGTTCTTGTGATAGAGCGCCCACAAAATTGTGTCACACACAAACAGACTCACAGACAGACATTTTGTAAGAACATGTTTTTCGGGTTCTCCGACCCCTAAAACGTGTAAATCCGTCGAAAACAGGAATTCGAAAATTGTCATGAATCCAATACTTTCTTCTTGTAAAGATAGAAGAAAGTAAAAATATATAGAGGAGAAGGTCCAAATACCGGCTACTAGGTGTTCTGAGAACTGAGCGCAGGGCAGCCTAGCAGTGATAGGCAGAGTTTGTAACTTTAATTGAGAGAAGAAAGTTACGAAAAGCACGTCGCTGAAGTCTGTGTTATTTACAAATAGTAAATGCAAAAGTGTCGATTCTACGTAATCGGATACATCAAAAGTTTTTCAGATATGTGTTTCTCATTTTTTTAAAATATACTGATCGTATATTGGCTTGAATTGTTGATTAAGTTATTTTCTAGACATATTTAGCTCTCAATTACCACGCGCACGGTATTGTTATTTTATTATATGAATGGGTAATACCGGTTTTAACTTAAACATAGCAGTGGTCCGAATACCGGCTACCTAGAGTGGTCTAAATACCGGCTAGCCGGTATCTGGACCTCTCTCGGTTGCTCTGCTTGAAGGAGAGGAAAATAAATTAATTTAAATAGTTCCATAATTAATAAATTAATTTAAATGTTTCAGAAATAGTCCCCGTCCCATTTCGCATTATGAAAAAAGCAACCATGGCCGTAATTCTTCAGGACCGACACTGGTTACTGGATCACTTTCCAAAAAAGAGGTGTTGGACACTACAAAATTGTCTGTAATAAATGTGAAGAGAAAGAAAAACTAGTATGTTGTGGCCATCACAAAACTTTCTTCTATATAAATCACGTCAATTAAATCATTTAAATAGTACAAGAAATTACATGAATTTAACACCAATTCATATCAAAGTATATCAGAATTTGAAGTTTGATGAAAATTCGTGCATCAGTTCTTGAGATAGAGCTACAGCGGGAATTCTGAAAAATGTAGCATAGCAGCGCCACCTGTTGAGCGATTTACACTAAAAATAAACAGCACTAAATGATATCAAGGTATACCTGAATCTGAAGTTTGTTGAAAATCTAAGCGTTAGTTCTTGAGATAAAGCTATTGCGGAAATCGCAAAAAATACAGCATAGCAGCGCCACCTGTTGAGCGATTTACACCAAAAATTAAACAGCACTAATTTACACGTCAATTCATGTCAAGGACTAACTAAATCTGAAGTTTGATGAAAATCCGTGCAATAGTTCTTGAGATACAGCTCTTGCGAAAATCGTGAAAATGCAGTACATCAGCGCCACCTGTTGGGCGATTTACACCAAAAATTAAACAGCACTAATTTATATCAAGGACTAACGAAATCTGAAGTTTGATGAAAATTCGTGCATTTTTTCTTGAGTTAGAGCTATTGCGATAATCATGAATAATGCAGCATAGCAGCGCCACCTGTTGGGCGATTTTCACAAAAAAGTAATCAGCACCAAACAATATCGTGGACTAACTGAATCTGAAGTTTTATAAAAATCCGTGCAGTAGTTCTTGAGATATAGCTATGGCAGAAATCGTGAAAAATGCCGCATAGCAGCGCCACCTGTTGGGCGATTTTCACCAAAAACTAATCAGGTATAGTTTATATCAAGGTATAACTAAATAATAAGTTTTGTGAAATTCTGTGCATTAGTTCTTGAGATAGAGCGCCCACAAAATTTTTGTCACATACAGACTCACAGACAGAGTGACAGAGTGACAGAGTGACGGAGTGACAGACAGACTCACAGACAGACATTTTCTAAAAACCATCAAATCGTGTTCTGGGCATTCTAAAACGTGTAAATCCGTCAAAAACCGGGAGTCGAAAATTTTCACGAATCCAATACTTTCTTCTTGTAAAGATAGAAGAAAGTAAAAATAGTGTTAACTCTTGTAAGTAATTATTTTAAAGTATTTTATGTATATTGTATGTTTTATATAATGCACTCTAAAAAATAAATTTTAAATTAACCAATTTTACATATATATGTGTGTAATTTTTTTAAATTACACATTTGTTATAAAAATTACACATTTTACAAAATTACACAATTTACCTGTTTTTATGTGTTTTATAGCCTATGAAACTAAGTATGTATTTTGTTATCACTTGAAAAACTCATATAAGTGTGTAAATGTAAAAAAAAGTCTGAATTTACACGAATTGATGAGTTATTACAATTTACACATAGTTATGTATACACAGATAAGTGTGTTAATTTCTAAAATCACCCACTTGGCATAAAAATTACACATTTCATACAAAAAATTGTTTTATTGGTTGATAAACTCAGATAAGTGTGCAAATATAGAAAAATATCTTGATTTACAAGAACTGGAGTGTTACACATAGTTATAAATGTATAAATCTTAAAGTGTATAAATATTTAAAAAAAAGGATGAGGAGGGAAGGCTTTAATATAATTCAGGAGGTGCATTTTTACTTTCTTCTATCTTTACAAGAAGAAAGTAGTGGATTCGTGAAAATTTTCGGCTTCCGTTTTTCAACGAATTTACACGTTTTAGGTGCCAGAGATCCCAAAACCATGTTTTTTACAAAATGTCTGCCTGTCACTCTGTCACTCCGTGAGTCTTTATGTGACACCGACGCTCTATCTCAAAAGCTAATGAACAAAATTTAATAAAACTTTAGATTCAATTAGTCCCTGGTATAAATTGGTGCTGATTACGTTTTGGGGTAAATCGTCCGACAGGTGGCGCTGCTATATTGCATTTTTCACAATTTCTGCAATAGCTATATCTCAAGAACTAATTCACGGATTTTTATAAAATTTCAGATTCAGTTAGTCCTTGTTATAATTTGGTACTGATTTCTTTTTGGTGTAAATCGTCGGACAGGTGGTGCTGCTATGGTACATTTTTCTCGATTATCGCAATATCTCTATCTCAAGATCTAATGCACGAAATTTCATCAAACTTCAAGGTCAGTTATTCCCTGGTAGCGCCCTTAAAAAATTTTCACCATATTCGATCGCCTATATGGTATCGCCTCATAAGGCTGTTCTCAACTGCTCTGCCCAACAAGCGCAAAACGTTTTGACACATTTACAAATTCATTTTTTAGCGGAGAGAATATAAAATTGGAAGGCCTGTCTATGGAAGCGATTTGGAATCGAACTGCGTTTTCCATTTTTTGATCAACAAATTACCTATTGAGTTATAAGCTAATTTGATCACGTGACAAACAAGTTTTTCGCCCTTTCTTGACTGGTTATTCTTATTAAAACGCCCACTTCGACACTATTTTCTGAAAGATCTATTGAGTTTGCAAAAAGACGGAAAAAACAGTTCTATTACATAGTTGTGAACAACAACACCTGTTACTTTCATGCATTTTCGAACAAAAATAAAATAAAACTTATGTCATAAAGTTGCTCCTTTTGATTTGAGAACACCCTTAACCATTCCCATAGTAGATTACTCTAGATTAAATGTCGTTCTATTTAATGTCATTATTAATCGATATTGTATACAAAAAATAGAAACTTTATTCCGATAAATCTAAAGCTTTTCTTTTTATTTACGCATTAGATTTAAATATAATATTGTAATATCCCTTTATATTTTAAAATATCATGATCTAGGTTCAATGAAATATTTTATTTATTCATTTCTAAAAAAAAAAAAAAAAAAAAAAAAAAAAAAAAAAAAAGAAAGAAAAGAAAGAAATCTGTCGAGAAAATTTAATTAGACTACCAAATCGTTTGCTCTAGTTAAACCACAAATTATCTGTGAAAAAAGAAAATAAAGACACCTGCTTGCTGACAAATAACCGCCATTTTTTGACAGATGTCCGGCAGACAAGTCTTAGCTTAATGTGACAATATTCAATGTTCACGGGATAGTTTTGCTGATGGTTTTAAATAATACTATAGCATGTGTGTTCCGCTTGTGTGACCGTGTTCGGACTTCGAATTTTATTAAAAAACGGGTCACAAATAACAAAGGTATGTAAGTGCTAGGATCGAATAATAATAATAATAATAAAATTTGCATGATGTTTAGAAGTATTAAACATATTATTATTTGTTATTTATCACAAAAAGTAAAAAAAAAAGTGTTTTCTTTATATTAAGCGCAAGATTTCTATTAGTTCACGTTTTTGCATCCATAGTCCAGGCAATAGGCGATTTTACCTGGCAAAATTAATGGAAGTTCTGGAAATTGGCTTACTTTATGGTTTTCGTGCACTGAATCTGAATTTGTAACTTCCCACCAAAATTTCCCCCCGGTAACCCCCAAATTCCGGTAAAATGCCCCCCTAAAAAGGTTTTTTATTAAAAAACTCAATTCTTTTATTGTTTTAGGGAAAAGGTATCTAGAAATTCAGAAAGTAAACAAAATTTGCAACAAATTAGATATATGACATTATGACTTAGGATGAAGGGGAAGGGTAGTCTGCCTCGGAACATGCGCCACGGTGCTGCGTGGACTAAGGTGCGCATTTTCCACTTAACCACTCACACGTTAACATTCGCCCTCCCATCTCCTCTCCGAACTTTCTCTTTAAGGTTTACTTTAAGTTTTTTGGGTCGCTGAATCCGAATTTTTAACTTACCTCCCAAATCCCCCCCCCCCCCGAATCCCCCACAAAATGGTTGTTTTTAACTTAATTTTTTTATTGTTTTAGGGGAAAACTATGTAGAAATTCAGAAAGTAGACAAAATTTGCAACAAATAGGATATATGACATTATGATGTAAGATAAGCGAGGAGAGAGGGGGCTGCCTCGGAACATTCCTCGCGCGCTGTTCTCAAAATACAATTTTTTTCAAAAAATCAATTTTTTGGACGTTTATCGGGGGAAATTTTGGTGGGAAGTTACAAATTCGAATTCAGCGACCCAAAAAAACATAAAGTGAGCCGAAATTCAGAACTAGCATTAATTTTGCCAGGTAAAATCCCCTATTACCAGGACTTGCATAACTTAGTGCACATAGCGCCGCAGTGTATGTTCCGAGGCAGCCCTTCCCCCTCCCCCCGTTCATCCTACGTCGTAAACTCATATATCCTATTTGTTGCAAATTTTGTCTAATTTCTGAATTTCTACATAGTTTTTCCCCTAAAACAATGAAAAAATCAGGTTAAAACATCTATTTTTGGGGGGTTGCAGGGGGGAAATTTTGGGGGTTAGTTAAAAATTCGGATTCAGCGACCCAAAAAACTTAAAATAAACCTTATAGAGAAAGTTCTGAGGGGAGATGGGAGGGCGAATGTAAACTTGTGAGTGGTTAAGTGGAATTACGCAAGTTAGTCCACGCAGCATCGCGGGGCATGTTCCTAGGCAGATCCCCCCCTTCCCCTTCATCCTAAGTCATAATGTCATATATCTATTTTGTTGCAAATTTTGTCAACTTTCTGAATTTCTAGATATTTTTTCCCTAAAATAATAAAAAATTGATGCTTTTAATAAAAACCTTTTTTGGGTGGCAATTTATCAACATTTGGGTGGGTTGCCGGGGAAATTTTGGTGGGAAGTTAAAAATTCGGATTCAGTGACCCAGAAAACATATAGTAAGCTTTTTTCCAGAACTACCATGAATTTTGCTAGGTAGAGCCCCTATTCGGTCTCTATTTCCTGAACTACCAATCTTTATGAATTTATTAATTAAAACTGAACCAAAATTTGTGTCTATGTTAAAATGTCTATTTAAAAAATAAAGTTGTTCAGAATGCATTTTTTTTCGGAGTTTATCTATGTTTATTCTTTTACTTTTATTTTTTTCTGTATCTGTAATTATAAACAAACCCAAGTCTATGTAATAACACTAAAACTTCTAAAAATAGCTGCTTTTAAATTATTCTATGTGGTTATTTTATTTTTTTTCTATGTATATATATATATATATATATATATTAAATATATACACCTTGCATATTTTATAATATGGAAATCAAACCAGTCAAAAAGGAGAAAAAAATTTTTAAGGGCACAGTCAAAGAGGGGCTCATAGGGCTTAATCCCTCCACAATTTAAATAAAAAAACCTTGCATGCTTTATTAGTGAGAAATTGCCGAGCTAGAATATCTACCAGGGTAGCTTAGTGGTTAGAGCAACAGCATGGCACGCTGTGAACCCAGGTTCGAGTCCTGGCCATGGCTAATCTTTCACTCCAGCTGGGTTTATTGCATTAATTGTGTTTAAAATCTGTCTTAATATAATTGTGCTTTTAATAATGAAAAACAATTAGATTATAGAAGTTATTAAAAATCTATTTTCTGTCTTAAATGTTTGCTCATTCATATCTGACCAAGAAACAGTATTGTAATATTAATGAAAGTTATAGTAATCATGAAAGCAGTAAATCTGCATATCAGAGGCCTCAAACATCAGTTCTACAGTTATATTTAACTTAGTATTTAAAATATCCAACTCACAGTATAATTTCTTTCATATTTGTAATATTATTACAAGCAATATATCAAGTAGCCTCTGGAAGTTTAATTGTTAAAAATAGTGTGACGAAACTATACACTAATACTCCAAAACTTAAATATATATATATATATATATATTATTACCTTTTAAACCCCCCATAATCTCAATAATTTGATATATCTGTAATTGCCTGATATTTAGTAATTTAAACTATCCATTTAAAATAATTAAAATATCGATCTTCTGATAATTATGATAATTGTTTCAAACAGTGAATGATTATACAAATTTTTATTAATTACTAGTATTCTAATTGTTAAATTTATTTGAAAATAACTATTTTGTTTCATTAGCATGGTTTCATTAAATTGTGGTTCTAAATACAGTCATAAAAACAATTATTTATTACTTTTTTATGGGGGTGTTCATTACTGTAACAGAGAGTGTCCATTACTGGAACGATTACTGGTAAGTTGCACATTTAATCTTAATTTGTAAATAAAAAATAATAATATTAATACTTTTAATAAGGATATCAACAATTTTAATCAGATCATTAAAATCACAGATTAAATCGAGATTAAAAAAATTATATATATATATATATATGTGTGTGTACAGATAATTTATTAAAATTATATACCTAAATTTTTAAAATGGTGTAAAAAACATTTATTCGAACGTGAACATAATTTGAAAAGATTCTATATGTATTTCGCCTAATGAATAAACAGAAAATGCTTTTAAAATATTTTTATATGCTTAATTGGTTAGATTTGTAAAAATTAAATGCAATAAGTTTGTAAAACGCAAGCTTTCATCTGGTACTAAAACCGTTTAATTTAAAAATGATATTTAAATCTAATGCTGCTATTTAATACTTTAAGGATTTCACAAGTAACTGGTCATTCTCATATTTAGTTTTGCATATGAATTAATAGGTATTTATTTTCATAATATGTTTTGATTAACATATACATACAAGTGGGTAAGTTTATATTTATGGTAATAACAGTAATTTTTATCAGTAGAAATGCAAAAAATACTGCCGTGATATTTGATTTTTTATATTGGTGGTAACTAATGAAATTAGTTCTTTTCAGTTTTTATTTTTCTTGTGATTATATTAAATATAATTTCATTAATTAAAATATAAAATCTAGCATACGTTCCTAACAAGAGAATTAACTTTTTAATAATTATTAAATTTAAACTGTTTTAACAATTTATTATTAAATGCAGTTATTTATTATTTTAATAGATGCAAATGCATGGAGTATTTAATATAGGTTTACATAATTATTATAAAATAGTGGCACATAATGCTATTGTATCTTTTAAATAATAAAATAACTAATTTACAGTTTTTATAATATCTTTCACTACTAAGAATAATTTTATTAATTAAACGCAAAAAAGTAGATTATGTCAGTAATTAGAGGGCTATTGTTTTGGAAATTTACAATTTTTCGTATAATACAATTATGCGCACACAATAATACAATAATACAATAATACAATTATGTACTGAAATAGTTAAAAAGACACAGCCTTTAAACTGTAATAGCTCGCGTCATTTTTAATATTTTAAAGAATATTTTTCAGAGATATTAATGCATTTTTTCTCCGCATACTGAAAATTTCCTAGTTTAAATTTTGTTTATAACTGACACTAAATATTGTATCGGAAAAGAAATATTTTTTCAGAAGTATTTGAAAAATTTCCTCCATTTGATAGAAATGCTTCTAAAACTCAGAATAACCTTCTTTTTCTGTTTGATGCTACAACAAATATCTCTTAATTTGAAACTTTTTCAAGGCGCTGTACATATATAACATTATCACTTTAGGGGGCAGAGGTGGTATGGCAATGGATATCGTAAGATATCACTTTTGGGAGAGGGGTATGTCTTTTGACATCGTTATCATTTTTGATCCAACCAAAATTTCCTTTTTTTGGTATTTTTTTCTTTACATCAGTATAATCTATTACCTTTTTTTTTCTTTTAGCCTATAACTTATTTTTATGTAAATACAAAGTTATTATTAAAACCCTTAAATGATTATGAAATCATTTTATTCTAAACTGTGGAATATCCCAACGTTCGTGATTCCTGTTCTTCTGCTAGTATATAATTTGTTGTTAGAGAAATCAGGTTCGAAATGATACTTATTAGGTTTACTAGAAAATATAGGGAGTAATATCATCCACCTGTTTCGTTTATAAGAAGTTATGCTTACCCCTGTGCAAGGGAAAGTGCAAGAAGATATTATTACTGTTGAATGCATTATGTAACAAAAAAATATTATTAAATAATTTTAAGTAGTACGTATTTCCACGTCTTATTTGATATAAAATTATTTCAGATATAATAGTGATATTTTATTAACTTCTTATCTTCATTTAAGTTATATATATATATATATATATGGGGCTGTCCATAAATGATGTCACACTTTTTTCAATATTTTTTACAGCTCTCCTCCCCCTTGTCACAAACTGACACAATTTCGCCCCCCCCCCCGTCCAAGCGTTGTTCATTTGTGGACGACACCTATATATATACATGGGAGTAATAAATGCAAAATCATACTTGTATATCATTGGAAACGTATAAAAAGAAAAACGAAGAAAATTTGTAAAAATAATAATAATTTTTAGACACTGATGACGATATCATTAGGGAGAGGGGACTAGTAGAATGATGACGTATGATATCATAAGGGGTGGAATGGGTTGAAAATTGCCAAACAGTTGATCTTTATAGATGTATAGCATGTAAGAAGATACTTTTAATAAAAGTATTTTGTCTGCAGTATAACTAATTTAAGCTGTTTCAGAGAACGTCTAAATATAGACAAGCTGATTATACTAAAATAGAGAGACACAAGAGTGGTGCGGGCGCAGACGCAGCCAGTTAAAGTAGGCGCTATCAGGCTTCGTTCGCGCCATCAGTTACTGATGCGTCAACTATCTAGAGAAAAATTAACAACGTTTTTCACACAAGGCACGAAATACTGTTGCTGCAGCAATGATTAGATATCAGAGCCTGAAATTAGCTTCTTTTTTTCCCCAGGAGATTTCAATATTTTTTCTGAATCAATTAAATAAAAAATATTTCATCTATGAGTCGATCCTGTTTTATGCAAAAACAGGTATATCTAAGATTTGTCTATATGTTTCATGTAAATTGCCTAATGACATTATGAGTACACTTTTTGCTTACTAGAAAGAACAAATACATCAACCCTATAAGTTTGTTTTTCATGTTTTTTTTTCATGATTTTTTTTTTTTTTTTACTATCATAAAAACATTTAATGTGAAGTACTCAGTAGATGACACTGGACCAATAGTTGACACTTTCGTAGAAACAATAGTGTAACAAGAAACCGTCACAGGTAGGAACATCAGAGACAGAGAATTTTTAAAATCTATCTCCTTTCGGCAAAACTGAGAACTAAAACTATAAACAGTCGAGCCCAATTCCAATATGGCGGAAGACAACAAAGAAGCATGTGTGCAAAATTGAATTTTTCGAATTTATATTAAGAAAAGAGATAAGGATAGCACGTTACAGTAACTATTAAAACCCGTAATTTATCTTAATTTCTTGTTATGTTTTGATTGATATTAATTGTTTCTATGTCCAAGAATGTGCAAAATAGCGGGAGTGAGTGTGAGAGTTCAACTATTGAATATGAAAAGAAACAGATTTTCAAAAGTTGACACCCAGTGTCAACTTTTGCGACCCAGTTGAAGAGAGCATGAGAACTGCCGTAGAATACGTTAAAGTCAACAAAGCTGGGTACAAAACACCGGCTAAAAAATTTAACGTGCCTAGAATAACTCTGAAATACAAAGTTGAGGGGAAAAATCCCAATGAAAAGGTAAAATATCGGCTGTTAGTGCTTGATTTTGCACTCGATCTTTTATTTTTGTTATTTGAGATTAATTAAGTAAGTGGTTTTATGTTATAATTTCAGATCTATCGGACTTTTTTTTTATTTTCATTAAAACTTCTGATTAAACTCTGATCTTTCATTAAAACTTCTGATTTCTTTAAAAAATTTTGCTAATTAACGGTTCCTATCATTATGTCTTCATATGGGGCAATTAATATAGTAATATAATAATAAAGAGTATTTATTATTATTAATTTAGGCCCCGCCGCAGTCAGTGTCAATTACTAGTTCACGAAGGTGTCAACTACTAAACTCTCACGTTCACGATGATGTCAACTTCTGGACAAAAATCATGTTTTCATATCCCCTAGTAATTTTTACAAAATGTATTCATTTCGGGACATTAAACGTTATGATTTTGTGGAAAAATGTTCAAACCCCTAGTAATGATCAAACTGTTTCCCTTAATTGAAAACTGCACGAACCAAAGGCGACGAACGCCGAAAAATTCCTTAAGGTGTCAACTACTGGGTACTTTACCTTAATTCGCAATTTATGCAGACCAAAGTTTAAAAATAACACTATGTACGCAAAAATCTCCATATTTTGAATATTAAAATAAAATCTGTGTTTTGTATGCTACAATAAAATATAACGCACATAACTGTGTATTTTGTATATTACACAAAAATATGTGTAAAAACAGAATATTACA
This sequence comes from Maratus speciosus, assembly GCA_963932465.1. Classification (NCBI taxonomy): domain Eukaryota; kingdom Metazoa; phylum Arthropoda; class Arachnida; order Araneae; family Salticidae; genus Maratus; species Maratus speciosus. Next base: position 538,192,206 of record OZ010786.1, on the reverse strand, counting down.
CAGATATGTGTGCAAGAATATTACATAGAAATATGCGTATTCCTGTACAATTTTCACATTAAAGTGTGTATTTGAAGACTTATTACCTAATCTTTACACATTTGGACTTATCAAATTACTCATTAAAATGTGTATTTTAAAATTTACACAATTTTGGCAATTTACACACCAATTTACACATACAGACAAACCGTTTTTGTATCATCTATATACTTGTTTTTGTGTGTAAATTTACACATTTTTTTTTAGAATGTGCTTATGTTAGAATTTCACTATTAAGGACATTAATCCTCGTTTTATTTAATCGCAGATACTTATTTACACGTGCAAATTATGCTGTACTAAAAAATAAATATTAGTAAGTGGAAAGATTGGTACTAAAAATAAACTATGCACTGTAAAAAAAAATCCGTAAAGTTACTAAAATTTTTCTAGGAAACTGGGATTCCAGGAACTTTTTATGTAACGGCAACAGCAAAAATTTCTGTAGCAGCATCTGTTACAGGAATTTTTCTTGTTGCCGTTACATAAAATGTTCCTGGAATCCCAGTTTCCTAGAAAAATTTTAGTAACTTTACAAATTTTTTTTTACAGTGTGGAAGATTTCTTTAATATGATAATCAAAGTTAGTACATTTCTATTAAAATATATTTTTTAAATCTTAAGTAGGGAATTGAATTTAAAATTGCATTTTCTTGATTTTTGTTCTGCTCATTCAGCTAGTAGTTCGAATGTTGGGTATTAAATAGGAACCTTTTGCCGATGTTTGCTGGTTTGATTGCGCTATCTGGAGGGGTGTGATTATGATAGACGATTTTTAGAGTTTTCATTTAACAAAAATGATAATTTGGGTCATCTTTACTTCAAACAAGCTTCTTGGAGAAATTATTCTTCTCGGAAATTTGTACCAAACCGTCTAACGTTTAAGAAAATCATTTATCGACCCCGCTGTATTATCACAAATATCCATTATAATGCTGTATTATGCGCAAATGAAAAATATATTTGTTTAGAAACTACAACTTTCCAGTTTTTAATCAGGAGTCTTTTATTCACAGTAGCCCTCTTTTATTAATAAACCTGTATTTCTACAATAAAAATTGAACTTGTAGTTTTCATAATACTTCTACTTAAAAAAAAAAAAAAAAAAAAAAAAAAAAAAAAATTCAAAATGATGATGCTAAAAAATTCAATTTCATATAAATCAAGAAAGCTCAAACATACGAATTATTCTTTTTTCTTTCTTATCTTTTCCAAAACTATTTTGATTAATTTTACTTTCAAAAGAAAAATAAAGTTACAGAAAGACAAGTTGCATTAAACTTTTCCCGCGGGATGGTCTTTATCATTTTGTTAACAAAAGACTGAACATTTCATTAAGGTCAAAGAATCCATTCTGATTAAAATATACATTGTTCATATAAAGCATTCAGTTAATTTACTTATTTTGTTAAATTTAAAATTAGATTACTGGTTATCATTGTCGTTTCAATTATTGTTGTTTACAGAAGAAATAAAGTTTCTTTTATATGGTAATATTCTACATTGTGCTTTATGAGATCACATGCTATAAATTAATATAACTTTCAATTAATTTCATGAGTCTCGCAGTGATATATTTTAATAATTTTAACTAAATTTTAACTAAAGTGAATTTAATATGAAGTTGTTGTTTTTTTAACTGATATTTTTATTTTTCTCTGTAAATATTTGTATGGTTTTTCTCACTATCTTGCAATAGAGATATAATGATTAATTTGAAATGTACTGATAATTTATTGTTCTTTAAATTTGAGACGTTCTTGTTTTTTAGATATCGAGGCTTGCATTAGTTGTTCAGTTTATATAAAACAAACACTTCTTTGTGTAATTTCAACTAAATAGTTATAACTATACCTTTCTTGAAGATATTTTTCATCTACAATTGCGTATGAATCAAGTTAACGGCTCAGAGATGTTGTCGCGCATGTTCTAATTATAACATCTTTAATGCAATGCAATATTTTTTTTAATTTTCATTTTGCTCATTTGTGCAAAAAAATATACGACAGAAATGTTGGGAAAAGTCTTTTACCACAACTCTTTTATACTTAACACGCAATACTCAGGGGAAATTGTGTAAAACATTAGTATGTTTATTTTATAGACATAAGCAGATATCATTTTACTATACAGGACTCTGCATTATATGTTTTTAAATCATGTTCCCCTTGATATTAAGAAAATCCATATATGCGCTAAGACAGTCTAATTACTACTAAACATTCCAAAGATATGTTATTTTGATTTAGTAAAAATATTGGTAGGCCACTGCATTTGGGAGATCTAATTACAGGTTTTCGTTTTGGAAAATTTAGAAACTATTCATACTTTCTTCATTTATACAATCTGCATAATTGAAATGAGAATTATTAATGCATCTCTTTTTTTGCTTTCCAAAAGCCTTTGCAGTAAATTATAAAGTATAATGTAAATCCTGTAACTATATTTAAAGTTAAATCACATTTATTTTATTGCATATTTTTATATTCACAAGTTTTACATAAAGTTTTTAATTGGATTTAAATCGGTGCGTGAACTGTTTAGTTTAGTTAAACTACACAAATAATATAGCCATGTTGAAAAAGAAAATTAAAATTTTGCTTGAAAAAGAGTGTGTTATTCTATGCTAACGGATCTAACGTAATATTTAAAAAAAAAAAAATAAGGATGACATAATTTAAATTCATACAAAAAGTAAACTTCAAACTTTTAGGATTTTCATATTATTTTATTTTCAAAATCATAATGCTACATAAACTATTTGACTTTTACGATAGGAGATATTTAAAAATAAATAAAAAAAAGTGATTCGCATGCGCCTAAATTTATAAAGATCTTGTCAAACTGAATGTTTTCAATGGTTTTAGGTTTCATTTATTCTCCAACTCAAGAGATCATCTTTCACATAAGAGCCCTTTTAATTTGTTGAACATTTACATTTCAAACTAACCTTAATTATTGAAAAAAGATATGGGTGTTTTTAAATGCCGAAAACATACTCATGAAGATAATCAAACATACTTTTATTGATATTGATATTTTAAAAAGTAAAAGTAAATCTTCCGAATATCAAATGAATAGATAAAAAACATACAAAACTTTTTTTTTTTTATAATTAAGTTCACGAAAAATAATTCTTTTTTTTTTTTTTGCAAGTTCTTAATATTTCCTGTAAATAAGTAAAAACTTTTTTAGTATACTATTTTGTTGTTTAGTTTGAAAAACCGATGAAATAAAGGAGCTAATAAATAAATAACCAGAATCCAGAAGAATAAAAAAAAAAGATTTTAGAATACATTAATTGTAAAAATAATTGAACTGTATTTAAAATTTAAAAAAAATTAAAATTAACAAATTGAAATACTTTTTATTTCTCGTTTAATGGCAAATAAATTGCTGATGTATGGAAAAAGGTAATTATGTATAAAAAAATTTTAAATTTGAATTTCTACTTTTGTGTATATCTTTATCTTCTAATATATTTTGTATTAAAATATGTTTGAAACAAAATTTAAAGAAATCGAAACTGTTTTAACACATATATGATCTCTGATAATTTTTATTAAATATAGTATTTTTCTAAAAGAGTAAATCAACAATAAAACAGTTATAAATATATACTATTAACATTTTTTAAAGAAAATATTAAATATATATGCAATAGATTTTTTTAGAATTTTTTCATAATTACAAACATTTAACTTGCTGAATATGAAATAACATAAATAGTTATGATATGAAGTTAGCTTTATTTCTTTTATAGTTAAAATTCTTATTCTATATGACATCAAATATATTGGGCATTCTCACAATAGTTTGACTTTTAAGTCCCTGAATTGTAATTTTTAGTTTAGCACATATTTTTGTGGGTTTTTTCTTATTTCATATACTGGGAAACATCCAATTGCAAAATTGCATAACGATACTAACGAGATAAATAAGTTTTGGACGATTTTGGGTGTCCAAATACAGGAAAACTCATATACTGTCCTGTTTCCTTGATGCTGATTTTTAAGTTTGGAGCTGTCTGTATAAAATTGTTTCAATAAAGATAATTCGATGTAATTTTTTTCCGAAACTGGAACAATTGTTTTATATAAATATTTACCAAAAAATTAACCTGTGCACATTTTTACGGTTGATATTATTTTTTGAATTCTGTCCCTGAGTTTTAGATTCCTTACCATCCCTCTTGCTAAACTTATACAGAAAATAACTGCCGATGCAACCACAGAATTTTTTTCAAGTTTTTTCTCATGCAGAATTATGCTAGAAAAAGAATGTCTAAAATTCTTTGACAGGAAATTTACCACACAATTTAAATCAGCATTTAAATATCAGTTTAAAACATTGTGGCTTTATTGGTAGTCTTACCGTCCCCGAGGTTTATTCCTGCACTTTTACAGGTATTTTTTTTTTTATCCAATGTAAATAACTGTTTCTAAAAATGAATGAAAATTGTGACTATCATTTAGTCTTAACATGATTTGTCTAAAAATAGTGGTAATTTTCCTTACCGTTCCATCCTTATCATTCCGTTTTTTTCATTGCCGTCCTTTTTTTCGTATACCATCCCTTTTATTTCATTCCGTCCCATCTTTAACTCCCTTTTAAAACATTGTTATGGTTATACCAACATTTTGTACTAAAAATATTACATGGTTATTATTTCTTATTTGAATGTCCTGTGAGTTCTAAGCAAATTCATTATAAGTAAAAATTTTGAAAAAAAAAATAGATAGTTATAGTGGTAAAATGGTAAGGAAAATTATACTTGTAAGTTCAACTTAAGCCTGAGTTGAATAAAAACATTTTCGCTGCTGACCATTTTTCCTTTATTTTAAATCGTTAAAGAATTCATCTATCAGATTAAAATGTCATTTTAGCAATTTTAATTTCACCAGATTTTTATTCCCGAAAGTCAAAAGATTGCAAGAATGCCCCATATATCGAATCACAGCATGAAGATAAGCGAGCTTACATCTAATGCCGTTTTGTAAGGGATCAGTTGATTTATTGAAATTAGCAATAGTTAATATCCAAATTAACCTGATTTATCTGCATCCTTTTAGATCCAACATAACACAGCGGACTCGCTATATCTTGGTTTTCTTAAAAACAGGGAGAACCTTGGCTTCGAAAAGGAATAGTTTTTAATCCCCTATTTTTGTGGTGATACATTTTTTGCATCACTGACATTGTGATTGATGAATTTATGTTTCGAGTCTAAATATATTGATTTGTAACGGGTCCAAATAACGACTTATTGCGGTTTTATTGGAAATTCAACTTGTATTTTGATATGATTATGCATTTGGGTCATTTTTAATTTTTTGCGATTTCTTTCGTTTTTGTCGTTCTTTCGTTTCGATTGTCTTTTTCGTTTTCAAGGAAGTGTTTTTCAGTGATAAAATTAGTTATATTGACCCTTTTGAGGAAAAGAAATTACGGGTCAATTTAGTGATAGATAGGGTTGTACTCCATTACCAAATTTCTTATTATATTTTGATCTTAAATGAGTTAAATGGCACTTCGAAAAATAAGAAAATATTTAAAATTAAGAAAAAATAAGAAATTTTTTCATTTCTATGGTCTGTTGGTCATGAACATGTTTTTAAAAACAGATTATAATGATATTTATGTGTTAACTGGTACACTCAATAATAATGATTGAAGGTTTATAATACACTGAATATGAAAATTTACCTAGAGTTTTTTATAATTGAATCAATAAATTACTATTATAAATTGGTATATTTTAGTAATATGAAATAAGATAATGGACACAAAAAAGACACCAGTATCTAAATAGAACAGCACTACCTATTTCAATAAAAGAATATACTCGCTGCTTGAAAAGGCATGTGTCACTGTGAAATGCAGCAATATAAATAATGTTTTAGAATTCTCTAGCGATAACTTAAGAAAGTAAACACTTTGCACCATGGTAATGACAATTAACACCACGGACAAAGTTTAAATTAAAGTAAATTGTTATTATTTTTTTTAATTAAAGTTAAGAAACTAATTATAATAAAAGCATAAATAGGAAAACTTATTTTATTAGTTTTGACTTTTCTGGAATGTTTTACAATACTCCCATGTTTTTTCAACAATTAAATTTGCAATTAGGAGCGTGTCATTGTAATGACATTTAGTACAATTTTTTTTAACCATTCAGATTATGTTTGATCGCTGTTCATACTAATGCACATTGTAGTTCTTAAATTAAAATATTCTAGTTAGAATCATAAAATTTCATGTTTTTATTGAAGGATATGAAATTTCGCTTTTTTCTGAGAATCCTTTTTTTTTTTCTTTCAACATAAGATTTTTGAAAGAATGCAACCAAATCGATTTGCGCATGTAAAGGACAGCATTTTTACAAGATAATAAAAATTGTTTAAAATATTTAAACTGCCTGTAAGCTTAATTAATAAAAAAAGGATAACATTTTTTATTTGTTAAATTTATATACATATATATTATACATAGAGTTTTTATCATATTACGCATCATAGATACTTTTATCAGAAAAATATTATGAAATAAATGTAAATATAAAAGTCTGAAAGTAAACATAAATCTGTCGTTTTCAGTATTTTATTTTTCCTGTAATCCTCTCAAAACTTCCATTTGTTTACAAGACAGCGATTTTGTTACTATCTGCACATTTTTTTTAATCGTTTCAATGTAAAATAATTTTGCGAAATATTTAAGTTAATCTTTTAAAAACACTCTTCTAGTAAAGAATGTATTTTTGCGTAATACAGTGGTGGTCAGAATTATAAGAACAATTAAAAATTGCACAGAAAAAAATTATTTCTAAACTAAATAAAGTGAAATTTATACATAAAATGCTTTTTTATACTAGAAATCATTATAGAATGCAAAACATTGGAAAATGCAAAACATGAATGTTTTGCCATAATTAACAAAATATGCCATCGTAAAAACTGTACAAAATTATAAGGACAATGAATGTTTTTGCCTGAAACACACTAATAATTAATAATCTCCCCCTTCTTCTCAATCAATTTGATCAGTCTTAACGTCATGGAGTTTGACAGTTCCTTAACACTAGAACGGCGGAAAAATCTTACCTACTGGAACGGCGGGAAGGAGTCATTTTGACCCCGAGATGAAACTACTGAAATAAAAAGGGTAAAACATTTTTAAATTCCATACATCGGCAAAAATATGTAATTTCCGTGTATTTCATAATTTATATTTAGTATTACTTGATAATTTACTGAATTTTTATAGTACTGTATATGAAACGCCCACAGGGCGATTAATTAGATCATACTACACCTACTGAAAAAAACTCATTAATTCGCATAAAAATTTATTTAAAATAAATATTTTCATAAATTAAAACTAATGTTAACTAAAATAAAACGCAATTTATAAAACAATAACCTTTTCTTTCATCTACTTACTCACCGAATGATTCACTCTCTAAATCCATAAATGAGAAACATGTTCTGTTGTGTCCGTTCTTTCATTATAAGTGTAGCTGAATGGTTAATATGCAAAGCATTGTGCTTGAATGTTATTTAATGCTATAAATACTCCAAATTAAACGCACGTATTAGGAATTAATGCAGTTTATACAAAAATAATTTTTAACAATTTTTCCAGTACATTTTCCGCACACAGCTTTTCAACACGATCCAGAAAATTTTCGGGATATGTTTCCATTGCATCTCTGTACTTGATACATTTTTCTATTTATATCTACTTTATTTTTGTGTTTTTCTATCTGAAGATTCGGGAAGGATCTTTAAGAGATTTGAAGCCATAAAAATCATTCTTAACTCCCCTCCTAATTTTAACAGAAAATCCCTTCTAACGATGGGATTGCCAGTTACATTTTTTTTTTTAATTCTCCATGCGCTCACAAGTGCAGGATCCAAAATATGGAAAAAAATATTACAGAGCATCGTCTAGAAGTCTATTTAACGGAGTATTTTCAGCATATCTGATTACGAATATCCACACCATACTTCTTTGCATTGTAATATTCTCTTGAATAGGCAAATTTTTGAGGCTGTCTTCAATTTTTTCAGTAAAATGTAATGATCTCAGTAGAAAAACACTTTTGTTTCTTTTCGCTCGATAGATGCTAAGTTTCATATTATCACGCTCCACTATCTTCGATAAATAAAGAGTACTGCGCATATTTTTCAAATATATAGGAATTTCTCTTCTGCTCTTTTCCATTGTGCCAACCAAAGTTGTATTTTTAGCTTTTAGCATTTCTGCTAATTTGATGCTAGTAAAACCGTTATATCTCGTAATATTCTTGCCATTGTTTAGATGAGGATCTGTTAATTTCATGACAACATTTTCAGATAAATGTAATTGAAGATTTGCTGTTTCATCTTTTCCTAGATAAGGAAACCCATTCAAGTGGTATTTAGTATCAAAATCAACAGGTAAGAAAATTTTATGCCAAATTTATCCTTTTATTTGGCATATATTGCGTAAATTTATGTCTAGCTTTACATGGTAACAATTGTTCATCCACTGACTTTTTTGTTCTGTTCGGTAGCATGTTTTGCAATTTTCAATAAATTTATTCCACATTTCAGATGCAAGTGCAAATTTGTTAGTGTGTAATCGACTAGAGCTTGTTGTCTTTTCATCAAACCTCAAAAATCTTTTTGTTTCTTTGAATACATCTCTTGTGATAGTTTCTTTGCAATATTCCCCATTTCTCGGACAACAATGAATATAAATCTAAACCCTTTTTTCCTATTGTTCCTAGAGCATATATTATAGCAACAAAAGCAGCTTCGAGTATAAAGAGTATTTTACTAAAGGGGTCAAAATGACACCCGTCCGCCGTTCTAGGTATACATGTCAATATTTCAAAAACGAACAAATCTAGAAAGCTGAATTTATTTTTAGAAATATATGTTATCTATTTAGGAAAAGTCAAAAAAATTCAAACGATTTCTTCAAACCAAACAAAATTAATCAACGGATGAAAGTACCTAGGTGTCAAAATGACCCCTACCACCGTTCTAGTGTTAAGAACGTTCTTGGAAATTTTTGACCAGGCTTTTTCAATGGCGGACATGAGTTCTTGCTTGTTTTCATATTGTATACCATTTTGTGTGCCTTCGTGTGCCAGAATACCCCACATATTTTCCATTGGATTCAGATCAGGGCTTCTGGCCGGCCAATGAAGTAGTTTCAGGAAATTAGCATCAAACCACGATTTTGAAGTTTGGGAAACATGTACTGAGGCATTGTCCTGCTGGAAAAAATAGTATCCACTCGTTATTAACGGTGCTTCCGGTAAAAGATTATCGCCCAATACGTCAACATAACTCTCAGAATTCATTCTACCCTGCACAAAAACTATTGGAGTAGTTTCACCAGTTGCGAAACCTCCCCAGACCATTATTGAGCCACCTCCAAATATACGCTTTGAGAAAATTTCTTTTTCTCTACGGAGATCATACCAGAAGTAGCAAAAATCATCTGGTCTATCCAAATTAAACTTTTTCTCATCTGAAAAGACAACATCATCCCACTTTTTTCCCACTTTTTTCGGCAAACTCCATCCTCAGTCTCTTATGAACATTTGTAAGAGGTGGTCGTGACATATGTTTACCGTAGCGAACCTTTTTTTTTTCTTTTTGTAAAACACATCGAACAGTTCGAGCACTACATTCTAAGTTCAATTCACATTTTATTTCTGTTGACGTTTGTTTTTTGGAGCAAGCTCGCCTTATTATCATTCTTTTCTCCCGTACAGAAACAGAAGATGGTCTACCTGTATGTCTTTATTTACCATATTTACCGGGATTTTTAAGATAATTGTAAATAACCGTTCTTGATCTATTAAGCTTTGTCGCAATTTGGCGTACAGAAAGTCCTAAACTTTTAAATGCATGCACTTTCCCTTTCTCAAACTCCGAAAGCTTTGTACCTAGCGGCATGACTGAAAAACAGAATATGACGATCCCAAACGCTTACTATATGCATTTATATCGTCACTGAGCTCCGTGTGCAGAGCAAAAAACATGCAAATTTTACTTTTTAGAACACACAAATACAGTTGTTCTTATAATTTTGTCCAAGTAAGATGGCTGTATAAATCCATAATACATTTTATGAATATGAATTTTACACATATTTCCATAAAAAACTTATAAAAATATTCTTCATTTTTCTTTTAGTTTCCATACATTAAATTTCCATACGTTTCCGGCCAAATGTAGACAAGATTTGTCGATTTTTTCCTTGTCCTTATAATTTTGACCACCACTGTATTAGATGAAAACATTAAACCAAAAATATACTTCTTCACCTTTTCATAATTTTGAACTTTCCATTACCTGAGATTAATTTACAGAATATCACTATTCGACTGCATTTATCCTCCTATTTGTCCATTTTTTAGCCTATTTGTTGATGTAATATGAATCATACATCGCCGATGAAAAATCTCTCTCGCCGTACGTGTTATGAAATTTGTAAACCTTGTTTGTATAGCGATACTGATTGTCATGTAAAAATCTGTTGTGGAAACTGTGTTTCATTCGATTGATGCAAAATAAATTTAATATTAATTTTAGCTAAATACTTTAGATTTCAATTAATATTCTAAAATAATCTTATCTAAAAAAAACATCATTTTAAATATTAAAACGTGTATTTTATTAAAATACATATCTGCACTGATCATCTGGTATATTAGTAACTCACAGGAAAATGACCTACAAAAGAATAAGTATGAAAAAAATGCATTTTCATGAGCTGTGTAAATTTTAATATCACTATATAAAAAACTTCTTCTGTTACAATATGAGGAAAGATAAATCTTATCTGAAGATAGATTGTAAACCGGCAAGTCAAAAACATAATGAAAAGTGCACTTTTGCAGCTGCTAATGATATACATTTTTTATGTAAAATAAAGACAGATGTTACACAAGTAACACTGTGGTACAAAATGAGAAAAAAATGGAAAAGCAATGTTGTTCAAGTGCGACTACTTCTGTCGATATTGTAGGAATTTACCGTGTGTCAACGCGAATATAAAGTTTGTATGAAATAAAGTTTTTCTGGTTAGAGGAAAATGATAAAAAAATGATCATACGGATTCACAGTAAAGTCGTGAATTGATGATTACCTACCAGGTATAAAGTTACGATACATTTTTTTTTTACATTCTAGTTGTAATAATTTATGGTGTCTGTGATATAATAATAGCATCACATCTAAGGGCTTTCATAATAGGAAAACAGCTGAAACACATAGCTGAACACAATGCATTTTCCAGTATATTTCAAAAATGCATACCAATACTGATCAGCCAGATATTAGTGCCACGCGAGAAAATTACCTACAAAGGCATTATAAAAAATTCGTTCTGATGAAATGCGTAATGTTTTAGTATCATACTATGTCAAAAACTTTTTATTCAACGCTACAATATGCAGAATGTTAACGATGTATCTAAAGATAGATAGTGATTTTAAATCGGAAGGCTAAAAATATATGGAAAAGTACAATTTTGTCAGCTTTTAATGATATGCATTATTTGATTTAAAATAGAAACGGTAGTTACCAAAGAGACACTTGGATATAAAATCGGGAAAAATGTATATATCAATGTGATTCAAATGCCGTTATTTATTCCGAATTATTATTAAAGTGAAAGTTATTTCCATTATGTAGTTTTATGAGCTTCAAGGTGAGATGTAAATCATAAAAAGGGACATTCACACCGATTCAGAGTAAATTCACGATTTGATGTTAACATCTCTAACACATTATACCAGGTATAAAGTACGACAAAATGTATTGGCAACATTCTGATTGTAGTAATTCGGCGTTTGTGTTATCATAACAGCATCTAAGGGCTTTAAGAATAGGGAAACAGCTGAATCACATAGTTCAACAGAATGCCTTATCAGTCCAAAAGGCATGTACGTCGCAGATTTTTTATTAAACAAAATACTCATTTATACTGAACCAAGATATTGAAAAACCACGAGAAAACCACTTGCATAGACATAAAAAAAAAAAAAAAAAATGTTGCAGGTTAAACAAACTTTAGGTTGCAGTAGCTGCAACCATAAGATCGTGAAATCGCACTCCAAGATTTCAAGTAGAAATATTGTACGATTTTATCTATTTCCAAGGGTGATATATTTATCATGTGACATTTTATAATGAAGTTATATGATATAAATAGTCCAATTAACAACATTATAAATCTCTTTTAAATAATCTTTTAACACGTAGGCTCCACACTGTGAATTCGCACCGACCGAAATGTCGGCGTCTTTAATTAATTCCTTTTATTTTTTTCCTTCACAATATAAGAATTTTGATAAATTCAAATATTTCATTTGTATTCCTAATTAAATTTCGTATATGGGTAATGTAGTTTTATTTCATTATCAGCAGATTGTCAGGAAAATTATGCGGAGTTAAACTTACGGAAACTCAATTCGTACTGGCGAATAAATTATGGGTTGATGTTGACTCGCGAATTTGGCGAATTTTAAACGATGTTTCGATCTGCGACAATCATTTAATTGTAATTATGGCCATAGCTCCTTGGCAAAGAGGATGAGGGGGTTATTTTTATATTAGAAACTTATTTATTTATTTGAGGATTATTTATATTAGGCATTATACGCAGCATGCAGATAGATTTTGCATATTAGCAGTGTACAATTGACAAACAGCACGGTGCTGAGCGCCGTGATAAACATTTCAAGAATAATATTGAAAAGTTTAATTATAATAGTCCTGTACTTCAATCTTAGTACAGAAACAGTACCCTGTGAGTTAATAAAGACTTTTATTCATCTTTTAATCAAGTGGTCTCGGAGACCGCTCACAGTAGTTATGCAGCAATTCCTGTCACAGCAGTTAAGGGTTAATTAATTCAAAACATAATTACAGTTAACCCTTATTTGCTGTTAGAGCTGCTTTTTTAAAATTTTCACAGTTTAACTTGTAATTTCAAGTTTAACTATCTATACAGCGAAATTTTGCTTCATTTGGAGCCTAGTACTATTGTTTGAAATGTTTGAAAAATCGAAATTTTATTAGAAATAGTACTGTACAAACAGTTTAGTGCAAAAACAGTATTTTATGAGTTAATCGCGCATTTTATTCATGATTCAATCGAATGGTTTCGCAGACCGCTCACAGTTGTAATGTGGCAATTTTCTGTCACAGCAGTTAATCGTTAAATGAACTTTTTCAGATAAATTGTCATGTATAAAATGCATTATCACATTTAGGTTTTAGCTGCCATAAATGCGACAAAAATGACCTAAATGCGACAATCCTATATTGTGGTTTTATACTACAGATAATTATTAAATTTCTACAAAACAAGTTAGTTTTGAACTAAAGGTACAGTATTCAGTAATTTTTTGCTTAATAAAATATACATTTATATAATAAAATCCCAAATATACCCTAAATGCAACAAAATTATGGGGGAATCGTGTCTCATTTAGGCAACCTGACCTTACCAAAAATTGCCTCAACACATCACAATTATTTTTTAACGGTATAGACATTAAAATGAAAATACGCTCTGATGAATTGTTTAAATTTTAGCATCATACTCTATGAAAAACTGATTCTCCTGATACAATATTATCGAAGATAAAGAATTATCTAAAGAGAGAGAGAGCGATTGAAAATCAGCAGGCCAAAAACTTATGGAAATGTGCACCTTTTCCATCTGTTAATTATACTCTTTATTTGAAATAAACTAGAGATAGTTGTTAATCAAGTAAAACTACGTTAAATATATAAAATGAATGTAGACATAATACGATTCAAATGCAATTCATTCTGCAAAAAATGCTGGGAACTATCATGAAAATAATTTGTGTCTTTGTGATTATAAGGTTTATATGAGCAACTTTCTGGTCCTTCGTCGTCTGTGCTTACGGAAATTCCATTAAAAAAAATAATTCGTATTTTTAAGACGATTTTTTTTTCTTTTTGAGTGCATACTCGCCATAGTCATTAAAAATGATAACAGTGAAATATATTGAAAAACGAAAAGTTTGCAATCGAATAAATATTTTTTTTTTGTGTATGATTAATGAGTATTTTTTAATTCACTAGACACCTGTTTCACTTTAGATTTAGTCACGCAATATTTATTAACATATAAATTATTGAAAATATAAAATTTTGATTTTAAAAATAGTATTTATGAAAACTAAATACAAATGTTGCTATTTTTATTGTTAACATAAGTCATTTGCATATCATTATTTGCTTATTTTCATTTCTTCCTCTTCCTACGAAATACCACCCTAGGTACACATCAACATCAGCTATTGAATAATGTCCTTGTGGCTTCATCTTAATTAAACTTAGAATAAATTTCTCTCCGGCAGTGTTATTATTCTCACCTGATTTGTTTTCATCCTGAATTCCAGACATAATTCATTATTGTTGTAAAAACATGAATATTAATTTGCTACGACTGCAGTTCAGGGAAATTGGACTTTTGAAGTTCGAAAACTTATTAATCTTCTTTGCGATATGATTTTTTTTTAATATTCTTGTTTGTAATACAGAAATGTTAACAGTTTATTTTTCAAATCGTTATTTATGTAGATCTAATTAAAATATTATTATTCGCTATTGTCTCATTATTCTACATTGTACTTTGATGTAACGTATATTCCTTAATAGTTATATCCGTATATAAAATTGAGAAATTCTTTAAAGTTCAATACAATCATTAAAAATCAATTATCTCTAACGCAGTTTTTACACTAACAAGGAGAGGACCAACCTTGTTAATCACAGATTTTGATTATTTTAATATATGTTGTAGGGTAGAGACCCCTTAGTCTCAGGTACAACGGATTTTATCCAACGCTCCCTAGTTCTTGTGAAACCGAGGGGGTCTAGTAGTAGTACACAACTTAAATACTTATTTTGTAAATAAAACGACGGGCATATAACGGAAAAGCCGTTTGTCATCATCCTCCCCCCCCCCCCCCCTTAAAATAAAATATTTAGGTTAAATTTGACATTTTATACTTAAGTTCATATGTCTTTATTCATCCCCCCCCCCCTTTCACACTACTGTAAGTTTCCCTTTTTACTTTTTAAAGTTCGTTTTAAATGTAGGCATCATTTATCTCAGTTCCTCTTTCACTTTCACACAGATAGAAAAATATCTTAACCGTAGTGATGTTCCGTTGAGATAAAATAAAAGAATAAAATAGAAGTGAATGTCTTTCGCATCGCAGCCGACAATATGTTATGCATATATTCTCAGCCTCTTGGCTTGCATTAATAATCAATTCTCACCCTTGTATTTTGTCGGATAAACGCCATATGCCCCTTGCTGACTAATTTCAGCTGTCGCTAAATCTGTAACGTACATGTATTATCATGTGTTAGCTATGCCTTCAATCACCCGCAGGAATTTTACCGCAGGAATTTTAAAAAACTTCTAACCATATAGCTCGCCATGGCGTAAGTTTTAGCTCTATGTAACACTTCGGGATTTCTTCTGATTCCTTTGTCCACGCCACCTATATTCATCGCCAATATAGTACATATGTTCCTATTCATCTCGCCAATGAGAGAGCAATTGAAATGAATATTTTACACTACTGCCTCTGATCTTGAACATGACGGACCTCGGCTTTCCGCCCCATCGGGCAGTCTTGTGTTTGACTTCTCCCCGTCTCTCTGTACATCTTCACGGCACTTCTTCTAAAAGTTCTCTATAATAAAGAGTTTAAGTCTCCTAAAGTATTGTGTTGGGGTTTTTTTTAATGTTCTGTGAACCTGGGTATACGAAATCACTGTCACAGGGCTGGTCGTAGCTGAGTTGGTATGGCGTTTGTCGGCTAATCCGCGGGCCCGGGTTCGATACCGGGACGCGCTACATTTGTTTTTTCTCATTTTATGTTTTATAAATATATTCGTAAGTATAACTTAATAATGTCATTGTCAATTAAAATTTATAATATTATTTATCAATTATAATTTTTAGATATTTAAATTTTTAATTTAAACTAAATAGTTGTATAAAACATCATAAAACTGTTAAATTTTTTTAAAAATCACTTTTAAAATGTATTTCATATATTCTTTATCTATGCAATTATATTGAGCAATTGTGTCAATTCATGATTTTAAAGAAACATCATTTACGCATTGCTTCAAAAAAGGAAGTCAATGCGATAATACTATTATTCTGTTTTTAATGTAACAGGCATAATTATATTAAAAATTAGCATCAGAATTAAATTACAACCGATTTTTTGCATATTAAAGATTTTTTAATTTTTAATACATATGATTGCACTTTCAATTATTTTGCTTTCCTCTTTATCTTCTTTTTGCTTTTATTTTTATTTGATTTGAATATTCTTTTATTTTATCATAATTAGATGTCGCCACAACAAGTTTTGTCACGATTTTGGAGTTTCCATCATCCAATAATAGATCTAATTTCTTTTTAAACCTATTTAAAGGATGAGAAATAACAGTTTTAAAAAATGATAAATTTAAGTTTGTTAACGTTTTAATTAATGTATGATATTGAAATTTTTAATTTAACTTATTAAATTATAATTACAAGTATATTTATAAAACAAAAAAGGAGAAAAACAAATGTAGCGCGATCGGGTACCGAAAAAGGCCCCGCAGATCGGCCAGCAAACGCCGTACCAACTGAGCTACGACCAACCTATCCTTTTTGTTACAAAGTAAGTATTTAAGTTGTGCACTACTATTAGACCCCCGGTTGCTCAAGAACTAAGGAGCGTTGGATAAAATCCGTTGAACCTGAGACTAAGGTGTCGCTACCCTACAACATATATTAAAATAATCAAAATCTGTGATTAACAAGGTTGGCCCTCTCCTTGTAAGTTTAATTGAAATAGCCTTTGATTGTTTCTAATAACTGTGGGGAATTTCGTAAGTAACACTTGCATCAGTCTGAATGTCCCCGACTGTGTATTCCGCTTCGAGATTAAAAAGGTAACGAAGCTGCGTGAAGTGGAAATGCAGAAAAAAATATATAGAACGAGAAAGAATCAGACGGCGGCGGTTTTGTTTAAAGGAACAGAATATTCTCGACGATATAAGATAGAAGATTTAAATGACGTATGAAAATCTTAGAAATATTGGACGGCACTAAGTAAATGAAGCGAAAGTTGTTGCTTTTAAGCTAAATATAGATTGAGAAGAGAGCTTTTGACAGTATTTTTGTTTTGTCTTCGTCTTAATAAATGTCAGTGTTCGTCTTAGAAGTGAGTTATGATTTATAAATAGAGTCCAGTGTTCATCTTAGAAGTGAGTTATGATTTATAAATAAAGTTTCATCCCACATAACATTTACTGACTTTTTTTAATACTGAAAGAACGGTATAACAAGTAAAATAATATTGAAAATATTAAAGGTTCTATTTGCAAATTTTTAATTGATCTCATGTGCTATCATGTCTTTTGGTCTAAGAAATCATAAACACTATTGCACAATGAAATGGGAAAGGGATGTTAAATTTTATTTTAAACCGGTTTCTTGATACAGGGGATTTAAGAAAATACGAAATATGCAGGTATTTTCAATTATTATTAATGACATTGAAAACAAAGCGTATTTAAACGTACGATTTAAGGAGGCACTTCGATCTCTGCATTCAATAGCTTGGAAACACTAACCTATTGTGTTTGTTTCAGAGGTAATTGAATCAGGAGCTTTCTCAATAAAATCACGAGACGGTGAATACAGTATGATGGTTGTACAGCGAACAACAACTTACTTCTTGGTGTTCCGCACCACAGGCATGCATGAAGCAATCATACAAAAATCAAAACGTTTTAGCAATTCTAGTTAGGCATTCCATTCTCCTCGGAACTTTTCCCTTCAGCAAGTATTTAGGGGTTGTTTTCTATTGATTAGGAAAATTATTAGACATTATTCATACACTAGAAAATTTGTCCCAATTTAATTCTAAATAATTTTAATCCCAAACATACCCACATTGAAAAATGTTTTTGTTAATTTCTGTAATTAAATTGCTAAAATTAGTGAATTATACCATATACTTGAACTTAGCTACTTTGTTCGAAAGGTACATTAACACATTCCTACTTATTATCACCTGTATATAAATATACAGCTTAGCATGTACGCGTGGAAGTCAGCGAATAAAAAGGTGAAATTAAGATAAATACTTAAATGCATGTTTTTTCTCTAATATAATTGGCATTTGCATTGATACATTTGCCTCATCCCTTTATGTGTTTTCGAATACCTCCTGCATAAAAGTCTTTGGATTGTACTCTCAGCCATTTTGTACCTCACATTCAAAGTCTGTACCAATCGACTGTATGCTAAACCAGGTGAACACCCTATTGCAGTTCCTTAATGATATCCATTGTCTTTTGCCTATCAGCTCAAACCATTTCCCCAACCTTCCGCACTGTTTCTTCAGTCGTAATCTCAAAATGACGACCACTTCGTTTTTCGTCAACAACTTTTAAACGTCCTTGCTCATGTTGTACAGTTGTCTCAGAAATTCAAAATTGACATCTGACAGTTGGGATATTTGGAAATAATTTACTACTAATTTCCAACCTCTCATATCGGTTTATGACACACGTACTGACTTTCCCTTGAATATAAATGTCTAAATACACTTTTATTTACATTTTTATTTTTTTATAGTACTTTACTCTACTTAGGCAGGCAGATCGGTTTTATATTTTCTTTTTTAAAATAGTGTCTCAGTTAGTCTTTTATTTAAATGTACAAGGGCAGTATGCCTTTGTATACAAAATTTGATTGAAACTCAATGTATGAAATCTTGAATCTTCGATGGCTATATAATGCGTATTTCCTGCTTAATATAAATAAACTTACGATTCATTTAATGTCATTATATGATGAATAACTAGGACATTTTCACAATCTTTTTAATTTATGTACCTGAAATAATACTTTTTATTTTAATACTTTTTTGTGTTCTTTTTTATTTCATATACTGGGGAACATCCCATTACATGATTGCATAACAATATTAACGGGATAAATAAATTTTGGACGATGTTGGGGCTCCTAATACCAGGAAAACTCCTATACTGTCCCGTGTCCCTGAAGCTGATATCTAAGTTTGGAGCTGTCTGTATAAAATTGTTTCAATAAAAGTAATTCGATGTAATATTTGTCCGAAACTGAGACAGTTGTTTTATATAAATATGTAGCAAAAAAATTAACCTGCACACATTTTTACGGTTGATATTATTTTTTGAACTCCGTCCCTAGGTTTTTCATCCTTATCGTCCCACTTGCTAAACTGATACAGAAAATCTCTCAGATGCAGCCACATAATTTTTTTTCAATTTTTTTTTCATGCAGAAGTATGGTAGAGAAAGAACGTCTAAAATTCTTTGACAGGAAATTGACTGCAGAATTTAAATCACCATTTAAATATCAATTTCAAGATCGTGGCTTTAATGGTAGTCTTACCGTCCCCGAGGTTTATTCCAGCACTTTTCGAGGTAAATTAAAAAAAATAAATAATAATAATTTAATCCAATGTTAACAACTATTTCTAAACATCAATGAACATTGTGGCTATCACTTAGTCTTGACATGATTTTCCTAAAAATAGGTGGTAATTTTCCTTACCGTTCCATCATTGCCGTCCTTTTTTTTCCCATTTCGTCCTTTTTTGATATACCGTCCCCCTTTTTTACTTTACCGTGTCTTCTTTAACACCCCTTTAAGATAATGTTATGCCAAAATTCTGTATTATAAGTACTACATTTTTTTGAATGTCCTATGGCATACTTGCCAACATTCAACTAAACTTCCGTAAAATCTGAGTTAAATTGATCCAGGTTATACCCGTTTCTAACCAGGAAATTTATTGGATGTATCATTATACATTTAAAATCATGTTTCTCTATGAAATCTATTTGAATTAATTTCTTTTGAAAATTTCTGGTTCGAAACGTGTTTAACCTGGGTCAATTTAGCTCACATTTTACGGAAGTTTAAGGGAAAGTTGGCAAGTATGCTATGGGTACTATGCAAATTCATTATAAGTAAAAATGTAGAAGAAAATAAAAAGTTATAGTGGTAAAAAGGTAAGGAAAATTAAACTCGCAAGATTAATTTAAACCTCGGTTAAATAAAACATTTTTTGCTGCTGAACACATTTTCTTTATTTTGAATGATTAAGGCATTCGTCTATGAGATTAAAATGTTATTCTACCAAGTTTAATTTCCCCAGATTTTTATTCCTGAAAGTCAAAAGCTTGTGCAAATGCCCCAACTGCGTTTAAATTATACCAAATGGGTTTGCCATTTACCCGAAATACCCAGACGAAAACTTTATTTGTAACGTTATTTTAAGGTCTTGTTATATTTCTAAAATGTAACGCATCATAACCAAAACTTTTCTGATGGATATCAGTAGTATCAGAGGCCTTTAAAATGAACAAACTCTTTCCGCATTCAGTTTTTTTTATATATCTATTTATTTATTTGCATTTTGCGTAATTATACTGAATTCCTAGTTTAAAAAATCCGGACTTTGTGACCTTTACTAAATCTTGTTCTAAGGATGGTATATTTTGACTTATTTTGAAAATAAAATCTATAGTTTTATCAAACGTATCGTTTATTTATTTGCATCTCTAATGAACTACTAAGAATATCGAAAAATTTAAGCGATTATAGTAGCTTCTTCATCATCGGAATATGTTTGTTCTTACTTCTTTAAGGAATGTCTGCTTCCTGTATTTCGCCAATACAAAAATCCAGAAATTCTTATGAATCGGATCATTATCCCAATTTGAGATAGCTACTTCCTACATGTAATGTCTTAACTCTAAAGGTTCAAGGACGGCACACATTACAAGCATCAAGTAAAAATTCGTAGTAATGGATTTAGAAGCTGGGCTTTATTTATATAATATATTGTGAGATGTGTAGATATTGCATCAAACACTGAAGTGTATATTCATAAAAAAAATATCGGTTTTATTCTATAAATTTGCACCATTTAAGTTATCCAAATCAAATCTAAATGAAATTTATAATTTCATAATTAATTTTTTAAGTGGAATTTCTGTTTGTTTTTCTTTCATTTCTTTAAAAAATTGAACCTTTGTTTTATTTTTCTTCGTTTTCTTTATTTGTTCCGTTCATTACACAAAAAATCTTTAAATATTTTACAGTTATTCAGTTGCATTTTCTTTTCAAGTTCCCACCTTTTTTCACATACGAAATTACCAACAAGGTTTCTTTAATTTTTCATGACCCAACTTTGAGTTCACTGATAGCAGATATTCCTTTTTTTAAAGCCGGCTTCGATACACATATCTTCTCCTTTAATAATGTTAGTCTCTATTCCCATACAGTAATTGAAACTTATCCATTATCTCTTATACTAATATCCTCAATTAGTTTTTAAGTTTGATTTCTTATAAACAATGATCCATTTGTACTGCGTCTTTTACTACTGTTACTTTGTTCATAATTTTTCATTTGGAAAACGAGTATTTGCGACAGGTAAACGGGAGTGCTGACTGTCCAAGTATACCTTTACACACATTCATACCTTTGTTATCACATGTCTGTGGGATTAACCTAATTAATTGATATTTGAACCCAAATCTCTAAGAAAGGTGTTTTCTATTTCAAATTCCTTTTGAATTTTTAAGTAAGAATAAATTATGGATTTATGTCTGTATTCACCTTTAAGATATTTACTAACAGCTTCAGCCAATCTCGTTTTAAATAAATTCGATAGCCGCAATCAAAAGAAGATTTTTTTTTTCATTTTTTTAACCAAATTTCTCATTAATACTGGCTTTCCCGATTTCTCTAAAGGAAACATTTACATTTTTTATGACACAGCGATTTCTTTCCATGTATCGGCATATATCGCTAACATTTTTCTTAATTTTTTTTTTAAATGATAACGCTTTCGTAAGTTATTTCTCTCAGCTTTGTATTCATTTACCACTAATTACAACGATTCGGGTTCAGAGAAAACTTCCATTTATCGATGATATTCTCTCCCATCTCAGTAACAATTTGATTCGTAATTTAATCCACTGTCGTTAGTTTTTAAAAGCTTGAGTATGCTTGTCAATAACATTGATCAACACGCCTTTCAAATTAACACATTATTTTCAAAAATAGCATATTTCCAATGCGAATTCGTTCGTTTCTGGTGCTGCACAATTTTAGATATAAAAGCCTTACAGCTGAACGTATTGCGATTTCATGAAATCTGGTTAAGAGACAGAATTGTTTTTTCTTCCTCCTCACATTTTCAAATAATAATTTGTCAAAATGCATTGGTAATAAGGCTCTGAAATGTAAAACAAACTCCTCATAGTCAATTACCCTTTAAATAACGCCAAATACAAATTTCGATTTTTCAGGATCGAACTGAGGCGTAAGGTATTTTAGCGATTTAAATTACCTTATTTAACATTTCTATCTTTTGTATTCCACAGCTTTAGGATGCGATGCTATTGTCTCCCAATTCTGCATGCTCCCCAAACTTTTCAAGCCTTTTCTGCACAATAGCAACACCCTAAATTCTCTTATCCAATAACGCCGATGAGCGAGATTCAGGACGAGAGAGGATAGCATTCCTTATCACATCCCCCCCCTTAAAATATGACATTAATATATGTTTTTTTCATTTACAAATAAAATAAAATGAAAATATAAACATGTTTTTATTTCATAGAGTGTGCAAAATATATCTAATTAAATCGCATATTATGTCACTTACTGTAATAATTATATGTATCAATTATGTGTACATTTTGTAGCTTATGCACTTATATGAGCACTACCTCAAAAACAATAAAACAATTCATAGCATTAATTTTTCCTAAAAAAGAACAAAAAATTACAGAGCATTTACTTCCTGGTCTTTCTTAAGTAAATCTAGATATAGATTAAAGAAATTGCTTATTTCTTAAATGTAATAAAAGGCAGTTGCTTTTCTCAATGAATATCTCCAAAAATCCTTAGATAAAGAGCTGCCAAGAATTTTGCGGTAACTACACAAATATCTCTTTAAGGAGGCAGTGATTCAAATTATACTCTTGTACTTACACAGATTAACTAATAACGACCATATTTAATACTAAGAGTATTTGATATCCACTGCTATATTTGAGAATAGATAAAATTTTTATAAAAGTAACAGACTACATACTAAATAAGAGACCAAATAATTAGTGAATCTGGAATAAGCTTTAAAAACACATTTTTTTAAATACTAAATGCATTTGACAGAAATATACATATTTTTCTTGTTATACATTTTTACAGAACGTAAAATATAGAAAGAAAAAGAAGGTAATTCAATAAGCAATTAAATAAAATTAAATATCTTACGTAGGTGTTTAAAACAGTGTAATGTTTAAAATAGTTACAATATACCGTTTTAAAAATTGCTTCAATTTTTATTAAAACCGTGGTTTATATCAATTTTATTAAAATGTTTGTTGCGAAAGCCTAAGAATTTGTCTACTATTCTTCAAACACAAAATCCCAATACTTATATCGACCCACCCTTTTATATTACACATATTAAAACGAAAATAATTATCTTCAAAAAATGCTCGACTAGTAGAATAATCTTGAAACCCCTCCTTGTGACATTAAATATTTAGTATTATTATCATTTGATCACGAGAATTTTTTATTGATGAAAATAATAATTTCAATATTAGGAGATAATAAGAATTTCAATATATTCATATAGGAAAAATCTATTAATGGTATATCCTAAAATATAAAATAAATATCTTACCAGAGTAATGTATATTTGAATAAATTACAGATAAATGGATATATTGCCTTTGTTCAGCGGATGTTTTAATTCTAATCATAGGTTTGTCTGTCTAACATAACAATATCTAACAGTTGGTAAATGAATTTAAAATTTGGAGGAAAATCATAAATTAAAAAGACCAAGAACAAGAGATGCTGAAATGAACTGCAACTTTTCTTGTACTTCAAGATTTTAATCCAATTTTTTAGAACTCTTCACAGACACGGAGCAGAATTATGAAAAAAAAAAATTAAAATTTCAACCTGACAACCATTTTTTATGAACGAGGTGTGTTTAAAATTTTATTTGATGATAACTATGCAATCAATAGGTATAATTTAAAGGTTAGTAAGTAAACAAATAAAATTATATCAGACTGCAGCCAACCTGCTTGTGTAGCTTTTACTGAGGTGGTAACTAGAGACGAGGTGAGGTGTACGAATTCCAGTTCAGGCATGGATGATTGTAGTGGGTCATATTTTGAATTAAAAGAGATGGTCACTCCACTTTCGATTTCCCCCCACTAATGTAAAGTCTATGGGCATTTGATACATTCGTATATTTAAAATATCTCCTCGGTAAATTAATATCTTTAACTTCTATTTTTGTGTAGACTTCAAAAAAGATGTATCTTTTTCTCTTACTTCCCAAAATATTTCTAAAGTATAGACTTAATCTTATATAAAGTGTTAAAATCTTACTCACAGTTCGCCCGCTTTTAACACATAAAATATTAAATTCAGCGTAAATTTTAGAAATATTTTGAAAACTAAGAAAAAAAGAGACATCTTTTAAGAAGAGTAAACTAAAAAATGTGTTAAAAATATGAAATTCCTGGTAATATATTTTAAATATACGAATGCATCAAAAGTTCATAGAGTTAACTTTACAGAGGCGAATTCCGAAGCTGTGTAAACAGCCCCATTAAATGAAGGTACTCCTCTGTTTAAAATTGTGTTCCAAGTATGACAGTAGCGCCCGTAATCAACCAACCAACGAGTGAATTCTAAAATTATTACATATTACTGTTTTTGCTTTATTCGAAGAGCAGATTAGATGTTCTGTTAACTATTAACGTACATACAGTGAAAATGGATAAAAGTATTCAATTATAATTATTAAAAACAAAGGAAAATGTTTCTGTATTTTCAAAAGCTCACAACATCAGTGACAATTTTTATTGTTTAATCATATACTAAAAAAGGAATATTAGTCTTCAATTATTAAATAATAAAATTTATACATAATAAAACTCTTGAAAAAGTCATTTAGAAGAATTATGTTGCGTTTAAATACAAATACAAAAGACAAATCCTTGTGTCAACAAAGAAAATAATATTTTTTTACATTTGTTCTTTCTCTGCAAAGCATTAAATTAATATAAATGAGTTTATCAGAATATGGCTAAATTAGCTCTGTAATATCTTTCAAGATTTATTATAATTAAATTAAATATTTTCAAATGTTAATTATTATTGAATAAAACTAAATATTAGAAGCTAACATGAATATAAGAACTGTTATATTCATACATAGTTTATGTCCTTACAGACGATAATTCAAAATCTATCTGACTTGAGATATAGGACTATGCTTGATAAACTATGATAAATTGATAACTGTCCACTTTATTTGTCACTAAAAGTCAAATTCGAAGAACTTATCATTGTCCAATTCCGATTATACTGCCCATGAACGGACGAGATTGTAAATTGAATGTATTTTAAACGGAAAGTTTGGGGTAATAAAGTTATTACGTTCTGTATGATTAGAATTTAACAAGCAGTGAATTTTGAATTAGTGATAGAGTTATTTTGTACGAAATTTGCATTGAGCATTGTGATGGATTTTTCATTATGTGAAAGAATTTAAAGCTGTTCTGGTGACAAGATTGTAAAATTTAAAGGGAAATAAAGTTACGTTAAAAGAACCAAATGTACTCAAAATGTCGATTGGATTATATGCTTTCAATTGTTCCCAGAGCTTAGAGTTTTAGACGTTTTGTTATTATCAGTTAACCAATTTTTGTATTTTAAATGTATTAATGAGAATATTATTCGAAAATAAATGCAAAAGGAAACATTTTGCATATTGCAAGAAAATGCGCCTAAATTACTATCATTAACAAAAAATAAAAATTACAACTCTGAAGAACATGTGTAATTTAAAACAGTTTCTTTACTTAATTTATTTGGAAATGCATATAAGAAAAGAATTTTTAAAGATTAGTTTGTTTTCGTACAAGCTTAAAAATATTTCCTGCAAATTGTAATTAAGTATCGTTTTTCTTTCAAAGAAAAAAGTCTTTCAGATATAATGTTTATATATGGCTGAAAAAAAGGTGTTTTTTCTTGAAATTTATCGTTACAAACCATTAGGTTTTCAAAATTAGAATGGAAATAAATTAGCGTTGTTTTTGCAATTAATTTAGTAAGTATGCATTTTTAATTTAACTCTTTTTGGTGTAAGTTTGTTACATAATGCAAATAAAAGCTTTTCTTTAGATTTACACATTTAATACAAATATGAAATTTTAGATTAAAAAAAATCTACTGAGAAATTTCCCTTTTGTAGGAAAGTTTTTCTCAAAAATATATTACTAAATGATAAGATTAAACAAAACACGTTTTTAAATGCGTTTGGGATTAATAAATAAGCACTCATTGGTACAACATGCAGCTCTGTGCATCGATATGTTTAACAAGAAAATTGAGTAAACTAATAATATATATATGATACTTTAAATAAATAAATGGATAATATAAATAAATCTAAATAAAGAATGATTTCAGTTCTTGATAGAGCAATGTCATTGAAGTGTAATAATTACATAAGTAAATTGAATGCTTTAGTGTGTGAATGATAATTGTTTCATCAAATAATTTTTAATCCACACAGATTTGAAGTTATTGGTGTTCGTATTAAGAATAACTATATTTCAGCATCTCACAAACAAATACTTGGATAAAACGTCAGTGATAGTATTTTTTACACAGTAACCAATCCTGCAAAACAAAAATCATAAATTTAAATGAAGTAAGAGAAACGCTACGTTGAACAACTTGAATATGAGTGAAATATTGCACTGCGGACAAGATTTTCCATGTAAACGTAAGATTTATGCTGATTGTTTAGAACATGGTGTGTCACAATTCCCTCTGGCGTTTGGAAGGCTTATAAAACTATTACTAATACAGCAACAAGTTTGACTTTACTGGCGAAAGAAACATTAAAGGTTTTTTTTCAAAAATGTTCAATATGTGAACCTTTGGTGATGCAGCAGATATCAAGTCTAAAGTCAAATTCTCCCCACACTCATTTCAACATGTCATGGTCAATGGTAGCGAATACTATTGGGATTATTTGGCGCAAATTTTGTAAATAGTGCACATACGCATCTCCAACACCAGTAAACATTTCTGCCAAAGGTCCTGAACAAACACCTCGTTATCAACCACACAAGAAACCACGTTCTAAATTTCCGAAACCGCGCATGAATAGTTTTGTACGTTGTTTTTTACAATCCCTCTTTAGTAAGAAATTTTCTTTGAACTGTCAAAACAGATTGACTTTTCGCAAATTCTAACACACGGTAAGCTTTCTGTGAGCCTGTAAACGTCATTATCTTATGTGATTTTTTTTTTCAAATGTGTGCTATTTGGTTATTATCAACTACAATCAGAAGTAGTAGCTCCATCTAATAATGCAATTGTGAAAGAAAACTTATAATATTTCTTTCTCCAGTAAAGTCAACTCTGTTGCTGTATTGGTAATATATATATATATATATATATATATATATAATTAATGAAAAATGTATGTAAATTTAATGAAATTTAAGTTTGATCGTTTTTGGATTTTTTTGTTAAATTTCATAGTTAAATATTGTTGATATACACATTTTTTTTCCAAGGTATTGGTGTATTTGCATTTTTTATTTATTCATGATATATATATATATACACACACACACACACATACATATATATATATATATATATGAAACGATTTCACTCGTATCATATAAACATGTAGATCTTAAGCACCAGCATACCCACATTATGTACTGAATGATGAAATCATGGTTTTTTGCAGCAGTACAATCGTGATGGATGAGTGGAAGGTCAGGCTTTCGTCCATTGGAATGTTTTCCGAAGCATAATAATCGAAGCCTATAGATGCATCAAAACGTTTATTTTATCGACCATATAATGCACCAAATTCCACTAGTTATAGGTGATCCATGTGCGGGCAGTTGCTACGTAGTAAAATGTACCACTAGATGTTACGTATTATAACAAATGACGAAGATTCAGGAAAAAAAAAACACTCCAGGTTGCGTGGTTTAATTAAGCAACTCAATAATCGTAAAATTCCACCTCTCCTAGCCCATGCAATGGGTTATATACCTGCGAAAACTGCATGCGTATGAATACAATACACGATAAATGACAAATCCCGTACAAGTAGCCGGAAGGACGCCATAAGAGTATAATAGTATAGGACAAGCTACAGGGGGAAGGGGGAAAGGCATGCGTGACGACGATGCGATCTCTTTAGCTTTGGCGTCAGAATTATTGCGCAAACAATGGTTGGGGGGATTTGCAAGGAATTGTGGGAAAAAAGAACATCATCGAACAATTCTATTAAAAGCATTCGAAAGAAAAAGAATTTAGTTTTAGAATAAAATGGAAAAAGTGATTTAATGGGTTTTATGAGATGAGGCGAATGGATTAAGGTTTTTAGACTTAGAAAAGTATACGCAGGTTTAAATGCATGAAATAAAAGACAAAAAATATTAAGATATTGTTAAAGATAGGTAAAAAAGGAAAAATGTTAAGAATTTGGAATAATTTTACTAATATAAAAGGGCAAAAATTTTTATTATTACACACATATATATATACATATTTGTAGAAGTTATTGTTTGTAAAATGTTAATATATAGATGATTTGAATAAGTAGACGTTTGAATCACAACACATACACTTTAATACAATTCTATAAGGGTAACTTTACATCACTTCGTTGATACTTTTCTAAATACAGCCCTTTCTCACTTAAAACTTACAACATATTTCTTACGAATAATTTGATTAGGCTTAACAATACCTTCCTTGGCATCTGATAAGCCGATGCTTCATGTACAACATTATTTTATAGACTGACTCTTTTCTAATTTTTGAATCTGTCCAAACCTTGATCTCTTGATCGTGAATATTCATTACTCGTGCTTTCAAATTACGGATAATAAAAATACCAGAGCATCAGTTAATTTGTTTATCAATCACGTCATAAAGAAAATAAAGTATGTTTAAATTCAAATCTAAGCGTTTTCTTTCGACAGTCTGCGAGAAGAACCTACTGCATCAAATGACACCAATATTTTTCTTAAATGAAAGATATTTGGCCACAGATTTATTATCGTCCATCCATTTGTTCAAATATTTTATTAATTAGCAGTGATTTTTATTAAAATTCTGCAGTTGCGCATGTGCAGTATATAAGTAAATGTCTGCCTTTGGAGTAATGCGCTGCACATGTGCAAAGGTGCTCGCTCAGTTTAACTATCACATCACAGGTCGAAATTGTTTTAAGTTCGTCTGCTATTCGATATTACTGCAAACAAGCTTTTCTTTCTTTCACAAAGTTAATATAATTTGGCTCTTTCAGCATTATTAACAATGAAAAAAAAATTATTGTGTATATATTAAGAGCTAGATACAGTTTATTTAGGGGTGTCATATTGCTTTCTTCATATTACACTACACACAGAAGATAAACAGTGATTTGAGGCCAAAAGTTATGGCTTGTGATCAACCTTGTGAATTGCTAATAGTTAGACACGAAAATTGTGAAACTAGAATATTATGTTATAGCTACTTCTTTGAAAAAAAAAGGAATCATAAATATTAAAACGAAAAACTCAGAACTCAAATTTGAGACATGTATCCGAGACATTCGTATGCGTCAACAGTTTTTAGAACCTCTTCAATTTAGAAAAAAGTAAAACGAGTTCCCGCTAGCATAGCGGGTTCACGCAGGACTTTAAAGCTCTGAATTTTTTAACCGGACGCAGGTTCGAACCCAAGCACGGCAAACTGTGTAATATATTTGTTGATGATTCGTTTCTATAATGACATATTTTATTAGGAAGAGAAGTTATAGGATTTTTATTTTATTATTATTATTATTTGAATGCTTAGTAATTAAATAAAATTTAACACTCAATAATATGTTTTGAAAAAATAATGATTTTATATTTAAAATATTTAAGCTAAAACATTTTGCATGTAATTATCAATTAAATAAATTGAGCTGATCTAAAATTTTCTTTATATTTTTTGACCATTATCAGGAATATACATTTGTGTGTGTCAGAAAGGAAAATTTGCCATTCATTTGCGTAAAAAATAAAACGGAAAGAAAGAAAAATATTCGTATAAGAGATATAAAAGAGATGCCATTGGTATCCAGGATTAATATTTAAAAAAATTATAAAAATGTAAAATAAAATTTAAGTGATAAAAAAATATATATTATAAGTCGTTAGCTGCATGACGTTTAAAATTTAGGTTTTTAGAAAATGAGACGGATAAAAATAAAATTCATGGCAGCTTTTAATGGCCGTGTAGTTTTAATAAATAAATAAATAAATGAAAATAGATATTATATAAAAAAAAAAAAAAATGAGATCGTTGTAAGTAAAAATAAATTCTGTACCCGGTATTTTTAGGTAAATTTCCGATAAAAAACAAGCATAATTAGTTGAAAATTATAAACATAAAATTATTTAACATCATTGAATAGGTTTGCCTGGCAGCGCCATCTGTCTCCTTAAAGAAATAAGAATCATTTATGCAATATAGAAATTCATCACGTAATTCGTCGTTCAATAATTAATTTAAAAGCAACTAATTAATAATTCAAGAATTTTTCTAATGAAACATTTAAGTTATTTACCGTCAAATCTTGACATGCACTAGCTAGTGTATATATATATATATATATATATATATATATATATATATATATATATATAACTGTTAACCGGAAACGTACATCTGTGGGATGGTTGCGTCTACATATCAGCCCTTAATATTTTCTCTCTGCGACATTCAAAACTTATTTTTATGCAGTTATATTAAAATATCGGTCCTGTTAATGCATTAGTTTTAAAGATTAAATGTTTAAGTTGACTATTTGGCAAATTCTTAAGTGTTCTGCTTGTGCACGGATTTTTACGTTTCCGGTTAAGGGGTACATATATATATATATATATATATATAAGTGTGTTTGAGGGAAATGTATTTTTGTCAATTTGTTAATGTCATTGTATTCATAATTTCACTCATTTTGTTGGTGGTCGATAATGTTAATTTAATGGTTATATATATAATACTAATATATATATATACATATATAGTAAACGAGGAGAGTTCGCGCGGTAAGAGAGATTGCGCACAAAGAGATTCGACGGGAAGGAGTAGAGTGCGCGCGCAGCGACTCCAGGTAGTTGTACAGCAGTATTAGCGCAGTGTCTACATGAATGTTCATATTGATTGTTCCAAGCGTTTTGGATAAAGCAGTGCTATTTTGTTATGTTTCTCCAAAGTAAGTGCTTGGATTTTCATAACTGTTCGTCAGAATTTTTATAGAACGTCAGTAATACAAAATATTTTCAACTTAAACGATTTCTTATAAACTACTACCTGGACTAAGTATGCGAACACCAACAGTTAATTTTAGAAGTGGCCATATTTAAATGAAAGGCCGCGCAATCTCTCCTAGCAAAATAGGAGAGTTTGCGCATCTGCTACTTAGGAGAGATTGCGCATTTCCCCATAAGTTTAATTGCTTGGAGAAATTACGCAGCTTATTGATAAATTTGTATGAATTGCAAATGACGTGTAAAACATATGAATGAATCAATTTTGAAATAATTTCGGAAAAACACATAAGTATCAAAACTAAATTTGGCAACAAATTAATTTGCAAAAAAATACTTTTTCAGATAAAAATTTTATTATTAAATTAATAATACAGTTGTTATTAAATTAATTTTATGTAATTATTTTGTTAATAAATTAATAATATATTTGTTAATAATTTAATTAAATATTTATATATATTTTTTTAATTTATGAACAATTATTTTGCTAATAAATTAATTTTGTTAACTAAAATAAATTTTCTAATACAATGTTTTGGAAAAGCTCTCACCCATTCCAAGTAGTGTAATGTCATCGAAATCAAAAGGAAACAGAGTGTAAAACTAATGTTACTGATCCACAAAATATACATGAAAAAAGACTTAAGAAAGATGCCGTTACAAAAAAAAAAAAAAAAAAAAAAAAAAAAAAAAAAAAAAAAAAAAAAAAAAAAAACAGCTGAAAATAAGGGGCTTCCACAAAAAGTGGGATAAAAAAACTCAAGGAAGAAAACCGAAAGTCAATGAGGATGAGTGCACTGAATGTCTGCAACTGTACCAGGAGACAACTTCGACAACTGACTGGATTCAATGTATTGCTTGTGGCAGGTGATTGCACGAAAGGTGCACGATTTACAACAATAAGGCATTGATTGTGGACGACGACAACTTCGGTTAGCAAATAAAATACAATGAAACTGTGGAAATTTTCAAGTTAAACATGTTATCAACTAGATTAATGTTATTTTGTAATCTTTGTAGGCCTTGTTTTTTCTGATATTTTAATCTATTTAAATTAAAATATTTAACTGTGGTTAAAATTCTTTCTTTTATTTATTATTTAAACATTTGGTTGAAATATTCACTCCTAATACAATAATATTTGCTCACAAAAACCTTTCAACAATGTCGATTAACTGTAATTATTATTGTTAACAATTTAATTGTAGTTATTATTAATAACAATCTCTTCTATTTATGTGCGCAATCTCTCCTACCCATGTGCGAATTGTCTCCTACTCTGTAAGCTGAGATTGCGCAAAATAGTTTTCTTATTTTTATTACTGCTCTTCTATTAAATTACAGTATAACAACAAAATAACAATGGAAATGCATAAAAAACAAATGAAGTCAAAATTATTCATGCATAGTTTAGCAAAATATTAATATTTAGATTTTTTATTATTATTCTCTTGGGAAATGTGCGCAAACTCTCCTCGCTTTACGTTATATATATATTAAACCTTTCAAAGCCAATGGAAATTGTGACACACCCTTTATATCTTCACAGTTAGAAACACCATGATAATTTAGGACATTTCTGTTTCAAATAAATTTCAATAGAAAACTCAAATTAATGTAATTTTCCAAATTAACGATAAGTATGTAGAACCAAAAGTAACAAAAGTTAATAAAGACCACATATCAATAGTTATGAATTTAAAAAAAAAAGTGTTCTAACGTAATTGTGTTCTATGAATTATGCAATGATCCACAGTGAATAAGGTTTCCCGTCGCTCATTATGGTAGATACCATATAGAAATATTATCAAGACAATGCTAAAGAAATGCCAAATTCATTTATTAAAATTTATTTTTAAATGTAAGTAATGTGGAATGGGAAGAAGGTGGAACATAATCAAGATTAGGAGGGCATAATGTATGGTAAAAATAATATGCACCAAAACATCAACAAAAGGGTTAAGAAGAAATTCATCACGATTATTTAGAAATATTTAAAATGGTGACTAAACGTAATTTCCTGTTTTTCTTTACAAAATAATAAAATTGCAATGTGCGGTTTTAATTATACATATATATTTTTTAATTATTGTTATAGAAAGTTTTATATACTTCAAGGGAAAATTAAATGTTCTATGCTACAAAAGTGATATAAATTGTATCTTACATTTTTTTTTTAAACTTCTATGTTATTTTATGAAAAATATGAATCTACTTTGCTGATAATTTAAGGTAAAGAAACTGTAATAGATTAAAAATATACGTAATTTTTATAATCCATCATGGTTAATATTGTAACACGCAACGTTTTCAATTCTATACAAATGCGAAATGTTGTGAAATAATCGAAAAAGCACAATCCTATAGGAAGGCAACAAATATCCCTCATAAAATATTTGTTTGCGAGACATTTTGTAACAACATATGCTGTAACACTTACACGCTAATGAATGCTATTATCTTTGGTTATGTTGCT
The DNA here is from genome assembly GCA_963932465.1 of Maratus speciosus. NCBI lineage: Eukaryota > Metazoa > Arthropoda > Arachnida > Araneae > Salticidae > Maratus > Maratus speciosus. The sequence continues at coordinate 538,158,159 of OZ010786.1, read as the reverse complement.
AATAAAATATTATACCTTACGAAGAGATATTCCTTCAAGCTTCAGATGCATATTCAGACTCAATATCCATTTCTATAACAAGTTATCACATAAAATATGCTGTATTGGAATTTATTATGCTGTATTACGCTAAATACTGCCAAATGTATTACATGCATTTTGTGGAGATAAATTATCTAAAAATCTATCTTTAATATATATAAATAAACATACTATTTTTAATACCATGTGCATTTAAAAGTACGATAAGATCCCATTTCATTGTTAATTAACAACACAGAATAAAAATCTAATTTTGCATGGTCAAACACATTGTCTATTTGCGTAAGTGCAAGAAAATATTTTTAATTTTTTTTTCTCTGATCCTCTAATATAGGGTAACTCTAGAATAGATGGCCATATTAAAAAGCAGAAAAACTAAAGTTTAAAAATGCCCAAATCATACATGAAAAACAGCAAACAGCTGTTTCAAATATACTAGCGAGATTCATCTTCAGTGCAAGATAGGGAAAAAGGAACAGAGTGTTAGTAAAGCAAGGATATCTCAGCCTTGCATTTTCTTGCACGCTGTTCCTTTTTCCACATCATGCACGGAAGAAGAATCTCGCTAGTAGATTGAAACAGCTGTTTCCTGCTTTTCATGTATTATTTGTGCATTTTTAAACGTTGATTTTTTGCTTTTTAATATTGTTTCACAAAGGCTTTATTTGCAATTTTTACAGATGGCCATAGTTTTTAAAGATTGAAATAAAAATTCTTAGAATGCAAATACAAGAAATATTTATGCATATTTAAAATTCTTATACATATACTCATCAAATTTTTTGAAAACAAAATGAATATTGAGAACAAAATGTGTTAAACAACATTGAAATTAAAATGGCAGATGGCCATTTCTCCTTTTGGAGAGTGGGAGAGGAGAGATGGCCATGCAATACAAGAAAGAAAAAGGGAAGTTAAATAACAAAAAAATAACACATTTCATGTAGTTAATGATGAAAAACATATATCAAATTGTAAAGATGCAGTTATATGATGGAAAATGAGTGAATGAAACACGAATAAGCAAAATTTGAAGCATAATTTCAAATCTCACCACATGTTTGGAAAAGGTCTTGATAATTTGTACACGTTTCATGAACCTCTTCAGGTACCTTATGCATTGTATGCAGACATCCTTTTTAGACGTGACATTATATTGTTTCGAGCAACCAACACAGTGATCCTAATTTAATTCTATTTACTTAGAATCTGTAGAATCTGATATTTGAAATGCATTTCGTTTTCTTTGTTAATTTTAGGCTTATTACGTTAATTTAGTTTATTTATCAACTTTATCAGTCTTTGTTATGAAAGTTTTCGACTTTTTTCAGTATTTTCTGAAACAAATAAACCGTTAGGTCTTTTTACATTATTGTTATTATTAATAAAATATTTATACAATTAAAATTTAAATAATTATATTAAATAATATATTTATAAACGTAAACGTTATATATTTATTTTAAATTTCATTATATGTAGTTAAAATAATCACTCCGTATAATTTTGAAATATTGATTAAAAGTGGCCATCTTTCCTCGATTTCATGTGGCCATCTCTCCTGAAGTTGAAGGACTGATGGTCGCCCAATTTAAAGCATCAATGGCCATTGTACATCTTTGTTTTAGGTTTAGAAGTAAAGATTAAGTTATATACGTGTCTTAAAAGTCCATTAATTAAATATACAGGGTGATTCAGCTCGTCGGTGACAAACTTTAAGGATCGATAGAGCACACCTAGACGAACATTTTTGAATAGGGAATGTAGGGTCCCTGACGCGATGGTAAGGCGCTAGGCGCTTTCGAAAATTTGGGTGCCGAAATTCGAAACGTCATAAAAACTAGGGAAATGGTTAGATTTTCTTGCTTGTTGCGTCGAAATGATTCTGTTTGTTTAGACTTTCTTCAGTACCAATTTGATAAGCGTATCTCTTAAAACATGGATAGGGGGCGCTGCAGACTTTGGAGAGCTAGACAACAACTTTAAGCCCGTTATTTTGATAATTTAACACATGCTCGCCAAAGTTTATACTCTAACTTAAAGTTTGAACCCAAAAGTAGAGCCCTGCAAAAAGCGTAAGAGCCGGAATAAAATGTCAAAGTACAGGGTGGTCGAAACTCGAAGGCTCCTAAGAGATAAACAAACAGATTTCTTGACTTATGGCATGCATTTTCATGATTCTGTTTGCTGGGGCTCTCTGAAACTCAGTTGAACGGTACAAAAAGAAACATCGATAGGGGGCGCTTTGGGCAAAAAACATAATTCGTTGACATTTCGGACGCTAACTGGAAACGGGGCGCTACGATCAGTTAGTAATAATGAAAACACATTTTCTACCTCTGCTCAATACTTCTGAATAAATTTAGACCAAAAACATCAATGATACTGGAAATTTATTTACAAAAAATAACACTACAGAAGATGCTCGAAATTTCGACCTTGGGCCATGATGCAGGCTTCGCACCTCCGTCGCATTGAGGAGTGTGTGTTTCCAACAATGCCAGGAGTATCTCTGATCTGCCCTGCAGCTGCCACAATGCGCGCCACAAGTTCTTCAGCACTGCTGACAGGTGTATGGTATACCTCGGCCTTCAGGTAACCCCAAAGGAAGAAATCCAAGCAGGTGAGGTCTGGTGATCGGGCAGGCCAATGAACTGGACCCCCACGCCCGATCCACCGCTGGCCATACCTTGCGTTTAGATGGAGACGCACGTCGTTCGTGTAATGGGCCGGAGCTCCATCGTGCTGGAACCACATCTGGCGACGCGAACCTTCGGGTACGTGCGCCTCATCCAGAAGCTGCGGCAGCACTTGATCCAGGAAAATCAGGTAATTTCCACCTGTCAGCCGTTCAGGTAACAAATAAGGGCCAATGAGGCAATCCCCCAGAATGCCGGCCCACACATTTACTGAGAAACGCTCCTGGGCTGCTCGGCTTCTGGTTTCATGTGGATTTTCATCACACCACACATGACTGTTGTGGGCGTTCCACATTCCCTCCCGGCTGAAGGTGGACTCGTCCGTAAACAAAATGCTGTTTACAAAACGGGGATCCCTGGATCTCATCGCCAAGTACCATCTTGAGAATTCCACTCGAGGGCCAAAATCCTGCTCTCTGAGCAACTGCACCCGCTGGATGTGGTAGGGGTGCAGATTCCGGGAACGTAAAATGCGCCACGCAGTTGCTTGCGAAATGCCAACATGTCTGGCGATATCTCTCGTGCTAAGACCTGGGTTGTCCTCAACCAGGTTAAGCACAGCCTCTTCGTTGTCGGGGGTGCTCACTGATCGCTCCCGTTCAGGCCTGCCTCCGTCGAAAGATCCCGTTGTGGACAACCTCTGGTGTACTCGAGCGAAGAAGGCATGGCAGGGGATTTGCTTGTTGGGGTAACGCTCGGCGTACAACCGCTGAGCGGCTCGTCCATTACAACCAGCAGCGCCATACGCCAAATGCATGTCAGCCAATTCAGAGTTTGTGTACCGTTCCATCCTACTACCGATCTGCAGACAAGTAACCCGAAGCTTAAGTAGGTACCGCACGTTCAAAAGACGTGTCTGCGCATACAACTACGTCATCTCGCGTTGTCGTCTACGCATTACGTATCTTTTGCATATCGATATGGTACGATATCTTTTGCATAAATCAGCAAAAAGCACCTTATGTAAATTTTATTGCGCGCATTGTGCATGATTGAAACCAGCTATGTTTGTTAAAAAAAACAAACAAACTGCAGTTTTAATAGCTTCTTATGATAAGTAAATTACTCTCTTGTTTTGTTTCTAACTGATCGTAGCGCCCCGTTTCCAGTTAGCGTCCGAAATGTCAACGAATTATGTTTTTTGCCCAAAGCGCCCCCTATCGATGTTTCTTTTTGTACCGTTCAACTGAGTTTCAGAGAGCCCCAGCAAACAGAATCATGAAAATGCATGCCATAAGTCAAGAAATCTGTTTGTTTATCTCCTAGGAGCCTTCGAGTTTCGACCACCCTGTACTTTGACATTTTATTCCGGCTCTTACGCTTTTTGCAGGGCTCTACTTTTGGGTTCAAACTTTAAGTTAGAGTATAAACTTTGGCGAGCATGTGTTAAATTATCAAAATAACGGGCTTAAAGTTGTTGTCTAGCTCTCCAAAGTCTGCAGCGCCCCCTATCCATGTTTTAAGAGATACGCTTATCAAATTGGTACTGAAGAAAGTCTAAACAAACAGAATCATTTCGACGCAACAAGCAAGAAAATCTAACCATTTCCCTAGTTTTTATGACGTTTCGAATTTCGGCACCCAAATTTTCGAAAGCGCCTAGCGCCTTACCATCGCGTCAGGGACCCTACATTCCCTATTCAAAAATGTTCGTCTAGGTGTGCTCTATCGATCCTTAAAGTTTGTCACCGACGAGCTGAATCACCCTGTATATGTAACGTACGTACTGCAAAATATTCAGATACCCAAGTCAAAAAAATATTCCACCACTAATTAAATAAACATTAAAATTACACTTGCTTTTTATAATCGAAAAAGAAAACTGCAGGTCGCAAAAAACTAATCTCGTTGAACTATTTCATACAAATAAATTTTATGTTGCTATCTATGATCAAGTTTTGGAAATTTAGACTGATCATCTCTCCTTTATGGCCATCAATCCTAGTGTTACCCTATTACCCAGCAAAGAAGAAATTGCTGGCCAGCAGCAAGATAGGTGCGGCCAATGATGGAGAAGTGCTGGCTAATGGTCTACTGCTGCATGACCACTGCTGGATAGATTCAGTCTATAGATTCAGTCTTTGCTATTGGAAATCATCAAATAAAATTCTGGTGGGCTTCCGTTTTATCTCATGCGCTGGCCCACCACTACATGGAAGTGCACGAACTTTGGCAGTATTATTGCTGGTAACCCTTACGCTAGGTGGCGTTGCGAATATTGAAGACATTGAGAATTTGAACACAAATCTGGAATGAATATCTTAACACAATTTAAGCTATGAAGCTATTCTTTATTTAACTGTAAATAATATAGTACCTCTGCTACCAACAAAATAAATAAGTAAATGAAAAAATAAATAAATTCTTTATTTGAACACTCTTTTTTTTTTTCTCCGTAAATCTGGTTTTACTAAGTTACAAAGGATTTCGGTTTTCATAATTAGCACAGTTGAGAATCAATAAAAAAAAGCGTATAAAATATATAGGATTTATATACAATACAATAATTGCTATATCAGTTTAATGATTGAGAACGTAAGTCACAGAAGAAACAAACTTCAAATAGTGTAATGAGAGCTTGAAAACTACGAACGCTCGTAGGATACGCTGAAAGTACTTGTTTAATCACGAAAACCAAGCAACACAGAGCGCGGTTAGTACTTGGAAGGGTGGCTACATGGAAACCACTGCAATTTCAAATGTTTCTATAGACATTTCTGTTATAGGCACTTATAGCTCTTGGTGAAACTAGCTTATAGAAAAAAAGGCCATAATTCTATAATACTTTAATTTTTTATAGAATTCTGTAATAAATTTTTGTAAGGGAAAGTGCTGGGCAAGCAAAGAAATAGCAGTAGGATCGGTCCTAGCACTGCAGGAAAAGTGCCGGATTGAAGTAATGTGATGGCATACCAATGCTGTCCTTCTGTTGGCCGTCACTGATGGGCCAGCTGCATTCCGCACGGACACTTTTGTACTGGTTTAAGTAATGGCACAATTGTACTTTACTGCTGATGGCAGTGCTGGCCGCCATCTTTTTTCCAGCTGATGGCCCACTGTTTATTTCTTTGCTGGGTACTTTCAATCTTATTTATTATTCTTTTTAATAGAATTACCTTTTCGAACTAAAATAATTTCGAAAAAATTGAAGACACTTAGAATAGTATTTTTCTATTAATATTGTTTGTTAATTCTAAAAAAACCCTCAAAATCATAAAGTATTTTTTATTAATTCATTTTACTTGATAAATATTACATTTGTTTTTTATATTTACTTAAACATTTTAAAATACAGTAATTTAAACGGTTTTCCAGTTTCAAAGTGTCACCATAAAAATAGAATAATAAATGAAAATTACTCTTCTAATTTATGTTTAAAGATAATTTTATGATTAGTACTTTTAAATAACTCCAATACTCACAAATTAAATAGAGGTATATATTTGCAAATTTCAAAAAAGAAAATATATTTATATTTTAGCAATATATAATTTAAAAAATACACTATTATAATCTGCTGCAAAGTGCAGAAACTTTCAACTGTTTTTTATAGATAACTGTCTCCTGACAATTTTATGACGCTTTCTTATCCACTATTAGAAATCTGCGAGAAACTGTCTGTCATGTGACCGTTTTAAAAGGTAACGATTGCATGACAATATTATGAAGCATACCTGGCCATCTTATTGATCTAATCGGTTGATCTAATTGGTCTAATAGATTGATTTAATCGGTAGAATTATGTTAAATTACGGTATGTCACCTTTTTCTTTAAAAACGGTCACATAACAGACAGTTTGGGGGAAATTTTTAACAGTGTAATAGCGACAAATTGCAGTTACATAAAACGGTTATACGGTTATACAAAATAGCGATAAATTACGGTTAAGTAACCGCTTTCTGTAAATGTAATTAAAGTTCATGGCAGTTTACTGTAAAGATTCAACAGCTTATGTAACCAGAAATCTGCATTATCTATTATACCTTAACACGTTCACTGCCAAGCCTATAAAGTAAGAATTTTCAAATTTCTTCTTGAAAGTAGTTTGCCACCACAAATTCAGAAAGGTAAATTTCGCTTTACTAATACAGCGAAATTTCTGCCAATAAATAAGGCATTTTTTATAATTCTAAAATAATGGTGACAAAGTAATTATTAAATTAAAGACACTAATATTAAAGCTATGAGTATACTTGAAGATTGGCAGCGAACGTATTAACCCTTTATGTACTGAATTAAGAATGAATAAAAAAAAATTATCGTCTAAAGTATTTTTCGTATATTTTGTAAACGACTTTAAAAATTGTATAATCATTTAACAAATTTTAGAAGGATTGAAGGATTTAGAAGGATTAATAAAATTTGAAGTTATAGCGATTCTGTGTAGAATTTATAACCCCACTCAAATCGTTTATTATAAATATTTTTCTTAGTATTTTGTAGAATTAAGAACTGTACAAATATAATGTTCTTACAATATAAATATAAAAATATTTCCGAATTGAAATATTCCCCGCTCCGTATGCCAAGAAAGATGAAAAGATGCAAAGCCAAAATAAATCATTATTTTAAAAATATTTTTGTTTTGTGTAAGCAATAATGCTTTTGAAACAAGATAAAGTAATGTATCTGTAATTCATTGTAAACAGTATTACAACTAAACGATGTGTTAAATGAATTTTAATGGTAATTATAAGTACAGTCAGCAGATAAAGGGTTAAAGTAAAATAAATGGTTGTGTTATCATTTTTTAAAGGTTTTTTTAATTTGAAAGATAATCTTTTTAAACAATTTTAATACGAAATAAATATTTACTTACAATACTACATTTAGTTAACACCCTGTTCAAACTCTACAAATGCCTGTCGAGTCATTAAACCAATTTTAATAATTTGCAATACATCATTTAACGCTAGCAAAATTAGTCTTCGGTTTATCTGCCCGTTTTTCCGTACTCTAAGTAAATAAGTTCCGTACTGTCCGTGCTTCTAACTCTAAATATATTGGGATCCCCCTGTAATTTTTATATATCACTGAGGTTTCCTATAGCACATTCCGTATTGAAAATGAAGTGTGTAATATTTATAGTTCAATATTTCAAATGAAAAGCAAATTTCAAAGTAATTGCTTAAAAGGCGCAAAAGGTCAACATGGTGAAAAAGATTCCATGCCGGGACTCGAACCCGTGCCATCAGTATACCGCACTGACGTTCTACCGACTAAACCACATGGAACGATACCCAGCCTGGAAAATTTCCCACTATTATATGTTGGCAAGGCTACAAACGCAGCACAAGATGGAATATTTAACGTGAACCACCGATCGGGTGCCTATTTATACTTTTCTAGTATATATACTGCTATGCCAAACCCGACGTTGTATAGTTTTTTGTTTTTTTTTTTACAAATTATATTTATCTTTTAGTGAAGATTTTTTTCAATCATGCAGTTAATATTTCATATATTTATTGTACGGAAGCCTCTGAGCGGGAGTAATACTCGCACTTGACCGTTTATTTTATATTGGATTCATATAGATCAGCGGTTCTCAACGTTTTATTTCTATTATGCCTCTTGCTAAAATTCCCTGTTTAATGGTCCCTCCCCTCTCATAAACGCACATTTAAACATGCTACCAAACAAACATCTTTGTTATTAATTCTTATTACGTTGATTAAATAATCAAAAAACTCAAATTAACAGCATTCACAGGCTTTTATATTGATAATACATTTTACAGTTTACTTTGTTTTCTTTTTTTTTATGACAGCAGCCTTAAACAAAAGAAAAAAAATACAGGGCTAGAACAATATTTAATCATGATAAAAATGCAAAAGTTTTATCCTCCTTTATATAGATATCCTTAAAAGTGTCTCTTGATAATACTACTTGTAAATTTAGCTCAGTAAAAAAAAAGTAAAAATAACGGAATATATAATAAATTAGGGTACATATCTCATCAGGAGCTGCGTCAAAATTTTTACGATACCTATTTTTAATTTGCTTTCTCATTGAGTTTATAATACTATTTTTTCTTTGTTAAACCGCAGTCAATGGCATCTACTTTTTAAAATCAGCCTATGAGGATTCAGTATAGATCCCATACACCTTTTCATAATTTTTTTTATTTATAAGCCGTTTAATTACAATATTTTATTTTGCCTCCTTTCCGACATTACCATTGTATTAGATATAAATTTCCAACTGGGCGAAAAATGTCCGGACCAGGATTCGAACCCGGGACCTCCCGGCTGAAGCCGCCAGTGCTCTGCCATCTGAGCTATCCCGGACGATTCTGGTCGAACTGTTTCACCCAGCAAACCTTGAAGATTACAGCATCTGGTCTGAAACCTGTTCAGCTAACAGAATAAATCTCAGGTAATGGAACTCCAGAAATCGCTAGGATACGAAATTACCTGGTCCGGACATTTTTCGCCCAGTTGGAAATTTACATCTAATATGATATTTTACCAATTAGAATAATTGTGTGAAAATTAATCTAGTGTATTTTCGTATCCAGCAATTTCTGGAGTTCCATTACATGAGATTTATTCTGTTGATCTGAACCAGGTTTCAGACCAGATGCTGTAATCTTCAAGGTTTGCTGGGTGAAAAAGTTTGACCAGAATCGTCCGGGATAGCTCAGATGGCAGAGCACTGGCGGCTTCAGCCGGGAGGTCCCGGGTTCGAATCCTGGTACGGGCACTTTTCGGCCAGTTGGAAATTTACATCTAATATGATTTGTTTACCAATTAGAATAATTGTGTGAAAATTAATCTAGTATTACCATTGTAATTTTATGAACGTCGACGGATCGTTCACGTACCAAAGGATGCAAACATTTGATGAAAATTATGTTGCGCAAGAATACTTTTAACCAATTTTCAACCATGGACGATATTTAATGAGTTTATATCTTTTTAGCTCTGTAGGTCCACGAATAACGATTGAATGTATGGTCCGATTTTTATATTTTTCTTTTTGCAAAGGTATGAGTATGCAGATGGTCCAATTTCAATATCATTTTATAATAAAAGTAATATTTCTATCCTTCTATCTTAAAATCTCCGTTTCACTTATAGACATTAACGTTAGTGAAAATTAACGAATCATCACGAAGTTTTAACAGGGTGTTAAATTAGACAGCATTACTTTACGTTTTAAAAACTCTGGTCGCTTTGTGCATAGTTACAGACTTTTACAGCAACAGCTCAACATTTTCGATATCCCAGAGAGTAATGAATTTCAAAATAACTTATATTTACAAATATTAGATTTAAATGAAATATGAATCGCAGCCTTGCATCAGGTCATGTTGTAAAACGATATTTCTCCAACCTGATTCGATACAAAGTTTGAGTCGGGACGGAATGATTATCTCGGTTCATTTCAGTTTCTTATTTTTATCTATTTGTTTTTTATTGTTGATGCAAGTCGGGATTGTAACTCATTTATTCAGAGGAATGCCCACATTATTGCTTATGATCAAACAACTATACTTTGGAATACTAATGAGCATATATGTCTTTATTTTTCGACATGTTGGATAAAGTTGATATTAAAATATAATTACAGAGTATTGGTTTCTAAATTATTAAGTATTAAAATATAAATAGATGTTTTAAAATGTTGTGTTGAAGCTGGTTCAAAAAAGTTGAGTTTTCAGATTTACTTCAAACATAAATTTCGTGCTAGTGTCTAAATAATACAAAATGTGCAGCACTTTAATATGAATAATGATACAAGATTGATAACAAAACACTGCAGTGAAATCAGCTCATAAGCAAAATATTAGAATAATTACATTTTTTTTTTTACAAATTGAAAACATCGTTTGCTAAATTAATGCCTTTTAATGTAAATATGCGTACGATATTTTTATTAAGAACTTATTGTTGATTTAACTTATATATTATCTTAAAATTAATATAATTTTTGAAAAGATTAATTGAAAAAAAATATTTTGAAACGTCAAAATATTAAAATATTTCACATTAATTCTCCTTTAATTATCACCAAATCATAACTGGTGGCATCACTGATTAAATTCAATGATTTTATTTAAAATCAGTCTTCTTTTTGCAGTTTATTTGCTTTTTAGTCTTAAAATGGATCGTGTGAGTGTTATCCCTGAATCTATTAAACTTCGTATGGTTGATTTGTATCGGCGCGGTAAAAATCAATGTTATATAGCGAATTATTTGCATTGTTCACAATCAAGCGTTAGTAAAATACTAACACGATATTCAAAAAGCGGAAAATTTCAAATTAATCACCGAAATAGCGGCCGAAAACCAAAAACATCTGCTAGAGATGACAGGAAATTGAAGCGTATAGTTAAGAAAAACCGTTTTAAAAGTGTACGATTCTGTCACCGAAAATGGAAAGAAGAAGGAGTTGAAGTTTCTACATCTACGACATTAAGACGTCTCCATAAATTTGAGTTTGAAACTCATAACCGAAAACGAAACCTCTTATGACTGAAAAAAAAAAAAAAAAAAAAAAAAAAAAAAAAAAAAAAAAAAAAAGCTTATAAGATTGAATCGGTGTAAACCAGGTTTATGAAGCGAAGAATATTGGGAAAACATATTATTTAGTGACAAAAGTATTTTTGTGTTTCATGTGGCAACAAATGTATTCGAGTTTGGAGAATGAAGCAAGGAGCATTTGATAAATAATGCCTTAAGGCTGTTTTTAACTGCTCTGCTCAACAAGCGCAAAATATTTAGATACATTTACAAATTCATTTTTTAACGGAAATGTATAAAATTGGAAAACCTGACAACGGAAGCGATTTGGAATTGAACTGCGTTTTCTATTTTTTGCTCAACCAAATACCTATTGAGTTATAAGTGATTTTTTTCACGTGACAAACACGTTTTATACCCAATATTTACCGGTTATTCTTCAGTCGCATGGATATTCGGATCAAAACGCCCACTTTTACACTCTTTTCTAAAAGATCCATTGCATTTGAAAAAAAAAAAAAAAAAAAAAAAACGAAAAAATACCTCGATTACGTAGTTTCTGTACAACAACACCTGCTAGTTTCATGCATTTCTGAACAAAAATAAATTAAAACTTATGTCAGAAAGTTGCCCTTTTGGATTTAAGAACAGCCTTAAACGTTCCGTAAAATTTGCTGCTAAGTGTCATGGTTTGGGATAGCATGAGTGCAGAAGGACCTGGAAAGTTATGTATCGTCTACGAAAAGTTTAACTCTCAGATATATAAAGGAATTGTGATATGTTACATAATTCCATCATCAGAAGATTTATTTGAAGATGATTTCATCTTTTAACAAGATTTAGCGTCACCGCATACCTCAGTGTCAACTAGGAATTGGTTCCGCCAACGCAAAATTAAGGTACTTCTTTGACTACCAAACTCACCAGACCTTAATCCCATCGAAAACTTATGATGTATAATGAAGAAAAAACTCCAACAAAACCCTCCTTCAAGTAAAACTGAGTTAGTGGTACGTATAAAGTCTATTTGGGCTAATATTGATAGAAATATTTGTAAACACTTTTGTATATATTATGCAAGATCGATTGTACGCTGTTATCAAAGCTAAAGTCGATGCTACAAAATATTAACTACCATTTACTGCATATTCATAAGGTAATTTTGTTGCGCAAAATAAAATATTCTAATATTTTAAACAACTCAAAATTTTATTCTAATATTTTGATGCGCTTCAGAAAGCTGTATACCTAATTTATTGTACTGTATTTTATATTTTGTAAATGTTAAAATTCCTTAAAATGTAAACGTTCCAGATTTAATTTATAAGAAATTTAATTGCATTTACTTAGTATCAAAAATAAATAAATCAGAAATAATTTTTTTCTTATTACTTTTTCTCAATTATTCTAATATTTTGAATACGAGCTGTATAATCACTTGAAATTGGTTTAATTTTTTGTACAGAATTACTTGTATAATGTACTTTTTTCAAAAATAAATGTTCATTTAAGTATTTACTTAATCATGTATTTAAAATTTGTTATCAGCCCCATTACTCCAATTGTTTATTGGAGATTATTTAGATTCTTCAGATTCTTCCTTTCAATTAAGTAATAATTAATCATGTAATGTCGCCAAAAAATATCAGAAATACTTGATACGCCATTGCTATTTGGTATTATACTACACATAAGTGCTTGTTTTTTCTATATTTTCAGAATTTGTATTATTAGAAATTGCCTTGTCATAATAAAATATATGTATGAAAGTACACCCCCACACACAAAAACACACACACATATATATGTATGTATAGATGTAGGTATGATATACATATACTATATACACACTGAACATACATATACAATGTGTAATTTGAACGGAGGATTATTTGTATATGCACCGATATCAAATAATTAATATAATACCTTCTAAACAGAATAATTGTTTTATTTGTATCAGAAAAACAAAATTATAACTGTTATCTTTGGAAATTATGAGAAGCGAAATGAGGTATGTTTATATGCAGGAATAAACATAATTGTCATTTACTTATAATTATGTAATTCATTATTAACAATTATTACGCATAAGTGTCCTTAATGTTAAAAATCTATTCACCGATGTAGGTTTTACTAAAATAACAACATGCATTTATAAAAAAGAAATATCTTTCTTCTGTTTTTATTGCTGGACTAAACCGCTATACAGAATAAAGATTTTCTTTTTTCACTTAAATGACATAAAAGTCTGGCGACGTTTCCATTGATTATCCAGAAAAGTCCTTAGATAACGAACTGCCAAAGCTCTTTCCGGCTCCTACACAAAGATCTTTTTACGGAGATATTCATTCAAATTGCGTATTTGTACTTACACAGATTAACTAAGGAACTCTATCCAGTTTAGTATTAAGACAAAATACTACTCACATTTAGATTTGGGAAAATAATAAATCTTTATTAGTGTAACAGACTAGGAGTTAAATAAGAGTTTGGCAGAGTATAATTGAATGTGTTTGAGAAACAAAATATATATATTTAATGCACATTTAGAGATAGTTGGAAATTATGCCTAGCCAAATAAGGTATGCTTATATGCAGGAATAAACATAATTGTCATTTGCTTATAATTATATAATTCATTATAAACAATTATTACGCATAAGTTGCCTTAATGTTAAAAAATGCATTCACCGATGTACATTTTACTAAAATAACAACATACCATTATAAAAAAAAGAAATATCTTTCGCCTTTTTTTATAGACTAAACCTCTATACAGAATAAAGATTTTCTTTATTCAGTTAAATGACATAAATGTCTGGCGACTTTTCCATTGACTCTCCAGAAAAATCCTTAGGTAACGAGCTGCCAAGGCACTTTCCGGCTAACACAAAGATCTTTTTACGGAGATATTCATTCAAATTGCGTATTTGTACTTACACAGATTAACTAAGGAAGTCTATCCAGTTTAGTATTAAGACAAAATACTACTCACATTTAGATTTGGGAAAATAATAAATCTTTATTAGTGTAACAGACTAGGAGTTAAATAAGAGGTTGGCAAAATAGAGTATAACGGAAAGTGTTTGTGAAACAAAATATAATATTTTTAATGAATATTTAGAGATAATATGGCTGTAAAATAAAATATTTATTTGTAAAATTTTTATTATTATTTTATTTCTATAGATCATTAAAAATGTAATTAAAATTAAGTCAGGATATTAGAGGTTCCTATTTGAGAAGTATTAGTAAAATATTTATGTACTCATATCAATAACATTTTTTTTTCTTGTAAATGTGCGATACATAATTTTAAAGTAATAAAAGTATTTATTTAAAACAAAGTCTTGCGGTAGACAAAATAATCTAAGTAAAAATTTAAATATAGTATAATATTTATATAATTTTACAGTTTACTTTCGATGGAAAATGTATTTTATATTACAGTAAATTATTTTCTTTATAAAAAATATCTTATCAAAATCTTTAAATCTTTCTATCTATAAAGTATAAAACATTATCTAGCGTTAAAAATAGAAAATATTTCCGATTTTTGTTCAAACATAAAATCTAAATTCTTATAAGGTTCACACATTTACATTCTGAATCTCGATACCTAAAAAAAATTTCTTTCCGTGATGTACCTTGGAGGTTCTTGTATCTCATTTTAATTTCATATATTTTATTATCTGGTAATATTATTATCTGACCACATTAATATTTAGATGAAATTAGCATGAGATTATCTTTCAACCAGACTAATCTAGTGACATATTATAAACCATATTTTACTACGCCATACTTTATTACAATGCAAAAAATATTTATTTACTAATTAAATTATCTGTATTAAAATATTATAAATTAATGAATGATGTGTTTTGTTCAAAATTTTCTAAAGGCTGGACATGTGTAATTTTACAATATGTATAGTGTAAATGCAAATGAACTACCTGTAGGAAAAATTTAATTACGCAAATTATAATAAATGCAACTTCAAAAATCCCTTGTTTCTTTAACATTTGACTTCAAACATTAGAAACATGTTACTGTTAGCTAACACATAGTAATTTTTTTCGGTCATTTTAAGCAAAGAGTGCCTTTCGTTTGAGTCTGTTGCATTTTCTAAATGGTTTTGGGAATAATTACATAAGAAAAATTTTATTTGTTATGAAAAAACAAATATGACACTTTTTTATAATTTTATGTTTAATGAACTTTCTTATTCAATATGAGGATAGATAGCAGTAGTTTAACCCTTAACCGGATACGTACCGTCTGTGAGATGGTTGCGTCTAAATTTCTACCCTTTACTCAAAAATGAACACGTCCCCAATCTTATTAAGCTGTCTAATCCTTACGCTATTGGTACTCTGCCTCCCACACCCATTAGCAACACCTGTAAATCTTTAGTTATTGAAAGAAAAAAATTATTTTATTTTCAACGCAGTCTGTTAGACGACGTGTTTACGTTTCTGTATATATATATATATATATATATATATATATATATTTTTTTTTTTTTTTTTTTTTTTTTTTTTTTTGTGACACTGAAATGGCAGGGCGTCAAAGCGGGTACGCTGTGGCGAAAAAAGATTTTGAAGGACATAAACATCGGAAGTGACATGAGCGATTTTGAAAGTATTTCACATGATGAATATATAAATTCTGGACACGAAAATGACTCAATATTGTCAGAAAATACTGAAAAAATGCAGATATTTAGAAGGTCTATGAATACATAAATTCTAAACATGAAACTGAGCACTGCCAGAAAATTCTGAAAAAATGCAGGTATTTAGAACGTGCTGAAATATTTAGTATTAAATGTTTGATTAATTTTAGTCCTTTAAAATTCATATTCTATCGAAATACATAAAAAATATTTATAATTATTTAATTATTATGTCGAAAATGTAATATTTTTAACAATCATTTGTATTTTTATTGTATTTTCTCTCTCCGACATTCAAAACTTATTTTTATGATGTTATATTAAAAAAAAAATAAGTGAATTTAGAATTTTTAAATTTTGGTAAATTATTAAGAGTTATTCCCTTTTTAAAATTTTATAGCAGTTTTCAAACTTTGCAATTTTACTGACTGCTATAGTTTCTGCTTGTGCACGGAATTTTCACGTTTCCGGTTAAAGGTTAACAAATAATACATTTGAGGACGTGAGTTTCTAATTTCGCCTTATCCAAAAAATCAATTTTGGGGAAATGGCAAAAAAACATTGACTGCATCCATTGATTTTCATTGAAAACCAAGATTTTATAATGGCAGAAATACAGGATAAATCTAGTTTTTTTTATATTGTAGCGTTTATTTAGTGCATGTTTACCAATGTAATAGATTAATAGGAAAAACACGATTTTTTAAATATTGGATAAGACGAGTTTTGAAACACATTTCGTCATATATAGTGTGTAAAAGAAATTATAAAAGTTAAATTTTATTATGCGTATGGGAATAATTGTTTTCATACATCCGACTTTAAATGACTTGATAATCCTAGGATGTGTCGTTTTTCAAAGTAATTTCTATATAGTAATTTCCAATAGAATAGATAGTAATCGCTATATGAGACACAGTGTTGCCAGATTGGAGACTTTTTAAATTCAGATTATTTGGCTGTCACCGCTTTTTAAAAATAGTATGCTTCGCCTTATTTTTCAGGATTTTTAATCTATTTCAAATAGACGGAATATTTCTATTCTAAAAAAGCGGTGACAATCAACAATTAGGGGACAAAAAATTCCCCAATCTGGCAACACTGATGAAATATTCTCACATAATTTTGACTTTTAAGTCCTGAATAAAAGTTTTTTATTTTAGTATATATTCTTGTGGGTTTTATATATATATATATATATATATATATATATATATATATATTGGAAAACATTGCATTGCATGGCTGTACAACAGTATTAACGAGGTAAATAAGTTTAGGTAAACGTTGGGGTCCACATATATAACGAAATACCTATACCGTCCCATGTCTTTGAAGCTGGTTTTTAACTTTCTAGCTGTCTGAATAAAATTGTTTTAATAAAAGTAATTCTATGTAATTTTTCTTCCGAAACTGGGGCTCTTGTTTTATATAAATATGTAGAAAAAAATTAACCTGCACATATTTTTACGGTTGTTATTATTATTTTTTAACAAGGTCCCTGGATTTTAGATTTCTTACCATCCCTCTTGCTAAAATTATACAGAAAATCACTTCAGATGCAGCGACAGACTATTTTTCAACTTTTTTCTCATGCAAAAGTATGCTAGAGGAAGAATGGCTAAAATTCTTTAATAGGAAATTTACTACAGAATTTAAATCGGCATTTAAATATCAATTTCAAGCATCGTGGCTTTATTGGTAGTCTTATCGTCCTCAAGGTCTATTCCTGCCCTTTTCGAGGTAATTTAATTTTTTCTTAATATTTAATCCAATGTAAATAACTGTTTATAAAAATCAATGAACACTGTGGCTACCACTTAGTCTTAACATGATTTTCCTAAAAATATGTGGTAATTTTCATTACCGTCCCAACCTCACAATCCCTTTTTTTTTTTTTTAACTGTCCCCTTTTTTCCCTTATCTTCCCTCTTTTTTTATTACCGTCCCTTCTTTAACATCCTTATAAGACACTGTTATGCTAAAATTTTGTACTAAAAATACTACATTATTATTATTTCTTATCTGAATGTCCTGTGGGTATTATGGAAATTCATTATAAGCAAAAATTTAGAAAAAAAATGAAAAGTTAGAGAGGTAATATGGTAAGGAAAATTAAATTCGCAAAGTCAACATAAACATCAGTTAATCTTTGCTGCTGACCATTTTTTTTTTTTAATCATTAAGGCATTCGTCTATAAGTTAAAAAAGTTATTTTTCTAAGTTTAATTTCGTCACATTTTTAATCCTGAAAGTTAAAATTTTCTGAGAATGCCTCATATTTATTATAATAGAAAAACAAAGTTTCTATATTTAAGCTTTTTATATTTATTATCATAAAAAAATAAGCAATAATAAATACTGATTAGCTAAAAAAATTATAATAACCTATATATTAAACTATATATCTGAAATTCAAAAGGAATAGACGATTTGCATACCTCTATATATATTATAACAAATCATTCAATCTGTATCTGAATTGACATATATGCTTAATAAACTATGATGAATTGACCGCTGTCCACTTATATTTGCCACTAAAAGTCACATTCGAAAAGCTATTCATTGTCTGTTTCTCGATTATTCTGCACACCAATGGAACAGATTGTTAATTCAATGTATTTTAAATGTAAGGTTTCAGGTAATAACATCATTTCGTTCCGTCTGATTGGAAATTAACAAGCAGTGAATTTTGAATTAGCGATGAAGTTATTTTGTGTTAAAAGTGCGTTATGCATCCTAATTATTTAGTCCATTGTTTATAAAAAAATAATAATAACTAATTCTGCTGACATTTCCGTTGCATGTAAAGGTAGATAAATTTAATATGAAATAAATTAAAAGCTCTAGTTAATTTGTTGAGAAAACTACAGTAAAACCTACCTCCCTAATGCGACCACGTTCCGTTCCAATAAAAATTGGTCGCTCCGAGAGGTGATCAAGCTAAGAGGTTGATGGAGGTCTTGTTTAAATCTAGATTTTAATTGTTGATATAAGGTAACAATTAATATTATTAAAGTTTATTTTTCACATTAGGAAAAATTATGAAAATTTAAGTATCAAAACAAAAGTAAATTACATAATTTAATTAGTGCAGAGTTAAAAAAATGAACCTTCACGTTTGCTTTCATTTTAAGATTTTATCTTCTATAACTTTTATTTTGAAGTCCTTTCGAAATTCAGTAAATAAATGCTTTTTTTTTTTTTTTTTTTTTTTTTTTTGGACAGGAAGAAATTATGATGATTTGATTAATTTATCAATTTCTTTGAGTGTTTCCTGAAAGAATAGGGCAGGAAAGTTTATTGAACGTCACTCTTACTTTGTCATCAGAGTTAAATTCATTGCCTAAAAAAGGCACAAAGTGGTTTAAGCACTTAAAAGTTACCGGAATAAATACAAATTCTAAACTTAGTTTAGAAATTTGATGAATAATGCGTTCTCCGGAATTAATATTCTAATAAAACCGTCTTCAAGCGACCTGGAAAAAACGGGATTTTTTCATTTTCTTCAAATAAATTGGTCGCTCATGGATGGAGTTGAACTGGGGTGGTCTCTGAATAGAGGTAAAATTAGTTTTGAGCCTATGGGAATGAATTTCGTCCCATGAAAAAATGGTCGTTCAGGGAGGTGGTCGCACAGAGAGGTTTCACTGTATATGTTTTCCTTTTTTGTTTGTTTATATTTTTTTTATCTCTCACTATTATTAAATTTTAAATATTTATTTCCATAAAATATAAAGTGCAACGTTATCAAAAGCGATATAAAGAACTGAATAGGGCGAAAAACTGTAAATAAAATTACATACTTATCTAATACTAGATAATAATATTAAAGTATCAGTTTTAATTTTTTAAGGCGACAGTGGGCGTTCAGAAACATTTTCTACAGTGTTTGCTGTATTGTTTTGAAATTTAACACACATACAATTTGTGAAATAATTAAGAAAATTTCTTAATTTCATAAAAAAAATATTAGTATGCAGATGAGTAATTAATAATATACTAATTAGTCATACAAATTAAAAATGCTCCATTCGTATTAAATTTTGTTTCAGAAACTAGTAATTTTTTTAGGATAGCTTTATGATATTATATCAAAAATTGTTATACATTTTTAAATTATTCTAAGTAACTTGGTAGAAAAAAAATTAAAAACCTTCAATACTTTTTGTTAAATTTCTTAGATCTTTGTTCAATTTGAAGAAAATGATCTTGTAATTTGGAGTTGTCGTGCGCGCAAGTAAAAAAATATAGATTTTGAGAAAATCAATTTAAACATAAATGTTTCGCTTGAAACAGACCATGGCTAATTTAATTTTTTTCTATATAACGAGCGCCATTTTACGAATATTTTGATGCGGTTTGTGGAAAATTGTTTAAAAAACATTAGCTGACAAATGAATTAGAAACAAAAAATCCATTTTATAAAGATTTAAAGGTTCATACGTCCCCTTAAGGAAGCAACACATTATGAAAAAAAAATAATCATATATTTCTATCATTCATTACAGTATGTTTTATGAAATTACCTCTCAAGATCTTGCAAAAAATTATGAAAATTCTGACATATATATGAAAACAGGTAAAAGATGAACTAAGGATGTTTATTTAAAATTTTTTTAGTGAAATTTGTTTATCGAATTTTTTTGCACACTAATTAGTGTTTTTCTGTAGAATTACCAAAAACATTAAAAAAAGAAAGAGTCTTCTTGCAAACAAGAAATATTCCCGTTTACTTATTTTTTAGAAAGAATTCTTTTCGAATTTATGCTTACATATAATAAAAAACCACCACTCAAAAAAGTGTGTTTTCAAAGTATATCGTTACAAACTCTAATTTTTAAAGGAGAAAAAAAAAATATAGTAAATTATTGCATTGCATTTCTTCTTCATTTGGTAAATGTAAATTTATTAAGAATGAAGTTTACTTTCCTTGTTACATTGATATGTATACCGCGTAAACAATACATTTTTTTTTTAAAAATTCAATTTTGTTGAAAAAAAATAAGCTCTCAATCACAATGTAACTGAACGATGCTGATTTCTGCAATATACATGTTAAATATGTGTTTTGAAGTTGTCAAATTAGCATCGGCTCGTGCAGCACATTTATACTTCTTCACATTTATTCTCTCAGTCACATCCATTGAAAATGTTTCATATTTCATCGTCTAGGTTTGTGTTACATATCGGACCGCTCGGCCATTGCCGTCTCAATACTCAAGGCCTCCGGTGTGATTTAGTGACGTACCAAATGAAGATTAACCCCTTGAAGGGCAAGCAATTGCGTTTGTGTAATGCTTAATTCCCACCGTAAATTTAGAAAAATTTTATTTTAAAATAAGGAAAAACAATTTTACGACTTTTCTCCACTAAAGTCAGTAATCTAAAATTTCCTAAAATTTTTCTGGTGCAAAAACCTGATTAATCGTAGGTGGTATATAATATATCCCACCGCCCCTCAAGGGGTTAAGGGGCGGCGGTAACGTGCCGTGAATCAGTATTTGCTTTGTGCAGACTAAAATAATGCATGCAGGAATCAGAGAGCAGTAGAAAGATTTGGTTTTAGAACACGAGAGTGTTATTATCATTCAAAATGTACGCTGTTTGATCAATACATAATCTTGTAATTTAGAGGATAACCTTATTTTAAGTATGAGTATAGTCATGAATTGTTGTTTTTACACAGCGACAGGAAAATAAAGTTTACACAGCAAAAGAGAACATGTTAATGGTTTCATAGGAAATATTTTTGATTCTTTTAACAAGTTCACTGGAGATTTTTTAGAGTATTCATATTGTTCGACATACAGCTGAGAAATAAACAGCCAGAAAGCTTGCAAGCGGAAAATTCAATTTCCCGATACTTTAAATAATTTGGCATCAGATGAATGTCGACTTTATTATCATTAGCTTAATACCGTACTCTATCACTATAAGAAGCAAAAACTTAAGAAACTATACACTATAAGAGCACACTATATATAGCACACTATATAGCACTATAAGAAAAAAATCGTTACAGTCAATCCGTTAACAACGTAAATTATTTATTATTAATATATTTTTTAATAAGAGAATTTACTATCAGTCTAATCTTCCTTAACTCCAATAAAATAACCAACTTATAATAGCTGATGAATTTTCCTCATATAAGCACTCATACTTGTAAAACAATTTGATCGTCTTTGATAGTTTTATTAATGTCGATGTCATTATTTATTTTAATTTTAATTCTGAAATTTAGAATTTATTTAGTACATTTTATGTTTACTGTTTTATTTTTATAAAAAATAAAAAGATTCAAATGATATAAGTGGCTTTAAATTCGATCACAAATCTTACGCTCCAGTAGCCTGTCAGTGATATTTAATGTATTATCTCCTGTTTAAACAATATTGTTTGAGGATATAAAAAATAAAAATATTTTAAAAATTGACAAAGCCAAAATACTTTTTGTTAATATGTTTCTTTTAAGAGTCATGCTTAATTTCAAATTTCAAATTTAGATACTGAAGATACATTTTATATCAGGAGGGAAATATTATTCAGTAACACATCAGCATGACGTATTTCAAAAAATAATTTGTATCTAATGTTGTTCTAAAATTAATGATAGTAGTGAAAAAATAAATATGTATAATAATAAGATGTATAGTGAAAATGACATAAATACCCACAAATGCATTTTCTAAAATTATGAATTATCGATATTATATTGCAATTGAAATATATAAAACACAAAACGGAAATTAAATATAGTTAAATAAATATTCCTATTATATTAGGCAAAGATTCATTTAAAGAATACCTTTAACACTAAAAATACCGCATTTCTTGTATACCTAGAAATACTAGGGTAGTTCATACCTGAACCATGGTCTTCAGAGATGTTATTTTTGTTTTGTATGGGAAATATAGACACACAGTATTGGTTGATGTTTAATACCATGATTTTTAATTAATGATTAATACAATTTAGTTGTATATATAATACGTGAATTATTATACTGCTAACAAAACGCAGAACCAACAATGTGAAAAATGTCCAAGACGGGAATCGAACTCGGAACCCCTGGAATAGAGCTCCAGGTTCTGTACAATTTAAGCTAAGAGGACGATGCCCAGCTCAGCATTCTCACTAACATATATTGGTAAGGCTGCAACTGCAGCACAAGATTGAATAGTCTTCATAAGCACATAATCATTCGGCGAAACATGAGACACAAATTAACCCAGCTTCGGTGAACCCATATATAATATTCATTAACTGAAAGATTATTTAATATTATATACAATTTAGTTTTTAGACTTTTACATAATATGGAATTTAGTGAATAGATACCACCAAAGAAAATATTAATTTCTAATTTCAGAGTAGATATTTTAAGATTTTGACGGCTCTTTTAAATAATATATATAGAAATGTTTTATGGATTTACATTCTGTAATAATGTTCCTACATATTAATAGTTTATTAAAACGCAATAAATTTAAATAGATGTAGCTTCGTGATATTTTCCTTTACTCGCATTATAAGATTTTCCATCCAATTGATTCACGCAAAATGTCATGGTCTTTGTTTCTTTTTTTTTATTGTGCTTAATCCACATACAATTTATGAAAAAAAATTTACGTACAGAATTAGTTTTATTGTCTTAGTACTGCTCTTTCTTGCAACGTTTTCATTTGTTTGAAACTTCTGTGATGTTCATATACGGCTAACTTGCTAACGGTTATGTCTAACGGTTTCTTTTGCAATGTATTTCTTTCTGAGCTTCTCTGTTAATATTTCAAAATATATATTCTAAAAACACACTCAAAATATATATCAAACATTTAATTGCTAAAAAGGACGTCAAATGTTAATAAAATACATTAAAAGATCTTAATAATTTGGCATGTTTCGATTGAATTTACTCAATCATCATCAGAAAACAAGTAAACACTAAGATGGAAAATGACAATAAACTATTACAAATGAAATTTAAAAATAAATAAATAAAAATTTAGTGTTTATTTGTTTTATGATGATGATTGAGTAAATTCAATCGAAACATGTCAAATTATTAAGATCTTTTAATGTATTTTATTAACATTTGACATCCTTTTTAGCAATTAAATGTTTAATATATATTTTGAGTGTGTTTTTAGAATATATATATTTGAAATATCTTTAATGGACGTATAAGAGATCTTCTGTTTATAATTTAATATTCTCTGTTAATGTTAAAATATATAATCTTCTGCTGATATGATAATCTATGGAATTTTTAAAAACTTCACAAACATTTATGACCGCTAGATCACGACCCGCTAGATTTTGTATAGGTCATCGACCAGAAGATATTGAACACTGCGGCCCTATCTTTCATACAGATCCATTTTTCGCTTCTTCCAATTCACGTTGTAGTGGTGATATATTTTGTATCTTTCTCACATGTTTTTAATTCTTTCCTTAATTTTGTATTTTCTTCAAAACATTTAAGAATTAGTAGTGTTCTATGACTTCCTTCACAGCATTTACGTTGCTATTTTCATTCAGCTTACTGACACTTGAATTTGATTCGGACGATGAGATTTTATAGGAATTTTCACCAAAATTTTTTGCGTCATTTATGTCAAGATTGTCATTATTATCACATGTAATATCGTCACAAAATAATTTTATGAAAATTTCACTTCACAATTTAAAAATTTCCTCATTCGAAAGACCTCCGCCATGATGCCATCCCTATAAATGTGCGACACTGAAATACCACAAAAAACATTTTTTTTTTTTTTTTGGCCCCGCGTTGTTTATGATACGAAAAATGTTCTTTTTACTTTTCTAAGGTATAACAGAAATAACAACATTCTACAACATTCTAACATTAGCTTGAAATAAGATAAAATCTGACATACCTGTCTTGCAGTTGCATAACACATGTGTGACCAAGCCATCCACCATTCACAAATCGCCTTCAGTGAAAAAGAAGTGCAAATCATCAACTTACATTATGCTTCTGTTATTGAAAAAAAGTAAAGTTAAATGCACTATTCAAATAAAATAAAAAGTCATTATTTTGTATGAGTCAGCGATGACCCACCACCGTAATTCTAGGTATATAGAGTTGTAGATAAAAAATATATATATATCGTTCGATTGCAACTAAATTCGTGTTAAGACATTATACTGAGTATTTATTTGAGTTACTGAAATATCCATAATTAATAATATATTATTTTTCCTTTTAAAACTAATCGTGAAGTTCACCAAACGATAATTTATTATTTTCAAATGCAACGCCTATGAAATATTTAATTTCTAAGAAAGCATAATAAGAAAGCCTACAGAAGGTTGACATTTTTTGTATAAAAATATGCAACATTATTTGTATGCAAATTTATCGTTAGTTTGCACAATAATAATTAAATCGAAACTTTTAATGCCCATATTTACGGCGTCTGATGCAAATGACCAACAAAGAGAGAAACTACAAAACTGAGCAAACGTAACTAAATTTATTGCCTTATTTATAATTATTTATAAATTTATTTATAATTATTTATAATTATTTATAAATTATATTATTTACAAAATTATTCAAAACATTTTAAACACGAGACAATAAGGAAAAATAGTGTTATATTTTGCATTCACACAGTGCATTTTTATCTTACCAATCTGCATACCATTTAAACAGAAATACAAAAAGATATTGAGCATTCTATTGCTTCATATATCGAATGGAATAAATATAGAGAAATGTTACCAAACTTTTAAGATTTTATGTTAAAAATGTCATTGATTTCCAATTACAAGATTTGATCTTGTGATAGTTGCATAAAGAAAATTAAAATTGGAGATTTGCGAAACTAATTTCTGATGTATCCACTAAATATTTGGTGATAAATTTTCATAAAGCTGTACAAGAACTAATCATAGATAATATAATATTATATATGACTCATGAAGTTTCAAATGTTCTAAATGCAATTCTGAAAGCATTTGTTAATTTTATGTAGAGAAAATCTTGTACGCATTAAACGATTTTTTGTAATTTCGTATAAATTTCTACTTTAGATATAAGAGATAATTTTGAACATTTGTGCTATAGATAAATTTTTAAATAAATTCTTCTTATTGTAGAATTTCGAATAAACGAACAATCTGTGAAAATACAACTAAATATGAAATATATTAACAGATTGGTTTCAAGTAAAATAATGTGTCGCCATATATTACCTGCAGGAGCGTAAGTTGCACAGCGGTTAAAATTATTGAAAGAATCAAGTTCGTTTTTTTTTTTTTTTTTTTCATTTTATTAAAGATACACGATAGTACACGATAATTTTTCAGAAATGAACATTAACATTATTATAAACTTTCAATTTTTTTTTGCGATTTAACAAAATACCAAAACAACATGGTGCATTTTGTGCATAATGTTTAAATATAAGGACTAAAATTAAAATAAGTAATTTCGCATAAATAAACTCGAATTTCCAAAATGTTCCAAATTTTACAATTTAAAATCATTAAAATTTGAATGAATGTTAAATGTCAATTTACTATGATATAGTCTTGACGAGAACAGCTCAACATTTTGACAAATGAATATATACAAAAAATATGAAAGAAAGGCAATACAAGAAATAGTTACCATGAGTATTTGGAAATACTTCTCTTAAAAGCTGAAGCAACATTTTAGTTTAATTAAAAAACTCTGAATGATAAATTAGAGAGTGTGTAAAAATATGTGTAGCTTGTTTGTAAAAATATGTATAGAATGTTATGTATCGATGCACAGCCCCCATTTTAAAAGTAAATGCATCGTGCTCCCATACCAATATAAGAATGCAATTTAATATTTTATTTTAATATTTACAGCTGCTATATGTTGTTGATCCACAAAATATATTTTTTATGTTCTTTTGTAAAATAGAAAATAAAGGATAAACATTTTGTTGAAATTTTCAGTTACAAATGTCTGTTCTATTACAAGTCTGTAATATGTTAACAAAATTTTTTTAATTAACATTGAAAATTAAAAATAATGTAAAATACACGTTTTTAAACCTTTTGAGATTCAGTAAAGTATTTTAAAGCTTACAAATTCGTTTAATCTAAACACAGCAAAGTTGACATTCAAAATATTTCTTTAACATAAAATTTGTTACTGCATATCCTGTATTACTTACATGGTATTAAAAGGCGCTATATTTGCTTATATTGTTAGTGAAAGATTGAGTATCATAAAGGAATATTTCTCTAAGCATTCTATATATATTTAGACTCGTTCAGTTAATGCACGTAAGAAGATATCACATAAAAGTTATTATCCTGCTATTATTTCCATTTCGCTGAATAAAAACAAAAGTATCCATTGTATAAATATTTCTATGGAGACAAACAATATTTCTATGGAGTTGAAAGAATAAGCGTTGTAGTTATAAATAAGCATATCTTTATTATTCGGTAGAATGTAAAACGATGATAAAATTGCATTTCTTCGTTGTTTATTAACGGAAAATAAATATTCAATCTAATAATTATTAGTATAATACGAATGCTCTATGTAGGTTTACAGCTAAATAATTGCAATCTTTGAATCTTGTAATCTTTGAATGTGACACACATTGGGTAAGAAGAGTTCTATATTTATGATAAATGACTCTAAATTTTTTTAACTAAAAGTCCGTTGAAAATATCGTTGGAACAAACAAGTTGTACCATTGATTCTGCAGCATTTTAATATTCTGTAATATGCTTGCATTATATTTAAGCAACGTCTTGAAAATAAAGTTTTTCCAAGAAATTTAATTTTTTAAATTGCGGAGTGTTTAAAAATTACATTAATCACAAAATATTATAAGCTAAATTCAATTTGTGAGTCAAAAAACATTTAAGTTGAAAAATAATAGTCCAGTTTATATTTGAAAACAAGTAAATGACATGTGATTTTAAAATCCCTTAACAATTAACTGTGTTGATTAATTTTGTTTTGAATAATTTCTTTTTTTTCTTTATGTGCATGATTTTTCATTCTTTAATTCTTTCGTTATTTTTATGTTTTAGTATGCATTAAAATATCCTTTATCAATTAACTGTGTTGATTTTTTTTTATGTACATGATTTTTCATTCTTTAATTCTTTCGTTATTTTTATGTTTTAGTATGTATTAAAATATCCTTTATATGTTTCCCAACTCTTTGATTGCGGGCCATGACTATTTTTATATTCAATATCATCATAATTTACAAACAAATTTCTTTCTTGTAGGTGGGCCCACTTTTAGATGTTTATATCGTAAATTAGTAGACATGGGTGAAAAATTATAGCATACGCTTTATTTTCATAAATATACCTTTGTGAATTTAATTCAAAGTATATATATATTAGTTTGATGTTTTTAGAACCAATAGTGAGTAGAGTACCTCCTACTGGTAGATGAATAGATTAGATCTCTTATGGCTAAGCGAAAGTGCAACGTTATTAACACTTCTAATGATTAAAGAAAGAAATTAAAAACTGAGATGTTTTATACTTCAAGATTGGCTGATAGTTTTTTACTGACTCTTTTATGCAGTTTGAATTTGAGTGTGAAATATTCTATCCATGAACTGATATCTATTTTTTGCTGAAGTAAAATAATTTTAATTAAAATTGATTTTGTATTAGTAGATTTTTTCCCTAATCTAATCGCATTCAAACATTTATCTTCCAACATTTTAGAGTGACTTTACCAACAAATTTGAGAAAACAAAAATTCAAGCATAACTGGGTTAATCAAATATATTTAACGACCTGGAAAAATAGTGACGGGCTATTAGATAAGTTAAGTGCTTTTGGAAGTCCCTATAACTATAATATTAAATTAATGTATTTTTTCTCAGAAACTACCAAAGATATCCATTTATTATTTTATATTCATAATATAAATAATACTTAATAAAGTAAAGTGAACTTAGAACCAGACATTCTTTAGTTATGTTTTGTTTAAAAAAATCTTGAATAAAAAAGACTTTTAAATTGTTATTTAAAAAAAAAAAAAAAAAAAAAAAAAAAGCAGTTTTTCAAAGTAAAACGTTTTTATAAAATTTCTGCACCAATGTTTGTCACAAAAGTCATTTCAGATTGATCAGGTATATGTATGAAATATTAACCAAAATTACAAAATATAATATGAAGTAGTTTCTATAAAGTATGAACAGTCGTGAAAAAAAAGTAAACACCCCCTACTAACTCCTCAACAAATTATCGTAGACGGAAGTTACTGATACCAAACGATTGGAAAAAAAGTCTACTTTTAAATGATGTATATAAAATTTGCTTAGGAGGTCATCTACATATTAAAACGAATCCAAATTTCATTTTTGTCAATGGCAATAGCCAATTTTAACAAGATATTTTAAATCTTCGGTTCAAACTATGCCGAGACACCAAATTTCAAGTAATTTGAATGATAAGTTTTTGAATTATAAACATTCAAAATTTAGTGATTCTAATGTTAAATTACATTTTCATATTTTTATTTATATCTCCTGAAAGTATGCTCCTAATGTGCTATTTTTTTTTTTTTTGTTGCAATAATACTAATATACCCAAACATAAATACGCTGAATTTGCAATTTTTATAATTTTATGATATTAATTATGAATTATGAAATTAATATTAGGAAAAAATGTGAATTGCAACCTACATTTTTTTGATGGATTTAGATTTATTAAGTCCTGCTTTACGGAAAACCAAAATTTCACATATTTCTTCCGCCTTGATTAAGAAAGGGGCTCTCTCGGTTAACAATCGAGTACGGGACTTCAATTTGGCCCTTAAAATACGCTCGTATTACAATAATTATTTTATAGGAAACTTATAGTGCGAATTGCATAAAAATTCATTTTTAGGTTAATTGAAGGGTGTAGAGTTCATTTATGATGTCAGAATTGTGTACTGCTATTAAAAAAAAACAAAGTTATGGTCCGTTTTAATATGTAGATGGCCTTTAAGCAAATTTTATATACATCATTTAAAAACTTTCTTCTACGATAATTTGTTGAGGAGTTAGTAGGGGGTGTTTAGTTTTTTTTTCCCACGACTGTACATAGAAGTTTAAAAAAGCAGCATTTTGAGAAAACAGAGTATAAAGTTTACGTGTGTAATGTTTATGTTTGATGTAATCATACTGAAATACCTAATTTTTTAACTCCTTGTTGTCGTAGAAGCAAAATAATTTGCTATTCTAAAGGTAAAAAAAAAAACGAGTCAAAATATTAAAAGAAATAAGTTTTCTCATGAATTTCACTACTATCTGTCTCTAAAGAAATATATTTTTTCACCCAAAATTTGAATTTATTTTGGAAAATTTGTAGTATTGAAAATGTGATTTTCTTTTAGTATTACCAGATTATTAATAAAGAAAAAATGGAAGAATGTAATTCTTATTATATTTAACGAAAATTGTGTTTAAAACAACCACATATCATTTAGTAAATCTACCTTCAGATGAGAATTGCTTATTTAATGGTAAAATACCAAAAATGATAATTATGTTCATATATCATCTTCTCAGGTAATCATTCAACCTTCATCCTATCATCCCGAATGACACATCTACCAGATAAAGGTTGATGTATTGAGTGCAACCCACTTATATCTGTCATTCTGGATCGCAGAAGAAAAGCTCATGGTATTTTGTCTCTTTCTTTTTTGCTGAATCAGTAGAAAAGTCTGATAATTGAATTTTCTGCAATAGAATATTTCAATATATCTTGTTAATTTTCTGTTTGCTTATGAGTTGCATTGAGTTATCAGATTTGTGTGTATTTATTAATATTCAAAAATATAAATAAAAATATATAAAATATTTTTTTCATAAAACGTTAGATACTTATTTCAATTATACATAGAACAAAATTCTTACAAACACGTATTAAATTCGAAAGCATGATTGTTCAGCCATTATGACATTTATGTCTTCTATTATGACATTTATGACTCTGATGTCTTCCTAAGGCACATAATTATTGTTTTTAGCATATTTCTTGTGCACGGGTATTCTTTAAGCGAGGCTTAGTTTGTCTGATCAATGAAAATCCACATTTCCTAATGAAATACCACTAATTGGAAATTTATGGGTTTGGGTCAATTGGATTATTGAACTAGTAGAATGGAAATTAACTTTTTTCATATTATTGTAAGTTGCATTAAACATCGTATTTTGTTTCTTTTTCATTTCGCTGAATCAATAGAAGAGTCTGATAATTGAATATGCTGGAACAGAAAATTTGAATTTATCTAGCTAAATTTCTGTCTGCTTATCAGTTACATTAAATTACTATATTTGTATATAAAATATATGGTGTGTTTACTTTTAGTTACTAAAATTCCATGAATATAATTAAAAGAATCAATATTAATAAAATACTTTTTAACGATCTGGGAAAATAGTGGCATGCTTTTGAATAAGTTAAAAGAACTGTAATTTTTTTTTTTTAATTGTTTTCGAAAAATTGTATATTAGAAATGTCAGTTTTTTGGAAAATTACCAAAAGAAGAAAAACAGAAAGAACTTAATTTTTACGAAATTTTACGAAATAACTTAAATTTAACGAAATTTCATTTTTAAACAATCACATACATTTTAGTATATCTAATTCAAGATAGAGAAGAGTTTTCTTTAATTCCAAAATCCATATATATATATATATATATATATATATATATATATGTTCATATATCAACATTTATTTCTACTCAGGTAATCATTCAGCCTTATTCCTATCAAACTGAATGACACATCTAACAGATAAACGATGATGTACTGAGCGCAACTCACTTATATCTGTCATTCTGATTCACAGAAGAAAAGCACATCATATTTATCTCTTTTATTTTGCTGAATTAATAGAAGAGTCTGATTATTGAATGTTCTGCAGTATAATATTTGAATTTATCTTGCTAATTTTCTGTCTGCTTACGAGTTACATTGAATTGCCATATGTATGTTATTTATTAATATTCTAAAATATAAACTAAGTAAATCTTTTTATAAAGCTTTACATATTTATTTAACTTCTTCAGACAACAGAGTTCTTACAAACAAGTATTAAATTTGAAAGCAGGATTGTAGTAGCATGAGGAAATTTAAACTCTGACGTCTTCCTAAGACACATAATTGTTGTTTTAAACATATTTCTTGTGCTCAGATATTCTATAACCGACGCTTAGTTTGTCTGATCTATGTAAATCCACATTTATTAAAGAAAATTAATTCCAGAATTTTGGGTTTCAGACAATTCTGTTATTGTTCTAGTAAAATGAAAACTAAATTTATTCATATCATTATAAATTGCATTAAAGTTTAAACATTTACACTACTTCAAAATAGAGACGTGTCTTGTTTAATAATAAAATACTAAAAATGATAATTATGTTCATATATCATCATTTATTTCCTCTCAGGTAATAATTCAGCTTTATTCCTATCATTCTAAATAACACTTCTACCAGATAAACAATAATGTATTAAGCGCAACTCACTTATATCTGTCATTCTGAATCACAGAAGAAAAACACATCGTATTTTATAACTTTCATTTTGCTCAATCAATAGACGAGTCTGATAATTGGATCTTCTGTAGTGAAAATTTTTAATTTACCTGGATAAATTTCTATCTGCTTATAAGTTACATTGAATTACTATGTTTGTTTATTTATTAATATAAAAAAATAAACTAAGTAAATCTTTTTATAGGTCTTTAGATATTTATTTTAATTATTGTTAGAGCAGAATTCTTACTAACACGTGTTAAATTTGTGTGTTTTCAGAAAACTTATTTTTTGGCAGATTTCAAGACAAAAAATGTGTACAGAAAAAACAAATAAAAAAATACTTATAATTTCTCTCTCTCTCTCTCTCTCTATATATATATATATATACATATATATACATGTGTGTGTGTGTGTGTGTGTGTCTACATTAAATTAATGATTCACTCACATAGGTAATTTATTGACATAGTAATTACACAATAGTACAATTCTTTTAATATTTGAAAGACTAAGATAATTATGGTATTTCAGATATGGTTATTCTGAAATACATGCGCAATTAACAAGCATAATAACAGAAACTTGCTTTGATCAAAGCTTGTTAATGTAAGCTATTTCAACAGAGCAAATCTTGTATTACATATAACGGATTGAAATCATTTATGTTATAGGCAGCAGTTGACAGCCTGTAATAATTTAAACTCCTTCAGTTAAGTTTACAAACTCATTTCAATATTAACGTGTTATTACTTGTTCACATATTTAGTTGTTAAATACTTTTCTTTTTTAGTTCCCTGAACGTATGCATATGTCTCACTAACTTCTTACTAATTACGGAAAGTATATGAAGTATCAAATATGACATAATGTGAAAAAATTTTTAAGATTTTATTTTCGGCATCAGTAACTGATAACATTTTCTTTTATAAAAAATAATAAAAAAAATTGTATGTGACATATTTACATGAAATATACATGGATTCCATAAAGGAATGTTCCAGTTTAAATGGTTCAGTATAACAGTTTAATTTCGATTATTTACAACAAATCATATATGAAATTGAAGATAACCTATGCAAGTTTTTCTTACGAATTTTCAATATGTACAACTTTAGTTATATGACTCACATCCAACCTAAAGTCCAATATTTCCAGCACTGGCCATAAAACGGCCAATAATATGGTCAGAATAGTGTTAAATTACGGTTGCGTAACCGTTTTCGATAAAAACGGTCAAATAACTGGACAGAATGCTTCAAATATTTAACAGTGCAAGATGCCATTTAAAATTTTTAAGAACACACTGAATCAAACTTATTTTATAAAAGAAACTGGGGTCGCAATTCTTAAGTCTATTCTCAGTCTTAAATATTCACTTATACACTTCCTAACACTACAAATACATTCCCTCAAATCCGCACGGCTTTCGACCAGAGGTTGTGCGGATTTCAGAATTTTGCGGATGTCTGGTCATTGCTTTGTTTACATTTTTTAATTAGTCATTTGAATGTAATAATGCAATCAAAATTATAGTGAATGCTTGAAATATAGTAAAATGTTAAAATAATTAAGTGACATAATAAGCTAAAATGGTGATAAGTACGATAATTTTTTAAATGTTAAATTATTAATAATTAAAGCCAAGTAAGTAATTAATAATGTATAATTAAATATGCATAATAAAAATAAGATACATTTTTCTTGAATTATTCAATGAATTTTTCCTCATAAAGGTACTCTATTAATTACATTAAAATCATGAAACAAAGAAATTTTATTTCAGGTTTAGTCAATCTTAATATCAAAAAAGCTTGTTTAACAGATAAATATATTTGGTGAAAAGATTGCGATTACCAGTAATATCAGCGATAGCTTGATTTTTATCAGAAATAAATTTATACTTCCTTCATGGAAAACCATTAGTTCAGTCATATTATCGAGAATTACATATTAAAGTACATAGCCCACATAGCATTTTTAGTTTGCAGAAAATTTGCAGAAGTCTTGATTTGAAAACCTGCAAAGTAGCTCAGCATGACACGACTGAAAGTTCATAACAAGACGGCAGCAAGATAACGTAAACGCTGAAGTCACCACACTTTGGACTTGCAGCTATCTTGTTGTGCAAGTTAAGGGGTGTCAGGACTCTTAAAATTGGAAAAAATGAAAATAAAAAGACCTTTTCCAACATTTAATATCTTAAAATGTATTTGATTTTAAGACACAATTTTAATTGGAATAAAATATATAAGTATGTTCTTTCATTTCGTGTATTTAAAAAATTATAAGATGCAGAATTAGCATTTACAGGGGGCTCCAAACTGTTAGACATTTTTCGAGCAAAAAATCGGCATAACAGCTTACGCGCACGATTACAAAATAAGTGTTGCCACTAGAATGAAAATTTTGGTACCTACTTATACTTCAAATTATAATAATTACCCTGAATCTAAATAAATTTGTATTTAAAGCTTTTTTATATTTTTAATACAAAGTTGTATTCAGCTAATGCAAAATTAAGAAAATTTCAACAGTATAATCCCCTAAAAAAGTATTATTTTGAACAATAAAAAGGAAATTTTAGGTTCAGTTTATACAGACTAACATCAAACATATGTTTTGAAAATTTCATGAAAAAATATTCATAAGTTTTTGAGATATCGTGCGCGTTATGCCCAAAAACGTCATTTGGAGAAAAATGGCTTCAAAGTTTCCGAAACGACGCTTCAGCTATCGAACGTGTATAAATTTAAAAGCCATAACTTCAGTTCTATTAGGAATTTCAAGGAAACAATTATATCACAATATTCAGAAAAGATAGGAGTTAAACATCTAAAAAAATTAAAATTTCGAAATTTTTAAGCTTTAAGAGTCCCGAGGCCCCTTAAATTCATGCTGTATAAAATTATTACAAATTAACGGCAAACAAGTAATAAAAAGTACAGAAAACTTACTGAAAAGTTGTAATCTTTCCATGCCACATTAATTCGAGCCTTTTTGTTATTTCATAAGTATGGCGTTTACAAAAAGCGGTGCCATCTGAATAAAATTTCTGCAATTTCTGCGTATCTGCTGATTGTCTATTCTCTCATCAGAGGGATTTTTTGCTTTAGTCACTTTCGTGAATTAAAAACATTCTTGCCTTCAGTTTCACATCAAACACTCATGCAAGTAGATGATGATACACCTTGCGGGAGATTTGCTTTTAATTTCCCAATTCAAATTTGTCACGGCAATATAATATCAGAAAAAAATCAAACTTGCTGCTAATGTTCATACTATCTGCGGTATCTCAACTGTGTCGAATAATTGGGTAGCACAGAAACATATCATATAAGATCTTTTATAAAACTCCAAAGGAAATAAAATCGCAAGGCTCTAACGGTATTTAAATCTTGATCCCAGCAATTACGGTTTACCTTCGTGATTCGGCCTTTTGCTTATGTGGTACTGGAAGTAAGTAAATAACAAAGCAGTAATCTCGCATGCGCTTATCTAAAACTGTTTGATCTATTCTTTATTTGTGTCCTTGAAACAACATTTTACAAAGATTACAGCCAATACTATAAAAATTTATAACTAAGAGATACTTTCATGGACACCGTGTATAATTTCTACCTACTAACATATTTTATAATTTTCAGAAAAAGAATCAGGTACATAAATAAAACATATCAAGGTGCACACTATTTTAAATTTTATATAGCTCGAATATTAATAGTGAAGAAAATACAAGACATAATTAAATCTTAAAAGTT
This sequence comes from Maratus speciosus, assembly GCA_963932465.1. Classification (NCBI taxonomy): domain Eukaryota; kingdom Metazoa; phylum Arthropoda; class Arachnida; order Araneae; family Salticidae; genus Maratus; species Maratus speciosus. The sequence goes on along the minus strand of OZ010786.1, from coordinate 538,121,969 downwards.
TAGTTTTACATCATTTTATTATTTACTCAATCAAAGTGATTGGTAAATATATATGAATGGACTATCCTTTTGAAATGGGTTAAGTAGTACCTAAGCCATGAGTAAAAAAAAAATTGACTTAAATTGCAAATCTCTGTGTATTGGTGTACATTGGGTAATAACAGACCTACAAGATTCACGCAGAAAGTAGTACAGGCAATATATAGTATCCACTCATGTAACAAAAGAGGCAGAGCATTAGTACTTTAAGCCAAATGCCTTCGGTATAACTCCAGGTTTGGATAAAATTTCACTCGCTCGGAAAAAAAAAAATTCTCAATTGTTATGATATAGTTACCAATCAATATAATTGCAGTCAATTGCCAATCGATGTAATTGATTCCCAAAACTTTACTTTTAGAGAACTTTATTAATTTTAATTCATTTATGCTGATTGGTAATGATACCATACGAATTGATTTTTTTTTAACTGAGTGTAATAGTATCAAAAAATAATGTGCAATAAAGTAAAAAAACAACAACAAAATTTTGCTTGAATTGCCCAAGCTCCAGTTTTTCCACTACCTGGGATAATAACGGACCTTTATAATTTACCCAGACAATTAAAATGATAGGTTAAGGAGGCTGAACAGACGTTAGTAATTTAAAACAAACATCTTTTTTTTAACGCACAGAAAGAAAATTATTTCACTCGGTCTGAAAATAAATATTAAATGCTATGCTATCGGTTACCAATCAATATCATTGAGTGAAAAGTAATTAATGTTTTCTATGTATGAACTGTTTAGTTAAATCTCATCACCTGGAATACTATATTCGGATGGATTGTCAGTGAAGATTCTATTGGCAATATGGGTGTCTAAGTGACATGCAACCTCTCAGTTGTCAATCCAGACAGCTCAATAGGCAAAGTGTTGGTAATTTAAGGCAAAGGTTTTGAGTTCGACCTGCACACTTTTCTACTTAGGGAAAATGTACAGTCGCATGTTTTGGTTTTTGACGTGACGTGACGTTTGACAATGACTTTAAATATTATCAATCATTTTTTATGGAAATTTATATATATATATATTATTTCGTACACTAAATTTGTTAAACATTTCCTGGACCTTATATTTGGTACTTAAAAGGCATCCTCTATGTTCTAACAATTAAATACAAAATATGTCTGTTTCTGTACGACGAAAACATGCCGAGTGGTAATACTTTAAATTTATGGAATTTCAGTGTTTTTTTTTTTTTTTTTTTTTTTTTTTTTTTCATTTTTTAGTCATTATGAAATGATGAGTTTTCATATTGCCGGAAAACTGTAAAATTATACAAAATAATAATAAATCAACATGGTATATTTTTATAATTAAAGAATAATTATTTTTCTCTTGTTAAATGATAAACGTTTTTTTTTCTTCTAAATGTACTAGTATGGATGTGCCATAAAAATTTTAATTATGTTTGAAGAAGAAATATTTTATCGTAAATGTATATTTTATGTATTATGTAATATATTTTATCGTAAAATCATAAAGAACATTTAAATTTTGATCTAATAACATGGTATACATAAATTTCCAAGTTACCACACACTTTCATCATATAAATGCTATAGTTATATCTTGGGTGAATGAAACTAGCGGGGTACTTTGCTTCTAAGTCATAAGAGTGAGAAATGTTAGTCAGGTATCTTTCGAGTAACATAATAGGAAGAGCATGCCAAGAGATTATAAGGTATTAAACTTCGAGTGATGGTCAGGACGTTTTTACTCATTTGGAATAGACCTCAGCTGTGTTACTCCAGACTTCATGATAATTTATCGAGTTTAAAACACTTTCTTATGAATATTTAAAATATTTTTGGAATTACAACTACATGTTTGGCCGTCATAAAGAATCGTGATAATATTATGTTAATCAGATTTATGAAGGAGAAATATTAAGTAATTGCTTGCACAATACATAAAATGGCTTTTTATACATGAAGATTTATAAATAAAATACATAATTATTAAAAGGATTGAAAAATTGTATCACCATAATTCTTGCTAATAAATAAAATAAAAAAAATATTTTTTTTTTACAATACAATTAATAATTCTCAATACGTTTCAAAAGTTATTTTAAAATATTTGATCTCGAAACAATTCTCTTATTTTTCACAAAAGTGGAAAGTTGTTAAAGCAAAATTTTAAGACTATTTAAATCTCTTAACATCATAAAATTCTACAAAAAGAATCACCCACTCCATTCGAAATGCATCTGTATTTATTTATATGCATACAGATTATGAACTTAGTTAAACATAGTCCATTCAGATATTGACTCTCTTGTGTTGGAATATATTAAAATTTGAGTTCAACAGGGAAAAGTTTTATTTTCTAAATCTTAATAGTAATTTTCAATTAATTCGTCTTGTCAATAGTTATTGACATTTCATAATTAGCTGCATTAGGACAAAACTATGCTTGAAAATATAAATTCATGCTTAAATAGTAATATAAAAATTAAAACTAATTTCCTCTTTTGTTAATAAATCATTTTAATTTCATTTTTAAAAGAAATTAGTTACGAAAAGAAAATTAAGATGTATTGATATATATAAAGAAATTACACTTTGTCATGTTTAGAATCTATGAAAGTTCCGTGTTAAATTGATGTATGGTATATATATATATATATATATATATTACGAAACAATTTATTAGGTTACGTCGAAATATCACGTCGTGCTTTTTATTACATATTACTGTATTCGTACCACATTTTAATCAGCCGGTGGTGATGTTGTATAGCAATCCTACCACTTAGCACAAGCATTGCTAGTGGAGGTGTCAACTCTGTGAAAATTTAGCAGCTGTAGAGCGATGTTAATATTTGTAGAGTCCAATCAAACACGTATTTATTCATGATGAAGACAAGGCAGGTTAGGCAGCGTGAGTGGTGAAAAAAGGCGTATGAAGAAAACGAGGTGTTTTCCCAATTAAACATGGAAACGTAGTCATAGGAAAACTGTTTATTCCATCAGAACATACCAACACTAAACAATTCCCACAGGATGAGAAATCAGAGCATTCCACTCGAGCATGAACTAGATACTCATGCGGAATAGATGTTAATTCAAGAAATGATTATTCTAAATGGCTTAGGACACCGTTTAACAGGTTATGTAAACAATCAAACAGCACAAAAATCTAGTTCTGAGCTCATGCTCGAACTATTTATTTGAATGCGCGGAGGAATTCCGATTAAAATGGAAACTTCAGGTTAACTCAACCAAAATCACGAACGAGCTTCGAAGTGAAACTGGGATCCGACACTCAGCCAATGGAGAGCGATCAAGAAACGTCACAGAAAAGAATCCCGGCGCCGCTACTGGGGGGATTTTGATGTGAAAAGGCTGACGCCTAGCGGGCGGGAAAATGAGATGAAATAGAATAAAAATGTAAAAAGGCTTTGATAAACATTCGAAAAATAAGTAACTGCGTTCAGAACTTTACAGTTTGGCAGACGATAAAATTAATGAAGGGATTAAAAGTTTAGATTCCGTTTTGGAATAAAACTATTATTAAGATACGCGTTTTAAAATTATGGGAATTTAATTAGAAATAAATAATACAGCGTATTAAAAAAAGGAAATAATGAATAGGACGGCAATTTAGAATAATTTAAATGAATAGTAAAAGTAAAAATTTTTATATAACATATATATATGTTGTTTCTAGCAACAATGAATTGGCCTTATCGTTGAAAATGCCGTACTGGCTTTCATGATAGTAGTTGTGGATCACATCCAGCGATAATGGCGTAAATGAAGTGGTCAGAACAGATAAATTGAATCTGTTATATTAGTAGAACAAATTGTTGAAGTGCAGTTGTCGAGAGAAAACAATGGAATACATCGTTCCGTGAAATTTCCCCAGAAAAAATTGAAACAACTCATAAAATCAGCTAAGCACTTTATTAGAACATCTTGCAAAAGGTGCAGTTTCCACCAAGATAATTAGCCATCTCTCCGTAGTAGTAATTAGGTTTAAACAAAGTTCCAGATAATCTAATAAAAGGACGGTGACCAGGGGATGGATGTAAACTCAAAAATCAACTCAAATTTTCAAAATCTGCTGAAACACAGCGAGTATCAACTTTTTGATCCTCACATGTAAGAATACAAATATGACGTAAATCGCGCTCTCAACCAATGAATAATTAAGAATGTCACGTCATATAAAGAGTGCGGACAGAGCACGCGTATGAATTTGAAGGGAAAAAGGATAACCTTAGAAATGCGTGGTAAAATAAAAATGGAAGCTAAAAGAATAATCTAGAAAGAAAAAAAGGCGTGGAAAAGGAACATTTAATTTAAGAATGCTAAAAGCGTAATATTTAAGTTATTAAGACAAGTCAGACGTTAAATTAAAGGGAATTTAACAGAGTTAACGATGGAGATTATTTAATAATAAAGATTTAGTGAATATAAAGCGGTAATTTAGAATAAGATAAGGAAATCGCGGAATTAGATCTAATAATGTAGCATATATATATTGCAATTTAACAGTATATGTGCCTTTAATTGTTTTAACGAGCATTTAATTACGGTACTACATTTAAAAAGAGAAAAAATGCAGTTTTTAATTACATTGATACATATACAGGTTTGTTATGTAAAATGTGCCGCGAAATACAGTACTCATATCGTAAAGAATGAAAATGATACAAATAATGTAAAATTTATCATAAAACTACTGATATTTAAACAAACAATCACGTTGTGATACTCGGGCAAATTAAACAAAATATTTAAAATATAATATCGTGTTATATGGTTTAATTTTCTTATTTAATTATTAAATATATTTATTATCATATTAATGAATTTTATTACACTTTATGAAGATTTTCAATTAAAAAATAAATTTAAACAATTTTAATTGACGTAATGGGATCACAAATTAATGCAAAATTAGAAGTTTATTTAAAGCACAATGGATAATTTATGTTATTTTATGTGAAATAGGGCATCAAACCTTTTCAATTGCTTCATCATGACAGAAAAAAATCTAAAGCATTATATTTTACATTAAATCTTCTAAATTAAATGCAAAGTAATGAAAATAAAATTGTTTAAAAGACATTTCAATTAATATATCAAATTATTTTTCGCATACTGTCACATTGTTTTGAAACGTTCCTTATAAAATTAAATTTACCAAAAATGTCATATTTTTTTTCTTTAATATGTCATAATCTTAAGCTAATACATTTTTAAAAAATCACGTTTAAAGTCTGTCAAATAAAGAAAAAAGTATTTCAAAATTTAATAAATAAGAAAAAGCAATACTTCTAAATATATTTTTTTATTCATTTCATAACAAATAAATGTTTTTAAAAGCTGAAAGAAATGCAAAGAATTTCTGAAATAACATTTCATCTAATTAACACAAATAATAAAGAAAAAATAATTTCCACAGTATAAAATATGTATACAATATCATTATTTTTCCCGTATCGATATTGGTGCAAAACATCTCATCTTAAAGCAAATTAATTTTGAAGAAATGTTAAAAATTACTTTCATTTCACATTATGATTACTTTGAAGTTAATTATATCTGTATACGCAAAAAAAAAAAAATAATTAATATGAAAGCTCTCCTAATATTACAGAGTGGCTAGAAGAAAGGGGCTTTTTATAGTATATACAAGTATTTCCGTATAGAATAATTTGCAAATTTTCCTATATGGTAATACTGGTATTGTTTCTGAGAAGTTCCCTGACTCTATATTAACTGAATTAAGCATTTTATATCTATATACCTTTTTTGAAATATTGTTAATTGTGAATTCGTTATTCACCCATTATCAGATTGTTGGAAATATTACATAAAATCTTATTTTCTTATTTTTTTAAAGCAATTTCTCGCTACTTCGGTTCCATTTCCCATGTATTTTTCTATTGGCTGTTACCTGCAATCCTCTGTTTTCCTATTGGTGAAAAAACCTTTAACTTGAATCCCCATCTCTCCTATATATGTGAGCGAATCCCCGTCATACTTAGGACAAAGTAGGGCTTAGCACAAAGGTATGCTACTGAAACCGGTATGCTTAAAATTATTAAAAATTAATGCTTTTAATGTTGTCATTTTTACATTTCTATTATTGTTATTTATCCGCTCGCATGCGAGTTGGTAAAAATATTAAAAGGAAGTATAATAAACCAATATTAAACCAATACCTGTGGCGACATTTTAGTGCTTCAAAGAAACGTACCTAGAAAGAAAAAAAAATAGAATAAATTACTGCATGACAAAAAACACATATTATTAAATTATAAAATATACTATAGTTTAGTTCATGTGTATTAGAAATGAGTCATGTAAGACCCATAACCGTATACCTTATTTGGTAAATATAAAGCAAGTCTATTTATCACAGTCAAAAGAAACTACAATATATTTATATACAATATACACAGTAATAATTTCTATGAATCATCATTTAATTTTACTGTGACTTCATATATAAACATATGTTTTCAAATCAACTGATATTTTACAGGTAATAGACCCATTTCTGGCACACACATATTTTTTTCATACTTTTACATGAAGTTACTCAATTTCTTATACAGATTTTATGACGTGGAAAACGACAAATGTCAACGACATGTAATTAAACCAAATTCCTTTACTAATTTGCATACGCGGTCATCATATAAATTTGATAATTATAGAAATTTTAATGATTAATATCTTTAAACTTAATCGTTAAGATGTGAAATATGACAATAATATTTTAAAAGTAAGCTGGATTGTAAATCTATTTGTAAAAAAAGTTGCTTATAATAATTTTTATATTTCGTTGTAACAAATAATAGTTTAATTAGATTGGTCTCTGTTGAATGTTGAATGTTATTATTTTAAATGTTCATACTACAGATATTTTCTAGTTCGCCTTTTAAAACATAACTTTCTTACTGTAAAATGTATACCACATTTGCAATAAAAATACTCCACGATGAATAGCAATATTCAAAAGGAAGACCGGTGGATTCCTCTAAATAACAACAACTCATAAAGGAAATCACATCTAGAGTTACTAAAATATAATTAAGTCAATCAGTAACATACTGTCTTTATTTTTTAATCAAACACTTATTTTCTTTATTTGCACATCATTTATCAAGACATTTTGATAGTCATTAGCATAACATAAAAGTATGTCAATTCATAAATAAAATATTTCTCAGAAGAGAAACATAAGTGGAAACAGCTGCGAGTAATGGCTACTGAAAGGAGTACTTAACAAAAGCAGCACAACTAAAAAATCCTTAATTCATTTTGAGTAAATTTATGTCGTCTTTTCTGTTGTTTGAATTTATTAAAGTCAATCCTTACTTTTAAAATAACAAGGCGATGAACCCGGAGAATATAAGTGAAAATACTGAATATGAGTGAAATTCACTATTTTAAATTGATAACTTATTGATTTTTTTTCTCATTTAAAGGGTCTCAAGACTCTTAAAATAGGAAAATTTACCATTTTCAACTTTTAATATCTTGAAATGTATATCATTTAAATACACAATTCTAAATGGGATGAAAGATATAACTATGATCTTTCATTTCATGTATTTAAAAAATTGTAAGATGCAGAATTAGCATTTATAGGCGGCTCCAAACTGTCAGGCATTTGACGAGCAGAAAATTGGTATAACAACTTAAGCGCTCGATTACGAATAAATATTGCAAATTCAATGAAAATTTTGGTACCAACTTATACGTCAGATTATAACAATTAACCTCAACCTAAATAAATTTGTATTTAAAGCATTTATATATTTTTAATACAAAGTTGCATTTAGTTAATATAAAATTTTTAAAATTTCAAAAGTAAAATCACCTAAAAAAATATTTTTCGGTATCTGTACATAATCAACACAAAATTGTTACATTAATTCATCAATAGTTTTTAATCTTTTTTAAAAATATTGAAAGACTGTTGCTTTTAGTCATAGAAATAGTTTATATTTACAAAGTGTAGCATAAAATATAGAATCAACTAAAAAATCCTTTGACTTATCACAAATTATCTACCAAGATATAGTAATAAGTATTACCCTAATATGAAATCCCCTCTGCGTTCAGGAACTTTAGTTTTATTTCTTTAAAAACATGGAGAAACAGCTGTAACTAACGATTATGTTTAGTATAAATTACCAGATACCAACACAGTTTTAAAAAAGTCGTTTATATAACTTGGCTTTTTATTTAGAGATAAAAAATATTTCTCCATGTACGTTCTAGTATATAAAGAAATAAATCATTGCGAATAAATCGATATAGCTATATAATCATTACGAATAAATCATTATATAATAAATCATTAGAGCTGTTTGAAAAATGATGCAATAATCTGATGTCTATGATGATAATCTAGTCATAATGATATTTTTCTTGATAATGTATCAATTGAATTAAATGAAATTGACGTCAATACAGTAAAATGTGTACTATTTATATTGAAATATTTAATTGTTATGTCAGTAAGTTTATAATTGAGAAATATCCAAACATTAAATGAATAAAAAACTGTATTGTGGTCATCACAAAACTTTCTTCATGTATAAATCACAACAATTAAATCATTTAAACAATACAAGAAATTACATCAATTTAGCACCAATTCATATCAAAGTATATCTGAATTTGAAGTTTGATGAAAATTCGGGCATTAGTTCTTGGGATAGAGATATAGCGGAAATTCTGAAAAATGTAGCATAGCAGCACCACCTACTGAGCCATTTGCACCAAAACATAAACAGCACTTATTCATATAAAAATATACCTGAATCTGAAGTTTGTTGAAAACCTAAGCATTAGTTCTTGAGATAGAACTATTGCGGAAATCACGAAAAATGCAGCCTAGCAGCACAAACTGTTGAGCGATTTACACCAAAATGCATAAAACGACAATTCATGTCAAGGACTAACTAAATCTGAAGTCTGATGAAAATACGTGCATTAGTTTTGGAGATTAAGCTATTGTGGAAATCGTGAAAAATGCTGAATAGCAGCACCACCTGTTGAGCGATTTGTTCCAAAACCTAATCAGCACCAAATTATATCAGGGACTAACTGAATATAATTTTTTATTAAATTCCGTTCATTGGTTCTTGAGATAGAGCGCCCACATAATTTGTGTCATATACAGACAGACTCAGAGACTGAAATTTTGAAAAACGTGTTTTTGGGGTTCTCTGAACCCTAAAACGTGTAAATCCGTCGAAAACCGGAATTCGAAAGTTTTCATAAACCCAATAATTTCTTCTTATAAAGATAGAATAAAGTAATATGAGACGTACTCAGTTAAACTAAATTAATTGTGCTCACAGGCTATTTACACTAATTTTATATTATACTCTTAACTATGTTTATTGATAAAATAGAACTCACTCTTTTTGGGCAAACCGGTATACCAAGTATGAAGCAAATCGGATAATTCTGCATGAAAAAACAATTAACTAAATTAAGGGGGATTAGCTTTCGTTCCCTTCTTTATACATAACCATTTAACATCCAAATCTAATCAGAGAAACGCTTTATCAGAATAAATAGTTATGCCAAATTTGATGCAAAACGGATAATTCTGTATCAAAAGCTCATTCATCCAGATTATGTGGGGCCTAGTTCCCCGTTCCCCCATTTTATATTAAACCAATGAACCCCCAAAACTAATCAGGTAAACGTTTTGTATGTACATACAAGCATACGTATATACGTACGTATATACGTATGCCGAACCTGCAGACACATTAGCTCTCAGGTTTTCATACTCTGTGAGCTAATAAAAAGTAATAAATAATTTAGAAATATCGAACTTTTAAATTATAAAATCATAAATTAAATCATTGCTTTTAGGAGACGCCATATTTATTTTGTTTAAAAGTGCCTTAAAATTTATAAGTAAACTGAACAAAATGGTTTTCATTATTTTAAATAGTATTGTTCATCTTTATTTGAATTATTGTTTTTGATTACATTGGTATTTTGCTTGTATCCTTTAAGGAATTCAAATAACATTTACTGATTTTAAACAATAAATGCAATCTTGAAAGAAGAGAAATTCATTCCTCAAAGAGATTGATGAAGCAAAGATATCAGTGAGTTTTCCTTTTAAAATTAATTATGCACACAAAATGTTTCTACAGGGTGTATCTAAACTCTTGGGCAAAACTTTAAGGGGTGATAGTACACATCAAGACAAACAATATTAAACAGGAAACTAAGTGTCCCAAACGTCTTCCGAAGGAGACAGGCGCCATTAAAGTTTAGTGTCCAAAGTAGCGCAAACTGAAGTGTGTTCAGGAGTGGAAATTTGACCCCCCCCCCCCCATCCTCCTGAACTTGCAATACTTAACACTCCCAAAAATTCAGATTTTGAGCTCAAAATTTAAGTTTAAATCTAAGCTTTTAAAAGCATTTAATGAGATACAAAAAATAACGGTAAAAAATAGCTGTTCGTTTACCCCAAAGTCTAAGCGTCCTCTATCGGCATTTTTAAAACTTTATCTTTAAAATTTATTTTCCAGAAAATAGTAACATAAAGATTAGTTTTAGAAAAAAACTGCAAACGAATCGACCAATTTACCGACTTTTATAACCATTTAAAATTTTGGACCCTAAATTTTAATGGCGTCTATCTCCTTCGGAAGAAATTTGGGACCCTTAGTTTCCTATTTAATATTGTTTGTCTTGATGTGTACTATCAACACTTAAAGTTTTGCCCAAGAGTTGAGATACACCCTGTATATTTATTATAATTCATATGCTACCTACAATTCCACTTCGTTACGTGCGAGATGAATTTTCTTTTACTGTTATTGTACCATTTGAATACTTCACGACGCATATATGTTTTTTAAATAATAATTTAAAATATTGACGGCCGTTTATTCGCGTTGATGGAATTGATTTTTTTTTATTATTATTCCGAGTAAATGTTGGCTGGGAATGGTAGGTGGTATGTAACTTATTGTACATCTGTTGCATGTTCAATAATTTGTTTATTTTTCGGCAAGTCCAACTGCACTTTAAATAACAGTATTTACACACTTTTATACATAAACAGCAGTAGAGGTCAGTATTTTTAATCCTTTGCAGCAAAAAGTTTCTTTGAAATCTAAGAAACTTTAAAATGAAGAGCTCAGAATCACTAGTACCAAAATGTTAAACAACCTTTATTTGGATTATCACAATCTTTTAAAACGTAAATGGATTATTTTTTTAGTAAGAAAACTTTTTGTGCTATCAAACATAATTTCTATGGGTGTTATGTCGCTTGATTAAATGCAGTTTACACATTCACGACGAGAAGCGAGAATTCTCATTTTCATTCAATAAAACACCATTGACTAAGGGCGTGCTTTCTACCTTACAGAAAATGCTTTTATATCATGTTGTCAATTTTTTTTATTATTATTATAAGACATTTTATATTAAATTCGTACATTGAAAGTTATTTACCGATGCATAAACATAGGAAACCTACCTGGAACACCAATTCATAAAAGAATTTCAAAACAGGGAAGAGCTTCTACTGTTTTTAAATTCAGATTTGATAAAAAATTGCCCATCGGTAATATCTTAAGTAAGAAATCAAGGATCGTATTTAAAATGTTGGTACTTTACTTTGAAATTACCTAACTTCAAGTCAACAAAAAAATGTCGTGTGAAAATAAATGCAATTTTCTACCTTTTCATTTACATGACGAGAATTTTAAAGAAACATATTAGACAGGAGTTGGCTTCACAGATCATTACATCATCCAGTTGACGCTGAAATTTCAGTATTAATTAAAACTCGATTAGAATTAGCACTCGATTAAAATTCAACTGGTCTGCCCAGTTATATCTTGGTGGAAAACACCCGTAAACCCTAGCTTACTGGTTGACTGGTATATTTACCATTGTGATTTCCTGCTTCCAGTGCTCCATGTTTTCAAACACTTTTCACTTTTTTACATTAGTGCTACTTTAAAAGACATGCTTCTTTATAACCTTTTTAATAAATAATAATAAATAGTCATAGATCTGCAATATTTAATTAGATTTACATTTCAGTTACACTCGTTTAAGTGGAAAAAAATATTAGGTGATAATTTTTACTGTTCATTTTCCATTTTGTGTATTTTTGTTACTTCCTCCGTTATATTGCATCTTAAACTCGTGTAATAATATTTAAATTCTATTTAATTTTAATTTCAACAGATTTTCTTCTTTAAAAAAAATATCTCTGTGTTAAAAACCTATTTAATTTGAAATTGTTTAAAAGATCATTTAGGGAACCATATGTCAGATTTTTGAAATATAGTAAGAATTACACTTAAAAAAAAAAAAAATACATAAAAACATCCTTGCATAACAGCATAAAGAAATTTATGTTACGTATCAAAATAATATATTCATAAAGCATAAAATTATATGTGAAAATTGGTTTAAACTTGTTTAACATCTGTTACTTTTTCGAAAATAAATGTTAATGTATGCACATATAAAATATTTGTAGATGCGCAGCAGGTGTGGGTAATGACTATTAGAGGATATGTAAAACGTTTACATGTTATTCATTATTAATATTGTATCAATTTTAAAGTAATCAAAATAAAGAAAAGTTTTAGAAAATATGTCTGAATATATTTTAGCATGCTTTAAGATTATTTTTATCGAGAAATTTTTATTGCATTTAATTTTTTTTTTTAAATATATATTATATTCTCAAATGCACACATAATTTCAGAAAAAAAATATTTGCCGTTTAAAGGCAATAAAAATATCATCAGACTTAATTAAGTATTTTTATACATACAAAAACATACAACCATGATTTAAGAGTTTTCTTTTTTATATTTCCTCTTTTATCTTTCTCTGGTGTTGAATAAATAATAAGATAAATTGAATCCTAAATGCGAAACAAAAACAATATATAATAAAAAATAATATTAAATACATTTACATCCAATAGAACATATACTTTATGTATTTATTTAAATCAATAAAAATCCTCCAGCTTCAAAAATTTTAAATCTTATTTAAATAATAATATTTTTATTGTGAAATTAATAATCAGTAAATTAACATTTGAAAATATTTTATAATGTAATAATTTTTACATTGGAAATGTGAGGCACTATAATCTGTAACTATAATCTGTAATAATAAAGGTATATACCAAATATAAAATAATGAGACAGAAACTTTTAAATTTCATATCTTTAATTTCTGTGGGATATTTTTAAAATGTGCCATAATCAAAGTATCGCAATAGGGGAGTATATAATATTGCAGATACGAAATTTGGTACAATTTCTATGTGTAGGTGATCTCTAAGGAAAATTTAGATGTAGATTTGAGTAGCAGACGTTTTTACTTTTAGATTTTTACAAGCACATTATTACACGAGTGTTTGCGGTGGAATTAATCTAGGGTAAATATTTGGAAATTTTTCCACAGAGATTTTTGCAAGGCGAATATTAATTTTGGGGGTATTCAGTTTTATGTCCACCACTGTACATTCAATAAAACTTACATTTTTTACTTACATGCCCTTCCATCTTTTAAATTCCTCTAATGCCCCAGAAAGATAGGTTCCTTAAAGATAAAAATGTATCCGAAACTGCTAAATTAAATACTTTACTAAGTGCGATCAAATATGGTGCAGCAGTGAATATTCACATACTTTTCAGTCAAAGTATTTCCGGTAACAGTTTTACAAAAAATATGTACACACACACACACATATATATATATACCGGGTGTTCCAAAAATGACTGATGGATTTTAAAATTCAATAACTTCCAAACTGTGATTTTAGCTCCAATTTCAAACTATAGATGGCTCTGAGAGCAACAGCTTTTCAGTCCAGACCCGTTGTTTGGTACTTTGGAATCCATGCAATACATTTTAATCTCTTTTTTTAGAAAGGAAGAAGAGAAAGGTAGAAAAATCGAGCCTGGATTTAGCGGATATTGCTTGCAGCGCCATCTATCGATGCTACTTGTAATTAAAACTGAAAATCGCAGATTAAAACTCCTGACATCTTACATAGCACTCCTGCAAGATTTTTTTTAATATCTGTCACCGTTTGCAAGTTACGGAATTTCAAAATCCATTAATCATTTTTGGGACACCCGGTATATATATATATATATATATATATATATATATATATATATATATATATATATATATAATATGTAATGGATTTGCTATGATTTGATACATCAAAATTTCTCATTAACGCTTAAATACAATGTAATATTAATATGCTAAACGGGATTCAACCAAAATTTAAAAAATAAATAAATAAACATGATTATCCACTACGTTTTTTAAATTTTATAAATTAGGGAATAAAAAACAACACACGCTTTTCAGTTTAAATTTTATATTGTATTTAGAGCAGAAAAATTCAAACAGTGTATTCTTAAATTTATTGACTTTATATTATAAGATTTTCTTAAAATAATTATTTCAGAAATACGCTTAATATGCTTATTTCAAAAGTTTTAAATATTATAAAACTTTAAAATTTTATATACTATGCATGTACTATTTAAAAAGAAATTCTACATGTCAATTTTATATTTCTCCTGCAACTGAAAACTGTGAACACATATCTTATGTATAAACCTCTTTTCAATAACTGCTTGTATTGGCTGAACAAAGTACAATTATTATACCAACTGGCTATTTCCCTTAAACAAATATCAATCTGTAATTAATTGAGTATTTACACTAATTGCCTCATAACTACAAGCATTTTCGATAAGCCTGTGATAACTGTTAACTGTGATTAATATGTACAATATTCGCTTTAGGGCTATTGCTATAAATGTACCTAGACGAAGCCGAACTTAATTGATCGATTTGGTACACATTATAACAACATCTGAACCGTTAAACTTCAGTAATCTAGTTGTTTGTTTATTTACTAATATAGTAGATTCATTATTGCACGGCATCGGGTACCAGTGTAGATATACAAGGCATAAAAAGTAAATATTAGTTTAACGACTGCACATACATCCATATTGCTACGCAACTATATACAGTAGAAAACACATATTCGTCTTAATATTAGAAAATATAATATAACAATAAAGGGAATTTTGCAAAAAACCGCTTCTAACATTCTAAGAATTCCAAAAAGTATTTTCTTACAATAGAAACCTTAAAACCCAATATATTTTCGAGCATAAAAAAAACATATATAATAAAAAAAATATTTTGCTGCAACTGATTTTAGTACACGTTGCCGAGTAATTTTATAGTGTATAAAAGAGGAATATTGTTTTATAGAGGGCTATTGATTTTTAATTATACATTTTTATCTGCGTGATTGAATTTATGTATGCAAGAGTAACAAAATATCATTAATTTATCGTTAATACTAATGCTTTGCCCCAATATATTTTTAGGTTAAAAAAATCATTTATAATAAAATAAAAAAAAATATATATTTTTTTTTTTTTTGCAATTGATATTTGTATACGTTGCCGAGTAATTTTTATAGTGTAACAAAGGAGAATATTTGTTTATAGAGTGCTATTAATTCTTAATTATGTATTTTTCTCTGCGTGATTGAATTTATATATGCAAGAGTATCAGATTACAGTATAACTTCAAAAATCCAGCAATCAGAAATCAGGTAACTTCAAAAATCCGGCATCAAAATCATTATTCCTTTCTCCATTTTTTTATACTTGCAATTTACGGGGAAAAGAAAAAATATCTGTTTACGAATTAAAATTTTCCAAGTCCTAAAGAGAAGGGGTGAAAAAACAAATAATTGACAAAAGCTGAAAGCAGGTTTTCATTAGTTGTCATATCCCATTAGTTAATTACACAGCAGAACGCCCGAGAAAATTCGGAACTGCGAATATCTAGCCGCTATAGCACAGCTAATAAGATGAGTACAGGGAACAGACAGGAGAAAAAATGTCACTGGAAAACGTATAAGTTTGATTGGACGATCAATAACTTCCGAAATAGATGTTCTCCGATTGTATTAAATTCACGACAAAATTCTAAAAGAAAGCCTAAAGAAACTGAAACAAGTAAAGATGTCATTGATCATCGATGTTTCAGAAATTACGCGAGAATAACTAACTTCACTATTTATGAGATTGTTTTTATAACATAGAAAAAAAAAAAAAAAAAAAAGTTTTTCTCTTTTACTCACATAATAATCATTTGATTATAAATTGAATTATGACTAAAGACACCATTAGAAATATCGGAAGTATTTTTGATATTACTTCAGAAATCCGGAATTTTCAATTGTAATATTTTTCCGAAAATGGGTCAATTGTTTTATATAAAAATATGGCAAAAAATTATCCTGCATACATTTTTACGGTTGATATTATTTTTTGAACTCTGTCCCTGGGGTTTTCATCCTTACCGTCCTTCTTGCTAAACTTATACAGAAAATCATTTCAGATGCAGCCACAGAATTTTTTTAAGCTTTTTCTCATGCAGAAGTACGACAGAGAAAGAATGTCTAAAATCATTTGCCAGGAAATTTACTGGAGAATTTAAATCAGCATTTAAATATCAATTTCGAGATCTTGGCTTTATTGGTAGTCTTACCGTCACCAAGGTTTATTCCCGCACTTTTCGAGGTAAATTAAAAAAAAATAATAATAATTTAATCCAATGTTAACAACTGTTTCTAAAAATCAATGAACATTGTGGCTATTACTTAGTCTTAACAGACTTTGCCTAAAATAGGTGGTAATTTTCCTTACCGTTCATTCTTTACCGTCCCCTTTTCCCATTTTGTCCCTTTTTTCCTATACCGTACACTTTTTTTACCTTACCGTCTCTTCTTTAATACCCCTTTAAGACAATGTTTACCAAAATCTTGTACTAAAAATACTGCATTGTTATTATTTCTTATTTAAATGCCATGTGGGTGCTATGCAAATTTATTATAAGTAAATATTTCGAAGAAAATAAAAAGTTTTAGTGGTAAAATGGTAAGGAAAATTAAACTCGCAAAGTTTAATTTTTCATAACATAAGTTTAACATAAACCTCAGTTAAATAAAAAAAATTTCCCTGCTGACCATTTTTTCTTCATTTTCTTCATATTTCTTCATTTGTCTATCAGATTAAAATTTTATTTTAGCAAGTTTTATTTCGCCAGATTTTTTTCTCCAAAAGTCAAAAGATTGTGAGAATGCCCCGTATCGGGACGAGAAAACTTAATTCCTATAATATAAAAACTATTCAGAAACGTTTCCTGAAATCTCTGACAGCAACAGAAAGATTGTTGTTATAAATAATTATCATACATTCGAAAGTATATTAGTTTCTGTGATTGCTAAAGATACAGAAAGTTTTTCAGATTCATTAGTATCTCGAAAGGAGGCTATTTTATGTGTTGATAAGTGACTCTCACTTTTTTTTCTTACCTTTCTCTGTTAAATCTTTAAAAAATAGTTTTATCGTTACATAAATGTTAATTATTTTGATGTCAAAAGAAATATTCGTTAAACATATAAAGGGAAAAATTGTCATTATTATTACCTACTCAAATTATGATATAATAATGACTTTAAGGTTTCATTTATTAACAAGTTTAGATATTTATCTTTTTCTCCATATTCTTTTTCTTTTTGTAATGTAAGGTTTGTACTTTCTATGTTTATATTTTTGTTTACTTCATTTTGTTAATGTACGTTTCCTAAGCAAAATGCTTTCGAAGTGAATTTGAAAACGGAGTTACAATTTAAAATATGAATTATAAATATGAATTATAAAAGTCGTGAAAGATTAGAACGTATCGTTAAAAAGAAAAATACAAGTATCCTGTCTCTATACAATGTTTAAACCGGATCCGAATGAATAGTTGACCAGAACATGAGACAAAGATTCATTCCAACACAAATCGAGACACGTACGACTAATATACAACGCAAAAGAGAAGCACTGATAATTTTTTCTTGATGTTTTTGTGTGTTTTTTAAATGGTGTAGAATTATTTTTTTGTGTGTATATTTGCTCTTTATAACCTAAATATTGTATTACAGGTGTATTACAAGTAATTATATTTTGGGTTACTGGTAATAATGGTAGCTGCTAATCCAAAGCGCAGTTCATTTGTGGACATTCATTGTGCCGGAATGAAGGCAGAGATTGCCCGAACACTTAGACTTCCACTTATTACAGTGTATCGACCAATCAAACTTTTCAAAACTACTGGAGGCACAGTTGAACGTGCTCGCCCTGGTACAGCTGTTACGAGAGGAAACATCTAGAAGATCCGAAAACACATTCAAAGGAACCCGCGGCGGTCTATGAGAAAGATGGCTAAAGAAATTGGTATTTCTGAACGATCAGTTTGAACTATCGTCCATGAGTAGCTGAACAACAAGAGCTACAAAATTCGCATACCTCCAGGATTGACGGAAGCCAATAAAAAGAAAAGAGTGTAGATATGCTAAGAACTTCTGAAACGCACTGCAAGAAATGTTCACCGTCCTTTCTTCTTCTGTGACGAAAAACTGTTCACTATTGAACAATTCCTTAACCATCAGAGTGACTGCATATTAGCCAAAGACCGTAAAACTGGTGGAATAGTAGTAAGAAATGCTCTATCAGCCATAGTGATGGTTTTTGGCTGCATAAGAAGCAATGGGAAATCCCCTTTGGTCTTTGTTGATGCTGGTGTAAAGATTAATCATAATAATTATCTCAACGATACTCTGATAAAGGAGGTCCTTCTATGGCTAAATTCTCATTTTGGAAACAATCCATATGTGTTCCAAATGATTTAGTGCCAGCCCATAAGGCTTGTCCAACGCAACAGTTGTGCCAAGAAAATCTCCGCGATTTCATTTCTTCTCACGACTTGCCAACGAATAGTCCGGATTCGAATCCACTTGATTGCTCAGTATGGGAAGTCTTGCAATCAAGACCCTGTGCTAAACCTCAGAAGAATATCGCTTCTTTAAAAGCTGCTCTGACTCGTGAATGGAACTGTGTCGATGCGGACTACTTGCGGCGGGCCGTGCATACCTTCCCGCGACGTCTCTGCGAGTGTATCAAGGCAAAAAGAGACCGAATAGGAAATGAATGATAGATTATCAATTGTTACTTAGTTGTTAAACTTACTCAGTAAACATTATTGAAATAATTCTATCTATGGAGTTGTAGTAGAGATTGATTTTACTATCAATACTTTCTCCGCACCCTGTAGATACACAACAAGGAGGAATTCTTTTTTTTTTTTTTAAATATAGTCTCATGTACATCCACAGCATACACAAAAGAAAGTTATATATTTCAATAACTATAACATATATAATCATGTTATCATATTTCCATGAGAATATGATGACCCATGTTATATCACATGTCCTCTCTACTTATTCCATCAGTCAATTTAACTGTCCGCGTTTAAATCGGACAATCAGTTTTGACATGTATTACCATTGACATGTATTTCGTTGGTAATAAGATTCAAAGATCAACATGCCATTGAAATAGCTAATGTAATACGGCTCATAAATTCTTTTGTTGTTGTTGTTGCAGTTTACTTTTATATATATCTATACTAATAAAACAAACTATAGCTCGGTCTGTGCGCAATAGCTATCAAAATGTACCGTGTGTAGTAGTCTGTACATTTATGTGAGGATAGTACACGACAAGTCCTGATGAACCTAAGGCTCAGATTTTTAATTTTTTGAAGTGCCGAGTACCCTGGACCCTTTAATTTTTTATGCACTAAACAGTTAATAACTTCCCCCTTTTTATCTAATCTTCTTCGTTTCAGAGGTCCTTTCTACATTTAGTTATTCTCGCCTTTCTAAATTCCAGTTATGACCCTTGAAATATGGGGTCCGTTGCAGGGCCCATTTGAAGTTTTGTGCAAATAAATTGTTAATAGATTGTTTCCTTTTAATCTGATCTTCATTTCTGGGATAATTTTTCCATTTAAACCTAGAAAGATCCTCGGGTCTTTTTAGACCCATACACATGTTTCAGCTTGTGTTACTCAAAAACTACTCATAAGAATTTTCTGAAATTTCCTGATTTGTTTTTAACTAACACATGCTAAAATTTTAAATTAATGGGATTTTTAGTTTTTACACAGCAAAAAAAAAAAAAAAAAAAAAAAAAAAAAAAAAAAAAAAAAAAAAAACTTAATCTGTCCATCGGGTCTATTTTGTAAAACCATAAAAATACATTCACATAGTATTTTAAAAACGCCGATATTGTTTTATTTCTTCTATAGAGCTGCAAAAAAGGAAAGGAGAAAATGGTAGAATTATCGGGGAGGGAATGAAGTTATGGGATATCTGGCACTAGACAAGTCATAGCGGAAATTCATTTTGTTTGTTGTCTTTCTCTTAGCTAGAAGTAAAAAGTTTACATTTTAGAATCAGTTCGAATATTTATTTGAGGAGAACGTTAGTGCATTTTTTATTCGTTATATGAAAGCTTTATTTCGCTTTCATGGAAGGCTATGCAGATGATGAAAATGTATCAGATGTGGATGGAGTTGTATTAGACCAAGAGGATCATGTATCTAATGATAATTATTCTTCATCTGATGAAGAAATAGATACTATACATAAAGTACCTGAGATAATGAGATCCAGAGATGGAAAAATAACGTGGCATGCAAAGCCATCTCTGAGTGTTGGTCGATTAGAAAGCAGTAATATTTTGAAACTAACCCCTGGCCCAACTCGATTTTCAAAGCACGAATAGAAGACGATTGTAATATATTGTAATGTTTCTGCATTCCATGTAAGGTACTGGAGTCCCCTAGGGAAGCGCAAGGCCCGGTTCAAGGCCCCTTGAACTTTTTTTGCACCAAGCATTTTTCACACCCCAATTTTCCCACCTTCTCAGTGAATAGTTATAAAGTTTAGTCTTAGACTCTCTTTTTCCAGGACCAATACCCCCCATACTTTTATTCGGGCCCTAAGGCTCTTTTTTGAACATTTACACATTTTTTGTGAATTTCTTTAAAATAATATTCTAACCAGTAATTCGTAACTTATGCTTAATTTCGAGTAACTGAAGATCTAACGCGCTAAGTACTAAGACTTTTTAATGTATTTTCATGTTAGGGCCCTGTTTACTACTACCCGTTGGCCCCCGTTGAGTCCCTTATTATACCTTTTTAAAAAATGGTCCGATTTACTAGATTTTTTTCTTCTAAATATTTCTTAGTTTCTCCAGCTACTACATGAACGACAAAAAAATTTCTCAGACATTAATTACTACCAATTATGAATATTAATCGTCTTCTTGGGTCCCTTGGTGCAGCTTCTTTAAAAATACTCCGAATTGCTTTCAATTTTTCTTTAATATAGTTCTAGCGTCCTTCGAATACTTTAATTTTGACTAATAGTAGATCAAAAGACTCAAGTACTAAGACATTTTAACATATTTTCATGTTGGGACCCTGCTTTTAATTAGCAGTTGTCTCTTTTTGTCCCCGTTATTACAGCTCGCTTAAAAATCGTCTGATTAACCAGCTTTTTTTCTAAGAAATCCATAGGTCCCCCAGCTACTAAATGAAGGACAAACAGTTTTTGCCATTTTTGTGCCCCCTATTATAGCTCGCTTAAAAATGGCCTCATTCACTAGCTTTTTCTTTTTCTAACAACTTCTTAAGTCTTCCAGCTACTATATGAAGGATAAAACAAATTTCAGATCTTAGCTACTTCCAATTTTTAATATTAATAGCCTTCTTGGGGCCCTTGGTGCTGCTTGTTTTAAAATTATGAAAAATGCATGCAATTCTCTTTGTAGTAGCGTAGTTGCAGCGTCCTCCGATTATTTGAAAAACCACTAAAATATCATTATACCTAACTACATGCCATTTAAGTACCTGACACCTTTGTGCTCGGACCGGCCGCTTGATGTTTTTGCATCATAAATTGTACATATCTCCCACTTAATCCGGTCTTCACTTTGGAACCTTTTTCCGTTTAGTTATTATCCTGTTAAAAGATTTTAGTTAAAATCCTGGGCACCCTAGGATCACGTCGGGCACTATTCGGGGCCCTCTAACTTTTTGTGCGATATGCATTTTGCACTTCATAATTTTCTGGCATTCCCAATGCAAAATTTTAAAGATGAGTCTTGGACTCCTCCTCCCGCACCAAAACTCTCATATTTTTACTGGGATCCTGTTTCAAGCACCCCCCCACTCCCATTTTTTGCATGTTTCATCAAAAATTTTTTCTATTGATCAATTCATAGTCTTCTTGAGTTTAACTAATTGAAGATCTAATGTGCTATGAACTAAGACAATTTAACATGTTTTCATCTTAGAACTTTGCTCTTAACAATCAGCTGGCCCCGTTTGGGCCCTTTGTTATAGCTCCCTTTAAAATTGTAGGATTCACTAGTTTTTTTTTTCTAGCAACTTCTTAGGTAACCTTGCTACTACACGAACAACAAAAATATTTTTCAGACATTAGCTAATACCAATTTTGAATATTAATCGACTTCTTGCGGCCCTTGGTGCAGCTTTTTTAAAGTCATCCTATTTGCATGCAATTTTTTTAAACATAGCTCTAGCGCCTTCCGATTATTTTTAAAACTCTTAAAAAATATCTTTATACGCAACTGCATGGCAGTTAAAACTCTGGCACCTTGTGGCCCGGTTCCGGGCCCCTTGAATTTTTTGCATCATTAATTTTTTGATAAATTGCTCTCTCTTAGTCCTATCTTTACTTTTGGAACCCTTTTCCATTTAGTTATTCTCCTGTTTCTAGATTCCGGTTAAAATTCTGAGGACCGTAAAATCACGTATGGCCCGATCCGGAGCCCATTGATCTTTTTTGTGGTATGCATTTTCACTAGCTAATTTTCTCAAGCAAAATTTTACAGTTGAGTTTTGGAGTTCTCTCCCCTGACCAACACCCTCATATTTTTACTAGGACTCTAAGGCTCTGTTTTAAGATCCCCCCACACCCATTTTTGAACATTTCATCGAAATGTTATTCTAATGATTAATTTATAATTGTGCTTAATTTTAAGTAACTGAAGATCTAAGTGATAAGAACTAAGTCCATTTAACATGTTTTTTCCTGTTAAACCCCGGCTAATGTTGGCCCCCATTCGCCCCTTTTTTATAGCTACCTTAAAAATGGTCCGATTCACTAGTTTTTTTCCTGAAACTTCTTAGGTACTTCAGCTACTACATAAACGAAAAAAAAAAAAGTTCTCAGATTTCAGCTACCACCAATTTTGATTATTAATCTCCTTCTCTGTTGCATGTTTTTCAACGATTAGATTTTATTACAATTTTCTCACAGATTTAGCATCCTCCAGCTACTTTAAATGTACTAAAAAATTCTTATACCCAACTAAATTTGACTTAAGATCCTGGACACTAGGGAGCTGTCCTCTTTTTTTCCCTCAGCTACCACATTTTTTGAAAATTAATCTGCTTTTTCAGCAAAAACATACGTTTACTCATTACAGCTGTAAATTAAAAATCTCGTGAGTTTATAGGTAACTTTAGTAAATTGAACATCTCGTCAGTTTATAGGTAACTTTAGATAAGGATTTTTATCGATTTATTAGATATCACTACTATCAGTTGGTATATATGTATATTTTTTCTTTTTGTGAATGTAATATTTAACAATAACAAACTTATTACATTGCTTTACTTAAAATCAGTTATTTTGTCACCAGCAATGAAAAAGAAAAGCAAGGGTACAAAAGTTCTTGTGACGACGAAACAGAACACCCGGGCGATCACTTGATCTGGATTCTTATGCGTTATTCGCTGATTCCAAATGCAAGTTTTGGTATGACTAGCGCAATTGTTCTTCAAGAAATATATGAGTCAAGAAATTTTCATTTCGTAGTGTTGACATTTTGATGTAATGCAGCATATTCTAATTTATTTGCAGGATTTCTTTTTTTTATTTTGTTTTGTCAATGTACTCCAATAACTGTTTAAATTATAACAACATTAACAATAACGAATAAACTGGTGTATCTAGATTAATCTAGATGAACAATCTTGAATAGTAAATATGATTGTCTTGTCTATGTAAAAATACATGTGTGTCTCATAGATTAGGTAAATATTTATTGCTTGCTTTACACTAAATTTCAGGATGAATTTTACATGTGTGACGAATTGGGCTATTTTTTAAGATAAAATATATCTAACTATCAAACGGTATAATAAAGGAATGCTTTTCTAAAGTTAAACTCGGATTAATGGCGATATGTAAGCTCACAAATTTAAAACAAGCTATTTCTTTCTAACTACATAAATTAACATACAAAACTTCTACATAAATAAATTCTGCAAAAAAAGTTTTTATCATTATTCAATTTTTCTAAACCAACTTACTGAATAAATTGATCTAAACACAGTTTGGAAACCTAATACATATTTAAATCTAAAAGGTAGCGTAATTCGGATTTAAGGTACATAAATCTATACTGAAAAATAAAAACAAATGTTTACAGCCGGGGCTAAATGTGTTTCTAGAACCAATTTATCTTCGGTAGAAACAACATTTTTGCTTAAGTAATTTAATCTTCGAAAGAATGTAGAAAAACAAAATAGAAAAATGTTGTTGGTTGTAAAAGTTTCAAGTGCAAAGTTTTTTAAACAAGAGGGTTTTAATGTTTAGACAGCAATTTTCTCCAGAAGCGATATTCCGGAAAAGAAAGTAAATGTTTGATAAAACAGGCACAAAGTAATTGAAAAGAAAAAAGAGGAAATTTAGCTTCTATAAAAATATAATTGAGTCCGACCGTTATTTATCTGCATTATATACTTTATACAAAGGTTTTAAACTAAAAGTGGCGTCTATATGTACGTGTGATTGTTAATATTTGCTTAAAAGCAAAATAGTTAAATATTTACACATTTTTCTGTCTTAAGGTTTAATTATATAGAGAAATTCCATATTTCACAGTTGAAGAAATCAGCACCATTTTACCGTTTGCATCCATGAAAATCAAATCTTGAAAAATAAATGGGATTTTTTGTAAAATGAGCATCACAATCAATATTTTAACACTAGACAGGCCCATACAGCGCAGCGTTGCTAAATTTTGCAGGTTTTTTATTCAGTACAAACAGTAATTTTTGTTATATAATTACTTTTAATATATATATATATATATACATACATATATATATATATATATATATATATATATATATATATATATAATTTATTCACAAAATACCCATCACTATAATAAACAAAAATAACTATTCAAAATTTCTGTGTAGAATTTAGAATTGTTTAACGATATTTTTATAAATTACACATTAAAGTCATCAAGTAATTATAAAAATACTTTATTAATAAAGTACTCCAGTACTCCAACGTTTGGCATTCATATTTTTCTGTCATATATGTATGCATATATAATCCGCTGTTCGGCAAATTATTTCCGAAGTAAGTTTGAAATGCTAATTGTAGTGTTTACTAAAGAAAATTGAAAGAATCTTGTCCACCTGTTTTTTTTTTTTTTTTTTTTTTTTTTTTTTTTTTTTTTTTCTGCTTGCTTGCCTGCCATCCCACTCAGTGCGTGGGCAAGTGCTAGAATGCATTGTGTAACAAAAATCTAGTATTAAATACTTTTAAAATAATAGGTTTTTCTTTTAAGAGTTATTTTATATAAAGTTATTTAATTTAAAATAGTGATATCTTATTAACTGCTCTTCACTTGAATCAATAAAGCGTGCGAATAATAAATATATAACCATGGTTGTCTATCAATGTAAACATTATAAAAAATTGAAAATTTCAAAATAATTTTTAATAATTCGTAACTTTATCATTAGGGAGAGACTGGGGTTAAAGGTGTCCAAAATTAATAAAAAAGCTCATACGTTATATGTGTACCGCCCCATAGTGTTAATATATGCAATTTAGTTTTTTTTTTGTTGTTGTTGTTACTAATTCAAAATTTGTAATAAATATAAGTCACGATGAACATATTATGTCAGCAATAAATTTCCTTGTAAAATAGAAAATGTGATATTTGCTTTAAACTATTAAAAAGAATGTAGCATATTTTTATTTGATAGATTATTACTTAAAAATAAGAAAAACTGTTTAATTGGATAATGTTTAAAGAATGAAATTTAAATTGCTATTGAAATGTTTAAAATATATGCATTAAACTTGTTGGATGTGCCAATTCCAAAAACTTTCTCCTATCTCATATATTTTAATATTTCAAAATGTTGTTACAGATGTCAATATTTCATTTTTAGCTCACAGGCTATCAAAGCCTGAGAGCTAATGTGCCCGCCCGTTCTGTATGTATGTACGTATGTATGTACGTACGCGATAACTCTTGATAGAAACATCCGATTTGCTTCAAAAAATTTTTTCTAGGTTCATTGTGATAAGGCGCTTCCCTGATTAGTTTTGTGAGTTCATTGGTTATGGATAAAGGGAGAAAAACGGGGTTAGTCCAACCCCTTAATTCAGATAAATGGGTTTTTCATGCAGAATCATTCGATTTGCTCCGAATTTGGTATACCGGTTTATTATGTTAAGGAACTTCCCTCATTAGTTTTGGGGGTTCATTGGTTAAGGATAAAGGGGGAAAAGGGGGGTTAGTAAACCCCCTTAATTCAGATAAATGGGTTTTTCATGCAGAATCATTCGATTTGCTCCGAATTTGGTATAGCGGTTTATTATGTTAATGAACTTCCCTGATTAGTTTTGGAGGTTCATTGGTTAAGGATAAAGAGGGAAAAGGGGGGTTAGTCCACCCCCTTAATTCAGATAAATGGGTTTTTCATGCAGAATCATTCGATTTGCTCCGAATTTGGTATACCGGTTTATTATGTTAAGGAACTTCCCTGATTAGTTTTGGGAGTTCATTGGTTAAGGATAAAGGGAGGAAAAATGGGGTTAGTCCACTCCTCTTAATTCAAATAAATGGGTTTTTCATGCAGAATCATTCGATTTGCTCCGAATTTGGTATACCGGTTTATTATGTTAAGGAACTTTCCCGATTAGTTTTGGGGGTTCATTGGTTAAGGATAAAGGGGTAAAAGGATGGTTAGTCCACCCCTTTTAATTCAGATAAATTGGATTTTCATGCTGAATGAATTGATTTGCTCCGAATTTGGTATACCGGTTTATTATGTTAAGGAACTTCCCTGATTAGTTTTGGTGGTTCATTGGTTAAGCATAAAGGGGGGAAAGGGAGGTTAGCCCGCCCCTCTTAATTTAGATAAATGCGTTTTTCTTACAGAATGATTCAATTTGCTCCGAAGTTGGTATACCAGTTTATTATGTTAAGGAGCTTCCCTGATTACATTTGGAGGTTCACTGGTTAAGGATAAAGGGGGGCTAGTCCACCCCCTTAATTTAGATAAATGGTTTTTTTTTGCAGGATTATTCGATTTGCTCCAAATTTGGTATACCGGTTTGTTATGATAAGGAGCTTCCCTGATTATATTTGGAGGTTCAGTGGTTAAGTATAAAGGGGGAAACGGGGGCTAATTCCCATTAACTTATTTTTTGAGGGGCATTATTCTTTAAAATAAGAGTATAATATACAATTAGTGTGAATAGCCTGTGAGAGCTCAATGCCATCAGTTTAGCTGGGCACTTTTCTTTTTTTATTATTAGTTCAATACTATAGCAACTTTGACTTTCATCTTAAATTTTTGCTTCAGTCAATAAATCGGAGTAAAGCGAGTTAATCTTCGATCATGATATGTATCATGAATGGTCGCGAATAGTTGGCTTATCAGGATCGGACGTTCCCGTTGATTAACGAGTCCCTGGTGTACAATGGAACTGCGAAAAATACAGTAGATTACACAAAATCGCTATTAAACCGCCCCTTCCTGCGGAATTTTTCCACATTCAGGAAGGACCTTCTGCCCATGACCAGAAACATACACAAAAAATTTGGTTCAATTCTATTCATAACTTCGTACACTTTTCGATCATACAATATTCAAAATGGCACAAAAATCGCTATTACAGCGGCCCCTACCGGCGGATTTTTTCCAAATTAAGGAAAGACCTGCTTGCTATATCCAAAACCTTTTTTTAAAAAAATTGGTTCAATTCTATGCATAACTTCCTAGAATTTTTGTCTTCAATGGCGACAGAAAGACGGACACACGGACAGACAGACATTTTTTATAAACATGTTATTGGGGACTCTGACTCCTAAAACATGCAAATTCGTTAAAAACCCGAAGTCGAAAAAAATTTCTATTACAATACTTTCTTCTATTGAAGATAGAAGAAAGTAAAAATTAAATTTCTTGTATTTGTATTATTAAATTTACAAGGCTGTGAAATAATATTCAGAGAAAGTAAGTAACACTTAAACAAAACATAATCGTTAAAATCTCGCAAAAAATATTAATTTGAGTTTCGAAAATGCATTTATATAATTTTAAAATAAGCATTAAAGATATGTTTAAGCTTGCAATACACTTAACATAAGGTAATTTTATTTTCTTCAATTAAATTGGCAGGAAATGATATTCAGCCATCATAAAAAAAGAACTTTTACTATTTCTTAAACTCTGTACATGGTTTTAACTTCTTATAACTATATTTAGGTCTTTTCTACTCGTAATCTATTAATAACAGTGGCAAAAAGAAAAAAAATGCAACGTGTTTTCATTCCGAGCTTTCTTTTCTTTCTTTTTTTTTCATATCTGAAAAAAAAAAAAAAAAAAAATGTAAAAATGTACTACGTTTTTTGTTCTAAATTTAGATTGGAATTCTTCTAATTTATTAATTTCTCCCATTAGCCATTTTTATTTTCAAAATTATATTTTATTTTTTTCCACAATTTTTATAAATTCTCTCCTCAAATGTAAAAAAAAAAAAAAAAAACTAGTTTTATAAGAGTTTTTTGTTTTTTTTTTTTTTTTTGCGAAAAATGTGTAAATATTAAATGATCAAATGATCTAATGGATACGCCCGAAATTGTTTAGTGATCGATATTTCACTGTTTATATTGCACTTATAATTGCATATGCATTTCTTTAATACTTTTATGAATATTTTAATGAATGCAGTATTTTTATTAATTTTTTTAATAAAAATATATTTTGTTCTTCAACTTTCTTTTTTTAAGAAGAGTTCCTTAATCAATGTTTTTTTTTTTTTTTTATGGATAATTATTTTTGAAAATACGCAGATCTCACAAAACAAACTATGCAAATTACGATGTTCTTTATGCAATACTATTCTAAAACTTTATTTTTTACAAACACTTAACAAATTATGTCGTCAAGCATGTTACTTTTGTTTGTGCGTGCTAGAAACATTATTACTACGAAGCTGTATGCGATATTGTTATCACGAAAATACTTCCAAATTCTTGATGGATCATAACTAATTGGTACTTTCATTTACAAAAGTAGTTTTTTTTTTGTATTATAAAAGCAATTTTCAACTTGATATTGGTGTACAGTTGAAGTCCTCAACAAGGAGTCAGTGCCCGTAAGCCATGGTGACGTCACGGCGACGTCGTTGTGAAGTCACACTGTGATTTTGTGACCGTGACGTCAAAGTGACTAGAATGCGAGGTCGTTATGGCCGTTTTAGAGGTCGTCTGGGAAGTCACGGTGTGACATATTTGTGAAAAGTGTGTCATTTGTGACCATTTTGGCATTAACTTTGTGACGAACCTGTGACGAAAGCGACAATGCTTTGAAGTCTCACTGTGACCAATTTGTGAAATATGTGTCATTTGTGACGAACTTGTCATAAACACTGTGATGATTTCAAATGAAAATCAAATTTCAAATTAACTAGGTAGCGCCCGTCAAGATTTGAGGGTAAATGACTTGAATGTTTCATCAGAAAAATTCTTGAATTTTTAATTAGTTGCTTTTAAATTAATTATTGAATGGCGAATTACGCGATTTATTTTTACTTAATACGGCCTTTTTTTTTTTTTTTTTGAAAAATAACAATATTTTTATTTATTTATTTATTTATTACCCGACGATTAAAAGCTGCCATTAATTTTATTTTTATCTGTCTATTTCTCTAAAAACCTAAATTTGAAACTTTATGCAGCTGACGATTTATAATATACGTTTTTTTATTACTTGAAATTTATTTTACATTTTTATACATTTTTTTAAATATTAAACCTGGATATCAAGGTAATTTCTTTCATAGCTCTTATACGAAAATTTTCTTTCTTTCCGTTTTATTTTTTTAATAATTTCTTGATAATGTTCAGAAAATATAACGAAAATTGTATATCAGCTGTATTTATTTAATTGATAATTACATGCAAAATATTTTAGCTTAAATATTTTAAATATAAAATCGTTATTTTTTTTCAAAATATTATTGAGTGTTAAATCTTATTTAGCTATAAAGCATTCAAATAATAAAATTAAAATCCTAAAACTTCTCTTCCTAATAAAATATGTCATTACAGAAATGAATTATCGACAAAAACATTGCATTTTGTCAGGCTTGGGTTCGATCCTGCACTCGCTACAAAAATTCTGAGCTTTAGACTGTCGTGTTATCCCACTACGCTAGCGGGAACTCGTTTTCGCTCCTTCTAAATTGAAGAAGTTCGAAAAACAGTTGACGCATGATTTTTTCGAATTTCAGATTGTTATATTACAGAAATACTTTTGCGTTTTAATATTTGATACCTTACTTTTTCAAAGAAGCAGCTACAACTTAACATGCTGGTTTCCCAATCTTCGTGTGTAACTGTTGGAAATTTATAAGACGGATATAACTTTTAGATTCAAATCACTGTGTTTATCTTCTGCATGTAATATGACCAAAACAATATGGCACTCCCGAAATAAAGCGAATCTAACTCTTAATATCGGCACAGTAAATTTTTGAATTGTTAATAATACTAAAAGAGGCAAATAATATTAACTTTGTGAAATACAGAAAAGCTAGTTTACAGTAAGATCGAATAGCAGACGAACTTAAAACAATTTCTACCTGTGATGTGATAGTTCAACTCAGTCAGTATCTTTGCGCATGTGCAGCGCATCACTCCAAAGTCAAACTTGTACTTATATACTGCGCATGCACCACTGTAGAATTTTATTTTAAAATTACGGCTAATTAATAAAATATTTTAACAAACGAATGTACGATAAAAAGTCTTTCGGAAAATATCATTCATTTAAAAAAAGATTGGTGAAATTTGATGAAGTAGTTTCTTCTCACGGACTGTCGAAAGAAAACGCTTAGCGTTTTAAATATATAGATAGATTGCTTAAAAGGCGCAAAGGCGAGCATAGTGAAAAAGATTCCATGCTGGGACTGGAACCCGGGCCATCAGTATAGCGAACTGACATTCTACCGACTAAACCACATGGAACGATACCCAGCCTGGAAAATTTCTCACTATTACATGTTGGCAAGGCTACAAAATGCAGCACAAGATGGAATATTTATCGTGAGCCACCGACATGGGGCAAACACTAAACTTAATTAAATCCAGCATCGATTGAAACTATATTAATACTTGTATTCCAAGTATTAATATTTGGAAATATCAAGTATTAATACCACTTATGTGGGACTTATATAATATCCATAAATAAGTATTTTAAAGTCAAATATGTGAAATATAATGATATAGTTTCAAAGGAAAAAATTATAGAATTTGCAAATTACAAAATATATAGTTTTTATGATGTTTTTTTAAACTGTCATAGCAAAATTTTCTAAGAAACAAACAGAAACCGCCAATCTACTGGAAATTAATTCCTCTGCAAATTTATATTTAAAAAATCTTAGAAGTAGTCTTCATGTCAAAATGAATCAGCAATATTCAATACGAATCGCTAATTTTGACACGGTATTCAGTTCATTTTATATTAGTATACCAAAATAGAAAGTAATTCTGTAAAAATATTAATTCTTATGAAGAAATAAACCTGGAGCTTCTAATGTTAAATTTATTTTTAATAAAGGCTGAACAAGCTACAAAGCAGGTTTATTTTTAAACATAATTTAAAAGCTGTTTAACGAAGTGAGGCGTATACAGTGGTGGTCAAAATTGTTAAATTTAATTCCCCAGATGTTCTTCGGCAACTGCTAAAAGTGATTAATAAAATAAAAGAAAGAACTTGTTACCATACACAGATCATTTTAACAAGCCAATTTACGAACTACTTCTTTTTACTTCCGCATTTAATAATGAGTGCTATTACAGCCCACTTGAGTAACTCTCTAAAGCACATGTTCTAATAACTAAGATTTCATCACTGATATGTAACAAAAAGGAACATCTGAACATTTTGACTGTTGCCAGACACCTTTAATTATTATATATTTTTTTCTACGCTGCGAATATGTGTTTTAGCAGCTTTATGTATTATCACTCTTAATCATGTAGCCTCTCTGTTAAGACGGAGTTTCTTATACTCCAGTAATATGTTTAATTATAAGTATTTAAAGCTAAAAGTTGAATCTTTCTTTATCGTAAAAACACACAATACTAATTCATATTACATTATATCTTCCCATGGATTTAGCGATTAATATTAAGCTCTCAAAGGATACTTCAAAGGATAAATAATGCTTCACAAAATAAAATAAAATAATTTCTTCAAGAAGCTTTTGGATAAATCCCTGACCACGCCACACCGATGAAGTTATATGTCATCGCGATATTGATGAATCCCAGGTAAGAGCATTTTACCTATTTCCATTTCAAAAGCAGCATAGCCACAAGAGATTTTTTCTAATTGTTTAAATATGAGACAGCGAATTCCTGCTATCGAGAATGGGGTGCTTTTGGCTTGATAGGCCACTTAAACTCCAACAAAAAGATTATGAGACTGATAAAGTGCTCATGTTTAGCGAAAAAGAAGAAAAATTTTATATAGTGGCTTAGATTATAAATATTAAAAGTATTCATGTTCTGAATAAAAAAATAAAAAGATGCTGCATTGAATAAAATTATGAATGTTATTGTACCAGAAATATAAAGGTGAATGAAAAAGAAATATATATATATTTAAGTTTTATGTAATGAACATTTAAATAATTAGTGAATGAACAATTTGTTGGTTGTGAGTAATAATAATAATAAAAAAGAAATCGTTCATTTTACATTTTACAGTAAATAAATAAATAAAAAGGAAATAGGTTCGTCGCATATATAAATAAGAGTAAACATGGCAGGGATCAAAGACGTCCAAATTGTCGAAAAATTAAATTCGCATAATTACGCAAATTGGAAATTTCGCGCAGAAATGATTTTAATAAAAGAAGAATTGTTTGATGTAATAACACAAAATCCCCCAGATCCAATTAACACGGACTGGACGAAGAGGGACCGTAAAGCACGTGCAATTATCAACTTGAGTATTGAAGACTCACAGATCGTGCATGTAAAGCACTTAAACACTGCCAGAGAAACCTGGCAAGCTTTAAAAACAATTCATGAAAGGGCTAATCTCTCAAGCAAGTTATATTTGCTGAGAAAATTATACGGAGCAAAACTCCCAGAAAACGGCAATCTAATAAAACACATTACACATATTTTAGAACTTGTTGATAAACTTTCAGCCATAGGCGAAACTATTAATGACTCGCACATTTCAGCTCTGTTACTTTGTTCATTACCACCTAGCTACAACACCTTAATTATAGCCCTCGAGGCCCGTCCAGAAAATGAACTTAATTCAGAGTTTATAAAAGGAAAACTCACTGATGAATATACAAGACGTTTAGAAAACACAGATCAGAGCGAGAATTCCTCAAAAGCGTTTAAAACGCATAAAAAGTTTCCGGCTGAACACTATAATAAAAAGGACAAACAGTGCACATACTGTAAATTAAAAAAACCATACATACAGGGAGTGCTGGCATCTTAAGAACAGAAACACTTACTCACCGTCACAAAAACAACAGCCGCACAAATCCAAGTATTACACATCATCGTTATGTTATGAAGACGCAAACTATTGTAGAGAAAACAAAAACCGTGAAACAGAACCAATTCGGATTAACAAAACACAGGGCAATTCAGGAAAAGGCAGCGACGCAGCTTTTTTAGTCCAGAAACCAGGAAAACAAACCTGGATAATCGACTCAGGATCATCGACACACATTCTAAACAGTAAAGATGCATTCACTAAGTTTAACGACACTGAAAAGACGACAGTCATCATTGCCAATGGCAAAACGCTGAATTCACACGGTACAGGTGAAACGACATTTAAAACAAAAACATCCGATGGAGGGATAAACACAATCACATTAAAAGAAGTATTATACGTACCAGAATTAGAATCGAACCTCATATCGGTAAGCAAAGCAACACAGAATGGCTATAAATTAATTTTCGATAAAGAAAAATGCACGTTATCCCGAAACGGGAATATTTATCTTGAAGCAAGAATGAAAAATAATTTATATCAAGTCGAATTATTAGAAAGCGCTGAAACTATTAAAGTAAACATTGCACATGAATGTAAAAATAAAAATTGCATAGAAGTTTGGCACAAACGGCTTGGCCATCGTAACTATAATGCGATAAAAGAATTAATAAATAAAAACTTAGCAGACGGTATAAAAATAAATAACTGTAATCATAATGCATTATGTGAAATATGTATCCAAACAAAAATAAGTGATGCCCCATATCCGAAATCAACAAACTGTCCCAAAACAGGCAAAGTGCTCGATCTGATACACACGGACGTGTGCACATCTATCGGTACACCTACTATCGGGGGAAAAACAATGTTCGTCACTTTTATAGACGACTATTCAAGGTTCACAGTAATTTACTTACTTTCGCATAAAAATGAAGTTCACGAAAAGTTAAAAGATTATGTAGCCATGGTGAAAACCCAATTCGGCAGATTCCCTAAAGCTATTAGATCCGATAATGGAGGGGAATATTTAGGTAAACAAACGGAAGAATACCTAAGGGCAAGAGGTATCCAACACCAGTTTACTGTACCATTTTGTCCGAGCCAAAACGGCGTAGCGGAAAGAAAGAATAGGTCATTATTAGATATGACTAGGAGTCTACTCTCCGAAGCAGGCTTACCTCAAAAATTCTGGGGAGAAGCCATAAATACCGCCAATCACCTGCAGAATAGGCTACCAACCAAAATAACAAACAAAACACCGTTCGAAATTTGGTTCAACCGAAAACCCATCTTACACTACCTGCGTACATTCGGCTGTAAAGCTTATGCCTATATACAGAAACATCAACGAAACAAATTAGATGATAGAGCGCAGGAAGGAATACTTGTGGGGTATGACAATAAATCAAAAGGTTACCGTATATTTACAAAAGAAAACAAAATAATAATAGCGAGAACAGTTAAATTTATAGAAAATAGTGAAAACAACTTAAAGGAAAGCGAAGAGGTAGAAAACTCAGACAATGACAACAACTACATTCAAACAGAGTTAAGTAATTCGGACGAAGAACCAACCGCGTCCAAACAACCCGACGTAGAACCGAGAAGGTCTCAGAGGTCAAATAGAGGAGTACCACCCGACAGATACGTATGTCACGTAAAAACAAATGACACATTCGAACCAACCGATTTTTATGACATAGCAAACATGAACAACCCAGTAGAAAAAGAAAATTGGCTCAAAGCCACTCAACAAGAAATCAACTCATTAAAGAAAAATAAAACTTGGGACTTAGTGGATCCCCCACCAAATAAGAAAATTATTGGTTGTAAGTGGATTTTTAAGAGAAAGTTAGATAATTTAGGAAATGTACAAAAATACAAGGCCCGTTTAGTAGCGAAAGGATATAATCAGAAGTACGGCGAAGATTATGATGAAACCTTCGCACCCGTAGTTTCGCACACAACAATCCGCACATTTTTAGCCTCAGCGGCATATAAAAATCTTTCTGTTCAACACATTGACATCGACACTGCATTTCTTCACGGCGAAATAGAAGAAGAAATTTTCATGAAACAACCAGAGGGTTTTATAGAAAAAAATTGTGAAAACAAAGTGTGTAAACTGAATAAAACAATCTACGGCTTAAAGCAGGCAGCTAGAGCCTGGCACAAAAAGATCGCAGAATCATTAAAAAACATGAATTTTGTGCAAAGCACTGCTGACTCATGTTTGTTTATCAGAAAAGAAAAGGAAAATTTCACTTATATCATCGTCTACGTTGACGATATTTTAATCGCGAGTAAAAGTGAAATAATTAAAGATGTAATAAAACAATTGCAAAATGAGTACGGAGTAAAAGACTTAGGCGAAATAAGTCAGTACCTAGGAACCAACATAATCAAAACGAATGATGGTTACAAATTAAACCAAAAGTCAAAAATAGAAGATTTGGTTAGAAAGTTAAATTTAACAGATGCAAGACCTATTGGTACACCGATGGAAGTAGGTTTCTATAAATTAGAAGATAGCGACAATTTACTTCCGAACAATACAAAGTTTAGGCAAGCGATCGGTTCGCTTTTGTATATTGCCACAGTCACTCGACCCGACATTATGGCACCAGTAAATATACTTAGTAGGAGAAGTGCAACGCCACGCGAGAAGGATTGGAAAGCGGCAAAAAGAATTATTATTTACCTCAATTGCACAAAAAACCTATGCCTAACAATAAGCAAAAATAAACCACCAATACTCATCGCGTATGCTGATGCTGATTGGGCTGGGGACACTAAAAATAGAAAATCAACCACCGGCAATATTTTTTTTCTGGGTGATAATCCCATTCAATGGACTACAAAATTGCAGTCAAGCATTGCATATTCTTCGGCTGAAGCGGAATATGTTGCTGCAGCAACCGCAGGACAAGAAATTTTATGGCTATTAAAACTGCTAGAAGATCTTAACTTGTATCAAGTAAAACCTATTTTACTTTACCATGACAACCAAAGCAGTATAAAGATGATAGAAAATGAAAAATTTTCGAAGCGGACAAAACATATTGATATCCGCTTTCACGCCATAAGACAATTAAAGGAGGATAAAATTATCGAATTAAAATATTGTCCCACGCAATACATGATTGCTGACTGCTTGACAAAGCCCACACCCAAACCTCAACTTTTGTGTGACATCAAGACTATGAACTTGTTACCTTATCCATCTGAGGAGATTAAGGAGGGGTGTTAAATTTAATTCCCCAGATGTTCTTCGGCAACTGCTAAAAGTGATTAATAAAATAAAAGAAAGAACTTGTTACCATACACAGATCATTTTAACAAGCCAATTTACGAACTACTTCTTTTTACTTCCGCATTTAATAATGAGTGCTATTACAGCCCACTTGAGTAACTCTCTAAAGCACATGTTCTAATAACTAAGATTTCATCACTGATATGTAACAAAAAGGAACATCTGAACATTTTGACTGTTGCCAGACACCTTTAATTATTATATATTTTTTTCTACGCTGCGAATATGTGTTTTAGCAGCTTTATGTATTATCACTCTTAATCATGTAGCCTCTCTGTTAAGACGGAGTTTCTTATACTCCAGTAAAAATTATAAGGACAAGGAAAAAATCGCCAAATCTTGGCTACATTTGGCCGGAAACGTATGGAAATTTAATGGATGGAAACTAAAAGAAAAATGAAGAATATTTTTATAAGTTTTTATGGAAATATGTGTAAAATTCATATTCATAAAATGTATTATGGATTTATACAGCCATCTTACTTGGACAAAATTATAAGAACAACTGTATTTGTGTGTTCTAAAAAGTAAAATTTGCATGTTTTTTGCTCTGCACACGGAACTCAGTGACGATATAAATGCATATAGTAAGCGTTTGGGATCGTCATATT
Source organism: Maratus speciosus (assembly GCA_963932465.1). Classification (NCBI taxonomy): domain Eukaryota; kingdom Metazoa; phylum Arthropoda; class Arachnida; order Araneae; family Salticidae; genus Maratus; species Maratus speciosus. The sequence continues at coordinate 538,084,150 of OZ010786.1, read as the reverse complement.
CTGTTTCTCAGTCATGCCGCTAAGTACAAAGCTTTCGGAGTTTAAGAAAGGGAAATTGGATGCATTTAATATATTAGGACTTTCTGTACGCCATATTGCGACAAAGCTTAATAGATCAAGAATGGTTATTTACAATTATCTTAAAAATCCCGGTAAAAATGGCCGGCAAAGACATACAGATAGACAATCTTCTGTTTCTGTACGGGAGAAAAGAATGATAATAAGGCGAGCTTGCTCTAAAAAACAAACGTGAATAAAATAAAACGTGAATTGAACTTAGAATGTAGTGCTCGAACTGTTCGACGTGTTTAACAAAAGAAAAAAAACGTTCCCTATGGTAAACATATGTCACGACCGCCTCTTACAAAAGTTCAAAAGAGACTGAGGATGGAGTTTGCCAAAAAATGCATTACTATGGGAAAAAAGTCGGATGATATTGTCTTTTCAGATGAGAAAAAGTTTAATTTGGATGGACCAGATGGTTTTTGCTACTTCTGGTATGATCTCCGTAGAGAAAAATTTTTTTTCTCAAAGCGTATATTTGGAGGTGGCTCAATAATGGTCTGGGGAGGTTTCCCAATAGTTTTTGTGCAGGGTAGAATGAATTCTGAGAGTTATGTTGATGTGTTGGGCGATAATCTTTTACCGGAAGCACCGTTAATAACGAGGGGAGACTATTTTTTCCAGCAGGACAATGCCTCAGTACATGTTTCCCAAACTTTAAAATCGTGGTTTGACGCTAATTTCGTGAAACTGCTTCATTGGCCGGCCATAAGCCCTGATCTGAATCCAATGGAAAATATATGGGGTATTCTGGCACACGAAGTATACAAAAATGGTATACAATATGAAAACAAGCAAGAACTCATGTCCGCCATCGAAAAAGCCTGGTCAAAATTTTCAAAGAACGTTCTTAAGAAACTGTCAAACTCCATGACGTCAAAACTGATCAAAGTGATTGAGAAGAAGGGGGAGATTATTAATTATTAGTGTGTTTCAGGCAAAAACACTCATTGTCCTTATAATTTTGTCCAGTTTTTACAATGGCATATTTTATTAATTATGGCAAAACATTCATATTTTGCATTCTATAATGATTTCTTGCATAAAAAAGCATTTTATGTATAAATTTCATTTTATTTAGTTCAGAAATAATTTCTTTCTGTGAAATTTTCAATTGTTCTTATAATTCTGACCACCACTGCATTTATAATCACATGCTATTTAGATTTCAGAAATATATATCAATTAAAAGAAATCAAAGGTTACAATACGACATGCTAGAACTGCCCTCATTGATATATGTTTTAAAGCGATTAAACACGAATTAAACTTTAAGAGTTAAACGCCATAATTCCTAAATATTTTCACCTAAGAGGTCACCTAACCCTTTTAGTAAACCTGGGTAAACGGTACTAATATCAAGACTATACTATTATATTTAAAATACCAAAAGTGAATACAATGTCTCTAGCTAGAGAATCCTTTAAACGTATTTTCTTTTTAATATAAAAATATTGACATGCCTCCTGAATGGCTATTTCCGTATTTTCCCCAAACAATCTAATGATTTAAACGTTTTTTTTTTTTTTTTTTTTTTTTCTCTGAGAATGTAAAACCGCTTTAGAATACATTCTAGTGTTTTCTATCTACCGTGCTACAGTCATGGGAAAAAAAAGGTAAACACTCCCTCCTAACTCCTCAACAAATTATCTTAGAAGAAAGTTACTGCTAAACGGTTTGTACGAAAGCCGGGAGACCCGCGACCTGTAATGCGCACTAGGCTTGGCATTGAAATTAGTGAGCTATGTGGCCCCCTTTGTTTTTTAAGGTTTAGAGTTAGATAGGCTTGGCTACCTTATGCTATAGCTTTCCTGTGCTCGTTGGTACCCTACTACCTTTACATTCTCTGTTTTTGCCTACGCCAGTCGGTGAAATGACATCAAAGTATAGGGCAACCAAAAAATTCTTGGATGACTTTTGCTCTCTTTTTCTGGCGGTTATATTTAACCTCGTGCTTCTAACTATGTAATGACCCTCGGGACTCCACCAGAGCTTCCAAATTATACTTTTAGGCCGTGCATTGTTTCGAAATTCATCCTTAGTTCTTTTACATATTTAATTGGATGTTACGCGCGGCGGCGTTGCACGCCGCGTTGGCACTCCTTAAGCACCGCGATGTCATGTCATGTAATGGTACCAAACAATTGGAAATAAATGAACTCTACATCCTTCAATTAGCCTAAAAGCAAATTTTTATGCAATTCGTACCTTAAGTTTCCTAGAAATTAATTATTTTAAAACGAGCATAATTTAAGGGCTGTATCCAAAATGAAGTTCCGTACTTGATTGTTAACCGAGGGAGCCCCCTTCTTGATCAAGACACCTGAAGTGCCACTGAAGGAGTCAATGAAGCCTGTTAGATTACAGGACAACAGAATAAATTTCAAAATATCTACTCACTTCCATCATAGATGATCCCTTAAACCATCATTTTGCCGTTTTTTAAGCATAATTTGAAAACTACTTGGAAGAAAGATGTGAAATTTTGGATTTCCATAAAGCAGGACTTAAGAATCTAAATCCATTAAAAAAAATGTAGGTTGCAATTCATAATTTTTTCGAATATTAATTTCATAATTCATAATTCATATCATAAAATTATAAAAATTGAAAATTCAGCGTATTTATGTTTGGGTATATTAATATTATTGCTACAAAAAAAAAAATAGCACATTAGGAGCATAATTTCAGGAGATATAAATAAAAATATGAAAATGTAATTTAACATTATAAGCACTTAATTTTGAATGTTTATAATTCAAAAACTTATCATTCAAAAGACTTGAAATTTGGTATCTAGGCATAGTTTGAACCGAAGATTTGAAATATCTCGTTAAAATTGGATATTGGCTTTGAAAAAAATGAAGTTTGGATTCGTTTTAATAGGTAGATGGCCCCCTAAGCCAATTTTATATACATCTTTTAAAATTAGACTTTATTTCCAATAGTTCGGTACCGGTAACTTTCCTCTACGATAATTTGCTGAGGAGTTTGTAGGGTGTGTTTACTTTTTTTTTTTTTTTTTTCCATGATTGTACACCGCACTTCTACAACGTCCATTAACTAGAATCCAAAACAAGGATTTTTTTTAGAATTCGTGTTTTATTTTTTTATATTTTTTGATATACGGATCTCCTTTTAATATGTAAAGTTTTGTTTAATATAGTAGTAGAATAATTTATACATTTATTACATTTTAGTCATGTAATTTTAAAAAGGGTTTATCACATCATAAGATTCATAAATCAAGGAAAATTCTGTTTTTATTATTATTGTATTTAAAACTGATGATGTGAGAAAATTAAATTACCATAATAAAATAGTATTAAAACTTAATACTAAGATTTATTCTCAAAATAATTTTAGTTGATTTTAATTATCTTTGATACATCTATAGTCCAATTTTTTCGGTAGAAAGTTAAGTTTGATAAAAAACGATTTAGTACTTTTTAAATTTAATTTCGTTATTAGAATCACAAATGTTAATTTAACAGCTGTATCTGTTTTCTTAAATTAAATTTAGTTATTAGAAATACAAAAGTTAATTTAATAGCTATTTCCATTTTTCTTAAATATATATACACTGGAAATTTTCAAACAATAAACAGCATAAATTAGTTCAAGATGAATTTCCAAATTTCGTTCAAATGTAGCTCTAATTAGTATCCTGACAATGATTTTCTTTCATATTTAGGTGTCGAACAATACGTTGGTAAATAATGCAAATTTTCAGGCATTTTAAATGTTTATTACTGTGTGCTGAATCTCATTATAAAACTACAAATGATAAAGTATTCAATAGCATTATTCAGCGGAATATATACATATATAATTTATTATTCTTATATTTAAATTACATATAATAAGACTTTTACTTAATTTAATAAAATTACAAATCAAGATATCAGTTTTTTTTTGTTTTTTTTTTTGGGGGGGGGGGGGAGGGGATAGATTTCAATTGGCAGTTAAATATAATCAAGTTTATTAAAAATGTAATTATCCAAATATTTTTATTCAAATTTTCAGAAGAATTGATATGAATTTTGTAATCTTGAACTAGTTTCTGAATATTTATCATACAAAATAGAAAGTTAAATACAAATTAAACATTTTACTTCGAATATATTGGATTTTAAAGAGTTTGTACAATATGGATTTTATTTTTTTACTTAACAAAATATTTTTTTGTCTATCTTAAATTATTCATTTAAAATTAACTAAAGCGTTTGTCATGAAACGATATGCATAAAATTAAATTCTAATAATTTATTATATATTGGGCGGTATTTATTGGACGGTTACGTTATTTTCTATTATTAACTATTTCATTTAATTTTTTTAAAACATTTTGATTGAAGATATAAAATTAAATTTAAATGTGTGTACCACATTTTCTGAATTACCATACGAAATATGTATCAATAACAAAAAAATTTGAAACTTATACTTGAAGAAATGTATATTTAGTCTAGGAAAATATGCATTAATATGTTGTTAATAATGTTAGTTTCAACTAAATTTCCGTTGAATTTCAAACAATGAATGTTTCAAGAAAAATGTACAAAAATGTTACAAAATTAAATATTTTCTTTCTCTTATTCACTTTTTTTATAATTATAAAGATATTTATACAGAAATATATCATTACACGTATATTTCAGCGTATATGCAAATTATGATCTAAACTAAATTCATGCAAGAGTAGAAATATGTGATTCACATAAAACACCACATTATGGTAAAATGTTTTTCAAACTTCCAATTATAGCTGCTGCACAGGTGAGGTTTGTTCAACGTTGGTTCAAATTGTAAACAGTTTTGACATTTCCTGCAACATATATGATGAATGTCACAAAAAACAATTCCAATCGCAGCTTTCCCATTCTTCGTCATTCTTCATTTTTTTTTTTTTTTTTTTTTTTTTTTTTTTTTTTTTTCTTTTAACCAGAAAATCAATTTAGTGTTTTTGAACAAAAGAAGTTTGTGGAATTTTTTTTTTCAAATTTCCATTTGTTATAAACAAGGGTTACTATTTATATAATACATCTTTCCGCTTCAACGTACATGTCAGATAAAATTAAGGCAAATATGGGAAATTGCTGTACAACATAATCCACATTATTTGCATAATTATAATTTGTCTCGAATTTCATTTTTTTATATAAAATATATGGGTTAGAAAGGTGTAATTATAAACTATCAGTATGAATTTAGATATATCAATATAAAATATATACTTGTATTCTGTATTTTTTTTAGTTTAGAAATTTTCAAATTCTTAATTTTTTTACGGGCACTTTTATATTAGAATGCGCGAAATATAAGCATTTCCTTTTTCAATAGGTTTTTTTTCAGTTTCCCTTTTGATGGTAACATAGAGATTATCCAATGATTTTGTTTTTCTGAATTGCTTTTCAATTGAGAAACAAGATGTAGTTCGTTTTGATATTTCATTCTTTTAAAGTAAAATACACTTAAAAAATAATGGTAGTTCATGGACATAATTTTGAAAATTGTTAAATAAATTATTATTGTATTTTGTTTTAAAAGCAAACACCAAATATGTTTTTTTAATTATTCTAATCAGTGTTTTTGTTGTGTAGGATTCTTAAATATGAAAAAAAAAATAGAAATTGAAATATTAATATCTTCAGAAATTCAGATTCATCAAATGCATAGGAAATTATAATTTTTAAATTATCGACATGCATTTTCTAATATTTTTATTTTAAATAATAATTCTTTATTAAATATTGCATTCTGAACTAATTTTTAAATTTAGTATCATAATTACAAATCATATTTCAGACAAAATATAATTTATAACCAGGCCTCAGAGCATGTAATAATTGAATATATGTGATTAAAATAAAACACTACAGTATGGTAAAATGTTTTAAAAAGTTTTAGTTGCAGCTACTCTGCACTTCAAAGTTTTTTAAAGGTGGTTCCGAATTTTAACATTTCATCCTAAATTTCTTATATTTGACAAATGCTTCAAAAATAATTTAAACAGCAGCTTTTCCCATTCTTCAAGATTTAGTAAACACTTTTTCGTCAAGAAAATGAATCCATTTTTTTCATTAATAAACAAGTATTCGGTAAACCACTTCTCTCTGAAATTTTATTTATTCGCAACAAGAGTTATTATTTATGTAATACATTATTAAACTCGGTCATGTACAGTTTAATTATAAATTAATAATTGTACTGCAATTTACATACATGCATGTTTTTATAGGTTATATTCAAATTATAATTATTCAAACAGATCTTAATAATAATTACATAATAATTTATCAATTTTAATACAAATAATATACATCAGAAAAACGTTTTAATTATGTTATTAAATGGGTAAAGTTTTATTTCTAAAATTAGTATGAGGTGTATGAAGAGTAAACGGATCTAAAAGAAAAACATTACAACTTCCTTAAGATTTTTAAACATTTCCTTCTACAGATAAACCGAAATTACTGTCGCATGATGAATAACTCGTCATTTTATCACTGCCTCTTTCAGATTTATTTTCGGCGTCTCATCCTAGATATTTTATTCGTCATAAATACCCAGATTATCTAAGAATAACTAACATGCATAAAGAGTTGAATTAATACACAGTGTTTGCTTTAGGGAATGGATAAATCATCACGGTGATCACAACAAAAGAGTTTAATGCTCAAACTGGTATTTTTTCTGTAATTGCGTAAATAAACATTTGTGTACCTAATAGGTTATTAAATGGTTCGACATAAATAAAATATAAGAAATATTATTACATTTATTTGACACCGTTTAGTAATAACAGTAACAGGCAACATTCAAATGAAATAATATATATATATATATATATATATATATATATTAGTGTGTAAATAAAATATAACTACGGTATTAAATAGATAAAGATTTCAAATACATAGAATGAAATATATATACACATTTATTGCATAAATATAAATAGAATATAGCAAATATTCATATTTATCAATTAATAATCACAATAACAATTTTAATTATCCATAATTTCACCGGATATATTTATATATAAATATGTAGAAATTGCCAATTATGTATTTAAATTTATAAGTTAAAAATATTTCCTATGGCATATATATATATATAATTCATATTAAAAGAAGAAGCACTTTACTATAACTTTATGTCATTTGATCTAGCATAAAAACGAAACAACTTACTTATCCGCAAATAATGTATCTCCAAAAAATAAAAATCTTTAAACGTCCAAGATTTAAAAATAAATGCATTTCATAGCGAACTACTTGTCACTTTGTCATTCCCTTCGATAATATATTTGTGGAGGTATGTCAAAGTGATGAGACTTTTTACATTAAGGCACGTTATCTAAAAATAACTTACATACTTGAGAAAAGAGAGCTGAAATGATATTCCGTGCTTTATTTTTTAAATAAATAAATCATTAGGTAGTAAATGTGGTAATTGGTAACTTGCCTATAACTGTATAAATCCATATTTTTGTAACTAATAAAATGACACATGACTCCACATAAATAATATACAACATATTCAAATTATAGTTATTAGATTTTTAATTGTAATGAATTTTAATATTTTAAAATACAGTTAAATATAAATAAAAATCATTAATTATATTTTAAAAAATGTTAAATAATTAATAGTACTCCAAATTAAAACTAGTCGGACGTGGCAATCCCAAAACTTTCTTCTATCTCATACATGTTAATACTTTTTGATAAATGCTGCGCAGCAGTGCCACCCGTTAAGTGATTTACAACAAAATCTAATCAGCATCAACTTATATAAACTTCTGAATGAATTTGAAGTTTGACGAAAATCCATGCATTAGTTTTTGACATACAGCTATTGCGGAAATCGTGAAAAGTTCTGCATAGTAGCGCCACCTGTTGAGCAATTTACACCAAAAAGTTATCAGGATCAGTGTATCAGGGACTAACTGAATCTATTGTTTCATGAAAATTCATGCATTAGTTCTTGAGATACAGCTATTGCGAAAATCGTGAAAAATGCAGCATAGTAGCGCCACCTGTCTGGCGATTTTTATCAAAAATTAAACAACACTGATTTATATCAGTGACTGCACCAAAAGTTAGCAGCACCAAATTATATCAAGAAGTAACTGAATTTGAAGTTTCCTAAAAATCCGTAGTTTAGTTCTTGAGATGTACCTATTATAGAAATCAGGAATGATGCAGAATAGCAGCGCCACCTGCTGGGCGATTTAGACCAAAAAGTTAGGAGCACCAAATTAAATAAAGGGCTAACAGAATCTGAAATTTTCTGGAAATCCGTGCTTTAGTTATTGAGATATAGCTATTGCGAAAATCACGAATAATGCAGCATAGCAGCTCCACCTGCTGGTCAATTTACACAAAAAAGTAATCAGCACCAACCTATATCAGGAATTAAGTGAATCGAAAGTTTTTTAAATTCCGTTAAGTAGTTCTTGAGATAGAGCTCTCACAAAATTTGAGTTACACGCACACAGACAGAGAGACACACAGGCAGACTTTTGTATGAACATGTTTTTCGTGATCTCTGGCCCCTAAAACGTATTAATCCGCCGAAAACTGGATTTCGAAAATTTTTACGAATCCAATAATTTCTTCTTGTAAAGATAGAAGAAAGTGAAAGTATGTTTAATATTATATTAATAAAACAACATATTTTGCTAATTATATTTTTAATTGTTAGAGCTTGTTCAAAATCATCGCAACTTACCGCAATTTATATTACAGTAGCCTGCAAAATCCATGTTGTGTCATGTTTTGTAGCTTTTGTTAACTGATAGTTATGTATTTTGTATCGCTGAATCCGAAAATAATGATTTTCATTTTTTTACCATCACGTAAAGATTTATTTAAAATCGTAAATTTCAAAGTTAAAAAGTAATAAAAAATAGCGAAAATCGGATAATATAGAACTTTTATTTTTCATAATCATTTGTTCAATTTTTTGGCTTTTACTGGGGATTGTTACAGTTAAAAAATTCTGGGACCTATGAGCGTGAGCGAAAATTGACGTAAATTTAATTTCACTCGGGTCACGTACTGCGTAGTCTCTCTCAAGCGAGTGCTCCGTGTGTCGTACGCGAAATGTTTCCTATTATGTGTAAATATTTTTCAAAAATAAATCTGACGGAACCATTTAATGGATTTACCTCTAAAGTTGTTATTCAATCTTCTCTAAAGTTAAATACTACATATTTCTACAAGATCAATGAATCGCACCCCCCCCCCCCTCACGTCAATGGACCCCTGTGGTGTGTAGAGCTATTAAAATCCCAGATAGCAAAAATCTGATGTAAGCCAAATATAAGCAAAAAATGAATAACTTATTTTGAAAAAAATAAAAAGTTTTCATAAATTTTATAGCGTCAGATTTCCGTTATTTTTTGTCTTTTTAACTTGAAATTTACAATTTCCGAAAACTCTGGCGTGATGGTTAAAAATGAAAGTCATTTTTGGATTTAGTAATAAAAAAATACATAAAAATCAATTATCAAAAGGCAAAAAACACAGTCACCACTACTATAAAGTATCAGATTTTCACTATTTTTTAACTTTTTAAAGTTGAAATTTGGGATTTGCTAACAATACTGATATTGTATTTAGAAATGAAGGTCATTTTCGGATACAGTACTAAAAAATGCATAAAAAACAATCACCAAAAAATAAAATACAAAATATCGCATCTATTTTAAAGTCAATATTAGATTTTCCTGTTTTTTTTTTAACTTTTTAACTTTTTAACTTTAAAATTTATTATTTGCGAAAACCGCGTGATGGTTAAAAATGAAGAAAATTTTCGGATTCAGCGCTAAAAAATACATAATAATCAATTATCAAATGTGAAAAAACAGAACCATAGCAGGCTTGGGTCTCTGTAATAATCATAATGTAAATTGTTTATCCTTTAATGATGTTCATGTTATTCTGCTAATGCCTCAGAGATAATTGCGGTAACACGTTGTCGATATTATCAATGTTGTTACGAATACTTCTATTGTCTAAGAATACGCGGAATTCGCAAAAAGAGCGAGCTAAATTAATATACAAACTCTGACGTAGGGAATGGATAAATCATTGTGATGACAACAACAACAACAAAAAAAAAAAAAATGCTAGAATAGGTTAGTATGAATAATAAAAGAATTCAACATATTTGTATCTAATAAGGTAGCAAATTATTCTACATTTATAAAATACTATTACAGATTTTCTTTAAAGGTCTGAGCTATTCATAACAAAAGTTAAATGCACCAAACCATTTTTAATATCTGATTATTTCATATTTTTGAAAACCCGTCAAAATAATTGCGCTTAATTTGAAGACAAATATGTGAAGGATTACACTATTAGAATCACATTTAGCAGAAACATAATTGTCGGATTCCCGGTAATTTTTCTCTAATTTGTAACTTCCCTGTCCTATTTCAAAGAAACGAGAAATTTGTTTCTAAGACAAATATAACTCTAGAAATGGAGGTGTAAATTCGTCGTTTAGTTCCGCCCATAAAACACAAAGTAGAAACTATGCTATTTAATCTTAACATTTCATTTGGCAGTAATTGGTTGAAAATCATATATTTTGTTGTCCGTTGAGATGCTGTTTCATGTGTTTGGCGAGAAACTGTATCGAGATTATATGATAACTAAGAGGAGAGCGTTGAATTAAAATTCAGTGTTTGTTTTGGGACATGGACAATTTTGGTGGGTTTTCGGAACAAAAGAACTTATTGCGGAAACTATCATTTTTTTTTCTATAACTGGCGCAAGTAAAAATATTTTTCTCCTAATAAAGAGGCATTTAATTCTAAAAAATTGAAACATGACAGATGCTTACTCTTTTTATTTGACATTTTTATTGTAACGAATTTCAACATCTTTAATGTAAGTATGAAATTGGATAAAAATCCTTAATTCCATCAGACAACAGAATGGAATAAAGAAAGCAATAGTAATTCAAACTGGATAATAGAATTAAACTATTATAAATAATTATATTTTTTCCATATTGGGGATATTAAAAAACCTTTATTCAGATACAATTATACGATTGAAACAGCACAGAAAAATTGGCGACAAACCACAATTAAAATAATAAAAAATTGTATAAATAGCCATAAAATCAACGTCATACATTGGATGCGTTTCGGGGTTGAAAATATAACGGCCCCTGTCTTCATCCACTGTAAACGTGTGCCAGTAAGAGGACACAAATGAACATACTCACAAATGAATTGAAAGGGGAAAGAGGAGAGTTTACAAAGATTGCGCATTAATAAATTACAAAGAAATATATGTAAACATTTTAGAAAACTCAGAACACATTTGTAAACCAGATTTCAGCAATTACCGGCCATAGCGGAAAAGTAGTATAATTATTTTGTACAACCTTGTATTTAATCTCCAATTTGTACATATTCTACATAATATGCTGAAACATAGTTTAGTAAGAAAATTCATAATAGCTTAAAAATTCATCTTTATCTGTTTCAATCAATATAACGAAATATGCCGGAATTCATTTATGCAACTCGGTATGTTACCAACAAATATTTATTTGCCCTTCATATTAAGCTAAAGTCAGCATGTATAACCTAAGAAATCTATAATAGCTAAACGTTGTTGGAACCACCAGTTTGTTTATCCAGAGGTTAAAATTGTTCAGAAATGTAATTCTCTTTTGGATCTAGACTTTTACGAAGCTTACTATATTTATAAACATACTTCTTTTTTAGGAATGATACGACCAGCACTCATGTGCTCTAGTTAGTGTGGAGGTATCCAGCACTGTGACTCTTTTTCGTTCCAGTAAATTACGTCATATCTTTAGGCTATATAAACTGTTGCTTTCACCTTTTCAATCAATTCATTAGCCAGTACTCAAGGCTAAAACATATGGGTTCTTTGAACACATTTTAATCTTTCTTTTGCGCACTGAGTGTTACGAATTCCACCTGCGTGCGTTGGGTGGAAAGCTAAAAATAGCCCAGCCATACCACCTGACTCGGCACGTGTAGCAAATGGGCCCCCGCAAAAACTGTTAGTTATGGTAGAAATTGTGAAATAAGAACTACCAGAATTTGTGACCGACCAAGATGTGAATTTTATCGATTTCTCGGATTTTTTTTTTTTTTAATTAATTTAAATGTTAGATGTTGTGTTTTGTGGTGATTATTTTAATAAATGAAGAAATTGTGAGAAGTTAGTCCTCGAACTAATAAACACAATTTAAAGTTTAAAACACTTGAATAATAAAACTTTCGATCTAGTAGCGGCTCTCTGAACGAAATTAATATTACAAAATTGGAATAGTTAACATTTGGAGACATCGAATGTTATTTCTCGAAAGTTTATTATTGAAGTTATAAAACGGAAGGAAGGGGATCCAGTAATCCTCGAAACGGCTGTATCTGATTTTTTGTGTCATGTTCGTTCGTATTTGTGTTTTAATAAGTTGTTAAAGATTTTAGTGTATTAATTAAAATTTGCACAAAGTGTTTGATTTATGCTTTTTACGTCATATTTTTCACCTTCATTTAGAAGGGGAAAAAATGAAAAAGTAATTGACTGGCGTAATCGTCTCCACACTTTGGAGTCATCCGACTTATGCTGTTAAGAACGAATAAATTATTCGATAAATAATGATGTCGTTGTAGACTTTAAATAATGAAGTTTCTAAAATAAGATCTATTTAATGAACAACTTCTTTATTTTATTGAATTCAAACTCATAAGGAGAAGTAAAATTTGAGTGTTATTGACTCAGCAAATAATGTAAATATATTGTTTAAGAATTGTGCTGACGCATTAGAAAAAAAAGGTAATTAATGATAAAGTAAGCTATTTAAATAGATTTACGAGTAATATAAATAAAAAAAAAATATTTTCCAGTGTGATTTCCAAAGCGGATTATACTTAAAATTACAAAGAAAATTTAGACTTTTTTTCTTGATTATCGAGATCAGATGGTTTGCGATAGCCTTGAAACGCGTTCCGAAAACGTCACATAAAGCAGGCAATGCAAAAGAAAGATTATTTATTGGCTCGTGGATATCTACAAGTCAATGAAGGATTTATTTATATATATATTTTTTTTATGGTCAAGGCTTTTACAAATATCTAGGTGGCTGTTAGAATTATGCAATTTACCTATCTAATATGTCTCAAAAATAGTCTATATGCTTTAATTGCAGCAAATATATTTTACAGAATTTTAAAACATACTTTTTATCAAGGTTAACGATAAGATCTTTATGCAAAATTACGTTTTTGACTGGATACCAGTTGGCGCTCTAAAGAAAAAAATGCCGCCAAATAATTTATAAAAAGTAATTGTGCCCTTATATTAAAGATTTTAATGAATTATTTGATGAAACAGTTGTGTGAGTTGGAATCCATCGACCTTAGAAACACATTAACAATTTCCCTGAAAATGACTGTTTGAAGCCGCTGAAAGCGCTTGGGTGTCATTTTTTAACATCTTGGACAGTTTTTATGTTTTAAAAACCTATTTTTTAGGTATCTTTCAGCACCTTTTAATAAAGATAGATAATAATTTTGATGTTCTGTATATTTAATTCCATTAGAACTGTTGTCATCTCAAAAGCGATCAAGCCATTTCCTACAGCGCTTTCGAAGCTGGTAGAGGGGATGTGCTGGGTTCGAACCCAATCGCGCCCTTCGGCCAAAACATTCGGAGTTTTCGTGGTTTTCTTCGAACATTGGGAAACCTTGCGTAAATACTGGTTATGTTCCTTTAGAAAGACCTCCACGGGGGCACCCCCCATAGGGCTTATATCACTCGTGCAGATAATAGGCCGTCATAAATAACATTAACACCATTTCCTATAGCAGATAAATAGTATATTGCTTTATCCTTTCGATATGCTCTCACCAACAACCATTAAATTTAAATAGCTATTAAGGAATTATTGATGAAGAAATTTTTTAACAACTAATTTTCGAGAAAAATGACTAAAATTGGGTGAAAAAATACCAGAAATATTTTAGTTTCTCGTAGCAAGAAAAGGGTATTTAATTACATACATTTTAGGTTGCCAATAAATGAGTAAAATGTCTATTTACTTGTAAGAGGAGATTCTGTAGAGGAACGTAACCTCGTGACATCTAATAAGCGTGCACTCTCAAAAAGTCTGTGAATTGACGTGCATTTCTCCGTTAATTTTTCACGAACATTTTCCGTTTTCTCTGCTATCTGTCCATTTTTCCTCAAATCAAGAAAAACTCCTTTCGTGGAATGATAATTTCAGGAAATATTCCGTAAAACTTTTACAACCAATAAAATTAGCCTCCTCACGCATGTGTTCAAGGAAGCGCAAGATAAATTAGTCAGTATATTCACGAATTAGAACAACGGCTGTAGTATTTTGTAACCTTTGATCAAAATAAATAATTTCAGGGGTGAATTAGTGGATATACGGAAGTATATGCTGTATACGTTCTGGATTTTTTTTTAAATAACTCCGTATACATTCTTTTTTTCAGATAAAGCACTAGCGTATACTCTAGCAATGAACGTTATTGAAACAAGCGTATATCCTCTGCTTATAACGCATACGGTTCTTTTACGACTACAAGACTGAATAATTTAAGATAAGTTTATTTTATACTTTTCTGTTTTTCTTTCTTTTTCTTTTTTTTTTTTTGCTTTTAATTAGCATAATTGTATAATACTTGTTGCTAAAAATTAACCTCTGATTTTAGCCTTTAACATCTGTTGCTTAAAAGATATAAATTATATATATATTTTTTCAAAATATTAGCTAAAATTGAATAAATATAAATCATCAAGGAATATTAGCGATGGCATAATTGGATAAGCAACAGTGTTTATGTTATACTAGATTGCAGACATTAGTAAAATTTTGTATCTTTTGGAGAAAACGAATTATTGCTCGAAACTTCTGTATAAGTGAATTTTAATTATAAAAATCCTGTGAATAGAGTTTAGTACATAAATAATGTTTTATGGTTTAATAGAGCCTTGAACGCTTCTTTTGACTAAGTGGTCGATGTTACGTAATCTTACTATTTTTACTTCAGTTCGGGAGGGGAAGGATCACGTGACATAACTTAACACTATTATTCTTTCTTGTATATATTTGCAAAAAAATATCTTTTGGTTTTGTTCATTTTATGGATTATCAAAATTTCTTTTGTAAATAGACAACAATTTATCATTGGACTTTTTTTGTTTATTAAGAAATATAACACTGTACTAAAATAGTTGAAATATAGAACATGTACTGTAAAGACGTACAATGTTTAAAAAGTAATATTTCGATTTCTTTTTGTTATAATAAATTTTTGCTTGTTTTGTTAATTAAAGCTATTTTTTTTAGTTATTCAAACAGATAGTAGCATCGGGTAGTTGCTTTGAATCCAGCAATCCTACTATTTATTTCTTAAACCGAATACAATGTACTTTCTTATTTTTCTGCAATTTTTATGCAATTCTTCTGCATTCTTTTTATTATTCAGTTTCAGATGTAACTCACAGTAGCGATTCGACAATTTCTGTTACAGTTAACGAGGTAAATTTCTTCACCCCCTCTTATTAATCTGCAAATAATAATAATATATTTCAATATTATTATGCGTATATCTGTTCATTTTTATAGAATAATGATAAAATTGATATTAGAAAGGTAATTTTATACTACTTTTCAATTATTACATTAAAATATGGAATTATTTTTTTCGTATCAGATTTCTTACAGAAATTAATCTAGCTCATAGTATAAAGGAGAATTTTTTTTAATCCTTTTTAATCTTTTTAAATTTTTATATTATTATTATTACTATTATTATTATTTAAATTTCGGATATATATAAGTTTGTAACTTCCATAACTGTTTCAAATTTTAAATTTCCCAAGTTCTATAAGGGTATAGAGAATTGTTTGAACCCTCATCTTAAACAGAACTTCATACTGTTTAATTTGATCTGTTTAAAACTGCAAGTTGACTATGTTTGGTTAAAAAATAATTTTTGAAAAAAAATGTATGTTTTTTGTAATACAAGTTTAAAGTCCTGTAATTTTTGAGTGAGATCTTAATGTTCTTATTAAATAAAAGCTGAAGATTACCGTACAAATAAATAAATAAATAAAAGGAAAAAAGGAAAAAATGATAGTTTGATTAATATTGTATTGTTATTTTCAACTTTTACTCATAACTCTTGATCCCATTTAAAAATTTCAGGACACAAACATATAATTTTCTGAAAAAAAAAAATTAAAACACTCTCTATTTTTTTTTTTTTTTTTTTTTTTTTTTTTTTTTTTTTTTTTTTACGGAAATTTCGCAAGAATACGGAAAACTTCCGTTTCAAAAATGGAAATTTCCATTAAGAAGAATATGGGTAAATACGTGGAAAAATTCGTTCTAAACACGGATATTTCCGTGACGGAAATTACTATGAAATTTACAATTGTAAACCGGCAACTATGCTGCCAGCAATTTTCGTTTTTAGACGAATTTTTATGAGAGTGTGTTGTCTCGAACGTCTCAATCAGACTGAAACGTCTGGAAGCCATATTGAGTGCAGGAATGTCTAATATAATAGAGCATATCTCAGATCAAAAAATAATATTTGCAGTATATTACTGGAGATATTCATAAATAACTCGCTGTGGGATGAAGGATCAAAAACAGTTTGCGGTAAATATTGTCATTGAGATAAACACATTAACCTATTCAAATTCTTTGTATTCATTGCACCAACCTGGGCAATCTTGATGATCTTATAACCTAAGATGCCAGTGTGTATAAAATTTTAGAAAATTACATATGATTTATCGATCTAAATTTTTCTAGCAGCTGACGTCCTTCCAGATGCCAATGAGACAATCACTGGCCCAGAAAAAACTACTTACTAGAGACTAAAGATAAGCTGTTAATAACCCTAAATTTAATGCAGTGTGATCGAAAAGACGAGCAAACCTTGAAAAATATTTTGTTTACTAAAATACAAACATGATTCAAATTACAAACATAAACTAAATTGTAAGAGTAACAATATTGTAACACAAAAGTGAGCGAAAATTAGCATTGTTACACAATATGTTGAAAAGGTGAACATTTTTTTCGGATGCAATGACATATGCATTTTCTCAAATATGAGGACACTCTTCTCAATGTTGAAAAACTTATTTTTTTAATCTCATGTCCAATCTTTGTTTTTAGGTCAACGGTGGAATGTTTTCTCAAACTCCCCTGTGGTGGCTGCAACATCTTATTATTGATTGCATAGATTTTGTCAGAATTAAGAACAGATGGGCAGCCGCTACATTTTTTATCTTGAACGCTTTCAGTTTCTTCAAATCGGGATACCAAACGGTAAATCGTAATCTTATTCCGCTCACAAATACATGAGTTATATGCATCTTAAAATGCTTCAATAATTTTATCTAAAGACGTTGTTTCAAAATAATGCTGAACCATAAAAATTATTTGTGCTTTGAAAAATTTCACTTACAGGCCACAACAGGCTACAACATCATTTGCAACTGAAATTTCTACTGGTAAATGAATTTAAAATGTATAGTGCTATAGTATATATATTTTTTCTCTTTTCAAGAGTGAACCCTGAAGCTGTAGATTTTTTCCCTTCAACATGAGCAATAATAACTTTATCCTTTATCGTTTATAGGTTTATGCTTAAAATCCATTTACAATTGTATATGTAGCTCTGTAGGCCTGCATCAAGACAGCCTCATTATTAGATAAAAAGTGCAGACAAAGGTCTAATTAGAAAAGTGCGAAGTTTAGAACATATAGAAGAGATTAGGAGTTTAAAAAGAAAAACGACGGCTCTTCTTCAAGTAATAGTAAATATTTATCTTTTTTTTACATAAAAATGATATCCTAAGAATGACGATATGATGGGCGATACAAATTTAAGCTTCGAAAATTAGCAGACACCACTGCATAACGGCCATATTGAGTATTTTGATAGAAAGTTTTCCATATTACGCAAACGTTTCTTCTATTATAGGTATGCTGTTTTGGCTCGTAGTGGAGAAACGGTGCACGTAAGGTAGTGCATGAATGCACTTCTTGTTTTAAAAATTACTCAGTTACTTCTAATGAAATCATTGATATTTTCCAATCAGAAATAGTTACTCCAAATTGTATTTTTAACTATACGGGAGCAGATTATTGCGGTCCTTTTGATATAAAATATAAGAATCAGATAAAAGGGATTTTTCATAATGTTTATGTCGCGATTTATATTGGTTTAGTAACAAAAGCCATTATTTTAGAATTAGTCACAGATCTAACGTCTGATGCCTTTATCGCTGCACTTCACGTGTTTTCAACGAGAAGAAAACGTTCCTCTATTATAAGAGCCTTCTAATTTAAGCCTTCTAATTTTCGCATAGCGGTTAAAATATTAGTCAATTACTTGCCGTTATAAGCTGTTGAATAGAAGTTCATTCCCCCTAGATCACCGAATTTTGACGTTTTTTAGGAGACACTTATAAACGTTTAAATATAATCATAAAAGAACGTTAAATGCTTCTAGATTGCCAAAAGAAAAATTCTATGCAATCACTAGCCCAGCCGAAGGGGCATTCAGTTGAAGTTTAATATCATATATAAATGATTTCGAAGTATTAAATACAGGCTACATCCTTTGTGAATGACAAATTGATGTAATCCCAGAGTGCCAATTAATAGATATTAGCGAACCGACAGGATTTCTATGGCATAGATTGACTAAATTTCTCCAATTAAGTTCAATAAATTGGCAGTTTAATAACTTAAGTCATCTATAAAATCGTTCAAATGACCGGTTAAAATAGAGATTATAATTATACCAAGTGCAATAATCATAAACAAGGCGAACAATTTAAAACCTGCAAATGAATGTTTTGGTGAATTTTAAAAGTTGTATCAATAACAGATGATAATAAAAGATTAGCGAAAATAAAAATTGTTTCCACTGTTTTCTTTAAGTCAATATTTAAATTTATATGAAACCCATCGAAATAATTTAATATTTGTATCCTTTCTTTATCTTTTTTATTATTTCATTTAAATGTATTTTGTAAAGATATATTAAAATACTATTTTTACATTAACTTTTTAAATAAAATATCGAATAGTCTTTTGGGATAATGAAAACTCATTTAATTTTGGATTTTCTTTAGTATTTCATTTCAATTTTACAACTTTACCTTTTTCTATTGCGCATTATAATTAAAAATAACAAAATATAATTATTTGAAATTTATAATTTCCTCAATAGATTTATACCGCTTATTAAAATAAATGCTTTCAAATGAATGTTACATTTATTTATATGTTTGCCCGGTGTTTTGTTTCCTATTGCATGTTTCAACAAATTTTGTTGTCTTTAAACTTCGTGTATATTTACCCTAAATAGCTATAGTAATTTTCTATATGTAGTTTTGAAAAGTGCGTAAACGAGTAATATCAGTTTCAATAGAAAATACTGTTATAAATAAAAAAATATATGTATTCATTTTATACTTTCTTTGTCGTTGTTAAATCTACAGCTACACCGTTTAAGAACGAAAAGCTCTTTCATTAACACATTCCAACATAGTTGAAAAATGCTTAAGAATGCATTTTGTGTGCCCAGGCGCGCTCTAACGCGCGGAAATATAGTCATACTGACATGATATCTATATATGTTAATGAGGTTTTCTACAAGTTTTACGGTATTGAAAATTAATTGTGTAGCATTTATAATCCGTTTACAGGGGCACTCAAAATAATACCATTAAATTATTGTCTACAGGGCAAAATCGTTTACAGTATGTTTTAATGATGTTATGCTATTTCAAACCTATTGAAATTTATATACATCACTGAGGCGTACTACGAGATGCTTACTATAAAAATGGTGTACATAGCTTTATTGATTCTTTACAGGGATTCACAAAATTCTTCGATTACAACAAGTAATTTCAGTTTCAACAGAAAAGTCCGGTATAAACAAAAATATTCATTTTACACTTTCTATCTCGTTATTAATATCGATAAGTTAACTCTTTAAAAACGAAATGTTTTTTCATTAACACTTTCCAACGTAGTTGAAAAATGCTTATGAATGCGGTTTGTCTGGCAGTCTATCTGTCGATCCGCGCTCTAACTCTCGGAAATATAGTCATATTGCAATGATATTGATATATATCATTCATTATTTACTACAGCTTTTACGGTATCGAAAATTAATTTTGTAGCATTTATATCCCGCTTACAGGGGCCCTCAAAATAATGCTATTAAAGTATTGTCTACAGGAAAAAATCGTTTACAGTGTATTTTAAAGATGTTATGCTATTTTATACCTAATGAAATTTATATACATCGCTGAGGGGCACCACGAGTTGCTTCCAATAGAAATGGTGTACATAGCATTTTTTTTAAAATCATTTACAGGGACACACAGAATTCTTCGATTACAGTATTGCCTATGAGCAGTAATTGCTGAAATTGCAATTCAATTCTAGTGAGCGTTTGTAAAATTAACTATGTTTCTGAATACTTCTTGTATGTATAAATTCTATAGATCATATACAGGGATGCACAAAGTAATTAACTTACATTGCCTCTTATTGACACAAACTGATGATGGAGAAATTTCAACTGTATTAGGGTTTCCTAACTGAACTAAATTTTAGCATGCAATAATAGTAGGTACAAATGCAAAATATTGGATCACGTAGAGGGATGTGGAAAAGTATTCTGTTATTCTTTTAAACTACAGATGATATTTGCTGAAATTAGGTTTTCAAATGTGTTTTAAATTTGTGTATACCTCACGATCTAGTTGAACATGTTATACCCTTTTGCGGGCCGTGTCCCTAAAAATGGCACTTAATTATTATTTTACTGGTATACGGACCATTTTATTAACCCTTAAATGCCGGGTGTTGCTTTTCGGCAACATACCCAATTTAGGTTCTAAAATACTATTAGAATAATATTGAAGCTATAATGCCTAATGTTGCCAATAAAATGCATTCTGAATATATTATTAAATAGATTTTCAACATGTAGATGACAACACTTGTGCTGTTTAAGAATAAAGATAGATTTATTTTTTCAATTGTTGCTACATGTTCTTTTTATTTTGTTTGGAAGCATGCGAAATACCCTGTTTTGTTCTGCAGTGAGCAAGTAATATTTATTTATTATTATAGTTCCTAAAACTCTTGTGTGTTTAATATTATAAAATTTTATCAACAAAAATTATTTTCCCAATTAAAGTCCAGTATTGCCGATTAGTAACAAACTGTTTTTTAGCCGTAAACCATACTTAAAACAAAATATGATTTTTTTAGCATTTTTTCCAGGATTTATTTAAAAATGAAAGCCGAAAAACCTTATTACAATGATTTTTGAAAAATCAGGCATTTAAGGGTTAAATTTTTCCGTTTTTAACGTACTTGAAAATAAGCAATTTCGTATTTTCTAATAAATTCATTTATAAATGCTGGTGTCAGTGCATCATTTCATCACTTTATAAACAGTATTACTCCGCGCCGGAAAGGGTTAATTGGGTCTCATATTTCTCCTTTTCAAACATATAAGTTTCGTTATAGTATTCTAGTTGTGTGGGAAATTGTTGAAAAATATATGCTTGCAAAATGATTTTTTTTTCTTGTTTAAAAAAATAAATAGCTTATATTTCAATATATACTAAGACTACACTTCTTAAATATTCCAGCAATTTGTGCAGTCATTCATCCTTTTTTATAGAAAATGATTACATATGGGCAATTTATTTTTATTCTGACCAATGATGACGCTTCATCATATGGGTCAAGAACTGTTATCCATAAAATGTAAAGAGTTTCTAGCAGATTTTCTTGAATACATTAAACATCATTTAACAATCATTGAAACATTTATCAAAAACATATAGGAAGGTCACAGTAGCATTATTATCTCTAAAATAATCAATAAATATTCGCCGCTGTAAAAAAGTATACATAAACCGCACATTTTTATTATAACGTCTAAATTTAGTGGTTAGCGCTTCCTTTCTTCATAAAAACTACCAATGTTATTCAGTTATGATTGCTATGGGATTCAATGTGGCTGTAGAAAATATCTGTAGTCTTGAAATTTTAACTAAAATATTTTTAATTTGCTTCATAATATTTAAAGTGCAACTCGGAAATTATTTTTACTAAAGTATAATATATTATGATTTGTATAAAATATTTATTAAAGACTGACAGCCCTGACCGGTATCGCTTATACTAAATTTGGTAACATTTCTTTTACTATAAATGGAAATGTAGTATTAAAAAAAAAATTCGCATATCACTTAACCTTGTACCCTCAAAGACCATAAATCATTGATACGACGATTAAAGTAACATGCATTTTCTACCTCATCCATCGATAAGGTGACAAACACCTTAACCGTGCCTTAAGCACTTTGTAAAACTACAATCACTGGAACGGTTTCTCTCACTATAACAGGAGTCATAAGATTCATAAATCTTTAATATGTCTATGAGTATTTAAATCGCTAATCTCACGTTTCAGTTAATTTTTGTTATGATGACAAAACGTGCTACATTTTATTTAAAAAATAAATTTGGATTGTGAAAATTCGAAAGCAAAAAATAAATATATATCTAAATCGTAAAATTAAAAATTACATAATAAAAATATGTTTTAAAAAATGTCTTCTGCAAAGAATCTTATAAAAATGTATTTTGTTTTCACAAACCATCTAACAGTCTTGCTAATTTGAAATTCGTTAAATAAAATATATTTCTATTAGAATAGAGGAATCAACTTTTCTTGCAATAAATAAATAAACAAATAAATACAAATATATAAAAAACTGAAATCGAAAATTAATGGGAAACATTTTCGTGACAGTGGAAATAAATGCGATTTTATTTAGGATTATCAAAGTACGCATGTTTAAATATGTTTATCTTAATTCAACATGGAAATCAAATGAGTCTAAAAAGGCCACGCGTTTGAATATTGTTCAGTTATTGCTACAATTTTTCTTTCTTGCACTATTTCCTTTTAATGAATGCCAAGAGGAAAAAATGCATTTGAAAAAAATATGTATATGTTTTTATAAAGATAAATAATGACAAAGATTCAGGAAAAGGAAGATCTATAAAATGGGCTGTGTTGGCAGCCGTGCCCTAAAATGTGTGCACGCCTTGTTTAACTCACATCAACTAAAATTGTAAACTTGCATAAAAAAAAAATAATAATGGGCTTTAGTTGAAAACAAATTGGAAGATTGGAATGTGAACTTTTTAATGTAGCCAGAATTTTACATAGAGTTCTAAAATGCATGTATTTTTCAATTTCATTAAAATTTGTTAAACATTATATACAGAAAATGTTAAAAAACTTTAACTTTTATATGTAGATAAATAATCGTATATATTAGGCTGTTGTCAACATGCTTTTTTTTACACACATATAAGATGTACAATTATGAATGGGATACGATTCGAAAGGTTTTTGATGTAGTTTCCGCCATAGTACTTTTAAAATTCCATAAAAAATGCTGTTTGATTAAACATTGCATTTGATTATAAAATATTTTTAAAACGTATCACGCAAACAAGATTAACGTTTTTTTCAAGTCTATGTTGCCACAAAAATATAACACCGCATTATATCAAGCTCAACATTGATTATGACAAAATAAATAATACAAAATAGGTAAAGTGTAACATCTTCGCCCGGGTTTATTTTATATTTATGATAAAAAAGATAAATTTAAATTGAAAGTTTAGAAGAAAAGTATAACATACATCGATTGAAGACGTAGTATTTCATTTGGACCTTAAAATCATATTATATTATATTAAATTGCATTTATATGCATTAAATTTACTTCTTTTTGTGTATTTCCCACAGCGAATGACATCATCCTCTAATACAATTCACATATTACTGTTATTTCTTTTCTCGAGTGTGCGTTTTACTATATTTGATCAGTGTTTACTGTAAGTTTAATGTAATAAATTGTTTGATATTCTGGCTTGAGTAGAGTTTCTTATGGGTACTTGTATTCGTAATTTGTCTCTAAAAGTTTTAATATGAGGCCAATATACTACATTAGATGAAACAGAAAAACCCTCGCACGTGTCCATTGGTATGAATGTAATGTAACTAAATTAAGAATCACACACTACAAAATATGATTTAAAAAAAAAATTTAAACCTTATTTTGTTTACTTAAAAGATGACAGATAATAATGCTTCAGATGTTACAAATTTAAAATATGTATTTTATTTAAATTTCCCAGTATTTTTGGCCTGCAAATCCAGCAGCCATCGTCCGGGAATATTTTCATTAATTGCCGTTTTATTCATTTCACATACGTGATATCATTTGAAATGAGAGAGTCTATCATTATTAGAGTAGGTGGAAATAGAAGTAGTAGTTCTCTGTATTAAACGTTTTGTAGAGGAAAACATATTTAACGGCAGATTCATTCAAATAGTCCATTCCGTTAATTTTTTTTTTTTTTCTCTACTGAAGTTTTATCCAGGGTACTACTACTTCTACTTCATTATACCCTAAGAATCCATTTTAAACGATGTGACGTAATTGAAATGAATAGAATGTCAATTAATGGAAATATTCCCTTACGATGGATGCAGGTTTGCAGATCGAAAGTAGTAGGAAGTTTAATTAAGGTGCATATTTTAAATTGTATCATCTGTAGTATTAAAATACGTCACCTTTTAAGTAATAAGAAAATGTTTTAAAGTTATATAATGGAATTTAAAACATAGAATACTGCATTCTGCCGTGTGATTTTATTTTAAATTAAGAATGTTTTGTTAAAAGCTGTATCATTCTATATTTATAAATAAGTTTCATAAAAAAAAACAACAAGACAAAAGCATTCATAACCTTTTTTTCCCATATTATAATTTTCTATTGAATAAATTCCATCTCTCTAGTACTATTAAATATCTGCATAACACAAAACCCATATGCAAACTATTGAAATGCATTATACACAACACATTCGCATTAAGAACGTGGAAAGCGTATGAGACTTTCTTAATCTTCGAAGACCATATTGTGCTTTGAAAGTGGGAAAGAAATTATTGGGTTTCACAAAGTTTCCAACAAAAGTATCGGATGAACTTTATGCTTCAAATTGCTTCGGAAATTTCCCTGCGAAATGAAAGCTTGATATCGGAGAAATGAAGCATTATTGTCGATTGAAGTGTAAGAGGGGAAACTTAGCAGTTATGACCATAATAAGAATGGATTGCATGTATTGATTAGATTTGGTCAGGGCTAATACGAAACTGAGAATAGTTAGTATTGATTATAAGGTATTGTATTCTAAGTATTCAAGTTTAATACGGCTAGGGCGGAAATTTATGTTAATAAAGTTTAGAAGAAAACATTTAAAATTATGTTTCATTATTTAATGTAGTTATGTAAAGATTGAATAAATGATGCATTTCCATTTACACTTTTGCTAAATAAATACTTATTGCAATTAAACACAATGTTTAAACATTTTA
The DNA here is from genome assembly GCA_963932465.1 of Maratus speciosus. NCBI lineage: Eukaryota > Metazoa > Arthropoda > Arachnida > Araneae > Salticidae > Maratus > Maratus speciosus. The sequence continues at coordinate 538,058,517 of OZ010786.1, read as the reverse complement.
TGATTTTCTTATAATTGTCCTGATATTTTTACTTGAATTTATTTGTAATTACTTTATAATTTCATTTTAGATATCTAGAAAAAAAACGAAAATCAGGATAAGTGAACGCATATGATTGGATAATAAGTAATCATAACATATAATTGAGCTATATATAGCAAAGAAATTCGAATTTAAAACATTAAAATTATAGATTTTAAAATTAATTAACATATATTAGTGTTCGGTAATTAATAATTAACATTCATCATAAACGTTGTTATTGATTTTCCTGTTAGTTAAATATGCAGGATTTTAAAAAGTTTTTCTCATTAGTATTCATAGTCTATACGGTAATTAATGAAATAAAAATTACTTTATGGCTCTTTTCTTAAGTGGGCTTATAATGAAACGTTTAAAAAATTATTAATGATGAAAAAACGAAATTCTAAAATTCATTTTTCATTTAATTCAAATTTTAAATAAAATGTTAAAAGAAATATTTTAACAAGAATACCTACAAATTATTTAAAAAAAAGTATATATTGAAATGAAACTTTATACCGTAATAGAATTATGAATTAAATAAAATATAGTATTTAATTTAGTAAGCATTAAAATTGCAAATATCAAATTAGTTCAAATAGATCATCAAAGAATATATATTGGCTTTTCTTGGGAAATTCTTTTATTTATAGAATAATAGTAATAGAGTTTAGCTAAATAACATTTTAGAGCTTTCGATCCAAATTGTTTGGAATTAAACATTTGATGGAAAATAGTTTTAGTTATAAAAAGTAAATAGATTACTATATAATATATAATAAGTTACATACATATATATATATTATCTTTAAATATTTTAATTTCTTTTTAAATTAATATTTTTTTTAAATGCCAAATCAGAATAAAAAAATTATATAGTTCTATTTAATTAAAATAAAAAGTTTTGAAATACGACAAATAATATTTCGAGTTAAAACGATTTTCATTTGCACCACATTTAAATATATATATATATATATATATATATATATATAATGTTTTAAAAATCTTTTAAAAAGTGTTGTAATATGATTTCGTTTACAAATTATATGGTAATTTGAGAAACCTTGTAAAATCTAACACAATAAATGCATATTTTTTAAATGTGTCACGGGCCACCTTAAGGTCGGAAAAAAAATTGCAATCCAGATACTCAGCCACTAAAAAATCATTGCGTCTCATTTCAACTCCAGCATGTGATCCCATTCCTAACACAGAGATGATGAAGATATTTTTCGAAATATCAAGCTCAATAAATTTATTTTGCGTGAAATGTAATGATATCTAGTGAATTGCACATTGATTAACTCTGTGAAATCATGCATACCATGAGCTATCAACATTATAAACTATGTGTCTAGAGTTGTTAAGATAAAAATCATGGCTACGTTGTATAAAATATATATATATATATATATATTCTTTTTAAATCTCAAAAAGGTACTATAATCACATAAACATGAATAATCACTTCAGAGTTAACCAGAATTGCAAAAGCAGTTATTAATCATTAGAAGGCTCATATTTTCGATATGGTTAGTTGGGGCAACTCTGAAGCTTCTGACAATTGAGCTTCAAAAAGCTAATGTTCATTTGAAGTAAAGTCTGAATCTCTGTAAATGTGTTTAGTTAGGTTCCCTCTATCAGACAGAAATGCTCAAAATTACATTTTAATATTTAAAAATATAAAAATATGCATATTTCATCTTTATTTCCTCATGGGTCCAGTTGCCCCATAAAAATGGATGTAAATGGACCAGGAGGGTCTATGTTCCACACGCGTTTATTTTCTTTTTTTCATATGGCATATCAGGTCCTGTTTGAAAAAGTGTAAACAACTTAAAAAATTTTTGAACCAAGCAGACAATGTAAATTATATATCAACTAAGGAGCGTTGTAAGAGAAACCTTTGCTGTCAATGTGTCTAAAAAAAGCACTAAAAGTGAAAATATTAGATTTACTCATACCAAAAACATAAAAATTAAGTAAGTACTTATGTACAATCGTGGAAAAAAAAGTAAACACCCGCTACTAACTCCTCAGCAAATTATCGTAGACGAAAGTTACTGGTACCCAACAACTGGAAATAAAGTCTACTTTTAAATGACGTATATAAAATTTGTTTACATATTAAAACCAATCCAAACTTAATTTTTTCAATGGCTATACCCAATTTTAACACGATATTTCAAATCTTTGGTTCAGACTATGTCTAGACACCAAATTTCAAGTCATTGGAATGATAAGTTTTTGAATTATATGCATTCAAAATTTAGTGCTTCATTACATTTTCATATTTTTAAATTAAATTTAAATTTAAATTTAATAAAAGTGTTAAATTACATTTTCATATTTTTTATTTATAACTTCTGAAATTATGATCCTAATGTTCTAATTTTTTGTGTAGTAATAATACTAATATACCCAAACATAAATATGTTTAATTTACAATTTTTATAATTTTCTGATATGAATTATGAATTATGAAATTAATATTTAAAAAAAATTATGAATTGCAACCTACAATTTTTTTGATGGATTCAGATTTATTAAGTCCTGCTTTATGGAAATCCAAAATTTCACATTTTTCTTCCAAGTAGTTTTCGAATTATGCTTAATAAACGGCAAAATGATGGTTTGAGGGGCCGTCTATGATAGAAGTGACTAAATATTTTGAAATTTCTTATGCTATCCTGTAATCTAACAGGCTTAGTTGACAGCTTAAGGTGCCTTGATTAAGAAGGAGGCTCTCTCTGTTAACAAACGAGTACCTAACTTCAATTTGGATACAGCCCTTAAAATACGCTCGTTTTAAAATAATTAATTTCTCGGAAACTTATGGTACGAATTGCATAAAAATTTGTTTTTAGACTAATTGAAGGGTGTAGAGTTAATTTATGCTGTCAGAATTGTATACTGCTATTGAAAAAAACAAAGTTATGGTTCGTTTTAATATGTAGATGCCCCCTAAGCAAATTTTATATACATCATTTAAAAATAGACTTTATTTCCAATCGTTCGGTACCAGTAACTTTCTTCTATGATAATCTGTTGAGGAGTTAGTAGGGGGTGTTTACTTTTTTTTTTTTTCCACGACTGTACTTTAGTATAGGTAATAAGTATAAAATTCACATAGTTATTTTAAGGGAAAAAAATAGCAAGGTAAATCTATGAACAAACGGCAACGTAAGTACTTAAGTACTTTATATGTATCCAGGGGCCGCATTATATAAGGAAAATTTTATTCTTCCTACCAGATCCCTTAATGAGTTACCTTCGTGATCATTTTATTTAACATATTCTATAAGAAAGGTGTAATGAAGATGTTATTTTCAAAATAGTTGTAGGAACAATAAAAGTTTCCCTATAGAATGCGACCACTGTTATCGTAGAATTTCAAGGTTTGGCTATCGCGCTTTCATGGGCAATGTACTTGCATTCGTAAAATGTTTAAATAATTTAATGACACCAGTATTTATAACAGAATCTATTTGTAAACAAGTAAAAGTACATTTTTGCGTACTTAATAAAAGTGATTTTTTTATTTTTAAAATTCCGGTGCCAATGTGGCAATTAGAGATTAACATTATGTGATGCCATAGCGGCATCACCGCCTCTCAGGGGGTCGATAAATTTGGTTTGATACCACCCAATGAGTTTTTTGTATTTTTATTACGTAATTCTAATAAGGTATTCTATAATTTTCTTTATTGTGGGAAAAAAACAATGGAGAAATTTATTTCCCGTAATAAGAGAAACTCAAAAATTTATTTATAACTATTGGGGTAACTGGATCCAGCGTGGTCCAGTTACCCCACTCTTGAAATATTTATTGGGTAACTGGGACCCCGTTCCTACATTTGAAACATGAAGTAAATATGTATAGATACCTAATACTATTAATGTAGTTATATGTCTAATCTTAAAAAAAAATGATTGTTTAATAACAGTACTTACAGTATTTTAATAAAAAGCCGAGGAAGTTCAACCATATTGACGTTGTTTAAAAAAAAAAAAAAAAAAAAAAAAAAAAAAAACGTAAATTTTTGACAACCTATCACAGCAAAGTAAGAGCTATGATTGAGTTGACACACGTTGTTTTAGGAAGTAGAGATTAAGGTGCATTCTTCACAAAAGCTAAAACTTAAAAAACAACAACAGTTTTTTTTATAAAATTGCCTATGGCCTAGTTACCTCGTGGGTCAAGTTACCCCCATCTAACCTTATAGAGGAATTTACAAAAACAAAATGCCTATATTTAATTAATTTTTTTATTAATTTTCAGCAGTAAAATTACGCCTGAAATTATTACATGATACTGATAACTAAGTGTAAATCCAACAGAAGCGGACAATTTAATTAAATTGCTGGGACATTGTTCACTCTGTTGGTTTTACGCTTAGTTACTAATGTGATAATTTACGTATTTAATATGAAATAAGTTGTCTGTCGCTACTAATGTGTTTCAGAAATGTTTTCCAGTATTATTTATAACACCTAAATATTTTTTTTTTCAAACTGAAATATCATTTTGTAGGAAACTATCAATCGAATCGGTCATTTCAAAACCACATAAGTCACAAAATCAGAATTTTTCAGATAAAAAACTGTCTTATTCACAAGGAAACGAAATTTTATGGATTTTTTTAGACCAATTATAGAGTTTGGATTCAAAGTTTGTAAATATCGAATATTTTTTTTTATAATTTATGAATAAAAAAATAAGAATAACAGAAAACCCGTTCCTTACTTATGTTGTTTTAGCAAGAAACAAGGTTATGTGGCATTTAATTTGAACAAAACAGTCATATTAAACATATTTTTAATCAAAATTAATGAAGATAACACTTTTAGTGGAACATAATTACAGGAACAACATTTAATATCCATGTGGTGCGAAATAATATTATTCATAATTATCCATTGGACTATCTTCAACATTTGCTGTTGGCCAGCTAAATATGTTTTGATAAAATGGCATATGCTCTTGCAGAAAGCTTTCCTGAACTCGTATTAAATATTGTAATTTTTTACTATTAATTGACACTTTCGATGCATTGGGTCTGGCTTATAGAAGTGAAACAGGGTTTGAAAATGTTTTGACCAAGATAAATGATTTTTTAATGGATCCATCAATAAATTCTTCGGTTATGATAGTGCCTTTTTTATTAGAATCACAGTGAAAACCGTTGTATATCGAATAAGCAAATAGTTTCTGTTTTTTAGAACACTTTTGCCGTACGAGTCTGTTGACAAACTGATTTTTTTTATAACTTCGATCATTTCTTGACGTCCAAAGAAGGTATTGCATGCAAAAAGCACTTAAGTCGCTGACTTATGTTCTCATAAGAAATGAACTAAAATTAGAAGGTATTGTTTGAAGAGGAAGGAATACACTGACGGATGTGGTTATTACTTAGATCATGACTCTACCTTTAAGAAAGCATTTGCAACAAAAAAAAAGTATATTTGGAAAAAACATGACATGTGGTTTTTGAAATGACCGATTCAATTTTCAATCAAACATCTACGACCGCGTAACTGGGTGTATAAATGCAAGAATAATAAATTTGTATTAATTATAATATTACTGTTAATGGCGTTAATTTATCATGTTTGTTTGTAAAGTATGTTTTTTGAGCATAATAATGTTTCCTTGAGAATTGATAGCATCTGAAAAAGAATTTTCCGGGTTGAGAAAATTCATAATTCAACTATAGAAACTATTTTGATTACTGTATCGAGATTTTTCCAAAAATCAATTGAAGCAGCAATATTTTCTTTTGCATGTGCTTCTTTAAATATATAAAAAATATTGTTTTCTGAATTTTCTAAAGATAAATAACCCTTCTCTAAATCGTGAGTATTTCGGAAGAGGCTATTGCATATTTTCGTTCGTGTTTTTATTACATTTTCCTAAGTAGAGAAACATTTGTCTTTTTTTACAATGTATTTTCATCGATTCAAGATACAGAACCATTCTCTAAATCGTGGGTTATTCTGAGGAGGTTATTGCATGTTTCCGCTCGTGGTTATATTTAGTTTTCCTGGATTAAGATACATTTGTCTTTTTTACGGAGTATTATCAGCGATTCAAGATATAGAACCATTCTCTATTTCGTAGGAAATTCGGAAGAGGTTATTGCATATCTTCGTTTGTGGTTATATTGCATATTCTTGGATTAAGAAGCTTTTGTCTTTTTTGACAGTGCATTTTTAGCGATTCAAGATAAAGAACCATTTTCTAAATCGTGGGAAATACGGAAGAACATATTGTATATTTTCGTTTGTCGTTATATTTCATTTTCCTGGATTAAAAATCATTCTACTTTTTCTACAGTGTATTTTAAGCGATTCAAGGTAAAGATCCATTGTGGAAATTGTGGAAAATTCGGAAGAGATTATTGTATATTTTCGTTTGTCGTTATATTTCGTTTTCCCGGATTAAAAATCATTTGTCCTTTTTCACCGTGTAATTTCAGCGATTCAGGATAAATAATCGTTCTTTATTTTGGGGTAAATTCGGAAAAGGTTATTATATATCTTCGTTTGTGGTTTTATTGCATTTTCCTGGATTAAGATGCATTTTTCTTTTTTTACGGTGTATTTTCAGCGATTCGAGATAAAGAACAATTCTCTAAATTATGGAAAATTTGGAAAAGGATATTGTATATTTTCGTTTGTGGTTGTATTACATTTTCCTTGATTAAGAAACATTTGACTTTTATTACAGTGTATTTCCAGCGATTCAAGATAAAGAACCATTTTCTAAATCATGTAAAATTCGGGAGAGGTTATTGTATACTTTTGTTTGTGAATATATTACATTTTACTGTATTAAGAAACATTTGTCTTTTTTACAGTTTATTTTTAGCGATTTAAGATAAAGAATCATTTTCGAAATCGTTGGTAATTCGGAAGAGGATATTGTATATTTTCTTTTGTGGTTATATTGCATTTTTCTGGATTCAGAAATCATCCGCGATGAGTCCGAATTCCCTATATTTTTTAATAATGTATTTTCAGCGATTCCAGATAAATAACTCTTCTCTAAATGTTGCGTAATTCGGAAGGGGTCATTGTATGTTTTCGTTCCTGGTTATATTATATTTTTCCGGATTAAGAATCATTTGTCTTTTTGTTCATTGATTCAGCTATTAGTAGCTTAGTTCACCTATTCTCGGAAAGTTATCAGTTTTCTAGAAATGCGATAATTACGTAATTATACTGTATTTTTTTAATTGCCCATATTATTGTTAAATTGATGAACAAAAATACGCTTCCGGTTTAGACTACTTACTAGATTATTTACTATTTAAAAAAACGACTTTTGTCTATTGTTTCCTACTCAAAATTATTTTCTGCTTTATCTTCTTTCCCTTCTTGGAGTCTGTATATGACTTTCCGAAACAGGCTTTCTATGTGAGATATAGTAACATGTAAAACTGTATAACAGTTATCGTATGTCAACTTAAATAAACAATATAACATGAAATATTAACATGTATTTATGAGTGATGTGTACGCTAAAATCTAAAAAAAAAGGTTTGAAAAGCTCAAAACAAACAAATGCTCGTTATTTTTATGAACATATTAATCTAAGCACATAAATTCTGAAAAATGATATTGGGTAAAACATTAATATGTGTAGAGAATATTTTATTTCGATATTGCATGCAATGTGGTTTATATTTATGCAATCAAACGTATTTTGGTTGTCTCTAAAGCGAATGACTTTTCATTCTTCAGCAATAATAGTTCTTATATTATACATATTTTTTATTTTGTTTTAGAAAAAAAAATTCATAGACATTATGGATAAAATTTAGAAATTAATCTACATGCATTTTCAATTAATATTGTAAATATTCAATAGTGTAAGGACATCTTTTTAGCCCTTCATGCTGTGTATGGTTTTCCGAACTGTCTGTTTATGGGAAATAGTAAAATGCAAAGCTCATTAAACAGTAATCGCGTCTCAAATTTAGTGATATTATAACATAATATTAAATATTAAAATGAATTTCTGAGAGAACTGTTGTGTAAAAAACTAAAAAAAAAGTTTGAAAAGCAGCAAAAAGGTAAATACTTGTTATTTTTACGAACATGTTAAAAAACTGCATAAACTGAGGAAAAATACTATTGGAAAATACATTAATCTGTGTACAAAATATTTGACTTAGTAACTACGCTCAAGCCTGTTTCTATTTATGCAAGCTAACATATTTTGCGTGTTTGGAAAACAAATATTATTTCATTCTTCAGCAATAACAACAATAGTACAATATACATATTTTATATTTTGTTTAATACCTATTCTTTATAAGATGCAACGGAAATATTTTAGAAATGCATATACAAGCATTTTCAAAGAACAAAAACAATATTCAATAGTGATACAATATATTGTTTGCCCGGGACATAATTTTTCTTTTATTAGAATTCGAATGTTAAGTAATATTTTTATTACTATTTTGTTGTATAATGTGAAAAATCATGGTATCATTACATGTATAGATTATTTTTTGCACATTAAGTATAAAATAAAATATTTTGACAAAAAATAAATCAAGTACTGCATCATAGTACATATAAAGTGAAATTGAAAATAGAAAAATGCGTGCACACGGAAAACTAATAAGAGTTTCCATATATATATATATATATATATATATATATATATATATGTTTAATTTTGTGCTACAATATCAATTACGCTCTATTTATATTTTGAGAAATCGCAAACTAGCATTTAAAAATAATTTTCATCCATAACTTTGTGTCAAATTTATTACCAGCAATAAAGTTAACAATTTTAATGTATATATTAAATACATAACAAATAACCTTGTAATAATATACTAAATTTATTTGCTAAAGAATGATAATTAAAACTTACAAAATAATAAAAATAGGTTTATTCGACAGTATATAGGTTTCGACTGTACCCGAAGTATTTTCATATAAATAAATAAATAAAAAAGCATTTTCAAAATGACTCGGGTACAGTCAAAAAGAAGAATACAAATTTGTATTAAATGTAAAATTGTTTAAAAAATAATAAGTGGAATCTGAATATCACATATGCCCTTCAAAGAGCAATGCTTCATAGAAAATATATTTTGGGAAAAGCAGTAAAAAGCAATACTATTAAAACATAGGCAGATCCTTAAAATATCAATTTCTATTATTTTAATTCTTACGTTTCAGTTTAAACAGATATATACATTTCGTAATATATATTTCGTCAAACAAATTAAAATAAAGTGGAAATAATCACCAAAAATAAAATGAAAGCAAGATTAAACTTTAAAATAAGCATTTGTAAATTTGCAGGGAAAATGCAGGGAAAAGTAACTCTAAAAATAATCGAAAACCAATAACTCGAAAACTAATTCTGAGTTATTTTGAAAAACGTTACTTTATCTTCAGAATCCTCAAAAACTGATATATTTTCTACTTTTAAATTAGCCCTTTTTAAACAATTTTTATTTTTGCATGCTTCAAAAAAATACATATATAAATTTTTAGTAAATTTAAGTGCATTAATATGTTTTCTCATAACAATCTATCATCATTTTGATTATATCTAGTCTCGTGTAAACATTGTCATGTTGAGGGTTCAGGAGCCGTATTTAAAAGTCATATATGCTAAATTAACATTATTTATATTTATAATTTATATAACGTTAGCCCGTTATTGCATGCATAAATTCTGTTACACAGCTGTAAATGTTTTAGCAAAACTAGTATTTCTAATGAAAAATTCATTTATACATTGTAAAAATAATTGAAGATGTTTCTCGTTTCCTTTTTTTTTATGAGTGCTGCAAAATATATTCCTGTTGTCGTCTATTAAATCTCGGAATTCTATTCGAAACTGATGTTTCTGAAGACAAAAAACGCTTTTTTGAAATCATGCATTACTTGGGTCAGTGTATGCTAGCAATTTTTCATAGGTTCTGAATGATTTCTTTTTTTTTTTTTTTTTTACTGTAAACAAGAGCACTAGTTTCTATCAAATAAAGTTAGATTAAATATGCGATACATTAATCTGTATTATTAATGTAAAAACTTTTCACTAAGTTACTACATGCCGGGGTTTAATTAGGCTGCCTATTACCTAAATTTGCTTGCCTGGGAAAAATGTCCAACAGTAAATTTTCCATAGATGAAATACTTCTTTGCTTATAGAACACGCAAAAATAAGAACAAAAGAATGCACGTGCAGCACGAGATCGTTTGGTATATCACAATAAAGAAAACATCCTCAAATATGAAATATATATAAGAGTTGCGAGAGAAAACATTTATTTTTTTCGAAATGATTGTTAAGCTGTATTGTCTAAAAGTTTAGAAATTAAGAAGACAAATGACATTTGTAAATGAACCTTTTGAAGTTAAATATTTATTCAAAAATTAGAATTTATCTTAAAAACCTTGTTTTTTTTTGTTTTTTGTTTTTTTAAGCTTCACGTTTTACTCCAAGGAATATTAAGAATTGCTCCGAAGTATCGATATATATATATATATATATATATATATATATATATATATATATATATATATTACGCTATCGTATGTGGCACAGAAATTGCCATTAGTTGTTAATTGTTTAATGGCAACGCCCAAATGAAACGCATCTCTTGATTATTGAACAGCATTTAATGCATCTCCATACCTATAAGGGGCGCCAAGTTTCAACCAATTTGGCGATATATCGCCAAATTCCTATAGACTACCACTGTAAACCAATAGAGTTTACTTGCTTACAGAAAATCAACACATTGAGATATTTTAATGCAACAAAAACTAATATTAGCTTAAGGGATTACATAAATTTTATTTAAGGGAGCCCAAGTAAATTAAATTATAAATAATAGAAACATGATACAATGCTTAGCATGACTTCCGAAGAATAAATTTTAAGGGAGACAAAACTGGTCGCAAATTGTGACTAGTATTAAGTACAACGATAAAAATAAAATAAAAATACTATAATATATAAAGTTTTTAGAACCCTTTGTATTTGACAAGGGGGCAAAATGGGCAAAGATGCAACAAATATGAGAGTAAATGTAACAGATAAATTATTACTTTAAATATTATTTTATTATATGATACTGGAAAATGTTAGACCTCTTATGATAAAATTTTAAAAATATATAATTTTGAAACTAAGCGTTTTACCTTTCATAGTATTGACACTCAAAGAGGCAAATAAGCACAAATCCAAAATCTTTATATCCAAAACTTCAATCACCATACATACAAAACTTCCATTTCACATTCGAAAAATATACAATTTCATAAAAGTCTCATTATCATAATATGTACAATTCAATACAGATATTGAAAATATTAATGAAAATATTTTGATATTAACAACATCTTTACTACTTCATTACATTTCTTAATATTCTACGACCTTATACCGTTTAAGAAATGCGAGAGAAATTATCGGATTTCAGAAAGTCTCCGACTAAAGTATCGGATGAACAAGGTGCTTCAAATTACTTCATATATATCCGAGAGAGATGAAAGCGTTTTATTGGAGAAATGAGTATTATTGTTGACTGAACAGTAAAAGAATAAACTTATTATGATCATAATAAGAATTGCATTACATGGATATAACATAGCAAATCAATGAACTCAAAATGTCATATTTAGATCGACTATGCTGAACGTAAATTCTGTTAATTGATCACATATATATATATGTGTTAAATAAGTCATTTTTACTATTTCTAATTAGTTTGCACAATCTATATTTTAAATATGATGTTACATTTTGATAATTAAATTTGAGTTTATTTATAAAATCATTTACATTTTTATATTTTCTTTTAATTTACTTATCCCCACATTAAAATAGTTTTCGTTACTTTCTTTAGCTTAAAATTCAATTATGGGGAACGGTTGTTTCCCAGGTGACGCAGAAAATTAATTAAAAAATTAATTCAGAATTTATAAATCGCTGAACGAATTCCAAATGAAAATAATTCATAACGTTGCAAAAGTTACTATATTGCGCCAAAAGTTTGAATATATATTGTTTTTGATATTGTGTGAAAATTAACACATCTGTAAAATATTAAAAAACAATTCTGTTAATAATGTATTTTAGAGAGTGTGGGAATTGGCGGCGATAGAATACGAGCCACGGATCTCATGATCAGGAGGCGAGGACGTTAGCGTCGATCAAAAGGCCAAGCCAGTTACTCTAAGCTAGTACCTCAGTTTATAATGATCATGTGAGATGAGATGGCTACACACTTCTTCCCCAGTGAGAAAGACATCTTGTTGACGTCGGATGAGCGATATGCACTCGTGATTAATGCGCAGTACGACAGGCTTATGTGCTGTGAGCGTTTCACAGGCTTAGCTTGCTGGAGATTTATTTGGGGCTGTCATATGTTGGTTATTTGAGGAGATGATTGTTGTTAAAGATTGCGATATTGCGTGCGCCCGGGTCACCACTTTAGGGAGTGGCGATGGGTTACAAACCATGGATCCTATTATCAGGAGGCGAGAACGTTAGCGTCGAGCAAAAGGCCAAGTCAGTTACTCTAAGCTAGTAACTCGCTTTATACTGATTATATGAGATGAGATCGCTACATATCCCTCCCCACCACTTTAGAGACTGATTTGGATTGGTGTCGATAACATACGATCCTCGGGTCTCATGATCAGGAGGCGAGAACGTTAGCGTCGAGCAAAAGGTGAAGACAGTTACTCTAAGCTAGTAACTTGATTTCTAGTGATCATGTGAGATGAGATTGCTACACACTCCCCTCCCCACCACTTTAGAGATCGATGTGGATTGGCGCCGATATGATAAGAACCGCGGGTCTCATGATCAGGAGACGAGAACTTTAGCGTCGAGCAAAAGGCCGAGACAGTTACTCTAAGCTAGTAACTCGTTTTATACTGATCATGTGAGATGAGATCGCTACAGTATAACAAAACAAGCTAATTAAAAATTAACAATCTAAGTTTCAAGTATATTCTGAGTTGCCTTCATGTATTTGTAAACAATGTTACAGACCTCCCATGTGGCAGATTACTCTAGACATTGCTAAGAAACAAACAAACACACAAACCATTTTTTAAATTAATATTTATATGTAAATGTGTGAAAATATATATTCAAATCATAATAATAACTATTAATACAATGCTATTTTAAAAATATTTCGTCAGCTACATCTATGAAAAAAAAAGAAAGACTAATTCCAATAATTATGGAAACTTTCACTTTTCTAAACTTCCATATTACATTCGAATACTTTTCAGTTTAATATTAGCCTTACTTCTAAAACTTGTGCAATTGCGTAAAGTATTGAAAAACAGTAATGAAAGCATTTTCATATAACGGACATGACAAATGCTTGCTTACGTTTCTTAATCTCTGTACTGTGCTTCCAAAATTCAAGCGAAATTATCGAATTTAATAAGATTTCCGATTAAAGTGTCCGAAGAACAAGGTGCCTGAAATTACGTAGTAATTTTCAGTTCTAGATGTAAGCATCGCATATTGGGAATTTGAAGAACGAAAATTTTGCTGTAATTTACTTAACCCTTTATGTACTGGCGGTAATTATCAGTGCCATTAAAATAACTTGTTATATAATTCATTTAATGCATAGATAAGTTGTAATACAGTTTAGAATGAGTTATAGATGCATTAATTTATCTTGTTACAAAAACATTATTATTATGCAAACAAAAGTTTTTTAAAAGGATGACTTCTTTGGTTTTTGCCACTTTTCAGCTTTCTTGGTGTTCAGGGGGAGGGAGTTTTAAATTCGGAAATATTGCTATATTTCTATTGTAAGAACATGATATTTGAACAGTTCCTAGTTCTACAAGATACGAAGATTTTTTTTTTTAAATAAAAGATTTGAGTGGGGTATTTCAGAAAGTGCCTATAAATTAAAATTTAATTAATCCTTCTAAATTCTTCAATCCTTCTAAAATTTGTTAAATGATTATGTAAATCTTCTTATGTAGTTTAAAAATTCACAAAAAAAAAATGCTTTAGAAGATAAAATTTTCACGAATTCATAATTCTGTACGTAAAGGGTTAAAGGGTACTAAAATATATATAAAAAGGTCTTTATATCATAACAAATCGTCAAAAGATGTTAAAAACCAGAAGCGCTTTCAGCTGCACTATAACAACTGTCAACAGGGGAGAATACCAGAAGAGTGAAAATTAGTGAAAGTGTTTTGCTTAAATAGCTGTAGATGAGTCTATTTTAAAGGAAAGGAAGGAGACAATACTTAATTTCTTCAAATCCAAATTTTAATCCCGCATAATCTATTTGTTATTTAAGGTGAACGTGACTTCCAATTTTAGATTGCATTGTGATTTAACAAAGTTATTATGAGCATCAAATAATTCAATACTTTTATTGATATAACTGCATCACTCACCGATAAGAAGTTATACTTAGAGTAGGTTTTGAAGAATGGTATTTTTTAAGTGGAAGATCGATACATGTAACAAATGAATATTTATATTCATTCAGTTATGACATTGTTATCACTTATTTTTCCAATTTTCCACAACTTTATACCACTTGCAAAATGCATGATAATTTATTTGATTTTTTGAAATTTCACAGTAAAGTTTTATTAGATTGAAATTACTGTGATTAAATTCTGTGAGGGCTAAAAGCATTATATTATACAGTCATTATACAGTCATTATATAGTGAATGACTACAGTTTTTATGATCATAATAAGAATAAAAGAATTACATTGATACAATAGTGTTACTCCAAGAAAACAATTTGTCATATTTAAAACCAAACAGCACATTCTATTTTGAAGATTCAAAAGGGCATTAAATTAGTATTTTTTAGTATTCCGTATATTTCCGCCTATAAGCGATTCGTGTATAAGCTGATATACGACTTTTTAGTAAAAACTCGTCCAAAATCGGAAACCCGTATATAAACCAATGTTTTTTTTTTTTTTTTTTTTTTTTTTTTTTTTTTTTTTTTTTTTTTTAAAGGTGATGAAAATTTAGCAAACAAAAACGTAACACTTTTTTGTGCATAGTTAATACAAAAAATGCGCTCTTTGAAATTATCGATTACTCCTATTCTGTCTTGATACGCTTTAATTGGGTTCCGCTAAACCGGTTATGATTTGCTTGTTCAGAAAAACTATTAAAAGAAAAAAACCTTTCCTATGAGACGGGATTTTTTGTAGCTATGATCTCCGATTATCTTACTTCTATTGGACATTTGTCTAAATAAGCCATTTAAATTTAGGGTCGTTCGAAATGGACTGAATGGATGTTTTCTAAGGATACACATGTTACAAATTGTGGTTAAACAAAGTTGACACCATCACTATCTCTGAATGGATGAAAGAAGCTTGGCTTGAATTACCTCAAGAAATGTTCGCCCTATCATTCAAAACGCATTGCATCTGTAGTACGATACATGGAACTAATGATGAGGCCATTTTTGTAGACAGTTGCGATGATGATGATGATGAAGAATTAGATCCTGACGATATTCATCCTGATGTACCATATAATGAAAGATATTTTAAGGAATTACTTGAATTC
This sequence comes from Maratus speciosus, assembly GCA_963932465.1. NCBI lineage: Eukaryota > Metazoa > Arthropoda > Arachnida > Araneae > Salticidae > Maratus > Maratus speciosus. Next base: position 538,042,903 of record OZ010786.1, on the reverse strand, counting down.
TGATAATGACTTCGATAGTTAGTGATGACTTCTTACTTGTTTCATTGTAGAAGAATGGAGTATTAAAGTATTTTTAGAAAGGTCTAAGTTATTTTATGTTGGCCAACATTTTTATTTTAGAATATCAATTTTGTAAATTTTCTTAGACTCGTAGCCGATCTCCCTTCTTTGAACGCAAAAAATGCCCATAAATTCTCGACCTATGCACATAAATATACGGTAATTATTTTTCATCTTACATTAAAAATACTTTAAAAGACAGGATTTTTAACGTGTTTTAATGGCATTATTTTAACAATAAACCCGGATCTCACGGGTTACAGAATATAGGTGGAAACTATCATATATAGTATTTCCGATGTTAGCACCCTTTTTTCTCTGCACATAGTAAAGACACAGTAATAAATGAGGAATTTTTCGCAAGCGGCTTTAATCGTAGTATACTTATATATCATTAAAACGCGTTGTTTAAGTAACAAATTGCAATTAATCAAAAATTAATGAAAAACGTGTCAACAAATAGTCTCAAAGATTGAGGCGTAAAATCTTCGCATGTTTTTTTTTCATTTTTTTTCCTAATAGATTTTTAAAATTTAATATATATTTAGAATGCCCACTATCAATACCAAAAATCGTGTCTACAAAACAGCAATAAAGAGTTCAAATAAAGTTGTGAAACATATTAAAAGCGGTACTTTCACATTGGCATCCCGCCAGGAGCTAACAGTCGAAGAATTCGTCAAAGATCGCTATTTGCAATCGACCTTTTTGATTCTGTTCATTTTAGTGTTTCGCAAAATTCGATTACATGTCTTATATTTGAGTTTTATTTATATTTTAATGTTTCATTTATTAGTTGCTGAATGCTTTAATTTTCTTATGGTCTATAAGCTGAAAACCAATGATGAGCTATTTATATTAAACTAAGTGCAAAAGGATTTCTGTTTCGCAATCATCAGCACACGATAGAGATAGATTTAGAAATAAATTGGTGCTTGAAAATTATTTTAGAAACAATAAAAATTGCAATACAGTTTCAAACAAATTACGATACAGTTTTTTTTTTTTTTTTTTTTTTTTTGTTTTTAATGCGATATAGTTTTCCAAGAAATAGCATTTGAAAGTGTATATTTATTCCTATTCGACGGTGTAAAAATTGAAAATGTGCGATATTTAAAAGTTTAAAAGATTATAATAAAAGTTGATAAAAGTTAAATTTAATCGTCTGCTGCTGCCACCGTCAAAATGACGTCAGCATTACGCACTCATAGTTTGTCCTTTATAATATAGATAGGTACGTGTTTTCCATTTTAAAATCGGGAACATACTTTATTCCTCCACGATTTGTATTTTCTATTGGTGAAGCATATAACCAAAGAAATGATTAAGTGCAAATATTCTAAATTAATTTTAACTTGATGAGATTATTTCAGATATGTAATGGTGGAGTAATGATAAAAACCTACAGGAAAATGTTTTGTAAAAAATAAGGCGTTTTCAGAGCAATTGCATCTAAATTAAGAGTATCTGTATTTTTTTTATTATAATATTTTATTGATCTTTTATTATTATATTTCATAAGCTTGTCTTAATACGATGACTAGAAATGCTGCAATATTATGAGTTTGTTTTCTTATTTAGCAAGAAAATAAAAATGTAGTTATGAATCGAAATAAGTTTTTGCACTTACTTTAAATTAAATACTGTTTTTTTTTTTTTTTTTTTTTTTTTTTTTTAAATCTTCTACAGCTTAGTCATACTGTGGCCTGTGTTAAATACTATTAGACGTTCTCCTCAATCATTTGTTTGTAAAAAAAAAAAAAAAAAAAATAGGTTGATTATAAATAGTAATAACTAAATAAAGTTGTTAGTATTATTTTTTACTGTACAAAGTATATTGAATACAACATTGATACTCTATATACTACAATATAAACTCATAGATATATTTTGTCTGACATAACCTTCTGTCGTATTTAACATCACTATAGTCTAAGCATCGCCGCACATCGTATTTTATTCTGCTAATAAATAAATAAATAAATAAATAAATATAAAAATAACGTTATTTAACAAAACAGATCCCAAAAGCTTTCCACTTTTCTAAGATCTCTAACAAGAAAAATATTGAATAAACATATCATAAATATATATTTAATTCAGCAGAAATATTTCAGAAAAGCAATATACAAAGACAGAATTGCATTACAAAAATTAAATTCCTTCAATGTAGTTACTCTTAAATTGAGAGAAGCGATAAATCTTTTCCATTTTCCGAAGACTGTCGTAATGCGCTGACTAAAAATGCTGCTTTGTCATCAGTTTGTTTTATAAATTTGCAAGATAATCAAAAAGTAATGAGTTATCGAAAAGCTTTATCGCTCTTACTTTTATTCTTTGCAGTTTTTCAGTCTTCTTCGATCGCATTAGTATTAGATATTACCCTTTTGTTTTTAGATCTTTCTTTTTTCACATTTTTTATTGCTTAATCGGGCAGTGACCTATGTAAGAATCTGTTAGGTACCAGAGGAAATAAAAAGTATATTACATTCTTTGAAAGATATTCGTCTGATGTAAATATTTAATCTTTCAATATTAACATGATATTTTATGATAAAATTTGAATTGGAAACGCGGAGTTTTTAATGAAATTTATGAATATGTAATAATTTTACAGTGCATATTTACTTAGAATTAAAGATTGGAACGATCCTTGTAAAAGTCCAGCATTAATTTGAATTAACCTTGCCGCATTGATAAAAACTATTAATATTGGAAGAAGGTATTCAGTTTATTTTCAGATAAAATTATACATAGAATGTTGGTTTTGGGGGCACACAGAGTTAGCAGAAGAGCTCGACATAAACATTTATTAATACTAATACGAAGGTAAAAATATATACATAGCTTAAGTGCGACTAAGCCTTGACATGTTTATAACAGAACTGAATAATCTCGCTCAGCGGATTTGGAGAAACGTCACTGCATGCGCATGCGCTGATAGAAAAAGGTAAGATAAATGGACGTTGTATTCCAACATAGAAGAATTGCATATTTTTTTCTTATTTCTCAACTGACGATATATCCAGCGTTTTATTTCATTTTTAAAGGTTACATATTTAAGTTAATATAGTAAATATTTAATTATAACAAATGTTTTTAAATGATTTTTAATGAAATATATCCAAAGTAAAGTAAATATAGACATTCAATTTTATGGAACAACTTCAGAAAATTAAGTATTTAGAGAACAAAGTAAAAAATAAATATATTAAAAGACAATTAAGGTTCAAGTTTTGCAGATTTGTAAAATATTGTTGGCTGTAATAATATCAATATATCTTATATTAACGTATACCGTATTTTAATTAACATTTTTCTATGTAATATTCAATTATTCAGCACAGATAAAAAAATATTCACGTATTTAAAAAAATTGTGTACATCACTAGAACCACAAAAAGCATTATCTCATACAATTATTTGCAAAATTCTTTTCAAAATTTCTTTAGATAATTGAGATGTATTATGCAAATTCTTCCTTGTGAAACAGTGTATCTTATCCGTTTGCTTTAAATAAAATTTTAAATTACATTTGAAATACTAATAATTTGGTGTTGCGGTGGCAGACTAAAGCCTTGCAATATTAAATATTTCTTTACTCTTGCTAAAGACAAACATCCAGTCTCCATTTTTTTCCTTCACATTCAGAGTAAAACAAAATATAAAATTACTTCTAAAAGATTCAAATTTTATGTCATACATTTAAAATGATATTATATTTAAAAATAATAAAAATTAATTATTTGTACATTTTTCATGTTGCAAAATATTTTAAATTTATTCTTAAACCTCTAAACGTATATAAGTTTTGTTTGAAAACATTGTGAATATCAGACTTCCTCAAAATCCAGTTCCCTATTTGTTTAAAAAAGAAATTCAGTTGTTCTTACTATCCCTCATAAATCTACTTCTAAACATTTTATTATTCGCATCTAGATTATTGAGCACTACAAGAAAACAGATGTATGTAGGTGTAAGAACAAAATAGTGAAAAAAGAAGAGTATATTTTTGCACGTAAAATGAGTGATATTTGATGTTTATTATCTTCTTCTTCTTCTTTTTTTGCTTTGTTTTAGCTTCCAGTACGGTATGCTATTTCTTTCTCCCAGCTTATTTTGTGTCCAAAAAATAACGTTACCTTACAGACGCTAGCCGTAAAACAAAGCAGTAGGATTAAATACTCTTTAGCAATTTTTTAAACTTCTAAGCGTCGCACATTTTCAATTTTTATAACGTCATAGTGGGGAAAAAATTTCTTTTAAATGCATTTTGTTTGAAAACTGTATCTCCATTTATGTTTGAAATATTAATTTTTTTGTAGTTTTTGGAGCCATTTGCTTAATATTGTCAACAGGAGTACTCCATTCTGTGGAAAGTAAAGGAAAAATAGTTTTAAAATAGTAATTCTATCTTTTTGTTGTCATTTTGTCATAACAATGGAAAGAAAATGTAATTAAAATACGTGCTATTTTGAAAAAAATATATAAACGAATGATTTCTGTTAAAACAATGAACCTCTTATATACTATATTTGATTGTAAGTATCTATAAATCATTAACTAGCCGGGTTTTTTTTTTTTTTTCGATTTTCTTGAGTGACGGAATCTTTTTGCTGCATTTGTGCATTATTTCGCGATAGTGATGTGCTATGCATGATTTATTGTAGATGTTTAAGAGTAGATCGTAAATGTGGAATTCTTAAGCGGATGCGAATGACGTCCTTTTACATAAAATAAAACGTGTGCTTTAAAGTCTTAAAATTGAAATATGTTTTGTACTGCAGTAGAGTCCCGCTTAACCGAGTTATTTTCTTCTGATGTGCTGGTGGCTCCTATTATTATGATACAGCCATTATAAATGAAGTGTTAGGTGAAGATGAAAGAGCAGCCGTTAAAAAAAAAAAAAAAAAGGGCCAATTTTTCCGCCATTCTGACCAGAAAATCAGAGTTTTAAATTTTTACGGCTGCTCTTTGAGCTTCACCTAACACTTCGTTTATAATGTCTCTTTCATAATAATATAAGCCATTAGTCCATCAGAAGAAATGAAGTAATCGAAATGCCGGGGCGACACTAAATTCTGAAAAAGCAGAATTCCTGTTCTCTAGTTTTTTTTTTTTTTTTTTTTTTTTTTTTTTTTTTTTTTTTAACAGCTCTTTTATCTGATATCAATATATATAAAATAAATTCCTTTTTCAATCACTATTTCAAATAATACGGAAATGTGGTGTATAAAGCACCACAAAAATACATACATAAAAATGCAAAAAATTCATACTCCCACTATTTCGTTTCTTTCCAATCTACAATTATTAAATGATTTTAAACTCATTAGTGAATTAACTTTCTATGAATGGAAAATAATGCAGCAAAAAATATCTTTGAGATTGCCTCAAACGGAAAACTACATCAAATGATCATTAAAAGGAGAAGTTTCTGTGTTATTTAAAGTTTATTTTACAGTTTAGGGAAAATATATATTAAGCTAGTAAAAAAAAAAAAAAAAAAAAAAAAAAAAAAAAAAATGTATTTTACTGCAATTTTTTAAATCCTGTTTCTGTGTTATTTAAAGTTTATTTTACAGTTTACGGAAAATATATATTAACTTATTAAAAAGAAAAATGTATTTTACTGCAATTTTTTAAATCCTTCAGAAAACTGTGACTTATTTCAAAAAATCTTCATGCTATTTGTAAAAGTATAAACTATTATTTCAGTAATAATTCTCAATTTTATTGCTTCATTTTATTCCTTCAATTCATTACGATTTTTAATTTTCAGTTTACTTAAAATTGTTGGAGGCTTAAAAACATAATTTAGTTTTATCTGAAAGTTTTCAGGAAATATACTTATAAAATGAAATATAATAAAGCTAAATTTTGTAAAATCACAGAAATATTATTAGTATAAGCAATACCTTGTATAAACCACCATTGCCCATTTATATTAAAGATATGGCTAATTGTTGCGAGTGATAGATTCTTAACTCCATTGCGGAATTCACTAAAGCTAAATATGTCGAACATATTATACATTTTAATAAAAGGGTATGGTATGTTTAAAGATACATCTCACCATTTTCTCTCGTATATAGGGTGCGAGTTAATATTAGTAGTGATCAAATTTTAATACTCTTTTCGACTACTCTAAAACTAAATCCGATTGAAAATTTAAAGCGTTAATTATTTCAATAATTCCTTCTTAATAGCCACACTCTTGCTCTTGTACAGGGAAATTTCGGGAGAGAACGAGTCTGAATTGTGTTATAGACACTAGGGGAGGTAGGTGTAATTAGGATCAGGTCACTTCAGGGGCAATCTGTAAGAGATAAAAAAAAAAAAATAACCGTGCTAATTATGAAGTCTGACGAATATTCTACACTGTAATAAAAAATACGCTCAGTTTTCCTGTAGGAATCGGAAAAATAGTTCCCCTTATCGTACCGGAAAAATTTCCGACCCAGCTCGGAATAAAATCGGAATAATCGGCCATAAAATACCGTTTTATTGACTATTGACTTTTTTTTACGGATTTTATTCCGAGTTGGGTCGGAAAATTTTCCGGTACGATAAGGGCAACTATTTTTCCGATTCCTACAGGAAAACTGGTCGGATTTTTTTTTTTTTTTTTTTTTTTTTTTTTTTTTTTTTTTTTACAGTGTACATGTGGCATTTTTTTGGAGTGAAAATGTATGTTCCTGTAGAAGTAATCACTGTTTTCCCAGAACATACAGACAAAATTCTACGTCAAAGTGAGAATGTTTTAATAAAAATAGTTGTTGTGTAAAAAAAAAAAAAAAAAAAAAAAAAAAAAAAAAAAAAAAACTTAGGAGTATTGAAATATAGCTATGGATTTAAATTTAGAAAAAAAATATTTTTTAAGAGTAAATGGTTACATTTTGCAAAAAACGAAGTATAATGGTAATCTGTATGATAATAATTACCCCAGAAATAACATGTTTGTGATAAATATAATCACGAGTTTTTTGGATTAAGGGTAAATGGTATCGCATATTTTTTCTGATGAAATCAGATTGTTGTTTGGAATGCATTTTTTAAACTTTAGCGTTCATAACCTGTGAAATACCCCTAGTTTGGGTTCTTTTATTGCACATTTTGCGTTAGCCATCAGTTTACAATTTTATTTCGAATGTATTCCATCTTTAGCCTTGACTGCATGTTTTAGGCTTTAACACGTTCAATGTAAATGAAAAATTTCCCTCCATACCATAGAGTTTTGACTGATACCTCCCCCCCCCCTCTCCCGCATTTCATGTTATTTTGAATATATATATATATATATATATATATATTTATAAAATTTAAAAATTAGATTTTAAGTAATACAACAAGGAATTGAATGTTTAATAGGAATTTTGCATTTGATTTTATTTTGTAGGCAGAATATAAAATATATGAATATTGAAAATCCCTTAAAAGCAGTTTTTTCCGGCGTACTTCACTTTCCAATGCTTTATCTCTGAGAATAGTTGTAAAACCAAATTTATCTTGCTGTAAAGCCCACACCGAGATCTTATAATCCCAATCATTTATGACTGTGTATCTTCCAAGGCATAAGAGAAAATACAACTGATCCAATTACCCGATTTCATGGGGTAATAAGGATCAAAGAAGTAGTTTTCGAAAAAGACACCTATACCATGCAGCATAATTCATCAAAAAATAATAATTTACACATTTCAAGAGACAGCTACATACTGAGTAAAATTATGCATAACATTAATTTGTAGTTAACTTCATTCAATGGCAATTTATTGTCAAAGTTCAATTTGTCAAAAAAATTCCCTAATTACCCCTACCTTCATTATAGCTTCAAACTTCAGTTAGCATAGCGCTGCAGAATCCAACCAAATTTAATAAATGTCTAAAAAAGATAGAAATAGCATATGTAAAAATAATTATTGCTGTTTTTATTTTAATTTATTTTAATCCAACAACAACCCTAATTTATAACACCTTTAAACTGTATTAAACAGAAATGCAGAGAGATTAAATTAATTTTCCGTTAGAGTAATGCATATAATTATTTTACATATTGATTTCCGGTAATTGAACATTGATTCTTTAATATTATTTTATGGTAGCTTTTTCTTTAGAGTTACTTAGAATATATGGTAGTAATTTTAGTATATTAAAAAAATTTTGTATTCCAAAACTTTTTTTTTCTGAATATATAAACATACAAGGTGCCACATCAAGACTTGCCAAACTCTCGCTTCAGTCTTGCCAAATTCATCGTTTGGAGTACATAAACAATTCCTAAAGAACTATACTTCTGTGACTTATTGTTTTCTAGAAAGAAAAGCATGACGAAAAGAAAAGCATGCGAAAGAAAAGCATGACGTTATGTCAGGTGCAAGGAAAAAAATCTTGTTTGAAGCATTAACATCGGTATTGAAAGTTAGTAAACCAATTAATTAGCATATGAATGTACTGCAGATTGTCCATAAGTAAACCACCGTACATTAAAGTTGTCTACAGACTAATTTATTGTTCATAATGTTGTGAAATTTTGAGAAAGACATAATTAAGGGATGTAAATTTATATAAGCAAAAAAAAAAAAAAAGGGATTCAATAAATATATATTCCAAGTTTGGTAGATTTTTTAAAATTAATATATTGCTCTGAGCTACTGAAGACAACCGTAAGAGGTTTATTAGTACTCTTCCATCGAATTCCTAAACTGATGTTTACATTTTCAAAAAATATCATTTCCTTGCACTGGATATGACGCATTACTTTTCTTTCCAGTTTTTCTCGAAAACTACAAATTGTAGAGGAATAGTTATTTGGGCATTTTTTATGTAATCCAAGTGAGGAATCTGGCGGCGCAGTTTTTGGGCGGCGTTCTTTGAAAAGCCTGTATAGTATATATTCCGTATATTTCTACTACTAACCTGCGCTTTTAAAGCAAGAAAGCTCATAAAGATGCTCATTTTACGGTGAACATGAAACTTAAATATTAAAAATTTCGAAATTATATACAAAATATACTATATTAATAAACAGGATAAAGACATATGATTAAATGAATTACCAGACGCTTTTGAGAAGTCAAACATACAAGCTTTGCAATACGATGTAAAGAAAAAGACACATGTTTCTTAACCGATAAAAATATAATAGTAAACGAATATACACAATAACCTCTTTCGCATTATTAACGAATCCGAAAAGTAATCTTTATCTTTAAAATCTTCAGCATTTATAAGAACAAAGTTACTTTTGCTTCCACTGATTTTTGGAAACATTCCCAAGTAATTTTTATTATGCATAAATTAGTTTTCACAACCTGCAGTGTAGGTTTATTGGTGTTCATTTCTCGAGTCGACATTATCAAGTTCAAAAAACGTATTTTTGAGACAAATATGATAAATAAATTTCTTTATCGTTAACAATAAAATTGATATTATTTTGTTACACTTCTACCTACAAACTCACTTATGCAGATTAATATGTTTAAGTGAGAATTGATAGTATTATAAAAACTACATAATATACTGGCAAAAAGTTTAATTTAGCACTGTATTGCGTAAAACACGTTTGTTTAAAAGGAAATTGCTTACTTGAGAATCCATAGCATCAAAAATACTAATATGCCCGTTTGAAAAAAATGATTAATACACTATAAAGTTTAATTTCGGAAACATTTCAGAAAATATCTGCCAGAAAATTAAATTTTGTTTTAATTTGAGTTTGTGTCAATCAAAAAAAAAAAAAAAAAAAAAAAAAAAAAAAAAAAAAAAAAAATCTGAGGTTTTTAAAGATAAAGAGCAGTTTTATTGAAACATGTAAACTAGTTAGATGTTATTGTATATATTTATTCGTTGTTATATTATATTTTCGTAAATTAACTGTTTTTACTGTGCATACCACAAATTTTGTTTTTGTTTTTCATTAGAAAGAATAAGACCGTACATCAAATTGTACATAAAGTAAACATTTGTTTGTTTATGCGTTACATTGTGAAGAATCGTACACTTTTATTTTCAACGAAACCTTTACAGAATAAAAATATCTTGAATAACGAAACAAACCTTAAATCTCTGAATATTCCCTATATACCATTTCCTTTTGAATCCCAAGCAGTTTATTGCCTTGGAGGATAGCAATGTTTTATTCTAAAAAAGAGGTCGAAACTTTTTTTGAAAGAAAATAAAAGTATGAATTTTGGACATCACAATAAAAATTGATGATAAATCGTGGCGTTCTTCAGCATTAGTCCTTTGTTTTACTTTTTAAAAGAGGATGAATGCTACATTTTTTTTTTTCATTTGTTTATTTATCGGAAAAAAAAGTACGAGTTTTTTTAAAAATTATACAAAAATTTTGCGAAATGTGTTTTTGTTAAATGTTAAATTCTTGCAATGTGGGAATGCAATCTATCGACAGTTTCTGATTGCATTTCATGAAATATCTTTCTGTATAGATTGTGACTTTTTGAAATATATATTTTTTTTTTCAAAATTAAATAAAAGTACATATATTTACATGCGATTTTTTTCTTTTTAATTTTGGAATTTCTTAGAGTAAAAGAAAAGAAATACGTATATAAAAACATAGTGTTTTGATTTATCCTATTTTTTTATTCTAACCTTTTTCATTAAACTCCAACATATTAAATCTCGATGTTAACAAATTGGATAACTTTGAAAGCAATATAACTCCTAATATTATTATGTCTTTTGAATCTAAAAAGATTAATAACATGTGTAATATAGTGAAGATTCTCATATATTTGAATACCGAACGAAACAAAAAGCAAATTAAAATTTTAGCAATAACTTCGATGACGTAAACATTTAATTTTTGAATGGTCTGTACATAGCTTTGCCGTTTGATCTCAACATATTTGATTGCTTCAGGTATAAAGATTGTTCCTTTTTAATATCAGAATTCGATAACTTTTCGCAATGAAAATTGAACTGTAAATTCTATTAATTGATATCCACGTTTTGTGTTCAGAATTTGCCCTTTCTTTTACTTTGTTTACATTGGAGGTTGTTCCGTTTTTCTATTTTTTTAATTATCTTCAAGTGAACAATTTTCTACATTTTGTAAAGAAAATTTTGTGCATATTAAATCAATGAAAAATTTTAGTTGTGTATAATTTTTGTGTTTAAAAATAACTCTTGGATACAAATATAATTTATATATAAATTGTAACACACACACACACACACACACACACATATATATATATATATATATAGGGTGCGTCATGTATTTGAAAACACACGTTATAGATGAAATATCACCCTGTATATCATCGTTAAAAACTATTTATGTTACATGAAACGATGCCAGAATCAACTGAGGAAATGAAGAGACATGCTGTTATTGGCTCATTGGGTGAAGCACACCTCAATTTGAATACTGCCACATTCTCGAAACTTGCCCGGCAATTCGTATTTAATGTAAGCAGATAATTGGAACCTGCCAGGTTTCAAGTGGAAAACGTTTCATTTGGGAAATGGCATTGTCAGCGATATGGAATCATCAAGGCACCGGAATTCGTCAGTCAAGTCGTCGTAAATCATACGAAGTCGATGTGGACACTCGCTAGGGAGATGCTGGTCGATGAGGTCACAATCCATGAGGACCGTCGTTAAATGTCATACCTGATGTGGAGAGTAGAGTTCTTGCCCGAGAGAAACGGGATAAACACCTGACCAGAAATAAGCGCCCCCTAATAAGCTGAAACATCAAGAGGAGCCAGGAACTATCTTATCTTTTCTCAATGAGGAAAACTTTGCCCAGGTCAAGAAAGAGAACCACAAAAATGTCGGCAAAACTGTAAAATCCCTGAAGAGGTTCTGACAGGCATGTGCCTAAAATTTACAGCCTCACAGATGATTCCGGGGTGTCCTGAGAAGCGAAGACGATCTAATGCTTCAACATTTATTTCTTCAAGGTGCCAGAGTTAACGCGGTCTTTTCTACCCAAGTCTTAAAGAACTAAATTAATTATGTAACACATGGGATGCCGTGCGTTTTTTAACAAGAGTCTGCACGATCCCACGCACTCCATACAAACCAAATATGAATGGCTAAAGCATTCATCTTTGTGTCATCCTCAACTTTTTGGTCCCGTATTTACCCAGATATTAACCAACTCGCATATTACGTATGTGGCGTTGTTGAGAGGTACTCCAATAGTCATCCACAGATCAGTGTTGCTGCTCTCAAGGTAGCCGTTGTGTATGCAGCGGCAAATGTTCCCAACACTCATCTGATGGGCCCACCGCGGCTGAGTGTATAAGACACCACCCCGCTAATCGCTTGAGAGCGTAAGTGGGGGCGGGTTCGAATCCCGCCGGTTCCGTTGCACAATCTTTGTGGAGCCCCCAGGAAATAATTATCTTGTGTTGTAAACTTCCTTGTGCTATCTCGTCCCTGTATATCGACGATGACTTATAAGCGGGCTCTGCTGTCAAGCACACAAGTCTGATGTATGTGTTCAATAAACAAACAAACAAACTCATCTTATCATTACCTGCAGTCAGTTTTGACAGCCAGTAGAGTCGGTTGTTGTTTCTGGCGGTGGTTTCAATGCATGATGTGACATCCAGTGTATACGTGGTCATATGTACAGAACGTTAAAAAATGTTCTATCTCTAGTGTATATTCCTGTTTGAAATCGGTCGTTGATTTGTTCTCAAATAACTGAACATCCTGTATATATATATATATATATATATATTTAACTTAACAGAAGTTAACATACGAATGTTTATGAAAATGCTTTTAATATGTTTAATTTAAAAAAAGTCAAAGAAAATATAAATAACATATCTTGTTTTTGAATGCTTTCTAATGTTTTTAAAACATGTATAGATCATTAATAAATTAATAAATTTAATTTTATGTGCGAATAGATGTATTTGTACATAAAATACCACGAATTGCATGAATCTAAAAACTTTGGAAGAAGTATCCATTCCCAAAGTTTTCCAAAGAGTTTATTTTTTATGGAGAACATATGTAACTTTATGTAGAATCATATACTTTCCCTTGAAAATAATGCAGTACAATATAAATATATTTAAAATAAATTTAATGAAGAAAATTTTAAACTTTGAATATTCCTTCTGTTTGTATAGGTTTACAACTTCTGATTGTAGAGGTGTACAACTTCTGGTTGTTTATAATGTATGCTATTATTTTTGGAAAAATATAATGTTAAATTCAAATTTCTGTACTTTGAAGCATAATTCCATTTTTTATTCATTTTTAATTTATCATAAGCGAAATATGAACAATTAAACAATAAAAATTAAATTTGAAATGTTTTCAAATAACATATAATGCGCCCAACTAAAATTATTCTTGAAAGCATATAAGTTACTTGGTATCAGGGATCTTAAGGCTTTAAATTTTTCGAAATTTTATTTTTTCTAGATGTTAAACTTATATTTATTCTAAACATTTTGATATAATTCTTTCCTTGAAATTCCCCTTAGAAAAGAAGTTATGGCTTTTAGAATTATACCCGGCAATAGCTGAAGCAGCGTTTCCGAAACTTTGAAGTCATTTTTCTCGAAATGACGTTTTTGTGCATAACGCGCACGCTATCTGAAAAAATTCTAAAAAAAATTTCTGGAAATTTTCAAAACATATGTGTCATGTTAACATGTATAATCTGAACCTAGAATTTCCTTTTTATTGGTTAAAAAAATTAGTTGATTATACTTTTGAAGCTTTCTAAATTTTCTATTAGCTAAATAGAACTTTGTATTAAAAATATAAAAAATGCTTTAAATACAAATTTATTTAGGTTCAGAGAAATTATTACGGTCTGAAGTATAAGTAGGCACAAAATATTTTCAATTTAGTTTCAAAATTTATTTTGTAATCCAGCGCGTAATCTGATATGCCGATTTACTGCTCGTCAAATGTCTTGGAGCCTCCTGTAAATGCTAATTCTGCATCTTGCAATTTCTTTAATATTTGAAATGAATTAAAATACGTATATCTTTCATTCCTAATTAAAATTTTGTCTTAAAATTAAATACATTTTAAGATATTAAATGTTGAAAATGTTTTTTTTTTCTTTTTTCCAATTTTAAGAGTACTGAGACCCCTTAATTATGTCACGCTAGATAATGCATATGGTATTGTATTGTAAAACAACACTTTTGGAATGGTTATATTTTATTTTTACTGATTTATAAAATGTAAACTGATCAATCCTTGGTAAAATATACTCTCATTGGTGTCTGGCACACAGAACGCAGTTCTAAGTCATATTTCATTGACAACATTAATAGATTTTTTTCTTATTATATTTTGTTGGATTTCCTACCAACTACGATAAAAGGCACATTTCGATTTTTCGTATTAACCGCATGTAAGTGGTTAATCCCTAAAGATTTATAGATTTACAGAAACCTTAGTAATTTTTGGAGTTTTACATGAGTATGCAAACGATAACATGAGTGTTACATTTGTACTTTATTTATTTATTTATTTGTGACGTTTTAATTTCGTTGGAAATTTAGTTACAGAATATTGTACTGAAAAAAGCGAATGTGAATAATTTCCGTTGTTTTCACTTCAAGAGGGTTAATTTCCCGTAATTGTGTTCATTTTTGAGAAACATTTTAAAAATATGTGCTTGTAAAATATTTTAAAATCATATAAATCATCCAATTAATGTACAATTTTCGAATAAATTATTTTTCAATGTACATTTTCTTTTCTGTTCGAAGATGTAAAAATTCTAAAAGAGCGATGTATAGATGTTAAATCATTTAATGTAAAATGAAATTGGTTGAGTTGGTTAAAAACATTAATATGAATTCGGCGTTACTTACTGACGTGTTTTGTGACATTCTTTTAATTAAATCTACCTGGTATATAAAGATGGCTATATAAAGATGTAATTTTTGCAGCCGATTTTTAAACTCCTTTCTGATGTGATACGATTGTACAAATTATGTACGAAGGTTTATATATCCGATTACAGTACCAGGTTTTATTACTTTTTTAACTTAATATTAAATTGATAATTTCCAGGAATTCAATTATCACGCCACATGTGACTCATTCTCCGTGAATTTTACAATTGTATTTTAGTAAAAAAAAAAAAAAAAAAGAAAAAAAAAAGAAAAAAAAAAGAAAAAAAAACCCAATCGATTTTTCGGACTATGAACGCTCACCAAATCTTACGAAATCACTATGAAAATGAAACATTAAAACATTTTAAAGACTAAAAAAGTTTTAAAAAAATTATAAATATTAATTAATTTAACATTTACATTGAGAAATTAATTTTGAAAACCAAAACAAATAGTTTAAAAAATATTTCCTTTTTTCTTTCCTGTTGCATAATCTCGAAAGAAAAATTATCTATTTATTTAATAAATACATTAGCTGTGTGTTCTATCATGCGTAAAATAGCAGCGATTTATTTTTATAATCGAGTTTGGTGACCAATTGAAATTAATGTACTTAACTGGCATTATTTGGGAAAACATGTAATTGCAGTCAAAAAATGAGGCGTGATTTTGAAGTTAAACATTGAATGCTTTTTAAAGTGATTTTTAAATCTATTTTGTTTTGCTTTTATACGTCATTTATAATGTACTAGATAAACCTTATGAAGATAAAAAAAACGCTTGTGAAATACAGAAATAGATGGCATAAAAAATTCCACCTGGGCAGCCCTATTTTGAACAACATCTGTATTTTTTCACACATTTTCTTCTCTTGTATATAAACAACAATGTAAGCATTTTTCGCTTACTGTTTTTTTTTTTTTTTTTTTTTTTTTTTTTTGTGTGTGTGTGTATGTGTGTGTATAAAGTCAAAGTGTTAATTATTAATAATAAATTATTTAGGAAGATAATAATTTTCATTGCATTAAAGATGAGTTTTGCATAATTTATTAAACTGTGTACTAAAAAAGGAATTAAATATTTGGTTGATAAATTTAGAATAACGACCAAATAATTTTAGTATGATGCAAAAATCTTCTTTTTTAGTTAATTTAGAATTAAGTTTTCTCTCTGAATATATACTCAATATTTAAAATTAAAGATTTGCCAAAATTGCCTGTGACTTCAATTTAAAAATAATAAAAACAATATTTTTAATTTATTAAAACTCTTTTCATTTTTCGAAATGATGTGTTACTTTTAATCATTGGCAAATATTTGAATAAAAATTTGGAAAAAAAAAACGTAGAGAAGCTTTTAGATTAAAACATGACTTCTCAAGAGTAATAAGTTAATTCAATAGTTTTAAGAAATCCACACATTCAACAATTATTTCACTTTATAATAACATTTTTAAAGGATTTTTATAGTTAACTTTAAAATTAAAAATATATATAATAATGGCAGAATTTTATAATATTTTATACAAAAGTAAGTACAGTTAAATAACTTTTATCTATTATTAATTTAATTTTATCCCTTTTTTTAGTTCTTAATAGCTTTTTACTTATTTCGATATGCTTTATAATTATGTTAATAAAACTTAATTTTTTTTCAATATATGATGTTTTAATTGTTTTTTTCTGAAGAGAATACAAAAAGTGTAATTCATTTTAAAGATTTTTATTTAATTACAATTTCAGTTATATTTATTGTTTTAGCGCTTTTTATTTTTTGACATTTTTAAAAAATGTTTTTCTTTTGTTTGGTGCGGAAATAGTATCAATAATTCTGTCGACAGTATTTAAAACCATAAATGATGTATTTTTCAAGTAATTCTATAAAACAATGAAACACTGTAATTATTAATCATCTAATTTAATTTTTTCACCAAAAATGCCAAGTGATCAAAAGGATTGGCTCGGTCACTCAAGCTCAGGTTCTCAACCATAAAGAAATTTTGGTACTTTTCCTCTTAACCGGGTGCCAGTGTTATATATACATGTATATGTATATATACGCATGTTGTATATATACACATATATATATGCGTATGCACATATTTGTATATGTATATACGCTGTTAAAAATTTGCAGCATTCTGGCTTCATTTGACTGTTTTTTTCCGAAAACGGTTAAAACAACCGTAATTTAACACTATTCTGATCATATTATTGGCCATTTTATGTTCAGAATATAGTTAAAATATGGTTATAAAATCGTTTTTTCAAAAAAACGGTCGATTGACCTGCCAGAATGCTGCAAAAATTTTAACAGTGTAGATCTATATATACACACACCTGTATATACATATAGCAGGCGCCCGGCTAACCGAAACGTATCGAAATTTTACACATTAATTGCAAAAAATTTTAATTAAAACTAAATATAAAATATTATAGTACTTACGAATATTGCTTCGTTCAAAATTCATATTAATTCAAATAATCGAGATTACTCTTAAATCATTAATTAAATTTTATCAAGAATTTTTTTAAATGAACGAGAAATGATTGGTATTAATACAGACAAAATTAAAAATCATAAACGTACACTAAGATTCATGTAAAGGTCTTCAAAATATTGCTGCTATGAAAACTTAAGAGCTAAGAAAATACTTGATTAAAATGTGATAACATGGTTCGTACGGATACCGTTATTTCTCCAGGAAAACTACCCTTATCTTTTTATAGAAAAATAAATTTAAGAAAATTTCGCCTTCTTTTAAGAAGTGATTTTCTATAAGATAATACTGGTGCAAAAACATTTTCGGGTCTGCAAAATTCAAGGAGGCGTGCGAACCATGGATAAATTTAGCAATTCGTTGAAAAATGAAGTAACATTTCTATTGATAAATAAATTTGAATTCTTTTCTGAGTTAAAATTTTTGTAATATAAACAGGTATAATTCATTTATTATAAACAAATTTTAGTGTTTTAACATTAACAATGCACTGGCCAAAAAAATTAAAAGGTTTTCTGTAAAAAAGGCACTTTATATTAAATAAATCTATCTTGTGACGTCCAGTGAAATTTGGTAACTGGTTAAACTGGCTCCTTTACTACTCAGAAATATGTAGAGTCGATAAAATTGTCGTATATGGAAGGCGGTTATTGAATAGCCATTAGACGTATGGGAGATATGTCATTTATCTGGGAGAAAGTCGGAAGGGGAGTAAGCTTGTAAATCTCTAATGCTTGCATTTAGTCATGTATGTGATCACACCTTATAATCTTTTTCTACGTATCTCTAAAAAAAATTCTAAGACAGGACACAAACGTTCCCTTCTCCAACTTTATACAGCAGTTTATTAAAGTAATAATTAAATTCAATAAGTGTTGCAATTCATGGTTCAGTGTTTCACTTCTAATCTAATCCATCTGTTCTGCATATACACATTTTGAATATTGGTGCCATTCGTCAAGAATTTTTAACATTAAGGGAAAGGGAAAAAATCATACCTATAAGTAATATGCCTGTTGCAGTCATATCGTACGGATGTTCGAAATCCCCTGTCAGCCTGTCCTTTCGTTGGCAGCTTTAAACTTTACAATAATACGGAAATTTCTATGACTTGAATTTGAGTCATTCTTAAACAAACCGTCTAAAATTTCATTAAATGCTGCCTTATTCAAAACATGAATATTTATAATATATATTATATATTACTGACAAAAGGACAATTTTATTATAATATAAGAACTGGAAGAGAGAAAAGTAAGATGAAATGAAATAAAAAGAAGAATAAATTAACACTAGAACGGCGGTAGGGGTCATTTTGACACCTGAGTACTTTCGTCCGTTGATTACTTTTGTTTGCTTGGGCGAAATCGTTTGAAATTTTTTGACTTTTCCTAAATACATAACATATATTTCTAAAAAAAATTCAGCTTTCTAGATTTGTTAGTTTTTGAAATATGAACTTGTATTCCTAGAACGGCGGACGGGGGTCATTTTGACCCCATTAATAAAATACTCTTTGTACTCGAAGCTGCTTTTTGTTGCTATGCTATATGTTCGAGGAGCAATAGAAAAATGGTTTAGATTTATATTCATTGTCGTCCAAGGCATGAGGAATACTATTTTGCAAATAAACTATCTCAAGAGATAGATTCAAAGAAAGAAAAATATTTTTCAGGTTTGATGAAAAGACAACAGGATCTAGCAGACTACAGACTGATAAATTTGCTCTTGCATCTAAAATGTGGAATAAATTTATTGAAAATTGCAAAACATGCTACCGACCAGGACAAAATATTACAGTTGATGAACAATTGTTCGCATCTCAGGATAGATATAAATTTACGCAATATTTGCCAAATAAATCGGATAAATTTGGAAGAAAATTTTTGTGATCTGTTGACGTTGATACTAAAAACCTCTTGGATGAATTTATTTATCTGGAAAAGGATGAAACAGCAAATCCTTAATTACGTTTATCGGAAAATGTTGTCGTGAAATTAACAGATCCCCATCTAAACGAAGAGAGGAATATTACGACAGATAGCTATTTTACTAATATCAAATTAGCAGAAATGTTAAAAGCTAAAAATACAACTTTGGTTGCACAATGAAAAAGAACCGAAGAGAAATTCCTATATCATTGAAAATATGCGCAGTACTCTTTATTCATCGAAGATAGTGGAATGTGATAATATGACACTTACCATCATCTATCAAGCCAAAAGAAAAAAAATGTGTTTTTCTACTGAGCTCATTACATTCTACCCGAAAAACTGAAGACGGTCTCAAGAAGTTGCACGATTCAATAGAATATTACAACGCAACGAAGTATGGTATGGATATCCATGAAGAGATGTGCCGAAAATACTCCGTGAAATCGGCTTCTGGACGATGGCCTGTACATATCTTTTTCAATATTTTGGATCATGCAGCTTTAAACGCCTGGATAATATATAAAAGTGTAACAGGTAAGCCTATCAGTAGAAGAGATTTTCTATTAAATTTAGGAGATGTTTTCAGAATGGATCTTATGGTTTCAAATCTCCCAAAGATCTTTCCTGAGTCTTCAGAAAAAAAAACACGAAAATAAAATAGATATCAAGAGAAAAAATGTCAAGTACAGACATGCAATGGCAACAAATCTCAAGAATTTTGCACACCATGTTTCAAAGTTGTGTACTGGAAAAATTGCTTTTTTTTTTTTTTTTTTTTTTTTTTTTTTTTTTTTTTTTGTTATAACTGAATTAATTCCTAATACGTGTGAACAATTTGGAGTAAAATGTACTGGAAAAATTACTTTTTTTTTTTTTTTTTGTTACAACTGAATTAATTCCTAATACGTGTGTACAGTTTGGAGTACTAAGCATTAAATAAAATTGAAAGAGAATGCTTAACATATTAACCATTCAGTTACACTTATAATGAAATAACGAAAACAACAGAACATATTTCTCATTTATGGATTTAGAGAGTGAATCATTCGGCGAGTAAGTAGACGAAAATATAAATATATATTATTTTATAAATTGTGTTTTATTTTAGTTAACATTAGTTTGTGAAAACATTAATTTTAAATCGATTTTTATATCAAATTAATGAGTTTTTGAGTAGTCGTAGTATGATCCAATTAATCGCCCTGTTGGCGTTACATATACAGTACTTTAAAAATTCAATAAATTATCGAGTAATATTAAATATAAATTATGAAATACACGTAAATTACATATTTTTGCCAATGTATGGCATTTAAAATTGTTTTAGCGTTGTTATTTCAGTAGTTTCATCGAGGGGTCAAAATGACCCCTTCCCGCCGTTCCAGTAGGTAAGATTTTCCCGCCGTTCTAGTGTTAAAAAAAATAAGAAAAAAACTACACTAGAACCTCTTTTATCCGAAACTGTTTTAACCGAAACTCTCGGTTAAACGAAATCCACTTTTAAAGCTTTTTATTGTTATTATTATTATTATTATTATTATTAAATTCCTTGTGTGCAAAATCATTTTGAAAACTTTTTTTAACCATCATGTTCTTTCTGTGCAAGCGGTCTTTTCCGAACTACGAATAAATAGACATATTTTCGATCCCCTTTCTTACAGTTCCTTTGAATTGAACTCGAGATCTCGTAAGCTGCGGAAGCTTTTGAATATTTTTCAAAAGTTTTGTCATGGCTGAAGCAGCAGAAAGACTGTGATACTAGGGAACTAATAATATAAAAAAAACTCCATGATATTGCTTCAAATCAAAGGCAATCGTAACTGCGACAAATAAAACATTTTTAAAATCCTTTTGATATATGTAAAAGGTACTTAATTTCGAAATTAAAATTCAGGTAATTTATTCTTGCTTCTATTTTGTTATTGCTTTATTTTTATTAACTACTTGTTAGCATAGTAAGAAATATTGCATATATTTCCCCTTAATCTTAAAATTGAAGAATTCTCGATTATCCGAAAATTTCGATTTTCCGAAACATGGTCGGTCCCAATTGCTTTGGATGATCGAGGATCTACTGTATTCAATATGTAAACTGTGAAGATGACCAAAAACTATCAGAGTTCGTCATCTGAAGATGTGTCGAATAAGTACGGATAATTATTTTTGAAATGAACTCTTATTACAAAATGTTCATTTTAATATTTGTGTTTCACCTATATTCAACTGAGGAGGTGAGTTTTTAAACTCGCTTTATTCAATAATGAAATTGTTATTTGATCAGGTTTATTCCCACATTACTAGAAACCTATATTCTACAATACCAAAAATACACAATAAGATTAGCTGTGTTGCATATTTTAGTGTTTTTGCGGTGAAGATTTACTAATAGAATAGAAGAATGAAGAAAGTATATTTTTTGGATAAGGCGAGAATTGTTTAATTTTTATATGATTTTTGGGATATTGAAAAGAAAGTCCTTTTATATGTAAAATATTTTATCCTTTAATATGTAAAATATAATGTCACAGTTTATTTCTACGTATACTTATATCGATACAGGCATTTTACATATACGGGAATTATCCTATGATGGGTATGAGATAACATGTTATTTTTCTGTAATTCTTTGAATGAAATTTTTTCTAAGTTGCATAACATGACATGCATTATAATTTCATTTACCGTTTGTGAATTATTAAAATACAGGGTTGTTTTAATTAAACTTCCCCTATAAACGGCATCCTACAGCGCAAACGGGTGAACGAAATTTGGTAATCACACGCAACATGCAACGAAATTTGGTAATCACACGAGATGCACTCGCGGCATTTCGAAAAAAAAAAAAAAAAATTAGTTCATAAATGTCCACCAGAGGGCGTATTTTCCGGAAAAACATTAAATTTAACACAATAAACGACCAAAACGAAATACAGAAACAATATTAACAATATTAATATTTTAAAAATGAAACGATAAAATATATATATATATATATAATTTTTACCTCTTTAATTACACTGATGTTATGACCAAGCTTACCTAGAAACAGAAAAAAAATACATTAATATTCTTTAAAAGACATTAATAATTGAATAAAAAAGTATAACATTTACTAATTTATTTTAAGGAATGACGAGTTTAGAATTACTCAATTTTCTTATTTTATATTTTGAAAGTTGTAAAATTGCACTATAAGTTTTTATAGTAAAAGTACTAAGGATATAGTTCTAATATTTTTAAGTTATAAATTATGGACTCAATTTTCATTTACGTAGTGTGGACTTAATTTTCATTTACATAGTTCACTGCATTCGCTATGGACATGCTTCAAATGAGAAGTTTCAAATACCTGAGAAATATTAAACTGACTTTACATTTTATATAATTCATAGTTGAGAACAGTGCATTTATAAAAACGCAAATGAAAACTTGCATTCTTTTTAATATTATCTATTAAATTCAAATAACAATACACGTACTAAATAGTACATATACTGTTCATATACAGTACATATACAGTATACATATGTACTGTACATATACAGTACATAACTCTTTCGCATATAAGCCTACATTGCATATAAGCCTACATAAGCATTGAAACATTTTCAATGACAGTATTTAAAATGTTACATTTCTATTTTATCAAACGATTTGAGAAAGCTGCTTCTTACTCTTTGAATAATTGACGCAACTAAATTAAAGCAACACACATATATTAAGTTAACATCGCCATAATAGTAAAAAAAAAAAAAAAAAAAAAAAAAAAACATAAAGAACACAAATACATATGTTTTTATTTTTAAAAAATATATTAAATTTAAAAAATAAAAAAAAACACGACTGCGTTAAAAGCGAACTAATTAATTATTTCCCATGAATGCGAAACTATTTTTTATATCACTTACCTATTTTTCTATTTACTTGTATTGATGGCTTTTAAGTTGTGTTTAATTGGTAGTTCATATCTATAAACACTGTTTTGATGAGGCTTATATAGATGTCTATGATGGGTAGTGTTGCAGTAAAGCTAGAGATCCTTTGTGCACAACTTCCATGTGGTGTAATATTTAAACGTAGCATCTGACTGTAAAATAGTCAATGAAACATCGTCTTCATTTTGAAAGACCTATCCAATGATATGCCACTCAATAAGGTGCGTATTTTTTTTTTTCGTCTCTAACCGCCATTTTGTATTTTACGGTCGCCATTTTGAATTCATAAAACCAAAACATAGTCTATAATCATCGGATGGTTAAGACGAATAGATAAAAACCTCATTCATTAAAATCCATACAGCCGTTGGATGTTTCGAGGGTATAAAAAAAAATCCACATACCCAGATACGCGTCAAACACATAACCCTTCTTGGCCGTCGAGTAATAACCCAAACCTTGCATTGATATACTAAAATTAAAATATTACGAATTTTACCCCAATAGACTTTCGATCATCCTTCCTAATTATAGACGAACAGAGATAATAAATGTACTATCAATGTGACGATTCGTATATTTGTCAATATCATCATTAAAATTAAGAAAATAGCACCTATTTCCTCACTATGTATTCATTGTACCATTTATTCAGGAATTCAGGACGTAAATATAAATTCATAGGTGACATAACAAAGAAACACTTTCTGCCGTTATTATAAACTTTTTGACAGCTGCTCACTGGTAGCTATTATTTGCATGTATTGAAAGTTTGGAAACTCTGGCTTCGTTTTAGAAGGTTAAGACAGCGGATGAACGATTTGTTGTCAACCAATACAGCAGAATGAATCTTTAAAATTGATCTGATATAAAATCAGATCGATAATGTTTTAAATGTAGTCCCACAGATAAGAATATAATATTTGCTAAACGTTACCTCTTAAAACTTTATTTCTCAAATAATGATTTAATCAAAATTTTATCTTTGAAAATTTTAGTTCTGAATTTTTGAAAATACATTAGACGATTTCATCAAACTTACACAAATTCCACAAATATTTCTTCTATATGTATTATAAAGTACAGATATATTCCTGTGTAAAGTTGATGTCCTATTGACGGTTTCCAAAAATACGATTAAATTTAACGTTTATTGCAATTACAGTTCTAAAAAACTTACTTTTTTAAATTTTTACACCGTCGAATAACTCAAAATGTACTTTTCGCAAATTTATTGTTTTTAAAGTAATTGTCAATCATGATTTTCTTTTCAAATGTATTTCAATCTGTTGCAGAGGATTACGAAAGAAATTCTTTTCCGCTTAAAATAATATAAATTAATCTTCATTTGTTTCCAGCTTATATTCCATAACAAAATTAAAACTTTTTGCAACCAATAAATAAAGCATAAATTTAGGACATGTAATCAAATTTGTCCTTAAGCTATCAAATGATCAGAATCATGTATGTAATCAAATTCCGCGCTTAAACCACTGAATCAAAAATAATTAAACAGAATCAAAATCAAAAAGATTGACTGTAAATAAACTTTGGTATTTTCTTCGGAAGTTAACTTCTGACGAGAGGCCAATATGAAAAAAATCGTCTTTAATGCGTTTAAAACTTCATTTGAACGCATTATTGCTTTTTTTCATATAAATAGGATTTTTGATATTGTTAGTGTGCATTCTAAAAAAAATACATTAAATGAAAAAAAAAAAAAAAGTATTAGAATTATCAATTTAAAAGCAGGAGTAGTCCAATGCCAGGTTCAATTCGCAATCTTGGAGATTATTTTATGATACATTTTGCTTTGCTGTTTGATTAGCTACATTTTTTTTTTTAATCAAACAACGTGTTCTGTTTATATTAGGCCAAATACCGCTTGTTTGTCTTTGGAAAGATTCCTCATATATCGATGTGTTTGTTGCAGGTGTATTGAAAATAACATTATAAATATGGGATAATAACGCTACTTTAAGGCTCTACCAATTTTTGCGGCTTAGTTTTCGATTTTTATTTTCAAACATATATAGGATTTGATACAGCAACTCATTGACTATCTATAAAAAAATAATAATTTAGCAGATATGTCTTCATAAAATGTAGTGGCGTAATTTCTTGACCAATACTATTTGGCGGTATTGCCCACCTATTTGGGTAATAACGCCATGCAAACAAAACTATAAAATAAGATGGAATAATGGCATGTAAATTGTCCAATTTTAAAGATACAAAGTCTACAGTCCCAGAAATTGATAAATTGCATTCTAAGCAATAGAAAATATTCAATTTTTTTTGCAAGTGTAAAAGAAAAGAGGAGGGGGGGATGTAACAGATTATCAGACCCTGAGCTTCGATAAGCTTAAAAAGACCCGCTTAAATAGAAATATTAGACACATTCGACGGTTTTAACTGTGTTGATCTACATCAGTATTTATGAAAAATTAACCTCACACTTCTGTTAGTGATCTCATTTTTCGCTGCTTTTTCTTTCAATTTTCAGAGTTTGACCTGTAATTTCTAATTTAGCTATAGTTACTGTATAATTGTCAAAAGGACTTTTAGTATTCTCCACTCACAGTAGATGACAGCACTGCAAACGCTGAAAAACTGTATTTATTTTATACAGCTGTTGACTGCCTTTAACATGAGACTTTAATTATTTCAAATTTATATTCTTTTTGACTCATTTTTAATTAAAAAAATTCTTATTATAATTTTTCTGCATTATGTGTATATTAATCATTGTTTTTTTTCTCTCTATTAGATAATTTTATGTGCTTTATTTTTTGCATTCGCTGCGCCCCTGCAGACGAATTCGTTCTGTTTTTATTCCGAAATATGAAGTCAACAAAAATTCTAAATATCCTTCTATGCTATTAAAATTCTGATAGGCAAGTGAACCCGTCTTTATTTCAGTGAATTCTTTATTCTTTTAAGTAACTAGGGGGCTCTGCCCCCTAAGAGCTACGCTCGCCAACCCCCGTTCAGGCACACCAAAATCCAAAAAGCACGCTAACTTGATCGGCTTTAAAAATATTGAATTAAAATTAAAAAAAAAAAAAAAACAGTAGCGATATCTCTGTAAACGGGTTTCCATTCGTTTTCCTTGGATTGGGGATTTTTATGGCCAAATCTGCTGCTGTTAAGAGATACAATGGCTTTTTTCGTATTTAATTAAAAAAATTAGTTAAACTGGTACTTCTTAGTTGTCCCGTCGACCAATTTCGCCAATTTATATAAATCGCCAAACTACTCGCCAAATTATACACATTGACATAATTTTTATTTTAAATAACGAAAGAACAAATAAATTAGTAAAACATTAATAAAAATACAAATAAAACGTCGAATTAATGGTTTTATTGACCATTATTGGCATTTAATCTTGCAATTAATTAATTAATGGCAACCATTATTGGCATTTAATCTTACAATTTGGCGACAGTAATTTGGTCGACGGGATAACTAAGAAGTACCGTTAAACATTTGAAATAAGCTAATGTAAAATGAATTAAGTAAACAGTGTCATTGTCTCCCGGTATTTTTTAACAGCGCTATAAGATAGTTCTTTTAAATAATTCATTTTAAATGTATCGTTTCAAATCTGACGTAATTTACACAAAAGTTTTATTTCTCTTATTAATATTCACGTGAAAATACTTTTGTTGTAAGAAGGAAATATTATTTGTGCTATCTTCGAATTCACGATTATAGTTGAAAAGATTATCTCAAAATATCTCGCGAAAATATATTTTTCAATTTAAATTGTTTTGCTATTTTTTTTGCCATTTTAAATATGACGTAATTTCCTCAAATTACAAGTTTTAACGCATAATAATGATTTTTTTTTTTAATTTTAAGATTTCGTTTCTCTTTTTAAATTCAAGTGTAAATATGGTTCGGCACAGATGTCATTGGCGCAATTTTTTTCTGACGCCAATTTCATATACGCAACGATTACTTAACTGGTGCTAAAGTGTCGTTATTTTGCTTGATATGGTAACCCGGATGTTGTTGTTTATGCTATTGATGTTTTCGCCAAATTGGCGTCGGAAAAAAATTGCGTCAAATTGGTATATGACACCTGTGCTTATGTTTCTTATGACGTAATTTTCCTGCTTTTAACATGTAATCATTTAATTTTAATTTTAAAGTTTTTTTTCTGTTCGTAATAGTCACGCGTAAATAAATTTTTAATTTGAAGTAAACATTATTGTTTGCGCTGTTTATACAACTGGCAACAGTTTAAATTAATAACATTTTCTAAAATTTGTAAAAAATATCTCTCGAAATGCTGAAAATTTGAATTTAAAATTGAAATAAAACCTCAAAAAATGCGTCAAATAAGAAAAACAAATACAATCTGCACACCGGGAACTTATAACGTATAAAATGATCTAAAAATGATTAAATTCTCATGCATAGTTTTTGCTCCAATAAAACTTTTTTAAGGGAACGAATTTGTCCAACTTTAGCATTAAATATCTCTTAAAATAATTCTTCGATTTGAAAACTGTCTGCATCAGCGTGTTTATGAAACATTTCTCTATAATACCACCAATTTCCATATTTTTGTATGCAACCGTTTTTTTAATATTAACGATGAAAGGCCATGCTTAAGCATTCAAAATGGATGTGGATCTACACGGAATATCTACGCAGATGTTCATTGGTCCATTTCCAAATCAAAACTTTTTTTTATATATAGAAGGATACGTCTATACTCAAGTCGAAAAGCTTTAGTTCGTTTAGATGTATTCAACAATCGATTTAATCAATTCTTTACGATATTCATGCCAAACAAATTTGGTATTCGGCGATGAAGGACCCCACAGACAAAAAAGGTACTATTTAATTCAGTTTAATTATGATTAATAAGAATAAAATCTATATTCTATGTCATTCAAAACTTTACAGTTACTACGGATATTTTCTTTCGTTTGGATACCTAGTGCTAT
Organism: Maratus speciosus; assembly: GCA_963932465.1. Taxonomy (NCBI): domain Eukaryota; kingdom Metazoa; phylum Arthropoda; class Arachnida; order Araneae; family Salticidae; genus Maratus; species Maratus speciosus. The sequence continues at coordinate 538,014,646 of OZ010786.1, read as the reverse complement.
TGTTAGAAATATCTGAAAAGAATTAAACGGGATAGTAACGCCACGAAATGGCGTATTACCCTTGTATACTTATTGCGCTGTATATTTTAAACTACAAACTACCTCCGTCAACACATCCAAAATCTTCCACAACATTTTGAAAGTACATGAAACACACTACAAATTTATGTAATAAACAACATATTTCCTGATAAATATATAGTCTTCACATCACAGAAATTATCTCGAAAATTTTAGATCAGACGTTAATTTTAGGTGTTTCTTAAAGCGATAAGGCCTACAAATGCAACAAATTAACTTTTAGTGGTTATTTATGTTTCAGATGACTCAAAACCCTTCTGCGCAGAACCCGTATGTGCCATCACCCGGATACTGTCATAATTGAGCGTAATATTAGCACTTGGCGTTATTACCCAACCTGGCGCTATTACACCAGAACACCTTATATGATGGTTTTCACCTATATTCTGTAACCCTGGAAGACCGGGTTTCTCCCCTTGTGAAGATAATAAACTAAACTGGGCAAAACTTTTGACACGTAATACTTGGGACAGTAAAATACAGATAGATAAAACAACGTTTTAAGAACCAGAACTACTTAACTAATTACAGATAAATTTCCGTAGGTTTCACTGACATCACTGAAAGTAATGATTGAATTTCACCCATATGTATGCAGTAGAAGCTTTTCCGGGAATATGTTTATTGACCAATATAATTAAAAGAAATTACATGGAACTGGCGATAAAAAATTGTGAAGAAAATTGAACTGGTAATGCGGAAAAATATAAGAAGCCTGAAACGTATCGTCAGGAAAAATCGATTCTGGAGCCTAAGATTAATAAGTAGAAAGTGACGTGAACAGGGAGTGGATGCCTCAAATTCAACCACATTGCAACTGGTCCACGAACTGGATTTTAGAACACTTATGCCTATACAAAACCGCTCGTTACTTGTAAGATTGAGGTGGTGCAAAGAGAGATTGCAATGGGATTTTCAAGGCTGGCATAACGTCTTTTTTGCGATGAATCAATGCTTTGCGTTTCGACCGGTAATCAGAGTATCGGTATTTTTCGTTGAAAACAAGACAATTTGACTAGAGATTGCGCGACACAATCAGTGAAGTTTAACTTTCTGTCATAATTTGGAGGTGCATAAGTGAGGAGGATATAGGTAATCTGTGCTGTTTAAAACGAAGGTTAAACTACAAAGTATACATGGAGATACACTGCAAAAAATGTTCTTTTTTTAAAATGCCGCTGGCACCCGGGTTGACAACACAGTTGCTATAAAATATACAAGCTGCTGTCATTCAGAGTACAGTAAAATTTCTTAATTCTGGATGATAAAGTCGCTATCTATTGGCTGAGTGGTGCTTATGACAGAAATAATTACTTCACTTGAATTCGAGTTCACAACATCGGTGCTTAAAAAATAACATAAAGCACAGGAAAAATCGCAACGTTTGTTTGAAGTGTACTTCAGCATTTTATACTCCATCATCGGAATATGTATTATGGGATGACATTATCTTCCAACAAGGCTCTGCATCATGCCACGTGTGAATGCGCAACAATGCTTGGCTTAAACTGGTAGCGACCTGCCTGAACACCTCTGTAATTGGATGTGATGTTTATGTTATTTGAGCGAGTAGTTTAAAACCGATGATAATACAATCTCAAATCACTAGATCTGATAAGTGGAATGCTTTCCCATATTTCTCACTAAATTTATAACTTTTCGCGAAGCAAAATGACCTGCTAATAGTTCCGCAGAAACTAAAGAAAAGATCTGACTCGCTAGAAATTGCACTTTAATAACTGTAATATTTCTATTGAAATGAAATATCAAGGATTGTAGTAATTATTTTCAAAAATGAAACTTCTTACACCTGCGATGCGTTTTTACTTCTTTAAACATTGACGAAAGTCTCAGTTGTATACAGCGTCCTAAAGAAGTAATTTTCAAATTCAGCATGCAGATATCATGTGGAGAACTCAATGGTATTTAAAATTCAGAAAAATTTACCACTAAGAGCGAGATGCCTTTACATAAAAGCTACATAAAAGCTACACAACCGCAGATAACTAATTATCAGTGATTAAACTATACTCAGACATAATTTTTGAAACAGAAAGACATGACTGTATAGGTAGGATGCGGTGATCCCAAAGGGGGATATACGCGCCAGTGTGTAACGGCAACCCTCCTGTCTAAAGGTGGAATTGAAATAGGTTTGTAGTTCGAATATGCGGAATGGAAAAAAATAATGAATTGTTTTATGAAAGCAGATAAAAATCTAATATTTAATTTAAAATGCGAGTCAGATATATATACTTATTGAAATAGTTACTGGGTAATCACCTTAAGCACAACCACGCACAATCGCCACGCACGTTAGTGCTCGAAATCTCAAAACTGGACTACAAAGCACATCTGTAATGATGTAGTTAAGCATCATGCTACAATGTTTTAAAACAAATGAGAAATAAATATTCTCTGAAAATTTTAAACACAAATCTCAGGCATGATGTTAGCAAAAACATTTTAGCCTGCTTTATAATACTGACAACAGCTTTCCATGTTTAAAATGAATATAATAGAAACAGCATTTTTTTACCTGAAAACTATTTTCATTTATATGCTTTTTTTTTTTTTTTTTTTTTTTTTTATACATTTTTGTAAAAATTTTATACGATTTTGAATCCCATTGTTGCAAAAATCTATTTAATGAAAAATGTATTAATATATATACACATATTAGCATAATTATGTAAACATCTGACGCGCTTCTTTAAATCATCCATTAAACATTATGTGATAATTTAAAAATGTAACAGCTGTAACTAACGTATGCTCATTAGGATAAATATCGAAAATAATATTAGAATTTGTTTTAAGATAAAAAAATATGAGTGCGGTATATTTTTTGTTTCTATTTCTTAAATATGTTATTATTTTGTATGACTTTATATCGAATTTTAATAAATGACTAATAATTTTTCTTTAATTTTGCTATGTTTGTTTTATTTCAAGGAATACAATAAGAGTAAAAATTTATTCTTTAACTCTTCAGCGTATTAAATATATGAAAAAAGAGTACCACTGTGGAAAGGATCAATGAACTAATGTTACCATAGCTGCCAACCATCCACTAATCTTCCGTAATGTCTGGATTAATTTGTCCCAGGTAAACCACATTTCGAACTAGAATTTTTTTTTCTATGAATGCTTTTTTATTTAATTCCAGGTTTCTACGTGGAGCATATTTAATTTTATTTCTTAAAAAACATTCTGGTTCGAAATGCACTAAACCAGTGTCAAATTAACGCTAGTATTACGGAAGATTAGTTTGATATTGGTACCTTGTGTTACTAAAATGTTCAATAACATACATTTGTGCTTTTTAATATATATATAAAGTCGTACTTATAGTAGTAGAGATGAAATTAAACACAATATCAATTTAATTAAAATAAAATTTAAGTTACATTTTCTAGTCATTTCTTTTCGTCTATCACTTTATTGAAAAATAAAAAAAAATAATCAGATTAAAAAGGTAATTCACATCAAATATATTTGCAGATTTTTAGAAATAAAAATGTGTATTTTTGGTATTCATTTTTTTTGATTAATTGATTTTTTTTTACTCTGGGGCTTTTCCTTTCAGATAAATGAAATGAATTCACCTACTCTAATAAATTCGAAAAATTGAAAAAATCATTGCTTTGAACTTACTGCATATAACAAATAAAACTTATGTTAAGGAAAAATAATATTGAACTGAAATCATTTTATCCATTATCTACATTAAAAGTTTTTCTAGAGTAAAATAAAAAATCCTTAAGAGTATTTGTAAAAAAAAAATATATATATATATCTATGAAATACACCTAAATGTACTTTTTAATCTTCAAACTCTTCTTAATACTATTAAAAATAGTGTTTAGACCAAGAAGTTTGTTTTTTCTTTATTTTTAATATTCTTTTTATTTTCCTTCTTTAATTTTAAATCTAAAGCTTCAATAATGTTTATAAACATAGACATAATAATTTTGAAATGGTTGTTTTATAGAAATTTCTATCGTATATATAATTATATATATATATGATTTGTCTACAAAATGTTTGCACTTTTTCGCAAATTAATATCAAAATTGTATTATTGGTTAAATTATGTAACTATAGTGTCAAAAGTTTATATTATATATATTATAGCTTTCTTCAGACAAAGGATCCCCTCTCGAATTGACCATGTATTCCATAAATTCGAAACTAATGTTGAAATCTTTGTCGCAACAATCATTAACATTTTTAAGAGATTCCAGTCTGAAAACGCTTAATGAAATCTGGAAATTTGCTTGAACGGAAATACATTATTTTGAAATATTTAACTTTCTATCTTTAGAGCCCGTTAAGTGTCTAATGTTAACAAATATTATGCAACAGGCTATATTAATTCCTATGAATATATCAAAGTGCAATGTATAGTTAATACTTTGATATAGATGTTTTTGATAAGTCAATAAGAAGACATTCCAATTAGTTCTTTTGTTAAGATTAACACTGAAATTATATATATCTACCCTACAGATATAAAATACTAATGAAACGCATTTATGAAACGGATATATGAAAAGACTGAAATGTAACGAATTTATGAAACGATTCTATGAAACGACTGATTAAACAACTGATTACTTTTCGCGGAGATTTCTACTAAAATATGGAATACTTTGCGATGAAATTAACAACAAAAATTGATATTGATCTGCAGATCTCTAAACTGGTATTAGAATTTTTAAATTCGATATTGTTTTCGAAATATTAATTTTTTTTCTAATTTTAAATACATTTTTTCTAATGATGGCAACTCAAATTTTAATCATAACTAATATATTTTTTCCTCCTATTTTAGTAAAGGTTATTATTTTAAACTAATTTTGCGACCAGTTTGGCCTCTCATAAATATATGCTAAGAATAATGCTTTTTTTATTTCATTATCATTTTATTTAATACAAAACATTCATTTAAAACTGAAAAGTGTAAAATTAATGGCTTTCACTTTTTTCTTTTTTTTTTTAAACGAAACGAAAAGAAAAATATTAGGCGCAGATGTCCTATACGCAACGGGATACCTAAATAGCGCGAAAATGACGTTATTTTCCCTGACATGGTAACCCGGCTATTGTTGCTTATTTAATGTTTATTTACATTTTTTTCCTTTTTATTAAAAAAAAATATTATAAATTGTTTTCTTCCATCGTTATTAATTATTTTTTTATATTTATTGTTATTTCATTTTAAAAATAATAGAAAATAATTTAGAATACATATGTAACTGGTATTCGAAAACGAGGTTTTCACCAAATTGTCGTAAAAAAATAAATAAATAAATAAAAATAAAAATAAAAATAAAAAATAAAATAAATAAAAAAAAATAAAAAAAATCACACCAAACCCGATTAAATAATGCAACAAATCCTGACATTTAATTTCAAATTCAAAGCAAAGTTTTAATGGTATTACTTAGTTATCCTGTCGACAAATTTCGCGAAATTATATAAATTGTCAAACCACTCACCAAATTATACAAATTGACGTAATTTTTTATTAAATAACGAAAGAACAAATAAATTAGTAAAAGATTAATAAAAATACAAATAAAATGTCGAATTAAAAAACACTTGATGAAGTAATAAACACGTGTAATGTGTTTAATGTCAAGTGAATGTGACATTTACGATAAGCCTCTATTGACATTTAATCTTATAGTCTGGCGATAGATTTTTGGTCGATGGGATAACCAAGTAGTACAAAAATAGTACAAAAACAGTAGTAGTAAAAAAAAAAAAAAAACTATTGGCGAGATTTACACCCGGCTGACATAAAAGTACCAAGAATTCTTTGCGATCATGGCAACTTTTACGTAGATTTATTCGAAAAAAAATTTTTGATTCTTTAATGAAAATGGAAAATTTTCTTATGAAAAGCGAAGGGTTGTGATTGTTTGTTGCAGTTAAATTACTTGGACTATTATAATATAAGTGAAATGATGGCGATAGAATAATATTTGGCGAATTATCGCCTGTGGCTGGCAAACATTAAAGTTCCAAAATGGCCGCCTGAAATATAAAATGCAAAAGGATCCTCCCAGAACTGTCAATAATAGTCGCATGACTTAGGCTATTATTATAGAGATTGTTTTCAATCCTAAAAACAGCGCAAATAATAATATTTCTTAACGATAAAAAATTTATTTACACGTGACTACTAAAAACATAAAAAACCTTTAAAATTACCATTAAATGAGTAAGTGTTAAAAGCAGGAAAATATTGAAAATTATGTCTTGAAAATTGTACAGGGTGGTCATAAAAACTTTGCCGATATATGGAACTCTAGCGGCCGGTGCGTTTAACCGATCGAGATGAGATTTCATATATAGTTATTCAGAGGAGTGAGCTCGGGATTCTGTGAACGGCATCAAATTGGCTCTCACGGTTACGGTTTTAGGTACAGAAACACGAAATTTTCGAATTGCAACGCACATTTTTTTTTTTTTTTTTTTCAAAATGCTCAGCGCATGCTAAAACCCTAACTAGCGCCGGAACGGTACGTGTATCGCAATAAAGGGACGCGTTATGCTAGCAGAAATAAAAGCTCTGCGAACGGCCAAAGAAAGCATCATCGGGGAGGACGGAGAAAATTTGCATATGACAGAGGCAAGACATCAATCACAGAACGCCGTTCGCCAGATAGTCAGTTTATAAAACGGATTCTTGTCTCTCACATATGCAAATTTCCTCCGTGCACTCCTATCGTGTTATTTTTTTTTTTTTTTTTTTTTTTTTGGTTATTCGCAGAGCTGTTTTTTGTGCTTGCATAACGCGTTTGTTTATTGCGATACATGTACCGTTCCAGCGCTAGTTAGGGTTTTTGCATGCGCTGAAAAAAAAAATGGGCGTTGCCATTCGAAAATTTTGATTGTCTGTACCTGTGACCGTAACCGTTAGCGTTAATTTGTTGCCGTTCACAGAATCCCGAGCTCATACCTCTGAATAACTATATATGAAATCTCTTCTCGATCGGTTAAACGGAACGGCCGCTAGAGTACAGTATATCGGAAAAGTTTTTTCTTTTTTATGACAACCCTGTATTTACACGTTAATATTAAAAGAGAAAGGAAACTTAAAAATAATAAATACATTAATATGCATTTAACCCTTTCAGGGGCAAGGTACTTCTATTCGTAAAATGTTGAAATCAGTGAATGGCACCAGAATTTACAAACAAATTTCGAAATACGAAAATGCTTTTGTTCACTTACTTAATAAAAGAAAAAATTTCATTCCAATATTCTGGTGCCAATGTGGCATTTAAGAATTAAAATTTAGTGGTCCAAAAATGAGCCACCGCCCTTGAAGGGGTTAAAGCAGTAAATTGTAGTAAATTGTATTATGTCAGTCGTTTTATAACGCTGTTAAAAATACCGGGAGGCAAAGACTCTGTTTACTTAATTCATTTTCTTTACCTTCTTTTCAAATGTTTAACTGGTCTTCTTTAATCAAACTCGAAAACAATCATTGGATGTCTTAACAGCAACTGATTTGACCTTAAAGTTTTGCAATCAAAGGGATGGAAACCCGTTTACTGGGAGACGGCTATAGGTTTTTTCAGTATAATACAATATTCTCTAATCTTTTTAATACCGATCAAATTAACGTGCTTTTATATTTTGCAAATATTCTGAACGGCGGATGGGGAGCGTAGCTTGCAGGGGGCAGGACCCCCTAGTATATATATATATATTTAGTTGGTGGTCGGTAATGTTTATTTAATGGTTATATATATATATATAAACAGCTCTAAAAGTCAAACACGGCATTTGAAAAGGCTTTAGAATTTGCAAAATAATTGAAATATATTCTCAATCAATTAGAAAATAATCTCATGTGTTGTCAAGCATTTATCATAGGGACCCATTATCAACACACGATAATGTGTCCTCAAAGTACTCAATAATTGCTATACGTGACAAAAAAAGAAATTTTAAAACTAAAAAATATCTCTATTTATTTACATTTTGACACGTTTCATTGCATCCGACAGCAACATTCTAAAAAAAACGATAAATATATTTTCTCAAAAAAAAAAAAATAAATAAATAAATAAATAAATAAAAATAAATAAAAAAAAAATGAAAAACTTATAAACAAAAACAAAAATCACGCAAGACCTGGAAAGCCACAGCGGTAGTCCGGTGGCTTCAGAAAAAAGTAAAAAAATATAATCTTCCAATATAAAAAGTGCATATTGGAAGGTTGGATTCTTGCAAGATATCGAAGGAATGGTTAGTTCCAGACAAATTATAAAACATTAACCAATACCATGATATATTCAATGAAATATATCACAAATAATATAATTGTAATATGTAATGAGTGTTCATGTTTCAATTATATGTAAATATGCCGTTTTAAAAACTTCGTATTAGCACATCTGAGTTGCTTACAACTCCTTTTTTGAAGCTTATATTGTTATACATAAAACATAATTAATATCATAATAATTAAAATCATAATAAATATAGATTTTAGAATATAGAATCAAGCACATACGAATAATCAATGAATAGATTACAGAATCAAGCAGTACCTTTTCGTAGACATAATTATAATGTCCCACAGAAATGTTTACGCTATTACTGAAAAATTAAATAAACTTAATACAGACAGCGGAATTGGTCATGTATAAATTCGCGACTATTTAAGAAATTCCTCGAAACCCTCTCTCTGAAAGCAAAGACTAGAAATTGTAACACATATACGTATGAAGGTACTGTAGTAGCAGTTTTGGCTCGTGTCAGAGTTGACTGTACATGTCTGCAACTTAGATAAGAAAGGATACTAATATTTCAAAAATATCGATACGATGCACTCTGTCAAAAAATGTTCAACTACAAAATACAGTTCGCGAAATAGTAGTTTTCTGAATCAAAGACTGGACTTCCTTTAAAAAATATATATTAAAATTTTATCAAGATTTCAAGTTGAGTTTCTTCACTGTTAATTGTCATTTTGGTCTGTATGTTCAGCAGGCAGGAATTTGAAAACTAATGCGATTGTAATGTACAAGAATATAAGAATAGCCATATCTCTCAATCATTTAATAACTGACCAGAAATTCCATGACAAAATGGCATTGTTCATATTTTTAAGATGTATAAAAGAAAATAAGTTTATATTTTTGGCCATTATGTATGTGTGTATTCATGCACCACTGCAAGGAGTTTGTTGTAAAATTTTACGCAACTATTATTTTACGCCCTTGAAGCGTTTAAGCTAAAATACACAGCTTACAATGCGTAGCATTTTTTCAGCGATGCGTTAAAAATTAAAATATATATACCTATTATTTTCCGCTGTGTACCAAAATTCTGAGATACTGATAATGAGTGTGCACATAAAATATGATAATGACAACATAAGTCAGTAAATAAACAAACTTACTATTTCGTTTAACACTTTCCGGCATGGTAGGTTAAATTATGTACCACTTAATTTTAATTCCCAAATGCCACAACATTACTAGTATTTTAAATTGAATTTGTGACGCCTTTTCTATTGTACGTGAAAGAAACGTTTTACATATTTTCAAATAAATTTATTCATAAGTCCCGGTGTCATTCAATTATTTCAACATTTTACCAACAGAAGTACTTTGACCCGAAATGGTCGAGCAAGCTAGAGCATGGTTTCCAGTTTGGCGTCCAATTTTAATACGAAATTTCACATTCAAACCGTAAATTTTGAAAGAAGAATTATTATTTTATGTGATTGCTAAATGTTTAACATTAAATAAAGCATAAAATACAGTTCATTATTTATGGTATGAACATGAAATTTCTGAATACAAATGGAGGCCAAACTAGCAACCCTGAGCTAGAGACAAATACGATAAAAACCACACATTAATTTAGCAATAAATAACAAATATTTCACTAATTAATGATATTAGTTAATTTAGAGAAGAGGAAATTCAAGCTACATTTACATTGTAAATATACAACATTTTAAGTGTATGGAGAAGAAAATCTTACTATGTTATTCTTCAGTAATCTAGTAAATATTAGATATTTTACACAATTATATCAACATAAACTTTTATTCCTAGGGGAAAAAAAAAAATATTTATTTTTATTTATTTAACGCTGAAATTATACATGCGATTTTTTGGAGCAGCAAATTAAAAAAAATTTTTGCTATTGCAAATATTTTTATAAAATTCATTTCTACAAAATCTACAGGTGTATAAAAAACTAAATCTATAGAGGTATAAATATTGGTAAGAAAGTACATCTTCCCTGTAAATGCAGTTGCTATTTAATGTTATAATGTATACACCTTTCTGAAAAAAATCTTCCAAATAAAAATTGTACAAGAAATTTCTATTAAAAAGTTAGATTTCTTATGAAATTAAAATTTAATGGATATTTCAGTAAACGTGTTTTTTATTCACACTTTATGAATTTTAAATTCTAGATTGGTTGCAATTTATCATTTTCATACATTGATATGTCATTAAGTGTGACATGTGAAATTTGTGTACTAAATCACATTCTTTTTAGAAAAATATTAGACAATACCCCAAGTACTAGACAATAAATCGAAGTGATAAAAATTTTAAGTAATCTATCACGCTGTTAAAATTTATCTTGTACTTCGCTTTTAAGATACAGAAAACATGTTTTATTCATGGTTTTTGGAGTATTCTCTTCCATACTGTTAACTCATTGGATATTGTACTGTATAATATATACAAAAGTTCTCCTCCGTAGAATACAATTGTTTTCTTACAAGGATATTCAAATTTATCTTAAGCATTTATTATAAAAATGTTAAAATGTATTTTTAATATTTTGTCTAAGAAGCTAATAATACTATACTATTATAATGTATTTGTTGTATATATTATTTTTAAATATATGTATGATACATAAAAGCCATAAAATTTTTACATTAATTTATTTTTAATTCATGCGCTATAAGAAATAGAAGTAAGCAAGATAATGCTCTGTACATTATTATTAATAGCTTCTTGGAGTCAGAATTTAATGTAAATTTTCGTAAATATTTTACAACTGTGCTTCTAAAATAGTATATTTTTAAATAATTAATTAGTTTATTAAATTATCATTATTATGTATAAATAGTGAAATTTCCTGGTTATTCTCCTAACGGTATCATTAACTGCCATTATTACAGCAGTTTTATAAAAAATACAAAAAATTAGAGATGCTTTTAAAAAGATACAATAAGTAAGGATCTAAACAAATTATTATTCTAATTAGGCATTTAATTATCGTGCATTTCATACAAAAGGATGTACATCTTCAAATATCTTCACTACAATTTGAGTAATTAAACAAAAATTGTTAACCCCTTTATCAGCTTTCTAAAGATCATAATAACTCTTACCCATGTAGTTTTTACAACCTTTTATTTGTACATTGTTTACGAGAATTTCAATTATTCTTTACCGAAATCCATTTTAATACTACTTCGATTGACCACTTTGATGGATTTTAACACAGGAGAATGTGTGTCGCAAATCAGGTCATAAGTGTCTATCTATAAATACCCGCATCAGATTAATTTGGGAAAATAAATCTTTATTAAAAGTGATAAGTGTAATAATGTATTCAGTATCAATAGTGCATTTGTTTATATTGAAAAATTCGGAAAACTATCAACAAATCAAAAAATTGATAACAAAAAACCTTCCTGTATAAAAAATACACATGCGGTATGAAAACTTTATTAATGGCTGTTTCATTTTCTTGACAATAGGTAATTATTTCACATATTAGCAGCTAGATATCTGCTAAAATAGAGTTAACCTGAGATAAAATAAAATTTAGAAAAAATTGTAATTTTCTATTGAATGACTTTCAACGACGGAGTATGGATTTAAAATATCTCAGTGTAAAGATCTGGCCGAATATTTCAATTTTGATAATATTTTTTGTTGTTCTTGTAATTGGAATTGGTTACATATAATGGATCCTCCAAAAAAATAAAACATCAACAAAAAATCAAAAATGCGATTTATTGAAAATCTCCGATCATTGATCTAATTTTAGAAATAAACTAGAATGAAGCTTTCTTTAGCGACAGTAGCAGCATATAGTGTATTTCAAAGATATTTGTGATAGCATTGTTAAAGCTTAAGATTTTGAGTTGCACATAATTAGTGTATGTTGAAACGGTTTCTGACCTTTATATGTTCATGAGAATCTGAGAATCTTATCATCAATTTTTTTGAACAATAGAATGTGTATGTAGCAAGTAGGTCCTGTGTGCAAAAAGATAAAACTCCAATGCATTTAAGCATCAGATCCATGAATTATACAGTTAATAAGACATTTTGAATAGCAACATAATGTACATTGTTTCATTATAGACCAGCGGTTCAAAACGAGTGGTCGCGACCCACTGTTGCAACACGGAATAATCAACGTGTACCGGAAAAATGTACCTATTATTTCATTTGTTTTAAAAATGTAGCAGATACAATATTATGCCACTGCAATAATCATAAATGCTATTAGCTTTAACTAATACTTAGTGAGAAAAGTGTGTTTTAAAAACCGTGTTATTATGTTATCTCTCGTTGTGAGATATGGCAGTAATCGCGCAGTCGTTATGGCAATCCTGGACGACCCCCCCCCCCCCCCTCAACGATCTTCTGGATTACATATCCTTCTGATGAACAACAATTGAAATCTCAAAATTTGAAGAAGACTCTTTAATATTAGAAAAACCGAAAAGTTGATTATTATACACCAGAATTTTTATTGGAAACTGTTTAACTTATTTATTAAACTTTTGTTTTCTTTGAGTTTAAAAAAAAAGAGAAAAAAATGCTTCTCTGCTATATAACTAGCATTTTTACCAGCTTAACTTATTGTATCCCCTGGTAGCTTTTTCGCATTTCGTTTTTAACTAATAGAATTTCTTTTTTTTTCTAAATTTTTCAAAATTTTCTATTTTTTCTTTCATTTTTTTCTCTTACATTGTTAAACTTTGAGTACTTTATGTGCTTATTCTTAAGTTATTCTTTTCTTAACTTTTTATAGTTATTTTCTTATTATGGCTACCAATCACGTCTAAACATATTTTTTCAAGACTGCTTAATAACATTACAACACGATCACCCCTCAACTGGTTGTAAAGTTGCGACGCAACTAGGCAGTCCATGAACCAGGTCACATTGTTCCATTGGTCCATTGTTCCTTGTGTTTTTTTAAACTTTTTTTTTTAATGCTCGTTCGAACAGAAATATATTCATACAGTACGGGTCAAAAAGACAACTCACGGTACTTCTAGTGTTAATTAACATATCTTGCGATTTCTCTTTGAAGGCAATATTCACGGAAAAATCCTTATTCCCTTCTGGATGAAAATACCAGCACAAGAACCAGAAATATCTATTTCAGCTTTGAGATCCTTGATGTTGTTCAACACGACATATTTGTGTAGATGTTCTTTTTTCTGTTTTTGAAAAATAAGTAGAGAAACAAACTGCGTATAGAAAGTGATTCGAGTTTAAAGTGAACCAGTTTTAAACTTATAAATGCTCTGATATGTAAACATCAGTGAAAAAATGTCACTGATTGTAAAGTTGTGTTTGGATAATAATTAAACGTATTTTTTCATCATCTTTGTAATATACGTGTTATTTTAATTATTATCCCACTTACACACACTGGGATTACCGATTCTTGATTTTCATGATAGTGCATCCTTCGTACGAAAATTTGCGTTTATCGTAGGATAAGATAGCCGGTAGCTTATAGAGCTCATACAATAATTTCCATACTGACATTAGATACATCCTCATATTATGAGGGTAACGAATTTTTTTTTCACTTGAAGGTGAGTCGCATACGAATAAAGGTTGGGAATCTCTGTTATATACACATTGTCATAGACTGTTATAGTAATTAATAGGTATTTGTCTAAACAAGGTCCAATAAATTAGGCTTTACCAAATCACAGAATATCTATTGAAAATATGCAATTTATAGCAAAAGTTATTCAATTCTATAGCATTGTTTATATACATTTTTATTTCTACACAAATTGAAATAGTTAAGCTATATCACTGTAATGAAATATTTCTGACGACACAAAACAGCTTCAACCACTGCTAAATTCAGACACAGTTTAAAAGAAGTATTTAACCAAAATTCTTAACAAGATTTCACTTTAGCTGTTTATAAACAAAACCATATCTTCAACTACATTTAATTTTTGGTTCATTTATGCATGTTGTTGGTTTTAACCTTTAAATTATTTCGCATTTATAACAATTATTATCATTATGACGATTCTTATCTATATATACTTTTACTTTTATCTATAATACATAAACCAAAGGCAAGTCTTTCTTTTTATAACTGAAAAATTTTACATTGCAGGAATTATTATATATTAAATACGCATGTATCCTGGAGAGAATATTTTTTATACAATTTATGTTTTCATTATCAAAATTAATACAAATAAAATATGTCGCATAAAAAAAAATCACGTTTGGCAGGTTTTCTTTAATTTTTTCAATAAAGTATTTTTACTTTCATCTAACATTTCACATCAAACTTTATCTGAAAATATTCTTTCCTGGGTCATTAGCAGAAGCCGTATTTGATAATTACTGAATGTGAATCTAAATTTCTAGTACGGCAATACTGATAATGAAATGATGTTTCCATACTTTTAAAGTATGTAAGATGTATCTATCAAGTGCTTGTAAAAAATGCATCATTAGCCGTAGGATTTTCTAATTACGCTACGTGCATTGTAGACATATTAAGAATGATACCTCTGCGTCCTCAGTCATTAAAAGTTTATTGTAGGAAAAATTAAATGTTCAATTAATCGTTCTAAACGAAACTAAATAACATGGAGCTATTTTTTTCTTTAGACGCGCTTCAACATGTGTTAAAAAAGGATGACTAATATAAGCATTTGTAAATGTCTTTCTCTCAATCATTGTCTTTAAATATAATACAGTTTTGAAAAGAATTTGCACCTTATAAATAACTTTTATTTTCATACAAGATTTACCTTTCAAAAATAATTATTCCAATAAAGATTTTAAAAATTGTATGTAATTCTCAAAAATCGTTAAGTATTTACAAAATGAAAAAAATAGTAAATAAGGAAGCTGCAAATATTTGCATAAGCCTATCATAATGCAAATAAAATATTAGGTCTACCGGAAAGTTCTGTCCGATAATGTTATTTCAGCCTACTTTTTTTAAATTCAGATTTCATCATTGGCACCATTTTTTTAAATGGTAAAATTCCGAGTGTTTTCACCTTTCAAATTAAAGTGGAAATAGTGGGAATTTTACCATTTCAAATAAGTGGTGACAATGAAGAAATCTGTTTTTTTTTTTTTTTTTTTTTTTTTTTTTTTAAAGTAGTCGTGAAAGAACATTATCGGTCAGAACTTTCCGGTAGAACTAATATATACAACCTTAAAGGAAAGACTATGGTACCACCCGATTTTGGATACCATTCCTATATGTTGAGAGACTTTTGATTGATAAACCAAATAGATAGGTACTCATGAAAACAAAACGGTTTCAAACTCAACAAAAGCATAATTTTCTGAAAATTGTGAGAGCTATCGTAATTTTATTTCTGAGATTTTTAGTTATATCTTCATTTTCGATTATTTTTTTTTTCTCTAATTGGAAACTTTCATATTCAAGTGTTTTAAAAAGCACAATAAAAGCTTCTGGAATCATGGATAAAGATCACATTAATTACATTTTCGCAGATTCCTGCTATTCCAGGTAAATTTTCTGCAGTTTAATGTAGTGAACCAATTATTTTGCATGTTATTATTAGAGATATGGTATTTGATATTTAAGAAGTGACGTTCGTTGGCATCAGATCACAGAAAAAAGGAGGAACAGAACAGGAAATGTGAATGTTTCGATTTTTAACATCTCTTCATTTCGCGTCCGTGGATATTTCTGAAATTATTTGTAAATTTCAGATTGGATATTTCTAAAAAATAAAAATTCAGATTGTCGTGTTTAAGTTGTGTTTCCAATTTTTTTATTAATGATTTAAAGATAAATAAATCGTGATTAGTGGTCAAGGTTTATTTTTTTTATTTAAAATTAAATTTTATTTTTCATATAAACATGCAGGTGATACATTATGCCATGGAGGTGACAACCTTAATATTGATGATGAATAAAAGTTCTATTATCAATTTAATACATTGAAAAACATTTATGGTTAAGATAGTAGGTTATTTCATTCTTTAAGATGCATAATATTTTATTTCAATGAAATACAGATACTTAAACAACACACCAAAACAAAAATTCGATTACAATACAGGTAAAGAGCACATATTCTTGAGTAACATGTTAACAAAAAAGTACAAAACTCAAATATTTTTTTAATTAAATAATATCGCAGTTTTGAGGGATTAAATCAAAGATATATTGTAACCTATTGTACACTTTCGGCTGTTCAACCACACAAATTAATTCTTCATATCTAATTCATATCTAATGATTGCTTCTGGCTGAAAACGAATTTATTCTTTGATCTCGAAAATCTTTGCATGAATTTAACTTTTACGTAATCTTCAACTGAAATCACATATGTTAAATATAGCTTAAGTCTCTTCTCAACTGCTC
Organism: Maratus speciosus; assembly: GCA_963932465.1. Lineage (NCBI taxonomy): Eukaryota > Metazoa > Arthropoda > Arachnida > Araneae > Salticidae > Maratus > Maratus speciosus. Next base: position 537,997,912 of record OZ010786.1, on the reverse strand, counting down.
TTCTCAAAAAGCGCAAGACGTTTTGACACATTTACACATTTATTTTTAACGGAAAGATATAAAATTAGAAAGCCTGACCATGGAAGCGATTTGGATTGTTTTCCACTATTTTATAAATAAATTACCTTTTGAGTTATAAGAGATTTTGATCACGTGAAAAACACTTTTTTCGCTCTTCCTTGAGTGGTTATTCTTCTTTCTCCAGAAACTTCGGTTCAAAATGCCCAATTTTACACTATTGTCTACAAGATCTATTGCGTTAGCAAAAAAAAAAAAAAAAAAAAAAAAAACGGAAAATAGTTTTATTACATAGTTTATCAACAAAAAACCCTGCTATTTTCATGCATTTCTGAACAAAAATAATGTCAAGCTTACGTCAGAAATTTGCCCTTTTGGTTTTGAAGACTGCCTTAAAAGGATCTAACTGGAATATTGCGCGCACTGCGGTACTTCATTATTATTTTTCCAGAAAGAACAAGTCCAAAGGTTGTCTTTGACTTTTCAGACATCATTTTTCTCAAACTTTTTCTCGATTTAAGTGGTTAATACTGAACCGAATTCAAGACATTTTCTGACTTTAGGAGAAACATTTTCGACTTTTAATATATTTTGTACATTTTCTTTTGGACCGTATATTTTTTTCTTTTATTTATGATGGGTTGATACCTTTTCTTATATTTTTCTTTTTCTCTTTTATATTCCAACTTTTCATAACTTTCATTTTTAAGCTCTTTTTCAAGCTATTTTATTCTTCTGTATGCCTTTGTTTTGTTCCTGTTAACAATTTTAGACCCCTTTTTACCTGACTTTTGCCTGCTCTTCTTTTCACATCTTAAGCATCCGGAATAGGGTTGCTTATAATTTCTGGATCATCATTTGTTTACGGTGTAGTAGAATTTAAACAACTTCCTATAAGTTTGCGTTATTTGCTTTCTTTTCTCGATTTTTCCTTGACATTTGTACACGCTTCTATCGTTTACTCAATTGAGAAATGATTTTTATTATTCCTTCTTGTTTCCTCTTGTAATACCTTTTGCGGTTTTTTTTTTTTTTACATTCTTCAAGCAATTCTAGATTTTCTTTAATTTTATCCCGTGTTTTCTGCTTTGCTTCTCGTTTTATTTTGCTTTTCTTCTCTACAGAAAACTTTTTGCTTTTGGGTCGAGTTATGGTAACTAAAAATATATATAAAAATATTAATGTGCAATTAGACAAAAATAACTAGATTAATAGATAAATAGAAAATACAGCACTTTAAATATATGACTGCAGACTACCCTAGTGTGGCCATATTATTTATATATATTAAATTATAATTACATATTTTGTGTTTTTTTCTTTTCATTTATCAGTATAGCAATTGTCTAGCATAGAAAACTGATAAGGTTCATTCCATGTCAATTCAACCAAATTTTTTAGACTGTATTTTTAGACTGCAGTTCCATTTTTAAAAAATTGTTTCTCTGGATCTAAAATGCGAATCATCTTAAAAAACCACCGTAAGTACATAAAAAGATGCAGATTTTATTAAAAAAATATTTAAAAAATTAATTTTAAATATTTAGGGTCAAAAATTTAAACCAAAGTTGAAAGTTATGTTTATTTTTCCAAATTTTTGTGACTTTACGAAAAAGGCTCTTACACAAAAAGGCAAATAAAATTTCCAATTTCTCTTTGTTTTAAATAAAAGTTAACTCTTTAGGCTTTCAATTATTGAAATAAAAATGATGTCTTTCGCAAGGCTTATGCAAAAATTTTGACTTATTTTGGGATGCTGTATCTATCAAGAGACAGAAAACTTTAACTTTGCTTACGATACCTAAATAATTGCTGCACATTTTAAATTTAAATTTATTAATCAATTTGATTTATTTTCTAAAATAAAACCTTAAAATCAGACTGATTTATTTATTTTTATAACAGTATAAAATTTGTATAGTATTGGTACTTATCACACGTAATCTGAAATTGTGTTGTTCTCAATCTTATCGCATATGTTTGTCACATAAATGTACATCTATCATTGGATTCAGTGGTATAGTATTTCTATATATACTTTCACAATGGTAGTATCTAAAGAATATGCACAATATTTAATGAAGGGGGGGGGGGGGGTGGATATTGAAATCATTGATTTTTTTCTCATTTTACTCAGAAAAAGCAAAAGCAAAAACTTTACTTTGTAAATAAAATAAAAGAAGCACTAATATTAAATAAATTCAACAAGTCATAAGAACCACAGAAATTATTTAGGTACCACAGTTTAAATTAGACATATTAGAGATTTTTTTTTTTTCTTGAAAGGTGCAGTTTCCTAAAACAGGGCAAAATTTTACATAAGCTAGGAGAAAGACTTCATTTTTATTAAAATTGAAATAATCATTAATTAAATCTAATACATTAATTAAAATTGCTTATAAATATTTTTAAAATTTAGATTGTTGTAAATTTCCAATTTCTTTTCGTTTTAAATAACAATTTACACTTTGGGCTTTCTAGTTATGAAATAAAAATTATGTCTTTCTCATGACTTATGCAAATTTTGCCCTGTTTTGAGAAACTGCACCAATAAATAAAAAAAAAATCTGCCTAATTTTAGCTGTGGTTCCTAAATAACTACTGTGATTGCCATGACTTGTTGAATATATTATTCAATGTTTCTTTCTTCCTTTATTTTGCAAAGTAAAGTTTTTGCTTTGCTTTTTTTTCTTCTGAGTAAAAAGGGGGGAAAAGTCTGTGACTGCAGTCTATCATCCCTCCATTAAATTTTGTGCATAATCCTAATGTTTTAATTATTTATTCATTCATATATTTTCTTTTATTACAAGTATTTTTTTTTATTTAAACAATCCTTAATTTTCTTTTTACTATATAACTGTAAACAAAAAATCTTTTGTGGTATAGAATAAGAAAATGCAATAATGACTTTTTACCAATCATGTTTTCAATACTTTTTTTTCTGTGTGTGTATGTGTGTTTGAATTAAAATACTTTATTTGTATTTAACTTCTTTTTTTTTAACTTTCTATCTTATTATCTTGGATAATTTTAATCATTTCAAATATGTTTTTTATAGTTTAAATACCTTATATTTAACAAAGCCTAGTTCACTTCTACAGGATGAAACATATTTCTACATCTGCCTTGTATAAACAAATTCTGACAAAGGTAGGATAATTTTTTTTTAGTAAAGACAGGTGTTTTCGAATCTCTTAATCAAATTATTATTAGTCTGCTGTTTCTCATAATAGAAGGGTGATCTATTTTTCCTTGTGCTGCAAAAGAAAATAATAGATGAATTTGAAGTAACTAATTATGCTGCAAGACCGTCATGACAACTTCTGAGAAACGAATGAACTAATTGAAACATTTTATAATTGTAATGAATATTGAAGAATCATGGCTGTTAAGGAAATGTAGTTAGCATTACTAAGAATGTATTATGCACAAAAGCGATTGATATTATGTATATCTACATGAGTTGTATTCTCTTTTTAAACAGGAATTTCCAAAAAAATTGAGGATTATATTTCTAGGTATTCAATCCAGTATTAGCAGCACTGTTCCTTTAAATAAATTTGTGACAAGCTAAGTAAAATATTTTGAAAATGTTATTCCACTCTTTTATAACGAAATTTAATATCTTAAAAGATACTAAACCATACTTTGGCCCTCAAAAAGCTATATTTTTGTTGGATTTCAGCAAAAATTTTACTTTTTTTTATTCAAGGTAAGGTTTAAAATTACCATTGGACCAAAGAAACAGCACTCTTGATCCAACTGTTATGTACACTCAATCTCTCAATATTAGATTATCAGGAAGCAATATACACATTTTATCTTATGATATGCAATATGATGTCACTCTTGTATGTTTAACACAGAAGGAAGTGATAGCAATTGTAAAACAGATATTCCCTGATGTAAAGAAAGCTTTTGACTTTAGTGATGGTGTAGTAGAGATCCGCACTTTAAAATATTTGGAGATCGTAAATTATTACCAGGTTCAGTTTCTTTGCATTCGCTGGAGTCTATAAATAGCTGTAGGCTGTGATCAGTGTAGAAATAATGCTTTTAAATTGTTTTTTACGAAATCTGTTTATTGGGAGTAACTATATAAAATTAAAGCATTTTCATACATAAATGGATAGGGATGGTGCCTGATAGAATTTCTAAAGACGATTTTTTTACATGACTGAGTTCATGAAGTGCAAGGGAGCAATTTCCAATTATTCTGTAATATACACATTGGCATCAAACAATTGGCAAAAAAGAGCACATGAAAAATGAATGATGTCATATGAGAAAAATTATCTGTTACCTTTGGACAATGAGGAGACTTTTGAATTGTGTGGCATGGCCACCAGCATAGCAGTCCTAAAAAATAAGCCAAAAAGAATTCGAACGCCAATTTGTACGTTAAGAGGAAAGTTTTGAGAACATAGCGTTAAAGACAATACAGACCGCATTTTCTGGAAATGTTTATGATTTAACAAGGAAGTCATACTCAAAAATTAAGCAGAGATCAAAGAGTTATTTCTACTGGCCGAAAGCAAAGTCGATCTTTATTCTTTTTTTTATCTAGTCAGCGTGAATAATCATCTAAATGAATTTTATGAATGCGAGAGCCGATTTCGTGGTAAAGGCATCTGTTAAATTTCTTTTCTTTCTTTTCTTTTGGAGGAAAGTTACAATGGGAACTAAAATAAAGGTTAGGATAAAATGAATAATTAAAGATTAGTTTTAACTGAAATTTAGAGAAAGGAATAATTTAAGAAACATATATGTGATTCCACATCACATAAATCTCCCCTTCAATCAACGAAAAGAATGTACATAAAGGGCGTGAAATCAATTTTCATATGCTCTTAGGAGTACATTATGTATAGGGCAGTCATGCAAACGAAATCAGATATGTTCAAATTAAAGCAACAGCAATTGAACTTCTCTCTAAGTAGGCAACCATCCTAAAATAAAAGTATATCATGATATAAATATATTGGTACCATAAATTTTGTCAAATACAGATGACATTATATATTGTTTCTATTTAGAAACAGCTGCAGCAACATCAATAAAATTTGTGATCACTTTTCAATTCGCCATATTCAGACGATGACCTGTATCAAAAATGTGCACATACAAATAAAACAAACATTAGGCCTAAGTCCACAGGTCAGTTGTCAACTGGCAATAAATTCAAAAATGTTTCTCATAATAAACATTAAATATGTGTATTGACCAATACTATAATTATAATAAAATACTCGAGTAATATAATGCAACGAAACACATAATATTAAACACAGATAAACAAAAACATAATACAAATAACAAAGGATTCTGAAATAATGTCCATAGTAATGAGTAAAAGCATATATATTTTTTAATTTATATCTTCCTGGTTTTTTTTTTTTTGTCTCACAACATTGATTTTAAACAAACGTGTACATAAGGTGACAGTCCAAGAAATGTTATATAATCAGGATATGAAAAAAATTAGCTGAAACACTGCCATAAGCCATTTAATTCACGTGACAACTGTGTTGTTGTGTGTATATTTATTAAAATGTATTTTTTTTAAGACCTGAAACATTAAAATTTTGAAAATGAAATTTACAATTTAAAGAAGACATTGAATTATATTGACTATCAAAACAGTATTGTTATGTAAACTAAGAAAAAAAATCCACATAAAATATTATTCGGTATCACCCATAAAATACCTTTACTGAAAACAGTTACTGATAAATGGAAGACGCTGAACATTTACGTAGAAAGTGTAAAAGATGCTAGACACGTGTGAAAAAAGAAAGAGTAATATGTAAACCGATAAATAATCTCAATAGAATGCACGGTTGGTATAAACACCAATAAAAGACTTGTAATGACCATTAAGCAGGAGTATAACAGTGTCTTTGCTTATAAAAATTGACAATATACCTTCACTGAAAAGTAGTGTGAAAACATTGATAGGTATGCAATTTTTTCTTTATCGTCTTGACTGGCGTGTACTGTTTACCGATGTGTATAAAATTGACTGGAGTGTAAGCTTTTTTGAAAGTGCCATGAGCAAACGTGTAAATACCTTGTACAAATTATAAGAGAACGAATATTGCGTTAAAGGTGAAAAAAAAGTGTGAATTTTGGCAGATGTAATAAAAATTGCACTTTGATAGAATTTTAAATAAAGAAGCAGTAAGCTCCTTAGGTATAATGACAATGCAGATTGTATGTGTATAAGTATACATTGACTGAAAAACAAACTATTAATGGTCGCGTATGCGGCATGAAGTACTACTGTATATCATGCGTACCCAATTGAAAGTAAAGAAATTTGAAGAAGCAAATGTAAATCATACATAAACATCAACATATGTTATGCAGAAAAGTGTGTATATCTATCTGAATTATGCCAAAATGTAATGAAATTTGCATGTGTAAACAGGAAAACATGGAATAATTGGTAACACTAGTGCAAGTGGGAAGGAAGCAACTTGAGCTGTATTGAATCATTCATAACTAATGAAAATTTAAAAGAAACGACCAATGTATTCTAAACAAATGACATAAAATATTCCAAAAACTGCACTGAGGACCACTAACCAAACAACTGCACATGTAATTAATATGTTTGTAAGTAACTTCATCTGAATAGCATGCTGCAAAAATATACCTTTGTAAGAAAAACCACTGTAAAACGATGTAGAAACCATTGTAGAAACCTTTTGTAAAAAATATTTTGTACTTGCTGCATGCCAAGCGAAGTTTTTGTGAGTGAGGGTCATTTGCGAAAATCCAGAAGTACACCAAAATAGAAAACCTTTGTAAGAAAACTCAACGTTGTAATATTGGTAAACCAATGAACCTTCGCATAAACACTGCGTGTAAAAAGAAAGTGCAATTGATGATCAGAAAGACCTACAAAGAAACAGAATATCTACACCAAGTTATGACCAAAAAGACGTAATATTTTTTGAAATCATGATGACCGCAATGCAAAGTAAGTATGAAAATGTAATCTAAAATAATAAAAAAGTAACTAAGTATACCTATATGTGATTTTTTTTTTAAATATGTACATCAGAAAGCAAACCAAGAAAAGTAGACAGAAAATAAAGGAAAAACATTTGAGATCCACCGCTGAAGTCTTACTGGCAATTAGGGCTTAACCACCATAAGAAAACTAACAGTAAATTAAAAATGTGAAATTTGGAATCATTCATCTATTCCTGTCGACCTGAAACAGTTGAATGAAAGAAAATCCGAGACAAGTGTATTGCACGAAGAACACAGACCATGAAATAATTGACATTAATCAATCTTTAAATAGCAATGTTTCAAAATTTGTATATCCTAAGAAAACAAATATATTTGTGTAAGAAAAATGTATGAGAAAAAAAAGCCCCTATTAATCGTTTACGTTTATTTTATGAATAAACGCATGCGAACAATGTAAACATTCACGGTCGAAGGGAGCGAAGAAAGCCATGTATCGCATAAAGTTAAGTAACAAAATGTGTAAATGAATGAATAAGAATTAACCTTGCACTAGCATTCCTGAAAGGAGGATGTATGTATAAGTTATGTTGTACGTTGAAAAAAAAACTGTTTTTGCTTAAAATAAAATCTAAATGTATCACAAAAGGAGAAAAAACAGGGTGATTTATGTCTAAAGACTTCCTGTAAGTACGGTTATGTGCGATGCAGTTAATACATCTTGAAATATTTTTACAATTAACTGAAGTGTGAGATTCACCGCAATTAGCACATGCCAAATCATATACACAAACTTTTGCCAGATAGCCTAGCCGTTGGCAATGGAAGCAACGTTTTATATTAATAAATGGCCTGACAGTGTAATCAATAGAATTAATATTTAATTTACCATGTTGAATTAAGGAATCAGCAATCCATGATGTAACACTAATAGTCCAATTGTATTTTAAACCTTGTCTTAATTTATGTTTTCTTCCAAAGTGAATGGAAGGAATGGTGTTGCCAGTCATTTTATTTATAGACATCATAATATCTGGCACACCTATATTATCATCAATACCCAATAAAATTATTTTTGTGCAGTCAGAAAAATCCCTATCTGGAGTTTTGTTCTCACAAAACTTTAAAATGTAATCAGGTACTGAAATAAAATTAACATTTTTATTTTTTGAGAAGTCAGAAATAGTTGTACCAGAATCTGTGTCTGTTTGAGTTTTAGCATTATCTAAAATTTTGGATGAGGAGTCTTTAACATTAGAATTAAATTTCTTATCTTTAACTTTAATTATATTAAGTGGTTCATCCAAGTTAGGTCCATCAATGTCGCATTGAACAGCTATGTCATTGTGCGTAGGCTGTTTGGACGAGGTAAGTGTCCTTACCTTTTCAAATAAAAGCTTATTTACTCTTTGTAAATCGTCATTACCTTTTTGTAAAACATTCCACTCTGATTGAACACTACCCATCAAATCATTTAAAATATTAAATTTAAATTCAATTTCTTTTTGATAAGAATTAAACTTCTGAACGAGTTCAGGATTAGCCTCATTTAAAATAGGGTCAATTAATGCCTGAACATCTGTAACAATAGTTTTAGAATATCTGTTAATAGTTTCACTTAAACTACTTAAACATGAAATCTCAAAAGGATTAGAATCCAAACCAGTTGTTTCAGAATCAATGTTAGTTTTTTAAAACATTACCTGTTGTGCATTAGGTTTTAACTGAAAATTAAATACAGCAGAGGGCTCTTGTGTCAATTTGTGTGGCTTTCTCTTACCCATCATATATCCTGAATTATAAAATACAAAAACAAATACACAAGTACCCTATCTGATAATTCCAAAAATATGTACCTATCTAAATGCAATATAATAAATAGTAGTCAAATGTGAGATTTTTTTTTTTTGAAGTGAATATTAAAAATTTTAAATGTTAAAGATATAGCCATAAACTAATAAGTATTATACTCCACAGTTAAAAACCATGATAATGCAGGTAAAAAAAAAAAACCTTCTAAATAGTTATTTAAATATCGGAAAACTGCACTCTCTGTAACGGAATAATTTTTAGTGACTGCATATAGGAACAACAAACATTGCAATTATATGCATAAAAAGGGTTTTAAAATTAAATTAAAAGGGGAAAAATAGTCAATTCAATTGACCCAATTTTTTTCTCAAATCATATTGTTTATCTTCTGTATCAAATGCATAAGAAATACTATAATGCATCAAGAAAATTATCAAAAGATTTTCGTTTACTTAAATAACCTAAAATGAAAGTTCTTATAAGGCTATAGATACTGGCGGAAACTAATCATGCATGCAAAACTTTTAAATATTATATCTTTTTTAAACAAATCTTCTTTCTTTTTGTGTCTATAATAAAAGGACAAGAAAAATTATTTCATATTCTCGCTATAGTATAATGCACTGTGAAAAATAGTTTCACTTGAATAGATACAATCAATGTGCACACTACTTTAAACATATTGATTATCTAGATAGATTTAATTATTCAAGTAAAATCATGGCTACTTTTAAGCAGAGATAAAAATACTTCCTTAATAGTACTGTACAAACACATTAAAACATAACTTACCTTTAAACTGAGAACCATTTATATAAATAGAGATTCGATTCAACTGGTAAAATTTTATATCCCTCAAAATGAAAATAATGTCAATAATAAATGAAATCTTTATTCATTACCAGTATTCATCTTTATCTCTCTATATATTGTTTTTTTAAATAAGACTTCCTGTCCAAAAAAAAAATATAGTTTGAAACTGGCAGCATCATGTTTTATTATTTACTTGGAAACAAAAATATTTTAGATGGACCATTAACTTACCTAAAATTTTTAAATGAAAGTCATAATATAAAATATAAGATAAATAAATATATATATATATAACTGTCAATTTATAATGCTTCAAAAGGAACTGCACTAAAAAAAAATATATATATATATATAATTATTAAATAAAATGAGAGAAATGATAAAAACTTTTTTTTTAAGAAGAAGAAGAAAAAAAAAAACATAAAAGAATCCAAAAGAATGCGATCCATAAAACACTTATTCTAAATTAGTACTTATTCTAAAATACTTATTCTAAATTTTTAAAAATAGATTGTCTTGATCTTTGTGATACTTATTCGAGCCAAAAGTGAACAGTAAATAAGTATTTTGGATATCTGAAAAATGTAATTTTATCATGCTATCGTTTGGCATCTTAGTTCTTAAATAGCATTTGTAAAACTGTGATAAATTTCAAAGAAATCTAAAAGTATTTACAGCTGTTATTATTCATGCAAACAAAATATGAGCATGAGAAAATAAAAATACATAATCAAAGACAATTGTTAAAAATTAATGTATTATTTTAAATACTACATTTTATAAAAATGTCATGTAGTCAAAATAGAAATTGAGGATTAATAATTATAAAAATATAAAATGCATATAATATTTTTCTCATACTCACATGATAAGCTGTAATTGTTTATATATATGCATATTTTCTTTTATGCTCTTCCATTTTTATAATCGATGTAACTGTATCAATATTTGATATTCATTATTATATTGTACCTTTTTTATGACACTTTTAACTGCTTTCATTCCATAGTTAACAGTATTATAATGAAAATGAACGTTGAATATCGAATTTGAATTTAAAACACACAATAGGTTAATGCACTTTTTTTTTGCAGAAAGGCAATATTAGCACCCACAAGTGGAAGTAAAAATAAAATAAAATCAGTGTGAAAACAATACGTCGATGTATGTGGATTAATTTAAAAACATGAAAATCTGTAGCACTTTAGAAGCATAAGTAGAGAATTGAATCAGTATATTTCTGCATAAATTTATGAAGTATCCAAATAAGTCGAAATAAAAAGCACTGATTCATGCAAAGTCGGTGAACAGAGTAACCCGGAGCCGAACTATAGGAGTCACATATAGGCTACCGCAGCTTCCTAAGCCTACATTGGAAGGAGAGGCTGTAACAAGCGGGAGAGATTACGGCGAACATCGTGAAAAAAAATCTTGATCCGAAGAATCAGCTGAAACAGTCATAAATGACACTCGCCACTGGGATCTAACTCCATAATTATTAAAATAATGAAATCCATTAGAAAAAGTCCGGCAGCATAAATTCACAGGAAACACGGGCACTTCATACAGCAGTCAGGTAAATGGGAAGTTACTTAACAGACCACGATCCGCATAAATAATAGGCAGTCATCTATAGACATTACAAAAATACCGGTAGAAAAGACGTCTAGAAATTCACATCCGTAATAGGCAAACTAATAAACATCAGGTAGGCTAATAAAAACAGACAGGCAGGCTAATAAACAGGCTGGCAGTCTAATAAGCAGGCAGGCAGTCTAATAAACAGGCAGACAGTCTAATAAACAGGCAGGCAGTCTAATAAACAGGCAGGCAGTCTAATAAACAGGCAGGCAGGCTAATAAACAGGCAGGCACCATCCCATAAAGTTCCAGAAAAATTTTGCGAATGCCCTGTAACGGCACCAATATTTTGTAGTAGAGATCCTCACTTTAAAATATTTGGAGATCGTAAATTATTACCAGGTTCAGTTTCTTTGCATTCGCTGGAGTCTATAAATAGCTGTAGGCTGTGATCAGTGTAGAAATCATGCTTTTAAATTGTTTTTTACGAAATCTGTTTATTGGGAGTAACTAAATAAAATTAAAGCATTTTCATACAGAAATGGATAGGGATGGTGCCTGATAGAATTTCTAAAGACGATTTTTTTACATGACTGAGTTCATGAAATGCAAGGGAGCAATTTCCAATTATTCTGTAATATACACATTGGCATCAAACAATTGGCGAAAAGAGCACATGAAAAATGAATGATGTCATATGAGAAAAATTATCTGTTACCTTTGGACAATGAGGAGACTTTTGAATTGTGTGGCATGGCCACCAGCATAGCAGTCCTAAAAAATAAGCCAAAAAGAATTCGAACGCCAATTTGTACGTTAAGAGGAAAGTTTTGAGAACATAGCGTTAAAGACAATACAGACCGCATTTTCTGGAAATGTTTATGATTTAACAAGGAAGTCATACTCAAAAATTAAGCAGAGATCATAGAGTTATTTCTACTGGCCGAAAGCAAAGTCGATCTTTATTCTTTTTTTTATCTAGTCAGCGTGAATAATCATCTAAATGAATTTTATGAATGCGAGAGCCGATTTCGTGGTAAAGGCATCTGTTAAATTTCTTTTCTTTCTTTTCTTTTGGAGGAAAGTTACAATGGGAACTAAAATAAAGGTTAGGATAAAATGAATAATTAAAGATTAGTTTTAACTGAAATTTAGAGAAAGGAATGATTTAAGAAACATATATGTGATTCCACATCACAGATGGGTGCTCTGGCAATATAAAAATAACAAATTTTCATAAACCTTTACCAAAATGAAGAGAATTTCCCCTTAAGATATTTAACTTTTTTTTTTCTAGAGGAGGAGGAAGGAGGGGGGGGGGATAGCCACCGATTTTGAAATACAAAGACATTTTAGATTCTAAATCACAAAGATCTTCCTAATATACCGATATCTTGTTAGGTTATTAAGTTTGGAGTTGCAGTAAGATAGGAAAATTGAAATATATATTAGAAGGTTCTCAAAGTTGCTTATGCATAATAAATATAAATTTTAAATTGCACAAAGAAAGAATGTTGAAAAATAAGTCTGAGTGATACTGCAAAGTACGCCATTTATTTCTATATTTATATTTAGCTCAATTATATTTTTGAATTTCAATCTTTTAAATATAATGTTTAATCTGATTTTTTAGCTTTAAAAATTTGCATATAATTTAACAAAATCTTTATTTGTTACATAAAAAAATTACAACGATCTAAATTTTTTAAATATTTATAAGCAATTTTAATTAATGTATTAGATTTAATTAATGATTATTTCAATTTTAATAAAAATGAAGTATTTCTCCTAGCTTATGTAAAATTTTGCCCTGTTTTAGGAAATTGCACCATTCAAGAAAAAAAAAATCTCTAATGTGTCTAATTTAAACTGTGGTACCTAAATAATTACTGTGGTTCTTATGACTTGATGAATTTATTTAATATAAGTGCTTCTTTTATTTTATTTACAAAGTAAAGTTTTTGCTTTTGCTTTTTCTGAGTAAAATGAGAAAAAAATCAATGATTTCAATATCCACCCCCCCCCCCCTTCATTAAATATTGTGCATATTCTTTAGATACTACCATTGTGAAAGTATATATAGAAATACTATACCACTGAATCCAATGATAGATGTACATTTATGTGACAAACATATGCGATAAGATTGAGAACAGCACAATTTCAGATAATGTGTGATAAGTACCAATACTATACAAATTTTCTACTGTTATAAAAATAAATAAATCAGTCTGATTTTAAGGTTTCATTTTAGAAAATAAATCAAATTGATTAATAAATTTAAATTTAAAATGTGCAGCAATTATTTAGGTACCGTAAGCAAAGTTAAATATTTCTGTCTCTTGATAGGTACAGCATCCCAAAATAAGTCAAAATTTTTGCATAAGCCATGCGAAAGACATCAATTTTATTTCATAAATGGAAAGCCCAACGGGTTAACTTTTATTTAAAACAAAAAGAAATTGAAATTTTTATTTGCCTTTTTGTGTAAAGCCTTTTTCGTAAAGTCACAAAAATTTGGAAAAATAAACATAACTTTCAACTTTGGTTTAAGTTTTTGACCCTAAATGTTTAAAATTAATTTTTTAAATATTTTTTTATTAAAATCTGCATCTTTTTATGTACTTACGGTGGTATTTTTAAGATGATTCGCATTTTAGATCCAGAGAAACATTTTTTTTTTTTTTAAATGGAACTGCAGTCTAAATATACAGACTCAGAAATGTGCGATTTGAGAAAAATCCAAAAATTGGACCCCCCATATCTCACAAACTATGAGGTCTAGGAAGGAAAAATTTCTGATGTATTCATATCATGATAGAATTAGTATATACACCGAGTTTCATCCAAATCCCTGGGGGTCGGGTTACAAGGTCTGGTTGAATTTACATGGAATAAATGACTCAATTTAAATTTAGTTCTAGCTTTATTTTATTGTTTTAAGTTTAGGAGATCAGGAAATTCAATAAGAGGCTTTAAAATAAAGTTTAAAGACATAAAATTTAATATGTATTGAAAGAAATACTGGAAGGCATTAATAAATCAAACTTTTACAAAACTGAATATTTTTATTAATATAAAATTATCGCAGAATAATATATAGCTTCAATACATATAGATTCAATAATTAAATATATACTTTAAGCACCTTTAAAATATTGTTTACATCAATAAATGTCTCATCCATGGATCAATGTCACCTCCATACTACAACAGTGGCATGGAGGTGACATCCATAGAGCTGACATATCTGAGATTAAGCCTAACACTTTCTAAACCATGCATAACTTTAACATCACGCTACTTAGATACAAAATTAAATAACGCAATTTAAAGCTACTTATCAACAATAGCAGATCTCTGCTATTTTTTAAATTGACATAATTAATGAGGCCATGGAGTTGACATCCAATAAATGTTCACTATGGTAATTAAAAGTTTTAAAATTAAAACTAGATGAAATAAGAACTTACCATGCTTCAGAAATATTCCATCCATTAATCAGCTTCCTGTTGTTAATTTGTACTCCATGTTCTAGATTATGCTGGTAGATTTTTATGTAACTATAACTAATATGTCATGGAAGTAGCTATAATTATGAGGAGAGAAGTGTCTCGGTCTGTACATTTTTTTAAATAAAAATTTTCAAAATTTTCATTAAAAAGAAAATAAAGTATATCCATTTTTTTTTATCTTAATGTATTTTATACTGTTCTTTTACTTTATCTTATGGGATAGATTCATGTTCTAAAGTAAAAACCGGCATCGAGGGACATAAAATGGAGGTGACATTTAGTATGATTTTAATTTTATTAAATACTTTTAAATTTAAAATTTATTAAAATGTATTTTTAAATACAAGTTTTAGATGCGCCATCATACATTATCTATTTAGTTGAACAATTATTTGCAAAAAAGTACAAACATTTGATTAAGACTCAAATTTCCAATTAATTTCAGAACTACCCTCGTGTATATGTTATACACAAGCCTCGAATAGCATCACTACTTTCCTAGGAGTCGCATACTATAATACTGAACACATATGATTTTGATTATATTCGTTGTCGAATTTAGAACCGGTACACCACAATGATTATTGATGCGTAAAAAAGGTCAATAATCGGAGTTTTTTAGAGATTGGGAAAATAATTGTTCTTTCTGTTGCAGAAAATTTAAATTATAATAAATATAAATTGAAACTTTTCATGTAAAAATATATTAAATTTAAGATTATGCAGTTACATCTAAAATTAGGATTTTGTAGGGCTTAACATAAAATATCTGATTTTGAATATGGAATAGAACATAACAATAAAGAGCTATAACATATACATAAAATTTCACAACAATTACCGCTAACCGTAAATAAGAAATCCTAACTACAACATGAATCAAATTAATTTCATATACATAACTTGAGTCAATCACATTCTTACAAATTCACTATAATTTTACTAACATTTCTTGGTAAATACCAACCATTACATCTACCATCTTTCTTTTAGCAATACTTAGAAAACAACCTTGCGCTAACACCTTCTCATTCATGCTAAAAACATTACTCACTTACACACATTAATGTGCCTAATAACCGGATACATAATATGTATTGGTTCTTTAGTTAATGTGTACTATTTCTTCTTTCCTAAGCATTCCATAAGTAATATTCGACCGTAATTTAGCAGAAGACATCAGTTTGAAGTAAAATAATTTCCTTCAGAAAATAAACAGTGCCATTTTTCTTAAATATTATTTTTAAAATATATACTTTTTTGTCAGTTTCGTATTATTAGATTGGATCGATTTCTGGAGGAAAAAATATGTTATAAACAACTAACTGTATATTTTCAACAGAAAAGTAAAATGTTTAACTATTAAAAGTATGCCTAAGCCTGTACACATATACATAAATATTGTTTATATTATAGCTGGCAGAAAATTATCATATTTAGTCCTATTATAACATTTAATCCAATGTAAACTTTATAACATTTCTTAAAGAAACAGCAAATAGGAAATTATGTCTGCTGCTTCATTTCTAAGCTGTTACAAAAACAATAACAAACCATATATTCAGTTATATCACACTATAGCCCACTCAGGATGTTCGCTAATAATTTTAAGAGTAAAAAATATAACCCTCTCTCTGACAAGCCCGTGTGTTCACTAATCTCCATGTTCCACTACAATATAAGCACTATATTGTAGAATAATAATATAATAATAATATTAATAAAATTCTATTAATCTAACAAATTTTTAATATACTGAACAACGAACAATAATTTAGAAGATGACACAGATATTGCTAATTAGTTTTTATATAACATTAAAATAATCCTTTTTTAAAAGCAAAATAGACAAAAAAAACAACATTAGAAATTTTCAAAAATGCTAGAGGGTTAATATACCGAAATTTTCAACATATCTAACAGTTTTTTGTTTTGTACAAAACGATAACACTGGAAGATAAGATGGTGGTCTACAGTAATTTAGTCTCAACGTAAACAATATCACACTGTCTACAAATTTCGATTTATGGTTGTTTCATACTTGTTCATTGTTTCTACTGAATATGCCTACTTCCAGCATTTCCATAAAGTAAACACGTTCCATACAAAGCAATGCTTGTCTCTATTTATATTCGGACCGATATCATACTTTAATTTTAACATTATGAATTAAAATCTTAACGCAGCTTCGAGTGAGACACTTTGATTTTCTTTAAATAAGTTGATGGCGTCACTGGGTTTTATAGAAATGTTTGATTGAATTGTAGCTTAGTAACATTTTCGTCAGTTTTACTCTCTCCACACTAGACAAATTATACAACTTCATCGTGGTTTAAAAAATAATATCAATCGTTAATGCATAACAATGTATAACGATTTGTGGATATTATTTATTGGATCTTTCGGAAAGTTGTGTCCGTTTGAGAAAACAAATTCTTACCGGAAAATTCTATCATTCAAATATTACACATTGATTCCGAAATCTAATGTCCAATAAATTGCTTTTCTTCCATATAAATAGCATTTCTACCAGCTTAACTTAATGTATGGTCCCTGAAAAGAGTTTTTTTATGATGGTGTATCTCCTGGTAGCTTTTTCGCCTGTCTTTTTTGAAGCTAATGGAATTTCTTTTCTTTTTTTCTTAATTTCAATTTTTTCCATTTCATCTTTCTCTTTTTTCTCTTACATTTTTAAACTTTGAGTACTTTATGTGCTTATTAAGTTATTCTTTTCTTAAATTTTTATAGTTTTTTCCTTATTGTGGCTACCAGCCACGTCTAAACATGAAATTTTATAAGTCTCCCTAATGCCCTTGCAACACAATCACCTCTCAACTGGATGTAAAGTTGCCACGCAAATAGGTAGTGCATCAACCAGATCACATTGTTCCATTGTTCCATTGTTCCATTGTCTAATAATTACCGTGCAGAATTTTCCGGTACGAATTGGTTTTCCCAAACGGACACTAGTTTCTGAACGACCCAATATTTTTTTTTTCCGATGGCAAGTATTTAAAATTATATATGATTACCACTCTTCACAAATCTTCAGAAGAAAATACATTATCTTCTATGTAAACTGCGTCATATCTGTCACTGTACCAGCTTCAGATAAATGCACCTAACTTTAAGGATATTGTGCAAAATCATGAATAATAAAAATAAATTTTTGGTTAAGAATGTGTTTCGGAATGTAATATCTTCTTGTACAAATAACATAATTAATCTGATAAAGAAATGCATATCTGATATTCTGGGAGTAATATTCGTCAAAACAGCTAATTAAGAAAAGCTGAAATTCAGATAATAAAAATGTAAGGAAAATACACTGGCATTAAAAATGCATTTTTGTCAAAACTTTCATCAATAAATACATTTTATTAATATGCAATGCTATTTAAACGAATGCATGAAACAACTACTTTTAAAATATGAATCTTAATTCCCTTCATAATTTTGGAACAGAAAATACATTATTATTAATTATCAACCGTTTTTTTTTTTTTTTTTTTAAAGTTAGAAAACATCACAGACGCGATATGAAAATTGTGAATCCTATCATACATGTTTGATGCGAAACTACTGCGAAAGATAACTTAGCTTTAGATACAAAGCTTAAACCAAACATTATAATCAGAGTTATTCGAAATATATATGTATGATATCCTGAGAATAATATTTGCAAAACAACTAATTAAGAAGTTTGTGATTTAGACAAACAAATTAAAAATATGTCACACATATCAGATCATGCGTTTCGATATCTTTGATTACCGTGCAACAAATATTTATTCAGATGTTTCAGTAAATTTAAGTTTTGCGCTGAGTTCGAAATTTTGAACTATTTACTTGCATGTATTAATACTTTATATTAGTTTGAAGTTGGATACTTAAATTTGTAAATTTATTTTTAAAATTTAAATTATTCAAAACAATGTTTAAAAAAATGAATGCCAATTAGGAATATTTTCCATTAGGCTTTTACGTTTAATTCGGGATAAGAAATAACAAATCTATAAAGTTATTTCTTTTATTTGTGTTTTACTCTCTTTTATCTTCAGCAGAATAGAATTATGCCTACAATTTAATCAATTTTTTGTGTATATTTTTGTCTGTGGCCAGCAGGTCCTCCTTGAATTTAGTAATGTGCCACCCGAAGGAATGCTGTAATAACTATGTTTGTGGTATTTTCATTAGCGTACGATCGAAAAGTGTGTGAAGTTATGAACATAATTGAAGAAATGTTTTGTGTGGGTTTTTACTATGACCAGTAAGTCCTTCTTGCATTTGGAAATATTCATTTGGAAGGGTTTATTGTAATAGTGATGTTTGTGCCTTTATCATTATTTTCCCAGCGAAAAGTGTATGAAGTTATGCATAGAATTGAATCAAATTATTGTGTATGTTTTTGGCTATGACCAGTAGGTCCTCCTTCAATTTGGAAAAGTTTCACCCGAAGGGGTACTGTAATAGCAATTTTTCTTTAATTTTCTCGCCTTTTCGTAGTTCTATTGACTATCGCCGGCTCGTGCAGCGACTGGAGCTTCGCTCCTGCTAAACCTTCTATTCGCAAAAACTGATGTGCAATACAATATAGAAAAACTATTGATTTCCATAAATATCATGATCGAAATTAATTAGCTTTTACTTCGAATAATTGACTAAAGTAGAAATTTAAGATGAAAAAATTTGACATAGTATTGAATAAATAAATTTGAAGTTGGTTATAATTAAAGTTAACCTGTGCAGACCTACGTAGTTTCGTTCTGGTTGACAGATATGTATGAAACTTGGAATACACCTTATACAGACTAGGGGGGAAAGAAATCTGCAATGAAAAATAGTAGTTCTTATTTCGACCGATATATGGCGGTTTTCATCTACGAGAAAGGACTTTATGAAAATTTGGATCAATTTAAAAAGCCAGTAGTCGCTGCCGTAAAGTCATTCTGCACCATGCTGTTAGAGAAGAAAGAACGAGCATTACTGGTGAAATTGTTCTATCAGAAAGGCAGTAATTTGTCAACTGCACTGGGAGAATACCGACTCTTGAAAGCGTTACGAAAAGGAGCAATGTCGAGGTAGGAGATGATGTATAAATTCGAAGAGAATGTGGAGTTGGTTGTACTTCAGGGAAGAGTAGAACACTTCTCGGGGCCCTAAAAGGTGTAATATTACGTGTACCCGTTATTGCAACCTTATTCAGCGGCAGGTCATTCTATCCTTACAAGAGCGAGAGTGTTTAGAGGGTACCATGCAAGATGGTGCAACACCTCACATAGCCCGAGCGGTGACGGCATTGCTTCGTACCCACTTTGGAGATGATCAGGTAATTTCAAGAAATTGTCGAACAACCTGGCCTGTTCTTTCTCCGGACTTGAATCCCTGTGACTTCTGGTTGCAGGAATTCCTGAAAGATCATGTTCGGAGGAAGCATACAAACTCTGCCTGATTTCAAAGCGAGCATAACTCGGTATGTTGCTGAAATTGATCGAGAAAACCTTGGCGCTACTGTTGAATACGGTATAATACGTTTTGAACACGTGCTTTACGCAAAAAGGATGCTTATTGAACACATGCTGTAAATGAAAAAAAAAAGTTTTGTGTTTCCAGTTTGTGATTGTTAGTCTTCATGCGCCTCTTTCGCACCTGGTAGTCGAAATTTGAAATACAATTTTTTATTGCACATTTCTTTTCCCCATGGTCCATATAACTTAAATTCCAAGTTTCATCGATATCTGTCTACCAGGGCGGACTCTATGACTTTAATTATAACCACCCTGTATCAACATCTGTAACTAATTTCGAAATATTAAGATGTATGAAATAGAGGAACGTTTTTGAAGTGACACATCCTGCTATTTTTTTTTACTATTCATTAAATTTGATACCGGGGTCATTCGATGTCAATTCAACCAATTTTTTTATGGTTTGTAACCAGACCGACAGGGATTTGCGTGAAACTTCGTGTACATACTAATTCTTTCTTTATATGAATCCATCAGGAATTTTTCCTTCCTAGACCTCATAGTTTCTGAGATACGGGGGGGAGGGTCAAATTTTTGGATTTTTCTAAAATCGCACATTTCTGAGTCTGTATTTTTAAACTGTAGTTCCATTTTCAAAAAAAAAAAAAATTTCTCTGGATCTAAAATGCAAATCATCTTAAAAAAATCACTGTACGTACATCCAAATATACAGATTTTAATAAAAAAAAATATTTAAAAAATTAATTTTAAATATTTAGGGCCAAAACATTAAACCAAAGTTGAAAATTATGGATATTTTTCCAAATTTTTGTGACTTTACGAAAAGGGCTCTACACAAAAAGGCAAATAAAATTTCCAATTTCTTTTTTATAAAATAACAGTTTACACTTTGGGCTTTCTAATTATGAAATAAAAATGATGTCTTTCTCATGACTTATGCAAAAATATTGACGTGTTTTGGGAAATTTCACCAATCAAGTAAAGGAAATATTTGCCGAATTTTAGCTGTGGTACCTAAATAACTACTGTGGTTCCTACGACTTTGAATATATTATTCAATGTTCCTTTCTTTTGTAAATTTTTTGCTTTTTTTTTTTTTTTTTTTCTTCAGAGTACAAGATGGGAATAAAGTCTATGACTGCAGTCTATCCTCCCTCCATTAAATTTTGCACATAATCCTGACAAAAATCCTTATAATCATTTATTTATTCATTCATATATTTTCTTTTATTATAAGATTTTTTTTAAATTTAAACAATCTTTTTTTTTTTTCTTTTTAACAAAATAACTATAAACAAAAAAATCTTTTGTTGGTATAGAATAAGAAAATACAAGAATGATTTTTTACCAATCACATTTTCAATGTGTTTTTTTTTTCTGTATGAGTGTGTTTGAATTAAAATACTTTACTTGTATTTAACTTTTTTAAAAAAACTTTCTATCTTATTATCTTGGATAATTTTAATCATTTTAAATATATTTTTATAGTTTAAATACCTTATATTTAACAGAACTAAGTTCATTTCTAGAGGATGAAACATATTTCTACACCTGCCTTGTTTAAACACATTCTGATAAAGTCAGGATACATTTTTTTTAGTAAAAGCAGGCGTTTTCGAATTTGTTAATCAAATTATTCTTAGTCTGCTGTTTCTCATAATAGAAGTTAGATCTAATTTTCCTTGTGCTGCAAAAGAAAATAATAGATGAATTTGAAGTAACTGATTATGCTCCATGACAGTAATGATAACTTCTGAGAGAAAAGAGAATCTTGTCAATGCCAGAAATAAGAAAAGGTATACTTCACCACCACGGGTACAGAAACAATTGAACTAATTGAAAAATTTTATAATTGTAATGAATACTGAAGAAATATGGCTGGGAAAAAATATAGTTAGCATTGCTAAGAATGTACTATGCACAAAAGTGGTTGATATTGTGTGTATCTACATGAGTTGTATTCTCTATTTAAATAGGAATTTCCAAAAAACTTGACGATTAAAACTCTAGGTTTTCAATCCAGTATTAGCAGCACTGTTCCTTTAAATAAATTTGTGACAAACTTAGTAAAATATTTGGAAAATCTTATTCCACTCTTTTATAACGAAAGCTAAATCTAATTTCCTAAAAGACACTGAAGCAAACTTTGGCCCTCAAAAAGCTATCTTTTTGTTGGATTTCAGCAAAAATTTTACTTTTCTTATTCAACATGAGATTTAAAGTTACCATTGTACCAAAGAAGCTGCACACTTCATCGAACTGTTATGTACACTCTACCTCTCAGCATTAGATTATCAGCAAGCAATATGCACATTTTATCTTATGATGTGCAACATGATGTCACTCTTGTGTGTTTAAGGAAGTGACATCAGAAGGAAGTGGCATCATTTGTAAAAGAGCTATTTCCTGATGTAAAGAAAGTCTTTGACTTTAGTGATGGTTGCTCTGGCCAACATCAAAATTACAAATTTTAATTAACCTTTACTAAAATGAAGAGAATTTCCCCTTAAGATATCTAACAATATATTTTTCTGTGGGCGGGGGTGGTGAATGGGGGATAGACACTGATTTTGAAGTACAAAGACAATAGCGGATTAGATACTAAATTACGAAGATCTTGTGATATACCGATGTTTTGTTATGTTACTATGTTTGGAGTTCAGTAAGATAGGTAAATTGAAATATATATTAGAAGGTTCTTAATGTTGCTTATTTATAATAAGTATAAATTTAAAATTGCACAAAGGAAGAATGCTGCAAAGTCTAAGTGATACTACAAAAGTACGTCATTTATTTTTATGTTTAGCTAAGTTCTATTTTTGAATTTCAATCTTTCAAATATAATGTGTAGTCTGATTTTTAGTTTAAAAAATATGCATATAATTTAACAAATTCTTTATTTGTTACATAAAAAAATTACAACTTTCTAAATTTTTAAGATGTTTAAACAATTTTATTTAATGTATTAGATTTAATTAATGATTATTTCAATTTTAATAAAAGTGATGTATTTCTTCTACCTTATGTAAAAATTTTGCCTTGCTTTAGGAAATTGCACCAATCAAAAAAAAAAAAAAAAAAAAAAAAAAAATCTGTGCGTAATTTAGGCTGTGGCACCTAAATAATTACTGTGGTTCCTATGACTTGTTGAATTTATTTAATAAGTGCTTCTTTTTTTTTTATTTGAAAAGTAAATTTTTACTTTGTTTTTTTTTTTTTTTTTCTTGAGTAATATGAGAAAAAATCTATGACTGCAATATCCCCCTCTCCTTCATTAAATATTGTACATATTCCTCACATAGTACCATTGTGAAAGTATTTATAGAAATATATCACTAAATCCAATCACAGATCTATATTTATGTGACAAATATATGCGATAAGATTGAGAACATCACAATTTTAGATAATGTGTGATATGTACCAATACTATACATTACAAACTTTTACTGTTATGAAAATAAATAAATAAGTCTAATTTTAAGGGTTCATTTTAGAAAATAAATCAAAATGATTAATACATTTAAATTAAAAATGTACAGCAATTATTTAATTGCATAAGCAAAGTTAGAGATTTTTATCTTTTGATAGGTACAGCATAGCAAAATGTCAAAATTTTTACATAAGCCATGAGAAAGACATCATTTTTATTTCATAAATAGAAAGCTCAAAGTGAAAACTTTTATTTCTTAAAAAAGAAAATGGAAATTTCATTTGCCTTCTTGTGGTGAACCCTTTTTGTAAAATGACAAAAATTCAGAAAAATAACCATAACTTTCAATTTAGGTTTAATTTTTAGGCCTTAAAAATTACAAATAAATTTTGTACATATTTTTTATTAGAATCTGCATCTATTGATGTACTAACAGTAATATTTTTAAGCACATTTGGATTTCAGGTCCAGAGAAACAATTTTTTGAAGATGGAGCCACAATCTACAAATATAGACTCAGAAATGTTCGATTAAAGAAAATATAATATAAATAAAAATTTCTATGTCTCACAAAATATGAGATATAAGAAGAATTTTTTTTTCATATCAGAGTAGGGCTAGTATGTATGCAAAGTTTCACCCAAATCCCTGTCGGTCGCGTTACAAGGTGTGGATGAATTCTCATGGACTCATCGGGAAAACATTGTAAACATCTTCATAAAAAATGCAAATATTTTTAGTAATCAAAAAATGCTATTCTCCAGCTGAGAAGACATTATAAATAAGTTTATTATTTAAAATAAATCTCAGTATTCATTCAGTAATATAATATAAATATTTAATAAATATAATTATTAAATTCTGCAATGAAGTTTTATACTTAAGTTTCAGATTTACACTTCGGAGATTTTACTTTGATTACGTTTAAGTTATTTCATTTATTAAACTCTTGTGATTTATATTTCTAATTTGTATATTATTTAATATAATACATCAAATATGATAATTAGAAAAAAAATATTATCATAATAAACATATTCCACATTTTACAAAACCACATTAACTTTAGTTATATCACTTACTATATTATCAAAAAGTAAGCACGAAAAAATAATACAAATTAAAATTAATAAGCAAGGGAAAAACCTTCCAAAGATACAAATTAAATTTTCTGACATTATTTGATTTTTTATATACGTCAACAAGAATTGTTTAGTTTATCTAACAAAACTTAATTTCTTTTTTTTTTTTTTCTAATTTCCCAAACGACTTATATTATGTACCTCGGATAATATTTCTGATACGAGAAAAAATGTCACTGTTTTCATATCAAATAAGGAAGAAGTCGTGTTTTTCCACTTTTTTTTCCTTCACCGTATTTAAAGTTTTTTACAGCATTATTGTTATAGAAATAGTGTAGGTCAGTGAATACAAAGGTAAATAACTTGTTTCTCGACGAAAAGAAAAAGAAATCTCTATCTGTTTTTGAAAGTGTTACTATTGATCTGCTTTCACTTTCATTAAATATACAGGGTATTTCATAAAAGATGGGCAAAACATTAAGATATGTAGTACACATCCAATGAAACAACTTTCATCATAGTCGGAAATAAAACGCAAAGGTGCTGGCGCATTTGGAAACTTGGTCCACGCAAATGTTAAAACTTTATTCCTGTTCCGAACTATATGGAAAAGAACGACACTAATAGCATGTAAATGGAGAAGTAATATGGAGAAGAAGAAAAATTTTTATACAAAATTTCATCATGATTTATACACAAAAGCAGCTGGTCCGAGTATGCAACTGTCAATCGCGGTAGGAACGTAACAGGATATGTTGCACTTCACTAATAAGGGAAAGACTGACATTTCATCTACGGAATTGCTAATGGAAATGGCTCAGAGTCTCAACGATTGTACGGAAAGCGGTTTCCACTTTGCATTTGTCACTTAATCACCCATTGTGTGTTTTTGCCTCGAAAAACAACACCCCCCTTCAGCGCCCGTTTGCACCTTTGCTTTTACATTCCGACCATGCATTCTTCGATGAAAGTTGTTTGTTTGGATGAGTTCCATTACCTCTTAAAGTATTGGACATATTTGATGAAACACCCTGTATATTACTGGACAGTTATTTAAATATTAATTTCCAAATGCCATGTACGACACCACTAATTTTAATGTATATTTTAAAAGAAATAATTTGACAGGACTAGGGAATTGCATGCAATTATGAATATATATATATACACTGCTCAAAACAATTAAAGGATATTGCAGTTTTAGGTGGATTTTGTATCTGGTAAACTGTTTAGCTGATTGATACATGGTCGACTGACATAGTAAGTTATATGAGAATAAATTACACAGGTTTGGCAGAAAAAATGCATTTTATTGCGCATTTGTATACTAAAGGAAAAAAACACAATTTGTGCATATGAGAAAAAAAGAATAAGAAAAGGTGTTTTCTTCAAAGAAAATTATTTTCAGTAGGGGGTATGGTTTCCACGGGCGGCCAGCAACGTTGAACACCTTTGAGGCATGGACTCGATGAGGCTATTAATGACGAGTTGGGGTATTCTGCCCCACTCTTCCAGAAGAGCTCTTTCCAGTTCTTGGAGAGTTTGTGGGGGTTGTTGGCGGCCAGAAACTCGTCTTCCTAGAGCGTCCCAAACGTGCTCGATTGGATTCATGTCTGTAGAACACGCTGGCCATTCCGTTCGAACGATTCCTTCCTCGAAAAGGAAATCCTCCGCCAGGTTTGCACGATGTGGCCTGCAGTTATCGTCCATTAAATTGAAGTTATCTCCGATTGCTGCAGCGTAAGGGACTACAATAGGTCTGAGGATCTCATCCCTATATCGGCGACCAGTCAGAGCTCCATCTCGAATGATGTAGAGGTCAGTGCGCCCGTCAATGGAGATGCCACCATACACCAACACTCCTCCACCGCCAAATCTGACACTTTCGTGCACGAACGCAGGATTATTCCTACTGCCACGGTCCCTCCAGATGAAAATACGCCTATTATCCGGATGCACAGAAAAAGGGGACTCGTCAGAAAACAGAATATTGCTCCATTCATTTCTCCTCCAGTTGACATGCTCGGTTGCCCACTCCCTGCGGTCGCGACGATGCCTTGATGTTAATCTAACACATACCATCGGTCGGCGAGCATACAGACCTACAGCAAGGAGCCAGTTTCGGACAGTCTGAGTTGAAATTGTGGTGCCTGTAGCGAGCGAAGGTGTTGTTGCAGAAGAGTAGCGTTCATGGTTCGGTGTCTCCGAGCTGTTAACGCTAAATACCGATCTTCATTGGGCGTTGTTGCCCGTCTACGACCTTGTCCTGGTCTTCGGCCTGTACATCCACTCTCCAAAAAACGGTTCCAGATCCTGGAAATGACACTTTGTGACACTCCAATGGCTTGCGCTACTTCGGCTTGAGTTTGGCCCCCTTCTAACCTACCAACAATCCTCAAAGCTTCTGAATCTGTCAAATGACTTCGCTGAGACATCGTACTCATCGAAACAAAGCAATCACTGAATGCCGATCATCCTTGTCTTCATTCTCTTTTATCCAGTTGAAAGTCAAATTTCATTCGCTGCCGCTGAAGCGACGTTTTTGACGTCGAACTCAAAATTTGCGTACTCCACAGTTTGAAAACCAGAAAAATTTGCATTTGTGATTCTCTTCTTCTATTTTCGGCAAAAAAAAATTTCGTTTATATCTTTATTTTATATAAAACTTCAAATATCCTTTAATTGTTTTGAGCAGTGTATATATATATTTTGTTATAAAAGTTTGTAAAAAAATAAGCGTTTGTTACAAAATAAGCAAACGAAGAACTGAACATTTAATCATCTTTTTTAAATAACCCTTTTCATTAAAAATCAGATTTTTCAATATATTAAAATACTTTTTTTGGTGGAAGTTTCATTTTTGTGTTACAGAATAGATAATCATGAAGATTAAAGCATAAATTGCAGATTATGCCAAAACATAAAGAAGTATTCAGCAACAAAATTAACGAAAAAATACTTGCAATTGGTTAATTACACTGGTGGAATAAAAGTTGGGAGTTTTGTTTAAGAGTTATACTTGAGAAATGCAAAAAACATGTAAAGAATCTCATAATTGTATTCCTCTGTATGCGATCTTTACATTTGAAAATGCATTTAAAACATCAGAGTGCTCAATAATCTATAATTTTAATCTTAAATTTTAAACAAAAATTGCTTTTGCATATAAAATTAAATTCATTTTTTATAAAATATCCTACTTTATACTAAATATATAATAGGCCTAAGTAGTACAATAGGACACAGGTACCACCAGGTTTTACAGGTACCACAAGGTATCACTGTTATTATTGGTTGTTTGTTTTATCCAATTTATTAAATGATGACAGTTTCATAAATAATAAACATAATTTAATTAGAAAAGGAATCGCGACTCCATTACTTAAAGACTTCTGGCAAGCAGTGTAGCCCCGATCACGAAAGTTCGCACAGGAAAAATAATTAAAAGCAAATTTACTTAAGTTAAAGATATCGACCAGTGTGTTCAGTGTGTAGGGCTGGCCCTTTAACATATCGAAGACCACTGCGGCGACGATATCATTCATTCGTAGTTTCAGGTTGTTCTCTAATCCAAAAATTTCTGTTTTCGGACTTTTTGTATAAATTATACACACAATATCTGGGAACAGCAAAGAAAAAAGATTTTCCTTATCATAAATATTTGTATAAAATTCGTTGTCTAGAAGATCTAAAGCTATATAAACGAATAATTTTTAAAACTAGAGAGGTATAGATATTGTTAAAAAAGGTACATTTTCTCTCTAAATGCAGTTGCTATTCAATGTGATAACGGATGCAGATTTCAGAAAAATAAAAAAAAATGCAGGTGAAATTTAGTTCTACAAGAAATTTAGATTCCAATTAAATTAAATTTTCGCAAAATTTTCAGTAAGAGTATTTTTTTCTATTCATATTTTATGAATTTTAAAATCTAGATTGGTTGTTACTTATCATTTTTACACATTAAAAAAACATTTAAGAATGCCTTGCGGAATTTCTTTTCTAGATAACATGCTGTTAAAAAAGTATTTATGTAAAAAAAAACATTAATAATAAAAAATTGTTATTATTTATTACAAATAAAAATAACTACAATATTTCCCTCAGACAATCAATACAAAAATAAATTACTGGAACGTCTGCTTAATAATAGCTATTGCAATACACGAAGTTATATTGATAGGAAGTAATACAGATTATTATAAAATATTTTTTAACTCATGGCGCTTAACATGTTTTAAATGTTAATAGCTAAATATTTCAAAACAATGCATTTCTGTTCAAGCATATTTTCTGATTTTATTAAACTTTTTAAAACTGGAATCTCACTAAAATATTAATGATTGTTGCGACAGAAATTTCAACATTAGTTTTGAAATCATACAATATCCATTCAATTTGGGAGTGTAACAATTGTCTAGAGAAAGCTATAAAATATATAGCGTACGTCCTTTGCCATTATAGTTAAATACTTTAATCAGCAATACAACTTTGAAATTAATTTAGATAAATTCACAAAAAAAACTGTTGACAAATAGTTTTTTTGTGTATTTATTTTCCCTAAAACTTCATTTTAAAATTATTACATCTAAATTTATAAAATTTATTGAAAGTTTTAGATTAAAAATTAAGAAAGTAAAAATAAAGTATCTTAAAAATAAAAAAATAACAAACATCTAGGTCTCTGTAATATTTTTAATAGCATTGAAGAACAGTTAGAAGATTAAACAGAGCATTTAGGTGTATTTTATATATTTTTTACAAATACTCTTTAAAGTTTTTTTTTTCTTTTACTATAGAAAAACTTTTAAAGTAGATAATAGATATAACGGTACGAGTTCAATTTTATTTTTTCTTTCGTGACAGAAGTTTTCTTTGTTATATACAATAAGTTCAAAACAATATGTTTTTCAGTTTTTCCAATTTATTAGAGTAAGAGAATTTATTTTATTTAGGTGAAAGCAAAGTCTCCAGAGTAAAAAAATCAATTAATAAAAAAAAAAAACGAATACCGAAAATGCATTTTGTTTCCTTCTTAACCATCTAAAAATATGTTTGATATGAAATGCTTTTTTTTTTTCAAGAGAAATTTTAATCTGATTAATGCGTATTTTTACAATAAAATAATAGACAAAAAGGAATGACAAAACATCCATTATAAATTGTTTTTTTTTATTAAATTTATATTGTATTTAATTTCAACTCTACTATTTCCGTAGTGGTAGTCTTTATTTCATATCTTTAAATAAGCTAAATAATTATAGAACATTTTTTTACTAATATTATGTTCCTTGTAATAATAAATCGAAAACTACACAATTAAAGGAAGGTTATTAATCAATTATTAAAATTCGATATAAAGTCATCCAAGTTAATTACATAATTCTGAAATTTGGGAAATAGAAACGATAAATATACCACACTAATGTATATTTTTAAAATCTTAAATCAAATTCTAATATTATCTACGATATTTATCCTAATATCCATAAGCTAGTTACAGCTGTTAAATTTTAAAATTATCACATAATGTTTAATGGAAGATTTTAAAAAGCGTATCAGATGTTACATAATAATAATAATATCCGTATATCTATCTATATTAATACTTTTTTCATTAAATGAGTTTTTGTAACATTGAGAATAAAAATATTATAAAATTTTAAACAAAAGTTGATAAAATAATAAAAATATAAATAAAAAATTTGTTTAATGTAAAACATATGCTCGTTTTATTATATATATTTTTTAAACATTAAAACTTTTTCACTAACATAAAACGGACATTTAAAAAAAAAAATTCTGCTAACATTACGCCTGCTATTTTTATTTACAAACATCAAAGAATATTTATTTCTCATTCATTTTACAACGTTGCAGCATAATACCTAACTCTTTATGGAGGTCATCTGTGGTCTAGTTTTCAAATTTTGACCTCTGGCATGCGTGAAATTCATTCTTGAATTATCAACCTATACAGTCATATCTTTTTCTTTCACTTATTATATGTGAGCATTGAATCTGTCAAAATTTGGTACCTGTGGTTGTATAGCTTCTATATATTTATCGGTAGGAGTTCTATTCTATGGACTTACATGCATCTCACTTTTAACAGTAAATTATTCAGGATTCAAACACCATCGAGATGTCCGCTTGTTATCTGCGAAATTGAATTTGGCAAATAGCTGTACAACGCTGCGTACAACTGAGAGTTTCTTCACCTTTTTAAGGCGTTAAGCCGTATTACCGTTTCAAGAGTTTCATTTTTGAAATTTGCTAGTAGAATACTTGATGGTCCATTTCTATAGAAATATTTCAGTGATTCAAGTGCATTTTATAGCGACCGAGAGAGAACTTTGCTTCTGCTTCTGCGAACTATTAGTGAAACCATTTATTTTAGAGATAACTATTGAATTTAATGAGCATTATGCGAAATATTTCACACATGTCAGTCTTTAGTGATTTAAGCTTGTATTTTGGTTACTTTTAAACTACCTGTTTAAATAACATAAAAATCACTTTCGATCACAGGAGTGACTTTTTACATTTTTGTTGGCAGGTCGACTGTTCAACATGGCAATTTTCAGATCATTTTCTGAGAAATTATCTGTTTTTATCAAAATACATAAACAAACTGTTCGAGTACATAGAGTCTTACCAATTTCATATGTGTCTATAGAAAAAAACACGTCAAGTGCGAGTTACTCACACAAAAATGGTTCCTACAATGAATATATGGATTAATAACTGGGCATCGCATTGCCCAAATATGTGAGTAAAAGTTATCTAGGATTTAAAAGCCGACTGCTCACATAGTACGTCGCCCATGTGTTTATGTATGTCCAAACCGCCCGTGGCGATAAGGTGTAATATCTCGCCTAATAATCGACAATTTTGTTCGAAAATCATTATCAACAATCGTTTTATACTTCTGCGACGCTACACTGTTAAAAATCTGGGGCATTTGCTGCATCGTCACTCCATCGTTTTTATAGGAAACTGTAACTTGACTATATTATGGGACATTCTCATTGGTCAGAACATAAATATTCTATAAAAGTGGTTGAGTGAGTATGCAGCAACTGCTGCATATTTTTAACAGTGTAGATACCTCCTCATCTTCTTCGGTGAACTCCCGCAGTATGGAATTTGTGAGTAATGGAAAAATGCGATTTTCTCAAAAAAAAAATTAACTTGGGTAATCGCTATAGTTTTAAGGGTTCAAGTTAACTTCGCAATGTTCTAGTTAACTTCGACTACCATTAATGTTTTCATTGTTTTAGTTACAGTTGATTCGGAAATAGAGAGGAGGGCATATTTTTCCATTACGTTAGCGACGATATCTCTGAAAATTTAAACATAAAATAAAAAGAAATATATTTTTCTGTTCGGCACTAAGAAAAATTTCACACGATGCCCGACACGATATTTACAGAAAAGATTTTTTTTTCAAGTAACTTATTTAACACCTCTAAATTTTTCCTAAATATATTTATGAATATTTAACAATCTATAAGTATTCGAGTCAATAGCTTTTATTACTTTAGCCATTTTTAACTTCCCCATTCCATAGTTTACACGTAAAATGGCTGTGACAGACGCAGAGACAGACACAGGAGTAATTCTATATATGTTCCGTTTTTACTTTTTAAGTACGAGACGCTAAAAATAATTAAAAATGTTTCCGAAAGTAGAAAATATGGATTTGAAAACAGCCCTAAGCTTCGAATGTTTGAGCTCGAAGCCGCAGCTGTTGTCCGATATATTAATCGGCCAGCGCTAATGGACACGCTGGTGGATTCTTGCGAATTAAATAAGTTAGCTTTAAATATTTTTTCGGGTTAATCTTTCATTGTCAGGTCTGCCCTACATGCCATCAGTCTTAAAGAATGGGGCTGTGTATCCCTTTCTAATTAAATTAAGTTTACTGTCCAAAAACTGTCGTTTTTTTTGATAAATTTGTGTTAATGTTTCTTTTCATGTGAACTGCTCAGAATGGCACGTTACAATGTAGGACAGAATTGAATGTTGTGAACACTGGGTAACCATCCTTTGTATCTGTGAGATACAGTTACATTTTTTCTGTTTTAAAAGCTGCCTTTGTCGAAACCAATGTGGTATAATTGTTTTTAAATTTGTATTTAAAGTCAGAAGAACATACAATTTTAGTTAACTACTATCGAATCCATAAATATCGTTCTATAATGTGTATAAATATGGAAATTGCGTCGTATGATCTCGCAGACACAACTACAGCAATAACGTAACTTATGTGAGGATATCAAATGGCAATTGAATAAGAATGCGAACATCCTTGATGTTATAATTACACAGGCCGTACAGTTTTACTGTGGGACAGCAAACTACCTGAAAGTTTTTTTAAATGTGTCAGAGGCCACTGAAATAAGTTGTTTTTGTCATCGTAAATATGTTCGAAATCGACGGGTATACGTGCTACCTATTGACGCTGATACGCTATATCTTATATTCTGTATTCCATTACATCTTTTGCTTTTGTTTCGTCACCAGCTCTTAAACGCGCCATTACCGGCTTTTTTCTTTCTTATAAAAAATAAAGATTCAATAAATAACGATGGTGATATCTTCAAAGCCATATTTATATGCATGCAATTTAAATTTCATTTACTTCTGAAATCAGATAACAGCGTCTAATTTCGAAGAAATACTTTTTTAATCATAATGTTAAATAATAATTTCATGTACGTTTTCTAATACCATTAATATGCAAAATACAGTTGTTTTGTAATAGTTACACACTTATTTATCAGAAAATGTGACAATGTATCTGATTATTATTTTAGTATTTAAACTCCAATCTATAATAAAATAAAATATTCCTCTCCAAATAAAAAGCTTCGATCCCGAATACTGGGCAATAAATCAAACTAATAAAAATTTTAAGTAATCTATCACCCTTTTAAAATTTAAAGCTCTTGTACTTTGCTTTTAAGATACAGAAAATATGTTTTATTCATGGTTCTTGGAGTATTCTTTTCCATAATTTTAAATCTCTGGATATTTTACAGTATAATATATACGAAAGTTACCCTACGTAGAATAAAATTGTTTTCTTTCAAAGATATTCAAATTTAGTTTTCTTTTTTAATATAAAAATGTTAAAATGCATTTTTAATATTTTGTATAAGAAGCAAATTATAAAGCACTATTATAATACATTAGTTGAATATATCATTTTTAAATGTTATTTATAATCCATAAAAATCATAAAAAATCACTTTGATATTTTTGTAATACATGCTCTGTAAGAAATAAAGGTAGGCTTAATGAAAATATGTAACTGAATATTAGTAGCTCCTTGGAGTCAGATATCTCTCTATTCTAAAAAAAAGTAACTACCGCTGTCACCGCCGCCGCCGCCGCCGGTTTTGAATTTTTTGTGACCGGAGGTCTTTCTTCGTTAATATTAAGAAAAATAATGCATACAAAAATATGAAAATCGGTGGTATTATACAGAAATGTTTGATAAACACACTGATGCAGACAGTTTTCAAATAGAATAATTATTTCAAGAGATATTTAATGCTAAAGTTGGACAAAATGGCTCCACTAATAAAGTTTTATAGGAGCAAAAACTATACATCGGAATTTAATAATTTTTAGTTCATTTTATACGTTATAATTTCCTGGTGTGCAGAATTAATTTATTTTTTTAATTTGACTCATTTTTCGAGGTTTTATATCTATTTTAAATTCAAATTTTCAGCATTTCTAGAGATATTTTTTACAGATTTCAGAAAATTGTACTAATTTAAACTGTTGCCAACTGTATAAAAAGCGCAAGCAATAATGTTTGCTTCAAATTAAAAATTTATTTACACGTGACTATTATAAACAGAAAAAAAAACTTTCAAATTAGAATTAAATAATTACGTATAAAAAGCAGGAATTTATTAAAAATTACGTCATAAAAAGTATACATGTGAATTTTAAAAGAGAAAGGATATTGTAAAATAATAAATTCATTAACATTCGTTAGAAGTCTTAAATAGGAGAAATTACGTCATATTTACGTCACATTACAGTTATTACATAAAATGAACACAAAATAATATTGCAAAAAATTTTAAATTTAGAAATTGCGCTAGACATTTATTTGATATTTTGAGAATTAATTTAAAATGTCTCATTTAAAAGAACTTTCTTTTCGCTTTGTTAAAAAAGAACTTTACAATATGTGAACGTCGGTTTTTCTCAACCCTAGGGAAACGTGCCCTTAAATTCATTCTTTACTGCATGTAAGACGTGAAAATAGCAAAAATATATAGATATCAGGCTGTAACAAAAGTTTTCCACTAAAAAAAAATTCTTAATAAAGTTAGAAAAAAAACATGAAAGCAGTACCTTTAATGAGGGTAGTAATCACCATCCGAATCTATGATTTTCTGCGAAGGTTTTCTAGTTTTTCAAAGCCTTCGGCCCGGGGGCCGCGGGTCGAAAAACAGATCAACCTCATTTCGGGCGTCCTGTGCAGAATTAAAGATAGCACCAGGAAGATGTAGCTGCAAGTGTGAAAATGTAGTAGTCCGAAGAATTGATGTCGGGTCTATATGGTGGGTGTGGCAAAAGATCCCATTCGAGCCATATAGAGTCCAGCCAGTGAATGCAGACATATGTGATCTAGCATTATCTTGATGAAACATTATCTTCTTGAGCCGGAAATTTTACCTTGATAGCAGCATCAACACGGACTAGCATCTTGCTGTACACCTTACTGTCCATGGTTTTACTTTTTTCCAGATACTCTTTGTGGATAATACCACGCCAATCCCACAAGATTCAAAGCATTATCTTTTTGTTAGTCAAATTGCGCTTTGAGACGCTGCCGACGGGCTCACCGGGCATAGAACAACCCCTTTTTCGGCTTGTGTTCTTGAAGTGAATCCACTCTTCGTCACAAGTGACGAAACGGTCCAGAATTTTTTCCTTGGGTTGATATTCGAGCAGATTAGTGCAGGCATCTGCACTTATCTGCTTGAGTGAGCTCATGCGGCACCCAGTGATTGAACTTGTACGTCAAATTTATGCAATGCATAGCGCGGCTAATGGACATGGCATTAACGTCTAACTGCTTAGCTAGCTCTTGATTGGTTGAATACTGATATTCTTCCACAAGTTCTTGCAGGCGGGCCTCATCAACATCAGTAAAGCCGGCCAGAGCGTTCTGCTTCTTGAATGGCATAGTCCTTGCTTTTGAACTTTCGGTACCAAAATTTCACAGTGTCATATGATTTAACAGTAGTGCCTAAAGCTGTACACATGATTCGGTGACATTCTGTAGCTGACTTTTTGCAACAGAACTAGAGGTAAATGCTGGTTCTAATCTGGTAGCGTGATAGTTTTGTTTCAGACACCCTGTATTTAATGATAACGATATATATATATATATATATTTTTTTTTTACAAATTTCACCACACAGTGTTATAAAGCAAGTCTCTTTCTTTCAAATGCCAAAAGTCGTTTTACAAAATATGAGCAAATACGACAACGCGAACTGTTTGAAAAGACGATATTAGCTGTGGCGGAAACTTTCGTTACAACCTGATAATTTCACCCCATGTATATATGTTTAACATCATTTGAATTTATTTACATTTCATAAAATTTAATGCCAAAATATATCAAAATACTACGAGAAAATATTTAATATCAAACTATTTTCTCAGCCATATATGATGCAGACATTAAGAGTAAAACTTTTTTTTTTTTTTTTTTTTTTTTTTTTTTTTTTGTTTCATTTCAACTGGAATTTGGTCTATTTTCTTTATAGTAGTTTTTAAACAAAGAAAATTATATAAACTTTGAAAACTAACTTCCATCAAAATATATAATATGCTAATTTCCAAATACTTAAAAAAAGGTGCATAATAACTAAAATGCAGCCTCTTTTAGCGTCAGTAGTAATATACAGTGCATTTCCAAGACATTTATCGATAGCATTCATCAAACTTAATATTTTAATCTGTACATAAGTAGTCTATGTGGACACGGTTACTGACCATTTTTACTTCCGGAAAACAGTAGCAACAATTGTATGTTGTGATCAATACAATGTGTGACTAATAAGTAGGTCCTATGAGCAAAATGATAGAACTTCAATGCAAATAAACTTTAGTTTTATTAATGAATTTAAAAATGTGTCAGAAAATAAGCAGTTTGGATTTGAGTACATCCTTAATACGATAATTTTTTCTTTAATCTCGATGAATTTTTAACTTGTTTTTGCTGTAAGCATTGGTCCTATCAAAAACTTGTCAATATAAAAGTTGTAGATAATATTTAGAAGATATATAATAAATTCAGGCAAATTTGATTTCTTGTGAATTGACGAAGTTATGAATTCGTTTCTTCAAAAAACCCTAATTTGCGTCCTTTGAGCTCATTTTTAATTTTATAAAAAATCTGTCAAACATAAATTTTTGGCCCATTTTTAGAAGTAATAATTACTTTAAACAGAGTCGATATGTATTATAATTAAGAATTTATGGGGTTTTTTTGTTTTCCCCAAAACCCCTCCGTATTTGCACCCCCTTGGTCCGATTTTGCCCGTTAACAATCTTGGCCGAGATTTTATGCCCCTTGATTTTATGTATCAGTATGGAAAATATTTGAGCAGAATGATGGAAGTTGATGTGTCCATAAAAAAGTGATATATATATATATATATATATAGATAGATAGATAGATAGATAGATAGATAGACAGAGAGATAATTTTTTTTACTGGGGGTGGTTTTGGTTTTAGGGGTCATGATCGGTGTAGATCTGCAAAACTTTTTACGAAATTCCAACATAGGGGAGATCCAAGGAGGTAGTATTTCATACGAAATTTTCCTAAATTTCGATTATTTTTTCAGTTATATAAGAGCCTTCTTTAAAAACATTTGAGGAATTAAATACGCATGCAGCTACGAAAATAATATGTGTTTTTCTTTACAAATTATGTTTTTTTTTTTTTTAATCAAAATTAATATAAATAAAACGCGTTGCATAAACAAATCAGTTTAGAAGTTATTTTCTTTTTCTTTAACTTTCTTTTAATAAAATATTTTTACACTCATCTATCCTTTCGCGTCAAACTTTATCTGAAAAATGTCTTCTTTTGGTCATTAGCATAAGCTGTATTTGGCAATTAGTGAATGTGAATCTCCATTTCTAGTACGGCAATATTGATAATGAAATGATGTTCGTGTATTTATATAGTAAGTAATGTGTATCTATCAAGAGTTTTCCAAAAATGCATCATTAACCGATAGCTTTTTTAATTAGGTTAAGTGCATTTCAGGCATATTCATAATGATACCCTGCGTCCTCAGAAATTAAAAGTTTTTGTTTACTAGGAGAATATTACTTTAGGAAATTCATTTAAACGTTCAAAATGAAATTAAACACCACGATGCTATTCTTTATGATTAGACGAACTTAAACATTTAAAATAAATGACTAATAAAAGTATTTGTAAAAGATTTTCTCTCACATTATTGAGTTTAAAAAATTAAGAATTTTTAATGTGAATTTGCGCCTTATAAATACTAATATTTTGATTAATGACTTGGTTTTTAAAAATGGTTAGTGTAATAAAGTTTTTTTTTAATTGTATAGAATTCGAAAAAATACATAACTGTTTACAAAAAGAAAAATTAGCACATGGGAACATAGCAAATAATTGTAGAAGCATATGATAATGGAAAATAAATATATCCAAAACATAAATGGGGTACAATAGAATCATTCGATTCTGGATACTATTCCTGTATATTCGTAGAATTTTGATTTATGATGAAAATAGATACTCAAGAAATCCGAACGCTTACAAAATATATAGAAGCATAGTTTAAAAAAATTATGAGAGCAAACGTAATTTTATTTCTTAGATTTTTCTTTAAATCTTCGTTTTCATTTCTTTGTTCACTGTAAAAAAACCACTTTAAATTTACCAGAACAAACTAGATCACAGTGAATGTGCTGTATCTTTCTTTGTTTTTTTTTTTTACTATATTAACATGGAAAATACAGTAGTTGCGTAAAATTAACAGCACAATTTGCTGGCAATTTGGACGCATTTTTTTACAGCACAAACTACTGGCGTCCAAATTGCCAGCACATTGGGCTGTTAATTTTACGCAACAACTGTATTTTCCATGTTAATATAGTCAGGAAACCAAAGAAAGATACAGCACAGTCACTGTGATTGAGTTTGTGCGCGAGATGAACAGTACTTTGTACTATAAAAGTGTCGTTTTTTTTACAATGTTGAAGTCTATAATGGACATTTTCTATATCCAAAGGTAGCTAATGTTACAATTTTTTTTTAAACGTGAATAACGATATTAATTAAAATTTCGCAAGCATTACTCTTGATCAAGGAAAAATTTCTGTATTTTACAGTAATGAACCAGTTTATTGCATGTTATTTTTATAGTTCTATTTGATTTACTTAAACCCCCGTAGGGATTAGTTGAGCTCCTAAGGACTGAAAATAACGGAGCAATAAACAGAAAAATTTAATGTCTAGTGTTTTTACCTTACTTCGTTTGGCATTCTGATCTGTGTTATGGAAAAGTTGCTAATAGCATTAATTCGTTCTCAAGCATAGCATACTAAAAAACTCACAGAATGTTGTCTATATATTTGAAACAAAAGGCTGTTTTTTGGTCATCTGCGCTGAGCTTTCTACTGAATACGTTTTACTAATTACATTTTTCAATGAAAACTATTCATTTGAATATGTTGATGGCCTTGATATATATATTTTAAATATTCCTTTATATTGTTAAATTTTTAATTTTTTAATAAGATTTCTTCGAAATAGTTGCAATCGGATTATGTCCATTGTTCCACAGAAAAGAAAAATAACGGATTAAGCTAAATAATGCTATAAAAAGTGATAAAATATCTTCATTTACATTGACGAACGTTTCATCGCACAAACGGCGACATTTTCAAAATTATTCATGAAAGAAATACTTTCACGAAATTTAAAAACAACAACTTGGTAAACATCGTGCATAGTGAAAATCAGTGCAAACATAACATAAACTAAAATAAAATAGGATATTTGTGAGCTTGGATTAATTTTTACTATTGTTACTAAAATAGCATATCATCTCTTTTCAAATTTTAGGTAAATCAACGAACACTGAATCATTGCAAATATTTTCGCTCCGTTAAAATATCTCTAATGATTTCCGGATAATGGATGATAAATAAAATCTTGATGGATAAATTATTTTGCTGTTATTAAAATCGATCTATAAAGGTTCTTTGCTGCATAATCTGGTCAATTATTATTATTAATATTAATATATACAAAAAACTATAAATATATAATAATAATAACAATAATTCGATGATCATCCTTTTAAATTAAATTAATATTAATAGTTTATATATTTGAAGAAAAAAATGGGAATATGCACAACTTTTAAATTTTCTCTCAATATTCAATGACCTTGTGGTAGTAACTACTATTAATATTTTTGAAGGTATTTTATATTCAGAATGAGAATATGGTAGATCAACTTTCCCAAAGCACACCATTTTGATTTGAAGAAAAAAAATCCATAGGCGAGTACTTTTACGTTCTTTCTCAATATTCAGTGACCTTGGGGCAGTACTTACTTTTAATATTTTTGAAGATATTTTATATTCAGAATGAGAATATGACAGAGCAACTTTCCCAAACCATCTCATTTTGATTTTGAGAAAAAAAAAAATTCCATAGGCGAGCACATTTACGCTTTTTCTCAATATTCAATGACCTTGGTGGAGTATTTAATATTAATACTTTTGAATGATATTTTATATTCAGAATGAGGAGCTGATAGAACAATCTTCCCGATCCGCCAATTTCGATTTGAAAAAAAAAAAATCCATAGGCGAGCGCTCCACCCTAATATATATATGTGTGTGTGTGTGTGTGTTGGCGAAAATCGTTTTTTTTTTTTTTTTTTTTTTTTTTTTTTTTTTTTTTTTTTTAAATCTGGGTTTCCAATATTATCACACAGGCGTACTGGCCAGGTGGTTATTTAAGAAAAAAAGTAGACAAAAATCATAAATAAAGAATTTTTAATTAATTTTTCAACTACATCTTAGGTTCGATTCCCGGCTTGGACATTTTTCACTAAGTTGGTTTACGCTTTGTTAGCAGTGTGATAATTCACATCATTAATATTCAATAAATAAAGAAGTTGACTGAGCTATTTCCAAACTTTTTTTTCTACATATTCAGGAACAGATCTTAGGAGAAATGCTTGATTCCATCGATGATAAAACGGTTAATTCATCTCCAGGTGGTAACCAGAATTTTGAAGAAAAACAGAGCTTCGAATAAACTCGAAATCTCAAAGACCATTCCATTCCAAGCTGACTCCCAAACTCTAATATCATTCTCCTTCTTCCTCCGTATCTGGCTGTGCATCTGTATTTAACTTACTTTGGCTCAAAGTTACAATCAAGGTCAGCTGACTACTCTTTTTCAATCATAAACGCTTTAAGAGGGATTTGTCAACAGTTCCGGTGGATTAATATTGAATATATTCAACTTCCTTAATGCGAAAATGCTCTTCTAGAATTTCCTATATCCCCCGACCAGGTACACAAGGTGAAAATAAAAACTAATCTACGCGATCGAGAGTGCGGCTAAAAATAGATTTTAGCCTGTCAGACGATAAATTTAACAGGGAAAATGAATTTATTGCCTGTTATTAAATTTTAGAATATTGAAGCATTTAAATATTATAGTAGAGACCTTGATATTTTAATAAATGAATGATTTTAATTAAATAGGTTTTTTTAGACGGCATAAATTACGAATTATGATATTTTAGCTATTAAATGAAGAATTTAAAAGGGTTTGATATACCACGAATTAATTGTGATTTTAATAGGGATTTAAATATTAAAAAAGTGTTATTTAACGAATATAAGTAGTTAGCGCCATATTTAGATTTAAGCAATTTGGAATAAATATTATTAGAAGGATTAAGATCTTATACCTTTATATATGGAGATTGATATGTTAGTTTAAGAATAGGGTTTTAAGTTAATAAGCCGTTATAATATATGGAATATTATTAAAAGGAAAACTGACATAGAATAATGTTAACTATGGCGACAAAATTAAAATTTTTTTAATATATATATATATATATATAATATCCTTCCCTAAACATGTTTAGTATATCTATTAATGTATAATATTATTACATGCCATCTTCATTTAGAATTTTTGTTAATACAGTTATGTGAGCTTGTCAGATACATTTTGATTCAAAGGTATTATATATATATACATATATATATAAAGGCATATATATATGCTTACTTCATCGTTTTCAATATAACGATTAATGTATAATATTATCACATGCCATCTTCATTTAGAAGTTTTCTTAATATAGTTATTTCAACTTGCCAGATACATTATATATATATATATATATATATATATATATATATCCTTACTTCATCATGTTTAGTATGCTTATTAATGTATAATATTATTACATGCCATCTTCGTTTAGAATATTTGTTAATATAATTATTTGAACTTGTCAGATACATTTTGATTCAAAGGAATTATACATATATATATATATATAATATTATAAATATATAATATAATAAATATAATGTATATATATATATATATATTAAATATTTATAATTTATCTTCTCTAAATACTATACGTAAAATTAGGATTTTTAAGGGTTTAACATAAAATATCCCTTTTTGTTTAGGATAAAGAATATTATAATGTAGAGCACAAAACATACTACAACGATAAATACGAAATATTACCTACAAGATTATTCAAATTGATTTCATGTAGTGCATAACTTGAGTCAATTATATTCTTTCAAACCCGCTAATATTTTATTAACATTTCTTTGCAAATGTCAACTATTATATTTATTTTAGTAATAGTTAGAAAATAACGTCCCTTTAACACCTTCTTATCCAAGCTGAATAATTTACTCACTTACATTAATGTGCCTAATAACAGTGTACATAATGCGCAGTGCTTCGTTAGTTGTTACGCTACGTTTCTCTTTCCTGACCGTTAGATAAGGAATATTCGACCACAATTTAGCGAAAAAACAGCGATTCGAAAAAAAAAAATGCGTTAGAAAATAATCAAGTGTATTTTACTTATAGATACATAGATATAGATATTATTTATATATTTCGCATAATATTATCGTTCTTAGATTTATTAATATATTTAATCCAATGAAATATTCATATTTTTAATTTAAAAAAAAATCGCAAATACACAATAATGTCTATTGACGCTTTCTTATGCTATAACAAAAACAGTTTCAGCTCACATATTCAGTGATGTTGCACTCCAACCGACCTGTGACATTCGTTGATAAATTTAAATATTCCCAGAATGTCTTCTGTACTGTTAACCTAATGAACAGGAATATGAGTGAGGCATTCTGTATTTTTTACGTATTTGATAAGGACATTGCTACACTTTTTTTGGTTGGGCTGGAGAATGTAATTTACTTGGAAAGTACTAACATTTGACTCAGTTTTTTGCCCCAGTCACTGTAAACAACTTGCATAATTCTATAATGGCGTATTTAAGAAGTACAATTATTCTTCAAGCATAGCTTATGAAACACTTTCCATTACGTTCAGATGAATGAAACACAATTTTACAGTTAAATAGTGTGAAAGGTAATGTCAAAGTAAAAAATTTGTAAAACGCATAACACATTGAGAAATCTAATTTCAGGAATCACCATGAAAGTTATCAAAAATATCTTAACTTTATGTGCAGCCCTGTATATGATTTAAGAATATATATATATATATATATATATATTATATGCATAGTATGCTAAAATTTCGTTCAATTAAGGAGCACATAACACTGTTTAAAACTCCCAATAAGCAATTTCAGACAGTTAATGAAATTGTACTCGACATCTTGTACTAAGCAGTGCATGTTGTATATAGAAGTTAAACACATCAAATCATGTGCAAAAAATAAGTTAAATTAAAAATGAGAAATACAACTGACAACATATTTCTATTAACTGTTTGCTGAAACCTATTTCTTTTTGTGTTTCCTTATAAATGAACGATTACCACCTTATTCAATAGTAAGCATCTTGTACCGCTCAGAAACATATATAAATTCCAGTATCAGTAACATATATATAAATTTCAATGTTCTAGAAATGGTGTAATGTAGTCAACGCAAACTGATTTCCCCATAAACTGTGATGTATCGGAAATCTTTTGAATGTCCCGGTAAACGAACAATAAATACTGCACATTTCATTTTAAAACCAAACATGCCACAAGTAATATATATCAACTGCATGGGAAGTCGACTTTATATACGTGAGTGAAAACACAGGCATATACACAGACAGCAGACAGGAAAATTGTATCCATAAATACATTTCGGAAATGTTGGAAAGTGTTAAAAATAAATATCAATCGTCATTGTGACTAATGTTCTTTACTTTTATTCTATTTCGGTGAGATTTATTTAAAAAATAGACGTTTACCTTTCTTAATAAATCCTTTTTAGATAAAGAAATATTTTCTATTTAAATTGTATCATATTTTCCATTGCATCAACTT
This sequence comes from Maratus speciosus, assembly GCA_963932465.1. Lineage (NCBI taxonomy): Eukaryota > Metazoa > Arthropoda > Arachnida > Araneae > Salticidae > Maratus > Maratus speciosus. Next base: position 537,953,541 of record OZ010786.1, on the reverse strand, counting down.
CATAGAAATTTTCTTCGTGAATGAGTATTAATAGTTAATGTGTAACAGCTGAATAATATTCTTCACTTTTATTTTATTACAGAGAGAAGTATTTAAAAAATATATACGTTTACCACTCATCACAAATCCTTATTAGAGAATGCAATATTTTCCTTTTAAACAACATGATATTTGTCATTGTATAAGGTACAACCGCCGCGGCGAGCGGCCTCTTTTCGTCTGTAGCCCTTTGTTCTTCTACTTATTCCGACTGTTTAGCGGAAGCGATGTTCGTAGGTCCACAGCCACTTCTCGACTACAATACACTCTAGAGAAACCCAGGTTGAAAAAAAAAATCAAAAATTAAAACCGGACAGATTTAAAAGGGAAATTGCACAAATTAAAGACACCGAAAATCGGGAAATGAGAGTTTGGGGGATAAAGCAACCAACCAACCACTGCTACGTCGAGCTTATTATTTGTCATTGTATAAATCTACTGCATCTTTATAGGTTTTGTACGAAAATAATAACAGTAAAAACACCTTTTTGTTACGAATTTGTTCCTAAATGTATTATTTTCTAATAAAGATACCATAATCAAACTGATAAACAAACTGCATATATTATATGTCTACAGTGATATTCCTTAAATCAGCTAATGAAGAAATTTTGAACATCAGCGAACAATAATGAAAGGAAAATACAATTAATTTAAAAATGCATTTTTGTGAAGGCTTTCATCAATAAATTTATTTTGGCAATATACATTGCTATAACTGACAGATGGTGTGACACGCATTTTAAGATAAGTATTTTATTTTTCCTCACAATTATGGTACAGAAAATGAATTACTGTTAATAATTAACTACACTGTACATGCCATTCATTATATTTTCCAAAAAAGATTGATAACTTCGAAGAAACTATATAGAGTAAATAGCAAATTATATGTTTGATGCAAAACTATTTCGAAATGTAACCTAATTTTATATACAAACGTAAGCCAAACTTTATATTCAAACTTAAGGGAAAATCTGATACCCTGAAAATAATATTTGTCAAAACATATAATTACAAACCTTGTGCTTTAAAAAATAAAAAATATGTCACACATACCAGATTATGCATTGTGAAATCTTTGATTGTCCTCAAACAAATATTTATTCAGATGTTTCACTAGACTTTATCTTTCACGCTGAGTGCGAAGTTTTGAATTATTTAGTAACATATAATATCCGGAGATATTTTGGATGTTGATAGTGAAATTTTTAAAATTTATTTAAGACTATATTATTCTTCAGAATAGTGTTTACATACAATAATGCCATACTAGAATGATTTTAATATAACTTTCAGAATTTTACATATATGTAGGATTAGGAAATAACAATTCTTTTTTCCACCAAGTTATATTGGTAAAAACTTCAAAATTATTAACATTTGCGTAAAAATGCAAGTTTACATTATTAAAAAATGCTATTTCCCAGTTTCATTATAGCAAATTCCTAGACTAATATGTCTCAGTAGCAGAAAAATACTTATTAGGTTGGTTATATTTCGACAAAATATAATGTTAATATCAGTATTAGTTCATAATGGTTTAAACTGCAAATATTTAAAATAAAATGCCAATTTTATAGAGATATTCGCTTTAGACTGAAACTTTTTTTTTCAATGGAACGTCAATAGTGAAGAAATATTGATTTCTATTAAAATTAACTGTCACTATTCTTGTGAATGTCAATACTCTTGCGAAATTTACTGCAATGCCAGAGATATATATAATCATCCATATGTTGTGGTAATATTTTTTATCAATGTAGGTAACATTGTCAAACATATCTAAAAGAAATTGTGTCAAATTATTTTGGGTCAATAATAGTTACAATAAAAAAACTAAAATACACACACAAGGAAAACATTTTCATTTTTGCGTATCTCAGCGTATCAGTGTCTGCAGATAATTTCCAATATGCAACAGTGTGCGCTATATACATTGCTACAGAGCATGGGCATGTTCATTACCATCAGTGTTTACGAAATATTTCCATCGGCAAATTTAATCGAACAATATCGAAGATATTATCTCGCGGAGGCTGTAGCCAGCTATCATACATCTCCGAAGTATAATGAATAAATTTTCTTAAAAGTCTCATTCGAAAAAAAAATATTAGAAATTACCAGTGGTAAGAGCAAGCTGAGTTTGAATAGCTGGATTCACCAATGATAAATTACGCTTATGCAATTTGTATATTAAGTGCCAATATACTGCAATCTAATAAGGTAAATATAAAAAGACAACTGGCGCCGTTTATGAAAGATGTATTTTCTTTTTATCAAGGAAATATATATATATATATTTGATGTAGATTGTGCAATCTGTATAAATATAATTATCTCTGAAATTTTTTATTTTTGCTGCGTAAAAATGCAACGCCCGTAGTTAATGCCATAGTAAATCATCCACAAATCACCGGATACAAATATAGATTGATAGCAAGCAATTGAATATCACAGCTACTAATTATCACTAGTCGGCACCAAAATCCTGTCTTTAAAAATAATAGTGTGTTCTTCTCAGCTAAATAAAAATATGGTAACGAAATTACTGTATCACATACCTTTTTTTTTGTTAGGAGTGTTTGCTTTTAAAATTAAAGTATTTTATATCTTGCTAGAACGTAACTGAAAATTTTGTAAACCAGAAAACGTACATAATAATATGTAAATTACATGCAAATAAATGTATAAATAAGATTGCACGTGTTACAGCGGCATAAAAAATGAAAATATATTAGTGGATAGCAGACAGTTAATTCGCATACAAAAATTGGCGGTAGGCATAAAAGGAAAAAAGCACTATACACGTATCAACAAAACAAATTTCCATTCTAAACTTTAACAATTGTATATCTAAGACAGTGAAAACACTTCTTACATTATTTCAATTCCATCTAGCATTGCAAATTAACATAATAATCCTTCACCATTTGTTATTATTATAAAACTGTTTATCGAAAAATGACAAGTGCTGGAGTAATTTTGTTAACATATTTAGAATTGGGAATATTAGATCTGTACACTTTACAAAATTGTTTGCTGGGAGAAAAATAAAATGCCTACCAGTGATTACTATAAGTAAAATTTGCTTAGGGCTCTCATCTATGTATAGCAATTGTACATAACTTTTATATTTTTAATTTGTGTTCTTAATAATAAAACAGATCAAATAACACTACCTTAAATTTAACATCACAAGCTTTTTTTATATGTATATGAATCACATTAACTTTAGCTACATTTACTTATTTTATTATCTAAAACAAACACGAAGAAAAATCTAAAAATTAAAATTAAAATTTTGAACATTATTTAATTTTAAGATGTTGCTTTTAAAAAGAATTTTTTAGTTTATCTAACAAAACTCTATTCCCTTTTTATATTTCCCGAAAAATTCGTATTATGTATCTTGGATAATATCTCTTAGAAAGGAAAAATCCCTCTGTTTTTATATCTAATACGGAAGAAATCATGTTTTCCATTTTTATTTCATTTTCCTTCACCATATCTGAAGGAATTTGCAGCATAAGGGTTATAGAAAAAGTGCAGGTCATTGAATACAAAGGTAAATAACATGTTTTGCGAACAAAAGAAAAAAAAATCTCTAACTGTTTTTGAAAGTTTTATTATTGATATGCTTTCACATTCTCCAAATATATAATACTGGATACGTGTTTAAAAGTTCTTCTTCGAATGCGATACGCAGCACTCAATAATTTTAATGTGTCTGAAAAAAAAATCAATGTTTGATCGGACAAGTTAATTGCTTGCAATTAAGAATATATATACATGGTGCAATATGTTATCTATCGCCAACCTTTAATTTCTCAACTGTTAGTCGTATACATAGAGTTCTAAATGCAAAAATTTTCCAAACGAGGTAAATAGTAATGTTGTGGTACTACGAGTATTTAAAGTAAAAAATCAATTTTATAAAAATTACGAAATCTAACATTTTATACGGTTCCCCAGTCCATATAGTTATATTTAGTAAAAGTTTACACATATCATAACATATATAGCACAAAACGTTTGAGATCTGTACTACAAAAATTGACACAGTTATTAAATTTCAAAGTTTCAGATTTTTTCACATGATATTGTCTTTCATTGAGGGATAGGTTAAGAGAAGAATTAAAGTAATTCGAGATCAAAAACAAAGTGCAATGTCATTTTTACGGAGAAACCACATTTATCCGGTATCTACAAATCGAAGAATCACCAAAGAGGGTAATTTCATCAAAAAATTGGAGCTCACTTTTATGGGTTCGAACAACATTCAAACGTCAAAGTGTGTAGAATCGACATCCGGAAAATAAAACATACTCACTAAAGACTAAATAAATTCTAGCGGAATGCAAACGACCAGCCGAACTATAACGAGCATTAAAATTATGATTATGCAAATTAAAATATTACAGCAGCACCACACTTTCTGGATAAAACACGAGCCATCTAGCAGTGGAAATGCTAGTCAACGCTGATATCGTGATGGTAAGCTACGCTTACATGGAATCTGACTAAATTATACTTATATTTGGTGAATGTCAAAGGAATGCCAGAGAGGCTGCGAGTGTTAATTCAGAACGTTTCTCTAAGAATCAATATCCAACACACGAAACTATAACTGATGCATGGCATCATCTTCGAGAGAGCAGCTCTGTTTCACCACGACCCAGGACAAGTAGATGGGCAAAGTGTAATGCTCGAATGACACCAGAGGATGTGCTAGCATTCGCATTTTAATTCCACAACTGCGCACGGCGGAAATAAGCGAGGCATGTGCTCAGCATGTCTGGCATTTGTTACATGCACATGATGCACATACATACCATCGGATACTGGTGCAAGCATTGATGCTCGGTCACCACACATGACGATTTGATTTCATGCTGAACACCTTAGAGGAACATCCGTCGTTCCTTTGTGATATTCTGTAGAAATATGAGTCAATGTGTATATGGAGTGGCATTGTGAACGTGCACAATATGACGTCTTATTATCTGACGCATTACTAGTCTCTAGAAAACCTCCAAATCACCCGCCCAATACGACATGTCTGGTGTGGTATATGGGGAACCCAGATTGTACGACCCCTATAGTACGATGGGACATTAACTGGCGACCATTACCTGCATTTGCTACAAAACAACATGCATTTCGAGCGTGGTTTTAACATAATGGGGCCCTCTCCAAATAAAACATCAAACTTCCGGGCGTATCTGGCCACCGAACTCGGTCAACAGATGCTTGGATATGGTGGTCAGATAGAGTGGCCACCGCGTTCGCCGGACTTGACTCCCATGGACTTCTATCTCTGGGATTACACCAAAACATATGTATACGTAACTGAGACAACTTCTCTGGTTTATCTGAAGCAGCGTATCATCCTTGATTGTGGTACAGTTTACACACCTGCTACGCTGTAACGTATCCAGGACTCAGTACTGTCACGCATTGAGTTGTGCATTGCCATCAATGGAGAACACTTTGAGAATTATCTCTAGTAGATTCCGGCGTTTGATGTATTCATTTTTTATAGTAGATCTTTTCTGATATTATAATAAATTTATATTTATTTTTCTGTTTAATTTCAGGATTTCATTCTTCGTTTTGTATACGACCCCTAAAAGTCAACTCACATTTTTAAATGAGATAAACCTCTTTGGTGATACCCCAAATTGGCGATACCGAATAAAGGTGGTTTCGCCGTTAAAAGGATATTGCACCCTAATTTTGATCTCGAATTACTTTAATTTATCTTTTAACTGATCCCTCATTGAAAGACAAAATCGTGTAAAAAATCTCAAACTTTGAAATTTAATAACTGTGTCACATTTTGTAGTACAGATATCAAACTTTTTGTGTTATATCTGTTATGATATATGTTAACTTTTACTAAGTATAACTATATGGACTGGAGGACCGTATAAAAATGCAGATTTCGTAAATATTATATAATTGTTTTTTTACTTTAAGTAATGCCACAATGTGAATATTTACCTCATTTGAAACGTTTTTGTAATTGGAACTATATGTCTACGACTAACGGCTGAGAAATTAAAGGTCGGCGATAGATAACATATTGCATCCTGCATATTTTTATTTACAAAAGAATTGTAAACAAAAGAAAAAAAAAAACAAATCAACTTTTATCCCACTCTTTTAATTAAACTATTTGCATTAAATATGAGTTTTTTCAACGCACAAAATTACTCTTTACTATGGAAGTTCTCTTTTTGTGCTATGGAATAGATAATCAGGATGATTAAAGTATTTCTTGCCGATAATACAAAAATATATAAAAGTCTTCGGAAACAAAAATAACAAAAATGTATTACTTCATAGAAAATTAAATAAAGGATATTTGTAATTGTAAATGTAATATTTCTTTAAAAGTATTTAAAAATTGATAATTACATTACATATAAATTTTTAAATTATTTTTTTTATTTAATTTATTGAACATATATTTAGTTTGCTGAGGAGATAAAATTATTTCCATTGATACATTCCCCGGAGAATTAATTTAAATTTGATGATCAGTTATTAACTTCCATTACAGAATAATGAAATTTTCAGTAAAACAAAATTGTCAAACAATTTAAAAATTAATTTTGTTAAATCAATCGTTAATTAACAGGGTGAAATAAAAATGAGTATTATATTAAAATATCATCGTGTAAATACTTTTGTTCCAGCCTATATTTCTATAAATTTAATCTTAAAATTAAAACAAAATATACTTTTGCACAAATCTGACATTCAATTATATTTATAAAGTCAAATTATAGGGTACTGGATATTATAGGGTTCCTAGGTATTAATTAGTACTACCGTTACTTCGTTTTATTCAAAGTAAAGTTTGAAAAAAAATAAAACTTTGAAATAAAAAATAACGAAGACACATGAAGTTTATATTTCTATATATCTTTTTTATTTAAATTGACACTTTTCTCATTAAATATTTTATAAAAATATAAAGTCGCTTATTGTGTCATTAAAGTTTTAAAAAATGTTTTGTCAGGAGAAAAGTAAATGTTCCATTTATGAATATCATTGAAATTTGTTTTGTATAAAAATATTTTTTTCTGAAGTTACAAAAAAAAAATATATATATATATTTCCTTTATGAATATATATATTTTTTTTGTATAAAAATATTTTTTTAGTACAAAAATCTATGGCCAAATAATCAATGCATTATTTTGACGCGAATAATTTAAAATACATTTATTAAAAGCTGTGAAATTACAAACTCCTGAAACTCTTGTTTGAAAATTATTTCGAAAAACTCATCGTGTAGTAATTCAATCAGTCTTACAAATGAAATTTGCCATGAGGCCAATTATAACTTCTAGAAATTACTTTAAGTAAATTTATCAACCCTTTGCCTGTGGAATATATTTGAGAAATAGGAGCCAAAAATGGAAAGAAAATCTCTGAAAGATTTGAAAGAAATTTGGGAATAACTGCAAAATTACGAAAACCGATAAATGGCGCCAAATTGCCCAAATTTTCGCAGGTAAGTATCACCATGTATTGGGAAAATGTGAATTAAACTGTACGCATTGGACGCATTGGACGAACTGTGTTCGGGCTTCACGGAATGAAAACACTAATTTGGCCGAAATCAGATCGGATATTCCAAAATTGGCGCATTTGCGTTTCCAGAACTGAGTTCAGTCGTCACAGGCAAGGGTTTAATGACTATTTCAGATAGTATGATTCTATCAAAAATAGCAGTAACTTTTTAGAGCAATATTTTAGTTTAAGTAAAGTATTTTGTTTAATTCAGAGTTATCTTTAAATATGCCAAACTAGCTTTAAATTCTATGTTTATACCCAGGTTTATATATCCTCTTTTGAGAAAATCTGACATACGTGACAGGATTTTTAAACTTCAGGACAAAGTCAAATGTGAGGTTTTTAGCTCCAACAAGACTACACTTTTGACACGATTAAAGTGTACTTGTTTTTGATTCTTCTGGGACTAGCACTCAGTATTAACGGATTTATATATATATATCTTTCCATTTTTAAATTAAAGTGATAAAAAAACTCTTATTCTATCTTGTTCATAACATTTTATTTTAAAAACCGAGATACAGAAATACAATAAAATATAAAAGACTTCTGAGTGAAGTTCTACTTAGTCGACAATAAGGATATGACATGAATTGACTTCAAAGCTAAAAAAAATTAATAGTTGCATCCCTGATATCCCTAATGTAATATAATAATATTTTTCTATATTGTTTCTATGAGTTATCAGCGTATACAGTACAGAATGGACAGCATAGCTGGACATCATCGTGTATTTTGTTTAAATGTGTTATCAACGTCTACAGCAGAATATGGACAATATTGCGGAATATATTTTAATGCATTATAAAAATTTACATTAAGGTATGGACAGCATAGCTGGACAACATTGCATTGCACATACTCCATAATAATAAAAAAAAAATTAGCTGATATAAAATACTGCATTAAAAAGTTTATTAACATTTATATAAGTTTTTTGTATTAAATTTTGACTGCTAAACATATTTGTAAGTTAATATATTAAACAAATAAGACTATATGATACTGGGTTTTATATTCTTAATAAAGGTAAATTTATTTAAAGCTCGCTTTTTTCTAACACATGTACGTTACCTTCTTATGATTATATGAAGATTTGTTCAAAAAAGTTTCTTTAAAATGCTTTATTAAAAACAATACCTAAACCTAAAACCTTATTCTAATAATATTCAGAACAGTTAATACGAACATCAATATAAATCTGCCTTAACATGAAGTGTTGAAAGCAATTGAAGACCATTCAAACTTTTCACAATTTGACATTTTAATGAAACTAATTAATGATTGAAAGGTACCTCTATAAAAATCGTTTTAAACCATTAGTCAATTTTTTCAAAAGGAATTCATAAAAAAAAAATTGAAGAATATTATCAAATGTAAATGGATTAATTTTACACAATAAACCAGACATATGTTATGATTAGTATCCAGTGGTGAAAAAAATAATTTTCTTATTGGGGTTAAATTGTTTAGTAAACATCAGTTATTGAAAAAGTTCATTTTGTACGATATATATTATTATAAAGATATAAATACCTCTAAACATGTATAACAATTTTAAAATAAGTTCTTTTAAATTATTTCCTTGAAAATGACTTATTATTATTATTATTTTATGATCCAAAATATTTTCAGTCAATGATGCATTTTCCTATTAATGAATTTCAGAAAAAATGATAGAAACGTCTATGAATGAAATACCGTATTGTTAATAATCAATCATATTTTTTCATTCACTTGATTATTACTTTTTCAACAAGAAAACATTTACTTTAACAAAGTTTTCGCCATCAAAATATCACATTCCCTTAATAATTAATTATTTAATGTCAATATACTTTATTTTCTTAGATACTAATATTTTATATTATGTTCTGGAAATGTTACTTCCTAATTGTCAAACTTTAACAGCCTTTAGTTAATAAATAACTTTATGTTGTTTAGTAAAAATTTTCACATGTCGACATAGTATTTATCTCATTCCATTTCGCCTTCAATAAATAATTTTCTGTGTAAACTACTGCCATTAACACAGTGGCTTTGTATAGTAAAATGGATTTGAGTGAGCATAATATACTTCGAAAAAAGTCATTTTGAGAAACTGAAGAGTTAGCAGTCCTGACTCGAAAGATCTACAACATGCGGGGAAAAAGTCAACTCCAAAGTTGTAAAAACTCCCTTGATTTAATACAAAAGTTATTTAAAATTTCTGAACTGCATACGAATTGAATTCAATCATCAATTTTAAAACGCTGCTTATTGCATGCATAAATGCGTTATTCATTTATAGATATACATTTACTAATAACATTTAAACATATAAGCAAAGTACAATTTATTTTTAGAAATTTAATTTAATTATTACCAGTTTGTCCATCATGGAGTCGTATATAAAATGTATGATTCATTGATACGGTATTCTGTACACATTAAGCATACTTAATATGATTCTCGTATTAAAAAAAAACTCTACTTTTCTTATATGTAATAGTTTGATTAGTAAATATACATTCTCCTTACAATTTGACACTTGTGCATGTAGTTAGTAGCACAGTTAAGAAGTTAATTTTATATAAAAAAATAAATTCCCTGGACTGTAACGTACATTTTTCCCGTAATTCATCATTTGCAGTAATATGTTATGGTCTACGATTTTGTAAATAAGTTTTCTTCTGCATTTCAAACTGTTTTCGGGAAATATATTCTATCTTTTAAAATTTATACTAGAGAACTTTGTCATGTAACTGATCGTTTACTATACGTAGACACAAAGTTCATGGCTGAATTTATCTCTTTTCAAAGATTCGCAGAAATAAGAATACACCCTGCCTAACATCGCAAAATTTCTAAAATATTATTACTAACAAAATTTATGTAACGGAACATTTTCAATAAGTATGTACTATTTATTAAACAATCGGAAATCCTAGAATGCACTTACCGGAAAATATTTTCATAAAATTAAATTATCGGTTACAATACAACTCAATTCCAATTTATCGTTTGTATGCAACTTTTTTTAAAACAAAAAAAAAATATTCGATAATGCTATATTTTAAAGGTTACTAGAAATGATACTTTCTTGATGTAAATTAAGGGAAATTATTTTAACTATTTTTAGTGGGAATTTGTTTCTACCTATTGCTTGTAAAAGAATCTATGCTTACTGCAGAGAAGATAATCCTTAAGTGTTTAGAATTTTTCTTAATAGAATCTTTATGTGGAATTTAAAATTTTATTTGAAATTTAATGTTCAACTCACAATATCTCCAAAGAAGCTTTTGACAATAATTAATTATTCGAATACCTGAATTTTCATTCAAAAGATGGAAAGAAATTATTAGCTGATATCAAAGTTTGCAACAAAAGCATCGGCTTTTAATTGCTTTGAACATTCCATTTCAAAACGAAAGATATATGAGGGAAGATGTATTATATTCAACTGAAGCGTGCGGTAAAATTTTTGAGATAGTAGTAAAATGGATTTTATTTATTTATTATATTATGTGAGTACTATAATTAACTAAGAAAAATTAATTTTCAGTATAATACCTTATATTTTAAATGTAAATGTTTAATAAATTATGTTATGTGAGTAACGTTTTGTCTATTAATTGTGTGTATAAGAATAACCTTTTAAAGCATTATTATTGCGATTTATTCGTTTATGCACATGGAAGTATGGAATTATCTTTATTTTAATTCATATACAAATGTGAAAAAAGACTACGGTTTTAATGTTTATATTGAAACTGAAGCAATTTATAGTAATTGATGTTTTCTAATTTTTATGCATAACTTAACTTATCTGAACGTAATTGGACAAAAATACACCAAATATAAATAAGAATAGCACTCCTCTATTAAATTTATTTAAAAAATAATTATGAAATCTTTAAAATAACGACATAATTTACTATCACTGTATGTCCGAGTAATTTTTTCCAGATCTTAAACACAAGTTCAAAATGATTTAGTAATAAAAAAAAGTACGAACGTCTTAGAAAATGTACTTAGATTACGTATAAGAACCGTGAATCTGAATAAAACAGAAATTTACATGATATTTTGAATATATAAGTTCAATGTATTTTGTAATTAACTCTACTTAAAAGTCGTTGTCGTTAAATCGTATAAACTTAAAAAAATGTTATTTACTTAACACTTACATCCATAACTATTTGAAAAACGGGTTTTTTCTCTGCGTCAAGATGTCGGATAATATTTCAGTTTCAATTAAGCATTTGTATAAATTTACGATTAAATATTTATTCCAATATACTATTTTGAGTTTAATAACAAATGAAATTACATCATACTGTTTAATTATAAATACAGTACTTCAATAACCTGAAAATTTAAACTGAAAATACTTTGAAAGCATCCAGAAACTTTTATTCATAATCACATTTTCAAATTACATTCGTTATGTTTAAAGGTTCTTATTCGTCTGCCAACTTTAAAATGTGTACAATTCTGAAAAGTATTGAAAAACATTACACAAAACCATTTTCCGCTCATAACTTTATGATTATTATAACTTGCTTGAATTCCTACATATCTTAAGACTTTATTGTGTTTAGAAAATGCAAGGGAAATTATCGGATTTCATAAAGTTTTTGACTAAAGTATTGAATCAACCTCGTTCTTTAAATTACTTTGAGAATGTCACTGAAAGATGGAAGTTTGAAATTGGGAAAATGTTGCATTATTGGCAATTGTATTTCAAAAGTGTAATTTGTATGGACATAATATAAGTGAATCAGTACATTGATTCAATAAACTAATTCATTCAAGTGTGTTTATTCGACATTCGGTTTCTCTTTGTGGTCATATGTGTAACATGTATTCAGGATCCATTCAGATTTTAAAGGATTGTGAATATATATTTTGCAAATAGATTTTTTTTTTTTTTTTTACAAGGAAAAAATTAAGATATTGCGATTTCTTCTAGTTCTAAGCAAAAGGCTTTTTGTGAAACATTTTAATAGATTCTATTCCACTTTGAGATTTTGTTGTATGTGTGTTTAGAAATAAGATGTCGTATATGAAAATTTATTGAAATAATATTTTACCGATAAAAGAGATACTTGTATTATATTTTTATCTGTAGGTGCAATATATTTTGTAATTATTTTTTTATGAATAATATTTAGCGCTTATATCCATAACTATTTGGAACAGAGCATTTTTGTGGCAAGATGTCTTGATGGATTCCGATTTAAATTTTAAAAATGTATAAATTTATGATTTAGTACTTAATCCAGTTTATTATTTCGAATGTAAGTTTAATTTATATTACTTTATATAGTTAAACTAGAAATAGACTAAAATAACCTGAAAATTTATGCAGACAGTACTTTGAAAAAACGAAAACTTTGATTCTCAATCACATTTTAAATTGCATTAGTGTACCTTAAACAATCTAATTGGTCTTCATACTTTAAAATATGTACAATTTTACAAAGTATATAAAGTCATTACACCAATTTTCCGAACAAAAAGTTATGTTATTATAACTGGCTTGAATTTCTAGATATCCTTATATCGTATTGTGATTAGAAATGCAAGGGAAATTATCGGATTTCATAAAGTTTTTAACTAAAGTATAAATCAACATGGTTCTTTAAATTACTTTGAAAATGCAACTGAGAGATGAAAGTTTGATACACATATATATAGGAAAAACTAGGGATACATGACCCAATTGTTGTTTTGGGTTTATTCTGGATATCTTTACAACTTATTGTACTTAGAAAATGCAAGGAAAATTATCGGAATTGATAAAATTTTGAATAAAGTATAAAATCAACATGTTTCTTTAAATTACTTTGAAAATGTCACTCAGAGATGAAAGTTTTACTAGGGATGCTTGACCCAATTGTTAGTTTTGATTGTTAATTGTTTTTTCATTACTTTTGGGTGTGTAAATGCAGTATATACATACTTAATGAAGTATTACACAATATTTATTATTATTATTCCGAAGTATTAATTATAAAAGGTTTTAAAATAGGAATGCACATAACTTTAATTAGGGTCAAGTATCCCAGTGTATAAGGATACTTGACCCACCAACTAGGTATACTTGATCCAAGTCATAGATTTGGTAGTATGATTTAAAATAATAAGCAAAACGCTTTTACGTAAGAACAAAATTAACATTAAGGCTAATACTTTTTTATTTTTGTCAAACAAAATTAATACTTTTAATTTTTATTACATAGGCATACCATTAATATACCCCAATTTAATTTTTATTGTACAAAGTTCAAGATATTAGCAGTCTGAAAGTTCAATCTATGCCTAAACAAGTTCCAGAATAAGAAATAACAATTTATTCAAATCCAAATGTAATGTCATAATTAAACACAAAACTTGTAATTCTATCATTTGTATCGAAAACTCAGGTGGATGAAGAATAGCTTCGATTTGGTCAGGATAAATTTATGATATATCATACATTTCAAGCCATTTAAATCACGCACCATCCACTCTTCTTGCAAACTGTATAGTAAGAACATCAGAATTAATTTCAATAACATTTCGAACAAGTCATCTTGTATTCCGCTTCACACCATATTTGACAATAACCCAGTCATTTACTTATCATATTTATATTATTTACTTATGATATTTATATTTATATGTTTATAATATTTAATATTATAATATTTTTAATTCATAAATAAAATATACTAAATACATTTGAATAGTACTAATCCTAATCTTGGGTGAAGTATTCCTAGGTGACTTGGGTCAAGTATCCCTAGTTGCATATTTACTACATAACCCTAAAATCCACCCATTTACTAATAATTAGATTAATATTATTATACATCTTATTCTAGCCAAAAACACGTATAAAACAAAAACCCAATTAAAAAAGTGTTAGCTTTAAACAAAAAAAAAAATTATAACATCAGAGTTTACAACACAAAAAAATTACTCTTGGAGCATGAAATTATATTTCGTCTGATAGCTTAAAAAGTTACGAAATGATACAGTTGTTATTTATACCATGTGGTTAGCTAACCGAAATAAAGGAAGTGATGTCACTTCCAACTTACAAAACCTTACCAATTCCGAGAAAAGGCCTAGGGTCAAGTATCCCTATGGGTCAAGTATCCCAAGTTCTCCCTATATATTATTTATATAATATTTAACATGAAATAATTTTATTGAATTTCTTATGAAAATATTTAATCAAATGAAATTTTTATATTAATATTTTTAAAGAATCACAATAGAAAATACACAATAATATATACTGCCTCATTTTAAAACTGTTATAAAAACAGTCCCAATCCACATAAGGTGCCCGCATTTGGTCACATCGAAATAAAGCCACCGTGATTGTGTGCTGTAATAGAACACAAAACAAACGAATAAGAACAAAACAAATATATTAAGAAAGTCTATATGCAAACACATATTTACAAGTAGTAACTCACTACCTGCCTTACCTGAGGAGAAAAAAAAATGAATTTATAAAAAAAGAGGGGGGGGGAGTGTCTTGTTGAAATAAAGCCACTATTGTTTATAGGCAATCTATCCGCCATGGTTGTATATGAGTTGGAATATACGATGTGGCATACCATTTACCAATCATTGAAGGGCAGTAGAATCAATATTTTCTGACGCTTCAATGATAACGACCTTCATTTTTGTCACAGACTGTCTGCCACTGGCATATACATCCCTACTGAGGATACCTAACACATTTTTTGAGGGGATTGAAATCAGGGAAAAAGGGCAGGATATTCCATAACATGCACTCGATTATCCAAAATCCACTTTCAGGAGGATTTTGCAACGTGAATGGAGGTCTTGCCCTGCTGGAAAATCCAACTTAGCCCACCAATTCTCTTTGCAAATGGCAGTAAATGTTTTTTACGATTTCTTGGTAATCGGTAGCCTGCATGCGGACTGGGAGAAAAGCCAGGTTATGTTTACCTCCGTAGCCGAAGCCTCTTCACACCATTAATGAGTCTCCACTTGGCTGTCTTTTGGAGAAAATTTCCTCTTCTTTCCTCATGTCATACCAATAGAAAGAAAGGCCGTCTGGCCCATCCAAATTATTTTTTTCTCATCTGAGACTATAACACGATGCCGCATGTCCTTCCATGTTTGATGATATTTAGCCCAATCGACTCTCCTTTGCATGTGGATAGCTTTCAACATGGGCTGCTGTTTCCTTTTCTCATATTGTGAGTTGCTTGTACTTTTTTAATTCGCGACAGGGTTGATTTTGTCACAGGGACGTTATCTTCTTTGGCCAACTGTTTTAGGGAAATACCACCTCGTGAACTTCGACGCAAAATTTCTCTTTCCTGCGTTGAACTCATTTTTCTGCATGCACACCTGCTTTTTTATGACCGTATACGTCTCTCGGATTGACAAAAATGTCTATTACTGTTTTAGACCGTTTGATTTGCTTAGATATTGATCTATATGAAACACTTTGTTCCTTAAAAGCTGTTATCTGTCCTTTCTTGATCTTTGATAGCTTTGTTTCCCTTCCCATTGCAATACTGCAGGAGAAATACAAAATTCAACTTTCCAAATTCTGCATTAAGTTTGACTGTCACAGAGCAAGTATTTTTCAACTTCCTGACGTCATAAAAATGTTGAACTACAGCAGCTCGAATGTCGGTAGTTACCAATAAATACTCATATTGGCAGTGGCTTTATTTCTGCGTGACACCCCCCCCCCCTCTTTTTCTGCACATTCATCCTTTTATCCTGCTCAGGTGGAGCAGGGACTGTGTTACTCATTGTACATATGTATTTCTATATAGACTTTCTTAAATTATTTGTTTCGTTCTTATTTGTTTGTCTCGTGTCCAGTTAAGTCACACAATTATGGTGGCTTTATACCGTTGGGACACACCTTATTCCGTGATGTTGCACACCAAGCGATCTCCGATTTTTTTTTTTTTGATAAATTAATGAATTATAAATATAATATAACAAAATTGTCAACATATTTGCACGTTTTCGCGTGCAAAACGCATAACGTTTTATTCAAGAACAAACGGACAGGCAACAGACTGGCAGATATATTTTGAAATATGGTGTGTTTATCCCAGTCGATTGTGTAAATTTAGTACCCACTTCTGGTATTTGTATAATGTTAACACATCTCAAACAAAGTTATACATGTCTCTTAACATTTTCGCACATTTATCTTATGTTAACACATCGCAAACACAGCTATACATGTCTCTGAACTTATTCGCACAAACATCTTCTATATTATTAACCTAATTAAGCAAAATATGAGTGTAGACTCGAGTGAGGCATCATGTAGTTTATATATATATATATATTTTTGTAAATGCATTGATACACTTTTTTTTATCTATTTGACTAATTTGAAAGTACTAAAACGTGCCTCAGTTTCTCGCCACAATCACTAAAAAACTTCTATAATTCTTTAATGGTGTTTTCAAAAAAAAAAAAAAAAAAAATCTGCTCCTACAATAGATTGTAAGCCCTTTCCATCTTACACCAAATACTGTAACAAAATTTCACAGTTTGTTAATGCCTAAAGACGATGTCAATGTAAACAATTGAAAATAAAATGTCAGGAATTACCATCATAAGTCTGTGGAAGAATTTGATAGCCTGCTCCGTTTTTCATGGAAAACGTTTTTCGGCGACAAAAGTTTTGATGTGGTTGTTGCGATTCCTAGCAATTGGAGTTACTTTTTTTTATTACTTAAATGCTACAGGTGTATAAGTAATAATTTTGGATCCACATTTTAATTAATTTTAATAATATTTTTTAATTATAAATTTTCGTGTTCTTTTAACTATATTTTTCTGTAGATGCAATGGTATGTAAATATACTTTTTATGCATTTTTATTTGTTTTAAGATATTTATAAAACTAAAGTTTATTATATAATATTATGTTTAATTTTCACATGTATAATAAATACATTAAATATGAAACATATAAAATTATAAACATACATATAATTATGTAATATTTATTTATATGTGACTATAATATATATTTATAAATTGATATCTACATATAAATACATATATAATATACATAAAACTATCATATATATGTTTATAAAATTATAAAAATAAAATATATATTTTTAAATATTAAGTTTTTCCGCTTCTTGAAACATTTGGTAAGACGCTAAAATGGCCTATTATCGCCATTTTAGGTTCCTTCACCATCCGGAACACTATATGAAACTCTTTCCATAGCAAGAAATTTAACCTAATTTTATGTGTTGCACGGCGCATGACATATAAATTTATTTATATAATATATATTATTCTAACTTTTAGTTCAGCAGTGTATATGGTATATATAATTTATACACGATCCATAAATGTTACACATTTTATTTTTGTTATCAAACGTGCCACAGTTAACATATATCAACTGCATGGCAATTTGACTTTATCTACGTGAGTTAAAACACGGACAGACACACAGACAGGCAGACAGAAAATTCGTATTCATAAACAGATTTCAAATATGCAAGAAAGTGTTAAAAATAAATACCAATCGTCATTATGCGACGATTGACTAATATCCTTATATTTTATTTTATTTCGTTGATTAAAATACCTATTCTTAATATAAGGTGCCTTATTCTCGACTCCCCAGTCACTTTTAGGGCCTAAATGTTGTAATTTTCAGTGAAAACCTACCAGATTTTGATTTTACATAGACTACCAACACACTACCAACACACATAGAATCATAGGAATATCTCGTACAAAAAAATTAACTATGCGAAAAATTGTTTTTTCAAAAGTATATATATATGGCAAAAGAAAAAAATGCCCAAATTTCGTCCCCCTCAAAAAATCCAACACGTCGAAGCTTAACTTATAAAGTTAAAAATAGAATTGCAAATCCATGTTTTGAAAACATTCTTTACAGCATTTAGAGAAAATAAAAGTATTTAATTCTTATTTTGCATTTCTTCATTTCAGTTTTCTAAATCGAGCTTTTTGCGAATTAATAAAATTAAACCGTATCTTATCTCCTATTTAAATTTTCCAATTTTTTTTTTTCATTTACAAAATATCAACCCATGATTCCACAAATTTTAAATTATAAATATATATATATATATATTTATATTTAAAAAAACTCACACTATTGTTTATTATCCAATAATGTAATTAATAATTTTGTACTGAAGGTTTAATCTTAAGCTTAATATTCACACTTCACACATTTTATTTCATTGAGTATGAGTTATTTTATTTATGCAACAATCATTATTTATGTTTTTAATTTTTATATATTTATATATTTATTAATATACATTAACATTAATAAATATTTGTACTAATGTATCAAATAACAACGGCTTAAATTTAACATGATATTTTTTTTTTCTATTTTAATAAATCGCATTACCGTTAGCTTTATTTATATTATTGAAACTATATTTTTATATTATCTAAAATTAAACGCTAATCCCCCCACCTAAAAATAAAATTATATTTTTGGACAGTAGTTGATTTTTGAAACAGTTTTAAAAAGAATTTTTTAGCTTATCAAACAAAATATTTCATATATATCATCACAATTTTTTTATATTTCCTGAAAGTTTCATATTATGTACAGACGTAAAAAGAAAAAAAAAAAGGTAAAAAAGCCTTACTAACTCTACAAAAAAATTTCGTAGACGAAAGTTACTGGTACCACACGATTGGTTAATAAAGTCTACTTTTAAGTAATGTATATAAAATTTGCCTACGGGGCCATCTTCATATTAAACCTAACCATAACTTTGTTTTTTTGGTAGCAGTACACAATTCTGAAAGTATAAATGAACTCTACACTCTTCAATTAGCATAAAAAATTTTTTTATGCAATTCGTTTCGTAGAGCACCGGATAATTATAATGTGTCTTTTAAAACTAATTGTTTGATAGAAATAGAGAATTCCATACAGTTATGATATTTATTTATTTATTTTTTATTTTTTATTTTTTTTTTTGTTATAAGAGTTTGTAAAAAAACTAATCAAAAATAAACTCAACTTTTAATCAACTCTTTTAATTAAATTTTTTTTATTAAAAATGAGTTTTTATAATATACTAAATACTTTTTTTGGTGGAAGTTACGTTTTTGTGTTATGGAATGTATAATCAGGAAGATTAAAGTATTTTATTCAGATAATACCACAAAAAAACCCTTCAGCAACAAAAATAACAACAACAATAAAAACAACAATTAAGTTATTTTAATTATTATATGGAAAATTAAATAAAGAATATTTTAATTGTACATGTAATGTAGTTTTACAAGTATTAAAAAATAATAAGGATGTGCCATATCAATTTAACAAAAAATATTTCTTTAATTTAATAGTTTTTTTTTTGTTTGTCTGTTGCGTTCTTTTTTATTTAGGCATTTACTGTAAGAATTGATTTAATTTTCATAATCAGACATTAACTTCAATTATATAAAAATGAAAATTTCAGTAAAACAATGTTGTATAATTATTAAACAAATAAATTTGTTCAAACAATTGGTTAATTAAAATGGTGAATTAAACGTTCAGCGTTTTGTTTAAAGTTCTCTTTTGAAGACTATATAAACATGGCAAAGAATTCATATGTGTATGGCTCTGTATCCAAAGATTGTATTTAAAAATATATTGAACATATTGAGGTTGTCATTATTTTTGTTCCTGCCTGTAATTTTATGAATTCATGCATACAGGGTGTTTCATAAAATATGGGCAAAACTTTAAGAGGTGACAGTACGCAACAAAACAAAGAACTTTCATCAAATAATGCATAGTCGGAAATAAAACGCAAAGATGCTCGCGCATTTGGAAACTTGATTCATACGAATCTTAAAGCTCCAATGCGGTTGCGAGCTGTCTGGAGAAGAACGAATGACGCTAATATCATGTAAATGTGTTATGGGGAAGAAGAAGAACGCGTATTCAAAATTTTGCCACGATTAATACTACATAAAAGTCACTGATCCGAATGTGCAACTGTCGATTGCGGTAGGAACGTATCGGAAGTTGTTGACTTTTACTAATAGGGAAAGGCTGCTATGCATTTTTTCTATGGAACTGCAAATGGAAGTGGCTCAGAGTCTCATCGAATGTACGGAGATCGGATTCCCACCTTGTTTTCGACACTCAAGCGTTCTTTGTTTGTTTTTGCATCGTATAACAACATCACCTTCTGCGCCCTCTAGCACTTTTGCGTTTTACTTCCGACCATGCATTGTTTGATGAAATTTTTTTCTGTTGCAATTTGTGCCAATTTGCAAATACGGATACTAATAAAAGCTAATTCAATAGATTATTGACGTCTCCCCAGCTCAGAATTATATCTCTTAAAATCTTTTTTCTCAAAATCCTGAATTAAAGCTTTATGTTGGGAGGTAACAGAGGAAAAAAAATTAAATATAATTATATTTGTTTTTACTTTATATTTCAAGGAAAACGTTCAGAGCCTTAAGAAGAATCAAAGGCAAGTGCGAACAATAAATACTTCTATTTAAGAACAATGTGACTTAAACAGTATTTTGGAAGATTTATATATATATATATATATATATATATATATATATATATATGAAGAATTTTTGCGTAAAAATAACTAATTATAGATTTTTTTTAAATACATAAATAGTCAGCTAAATAAAGCAAAAATAAAACACTTATTAAAGTTATAATCTTCAGAGTAATATCGAAATCCACAATTATTCATTTGCTATAATTCTAAAATGAGAAGGAAGGCATTGAATAAAGAAACATTTATTTTTTCTCTGAACGACTGCTACGCAATTTCTTAATTACTTTTGCCTAAAATGGGAACTTTTCGTACGTTTGGTAGTTATAAAATCTCTTAAATGAGGCTTTCATTGGAAAAACATGAACAGTGAATTTTAAATACAATATAAACAAATAAAAAATCGTATGCCAAAATCAGAAAAATGATAGCTCGTTAAGCTACTTTCAAAATATTTAGAAAATTATTTGTTTTTGTACTTTTAAAATAGGTATAATTTAACAAATTGTATGCAAAACATAAAAAAACAAAACCTTATATTCAAATAATTTCCATGCAGAATTTTGAAATATAACCCAAGAAGCTTTTGAGAATAATTTAATATTAGAATACCTGATTTGTGTTTCAAAACAGGGAAAGAAATTATTAGGCCGTATCAAAGTTTGTAACAAAAGCATCGGCTGAAAATTGCTTTGATCATTCCATTCCAAAACGGAATATAACAGCGAAATGGTGCATTATATTCAATTGAAGCGTCGGTAAAATTTATGACCGTAATACTAAAACAGATTGTAAGTATTCATTATATTATATCAGTTCTAAAGATAAGCAAGAAAATTTAACTTTGATTAATATGCGTTACATTTTAAATAGAGAAAAGTTTAATAAAAGCTGTTATGTGAATTATTCGTTGAGTTGTTAATTGAGAGTTATGAGGATATATTTTTTAAAGTATGTTTCTTTGGCATTTATTTATTTATTCACAATACGTATACGTATGTAAAGATTTCCAGTTTTAATTTTTATACAAATATGAACCAAATACATTTTTTTTGGAAAGATACTGAGATGCCGAAGCCATTATGTTTATAATAATTAGAGTTTTTATTATTTTCATGTATAACATAATGAATATGGACATAACTGTATAAAAATACATCTGATATAAAATTTAAATATTTCTACTTTATTAAATTTATTGAAAAGATAAATGGGAAATTTTACAAATAAGCATATAACATTCTATCGGTGCATACCCGAGTAATTTATTCTAGATATTTCAGGTATATTTAGAATAATTTATTTGAAATTTCAGAAACAACCTTAAAACTCGAAATTTCGTTACATTATGTATAAGAAACTTAAATTTG
This sequence comes from Maratus speciosus, assembly GCA_963932465.1. NCBI lineage: Eukaryota > Metazoa > Arthropoda > Arachnida > Araneae > Salticidae > Maratus > Maratus speciosus. The sequence goes on along the minus strand of OZ010786.1, from coordinate 537,931,010 downwards.
GATAAGAGATATACTTATATGGAATTTTGTAGCTATAGGTGAAATATATTTTGTAATAAGTTATTCTTACAAAATAATAATACTTAGAACTTACATTGATAACTATTTGGAACTGGATTTTTAATTGCGACTAGATATCTTAGTACTTTACGGTTAAAATTAAAAATTTGTATAAATTTACGATTTAGTTGTTATTTCAGTATATTATTTTGAGTATAAGCATAAATTATATTACTTTAAAGAGCGAAACTGTAAATACACAACTTAAATAATCAGGAAATTTAGGCTCAAAGTACTTAGAAAACATCCAAGAACTTTTATCAATATCACATTTTCAAATCATATTAGTGTACCTTGAAGATACTTATTCGTCTTCGAACTTTAAAATATGTACAATTTTGCAAAGTATTGAAAAGCATTACACAAAACAATTTTCCGCACATAACTTTATGATTATTATAACTTTCTTGAATTTCTAGATAACCTAACACCTTATAGTGCTTAGAAAATGCAATGGAAATTATCGGATTTCATAAGGTTTTTGACTAAAGTATTGAATCAATATTTTTCTTTAAAATACTTTGAAAATGTCACCGATAAATGAAAGTTTGATATTGGAAAAATCGTCCATTTTTGGCTGTTGCATTTCGAAAGGGTTATTTGTTATGTACATAACATCAGAAAATCAGTACACTGTTAAAACACTATTCTTAAAAATAAGTAAATTGTACTAATTATTGAGCACTTCCCGATCTTAAAATAGCTCCGAGTACTTAACTCTTAAATTTAAAAAACGCATGTACTCATTTTTTTGAGTACATACAAGGACTCGAAAATAAGTATGTATAGGAACACACATCCACTATAAGAAAAAAAAACAGAGAACCGACAAATCACCATTTTTAATTACGGTAACTTTGAATTGCGAAGAACTACAATTTGTGGACAATTAATTTGCCAATTTAATTCTTGTGTATGAGCCGCCCCTTGATTTGAACCCGAGTCATCTAGGTGGGAGACCAGTTTTGTACTGACTGCGATATAAGAGCTGTTACCAGCTGCTTCCAAATGACACCTTTTATGAATCAGCGACGGAAGATCGGTAACAGCAGAGATCAATTTTCCATTTCTTAAATATTCTAATTTCTAATAAAACAATTTTTAAACTAAATTTTCTTCTTTAACATTTCTAATGAAATTGTAAATAAATTTGAAATGTGTGTATTATAAATTAAAAATTATAACAAAGTTAGACATAGAAAAGCTTGGAAATCCCTACTGTCAATTCGGTATAAGAAAAGGGTTTATCAGAAAACTCATATTTTTGAGCACATAGGATTTAAACATGAATATTAAGACTTTAAAATACAAAATATATGTATTCATTTCTGCATACATTTATAAATCATGTATAAGTATACACATCTTCAAAATATCATGTACTCGTTTCTGAATTAATTGTACTTAAAAAAATCGAGTACAAAGAAATTTTCATTTTTAAGTAGATTAATGCTCCTTTTTTGAAGCAATTGTACTTAAAAAAATATGAGTACATAGAAATTCTCATTTTTAAGTAGATTATTTTTAACAATGTACTTCTTTTTGAAACCATTGTACATAAAAAATACGAGTACATGGAAGTTTTCATTTTTAAGCAAATTATTTTTGAGAGTGTACATTGATTTAGTAAAATATCTCATTGAAATATGTTTATTCAACATTCAGGTTATTTTTAACCCTTTATATCCCAAATTATAAATTAATCAAAATTTCCTTTTCTAAAGTCTTTTTCGTTATTTTTTGAAATTACATTAGAAGATTTACATAATCATTTAATAAATTTTAGAATGATTTTGACAAATAAAATTAATTAATTAAACTTGAATTTATTGGGACTTTGTGCAATATTTATAACCCCAATCTAATCTTTTATTTAATTTTTTTTTCATTTTGTGGAATTAGGAAATGTAAAATATAATGTTCATGCAATAGAAAGGAGAAACGTTTTCCGAATTGAAAATCTCCCCCCTCCCTCTTCCCAATCTTTCAACGTCGAGATAGCTGAAAATATGCAAAGGCAAAATATATCATCCTTTTAAAAATGTTTTTCGTTCGTGCTACCAATATTGCTTTTGGAACAAGATTAAGTAAATTATCCCTAACTCATTCTACACTGTATTGTTACTAATCGATGTATTAAATGAATTTTATAACAAGTTATTTTAATGTTACTTAGATATATCGTGGAGGCATAAAGTGTTAAAGTCATATGTGTAACATGTGTCATAATTTCAGGATTCTTAAATACCAGTAGTTAGCGTCGTTAATAGTAAAGAATAATATCAACAACCACACAAAGGTTGCAAATCGTTTCGCAACATTATAGGATTTTTTTTTCAATGTAAGTGTGACCATTAGTTGAATGATGTTTCCAACTTGTGCTGGTACACTATTCTCGAGGAATATTTTCAATTATATAATATGAATTTAATTTGAAATTCGCAATTCTCCGATATAAATAGTATGATGCATGTAAACAATTTATGTTCCCAGTTTATTAACATTTCTTACGAAATATATGTTATATATATATATTAATTTTTCCTTCGCGATATTTCCTTTTACATGCTAAATTACCGACATATTCACTAATTTCTTATTCTATAATAATATCTATCATTAATCCTATTAAATACTCCTTAAATTAATAAGTATCTTTTTTAATTTATTTTAATGTAAAGCTTTTAGTTTATTCCTAAACTAGCAGACCCACCCGGCGTTGTCCGGTGTCTATAAATAATAACCTTAAACAAAACTCAAGTTTGTATGATTTTATGTCTTTTGAAATTCTTTTAAATGAAACTAATTTCGCAGGCATCCATTGCCTTCCGCAGCGTCTAGTGTGTTCCCAGCAAACTTCTTTCCGAACGAACCTATAATCTGGGTCCACGCTACGTAAGGCAGCATGTAGTGGATGTGCTCCGGAAGTGCCGGAGACAATTGAAAACCAAGGTGAGTGAGCCAAACCTCGTAGTAATCCAGCCCATAGAATACAAAAAATGAATCCATCATTAATGCCAGAAAGTGTTAGTAACTGAAGTCTAAGATAAAATTTCATAATACAGAAAGTAGCTGAATTGTAATCTATGTTGAACGAACCTAACACCGTAGAAATTAGGTCTTTAGAATCGGAGGAATGAATGCGCCCCCAAGCAGAGGAAGATGATATCTCCTCTTGTAAATTTCATGATTTACATTTAACATTAACACTATATTTAATAAACTATTGAAATCCATTATCTAAAGTTACCTTTAAATTAGCGCGATTTTAAATTTATGGCTGTAGTGGGTAAACGTAAGTTGATGCTGAAAAATTAGTTTAATATTCGAAAAAAGTGGTAATTGAAGTATAATGCAAGACCGGGCACTGTGTGCCAGCGTCTTAACAAGAATGTATTTGGGTATAAGAAAATTTGTTAGTAGTTTTAAAGTAGCTGGAGGACGATGAAACTATGTTAAAGTAAAATGTAACAGAATCGGATAGTTTTTAAAGAAGCTGCAATAAAGGGCCTAAGAGAAAGATTAATATTCAAAATTGGTAATAGCTGAAGTCCGAGAAATTGTTTTGTCATTCCTGTAATAGCAAGAGGACTTAAGAACTTGTTTAAAAAAAGCTAGTGAATCGGACCGATTTAAGGAACCTATAACGAAGGGCCCAGAGGGTGCCGACTGATAGTAAAGAGCAGGGACCTAATATGAAAACTTGTTAAAAGGTCTAAGTTCTAGCACTTTAGATCTTCAATTAGTAAAAATTAAGCATACCGAATGAATTAATCATTAGAATAAAATTTTAAATAAATGCGCAAAAAGTAGGGGGAAATGCGTAAAACAGGATTCTAGGATCCAGTAAAAATAAGCGTGTGTTGGTCCGGCAAAAATAGAGCAAGACTCAATTTTAAAATTTTGCATTGATAATGCAAGAAAATTAGGTGGTGAAAAATGCATGCCGCACCAAAAATTCAAGGGGTACCGGATCGGGCCCTATGCAACCTTAGGATGCCAAAGGAAATTAACTGGAATAATTTAACGGGCGAATAACTAAATGGAAAAAGGGTTCCAAAAATGAAAATCGGATTAAGAGGAGGCAATTTATTAACAATTTATGGTGCGAAACTTTTAAGGGGCCTGTACCGGGCCCCAAAGGTCAAGGGACTTAAGTGGAATGTAGTTGCGTATAAAGTGACTTTTTAGTAGTTGTTAAAGTTGTCAGAGGATGCTCGAAATGTGTTAACACTAGAACGCCCGCTACCATTTTCCCCCTAGAACGCCCGCGGGAGTCGCTTCCACTCCTGTCTGTTTCAAAAGAGAAAAAATAAACAAAACGCATAGAAATGAATAGAAGAGTGTGAATATAATATTTATATTTGAATTTAAGACTCATATATATATTTTACAATTGAAAGAACAATATTTATATACGCATTTTTAAGAAATTGGAAAAATATTTTCAAAGGAAATACTCACAGAATCGTTTCGAATTTTCAATCTGAAATACAGTTTTTGCAAGTGTAGTCAGTTTTGGCCAAGCATTTTCCACAAACCATTTTCTTGCATGTTATGCAATCATTGAAAGTCATGTTGCCTTTTCATAGTTTTACTTCGCATTTTCTTCTATTTAGGGATTTTGTTTCAGATGATGTATCAGCGAGTCTTTTTCCTGTTGGTTTATTTTTAGCAGATGTATAATTTTGACGCAATTCATCTGCTAATAACTGAATAAATGCTTGTCTGCTTATTTTTGTTTCTCCGGTAACTTCTTTATAAATGATCCAGGCATTTATTGCTGCTAAATCTAAGAGATTGTAAAAAGTATGCACAGGCCATCTTCTGGAGGGCGCCTTCACTGAATATTTCCTAGCCATTTGATCAATAACGTCAACACCACACTTAGTTTCATTATAAAATCTAACAGTTTCTGGGGTTTTCTTTTCGTTGTTTTCAATATCAATGAATGGGTGGAGAATGCTAAGAATAATAACATTTTTCTTTCTCTTTCCTTGATACACGGTTAGAGTAGTACCGGTTTCTTCGTGTTTTAGAAATTTTGTTTCGTATAATTTATCTTTCGAATCTTTCAAAGTTTTTGGAATTTCTCTCCTAGTTTTTCTCATAGTGCCTACTAACTAGTACCTTTCTTTTTCAGTTGTTCAGCCAAACGCAGTGACGTGAAATAATTATCAACCGTGACGTTAGTGCCTTTGTTTAGAAATGGCTGCATCAATCGCATAACTACACATTCTGATAAAGTTTGATCTGAAGGCCGTTCTTCACATTTGCCTAAATAAGGGAACGCATTCAGTAAGTACTTTGTGCGGAGGTCTACTGCAAGCCAAAACTTTTGTCCGTATTTATCCGGTTTTGAAGGTATGAATTGCGTGAAAGGACAACGCGTTTTGCTTGGAAATAACTGTTCATCTATGTTATATTTTCACCAGGCTTGAAACATGCAATACAGTTTTCAGTGTATCTATTCCATATATCAGATATCATTCCAAATTTATCTGTTTTTAAGCGTATAGATCTGGTAGATTTCAAATCGAATCTCAAAAAGCGTAAAATTTCACAAAACCTATTTCTTCCCATAGTTTCAGTGCAAAAATTCAAACCCCATGAGTTTGACCACAAAGAATGAATATCAATTCCATTTGCACCACATGCACCTCGGGCATACAAAATTCCAATAAAGGCATACAGCTCGTCTAACGTAACTGTCCAGTTATCGGTTTCAAGAACACGTCTTGCCTCTGTTTCTGTGCATCTTTGTATTTGTTCCAGCATTTTTTTTATCTACAAATAACAGCCATGCACTCAAAACGCTTTCAGATTTCACGAATTTCTTAGCATAAATAGTTGGTCCAGTAGTCTGACACATGATATTTTGCTTCGGATATCTTCCAGAAACTTTCTTATTTGCACAAATTTTCCATTGTGTGCCATCTGGAGCGACATGAATTCCATCTCTTTCAGATGCAATAATTAGTGCATCTTCATTTGTATCGGAATCTGATGAAGAATTATTTCCAATACCAATTTCTTGAATTTCGTTTTCATTTTCTGATAACTCACCACCTTCAGATTCATTATCTGAAAGCTCTCGTAATAGAGCAGTTATTTCGTCCGGTGTTAGAATATTTTTCCGTGACATTATGTTTTATTTCTAATAAAAAGGAAAAACGGAGTTGCTTAGCTATGATGAAACACAAGACTGATAAAAATTGAAACAAAAATTCAATTCGAATGATACAAAGAATTTCGCAAGCAGTACGCAATCATTTCAGCAGGTGCATGGAACTAACCATTTTTCTCAACAAAAGGGGCGTAGAGAAAAGAAGAGCAAAAACATTTACTTTCCTGATAACAGATAAAAATATTATGAATCCCAAGGTCATGTTACACAAAAATAATGAAAGCATTTTACAAATCTTACTTTGGAGTCGATTCGACTCCTTTGGGCGTTCTAGGGGTAATGAATGCCTCATTATCAATTTATTAAATGTGCAAATAATTTATAAATTTCAGAATAAATAGAGATTATAAAAATAATAAAAGTCAAGGAAGCGGTGAAAAAAAAATCAAAATTTCTCAGAGATATGGGTGTTTTAGGAGCATTTGGAGTCGAAACGACTCCATCGGGCGTTCTAGTGTTAAAGAAAATTGCAAGCAATTCCGATCATTTTTAAAGAAGCTGCGCCAAGCGCCCCCAAAAGGCGATTATTATCCAAAATTGGTGGTAGCTAAAGTCTGTTTTTTTTTTTTTTTTTTTTTTTTTTTTTCATGTAGTAGCTGGCTGACATAAAAAGTAGTTGTTAAAAAAGGGGACAACTGATAGTTAAATAAGGCCCTAACATGGAGACATGTTACAATGTCTTAGTATTTAAAGATTTAGAACTATAATTAGTCAATACTAAGCACAGGGTATGAATTTTTCGTTAGAATAATAATTTAAAGAAATACACAATAAATTGGATAACTGCTTCAACAAAGGCCCTAGGGCCCCAATAAAAATACCAGGGTGTTGGTCCTGGAAGAAAAGTCCAATACGCAACTTAAAAATTATGCATTGAGGAGGTGGGAAAATTAGGTTGTGAATACAAAAAGCATGGATACAAAAAGTTCAAGTGGCTGGGCCCTACGTGACCATATAGGGCCCCAGGGTCTTAACTGGAATGTAGAAACGTGAGAATAAGTAATTGTAAAAATGGTTCCAAAAATGAAGATCGGATTAAGAGGGGGCGATTTATTAACAATGTATGGTTAAAAAACTTCAAGGGGCCCTGTACCGGGCCCCCAGGGGACAGGGACATAGCTGGAATGTAGTTAGGCATAAATATATTTTTAGTAGATTTTAAAGTAATCGGAGGACGCTACAACTATGTTAAAGAAAATTGCAAGCAATTCGGATCATTTTTAAAGAAGCTGCACCAAGGGCCCCAAGAAAGCGATTAACATTCAAAATCGGTAATAGCTGAAGCCTGAGAATGTTTTCTGGTCACTCATGTAATAGCTAAATGGCCTAAGAAGTTCTTAGGGGAAAAAAAAGCTTCTTAATCGAACCATTTTTAAGGGAGCAATAATAGTGTCCCAAAACGGGCTAACTGATAGTTAGAAACAAGGCCCTAACATAAAAACATGTTAAAATGTCTTAGTATTTAACTCTTTAGATCTTCAATTAGTCAAAATTAAGCATAGGGAATAATTTGAATTATTCGTTAAAAAGATATTTTAAAGAAATGCACAAAAAGGGCCCTGTTCAAAAAAGGGCCCTAGGGGCTCAATAAAAATATGAGGGTATTGGTCTGGGAAGAAGAGTCTAAGACTCAACTTTGAAATTATGCACTGAGAAAATGAGAAAAATAGGGGTTTGAAAATGATTGGCGCATAAAATTTCCAAGGGGCCTTGGACCGGCCCTACGCAGGGTCTTAACTGGAATGTTAAAACGTGAGAATAACTAAATGGAAAAGGGATACCAAAAATGAAGATCGGATTAAAATGAAGCAATTTATTAACAATTTATTTGCACAAAAAGTTCAAGGGGCCAGGGTCTTAACTGACATGTAGATAGGCGATAATCACGAAAAGGTGATAGGTCCCCCAAAACGAGGAAGATTGGATGAAAAGGGAGCAAGTTATTAACAATTTAGTGCATAAATACATAAAGGGGCCCAAGATCCCCGGCCATTAAAGAATTAAAAGCCTGAGCCTCAGGTTCATCAGGACCTGTCTTGGACTATTCCCATCTAAATTTTTCGACTTCTATGTGCAGTAGTTTTCGCTAGCCATCGCACACAGGCACACACCGAGCGATTTGTTATTTTATTAGTATAGATTATATCATTATTTTCTCTTTTTTAATGTGAATTCAAATGTTTTTAAAAGAGCCATTTCTTTTTACTTATTTTATTTCGAGATTCTTTCACGCACTGGGGAATTTTTTACTTCAAAATTCCTCCGCTCCCAAATTAAGGGGACTCTTTACAAAATCACTCGCATTGGACTTGACGTAGGGTTTATGCGTACCCTAAATTCACTCATTGGCCAGAGCGTGCACGAGGCCATGGTTTTGTGTTTATACGCCCTATGACAAAAAACTAATGCATGAAGTTTTTCCTCAGAATTTGTTCGATTTTGCACCTGCTAACAGCTTCCTGACTGGTAGTTTATTGGACATTGTATTCTAATTTACTTACGATCATAACGATGAAGCTATTTACATCTTAAGCCCGGAACGTATTCAAGGAAATGTGGTGAATAGTTTTTGATGTTGTTCTATTAATAAAAGCTTGAAGGTCTAATCTGACTCATTATTTCATAATGGAGAAACTTCCATAATTTTCATTCCACTGCCTATATCGATTCATTCCACGACTTTCACTAATATCAACAATACTACATATATATATATATACCTACATTTTTAGTTTAACTCTTAGTTATTTGTCAAAATGTTACTTTTATGGGACTAAGAATATGAAAAAAAAAAAAAACGAAGAAAATGTATTTAGTCTAAATATTATAACTATTATTATACCTAAAAGGGGGTTGTTGATTTTATTTTATTATATTGAGGGCAGTCAAATATTTTAATTCAGAAATTGTACAAAATTTCTCATTAGAAATTCTTTTTTTTTCTTTTTAACCATTTGGAAAAATGGCTATTGTCCTCGCTCAAGGTAGAAAATCAAAAACATATCTAAAGCGTTTTATTGGTTGAATCCGCATTTTATTTGTTTTCTGATTGGTCTATACAATAATTTGTATTTTCCCTTTACTTTCAACAGAGATGGATAGTTATGTTGCCACTATGATAAAAAAGTAATAAAAATTACAAAAAAAAATTAACTCAGAAACAAATTGAGATACAGCTTTCAAACAAATTGCAATTAAAAAAACATTTTTTTCTGTACGACGTTGTAAAAAGTAATATTGTAGGATGTTTAAAAGATTAAGAATGAAATTTCATTTAAAATTGGTCCAGGAATATTATTGTTTAATCCATGGCATACGTAAGAAATGACCAGCTCCGTAGAAGTTTAAAAATTTACAGTACCGAAAAATGTAATTCATGGAGTACGTAATGTATGATAAACTCCGTGCGATTATTTATGTCATAAATTTTAGTCCTTGAAAAAATCATTTTCCAAATGGTCGTTGTAATTTGTTAAATTGCATTTTTTTAAAGATTTCTATATTACATTCATCTTACTGTTTTATTTCCTTTTATATTTACCACACAATTTAGAAAAATAGATTTTTAATAATATACATAGGCATCAAATTGTTTGTTGTTTCAAAAAAAAAAAAAATAACTACCTTAAGCCACTTTTAGGTTCTTAGCAATGGGTGTACAGATAAAATACTTTTATGCAGCACACCAAAGAAAAAAGTATTCTTTCTGAAAACTCCTAGAATCACTTATGTCGTGTTTTCTGTTTTTTAACAATAGTATTTCTTTAATATTTAATTTTCCTTTTTGAATCAAATTGTAGCAAAATGTAATATGAAACAATGCAGGGAATGAAATTTTTAAGCGACTTCATCAATTTCTTTTATTTTGGGGGAGAATTCGATTTCAGCAGATGGAAGTAGAGATTCCAGTACATTATAGCCTTTGGGGAAATCGCAAAAGGTGACACAGGGCACGTATACAGGACATTCAGTGTTATTTATCCATACAAAGAGATTATTTTCAAGTGTCATTGGATCAGAAAAGGGTATTTATACGCAATTTGAGGCGTTGAAGCAAACCAGGCTTCGTTATTGATTTTTTGAGATAATGTATATATTTTATTTATATATATTTATAAATTTTCTTTATAGAAACATTTCAAGGACAGGTTTTATGCAGTCCATAGTTGAAATAAATGTTTAATATGTTAAGAGAATTGGGAATCAGCAATACATTCAAATTGATACTTTCTTTTTCAATATATATATCATTTTTTACCTTTAAAAGATAAATAGTAAATGAATGTATTATAAGTTTTTGTTTTCATGAATAGAAATGACACAGAAGTGAGAACGCATTGATATAATATACATAGTTTAAAAATAAATGCTTCCTTGGTAACGAGTTTGTATAAAATTTAAATTTTATCTATTATATTAAAAGTCTAGAGTGTATTCCGAGAGTAAAGATATATAGAAATTTTACTTTTCATATACAGGGTGATTCATAAAAGATGGGCAGAACTTTAAGGGGTTATAGTACACTTAAAGACAAATAATATTAAATAGGAGACTAAGGGTCCCAGACATATTCCCAAGGAGATAGGGGGCATTAAAGTTTAGGGTCCGAAATTTCAAATGATTATAAAACATGGAAAAATTGGTCGATTCGTTTGCGGTTTTTGCAAAAAATTTTCTTTATGCCAGTATTTTCTTGAAATAAAATTTTAAAGTTCAATTTCAAAAAATGCCGATAGGGGGCGCTTTAGACTTTGGAGTAACAAACAACTATTTTTTAACGTTATTTTTTGTATTTCTTTAAAGGATTTCGAAAGCTTAGACTTAAACTTAAATTTTGATCTAAAAATCTGAGTCCTAACGAGTAGTTAAGTAGCATAAACTGAAATTTGAAATTTGAAACCCTTCTCCCCCAGAACAAAAATCAGATATTCCCGATCTTTGTGTCGTAGATTAGGCTCTAACTACTGCCGCGTTTTGCTAAAATTATTCTTTATGTCAGTATTTTCTTGAAAATAAATTTTAAAGAAAATTTTCAAAAAATTCCGATAGAGAGCGCTTTAGACTTTGGAGTAACGAAAAACTATTTTATACCGTTATTTTTTGTGTCTCATTAAATGCTTTCTAAAGCTTAGACTTAAACTTAAATTTTCAGCTCAAAATCTGAATCGCTGAGCGTGGTTCAGTAGCGAGGGGAGGGGGTTCAAATTTCAACTTCTGAACATAGTTCAGTTTGCACTACTTAACCATGCCCAACGATTCTGTGCTGTGATACGAGGCAAAAATACAACTTTCGTCAAGGACTGCATAGTCGGAATTCACTCATAAAGGCACTGGCACAGTTGGAAACGTCGCTCATGCAAACGTTAAAGCTCCATTCCTGACGCTAGTCACCGGGTGAAGAAGGAAACAGAAATTATGCAAATGTCAAATGGGGAAGAAGAAGAACACGTATGCAAAATTTCGACAAGATTCAGGCATAAAAACCACTGAACGGTGAGTCAAGTTGTAAGTCGCTGTAGTAATGAATCGGAAGATGGTGCCCTTCACAAATAAGGAAAATGCTGAGATGCATTTAATTTACGGAGCGGCAGATGGAAATGGTGCAGAGGCACAACGAATGTACGGAGAGCGATTTCCCAACAGGCGGTTGCCTAACCGCAAAACTTTCGAGCGCTTGCACAGACAGTTGTGTGAGACGGGATCATTTCTCGCTTCCCGGTCGAATGCAGGTCGTGCAAAAAAGGACGAATCAGTAGTTGTTGCAGAAGCCATTCTGGATGTAGTAGCGGCGCAGCCAAGTACAAGTACACGAACAGTGGCTAGGCAGGTGGATACCTCACAGTCCATGACTTGGAGGGTACTGAAGGATGAACATTTGCTCCCGTTTCATGTGCAACGAGTCCAGAAACTGTCTCCAGGGGATTATCCAAATCGTATTGAATTCGCCCGCTGGTTTCTGCAGCAGAACGCGCTAAATCCACATTTTGGACGAACTGTGCTTTTCACCGATGAATGTACCTTCACACGTGAAGGTACATTTAACACACACAATGCACATGTATGGGCGGATGTCAATCCACATGCTACGTATCCACATGCTCATCAGAGACGCTTTTCCATCAATGTTTGGGCAGGAATCCTCGGAGACCACCTAATCGGACCGTACCTTCTTCCTGAACGCCTCAACGGTAAAACATACCTCACATTTCTGCAACATGTGCTGCCAGACCTGTTAAACGTTGTTCCTCCACGCATCCGGCGGGTCATGTGGTTCCAGCACGATGGAGCGCCAGCCCATTACGTACGAGACGTCCGCAACTATCTGGACATCACATTTCCGAACAGATGGATTGGTCGAGGTGGTCCTGTTGCTTGGCCTGCTCGCTCGCCAGATCTTTCACCCCTCGATTTCTTTTTTTGGGGACGATTGAAGGCTCTTGTGTATGAGACACCCATTGAATCCCCTGAGGAACTGGTCGCCAGACTTTCCGCCGCTGTAGGGTAAGTGCTCGAAAAGCCTGATGTTTTCGCGAATGTTCGCCGTTCCATTCTTCGCCGTTGTTCTGCGTGCATAACCTCTGGTGGTCACAATTTTGAACATTTATTGTAATTACATGTTAATAAATATGCTTTGGTAACATAATCCTAATTTGTGTCTTTTTACCTCGTATCACAGCACACAATGTGTGGACATGGTAAACTGAACTGTGCTCAGGAGTAGAAATTTCAAACCCCTCTCCCCAGAAACTTAACCACGTCTAACGATTCAGATTTTGGGCTGAAAATTTAAGTCTAAGCTTTTGAAAGCATTTAATGAGACACAAAAAATAACGGTATAAAATAGTTGTTCGTTACTCCAAAGTCTAAAGCGCCCTCTATCGGAATTTTTTGAAAATTTTCTTTAAAATTTATTTTCAAGAAAATACTGACATAAAGAATAATTTTAGCAAAACGCGGCAGTAGTTAGAGCCTAATCTACGACACAAAGATCGGGAATAACTGATTTTTGTTCTGGGGGGAGAAGGGTTTCAAATTTCAAATTTCAGTTTACGCTACTTAACTACTCGTTAGGACTCAGATTTTTAGATCAAAATTTAAGTTTAAGTCTAAGCTTTCGAAATCATTTAAAGAAATACAAAAAATAACGTTAAAAAATAGTTGTTTGTTACTCCAAAGTCTAAAGCGCCCCCTATCGGCATTTTTTGAAATTGAACTTTAAAATTTTATTTCAAGAAAATACTGGCATAAAGAAATTTTTTTGCAAAAACCGCAAACGAATCGACCAATTTTTCCATGTTTTATAATCATTTGAAATTTCGGACCCTAAACTTTAATGCCCCCTATCTCCTTGGGAATACGTCTGGGACCCTTAGTCTCCCATTTAATATTATTTGTCATTAAGTGTACTATAACCCCTTAAAGTTCTGCCCATCTTTTATGAATCACCCTGTATAAGTGTTTTTTCTTCATATATTACTACAGGTTTGTATTGACAATAGAAAAGTTTACATTTAAAATTGTATGAAGAAATTAAAAATATATCCAAATATACAGGGTCATCGAAAAATATTGCCTAGATTAAAAACAACATAACATCGAAACCTTTTATGTTAAATGAGTAATTCTTTCACTACACGATAACTGGTGAACGCAAGTTTGGTTTTAGTTCATCAAAACTCGTTTGCGCGTTTGTGTTATGGATTAGTTGCGCAGTCGTCAAGGTCAGCCGATGCGCCAGACTTTAGCTGCTCAGTACAATGTTGACCGTGCAACAAAAAGCACAGTCTGTGATTTGGTATGCGGGTTATTTCATGACAAAGTTATTGGACCTTTCATTTTCGAAGTAAAAACCATGTACTGCGCAGCTGCAATCTGGCGCGTCGACTGACCTTGATGACTGCGCAACTAATATGCGCATAACACAGACACGCAAACAAATTCTGGTAAACTAAAACCAAACTTGCGTTCACCAGATATCCTGTAGTAAAAGAATTATTCATTTAACATAAAAGGTTTCGATGTTATGATTTTCTTTTAATCTAGGCATTATTTTTCGATGACCCTGTATAAAGATTACACAAAGTACTCTTCTTCAGAAGTTGGACGAAATCAATTATGTAGGTTTCATCGACCCATCTCTTAAAGTATATATGTAATGTAGTAGTAAAAAATACTTTTACATTCATAAAAACCAGTAAAAATTAAATCATATTAATGCTACACGTTTACTTTCTCATAGTCAAAGCTTTTCCATGTGTATGCGAACAACGTATTGTAACAAAACAATTAAATATTCATTATATAAGGCATAGATATAATACTTCAAAAAATTCAGATGTCTTGGTGTCAGAAATTCAACAAAAGCCAAAACTCCATACTTTAGTTTTCCATCACCAGTTCATATAAATTGATGTGATTTCTGTTAACTCAAATCACTCGTTTTATAAAAGAATATATATTTTCACCGATATTGTAAAAGCAGAATAAATAACAAATTTCTCATGGTACAATGCATCACTCATTTATGCATGGTGTTCATTGGTGTGTGTTCATTGGATGGTGTGTATAGATTAGTGTTCACCATCGCCTCTGGACTACTTTGAAAATGTTATGTAATAATCGTATTTATAAAAGAGGTTTTGGTTATATATTAATCTTATGTATAGGTTTTATAAATGCACATCTGTATTATGAAAAAAAATAAGTATTTATAGAGTTAAAATGTTAATTTAGTAAGCTGGAGTTAGAGATAGACAGTATAATATATATTTTGTTATACTTGATTTTCAGAAAAATTAATTTTTAATATTTACAGCTGTAATTTTTAATATTAACAGTTGTGTTGGGTTTAAACTTTGTATTCTATCAAAAATAACATTACCTAAATAAACCAAAAAAGTTTTATACCGAGGTAATAATATTTCACTACAAACATTTTCTGTGTGAAATTCTTTTAAGGACGTATTGATTTAATGAGTAGGGTAGGGGAGTACACAGTGAGACAGCAGCCCCTTTGACATATACTTGTAACTTGTCCTTCAAGCTGGCACACACACATAACGACCTCATCTTAGGCAGCACGTGGATGTAGTTTCGGCACTTCAGTTTCTTGTCCGACAAAATAGTACATAATTCCTTATTTCACAGTGGTTAAGGTTACATAAACGTCTATTTTAGAGTTTATTTTCGTCAATATGACATAGATTTGCTTAACCAAACCTAGCTATATCTAATAATAGACTATTTTGACAAAACGACATGAACTTTTTAAAGCGATGGAATGGATCTAACAGATGTGGCATCCATTGTGTTACAACGTAACGAAAGTACACAGTGAGACACACAGTTGTGGTACACAGTGAGACATGTGTTATTGTGTACCTACTATGCGGTTATGATGTTAAAAAAGTTATTTATTAATAAAAGAAGGATTCTCTCTCTCTCTCTTGCTTTGTGTGTGTGTGGGCATGCGTTGGCTAGGGAAATTTACTAAACGTAAGATGCTGAAAATTTGAATGAAGGTATCCCAAGGTCTGCCATTGTCCACCCGAGGCTCATTAGAAGATTAGAAGTTATCGATAGAGTGTAAAAATGTATGAGTTATGAAAATATATACATTGTCTCACTATGTACTACTTGTGGTACACAGTCAGACAATTTTCGATACTCAGTTATGTTACTTCTGTGATTTTATAAATAACTTTTTTAAAACCATTTATACATTAATATGTAGCGTATTTGTGTAGCTTAATGATGTAGCAAAATTATTTTCAAAAGAATAAAAATCTTCGCCATTTGTTAAGTAATAATAATTTCCGTCACACTGTGTACTATCCTCCCCTATACATAATAGAATGTTACTGTTGAATTGTTTTAGATCTGATTAGGCTATTTGATGTTAAAAAATACATTTCAACAGAAGGTGTCGCACTTTATTTTTGTCTATATAAGAAAAAGATTATGTTGATAAAGAATAAAATTAAAATCGCGTTGTGTTTGTTTTCCGAAGATCCTTTCCCGTTTAATGCTCTGGCAATTATGTAACGTTACCTGAAATAAATAAAATTTAAAATTTAAAGTAATCTAGAGAGGATGGCCATATCAAAACCTAGATTGCTTTAGATTACATTGCCTAAATGGGGTACACTTAAGGCTAATGATTGAGAGGATACATATTTTAAAAAGATTCTACAAAGAATACCCATTTAAAAATATTTTTACAATAAAAATAACAAAAAAAATCATTAAATAAAAATATAAAGTTTCAGATATGTTACGCAGAACATCTTAGTTAAGTTTTATTTATCAACTTTACATTTTCAAATTCGTTTATGCCAACTTTACTTATTTATTTTAATTTCTTACATCCTTTAAAATCTTATTACTCCATATAAAATAACAAGGTTTATTCATATATATCGCATGACAAAATACTGTATCTAGATTATCTAAAAATTTTTATCACCACATACTCCTTGCCCTTGGCAAAGCACAATTTTATACAAGAAGAAAAACATGGGATGAATAAAGATATATTTCTAACTGGCTCTTGTTTGTCAGGAAACGTGAGAGGACTCCATTGGGTAATCCTTATATACTGAACGTTTCGTGGCACAAATTAGATTTCTTATTTTATTAGGATAAATTATAAAATTTCACAATTCTTTTCATAGATCTTGCTGAAGAATGTAGATGCAAATATGTTGAGAAGAATTTGCACAAGATAAGAAAAACTCCATTTATTTTTAGGGTTCTGCACTTAAAAAGCTAAAACAGAACCATTATATCATCGCTCCTGTGTCTGTCTGTCACAGCCATTTTACTCGTAAACTATGGAACGTGGAAAGTTCAAATTGTGGGGAAGTACTAAAGACTATTGACCCATATATTTGCAGATTATTAAACATTCATAAATATATTTAGTAAAAAAGTAGAAGGGCTAATTAAGTTACTTGAAAAAAATATCTTTTCTTTGTATATCGTGCGAAAGATTTCGTAACGCTGAACTCAAAAATACATTTCTTTTAATTTTAGGTATTATATTTTCAAAGATATCGTCGACAATGTAGCGAAAAAATATGTCCCCCACCCTCTATTCCGAATCTACTGAAATTAAAACTGTAAAAAAAATTGAGATAGTAGAAGTTCATTTAAACATTTCACGAAAATTATAGAGATTAGGGTTAGCTGTGGTAACTGGACCACGAGGTAACTGGGCCATAGCTATTTTATAAAATAAATATTGATGTCTTCTAAATGTTAGCTTTTGTGAACAATGCATCCTAATCTCTACTTCCTAAAACAACATGTGTCAACTCAATTATAACTCGCTCTTTACTGTGAGAGGTTGTCGAAAATTTTCATTTATTTTTGTAAAAACAACTTAAATTTGGTTGAACTTCCTCGGTTTTTTATTAAAATACTGCAAGTACTTTTATTAAACGATCATTTTGTTTTTTAAGATTAGGTTTATAACTGCATCAATTTTATTAAATTACTATACATATTTAATTGATGTTTCAAATGTAAGTCCAGTGCCCCAGTTACCCCATATTTTTTTCAAAATGGGGTAACTGGGACATGTATCAGGGGTTACTGGACCATGTTGGATCCAGTTATCCCAATAATTATAAATAATATTTTGAGCTTCTCTACCGTAATAACATCCCATAATTTTATGGCAACCGCCGAAGGTGAAAGAGAAAATATTTCTTCCTTCAGAATATTAGCCGTCCATAGCGTTACCATAGCATTATGCAGCCGTTAAAATGTTTTGATTACGATTTGGTGTTCGAGTATGAACCGAGTCAGAATCGGCGCTTATCATTGTTCTACGAATAAAAATAGTAAACGTGTCCAAAAGTGAGTGTCTTTTATCTAAGTCACTACAAATGGTGACCACGGACTGTTCTTATATATAGCATCAACCTTCGTAGATCAATTGGAATATTATCCGATCATCTACATCTTTCAAAGGATACATCGTTCTACGGCGGCTCAATGAAAAGCAGATAAGTGCTTCTGAGTCATTTTCCCGATATTTTTCTGTTCTTGTATTCGAAAAATTTAACTTGCGAATTTCATTTTGGTTTGACTGTGCTATTTTCTATATTTATAACTATAAATCTTATCTAGGGTCGATGCCGCTCAAATTCATTTGTATAACAGATCGGATCCTGCGGTATGGTTTGTGATGTGCGAAAGCACATTTGCCTTGTCTACTCTCAAAGCAATAACAGAATCTCTTACAAAATATAATTATATTGTTTCGCATCTTCCACCCGATGAGGCATCAATTATTCGCGATATTTTAATGCAACCGAATGCTACTGATCCTTGTGGTGTCTTAAAAAAGGAATTAATTGCGCGCTCGAGTGAATCATCTCAGAAAGAGATACGACGGCTATTGTCAGGAAATCGGACTAGGACATAGGAACCCTTCAGATTTATTTCGTAGTATGAAACGTCGCGCGGAATCCCTAAATGTTCCAGACAAATTAATGTTAGAATTGTTTTTGCAGCGATTACCAAATTCTGCTCAGACAATTTTAGCGGCTGATTCTGAATTAACCCATGATAAAGCAGCACGAATTTTGGATCATATTTCGGAAGTTATCCCTTGGTACAGCTTCTACATTTGCCGTATCCTGCTCGAATGAAGAGGCGATAGAAGGTAAATTATTAAAATAAATCGAAAAATTAAATAAGCGCATCGATCAACTTGCGATTTCACGTGGTCGATCCCCATGTTGCTGGAATTAGAGTAAACAACGAGGACGAAGTAATAGTGATAATCGGGATTCATATTTGTTGGTATCATCGACTATTTGAAAAAAAAATGTATGGAAGAAAAATGCACAAAGCCCTGTTCTTCGGCGGGAAACGAAACCAGCATAGAGTAGGGGCGACATATTCCTTGCCTCAGATTCAGATTCAGCCAGGTGGGGAGGCCTACCAATTGGTTTGAGCTCAACTACCCAGCAATGTTTATTTAAAAAAATTACAGAGCAATTATTGAGTAATAAAGTAATGGTAGGTAATAACAAGTAATTGAGATAATGAAATAAGTATAGGTAACAATAGTAAGATAGCCGAGTTGAGCGCTTTACAGACGTATAACATATAATGTTTCTTTAAAACAGTTATAGAATTAGTGTTATTGTTAAAGTAAAAGTTAGTTTGATTAGTTCAATAGCTGATCATTATTCCTTGACTCAACAGTCACGTCGCCTGTTCATTAGAGACCGGCTCAACAGTCACGTCGCCTGTTCATTAGAGACCGGGCTACAAATGTTTCTTTTCTGGTCGACACCGGTTCGGACGTGTCAATCCTTCCTGCCAACAATGTGCAAAGACAAAATCCTCGCGTACAAACACTTTTGGCTACAAATTCTTTCCTATAGTTGTTTATGGTCAACAAATCCTTTTCTTTAGATTTTAAATTAAAAAGAAAATTTAATTGGACTTTTCTGGTGGCAAATATTAGTACACCAATTTTAGAGCAGATTTTCTTCATAATTTCGAATGGGTTCCAGACTACTGCTGAATGATTTATCATCGTTTAAAAAAGAAACACTTATTAATGTTGGCAAAACTTTACTAAATTTGACGAATAAAACCTCACATGTTCAAACTGCTTAAACTCTTTATAATTTTCGTAGATATCGAGGCACAACATACAAGCCTTTTAACTTTAACCCGTCAATAGTCGCGCGTTGGTCTTTTCCCCGGCCGAAATTCGTTATCTTCCTGTAACTCATTTCCCGTTAAAGTTACAATAGCCAAATTCCGTGTAGCTGACCTTGAGTGTTCACACTCTTGTGTAGTAAAATTGCAAGTAATTCCTGCTATTTCTTAGCAATTTACCGCATTCTTAAGTTTCAATCGGTTTAAATGACCGCGTTGCGACCACTTGCGTTAGTTGGTTTCCCCCCCTCCTATTCAGTCTTTCCCATTTCCACGAAATCTGTGATGTAAAGTTTCTTCGAAGTGCGGATCTTCTTGTTATTTCGTCTTTCTTTCTTTCTGATATTTTAAGCGTTCATAGAGTATTTTTTTTAATTTTTAAAATGTCACTTAAAATTGTTTTATTATATTAGTTGTGAAATCAGTTCGCACGAAAAACTGATGGATGGTCACTTACATTTTTTTTCATTGTCAAATATTGCGGGAATAAATTCTCAAATTGATAATCGTTTAAATATCGAAAAAAAGGGAATTTCATCATCATTATTTGAAAGAACTTGCTTTCAATTTATTACCGGAACATATAAATGAAAGAAAACAGACAATAACACTTCCAAACCATTGAAAAAGAGAGAAGAGAATATTGTGGGAATCAGTACAAAAATTGCCGTATAACCAAAAATCTGAAAAGTATCGTTTTTGTAATCGTTTTGTTTAAATAAAACAAATTCGAAAAATAAAACAATTTTCTCATAAATGTAGTATGTATATCTGTGAAGAACATACACATAATTTATTTGTATAATAAGAAAAATAATGCGAATTTTATAATGTAATAAATTACGCAAATAAAAATCTTTTTTGGATAATTCAGTGAATGTTTATACTATAATTTAAAAAAAATTGTTAAGTATTTTTCTAAAACTTATCTATTTTTAAATTTTCATACTGTAAGTAAAAATACATTTTTTTTTTTTTTTAACATTGCCGCAGAAAATGTTTTTTTTTTTTTATTATTGAAATCCAATAGTGGCTTGAGGACGGTATCTAACAAATTTAAATTTGTTGTCCTTCATCAATTGTTCAGAGTATTTTTCAGAATAATGCTTTTCAGATTACGAGAGAAAATTCATTTAACTTAAATTATTGCTGCATATTTATAATTTCGGAGAAAATGTTCTTATTGTTTTTATTATTTTAATGAATGTTATAATAAAACAATAAATTGTAACATTAATAGCTTATTTTGAAATGTACAATTGAATATTTATTTTAATTAAATAGTTGCTGTAAAACACATCCCTTTATCTTCGTTTGGCGGTTAGTGCTAGAACATCGTCTAAAATAATTTTCGAGGCTTTTATTCCGCAAAATAATTTAAATGTATAAAAATTAAAATCAACTTGTGAAAATTCATTTAGTTAATAGATTGCTGCACGTTTATGATGCTAGAGAAATTTGCTATCTCCCTGTTCTTATTATTTCGATATTGAATGTTAGAAATTTTTTAAATGAAATGTATATACGTACATGGATATATATGTATATATATATATATATATATATATATATATATATTAATTAATTGCGAAATACATGGAAATGAACCTTTCAGTGATGCTATTAACTAAAATAATTTATCAATCTTAGGATTTAAATCTATAATCGCAAATGTATTTAAATTAAATATATAATTTAAATAACTTATTTATTATTTACTTTACATAAGCGAAGTTCGTATCCAGACTTTTTATCGAAGGGCGCTGTTGCCACACTGAAATAATTAGAAAAACTACAAATCGTACATTTTCATATAAAAAAATGGAGTTAATCACAGAATCTCGAGAGCCCCATCCCCCTTCTCTTTGCTCTCATACACACACACACCCCTCACAAAATAAATAAATAAAACGTAGTTACAACATTTACATTTATAATTTCGAAGTTAAGCATTTTTTATCTTTTTCTTTATTATATATATATATATTAGTCTTTAATTGGTTATTGCATCAAATTTGATGCTTTTTCATATGTTTTAAATGGATTAATTGTCTGCAATATGCTGGTGAATTAGTGGTACTCTATTTAATTTTCTGAAGCAAGTCATAGGTTCCATTTTTATTTTGTGTAATGTTGTGTAATGTATTAATGCTAAATTTATTAATTTTATTTTATTAAATGGATATAGATGATGAATTGTAATTATATAATGCTGACATATATATATATATATATATATATATATAAGTATTCTAAGGAAGAAATATTAGAATTGAATAATGATAATACTAATTAATAAAATGTCCGGAAATATACAACAATTTATTTAATTTACGTAAATAATGATGTAATATTATCAACTTCATTTAAACCCTAGTGCGGGAGTTTCATAAAAATCTACCTAACTGTGATTCTGTCCATCCCCCCTCCCCCCCCACACACACACAAAAAAAAAAAAACTATCACTAATTTAGATTAATATTCGTAATTTTTTCCCTATTTATTGATTCATAGTAACATCAGAAATTTAATTAAATTCTTTTACTTTTTCTTTTAAATATATTATGCAAAACTAAGAAAGAGTTATTAAAAACATTTATCTAGATTCCAACTGAATATATACTTAAACGAAATAAATAATTGCTGTAAAAGGATGTACAATAAATAATTGCTGTAATCTTTTAAAGTTCAGTCAATTTTTTCACCCTGGTTCTCCGCTTTCGATCATCTGATAACATCGGCAAGTTTCCCCTACGTTTTCGTTCTGTTGGTAACGGCGGCAAATGGACCAAACCCGACTACTAACATTCTAAAAAAAGTCGCGACTACTCTCGGGTTAACATCAATTGCAATTAAATTGTACCAGCTTGATAAATTAACATAATTTTACGCCCACTGTAATAAATCCCAAAATGACATCAATATACGTCTTATGCGTGGCGCCATAGCTATAAATTAGAATAACAAGGCCGAATAAAAGAAAAGATAACAAGTAATGGAACTTTAATACATCAAGATAAGAAAGTTAGTGTATAAAGAGAGTAAAGGGAATAAACTGACAAAAAAATGTATTTTTTGAAACTATTTAGCGTCCGTTCTAAATTTTTCACTTTTTAAATATAATATTTTTAATATCATTGTTTTGTATAAAACATTTCATAGGAAGAATTTAAAATAAAAAAGTCCTTCCGGCCAGTGCCGGGAGGAAGAGGTAGCTTTCATAATCCTTATTTAAAAAAAAGCCAACTTATATCATGCAAACACACGAAGCTCAATTTAGTGGAAACCGAATATAGGAGATTCAATACTAATTTTTATCAATATAATGAATGAGAATTTCGCGAAATTAGTCAGCTTTATCCAAGCTGCTTTTCTTTAAAGTAACTTATATTTGGCTGCCAAATTCGGCAATTTCTTAAAGTGCCTGTCATTTTAAGACAACATGGTGGATGAGGCTAAGCAGTGAACTTGGTGGAGACCTTAGTAATTGCTGTGCACATGCTCACTCACATCGGAATCGGTTAATATATAGGAGTGCTGTCGCATGCAAAAAATCAGATTTTTCAAAATGTCACCCACAATAGAAATTGAAACTGCGATATCTGAGCCATTTTTTAAGGTAAAGACGAACAAAAAATGCTCCTGAATCCTTATATCAAGGTCAAATACTTAAGAAAGAAACCTTTTTCAATTTCTAATTTTTTTGCACCTCACTTTAAATATATATATATATTTTTAATTTAATGGCCGCCATTTTGAAACAAGATGGCTGATGAATCTGGCCAGCGAACTTGGTCGAGGTGTTGATGTATACTATCCACATGCCTTCTTACATCAAAATAGGCGAATACGTGTGTTATCGTGTGACAAATACAAGATCGTTTCAAAATGTTAGCCATGCTAGAAATTCAAAGTGCTATAAATCAACCATTTTTTAAGATGAAGAACAAATTTTCAGAAACAAAAACTGCTCCGGAATCTTTGTATCAAGGCCAAACACATAAAAAAATCTTTTTCATTTTCCAATTTTTTAATACCTCATTTTGAATTTTAAATTTAATTTTTTTAAATGGCAACCCTTTTGAAACAAGATGGCGAATGAAGCTGGCCAACGAACTCGGTCGAGACATCGGTATGTACTATGTACAGACCAAGTTACATCCAAATAGGTTCATAAATACGCCTGTTATCGCGTGACAAAAATCAGGTCGTTTTAAAATGTCAGCCACAAGAGAAATTCAAAATGCTATTACTCAGCCATTTTTTTTTAGATATAGACGAAAGAAAAACTGTTCCGGAATCTTTGTATTAAGGTCAAACACATACAAAAAAAAATCTTTTTCATTTTCCAATTTTTTGGTATCTCATTTAAATTTTTTTATTTTTTTATTTTTTTAAATGGCCGCCATTTTGAAACAAGATGGCGGATGAAGCTGGTCAACGAACTCGGTCGAGATATTTGTATGTACTATGTACACACCAAGGTACATCCAAGTCGGTTCATAAATACGCCTGTTATTACGTGAGAAAAATCAGGACGTTTCAAAATGTCAGCCACGCTAGAAATTCAAAATGCTATAACTCAGCCATTTCTTAAGATATAGACGAAACAAAAACTGCTCCCGAAACTTTTTATCAAGGTCAAACACATAAGAAGAAAATATTTTTTCAATTTTCAATTTTTGGTACCACATTTCAAATTTATATTTTTCTTAAAAATTTAAATGGCCGCCATTTTTAAACAAGACGGCGGGTGAAGCTGGCCAACGAACCCGGTCGAGACATTGGTATGTACTATGTATAAACGAAGTTACATCCAAATCGGTTCATAAATACGCCTTTTATAGCGTGACAAAATTCAGGACGTTTCAAAATGTCAGCCACGCTAGAAATTCAAAATGCTATAACTCAGCCATTTTTTAAGATATAGACGAAACAAAAACTGCTCCGAAATCTTTGTATAAAGGTCAAATACATAAGAAAAAAATATTTTTCCATTTTCAATTTTTTGGTACCACATTTCAAATTTTAAATTAAAAAATTTTTTTAAATGGCCGCCATTTTGAAACAAAATGGCGGATGAAGCTGGCCAACGAACTCGGTCGAGAGATTGGTATGTACTATGTACACACCGAATTACATCCAAATCGGTTCATAAATACGCCTTTTATCGCGTGACAAAATTCAGGACATTTCAAAATGTCAGCCACGCTAGAAATTCAAAATGCTATAACTCAGCCATTTTTTAAGATATAGACGAAACAAAAACTGCTCCGGAATCTTTGTATAAAGGTCAAATACATAAGAAAAAAATATTTTTCCATTTTTAATTTTTTGGTACCACATTTCTAGTTTTAAATTTTTTTAAAAATTTTAAATGGCCGCCATTTTGAAACAAAACGGCGGATGAAGCTGGCCAACGAACTCGGTCGAGACATTGGTATGTACTATGTACACACCGAATTACATCGAAATCGGTTCATAATTACGGGAGTTACAGTGTGACATAGGTCAGATATATATATATATATATATATATATATATATATATATATATATATATATATATATATATATATATATATATATATCAATTTTGAACGGAGGGTGGTTTCGGGGTCTGGGGGTCATGATCGATGAAAATATACCAAAATTTTTTGAAATCGCTTTCCTCCGAACGGCTGCAATAGGTAGCTTTTTTGTAAAGAAAGCTACCTAATATGCAGAATTTTTATTTCATATGTAAGAAAAAAAAATGTTTTATCCTTAAATTGAGATGTCTTTATATTTAATCGATTCGATATTTCTTAAAATTAGCATCCGGTTTTTACTGTGTTTCATCCATCTCTATCAAAATAAAACGTTAATACAACTTTGACTGAAAAAGATATTAGAAAAATATGTAGAAGAAAAAGGCATAACGAAAGAAATACATAACAAAAATCTATAAATATTACTTTTAGACTAATAGCATCTACAAGTCCATTTTGTTATTAACCATTATTATCATGATACACAAACAAAATATTCTAGTGTTTAGAATTTGCAAGATAAAAAAAATTAATAATTTATCCAAAAATTTATCAGCATGGTATCTGTTAGTTTTTCGCTGTTATGTAGACTTCCTAAAGAACATTATTCTTTATAATTTTTTTTTTATCTTTTGAATCCTGTTATTTTTTTTTCTTACAAAATATTTAATAAATAACATGATAATAATGTAATAATATAGTTTAATTAATACTTAATAAATCGTGGTCGGTTTTGATTTTTTTTTACTATCTCTAATACAGTTCGATGCATTATCAATAACTTATAAATAAAATCATTATAATGCGTGTGATTACTCTCATATAAGAGCGCATAAACTTTTAACTATAGTTATCCTTCAAAAGATTTACAAAATCATTTAATGAATTTTAGAAGGATTGAAGGATTTAAAAAGATTACTTTAATTTGATATAGTGATTTTGTGCAATATTTATAACCCCTCTCAAATCTTTTATTTTAATTATTTTTTTTTAGTATTTTGTACAAGTAGGAAATGTAAAAATATAATGTTCTTACAATATAAATATAGAAATATTTCCGAATTGAAAAATCACCCCCCCCCCCCCCAACGCTGAAAAGATAAAAAAGCAAAAGAAATCGTCCTTTTAAAAATATTTTTGTTTTGTGTAACCAATAATGCTTTTGAAACAAGATAAAGTAATGCATCTATAACCCATTCTAAACTGTATTTACTATTATTCGATGCATTAAATGAATTTTATAACAAGTTATTTTAATAATACTTACAAGTACCATCAGTAGATAAAGGTTTAAACTGTAAAAGTTTTCCATGCAATATTTTAGTGTTTATAAATTTCGGTCACTATATTTTGTGAATTTTTAAAAAACCTATCATATTCTCTCGTAAATTTACCAATATATTTACCCTAAATAATATTTGCTATTACCGGAAAATTACATTTATTTTATTCTTATTTGTCGAGTGTAAATCTAATTTTTACGATTTTGTGCGAATTTTGTGCAATTTCAGTTAAGTGTGTAAAACGAAACAACCTTTTGTATACAGTTTATTTAAAGCAACCTACTTAATTACGACATTTATATTAAATAAATGTGCAAAGAAAAGCACTTCGTGTTAAACGAAGTAGGGATAAAACTGTTTAAATAGATTATGCATCTATTTTTATAAAACAAGCGTGAAAGAGTGTTTTTAAAATCATTTTTTCTATATATTGAGTTTATCAATTAGAAAAACCTTTGCATAATTTATCCTACAGATTGTCAAATAGATATCTGCAAATATTGTATTCTTGTTTAAACATAAATCAACCTGCCAAGATCTTTTGAAACCGTATAAATACGCTGTCAGTTTTTTTTTTTTTTTTTTAAATCTAACTTTCAGTTTATTGAAAATTTTTAATTAAATGTACATTTCAATTCTTATGAAAATTGTTTAAAAGGAGACTTATTTTGCTTTTTTTTAAATCTATGTTAAAGATAAATTATTTTCATTTTTCTCAACAAAACAGTTGAAATAAGATAAACAAACAGTGTCAGAAGAATATTCTATATTTCAAAGCTACTAAAATTTTATATGTTTTTTTTTTTTATTTTTTTTTACTGATTAATTCTAAACTTCCAAAAAAATATATATATTGTTTTATTAAATTATGTTTAAACCAAAGATATTTTAATCGATAAGTGTATAGATCGGTGTCGATCGATCATTTCTTATCAAGAAAACAAATACCTATGAAAATTTTTATTTATTTCGAATTTTTCTGATTTGGCATTCTAAATAACTTCTGTTTTTATGATTTTCTGAAAGGAACTACAAATTATATTTATAATATCTAGCATTTTTTCTTCGTTTTAATAAATAAAAATAAATAAATAAATTCACTTCCATTTTAACGGATGTAATTAGAAAAATATTTCTTTACTCTTATTATTTTAGTGCACTCTATATATGTACATACCGGGTGTCCCAAAAAATGACTGATGGAATTTAAAATTCAATAACTTGCAAACGGTGAGAGATATTTAAAAAATTCTTGCAGCAGTGCTATGTAAGATGGCAGGATTTTTTATGCTGCGATTCTCAGTTTTAGTTACAAATAACATCGATAGATGGCGCTGCAAGCAATAACCACTAAATCCAGGCTCGATTTTTCAGACTTTCTCTTCTTCCATGCGAAAAAAAGAAGTGAAGAT
Source organism: Maratus speciosus (assembly GCA_963932465.1). NCBI lineage: Eukaryota > Metazoa > Arthropoda > Arachnida > Araneae > Salticidae > Maratus > Maratus speciosus. The sequence continues at coordinate 537,902,851 of OZ010786.1, read as the reverse complement.
TTATTGAATTGATCCCGAAGTACCAAAAATCTGGTCTGGACTGAGCGCCTATTGCTATCAGCACCATCTATTGTTTGAAATTCGAAATAAAATCAAGAATCACAGTAAAAAAATCCTGAAATCATACATAACCCTCCTGCCAGAATTTTTTAAATATATGTCACCGTATGGAAGTTATTGAATTTTAAAATCCATCAGTCATTTTTGAGACACCAGGTATATATATATATTAGTACGTCGTACAATTTCGTTTTCGATTTTTACTTAGATTTTTAGTTTGTAGCTTATATGAATGGATAATGACTGTCTATTAACACATTTTTAACTTTTCATTAAAATAAGGTTGTTTATGTAATTTCGTTTTTATTGATTTAATGTATATATTATAATAACATTTTAATAGAAAAAATACTTTTAATGGGAACGTATTTATCATATTTAACAGGCCGAAATTTTTGTTAATCATATAGTAAGAGTATATTGCTTTATACATTTTTCTCAGCTGTCTAAATTTCCAGTTATATAGCTGAAAACTGTTTTGGGTGACAAAATGGACGCCAGCATTTTATGGATGAAAAAGGGACAATCAGGTATATGTTATTAAAAAGAATATATAGAAATGATTGCCTAATTATAATAAAATACCATTTTCTGTAAACTTTTTACAGTATTTTTAGAAATAGTGTTATTTTATTACCTATAATTAGTAAAATTATCGTGATAGTACAAAATTTAGAATTATGTATTACAAAATATAAATTTCATTAATTTCAAATGAATAAAGAAAATGTTAAAATTCTAGTACCAAATTGACCTTGAGTAAATAATTGAGATTCATAAACAGCACATATAAAATCACTAAAATTGCTTGCAGATTTTAATATATTTTCAATGTATTTTAAGGTATTTTAACGCTAATTTTTTTAAATTATATGTATGCACCTGCAAGCGATTTTAGTACATATTATTTGTGCTTTATATGAAATTTAATTTTTTACTCTTAGTCAATTTAGCACTGGAAACTTAAATTTTCTTTTGTCATTAAAAGTTAATAATCCAAAACAAATAATGTCGGTTATTTAAGCATAACTGGCTATATAATATCTCTACAGTGTCTACAAAAAAAAAAAAACAAAAAAAAAAAAAAAAACAAAAAAAAAAAAAAAGATGAATGTTTTTATTCGGAAAGATGGACAATATTTATAATGGAACATATAATAGAAATCCATTCACAATGTCAAAAAATCGTTAAGAAAAATGTCCAAGTTGAACTTTCAGTTGTTGTAAAATGCATAACGAAATCATACGTTGTACAATTCCGTGCAGATCAGCGAAATATTCAAAGTGACGTCCAACAATATCGCTGCGATGTTCACGTCCGCGAGTGTTAGACTGATGAATACTCTTATGTGTTCATCATATCATATTTATTTTTTCCTTTGCAACAATTCTTTCACGAGCGGTAAAAGAATATCAGTGGATTTAAGGCGGATGAGCGTAGTGAACCCTCCACGGGTTTCACATGTCCAGCGCATTATCTGGAATATCCAAAAGGTTCAGGCCATGAAGGGAACTCTTTGAATTATCTTAAATACAACAAGATACATAGATAACTGGCGTTCAGGACATGTTGGGTTATGGCATTAAAGTGTGCTCGACACAGAAACGTACGTCCCTCTATGTTCTAGATTAGCGCTGCTTTTAGAGAAGAAAATAATGAGGCCATAAGTGAAGACTTGCGTTTGTGAGACAATTTTGTAAGTTTCACTTTCCTGACACTCTACGTGGATTGCGACATAGTTTCTATGTTACATAATCATTTTCATAATTACTGTAACTCTCTCTATTGTTCAGTTTATGAACACACTGTATTTCCTTTTTTTATGTTCAAACTTTGCAAAATTCTAAACATAATGTCCGTTCAGATATTATATTAAACTGTTTAAATATTATACTTAAAGTTACACTATATTAAAAATACTTAAAAAATGACAAAATATTTAAAAAAGGTGTTAAATTATTTTAATACTTCTTAGTACTTTCAACTATATACATAGACTTCGTCAGAGAATACAAAACTACTGTTATAATGTCTTATTTTCAAATATCAAATAGATGGTGTCGAAAGGAGTGAAATAGTGAAAGTCAATTTTTAGATGTGGAAAACATTGGAAAAATAAAAACATGGATGTAGAGGAAAATGTAATATTACGTGTTTTATGTTTCTTTAAGCAAACTGAGCCACGTTATGGGCATGTTGTTGGATAAAACGTCATTACAAATGGTATTTTCCTTAGTAATAATTTCTATTGATTCGCGGATATCTAAATTAGGATAATTCTTTAAGCGGATGTAATTTTTGTATCTTCGAAATTAACTTGTATATTCTGCTTCTGGTTAAGTCTTGCGAGTGTTGTTTTTGGCCGGTTGTACTTCAAATCTCTCAAATGTTCTTTAATACGATCTTTAAGTTTGCGAGATATCATTCCTCTGTATTCGAAATAGATATTTTCCATATTCAGTGGAATTACATATACTCCAGAAACTTCACCTCTCGGGATTCATATTCCAAAAGTACATTCCAGAACTTTTCGAAAAACTCAGACATGCATTTTTTCGCTTTGGCGTAAATTTAATCGCCACTCCTACAATAAAATTGAAAGATCAACTTAGTGCCGAATTAGACGCGATCCCGAAAGATGAAGTTTCTTGAGTATATGTAATTCCACTGAAAACAGATAATATTTATCTCGAATAAGTAGGAATAACGTCTTATTAACTTAAAGAACATTTGAAATATTTAAAGTACAACTGGCCTACAACAGAGCTGTCAAGACTTAACCAGAAGCAGAATATACAAGTTAATTTCGAAGATACAAAAATTATATGTCCTTAAAGAATTATCATGATTTAATTATCCGTGAATCAATAGAAATTATTACTAAAGAACATACTGTTTGTAATGACGCTTTATCCTACAGAGTTTTACGCTTTATACCCAGAGTTTGGCTCAGTGTTCTTAAAGAACCATATATTCCACTTCCCTCCATTTTTATTACACGACTGAAAAGAAGGGTTATGTGTTTCACGCGTATCTGTGTAAGCGGAGTTCTTTATACCCTCGAAACATTCCAACTGCTGGATGGATTTTAATGAATGAGGTCTCTATCGATTAGTCTTAACGACCCGGTGGTTATAGGCTAGGTTTTGTTTTTATAAATTCAAAATGGCGCCCGTAAAATACAAAATGGCGGTAGAGACGAAAAAAATTTACGCACCCCATCGAGTGGCATATCATTGGATAGGTCTTTCAAAATGAAGACGATGTTTCATTGACTATTTTACAATCAGAAGCTCCGTTAAAATAGTATACAACCTGGAAGTTGTGTAGGTAGGATCTCTAGCTTTACTGCAACTCTAACCATCATAGACATCTATAGACCTCATCAAAACAGTGTTTTTAGATAGGAACTAACAATTAAACACAACTTAAAAGTCATCAATACAAGTATATAAAAAATAGGTAAGTAATATAAACAAGTAATGTAAAAAAAAAAATATTTTAAGTCAATTCCTACTTAGGTCAATAAGAATTTTTTTTTCTCCCATTCTTCTTGCCTCTTGAATGGCGCTTAAAATACCTTGATCAAGAAGTGGGCTCTCTCGATTATTGAAAATTAATTAATTTAATTTATTTAATGAATTAATATTTGAAAAAACTGGATTAACATCAAGTGTCATCCACTACAAGTTAAAAAAAAATTTTGAGCTTGATTGGATGAATAATAAGTATTTTATTAACGATTGAAAATTTGAACAGGATATATATAGCGAGAGTGTGATCTAATAGTAGGAATTGAAAAAAAAAATAGTTTCACATTGATGAGAAATAATTAATTAGTTCGCTTTTTACGCAGTCCGTTTTTTTTATTTTTAAAATTTAATTGTTTATTTTTCCAAAGTTCTCCAGATCTAAAAATTGACTTTCACTTTCACTCCTTTCGACAGCAACTAAGTGAAATTTGAAAATAAGACGCTAATGACAGTAATTTTTGATTCTCTAACGAAGGCTATGTATATAGTTGAAAGTACTAAGAAGTATTAAAGTATTTTAACACCGTTTAAAATATTTTGTCATATTTTAAGTAATTTTCTCATAGTGTAAATTTAAGTTTAACTTTTTAAAGATAAATTTCACATTCTATTTCTTTATTTGTTGATATTTATATTTTTATTTTTGTAGGTTAAAAAATTACTGAAATCCAGAAATAAAAAATTCCACTACATATTTCTGTAAATATCCAGAAGGGTAAAATATGCCAGTAATTTTTAAACTTTAAATTAATTACCTAACTAGTAATTGCATTTTATTTAATTATTCTTATACTAAAATACCACAAAACCATCATAAAGGATTTTTGATTTTCCCTACGTAATAAAACACACTTTTAAACATTTATAATTTTGAAAGCAGTCTTTAGCTGTAATCTTTTAATTCAATAAAGAAAAGAAAATGCCAAGTATTTCCGTGCTAATATTTATTTTAAGTTTTCTTTTCAAAAAGTCTTACCAAACAAAATTGCAAATCTTTTTTCTTATAGATTGTCTTGGAAGTTCTTCTAATCTATTAGATTACTTCCATTAACCAATCAAATTAAAAAAATAATATATTTTGAAAGTTTCCCATTACATTTTCATCATACTTCTCAAAAATTAAAGAAAGAAATATAATTTTTTTTGTAATAAAATAAACATTCTTTTTTGTATGTTTAAAGCGATGCATATTTTTGTTCAACATTTAGAACTTCAAAACATATTTTCCCTCATAATAACTACGGAAGGAAAAATGATTATTTAATTTTAAAAGGTATCTTGCTTTACAAATGAGATTATGAACTTAAATTTATTAGTGACTGCAGTGGTTGCTTGTGACTGGCTCTTTCTAAGGCTCTAAAACAATGACTGCTAAATTCGTTATTTTCTTACCACTAAATTTTCAAACAAACATCATTATTTTATCTATAGGAAAAAAATTCCTAACAAGTAAGAAATATATTTCTTTAAAATAATAACGGTAAAGAAGGTATAATATTTTTAGTCACGCGTTTAGTATCTCAAAAAGACAATCACGTGCGCCACTCAATGATTGTATGGTGTTGCTTTATTTCACACTAGCATACGCTGGCATGGCTTTGCTCGCGTAATAGTTGAAATGTGCCAAGTGATATTTGCATGACTATTTTTTTTTATTAGAAGAACACTTTTTGAAATAATTCAAAAATTACAAATTAAGCCACAGTTTGACTAAACTTCATTATAAAAGTGCAATAGGCAGAAATGAGATTTTAATTAATAAGAAGAACTAAAACCAATTCCAATTAAATGATAATTTAGAAAATATTTTGAAACTTTTATGCTCATTTCATACATTCATTTCAGCATTCGTTTGAAGTTTTGAATTTTTTAGAAACCATCTTAACACATTTACATCTTAAAATTCACAATCATGTCAAATTCCAAGATTCTTGTCTAAGAGTCTACCACCTGTTTGGTGTTAGTGGCACAAACATAAAATGCCGAAATAGAGCTGAAATAGAATGTCTCGAAAAATGTTGAAACAGACACTGTCACCATTAATTTGTAAATATTAACCTTGAAATCGATTGGTATTTCCTAATATTCTATAGAAAACGGAATTTAGATGTTTTAAAAGGCATTCTTGTTGTTGCTGCCAACCAGGTGATAGTAACACCGGTATAAAATATAGCTTGTACATGTACAGGATCAGGCACTATCACTCTTGATTCGCAACCAATAACTTCTGTAATCAGTTTATTATTTCCTGAGATTCCATAAAAATCGTAATTTAGGACTCTTTTAGAATGCTTTTCACTCCTTCCTTTCACTTCACCCCTTTTTAATTTCGAATTTATTTTCAACTATTCTTAGAGGACATTTATATTTTATAAGTAACTACCGTACTATATTTGAAGTTTCTAGCCTCTTCAGCACCGCAGAAATCGCAATTTAGAAAGTTTTTGCTCCTGCAACCCTCTAGGGTTTGTGGCACCGACATAAATTATAGCTTATGTTTGAGTAGGTTCTATCGCCATCACTTTGCAACCATTGTGTTTGAAATTGGTTTCGAATTACATAGGATTGCATAAAAATCGTAATTTAGAACGCTTATAGAAAGTTTTTCACTCACTTCATCTTTTTAAATTTGGAAATTTCTTTCGACAATTTTTAGAAAGCATTTGCATCTTTGAAGTAATTATCATTCCAAATTTAAAATGTTAGACCCCTCTCAGTAACGCAAAAACGCAATTTAGAAGATTTTTTGCTCCTATAACACCCAGATGATAGTGACAAAAACGTAAAATATAGACTATGTTAGAGCGAGGACTGTCACCATCAATTTGAAACAATTAATTCTGAAATCGGTTTATATTTTCTGAGATTTCATAGAAATCGCTATTTAGAACGTTTTTAGAACGCTTTTCGTTCATTTTCACTCCTTTTAAATTTCAATTTTTTTAGGAACTCTTCTCAGAGAGTATTTACATCTCATAAGTAATTACCATGCCAAATTTTAAGTTGCTAGCCCCTTCAATATCACAGAAATCACAATTTAGAACGTTTTTAAAAATGCAACCGCAAGGTGGTAATGACGCCGATATGAAATAGATCCTATATAGGAGCCACGGCTGTCATAATCAATTTTCAACCATTACTTTTGAAATCAATTGGGTACTTTCTGAGATTGTGCAGAAATCGCAATTTAGAACGTTTTTTAGAACGTTCTTCGTCCATTTTCACCCATTTTAAATTTCGAATTTTTCAGGAAATGTTCTTAGAGATCATTGGTATCTTATAAGTAACTACCATTCCAAATTCCATGTATCTGGGCCCTTCAGCTACACAGAAATCGCTATTTCGAAAGTCTCTTTGCTCCTACACCCCCTTTAGGGCTAGTGGCACCGACATAAAATGTAGCCTATGTTGTCGCAATGGTTGTCACCATCATTTTGACACCATTATTTTTTAAATCGGTTTGGTACCCCCTTTAGGAATAGTGGTAACGACATAAAATGCACCCTATATTGGAGCAAGGGTTGTCACCATCATTTTGACACCATTTTTTTTTTATAATTGGTTTAGTACTTCTTAAGATTGCGTAAAAATTGCCATTTAGAACGCTTTTTGTGCATTTTCACCCCCTTTTAAATTTCGAATTTTTTAAGAAATGTACTTAGAAATCATTTATATCTAATAAGTAACTACCATGCCAAATTCCATGTATCTGTACCCTTCAGTTACACAAAAATTGCAATTTCGAACGTTTCTTTGCTCCTGCACTCCCTTTAGGTCTAGTGGCACTGACATAAAATGTAGCCTATGTTGGAGCAATGGTTGTCACTATCATTTTGACACCATTGTTTTTTAAATCGGTTTGGTACCTCTTGAGATTGCGTAAAAATCGCCATTTAGAACGTTTTTCAGAACGCTTTTCGCGCATCCCCCCCCCCACCATTTTCAATTTCGATTTTTTAAAGAAATGTCCTTAGATATCATTAGTATCTTATAAGTATCTACCATTCCAAATTCATGTTTCTAGGCCCTTCAGTAACACAAAAATCGCATATTTAGAACGTTTTTTGCTCCGGCACCCACATTTGGCCAGTGTCACGGATATAAGATATAGCCTATGTTCTAAGTTGGACTAACACCATCATTTTGATACCCTTACTTTTGAATTTGGTTCGGTAGTTCCAGAGCTTACCTCCTACAAATAAACAATTTTTACCTCTTTATAATATTAGTATAGATAGACTATTCTTTTAATGGGTAATAAGAAAATTAAATTTAAAGTTCCAATTTGTATTTTTATAAAATTAATTTTGAAGTTCCAATTTGTATTTTTATCTTAACAGGTATACATTTCAATATAAAGTGCTCATCCTTTAAGCTACCACTATTACAAAATCTTGACTGTCGTGGAATGTTAACACTTGGCATGCTGTAGAAATGTACTATGAAGATTTAAATGTTATTTACGATTAAATCTGTCAAATAAATTGAAACGCGATATTATATAAACGTTTTTGTATTACATAAGCTCATGAAAAATGCCAACGAATGATATTACAAGGGATAACATTTCTTGGACATAGAATGCCACATTTATTTTTCCTGAAAAGTCAATTTTGAGATTATTGTAAGTAAAGAAGTTAAGTATAAGTTAAATTTGCAAAATCAAAAAACCCTACTGCGTAAAAATCGAACAATAGTCAATGAAACATCGTCTTCATTTTGAAAGACATATCGAATGATATGCAACTCAATAGGGTGAGTATATTTTTTCGTCTCTACCGCCATTTTGTATTTTACGGCCGCCATTTTGAATTTATAAAAACGAAACCTAGCCTATAACCATCGGGCCATTAGGACGAATTGATAGAAACCTCATTCATTAAAATCCATCCAACCGTTGAGATGTTTCGAGGGTATAAAGAAATCCACTTACACAGATACGCGTGAAACACATAACCCTTCTTTTCAGTAGAGTAATAAATAAGCGTGAGACAAAGGAAAACGATGCTATACCTACTCTGCGACATTTCTAATTGCAGTTCCGCAGATAAAATGCATATCAGCTTTTTCCCTATTAGTGAAGGGCAACATCCTTCGATATGTTCCTAAGGCGACTGACAGTTGCATACACGGTTCAACCGCTTTTATGTATTTATCGCGGCAAAATTTTGCATACGCGTTCTTCTTCTTCCCAATATTACATTTGTGTGCTATCAGTGTCGTTCTTCTCGTGATAACTCTAAACAGGAATGGAACTTTAACGTTTGCATGGACCAAGTTTCCAAATGCGCCAGCATTTTCGCGTTTTATTTCCGACCACACATTCATTAATGAAAGTTCTTTGCTTGGATCCATACTAACATCTCTGAAAGTTTTGCCATATTTTATGAAAGACCCTGAAATTTAGTCTTTATACTGATAAACTGTCATTTTTTTATTATTCAGTGTTTACTTTCAAAGAATATTTATAAATCAATTTGCAATAGCCCTTTTGAAACTGTTAACTGGGAAGATGCCATAACACAGAATTAAAATAATATATATATAAATATATATTTCAACAATAAGCAGGGAAAGTCAGCAGTGGAGTAGAGAGACTAAATTCCTGTCATTGGAAACTATTCTCAATGAAGAAGATATTAGAGGGGGAAATCTGTTCTCAAACTTCTTATTCTATAAAATACTTAACATTATTTCTACCGGCGTCAAATGACGCCTCTTAGGATGTCGATATATGGTTATTGTATTTGCAATTCTTAAACGAAGGCAAACGTACGATTAAAAGGATTTGTGATTAGTTTAATTAAAAAATTACTCATAAAATATCAAAATCTTAAAAGATGTCATTTGACTTCGGTAGAAATAGTGTTAAAAATTCCAATGTGTTACAATTTCCAATTATTTTATTTTACTAGAACCAAAAACATATTTTTTAAAGGTATTTCTAAATGCTTATGGAGTTCTACGTATCACGGTACTTCTTAATCTGAAGTATAAAAATACGAACTTTACAAACAATTGGAGATATCGGATTTTTCAAATCAGAAAATCCACTTCAATCAGAACTTTACTACGTGCTTAAAATTAAAGTAATGGAATTATCTTGTGTATGCTGAGCTCACTTCGATCTCACTTCTGAGCTCACTTCCGAGTTCAATCCGAACAAGATTCGGATTTGTTCAAAATCCGAAGTTGTTAGCAAAATTATCTTGATCAGTGTCCGGTACTAGTTACTATCTTATAAAGGCAGCCTTGGTTTTAATGAGATTACTTTCTGCCTTTTTCAACCTCTGTGCGTATTAGCGAAATTTATCATCCGGTTTACTTTTAATTTTCTGATGTGCGTTTGTTGTTTCGGAATCTGTGACTAATTGTTTCTGCTGGAGTTTTATGCCAATTAGGGAGTTTTGACCAATTTACCTGGTATAAAAGTGGGATCAAAAGTTATTATCGTCAGATCTTGGTTACAAAACTAACTTAAAGATGATTGCGAAACCAGTCCTTCTGTTTTTTTTAGATTGAAGCTTGCCACGTTCTCTTCGGGATCGGAACTGTAGAAATTAGCCGAGTAGAATCTGTCGTCATGGGTCACAGACAATTTTAGCTACCAATCATTAAAGCCGTCTCGCAATCATGAGTTGCTAGTTTATGTGTTAAATAGTTTATTGCACTTGTAAGCTAATCTCTTTCTTGTAGTAATAATTTTGATTGACCTCCAACACATTTGTCGATATCGTTTGAGCAGCCAGTCTTCTATATAAGTATGTTAATTTTAGATTTAGTAACCTTGTATTTTTTGTATTATTGCATGCAAATTTTAGAACTTACATTTAGAGATTACCTTTAAGTACAGAGGCGTGAGGGTGAAGTTAAAAATCTCCATACAAGTCATTCCTGATGTTAATTGGAGTAAACAGTCTTTTTAAATCTAAAACCTCAGTATGTCTGAAAAACCACCGTGGCAATAACATAATGAGTTTGAAAAATTTGCATCCACATTTAAGGTTTTATACAATCTCGTGACAAATTACTATATCAATATAAAATACCTGTGACAGTTTAAAGCTGGACAATAATTTCCACTATAAGAGAATCAAATTAAGTTAGCATTGATTCACCCCTCAGACACAATGTTAGTAACGTAAAAATATGCGATCGCAAGGTAAACGCATCCCTCTATTTGAGTATTTTTTTTTTGTTATAAATACTTAGGCATACTAGCACCTCCTGATAAATCAAAAGACACATAAAACATAACTTCCACTTTAAAATGTAAGAGGATCACAAAAATAACTGAAAAATAGAACCTCTAATTTGAATTTTTGTATGCTTGCACTGAACATAATTAATTATTTATTTATATTTCCGAGGGAAAGTTTGCGCATATCTATGCGTTTTCCACGCTACTCAATGAAATTTAAATAACTCGAAAATCTGTATGCGATTCATAGGTCATTAATCAATCGTGTGCCATCGAATGAACTATATACTGGTTATAGAAACCACCTGCGTAACTGAACATAAAAGAAATATATGGGAACGTCCACTGTTACTCTTGTGACCATCAGAGCAAAGTTACATATACATTTCCAATTCTTTTATTACAAAATATATTTAGGATAAATTTGATGCAACTACTTAAAAATACATGTACTCTACTTTCATAATCCATATACAGTTAGTAACAAAAAGCATTTTAGTTGCCTTGATAATAAATGAAAATTTTGTTATTCTTGTGACAACAAAAAAAATGTAATTTTTAAAAATTGCGTTTGACGCAGAAATTCTGTGAATTATATGAGACTATAGAAATAAAATTTACTGAATATAGCAGAATAATTATATCTTTTTAAAAAGCATTAATCATTGAACTCATCTGAAAACCCATGAATTAGTTACATTTGATTTTGCAAAATGCTAAGTGTTACTCTTGTAACATTTTGTCCATAATATAATTTTAGCAAAAATTCAGTTTAAATACTAAATAAAATAATTAAAATAAGTTTAAAAAATAGTTTTTCATAGAGAAAAACTGTTAAGGATGGTTTAATTTTAAAATAACATAAAATAAGGTAAAAAATTCTAAAATTAACAAACACTGTAACCACATAGCAACCTCTCAGTTTCTGCTACTTAACAGAATAAATCATTGTTTTCATTATCAATAATATCACTTGCAACTTTTTCTGTATCATGATTTACTTAATGAAACACAAATTCTTTGTACGAATCATGTTAGTGTAAGGTTTGTAGTAGATAGTGTCATTTTTCATGGTTTTAACACATTTTATTTGTTGAATGCCCTTCGCTGTTGGTATTTTCTCGCAAATTAATGAAACTTTATTGTTTTATTTCTTTTGACAAATAAGCAGTATATCTTATAATTGCTTTTTTAGCACGCATTTCATTCCATATATATGATTATACAACAATGGTTATTTTTTCGGCATTACGAAAATAATCCCTTGTACAAGTTTCAATGAATGTGTGCCACAGAAATGGATTTAGTTGCTTTCGAAAAATTTTAAACATTTAGAATTGGTTTGTTTAACTGTTACTTTTTCAAAACATTTATCAACGTTTTGAAAAAGTAACAGTATTGATGAAGATGTTGATAAAAGTTTTTTCAATGGCAAAACGTCTATCTACGTTTTGGTATTTGCAATAACTTATAAGAAGATCTGTATTATGGGCTTCCGTTTGAAATAATTCTTTGATGTTATCTCAGCAAAATTAGACATTCTGAATTCGTAAATTCCAATTATCATGTATCTCGACAGACAAAGTCATTAAATCCATCACAGGAATGCTTAATGCAGGAAATACACCAGTTACTACATTATGAATTGCTTGATTGTTTTCGTGACAGCAACAAATGGTGATATTCTGGTGAGTTATTTTCTATTGTTTTATGAAACTAGGCTTTAAAGCTGCAAAGGAATCTCCAATTTTTCAATTTAGGAAAGCTTCTTTAAACAAAAAAGGTATTCTCTTATTAAATGTCCTCTAGAATTCATGAAAATATGCGACCTTTTTCACTCTTAACTAACGTAGATTTTGCTCAAGAATGACCTCTTCTTAAATCTTCATCGACATAAAATTCTTCAAAGCTGTAAAGTTAGATTTTTTTCGTTACAGTATCTGAGGTTAGCTAGTAATCTTCTTTTTCCTTTTCTTAATATTTCCATTTTCTTGCTGAAGCATTTGCTGGTTCAAAGATTTTTCTTCACCTTATCGTAATATATTTTGTTTTGTTTCTTTCTCACAACAACATATTCAATTTTATTCTTATTTTTTCTCTACAATTTTTGGCGCTTAGCAGAATTTTTCCTGCTCTTTAAAACAATGTCGTATATAAGAAGCAATATAAAAATCCTTCCTTTAAAATATACTATCAGAATCCTTTTCATAAGAGTTACTATAAGAACCTCTGTAGGTTATACAGCAGAATTTAGTAAACGAAGCTTTACAAAGCCTATAAAATATCTAATCAAAAACCATGTGCTTCAAACCAAAAGAAAGCACAAAAATTACATGAGATGAGTTGCTTTATTATATCTTTAATTACTTGACATGATTATTTTATAATCTTAAGTAATACCAAAAATGAATAATATTAAATCCACGTATTAAAAAAACACTAATAAAGAGAATTTATCTTCCTTAAAAATTACAAAATAACCTTAGTTACACCTAAAACTATTTCAAGAACTGCTCTAATAAAAGAAAAAAAATTCTTTAAGCATTCTGTTTGTTTTGGTTGTAACGCAGTGTTATATCAAACTATCGACAAAAGTATTATGTGTTACTCCTGTGACACAGACGTTTGTTATTCTTGTGACAGCTCCCCAGAGCCTATTTCATGCATAGCATAAACAAAATATTTAATGTAAAATATGTCTTATACCTCGAAATCAGAGAATTAGAAGGTTTGGGTAAAAATTCTAAGTAGTTTTATTATTATTATTATTATTAAAACTGTTGTATGTTTTCCATTACTCTTGTGACATTTAAGTATTAACGTTTAAATACAGCCAAAAATATATTAAAGACCGTATTTAAAAGATTTTATATATGTAGATCTTAAAGATATGATAATAGTGTGTTGATTTGAATGCTAAGTAATTTTAATGAATTCTAAAAAGTAAAAAAAAAAATCATACATTTCAATAAGTTGTAGTTTAAGCTCAAAGGTAAATGTAGTTTTATACTGTTAGTATCCAGCTCATTTTCAGTAAACACTTATTCTTATGAAATTAAAACTTACAAATTCATATACACCAACTCTTTAGCTTTAAATTGATGTATCACGCTTATATTTCCGTTTAAAAAAAATCAACAAAAATTCTTTTCTGCCGTGGACGTTTCCATATGCACTATAAATGTATGGTATTTTACGAACAAACAGGGGACATAAAAAAGCTGTTTAATGAGTTATAGGTGAAATCGACTGTGTTCCCTCCAGATTCAGAGGTTTATCGGGTCTTTCGTACTTTTTAATATAAAATATAAGGTGGCCATAAATAAACTGACAGTACTCAGAGTGTTCTGTAGCGCGATTTAATTAAGCTAATGACACCAAATTTTGTAAGAAGATTAAACAAGACGGAGGACGAAGGATTCTTCGAAAAAATAGTTACGAAAGAAACCGCTAGGGAATATGTGGCGCTGTGTAACAGAAAAAATAGTTTTAAAAAGTGTAGAATTATTACTGAAATAAAATTATCTTGTATTTAGCACATTTAAGGATTTAATTCAAGCTCAATATGACAACAGTTTTAAAAAGAATAAAACTTTATATAGTCTGCAATTTCGCTTTTTGAGTTCCTAAAGCAGCAGCAACAGAGAAGAAGTTCTTTATTCAAATTTCACGTTATTCTCTTTGGCACAGAGCAATATTTTGGGCTTTTAAATGCAATGTGTTACTTTTGGAAATCATTTGATTTAATGCTATGTGCAATAATGTCTCCTTCTTTAGTCGAGCGTGCGTTACTTGTGAAATTCTTTTACCTGAACTAGTGCAACCGGTCAGCTTCTCTTCGTGCTTTTAGAAAACACAAAAATGCGTAAAGGTAACGGTCCTTTGTCAGTTAATGGTTTAAAAGTAATGATTGCGAACTTTGAAAAAACAGGTTATCTGAAGTTTCAGCTAGGCAAAAGACAAAAAACCGTACCACAAGATACAATCGAATAAGTTGCAACGGTGATTGTCGACACAGTGAAGACAATATTGCTGCCTCTTCCAGCACTCGTGGGGCAGCTCGGAATCTGAATATGCCTTATAATACGGTTTGGGAAATTCTACGAATGATTATCAAATTATATACGTACAATATCAGTCGTGTTAAAGAGTTGCGTAACACTGACCGTGATAAACGGTTAACCTTTGTTCTCACATTCCTTGCCAAAATGGAAGTTGATGACGCTTGGCTATGGAAAATTTTGATGGGGAGACGAGGCCCACTTTTACCTGAATGGAACTGTAAATAGTCAGAACTGCCGAATTTGGAATAACAAATCACCAAATGCATTCAAAGAAATTCCCCTGCATTCACCAACGGTAACTGTTTGGTGTGGTTTCACATCGGAAATGATTGGACCAGAATAGGTCCCTTCTTTTATGAGAATATTATCTCGAAAGGATCGGAAACCTGTTCTGTTACCGGAGAAAGATATCGCCAAATGTTAAACAACTTTGCCATTCCGGCACTTCAGCAAAGGCAGTGCCTCGATAAAATAATTTTTATGCAGGATGGAACCTCTCCACACATCGCCTTGTGGGTACAGTAGCTGCTACGACATAAGTTCACAACAGAAAGCCTCTTCTTTCGAACTGCTAGGCCACCTTGGTCCCCTGATCTAACGCCATGCGACTTATGGTTGTGGGGTTGCCTACAGTCCAAGGTTACCATGCAGTTTGCCAGGACCGCGCTATATTGATGGATAACATAACACGGAGTGTACGAGAGATTCCTGCAAACATGCTACTCTCTGCTGTTGTGCATGTTGTGCACAGAATGCAATATGTGGACCACAAAAACGGGGACTAAATTGAACCTGATTTCAATGTGCTTAATAAAACGTAATTTTATTTTAGTATTGATTCTGCATTTTTTAGAACTCTCTTTCTGTTACGCAGAGCCAAATATTCCCTAGCGGTGACTTTTGGCACTATTTTTTGCGGAATCCTTCGTCCCCCGTCTTGTTTGATCTTCTTACAAAATTTCACGTCATTATTTCAATTAGGTCGCGCTACAGAGCACTCTAAGTACTATCAGTTTAATTATGGCCACCTTGTTTATTTATTTGCACGTTTTACCTTAAAAATATATTTTTCTTTCAAGAAAGAAATAATAATTTTTTCTTTATACCACAATATATATAACTATTCCTAATACTTACTTGTTTTTTAAAAAAGTAGTCCGAATAACTTTTGTCAAGAAATATACAAAAAGTTCCCCTAAGTGTATTGGTTAATCCCATTTTGAGCATAAAAGAAATATTGTTGTTTCTTAGAAACGTTGTCCGTTTTTATTATTTTTTAAGTTTTATTTTATCGAATTCCTTAATTTTTAATCTAAAAGCTTTCAACAGATTTCATAAAATCCAATAAAAATAATATTTTCTGAAGGATTTTTTTTTTTTTTTTTTTTTTTGTAAGAAAACAACAATTTACGGAAACAGACATAATATAGAATCTTATTTTTATAGTAATATTATTCTAAATTGTATTTTTGATTTATGTATTTATTCAGAAACAGTTAATTGAAAATATCGCTATATTTAGCCGCTTTATTTTTTGAAATTTGTGGAAAAAATCTTTCAAATGCAATTTGTCTAGAGACACACTCTTAATTTTATGATTTTTTTTTTATTTTAAACGGATTTTATGTAGATTTAATATACATGCATACAGATATATTACATGCTGCTGCATTATTACTATATCCTAGTCAGGCATTGGTGAGGTTGCATAAATTCCGTGCCACTCAGTGAGAACATTGCTGCTGAAAGTATCAATATGGTGAGATATTAACAGCTGTGGACAGGCAGAATACTTTTCAGTTGACCAATTTAACCAATTCTATCTATTTTTTTGAAGTGATGAGATTGGCAAGTTCAATCGACACACCAGCGATCCATGATGCAGTCAAATGCAGGTCCGGCCGCATGAGTGCTACGTAATGGACTAACCAGGTAGTTTTCACAGCAAAACATATGCAAAAATCACCCATGTAATAATAATTCTTCTGTATAAGCAAAATTTGCTGCAGTTTAAATAAGTTTAAAAATACTGTATAAAAGAGCAAATAGAGTAAACTCCCGACTATCCAGCTCACGACTATCCGGCCCTTCGTAAAATCAGGCCTTGTAAAAAAATGAGGTATTTTGCAAGCGGCCGAGACAGGCAGGTTCTTGTCCGTAGGAATGTGCTAACACAACAAGAAGGAGCGAGAAGTGATTACAGAATGCAATAGCAGAGACAGTCATCCATCAACTACTTTTTCAAAAACTAAAAACTAAGTTTTGACTCTTTTATCTTATGCATAACTTTTCATATTTGTGCAATCATTTATTATTAAACAGTAAAATAAGATTTACTCATTTTTTGTTACGAATTAAGCTTACGTTTTACTTTAATGCTTATTTTGAAACTGTATGTACTGTATATATAAAATGTGTCTTAAAATGTGTAACATGTGTTTTAATATAACGGGAGGGGGCAGGATGTGAGTAAATATTTATAAAACTCCGGCCGATCCGGCTTTTTTGTTATCCGGCCTAGCCTTCCGCCACATTAGGCCTGATAGTCGAGAGTTTACTGTATGTAGAACTTTTAATTAAAAAAATAAGTTATATTACATATGCTAATCAATATAATCTTATATATTTTTCAATATAAAATTATGTACATATATATTTAAGAAGCATATTTTGTCTTATCTGGTATTAAGAGATTTTACACAACAGCATGATTTTAAAATGGTTAAAATAATATTATATTTATATTTCTTTAGGATAAATATTATAAATTATGCTAAATATTGAATTACATTTCACAATATTTATCTCCAACCACAATAAAATAAAAATAATTATAATAAAATTTAAATTATCTTAGTTACTCTTATGACAACCTATCATGCACTTTTGGCTCCGCTGTTCATTTACGGAATCTTATCGTAAATGGCACTCATTATGTGTGCTCTAGCAATATTTGGGAAATAACCTCCCATTTACTCATTTTCATTCAAGCAGAAATTATTACGCACTTACACTAATGTGCTTAATAATAGGATACGTAATGTTTATTGTTTCGGTAGTTATTACGTATTATTTTCTCCTTGCTAAGCTTTACATAATCATAAAGGATATTTGATGAGATTTTGTGTAAGTCATCTGTTCAAAAAACGAAAAATTTCTTTACCAAATGAATAAAAGTCATTTTGTGTTATAGATTGTTTTCAAATATTTTTTTTAAAAACAAATTCTCATTTTTTATACAATAATAGTAAATGTTCGATGTCTCCAAGAACAGGCAATTTATAAACTTCTACTATTAAATCTGAAAAAAAGAATATATGCAGCGTGTTACCGAATTTAAACGACAAATTTAGAGGGTTCATAATATGCATAAAGAAGATGCAAAATTGCCATAGAACATGGGGTAGCAAATCACTTATTGAATCCAAAATACACGGTGTTTCAGCCTAACTAAACTTGGGTAGAAGATAATAATTTTAAGAAAAATATAAACATTTCAATGAAGATGCACCAATATTTACCTTATTTTGCTTGAAATTTTATAACATCACGATAAGTTCTGGAAAAACAGGGCGCTCAAACAATCAATCATACCGTATGAACTGGTAATCGCATTCCAGTATGTGAAGCGTCAAGTGGAAACATCTACCAAATTATCATATTTACAACAAAGGTGAGAATGTCTGTTAAAGTTTTTATATAATATGCTTCAGCTTTATTATAGTCAACCCAAATTGAGTTAGGGTAGAACACCCGGTATTTTTAATAAAAAATGTTTTTTGCGACCCCATGCTCTATGATAATTATTCATCTACTTTATGCTAATTATCACGCCTATGAATTTGTTTGCCGAATTCGCACTGTATTATAAAACAAGTAAAAATTACATTTAAGAAATAAAAAAAACCCTACTGCATAAAAAACGAACTAATTATTTCTCATCAATGTGAAACTATTTTTTATATTACTTACCTATTTGTTTATTTACTTGTATTGATGACTTTTAAATTGTATCCAATTGCTAGTTCCTATCTATAAACACTGCTTGATGTGGCCTATGAAGTTATGAGTTGAAGTGTCTATGAAGGTTAGAGTTTCAGTAAAGCTAGAGATTCTACCTACACAACTTCCAGCTTGTGTAATAATTAAACGGAGCTACTGACTGTAAAATAGTCAATGAAATATCGTCTTCATTTTGAAAGGCCTGTCCAATGATATGCCACTCAGTATGGTGTGTATTTTTTTTTTTTTTGTCTCTACCGAAATTTTGTATTTTACGGCCGTCATTTTTGAATTTATAAAAGCAAAACCTATCCTATAACCATCGGACAATTAAGACGAATCGATAGAGACCTCATTTATTAAAATTTATCCATCCGTTGGGATGTTTCGAAGGTATAAAGAAATCCACATACCCAGATACGCGTGAAACACACAAGCTTTCTTTGCAGTCGGGTAATAAGGCGACGGAAAATAATTTTATCTTTAAATGTAGTGTTTAACAATATAAACGCAATAACTAAATTTTACCAATAACTCAATTTGCGTTGACAGTAAAAATTAGAAGTACATTATATAAAAATTTTAGCTTTAAATGCAAAAGTACAAATACAATGCTTTAAATGTGTTAAATAGACCGTATTTTTTTATTATTATTTTAAAATAATGCATGAAACAAATTTCCACATTTTTTTAAAAGTTCTTCAGAATTTCAGATGTTTATTGAAGTATATTATAAACTTCGAATCTGCATGCTTTCTTGCATTAAAGAACTTTTTACATTGTTTATGAAAATCATTCTTTTTTTAAAAAAATATTAATAACTAAGAAATTTAACAATTAGAAATCTGTAGGTTAACGTCATTAACTAAAATATTAATATTGGTAAATGTTATAAAATTCTTTTAAATCAAACATGAGTTATTTTATGTAGCTTTTAGTTAATGTTAAAATGTTATGCAACGTATGTTTTGTCTTTATACTATATCTGCACTGAAGCGTGAAATATACATACCTAACATACACATACATACTTAAAAGGTTTTATTTTCTATATACTCGTCACTTGATACATTTGTCCCATCTCTTTATGAATTTTCTAATACCTGCTGCATAAAAGTCTTTGAACTGCAGTCTTAGCCATCTGTGTACGTCACATTCAGCGTCTGCGTCAGTCGGCTGTAGGCTAAAGCATGTGAACATCCTGTTGAAGTTGCTAATGCTTACTATTGTTGGTGGCCTGTCAGCTCTAACCGTTTCCTCAACTTTCCGCACTGTTTCTTCTGTCGCAATCTCAACATGACGACCACTTCGTTCTTCATCAACAAACTTTGAACGCCCCTGATATCTTGTACTCATGTTGTCTCATAAGTTCGAAACTGACGTCTTACAGTTGGACAGTGCTGCCACCTATTGGCATATTTGGAAAACATTTACTACTAATTTCCGACCTCTCATATCGGTTTGTTATCTACTTACTGACTCCCTCGTAATTAGTTGAAAATTATAAATTAAGAAATTAAAAAATAAATTTCTGTCAAAACAACAGAAATGCTGTGCATAAAAAAGATCATTTTTTTAGATTTTTTGTTTGTTTTGAAATGTTATTAAATATAATATAACCTTTTTCAAATAGTTTTTACTGACGCAAATATATTTTTATACCATTGATTATATTTAAAAATATTTAATTCAAGACTGGAAACTTATTTAGACATTACTAAAAACATCTTTTATATAAATGCATAGCATTATTTTCTGAATGGGCGCTTTTATGTAAATTTAAGTTAATAAAACTATTCAACGTTTTACAAAAATTACTAATCCATAAAAAATATTTTCATCTAGCAATACAAACTTTTATTAGTTCCATAACTTTAGAATAATAAAATTTGTTTATATTTTTACAAACCATATTATCTCTGGCTAAAATTACTTGCCTTAACTTAAACTTAACAGAAAACTAAACTGATAAAAATGAGTTTTAAATCTAATTTAGTTTAAAAATAGATCGTACAAAAGATGTATTTTTTTATTTATTTAACAAAAGTACATTTCGCTTTATATATGTTGAACAATGCGTATGTTTTGTATCTCAAGTAATATATCTGAGTCAAGAAAATATTGCTGTTTTTAATATATAATACAGTAGAAACCGTAATCTTATTTTTTGCTTGATTTCTATTTCACCAAATTTATAGAATTTTGCGTCATAAGATGTCTAGAGAATGTGGAGGTCACTGAATACAAAGTTAAATAACTCATTTTTCTAAGAATTGAAAAATAAATCTATATCTGCCGTTTGAAAATTGATTTCATAAAGTTATTTTTACTTTCTAAAAAAAATATTAAAGGTTTTTTTTAATGGTTAGCCTAGAGTAAATAACTTCTTTAAATTTATATTTTGAAATAAATAAATTATTTGTGTTTTTATTTTAATGCCAAATATTATTTCCAAAATTGTTAAAAAGTATACCAAAATAAATCTTCAAAAAAAATATCAGAATTAAGAGAAACAACCAGAATAATGAATAAATATATAACTTAAAATTTATATTTAGAAATTAATAAAATATTTTTTTGTTTGTTTTTATTGCCAAAAGTTATTTTCAAAATGTTTTAAAAATATACCAAGATAAATCTTCAAAAATACCAAAATGAAGAGAAACATCCAGAATACAGAATAAATATATATCTTTAAATTTATATTTTGAAATCAATAAATTATTTGTTAGTTTATTTTAATGCCAAAAGTTATTGTCAAAATGTCTAAAAAAATATACTAAAACAAAACTCTAAAAATACCAAAATGAAGAGAAACAACCAGAATATAGAATAAATATATATCTTTAAATTTATCTTTTGAAATGAATAATTTTTTTGTTTGTTTATTTTAATGCCAAAACTTATTTTCAAAATGTTTAAAGATTTTACCAAAATAAATCTCCAAAAATACCAAAATGAAGAGAAACAACCAGAATACAGAATAAATATATATATCTTTAAATTTATCTTTTGAAATTAAAAAGTATATGTTTGTTTATTTTAATGCCAAAAATTATTTTCAAAATGTTTAAAAAATATACCAAAAATAAAACTCCAAAAATACCAAAATGAAGAGAAACAACCAGAATACAGAAAAGAAATAGTTCTTCCTATTCTGCAAAATTTCAATTCTCTCATCTTAAAAAATAACTTTGAAACATAAAGCACAATTTTATAAAAATCAGTAAACTAATATGATTTTATAGAGAAAAATTGTCGTTATTTAAAAGAAAAGCAATGCATGCAAACAAATTTTCAATTATTGCAAAAAGCAATAGCAAACTTTTCCTAGAACTCAAATGATGGCACATTCTTTGACATATTCATTTATTAGGAATTGAGATATAACATTCCTCTAAAGATACAGATTACATTCAGACAAAATGATTTCGAAATAATGAACATCGACAATTTATTTCACTTCAAAAATGGCTTAGACATCAGGCTAATGAAGACATCGCTGGGATCTTGTATCTAATTGATTAACAATTTTTAAAAGAATGTAACAAACTTATGACAAAATTTTGCAATATACTTTAAATTAAGTTAAATCCGTTATTTAAACATTTGGGTGCATTTTGTGTGAGATCATTGAGCAACAATTTTAACAAAAATTTACATGTCTTCTGGAATAAGGAATATTCGTTTCAGACGTTTCGTTGTCAAAAAAATATTTCACTTGACTGTCCCTTTATGAGTATGATTTTGGAACACTATTATATGTGTTCTAAAACTTTTTTTTTTTTTTTTTTTTTTTTTGTTATATATATAGAATGACCTTATTAAAGCACTAATGTATTTAAAGGATAGAGAATAATGCAAACAGTTTTAGAATTATAGTAATGTATGAATATTTGTTACAAATGATTGATAATTAAACGGTGTTAAAAGATCAGAGATAAATAAATGTAGCAAATAAAACAATCGTTAATAACACTGTATGTGCAAACATTCCTCTCCCACACAAAAAATAAATGTAGACATCATTTTAATTTGTTGCTTTTGGAAACACCAAATTTAATAATATGCATGAAATCACAGTTTAGTTTGGCAGAAAGTGCTGATTTATTAATTGGTGAAGTCTTAAACAAAATTACAAAGCTTTTAAGGAGAATTGTAAAGAAAAAATTGCAAAGAAATGTCTCACTTCCAAATAGAATTCATATTTTACATTCAAATTTACAAAGAAGATATCTTTAAAATAATTCCAGTGCTCATTCTCCATAATCAAGGTACACGTCAATGTTTTATTCATAATCAAAATCGATATTGGGATAAAGACAGCTACAATAGATAAATCAACAAGTAAATATTAAATTTTAAAAAAATCAAAAAACCTGACTGTGTAAAAAGCGAACTAATTAATTATTTTTTATCGATGTGAAACTATTTTTATATTACTTATCTATTTTCTAATTTACTTGTACTGATGACTTTTAAGTTGTGTTTAATTGTTATTCCCTGTCTAAAAACACTGTTTTGATGTGGCCTATAGATGTCCATGAAGTTTAGAGATACAGTAAACCTATAGACCCTACCTACACAACTTACAGGTTGTGTAATATTTAAATAGATCTTCTGACTGTAAAATAGTCAATGAAACATTGTCTTCATTTTGAAAGACCTATCCAATGATATACCACTCAACATGGTGCGTAATTGTTTTTCGCCTCTACCGCCATTTTCTATTTTACGGCTGAAATTTGAATTTACAAAAACAAAACTTAGCCTAAAACCATCGGACGGTTAAGACAAATTCATAGCGATCTCATTCATTAAAATCCATCCAGCCGTTGGCATGTTTCGAGAGTATAAAGAAATCCACATACCCAGATACGCGTGAAACACATAACCATTCTTAGCCGCCGGGTAATCACGTAAAACGAATAAAATTCAGTTAATTCTACATTGAACCACGATAGATAAAACAGAAGAATATGGTCTAAGTAGAGTGATTTTACCTATCAGGACGTGTCTTGTACGCTTAAAATAATTACAACATGGATGAGATTAATAGTTGTAATACATTTTTTAAATTATATAATAGTCTGGTTAAATTACAATTTTAAATAAATGATCAATCTATAATAATAGTCGTTTGACAAAAATATCTCTTATTCTATTATTTTATTTATACCAGTTTTTAGCATGCTAGGCGTGCTTAGCATGCCTATTTGCTAGGCTCCTATGCCTATATGCTATGCTCCTAGCATGCCTAGCATGGTAGAATTTACCTTCTTCAAGTACAATAATCACAACATGATCAATATCGGTACTTAAAAGTAATAAACTTTCTATATAATGTATTAAATTTTCATACCTTGCTGGGTTCAATTGAAATTAATTAAAAGGTACTGAATATAAATGAGAAGACAGTGAAACAATAAATACCCATAAGCGGCAATGTTACCAAAATGATTTGCTTCTTATGAAATAATTCGAATTTCCCGTTTGTGTCTTATTGCACTGAAATAATGTTCAGTTAGAAAATGAAAAAAACGATTAAAGACACTTTATTTAATTTAAGCATATAATCAGTAATTATTGCGAATTATTTTGTGCAGCTCTGTATATGATCTACAGAGTTTATACGCGACACGAAAGCTAATAAAATTTATTTAACCATAAAAATACATACAGAAAATGAAAACAGATTTTCAGCATCTATTGCTCAATGCGACTCCTGTAACTGAATTGTTTTGTGTGTCTGAAAATAAATGATAAACGTTATGATGCCCATCTATCTACAACATACTCATATATAAAATAGAAATAGCAATTTCCTTCCGGTCGTTTGTAACTTAAGTTATGCTGAATGAATTTTCATGGGACTTTCACTGTTAGTTCGATAATTTTTCAGCAAAAGTTTTAGAATATAACATACTCTTCTACGTTTCTTAGTTTTGGAATTATAAAGTGCAGTTCTATAATCAGGTAAATCCGAAAATGAAAGTTCATCGTTTTAAAAAGATTTACCGAACGGTTTCTGATGACACATCCAATGCTATATAGATAATTTTGGGGGAATTGATTTAGTTTTTTGCATGTTGTTCTATGTACAACGAGGATGAAAGATTAGCAATTCTAAAAGATTGTGCAGAATGGATTTCGATGAAGCTAGCACTGTTAGTTACATCATTTCCCGGAAAATGTTTATAAAGTAGTACATAAAATATCATTCTATGTTTTGCTTAGATAAAGAATCATGTAGTGAAGTTCTATAATGAGGTGAAGACGATTATGAAAAGTAGCCGTTTAAGAAAATTTTAGTGAACTAAATTTTGTAAAACTTGGATTGTTAGTTAGATTAATTATTTAAGGATGTTTTTAGTATTCAAATCGCTCTGTCGTTCTATACTAAATGTTATTGTAAATGATCGTTTAACAATTTTGGTTCTAAACCACTCAAATTTTGCCTGACCTAATAGAAAATCTAAAATGGCATTGGCGTTCGAACGGCAAAGGTACGAAATTTTTTCAAGAAATGCAGAAGTGCATTATAGATAAAGATCCATAATTATGTGAATCCCAATGTCGATTTCGCCAATATATTTCTTTTGTTTCAAGGTCTGTTTAGAGAAAGAAAACATCGTAACTGGTAAAGCCTTATTCTAATCTAAAAAAAGCATGTTATAGTGCAAACCAAAGATAGTTTCATATTACTAGTTATATTGCAATTCAAAAAATTCCAAAGATTTATTACCTAAAGATCCATGGTCGGCAACAGGCGGACAGCGGTCCACATCCGGACCACGGAAGGTCGAAGCCTGGACCGTCAAAAAATTTTCCTCTTAAATAAATATTTGATTAATATTTACATTACAATACATACGTTTGAGCGATAGACTTATCGATGTTTATGCAATAGCTTGGTTAATTTAATTTTCTTAATAGTGATGCATAGTTGCTATGATGTGAAACGCAAAGTACTGCGTTGGAGTGCAGTGGAGCGGCGATGGGAGGGAGTGAACTAACCGTCTGCGTTAGTGCGCCTGCGCAGCGGTGGACTGGCCGTCTGCGTTAGTGCTCCTGCGCAGCGGTGGACTGGCCGTCTGCGTTGTAGCGCATGTGCGAGGATTCGTCTGAGAGGGAGTAGATTCGTCTTGTCAGTTGTGGATTGCGATCTTGAGCAGAGCTTTCGTTCAGTGGCGTTGTTATTGTCGTGTGCTAAAATAAGGTTTTGTAAATCAATATGTAAACGCTTAATTTTGACAGTGAAACCAGGAAGTTTCTGATTGACTGAGCAGACAAATATTGTTTTACGCTCACTGATAGGCCGTAAGCTGTTCCAGTTTGCTTAATATGCAACAAAACTGTCGCTATTGTTAAAATTTCCAATTGAAAGCGATACTGCGAAACAAAGCATCAGCAGTTCCATAAAAACTTTCCTCTTGGCAGTGAAGCTCGACAAGAAAAACTACAGGCATATCTTACTTCTTACAAAAAAGAAAGGTTTTACTAGTTCGCTGTAAGAGAAAACTGGAAAATCCATTTACGTGTTTTTCTCTGGATCTCGATGTTGTTGTTGTTTTTTTTTTTTTTTTTTTTTTTTTTCAAAAGTATTCGAACCCCACTTAAAATTACTTTCCGTCCTCTGATATTGACCATAATTTAACAAAATAATTAATAAAGTAACCAAACTTTTAGAAGAATTTTAATTTCACCATTTTGTCATTATTTTAACGTAGACTCATAACAAAATTATAGATGAATGTTACCTGATGTACAAGAACGTATTCTAATTTTAAAAAATACTAATCTTTACATTTAAAAATATTTTTAAATGGTTTACTATTCTATGAATGGGACTTTCTAGAGAAAATTCATCTATGAACAACATATATATTTTTAGAAGTTTAAGTGTTCTTCTTTTTTCTCTGAATTGAGTCACTTTAAATGGAATGTATGTAGTGTAAATGGATTTATTTTTACCTAAGAAAACTTAAACGGTTAATTACTATTATACCATGGAATATATTCTTAAACGGTAGAATGTTCCAAAGATGCAAGTTAAGAAAAATGAAAGATGATCAAAGTTCTTTTTTTAATGTCAATTACAAGATGTTTATGAATATGCATGTAATTTTACAAATTAGTTCATCGTTTTTTTCAGAAATGCGATCGAGTAGTACATAGTGAATAAAATTATATTTCTTATTTAGAAAAAAGTATATAAAAGATATCCGCCGACTTTCCAAACATATAGAGTGTAGCATAAATAAAAAAAAAATTCTGAAACATTGAAGTCTGTTGGTTTAGAACATTCGGCATTTCTTTTCAAAACTGGGGACGTTACCTCTGAGCCACTAATACTTGGCTACATCCGAACAATATTTATCGCTTTTACTGTGCCATAATTTCTTGATAATTTTCCATACAAAATCAGTTTTTAAATGATTTAAAAAGTTTTAAAATAGTTTGAATACATAGTCCTCAGACAAAAATCTGTACAAAAATTTCTACAGTTACAGAATTATCGAGTATATACTTTCTTACAAACAAGTAACAAGTTGTTTCGCGTATGCAACTTACTTCTGTAAGATTATTTATTTTTTAATTTATACCGAAGTTTAGATTTATTCCTCATTTAGTATTTAACCCAACTAAATCTTATTTTATCTTAATCTTATTTCGTATACGAATTTTATTGAACACAAATGCTATATAATTCCGTTTTTAAAGCAAATTCCTAATCTAAAATTTTATTCCACGTGACATCAAAACAATATTTAAATACATTTTTTAATGGGTTTAAGTATCCGGAAATGAAAATTCAATTAATTAATCTGACAATTTCCCATTTCAATAAATCAGATTTAATTAATGTAAATCCCGTTTCCCGGAAAATCGCTTTAAAGAGTTAGTCATTTTATTTAAGTTCGCAATCTTTAAAAAATATATGCATTAATATTTGCTGATGAAAATAGATTTATTATAAACTAAGAAACCATCAACGTTTTATAACTAACTAGTAAAGTAGTGAGAATACATTTTATAAGATTCTTAAATGGTTTATTATTCAATCAGCGAGACTTAAGAGAAAAGCCCATTAAGCGTGACATATTTTTTAAAGAGTTAATCACTTAAGAATACCTATAAAAAATATAGAATATGTAACTACAGTATATTTCATAATATATAAAACGATGTGTTTCTCGTTATGATTCATTAAAATTTAATTTTATTCATAATTCAGTTTTGAAAACAATTATAAAAAGATCGCTCAAAAAATATGTAACAATAAATATCAGTTCGATTGTATAATTATTTTCTTCTGTCTTTAAAACAAGAAAGTATTGGATTCGTGAAAAATTCGAGTGGAAGTTTTCGACGGATTTATGCGTTTTAGAATCTCCGGAACACAATATGAAATTTTTAGAAAATATCAGTCCGTGCGTCTATGAGTCTGTGCCTCTGTATGTTACACAAATATTGTGGGCACTCAATCTCAAGAATTAATGCACAGAATTTAATAAAACTTTAAATTCAGTTTGTGCCTACTTATAATCTCAGATTTATCTAAAACGTCCTGCAAGAAGGTGGAAAAAACTTATACCAGCTTCAACTTGTCAGATCACAATTTAAATAAATTTTATATAACAAACATACATATTAAAAACTCGGACGCATAAAGTGTTATATTTTGCAAAACTAAATGAGGGTAATGATTTTATCCCAAAAAAAAAAAAAAAAAAACATATATATATATTAGACTTTCTCATCCTTTTTTTATACAGAGCAAATTTTTGTTTTAAGAATATTTAATACTATACAATTTATAGTTAATTCCAATGTAGACCTATATCATAAAAGATACTCCAGATTATAAACCTGTAAATAGGTATGATTTATATTATTATAAAAATGTACTGAAAATAAAAATATACTAAACTGACATACAATAAAGTTTAAATTGAAAACACATTAAATAAATACGAAAACATTTATTCAAAATTAAATTTTGAATTCTTATTTATGTATCTTAAAGATTCAAATGCATCTGGTAATATTAAAATATGTAAAACTGTATAATGTAATTAAAAGATTTATATAAAACAGTTTCACTTACACAACAATACGATTATAATAGATCGTTGTTGATTTTGTTAATTTGCGACGAGTGTATTAGGCTTAGAAAATTTAATATATATTATTGGATTTAATAAAGTATCTCGCTGAAATATTGGGTGAACTTCATCGAAAGTTTTATGAAAGCTTTATATCGGAGAAATGATGCATTATTGAACAATTTAACTGTGAATGACTAAATTTATTAAGCCCGAATAAGAATGAATTAGTTTCATTGATTTCATTGGATCACTTACTGCAAAAAGGCCTATTTCGGAGTAAACAATCTGTATTATATTATAAATCTTACATATTAATATACATTTTAATGAAATCTTATAATGAATTTCATAAAAGTCATAATGTATGACGCTGAAATATTGAGTAATCGAAGAAGTCTTTAAAAATTTATATTGGAGAAATGATGCATTATTGGCATCTGTACTTTGAGTGAGTGTATTTATTAAGGATATAATATGACAGAATATCTTCCATTGAGTTAATTGATTCACTTGCTACAAGTGAACGTATTCAACATTAAATGCTATGTATTATATTTTAAATGTCGTATAATTGTATAAATATTTGTGATGTACTGGTACGTTTAATTTTAGTTCTGCTTATCTTTGTGTAAGTTGACTTATGCAAGTATCATATTATGTTTGACAGTTATACTTTTAAAAAGAAAGCACTAAATGTATAATATTGATCATTTCATAAACGGTAGTACAAAAAAAGTCCATTTCATTTGCTTAATAAATTGTTTTGTGAAAATACTTTTTTTTTTAAATATTATGTAAAACGCTGCATATTTTATACTTACAAAAAATGTCTCCAAAACCAACAAATTTACTAATTTAAATTATAATTTATAATCTGAGTTACTAACAATGCACTGATCTAAGTAATAAAAAAAAACTTCCTGGGATATACCGAACAAGTTTTTAATTCAATAATTTATTATATTTGTTGTATGTTAATTGATAAAAGAAAATCGAAACATTTCAGAAAATATTCAGGTATTCATATCGAGAGTTCATTACGCTCACAACATTAAATAAATTAAAACATAGGAAAAGAGTTATGTAAATATAACATACATTTATAGATATAGGACCTTTTTTTTTAAAACTCATTATCAATAAAAATCCTGTTTTTCATAAAGCGCAATAAAATTCAGCATTTCTCAATTTGTTTTCGAAATGCTCACAATTTTTATTTTATTTGTGCACGAATTTATATATTGCATCTTCTTTAATATCAATATTAGAAGATCATCTCCAACTCAAAGTTAAGTAAATGTACATTTCCAATTAATTAACTACACACTCCAAGTTACTGAGCTAAATGCAAAACAGCTATAACTATACTCATACTCGTGGTATTAAGGAAACAAAAAATCTTTTTAGCTAACTGTCCGTGTGCAGTCACTAAACAAACAATAAACGTAAGTCATGATATTTCGCTAATATAGCTTATTTAAATGTAGAGGCCTTAAAAGTGGATTCTTTTGTTCATGAAACGCGGGTATCAGTTTGTCCGTAGTTTATTAACATTCGATGTGATTTTAGTATACTTTCTGCATTAAACTTGCTATTATTCATTGTAAATATTGAAATCGTTTATGGACTGAATACAATGAAATAACAAACCGCATTTACTATTAAATCTAACAAAAATGTATTTCTAATATTTTTGAATAAACCCATAAAAAGTTTGTAACTGTGTTTATTTTATTTTATTACACGTATTAATTACTTTGTCTTATACTTCATCTGTTATGTAACTTTTTCATTTTATTTTTTAGTTCATGAAATTTTTTCCATAAAGAATACATTTATTTTGATTTCTATATACTCCGCAATTAATAAATATTTTTTCTTAAATTATATAAATAGGAGATTTTTAAGAATAATAGTGTGACGACAAGTCAGGGAAAAACATCGAAATAAAGGATATATGTCAGTGTTTTCTTACAGAAAAATTCGTCTTATACGGCCATGAATGAACTTTTTGCCGAGGAGCCTGAGACCTATGTCCCACATCCCCGCCTGCTGAGCAATTTATTGCGTTGTTCGGAAAGTAATTACGTTTTTTTTTTTTTTTTTTTTTTTTTTTTGAGAAAATTAAAGAAAATGCTCTTATAATGTATAAATATTTTTTGAATTACATATTTTCCAATTTGGTCCAATATCTTTCTCTCTCTTTCTGGTAGTTGTATGATTCCACGCTCCTAAAACGTCTGAAATTTACTTGTAAAATACTGATCCAAGTTATTTTTGAAGTCTTCATCTGAACTAAAGATTTTGGCATTAAATAAAAAATTATACAGACCGGAACAATTAATAATCCGAAGCTGCCAGATGTGTAGAATATGGTGGGTGGGGTAGTACATCCCATCGAAGCTGTGAAAGTTTTATTGTCGTATTATCAAACTTGCATGAGCTCTCTCACTATCGTGGTAGAACTCTATACATTTTCAATTGATCAATTCTGGATTATACGGTTTGGGTGAATCATTCAGTTTGTAAAGTTGATGACAGTACACTTCAGAATTGATCGTGTTATTGTCTAGTAGAAGCTTAAAAAACGAATCCCTAGAAATCCCACCAAACAGACAGCATCACTTTTTAATGAATATCGGATTTTATGTGTTTTGAGTTGGTTAATCTTTTTACTCCATGATCTCTTGTTTTTAACATTGTTGTAGAAATCCCAGTGATGATTCGGTTGAAAAATGAATCATTTTCTTGACGTTTGAAGAACAGTATTTCTGAAAGAATATGTCAATATGTCATATGAACGAGAATAGAATATGTCATATGAACACCTATGTCAAGTTTCTAAATTAAACCAAGGCCGTTCACGTGTTCATGAAAGGTCTAATTTAATAAATTTATTCTCTCAGTGATCTCACAAGTAGCTTATGGCGGTTTGGCCAATCAATACCTTTATTTTGGTTTCATCAGGTTCAAATGGCCTTCCAGAATGTAGTGCACCTTCAGTATAAAAATTGCCGGAACGAAATTTTGCAAACAAGTTTTTTCATTGGTCTATACATCTTCTCCATACACGTCGAATATATTTTTTTCTTGCTTCACCAGCATTTTTACCTTTTCAACAGTAAAAAAGTAAAATATGCCGAAAATGCGTTTTCGATATTCCATATTTGATAGTGCTTCAAGCAAAAACGACTGCACATAATTAAACGAATTTTTACACAAACAACTCTTACTACGTCAGCTGTAAAAATATATAATGGTAATCCGTTTTAAGTGTGAAGTTGGCTGTGAAAAAATAAAATTACGTCCTCTGTCAGGAAAAAAACGAAATTACTATCCGAACATCCCAATTGGTTAGATAACAAGGTACATTTCCATAGGCAGCCGTGAAAGCATTAAAAATGAGGGTGGGGTAAGACATAGGTTCTTGAGTTTAATAAAAAATAAAAAAATAAAAAAATATATATAAAAAAATAAAAAACAAGACTTTAAACTGACAAAATTTAATTAAAAACACGGAAAAGAAATCAGTAAAAATTAAAATAAAAATGCCTCTGCCTAGTACCCCTAAACATCCGTGGTTCCCATGGTGCGCGAAGAAATAAGCTTTGAAATAGGCACTGATTTTTCTATAAGAAAATAATGGTACAACCCCTTAATTTTTCCATGATCTGTCGTCACCCTGGATAACAAACAAACATTAAAACGTTGAGTACCTAGTGCACCACACGCTATGCACGTTTCACTTTTATTAGGAAACCGTGTGTACCACCAGCTGTCACGCTACACATTATTTTAATTATTACACTTTTTAGGCATGAAACCTAGATAATATTATTTTATTCAAATGCTATGTATACCATCAGCTGTCGCACTCTATAACGTTACACTTTTTACACATTTATTAAATATCGGTAAGCTTAATGTTTAAATCTACAAGAGAGCCAATTGCACAGCGCAAACGCTTAATTTTAATTTCAAACTGAAAAAATGCACCAACTTTTTTGTAATAAAATTTACCTTTTAGAAAGTACATGAAAACAAGTATTTATATTTTATATTTCTTTTAACAAAATCGGATGTAAATTCTGGTGTTAGTCAATCATTACAACATTTTACAAACGGAATCACTTTGCCACAACTTCAATAATGGCACCTTAGGAAACATTATTTTATGTATACGGTGGCAGTCAACGTCTTCAGTTATTTTTGTTTGTAAAAATATTTGACATATAGTTAAATAACTTATTATTAACTATTTAAATAAATTATTGGTAACAATGACAGAAAAATATTAAATTTTGTTTGATCGAACAACTATCAATCATTTATAATTCTTACATATACGATAATAGAGTTTGTTAATATTAGTTCTAGATCAATAGTTTTTTAATGCAGTTTACTGCACTAACAGGGATTATACTAAAAGAAAAAAAATGAAAGCTACCAAAATCTGTTATTTTGTGGTTTTCTGTAGAAACAATAATACTTCTTCTATTTTAAAATTTATCTTTTGAATCTAGTTGAAGACCAAATAACATCAAAGAATGCTGGTAAGAGAACTTTTCAGCAGACATAATCAATTTGTTCCACCTTTGGTAAGAATTCAATTTCAGCAGATGGAATTGGAGATTCTACTACGTTACAGCCTTTGGGGAAATAACAAACAATGACAAAAACCACGTCTACAGGTCATTCATTGATATTTATACACAAAAGAGCTTTTTTTTGAAGTCTCACTAGTTTAGAAAGTTGTATTTATTCACTATTTTAGGGATTTAAAAAAAGCAGCGATGGTATTGAATTCTTCAGATAGTATATATTCTGTCAGAGAAATATACATTGTGTTAGGAATTTTATTTATTTATTTATTTTTAGCATTTCATAATGTATGTAGAGTGTTTTTGGTTTTAATGGAATACCTAAAATATATTGAGATCTACGCCAGTTTGTTTACAAAAAAAGTAGGGAGACAGGGAGGGGAAGAGTGAAAGCAGACAAAAACAGAAGTTTTGATTGTCGCATTTTTTTCAAACATTTAAAAATATATTTCAATATAAGAACTACTTAAAGCAATGCACAAAATACAGGAATTCCAAAAAAGGGTGCAATATAAATATACATAAAGTGATAAATAGTGGATATCTGAAATTATAAAAAAAATATATATATTAACGTTTTTGAGTTAATAAATTTGCATAAAATATTTTTTTATGTATTATATTAAATTAAAAAGTAACCTGAGCTCTTTCCGACAGTTCAAAAACTTTTTCCTTATTATTATTATTTTTTTTTTATATCATACACATATTTTACTAAATATATCATCTCAGATTTATCACAAAAATGCATATTTTTAGAATCATACTTTATTTATATTAAATTCATCTGTGTTTAATAATAACTTTGAATTTATTGTTTACACTATAAACAGAAACTATATCCCAAAGCTACAAATTTAAATTTAGATTCACTTTTTCAGCTTGATTTATATCTTGAAAATTTCAAAATTATTCCAAAAATATTTATTCAATACTCGAATTGATATGTGAATTTTCAAACATTATATTTTTATTATTATGTAGTATGCGCCTTACATATTAGTTTTACATTAATACGTTATCATTAAAATAATACTATACCATAAATTAATGAAAATTTTAAATTATAGCATTTGAAATTTTCTTAGATGCATTTCAGTAACGTAAAAAGATAATTGTGTAACTGTTTAAATTTGGAGCTTGAAAATTTCAGGAAGATATTAAGTATTGCATACGTTTACTTTTGATGAAACAATATGTTAATTTTGGGCAATTCTTAGTTGCTACGGAAATAAATATTCTTTATTCGTTTAAAAATCGCCCATTTACAATGACATCAAAATAGACTGGGTCAAAATAGATCGTCATACTCTATCAGGCTACTGCTTCAGAATTTGAAAGCAAAGTTGGTGTTGCTGCGTGATCCACAGGAAATAATTTGGATGAAAGTAATTTACCATACTCAGAATTTGGAAGCAAAAATACTATAATCAAGGTAAATAAATTATCTTCTATTTTTAATCATGTATAAAATGTTAAATGCGTGATTCGTATGTATTATCTCTGCACGTAAATAATGAGAATACTGGTTTGTCACTTAAGATGGAGTTTAAGATGCGATAATTGTTATTACAAATTTCATTTTTTATAAATTCTATTGTTCATCAAAGTGACAATGAATATTTTCATGCTATGAATGCACGATTTATGTAGGCAAAGGCTAGATGTTGGACGACTACAGTAAACTCAGTCTAAGGCGGAATCGATCGGGACCAAGAAAATTTTCCGTAGTGACAATATTCCGTGTCTTATACAAATTTTACTCTATGTTTATGCATTCGCAGGGACTTTAAGAACTTTCCGATTTATACAGATTTTCGTCTTACGCAGAGTCCGTCTTATAGTAAGTTTACTGTATTTATTTTCTCATGAATTTACCAAATGCACCGACAAAATTTGCTAAATACAACAGAGTGCTTTTAAATGTAGTGAAAGAAATATGTAATAATAGAATGCGGGTGATTGAAGAAGCTGTTTAAGAAAAAAACATTTCTAAAAATATTGGAGTTGCTTTGGATTGTACATGCCAAAAGGGGATCTTTGCTTCTATGAATGGTGTTGTATCTGGAACAATTATTGACAGTGGAAACGTGATTATGTTGAAGTTATGTCAAAATATTGTGCCAAAATATGAAAAGAAATCCTCATGAACCAAACGGCAAAAATAATTTTGATAGTTGTAATGGCAAACAGGAACTGGATGGTGTTTTTTCTATTTTTGAAGATTCTGTAAACTAATCTGGAATTCGTTATGTAAAATTCTTGGAGGATGGGAATTCAAAAGCATTTAATAACTTCAAAAATATAAATTTTATGACACTGAATACGCAATAGTAAAATTAGAACGCATAGCTCATGTAATGAAGAGAATGCGAGGGTATCTTCGTAAACTGAATGTGTCTATGGAAAATGAAAATCTAATAAATTTTAAAAACCTTAGCCGGTAAAAGTCATCTTACTGATAAAAGAATTGATTAGATACAGCGTTATTATGGATTAGGCATAAAGAGAAAAGTTAGAGATGTGAAAATGAGCTAAGCTGTATAATTAATATATAAGTTGTCTTCCTACAAAAATTCTCCACAGATAAAAATCATAGATTTTGGTCGACTGGAGAAAAACCCTGGTGTATATTTAGCAAAAATTCCGAGATTTTAGGAGAACCCTTTAAACATAAAAATGTCTCCAGCGGCAGTTGTGGAAGCTATGACACCAATATTTCAAGACTTTTCTTCTCCAGATCTCTTTAAAAAGTGTCTTCATGGAAGACACAAAATAAAAATGGGAGTGTAAATATAATTATTTGACCTCTTGAACCTAAAAAGACATTTATATATCTAGAATGCCTTAAATTAGGTGATTATGTTGCTGGAGCCTGTTTTACGAAAGTCTATTATATTAAGATAAATACACTGCAAAATCTAAATATACATTCAGGCTTATATTGCCAAAAGACAATAAAGTGTGTAGACAGTGAACCTATGATAACAGCGAGATAAAATCATATACAGATCGACAGATTTTCTAGTATTTAACGATTAGAAAATTAGCACATTACCAATTTAGAGAAAAAAGAGTGTTAAAAAGATTAAAACAAAAAATGCAATATGAAATAGAGAAAGGAAAAAAAACAAATAGGTTGCAGGGTTGTTTTAATTAGGCATGTTTACAAACTTTAAACACAATTTTCACAAAATGTTCTTTTTTTAAATTTCGATGTTTTTTAAATTTCGAAAGTAGTAGGTATTATTGTCTGTAATATTGCCTGAATATTTGAGGAGCAAACATTCAATCCGTGTTTTTTCACAAAAAAATAAAAAAAAATGAGTTATTGTTATTTTTATGAACTCTGTGTTAAATTGCACAGGTATAAACGGTATTTTTTACTAATAAAATTTTTTTCTCCGATTTTAAATCAATTTTAAAACATGACGTTTCAATCAAAGAGTGTTTACTCCAAAGCCTGGATTCAGTCAAACAGTGTCAAACTTTCTCCAGTCTGCCAATCACAGTTGTCAATTGATGCGTACTTTCGAAACCTACCATATATATCACAATTGAAACGGATTGTTTTAGAGAAAAATAAGAGAACTGTTAAGGTTAAATGCTTCCAGAATTATAGATTTCAAGATCTAAGTGAAGAATAAAATGTAAATCTTCTTAAAAAGGGAGTTACTGTTGCCTTGTTCAAAGGGTTGTTTTAGAATCTCTTCCTGTTAGCCACGCTATATCAGTTGAAAAGAAAAAAGTTGTTAAAAACGTTTGAAGGTAATGTGTCAAAATCAACCTGATGATGTCTTCAAATGGTACAACCACATTATTCATGATTTATAAGCCTCCGATAAAGAAGAGGGGAAAGTGTGTGACTGTCTAGATGAAGATATTGGTTTTAAAATTTGAAGTGGATTTCTGGCAAACGAGTATTTATTTAGTAAATATTTAATGAATACTACTAGGTGCCATAATCTGTCATTTTATTTTATCAATAATCAACTGAAATTCGGTATTTATTCAAATAAAATAATGCTTTTGTATTATTTGTGAGCTTATTTCATCCACTTGTCAAACAATCAAAACATGTTTCCTCCTCTGAATACGGTCAAAACGTGATTTCTCCAAATATTCAATGCATTTATTAATTTGTTTTATGTTTAATATCTTAGGTATGCTTGCAATTCTTTCTAATGAACAGTAATAAAAGTGCACAATAAAAATGAGAATTAAATACAAGTCATTTTCTGATTTATCAGTTTTTTGTGTTTTTTGAAAATTTGTATCTGAAGGAGAAAGCATGGTTTGAATGTTTGCTCCACATTTTACAAATATCCTTGATCGATATAAAGTGAACTTTTGTACACAATTTTCATAAAAATGTTTTTCTTTTGGAAAAATCATTATTTTTTTGTTATTTTAAAGTGTTTTTATATTCTGCATTTTTTAAGTAAAAAATATTTGTTTATAAATGTAAGTTCTCTTTATTAAGAATATGTGCATATATTTCTCTCTTGTGGAGCAAAGTGGAGCAAAGAATTTATAGCATATCACTCGGCAACAACCACGAAAATTATCAGTGGTTAATTTACTGTCACATGACGCGACCTATTCAGAAAATCAAATTTAAGACAGAATCTCTTTTAAAATACACATAGTTTGATCGATATGCGTTCATTTTACGACCACGTGCACTTTCAGCGTATCAACTTTCTGATCATTATTGTCTTTTAAACACAAGAAAGCGTTTTATTTACATTTCATTAGAGTCATACATAGAGCCTCCGTAGTGTTTCTTAAAGAGTGTTAAAGTAATTTAAGCTGTGCTGTGGAATATTATAGCCGATAAAACAGCATTTCATTTGCAATAAAATTTCCAATACTTTTTCATACATTTAAATTATTTTTAAATTTCATATGTTAATATGATTTATGATCTAGCTAGAATTGATGCAAATAGTGTCGAGCGAGCAAAGAGATCTGTGATCGCGTAGCGGTCCCAATGGGAATTGCGTTTCAGTTCCCGTAGGTTGGCGAGCGTTAGTGATCAGGGGCTGAGCCTCCTAGTTATTTGTATTATATATATAAAAATCTTGAAATGAGTATCTTTGG
The DNA here is from genome assembly GCA_963932465.1 of Maratus speciosus. Classification (NCBI taxonomy): domain Eukaryota; kingdom Metazoa; phylum Arthropoda; class Arachnida; order Araneae; family Salticidae; genus Maratus; species Maratus speciosus. The sequence goes on along the minus strand of OZ010786.1, from coordinate 537,864,174 downwards.
TAGTTTCTGAGAAAAGGTAAATTAATTTAACATTGTAGGTATATGACGTTAAAAGTCCCTTAAACACATGAATTTGGTGAATTCTGGGATCATCTTTAACTTTTACTTATATTAAACTACTTGAAAAGAAATGAGGTCATTTTTACGTTCCAATTAGAAACAATTTTCATACTGGGTAATAAAAAATCCATCAGGGAATCGGTAAATTTCTTTCTACGAACTCCCATGCCATTTGATGTTTTTTTTTTTTTTCTCAGAACGATTTGACCTGTTCCGTAAGTTTTGTCTGTTTGAGTTTAGTTTGATAGCACAATATATACATAAGAAAATAACATACATATAAATACATACACAGTGCAGAACGGGATCATCTTTAACTGTTACTTATATTAAACTACTTGAAAAGAAATGAGGTCATTTTTACGTTCCAATTAGAAACACCTTTCATACTGGGTAATAAAAAATCCATCAGGGAATTGGTAAATTGCTTTCTACGAACTTCCATGCCATTTGATGTTTTTTTTTTTCTTCGAACGATTTGACCTGTTCTGTAAGTTTTGTCTGTTTGAGTTTAGTTTGATAGCACAATGTATACATAAGAAACTAATATACATATACATACATACACAGTGCAGAACGGGATCATCTTTAACTGTTACTTATATTAAACTACATGAAAAGAAATGAGGTCATTTTTACTTTCCAATTAGAAACACCTTTCATACTGGGTAATAAAAAATCCATCAGGGAATTCGTAAATTTCTTTCTACGAACTTCCATGCCATCTGATTTTTTTTTTTTTTTTTTTTTTTTTTTTTTTTTTTTTTTTTTTTCAGAACGATTTGACCTGTTCCGTAAGTTTTGTCTGTTTGAGTTTAGTTTGATAGCACAATATATACATAAGAAAATAATATACATATGAATTCATACACAGTGCAGAACAAAAGGAAATGGAAACATTCCCATCCTTAATCAGTCAATTTTGAACACCACTTATATTTATATTATGCGTTTTAGAGCTGAAATAATTTTAAGCATATACTGTGTATATAAAGCTATAGATGTGCAAAATACTACAAAAACATTACAGACTAAACGAAAATGCATAAAGTCAATTGTGAATTACGTTTTGATTTTCTATCTAAATTAAATTTAGCATATGGTGTCGTGTATAAAATGCACAGATGATATACAGGGAAACACACAATAACTCAATATACATTACAGATTATAAACGTTGAATACTGAAATTGAGTTTTAAATTGCATTATGCGCTTCCTATCTCCTCCAAAATTTAAAGAAGAGAATGCTTTAAAATAGTATAGAAGTGCTGAAAAGTATTTTATAAACTATGCTTGACATTTTATTTGTCTTACTTCTTTTATCATGTTACATAAATATGTTGTTTGAATAAAAAACACTTTTTGTAATTAACCAAATTTATACAGCTCTAGTTTAGGAAATGGAAAAAATATATGCATTGTTATAGAGTGTAAGAAAATAAAAACCCTTTTCTTCAAAATGTGAGTTATTAGTCTTTGAGAGATGCGCAATTTCTAATTTAGTCACATTTTTCGTTTATAAATTTATGTCATCTTTTTAATTTTTTGAGACTAAATTTGTATATAAAGAAACACGAGTGTAAAAAAAAAAAAAAAATTAAAAAAAAAAATAAAAAAAAAAATAAAAAATACGCACATTATAATAAATGTTGTTCTTTCCAAACTAATACAATGGAGAACACTAGAATACTGAGAAAATTTAAGTACTTGCACTTCAAACGAGAACACTGTAGAATAAATATATATTCAATAAATCCAAAAATGCGAAATGAATAATCCCGTGATACCGTTTCTGTTTTATCCCCAACTGAGTTCATTACCTTAGGACATGAGTTCATTACCTTTTTCGTTCTAAAAGAGCAGTCGACTGAATATAAAACCATAAATTCTTCAGCTTCCAATAAACTTGATAAAATTCTATGCTCTTTTTTAAAATAAATTCCTTTGATTCCTTTTGTTCTGTATGATAGATGTTCATTTGTATATCGAATATTTTATACAATAGAATATACTTTCTATGTTTAGGAATTATTGTTACATTGTAACTTTCCTTACAAAACACATTTTTTTTTTGTTACAATTCGCTATAATAAATACGCAAAACGAAGCATATTCTTTATTAAAGTACACAAATTGTAAATAATTTGACTATTTAAAAAAAGAGATTTACTTCCTATGGTTTATTTATTAAAACATGCTGCATAATTATTTAATACATTTAAGGAGATCACAATTATGATAGGATAAAAAAATATCAAATATTGTAAGATTTATTAACCCTTCTATGCTGACCTTTGTCATCTTCAATTTGAAGTGCTTAGGTATTTTAAATTGTCTGTTATTTCTCTTTATCTACACACACATATATATATGTGTGTGAGAAACACACAAAATAAATCCCATTCTTTAACAAAGTATAACAAATTACAAATAATTCGATTATTTAAAAAAAAAAGATATTTTCCCATAAGAGATATCACATAAAAATTCACATTTGTCAAAATGTAGAGTTTCTTCATTTCGGGCCTTCGTTATCTTTTATTTGAAGTCCTTGTGTATTTCTAACTGTTTGTTCACTCTATCTATCTCAACACGCATACACACACACACACGCACACAGACACACATATATATATATATATGTTAAACTTGTCCATATTTAATGTAAATTGTGATGGAATCATGTCATATCATTTCCAACCAGTCATTATTCTTTAGAATATTAAATTTGCTGTCGTAAGCGGCTAACGGTGAAATACGGGAATGAAGTCATTGGAAAGAATTTCCCGTTCAATCAAAAAGAGGCGGCATAATCATAAAAGAATTTATTGAAATTCACATATCAGCTCAATTTTACTAGCGATCTAGTTGAAATTCGTATCTCGGCTGCACCACGTCATAGCAAAGAGCGAAGATGTTAAAAAGTATAAGAACTAAACCATTTTAAACATAACTTCACCAAGTGACAGGCGTTTGTTAGCAGGCTAACAAAATATACGATCTTTTTCTCCAGGTCATGTGAGCTGTATATATAAATATCAGGAGAACCCGATGAGGTACACTGACATGGTCTATGGCAGAGACAACAAAACTCAAGTTAGGGGAGAAGCTAGGGAAAGGCGCGATTAGCGATCGGTTGAAAAGGATGCGTAGGGTGTAGATTTCTATAGATATTTCATAAAAAACAATATCATGTACTGCGTAACGACTAGTAAATTCATTCCCAGTGACAGATTATAGGATACAGCAGCCGATGTCCAGTAAATGTATATCTTGCCCACTTTAGTTTGGATCATTCCTTGCCAATGGAGGCTATGGAGTTTCGCGATCACGCTACATTATTAAGGAACCAATGTAAGTTTCGCATTAACGGTGGACTGAGAGTGTATAGCGCGGTATTTTTTAGCACCAGAAATATAATGTTTTGCGTGAAAGAGTTTTAACATATTATTATTGTATTGTTTTACATTCTATAACATCACATTCCCCTTTTCCTTACATTTTTATGATATCTTTTTTAGGTCGTTCTTGACAGAGCATTTTGAGTAACGATGTAGTTCTACAAGTTATTTGCATGTTATGATCCTAACGTTTAATTACAATCTTAGTCTCTACACACCAGCATAGAAAAGTTTTTTTATAAATAGTAAACTGTTGACTTTGCAGCCCTTACACAATTATGATATTTAACTGGTGTTGTTCATGTTATTCCTTTTGAAAATATTATCCGTCCAAGAAATTTCCATGATTTCTACAACATTGATGATATTACAGCTACATGTTATTGTGTACTTTAGTTTGTCGTATTTTTTAGATATATTTTCCATTGAAATTAGTATCTGTGAAAGAAGGAAAGCTTAAGTACTTATTGAATGTCAATTAATAATGTATGTAACTGAATTTATTGATATAAGAAATACCAGTAATATAATGATTTTAAGAATGATTTTAAGTATATCACATAAAATAATTGTGATTATTAATATTAATTGAAATATACAATTTTCGAATACATTTCCAAAGGGACATTTAAAAAGTTTGACATTGTTTGAATTGGATACCGTATATTTCCGTGTATAAGCAGAGAATTTTTAGGATTTTTTATTACTCCAAAGTGGGGAATCGACTTATACACGAGTCTAAAAAAATTTCCAAAATTGGTGTTATAAAATAAAAAAGATAGTAAATATAAAAACCATACAAAATACTTGCAAATTTCTAAAAATATTTTAATACTCCATTCTTTTCAATTCACAAGCCACCAATTATCATTTACTATAACTACACTGTAAAAGAAAAATTGTAAAGTTACTAAAGTTTTCCTAGGAAACTGGGATTCCTAGAACTTTTTATGTAACGACAATAACAAAAATTCCTGTAACAGCGTCTGTTACAGGAAATTTTCTTGTTGCCGTTACATAAAAAGTTCTAGGCATCCCAGTTTCTTAGAAAACTTTTTCTAACTTTACAGATTTTTTTACAGTGTATGTCATCATCAGAAGTTTTAGAAACTCCTTAAAATCACTTTTTTCATTGGTGCATCAGGATGAATATCGCCAGTGTCTAAATCATTATTATTGCCATCTAAAATTGGCATCATCTTCAGTTCCATCTAATTCATTTTACTGATGCAACATTTTTTGAAAGATCGGGCGATTATTCCGTATGATAATTCAAGCTGATATTCGTTCATCCGTTCAGAGATAGTGACGATGCCAACTTTTTTTTTTTAAATTAGCGCAATTTGTCGCAGCTGCATCCGTACATTCAGCCAATTAAAAACAGAGCTTGTCTTTAAATAGCTTATTTATACAAACTTTTAGAGGAACCCAATTAATCAGATGTGGCAGCGCGCTAAAGCAGAAAAAATAAATAATTTCGGAGAGCGTATTTTTTTCTATATAGCGTATTTATTAGTTTTCGGTCACTGAACTTTTATATATTTTTTTTTAATTTCGGCTTATATACGGATTTTCGGTTTTGGTCGATTTTTCACTCAAAAGTCGTATGCTCGGGTTATACACGGAAATATACGGTAATTAGACTGCTTAGTACATAGAAGCTTTCGTAATTTAATTTTTTCAACTTTTTCTTTACTTCCTGTATAGTGTTAATATGTATGTAATTCAACTTTACGCTGTTATTAATATTAATTATTTGTTACCATTATATTTTATGCATCATGTATGTGAGTTAATTTAGGTTAGATTTTGGAATAGTTAGGATTCATTTTGTTTTAATTGAGGAATGAGTTGGATATTCATGAGAGAAACTTTGTACGTAAAAATTCACAACGCGTAATTTGGACTAATAAGGTAGATAATATTTCAATAAAAATTGTTTTACACATAACTTTCTTCTCCAAATTTTGGCTAGACCCTTTTCTCCGTCTTAATTATATTAACAACGTCTAGGCAATAATCGTTAAAGGTAAATTGATAGTAAATGGTTTGATATATTCATATATAAAACAAATTAGATTGTGTTTGCCTTTTCCCAGTAATGTAACAGTGCAGAGTCTTTTACAGAAAATTGTTCAAAAAATATAAACGTTTTCATATTTTATATGAAAACTTTTGAATTAAAAAAATTATTACAGATAGAAAATGTCTTCTTTTATATACAATTGTACAATAAAAATGAGATCATCCACCGATTAAAACAAAGATGAACAAACTAACATTTTTAAAACATGTGCATAGAATTTTGTCAATTTTATCGATATCTTTAAAATTTATACTTTTTTTCTTTTTTTAGAATATTACTGACCTCTGTTTTAAGAAGAAACATTCTATTTCCTAAGATAATGGACTCAGTTGGGGATAAAACAAAGAACAAGTGTCAGGAAAATGTTCAAAGTTTAAAAAACTGCTTCGCCTAATAAATTAAATTTTTATTTATTCGGTATTGTTTTCGTTTAAACTTAAGGTATGTGACTGTCTTGAGAATTTGTGTGGTCTTTCAGCTTGGAAAGACCTCAAAATTTTAAGTGCATTATTTCTTCCAGTATATGTAAATTTATGCATCCCTGAGTATTTTTATAGATTAATTTTGTCTACAAAGATTGAAGATTATGCACATAAACTTTTAAACAAAAAAGTAATAACATGTTCGAAGTTTGAGATCTCAACTAATAAAAACTCACACTTTGAAGATTTTTTTTTTTTTTTTTTTTTTTTTTTTTTTTTTTTACACACATAAATGCATATTTCTTTTCCTTTTTCTAAAATGCAGATGTCGTGTAAAATAACCTATGATGACCCGTATACTAGCGATGGCACATTTAATATTGAGGATGCTAGAGGCAAAAGAAACAACATTTAAATTAAACTAAAAATAAAAGAGTGATATTATGGCACTTCGACTGTTTTATTATGCCTTTGTGTCGACAAATCATCATACATCACGTGAGCGAGATCTCTTCACGTGGAATCGTGTATTTTCCCCTCCTACAGCAATACAACTAGCAAAACTTTTAACCCCTTGAAGAACAAGCAAAAATGTCTCTAAATATTGAATTCTCACCGGAATAATCGAAAAATTTTATTTTTAAAAAATGAAAAGCAATTTTTAAACGATTTTCCTCCTAAGTTAAATATACAAAATTTAGTTAAAACTTTTCTGGTGAGAATCTTGTTTAAACTAGGTGAAATATGTTTTATCCTACCGCCCTTTAAAGTGTTAAAGAGCAAAGTTCAGTTTTTGTTTTATGCGACGGGCGACAACTTTAAGGAAAGTTAACGAAATAAAGTGGGTTGAAAAGACTTTTATTAGGAGTTTGAAATGTAAATATATTGGTTTCATCAAAATAAGCTTAAATAGCCAGCTAAAAATGTGGGCCATTACATGTGCCTTTTTTATGATCGCATCAGTTCTGGCTACACAGTTGTTTTTAATATTTTATACCAATGTGTTGGGATTAATTTAAGTAACTGTTACAGAGTGCACATTTTATTTCTTACATTTGAATTAAATAATTTGTATCCTCGACGTTCTGCTCTAAAAAATAGCATTTTTGAGTGATTATTTTTTTCTCAAACAAATTTGTTCATATTGAGCATAATCAAATTCCGGTAGGTAAAAAAAAAAGAAAAAAAATACAAGAATATTAACACGTTCACGCCGGCGCCGATATTCGTGTTTTTCTCGGTGAGGCGGCGTTCGAATTCATGTTTTGCTTCATCTGGCGGCACGGCACTTTCGCTTATTTAGACACTGTATGTAATGACACGCCCCTCTCTATATAATGACACGCCCCTCTCATATTTATTAAATTGAACTTGAATATTAGAATTCATTGTGAATGTCTGAAAGAGGGTAAGGAGTGAGCAAATTATTTAGAGACATAATTTTAGGTGGTTGTCTCATGGTTCGTACGCCTCCTTGAATTTTGGAGACCAGAAAATTTTTTCGGCCCCGGTTTTATCTTATAAAAAATCTCTTCTTAAAAGAAGGCGAAATTTTGCGCGTTTAACACAGACTTCTTTCTCTAAAAAAAAAAAAAAAAAAAAAAAAAAAAAAAAAAAAAAACCTCGTAAATATCCTGGAGAAATAACGGTATCCGTACGAACCATGTGTCTGTGCTGCTAGCTTGCGGTCTATTATCAAAGTTAGTATAAAAAACGGGCTAATAAAGATAATTAATATTTTTTAAATTCAGAGAATAAATTATTTATCACCTTTTGATCAATATTCAACACACTAAAAAATGGCAATTCGATGGCAAATACCGTGAAAAAAGGATTCACGTTTTTTTTCATTCGTATAAGGAGTCTGCAAGAAAAAAGACAAAGATGCAAAGAATAATACAAATGTTTATCTAAAAGAAAAGGCAGACAGTATACTTAGAAGAAAACTTAAAAAGTAACCGCGTATTGAAACCTTTGTAAAGGACAGTCAGCACTCTGTTTGGAATACTTTAAAAATTGTATTAAAATAAATAAACAAGTAGTATATTAACACATTGCCGACGGCCAATTTTTTTTCAAATCTGAATTTTAAAAGTGAAGAAGCTCCTCCCTGTTCTGAAAGGATTTTGTAAATTGGTGTTCTAGCTTGGTTTCCCAAGTTTATGCATCGGTAAATATCTTTCATAATACGAATTTAATATAAAATGCCTTACAATCTAAATAAATATGGACAACATGATATAAATGTATTTTCTATTAGTTATAAACCACGCCTTCAGCGGAAAAGTTGAGTGTGACTCACCGGTAATGCACGCCGCCTGATGCGACAGTCAGCCGTGACCCACCTGTGATGCACGCCGCATCATCGGTAAAAGTGTAGAAGCTCCTTCTTGTTCGTAAAGGCTTTTGTAAATTGGTGTTATAGATTGGTTTCCCAAGTTTATGCATCGACAAATATCTTTCAATGTACGAATTTAATATAAAATGTCTTACAATCTAAAGAAATGTGGTCAACATGATATAAATGTATTTTCTATAAGTTAGAAACCACGCCTTCAATGGAAAAGTTGAGTGTGACCCACCGGTGATGCACGCCGCCTGATGCGACCGTCAGCCGTAACCCACCGGGGATGCACACCGCCTGATGGCACAGTTGAGCGTGACCCACCGGTGATGCACGCCGCCTGGTGGCACACTTGAGCGTGACCCACCGGTGATGCACGCCGGCGTGAATGTGTTAATGTGCCGATTTGTTTATGCGTTTGTTTATGCTGACGCGTCAAATTATATCGTTTGATTACATTATAAATGTTCAATCAGGAGTACAGAGATTGTCGAATAGACTACATTTATTCACGTTGCAGAGATTCGCAGAGAGTCGTTGGAGATTTATCGATTCTAGCTGCCAAAATTATTTTTGGCGTCAATATAATCGCACCACCATGAAATTGAAAAGTGTGATTGGTATTTACTATGGTATGTTCGGTATTGTAAAATGAAGCATGTAACAATCAAAAGAGTTTCATTACATTAGGGCCTATTAGGAAAAATTCGTTTCGGTGGATTTTAAAATGTTTCATAATTTCAAACACGTTCAAATTGATATACATATCTCTAAAGAGCACTACAATCTTCTTTCTATAGAATATGGTATGGACAGCTTTTATCGATCATTTATAGGAACACTAAAAAGAATTACCCTACATTACGGTTTATGGAGAAAAATCGTTTATGGTGTATTTTCTTAGTATTAAACTATTTCAAACCTATTTAAATTGATATATATCTCCGAGGTGCTCTATACGATACTTTATGTTGAATATGATGTACGAAGCTTTCATCTTTCATATACAGGGGCACAGAAAATAAATCATTTATGAACAATAACTGGACGTGCGTTTTCAGTTGTGGAACGCTTTTTAAATTAAAAATAAAATTACATACTAATTAGTGTGTACAAAGTTTAAACATCATATAAAGGGCTGCACAAAACATCTGAAGTACACTTCCGTTTATTGAAGGAAATTGCTGAAGGGGAATTTTCAACTGTGCTATGCACTCCCTAACCGTTCTAAATTTTAGCATATTATGTATTATATGATAATTTTTGAATTCATATACAGGGATGTGTAAAAGATTCAGTTATTTTTCGACGTTGGTTGAAATTGTGTTTTCAAATGTGTTAAGCATTTTACAATTTATTGCTTAGACATCGTTTTTCGCGTTATTAAACTATGGAATTGTATTATATTAATATGAATGTGTTAAAAATTACTTCTTAATCTGCTTAACGCATGATTTTACGGTCTTGTTGACACTTTTAATGATACTTTCTTAACGGTATGGAATCTCAGTGAAAAAATAATTTTTGTATTATTATAATAACAAATCATATGTTGTTTTTCTAAAATTCTATTAAGGGGTCTTGTTCCTTTTAAAAGCGTCGAAAATTAACAAAAAACATCAAAGTTTGAATTAGTCTATCTTCAAAACCTTTTAATATATAAACATGAAATTTTAGATATTGATTAAACAGATTGTGCTTTGTTATATTCTATTATGAGAAGTTTATTAGCATTTAACAGAATTTGTGTATTGTTGAAATCAAAATAGCTCTTTTTTTTACTCCAGAAGTCATTAAGCGCATGATATTTTGAGAAAGTATGTACGGATTGTCATGAAATTTGATAAAGATACTAAACAAATATGTGTGTTTAAAATGAACTATTTTTAAGTATTTACAATGGTACTATTTTTAGTTATGATTATTTTTATTCATTAAAAATACGATTTTATTTATTTTTTTTTTTTTTTACAAAAATATTTTTTATATAGTTAATGAAATAAATTTGACCTAAGAGTAGTTCATTTTAAACACACATATATGTTTAGTACCTTTACAAAATTTTATGACAATTTATACATACTTTCTCAAGATATCATGCGCGCAATGACTTGTGGGTAAATAAAAAGAGCTATTTTGATTTCAACAATACACAAATTCTGTAACGTCTAATAAATTTTTAATGACGACAAATTACAAAGCACAATCTGTTTAATAAATATCCAAAATTTCATGTTTATAAATAAAAATATTTTGAAGCTATTCTAATTCAAACTTTGAATTTCTTCGTTAAATTCCTTCGCGTTTAAAAGGTACAAGACCCCTTAAAATTTAAGATACGAGACAAACATTCGACACCTATAACGAAATTTGCTGTGTTCTATATTCTATTGTTTATTTATCTCTGCACAGCAGAACCCTATGTAAAGAATGGAAATCATAAGACATCATGGAAAATGTCTGCATTATATTTTGCATTATATCCAATCTGAATTTCGAGAATTTGTCTGGATCAATTATGTAAGCACTCAAATTTGCACCGAAGTAACAGATTTTATATGAATTTGTCTTTTGATATCTAAATACAACTGGTAGCTTTTGTTCAAATTTGGTCATAAAATTAAACATTTGGTGCTTGCAAAATTTCATGTCCTCTTCATAGTAATGTCCCTACATACACAAAGCATTTTCAATCAAATTCACATTTTCGTTACATTTTAAATCTTGTTGTTGTTGTATAATGGCGGAAAAGTTTGCATATATGACCGACTTAAAATCTACTGACTTTGATAATTGAAAAATGGTACTTGAACTAAAATTTCATGAAATTTTATTTAGACTTATGAAGTTAAAAACAATTCTGAAAACTTTGAAGGCAGATAAAGGAATCCAAATTAAATTGGAACGAAAAGGTAATAAACTAAACTATTTAATGGTATCAAAAATTGAGCTTATCATGATTTACCATACAACTTTTTTCTATATTAAAAATAAAAATATGTAAAAAAAAAAAAGATTTTTGAGACATTAAATATGAAATAACAGCTGATATGTGCAACACTTATTCACATAAATCAGATAAAATAAAGTCCGTATTTTCTTCATACCGTCCATAGCCGAGCAGTATATTTAATTTCATTTCCACTAACAGATTAAACAATTATACTCAAATTTATTGATTTATTGCTACTAAGAAGCATCAATTTTGCACTAGTCTGTGGACCAAACAATTATATTATATAGCTATAACAGGCAAAAAATAAATTACGCTGGGATAAACTTTTAAAAATGGACTTTTGGCCAGCTAGAATCGGTAAATCTCCTACCGTGCGTTGGTAACGTTTTATGTGGTTAGGAGCTCCATTTCTTTTTTTATTGATTTTTGTAAAACGTTTAGAGGTCAAAGGTCGCCAGCGGACGCTGTTGATGACGTCTACCTCCTCCAATTTCTTTTTTAGACTCCTTTTCTTTTTTTAAAGATCACAGAACGATTGAAAAATGTAGGCGAGTTGGAATATTTATTGTTTTTCTTCCGGTAATGTAAATTAAAAAACTCTTACGGTGAAGTCGGCACGACGCTTCTGACTGTTCCTACTGCATACGAGGTAATGCGAAGCAGAGATTGCCACAAATTCTCTATGAATTTACGTCTGTACGAGCTTCCCAAGCTTACGCGAACTGTAATGCGTACTATTTGCCCTACAACTGTCTCATGAGTGGGATCATAAATTAAAACATTAAGGAAAAGCCCCTCCATCAGCACGATTTTCTAGGAAACGCAAGACTTTTCTAGAGAAGCGACCTGAAGGGAAAGCAAGTTTTGGCAAAGCGCAGATTTTAATCATTTCTGTTTTTATTTCTAGTTGCTAAATGTTGCCGATGTCAAAAATAAGTTTGCAATAGTGATGTAACACTGTAAATTAACACGTGTTATGTGCGCACGTTTGTGTTGTGTCACGTTCTCAAAAATTATCTCACCACCAGTTTTTTGGTAGAACATGGGCTGAGATAATGGTGACATGATTTTTGAATTTTAACGATTTGATGCGATTTTCATTGCAATTTTTACCATTTTTTCCAGTTCCATGGCAAATATTTGAAATTAATAAAAGGAATTCGGTTTTAAATTTTTAGCTTAATATAGTAAATTTTGTTCATTTTGATTCTGCGAAATTTAGTGATTTTGAATGCAAAATTGAATTTAATTTTTGGAGATTTCTAGGTCCTGCGTTGAATTTTTGCCTACTGAGAAAAAAATTCGATTATAATGTTTTACACATTTCAATAATTTTCAATGCCAGCAATTTTTGAATATTAATCTATTACAAAAGGATTTTTAGCATTTTTAGTAAATTTTGACTCCAGCGATTTGTGATCATTTAGATTTTTTTTATTATTTAGGGAATTTCTAACAGGACTTTTAAGGCGAGTTTCAATAAAATATTTAGCTTTTTTTTAAAAGTGCAGCGATTACTTTTTGGCATTCGTAAAATGAATTCTGTTTCAAACATTTCGTCTAAGAATTTTAATTTCACGGATTTTATTGCGACGTTCAATGCGATTATGAGCGATTTTTCGAATTTCGCGAGATTTTTCCACATTAGCGAAAGGAAACAAGTTTCAGTTTTTGTGCCAAATATTTTCAATGGCGTGGTATTCTTAATTATTAATTGGTTGAGAGCGCGACCTACGTCATATTTGTATTCCTACACTTGACGCACAAAAAGACGATGCTCGCTGTGTCTCAGCAGATTTTTGTCGTATTTCCATTTTCCATACCACCCCCTGGTCAACGCCCACGTATTCGATTATCTACAACTTTGTTCATCCCTAAATTTGTACTATGAAGCGATGGCTAATATTCTTGGTGGAAACTGCGCCGCCGAAAGATATTTAAATAAAATACTGAGCTGAATTTACATTTTGTCTTAGTTATTTCTGGGGAAAATTTCACGGAAAAATTTATTCTATGGCTTTCACTCGTCGACTGATACAACTTTCAAATCAACATATATAACGTCAATGTCGTTGTCTTTGGCACGACAGGATTCCAGTTTTCGTTATACTAGTACAACAGAATCGAATTTCCCTGTTTTTACAACGTGTACTACCCTATTACTTCTGGATGTGATCTACTACTAATATCGTAACAGCCAGTTACTCATTTCAACTAGAAAAATTTTCATATGTTTTTAAAATGCAACATACATATTGCATTTTTACTAAAAGAGTTATTCGAAAATTATTTTATTTTCAAGTAATTCCTATTTCCTCTTAAAATATTATGTAAAAAGCCTAATGAAATTTTATAAAATTATCTAATTTTATATACTCAGACGAGAAAAAAACCTTATTCTAAGTTATTGTTTTTTTTTCATTTATTATTTTTTCCTTTGTGACATTCCGTATATTAATATTTTCTTTCAAAGACACTTGAATATAAAAGAAAAAAAAAGAACATTTTAGGAGATGGAAAAAACTAATAAATTATTTAATAATTTTACAAAACTCTTTTAAGTCAGTAGTTTTTTTTTTCAGATATTATTAAAAAGTTTTGCACAAAAGTTAAAAAAAGCATATTTCTTTAGAACATACTGATTTTTTTATTAGGAAAAAGTTATATTATAAATAATTATTTATACTTTTTTTTTTTCATTTTGTAAAACTAAAGAAATTATACTTTTTACATCTTTTATGATTTAAAAATAAAATTAAAAGTTATTTTATTAGTTTTACAAAAATTCTTCTGATTTTAATGTCTTTAAAGTGCTTTTAAAAAAATAAATGAACCATTTCTTTTGTTATCCAATTTTAGTGTATTATCTCCGTGAAGTAGAAATTTCAATATTTATTTTAAGCAAATTGTGTATTTTCATTAGTGATTTCAATAGAAATAATAAAAGGAGATAATGTAAATTAATAACCGAATGATTTTATTTTTCTTGTAAGCCTCTATTTAAAATATATCTATTTGAATTACAATTAATTAATCCCTATAACTTTTTTTTTTCATTTCGATATGTTGAACTCAAAGGTGTAATTGCTTTCGTGTATTCCTTTGGATTTTTCGAATACGCATATATCGGAAATTTCAATACATGATTGGGATGACTTCCCGTTAATTCATGAAAACTATATTGATGGCTTTATTATGGTCGACATATATATATATATATATAATTATATATAATTAATATTATAATATATATAATTATTACAATATATAGATAGATAGATAGATAGATAGATAGATAAATAGATTAAAAAAATTCAACATATATAAATTCTAAAATTTTTCAAATTATATGGTAAACAAATCTTGCTTTAACAGATAAATTGGAATAGTATTGCGAGATATTCTTTTTAGTATGCATATTTGAACACCTTTATACAGGTTTAGTATAGTAATGAGATAGTAGTTCGTATAGTAATTCGCAATAATATGTATTAAAGATATCACTAAAAATAATTAAAATACTTCCAAATAAGACTATGGGGCATTGACATATTCCTGCCATCGAGTTCTCAACCTTGGAAGGCTCCCTAGAACTAATTTTTCAGGAACGTCCTTAAAGCAGCGCATCGCATAGATTTTAACCCCCGCTTTGGTCACATGGTGGTATTGTTAGTAAGTTGCCTTCACTCGCGGAAACAGGTAAGGCCAGATTGGGACTGTAGAAATACTCGGGATGCGTTGCACTGTCGTTTTGGTTCACGTAGTCGTTGATTAGGTAGCAGGTGTGGCTTGGTGGATTGTCAAGTTGCAGCTTCCAATTGGCAGCAATGCCAATAACCACTCGATTGACCCTTCCATTAAATACGATCAGTCCAATTTCTAAATCTCGCACAGAAATTAATGGCGCTGCGGTATCCGAGAGAAACGTGAATTTTCAAGCTTCACTGAAACTTGGTACAGGAATCCACTAAAACCATGTTTCGAACAGCTCGGAATCTTCTAAGGCGCTTGGCGAGTCTTGAAGTGGACTTATCTACGCCTCTAGAGAACCCGCCTGTAACATGATCGCAACGACGTAGAGACGCATTAGAAGAAAAGGTCACATTAATTTTTATACAAATGCTGTATTATTTGATATTGATAATTTTCTTCACTTTTATTTTTTAATTCTCTTTCCTCGTTTTACAGTTTGTTAAAAATATATTATTTTCTCATTAGGCCAAATTAATGCTAAAAATATTTAAAAAGTCAAAAATTATATTTTTTTAGTAAAATTTAACTTACAACTTTACTTCCACATGTAGAACACTTCAGTGATATATATGCATTTCAATATATTTAAAATAGTGCAATATCATTAAAATACACCGCAAACGATTTTTCCCATAGACCGTAATGTAACGGAATTGTTTTGGGTGTCCCTGTAAAGGGACATGCCATTTTGAGAGCCATTAACATTTATACATTTTATAGCAATGGGAGTGTATTTACGAGAGTTAGATCTCTGGCAGACTTACAGACGGACTGGCAGACCGGCAGACAGACAGACGAAAAGACAATTTTAAATCCATATTACCTACTTTTTGACACATTCACGAATTGATTTCGTCGGGGAAAATAATTTGAGTGAAGATAGTGATATTGTACTGGCAATCAACGGATTTTTTTCCCTTTACCGTAAAGTACTTCAATAGAATCAAAACACTGTATTAAAACTAGTGTTGTGAATGGATTTCCACCTTGTTATTAGTATAAACGTTAAAACATTTATAGAATTACTTAAAATGTGTTACAAACATATACCGATGAGTCAAAGCATTATGACCTTTCCCACATTTTGGAATGAAGTCGCTTGGAATACTATGAGGGCACGTGTTCACGTGTGACTGGTATATGACTGCTGCTGGGGCGTCTGAGAATTCGTTTTTGCTCTTACTTCTGCGCGTGATGGTAAAGGATCATGATCTAAGCGGTTTTGATAGAGGGTAAATTGTAATGACCCGGAGGCTCGGAGTGAATATTTCCGAAACTGCACGACTCTTGCGCTATTCACGACCTGTCTGGAGACTGTCCGCTTCGTGAAACAAAATCGACGCCTGAGAATAGCTCAGCTGACAGCCTAATGCAATGCTTATGAAAGTAGAATTATTTCGTTGCACATAGTTCAGTGGCACTGTATTATATGGGGCTACGCAGCAGGCGTCCCATTCATGTGACTCTGTTGTCAAAGTGAGTTCGTCAACTACTCCTACACTGGACCCAAGAACATCATGAGACGAGAATAAGGGAGAGAGTGTTGCCTGGTTGGATGAATTCCTATTCGACTTTCCTCACGACGATGATCGTGTCAGGGTAAGTCATCTTCCAGATGAACAGGTTCTCCGTCAACGTACAGCAGGTTGTACAAACACCTATGTTGGTGTTATTATTCTGTGTGGGAAATTATCATTGTCGTCTATCGGACAGGTGGTTGTGGTAGAATAGGCCATGAAAAATACGTATTATTTAAACGACGATGATCGACTCCGCCGGTCCGTCTCCGTCATGTTCTCCGTCAACGTACAGCAGGTTGTACAAACGCCTATGTTGGCGTTATTATTCTGTGTGGGAAATTATCATTGTCGTCTATCGGACAGGTGGTTGTGGTAGAATAGGGCATGAAAAATGCGTATTATTTAAATATCATTTCGAAACAGTTTCATCCTTACATGGCGTCTGTCTTTCGAACTGGATATGGAGTCTTCCAGCAGAACAACTCACCATGTCACAAGGCTCAAATTGTTCCGGAATGGTTACAGGAACATAATGCTTAATTCCAGTTAATGTCTTAGCAACCTAACTCAACGAATCTTAATTTAATGAGTGAACTTGAGGTGCCATGAAACGGCAGCTCAGAGCTGTAAAACCACCATGTCGGAATACCCCGAATTTCCATGAACAATGCTTAAAATCTAGTACAATCTGTCTCCGTCCATATACCAAGAACTTATAGCATCCATGAAAAGGTGGATTGCAGCTGGATTGCAGGACAAAGGAGGGTGAACGCGCTATTAGGTAGGTGGTCATAATGTTTTGGCTCTTCAGTGAATAAAGCTATTAGTTAATATGACCCTGAGATCTTTCCAACGCACGTGCGTTCATTTTTAAAAGGGAAAGATGACTGACTGAAATAGAAAAAACATACGTGATAAGAAAACAAAATACTTCGCGTGAAAGAACGAAGCTCAGTCCATTGCTCTAAAGGGGGGCTGAAATTGTCAAGTCATATTTCAAGAGCTCTTTAAATAACAAGAATATTAAACCAAATCTCGGGAATATTATAAGGAAGGACATCGTTACAAACAGTATGACTCTTAAGTAAAATTGGATTCATGGATTATTATTTATTTATATTAATTTTAATGTTGTGACTAAACCATTTTTAAATAACTGCATTTAATGTATACATTTTAGCTAATCCAATTTTGTAATATGGCGATAGAATTATAAAAATATTTCTTTTCTATATTGTAGTTATTGATAAGAATTAGTGATGTATATATTATCAAGCAAAAACGTTACCGGGAATAACGTTGACATCATAATCACAGTTGCAACACCTTATAAAAATATTTCACTTTTATTCCATTTTCTATTATTCTAAGCATCACGCAAGTTCACATGTTAAAAAATTCAATAGAGGAACAATATTATTTTCATAGTAATCTGTTTGAAAGGCGTATCGCAATATACTTTTTATGTCTTTAAAAATAATTTTCAACCATGATTTAAATACATACATCAAGTACAGCGCAAAATTCAAAAGATCAACCCATTTGCACTTAAAACATCACGAAAAGCTCAAAATTTGTTTCATGAAAATATTCCGTAAATAAATAAAAACTCCATCTATAAATCAATAAAATAATACTAATTTAGCCCCAATTTAACAGACATCTGATCGAAATACTCACTTAAACCATTCAAATAATCAGAATAAAAAAGACTGGTATAAATATCAGAATCAATGGTGATTTCTTCGGATATTTACTCCTGACATATGACTAATACAGATATATCACTTTTAATAAAATTAAAAACTTTATTTTAATGCACATATATATATATATATATATATATAATGTAAAAAAAAAAAATTACAGTTTCAATTTAAAATAAAAGGTTTCAACTTGTATTTTCCACCTGTATTCTGTGTCTTAAAAGTTATCATATGCACATAAAATGTAGCTGTTACAACTGAAAATAAATTCAAGTATCTTTCCCGTATTTGTCTCGAATAGATTAGAAGATTTTTATTAAGCAGCTAAAAAGTACATATTATCTTAAAACATCCTTCATAGAGATTAATAAATTAAGTTAAAAATTCAATATATTTTACTATTATTCAAAATATCACAACAAAATCAATTATTCTAAAAGTGGAGAAAAATTATTTTAAAATATATATGTCAGCCCTCTTATTAAATATTTAAAAAAAATTAAAAATCACTAATTTGAGAAGAATAAAATTTTTTGACAATGATTTTAAAATTACGACGGCAAAGAAAGAAAATCTCAATGGAAGAATTGTTTTAATTTAAAAGTATATAGAACTATGTTCATTTATATGTATATTTCTCTTTTATTTGTTTGTGTTAAATCAATAAAATCCTTCTTTTAAAAACCTCAGTCATTATTTTTCCTTAAAAAGTGCTACTGTTGGGATTTTTAAACAGGGTTTTTTTACAAAATTTTCCATTTCGAAATGGATAATGTATTTTTCTTAAGCAACTTTTTTACAGTTTTTATTAAATTAACAAAATAATAAGTAATCATTGAAAAAAAATGCATATCATTTGTTTAATAGAAACGTTATCAAATGTACTTTTCAAATTCTTCGTGAAAATGAAACAGAATTATGATTACTTAAATTGTAATAATATAAATTTGCTTTCTTTTTTAAGAAAATATATAATAATGAAAATTCCTTACTTCTTTGTAATTGCATGATAAAAAAAAAAAAAATACTATTATTTGTTTTTATTTTTTGATATTTATATTTCATTACTCTGTGTCTGAGAGATGAATAAAAATTAATACATGTAAATAATAATTTGGTTTATCAATACATTTATTGTGTCACATAATATATTTAAATATGAATATTAATTACATTTTAATATAAATATCTTTTACGAATCTATCATAGATCATCTTTCGTTTGATTTCGGGATAAACATTTTTTTTCCTTCTATGATTGTTTATAGAGAAGTTGAATTTTAAACTTTTATTCAATAAACCTACTTTTTATACATAATTAGGTAGCTTTCATTACAAAAAGCTACCTATTGCAGCCGTTCGGTGGAAAGAGATTTCAAAAATTTTTGGTATATTTTCATCGATCATGATCCCCAGACACCGAAACCACCCTCCGTTCAAATGTTAATATATATATATATATATAGATCCCTATATATGCAGGTTGGTTATAATTAAACTTCCCCTATAAACAGCATCCTACAGCGCAAATGGGTGAACGGAATGCAATGAAATTTGGTGTATAGACTATACACGAGATGCGCTCACGGAATTTCGAAAAAAAAAAAGTTATAAAATGTCCACCAGATGGCGCTTTTCCGGAAAAAAAAACATTAAATTTAACACAATAAACGGCCAAAACAGCCAGTTTTACCTTTTATTACTCATAATTCTTGTTCTGGATTGTTAATATTGTTAATATTGTTTTTGTATTCCGTTTTGGTCGTTTATTGTGCTAAATTTAAGGTTTTTCCGGAAAAAAGCGCCCTCTGGTGGACATTTTGTAACTTTTTTTTTTTTTCGAAATTCCGTGAGCGCATCTCGCATATAGTCTATATACCAAATTTCATTGCATTCCGCTCATCCGTTTCCGCTGTAGGATGCTGTTTATAGGGGACGTTTAATTATAACCACCCTGTATATATATATATATATATAAATTTGAAATCACAAATATATGAAGAAATTGATAAAGATCTGAAGATGATTTGGAAATGAACATATGAAACCAGTATGTAAAATAAGAAACTATGAATGACTCACAGAATCATCAGAGGAGCTATATATATTCTTTGTGACATTGTAACTCTCGTATTTATGAACCTATTTGGATGAAACTCGGTGTGTAAATAGTAAATACCAATGTCTCGACCGAGTTCGTTGGCCAGCCTCATCCGCCATCTTGTTTAAAAATGGCGGCTATTTAAATTTTTTTATATAAAATTTGAAATGTGGTACCAAAAAATTGAAAATTGAAAAATATTTTTTTTTCCTACGTGTTTGACCTTGATACAAAGATTCCGGAGCAGTTTTTGTTTCGTCTATATCTTAAAAAATGGCTGAGTTATAGGACTTTGAATTTCTACCGTGGCTGACATTTTGAAACTTCCTGATTTTTGTCACGCGATAACAGGCATATTCATTAACCGATATGGATGTACCTTGGTGTGTACAAAATACATACCAATGTCTTGACGGAGTTCGTTGGCCAGCTTCATCCGCCATCTTGTTTCAAAATGGCGGCCATTTAAAACAATTTTAAAAATTTTAAATTTAAAATGAGGTATCAAAAAATTGGAAAAGGAAAAATATTTTTTCTTATATGTTTGACCTTAATACAAAGATTCCGGAACAGTTTTTGTTTCGTCTATATCTAAAAAAAATGGCTGAATTATAGCACTTTGAATTTCTAGCATGGCTGACATTTTGAAACGATTTGATATTCATCACGCGATGACACACGTATTTATTAACCTATTTGGATGTAAGAAGCCATGTGGATAGTATATTGCAATGTCTCGACCAAGTTCACTGGCGAGCTTCATCCGCCATTTTGTTTCAAAATGGCGATCATTAAATAAAAAAAAAAATATATTTAAAGTGAGGTGCAAAAAAAATTAGAAATTGAAAAAGGTTTCTTTCTTAAGTATTTGACTTTGATATAAGGATACCGGAGCATTTTTTATTTTGTCTTTATCTTAAAAAATGGCTCTGATATAGCAGTCCGAATTTCTTTATGTGGGTGACATTTTGAAAAATCTAATTTTTTGCCTGCGACAGCACTCGTATATATCAATTGATTCCGATGTGAGTGAGCATGTGCACAGGAATTACTAAGGTCTCGAGCAAGTTCACTGGTTAGCCTCATCCACCATGTTGTCTTAAAAGGGTAGGCTTTTCAAGATATCGCCGAATTTGGAAACCAAATATAAGTTACTTTAAATAAAATCAGCTTGGATAAAGCTGACTAATTTCGCGAAATTCTCATTCATAATGATTTAGTATTGATAGAATTTAGTATTGAATCTTCTATAATCGGTTTCCACTAAATTGAGCTCCGTGTGTTTGAATAATATAAGCTACGTTTTTTTTTTTTTTTTTTTAAATAAGGAATATGAAAGCTACCTCTTCCTTCCGGCACTGGCCGGAAGGACTTTTTTCTAAAGTATAACAAAAAAAAAAAAATAACGTTTAATATATGATACCGATTGTTATTTGTCCGTAAACAATGCATTGTTTTAAATTTGCCTGACACTTTAAATAATATGATATTCAATTTACATTTCGACATTGAATGATTAGATTTAAAATGAATAATCATTTAAAATATTAACTAAAACAAATATTTACCTAAATCCTTCGACTGAAAAATTAAACAAGCTTACCTGAAAAGAAAAGAAAACCACAGATAAATATTCAGCTATATATCCAGTGCAATATAATATGTATATTTAGTGCATTATAATACATTATTATTTTTATTATTATTATTCAATAAAAAAGGCTTTTTGTTTAAATTTTGCAGTAATCAAATTCTGCAGTAATAACATTCTGAAAGTGTATTCGATGTACTATAATTTTTATTTTATTTACAGTCTCTAGCTGTGTAAAACACATAAGTTTTATAGATAGAGAAAATGACTTTGAAGCATCTTCAAAACTAACATGGTATCTCGGTCGTATGTTGTACTAAGTTATGTTCGGGTTAAACTTTTGCAACATTTAGATTTAAATTGTATCCTATTTTTGAATTTTATTAAATGAACCTTTGAATGACATCTTGATCAGTTTGAAATTGGAACGAACATCTTATTTATTTTATTTCTGAACTTGTGAAAATAGCTTTGTTATGTCAGGTGTTTGATGAATTTCTCCAGATATGTTCAAATAGCTGCATACATACAAACTTCACCGGAACGGATAAAACATATAGTGTAAAGTATATTCACCATATACCACTCCCTTCTTTTCGGCAAAGAAATCTACCACTGTCATTAAAAATGGTGTACGAAAATTAAAGTAACTATTTATTTTCATCGTATACTTATAAAAAAAAATAACTTGCTATATTCTCACAATCTGTTATTGTGGTGGAATTTATTAAAAATCAGTGTATCAGGGATTTCTTTTATTGCCGGAACAATGTTTAAATTTATAATAACTGCGAAATGAATTAGTCCAAATGTCATTCCTTATTTTACAATTTCATTCTTTTCTTTCCAAATTAATGTAAATACAATATTCTACTTAAGATTAAATACGTTAAATTATATACTTTCTAAATTGTCTAACCTTTAAATAGCAATTTAGGATGAGAACCTTTGAAAACTTTATTATTGAAAGCGGCGATTCTTAATTAGTGAATCTGAATGGCCATTCTTTCAAAGACATTACTTATAATAAAATTATTTTTGTATACTTTACAAAACAAGTAAAATTTATCTCATAAAGGATAGAAAAAAAATGAATCGTTAAAATGTTACTTTTCTAATTACATGAGATGCCACTGATTGTATTTTCAGTTTGACTGAACAGAATAATATAGTGTCTTAAGTCATTAAAAGTTTCTTTTTAATATAAGCATCTTACTTCAACAATTGTATTGGGATTCTAAGTGAATTTATATACCACTTCACCAAGGTCTAGATGAGCATTGATTAAAACACATGAGCGGTGTCAAAATTTGGACATACTCCCATTAACAACTTTAAAGCAGCTTTAATTAGTAACTTTAAGAAATTTTTGAAATGCACTTGTTCTTAAAGATAATTTTTAAATATTTTATAAAATGAAAAACATCTAAAAATATCTACTGAAGTGAGATTAAAAATGTTTAGACTCCAATAAATAAATAGCTGAACGAAAACTACATTTAATTTTAAGACATTTTAACGTTAAAATGACATATAATAGATATTAAAAACAATAAATTAGATGCTTAGGACGAAAATCCATCAATCATCACCACTATAGAACGTAAAATCAGAGAAAGATGACATAAACGAACAAACTGAAAACTTGTATCAAAACACTTAAGGCTAAAGTTAAAGTTACAACAAAACAAAGTATTCAAATGCGATTTGGCCTCCTTCATTGCTTGGGTTATTGGCTGAGATCGTATACCATGTCGTATTTTGTAGCTACAGTAATTTATTCTAATGATCCTAATATTCGCAAAATCAAGGGGGAAGAGGTCAATTACGATACTTTGTTTTAAAAGCATGTGTATGCTCCCTAACTCTGATTAAAAAAAAATATTAACACGCATAGGAATAATTGTGTTTCTTTATTGTCCTTATATATATATATATATATATATATACGTAAAGACAGAACATTGAGAGGTCCGGCTATTGAAATGATTTTGAATCGAATTACATTTCGATAAATAAAATACTTATAGAGTTATTGCTCACGCGACGACATATTTCTCTCAGTTCTCACGTCCGGAAATTCGTTTTAAAGCTCCAACTTTGAGATTTTTTTTCTGGAAGGTTTTTGCGCTTAACAAAATGGAAAACCCTTTTCAATTACATAGTTTTTCAGTAACAATACCTAATAATTTTATGCATCTCCGAACAAAAATAAACTTAAGAATGTGTCAGAAAGTAGATAGCCCCTTTCAATTTGAGAAAGGCTTTAATGCAACATTTAACATTGCATTAACATATGCATTTGTTACATTTTATAAACAAATTTGAGCAGTCTCCCGTAATGAAATTGTAAGAGTAACACACTATTATCAATATCACTCATGATATGAACTGAATTAAAAACATGTGTTTATCAATTATTTTTAAATTAGCATTTTTGTGCTGCGCATGTGTAAATTTATGGTAAAAAAAGTGGTAAAAATTGGAAACTTTCATATTTTTTTTATTTAATATTTTTTACACTAAAATATAAAGCTTCATATTATACTTAAGTAATAGGTTCATATGTGACCACCTACGAACTTCAAGAAAATGTAATTGGTTCTATATTAAGCAAAACATCGCTGAAATTTCAAAAAAAGACTTCTTTTAGAATCTTGAGTCTTATATTTGGATTTAATTACATCTATGACCAATTATTATGATATATACAACATCTCTTTACAAATTTCAAAAATTAAATGAATATATTATGTTTGAAATATATTATATTTAATATATCTACGTATTTACGTCAATAGAAATATATTGTACAAAACTTATATAGAGCAAAAGAATTTGTTTATTTGACATATATATCTAGCAGTTCATTCCTCCATAAACATAATTTTATATATTTTTTTAATTATTGATTTTTTTTCTATTTTAAACCTCTTTAAAGTTAATGGTAAACTTTTATACAGTTTTAAAACTACATTTATAATTTTTCCCAATGGTTACCAATAATAGCAAGACATTTCATCACGGACTGCGTGTAAAGTTTGACGCAAATGGGAAGCTTTTCAATGTTGCTCTACTGTTAAACACGGTTCTGTGTCTTTTATTTACTTAACCAACTTTAGCAATAAATTTCTGGTTCGGGACGAAATAAAATAAATTCGAATAAAATAAATTATAGAAACGGGTTGGTAAGATCCATTCATAGCAGGAAGGTTAAAGGATTTATACAGAATCCCCTGTAAACGTTTTGATTCAATATAGTACATCAGCGAAATAAGTAAGTAACCTGAAAATCAGACTTAAAGAGTTTAGACACGCTTTTAAGGCTGTGGGATCTATTAAATCCCACCTAATTTTAATTAAAATTTTCACAAAAAAACTTTAAATTGAATTTTACTTTTTTTTAAACTTTGGTGGAAAAATTGTTATAAAATTGCTTTTCCTTATTTTGAAATAAAGTTTCCAAAAACTGCGGTGTGAATTCAAGTCATTCTAAATAAATAAAAAAGCAGATAAAAAGTTGAAAATTTCATATTATATGTTGTTTTTTTTAAAAAAGTAAAACTGTAAACTTCATATTATACAGAAGTAATGCATTGGTATGTAATCACCTATAAATTTCACCAATTCTTAAGCAAAAAATTCGTCCCTAAAATTTCTTGTTTTTGAATTTTAATTGATATGTTTAAATTTCAGATTTATTTGTTTAAATATTATACGTATTGTATAAATGTTTCTGTGATGATTCTGTAAAATAAAATAGTTCTGTTGTGTCTTGGAAAAATAAACAAAGTTTGTAAATATAGAGTAAATTTAACCCATAACTGATGCAATGGTAACTTTTAATCTGTACGTATTTTTTAATGCGTGTAATTTCCTTATCAACGAGTAAAGTTCTGAAAAATATTGTATTTAAGTGGTAAATTTTCAGATTTTGTCCACTGACAAATACAGTTATGTGAAAATACCACTGCTTTAAATAAAGAATATTTTAGCTAAGTTACCAGAAAATATCATTGTTTAAAAAACATCTTTTCAGCTAAGTTTCAGTACTAGCCAGAGACGAATTAGCAACATGTTGCAAGTTCCGGACCAAAATTTATTGACGTTTAAGTTGAGATTTAAAACCTATCTGTGCATGTTTTCATCTCTTCTCTCTCTCTCTTTCTATTTTTCTCTCTGTTTCTCTCTACTTCTGTATATACATATACATATATGGATCTGTATACATATATGGTCTGTCGATCCATATCTGTTTATATATATCTATCGATATCTGTCAATCTCTCAGCATCTATCTATCTATCTATCTATCTATATATATATATATATATATATACAAGGTGTCCCAAAAAGGAGGACCTATTTTTAAAAATGAATAATTAACAAACGAATAGAGTTATTACGAAAATTCTTGCAGGAAACGGATGTGTCAAGTCTGGAATTTTGTTTAGAACACTTTATTATAATAGTTCCAAATCTGACCGACAGATGACACTACAGCACATTTTGGTGGCTATATGAACAAACGGAGCATGCGTGAAGATCAGAAAGAAGTAGATGTGGTCAGTGAAAATTCAGCAGTTAGTAATCATTTCAAGGGATACAGTAGTTGTCGTTGCGTAAATTCTTCAAAATGGTGTATTCGTTGGAAGAGAGAATTTTCATTGTTTTAGAATATCACCGATTGGGTGAAAGTTTCACATCAACAAGAACGAATTTCATTCTAAGACGCCGACATGTTATTGTGATGAATGGAGGACATATTGAAAAGATTGCCATTTAATTTTCAAATACTGCTGATGAATGCAGTACCCGCAACGTCATCTGCCGGCAAGAATTTGAACTAACATAATAAAGTTCTCTAAACAAAATTCCAGACTCATCCGTTTCCTACAAGAATATTTTAATAACTCTATTCGTTTGTTAATTATTCACTTTTAAAAATAGGTCTTCCTTTTTGAGACACACTGTATATACAGGGTGTCAGAAAAACTTTAGGGGGAGGTAGGGGACATCACAAGGATTCAGATTTGCATAGCAACCCAAGGTCGGACATGCTTTCCTGGCGCGGTAGTGACGACAAAAACACAAGAAAGACAGGATACGAATAAGAGGAGAAAACATGTTTATTATCCTTAGTATATCAAAAAACTAAGAAGAAAGAACATTAAATGGACAACGATCGTCATCAAAGTTGTTGTTCTAAATTACGACCCCGGGCCGTGATGCATGGAAGCGCATCTCCGGTGTATGGAAGATCTAATGTTCTCGAAAATACTGGGTGTGCCCCGGACTTCCCCAGCAGCTGCCACGGTGCGTGCAATAAGTTCCTCAACACTTTCCAGCATTGTCCCGGCATTTTTGCAGTACTAAGAAGAATAAACATGTTTTCTCTCACTGTTCGTGTCCTTTCTTTCTTGTGTTTTCTGTAGTCACTACCTTGACAGGAAAGCGTTTCCGACCCTTGGTTGCTATGCAAATCTGAATCCTTGTGATGTCCCTTACCTCCCATTAATGTTTGTCCCATTACTATATATATGATGGTTTCCTGATAAGTATTATGATGTAAACAAACTCTATTTGCAAATTTAAAAAAAATAAATGCGTATCTTATGTTAGAAATATGTTATAATTAGCATGCCTACGGATTTACGTCACTAGAAATGTATTGTACGAAACTTATGAAGAGCGAATAAACTTATCTCATACACAATCGTTTTGAAAATCTACCTAATTTATACATCACATATTTAATATGATAAACAAGAATATACATATGATATTTTCAGGATAATATTTGTTATGATATTTGGAGAAAACTATTTGCATAGGAAAACTTATGCGATGTCGGTATAGATTAAAAATGTATATCTATCATGAGTTTTATATATAATATCTTTTGTGAGTATACATTTTTATTTAAACAAATGTTCATTATATTTGGTAATTTATTTCTGCGATAAGTTAAGAAAAAAAATAATTCTAACGCTTGTCGAAATTTTGGTACAGCAAATGCTTTACTGTTAATTAACCATATCGTATTTGTCACGTCAGCGTTGTTATTTTTATCTTCAAATATATTGTACAAAATATATAACATATTTGTGAAAGATTATGAACGTGTGAAACTCTAATAATAATATTCATCAAAACATATATCTAACAACATTGCGCTTTTCAAACTAAATGTGTAAGTGATACATAACAAAATATGAATTTTAATGTGTTTGCTTATCGCCAAAGGGTTGTTATTTGAATCCATAAACAAAATGTAAATAAAAATTGAGAATCATATGCAGTTAAGAAATTTGTCAATTAGTGTTGAGTTTAGTAATATTTCCCGGTTTCATAATGAAAATAAATTAGAAAAAATATTTATAAAATTGTAATTAGGTAAACTTCTAATCTAACATATAAAAATGAAAAATTGTCTCTCTGTAATTCTATACAAATCCACACTTTGAAAGCCAGAATTGTGAAATATTACGTGCATGTGTATTAAAACACCGCTAAGGCAACTAAAATAATCCAGAATCGTAATAATTTATAGTTAAATTTTATTTAATAAAAAACCAAGAATTTAACTGCATTTTCCTATTAATTTTAAATATTTTTCGTAATAGCACTTGCCAACAATTAAAAACCCACAATAAAATTCTTAGCACAACAATTACTTTTCTATTGGAAGATTTCCACGTGAAAAATGAAAATGAAATAAATAAATTGAAGATTTTTTTTTTTAAGTGAATGTTACGTCGTAACTTTTCTGTTGCAAGATTTTCACGAGAAAAATGAAGATCAGATAAATTGTTTAACAAATTACAAAAAGGTGAATATTACGTCATTTTGGAAATATAATGGACGTCAAGAGGTCAATATATAATGCCACATGAGATTGAAAAAACGTATTGAAACACGATGAAAACCGATTATGGTAATATTATATATTTTAACATTTTGAGGTTCTATGAATATGTTTTAGCCATTTTTAAATGTATTCCATATATGTAACTGTACGTATGCGTGTTTATTACAACTTCTAAAAAGGTTTAGGACTATAGAGCTCATTCTTACTGAAGATTTGAAATAAAGATTTCAGATTTTTAAAAATAAAATTCATAGAATTTTTGTATTTTCCATTTTTCTTTAATCAAAAGGTTTTAATCTCGGTTTCAATCTAGAATGCAGAGTATATTTACTAAGTATGTAGGCAGTCTGTCGTCCGGATTAATTGTAAAAAAAGGAGCGAAAATTATCTAAATAAAAACGCAATCGTTACTTTTTAAGAATGGCAACACATGTGCTTTGCTTACATGCAAAGTTACATTTGAAAGTACGTTAGCTGAACTATTATGTGTTTTACTATATATTTTGAAATGAATATTATACCATTAATATTGGTTATTGTTTTGAAACGATTTTCAGGCATTTTATTGCTTTTACTTGTGTTTAGAATTTAAATTAGCTTATGAAGCTGCATTGAAGTAATTGATTTTTAGTTCATTCCATCCTGTACATTTTGACATTGTTTCTCTTTTTTATCTTTTATTGCTCCAATGATGAATGGAAATAAGCGTAGCTTTATAATTGTATTCTTTTGCGTCTGTTATATAAATTTATCCATTTTTACATCGGCTTTTCAATAGATTCAATTGAATTCAATTACTTTCATCTTGTTAAAAAATTAGTTCATTTTCAAATATTGTTAAATAATATTGTATTTTTTTTTTTAAATAAACTAACAACGCGGGCTCTCTAAGCCTGTACCGGTTGGTGGATTTTCCCGCGCAGCAGAACCAGTTGAAATGTGAACCCATTTTTTTCTTCAGCAATTTAATCATAAATAATGCATTTTAATTTACCCGACAACGTATATATATCTTATTAATATATTTAGTATATCGTTTTCAGAAAAATCGATTTCCTCTGGTGGATGTTATCGCGTCTTCGCACATTATCTGCATCTCAAAATATCGCACGCATTGGTGTTATGGTGATGTTTTTACGACTTTTTTTTATTATAAAAAAAAAGAATGGCAAAATATCCAAAGAATTAATTAAATATCCGTAGAAAAAAATCAGAGTTTATTCTAAGGAGAACATAAGTAAATAATTCTATCGCCATTATCCATTTAAAATTGGATATTTCAATCCCCATATATTCTTTCTATACACCAATTGTCTACGTAGAATATGACTCCTACAGAATTTGCAGGTTTGCTGTACGATGTTCTGTGGATTATTGCGGATACAAATAAATGGTTATTTTACAACATGATATCTTAAGTGTACATGGAATATCATGATCGTACAGCTATCTGTACATCTATCTTGCGCAACTTACATAATGCCACCCTACATTATGAAATATACAGCTTCTAGGTCGTACAACTTGGTTAAGAAGTTATATCAATTGCAGAGCTTACAAAGTTGTCCTCACTTTTTTCAGATAACAGTATACGACTGTACTACACTGTTCTAAAATAATATTATTAACGTCAAAGGTTTTAATTAATACATGAGTTTTTCTTACATTGAATCACCCTCTATATTGGACTATGTGAGTTACTTATATACCATACATTTTTCCCGCATGTTTTATTTAACCTTTCATTTTAAATATGTTACAATATACCAGTATATTTATAATATTTATTGACGACTAAGAATTTTACGACTTGTGAAACTGAGGTTTAATATCGTTTGATGGATAGGATTATATTTAAGGTCACCACGGTTCATTTGGTGGAATATCACAAAAATAGCAATCCTCCCATTTGTTGCCTAAATTATACTTAGGAAGAATTTGCATTTTCTCATGAAGTTACTTAAAGATCACATAATAATTATAAATCCGAAAACCTGTGAAATTGTGGTTTTAATATCGTTTACTAAATACTTCAAACAAAAATTAATATTGATAAACTCGATTAAAATGCCCGTTTGCACGATAACGTGTATGTATTAAAATGCCGTGTTACTTAAATCTTTTATTTTTTCAAACACGATTATTATCATTTGGTGTATATGTTTACATTTAAGGTCACCACAGGTCATTTGTTGGAAAATCACAAAAATTTCAATCGTCCTCTTTTTGCGCCTAAATTATACTTAGGGAGAATTTGCATTTTCTCATGAACTTACTTAAAGATGACATAATAATAATAAATCCGACAATTTTACTGAATCCTTTTTTCTGTAGTTAGATGACTTACGATATTTAGGTTCTTTTTATCTCGGTTTATGTGTTTTCATCAGGAAGTTGAAAACGCTAAAACAAATTATGATTTTATGTTAATCTAAACATATTTTCTATATTTAGCAGTTATATTTCTGGATTTATTATTATTTTTAATTAATGTTCCTTGTGGTGTGTTTTATGAATTTATGGATAATATTAAGAAATTCAATGGCTTTATATATATACGAAAGAAAGTCAGTAAGTAGGTTACAAACCGATATGAGAGTTAGAAAATTAGTAGTAAATTGTTTCCAAATACGCTAAATGTTGATATGCTAATTTATAATTTATGAGACAATATTTTTTCAAGATGAGTATTTGCATTTAAATAAAAAAGAAAAATGCCCAGCTAAACTGATGGCATTGAGCTCACAGGCTATTCACACTAATTGTATATCATACTCTTATTTTAAAGAATAATGCCCCTCAAAAAAATAAGTGAAGGGGAATTAGCCCCCGTTTCACCCTTTATACTTAACCAGTGAACCTCCAAATCTAATCAGGGAAGCTCCTTATCATAATATCATAATAAACCGGTATACCAAATTTGGAGCAAATCGAATAATCCTGCAAAATAAACCATTTATCTAAATTAAGGGTTGGACTAGCCCCCCCCCTTTATCCTTAACCAATGAATCCCCAAAACGAATCAGGGAAGCTCCTTAACATAATAAACAGGTATACCAAATTTGGAGCAAAGCGAATAATTCTGCATGAAAAAACCGTTTATATAAATTAAGGGGGGGGGACTAGCCACCCTTCCCCCTTTATCCTTAACCAATGAACCCACAAAACTAATCAGGGAAGTTCCTTAACATAATAAACCGGTATACCAACTGCGGAGCAAATCGAATCATTCTGCATGAAAAACCCATTTATCTAATTTAAGAGGGGCGGGCTAACCTCCCTTTTCCCCCTCTATCCTTAACCAATGAACCGCCAAAACTAATCAGGGAAGTTCCTTATCCTAATAAACCGGTATACCAAATTCGGAGCAAATCGAATCATCCTGCATGAAAAACCCATTTATCTGAATTAAGGGGGTGGACTAGCCCCCCTTTTCCCCTTTATTCTTAACCAATGAATCCCCAAAACTAATCAGGGAAGTTCCTTAACCTAATTAACCGGTATACCGAATTCGGGGCAAATCGAATCATTCTGCATGAAAAACTCATTTATCTGAATAAAAAGGGGTGGACTAATCCCCCTTTTCCCCCTTTATCCTTAACCAATGAACCCCCAAAACTAATCAGGGAAGTTCCTTAACATAATAAACCGGTATACGAAATACGGAGCAAATCGAATGATTCTGCATGAAAAATCCATTTATCTGAATTAAGGGGGGTGGACTAACCCCGTTTTTCCCCCTTTATCCTTAACCAATGAACTCCCAAAACTAATCAGGGAAGTTCCTTAACATAATAAACCGGTATACCAAATTCGGGGCAAATCGAATCATTCTGCATGAAAAACCCATTTATCTGAATAAAAAGGGGTGGACTAACCCCCTTTTCCCCCCTTTATCCTTAACCAATGAACCCCCAAAACTAATCAGGGAAGTTCCTTAACATAATAAACCTGTATACCAAATACGGAGCAAATCGAATGATTCTGCATGAAAAACCCATTTATCTGAATTCAGGGGGGTGGACTAACCCCGTTTTTCCCCCTTTATCCTTAACCAATGAACTCCCAAAACTAATCAGGGAAGTTCCTTAACATAATAAACTGGTATACCAAATTCGGGGCAAATCGAATGATTCTGCATGAAAAACCAAATTATCTGAATTAAGGGGGTGGACTAACCCCCCTTTTCCCCCTTTATCCTTAACAAATGAACCTCCAAAACTAATCAGGGAAGTTCCTTAACATAATAAACCGGTATACCAAATTCGGAGAAAATCGAATCATTCTGCATGAAAAACCCATTTATCTGAATTAAGGGGTTGGACTAACCCCGATTTTCCCCCTTTATCCTTAACCAATGAACTCCCAAAACTAATCAGGGAAGTTCTTTAACATAATAAACTGGTATTCCAAATACGGAGCAAATCGAATGATTCTGCATGAAAAACCCATTTATCTGAATTAAGGGGTTGGACTAGCCCCCCCTTTCCCTCTTTATTCTTAACCTTCTGGATACGGCTCGGTAAGACGTCTTACCGCGAGAAATATGTCCCTTCAGTACGGCGCTGGTAAAACTCCTTACCAAGGCATCCGACCCCCTTTCTTGAGGAAATGTCATTACTCAGCTGTCAGTTTCTATCTCTCCCCGTGAAAATTTCCCTCCCACATTAGCCGGATAGGTAAGTTTTTACAGTTGGCGAATCACGCCGGAAAAAATGTTAAGTATTTGGCGATAGCTTCTTCTGACATGTCAATAGATTATCAGTACATTTGATGACAAATAGGGAAGCAT
Organism: Maratus speciosus; assembly: GCA_963932465.1. Classification (NCBI taxonomy): domain Eukaryota; kingdom Metazoa; phylum Arthropoda; class Arachnida; order Araneae; family Salticidae; genus Maratus; species Maratus speciosus. The sequence continues at coordinate 537,830,570 of OZ010786.1, read as the reverse complement.
TTTTTTAGGTGAAATTTTATAATCTCGAAATGTCATTTATTATTGCTCCCAGGGTTCAAACAGCTCTTTAAGGGCTAAACTGGTTCCCTTGGAGTCCTCATAAAAAAAAAAAAAATAGAATAAATAGACACATACTGAAACTTTTTTTTGCTCTTTAACATTATTATTTTAGAATATTATAGTACAATGAAATGTAGACTATATGCCCCCCCCCCCCTTCAAAAATACCCACCATACTTTAATTTTTATAGCTTTAATGAAATATTACCCTCCCCGCACGAAATTTTTTCTTCTTCTCGCCTCACACCTTCAATACAAAAAGTTTAAGATATGGAGAACTCTTTAAAAATTCTGCTGACCAATTTAAATAATCAATCACCTAAATTACAAACCCCTGTCCTCCAAATTTAAGTTTCCCCCATCATAAAAAGTTTAATATATTTGAAACTCTCTGTATTAAAAAAATCTTCTGTGCTAAGTGGGACTTTTTAGTAACAATAAATAAGCAATCGGCTATCAAAAACAAAGCAAAAGAAAAAATACCCCAAAATATCCTGAACCCCCTCCACCACAATTATACAAAACTTTAAAACTATGTGTTTCCCACATTTATTGTCATCTAATAACAATAATTAAATATTAAGTCAGTTAAAATACTTCCAAACTCACCCCCCCCCCCAAAAAAAACAAGTCCCCTTTTTTGCAGTTTGACAGTTTTAGAGTGCGTCATGCCATTTTCTTACTGCACAATCCTGTGTGTCGAATGTGTCGCATCATTTTCTCAGTACTCTATGCCATATAATATTACTTCCAAATAATTTTTACTCCCAGAATAATAACGGAATTCTTATTTGAGTATGCTCCCCCCCCCCCCTTTCCTATAAAATCGAGCAAATAAACCCTATAGATTCCATATTTCATAGGAACAATACATTTAAATAATGCATATCAATTTAAAATATCTTTATGTAGCTCTCTAAAACCGAATTATAACACTCTATATTAAATAGAAAACATACTATAGTAAACCTCACTATAGTATTTTTTGTTTCCAAATTTATCAAATATTTAGAAACTATGTAATCGAAAGAGATTTTTTTTTCGTTTTTCGTTAAAGGAAAAATACTGACAAAGTGGACATTTTTAACGGTATTTCCAAATATGATAGCTCAGGAAAGAAAACGAAAACTGCCGTCATGAGACAACAATTGCTTAAAACTCAAGATGAAATTCATTTATCGGAAAGTATTACAAAAAATCTATTTGATTTCAAATCACTTAAATCAGCATGTCTGTGAGATCATGTTTTTATGCGTAAAAAATTGATACTGAAAGTGAAACTGTCAACGATAATCACTCATAAACTTACTGTAACCAAATTCTTTTGTATGTGTGTGTGCGTGTGCAGTAAAAAATGTAAAAATAAAAGCTATGCAGTCTATATTCCACAAGACTGCAATTCATTTCAAAATCAATTTCTGTTCATTTTCATAGAGTGACATTTTTTGAAAAATAAACAAAAAAAAAAAGCAATGATTTTTTTCTCTTAAAATGTAGCAGACTTTTTTTGTGTGTGTGTGCGTGTGTGTATGAATTTATTCATTGAAACACAAATTTTAGTTCGTACATACTAAGATATAGTTGAGATAGAATATGATTTAAATAAAATAAAATTTGTAAACAATACCTGCCCATAGGCCATAATGCTTTTTGTTTTGCTTCTTTTCATAGACCTGAATAGGAGGTTTAGAATTTATTACACATCGTGTAATGTGCTAAAATAATGATGTTTTAAAGCTATTCTGATATTCACACTGACACTTTTTTGTTTTCAAATGTAGAAAATGGTCTATTTTGAAACGATGTAATCGAATGCGTTCTTTTTTCGTCTTTCGGTAAAGGTAATAAGTTTTTTAGAAAATTGCTGTTAAAGTTAGCGTTTTTAACTGAATTTCCACATACGATAGCGCAAGAAAGAAAAAGCCTACCGTCATAAGACAACAATTGCTTATGACTGAAGATGTAATTAATTTACCGTAAGGTATTAAAAAAAAAAAAGCTATTTGATTGCAAATCACTTTCATCAGTATGCCGGTAAGTATCAAGCTTTTATGTTTAAAACTTGCGACAGAAACAGGAGTTGTAGACAACAATCATTCATAAGCTTAATGTAACTAAATCTTTTTTTTTTTTTTTTCCGCTGTGTGTCTGTAAAAATGGTAAAAATAAATGCTATGCAGCCCATATACTCCAAGACACTTGTTATCAATTTCAGTTCGTTTTCAAAGATTGTAACTTTATGTTTTTTTTTTCCTTATAATGTAACATAATTCTTTTTATTTTATTTTATTTTCTTTTTCTTTTGTGTATGAACTTATTTATTCACAAACAAATTTTAGTTAGTACATACTGAGATATAGTTAAGCTGGTATACAATTTAGTTAAAGCAAAATTTGTATGCAATACATGTCCATAGTCAGTAATGTTTACTCCCCCCCCCCCTTGAAAACCCTGAATAGGAGCTTTAGAATTAACTACACACCATCTAATCAGCTTAAAAAATATATATTTCAGGGTTTAATATTATATATATCATATTTGATTGTGTTTATAAGTATATTATTATTATTATTATTATTTTATATAAAATGTTAAAATTATGTACATATATTTCATTTTATTTGATTTGTCAAATCCCCGATAAATTTGTAATGCCAGTTCATCAGTTTTACTGACTGTACTTAAGAATGATGATCAGGAAAATTATTAAAATAGTACTTCCTAATGATTCATATGTACTATATCATTCCTCGAACTCTATTTAAATATAAAAATTAAAGCGATCCAAAATGGGGAAAACTGGCGCAAGTAACAACCTGCTCAATACTTCCGAGAGTTATACAGCAACACTGGATCCCAACCCTTCTCCCCGCTTTCAGACAAAGGTTTCCGAAGAAATGGTCACTCCAATGTGGGGGGTAAAAAATTCCACGATATTGCCGTACTTAGAGACTGCGATTTTTAACTTCTATAGCCGGCAATAGGAGGTTAACCAATGAACCCCCAAAACTAATCAGGGAAGTTCCTTAACCTAATTAACCGGTGTACCAAATTCGGAGCAAATCGAATCATTCTGCATGAAAAACCCATTTATCTGAATAAAAAGGGGAGGACTAACCCCCCTTTATCCTTAACCAATGAACTCCCAAAACTAATCAGGGAAGTTCCTTAACATAATAAACCGGTATACCAAATCCGGAGCAAATCGAATGATTCTGCATGAAAAACCCATTTATCTGAATTCAGGGTGGTGGACTAACCCCGTTTTTCCCCCTTTATCCTTAACCAATGAACTCCCAAAACTAATCAGGGAAGTTCCTTAACATAATAAACTGGTATACCAAATTCGGGACAAATCGAATGATTCTGCATGAAAAACCAAATTATCTGAATTAAGGGGGTGGACTAACCCCCTTTTCCCCCTTTATCCTTAACCAATGAACCTCCAAAACTAATCAGGGAAGTTACATAACATAATAAACCGGTATACCAAATTCGGAGAAAATCGAATCATTCTGCATGAAAAACCCATTTATCTGAATTAAGGGGTTGGACTAACCCCGTTTTTCCCCCTTTATCCTTAACCAATGAACTCACAAAACTAATCAGGGAAGTTCCTTAACATAATAAACTGGTATACCAAATTCGGGGCAAATCGAATGATTCTGCATGAAAAACCAAATTATCTGAATTAAGGGGGTGGACTAACCCTCCTTTCCCCCCTTTATCCTTAACCAATGAACCTCCAAAACTAATCAGGGAAGTTCCTTAACATAATAAACCGGTATACCAAATTCGGAGAAAATTGAATCATTCTGCATGAAAAACCCATTTATCTGAATTAAGGGGTTGGACTAAGCCCGTTTTTCCCCCTTTATCCTTAACCAATGAACTCCCAAACCTAATCAGGGAAGCGCCTTATCACAATGAACCTAGGAAAAAATTTTGAAGCAAATCGGATGTTTCTATCAAGAGTTATCGCGTTACGTACATACATACATACATACAGAGCGGGCGGGCACATTAGCTCTCAGGCTTTGATAGCCTGTGAGCTAAAAAGGACGACTGTGCTGGATGAAAAAATAAAAAAGAAAAGTGCCCAGCTAAACTGATGGCATTGAGCTCACAGACTATTCACACTAATTGTATATTATACTCTTATTTTAAAGAATAATGCCCCTCAAAAAAATAAGTGAAGGGGAATTAGCCCCCGTTTCCCCCTTTATACTTAACCAGTGAACCTCCAAATCTAATCAGGGAAGCTCCTTGTCATAATAAACCGGTATACCAAACTTGGAGCAAATCGAATAATCTTGCAAAAAAAAAACATTTATCTAAATTAAGGGGGTGGACTAACCCCCCTTTATCCTTAACCAATTAATCGCCAAAACGAATCAGGGAAGCTCCTTAACATAATAAACCGGTATACCAACTTCGGAGCAAATCGAATCATTCTGCATGAAAAACACATTTATCTGAATTAAGGGGGGTGGACTAATCCTGTTTTCCCCCCTTTATCCTTAACCAATGAACGCCCAAAACTAATCAGAGAAGTTCCTTAACATAATAAACCGATATACCAAATTCGGAGCAAATCGAATCATTCTGCATGAAAAACACATTTATCCGAATTAAGGGGGGTGGACTAACCCCGTTTTTCCTCCTTTATCCTTAACCAATGAACCCCCAAAACTAATCAGGGAAGTTCCTTAACATAATAAACCGGTATACCAAATTCGGAGCAAATCGAATCATTCTGCATGAAAAACCCATTTATCTAAATTAAGAGGGGCGGGCTAACCTCCCTTTTCCCCCTTTACCCTTAACCAATGAACCCCAAAACTAATCAGGGAAGTTCCTTAACATAATAAACCGATATACCAAATTCGGAGCAAATCGAATCATTCTGCATGAAAAACACATTTATCTGAATTAAGGGGGGTGGACTAACCCTGTTTTTCCCCCCTTTATCCTTAACCAATGAACCCCCAAAACTAATCAGGGAAGTTCCTTAACATAATAAACCGATATACCAAATTCGGAGCAAATCGAATCATTCTGCATGAAAAACACATTTATCTGAATTAAGGGGGGTGGACTAACCCCGTTTTTCCTCCTTTATCCTTAACCAATGAGCCCCCAAAACTAATCAGGGAAGTTCCTTAACATAATAAACCGGTATACCAAATTCGGAGCAAATCGAATCATTCTGCATGAAAAACACATTTATCTGAATTAAGGGAGGTGGACTAACCCCGTTTTTTCCCCTTTATCCTTAACCAATGAACTCCCAAAACTAATCAGGGAAGTTCCTTAACATAATAAACCGGTATACCAAATTCGGAGCAAATCGAATCATTCTGCATGAAAAACACATTTATCTGAATTAAGGGAGGTGGACTAACCCCGTTTTTTCCCCTTTATCCTTAACCAATGAACTCCCAAAACTAATCAGGGAAGTTCCTTAACATAATAAACCGGTATACCAAATTCGAAGCAAATCGAATCATTCTGCATGAAAAACCCATTTATCTGAATTAAGGGGGGGGTGGACTAACCCCCCCTTTTCCCCCTTTATCCTTAACCAATGAACCCCCAAAACTAATCAGGGAAGTTCCTTAACATAGTAAACCGGTATACCAAATTCGGACCAAATCGAATCATTCTGCATGAAAAACACATTTATCTGAATTAAGGGGGGTGGACTAACCCCGTTTTCCCCCTTTATCCTTAACCAATGAACTCCCAAAACTAATCAGGGAAGTTCCTTAACATAATAAACCGCTATACCAAATTCGGAGCAAATCGAATCATTCTGCATGAAAAACACATTTATCTGAATTAAGGGGGGTGGACTAACCCCGTTTCTCCCCCTTTATCCTTAACCAATGAACTCCCAAAACTAATCAGGGAAGTTCCTTAACATAATAAACCAGTATATCAAATTCGGAGCAAATCGAATCATTCTGCATGAAAAACCCATTTATCTGAATTAAGGGGTGTGGACTAACTCCGTTTTTCCCCCTTTATCCTTAACCAATGAACTCCCAAAACTAATCAGGGAAGTTCCTTAACATAATAAACCGTTATACCAAATTCGGAGCAAATCGAATCATTCTGCATGAAAAACACATTTATCTGAATTAAGGGGGGGTGGACTAATCCCGTTTTTCCCCCTTTATCCTTAACCAATGGACTCCCAAAACTAATCAGGGAAGTTCCTTAACATAATAAACCGGTATATCAAATTCGGAGCAAATCGAATCATTCTGCATGAAAAACCCATTTATCTGAATTAAGGGGGTGGGGGTGGACTAACCCCGTTTTTCCCCCTTTATCCTTAACCAATGAACTCCAAAAACTAATCAGGGAAGCGCCTTAACACAGTGAACTTAGGAAAAAATTTTGAAGCAAATCGGATGTTTCTATCAAGAGTTATCGCGTTACGTACATACGTACGTACATACATACATACATACATACATACATACAGAACAGGCGGGCACATTAGCTCTCAGGCTTTGATAGCCTGTGAGCTAAAAAGAGTAGCGTTGGCGGGAAAAACAATTTTCATAAGGATAGAAAGCATTTCCTTGCGGATATCTTTTACCGGAATTCGTTTTCCTCAAAAGAAACGCACAAAACTTCACTGCTTTTATAGGATGCACTTCTAGAGCACAGTTGCTATTTCCAAATGCAAATGCTCATCTTGTACAACTGTTGTCTCATAAATTCAAAATTATAGTTTTACAATTTGACAGTGCTGTCACCTATTGGTATATTTGGAAATAATTTACTACTAATTTCCGAAATCTCATATAATATTGTAACCTAATTACTGACTTTATATATATTAAGGTAAAGCTAGGAGAGTCTGCGCACATTTCAAAAGAATATTAATAAAAAATCTAAATATTAATCTTTCGCTAAACTATGCATGAATAGTTTTGAGTTCCTTTTTTTATGCATTTCTATTGTTATTTTGTTGTAATGCTGAAATTTAATAGAATAGCAGTAATAAATCCAAGAAAAATATTTTGCGCAATCTCTCCTTACAGGGTAGGAAAGATTGCGCACATGGGTAGGAGAGAATACGAACATAGGTAGAAGAGATTGTTATTAATAATAACTACAACTAAATTGTTAACAATAATAATTACACTTAATCGACATTGTACTAAGGTTTTTGTGAGAATATATGATTGTATTGGGAGTGAATATTTCAGCCAAATGTTTAAATATTAATTAAAAAAAAGTATTTTAACAGCAGTTAATTAATTTTAAATTAAGAAAAAGATTAAAATATCAGAAAAAGCTAGACCTACTAAGATTACAAAATAACATTAATCTACTTGATAGCATGTTTAACTTGAAAATTACTTCATTTTCATTTCTAGAATTTCACTGTATTTTGTTTGCTAACCGAAGTTGTCGTCGTCCACAATCGATACACTTATGGTAGTAAATCGTACATCATTCGTGCAATAACCTGCAACAAGTAATACATCGAATCCAGTCACAAGTTGAAGTTGTTTCCTGGTACAGTTCCAGACATTCAATGCACTCATCCTCATTGATCTACTTTTTTTTCCGTCAGTTTTTTTTATCCCACTTCTTCTGAAAGCATCTTATCTTCAGCTGTTTGTTTGTGGCAGCATCCTTCTTAAGTCATATTTTCATGTATATTTTGTGTAAGCAACATTATTTGCACTCTGTTCCCTTTTTGATTTCGATGACATTAAACTTCTTGGAATAGGTGAAAGCTTTTCCAAAACATTGTATGTGTTATTAGAAATTTTATTTTAGTTAACAAAATTAATATATTAGCATATTAATTGTTCATAAATTAAAACAAATATATAAATATCCAATTTATTTATTAAGAAATATATTATTAATTTATTAACAAAAATAACTACATAAAATTAATTTAATAATAACTGTATCATTAATTTCTTAACAAAAGTTTTATCTGCAAAAGTATTTTTTTTGCAAATTAATTTATTGCCAAATTTGTCTCGATAATTATGTGTTTTCCCAAAATTATTTCAAAATTGATTCATTGATATGTTTCGTCCGTAATTTACAATTCATACAAATTTACCAATAAGCTGCGTAATCTCTCCTAGCACTGAAACTTATGGGAAATTGCGCCATCTCTCCTAAGTAGCAGATGCGCAAACTCTCCTATTTTGCTAGGAGAGATTGTGCGGCCTTTTATTTAAACATGACCACTTCTAAAATGAATTTTTGGTGTTCGAATACTTAGCCTAGGTTAGTATCTTTTAAGAAATCGTTTAAGTTTAAAATATTTTGTACTATTGACATTCTATAAAATGTTCTATAAACAGTTATGAAAATGCAAGCACTTACTTTGGAAAAACGAAACAAAATAGCAATGCTTTATCCAAGACGATCGGAACAATCAATGTGTACATTCATGTAGACACTGCAATAATGCTTCTGTACAACTACCTGGAGTCGCTGCGCGCGCACTCCACTCCTTTGCGTGGAATCACTTCTTGCGCGATCTCTCCTACCGCGCGATCTCTCCTTGCTTTACTTTATATAATACATATATATATATATATATATATATATATATATGTTATATATACATGTATGTATGTTTGTGTTAATGAAAATAGTTTTCTCTGTTTCTGTGTTTCTTTGTTTTATCTTATCTCATGACATTTTATTTTTTGCTCGTAACATATAAAATAATAATAAAATAATAAAAAGTACCTTTTTCTGGTCATTACACTGTATGTGTAAGAGGTATATTAAAAATATTGTAAGAAAGTACTGCATTTTATGGGAAGACGAAATTTTTACATTTTCTCAATTTTTCTTCCCCAATTAAAAATTTCAAAGGTTACCATCATACGTATATTTCTTTTTAATTAAATGATTTCCCTCTATAAAATCAGTTATATGTGAATAATAAAAACAATCGTTACAAGTAGGGGAAACTAGAGAGGATTGAACCACTTTTTACAAAATGAATTTTTATTTTTTAAATACTGAACGTAGAATAAAGTTTTATATATCATTTTATTCGTTATAAAATCAATATGAAAATAACATTGCTGCACAAGTGTAATATGTAAGAAATTTGAAAAATGATTGATTTTAATCATGAGAAAATAATGGGTCAAGGCTCCCCACACGGAAAGAACGATTTTGTTAAAACAACAAAAAAATAGTTGTGCCAACGAAATTTTGCCCCATCTAAATATTTTTTGTTGAACTGACAAAATCATTTTGTTAGTTCAATAAAATTTTATTGAACGAGCAAAATCATTTGATTAGTTGAACCAACAATTGGTCAATCCAACCAAACATTTTAGCTGGGGCTATATTAACTAAACCTTTTTTTCCGTGCACATATGGGAAGCTCGACCCACTATATGGGAGGATTGACCCACTTTGTTTTATATTCAAATATTTGTGAAGAGAAATAAAGTTAGTTTCAAAAAAACAAAATAACTTTATATTATATGCTTTAATTATTATAAAAAATATTTTTGAAAATATGATGCTTAAACAAACTTGTTTAAGCGCAATCGCATGTCAGAGGAGAAAAAAAAATGTTTTTAACAGGATTTTGTCTGAGCAGGTATAGTTGTACAATAGGAAAAATGAAATTTTAACATTTAAGACAGAGACAGGTTACGTTTCCATAGGGTTTCATACATTATAATGTCCGAATTTAGTAGCTTCCATCCCGCTTTTTTTTTTTTTTTGTCTCCTTGTCCTACTTTTTGTGTCATTCGACATGACAACTCTAGTTGTCGCATAGTTTGGCTTCATCTCACTCTATTCATTATGTTGAAATTTGTCTACATACCTCCCTAAAGTTTTTCGATGAATGCTATCTTCTTTTGCAGCCGCATGAATACGTAACTTATCATTAACATCTTTTAACCCTTTCAGGGTTAAAGTACTTTCGGTACTAAAATGTTGAAATGAATGAACGGCACCGGAATGTACGAATAAATTTATTTGGAAATATGAAAAAGACTATATTTCATATACATATTAAATTGAAAATATTTTATCAAAATTCTGGTGCCGTTGTGACGTTTGGGAATTAAAATAAAGTGGTTTCATAATCATACCACTACCCCTGAAATGATTAAGACTGCCGTTTTTGTACTTTTTAGTATTTCCATTGTTTCAATTTACCTATTGTAAGTAATATTTAAATGGAAAAAAGTTCCCGTCAACTTTCCCATTTATATTTCATTATTACTATTATTATTATTATTATTATTATTATTATTGTTGTGTGCAGTGCAAATAGCAATTTTTTACATCTTTCTTTAATCAGATTTAAACGTTTTCTATTCTATCACCCCATTTTACCGTACCTTTGCAGAATAATTTTACATTAATTTTATATATAACCATTAATCTTTTATTATGCACAGTGTATAATAAAAATATTTCCAAAACCCCTTTAATTAACACATTGCCGACGGGCAATGTTTATCAAATCAAGCTTCTCTCTGTTCTGAAAGTCTTTTGTATGGTGTTTTAGATAGGTTTCCCAAGTTTATGCATCGGTAAATATCTTTCAATAAACGAATTGAATATAAAATGGCTTACAACTCTAAAACATGTGGATAATATGATATAAATGCATTTTTATAAGGTAGAAGCCACGCCCTTAGTCAGTGATTTTTTTTGAATGAAAACGAGAATTCTCGTTTCCCTTCGTGATGTGCTAAGGTAACCTTGAACACTTGGTCAATCCTCCCTCACATTGACTGGGTCAAGCCTCCCCACATAGCCTTTTATAAAGAATCGCGCATTGTTATTTTAAACCTAAGTTATTGCATAATCTTTAGGCCTGGAATAAAAACTCGATATTTCTGCATTACTTAAAACCTACTTAAATATTTATGATATATTTTATCTGAAAAAAGCTTACAAAATATTTCTAAAGAACAGAACTTTTAGGTGGAAAACGTCTCGCAAGTGATTTTTTTCCACACCTATTTCGATTATCTGTATGGGGCAGAGACTGTTGTTTGAACATTCCGGTAGCTTTGGTTGACACCTATTGATAAAACACTGAAATTCATTTAAATATGAAAACAGATGGGTGGGTTAAGTCTCCCGTATGGTCAACCCTCCCTAGTCTCCTCTATATTGTATAACCCTCAGACTGAAACTTTTTTTTGCATTTTCGGTTTTTTTGTAATTTTCAGTACGTATAATACTTTCACCATATGAAAATTTGAGAATAATCGTTTATTAAATTATGACAATGCTGAACTAAACCAAGGTGTTCGTGAAAAAAAAAAAAAAAAAACTCATAATTCTAAATTCTTTTAAGAACAAAAAAAAAAAAAAAAAAAAAAAAAAAAAATCTACGCACAGAACAAAAATTTCTTATTTTGCTATAAAATGATGGTATAAATGATATAATATATGTGAAACCATTTTTTTTTTTTTACTGACACAAATACAACCATTGATTAGATATGATTTTTTTTTTTTTAAATAAATACCAACTTACTTAGACATTACTATTAAAATATTGAAAGTATGTATTACTAGGAAAAGTAATTTTTATAAAATTTAATGTAAAATTTTTAAATATTACTATAACAATTTTAATTTATATATTTTTATTTTATAAGTATTGTATATTTGAAGATCTCGGATGATAAATGAGGTAAGTCAAACAATCATCATTTTCAGAAAATGAACTGCAAAGTTCCAAATATTTACTTGCGTTTATTGTCAAATACACCATTTATAAATTAAAATCTCTGCGAGTATTTTAAAGAATTATTTGAGATTTTCCAATAGTAATTTAACATATGGTAGACTACCTTATCTTCAATCATGTGATTAACTCTTTCTTTTCCTTGTCACATACCATTTTTATCATCAGAGCTGTTGATATATATATACTATATTTTATAAATATTGCGATACTTTGAGAATTTGAATTGTTATATTAAATGTATGTGAGAGAAAAAAAAAAGAGAAAAAAATTGCTCTTTAAAAATTACTCATCCTTAGCAGTAATAATTTTCATTTATCAATACTGCATTACAGTTTTTATTTTAATTTTGTAAATTAAGTATAAAGAAAATATTTTGTATTTTCACAAACCATGAGCTTTGGCAATTTTTATTAATTTTTTTTGCAATTTTTTGGCTTAATTTTTATCATCTTATCAAGCTCCAAGCAGAAAAGAAAACTTACAAATACAAATTAAATTTTCAGGCAATATTTGATTTTAAACTGGATCTTTCAAAACTACTGTTTTATTTTATCTAATAAAACTATATCGATCTTTTTATATTTCCCATAAGGCTTATATTATGTATTTCGGATAATATTTCTGAGACAAGAAAATATTTCTGCTTTTATATCTAATACAGAAGAAATCATGTTCATATTTTTTCTTGGTTTTTACTTCACCATATTTAAAGATTTTTGCGGTATAAGGGTTATAGAGAAAGTATAACATACTGAATACAAAGTTAAATATTTTGTTTTTCAAAGAAGGAAAAAAGGGAAACCCTGTCTGTTTCTGAATGTTGTGTTATTGAATTTAAACTTGTTTTCTTTAAAATATTATAAGAAACTAGCTTAAATGTTTTCCTTAGGATGAAATATATATTTCAAAATTTTATCTTAAAGACTAAATCAAATGTAGACTAGGTTTGGAAATGACATTACGATTTTTATGATAAAAAAATATCTTTCTTTGTTTATTGTACCGTGGCAAAACAAGTAATTTATAAAGAAAATATAAATATGCAAAACTAGTCTACATATAAAAGAGAAATTAATAATAATTTTATTATTATAATAATTATTTTATTATTATTATGTTTTCATGCATATCGTTGCTTTTAAGAAGGGTCATTCGACTTCACTTGGCGTAAAATCACGAAAATATCAATTGCGGTTTTTTTTTCTTTGCTTAATTTGTGTATAGTCACTGTTTACCTTAGTCTGTTCTGGTGAAGTTACTTAAAAATCCAATAAGAGCAAATTTGTGAATATTTTTTTACTGATTCCATTTTCTTCTAAATGTTTCAGAGTGGCAATCTTAGATTTTTGTTTTTTGTTTTTTATAGTGTATATTTTTTTCCTAATTCCAAGTGCATCGCGCAACATAACGTGCAGTTCTCAATTTATTTATTTATTTTTTTTTAATTAACGTTCCTTGAAGACTGTTTTATGAATTTATGGATAAGATTTCCAATTTTATATGTATATTAAAAATTATATATATATATATATATATGTGTGTGTGTGTATAACCATTATATAATTACAAATCATCGTCTATTTCCAATTACTGAAATTAATTTAATAAATTTAGCTACAATTCATAACACTTGACATTATATAAAATAAAGATGGAACCTTTAACAAGTATTACGGAATCAAGCACAATATCACTAATTAATAAGAATTAATTGATAACTAATGAATAACAGTGAATATGATAATGTTGAAATGAAGTTTAATATAGACCATGAAAGATGACAAACATGCAGCATAAAATGTAATTTCTTAAATCTAGGAATCAAGTAACTACAACAGTAGAAATCATAAGATAACCCACAAAGTTTTTGCGCAATTGCAGCAATAAACCCATCGCATATATATATATATATATATATATATATATATAATATAAGTATATAATCCGTTATTTCATAAAATACCTAGTTATTGTATGAAATAACTAACCAAGTCCGTTAAAGTGTCTAAAATTATTGAATTTTACGATTTAACTAGTTATTTTATAGCATAACGTTTTTCTAACCATTAAAGTATTAAAGACGGCACACGAAAGCCGTTTGAACCAATTATAGCTCTTTTTAATCAGTTTTGAATCGGATATGGCTGCTTCCCAATCAGAGTGTATGCTGAATTTCTTGGACCCCTTCTTCCATGCTAACTGTCTTTCGGAGTGCATGTTTTGTCGATATGTGTATTGAACTTGCATAAATTTGTAAGCGGTGTATTTATGTTAGAGTGTTTTATGTGGGATTATTCACAAATATTTTTGCAATCTTTTATTTAAACAATGAGTTGTACGCGTATGAGAGATCAATCGGTAAATAAGAAAAACTTAATGCAAGAGCAGTTGGAATCCTTGTTAAATAGCGTGAAAAAAGACTTTAACGGTTTAAACATAGACTTTAACGAAAAAAAAAATACGCAATGCAATTCTAAGTGTCATCACAGCAATCCCTGTTCTTTTAAATAACGGAAAATAAAATGAAGGTATGTCATAAATTTTAAATAAAAATGATTTCGCATTCTTAATTTGAAAAAAAGTTTATGAAATTTAGCTATTAAATAACATAATTATTCCCTGCCAGCATGTTATTTTTCAATATTTTTTAAAATTATTATTATTATTGTTGTTTCTTTTGTAAACATAATTTATATTTTACGTTTTGTATAAAATCTTTGCAATATGTTTTAAAAAGCGTAATTTTCTTTTGCCAACAGGGCAAAATACCTAATAATTATGTAATTATAAGTTATAAAAATTTAAATATAACTATTGCCACACTATATTCTGTTATGTTGTATTACTGTTTAACTAATATAAAAATAATATATTATATATTCTGTTTTTATATATTACTTATCAATTCATCTATTAATAATTTGAAATGCAGTTTTTAAGTGACTAACTATTTATCATCAGTTAATGTATAAAACAACGGATTTGTTTTACGCCAAAATGTTTATTTTAAACTTTAACTTTTAGGCAATCGTTATTCTATAAAATAACTAGTTAAACCATAGAATCCAATAACTTTAGACACTTTAACGGACTTGGTTAGTTATTTCATGAAATAACTAGGTATTTTATGAAATAACTGAATTATACACTATAACGGTAACATATATACCTATATATACACATAATTTATGACATTTTGAAAGCAATAATGAAGAACTAACGATGACATCGATGTTTGTATGAACTGTTAAATCTCAGGTTGGATGCAGTCGAAGTAGGGGCAATGCATAAAAATTTGCACCGGAAATTTTCTCATAAAAGGTGACACGGTGTATGAAGCTGTAACGTTTTACACTTAGAATCTGTGACACATCATCACTAACGTTTACCACGAGTACAATATGCTTCTGAAAGTGGATTACTGTCTGCTTTCATATTAGCGACTCGTTGTTCAATCAGGCACCATTGCAATCTAGATGTAAATAGCTATTCCATGTACGACGAGGACTATAGAACTTCCAGGCAACTACGAATTATTTAGCAAACTGTAAACAGGCGAAAATCTGCTCTTCCGAATTCAAGCACTCGGTCTGCGCAGGTCTACGCGCTGCGTCAAGCCTCTCGTCGAATCAGAAGCCTGGAGTGGACGGAACACTTTACTCATCGCAAAAAGAATTTTCAAGTGTTACGGCCTTGGCAAGAGAAGCGAGGTAAAACAAATTTTAGACTGAAAATACAGTAGCACTCAAAAGTATTTTTACAAAGGTAATAATTTACTTAAATAAAAGTAATGATAAAATGCAAAAATCAATCTTTTATTTTATTTAACGATATTCACTGTTTTACAGAATTATAGTAAATTTACTATCATTTGGTAGAAAATAACGTAAAAAAACCCCCTAGAATAATCAGACAAATGACAAATTAAAAGTATTTTGACATTATAATAAAAAATGTTTTGACAAACATGTTATCAAATATAGTAATGAGTCTATATTTAGTAGCATATCTTCTGATCTTTATGATAGTCTCACAAAGCGCGGACATCATGTTGACTGACTTTTCATTCGATCTAAAGGAATTCAGTCCCACTCATTTTAAGATGTTCGTATAAAGCCTCCATATTTGAATAATTTTGGCATATTATTATACGATTTAACTCTACCCACAGATATTCTATTGTGTTCAAATCCGGACTTTGACTTGGCCACTCTAGAACCTTGAATTTTCTGCGTTTCATAAAATCACTAACGTTCTTGGATATGTGTTTCGGGTTATTACCTTGCTGAAAAAACCACTTATAAGGCGAGTTTTATTTAGCGTATGGTAGCATATCAGTCTTTAATATATCGGCATACATGATCCACATTCCTCTCTATTCTAAACAAGGGTCTAACTCCGCTGCGTAAAAAACGCCTCCATGTTTGACGAATTGTATTGGGTATCTAACATCTTATTTTTTTTGTTTTTAGGACGTCGTATGTACTTGATTCCATGATATGACGCACATTTAAACTTTCTTTCATCGCTCCATTAAAACTTAGACCATTCAACACTAATCCACGATTTACGCCATTTTGCAAATGCAAATCGAGCTTTCCTATTCTTACCGGATATCCCAGGCTTTTTTGAAGGTCTTTGGCCATGTAAACCTTAGAGGTTTAGGCGTCATTTGACAGTTTTAACGTGTGTGTCTTTGCTGTAATTCTCTTTCTAAAATTTTTTTATTACTACAGCCGACTTACGACAATCACTCGTAGATAACTTTTTTACAATACGGTCAAAATTGTAAGGTTTTTTTTTTTTTTTTTTTTTTCGGACGGCCACTTCGAGGCTTATTTTCTATAGATTTAGATTTATTAAAAACTTTATTCCGTGTACTAACAAGCTGCCGAGAGACATTAAAAGAACGAGCAACTCATGGATGCGTGTTTTTTTTGCTTAAGTGCATTTACAACGGCTTTTTAAAAATCATTATAATATTCTTTACGTTTCAGAATTTAAAAATAATCGCAATAAGTCAATATAATTACATAGCGAATCTATAAGGCAAGTGACGCCTTCAACAATTAAATGCAAAGTAATTGTCAAAATACTTTTGATCTAAATAGGAGTCATATTTCTTCGGTTGCGCTGTATGTAAATAAACAATTTGAAATTTGATACTTTTCAATAACTGCAGTCATTATGTTCTCGATGATAGGAAACATATTTTATTTTATATTTTTATAATAAACAAAATAAGAGCGAATATAATGTTATAAAAATACTTTTGAGTGCTTCTGTAAAAAGAAAATGGTACAAAAATAATATTCGAAAAAACTGGCGTAAAATCATTTTAACATAGCGAAGTGTAACAGTTTTAAAGAAAGATTTGTTACGGTGAAAAAGGTTTTTATACTAGACCTCGAAATACGGTAACTAATAAAATACGAGTTTAAAAAAAAATTAAATTTAAAAAGAATATATAATAAAATATCATTTCACACTTGGAAAAAAGATGAATGATTGGTTAATTAGGATAATTTAGTGAAGTCTCGGGAAATTATATTTTGTAATGTGTATATTATTATTATTATTATTATTATTATTATTATTATTATTATTATTATTATTATTTAAAAAACGCCATTTAATGCAAATTAATAAATCATAGAAGATTACATTTTCTATTTATCATTTTCCATTTTTAATTTTGAAAATGAAAAATGAAGAGAGTATTTTGAATTTTCACAAACCCTTAACTCTAGGTATAATCTTTATTCCCTTATCAAATTCAATGCAGTTAAAGTAAGACTTATAAATATAAATTAAATTTTGGGGCACTATTTTATTTTTAAATAGATCATTCAAAAATACTTTAATTTGTTTTATTTAATCTAACGAAACGTCATTCCCTTTTTATATTTCCCAAAAGCTTATATTAAGTTTATCCGATAATATTTCTGTGATAAGGATACATTGTTGTTTTTATATCTAATACAGAAGAAACCATGTTCATATTTTTGGAAGATGTTTACTTCAACATATTTAAATGCTTTTTTCGTATAAGGGATATAGAGACTGTCAAGGCCACAGAATACAAAGTTAAATACCTTGCTTTTTCAACAATTAAAAAAAAAGAAATTTCTATCTGTTTCCGAAGTTGTACTATTAAATTTAAACTTGCTTTCTTAAACATATTAAACGAAACTTGTTTAAAAGTTTTTCCTAGGATGAAATACATATTCCTGAGATTCATATTAGTGACTAAATCATAATATGCTTTAGAATTACAATGTGTATACAGTGGTAGCCAAAATTATGTACATTTTTTGAAAATTTCCTATTTTATAATTTTGTGTGCTTATAGAATATATTAATTTTCACTTAAATACAAATGTTTACATATCAATTTAAAGGAAATTGAATGTAGAATTTAATATAAAAAAAATTAAAATATCTGCATTATAAAAAAAAAGGTGCAATTACTTTCGTCTAAAATACAAAAACAATTAGTCATGAATGGTGAAGTGTGTTGTAATAAAAGCTTCCTGGCCGATCACAATGACTGTTTTTAGAACAACTCAAACGTCAGTAAATAAACTGTAGTATTTTCTGATATGTAAAGGGCGATATTTTGCTGGAATGACTTTTGCAAAAGGGTGAATGCTAGTGTAACTGAATAGGATATATATTTTTTTTCTATTTTTTTTTCCTTAATGCAAATAATTTAAAACAATGTCATCAACAACAAGAACTGATTGGACACCTACAAAAAGAAACATAATTGTCATATTGAGAGAAAATGGTCTCTCATATGCTGAAATTGCTTGACAGGTTGGTGGACCAGTCAGTTTATCTGGCATTTAAAAGTTGTGCCTACGTTATGAAGAAACTAAACCAGTAGTAAATAAGGCAATATAATGCGAAATAATGCTCATGTGCTTCAGACGATAGAAAGATACAAATGCTATGCCTCAAAGACAGAAGAATTTCATCAGATGCTGATAGATGTGAAATGATTCTATGCGTATTTCAGTTAGTTCAAGAACAATAAGAAGATTAGCAAGTTTTGGAGTGAACGATAGAATTCAGAGGAAAAACAATTTATAAATCTTTAGCAACGCATGAAAAGAGTTCAGAAAAAAAAATGCATTAATTGGTCATAAAATCAGTGGAAGCATATAATCTGGAGCGACGAGAGTAAAATATCGCTCTTTGGTAGTGACGGGCGAAAAGTAGTGTAGAGTAGGGGAAGAGCTGCATCCCGATTGCATTGAAGAAATTACAAGGAACGCAACAAATGTCATGATTTGGGCTTGTGTGTCTGCAGATGGCGTGGGTCGCATTCAAGTGATTGATAGCATTCTGAATGCAAAAAATACATCGAAACTGTCCTGGAATTAAAATTGATACGGTCCATCAAGAATCTCTTCCCCAATAAAGCACCATTTATCTTTCATCAGGATTCAGCTCCATGCCATACGGCAAAAATATCAAAGAATTGTTTGAAAATAAAAACATACAATTATTAAACAGCCTTGATCTGAATCCTATAGAAAATTTGTGGCGACGTTTGTAAATCCTTGTACAGAAAAAAGCATCCATCTAATAAAACGCAACTTATTGAAACTATAATTGATTCTTGACATCATGTGATTAAAGAGGAGGACCTTCAAAACTAGTTCTTTCAATGAAATGACGTTCTGAATCTGTAATAAAAAAGAAGGATTATCCTAATAAATATTGAATGTGTAAGTTTAACTTTAAAATAAAATAAAATCTAAGATGGGTTTTATTTTTTGTAAGCGAAACTTTTTTTTTATAATGCAGATATTTTAATTATCCCTTTTTTAATAAAATTCTACGTTCAATTTCCTTGAATTTGATATATGAACATTTGTATTTAATTGAAATTTATTATATTCTTCGAGCACGAAAATTTGAAAAAAATGAAAATTTCAAAAAATGGCCACAATTTTCGCCATCACTGTATATATATATATATATATTATTTTATAATAATTATGATATTTTTTAGGATTTAATTAGTTATAGTAAATTTAAATATATAACTCGCCACCGCATAAAAAATACAGTTTTATAAAAATTACTAATCATTAGCAGAATAATTTTTCACTTAGCAATATTACATTCTTTTTTGCAGAATGCAGAAAGTATATTCTTTTTTACAAACCATTACCTTTGGCTATAATTATTATTCTCTTATCAAATTCTACGCAGGGAAAGATAAAATATAAATACAAATAAAATTTACTGTCAATATTTAATTTTAAAACAATCTGTTCAAAAAGATTATTTTACATTATCTAACAAAAGTACAATCCCCTTTTATATTTCCCGAAAGGCTTATATTATGAATCTTCGATAACATTTCTGAGAGAAGGAAATATTGCTGAATTTATATCTAATACAGAAGAAATCGTGTTCAGTTTTTATTTGTTTTTAATTCCCCATATTTGAAGAGTTTTTAGGAATAAGGATTATAGAGAACGTCTAGGTCACTGAGTACAAAGTTAAATAACTAGTCTTTCCAACAATAAAAAAAGAAATTTCTCCCTGTTTCTGAAAGTTGTGTTATTAAATTTAAACTTGCTTTCTTAAACTAATTTTACGAAACCTTAACTATTTCAATTAGGATGAAACATATATATCTAAATTTACTTTAGAGACTTTATTGCATTTTACTTCAGAATTATTCATTTTATAAGTATTATATGTGATATATATGTAAAGATGGTTAATTATTAACCTAAATAAAGAATATTCTAATCCCCCCTTTTAAATAATTATTTTCCACCATAAATATCATTATTTTCGTTTCAAAAATCTTCATTTCAAAAATCTAATCGAATTTCCACGTATCTATTCTATTTTGGCTTTGCACCAGTAAAAGAATTCCCCTCTTCGAAAACCCTTACAAAAAATCTTCACTTCGAATTTCTCCTCGATTGTTCAAGAATTGTGTGTGTTGGTGTGTTTTTATGACGGCCGATTATCTGCACAAGGGATGTGGGCTCGAGGAAGATGCCATCCTTGGGGATCTTTCTAAAGGAACCTAATCCGTATTTACGCATGTAAATCCAAGGTTCAAAGAAAACCACAGAAAACTCCGAACTATTAGGCCGACAGGCATGAATGGGTTCGAACTCAGCACCTCCCGTCTGCTAGTTTCTAAAGCAGAACTTCTCGGCCACTGGTAGGGCGATACAGAACTGTGCTTTTGCGCTAATATAACCACAATATCACAATGATTTATTCAAAGCGCAATTTGGATTTTAATAATTGACAATTCATTTTGTAATAATACGAATATTTGTATCTCTATGCTATAAAACATTAAGGCCGACCTAGCTCAGATGAACTATGTTTTCAGTGAAATCGTCAGTTAAAGGTAACTGCCACATCAGAAGAAGAATGCCGTTTGATTTTTATAAAATGTCTGTACTGACATCTTTATAGAATGTTTCTCAAAGTATAAATTAAGAGTTACCCATCCTTTATAGATGCGTTCGTAATTCTATAAATACGTATAACCTATAGTCGTCGTATGTCTGTCTATCTGTCCGCCCGCATGCAAAATCGCATAAACTACCTAACCGAATGGTTTGAAATTTAACATGTGTAATTGTTGTATAATTTTTTCGAGTCATTTCAAATCTTATGAAAATCAGTTACAGTAATGTATATGAAAATCAGTATAGTTCAATTACGTTTACAGTCAAAAGTATTTCGTTACTTTACGGTAGACAAAAAAAAATAGTTCCTGGTGCATTTTAATGATTTTACACTATTTCGACCATAATGAAATTGATATGCATTTAAGAATTGTACTATAATATACATTTCTTAGAATATGCGGCACAAAGAATATTTATTATTCTTTTGCAGGGTCGCACAAAATTATTCCGTTGCATTATGGTATAGAGGGAAACATTTGTTTGGGGCGTATTTTAATTAAGTTAAACTATTTCACATACAAGGAAATTGATATACGTTGCTGAAGTTTACTACAAGTTACCACCTGTATAATATAAAGTGCCTAGTATTTACAAGAACAAACAAAAGATTTCGGATACTACACTGTATCCGAAGTACTGCATATTAGCGATGATTGCTGGAAGTGATTTTTAGTTTTGATATGTGTTTTTAAGTTTAACTAATATTTTCATATTACGTTGTGTGTATAAATGCTGTAGATCAGATACAGGTCTACATAAACGAATTCGTAATGCTCGTAAGTATAAAACTTCGTTACAGGATGGACGAACATCATTTGCGTCCTTTGACGTACAATAATTTCCGACTTGTTAGTAACAAGTATGTAAAAGAAATATTAAGCTACAACTATGTGAATTTTTGCTATATCATTTTAATAAAGTACGCTGTTGTTTTTTAGGTGCGTTAATAATTATATAAATACGTAGCATCTATAGTCGTCGTTCAGTCCGTAAATCTGTCTGTCAGTCCTTCCGCATATAACAGAGCAAAAACTACCCAACCGAATGGTCTGAAAGTTTAAATATATAATTGTTGCAAAATTTTGCCGAGTCATTTCAGATTTCATAAAAACCGGATGTATAGTTTAATAACAGGGACAGTCAAAATTTTCGCTTTACATTACGGCCAATAGGAAAAATATTGCAAGTGCATTTTAAAGATGTTACAGCCTTCGAATGGTCTGAATATTTTAAACATACAATTTTTGCAACATTTTATCGACTCATTTCAAATGTTATGAAAAGCAGATGTATAGTTCAAGGTAATTACAGTAATTACAGTGACAGTCAAAAGTTTTACGTTACATTAAGGCCAATGGGAAAAAATTATTTCAAGTGCATTTTAATGATATTACAGCCTTTCGAACAGAATAAAATTGATATGCACTTATGAAGTGCACTAAATGTACATTCAGTACAATATACGGTGCAAACAATTATTATACAACTAGTTATAGTACGAACTGCCCTCATTTGCCACGTTTGACGAGCAATTTTAAACTTGTTTATTTATTTAATCTGACTTTATAAATCGTCTTCAGCGTTCAATAAACATCTGATTCATGTAATGTACTCACATTTATTCAGTAGTAATATGAGATTTGCCATGGCTGTTCCTCGGCGTAACAACATCGATAATCAAGTACTAATTGCATCTTGATTAAGATGGAGTTTCTACATTTCCATCTTTCTTTAGTCGATCGCTGAAATCTCACATATATCTATTATATTTTATAAATATTACTATAATTTTTAGTATTGATTTTGTTATATAAATAATTAACTCTCTACCTCAATAAAAGACATAGTTTTATAAAAAATACTTAACTTCAGCAGATATCTTTCTTCACTTAGCAATACTACAATAAAGGTTTCGGGAATTGATGTGAATTTAAATTACATAAAATATTTTGTATTTTCCCAAACCATTAACTAAGTCTATATATAGTAACCTAAGTCTATAATTCTTATTCTCTTATCAAATTATAAGCAGGGAAGATAAACTTATAAATATAAATTAAATTTTCTGACAATATTTGATTTTAAAATAGACCTTTCAAAATGGTTTTTTTATTTTATCTAACGAATCTACAATCCCCCTTTTTTATATTTCCCATAAGGCTTATATTATGTATCTCAGATAATGTTTCTGATACAAGAAAATATTGCTGCTTTTACATTTAAGGCAGGAGAATTCTTGTTCATTTTTTTTTTTTTTGCTTTATTTTTACTGTACCATATTTAAAGATTTTTGTGGTTTGTAGAGAATGCCTAGGTCATGGAATACAAAGTTAAATAACTCGTTTTTCCAGGAATAAAAATAGAAATGTGTATCTGTTTTTGAAAAATTTTTTATTGAATTTATCCTTGCTTTCTTAAACATATAAGAATCTCGCTTCAATGTTTTCCTTTGGATAAAATAGATATATATTTTTAATTTTGTCTTGGAGACTAAATCGAATGAACACTGCCTTTTGGCATGAAGTTTCCGTCTCTGTGAATGAAATAATAAAATTGTTTGTTTATTGCAATGGAGCAAAAATAAGGAAAATATACAGAAATTGAAAATGTACCAAAATAGTCTGCATAGAAAAGAAAAAAATAATAATAAAACTATTCATTGATATTTGGAAGCATACTTTTCTTCATTTTTTTTTATATAAATTACAAGACATAAACACCTATAAAGGAATAACAAAAATAATAAATTAATAATAAGAAAAAAAATATTTCGTAAGAAAGAAAGTAAAAGTTCTTATTCGGGTTTTTTTTTTCTTTAACGATTACACAGGTAAGGGGATATTGTAAGTATATTAGGGGATATTGTAAGGATATTATATCTCTTGTAAGGAGTTATATTTTTTATTATTTCATAAAGAAATAACAAAAGTATTCTTGCAATCATATAATAGTACATTGTTACATTAATATTCATTTAATAGAAATTTTACAATAAGACGCATCTCAATAACCAGATTAATTTTAAAATGATGTTTAAAGATTTAACGTTTTAGAGTTCACTTTCACTTAAATATGAGGATTTGACATGACGCCAGTGACGAAATCACTCGTAGCTTGTATAGAATGTATTAATTAAATTTAAAATAATATCAATGAGACAAAGTCATTAGAAAGTTTTGAAAAATGTTTTAATTTAAATGAAATCGCTCGTTAATTTATACTTATTAAACTATACGTGAGATTCTTAAAGGTTCAGGGAAAAACGGTACTGGTTCAAAATTTTCCTTTGTAAGAAAATATTCATGTAGACTACTCTGTTCTGATTTTCTAACATAAGAAATGTGTTTTCATAAAAATGATTTTTAATTAAAACATTTCTATAATAACCGATAAACGCTTTAATATGAAATGCATTATATACAGTTGTGTAATTACAATAATAAGTATGAGCCCCTATAAAAGATAAATATTAATTAAATAATATTAAACAAACAAATATAAAGAATATAATAAGTATGCAATCGTTAACATTAATGTATGTAAAAAAATTTATCAATGAAAAAATAAATAAATGTTTATATTTTAATGGTCGTGAGATTAACTCAAACAATTACAATAAAATTCAATTCAGAACTGTTTTTTGCAAAAATAATCAGTTATTCATGAAATCTTTAACCAAACTGCAAATGTTTTGGTGATATATGTAATGAAAATATTGTAAAAAATTTGCATTCCCGATAATGTTCATATTTTTCACTCAAATAACAAAAGGAATCTTACATTTAATTTTCAATTTAAGTTTTTATAAACAGGAAACTTGCCATAGTTTAGTGATAAACCTAATCAATATGAGGATGAAGGCGGTTACATCTACCACTGTAAATTATATAAATAAACAATATGTGAAACATAAAAAATTCCCTTAATGTTACATAGAAAAGAGGTGGCTTAAGTACACTAAAAAGATAAATATAAAGCCGGATAATTAGATACCGTAGACGCAGAAGTTGATACAACAGAAAATAAATGTAGATAAAGATGAAATGAAAGCATAACTGAAAATTCTACTGAATACATTTTTATTTCTGGAAAACGTATAAATATATAATTTTAAAATAATACGTTTTGTATAAGAAATTTAAAATGCTATGTAAAATATTAAAATATAAAGATTTTTAAAGAGTTATTCAAATCTCACAATAGTATTGCGATAAATAATAACACATTCATCTATAAAGTAAAATAATTATAAGAAAATGTATCATGACATTTTCTGCCACCCAGTTTTTTAAATTATAAATCATTGCGCACATTGCGCATTTTCGGAGCAACCTTTTGTATTTTTATGGAATTCTTTTCTGATAAAACTGCTTTCATGAACTGCTTTCTGATAAAACTGATTTCATAGATTTGAGAATAACTATGCTAATAACAATGTTAAAAATCTTGTTAAGCTTTTGTTGACATTCAGAACTATATGCTGCATAAATGCGAAACCTTTTCTAGTGAAATACGACATTTTTATAAGGTGTAAAAGAAACCAAAAAATACTCGTGGTCTCTGAAAATAATAATTTAGTAAGTCTCTCCGGACTCATCTCTGTTTCATATTTCATGACAGATTCCGATTTATAATTACTGGAATTAAAATTTAAATGTTGTGTAGGTCAATTTTGAGTGTAAATTTATTCGTTTTAAATATTACGATCTAAATTAAATGTAGCAGAATCAACGAAATATGTTATGTCTTCAAAATATAAGTGTATTTATATTTAAAATAATTTATATGCATTACTCATTTACATTTTTATCCAATTTTGAAATATACAGAAATTTCGACATATAAAGCGGACAAAACAACTAACTTCTGGTGAATAATTAGTTATTATTGAAATAATAGGGCTATGTCATACTCATGAAACATTCAAAATCAATTCACTGAAAAAAATGAAGTACTCAAAAATAAGTAAATCGATGTACTCATATCGAATTGAGTATGTTTGGATCAAAAATGAACCTATGATTTCTCAATTTTGAAACATCCCATATGTTATTAAACCCAAACAAAACGATAATTTTGTACTCTGTAATGGTTTACTTCATTTATGGCAGCATAAAAAATGTTTATTAATGTAAATATTAAATTAAGCACAGTACTTTAAAATAATTTAAAAATGCTTTCAAATAATGCTCTTGCCATACAAATACTAGATTTGGGTATCTTATTAATAATTTTGCTATTTTTCTTAATAAATAATCAATTAAACGTTTCTTGTTAATAACGTTGAACGGGAAATAAATGTCAGTACATTTTTACTTTAATTTGTACGCTCAGGGGGGCAGTACATAACGATTCATATTTGAATGCAACCATGGAATCAAAAATGAGTACATATGTTTCTCAATTTTGAGTGTATTTGGTTCGGAGCTATTTTGAGTATGTGACGTATTTAAAACTGAGTGCTTTTTATTCAATTTTTAGTACCCATTTTTTTCAGTGTTCATGCAAAATCAGCAGCCAGACATTAAATAATTTTATTAAATTGTCTCATGGCTGCATACTTGTATCGAAAAATGCAGATATCTTAGATACTTTATAGACTATTCAACATAAAAAGTTAAATTCTTTTATTAAAGACAAAATAAGCATGGTATTAAAAAAAAAAAAGGTCGAAATACGCATACGCTAAAATTATTCAACAATATTATTTATGGAAGATTTAATACGTGATTTATCACATTTCTAACTAAGCGTAGAACCAACAGTGTGAAAAATGTCCATGCCGGGTATCAAAACCGAAAATCGCTACGAGGACGATACCCAGTTTAGCATCTCTCACACATATGTGTTGGTAAGGCTGCAACTGCAGCAGAAGATGGAAAATTTTTCATGAGCACTGTTGTGGTTACTTACGACTACTGCCTTATTTCTTTTAATTTCATTTAACAAATATTTTATTAATCATTGTTCATTTAATATTAAAATTCGCATTCTAAAATTATTTTATTTTCTTCTTTTTTAAAACTTTCCCTATAAGCTTTTCTTTCTTTGGTTAAATGATAAAATGTGACAGGATATTATCATACTTATTTTTTTGTATCTCTAAAAATATATTAATATTCCAAAATTTTATCTTATGATCAACGAGTGCACTGAGTTCTAACCACAAAAGACCACGCCGACATGACAATCATTAAAAAAAAAATGGTTCGTTAAAATAAATATGCAGATATACTTGAAAAACAAACAAACAAAAAAAATAAATAAAAATAAAAGTATTACATGTAATGACCTGAAACTAAGCAGAGGTGGATGCGAAATAAAGTGACTCCATTGAAAAATTCAGCTTGAAAAATTCTTTATTTAAAAAATAAAATTCTTCTTGAAAAAAAAAAAAAAAAAACATATTCAAAAATGGATTACTCATACTGCTAGATACACTTTCTTTTTTCAATAGAACAAGATCATCTTTGTTCAATATATATTTTGTCATGAGAAAAATAATATAATTTGTCTCAGGGAACATGGAAGTTCTCGTTTTTTAAAAAACCAAAATCAATCATCTGAGTGTATCACGATTTAAAAAATCACGGAAGGTAACGCCAGTGGACTTGAAAATTAATAATAGCTGCCACATAGCAATCAGCAGGATTCACGTAGTTTTATAAACGAATTCGTTATTGCATCTCCGTTGGTGGAAATATTATCCACCCTTGTCACAAGCAGAATGAATTATACATTCCCTCAAAATCATCATAATATTTAAACAATTCTCTTTCATTTACTACTTCCGCTGCACGCATATGAATCTTCATAGAATGACAAGGCTCAACCATTCTGCCTTGAAATATCAAACAGACTGAGAAAGAAACACAGGCTGCGTAGAAGAGGGGTTAAGGGTTCCTGTAATAATTGAAACTCGCCAGTTGGCAGGAACAAACGTACTAGAATCTTGCGTTGGCACAATACGAAACGTTATAGGTTATGAAAAACTGCTTCAGTTAGATTAAATTTTTATATATTTCTTTAAGATAAGATGTCAAATAGTAGTAAAATGTTACAATTTTTGAAATTACGTATTAAACTGATTTGAATATGATTGGCTAGAGGAGGGGATACAAAGAGGAAATGCCTTCAGAAATAGAAGGTCGTAGAACGTTCCAGAGAATTCTTTACCCGGAAGTACAGATTTCAAAACTACGTTTATCATTTTAATATGAAACGAAATGTTACGTAAGAAAGAAAAGCTTACAGTGGAATTTTTAAAAAGAAAGGAATAAAATAATTTTAAAATGCGAATTTTAATATTACATGAACAAAGATTAATAAAATATATTTGTTAAATTAAATTAAATAAAAATATGGCAGTGGTTGTAAGTAACCACAACAGGAACATAATCTTGCGGCGAAACATGAGACAAAAATAAACCCAGCATCGGAGAACTCATATATAGTTTAATTAATTTCTAGTTCAAGCATTTTTATGTATGGAGAAATATTTAATCTAATCAGTTTTTCGAAGTTTTAGTCAAAACTCTTTAAAAAAAAACATACGCGAAAGACGTATATGTTAAACATGTGCCTTTCATTATCAATTTTTCTGAAGAGACCTGATTCATTATTTTTATTATTGAATCTATTCTTGCTTCCTTAAACATATTACACGAAATTTTCTTAAATGTGTTCCTTAGGATGAACTATACCTTACATATAATATTTACCTTACAGACTAAATCATTTTACAGTTTAGAAGTATACATAATTAAAATTCTATTGATTGAATTTTTTCTGGAAAATTTATTAATATATAATTTTATAACGATGCTTTTTATATAAGTAAATCAAAATTTAATACAAATTATTAAAAATATTTTTTCTGAAGAATAAATCAAATCTCACAATACTATTACGATAAATATTAATGGCTTTATCTGCAAAGTAAAAATATTTTTATGAAAATGTGTCATGCCATTTTCTGTCACCTAGTTTTTTAATTATAATTCATTGCACATTGTAAACTTTGCGCATTTTCGGAGTAAATTTTCGTATTTATATGAGTTTTTTTTTTTTTTTTTCTGATAAAACTACTTTCGTGAATGCAACAGAAATTAGCTAATACAGATTTCAGAATATATATGGGAGATTATTAAAAATTTTATTAATTAAAAATCTTGTTAAACTTTTGTTGACATTCAAAACCATTTACTGCATCAATACGAAAATTATTCTAGCGAAATACGACTTTTTTATAAACTAAAAAAAAAAAAAAAACAAAAAAAAAAAAAAAACGTAATCTCTGAAAATGATAATTTAGTAAGGGCCTCCGGATTCACTTGTTTCATATTTCCAAACAGATTCCGATTTTTAATACTTGAAGTTCAAATTTCCGTAATAAAATACGGATTTAAAAGTATTAATTGGGTGAATTTTCAATGCAAATTTGTCAGTTTTAAATACGTCTACAAATTAGTTGTGTAATTTCTTAATTTAAAAACTTCGAAATATTAAACGAAAATAACTAGTTGAAAGTCAAACTGATAGTAATATCGTCGAAGTTTATTCATAGATAGAATTAGATGTCATAACGGACGCTATCTCTTAGCGAGAGGAAGTGTTATTCAATGACCACCACGATAACAATAAATTTTAGCGCTGAATTTCGGTGTATGGGGTTTTCTAAAGGATCAAATGTACAAGCCGCCACTTCTAGCATCCATTCCTGAACTAAAATCAAGAATCTTCACTTCAATTAATTTGATAGACGGAAACATGCTGATAAATCTGTGGCAAGGAATGATTTACCGATGCGATTGTGATAATGGTAAACTTGAACTATATTTCTATCTTATAACGATATGCACTTTATTTTATTTCCTGCCAAGTCCATTCCATAAATCTTTCTTTTTGCCCAACTATTTCGATCTAAATTAAATGCAGTAGAAAATTGAAAAACTGTTTTGTTTTCAAAATATAGCTATAAATATATTAAAAATAATGTAGGGGAGACTAGGGAGGGTTGACCCACTTTTTACAAAATGATTTTTAATTTTTTAAATATCTAACGTAGAATAAAGTTTTGTATATCATTTTATTCGTTATACAATCAGTTATCAAAATAAAATTGCTACATAAGTGCAATATATCATAAATTTGAAAAATGATCGATTTTAACCATGAGAAAATAATGGGTCAAGGCTCCCCACACATGGGAGGCTTGACCCATTTTGTTTTGTATTGAAATATTTGTGAAGAGAAATAAAATCTGCTTAGAAAAGGCAATGTAACTTTATGCTACATGCTTCAATTATTATAAAAAACATTTTTGAAAATATGATGCTAAAACAAACCTGTTTAGACGCACTCGCAAGTCAGAGGAGAAATATTTTGTTTTAAACAGAATTTCGTCTGAGCAAATATAATTGTACAACAGGGAAAATGAAATTTTAATATTTAAGACAGTATTCCGTTAGAGACAGGTTCTGTTTTCATAGGGTTTCATGTATTGTTATGTCTGGAATTTATAACCACTGTCCGGCTTTTTTTACCTCCTTTTCCTACTTTTTGTGACACTCGACCTGACAACTCTAATTGTCACATAGTTTGGCTTCATTTCATTGTATTTATACTGGTTAAATTTGCCTACATATTATCCAAAAGTTTTTCGATCAATGCTATGTTCACTAGATTAATATTAACACAATTATTCTAATTGGTAAACAAATCATATTAGATGTAATTCTCCAACTGGGCGAAAAATGTCCGGACCAGGATTCGAACCCGGGACCTCCTGACTGAAGCCACCAGTGCTCTGCCATCTGAGCTATCCCGGACGATTCTGGTCGAATTTTTTCACCCAGCTAACCTTGATGATTACAGCATCTGGTCTGAAACCTGGTTCAGCTCAACAGAATAAATCTCAGGTAATGGAACTCCAGAAATCGCTGGATCCGAAATTACACTAGATTAATATTAACACAATTATTCTAATTGGCAAACAAATCATATTAGATGTAATTCTCTATGTTCTTTTGCAGCCGCATGTGCACTTAACTGATCATTAACTTTTTTATCATTTTCAACGGCAAAGTACTTTTAGTAATAAAATGTTGAAATAAATGACTGGCACCGGAATTTACGATCAAATTTATTTGGAAATACGAAAAAGTGTATATTCACATACATATCAAATGGAAAAGATTTTAGCAAAATTCTGATTCCATTGTGGCGTTTGTAAATTAAAATTAAGTAGTTTCATAAGCATACAGCTGCCCCTGAAAGTGTTAAGACTGCTGCTTTCATACTTTCTAGACTTTTACACTGTTTCTATTTACCTATTGTAGTAACATTTAAATGGAAAAAGTTCCTATGAACTTTCCCATTTATATTTGATTAAATTTTTTCTTGCAGTAGATACTATAAC
Source organism: Maratus speciosus (assembly GCA_963932465.1). Taxonomy (NCBI): domain Eukaryota; kingdom Metazoa; phylum Arthropoda; class Arachnida; order Araneae; family Salticidae; genus Maratus; species Maratus speciosus. The sequence goes on along the minus strand of OZ010786.1, from coordinate 537,798,883 downwards.
AATTTTTTACATCTTTCTTTAATTTAAACAATTTCTTTTCCATCACCCTATTTTACCGTGGCTTTACAGAATAAATTTACATTCTTTTTTATATATAACCATTAGCCTTTCATTATGCATAGTGTATAATAAAAATATTTCATCTGGTCAACCCTCCCTCACATTGACTGGGTCAAGCCTCCCCACATAGCCCTTTTTCTAAAGAATAGCACATTGTTATGTTAAGCCTAACTTACTGTACAATCTTTATGCCTGGAATGAAAGCTCGATATTTCTGTATTACTTAAAACCTACTTACTTAAATTTCTATGATAAATTTTATTTGAAAAAAGCTTACAAAATATTTCTAAAAAACACAAATTTTAGGTTGAAAACGCCTCACAATTAATTTTTCCAAACCTATTTTGATTATCTGTATGAAACAAAGACTGTTATTTGAGCATTCCAGTAGCTTTGGTTGACACCTAATGTTAAAACTCTGAAATTCATTTAAATATGAAAACTGATGGGTGGGTCAAGCCTCCCATATGGTCAACCCTCCCTAGTCTCCCCTATATGTTTTTTTTTATTTACAATTTAACCAATTTTGAAATATACAGAAATTTTTACATACAAAGCTGCCAAAAGAACTCTCTTATTATGTATGATTTGGTTAATGCTATGCCATACTCATGAAAGATTCAAAATTAAATCATGTAAAATTAGAAGCCAGTTGTTAAATAGTTATTAAATTACTTCTTGGTTGAATAACTATATCATATAATGTAGATCTCTTAGATAGTTTATAAACTTTTCAACTGTAAAATTGATTTAAAAAAAAAAAAAAAACTAAATAACCATGGTATTTACAATTAAGCAAAACAAGCATTAAAATACGAATACGTTATTTTTTCTTTTAACAATATCATTAATTTTCAATGTTTCCTTTTAATCTGATAGGAAAGATCGACAGTAAAATATTCACAGTAATCGTCTATGCAAAGAAATATTTCATTTTATTTGGACGTTAGATTAATACATTTGGCTGTAGCTTTTTGTGAAATTGCAAAAAGCTTACATGTCTTTTTAAAATTGCCAAACGAACACAATTAAATGTTTGTTTGAATAAATAAAACATTGAATATACACAATGAATGCGTCTAATTTCACAATAATTATTTGTTTAACTATTTAAATACTTTCCCTTCCAGATAATTCTACAGCCATCTATTTAAGAAAATGTTTATAGTTTCAGTACTTATGGTCTTAACACATAAAAAATACATTCATATATATTCGCACATCGGAGGAATCTGCTAGTTGTTGTGTAATGACTCTCGTTTGAATTTTACCACACCAAGTAAAATCAACGCATCAAAAGTGCATACAACGAAGATGAGATTTTCCACGTTGATTTAAAAAAAAAAAAAAAAAAAAAAAAAAAAAAAAAAAAAAAAAAAAAAAAAACTAGACATGTAACATTTTAAGTTTTTAAATGATGTAAAGAATATACGAAATAAGTATTTTTATGTAGCAAGAAATATTTAATCTAATAACTTTCAGTCAAACTTCAACTACAGTTTTCAGTCAAAACCTTATAGAGAATAACTGAAAGAAGCATAAGTTGAACATCTGTCTCTTATTTTCATAATTTCCGTAAGAACAATGATTCATTATTTTTGGAAAGCAGTCTTATGTTATTTAAAACTATACATAAAAAAAAAAAAAAAAACAGTATAAAAAAATTCACTTATACGTGATATTTTTCTTGGAGATTTTATTAAAAATTATATCAGCTAAAACAAAGTTTTTCTTATTTTCTTAATTAGTAGACCGTAGCTAAAAAATAAAATTCAAATTCTTAATTAAACACTGCCTTCAAACTTTACTTATAAAAAAGTTCCACAAAGGCATAAATTATTTCGAACACGAACAGAAAAGTTATATATATACAAGAGTATAACAAAAGAAAATCTTTAAATTTTGTATGAATAAATACGTTCATATACAGTCGGACCTCGCTATCCCGACACCCGGTTTTTACGTCATTCTGCTTATCACGACAGTTTTTCAAAGTCCCGATTTTCTGTATAGGATTTTAATGAAAATAAACTCCGCATTTTACGTCGGTAAATAATTTTCAACTCCGGATATCCCGACGGTTTAGGAAAATTTTCCATTTTTCATAATCCATCTTATAAGCACGGAAATTAAGCGGTAAGAAATGTCTTTGGATAAATGAGAAATTTTACTTCAATCTTTTATCTGAATAAATAAACTCACACTCTATGAATGACCCACTTAAGCTCCAGATAGACGTATCAGTCTACTCGCGGTCTTTTAGTTCTGGTCAGGCTGCGCTTTCTCGTGGTTACACGGCATTTCTCCTCCGACTAAAACCGAAGCATTGCATTGCATTCCATTGAAACAGTCAGAAATTACCTAACATCCATTTCTGAATACATTGTAATCAACGAATATTTATTACAATGCATTGTATGATATTGAAAAAAAGAATTGTAGGAAGCGCATCTAGGGATAAGCAAACGTTAATTCATCACTATCTCACGTAACACTAAAAAAACAAATCATCATAAATCTGATTTTTATTTTTTTTTCAAATTATTTTGTTTAATAATAATGTTTTATTGCTTCAAACTGCAAGAGCAGTTATGAACTCAAAATTGCCTTAAATTAATTAAAAATACAGCTTTTTATAAACATATTTTTCTGCAACTCCGGTTACCGCGACACTCCGCTTATGACGACATTTTTTCCTGGTCATTAGAGTGTCGCGATAACGAGGTTTGACTGTAATTCTTATTTTTTTTCTTTTTGAATCTTATTGAACTTAAGAAAACAGAAATGTGAAACTAAATATATTCTATTTTCTCTTGAATGAAAGGTTTGTTATTTATTAGGTTGATGTTGAAAAATCCTTATAAAATTATCTTAGTCATAATAACATTTGAAGATACGTATTTTAAAATTTATCTAGGACATTTTTATAACCTTTTTAAAATTCTAACGTTTTTACACGTTTTTTTTTTTTTTTTTTTTTTTTTTTTTTTTTTTTTTTTTTTTAACTAGACAGAATGTTTATTTCCGTCCAAAACGAAGCTTTACTGTTATATGGCATATTTCTAATTATGCAGAAATTACGAATTATTTAGCTTAGACTTATTTAGACGAATTATTTAGCTATCTTTCACTCTGAACGACCGAATTATAATTTTCCATAATTTGAAACTGTTTATTTAAAATAAAAAATTAAAATGCAATTGGACGTAGTGAAGAAACTGTAAAAATACTATTAGAATAGTAATCATCTTCGCGATTTTGACTTTTAGATAGGGATGTTGAAAGTACTTTTTTCTATTTCAACATATTATGAAAACTATTTTCAACTACTTGCATAGTCAAAAAAAGTGCACATCACATGGCAGTTGTCTATTTTTTAAATGAAACATACCGGAACTTGCATCGTGTACTTTACTCTATTTAAAGTTCATATATTTATATAGGGTTGTCTCCAATGTAATTCTAAAAAGCGCCATCAACCTACTGTAGTGGCCGGATCATGGGAAACATTAGGAAAAATTTAAATTGTAACATTTGAGAGTTTTTAACGGCACTTACTTTTCAATTAATGTCATAAAGTTGCATACTATTGGAAAGATATTTTAAGCCAGGGTAGGATGAGCAATAATGCTCTTGAATAATGTCAGAAAGTTATTTGTAGGCCTTATTCTGACTATATACGATGGAATGATATACTGGATGAATTGTGTCTTTCAGATCTAATTGAAGAGTCTACAACACATCCTTAGTTTTTTTAGTTTTTTACTTTCACATTTTCAGTCACAACTGTTAATTTTCCTTTTATTTATTTATTTTTTTTTTAATTTTTAGTAGTACTTGTCAAAAGCAAACTGGTGGTGTCTTCCCATTAAAAAAAAAAAAAAAAAAAAAAAAAAAAAAAAAAAAAAAAAAAATCAACGAGCTCCCTGTCATAAATCTTACTGGAATTTTGACTTTTTTCGAAAGTTTTTTTTCTCAGAAATGCCCCCAAAATCTAAATTAATTTACTACCGATACGTATATTTTTCTCTACCAAAGAGTACTTGTAATCCGTGGAGTCCAAGCTAGGGCGATGTTGGATTTCGTAATAGCATCTACGTATAACTTTGTTGCCAATATAGGAAAAATGGACTGTAATAATTGATTTCTATATAACATTTAATATGGGTTTTAACTGGGATATTTATTTTTATCACAATTTTCCTTTTGTTAAATGAAAAGTAATTAATGCATATTTTTTAAAAAATCTCACATTTGAATTTTTTGTCGGTGCGGAATCGCATTAGTCGGCGTTCACTAATGAAATCTAGAAGTAAATATTTTGCATTTGTAATAACGTAACTACACTGCGTAATAGATACATAACGTCCACTCGTGCAAACGCATAAAGTTCTTGCGGTAAAACAATAAAAAAAAATGTGTGATTTATAATGCAGTTATGAAAAAAAAATTGTTGATTTCATGTATTATTCCATTAAAAGCTGTACTTCTTAGCTATTGCTTAAATATCTCATTTTAACACTTTCCAACATAGCTGAGAAGCTATTATGAATGGCGTTTTGTCTACACGTCTGCCTTATTGTCCCTACTCTAACTTTCGAAAATATATTGGAATTCCCATGAAATATTTGTGCTACATTGAGTTTCACAACAGAATGGTACTGAAAATGAAGGGTTTAGCATTTATAGTTTTTTTTACAGAGAAAATATGAAAGAATTTCGTTACATTATAATCTATTGGCAAAAATTATTTAAATGTCCGAAAATCCCAGAAATACCTTTAAGAATTTGGAAAATTCACATATTCATAAGCTTAATACTGCCGCAGAATTCGCGGAGCGCGGCGTTCACGCGTTCGTCAGAGGTCTCTGACCACGTCCCTTTTGCCAAGAATCTAGTAGAAGTCAGGAAGGAAAGAAAAAAATATAATTAAATCCGGACAAATTTAAAAGTGACAAAGATTAAATTAAAGACATCGAAAAGCGGGAAAGTTTGGATTCGGAGGAGTGATGAGACGATTGCAGCAGTGTTGCGAGATTAGGGATTTTGTCCCCATTTTGGTGAATTTTCAACCTCTTGGGGAATATTTTGGGGACAAGTAGTTCCTGGGGAAATTTATGGGGACTACAAAATATTTTGGGGAAAAACTTGGTGTTTTTTTTTTTTTTTTTTTACTATTTTTCGTAAACATTTCTTTTAGTCCTGTACAAAAATTGGATCTATTTGGATCTCAATTTTGATTTGAAAAACGAGAATACAATCCAGAAATCGGAAATATTTATCATTGTTCTCATGGATGTGGTCGTGTTCGTTGATTACTACATTAAAGTTTAGACGTGTTACAGATGCATCAGACTCTAAAGTCTTAAGCAGCTTAAACCTGCGCGTGACTAAATCTGCAGGACTTATACGAAAAATTCTTTCCATATACTTTAAAAAAAAATTAAATACGTGGAAAGCAGATATTTTCTATTATGATATACAAAAGGACATAGATTGATACAGCGAAAATACTTTAGCTTACCATCCCCTATTCATTCAAATTTCAACTGATAAGTGATTGTCTAAAGCTATGGAGCTAATGTAACAATAGTCCAACATTGATAGACAATACTTTTAAAAACAAACGTAAAATAACTACTCACTGCAAAATATATCTCTCATTCTCTTAATGTAGCTACAGAATATGCATTCAGCCCAGTTTAAAAGTTAGTTTTATGTAAATAGGGAATTTTTTCAAAAAAAGGCTTGATTTGGGGAAAATCTTTGAGCTTAAATTACTTAAATATTTTTTTTTATAGTGGTAAATTGAAAATTTAAAAATTCCCTTTTTGAGTAAAAACTGAGTTGGGGACTTTTGCAGAAAATAAAACTGATTTGGGGAAAATTTAAGAAATTTTGGGGAAATTGACTTTCGACTATCTGGCAACACTGGATTGCAGCGGGTTCGAGTTCATTATTAGTCTAGGGAGGCGAGCGGACTGGGAAATCGCCGCAGAATTCGCGAAGCGCGGCGCACCACTTTTCCGTACACTGTAAAAAAAAATTTGTAAAGTTACTAAAATTTTTCTAGGAAACTGGGATTCCTGGAACTTTTTATGTAACGGCAACAAGAAAAATTCCTGTAACAGACGCTGTTACAGGAATTTTTGCTGTTGCCGTTACATAAATAGTTCCTGGAATCCCAGTTTCCGAGAAATATGTTAGTAACTTTACAGATTTTTCTTTACAGTGTACGAGATACCTGCCCATTTCCCTAATGCACCGTTCTTTTACTATGGAATATGTTGTGTCCGTTAGCATATTTTCTTTAACAAAACTGTCTTAGAAAAATTTATTAAAAAATGTCACGTTATGTAAGTATTTTCAGACTATTGAAAAGAACAAAGGATAAAAAGGAAGATAGGTACTACGGAAAATACATTTAAATCCTTTTCAATGTCATATTAGTCATTTCACGTGAGTTAAGGTAAAAAAATATTATGATGGATATATTTTCAAACGTTTTAACTAGAAGACATTTATAACCATGCATTTATTTTAACAGATGTGTTTAGCGATTTGTATGATAATTGCATTCCAAAGTATGTATCATCTATAAAATTACGATGAATCGTAACAAAAATAAACAGAACTTCTAATAATCTATCCGAAAAACATTAGGATTGCGCATTTTTAAATTTGTACACAAGTTTTTACATTTTACGTAGTAAGAAACCTATTTAAAACTTTTTTAAGTAATGAAAATTTATACTATTAAAAAAAAAAGAAAGAAATCTTCTAATATTATATCCTAAATGCATTATGATATCGCCTTTTTAAAGTTATACACAATTTTTTGAATTTTTCCTAGAAGTAAATCTATTTAAAATTTATTTAACCTTCTAATGTCCATGTTAGCATATATGTTACCACTTGTGTTTCGAAGTTAATGGATTTTTTAATTCGGATATTCCAAATTCTTACCAGGAATTTAAAATAGCAATATTTGCTTTATTGAATAACAGAAGTTACGTATTTAAATAAAGCTAAATTTATTATTGAAATTTTTTGGTATGAATTCAGATTATCTAAATTAGGATTTTTTGAACGTATTCTACCATGAGAATAACAGGGTTAAACAATGACAATTTATATTCTCGTTAAAATATCAGTTATGTGTAAAATTTTCAGATATGTAGCATCATTTAAATAATAATAATAAATCTCAAAAGATATTTCATAAAATTTTAGACATCTTTACAAGTAATTTAAATGACTTTTTATAATGACTTACAGTGTACAACTAACGATAAAATGCAATTAAATAACTTAACGACTTGACATTTTAATAAATCATATTGAATGAACGCTAACCACTTTCACAGGAAAATCGTTTTAAATCATTAGTCATCTTGTTTAAAAAGGTCATCTGTTAAAAAATAAAGAGAAATTTAAGCTAAAGTAAATGGATTTATTCACACTTAAGAAACAATAAACGTTTTATAACTACTAGTCGATGAAAAATATAATTTTTTAAATTCTTAAATGGTTTTACAATCAACACGAGTTAAGACAAACGTCGAATTATGTATAACATATTTCTTCAAAGCGCTAAACACTTATGAATTTACATCCAAATTTAATAATAAGTGTTCGTACTCTTTTATTTATTTTTTTAAAACACGTTAACCGTTAAATGCCTGGTGTTGCTTTTCGGCAACATACCCAATTTAGGCTCTAAAATACTATTAGAATAATATTGAAGCTATAATGCATAATGTTGCCAATAAAATACATTCTGAAAATATTATTAAATCGATTTTCAAGATGTAGCTGGCAACACTTGTGCTGTATATGAATAAAGATAGATTTATTTTTTCAATTGTTGAACTTGTTCTTTTTGTTTTGTTTGGAAGCTTGCGAAATATCCTATTTTGACCTGCAGTGAGCAAGAAAAAATTAATTCTTATTACAGTTCCTAAAATACTTGTGTGTTTAATATTATAGAATTTTATCAAGGGAAATTATTTTTTCAATTAATCACCAGTATTACCGATTAGTAACAAACTGTTTTTTAGCCATAAACTATACTTAAAACAAAATGTGATTTTTTTTAGTATTTTTCCAATGATTTATTTAAAAAATGAAAGCCGAAAAACATTATTACAATGATCTTTGAAAAATCAGGCATTTAAGGGTTAAAGTGGGATTCTTTAGTTATGATTTAAAGAAATTCATGTTATTGAAGATGCATTTCTGAAAATAAATAGCGGGAACGACAGTGTAAAGATATGGATATCATTTAGCAACAATTGTGTGGAAAAGATTTATTTAAGAAAACAATTTATTTACAATTATTTATGAAATCAACAGCCTATATTCACATCTTATATTATAATACGAGCAAAAATTGTGTGTGTGTGTGTGTATGTAAATTTTACCTTAAAAACGGCTGTAACGATTTTGACTAAATTTTGTATTTTACCATTTTCGAACACCAGAAAAACCATTGAGCTAAGTCACATGTTCGAGAAAGTTCGATCAGTTGGTCATTTTGGGTGATAATGGGCCAGGGTCAAGCTAATTATATCTAAAAAACGGCTTAAACGATTTCAATTAAATTTTATATCCAACTGTTTTGTGGTAATAAACGACTATTTGCTATGTCAAATGTTCGAAAATTTTCGATTAGTGGGTCATATTTGGGTCACTATGGGTCAAGCTCATTTTATCTAAAAAACGGCTCCAACGATTTTGACTAAATTTCGTAATCTATCGCTTGGGATTACGAGAAGACCATTGGACTAAGTAGCATGTTCGATAAAATTCGATTAGTGGGTCATTTTTGGGTCACCGTGGATCAAGCTAATTTTATCTAGAAAATGGCTCCAGCGATTTCGACGAAATTTTGAATTTTACCATTTTTACCACATTATCATTGGGCTTGGTCGTATTTTAAAGAACAATCGATTACTGGGTCATTTTGGGTCACAATGCGTCAGGGCCAAGCTAATTGTATCTAAAAAACGGCTCAAACGATTTTAACAAAAAAATTTATTCTACCATTACAGAGCACGATAAAGATCATTGGGCTAGGTCACATGTTGGAGAAATTTTGATTAGTGGGTCATCTTTTGGGTCAGTACGGATGTAAGCTAATATTGTATAGAAAACGGCTCTATAGATTTTGATTAAATTTTGTAATCTATGGTTTTCGGGATCAACATGACCATTGGATTAGGTCGCGTGTTCGAGAAAATTTGATTAGTGGGTCATTTTGGGTTATAATGGGTAAGGGTAAAGTTAATTCTATCTAAAAAACGGCTCAAACGGTTTTAACTAAATTTTATATTCAACCGCCTTTGGGCAAGAGAAGACTATTGGGCTAGGTCACATGTTCGGTAAATTTCAATTAGTGAATCATATTTGAGTCACTATGGGTCAAGCTAATTTTATCTTAAAAATACTCTAACGATTTTAATTGAATTTTGTATTAGATCTTTTTCAGTCTTCAGAATACGACTGGGCTGGGTCACATGTTCAAGAAAATTGGGTTAGTGAGTCATTTTCGGACCAAGGTAATTTTACCTAAAAAAACTGCTCTAATGTTTTTTACTAAATTTTGTATTCTATTGTTTTCGGGCTCAAAAAGAGCATTGGGCTAGGTCGCATGTTCAATAACATACATTAGTGGGCTCACAATGTGTCACGGTCAAGCTAATTGTATCCAAAAAACGCCTCAAACAATTTTGATAAAATTTTGTATTATACCGTTTCCGGGTACACGACATTGAGCTAGGTCACATGTTTGCTAAATTTCGAATAGTGGATCCTTTTTGGGTCACTGCGGGCCAAGCTAATTTTATCTAGAAAACGGCTCTAACGATCTTGATTAAAGTTTATATTATATCGTTTTCGGGCTCGAGAAGACTACGCGGCTGTCTTACATGTTCGAGAAAATTAGAATAGTGGGTCATTTTGGAATCACTGCGGGGAGCTAATTTTATCTATTAAACGACTTAAATGCTTTTGACTAAATTTTGTATCGTAACGTTTCTGATTACCAGACATGCCACATGTTCAAGCAGATTTGATTAGTGCGTCATATTGGCGCACTACGGGTCAGGGTCACGAAACCGCAAAGTTGGCGAAATATTGGCAACACTTGTCTGAAAAATCGACTTTCAAGATTATGAATGGAAAAACACATACTCAGCGACAAATTTTGTTATTTTTGTCGAAAAAATAAGCCTTCAGAGTGTGAAAGATTTTTTTTTTTGAAATTCTCAATAGTACTCGAAGTACATTGTTAAACCAATCGGAGTTGAGCTATAAATTTAATTTGGATTGATGTCCTGTCGTTGTAAATGTGCAAATATTGTAAAATTTAGAAGCATGTACTACATACTTTTCACATTGATAGTTTTTGTAAATAATGCTGTTATAATATAACATGCTTTGTAGCAATAATACAGAGAGAATGATAGAGTGAGAATATCCTATCGAGTTGAACATAAAGTTAATTTTGACCGAGCGATGTTCGCTCATCCGCGCTTGTAAAGAAATAAACTGTAAAACTAGCAGTGAATCTATTTAAAAGTTATTTTATTTAAACAATGGCAATTTATAGTCTTATTAAAATATCAGTTATGTTTAAAAATTTCTGATATATTTTATAACGCAATTTTTAAAACAAATCATAAATCTCACTTAATACTTTATAAAATTCTAGACATCTGTTACGTGAATTAAGAAGCTTTTTATAATGACGTAAAATGTGCAACGAACGATGAAATTCAATTAAATAATTCAACAACTTGACGTTGGAATAAATCAAATTTAATGAATGCAAACCACTTTTACAGGAAAATCGTTTTAAACTATTAGTCATTTTGTTTAAGAACATAGTCTGCTAAAAAATAATGAATAATTGCAGCTAATGTAAAAGGATTTAATCGAACTTAAGAAACAATAAGGGGTTTATAACTGCCAGTCGATAAATAATATACTTTATAAAATTCTTAAATGGTTTATTTTTCAATCAACGTGAGTTAAGACAAACGTCGATTATGTATGACATATTTCATTAAAGTGTTAAAAACTTATGAACTTGCATTAAAATTTAATAATAAATGCTCGTACTCTTTTATTTTTTCTTAATACGTTAAATTGCGATTCTTTCGTTATGATTTAAAGTAATTCAAGATATTGAAGATGAATTTTGGAAAAAAAAATGTAGGAAAGTCAGTGAAAATATATCGATATCATTTAGCATGAATTCCATTGAATAATTTATTTAAGAAAACAATATATTTACAAATATTTACAAATCGTATGATAGCTTTATCAATATGTATGTTTCAGTTAAAAACCAATAAAGTGTCTAACTATCCATCGTTTAATAGGGTTCCATTTTCTACGGTACATTTTGTTAAACTGTCTACATTGCATAACAGATGTTATTGTTATAAAAGTTGTCCGCGTGAATTGCGTCATCCGGCTAGCCATACAAATAGCACAATAGGCACATAGTTGGCAATTTAAGCAAAAGGTCTTGATCCTCCTGGAAATTTTGCTCACTCAGTTAGAAAAAAATTCAAATTATATGATATCTTTACCAATTAGTATGATTAAGTGAAATATAATAAAATGTATGTACCGTATAGGCATTTAATGCAATTCCATTGCCTACGGTGTATTCTGTTGAAGTGTCTATGTGGAAAACAAGATTTTATTGCCAAATGTCAAATCTAATGTTAGCTTTATTAAAAAGTTTGATTCTGTTAGAAATAATTAAGTCCCCATCCCTCGTTTATTGAGGTTCCATTATGTAAGGTTTTTCTGTTGTATTGTCTACATGGCTGACCAGATGTTATTGCTATAAATGTTTTCTGTGTGAACTGCGTTAGACGGTTATCTATCCAGATGGCTCAATAGGCTGGCAATTTAAGCCAAAGATCTTGACCGTGCTGGATATATTTTCATTCAGTTAGAAAAACTTCAAATTATATGATATCATTGCGAATTAATATGATTGAGTGAAAAATAATAAAGTGTAGATGTAATTCTGGAGGGTCAAATTATATGATAGCTTTTTTAATAAGTACGATTCAGTTAAAAATAATAAAGTGTATTTATTGATGCATCGTTTAATAGAGTTCCATTTTTTACGGTATACTTTGTTGAACTCTCTACATTACATAAAATAGGTTATTGCAATAAGGGTTGTCCGCGTGAATTGCGTCAGCCGGTTGTCCATCCAGATAGTGCAATAGTTACATAGTTGGCATTTTAACCCAAAGTTCTTGTCAGTACTGGACATTATTTTAACTCAGTTGGAAATTTTTTAAATCATATGATATCTTTAGCAATTAGTATGATTGAGTAGAAAATAATTAACGTATGTGCCATATCTGCCATTTAATGAAGTTCCATTGCCTACAATGTATTCTGTTGAAGCGTCTACGTGGAAGATCAGATTTTTTGTCAAATGTCAAATCTTATGTTATCTTTATTGATAAGTATCATTTAGTTTAAAATAAGAAAGTGTATATGCCTATCCCTCGTTTAATGGAGATTCATTAAGTATGGTATTTTATGATGTATTTTCTAAATGGCAGACCAGAATATAGTAACATAAAGATTATCTGCGTGAATTGTGTCAGCCGGATGTCCTTCCAGATAGCTCAACAGCAGAGAGATGGCAATTTAATCCAAAGGTCTTGACTGTCCTGTACATTCTTTTCATTCAGTTACAAAAAACTCAAATTATATGATATCATTACGAATTAATATGATTGAGTGAAAAATAAAAAATTGTAGCTGCTATTGTTAAGTGTCAAATTATAGGATAGCTTTATCAATAAGTAAGATTCAGTTAAAAATAATAAAGTGTATCTAGTCATGCATCGTTTAATGGAGTTCCAATACGTACTGTGTATTCTGATGCATTGTATTCGTGTCAGAACAGATGTTATTCCCAAAAAGGTTATGTGCGTAAATTGTGTTAGCCATTTGTTGAATCAGATAGCTACAAAAATTGTAGCTGCTATTGTTAAGTGTCAAATTATAGGATAGCTTTATCAATAAGTAAGATTCAGTTAAAAATAATAAAGTGTATCTAGTCATGCATCGTTTAATGGAGTTCCAATACGTACTGTGTATTCTGATGCATTGTATTCGTGTCAGAACAGATGTTATTCCCAAAAAGGTTATGTGCGTAAATTGTGTTAGCCATTTGTCGAATCAGATAGCTACATATGTAAAGAGTTGGTATTTTAAGGCAAAGTTCCGGACAGTAATGGGCAATTTTTCCATCCAGTCGGAAATTTTAAAAATAATATGCTACATTTACCAATTTGTATGAAAAATAATAAACTGTATTTATGTATCCATTATTTAATGGAATTCCATTGCTAAGGGTATATTCTGTTGAACTTTCTACGTAACAGACCAGATGTTATTGTCAAATCTCAAGTCGTATGTTAGCTTTATCAATAAGTACAATTCAGTTAACCTGAGAGTAGACGCTTTTTTATGACGTTAGTAGTCGCGCTCGGTCTTTTTGCCGCTTGCCCCCTGCATACAAAAAATGTAAAATAAGAAACATTTTATATTTATTATTCGAATATTACTTTTCAGAGAAGTTATAAATTTGCATTTTACTCAAATTATACATTTTATTCGTCATATTTGGAATAATGGGAAAAAGTAAAAATGAATTGACATTAGCGACCATTGCGCAGACTTACTTTTTCACCAATTTCAACTTTGCTTGAATAAATGCACCTGATGAAAGAACATAGATATCATGTTACTTCACTATAGTGCTGGATAAACATTTAAAGTCAGTTAATGGTAGTTTTTCATTGTATTTGTAAGGGGATATGAGTTAGAAGAAGATGAATTATATGGGTGGAAACGCGACTATTTCCGGGCCAAATATAATAAAGTATATCTACGTATAGATAGTTTAACGTAATTCTATTTCCTACTGCATATTCGGATGTATTGTCGCTGACCAGATTATAGTGAAATAAAGATTAAAAGCGTTAATTGTGTCAGCCAGTTGTCCATCCAGATTTCTCAATAGATAGACAGTTTGTAACTTAAGCCAAAGATCTTGACCGTCCAATATATTTTTTTCTCTGTTGTAAAAATTCGAATTGTATGATATATTTACCAATTAGTATGAGTGAAGGAAAAATTATAAAGTGTGTGTACGTATCTATATTTTAATAGAGTTCCATTGCCTAAGATGTATTCTGTTGAACTTTTTACACTGCAGACCAGATGTTATTGCTGAAAATGTTCTATGAGTACGTTTTGACATACTGCTGTCTGTCCAGGTATTTTAATAGGTACAGTTTTTGTAAGTAAAGTCAAAGGTTTTGAGTTAGAATCCCAGCATATACACTTATTTTACAGTGCTTTAGAAAAAGATAGTATCGTATGAAATCAAAGACAGCTCAATCAATGGCAATCATTTAAAAAGAAGGTATCATAAATTTGATATCTAAAATTACTGTTATGTTATCAGAAATCAATTGACACATTTAATTTTTTCACATCTGTTATGGTTGTGTTTAATAGAAATCGAAAATTATTTAAACAAACTAAACAGCAACTAACGTAACTCATTTTAATCTTATGTCTCTGTTTCAAAATTGATTTTGTTGATTTCCAATGAAATAAAAATCTGAGAGTGCTTAATCAACTCGATATGGACTCGTTCTAAAACTGAAGAATGCCATCATTATTTACTAAAATATATGTTGGTCATTGATTTTCTGAACCAACAGCAGTTTTTTGAAACAGCGATCAAAATTGTGGTGTAAAATACAGCGATCATAGTTTGCTTTGATTTGATTGCTTAAGAGGGATTTTACAGACCAGGAAACCAAGTCTGTAGAATATGGTGTCCCTCCCGGTCTCCTTTACTTATGTCTGAAAAAATGTCTGTCGACGGAATCACACCTACGTATCGATAAGAATATTAACCTTGGATTATTCCAGAATAAATATTAAATATTTCGACATAAAAAGGTAGCCCATAAATGTGTTAATAAATACGTAAAATTTAATCTAAAATAAGCCCGGGGGGATGGAATGACATTATTAATAAACTTTTCCGTGTACCACTTAGGATTCAGCACATATTTAAATAATACCGGTGTGTTAATACGGATACTTCGTATGTAGGGCATACTATTTACACAAAACCAATCTATACCCATGATCCATGTAAATAGAGTTATTGACATTTCAATATGATTCATTATCAAATTACGCCTTGCTAGTGTCATAAAAGGTTTCAAATAAGTTCGTTATACAAAGTTAAAAGCACCAAAAAGTTTTAAATTTTAAGCATACCGGTTTCGGTAGCATATAGCATATATATAAGTTGGATGTAGATTCAAGTTAAATGTTTATTGAACAATAGGAAAAAATGGATTGCAGGTAACAGCCAATAGGAAAATAGATGGGAAATTGAGCTGAAATAGTGAAAAATTGCAGTAGTGAAACGGGAGCATTCAAAATAATGCACATAGATATCTGCGAGGATAGGTGGCAGGGCCCATGGCTAAACCGTCAGATTGTTTGCAAAATTTCCCTTGGAATTCTGAAAAAAAATCTAACGGTTTAGCCATCCCACTTTCACCCATAATCGCAGACATCTATATGCATTATTTTGAATGCTCCCGTTTCAATAAATTATCGTTTTCTGGATTCGTTAAGTTGATGACACATTCACGTTAACTGACACCTCTCTTGACAATATTGATAATATTCTTAACATTAGGGACTGTATTGATAGCAGTATTCAATTCACTTATGGAACTGAAAATAATGGTTCTCTCCCATTTTAGGATAATCTTGTCACTCGCAATGTAACCGGTTTCACTACACCCGTCTATCGCAAAATCTTCGCTGTTTCTCTGCCTCCCCATGCTGGTTCTTGTCATCCTCCAAGCCAAAATATGGCCGTCTTTTATACCTTTATAAATCGTGCCATACAGGTTTGCTCTGATTCTCAGTCATTTAATAGTGAAATTCAATACATTAAAGCCATCGCGATTGACAGAGGTTATAACCAATCTATAATTGATACTCCTCTATTTAAACTACATCATCCTCGTTACTCTCCCCAGTCTTCTAATCATTCCAAATTAGCATTATGTTAACCTTCTTTCCTAAATCAAGCTTTCCCATTGCTGATATTCTTAGACAATATGACTTCAAAATAATTTTTGCCCCTACCAATAAACTCACCCTCTCCAAACTCAAAGACCCTATTTAATTATCAAATTCATCAGGAATCTAATGAATTACTTGCCAGAACGGCCTTTCCTATATTGGACAAATCAAACGCTGCTTAAAATTCCGTATCAAAGAACATCAACAGTATATTATAAAACAAGAAAACAATAAATCCTCTATTTCAAAATATTGCTGGGAGTTGAATCATACTTTTGACTTCAATTCCATTAAAATAATCTCTAATCCTACTTCTATACACGAATTTAACTTCCTTGAAACATTTCATATTTATAAAAATTTTAAAAATATTGTTAATTGTGAATTCGCTATTCCCCCATTATCAGATTATTGGATATATTACATAAAAGCTTCTTTCTCTTAATTTTTTAAAGTAATGTTTCACTACTTCGGTTCTATTTCCCATCTATTTTCCTATTGGCTGTTACCTGCAATCCTCTGTTTTCCTGTTGCTCAATAAAACTTTAACTTGAATCCCCATGTATCCTATATATGTCAACAAATTTCTGCCATCCTTAGCACTGAGGAAGGTTTGTTATTTTTTACACTTTTATCATATTCCACCAAACGCCTTCTTGATAATTATTAGTATACATAACTTCTAAAGCATCTCTAGAATGAAAATTATGATAAGGCAGTTGATTTTTGAGAACATAACAAAGCTATTAGATACATTATATAACATTAGGAACTCTATTGATAGCAGTATTCAATTCACTTATGGAACTGAAAATAATGGTTCTCTTCCATTATAGGATAATCTTGTCACTCGCACTGTAACCGGTTTCACTACACCCGTCTATCGTAAAAGCTTCGCTGTTTCTCTGCCTCCCCATGCTCGTAAGATGGATACTTTTACAAAAAAGTAATAAAAACTACAAAAAAAAAATAATAACTCAGAAACAAATTGAGATGCAGCTTTCAAACAAATTGCATTTAAAAGTACATATTTTTCTCTATACGACGGTGTAAAAATTAATATTGTGGAATGTTTAGAAGTTTAAGAATGAAATTTCATTTAAAATTGGTCCAGGAATATTAATATTTAATCCATGGCGTACGTAATGTATGACCAGCTCCATAGAAGCTAAAAAAATTACAGTACCGAAAAATGTAATTCATGGCGTACGTACTGTATGATCAACTCAGTGCGATTTTTTATGTCTTAAATTTTAGTCTTTGAAAAAATCATTTTCCAAATGGTCGTTGTAATTTGTTAAGTTGCTTTTTTTTTTTTTTTTTTTTAATATAGCATTTAAAGATTTTTGATTTACCCTATACTTAAATTCAATATGAAGTTTAAAATTTTAAAAGTTAGTAAAAATTTCGATTCATATATCTGGTATGCTTGGGAATTTGAACAGTTGTATTATATGCATTCTTAGGTATGAATTTCTACGTTTTCTAAAATAACCATATGCATATATATTTAAAAAAAAAATATTAAAATCTAAAACAAAATAGAGATCTTAATTTCTCGTTTCCGATTATGTTTCTTTTTATGACTAAGATATCACTGTACCTATAATAATATGTATATATTTATAATGTTAAGGGGATTTTTTTGTATAGATTGACATGTAGAAAATATTTGACTACTATTTTAAGTAAGGTTACTATGTCAAGAATAAAAATTTGCCATATTGCACCATAAAAAAAGACCATAAAAACATAAGACCATAAAAAATGTGCCATATTAGATTAAAGTCATTTTTTAAAATACGAAATATACTATGTTGCATATCATGTAATTGTTGCATATTGTAATGCAGTGCGGAAAAATATGCGGTCCCAAAGCAGGAATAAATCAAAAGTTAAATTAAAAGTTTTTATTATCTTTATTTTATGTTCTAAAATCTTATACACTTCAAGTTCTTTTTAAATTTTTTCTAAAATGTTTTCTTTCAAGGTATTAAAGTATAATTTATTGTTTGTATCTCAGATAGTCTAAAATGGAATAATGGAAGTTTTGGTAAAATTACACGAGATTCCCAGACAGCTCAAAAATAAAAAATAAAATATCTAAGAGTCCTGAATTTAATCAATACGGACACATAAATGTTATATTTTCAGTAAGAAATGTAGGTTTTAATTTGTATCTTACAAAAAATGAATATTGCAGACATTTACATCCTTATATTTATGCATCTCAATTTTTTGTATTAAAATTATTTACTACTTTCACTCAATTTTCATCATCATACAATTTTTTTATTTAATAACCATTTAATATTTTCAGACGCCGACCACTGATATATTTCCGTCATTAATCTCTGTATCCATTGTAAATAGTTTTATTCATTTTCTTATATTGTATTTCATTCTTCTTTATCATTTGTATTAGCTCATTATTTCTATTCTGGATTAATATCATACATAGGATGTACTTTTTTTCAGTAGTAAATATAGTATATATTATACAATGCACTGTTTTAGTCCAGGCAGCTACTAAAGAAAATCATATGGATTTTATTTCTAAAGTTATCAAAGTGACTTAAATATGAGTCCGAGAAGTTATTACAAACATTGTACAATTTAAAAAACTTAAAGACACTGACCTGAAGATGGACTAACAGATGAGTTCGGCCATCAGTAGGAAAACACCCCAACAGGCTAAGAATTCGGATACCCCTTTCCCTTTCCCCCCTTATCAATTTATGAGTTTGCTTAGATTATAATATATCAATATACACAGAAACTACAAATACACTGAACCAAAATAAGCTGAAAATATGTTTTGAAAATACCTGAACTAAATACAAAACTTCCATACATAATTATATTTTGAAATGTTATTCGAGGACCGTTAATCTTCATATTAGTCTCATACCTTCAAAATATGTAAAACTTTATACTGGATTTAAAAGCGTTGCATCGAACAGTTGTATGTAAACAGAATTATAATTCTATACAACTTTGTAGAGTTTCTAAATCTACAAAGACCTTGTCGTACTTAGAAAGTGCAAGACAAATTCTTGTTTTCCATAGTTTCCCGCTAAAGTATTGAGAGAACTTACTGCTACAAATTACATCGAAGATCTCTTGAAAGCATTATATCTAAGAAATGACGAGTTATTGACAATTGCTCTGTAAACCGATAAACATATAAGCGTATAAATAACTTAATCGGTTACATTGATTTAATTAAATTCGCCGTGATTTTGAACGTTGAGTACAGTTTTTCATTTGTTTATGCTAGTGTAACAATGAAATTTTACAGTGCTGGAAAAAAGTTCAAGACCACATGCTAATTTTGTCGTTTAGAATACAATTCCGAAAAGAGTTATATCTATTGAATTTAAACACAAATATCGAATATAAGTATATTTTTCTACGAGTGTTAAAATATTGTAATATTAACGAATGGAAATAAGTTAAGGCGGAGTAGCTTCTTTTAAATCTATCATACTGAGATAACTCCATGACTGTATTATTGTATGCAGGACTGATGTTTATTATTAGTAGTAGCTAGGTTTGAAGATTTGTGATATGCAACTGCTGCTTTGAGCAGGAAAAGCGGTAAATTATTGACTGAAGAGTAAAAGGTTAAAATAATGTCTTTTTTGGATAGTGGGGTGACTGAAAGGCAAATTGGCCTAAAAATAAACAAATATAAAACTGTTGCGCATAATTTTCTGTATGATCGAATGAATTATGATCGAAAGGAAAGAAGCGGATATTTATCAAATCTCTCAGCACGGAGAACACCGAATGTTCTTAGAATGGATTCTGAAAATTTTGCTTATGCATCTACTATAAAATCCGCACTAGAACTCTCAGTAACATCCAGAATTGTCAGAAATGTGTTTAAAAAGGTATCAAATGCTTGAATTCTGCTAAATTAAAAACCAATCCAAAACTACAAAAAGCATAAGATTGATGAATTGATGTCTAAATGATGATGATTGATTGTCTAAAATATGGTCCAAGGTCTTAAAATTTAATCTATTGCGCAAATTGTTTTTTAATAATGGAAAAATATTCACGCCGGGTTGTACAGATTATTTAAGATATTACTGGCATGTTTTAACAAGTGATCCATATCTGGTTTCAAATCGTATACACGGTGGTGTTTCAATCGTGATTCAGACAGGCTTTAATGTAAAAGATAAAGCATGTTTTGTTTTCATCGCGACAAAGATGAGCCCTTTGACTATAATAGTTTTCTTTGTAATAACGTTGTTCCTCATAAAGGTGAACTTATGGATTATAATTTTATATTTTTTAAAGATAACGCTTCCATTCGCAGGTCTGTGTGAACTGCAGAATGATTATCTGCAAAAAACATCGAAACTTTAGGAATTCTATTTAAAAGCCCTGACATTAGATCCTATGGCAAATATGTGGGGAATCCTAGATTGTCAAGTTTATGAAAACAGAAAGCAGTCTGATTTGATTATTTAAGTAAAAGCAGAGATTTTGGAAATACGGAATCCCAATTCCAGATATAAAAACCTTGCCAAATCCTGTTCAAAGAGTCTTTTGGAAATCATCAGTGTTAAACGGAAATAATCAAAGTTCTACGAATTAATGTACATTTACATCCATAATTTAAATTTCAAATTTACTGGTTCTAAACTTTTTTTTACCAAATTGTGTTATCTAGAAATGAATTTTCGTTATTTTTTTAATATAATTTGCAATTTAAAACATATAACAAAAATTTTATAACTTAAGCATCTAATGGCATTGTTCTTTCAATAAAGTAAGAGCATTAGCGTTTTTGTTGGTCGTCTTAAACTTTTTCCCAGCACTGTATTAAATTTTGATTTTAGATATATTCCTATTTCTAGTTGTATTCGAACTTTATTGAATGCAACCAAGTGATTATTATTGTTTTATAAAGCTGGCGTATTTTTTAAATAAATTAACACTGGATTTTATTTTATTTTCTGTATTTATCTTTCTGTTATTACTTGAAAATAATGAACTCTTTTATAGCCGTAATATAATGAACTCAAATATTATGAACATACAGTAAAACCTCCCTAAGGCGACCTTGTTCCGTTTCAATAAAAATTCGTCACTCCGAGAGGTGGTCTCTTAATAGAGGTAATGTTTAAATCTAGATTTTAATTGTTGAAAAAAGGTAACAATTAATATTACTAAAATTTATTTTTCACATTAGGAAAAAATATGAAAATTAAAGTATCAAAACAAAATTTAATTACATAAGTTAATTATTATAGAGTTTAAAAAATAAATACATTGACGTTTGCTTTGATTTTACGGTTTTATCTTTTATAACTTTTATTTCCAAGGCCTTTTGAATTTCAATAAATAAATGCAATTTGTTTTGGACGGGAACAAATACTGACGATTTCATTAATTAATTTATTTATTTAACAGTTTCCTGACAGAATAGGGCAGGGGAGTTTATTGACCGTCATTCTTAATTTGTCACCAGAGGTCAATTCATTGCCTAAAAAAGCACAAAGAGGTTTAAACTCTTAAAAATTACCGGAATAAAAAAAAATTCTAAACTTAGTTTAGAAGCTTGATGAATAATGCGCTCCTTGGAATTATTTTTCTAATAAAACCTTCTTCAAGCAACCAGGAAAAAACGGAATTTGTTTCATTTTCTTCAAAGAAATGGGTTGCACATGGAGGGCGTTCAACTGAGATGGTCTCTGAATAGAGGTAGAATTAGTATTGAATCTATGGGAATAAATTTCGTTCCATGAAGGAATGGTCGTTAAGGGAGGTGGTCGCTTGATGTAGGTGGTCGCATACACAGATTTAACTGTACTTAAAATTAAATAATTAAAGATTTGCGTTCACCAGCATGATCGAAAAAAACGTCTATTTTTAAAATCTGTTTTCAAGAAAATGTTTTCAAGATATTAAAAAAAGAACTATTTTGGTATTTTGTTTATTATACTTTAGTTAAAAGAAGTTGATTGTTGTTATATTAAAATAAAGTTTGATATTCCAGCCACACCTAGTGAAGGCATTGTTCTGGTATAGTGTTCGCAGTAATTCAGTCAAATTTTATCGGAAATTATAACAAAAATCATAATTAAGATACATAAATTAAGATGCAGATTTTCATAAGAAAATTAAATTTTGATGATTAAAAAAATAAAAATGAAATTATCAGATCAGGAACGAATGTTTATTCTCTAGATATTATTGTGGTTAAAAAATGATGAAAAATGTAGAAGTTCCGGAGAAATATTCGAGTTTTTGTTATAAGTGTCTTTAAAAACATAGTTTTGAGAAAATCACGTTTAAAGATTGAATTTATGCTTTATGTATGATAAAACAAAATCAATTAAAGCGGCTTAACAGTCTTAAGTTTTATTAGATAAGGTGGAAAATGTAATGATTTTGTCGTTGTAGTTAGTTATTTTATATATCATAATTATTATTTTGAATGCTGCCATCGGATCAATGAAACATAGGTCTATTATGAATAAATAATGATAAATATTTGCTTTGGTAAAAGTATTTTATCAGTATAAGTAGATATTAATTTAGTTTGATGTGTTCAAATGATTTTCATATACATTTTTAAAAAAATATTTTTCAGTAATTTTTTCATTATATGTTTCTCTATGTTTAACGTCCCACACAGAGTTATGAATAGATTTATAACAACAATAAAGAAACGTTCAATTTTGCTTTGCTTTAATATCTAGCATCTATTTATAAAATAGTTATAATAAATTTTAATACTGTCTGTAGATAAATTTATCTCTAATAAATCTCACGAAAATAACAATAAAATAGATTTTTGAAAAAGTAAAATGTTCAAAAATTTCCTAAAATGTATTATTTTTGGATTTCTTTCTTTTAACCGCAATATTCCCTTAATTTATAATTTTATCTTTTAAAATCTAATTGTAGAAGAAATAACTCCGAACAATGCATGGTACAACTGTTTTCAGCAGGCATAATAAATTCATTCCACTTTTGGGGGGAAATTTCGATTTCAGCAGATGGAATTTGAGATCGTACTATGTTACAGTCTTTGGGGAAATCGCAGACAATGACACACAACCTGTCTACAGGTCATTCGTTTTTACGTATAAGCAAAGAGCTTTTCTGAATTTCTACTAGATCGGAGTATTGCATTTATACACAATTTTAGGCATTGAAGCGTAACAGGATTGGGTATTGAATTATTCTGTTAGTATTTACTGTTTTAGCGGAAAATAAATTGTTGTAATTCTCTTCAACAAGTCATAATGTAAATAAGGTTATAAAATTAAACGAGTAAGCGCAAAGATATGGAGATTTATTCCTATTTTAAAAAAAAGAATTAAAAATAAAATGTTTAAAGTAGTTTCTTAATCTTGGCTTTTTTTCAACCGTAATTTTTATCCCTGAAACAATAATGTAAAAATATACTTACAGAGAAAAAGGAGTTAAAGAAAAAGGGTAAACATTTATTTATATAAATAAAAGATTGTAAAATTGATATATTGTGAATGTGCTGAATTTTTAAACATATTAATGTCAGTTAAGTTCTATAAGAGCTTTAGTCAATATATTATATTAAAATTGAGAATAATATGTTCGTTTTCTGAGTGTTTAGAAAGCTAGAAATCATTAAAACAGAGACTTTTATAATCATTTTTTATGGTTTTAAATTTATCCTGTGATATACAGTTTAGACTATATTGCTTTAACTGCAAACAATTATTATGTGATGAATTTTTAAATTCAAATTTCGATGAAACTTTTAGATTTTTTAGTACTGTTACACTTACCCGACATTTAAATGAAATTTGTTATTAATAAAAATTTCAATTAATAATAGTTTTAGTTTTTGCACATGCAGTAATGTGTATAATAGCAACATCCTGAACGTTTTTACGGTTGCAACTTCTGCATTTTAAGAAGTTCTTTTGCATCAGTGACGATTATGCAATAGTCAATGCGCTGAAGTCACAATTTTGATTTTTTCGAACTGTTATTCAGAAGCCACTACCATCATCATTTATTTTAACAATTGTTTGATTAGCTTTACATGATCATAAACATATAGCATAAACTGGCATACCGGTGATGCATTAAGAGAGTAATGATGCCATTTGTCAAAGTAAACTTTGGGTGTAGAAATTTGCATGTTTCTCTGATATTTGGCTGTTTAACTCGCTAAATAAACTATTCTTTCTGCCTAGTTGTTTAATGAGTAACTATTAATTTTATTCTAATGTGTTTAACGGCTGTGTTTACCGATGGCGCATTTACAATGTAATGAAGGACATTAATACAAAAGATCAAAATTACTGTGCCTAAATCTGTATGTGCACTCATGTTATGCTGTTTTCATTTGCATATAAAAGTATTATTTTTGCCGAAGAATTTTATGTCCATTTTGTATAATATTTATACATTTAAACACTTAAACACGAAAATACTAATGTTATGTAGTAATTGGTTACGTATTACTTTTTAAATTTAATCATTAAATAGTGCGGATAGTATTAATTTAAAATAAAAGAAATACAGGTCATATATTGAAATACTGATAAAGACAAAACACAGTAATTTCTAAATAATGCATTGGTAAATAAAATGTAAAAGTATTACTTTTAATTTCAGAATTAAATTTGAATAGTTTAAAATTTGTTTTTCATTTTTAACTTGGATAATTTTCAAGTTCCAAGGTTCTATTGCATTTTTCTTTCAAATTTATACATTTTAAAGGTACCTTTTTTGTTGTTGTTGTTGTTGTTTTTTTTGTTTGTTTGTTTTACCTGACGATTTGTACACTGTTAAAAGACTAATCTTAAAAATAAGTAAATTGTACTAATTATTGAGCACTTTACCATCTTAAAATAGTTCCGAGTACTTAACTCTTAAATTTTAAAAATTCATGTACTCATTTTTTTAGTACATATAGGGAATTCAAAATAAGTATGTATAGAAACACACATGCGCTATAAGGGGAAAAAAAGCAAAATTATAGCGAACCGACAAATCAATATTTTTAATTGCGAAGAACAACATTTTTTGGAGCAAAGAACAACGAATTTGCTGTTTTAATTCCTGAAATTTTATGTCTGAGCCGCCCCGTGATTTGAACCCGAGTCCTCTAGGTGGGAGATCAGTATTGTACTGACTGCGCTATATGAGCAGTTACCAGCTGCTTCCAAATGACAACTTTTATGAATCAGCCACGGAAGATCGCTAACAGCAGAGATGAATTTTCCCTTTCTTAAATATTCTAATTTCTAATAAAGCAATTTTTGAACTAAATTTTCTTCTTTAACATTTCTAATGAAATTGTAAATAAATTTGAAAAGTGTGCATTATAAATTAAAAATTATAACAAAGATAGACATATCCCAGGTAAAAAAGTCAGCAAGAAACCTTAAAAAAAAATCTTCAGGGAAACTGAAGGTATTTGGAACTAAAATTACCTTCAGCTTACCTTTAGGTAAAAAACATGTATTTTCCCTTAACCTTCTGAGTTCCAAATACCTGCTGTTTTCCTTCAGGTAAAAAACCTGTTATTTCCCTTCACCGATTTTGGCAGAAATATCTGCAGTTTCCCTTTAGGTATAAAAGCTGTATCTTCTCTTTACATTATATCGTTGCACCTGCATGCAGACAGCCTTCTGTGCAAATTCGCATCAGATCAATACATAATAATGATTACATATCCAGTTCGACATTGATTTGATACATATTAATAAACTAAACACATTAATAAAACATATATACATATTAATGAAAAAAACTAAGGGGGGAAAGCATCGGAGGTGCGTAACATGAATAAGTGGTAACAGGACTTTCGAATGATATGTCACATGATGTGTCAGCAAAATTTAGAAAAGTGCCCCCCGGGCGGCAAAGTAGGGGGCAGGGGCATTAGAGGTGCATAACATGAATAAGTGGTGTCAAAGGCCTTTTGAACGATATGTCACATGACGGGTGTTGGCAAAATTTAGAAAAATACCCCCGAGGGGGGCAAAGTGGGGGGAGGGGCAATAGAGGTGCATAACATGAATAAGTGGTCACAGGTCTTTCCAACAATATGTGACATGAGGGGTGTCAGCAAAATTTAGAAAAGTGCCCCTTGGGGGGGGCAAAGTGGGTGGAGGGTCATTAGAGGTGCATAACATGAATAAGTGGTCATAGGCCTTTTGAACGATATGTCACATCAGGGATGTCAGTAAAATTTAGAAAAGTGCCCCCCGGGGGCAAAGTGGGGGGGGGGGAGCATTAGAGGTGCATAACATGAATAAGGGGTCACAGACCTTTTGAACGATATGTCACATGACGGGTGTCGGCAAAATTTAGAAAAGTGCCCCCGAGGGGGGGGGCAAAGTGGGGAGAGGGGCATTAGAGGTGCATAACATGAATAAGTGGTCATAGGCCTTTCCAACAATATGTGACATGAGGGGTGTCAGCAAAATTTTGAAAAGTGCCCCCCCCCCGGGGGGGCAAAGTGGGGGGGAGGGGCATAACATGAATAAGTGGTCACAGACCTTTTGAACGATATGTCACATGAGAGGTGCCGGCAAAATTTAGAAAAGTGCCCCTCCCAGGGGGGAGCAAAGTGGCAGCATGGATATCGGATGTGTATAACATGAATAAGTGGTCACAGGCCGTTCCAACTGTATGTTACACGATAGGGACAGGTGTTGGTAAAAGTTAGAAAAGTGCCACACTTTGGGCTTTAGTATTGTGCCCCCCCCCCACCCTTTGAAATTTTTATATATTACAAATAATATTTATCGGAAACCTCCGATGAAAATGCTGCAATTTCAAAAAAAGTCCGAAAAGTAAGAGATAATGAAATCCCCCAAAGCAGAATATGCTTATAAATGCGACGTACATCGCAGAACAACGGATTTCACTGCAGAACATTTCAAATTTTCATTTTCAAGAAAATTCACCATTCAATGTAGAAAAAATCGCAAAATTTGTCACTCATTGGTTAGAAAAAAAATCACCAAATTCTTTAATCGTTCATTTAAAAAGTAAAGATGAAAATAAGCAATCGCCAGTCGCCACTCAACGAGTAAATGTGAAAAACTGACGATTAAAAATATGGAAAGTACCAGCCAAACGCAAGATTTTCCAAAAGGAATTTCGTAAAAGAATTGGGAAAGAAAAAAATGTGAATTTTGTCAAAAGATCGCGAAAAAACACACATTTCGTCAGAGGATTACGAAAAAAAAATGTAAATTTCATGAAACGATCACCAAAAAAGCGAATTGTATCAAAGAATCGCAAAAAAGCGAGAATTTTGTCAAAAAATCACAATAAAAACAGCACATTTTGTCAAAGGATCGTGGAAAAACCCGAATTTCATCAAAGGATCGCAAAGAATCCGAAATTTCGTCAAAGGATTCTGGAATAAATGCAAATATGGTCAGTGGATTGCGGAAAAAAACACAAATATCGTCAATACATCGCAGAAAAAAAAAAACCAATTTCGTCAAAGAATCGCAAAAAACCCACACATTTCATCAAACGATCTCTGAAAATCCAAAATTTCGTCAAAGAATCGCGAAAATACGCAAATATCATCAATAGAGCAAAGAAAAAACACAAATATCGTCAATGGATCATGGCAAAAACACAAAATTCGTCAATAGATCGTCAAAAAACACAAATTTAGTTAAAGGATCGCCGGGGGGGGGGGGGGGGGAATGAGAATTTCGAAAAAAAAAAACCGAGAATTTTGCCAAAGAATTGCGAAAACGAATGTGAATTTTGTCAAAAGATCGTGAAAAAAACGCACATTTTGTCAAAGGAACGCCAAAGAAACGAAAACATTGCCAATAGATCCGGAAAAAGCGTGAATTTCGTCAAAGTATCTGGAAAAAATGCATAATTAGTACCAGGAGGGATCCCCTACCAACCCTCCCTTTACATTTCAGAAAATTTGCTGCAAATTTCAGATTTTTTAAACCTATTTTTTCAATTTTGAATCATACCTGCTACTCAGTGGATAAACATACCTAAAATATACCCATAAATTAAATATTCACTGACATAAATGTACTTACTGGCTACTAAAGAAATTATTCTCACTCGCTAGTAACTGCCTACTAAATAAAGTCAACCTACCGGCCAGTGTCTACTAAGCAAAATTCCTTATTTTCATCTTTATTAAAAAGATTGTGAAATTCATCAATGGGTCACGAGAAAAACTCGTACAGTTCATCAGTCATGGAGAACAAACCATGAAATTCTTCAGCCTGTTGTGGAAAAACATACAAAATTCGACGAACAGTTGCGAGAAAAAATCCATGATTTTTGCTAATCAGTTGCAGGTAAAAAACTTCGTCAGTGCACCGCCAGAAAAAACCCACGATCTTCTCTAATCGGTCGCAAGAAAAAGTCTCAAAATTCACCTATGTTAAAAGAAAAAATCCAGAAAATTGCAAATCGGTCGTGGCTAAAAAAAAAATCGCGGAATTCGTCAGTGGATCGACGGAAGAAACTGCAAAATTCGTACATCAGTAGCGGAAAAAAACTCTCTCCAATCGGCCTCAAGATATACTTACTAGTTCAAGAGAAATATAGCAAAATTTAAAAATCAGTCACCGGTAAAAAAAAAGCGAAATTCGTCAGTAGATCAGAGAAAAAATGGAAATTCGTCGATCAGCCATGCTAAAAAAAACCCTCGAGATTTGGCCAATCAGTTGAAAAAAAGACACAGTTTATCATTCGACTGTGAAAAAATATCACAATTTTCACTGATCTGTCACGAGTAGAATGCGAAATTCGTCGATCGGTAGCAGAAAAAAATATTATCGTTCGCAAAATAGAGAGAAAAAATTTGCTGTCAGAAGTGGAGGGTATACAGAGGTAAATGTCTTATACCTTCTGGTTCTTTTTCAGTAACACTGCTTAACTTCCGTTTCTCAAAAAAGTTATTGTATATACACTCTAAGGTATACCAGAGTTTCCCGTAGACAGTGTCAGGAGGGTGCTGCACCCTGCCTGCCCTTAGGTTTACAAAACAGCAGCCCTCTTACCCCTGATGGAAAACATTAGCACCCTTGTTGCCCCCAGCTGAAAAAAGTGCCTTTACTCCTTTCTTTATTAAAAAATTTACTTGCATAGTAAAAATTGCCTCATTGCTGTCTTTAAAATAGCGTCCTGTCTATTAAATATTAAAAGTAATTTTAAAAATCAAAAGGATGCCTTTAAAAATTAAAAAAAGTGTCCTTAAAAATCCAAAACATGCCTTTCGGAATCCAAACGTGCCCTTTTCCTACAAGAAGCACCCTGCCCTTTTTTAAACATGGGAGAAACTCTGAATATACCCTCTGTTTGTTTTTTTTTTTACGTTTACATCGCTGCATACGAGTGCCCTTTTTTCTAGAAGTTTACTGTAGAAAAAACGGGTCAGTGCCCATCAGGCACAGATTTTTTTAATAAAGGACACACTTGTACCTTGTAAAGAAACAGAAAAAAAAAAAAAAAAAAAACCAATATTTGGAACTGGCTTGTTTAATGTTCCCATTTCTCAACAGAATTTTTTGATATTTTCCCACGACTGATTGAAATTTGTCAATTGTCCTCTCAAGCAACAGACGAATGTCACAATTTCTTTCTCCCGTAATCAAATGAAGAATTTTGCTAATTTTTAAACATTAAGTTTCATCATTAGGTCAGGGGGAAGCATCATAAACTTGTCAACTGGTCATATGAAAAAGAAAAAACCCCAAGAAATTTATCAGTCAGTAAAGGGTTAAAAAAAATCACACAGTTCTTTGATTGTCATGGGGGGAAAAATTATTTACTTCATCCATTGATCGCATGAAAAAAAATGTTTTGTTAGTAAGTTGTGGGGGGAAAATATGGAAATTTATCAACTTTTTATCAGAAAAAACGAGATCTGTTGATCAGCTTAGGTAAGGGAGGGGGGGGGGTCGACAAAATTCATAAACTGACTGTTATGTCAGTCGACTGTTATGTATATATATATTCAGTTCCGCTAGTTGCTCGCAAGAAAAAAATGCAATATTTGCCAATCAGTACAAGTAAAATACCCCAAAATTCGTCAATTGGTTACAAGAAAAAATTGCAAAATTCTTCATCCAGTCATCAGGGGGAAAAAAAAAATCTGAGAAATTCACCAGTAATCATTGGTCCCGGTAGCAGAAAGTTCCTGACGGGTGACGTGCGCCGCAGATTTTCTTTTCCCTTTTGCAGATATTTTTTTCCATTGGATCTTTTTCCAACTTTATATTATGTTTAGTTCTTTATTATTTATTACTAAAACTTAAGTTTATTATTAATAAAAATGAGTAAAATGCTTAAAAACATTAAAAGTAAATGATTAATTAATTAAAGGTTCATTTGTAACATTTTACCTGCAGATTATTTTCAGTCCCTGAAAGATCTGTCACAGACACTTGGAGAATTTTCTGCTATTGGGTCATTGGGGAAAAAAAAAAAAAAAAAAAAGAAATTCTTCAGTGTGTTGCTTTAAAATATTGTGAAATTTGTCAATCTGCTATGGAAAAAATAATGAAACGTAGCGGGCAATCAATCGTGAGAAAAAAATCATGAGATTCTTCATTCGGTTGCAAAAAAAAAAAAAAAATGGAATGCAGAAAATTAGCGAAAAATCGCTAAATTAATCACATTAAGTGACAATTGAATATTATCGTTGAATAATAATTATTGAACATCAATGTAAACAAAAAAGAATGCATAATTATATAAATTCACCAGTCAGTTACGATGAAAAAATCACATTCTTCTTCAGTTGTAGCAGGGAAAAAATTGCTTAATTCACCCAGCGATCACATGAAAAAAAAAAAATAAAAATAAGAAAAAGAAAAACCTCACAAGTTTACCAATTGGGTGCAAGAAAAAATGCAACATTTAAATGCAAATTGGTAGAAATAAAATATTGCAAAATTCATCAGTTGGTTGCGGGAAAAAATTGCAAAAATTCTGCACTCATCTGAAAAAAATATTGCTTTAAATTTGTAACTGTTTTTTCATGAAAAAATTACTTTATTTAAAATAATTATACACATGTAAAATTATTTTTGGTACTTTTTGGTTAGCCGGGCACCAGTGTTATATATACATATATATTGTAATATATAACACTAGCGCCCGGCTAATCGAAAAGTACCTTATTTTTTCCATATTTCATATTCTACATAATAAATTAATCTACAATATATAAAAATTCTTTTAATTATTTGGTACTTTTCGGTTAGCTGGGCGTCAGTGTTATATATACATATATATGTGTATATATATGTACACATATATGCAATATATGTATGTATATATAACACTGGCAAACAGCTAACCGAAAAGTACCAATTATTTTTATGAGTCGAATATTGCAGCCAAAGATATTGAGCCCTGCTAAATGATTTGCAAGAGACATTACACCTTCACTGTGCATTAATCAAGCAGTTATGTTCCTAAAAAGATTATAGCTGCTCAATTTATAAAGGAAACTAAATCAGGTACTTACTAGTAAAATTTGTATTCCAATACATGGATCTATTAACTTGGGTCCTTTAAAGGACCCTTCACAAAATTTTATCATCTCAAAACAAGGAACCTTCATCAAACTTTTCACCTGCAAACAAGATCCTTCACAAAATTTTCCCACCTCCAAACTGAACTTTTTACAAGTTTAATTATTTAGGAGTAAAATCAGTCTTTCACTTTTAAACATAATGGAAATATATGAATGTATTTTTCGCTATTATTTAAAAAAATAGTGAAATTTATCTTTAGTTGTACACGAAAATTTCTTATAAAAAGTTTTCCCCATACCACAGCATTTCTAAATTAATGTGGCGATATTTTTTACCGAACATGATTCTTGTCGAATGCGTAGCGAATACAAAGTGCCGAATATCAATATTAATATTAAAAAGAAGTGTAATACAGCCCTCTTACGCTATATATATATATATCAACTTAAAAATTAGTTAAAATTCGACTACTATACTGTTGAAAAACTCCCTGCAAAAAGAAAAAAATACAATAACAACATGACAACGTGACGATTAATCCCGCTAATTTTCCGAATGGCGGTTAAAACGTAAACACACGGTCTCAGAGTTGAGTTGGGTACTTCCTTCTCATTCTCCCGTGACATGGAGTCAGAAATAGAGCGGCAGCGGCGTAATCAAAAATCAAATGTTCCAACGAAAATTTGAAATAAATAAATTAATACGAATTATACATTTTTCATTTGTTTTTGAAGAAGTAATTTTTATAAAAACTGGAAGTCACGCCTGATAGAGAATAAGGGCAAATTATGCATGCAATAACCCCACCTATATTTTTCAGCTTTTATCGTGGACGCCACCAAAATGAAAAGAGGGGGGGGGAGAATCTCTTCCCCTCCATTGATTTTGAAATTTAAGTGACTACAGTGAAACCTCCCTGTGTGACCACCTCCATTAACCAACCAACTCTCAGAACGACTATTTTTTTTCATGGAACGAAATTTATTCCTATAGGCTCAATACTAATTTTACCTCCATTCAGAGACCATCCCAGTTGAACTCCCTTCATGAGCGACCAATTTGTTTGAAGAAAATGAAACAAATTCCGTTTTCTCCTGGTCGCTTGAAGAGGGTTTTATTAGAAAAATAATTCCGGAGAGCGCATTATTCATCAAACTTCTAAACTAAATTTAGATTTTTTTATTATTATTATTCCGGTAACTTTTAAGTGTTTAAACCCCTTTATGCCTTTTTTAGGCAATGAATTTAATTCTGATGACAAATTAAGAATGACGGTCAATAAACTCCCTTGCCCTATTCTGTCAGGAAACTCTCAAAGAAATAGATAATAATAGATACAAATTAATGAAATCTTCATTATTTATTGCTCCCCCCCCCCAAAAAAAAAGCATTTATTTACTGAACTTCGAAAGGACTTGCTTGGATAAGTTATAAAAGATAAAACCGTATTCATTTTTTTAACTTTGTAGTAATTAACTTATGTTTTGATACTTAAATTTTTATATTTTTTCTTAATGTGAAAGATAAATGTTAGTAACATTGTTATCTTTTTTCAACAATTAAAATCTAGATTTAAACATAACCTCCATTAAGAGACCACCTCTCGGAGTGACCAATTTTTATTGGATCGGAACGTGGTCGCTTTAAGGAGGTTTTACTGTAATTAGCTTTTGTTTTGATACTTAAATTTTTATATTTTTTCTTAATGTGAAAGATAAATGTTAGTAACATTATCTTTTTTAAACAATTAAAATCTAGATTTAAACATAACCTCCATTAAGAGACCACCTCTCAGAGCGACCAATTTTTATTGGAACTGAACGTGGTCGCTTTAGGGAGGTTTTACTGGACATATTTTTTTATGTTTTCAAAAACAATATAAAATTTATTATTAACGAGTAACTAAATTAAAAGAGCCTCTTTTATTTTAGCAAATATATGTAGATAGTGTAATATAGTAGATGTAATATAGATTGTATGTGCAAAATTCTTAGTTCCTCTTTTTTAAAGAGCTGTTGTTGGTGTGTTTTATGACGGTCAATTACCTACACTTGGGATATGGGCCCAAAGGGGAGGGGAGGGGGTGCTCTGGCGTCTTTCTAAGAGAAAGCAAGGAAATCCAAGGTTCGAAGAAAACCACGGAAAACTCCGAACGATTAGGCCGACGGGCGTGATTGGAATCGAAACCAGCACCTCTCGTCTACTAGCTTTGAGAGCAGAACCTCTCGGCCACTGGTGGGGCGGTTTTAAAGAGGAACTATGACTGTCGCGCTTGGATGAAAGAGCGGCATGGTGGGAGGGGTGAGTGCCATTATTGTCCCTTCTGTATTTTGAAATTTAATTAACTAAAATTTCTTTTTTTTTTTTTGACAGATTTAGAAAAACACAGTAAAATTTATTCTTTTAGGAAAACTTAAAATGAAAAACTAAATAAGACATTTACAGAAAGGGGGTGGGGGAAATTGGGGCCCCATTGTCCATCGTTAGATACTAAAATTTAAATAAAATATATTTTTGTGCGTGTTTGAATACATTTTAAATATTAATGAAAGGGGTTTTGAAATAATTTGGAGATTTTTTTTAGGGGACAATTTTTGTTGATTGAAATTTTTGTATGCGTTAGAGTTTGAGGGAATATTTTTACTAGTGGGAATTTAAGAGAAATTTATGAAAAATTTTAGGATAAAAAGGAGACTTTGAAATAATTTCGTGATTATTATTTTATTTATAGAGGGGGATATTCTGAGATTGAAATTTTTGAGCGTGTTAGAGTTGCGGTGATATTGTTCCTGGTTATAATTTTAGAAAAAATTGTGACAAATTTAAGGTCAAAAAGGGCTTCGAAATAACTTTGTGATTTGTTTTTCTTTTTAGGGGGAATTTTCTGAGATTAAAATTTTTGAGCGTGTTAGAGGTAATGTTACTTGTAATAATTTCAGAAGTTAAAAATTTTTGATTGTACGGATGGAAGACTTGTCATTGACTTAATGATTTCCGTGTATTATCTAAAATATTAATTTAGAAATTTATTAAAATTATTAATGAGGAAACACAGGCATATCAAAATCTTAGATACCATAATGTGCAATAATAAAACTTTCAAGTAAAACCTTCATATTACCTGCATGAGAAACAGTTTTCATTTTCCCTGAAAATATCTCAAGCGATTTCACGAAAATTTTCTAAGTCATTGAAGATAATTTGGAGGTGATAACTTACAGAAATAAACCTGTATGAAATCTTTTAAAAAGCGGTATACTTCTCTTAAGAGAACCTTTAGTTTTCATTTTCCTTAAAGATACCCGCTGAAACCTTCAAAATGGCTGCAACATCTCAAAAATTTTAAAGGTTTGTGTCTGATTTTTTTACCTGGGATATTTAAATGAAAGCTTGGAAATCACTACTGTCAATTCGGTATAAGAAAAGGGTTTATCAGAAAACTCATATTTTTGAGCACATAGGATTTAAACATGAATATTAAGACTTTAAAATACAAAATATATGTATTCATTTCTGTATACATTTATAAATCAAGTATAAGTATACACAACTTCAAAATATCATGCACTCGTTTCTGAATTAATTGTACTTAAAAAAATCGAGTACAAAGAAATTTTCATTTTTAAGTAGATTAATGCTCCTTTTTGAAGCAATTGTACTTAAAAAATATGAGTACATAGAAATGCTCATTTTTAAGTAGAATATTTTTAACAATGTACTTCTTTTTGAAGCAATTGTACTTAAAAAATACGAGTACATGGAAGTTCTCATTTTTAAGTAAAATATTTTTGAAAGTGTATTGATTCCTTCATAGTTTTATCAAATACTCAAACTATTTCATACAAGTATCAAATTTTCCATCTGAGGGAAAATGCGTCCATTCGTAATAGGACCTAGAGCCATTGGCTTCAATTGCCAAGGCAGTTGCAATTGAGAATTCCGGACGAGATACCAGCCAAAAGTATATTCGCTCAAAACAAGCATTTGGTGATAACATCTGGTCTAAAAAGCTCGACAGAGTAAATTCCGAGAAAAGGGATTCAACTAAACTATGGAGTGATTATGGAATGCAGATGCAAGAAAAAAAAGAAAAAGTTTTACTTAGTTTTCAAATTTTCCACGCTGCTTTTGAAACTATTTTATATAAATGTTGATTTACGCATGTTGTTCTATGGTTTGTGCTTATGCGCCTTGTCTCCTTGCTGCTAATTGTTGTTTAACACTTCTTTGCGGCTATCCTCTACCACGTTTTGCGTGCAACATGTATCGTCCCTACGATGTTAATAATTTTGAATTTGCTCATGAATTTCGAATCTGAAAAAACAGTGTTGCCATTCGATATGTTTTCGCGATAACCATAATCGTGCAGGCTCTTTTTTCCACACAATCTCGAGTTCAAAAATTGTAATATTTATATCTCTAATTTCATTTCCGTTGGTTAATCGGAGCAGCCGCTGTGGAATCATATATAGGTTTCTTTTTGTCCACACTGTACGTGTATGTACACATGGGAAAATAGGTAATGTTCTCTTTCAGAATCTTGCATAATATTTAACTTAACATTAATTCATCAGATTCATAGATTAATATCAATTATTTTCCATAGATTGTCATAATACAATAATAGATATTTCATATTATTTCAAAATATTGAACAATGGTGTAAAGATGTAATTTCTCGATCGAGTCTAATCGAAATTACGAATGACTAAATTACTTTAAAATTAAGAATCTTTTAGAAATATCCAGTCGAACATTCGTTTTCAGATATTAAATTTTAAATTGTTTTAACACATGGCAAATTTTTGTCGCTTATTTACATACAGAATAAATGAATTAAAACACTTTAAACATCGCAGATGATATGGCTATTAGCAATAAAATGAGGTCATGTATTACCGTAATCAAGGAACAAGACTTAGTTTATAGCTTTCATTTTTTTTTCTTTAAAAGAGTTAATTATATTTTTTGTTACTATTCTATCGTGACTGTCCATTTCTGTCCTGAAAAAAAAATTCTCTACTTTCAATTACGAGATTACAAGATTTTAACTTTTAATGGAAGATCAAAATTGTTCGAGTAATCTTCTAAAAATATAAAAACTTAAAATGCCATATGTTTTCGTTCCATAGTTTCTCTTTTTTCTTTTTTTTTAAGTAACTAATAAAAAATAACTTTTTACGTTTTTTAAAGTTAAACTAAATGTTCTAATTTATTAAATTCTCCCATTAACAATTTTATTTCCTTTATATTTCTGTAATTATATTTTCGAATCACTTTTAAAAAATCGCAATTCGGTATAAAAAATAACCATTATATATTTTTTCTTCCAACTAGTGAAAAAATTTCCTTTTGATAATTTATAATAGTTATAGAATTTTTATTAATCTTTTAGAAGCTGGCACATGCTTGCAACAACATTAAATGTAACGAAAACTTATTTCATTTTTCAAGCTGCGTGTTTATACAATTACGTCTATGTATCATATTTACTTATATGCAAAAATATACAATTAATAACACTGGCATTATATTAACGATGTAGAAAACCGGAGTCCTAAATTTTGTTTTTATTGCAATTTTTTTAACTTCTAAACATCACACAATTTTAATTTTTACTCCGACGAGTATATATATATATATATAATAAAAATGAAAATAAAGTTTTAAACAAATTGCATTTGGATTTATACATTTATATATATATATATATAAATGTATAAATCCAAATTCAATTTGTTTAAAACTTTATTTTCATTTTTAGCCATCGTTGTTCTTATGATAATTTTTAATCATGAATTTGTCTGTGTTTTTCTATCTCATACAACTAGATTATGGAAGATTAGCAAAGTTAAAGAATATAAATATTCCAGCACTGATATCCGTGTAATATTCAATAATGAAAATAAACCTTCATCATTAAATAAATAAATATGTAAAATAAAAAAATAAAACTACCATAAGGATCGTGTTAATTACTCTAGGTTTTCCTTAGGCGCCGTGTGTCTGATGTCTGATATGAATGCGTAAAAGAGACTTATACCGAATATTTCTCTAATTTTCACAAATGAGATTGTCAGAATCTGAGTTTTGCGTTTATTTAATGCATTTTTTTGTTCTTCTTGAAACGGGAATTTTGTTAGTCAAAGAATCATAAATAACATAACAAAGGTTGAATGAGAATATTTCTGTCCGCTCTGTCTGTTCTTACCAGAGCCTTATACTTGGAGATCTCGCCTTTGATTGAAAGTACGATTTGCTGCTATATGCTCAGATACTGCTGTCTGTTTTTAGCGGAGGAGTTCACATGGTAACAAATTGCTTCATCACGTTTGAATAAAGTACTTTTCGCAATTCGCGGGCTTCTAGTTAGTTGTGACGTTTAGAACG
The DNA here is from genome assembly GCA_963932465.1 of Maratus speciosus. Taxonomy (NCBI): domain Eukaryota; kingdom Metazoa; phylum Arthropoda; class Arachnida; order Araneae; family Salticidae; genus Maratus; species Maratus speciosus. The sequence continues at coordinate 537,760,739 of OZ010786.1, read as the reverse complement.
TTTCATTTGTCTTCTGGGACATTATTTTCATTTTTATAAATCTTTCGACAGCGGGGCTCTTTTTTTTATTTCCCTGTCGTGAGTGAATTTTAGGATTGATATATTTGTAGTTTAGTTATTTTGAGTGTTTGTTAGGGCTATATTTAAGTTGCTGACAGTTCATCAGGAATTCGTTGGTCATTAATATTAAATAAATTGATTGGTGTTATCCTAAAGTACAGTGATGACGGCCTTATTAATTGATGAGGACCGTTACTGCTGATTGCTGAAATACTCGCATTTTTTTATCTAGGCCGTTAGAGATTGTACTAAAAGTACATTTTACTTTGAACAAACTTTAATGATTCCATTTCAACCTGACGCATTACATATCATTTAATCACCGATAAAAACGGATAATCTTAAAATGCTCCCTGAATAGGGATGCACAATTATTATTGGAAAATATTGCATTTTTGTTTAAGTCAGAGAGCCCAACGATATCAAAAAGCTTTAATAGAACTTAAAAAAAAATAGTTTCCGGCTAATAGAGATAAAAGTATGCTGCGTAGGGAATTTCATTGCAATATATAGTGTTTTTTTTTGGAAAAATAACCAAAGTTTTACTTTAATTAGAGCTGAAAAACGAATAAGGCCATGATTTGCCATTCGAACATCTTTTAATAATTGTATCTCAGTTTCACCTGACTATCCAGTATTATATTGAGGTAATAGTACCAAAGAGTTGACGGGAATTATATGAACGTATTTTAAAATATGTCGAAAGACATCGGTAAGATCGTAATGAAGAATGTCGTAGGACAACACGGGGAACAACGGGGTTGCAGGACGAAATGAAGGACGACGTTTTTTGGTACCAAGGATGCGCTCTCAAAGAGCGGCAATAAACAGAATTAATAAAATTTGTTGCCGTTCAACTTAGGCAGTCATGTTAGTCTAGTTTCCTCGTGCGTTGGTGCGTGAATTATTCGTTCAATGATTTTTTGCTCCTGTATTGTAATTTCAGATGGTTTTGTAACCAAGGTAAGGCAATACATACATTTTTACATTACAACTATACTTAGTTCATGCTTTAAGTACTTTTAATTGTCTTTAATTTAGTGTAGTTAAACGTTTAATTACGTATTTTTCTCCAGTGGTAGAACAGGGATTTCCACATTCTGCCATGAAATGATTTAACTAACTTGTTCTGACGGTGAATGTTTATATTGCGGTGAATTTTAATCAAAGACACTTGAAGGTTGGGTCGCTTGGTTTAAGTTCAAAATATGGGAACACAATTTCTGTGCGGCAAATAGATAGCGAATATGTCATTTGCCCCGTTCTTCCGCATACTCGGACGAGGGCAGAATGGAGCAAATGACATAATGTTCTGTTTCTGAAAAAAAAATATTTTTTGTGATTATTAGATTATGATGTGTTCATAGAATATTTTGCAGCTCTCTTAATTAACTCTTTTGTATTTTTAAAACATATATTCAACTTGGTACGCTGTTAATACTGTTGTACATTCTAAGTTGTTTGTTGTATCGAATATGAATCTGATTATTATGTTGTTTGGCAAGTGTTCCTAGAGGCTTACATTTCATTTGCTACTTATAGGAAATATTTTACATAAAAAAGGTTAAGAAAATGTTAAATCTTGTTGAGCATTCTAAAAGGAACAATTTTGTGTTAATAAACGGATCATTGATTTAGATCATTAGATTCGTTTGGTAAAAACGTTTTGGCAGTTTCAATTCATTAAAAGATTAACCTTTTCGATTCGGCGGCTACAGCGTATGTACCCCCAAAAAACTATCCCCAAACAACTGCTAGGGTACAACAGTTTGTACCTACATGCTGAAATGTGTAAGAGATTTTCTGAATGAGTAACATGAAAACGAGTCATCTTTTTAAAAAGACTATTATTTTAACGCTTAGGACTATTCTCAGTCTATTATGAATTAAAATTAAATTTGCTGCTTCTTCAGTCTAAATATTTCAAGTATTTTATGCTTGAAAAAAGCTAACCCAGAAAACACAAATTCAAATCACAAAACATGATGTAAATCCCATTTATTCCATGATTATGAATGATATTTACTATAATTTGCAACACAATGTAGGGGAGAGTAGCCATATTTGGACCGCTGCTTTAATTGGACCGTTGCCATTCTGCCGTTAATTACAGGAAGAGACGCCATCTACCCCTGAAATCCTACTCATCAGAATGACGTCACTCATGATTAGAAGTAGCAACCGCCTAACACGTGCTGTTTTCAGACAATTTTAAAAAACCTAAAGTTAGCTGTTTTCATCTATTTTTTTCCTACTAAACGTAAGGGAATATTTTAAAACTAAGGTAAGTTATTATATTTTCATATACATATATGAATTCATCTGTTTATTGCGCATATTTTTCACGTGGATTTGTTTGATTCCATTTTTGTTCTTAGTCTTGAGATTACATGTTTTAAAAAATGGCGCAGTTGCCGAAATTGGGCCAATTTAAGTTGCTTGAATTGGACCAGTTATGTGATCATAAATTTTAAAAGTAAGTAATGAATTTCGAGATCGGTACGCTTTGTACACTATTTTTTTAAATTTTTTTAATATTTTATAATGGATTACTATCTCCATCCAATGTTTTTTTTTCTTTTTTTATCGGGAATATTTTTTTTACATTGATTAGACGCTTTCATGGGAGAAGGACAGAGGATGCCCCCCTATTGATCATGTAGTAAAACGGGGAGGAAAGTTCTCCAGAACGATCTTTTTTGGTTTAAAAACATATAGTTTAAGCGGATTCCAGGAGGTTAAGAGCAAATTTCATAGTAGAGGTTGATTATATGTAGTATATTGGAATAAGTTTGGATTTTTTGCTGAAGTCTCTAGTTAATCGTGTTGAAAACACTTACAAAGTCGAGTCATCAATTGTTTCGATTGATTTTAAAGGATTTCACAACTGAATAGATACATTGAAATATTCTGAAAAAAAAACTGCTGTAATTATCGAAAAATTTAGTGCTAGTAATGTCTTCTGCTAGACCTCCTTTCTAATAACACCTGTCATGCGGATGAAACAAAGTATTTCTTTAATGACTACTTAGGACTTTATTTGAATATCTAATTGATATTTTTCATACCAGATGTCCAAAATTGAACTGTCTAATTTTAAAATTCAATAACTTTCAACAGGGAACAGCTGTTAAAGAAATTCTTGCAGCACAATAATGTATGATTTCAGGATTTTTTTTTACTGAAACTTTTGGCTTTGGTTTCAATCTCCAAGTCGCTCTCAACAGTAGACGTCCAATAGTGGGATAAGCAGAAATCACTCAACCATGGTGGCAACGTTGTAGGCCAAATGTATGGATTGGATCCAATTCGTCGAAATAATTTTGATCGTAGGGTCCGTATTTTTAACTGAGTCTGTATGATTGTGTACGATATTGTTTTTAATCCGATTACGACACCGACGATATGTAAAGGATTCTTACTGTGTTTAAAATCGGTACATGAAATGAAGATTATGTATGCGAATGAGGCCTACTCCATACGTTCGATCTCCACAATTGCTGTGTGATTTCTATTTCTGCCTTGATTGAGCGCCTACTTCTTTCAACACCATCTATCGCTCGTATTTGAAATTAACACGTAGAATTATAGAAACAAATCTCCTGACATCATACATTACTCTCCTGCAAGAAGTTTTTTAACAGCTGTCTTAGTTTGCAAGTTATTGAATTTTAAATTTAGTCAATCGATGTTTGGACACCCGGTAAAAAATGCTGTTTGTTGATGTTAATGGCAATCTGAAAATATGTAAAACAAAATCTGTCAAAATCTTCAATAAAATTTTAACCACCTATGTTCTGAAAAACGGACAGTGCGTCCTTCGTTTGCTTAAAACTGAAAAAAAAAATCCATAACTTTTAAAGCAGTGAATATTGAGAAGTGTTTTTGAAAAAAAAAAAAAAAAAGATTAAACTGAAGTTTATTATATTGCAAGATACAAGGTTACTATATTTTTTGACTGCATATTTGACGATCTCAGCCATTAAATGCCACTTTAGTTTCTTCAGTCACGTATGTAGGTTAAAAAAACTGAAAAGAGTAGCCGCATGTTCGTTTATTCGCTGTATCTGGGCAAAACAGTTGACATATAAGCTGCCTCAATCTTCACAGCATTAAACAACATTTGTTTGGTATGCACGACACATATTGTAGACTGACATCATTATATTTTGGAACACTATGTGTCATTGGTGTACTTTGAACATCAAGCATTTCCATAATGAACTTGTATGATGTAACCATAAAAAACCTTCTTCTGTCTTATTATAATCTATTAATTTATATATCACTGTTAAACACAAAGTTTTACAAAACAGAATTAGTTTAACTAGGAGTTACATAATGAGTGAAGAAAAAGTCACAATTCAATTATACGGGTGCAAGTTGTATATCACGGTTGTCAAATATAAAGAAAAAATTAAGAAAAACAGATGAGCACAAGAATTTAAATTTCGACATTAAAAGGCATGCTAATTATACTGGTTTCTAAAAATTAATCGACAAACAACGAAAATAGCGATTACACAAAATGTTACATGTAGATTTTAATAAAACTGAGCCACGATATACAATATATAGAAAGGAATAAAATAACATTAAAAGAAATTACTAGACGATTGTGGTGTTTCAGAATTTAACACAATAATAAAAAAAGTGTGTCAGTCTAGTATAGTAAAAATACGTTTAATATGGAGCATGATCACCCGTAGGAGCAATACAGCACATACCGCGATATGTAACACTTTCAATTATGCGATCGATAGATTCGCTGGAAAGTGCAAGCTTTTGCTTTTGTAAGGCAGTTATAAGCGTGCCCGAGGTCTGTGGATTAAGAGCAGCAACACATATTCCTAAAGCATCCTATACATGCTCAATGGGATTAAAGTCCGGTGATCGAACTGGCCATCCCATTCGCTGAATTGTTTTATGCTGAAGATAATCGTCCACGATGCGAGCCCTGTACAGCCTAGCGTTGTCGTTCTGTAACAGGAAATCAGTACCTATTGCTCCGACATAAAAGCGCACATAAGCATCAAGAATGGCATCTCTAAAGGCGTGATCATTCACATTTCCACGTGGAAAGACATGGAGGTCTGAACTTGCACCTAAAGAAAACACCACACAAAACATAGACACTGCCTCCTCCGTATGAATCTGTTTCACGAATGTTTGATGGGTGATACTTGTTCCCTGTTCTCTCCAAACCAAACAATGCATAATATCGCTTTGGAGGCTAAATCGATACTCATCCGTGAAGAGAACACGCCTCCATTGATCAGCCGTCCAGCTGTCCTGCTTACAAAACCACCTTAAACGTTCCCTATGGTGACGTGAGGTGCGCAGCACACAAATGGAAGGTCGCCTCGCGAAAATACCACTTTCATGAAGTCTTCTGCGCAAGTTGATATCAAACTTCCATTGGCTGCAGCAAGAGGGATGATGCTGTTTTATCCCTTCGTACATATGACCGCAAATATCGGCCATCGGTGCTTGTCGTAGCTTTTGCCAGTCCTTGGCTGAAACTTCTGGATGCCGAAGCAGTGTTTTAAATTGTTGCTAAAGCCTATGAACGCCAGAATCACTCACATTTAGCTCTGTCTGGCCACCTCTGTCTGACTTTGTCCTGATTCCAACCTTCCAATAGCTCTATCTTGCAGTTATGCAGACAAATGATACTCGAAGTCATATTAATGAATTGGCTATCTCAGATTACTTATCTCGTAATCACAGCGATACCTGCAGCTGCACTCTCTAACATGCACTTTTATGCACCTCACAGACGACGCAATCTGATTTCATTGCCATTAATTTGCATTTTGTAAGTTTATTCAGCATCTTTTATTTAACAATATATGCAAAAATTCATATGAATAGATTTCTTTTTGAACGAGTTATCACTTTTTTGTGGTTTGTCCTTACTTTTCGGAAACCAGTGTATTTACAAATAATTGCACACACTATTATAATTGTAAAACTCGCTCTAGTATTACATGAAATAAATATCATGATTTTTAAATGTCTTTATTTTTTGCTACAAACTCATTAAGATTTCTTTGCACGGTAGATGGTGCGCTTTATACAGAAAAATTGCCCAAAGAATCGAAATTGTATTATGCTTAGGTGCGCGTTATACACACGAATATGTGACATATCCTATTAAATGAATTTCATATCTGAGTTTGAAGAGCAAACAACCAGTAGATTGTAACTCACAATTTAGAACAAAATTTGTGTTTCTGCTTTTAGAAAATTCATTATCATTTGAGATATAGAACTTGCAGAAGTACAAAAACTTATCCTATTGAGAAACTTTTCGGAATTCCCTCAAAAATCAAAATCATTTTACAAGCCTTACATGTTTAGAGAGAAATAAAGGATTTCTGGTATATTGATGAATAGTAGTTCAAGCGGGAACAAAAAGCAGATATTTTATGGGCTTTTGAACATAACATTTTATCAGTTTCTAGAAATAAATGACCTGTGCATTTCCTACAAAACTTTATGATGTGTAAAATCATAAGAAATGAACAAAAATTCAAAAATAAATAAATAAATAACAACTAAAGCAAGACATTTTGGATTATTATGAAATAAAATTATTTTGGCTATTTATGTTTTACTAGTTGGCACAGGTTTACAATGTGTTGCCTCTAAATGACTTGAGATATTGTGATTTTTTGGCGGAAATGAAATGTAATTTTATTATAAGTTTATCAAAATCATAATACAGGGTGGTTATAATTAAACTTCCCCTATAAACAGCATCCTACAGCGCAAACGGGTGAGCGGAATGCAATGAAATTTGATATATAGACTATACACGAGATGCGCCCGCGGAATTTCGAAAAAAAATTAGCTCCAAAATGTCTACCAGATGGCACATTTTACGGAAAAAAAAAAAAAAAAAAAAAAAAAAAAAAAAAAAAAAAAAAAAACGTTAAATGTAACACAATAAACGACCAAAACAGCCGATTTTACATTTTATTACTCATAATTCTTGTTCTGGATTGTTAATATTGTTTTTGTATTCCGTTTTGGTCGTTTAATGTGTTAAATTTAATGTTTTTTCCGTAAAAAGCACCATCTGGTGGACATTTTGGAACTTTTTTTTTTCGAAATTCCGCGAGCGCATCTCGTGTATTGTATAGTCTATATACCAAATTTCATTGCATTCCGCTCACCCATTTGTGCTGTAGGATGCTGTTTATAGGGGTAGTTTAATTATAACCAGGTTGTATTATGTTTATGAAATACTAAATTTCAGGTTATAAATGATATTATAATGTAGGTCATTCAATAAAAAATCATATTGTGAATGCCTCATTTGTAAGAAGCATTGGATTCTTTTAAAAGTTCACATTTTATTTCGGTGCTGCCAAAAATTAAATGAAATCTTTTGATGGCATTATAAAAAAAAAAGACGTCATTAGTACGAACCAAAAAAAAAAGTTCAGATGTACGAATTAAAAAATATACTTATAAAAATGTAATTTTTTTCTCAATCATTCCGTTTTTAGTGGCCTTTAAAAAAATTTAACCTTCATTTGCAAGGAATAATTACTTGAAAATCGGCGTTTCTTCTTTACATTTATTTGTTCTAAATATAGAGCAATAATTATCTAGTTATATGCAAGGAGGGTATTTTTTTTTTTTTTTGTTTCTTTAAACTCCTTTTTTTTTTTTTTTTTTGTACAATAAACCTTTGCTTGATTTTTTCGATCTATTAGGTTAGAATAAGCTGATTCATGAAGATGAATGTGTAAAATTATATTTTTAAAAGGTTAGAATATTCTAGAAAATAGCTATTTAATAAAAGTATATTTTAAAGATGTGTTTAAAGAATTTTTTTTTTCTTAATTAATGATAAATTGACGTCAATATATCGTATATAGGTATATCCATATTATTCTCCACCTTTTTATACACGAAAATGGAGTAATTTAATTGTCACCATTATATTAATGCAAATGAAAACTAAAGAAAAGGAGATTATAATACTATAACAAAACAACTTAAACTTTAAAATTATCAGAATTTATGTGGCATCCGCGGTTCTATACGCATAACTCAAGTTAGTTTCATCGCATACTTTGCAATATTGTAAGAAGAGTACCTGTTAAATTAAATTAAAAAGAAAAATGCAAATCGTACTTTTTCTGTAACATTTCTTGGGCTTACTTATACTTCCATACTGGTTTTATTAAACGTTCAAAAAACACTTAGGGCAACGAAAGGCAAAACATTTATGACCGAATAGAAAATTATATTGTCAAAGCTCTTGATTAACCTTTTTTTCTCATTTATTATTATTTATTTATTTACTTATTTATTTATTTATTTATTTCAAGAAATCGGTTAAAGTTTTTATTTATTTATTTATTTATTTATTTATTATATGTTTTTAATGCCTTTTAAAATATTTTGAGTAAAACCAATCACTAAAATGAAATCTTTTCACAAACAAATTATATTTGAAACTAGATTTTTACCTATTAGACTGTTTAAAAATGTTTTATGCACATGTATTATTTCGTAATGTGCCTACGCGCGATATAAATGGGGTTCTAAAAAACAATAAAAAAATTTAAACTGCGATATAACTTTCAAACAAAATGCGTTTGAAAGTATATTCTTTTTTTATACGACATGAAAAAATTGAAAATTTACATTGCTAACAAGTTTGAAATATTGCATTTTAAAATACGTCATTGTCAGGCTTTGCCGATGGCAAAATGACGTCACTGGCACTTTTGTCCTTTATAAGTCAACTAGCAAACCCCGCGGCTTTGCTCGCGTAATATTTCAAATATGCCAAGTGATATTTATATGTCTAATTTTTATTAAAATCACTAACTAAATTTTTATTTTATTAAAAGGTAATATTTTATTTTATTAAAAGGTTATTTTTTTTATTAAAAGGTACTTATTACTTTTAGGAATAATTCAAAAATTACTATTTAAAACACAGTTTGATTAAACATCATTATTACACTGCATTAGGCAGAAATGAGACTTAAATTAATAAAATGAAATAAAACTAACTAAATGATAATTTAGAAAATATTTTGAAAATTTTATACTCAATTAATACGCTCATTTCAGTATTCATTTGAAGTTTTGAATTTTTTAGAAACCATCTTCTTACATCTTAAAATTAATCATCATGTCAAATTCCAAGTCCTACCACCTTTCTCAACATAAAGGGCTATGTTGAAACAGGAACTGTGACCATTAATTTGCCAACATTAATTTTGAAATCGGTTTGTTATTTCCTAATATTCCACAGAAAAGTAATTTAAAAAGATTTAAAGGCCTTTTTTAGAACGTTTGTATTTCCTGTGAACCCCAGGTGGTAGAATTACCAGCATAAAATATAGCCTGTGTAGGATCAAAGACTGTTACCATTGATTCGCAACTATTACTTTTATAATCTGTTTATATTCCCTGAAATTGCATAGAATCGTAATTTAGAACTTTTTTAGAATGCTTTTCGCACCTCCCCTTCGCTTCACCCCTTTTTAATTCGAATTTATTTTCGACGTTCCTTCGAGGGCATTTATATTTAATAAGTAACTAGCATGCCATATTTAAAGTTTCTAGCCTTTTCAGTATCATAGAAATCGCAATTTAGAAAGTTTTTAGCTCCTTCAACCCTCTGGTGGTAGTGGAACAGACATAAAATATAGCTTATGTTTGAGCAGGTTCTATCACCATCAATTTGTCATCATTATTTTTTTAATCGGTTTGGTAATTTATAAGTTCGCTTAAAAACTGTAATTTATAACGCTTTTCACTCACTTCATTTTTTTAATTTGGAATTTTCTTTCGACTGTTCTTAGAAAGCAGTTGTATCTTGTAAGTAAATACCATGCCATACTTCAAAGTGTTAGACCCCTCAGTTGTGCAAAAAAGCAAATTATAACATGTTTTGCTTTTGCAAACCTCAGATGGTAGTGACAGCAACATAAAATATAACCTATGTTATAGCAGGGAACGTCACCATTGATTTGCAACCATTACTTTCAAATAGCTTTGGTATTTCCTTAGATTGAGTAGAAATCGCAATTTAAAACTTTTCTAGGTCGCTTTTCGCGCATTTTCACCCCTTTTTAAATTTCCAATTTTTTCGAAACAGTTCTTAAAGATCATTTATATCTAATAAATATGTACCTTGCCTAATTTTAAGTTGCTAGCCCCTACCCATCAAAAACATCGAAATTTAGGACGCTTTTTTGCTCCTGCAACGTCTTGGTGATAGTGATACCGACATAAAATAGTGTCTATGTTAGGGCAGAGGCTGTCAGCATCAATTTCCTACCATTACGTTTGAAATCATTCATTTTTCCTGAGATATTGCCGACAAATTGGCCTTTAGAACGTTTTTAGAGCGCTTTTCGCGCATTTTGTTCCTGCATCTCCTCTGGGGTAGTGAAAACAGATATAATGAAAACAGATAATATAGCCTATCTTGGAGCAAGATCTCTCATCATCATTTTTACACCATTATATTTGAAATCGGTTCAGTACTTCCTGAGATTGCATATAAAATCTCAATTTAGAACGTTTTTTTACAAAGCTTTTTGCGCATTTTGACCCCCTTTTAAATTTCGATTTTTTTTTTTAGGAAATGTCCTTAGAGATTATTGATATCTTATAACTAACTACCATTCCAAATTTCACGATTCTAGGCCCTTCCGTAACGCAAAAGCCGCAATTTAGAACGTTTTTCTCCTGCTCCCCTGTTGGGTTAGTGGCACCGACATAAAACATCGCCTATGTTGGAGCAAGGGTTGTCACCATCATTTTGACGCCATTATTTTTTAGATCGGTTTGGTATTTCATGAGATTGTGTAGAAACCACCATTAGAACGTTTTTTAGAACGCTTTTCGCGCATTTTCACCCCTTTTAAATTTCGAATTGTTTAAAAACTGTTCTTAGGAATACTTTATATCTAATAAGTAGCTAATATTTCAAATTTCATATTTCTAGGCTCTTCGGTAACGCAAAAATCGCATTTTTAGAACGTTTTTTTGCTCTTGCACGCCCTTTCGGGTAATGGCACCGCCATAAAACATAGCCTATGTTGGAGCAAGTGTTGTCACCGTCATTTTGACACCATTATTTTTTAAATCGGTTTGGTATTTCCTGAGATTGTGTAGAAACCACCGTTTAGAACGTTTTTTAGAACGATTTTCGCGCATTTTCACCCCTTTCAAATTTCGAATTGTTTAAGAACTGTTCATAGAAATCCTTTTAATCTAATAAGTAGCTAATATTTCAAATTTCATATTTCTAGGCCCTTCCGTAACACATAAATCGCATTTTTAGAACGGTTTTTGCTCCTGCACCCCCTTTGGGGTAGTGGCACCGACATAAAACATAGCCTATATTGGAGCAAGCGTTGTCACCAACATTTTGACACCAATATTGTTTAAATTGGTTTGGTATTTCCTGAGATTGTGTAGAAACTACCATTTAGAACGTTTTTTAGAACGATTTTTGTGAATTTTCACCTCTTTTAAATTTCGAATTGTTTAAGAACTGTCCTTAGACATCATTTATATCTTATAAGTAACTAATATTCAAATTTTCATATTTCTAGGCTCTTCAGTAACGCTACAATCGCATTTTTAGAACGTTTATAGCTCCTACACCCCTTTGGGGTAGTGGCACCGACATAAGATATAGCATATGTTCTAAGTTGGACTAACACCATCGTTTTGATACCATTACTTTTGGAATCGGTTTGGTAGTTCCAGAGATTACCTCCTACAAATAAACAATTTTTTCCCCTTTATAATAGGAGTATAGATTTCAGACACTAACAGACCACCCGGTGCGCCCGTTATAACATAAAAAAAATATTAGCTGTAAATATATTATTATTGTTTATTTGTGAAGTAACAATTAAAGCTTAAACGATAATAAACATTATCCCCTATGTAAAAAAAATATTATTGAATTTTGTTTAATGTATCGGAAAATAAATACGCTTAATTAACATAAAATATATGTTCCTCAAAAAATCCGTAGAATTTCCAATTAGTCCGTTTTTCCGGATGATGAAAAGTGAGTTTAGCTGTAAAACGTGCATTAAGATTACTATTACTTTCATCTTTTACTTCAAACTGGCATCACTGAATAAATCAGTTTCGTTTCAAGAAGAAAAAAAAGTGTACAGTTTTTCACAATGATTTCCCTCAATATGACTTAATATTGAAATTCAAATCTATCTACGAGAGTTTTTCATTGTCGTGTAACAGTAGTTTCTTAATATTGTTTTAGAAATGGAATTTCAAAAAATGTATATAAATATTATAAAATTTTCGTTGGTGGAAATTAATCTGCAAATAAGTATGCTCATAAATAATTTATTTATTCTTGATCTAATAATTCAATTTCACTTGAAGTGACACAACTGCTCGATTAACGAAAATAAATCGAATTTTGGTCTCACATAATTTCTGTTTAGAAACAGACAGAAGAAATATTTTATTGAATATAGCCTCCTATTTATTCTGTTTTTCATATATACTCAACTCTTCGAGGAGACAGAACATAAACCATATATCAGGCAGAATAGTTCAGCTTATCCTCCCGAGACCACGCATCTATTAAAATGGATGTTTTGTTTTAACCTACTAATCACATGAAATGTCTCTTTGGAAGCAAGTACTGATACTCCAATATAATACACACTTCCAAGTTTACTCTTAAGTTTTTAGAATCTGGCAACGACTTCTGGTTTGTTTGTAATATGGCGCAGTGGGCGAGTCAACGTGATCGACCAGGTGTTAGTAAGTTCACATTTTTCTTTATTCATTTTATTTTTTAAGCACATTTTAGAGTGTATATGTTAATTTTAATGTTTTTGTAGTACCCTAGCTAGTTTTTAACTGTATTTTGGATAGAATTATTTCTTTAAAGCCCAATTTAAAAAATCCGTTAAAATGGATGTTGGGTCTTACTTGAGTAAAGTTATATAGGTAGTTTCAACTTTAGTTTTGGTTTTAATCATGTGCAAGATTTCCAAATTTTTTATGTTTATTTAATCTCTCTGTAATGTTTTAATTACTTTTTATAAAACTACATATATATGTGTAATATGTTTATAAAATATTACATATTTTTGCATTTTATTTTAACCAAAAGATTAATATTAAAATAGCAATTAAAGCCTCTGTGCTGGAATATTAAAAAGCAGAAAAACCAACTTTTAAAAATGCACAAATAATATGTGAAAAACAGCAAACAATTGTTTTGAATCTACTAGCGAGATTCTTCTTCAGTGCAAGATAGAGCAACTATCTTGCACTAAAGAAGAATCTCGCTAGTAGATTTGAAACAGCTGTTTGCTGCTTTTCACGTATTATTTGTGTATTTTTAAACGTTGGTTTTCTGCTTTTCAAAAGATTAATAACATTAGAAGCATTATAAATAATAGCAAATGGGAATGACTTCATTTTAGTGATTCTAATGATGAATATCTTAACGTTAATAAAATTTATGAAGATTCTTCTAAAGCTGAAAATGAGGCTACTAAAGAATCAGTGAATATTTCTCCTGATACCACAGTCAAACTAACGGAAGTGAAATAGCAAACTATCTAAAGCCCAATTTGATGTGGAAGAAATCTTTGCAGTAAGCTCACGTTAGGATTTATGTACATATAAAATTTTTATTTATTTATTTAATTATTTATTTGTAAATTAAAACAATTATTGCGGCTAACTTATTCTTTTGTTAGAAATTCATAAATATAACAAAAAAATTAAATTAATGCAATAAAGAATATTTTTCACAAACATCAAGAAATATGATTTTAATTATGTTTCCTTTTAGGTGTGCCTAAGTATTCCATATACTCCTGATATTTCACAAGAACCAGAAGTGCACATAAAATTTAAAGCACATCATTATTTTAGACATTACATTGATAATAATATTACTTAAAAAACTAAACTTACATGTCCAAGTTGCAATATGTTTTTGCGTATTACCGGTGAAAGAAATTATTTCAAAGATTTCTAGTTGGATTAATTATCTGTAAAATAATTCAGTTCTGTTCCTTAAATTAATAATAAATATATATATGTTACAATTTATTGTTAATTTACTGCTTTTCAGTATCACTTTACATGTGAAAAGTTGAAATGAACAGTGTTTACATTTCATCATATTTAAGACCTGATCATCTATTAAAATGGATATGGTCCTTACCAATTTTTTTTTTAAAATTAAAAATCATTTTTCCCCTTTTGATGAAAATATAGTAGCAAATACAAAGATAAAGTGTTTCAAATCTTCTTGGGTCTCAGGGGGTTATAGACTATAGGTTATGTCCATATGTCCGATAATTTCATTTGATAAAGGATTGTACATTGCATCCGTATTCCATGTTACTCATTATGTAAAAAAAGTAATGATTTTCTTAATTCAAGATTTACTGTAATTTTTTCTACTACCCACATAGCAATTTTAGTGTGCAGAAAATTTGCAGCAGTCTTCCTTTGTGAATCTGCAAAGTTGCACCAAGTTAAACATAACCAGAGTGCAGCAAGATAATACAAACGCCAATGTCATCACACTTTGAATTTGCAGCTAATTTGTCGTGCAAGTTAAATTCTTGCTGTATCAAAATTGATTGCAAATTAACAGCAAACAAGTAGGACATTTAGTTCTGTTATGACTAAAGTACTGTAAATTCTTTGCAAGCGAGCAGAAAATTTAGATTTGCCTTGTCAAAAATACTGCTAACATATTGCAAAGTAGTAAACTTGTCATACCATACTATCTGTTTACAACTGTTACACTACAAGTTTAACCCCTTGAGGTCTATTGATGCATATGCACTGATGCATATGCACCGTCAGAAGGTGCATGTATCGTTTCTATCACCATTATCAAATAAAGGTAATATTTGTACATTTAAATTCGATTATTTTATGGTATTTGACAAGTATAGCGTTTAAAATAGTGCCAATCGAATAAAATTTGGGTAACGGCTGAAGTCTCGAAAGGGTTAAAAATAATAGACTCAAAATGGCTTAAAGGTAAAAGTAATTATGTAAAAAAAAAATGAATTTAAACAATGTTTTAGAAAAATACAACAATATTGAGAAAAATCCATTTAAAAGTTAAAATTTTCAATATAATTTCAAATAGCCGAAGACGTCAACACAACTTAGTAAATTAACCTTCTAATTTTTAAATATTTTTATATAAAATAAGATGTACATTATAGATAAAACGTTACTTTACCAAAAAAACTGCATTTGAAGAGTTAAAATAATAATTGCCCTGGGTTCCTTAACTAACCAATCAATGTAAGTGAGATTCCATAACATTAACAATCTTGTGTGTGTCTTGCTTTCAGTAGTACCCAAATTCTGGAATTTCTGAACATCTGCTGATTGTCTATTCTCTCAACAGAAGGGCTTTTTGCTTTCATCACTTTCGTGAATTAAAGATAGTCGTGCATCAGTTTTACAACATGCAAGTGGGTGATGGTATATCTTGCGGGAGATTTGCTGCGAATTCGTCAAGTTAAATTTATCACGGCAAGATAATATCAGGAAAAAGTCAAATTTGCTGCTAATGTGCATGCTAACTGGGAATATACACATAAAACTATTTATTCAAATTAAGAAGCATTGCGAGTTGCTAAATATACAAATGCTTTTATTTATTCAAAGTCTTTTTAAATAATCTTGTTTCATAATAAGGAAATTTTGAAATGGCATTCGATTTGGAAATTAATTATTAGTAATTTTACATACAAACTCATAGTAAGCAATCCATTTGTCATTCAACAATAACGAATATTTAATTTATTTTTTAAAATTTCTTGAATAGTAATTTACAAATTAAATGTTTTTAAAACATGAATGACAAACATGAAGTACTTATTATTTTTACCTAATCGTTTAACTATTTAATCCCCAATAACTTCATATATAACACATCTCACTTAATAGAAAATAAGTTTTTTAGTGATACTCTGTTTCGTATTTCCTTTATCATATAAAATGCTTTTCCTTCTTATCTAATCTTTTAGCTCCATCTTTGCCAAAAAAAAAAAAAAAACTTTTTTCAATTATCCCATTAGCGAACGCTGAAATTCTTAATTAAACAGTCTCAATATCGTTTTCATGAAAAAACAATAATAATAAAGAATGATATTCGTGTGTTTTAAAGCAGGTAAAGACTAGCTCGAAAGTGTCTTCAAAGTAATGGATCATTAAAACATTAAGTTTTCTAATTACGTAAAGTGCTCTGATCCAATTTCTAAAGCGCTGCATTATTCTTCTATATCTTCATTCATTAAAACTAGCTTTTAAACATTTATAGCGTATTTTATGTAACTGAATTAAATGTATTGGATAAATTTAATCTATGGGATAGTCTTAATTATATTTAATATTGTTTAATAATTTTTAGATATGATTCAATTATTTCGATACTTTAAAAAGGATTATTCACGTATAAAAGTGTCTTTTGTATTAAAAAAGTGACTAGTATATGTATAATTTGATTTATAAATAATCAAAAAGAATTATTGAAACTTTTTTGGATATTTAATAATTTAATTTTATATAATTAAATCATTAATAATTAAAATAAATACTTAGAAAAAAATAATCTGTTGTGTATTTTTAAATACATTTAAAATTGTTTAATAACTTATAAGTTAAAATAACTTCGATCTGGATTTTTTTTTTCACATTAGATATATGACAGTTATTAAGATAATCTATTTATATAGTTTCCTTTATAAAAGAAAGAAAAAAAATCATGCATGTAACATAAATTATGAAACTCTTTCCAACATTTCCAGATTACTTTAACAAAACGTCACCTTTTATATAATAAAGAAAATAACTAAATAAACATTTTAGATAGAAAACATTTAAGATTAAATATTTCATGTTCTATTCTAAAAATGTATAATGTAGGTTTTGGAAATTTTACACGAGCTTCTCGGACGGTTTAATAATCAAACAAATTTTATAAAAATTTTGAAATTATTTAATACGGGTTGCATTAATAAATGTATGTAATAATCTCTGTTTAAAAAAATAAATAAATATTGACATTTACATCCTTATATATATCCAGCTGGAATTTTTGCAATAAGTTTAACAACTACTTTCAATCCTTCATTCATTAAACATTTAAAAATCATTTCATATATTTCGACGGGAAGCTTTGATATATTTCTTCAATTTCTCCGTATACATTGTAAATAGTTTTTCGTTTTCATTTATTATAAAACATTCTTCTTTTTCTTTTGTATTATCTTCTTTCTTTTTCCTATTCTAGATTTTATATTATACTCAAAATGTGCTTTGCTCAGTAGTATACAGAATATATAGTAAATTGCGCTGTCCCAGGGGATACTAATTGAGAATCTTACGATATTTTATTTTTATGACTTTTGTGACTTAAATATGAGTCACATAAATTTTCACAAGCATTATGAAAAAACAAAAATAAGCCGCGGAACAAAAAGACGGTCTAACAGATGAGTTCGGCCGTCAGTAGCAAGCAAAACACTCCAACAGGCTTACAATTTGAATTTACCATTTTACATTTACCCTTATAACTTTGTGAGCAATCTTAGATTATAATATGCTTAATATTAAGAGAAACTATAAATACGTTGAATCGAAATAACCTGAAAATTTTAACTGAAAATAGATTAACCCTTTCTCTACTACAGGTACTTATAAGTACCGTTAAAAAAACTTGTTATAAAATTCATTTAATACATCGATTAGTTGTAATACAGTTTAGAATGAGTTATATGTAATACTTTGTCTTGTTCCAAAAGTATTATTGGGTACACAATCCAAAAATATTTTTAGATGGATGATTTCTTTTACCTTTGTATCTTTTCAGCTTCCTTGGCGTTTCAGGGGCGGGGGATTTCTAAATTTGGAAATATTTCTATTATAAGAACATTATATTTGTACTTAAACTTACACTACGTGCAAAATTACTTAAAAGATGACAAAGTATTTAAAAATGTTAAATTATTTTAATACCTTAGAACTTTCAACTATAAAAAACATAGTCTTCTTCAGAGGAATATAAGAAATACAACAGTTATTGACGCCTAATTAACTGAAAATAGATTAACCCTTTATCTACTAAAGGTACTTATAAGTATCGTTAAAAAAACTTGTTACAAAATTCATTTAATACATCAATTAGTATATCTTGGGAATTGAAAAACATATATTAAAAAAAATATGTTATTTATTAAATGTGTTAAAAAAAATTATTTTTTTTTATAGTTGAAAGTTCTAAGGTATTAAAATAATTTAACATTTTTAAATACTTTGTCATCTTTTAAGTAATTTTGCACGTAGTGTAAGTTTGCGTTTCACTTTTAAAGATGAATTAAGCATTTCTATTTATTTATTTACAGATTATATTTGCACATTTCCTAATTCTATAAAATACTAAGAAAAATATTTACAATAAAATATTTGAGTATGGTTATAAATATTGCTCAAAAATCCCTATAAATTCAAATTTAATTAATCCTTCTAAATCATTCAATTCTTCTAAAATCATTCTAAAATTTATGAAATGATTATGTAAATCTTCTAATGTAGTTCAAAAATTTACAAAAAACCCTTTAGAAGAAAAATTTTCATGAATTCGTAATTCATTACATAAAGGGTTACATAAATACAAAACTTCTATACACAATTAGATTATGAAATGTCTTTCGAGTACTGTAAAGATTCAAATTAGTCTCGTACATTCAAAATATGTAAAACTTTATGATATATTGAAAAGCGTTGCACCGAACAGTTACACGTAAACAGAATTATAATTGTGTATAACTTTGTAGAGTTTCTAAACCTACGAAGACTTTGTCGTACTTCTAAAGTGCGAGACAAATTCTTGGGTTTCATAGTTTCTCATAAAGTATTGAATAAACTTCGTGCTTCAAACTACATAGAAAATATCTCTAAAGCATTGTATCGGAGAAATGATGCATTATTGACAATCGTTCTGTAAACTGATAAATTTATTACGCGGATAAATAACTAAATCGATAACATTGATTTAATTCCATTCAACGTGTTATGGAACGTTGAACACAGTTTGTCATTTCTTAATTTTAACAATTTATGTTAATGCTAAATGCGATAACATTATATTTTTTAAGTATATTTTTCTAATTGTATCTGAACTTGAATGAAGACAATCAAGATATTTTTGTTGTTGTTGTTGTTGTTGTTGTTGAATTAAAACCTTAATAAAATTTCCGTAATTGATTAGCATTCGATTTCTGTCTTTATCATTCGGTTATTTATTCAAAATTATGAAATATTTTATAGGTAGAATATAAGGAAGTATAAAATAATATGAAATACTTAAAATTAAAACATTAAGAAATTACACATACCATTAAGGTCGAAAAACGTGTATCTTTAGGTTCTTGTTTCAAGCAATTGAAACAAGTTTTTAAATAACTATTTTTGTATTTTGCTTATTGCGCTTTAATTAAAAGACATTGATTTGTGTAATAACGAAATAAATTTGGATGCACCCAGCACACCCGTTGGTGGTGCCTTTCTGGAACGGTGATCACAGTAACTCTATCAAATGTTATCTGAAATTGTAGAAGGCATAGTGCATTTACTCCGAACAAACTAGAGCATAATTGCAAGGGTTTTGACAAAAAATATATTTTCGAAACGAAATGGCGGCCGTTCAAAATTTTCCAAAGAGATTTTCGTAATTAATGGAAATTTGATTGATTACAAAAAAATATCTCCTCAGATCACCCAAAAAGAACGTTTATTCTCTAGTTATTACTGTAGTTACAAATTGGCCCACTATAATAGTAATTATGAAATATAAATAAAATGGTTGCAAAAATACTTTAGGTTACTAGTAATGCAGAATAATGTGAAGACTATTAAAATTGCCGTGATAAGAAATGGCTAAATTTCATTAAGAGGAGTTTTTCGAAACAACGAGATGAGAGGGTCATGAGCATACGATAAGGGTACAACAAGCGAGAATACCGAGCGATTAAGTATAAGAAATAACTTCGCATAAATTTTGCGTGCTTACAGTCTCGCCAATAAATTTGCCAAAAGGTTACAATTGGTGGGATATTTTTTCTGAGCGAGAGAGAGATTTTGAAGATATTGCCGGGGTATCGCCTTTGCCTTGAATTCATTTAAAAAATTGCATAGACATTTTAGAAAGTTTCATTTTGGCAATAGAGAGAGGCTATTGAAGTAACCTCTGACATGCGACCGCATGCCATATAAGGAAATGAATGTATGATATAAATTATGGGTAAGTTCGTTAGATCATAGAAGGCAAAATAAAAGGTCGATGTAAGCAGATTTTACATCTGGAAAATAATTTTAAAGCCTCCCAAGCTATCTGCGTAACCATATAAGGATATATGTTTAATCTCGACGGCTTCGGAATGAAAGAATTTTATTAATAATATATATAATAATAAGGAATATTACATTGTTGACATGTTACTAATTTTATGTGAATTAGGAATTCGGTAGCTTTGAACTTTTTAATGTTTTTCTATTAAATTACATTTACATGTTCGATTATTTTTATGAAAATTTATATTATTAAATTAATTTATATATAGATATATCATCTTTTTAAAACTTACTATTACTGTTTACATTATGTATATTTTGTTATTTATCACAGTTATGTAATAATGCATATTTTTTCTTACATTATATATATATATAACAATTGACTAGGAAAAAAATTTACAAAATAATATACACTTTCAATAAGCTCTAGGAAAGAATGGTGATGATATATTTAATGCAAAACTTTTTAAACAAATTGTGTTATGCGATAGGTTTATTAAGACACGAATACATGATTTTGAATAGAATAACAAGTTAAATTAAATGAAAAGGGGAAATTTTTGGATATAAAATAAAGGAGATTTTATTAATATATGATTTTTGATATCATATCAATATTACAGACGTTTTGATGAGAAAAGTTCGAGTTATTGTTATAACCGTCCTTAAAAACATAGTTTTTGGATAACCAATTTTAAAGATTGAATTGATGCTTTATGCATCATGAAACAAGGTAAATTAAGCCGCGTAACATTCTTAAGTTTTATCAGATCTTCTGAAAAAATATAATTCAATATTCCTTACGAATTGTACTGTCGGAATCCAATTAAAATAATGAATTTTGTGAAATTCTCCATGTAGGTATGCCCCCTTAAACGAAATTTATATTATTTAGAATTTATCATAAAATAAACATAAATGTCTGCCTTGCGTTTGTTTTGCTTTCGTAATTATGGTTACTTATTTTATTTATGAGTTTTTAAGAAAAATTATATTGAAAACATTTTATTTTTTGTCTTTTTGCGGTTTTTTGTCTATATTTTTCATTGTTTAATTTCCCATATAAATTTACTAATATATTTATAACAGTAACAATGAAACGTTCAATTTCTCTTTGCTTAAGCATCAAGCATGCATTTATAAAATATTTATAGTAATTTGTAGTACTGTCTGTAGATAAATTTTGCTGTGACATATTTTACTGGAACAACAGTGGGATAGATTTTTCAAAATGTAACATATTCAAGAAATTTCCTGAAATCTGTTTTTTTTCTTTCTTTTATCCCTACTATTTCATGGATTTTTACCCGACTGGAAAGAAGGGTTATGTGTTTCACCCGTATCTGTGTATGTTGATTTTTTTATACCCTGGAAACATCCCAACGGCTGGATGGATTTTAATGAATGAGGTCTCTATCAATTCGTCTTAACGGCCCAATGGTTATAGGATAGGTTTTGTTTTTATGTTTTTATGTTTTTATGTTTTCAAAATGGCGGCCGTAAAATACAAAATGGCGGTAGTAACCAAACAAAAAATTTACGCACCTTATCATTGGATAGGTTTTTGAAAATGAAGACGATGTTTCATTGACTATTTTACAGTCGAAAGCTCCGTTAAAATAGTATACAACCTTAAAGTTGTGTATGTATTGTGGATCTCTAGCTTTACTGCAACTCTAACCATCATAGATATATATAGAACTCATCAAAACAGTGTTTATAGATAGGAACTAACAATTAAACGGAACTTAAAAGTCATCAATACAAGTAAATAAAAAAATAGGTAAGTTATATAAACAAGTAATATAAAAAATATTTTAAGTCAATTCCTACTTAGGTTAATAAGATAATTTTTTTCTCCTATTCTTCTTTCATGTTGAGTAGGGCTTAAAATGCCATGATCAAGAAGATGGCTCTCTCGATTATTGAAAATTAATTAATTTAATTTAATTAATGAATTAATATTTGAAAAAAACTGGATTAACATCAAGCATCATGCGCTACAAGTTTTAAAAAAAATATTTGAGCTTGATTGGATGAATAATAAGTATTTTATTAACGATTGAAAATTTGAACAAGATATATATAGCGAGAGTGTGAGCTAATAGTAGGAATTGAAAAAGAAAATTGTTCCACATTGATGATAAATAATTAATTTGTTCGCTTTTTACGGGTTTTTGATTTTTTTAAATTTAATTGTTTATTTAATTTATCTTTTAAATCTAGTAGTAAAAGAAGTAACATCAAGCAATGCATGGAACAATTATTTTCAGCAGGCATCATCAATTATTTACACTTTTGGTGAAAATTCGATTTCAGCAGATGGAATTGAAGATTCTACTATGTCTTTGGGGAAATCACAATCAATGACAAACACTCTGTCTACAGGGGTTTGCTTGCTACTTAAACGCAGAGAGCTTTTCTGAAGTTTCGCTGGATCAGAAAATTGCATTTATACACAATTTTAGGCGATGAAGCAAAACAGGATTAGGTAGTGAATTATTTGGTTGGCATTTAATGTATTAGAAAAAATACGTTGTTGTAAATCTCTTCAATTTACAATGGAAATAAGAGCTGTAGATTTTAATGAAATGTACAAACGATATGGACATCTATACCTTTAAAAAACGAAATTTCAAATAAAGTGATTTCAATCTTTTTTCGAACATAATTTTTATCTGAAATAATAATGTAAAAGAATGCTTAGACAAAAAGAGAAAGAAAATCAGATAACGTGGAAATTACACTAGATGGAGAATTTTCTTTAGGTAAATAAAGAATATTAAAAGTGATATATATCGTTTATGTTGAATATTTAAAATATATTAACACTTCCACGACAGTAAAGCTGTTTAATACATTTAATCAATATATTATATTAAAATAGAGAAAAATATGCGCGTTTACCGACGATTTAGAAACATTACAATTTTACTCCTTATTGCACATGAATTTTATATTAAATATTTCAGAAAAATTTTATTTATCAAAACCGAGATTTTTAAGATAATTTTTGATGGTTTAAATTTTATCCTGTGATAACATACAATTAAGAATATGTTGCTTTATCTCCAAACAATTATTATATAATGAATTTTAAATATAAATTTCGGTGACATTTTTAGATTATTTAATACTGCCAAATTTACCAAACATTTAAAACTCAATTATTCCCAAATTGATTTGATTTATGTGTTTATTTTTCAACTGTATATTTCTTTGAATGTTTATTGTTGTTCACCAGTACATTTTTTAAAATTTACACTCGATCATTGAAATTAAGTTGTATTGGAATTTTTAATTCTTGAAAAATTTAAGTAATTATGGATGCATTTTTTGTACATGCAGTATTTAGTATAACAGCAACAACCTGAAAAATCTTAACGTCTTCAGGAACGATTTTTTATGGGGAGAAAAAAAAAGAATTATTTATTTATGATTTATTCATTTATATCAATAGAAATTCAAAAAGCAAAATCAAAAGATAATAATAACGTCGCCGTTAAGCGTTAATGATTTATGTGTGAAATGATTTCTTATAAAATAAAAAATAACAGTATTTTTTCCTTAGATTTCTTCAAATTATTAAATTTAATATATTTAATATATCTGATGATATTTTTTTCTGATATATTAACGATTTGGTTTAATAATCATAATCCAACAATGCTCTCTGCCAATAAATTACTTCACGTTCTTTTTATATCTCTAACTGTGCATTGGATATAAATTTACCAGAGCAGCCGAATCATATATATATATATATATATATACATACGTATATATATATATCCATTTCATGCCATTTGATAATGTTCTGTATTCATCTTGAAACTATTATTTTGATTATATTGGTTGTTTGAGTACAAGGGAAAAAAAATTTTCAGCTTATAGCTTTTTTCCCACAGAAAACAACCGATTTGCTTAGATCATTGAATTCTGTACTCTTGAAAACGTAATTCAATATATAAGATTTTCAATTTTTTCGGAATCCATATTCTTCTTTTTTTCTTCCATGTTAATTCTTGTAATTAGGTATACGGTACTTTATTTTACACATACAGTTCTATACTGTTGGTTTATGGCGTGTAGTCAATCATTCACAATATTGCAGTTTTTGATTTTGGTCGGTAATGTTTAATTAATGGTTATATATATATATATATATATATATATATTACTTAAGGAATGATTTACTATATTTTTTTATTTCTCTTATTATTGACAGTAATTATAATTATAAAAAACTAGATGACCACATATGTGGGCAAATGCGTGAAGAAGTTAAGGCTGCAGCTTCTGCATTTTAAAAGTTCTTTTGTATTACTGGCGATTATGCAATGGTCAATACCTGTTTAAAAGACATATTCGGATGCAAAATCAAACACCTGGATTCCCGAACATTGAGACAACAAAACATTTTGGATTCCTTACATGTGAAACTTTATCTAACGTATTTCCAAATGATTTGTAAAAAAAGATTAATATAACACAATAAAACCTCCCTAAAGCGACCACACTTCCGTTTTAATAAAATGGATCGCTCGGAGAGGTGGTCTGTTAATAGACATCATGTTTAAATATAGATTTAATTGTTGAAAAAAGGTAACAATTAATGTTACTAAAATTTATTTTTCACATTAAGGAAAAATATGAAAATTTAAGAATAAAAACAAAAGTTAATTACGGAAGAGTTTAAATAAATTAATGCATTGACGTTTGCTCTGATGTTACTGTTTTAATTTTTATAACTTTTATTTCCAAGTCCGGTGTAGTGTCACCGTAAAATCCCCTCCCCTTCTCTGCTAGTGCGTCATATGACTACCAGTTTCGTTTTCAATACCACCTAAAAGAGCATATATACCAAAATCATCGAAGCTAAAATTGGTTGGGAGAAATGTGTTTTTACCTCCCGTACAAAAAATTCATTTAGAAGATGAGAACAAGATGCATAATAAGACAGTCACGATTGGACCATTTCATAAGTGGTCACTATACGATCCAAAGATCGTCATATAAGATCATAAGCTAAAAATATTTATAAGCGCATTTTACATGTATGTTAGGTTCAGCAAAATTTTCGTACAGCAACATTTTCGAGAATTTTTACTGAACAGTTACTCGAAATAACATAGATGAAATAATGAAGAAAAACTTCATATTTCACCGGTACTGTTTTGGCATTGCTTCAGAGTGTTTCAGTATCTATGCGTGGGACATATTTCCTTTTCTTTTAACCCCTTAACCTACAACTATGTATAAGACGCGTGATCTTGTATTCGGGCCAATACTGATTATCACGGCCTAACCCGTAGTACAAAGGTCCGACCAAATGTAAATATTACGTGCATGGCCCATAGTGCATTAATCGAGCCAAATGTAATTTTCACTTGCATGGCCCATGGTGCGACAGTAACGGCTAACGGGAGGATGGGCTCTCTTCTACATTATTGATTTAAGTTATATTTCAGTGATTACTAATAAACCTTTTGTGGTATATTTACCACAATTATTACATCAGTTTGTAATTACTTATCAAATATTCCACATATTAAGCCAGTTGCATCGTACACATGTATTTACATTTCGTAAGTCGTGTGCGTTTGGTACAACATAGGACAGATTTGCCGAACCGTGGAATGGTTCGAAGGCTGCGCGATTTTCTTTACGTTTTGGACCCAGGCTGTTGAAACGTACATCGTAGTTTAAGGTTTTAATAATATATACAATGTAAAAAAAAATATATAAATTTGTATCGAGATGAAAAGTAAAAATAATTAATATCCGTACATATTAAAAAGAATAGATATCTCAAAGTCTGAACGTCGTTTACGTAAGTATAGATTCTAAATGTTTTATAATTTTTTTCCTGACTTGAACTTCATTTATCTTTTCAGATGTTCACAGAACAATAAATGTGATAAAAATTATTTCCAAATATAAATCGTAAATTGTTGGAAGTTATGCATGAGATTAAAATTTATTTTTTTTCAAACTAGCATTATGCGAAACTTCGTCACCGTGTTAAGAAATCTCAGCGTTCTGTAGAGCTCAAATTTATACATAAAATTCGGGGCAGAAATACATTTTGAATAAATTCAGTCAAAAATTGAGTTTTAATTTCTGTGTTATTCCCAGCTTAACTTAACACCTTAGGCAACGATACTTTTCGTCTCGATATATGTCGATATCAATTTTAAGTAATGTTAACTAAATCAAAAAATCACAGTGCAAGTCACATGTGATGGTAACAATTGTTCGAAATTTGCTAGTTAATTTTAAAAGAAATCGATTTTGTCGACTTCACTATATGTTTTTTTTCCGCGGTTTCTTATATACTTTAGAGAAGAAAACATCTTCTGCATTAAAAAGATTTATTTAAATGTATCTCAAAAACTAAAATATGTTTTTTAGTATATTATGTTTTATATAACTTAGCTATATAATGTAACATTAAAGGTACATTAAAGATAGAGTCTGTTTCTGGTAACTTTTAAATATGTATATATATATATATATATATATTAATTTCAGAAAATTTACAATCTTAAAAAAATTAATTATAACATAAGCACAGTTAAGAAAAAAAAATATCTTAATATACTTGAAAGAAAATCTCAAATAGATGAATATACTGAAACAGATTTAATTTAGGGTTAAAATCAAGATTCTCCGTGTGAATAAAAATACCATAACCTATGAAAAAAAAAACTTCCAACAATTTTTATAATAACTATTATTATAATTATTATCTTTATTATTACTTAACATTCTTTCAGTAGCAATTGATTTAGACTTAAATTCTATATTAATAAATGTCAGAAATTAAATTAAAAACACCTATAAAAATAATGGAGCATATTTACAACACAAATTACATACCGCAAATATAGCTTATTAAAAAAATTCAAAAATTTTATTAAGGTAATATTTTATGTTTCTTAAAATGGATTTTGTTTTAAGTGTGACATATTTCTGTTTTACAATTCATTAAACAATGTGATAAAAATTTCCATTTTATTATTTTCTTTTGTTTTTCTGGTACTGGTTTACTTTAAGAGCCTTTGGTGTTTATTTTGAAAATCTTGGCGACATTCAGGCTTCAAGAAGGTGAAATTTATTGACAAACGATATAAAGAGCTACAAATGATAAAACAAACCTGATAACAATTGAAGAGCTAAGTGGGAGAACATGTTAAGTAACAAAAGTTACATTTGAAGAAATTTGAAATGAAAGTTTTTGCGGTAAATTTTAATGATTTATTTTCTGTTTGATACCATGTGTTTAAAATATTAACAGGTATGGTACTAAACTCTCTCAGAAAAACTTATTCATATATTATTTTCAATTATTTTCAATTATTAATATTATTGGCACTATTAAATATTAATTAATAATGTCTTAAATCTTCAAGACTAAATAGAATCTTAGTATTTTATCTTCACCTTTTGATAGGATACCTCATAACACTTTCATCCAAAGGATAAAAAAAAGAAAATTAGAAAATGTAGCATAACATGTTCATCCACTCAGCTCTTCAATTTATGCTTGCATAAAAAATGGATTTATACAAACAGTTGAAGCCAGTTTACATTCGTCTCAATGGATTGGACAAAAATAGCGTTGATTTAAAATAGCGTGATTAACCATGATATGTATAATGTTGCAGTAACTGCATTTATTTACATATAAAATCGTCTAAAACAACATTAGAGCTTCCGTTTAGGTGTTTAAAGTCGAATATTGTGTCTTTTAAGTACATTTAAAAAATTGTATTATGGGGTCTCAGGACTCTTAAAATTGGATAAAATGACAAAAAAAGAGAATTTTCAACACTTATATCTTAAAATGTGTATGATTTAAAAACGCAATTTTTATTCGGATTAAAAGATATGAGTATGTTCTATCATTTAATGTATTTAAAAAATTACAAGATACGAAATTAGTATTTATAGGGCGCTCCAAATTGTCATATATTTGTCGAGCAGAAAATTGGTATAACCGCTTACGCGCAGTATTACAAAATCAATTATGCAACCAGAATGAAATTATTTACTTTCAATAGTACTTCAGACTGTAATAATTATTCTGAACCTAAATAAATTTGTATATAAAGCGTTTTTATATTTTTAATACAAAATTGTATTTAATTAATACGAAATTTTGAAATTTTCAACAATATAATCACAATTTTTTTTTTTTTTTTTTTTTTTTTTTTTTTTTTTTTTTTTTTAACAATAAAAATAAAATTATAGGTTCCGTTTGTACAGACTAAACTGAAGCATATGTTTTGAAAATTCCATGATTAAATATTCAGAAGTTTTTAAGATATCTTGCACGTTTTAACCAAAAAAGTCATTTGGATAAAAATGATTACAAAGTTTCAGAAACGCCGCTTTAGCTATTTCGCGGGTATAATAAAAATAGCCAGAACTTCTGTTCTAATGGGAATTTAAAGGAAACAATCATATCAAAATGTTCAGAAAGGATAAAAGTTTAAATCTAAAAAAACTAAAATTTCGAAAATTTTGAAGCTTTAAGAGGCCAGCGACCACTTAACTGAATTCTAGTTTAATTAATTATTTGTTTCTATAGGACCGACTGTAATAATAACGGAAAGAATTATATGGATTCAAATATGACTTTCAAATATGACTGTATTGTCAAATTATATGTTACAACCGAAAGTAAAACAACAAAAATAACTTTCCTGTTGGCCAAATCTGTTTAAAAACAGAAATCAAAAATGTTCAATCTCCGCAGTTGTTGGCTCCGAATCCTTGACTCTGGTTAGAAAAACCTGACGTGGACGTTTTTAAAACACAAAATGTTCTTCGGATGCGCTGGGAAATTTTCCAACATAAATATCATTGCCTTTATAATTTTTTTGCTGCATTTATAGGTCGAGGTTGCCCATCTGTGAAACGAAAAGATCGTCCAGTCATCCAAGTCTGCTTCTGTTTTTCTTATACACAGATCAAACTCCTTAATCTTTTGAAGCGATGGAGGTATCGTGATTTACAAATTATGAATAACTTCATTTTTTTACGTACAAATAATTGTATTAAACAGGATTGCTAATTAAGCTTGATCTCCGCAAAAGACCCCAACTGTATGTTTATATAAATAATTTATTTATATAATGATTAAATATAATAAATAAATTATAATAAATAAATTATTTTTTATATCTATTTCATTAAATTATTTGTACAATAATGGATAGGCATATTTGGTACGTTTCGAAATTTTTATAAATATAGTTTTTATAAATTACTTAAAATACATAACTTAATCCGCACACATACATAACTTAACATCAGCATATTTAAATTATAATTTAGATAATTAAATTATTATAATAAAAGAACGCTCAGCTATATGTATCCAATTACTATAAAAATAAAAATTTATGAAGTAAATCGTTCTTTTTTATTATGTTTCCACAAAACTGGTGCTAGTTTTATAACTGGGTATTTTTTTTCATTTTTTCAATATAGGAACATAATATGCATTTGTGTACAGTGAATAAAAAAAATACTTTTCTTGAAAATGTGAGTTCTTATTCACTCATATCTCTAATTTTGAACATTTTAGTATTTTTTCTTCAACAATTTATGTGTAGCATTTTAAAGTTTTATAAGCAAAATTAATATATAAAGAACCTCGGGTATACATATATTTACACACATTCGTAGAAATATTCCTCTTAAACTTTTGATTTCTTTCCAAACTAATACGATGAAGAACACTCGAGTACTGTGAAGAATCACATCATTCCACTTCAAAAGAAAACAAAGCAGAATGAATATATTTTCAATAAATCCAAGAAAGCAAAATGAATATTCCTGTAATACCTTTTCTGTTTTATCCTGAAGTGAGTTCATTGCCTTAGCGGATAAAATTGCTTCGCCCTAAATCAGCAGTCGATGCCATTTTAAACAGGAAATAAAATCTAAAAATCGGCAGATCGCAATAATAATGATAAAAATCTATATTTATTTTGTTTTATATTTTCCGATGCGTTCCTCTGTTTTTTTTTATGGATGATCTCTTTTGTAATATGCTAAAAAAATAACATATTTTCTGTTTAATAACTTTATTCATTTTATTTTCTAAAAACGGAAATTTTTATATTGTTAGCCTGATTGATTTAAAAAATATGCACAATTTCGGAGCAAAAAAATCACTTGTTATCATTAACATAACTGTACATAAACTAACAGTAATGATATAAACCTGATAGCGACCGCCGCTATTCTCGTCCGAGTTCAAAAATGAGACTGTTGGGATAGGGATAACCCCGAGCACAGAAAATTCTACAGGATTTTTGTAGATAGCTTCATGAGGACTGCGTTGTTTATTACTTTGGATGACGGCGGTGTTTCTATTTTTAGTAACGTTTGAAATATGTAATGGTTATATACTATCTATATTTTAAAGGACATACGTGTCCTTTGGAAACGCTGACGTCATTTTGACGGTGACAACAGCAGACGATTAAATTTAACTTTTACTAACTCAATCTTTTATTAACTCAACTTTTATTAATAACTAAATTCCTACCGGAAAAAATTAAAAAAAAAATTGAAACAAAAATTTCTTGTAGATATTTCAAAATGTCCACAAATAATCTCCGCAACAAAATGCCCATAATTGAATATCTAAAGCAAATAAAGTCCAATTCTATGTAGTTCGCGACATAGAAATTCCCATTAAAGATGTAATTAGAGGTCTCCTAATTTCAACTTACATTGACGAAAACAAAAACCTAATCATTAAATAATTTAATGTCATTAAAATATCAGAAATAAAAAGTCGCAGAGAAGAGAAATAACTTATCTTGCTCTTCCTTGTAGAACTCCCAAACATAAACTTCAAATGAAATTTTTAACTTAAGATCCCTATTCATATACGTGTAAACACTGAAAAATTTAGAGTCGCTAAAAATGCAATACAATGCCATCGATGTCAAAAAAATTCATATTACCGCTAATTGTAACATGGATCCCTGCTGCGTTGCATGCAGTGGAAATCATCTCTCAACCGAGTGCTTCCTTCAAAATCTACTGAGTTGCCTAGATCACCTGCTAAATTCAGTAATTGCGATCTTTCGCGCCCTTCCACTTATAAAGGATGTAAAAACTTCCACATCAAACCTCAATTCAAAACATCCTATGCAACAGCTACCTCCAATGCTAAATAACCAAAGGAAGAAACGATGAACGCCCAAAAATTAAAAAAGAAAACCTTCCATTAACCTGAAGAAAAAGCTAAATCTACCCCACCACCCCTACTGAACATCTTTACAAACTTAACAAATTTACAAATGAAATCCCTACTATTGTCGATATTATAAGAAAAATCAAAGCCGAGCTTGAAATTACCCACTTTTTGGAAGTTACAGAAAAACTCAGCAGCATGTTGGAAAAGATTTCTTTCAATAAATATATTTTTTTAAGTTATTAATCTTCACTGAAATGCTTTCTGAATCCGGTAAGTCTAACGATAACATCGTTCAATAAACTTACTTTCTGTTATTTGTAAAATATAAATATATGTATACATATATATATATATATTGCATTTTTTTTTAATTGTTATTTAATATGTATGGTTCTTTAAGAGGGACTTTGTTTTTATAAGACCTTGGGACCTTAGATGCTT
Organism: Maratus speciosus; assembly: GCA_963932465.1. NCBI lineage: Eukaryota > Metazoa > Arthropoda > Arachnida > Araneae > Salticidae > Maratus > Maratus speciosus. The sequence goes on along the minus strand of OZ010786.1, from coordinate 537,728,626 downwards.
GACTTTACCATCTGTCTTTGAAACTTTGCGTAACTTATCTTTATTTTTAGTCCAAATACAATCCTAAACTTCTTTTTCATTAATAATTTACTTACAGTCTGTCTTTCATTCATTCTCATTTCTCTCGATGCTGAGTGGGCGGGGCTTTCCGGTAACGCGCGATCACATTTCTCCTGCATTTTGCAACTTTACTTTTCCTTTCAAACCCAGATTTTTCTCTGCAGAAAGACTTTTTCTTCCCGTAAGAACTCATGCTTTCAAGACACTCTGCTCTTCCACAGGGTATTAAGTAATGGTTTGCTAGGAGATCCCTTAACAGTAGAACCACAAGGCGGTCCTTTTGACCGTTTCGAAACTTTCATTCCGTACCAATTTGTTTCTACATAGAGAACAATTTTCAGTTTCCGTGACTTTTCCTATATTTCGAAAGGCTATGTGCCAGTGATAAATTTTCCAGCCAGCCAAAATTTAAGAAGTGTTGCATTAGTATACCTACAACTACCGAATTGGTCAAAATGACCGCCGTAAATTTTAATGCACATTTTATCTAGTAGATGTCGCAACAGTATATGCTTCATACAACCATATTTCAACAAAGGTTACAACATTAGCACAGATAACTTCTTTACTTCACTGCCCCTTGCAGAAAAGCTTAAGTCAATAAAAACAAGTATTGTTGGCACAGTCAATCGCGGACGAAAAACAAAATGCCACTGACCGTAAAAGCTGAAAAAAAGTCTTTGTACAGTAGCCAAATTCTTGCTAAAGTTGATGTTACGTTGAGTTTATCAAGGGAAGAAAAATAAATATGTTTTAATTCTAAGTTCCCAACATCCATCAGTTACATTTGAAACTGGTGATAAACACTTACCATAAACTGTAAAGTTCTATAATTCTACAAAATTTGGCATCGACGTGCTCAACCAAATGGCACGTAAGTATTCTACAAAAGCTAGTTCTAGACGATGACCTCTACAAGTGTTTTATAATTGTCTTGATCTAGCGGGCATCAATTCTGAAAAACACAGTCTAAAAACGTGTTAAATACCAGTATTTTGTTAAAGAGAAATCCGCTTTCTTTAATTCCTTTATATTATTGGTATTATTTTCTAGAAGTAAATATTGGTAGTTTCCTTTTTTTTTTACTGTGTTTTTCCAGGACAATTCGCCAAACTGAATATTGTATTGCCCAGGGGATAAATATAAATGTTTGCTTTCTCCAAGTTTATTCTTGTTTTTAGCAATTTCGATTCCTTATGAAAAATACTTTTTATTATAATAATATTCTTAAAATATAAAATATAAATAATATATGTGTATCGCAATATAATATAATTGTAACATAATAAGATAAAAAAAAAATATAATAAAAAATAGAAAATATATATTATTATATGGGCAATTGGTTTTAATAATAGTAATTAACGATAATAAGAGTACAAAATGTAAAGTAAACAATAGTAAAGCATTGTAATCCACATCGGTCAAAATGACCGCTTTCGCGGTTATAGATATACGTTTTTGTCGGCGGTTCTAGTGCTAAAGACTATTTATTGCACTCTTTCGCACTACCTTCAACCAGGAAGCCCTTCAATGCTGCTCCACTGATCAACACTGTTACGCCGGACGACAGTGTTGGTTTTATTATCAATAAAGTTTGGCATATGTGATGTTCTATACTACATATATTATAAAAGACAAACACGTCCGTGCGAAATGCTGATATCATTTTGAGGGCGTCAACAGCAGACGATTAAATTTAACTTTTATTAAATTTATGACAATTTTTTAAACTTCTAAATATCGCACACTTTCAGGGGGGAGGGGAAGAGAAGGGAAGGGAAATCCGAACCGTAACTCCAACCTGCAAGCCTGATGGACTGTTTTCCTGCGGACGGCCGAAACCCAATCGTAAGTCCATCATTTTGGCAGCAGTTTAAAAAAAATTGGTCATTGTTTATAATCATGCTTAAATAATCCAAAAATAAACTGTGTGATTCTCAATATAGCTGCCTGGTTCAAAACATGACTATTTATAATAAATACAAAATATTAGTAACAAAAACACTAATTGTAATAACTATAATACAAAAAAAAAATTAATGAAATATAGTATGTAAACTATTTACAATGGAAACAAAGAAGATAACAAAACAAGTCACTCTTTCTGCATCCCGAATTTTGCCAAGATTTAAAAAAAAAGAAATAGAAAACAGGAATTCAGTTTTTTCAGAATTTAGTGTCGCCACCAATGAAAAACAAATATATGTACATATAAATAGTACAAAACATATTTCAATTTTAAGACTTACAGCAAACGCTTTTATTTTATGTAAAATGATCCGCTTAAGAATTCCACATTTACGATCCACCCTTAAACATCTACAGTAAAGTATGCATAGAGCATCACTATCGCGAAATGATACAAAAATGCAGCAAAAAGATGCGGTCATTGAAGAAACTCAAAATAAAATGACTGTCTAATGATTCCTAGCCCTTCATTTGTTTGTAACGTTAATAAAGATACTTAAAATTAAATATAGTTTATAATAGCTCCATGTTTTAACAGAAATCATTCCTTTATGTTTTTTCAAAATAGCACGCATATTAAATACATTTTCTATCGGTTTTTATGAAAAAATGGCAACAAAAATATATAATTAATATTTTACAACTATTGTTTCTTTACTTTCTACAGAAATGGAGTACATCAGTTGCCAATATTAAACAAATAGCTTCAAAAACTTCAAAAATAAATGGAGATGCAGTTTTCAAACAAATTGGATTTAAAAGTACTTTTTTATCAATATGACGGTATAAAAATTGAAAATGTGCGATGCTTAGAAGTTTAAAAAATTGCTATAAAGTATTTAATCGTACTGCTTTGTTTTACGGCTGGCTTCTGTAGGCTAACGTTATTTTTTGGAGACGACACAAAATAATCTGGTAGAAAGTTATAGCATACCGTACCGGGTGCTAAAATATCATAAATCATCATCTAAAGAAGTGTCCGATAGGTATGGATAATTATTTCTAAAAATGGCTTCATTTTTCTCTATAAATCTCATTAGTGCTGTTATTCTGTTCATGAGAACGGGACATTCACTAATATAATTAATCCAATCAGGAATAGCTATACGTCTGTGTATTTTAACGTGGTAATATGTTGTTATTGTAAATCCACTACGTAGTGAAGCGAGGTGGGTGGGAGACCACATACACAAAGAGGGGGGGGGGCAAGTTCACATATGTCGTAAAGATATTTCCGGAAATGGCCATGATTTGTGCAGAAAACGAAAAGATAACGATTATTTACGGTAAATTGAATGGGAAAACTTGGTAATAAGTTATGTGTATATCGGTCTGTGTCTTCATTGTCCCATCGTTGGTGCCATTCATTTTCTTCTGTTTTAATTTATATTTTAAATGAGAAGCCGGATGTGGAAGGAAGTATGATGCGACACTAGTGTCCTCTACTGCTGTTTTTGCCATTGTATCAGCTGATTCATTTCCTGAGACTCCTGAGTGCTCTTTAACCCGTTTAAAATGAAAGTATTGCTGGATTTGTGTTTTAAACTTAGATAGCTGAAATCATATACTCAACTGTATCTGTATTTTGTTATCGAATCGGGAAAAAAATGTACTTTCAAATTCAAGTTGTTTGAAAACTACATCGCACTTTATTTCTAAACTATATCGCAGTTTACTCAATTTGTAATGTTTTAAAATTAATTCCCAAGCATGATTTTTTTAATGTATCTATCGCGCGCAGATGATTACGAAATATAAATACGCTTTTCATCAATTAATAAATAAAACAATAAAATACATGAATTTTTTTAAATGTATCTATCGCGCGCAGACGATTACGAAATATAAATACGCTTTTCATCAATTAATAAATAAAACAATAAAATACAAATAAAACTCAAATTTAATAAATGAAATCGAATTTCAATTTTCCTTCACTGAAATCAACAGAATCAAAAAGATTGGTTGTAAGGAGCTATTTTTTGAGATTTTTTGACTATTAATTCCGGACGCGAGTCCTATATAGAAATTATTGCTTGTTTTACCGTAATCAAAGGAGTAAGACCTATCTTACAGCTATTATTTTCATAAAAATTATTAATTATATTTTGTGTTACCAAGAAAAAGTTACTTAAATTATTGTTGAAATTACTGTTTTATCGTGACTGTCTATTTCTGTCTTGAGAAAGAAAAAAAAAATTCTTTACTTTCGATTAAAAGATTACAGGATTTTAAGTTTTATAAGAATAGAAAATTGTTCGAGTAATCTTCTAATAACATAAAAAGTTAAAGTACCATATGTTTTTGTTCCAAAATTTCTTTTTCGGTAAAATGTAACTACTGAAAAAAATATAGTATTTTACGTTTTTCTTAGTTAATCTCAATGTTTTAGGCACAACATTATTTTTTCTCAAATTATATTTTCACATCACTTAAAAAAAGTCCAAATTCTGTTTTAAAAAATTGCTATTTATATTTCTTTCAAACTCCTGAAAAAAGTATTCATTTAATATTTTTAGAAGTTATAGATTTATTTTTAATATTTTAGGTGCTGGCAAAAGTTTAATGCAAGATTTTATAAAATGAAAACTCGTTAAATTTTTCAAGCGGCGTATTTCTGCAATTGAAATTAGCAACTAAATTAACGTACGGCATTTTTAAATCTTTCTCATATAGCATGAACATTAGCAGCAAGTTTGATTTTTCTGACATTATCTTGCCGTGACAAATTTGAATTGAGAAATTCGCAGCAAATTTACCGAAATGTATACCATCCCCCACTTGCATGAGTAGTTTGTTGCGAAACTTATCGCAAAGCTGCCCTTAATTCACGAAAGTGACGAAAACAAATAATCACTCTGTTGAGAGAATGGACATTCAGCACATACGCAGAAATTGCAGTAATTTTATTGCGGTTGGAACCGCTTTTTCTAAACGGTAATAACGATATAAAATAACGATAACACTGGATTTAGATACTCACTTATAAAGAGAGTCATATTTTGATTGCAATCGTTTTCTCCCATTTCTAACATGAGTGCATAAAAGCAACAGGTATCAAATGTATTTTTTTTTCCCAAGAAAGATTCTCGAAATTTGTGTTTCGTGGTTGTTTCATGCAGCTGTTTTGTTGAAAATGGAACTGTGGTAATCGGAAAATTAAAAATTTGAGAGGTAAAGGTTGCATGTAACGATTTCTGTCTGTTGTGTCAGTTCTTGGGCTTGGACTTCGAGTTCTCGATTTTATTGAAAGCTCGATTTTTACTGCCATTTGCTAAGATATTGCTATCATTTTTCTGCGGATTATTTCGCTATTTTGGTAATAAATAGCTTAAACATGTTTGAATAAAGACATTTGCGAAAACCACTGGTTTCTATTTAGTAGTGACAATTAGGACGTTTGATTTGTGTTCTAGTAAAGTATTTTTACTGGTATAGTTTCTAGAACAGTGGTGATCTTGAAATACATTTTCTTTCCTTAAGTGAGATTTAAGATCGATAATTTTGTGTTTCAGTCATTTTGAGAGTTTGATAAGCTAAAATTGATTAATGTATTTAGATTGTGGTCCGATCCTCTGGAATTTTTTGTTCATTAATATTGAATAAACGTTTCGTTCTTGTCCTAAACAAGAACCATGACTACATTATTATTTCATCCGACGGAAACGCCCGTTGCAGCTGGTAACTGAAATGTTTTCAAACACGTGTCGTTAGAGATTGTACTAATTGCACATTTTACTGTGCACAAGACATTAATGATTTCGCCTTGAACCATATTCCATATAATCACAATTAAAAACAGATATATAGTGCTAATATGCTCACTGAAGAGTTATACGCTGCTATTGTTGGAAAATATTCGTACTTTTCGTTATAAGAGATCGAGACCAGCAATATGAAAAAGCTGTATTAGAACTTTAAGAAGAGCTTCCGGCTATTAGAGATAAAAGTATTTTGTTAATTCTACTAATATTCGCTTAAAAGCGACATCTATCAAATATTTTCTAATTTTCCAAAAATGATTCTCGGATTCTTTGTTGAATAAGATAGGCTTACCTTTATTGTATAGTTTCACAAACTAATTGAAGAATCTGCCTTCTAATAGGGCAGTATAATTCTAGCTTGAAATAAAACAAAACACGTGAATTAAAAAATGGCACATTCATATTTTTTAAATGATAGATATAACATAACCACAAAAAGATCAGAGTAATATGCGTATTTAAATATTAATAAACACAACGTAAAGTTTCGGGTATCACTTACACAGAAACATTACAATCACAATGAATAAAGTAAAAAATATCATCAAAAACATTTTTCCAGAAAGGAAACAGGTAGGGACGTAAAGTGCTGGAAATGAAAAGATATACGAATCGCTAAATTAGCTTTAAATACATGGAGTATTTAAAACAGATTAGACATTTAAACACGTTGAAACAATTTTATCTCTTTTCCATCTGGTATGATATTCATGTAAGAGCACCAAAAAGTTTTGAGGAATTATATGATCTATTATTAAAATATAAGGGATGACATGGTTCATATCGTGGTGAAGAACGGGTTACCCAGGGCAGGGACGGTCTCACAGTAATCAGTTATAAAAAATGTTTTTAGAAGAAGGAAATTAACAGCTTAGGCATGGTAAAGGTTTTAGAAAAGATGATGAAATCCATAAATATGGCAATCGTCATATTTTGAGAGGTAATGTTGGACATTATAGGAAGGGACTCTGGTAATGGTTAAATTTATAATTGTGTAAATTACAGAAGTAGTGGTAAAAAAACTATATATTTTTGATAATGATCGAAGAGTTGGAGTTCAGAACAGACATGCCTGGCTTTCTCGCTAAAGGCAGTTAACGGTGGTGAAAATTGTGACGATATACGTATGTGTTCTGAAAAAGCAATCTGGTAGAAGGTCGGATCAATTAAACTGGTATGCAGTTGTTGGTCTTAGGAATACAGTCACTGGTTAAGCAGCAAAAATCTTACGTAAATTTAAATATTGTAACAGTTAATCCGCTTGAGACTTCTGAGTTGTTACTTGTATCAAACGAGACTGTTACTTGTAAGTTGTCTGGCACGGGTGCCGAGAGGTTTTCATTTCATTTGCTACTTATAGAAAATATTTTACTAATAAAAGGTTAAGAAAAGGATAAATTCTGTTGAGTGTTCTGTCAGGAGTCACTTTGTGTTAGTAAATGGGTCATTGATTTAAATGTTCAGATTCGTTTGATGAAAACAGTTTGACAGTTTCAATGCATTAAAAGCTTATGCGCAAATTTCATAGTAGTGGTTCATTATATGTGAGATAGTGGAATAATCTTGGATTTTTTAGAGAAGGCTGTAGTTAATCGCAATGACAATACTTACAATGTCGAGTTGTCAACTGTTCCGGTTCATTTAGAAGAATTTGGAGACTGAGACATACAAGCACTGAAATATTCCGAACAAATAATGCTTTAATATTCAAAACGTATGGTGATATCTTCTTCAGAACCACTTCTAAAAACCAAAACGAAAGTATCGCGTTAAAAATATTTAAAAAAATGAATATATAATTGATATTTTCCATACCAGGTATCCTAAAATGGACTGACTAATTTTAAAATTCAATAAATTTCAAACGATGATAACTGTTAAAGAAATTATTCGAGGAGAGTACTGTATGATGTCAGGAGTTTTTCATTTTACCATTATTCCTGTCTTAGTTTCAATGACGAACCATAGATAGTGCTGCGGGTGATAGACGAATCAATGCATGTGCAGAAATCACTCAGCCATGGTACAAACGATGTATTCAAACGGGTTATATAAATCTATACAATTTTTTTCTAAGGGTCCCAATTCTAAAATTAGTCTGTATTTTTATGTATGATTATGTGTGATTATGTATGATATTATTTTTGAATCCGAATTCAACATTAATGATATCCAAAGGATTCCTACTGAGTTAAAAATCGGCCCATACAGAGAAGATTTTGTATGCGAATGAGACCCACTTCATTGCTTTCACCTCCATTATTTGCACAATTGCTGGGTGATTTTAGTTTTTGTCTCGATCGAGCTAATACTGCTTGCAATGTCATCTATCGCTCATATTTGATACTAAAATGAGAATCACAATAGAATAACCCTGACATCATGTACTACTATCCTGGAAGAATTTTGCTAACAGCTGTCATCGTTTACTAATTATTGAATTTTAAAATCAATCTGTCCATTTTAGGACAAAATGTAGACAAATGTTGTTTGTAGTTTTTAGCAGGCAATCTGAAAAACAAAGTCACTCAGAATATGCGATAAAAAAACAATTTCACCTGTGCTCTGTACAACGAATACTGTGTCTTGTAACTAGGAAAGCCAGAGTTCTTTACATTTGTTTCCTTAAGCCATAATCCAAAATCTATAAGTTTCAAGTCAGTGAATAATGATAAGTGCTTTTGCAAAGAAAATATTAAAATAAAAGTAGTTTTACAGAAAGATATTAGTTTACCGCATTTATTGACTTCGTATTTGAAGATATCACCCACCAAATACCACTTTAGATTATTCAGCCATGTATGTTATCAAAAAATGCAAAGCGTAACTGCTTACGTATATTCAGTTATTCGCCATATATGGCAGACTTCAATTTTTCAATGTTGATGAGCTAGTTGTTATTTGTAAACTTTTAACTTTTCCATAATCAACTTATGTGATGCAACCATCACAAAATCTTCTTCTCTGTTAAATACGAAAATTTGTGAACCAGGTTACTTTTCTTTGAATTTATCTCGAAGTTACATAGATGAATGTATAAAACAACATGCCATATTTCAACTGTACAGGTACAATTTATAAACCTTGGTTATAAAATTTAATTATTAAAAATTAAGAGAAGAAAATATGATCATAATAATTTATACTTCTACATTAAAAGCGTGCTATTTATTTTCAAAGAATTGCATACAGTCCAGAGAAATAGTTAGGAATAGATACAACAAATCTAGTAGAATATTTTACTTTTTAAAACTTTTTATGGGGATGCTAATAACAGGAATAAATAGTTTTCTATCAAAATATCTCGAAGCTAAACTTTGTGGAGCCCAAAAAGCACGAAATGTTTGGACATTTATTTTTTCTTTTAAGGTTACTTGATTATATTACGGCGAGTTATATTACTTTTTAAATTGCTTGTTTATATAGAAGACGAGAAGGTTGCTTGTTCTTCAACTGCTCTGATCTTCTTCGAGCTTGTTGCGACATCATCAACCTGGTCGTGAAAGTCTTCGTAGTTGATGGCTTGGTAGATTACCTCCTAGGCATCAGCTTCATCTTCTTCTTTTTCTGTGTAAATAATGACGTCCACATTTTCGAAGTTGACCTCGTTACAGTTTTTTGAAAATTACCGAGCATTTCTGTCCTGATTTTTGAAAAGAACATTCCTTTCTACATCTCTTTTTATAGCTACATGAGACGACATTGAGCAGGTATCCAGGTGCTGGATTTTGGCTCATTTGAACTTGCTTAATCATGACAAGAGACCGTCAGACCTTCGAACCTACACCTATTATTCAGGAGGGATGTTGTTTACCAGTCAAGCTTGCACCTCATGGTAACACCGAAGGCAATCATGTTTACTGCGCAGGCTCTTGCGTTAGTAGTAGCCTTTCAATATGATCTTTGCATTATTTGGCAGATTTTGAAAATAATTGGTACATCAAAGTGTTCATGTCTGTGCGGTGCCTATGCATCTATTGTACAGTGCGATAATGAATTTTACACAACGCTAATGATTTCTTAATGATTAAACTCTGGTTTATTGAACGCACAGACAATTTCCTCTAACTAATCGTGAATTTTTTTTTAAACTGTTACAACAGTTTGACTTTCATTGCCCAGAAAACTTAATCGACAAAAAGAAAGTTTTTTCGAATAGAAGGCAGAAAACAGGCCTGTTGCAGCGAAGTTGAATCAAAAGCGTCAATTTCAAATATCCATAGCGCGCTTAGTAATGAATTTTTAAAAGATTTTTATAATTACATTTGTGGGGATTTCGACGCTTTTTCTTTTTATAATTAGGTATGTTACATACAAATTTTATAGTTTTTGAGTTATAATCAAAAAACTGAAAAAAGTCCGAAACTGTTGTGGTGTTTTGGATACAAAATGTTTAGCCTCGACATATTTCGTTGGAAACCTATTAATTCTTCTTATTACCAGTCCCATAAACAGTTTAAAAATGAAAAATATTCTAGTAGAATTTTTGCATCTATTGGTAGTATTTTCTGACTATTTGAATGGACAAATAAGATATGAGCTTAATAATACTCGTCTCGGATGACATAAAAAAAAATAATTATGTTTTTTTAAATTTCTTTATTTTTTTCTATTTACAAATTTCATCAACATTTCTTTCAAGGAAGAGGGTGCGCTTTATACAAGCAAATTTACCCAATAATTCGAAATTGTAGCATATTTAGATGCATGTTATACCCTCGAATATATGGTATATCGTATTAAATTCACTTTATATCTGAGTTAGAAGAGTAAAGTACCAATACACTGTAACTTATAATTTGGAGAAAAAAATTCTGTTTGTGCTTTTAGTCAATAAGCATTTTTAGCATTATCATTTGAGCTATAGAAATCATATCAATACATAAGTATAAAAACTTAACGTATTGAGGAACTTTTCAGAATTCCCTCAAAAATCAAAATAATTTTAAAAGCATTAAAAGTACGGGGAAAGATAAACGATTTCTGGTAAATTGATGAATTGGAGTACAAATGGGAACGATAAAGAATATATTTTATTGGCTTTTGAACAGAAATTTTTATCGGTTTCTAGAAATAAATGACCCGTGTATTTTCTACAAAACTTTACGATCTGTAAAATTATAAGAAATAATAAATAAATATATAAATAAATAAATAAAAATAGCACAAGATTTTTTTTATTATTATTTCCAAATACAATTATCTATCTAATATTTTCTAATAGAATTTAACTGATATTTGCATTTAAATGTCATGAGATATTAAGATTACTTTGTGAAAATGAAATCTAATTTTAATTTAAGAATGAACATAGTATTATTTTTATTAAATACTGAGATTCAGGTTATAAATCATATTACAATGTAGATTGTTCAATGAAAATTCACATTGTCAATGCTCCATTTGTAATAAGCATTATGTAATTTTTAAAACGGACATTTTATTTCAGTGCTGCTGAAATATAAAATAAGTAATTTTAATGAAATCATACAAAAATGACGTACGAATAAATATATTTTAGATTTATGAATAAAAATAAACACTTTTAAGAACGCAATTTTCCTCTCAATCATTTTGCTTTTACCGGCCTTCTGAAACATTTGAATCTTCATTTAAAAGAAATAATTACTTCAAAATCGACGCTTTATACTTAAATATATTTGTTCTAAATATAGGGCAAAAATTATCTAGTTACATGGTTCACACAAATCAGATAAATCAGGGGATTTAAAGTGTTTTAATACCACAATTTTCTTAAAGTACTGTAGCAATATCCCGAGGTATATATATTTTTTTCTTTAAATAAGGCAAATATAACTTTATGAAAATTCTTGTAATAAGTGCTTGAAAGTTCTTGAAGCGTACGAGTTGTATGCAAGAAAGGTAATTTTTTTTTGTTTGTTTAAATATTTTTTTCGGCTGTTTTGCATTTCGTTAAAATTTGAAAAATCGATCATTGATTGATTTTTTTAAGGCTGCAATATATTGTTTATACACGACAATTTGCCGACAGACATTTTTTTATTAGTTTAGGTAAGATGGTCCATAAATATGAATGTGTAAAATTATGTAAATTATTTTTTTAACTTTTAGATTATTCTTGAAAATAGTAATGTAATAAAAGTATTTTTTATCGTTTGTTTAAATAAGAGAAGAAAAAAACTCATTTAAAATTAACGAAAAATTGACGTCAATATATAGTAAATAAATATATATCTATATTATCTTCCATTTTATCTTTTTATCCAGAAAAATTAAGTAATTTACTTGTCGCTGTTATAGAAATGTTAGTAATTATTTTTTAAAGAAAAAATAATAATTAAAACAATATATACATATTTAAGCTTTAAAATTGTACGAATTTAAACGGCATCGAAGGATCCATACCAATAATTGATGTTAGTTTCATCGCGTAATATCTAGTATTAGGATAATATGAGGTGAGATAACGTGTTGCACAAGATGCCGAATCACGTTGTTTTCATATGAGCAGGTGCTGTACTGAAACCCTGCTCAGTTGTAAGGAAGAGGGTTCCCTGGTGATACTTTTATTTCCGTTTGCGGTCTTTAAAAAATTAAGTGGTGCTTTTTTATTGCTATTTCGTCTTAACACTACTGGCAAGTGCCAAAAATCGTTTACGGGATTCTTTATTTGCTTATATAAGTCTTAGTTTAAGCACCAGAGAAATAAATCTAATGTTTTTAGAGAGTACTGGTACCCGGCCTTTCTGCAAAGCATAAATGGTGGACGGTTTACGACAGTGGGGGCATCGACGTACGACCCAATACGTTGGGGTGAGTCGACGAAATTTTTTGGGGGCAAAATGCCGGTTGTTTCCTTTTGGGGTAAGATGTCGGTTATTTTCCGTTGCGATGGAATGCCTGGTTGTTTCTTCATTGTTTAAATTACTCTTGTATATTGACTAATTTGTCAACAATTTATTAATAAGTAATTAATAAGTTTGTCAATAAGTAATTCAAATCAGTGATTAAATCGTGATTTTAATCAACTGATTAAAAAAATTCATTTATTAAAATCATAAATTTTCTAAATGTTTAAAATGACATAAAAAATATTAAGACCTAAGATAAAGATAATTTGAAAGATTTCTATATGTATTCTGCCTTATAAATAAACTTTATTAGCCTTATTATTAATTGTTTAATAAATATTAATTTAAATCATTGTTAAAAATTTGATGTTAAATGCATTTATAAATAATTTTAATAAATGTAAATATCGGTGGTATTTAATGTAGCTTTAGATAACACGGGCTTTCTGCCCCCCCCCCCCCCCCCCCTACGTGCAACGCTCTACAGCCTCCATCAAGACACCGCAGACTCTAAAAACACGCTAATTTGTTTTGCTTTGTAAAGCAAAACAAATTATTAAATTTCCAACGTATTAAATTGCCTACCAAGATTCAAAATATGAGGATTTTTTTTTTTTTTTTAAGTGAATGAGAATCATTCAGAGTTCAGTGTTCAGAGTGTCTAGCAGAGTGCAATAAAACATCTGAAAAATATGATTGGATCAAATGCATTCAGTGAAACTGTTGGCTATATAAAAGTTGCTCAAAGTTCCTAAACAAATGTACAGTCTGTGGCAGATCTTAATCATAGCTGAAAAGAACGCAGGGACATATGAAAAACATCAACAAAATAGCTGCACTTTATCACAGTAGCTTTATCGTATTTAAACTTATTATAATGTTTAAAAATAGGGATGCTTAAGAGCCATTGTTCTTTTAAATCTTAAGTACAACATAACTTTTTTTTAAATATTAGTCTGTCCTTTTATTAAATTGCCAACGTTTGTTACATTCATATTTTTGTATTTTCCTAATATTAAGTAAGTTAAAAACTTTAGTATGTATAAAATATTAAAGTTACTTTTATTCGTCCCATTATGCTTTATACTGCTTCACAAAAATTATTGTTTACATTGAAACTCAACAAGGCATCTTACCTCTAGATAGTTGACCATCTTACTCATAGGTATAAGTAAGATGCCGAAATGCAAGTGTTTAAAAAAACAAAATTTTTGATGCTTTATATAATATCTGTAAAATGAAATAAGGTTTTAACTGATACATAAGGGTGCTAACTTTTGCAAGAAATCAATGAATAACAAATAAAAACAACAGGCGATTTTTAAAATAATAAAGTAAAAAACTACGGCATCTTCATCCTATTAACCCTATCAGAAGAATAACTATTAAATTAAACTGAATGTCATTATTTAATGTAATTAACATTAAAAGATAACAGAATGCAAATCTTACTTATTGCGTAACAATATCGGACCTTCGTTACATTTTCATCCTGGGTTAATTAAAATTTGAAAAGACAAACTTAGGGAATAGCAAGGTAGAAAATTTAAAAGAGTACGAAAATTATAATATCAGAGATCGTATTTGACATTTTTTCTCACTTATTATTATTTTATTTATTTATTTATTTAAAGATTTTTTTTTTTTTTTTTTTGTATTTTGACATTAATTATAATTCTAACGTCTTTTCTAATCTTTTAAAAAGAGTTTACGAATTCGAAATAGTGAAATGAAATCCTGATATCGCAATTATATTTGAATTATGTTGACATTTTTTTTCGTTTTCGACTGTTAAAAAATGTTTAAAGGGCATGTATTATTTTACAGTAGTGCTTACAGATGATATAAATAGATTTTAAAAATTCAACGTTGAAGATTCTAAAAAAAAAGAATAACAATTTGCATACAGTGACAGTTTTCAAACAAATTGCACTTGTAAATTGTAAATTATTTTCTCTATACGACAGTCTAAAAATCGAAAATATGCGATGTTTAAAAGTTTGAAATATTACAGTTGAAAAGAATCAATTGTCAGGGTTTGCCAACGGCAAATGACGTCACAATTAATCATGGGAACGTTTGTCACTTATAATATTAATTTATGATCCGGTGTCCCGTTAAATTCATCAAAATATTAATTGTAAATATCATATTTATTATGATTTATGACATAATAATTAATATTTAAAAAAGTTAATTTAAAAAAAAAATGTATTTTTTCACAATGTTTTCTCTCATTAATATGGTGTTAAAATTTCAATTTAAATATCATATCTACGAGATCATTTTCATTTTCAGCTAACAGTAGTTTCTTAATATTGTTTTATAAAGGGAATTTCAAAAAATGTATGGAAATACTATAACTTTTTCGTTGGTGAAAATTAATGGGCAAATAAATATGCTCATAAATAATTTATTTATTCTTGATGTAGTAATTCAATCTCACTTGAATTGACACATACGCTCGATTAACGATGATAAATCGAAGTTTGGTCTCACATAATTTCCGTTTAGAAACAGTCAGAAGAAAAATCTTATCGAATACAGCTTCTTGGATATACTATTTTCCTTATATATTCAACGCTTCGAGGAGACAGAAAACAATGTATATTTCAAGAAGAATAGTTCGAGCTACATAATTATGAATAAGTCCATGCGTCCCATAATTTAATTTGATAAAGGATTGTACATTTCATCTGTATTAATTTTAACTCATTAATAAAAAAAATACGTTTTACATAAAAAGATAATTTTTTATTCGATATAACCATAAAACTATTTAATTAAATTAATAAATTTAAAAAAAAAACATTGTGAGTAGTTAAATCTAGAATTGCTTTTATTTATTCAAAGTAATTTCAAATAATTTGTTTGATAAAAAACATATGACTTTGGATTTGGAAATTATATTTTGGTAAATTTTTCATACAAAGTCATGGCATGCAATCCAGATGCCATTCATCAATAAAGAATATTTAAGTTAATGTTTAGAATTTCTTGAAATGTAATTTACGGATGAAAAGTTTTTAAAACCTCAACATGAATTATCTATTACTTTAACCTGATCGTTTAACTAATTCATTCCCAATAATTTCATATATAACACATCTCACATCATACAAAACAAGTTTTGTAGAGATACTTTATTTCGTATTTTCCTTTATCACATGTAAAATGTTTTCCCTCTTATCTAATCTTTTAGCTCCATATCTGCCGAAAGAGAAACTTTTTTTTTCAATTATCTCATTAGCGAACATTGTATTTCCTAATTAGTTAATCTCAATATCGTTTTCATGAAAAACAATAATAAAAAAGAATGATATTCGAGTGTTTTAAAAGGAGGTAAAGACTACCTGGAAAATGTCCTCAAAGTAATGGATCATTAAAACATTAAGTTTTCTAATTACGGAAAGTGCTCTGATCCAATTTCTAAGGCGCAGCATTATTTTTCCATATCTTCAGTCATTAAAACTGTCTTTCAAACATTTAGAACCTATTTTATGTAATTGAATTAAACGTACTAGATAAATTTAAATTGTGGGATAATCTTAATTATATTTAATAATATATATATAAATTTAGATATGCTTGAAATATTTCAAAATTTTAAACAGACTTATTCACGTATAAAATGTCTTTTTTTAATTAGTTAAAAAGTGCCCCAACTATCTGTATAATTTGATTTATAAACAATTAAAAAGAATTATTAGTTATTGATTATTTCTTCTTAAATAAATAAATATTCAATAATTAAATTATATGTCTTAAAAAATTAATCTCTTGAAAAACTAATATTTTTAATTGTACTTAAAATTGTTTAAATTACACTGGTTATCAAAAATTAAGGAAAAGTCACAAAATGCCAATTTTCAAATACGCGAATACTCAAAAGGAAATAATATAATTCGAGTAATTATTATCTCTACAACACAGCTAGCCCATATAACATCTCATTCATGTCACACATGGTCACAAGTGTCACAGTCACTACGGTGAAGCAAAAAAAAAAAAAAAATAGGAAATTTCATACATCTCATTATAAGTCTCAAATTATCATTATATGGACTCCACTGAGAAATTAATGTGACTGCAGCTTTGTGACGAGTCACTAGGTGAATTTATAATGTAGTTAAATTATGACTCTCGTGTGACTGTCATTTTTAGACTCCATTTCATAGTCATCATGAACGTTGCATTATGATAAGTCATCAAATAATATCATATTATAGTCACATGGAGACTTTTCCCAAAAGAGCACAATGGTGACTTCACAGTAGTCTCTCTGTCACCTGAAAGTCATCATGTAATTTTAATGTGACATTATTTGGTAACTTATCACAATGAAACGCTCCGATGACTTTGAAATTGAGTCTACAAATGACAGTCACATTAGTCACAATGTAACTACATTGTAAAGTCACATGGTGACTCGTCACAAAGCAGCAGTCAGAGTGACGTATCAGTGGAGTCACATATAGTGATCATTTGAGACTCATAATGAGATGTATGGAATTTCCTATTTTTTTGCTTTACCGTAGTGACTGTGACACTTGTGACCATGTGTGACATGAATGAGATGTTATATGGACTGCTGTGTTGTAGAGACCAAGCAGGACAGTCGTTCTGCCAAGCCTGGCTGAAAAAAAAAATGCTAACATCGCCAAACAAACAAACGCCAAGAATAAAACGCAAGACACCGTAACTGCTTATTATACTGAAGACAACTTCTCCATGTTAAATCGACCAAACATGCCAGCGTAAAATTTCCTATATCAAAAGAACCAATCATCGCAGAAAAATAAAACTAAAACCAGACGTAACTAATGGAAAAGATCTTCAATTTGAGACCAAATGCATCCTCATAAATTAATTATACCCTGAGATATAGATTTTTTTTAATAACGTAGAGATACTGAAAATGACAGATTTATTTTCTTCGTCTCACCTTATGCTTCAATCGAGGTAGAGACTTAAATAATGGACATAAAAAAGTAAGGATTGCATTTTTGGACAGATATTTACTCAATCTACGTGCTTTTATAAAATTCAGCTTTAAAAACACAAATTTTCTATTCTTAATTAGCGAAAAACTGTTAATTAATTCTAAAGTTTATAAATTATACCAAACAGCGATAAACCCGCCAAATCATTTTAGAAGTCTTATACTAATCTTTTATATTATCCTTTTGCATTGATTTCATCGAAGAAAACTATGGCCGACATCCAGATAGATTTTTCGCTGTTAGCGAAATGAGTTTGAGCAATCAGAAGCCAGAATGTTTGAAATTTTTTTCTGTTTCTGGATCCCGGTCTATGTCATAAAAGTTTTGAGTCATTTTCTTAGTGCCATGGATGAAGTGCAATGTTTACAGAAATCTAGGCTGGGATCCAGATAGATTTTTCGCTGTTAGCGAAACGAGATTCACCAATCAATAACCTGCATTGCTGCAAACAGCGAAAAGTTCGCAAAAGTGCAAGCTTCTGATTGATGAATCTCGTTTCGCTAACAGCGAAAAATCTATCTAGATTGCGGCCAATTATGTTGAACACAATTTTGCATTTCCACATCCAGGAAGGGTATTAATGTCATAACAACAGTGCATATTCGAAACTATTTAAGGCATTGATTCTGAACTCTTTTGCTATACATTTCAATATTAAAGAAGTTGTTGTTTCAATAGTTTTAGTACTTTTCTCTATTGCTCACTGTAAAACACAAATATCGAAATTTAACCAACAGCGCTCAGAAACTATAGCGCCTAGAATATATAGTGTTGAAATCGACTAATCCTGTAATACTTAAAAAAGCGCTAAAATATTGTATCCCTTGAATGTGCAAAGATACTGCTGCAATATGCAGATCGCAGCGACATCTGCAGAATATTTTCTACAAATGCAAGAAATTGCTAGTCTATACAATGTAACAATAGTAATACTAAAATCTCGCATATGTCGCTGCAATCGACACTTGAAATTTTAGCAGTATAGTAGCACAATTAAGGGATACAAATTTTTAGAACTGTCTGGATAGCATATTTCCACACTAGGTAGTCTAGGCGCTGTATCAGAAACAACATAACAGAGAGCCTTTATACATAAGAGTGGTGATATATGCACAGGAGGCATGGTCATTTCAAGATTTTGTCGAAAGTACGGCAATCCGCTTTCTTGAATAGAGGATATTCAATATACATTATGATCACATGGTCAAGGCAAGAACGTCTAGCGTTAAGAAGAGAAGGCTCCGTCTACGTACTGTACATCCGCGCTAGCCAATGACACAGTTCATGGGAGAAAGCAGTAGTACACTGTTAAAAATATCGTAAAAATTACCTCTGTTTTTAAAGGCTATCTGTATTCTGACCAATGAGAACGCTTCATAGGAGTTTATGTAGCGTTCCCATTGGTCAGAAAATAGAGAACCTTTAAGAACAGAGGTAATTTTTCTCGATATTTTTAACAGTGTAGTTTCCTGTTTCCCTTCTTATCAGTTAGAAATTCTTTGGGTAAATTACCGGTACCACGTGACTTTTTCAGCCTCGAACCCATATTTGGAATATCCTCCATTAGAAGATACACACATGGACGATCTCTATTTGACTAGTGAAATAATTCAACATGCATTAGCCTGACGATAATGACATGCTCGCAAAGAACTTTAACGATTTGTTTTTATCATTTTTACCAATAAACATTTATTGGCCGTATGTCACTACTTCTTTATAGAGACACACTTGTTCCTAATTAGATCCCGGCCTTAATGTATCAAAATACGGAGTTTGCTTTCTGTATTATTCCTGAGCTCAGCTATAGCGTCTAGAAATATAGGCCGGGATCCAGGTACATTTTTGCAAAACAGTGAAAAGTTAGCAAAAATTATGGCTTCTGATTGGTGAATCTCGTTACGATAACAGAGAAAAATTTATCTAGATCACGGTCATAGTGTGGAAACCGGCTATTCCAGTAATGCTTTAAAAAGTGCTAAAAATTGAATCCCATAAATATCGAAAAATACTGAATGACAAATGTCGATAGGAGCAACATTTTCTAGATCTTCTCTGATCGAAACGTTTTCTTTTGAAATAGTTACGTTGGGATTACCATATGTCGCTGTAATCGACATTCGTCATTCAGCCTCGTTCAACATTTATGGGATACAATTTTTTAGCACCTTTTTAAAAAGCCGATTTTTAAACTATATCTTCTAGAAACTATAGCTCCGTTATAGCGTCTAGGTTATATGTTGTAGAAATCGACTATCCCAGCAATACTTAAAAAAGCGCGGAAGTATTGAATCCCTTAAATGTACAACGATGTCGAATTCCAAACAGTCATTTGCATCGACATCTGCAGGATATTTTTTAAAGAAGAAAGAGATATGTGTAATGCACCGCTACAGCGTCCAGAATACATAATGTGGAAATTTGCTATCCAAGAACCGCTAAAAGTGTATCCCTTAAATGTGCACTGACGTTGAAATCCAGGGATATATTTTCAAATTTCAAAGTAATCATCGTATTATTACGGCGGGTTTGACGCCAAGCACACAGATCAGATGTATGTTAATAAAATGTAAAAAAAAAAAAAAAAAATGTTTCAGCGTCTAGACCAAATTGTCTTGGAGTTGTGGGAAATATCCTGCAGATATTGCTGTGATCGACTGATTGGATTTTCACACTTCATATTCTACACGCTGTAGCACCGCGGTAGCCTGTCTTTTTCGTTTGCCTCGAAGTAGATATAGATGACGTCATTTGAAGCTGTTCCTAAAGTGTGGCCAGCTCATCACGTCACACGGAGTTGATTATCTGTACACGGCAATGGACACAAAAAAATCGGCGCACCGCTTTGTACTAATCATCGTGTAAAGATGAACCAACTCCGTGTGACTTTTTAACGTCATTGGTCACGCTAACACCCTACCCCTTGCGTCCACCATATATAGCGGAATCTTGCACTGGAGACTGCTAAATGGGCTGCTATCGGTCAAAATCAAGAGAGAAATAGCAGAAGAGGGGGAAAGAACTCTTTTTTTTATATAGTTTTTTACACGGGAAGATTGACATGTCTGCTCCTCTCATAGCTTCATAGCTTTATGATGGTGAAATAAACCAACGCCCCCTAGATATTTGAGAAAGTCTTGACACGCGTCACAAAAACATCACACAAAGCAGGCAAAGCAAAGGAACAAAATCATTCATTGGCTTATTCATATCCACGAGACAATGAGTGGTTTTTCTTCTTTGTTTTGCCTGCTTTGTGTGATATTTTCCTGACGCGTGTCAAGGCTTTCTCGAATATTTAAAGGGAGTTGAATAGACCGGGATCAAGATAGATTTTACGCTATTAGCGAGATGAGATTGATCAATCAGAAGACCGAATTTTTTAAAACTTTTTTTATGTTTGCAGTAAACACCGAAAAGCCTGCAAGGATGGAGGCTACTGATTGGTCAATCTAATTTTTCTAACAGAAAAAAAATATATATATCTCGATCCCGGACATTAAGTTTGGTTGGTTAAGATGATTTTGAATAAAATCAAATCAGAAAGCCAATGTTTTTTAACTTTTCTGGTTAGTTTAATCGAAATCTTCCACGGCTATTACTGAAAACTGAGTTACTGTACTTTGGACAAAAATTTGAATATGAGTACACGACTTGTGCGTATGTCACCACTCGTACATATAAATGTACTCTGTTATGAGCATGATTCTAAGCGCATCTGGTTAAATTTGTGTATCTGGGTATTAGAGAAAGCAATAGTGGCCCAAAGTGGTTGAGTGGATAAGACACCACGCCGCTAATTGCTTGAGAGCGTAGGTGGGGGCGAGTTCGAATCCCGCCATGGTCCCCACGTGATCTGAATGTTTTCAATAAACAAACAAGCAATAGTGAACGGTATAGTTGCCATGTAAATAACGACTTCTTTAATTCGTATAGAAAATTAATGAATAGTTATAAATGACTTAAGTTAAAAATGTAGGCAAATGGTCTGAAAATATCAATGGCTCCCATCTAGTATTTTACAAAAGTAATTTAATATATTCACATGATGTATAAGTTAATGCAACTCTTAGCTAATGAAAATTCTGCAACAAGACTTACGTAGGTAGTCTTTTCAGTGATTAATTCAGAATTCTAAGAACAAAACGAAGTTCTTAAGCGCTTTTCCTCTCCCCTCCCCCCCTCTCAAAAAAAAAAGAAATACGATAGAAAGATATAAGTATTTGGATAAATTCAGTATTTCTGTGATCTTTTGTCAGAGTTTAGAAACGGTGTCTTGGTATTAAAAAAAACATAAAAAAATTGAAGAACGATAAGATTATAGATTTCAGGCAATTTTTAACTGGAAAAAAATTAATTCTAATGTTTATGCGGCTTTAATAATAGACTATTAAAGATTAACAATTTACGAGAATTTTTATACAAAATTATATTCTCACATTTATGCAAATAGGTATGTATAAACAGACTTGAGTAAAATTACATATTTATTCTTTCTTCTCTATAAGACGATCTAAATGAAGATGAAGTTATATGTACAGTTTATAGCTTTAAATTTTTAGATTATTTTATCAAAAATGTTTCATCATCATGTCTAAAATTGCTAGATTTACTTCTTTAGACAGATCTTCCATTCTTTAGATGCCTGCGGGGCTTCATTCTCGGATTATCCGTAGGTATTTGTAAAGGTAAATTTATTTTGCAAAATCGTCAGCAAAAAAAAGTTAGAACAAACAATTAACTGACAGACTAACTGTAAATATATATTTTATTTTGACTCTATTTGATTTTTACTAAATTTTCATCCTTCATAGAAAATTTTAAGGAGATATAAATTGAGAAAGACTGATACTTTGAAAGAAGAAATTCACTTTCCTTAAATTTAAATTATTAATTACTCTAAAAAATGAATGATAGGTAAACAAAATGTATACTATTGTTTTTGTTCCTTGCTTATAAAGGCTATGCAAAGACTAATTTTAGCGAGTAGAATTATTTCAATTATATATAATCTGTTTAAAAAAAGAACTGATATATACTAAAAAACAACTTTTCAAAAGTAAAAAAAAAGGGGGGGGGGGAAGTTGTGGCTAAAAAATGGTTTGATATCAAATTTCCAAGCTTATATTATGGTGCTTATTTAACATTTTTTATTAAAAATTTACCATACGTAAGTCGAGTACCTAAGTATGCGTTGACAGAAAGCCTTTTCTCCTTTACTAAATACATCATAACGTGTTTCTGAAAATTATTTTTTTTTAATTATGCATGGTGGACTTGGCGGTCATCTTTCCATATTTTACACAAATTTCTAAGCAGACAAGCTCGTAGTATGTTTGCATTATTAAGAATTTTGAACTTCTAGTTTTGGCTACTGACAGATAAATTAAGAAAGTCTTTTATTTTGAAAAATAAAACAATTGATTTTTACTGCTTTAAATAATTAATTAACCCCCTCCGAAAAAAAAGAATCATGAGATGAAACCTGAAGTTATTTCAACTTTATTTTAAGACAC
Organism: Maratus speciosus; assembly: GCA_963932465.1. Classification (NCBI taxonomy): domain Eukaryota; kingdom Metazoa; phylum Arthropoda; class Arachnida; order Araneae; family Salticidae; genus Maratus; species Maratus speciosus. The sequence goes on along the minus strand of OZ010786.1, from coordinate 537,705,479 downwards.
AAATTTCTAGGCACTCATTTCCATAAATTAAAAGCGTAAAATGTCTGCTTTAGCAACAATTTCGAATTTCCGATCTTAACAATGTACACGTGTGCTTAGAAATTTGTGTAAAATATGGAAAGATGGCCGCCAAGCCCATCATGCATAATTTTAAAAAAATTAATTTTCAGAAACACGTTATGATGTATTTAGTAAAGGAGAAAAGGCTTTCTGTCAACGCATACTTAGGTACTCGACTTACGTATGGTAAATTTTTAATAAAAAATGTTAAATAAGTACCATAATATAAGCTTGGAAATTTGATATCACACCATTTTTTAGCCACAACTTCATTCCCTTTTTTTTTTTTTTTTTTTTTTTTTTTTTTACTTTTGAAAAGTTGTTTTTTAGTATATAGTAATTACTTGAGTTATATTATTTCTTTTTGAGTGTTCGCGCATTTGAAAATAAGCATTTTGTGACTTTTCCTTAATTTTTGTTAACCAGTGTATTTCGATATTTTAAATAATTTGTTTAACGTGTAAAAGTATCTTTTTAAAATTAATGTAAATGAGTATTCTATCTATATAATTTTATTTATTAAAGAAAAATAATCTTTTGCATGATATATATTAGTGTTCAAATTTTAAAATCGAGAAAAACACACAAATGTGATAGTAATTAACGCCTGTTTTATGTCTAATATTACTCAATACAAAAGACTAGACAGTTTAGGAACCGTACAATTTTTTTTAAATATGTCTTCGAGATTTTGATAAAAAAACTAACATATAGAAGCAACATCATTTTAATAAACTAACACACATAAAAGAGTAAACAATGATATATTGTTATTCCAGGTATTTCTAAGCTAATTTTATTTAAAATTTTAAAACCTTGTAATCTATTATACTGAAATTACGCAGGTTAATTTACAATAAAGTTTCATATATTTCTGACAAACGCAAGACTTTTTTCTGTATGTAGATAAATAATGTTGTCAGTGCTCATGATCAATACTGTGTTAAACTACTGAATAACCTTAATATCAGAATTGAAAATTCAATTTACAGCGTAGAACTATTATGATACATAAATCCATTGCTGCAAACAACTATGAGTTTATCCCAGCAGTAAGTCCTTTCCATATTGTATAAAAAAGACTAGCGCTATTGCATATTATCGGCTATTAAATAAGATGAAGGCAGCACTGTTAAATTTTTTCAGCAGACAGTCCTCTGAATCGACATTTTTTTAACGGTTAAATAACCGTAATTTAAATATATTCTAACCGTAATAGAGAAAATAATATGACCAGATACGTTTAATAAAATATCCTTTATCCCAGAGTCGAAAATAACATTGACAACATGAAACTATTGCGATATATAATTATATTGCTGCAAACGACAATGATTTTAGAAAACGTCTGGTGAAATCGCACATTTTCGACGATTAAATAAGGTGATGAATGCACTGTTAAACATTTTCCGCAAACAATCCTGTCATTCGACCGTTTTTATTGAAAACGGTTACATAATCGTAATTTAATTATATTCTAACCGTAATAAGGAAATTAACACGGTAACAAACGTTTTATAAAATCTCATTAATTCCAGAATCGAGAATGAAATTTACAACATGAGACTATTGTTATATATAATTCCATTTCCGAAAATAACTACGGTTTGAATTGATCCAAGTTTTATGTCTCTTCCATGTGGTAGAAAACGCATCGTGTACACTCTCAAAAATAATTTACTTAGAAATGAGAATTCCCATGTACTCGTATTTTTTTGAGTACAATTGTTTCAAAAAGAAGTACATTACTAAAAATAAATCTACTTAGAAATGTGCATTTCTATGTACTCATATTTTTTAAGTACAATTGCTTCAAAAAGGAGCATTAATCTACTTAAAAACGAAAATTTCTTTGTACTCGATTTTTTTAAGTACAATTAATTCAGAAACGAGTACATGATATTTTGAAGTTGTGTATACTTATACTTGATTTATAAATGTATGCAGAAATGAATACATATATTTTGTATTTTAAAGTCTTAATATTCATGTTTAAATCCTATGTGCTCAAAAATATGAGTTTTCTGATAAACCCTTTTCTTTTACCGAATTGACAGTAGGGATTTCCAAGCTTTTATTTAAAGATGTGTAAATCTTTGTTATATTTTTTAATTTACAATACACACTTTTCAAATTTATTTACAATTTCATTAGAAATGTTAAAGAAGAAAATTTAGTTTAAAAATTGTTTTATTAGAAATTAGAATATTTAAGAAAGGGAAAATTCATCTATGTTAGCCATCTTCCATAGCTGATTCATAAATGTGTCATTTGGAAGCAGCTGGTAACTGCTCTTATAGCACAGTCAGTACAATACTGATATCCCACCTAGAGGACTCGGATTCAAATCGCGGGATGGCTCGTACACAATGTTTCAAGAAATAAAATAGTAAATTCGTTGTTCTTTACTCCAAAAATTGTAGTTCTTCGCAATTCAAAATTACCGTAATTAAAAATGGTGATTTGTTGGTTCTCTGTAATTTCGCTTTATTTTTCTTATAGAGTATGTGTGTTTCTATACATACTTATTTTCGAGTCCCTGTATCTACTCAAAAAAAAAAAAAATGAGTACTTGCGTTTTTCAAATTTAAGAGTTAAATACTCGGAGCTATTTTAAAATCGGGAAGTGCTCAATAAATAGTACAATTTACTTATTTTTAAGAATATTGTTTTAACAGTGTAATCTCTCATTTCCGACGATTAAATACGATGAAGAATGCACTGTTAAAAGTTTTCTGCAAACAATCCAGTCCCTTTTTGTTTATTGAAAAGGGTTACATAACCATAAATTAAATATATTCTAACCATAATATGGAAAATAATATTGTCAAGTACGTTTAATAACCTGACCAACTATTCGTTATCTTTAACCTTTTATGTACCTTTAATGTACTTTAAATTACCATTTAAAAAACCTGTTATAAAATTAATTTACTGCATCGGTTAGGTGTAATGCAATTTACAATGTTTAGTAGATACATTAATTTATCTTGTACTACAATTTTTATTTGGTGTACAATATAAAAATGTTTTAAAAGGGTGATTTCTCCTTCACTTGCATCTTTTCAGCTCAACAGAAACTTTCATGTTGAATCATATTGCAGAAAATATTATCAACTACTATATAAGATATAAATATATATAAGAAATTTTCATTCAATCTGATTGTTTATAATATTTTTATATAATTTGCTCTGTTAGGTTATGTTTTTGGAACGATTATAGTGCATATAAATAGTTCTACGTTGCTTTGTTATAGAGCTACAAGAAATCATTATAATATTAAGAGAACCCGGTTATTAAAGTTTATCCTTTAAAAAAATTCTACTGAACATGTTTTGATGGAAGTGTTAGTGTTAAATAACTTTTATGGAGTTGTTTTAGTGTATATCATTCTATGTTTCTTAGTTATAGAGGTATTGGAAAAGGGATTGAAAAAGGTGAACGCAGTTATGAAAGATAATTATAAATATGTAATATGCAAATTTGTATTTCATTCAGGCCGTTTATACGTAATTTGAGTTCTGATGGATGTATTTTGATGGGACTTACACTGTCAGTTAGTTAATTTTCTGCGGATGGTTGATACTTTAATGTATCGAAGATGTTTTCTGTGATTTTTCTGAAGCTTGACATCAAATCCGATTACACAAAATCACATCACCATCTACTACATATAAAATGCAAATTCGGATTTAATTCAGATTGATTATAATTCAGGTTCTACTTAACAGATTTTTGTAGAACTTACAGTGTTAGTTAGTCAATTTGTTTTTCAAATGCTTCAATGTAAAACACATTGTTCTATGTTACTTAGTTATAGAGCTATGGGAGAAAGTTCTAAGATTAGGTGAACCTTATAATGAAAGATTTCCTTTTAGTTCTACTCAACGTAATTTGAAGATAGATGCACAGTTACATAAGATTTCAAGTATTATTTCAATATTTAACATCTCATTCTACATTGTATAGTTATGGAGCTACCGGTAAGGTTCTCCTCGGTATAGTAGTAAAAAACAGAATATAAACGCTATATGCAGAGGCGTAACATATATACTTGAGAGTATATATGTTATAGTTGTGTGCAGAATTTCTAAAACAATCCAGAAGGTATACAGCGTTTACCCTCCAATACATCTTTGAAAAATCTGTAATCATGTGTGTTGACGCGATTATGAAAAATATATTTAATTATCTGCTATGTATATATAATGTAAAGAGGTATTTCGCACCGAAACGCTTTTAACTTGAGTACTGCTGAATGGATTTTGAGGAGACTGGCATTTGCAGTTAGATAAATTATCTAGAAATCTTTCAGTATATAACACATATCATTCTACGCTGCTTAGTTAGAGAATTATATGTAAAAGTCCTTTAATCAGTTAACCCTATTATGAAAGATGGGCCTTTTTAAGATTCTACTCAGTAGATTTCAATGAAATTAGTACTTTATTCTTTAATGAAAAGTTTTAGTATATAACACATATCATTGTACATTGCTTTATTTTAGAAATATAGGCGAAAGTTCCATAATAACGCGTACCCGATTATGAAAGATTAGTCTTTTTAAAAGGTTCTACCAAACGGATTTTGATGAGATTTCCATTGTTAGTTTTCCATGGATGATTTTAGTATATTATACATTGTCCTATCAATCTTTCTCAAATCCTACTCTAAATGATTTAGTAAAAGAGTTTATCCTTAACATTTAAAATTTTGTCTGGCACATTAGATGATATAAATTGCAATGGCGTTTGTGTAATTTTCAGCAAAGCGGGAGGACTCTAGATAAATGTACGTATTATTTTAAAACACAAGGTCAAATTCACCGATATATTTTGCTTGATTCAAGTTTCGTTTGGAGTCACCAACCGCAATAGCGGTCGAAGGCTACTAGTAGTACTATAAAACAACTCGAAACCGTTTCCGAAAATAATGAGAAAAAAAACAAACATTTGTCTATAAAATACTACTTTAAATTTCCGAAAATCCATTTTTTTTACTTTCTGAACATGAAGGAACTCTTCAGGAATAATTGGTTATTCAGAATAGATTATATACCTCCGACCATCTTCAGTGCTTTCCTGCATTTTCATAAAAATGCTTATAAAAATAATCTTTTGTTAACTTAAATATACATAAGAGTTAGGCTGAAAAACATGTATATATATTTTACACTGTGGTAAATTCGGTTTTATAGACCATTTGCAGACTTTAGAAAACAATATCCATAAAATAAGTAACACTACATCTCCACTCACTTGTTCAGTCGGAGTATTTGTTTAATTTTTTTATTAATACATTTGAAACCTAGTATATTAATAAAATTGTTATTTGCAAAATTTCGTTTTAAATTTTCAAGTTTCCAATGTTTCGTTTTTATAAAGAACAAGGCGATCTACCCAGCCATCACAGGTTATAGAATGTAAATGAAGACCATATTTAAAAATTCATAACTGTAATAGATATTGTGCGTTTTGTTTTTGTTTTTTAATTTCCACTAACAAGAACTAAAAATCATATTTGTATAAAAAATAACAATTAATAAATATAAAAAATATTGCATTGAAATATTTTTTTTATTTAGTAAAAGCAATATTTTAGTAATGGTATCGCGCAAGGAATTAACAGGCGAAAAAATCCTCAAAGATTACTATTTACTATAAGCTTTTGCGATTCTGTTATTTTTTGTGGTTTAAGCACGTTGTTCGATTACATAATTTTTAAATTTGTGTTTTATTTATTGTTTGATGAATTCTTTAATTTTGTTTCGAATATTAGCTATAAACAACTTCTGAGCTATAATAAAACACTCATACTACAATATATATTAAAACACACATACACACATAAATAACGCCTGCATTCAACAGTTAAAGGTATATATAAATATTTTACAGACATACATACAATAAATACAATAAACCCAACTGGAGTGAAAAATTAGCCAGAGACAGGATTCGAAACCGGGACGTTATTATAATTATCGTAGATCAATTGTAATAGTAAAATCTATTCGTCGTTGTCCGGTCATCCAAGACTGTCGTATAGATGGCTGGTGACTTCCCCAACATGGTTTATTAGTGAGAAATTGCAGATTCAGGCATCGGTTGGAGTAGCTTCGGTGGTTAGAGCAGCAGTCTTGTATACTGTGGTCCCGGGTTCGATTCCTGGCTCTGATTAATTTTTCACTCCAGTTAGGTTTATTGTATTTATTGTTTGTATGTGTGTATAATATTTATATATACCTTTAACTTCTGAGCTGTTTATATTAATTTAAGTGCAGAAGGATTTATCATTCGTAATCGTCTGCATGTGATAGAGATAGATTTAAAGAAATTATACTTGAAAATTATATTTAAAGTTATAATATTTGAGTAAATAGCGATATAGTTTTTAAAGAAATTGCGATACAGTTTTGAAACAAACTGCATTTGAAAGTACATATTTTGCCCATTTTACGATGTAAAAATTGTAAATGTGCGTTATTTTGAAGTTAAAAAAATTTAGTAAAAGAAAAATTTAGTTGACTGTTTTTGCCACCGACAAAATGACGTCAATGATAAATGCGTTTTATTCCTTGACTGCTGAGTGTTTTAATTTCGTTTGGAATACAAACTGTAAACGGATACTGAGTTATTTATTTTATTTTAAGTGCAAGCGGATTGATCTCTCGCAATCGTCGCAACATGATATAGATGATTTATAAAAAAAAAAAAAAAAATCATGCTTAAATATTATTTTTTAAATAATAAAAATTGCGGAAATAGCCATGCAGTTTTTAAACAAATTGCGATACAGGTTTCAAACAAATTGCATTTAAAAGTACATGCCGTCAGCACATACGTTTGTCCTTCAAAATATATATAGTTTAGAATTACAAAAAAAAAAAAAAAAAAAAAAAAATGCTTTGATTAATGTAAATACATACTATCTTCGTTGTAGCGTAAAATGTTATTTTTTAGATAAATATGAAAAACTCTCATTTATGGAAGTTGGAAAATTTGAACATAGTTCGAAAATTCTTTTGACTTTTTAAATAAACGTACAAAAAGTACTACAATGTAGTGATTTATGAGAGTCTAAATAAGAAAACAAATAAATCCATTTTATTGGATATTGAACACTGTTGCTTGTATTTTGTTGGTTGCTCTTCTTTTAAAGAATTGCTTTTAAATCAATGACCTAAATATTTTATAGAAGATTTTGTGTTTTACGAAATTACGAAATTGGTGAAAGTAAATTGATGTAGGAGAAAAAATAAATAGGCTTTACAATAGATTTTACTTTTCAATTTACTTATATTTTGTCGTTGATTAATTTACCAATTCCCTTGTGCAACCATGGGTACTTTTATTTAATATTTAAGATAATCGTTAGATTTTTAAATAAATTTTCTTAAATATATTAAAATTTTAAATAAACATTCATATATGCTTTTACCTATATACAATAATTTTTTTTCATTTCACGACATCTTAAGGAATTTTTTTTCAGACTATACAGAAATCATTTTCTCCTTACCACAGGCAAAAAATTTAAAACTCGAAATAGTACTAATATACAGGGTGATCTTTTTTAAAGTGACAGTGTGTGGAGCGCCCTGTACCGCGATCTAATAGCCGAAATGGCACCAAACTTTGTATTTAGACTAATCAAGACATGGGAAAAAGGATTCCGTGAAAAAAAAATTAGTTCCAAAAATCGCCGCTAAATGATAAGTACTCATGATAAGTATTAAAAATTGTGAGATAACTGACAGAAAATCATATTCTGTCAATTCCATATAAATGTATTCGCCTCTTTACTCTCATATTAAACTTCAAATTCTTACGCATATTACATATGAATACCTAAGATATTTAACAGTATGTCACTAAATAACCACTCGATATTTTCCTTGAGAAAAAATCATTAAATCATGCAAAAGGGACACGTGGAAAAGGAAAGTTGCAAAAAAGAAATACTAATTTGCTTATAATGTGAAGTAATGGAACAATGTGAGTCTTTTTGATCAACTTCCTTGTTTTGCAGCAACTTTGCCTCCAGGCGACATCTAACAGTCTTGAGGGGAGCCAATCATGAACTGAGATTAAAATTGTAGAAAAAACTGCTTAAATGAAAGAATAAATAAATTTAAAAAAGTTTAAATTTACAAAACATAGATGAATAGAATACGTAAAAGTAAAAAAAAAAGGACAACTGTCACAAATTAAAAAATAAAATATTTCATTACTTCTTGAGCTTTCGCAAAAGTTGCGGAAGACTACACCTGATATCACACGTGCACAAAATAAAAGGACGCATTCAAGTGACGATACATATAAAATGAGTCTATCTAAATGTTACGAAAGTAACACACTATCAAAGATTTTTTTTCTATAGTAATTAAACAAGCGACAAGGTAAAGATAAAGTTTAAATAGAAAAAGGCAGAAACAACTCATGTTTAATCGTCAACAATGAATGCAAATTACAAAAACTTTGCGTAATTTTAAAATGCAATAAAGTATAATACGAATTACAAAAAACTCTCTACTAAAAAGAAAAAGTAATCAGATCTTTCATTTGTTGACTGCTGCATATAAATCTATTCATAACATTTTTTCGCTAGTCTTAAATTTATAAATTTTATTCGTATTTCCTAAAGATAGCTATTACACTTCAGCGAATAAAGCTAAGTCATTCTCAGGGCTTGTTTTAGGGACAGTAGGAATCGATCCTATCGATCACATCAAAGGAGATAATATTTCTGTGAATAAGCCAGTTTTATTAATTTTACAAATAGATCGATTTAAATAAATTTCATTCCGATTATGTTAATTATATTTAACAGCATTAAAAAAATTATTGTGATTATCTAAAGCAAAACATCTGTATAACATTCAAAAGCGCATGTCGTTTCTACAAATTATGAATGAATAAAATATGGATCAAATTTCCTATTTTTTGGATAATATCTATTTATATAAAATCCAAGTCTCTCTGTGTCTCTCACAATTCCGGTTGGACCACCTCGTGTATATATATATATATATATATATATATGTGTGTGTGTGTGTGTGTGTTATATAAAAATTTTACTTTACAATATCCATTTAAATTATTCTAAATTTCGGGCATATTCCTTATTCCCTATTTCTTAACAATGTATTATCATTTATTTCTAGTTAGAGCCCTATAAACTTAAAACTCGTATTCTAATAATTACCTTATTCGGAATCAGAAGCTAAAAATTTTAATCCCTTCATTAATTTTATCAGCTATCTAATCCGTAATATTCTGAGAGAAGCTAGTTTTTTTTTCGTATGTTTTAAAAAGCTATTTTGTTATTTTTATTTCCAAACTTTATTCCACGAATCTAGTTTCCTGTGCATGTCCACACAAGACTATTTACCTCAAAGACATTTCGCTACTAGGTAAAGAATTTTTTCGCCTTAGACAATTCCCCTCTAGCGTCATTAGCTTGGCTGCTCATCTGAGGGAATGCAGTTTTCACTGATTCGTTCGTTGCCTGCTACGTCGGTATTTGTTTTCCTCTGGGAGTTTAACAAAAAGCGAATGCATTGAATTCGGAGCTCAGATTCTGTGTTGTTTCAAATGTTCTAGAAGATGTTATCTGGTGTGTTTTAAATCTCGTAGTATTGTAAATCGCTCTTTAAGATTTTACAGCATGCTATAGAGACTCATGCCGAGACCAGAAGTCTTCACGGAAGTATAATTGCAATGTGGCAGTTTTTTTTTTCTACACAATTAATAAACGTATTCGAACGACAAGTTGTTGTGGAGAAATTTCCTGGATTTCTGAATCTGTTGCCTTGTTTACACTTACTCTATGCCCGTATGAATTACTAATACGACTGCAAACGACCATATGAATTGATAATACGACTGCAAACGACCATATGAACTGATAATACCACTCCAAACGACCATATGAATTGATAATACGACTGAAAACGACCATATGAGGTGATAATACGACTGCAAACAACCACCATGTTTTCTTACTTGGAGCTATACTTTCAACATCGAAGTATTCTTCCATTGGTCGAATAAATCCGCATCCTAAGACACGACAGCACTTAAATATTCGAGTTGATAGTAGCTGTTACCAACAATCATCACATATATATAAATTCATTCATACTTGAATAAATGGCATATAGCATCTTATGATTATGAGAGTCGTTTTGGTTCACCAATTGGTTACATATTGTTCTGCAGGTGCAGCCTTGACATTTTATGTGACTGAGAAGTGCCAGGCTGTATATAATCCACCTAGCTGAGCGGTAGAAGCTTCGCGCACAATACCAATGACCCTGGCTCGAATACAGTCCAGGATATGCATTAATTATGGTATGGTTGTTGCGAGCCTTATATAGCTAAAATTCAAATAGAATTTTTAAGCCTTTTAAACCCGACGCGCGAACTGTTTCTTATATGTTTAGAATGTATTGCTTATATTTGCAACGCAATTTGAATTAAAAACATGAAATGAAGTTATTTTACACATAGTTAACTGAAGTGTGAAAAGAGAAGAAATCGTCAAAAAAGAAGATTAAGTGGATTAAAGAGGATATGAAGGGGAGTATTCAGAAAGGAAATATCCGACAATTGTGGATTTCCTAATTATTACCTAATTATGATTGGAAATTAGGTTACAGAGATAAAATGATTAAATGTATGAACTCTCATACTCAGTTTTTTGAAACAAATTCCTAATTTATTTAACAATTCGATGCAAATTTATTTGAAACAATCTGACGCTTGTCCTTTTCAGATTATAATGTACGATATTTCCAACAGGAAATAAATACTAAAACGTACGTGCACATTAATTTAATAGTTAAAGATACAGAGGCACATATGAATTTTACGTCTTTTTTATTTCAAGCGATTTTCATGTATATATATATTTACTACAAATATTGCAATATTTTTGCACAAAAAAGAGAAATAAATATATCTTTCAAGACGGCAAAAATCAGTCATTATTTACGTTCATAAATTATTTATTTATTCTTCCGATAAATATATCCCATCATCCGGAAGATTATCGCATATACTCTATAAACGATAATGAATGACAGGTTTTCTTCTTATGTATTTTGTACCATATGAACTCTAGAAAATGAAATTTAACAATATTTAGCTTATTACACATTATACATATTAATAGATACGATTAAAAATTCAACCTCTTTTAGGAGAATATTCATATGTATAACATTAATTCTACTGTTTTGTTTGCAGTTCATAACTACCACTACGAAATATATATATTTTTTAAATATTCACTTTACATGGAAATGTTTTAACTAACCTCTTTTTCGCACCATGAAACAAACAACAGTAAATCTGAGAAATTAAAAAAAAAAAAAAAAAAAAAAAAAAAAAAAAAAAAAAAAAAAAAAAAAAACGGCCATGAATCAATGGGAAATGTGAAATCATTTTATCACGTGATACACTCGCATACTTAAAGTATTAAACTAGCTGAATCTGATTTGATACCTTCGGTTGCAAAACATGCTGTTCCCAACAGTGCAATTCATGATGCTGCAGAATCTATAAAAGCTAAATATTTTTCTTCTTCTTCCCACAGATACTTAGAATATTTATAAGAAAAGCAGATATTTTAAATAGATGGCGTACAAAAACTTATGTTTACGTTTGGTACTGTTATCTGCAGACTTTTAACGTAAACAAAAGTTTTACGCTTTGTGACACTTGTGATGACAATTTAATTTCTTCGTATAAGGAAATTAAAATTATCCATAGATCTTGTAATGTTGAAAAACTGTATGACCATGATAAGTAAAATTATGTTTCAGGTTCGAAGAAAATCCTTGAGAACATGATGAAGTTGAGAAATAAAATTCTAATAATAAATGGAAGCATATACAGTTTGTTTTCACTTATTTTACAGACAGACATATAAAAGCAGTGCCATAGAGGGACACAACAACACATGTTGTTGCTTACTCCAGCATCAGAGATCGACTATTTCTCCTTTTCAAATAACGTCAACAGATGTATACTTCAAAAGTGGTGCAACGAGCCAAAATGGAAAACCGTTTAATATATTTTAACCCAAACGGATAAAACATTTAATATTAATTCTGAATTTCAAATTAGCCAACCCATTAACTAATTGGCATGAATGCAATTTCAACTTATATTATTAAATACCAAGAATACATTAAGAAATTACAGAAAGGAACGTAATAAGAAAAATAAATTAAAATATAATAAATATTAGGCAGCGGATAATATAAAATAGTAAAATGTCACAGACAGTAATATTTCTGTATGATACTTTTCAAAAGTAGAATCAAAAGTAAGAATCAAAAGTAAAATTTATGTAAATGATTTCTGTGCGTCATTGTATCCAAACTAAACGAAATGTATGCAAAAGGATAATTATACTTAATATTTCTTTTAAAACTAAGAAAAGGGCAATATATGAAACCTTTCAAAATTCGAGGGGGTAAAACTTCATTTTTTTTTAGGTTGATACTTCAATAAATCAACTAAATAATAATAATAATAATAAAAGACCTTTGTAACTTAACAAAATCAGAAAGAACAACATCTCAATATTAAGTATGCTTCATTCTTGAATTACTTATAAAGATTTAAGAATAAAATATTTATTTCATAAATCCGTTTACAACAGAAACTGAAAATTTACTAATTTAACACTTTTTGAATACATAATTCCGTATGAGATTAAAAACATTCAAAATTCGTATCTATAAATAATAAAAATAAAAATATTACAGTATATTTTCATGTATAAGTCGAGAATTTTTGGGCATTTTTTTTTTGTCCAAAGTGTGTGTGTGGAGGGGGGGGGGGAGGGATTGGCTTATACACGAGTCTCATTTCCAAAATTGATATTCTAAAATAAAAAAAAATGTGGTAAATATAAAAATATAAAAATACTTATAAATTTCTTAAAATACTTAAAATCTCAACTATTTTATAATGCAAGTGTTATAAACGATAATTCACTGTCAAAGTTATTATCAAAATTTTCAAGCAACTACTTACAATTGCTTTCTTTCATCGGTACATCAGGATGAATATCTTGAGTTAATAATTCATCACCATCATTAACAGCATCATATTTAAAAGACGACATATTTGCGCTTTCATTATTTCTCGAATATTTGAAAATTCGTCTATTTTCTTTTCCTCGCACTTGTTTTTCAATGAGTGTAAAATGACAAGCAGCCACTGAGTTATTCGACAGTTCAACAAACTTAATGGTTTTTAATTTAAAATCCGCAGTACTGCACTGCACAGTTGCAGCTGTGCGCTTTTTCCCCGCCATCTTTCCTTAAGCCAAAGTAATAGCAGTCATATGAAGTGGAGTAATGTTTTCCCACTTACAAAAATAGGATTTTTTTTTATGATTGACCAAGTCATAAGAATATGAGTCGAACCGAATTAAACAGATTTAGCAGGACAGAATAACATAGATCAATAATTGCTGAGAGAGCATTTTTTTTCGAATTGCTATGCTGAAAAAAGTTCTAAGCATTTGTTCGATGAATTTTCCATCACCTTTTTCTAACATAGGATTATATACGGGTTTCCGATTTTGGACAATGTTTCACTGAAAATTCTTGTATTAGGCTTATTCACGGAAATATACGGTATATTTCAACATAAAATCAGATTGTCAATTTGTGTAATAAATACTCGTATTAAAAATTATTCTAATCTGTTTAAAAAAAAAATTAGACATTGTCAAATGCTAAACATGGCATTAGCACTAGAATTTAACACAGTTAATATTTAATCCGCTTTTATTCTGATATGTACGATTCTACGAAATTAATACACGTAAAAACATACTAAGTTGATGAATTAAAAAATATATTCTTAAAATAATGCGAATATTAAATTGAAATGCTTTTGCCTCATGTATTGTCTTTTTTTAATTCCTTTGAGCGATGAGCCCTTCTTTTTCCGCTATGTGCATAATGAACTAAAGATTTATTGTAACACATATTTATAATTTATGTTCATATTTTAGGAATGCACCGCAAAAATAAAAATATCATATGGTAAACAAAATTTCATATATTCATTTGTTTCATAGTTATTTTTCATGAAGCATTAAATAAATATGTTAGAAAATTGCCTGATGCTTAATCTTGTTAATTTTATCACGCTTGCACTAGTTTGCCTAATTATACTTTCAGGAAAGTATATACATTATTACAAAAAGCCTGACACAAATGTAAAGGTAAATGATAATTTGTTTATTTTACTCAATTACTATACTACTATTATGATATACTGTTATTTTGGTACTTGTTAGTTATCCCGTCGACCAAATTACTGTCGCCAAATTGTAAGATTAAAGGCCAATAATGGTTGATCGTAAATGTCACATTCACTTGACAGCACGTGTTTACGTCATCAAGTGATTTTTATTTCGCCGTTTTATTTGTATTTTTATTAATGTTATACTAATTTATTTGTTTTTCCGTTATTTAAAATAAAAATTATGTCAATTTGTATAATTTGGAGAGTGGTTTGGCGATTTATATAATTTGGCGAAAATGGTCGAGGGGATAACTGACAAGTACCGTTATTTTATTACCCCATGCCTATAATTCTTAATGCATGAAACGAATAAATGCGTAAAATTTTGTCTCCCACAAAAATTGTTGTTTTCTAGCATTTTATTAATCCATTAGAGCAAAGCAAATGTAATGTAATCTCTGAGATATACAGGGTGATCCAAAATTCATCAAAGAAACTTGCAGGGTTTATAAAGTACACTATAACAATAATGTATTTAATGAATGGGAGCAAGTGACGCGTGGAGGCTCAACACGAGATATGGACATGGAAGGAATGTTTATTGACAGCGTCATTGACAATTGTTATGCTTACAATAAGTGTGCAAAATTATGTCAATCAACAGTAATAAATTCCTGAAACCATCTATGGAGAAATTGGCCTGCGGATTAAAAAATGTAAGGTTTATCACGCAAATGAAAAGCAGCAACGGACATGTAATATGCGAGCGACCAGATCCTCCTGGAGTCACGTAAACACACATAATATCCATTGCGTCCCAAAGTATCATCCAGGTAATTTAGCACAGCAGTGCTGAAATGTGATGCCATCCCATCATGATAAAATTCAGACGCTTACGAATGGCGAACTGAACATAGTGAAGGAGTTGTGGTAAAACTTCCCCGGAGAAATACGATAACAAATGCCTGCCAAGCATGCTGAACACTTCCATTGGCCACCAATTTATCGACCCTCGATTACTTTTGTAGTCATGTGAAAAGTATTATTTATGCGACTTCAGTTGACTATATTGACAATTTCGTTCTTTGAATATAGCTTGTTCCTGCACGTGTGCATTAAATACCTGGTACTTTTGAATCTGAATGGTAATTAAAGCATCCACGCTACTAGGCATGCATTCTTGGTTGACGCAATCTTGATTACACACATTAAACATAACATTTGTCAATGACGCTGCCAATAAACCGTCTTCCTATATCCATGTCCCGTTTCTGTACCTCAAAGCTTCGTTTGCGCCCATGCATTCCTATGCCGTAAATAATTTTTACAGCTTCCTCTATCAACCCTTAAAAATTGTACTAACGATTTGGGATCAACCTTTCTCTCTAAATATATACTTATCCTTGTATGTCGTACTTTCGCGCATTCTTCAACTGTAGGGTAAATGTTAAAATCGCAATGTTTTCATAATGAGTTCATAAATTTAAACAAAAAAAATGTTTAGTCACATTTCCAGAACACATTTATAACTGATCACTTCAGATTTTAAGGTAATGTTGACAAAAAAATCGAGAAATACATCAAAATATCATCCTGTAAAAGAGCTTTGATAATAAACTACAAATTTAAATTATTTAAATGATCTCCATTTCTTAAAATTTTCAAAGACTGAAGAATTGAAATACCTACGAGGGCAGTTTTTTTTTCAACCTCCAATAGGACGTAAAATAAAGACTAGCGTGAATAATAAAATTATTTTATAACCTGGAGTCATGTTACATCTACGTTTCGACATAGTCGCAAAGAGGACTGAGTCATTTGTGGTGGACGAAGGGTAATAGCCTCTTCACAGAACATTGCCGCAAACGTATTGAAATAGGTATCCAAGTCATCCTGAAGATTTTTGTTGGGATGGACGTTCTGTTCCCACAGACCTGTCTTCAGACCTCGAAAAAGGAGACAATCCCTCGGTTTCAAGCCAAACTGATGGCCCAACATCTTCTTTCACAAATCGAACACATCACATCGAATTTGTGAAAAAGGCATTTGGGCCATCAGTTCGGCTGGCTCTGAGTGAATGTCATCGTTTTCGAGATCAGAAGACAGGTCTAAGACGACAGCACTCCATGCTACTTCCTTTCCAACTAAAACATTTCAGACGCATTGGAGACCTATTTCAATACATTGGTGGCAACGTATTCCACCTCGCCCACCAGTATGAAAAATGACTCAGTCTTCATTGCGACTATGTCAAAAAGTAGTTTTGATTGTACTTGTCTTTACGGCCCATCGGAGGTTGAATACAAAAGACTCTCTTTTATTAAATATGTACACTGACGATCAAGTGTACAAATATGCAGAAGATTTGATACAGATTATCGTATGATTGAGCACAGTAATTGCACATTAAAAGTTATAATTATATTAGCTGAATAAATTTCATTACTTTTATTTTTATAGAAATTAATATTTTTAAGCATATATCCATGCCCTATCGTTTTTTTTTTAACAATCCTACAGCAATTAACTAAAATAGCTTCTTTCTAAATAAATGTTTTTGAAATAGTAAAGTCCTGTATAACCATCCATACGGGATACTTTTAGCTTAACTTTATCAGTTACATTTTATCATACAACATTAACAGGGAAATTCCGAAACAAAGTATAATACTTAACCCTAAAACATTTTCCTTATACATTAGCTAAAAAAATTAATTTTAGATTAAACACTACTTTATTTATTATGAAGCTAATCTTCCTTATACCCAAGTAAAACGGAAAGCTTATATTTGCACTTTTCCTTGATTTTTTTTTCCATAGTTGTTTTTCTTAGAAAGTAATTACAGAGACATAAATTGCTTTTTTAAAAAGAAAAGAGGAACATACACTCAAGAGTATCCAAAACTGTTTACTTTAATCCTAGATAAGTAAATATTCGTGTTTTCTTTTCATGTAGATTGCTTGCTCAGAAAACAAAAACACTTATTTAGGTACAATTTTTTTTTTTAATAATGAAGTGCGTCGTTCTGTTAAAATCTTAATTTCCTTATTTTTATATTACTTATTTAATGTATAGCATTTAAAAGTAACGTAATTAAGATATTAAATTTTCAAATAAAAATTTCATTTTCAAAGGCCTAATTTTTTCATTAAAATATTGCAACATTTACTAAAGTTGTCGTTTTAATTTAATCCAAATTGTGTATTCATTGGCTATGTACACATTTCACTACATAAATATTTAATACACCTCAATTAAAAGCTATACTTTTAATAAATGATATTTAGCAAACTTATTTTTTAAATATTTTTTCTTTTTTAAATTTTAAATCATCATAATTTTATAAAAAAAATAGATAAATAATTGAATATACTGTTATAAAATCATGATTTATTTTATTTATTTCCTCACAAAAACAATTAACAAAATACAATGCTTTTACCTGTGAAAGAAGTGTCAACATTTAATATAGATTACCTGGAAAGAGAGAAAAAAAATATGTTATCATAAATTTTGCTAACTAACGGTTTATATGTAACAATATGTTATTCATAAAAAAAAACTAGATTTATAATTACCTTCGAAAAGATTTTTATCAGAGGATATAAAGATTATATTATTTTAAAATTTTCATTTATTATAGATGCCATAAATTAGTTAAAAGCCATACGTAAATAATTAAATAATACAACTTTGCATGAATTACCCTAAAAACAAAAGAACAAACAGCACACGTTTTGAGATGGAAATTTTAACATTCCGTCACCAGCCAATGTAAACAAGTACCCGTATGCGGACATGTTGTCCAAGGTCACGTATGAACAACAATTGCAGAGAGGAGATGTTACAAAGTATGCGATAGTTTGCGCTTACTGAAAGTTAAATACCAATCACAGAAGAGCACATCCAGAAGAAGAAAGTGCTGCCATAAATGATAAAAGAGATGTATATATATATATATAATTATGAGATGACTCATCTCTACATTTTTAAAGATTAACATATTTGTTTAAACTAAGAAATTATTTTCAAATTATTTGAGAAAATTTTAATATTTAAGCTAAAATATTTAACACTGGAAGAACTATCCGGCTTCGCCCGTGTCAATTGTAAGATACCTCCAGGATAAAGTAAATAAAATTAAATAATACGGCAATCATAATAACAGAGATTTGTGTATCCCCGTCCAAAAATCGCTAAAAATCAAGTTATTGTCTCGAAATCATAATAAAATCCCTGAGCTTTAATAATAGAATGCACGTTTTCTTTGGTGGGTGTAACAGAAAAATATACGCTTCCCCTGACAATACGAAAACAAATCCACGAAAGGGTACAGTATTTAGGGAAATTCTGGTTTGTATGACATCTATCTACATTTAAATTAAAAATATGCCAGGGAGTACCACAGACATCATAATGATGATGGCAACGATCTAACCCTTAAATTGTGCCTTTATTGGAATTTTTCTTAACTTCTGAACATCACGCAATTTTGTTTTTACACCGTAGAAAAGGAAAAGGTTCTTTCGCATAAAATTTATTTGAAAATTGTATCTCAATTAGTCTTTCATTTTAATAAAATAAAAAATCAAGTATGGATATTTTTAAATTTGCTTGCAAACTAATTACGAAAGATATATCCGTTTCCTCTTAATGCAATATTATAAAGAAAACACATATGTATGAATAAATCTAGAATCATACAACTGGCGGAAACAACCTAACCCAATCATAAATATATCTTTAATGCAATTTGACCTCTAAAAATCGCACATTTTATTGTTCCAACGTCTAATAGAATATAAAAAGTACTTTCTGTAATAGTTGCTTGAAAAGTTTATCTCAATTAACAGATTTCAGAATACAGAACAATTGACATAATATATGCCGTCTGAAAATGTCAGAAGTCCATGCTGGGAGCTTCTTTTCCATCTAAATAATATAATGCATTGGCGTGTGCGATTATACTGTTTACGCGAAAATATAAAATATAATACAGAAAATATTTTATTCTGACATTTCTGGAATTATAACATTCATGTTTGTTATATTTTTTAATAATAAAATTTATTCTACATGATTATAAATGAAATATATGTATTTTTTATAACACATTTATACGTTTAAAGAAGTAAATGTGTTTATACAAGATATTTTATTTTTATTAAAAATAGAAAAATTAATTATTAACATATTTAATATATTTTTGAAACCTAAAATGATGACTGTTATTAAATATGGTATATTTGAAACAGTCAAGAAAACTGTGTCATATGCATGACATAACCAATGTTGATAGTGCGTAAAACGTACAGGGTGTCCCAAAAAAGGACCACCTATTTTTAAAAATGAATAATTAACAAACGAATAGAGTTATTAAAAAAATTCTTGCAGAAAACGAATAGGTGAAGTCTGGAATTTTGTTTAGAACTCTTTATTATAATAGTTCAAAATCTGGCCGACAGATGGCGATACAGCACATTTTGATGGCTATATGGACAAAAGGAGCATGCGTGAAGACCAGACAGAAGTAGACATGGTCAATGAAAGCTCAGTAGCAACCATTTCAATGGAAACAGTAGTTGTCGTTGCGTAAATTCTTCAAAATGGTGTATTCGTTGGCGATATAGCCACCAAAATGTGCTATAGCGCCATCTGTCGGTCATATTTTGAACTATTATAATAAAAAGTTCTAAACAAAATTCCAGACTTCACACATCCGTTTCCTGCAAGATTTTTTTTAATAACTCTATTCGTTTGTTAATTATTCATTTTTAAAAATAGGTGGTCCTTTTTGGGACACCCTGTATATTAAAACGATACAGCTCTGTAATTTAATATGTATTTTTATTTATAAAATATGTTTTGATGATTATATTCTTACTAGAAGATGTTTTTACATAATGTAGGGAAAAGAAATCCAGTTCAAATCACTACATTTGAGATATTATACACTGGAATGAGAACACTGATTATGAGTGGATGACAAATATTATACTATCGAATGGAAATGCAGCTGCATATATTAGTCACGTCATTAAATATATATGATGGAATAAATATTTACAATGTAAATCATAAAACATAATACTTTGTGTGACTACTTATTTAAATAAAGTTCCCTTAACTACGATTTCAAAGATATGTAAATAATCTTATAATTCGCAATATTTTGAAATATATCATCTTGTTGTTCCGTATCTGACGAATCTCTCGTTAAGCAGTATAAACATTTATAATATCTAAAACGCATAAGAAATATCATGCAGGGATGTAGGTAGTTTTTAAAGAAAATATCATTGTTTATTCATAACTGTTTACTAGAACATATAAATCCATAACGAATATTGAGGTTTAATAACGAAATAAGTTTCATAGGCTTATCTCAAAGAAAATACTTCTCAATTTAGAATAACAAATATGATTTTCAAAACAACTAATTAAAGTCTAATATTTAATAGCCTGACAGACACGTAAGCATTTATTAAATTATGCAGCTTTTCTACAAATATTTTTTATTATTATTTTAAAGTGATATATTGACTGAAATGTTTGAAGAGTAACAATAGATGATACGTTAATTAAGTTCAAATATATACAGATATGACGTATTATTTATTATAATAAAACATCTGAATAAAAAATTTAAATGTGTTTCATTTTAGAAAAACGAGAAAAATGACCATTCGATATAGTAAGATAATAGTACGAAAAAAGGTAATATATATATATATATATATGTGTGTGTGTGTGTGTGTGTATTAAAACTATATAATATTATTAATGCTATTAAAGCTATAAATTTCATTTTATAATCTGAATTTTATATCGATTATAAAAGAAAAAAAATTGCGGTAACAACAGACTTTACGTGCTTTTCCTAAATTAACATATAATCAGGCATGTCTTTCCTTTTTAGGTAATTTTCGTAAGAAATAGTATCTATTACATTCTCCCCTATGAAAATTTTTGTAGATCGATCACTGATACCTAGAACCCGGAACCACCACCAGTTCAAAACTTTATCTCCTTTTTTTATGGACACGATAACGTCCATAATTGTGCAGAAATTTCTTCCAAACTGAAGGGGCAGAATTCTCGGTAAAGATCGTTAATGGTGGAAATCGCACTAATGAAGGTGGAAATAGGGAGAATTTTTGTGAAAACCGAGAACACTTCATAACTTCTTGATTATTATGCATATAAAATCACTTTAAAGTTATTATTACTTCTAGGAAAAGGGCCAAAAATTTATGTATAACAGATTTTTATATCATTAAAAAATGGACTCGAGGGGCTAAAAAGATATTTATAACTCCGCCCATTCACACGATTTAAAATTCACTTATTTTTTTTTTTTTTTTTTTTTTTTTTTAATCTTCTTAATTTTATCTCAAATATTTATATTGACAAATTTCTGATAGGATGAACTCTTACAGAAACAAAAAAAAAAAAATATGTTTTGAAAAAAATATATTAACATGATTCTGATAAAACCTGCTCTTATAGAAAAATGAAGTTAAAACTTGTCCAAAGCTGCCATATAAAATTATTAAACTGGGTTTACCTCTAATCTTGATTTAATTTTCGTTAGTAAAGTTAGAAATTAACTTCGAAATGTACCTGTACCTGTAGGCCGGGCCGACAGGGATTTTTATAAGTTTGAGAGCGGAATTTCTAAACCAAAAATGTTGCATGCCATTCGAAACATAAATTGTAAGAATTTCACTTATTCTAAGTACATTTTTCATTTTATTAACTTGACAATTAACCCGTAAAGTTTTTCATTAAAAAATGTTATTTTTTTGTGCGAAATAACGAAAATTTTATTGATACTCATTTACATAAAACCTTTTATAAGATTCGTCAGATGAAAGTCGTCTTTCTGATAAAATGGTGAAAACATATATAGCACTGTAAATTTATAGTAGTTTCTGGCATTTAAAAATAAAAGGCCATATACATTTGTATAAAAAATATGCTGAACACACGGTATTTTCACATTAAAAGGATGTTACATGGGTTTTTATTTATTTATATTACTTGCATGTATAATAAATTGAAGTCAGGTAATTTATGCCTGTGTTCTAAAGCACATGTGAGTGTTTTTTGAGTAAAACAAGCGAGGCATTTATAAGCGGAATAAATAGAAAATACAGTAAGTGTAGTCTTAGAAATTGGATTAAATCTGGTACCTTTATCAGCGAAACACCAGGTACATCCCCCTCCCCCACCAATCTGTAAAAAAGTATGATCTAATGATTAGGATACTTTATGGAATTATTTGATCGCCATCAAGTGCAATTTTACCGAGAGTGTCTGATTATAGTGCATATATAAGCGTATGACGTATTTTTTGAGGGAATGGAAAATTACTAATAAAGACGAATCACTTTTATATACGGTTGCAAA
This sequence comes from Maratus speciosus, assembly GCA_963932465.1. Taxonomy (NCBI): domain Eukaryota; kingdom Metazoa; phylum Arthropoda; class Arachnida; order Araneae; family Salticidae; genus Maratus; species Maratus speciosus. The sequence goes on along the minus strand of OZ010786.1, from coordinate 537,682,724 downwards.
CATGGAGATACACGTAGACAACAGGTTTACAACCACAATTTTACATATTTAAATACAGGTAACACCAAGGATTGGTGTATTCCATTTTAATCGGTCAACGGATATGACCCTCTTTGCACCTCGGCTGAAGCTAAACTGTTGGGGGGGTAAAAGTTATTCAGTGGAAGGAACCAACACCCGTAGCGCCCTCTGGCCAATCACCAATAATATGCGTTACAATGTGCGACCGAAAGCATGCTGATGAGGAACCAGAAACTTTTGGCGTCTTACCACGCTTCGTAGCGGTTGCACGGGCAGCTCATCAGCATCTCGATATAGACTGAGTGCGGATGTGCTGTACATACCGAAAAGTTGGATTTACTCGGACGAGCTATCTCATAAGTTGTTAAGGATTTTTGAGTTAGGTTGGTATACAGACGATCTCTGCACGGCATGAATTTGGCACAGGATTTTTGCTTTGACTTACTAACTGGATGTAAAATCAACCGCACCTGATCTATAATTTGCGTAACGTAGTCGAATGTGCGCATCTCACGAGCGAACTGCAAATACGCGGCAGTGTGATCTGTAGTCGACCACTTTGTTGAAATCATTGCAAGTCTAACAGCTGCAAACGTTCTTTCCATGAGCCATTGTCATATCCTGTTAAAATAGCAAGTCGATGTTTTAAATCTGGAATTTTACGCTCAACAAAATTCGCCTGAGGATGATAAACAGGTATTAGACTTTGCTTATTGTCCATTACATGACATAACTATTGCATGACATCACCCACAAATTAGGGTTCATTATCACTAATTAAACTTCTTGATAACCCGGAACGTAAATATATTTCATTGAGAAATGTTAATGCACATCCCCTATCGGTAGGCTGTGATAATGCGAACAGCTCTACCCACCATGTTGCACAATCTACAACAATGAAAATCTATTGTTTTCCAGTTGTACTTTCGATAAGAGGTCCAAACAATTCTATAGAAAGAGTTTCTAATCTTTGAGCCATCATTGGAGTTTATAGCAGACCTGCTTGTTTTTGATTTGAGGTTTAATTTCTGTTACACTCAGGACAACCTTTATCGTTTTCTGATATAAATTTTCTCATACCTGTCAAGTAATATATTTTAATAATAGGACGGAAAGTTCCTTTGGCGCCATAATTTCTAGTGGTCGGGGCATCATGGTATTCTTTTAGGATCCATTCACGGTCCTGAATCGGAACTACGAATTGAGCTTCCTCGACTTCTGAGTCAGGGACATATTGGCATAGTGCATCTTGATTCATTAAATAACGTCTTTCGGTCCAGTTAACTAAATCTGTAGCAGTAGGGTTACTCTAAAAAAATTCAGTAATTTTCTTCAGCTCTCGGTATTTCAACTGTTCTTCTCGAATGACTTAAGAACTTTTAGTGGAAAAGTCCACCATTGCAGCATTCTACTCACATGAATCTTGTGAATACTCTGGGGGAGATAGAACACATCCACAACCACGTTTGCTTTCCCTGCGGTATACTGTATCTTTAGATTGCAGGAGTGTATCTGTAACGTCCATCGGCCCAATCTTTTGATAGGGATTTTTGGCTCATCAGCCAACGAAGAGGTTCATGGTCTGAGGTGATTGATTTCAGAACCTTCAATACATACTGGAAATTTATTTAAAACGCACACAACGGCAGGCTTCACACACTGTGGTGGAATAGTTACGCTCAGTAGAATTAAGAAGTCTGCTGACATATTCGACCAGATATTCCTCGGATCCTTCGCCCTGGAGTAGAACTGCCCTTAGAGTGTATGCATTGGCATATGTTTCAATAATCAACAGTTTTGTTATATAAGCTTGTTGTGATACAGGGGAAGAGACCAGGCATTGCTTTAGAAGAGCAAAGGCGTTTTCTTCTTCGGTCCCCTATTTCCTCTGAACATTCTTTTTGTAAGATTACTTGGAGGACTTTAAATATCAGCTAAATTTGAGCTAAACCTACGATACCAGGAACAAGTTTGTAAAAAGATTGCCCTTGTTTCACAGTCTTTGGGGAAGGTATATTCATAATGCATGCAATTCTTTCTTGTTCAACTTCATTTTCTTGTAATCCTGTGTCCGAGATACATGCGAACAAGAATAATGACATTTATCACGATTACCACGAAGTTTAAATTTAAACAGTCGTTCAAACACTAAACATACATCATAGAGATGTTGGTCATAGTTGAATTTCAGAGCAGTTGTATCATCTAGATATGTCAAAATTTTAACTCTGCTTAGTTCACAGTAGAATTTATCAATTAACCTTTGAATCGTAGCTGAAGCATTACGTAATCGAAAAGTCATTCTTATATAACGAAAGGTTCATACGGCTGTTTTATCTCTATCAGCGGGGCACATGATAACTTAAATTGTAATTGATCACGCCATTGGCACTAATATATGTTCATTTTATTGTCGGAGTGTACTCATAGACAGCTTTGGTAATATTTGGTTGACTGCGCGGTAATAAATATCCAACAATATTTTTTTTTAAAGAATACACGAGACGCTAAATACATTTCTACAAGGGTCAGCTAGGTGGGGAGGCCTACCAAATGGCTTAAGCACTCACAAGCCCCACCCAGCGGTTTCCATCTACTACCGCCGTCACCACACACACACACACAAACACACACAAAAAAAAAATAATAATAAATAAATAAAAGGCCCGAAGAAACCTACAGGAAAGCCAATTGAGAATATTAAGATTAAATACAATATAAGTACAATATATACACGATGGAAAGCCCAATTTTTACTGGGCGTTTACGAGAGAAATTTAGATATTTGTAATTAATAAGATCATGAGATAATAGATAATAGGATTTTTAAACTTGTTGGAGCGGCAAAAGCTCAATTACTCTGCAAAGCAGGGCGTTCTGCAAAAATACAATAAAAGCTACGTATATGTATACTAAATTAGAAAGAGATTCATAATTTTAAAAGTAATGTAGAATATAAAAAATAGGTAAAATAGTGAATAATTATGATGAATATTATATAATTATATACACACACAAAAGTTCAAAAGTCTATTGTTCTTGCAACAGTTCAATTATAGTTCAGTCGTGTTGTTTGTGGCTAAGAGTTTATTTTGAATTGGTGGTATCTGTCTATTTGTTAAGATACGTTCTCATCATCATCTATAAATGGCAAAACATTTTGAAACAAATAATGGTTGTTTTCTAAAACTTTCATACATTCAATTATCTTTTGACAAAATGATGGATTTGACAAAACCACTGAGAACCACTGAGACAAAGAAATTTTTGGAGATTTTCTTATATGGTAATATGATGTAAGGGTACAGTTAAAGATATAATGCAATGATGTAAATACATTTCTACAAGTTAAAACAATTTATAGGTATGTTGTCATATTTCTACAAGGTTAAACAATTTATCGATCTGTTGTCATAAATTATTTTAACACATTGCCGACGGGCAGTTTGTATCAAATCTGAATTTTAAAGCAGTAGAAGTCCCTGTTCTGAAAGTCATTTGTAAATTGCTGTTCTAAATAGGTTTCCCAAATTTATGCATCGATAAATATCTTTCAATGTACGAATTTAATATAAAACGTCTTACAATATAACAAAATATGGACAACATGATATAAATGCATTTTTTGTAAGGTTGCAGCACCTAGTCAATGAAGCTTTTTGAAAGAAAACTTCCTTTTTCCTCTCCCGTCTTGACTGTTTTAATAAAAGATAATTTTCTGCATATTACATTTCCCTAAATATCGTCTCGTATTAAAAAAAAAGTTTGAAACCATAAAAATAAATGCATCTTATAATACTAGCATATAAATTATTTAAAAACCTTACAGACAAAACATTCGCATAAACAACATTGCATCTCGAACAACTTACGAGAGTTTCCTATATTCTTAGGCCTTATTGTTGCATTGAAAGACGAAAAGAAATTATTGGTTTTCCACTGAGTTTCGAACAAAAGTATCGGATGAACTTTGAGTTTGAAATTGCTACCGAAAGTTCCCTGCGAAGTGAAAGCTTGATATCGGCTGAATGATTGTCGATTGAAGAGTAAAGGAAGAACTACCAAGTTATGTTCATAATAAGAATGTATTACATTTATTGATCTTTTCATGTAAATGCTAAAATACTTGTTATAATACTTACTGTTCAGTAAAGTAGCGCATGTTCGAAAGTTTGTTTAAATATTAGGTTATAATGGTTGTCCTAATATTGTCAGTTTTGTTTATTGGATTTATTTCTAAATCGGATTCCAAAATAAGTGCGGTTTTATGATGTTCTTGTGAAAGTATTGAAAAGCGCTATAAACAACATATTTTCTTAAATAACTTTATACTTTGAAGCACTTATATGATTTTCTTAATCATCTAAGGCCTTACTTTGCTTTGCGAAAGAAAAAATTTATTGCTTTTCCACGGAGTTTCGAAAAGACATATTGGGTGGAGTTTGTGCTTGATATTACTGCCGAAATTTTCTGGTGAAATAAATGTTTGATATAGGAGAAATGATTGTGTATTTAAGTGTAAAGAAAGAGCTACTAGACATCGCCACAGCAAAGATGGATTACATCTATTGATCTGAGCGTTTAATTACATGTGAAAATAGATGGTCTACATTACAGTTTTTTTATAATTGGAATTATGTTTGTAAATAAACGTATTACGCTACAATGAAATTGACAATATTGTTTACTGATTTTTTTCTAACTAGAAATCTAAAATAGTAAGCGTGGTTGATGAAGTTTTTTGTGAAGGTTGTGGAAAATGCCATACTGATCATATTTCCGTAAACAACATTATACCCTGAAGTTCTTATGAGGATATCTTAATCATTTAAAACATTATTGTTAATTGGAAGCCGAGAAGAAATTAATGATTTTATAATCACTTTCGAACAAAAGTATTGGCTAGACTTTGTGCTTAAAATTCTTACCTAAATTATTTTGCGAAATAAATGCTTAGGATAGATGTTTGTGATTTGGTGTAAAGGAAGTCCTACCAGTCATGATCATAATAAGAATGGATTGCATTTATGGATCTGTTCGTGTACCTGCAGAGGGTAAGCCATTAACCCCTTGCTTGTGATACCCGAACTCAGTTCGGGCATTAAAAATGCGCCGATTTTGAAATGCCCGAGCTATGTTCGGGCATGACAAAATTCAGTGTTTCAATACCATGAAGCTCGATGGACATTGAATTCATGCCAATTGATATAAATAATAATATTGTTGTATTAGTTTATATATTTATCTTGAAAATTTTATCGTTTGTTTTATTTTGCTATAATTTGAGCAAAAATTACTGTAATCCATTAACTTTCCCATAAACGTGAAAATATTGAATATGATAATTATTTCGTTTAAAATCTTATTATTTTTTTAAATAATCTATTTCTAACATTTTGTTGATTACAACGAACAAAGTTAAAGAGATTTTTTCCCCTTTTTGATACGTTTATCTCAAATATATTTACAGGCAACGGTGTAAAATATCTTATATATAAAATGTGGTTTCTAAATAAGTTATTACGCTATAATTTAATTCACTTTTTTCTTTTCTCAATTTATTTGTACTTTAGATTCGAAAGAGATTCTTTAGATTCTTTTTAAAATAAATCATATTTTCAAAAGTAAATATATTTTTTTAAATATACTGAATCAAAATTAAAGTAAAATAATTGAAAAAGACATGTTCTAAGTTTGAACCCTGTATCTTTAACGATTCTCGAGTTATAAGAATTTAAATATGCGAAATGGTGAAAAAACCTATCATGAAGAAAAACGCATTTTTATAAGAAGTCGTTTCCATGACAGCCATTGCTTGAAAGCTAAGTTTTAAAAACAAGCCAAAACGAAAAAATTTATATTTTTTGTTATAATTCAGATAGAAACTTGATTTAAATGCCATTTTAAGCAGGAAAAAAGAGAAATTGTTTATTAAATAAAATATTTTGCAAAATTTGAAGATTTTTGTGTCCACGGGACCCCCTTAAATTACAGCAATAACAATTTAAATCCCTTTCAAACTGAATTTTAAAGGATTGAAAAACACTTTGTGAAACTCAGACAAACTTCTTATTTATGATATAGCACGTTTCTTGTTTTAGTTTAATTTCAATTTGGGAATAAATAAAGTATTTTACTATAAACCCAAGTCCGCTGAGCTCAAAGGCATATATAGAAATTGACCCCGAACACGTGTTTGCGCTGAACCTATCTCATCTCGAGCGTGAAAAAAGATTTTGCAATTTTGACGAAAATAAAAATTTGTTGCAATTATTAACCAGATCATGAACTTCCAAAGTGTACATCATGGCTACCAGAAATTCTGATATTTGAGCACCAATATTTCCGAATAATAAATTTCATATTATTTAATCGCATATTTTTATCATTAAGAATTCCCGAATATTTCTTTTCGCAAACATTCGTACTCAACATTCAAAAGTTTTATTAGGTATGATATAAACGGTATCGCAGACACCTGCAATTTATATAGTCTTTATTGAAATATCTTCGAAATGTATAACTATATTGTGGGGATGGTAAAAATTATTAGAATTTTTTGCTGGACCTATTTGTAATTAAAATAAATGTGAGCATGTATATGTATACACACATACATACACACACACACATATATATATAATATTCTTTTTCATTAAACGAAAATGTTAAATGTAGATTTACTTTTTTTTCTTTTCTCCAGGTGAACTTTTAATTATAAATACACATATTGCGGTTTTGATGAAAAGTAAGACAATAGTTTATCTTTCAGCATCAGTTTTTTTTTTTTTTTTTTTTTTTTATATATATAATAATAACTAGTTGGATGTGCCAATCCCAAAACTTTCTTCTATCTTATACATCTTAATATTTCAAAACCTAGTTACACATGTTAATACTTCAATATTATTAGTTCAATATTATACCAACTTTGATTTTCATCTTAAATTACTGCTCAAGTCAATTAAACGGACTAAAAACGAATTAATCTATATCATGATATTTGTTAAAATCATTAATTTTTCCTTATTCTGTCGTTATCAGCTGTTTGCGAATAGTCGGCATAGCAGGAAGCGAGTTCCCGCCGCTGCATGAGCCGCCGATGCACAATAGAACTACGAAAAATCAAGAAAAGTATACAAAAATCGCTAGCACGGAGCCCCCTTACCGCGCAATATTTCCAAATTCAAGGAGAACCTGTTGGCCAAAGCCAAAAACAAGCACAAACATTTTGGTTCAATTGTATGCATAATTTTATACGCTGTTCGATGGTACAATAATGAAAATGGCACAGAGATCGGAATTATAGCGCACCCTTCTTTCGGAATTTTTTCAAGTTCAGGGAGGACTTGTTTGCCATAGCCAGAAACATGCACGAAAAATTTGGTTCAATTATATGGATAACTTCATACACTTTTCGATGGTACAATAATGAAAATGGTACAGACATCGCAATTATAGTGCCCCCTTCCGGCAGAATTTTTCCAAATTCAGGGAGGACCTTCGTGACATGGCCAAAAATAAACACGTAAAATTTGGTTCAATTCTATGCATAACTTCATACACTTTTCGGCGGTACAATATTCAAAATGGCACAAAAATTGTACAAAAATCGCTATTACAGCGCCCTCTACGAGCGATTTTTTTACAAATTAAGGGAGGACCTCCTTGCCATAGCCAAGAACTTAAAATTTTTTTGGGGTTCAATTCTATGCATAACTTCATACACTTTTCGATGGTGCAATATTCAAAATCGCACAAAAATCGCTATTACAGCGCCCCCTAACGGCGAATTTTTTGCAAATTCATGGAGGACCTGCTTGCCATATTCAAAAACTTAAAATAAAAATTTGGTTTAATTCTATGCATAACTTCATACACTTTTGGACGGTAAAATATTCAAAATCGCACAAAATCGCTATTACAGCGCCCACTACCGGCGAATTTTTTCCAAATTCAGGGAGGACCTGCTTGCCATAGCCAAAAACTTAAAATAAAAATTTGGTTCAATTCTATGCATAACTTCATACACTTTTCGATGGTACAATATTCAAAATCGCACAAAAAACGCATTTACAGCGCCCCCTACCGGCGAATGTTTTCCAAATTCAGGGAGGACCTGCTTGTCATATCCAAAAACTTAAACTAAAAATTTGGTTCAATTCTATGCATAACTCCATACACTTTTGGATGGTACAATATTCAAAATCGCACAAAAATTGTTATATCAGCGCCCCCTACCGGCGAATTTTTTCCAAATTCCGGGAGGACCTGCTTGCCATAGCCAAAAACTTATAATAAAATTTTGGTTTAATTCTATACATAACGTCATACACTTTTTGATGGTACAATGGCGACAGACAGACGGACAGACGGACAGACGGGCAGACGGACAGACGGACACACAGACAGACAGACATTTTCTATAAACATGTTTTTTGGAATTTCTGACCCCTAAAACATGCAAATCCGTCGAAAACCGGAAGTCGAAAAAAATTTCGATTACAATACTTCCTTCTATTGAAGATAGAAGAAAGTAAAAAGGGTAAGTTGTTATTATTAGTTATTTTTTACAACAAATGCATTTTATTAATAGCAACATCTACACCAGACGAATTGATATAATTATTTTATTATATAATATTTATTTATTTTCAAAACTAAACTTTATACCTTTAAATTTCTGCGGAGACAATTGTTTTTCTCTTCTGCTTATATTCTAAATTATTTTCTACCTATATTTTGTCGTAAACTGTGTCTAAATATTATTACTTTTCACACGTAAAAAGTTTAAGAAGATTATAATTTAATTTAAAACATTCTTTAAAAATATTAGCCAAGTATAAGAATTGATGAATCTTCTCAAAATAATAATGTAATAATATGTATTTTATTTTTAATTACAGAAAGAAATATTCATAAGTTTTAATCTTTACCTGAAAAACTAGAAAAATCCTGAAAATGCATCAATTGAAAACAATAAAACAAGTACAATAGTTCTACACTTCACAAACATTTATATCTGTAAAAGTAAGAAAAATAAAATGAATGAAACAAAAAACATATCAAAGTAAACAGGTTTAAATCGCGGTAGAACGTGTGGCAATTACAAATAATAAAACGTAAAAATTGTCTCTTAATTTAGTTATTGTATTTACATCCAGTTTAAGTTTTTTTTTTTTATTATTATTATTTTTTTTTTTTTTTGAAAATCTAGAGTATTTTTCAAACCAAAGAGATTAAAAATGTGATATTTGTCAGATATTTTTTATGTTTTCATCACATTGACTGTGTTTATAATTTAGATTTTATTTTGTTTAAAATCATGTTTATAAGCACAAACATCGTTTCCTTGCAGTTACAAATCGATTTCAAAAGTTAGAAGGCAATTTTAGAACTTTAGAATTAGACTCGATGTTTCCAACCTCTAACGAACACTTTAAACTATTGTCTCTCAAAATAGCCTTCAGTCAATAACTTCAAAATCGGTGAGCCGATAGTTAATTCAGTTTTTATTCTTTAAACTTGTCCCATTTTGTAAATCATTGATGTCATATTTATTTAGTGAACTGAATTTTTTTATGTTTCCTCTACTTTGTCTGTGCTCATAACCTTGATTTTATTTTGCTTAAAAGTGTCTTTATAAGCACGAACATCGTTTCCTTGCAGTTACAAATCGGTATCAAAGGTTAGAAGGCAATTTTAGAACTTTGGAATTAAACCCGATGCATCGAACCAGTAACGAAAACTTTCAACTATTGTCTCTCAAAATACTCTATCAATCAATAACTTTAAAATCGGTGAGTCTATAGTACTCCAGCTTTTAATCTTTAAATTTGTCCCTTTTCATAAATCATTCGTGTCATTTTTATTTAGTGAAATACATAAAATGTCTCTGAAATACTGGTATCAGTTTTTAGTGTTACATTAATTTAGCACTTTTTATTAGAAAATTCATATTTTATATTGAATCAATACCGTATCACTAAATATGCATATTTTTGAAAAACCTAAATATTTCGTTAGCTTTTTACTCAAAAATTAATTTGTGTGTTTCATTGTTGTAGGTTAATTACACACTTATTTAACGAGCACACCGCTTAATCCACTTTTATTAGAAACGCTCACGACACAATTGTGTTGCCCAGCCATCATATTTTGTGTGACATGTGTGTGAGCATAAATTACATTATCATAAAAAATAATATAAGTATTAAAATTAAAATTATAATTATAATTTGGTTTTGATTTTTTTTTGTAACCGGAGGTTTTTCTTCGTTAATGTTAAGAAAAATATTGCATACAAAAATATGAAAATCGATGGTATTATAGAGAAATGTTTGATAAACACGCTGACGAAGAGAGTTTTCAAATCGTAGAAGTGTTTTAAGAGATATTTAATGCTAAATGGGGATAAATTCGTTCGACTAAAAACGTTTTATAGGAGCAAAAACTATACATGGAAATTTTATCATTTTTAGATGATTTTACACGTTTGAAGTTCCCCGTGTGCAGACTGTATTTCTTTTTTTTAATTTGACTCATTTTTTTAGGTTTTATTTCTATTTTAAATTCAAATTTTCAGCATTTCGAGAGATATTTTTTTACATATTTTAAAAATGGTATTAGTTAAAACTGTTGCCAACTGTATAACCAGCGCAAACAATAATGTTTGCTTCAAATTAAAAATTTATTTACACGTTGCTATTATAAACAGAAAAAAAAACATTTCAAATTAGAATTAAATAATTATGTATAAAAAGCAGGGACTTATTAAACATTACATCATAAAAATTATATTTACACGTGAATTTTAAAAAAGAGAAAAGATATTGTAAAATAATAAATTCATTAACATGCGTTAGAATTCTTAAATAGGAAAAATTACGTCGCATTACAGTTATTACAAAAAATGAACAAAAAATAATTCCCCAATCAAAGAGAAATGAATAGAAACCCGTTCATAGTGAGATCGCCACAGTTTATTAAATTATAATTCAATTTTCCGAAATCTTTTTAAAGCCTTTGAATTTCATGAATTTCCTGCTAAGGTATAGAGTTGATATGTAATTTTAAATTAGTTTGAGATATAAAAGTGTGTTATTGAAAAAGTAGTTCATATTAAAAAGCTTTAACTGGTAATATTATTTATTTATTAAAGACGTTTTTTATTAAAAATAAAAATTGCAAAAAAAAGATGTTTTGAAAACAAATTAATCTAAATATCACATACATATATTAAATAACTGCCAAATATAAATCTTTACAAAATATTTTTGATTGAAAAACACTGCGCAAGAATTTTAACTGTTCCTGTTTTAACTTTAAATTACTTAATTAAAAGAAAAAAAACGTACGTGTATACATACGTTTCTTTATCATAAAATATTTGTAATACTAATTTTATAATATACGTAGTAAATTAAGGTGTAAATTATGCACTAAAATTTTTTTATCTCACCTGTATCTCTACTGTCAAGTTCGATAAATAAACCTTACGCAGCACAGTGATGCTAAAAAACACATAAAATTTTTGAATACATAAAAAACTAAAAATTTTAAATTTAACAAATAAAATAATTTCCTTGAAACTACAATATTAATTTTAAATATTCGCTTTATGAACCAACGAACCAATGCAAATCCATACGTAGTGCCTACGATGGTCATCGCCATTATTTACATACAGACAAATGTGATGAGTCGATAAATCTTAATACGCATATGTTGAACATGTGGGATCTGAAAACAAATTCTGAAGAATTGGAATTTTTCATAGCCAAGGAAATTGTGTCACCTAATAAAATTACAAAAACTATGTATTAAATATGGAAAAACAATTCTTTATAAAATTCCTTGCACCTTGCACTAATATGAATATAAAAAAATATACTTATTAAATTGAAATTAGTGATAATTAAAGCATTCAAAAAGGATGCTATTTTAACAACCCAGCTTTCAGAATATATTGCGGACGCCAATTATGAACTTATGAACTTAAAATGTACATAAAGAAGTCAATTAACCTCTTAAAGCACAAATAATTTATTTATCAGTTAAGCTTTATACTGTCTTCTATAAAAATATTCAAAACATACAATTTCTAATTTACGTTGCATGATATATAAAAGGTATCACGAGAATAAAAGATGAGAGAATAATAAAAAATAAATCAACATGATAGTAGATTGTAGATTTAACAATTAGTTTTGCTTAAAATATACATATTCATCTTACCATAAAGATATCCATAATCATGAAAATTATTAATCGGCCCACATCCATTATTATCCTCTTAATCGTGTGTCCTTATAAATACGAGCTCAATAGTCATATTTCTTGTAGCTGACCGTAAATGTTCCTTCAGCATCATAGAAGTGCTTGTCACAGTTCATTTTCAGCTTTTCCAAAACTTTCATAGCTCGTGAAAAGGTTTCTTAATTTAAAATTTATAGCTTCCTTTAAAAATAATAGTTGAATGAAAAATAAAAATTGTTTGTTATAATTATTTCCGCTAGTACGAACCAGTGGGAAAATAACCGAACGAGACCAGTAACGTTCTGAAAAACCACACCACTACTCTCGAGACAAAAATCTGCGCAAAACAGTTTCATGCACAAAGAAATACGATATTATGATATTCATCAGTTGCTTCACTCTCTTAATCTCCTAACGCTTTATGGTGTTTAGAATTTGCAAGCCATATTATTGAACTGAAAGTTTCGATCTAAAGTATAAGGTAAATTTGGATTTTTAAAATACTATATTATATCGGAAACAAGAAAGAAAAATCATGCGCTAAACATAGATTATGAAACACTTTCCAACACTTCCTGAATGCTTCAAAAAAAAATCTTCGTTATTTAGGGAAATAAGGTATATAAGATAACCAAGTAAACATTTTAGAAAACGCATAAAACAAATGAAAAACTGATTTTAGCAGTTACCGTCCATAGCAAATACGTATTCCAATTCTTTAGAATATTCCTGTATTTGATCTGTAGGTTGATATACAGGGTGATTCAGCTCGTCGGTGACAAACTTTAAGGATCGATAGAACACACCTAGACGAACATTTTTGAATAGGGAATGTAGGGTCCCTCACGCGATGGTAAGGCGCTAGGCGCTTTCGAAAATTTGGGTGCCGAAATTCGAAACGTCATAAAAACTAGGGAAATGGTTAGATTTTCTTGCTTGTTGCGTCGAAATGATTCTGTTTGTTTAGACTTTCTTCAGTACCAATTTGATAAGCGTATCTCTTAAAACATGGATAGGGGGCGCTGCAGACTTTGGAGAGCTAGACAACAACTTTAAGCCCGTTATTTTGATAATTTAACACATGCTCGCCAAAGTTTATACTCTAACTTAAAGTTTGAACCCAAAAGTAGAGCCCTGCAAAAAGCGTAAGAGCCGGAATAAAATGTCAAAGTACAGGGTGGTCGAAACTCGAAGGCTCCTAGGAGATAAACAAACAGATTTCTTGACTTATGGCATGCATTTTCATGATTCTGTTTGCTGGGGCTCTCTGAAACTCAGTTGAACGGTACAAAAAGAAACATCGATAGGGGGCGCTTTGGGCAAAAAACATAATTCGTTGACATTTCGGACGCTAACTGGAAACGGGGCGCTACGATCAGTTAGAAACAAAACAAGAGAGTAATTTACTTATCATAAGAAGCTATTAAAACTGCAGTTTGTTTGTTTTTTTTTTAACAAACATAGCTGGTTTCAATCATGCACAATGCGCGCAATAAAATTTACATAAGGTGCTTTTTGCTGATTTATGCAAAAGATATCGTACCATATCGATATGCAAAAGATACGTAATGCGTAGACGACAACGCGAGATGACGTAGTTGTATGAGCAGACACGTCTTTTGAACGTGCGGTACCTACTTAAGCTTCGGGTTACTTGTCTGCAGATCGGTAGTAGGATGGAACGGTACACAAACTCTGAATTGGCTGACATGCATTTGGCGTATGGCGCTGCTGGTTGTAATGGACGAGCCGCTCAGCGGTTGTACGCCGAGCGTTACCCCAACAGGCAAATCCCCTGCCATGCCTTCTTCGCTCGAGTACACCAGAGGTTGTCCACAACGGGATCTTTCGACGGAGGCAGGCCTGAACGGGAGCGATCAGTGAGCACCCCCGACAACGAAGAGGCTGTGCTTAACCTGGTTGAGGACAACCCAGGTCTTAGCACGAGAGATATCGCCAGACATGTTGGCATTTCGCAAGCAACTGCGTGGCGCATCTTACGTTCCCGGAATCTGCACCCCTACCACATCCAGCGGGTGCAGTTGCTCAGAGAGCAGGATTTTGGCCCTCGAGTGGAATTCTCAAGATGGTACTTGGCGATGAGATCCAGGGATCCCCGTTTTGTAAACAGCATTTTGTTTACGGACGAGTCCACCTTCAGCCGGGAGGGAATGTGGAACGCCCACAACAGTCATGTGTGGTGTGATGAAAATCCACATGAAACCAGAAGCCGAGCAGCCCAGGAGCGTTTCTCAGTAAATGTGTGGGCCGGCATTCTGGGGGATTGCCTCATTGGCCCTTATTTGTTACCTGAACGGCTGACAGGTGGAAATTACCTGATTTTCCTGGATCAAGTGCTGCCGCAGCTTCTGGATGAGGCGCACGTACCCGAAGGTTCGCGTCGCCAGATGTGGTTCCAGCACGATGGAGCTCCGGCCCATTACACGAACGACGTGCGTCTCCATCTAAACGCAAGGTATGGCCAGCGGTGGATCGGGCGTGGGGGTCCAGTTCACTGGCCTGCCCGATCACCAGACCTCACCTGCTTGGATTTCTTCCTTTGGGGTTACCTGAAGGCCGAGGTATACCATACACCTGTCAGCAGTGCTGAAGAACTTGTGGCGCGCATTGTGGCAGCTGCAGGGCAGATCAGAGATACTCCTGGCATTGTTGGAAACACACACTCCTCAATGCGACGGAGGTGCGAAGCCTGCATCATGGCCCAAGGTCGAAATTTCGAGCATCTTCTGTAGTGTTATTTTTTGTAAATAAATTTCCAGTATCATTGATGTTTTTGGTCTAAATTTATTCAGAAGTGTTGAGCAGAGGTAGAAAATGTGTTTTCATTATTACTAACTGATCGTAGCGCCCCGTTTCCAGTTAGCGTCCGAAATGTCAACGAATTATGTTTTTTGCCCAAAGCGCCCCCTATCGATGTTTCTTTTTGTACCGTTCAACTGAGTTTCAGAGAGCCCCAGCAAACAGAATCATGAAAATGCATGCCATAAGTCAAGAAATCTGTTTGTTTATCTCTTAGGAGCCTTCGAGTTTCGACCACCCTGTACTTTGACATTTTATTCCGGCTCTTACGCTTTTTGCAGGGCTCTACTTTTGGGTTCAAACTTTAAGTTAGAGTATAAACTTTGGCGAGCATGTGTTAAATTATCAAAATAACGGGCTTAAAGTTGTTGTCTAGCTCTCCAAAGTCTGCAGCGCCCCCTATCCATGTTTTAAGAGATACGCTTATCAAATTGGTACTGAAGAAAGTCTAAACAAACAGAATCATTTCGACGCAACAAGCAAGAAAATCTAACCATTTCCCTAGTTTTTATGACGTTTCGAATTTCGGCACCCAAATTTTCGAAAGCGCCTAGCGCCTTACCATCGCGTCAGGGACCCTACATTCCCTATTCAAAAATGTTCGTCTAGGTGTGCTCTATCGATCCTTAAAGTTTGTCACCGACGAGCTGAATCACCCTGTATATACTATATAATGGGGAAAATTAGTTTAGCAAGAAAACGTACAATAGGTTGAAATTTCACTTTCAGCAATTTATACTAATAGATTGAAATATACTTGTATACTTTTGTACAACCCTGTAGTTAACTTTGTACTTTTATTACATGTCACTATTTAGCTAAAATTTAATTCAAACTAAAATACTCTTAAAAATAATGAAATCACATTTCCAGAAATTATCATTTATAGACGGCCACGTATCTAATTCTTTGCGTGATCCTGCATATCATCTATATTCTACAAACATTTCTTAGTAAACTAAATGCAGTTCAGCGTAAAAATGCATGACTCATTTAAAAACCACTTTTAAGCTATCTGCACTCATAACCAGTAACCATTAGGAATTATTTTGTGTAGCCCTATATATAAATCATAGCATTTATACACACCATATACTATTCATAAATATAGTGAAACATAAAAGAGCATAAGATAATTAAAAATGCATTTCCAGTAATCATCGCTACTGTATAGAGTATTTCGGATACAATATAGTATCTCAAATATTTTGTGTGTCCATGTAAATGCTATGCACTTCGTATTATACATGAAGCAACTTATACTAAAGCTCAGCGACGTATATCAATTTCATTATATATGAAATAATTTAACATAATTAAAATACGCCGCAAAACAATTCCCTCCACCCCTATATCATTATGTAACTAAATTCTTTTGTATGGCCCTGTAAATGTATAATAAATATTCTTTGAACCCGCTATTCTACAGAATGCATAGTTTAGTGCACTTAATAAATGCATGAAAGCGTCTAACATCATTAAAAATTCTTTTAAACGATTTCTTCCCATAGGCCGTAATGTAACGGAAAAATTTTGACTGCCCCTGTAAATGAACTAAACATGCTAGAAACGTCATTTGAAATAGGGAAAGTTCTACATTAAACATCAATAACATTCAAAATTTTCAGGGCAATCCGAGTATGTTTACGGGAGTTAGAGCGCAGACAGACGGACAGTCAAACCGAAGTCATAAGCGATTTTCAACTTTGTTGGAAAGTGTTAAAAACGAAGCATTACTGTATATTTTAATAATTGTAGGGTAAGTTGGTGCATGATTGCGCTAGGTATTCTATTAAATAACAATAAATGCAAATATTTAAGAGATGATGTAACAGTTTATATCCAATCTTAAATTATGAAGTTGACAAAAAAATTTCAATAATCAACTTTTAAGAAACACTTTCGGTATTATTTGAAAAAAGATTATTCTCCTGAATGCGCACTTTTCAACAACAATTGAGGGCAAGTGTGCGCAGCAAGTATGCAAGAGTGCTTAATATAAAAAATGGAAGCTTTTCACTCACATACGTCACATTTGTAGTGACCACTACCGGTGTAGTCTGAAAACACTTCGAGCCACCAATCTCTGTAAAAAATACACTCAATCTAAGCCTCTATTTTTTATCTCTATAGATTTCTAATACGTATGGAAACATTTACAGTTTTTTTCTTTGGTGTAATTTTTCGCTTCTTGAGTTTACTTTCACTCTTTTTTTTATGTAAAG
Organism: Maratus speciosus; assembly: GCA_963932465.1. Taxonomy (NCBI): domain Eukaryota; kingdom Metazoa; phylum Arthropoda; class Arachnida; order Araneae; family Salticidae; genus Maratus; species Maratus speciosus. The sequence goes on along the minus strand of OZ010786.1, from coordinate 537,665,397 downwards.
TTTTTCACTTTTCTTCTGCAGCGTGATCTTCAAACTGCATTTTTTGCGGTGAACTACTTAAAATTTCGATTTTCTGCACATCTCATTATATTATCGCAGCATATCTGGATACAGTGACAGCTCTGTTAATTTGACGCAATATGGAGTTGTTAGAGTCGAATCTATACCTTGCGAAACCGAAGTTGGGTTTATTTTACATTGAGCGTGCTTATTTTCTTTACATAGCTTTTCTGCCTTTTCTAAAGTATAATTTTCATTTGAAAGCAGTTCTCTTTCCTCCTCATTTTCAGAGTGATCTGTGACAATGTGGTACACAAAGTTTTGATTCTAATGGTCTTTCTAACGACCTTGCTCCCTGAATAGTCAGTATATAAAATAAGGTTTTTTGAAAGGCTATAGAACCGTTAATTTAAATCCTGCTTTAGCAACTGCAGCAGTATTTTCACAAACAGGTCCGCACTTATGCACATTTTGGCACTGCGCAGTCTTGCACTGTCGTCACTAAATATCTTTAAAACTTCAGTAATGGCATCTAATGATTAAAAAAAAAAAATCCAAATTACTTAGCTGAGAGGTAGTCCAATAATATCCTAATCCATAAAACCAAAAAAAAAAAAAAAAAAAAAACATAACGTAGCGTTGTAATCTTTATTAAGATCCTGTTTTAAAACTAAAAATATTAACGTAGAGTTGTAATCTTTATTAAGATCCTGTTTTCAAAAACCATAATTATTGTAACGAGAAGTTCAAAGTCACATTTACTCTTCTGAATCATTTAACATTTCTCCAAAATACGGAGTTTTATTTCACCATAAAATTATCACGCCATCACATCGTTTAGAACTGTAGATAAATGCAAAACTCTTGGCATTAGATATTCGCTCTGCGTGTGTGTACCCTTGTACACCGCGCACTCTTGCATCACCTTACAATATATTTATTTTTTTGTGCATTACAGAATGGATTGATTGTATGCACTGTAAAAAAACGACATTTTTACAATACAAAGTACTGTTCATCTCGCGCACAAACTCGATCACAGTTGAATGTACTGTATCTTTCTTTAATTTCCTGACTATTTAAACATGGAAAATAAAGTAGTTGGGTAAAATTAACAGAACAATGTACTGGCGTCCAAATTGCCATTACATTGTACTGTTAATTTTACGCAAGTACTGTATTTTTCATGTTTAAATAGTCAGGAAACCAAAGAAGGTACAGTATATTCAACTGTGATCGAGTTTGTGCTGGCCAATTTACAGTGTTTTTTTTTTACAGTGTGGATGTAATTGGGCACTTCTATGAAAGATTTTATAACATAGAATATTTTATTTTTAAGTAAGGCATCTAACAATACTTTGAAAGATTTTTTTTTTTATTTTATTCATTTGTTTGAAACAGTGAGTTTCAAACAAATTTCGTTTTTGAATTATTAAATACATTTTAGTTTACTATAATTTTTTTAATTAGAAAAAAAATTTTTTTTCAATATTTGGATTAATTTTTTTTAACTATAAACATGAGGTCTGTTTTTTTTTTTTTTTTTTTTTTTTTTTTTTTTATATATATAATAGCGAAATTTCACTATACGTTAAAATATACACTCATGTCCAAAAATAAAGGATAACTGACCGGAAGCTTCAGATTTTTTCGGATTGTCGAATACCTTTTGAAAATCTTGATGAATTATTCTTGAATTTTCAGAATATTAGGAATTGTTTGAATTCTTATTTCTCAGGAAGTTCTAATCGGGAGGACAATTAGGGGGTCAATAATAAATTTAATAATAAAATAATATTTATGATTAGTTATGAAATAGAAATTGCAGAAAATTGTATGCCACTGTGTTAAATGACTATTTAGGTCCTGTTCTATGTTTGTGTGCGTTTGTTTAAGCATAGCCCTCATATTCGCGAAGATGTTAACGTTTCTGTGAAAATTTCAAAAGTTTTTTGTTTAAAGCCTAAAGTGTTTTCATCCAAATTTAATTCAACTTTCCCGAAATCTGACAAAGAATTTTAGAAACCATACCCTGCAATTAAAACATAAATATCCTTAATATTTGATGAGAAATGGGCATTTGTGTGACATAAATGTTAAATGCGCACGTATGGAAGATTTAAATTTTTTTATTTCCTAATTTGGTACTCAGCTATTTAGGGCAACTTCTATAAAAAGTAAGTCAAATATTGTGAAACAATTGAATAGATACAGTGAGATCAGAAAGAAACACTGAACTGATAAAATCTGTTATAATAAACCTACTTTTAGGAATCAACTCACTACAATCGCCATTTGGATCCGTTCTGGGATGCCGTGACAGTCCAATGCCGCCCGAGCGTCGTGGCGATGCCGGTAACGACATTACGCCTTAGCGTACCTCTTAAAAGAGCCAGTGCACCCGGAACAACATCACCTGACAGTGAGGGAAAGATGTAGTGATGGAGAAAGTTGCAGCAGTGGCCGGTGCAACACTTCGGCAACGCCGCAGTCCCTGACAAGGGCCGGAATACACAAGCTAGCAAAACGCTTAAAATTTAGCTTTATTTAAGAAGAAAGTTTAGCTTTATTTAAGAAGAGATTTTGTATAAGAAAATATTGGTACCGAAGAATTTATAAATATAAATATAAAATAAAATTATCTAAATTATAAATTTTAAAAAAATATCCTAATATCGTACACAGGAAGAAATCCTACAAATGTTTGTTTTTTTATCTATGGTTTCTTTCATAAGAAAAAGTAAAATTACTCTATCACTTGACACTAGTGATTCTATAGCAGGGTTGTCACGCTTCAGGAAATTTTCCAGGTGAAATATCAGTATTTGTTTATAGAAAAGTAAATCTAGGTAAAACGCTCATAATTTAGCTTTATTTAAGAAGAGATTTTGTGTAAGAAAATACTGGTACCGAAGAATTTCCTAATCTGGTAATGCCCTGAATTGTGGCAACCCTGTACAGTAACCGTACATGTTCCAGTTTTTGATATAGGTTATGTGAAAACTAATTAATTAAGACACATTTGATAATTCTATTGCATGTGAATTTATTAATCTCTTTTTAATTGAAAAATGATGTTTTAAATGGAAACAATACCCGTTTTGTGGCTGGGTTTCATTCTATCCCATTAAAGAAAGAAATAGAATGGCTTATAGGAAAAATATAAAGTAAAAGTTATCATGTGCTTTTATCAATACCACCCACAAATTATGTGGTGGCTTTCATTTAAGTTTATGAAGATTTATGAAAAAATGTATAATTTATAACTGTGTCAGGGCAATATTTTTCCAGAAAACTTTCATTGTAGTTTTTCTTTACGTATACTACTCGTATTTAAAAAATACCATATTTACCGTCTATACAGGCAATTAGGTTTTGTAACAAAAGAGACTAAAACATCGAATTATATAGACAATAAATCCTGCGTTATTGAAAGAAATATAGTCAAGAAGATCATTTCTGCAGTTCATAAATTGAATAAAATGAATCTTTATTAATGGGATAGGTACAATATATTAAAAAGCGGATATAAAAATTGATAAATTCGGATATTGCGAGACTTCTAAATGGATAGTTTAAGTACATGCCGTTGCTACTTAAATATAGATATATATTTATTGAATACAACTTGTGCAACAAAATCATAGCCAAATGGATGAATATTTTATTGTTTTAGTATAATATGTCTTCATAAGTCACATTTTGTATTAATTGTTCTTTTCTATAATGAACTGAAAATATATTTCTATTTTTTTATATTTAACCAAACTGAATTTTCTACCCACCAGTGACCTATACGTATACGATTCTTAACACTGTAGTAACATACAACCTTAATTTATTTTATACCCATTAACCAAAAATCGTTCACTGCGTTTTTCCCTTCTATTATATTATGTTAACCCTTTCAGGGCAAAGTACTTTCAGTACTAAAATGTTGAAATAAATTACGGCATCCGAATTTAGGCATCGGTATTTGGAAATAAGAAAAAGGCTATATTTCACATGCATATTAAATGAAAAAAAATTTAGCAAAATTCTGGAGCCATTATGGCGTTTGGGAAATAAAATTAAGTGCTTTCATAAACATACCACTGCCCTTGAAAGGGTTAACACTATAATAGAACATCATACATTTACTCATTTATGCTCACATTAATTCATAGATAATGCATTAAATTTAAAAATTAAAACTTAAATTGTCAAAGATTTTGTATCTGCTGTCTACACTAAATTACTATTTAGTGTAGTAAATTAATAAGTACACAAGGTACAGACATTAATTGATATAATTCTAATAATTGTAGTGAAATCGAAATTGAAAAAAGTTTTGTATCTTCAAACTGCAACTATTCTCTATTTACTAACTACAGATGGTACAGACATTAATGGATAGAAAAACAATCATTGCAGTAAATTGTAAATTGTAAAATGTTATGTATCTGCGACTACCCTATTTCGTTATATTTAGACTATAGACGGTACACCCATTAATGGATATAATTGAAACGGTTAAAGTAAAATCTATATTGCAAAAGTCATGTATCTTCAACCTGAAATAATTAATTATCGCCAAAATACAGACGCGTAGAGATGTTTAATTCAGACTGCCTATTTAGACATCACATATTAATATATAACTTGTTGGATGTGCCAGTGCCAAAACTTTCTTCTATCTAATCTCAATATTTCATTTTAATTAGTTTTTATAGAATTTTTATTAGAATTATGCATAACTTCATACACTTTTCGATGGTACAATATTGAAAATTGTACAAAAACGGCTATTACAGCGCCCCTTCTGGCGGAATTTTTCCAAGTTCAGGTAGGACCTTCTTGCCATCGCCAAAAACATACACAAAAACATTTGGTTCAATTCTGTGCATAACTTCATAGACTTTTCTATGGTACAATATTCAAGATGCACAAAAATCGCTATTACAGCGCCCACTACCGGCGGAATTTTTCCAAATTCAGAGAGGACTTTCTTGCCATTGCCACAAACATACACAAAAAATTTTGTTAAATTCTATGCATAACTTCATACACTTTTTAATGGTACAATATTCAAAATCCACAAAAATCGCTATTACAGCGATCCCTACCTGCAGATGTTTTCCAAATTAATGGAGGATCTGCTTGCCATAGCCAAAAAATTTAAAAAAAATTTGGTTCAATTCTATGCATAACTTCATACAATTTTTGATGGTACAATAGCGACACACAGACATACGGACACACGGACAAACTGACATTTTGTATAAATGTCTAATTTATACATACATGTTAAATACACATGTGTTTTGTGATCTCTGACCCCTAAAACGTGTAAATGTGTCGAAAACCGGAAGCGAAAAAAAATTTCGATTACAATACTTTCTTCTAATGAAGATAGAAGAAAGTAATAAAGGGAGTGGGAGCGGAATTCATATGTTGTTTTTTTTTTTTTTTTTTTTTTTTTTTTTTTTGTTTTATATATATATTAGGGTGGAACTTAAGTATAGGGTAAAAAAAAACTTTTTTATTTTAATGTGTAATAGTGAAAACTTTTTTTCCTTTTTGGATGTCTAAACTTTTGGCTGAAAATGTTTTTTTAAATTAAGTTGTTTTCCGGTTCCTCAAGGAGGTCAAAATTTGGAAATTTCAGTATAAAGTAACTTAAAGTAAACAACGTAGCTGTTAGCTCATATCTTCTTTTATTTAGCAAATACTATCCAGAAGTCACCACGAAGAGGTGGTTAAATATCGACTTCCACCCTCCTTACCTCCCTTTGTTATGAATTAATTAAATTGGATATTCAACCTACTGTCTTTTTAGGCAAACTTTGTCATTACATTGTGGGAATTCAACTTTCCCAAGATTAAGCCATCTTTTGCTTAATATTTAAAGACGGTTGACTCAGCTAGCGGGACAATTTTGACACACGTTTTCCACTGTTTGAGTATGACAAGGAAAATCTAAAATTCAGGTGTATCCCCTGTTTGTACTTTTTTTTAAGTTCTTCATCCAATCAGACCGTCAAGATAGGATCAATGTTTTTATAGTCTATAATTTCAATATGTTCGCATTTTTCAAGTACTTTCCTACTGGTCCAGAAAATCCTTTTGTACCCGTAGTTTTTCCAGCAAGATGTTGAAGTAAGTATCTAAGAAAAAGTTCATTTGCATGTAATAATCAAATTATCCATTATAAAGTTTTTAGGGTATTGCTTCCGATGTTTTAACAACTCCAGATTTGCATCCTGCATTAAAGGTGTTTCTGTTTCACCTAATAACTCTCAAACTTGAAATGTCTGTATTATTACTTTGAAAATACACCAAAATTGCAGTGGCTATATTAATATAAGAAGAAGATGTCAATGAAATATGACCAATATATTTTATCCTGGTTTTTGAACTGAGACCAGATGTTCGTCTTTAATGATTCTTTATACTTTTTTCCCCTCTGCTTCAGTTATCATAGCGTTATCCTTTCTGCCATCAAAATACTAACCTTCTAAAATTAACTCATTTCGTCTTTCCTGTTCTTTCAAATTCTCCCTTTTCTTTTCTCTTTGTCGTCTTCAAGTCCTTCTTTCAGTTACCTTTTCTTTATTATCATCAGAAATACCCATATCTTCTAAGGTGCCATTTGCAATCAAATTTGGAGTTCTGTCTAATACTCCGGTTCTTTCACCATATTGATTATCAAATTCAGATTTAGAAAAACAACCGATTGAACTATTTCCTTCCGAACTGATTTTTACACTTGACGATCATTCAATCAAAACATCATTTTTTTGTTTTAAAATAACTTTTTTCCTTGATATTTCCATTTCCAGTCTTGCTACACATTTTTTGTAGTTTTTATATCTATTGATCCTATTGCCATCACCCCATCTCTTTTTGGTCTTTGAGAAAGTGACGTTCTTGTTCTGATACACGATAATATTTAGTGCTTTTACACAAAGAAATGTTTTTTACAGGATTACCTAACATTTTACAATTTTATATTGGATGTGGGATTATTCTTTCTAATCTTAATATTTTTCTTCAAATTTTGACATTTCCCGCACTAGTCTCTAATCATTTTTTATGATTTGTGTATCAGAAACCATTGGAATTGAAGGTCTCAGCAATACACTTTTAATTGTATCAACAGCTTTAGATATTTTAGAAATAGTGTGTACCAGATTCCAGCTGTCAGATTTTAAGTTAAATTGAACCCAAAAATAATGTTTCATAACTTCTTCAAATGTTCGTCAAAGATGACAGTCTAATGTTAATTGTTTTGGTTCACGAAATACAGGACACTTCAACAATTATCTAGATTTAGGTACATTAACAGACTTTGTCACTTATGACACCGAATGTTTATCGAAAAATAATTAAAGAAACTGTTAACACCTGTTAAAATGGACTAATTTGTTATGTGTCGCAGCCAAATAAATCAGAGACAATGAAAGCCGACGCCCACAACGCTGGCTTCTACAAAAGTCAAATAAAGTGGGGCTAACTTTTCTAAGGCACTCAAACTAAATTATTCTCTTTATTGTAGGACATTAACACTTAATTAATTTAATTTTGAAAAATATAAATTTAACAATAAGCTTAAAAAAATTTTCATGCAATTATTGTCTTTTTTCGTTTTTTATGGAAAATCAGGCGCTTTGAGGAACCGGAAAATATCATTTTAAAATTAAAAGAAAAATATTTTCTTTTTATGGAGTTAAAAAGGAAAAAAATAATCACTATTAGAATATAAAATTCGAAACTTCGTTTTTTAGTTCCACCCTAATATATATATATATATATATAAATGTGTATGAAGTTCTCTTAAAGAAATGACTCGATATTCAGAATTTATCAGTTCTTATAAATAGAAGAGAATATTGCTACACAGTTCATTCGTTTGAAAAAAATCATTTCACCGATAAATTGTAACTGAATAAAGACAAAAACTCATAAGCAACTGTAGATCATTTATTAAAGAATGTCATGATTCATTATTGATTACACGATGTGTTTGGAAGAAGATATTATTCTTAGCTTTTGTTATAATTCCTCATTTTCAGAACCATGCATTTTCGTGAATCTTACGGATAATGAATAGATAATATATTTTGGTGTGGAAAAATATAATAAAGAGAATAGCCATCCCACTGTAAATTTTACCATTGATAACGACACTTGTTTTTTTTTTTTTTTTTTTTTTTTTTTTTTTTTTTTTTTTTTTTTTTTCAATATGTTACCTCTCTATTTGAACAAAGTAATACGTTATTTTAGGACAAAATAATATTTATACAGAGTAATCGAAAACGATGTCTCTCATTTTGAATTAAAATGACTAAGGACTTAATAAAGATAAACCATTTATTTTTGCACTGTTAGATTGTACAAATCTCCTAGTTATTTTTATTTTATTTATAAAACTTCAATATGATCTCACCCTGTTGTTCGGGAAATAACTAAGGATCTCCTTCTATGTACACTTTAAACTGATTAAACCAGCAAACAATTATTTTGTTTGTATGTGCATCTTCTCGGCAAAAATTACTTTGTGCCACAATGAAAAAATTAAACTCGGCGCACCACAACACGTACTGCGCTTTCTGCTATACGCTCAAACATGAGTGCTGTGAACTGACTAATAGTCCAGGCAATAGAGACCGTATAGGGGCTCAAACTAGCAAAATTCATGGTAGTTCTAGAAAAAGGCTTACTATATGTTTTTTGGGTCGCTGGATCCGAATTTTTAACTTCCCACCAAAATTTCCCCCGTCAACCCCTCCAAATTTGGGTAAAATGCCCCCCAAAAAAGGTTTTTATTTAAAAAAATATTTTTTTTTATTGTTTTAGGGAAATAGTATCTAGAAATTCAGAAAGTAGACAAAATTTGAAACAAATTAGATATATGACATTATGGCTTAGGATGAAGGGGAAGGGGGGGATCTGCCTCGGAACATGCGCGCGGTGCTGCGTGAATCAAGTTGCGCAATTCCACTTAACCACTCAAACGTTTACATTCGCCTCCCTTCTCCCCTCCGAACTTTCTCTATAAGGTTTAATTTAAGTTTTTTGGGTCGATGAATCCGAATTTTTAACTTCCTCCCAAAAATTTCACCCCCGAACCCCCCCCCCCCCCCAAATAGTTGTTTTTAACTTACATTTCTTATTGTTTTCGGGGAAAAGCATTACGAAATTCAGAAATTAGACAAAATTTGCAACAAATAGGATATATGACATTATGACGTAGGATGAACGGGGAGGGGGAGGGCTGCTTCTGAACATGCACTGCGGCGCTTCATGCACTAAGTTATGAAGTCCAAGAAATGGGGGATTTTACCTGGAAAAATTAATCCTAGTTGTGGATTTGGACTCACTTTATGTTTTTTGGGTCGCTGAATCCGAATTCGTAACTTCCCACAAAAATTTCACCCGGTAACCACCCAAAATATTGATTTTTTGAAAAAAATTGGTTTTTGAGAAAAGCGCTCGGGGAATGTCCTACGTCATAATGTCGTATATCCTATTTGTTGCAAATTTTGTCTGGTTTCTGAATTTCGTAATGCATTTCCCCTAAAAGAATAAGAAATTTAAGTTAATAATAACAATTTTGGGGGTTTTCGGGGGTGGGGTATTTTGGGGATAAGTTAAAAATTCGGATTCTGCGACCCAAAAAACTTAAAGTAAACCTTATAAGGAAAGTTCGGAGGGGAGATTGGAGGGCGAATTCAAACCTGTGAGTGGTTAAGTGGAATTGGGCAACTTAGTTCACGCAGTACCGCGCGCATATTCCGAGGCAGATCCCCCCTTCCCCTTCATCCTAAGTCATAATGTCATATATCTAATTTGTTGCAAATTTTGTCTACTTTCTGAATTTTTAGATATTTTTCCCCTGAAACAATAAAAAAATTAGATTTTTTTAATAAAACCATTTTGGGGGGCTTTTTACCAAAAGCCGGGTTGCCGGGGTAAATTTTGGTAGGAAGTTACAAATTCGGATTCAGCGACCCAAAAAACATAAAGTAAGTCGATTTCCAGAACTACCATTAATTTTGTTAGGTAAAATTCCCTATTGTCTGGACTACTGATGAGTGAAAAGGCATAGCGTGACGAAGTGGCCTCGGCGCATGCGCGCAGTCACAGCAAGGTCAACGTAATCACTACTACCAAAATTCCTTTATATGTTCACGTTGGTTTCGTACTGATAGCTTGTATATTTCTGGTGTAATTTATTTTGTAAATCAGGGACAGGAATTTCGATTGCCCTGTATAACAAACATGTGAATTGTTTGTTACACGGATAAAACATATAATGAAAATAGATTTTTTATTAGTGAAAATACACTTTATTAATATAATTAGTACATTTAACTGTGCAATAAATTTGAAAACTGGTATTTTTAGCCCCCCGTATGCTATTTCTTTCTCCCAGCAATTAAAATGCCGTCTGCAAACGATAAAGTTTCGTTGTATAAGACAATCGTAGAACAAAACAGATGTATCATTGTACGATTAAATACTCTACTGCATTTTTTTAACTTCTGAGCACAGCTCATTTTCAATTTTTATACCGCCGTATTAGAAAAAAAAAGTACTTTTAAATGCAATTTTTTTTTTAAACTGCATCTCAATTTATTTTTGAAATATTAATTTTTTTTTTGTAGTTTTTAGCACCATTTGTTGAATTTTGGCAACTGAAATACATCATTTCCGTAGAAAGTAAAGTAAAAATAGTTGGAAAATTGTAAATATATGTTTTTGTTGCCATTTTCCCATAACATTTTTTTTTATTTAATTAAAATACGTGCCAAACATGGAGCTATTATAAACCAAATTTAATTTTAAATATCTATATTAATATGACGAACGAATGAAGGCTTACGAATAATTAGATTTTTTAGTCGAGTTTCTTGAATGACTACATTGCTTTTTGTTGGATATGTGCATTATTCAGCGATAGTGACGTCCTATGCGTACTTTACTGTAGTTGTTGTTTAAGACTGGATCGTAAATGAAAAGTCCTTCAGCGGATGCGGATGACGTCATTTTGTATAAAATAAAAGTGTGCGTTTTAAATCTTAAAATTAAAATATTTTTTGTACTATCTCTATTTATATACATATATATTTTTTTTATCGGTGGCGACTTGAAATTCTGAAAAAGCAGAATTCCTATTTTCTAGTTAAAAAGCTTTGTTTTACATCATTATTTAAAATATTTATTGCTAGAAGTAAGTCTTAAAAATATACAGCAGCATATTAACTAATGATACTTAGAATAAAACAATAGTTTAAACACGGGAACATTTTACTCTGCACAAGAGTAAAATATAAATCCCAGTAAACCAAAGAAAGAGAGTTTTCCTAAGTCAACAATTTCCCAGTTAACGAAGGTATAATAAAGTCTGCATTCCATTTAAAATATTTATAAAGACAATTAGTGTATAAAAAACGTTGAGATATTCGAAATGATATATTTTTAAGAAATATAAATTGTTCCTTACGTTTTGATGTCTTTTCAAAGAGAATTCATAGAGAAAAATCTAAATTTCTGAGGAATGATACACTTTCACTTCAAACGAAAACAATACAAATCAAACGCAATTTGGATAAACTAACAGAAGTAAACCTTCTAACTCTGAAGATTTCCCGGATACGTTTTCTGTCTGATCCTCAATAGCGGCTATTGCTTAAGGCAATAAGAATGTTTCGACCTTAAATAAAAGCATAAGTTTTATATATCCCAATAAATATTTACGGCTTAGCTTTTGAAATTCTTTCCTTGATTTTTTTTCCATGTGGGGTGTTCAGTCGTGGAATTTGAAATTTCAGTTTATATATTCGAAATACTTTTTTAAAAAAATTCATCAATAACAACATTAAAATTTTGATTAATTTTACAATAAACAGGAGTTTCTAGAAATAAAATTAACTATGTTTTAGTGTTTCTTCTTTATTTGCATAATCAAAAGGATTAGTGCTAAGTGAGAATATATTGAGCATTATTTCCTTTTGGTTTTCATTTAAAAGAATCTTCAAAAAATTTTTTTAATTGTTTCTGATTGATATTTTAAGTTTGAAGTTTGCTTACAATAATAATTACATACACTGATATTGCAAGGGTTATCTACATCTAAAGTTTCATTGAAATACTTGAATCTTTGCTGAAAAAAATAAAAATAACGTACTTAGTAACGTGTATAGAAGTACTAATCAGACTGTTATCTCTGTTTCTGACTGTATTATCAACATAAAGACATCTAACAAGGAAGGTCTTCTTACTGGGCATATTCAGAATATGTTGAAAAAAATACTAGTGAAACTACTCATGTATGTAATAAGGGATCAGTTAAATTTAACGGCGGAATTTCAGTAGAAAGTCTTAAAAAAATAAAATACTTTCGAATATTTGGCGCAAAAATACGAAAATGACACGGGATTTGTCGAGCAGGATTTTTCCTCGCCAAAAGCAAACGATTTTAATGCATCTGAAAATATTGGTTTTTAGCATGCACTGTTTTTAATGAATTTAAACTTAATCAATGAAAGAGGTTATTATATATATTTTACATTACATATATATGTTGTTTGTTGCTGTAGTTATTTAATTTATCACTGTAAAAATATTTTCTATGCTTTGCAAGTTGCAAATATCTATTTTAAGTTAGAGCCAGCTGACATTTGATTGCCATAATACAATTCCATAACGAAGACGAAGCCGTTTCCATAGCAACAAAATCAAATTGGCAGTGTTCTATCTGCCTTATTTTTGAGTTTGAAACAATTTAAATCAATTTAAATTTTGTTTTAAATCGTAAAATATGATATTTAAATTTTATTATAAATGCATATAAATATATTAAACAAAAACATAATTTGAAGAACAAATTAAAAAAACAAAATTTATTTCCTACATTGTTTAAGCCCGAGAAGGGACAGATATTAAGTTATTTCATTCAATTTGTTCTACATTTAATGTTAAATTTTTGTAACAAATTAGTTATGTCAATTGAAGATTAAAAAATAAAAATAAAATTAATACAATATGATATTTAAAACATCCTGAAAACTTAGATTCCGTTCAAATGAAATCGAAACAAAATCTTAGACTTCTTCCATTTTTAATTGAAAATATTTGTATTGCAGATTTAGTATTATGTTTATGAAAATTGTGCATAAAATGATACGATACATGCAAAATACAAAACTTTAAAAAAAGTCTAAGATTTATTTCGATTTCATTTGAACGGAATCTAAGATTTTAGGATGTTTTAAGTATCATATTGTATGAATTTTATTTTTATTTTTTAATCTTCAATTGGCTTAACTAATTTGTTACAAAAATTTAACATTAAATGTAGAACTAATTGAATGAAATAACTTAATATCTCTCCCTTCTCGGGCTTAAACAATGTAGGAATATTTAATAATTAAATAATAATAATTAAATTTTGTTTTTTTTTTTTAATTTGTTCTTCAAATTATGTTTTTGTTTAATATGGCAAGTTTTTTAATGACTACAGCACACAGACGAATGCATTTCAAAATTAATACAGAGCATCATCACCAGGCTTTGATCTATGCAGTATTGCATAACAATGTGGGATGCAGTTTACCAATGTGTAATTCAAAATGTTTCACCACTGTAGTAATGCAGGTTGCGGTAGTGTGCACAAAAACTTCCAATCTGAACGTAAATCTATAATCAAAACATAAACAATTAACTTCACTTAAATTTAGATACCCTATTTCCCACTCAGGAAAGCTAATGTAAATGTAAATTCTGTTGAATCCTTAATGCTAATATTTAACAATATTATAGCTGTGATACAGTGAAAAATAAAAATAAATAAAAGTTTTACTTGAATTTTTAAACCTTATTCTCTCCCAAAGGGTGATGTAAACACATCAGGAAATTATTACCTAAGTTTAACTTGTGGTATAAATAGTTCTCATCTCGAAAAAAAAAATACATTTTAAAATTTAAGTTATGTGATTCCCCACTAAGTTCGCTACCTGCGTAAAAATAGCTATAAATTAGAAACTTTTTACTAAAATATAAACTTGACCAAAGCAAAAACGTATTCTGAAAATATCCTTTTTACTTCCACTATGACGCCATATTCACCTTTTTAATTTTTGGAAAAAAAAAAAGAAAAAAAAAAAAAAAAACTATTTCAATTAAAATTTTTCACGTGGGAATCTTTCTACTAAAACCAAATAAATTATTATTACGGCTTTTGAAATTTTTGCAAAAATGAAGAAAAGATGTTACATTTTCCATTAAAAATGTCCGTTGATTCTCAATGAAAAAAGTGAAATTTGGAATTATTAAGAAAAATATTTGAATAATATACAAAAAAATTGGCCCTTGTTTCTCTCTGGGTTAAAATTCACCCATATGCAAAGGTATTTTGCCATTCGTTTTGACCTTGACGTCAGGCAAACGTTTTTAAACTTTAAATTTATAATATTATTAGAATTAGTAAAGAATAAAAAATGAGTGGCATCAGGGACAAAAAGGTGGGAAGAAAAAATGAAAAAGTTATCATCTCCATAGGCTTTTCTATGTTAAATTAACATCGAGAAGTGACAGTGCACATAAATAAGTATTGCGCTGCCGCGCAATACTTAAATATGACAAACTATAGTTAAAACAAACTAAAAATGGCAATACTATAGTTAAAACAAATTAAAAATGACAAAACTAAAGTTATTTAAATTAAACTTATATAAACAAATTGAACATAAAAAGTTTTCTCCTACATAAAAGCGTTTTTTTTTTCATCGCCAACCGGTGATAAATCGCCAAATAAACGAAAATTTCGTTATTTTTTTACGGACGCTGTATCGGGGTTCCGCCAAAAATTTTTTATAAACATATATATCCATATGAGAAGAGAGACCTTGTAAGTCGTATCCAAGCTTCGTTCCATGCTAATATCACTTCAGTTTTAGCTAGTATCCTGGACACTCTAAGAATCTCTAAAGTAGCATTTACAGAGTGCATAGAATGGTATGTTCATGAAAACTGTTAGATATTACTAAAATATGATAAATAGTAGAAAAAGATAAATTGCACAAAAACCACGAGTTTCGAGAAATAAAATGATCCATGTTTTAGTGCTTCTGCCTTTCTTTTGCGTTATCAGAATGTTTAGCGCTAAATGAGAACATATTAAGCATTATACCATTTTCTTTGCATTTAAAAGGATTTCCAAATATTTTAAAAATTGAGTCTTACTGATAATTTAAGTACGAAGTATGCTTACAATAATAATTATTTAGACTAATAGTTCAGAGATTATCTATATCTACAATATTCCAATAAATAAAACTTCAAAAATTATTATTTTTTTTTTACTTTCAAAATTTTTTATTGTTTTCCTTGTAGCGTAGAAGGAATTTATTGGTTAAAAAAGGTTGAAAGTTTGAACATATTTTCGAACTAGCTTTTGAAGCTTCGCTGGAAATATCATAAAAATAACGTACATCAATACAATGATTTATCGGAACAGAAAACGAAAACAAATAAATCTATTTTATTGGCTTTTGGTAACAACCCTGCTTACCTTTCAACTTAATACTCGCTTTTTTAAAATTATTGTTTTTAAATCAATGGCCTAAATGTTTTCTTTTTTTTTAGTGTATTACTCTAGAAAAATGATGAAAGCGAAAATCATACTGCAGAAAATTAAATACAAACATTCTTTTTTTTTACAGATATAAAAAGGAAATTCATTAAAGTTTTATATACAAATGGCATTTTCAGTCAAGACTTTTTTTCTGTAAAATCAGATTGAAAAATATTTGGAATTTTGGCGATATTTACTTCTGATTTTTCAAAAAAATGATAAAATAAAATATTTTAATTCAGTGGTAATGGCAGCACAACGGCATTATAATTTCCAGTAGAACTATTCCATGGTTCATTTATATTTTAAATATGGAGTTTGTTTACAATGATAATTGCATACATTAATAGTGCAAATTTTATATACATCAAAAATATTCCATTGAAATACCTTTATAAGTAATAACAAAAAATCATCTCTAAAGATTTCATTCTCTTTCCTTGCAACTTAAAAGGAATTTCTAAGTCGAAAAAGATTGAAAATTTCAAGATATTTTCAAACTAACCTTTGAATATACGCTGGAAACATCATAAAAATAACGTACTTCAATACAATGATTTATGGGAACAGAAACACAGAAACAAATAAATCTATTTTATTGGCTTTTGGTAACAACTGCTTATCTTTCAGCATGTTACTCGTTTTGAAACAGAATTGTTTTTAAATCAATGACCTAAATATTTTCAATAACTTTTTTTGTGTATTACTCTAGAAAAATGTGAAAGTAAAAATCACACAGCAGAAAACTAAATAAAAACGTTCTTTTTTTTCCATGATGTAAAAATAAATTTACTTAAGTTTTATATATTGATGGATTTTTTAGTAAACTTTAAAAAAATCAGATTTAAAAACATTTGGAATTTTGGAGATATTTATGAATTACTTCTGAATTTTCTATAAAAATGATAAAGCGAAATATTTTACTTCAGTGATATATGGTAGTACAGCAGCATTATATTTTACAATACAGCTATTCTACGTCAATGAAAATTTCCCGAATAAAACGATCCAACAAAACTACAAATATTAGTTACTTTAATAATTTCTGTAGTTAATTTACAAAGGATTAAGAATTTAAAACTTTTCTTTCAGTGTTTTCGCTGTATATACCCGGTCCAAACTTTATTTTAGATTATAGCTATTCTTTAGTAATGAAAGTCTCTAACTATCTAAAAAATCTTAAGTATTAGATACTTTAAAATATAATGTAATTTATAATGGAAATGACTGTACATAAAAAAGAGTAGGGAGGATTGTACTAATTAGATTTTAGGATTATACTAATAGGATAGGAGAATTGTGCCAATATATTAAGAAATAAAAACAACGTTAGCAAAAAGCACAAATGGTAGTTAGTGTAAATCGCAAACAGCTGTTTCCAAACCTCTAAAGCTTCATCATCAGTGCTTAAAAATTAAAATAATGACCAAATCAAATGAAATGTAGATTTAAAAGTGTGGATTTAGAGAGCCAGAGCGACGTACCTCACAGCTCGATTATCAAAAGCGAAATGCCAAATAATTTTTACGCACTTATGATGAAGCCTTAGAGGCTTCGGAACAACTCTTTGCGATTTATACTCACTCCCATTTGTGCTTTTTTTCTAACGTTGCTTTTATTTCTTAATTGAAATAATTGTACTTTGAATAACAAAATCATTAATTTTTTCTCTATTGTTGCCATGTGTCCCAGGATAGTGGGGACTCTAAATGTTCTGGAATCCACTAATTTGTAACACTTTATTTCACCATGTCTTATCACAAAAAACTGTTTAAACTGGTGCCGTCATCATTTTCAATGGAGCTAAGAAGACTGGGCAGGATTTTTATTTACTGATGACTCCAGATATAGTCTGAACACTGATTCTAGACGAGTTTTTATCTGGAAAGATAAAGGAAATTCAACTTTCCTTTCCTTGTCCGTGAAATACAACCACGTGAAATTCCACGACCGTGGTTTGGTAATTTGGGGAGCAATCATGACAAATGGCGACATTGGGTTTCATTTCTTTCAAAGAGGTTCTGAAACGGCTCAGAGATATGTAGAAGAGGTATTGGAACACAAAATTAGGCTGTTTAGGTGTGATGTTGGCCCTGAGATTTTGATAATGAATGGCAATGCTCAGCCACATCGAGCATATGCGGTGTCAGAATTCTTGCAAACATTAGATATCTCTCGAATGGATTGGCCACCTTACTTACCTTTTTTTCTAAGTTTTAAAATTTGAAAATTATATATTTTACAAAATTTTCCTTTGCAAATTGAATTGCAATTAAATTTTTTAAATGTAATTTTAATTTTTAAAAACCCTTATTATACAAGTATAAGTAATATTTTACTAGTATATAAATCTAGAATCTATTATTATAATTATTATTATTATTGCAATTAAAACAATAAATTCAAAATTTGCAAAAAAAGTGATTTCGTACTACGCAAATGCCGGTTGGTACAAAAATCTACCATTAAAAAAAGTTAGTAAATACAACGGGAAAAATAAAATCTATGTACGATGTACTTAATAGACACAGAATGAACAAATATGAACAAAATTTTCCAAATCGATCGAGTATGTTGAAGCCGGCATTAATGGATTAATATATATACATACATATATATATAATAATATATATACATCTATCTATCTATATATATATATATATATATCATGTACACTAAACGAGTAAGCAATTTTCCTGATTATGGGTAATATCGAAAACGGCTGAAACGATTTTTACGAAACTTTTCTACTATATTTGATCGAACATGAAAAAACGATCTAGCTAGGTCTCTAACACGGTAAAATCCGTTTTATATGGTCAAAACAAACTTAGTACTGAAAATGATGGTATAAATTGAAAACAGTTCAGATGATTTTCCTCAATAAGCGTTATTCGAATACCAGAATACGATTCTACTATACCTTAAATTCCTAAAAATTCGTTTTCTTATTTTTAAGCAATTTTCAAAATTAGTCTTCAGTAATCGGAATTCTGGACATTACTATTGTAGTCCAAGCAATAGAAACCGTATAGGGGCTCTACCTAGCAAAATTCATGGTTGTTCTGAAAAAAGGCTTACTATATGTTTTTGGGTCGCTGAATCCATATTATTAACTTCTCACCAAAATTTCCCCCGGCAAGCCCCCCCCCCAAATTTTGGTAAAAAGCCCCCCCCCCTCCCCCCCCCCAAAAAAAATGATTTCATTAAAAAAATCAATTTTTTAAAATTGTTTTAGGGGATAAGTTTCTAGAAAATAAGAAAGTAGACAAAATTTGCAACAGATAAGATAAATGACAATATGACGTAGGATGAATGGGGAGGGGGCGGGGGGATCTGCCTCGGAGCATGCGCCGCAGTGCTGCATGGACTAAGTTGCGCAGTTCCACTTAACCACTCACATCGTTTACATTCGCTCTCCCGCCTACCCTCCGAACTTTCCATATAAAGTTTACTTTAAGTTTTTTGGGTCGCTTAATCCGAATTTTTAATTTCCCCCCAAATTTCCCCACCCGCAAGCAACCTTTCCAAAATAGATGTTTTAAAATTAATTTTTAATTTAAATTAATTTAAATTTTGATAAAATGCCCCCAAAAATGTTTTTATTAAAAATAATCAATTTTTTTATTATTTTACGGAAAAAATATCTAGAAATTCAGAAAGTAGACAAAATTTGCAACAAATAAGATAAATGACTTTATGACGTGGGATGAACGGGGTGGGGGAGGGCTGCCTCTGAACATGCACTGCAGTGCTACGTGCACAAAGTTATGCAAGTCCAGGCAATAAGGGATTTTACCTGGCAAAATTAATGCTAGTTCTGCATTTCGACTCACTTTGTTTTTTGGGTCGCTGAATCCGAATTTGTAACTTCCCACCCAAATTTCACCTGGCAAACGACCCAAAAAATTGATTTTTTGAAAAAATTTGGTTTTTGAGAACAACGCGCGGGGAATGTTCCGAGGCAGCGCCCCCTCTATCCATTTGTCCTACGTGATAATGTCATATATCCTATTTGTTGCAAATTTTGTCTATTTTCTGAATTTCTAGATACTTTTCCCTAAAACAATAAATAATTTAATTTAAAAGCAACTATATTGGAGGGTTGCGGGTGGGGAATATTTTGGGGGTAAGATAAAAATTCGGATTCAGCCACCCAAAAAACTTAAAGTAAACCTTATAGGGTAAGATCGGAGGGGAGACGGGAGGGCGAATGTAAACGATGTGAGTAGTTAAGTGGAATTGTGCAACTTAGTCCACGCAGCACCGCGGCGCATGTTCCGGGGCAGATCCCCCTCCCCATTCATACCACGTCCAAATGTCATATATCTTATTTGTTGCAAATTTTATCTACTTTCTGAATTTTTTGATACTTTATCCCTAAAACAATAAAAAAAATTGATTTTTTTAATAAAAACACTTTTTGTGGGCGTTTTACCAAAATTTGGGGGCGTTGCCGGAGGAAATTTTGGTGGGAAGTTACAAATTCGGATTCAGCGACCCAAAAACATAAAGTAAGCCGATTTCCAGAACTACCATAAATTTTGCCAGGTAAAAACCCCTATTGCATGGACTATTGGTCATTGATTAGCAACTTGATTACAGGTGTTATGGAGAATGGTGTAACGATTTCCAGGAAAATTTAAATCTGCGTATACTAAATCGAACACAGGAAAAGGAACCTGTGAACTCTCTCAGAACCTAATTTAGGAAAAATCGTTTTGATAGGTTAGACAAAACCCATCATAACAAATACAGATGTAATATGTTTATAACACATTGTTGGGAAAACTTTTTTGATATAAAATTTATATACTAATTCGAGTAAGATGAAAGCCATTAACTAGTAATGCTAAGGTATACACATTCTTTTCTATTGTTAACCCTTCCTCATGGAAAATAGTTTTCATTCATCAACACCATGTGAAATATATTGTATCTCGAAGTTGTAATGTAATGTAAGTCGGTCGGTCTGCCATAGTCTTACGACAGATTGCATTCATGGTGACGGCATTTATAATTATAGATAGACAGCATTACCTACGAAATGATGTAGGAATTGTGATAATGCGCAAAAAAGTAAAATTGTCTAATGTGTCTAATACAATTTAAACAAAACAAGATTTATGTACCGATATGAATACGAGAAAATGTTATATACTAAATCAAACACAAGAACATGCTCTATCTCAAACTCTGCTTTAGGAAAATTCACTTTGACTAGTTAAACAAAACCCATAAAAAAATGCAGATATAATATTTTTATCAAAAATTGTTGGGACTATTTATATTCTACTACTTTATATTCTAATTCGAGTACGAAGAAACCATCTAACTAGGACAAGATGAGGTTTATTTTTTTTCTATTGTTAATATTTTGTCCCCGAAAGTATTTATCATTCATCAACACCATGATTATGGACGATATATACTCTATGGTAAATGTAATATAAGTCGAAGTTGAAATGTAATGTAAGTCGGTCGGTCTGTTATAGTCTTAGGACAGATTGCTTTCAAGACTACGGCCTTTATATTTTTCGACAGACAGCATTGTCTATCGAATGATGTATGAATTATGATAATGTTGTTTGAAGACGTAAATTTCTCTGTGGTCTAATACAATTTAAATAAAACAAGATTCATGTACCGATTCGAACACCAGAAAATACCTAGATAAAGTATAGACTTCAGATAATTTCATTTTAATTGGTTAAAATATCTTATTATTGTTTATGTTCAGTTCTTCACAGTCAAGTTAAAAGCTGTTGAGTTTAAATTTATGTGATACAGCGTTGGTTGATTACAAAAAATAATCGTGGAATATTATTCTGTAACACAAAAAAATCCCTAAATATGGTTCTAAAAACCGATCTTTCTCAACCTATTTAATAACCCGTTTAATGCTATAGTTTCTGGACAATACGTTTGTGTGTATATATATGTATATATATATGAAGAAAACAAAAGAACATATATTGTTTTAGAAATAATTTTATGTACTGCAAATAGTAAAATATTTCCGCACACATAATGAACGAATTATAATTTATACGATAACATAAACTCTGGCTATTTATGTTCATAAATTATTTATTTTCTCCGCCGATTAAATCATCCTATCATCCGGAAAAGTGTCACTAATGCTCGATAAACCATAATTAATCGCAAGCTGCCGGCTTATTTATATTCACTGTGTATTACTTAAAAGAAAATCTTACCATATCTAATTTATTATTTATTATTTACAGTAGTTAATAGGAGGTTTATCTTAATACATTTAAGAAATATTTCGTACATTTTATAAATAATAATAGCGTTATTAGTTTAATTATATAAATAATATATTTGTTTTACTGGATAAGTTAAAATGTATTTTGTAATTTCGAAATTTTGTGTTGTCCCCACTTCCGATAAAAAGCCCAACATTATA
The DNA here is from genome assembly GCA_963932465.1 of Maratus speciosus. Lineage (NCBI taxonomy): Eukaryota > Metazoa > Arthropoda > Arachnida > Araneae > Salticidae > Maratus > Maratus speciosus. The sequence continues at coordinate 537,643,348 of OZ010786.1, read as the reverse complement.
CAGGGTGCATTATGTTATCTATCGCCGACCTTTAATTTCTCAACCTTGATCGTAGACATATAGTTCCACTTACAAAAACGTTTCAAATGAAGTAAATATTCAAGCTGTGGCATTTTTTACAGTAAAAAATCAATTTTATAAAAATTACGAAATCTAACTTCTTATATGGTCCCCCTGTTCCTATAGTTATATTTAGTAAACGTTTACACATATCATAACACATATAACAAAAAAAGTTTAATATCTCTTCTACAAAAATTGCCAGAGCTATTCAATTTCAAATTTTGAGATTTTTGGACATGTTTTTGTCTTTCATTGTGGGATCAGTTATAAGATGAATTAAAATTACAAAATACATAAAACACATAAAAGAACATAAAAAATACAAATACATAAAACGACGGAATCTACTAGATATACTGCTCAAAGTGTTTTCCATTGGTGACAATACACAATTGAATGCATGACAGTACTGCTTCCTGTACACGTTAGAGCATAGCGTGTGTAAACTGCGCGAAAATCAAAAGGATGATGCTACCTGGAAACCTCCACATCTCCCGGACAGTACGATACATGTGGTGCGGTATATGGGGAATCTAGATTGTTGGACCCATCTTCGACGATGGGACCTTAACGGGTGATCATTACATGCATCTACTACAAAACACGGTACGTGACTGTTATGAAGTGTTGCTCTCCGACATGCATATCGGGTGTGGTTTCAACATGATGGGGCCCTCTCCGCATAAAACATCAAACGTCCGGCGTATCTGGCAACCGAATTCGGTCAACATATCCTTGGATATGGTGGACCGGTAGAGTGGCCACCGCGTTCGCCGGACTTGACTCCCATGGACTTCTACTTCTAGGAATACATCAAGGCATAAGTCTATGCGTCTGAGACTACTTCAATGGTTTATCTGAAGCAGCGCATCATCCTTGATTGTTTCACAGTTTGCACATCTGCTATGCTCTAACGTGTCCAGGACTCAGTACTGTAACGCATTCCGTTCTGCATTGCCACCAATGGAGAATACTTTGAGCAGTATCTCTAGTAGTTTCCGGCGTTTTATGTATTCATTTTTTATAGTAAACCATTTTCGATATTATAATAAATTTATATTTATTTTTCTGTTTAATTTCAGTATTTCAATCTTCGCTTTGTATACGATCCCTAAAAGTCAGCTCAAATTTTTATATGAAATAACTTTCTTTGATGATACCCCGATTGGGCGATACCGGTTACAAGTGGTGTCACCGGAGAAAAGACACCGTAGAAAGTAATTAGCACCCTGATTTTGATCTCGAATTAGGGTAATTCCGGGTTTATGCCGCAATTTTTTTTTGTTTGAATTTGTGTATAAAGTCCCATGATGGACATAAAAAAAAAAAAAAAATCATGGTGTGCTATTTAATGTTAAATATACAACGCGTGTAGTTTGACAAAAAATTGAAAATAAATTATTAATATTTTTTAACATTTTTTTTTTCTAAAACATTACACTGCGACGCGTCACACGTACATTCAGGCTGAGACGCAGCACTTTTGCGGTAGTTATGCAGTGCCTGTAATAAGAACAGAATGAAATTATAAATAAAAATATTTTAAAAAATTATTCATATCTAGACTATAATTAACGATGTAATAACAAAAGGAAAATAAATGAGTAAAATGAAACGTATTAGTAGATTCAAATTAATAATTGTTGCCTACTTTCATTATTTAAATTATCGAATTATTTTTGTTCATTAAATTTTAATTGTTATTTCAGCAACAACGTAACATCAGTGTATTAGAAAGGGAAAAGAAGAAAAGTAAAATTGTGTTTATATAATTTATTTGTTAACCCTTTCGGGACCGGTGGCTTTTACACGAATTTTATCCGGTTGGTACCACTTTTTAAAAAGAAGTTACCTTTAATTAAATAATCATGAAAATGCTCTAATTAAACAAAGCAAATATTACTTTTCTTTTTTACTGGTGCTAGAAACAAATTGTGTAAGCTCTTTATGAAGGTGCTTATATGCACCTATGGTTCCGAATGGGTTAAGAGACCTATTTTGTCTGTTACAATCTACAGAAAAAGTGTCGAAAAAGTACAGTCTTTATGTAACTACATTTAAACACATGATGCAACGGAGACAATTACACTTCCTCTGTTTTGGAGTAGTTTACAAAGAACGTCTGCGTTACGCGTAATCCATTTTTTCATTATTATCATCTTGACTACCATCTTTCTTGCCCTTCTTACTTTTTATTTTCCCCCTTTTCTCCTTTGGTTTTAGTAAACTTGATAACATGCCTAACATGGTTAGCCTGTGCAAAAATAAAAGGAAAAGTTAATAACACTTAATCATCCCGTACAAAAGAAACTGCGGCATATATACCGGAATAGCAGTGCGCATGTATCTCATTTTGCATGGTGCAAACGTCGGCCATAACAGTTACCTGCCATCTCTAAGGAGAATGGCGTAACCATACACACAGTACTCTATACAAACGCTACACTTAGTTTTAACTTCGAAATCATGCATGCATTTAGTAATTAGTGTGTGAAAAGTATTTAAACATAACATGTTTAAAAGTTTGGACAATGAAATCATGCACTTACGTCAAATTTAAGGATTGTACTTCTACAATTAAACATCGAAATAGATTCATGCTATACTCTGGTTAAAATAATCTCATTGCGCACCTATACTGTGCGTTTGACAATCATCTATCGATAATTACAAGAAGTACAAGGGGTGCGGCATCTATCCCGTATGCGGCGACTCTCCCGGAGTCACCCTACTTTAATTTATCTTATAACTGATCCCACAATGAAAATCAATATCATGTGCAAAAATCTCAAAATTTGTATTTAATAACTCTTTCAATTTCTGTAGTTCAGATGTCAAACTTTTTGTGTTATATGTGTTATGATATGTGTAAACTTTTACTAAATATAACTATAGGGACTGGGGGGCCGTATAAAAAGTTAGATTTCGTAATTTTTATAAAATTGATTTTTTACTTTAAATAATGCCACAGCATGAATATTTACTCGATTTGAAACGTTTTTGTAATTGGAACTATAAGTCTTTGACCAATAGTTGAGAAATTAAAGGTCGGCGATAGATAACATATTACACCCTGTATAAACATGATTAATTTGAAAAACATTAGTTCTTTAATGAGTATAATGGTTTTCTCGTCTTTTCTAATTCTAAAATCGTTCGCATAAAAAGATGAAGAAAAATTCATCTGAGATTTAAGAAAAATTATATCATTTCCTCAAAATAATCAAAATATGATCGGTATTAGAAAGTTGAAATAAACTTTTTAAAAAACAACAATGATCGCGGTTTATTAAAGTAAAACGTGTAATTTATATATATATATTCTTTTAAGCTTTTGACATGAAACTTTCATATTAATTTTATATAATGTCCATTATAACAATAATAAAACTGTAGTATTTTAAAAGAAGAAATTAAATGTCCGAAACTTTAAGAGATCTACGGTTTTACATTTTCTGTAATTTAGTTATTTTAAATTCGCATGTTTGTCAGTAGAGTTAGACTCCTTCGATTAAAATTTCTAGAAGTTTCATATCCAGTAAAGGATACACTTTCTACGTTGTAACTAATTAACGTCTCTCTCATTCTAAAATGACTTTATAGCAGACTATCTAAGTACTCTTTAATAAGGGTACTCAAATCGACGAGTGGGTTTTTCTGTTGCGAGTGTGATCATCTTGTCCTAAGACGATTATTTTGTTGTTAGTTTTTTCCCGTGAAGATAAATATTTTAGATTCATCTGATATGGTGAGGAAATTTTGCGAATATGTATTTATTTCGGAACTGGTGAGACCTTAAAATTTAATTATTTAAGAGTAAAAACTGTAAGTAATTTTTTTAAGTGATTATTTATACAATATCTACAGTGAGTATCCACATGATTGATAAATGATATACAATAAAATGGAAAATTGGAGAAACATTTTAAGTAGTTGACCATCATGTGTTTTAATGGTTTGGGACACACTGTAAAAAAAAAAAAAAAAAAAAAAAAATGGTAATGTTCCATGTAAAATCCAGGAACGTTACGCCTTTTCTCAGGTTTTCAGAATAATTTAGCTCTTTCCAGTGAAATTCTGGTTTTCATATCTTAAACGTTCCTGAACAAAAGTTGGAAACAGGAAAACGCTGCGGCCGCCATTTTATTATTTTGTTGCTGTATCCGTTGCTCGTGCGCGAGTGTCGAAAACAAATTCTTTATATGAATGTCAAATATGGAATGGGAATAAATGAATAGACGACATAAGCCTTTACGTCTCTATTGTCTGGACCATTCAGATGAAAATGCAATATCTCTGCGACACCACTAAGAAATTATCCCTCGTACCTGTCTGTGGAATGTTTAACGAGCAGCACATGTAAAAAATATACACCTACCATTTGGATTTTCATTAACCAGGGAAGCACCAAACATGATGCTCGCAGATTTTGATTAATTTAAGATATGTTTTAGAGTTCTTATCCCTAATTATTCTTGTGAAAGGATTTCTTCAAATGGGCCTTAGATTTTCAGAAATTGGGTGCCGAAGTTTAGCATACGTTTCAAATACCCATTAGTTTGCAGTTTTCAACGTGTTTTTCGTGGTGTGGACGCAGAGGGCTCGCACACCATCCGGACGGCCCGAGTTCGATGCTACCTCTTGACTTTTTTTTCTTTTTTAATTAATTTTATATTTTGACACTTTACAACTTTTAAGTACGGCTATGAACTGCTGCAAATTTGAATTTTTTTATATTTTCGTAAAAAATATCAATTACTTTTATGATTTTATTTTTCATGAAAATTTATATGTATTTTATCTTACTTGTAAACTAACATCTTTACTGATGAAAATCCAAAATGTTTTTTTGTTTTTTTTTTAATTGTTATTTACATTTATATATTTTTATATTTTAAGCAAAGTTCAGAGACAATATATCATATATATTTATTGAATTTTATCTGAAAATTTATTTTTTCGTGTAAATTAGAAATAATAATTTTGATGTCAAATGTCCAGATGTGTTTATCTTTAAATGAATAAAAATAGACAAATTATATTTCAAAATCTTTTTTCATTCTAACAAATAATGATAATAAAGGAAAAATTGTCAACTGGAGATATAAAACTCGTCTGCGGATCCCGCATGAAATATAACTTATGATATATATTTTATAAGAAATCGTTAGATAGCATTTTATAATAATATCAGAATAAATTAAAAATATATATATTGATATATTTCATGGTTTTTTTTTTTTTTTTTTTTTTTTTTCTTTTTAATACAAGTACTAGGTAAGAAGTTAAGCTCTATTATAGAAAAAAAATTTTGTATAAATATTCCGTTTTGAATATTTCTACGGCATATGTCACTCGATTAATTGTATATCTACTAAACTTAAATGTCAAAGTCAGTAATAGCAAACAATTTTGCATTTCAGCATTTATCCTATTTTAATATATTGAACAAACCAAACATTAAAAAGATATTAAATTTGTTATTTTTTTCTAATTAAATATTGTGCATTATTTGAGACTTGTATTTAAAATACAAAAAGGTAAATAATAATAATATTATGGAAACAAACTTTCTGCACATATTAATATCTATTTCCGTCAATAAAAGGTTAGTTTAAAAATTACAGAAAAAATAGAAGTTTTCGTGGAAAATCAAAAATATAAATCGATTTTGAAAATGTCAAAATTTCGAAGCTGTAAAAATTCACAACTTTGATTAAAATTTGTAAAGTGTCAAAAATATGAAATTAATAAAAAAAAAATAATAAACAGTTAGGAGGGAGCATCGAACTCGGTTCCTCTGGCTGGCAGGTGAACACTCTGAGATCACTCCACGTAATACTCGGTGAAAGTTGCAAACTAATCAGTATCTAAACTTATGCTGAACTTCGCCCCCAATTTCTGGGAATCTAAGACCCATTTGAAGAAATACTTTCACTATAATAATTAGGAATAAGAGTGTGAGTAATTGGTGAGCATCATGTTTGGTGGTACCCTTGAAAGAGTGCATATTAACAGAAACCTTTTGAACACTTCTGAAACGTTACATTAGAAAACAAGGTAAACTTTCTGTCACATGTCAGAAATGTTTTGCTGTCAACAGAAACACTCCTGGTATTTCGCAGGAAGCTTACTGGCATTTCTGTGGAAAGTTTTTAAGGTATACAGTAAAGTTTCAGTCATTTTCAAGAAATGTTTCTTGGATATAATGGACAACTCAGCTGCCCATTTTTTCCAATGAACATTGCGGAATTTTTTTTTACAGTGCACTGATTTAAATAAATATATATCTCGATGAGTACAGCTTAAGTTTCTTTTTTTATTATTATTCTGAATGGGTGTTATAGCAGATTGCCTAACTGCTTTTTTAAAAGAGTATTGTAGTGGGAGATTGCGTTTTTGCGATTTGGCGCGTGATATTGCCCTGACACTTTAACATTTGTGCTTAAATGAAAATGACTGTTCTGCCTCTGTTTAAGCTTTGAAAAACGAAACTGTGTGGCAAGGTTGTTTTGCATTGATATGTTAGTTAGATGATTTTAGTTGGGTATTCGTTCTGTATAGTGAGGTGTTATCTGAATTCAGCGGATTTCGAGTTTATCTCGCCTATTTTTTCGTAGTGACGTTCATTAATTTCCCAACTTCTCATCTAAGCGACGACTGGAAGTTGTGTTGAATTAATAGTTAGCAACCAGTATTTGATATTTTTTTATTCCAAATAAGTCTTCAAACTCACGAAGCCTATTTATTTGTTTGGATTAAGTTGGGTTTCTGTTTTTCTAGGTGAAGATAATTATTTTAGAGTCTTTACGAAATTAAGTTCTAGAATTGCAGTTTAACGTTTGGAGATATGAATCTGAGCACTTTTAAGAAATTAAGCTGGTTATTCCACACCTCTAAATATAGTTTTAGGTATTTTAATGAACTGGTGTGGGCTTTTAATTTTTTTCTAGTCCGCATTTTAATTAAATAGCCTCAAATTTTGTATCAAAACAGATCTTACTGAAATACATTTATATATTTTCAAAGAATATTCCAGAAAAACAGAAAATTTTAAGGATGATAATAATTATTGCATTTGGAACAGTTTTTCAAGGAGGAAATGCTGGTCTGCATCACTACTGATGGATATGTACATTAGAGTGTATGTATATATTCTCTCGATTTCATAATCTGTTCCTAACAGAATAACTGAATATACTTTAACAGGCAGATATATGTATATATAAAGATATGTTCAGACAGTTTTGTGCACTTTCAAAAAGTATTTTGCAACAAATATTATAGTTACCTTAACTGATTTTTTATATATATAAAGTATTCGGTTTGCATAAATTCAGGTTCGCAGCAAACCACTTGCAAATTCCATGTTTATATCAAAAATTAATACACATTTTATGGGGATTTGCCGGTGGTTGCTGCATTTTCGTACGTTATTTATAGACTCCATTAGTAAAATAAGAGAAAAAGGAAATATTACAATTTGAACCGTAATTAAAATTTAAGAGATATTGTAAATACGAAACACAAATTTGAAGCGATATTTTTCAGAAAATATACAAGACATGACAAAAGTTTATTTTTTAACTGTAAAATATTAAACTACAATTTTAAAAGAATTTACTTTTGAAACGGTATATATATAAAACAGTTTGCAAATGCTATCACTATTGCACGAAAAGATATTCGACAGAATATAAATTAAGTAATAATAAGAATTCGATATATATATATATATATATATATATATATATATATATATACAGTTCAATTAAAATAATATATAATCGTTTCCAAATAAAAATTAAAATTGTATGTCCCATACATCTTAATGCTTCTTTTAATATGTGCATGAAAATAGTCCAAAATTTGTATTTTAAAAACAAGCACACTTTAAAATAAAGTTCTGTATAATATGCAACTATGAATATTTTCTTAGTAAAGCGTTATCTGATATAACTATATTTATCTCCCTTTTTACATGTAAAATTACACAGTAATAACATTCTCGATAAATAAGTATTTCCCTTTTACAATATACTGGAAAGTTAGCAATAGATTAACTAATATTCATCCTTTAAAAAAGAATGCATCTGTAAAGTAGAAAAAAAGTCAAAGTTTACATAAAAACTCTATTGAAATACTTTTTTTTTCTTATACATAAAAAAAAAGGCAGATACACAAATTTCCTTTTAAAAATAATTAGGAAATATACTTCAGATTATCAAAGTATATTTACTTTAATACTCTGTATGCAAATAATTGAGAATGGATGTATATATATATTTAAACTTGTGTGCATATTCTATGGAAACAGCAAACAGAAAAAGGTCGGATATGGACGGTTGCTTAGAAAATAAAAAATCCGATTAAATTTATATCTATACTTCAGTTCTTACATGAGTTATTTAATATTTAATATGATTTACATATAACTAAAAATCAATATTCAAATTTCTAGTATTTATATATATATAACAAGCATTTCAAAAAACGTCTTTTATCCATTAAACTAAATGAAATTTTTTTTTAACTGAATGTGAATAGTATGTTGTTTGACCGTGTGCATATTTTACAATATAAATATTTAGTAAAATGTTCTTATATTTCCAAAGTAAAAATATATATTTAACTTAAATCAATAAATATTTGATTTTTTTTCTCTTAAAATATGTTTACAGGAGGCATAATAATAATAATAATCCTGGCTACATAATAATAATAACTATATATTTCTGATAAGGTAAATAATTAATAAAATACAGTAAAGAAATTTAGTCTTTTAATTTTTCATTCAGGCATACAATACTTATAAAGAATTTACCTTAACCAAGATTTTCATCATTTTATAAGGTTTACCTGAAAAGAAAGAAAAATGCATTATATATTATCATATTTATAATGACATCAAAAATATTTTCCAATAATTCAGTATAGTTTGTAAAAAAACTGTTAGAAAAATTTTCAAAATTCTTAAATATTTAATTACTAAACCTACCACTAATATTAATAAATTTATATTTGAAATTAAAATAATTTATATGTTGTAATTCATTATAAATAAATATAAATACATAAATAAGTAAACATAAGCGAATTTCTGATTTTAATTTGTTATAAATACATTATACTGGTTAATTTCCTAAACAATAGTACTGTGCTAAACAAAGCAAATACCCTAAAGTAAAGATAAATTATGATGTAAGACTGTATTGTTTTTTAGTCAATTTACGCCCGTTATTAATTTTGATTTAAACTAGACATTACTTCAAATATTTGTTTTCTTATTATCCGGCATAAGAAATGAAAATCTAATGTTAAAATAAAAATTTTGAGATTATTGATTTCAAAAGATTTATATCTCTTGTTCATATTATGAAATAACCGATTCTAATTATAGAAAGATATATAGAAACGTAGACATTTTAATTAGTTTGGGCATACCAATTGTATTTCAAACTTTCAGAACATTTTATCAATCCTTCTTATCATATTTTTTCAAAAATTGCACCCCACCATTGCACAAAACCCCATCATCTTTTTTCGACTTTAATTCACAAGGCAAACGAAATAAGGTATAAAATTACCATTTTCCCTATTCATTTTTAAGAAGTGTTGGTTTTATACCAAATAAAGTGTAAATTTTAAATGATCTAGAACGGCATTGATATATTTATTTATTCTATGTTTCAACTGTATCAAAAACGTTTTCACATTTATGTATATGTAAAATATTTTATGTGATATATCCATTTTAGATGTGAATACAGTAGACTTAAAAAAAAAAAAAAAAAAATATATATATATATATATATATATATATATATATATATATATATATTATTTTCTGTTGTCCAATCAAAATATTTCACTCTGACACATAAAACAAAATCTTTCGTAACGATAATTTTGAAAATAGTGAAAAGTTTATTATTTTTCTTTATAGATTTGCAGAAGTTGCTCATTATTGAATTATTGTCAATAGTATTTCAATTGAATGTCACATTTCCACAATATTGAAATGTTACTGACAGAGAGCATATTATAAAAAATAATTAAACTTTTTCTTTATTAATTAATTTAACCCATAAACTTGGAAGTAAGCATACATTTCATTATTATACAAATATGTTAAGTCTTAACGCATTTATTGAATGTAGAAAGTAGTTTAAGTACATCCGGGAATTTATGTACAGTCGTGGAAAAAAAAAACTAAACACCCCCTACTAACTCCTCAACAAATTTTCGTAGAAGAAAGTTACTGATACAGAACGATTGGAAATAAAGTCTACTTTTCAATGATGTATATAAAATTTGCTTTGGGGGCCATCTAAATATTAAAACGAACCATAACTTTGTTTTTTCCAATAGCAATACACAATTCTGATAGCATAAATGAACTCTACACCCTTCAATTAGCCTAAAAACAAATTTTTATGCAATTCGTACCATACGTTTCGAGAAATTAATTATTTTAAAACGAGCATATTTTAAGGGCTGTATCCAAATTGAAGTTCGGTACTCGATTGTTAACCCAGAGAGCTCCCTTCTTGATCAAGGCAGCTTAAGCAATCAATTAAGCCAGTTAGATTACAGGATAGCATAAGAAATTTCTAAAAAAATTTTAGTCACTTCTATCATAGACGTCTTCTATCATATCATTCTATCTAAAACCATCATTTTGCCGTTTTTTAAGCATAATTTGAAAACTATTTGGAAGAAAAATGTGAAATTTTGGATTTCATATAGCAGGACTTAATAAATCTAAATCCATCAAAAAAATTGTAGGTTGCAATTCATATTTTTTTTTTAATATTAATTTCGTAATTCATAATTCATGTCATAAAAATTTAAAAATTGCAAATTCAGCATATGTTTGGACACATTAGTATTATTGCGTATAAAACGAACGTTGCGTATAAAACGTAACTACACAAAAAATTAGCACATTAGGAGTATAATTTCAGGAGAAATAAATACAAATATGAAAATTTAATTTAACATTAGAAGTACTAAATTTTCAATGTTTAAAATTCAAAAACTTATGATTCAAATGACTTGAAATTTGGTGTCTAGGCATAGTTTGAACCGAAGATTTGAAATATCTCGTTAAAATTGGGTATTGCTATTGAAAAAAATTAAGTTTGGGTTCGTTTTAATATGTAGATGGCCCCCTAAGCGAATTTTATATACATAATTTAAAAGTATACTTTATTTCCAATCGTTCGGTACCAGTAACTTACGTCTACGATAATTTGTTGAAGAGTTAGTAAGGGGTGTTTACATTTTTTTTTTTTTTTTTTTTTTCCACGACTGTACAATCGTCATGTAGAATTAAAATACGCACGATCGTGAAAGTATTCAAAAGTATTACGCAAAAAAGTTTGCCTTAAAGAACATTATGGTTGTACTTGAGTTCTTCAATTTCTTAATCTCCAACAATTTTACACAGCTTAGAACGTGCAAGATAAATTATTGGATTTATCGACTAATGTATCAGGTAAATTTGGAGTTTCAAATCACTTTCAGAGATGAAAACTTGATATCGGAAAAATGAGATATTACTGCAACTGTACTATGAATGTATAAATATTTTTGGGTAACATATATAAATCAATTCATTGTATTACTTGCATTGGATAAACAAAAAGCAAAACTGAGTCTTTTTTACCAACCAAAGTTCTTACAGGCCATATTCTTTAAAGCAAATATACTTAAAAATATAAAAAGAAATTATTTTGCCATGGCATAATGAATTAAGGATTTTCTAATTGTTTATGAATTGAATGTAATTTTAATTACATTTAGTATACTGTATATTTTCAAGTTGCATGAAAAAAGATTTCTTTTCACATTTTTTAATATTTTTCGTTGTTGTGTTAAAGCCTTCTGGTTTACATCTTTCAAGTAGTAAAGTTTTTGACTGAAATAAAAGTAAAATATACACCAGAAGTATTAATAAAACTTATTTTTTTTTAAATGGAAAACAATACCACTAAATTAGTTTAAATCTTTCAAATCACTTTCAGAATAATTTATATCGTTAAATATTTTATATGACATATTGAAATATTTATGAATTAACATTTAGAAGATTTTGTAATATGCGTTGCTGAAGTTTTTTTTTTAATACTAGGGGGCTCTGCCCCCTACGAGCTACGCTCGTCAACCCCCGTTCAGACACCGCAGACTCTAACAGCACGCTAATTTGATCGTCTTTAAAAAGATTTCGGAAGATTGAATTATAATTTGAATCTCACAATTATAATGTGACGTAATTTTCACCAAACTTTTCTTTCTCTTTTTAATATTCACGTAAGAATACTTTTGTTAGAAATGAAATATTATGATCATCTTAAAATATCAAATAAATGCCACGTGCAATTTTTAAATTTAAACTGTTTTGCAATATTATTTTTTGTTCATTTTACGTAATAAGTGTAATGTGACGTAAATTCTCCTATTTAAGACTTCTAAAGCATGTTAATGAATTTATTATTTTACAATATTCTTTCTCTTTTAAAATTCACGAGTAAATATAGTTTGTATGACGTAATTTTCAATGCGTTCCTGCTTTTTATATTTTCTGTTTATAATAGTCACGTATAAAATAAATTTTTCATTTGAAGCAAACATTATTGTTTGCGCTGTTTATACAGTTGGCCACAGTTTAAATTAATACAATTTTCTAAAGTAAGTAAAAAATATCTCTCGAAATGCTGAAAATTTGAATTTAAAATAGAAATAAAACCTCCAAAAATGAGTCAAATTAAAAAAACTAAATGCAGTCTGCATACCGGGAAATTCTGACGCATAAAATGATCTAAAAATGATTAAATTCCTATATACAGTTTTTGCTCCTATAAAACTTTTTTTAATGGAACGATTTTGTCCAACTTTGGCATTAAATATCTCTTAAAATAATTCTTCGATTTCAAAACTGTCTGCATCAGCGTGTTTATCGAACATTTCTCTATAATACTACCGATTTTCATATTTTTGTATGCAACAGTTTTTTTTAATATTAACGAAGAAAGGCCATCCATAAGCATTCAAATAGGATGCCGATCTGCCGGGAATATCTACGCAGATTTCCATTGATCCATTTCCAAAGCAAAACTTTTTTTTATATATAGAAGGACGTTTTTAATAATTTTGTTAAGAAACTATCATCTTCATGTAAAACATATACATCTTATGGACTTAAAAAAATAAATGACATAAGCTATTTATACGGCACAAAGTACAAACGTTTGAACAATGCATTTTTTCTTAATTTTCTGCATTTATACATATACACACATGCACACCCAATAATAAGTGCATCTTTAAACAGAAAAGTAGTCAGTATGATAGACATATTCATAGGAATATATTTTAATTAATGTTACAAATGTATTCAGTTTCATGTTTTAGTAAAATTATTGAAGATCACTTTGTTTTTATTTACTTGTTGAATTCTATTTATTATTTTATTGAACATTTATTTAACTATTGTTATTATAACTGTTATGTATATATGTATATATATATATATATATATATATATATATATAGCACATTATGTTTTAAATGTGTAATTTAAAATTTAAATTTTTAATTATGTTTACTTTTAGTTTTACTTTTGATTTTTTTAGCTTATATATATATATATATATATATTCACTGTTCATGTGTAGACGGGTATCGTGGCTGACAGTTCAGTGAGGTCCATACATCTTACTATCTAGACTGGACGAGTGCAAGTATCTAGTTATTATTCAGGAGGTTCTTGTAAAAATGCTTAACGATGTCCCTGCGCATCCATATCATTACGCATGGGGTGTAAAAGACCATTTGCACCGGGCATTTGGAAAAAAAATGGATTGGGTGTGGTGGTCCCGTCGCATGTCCGCCCCTCCCTCAGATCATCTCATTTATCGCTTCTTGATTATTTTCTCTGGAGTACCATGAAGAGCATTGTGTACGACATGCCAGTAAATTCAAAAATGGATCTCGAGGCACGCTTGTCCATCTCTGCGGCTGTGATCAACAGAAAAACCGGAATCTTCAAAAATGTTCGTCAATCCTTGTCCCATAGAAGCCATGCTTGGATCCATGCCATTTTGCAAAATTTTGAACACCACCTGTGATGATTGTAAGTCACACATTGTACTCTTTTCTGTGTAATAAAGCTCTTTACACTGCTTCCTGCATTGTGGCGTTACTGTGTCATTGTGTCTCTTTTATCACGTGAGCATGGCGTTTCCGCCCGTGCTTTCCTATGTGATTATGGTTCGTAACGATGTTCTTTACGTCTCCTCCAAGTTTGTACAAGATGTTCTGAAACACCATGTATATAGCAACTCCTATATTTTATCATTGATTTCACTATTTCTCATTCTGTCTTATAAGCAATAAAAAAATTTATCAGGTTAAAATATCTGTTGCTTTTAGAAAATCTATAACATACACAATCTGTACATTCATTCACACTTACAAAATTCCTTTCTATTAAATCAACGGAAGTATTGTTGTAGCATTGTTTATCAAAATCACAAATAAAAATATTTCTTTTAAGTGTAAAGTTACGGAAAAAGGGGTAGAGTCTTTTATTTTCTATTTTATTTCTTTTGACAACACTACTACTTCGATTTTCAAATTTATCTTTTCAACGTATTTGTAGAAGAAATAAAATCATATGTTGGTAGTAACAATGCTTTTCAGCCGACTTCATAATTTTTTTTTTTTTTTTTTTTTACATTTTGGTTAAGAATTCGATCTTAGCAGATGGAAGTGGAGTACATTATAGACTTTGTGTAAATAACAAATAGTGACACAAACCGCATCTACAGGTCATTCATTGTTATTTATTCACAGAAAAACTTATTCGCACGTCCCACTAGATTGGAAAAATTGTATTAGATGTTGAGGAAAAAAGATCTTGTGTATTGAATTCGCCAGAAAACTTATACATTCCGTTAGTTAAAGAAACATTGTAACACTCTCCTAAGATTTATTTTATGCAATTGAGAATTCAAATAAAAAATATATAAGTTTATGGAATAAAATGATACTGACATTTATGATCTTTTTAAAATGTTTATATATTTTACTGACAAAAACATTATAGATAAAGTGTTTTAAGAATTTTTTATGCAATTCGTAAATTAAACAATAGGAAAGTGCCATAATGTAGTATAAACAAAATATCGAGGATTATGTACATTTTAAAATATTAATATGTTTTGTGTATAATTTTAATTAATTTTTCCGTTAATTTTAAGCGGTGAAAATCGTGATATGATTGAACATTAAAAACGTAAATCATCACATTGCTAACTAAGCATAAAACCAACAGAGTGAAACATGGTTTAAGAAAAAACAATTTCAGGGGTAATTTCACTACTGAAAATTAATTGAAAAGTCAATTAAAATTATACATACAGTGCATCTCAAAAGTATATAGAAAGGCGACTTTTTGAAATAACAGGTCAAAAATGAAGCAATAATTACGAAAACAATTTTAGCATTCCGCGGTCGAAATTCATGCTGGTATTTGTTTGCTAGACAAGCATGAAATGCTGTATCCCGGCAAGAAAAATAGCATAAACTATCATAACGCATTTGCTGGTTCCACCAGAATTACCAGTAAGTCATGGTGTGTATTGGAACACTTTACTGCTTGGCAAGTATACATAATCCAGCTTGTGTCGCTTGAACATGTCGCTGCCCTAGCAGCAATCAAGACCACCACTTGCTTGTAATTTGTGCTAGTCTAGCAGTAATTCACAAGCAACTGATACAAAAGCAATTTGTTGTTGCGATTCTAGCATTACATTTATACCATCAGCTGCTTCCATCAACTGCTATTCTCCCAGTTAGAGAAAAATACCCTGGTAGCACCATCTTTGGGGAACTTCTGAAGTACTTACAATTTTTAGTAGGGAAATTTATGTTGTTTTTTTCTTTTTCTTTTTTTTTCTTTTTTCTTTTTTTATTATCTCCGATGAGGACAGACCTTACTACCTGTGGTTCGGGAAACGAGCGCTCAACCAATCGTGCTACTGGGACCGTGTTTGTAAGTGATTTTAAATGCGGGTAATGAGTGATGAAACTAATTCAGCTGTGTCTGGATATTTTTATAAGATAAGGGTAAATTTGGAACTGCCTCTTGTGTAGTCGCAAGTATCAAGATGAAAAGCTGTGCTGAGTTTTTGCCGGTCTGGGTATTGATCTGGATTTCCTCATCAGCTTCCAAGTTCCTCTTTCTCTTGACTCGAACGCAGTGCAATTTTTCACCTCTGATCTTTCTTTTCAGCGTACGGACCTTGATGCTAGCATAATTGCTCCGATGTTTGCTGATTACTTCCAGAACTTTACTGACTCGTGGGATATTATTGTCACCGATGCCTCAAAGACAGATTCCCTCACTTCGATTGCAGGCTGCACTTCCTCACACCACTTTGGCTACAGGGTGCAGCATGTCAACTCCGTCTTCACGGCGGAAGCTCTCGCAACTTGTCGGTTCTTTTGGCTCTCCAGTCTGCTAACCTGAAGTCTCCCAGAGTTATCCTTTGGCTCCACAATAAAATTGTTCGGATGCAGCAGTTCTCCATTCACCTTTCTTTAACTTGGTTGCGGACGGCAGCTGCCGTGCTTGTGGTGTTTTGAACTCCTTGGAGCACATATTATAGATAAAAATTATCTTAATAAACATTTAATCCTAATTGTTTTCATGAAATGGGTATTCTTGTGATTTTCAAAGTGCAAAACATTGGCTTAATTATTAATATTAAAATAATTTAAATACGGATGGATTTTTTTTTAAAAGGACAAACTAAATTATAAATACTACATTACTTAACAATAACTTGAATAAGATAAATTACATTCCATGGTCATTTTCTGGCGATCCTTAATTTATATTAATATTCAAAAGCTCTTTTTTTATCACATAGTAACTTGAGGGCGATTGTTCATTTTTGTACGACTTAATTTTAATACCTAAAAGAAGAAACATTAACATTGGAACAAGAATTTTGGAATGGAAATTTTTCTTATCTCATGTTCCCACTTTTACTTACTTAATAATAAATGTTTGTAAATTCTAGTGCAATACAAATATTTCAGCATTTTACGAATAGAAATACTTTGACATGAAAAGGTTAATGAAACGCAATTCACCGTCACAGAAAAAAAAAAAAAACGAAAATAACGCATTGTTTTATAATGCAGATAGAAAGAGAAAACAATTTATCCTCCAATGCTTATAGAAGCATTTATGCTATTATCAGTGTTCCCGATTCAGTGGATTTTTTTTGTTCATATATTCCGTATTTACATCAGAAATTTAAAATAGAACATTTTTTTCGTTTATAAAGTAAAAGATATTTCGTTATTGAATAAACCGAAATTTACTGTTTAGATTTTTTTGGTATAAATTCCGATTATCTGAATTAAATAATTTCTAGAAATTTTTCTACCACGGCCGTTAGAGGGATAAACAAACTGAAATTTAATTTCTACTTTTAAAACTTATTTGGCCTGAGGTTCATAAACGTATCACGAACGTGCTTAAATTTAACATTACTTTATGTTCTGATCTCCCAGGGTTAAGAATGTGATAATTTGTAATTTTTTTCTTGTAGTCAATATTAAATTTGTAAATCACAATTGCTTATTATTATTTATGTGAGGAACCTCCAAAATTTTCAGACTCGTGTTGCACAGCTTTTGCTTAAATGTATGCAGTATGACAGCATTCAGAAATCCGGCATCAAAACCGTCTTTCCCCTTCCTTTTCTTTTCAAATTTTCAAGTTATGGGAGAAGAAAAATAGCAATTCTTTATGGATTGAAAACTTCAAGATAGAAAGTAAAAATGCAAAAATAGAGTGTTTAACTTTATTTTTCACGTGTCAGAGGCGAATATTTTCTGGACAAATTTTCTAGGAGCTGAACTGTTGCTTAGCAGCGGGAACAACTTTGGGGACAACTTTGGCGAATGCACGGCACAGTATATGGCCGTAATAAATTTTCGACAACTGCGACATTAATGATAAAGAAGAATTTTCAGGCTTTCAAATCTGCCATGAAAAGACCGCAATTTATGAGCTGATTGAACACGGAAAATCTGAAAATACATTAAGGCTGCGTACAGACGCGAGTTTTGCCTTCATTCTTCAGTTTTCGTGGAAAATCTTTTATTCTGAATGGTTCTGCGGTTTATTCACAAAAGAATGAATGGAATCAACAGTGGGTCAGGAGATAAAGAGCTCGACTCTAATTGAAGGGAAGGTGCCTCTTTTGCAGGAAATCAGTCCCTTTCCTGCAAAAGTCATTAAAAATCAAAAAGACCGCGTGGCCACAACAATCGACGTCGACACTGATAACAGTTAGAAGGATGGTGCGTTCGCAGCCTAAGTGTCGAAGATAGGGATATAGATGATTGGCTAAGCATTGACGAAAATGCATCAAAGAGGAACTATTTAACAGGCAGCGAAATCACGGAGGCTGTGCTAAAAAGAACCGCCGATAATGCCATTAGCTGCTCAGAAGACAAGGATGAACAACCGGCAGAAGAAAAGGTGTCAATAGAAAAATGCATAAGTTTGATTGGAGATTTGGAGATTGGAGATTCGATTGGAGAATAAGCTTTAGAGAAACAGGACTGTATTTCCGAAATAAACATTCTTCATTTGAATAAAATACAAAAAAAAAAAAAATCTTAGAACTGCCAAAAAAATTTGAATACAAACAAAGTTGACATCGATGCTTCTGAAATTACAAGAGAAGAAATAATTTCACTCTTTATTAGATTTTTTTTTTTTTTTTTTTTTTTTTTTTTTTTTTTTTTTTGTAACATAGAAAATATCAATTAAAGTAAGTTCTTTTTTTATTTAATTTTCTCTTTTTCTTACATAATTATCACTTAATAATGAATTAAATTCTGGCTAAAGGCACCATTAAGAATATAGAACTACTTTTGATATTCCTAGATACTACTTTGATATTCCTTCAAAAATCCGGAATTTTAAAAAATCCGGCGTAGTCTTGGTCACGATGATGGCGAATTTTTGAAGTTATACTGTATATGTCGTAGGCTAATTGAGAAATCAGGCTCTTCGCAAACAGCCTAGGCTCTTTGCAAAGAGCCGGACTAATTGGAGAATCATCTCCCTTTATCCAATTAGCCTGATATTTTTCAGGCTTATTGCAAAGGGCCTAGAAAGCGTTAGGCTAATTGAAAAATGACCACTTATTATCCGATCAGGGTGATTTTTTTAAGCTTATTAACCCATAACCCGACCCGAACCCGAAAAATAAATTACAACAGACCGTACCCCGATCCGAGAAAGACAAAATAATTTCAGTCTACATGCAACCCGACCCGAACCTGAAAGTTCCGTTCGAAAAAACCCGAAATCTGTCCCGAAAAATCTGATAACCGACAGAAATATTGTAAAGCACCATAACCCGATCCGAGTAAGCCAAAATAGTTTCCATGAACACGCAACCAGACCCGAACCTAAAACTTCCATTAGAAAAAAACCCGAAATCTGACATGAACCAAATCTGAACCTGACAAAAATATTCCAGAGAACCATAACCTGATCCGAGCAAGACAAAATAATTTCCTTGGACACGCAACCCGATCCGAACCTAAAATATTTGTTTGAAATATTGCGAAATATGACCCGAACCAAATATGATAACCGACAAAAACATTCGAAAGAACCATAACCCGATCCGAGCAAGACAAAATAATCTCCTTGGACACGCAACTCGAAATGAACCTAAAAATTTCATTTGCAAAAAACCTGAAATCTGACATGAGCCAAATCTGAACCCGATAAAAATATTCCGAAGAATCATAACCCGATCCGAGCAGAACAAAATAATTTCCGTGAACAAGCAACCAGATCCGAACTTAAAAATTCTATAATTTCATTTTAACTCAAAAAACATTTCAGAAATAGAAATGGAAGATAAAAATGTAAACTTAATAACAAAAATATTTAAAAATAAATAAATTTAAAGATGTTACGTTGAAAACGATAACTTCAATAAATGTTTTCGTTCTGAAAATATTGGCTTAGAATGTTGACTAGAACTACAACATTACTATAACTTTGTTTTAAAAATTTGCAACATAATCAAAATGTTGTAAGCTATTGAGAATATTTACCGCTCAATGTCTGTGAGACGCTTATCATTTATTTAACCAGATAAAAACACACTACCCGTTATTATTCTTATTCTATGTTTTATATTCTTTTTTTTTTAGCTTTTTTTGTATAGAAATCGTTAGAGAAATATGTTGCATACCGTAATTAAGTATAGAGTTGCATAAATATAAAAATACATATGAACTTCATTATATATGAAAAATGTTAAGGTTGTTTAAATGCACTGTAAACAAATTTCTTCAATAATCATAACGTAAAAGAATTCTTTTGTGTACCCCTGTAAAAAATGTAAAAATGATACACGCTTCATATTCAATAATAAAATTCCAATGCTGAAAATCTAAAGCTATGATTTAAAAAAATGCTTAAACTGATATGTTTCAAATATGAAATTTTTGTCCCCCATTTCAAAAGGCAAATAATTTTTAAAAAAGAGGTATTCTTTTGTATAAAAATGCGCATAGATTTAAATTTTAAAAAATAATAAATTTTTATGTATTATTTCGTTAGGAATTAATCGAAAATAATACACTCGAAACATTTGTTGTATTTTCACAAATCAAAATTAAATTTCATATAGGATTATACAAACTCACATTGCTAAAATAACTTCAAAAATATATTGTATGTAAATATTTTGCGTAAAATGAATAAAGGATGGCTTAAAGTTTTGTTGTATCGCAATAGTGCATTTAAATTAAAAATCACATTTAATTGTGAATGACAGAAATGCTTCTGCATTCCAGGTGCTCTTTAAAGTCTTTTTGGTTTAATTGAACGGTGCTCTTATAAAGTCCTCTTCAGTAGGGAATTTGAATGATGACCGCAGAATGAAATAAGCTACGTTCGAGATTTTAACGACGTAGCTTGGTGAAACAGGCACATCTATAAAACTACAGTATTATCCCGTATTAGCCGGCATAACAGATAGGGAAAGAGATAGATATAGACGTAGTATGTCATGAAAACGGTTTGAAATATGAAGGCGGTCGTCGCTCATATTTAAATGCCCTCATTCGGCCCAAACAAGACAAGCAGGTGGATAATGGAACATGAACTGCATCCCCTAATTGCACATATCCCCATTTTTAATCGAAATTTTAATCATAACCTACGGTCAACACACGGATAATGAATAAAAATTTGAAACGGTAAAAGCAAAAGAAAAGAAATACAGGTTTGAAATGGCAGCCGAGTAAAAGCATGCTATTGCGTTTGGTCTGAACATTATAGATTTTAGGGTTGGAACATCGGCGTCGAGCCCAGACATATTCATCTATATTTTTACCCGACTGCCAAGAAGGGTTATGTGTTTCACGCGTATCTGGGTATGTGGATTTCTTTATACCCTCGAAACGTCCTAAAAGCTGGATGGATTTTAATGAATGAGGTCTCTATCGATTCGTCTTAACCGTCCAATTATTATAGGCTAGATTTTGTTTTTATAAATTCAAAATAGCGGCCGTAAAATACAAAATGGCTGTAGAAACGAAAAATAATTACGCACTCTATTGAGCGGCATATCATTGGATAGGTCTTTCAAAATCAAGACGATGTTTTATTGACTATTTTACAGTCAGAAGCTCCGTTTAAATATTACACAATCTGGAAGTTGTGTAGGCAGGATCTCCAGATTTACTGCAACTGTAACCTTCATAGACATCTATAGGCCTCATCAAAACAGTGTTTATAGATAGGAACTAACAATTAAACACGACTTAAAAGTCATCAATGCAAATAAATAAAAAAATGGGTAAGTAATATAAAAAATAATTTAACATTGATGAGAAATAATTAATTAGTTCGCTTTTTACTCATTCGGGTTTTTTGATTTTTTAAATTTAATTCCTCCGTAGCAATTTCAAGGAAGACATACATTTTTATATATATTAATTGTAACCGCCTTATTTAAACGCAGAACTTCAGACATATGTTAAAATATAATCACATTTCATAAACAGTGATAGAATTTTGCCCTTACTGAACTCAGGCTCTCTCTACCTCGAATTTAGCATCAGACTACCTAATACTAAAGAATACTGTATACTTAAAATATTGTGATCCATTTTTTCTGAGTACACATATTTCATACTACAGATAGGTAAACACAGTGTTGTAAATGTATTCAAACGTAATTAACGAATATTATAAACTTGAAACATAATTATACAAAACTAAACCCGTGTGAATAAAGTTGTTTACGCAAGTGAGCTAATTTCATCTTATAGTGAACATTGTATTCTTTTATTCGGGGTGTTATGTGGATTATTTTCTAGCATTAAAAAATACTACTAGTACTGCAGCGTATAATAACGTCACAGTTTTTTGTGAAAGTTCGAAGCCACCTTGTATATAACTTCCAAATTTATACAAAATATACTTCAATTTTTTTTTTTTTTTTAATAAAAGAAATAATAGTTTTATAAAGTTTAAGTCAGATACGTTATATATATTTTACATGTAAATGTATGTTCATATCTTTTCAGAACTTGTAACATTGGACATTTTAACTATCTTGTTTGCATATTTATATACTCCATTTAAGATCCTTACGGAGAAATTCTGGAACATGAAGAAACCACGAGAAATACAAAATCTGCATAAAAGACGTATTGCTCTATAACATTTCATGTCTTTTCAAACTATTACAATGACGAAAAAGGCAAGAACTGGGATGAATTGTAAACTTTCACTTCAGTCGAAAACAATACAGAATAAATATATTTTGAATAAACTCAAAGGAATAAATTTTGAATGTTCCCTAGATACATTTCATATTTGATCCCTAACAGCGTTCAATGCCTTAGGGGGTAAAAGTGTTTCGTACTGAAATAAAACTATAAATTATATAGATTCAAATAAAAATTTCTGACTCTAAGTTCAGTTCTTAAAATCATGCCTATGTTTTATTTCACTTCTCTTCGTAAAATATACTGTTATGAAAGTTATCCCCTATGGGTTTTTTTAGTTTTTATTTTATTTTCATTAAATTTTTATTTTTATTTCTTATTTTTTTGTTTCAAAACATGAGCATTTTTTCAACTTTTACAATTTTCTACAAAAGTGTAATTAATTCCATTTTCATATAGCAGTTAAATTAAGTAAATAATATTCAATTTCTCTTTTCTTTGTGTATGAGACTCTTCACACTCTAAATTAAAATGTCTGAAATGGAGTGTTCAATTTTCAGACATTTTAAAATGTCTGAATTTTTTCAGACACTTTTTGCGTCTGAATTTCAGACACTTCAAACGTCTGAATCGCATCCATTTTTTTGTAAGCATCATACGTAGCCATGTTTGACCACGTTGAATCCTGGAAAAATATTTGGCTGTGGTCCTGCCCCCCCCCCCCCCAATACAGCCTGATTTTTTTGGTGCTCTCAGTTTTGGTATACGATTTTCGTTACGTTGATAATTTAAATCTTTTACGACATTGTACTGATTATAATCAATATCTTGAACTTCAGGAGTAGAACAAGATTAAAAAACAAAAAATATTTATCTAAATATTAGATTTTTTTAAATTTATTTTGTTTTTAACCTTATTTTACTTTAAAAGTTCAAAATATTGATTATAATCAGTACAATTTCGAAACAGATTTAAAATATAAGCTTTACAAATATTGCACATCAAATTTGGGGGCACTACAGTCGTAGGGGGACGGGGCACTTCCCAGTTTGCCCTTCCTTTAATCAAGAAGTACTTTTGCAAAAAACGCAACCCTGCATTATAGTTGTCTAAATTGAGATGTCCGGTATTCGGGAGTATCCGTTGTGGAGGTTAATGGACATTCTCGAATAGCGAACACCTCTATTTAACGAATACTTTTTTAATCAGCAGACATACATATTTGTATATTTTTACCTCAAAAAAGTAGACATCTCCAATTATCGGACAAATTCCGCGGTCCCGAAGTGTTCGCTATTAAGGGCTTTTAAGGTACATAGATAAATATATATATATATATTATAATCTTGTCCTACTCTAAAAGTTCAAAATATTTATTATACTCGGTTGAATGTGGAAAAAGATTTAAAATATCAGATGTACGAAAATTGCAAAAATCCCCCCCCCCCCCAAAGAAAAAAAAAATGAAAATATAAAAAAATATATTGCCACATAGGCAATTTTACATATACATCACTTGATAATCACAACAGCCATTTAACTATGAATAATGAAAATAAATAAATAAATATTCTACTTTAATAACATTGGGGGAAAAAATGACTTTGGTATTTTGTTAAATATATTTGCGTTTTTAAACTTGTCCTACTCTAAAAGTTCAAAACTTTCATTATAATCAGTGCAAGATTTAAGATATCAGCTTTACAAAAATTCATGCAAAATCCCCCCCTCCCCCCCCCCAAAAAAAAATGAAAATACTTATTTAAAAATTATGTTTTTAAAAAATTTATATTTCCACATGGGCAAGTTTTTATGTAGATCAGAGGGTACTCACAAAAGCTATTCAACTATCAATAAAAACAAATAAGTACATATTCTATATTAAAAACATGAGGAAAAAATAACTTATGATTTCCAAACTTCTTTCGTCTTAAATATATACAGTAACATCTGTCATTTTCGTATTTTTCGTATAAGTGCATATAAATAAAGTTACCACAATTTTAAATACGAAATCTAGTTGGAGGTTTTTACTTTTTCCCATTATAAATTTCAAATTACTTTTTTATTAAAAATAATAAAAAAATCAGTATTGGAGTTGATTGCAAATCAAATACATATGTATATTTTTACAGGCAGCTTCATATAATAGACCAGTCTCATTTACTTTATTTATCTTTTTTTAATCTGCGGTTTTATGCCAGGAAGTAAGAAAGCATTAGGTCATCTTTCAAAGTTTTTTTTTTTCTTTACTTCCTTGTGGCCGTCATTTACTGCGAGATAAAAATTATCCATTGAAACTAAGAACTGACATTGAATATATAATTCGTAATAAAAAAGAACGTCATAAGTTTAAAAATATATACTTCTAGAATTAGTGGGTTTTTTTGCGAACAGATTCAAAACTAATTAAATTTCATGCAGGATTTTGTTTAGTACAATAAATAAAATCATAAAATACACTAATTTTACTACTATAAAGAAACTTACTTGAGTTGCTGCAAGAGGTAAGAAATATTCCTCGATTTGAAATTTTAAAAACTACCACAACCACAGTGAGGGAGAAAGACTTTCATCAGTTTAAAAGGTAATCCCATAATACATCCGACTAGCCATATTTAAAGAATGAGATGTTTCATCCTAAAAACAGGACCCGCCAGACAAAAGTTTCTTTTTTTTGCCAGCTTCGACAGGACGAAGATGAATAACACAATATTATTGATATAAATTGATACGAGTTAACACTAAGCCCATTGCACACGCTTTGTAGAATTTCCGGGTGTAATCTTCAACCGTCGTCTACTTCTGTTCTGTGTCTATCCCGCCCTTGTATCGACGACAGCTTCTAAGAGACATTTATGTCGAGCACACACGTCATATGTATGTATTCAATAAATAAATAATCCAAGTTAATACGAATTAAAATCACAGTACTTCACATTTCGCAAAAAACGAATTAAAATACACGCGTACATAAAAACAAACTTTGTTTGAATTACAACGTATACCACTTCGAACGAAGACATCTAAAACGCATGCGCAACTGGGAGTGCTAGTGCCCCCTGGTGGTTATTGCGTCAGAAGAATCAAAACGTCTTAAATTAAGACACGTTTAAAGCAATGAAGTGTCTTAAAATAAAACGTTTGCGGATATTTTAGACATTATTCTCAGTTCGTTTACACCATGGTCATAGTAAGACGCTTATGTATCTTAAATTAAGACATCTATAGTGTCTTAATCTTCAGATTAAGACACTTAAGTGTCTAAAATTCTTTTTCAGTCACATATGTGTCTAAATTTAAGACGCTTCTATTTGCAGTGCATGAGAAAGAGTAAAAAAGGATAAGAAAAAAAAGTTGAGGATGACATATAAAGTTAAAATTTTTCTGAGTAATAATGAAAGTAGAGGAATTTAATTATGATACTTGTACACATTCTTAGAGTACAAATAAATATTATGCAAAATAATTTTTTTACAATTCTCATATAAAATCGTAGGTATTTTGAGTTTAGTTTTCCTGTTACCAAAATAAATTCTCCCTTTAAAAAGCCGCAGTATTTCAAAATCCTAGGAATTTTTAGTTTAATTATATGTTTGTGGAAGAATTACCGTATAGTGTCTTAATGTTACATCAGAAAGCTTTTAGTTGAAATTTAGTATACCATACATTACAGTGTACAACGCGTTCAGGCGTTTAACGCGCACTGAATGATTGAGAGCTTTATTTTTATCACTTTCCGAAATAGGCGGTAAGTGTTCATGAATGGGATTGATCTGACCGTATGTCCGTCCGTGCTGTAACTCGCGTAAATATAGCCGGATTGTCACGTAATTGATATACGTTATTGGGATTCACCATGGCATGTTCGGTATTGAACGAAATGTGAACCTAGTTCATATACAATGCCACTCAAAACGATTCCGTTACTTTAAGGTCTATGGGGGATATCATTACATGTGTGTATATGCATAAATGCTGTAAACATACCGTGCTGGAGGTTTAATTACTTTATTAAGGTGCACTAAAAATGGTTATTATAGAACATTTTATGTGTAGCACTTACAGTACACATACAGGAAAATTCAAACATATTCCGTTATACTATTATGAATGAAGAAAAAACGTTTGCGGCGTATTTCAATGGTGTTACATTGTCAGAAACGTAAAGAAATTCATATGAATTCCTGAGGTGCACTAATACATGACAGTTGTAAAATGTTGGAATGCAAAATATTTATTATTCATTTACAGGGTCAAACAGAAGAGATCGGTTTCGTAATGGTCTACGGGAAAAACCGATCGCAGAGTATCTCAATTATTTTCACCACTTCAAATATGATGAACTTCATATGAATTACTGAAGTACACTAGGAGAGGTTTACAGTAGAATGTGACGTACATTGCTTTTATTAGTCATTTACGAACACATAAAATATTTCGGATAGAATAGCATATCCGAATTGTTGTATATTAGGTATGATTACTTAAATTGAATTTTCGGTTCAATAGGCGTTTTTACGTTTAACAACTAAAAGTTTAAGCCGCAAATAACTGTTTTGGAAAACAAAAATTACAACCTAACTAAGTATTTGGGTACTATGTGGAATACCTAAATTCTATAGACCATATACAGACCTACACAAAAGAATTCGTATGTGCTACTGTGAATGGGCCATTCAGTATGCTAAGAGATTATTGTAGCATATAAATAAAATAATATACAGGGCGATACAAGTAACTGGATGCATGTCTGCCTATGGATAGTAACTCCTGAAGTTGTGATTTCAGTAGGTTTAAGCATTTTTGTATAAATTAAATTTCAGCTAATATGTGGAGTAGGTAATATAAAGGGCTGTATCAAGTAATTGAAGTAAGTTTCTGTCTATTAGTAGTAATCGCTGAAGATAAATTTCAAACGTGTTATTAGTTTTCTTACTAAAATAAATTTTAGCGTACTATATAGATTATGTACAAATCTGTGGACCACATACATAAGTGGAAAAAAAGAACTGGAGCACCTTACCGGCTATGGAAGTGCTTGTTGAAATCTGGTTTTCAAATGTGTTTCAAAACTTTTGTAAAATGTTTCTTTAGGTATCTTCTTTACCTTATTATATGGCGAAGTTTTTGTTAAAGTATCATTTAATGTGTTGGAAAGCGTTTCATAATCTACGCTCGACGCATGATTTTATTTTTTGTTGTATTTTTATCTTAAATCTTCTTATTACGCGCATTTCATTTTTTGCGAAGATACTTTGATGAAACATTTATAATAAAGATATAATAAATATATTTAAAAAGCATAATACCTAGCACCAATGCAAAAAAACACAAAAAATTAAAAAAGAAAAAACAACATAAACATATCTTCCAAAATTTTACTCATCTTCTTTGAATTAATTTGACCCAGTTTAACCCAGCTTTGAAACTGGATATCCAACTGATGATTCTTTATTTAATTTCTGGGCCTTGAATTTATTTAATTTCATTTCTTAAAGCAAATTTCCGATTCGAAATGTATGAGACCAGTCAAATTAAACCACGTATAACGGAAGATTAGTTGAAGCTTAGCACTTGTGTTTAATGTATATCTATCCACTTGTTTCTCTGAAAATATTTGAAATAACTACATTTTAGTACATTGTACTATCTTGGATATTCAGAGTTTGTAAAGAGTCCTGGCAATTTATTAGGGTCAAATGGTCGCAAAGAATTCGGAAATTTGCTTAGAAATGTCACGGAAAAATAATTTCCAAAATGTTTAATCAACTGCGATATATACAAAATACTGTGTTGATCAATTTTCTGGAACACATTGCCTCTAGATAAATATAACGTAAATACATATCTCAGATTTATTCTGAATAGTAATAAAATAGTTCTAAAAATATGATATCGATGATGTTAGGTTATTTTTTTTATTAAAGTTTGATTTTAAGTGTATATTTTTCAACATGTATACATCAAGAAGTTATGATTAATGTCAGTAAAATATATACGGAAATATAAAAATAGTGCGCTGTCATAAATTATTCCTTATAAAAAAATGTCAAACTTTATACAATTTCATCTATTTAATCATTTGAATAATAAATATCACAGGAATGGATTTATAGATATGTCTTACAGCATCTTAAAGCAGAGTGATTTTCTGAATGCATTACATTTGGAGTGATCCTCGGAATTTGTAGATGCCACGTTATAAAAATGACGATATTACTGGAAATGAGGAATTTTGTTGAGTATTGGCTAATTTTGTCCATAATGAAATAGGAAGGAGTCCTTCAGGGAGAACCTTTTACGTGAAATTATCTCGAATTATCCTTCTCAAACAGGAAAACCATGAAATCTTGCGGTGGACACACCGCCCAGACTATGATGGTTCAAATTTCAATTTTATTGCAAGCATTCTATTCACCGAGGTGTGTGAACTCTATTACCGATAACACTTGACATATGTATTATATTTTGAAGTTGGTATCACACTATTTTAGCATACGGTTATCAAGGTTCGTGAGAGATAAAATACATTACAAGAAAAAAAATAGCATATAAATAACGTTTATATTAAAAAATTAAATCTATTCTGATCAATAATTTACGTTTAAAAGCCTCATATATAAAATAAGATTATTAAAATTTGCTTCTGTGGTTTTATTTTTTAGAAACTTTTTTTCCGTGTACTTTATGAGCTATAAAGATTTCAATACACAGGGGGGGATTCATAATGAATTTAGCTATATTGGTTATAATTTACATTTCATTACGTTTAAATTACAAAAAATATGTTTTAAAATATTATAATATTTTTAAGTTCCTTCCAGCTTAACTAAAATTCCAAATTTTTATATAGAAAAATATTTTTCACAGAAAGAAATCTTCATTCGTACTTTTATTTATTATTTCTTTGGTCTGGCAAAGTGTTCTTAAATGATTCGTTAATCATTTTCTTACTCCATTAGTCATTAACTATTCCGTTACAGAAACACCCACAAATGTAATTATACCATGGATATGATAGATTCTTTCAAAATTTAATAAAACTTTCCGTTATTTCGTTTCTGAAAATGATTTCAGTTACAAACAGTTAGAAGTCTGGATGTTCATTAGGAAAATGGTTTTTATTCGTCCATTGAAAAAAAAAATCGCATTAACGAGTGATGATCTTTGATATAATAATTATTTAAGTTTGTTGATTAAAATAAATTTTATTTGATATCCATAAAATATGTTTATACTATAAAATAAAATTATGGAATATAGAATACCATATAACTCTTCATTTCGTTAAATATTTTTATACCTGGTATGTCCATTTTATAATTTTCTACATGTTATTATGGAATATGTAAATATACAGGTTTTTAAATATATGGTTCAAAACGTTATGTGGTGAAAGTATCCATTATAACGAACAGTCGCAGTGATGGATGTCACAATCCACTTATTCAATACAAAAGTCTAATTTCTCAGCTATTTCCGGTATTTGCGGGCAATTATAACAATATAGTACACTTGCGTATGCTTAGATTGTTTTGTGAAAACATATAACGATAATACGATAAATTATTACCATCACGTACCAAATAGCTGTGAAAGCGATATTCTATGATTCTAAATGTAATGGACATTGCATACAGTTATAGCGATAACATAAATGTACAGTCGTGGAAAATAATAAGTAAACACCCCTTACTAACTCTGCACAAAATTATTGTAGAAAAACGTTACTGGTACCGAACGATTGGAAAGAAAGTCTACTTTGAAATTATGTATATGAAATTTGCTAATGGGGGCATATACATATTAAAATGAACCCAAACATAATTTTTCTTCAATAGCAATACCCAATTTTAACAAGATAGTTCATGTCTGCGGTTCAAACTATGCCTAGGCACCAAATTTCAAGAAATTTGAATGATAAGTTTTTGTATTATAAGCATTCAAAATTTAGTGCTTCTAATGTTAAATTACATTTTCATATTTTTTTAATATCTCCTGAAATTATAATCCTAATATGCTAATTTATTTGTGTAGAAATAATACTAAAATACCCAAATACAAATACATTGAATTTGCAATTTTTATAATTTTATGATATGAATTTTAAATTATGAAATTAATATTCGAAAAAATTAGGAATTGTAATCTAAAATTTTTTGATGGATTTAGATTTATTAAGTCCTGCTTTATGGAAATCCAAAATTTCACATTTTTCTTCCAAGTAGTTTTGAAATTAAGCTTTAAAAAACGGAAAAATGATGGTTTAAGGAGCCGTCTATGATGGAAGTGACTAGATATTTTGAAAATTTTCTGCTATCCTGTAATCTAGTATTCTTCAATGACTGCTTTAGTGGCGCTTAAGATGACTTGAACAAGAAGGGGGCTCTCTGGGTCAAGAATCGAGTACCGAACTTCAATTTGGATCCAGCCCCTAAAATACACTCTTTTTAAAATAATTAATTTCTCGGAAACGTCTCGTACGAATCGCACAAAAATTTGTTTTTAAGCTAACTGAAGTGTTTAGAGTTAATTTATGCTGTCAGAATTGTGTACTGCTATTGGAATAAACAAAGTTATTGTTCGATTTAATATGTAGATGGCTCCCTAATCAAATTTTATATACATCATTTAAAAGTAGACTTTATTACCAATCGTGTGATACCAGTAATTGTCTTCTACGATAGTTTTTTGCAGAGTTAGTAAGGGGTATTTATTTTTTTTTCCAAGACTGTACGTAGCCAGCATTTTTCATTCTGCATCGCATTAGTGACTTCTTAATATTTACAACAATTTTTTTTCTCAATCTGTGTAACATATTAGGATTGTAATTATATAATCATTGTTGAAAAATTAATGTTAATCAATATACATCAATTTTCAATTCAAAAGTTTTTATATATTTTGAATTCTCATTTGTCACGTAACTGTGTAAAACTTTTGTGACAGTTCAGACAACCAGGTTTTTTTTCTTTAAATTTACTCAACTATAGGATACTAAATATGACAATATATTATAATACTGTGATGCAAATTAAGCTTGCATCGTTTTCATTAGCAATGTTATAAAAATCAACCAAAAAAACTCTGACGTAAAAGTATGTACCATATTATGACAAGATAATCATATAACAGTTATTATCTATACCAAGTGAATATATCTTCTTTTTTTTCTTACATTTAAACTTTTTTTATATAATAATTTAAAAAAAATACTGAAACTTTTGTTCCTAATATATTATTTCATGTATATTTTTTGCACTCGCGAAAAACTATTTACACCCAAGAAATTAATAATAATCTTTAAAAAACTTTAAAAAATCAATTTCAATTTACAAATATATATATATACAGTGGCGGTCAAATGTTTCCGGCCAGTTAGTTTCTTTGATACGTTTGCCAGAACGTTTCGGCAAAAGGGAAGGACAATTGCTCCAAAAAGTAAGAATAAGAAAATCTTATTTGACCACGTGATCATTTTGATTGGATACTGAAGATACTTGGCGCTAAGTGGAGGAATCTGAAATTCGCGTGTGCAAAAGTTTCTGGTCATTCGTGAATCATTAGTTTTTGCTATCTGTAAAGTGTTTCTTTGGCCGTGTTTGTTAATTAATCGACGTGAATAACATAGTTGAAATTCAAATATGAAAATTTCAACAGTTGTTGTTAGTAAACGAATGATTTGTTTGTCTCTAAAGGGCAAATCCTCCCGTGAGATTGCGGCAAAATTATCGATCGGAAAATTCGGATTTCTTGAAAAAATATAAAGATAGCCATGGCCTTTGGGACTTGCGGATGACTCCAAAAAATGATTATTCCTGTGACCAGAATTATGAAGAAAAAAACAGTTGATGTCTCGCATATTAATACAGCTGCAATTCCCTGCGATTTACCGTGTTAAAATATTGCTTAAATAAGTCGGTCTACCGGGTCAAAACTCTTACGTGACGTAGAAATTTATGGAAGAGTCGGTGTTAAAAAACCTTTCATAAGAAAAAGAAAATCTGAGCGCCCGAGTGGCGTTTGCCAAGGAATACAAAGACTGGTTAAGTGAAAACTAGAAAAAAGTAATATTTTCCGATGAATCGACGTTCAATCTTTTGGGAGTGATGGCAGACACCATATCCGACGACCCCAAAACAAAAGATAAAATTTGAGATATGTTATTCCTACAATCAAGTATGGAGGACTACGCGTTATGCTGTGGGGAGCAATTTCTGAAAAATGTGTTGGTCCGTTAATTGAAATCCGCGGCAAGATGAATGGTGCAATGCATAAGAATATCTTGCAAGATCATTGGCTGCCTTATTGGAGGACAAATTGTGGTCGCAATTATTTGTTTCAGCGTGATAACGACCCAAAGCATACATGCAAGCTCGCCAAGCAGGGGCTTTCACAAAAAAAATTCCGCTTTTGAAATGGACAACCTATTCACTCGATCTGAATCCAATAGAAAATCTTTGGAACGAACTTGTAAACGTATGTGAATTATAATATTCTAATTCAGAAGCATTTTCCCAAAAATTGTAAAAATCGTGGAAAAAAATTTCCATAGACGATCTTCAACCGTTCATTGAATCGATGCCACATTGCTGCGCCGCAGTACTTATTGGTAAATGTATAAATACAAAATACTAATTCCAAATGTTGTTGATCACTGTTATTTTTCATTAATAATATTTTTTTTCCAAACTTGCCAAGATGGCCGGAAACTTTTGAGAACATGCGTTTCCTTTTGCAATTATTATTGTCAATTAAATTTATTGATATTTATTTTTTATCCCATAAATAAATTCCTAACTATTATGTCAATAAAACGTATAAGTATCACTTTCACATTGCTCTTCATATGGGTATACTTACAAATTAACCAAAAATTTTATGCTGGCCGGCTTTTGACCGTTACTTTATATATGTATATAATATATATATATATATATATATATATATAGATTAGGGTGTCCCAATAAATGAAAGTCGTTTTATTTTTTCGCATACCCTCTTATTTTGTGTCTTTTATGTCAAAACAATTGTGAATAAAGATTCTGGTCATTTGAACCACGCAACCCATACCAACTTGCATCTAAACGTCTCTCAGTCAGTACATGTGTACTTAGCGAGCGAACGCTGACACGTGTCTGTAGCGGAGCAACCAGCAGCTGCAAATGAAAAATGTAAACCAAAATAAAAACAGAAAGGTTTTGGAATGCTTGTGACAATGTGCAATCCGTGATGACACGGTGACAATGCACAACTAGTAAAACGTGTCAGTACTAGTTTACTCAGAACAGCGTACGTCTATGTGTCAAATATGCTTATAATTCCAAGTCCTTTTGTTAGTAGTAAATGTTTTTATATTTTTTAATCAGTAAACAGAACATGGCAGTGGAATTGTGCAGCTGTAAAAAAAAATGATATTTTTAATAGGGAACATTGAACATCAAATAATGGGTTCAAAACTTTCGTCTAATGGACATGTTCTCGTAGTTTTGCTTTGCAATACTCGAGAAGTGATATGAACTGTTAATGAAAGTGAAAATCTCGCTATCATCGTTTGGGAAAAGGCAGACATACCTTCAAAATCGTTGTGTGAGGAAGCTTGTTAATATGTATCAAGTTTGGAAAGACTTAATGCAAAAAAATTAAAAGACGTATTCAAGCGCCGACAACAAGAATTTGTAACTAATTTAGACAATTTGTTCGACATTGCACTATCTGATGTATTTCAAATAATGAAAATAGAGGAAGGTAGGATTTTCTTGCAGCGCTAAATAGAGCCGAGCGGGCTTGGTCACTTAGGTGGAGTGAATAAAAAACTGGCCCAAAAAGAGGAAAGGGCCAGACTGTTGTGAATGAAGAAAATTGGCGAATCAAATGTGGTTCCGATTCAACATCCTCGGCATCATACGAACCATTGCAAGAATATTCCTCTTCCAATTCTAATGAAAATATGGATGAAGATTTCCCAACACTGATCGAAAGTTCAGAACTTGGGACAAGTAAATCAGTAACAAGGAAATATTTTATTATTCCAAAGTTAGCTGCTGC
The DNA here is from genome assembly GCA_963932465.1 of Maratus speciosus. Lineage (NCBI taxonomy): Eukaryota > Metazoa > Arthropoda > Arachnida > Araneae > Salticidae > Maratus > Maratus speciosus. The sequence goes on along the minus strand of OZ010786.1, from coordinate 537,608,433 downwards.
ATTAGACAGGTGTTAATTAAGATTAAGTATGCGAAATTCTGTGTTTATTCTTGAAGCCTCTATTGGGGTGGGGGAGCTGCACTTGGATTTAACATTGAGAAATTTCCGATAAGTATGTCTTCAATTCAAAGAACCCGAACAGAAACACGGAAGGAACGCTCGAAAAACATAAAAATTTAGTTCCAAAACGAGGTACCAGATGTAGTGATCTTACATTGAGATGACAAACTGTTGCCTGCTTTGAGTGCTAGAAAATCGAAAGAAGAAAGCTTGCTTATAGCTATTTCATATGAACTTAAAAAACACCTCATTGCTGTGTCGAGACTTTATACTGGCAAAGAACATGCGCAGGCTATTTGGAATGAGATCTTAGACTGCAATCTCGAAAATAAAGCCCAGATTCTCTGTTGTGACACTACGGCTTCGAATACTTTAATGATTCGCTTTAATGGTGCTTATATATATATATATATATATATCCACTAAATAAGCATTGCCAACCACCAACAAAAACTGTGAAAATATGAATAAAATGACATTAAAAAATAGAGTTCCCCCAACATACTTAACATAGATTCCAAAAACATAGTAAAAATCAGCAGAAATTGAATAACATAAATTGATTGATGGAAATTTGTAGAACTTAGACAGAATCATCGTGTTCCAAATGCCTTAAGTTCCACAAATAAAATGTGTGGTTTCGTCTTCATATTAGCCATAAATTAGCTAAAGAATATGAATTTGGACTACCACACACAGAAAACCGAGAAATAAACCATTGAACACCAATTAACTTTAAAATAAAACAAGATTGAAAAGGATAGAGAGGGGAAAAATACCAAATTAAAATACATACTGCTAAGCATTTGGTATAACAAATATACTCATTATGCATTTTATGCATTTTATTCTCATTTAAGATAGTGTACTATTAGAAATTAATAAGACATTGTCCGGAGTAGGCAAAAATTTAAATACAAGTTAATCGTTAACTTCATTAAATATTATTGAATATGAATAAATTTAATATGAATTGATAAATATATAAATATAACTACACCACTATACATATAAAAGTATCGAATCAACATCCATTATAAAATGTGTATTGGCAACGTAGTTATAAATCAAATGCCCCAGTTTTTTTAATTAACCATTCCGTATTATCCAGACAACGCCACCCTCCTCCGTACTCTAACATCTACCCACCCAACCGTCCTATAATAATTTTTAGGGTTCCTCACTTAAAAATTAAAAACGCAACCATTATAAGATCACTTCTGTGTCTGTCTGTCTGTCGCAGCCATCTTACTCGTAAACTATGCAACGTGGAAAGTTCAAATTGGGGGAAGTAAGAAAGACTAATGACCCACATATTTACAGATTATTAAACATTTACAAATATTTTTATTAAAAAAAGTAGAGGAGCTGACAACGTTACTTGAAATTTAATCTTTTCTTTGTATATTGTGTGGGGTATCGTGTTAAATCTTTTGTAACGCTGAACTCAAAAATACATTTCTTTTAATTTTAGGTATTTTTTTTTCAGAGTTATCGTCGGAAATGTGGTGCAAAAATATGTCCCCCCCCCCCATCTATTTCCGAATTTATTGAAACTAAAATTATGAAAAATTAGAGGAAGTAGATTTTAATATATAACTTGCAAAAAAATTTTAGCGATTACCCTAGGTCACATGCTTTTTGAGAAAAGCGCATTTTTCCGTTACACACAAATTTCGATTTGCAGGCATTCAGCAAAGGTGTTGAGGAGCGCTGGAGTACCTATCGTAGCAGAAGTATAAAAGCATTGTTGATAATGAGTTTCCAAAAAAAATCGTCAGTAATTATCCGAGATATTAACTCTTAAAAATACGGACAGTTTGGACACACATAATGACAGAAGCGGCATACTCTATGTACCATCGGCATTTAAAGCCCAAATTACAACTTTTAATGATATATTTGTGTAATGCAATGCCCAGTAGTAGTATAAAAACAATAAACTTTAAATTGTTAAAAACAGACCGATTAGAATTAATCACATAATTACTATGGGATTCGCGACTAGTTTGCATTGCGTGGACACCTTAATACGCCTGCCGTATCTTTAAAATTTTATAAAAAACCTATCTGACACAAATCAAGTCGGAGTTGAAACATTGCTATCTCCTTTCGAAGCGCTCTTAGTACAAAGCCAAGTTTAAACTTTGAACAAGGTACGCTAAATTTAGTTTTATGAAATGAAAAATTAAGTTTAAATATGCACTACTTTTATTGTCAGTACCGAATTAAGTTCATCATAAGCACATTAGAATAACATTAAAAAAGTGTTATAAGAATAGCAATATTTGATATTATTTGGGCTTCATATCTATTTGAACTTTTATGATATACCCATTCATACTTTTCTGGTTTATACAGCTTTAGCCAACCCTACGTTGTATAGTTTTTTACAAAGTCTTATTATTCTTTTAGCATCGATTTTTTAATAATACAGTTAATAATTGCTTTATTTATTGTACGGAACCCTCTAAGAACGAGTAATACTCGCACTTGACCGTTTTTTATTATTATTTTAAAATTTTAAAATTTTTATAATTATTTTCTTATTTTATATATTTTTCTTTTGTAATTTTATTTATGCATGTGTTTATTTGTTTTTTAAGATCATTTAAGTACTAATTATATATTAATGAATATATGAATTGTTTTGGAAAACCGTTATTTAATGCAATATATATACTTTATGCCTTGTATTTTTGCACATCAACCAATAAAATGGAAGTGTTACTCATATTCCCCAAGCAAATAATTTCAAAATAAAGAAAATAATAAAAAAAGTATATAAATTACAAACACGAGGCTTTTTTTTTTTTAACCCCAAGATTCAAAAGTGATAATTTATTTCAATACTTTTTACAAATCCCTGCGGAATAATTATTTCACTTCATAAAAGTACTTTAAATATATTTTTGTAAATCTATGTGAAAGATTTATTAGGTTAATTGTTTTTTCCCTTATTTTGGTTAAATAAGAGATAAGAAATAAAAAAAAAATACTTAAATCAACATTTATTTTTTCATTTCCTTATTGTAAAAAGTTTGTTCCTTTCAATGTTTTTAACATTTATCAAAGGAGTTAAGAGAAGAAACAATACGTTTCTTACATTTTACTATTTTATTGCTTTTGAATAAAAGTAGTTTTTGCATATTGTATTTATTAATGCAATTTGATGTTATTTGTCTTTTAATTAGTTTAAGTACGTTATCGCTGTTTCTTTGTTTTATCGATATTTATTATTTTAGTAATTTTAAACTTTAATCTCAAAGTTCATATAAGAGAAACAGAGGGGTCAAAGTTATAAAGACAGGCTGTATTTTCATTTACCGTATTATCGATCATTAAAATAAAATATATGAGCTATTACTAGTAAATAGTTTACTTCATAAAATATATAAATGCTTTTGTAAAAATAATTAACAACTATATTGTATAATTGTTTATTTTTTTAAGGTGGCAAGATATTTATCAAAGACATAATTTAAGTCTGATTCATTTCATTCAAATTTGTTATAACAAAAAAAATTGTATAGTTTCTTTTAGGCTTTTATGATCTACGAAATAATTTATTAGTAAAAACACAATTTCAGGAAGAATGTTTATAGATTTCATTGTTTTAATATTTCATAAAGATCATTATATATTACAAATACAATTTAATAAATAAAACTTATGTACGCAATGAATTCTAATAAATTATCATCATTTTTCTTGTGTTAATTGTTAATTATTTTTCTTTAAATGATTTTACTTATTTTGGATTCAGAGTCGTAATAAAGGAACAAAATCGATAAAATAAAAAACGATTGGGTATGATATAAACTTCCACGTAACTTCTTATTAAAATAAATATGGGAACTATTAATAATTTATTAAATTAAAATCTTTATTTTTTAATTTTTTTCTCTTAAATAATATTTGAGCCTATGTTATGTTATTCTGAGCATTTACTGATATTTTTTTATCATTATTTTTACACTGATTAAATTAGAAAGTATTTTCAAATCCATGGATTTCCTTCATGGCGAATATTTTTTAAATCGGTTTTAAATAAAATAAAAAAATAATTAGATTGTAAAAGAATATTTTTATCATATATATAAAAAGTCTTATATATATATGTGTGTGTGTGTGTTTAACCATTTTTTATCTTTTAAATTTTATTTTTATATTATGCAATATTCTATCATTTTTATATCGATTGAGATATATTATCAACTAACAAAATATTCTTATATGTCATGCCTAAAAATAGCATTTTCTTTTTTGGATCTTGATGGATATAACTTATTTCGAAATATTATAAAAGCATTTTTTCCCATTTGAAATGGGAAACAGTTATACCACGTCTATATTATATCTATATGAATAATATTTATCAAAGGGCTTGAGCACGTATATCTCTAATAAATCAGATGGATATGAAAGTATATGCATTACACATGCAATATATATATAATTGCATTCCACTTTTAACTTCAATGAAAATATTTATTTTATTCTTTGCATTTTTAAGGTTCTGTTCCTAAAAAGTAACAAGTTGGAAATTGCTCGTCAAACGTGGCAAATGAGGTGCGTTCCTACTATAACAAGTTTTATAATTATTTTTTGCACCCCATATTGTACTGAATATATAATTTTTTGCACTTCATAAAGTACATAGACTTTAACATCATTAAAATGCACTCCCAATAATTTTTTTTTCCCATTCCCCAAACACTTTTGACTGTCCCTGTAATTAAACTATACATCCGATTTTCCTAAATTTTGAAATGGCTCGACAAAATTTTGCAACAGTTATATCTTTAAAATTTCAGACCATTCGGAAGGCTGTAACATCATTAAAATGCACTTGCAATAATTTTTCCCATTGGCCGTAATGTAAAGAAAAACTTTTGACTGTCCCTGTAATTAAACTATACATCCAATTTTCATAAAATTTGAAATGGCTCGAAAAAATTTTGCAACAATTATATCTTTAAAATTTCAGACCATTCGGAAGGCTGTAACATCATTAAAATGCACTTGCAATAATTTTTCCCATTGGCCGTAATGTAAAGAAAAACTTTTGACTGTCCCTGTAATTAAACTATACATCCGATTTTCATAAAATTTGAAATGGCTCGACAAAATTTCGCAACAATTATATCTTTAAAATTTCGGACTATTCGGAAGGCTGTAACATCATTAAAATGCACTTGCAATAATTTTTTCCCATTGGCCGTAATGTAAAGAAAAAATTTTGACTATCCCTGTAATTAAACTATACATCCGATTTTCATAAAATTTGAAATGGCTCGACAAAATTTTGCAACAATTATATCTTTAAAATTTCAGACTATTCGGAAGGCTGTAACATCATTAAAATGGACTTGCAATAATTTTTTCCCATTGGCCGTAATGTAAAGAAAAAATTTTGACTATCCCTGTAATTAAACTATACATCCGATTTTCATAAAATTTGAAATGGCTCGACAAAATTTTGCAACATTCTTATATTTCAAATTTCGGACCATTCGGTTCGGTAGTTTTTGCTCTGTTATATGCGGACAGACAGACGGACGGACTGAAAGACGACTATAGGTGCTACGTATTTATATAATTACGAACGCACCTAAAAACGGAAACATTATAAGATCACTCCTGCGTTTGTCTGAAGGGGACTGCGTCACAGTCATTTTATTCGTAAAATTAGGAACGTGGAAAGTTCAAATTGGCGGAAGTAATATATGCGATTGACCCACATATTTATAGGTTATTAATCATTCCCAAATATAATTAGGGAAAATGTACATTTGCTAATAAAGTTACTTGAAAAAAAATCTCTTCTTTGTATCTTGTGTGGGGTATGGTGGAAAAGTTTTCGTAAACCCGAACTCAAAAATACATTTCTTTTAAGTTTGGGTAAAATATTTTCAAAGATATCATCGAAAATATAATCCGGAAATATATTTCCCCTACCTCTACTTCCGAATCTACTGAAACTAAAATTACGAAAAAAATAGGTGTAATAGACATTAACTTCATCATTGCTGGAAAATTATAAGGATTACCTTAGATCACCTAGTTTCTGAGAAAATTGCATTTTTCCGTTACACACAAAATTCAATTTGCGGTCGTTCAGCAAAGGGGCTGAGGAGAGCTGGAGGTACCTATCGTCGCAAAAGTATTAGAGAATTAATGATAACTATTTTCGAGAATAATTGTCGATAATTAGCCGAGATATTAACCCTTAAAGTCATGGACGGTTTCGACATACATAAAGACACGTGCGGCTTACTTTCTGCGCCATCGACTTTTAAAGCCTAGATAACAACTTTTAATGATAGATATGTGCAATAGAATACCCAGTTACTAATTCATACATAATTTATTGAACGGGATGCTCTGTGCGCGGGTAATACTCGCACTTGACCGGTTATTTATCTTTTATCTTTAAAATTGATGTGTAACACTTATTCCTGGTGTAAAATATTTGAAAAAAATCTATAAAAATCAATCAAATTTTTCCTTTAAAATAGTCAAAAGTTTATTCAAAGTTTATTCAATTTTTTTTAGTCAAAAGTTTAAAGTTTTAAACTATTTCAATTATTTTTCAAATCGCTGTAGAATCATTATATGAATTTATAATGGAAAAAAAAAAAAAAAACATTATTGGATTCATTGTTCTTTTTTCTGAAAATTAAGAAAATAATTTAAAAAATATATTTAAGACTGTTTTTGTTTCTAATTTAATATTCAAAAGATTTTTTAAAACTTTTTCTTTCTTTATTATTTATAAATATATTAAGGGAAGAAACGTTATTCAATTTTCTAAGGCTTCAAGATTTATTTATTTTTGAATAAAAATATTTTTTTAACTATATTATATTAAAAACAATTTGAAAAATAAAACTTTCAAATTTAATGAATCTGTGTTATCTATAACATATATTTTTTATCACTGATTTTTTTAGTTATAATTTTACTTTTTATTTTCAGACATCGTTATGGAAAAGATAAATAATGAAAAATATTTAAAGATTTAGTGCATTTCGATTTCAAAAACTACTTCACGGAAAAAATGTGTATTTGTTTATCGCAGATTTGATTTTTTAAAATAGATTTCTATAAAACAAGAAGAAGAAGAAGAAATAATAATTAAAAAAATAATAATAACATAAAATACAGGTGATAAAGCATCATTATTTCGAAAACTAATTTCGAAAAAAAAAATTTATATATATATATATATATATATCTTCTCTTTTCATAGTCTGAGTTTGCTGTCAGAGAAATATTCGTTAAAATATGTCCTTGGCGCCGCTCTTTTAAAAAGTGTTTAAAATCTATCACTTTTAATGTTACAGCTGATTTACAATTGAATCTTGAGCTGAAAATTATGAAATGTTTACGAATTCTGAAGTACTGATGAAAATTAAAATAAGTGGATTAATGTGTTGGATTAACGCCCCTGGTAAGTCGTGAATAATACCACACCGTTATTTATCTTTTAATAGAAAATAAATAATTTAAAATTATACAATTTAACAATAGAAGTGAGATTTTTAAAATTTCAAATTATATCCCTGCTGAAATATTTCAAGCACAGATATAAAGTCTGAAAAATATTTCCCTGATTAAAAAATTTATTCATATTTGTTATAAACAAGATAGACACGTTATACTGGTGTCGTACTAAGTTTTTTTGGGGCTAATTTCTCAAACGTCGCTGTTAGGTACCACTATCAGTGTCCTGGAAATCTAAAATGTTCACAAATCAGAAAAAAGTTCAGCGTGTCCTCTTGTATCACGATAACTGGTCACCAAAAATAGTGCAGGAAAATCTGTGTATCAGGTCTTGCAAATATGTGACAACGACTAATAACAGATAGATTATAACGATCCCTCCTGTGATGGGCGGAAATTGATAATCTAATACATGTGCTACGTGCAACCAAGCCAGACGTTTCAAACGGCTACGTTACGGAAACTATCAACAAAAAACTTTGTTATCCTTAAGATATGTTGTCACCAGTTCTACTTGTCGATATTATATATAGCGGATATGAATATTTTTTGTAACGACGGAAAAAATTCAGACAGTAAATATTCTGAATGTCATTAAGGGAAACTTTATATGGAATTGTACAGAAGGCATATTGATGTAAGATTAAAAAGTAATAACATTACAAGAATAATTTATAATTCATTTACATGATTTCCTATAAAAAAAAGTTTGTCTAGTTTGGCCATATTTTAACATTCGTATCCCCGTTTGTAAAAGTGACTACTTAGTAGAGTGCCTAGCTACACTTTTAAAACATTATTCTAACGGAGGTGAGATTTTGGTTGATTTTACGTACGAGGACGTGGTCTTGAATAAATTATTATTTCATAGTATTTAGAAAGATGTGCGCTTTCTGGTGACGTTGATTATTTTAGAGGCATCTCACCTTCTGCAAATCTATAAATGTTTTCCAAGTAGTGATATTTTACAATTTGAGGAATTAACACGTCAAATCTGTAAAGAAGGTGTTTATAGCAAGTATTTATACAATAGCTACGTATGATTAGAATTGATGGATTACAATGAATGTAATTGAGATTTAGACAAAATTTAAAAAATAGTTGACCATCATATGTTTTAGTGACTATGAATTTAAAAAATATACGATATTTGGCAGGTTTAGACATAGAGTTCTTTTTTTTCAGATTCTGAAGGAGAGTTGTAACAGAGTACTTAGTGACTCTTTTATAAGGTTTCTCGCATGAACGTTTGAGTTTTATTAATTACGCAAACGATCGTGTTGCCTTGAATCATTAATATTTCTGATTGAATGATAAATCTATTTTATTCTAACAACATGTATAATAATCACTTATAAACAGATTAAGTTAAATAATGATATAAAAAGTGATAAAATATCTTTATTTAGATTGACGAACGTTTCTTCGCACAAACATCGACATTTTCAAAATCATATATGATAGAAATATTTTCGCAAAATTTAAAAAACAATAACTTGGTAAACAATACCACGAGACATCCTGCATAATGAAAATCAGTGCAAACATAAAATAAAAGGAAATTGGGTATTTGTATCGCCGTTTGTACGATGAAAGGTTCGTCAACTTAAATAAAGATATTTTATCACTTTTTATAGCATTATTTAGCTTAATCTATTTTGCTTGGTTTTAGCTGGTTCCAGTGGTTTTGAAGCAGATCATGTTTAGATATTGAAAGTGTCAACCACCAAGTTCCAACTTACTATCTACGCCACATAAGTGTGTCGAAAGTATATATGTTTCACAAGGCTTCGAGTGTTATAAAGAAAACTAGTTTTATACGCCATATAAAGATGTATTGAGATTTACAGAGTATATTTAGTTGTTAGACTTTCCCTAGGGTAGTGCTTCCCCGGGAAGATAATTACTTTAGACTAGGTGTGAAAATAAATACAGGACTTTTCGTTTAACAAGTTAAGGAAGTTTCATTACGTTTAACGAATAAGGTTGAATGTCCCACTACTCTTCCTAGCTTTTAAAGTGTTTTTAGTAAAGTGGTAAATTGTTAATATGTCTTATTCTCAATATAAATGAATAAATATATTAAAAATTTCCAATTTTTATCACGGGAAAAATATTTAAAATTTTTACAAAGGTAAAAAGTTTTACATTACAGTTAGAATAGCTTTTTTTTTAAATTTGATGTTCAGAGGATACACTTTAACAGAACAGACTTCTTTCTCCCCAATCTTGTTCTTTGTTAAATATATATATATATAAATTTTCAACGTTAATTGTTGGAAGAAAATTAAATTTTTAATCTTGATAAAAAGTGTTACATTCAAGACGGGGAAATATTCGGTGTTTCAAAGGAGGATATGTTGTAATCTACACGATATCTGCAGCACCACTGCAGGTTATCTGGATATAAGAAATGTATGTATTCTCTCAATTTCCTGATATTGTTAACCAAAGAATGTAATATATCTCACCAGGCTAATAAATAGATATTCAAAGATGCATATTTTTACAAATATTTTGAATTAGAAATTATATTGGCATAAAGCAGCTTCTTTAAAATAAAATCTATTGTCTTTCAGATTTACTAGTACGTATAAATCAGGAAAAAGGCTTTTTACTTTTCTAAATTAAAACATAGTTATAGTACATTTTTAAGAATAATAAAAAAAGCAAACCTCATGTAAAAACAATCATTAAATGAGTAAGTAGATAAGATATAACTTTCCAGCTGGTGTTAAAACTGAGGCACCTACTGGGGGGGGGGGGGGGGGGGTGAAGCAAAAAAAAAGCCTTTATGTAAAGAAAAAATTATGAATTTTGGAGAAATGTGCGCCATTATTCTATCATAAATCTATTTTTTTGAGAGTTCATCTTATAAACTTCACAGCGACATAGTGAATAATTTAGTAATTATTAATTATACTATCTTATTTTATTTTTCAGTTTTTTTTTCTCCTACTCACCTTCTCAATTGTTCTGAAAGGTATAATGCTTTTTATAATGTTTTGTCCAATGGTTCTTGCGTTTTCCTCCATGATTTATTGATTCTCGTAGTACAAAAAAAAAAAAAAAACGGATCAAAGAACAATTATTAATTGAAACGTTATTAAAACTTAACACACGTTATAAATACGAAACACAAACCAAAGGAGAATTTTTAGAAAATATATAACATTTCAAATATTTATCAATATTTTGTTACTAATATTTACTGCAATTTATTTTTTTTTTTAATTTTAAGACAGTAAATTGTTGAAAATTTCATTAAAAAGTATTCAGACGTTTTTGTTATATCGTGTGCGTTATGGCCAAAAACGTCATTTGGAGAAAAATGACTTCAATTTTTTTGGAAAAGCCGATTCAGCTATACGGGTGTAATTCTAATAGTCATAACTTCTGTTCTAATAGAAGTTTCAAAGAAACAATTATATCCAAATGTTCAGAAAAGATAAGAGACATACAAAAATTACAATTTCGAAAATTTTAAAACTTTAAGAGTCCTGAGAACTCTTAAAATATATGTGCGATATCATGAGCCAACTCTCTAAGACACATACGATGGTTTTCAAACACCAGCTTCTTGATTTTATTGATGTTAGTTTCGTTCGCAGACAATGAAGGCCAACCAGAACGAACCAAATCCACTTCCACTTCTCGGAAGCTATATGATCGCTTTATACAATTCATATGTCTGTGATTTCGACTAGCACGTTTCACTGTGGGTCCATTGCAACATTTTCAGTGATTCAGCACAAGAAAGTTTGTTTGAAACATAAATTCAGAGGAAACACTTTGTTCAAATAATTTGTTCGTTGTAAAAATCACAGTGGACTCTAAAGTAACTCTGAAACAAAACGCTTCTGTCAACACACTAAGTCACATATGGTGCTCAAACACCATGTTGTAATTTTGTAGAGTTATCCCATATTACAGAAAATGAACTTTTCGTGATATCTTTTTTGCACGTTTTTTAAATAAATTCGAGGTACATTTTACACAGAGTAAAAAGTACCCCGAGAGTGTATCTTCCTTTGTTCATACTTATTATTTACAATATAAATATTTAGTACAATGTTCTTATATTTTCAAAAAAAAAATTAATTAAAAATAATAATCATTTGACATTTTGTTCTTAAGGGGTCTCGGGACTGGTAAAGGTTCAAAATTTTCGAAATTTTAATTTTTTAGAAGTTAAACTCCTATCTTTTCTGAACATTTTAATATAATCTCTTCCTTGAAATTTCAGTTACAACAGATGTTGTGGCTTTTAGAATTATACGCGCTCAATCGCTGGAACGGCATTTCCGAAACTTTAAAGTCATTTTTCTCCAAATGACGTTTTTGGGCATAACGCGTGGTATATCTCAAAAACTTCTGAATATTTTCACATAAAATTTTCGAAACGTATGTTTCATGTTAGTCTCGTTTGTTTTACTGATGTTTTACTGAGTATATAAAATAATTATGGGCAAAATAATGATAATGCTGACTACATGTTTCTGATAAAGTAAATAATTAATAAAGCATATTTCAAATTATGATGTTTTTAAATTTTATTCAATCATAAACAAAATTTAATGTATTTACCTTAACCAGTGTTTTCATTATTTAATAAGGATTACCTGAAAGAAAAGAAAAATGTTTTTCACATATTATCATACTTATTTAGACATAAAAACAATTTATAATAATTGAATATATATTGTATACGCATATCATTTTAGAGCTCTAAAATATTTAATAATTAAACATAAAACCTTTAAAATCAATAAATTGACAATTGTAAAAAAAAAAAAAAAAAAAAAAAAAAAAAAATGTGTCTAAATATTTTGCAAAATACTAATGAATATAAATTAATATAAAAATATACTATTTTTCGGTTTAATTTGCAGAGAATGTTTCTTTATATATATATATAACATTTTAGATGCAGAATTAAAACGTTTCGTCTGCGCTACTTGCACTTGCCTTAAAAAAGTATAATTTTCTTTATTTTTGATTGTCTATCATTGGCTGAAATAAACTTTTCTCAAAACTTCTAGACTGGAGTTTCTAATGTTGAACACACTTCGCAACAATTTCCTAACAGTTCAGAGTTTTACGCGGTTATCTTCGAAATTTCTGTAAAAACGGATTACTCTCCCCTAGGAAAAACTTCACAATTCCTCATTCCCTCGGCCAGTATACCTAGATCATAAATATGTCGTAAAAAACCACCATATTTTCCTTATTTTTTTACAACTTGAAGTAAAGAGGAATATCCTCGTTTTCCTCTTTATTTCGTTTTGTACATTTCCCTTTTAAACAAGTGTTAGATTAACCCCTGATGAATAGTTAATTTTACACCATTAAAAAAACATTTTACCATTTATATATTGTTATTTTTTTTTTATTGGGGTATTAAAAAGGTTTCCAAATCCATGTTTCTGGATAGTATTTTATGGACTTCATTGACTTTGATACTTAGGTAATGTATTCCAAATTTTATTATTTCTCAATTTAATGAAAAGAGCACAAAGATTTCAGATGAGGTAACAGATGAATTATTTGCCCCAAATTCATTGTAAATTTCATTGCAAAAACAAAATTTGATATCGGATAATTGATGGATTATAGTTGATTAAAATGTAAAAGAAATGTATGTACACACTGTAAAAAAAACCACTGTAGATTTGCCAGAACAAACTCGATCACAGTGAATGTGCTGTATCTTTCTTTGGTTCCCTGATTATATTAACATAAAAAATACAGTAGTTGCGTAAAATTAACAGCACAATGTGCTGGCAATTCGGACGCATCTACAGCACAAACTGCTGGCGTCAAAACTGCCAGCACATTGCGCTGTTAATTTTACGCAACTACTGTATTTTCTATATTAATATAGTCAGGAAACGAAAGAAAGATACAGCACATTCACTATGATCGAGTTTGTGCGCGAGATGAACAGTACTTTGTACTGTTAAAATGTCGTTATTTTTACAGTGCAGAGTATATTGCATGTATTGAAAACACTGTGTCATTCTAAAAGCACAATTGAGAATATTTTGTGTTCTTTATAATATATTGTATTTTCAATTTTGAAATTTAATAAAGCTACTATTAAAATTATTATTATCCAAGTCTATTCTCTTTATTATGCATAAGATGAAAAAAAATAGTGTTCCAAAAAATGCTTCCGTTATAAATTTGTTAATAACTAGCGTACTTTTATTTTTTTCTTGTTAAAAGTAACTTAAAAGAGTTGCGCAAACGCGATTAAATTTCCGGTAAAAGAATTTTGTCCCGAAGTGATACAGATAGTTTGAAAACATAGCTGAAAGCCCAACCAGTTTATGAGTGAATTTTAAAAGTTATTCCCTACTTTACTTACAAACGCTGCAATTGGAGATATGTTTGATGAAGATAGAAATTTTCAAATTTTTCAAAAGCATTAAGTTAAAAGTTTAAAGTTAGGAATTTAAAAGTTATCCCCTACCCCAATTAAGTTAAAGTTAAAGTCCCTATTAAGTTAAAAGTTATAAGGTTAAAAGTTTAAAAGTTTAAAAGTTATTCCCTACTTTACTTACAATCGCTAGAATTGGAGATACGTTTGACGAAGATAGAAATTTTCAAAAGCAATTCTCAGACTGACCGCAGTCATAAAAAACCACAGGAATGAAAAGAAGCGTTTAGATTTTTTCGAAAAATATATTACGAGTGGGATGTTTAATACCATGTGCTCATAACATGTAATAGAACTTACATTTCAAAGATACATTCCAAAATCAGTCTTTGCATGACTCGAAAACCTTAAGGGGGCAGTTATTAATTTTATTTTTTGTAAAGCAATATGTGCCATATTTAATGAAGAAAATCTGTATTTACATCTGGCGATTATTATTTTAAGAATGGTCTGGCATCTTGGAAGATCCTGTGGTGCACGAACCATGTCATGCTCTTACCTATATCTAATTTTTGATAATAATAATAATAACTCTAAGTTTTCCTTTTTGAGTTGATTTCTTGTACAAACAATGTTCGTCTTATCACATATTTTCACCCCATAATTTTTTTTCAGTTGCTATCAATGACTCTCAATGTTACTGTTATTCAAAATAAACACCAAATCATATATTTATTTGCAATAGAGCACCAACTATTAATTTACAGTAATTATATAATTTTAAATTTAATTTATAACTTTAAAAAATAAATGAAACTAGCACCATTAATTTGATCAAATTTGATTTAATATATCCAAGATGTTATTTAATTTTTGGTTGAAAGTATATTATAAGAGATATTAATCAATTTATTTTTTAATTAGTTTTAATAAATATTCGAAAGAAAGCATAAATATTATTATTTTACTAATATTTTTTGTAGCAACGCAAAAAATCAAGATGAGATGTTCTTTAAATACACCGTGGAATTTAAATACATTAGCAATGTACCATTAAAATAACAGAATGTGAAACGTAAATGCGAAAAGTATGTGTGAAAAGTATTTAAAAGTGTTCCAAAACAGTGTTTCTTAAACATCATTATGATTGTCCTAAAATGCTTGAGTTTCTGAATCTCCCATGACCTTACATACCTTAGAATATATAACATAAATTATTGGATTTCATGAAATTTCGAACTAAAGTATCGGTAAAATTTTGAGCTTCAAATTATTATCTGAGATGAAAACTTGATATCGGAGAAATGATACATTATTGTCAACTGTACTATGAATGTGTAAATTTGTTATGGGCAATATAAGAATGAATGGATAGTATTGCTTCCGTTAAGTTAATCCAAAAGAAAAAATGAGTATTTTTTTAAAGACCATATAACATTATACATGCCATATACTGGGTGTTTCAAAATTTCGGTGCGGAAAAAAAGATCTATGTGTCGGAGAGATATGCAGTTTGCAGATAAATATTCAGCGTGGTACGGGATTTTGTATGACACAAACATTTTTTTTTTTCAAAATCAAGACAATAGAGCGCGCTACTGCAGATAATTCCATATTGCACACACAATGCAAGATTTGGACTCAAAAAACAACTATGTTTGGATTCAAAAAACATTAGAGAATACTGCATGCACACCATTTTATATCCAAAACTTCCGTTGTGTGAGAAATATGAAATTATTTCATGGGATATCTTCAGTAATGCCCTCTATTTTTGTGATTTTGAACTAATTTTTTTGTTGGTGTTATACAAAATCACGTATGATACTGAAGATTTATAGGAAGATATATTAATTCATGTTATCAATAATTTCAGCTTCTGGTATCAAGAAAAATATTAAAGTTCTCGTTTCTAAGCGCGTTCGTAATTAAATAAATATAAAGTAAATATAGTCGCCGTTAGGACAGTCCGTCAGTCCGGATATAACAGTCCAAAATCTACCCAACCGAACGAGCTGAAATTTAATGCATATAATCGTTGAAGAAGTTTGTAGAGTCATTTCAAATTTTAAAAAATCGAATCAAAACTTAAAAAGCTATTGATAAACGTATTTTTTTTTTTACTTTATTAAATTCTATCATACGTATAACTTACGTAAATAATTCAAATATATCCCATGATAGGTAATTGGTCTAAGTTGCCAAAGTGATTACGTTATATTTAAGACGGAATCATATTATTTAAATATTACTGGATTTATTATATATAATCGTAATATATTTTGTATTCAGGCATTTTTTCTATAAGAGTGCAACAGCTATTGCACCAAGATCTGAATATTTATAAAACTAGTTACATTAAGAACGCGCCTTATTCGCCAAGTTTGATGTACAATTTCCGACTTTTTAAAATTTACCTCACAAATTTAATTTGTTATTTTATTGAACAGTTATGTTACAATTATTATTTATCTATCTATCTCCCTCTCTCACTCTCACTCTCACTTTTTATATATATATATATATATATATATATATATATATATATATATATAGTAATTTCTACATTTTTCATTGTTTTCACAAATTTATTTACCGTTTTATTTGTAATAAAAACACTTTCTAATTATGGAAAACAAGCTAAAATATTTTTAATTTAAAAAAATCTCTAACACACACAATCTGTGCATCCATTTACACTTACAAAATTCCTTAATATTCGTTCAGTAACAATATTTCCGTAATATTTGTTATCAAAATGACAAAGAAACATATTTCTTTTATCTATAAAATTTTCCGAAAACGCGTAGAGTCCTTTATTTGCGATTTTATTTCTTTTGACAACACTACTACTTCGATTTTCAAATTTATCTTTTCAATGTATCTGTAGAAGAAAGAAAATGAAATGGTGATAGTAACAATGCTTTTCAGCCGACTTCATCAATTTGTTACATTTTGGGTAAGAATTCGATTTCAGCAGATGGGAGAGGAGTGTATTATACACTTTGTGCAAATAACAAAGAGTGACACAAACCGCATCTACAGGTCATTCATTGTTATTTATTCACAGAGAAGCTTATACTCAAGTCTCTCTACATCGGAAAAATTGTATTAGGTTTTGAGGGAAATAAACTGGTTTATTGTATTCTCCAGAGAATATATACATTTTCTTAGCGAAAGAAACGTTACAACCTTGTGCAAAGATTTCTTTTATGCAATTCATTATTCAAGTAAAATATATAAGTTGTCATATAATAAATATATACTGAAATTTATGCACTTTTTAAAAAAATATATGTCTAATTTTGTTGCATTTTCTTATCGAAAGAAACATTTTAGATAAATTTAGATTGTTTTATTCGATTCCTGAATTAAATTATGCGTACGTACAATTATGAGTTTGAAAAATGTTGATATTTAAGAACAGTTAAAAATTGTTAATCTATTATTTTCTTTTTTAGATTTCTTTAAATATTTAAGGAAACAAATATTTATTTGTTTATTTTCATAAAAAATATTTTGTAGTTATTACATATATAAAAATTAAAGATTATATTTATCTTTAATATATAAAATGCTAATAATTTAGATATTAATCTTTAATATATAAAATGCTAATAATTTAGATATTAATTTTAAAAAGTGGTCCGTAAATTTTTGAGCTAATTCATAAATATTTAATTGTTTAACAATAACTTGAATATATTATTTTATGTATTTTCAGCATTTTCCGCCAATATTTCATTCATTGCTTATCTTTAAAGATGGTTTCTACATCATTATTTAATGAAAAGAAATTCACTGGAACTGAAAAATGAAAATAAAATATTCTTTTTCATTAAAGATGGAAGATAAAAGAAGTAAATAACTCAATTTTATTTGGTACTTCTCCATTAACTCGTCGACCACTCTCCATAAAAAATAAAAAATAAATAAAAATAAAATAAAAAACTATCGCCAAACTACAGAACTTAATGCCAAAAATGCATGATCGTGGTTTGACATTCACTTGACGTCAGATCAGTTACACGTGCTTCTTTATGTCATCAAGTGATTTTTAATTATAGACCTTTCTGAATAGTTAATGTTTTGCTGATATATTAATTATTGAATTAACTAAAATAACAGTTATTCCTTTAAACGGAGATGAAATGATATTAAAAGAGAAAAAAGCATTGAAAATATGCTTCAGTGCATAGTTACGTGCTTTATACAATTTCCAACTGACGTCACAAAAATTTATGCACCAGAAAAGAAGGATAATTAAGAAAACTAACGTAATTATATAAATATCCAATAAATTTATTCTCTGTGTTCATTAATATAATATGAATGTTATTGTTTAAAGTTACAGATAGTTGATACTTTATTAAGGTGACTTTTAAGAATTTTTTGTATTTTTTATTGAGATTCGGACTTTTCTGAATTTCTTATACTTTTTATTGAGATCCGGTGTTTTTCGAAATTTCTTGTATTTTTTATTGAGATTCGGGGCTTTTCCGAATTTCTTGTATTTTTTATTGGGATTCGGTATGGCGTTTTGTAATATAAAGTAGTCTACAGGATAATGGAGACGTGCTGTCTGTTTTTTACCATTTACAAAGAATCTCACTTGAGATTATAAATTTTTCATGAAGGTATTTATATTTAACATTACTTTATTTTGTTATCTTATAGAATAGGGAATGTGAATCTAATTTTATTCTAGTGGACAATAAAATATTTTTGGGAATCATAATAACTTGCTTCATAATATTTAGGCAACGAATTCCACAATTTCTAGACCTGAGTTACACATTTTTTTTCTATTTTTCTATTGGATAGAGAATATTGAATGAAAATTAATAGAAAGGATAAAAAACTGTTATGTACATGTAAATTGAATCGTTTCATTTCTTTTTCAAGCAGGTTAAAACTTCATATCTAATAAGAATAAATAAAACATACTAACACATTACCGACGGGCATTTTTTTCTGAAATCTGAAGTTTAAAACAGTAGAAACTCCTCCATATTCTGAAAGTCTTTTGTAAATTGGTATTCTAGATAGATTTCCCAAGTTTATGCATCAATATCTTTCAATAAATGAATTTAATACAAAATGTTAAAATACAAAAATATAGCAGCATGGCATAAATTGATTTTCTGTAAGGTTGAAACCAGTCAATGATTTTTTTTAAATTGAAAATGAGGATTCTCGTTTCCCGTAGTGAATGTGTCTATACACAATCAGAATGTTTAGACCGATCAATAAATGCGTCATTTTATTATAACAACATGAAATTTTAGAGAAGTAATAAAGCATTTATTTAAAATTTTTAAGTTAGTACAAAGCCATTGACATTTAGTACACTGTTACAAAACTCACCAGCTGACAAACATACACTCATTTCAACGAATCATTGAAACTAAATAAAGAACGCGGTTTATATACAAGTACACATCATTAATTAAAGACTTTAAGCAGATTTCTTTTAAAATAAGATTAGGATATTATTCGTTATTCATCGACATATTTTTCTATGGATTGCGCCAAGTTCTTTAGTACGATTGACTGTTAGATTAATTAGCTTTTGTATTTTCAACCGATAGTGAATATTTAATATTTATTGGTAGAAGAACTACAAAAACAATATGTAAAGTCGCACACTAAGTTATAACCTTTTTCATTAAAGGTTTTTAAATATTCACTTACTTGCAACTAAAATAGTTGCATAGCCATAATATTAAAAATAATAATAAAATAAAATTATTTTATATTGATGAACGTGATTTGTTAAGCAGCTTTTATTTAAATATGATGATTAAATGTATGTAGATAATTAATGTTATTATGTAACAATTGCCATATTATGTTTAGTTCTTTTATAATCATAATTTTTGCATACTTAAGAAAGTACATTCGCGTTTCCGACATCTATCGCTGAATTTATGCACTCCAACATTTTTATTTTTTTTTTTTCCATAAAAAAACTTTCTCTACAAGACAAATATTTTAGTGCAACCAACACTTCAATAACATTATTTCTATTGCTAATATTATTACTATTATTGTTGTTGTTTTTGCTGCTGCTGTTATTATGATAATACATCTTTATATTTTTAATTGTAAAAATTAGAAATAAATCTAACAAAGTAGATTTTACCTCAAAGATATCTTTTTGGTTTTCAAGCATTTTTTATGACATTTGTAAAGTAACTTTGCATTTAACTCCTCTGGATTTTTCGAAAGTTTTACGACATTCTTACTTTTTTTTTTTTTTTTTCTACTTGTTTCATTTATCACCAATTTTATTCTCTCTATATATATTTTTAATTTTTTTGAATTTTCGCATTTGTGAATAAAAAATGAAAAGCCATTTTAATAGTAGAAAATATTAACGAAATTATACTGCATAAATTTTATTATGCTTTATACCATTCTTAAAATCTTTATATTTGTAAACTTATGCTAAACCCATTTTTTAAAATACAACAGCTAATAGCTATTTCTTGTATTTCTAAAAACATTATCAACAAAAAGATAAATCAAATAAGACATCCATATATTTTAACTCGAAAATGCTTTCAGAAAAAGAAGTACAAAACAAAAATGTAAACGTAACAACATAGTCCAGGCAATAGGGGATTTTACATGGCAAAATTAATGGTAGTTCTGGAAATTGGCTTACTTTATGTTTTTTGGGTCGCTGAATCCGAATTTGTAACTTCCCACCAATATTTCCCCCCGGCAACCCCCAAAATTTTGATAAAATGCCCCCAAAAAAGGTTTTTATTAAAAAAATCATTTTTTTTATTGTTTTAGGGGGAAAATATATAGAAATTCAAAAAGCAGATAAAATTTACAACCACTCACATCGCTTACATCCACACTCCCATCTCCCCTCCGAACTTTCTCTATAAGGTTTACTTTAAATTTTTGGGTTTCTGAATCCGAATTTTTACCTTCCCGAAAATTTCCCCCCTCAACCCCACTAAAATACTTGTTTTTAAATGCAATATTTTATTATATTAGGGGAAAAGTATGTAGAAATTCAGAAATTCGACAGAATTTTCAACAAATAGGATATATGACATTATCACATAGGATAAACGGGGAGAGTGAGGGCTGCCTCGGGACATTCCCCGCTGCGCTACGTGCACTAAGTTATGCAAGTCCAGGCAATAGGGGATTTTCCCTAGCAAAATTAATACTAGTTCAGGATTTTGACTTACTTCATGTTTTTGGGGTCGCTGAATCCAAATTTGTCACTTCCAACAAAAATTTCACCCGGCAATCCCCCAAAAAATTGATTTTTTGAAAAAAAATTGGTTTTTGAGAACAGCGCGCGGGGAATGTGCCGAGGCAGCCCCCACTCTCCCCGTTCATCTTGCGTCATAATGTCATATATCCTATTTGTTGCAAATTTTGTCTACTTTCGGAATTTCTATATAGTTTTCCCCTAAAACAATAAAAAAAATAATTTAAGAGCATCTTTTTTTTTGGGGGGGGGGGGGGGGGATTTGGAAGGAAGTTAAAAATTCGGATTCAGAAACCAAAAAAACTTAAAGTAAACCTAATACGGAAAGTTCGGAGGGGAAACGGGGGGTCGAATTTAAACGATGTGAGTGGTTAAGTGAAATTGCGCAACTTTGACCACGCAGCACCGCGGCGCATGCTCCGAGGCAGATCCCCCTCACCATTCATCCTACATCATAATGTCATATATGTTATTTGTTGCAAATTCTGTGTACTTTCTGAATTTCTAGATATTTTTTCCCTAAAACAATAAAAAATTGATTTTTTTAATAAAAACCTTTTTTTTTGGGGGGGGGGCATTTTAACAAAATTTGGGGGGGTTTCCGGGAAAAACTTTGGTGAGAAATTACGAATTCGGATTCAGCGACTCAAAAAACATAAAGTAAGCCAATATCCAGAACTACCATGAATTTTGCTAGATAGTGTCCCTATACGGTCTCTATTGCCTGGACTAACAATAATGTTTTGTAAAAATTAAATTAAAGGAAGTTACGCTGAAAATGAGAGCTTCGTTTATTCCTTTCTGTCAGAAAATAATGTCTTAGGAAGCTGATTAGAAATACGATATTGTTATCATTTTTTTTTTTTTTTTAAGAATTTGCAACATAGTCATAATATTATAAGTTATCGAATATATTTACCGCTCAATTTCTGAAATATTTTTGCAGTGCTTTTTATTTGTGTTTTTTTTTTTCCATCGCGAAAAAGACTTCAATATACATTTAAGTAATTGTATGTATTCTTTTTTCAACATTTTTTCTCTTTTTTGAAGGAAGTATTTATAGAAATATATTGCGTAATAGCGTACATAAGACACAAAATTTGATATGTTTTTTTTCTTGATATTATAGTAAACGATATTTAGAAATTAAATAAAAACAGCATATTTTATGATTATTTCCTAATAAAAGCAACTTTTAAGCGTATTCCGTTTTATACTTTTTTAATAACTGAAATGTGGATATTCTCGAACAAATTTGACCCTTATTCTAAATGTTATTGCGCCTATAGTATAAGTTTTCTATATTGAAGTAATGTATTATAAATCTTTAGATTTTCATACTAAATTCATTCTTAATAACAATCTTTCACATTTTGTAATTTTTTTATGCATTATGAACATCTTTCTCAAATTCATGTAAGATTCGCCTAATTATATATTAAAATAATTAAGTATAATGCATGGATTTTTGAAAATGTGTGAAAATATATAGAACCTTATTTTAAATTATGAAAGTTAAAATTATTTCTATTTCGTTAATTTTTCAAATTCCCTGGTAGAAATCTCTTGTCGTGCTTTTTAAAAATAACTTTACATAACTAATTTCATAGCAGATATCTTTATCAATTTTATGATATTTAACCGGCCTTTTTTTATATAAGTTGCCATAAATTATTGAATGATATATCATTAAATATAAATGTTCATTGTTAAAAAAAAATCTGTGAAATTATGGAAAATCTACTGGTAATATATTACGTTAAGTCTCATGGAAAATTACGGAGATAAGAGTAAAAGATATTCTGGAACATTACAGAGAAATTATTCGGTAAATTTACAGTAGACTCGAATAAATTTAATCAGCTTATTTCCTTTTTAATGATAATAATTTAATAGATTTTTTTTAAATTAATTAATTATTGAACTTCGAAGAATCATAATTTTGCAAGTGAATTTAAACTGCTGTACCATTTAATTTTTACGATGTTTATATCTAGCCTGCCAGTGGTTTGATCCCAAGCCCTGAAACCGAAATACTCAAGGCCGCAGGACACGAGTGTGATGTCATCACTAATCGACCTACATATCACTAGTGCTAGAATTCGCTGCGGAAAATTTTTGTGTATGTGTTTGGCTGTGGCTAGTTGGTCCTCTCTGATATGAAAAAAATCTGCCGGAAGGGGACGCTGTAACAGCGGTGTCTTGCCATTTTCATTACTGTAGCATCGAAAAGTATATGAAATTATGTATAGAATTGAACCAGATATTTTGTGTATGTTTTTGGCTATGGCAGACAGTTCCTCCCTGAATTAGAAAAAAATTCTGCCAGAAGAGGCCGTTGTAATAGCAATGTCTGTGCTGTTTTCATTATTGTGCCATCGAAAAGTTTATGAAATTGAGACGCATAGAATCGAACCAAATTTTTTGTGTATGTTTTTGGCTAGGGCCAGCAGGTTCTCCCTGAATTTGAAAAAAAATCTGCTGAAAGGGTGCGCTCTAATAGCGATGTTTATGCCATTTTCATTATTGTACCATCAATAAATGTATGAAGCTATCCATAGAATTGAGCCAAATTTTTTGTCTATGTATTTTTTCTGTGGTCAGCAGTTTTTCCTTAAATTTGAAAATATTCTGCCGGAAAGTAATAATAGCGATTAAGGTAATAATAGCTGTAATAGCGATTTTTGTATGAACTTATTTATTTTACCATCGAAAAGTATATGAAGTTATGAATAGGATTGAATCAAATTTTTTGTGTATGTTTTTGGTTATGACCAGCAGGTCCTCCTTGAATTTAGAAATATTCCGCCGGAAAGATGCGCTGTGTATAATTTCCTTGGTTTTTCGCAGTTCTGTTGCGCATCGGCGGCTCCTGCAGCGACGGGAACTCTCGTCCTACTAAACTGGATTTTCGCAAACAGCTGATGTACAACAGAACCCTCTATATATATTATGCTATCATTTATGGCACAGAAATAGCGATTATTTGTTAATTGTTTAATGGCAACGTCCGAATGAAACGCATCTCGTTGGTTATTGAACAGCATTTAATGCATTTCCATACCTATAAGGGGGGTTAATCGTAAAGGGGACCCTGTTCTGTTGCCAAAGGCCGTCAATTTTGTCGCCAACTTGGCAATATCTCTAATATTTCGCCAAATTTCCACAGACTGCCATTTTAAACCAATAGGGTTTAATAAGTAATAAGTACAGAACTTGTGTGAAAATATAAATTATTTAAAACAACGTTTAAACACACAATAAAACAACATATTTGACCATACGTATACGTTTCGTGAGTACTAGGACTCACATCCTCAGTGTAAAAACTTTAAAAACTCTAAAAACAATATCCCCCCAACTGCATGTACGGTGAAAAAAACCCAAATGTCAAAACATAATACCAAAAGATCATCAAGTTCTAACAGCCAATGAAATTAATGCGGAAGTGAAGTGTCGTGACACAACAAATCCATCCAGAAAGTTGAGATGTATGGTGTACTAGATAAATCAATAGGGTTTACTTGTTACAGAAAATCAACAAATTGAAATATTTTAATACAACAAAAACTAATATTAACTTAAAAAATTATATTAATTATATTTAAAGGAGTCCAAGTAAATTAAATTATGAATAAAAGTAACATGATACATTGCTTAGCATGCTTTCCCAAACAAATTTTAAGTAAGACCAAACTGGTCGCCAAGGGCGGCTAGTATTCTTTAGAATACTAATGGCTTAGAATAGAATGGTGCAAATAAATCTGCATTGTCACTGAATTGGTGCACTAGCGGAATTTGTTGCCGTAGCAACGTTACACACCACGACTCAATGTGAAAGGATTGGCAAATCGATAATCGATATTACTCGGACTTGAAGATATCATTCATCGGGTTTCCATTCAATTCACATTGCCGTAAGACGTATGATGTTGCTATGACAACACCTCCTGTTGGTGCATTAACTGACTGGCGATTTTATAAGCTGTAACAACTTAGATCTATCTCATACACAGCTTACCTCTATGAAAAACTAGCCGGCCTTGGCGACCAGTTTGATCTCTCTTCAATAACGAAAAATTGTAGATTTTAACCCCCTCACTGACAAGCCCGTGTTAATACGTTCACTAAGCTCCCGGTTTCACTGCAATACAAGCAATATTTTAAGTAATATAATTGTATTGATTTAATGTATTTTTAATACATTGAACAATGATTAATACTTCCAAGGATTGCATTCATAATCGTTATTCAGTTTTTTTAATAAAATGTTGAAAAAATCATTTTCTTTTTAGCATTTAAAACAAAATACGGAGAAAACAACATTACAATTTTGCCCTTTTCCAAGACAGTCGAGGGGTTTTAATAAATATCATGATCGAGATTAACTCGTTTTTACTCCATTTAATCGATTAGAATTGAAATTTAAGATCAAAATCAAAGCTGGTGTAGAATTGAACTAACATCTGTAACTACTTTTTCAAACACTAACATGTATGAGATAGAAGTTTTGGGATTGTCATATCCTACTAGTTTATAATAATTCACATCATTTGTGAAAGTATGATAATGTGTTGAATTTTAATGTTTGAAATGATAAAGCTTCTGACAAACACAAACTGACACCAGAAACATTTTTACAAAAAATATTTCTAAATATAAATTAAAGATGATGCTACGTTAAAATAAAAAGAAATTTCGTTTAAGTGTAATTTTCATCATGAAGTATATGGTATATTGAACAAATTAATAGATTAGCATGAATAAGGTAAAATATGGTGTTGCAATTATGTTTTAAAGATGTTTTTAATAAATAAGTTAAAAAAAATATATGTACAGAAATTGATATATGCGAAAAAAAAAGTACAAATTGTTTAAAATCAAATAATTTGTATATAAATTGTATTTTAACCATGAATTTTTACTTTCAAAAATAATTTCTCAAACGATATACACACATAATACAACATACCTACTAATGGGCAAATATTACTGCAGACAAGCAGGAAGTATGACCGACAGATTCATAGGAAGATATTTTAATTCATGCTATCAATAATTTCAGCTTCTAGTATCAAGAAAAATATTAAAGTTCTCGTTTTTAAGTGCGTTCGTAATTATATAAACATACACTAAATATAGTCGCCGTTGGGACATTCCGTCTGTCCGCATATAACAGCCCAAAATCTACCCTACTGAATGAGTTGAAATTTCATGCATATAATCCTTGCAGAATTTTGTCGAGTCATTTCAAATTTTATAAAAATCGAATCAAAACTTAAAAAGTTATTAATAAACGCTTTTTTATTATTATATTAAATCCTATCAAATGTACAACGTACGTAATTAATTCAGTGATAGCCCGTGGTATGTAATGGATCTAGGTGACCAAGGATATTATGTCATATTTAAGACGAAATCATATTATTTAAGCATTACTGACCTTATTATATATAATCGCAATATATTTTGTATTGATGCATTTTTTCCATAAGAGTGCAACAGCTATTGCACCAAGATCTGAATATTTATAAAACTAGTTATATTAAGAACGCGCCTTATTCGCCACGTTTGATGTAGAATTTCCGACATTTTTAAATTTACCTCAAAAATTTTATTTCTTATTTTATTAAACAGTTATTTTACAATTATTATTTATCTATCTATCTATCTCAGTCTCTCTCTCTCTCTCACTATATATATATATATATATATATATATATATATATGTGTGTGTGTGTGTGTATTTAATATTTTCTGTTTTCACTAATTCATTTTCCGTTTTATTCGTAATAAAAACACTTTCTAATTACGTAAAACAAGGTAAAATGTTTTTAATTTAAAAAAAAATCTCTAACACACACAATCTGTGAATCCATTTATGTTTTTTTTTTTTTTTTCATTTACACTTACAGAATTATTTAATATTCGTTCAGTAACGATATTTCTGTAATATTTGTTATCGAAATGACAAAGAAACATATTTCTTTTAAGTATAAAATTTTCCGAATACGCGTAGAGTCCGTTATTTACTGTTTTATTTCTTTTGCTAACACTTCTGCTTCGATTTTCAAATTTATCTTTTCAATGTATTTGTAGAAGAAAGAAAATGAAATGATGATAGTAACAATGCTTTTCAGTCGACTTCATCAATTTGTTACATTCTGGGTAAGAATTCAATTTCAGCAGATGGGAGTGGAGTATATTATAGATTTTGTTTAAATAACAAAGAGGGACACAGACCGCATCTACTGGTCATTCATTATTATTTATTCACAGAGAAGCTTATACTCAAGTCTCTCTAGATCGGAAAAATTGTATTAGGTGTTGAGCGAAATAAATTTGTGTATTGAATTCGCCAGAGAATATATACATTTCGTTAGCGAAAGAAATGTTATAACGCTGTACGGAGATTTCTTTTATGCAATTCACAATTCAAGTAAAATATATAAGTAGTAACATAATAGAAAATATTGAAATTTATGCACCTTATTTTTACTTGACTGATTTATCACCAATTTTTACTCCCTCTATATATCTTTTTTAATTTGTTTGAACTTTCGCATTTGTGAATAAAAAATGAAAAGACATTTTAATAATAGAAAATTTTAACGTGATTTATACTGCATAACTTTTATTATCCTTTATACCATACCAAAAGTCTTTATATATGTAAACTTATGTTAAACCTACTTTTTAAAATATAACAGCTAATAGCTTTTTCTTGTATTTCTAAAAACATTACCAACAAAAAGATAAATCAAATAAAATATCAATATAATTTAACTCAAAAATGCTTTCAGAAAAAAAAAGTAGAAAACAAAAATGTAAACATAATAACAGGAATGTTTTGTAAAAATTAAATTAAAGGAAGTTACGCTGAAAATGAGAGCTTCTTTCAATCTTTTCTTTCGGAAGATATTTTCTTAGGAAGCTGACTATAAATACGGTATTGTCATCATTTTTTAAAAGAATTTACAACGTAGTCATAATGTTATACGTTATCGAAAATATTTACTGCTCAATTTCTGAAATATTTTTGCTGTTTGTTTTATTTGTGTTTTTCTTTCGTTGCAAAAAACACTTCAATACACTTTTAAGTTATTGTATTTATTTTTTTTTTCAATATTTTTTTTCTCTTCTTTTAAAGGAAGTATTTATAGAAATATGTTGCATAATAGCGTAAATAAGACACAAAATCTGGTATGTTTTCTCTTGATGTTAAGATAAACGATATTTAGAGATTAAATAAATTCAACGTATTTTATGATCTGAAAGCATCTTTTAAAGGTATTTCCTTTTAGTCTGTTTTTAATAATTGAAATGTTCATATTCTCGAAGAAATTTTACCCGCATTCCAAATGTTATTGTCTGTTTAGTATGAACTTTCTATATGGAAATAATGTATTATAAATTATGTTTTCTGAAGATTCCCATATAATGTTTTGCATTTTGCAATTTTTTTAACCCTTTGAACACCCTCTCGCAAATTTATGTATGATATCATCACTTAAATTGTATTAGGTTGAGCAAAAAGTTCTAAGAAATTTATAATCTAATAGTTACCAGAATTTATATCGTATACAGGAGTACTAGTTGTACAATCCAGTCGTGGCTCCATCCGATTATGGCATCTTTCGATCAATGCAACACTCTTTCAAGAGCTGTCGATTTGAATCCTTTAATGAAGTTGAAAAGCATGTCAAGAGTTTTCCGATTCCAAGTAGCCTCAATGAATCCAGCAAATGCGGAATCTGGCAGAACGGTGGCAGAGGTGAAGCATGATGGTCTCTACTTTGAAGAATAGTCCTTGTTGCTTTTGTTGTTAATTTGCGCATAACAAAGTAACGGTCACAAAATTCTCAGAACTTTTTGCTCAACCTAGTAAGTTAAAACAACTAAGTATAACGTATGAATTTTTGAAAATGTGCGAACATATGTTGAATATTATTTCAAATTATGAAGCTTAAAATTATTTGTATTTCGTAAAGTTTTCAAATTCAGTGGCATAACTCACCAGTCGTCATTTTTAAAGGTAACTAAATGTACATACCTTCATCGCAGATATCATTATGAATTTTACAATATCTAACTAGTCTTTTATTATATAAATCGCCCTATATAATTAAATTCTATATCATTAAACAAAAATGTGGTATCATTTGTCCAAGTGATTTCATACAAATTCCAGTATATTACCAAATATTCAGTTTCTTTATTTTTAAATTTTAGTTTAATGTTTCTTTTGACTATTCACAAGTATTTTAGAATAAAAATCATGTACGTTAATAGCGTAAACATGCGGAAATATTCTGTATTTTTTAAATAAATTTTTGCAGCTACATGGATATAATTGCTATTTTTCCAATAATTCATACAATCACTTTATCAAGTTTATTTAATAGTTTTTCAAAGCTCCATAATTATTTCTTTTTTATATATAAAGAGTAATCGCAAATATTATCATGTTTCGATTAGTTGCTGGCCCTCTGATTACATTGACAACTAAATATTTATTGAAACATATGATATCAAGTACGTTTTTTAAGTCCCCGTAGTTCATGAGCAATTCACCAAGTATTTGTTAAATGTTTTGGCATAACGCTTAAATTCGGAAATATCCGGATTTTTCTTTTTTACCTGATAGTGTATTTGTTTGTCGTAACTATAAGCTTTTCAGAAACAGCACATGCACTTAACACATAAATCCCACCAAATATAATATTGACGAAAGCGAGTAAAAAATTCTAAGATATCAATAGCTTTAACCTATTTATATCTATTTTATGTACAGTGCATTCAAATGAGCCAGGATTGTAGACAGAAAAGTGTCTGAAATGAATGGTTAGACACAAGATAAATATGTATATTCTTTAGATGAATATTCATTAGATGTATAACCCATTTGTATCTATTCCATGTACGGTGCATGCAAATCTGTCTGAAATGTAGCCCGAAAAGTATCTGAATGATTAGACACAAAAAATAAAATGTATAAACATTAGACATGCAGCCTATTTCTTCCTATTATTTGTACAGTGCATACCAATGAGCCTGAAATGTAGACAGAAAAGCGTTTAAAATGAATGTTAAACACCAAAATTAGATGTAGTTTCCATATTCCATGGGACGACAAAACAAAGGGAAGCTAAATATAAGTACCTACATGCGAAATTTATAGTTCACAGGTCGGATTATTTTTAGATAGTAAAAAGCAAAGTGAGTAACAAACACATGGTAAAATAAGGAGTCTGAAATGTATACACAAGAGTGTCTGAAATGAATGGTTAGAAACAAAATTATATGTACACTCGTGGAAAAAAAAGTAAACACCCTTACTAACTCTTCAACAAATTATCGTAGAAGAAAGTTACTGGTACCGAACGATTGGAAATAAAGTCTACTTTTAAATGATGTATATAAAATTTGCTTAGGGGCCATCTACATATTAAAATGAACACAAACTTTGTTTTTTTTTTCAACAAAAGTGCACAATTCTGTCAGCATAAATGAACTCTACACCCTTCAATTAGCCCAGAAACGAATTTGTATGCAATTCGTACCATAAGTTTCCGAGAAATTAATTATTTTTTAACGAGCGTATTTTAAGGGATGTATACAAATTGAAGTTCCGTACCCGATTGTTAACCGAGAGAGCCTCTTTCTTGATCAAGGCACCTTAAGCGCCATTCAAGGAATCAATGAAGCCTGTTAGATTATAGTACAGCAGAATAAATTTCAAAATGTCTACTCACTTCCATCATAGACGGCCCCTTAAACCACCATATTACCACTTTCTAAGCATAATTTGAAAACTACTTGGAAGAAAAATGTGAAATTTTGATTTTCCATAAAGCAGGAGTTAATAAATCTAAATCCATCAAAAAAATTAAGTTGCAATTCATAATTTTTTCGAATATTAATTTCATAATTCATAATTCATATCATAAAATTATAAAAATTGCAAATTCGGCGTATTTATGTTTGGGTATATTAGTATTATCGCTACAAAAAAATTAGCACATTAGGAGCATAATTTCAGGATATATAAATAAAAATATGAAAATTCAATTTAACATTAGAAGCACTAAATTTTGAATGTTTATAATTCAAAAACTTATCATTCAAATGACTTGAAATTTGGTGTCTAGGCATAATTTGAACCGAAGATTTGAAATATCTCGTTTAAATTGGGTATTGCCGCTGAAAAAAGTGAAGTTTGGATTCGTTTTAATATGTAGATGACCCCCCTAAAAATTGTTTATATGCATCATTTAATAGTAGACTTTATTTCCAAACGTTGGGTACCAGTAACTTTCTTCTACGATAATTTGTTGAGGAGTTAGTACGGGGTGTTTACTTTTTATTCCACGACTGTACATTCATTAGATGTACAACCCAATTTTGCCTGTTACATGTACGTTGAATGCAATGCGTCTGAAATATACACAGAAAAGTATTTGAGAAGAACAGTTACGAACAATAATCTACATTTTATGTCCAAACTGCCACATTATTTCAGATTCTTAAAACTTCTGAAAAGCCAATTTATGCAGTTACTCGAAAGCTATTTTTCTGCAAAAAAAATTCAAGACTGATTAACATTTATAGCACCATATCGACAAAGTCACATTAAATTATTCTTCAAGAATGGGTACAAATGGCCCTATATATAATAAATTCTATTCCTGTGCAGAATGATTTGCACGATAATTATGAGCGTAAGTTATTTATTGTTTACTTGCTGCATAAAAATCCATCCCCGGAAGAATAAACCGATGTCCTTAATACAAATATCTGAATTGTCTCTAACATAAAATGCAAACACGGCAAAAACACTCTGCTCCCAACCAACCGCTGTTTCCATAATATGTCACCATCTGCAGCCCGTTGTGTAAGAGACAGCTTCCGACTAACAATGAGAGAGTATATTTGAGGACGTGAGTTTCAAAACTCGCCTTATCCAAAATTTAAAAAATCGAGTTTTCTCTACCAATCTATTCCATTGGTAAACGTGCACTGAAAAAACACTATAATCTGTAAAAAAATATTTTTATCCTTTGTTTTTAGGTACTTAAAATATTGGTTTGGCTTCAAAACTCGCCTTATCCACTAGGGAGTAGGCAACAAAACTAGTTTCATCACTGCACATGCGTAGACCAACGGACGACTAGCTTATCAGCTGCTATCACAGTAATTTCTTCTCATTTTCTGCGACCTGTTGCTATTTTCGTTTAAAGTTTTTACCTGTTCTATTCATACAAACTAATTAAATAAGTTTTACAGCATGTCTTATGTATAACGCACAATGAATAAACAATTAATTTTGTGGAGGAAGGGGGAAGAAGAGAAAAAAATACGGAAACATGGGCTAGTAAAGAATACACGCAAAATAAGATTACAATGTAAGTTCAAAATGGAGAATCACTTTCTATATTTCTCGCTGTCAGAATGTGTTAAAAGATTTAATTTTTATTCGCAGGCATAAACCTAAGGCATTCCCGGTTCTCTCAAAGTGCACTCACCAGAAACAGAACCTCGAGTAGTCAACTCTCTCAATGCACGATGCATGACACTTGCACCAAGCTTTTTTTTTTCAAACAAAGACAAAACTGCATAAGATAACTTTATTTTTACCTCTCAAACCTCTTCAAGAAACCGTCCAGGTTTCTTTCCTTCCATGAAACATCCAGAAAAGTAAAAAATTCACCTTGAAAGTTTTTTTAAAGTGCATCTCAGTGCGCTTTCAAAGGCATTACCATAAGGTACAATATAAAGATTAAGAACCATAGCCATCTTCAAATTTGTGGAAGTGTATTTCGGAAAATTCTTGGAATATCAAAATTCAGAGTGTAAAAGTTGTGCTAGAGTCATCTAAAAATTGACTTTATTTTTAAAAAGAAGGGGGAGAGTGTCCACGTTAAGCAAAAGAAACTTCAGGATGCCCACACATTGTTAAAAAAAAACATTTTGATGGAAACTGGTCAGAAATGGAGGTGCTTACTTTCTATAAAAATATTTTTTCTAAGGAACCAGAACTGAAAGAGATGGTTGAGGAGGATTAGGACGATATTCCAACAGAAAAATTCAATGAGTTAATTGTTTAATTTATTTTTGGATATTCTGTAAGTACAGTCGTGGAAAAAAAAAAGTAAACACCCCCTACTAACTTCTCAACAAATTATTGTATTAGAAAGTTACTGGTACCGAACGATTGGAAATAAAGTCTACTTTTAAATAATGTATATAAAATTTGCTTTTTTTTCCACGACTGTACATTATACTATATACAGTGCGTCTCATAAATATAAAGACACTAATATTTTCGAAATAATATTTTAATAATTCTGTATTCATAATTATATTTATGCATATAACGAAAAGCATGTGCCAAGAAAATGTTTTACAGTAAATTAAATTAAAATTAAATAATTTCAACTCGAAAATTGATAAATGTATGTAAATTTGCTGTCTCATAAATATAAAGACATTTTACATACTTTTGAATTATCGTCCAATAAAAGATCCGTTTTTATTAATGACAGAAAGTATTCTACCTGGCATAATTTTTATTAAGTTGTATAACTATTTTGGCTTTATATCAAACCAACTTCGTTTGATATCTTTTTTCAACTCAAGGACGTTTGAAAATTGTTTTCCAGATGCATATACACTGCGAACGAGAGTTCCGCAAATATTCTTAACTGGATTTAAATCAGGGTTACGTGCGGACCACACCGTGACATGAACATTGCTATGGGCAAACCATTTTTTTGTGAGTCTTGATGTGTCATTCGATACATTATCCTGATGGTACAAACAATTTCGACCACCAAGAGTTTCAGCAATTGGCAACAACTGACTATCAAGCAGTTCGATATACTGTTTAGATGTCTGTTTACCTTCCAGAAAAGCAATATCCGTAGTTCCATGAAAAGAGAAGGCACCCCGCACCATAACAGAACCTGCCCCTTTCTGCTTACTGAAGAAGGTTCGATATTGACGTCTTAAATCGTGCGAGTAAGAATTCCAACAATCTGGGACATCCAAGTTAAATCTCTTTTCATCTGAAAAAATGTCTTGCATCCATTCGTCCTTCCAGTGCATATGACCTTTAACCCCGATTAACCTCCGTTCTTTGTGTTCTTTTTTCAGTAAAGAAAATCTGCATGTATGTCGGCATACAATGTTTTTTTCTTTCTTTTATACGACGATGTACTGTCTCCTTTGCGACCATACCATAAACTTGTTGAGAAACTTATCGGAGTGACATTTTTTGCGACGAAACAAGTCGCATGATCTTGCAATCGAGTCTTTCACTAGTTTTTCTCGGTCTGCCAGATCGTTTTCTCGAATATAAATTGTAAGTTTATGGTAAAATTTTATAAAGTGCAGCTCTGATTCTCCCAGTTTTTTTACAAATTTGACAAACTGTTAAGCCATTAGCTTTAAATTCACGTATTTTACAAATTTCATCTTTAGAAATTTCAATGTTCCACGGACTTTGCAATTGAAACAAGTCAAACAACATTGCTTGTTTGGGTAGGTTAAAGTGTATTTCTGCGCGTGCGCATTAATTCTGTACGCACGAATTCGAAAAAAATTTACATATGAAGCAGTTTCAAGTTTGTCTTTATATTTATGAGACAGCGTAATTTTTATTTTTTTTATTATTCGAGGCGAAATTATTTTATTTAAATTAAAACCCCTATAAGAGATTCATTTTAGTGTTCTTAATATGAGGTCTAAAATTTAATTTCTTTTAACTGAATTTATAAAATATAATTTCAAAAATATATGTGTCTTTATATTTATGAGACGGACTGTATATAACATTATATGCTATGGATTATATTATATCGCATTAAAAAATATTTTAATCATTAGCTAGTTATGATAAGTTTTATTTGATTGTTGAAAAGTTTGCTTTTTATAATAAAACGTAATACTAAATTTTAATCATACGTATTGCTGTTATAAGGATTATTTTTGAGTACAAAATATTATCATCCGACGACCAAAAATAGAAACTATTAATTTCTTTCAGCAAGTATAAAATGATGTTTCTCTTTGTTGAAGAAATTGATATCAAAACTTTCTTATTCATAGGTTGGCAACAAAACTCTTCTTATCCATAGGTTGGCAACAAAACTCTTCTTATCCATTGGTTGGCATCAAAACTTTTCTTATCCGAAACTTTTTCCAATTAATTAATTAAATGAATTAAAGTAGATTTTCCAATTTAACACAATGATATCACAGAGCAACTAGCTATAAGTATACAAAAAATTGGAGGTATTCGATGCACGGGGTCGCAGTTACAGGTTTTTCGCGATTTCCCAAAATTTGATGATTTTTTGGATAAAGCGAGTTTTGAAACTCACCTCCTCATTTCTTGACTATGCCTTGACTATGGACTGGCACATATACGCCATAGTGGACTATTTTTGATAGGGGAAAATAATACAATTTAAATATACAATCGAACCCGGATAAAACGTGTTCCAATGAAGTTGATAAAAGTTGCGTATTAAGAAGGATCGCGTATTAAACGTGAATTGTATAATGTTGCAGGAACTGAGCTTATTTACACATCTAATATTCTAAATGAACTGTAGAGCCTTGATTTATATGTTTACGTTCAAAAATTGTTTCTTTTATGTATACTTAGAATAAACTTTAACGGTATTAAGCTTTGACACTTTGTTTCTTTTTCTAGGACCGATTGAAATAATGACTGAAAATAAATATGGACTCAAACGTGGCTTTATTGTCGATTAATACGTTGCAACCAAAGATAAAACAAAAAATTACTTTCATCCTAGACATTTTTTTTTTTTTTTTTTTTTTTTTACTCAAAGAGAGAACAAAATTATATATTTCCTATTTAGTATTATTATTATTAAACTCATATTTAGTAGTAAATATAATAGGAAAAAATATTCTTATTAATCATCGTGTAAAAATTATTGATACCATAGCAAAAATATACAAAGCATGCAAAATATAAAAGAATATAAATATACTGCTGCAGTCGTATTTGTTTAACCTTTACCCGTTTCATTTTAATTTTCTGTAACATACTTTATATAACGAGCCGTTCAGTGCACAAATCGATTAACTCCATCAAATGAAAATTTTCAGTATAAACAGTTAAAGTTATTGTAACTCTAAAAATATTGTATCTATATAATATTTTTTCTCGGGATATTTTGATTGAACTCACTAATTTTCGTTTAATCAATGCTAACATTTTAACACGGTATAAATTTATAGAAAATTTTCAATGTTCCTTTGTTTAAAAAAACGCCAATTGAAATATAGTTATTCGAATTGTCTTCTGAACGCCTGAAACATAGTAGTTATCTGACATACATTAAAAAGCTCGCTAACACAACATCTCTAATCATAACAATTTTTATGACGTATCTGAGCATCCGGAATTTGTCTATCTCTCTGTGCTACGGTAAAAACATATACGAAAAGAGAGACAAAAAACGTTAGGACTAATGAATAAAGAATAATTGCAAAGTCCATAATTTAGGGTGTGGGGGTAGGTGTAAATCAAATATTTACCACTCTTTCAGATTATTAAATTTCGCCTTAATTCATTTGATATTAAACGAAACAAATATTTCTTTACAGAAACTGTGGTTTTAAAAATCCGCTAAATTGGTATCGCTGAAGAATGAATGAAAGAAGAAATTTGAATTTTGATCCATGAATGATTTTTTTTTTTTTTTTTTTGTCTCAAAGGAGCAAAAAGCAGTATTATTTTCATTTGACAAGTATGCATCAACTATAGGCTTCAAAAATTACAGGCAATACCCACCGTATAAAGATCACCGGTAAATTTTGATGCATTTTAATGTACAAAAAATATGCGTTATACGCCGGAATATACAGTAGTATATAAACGATTTGCATAATAATCGAAAAAATAACGTAATGTTATAAGTTATATCTCAGTACTGTATTTAACTTTTAAAGCAGGTTTTAGCCGTAATGTTTCCTTAAAAGGAGCCCTTTAAAAACCGAAGTCGGACATTTGTACTATATCTGAAAAAATCTCTGCCGGCCCGGCCTACAGGTGTAGGTAGATTTCGAAGTTAAGTATGTTAATTGCACAACCAAAAACTAAATCATGATTATATATAAATCCACTTTAACAGTTTTATCTGGCCGCTTTTCACATGTCTTTATTTTATTTTTATATAACAGCTGGTTTTATCAGAATCATGTTAAGGCGGTATTCTAAAAAATACTTTTACATGCTCAACAACTCGAAATTTTCTGGCACATTTTCAGATTCATTTTTAATAGAAAAAACACGAAACTTGCTGACGTGATTTTTCAAAAGATTTATAACCGACATGTGTTTTTATTTTTCTTTCAATTAATTGAAACTTGATTAATAAACAATTATTTTCTCTGTAGGGCAATATTTTTCGTTTCTAACACAATCGCTTCGGGAAATTCTGTTCAAAATTCTGTTGACATCATATTTTGAAATATATTCTGTCTCTATCAAAAAATCGATCATAACGGTACATTATATAGTTTCTGAAGAAGAGAATCTATCAATTGGATGCGATTGAGAGCAAAAATGAATTTAAAAACAAGTGGGTAAGTGTGATCACAGATCGCACAGAGGGTTTCGTTTAATATTCATTTCAAAACACTTTATACTTTTGAAAAATCTGTTAGTTCCACATTTCGCAACCAGGGGCACACTCTATTCTAAACAAATCTCTATCCGAACGAAACTCCGTTTTACATACTATCCGTATATATATTAGTCGAAGGGATTGGGCCCATAGCACCCCAGATAAGTAGGCGCCCCCTGGCGGTAAAATGTGGAACTCAAATATGTAAGGCTATGGTGCATAATATGAAAGAATGGTCAAAGGGGTGTCGGCAAAAGTTGGAAAAGTGCTCCCCGGGTGAAAAGGGCGGAGGTTAGAAAAATTGCTTAAAATATACATTAGAGCACGGAGGAGTAAATAATATAAGACTTTTTGAAAATTTTATGATTTGTCGTGTGGTTTGAGGTATTCAGCTATACGTATGCAAAAATTCATGTCTCCAATTTAATTAGAGGCTCTCTTAGAAAGAATTGCTTAAAATACATATGTGGTTGCTCAAAGGGTTAAACGTTAGACTTTTTCAAGATTTTATAATTTGTCGCCTGGTCTCAGGTGTTCTGCTATAATAAGCATGCAAAATTTCAAATCTCCAATTTAATAAGGGCTCAGTTAGGAAGAATTGCTTAAAACACGCATGTGGGAGCCTAAAGGGTTAAATGTATGACTTTTTCAAATTTTTATGATTTGTCGCATGATGGTGTTCAGCTAGTATGCAAAATTTCACGCCTCCAACCTAAATAGAGTGTCACTTAAAAGAATTGTTTAAAATACACATGTAGGAACCCAAAAGCTTAAATGTACGACTTTTTCAAAATTTCATGATTTGCCGTTTGATGTGTGATGCTCAGCTATAATTATGCAAAATCTCACACCTCCAACCTAAATAGGGGCTCACTTAAAAAGAATTGTTTAAAATACACTTGTGGGAGCCCAAAAGGGTTAAATGTACGAATTTTGAAAATTTATGATTTGTCGTTTGATGTGAGGTATTCAACTATAAGTATGCAAAATTTCACGCCTCCAACCTAATTAGGGTTCACTTAGAAAGAATTGTTTAAAATACATATGTGGGAGCGCAAAGGGTTAAATGTACGACTTTTTCAAAATTTTATGACTTGTCGTTTGATGTGGGGTACTCAGCTATAAGTATGCAAAATTTCACTCCTCCAACTTAATTAGGGTTCACTTAGAAAGAATTGTTTAAAATACACATGTGGGAGCCCAAAGGGTTAAATGTACGACTTTTTCAAAATTTTATGATTTGTCGTTTGATGGGAGGTATTCAGCTATAAGTTTGTAAAATGTCACGCCTCCAACCTAATCAGAGGCTCACATAGAAAGAATTGTTTGAAATACACATGTGGGAGCCCAGAGGGTTAAATGTATGACTTTTTCAAAATTTTATGATTTGTCGTTTCATTTGAGGTGCTCATCTATAAGTACGCAAAATTTCATGCCTGCAACCTAATTAGAGGTTCACATATAAAGAATTGTTTAATATACACATGTGGGAGCCCAAAGGGTTAAATGTACGACTTTTTCAAAATTTTATGATTTGTCGTTTGATGTGAGGTATTCAGCTATAAATATGCAAAATTTCACACCTCCAATCTAATTAGAGGTTCACATAGAAAGAATTGTTTAAAATACACATGTGGGAGCCCAAAGGGTTAAATGTATGACTTTTTCAAAATTTTATGATTTGTTGTTTGATCACAGGTGTCCATCTATAAGTACGCAAAATTTCACACCTGCAACCTAATTAGGGACGCACTTAGAAAGAATTGTTTAAAATACACATGTGGGAGCCCAAAGGGTTAAATGTACAACTTTTTCAAAATTTTATGATTTGTCGTATGATGTGTGGTGGTCATCTACAAGTATGCAAAATTTCAAATCTCCAACATGTGTAGTTTCTGATAACGCGCTCTGTGACGGACAGACAGACGGACAGACAGACAGACAGACAGACAGAGGAGCGAGACGAATAGGGTTTCGTCAGATGAACGAAACCCCAATGAGTAAGAAAATAAGCAATTTCGATTTTAATACACCCTTAATAAGATGATTTTATTCTTCAACCGCTATGTATTTTTTATTTGTTTTTGCTTTAAGAATTGGTCCTATCAAAAACTTGTCTATATAAATGTTGAATACAATATTAAGAAGATATATGATAAATTCATGGGGATTTTATATCTTGTGAATTGACGGAGTTATGGACATTTTTCTTCTTCACCCCCTTTTTTTGTTTTCGTTTTTAATATTTTTTTTTTTTTTTTTTTGCGGTACGATTTGGTCCTATCAAAAACTTGTGAATGTACAAGTTGTAGATAACATTAAGGAGATGTATAATAAAATTAATTGGATTTGATATATTGAGAATTGATGAAGTTAGGAATTTTTTTTTCCCAAAAACCCTATTTATTGCGCCTCTTGAGCCCATTTTTAATTTCATCAAAAATCTGTGATACATAAATTTTTGGTCTTATTTTTAGAAATAATAAAAACTTTAAACTGATTTGATATGCACAAAAATTAAGAAGTTATGGGGTTTTTTCGGTTTTCACAAAACCCCTACTTATTTCGATCACCTTGGTCCGATTTTGGCCATTAGCGAACTTGACCGAGATTTTATGCCCCTTGATTTTATGTATCAGTTTGGAAGTGATAGGTGCAGAATTGTGGAAGTTATCGTGTCCAGAAGAAACTGATATATACATATATATATTTATAAATATATATATATATATATATATATATAAAAAACTTTATATATATATATATATATATATATATAACTTTTTTTACTGAGGGTGGTTTTGGGTTCTAGGGGTCATGATCGGTGTAGATCTGCAAAATGTTTTCAGAAATTCCAACATAGGAATGACGCCAATAGATAGTATTTCATACAAAATCTACCTAAAATTAAGTCACAGCTGACATGCAGTTAAACAGAACTGTCATAATAGATTGCGGAATGAATTCAGCCACCTTCTGGATAATATCTATGGTAACTGCAGCGGGTAACATTTTACGTCTATAAATGTACACCATTCTCAAGGATTAGCTGAAAAGCAGGTAAATTTAAGGGTCGACAGACATGATTCTAAGGATAGCAATTCCTTAATTTATAAGCAGAGCTTTTGGGATAGGTAAAAAAAAAAAAAAAAATCAATGTTCATTAAAAGTGGTAGAAATTTGACATTGCTCTAACCAGGCTTTGTCTCGCTTGAATTCACCAGTAAATCAGTTAACGCGGGTGAGAAAAATATTATAAATTTATTCAAACAC
Organism: Maratus speciosus; assembly: GCA_963932465.1. Lineage (NCBI taxonomy): Eukaryota > Metazoa > Arthropoda > Arachnida > Araneae > Salticidae > Maratus > Maratus speciosus. The sequence continues at coordinate 537,567,302 of OZ010786.1, read as the reverse complement.
AACTAACGTATAATGCATATCTCAAAATATCACCTTGATAAACTAATCCGTATGAATAAAAGCGTTTACCAAAAAATACAGTTTCATCTTGAAGCCAGACACAAAATTTTGTAAAGGGACACGTAAATTATTGTCTAGAATATGAAATAAAATGCACGTATTGCCGTTTACAATAAATTCTTATTCTTTATAAGAGTTAGAGGTTAACCTGCATATTACTTTCAAATTTACATAAAATATACATTAATAAAATATTAGGAAAACAAATAAAGTTTTTGTGTAAACTGGTACAGTTTGTGTCCAAGTGAATAAATATTTTTTTTCTTGAAAATGCAAGTTCATATCTTTTCAGAAATTGTAACTTTGAAAATTTTAACTATCTTGTTTGCATATTTATAAACGCCATTTAAGATCTTTATGGAGAAATTTCCGGATGTGAAAAAACCACGAGATATATAAGATCCGAGTATTTTAGAATAAGTATTGTTCCACAACTTTTGACGTCTTTTCAAACTAATACGAAGGAATACAAAGCTAAAACAAAGAAGAACAGTAAACATTCACTTCAATCGAAAACAATACAGAATAAATATATTTTGAATAAATTCAAAGAACTAAACTTTGAATGTTCCCAAGATACCTTTCCTGTTTGATCCCAAACAGCGTTTAATGCCTTAGGGAATGTGAGCATTTTCTCACAAAATAAAAGTATAAGATATATAAGTTCAAATAAAAATTTGTGACATTGTGTGCTCATTTTTTTTTTAAATCATTCCTTTGTTTTATTTCATTATCATTGTAAAATGTTCTGTTATGAAAGTAATTTCTATCTTTATTTAGATTTCACTTTTTTCTTTCGAAACTTGATAAATTTTTAGTTTTAATTTTATATATAAGTGTATGTAATTGCATACCCATACATAAGTTTGGTTAATTAAATATTAAATTTACTTCCGTATATACAAGATGATTTTTTAAAAAGACCAAAAATATTTACCATAACAGTTTTAGTTAAACTATTTCTGAGTAGTAATAACCAGAAAAAGGAGTTTGAGTATGATACTTGTACATATCTAGGGTGGCAAGTAAAAGTTAATTTAAAAAGAATTAATCAATTATAAAAGTACACAATTTTTCTATGCAACACAGTACAGCGTTTTTATGGCACCTGAAAATGGTCTGCGGTTAAACACACGATGTCGATAATTAAACGACCATATTTTAAAGTTCTCTACAGACGAAAGTTGTGAAATATTTTCCAATACATAATAAAAAGATGTAAATTTGTAAAAGCGAAAGAAATAGCTCCAGAGGGATTTTTTTAATGAAATACACATTTAGTGTACATAAAGAGATGGAAATTTGTATAAGCGAAAGAAATAGCTACAGAGGGATTTTTTTTTTAATGAAATGCACATTTAGTGTACATAAAGAGATGGAAATTTGTATAAGCGAAAGAAATAGCTCCAGAGAGATTTTTTTTTTTAATGAAATACACATTTAGTGTACATTTACGATAGCTTACAAATTTTATTTATTAACTTTACTTGATCTTAAAGACAACATTTCAGGATATGTTCTTAGCATTTTCCAGAACACTCTTGCAATCAACTGTGGAACATGCTATCTTACAATTCCAGATGGAATCTGAAAATTATGACTGTCACGTTGAACATGTTTAGTTGTAATAAAATTTTGCATGCTAAATGTGTAATTCGTTAAAAAGCGCCCTCTAGCTAGATATTTAAAACTATTTGTTTCACTCAAAAACATTTCCATACGCTCATTATTACCTCCACAAAATACTCAACACAAAATACTACACAAACTTTCAAAAAGGATCGTTATGGAACTCTTTATAATGTAATTACATAACTCAGACTTATTTTTGAACTATCTGTTTAACCCGTTCTACGTACGAGAGTTCAGGAATTTAATTATAAAACCAAAATTAAAAATAACTATTCGATTTAGTAAAATATTTTTCTACTACTGCGCATTTTTTTATGAAATTGAATTTATCATGTTACTATGGCAGCAGACGATAAAACGATATCTTTGGAATAAGGGAATAAATAGAATAAAAAGTTTTGTTAATGTTTGTGATAAAATGCGTTTCTTTATTTTAATTTTTTTTAATAATTAAGCGCAATTAAATAATCTCTAATTATTTGCATGAGAGGTAAAAGATTTATCGTAATACCCGCTACATATTTTAGGTATTGCAGCGTGGCGTACGTAATATGCAGTGTGTCTTGCAATAGAAAGGTAATTGTTGTGGGAAGAATTTTATTGTGAATTTTTAATTGTTGGCAGCTGCTATAACGAAAAATGCTTAAATTTGATAGCATATTGCTGAAAAATTGGCATTTTTTATTAATTAAAAGTTAAATATAAATTATTTCGATTCCGGATTACTTTAGTTGCCCCAGCCGATTTTTAATACACGTGTACGTGACATTTCACAATTCTTGAAAATGTGGATTTGTATAGCATTACAGACAGGCAGATTTTCATTTTTATATATTAGATAGTAAGAAGGTAATTGTAAAAATATAACACTAATGTTTTAGTTTGTGTGTGGGTGTGTTAAAGATAATTCATAATTTCATGATTATCTAATTTCATAAATAAATACACTTCATAAATTAATAACTATCAAAAGGCTGCTAAACTTCATTCAATTTAATGAATTCAATGATTCACAGGATTACAATTCTAGACGTGTCTCGCAGTTTCTTAATCCTTTCAAGGGCAAATAATTGTGTTTTTGTAATGTAGAATTCGCACCGGAATCTTCCAAAAATTTTATTGCAAAATAAGGAAAAGGAATTTTATTAATTATTTCCATCAAAGATATAAAAGTAAAATGTAATTATATTTGTCTGGTGCTAATTTTCATTAATCGTAGGCGGGATATAATACATCCCACCTCCCCTCAAGCGGTTAAAGCAGAGGGATTTTTCGAATGCATAAAATTTAGAGGGATATTCTGATTTGCACAAACCACATGATAGAAATATCGATATTTCTAGAAAGAGGAAATTTTGTTAAGTATGAGCTAGTTCTGCAATACTGATATAAGAGGGATTCTTTCGGTTTCAGTTTCAGTTTCAGTTTCAGGCCAGGCGGGGAGGCCTACCAATATGGTTTTAGCTCAGCAAGCCCCGCCCAGCAGAATAACTACCATCATCACGGACCGCTGCCGGAGTCAGGGCCCGGAAATACCTTCGTTGAATAAGACTCCTATATAATAAAACTTACAAAATTATACAAAAATGTTACAAGTGGCAGCCCAGTTATATCTCATAGAAGATTTTTGAAGGAAAAGTCAGCCGCATTATCGTTGTACAGGGAAAATCCTGGAAAGCTTGTACAATCACTCCAGTTAGACCGCGCTGGTATGGAATTACGACACCAGTCTGAGCCTCTAATTTTATGGTCATCATACTAACGTCTGATCTGAGAGGACTAGATTACTCGAAAGAACTTTTCAAATAATATCATATTCTTTGGGTGTTTTCACACATCAACTTATAAAATAAGAAGAAAATTGCCCAGTTAAAGTGATGGCATTAAACTCATAGGCTATTCACACTAATATTATATTATACTCTTATTTCAAAGAATAATGCCCCTCGAAAAATAAAATAAGGGATTATTGCCCGTTGCCCCTCTTTATACTTAACCAAAAAACTTCCAAATCTAATCACGGAAGCTCCTTAACGTAATAAACTGGTATACCAAACTTGGAGCAAATCAGATAATTCTGCTTGAAAAAACCATTTCGCTAAATTAAGGGGTGGCTCCCTCATTTCTCCCTTTATACTGAACCAATGAACATTCAAATATAATCAGAAAAGCTCCTTATCAGAATGAACCTAGAAAATTTTTTTAAGTGAATTAGATAATTCTGCATGAAAACCCATTTATCTAAATTAAGGGTAGGGGCAATTGCCTCCCTTTCCCCCTTTTACTCTTAACCAATGAACATACAAACCAAATGAAGGAAGCCATATCGGAATAAAATTGTATATCAAATTTGAAGCAAATTGAATAATTCTGTATGAAAAACCCATTTATTTAATTTAAGAGGAGACTAGCCCCGTCCCCCTTTATGCTTAACCAATAAATCTCCAAATCTAATCAAGGCAGCTCCTTAAGATAATAAACCGATATACGAAATTTGGAGTATATCGAATAACTCTACATGAAAAACCCTTTTATCTAAATTATGGAGGGTTCTAGCCCCTCCTTTCCTCCCTTTATACTTAACTAATGTACCTACAAATCTAATCAGGGAAGCCCCTTAACATAATAAACCGGTATACCAAATTTAGAGCAAAACGAATAATTCTTCATGAAAAACCCATTTATCTAAATTAAGGGGGGGGGGGGGTAGCCCCCACCTTTTCTCCCTTTATACTTAACTAATGAACCTCCAAATCTAATCAAACCATCTCCTTAACATAATAAACCAGTATACCAAATTTGGAGCTAATCGAATAATTCTACATGAAAAACGCATTTATCTTAATTAAGGGGGGTAGCCCCCTTTATACATAATAATGATCTTCCAATTCTAATCAGGGAAGCTGCTTAACATAATTAACCGGTATACCATATTTATAGCAAATCGCATATTTCTGCATAAAAAACCCATTAATCTAAATTAAGGGGGGGGGGGGGTCTAACCCGCCTTTTCTCCCTTTATATGTAGCTAATGAATTTCCAAATCTAATCAAGGCAGTTCCTTAACATAATAAACCGGTATACCAAATTTGGGGAAAATCGATTATTTCTGCATGAAAAACCCATTTATCTAAATTAAGGGGGGGTAGGGCTAACACCCCTTTTCTCCCCTTATATGCAGCTAATGAACTTCCAAATCTAATCAAGCCAGTTCCTTAACATAATAAACTGGTATACAAAATTTGGGTCAAACCCATTTATCTAAATTAAGGGGGGGGGGGTATGGCTAACCCCCTTTTCTCCCTTTATATGCAGCTAATGAACTTCCAAATCTAATCAAGACAGAACATAATAAACTGGTATACAAAATTTGGAGCAAATCGAATACTTCTGCATGAAAAACCCATTTATCTAAATTAAGGGTGTGCCCCCCCCCCTTTATACTTAAGGTATGAGCTTCCAATTCTAATCAGGGAATCTCCTTAACAAAATAAACCGGTATACCAAATTTGGAGCAAATCGAATATTTCTGAATGAAAAACCTATTTATCTAAATTAAGGGAGGGGGGACTAGCCCCCTTTTTACCCTTTATCCTTAACCAATAAACCCCAAAAATTAATCAGGGAAGCGCTTTATCTGAATGAGCCTAGAAAAAAATATTGAAGCAAATCGGATATTTCCATCAAGAGTTATCTCGTTACATACACACGTACGAACATACAGAACCGGCGGGCACATAAGCTCTCAGTCTTTGATAGCCTGTGAGCTAAAAATTGTAAGATATAAAATGCATTCTAAGCAAGAAAATTCCAAAAATAAATAAAATAAATAAATAATTTTCGATTGTTAATTTATATGTAAAAGCGTGATACATCAAACAACATTATTATAAGGATTATATTATTGTTTTTCTTCTCCTATTAACCCTTTCAGGGGCAACGTACATGTATCCGTAAAATGTTGAAATAATTGTATGACACCAGTATTTACAAGAAAATTTATTTGTAAACAAGTAAATGTATATTTTCCCATACTTTATAAAAGTGAAATATTCATAAACAAATTTGGTACCAATGTGGCAATTAGGGAAACTTTTCTGCACCGCGCTTCAAGTCGTTAACATATTTCTTTTGACTTTTATGAACAAATAAAATATTAATACACAACGTATTTCATAATAAACTTCTTAAATGGGCTAAAGTTTATATTCCATTACATTTAAGTAACAAAAATTACATTTTAGAAAATTATAATTTAATCTTCTTAAGATCTTTCGGACAAAAGCAAAATTTCTTTTTTTTATTTATAAAGAAATTGATATTTCAATGTGAGAATATCTTTTTACACTTTTACTTATTTCTAAATTCGGTTCATCGCCAAGTTCTTAAATGATTTTCTAATCATTTTATTACTTCAACAGTCATCAACTTTTCCATTACAGAAACACCCGCAAACGGAATTACGCAGTGGGTTTTATAGATCCTTCTAATGTTTAATAAATGTTTTCATTATTTCGTTTCTCAAATGATCTCAGTTACGTACAGTTAGAAGCATGGATGTCCATTAGATAAATGGATTTTTTCGCTCTATTCCAAATAAAATATTCGCATTAACGAATGGTGACCTTTGATATAATGATTGTTTCACTTTGGTGATTAAAATAAATTTCATTTTGATGTCCATAAAATATGCCACTTTTATTAAATGAAATTATGATATTTAGAAAAAATGTAACTTTTCCATTTTCTAAAACTAGTTATATATGTAATTTAATTTTCCATTTTTTTATATACTTTAGTGAAAAATATATAAATATACAGGGTGTTTCTATGTATATGATGTAAACATTAAAATTTGGAAATACGCATTAAGATAAACAGTTGTAGCAATAGAAACCTGAACCTCAATAATTTATGCAGTCTAAAGAACAAGTCCAAGTCATTTGTAACCGATTTCAGATTTTTTTAGTATCTTTAACATCAGAGAATTCTTGTGAAAATTTACTTCTACAGGCTTAAGTTGTTTCGTGCGAAATATAACGATATTAGGATAAGTGGTTACCCTGTTGGTCCAAATAGCTTTGAAGTAGATACTCTATAATTTTAAATATAGTTGACAATACATAAGATTTCGATGTTTATATTAATATACGTTTCTTATATTTTCCATTTACTAAAATCTAATGAAAATTCGTTGAAAACTACAATAAAATACTCTCTTATGTTTAAAGTTAAGTACATAAAACCAGAGCTCGGTTTACTATATTTTTGACAAAAAATGTGTTTTTCGACACTTCTTTTATTTTCAGTGTTGTTGTTTTTTTTGTGTGTAATGTTCTCTTAAAGTTTCTCTCAATTTTTAAACACCCTGCGTTATATGGTCGTCGCGCGATGGGTGATTTACCGATTATCTGGCCAAAATTATTTTTGGCATCAATATAGTCGCATCGCCATGAAATCGAAAAATGTTATTGGTATTCACTATTGAATGTTAGGTATTGCAAAATGTAGCGTGTAGCAGTGATAATTTCGTTACAGGGACATTCAAAAGTATATCACTACATTTCGCCCCATGGGGAAAAATCGTTTGTGGTGGTTTTTAATGATGTTTCATAATTTGAAACACTTTGAAATTTATATACGTATCTATGAATTGCACTATAAGATGATTGCTATAGATATGGTATGGATAGCATTTATCGATCATTTACAGGGACACTAAAAATAATTATGTTACATTACGGTCTAAGGAGAAAAATCGTTTGTGATGCATTTTGTTCATGTTATACTATTTCAAAAGTTTTTAAATTGATATATATCTCCGAGGTGCTCTATAAGATACTTACTATTGAATATAATGTGCCATTCATCTTTCAAATATAGGGACACACAAAATAAATCAATTTATCTCTCCATGAAAATTAATTGATGGAAGTGTGTTTTCAGTCCTTTAATACTTATTTAAATTAGGAAAATTGTTTACTATTTAGTGTGTATAAATTCTATAAATCATATACAGGGCTGCACAAAGCATCTGAAGTACATTTCCGTTTTTTGGCGGAAATCGTTGACGAGGAATTTTCAACTGTGCTATGTGTTCACTAACTGTTCTAAATTTTAGCGTACTGTGAATTATATGATAAATCTATAGTTCATACACACGGATGTACAAAATTTTCAACTTTGGTTGGAATTGCGTTTTCATACGTGTTATATGTTTTACAAATTATTACTTAGACATCGTTTTTCACGTTTTTAACATATGAAGTTTTATTATAGTAGTCCAAATGCGTTTAAAAATGTTTCATAATCTGATTGATGCATGATTTTGTGTTCTTCTTGATAATTTTAATGATACTTTCTTAACGGTATCGAAGCTAAAGTAATAAAACTATTTTTGTATTATTATAACAAATCCTAAAATTTCGTTTTCTAAAAATTAAGATAAGGGGCAAACAGTCGACAGCTTTAATGAAAATTGCTGTGTTGTATATTTATATTTATCTCTGCACAGAGGAACCTTATGTAAAGAATTGGAATCAATCAAGAGAAAATGCCTACATATGTTTTGTATTGTGTCAAATTTGAATTTGGAGAGTTTGTCTGGATCCATTTTGTAACCAATCGGAATTCGGAGCTAAGTAATACATTTTAAATAATTTTGTCCTAAGATATCTACATACAATCGGCAATTTTTGTCCAATTTTGGCCATAAATTTAAACATTTCCCTCTTGCAAAACTTTATGTGCTCTTCATTGTAATTTCCCTCTATAAACAAAATATTTCGAACCAAATTCACATTTTCGTTAAATTTTAAGTCTTGTTGTCGTTGCATAATGGTGCAAAATTTTATTTATGTGACTAACTTAAATTCTGCTGTCTTTGAAATCAAGTAAATGATACTTTAACTAAATTTTCCAAAAAATTATTTAGACTTAATAAGCTAAAAACAATTCTAAATACTGGGAGGGCACTTAAGGGCAAACAAATTAAATTGGAACAAAAAGGTAATAATCTGAACTATTTAATCATATCAAAAATTGAGCTTAACCGTGCTTTATCATATAACTTTTTCTATATTAAATCTGAAAAAAAAAAAAAAAAAAAAAAAAAAAAAAAAAAAAAAATACAGAGTTTCTTGCGACATTATATATGAAACAATAGCTGATATGTGCAAAGTTTATGCACATAAATCCGATAAAATGAAGTCCATGTTTTGTTTTGAAGCGCCTATAATCGAGCAGTATATTTTATTCCGCTTCAAGTAACAGATTAAAGAACTATACTCAAATTGATTTATTCATTCCCAACTAATATCCACCAACTTTGCGCTAGTCTATGGACCACACAATTATATTTATGTCAAAACCAATAGCAGGGAACAACGACCTGACTATTGAGCTATAACAGGCAAAATATAAAATTACGCTAGGATAAACATTTAAAATCGACTTTTGGCATCTAGAATCAGTAAATCACCCACCGTGCGTCGGTATACATAAAATGTTTCGTAATTATGTTTGATAAATTAATTTTAACCATTATATTTCATAATGAAGAAAACGAATATTTTTTTTCAACTGGATTAAATCACATTCAATTCAGGAGTAGCACAGTTGAAGTTCATTCAAACAGAACGAAAAATTTATAAACCGGGAATCGAACCGGGATACTTGGCGTGCCGTGCCAATGCCTTACCTGTTAAGCTATCCAGACGATACGTGGCTGACATAATTCAATCTTTATTTGTTTATTTGATATTTTAACAAATAAGATTGAATAATGTCAGCCAGGTGTCGTCCGGTTACAAATAAGAGTGAATTATGTCAGCCAAGTATCGTCCGGATAGCTTAAGAAGGCTTGAAAACTTTTCAAATAATTGATTTTTTTTTTTTTTTAGTATCTATTTTGATTATTCCATTACTTCTGAACACAGTGCAAAAAAACCGAATAAAAATATTTGCATTTTTAACGGAGTTATAAGCATTTATGTAACAATCACTTTCATAGCCGCACCCATTTAATTGCAACTTTAAGTCGAGTTTTCTGAAAACTTGATTTTTGACGGCTATCCGTAAGATTTAAAAAAAACTATTTGATAGAATGGCTTAATATTTTTTTCCTGCATGCATCTAAAATCATTATCTATAGAATGAATTAATATATTTTAGATAGCTTAATATTTTGCGTATTTATAAGGGGGAAAAATTTGTATTTTTTAGGGCTTTTTAAATTTTCAAATTTGAGAGTTTTTTTAATAAGGTTTCCTTTAAGTGATAGTATATCCTTAATTCATTCTATAGAGTAAAGTTTCCTGATCATTTTAAAGCAAAAATTAGGTTCTTATATCAATTCAACGTTAAGATATTATGCGGGTGGTGATATGACACCTAATTTTTTTTTTCGAAAATTGTGTTATACAGATTTTGCTGTATTTTTTCTTTTATTACATTGAAGTACTTCATTTTATAATTTTATAAGACTACAAACGTACCTTAAAATATCTGGAAATTTAAATTAGTTACATTCAATGCTTGTGTTTTTATATGGATTCGAAGCGAGCTGTTTACATGTTTTTCGGTATCGATCAAGCCCTGAGCCCCCTTAATAAGTAAAGCATTGCCACGGCACCCGAAGCAGGTTTGAGTACTGGTCTGGACATTTTTCGTCTCCTAAATAAGCAGATTTCGTTATAGGAATGTGGGTGCGGAAAAGTAGCGTTGAGGTAGTAGAGGGCGCTGACCCAAGGTACGTCCAGCAGCTTTCGAGCTTGTCGAAGGACAATTCTCTCCTGTCAGCTATACTACTTCTTCCACTGCACGAATTCTGTGTTCGATATCTTTCAGTGACCGTATCACGCCTCGAAGCATAAAATGACCCACTCGCGCACAAATCCCGATAAAGACACTCAAATGTTTGGAGATCTAGCAGATTCCTACCCTAGAATCGCTCCACGTACATCCTTTGAACAACCGCCCCATTTCCTTGTGCAGCCCCATACATGAAATGTATGTCGGCAAGCACCGCATTCGTGTAACGTCGCAATTGTGCACAATCCGAGTGGAGAATGACAATTCAAGTCAGCGAAGCGCTTTCATCCGCCTAACTCAACAGCGCCCTCTACTGCTGCAACTCTGGATTTCCGCAGCCACATTTCTATAGGAAATCTGCTTATTTAGGTCCCCTCTGTTTGCCATTAAATTTTTGAGATATAGTTCTGAACCACCCTGAAGTTTTTTATAACCGATTTTTTTTTTTTTTTTTAAGTTCTGAAACACATATTTCAAAGAAATTTATATCAATATAATTCATATATACTATTTACACATACAAAACAAACCTTTCCCTAAAAAATCAATAAAAACTCTTTAAAAAAAAACTCAGATGCCTATACATATTTATTTCCTACTTTCTATTTTTTTTTTTCTTTTTTTTTTCAAAGCGAAGTGGTACTCATATTCCCCAAACAAAGTATTTCAAAAGAAAAAAAATATATCTAGGAAACAGACACGATTTTTCTTCAAAACGCCAGTATTCAAAAGTAATAAATTATTTCAATATTTTTTCAAATCCCTGCTGAATAATTATTTGACTACATAAAATACTTTAAATACATTTTTGTAAAACTATGCAAATGATTTATTAGGATAATTGCCTTTTCCTCTTTTTTGTTAAAAGAGAAATAAGTAAAAATAAAAAAAATCATTTAATACATTTTTTTTCTAATTTGTTATTCTAAAAAGTTTGTTCCTTTTAATGTTTTTATGAATGATCAAAGAAGTTAAGACAAGAAAAACTATCCAAGTTTATTAAATTTTACGATTTAATTGTTTTTGAATAAAAAGAGTTTTTGCAGAATGTTATTGTTAATCCAATTTCATATTTTTGAGTTTAATTAATTTACGCAAGTTACCACTATTGTTCTTTATTTTACTGATATTTATTGTTTTACTGGTTTTTAACTTCCTTTTCAAAGGTCACATAAACGGAATAAGATCTCAAAAATAATTAATTCTAATTGTATTTCCATTTATCATGCAATATCTTATTAATTTAAAATTATTGTCTTCATAAAAATGCTTTTGTAAAAATAATCATCAGCTCTATATTCTTAATTACTCTGTTCTTTCTTTTATGTGTGACAGTATTAATTAAATGTCAACATACAATTCATTCAAGTTTCATTTCTTTTTCAATAATTTCTTAATATAATAATATTTTTAGGTTTTTATGATATATTAAAGAATTTATGAAGAGAAACATAAGTGGATGAAGAATATTTAACGATTTTAAAGGTATATATAAATATTTTACAGACATACATACAATAAATACAATAAACCCAACTGGAGTGAAAAATTAGCCAGAGCCAGGAATCGAACCCGGGACCACTGCATTCCAGGCAGTCGCTCTAACCACTGAGCTACTCCGGCCGATGCCTGAGTCTGCAATTTCTCACTAATAAACCATGTTGGGAAAGTCACCAGCCATTTACAACAGCCTTGGATGACCGGACAACGATGAATAGATTTTACTATTACATCGATCTACGAAATATAATAATAAACACACATACTACAATATACATTAAAACACACATTCACACATAAATAACGCCTGCATTCAACAGTTAAAGGTATATATAAATATTTTACAGACATACATACAATAAATACAATAAACCCAACTGGAGTGAAAAATTAGCCAGAGCCAGGAATCGAACCCGGGACCACTGCATTCCAGGCAGTCGCTCTAACCACTGAGCTACTCCGGCCGATGCCTGAGTCTGCAATTTCTCACTAATAAACCATGTTGGGAAAGTCACCAGCCATTTACAACAGCCTTGGATGACCGGACAACGATGAATAGATTTTACTATTACATCGATCTACGAAATATAATAATAAACACACATACTACAATATACATTAAAACACACATTCACACATAAATAACGCCTGCATTCAACAGTTAAAGGTATATATAAATATTTTACAGACATACATACAATAAATACAATAAACCCAACTGGAGTGAAAAATTAGCCAGAGCCAGGAATCGAACCCGGGACCACTGCATTCCGGGTTCGATGCAGTATGTCGGATGCGTCCCGGATAAAATGCAACTAATTTATCCGGGTTCGATTCCTGGCTCTGGCTAATTTTTCACTCCAGTTGGGTTTATTGTATTTATTGTATGTATGTCTGTAAAATATTTATATATACCTTTAACTGTTGAATGCAGGCGTTATTTATGTGTGAATGTGTGTTTTAATGTATATTGTAGTATGTGTGTTTATTATTATATTTCGTAGATCGATGTAATAGTAAAATCTATTCATCGTTGTCCGGTCATCCAAGGCTGTTGTAAATGGCTGGTGACTTTCCCAACATGGTTTATTAGTGAGAAATTGCAGACTCAGGCATCGGCCGGAGTAGCTCAGTGGATAGAGCGACTGCCTGGAATGCAGTGGTCCCGGGTTCGATTCCTGGCTCTGGCTAATTTTTCACTCCAGTTGGGTTTATTGTATTTATTGTATGTATGTCTGTAAAATATTTATATATACCTTTAACTGTTGAATGCAGGCGTTATTTATGCGTGAATGTGTGTTTTAATGTATATTGTAGTATGTGTGTTTATTATTTTATTTAACGATTTTGTTGTTTCAAAAACTTAAAAATATTATTAAAATTTATTAATTTATTTTTATAAATAAATATTATAAGTGTAATATTTTATGTTTTTACTTTCTTCTATCTTTACAAGAAGAAAGTATTGGATTCATGAAAATTTTCGAATTCCGGTTTTCGACGGATTTACACGTTTTAGAGGTCAGAGAACCCGAAAAACATGTTTTTACAAAATGTCTGTCTGTGACTCTGTGAGTCTGTCTGCCTGTCTGTCTGTCAGTCTGTCTGTCTGTCTGTGTGTATGTGACACAAATATTGTGGGCGCTCTATCTCAAGAACTAATGCACGGAATTTAATAAAAATTGATATTCAGTTAGTCCCTAATACAGATTGATGCTGATTAGTTTTTGGTGCAAATCGCTCAACAGATGGTGCTGCTATGCTGCATTTTGTATGATTTCCGAAATGACTCTATCTCAAGAACTAATGCACGGATTTTCATAAAACTTCAGATTCTGTTAGTCCTTGATATGACTTAATGCTGATTACGTGTTGGTGCAAATCGCTCAACAGGTGGCGCTGCTATGCTGCATTTTTATGATTTCCGCAATGGCTCTATCTCAAGAACTAAAGCACGGATTTTCATGAAACTTCAGATTCAGTTAGTCCTTGATAAGACTTGATGCTGATTACATGTTGGTGCAAATCGCTCAACAGGTGGCGCTGCTATGCTGCATTTTTTACAATTCCCGCAGTGGCTCGATCTCAAGAATTAATGCACGGATTTTCATCAAACTTCAGATTCAGTTAATCCTTGACATGAATTGAAGTTTTGTACAGTTTGGTGTAAATCGCTCAACAGGTGGCGCTGGTATACTGCATTTTTTACAATTTCCGCAATAGCTCTATCTCAACAACTAATGCTTGGATTTTCAACAAACTTCAGATTCATGTATACTTTGATATGAATTACTGCTGTTTGTGTTTTGGTGCAAATCGCTCAACAGGTGGCGCTGCTATGCTGCACTTTTCAGAATTTCCATTATAGTGGTATCTGAACAACTAATGCAACAATTTTCACTAAACATCAGAATCAGTTAATCCTTGATATGAATTGATATTTTGTACATTTTGGTGTAAATCGCTCAACAGGTGGCGCTGCAATACAGCATTTTTCACGATTTCTTCAATCGCTGTATCTCAAGAACTAATGGACATATTTTCATGAAACTTCAGATTCAGTTATTCTTTGATATGAAATGATGTTGACTACGTGTTGATGAATATCGCCCAATAGGTGGCGCTGCTATACTGCATTTTCCACTATTTCCTCAATAGCTCTATCTCAAGAACTAATGTACGAATTTTCATCAAACTTCAGATTCAAGTACACCTTGATAAATGTTGATACTGATTATGTGGTTGTGTAAATCGCTCAACAGGTGGCGCTGTTATGCTGCATTTGTCATGATTTGCGCAATAGCTCTATCTTAGGAACTAATGCACGGATTTTTCCCGAACTTCATATTCAGTTAGACATTGACACATGTGGATGATAATTAGGTTCTGGTGTAAATCACCCAATAGGTTGCGCTGCTATGCTCCATTTTGATGGATTTACGCGATTTCATGGACAGTAATATCTCAAGAACTAATGCACGGAATTTCATCTTTGTAGAATCCTCATGATGAGCATAGATGCACTGTGATAATGAATTTTGAAGTATTGACAAGTATGAGATAGAAGAAAGTTTTGTGATGGCCACAACATGCTAGTTTATTTAATATGTTACTACTATTTTTCTTGATTTAACTGCTGATTATTTTTCTTTACAATGTTTTACCTATTTTCATTTCAGAGTTATCTATAGGAAATAAATATGATAAAATAAGAAATAAATATGATAAAATAAGAAATAATTGGTTGTGTTATTATTATCCTTTACGTAACCTCTTTTTAAAACAAAATATCTCACCAATAGATTTTCTTAAATTGGTCAATAAATTCCTTTAAATGTCTCAATTAGTAAGTTATTACTTTTTAAAAAATTACGTTTTCTTGTATCATCTGCACTTCTATTTTGTGTACGTAGAATCATTTTTTGATAAAATAATTTTTAGGATTTTCCATTCATTTACTAAAAAAGAAATTATATTTAATTCGACAGATTTTCTTTTTTTTATGACTGGTTTAAGTATAATAAATAATAACTAATTTGTAAAAGTTTTTTTTTTCATTTATATAATCAGTTTAATGTACATATCTTTTATCTTTTATACAAGCATTTATATTATTTATATTTTTATTAGTTTTTATGCATTAATTTAGTTTTTTTGTATTTAAGCAAAATGTGATAATTTTCTCTCGTTTGAGATATTTTATCAATTAACAAAAGATTCTCAAATAAAATCATATGTAAAAATATTTTTCTCGCATCTTACTGGTTGTTACTTATTTTGAAAGATGATATTAGCATTTTTATTTTATTTACAATGTCAAATAGTTATGCTACGTCTGTTTGGTTCATATTTAGTTAAGTGATTGTTATCGTAAATTTATAATAATCACTAGGAAGTAATTGAGATATCTGGATAAAAATATTTTCTGCATATTACTTTATCCTTCTGTACCTAAGGTTATAAATTACAGTTATTAATGTTGATTCGTTTGTTTTCAGAAAGTTGGAGATTGAAGTAATTCGCGGTATGGAGAACATAAAGACACCCCCCCCCCCTCCTCGCACAGTGCGCGGCAAATTCATAATGAAATGTTTGCGACTTATGCAAATGATAGTCCATCATATGACACTGTTGTTAGATGAAAAAGGAATTTTCAAACTCGCCACATGCCCCTCACAGACGATCTAAGGTGTGGAAGGCAAAATTGAAGAAATTGAGGAAAAGGTCGATGGGTAACTATCCTAATGATCATGAATGGGACTCATTGTAGTTATGGCAGCGTGTTAAAAACTAATTCACGAAGACCTGCACATATCAAAGGTCTCAGCACGTTCAATTCTCAGATTGCTCACTACCCCTTCCCCTACACCCCTCATCTCGAGTTTCGGCTGAGGAATCTAAGCGGTGTCGCTATATCCGCCCGATCTTGCTCCAAGCTATTTTTTCTTATTCCCAGAACTCAAAAAAAAAAATAAATAAATAAATAAATAAATGCGGAATTGGTTTGACACCGCAAATGAGGTGAAATAATGACGCCCCCCCCCTTCCCCCAGTTTAGAGTACTTCAATGAGGGTCTCCGAAACTTTAAAAAAACGCACGGAAAATGTATAACACTGGATATTGGCTATATAGAGAAACCTGGGAAATAAAAAAAAGTATAGGTTTCTATCTCAATTATTCCCTAGTGATAATTAGAAGTTTACGATACCCCTCGTATATAATTTCTAAGAAATCATGTCGATACTATAAAACTGTATTCATTACACTTACAAAAAATATCTTTAAAAAATAGCATTCTACTATTGTCTTTAAAGAAAATAATTATTTTTTAATTGCATTTTCTCTTTTGTCTTTTAAACAGAAGTGAACGCTTATTACTTACGTAAAATGCTTTTAAAAATATCCATAAAAGTCCAGATGACTTTTCCTTTAAAATATTCTAAAGTAATAAATATTTCAATTCTTTTTTAAAAACTCTGTCTAATAATTATCTTAAATCAGAAAAATACTTTAATACATTTTGTAAAATTACACAAAAAACTTTATCGGATTAATTAATCTTTTTTTCTGAAAAGAATGATAAGAAAAATATATTCAGACATTTTTTTTTTCTAAATGATGTGATATTCTGAAGAGTTTTAACTTTTCCGGTTTTTTATGATTTATAAAAAAAAAAATATATCCAATTTTCTAAAACTTCACAATTTAATTGTTTTGAATAAAAATAATTTTGATGGTGATTTGGCAAATGCAATTAAAAAAAAAAAAAAAAGGTTTTACATTTAACAAGTTTGTCTTTTTAGTTAAGTTTTTAATTTTTATCACTGAGTATAATTTTTTCTTTTTAATTATATAGTTATATTTTAGTTTCAGAGATCGTTATGAAAATGAACAGGAAAAAGAAATAATTAAAGATTACGCTCAATTACATTTTCATGTAAACTCTTAAATAAAATTTTAATATTTTTCTAATAAGCCATCTTTATTTATTTTTTTATTTAATAATAGCTGGTACGCCCTTCGTCACCGGGGGCGTGATAATAACTTTACGTCTACCAATAATCCATGTTGATTGATTATCGATTTTTAAACAAAAATCTTTCAATAGAACTTAATGTCGAGAGAACCACTGGCTTTGGCAGCGAACAGATTCGACTTTGTATGTTTTTATATTTTGAAACGAAAATCTATCCAAACAAACGTAGAGATGCATGGCTCACCACACTTGTCAGCCTACAACGGCCGTACTACACTGGTCTATGGGAACAAACTCCAAAATGGTATATTTTCATATTTATTAAACAAAAAACTTTCTAAACGAACTAAGTAGTACTTGTGGCAATAATTGCCCTAAAAATTTTGGACATTTGTACACTAATAAATTTTCAATTCTGACCAAAATTTTGTGGCAAATCTTATATAATATAACTCTGTGACTTCAATCCTTTAAAATGAGAATTGGTATATCCCAATTTTCAAAATGTAGATGTTTATCCCCACAAGCGCAGAAATGAAAACATTTGAATTTAAATGGAAAACAATATCATCAAATGGATCTGGTGGGACCAGTCAACTGAATTAGAAGGAAAATTAAGGGAAATGTTTCAAAATATGTCAAAAAAAGACACTTCCTTAATTAAAAATTCCCATTTTTTTCATGTTCTAATACCTATGAAATAACTACTTTTTACATAGAGTTTCGTTTCTAGTTCAGAGAATTGTGAGTAATAATTTCCACCGAGATGCTTTCCATATATCGAAAGCATTATAACAAATTTTGACTGGCATCTGTTTAAATCATTTTATTTAATGAAGATTAACGAACATGGAAGCACCTAAAAAACTGATTTTCCAGAAGTAACATTTAAAGATTTTTTCTCTGTGTTATTTGTTATAGATAAAATTAATCTAGATGTGTCAATTAAGATTTATTAGTGTTTTTATGTAAAAAATGCAAGAAAAGAATCCATAGAAACTTTTTTTTACATTTAATCTGGTCTTTTTACAGACTTCTGATTTTTGACTCATTACTTAATGTTTATTACATTGTCCATAACTCCTCTTTCAGTAATCGCAGAAATAAAATTTAAAAAGATTTGGAATCATACAAGTTTACTTCTTTAAATAAAAGACTGAAAAAATCAAATTAAGGAGCAAAAAATAGAACATTTTCAACAAAAAGGTCATTTTAATGCAGCTACCTAGATATACTTAGCCTTTCATTTGTCACACTTATGTACTACTGATCTCTATAAATCAACTCTACTTTCTGAAAATAGTCTGAATCTACTTTCTCTGGTAGAAAAATAAACATATGTTTAAATAAATTCTTCTTTAAATATTGAAAATTTAAGAATCACATGCCTTTATTTATTTATTTTTATTTTTATTTTTATTTATTTTTTTTTGTTTGTTTTTTTACAGCGCACGAAATAAAGCTTATCATCATTTCGTGTACTTTGGTATTTGAATTATTTGTTTATTATTGTTTACTTTAAAAGAGAAAGATTTTCTAAAAATAAGGTAAAAAGAGGGTAGTTTCTAAACTAAGTTCCATGTTAGTCCAACGAAAGAAGGTGAGAAAATAAGAACCGAGGGAGGCAAATCACTTTGCTCACCCTGCAATTGTCGTTATTGTTAGATTAAACATGAGACTGAACATGAAATAGTAATAATCACGTTCAATCACAAAATAAAGATAAGGTAAAGCTCCTTACCTTTTAATTGTAGATCGTCCACTTCGAAGCAGGTCAGTTTCTTCATTATATACATTTAATAGACGTATCCAATTTGTGATGAAATATCTTTCTGATTAATCCTGTAATAAAAAACTTTGTTTTTTTTGTAATTAATAAGTGTAATTTTAATTCCTAATGTATCCGATGGATTTTTCAGGAACGTTCAGATAATCCTGGTTAAACTATAATATTTTATATCATTTTAAAATACAAAATTGGAGCATAGATCTTTGCTCCCTTCTGATTACATATCTAAAAGCACACTGAAGAAATTATAACTTACACAAAAGGATTATTGATAAATGATTAAAATAACAAATAAAATGAATCTTGATTATAAATATGAATAAAATACTTAAAGTCATAAATTAAGAAAATAGTTCTTTCATGTGTCACAATAATAGTCATTTAATTTGAATGTTTTGTTTCTTATCCACATATTCCACAAACAGGAAGTAATCTTAGTCTTTATTTATGATAGCTAAAGTGTTTTTTGAATGACAGGAAAAAACAGTTTATCTTGATTAATGATGAGTTTATATAATTTTGAAAGAGATTAGCTTGTCTAACATGATTGATAGTGTTTATTTAATTCTGAAAGAGATTAGTTTTTCTAACATGCCCCCTTAATCTCTTCAGATTGATGAGTCAAACAAGTTCATTGAATTTCTGTGATTCACTAATTCAGGTTTGGGGACTGGTGTAGTTAGTGCATCAGCAATCATATATTTCGATGGACAGTACTTTAATTCAATTATTCCATCTTCTCTGAGTTGTTTTATGGCATGGAAACGAATGTCAATATGTTTAGTACTTTTTGAAAACTTCTCACTTTCAACCATTTTAATACAACTCTGTTTCTCTTCATATAAACAGATAGGTTTTGTTTGTGCTAAGTCTAAATCTTCCAGGAGTTTCAATAAATAAATAATTTCTTGCCCTGCACTTGCGGCTGATACATATTCAGGCTCTGCTGATGAAAGAGCAATGCATGACTGTTTTTTTAAATCCATTGAATTGGATTATTACCTAAGGTAAAAAGATTGCCGCTGGTTGATTTTCTTGTACTGATGTCTCCTGCCCAGTCAGCATCCGCAAAAGCCTTCAAAATCGGTTCTGCTTTTGTGTCAATGCGCAAGTTTAATTCTTTAGTAAAGTTTAAATATCTTATTATTCTTTTAGCTGCCATCCAGTCCTTTTGACGCGGGGATTCATTTCTTCTGCTTAATATATTAACTGCAGCAGAAATGTCAGGTCTACTGACAGATGCGATATAAAGCAATGAACCTATCGCCTGTCTGTATTTAATATTATTCGGCAGTAAATTGTCATCATCTTCTAATCTATTAAAATTAGGTTCCATCGGTGTACCGACTGGTTTAGCATACTCTAAATTAAACTTTTTTACTAGTTCTTCGATTTTAGCCTTTTGATTTAATTCGTAACCTTCTGCTGTTTTTTCTATTTTGATTCCTAAATAATAACTTAGTTCTCCTAGATTTTTTAATTCATATTCTCCCTTAAGTTTTTCTATTATATCTTTAATTTCGTCATCTTGTCCTGCAATCAGGATATCATCGACGTAAACAATAATATACGTTTTGCTTTCTCCTTCATTTCTAATATATAAACATGTGTCTGAATTAGACTGTTTAAAATTTAAATCATTTAATGATTTTGTTATCTTTGTGTGCCATGCCCTGGCTGCTTGCTTCAAGCCATAAATGGGTTTATTTAATCGGCATACTTTGTTTTCCTGATTTGGAATAATATAGCCTTCTGGCTGAGTTATGTAAATTTCCTCATCTATGTTTCCATACAAGAAAGCCGTCTTGATATCGACATGATTAATTTTTAATTTGTGGTAAG
This sequence comes from Maratus speciosus, assembly GCA_963932465.1. Lineage (NCBI taxonomy): Eukaryota > Metazoa > Arthropoda > Arachnida > Araneae > Salticidae > Maratus > Maratus speciosus. Next base: position 537,546,191 of record OZ010786.1, on the reverse strand, counting down.
CTGCCGCTGCTATGAATGATCTAAGTGTCGTATATGAAACAACAGGGACAAAAGTTTCTTCATAGTCTACGCCATATTTTAGATAATATCCATTTGCCACTAATCTCGCTTTGTATTTCTGTATTCTTCCTTGATCATCATATTTGGTTTTAAAAATCCATCTGGATCCAATTATTTTTTTTTTACCTTGTGGGGGATCTACAAGTGTCCATGTTTTGTTTTTATTAAGAGAATTTATATCTTCTTGTGTCGCATTTAACCAGTGTTGTTTTTCTTCTGGGTTTTCAATATTTATTATGTCATTAAAATTGTCTGGTTCTTTTATATGTTCGTGTGTTGTCATGTAAACGAATTTGTCTGGAGGGATTCCTTTATTTGATCTATCTGACCGCCTTGGTTCTGGTGTTAATTGTTTTGACTCGCTTGGTGTTTCTTCAGTGTCTGTCACTTCAATTTATACTAAGTTTTTGTTCTGTGATTTGTCATTTTCATCGGATTGTTTTTCTCTCAAATTCAACTGTGTTTCTACCTTTTCTTGTGTATTTTTGTTTTCTATAAATTTAACAGTTCTTGCGATTATTATTTCTTTACCACTTGTGTAGATGCGGTACCCTTTGGAGTAATTGTCGTAACCGACAAAAATACCTTCAATTGCCTTATCATCTAATTTTTGTCGTTTATTTTTGTTGATATAAGCAAAGGCTTTACAGCCAAACACTCTAAGGTAATGTAAATTTGGTGGTCGTTCATTCCAAAGCTCAAACGGGGACCTTACATTAGCTTTTGTAGGCAATCGGTTTTGCAGGTGATTCGCTGTACAGATAGCTTCACCCCAGAATTTTTGAGGCAAGTTTGCTTCGCTAAGCAAAGCTCTCGTCATTTCAATTAAAGTTCTATTTCTGCGTTCGGCTACGTCATTTTGGCCCGGAGAGTACGGAACAGTGTGTTGGTGCTTTATGCCGTTTTTTATTAGATAGTTATCCACTAAATCATTGTTAAATTCCCCTCCATTGTCTGTTCTTATACTTTTCGGCTTTTCGCCAAATGTATTACTAACTAAGGCAACAAATTCCTTCATTTTTTCATAAACTTCTGATTTCTTTGATAATAAATACAGAATTGTGAACCTAGTATAATCATCTACAAATGTTAAGATATATGTTTCCCCCCCAATAGTTGGTAATTGGAAAGGCCCACATCAGAGTGTATCAACGCTAATCGTTTAGTGGCTCTATAATCTGCTAATTTTGGGTAAGGTGCATCTGTTAGCTTTGTTTTGATACAAGTTTCACAAGTTGTGTTATGTTTACAATTATTAATTTGTATTCCTTTCGCTAGGTGTTTTTCTTCGATTTGTTTTATAGATGCAAAATTTTTATGGCCGAATCTTCTGTGCCATAAATCTATGCAATTAATATTGTTGCAGTTGTAAGTTTTATTTACATAGTTTACGTTTGCGAATATAATTTCATATAAGTTATTTTTCTTTACCGCTCCTAGGCGGGTTATTCCGTTATACGTTAACTTACATTTATCATTTTTTAAATAAAAATCTCGCATCCATTTTCTGTAGCTTTACTAACAGAAAATAAGTTTGATTCAATATCTGGAACAAATAACACATCTTTTAGTGTTATGTTGTGTATTTCACCGTTTGAAGTTACAGTTTTTATTAATGTATTTCCTGATCCATAAGAAACTAATTTGTTTCCGTTTGCAATTACAACATTAGTTTTTTCATTTGATTTAATGTCTGTAAATAAATGTTGATTATTTGTTATATGACTGGAACTGCCACTGTCAACTATCCACGCTTTGTTATTTCGCGGTTTTATGATAAATGCACAATGTTTATTACCTTGATGACTTTCAGATTCATTGCAATCGGCATTTTTATCCGAATTTGATACATAATCATTTCTTACAGTTGTATCATCCTTTTGGAAAACAAGCGAAGAATTAAAATTTCTTTTGTAGTTTTGTTCATAGTTCGTATTATGTGAAGTATTGTTTTGTTTATTTTTATAGTTGTAATTATGCCAGCAATCTTTAGTGTTATGGTTTTTTAATTTACAATTTGACCAGTATTTTTGTTCCTTCTTGTATCCCGCATTATTGAATTTGTAACCCGCATTGTTAAATTTCTTTGTAGTTTTGAATGCTATTGCGGTGTTTTCAGATGGTTCTGAACTATCGCTTCTGCGATTATATTCATCAATCAATTTACTTTTAATGAAACTAGGTGTCACCTCTTCTTCATTACGGGACTCTAATGCGGTTATTAATGTATCATACGAAGCTGGTAAGCTACACAGTAACAGCGCTGCAATATGATTGTCCTTTATTGTTTCTCCGATTGCAGATAATTTATCAATTAATTCTAGTATGTTTATGATATGCTTTACCATATCACCAACTTCAGGTAATTTTGTGCTATACAACATGCGCAAAAGGTATAGCTTACTTGATAAATTGCTGCGTTCATGAATTGCCTTTAATATGTTCCATGTATCTTTTGCATTTTGAATATTTTTTACGTGGACAATCTGGCTATCCTCAATGCTGAGGTTAATTATAGCCCTTGCCTTTCGGTCCTTTTTGGACCAATCGATCGTAATTGGGTTTGGTGGTTCATCAGTAATGATCTCAAAGAGATCTTCTTTGATGAATAGCATCTCGATTTTAAATTTCCAAACATTGTAATTATTAGAATTAAGCTTCTCTATTATCTGTGCATCTTTTGATGTCGTCATTTATGACTTCTATTACCACCTTTTAATTTTCAAATAAACCCTTTAAATTATCATATACTAATATTTAATATTTAAGGAAGGCAGCGCGTCTGTCTCATAATCATTGTTAGATTAAACATAAGACTGAACATGAAATAGTAATAATCACATTCAATCACAAAATAAAGATAAGGTAAAGCTCCTTACCTTTTAATTGTAGATCGTTCACTTCGAAGCAGGTCAGTTTCTTCATTATATACATTTAATAGACGTATCCAATTAGTGATGAAATATCTTTCTGATTTATCCTGTAATAAAAAAACTTTGTTTTTTTTTGTAATTAATAAGTGTAATTTTAATTCCTAATGTATCCGATGGATTTTTCAGGAACGTTCAGATAATCCTGGTTAAACTATAATATTTTATATCATTTTAAAATACAAAATTGGAGCATAGATCTTTGCTCCCTTCTGATTACATATCTAAAAGCACACTGAAGAAATTATAACTTACACAAAAGGATTATTGATAAATGATTAAAATAACAAATAAAATGAATCTTGATTATAAATATGAATAAAATACTTAAAGTCATAAATTAAGAAAATAGTTCTTTCATGTGTCACAATAATAGTCATTTAATTTGAATGTTTTGTTTCTTATCCACATAGTCCACAAACAGGAAGTAATCTTAGTCTTTATTTATGATAGCTAAAGTGTTTTTTGAATGACAGGAAAAAACAGTTTATCTTGATTAATGATGAGTTTATATAATTTTGAAAGAGATTAGCTTGTCTAACATGATTGATAGTGTTTATTTAATTCTGAAAGCGATTCGTTTTTCTAACAGTTATTAATGGGGGAATTTTACATGTTAATAAATATTAGAAGTTGACGTTGAAAATGTATAGAATATTGAAGAATTCCCTGACCAAGAAAAGATAAGTTCAGAGTACAATGCTAACTCAAAAAAAGAATAATAATAATAAAATTTCTGAAGAACATATGAGTAAAAAAGATCCTGTATCCTTGGGAAACTAAAGACCCTACACCATTGGACGCGACATTTACAGAAACTTCTTCATTGCCTTCTGATGAAATTTTTGTACTTATGAGTACAATAAATTATCTTGTGATTAATAAATTACAGATAACTTAGTATGTCAAGTGGCTGAGATGTTCCGCTGGCAAAGCTTGTAGACGGGAATTGGAGGTTCGAATTAATCGCGCTCGTCAGCATAACTGTTCGGAGTTTTCCGTGGTTTTAATCGAACCTTTTATGTTATTGCGTAAATAGATGTTAGGTTCCCTTAGAAAGACCCCCCACCACACACACACACACTTTGAAGCCACCCCTTCCTCAGGCATATATCTCTCGAGTAGATAATCGGCCGTCATGAACAACACCGGCGCCACCTTATGCATCAAACGAAAACCTCTAACTTCCATAAATACAAAATGTAATGTATATTTTCTTTTTTTTTATTGCAATGATGGCAAATTGCATCATGAGCATATCGAGTGCAATTCCTATTTGGTAACAATGATGGCAGACGGCATCGTTAAAAAAAAAAAAACTATTAAAAATTTTAAGTAATTTTTTCTAATTATATTCATGTCTATCTTAGCTAAAAATAACCTTTATTCCAGAAATTCAGATTTTTACTCTTGTAAATAAAAAATCGAGCATGAAAGGATTAATGGGAAATTTTTACATTTGTTGAATGGAATATTCATACACAAACAGAATTGGAAATTTCATGGTACTTTCAGATAAAATATGAAGATTGATAAATTCCAGGTTGATACATTTACGAAATAAAATATGATTCCAATAATAACTCTGCTTCCGGCAAAACTTTAAATTGGGGAATATTCTTCTCTATTTATAAATAATTCATATTTATAATAAAATGAAGCTAAAATCCTTATTTAGTAATTTTCTGTATTTAAATTATCTGTTTATGAATGTATACTTGTATAGAAAATAGTATATAATGTATAGAAAATATTTTTCTAAAAATAATGTAGAAAGAGGAGAGTTTCTAAAATAAGTCCCATTTTAGTTCAACAAAAGAAGGTAAGAAAATAAGCGCCGTGGCAGGAAAATCGCTTTTCTCACTTTGCACTTAACGTGATTAATGGGAACATTTTACATTTCTTGAATGAAATATTCATAGACAATCTGAATTTGAAATTTCATCACACTTTCTGATAAAATATGAAGACTGATGCATTATGTATATTCTTAAGAAATAACGTATGAACCCAATTAATAGTTTTTCTTCAGGTAAAGTTTAAATTAGATAATTTCAATGCAATTTATAAGTAATTCATATTTATTACGAAATGAAGTTAAAATCCTTATTTCGAAAGGTTCGTTATTTAAATTATTTGTTTATGTTATTTATATTTTATAAGGTAATAAGATTTCTAAAAATATTGTAGTAAGATGATAGTTTCTAAACTAAGTTTTAGTTTCATCCGACAAAAGAAATAATGAAAATAAGAACCAAGGGTAGATATTCCCTGGATTTAACGTGATTAATTTTTTCGAGACGGCATCCCTAGTACGAATTTTATTTTGTTGGAACCACTTTTTTTAAACAGCCCTTTACTTGCCAAACACCCAAAAATACTTCAATTAAAAAGACAAATATTAAATTATTTATAATTGCTGCCAAAAACAAATTCCACATGCACCTTTTGACAATACATATATGGATCACGCATCCCGAAAGGGTTAATAGTGAAATTTTACATTCTCTAAAGAAATATTCATACACAAATTGAATTTTAAATTTCACCACGCTTTCTGATAGAATATGGAGATTGATACATTTTAGGTATTATTAAGTAATAAAGTGTAAATCCAATAAAAACGTTTCATGTGGTAAAGTTTAAATTAGAGAATTTCCATGCAATTTATAAGCAACACATATTTATTACAAAATGGAGCTAATAATCCTTATTTCTTAAACTTCGGTATTTAAATTATTTGTTTTTACTGCTATCATTTAAAAGATAATTTAATATTAGAAAAATAATGTAGAACGAGAAGTATTTCTAAAATAAGTTCACCTTACAAAAGAAGGTCAAAAAATTAAAACCGTGGAAGGAAAATTATTTACTCACCCTGCACTTAACGTGATTATTGGGAAAATTTTACATTTGTTGACAGAAATATTCATCCGCAAACAGAATTTGTTATTTCTTCACACTTTCTGATGAATTATGAAGATCCATAGATTGCAGATATCGTTAGGAATTAAAGTATGAATCCAATAAAAACTCTGCTTCTGGCAAAAATTTAAACAAAGAAATTGTTTTTCTATTTATAAGAAATTCACATTTATAATGAAATGAAGCTAAATTCCTTATTTAGTAATTTTCGGTATTTAAATTATCTGTTCATGCTTGTGTACTAAAAAAGAGAATATTTTTCTAAAAAAAAAAAAAAAAAAAAAAAAAAAAGTGTAGAAAAAGGAGAGTTTTTGAAATAAGTTGCATTTTAGTCCAACAAAAGAAGGTAAGAAAATAAGAACCGTGGCCGGAAAATCGCTTTTCTCACCCTTTACTTAACGTGATTAATGAGAACATTTTTCATTTCTTGAATTAAATATTCATAGACAAACTCAATTTGAAATTTCATCACACTTTCTGATAAAATACGAAGATTGATTAATTGTGTATATTCTTAAGAATTAAGTGAGAACATAATTAAATGGTTTTCTTTTGGTAAAATTTAAATTAGATAATTTCAATACAATTTATAAGTAATTCATTTTTATTACGAAATGAAGCAAATATCCTTATTTCGGAAGATTCGGTGTTTAAATTATTTGTTTGTGCTGTTACTTTTTAAAAGAGAATAACTTTCAAAAATACTGTAGTAAGATGAGAGTTTATAAACTAAGTTCTTGTTTCATCGAACTAAAGAAATAAAGAAAATAAGAACCGTGGGAAAAAAATTCCTTTACTCACCCTTAACTTAACGTGTTTAACCCTTTCGAGACGGCATCCCTGACAAAAATGTTATTTTGTTAACCACTTTTTTTACACATTTTCCTTTACTTGAAAAATACACCAAAATGCTACAATTAAAAGGAAAATACTAAACTTATTTATAATTGGCGCCAAAAACAAATTCCACATGCACCTTTTGACGATGGATATATGATATCCATCCCGAAAGGGTTAATAGTAAAATTTTACATTATCGAAAGAATTATTCATACACAAACTGAAAGTTAAATTTTCATTACACTTTCTGATAGAATATGAAGATTGATACATTTTAGGTATTCTTAAGTAATAAAGTGCAAACCCAATAAAAAAGTTTCTTGTGGTAAAGCTTAAATTAGAGAATTTCCATGCATTTTATAAGCAATTCATATTTATTACGAAATGAAGCTAATATTCTTATTTCTTAAACTTCGATATTTAAATTATTTGTTTTTACTGCTATAATTTAAAGAGAATTTAATATTAGAAAAATAATGTAGAACGAGGAGTATTTCTAAAAGAAGTTCCATTTTCACCTTACAAAAGAAGGTAAGAAAATAAGAACCGTTTGAGACAATGTGTTTTATGCTCCCCGTACTTAACTTGATTAATGGGAAAATTTTACATTTGTTGAATGAAATATTCATACGCAAACAGAATTGGAAATGTCATCACACCTTCCTGATGAAATATGAAGATTGATACTTTGCAAGTATCGTTAGGAAATAAAGTATGAATCCAAGAAAAACTCTACTTCTGGCAAAAATTTTAATTTTTCTTTCTACTTATAGGTCATTCATATTTTTAATGAAATGAAACTAAAATCGTTATTTAGTAATTTTCGGTATCTAAATTATCTGTTTATGCTTGCATACTTTAAAAAGAGAATATTTTTCTAAAAATAATGTAGAAAGTGGAGAGTTTCTAAAATAAGTTCTGTTTTAGGGCAACAAAGAAGGTAAGAAAATAAGAATCATAGAAGGAAAATGGCTTTTTTTCACCTTGCACTTAACGTGATTAATGGGAACATTTTACATTTCTTGAATGAAATATTCATGGACAATCTGAATTTGAAATTTTATCACACTTTCTGATAAAATACGGAGATTGATGCATTGTGAATATAGAATAAGAAATAAAGTACAAACCCAATTAAATATTTTTCTTCTGGTAAAGTTTAAATTAGATAATTTCAATACAATTTATAAGTAATTCACATTTATTACGAAATGAAGCTGATATCCTTATTTCGTAAGATTCGGTATTTAAATTATTTGTTTATGCTTTTATATTTTAAAAGAGAATAATTTTTTAAAAATATTGTAGTAAGATGAGAGTTTCTAAACAAAATTCTAGTTGCATCCAACAAAATAAATAATGGAAATAAGAACTGTAAGAAGAAAAATTCCTTTACTCACCCTGGACATAAAGTGATTAATAGTAAAATTTTACATTCTCGAAAGAAATATTCGTACACAAACTGAATTTTAAATTTCATAACACTTTCTGATAGAATATGGAGATTAATACATTTTAGGTATTCTTAAGTAATAAAGTGTAAATGCAATAAAAAAGTTTTTTGTGGTAAAGTTTAAATCAAAGAATTTCCATACAATTTATAAGCAATCTACGTATATATATATTACGTTATCGTACGTGGTACAGAAATCGTGATTTTTTGTTAATTATTTAATCGTAACGCCCGAATGAAACGCATCTTAGAATTATTAAATTAAACCATAAACAGATATTTTTAAGATAGTGCATTTGTGACTAAAATGTAAATATTTTAAATGTAGTAATCGAATTTATTAAAGGACACAAACGTATCAATGATACCGGAAAATTGTAAGGGACCTAATGCTACATGTTTATTCAAAAAACGTAGACGGATATAACTATAAAATGCATATAAACATAAGATAAAGGCTCGAAGCAAAAAAAAAAAAAAAAAAAAAATTCAAAATTTGCAGTAATTTTAAATAACTGTATTAGTACGGTTTCAAAAACGGTACTAATTTGAAATAACAGTAATATTAAATAAAGTTAAGGATAATCAAGTAGTATCCAAATAAGTTAGTAAAACATTAAAAATATACAAATAAAACGTCGAATTAAAGAGACTTGATGCCATAACAAACACATGTTTAATGTCAAGTGAATGTGATCGTCCACTATTGGCATTTAATCTTAAAGTTTGGGGACAGTTTTTTGGTCGACGGGATCACCAAATCGTACCCTTTTTTTAAACGTAACTGATATACTTTTTGAAATTTTAGCTCTTATTTTATTTTTTTACAAGTTTTTATCATAAATAAATATTAATCAGCCGTTTTTTTTTATGAAGTCCAGCCCACTGTTATACTTTTCAGTGACAGTCTGCACGGACAACGCCGGGTGGGTCAGTTAGTTCCTATTTACTAAGAAATGAAGTTAATGCCCTTATTTCTTAAACTTCTGTATTTAAGTTTATAGTGCCATAATTTAAAAGATAATAATATTTTTTTAAAAAATAACGTTGAAAGAAGAGATTTTCTAAAATAAGTTCCATTTTCACCTTATAAAAGAAGGTAAGAAAATAAAAACCGAGGAAGGAAAATTGCTTTACTCACCTCTGTACTTAATGTGATTAATGGTAATATTTTACATTTCTTGAATGAAATATTCATACGCAAACTTAATTTGAAATTTTATCACATTTTCTGGTAAAATATGTATATTGAAACGTTGTAGGCATTTTTAAGGTGGTCGGGAGTTATCACCATCAAACTTCTAGATGTTCCTCGCTTCTTACACAATAAAATAAAAATTTGTGAGCTGTAAATATTTCTTCAAATTAAACAATTTTTTTAGAGTAAATTCTACAAATATTTGTTCACATATTCCTCTAAATACTTTTAACGAAATTTAGTTACAATTTTGTATAATTAAGACATATTAATTAAGGAATTTCAAAAAGTTGATTTGACATGCGTGTGTTCCACGCAGGTTTATTAAAATATATTCACTATATCCACTTAATATTGCATATATAAATTCTAAAAATATGTACAGTCGTGGGAAAATAAAAAGTAAACACCTTACTAACTCTGCAAAAAATTATCTTAGATGAAAGTTACTGGTATCACACGATTGGTAATAAAGTCTACTTTTAAATAATATAATAAAATTTGCTTAGTGCGTCATCTACGTATTAAAACTAACCATAACATTGTTTTTTTTTTAAATAGCAGTACACAATTGTGACAGCCTAAATGAACTCTACACCTTTCAGTTAATCTAAAAACAAATTTTTATGCAGTTCGTACGATAAGTTTCTGAGAAATTAATTGTTTTAAAAGGAGCTTATCTTAGGGGCTGTATCCAAATTAAAGTTCAGTACTCAATTGTTGGCCGAGAGAGCCCCCTTCTTGATCAAGGCATCTTAAGCTCCACTCAAGCACTCATTGAAGACTGTTAGACTACAGGATAGCATAAAAATTCCAAAATATCTAGTTACTTCTATCATAGCCGGCCCCTTTTTGTTTACTCAGTTTAGCTCAATTTAGCTTAAACCATCATTTTGCCGTTTTTTAAGCATAATTTGAAAAACACTTTGAAGAGAATGTGAAATTTTGGATTTCCATGAAGTAGGACTTAATAAATCTAAATCCATCAAAAAAATTGCAGGTTGCAATTCATAATTTTTTCGAATATTAATTTCATAATTCATAATTCATATCATAAAATTATAAAATTTTCAAATTCAACGTATTTATGTTTGGGTAGTTTAGCATTATTGCTACACAAAAAATTAGCGCATTAGAGGTATAATTTCAGGAGATATTAATAAAAATATGAAAATATAATTTAACATTAGAAGCACTAAATTGTGAATGTTTATAATTAAAAAACTTATCATTCAAAGGACTTGAAATTTGGTGTCTAGGCATAGTTTGAACCGAAGATTTGGAATGTCTTGTTAAAATTGGGTACTCCTATTGAAAAAAAAATGAACTTTGGGTTCGTTTTAATATGTAGATATCCCCCTAAGAAAATTTTATATACATCATTTAAAAGTAGACTTTATTTCCAATTGTTCCGTACCAGTAACTTTCTTCTACGATAATTTGTTGAGGAGTTAGTAGGGGGTGTTTACTTTTCTTTTCCACGACTGTACTTTAACTTCAACTTAAAATAATAATCAAGTTTTCAGATGAAAAAGTTTTCTTAGACAACTAAACCATAAAATACAAAATTTCTGATAAAATTTCAATAAAAATTTAAAAAATCACTAAATATATTACAGGTACTTATATAAAAACAGATGAGATCATAAAACTGTATAAAATACAATATAATACTAAATATTAAATTTCTATGTTACTTAGTTTTAAAAATAAGATGCGTGCAATGTCAAAATTATCTGTTTTGAGTAAAATCACTTTAATGTTCAAATTTAACTTTATTTGTAGATGCTTCATATATTTTATAAGAAAAAAAAATGGTTCGAATTGGAGTATCGTCTTAATATTATTTTCTAGAGTTTGGTAATATGTTAGTATCGTCATACTTTTTCAATTCCTACTATTAGTTCACACTCTCCCTATATTTATTTATTTATTTATTTATCTTGTTCAAATTTTCAATCGTTAATGAAATACTTATTATTCATTCTATCAAGTTGAAATAATTTTTTTTAAACTTGTACTTGATGACAATTGATGTTAATACAGTTTTTTCAAATATTAATTCATTAATTAAATTTTAATTAATTAATTTTAGTTTTACATGGGTGACAATATGGCGGCCATTGGTTATTGAAGCTTTTAATGCATCTTCATATCTATAAGGGGGTTACCATAAGAAGGACCCTGTTCTGTCGCCAAATACCGCCAAATTTGTCGCCAACTTGGTAATATATCGCCAAATTTGGCAGTCAAAATGAGTCGCCAAAAGTGACGCCAACTTAGTGATATCTCTCTTATTTCGCCAAATTCCTATAGACTTCCATTGTAAACCGACTTGCTTATGGAAAATCAACAAATTGAGATATTTTAATGCAACAAAAACTAATATTAGCTTAAGGGTTTTATTTTAAATTTTTCTTTGATGACCTAAGTAGGAATTGACTTTAAAAACAAAATTTTTATATAACTTGTTCTTTTAGATTTGGTAACATGTTATTCTTTAATAACAAATAATTTTCATTTTTTACTCTTTAAAAGTTTCAAGGTGATTAGCTCTTAAGAACTGAAGTATGAATCCAGTAAAAACTTTTTTTCTGGTAAAATTTAAATTAGAGAACTTCCACGCAATTTACTGGGGGATCCATCTGTTGGTTCTTTTTCAACTATGAATGCTTCACAGGATATTTGTGTCAGCTGTCATGGGACTTGCATCTATGACCAGTCAAATGTATGCCATTTGTAATTATGGACTCGTTGACAACACAAAAACTATACAACAGCTCACACACTGCTCACCAAACTATCAACTTATTGAACGAGAAATTTCCCGATCGCGTAATTTCAAGAAATTCTGATGTGAGTTGGCCGCCACGGTCATGCGATTTAACCCCAATGGATTATTTACTTTGGGGGCGTCTGAAACGTACAGTACAGTGTACGCCAACGACCCCCGCCCAATCCAAGACCTCAAACGTAACATCCGGGCTGAAATTTTGGATATGGATCCGCTCATTCCGGGAAAAGTCATCGAAAATTTTGATGTTCGGATGATGGCATGTAAGCGGAGCTGCGGTGGCCATATGTGCGAGATTGTATTCCATATATAAAAGACATAGACTCACCTTCCAAATTCAATAAAGAATATTAAATACATGAATAATCACATTGCTGACAAGTCGTAAACCAACTTAGTGAAAAATGTCCAAGCCGGGAATCGAACCCGGGCCCCTGGAATAGATCTCCAGTGCTCTACCACTAAGCCACAAGGACGATGCCCAGCCTGGCATCTCTCACTTACATAAGTCGGTAAGGCTACAACCGCAGCACAAGAGGGAAAGGTCTTCATGAGCACACATTCTAGTGGCGAAACATGAGACGCAAATAAACCCAGCATCGGTGAATATACAATTTTAATTAATTTTTCAACTACTTTTCAGCAGTGAAATTACGCTTGAAATTATTGAATATTAAATACATGAATAATTCATGATTAATATTCAATACATGATTGAATACATGATTAATATTCAATAATTTCAAGCGTAATTTCACTGCTGAAAAGTAGTTGAAAAATTAATTTAAAAAGTTCAATAAAAAATTTCGATTTTTACTCATAAAAAAATGCTTTCTCTTTCTTAATAAAAAAAGAAGATGGATCACCCTGTAAAAGTAATTTATATTTATTGCGAAATGAAGTTAACATCTGTTCCGGCTAATATTCTAAACAGCTAGTTAGCCAGCGCATGCTCTATTAGGACTGTCTACTTCTGAACTGAAACGAACTAATCCTTTGTTGATCTAAGAATGTTTCAGATGTAACGTGTCGAATGTCACTTTATAGATTTTTATGTTCCGTTTTCGTCATTAAATGTATGTTTTGTGCCGTAAAGAATGTTGATTATTCGCAGAATAAGATTCCCCTGAACCACCTAGATGCTAGATTTAATTTGAAATTAATGTTTAGATTAAGTAGAAAAGAATTAGAATAACATCCTTATTTCATTAACTTCGGTATTTATATTATTTGTTTGTACTTTTATATTTAAAAAGATAATAATTTAACAAAAATAATGTAGAATGAGGAAACTTGCTTAAACAAGATCCTTTGTCACCCTAAAATAAATGGTACGAAAATATGAATTGTTGGGGGAAATGGGATTTACGCATCCCGCCAGTAAAATCATTCGTGGAAAATTTTACATTTATTGAATGTAACGTGCTAACGTAAACATGATTTCGAATTTCATCACACTTTCTGGTAAAATATGTAGATTGATACATTGTAGGTATTATTAAGGGGTGGGGTGAGGGGGGGGGGGTGTCACCATAATTTCCTGAATATTGCTCGATTTTTACACAATATTTAAAAAAAAAATTCTAGCTGTAAATATGTTTTCAAAATAAACAATTTTTTTAGAGTAAATTGTAAAAATCTTTCTTTAGGTATTCTTTTAAATACTGTTAATGAAAAATAATTAGAATTTAGCTTAATTAAGATATGCTAATTAATAATTTTCAAAAAGGTGGGATTTTATATACATGTGTTGCACACATGATTATTAAAATTATATTCGATATATCCATAGGTAGAGGTTATAAAAATATATGAAATACAATATAATACAAAATATTAAGTTTCTATCTTACTTAATTTTAAAAATATGATGCACGCAATGTGAAAAATATCTGTTTTGATAAATTACTTTAAATTCAAATTTACCTTTATGTGACAGGTATCGCTCCACATAGTTTATCATAAAACCAGTTCTAATTGCAGTATCGTCTTTAAGTTTGGTAGCATGTTATTTATTCTTCAAGAACGCACAATTTTTTTTTTTTTTTTTTTTACTTTTTAAAACTTTTAAGTTGACCCCCCCTTCCCCCCCACCAAGAAATGAAGTGCGAATCCAGTAAAAACATTTCTTTTCGTAAAGTTTAAATTAGAGATTTTTTGCAAATTTATAACTAGTTCTTATTTATTATGAAATGAAGCTAATAGCCATATTTTGTAAACTTCGGTATTAATATTATATGTTTATGCCTTTATATTTAAAAAAAAGAATAATTTTCTAAAAAAAATGTTGAGAGAGGAGAGTTTCTAAAGTAAGTTATATTTTCACCCACCAAACTAAGGTAAGAATATAAAAACCGTGGGAGGAAAATCTCTTTACTGGTTCTGCACTTAACGTGATTAATGACAAAATTTTATATTTCTTGAATGAAATATTCACAGGGAAATAGAATTTGAAATTTTGCCACATTTTCCGATAAAACTTGAAGATTGATACATTGTAGGTAGTCTTTAGAAATAAATTGTTTAACCGTTAAAAACTTTTTTTTTCATGCAAAAATGAAAATATAGAACTGGTAGTTTTTCTTAGAAAATGTTTTGATTGCTTCATACTAATTCGACATGTTCGAAGCCATTGTTTTTTATACGAGTATTAGCCACAGAATTGTCCTGTTTTTATGTGACGATTCATATGGCGTGTCCTTATGTCTTCATAGCGAAGGGAGAGTTTTTTATTATTATTTTTATTTTTTTATTTTTACAAAAGATTTAAATTTGCAACAAAGTATATTTATTAAATTTTCTGCTTCATTGAAAGTGTATGTTATAACCATTTCAAATATGAAAGACCATTTTTACTTTATCAATATTTTCATTAATGCACTAAGCTTCCATAAATCGCCAGAAGCTGAAACTTTTTCTGGAACTCACTAATGCTATTATCATTTTTTTTTTTTTTTTTTTTTTTTTTTTTTTGTGGCATACTTTTAAATAAATAACAAATGACTTAAAGCGATATATTATGCATTTTATTATAATATGTTTATTTACATTTTTATTTATTTATTTATTTATTACCGTACTTTTATTTGTAGAAATTAGGAGACGTAATAATTATGGCATCATAAATTAAAGCATGGAAGAGTTATTATATATGTTTTCTTTTTCCTTCTCAAGCATGGAAGAATTATTACATACGTTTTTTTCCCCTTCTCAAAATAACGTATGTAAAAAGAATGTATGTAAACAAACTTTGCGTAATAGTAACAGACATTTCATTTGTAGTTATTTATATTACAGTCCTTTTATTACTGTAATTTATTATTTGATATATTAAAGTTCTTTATTATGTGCCTTATTCCCGTAATATATATTACAAAAAATTATGTTATGGTAAATTTCCTGTAAAAATAAGTTCATATATTTTTACTAATTAAATGATACGTAATTTATTTCTGTGACTTTCGATTGATTAACATTTCAACTGTAAAATTGTCCGTTTATATCGGCGTACAAAAAAATCACTTATTTCGAAATATTGATATTGATGGTATATGCTACTCTTTACACTTATTTCCAAATAGTGATATTGATGTTATATGTTATCCTTTACACTTATTTCCAAATATTGATATTGATGGTATATGTTATTATTTACACTTATATTATTATTCTTATAAAAAGTTCAGTTTCAAATTCTGCAATGCGAAGCATTGCTACTAAATTAATAATTTCAGGAATAATTGATATGAAGAATATACATTAGAATGCAAATTTTTTTTAACATTTTTACTCTCCTTTTCTATCTTTAATTCATTTCTGTATTTAACTAAATTATTTTGTAGTCGAGTTTTTACTCGTTTCCTTACGTGAAAGAATTATATAAAAAAAATATGTACATAGACGTATTTGCGACAGTAAACAATTTAAATATTTTTATAACTTAATGATAAATTAATGAATTAATTTTTAGATTTTTTAGGCATTTTTAGGCATTTTGCAAACTCGGATGAAAATAACATTTTATGTGGGAATCAGCTTAGATGGTGCCATTTATTCGTTTTCTTTGAACGCAAAAAAAAAAAAAAAAAAAAAAAAAAAAAAAAAAAAAAATCAGCTATTAAGAAGTTATGGGAAAATTGTAAAAAAAATCGAAAATTTTAGTTTTTATAAGGAAAAGAACAGAGGTCCCTGAATGGGGACCCAGGGCCCGAAGAGGTTACAGATTAGAGTGACAGTGACGGTGCAGATGAAACAGAATACAATTATGTGGCTGGAAATATGACAGAGGACGAACAGACGAATATTACGAATTTTTCATATTTGAAGATGATGGAATTTTTTATATTGTCATAAGGTAATGTTATTTCTTTTAAATAAACAGTATTTACGGTTATTGTATAAAACTAATTTTTTTATGCTTATATTTTCCTTATTATTAAATCTATCATTTTTCTGTTCGACATGTAACGCGCACACGTGAATTTCGATCTTATTTTTGGTATTAAAAGTGCGCGTTTTTACGATACTACACATTCTAGACTCCTCAGAAATACTATTTTGGTTCACCTCAGTTATTCATATCAATTTCGTTAAGTTTGAAGTACTGTGAAATAAGGCAAATGCTTCACAATCGATTTTTCACTACAGACCATAATGTATCAGATTTCTTTTGATTTTTCTTGTAAACGAACTGTAAATTCTACCCACTTCATTTTCTATAGCAAACATCAATAAAATATACAAATTATCTGAAAATCCGGGATAACAGTTCGTATGTTAAAATGTGTAAAAAATAAAGAGTGCATATAAATTTATATATTTATATATAGTATAACCATTATAAACCAATAAAATTATCATCATGTATATATATATATGTATAATAAAATTGAAATCACAAATAAATGAATAAATTGGTAAAGTTCTAAAGATTAATTAGGAATGAACATGGGAAACCAGTATGTAAAATAAGAAACTATGAATAACTCACAGAATCTTCAGAGGAGCTTATGAGTTCATTCATAGAAGATGCGTTATTTCATCCAATTTTGTCGGCATTAAGCCTAAAATGACAAAATTTAGCTCCTTATAACGCAAAAATAACAGAAAATAGATAATAAAAATCCAAATATTGACTGAAAAATATTTCTTGCATTACTTTTTGTTGTAAACCGATATAATTGTACCCAACAACGTTATAGAAAGACGTTTGAACTATCAAAAAAAAAATAATAATAATAATAAATTAAAATAAAAAAAAGGCATTTTTAAAAATTAATTAACTGCCATTAATGAACGCATACGGGTTGTGCAGAAAAAAAATTGCTGCGCCCAAATAAATTAATGCGTCTAAATATTAACATATTTCATCTTTTAAATGCCCATTAAAAATACTTTAATGGGGAAATCAGTAAGAATTGATAATTTGTTTAAAAGAATTTCCGCGATACACATAATGTGGCATCAAAAAGAAGATTTTTCTCCATATAATCCTAATGCAACATCGTCATTTCAGACTGAATAAAAATAATAAGTTTCTAAAAACTTTAGACTAAAATAAAAATCGTTGATTTATTTTCATAAATACATATTCTCTTTTCTTTTCTTTTCTTTTTTTTTTTTTTTTTTTTTCTAAACAAGGTAAACATTCTTATTGTTCCAATTTTATTTATTCGAGTTATTTTTATTTCTTTCATTGATAAATAGAGCTTAACGTTTCCAACTTTCAAATATCATAATTTTTTAAAAATTCTATTATTTTCATATTTTGAAGATAAAAATGTTTTTATTGTGTGAATTTACATCTTTGCTGTTGTGTTCAAATTTAAAACTGACTTTTGAAGAAAAAAAAAAGTATGATTAATTAATATTAGAAGAAAAAAATTACTTTAAGATGTTTCCTACTAGTAATAGAAAATATGTAATAATTCCATTGTTATTACTATTATTATTGGCTGAGAGTTTTAAAGCAATCAGCCCGGACCAAAATGGAAATTTTTACATGAAGTTTAAATTTAAAAGTGAAGATGGAAGCACCACCCGATTTTTGGAATCTTGAAATTAATGGTTGTTTTCGGAAATTAAAAATGGTCCTCGTAAATAAGCTTTTTTAAATTTCATTTCTTGATTATGTATTTTAACAAACTGTACGCAATTCATCCAAGCTGGCATTGTTTTAATTTAAATTAAAATTTATATAATCAAATATATTATGTTTTCTAATAAAAAAAATTAAACGTGTATGACATTTAAAGTGTGCTTTTATTTAAAAGTAAATATTGCAGCCTATTTTTTAAATTGAATGTGAAATTATTAACTAAACCTTAAAGTTCTGAGAACTTGATCATTATTTTGAAAAATAGGATACAAATGATTTCATTTTAAATTCTATTAATTTTCTTCACATAATAAAACAGCAAAATGCAGAATTGCAATAATAAGTGTTTGATTTTCTAAGTATTTTGTTCTGAAACTACAGTTACTTACAATATTTAATTCTCTGTTATGACTCAAAAGTTTTAATTTTCTTTAACAAGAGTAAACATTTTTTGTATTCAAGTTCAGGGCATGAATCAAGCAATCTGAAATATATATTTAATTATTTATTAATTATTTATATTTAATTATTTATTAAATAAATCGAAAGTATTTAACACCGCAATGTGAAAAACTTAGAATTAATTCTTTTTACTAACTGAAGGTTGAAATCTACAGAAAATAAAATAATAAATAAAAGCAGATATAAATATATCAATTCCTTAGCGAAAGATTAATACATTATTTTGTTTAGTTAATTGAACGATTTCCTTTTCCAAAAAAAAAAAAAATAATAATAATAATAATAAATAAATAAATAAATAAAAATCTTAGATTTGTGTAAAGTTATTTTTTTAAACTATCTACACAAATATTTTTATCTGTAAAAAAAAAAACTTCGCATGAGATTTTCTGAAATAATATTGTGGTAATGTTTAGTGCTGCCATCTATTATATCTCATCAACATTATTATTTAAACTTAAAATAATTTATCAGATATTCTTACCTTGGATGTCAGATACCAATAAATATAGATTTACATGGAGTGGTTAGACTTATATTGAATATTTATAATGTGGTATTATACTTCTCGAAAATACTTAGAAGATAAACTACATTTATTGTTTTTTTCTAAATGTATTCACTTTTGAAAATATTGCTCGAAAAAAATGAAGTAGTTGACGTTCATATTCTATTTCATTCTACGTGCAGTGCCTGATTTATGGCAGGGCATTCGGGGCACGGGCCCAGGGCCCCCCAAATGTTGCTGGAGGATTTTAAATTATTGTCCAAAATCTGATGCAGTTTTAGCATCTAATGGAATTTTAGATTTCTTTCTACATTCTATTGTGTTTGTATTGTATTTTTATAACATTATATTTTTTGTCTAAAACAACTATATTTAATTACTTTTTTGTAGTGAATATTTTCTTTTATCTTTATCACTTTAAAAATATATTGCATTTTTAATCCATACTTAATCCTGTTCTTGTTCTCGTCAGATTATTTGGGGTGTAGGAGGCAGAGCCCCCTAATGTTTAAAAAAATTGTAGCTTGATATTACAGAAAATTTATTATTAGTTGTTGCATACTTTATCATTCCAGATATATAGACTTGCATAGGTAAAGATAATCAGCACCACGCAATCTATTACAGAACGTCTACTCATTTCAATTTCATAATTGTGTAATAATTATTTAAAAGAAAATTTATGATTATCAAATTAAATTTTTTATGAATATTTTAAAGTAATTATTAAAATTATTAGAGTGGTTATCTTATTAAGTACCTTTTTCAATACTTTTTTTATTCCATCTCCCTGTAAGAATCGGTGCAAGGGGCGCCCCGCACGCATCTGTGCCCTAGGCCCCAAAATTTGTAAATCGCTCTCTGCGTACATTATAAATAGCGAATATATATATATATATTAATAGTAAAAAGGGGAAGTGCTTAACGCAAATTTGATAATATATATATTTTTTAACTTATTATATTGTTATTAATATTAGTAAAAATTACACGAACTCAGTTTTTACTTCTTCTTAAACCCACTGAATTCTAATTAATACAAAAACTTTTTTTTTTTTTTCATTTTTGAAGAATGAAAAGAATGAAAAATCAAGCATCAGATATGCATTTTGAAACACTTTTCTTTGTTAAAAGAATCATTTAAGAAATTCCATTTTTTTTTCCTTTGTACAATGAAATGAGATATCCAAAGAAGCAATCTAAATAGCTGTACTCAGTCTTTGATTATGCGAAAGCATACTTTGTAGTCCACATTAGTAATTTGTATGTCTCTCATTGTGTTTGGGATATAGCATCAATAAACGTTCCAAAAACAATTTTTCCCCATTAATGTAATCTTACTAGATTTTTCTAATCTCAAATTCTAAGGTTATTTTTTCTCTATAAAGGAGCAATAAATGTTACAAACTTCAATTTTAATTCCGAAAAATCTTCAGTAAATATCAATAACTTAGATCAATTACATGGCAATCCGGGTATATTTACGAGAATTAGAAGACGGATAATCGGGCCGCCAGCCAATCAGAATTTATAAACAGTTTTAAATTATGTTGCAAGGTGTTACCAATAATAAATAAATTATTCGTGTATGCTGGCTGAATAATGATGGCACAGGCACAAACGTGTATTTGAGACACAAAAATAGAAATACACATGCACATTTAAATAATAATAATAATAATAGGATAATGTAAATTAAGGTGATGCTTTTCTGAAGAGCGAAACCTACAAAGTAAGTAGGATCTATGTTATTTTTAGTGTGATTTTATAAAGAATTTAAAAACCAGTAAAACGCATAAAAACTGAATTTATGTGTAACACTATTCTGTTTTAAACGGAAAACTTTTAAAAATTCGGAAAGTATAATGCATTGATGTTATAGCTGCTAGGACAAAAACCAATATAAAACAACAATTCTGTATTAGCAAGTTTTAACAAAATACAATAAAATTACAGACACTTTAAAATATTGAGAAATTTCTTGAAACTCGTTAGTAACATTTTGTTTTTGCGCGCATGATAAAACTAAATGGGGTTTAAAATATTAACTGGAGGATTTCATTGGATATTTAAGCCATTGATTTACTTTCACAATAATTGATTAAAATAAATACTAAAGTAAAATATTTTTACTATGCATTGAAAATATCCATACTATTTAAGTCAAAGGTCTTACCATAAAAATCAAACATTAAAAGAGCTTTTTAAAACATTACTTAAAAAAAAAAAAAAAAAAAAAAAAAAAAAGACAGCAGATAGCACAAAATATCAAAATTTTTCTTTTATTAAATTTCGTGTATTTTTTTAATTTATGTATTATTTTGTTTATTAGTAGCATTATTACTTTTTAAAAAAGGCTTTTTATTCAGTCACCTTCCGAATTTCCCTCGCTAAAGTAAAACGTATGGGCGTAGAATGCTTTTGTATATCTAAAATATTTCCTCCTGAAATACATTGTTTTAGCTTCTTTTTTCCCTGTACATTTCTTAAAGGAAGTCACTTTATTTTTAGCTATCAAAAGTCTTTCAAACGTATAACAATTATTATTATGTAAAGTGTTAAAATCTTACCAACAGCTCGTCAGCTTTTAACATATAAAATATTAAATTAAGCATCGATGATTACACAGTTAAGATAAGTTAAAATTATTAATTTCTTGAGAAGATATCTACCCTATATATATAAAATCCTAATGAATCGAATTGAAACGAATTTATCTACCCTATATATATAAAATCCAAATGAATCGAATTGAAACGAATTTATGTAACGATTTTATGAAACGACTTATTAAACAACTGATTACGTTTCACGGAGATTACTCCTAAAATATGGAATACTTTTCGATGAAATTAACACCAAAAATCCGTATTGATCCAGAGATCTCAAAACTGGTATTAGAATTTTAAAATTAGAATTAGTTTTCGAAACATTAATTTTTTTCTAATTTTAAATACTTTTTTTCTAATGATGGCAACTCAAATTTTAATCATAACATACATTTTTTTCATATTTTAGAAAAGGTTATTTTAAATTAATTTTGCGACGAGTTTGGCCTCCCTTAAATGTATGCTAAGAAATGCATCATGTTACTTTTATTCAGAATTCAATTTGTATTTCATTATCATTTTATTTAATACAAAACTTTCATTTAAAATTGAAACCTTTAAAATAAAAGGCTTTTACTTCATTCTTTTTTAAACGAAACGAAAAAAAAATATTAGACACAGATGTCATATACGCAACGGGGTACCTAATTGGCGCCAAAATGGCGTTATTTCGCCTGATATGATAACCCTGCTATTGTTGCTTATCTCTTAATAAATGTTTATTTGAATTTATTTTCTTTTTATTTACAAAAAATGTTATAAATTGTTTTGTTCTATAGTTATTAATTAATTTTTTTAAATGTTATTTCATTTTAAAAATAACAAAATAATTTAAAAATGCATATGTAACAGGTATTTGAAAACGAGGTTTTCGCCAAATTGTCGTAAAAAAAAATCACGCCAAGCCCGGTGCGTATGTGGCAATGCACCAATTCATGAGATTTAATTTCCACTTCAAAGCAACGCTTTAATGTTATTACTTCTCCCGTCGACCAATTTCGCCAAATTATATAAATAGCCAAATTATACAAATTGACACTTTTTTTTTTTTTTAAATAACAAACAAAAAAAAAACCAAATAAATTAGTATAACATTAATAAAAATACAAATAAAACGTCGAAATAAAAATCACTTGATGGCGTGAACATGTGTAACTTCCTTAAAGTCAAGTGAATGTGACATTTACGATCAACCATTATTGGCATTTAATCTTATAGTTTGGCGACAGATTTTTGGTCGATGGGATAACCAAGTAGCACCGTTTTAATTTACAACTCGAAAAATAAAAAAATGCTAACTGGCGAGGTTAAAAAAAAAAAAAAAAGCTATTGGCGAGATTTTCACCCGGCTAACATAAAAGTACCAGGAATTCCTTGTGATCATGGCAACTTTTATGTAGTTTTATTCAAAAAAATAATTTTGATTCTTTAATCAAAATGGAAACCTTTCTTATGAAAAGCGAAGGAATCAGCCCGTTGTTTATGGCAGTTACATGACTTGGACTATTATAATATAAACGAAATAATGGGGATAGAATAATATTCGGCGACTTATCACACCTGTGGCTGGCTAACATTAAAGTACCAAAATGGCCGCCTGGAATATAAAAAGCGAAGGGATCCGCCTGGAGCTGTTGATGATAGTCACATGACTTAGGCTATTATTGTACAGATTGTTTTCAATTTAAAAACAGCGCAATGAACAATATTTCCTAACGATTAAAAATTTATTTTTACGTGACTATTGAAAACAGAAAAAAAAAAAAAAACTTTAAAATTACTATTAAATGAGTACGTGTTAAAGGCAGGAAAATATTGAAAATTATGTCCTGAAAATTGTATTTACACGTGAATATTAAAAGGGAAAGGAAACTTTAAAATAATAAATACATTAATATGCGTTTAACCATTTAACGGACAAGGCACTTCTAGTCGTAAAATCTTGAAATCAGTGAATGGCACCTGAATTTACAAACAAATTTCGGAATACAAAAATGCTTTTGTTCACTTACTTAATAAAAGGGAAATTTTCATCCCAATATTCTGATGCTAATGTGGCATTTAAGAATTAAAATTAAGTGGTCCAAAAATGAACCACCGACCTTGAAGGGGTTGAAGCAGCAAATTTTAGCAATTGCATTACGTCAATCGTTTTATAACGCTGTTAAAAAATACCAAGAGACAAAAACTCTGTTTACTTAATTCATTTTATTTTAGCTTCTTTTCAAATGTTTAACTGACCTTCTTTAACCAAACACGAAAACAACCATTGGATGTCTTAACAGCAACTGATTCTACCTTAAATTTTTGCAATCAAAGGGAATTGAATGGAAACCCGTTTACAGGGAGATCGCTACAGATTTTTTCAGTATAATTCAATCTTCTCTAATCTTTTTAAAACCGATCAGATTAGCGTGCTTTTAGATTCTACAGTGCCTGAACGGGGGTTGGAGAGCGTAGCATGCAGGGGGTAGAGCCCCCTAGTTTTAAATATAAAAGCATCCTACACCCACAAACATTAGCGAGCGGAATTCAGATGATAAATGACTAAGACCCTTAAGTCGATTGAATTGACTCATTATTAACACATGCAATTTATATCATTTTGTTTTAAAACTGTATCACATCGGTGACCTATGTAAGCTTCCATGTGTTATATTGAAGTATCACTATTTGAGAGTTTTCGTAATCGAGGAATCTTCTGAAAATACATAGTATCTAAATAAGCCAGTAATATACGGTGTTACCAATTGGTCAAGTTTTCAAATACAGAATCGATTCCATGCTTATGAAATGAAATGGAATTTATTTTTCTCCTTCATAAAGAGACTTTTTGTGGTTACTTCAAATACAGTTTATAGCGATTTATTTTTTGCAATCCACAATTGAATAAAATGTGTTATACCCTCTTCATAAAGCTGAGATTGCGAAATGGCATTTTTATTTTAACCAGTTACTTTTTAATATATATAGGAACTGAATGATGATCCAGTACATACCTTTACCCGACTGGGTAAAATTTGAATAGAATTCTGGAAACACCTACCAGTAAATGTTTGGCGCACTCAAACCTCTTTCATACAGTTGTAAGGATCTTGGCTCATTAGAGGTTGGTTGGTTGGTTGATTTTTGACGGCCAATTATCTGCTCGAAAGATATAGGTCAGGGGCGGTGGGGAGGGGGGGTGAGTGCCTCGTGGGGATTTTTCTAAGGGAACCTAACCTGTATTTACGCATGGAAATCCATGGTTTGAAGAAAACTCCGAACGATTTTTCCGACGGGCACGATTGGGTTTGAACCCAGCACCTCCCGTCTACCAGCTTCGAGAGCAAAACCTCTCGGCCACTGGTGCTAGGCCCCTTAGTGAAACCAACGTTTACCCCATTTCGACCAACCCAACAATCCACGGTGTGGGGAAGGGAAGATTTCACTATTCATCTACCTTCTCTTAAACGCCCCAAAAAATAAACCTTTTAACCTATATTCTCATTGTTACACGGTAAATTCAATTCAATTCAATTAAATAAAGAAATTGTGTGATCGCTAAAATATCCTGGCTAACCCGAAGGTAATATATAAAACCCTTATTATCTTAATTTAGAACGGGAAGAAAACTTCAACCTTCCAATGCGTTCTGATTATTTAGTACGCGGACTAACTTTTAGACATAATTACAGAAGAGCATTGCAATGCAAATTCGCTATTAATTCCTGAAATAAAATTAGCATAATAGACTGGGAGACGGCAGCACAGACAACCACCTCATCGAGTTCACGGATGAAATTCTAGGATTAGTTAAATCTTGATTCGCATATTAAAACGCAATCGGTCTCCCGAGTCATATCTTGGTGTAAAACACCTGAAAACCCGGTTTTAGCGGCTGATTCGTAAGTTTACCATTGTGTATTCCTGCTCACAGTCCTCCATGTTTTCATACCTTTTGGTGCAGGAAAACACAATGGTAAACCCACGAGTCAACCACTAAAATCGGGTTTTCAGGTGCTTTCCACCAAGATATGACTTGGCAGACCGATTGTGTTTTAATATGAGTATCAAGATTTAACTAATCCTAGAATTTCATCCGTGTACTCGATGAGGTGATTTTCTGTGCTGCCGGCTCCCGGCCTATAATTAAATATAAATGTCTCATGAAAAAGTAATCATTTTAAAAACATTGGTTTTTATGATAGGTTGTCACTGGACCGATTTTGCTAGTTTTTTTCATATCAGTGACATTAAATTCTATGATTAGATGTCATTTTATTCTACGTTAGATGAGCCATAAATTCTATGCGTACCATATTATACTTCAGTGTTGTATATCAATTTTAATATATTTAAAGTAGCGTAAGATGATTATTATACTCGCCAAGCAGTTTTTCCTTGTAGACCATTGTATAACCGAACTCTTGTGTGTAACCTTGTAAATTAAGAACAAATGCTTTAACAATGTATACCATATTCTAGAGAAAATTTGTTTAATGTAGCTGAGAAATTTATATCAATTTCAATCATCATAGCCAATACTAACCCTGGCAAAAAGTATTAAATCGGTCTTTTGACAACTCACATTCAAATACACCGATTACATGAACGTACACTTATTGGACAATTACCCCGCCTCCTAATGGGTGGTAGAGGCAATTTTCAACTATTTATTTTACAGAATATTGTATCGTAACAGAACATATGCCACATTAATAAGAATTAGTTCAATTGAAGCAAAGAAAATGTGTTAAAATTAGATTGAAAGATTTGAGCTGAACGGGAAGACAATGTAAAAGCTTATAAAAGCAGCAGATCGTAAAGTAAGGGCTTGTAATTAGTAAGATTCACACACACAGCAGAAATTACAAAATCTGCACTCAGTAATGATTTATAACAAACAATTCTAAAACTTGTCGCGGAAAAAAGTTGTAAACACGTCAATCCAGGAGAAAAGGTTAGAAATTGTTCGCTTGTTTATGCACATTTTCATGCACAGTGAATACCTTTGTGTTACGAAATTGTGAGGCGCAGTTTCACTTCAGGTGGATATAAATGTACTAGGCCTCATCTTTTCCTTTGCGCATTTTACACAAGTGTATAAATGGCATTTGTAAGGGAGCTTTACTTGAAAACTTCCTGGAGCGTCTAATGCAAAGAAAAGATATTTTCATGCTCATACTCTAAATTTTGATCACAATTCACAATCCAAATTTCTAAAGTTTAGAGAAAGCATAGCGCTTAAAAGTGTAAAATATTTCCTTTGTTTTGGTAGACTAAGAGTTATATCGGGATCGCAATGTGAATCGCAATTATTAGAAATCGCAATGCCATGGCAAAACACAAGCTGAGATTACTGCGCAATACAGTCATATTATGGTATGTTAACAAATACCGGAAATGATCTGTTGAACACCGGAGTAAAACGATGTTTAATAATGAATCAAAAATTTGTTTTAGTACAGGTATTAACCCATCTGTGCCTAGCGTCCCATTTTTGGAACGTTTCAAATTTTCATGAATAAGTATATTTTTCTTCTCCATAACATGAAAATTGTATGAAATAATTATTTATAAATGTCTGTATCTATTACCGAGAAATGACAGCATAAGGTGGATATTTATTTGTTTAAATAAAGGCTTTTTTCGTTGTTTATAAATTTTTAATTTTTCAAGATGGCGAAATGTAGAAAGTAAGTTTATTTGTATTTTTTCTATGAAGGATACAAAATCGCAAGTCATAATCTTAGCTTGTAGACTTTTTTTAAATACGTATTTTTTTGAATTGCGAAATTAAATGTTCAAGCTTATTTTTTGTGCATTTTTGTAACGTTCAAAATATAGGGTTCTAGACACAAATGGGCACATTTTTTTGTTGGATATTTAGGAGACAGTTATTTATGTAATCTCCTTTTGAAGATATTTATGAGATAAATTGTTTTTAAGTCAGCAATACAATTATTCTTATTTTATTATTAATAATAGTTATAACGTTATTAGTCTCTGTAAAGAAATAAATATTTTTTTTGTAGTTCATAAAAATACTAATTATAGTAAATAATATACAATTTAAAAACTTTTTAACTATAAATATAGACAAAACGTATAATTATGCATATTATTCTACTAGAAATACTCATATGTAGTTTTTTTTTTTTTTACATTTTATTAAATAAATACAAAAAGAAATTAAGTGTAATTTTTTTTAGTATTTTTCCAGTTCATTTTGCAATATTTTAAAGTAATTTTACCAAAACATTTGAGAAAACCAAAATTCAGGCAAAAATGGGTTAAGAAAGGATATACCGTTTTGATTGTACAAAATTAAAATGATATTGAGACCTGTAAATTTTCATTTTAAAATTCCTAATTGAATCATGCTTTTAAGCTAAATGCCATCTAATAAGGCTGGAGGACTATGTGTTATGAATAGGAATCGAATTCAGAGAAATACGTTTCACTTTCAGAACTTTTCCTGATTCCTAGATATGAATATCGATTTGGAGTATATTTATGGATAACAATACTTTGTGACATATGTCTTCCATAATGAAAAAAAAAATTCTGAAAATAATGTTCCTCAAATGAAACAACCAGAGTGTATTCCTGATATTAATCTTATCGAAAATATATGAAATATTTTGAAAAATAAATAATATTTAAGCTACAGCTAAAATTAACATAGAAGTTAAAGGTCTCCTAGCGAAAAGCATGGACAATGATGTGTCGAAATAAGTGTGAACCGTGAAATTTTCAAATCACTCCATACTTTTACACCGAAAGCACGTGATTTCACATTTTTAATGTAGTATTTAGAGAAATAAAATTATATAAAATAACTATGAAGATATTTTGTAGTTTTTTTTTTTTTTTTTGTCCATGTATTCTAGACATGTCTATGAGTCTTTATAGCAAACAAAGTTTCATTGAGCTAAAACCTTTATACAGAACTGTTCATATTTTACTGAGCTGAGAGTTAAATGCAGGTGCTGATTATATACTTTTTGGCATAACTAAACCCATTTATATCAATAAAGAAAAATATCGAATTATTATCCATTAGTTATACTTAATCTATAACTCTCTATCTATGTATTAATCATAAATATTACAGTTTTATTTTATTATTTATTAAATGCGCAAATTTATTAATTATAATTTATTATCTTAGATTGTCTTCATTTGAAATATATTGCTCATGTTTCCATTTTAGAATCGCCCAACTTGTTGATTTGTCAATAAAAATTAAAATATTACATGGCTCTAAAGCGGATAAGAATGCAATTTAAAAACAAGAAAAATCATTAAATATAAATTTCTATCCTCTGTGCAAATTTCCTGAAAAATTAAATATGTTTTTACAGTCATAGTTGATAATTAATTATAATTACCGAGGTTAACATAAATTAACAACAATTTGTATATCATTAAAGTGTAATTTACAGTTTTTAAATCTTTTAACAACATTTAAGGCAGAATTCTGGAAGATAAATGACACAAAAATAATATATTTTAATACCGGGAAAACTGTAGCATGATTTTCTTTGACTTTTCGAACTTTTTGAATTAATTATTTTACGAATTTCTAATTCTCTAGAATTTTTCGCCATTTCGTATTAACTCGAATATTTTTTACACACCAAATTTAAATTAAATTGAATAGAAAAGTGAAAATTTTGCGTATTTTTTGGATACAAATATTCGATAAATGTTGATAATTTCATGTTAATTGAATTCCTGACTAAAATTAACGATATTTATAAAACAAAATTAACAACAATTAATATATTATTAAAGAACGCTTAAAAATATTCTGTTTTTTGAAATTAATAAAAATTATCAAGGGGATGTTACGTTAAAAAAAAAAAAAAAAAAAACAGGTATTTTCTCACATATATTTTTTTAATAAAGTATTTTAAAATATAATTTTAAGAAAATCAAAACTATGACGTAATTTTAGGATCAAGAATGTTATCTCCTTTAGTCTGATGATACGAATTTTCTTATAACTGTAACAGTATCATGCTATGGTTTACTTGCATTCACAATTTACTTTAACCTCGTCGCTCCCAATGTATCTACTAGAGCATGCATGCTTCGTAGAGTTATCTCATCTTAAAGCGAAAGGTTTCAACTCGAATTCTAGTTCAATCTACGAATCGAAAAGTAGAAACTATTACCGTTATATTTATCCAGATAAAATGAATGATGAATCCTACAATGGAATCAAGAGTTTGTAAAGAGGGATATCCTCATTATCTAAATCTCTACAAAGCAAAATACAGCATTTTTTAAACATATATGAATTTTTGTAATGTATATATTTTTCCAATAACTTGCAAAGTACATTTTGAATTTAATTGTTTATGTCATCCTTATTTTGACCTGATTTCCTATTCTCTTTTAAACTTAATTTTAAAATAATAATAATATTTCTTAATAAATTTCCAAAAAAGTACGAATTGTAAATAAATGACTTTTTTTTAAACATAAATCTATTCAGAAGCTTCAAATATATGAATTCAAAATTAGACCTCGTTCCGTCAGATAGTTTTTGAGTTGTGTTTAAAAATAAACGATCAAGTGCGAGTATTACTCGAGCACAGATGGTTACGTAAAATAAATATATGAATTAGTAATTGTATTATTAAAAAAAATAATTGCTAAAATAATACTAAGACTCTGTAAAAAATTATACAAAGTAGGGTTGGGTATAACAGTATATACTAGAAAATGTAAATGGATATATCATGAAAGTTCAAAGAGATATGGAACATAAATAATATCAAATATAGTTATTCTGTATAACTCATTCTTATTTTCTTCTATCTTTACAAGAAGAAAACGTTGGATTCGTGAAAATTTTTGAATTCTGGTTTTTGACGGATTTATTTGTTGTACCGGACAGAGATCACGAAAAACAGGTTTTTACAAAATGTCTGTCTGTGACACAAATTTTATGGACGATCTATCTTAAGAACTATTGAACGGAATGTAATAAAACTTTAGATCCAGTTAGTCCCTGATATAAATTGGTGCTGATTACTTTATGGTCTAAATTGATCAGCAGCTGGAGCTGCTATGCTGCATTATTCATGATTTCCACGATAGCTATATCTAAAGAACTAAAGCACGGATTTTCAGAAAACTTCAGATTCAGTTAGTCCTTGGTATAATTCGGATCTGATAACTTTTTGATGTAAATCGTTCAATAGGTGGCGCTGTTATTTATTACTGCTGCACAACTTTTATTGAGATGAAAAATATAAGTTCTTCTTTTCTTTTATGTATTTAAAAAATTGCAAGATGCAGAATTAGCACTTACATGGGGCTCCAAACAGTCAGACATTTGAGAAGCAGAACTTAGTATAACAGCTTACGTGCACGATTACAAAATAAATATTGCAAGTAGAAAAAATATTGGGGCCTACTTATACTTCAGTTAGTAATAATTACCCTAAACCTAAATAAATTTGTATTTAAATCATTTTTATACTCTTAATATAAAATTGTCTTAAGAGTTGTTATAAAGTAATAAAAAATTTTAAAAATTTCAACAACATAATCACTTAAAAGAAAATACTTTTTTGAACAATAAAAAGGACATTTTAAGTTCAGTTTATACAGATTAACATGAAACATATGTTTTGAAAATTTCATGAAAATATATTTTAATTCTTTGAAAAAATATTGTATAAGTTTTTGAGATATCTTGCGAGTTATGATCAAAAACGTCATTTGGAGAAAAATGCCTTCAAAGTTTCGGAAACGACGCTTCAGCTATTGAGCGAGTATAATTCTAAAAGCTATAACTTCTGTTCTAATGAGAACTTGAAGGAAACAATTATATTAAAATGTTCAGAAAAGATAGAAGACTATATGACCTAGGATAATGCCAATAATTTTTCTGTAAGGTTTAAATTAACGTCTACTACTTCAAATGTTTTCGTAATTTTAGTTTCAGTAGATTCGGAATTAGATGGGGGTAAACATATTTTTGCGCTACATTTTCGACGATATCTTTGAAAATGTAATACCTAAAATTAAAAGAAATATATTTTTGAATTCAGCGTTACGAAAGTATTCACACGATACCCTACACGATATATAAAGAAAAGATTTATATAAGAACTTAATTTGCTCCTCTACATTTTTACTAAATATATTTATAAATGTTTAATAATTTGAAAAAATGTGGGTTAATAGTCTTTAATGCTTCCCCCAATTTAAACATTCCATGTCCCACAGTTTACGAGTAAAATGGCTGTGACAGACAGACACAGGAGTGATCTAATAATGGTTCCGTTTTTACTTTTTAAGTACGGAATCCTAAAAATACTCACATTGCAATTTGTTTTCTCACGACTACAAATAAATTTAACGTTACACGTTCCTAATTTTAAAGCTTCATAATTCTTAAATTGCTTTTCAAATGAAATACCGTATGGTTTTCTAAGGGTTAAATTTTTCGAAATATTCAAATAGTCAAACTTTATATGAGTGCATGGTTATGTGTTACTATTGACGATTTAGAATTTATTACAATTTCACTATGTGGAGGACTCCCTAAATTGACAGAAGATTTTCGTTTTCTCTGGGGCAGTTTGGTGATTAATCCTCTGAGCAGTTTGCCAGTGTATTGTCGTATCTCAAAAACAAATTAAATCTGTTGTAGACAAAAGCTGAATTGTAAATTAAGATGTATATATAAAAAAAGGGCATGAAGTGTATTTTAGAAACAAACAAGGAAAGAACATTTAAATTAAGATTATTTTTATAAGCATTTTTATGAAAATTCAGGAAAACCCCTAGGACACTCTGAGGGCCTTCTGAGTGTTTTGTCCGTATTTTTCTGTTTCCCCAAAACAAATTAAATCTGTTGTAGAAAAAATTATTTTAAAAAGAATTGTATTTTAAAATGTATGTCAAATAATGGGGCATGTAGTATATTTTAAAATCACACAAGAAAAGAACATTTAAATTAAAATTATTTTTATAAGCATTTTTATGGAAATGAAGGAAAACCCTCAAGACACTCGCAGGTTTAAAATATAGGTTTATTTTTGTGACTCTAAATTTTTCAAAATTTTGTACTATGAAAACTGGAAGCTGTCTGCTAGTATAGCTCATATCATTATATGTATATACCGGGTGTCCTAAAAAGGACTGACTGATTTTAAAATTCAATAACTTGCAAACGGTGACAGATATTTAAAAAATTCTTGCAGGAGGGTTATGCATGAGGTCAAAACATTTTACAGTGATTTTTGTTTTAGTTCGAATTACAAACAAGAGATGGCGCTGCTATCAATAGACGCTAAATTCAGGCTCGATTTATGGTCTTTCGCGACCCACTTAATACATTCCCATCTCATTTTTCCGCATGGAAGAAGAGATCGAACAAAAAATCGAGCTTGTTTTTAGCGCCTATTGCTTACAGCGCCATCTATTGTTTGTAATTCGAACTAAAATCGAAAATCACTGTAAAAAAAACTTTTGACCTTATGCATAACCCTCTTGCAAGAATTTCTAAATATCTGTCACCGTTTGCAAGTTATTGAATTTTAAAATCAGTCAATCCTTTTTAGGACACCTGGTATATATATATATATTCAGCTAAGGTCACAAAACTATATACTTTTATTATAAAAGGGAATATCAAAATTATCAGTATTTGAAAACTTTGTAAACACAATTACCTAACAAACTGAACAATCCCCTTTAAAATCCTTTCAATAGAAGTTAACTTATAAAATAATTCTTTCTTCAAGTAATAATATTTTATACGTGCAATAAAAACAACACTTAAAAAAATAGAAACAATGTTAGTAATTAGTAAGTAATCTTCTATAATCCATGGTACTGTCATAAGAATAATAAATACTAAAATAGTTTCTTTACTTCGTCAATGCGCTTTTATTATATGATAGAACTCGTTTGAAACAATTGAAAGAAGAAAGCAACTCTGTTATATGACAAAATGCATATTTGAGCACTTTCTTTGCACTGACGAAAAAACCAAAAATGTGTGAATATAACTTGAGTAAACAGATGCATATAAAAGAAACACTGTGACTCTATATATATCTGTTTTGTGTCAGTAATATACAATTCTTTATTCCAACTTAAATATAATGAAACACATATTAAATCAATTCAAGTGCTTAAAATGTGTTAAAAAAAAAAGTTTTTTTTTTTTTTTTAAGATAATGATTATTATTTTCTGCTAAATGATCATTTTTCTAGTCTACTTGTTTTTATAACCATTAAAAAATGTTGTTAGCATCATATCGAACAAAACGGTATTAAAATGTTGCATATAAAAATTTTAAATATGTTCCACGCCATTCATTAAAAGTATATCAGTTTAAAATTATCGACTGATAATTAATGAGACTTCTTTTAAGCACGGAAGTAAAAAACTTCAATATTCTCTTATCAGACATTGTAAATTTTCCCTTTAATGAGATCTTAATGATCAGATTTATCCCCCTGAAGGTCAAAGAGGTGTTAAAGAGGCTTCAGAAATATAACACCCGCAAATATTAATCATTCTCAATTATTTCGACAGTTTTTTATAGCTCCATATTTTTTTTTTCACTTAACGCAAAGGTGCAGATAATAATGATAAAAAGAGCGACTAAAAATGGCATAATCAATCAGCAGGAAGCCATTAAACAAATTAGGTTGATAGGGCAACATTAAGGTACTAGGAATGTTTGGAGGCAATTTAGGAATTTCCAAACCACTAGACTGCACAGTGAATGATAACGAATTGCCAGGGCAAGAAGAAAATTGCTTTTCTCGGGTTACGGGAGCAATAAAAACGATGGAAGTAGAAAGAGTTGTACGGTAATAAAATATAAACCAGATCATTTAATTCACCAGTTCGAGGCATACCAAAAATTTTGGGGTAAGATATTAATAATAAGCATATTTCACATGCTTTTCGTAATGGAAATATTTTATTAAATAACTAGTAATAGTTTATTTATGGTAAACATATAGTTCATTACTTTAAGAATTTATTAACTATCAGATCATTAGGGTAGAAAATGTATTAATTGGTATAGTTAGAAAGTAGTTTTTTTTATGAAAAAAATGTTTTTATCAGAAATGTGGAAAATTTCATGAAATATGCTAATTTTATGAATTTACTAAAAATTTTGAATGATAGATATGGGAGATTATAATAAAATGTCGCTTCAGATGTCCCAGACGATCAAGATTTTCTTTTAATCGACAAAATGGCGATTGTTTGCTGGCGTGACAATCCGGCCATTTTCCCCTGATTTTTGCTTCACATGGCAACTTGTAGAGCATATTGTGTGTTTTTTATATTAAATTAAAAATTTCCTGCGTTTTATATTAAATGAAATATTGTGTCTGTTTTATAATGACGTAAATGCTGCTTCTGTTTAAAATAAAAATTCTTTGTGTTTTTAAAAATAGTATGAACTGTTTCACAATAAAATATGCCTTTCCGCACGTTAATCCTAACAGGTATTTGAAAACTGGTATTGTTTAAAAAGAGCGACTAAAAATGGCATAATCAATCATCCATTAAACAAATTAGTTTGATAGGACAGCATTAAAGGTACTAGGAATGTTTGGATGCAATTTAGGAATTTCCAAACCACTAGACTGTACCGTGAATGATAACGAATTGCTAGGGCAAGAAGAAAATTGCTTTTCTTGGGTTACAGGAGCAATAAAAACGACGGGAGTAGAAAGAGTTGTACAGTAATAAAATATAAAGCAGGTCATTTAATTCATCACTACGAGTCATACCAAAAATTTCTGTAAGAAATTAATAATAAGGATATTTCATATGCCTTTCGTAATGGAAATATTTTATTAAATAACTAGTTATAGTTTATTTGTAGTAAACACATACTTCATTACTTTGAGAATTTACTAACTCTCAGATCATTAATCTAGCAAATTTTTTACTTAGTAAAGTTAGAAAGTAGTTTTTTATGAGAAAATGTTTTAGGTATAAAAAATGTAACACATTTCGTGAAATATGCTAATTTTATTCATTTGCTAAAATTTTTAAATGGTGGATATGAGTGATTATAATAAAATGACTGTAGAGATGTCGCAGAAGCTCAGGGGTTTCTTTTAGGTACAGAAAGGGCGATTGTTTGCTGATGTGACAATCCGGTGTTTCGCACTGATTTTTGGTTCCTACAGCAACCGGTAGAACAGATTGTGTGTGTTTTATAATAAATTAAACATTGTGTGCGTGTTTTATATTCAACTAAACATTATCTGAAAATAAATGAACCATTGTGTCTGTTTTTAATAAAAATCACGCGTGTTTTACAATAAAACTGTGTGTTTTTTTTGCACATTAGGCTTAACAGTTATTTGGAAACTGGTTTCGTTTCGCCAAAATGTGTGATTGCATGTGCGTCATCTGATCTAGCATTAATCAAATATTTCAACTCAAGAAAACATCATTTTTTTTTTTTTTTAATGGCAAAAAAATTCTTATCTGTTTAAAAGCTTTGAAAACGTACTTAATAATCGAAAAATCAACCATCAAAGACACTTGCTGACACAGGCGGCTATTTTTCATTTTATTTCGCACCACTGTTTTGATATTAAAATCTTTTACATTGACTTTGACGGCATTCGAAAGAAAAATATACTATAAATTGCGTATTTTTTAAATAATGGTGCGAACATAATATAAAAATAGTCGCATGTGGCAGCCCTGTGCATGGAATCGAATAAAACTAAAAAGTCAGCATTATACAAATATTATATTTACAAATGTATACGGAGATTAATGTTAACTTGAATTTGTTTTTAATGTCTCGATAAAAGATAAATAAAGCATTTTCACTTTTTCTCAGGAACCAAAATTCGTTTGGTAATGTTCTGGGCAGAGTTAGACAAATTTGTAATCTTAATTATCCTCAACAAAATTACAAGTTAATCGAAAGTAATTGATTATAGTTACACACATTCAAACGCAAAAATGTCGTCAGATTATCAAAGGGGGGCTGCTACGGCTACAATGCTGCAAGACTTTTTTACGGCATGGAATTTTAAATAAAATTAATTGCATACAAATAAATTGTAATTTCACTGAAAGTAATTGAAATTACAAACTCGCACAACTCTGGTTCTGCGTTAACGAAGCTATAAAAAATAATGTGAAAACGGCACACTTAAGTTGATTTCGTTATTTGTTTACAATTTCCAATATAGTTGAATTTTTTTAAAGAATTTTTGTCTGTTGTTTTATGTGATCAACGCAACAGAATATATATTAAATGGGATGGATATCAATGACAAAAATTTCACTTAAAACCCTTTTAAAATTTACGTCTTGCCATGTAATTGATATACTAATGACGTTTACTTTCTGTTAAAAAAGTCAATTAAGGGGACGAGGGACCTTAAAAAACCTTAAAAATCAATTCTTTATTTTTTGAAATTTTGACTTTAAATATTATTCAGGGGTACATTATATGCATTATGACAAGCATTTATCAAAAAAAAAAATTTTTTTTAAATTATTTTTGAGAAAAAGAATGGAGTTTTACGCGTCGTCTTAGAAATCTTCGAAATGCCCCATGCGCATTCCAAATTAATGAAAATCCCCAATATTTTTTATAAAAGTTTGGTTTATATATATAAATAAAACTGTGCATCGAATTTTATATATTTGAATATAAAGGTAAAAAAAAAAAATAATAAAATTTCAAAATTTTTTCGAAAAAATTTCAAAAATTTTGATTTTTTTTTTTTTTTTTTTTTTTACACCTTTATATTCAAATATATAAAATTCGATGCACAGAATTATTTATATATATAATCCAAACTTTTATAAAAAATATTGGGGATTTTCATTGATATGGAATGCGCAGGGGGCATTTCGAAGATTTCTACGACGACGCGTAAAATGCCATTTTTTTCTCAAAAATACTTTTTTTTTTAATTTTTTTTTGTGATAAATGCATGCCACAATGCATATAATGTACCCTTGAGTAATATTTAAATTAAAATTTACAAAAAAAAAAGAAAAAAATTAAAAAAATTTGAAAATTTGAAATTTTTTCGAAATTTTTCAATTTTTTTTTTTTTTTTTTTTTTTTTTTTTTTTTTTGTACCTTTATATTCAAATATATAAAATTCGATGCACAGTTTTAATTATATATATAAACCAAACGTTGATAAAAAATATTGGTGATTTTTATTGATATGGAATGCGCAGGGGGCATTTCGATGATTTCTACGACGACACGTAAAATGCAATTTTTTTCTCAAAAATAATTTTTTTTTTAATTTTTTTGTGATAAATGCATGCCGTAATGCATATAATGTACCCTTTAGTAATATTTAAAGTTAAATTTGCAAAAAAAAAGAAGAAAAAATGAAAAATTCTGAAATTTTGAAATTTTTTCGAAAAATTTCAAAATTTTTGAAAAAAAAAATTTTAACCTTTATATTCAAATATATAAAATTCGATCCACAGATTTTTTTTATATATATAAACCAAACTTTTATAAAAAATATTGGGGATTTTCATTGATATGGAACGCGCATGGGGCATTTCGGAGATTTCTAAAACAACGTGTAAAATTCCACTTTTTTCTCAACAATGACTTAATTTTTTTTTTTTTTTTTTTTTGTAATAAATGCATGCCATAATGCATATAATGTACCTTTGAGTAATATTTAAGGTGAAATTTACAAAAAATAAAAAAAATTATTTTTAAGGTCCCTCGTCCCCTTAAATAAAAAAAAATCAAAAAACCCGACTGCGTAAAAAGAGAACTAATTAATTATTTCTCATCAATGTGAAAATATTTATTTTATTACTTACCTATTTTTTTTATTTACTTGTATTGATGACTTTTAAGTTGCGTTTAATTGTTAGTTCCTATCTATAAACACTGTTTTGATGAGGCCTATAGATGTCTATGGAGGTTAGAGTTGCAGTAAAGCTAGAGATCCTACTTAAATAACTTCCAGGTTGTGTAATATTTAAACGGAGCTTCTGGCTGTAAAAAAGTAAATGGAACATCGTCTTCATTTTGAAAGACCTATCGAATCATATGCCACTCAATAAGGTGCGTAAAATATTTTTTTCGTCTCTACCGCCATTTTATATTTTATGGCCGCAATTTTGAATTTATAAAAACAAAACCTAGCCTATAACCTTTGGACGGTTAATATAAATCGATAGAGACCTCATTCATTAAAATCCATCTAGCCGTTGGGATGTTTTGTGGGTATAAAGAAATCCACATACCTAGATACGCGTGAAACACATAACCCTTCTTTTCAGTAGGGTAAAAACGAGTGTGTAACATTTACATTTTGTTTACATAGGCACTCCGAGAATCCTGCTTTATTTTGGTCTATGGATAAAGATAGCTTGCGAAGTATTTTAATAATATAATACTATTTCAAACAAAATGAAAATTAAACTAATAAGCATTTCTGAGGGGCACTGGAACATGCTTTATAAAGCATGTAGAATGTAAAGCATTTATTATTTATTTAGAAGAAAACACGAAAGATATCTCTTACATAACAGTTTTCATGGAAACAAATTTGCAATGTTTCTTAATGATGTTACACTATGTAAAACATAATGAAATACATTTACGTTATTGAGACATACTACAAGAAACGTTCTGTAAAATAAGACGATCATAATAGCTATCGTTCATTTACAGGGGTGCAAAAATATTTTTGTTAAGGTATTGTCTTTGATTTAAAAATGCAAGTTGCTTTCAGTTGTGGTATGCATTTATGTTTAACTGTATTTGCATACTACGTGATGTGTATAATTTCTTTGGATCATATACAGAGATAAACAAAATAATCCGTAAGCATACTGCGTATCAGCGGAAATGTCTGAAGGGTTTTAAAAAAAGTTAGATATGTATTTTCCAGCTAAATTATTTTGTTATACTTGGAGAGGTTTATTAATAAAAATTAAATAGTTTACAGGACAGCTCAAGAAACTAAATCATTTCAGTGTCAGTCTATGAATGGTAACTTCTGAAAGTACGTTTTTAATTTGTGTTATGCATATTTTTCCTGAACTACATCTTTGTGTAAAATTTGGCATGCATAAAAATGTGTTGATAATATACAGGGGTGTACAAAATTATTTGAGTGCATCTCCACTCATTAGTGTAAACAACTGAAGGTGAATTTTCGAATATAGTATGCATTTTGGAATTAAGCTAAATTTTAGTACGCAATGTAGTGCACATACAGATGTATTGATCATGTACAGGGATGCACAACAGAAATTATGTACAGTTCAGGAAATAAATCATAATGATTGAAATCTTTTTTTTTTTTTTTTCAAATGTTTTATGCGTTTTCAAAATTGTTTATTAGATGTCTTTTCGCACATTTGTAAATGGTAAAATTCCGTTACAGTAATTTTGAGGAGTTGGAAATTTTTCCATATTTTATGATTAACAGAAGATTTGTATTTAATGTTAAAAATATTTCTAATGTCGTTTGAAAATAATTAATTATTTTATTTTTTTAATGAAAATTAATAAGTGTATGTCTTTACAAAAAAAAAATAATTTGGCATAACGAAAAAAAAAAAATGTTTATCGTATCTAACGTCCTATTTAATAAGAAAATTTATAAAAACATCGATGCAATCATTTTATTTATTTATTATTGTTATTATTTTATAAGACCCAACAAGTTGTGGTAATTTTAAATTTTCAAATAATATATTAATGCTGTTGTTATTAATATAATTGAATTTAAAATAAAGAAATTGATTTGAAAAGGTTATAGAAAAGACATATCAGTCGATAAGTAAAAGTCAAATGATGCATAGAATCACGACACATTTTTCTGTTCATTTAAACTACTACAGTTAAAAGAAATGTTTTTCGATATAATTGTTCTTAAAGAAATAAATAAATAAACTCTAGCTCTAATCAAATTAATAAATAATTGGATGTTTTTTCCCCTTTTTCTGAAGAGAGGAATTTAATGAGCAGTTGCATCGAATATATTGCACAGAAAATGAATGTAAAAACATCTCAGATTTCATTATTCACTGTGAATTTTCAATTTTTAACAATTTGTGTTTTTTTTTTAAATAAATTATTTATTTTACAGCTATTTAGATTTAAAAAAAGTTAATTAATTACTTTCTACGGCACGAATGATACATTTTGAAGAACAACAATTAAAAAAATCAAGTAATGGCTCAAAAATATGCATGATATATTTAAAAAAGAAACTGCAATCACAATTTAAGTAATATAGAAATTGTTAGTTTGTCTTCAAACTACACTTGTTAGTGGTTTAAATATTGTTGAATTAGCTGAATATGTTGTGATTTTTTTTTTCAGAAATTACTATGGCAAATGGAATGAATTTAGATTTTTGTTAGTTAAAAAGAAAATTGAATTTAAATTATCGAAAACAAGTTTAAAGTATTGTGTAAAAGATTGAGGAAAATATTGTAAAACAAACACGGTAGATAAGCTAATAACATTATCGAATTCAGATAGTATGTAGTTGTGGTATATGTGAAGAGAAAACTGAAAATAAATCAAATGTTGTTAATTTTTCTATAAAAGCGGTCTTACAACTCTTTTTAAGGCTTCACACTCTTTCAAATGATTTAAAAAAATTGAGTATTTTGTATCATTTCTTTGCAGAGATATACAAAATGTCATGATATATGTAAAAATACAATAAAAATGACTATTTACTTAATATTTTTTTAAATAAAATATTTATATTACTGATAATCTGGAGGTTCAAAAATACATACATGTTTACGTCTGGATAACAATGTATTAAGTACAATATATAAAAACAGACATTCAATGATAAAAGACACTAAGAACCCTTAAAATACAAGTTAATATAGATGTTTCGAGCACTTTCGTACTCCGTAAGGTCTAATATTATGAGTGCTTTTCGGTGTGTGAATCCGAATAGTGATTTTCTCAGTAACTATAAACACACGTATCCGAAATTTGACCTTAAAGATGTCGTATATAAAATTCCCTTCAAAAGCTTCAAGTCGATCGAAATCAGTGAAACTGGACGCTCTGTGAAAGCAAGACTTAAGGAGCATAACAATCATTTTAATAAGGGTACTTTTAACTTAAAACTGGTTGCACATGCACTTGGATAACACCATGTGTCAGACCTTGACATAGCTCAAGTTGTAAAGCCTAACTGCTGCTTACACTGTAGTCGTGTTTTCCCAGAGTGTTTGTTGACTGCTCTATTCAATCTCCGATTAATGAAACTACTTAGGTCATTGCTGACTATGATGTACTTATTACACTGTAGTTTTAACTGTTTTCATTGTGTTCCTTCTGTGGTGCTTTGTGATTGTGCTCATGTACAGTCGTGGAAAAAAAAAGTAAACACCCCCTACTAACTTCTCAACAAATTATCGTAGAAGAAAGTTACTGTTACCGAACGATTGGAAATAAAGTCTACTTTTAAATGATGTATATAAAAAATTTTTAAGGGGCCATCTACATATTAAAACGAACCTTAACTTTGTTTTTCTCAATAGCAGTACACAATTCTGACAGCTTAAATGAACTTTACTCCTTTCAATTAGCCTATAAATTTTTTTTATGCAATTCGTGCCATAAGTTTCCGAGAAATTAATTATTTTAAAACGAGCAAATTTTAAGGGCTGTATCCAAATTGAAGTTCGGAACTCGATTCTTAACCGAGGGAGCCGCCTTCTTGATCAAGGCACGTTTAAGCATCAATGAAACCTGTTTGATTACAGGATAGTAGAATAAATTTCAAAAATTTACTCACTTCTATCATAGACGGCACCTTAAACCATCATTTTGCCGTTTTTTAAGCATAATTTGAAAACTACTTGGAAGACAAATGTGAAATTTCGGATTTCCATAAAGCAGGACTTAATAAATCTAAATCCACCAAAAAAACTGTATGTTGCAATTCATAATTTTTTCGAATATTAATTTCATAATTCATAATTCTTATCATAAAATTATAAAAATTGCAAATTGAACGTATTTATGTTTGGGTTTATTAGTATTATTGCCACACAAAAAATTACCTCATTAGGAGCATAATTTCAGGAGATATAAATAAAAATATGAAAATGTAATTTAACATTAGAAGTACTAAATTTTGAATGTCTATAATTCAAAAACTTATTATTCGAATGACTTGAAATTTGGTTTATGGGCATATTTTGAACCAAAGATTTGAAATATCTCGTTAAATTTGGGTACTGCTATTGAAAAAAATGAAGTTTGGATTCGTTTTAATATGTATATGGCCCCCTAAGCAAATTTTATACACACCATTTAAAAGTAGACTTTATTTCCAATTGTTCGGTACCAGTAACTTTCGTCTACGT
This sequence comes from Maratus speciosus, assembly GCA_963932465.1. Taxonomy (NCBI): domain Eukaryota; kingdom Metazoa; phylum Arthropoda; class Arachnida; order Araneae; family Salticidae; genus Maratus; species Maratus speciosus. The sequence goes on along the minus strand of OZ010786.1, from coordinate 537,502,945 downwards.
TAATTTATTGAGGAGTTAGTGGGGGGTGTTTACTTTTTTTTTTCCACGACTGTACCTCAGTCCTATTTTGATATTTAAATTTTTAATTTATTTAATATATGCAAATCTGATCATCGGATAATATTTGCATCGGCTTATAAACACCGGATCTTTACGCAAATTCTCCAGTATATACCAAGAAAACTTAATAGATTAAGCAAAAAATTGGAAAATTCATATTTGTTCGTCATGTTTTGCTAAATAAAGGTACACACGCTCTACCTCCATGTTTTAATATTTAAAAAGCTTAAGACGAATGAATCGTTTGTTTAATTTCATGAAGGGAGAGATTGAGCTGCCAATCTAATTCCAACTGCAGTTATCTTAGAATATATACATAATTGAATGTAAATCGTTTCTTAAATGTTAATTTATTTTGAATAATCTTTCTAAAAATGTAACATTTATGAAGTGTTAGTCTAAAAAATAACTTTGAATAAAAATGGCTGAATGAAATATGAAAAAGCGAAGTGTTTATCGAGATCCGGATGAGTTCACTCCGGAAGTGAAACACTTAGTGCTATTATATATATAATATTTAAGATTGAATGCAAAAAAATTGGAAAATTGACATTTTCGTCATGCTTTATCAGAATAATGGTACCAAGTTCCCACAAATAACAATATAACTGAATTTATATTACTTTTTACATATTTAAACATTTTAATGCGGGAAGATTTTTTTAATTAATTATTATTATTACGCAATGAAATAAGGATTTTCTTAGTTAAAAATAGGAATAAATTTAAAATTTTAAACTATGTCTTAATGTTTACAGAAAATGATCGAGGAAATTTGTCGAATACTTGTTATGTTATTATACACAATGAAGAGTATTGTAATTTAGAAAATTTATATTTTTTTTCAATGCATGCGTGCATGAAATATTAAAAATAATATACAGATACAGATAAGAGATCTTATAAAAATCTTTTAAAATAAAAATAAATCATATTTCACGTTAATTAAAAATATCTTTACAAACTCCAAGGAAAAACATCAACCACTTTTCAACTATGCAACATTCATTGCAATTAAACTGAAAATGCGAGCTTTACTAACTGTTAAAATTTCACAATGCATTGCTGTTGCATTGTCCAGTTGCTGTTGCATTTTCTTTAATGAATTTCGCCTTTATATTTATTTTCTCTTATTTATGTCGAAACAAATTCAAAATACCATCAAGCAATAAAAATGTTTAATTACAAGAGCAGATGAAACCGAGTTCCCGTGAACGGAATTAACGGGGACAGTAGTTGGGTATTAATGTTCTATATATATTTAAAAGAAAAAAGAATAACTAACGACAAATTATTCATCAGGCATACAACACTTTCCAACACATGCAATAAATAAGACGATTTTTCCGATATACCATTACGTAACGGAATTGTTTTGTTTTCGAAAATCAACTACGAATGCTTCATTTACAATAGCGATCATCCTATGATGAACATCCATAACATATAAAAATTAGATGTCAATCCGAGTATATTTACGCGAGTTAGAGCAGGGACAGTCGGACAGACGGCTGAGCAGACAGTCTGAAAGACATACAGACAGAATTTATAAAAACTTTTCCACTATCTCGGAATATGTTAAAAATGGAAGTCGTATTTTAAAGTAATTAAGCTGAAATTTTTTTTGAAAATCCTCATGAAATCCCAGAGGGTGTGGAAGTACTAAAAAATTTAATGCAAAATTAGAATTGTGGAAATATTAAACTACCACGTTTTGGGTCATAATTATGTACAATATAACCTCGAAAATCCGTCATCCTTGGGACCAAGAGTAATCCGGATTTCTGAAAAAATATGGAAAGTACTTCCAATACTTTTAATGGAGCATTCATAAACAAGTGGTAATTATGCGAGAAAAGGAGAAAATTGAATACTATTAAAAAAAGTTACTTGAATTGATATTTTCTATGTTACAAAGAAATTTAATAAAAAGTGAAGTCATTTCTCTTCATGTAATTTCCGAAATATCTATGTTAAGTTCATTTTCTTATTTTTATTATTATTATAATTATTTTTTTTTTGGCCGAAATTTAACATGTTTTTTCTGATATCCCACGTAAGTGAAGAATATCTATTTCGGAATTATAGTCTTGTTTTTCTAAAGAGATATTAATTCTCTAATGAAATTTAAGCACTTTTCCATTGACATCATAGCATTAGCACAATCGTTTCCAAATTGGCATCAGCGATTTCGCTGTCCGCTAAATGTTCCTTATTTTTCACGCATAAACAGTTGATGTTTTTCTTTCTGTCGTTAGTTGGAAGTGTAAAAAAAGAAGGAAGGGAAGATGACTTTGAAACCGGATTTTTGAAATTGCCGGATTTCTGAATGCCGGATTTGTGAGGTTACACTGTATTTTCATTATTTTAAAATAATTTGCATATCTTTTGGTGTATATAAACAATTTTACTATTATTAAAGTAGTTTCTTTTATTTATACTGGCCCGAGAGAATTTTTCTAGACAAAACGGAAATATTTTCGCATCGCATGCATGAAAGATGTTGTTATTGTAAAATATACCATTTATTTCTAGAGATTTTAGTAACTGAATGACAATATTTATTTATTAATTCATTTTACTTGTTTTCTTGATGCACCAAAAAGTTTTAATAACTATTTATTTTTATTAATTCTGTTTTCGTTAACATTGTAAATGATTTGACATTTAAAAAATTGAGCTGAAAATTTTTTGTGTAGGAAAAGATAAACTGCAAAACAACATGGAACTTCTTTGCTTTATATCATTACAGTGAAAAATCAAAGAAGCAGAAAAAAATTAAATGTTTAATTAAATGATGAATTTTGTTCGTCATGCTACACTGTTAAAAATTTGCAGCATTCTGGCAGGTCATTTGACCGTTTTTTCCGAAAACGGTTACACAACCGGTAATTTAACATTATTCTGACCATATTATTGGCCATTTTATGGTCAGAATACAGTTAAATTATGGTTATGAAACCGTTTTTTCAAAAAAACGGTCGAATGACAGTGTAGGTCTGTTTCAGAAGTTTTAACTTATTTTGAATGTTTCACTTTACCCATGAGAGTGCAAACGTAATACTTTTTTTTTCTCAATAAGATAGTAATGAATACGGTGGATATGTCAAAACTGATTTATTATTTTTCATATTTGATATTTTTTCGCTTTAAATATTTTTCAGCTGTTAACAATTATTCTACAGCTGAGAAAAAACTATGACCATTTTTAATGGTCTAATAGAACTTTTCTAGGCATAATACAAAACTTTTAACTTATTTTTTACTCTAATTTTAAATCTTAAAGTCTTAAAGTTATATTTGTTTAATGCGAAATATTATAAATCATTTTCATAAATATTTTAATGCTGAACAAAGTATTACTACCGTTTCCAAAGTTATTAGTTTTATTACTTAATAGTAGAAATTTATTTAATTTTTTAAAATGTCGCTTAAGAGCGCTGTAGCATGCGAAAATAAAAATAAATATGTTTTAAAGTACAGGTTGATCATAAAGTCTTTCCCCGATTACAGTAATTTATTGCAGAAAAACTAATGGAATTAGGCATATGCTTGTTTGAATATAGTATTGTAAAGACATTTATGAAGTTTCTAATACCAGTACTTACGCCAGTGAATTTCGATGTCAGAACCTATAGTACAGTCAAATTAGGTTAAAAAAGGGCCTAAAGTGGAAAATTCTGGTGTAATTGATTTCAGTGTCTTACTTTTTGTTTTCGGGGGGGGGGGGGGGGTGCTGAACACGAATATCGAGTTGTCCAACAAAATTTTTCTCGGCAAATATGAAAAATCATGACAAAAACACACTAAAAATCGCAGAGTTTTCGAGTTTTTTGCTTATAACTTGCAAAGTAAACATTTTACGCAAAATGCGACCCCAATATTAAAATACAGACGAAAAAATTGCCTACAATTCATGTTTTTATCATTTTTATTGTACGACATATGGCTTCCGTAGAAGCATTGAAAAATCGGCGAAAACCAGTAATTTTGGAAAATCGCAAAACAGATATTCTTGCCCTTTCTGTTCATAATACTAAATGTAAACACTTCACTGTAAACATTTGCTTATGTAGCACTCACTTATTATTAGGTTATATATTATTGTGATGTAGGTATACTATGTGACCTCGAAAATCCGGTATTCAGAGATCCGGCAACTTAAAAATCACCCCCCCCCCCCCCCACACACACACACATTTTTTTTTTTTTTTTTTTTTTTTTTTTTTTTTTTTTCACTGCCAAATTACGGAAAGAGTAAAAAATAGCAATTATTTTCGAATTAAAAACCGAGGTAAAAACTTCAACTTCAAAGAAACAAGATTGCATTTCCGAAATCGATATTCGTCACTTGTATAAAATCCAAGAAAGAAGATAGTTATTTGACATTGATGCTTGAGAAATTACATGAGAAGAAATGACAGCACTACATATCAGATTTTTTTTAAACATATAAAATATCAATTAAAGTAAGTTTTTTAAGCATTCAATTTTCTCTTTTTCTCACGTCAATATCATTTGGGTATGTATTAAATAACGAATAAATGTCACTATCAAGAAAATCGCAAGTACTTTTGATATTTTTTTTTCCCCCGAAATCTGTAAATTTCAAAAATCAATTACAAACTTTTCGAGGTCCAAAAAAAAAAAATTACTTGCACATAAATTGTAGAGAATTGTATCAAATTTGTAAATACAATCTCGTTTCTTTAAAGAGGATGTTAATTTTCCGGTCAAATGTATGCATTTTTTTTGTGAGACCTTATCTTCTGCCAGGCCCTTACCTCGTTCCTCTGAGCTGCTATCAGTGTTATAGAGAGCGTCAGCGATATGGCTGTCAGCTAATGCATTGTTTTATACCTCGGTTTTTAATACGAAAATAATTGCTATTTTTACTTTTGCCGTAAGTTGGAAGTGAAAAAAAGAGAGGTGGTATATGACTTTGATGCCGGATTTTTAAAGTTGCCAAATCTCTGAATGCCGGATTTTCAAGGTCACACTGTATACCTACATCATAAAAGTATATAACCTAATAATAAGTGAGTACGTTTGAAAATGTTTACAGTGAAATTCTTACTTTTAGTGTTATGAACGGAAAGGGTAACAATATGTGTTTTGCGATTTTCCAAAATTACTGGTTTTTGCCGATTTTTCAATGCCTCTACGGAAGCTATATGTCGTACAATAAAAATGATAAAAACATGAATTGTAGGTAATTTTCTTGTCTGTATTTTAATATATGGTCACCTTTTGCGTAAAAAGTTTATTTTGCAAACTATAAGCCAAAAGCAAAAAAATCTAAGATTTTTAGTGTTTTTTTCCCGATTTTTCATATTTGCCGAGAGCAATTTTGTTGGACAACTTCAGATTCGTATTCATCACCCCCGAAAACATAAAGTAAGACAATGGAAACAATTACACCAGAATTTTCCACTTCAAACTCTAATTTGACTGGACTACTATAGGCAGGACAAAGAATGGTAAGACCTTGAGTGTTTCAATATATTTTACTGGTGTTGTAAAAACGTGATCATAACGTGTCAACAATAAAAATTTTAATGGATAAATAATAATGAATCAAAATTACTTTAAAAAAAAAATTAGCATTAAAAAATATGAATAATATTTAATGTTATACTTTAGGAATTTATTTTTTAAATAGTATTTCTGGTGTCTCATCTTAGATGCCAAATATTTGACATCAGCTTCGTTACTTAGTTATTTTTAAGAAAATGCAAGAGGAATTGGACGCATTTGAGAAGATGTTTTTACTGGAATTTTTCATATTTTTTTATTTCCGAAAAGAATGTGTCGCAGAAAAAATGGACAAAGTAACAAGCGCCAGAATCTACAAAGTTTTGTGTCTGGTATTGAATTCTAAGCTGTAATTTTACTATCGACATTTTTGCTTATAATGCCTTTTTATTTTTATTTTACGAAAATTTCATAAATTTTCTCATATTCTTAAAATTTTGTGAGCTAATATTGAGCTAGATTGGGATACATTAAGTTATATTTCTGTTTCTTCAATCTGTATGACAATGACAACCAACTGAACTAATCGATTTTGAGAAGTTCTACTATATTTTGATGAAGGACATTAATCTATGTCGTGCCAAAAATAATCTGCATCGTGCCACTTATGGCACGCGTGCAGTAGGTTCGCCGTCCCTGGACTAAGCTGATGTACGTGGCGAACCAGATCCATAGTTGATTCTATTACACTAGGCCAGCGACTTCCACTGACTTTTCCATGATAAAAATATTATAGTATTACTTTCAAGGGTTATCTCGTAATATGTTTTTGTAATCAGGGAAACGTTTTATGACTACCCTGTATTTTGAACTTTGGTTATGGTAGAAATGTAATATGTTTCATTTAATGTACATTAAAAGTGATTAATAATTGAAATATTATATGATTTTCTCATGTTAAAACATGGAATCAAAAATAAACATAAAAGTTTTTATATAAGTTTGAAAAACAATAATAAAAATGTTACTTTTAATTACTTTTGTTGAAATAATTTATATAAATAAAGATACTATGAAACAACTGCTTCATTAACGTAAAATAATAAAAACAATGTGTGAAAAATCAATATACTTTTTCTAAACTTTGCTATCTGGAATGCAATTAAGCTAAAAATGCAAGCTTATACTAGTAGATTATATTTTGTAACAGAATTCAGAGATTTATGTTCACTTTATGTTGCATTTCCTTTTATGTATATCTTCTTTGTTTTTGTTTACTAAATTCCGTAAAGTAATAAAAATGAAAAATTACAAGAGCAAATGAGACCAGGATGCCATTAGCGTAATTAACTGCAACTAAAGATAATAAAATGTTCTCTCTCCTGTAAAAAAACAATTCTCACTATTGTGTTTCTAGCATAAAATAAGCGACAAAAAAACTTCAGAAACACTTTTGAAAACCTCGAGGGTGTGACAGGAGTAAAAATTTAAATATAAAATAACGCTATGAAAATAATTGTAAAAACAGATGATATCATATATTAAGCATTTTGTTTTCAGCATTTTAATTTTTTTTTTGGTGTGCATAAAATAAATGAATAATTTGAAGAAAAAAAAGGAACAGTTATCTTTTGATGGCCTGAGGTACAGTAGTGGAAAAAAAGTAAACACCCGTTACTAACAAAGCATCAAATCACTGTAGAAGAAAGTTACTGGTACCGGAAAATTGGACATAAAGTCTACTTTTAAATGATGTATATAACATATCCTTAGGGGGCCATCTACATATCAAAACAAATCCAAACTTTGTTTGTTTAGTTAACTTTGTTAGAAATACCCAAGTTTGACACCATAAATAAAATATACGCCCTTCAATTAGCCTAAAAATAGATTTTCATAAAAAATCGTACGATTAGTTTCAGAGAAATTAATTACCTTAAAATGAACTTTTTTTAGGGGCTGTATTCAAATTGAAAATTGGTACTCCATTTTGATATACCACAGAATGACTATATCACCTCTATTATTGTATTCTATTAATGTATTCTTCTATTAATGTTCTTGACAATATGACCATTTCACTCGCTATCAGTTTCAACTATTGCCAGCCGAAATGTTCCAATAAAATGAATAAAATGCATTTTTTTTTTTAAGATTATGCTTTTCTGCACATCATCAACCACTTAAACCCTCATTTTGAAATTTTTTAATCATAATTCGAAAACTACTTGAAATTAAGAAAAATTTGAAATTCAGAATTCACATAAAGCAAAACATAATAAATATAAATCTATCAAAAAATTTTAAGTTGAAATTCAATTTTTTTAAATATATTAACCCCCTGACCGCCGAGCAAAAGGGCAGAATTGTAATGTTGTTTTCTCTGTAATCTTTTAAAAAGTCTAAAAAATATGATTTATCTAACATGATATAAAATTGGGTGATTGTACAAGAAACCGACGTCCAGTCAGTATCAAATAAATATATATCATTACAAACTCTGCCATAATTAACACTAGCATCCGATGGTTGTCTTTTTTAACTTTTGATAATTGATTTTTTTTGCGCAGAATCTTAAATTAACCTTCATTTTTAACCATCATGTCAGGAGTTTTTAGGAATCGTACATTTCACACAAAAAATTTAAAAAAAAAATAACGCAAATGTGATACTGTAATATAGATGTGATGTTTGAATTTTATAACTTTTCATAATTAATTTTATGTATTTTTTAACGCTGAATCGGAAAATGACCTTCCTTTTAACCTTCACATGAGGATGTTTTGCAATCGTGAATTTCAAAGTTAAAATGTAAAAAAATAGAGAAAATCTGTCAAAGCAATGTGTTAACTCCTTTCGAAACGAAGGCAAACGATTAAGTTACATCTGTGATAAATATCCAGCCTTATCAACCGCCAAAATAAAAGAGGTTACCGATGTGAATCCCGTAGAAAATATGAAAGAAAAAGCGAGATGCAGATCATGAGCGAATTACAGAAACTTCCACGCATGGAATAAAATTTTAAGGATTTTAAATACACACTATTTTACATGTTTAGCTGTAAAACTGCATAGTATAAGCCAAAATATGAATAAATTATTATGAAAAATGTTTTATATCTATTTTACAGTATGAGATTTTCGCAATATTTCGACTTTTTAAAAATTTGCGATTTGCGAAACGTCCTAACCTGATTTTTGGATTCAGCGCTACAAAATATATAACAATCAATTATCAAATGCTAAAAAACACAACTACATTTATTTCATAGTATCAGATTTTTGGCTTTTTAACTTTTAAATTCACGATTTCGAAAATCCCTGACGTGTTGGTTAAAAATAAAGTACATTTTCGGATTCACCGTTAGAAAATACATGAGAATCAATTATTAAAACCTAAAAAACGTAACACAACCTAAATTTGTAAATCGCATACAAATATGTCTGGTACCAATTGATTATTAATAATGTTTTATATCTATTTTACAGTATGAGATTTTCGCAATATTTCGACTTTTTAAAAATTTCCGATTTGCGAAACGTCCTGACCTGATTTTTGGATTCAGCGCTACAAAATATATAACAATCAATTATCAAATGCTAAAAAACACAACTACATTTATTTCATAGTATCAGATTTTTGGCTTTTTAACTTTTAAATTTACGATTTCGAAAATCCCTGACGTGATGGTTAAAAATAAAGTACATTTTCGGATTCAGCGTTAGAAAATACATGAGAATCAATTATTAAAACCTAAAAAACGTAACACAACCTAAATTCGTAAATCGCATACAAATATGTCTGGTACCAATTGATTATTAATAATGTTTTCTAAGTAATGCTGTACTTCATTTGTGATTAGGGATCATAAACATCTAGAAATTGTAACAAACTTTAAACATTTCAATACTAATACTTAATTTTGACATAATATTTGAATTGTTTGGCAATATTTACTTACGGAAAGCACATATTAAGACATTCGGACAAGTAGTTTAGAATTACACTGGTTCCGGATTTGAAACTCATAAATTAATTTTTAATCGTTACAAAATATGCAATATGGGTAGTTATTTAAGCATAATTCGAAAATTATTTGGCCGAATGACCTGGAATTTTGGTTTCGCATAATTGGACTTTCTATAAATTGATTGCGATTTAAAAAATCATTGGTTACAGTTTCTTTTTTGTCATTTTAAGTACAGTTTGTAAACTGGAAATATTAAACTAAATGTTATAAAGCAACAGAAACAACAACAACAAAATTATTACTTATTATACAGAAGTTTATGTAATTAAATATTACATATAAAATTGCTAATGATTAGGTTGTCATTATCCTAATAAATATAATAGAAACACACAATAAAAAGTTGCATAGAAATGCATGAAATTAAGTTTTACGTATGAAAATGCTAATCAATACTCTTTCTCGTTATGAAAAAATTGTATATATATATATATCACATTTCTTATATATGCAATGTAGTTTACCTAAAAATGGAAGCATATTACATTTTATAAGTAAAATAATATGTTTATTGTCCTTTCATATTATTTTATGTATTTCACAATTTTTATAGGTTTTTTTTTTCAATTCATTTAAGGTAAAATTAAGTCTGAGTAACTTGAAGTAATAAAAATTAAAAATCACCAGAGCTATTGAGATCGATGATCTATTAACTTAACTAACTAAAACCGAGCATGAAGATAAACGTCATGTTCCCTTTAATTTTAAAATACAAAAATGTTCTTGACTGTGTTCTGTGTAATAGAATCTGTAAACACAAATGAAGTGTATATGAAATTCCGGAGGATGTGTAACTAGAGAAAAAGAACAAAATATAATGAAATGAAGCAGAAAATAATATTCGTGTATTTATTACTTTTTAATTTTTATGTATTTTTTAAATTTAATTTTTTTTAATATTTTTCATACCATTTTAAACTAAATCAATTATTTCAATCAATTATATCAATTTATGTTTTCCCTTTTTTACGTCTCAAGGAACATTTTTTGTGACAAATACTAATATTTTCTGGTATGACAGATGGTTTTATGGCAAATAATTTTGTAATCTTGAAAAGCATTAAAAGGTTTTGAAGTAAAGAGTTTCTTGGTATTTTTAACACGGTAGAGTGACATACATATACTTTTAAAATCACATTATTATTTTAAAGCACAATATAGTAAGTTATTAGGATGAGCGAAGCAAATCCACTACTAGGCTACGCAAATTACATTTTGTCGTACACTTTAGAAAAAAACTATTACAAAAAAACTATACAGTATTTTGACTTGAAATTAAACATAAAAATAAATTATGATACGTAGATTTGCACAATATTATTATTATTATTTTTTTTTTTTTTTTTTTTTTTTTACAGAATAACGTTAAAAAATTTATTATTTTAATTAATTTATTTTACATGTTTTTCAATTCGGACGCATTTTTGCAAATAAAAAATGAAACAGGTATATTATCAGAAGAAAAAATAAATCACGGAGTTATGGTTTCTTTTATAATATTTTAAAAATACCTTTTTTATGATAATTATGGCAGATTTTTAATGAATTAAAATTTGTGAAAATTCAATTATTTACATTAAATGAAGTATTTTTCAGTGTTAAGAATTGAGATACACAAATTATTCTTATTATGTGAAATCATTTACGCAGGCGATACTAAAGCATATTAAAAGAATTGTATTATGATTTTTTTTGTAAAGTGGCAACAAAAGAATTGTAAACAAATAAAATTAATTGTTAAATTCGTTATATAAATATTTTGTAAAATTTTGCTTCGAAAATATTTTTATTTATACCAGTCATATATAATTTAAAAAAATTCACAGGAAAATCTTAATTCTTTGGCTGAATTTACATTTCTAAAATTAAAATGCACCAGAACATAAAAAACGTTTTTGCTTAATAAAGATGCAAGAATATAAAAATATATTGTTACTTTCAAAGGTTTGTCTTCCTAAGTAATGCTTCGCGAATCCAAACAAAGCATGACTTTTGCTAGTATGTATTTAAATACATTATAGTTACTAATACACTATGTATTACTAATACAGTCACTTTTAATATTAACATAAATTATTGTAAATTAATAAAATGAGTTAAATATATTATGTAATGATGAAAATGTGTAAATTAAATTTCATATAACTCCAAGAAAAACATATTTATTACACAGAAGTTTACGAATAATATTCTACGCATAAACTTGCTAATTGTTATATTTTCTGTTGCCGCAATTATTATAATTTAGGAGGAACACATTTCCACTTAAAAATATATATATTTAATACACTTCATTATCATTGCAATATGCATTACAATTAAGCTAAAAAACAAACTTAAGATATTAAATTGTGCGTGTGCAATAAGATATTTATGTTCACGTTAAATTACACTATGGTTTATTTATTTCGTCATTTTTTTTTTATTATTCAATTAGAAAGAAGCTATTTCGAAAAACTTTAAACTAAGAAAAAAATAAACGAAATGTAGTTTAAATGAGACCAAGATTCTATTAAAACAATAAACAGGAACTGAAGGTAAATATCATGTTTTCTTTACTTTGAATAAGGAAAGGTACTCCCCCTTGTATTTCATGTAAAAGAACCTATAACAACTTTCGAAACATTTATGAAATCCCTGAAGGTACGGAAGTGAAAACAACAACAACAATAGAAAGAAATGAAATGGGAAAAATGGGGAAAAAATATAAAAAAATTCGATTTCTCTATCCTTACATGTGATTAAAAAAACAGTTTCATAACATTTCATATACACTTTGAAGTAAATGAATAATTTAATAGTTTTTTTAAAAAGAGAACGTTTTACATTTCATTGCCCGCGGAAAAATTTTAAAGAAAATAGAAAAAGCTTATGGTTTATTGGTAGAATTACTTTGTATTTTTTAGGTATATTTCATGTATAAAAATATGCTTAACAATTTTCATGAAGCATATTAAATTATTTTTTGTTTGAATTAATGTACCATAAATATTTTTATCATCATATAATAAGCAATATCTAAAAAGAATCGTTTAACACTTTTACCATGATATACGCAATGCAATTAAGATAAAAATGCAAGGTTAAGGATTTTACTTTTAAATTAAGAATTGTAAATTCCCTTTATGTACGCTTTTTTTTCAGTATTTCGCATTTGTGTTTGTTTTTAATTTAAAATAAAAGCAACTCTGTATAGCGTAAAGTAATAAAAGTACAAATCTACTAGAGCAAAAGAGCCCGATATACCATTAACGTAATTAACACAACCCGAAAGCGAATAACATTTACTGTTTCCTTTTAAAACACAGTAGAGCTGTGTGTAAGTGCAAAACAACTTTTAAAAACAATTACATATTTACGGAAACCCTAAGGGTGCGGAGAAAAAAGGCAAATAATAAGAAAATTCCGTTAAAAAAATGTGTTCTTTTTATAAAAAGCTCTTTTGTGTTTCTTTAAAAAAAAAAAAAAAAAAGTAATTCTTAAAAAAAAAAGTTATAGTAGTTTTTTTTTTCATATTATTGAAGACTTTTTTCTAAAAAAAAAAAGGAAATATTAATTGCACATAAGTATGAAGCATTTGCTTATAATAAGAATTCTTGAAATTTTAAAAGTGATTAAAATTATTAAATATTAAAATATAATGCTTTGCCTACTACTAATAAGAATACATTTGTTGATGCTTTAAAGAGGAACTATATGTAAGATTAATTATTAAACTATTCAGGGCAGTTAATAATCCAGATCAGGCGCGGACCGACACTGCCTTCATTGCACTGCTGCTTATACTGTGATGAATTTTTAACTCTGGATGTATCCATGCATCCAGACCGAGATCATGATGTATTCTACCATCACTTAAGTGGCTAAAATTTCTGGCTCAGAACTCAGCAACATGCACCTACACTCCTTGTTCTATTTTTGTACACTTAATATACTGTTATTTTCCACATTTATTTGCTTTATTTTATTCTTATTTAGTTATAAAGAAAAATCTCAAAATACTTACAAATGAAAAATTATAAAAATATTAAAAACTAGCTGACCCGCAAGGCGTTTCCCGGGCCCGTGAGGAATGATCCCTAAATTATCCTCCAATTTGTTTATTTTTATATCTTTAACGCCATTTTGTCTAAATTTATATTTTTTAATGAAAAAAATCGCAAAATTATGGAATTGAAGATACCTGCTATTTTGAGTAATTTCATTTTTGGAATCTATACGTACCGAAAGCGAGCGAAACCATGCCAAAACACACAGATTTTTAATGATTTCAACTTTTTCACACATTTTATTTTGTAAAAAATATTTCTACCCGTCCGTAAATCTAGTCTGTTTATATGCTCCGAAAAGATTGGGTTAAAATAAGGACGTTGACTAAAGTAAGGAATTAAGAAATTTGCCTAAATTAGTTTTCGAAAATAGTGGTTAGTTCAACTTTTCACCGTCAGGGAGCGCAGTATGTTCTATACAAACATTACACCGTGAAACAGTGGTGAAAGGGCTGTTATAAAAAATATCTTAAAGTTTCAATCGATCGGTTACTTTGTTTTCCGAATTTTAACAATTTCGCGTTAATTCTCTGTTTAACAAAGCATTTCGTTTTCTTTTTAAAAATTGATTTTCTTTATAAAACAAAAAGTTCTGAATCATTTTTTTTGTTTACATTCTTATATAGCTTCCAAATATTGGGCTAGATGCATAAATTTAAAATCTCTGAATGCTGTATTTTTAAAAATATGATACCGTGCAAAAGAATGCTAATCTAAAAAAATTCCGTGCTTATTAAACGGCATCACGTGATACAAACACCTCACTGTCTGTGAAATATTTCTACAAAATCTGATTTCTTTCGAAGGAAATAAAAGTCGTTTTTATAAATAGATTTTTGAGTGAGTTTTTTTTTACATTTTTTAACAATACAAATATAATTTTTAGATTTTTCTGAAAGTAAAATATTTTTTCTGCGTCTGACTGTGCAATTTTCGAGTTTTTAGGACCGATAGAATTTAAGATACAGCTCTTTTTAAAAAGGCTCAGCACATTTATCGCCCTAGAGCTCTGTAATTCTATTAACCTCTAACCCCTTACGTCGCGTTTTCAAAGAAATTGCCTGCGGTTTGATTAAATTCCATGCTTTTGTTGAATTACGAATACTTTCCCATTCTTTTAATTTGGGATTTTTAATTAATTTCTGAACTAATTATTAGAATTTTAAAATTTTGAATTTGAGGTGCATCAGGAGATCCTTTGGCTAGTTACACAAACATTTGGAGCCTCGTAGGTGTCGTATATTTTGCTAGCCGTTGCAGCCACACAGAACGAAACATTCTTTTATTAATACATATATTTATAATTTTTTTTAATCCAAAAATATGTCTTTTTACTGTATTGCTCAACTTAGCCGTCCTTCTTAGCATTTTTATCTTTTCTATGAGCTCTTTTACATAGCATTTCTTTAGATTTTTATACTTATGTCCTCCCTTACAATTGCTAGCAGAATTTCTCCACCAGTTAACTTTCAGAATCTTCTGCGTCTGTGATGAATGACACACGACCCAATCTTCTCGGAGAAAATGTCTACGAAACAGCTGCAATCAAATCCGCTTTACCTTTCATTTTATTTTACAGTTTTCCTCTTTGAATTCAAGTATACACTAACTGCGATTACCATCTTAATACATTTATGCCTAGCCTCCCATTTTTCGGACGATGAATTGTCTGAAATAATTATCTATAAATGTCTTTATATGTTACCGAAAAGGCATAAGATAGATATTTATTTGCTTAAATGAAGGCGTTTTTCAGAGTTAATAGTGTTTTCCTTTTTCAAGATGGCGAAATGTAATAAGTAACTTTATTGTTTTTTTTTTCCTACCACGTATCCAAACAAATAAGTCCAAATTCAAAGTAATAGAACTTTGATATATGTATTTTTTTTAATTGTGAAATTATATATTCAAGCCTTTTTTAATGCATTTTTGAAACGTACAAATTATAGTGCGCTAGGCACGAATTGGTACATATTTTTATTACCCATTTAATGGACAGTTATTTATGTAAAAGCTGATTATGAAACAAATTGTTTTTAAACCTCAAATACGATTATTGTTTGTTTATTATTAATAATACTTATAATGTTATTAGTCTCTGTAAAGAAATAAATATATTTTTCAATAGTTCATAAAAATACTAATGTACTCATACTTGTATATAGTATACAATTTAAAAGCTTATTTTATATAAATTTAGACAGAACACATAATTGTGCATATTATACTATTACAAATAATATGCATATTGTCATGCTTAATGCGTTTACATTTTATCAAATAAATACGAAATAAATTTAGCCGAATTTTTTCAAGTTCATTTTCCAACATTTTAAAGTGATTTTGCCAACAAATTTGAGAAAACAAAAATTGAGGCACAAATGGGCTAAAGTAATAAAATGGAAAATTGCGAAATGAAATCGAGAACCCATTAACGTATTTAACAGAAACTGAAGTTTAATATCATGCACTAATTTCTATTAGAGAATGTTCAAGAGTAATAAAAAAAGCTTTAAATAAGGACGAAATTTCCGATGTCGTGAATGTCTTAAAAAGTAAAATCTAAGGTAAAGAACAAAAATTAATGTAAGTCTTACGTGTTTTACATTCTGAAAGTGATTATCTTCCTTCATGTTTAAATACTTTTTTTATAGTTTATAATAAATAAATTGTATTGCTATTTTTTATAAGGGCCTGTCTATTCCTTGGTGGGTTCGAGGAATATTTTTCAGAAAAAAAAAATGAAAAGCATTTTTGGCTTGTAGGTATGAAGTATGTATTTATATTGAAACGTGTAATTGTTCTGATTTTTTTTTTTTTTTTTATTATTCACTCAAACATTTGAGTGATTTTTTCCCTTCTAAATTTCCATTACTGTCACACTTTAATTTATTTCATTATGCTGCAAATAATATCAAATAAATATGAATATGGCATGTAAAATTGAATGGGAAACTTGAGAAATTAAATTGGATATATTAATAGAAAATACGTATAATACAGTAGTTTATGAAATAAAAGTTTATGCATAAAAACTAACAAGTACCAACCCCAAACTTTTTTTTTATATCATACATGTCGATATTTCTAAATGTTGACCCATGTTAATCATTCAGTGTGATTACTTGAATACAACACAAACTTTTATATTCACCTTTAGATTATACTTCATTTTAAAAATCTGAGTAAAAAAAGTTAATATCGATCGCAGTATTTAATAAAATCAGTATTTCTCGCTATTCTCTTTTATTTCAGCTGCTTGTGAATCGCCAGATTTGCAAGATGGGAAGTTTTCGCCGCTGCATGTAACGTCGATGTACAACAGAACTACGAAAAATCGAGAAAATTGCAC
Organism: Maratus speciosus; assembly: GCA_963932465.1. Lineage (NCBI taxonomy): Eukaryota > Metazoa > Arthropoda > Arachnida > Araneae > Salticidae > Maratus > Maratus speciosus. Next base: position 537,485,978 of record OZ010786.1, on the reverse strand, counting down.
AAACATCTCTAGTACAGCGCCATCTTACGCAGAATATTTCCAAATTCACTTGGGGCCTGCGTTATATAGTCGAAAACATATATATGAAATTTGGTTCCATTCTATACGTAACTTCATACACTTTACGATATTATAATAATGAAACTGACACAAAAATCTTTATTACAGCACCTCTTCTGCGGGATGTTTTTTTTTTCAAAATTCAATGATTACCTGCTTCCCATAACCAAAAACATATACATGAAATTTGGTTCAATTCTATGCATAACTACATTTTTCGATAATACAAAACGGCATACGGACACAGGAACATAAGGGTACAAGGACATACGGACGCTTAGAAAGACTAGTATAAATATGTTCTTCAGCAACACCGAACCCAAAAACATGTAAATCTTCGAAAAGCGGAAATCTAAAGAAAATTCGATTACAATACTTCCTACTTTAGCAAAAAGAAAGTAAAACAAGTTGAAATTAAATAAAAAAAATTAAAAAACCCGACTGCGTAAAAAGCGAACTAATTAATTATTTCTTATCAATGTGAAACTGTTTTATATATTACTTACATATTTTTTATTTACTTGTATTGATGACTTTTAAGCTGCCTTTAATTGTTAGTTCCTATCTATAAACACTGTTTTCACTATGCCTATAGATGTCTATGAAGGTTAGAGTTGCAGTTAAGGTAGAGATCCTACCTACACAACTTCGAGGATGTGTAATATTTAAACGGAGCCTCTGACTGTAAAACAGTCAATGAAACCTCGTCTTCATTTTGAAAGACCTGTCCAATGACATGCCACTCAGTATGGTGCGTAATTTTTTTCATCTCAACCGACATTTTGTATTTTACTGAAGCCATTTTGAATTTATACAAACAAAACCTAGCCTATAACCATCGGACGGTTAAGACGAATCAATAGAGACATCATTCACTAAAATCCACCCAACCGTTCGGATGTTTTCAGGGTATAAAGAAATCCACTTACCCAGATACGCGTGAAACACATAATCCATCTTGGCAGTCGGATAATAAAACAATATTTTTCGTTATTCTGTTGTATGTCAGCTGTTTGCGAATAGTCGTCTTAGCATGATGCGAAGTTCCCGTTGCTGCACGAGCCGCCGATGAACAACAAAACTATCAAAAGTCGAGAAATTTTCACAGAAATCACTATTACTTCAAGCGATATATTTTCAAAATAAAGGAGTTCTCTGCTTATCATAACATATATCTGAAATTTGGTCGAATTCTATCCATAACTTCATACACTTTTCGATGGTACAATGGTGACACACGGACAGACGCACATTTTGTGTAAACCTGTTTTTCGGGGTCTTTGACACCTAAAAAGTTTAATTTTATCGATCAAAATTTCGATTACAATACCTTCTTATATTGTAGATAGAAAAAGTAATAATATGTATATCGATATATATAAATATTATACAGATATACAAACAATAAATACAATAGACCCAACTGGATAATTTTTTAAGCTAGAAGCAGCAGGAGTCATTCGGTAGCTTCATCGGTGTCTTTAATTTGAGTAATTTCCCTTTTAAATTTGTCCGGTTTCAATTTTGATTTTTTTTCAACCTCGCTTTCGCTAGAGTGTCTTTCACTCGGGACGTGGCTGGGGACCTACGAACCTTGCTTCCGCAAAGGAGTCGGAATAAGTGGAAGAATAAATGGCTGCGGACGAAAAGAGGCCGCTCGCCGCGGCGGTTGGTATAATAATAAAACTTTTAATTACCAATGAAAAATTGATATTTTGAGGAATGATGATATAAATGATATAAATGTTATAAATGATTTGAGGGATGATGATATAAATGAGGGATATTTTCAATATCCAGTTGGGTTTATTATATTTATTGTTTGTATGTCTGTATAATATTTATATATACCTTTAACTGTTGAATGCAGGCGTTATTTGTGTGTTTTAATATATATTGTAGTATGAGTGTTTTATTATAATATGTATATCTTTCATTATCGGACTTTTAAAAAAAAATCAATTATCACCATACATCTTTTTATATTCTGTGTTTTAAAGGTAAGAAAAATAAGTTTAAATATTAAATTTGTAAGTGCAATCAGAGATTTGTGTTCAAATATCTTGTCTTTCCCTATACGTATTTTGCTTTTTTTTCTTAATTTAAGAAGAAGAAACTAACTCTGAATAACTTAAAGTAATAAAAATGAAAAACTATCCGACAAATGGGACCTAGATGCTATTAACGTAATTAACGGGAGCCGAATGTAAATATCATGTTATCTTTCTTTTCAAAAGGAAAAGTACCCTAGACGTGTTCTAATGTAAAAAAAAAAAAAGGCAGTAAAAAATACGACATATTTTTTGTTAATTCAACGAGTGTGCTAATATACTAAAAATATCCCTAATGTAAGGAAAACAAAATATTTTTTAGAAAATGTGCCTTCTTTATTCATAATGCAAGTTTTTTACTTCATTTTGAAAAGTTTCGCAAATTATTCGAAGAAAATTAATTATTTTACTATTATTATTAACAGAAAAATGATGTTTAATCTTTCATGAACGTTCGGCAAACTTGAGCAAAGTGCAGGATTATTTTCTGTTTTCAGATATGGATGAACTGTAGATCATTTACGGTAAATCCTGTTTTTTTTTTTCTTTTTTGGCCAAAAAAAAAAAAAAAAAAAAATCTTGAAAAAGGCATTTTTTTTATTCACACATGAGGTACATTTTTTTAATATTAATTGTAATTGTAAATACGTAATTTTAGTTTATTTACTTCTACAATATAAATTAATTTAAATGATTGGGATGGGCTAAATATGAAGTGAGAAATACAGATACACTTTGTCATAATCAACGGATATCGGAAATCGATAATTAAAGAGCCTAAAAACAATATTTGAAGTAAAACCAATTAAAACTGCTTGCAGAATATAGACTACGATTTTTATAAATTTGATATTTTGATAAAATTCTGTTCTGCAGTTTGTCAATTCACAATGAATACAATTCTACTTAGTCTTTTAATATTAAATCATTAGTCTCATAATTTAAATAATATTAGTTTAGTTCGTTATTTAAAGACGTTATGTAAAGACGTTTAGTTCGTTACATAAAATAAAATATATTCCTCCTATTTAAAATAAAGTATAATCTTCTTCATTTCCTGTAAACTTATACACAACCCTTTTGAACCTACACGTAAGGTAAGACTAACTGGTTTGACTTTTAATAAATAATCTTTATTAATTAAGATGTGATTATTTAAGTATACATTAAAAAAAAATTGCACAAGCATAAGGGCAGAGTACGTACGCATAGTTACATTGATATATGTTGAAATTTCTGGCTGAAAAGAACAACTATTAATAAGATATACGGTTTTTTCCAACTTTTATCTAATATACAAGAATGAGATTTTCGACTTTTTTCATACCAGTATAATCTTAGAGAAAATGTTATTTTATTTAATCGGAACATTTTTTTGTGATTTAACAGAACAACATTTTTCCTAAGATTATTCTGGTATGGCGGAAATCGGAAATCTCACCCCTTAATATATAAAAGAGTATGTTTTAACTTTGATAACTTGAGGCCCTGAGAAATATTTTCCCCTTGCAAGATGAATTTATGATAAAATTTGTCTTCGTTTTTAAAAGCATTTAAAACATTGTAAAGTGAATAATTTAGTCGCACATTTTTGTAGAGTATATTTTTAAAAAATAAATTTGAAAATAAACTTCATATAGCAACAAAAAATCCACTTATTATTCAGAAGTTTGTGAAATTAAATTCTGTGTATAAAAATGATTATCAGCATTTATTCATTAACGTAATAAATATTGTATAAAAACAATAATGACAATAACAAAATTATGCAGAAGTATACACTGTAAAAAAATAAAAAACGACATTTTTACAGTACAAAGTACTGTTCATCTCGCGCACAAACTCGATCACAGTGAATGTGCTGTATCTTTCTTTGGTTTCCTGACTATATTAACATGGAAAATACAGCAGTTGCGTAAAATTAACAGCACAATGTGCTGGCAATTTAGACGCCAGCAGTTTGTGCTGTAAAAAAATGCGTCCAAATTGCCAGCACATTGCGCTGTTAATTTTACGCAACTACTGTATTTTCCATGTTAATATAGTCAAGAAACCAAAGAAAGATACAGCGCATTCACTTTGTTCTGGCAAATCTGCAGTGGTTTTTTTACAGTGTAAGGGTATTTTTTTTTTTCGTTATCAAAACTTAAAAAAAAAAAAAAAACACTCTTAATATATATGCTGTGCTTTTAAATTATGCAAGCAAGCTTAAAAATTAAAATTTACAACTATAGTAAGAAATTTAATTATATCATGTTGCATTTTCTTTTATAGCTTTCATCTTTTTTTTTTTTTTTTTTTTTTTTTTATTCAAGGGGCAACTAAGTCTGAATACCTCAAAGTAATAAAAAAAAATCACCAGAGCAATTGATACCGAAGCTCTATTAACCTAATTAACACGAACTGAAAACCAAGATAAACAAAATGTTCTCCTTAATTTTAGAATACAAAGATATTCTTGGCTGCTCTCTAGTGTAAACGAATGCGTAAACACATAATTTCCTGACGGTGCGTAAGTAATAAAAAATAAATAAAACTTAATGTAAGGAAGAAGAAAGTAATGCTTGAGATGTTTTTTAAATCCCCCTTTTTTTACTTTATATTTAAACATTTTGTATACCATTTGAAATTAAATCAATTATTTTACAATTTCTTAAATGTGATATGGTTTTAACGCTTGATGTCTTTAAACCTTAAGTGCCTGATTTTTCAAAAATCATTGTAATAATGTTTTTCGGCTTTCATTTTTAAATAAATCATAGGAAAAATACTTAAAAAATCATATTTTGAATTAAGTATGGTTTGCGGCTAAAAAATGTTTGTTACTAATCGGCAATACTGGTCTTTAATTGAAAAAATAATTTTCCTTGATAAAATTCTATAATATTAAACACACAAGAATTTTAGAAACTGTAATAAGAAATAAATTTTACTTGCTCACTGGAAAACAGAATATGGTATTTCGCAAGCTTCCAAACAAAACAAAAAGAACAAGTAGCAACAATTGAAAAAAAATAAATCTATCTTTATTCTTAAGCAGCACAATTGTTGCTATCTGCACGTTGAAAATCGATTTAATAATGTGTTCAGAATGTATTTTATTGGCAACATTAGGCATTATAGCGTCAATATTATTTTAATAGTATTTTAGAAGCCTAAATTTGGTATGTTGCCGAAAAGCAACACCCGGCATTTAAGGGTTAAGAACAGATTCTGAGGGGAAAAAAATATTGTCTGATTGCTGTCAAGATGCATTAATGGTAAATTTAAAAGATTAAAAATATTTTGAAGCAAAGTGTTTTTTATTATTTTTTCGTACAGTATAGTGAGGTATATATTTTAAAAATACATTTTAACAGCTAATACTTTTTGTTTGTTTTATCAACCAAAACACATTATTGCTAAGTAATAAAATTTGCTAATCATAGTGTATAAAGACTGAAAAGTGAATATTTTATTTCATATAACAACAACAATAAGTAAATGCTTTTATACTGAAATTTAAGAACTTAACTTTTTGCGTTTTAGATGATCAGTATCATTTTCATTATCATAAAAACCATCATTCATAAGGAACAATTTTACACTAAAGTATATTTACAATGCTTTATAATTGCTATATGCAATTACATTAAGCTAAAAATTAAAGCTCAAATATTGAGTTCTGCATGCGCAATCAGATATTTATATTTATTTTATCTTGCATTGCCTTTTATGTATTTCTATTTTTAACCATTTGGAAAAATGGTTATTGTCATCGTCAGAGTAGGAAATCAAAAGCATATCTGAAGCTTTTTTATTGGTTGAATCCGCATTTTATTCGTTTTCTGGTTGGTCTATACAGTAATCTGTATTTCCCTTTACTTTCAACAGAGATGGGTACTTCTGTTGCTACTATGACAAAAAGTAATAAAAACTACAAAAAAAAAAAATAATTACTCTGAAACAAATTGAGATACAGCTTTCAAACAAATTGCATAGTACATTTTTTTCTCTATACGACGTTGTAAAAAGTAATATTGTGGGATGTTTAGAAGTTTATGAATGAAATTTCGTTAAAAATGGGTAGTCAGATTTCTTGAAAATCTGACGATGGAAAAGCCTTTTCCCGAACAGGCAATTAAATACTTCGATAATACGTAACTTTCTGGTGGATAATACGTAAGTTTTAAGAAATCCCACGGGTCGCAGGCGATTTTTGTTGCATGCAATTTTTACGTGTAATAACACTAGTAATGTTTAATTCATGGCGTACGTAATGTATGATCAACTCCGTGCGATTTTTTTATGTCTTAAATTTTAGTCTTCGAAAAAATCATTTTCCAAATGGTCGTTGTAATTTGTTAAATTGCTTTTATTTATTTATTTTTTATTTTTTTTTAATTAACTTAGAAGGAACCTATTTCGGAATAACAATAAAAATGTATTAGGACATAATGATACACTGTTAAAGTGAAAAGAACGAAAGGTGGAGATCATATATCTTTACTTTAAGAAGCTATAAAAATATGAAACATTTATGAAATACGCTGAAGTAAAGAAGAAAAAATATCAAATGTAAAGAATAAATAAAAAATCGTAAAAAGCATTTGTGTTCTCTATCCTTAAAATGATTAGTTTTTAATTCATAAAAAATACATGTATATTATGAAGTAAATGAATAATTTTGTTGTTGTTAAAAAAAAAAAAAAAGGTTGTTTATCTTAGATAGCTTGCGGGGAAATTTAGCAAAAATAGAATTATTTTATGGTTCCAATTGGATGCATATTTGGTAAAACATCGGGAAATATTTTAAAATAATAAAAAAATTTAAATAATCCATTTTATTTATTATTCACGTATTTCAATGAGACCAATGAGAACTGTGCAAGATAATAGATTTTCTTCGTTTTGGTTTCACAATTAATATAAGCGAAGTTATTTTAATTAAAGTTATGCGAAGTATTTTATTTAAAAGAAACACAACTTGTAAAATGTCCTGAATTTTTGTTTAGTTTAATCAGTGCTGTCGTTTAACTCACACACATATAAATTCCTTATCATTCGGCCATGGATAAATACCTTTAGAAAGTAAATAATCTTTAAACAGAAAGATAAAAAAAAATCCCTCTTATGTGCCACTGACTCATACATACCTTAGACTTAGACAGACACTCAGTTACATCATGTATGATATGATCGCCAATCGTAACCAAAATATTTTAATATATACCTATAGCAGTCTTACATTCCATAAGTAGGCGCCACAATATTTAATAATGCACTCATCACTCGAATTAGATACCCTACTCTAAGATATAGTAGAAAACTTTTAATAGATGATGAAAAAGATACAAGGTTCAGTCATTTAACACGTCTATGTACAATTATAATACATATGTACCGATTTAGGAACGACAGAAGAAATCCTCTCTGGGAAAATACTCGTACTTTTTACCACTCCACCTACTTCCCGCCTCATGAACAAACCTGCGAGGAAATCTTAACGCAAGACGCGTACATTTCATAACCTCTTTGAATCGTGTTTCGTTGAACTCTTAGGGAAAACAAACCACATGGAATGACGGGAGAAATCTATTTGACAGACGCTAATCACAGAATTAAGGACTGTCATTTAGTGCTGCCATCTAGCGTAATAATCTTTTAATATAATATATTTGTTACAAGACTACGAGTGCAGCTACGACCGCTTCCCTGGCCATTGTCTCTTAATGGTCATTTGATCAAATGAGCCTGGAGTTAGGTTACACATTGTCTTTGTTAGTGTACATACGTGTAGGGTAAACCCACTCCGGTGTCTCATAATCCTAATTGTAAATTATTGATTTTATTTTATTTTATATATATATATATATATATATATATATATATTCGGTTTATGGCGTCAGATGTCGCCATCCTAAGAATCTACAAGAGTCTCTTTCCATTTCTTCCGGTCAAGGGTCCATTCCTCTTCTAGACCTCTATCCCTCATTGCCTTTGAAATATCATCCATCCAGTTCTTTCGTGGTCTTCCCCGTGGTATTTTATTTTATTTTAGATTAATATAAAACGAAAATTTCCGACATCGTTCTTGACGTTGCTGCAGAACCGGATTTGGCCTTCTTATAACTTAAAATTAATCACAACAGTCAAATATTTCTTTCTGTTTTAGAAAAGTTAGAAAAGCGCGAAAATTGCTAGAAAAATATAAGTTTTAAAAAATGCAATTTATTAAATGATATATATATATATATATATGTATATATATAAAGTGTTTCAAAGTTTTACTAAGTGTACTAAGATAATTATCCACTTTCTTGGTTAAGTCCTTTTCTAAAGAAATGACTTAGATATTCTAAAATACTTGCATAAATATTGGTCGTAGGAAAAAGCATCATAGACAGGCACTTAGCCGGATCATGCATCAATCGTGATCGAAATATTTTTTTAGACTAGTGAAGCTAAGTTCGCTTCGTTGGTTGATATCAGCCACACTTAACCTTTTCCTCTTGCGGGCCGCAAACAAATGTTTACGACGTTAGCCGGGCCGCAATACTTTTACATAATAACGTAAAAAAATAGATATTTAAAATAGTGAGAAAACAATAAGTAGAATAACAAAGCAATATAATAAAATTAATATAATCATTGGTATTGAACATTTGTGCGGAAGAAATGTTACCAAACATCTTTAATACCATTGCATCCAAAAAATATATATTTTGTAGTTGATTTCTATTGCAAATGATGTAGAAATGTGCCTCAAAGATTTTTGTTTGGAAATAGCTGTGTAACACTATTAGCTGTGTAACACTATTATAGCTGTGTAACACTATTTACTGTCAATTTTTCCTCACGAAAATTGTTTAACCTTCTAAGCATTATCAGCTGTACGTTGAATATAAAACATAATAACATATCCAGAGAAAACATATAAGATTTTTTTTTTTTTTTTAATAAATAGTATTTTGTTCAATAAAATATTTTTAATTTTTTTAAATGTAGATTTATATAGAGCAAATTTAATTAATTTGGAATAATGTTTGATTAGTTTTGAAGATTAAAAAGTTCATAAACCACTGTAGCATAAGTAGGACCATGCGTAAACGGCATATTTGACCAAGGAAACGGCATTTAATATGTTTTAAGATAATTTTAAATTAGTAATTATAAATATCATGACAAATTTTGTATTCCAAGGGAAACATATAAAAAACAGTGAAGGTCTTAAAAACTTTTTATGTACGACACATCTCAATTAATTTTATAAATAGGAATGAATAACTATGTGTCTCGGCCCTCACGTAAAACATTGCTAGGCTACATGCGGCCCGCGGTCCGCAGGTTGAATAAGGCTGGTTGGTATCTACCAAAGGAACATTTGATTAAATGGACGCAGAGTGTTTGCTTCTGCTTCCTATGCGTTCGGTATCGTCCACACTTACGGGCTATTCCATCTCCAGTTTTGAAGAAAGGGAATCTTGAATTATTTTGAATATATTTTTTCGACTAAGATAAAATTCGACCTTTCACATCGTCCTTCACGTTGCTATAGAAACCGATATTGCATTTTTAGATCTTAAATTAAATCTTTCCAGAAAAAAAAGTTCTGTTTTAGATAAAAATTGAAAAAAAAGAAGAGTATGAAAAAATATTTTATATAAAGTATAAGAGCCTAATCCCTAATTTACTTTTAATGTGCTTCTCTAAATGTTGGCAATATATGGATATTTATTTAAAACATTGTAACACCCGCAGCAGTTTACTAAATTTTTGGTGCGTTCATTTGAATGATATTTTTTTGAGAAAAAAAAAAACAGAAAGGGGTGAAAATAATTTAAAAATAAAAATCTGTGAGTACTTATATAATCAAGATTTCATTAAATAAATATAAAAAGATCTCTGATCATTTCAAAATTATACTAGCAAACTAAAAAAAAACAAACAAATAATTTATTTAAGAATGTCGGTTAATAAATAGTACCTTAAAATAATTTGATAATACACCGATTTTCCTATCAAAATATCGGTCAGCCAAAAATCAATATCATCTCCGTTTGTTGTCGATTGTAAATATTTTTGAAATTGACTCTTAAAACTCAACATTCCAAAATCTTTTCCCTTTTTATTGAAATATTAATAATAATTTTTCGCATTTAAGCATTACTTGCTTTTATCATTTTCATGAATAGAAATATATAATTTTATCATTAAAAAATACTTCGAAATTAAAATGTGCGGACTACTTAAATATTTGAATACTCTTCTACAGTATATAAACAGGTAATATTTTGATAATTTTGATGAGATTAAAAATGATGTTCGAAACTAAAATTGAAAGAAAAAGAAAGAGATAAGGGATTAACTGAGAAACATTATTCAAAAAATCACGTGAAAGACATATAAAATTTCTCTATTAAAGCATTCTTAAAAAAAAAAAAAAAAAAAGTTAAAACTTCACTAATGATTTTTGCATTTATCATTTAATCTCCAAGGAAATTTGTCTAAAATTCTGTAACATGTTTCATTAATGTGGGACATGATATTTCATAAATTATGTTCATTACACTTAATGCGTTTCTGTTACAAAAATGAATCACTATATTAAACCTGGACACGCAATCTGATTTTTATCGTGTAGAATTCGTTTACAACAAAAGGACTTTTTAAAAATTCATGACACAATTATCAGGTGAGTGAATTTCACTCTTGTATTCCATTTTATTTACTGCTTTGCTGTAGCAGGGAAAATGTGCTGCCATCTATTTCTGAAAGATAGATTCAAAAGTAAAATATTATAAACGCTCAGATATACACAATGATTTAGTTCTTTTAATTTAAAACTAAACATTTCTTTGAAATAAAAAAAAATATATAAAGTAGGCATCATCATCATAGTTTGAAAAAATAAAATCAATTTAATTATAATTATAAAAAACTGATAGTCATTTTAGAGAGTTGGTACATTTAAAAGAAAAATATTTTGAAAAGGTGAAAAAACATACTAATGATTGATTAACGAAATTAAAAATACATATAAAATTATTGGATATAAAATATACCACTTATATTTAATATGTAATTATATGCGACTATGTATTTTTGATTAACTTTTAAAATCAGTAGAGTATTTTGTGAAAACATCCGTTGAGGTGAATATTTGACTAAATATCATAAATGTAATACACAGAAAGTATCTGTATTTCTTTTAGCCACTCGAGAGATAGAAAGGTCCTGCTCTAAAACTTATATGATGCTTGCTCTTCGGCTTAACTATACGCAGTTTGCGATAGTTGTCATCGAACTAATGCCCTGCATCGGGCGGGTATCCCGGATTTAACAGTGTTACCGCTATTATTCGGGTCAGGTCAGGGTTAGGTGACGACCCCCCCCCCCCCTTTTTTTTTTCTTTCTTTGCGTGTCGGTTTCGAATCGGGATGATTTTAAATGCTTCGGATTCAGATCTGTTTCGAGTTGACTTTTGATTCTTTCAGATTGAGTTCGGATGAAACGAGTTTTCAAAAGAAAGACTTAAACATTTTTCATTTGAAATAACTATATATTTATTTGCATAAGTTGTAATTTTTTCTTAGCGAAAATTTGTTCAGGTTGGCACTCGAACCTATACCTTTAAAAGAAACCTTTTAAAAGAAAATTTATTCGAAATGGAGAAAAACCATACTTAGAAGACTTCTCACTGTTTCTCTAGGAGCCTGGGACGTTTGCCCCACATCCCCGAACCACAGAGGCGTCTTGATGGGGGTTATGGGGGTAGCTCCATCCCAATATATGTGAAATTAGGAAATTTGGACTTAAAGTTGGAAAATTATAGATTTTTGAAACACTTTTTCTTTTTTTATTAAAAAAAAAAGTAAAAAAAAAAGAATTTTTTATTGTTTTACTGGCTACTTTCCTGAATTCTGTAATAGTAAAATAGTTAAACTTTTAAAAGAAATATAAAAAGTAGCCAGACTCAATTTCTCATTTTGTTTCTCTGTGCTGCAAAAATATCACGAAAATATCATGCATCTACCAGACCTGAATTTCTCTACTATTGTCTATCAACAGGGTCTCTAATGCATTTCCCTTTCAAAACTTTGTTCCTTTTTCAAAAATCTAAAAATACGAGGCTATTTTCATATGAAGTACGATTATGACTCGTACACAATTGAAGATAAAAACTTTCATTAAATATACCAATAATTATAATTTTTATGATTTTAGTTTCAGCATTTTTCTTTGGAATTAATTTTTTTTTTCGTATAAGTATCATTATCATTAAATACACATTGAACATATCATTTTAGTTGGAACATAGAGCAAATTATTTCACGTCGGGAAATTTTTTAATTACAAGTTGGGAAATTTTTGAACTTTCCCACCCGAAAAAAATTTTGTAGCTACGCCCCTGCCGAACCATAATAAGACTGAAAACACTATAATCTGGAATGCTATCCATTGCAGCAGCGGTACAAAAACTTAAAAAGAAAAACATACTTATGATTGATAAAATAAATTAAAAATACCGAAAGAATACGTATATTTAATATGCAAGTATATGGTACTAAGTATTTTAATTTAACTTAAAAAATAAGTAGAGTATTTTATGTAAACATCTGTAGAAGTGTATATTTCCCTAAATATCATAAACTTAAACGCAAAAATTCATTTCTTTTTTGTTATTTTTCTTTTAGCCCTACGAGTAACGGGGAGGTCCTGCTCTAAAACCCATGGAACTATTAACAAAGCGGAACTGACATAGCCTTAAAATAGTGAAGCTTCAACTATAACCGCTATCGCAGGGTTTGTTAACTGCCACTGGAAACTTCCACCAGTAAATTTATATAGAAAATTTCTGCTTATTTAAACGCCTTATTATTGCAAAATTTCAGTCCATAAATAACGGTAAAAACAGATTTTCATTTTTACTGATAGAAATTCACTGTGGCTGTAAGTAACGCTCTGCTTTTCCGCCATATTGTGACAACCGGGGGACATTTTTACAAGGCAAACTGACACCAGTAAGAACAAATAGAAATTTTTGCCACACTTGTGAGGAAAAAATTTCATGAATAAGAGGAAATATTCTATTCAATTTTACTGGTGGGACATTTGCCCCGGCGGTAATCAGAAACTGAAAATACGATTTAAAACAAAGCAACCGCCATCTTGTGACAATCTTCTCAGTTACTTCACTCGCAACTGGTAGACAATATACTGTATGTCTCATCAACTTTATTCACAACTCTATTCTAAAACCCATGCCGTGCTCGTCGGCTTAACTATACACACTTACAATTTGCAATAGTCGTTTTTAAACTTAAGTCCTGCATGTGGCCGTGTATTCCGATTTTACACATGTTACCGTTACTATTCAGATCAGGCCGTGTTGGCGCATATATTTTCCCTTCCGTGTCGCTTTCGGTTCGAAATAAATTTATATTCTTGGGGTTCAGATCGGTTTCGAGTTCAATTTTGATTCTTTCGGGTTGAACCAAATTTTTAAAAGGAAGAAAGACAAAAGGAATTTTTATAAAAATAAACATATATTTTTAATTATATCTATAAAAATTGTTTACAATATTTATACAACAATAAGTTTTAAAAATTCAACATGTAATAAATATACCGGGATTATTAAATTCTTGCTTTCTTGTAAATTAATCCAGTTAATTACAGGAGAAAGTAACAATAGTAAGAATATTCATAACACTTTTGAAAATATATGCTAGCTGCTATCTATTAGTTTTATCAGTATTATGTTCGTGGTTCTATACTAGATCGTCCAAAAGAGCTAGAGCGTATCAATGTTAATTATTGAAGTGCATACCGTAGATTAAAATTAAGTTTCTGATTATTATCAGATTATTCTTTCATCATGCTAAAAATATGTTGATATAATGAGATAAAAGTTACTTTGAAGGAAGACTTAAATTCAAACAACGTATATTAATTTATTTACAGGGGTCTTATTTTTTTAATATTTATTGGACATCACTATTTTCAATATATATCCTCCATGGTAACTTCCTGATGCACATGGTAATGATATCACGAAAGTACAAGTGCGTGTAGGACTTGCAAATTGAGTTTTCCGAATCGTTACCAAAAATTCTGTTACAATGCGTAAATTTGTCGTTAGCGGAAATCAATGATTATGGAAATCTACGAAGTTTGTCAAGTAACAAATCGGCATAAATTAATGATTTTCGAATTTTTTCGCTTACCCATCCTTCAAGATAATTGACACTAACCCAAAATTAACGCAGTGTAACGCAATTCGTAACAGTAATATAACATAACTTTTGGAACCACCAGGGATCGCGCCTATTCGCACTTGTCCGTATTTTTATTTAACATATAATCAGAATTTCCGATTATGGAAATTCATGTGTTTGTCACGATAATAACTAGTTGGATGTGCCAATCCCAAAACTTCCTTCTATCTTATACATCTTAATATTTCAAAACATATTTACACATGTTAATAATTCAATATTATTAGTTCAATACTATACCAACTTTGGTTTTCATTTTAAATTTCTACTCCAGTCAATTAAACGGAATAAAAACGAATTAATCTATATCATGATATTTGTTAAAAGTATTAAATTTTCCTTATTCTGTTGTTATCAGGTGTTTGCAAATAGCCGGCTTAGCAGAAAGCAAGTTCCCGCCGCTGCACGACCCGCCGATGCACAATAGAACAACGAAAAATCAAGAAAAGTATACAAAAATCGCTATCACAGAGCCCCTTTACCGCGCAATATTTCCAAATTCAAAGAGGACCTGTTGGCCAAATCCAAAAACATGCACCAAAACATTTGGTTCAATTGTATGCACAATTTTATACACTGTTCGATGATACATGAATGAAAATGGCTCAGCGATCTCAATTATAGTTCAGGGAGGACTTGCTTGCCATAGCCAGAAACATACCCAAAAAATTTGGTTCAATTATATGCATAACTTCATACACTTCTCAATGTTACAACAATGAAAATGGTGCAGACATCGCTATTATAGCACCCCCTACCGGCAGAATTATTCCAAATTCAGGGAGGACCTTCGTGCCATGACCAAAAACAAACACAAAAAAATTGGTTCAATTCTATGCATAACTTCATACACTTTTCGATGGTACAATATTCAGAATTGCACAAAAATAGAAGAAAAATCTCTATTACAGCTCCCCCTACCGGCGATTTTTTTACAAATTAAGGGAGGATATCTTTGCCATAGCCAAGAACTTAAAAATTTTTTTGGTTCAATTCTATGCATAACTTCATACATTTTTCGGTGGTACAATATTCAAAATCACTATTACAGCGCCCCCTACCGGCGAATTTTTCAAAATTCAGGGAGGACCTGCTTGTAATATCCAAAAACTTAAAATAAAAATTTGGTTCAATTCTATGCATAACTTCATACATTTTTGGATGGTGCAATATTCAAAATCAGCACAAAAATCGTTATTACAGCACCCCCTAGCCGCGATTTTTTTCAAAATTCAGGGAGGACCTGCTTGCCACAGCCAAAAACGTAAAATAAAAATTTCGTTCAATTCTATGCATAAATTCATACACTTTTGGATGGTACAATATTCAAAATCGCACAAAAATCGCTATTACAGCGCCCTCTAGCGGCGATTTTTCTTCCAAATTCAGGGAGGACCTGCTTGCCATAGCCAAAAACTTAAAATAAAAATTTGGTTCAATTCTATGCATAACTTCATACACTTTTAGATGGTACAATTTTTCAAAATAGCACAAAATTCGCTATTACAACGCCCCCTACCGGCAATTTTTTTCCAAATTCATGGAGGACCTGCTTGCCATTGCCAAAAACTTAAAATAAAAATTTGGTTCAAGTCTATGCATAACTTCATACACTTTTTGATGGTACAATGGCGACAGACAGACATTTTCTATAAACATGTTTTTTGGAATCTCTGACCCCTAAAACGTGTAAATCCGTCGAAAACCAGAGGTCGAAAAAAATTTCGATTACAACACTTTCTTCTATTGAAGATAGAAGAAAGTAAAAATTAAATTTGAAAAATCAAAAAAACCCGACTGCGAAAAAAGTGAACTAATTAATTATTTCTCATCAGTATAAAACTATTTTTTTTTAATATTAATTACCTATTTTTTTATTTACTTGTATTGGTGACTTTTATGTTGTGTTTAATTGTTAGTTCCTATCTATAAACACTGTTTTGATAACGCCTATAGATGTCTATGATAGTTAGACTTGCAGTAACGATAGAAGTCCTACTTACACAAATTCCAGGTTGTGTAATATTTAAACGGAGCTTCTGACTGTCAAATAGTCAATGAAACATCGTCTTCATTTTGAAAAGTCTATCCAATGATATGCCACTCAGTATGGGGCGTAATTTGTTTCCCGTCTCTACCGCCATTTTTTATTTTACGTCTACCATTTCGAATTAAAAAAAACAAAATCTAGCCTATAAGCATCGGACGGTTAAGCCGAAATAATAGAGACCTCATTTAATAAAATCGATCCAGACGTTGGGATGTTTTGAGGGTATAAATAAATCCACATACCCAGATACGCGTGAAACACATAACCGTTCTTCACAGTCGGGTAAAAAATCACGATAGAAATTTCTTATAAGTTGCTATAAAATCTTGCATTGTGCCAAAATTCCAAGTCCTAGGCTAATCGGAATATATGAATTTAAACTATATGACGGAGGATTTTTTTTTCGAGTTTGGGAGTTATGATGTGTGAAAATGTAGGAGAATTTTCTGGTGTTTCTTTTCTACGGAGGACTGTGATAGGTTACTTTTTCTAGTAGAAGTTACCTTAAATACTAAATTTCATTAATATACATAAATGCTTCAGGTTTTCTTTTCTGACACATAATTCTTTCCGAGACGTCATAATGTTTATAATTTCTAACAATACATTATTATAACCAATACAAATAGTAAATTCTATTAAGATAATACAAAACTGACATTTTAAAATCTTCAATTAATGTATAGATATCTTTACTATTTAAAAATAAAGTAATTCTGTAAGATCTTTTATGACGCAATTGATATAGACTAAATGAAAAATAATTCTATCTATAAATTTTAGCATTTTAATAAATATAAGAGAGAAATTAATCACTAGCGATGCGTACAATTATTAATCACTTCTATTTAAAAGTAATTTAATTTTCCCTTATAAAGAAAATCATACATTCATAATAAAACTTAAAATTAAGAAGCGGGAGGTAAACACGTTTTTAAATTTTTATGTCAATGATCTATTCGTAAAAATTTTCAATAGCACTAAAATATTTTCCAATAATTATAAAGAAGGACTAATTTAACAGCCAATTATACAATGAATAATTTTATTGTTCCGATAAACTCTATGAACTAAATCAGAAAAAAAAAGGAAAAAAATATTCAACAATCCAGTAGTTCCATCTATTTGTTTATTCTAAATCCATAACTTGAAAAATAATTGTGCTGCAATTTATGCGGTACTAAAAACTTTTAAAAATATATTTATTCGCTTTACAGATTGCTCTTTCTTTTTCTTTCATAAAATACCAATATTGCCTACAAAAGGATATATATAGTATATATATAATATGGCGGATGGTGGTTTTTGAGGTCTTGCAGTCATGACCAGGGAAAATATAAGGAAGTTTTCTGGTGTTACTTTTCTCCGATCGACTGCGATCGGTTAGTTTTTCTAATCGAAGCTACCTAAAATACAAAATTCCTGTAATGTACATAAATGCTTATGGCTTTCCTAATCTGATACTTAATTGTTTGCGAGACATCCAAAATCGATATAATTTGTAACATCATATTGATATAGTCAATATAAATAATAAATTCTATTAAGATAATACAAAATTGACATTTTTAAATCTTTAATAATTATAAAAATATCTTTAGTAGTAAATAAAGAAAACAGGATAGAACATTTATGATTAAAATGATAAAGACTAAATGAAAAATAATTCTATTGATAAATTTTAGCATTGTAATAAATTTTACTGAGTAATTAATCATTAACGATGAGTACAATTATTAATCACTTCTATTTAAAAATAATCAAAGTTTCATTATGAAAAGAATATACATTTGCAATAAAACATAAAATTAAGAATAGAAATGTAAACACGTTTTTTAATTTTTATCTCAATGATCGATTCGTAAAATTTTTCAACAGTACTAAAATATTTTCCAATAATTATAAAGAAGCACTAATTTAACAGCCAAGTATGCAATGAATAAGTTTATTTTTCCGATAAACTTTAAGAACTAAATCAGATAAAAGAAAAAAAAACATTCAACAATCCAGTAGTTCTATTTATTTATTCTAAATCCATAGCTAGAATAATAATTGTGCTGCAATTTATGCAGAGTCTTTTATTAAAAACATGTTGATTCTCTCTACAGATTGCTCTTTCTTTTTCTTTCATAAAATACCGATATTGTCTACAAAGGAAGTTATCGAATTTTTGAAGATTTGTATGTTTTAGATATCGATGTTTTTGTTCGATATTTTTCTCGCATCCATGAATATCACATGATGTCAACAACAATATCAAAGATCGTTTAAAATTTTCCTTTTGTAAACACAAATAATAAATGGATAGTAAAACATAACATTATAAGATATGTGCTTTTCTTTGAAAAGAAAGAATGTTATTTTATGGAAATGTTTGTAACAACATTTCTTAAAGTAGTGGTTAGCAAATGTTCTGCATTTGATTATTTTTACCCTTAGTTAAATTATCAGTTTGTTAGTTAAATCATCGTTTTTTATTTAAATCGTCGTTTATGTTAATTTCAATTTGACATAATCAATATATTTTTAAATATAATTATTAATTAATAAAAAAAACTATATATATTAATTGGAATTGGTTGTTTGATTAATTTCGTCGATTTTTTTCAATCGTTAAAATTTTCAAGCATTTTCGCTAATCCATTAAAATTTACCTTTCTTTAAAATTTTTAAGTATATGAAATATCACTGCATTCGGTATTACTTTGAGGTATATAAAATAAAATAATTTTTAATACATATAATGCAAACTTTTATGAAATTTAATTGTATATCTTAAAGTACAATATATTTCAGAATAATATAGTTAAAATGTCGTATAAAATTTCCTTTTTGTAAACACAATTTGTAAATGTATAGAAAAGTGCAACATTATAATTCTTTAAAGGGAAAGTATGTTATTTTAAAACAATGTCTGTAAAAAATATTCTTTAAAAGAAAAGTTTTAGTGAGCGGTTGTGCTATATTTAATTATAAAAACACTTAATAAAAACATAATTTTATGTTATTTTGAAATTGCCACTATCAATTTCTTTTTTAAATACACGGATATAAGTATTTTTCTTAAAATAATTAGCTTTGAATTGATTTTTTGGATAATTAATCTTTCACCGTATGTTTAAACTTTTAAGAATTTTGAGATTTATTTGGGTGTGTTTAAAATCTGATTGGGTGAGTTTAAAATCTGGTGGGAGGTTTAAAATCTGATTTAAAATTTGTCTCTTTTTAAAGTTTACAAATAAAACTTCTCAGATGGAATAGCATGGCGTTATGTATTACACTGATTGCACGAATAAAGTTACCAGCTTTACCTACAACCCGAGATGGAACATGTTTCAAAAATTTTCCAGCTGACACCAAATTGTGTTCTGATCAAGCGATCACGTACAGATTAGCAAAAGAAATAAAGGAAAAAAAAAAAACAAAAAAAAGGAAATCTTCAACGGTTTTGGAAAAGTAAATCTTTTTAAACTAAGTAACGTGCTCCGATAATTTGATTGGTAATTCAATTTCTGATATTTAGATATTAACAATTTTAACACAATATTATGTGGTTACACGGTTGCTGATGCTAAACATTGAAAATTCATCTTGAGAAATTTCCGAAAAAGGTAAATATTGAGTAGACATATATATTTTTTAAATACTTATAACTGAAGATATGTTTTACGATCGCTATATGATAAATGAAATATAGATCCCATGATTATGTAAAATAATTGCGAAGATTTATTTCAAAGGATTTTCAATGGATTAATATGTTGAAAACAAAAGCGTGTAATGTTTTGTTTTTTTAATTTTTAGTAATTGATTCTTGTGTATCTTTTAGCGATAAATCTGAAAATGAACTGTATTTTAACCATTTAATTAATAATAACCATTGAGTAATTTTAAGTGATTTTCAAGGGATTAATATATTGATAACAAAAGTCTGTGATGGTTGTGCTTTTTTAACTTTTTGTAATTGATTCTTGTATATATTTTGGCGATAAATCCGAAAATGACCTTTATTTTTACTATAACTGCATTGCAAATCGTAAATATAAAATTTCAAAAAAAAAAAAAAAAAAAAAAAAAAAAAAAAAAAAGCGAAAATATAATATTATAAAATAGACGCGATGGTTGTGTTTTAACTTTTGATAACTTTTTTTTTGTGTTGAATACGAAAATGACTTCCCGACTACCAAGTCAGGGATTTTTACAAATCGTAAATTTAAAGTTAAAAATTTTTTTTTAAAAAAAAGAGTGAAACTGTGTCAAAACAATTTGTCGAAGATTTATTAAAATAAGACAAATACCTTAAATACATCTGTGACAAACTGCCACCAAAATAAAACAGGGTTGTCTTTAAAGGTCCTGACACTGGAAAACTTCTCAAAGATGGCAATTTTAAGAAACAAAAGAAAGTTTCGGATAAAGAAGTATGGGCAGCCTTTAAAGTTGTAATAAGGAAGTTTCTGGACAATAAGAATAATATAAATAAATCTTCAAATAAATCTTTAAGAACATGCTGCAAAAGAACACAAAAATGTAGGCTGTTATATGAACTGGCAGGTTCTCTTATTCAGGGGGTCCGGGGCACAAACTTCTATTTTTTTTTATTTATAGAGATTTTGTTATATATATTTTTTTCTGAAATACGTTTTAATATAATAACAATATTGCATGTAAAAAAATCTGAAAATTTTTAAAGATAAAAAAAAATTAAATTTTAAAAATTTTAAAAATATTTAATTTTTGATATAACTCTGGAAGTACTTGCTCGATTTACAAACTTTTTACGTTTTTGTGTACAGAAATAGTCTCATTTTAGTTTCTTTTCGTGATTTCTTAAAATATTGATTATGAATTTTACAAAAAAAATTGAAGTAAAAAAGTGAAGTTTTGCATTACTTAGCATATTTTCGAAATTATCACTCAAAATTAAAAATCCTGAAGACAATTTGTTGGAAATATAGCCTAAAATCTCCGTTCAAAATTTCATACATATATCGGTATATTCTTTTAAAGTGGACAAAACGTGAAAAAATTCATTCTGAGTTAAATGAGGTTAAAGTTCTCGTCAGAGGGAAACTGATGCATCGCTTCTCAAGGCAAAAGGTGTTATATCTCTGGATCTAATGAAGAAAAAAGAGTGCGGTTTGCGGTACTTAACGCTAAAAACCAAGTATTTTTTTAAGCCAATAGTAAAAAAAAATTGAAATTTTTTTGAGAATTTGTAGCCCCCTCCCCCCCCCCACACCTTACGTTTGGAATATTTTCCTGAAAAATATCGGTGCCGTTAGCGAAGATATGACTGAGAAATTTCTTAGGAGGACATTAAAGAAATGGTAAAATCGAAAGGAGGTATAAAGGAAAATGGACTACTGCGATGAGGGCGGACTGCTGCTGGATGTTAGAGCGAGATGATCCCCATAAAGAGTATAAAAGGCAAAGAACGAGGCAGAGGCTGAGGGCTCAAAAGAAATTAATTCTACACAATGAATAAAATTCTAAGGATTTTAAATACACAATATTTTACATTTTTAGCTGTAAAAAGGCATAGTATAAGGCAATAAAGAAATAAATTATTATGAAAAAGTTTTATTTCTATTTTATGTTATAAAGTTTTTGCAATATTTATACTTTTAAAAACATAAAAATTGCAATTACTCATTAATACTGACGTGATGAAGAAAATTAAGGTCATTTTCGAATTTAGCGCAACAAAATGCATAAAAATCAAATATCAAAATCAAATATCATCTATCACATCTATTTTATAGCATCAGATTTTTGTTACTTTTTAACTTTTTTACTTTGAAATTTGCAATTTGTAAAAAATCCTTAAGTGATGTTTAAAAATGAAGCTCATTTTCGGATTCAGAGCCACAAAATACATAAGAATCAATTATCAAAATCTGAAAAAATATGGCACAAACCAAATTTTGTAGGCTAGTGTAAATAATTGGTAAAATAAGTTGTTCAGAAGAAGATTTGTTCTTTTCATTCTTTCCACATTCAGTATACAATCGCATATTTTAAAGGTGAACGTTAAAAAATATATATATTTATCGTATAAACTCATTGAGTTTTTTTATGAGATATAAATATGTTTTCGGAGGCTGTATTAGTACTAAAATATTGATATTTAGTCCTAAAAACATTCTTGTTCAAATCGAAAGTAGTTACGTTATTTTTTGAAACATCAAATGCTCGAACTGCGCATTTTTTTTTTTTTTTTTCATCCAGATAAAAGAAAGTTTGCAAAAGTCAGTTCTGGAAAGGATTTTTATTTTTGAGCGCATTAAAAGAATTAAAATATTGAAAGCGGTGTTTTAAAAAATAGGTATGCTGGTTAAGCAGACCTAGTAGGTTTTTGTTTTGTATTTTGATTTTTAAAGGAGATGCCGAATATTAAATAATACAGAAAAAGAGCAAATCTCGGAAGTAAATATCGGAAACGAGTTTTCTTTAAATGGTTAACATTAATACATTTGAAAAACAATTACACATGCCGAAACAAAATGAACGGAAGCAAGGTGTAGTATGTTTCTTCTTTTCGTATTAATGTTTCCGGTGCGGATGCATATAATTAAATATCGTAAAAAAAGTGAATAATGATATTTTCAGAAATCGTAGATTTCGTTTAAAAAATGCACGTTAGTTAAGTAAATTATTTGTGATATTTCTTATTTCGATGAAAAATAGCGGATACAGAATTTAAACTATTGCATAAAAAACGCAAATCGCGAAAATGACTTTTGAAAAAGAGGTTTTTAAAAGCGTTAATAATATATATATATATATATATATATATATATATATATATATATATATATATATATATATATATATATATATATATATATTTAAAACAAATTACTGAGTTCGATAAGAAAATGAACGTAGATGTGATCTACTATTTTTCTTCAATTAGTTTTTCGATACTTCGATCTGGTGCAGATTTCTATATATATTACAAAAAACGAAAACGAGGAAAAACATTATGAAATTTCTCTTAAAAGCTTATTTATATATTTTTAATGTATTACATTGTTATATAGAATAAAATACACCGATTTAGCGGATATTTTTCGATTTTCCGAATTTCACAGAGTTAGGCCTATTTGGGGAGCGGTTGAAATAAAAATTCAGTGTTTCTAAAATATTTTTTGAAACGGTTAATATGAATATATATTTTAAAGGGTAACCTAGTATTTAAAATACACGAAATTTAAGCATACATTTTTTTGTCTTCTATCTTTACAAGAATAAAGTATTAGATTCGTGAAAAATTTCGACTCCCGATTTTCTGTGGATATACGTTTTAAAAGGTCCTGAACACGATTTGATGGTTTTAAGAAAATGTCTGTCTGTGAGCCTGTCTGTCACTCTGTCCGTCACTCTGAGAGTCTGTATGTGACAAAAATTTTGTGGGCGCTCTGTCTCAAGAAATAATGCTCAGAATTTCACAAAACTTTATATTGAGTTAGATCTTGATATATACTGGTGCTTATTACATTTTGGTGTAAATCGTCCAAAAGATGGCGCTACTATACTGCATTGTTTTACGATTTCTGTAATAGCTATATCTCAAGAACTACTGCACCCGTTTTCATAAAACATTAGATTCAGTTAAGTCCTTGATATAAGTTGGCGCTGATTAGTTTTCAGTGAAAATCGCCAACATGTGGCGTTGCATTATTCGCAATTATCGCAATAGCTTTATCTCAAGAACTAATGCACGAATTTTCACTTAGCTACAGATTTAGTTAGGTATAAATTGCACATCATTAGATTTTGGTGTAAATGGCCCAAAAGGTGGCGCTGCTATGCAGAATTTTTTACGGTCTCCGCAATAGCTATACCTCAAGAACAACTGCACGGATTTTCATAAAACTTCAGATTCAGGTAGTCCCTGAGATAAGTTAGTACTGTTTAGGTCTTGGTGTAAATCGCCCAAGAGGTGGCACTGCTATGCTGCATTTTTCATGATTTCCACAATAGCCGTATCTCCAGAACTATTGCATGAATTTTCACCAAGCTTCAGATTCAGTTAGAATCTGGTATAAATTGGTCATAATTGGTTTTTGGTGTAAATCGTCCAAAAAGTGGCGCTGCTATGCGTATTTTTTCTTTTTTACGATTTCCGCAATTGATCTATCTCAAAAATTAATGCACGTTTTTTCATCGAACTTTAGATTCAGTTAGAATTTGACATAAGTTGTTAATTAGATTTTGGTGCAAGTCACCTAACCAGTGGCGATTAGATGCTGCGTGTTTGAAGAAGAATTAACCCGTATGAGATAGAAATAAGTTTTGGGATTGCCACATGCGACTACTTTCATATTTGGAATAGTTAAGCGGATACTTCAAAAACATGAAATAAATAGATATTTTACCTTCGTGGTGCTTTACTGCTTGAGTATTCTCGGAATGCTTGGAAACTGCCGCCGCACGCTATTTTAAGAAATAAATGCTTTTTTCTTAATGAATTAAATTATATAAAAATTAAGTAAAAAAATTAAATTCAAGAATTTGGTTTGAGGGGCTAACTGCAAACACAGATGTTTAGTCGTGGAAAAAAAATAATAAGCACCACCCACTAACTCTGCAACAAGTTATTGTACAAGAAACTTAGTGGTACCATACGACTGAAAACAAAGTCTACTTTTAAATGATGATTAGAAAATTTGCTTAGGGGGGGGGGGGGAGGGGGGTATATACATATCAAAACGAACCCAAACATTTTTTTTTTTTTTTTAATAGCAATACCTAAGTTTGACACCACAAATAGATTCTGCATCCTTCACTAAGCTTAAAACAAAATTTTCCTGAAATTCGTTTGATTAGTTTCCGATAAATTAAATTATTTTAAAATGAGCATACATTTGTGGCTGTATCGAAATTGAAGTTTGGTACGGGATAGTTGAAATGTTACAGAAGGACTATATCACTTCCATTAATGTATTATTTCAAGCCAATATGAACGTCTTACTTGCTTAATATGTTTCAACTATTGTCAGCCAAATGTTTTAGTAAAAGGAGTAATATATATATTTTTCCAAATTAAGCTTTTGTTTTTTATTCAAAATTCGAAACTACTTCGAAAGAAAAATTGAAATTGAGAATTTGCATAAAGGAGGATATAATAAATGTAAATCTATTAAAAAATTGTAGGTTGCAATTCATGTTTTCTTTTTTTTTTTTTTTTCGAATAGGATTTTCATAAATCATAATTCATATTATAAAAGTTTTAAAATCTCAAATTCAATGTATTTATGTTTGGGTTTTTTAGTATTATAATTTAATATATATATATATCAAATGAGGAATATAATTTCAAGAGCTATTAATAAAAAATAATGAAAATGTAATTTAACATTAGATGCTCTAAATTTTGAATGCTTATGACTCAAGATGTATCACCCAAATGATTTAAAATTTCATTTCTATGAAACTTCTTCATGAATTTGAATCAAAAATTTAAAACATATTGTCAAAATTGGGTGTTGCCATTGAAAAAAAGTTTAGTCTGGTTTTGATCTGTAGAATGCCTTCTAAGCAAATATTACATGCATCATTTAAAAGTAGAATTTATTTCCAGTCGTTTGGTATATATAAATTAGTTCTTTGGTACTTATAATTAATTGCAGAGTTAGTAGGAGGTATTTAATTGTTTTCCACGACTGTACCTTAATGCCAACTCTTGTAACTCTATGAGCAGCCGTCTTTTTACAACTCAGTATTCAAACACACGCACACTATAAAAACTTCGATATTTGTTACTATAGATATCTTTTAAGTACCTTTTTAGAACGTGCATCAGCCTTTTCAATTCTTTGTGTCATAAAAAGTATTGACCAAACAAAATATTTAAATAAAATAAGATTCCAATCACATTTAAATTGGCAATTTATTTTGATAGTTCATACGTTTTATTGCTCATGTTTTTATACTAAATTTTATTAGAAAATATAGTGGAACTACTGGATGAGTGGAAAGTAACCGAAAGACTAAATATGCAATGCAGTTTCTTTTAACATAAATGCACATAAAAGTACAGATATTCTTAATAATGAAAATGTTTATTACAGAGTAGGTATATTTCTCATTTAGCTGTATAGTAATGCCGGAGCTTCTTCTTATCTTAAATACAACCAATACATGATAAACCTCTTCCATGTCATGTTGAGTGTTTATACGTATGATTGATATTTTCATTAATGGCAGTCATTATACACCGAGAAAAAATATACCGACTTAATCTAGAATGAATAGGTAGTCAATTTCTGAATTTCTAAACTAGAAATATAGATTTCCGAGCTACACGTATACTGTAAACAACTAAGCTGAATAGACGAAATAATCTAGAATTTCTAGTATCTTATTTTCTAACTGACGAAACGATAAGGTATCGTTTCAGTAGCGAGAAATCATTGCTTGAACTTTGGAATGCTTTTATAATCTAGAACTATAGTTACTAAACTAACCTCTTGTGTTCGTATCTATTTGAAGAGCTTTTAACATAAGTTAGTACAGGAGAATATAGGAAAACGCTCTGAATTCTAGTAGGAGACTCTATAAATCTCTAGCAGAGGGAACTAAAATTTATAAGGATGACATGGAACTATCTTTTCTATTAAAATAGCAATTAAAGCCTTTGTGCAGGAATATTAAAAAGCAGTAAACCAACATTTAAAATGCACAAATAATCCGTGAAAAGCAGCAAACAGCTGTTTCGAATCTACAGCGAGATTCTTCTTCAGTGCAAGATAGGGAAAAAGGAACAGCGTGCTAGAAAAAGCAAGGTTGAGCAAAATGATAGACAGAGACGCGCTGCCTTATATACCCTATGCGGGTAGCGAAAGCGCCAGAAGCAACCAATGCGAGAGAAGCAGTGGAAACGACTGGGTGGACAAGTAGCGATATCTACCGGAGAAGGAGAGAAAAAGAAACCAAAAAAGAGGAAATTAAATTAATGCTTTCCAAATACTTGGAAAATCTCGAGTACTAGATAAGTCATTGACTAAAGAGTGAGAATTTTTAATGATGTGGCGAGCTTCCCAAAAATAAAGATCAACGATACCCGCATAGGGTATATAAGGCAGCGCGTCTCTGTCTATCGTTTTGCTTAGCCTTGCTTTTTCTAGCATGCTGTTCCTTTTTCCCTATCTTGCACTGAAGAAGAATCTCGCTGTAGATTCGAAACAGCTGTTTGCTGCTTTTCACGCATTATTTGTGCATTTTAAACGTTGATTTACTGCTTTTTAATATCTTTTCTAGAGCCACTTTTTATATTCTAAATACCAGAACCATATTTTTTCTCAGTGCACGGGATATTTTGAACCATAGTTGTTATTGCCTACTGTTCTGTACTGCCCTATCAACTATCGTCCCAATTAAAGTGCCAATTATTAGTAGAAAATATAAACATTCTGATAAAAAAATCGCTATTATAAAAATTCAGTTCTTATGTACATTACTTGGATAATTGCATCGTATTACTGTTTATATCTTTATAATTTTTAAATTATATATATTTTTTTTTCGTAATTTATACGGAATTTTACACATGTATTAGAAAAATGGACAAGAAATTACAGTAAAAGTTACTTTAATATTTATATTAAACCTTTCAATAAAATAACAAATGCATTCTCAAAATTATATTTTTTTAAAATGTTTTTAAAAAGTGAAGAATATTTTTTTATTCATTAATCACATTATTTTTCCCCCGCACACACAGAAATATTCATGCAGATATTTTTTTTTGCAAAATGAACCCATTGACGGACAGTTGATACATGCAACTACTAATCTTAAGCGCATGAAAAAGCATTGAAAAAAGTTATATTTGCTGAATAACTCGGAAAAGAAAAACATTTGATCTTGTTTTTCATTCTAAAATATGCAAATTTTAAGATTCCTCATAACACTTCAAAACGATGATTGCTCTAGAACTTTTTTCAGTAACATGCATAAGATTATTCAACTGATTCAAATATTTAAAGTAATTCCATCGGTGAACAAGCAAAATAAACAAGAGAGTTTCTAAGAAAAAAAATTTCAAAAGAGTCTGAAGTTATTTGATATGGAAAAATACACGGTACGCTTTGAAATCATTCTTGTGTTTGCATTATTTCCTTATCTTTTTTTTTTTTTTGTTCTCCTCTTACATTTTTAAGATGTGATTTTAGAAATCTACCCCTATCATGAATAAGTCATTATTCTTGATTAAAACGTAGTTTTTTCTCTATGTAGAATTGCATTTTTTTATGCAAAAGTTTTTTCTTCCAATATACTTGAAATATTTTAGTCCTCTGTTAAACTAGATTCCAAAATATTTCTGAGATTTGGGTATTTTTTAATCGCTGTCTGTATCTGCTGTAGAATATATAGGTATTCTTCTATTTTAATAGTTATATATAATAATAATTTTTCTAAAGAGTACATTTTACTTTTTAAATAAATATTACACTGTTAATACAGCATACTTTACTAATGTTTTTTCATCTCTATTTAGATATAGAAGTAATTATACTTAAATTTTATCTTGAAAAACATAAAATGAAAATAAGTTTATTTGTTCGAAGCATTATTATCTTAGTTAGAAAGATTATTAAATAGGAATATTTTCATTATATAAATGTATCATAATATTATTTATCTAAATTTTTTATAAATATTATATTTAGTGGGCTTAAAGAGTGCATCGAAAGCAAAGTTTTTTATTCTTTTCTTTAATTTAAAGTACTGAATATTAAAAAAAAAAATCTAAGGCTAGCAAAACCTAAAGTCAACAAAATATTAAGCTCTGTCTCTATTCAGAACTAAATAATAAAACAGAAAAAAGATCTTGGATATTGCATGGTACTATTTTACGTATATTTTACTTCTAAATTTTTATACGCAAAATCTAATACGAGTGAACTTTGTTTGGAAATAGTATTTAGATATATCGTGTTACCAAATAATAATTCATCCACATTGTAGACTAACCAGATTTATAGGTTTTTAAAAATTATGAACTGTATATATATATATATACATACATACATGCTGTATATAACCAATATAATCTCCTTAATTTTGTACTATTACTTGGAAGCGTTCAAATACAATATTCATCGAAATGGAAAATTCCACGAAAAGTTAGTTCGGATAAATAATGGAAACATCTAATAGGACTAGAAATTCTTCGCTACAATCTCTTCAAAATAGCTACAGCATACAAAGGGATTTCAGTTGAATCAAGATAATATTCGTTACTAACTCTTAAGATGATGTTGATGTTGATGAACAGAATAATGTTTAAGCTACAAAATTTAGTATCTGACTTGATATAGGAAAATATATCTGTAAATCTGCTTCAACTTTCCTTTCCAAGTGGACGTTAGGGAAAACCTTTTGATGAACTTCTATTTGAATTGTAGATTCGAGATTTAATTGGAAAGATTTAACCGCAACATTATTTAAGACTTAACAGTAATGATTTTATGATCTTCTGGTTAATGAACTATTCTTGTAGTCAAGTTTCTCGGTAGATAATCTAAATAAACGTCTTAACTTGTGATAGTTTGATTGAAATTTGTAAATATTAGAAAATTTTCAGTTAAAACTATTTTCAAATTTAGTAAAAATTCAATCAATTTGGTAATGTAATTTAAGATTAGAAAATTTAAAGTAATGACTTATACAATTAGAAAAATATATAGCTATTTAAAAAATAATTACATTGATTTAATGTTATTCCATTGTAGACGGTTTATAATTGACAAAATGTTATGTAGTTAATAAATGAAAAATTTAGTTATCGTCAATTTCAACAGTAAAAACCGTAAAAAAAGGGACTAAACTACAGAAATTGTACTGGCAATCGAGACGTGAGTACTATTTCTGTATTATAACGGAAATCCCCCACCCCCCATAAATTCTAGAAAAACGGAAAATTTTCTATAATTTACAGGGAAATTTTTCCGCTAAAATACGGAAATAGTACTGGCGTCTCGATTGCCAGTACAATTTCTGTTTTTTAGTCCCTTTTTTTTACAGTGTAAGTAAGAAATAAAAACACTTGTTCTTTTTATTCAATTTAAACAATTATGGATATTTTAAAAATAATTATACGGATTTAACGTTATTCTATTTTAATCGGTTTATAATTGGCATAAATTTATGCATTAATAAATGCAAAAGTCAGTCACCATGAATTTCTACAGTATGCAAGGGAAAAAAAATGCTTGTTCTTATTTTTTAATGTGTAACTGTTTAAATGTTGAATAACAATCTTAAACAGAATTAATTTTATTGTATCTATCATTCGTTAAAATTATAATGAGTGTCTCAAAATTTGTGCTCGGTGCAACAATTCAAGAATGGAATCTTTCTAAAGTGAAACTGTGCAATGTTGTGCTTTAATTTAATCCACCCAACAGGGATACCAGATCGAAAACCTCCATTGGCGCCTCCTTTATCCTTTTTGACGGAAATACTGAAGTGCAAAGTTAATATTATTTTCTAAACATATATTACTGGAAATTAATATTCTAAAGAATAAGTATTTAACCGATAAAATTCTACAAGTTTCAAACAAGAGAATCAAAACGAACATCTCATTTCGTCAAATAGGTAGCGAGTTATATTTAAAACACTCCTCGCTGTGGAGTTTGTTTTCCAACTGTATGAAATAGTAATTTAACATTAGGAGTTACAAAAGTTACATTTACATATTTACTAAACTACCTCATAAAGTGATTTCCTGTTTGGTTTACAAAGGTTAAATGTATTAAAAAAATCAAATATGGAACTTCAGGAATATAAAAAAATCCATGTTTGACGTCATATTTTGCACCGAAGGTTTGATCACTCGGAAAATTAAGATTCCTACAGCAAATTAAGTAAAAAATTTATAATTTCATTAATCATGCAAAATAAAATACTGGAACTGACCTTTAGTATCTATATTTATCCTTTACTACTTATCTTGTGCCAAATTTATGTTAATTTACGCAGGAATAGCACTTATATTCAATGTGGAATAAAAAAAAATATATATATATATGTTCCGCATGTTTGTAGTTTATAGCCTGCACGGTTTTCAACCAAATTTAACATTATTTTTAGGAAATTTGACATAGTATAGTAGACATAAAATGAAACATTTAGGTTACAAATATATTAAATATTTAAAGCAAATGAAATATAGTATCATTATTTGGAATAATTTGTAACTGCACATGTGCTTAAGCTAACAATTTTTTTAAAATAATTTATCAGGCTAAGGAGTGCAACCAACATACAAAAGGGCGTTGAATATTCTGAAAATCCAAAAATACATTTGTGGTATAAAGAACTGTATGTGAGATGCTTTCTAAGAGTAACTGGATGATAAGGAATCTTTCAGAACATTTTTGCGAAAATAAATTTTTATCCAGCTACTTTTTAAAAACCCCTTAAATCGAGCTCACTATATTGACGATACATCTTTTTAATTCTCAGAATATATGACTGGCTTTTTACTTATATCCAATGCCCTCTATAATTGAAAGGTAAATTATTCAAAATAAATGAATAAAATAAATAAAATAATGTATGATTTAGTCCTGCGTAATTACGAACTATTACACACAAACGCTCACGTTTTGTAAGATGCGTAATATGTTTATATTCTAATTGCAGTATATTGTTTCTACTGTATTTCCTCAAGTTTCGTGGCTGTGGCGTTAAATTAGGTTGGAATCTCTTCATAAAATAAAAAACATGCCGAAATTCTTTTTCTATAAACAAAAAAAACCTTTCATATCTTTGAATATAATGTCATTTTTTACACAAATGGACACACATGTGGCACATGATCTACATAGTCAAGTTACAGGTACAGATCAAATCAAACTTTTTATTTCAGAGGGTGGTGAAGGTATTTCTTTTAATAGAGTGTGTTGTTGTTCCGATAATTTCCATAGCTATCTTTCCTTTACTGAGAAATATGAGGATACGCATGTTATATAAAAATTTTACTTTGCGATATTCATTTAAATTAAGTTTAAATTAAGTTAAATTTAAATTTACGACACATTCATTATTTCCCTATTTCTTAATTATGTGTATTATTTATTTCTATTTAATGTACCTTTAAATTTAAAACGCGTGTATTAACAATTATCTTATCGAAAATCTTAATCTAAAAGCTTTTGGTTTCTTAATGAATTTTTATCAGCTATTCAATCTCTAATATTCCGAGAGAAGCTAATTTTTGTTTTCGAATGTTTTTAAAAGCCATTTTGTTATTTTTATTTCTAATCTTAATTCCGCGAATCTAGTTTCGTGCGCTTTTCCAACGCTAGATTTGCTATGTTACCATCTATGGGATTCATTCTCCTTAAGCCACTCCTCTCTGGCGTAATTAGCTTAACTGCCCAGCTACCGATTTGCCCTTTCACCGATTGGTTCGTTTCTGTACTACGTCGATATCTGTCTTTCTCCGCAAATTCTAACAAAAAGCAGATGCACTTCGGAGCTCAGACTTCTGTCTTGTTTTAAGTACTTCAAATATCTGATCTGGTGTCTGCAAGTCTTGAACTATTCTAAATTTGCTTTTAAAGATCATATTGCATGGTGTAACAATCCATTCCCAAGCCTTAGGGCGTTACGATTTTTTTCATAATGTTGGACATGTTTTAAATTTTCCTGTTTGGTAAATAAATGTTTTAGAATGACAACTGGCTTAATTTTTTCTAGAGAAATTACCAGATTTTTAAATCCATTGCCTTGCTACACTTATGCTTTGATCATCTGGATTAATAGTACGACTGCAAAACAATCACCTTGTGTTCTATATTATAATTAGCCGATATCAGCTGTTATCAACAATTTTAGGTAAATTGACTAGATTTGTCGTCTGCAAAATAACACAACTTTTCACGAGCCGCCAGTAATCGTTGAATTTAATGCAAACACGCTCAAACTTTCGCTCTTCGACAGGAATTTATACAACCTGAAATTCCATACCTGAAGATACATATAGATATGCGACAAAACATCTAAAACTGAAAATTTCCGATAAGTTTTGACCATATAGTGTATCAAAAAGAAAATTAAATGAAAGGTTTGCGGTTAATTTTAAGATTAAATCTATGATGGCCCGGTTTGGTATTTTACGATATTGATGAAGAAAGAACACAAGATATAATCAAAGCAGAGAGGTCTAAGCTGGGATATGATTAACTAAGTTTACTATTTACATAAGACTACACAGTTACAACACACGCACACATAATATAACATAATAATAATATTCGAATTACATATTTCACAAGAGAGAGTTCGAACACAACCATTCAAGAAAAGTCCCTCGTCTCTCTCTCCTCTGGCTGTTGCCATTCCGAGTTTCCTAAAGTCTTTCGACCACGGAGTATAGGCGACTTTCACACCTTCCCTCCAGTTTCTACATGTTGGGCGGTATCCCACACTGTGAAACTACTCTTTAAAGTCTTAACACAAGTCTTACTTAAAAAGTCCTATCAAAAGTCCTAATTAAAAAGTTCTATTTAAAAAGTCCTTCACCTGTCCCATCGAGAGCATTTACTTAAACTACTTAAGATATATAAATTCTTATACACTATATACTAAAATACACGTTTATAATTGGCTGAGGAGGGATCGTGATGATCCGAAACGTCCCAATTTTAATATGTTTTTAGTGTTTTTATGTAATAATTTTAATTGTTTTATGTATTGTCTGTGATTTTAATGTAAATATTTTAAAGATGGAATTCAGACGTAATATTTTTGCTTATATAATTAAAAATACACATATTACAAATACACATTATCCAATATATAATAATGAAATAATACAAAATATATATGTCGTAGGCTAATTGAGAAATCCGGCTCTTTGCAAACAGCCTAGGCTCTTTGCAAAGAACCGGGCTAATTGGCGAATCCATCTCCCTTTTCCAATTAGCCTGATATTTTTCAGGCTTATTGCAAAGAGCCTAGAAAGAGTTAGGCTAATTGAAAAATGACCACTTATTATCCGATCAGGGTGATATTTTTAGCTCACAGGCTATCAAAGCCTGAGAGCTTATGTGCCCGCCGATTCTGTATGTACCTGTGTACGTACGTACGTATGTACGTAACGCGATAACTCTGGATAGAAATATCCGATTTGCTTCAATTTTTTTTTTCTAGGCTCATTCTGATAAGATGCTTCCCTGATTAGTTTTTGGGGTTCATTGGTTAAGGATAAAGGGGGAAAAGGGGGGCTAGTCCCCCCCGTTAATTTATATAAATTCGTTTTTCATACAGAAATATTCGATTTGCTCCAAATTTGGTATACCGGTTTATTGTGTTAAGGAGCTTCCCTGATTAGATTTGGAAGCTCATTATTTAAGTATAAAGGGGGGAAAGGGGGGCTACCCCCCTTAATATATATAAATCGGTTTTTCATGATGAATAATTCGATTTGCTCCAAATTTGGTATACCGGTTTATTAAGTTAAGGAGCTGTATTGATTAGATTTGGAGGTTCATTAGTTACATATAAAGGGAGGAAAGGGGGGCTATCCCCCCGTAATTTAGATAAATGGGTGTTTCATGCAGAAATATGTGATTTGCTCCAAATTTGGTATACCGGTTTATTGTGTTAAGGAGCTTCCCTGATTAGATTTGGAAGCTCATTATTTAAGTATAAGGGGGGGGGTAAAGGGGGGCTACCCCCCTTAATTTAGATAAATCGGTTTTTCATGATGAATTATTCGATTTGCTCCAAATTTGGTATACCGGTTTATTAAGTTAAGGAGCTGCATTGATTAGATTTGGAGGTTCATTAGTTACATATAAAGGGAGGAAAGAGGGCCTATCCCCCCGTAATTTAGATAAATGGGTTTTTCATGCAGAAATATGCGATTTGCAATAAATTTAGTATACCGGTTAATTATGTTAAGCAGCTTCCCTGATTACATTTGGAAGATCATTAATATTTTTAAATGGGGGAAAGGGGGGTAATTGCCTCTCCCTTTAATTTAGATAAATGCGTTTTACATGTAGAATTATTCGATTAGCTCAATTTTGGTATACTGGTTTATTATGTTAAGGAGATGGCTTGAATAGATTTAGAGGTTCATTAGTTAAATATAAAGGGAGGAAAGGAGGGGGGTCACCCCCCTTAATTTAGGTAAATGGGTTTTTAATGCAAAATTATTCGATTTGCTCCAAATTTGGTATACCGGTTTATTATGTTAAGGAGCTTCCCTGATTAGATTTAGAGGTTCATTAGTTAAGTATAAAGGGAGGAAAGGGGAGCTAGACCCCCCCCCCCTTAATTTAGATAAATGGGTTTTTCATGCAGAGTTATTCGATTTGCTCCAAATTTCGTATACCTGTTTATTATGTTAAGGAGCTGCCTTGATTAGATTTGGAGATTTATTGGTTAAGTATAAAGGAGGGACAGGGGCTAATGTCCCCTTAATTTAGATAAATGGGTTTTTCATACAAAATTATTCGATTTGCTTCAAATTTGATATACCAGTTTATTACGATATGGCTTCCTTCATTTGATTTGGAGGTTCATTGATTAAGTATAAAAGGGGGGAAAGGGGGGATTGCCCCTCACCTTAATTTATATAAATGGGTTTTCATGCAGAATTATCTGATTTAGTTTAATTTTTTTTCAACCGGATCCGAACTTGAAGGTTCCATTTGAAGTCAACCCGAAAACCGACCACAACCAGGTTTCGGATTGAGTTCAATTAGAACTTTCAGGTTCGGATCGGGTTGCCGGTGGACGGAGATTATTTTGTCTGGCTTGTATCGGGTTATAGTTCTTTGAAATATTTTTGTCGGTTAAGATTTGGTTCGGGACGGGTTTCAGGTTGACTTCGAATGGAATTTTTAGGTTCTGGTAGCGTTGCGTGTGCACGGAAACTAATTTGTCTTGTTCGGATTCGGTTATGAATCTTTGGAATATTTTTGTCGGTTATCAGATTTGGTTCGGGATTTCGGGTTTTTTCAAATGGAACTCTCAGGTTCGGGTCGGGTTGCATGTAAACTGAAATTATTTTGTCTTACTTGGATCGGGGTACGGTCTGTTGTAATTTATTTTTCGGGTTCGGGTAGGGTTATGCGTTAATAAACCTAATAAAAAGAAAATTGCACAGTTAAACTGATGGCATTGAGCTCACAGGCTATTTACATTAATTGTATATTATACTCTTATTTAAAAGAATAATTCCCCTCGAAAAATAAATGAAGGTATTAGGCCCCGTTGCCACCCTTTCTACTTAACCAAAGAACCTCCAAATCTAATCAGGGAAGCTACATAACATAATAAACTGGTATAAAAAATTTGAAGCAAATCAGATAATTCTGCATGAAAAAAACCATTTCACTAAATTAAGGGGGGGGGGGTATTAGCTCCCCCATTCCTCCCTTTATGCTGAACCAATGAACTTTCAAATCTAATCAGAAAAGCTTCTTATTAGAATGAACCTAGAAAAAAAATTAAACTAAATTAGATAATTCTGCATGAAAACACATTTATCTAAATTAAGGGGAGGGGCAATTGCCGCCCTTTCCCGCCTTTTATACTTAACCATTGAACCTCCAAATCTAATCAGGGAAGCTCCTTAACATAATAAACCGGTATACCAAATTTGGATGAAATCGAATAATTTTGCATTAAAAACCTATTTACCTAAATTAAGGGGGGGGGGGTGTCTAGCCCCCCTTTCCTCCCTTTATACTTAACTAATGAACCTCCAAATCTAATCAGGGAAGCTCCTTAACATAATAAACCGGTATACCAAATTTGGATCAAATCGAATAATTTTGCATTAAAAACCTATTTACCTAAATTAAGGGGGGGGGCTAGCCGCCCACCCCCCTTTCCTCCCTTTATACTTAACTAATGAACCTCCAAATCTAATCAAGCCATCTCCTTAACATAATAAACCAGTATACCAAATTTGAGCTAATCGAATAATTCTACATGAAAAAGGCATTTATCTAAATTAAGGGGAGAGGCAATTGCCCCCCTTTCCCCCCTTTATACATAATAATGATCTTCTAAATGTAATCAGGGAAGCTGCTTAACATAATTAACCGGTATACCAAATTTATAGCAAATCGCATATTTCTGAATGAAAAACCCATTTATCTAAATTACGGGGGGATAGGCCCCCTTTCCTCCCTTTATATGTAACTAATGAACCTCCAAATCTAATCAATGCAGCTCCTTAACTTAATAAACCGGTATACCAAATTTGGAGCAAATCAAATAATTCATCATGAAAAACAGATTTATCTAAATTTAGGGGGGTACCCCCCTTTCCCCCCTTTATACTTAAATAATGAGCTTCCAAATCTAATCAGAGAAGCTCCTTAACACAATAAACCGGTATGCCATATTTGGAGCAAATCGAAAATTTCTGTATGGAAAACCCATTTATATAAATTAAGGGGGGAAACTAGCCTCCTTTTCCCCCTTTATCCTTAACCAATGAACCCCAAAAGTAATCAGGGAAGCACCTTATCAGAATGAACCTAGAAAAAAATTTTTGAAGCAAATCGGATATTTCTATCTAGAGTTATCGCGTTACGTACATACGTACGTACGTACTTACACACGTACATACAGAATCGGCGGGCACCTAAGCTCTCAGGCTTTGATAGCCTGTGAGGTAAAAATATCACCCTGATCGGATAATAAGTGGTCCTTTTTCAATTAGCCTAACGCTTTTTAGGCTCTTTGCAATAAGACTGAAAAATATCAGGCTAATTGGAAAAAGGGAGATGAATTCTCCAATTAGCCCCGCTCTTTACAAAGAGCCTAGGCTGTTTGCAAAGAGCCGGATTTCTCAATTAGCCTACGACATATATATACAGATTTTTTTTCTACTCATAAATGCGAGATAAATCATCTGCCACGACATTAGAACTTCCTGGTTTATGAACAATAGAAACCTGATAGCGAGATAGTGCCAACGACCATCTCTGTAATCGAGCGTTCTTAGGAGTTCCCTCTGTTAAGTATTTTAGAGGATTATGATCCGTATGCAATATTATGGTGGTTCCATAAGTCCACATTTCGAATCTCCCAAGTGCCCAAATTACAGCATATGCTTCTCTTTCAATTGTGCTCCACTTTGATTGAGTTGGAGTAAGCTTTTGACTGGCAAAGTTTATGGGCTTTAACATGCCGTCTTTGTCCCTTTGCATTAAACAGGCACCAATACCCGATATGGAAGCATCGGTGTTTATTTCGAACGGTTTGGACATGTCTGGGGTATAAAGGTTTGTAACTTCACATAAGCTTTCCTTTAACTTCTTGAACGATTTTTCAGCATCTTCCGACCATGGAATATCATTTGGAACAGTTTTTCTGGTCAGATCTGTCAAAGGCTTTGCAAGGTTAGCATAATGCGGGACATATTCTCTGTAATAGTTAAATAGACCTAATATGGATCTCAGTCCTTTCTTCGTTTTGGGAGCATTGAGATGTTTTATTACTTCTAGCTTCTCGGGAATAGGTCCATGTTTGCCTGAACCCACGATATGTCCTAAATATCTGACTTCAGATGCTGCAAAGGAGCATTTTGTCAAGTTAGCTGAAAAATTCAGAGATTTTAAAGTTTCCAGGTTACTACAATACAACTTAAGATAAAATTGAATACATTTTTCTTTCATTCCTTTAACTGAATCAACAGTATCTTTCAATTCTCTTTTTTTTTCATGGGAATTTTTGTTTCTAGATCTTTTTTCTTCTTCAAAACAATGCTTTTCATCATTTTTTTTTCTCATATTTATCGTAACAATTATCTTTTTATTTTTGTAAGTAAGATCTTCCTCGACTTCTTCCATTTTGACTTCATAATCACGATTAACACGCTCCAGAGTCTTTGATTTAGTTTCTATCTCATCTTCATTCTCAATATTCTCTTCCGAATATTTGACAATATTAAAATCTTCATTAAAGTCAAACATTTTTTCAATTGTTACAGATTCATTCATAACTTCTTGCTCAATCATAGATCTTCTTTTAAATTTCCAATTTTCTTCTCTTTTAATTTCATAATACTTAATAAACACTTTACATGTTATTTTTGGAAAATTTTCACTAATAACATTTTTGTCAGAATATTTCTCTTTCAGTAAACTTCCAAGTATTTCAATTGTTCTTGATTTTACATTTTCTTCTACATTTTGCATTTTTATTTCATCCACAAGTTTAATTTTTTCCATGTTAAAGGCTGAAATCATTCTAGGAATTCCAGTCCTAACAAAAACTTCAATAATCGCTTCACAAGCTGCTTTTGCTGTCAACGATTTAATAGGGACTGCTTCAGGCCAACGACTATGTTGATCCATAATAGCCAGAACATACCGATGGCCTCGAGAAGACTTCGGCTCAATTGATCCTAAAATATCTGCATTTACTACTTGAAATGGGAGTTCTGGTCTTCCGACCGCTTCAATAGGTGTTCTGTCCGTTACTTTTGTTTTTCTGCGCATTTGACAATCATGGCAAGCTGCGCATAGCTGTTTTACTTCTTTTGGCATTCCTTCCCACCAAAACGACATAGCAATTCTATCTCTTGTTGTCTTAGCAGCTAAATGCGCACCAGTTGGGGTTTCATGTGCTAATTTCAAAATTTCTTGTCTTCTACAGGCAGGTACAACAAGTTGAACATAATTTTGTCCTCCAACTTGGCCTCTATGATACAACAAATCGGATTCTACCCAATAATTATTTTTCTGCCGTTTTGCATCTTCAAAGCATTTTTCTAATGTAGAACAAGCCAATTGCTCCTTTTCAACAATTGCGCTTGTGAAACGGAACAACTTTCCTTTTGGTCCTCGTTACCAACATTTTCGGGCAAAACAGTTGCCTCGACCGGAGTAGGAATCAGTTCCAAATCTGAAGCTTCTTTGTCTTCATCTTCATTATTTAGATTTGTTTCCAGGTTTCCTTCTGGACACCTTCCCTCCACATTGAATACAGATTTTTCTTTATTTTCTTCAACCGGGGTGATATCTACCTCATCCCCTAAATACAACTTCTGCTGTTCTTTTAACAGAGCGAAAACCTTGGGAGTAATCAAAGCTTCTTCGTGTAATCCTTCCACTACCGCAACCTGTACTCGTACATACGGAATAACCTCATCTTCTGTCCGAAGAGTGAGCGGAACGGAAACAAGCTTTGCTTCTACAGGACTCCCTATTGCGGGTCTCAAGAATACTTTTCCACATGACTGTAAATACTCTTCCGGCACCACCGACTTCCGCAGCACTGTAATCTCCGCACCACTATCGATGATTCCCTGAAACTTCTGGTTACCGATTCCTAGATCTACCTTAAGGAGTCTCCCATCTGTTTCTTCCACCGGAATATTCACATTCAAACAAATTGCATTTATACCCTTTTTCTCAAGATCGCTTTTGGAAGTTTTTCCT
This sequence comes from Maratus speciosus, assembly GCA_963932465.1. Lineage (NCBI taxonomy): Eukaryota > Metazoa > Arthropoda > Arachnida > Araneae > Salticidae > Maratus > Maratus speciosus. The sequence continues at coordinate 537,445,120 of OZ010786.1, read as the reverse complement.
CCATCTTGTTTTACTGTATTCAATTTGGAACAATGTTTCTTCACATGCCCTTCCTTACCACAAGCGAAACAGGTATATTTTGTGCGAAATTCTCTCTTTTCTCGTTGCACTCCGAAAGATGCTTCAGTCTTGGGTTCAAATTTCGGTTTACCATCTCTCATATCTTTTTTTGATTCCGAACTGTAATTATTCCAACTTTGATTTCGAGAGTTAGATAAATTTTTCTTTGGAAATTCTTTTCTTTTAAAACTGCCGGTAATGCTCTCGTAATCATCAAGTTTTTCTGCCAATTCTAACGGCGTGGTAAATGTGAGCCAATTTTCTAAGAAATGTTCTCTTATTTCTACAGGCACACGAAATTTTAATTGTTCGGTTACTATTAAGTCTTTTAATTGCTGGAAAGTGTTAATATTTAATTCTGTGATCCATTCGGTAAAATAACTCAAAAGCTCTTGTGTATAATTTCTCCATGATTTTTCATGTGTTTTGTGATGTTTGTAAAAACATTGTTTTAATTTTTCACTGTTTAACTTGTATCGCTTTAAGATAAGAGTTTTTACAAAATCGTAATTAATTGCATCTTCCGGGGGCACTCTAGCTAGCATATTTGCAATTTCCACCGGTAAAACTGCCAATAGGTAAGATACCCAGTCTTTCTTCGGTACTTGTGCCATTTCCGCTCTTCTTTCAAAATTTATCAAAAATAATCCCATCTCATCACGTTTTTCATCAAACTTCGGGACAATCTGTGCTAATTGAATTTTTGGCGCTATCTCAATTTTCGATTCATTTCTTTGTTCCGGAAATTTCTGCAATTGTTCCAGTTTTTTCATTTCCAATTCATGTTCTTTTGCTTCCCTGGCAATTCGCTCCTCCCTCTCTTCTTGCCGTATTGTTTCTTCCCTTTCTTCTTGACGTCTCGCTTCTTGACGTATTCTTTCTTCCCTCTCCATTTCTTCTTTCTTTTTCCTTTCTTCAATTACAGAACTCAAAAATCCCTTAACAAATTCTTCTTCGTAGTCTTCCACTTCTAGTATAGCTTTTTTTAGATCTATAATTTTTAAATTTTCGACATCCTGAACTCCAAGTTCAATCGCTACTTTCTGTAAATCTTCTTTTCTACTACCTTTGCTTAAAAACGCCATATTTGAGAAAAAAAAATCGAAGCAATCAGCAATATTCAAAGAGTGTTTCTACCCTAATTGGAACTTTCCCTAAGAACGCCTTAAACCAAATTTAATTTAAACCTGAACATTCTTTTGTAAATAACCCCCCAAATTGAATGAAATTTATTTTATTTAAATACTTATATTAGTATTACTGACTAAATTAAAACACATTTGCGCAATAATAACAAAAAAATATATATATAGAAAACAATTTTTGCAATAATTAAAATATACTTTTACCAATATGTCAAGTTAAAAAAAAATAAAATATTTGCGTTCTCACAAAATAAGAATTTGCCAATGCTTTGTGTATTAATTTTTTAATACATCCTTCAAAAATACATAATACATTAACAATTTTCTTTTTAACACTTCAATCTCTTACTAAATTATATTTCAAAACGAACCAAATATTTATAAATCTCAATATTAAATTAACACCTTTTAATTAAATTAAATTCCATCCAAGATATGAAAATCTTTTTCTTTATCTTGATTTAAAACTCAAATTAAATCTCTATATTTCCTTTCAATTGGTAAATCGAAAATAAGCAACAACAAAAACAAAACAAACAAATGCTTAATATTCTGCCACAATTAAAAATAAATAAACAACCCAATCCGTAACAATCAAATTTATACATTATCAGTTTCACTGAACTGAACAAAGATTACTTTTATTTCAAATTTAATCTGAATGAGTCATTTCAAAGAATTCCAGAATAATATGTAACAAAACAAACAAACAAAAAAAAAACTTCCTCTACATACTTTGAAATAGCACCTTTTTATCTTAATCACAAAGATAAAAGAATAAATAAAAACATTTGAAAAAAATCTGTTTCTTTTTTTTTTTTTTTCCAAACGATAATTTACTTAGGTAACACTTTTAGTTATTCTAGTGCAAAGTTTATTCTTAGAGAATAAATAGCTTCATAGACAGACGTGTTATGAACTTTTAAAATGACAATTTTAACTCATTTTTATGTTTCTTTTTCTTTTCTTTTTTTTTAACACAATAACTAGAGAATATTTATTTAAATAACAGAATTTAAACTTTCATGCTAAACATAGTTATTTTGAAACACCATTCTATCTGAACATTCGATCAATTTAACAATCATGATACATAATTCTGCATTCATATTATGAAATATACCATAAAAATATAATTCTTAAGTATACTTTTCAAACTTAATTACTGATAAAATACCATGTTTATTCCATTAATTGAATAAATATTAACCCGTTGTTTCGAAACATAATATAAAACATATACACATTAAATAACTATATTTTACTAACATATATTTAAAATATGCTCTCGATAGGAAGAAAAAAAATACCTGTATGATAGCTAGGCCAGCCATCAAACTCTCATTGCTGTCAATCAAATACTATCGACGCAATATTATTCACTTAGATTAGGGGCACATCTTTCTTGCTTTAACCACAATATTTATTATACGATAACATTTTATGCTGCAGTAACACTGCTGTTGATTTTTAAAAGCTGTAGGATCACCAGTAGAAGTAGGATCACCATCCTAGTCGTCTGCGCCATTATGATGGCCCGGTTCGGTATTCCACGATATTGATGAAGAAAGAACACAAGATATAATCAAAGCAGAGAGGTCTAAGCTGGGATATGATTAACTAAGTTTACTATTTACATAAGACTACACAGTTACAACACACGCACACATAATATAACATAATAATAATAATCGAATTACATATTTCACAAGAGAGAGTTCGAACACAACCATTCAAGAAAAGTCCCTCGTCTCTCTCTCCTCTGGCTGTTGCCATTCCGAGTTTCCTAAAGTCTTTCGACCACGGAGTATAGGCGACTTTCACAAAATCTATTTTAATGAATGATGTCTTTGAAATAGAAATATTTAAATGTTCAAGAATGACAAAATGCTATGATCTATTAAATAAGAATTATGTATTGAAATACATGAATAATATTTAAAATTTTACTTGCACATTTCGGAAGTACATTGAGAATATGCTTCTAACAAATATCCAGCGACTTCAAATAAATAATTAAAAATATTGTAAGTAGACTTCAAAACAAATATTTACAGTAAATTTTAAATGGTGGAAACGATAATGAATTTCCTTTCAAAAATTTGTATGGTTACTTTCAACTAAATCTTAACGAGATGTTATTTTACGCTAAAGTAAATAAACACTTTTTTATGTACTTATTTGAATGTACTTAATTTTAATTTACAGAGAAGGTTTAAAGTTTTATTTATGCAGTTTTGGCTAAGTGTAATACTAGTATTTTTAACGGAATAACTAACGCCGTATTTCATTGAAATAAACAGTAAACCTATGCATATTTAATTTGTTGATGCCTTAAATATACTTGTTTAACTGCTACAATCAATGACAATATTTCGAAATGGATAACATTGTCTTGTTTACTCGGATAAGTTAGTTTAAACGTGATACAATTTTCAGTAATTTCTGCTTTTGTATTATAATATTAATGTTTATTTCACTATCGATTTTAGAGAAAAAGGAGATGTTTAGAATGCCTATATGTGGTTTATATATAAGAGGACGAGATTTATTTGCATTAATTGGGACAATTATGAAAAAGTTTTTTTTTTTTTTGTAGTGTTAAAACACATGAGGTTAAACATGTTTAAATTCATGTATTATAGAAAAGATTTAGTCACGAGTTCAATTAAGGACCAACCATAAACGAAACAAAAATTAATATATCAGATTACCCTGTAAACAAAAATGCTCGAAAGTTTCTGTGACTGTAGGACATGAAGAGGTAAGGCCCACAAAAAATTTGTATGCATTTGTGTAAGAATAGCACGATTATTCGAAATGTTATGTCGAATTATTAAATGTTTCTGAAAATAAAAATACTTTTGGTTACAGCATGAACTTTTTAACCATATTTAACTCTTTTTTCCGAACGTTTTGTAAGAAGCGGCGCAAACATTATACTGCAAAGAAAATTTGAATATGTCGAATATTACAAAACTATTTTTTTTTACATATTTATTGGCATTTATAAAGTCAATAGATTATACGCAACGCTTCACAAAATAACTTGAGAAGATTTACCTTTAATTACAAAAATTTTTGAAAGTGGAATTTTAGCTCTGTTATATGATTCTTAAATGAACTAATATATCATACGCATTGCTTTAAAAATATTCCAATAATTTTTCGACTATGAACGGTAAATTCGAAAATTGTGTCTTTAAATATATTATGGGTTTCTCATACTGTGTTTTAGATATTCTTTTTTTATTTTATTAAACGAGTAATTTATGTTACACTATTCTGAATACGTTTGGAAGGTTTTTTAAAACTATGCTCGAGGCATGATTTTTCTTTATTTTTAGGTAGCTTTCTTTACAAAAAAGGTACTGGAGGAATGGCTACCTATTGCAGCCGTTCGGAGGAAAGCGATTTCAAAAAATTTTGATATATTTTCATCGATCATGACCCTCATCGATCATCGATCATCGATCATCGATGATCATCGATCATCGATCATGACCCGATATATATATATATATATATATATATATATCAATATATATCAATATATATATATATATATATCTGACCTATGTCACTCTGTAACTCTCGTATTTATGAACCGATTTGGATGTAATTCGGTGTGTACATAGTACATACCAATGTCTCGACCGAGTTCGTTGGCCAGCTTCATCCGCCATTTTGTTTCAAAATGGCGGCCATTTAAAAGTTAAAAAAATTTTAAAATTTGAAATGTGGTACCAAAAAATTGAAAATGGAAAAATATTTTCTTCTTATGTGTTTGACCTCGATAAAAAGATTCGGGAGCAGTTTTTGTTTCGTCTATACCTTAAAAAATAGCTGAGTTATAGCATTTTGAATTTCTAGTGTGGCTGACATTTTGAAACGCCCTGATTTTTGCCACCTGATAACAAAGTGTATTTATGAACCGATTTGGATGTACCTTGGTGTGTACATAGTACATACAAATAACTCAACCGAGTTCGTTGGCCAGCTTCATCCGCCATTTTGTTTCAAAATGGCGGCCATTTAAAAAAATTAAAAAAAAATTAAATTTAAAATGAGATACCAAAAAATTAGAAAATGAAAAAGAGTTTTTTTGTATGTGTTTGACCTTAATACAAAGATTCCGGAACAGGTTTTGTTTCGTCTATATCTAAAAAAATGGCTGAGTTCTAGCATTTTGAATTTCTAGTGTGGCTGACATTTTAAAACGACCTGATTTTGTCACGCGATAACAGGCGTATTTATGAACCGATTTGAATGTAACTTGGTCTGTACATAGTGCATACCAATGTCTCGACCGAGTTCGTTGGCCAGCTTCATTCGCCATCTTGTTTCAAAAGGGTTGCCATTTTTTTAAAAAAAGTAATTTAAAATTTAAAATGAGGTATTAAAAAATTGGAAAATGAAAAAGATTTTTTTTATGTGTTTGGCCTTGATACAAAGATTCTGGAGCAGTTTTTGTTTCTGAAAATTTGTTCTTTTGTTTATATCTTAAAAAGTGGTTGAATTATAGCACTTTGAATTTCTATCATGGCTAACACTTTGAAATGATCTTGTATTTGTCTCGCGATACCACACGTATTCACCTATTTCGATGGAAGAAGGCATGTGGATAGTATACATCAATATCTCGACCAAGTTCGCTGGCCAGCTTCATCAGCCATCTTGTTTCAAAATGGCGGCCATTAAATTAAAAAATATATATATTTAAAGTGAGGTGCAAAAAAATTAGAAATTGAAAAGGTTTCTTTCTTAAGTATTTGACCTTGATATAAGAATTCAGGAACATTTTTTGTTTGTCTTTATCTTAAAAAATGGCTCAGATATAGCAGTTTCAATTTCTAACGTGGGTGACATTTTGAAAAATCTGATTTTTTGCCTGCGACAGCACTCGTATATAACAGCCGATTCCGATGTGAGTGAGCATGTGCACAGCAATTACTAAGGTCTTGACCAAGTTCACTGGTTAGCCTCATCCACCATGTTGTCTTAAAATGGCAAGCACTTTAAGAAATCGCCGAATTTGGCAGCCAAATATAAGTTACTTTAAATAAAAGCAGCTTGGATAAAGCTGACTAATTTCGCGAAATTCTCATTCATAATGATTTAGTATTGATAAAAATTAGTATTGAATCTCCTACATTCGGTTTCCACTTAATTGAGCTTCGTGTGTTTGAATAATATAAGTCGGCTTTTTTAAAATAAGGAATATGAAAGCTACCTCTTCCTCCCGGCACTGGCCGGAAGGACTTTTATAAATTTAAACCGATTTTAAATTTGGGTTGTCAAATAGACCAATAATTATCAATCTACTAATATACTTCAAAAGATAGTATTATAGCGTTAAAAATACAACCTTACCAGATAAGAAGATAAGCACATTTCTTTATAACATTTGAATAAAATACCTTACCACTGTAGTATACTCACGATAACGATTCTCTTCAAATTTTGCAAAATCATCACATATTAGATTGTGTTTCATATCTTAATCCACAAGTTAAAATTATTCACCTTTCATAAATCCTTATTTTATATAAACTGATGAGTATGTGACTATCATGATACGTATTTATTACCAACTGATTCCCAAAAGTGTATTCGGTATTTAATTCCATCACTGAGCTATGTTGAGCAATATTATTCACAAATTTCTATACTTAGAAGAGAATGCATCTCCTTTTTTCAGATTATTTTTCAAAATGTGTGTTGTAATAGTAAATATTTTTCATTGTAAGCCTTAAAAAGAGAGAATTTCCTGCAAGTATTAAATATATATATATATATATATGTCATCCGACAATTATTCGCATAAAAGGACATTTTATCTTTGTTATTTTAACATATGTGATTTTATATATATATTTTTTAATAAATTTGAAAATCTTTATTTTATTTGATGTAAAACACGAATGAATTAAAAAATCTAAATGTACAAAAATGTAAATTCCTTTGAGTTATATAGGAACACTGTTGAGTTTAAATAAAGTATACCATGCATACAGAAAAATTGAGAAATAATTTCTTGTTATGTAAATGGAATAATATAATATAAAATAAGATAAATGATTTGTTTAAAATAAAATTTTATTTTATTATCAACGTGAATATTTAAAGATTTTTTTATATAAAAGTTATTACAGAGCTTTAATATAATTTAAAATGATAAAGGTAATGTGTTTCATTGTATATTCAGGACTAAAGGATAAAAATGTATGTTATCGATTTCTATATAATATTACCATTTATTTACTAAGCTAACAATTAAAACTTTATGTAGATTGGTTCGATAACAACTCTATAATTTGTTTTTCCTGAACAACCCTTCTTTATTCGTAAATTTACAGGTGTAGAATACTGTGGTAATCATTAGTAGCAGAAATACCTAAATTGTTAAAGAAATCACAAATTAAAAGTCGAAAAATGTTTCAAACTGTGTTATTGGAAAAGTAATGAAAGAAAATGTTTCCATTATTCATGACCATTCTATTATCGAAAGGGATTAGTTTTTTTCCAAAGTAATGCTGGCTTCAATCTGTATGCAGCAGAATCCATAAACATAAAACTAAAACTAGACTTTTGTAATAGTTGTATACGTTTCTTAGTTAGAAGAATACTTTTTTTGAGAGAATACTTTTCGTTTCTGTTTTTTCGTTTTCTTTGGTTCCGGGACAACAATTCATTGTTTGGAAATTTACAGCTGTGGTGATTTACGGAATCATTAGTGTAAGAAATAGTCGAATTGTTTAAGGAATTCTAAATAAAAAGTAAACAAAACATTCGAATCGCTGTTATTCGAAAACAAATGAAATGTACATTTCCCATTATTAATAATCATTCTTTTTCGAAATTAACTCGTTACTTTCTAAAATACTAGTGCATTCAAACTTCATTCAGCAGAATCCATAACAATTAAACTAAAACTAAGCGCGTATAATAGATTTATATGCTTCTTAGGATGGAATGGGTGTATATTAGTTATATTGAGTTCTTTAAAAAAAAAAAAAAATATTTCAAAAAGTACAGCAGCGACAAATTGCGGTAATCATTAGTACCAGAAATAATTGAATTTTTCCAAGGGATCGTAAATTAATAGTTAGAATAAGGGCTATTGGAAAAAATATGAATTAATTCTTGACTCAATATTCATGATGATTCTATTTCCGAAAGCAACCATTTTTTTACAAAATGATACTGGCTTCAAGATGCATGCAGCAGAATCCACTAACGTGAAAATAAAATCAGACGTGTATTTCATTTCTTTTTAATCCGTCCTAGAATGAAAAAAGGTACAGTCCAGTTTCTTTCCTTCTGATCTACAATTCTTTATTGAAAGATTTGCAGCTGTGGCAAATTGCGGTAATCATTAGTAGCAAAAATACTTGAAGTCTTAAAGGGATCTCAAATTAAAAGTCGAACAATATTTCAAACTGCTGTTATTGGAAAAGAAATGAAAGAAAATGTTTCCATTATTCATGACCATTCTATTATCGAAAGGGATTAGTTGCTTTCTAAAGTAATACTGGCTTCAATCTGTATGCAGCAGAATCCATAAACATAAAACTAAAACTAGACGTTTGTAATAGTTTTATACATTTCTTAGTTAGAAGAATACTTTTTGAGAGAACACTTTTTGTTTTTGTTTTTTGTTTTCTTTAGATCCTGGACAACCATTCTTTGGTTGAAAATTTACAGCTGTGGTAATTTTCGGGAATCATTAGTGTAAGAAATAGTCGAATTGTTTAAGGAATTCTAAATAAAAAGTAAGCAAAACATTCGAATTGCTGTTATTCGAAAACAAATGAATGTACATTTCCCATTATTAATAATCATTCTTTTTCGAAATTAACTCGTTACTTTCTTAAATACTAGTGCATTCAAACTTCATTCAGCATAATCCATAACAAGTAAACTAAAACTAAGCACGTATAATAGTTTTATATGCTTCTTAGGATGAAATGGGAATATAATAGTTATGTTGAGTTCTTTTAAAAAACTTTCTTTATTCCAAAAATTACAGCAGCGACAAATTGCGGTAATCATTAGTACCAGAAATAATTGAATTTTTCCAAGAGATCGTAAATTAGTAGTTAAAATAAGGGCTATTGGAAAACATATGAAATTATTCTGGACTCAATATTCATGATGATTCTATTTCCGAAAGGATCCAGATTCTTTACAAAATGATAGTGGATTCAAGATACATGCAGTAGAATCCACTAACGTAAAAATAAAATTAGACGTGTATTTTATTTATTTTTAATCCTTCCTAGAATGAAAAAGGCACATTCCAGTTTTTTTCCTTCTCATCTACAATTCTTTATTGAAAGATTTACAGCTGTGACAAATTGCGGTAATCATTAGTAGCATAAATGCTTGAAATCTTAAAGGAATTCCAAATTAAAATTCGAAAAATATTTTAAACTGCTTTAATTAGAAAAGAAATGAAAGAAATTTTTTCCATTATTCATGGCCATTATATTATCGAAAAGAATTAATTTCTTTCCAAAATGATACTGGCTTCAATCTGTATGCAGCAAAATACATAAACATAAAATTAAATATAGACGTGCGCAATAGTTTTATACGTTTCTAAGTTAGAAGAATACTTTTTGAGCGAACACGTTTTGTTCTTGTTTTTTTCGTTTCCTTTTGTTTCTGGACAACCATTCTTTGTTTGAAAATTTACAACTGTGGTAATTTTCGGGAATCATTAGTATAAGAAATAGTCGAATTTTGTAAGGAATTCTAAATAAAAAGTAAGCAAAACATTCGAATCGCTGTTATTCGAAATGAAATTAAATGTAAATTTTCCATTATTGATAATCATTCTTTTCTAATTGAACCAGTTTCTTTCTAATATACTAGTGCATTCAAGCTTCATTCAGCAGAATCCATGAACATTAAACCAAAATTATGCGCATGTAAGGAATCAATATTCATGATGATTCTATTACCCAAATGAACTAGTTTCTTTATAAAATGATAGTGGCTTCAAGGCGCATGCAGCATAATCCACCAACATAAAATAAAATTAGACGTGTATAATATTCCTTTTTGATCTTTCATAGAATGAAAAGGGCACATTCTAGTTTCTTTCTTTCTGATCTACTATTCTTTATTGCAAGAATTACAGCTGAGGGAAATTAAAGTAATCCTTAGCAGCAGAAATACTTTAAATGCTATAGGAATCTCAAATTAAAAGTCGAAAAATATTTCAAAGTGCTATTATTGGAAAAGAAATGAGAGTAAATGTTTCCATTATTCATGATCATTCTATTATCGAAAGGAATTAGTTTCTTTTCAAAGTGATACTGGCTCCTATCTGTATGCAGCAGAATCCATAAACATGAAACGAAAAATTGACGTGTGTAATACTATTATACGTTTATTAGTTAGAAGAATACTTTTTGAGAGAATAATTTTTATTTTTGTTTTTGTTTTTTCTTTTTCTTTTGTTTTTGGACAACCATTCTTTGTTTGAAAATTTACAGCTGTGGTAATTACCGGGAATCATTAGTATCAGAAATACGAATTGTTTAAGGAATTCTAAAAAAAAAAATAATCTGAATCGCTGTTATTCGAAAAGAAAGGAAATGTAAATTTCCCATTGTTAATAATCATTCTTTTCGAAATGAACTAGTTCCTTTCTAAAATACTAGTGCATTCAAGCTTCATTCAGCAAAACCCATTAACATTAAACCAAAACTATGCACGTGTAATGAATCAATATTCATGATGATTCTATTACCGAAATGAACCAGTTTCTATTTTAAATGATAGTGCCTTCAAAGTGCATGCAGCAGATTCCACAAACATAAAATAAAACTAGACGTGTATAATATTTCTTTTTAATCCTTCGTTGAATGAAAAGGGCACATTTTAGTTTCTTTCTTAGTGATCAACCATTTTTTATTGCATGAATTAGAGACTCGCCAAATTTCGGTAATCATTAGTAGAAGAAATACTTTAAATTCTAAAGGAATCTCTAATTAAAAGTCGAAAAATATTTCAAACTTCTGTTATTGGAAAAGAAATGGAAGTGAATGATTCCATTATTCATGATCATTCTATTATCTAAAGTAATTAGTTTCTTTTCAAAGTGATACTGGCTTCAATCTGTATGCAGAATCCATTAACATGAAACTAAAACTAGACGCGTGTAATAGTTATATACGTATTCATATTCAAGGCTGGGGTAGCACAGTTGACGTTTATTCTAACAGAGCGAAAAATGTCCAGACCAGGAATCGAACCTGGGTACTTGGCGTGCAGTGCCAATGCCTTACCTGTTAGGCTATTTGGACGATACCTGGATGACATAATTCACTCTTATTTGTTGGACTTGGCTGCGAACTGCAGCGCTAGTTTCATTCATCCGAGCTATAACTATAGCATTTACATGATGAAAGTGTGTTTTAACACGGAAACTCCTGTATACCATGTAGTTAGGTCACAATGAAGGGAACGAATATTTTTTCTAACTGGATTAAATCATATTCATGGCTGGAGTAGCACAGTTATCTACGTTTCTTAGTTAGAGGAATACTTTTGTTTTTGTTTTTTCGTTTTCTTTTGTTTCTGAACAACCATTCTTTGTTTGAAAATTTAAAGCTATGGTAATTTTCGGGAATCACTGGTATCAGAAATGCTTGAATCGTTAAAGTCGGAAAATGTTTCAAATTGATGTTATTGGAAAAGAAATAAAAGAAAATTTGGCCATTATCCATGACCATTCTATTATCGAAATGTATTAGTTTTTCCTAAAGTGATACTTGGCTTCAATTTGTATGCAGCAGAATCGATGAAAATAAAACTAAAACTAGGCGCGTGTAAAATTTTTATCTACTTCTTAGAATGAAACGGGTTTATTTTAGTTATTTTTAGTTTTTTGTGAACAATCTTTCTTTATTCAAAAAATTAAATCAGCCTCAAATTGCAGTAATCATATGAATCAGAGATAATTGAATCATTCAAGGTATCGGAAAGCAAGAATTTATGTATCAAATCGACGTTGTCATATGAAAAAAATAATATCAATATTAATGGTGATTTTATTTTTGAAAAGAACCACTTTCTTTATAAAATGATAGTGGCTTCAATGTGCAAGCTGCAGAATCTGTAAACATAAAACTAAAACTAAACGCGTATTATATATTTCTTTTTTTCCTTTTTAGTTTGAAAAGGGAATATTTTAGTTTCTTTCTTTCTGAACAACCATTATTTATTCGAAGAATTACAAGTGCAGCAAATTGCGATAATCATTATATCAGAAATACTTGAATTGTAAAAGGAATTTCAAATTTTACGGTGAAATGTTTCAGACTATTGTTATAGAAAAAGAAATGAAGGAAAATGTTTCCATTATTCGTAACCATTCTATTGTAGAAAGGAATTAGTTTATTTCTAAAGTGATTCTGGCTTCAATCTGTATGCAGAAGAATCCACAAACAAAAAACTAAAACTAGGTGCGTCTAATAATTTTATATCTTTCTTTGAATAAAAAGAAAATACGTCCAAGTTTTTTTTAGTTTTGTTTTGTTTGTGGACAGCCATTATTTATTTGAAAATTTACAGCTGCGGTAATTTGCGGAATCATAGTATCGGAAATATTTGAATTTTAAAGGAATCCCAAATTAAAAGTCTAAAAATGTTTCAAACTACTGTTATTGGGAAAAAAAATATGAAAGAAAATGTTTCCATTATTCATGACCATTCTATTAGGCAAAATAATTAGTTTATTTCTCATGTGATACTGGCTTTAATCTGTACGCAGCAGAATCCATATACATAAAATAAAACTAGCTGCATATGACAGTTTTATATGTTTCTTAGAATAAAAAGAGCTTTTCTTTAGTTTTTTGTTTTGTTTCTGGACAATCATTAATTTATTCGAAAATTTATTGTTGCGGTAATTTGCGTTAATCATTATTATGAGAAATACTTTAATTGATTATGGAATTGTAAATTTAAAAAAAAATCCAAAGAGATGTTATTAAAAAAAGGCGATATAAATTTCCCATTATTAATAAACATACTTTAACGAAATGAACTAGCATTTTTTGTAAAATTACAGTGGATTCAAGCTTCATTCAGCGGAATAAATAAAAATCAAACGAAAAGTAGGCACGCGTAATAGTTTTAGCTGCTTCTTAGGCAATATTTTAGTTATTTTTGGTTTTTGTGAATAATCTTTCTTAATATAAAGAATCACAGAAACGGCAAATTGTGGAAATCATTAGCATACGAAATAATCGAATCGTTCAAGGAATCGTAAAAGAAAAGTAAAAAAAAAAGTATCAAATAGATGTTATTGGTAAACATGAAAATAATATATCATTATTCATGATGCTTAAATTATTGGAAGTAACCAGTTTCTTTATAAAGTTATAGTAACTTCAAGCTTAATTCACCAGCGTCCGTAACCATAAAATTAAAACGACACACACACACATATATATATATATCCCTTTTATATTGAACAGGAAATAGTTTAAATAATTTGAAAACAACGTTTAAACACACAATAAAATAAGTTGATTTGATCAGACTTATACGTTTCGTGAGTACTAGGACTCACATCCTCAGTGTAAAAAACTTTAAAAACAATATCCCCCAACTACATTTACGGTGAAAAACCCAAATGTAAAAACATAATACCAAAAGACCATCAAGTTCCAACAGCCAATGAAATTAATGCGGAAGGGAAGTGTCGTGACACAACAAATCCACCCAGAATGTTGAGATGTATGGTGTACTAGATAAATCATTAACCAAGGAGTCTTTAAATTTATGGATATGAACAGCCTCAAAAAAGTCTAAATCCAGAGGAGTAATGCATTTCTTGATAATGGTAGCTGAGTCAAAATTAAAATTATGCCCCCCCCCCCCCTAGCAATGAGAGGCGTTAGAGAATTTCTGTAATTATTTTTTCTTTGCATAGTTTCTGTGTTCATTGACTCGGTAACGGAGTTTTCGTTTAGTTTGTCCAATGTAGGGCAAACCACATTGGCAATAACTCAATAATGTGGTTGATTTCATAATCTGTGTAATGAAATTCTTTTAATCTAGCAGTGAGACTTTGTAGTGCACCTTGAACTGGAACATGGGAGAACAGAGAAGTAACATCACAAGGTGCACTACAAAGTCTCACTGCTAGATTAAAAGAATTTCATTACACAGATTATGAAATCAACCACATTATTGAGTTATTCAGTACTTGTTTAAAACAAAATTCATTTCAAATTTCTAATCAATATTATTCTATGACAGATGGTTTAGCAATGGGTTATCCCCTTAGTCCTTTTTTAGCAGATTTATATATGCATTACTTTGAGGTTAAAATGTTTAACCTTATCAGCTTCCCATTTTACTGTAGATGTGTAGATGATTCTTTTACACTCTTGGACCTTTCTCTATTTTCTGTTGACAATATATTAACGATTTTAAACTCAATAGATTCAGTCATTCAATTTACTTATGAAGTTGAAATAGATAATAGATTGCCATTTCTGAATGTGTTGGTTACATGTCAGCTTAACACCTTTGACACTTGCGTTTACCGTAAACATTTTGCTGTCACACCCCCCTCCCCATTTCAATTCATGTCACCCCCCCTTCCCAAAAAGCTTCGGCTTTTATTTATTTGATTAATAGAGCTCGCTTAATTTGTTCAGATAATAATTCACTTATTACAGAATTAAATTACATTAGATCTGTGGCTATTGATCGAGGTTTTAGTTTATCTTATATCAATAATTTAATTTCTCATAGTCTTAATAAATATGTTAATAATCTTGATTCTCCTGTTACTGCGGTTTCCATTTCTAACCTTATCATTTTACCATTTTATAATAGCATTAGCTTTAAGATGGCTAATATCTTAAGACATTATGATTTTAATGTGCTTTTTAAACCAGTTAATAAATTAACTTTTTCGCAACTTAAGGATAAAATTCCTCCTCATAATTATTGGGGAGTTTACAACATTCAATGCCAATGTGGTTTGTTCTACATTGGACAAACTAAACGAAAATTCCGTTACAGAGTCAATGAACACAGAAACTATGTAAAGAAAAAAGAATTACAGAAATCCTCTATCGCCTCTCATTGCTGGGGGGAGGGAAATAATTTTAATTTTGACTCAGCTACCATTATCAAGAAATGCATTACTCCTCTGGATGTAGACTTTTTTGAGGCTGTTCATATCCATAAATTTAAGGACTCCTTGGACAATGATTTATCTAGTACACTATACATCTCAACTTTCTGGGTGGATTTGTTGTGTCACGACACTTCATTTCCGCATTAATTTCATTGGCTGTTGGAACTTGATGGTTATTTGGTATTATGTTTTGACATTTGGGTTTTTCACCGTACATGTAGTTGGGGGGGATATTGTTTTTAAAGTTTTTTATACTGAGGATGTGAGTCCTAGTACTCACGAAACGTATACGTCTGATCAAATAAACTTACCTTATTGTGTGTTTAAATGTTGTTTTCAAATAATTTATATTTCCACACAAGTTCTGTACTTATTAGGAAATAGTTTATTTCTTTCTGAACACTCATTCTTTATTCAGGAAATTACAGCTTTGGCACATTGCGATATTCATTAGTATCAGAAATACTTTAATCATTAAAGGAATCGTAAATTAAAAGTCGAAAATTGTTTCAAACTGATGTTATTGGGAAAAAAATAAAAAACAAAATCCATTATACATGATCATTCTATTATCGAAAGAATTTAATTTCTTTCTAAAATGAAAGCGGCTTCAAGCTTCATGGCAGTAGAATCTATAAATATAAATCTAAAACTAGATACTTGTAACAGTTTTATACGCTTGCTAGGATGAAAATAATATATATATATATATATTTCTTTCTTTAGTATGTTATGTATGTTTTTATATAGATCAATGTTTATTTAAAGGTATTGTGAGATAAAAATTATTTTATTATTAGATATTAAAAGCATCATTATTTATTCAGATGTATTAATAGTTAGTGTATTAGTATAGACATATAAAGTATCAGAATAACTTAAAAATATGATGAAATATATTTCGTTTATCAACTTAATAAAATACTTAAATATAACGTCTGCAGTGCTAATGAATAATTTATTTTTGCATCTTTCTTTAGTTATCTTAACTGCTTCTCCTATTAAATATTTTATTAATGATAACTTTGTAATGTATATTTAATGTACACTATGACGCAAAAGTTTAGACAATGACGTCATTCAGCTTTAAAATGTAGAATTATGTCGTCAGAATTACAAAAACCTGTAAATATATTCAAAAACTGATTTAAAATGCTATGTACAAAAGACAGTCGTTTTATTTGCTATAATACTAATTTTTTTCATAAAAATTCAAATGTGCTTGTCGCAAAAGTTTAGACACTATTCTAAATTTCTTTGAATATTCGCTGGCATATGCAAATTTAGAATCGATGATGTCACAAATTTGGAGTACTTAAGTTCTGCAAACGATTGCGCTTCATAGTCGACATGCCGAGAGCTAAAGAAATTCAAGTGAATGAGGTTTCAAGGATTTGGCAGTTGAAAGGTGAAGGGAAGAGCGTTTCTGAAATTTCTGCTATTATTAATAGGTCAAAAAAATCTATTTATCGAGTTTTATCGAGTGGTTCCGAATATAAAGCAAAATGTCGGTCTGGGAGGCCACGTGTGACAAATGTACGAGAGGATCGCCTGATACAAAGACTAGCGAGTACTCAACAAATGAGCGTACGTGGAGTTCAAAGCTCATCGGGACTCTCTGTATCAAAGGATACGATTCGTAGACGAATTTTGGAAAAAGGAACAATCGTTTCTAGCAAAATGCAGAAGAAACCAGCTCTGAAACCACATCATAAGTTACAAAGACTTATGTGGGCTCGAAAGCATATGTCATATGGAGAGAAATGGCAGTCAGTCATATTTAGCGATGAAAAAAAGTGGAATCTGGATGGTCCAGATGGTTGTTTATCGTATTGGCATGACTTGCGGAAGGAACCTCGACGTTTTTTTAGTCGCAGACAAGGAGGGGGCTCGGTGATGGTTTGGGCAGCCTTTTGCTATAATGGACAAGTATCTCTGACCTTCACCAGTGGTCGTCAAACTTCACAGCATCATACACAGACATTAGAAGAAAACCTACTGCCATTTGCTGAGCTTCTAGGGGGTCCTCAGTGGGAATTTCAGCAAGACAATGCTTCAATTCACACTGCAAAACATTCAAAATCTTGGTTTAATTCCCATAATATAAGAGTTCTCGACTGGCCAGCATGTAGCCCAGATCTTAACCCTATAGAAAACCTTTGGAGCATCATGTGTCGCAAAGTTTATAGCAACGCTAGACAATACTCTTCTGAAAAGGAACTTAAGACATCTATTGAGAATGCATGGTACGATATCGATCCACAAACTATGCAAGATTTAGTTTCTTCCATGCAATCTCGTGTATATGACGTAATACATAAGCATGGATGCGCAACCAGGTTTTAAAAATTGTTTATTTCGATTTTATTTAATTTGTGTCTAAACTTTTGAGACAGCAGTTTATTTTTGTTACCATTTAATTTATTGCAATATGCACAATTCCACTTTTCTTTGTTATAAATATTGTTTATATGTACAGCACATTAATTTCAAGCAGTGATTTGAAAATTGAATAAATATTTTTCGAAGTATGTAAGAATTTCTTCATTGTCTAAACTTTTGCGTCATAGTGTATATACTTTTTAATCTATATTTTTGTTAAGAATGAGTTCTTTCTGATAATTAGATAAATTGCAGAAAAATATTTTTTTTTTATAATCATGACTGATTTTATTACGTTAACAAGTAGAAATATTTCCTCATAACAATCGTATTAAATATTAATTAACTTGCATATTTCTTTTCAATATACAAAACGTATGTATGTGTGTATAAAAGAATATCATATATTATTTAGAGTTAATACTTTTGTTCGATTAACTCTATCTGTTTTTATCACAGAAGATACAAAGAAAAATAAGCGCCATAATTTAATTAAAGACATAAAAAGCCCCTTAGAGAAAGATAAAAGCAATTAAAGTGGACTAAAGCAAGATAATACCAGGAGTTCAATGAATTTCCAAAGCATTAACACAAACTTTTATTTACTAAATGCGTCGATTTAAAACATAACATTTTTATTAGAATTCAATTACTGAATTTAATACTTTTATTTTGTAAAGATTATATCGAACACAAAGAAAACGAAGCTTATATTGTACATTAATATATTATTTTTAGAGGATAATTTCTTTCTGCAGGATATTATATTTTATTCGGATTACAATCTATGAAGATGTCTATTTTTCCCCCTTTGCATTAAGCACATGCACATATTATTTATTAAAAATTGCATAACACCAATATTTGGGCAACATGTTCCAGACAGCGTTTTGAAAATTTTATTTATTTTAACAAAAAACATATATAGAATTTTGTTATTTTTAAATTCATTGAAAAATATGTTGAATAATTAATTGATTTAAGTACATATTTATTACTAAAAACGCTAATATTTAAGACTTCTTGAAAATATTATTTCCCATAAAGAATAAATTATACTTACTATAATTAAACTTTAGTTTTAAGTAGAAGTTTTAAATAATAAAATAAATAAAACATTAAAATTTATCTTCTTCATTGAAATAGCACTTGTTATATGTAGTGTAAATTTAAGCGATAGTAAAAGTAGTACTTCTCATGATAGATATTTTTTTAAAGGATATTTTGAAAAAAACATTATTTTTTTCATATCTGACGCTATAACTTAAAATCCGAAAAGAACCATCGAAAGCTCAAAATAAGTAGTTAGAAACCATTATTTTGTTCAGTAACTTGAAGGTAGACATAATTCGGAATTGAAAGGATATTTGCATTTTTTGTTTTACAAAAATTTAAGTATTAAAACGTATGCAGTACTCTCATCATGATTTTGGATGACTGTAAATACTACCACATTTCAACGTATAGAATGAAACCAAAAGTCAGCTAAATTGTCCGCTAAAAATAACGCACATGATGAAATATTGCAGTGGATTTTTAACATTAAATTATCTCTGACTACTTGTTTTTTATGCAGTTATTGTACTTTTTCAACTTTAAGGTAAACCGCTATCTATAGGCAATTTCTTAAACTAACATTTTGCTTAATTTAAATAATCGATTTTCCGAAGCATTTTCGTTCATTGCACATTTGTATGCCAATTTTTCATGTTTTTTTTAATTGTATAATTATGTTTCACGTTTCTGTAATATATAAGGTATATGCATTAATTGTTTCTATTCTGTAAATGTAAAAATCAGACAATCAGATCTCAATATCGATTTAACAAAATCCATTCATGAGAACGTATTCATTAAAATATTGCTACTAACAGGGGATGCTTGATGTGAAAAATACAAACAAAACTATAGTAATTATTTTTAAAAGTAAATATTTTTTGGATCAATTCTATATTAAATATTTACTTAAGGAATAACTTATATATTTTTGGATTTTCCTCAAAGCATCTAAATTTGTTTATTATATTCTATTTTTTGACGCTTATAGAATTGTAGATACTAAAAAGTTACATAATATGTTTTAAAGAATGTAAAGGATTTCTAAATCCTAAAGAGCATATTAAAAACGATGGGAAATAATAGCACAAAAAAAAAATATATATTATATAGATTTTGCTATTTTTGTTGTCTTAAAAAAAAAAAAACAAATTTTAGAATACTTTATAACACTTTAAATATATAAGGGCTTAATGCGATATTTTTCAATAGAAAGCGTTAAGCTACTCTCATATTTTAAGAAGTTGAAATAATGATTGTAGATGTATCCTAGAGAAAAAAAAATACATTTTCTTTTAATTCTGTGCTATGAAAAGTAAAATATATAAATCGAAATAATTAACTTTTTAGTATTTTTTTTTTCATTTTTATTTCATCTCTATGCTTGAAATTCTATTTGAAAAATCATGTTCTTATGATGAATACTGTTTTATACTGGAAAGTTTTGTGTCTGTCTTTCAAGAAAACAAAACATTCTGCAATTACACTAAAATTTTTAGACTTAAGCGGTTCAGTCCATAAGTAAACTACAGGGAATATACGTCGTCCGCATTTAGTGCAAACAGTTACTAGAAAAAAAAAAATCAATTTAAATCATTAACAGGTACCAATACCTATAATACCTATAGTTCCAATAAGTCTTAAATATAATCTTGTCCAAAAGGTACCAAGAAAAATATTTAATAGGTACAAGACCTATGGAATACAATGAATTATTTAAGAAATTATGAAACCGCATTACAATACAAAGGACTTTTTCTCTATCATTTTTACGCAGTCCATGTCTGGAACATTCCCTTATGTGTATTTTTAAACGGTTAACGATGTACCTTAATTTATGTTACAAACGCATTTCGACCACAAATAAAAATACAACGCATAACTGTGGGAGTGAGATGCAGATCACGCAACTGTTTAATAATTATTCAGGTTATATATTTTACTCTGAAATTAATACATTTCATTATTTCGATACTTTTGTAGCCCCACCAGTGGCCGAGAGGTTCTGCTCTCGAAGCTGGTAGACGGGAGGTGCTGGGTTCGATCCCAATCGCGCCCGTCGGCCTAATCGTTCGGAGTTTTCGTGGTTTTCTTCGAACCTTGGTTCTCCAAGCGTTAATACGGGTTAGGTTCCCTTAGAAAGACCTCCAAGGAAGGCACTCTCCCCCTTAGGGCCCATATCCCACGTGCAGATAATTGGCCGACATAAATACAACCAACCAACCGATACTTTTGTTAATACATGAACCCCGCATTTAGTGCAAATAGTTACTATAAAAATAATATTCATCTTTAAAGGGTACAGTCGTGGAGAAAAACAGTATACACCATCTACAAACTCTGCAGCTAATTATAATAGAAGAAAGCTACTGTTATCAAACGATTGGAAATAAAGTCTACTTTTAAATGATGTTTATAAAAATTGCTTAATTGGCAATCAACAAATCAAAACCAGACCTAACTTTGTCCAATGGCAACACGCCATTTTGATAATGTATTTTAAACCTTCGGTTCAAACTATACCTAGAAATTAAATTTCACTTGAATGATATGTTTTGAAATATAAATATTCACTATTTAGAGCTTCTAATGTTAAATTACATTTTCATATATATTTTTTTAATATCTCCTGAAATTATAATCCGAATGTTATAATTTTTTGTGCAATTATAATACTAATCCCTCCCCCTCCCCGAAAAAAAAAATTCAATTTGTAATTTTTAAAATTTTCTAATACGAATTATTAAATTAATATTGATGAAGGTGTGAATTATGAAATAAATATGAATTGCAACCTACAATTTGTGTGATTGATTTATATTTATTATGTATTTTCTTTATGCGAATTATCAATTTCAATTTTTTCTTTCAAGTAGTTTTCGAATTATGATTAAAAAACATCAAAATGATGGTTTAAGGTGACCAAGAAAGCATAATTTGAAAAAAAAAAATATTTTGCTCATTTTATTGAAACCTTTAGGCTGGTAGTAGTCAAACCATATTAAGCGAATGAAATGGTCGTATTGGCAAGAAATAATTCATCAACAGAAGGGACATACTCATTCTGTAGCATTTCAACAATCGAGTACCGAACTGCAATTTGGATACAGCCCCTAAAACATGCTCATTTTAAAATAATTAACATCTCTGAAACTAATCGCATTGACTTAATGAAAATTTGTTTTTAGGCTAATTGAAGATAGTAGAATTGATGTATGTATCCGAACCTCGAGATTGCTATTGAAAAAAGCAAAGTTTGGTTTCGTTTTGATATGTAGATAGAACCCTAAGTAAATTTTACATAGATGACTTAAAAGAAGACTTTATTTGTAATCTTTTGGTAGTAGAACTTTCTTCTACAATAAATCGTTGCAGAGTTAGTGGGGGTGTTTACTTTTTTTCCACGACTGTACCTATGAAATACAATGAATTGTTTCAGAAATTAAGAGACTGCATTACAATATAAAGGACTTTTTTGCATGTTATACGTAATCCATGTCAGGATCATTTTCTTAAGTTTATTTTAAAACGATTAAAAATGCAACTTAATTTATATTTAAAAAACCCATTTCGGTCACAAATAAAACAAAAATAGATAACTGTTAGAGTGAAATGCAGATCACAGGACTGTTTAATGATTATTCAGGTTATATATTTTACTCTAAATAACCCATGTCATTATTTTCTCATTCTTGATTACTTAACTTTTTAACCCTTTAACCGTTGGGCCCGGATTTTTCCGTTTCTAGAAATCATGTTAAAATGGCTGTAGACAAAAATATCTTAAACAGAATTTTATTTTGAACCATATATAGAAAGAAGTGATATTAAAGATATTAGAGCATCAAATTGCGATTGATATATATATATATCCTCGAATTTATAAACATTCTTATAAAAATACAGGAAGACCCTCGGACAGTGAAAGGGTTTTAAACAAGGAAGCAATATTGTGCAATGCAAATGATGCAACATTTATTTATCCTATTTCATTATTACTAACCTCATAGACTAACATTAAGTTATATTAATAATGCATCTTTTATCATACGAAAAATACATTTCGGCCGTAAATAGAAAATAATGGATGGCGGTTAGAGAAAATTTTGCAGTTTTTGTTTAAAAATAAATATTCAGATTATATATTGTACTCTGAATTAACATTATTTCTCAAATTTTGATAATACAACTTCTTAAACTAGGATGCAATATCATGAAATGCAAATGATAGATAATTCAACTATCCCATGTCATTATTTTTCTATTTTTGATAAAGTATGTATCTTAATTTATATTACGAATGTATTTTAATTTATATGAAAAATACACCTTGGTCACAAATATAGGGATAGGTTGTGACGTAGTTTGCAGTATTGTGGAATAAATATTTAGGTTGCATATTTTATTTTGAATTAATCGAGGTAATTACTTACCTATTTATGCTGATTTAATTTCTCAAAGCTAGGATTGTGTAAGGTACTGCAAAAGCAGAATTTATATAATACTTTAAATTCGTAGAATAATACTTTTTTCCAATGCTTGAGTGGCATGGTAAAAAGATGTGAGAAGAAATAAATTATTTTTATTTCAAAAGATGCTTCGAATGCAGTTTACTTCTAAATTTAATTTCGGTAATGATAAATTATTCAATAAAAGTATTTCATATTACCGCTACTAATCTTGCATAAATAAATCCATTTAATATATAAGAGCATCCTGGCCAGTTTAGCCTCGTTTTTTATTCTCAAATACGTAATTAAAAATCGAAATCCCTATTATTATTTTGTGCTTTATTTAATGACAGATATTTTGTGATTACGTAAAGTGAAAAAACTTCTTTCGGAAGTAGAGGTATAAATTCGGAATTTCTGAATGAAACAAAGGGCCAATTTGCCAACCCTGTATGAGAGATGAAACATCAATTCTTCTATAATTCTTGCAAATTCCTTTCCAGTTAATAAGTTACAGTTATTCTATGAAGTTCCAGCTTCTATAGGAAAGTCTAAGAACAGTCAGTAATGTTTGGGTTGCACTTAAAAAGTATAAACGGAAAAATTGTAATATTACTCGCGTGTCTCCATGTCCTTCTATCACAGCTATTTTTCTGGAAAACTATGGAACAGGAAAAGTTTAAAATTGTCAGAGATATAAAGGCTATTCGTCAAAATATTTAGAATATTCATGGATTATTAGCTATTCACAAATATTTTTGAAAAGTTTAGGAATGTTAATTAGGAAAAAAATTGTGCATATCGTGTGGTATATAGTTCGAAGGATCCAGTGGCGCAGCCACGGGAGGGGTTTGGGGGTTAAAACACACCCCAGAGCTAAGAAAAATTACTATAATTGCCTCATATGAATCAAAACCAAAATTAATATTTAAACGTTTTGGCGTTTTTCGAAATCTGCCGCTTTGAGAAATCAAACTCTATTCAACAAAGTGATTCAATTAAACGTCGAAAATTCTACTTAAAACTGTGAAAGCGCATATTACATGTATTGGTTTTGTGAAAATTGATTATTTGGACTAAGTCACTTTTTCGAGACGTTTTATGCTAAAAGAATGGTCATTTTCTGCCACACAGACGCTTTGAGTTTAAGTATTATACAATGGGCCATTTCTTAGTTATCCTGTCTTTGTTATCCATGTTCGAAACAATAATAGATCATCGAATTTCAGAAAAAACATGAAACATACACTTTGCAGATCTCTCTCAGTTTCAAACGCCCTGTTTTATGCTTTTTGCTCCCAATTATATCTAAGCCCAAGCTTTTTACATACCCAAGTAAAAATCTTTGTAAAATAAGAATTAAAAAAGTAGTAACTATAAAGTTGTAAAAAGCTATTTTTGATTGTGATTGAATGAATTATCGCAATCAGTGTGTCTTTCAAACCATTTGTTCCTTAGGAGATCTGTACACAAATTTAAAGAATATATTCCATTAGTTAGTAATGTAGCAACGAGTAATGGTGTTTGCTCTCGGAGAAGCATTGCCACCCGTGTCATGTAGGAAAGAAGCATTTATTGTAATTTCATTGAGTTATAGATAATATGTCTGTGAGTATGGATTTTGAAAAGGGAGGGGTTAAATGTAAAACATTTTCTTAGACTGTATAAAATATAATTATACACAATTTTATGCTAATCATGCATTAATTTAAATTAATAAGCACATTGTTAAAAATCTGCAGTTTTAGCTTTATAGTCACTCGCTATTATAGAAAAGGGTTACTTGAATATATTATGGAATATTATCATTATTTTTTATTATTCTCATTCTCATTATACCTTACAAGTAACCACCATGCCAAAAACCAGGCTTTTATACCAACTACACTAAATGGTCGAAGGTGACCGGTCACTTGCAATTTTAGACGTTTTGTTAAATATCTAGAATTAACCTGAAACTGCAGGTGCGTAAATAGTATAGTATAGGTCATATATTTCCGCGAAGATTTTTTCCCCGAAATCCCATAGGGGACCGTCAACAAATTGAAAAAGAATGAATATCTTTTGGATAAACCTGTAAAAACTAATGTAGCAAAAGCATTCAAACTCGATATTATTAATAAGTGGCTTATTGTAATAGACTGTGTTCATTTTTATGAGGATAGCATGTATACTCATAGAGAAATTAAGGTTTTTATAAAAACAGTCCCAAATTTCACCAAGTTTTTCGCTTATAATGTGCAGAGTTCTTATTATAAAAAAAGTTTTTTTCAGAAAATATGACAAACAACATTGTACATAATACCCTGCAATCAGAATTAAAAAATAATAAAAATTGAATGAAAAATGAGCAGGTTTACTAAAAAGTGTTTCACTACGCATGCGCGAATGGAATCAAAATATAATGTGCATAATGTATTAGCTAAGTATATAGAGCAAGTTTTGTAAAAGTCTCAAAATCCATAGCTTGAAAATTCTGAAAATTATCATCAATAGAATAAGCTCGAAATCCGTTGTCCCCAAAAGGAAGCAAAAAGATGAGGGGTTATATCCAAATATGTACATGCAATATTGTGTACACTATCTTGGCACTAATCAACAGACGTGTCTGTAATTTGTCGAGATATTAATTAAAAACCCATGTAGAAAACAACTGTACGGATCAAAACAGTGTTGCTACATTGTGACCTCCTATCGAAGCGTGCTTGGCACAGTGCCAAGTTTAAACTTTGTATAAGATCTTTGTTTTAGGTAAAGTGAAACATAATTATAAGCACTTTTTATTCCAACTGAATTCAGTTATTGAAGGCAAATATTAAAAAGATAATTCATATAATAATTGTAAGACATTAAATGTCAGTAATTTTGAGACAAAAATTGCTTATAATTCAATAAATAATTCATTTATAAGGAAAAAAACTTTTAGATTAGAAATCATTTCAATAATTATGTCTGAATATGCTTTTATTTTTAAAAATGAATAGAAAAGTTTCATGTTATTAAGTGTACTTTTTTTTATTTTCCTTTAAAATTGTCCACTATTACATGAAATATGATTTACAGGTGACTTTTCATGAGAATCCCTGCGACCTCTTTCCGAAGCGTGGTTGGTTCTTTACCAAGTTTAAACTTTGTGCAAAGTCTGTGTTTTAGAGGGAGAAATATTCATCGGTTTTCATTACAGTAGAATTAAATTATGGCATGTGGTATTGTTATATGTACGCAAGTAAATATTATCTTTGAACAGTTCTGATATTTTGTATGGAACCCTTTGTATGCGAGTTAAGTTCGCACACGACCGATTATCTTTTTAAATCCGTTCGGTAGTTCCAAAACTAACCCCTACAAAAAAAGGTTACTTCTTCATAATATTAGTACAGGTACGACTTCAGTTTGTACCCGGATATTTTTAGAGAACTTTAACAATAATAAAGATGTTTTAACGAAATTTTCAACAGATTTACGTTACTTAATGGCAAATTCGATGTCATGTATAGTACTGAAGTGCACAATAAAAAAACAATAAAATACCATGTTTAATATCAAATACATTCCAAAATATGGATTACCTAACTGAGCACTAATTCGATGTAAATTATGATAAATTCCACCAATTTTCGTGATGTTGTTTCATTTGACAAAAGCACGGTAAGTATATTGAAAATTTTGTTAAAATGGCTTCATTATTATTAAAGTTACAAACAAGAATTCGAGATTGTCTTGGAATGAAATCCTGTGTATTTTTGGTTGGACAAGTGGATTGGAATTCTGTTATTTTCTATGCAAAAATTATTTTCTGGACTGTACACTTACAACTTTTAAAGTTTGCCTCATCATCTTTAAACACTTTTTATAAATCTAACCTAGTTTGGGGTTATTTCATTGGTGCATTTTATGTTTTCTAACTCTAATACTGTAAACGCTGTTTAAATGAAACACAACCAATGTAACTGCGGGTAAAAAGCATTATGATTTGATTCATTAAAAAGACAGATTATATTAACCGGTGATTCAAATAACTGGCGAAAACCTTTATAAAAAAACTCAACCCCCCCCCCCACCCCGAATTCTGGCTGCGCCACTAGAAGGATCTACTAATACGGAACACAAAAAGTACATTTTTATCATATTAGTTATTATATTTTCAGAGATATCGTCGAAAAGTCACTTAAAAAATCCCTGCTGGCTCGGACTACAGGTGCAGATAGATTTTGCAGTTAAGTACTAATTTCACCAACAAAAAATAATCATTTTTAGGGATAAACCCACTTTAACAACGCTATTTGTCCGCTTTTTTTTTACGATTTAAATTTCATTTTTATATATATTATTCATTTTTATATATTTTTATCAGAATCATGTTAATGCAGTATTAAGAAATTTTTTTCCATGCTCAAGAGCTCGAAATTTTCTGACACATTTTCAGATTCATTTTTAAAAGGAAAATCATTTAACTTGCTGACGTGATTTTTAAGGAGATTTATAAGCGACCTATGTTATTATATTTTGTTCAATTAATTAGAAGTTTATTTATTCTTTTCTCAGTAGAATGATATTTTTCGTTTCCAACACAATCACTTCGAGAAATTCGGTTCAAAATGCCCAATTTGACACCATTTTTCAAAGTATATTTCCCCTCTATTAAAAAATCGGCCATTACGGCACATTACATAGTTTCTAAATGTTGATACCTGCCAATTGGATGAGTTTTTTCTTCAATCTCTGTGTATTTTTAATTTGCTTTTGCTGTAAGAATTGGTTCTATTAAAAACTTTTCAATATAAAAGTTGTAGATAATATTAAGAAGTTATAAAATAAATTCATGCGGATTTGACACCTTGTGTATTGACGAAGTTGTGTATTTTTTTCTTCTTCAAATCCCCCCCCCTCCCATTTTGTTTTTGTTTTTATTTATTTATTTTTTTGCTGTAAGAATTGGTACTATCAAAAACTTGCCAATATAAATGTTGTAGATAATATTATGGCAATTTATAATACATTTAATTGTATCTGATATCTTGAGAATTGACGAAGTTATGAATTTTTGTCTTAACAAACCCTATTTTTTTCTTCCCTTGAGCCCATTTTTAGTTTTATCAAAAAAAATGTCAACATAAATTTTTGGCCCATTTTTTAGTATTAATAATAACTTTAAACTGAGTCGATATGTATTATAATTAAGACGTTCAGGGTTTTTTCGTTTTTCACAAAACCCTTCCCTATTATTACCCCCTTGGTCCGATTTTCCCCATGAACGAACTTGACAGAGATTTTATGCCACTTAATTTTATGTATCATATTGGAAAAGATTTGTGCAGAATTATGGAAGTTATCGTGTCCATAAAAAGTTATGCATATATATAGACTGATAGATATGTATATATACAAATTTTTTTACAGGGGATGGTTTTGGGTTCTAGGGGTCATGATCGGTGTAAATCTGCAAATTTCCAAAACTCCAACATAGGGAAGATCCCAGTAGGTAGTATTTCATACGAAATCTACCTAATATTCTCCTCTCTTATTTCCAAATCTACAGAAAATAAAATTATGAGAATTTGTTGGTAATTATTGAAATATTAATTAAAAACGTATCTAAAAAACAGCGGTACTGACCAAGGTAGCGTTGCAACATTGCAACATCCTTTTGAAGCTCGCTTGGTACAATGCCAAGTTTAAAATTTTTACAAGATTTTTGTTGCATGGTACTCTTTGTGCGCGATTATTATTCGCACTTAATCGATTTTTACTGCACGTATTCACATTTATTTACAACACAAGAAATAACTCATATACTGTGTATTTAAGAAAATCAGATATATATTTTAAATTCTTACTCGTATTATCATAAATATGAAATATAACGTCTTTCATAGGAAATAATTTTCAAAAGAATGCTATAATCCATACGATCAAATAGCATTTTAAATTACATACGATTATGAATTATAAGTTACGTTTCCTACATTAGTTTTACTAATATAAATATCCAATTACAATTCCCAGCTGTTGTACTATTATATATATTAATTCACTCACAGGGTCGTTTATTGGGAGATTTTATGAAAGTTTCTCTAAGGAATAACGAATTATATTTGATCTGAGACACATTTAATACAAATTCCAAAGAATTATTTTAAGTTCGTAAGGAAATTTGTTCATCTCAAAATATATATGCAAGGTAAAATTTAACTTTAAAACTTTGTACTTTATGAGCAGAATAACGTCTCACATAGTATATATCGAATATTGTTTATTACAAGGAAATATACAAAATTTGTTTTATCTTTCTCATCAGAATTACTTTTATTGAACATCTTATCTGAAATGTCTATTTGAATTGCAGATTTCAGAATTATTTGAAACGACTTAGCTGCAACATGCTATAGTAATTATTTCTTGACCTTTTGCAGTGATGAAGTAAACTTGTAGTTGCGTTTCTAGTTTTCAGAAAATAAACCTCAATCTAGTAAGCACACTTCCTAATTATTCTCTCCTATTTTGAATTAGTTACTTATGTAAATAGCAGATAATTGGATTAGTTCTCACATTAATTATTCTCTTCGAATTCCTAAAGATGATATTATTCAGCAAAATAATATATATATATATATATATATATATATAAATTATACCAATCAGTAATTTCTGCTTACAAGAGATTATTATTATCAGTTTGTTAGTTCTTTAATTTTTTAGAGTATATTTATAAATATTTTACATACAGTTTCTACGATTTGTGTGAACGAAAATAATATATATAATATTTATTGGATAAATAAAATGTATGTCCCTTTAATCCTTTCCGACGCGGAGTAATTCTGTTTGTAAAATGATGGAATGACACCAGAATTTACAAACGATTTTATTAGAAAATAAAAACTTGCTTATTTTACTGTACTGTATAAATATAAATTTTTAATTAAATATTCTTGGGGCCGTTTGTCAGTTTTGGAATTAAAATTAGGTGTCCTTTTTTTGTGAACACCCCCTGCTAAAGGGTTAAAGGAATTTATACAGTCTTAACATGTTTATTTGTTTAACATAAATAATAAAAATGGCAAAACTATCTTTATAAATGATAGCAATGGAATATTGCAATAACAGAAAAAAATTAATCAATCATCACATAGATTAAAGTAAAAATTTTCGCTTAATAAAAAATATTTCAAAATATTATTGTATGTTAAGTTATAGCACTTGTTACAATGTTAATTTTCAAATCTGCTTTAAAAAAAAAGCATGTCAATTGAAACAATTTTTATCTGCGGTTATATCATATTTTTATATCTTGCTATGAATTGCATATAAGTTAAATTATTTTGAAATTATTTTATGATGAAAAAATTATTGAAAATTAAACACGAATTTTCATTTAATAAGCTAAAAATCTAAATGATCGAAAATCGAAAAATGTAAAAACAGATTATTAACCCACTTAAGTAAATGAAAAAAAAATGTATTTTCATAAATACGGTGCTTCTATCATGGATCAAAACTATAGTTTAAATAGTCTAAAAAATTTAGTAGCCTTTAAAAACAATTGATTTAAGCGATATAGATCTTGTGGTATCCAAAATTAAGTTTCTCTTATATGTTGTTTTAATGTTATTTCATTTTTTAATTTATGTGGTATTTAAATAAGATTCATGTTTGCATATGAATGCCTGGAAACCTAATTTTATTTCCAGAAAAGGATTAAAGGTGAAATCCATACCAATGAAAATTTGTTATTTATACAAAAACAACTTAGCATACACAAACTTAGTTTGCAAATACTTCAATCAGGATATGTTTAACAACATAGAGTAATCTGTGCATGTATTGTAATCCTGGAAAAAATATAATTTTTCAATTCTACTAGTTCAATTCAAAAAAACGTTCGTGGAATTTATCTTACAAAAATAGAGAAAATAAGATATTAGTGCATAATAGTTACTTTACGATGATGTAGTTGACGTATCATTGAATTAATTTAAAAGAAAATGAAAAGGGGGGGGGGACTAAAAAATTATTTTAGAGTTAAAAACATATTGTTTTGACTTATTTTATCCTTACTGTTAATAGATACATTTAACATTTTAATATACTTCAGATTGATTGATTTTGTAGTGCATATATAAATAAAAAATAATTCGATTCGTATTTTTGATAATTTTTGAGTAACTTTTTGCTTATTTTAATAAATAATATTAAAGGTGTTACATTTGTGATTAACTGCCTTAATGAATTTTTATATTAAAACAAAATTCTACAATTATTAAAAATAATTAAATATGAAAATTATTAAACAGAACTATTAGTTTTAAAAGAAAATTTTAATTACATGTAAGTTTCTCATTATTGAACATTATGAATCAAGTTCTATTAAATTGGTTTTCGTTTAATGAAACATTTAAATACATTCATTAAATGAGTATAAATTATTAGTTTTCTAATGATATTTATAGCAATTATTACATTATACTGAAAAAACGTTTAAGTGATTGATGCATCTATCTAATAAGGACGAAATTCATATTCTAATTATGCACGCAAGAATTAATTTCGAAAATACATTCATATATTAATATCTTAACGACATTGTCGTTTACAAATTCTTGCTTTTAATTTTCGGCAGATATTAAAGTACGCTTTATCTATAAAATATAAGTATGAAATAAGTATGCTTTAATTATACTGATTCAATTTGATTATATATATATATATTTATATCTTCTTATATATGTATGCAATTTTTTTCTAACTACGGTTTTGTTAACTGTAACTATGAAGTTTAGATGATGTGATTTAAATAAACTTTTTTAAGTATCTAAAGTATTTTTACTTGTCATATTGTTAAAAAAAATCTAATTTTTACTTTCGTTGGTTTGAAACAATTTTTATTGATCTTAATTTTAAATTTTCCTTCAATCCAAAAAACTATTTATTGATTGTAATTTTTTGTTAGAAATATTTTGAAACATTATGCATTCATGTATGTTGTTGATGATGTCTTCAATTTCAGTTCTTAAAATTTGTTTTGTTGCCGCATATGATTGGATAAATACATTTGCTTAGTAGCGGTAAAAACATTGGCATAGCCTGTGATTACTCACTAAAACAATTCAATTTAATTGTACAAGGAAACATTGCCCTTGAAAAAGTGTCATTTTTTATTTGTATGTTTTTTTCTATTGACAAGTTCTTCCAGTGCTTTTGTGATTCCAACATTCTGCGCTTTTGAACTTCCAGCATTCTGTGATTTTCGTCTTTCAGCTTTCTGTGTTTTTGCATGTTTAGATCGAAATTACTTACGAAATACTTTTAACGATAGATGGCCATTTTACAGTATCATATTATGAATTAATGCATTATTTTGTAACTAGATTTTATGCATACAAAATGTAACTAATTTATTAAAATTGTTAGTATTAAAACTTGCCTAAACGACAACTGTACAAGCTATAACATCTTTTGACTTTCAGAGCTGTCAGTAAGACATTTTTTAAAGTTCCTAACCATTTCGTTTTGAAAGGTTTATCTATATACATTTTACTTGTTCGTTAAAATTATTTTAATTTCTTTAGTTAAAAAGTATCTTTAGTTTTAAATTCTTTTTAATTTCTTCGAAAATATGTATATATATATTTGCATATGTATCTCTTATTAAATTAATAACTTTTTTCTTGGATACCTTGTCTATAAATTACATGTTCTCTACATAATCTTCTGCCATTATTATCAATAAAAATGAGAAACTAAATTTTTAAGGCTATTTACTGTTCTCACCGATTAATAAAAACAATTATATTGTCCCTAATCACAATTAGCAAAAGAAATTTTCTGCATACAGGGTGTTTCATAAAAGATGAGGGAAACTTTAAGAGGTGAAAGTACACATCCAAACAAACAACTTTCATCAAAAAATGCATAGTCGGAAATAAAACGCCAAGTTGTTGGCACATTTGGATACTTGGTCCATGGAAACGTTAAAGCTCCTTTCCTGTTGACAGTTATTGGGAGAAGAAGGACACTAATAGCATGCAAATGTTGTATGGGAAAGAAGAAGAACATGTATGCACGATTATTGCATAAAAGTCGCTAATTCAAATACGCAACTGTCAATCGCTGTAGAAACGTATAGGAAGATGTTGCCCTTAACCAATAGGGAAAAGGCTGATATGCATTTTATCTACGGAACTGCAGGTGGAAATGACTCATAGGATCAACGATTGTACAGAGAGCTTTTGTCACTTGCTTTTCTACTTGCTTTTGTCACTTGCTTTTGCTTTGTGTAACAACATCACCTTCAGCATCCTCTAGCACATTTGCGTTTTAATTCCGATCAAGCATTCTTTGATTTTATTTTTTCGATGTGTACTATCACCTCTTAAAGTTTTGACCATCTTTTATGAAATACCCTGTATGTACCGCGAACTCTTCGCGTTTTGATTACGAGGTCGGTACATGTATCTCCCAGTGATTATTTGTTTATTCCTTTCGTACCACGTTTTGATAATTTTGATTAATAATCTCTGCCATACACTTACATAAGTATATTTACAAGAGAGATCTACCTCAGAGAATTTTTTTTTTAAATTGTGGTACGAGACGGAACTACAGGTGGAAATGACTCAGAGGATAAACGATTGTACAGAGAGCAAGTTTTCTACTTGCTTTTGTCACTTGCTTTTGCTTCGTGTAACAACATCACCTTCAGCGTCCTCTAGCACATTTGCGTTTTAATTCCGATCAAGCATTCTTTGATTTTATTTTTTCGATGTGTACTATCACCTCTTAAAGTTTTGACCATCTTTTATGAAATACCCTGTATGTACCGCGAACTCTTCACGTTTTGATTACGAGGTGGGTACATGTAACTTCCAGTGATTATTTGTTTATTCCTTTCGTACCACGTTTTGATAATTTTGATAAATAATCTCTGCCATACACTTACATAAGTATATTTACAAGAGAGATCTACCTCAGAGATTTTTTTTTAAATTGTGGTACGAGTGAATATATAAATACTCGTCAGTACTATCTAGTAATAAAAATATTAATGAAAAAATCTTGAATGCAGCATCTTGAATACCTTCAGTCTGACAAGGAACCTTCTGTAATTTTCCGTTCCTCTATAGATATTGCATAAGTGTTTAATGCACTTTAACATATTATTATCAAAAATTGTTTTGATGGTAGTTCTGAGACATGTCAAATTATATAAATCTGAAACTGTTTCCACAACTGCCTTAAAAATCGTTGTTACAGCAAAGTGACAATAACAACAGGTACAGCAATAAACTATAATCATTAAATGACACATGTTTACGTTTAATTATTTTAGAGCTCACACTTTGTCTTTTAATACCATTACATTTTTTCAAGAAAACATTTTTTTAGATTTTTTTTTTATGTTGTACAAAACATCAGCTAGTTTTGTTGATAATGTCATACAAATTTACCACTTTTTTTCCCTCTGAAGTACTAGAGTTCTAAAAAACGGACCAGGGTAGCTCTGTTCCATGGATTGAAATATAGCATTAATAAGTTTATAAAAATAATCACAGAATGTCTAGCTAATTATATACTAGATTATAAAATTTATACATGAAATTGTACTGAAATAATAATACAAATTTGCAGTAAACATTCGTTTAACATAAATAACAGTAATAATAAAGGGGGTAGATATATTTGGTTGCAAAATAGAAGTTCTACTTACAATGGTACAGCTTTGAATAAAGCTCTAAACTGTTATTGGGACTTGGTTGATTTTATAGCTCTTTAGGGCACAGTT
The DNA here is from genome assembly GCA_963932465.1 of Maratus speciosus. Lineage (NCBI taxonomy): Eukaryota > Metazoa > Arthropoda > Arachnida > Araneae > Salticidae > Maratus > Maratus speciosus. The sequence continues at coordinate 537,410,068 of OZ010786.1, read as the reverse complement.
AGAGAACTGATAAAAATTGACTGCAAAAATTGTATTGATTGACATTACAGTAAGATAACTTCCTGTTTATGCAATTTTTGAGGCCACCTCTTGTACTATTAACCTTGAAGTTTTTTTAAAGTAGCTTAACGTACAAATTAGTTTACAATAAGTATAAAATATTTCAAAAAGTAAAAAAAAAAAAACCTTTCAAGAACCTACGAATTTCATTTTATAAAAATACTACATTATAATTACATTTTTCGCTGCACGAAATTGGTTTATTTCGTTACCATAGAAGTTTTCCCGGCATCCCTGGCCGAATGTTATTTTTGACGGCTGTGGTTTGGATTCGTACTACCATGTTTTGTGACTTATTTTCCTTTTGGCGTAAAATTAATAATTAACAATTGATTAGTTTAAAATTAAATCTAAAGAATAATATATACTATAATACGATTTATGCAGACACATTGTGTCTGTTCCCTAACTTTGACATATAAGAGGGCATTTCGAAAAGTAAAGATACACTGTACGCCGGAGGAAAAGAAAAGTTTTGGCAAGCAAGTTGGCAACACAGGTGTTAACCTTGAACCGTTAGTTTTCTCCTCGCGGTCGTTCGGCATTTCAACGTTGATTCTGATTGGAGTAGGTCGTGTTTAAAATGGTTCCCCCGATTCAGAATCCCACCAAATGCGAAGTGCGCTCCGTCATACGTTTTCTTCATGCCAGAGGTCAGCGAACAGTGGATATTCACAAAGAAATTGTTTCTGTTTATGGGAACGTTATGAATCGACAAAATGTAACGAAATGGTGTCGTCATTTCTCTGAAGGTAGTACCGATGTTCATGACGAACAAAGAACAGGTCGCCCATCTGTGATCTCTGATGCCCTTCTTCAGAGAACGGAGGAAGCAATTCGTGCGAATAGACGTCTCCTGTTACCTGAAGTCACATCTTGGAGGAAAATCATTCCACGACGTTTATGAGATCAAAGATGAAGTTGAAATGTTTTTCCGACAACAGGCTGAAACCTTCTATGACTGTGGGATACAAAAGCTTGTGCCCCGACTTAACAAATGTTTGTATAACGGAGGTGATTATGTCGAAAAATAATAAATAATCCAGTTAATAAGATGTAACTTACGTTTTCTAAATAAATGTTTTTTTAAGGAATGCGAGCCATTGTATCTTTACTTTTCGAAATGCCCTCGTAGTTCTGTAAATTAGGTCTGCTATAGTAGTATATAATAGGTCAGCATCAGATCTCAATGCTAGATGCGAGCATCAGCAAATTTGTTCACTTGTTATCCTGCATTCTCACACATTGAAACAGTTCCGATATTTAGCGTGAACAAATATAATATATATGTATTACATTCTATTACATTCTTTCTATTTCTTATGTGAATTTTTTAATGTCCATTTCCAAGGAAAAATTTAATGTATCACACCTTTATTAAAAAAAATTTGACTAATACTATCAAATGCATCAGTTAGAAACTCCCTCTTCCGGACCGTGATACTTTTTCCGCGATCAAAAACTACAGAATAACTATTCTGTTGAATATTATATTAAAATAATTTAAAAATTTATATAATTTTATATAAAATTGGTATTCTAGTTCTTTACTTGTGTGTATTCCTTCCATATATTTTGAATTCAATATATCGTTTTGATATAAAAAAATAATTAATATGCTTTGACATATTGATATATGTACATGCTATTGATTATAGTAATAGGAGTTCAATTTCAAGTTTTTACGCATGTTAATTGCTAATAGAAAAAAAATATTAGTGCTGCAGTTTTTAATTATTTCATGAAACCGCAATGAATTTCCCCAAAAAATCAATTTTGATACATTTGAAAAAAAAGATAAGTTTTCTATGAATGTAAAAAAAAATTAATAATACTAAAAAGTATAAAAATATTACATCTAAATAACTTTTCTTTATTATGCATTTTACTGATTAATTTATATAAAATTATTAAACATTATATAATAAAATATAAAAACAGCAAAACAATCAGTGAATTTAATAAATATTTCTAAATGACATTTTTTTGTGATTTTTTCGCGTTATGAATGGAATCCAGTGAAACGTTATACATTCAGAGCAATTGCCATATAAATGCAGTTAATTGAATGGCAATCCATTTAGGTGACTGAAAAATAAAAGATCACAAGAAAAAATAAGATATCAACCAGTCCATTATCACACTTTTTCTCTTAATTTACATGAATGCAATGATTAGAATATTTAGTATTGAGATTTGTAAATTTACTTTAAACTGATGAATTCAAAATTTTCATTCTTTAAAGGAAAATAATATAGACTCAGCGACTGTGCCGATTATATCAATTTAGCATGTTTATTTGTAATAATTTTACGTTTTAAGATTTTTTTTTATTAAATTCAATTATATATACACAAACTTTCTTTCGACTAGTGCCCATTTTAAATATCATAAGTATTATATACAAGTTTTAAGTTAAAATATAAATTTATGTTATTTATATTATTTTGATACAACTATGTTTTCGTTCCTTTTTTAATTGTTATAAAAATAATGTAGTATTCGAAAATTAGTAACGATCACATATTAAAAAAATATTGTGTATGTTAACAGACATATTTTTTTGGACTGATATTATTTAATTATTATTATGTATTTCTTAGTATTTTCTAACTTTCGTCCATATTTTGGATAAAATATTCTGATGTTATAATAAATATTTTATGATAAGTTGTTAGTTATTTTCCCTCTTTTTCCGTTTCTGTTGTTTTTAAGTGTTTCCATGCTCATTATCATGAATGCTACAGTCATTAAATTTGGAAGTCTTGGACTTCCAAATTGCACCAAGCTTGCACGATAGTGCACTAAGCTTGCACGATAGTGCACTAAGCTTGAAAATGAAATATTTTGTTGAGCTACCTAGTGACCCTTCAAACTCTGCACAATACACCATTTGGTCCAAATAACAACAAATAGCGAGCAACTTTGGCGCAGCCAACTAGCAAACAACAAACACGTACAGAACAAGGGTAAATCAGTGGCCAGATGGCTAATTGAAAACATAGACATAATATCACAGTTGGAAAATAAAAAAAGAAACACACACACACACACACACACTGACCGATTTCCAGCGGGACACCCCACTCCACACTAACAATCTGTCTGCTTCAGGTTATTAAAAAAAATGCCCACGTTGAATATTATTATGATACGAATTTCGGAGCAGCATACGAAAAAACCTCTTCATGCGCAAAAAAAAGTTAAATAAATTGTTATATCTTTTTTTATTGTAATTTATAATTTTTTTTATTTAATGTATTATTATTACTTTTTTTGACAACCGCCTCTCTTTATATATGCGCTTTCTGCACGAGCTAATGGACCGGCCCCAATTTCAAAGCCCAGGGAGCCAGTTTTTACCCGGTGGGGTACGGTAGAAAGGCGGAGTCTCACGCCTCTTGCAACGTTAAGCTTGTCTAACGATTCGGCTCAAAATTAACACACGCTGCAACTTGTCTATCTGCGGAGCCCCATTCTTTGTTTTCTCTACCCCCCCCCCCCCCACCTGTCACTAAAAATTGTCATTTTCATTTGACAAGTATGCATCAACAATTAGGCTTCAAAAAATTCCAAGCTACCCCAATTAGATAGGGAGGCGGTGGCCAAGCTGGTAGAGCATTATACTCGTAGCCGTTGATCGAAGGACCCAGGCTAACTGCCGGCTAAAATTCCATCACGTACGCTAATGGCGTCTGGTGCATGTAAATTCCGTCGTGGGTGCAAAGTCCTCCTAGTTACCTGTGAATTATACCTCTGGAAGTATTCACCTGGCCTTGCCAGGTGAAGGTCTCGTCATCTGATGATGGTACTAAATTACGAAACCAACTGAGTGGCAATGCGCAGGTGCCAAACAACAGGATATAACGTTAAGTAACCGGCAAAACAAAGTATACACAAAACCAGCAGCAGGCACTGCAGATAGGATGACGATCGAGGCAATGATGCCAGGTTTACTGCCGCTTTGCGGCAATTAAGCGATCACCCGCCCTGATACCAGGTACTAAACCCATAAAGCTGGGACAACCCGGAAGGTAGGGGACTGGTCATTGGTTATAAAGAAAGAAAACTTCGCAGAATGAAACAAAACAGTCTGACAGAAGAATCGAAACTTTCAGTTTTAACTAGAACAAGACATTAGACTTGTAGACTCTGAGTGCCTAACCCTTTGAATGACCTATTTTAATATCTGTAACGTACCCAAAAGTCAATGTTACTAATTGAAATGGATTTAATCGACGATTTTATTTTTTGCTATTGTCTTCCAACACAGCGGTTAATATAAATTGCTCATATGATACCATGAGACGACAGTGCAAAATAATTTTTTATACAAAAGTATTCATCATTTGAACAGTTTCACAGAGCTATTGCTAAAATAAACTGCGTATGTTCTGTAACATAAAAAATGCTGCTGGATAATAAAAATAGATTATTTTTAATAAATGTAAGTTTCTATACTTCGCGTTTTTTAATTAGAGAATTGACAGTATTTAAGAGAAATATGTAATTTTCTGTTTATTGCTTATTATCTTGTAGTCAATATTATTTTATGGTATCAATTTTTATAGATAATTTTTTACATGCTTAAAGTAGTGCATACGTTCGGCAGAGTAGATATTTTTGTTGATGCACAAAGGGTTATGATATTTGGTAACGACAGTCGTGAAAGAAACTATGTAATCTTTCATGATGATATCTGTGAAACTTCCTTTTATGTTGAAATTGATAGGACTAGTTTTAATTTTTATTATGTGGTACGAACAATCTTAGACAATTATTGGTAAATGTAACATTAAAGTAATGCCGGACTAAATTCAAGAAACTGTTCCGCTGAATTGTAATGTGCATATTAGGGTGCTCTAAGCTTGGACATGAAATATTTTGTTGAGAGCTAAGGACAAAGCTTATGAACATATGTTATGTAAATGCACACAGCAACTGCATTCATAGAGTAGAAGATCCCTGCACAACACATCTTGCAATCTTCATAATGACTATGTTTTATTTCACAAAACCTTTTGTATTGCAGCTTATATTTTGAACAGGAAATTCCAATAATGTTTGATGCAACTTTCATCAGAGGATTAACTTGACTAAATTTTTATCCAAAATTTAAACAACACCGTCGTATAAAACATAAAATATTTAACCCGGGCAGTGTTACAACTAAATTTAAAGCACTCACGTGTAGTCGTAAAAATTCTTAACAGAATCGCCACCTAGTAGAAATGATCACTCCCTCACGTTATTTTGGAATATGGGGATTATTATAAGACAATATTACCCTCATAACTACCAACTCTGAAATATATATACGTTATTTTCAATATTTCCATGCATTCACACGTGCTCACCTCATCTACAAGTAATGGACAAAAATTTGAGATTAAAATCAGTTGAAATAGATTAAAGGGAACATTTACACATCTAACCATTTACACATCTACACATATAACCAGACGTATACGTCTGGTTTTATTGACATTACCTTATGTATTTTGATTGTATGTTTAAACATTGATTTTTGGTGATTTATATTTCCACACAAGTTTTTATTTACTATACATTTTATATCGTAACCCATATAAAGACTTACAGAGCCTTCTGTTTTTGACAAATCAAATTTTTGATATATTTTTTTTCACATCTCTATTTTTTATTTATCCACACATTGTTACTTATTTTACATAAGTAAGAATTCAGAATTTTTATGATGAAATGTAAGTTAATTTAACGTTTAGTTCCCAGAAAGAATTTAGATTATAAATATTAAGGTTCAATCAAGTTTTGTGCACTGAGAGATACATTTATTGAATAATAATCTGAAATAATTTATGTGCAATATTAAATGTTACTAGAATTTATAATTAGTGATTTTTTTTTCTGGTTTCTTTTTCTTTGCTAAAGTAAAATAATTTCAATTACAAACCGAAAGATTTTGTGATTCAGTTAAAAATGAGAACAGTAAAAAAATATAAACGTAAGCGAAGTATAAATTAAAAACTATGTATTAGTATTCTAAATATAATTTCAGGAAATTGTAATTAGTTTTATAAATTTTAAACATTGCAAAAAAACTGAGAAAAAGTAAAGAAATAAAGAAAAAACATAAATGAAATGTAATAAAACTTTTTGCATGAAGTAATTTTAATAATTATAAGATAAAATAATTATATTCATGCGAAGGAAAAAATTCTATGGTGCAAAATACATATTCTAACCAAATTATCTACCGGGAAACTAATTAAACCTATTTTGACAAAAGGGCTGATTACGTAGGGCAATGTAAATTAATGAAATTAAAATTCAACACTAGCGCTTATTTCTTAAATAGCAACACTGGTGCTTACTTTTTAATAGTAATACTAGTGTTTATTTTTTAAATAAAAGGAGGAAATGGAAACACAAGAAAAGAATATCTTTGCATTATGATAAAATGGCAAGTAATTTAGTAATGTAAATTTGTTTTTATGTATGGTACATATACTTTTTTATTACTTTGCGAAATAACTGACATGCGTGCACTTGTAACACTTGATTAAAAATATATAGTGCCACTTAAAATGAAATTTGTCACTTTGCTACTTAAATGAAATCTTTACATATATAAATAAGCTTATATCAACAAAATTTCTTTTTATGTAATATGCATACGTAATGTGCAAAAGTGTGTTTTAAAGTTATATAAATTCCTTTATTCGGCTTCTGAAATTTTATTACATTTTTCGATAATGGATGTGATGCAGTTGAAATTGCATTTATATCTAAGATTCCACACATAGAAGTAAAAATGGGGAAAACAAATCCCATTAAAGTAAACGCCAAAGATATAAGCCGAGAGATGGCTGCACAGACCATCACCTCATCCAGTTGGCGGCTAAAATTCCAGGATTAGACAGAAATTGATTAGCATATTAAAATGCAACTTATCTGCAAAGTCATATATCGGTGGAAATCTTCAAACATGATTTTATTAATTGATCCCAGTGTGATTTTATCATTGAGTTTGCCTGTACTCAAAGGTATGAAAACCTGGAGGACTGAGAGCTGGAAAACACAATGGTAAACCTGCCAGTCAACCAGTAAAATCGGTTTTGCAGGTGTTTTCCACCAAGATACGACTTGGCAAACCAGTTGCATTTTAATTTGGAATTTCAGTTTTAACTAATCCTTGAATTTTAGCCGTCCACTCGATGAGGTGATGGTTTGTTCTGCCGCCTCCCAGTCTAATAATATATATATATAGTTTTTAAACAATTTTAATATTTGTATTATTTGTAACTTTTCTTAAGAATTGAAATATTAAATACGATATTCTAAAAACGTGCACACGTGATTTTTGTGGCAGAAAACACTAAATATTTATAATAGTTTGAGTACCATAAATCGGCATGGTAGGTCGTAAAACAATCGGATTTATTTCCCGTGTCTTTCTTGATGTAAAACAACAACAACCACAAAATAATAATAATATAAGTTAGTGGCAAAATTAGCTGTATAAATAATTATGCAGGCTCTTGTAAAAAAATAAATTCAAAAATTTAAACTGTATGCGTTTTGTTTACTTTTCGTAATTGGCTGTATATTTACGTCATTAGCGGTTTAAGTAATCGCAATTAATTGTATTTTGAATCGCCATTCTATAATAATAATAATGAATGATATGTATCTAATGGAAGAAAAAAAAGCATTATACATACAATTATAATTTTTAATATTAGAGCACAAATGGAAATAATCGCAATTGAATGTATGTTTCCATAATTTGCGATTTAAGAATAAATAGCAATTATCTATATTTTGCATCAAATTTCGATAATAATAATGACTGATATGCAGTTTATCGGAAATCATTATACAGAAAATTTTGATTTTCACTAAATGAGCACAAATATTTTTCTCCATTCTTATCTATTAAAAGTAAAATTATAAGGATTTAGTGCAAATAATAAATTTATTATAAGTAACAAGAAAGAGAGAGAGAGGAAAAAAAAATATTTTTTAAGAATTGGTTCCACAAATTTCAATGGCTTCTTTGTTATTAAATCTTTGTTAACGTTATACAAGGTGTAATACAACGTGTTAATTTTCTACATTTTAAAATCTAAATGTTAAATTTTAGTTATTTTTACAAGTTGAAAGTTAAACTGAAATCGCCAAATGCCTGGGTGTTCCATGTATCTATTTTAATACATGGTAATAATTTAATCAATAGTTCTATTTCACAGTAGTAATTTTCTTAAATGAAAATATTGATGGCATACTTATATTTATGGCATTGCACTGTTGGGCTTACTTCTGGCCCCAATTTGTGTGACATGGTTATCAATGAGTTGAAGATTAAGTTGAGTCAATAAGACTATGTTAATAAATGGTAGTTCAAAACATGTGTATTGATTTGGGTTAATGTAAATACAACAATAAAAACTATATATTTCTTAAGATGCATAACATTCTAAAACTGCACTTTGTTGAAAATAAAATCATACATTAAAGAAAATGGATAAAAAGTCCGTTTATGCATACTTAAAAATAACAAAATTATTAATATCTTAACGAACACAATGTGCAAAATATTTTCAGAAGCCCATACGTAAATTATTTAGAATACAAAGAATTTCCAGATTATTTTTTTAGATAAAACACTTATGTATCTTTCTTAAAAAAATGAAATGTTTTTTAAATTAAAGCGTTTGTATATAAAACATATTTAAGCATTCTAGAAAACAACTAAGAAAATCTATTATCTTAATAATAATATTTGTAATCTATCTAAACTCTAACTTTCCTAAGTTACATTTAAAAAAATGAAGAAAAAATACTCATTTATTAATTTTAAGCATGTTTTACAGAGCGACATTCAGTTTAGAAAAACCAGTTTTGAAAAAAACAATTAAGCAAAAGAAAATACACATGTTGTTTGGCTTGACGCACGCTTACTATTACTTACCCAAAGGGATAACAAATTTTTACGAATAGTGATCGTGCATTATCTATTAAAAATAATAAAACTAAATATAAGAACTAATTATTAAAAATTGTTTTACACAAATATTTTTATTTACTTTTTAAATAAAATCCATCATCTTGAAAATATTATGCAAAGTATTTCGTTAAAGTTTCAATGCGATACATTTTACTTAAAAGATATTTATGAAAAAATTAATTTTCAACGTATTAGAACAACAATGAAAATTTTTAAAAATAAATTCTTAAAATATTTCCTTTTCAAGTAATACATTATAAATAACTTCGAGGAATTGATTTATAACCTACGCAAACTATTTTTCTTAATGCATTTTTTTAAAAGTTAAAAAGCTTTCTTCCAAGAAATATGTTTTTCTAATAATTTCATCTGGAAAAATATATTTTAGAACAAGAAAATACCACTATTAATAAAAATACGTTGTAATTTTAAATAAATAATTATTTTAGTGTCGGTTTTTCTGTAAACAATTAAAAATAATGGAAAACGATTTTAATCTATTTGCTTCATTTAAAAATTATTTTTTTATTTGAAATATGTGTATTTTTAAAAACTCATACACCTTGTTACAAGTCTTTACATTTTTGGAAGACTTACTTATTGTATTATTTTTAGAATGTTGTTGTTAAAATGCGGAATATATAGCATAGAGAATAAATGATAGGTATACAAAAATTAAAAGTATCTATGCATCCTAATTAATATCTTGCAATTTGCTGTATTACGTTAATTAAAATTTTACATACAGGTTGTAAAATGTATAAGTAAACAAGTTTTTTTTTTTTTTTTAAATTTGTGAATATATACAGTCGCAATATTTATAAGCGTTGTTTTACACAGGTAAATGGATATGTGATGCTCAATGAGATCATTCTTTGCATCCCAGCGGCGAAAGTCAGAACTAACCAATTATATATCGAAAAATATATCTGAATCCTTTTATTTAGAAATTTATTCGTCATCATCGTTTTAGTAGGAAATGGCGATTCATGTGTATGAATGGCCTAAAACTAAAGGGAAAAGGCGTACACCAGTCGAAGAGATTTTCAATCAATGGGTATTAATTTAAATTCTGACAAAAATCTTATTTTAGTCTCTATTAATCAAATTGTTTGATTGTAATTCCTAGACCTTTTTTTATCTCATTATTTTTCTGTGTAACGAAACGACTATATATAATTAAACATGACTTAATTATAAGACATTAAAGTTAAAAGTATATTTTGTAAAACATAATTTATTATTATAGTTATTTAAATTAAGAATGATAAATTAAACGAAAAATATCAAATTATTTTTAATAAAAATAATTCCATACAACGATATCTTATTAATATTTTTTTTTCTAACGTTATCATCTTCGTTTCTATTTCTCATCATTGCGTGTATTGTTTTTTCATTTTGATAACAGTACTACAAAGGAAATTATCATTATGCGTATAAATATTATGTCAAATAAACTAACTGATTGTATTCTTGAAGAAATCATATAACATTGTATTAAAACTTAGTTTTAGTGTATTTTTTTTTGTTGCACGAATAATATGCATCTTAAATTTTATGTATTCTAGAAATATGCATTCCCTTTTGAGACGAATGCTTCCGTTGAGACTCGATTTGCCGGGCAGTTGCAATTGGACCCTGTTGCACGACAATGCAATGGCTCACAGGTTCATTCTTGTGCAGAAATATTTCGAGAGAAAGCAGATTGTGCGCTTCAACCACCAACCTACTTCCCAGATCTGTTTTCACGGAGTACTTTTTATTTCCCAATTTCAAATTGAACATTGAGATTCAGCGTACGAGTCGATAGATGACCTTGAAGTGGCTGTGACATCAGAACTCAATAGTGTTGTAATTAATGCGTTCCAAATGTGTTTACTGCCCCGTACACCCATTCTAAACGATGTATGGAATTGGGTGGAGATTACCTAGAAACTTAATATCAAATATAAGTACAATCTCAATGTTATATGGTCTGTATGCGATCAGTCCTGTAACTTATTGAAGGCCCTGTGTATGCTAAAGATATATTTTTTCAGTTTTATCACAAAGTAGTGCTAAAAATTGCATCTGTCCTGAAAAAATAGTATACACTAGCTTAAAAAAGAAAGATAAAAATCGAAATTAACTTTTAGAAAAATTAGGCAAAATTATTCACCAAGTACAGTTTATGATACACTTTCCATCACCAAAAAATATTATTAAGAAATTTCATTTTTCAGACAGTGAAATTAGATCTTTTTATAGGCAGTTTAAAAAAAGCAACGCAGTAAAAATCCATTTTAAGCAACTGCAGTCTATATTTGGTAGAGTATGCGGATTCTTTCTAGCCCTGTATCAGATCTATAGAATTTATTCTCATCAGTTAATAACCTGAAAATTATATACAGTGAAGAGCCACCTGTCATTCCATTGACAAATTGGACCTTATGAAGGGTTGGCCTTGAATAAGGGTGACAAAAAAAAGTAAAATAAGGAAATCAGAACCTAAATTGGTGAAAAAAACTGTTTATTAACATTTTCAAACTCCATACATTATTGAAAAAAATTTCTATTGAAGTTTATTTACTTTTCATAGTTTTTTCGCAGACAATTTTAGTTTCAAATGCTTCTTTTATTTTATGGAACAAATTACTTAAATTTGCATTATTTATGAATGCATTAGAATAAGATATTAGTTTATTTATTTCTGTTATTGTTTCCTGACAGGAGTAAAAATTGTGCATCAATATCCATTCACAGTTTTAGTGGTTTTACACGTTTTATTCGTTTGTGTGCCCACTACAAAGGTTAATCCAACCCTTACAGGTTGAAAGATCAAACAAAGTGTGAGGAACACCTGCTTGTTTCACTTTTTAAAAAGTTTGTTGTCCTTCATTGTGTTATTAATTCTTCCCATCTCCCCCTGCCTCTTTTGTTGCAAGTGCAGTCGTGTGCTGAACTTTTATATTTTGGTTCAGGAATTCACTACACCTGTTTAGGATTTAAGGAAAATGTGAAAACAATATCCTTTATGAGGGGTAGGTACGGCCCCTAATAGGAGTAATGTTTGCTATATCATAGCTTCATTGAAATGCACCACAAATGGTTTTTCTTGATAGATAATAATGTAATGGAACCTTTCTTCTTCGTCACCGGTAAAAGAACAATAAACTGTACTTTTTCTATATGCCTGGGAAAATAAGTTGAAGTCAATCGCAGTTATGCACATTAATCATGATGTTGAGAAATCTATACTTTTTACAAATACCCCCACACAATACACATTGAAGCAACACATTTAAGAAAGTGTAAAATGTATGTGATTCAGAGTAATCGGACCAAATTAAGACTGAATCTATGTATATATATATATATGTATGTATACAGAATGTATACAGAAAAAGATTATTTCAAGAATCAAAAGTAAATTTGCTTCATATACTTTTTATGTTTTCTGTACATCAATAACTCGTTTATGCATAGCTGTAATAGGGATTATTTATGGAATATTATACTGTATTTTATCTATAATTTAATCTATGCGTAAAACCAGCATTTTCGTTTATACAAGAAGTTTATCATTATTAGAAGGTAGTGGAGAGGAATGGGACATCCAAGTAAAGGGAGGAATGGGACATGCCCAATTCATTCTTTTTAATAAGATGAATTTAGATTGCTAATATGAAAATATTTTTAGAGGGTAATATATTAATTATAACATTGCTAATATATGCATTTATTTCGAAAAGTAAATAAATTGAACTCATGATTTTTTAATGTAATTTGTGATGGACAATCCTGAATTTTCCTGCCAGTGAAGAAGATACGGGAATTTGATATTGTGACACAGACTTTATCAACCTACAATCATTGATAGATTGTATATCTAGCCGACAATAGACTACTTGTGCTTTATAGTTTTGTTTTATAGCTCCCCCATACTTCCCCGTTAGTGGGGAGTTATGCGACACATTTTCAAACATACAGTTTCTTTAATTATAAAATTGTTTTTGAAAATTATGTTTCTATATTGTCCAAGGGTATTAAAAAGTGTTTCATTTTGTACTCTATAAATTGACATTTTTGTTTTAATGTAAAAAAAATTTGATTTTATTATTTATATAAGATGTGTCCAATTCCTCCCCTTTCTCTCCTATGTGTGCGCGTGTTCTATTCCTTATTGAATTAATGATAATAAAAATTCGTCAAATAAAAATTTAAAAATTGTGCATGCAAATAACCAATTATTACGAACAGAATTATACTTATGTTAGAATTAAATTGTATTAATTTTTTCTACTAATAATATAACAAATTCTCTTGTGTTTGTTTTCTAAGAATATGAAATCTTTTTTTTTTTTTTTTTTTTTTTTTTTTTTTTAATATTTTGATATCCTCTCAATTTATGTAATCAATTAATTCTTACATTTTGAACATTGCTTTTGGAAAAAAATAATTTTAATGATATTGGTTAAGACTTTTGTTTGTAAAGAATTTCGTTTTTGTGTTAGATTTTGTACTCTAATAATAATATTATTGCTAAATGAGTACATATTTTATACAAGTACTTGCTTTATATTTTGACAGTATTTTATGAAATTTTCTTTTAATTCATCTTATCTACATCGCAAAGAGTTTCTGTATATGAAGAACTACAGTTTTCAAGAATGTGGTAAACAAAGGAAATACTGTAAATAATTAATTACCCCGGGAAAATATTCTTTATTTCATATCATTTAAAAATAAATATGTTTTATTCTACGTATATTTATGTCAAAACTTTATCATATTTCTGCGAAATTTCTACTCGTGTTTCTTTTATAATTAATGTTTATTAATAATGAAAATCTTCCATTGTTATGCATCCAATTAAATATCGGATTATCAGGAATTATTTGGAAAACAAGTTCTGTGTTAATTAAATCAGTTACGGGATTTCACAGGAAAGAATTTGTGAGTATTTTGTAAAACAATTATCTGTGTCCTTCTAAGAAAATATTTCTTTGATCACTCTGAACACGGTGCATAAGAGGTGTTTCTATTTCACTATCAATATTTCCGAACAGTAATCCTCACCTCATCGCAAAATTCATCGATTGAATAAACCGAAGAGATATCTATATAGAATAAAGATAGTGAAAAATCGAAAAATCTACGTACTCTGTAATTATTCTGAGCACATTATTAGCATAATCTATTAATAAAATTTATTAATTTGCTATTAATATAAATATTTACCACAATGTATCCATACATTGATTTTTCAATATAGACATATTTCAATACAATTTACATCACTTTTTTTATCAAATAATAAACCACACACTATCTATGTCTCCATAGCATGTCCAGTGTGACTCTTTGAATGACTGCAGATATGCGTGACCTATGTTCGTCATTGTCAGTTTGTAGCGGTGGAACAAACACCTAATCATTGATGAGGCCCCACAAAAAGCAATCATGCGGAAAAAAGTTTGGGATGAGTTATCGTAACGACTCGATATCTTTCGTGTTTCTGGAGGACCTCACTTTTAACACTTAACTTTAACATTTAACTGTGTTGAATTTAATCTTTCAATCGTTATTTTCAATTTCCAATAAAAAACAAGGTTGTACTTTTTTGTCTTCTTTTAATTGCCAAGTAATGATGAGATATTTATTTATGTACACCATGATTTTAAACATTAATAGATCAGAAATAGGGTGAATTCCTTAATTCCGTCCAAATGGCTAGTGAGGGAGTATTTAGTATAGTTACACGATATATTCCATGATAAATGTTATGTATGTTACGTGGTATATTTGGTACGTGATGTAGTTCACGTGAAAGTGAGCAGCTACGCACTACACAGTGAGATACTTGGCAGAATTCGCAGTGTCAAATTGTTTTAGTTTAAAATGGGGGGTATACATAATATCTATTATAAGGTCTGAAATATACTCAGATTGTATCTAATCACCAGCTTAAATACGCAATTATTTGCATGTGGCATGATAAGAATGATTCATATTTACTGATAAAACCAAAACATGTAAGCAAGATGCTATATCCTTTGCCATCTCCACATATTATTCGGCACATCCGCATAAAACCAAAATTCTGTGAGAAATTACTAGCGTTTTGAACTGATTCTTGACGAAAAAAAGTTGCATTCCAGGACTTCTGATAAAGTTATTTTCTCATTTAAGGCACAGTTTCAAACTTTGTAATTGATATATTTCCCGTAGCTTGTACCGTTTATGAAATAGGAATTCTAACGTTGCAGTCTGCCGCTGAAAGATTCTACCAGGAACCTATTATGAAGCGTATACCAATTTTACTAAGCTTAGAGACAACGTTAATGGATGTAGCTAATTGGTTCATCAGACATTTGATGTGAAACGGGAATAAGGAATCATCATGTTAGAGTGATAGTTCCGTATAAATACATTCACACAAACACACACACAAACATATACGAAGGTAAATCAAAAAAGTAATTACTCCATTGCTCTAAATTTTATTTCTTTCATAGCTACCGGACTATCTATGCATGATAGCATGGAGTTAACCTTACTCGACTTGTATAATATTTTCCTTTTCCTATTGACAAATTAGAACCATGGATCTGAAGCTAAAAGTAGGTACCGTCATTGATTTTCTGGCGAAAGAAAGGTGTTCACCTAAGGAAAATTATAATCACTTGAAGAATGTTTACAGGGGCACTGCAATGGACATCATAAATGTGTGGCGTTGGACGAAAAAGTTTCGAAATGGAGAAACGAAAATTGCAGATAAACCGAGAAGAACATCAGTTGCCGATTGAAATCGAGAACGTTCTGATGAATTGATTAGAGAGGACAGACGCGGTTCATTTCAGAACAGTTGTTGCTTTTGCACTGAACGTATCGTATGGCTCTTCTGAAGGAACAATTTCTAACTTAGAATATCACAAAATTTGTGCTGAGTGGGTTCTCAGGTGATTGCAAAAATGGGCCGGTTATTTGTACCTCATCTACCTTAGATACCCATCTACCTGTTTTTGGTCCCTTCTGACTTTTACTTTGTTGGACATATGAAAGACAACCTACGTGTATTAAGATTCAGTGAGATGGATAACGTTAAAACAACTTTAAAATCATGGTTCAAGGAGCAAAACCCTGAATATTCTTCAATTGTTTTGATGCCTGAGTTAAACGATGGTGCAAATGAGTGAAAATGCATGGTGACTATGTTGAACGGTAGTTCTGTGTAGAGGACAGGTCAGGCAAGGATCTGTAATAACGTCTGCTCTTATGTGTTCATTAATGAATTTTTTAAGACACATTAAGAGACATTACTTATTTATCCAACCTCTTATATATATATATGCGTGTGAGTGTGCAATGAGGAATATGTAGGCGTAATAGTACTCTAAGCGTGTTTGTCCAAAATTCAAAGTTCAACAACAGTAAGTTTACTGGCGATAGTGAATTTATTTCCTCAAAAAAGCAATCTATAGAGGAAATTAAATATAACCTTAGAAGCTTTTGTTAAATAGTTGATTTTAGTAAAAATTCTTGTTTTCAAGTACTGTGTGTTTTCATTGCATTTTAGTTATTTTACACATTTTGACTTATGTCTAATCTATATTATAATTCTTTTTTTTCTGTGAATGAATTTACAATGAAATATATTTCCTGGTAATTTAAATCTCCATCTCCTTTTATCGATTCCTGAAGCCACTTTGGTAAAGTCTATTTATAAAAGTGTATTTGAAGATTAAGGAGCGTCCGTTGAGATAATACATTACAGAAATATTTAATTGATTGTGGAGGTACTATTATTTGATCTAGTTGATGCTGTATTGGAAATTTAATGATTCATTAGTGGATTGACCTCATAACAGAAATTAATTCTTAGATTCATTGACAGTTTAAATTCAGCTAGCCCCAAAGACTTGTTTTAGTAGTAAAATATAATAATAGTTGTATTTATGGCAAAATCTAAGAAATCTGGCTCGATTTAACTTTAGAAATAAACAGCTTTTATTCATTTTTTGAGGTATTATTACCTTATATTTCACACCGCTAACGAAAACCTCCGTAATGTCTTATTCCTTTACAGTTACTGATATCCCAAAGGATACTTTTTTGGGATATTATTATTTATGAAGAATAATTTCCGTGGTAGGTTTTTAGAACATTTACAACATAATTTACCTTTGAGGTAAGTTTCTTCAAAATTCGCAGGAAAAATATAAAAATAAGATTATCAATATATAAAAGTGGTAATTAAAAAGCGGAGAAATTCAGCTAACCCCAAAGACTTGTTTTAGTAGTAAAATATAATAATAGTTGTATTTATGTCAAAATCTAAGAAATCTGGCTCGATTTAACTTTAGAAGTGAACAGTTTTTATTAATTTTTTTGAGGTACCTTATATTTCACATCTCTAACGAAAACCTCCGTAATGTCTTATTCCTTTAGAGTTACTGACATCCCAAAGGATATTTTTTTGGGATATTATTATTTATGAAGAATAATCTCCGTGGTAGGTTTTTAGAACATTTACAACATAATTTAACTTTGAGGTAAGTTTCTGCAAAATTCGCAAGAAAAATATAAAAATAAGATTATCAATTTATAAAAGTGGTAATTAAAAAGCGGAGAAATTTGGTAGCCCTACAGTTATTTTTCAATGTTTTTCTAATTTAAATTTGAACAAATTCAAATATATTCACTGAAAAAAAAATATTAACACAAATTTTATATTATAATATATTTCTGACTTAAAAAACATTGCGAATGTGTTACTTTATTTGCCTGTATGTTAAGAATTACTTTATGCTTTATTTGGTGCTTTGTTAGTTTCTGTTTCTGAAGATTCCTTGTAAAATACTATGTAAAAAATAGCTTTTTACGATTGGATTAATAATAAAGTAATAAATATTAATTATTTAATTATTTTTTAAAATTATTAATATAATTAATTGTTGAATATTTAATTAAATTTAATTATTAGTTTAATTAATCATTTAATTATTTTAATTTATAATAAATATTAATTAATTTATTATAAATTAAAATTAAAATTAATATTAATGTAATAATAAAAAAAAAGTTTATTATTTTATAAAATTGGTATATAAAAAGGGGAGAATTTAGGATGCCTGCCCTTATTTTTCTATGTTGTTCTAATTACAATTTCAACAAATTCAAATATATTCGCTGAGAAAAAATATTAACACAAACTTTATATTAATAATATATTTCTGACTTAAAAAATATTTCGAATGTGTTACTTTATTTGCCTATATATTATGTATTACCTTATGCTTTATTTGCTGCGTTGTTAGTTTTTGTTTCTGAAGAATTCTTGTAAAATGCTATGTAAAATATAGCTTATACGAATTAGAAAGTAAGATAAGTTTAATGTTATATTACAGTAAAACCTCCCTAACGTGACCACGTTCCGTTCCAATAAAAATGGGTCGCTCAGAGAGGTGGTCTCTTAATGGAGGTAAGGTTTAAATCTATATTTTAATTGTTGAAAAAAGGTAATAATTAATGTTACTAAAATTTATTTTTCAAATTAGGAAAAAATATGAAAATTTACGTATCAAAACAAAAGTTAATTACACAAGTTAACTACTGCAGAGTTTAAAAAATGAATACATTGACGATTGATGTGATTTAGCGTTTTTATCATTTATAACTTTTATTTCCAAGTCCTTTCGAAGTTCACTAAATAAATTAATTTTGTTTAGGAAATGTGCAATTTTGTTTAGGACTGGAACAAATAATGACAAATTTTTTTATTTATATTTCTTTGAGAGTTTCCTGACAGAATATGTCAAGGAAGTTTATTGATCATCATTCTTAATTTCTCATCAGAGTTACATTCATTGCCTAAAAAGGTACAAAGGGGTTTAAAAACTTAAAAACTCCCGGAATAAAATAATAAAAAAATTTTAAACTTAGTTTAGAAGTTTGATGAATAATGCACTCTACGGAATTATTTTTCTAATAAAACCTTCTTCATGCGACCAGGAAAAAACGGAATTTGTTACATTTTCTTCAAAGAAATGGGTCACTCACGAGGGGAGTTCAACTGGGATGGTCTCTGAATAGAGATAAAATTAGTATTGAGCGTATGGGAGTAAATTTTTTCCATGAAAAAACGGTCGCACAGGGGGGGGGGGGGGTATCACTGTACATATTTATTTAATAAATGGGTATAAAGCTGGCACAGCTTATAAATGCATACGATGTCATTAATTTCAAAGACAGTAAAAAAAAAAATAATAATAATAATAATAAAAAAAAACAGTAACTTTTTAATGTTCATAAATTAACAACCATAAATTTTCTTTGAGGGTTTTTTTTTTTTTTTTTTTTTACAACAGAAGACACATTTGGAATATATTTCACATAAAGAGCTGTTTTATCCCTGGCATTCTCCCCATTTTTTGGTGCATCCTAACTGCTCTGTAAATTGTAATAAATATCCGAGTGTCAAAAACTTATGCCGTCGCTTTTAAATATAGTTTCTCTTTCGAGTAAATATATATTTAATCTAGAATTTGAGTTTTTGAAATGTGTCATTATTTCATAAGTAAAAACTATTTTAAGTTTACTATAAATCATATTTATATAATGTGTATTAAAAAAAGTATGTCAATAGAAGATATTCTCTGCAATTAAAATTAAAAATGCGTCAAAAATTTAATATGTACTAACGTTTCTAAATTATGTTAAGAGTCTGTTTTTATACTATACTAGACGTTTGAAAATAATTTGTTTTTCGAAAATTTTTATCGAAAAAATGAAATATGCGTCTGTTAAACTAAAAAAATTCTAAAAAAAAACTGAAAAAAAGAAATACAAACTTATTACGGTATAGATATGGCGAAAAATTTGTGATTGGTAAAATAAATAAATATATAAAAAAGAGAAAAAAAAGCAATTTAACAAATTTCAACGACCATTTGGAAAATGATTTTTTCAAAGACTAAAATTTAAGACATAAAAAATCGCACGGAGTTGATCATACATTACGTACGCCATGAATTAAACATTAATAGTGTTATTACACATAAAAAATGCAATCGACAAAAATCGCCTGCGACTCGTCAGATTTCCCGAAACTTACGTAATATCCACTTGAAATTTACGTATTATCCAACCATTTCATTTGCTGTTCGGGAAAAGGCTTTTCCATCGTAGAAATCTGGCGACCAGTTTTAAATGAAATTTCATTCTTAAACTTCTAAATATCCCACAATATTACTTTTTACACCGCCGTATAGAGAAAAAAAATTGTACATTTAAATGCAATTTGTTTGAAAGCTGTATCTCAATTTGTTTCTAAGCTATTAATTTTTTTGTAGTTTTTATTACTTTTCTGTCATAGTGGCAACAGTAGTATCCATCTCTGTTGAAAGTAAAGGGAAATACAGATTACTGTATAGACCAATCAGAAAACGAATAATATGCGGATTCAACTAATAAAATTCCTCAGATATGTTTTTGATTTTTCTACCTTGACAGAGAACAATAACCATTTTTCCAAATGGTTAATAAAATATTTTGCATGACTTGTGTTGAAACCTCGTTTCGTGACAGTACTGTATTATTATGATATTGTTATTTTTAATCTCACACTTAAAATGCCATAATTATTGTTTTCTAATATCTATATGCGATACTACATTTATTTACATACAAAACAATTTCCAGTTAATAGCTATGTTGATACCAAATAAACAAGATGTTTTACCATCAGGAACAACAAATTAGGTTCAATATTAAGTTTCTAAAAGTAATGTGAAGAAAATGTACAAATAAATTTTGCAAAGTAATTGACCATTACATAGATCCACTCAAACTTTGACGCTCTTGACGTATTTGTGAATAAAATGCATTTTAAATGTAACAGTGGAATTTATTAATGGACACAATAAATATCAATTACACCTAAACTAGCATTTCATGTTTTAAAAGAAAATCCAACATCTATGGCAAAATCTTTAAAATCTTTACAGGAAGTGTAAAAATTATATATATATAAAATCAGATTCAAAGTAATTCAAAAGAAGAAAAAACATGCAAATAAATAAAAAGGATGTTCACGGCCTAATGTAGACAATGTGAAGATTTCTGTATGAAAATTATTTGGTAAGTGAAAAAAATGGTAATATGTAGTTACAATTGATGATGATCAGATATTTGGCAAGTGAAAAAAAATGGTAATATGTAGTTACAATTGATGATGATTAGGTATATGTATCTGATTTAAATAGAAAAATATATATTTTCAATTAAAACTATGAGAAAAACACCTAAGAAGGAAAGCTTTTTTTAAAAAACCGGCAGTAGTCGCTTGTCGGTATTTTCCCGCCCATGTAAATTAAATTCTCCTGACTCATATCCTCTTACAAATACAATGGAGAACTACCATGTAGCTGACATTAAATATTTCTCCACCACCATAATGAAGTAATAAGTCATCTCTGTTTTTCCTTCAGGTACATTTTTACAGGCAAAGTTGAAATTGCTGGAAAAGTCTGCGCAACGATCACTAAGGTCAGTTAATTTTTACTTTTAACCATTACTCCGAATCTCATGAATAAAATGAATACTTTAATTAAACTGCAAATTTATAACTTCATTGAAATGTAATAATAGAATATTAATTGAAAAATGTTTCTTATTTAAAATTTTCTATATGCGGGGTACTGGTGGCAAAAAAACCGAGCGCGACTAATAAATTTTGAATTTATAGGGATTTTGCGCAATATTTATAACCCCATTCAAATCTTTTATTTTAAATATTTTTCTTAGTATTTTGTAGAATTACGAAATCTAAAAATAAAATATTCTTACAATATAAATATAGAAATATTTCCGAATTGAAAAATGTCCCCCTCCTCCCATCGCCAAGAAAGCTGAAAGATTCAAAGGCAAAATAAATCATCCATTTAAAAAATAATTTTTGTTTTGTGTAATCAATAATACGTTTTGAGCAAAATAAAGTAATGTATCTGTAACTTAATCTAAACTGTATTACAAATAATCGATGTATTAAAAGAATTCTATACCAAGTTATTTTAATATTACTTATAAGTACCGTCAGTAGATAAAGGGTTAAAGGTCTTATTGTTATCACTGTAACTCGTATTACTATCAGAAATAAGTTTCAACACCTCTTTTCAAAGGAGACATTCTATAACTTTAACCAAACAATCTTCATTATTTCACATTTAATCAAGATAAGGCTATCAACCATACCTCTAAATCCACTGCTATATATATATATATTTTATGAAACTGGAATTGCGACTAATGGTTAAAACGCATTCCAGCCATGTCCCTTGAAGTTTTTCTTATAGATTAGTTTTTCTTATGGATTCAAATGTTCAACTAGATTTTTAAAACAATTTCTTTATAAGCGGCATCAAAAAATATTGCATGAAATCTGGAATAATGTGATCAAGAAGTGGAAAAAAATCAACCTTGATATTTTAAGAAAAGCTCTTTTATCTTGGGAATAAAAGTGTAATGTGATAATTCAACGAAAGAGCTATCAGATTGAACATATTATAAATTAAAATTCTTATCTTACTTTATATGTTTATTTTTCGAAGATCGTTAAAAAAAATTGTGAACAGTATTTCTGAATAGTACACAATATTTTATATGTGATTAAATTAGCCAAATATTATTTTCAGAAATATTGGTACATTTCGAAGAAAAACTACCGTTCAACTAAAAGAACTGAACGCCCTTTCTCCGATTACCGACAGAATTTAAAATCTGTACACAATACATTTTTTTTTTTTTTTTTTTTTTTTTTTTTTTTTACTCTTTGCAAATTTTTAAACTTTACTTTAAAAAAAAAAGGTGTATTAAGAATTCGGCTATTTCAAGAATATTTATGGTTTACTGGAAATGGTTCAAAATCAGCAGTTTTTTTACCGAAGCGTATTTAAAAAGTTTTTCACTTTAATAAAAAATGAAACATTGGAATTTTTTTATCACTATTCATAATGTTTTTATATAAATTTTAAGTAAAGAAATCGCCAGATACAAAATTTGTAATAGATTGAATTGTTAAGCATTATGCCTGTTTTTATTTTCTTCCTTATGTAAAATCGCTTTAATTAATTTTCAGTGTAATTCATTTGTATATATTTATTTCTTATAAAAACTCCAAAATGTGGTATCAAACACAATATCTTAAAAACAATGAATAAATAAACGTACATATTTAGGCATTTGTTCCGTCCGTATATACGTAAGAATTCATCTGTAACAGATGTGAAAAGTAATTATAATAAAAATTAAAATAAAGTTACTTTAAATCAATGTTTAATGGCTTATATTTTTTAAAATTGAGGAGATAATAATTAACGGAAAAAATACTATTGTAATAGTAACGATTAACTCAATTTATAAATAAAGTTGACATAGAATTTGCTTTAATTTTTCTGCAATTTATTTAGAAATGTCCAGAAACATTTTAAATTCCTACAGAATTTTATATTTCCATATATTCCCGAAACGGGAAAAAACGTGTTATACAAGGATATAGATATAAATTCAACATAAACCTTTAGTATGTAAAACCATTTTCTTTCCTGATTTTGTGGAAAAGAAAGCAAGATTATCTTAATAAAGAACATATTTCATGTTTTAAATTTACTAGGAAATGTTATATCTGATCTTTATTAAAAGCAAAGAATTATTTTAAAAATCATCTTAATCAGTTTTATGACGTCAAAATGATAAATTTGTGCGAATATGCGTTTTCCTATATATCTGTTACAATGCGTATTAAATATAATACAGGATATATAATGCAACATAATACAGCTATACATAATACAATATAATACAGGTACATAAAAGATGTACCAGTTTCAATAGTATATTATAACGCTTAAATGTATACTATTTACAACAGAGCATACATCTATTTGAAGGTAAACTAACATAGTTTTTCATACAAATGTTAAATATGTGCACCTTTAGTTATACAGCACAGAATGATTCCAAGTACAAATTTTCCTTCACTGGTTTCTGGTTTATTGGAAGCAATAGCGTCTTCAATTATGTGTATCATCTCAGAAAATCCATTAGGTAGCGGCGTAACATAAACATGATCTTTTATAAAGCTCCAAAGGAAAACATCACATGGCTGTTACGCCTTATAAATCTTCAGCACAGCAATAATGCTTTACGTTCAGGAGTCGCCATTTTGCATATGTGACGTTGCAAGCGAGTGAATAAGAATGCAGTAATCGATCATGCGATTATCTAAAACTGCTTAAGTTACTCTTTATTTCTGATCTTGAATCAACAATCTACATCGCTTACAGTATATAATTAAAATTTATATCTGGCGCATTCTTTCATGGGGACCGTGTATAACGCTCTTCGTTTATTTCATTTGAAAAGAAAAAGGGATACAAACTGTTTCGGAAAATGATTAGAAAGACAATTGGTACCTATTTAATTGAGATAGAAATATTTCAAATTTTCTTAAGAATTATTTGAAATTGTATTGGGAATTTTAAAACATGTGTATGTATCTAGAAGAACACGTGTCTTTCTATTGTACTATATGAATTAAAAAATAGAAACATAAAAAAAAGATATATAAAAAAATTGAACTAGTATATATATATATATATATATATTTCCCTTTAAATAAACATTTTACATATAATTCGCATTTACTTAACAAAACAAGTTTTATTCTTTCAAAATAAGGAAAGTATTTAATATATATATATATATATATATTTTATTACGGACGGCATTTCCTTTTATATTTCTTTAACATATATTATTAAAAAAAATAGTTGGGAAAAATATTTTCAAAATATTTTAGAGAGTATAAAGAAACTCGTAATGCACGCATGCATAAAAATGCATCAATTTTTATCGAAGTTTTATTTTATTTTTAGATACCCATCCTGTTCAGAATGGTAGAACAGATTTTATTAAAATGGAAAAAAAATGTCAATGTTAACATATTTTTTTCTTTATGTAAGATGTTGCAGCTGTTTAAACTCGTAAACTCGTAATAATAGAATAAGTAAAGATAAAAAGAAAAAAAAAACTTTTGTTCATTTATTTATTTATTTATTTATTTATTTTTTTGTTTTAGAAATAAGTGGAAAGAATTACATCAGATATCAAATATCGAGAACTTGATGGATATTTTTTAAGGAAATAATTTGAATACTTTTAAGCAAAAGTAATTAGAATACTTTTTAGCAAAGTAATTTAGTTCATGAATATCTATAAAATTACAGTACGTTTTAATTATAACTTAATGTGCTTCTTTTTATTTAATTTGAAAAGAAAAGCAATGATACCAAGTATTTAAGGTTAGTATGTAAGGTTACTATTAAATGGAGATAGAATCATTTAAATGATATTAAGGAGTATTTTAAATTATAATAAGATTTAAAAAAAAGTTTGTATGCATCTAGAAGCATTTGTTTCTTTCTGTTGTATTATATGGATTAACCCTTTATCTACTGACGGTAAATATAAGTGCCATTAAAATAACTTATTATAAAATTCATTTAATACGTCGAATAATAGTAATACACTTTAGAATGCATTAATAGAATAGATGCATTAGTACTTTATGTTGTTCCAAAAACGTTTTTGGTTTCAGAAAACAAAAATATTTTTAAAAGAATGATTTATTTTGCTTTTGCATCTTTTTAGCTTTCTCGGCGTTAGGGGGAGGGGGGGGGGGAGAGGGGGATTTTCAATTCGGAAATTTTTCTATATTTCTATTGTAAAAACGTTATATTTGTACATTTCTAATTCTACAAAATACTAAGGAAAATATTTAAAATAAAATATTTGAGTGTGGTTATAAATGTGGCACAAAATCAATATAAATTCAAATTTAAATAATCCTTCTAAAATTTATTAAATGATTATGTAAAGCTTCTAATTTAGTTTAAAAAATTCACGAAGAATGCTTTAAAAGATAAAATTTTCATGAATTAATAATACAGAACATAAAGGGTTAAAAAATGGACATTTAATACAACCTTTGAAATATAATATATATATTTATATATATATACATGTAGATATATATTTTAATTAAACATTACTGATACATTTTAGATCTACTTAACAAAGGTAGTTTTATTATTTCACAATAAGGAAAATATTTAATTATTCTCTATAACTGACGATATTTCCTTTTTATTTTTCCAACAAAATTATACACAAAATAGTTAGGAAAAAGATTTTGAACGATTTTTGAGAGTATAAAGAAACTCATAACACACAGATGCATAAAAAGCCATAAATTTTTATCGAAATTTTATTTTATTTGTAGATCCCCATTCTGTTCAAAATGCTAGGATAGTTTTTATTAAAAGGCAAAAAAATGTCATTGTTAACATATTTTTTTCTCATAATCTGAGATGCTGCAGCTGCTTAAACTCGTAATAATAGAATAAGTAAAGTTCAGAGAAAAACTTATTTTTATTTTTGTTTTAGAAATAAGTGCAAAAAGAATAATCACAGATGAAATATCTAGAAATTGACGGAATGTATAATGTGATTAATTTGAATATTTCTAAGAAAAAATGTTCGCAGTACTTTTCATGAATATCTGCAAAATTATAATACGTTTTAAATATAATATAATGCGCTTCTTTTTGTTTCATTTAAAAAGAAAAATAAATATACAAACTATTTCGGAAAATGGTTATAAGGGCGATAGTTTAGTATTTGATCGAGATAGAAGCATTTTAATTTATCTTAGGAATTATTGGAAATAAAATTGGGATTTAAAAATGTGTGTATCTGTATAGAAGGACATGCGTTTTTCTGTTGCACTATCTGTATTAAAATATAGACATTTCATAGAACCTATGAAATATAATATATATATATATATATATATATATATTACATTTTTATTTTAACAAGGCATTCTACTTATGATTTGGATTTACTTAATAAAATAAGTTTTATTCTTTTACAATATATATGAAATATATAGGAATATATGTAATAATTTTTTAGAAATGATGACATTTCCATTTTATTTTTTCAACATATATTATAAAACAAATAGTTGGAAAAAGATTTTCAAAAGAATTTTAAGAATATAAAAAAACTCATTACACACAGATGCATAAAAATACATAAATTTTTATCGAAGTTTTATTTTATTTTTATTTACCCATTCTGTTCAAAATGGTAGAACAGATTTTATTAAAAGGTAAAAAAATGTCATTGTTAACATATTTTTCTTTATCTAAGATGCTGCAGCTGTTTAAATTCGTAATAATAGAATAAGTAAAGTTCAAAGGAAAACTTCATTTTTTTTTTTGTTGTTGTTTCAGAAATAAGTGTAAAGAGAAACATTACAGATCAAATATCTAGAATTTGAGGGTGTTTTTTAAGGAATTAATTTGAATACTTCTAAGCAAAAATGTTTGTATTAGTTTTCATGAATATCTGCAAAATTGCAATATGTTTTAAATATAATATAAGGTGTTTCTTATTATGTCATTTGAAAAGAAATAAACGGTCAAGGACGAGCATTACTCGCGCATAGAGAATTCCGTAGAATAAATATATTAATTTGTAATTGTATTATTATAAAAAATAAATAAATAAATAAATAAAAGTTGCTAAAAGAATACTAAGACTTTGTAAAAAATATACAACGTAGGGTTGGGTATAACTGTATAAATTAGAAAAGTGTAAATGGGTATAACATGAAAGTTCAAATATATATGGAACCTAAATAATATCAAATATAGCTATTCGTATAACTTTTCTTTTAATATTATCCTAATCTGTTTAGGATGAACTTAATTCGGTACTGACAATAAAAGCAGTGCATAGTTAAACTTCATTTGGCATTTCATGAAATTAAATTCAGCGTAGTAATAACCTTTATTTCTACAGTGTAGCTAAAAAAAACCCTTTGTTCAAAGTTTAAATTTGGCATTGTGCTAAGCGCGCTTCGAATAGAGGTCTCAAAGTTGCAACGCCGCCTTGGTTTGCGCCGCGTTTTTCCAGATATGTGTTTAATTAACTTTTAAAGTCACTCGAGGCGTATTGAGAGATACAATCAATGCAAACTATCGCGAATGTCACAGTATTTATGCGATTCATTCTAATTAAATCTTTCGAGGGCGATGTCCTTAGAAAACGAACACCTAATTTTAATTCCAAAACAGTCAAACGGCACCAAGAATATTTAATTAAAATTTTCCTTTTATCATGTACGTGAAAATAAGCAAGTTCGCATTTTATAATAAATTGGTTTATAAATTCTGGTGTCAGTTCATTATTTCATAAGTTTATAAATAGAATTACTTCGTGTCGGAAAGGATTAAGTGGTCGCAGGACTCTTAAAGCTTCAAAATTTAAGAAATTAAAATTTTTTTTAGATGTTAAACTCCTATCTTTTCTGAATATTTTGATATAATTGTTTCCTTGAAATTCCCATTAGAACAGAAGTTTTGGCTTTTAGAATTATACCCGCTCAATAGCTGAAGCGGCGTTTCCGAAATTTCAAAGTCATTACTTTACAAATGACGTTTTTTGGGCATAGCACGCAGGATACCTCAAAAACTTCTGAATATTTTTTCATGAAATTTTCAAAGCATATATTACATGTTAGTCTGTAAAAACTGTACCTAAAATTTCCTTTTTGTTTTTCAAAAAAAAATTCTTTTAGGTGATTTTACTGTTGAAAGTTTAAAAATTTTGTATTAGCTAAATGCAACATTGCATTAAAAATATAAAAATGCTTTAAATACAAATTTATTTAAGTTCAGGGGAATTATTACAATCTGAAGTATAAGTAAGCACCAAAATTTTCATTCTAGTTGCAATATTTATTTTGTAATCCTGCGGGTAAACTGTTATGCCAATTTTTTGTTCGACAAATGTCTAACAGTATCGAGCCCCTATAAATACTAATTCTGTGTTTTGCAATTTTTTTATCCCAATTAAAATTGTGTTTTAAAATCATATCCATTTTAAGACATTAAATGTTGAAAATGGTCTTTTTTTTTCAACTTTCCAATTTTTAGAGTCCCGAGACCCCTTAAATTAGTATGTTTTTAACAATTTGAAGTTTATTGCTTTTATACTGTTACTGGACATTACATTACACATATATATCATTTAAAGTTGTTAACTAGGCATAGAGTACGCCGCCCCTGTCCTTATGTATGTTCAAACTGACCGTACGTTTAAGGGTTGATATCTCGGCTAATTACCGATGATTTTTTTCGAAAATCATTATCAACAATGCTTTTATTCTACTGCAACGATAGGTATATTCAGCGATGCTCAACAATTTTTCTGAATGCCCGTAAATCGAAATTTGTGTATAACCGAAGAATGCTAATTACTCAAAAACTATCTAACCTAGGGTAATCGCTGTAATTTTCCGGCAAAGTTTATATTAACGTCTACTACCTCTAATTTTTTCATAATTTTAGTTTCAGTAGATTCGGAATTAGATGGGGGGGGGGGGACATAATTTTGCGCTACATTTTCAACAATATCTTTGAAAATATAATACCTAAAATTAAAAGGAATGTATTTTTGAGTTCAGCGTTACAAAAGCTTTCACAGGATACCCCACATGATATGCAAAGAAAAGATTTTTTTTCAAGTAACATAATTAGCCCCTCTATTTTTTTACTAAATATATTTATGAATGTTTATTAATCTGAAAATATGTGGGTCAATGGTCTTTATTACTTCCCCGTATTAGAAGTTTCTACGTTCCATAGTTTACGAGTAAAATGGCTGTGACAGACAGACAGACAGGCGGACAGACACAGGAGTAATCTTATAATGGTTCCGTTTTTACTTTTTAAGTACGGAACCCTAAAAATGATACAAACTACTTTCGAAAAGAGTAATAAGAACGACAGGTTAGTAATTAATTGAAATAGAAGTATTTTAAATTACACAGGCCTGCGAAATCGAAGTTTTTGAAAAATACAACAGAAGTTTTAGTTAATTTTTATGTTATTTGGTGTGCTGATTTCGAAAATGAGTTCCATTTTTTTACATAATGTCAGCAGTTCGACATCGATAAATCGTAAAATCGACATCGATATATTTGCTAAAATCCTATTTAACCCGTTGAGGGGCACCGGTATATATTATATACCACCTACGATTAATGACGTTTTACACCAGAAAAATTTTATTAAATTTTACGTTTCTAACTTTGGTGGAAAAAAGCCGTAAAATGGCGTTTACTTATTTTGAAAGAGATTTTTTTCAAAGATTCCGGTAGGATTTCAGCATTTCATAAACGTAATTGCTTACCCCTCAAGGGGTTAAAAGGAATTCTCTGGAACAATTTTGCATGTACTATCTGGCAACAGTGATTTTTATCTGTTGAAATCTATGTAAAATGAAGGATTCTTGGTGAGACAAATTGACTTTTCAGTAATGGATTATTTTTTTATAGGTTTAAATTGATAGAAACTACTTTTGACTGACGGTACGAGCCGCCGCTGGTCGAGAAAAAAAAAAAAAAAAGTTCCCTTGAATTTAAACGTTTTACATCAAATTATGGTGCAGTTTCTAGAAAAAAATTATCAACGTACTATTTTAATTTGTTTTTATTAAGGTAACGTACATAAAATAGACGATTAACCAAGAGCAGCAAATATTATGTATGTGTACATGAAAGTTTCAAACAAATTTTAAACTGAACAAAAAACAAAACAAAACAAAACGAATTTCTTTTTAAGTACGTATTCTTTTTCCTTTGAAACTTCTTTTTGACACTCTTCTTGTATGTTCAATATCAGGCCCATCCCGAGTTAACATCCAATAGCAGTTGGCGAGCTAGTTAATGTCCCGTCTTCCGAGATATTTGTGCTTCATATCTTTGATCTCTTGATGGAACTTTTGACCCTGTTCTTCGCTGACTGATCCTAAATTTCCGGGGGAAATGTGCACATTAAGGTGCGTAGTAAAAAACGGAATTTTTATAATCGAAATGTAATAGCGCGGAAAAGTTGCCTTTTGTAATACAGAATAAATTTCTAAAATATTAAATCGATCCGTTAATATCTTTTACCGCCGCAAGGGGGCCAAAGTTCCAAAAATTCGCAAAAAACATGTTTTTTTTTATCATTTTTTTAAATTATCCAAACATACCAATACAATTTTTAATATAACGCAATAGCAACATGAAGATATGAGAAATGTCCCGGTAAATGTTCATTATGATGAAATGATATCTTTATTTGCCGCAAAAAGACCATATTTTTTTCTAAAAATTTCAAAAATTTCAATTTTTCATTTTTTTTCTAAATTTTTATAATTTCTATAATATGTCTAGAAATAAATAATTTTACTTTATATCTATTAATATATCATAATTTTAATTAACTATTTGTAATAGACTTGAAAATAAAGTCAATCATTCATCGCTTCATCTACTGATCTTTTACTTCATAATAGCCAATTCATGCCACAAAAATTATATAAAATGAGCAAAATGTTTTAGTATTTTATTAATTAAAATATTGAGATGTTTAACCGAAACGGGTTAAATAAACTTAAAATGAAGAATTTAATATAAATGAATTTTATAATATAACTTGCTTTCAGATGAAGCCATTATTTCTCGAGAGGCCAAAACTGATCAGATGTGATTCTCCCTGTGTTCTAGTAAACAAACTTTATCAGTGCTTCAATGAATAATTTCACTCATCTTTGTAGTGGTTGAGTGGGACAAGGAAAGTTATAATAGCTGGTATCTTTAATCGAACATTTTAAACTCACCAGCGTTTTTAGTCGATAAAGAAACCATAACAGGTGGTTCCGTTAGTTTTCAGTTTTGTCAGTAGACTAAAGCCATACAATTTTAAGCTTCAGTGTTGAAGTCTGCTATGATAAAGTGACGGATGGCACTGTTTTAGCCCACAGAACTTCGTGCTTTTGCAATTTTCTTCATGGCTGGGGCCCTGATGTTCTCCTCCTCATGTGCTATCATTTGTAAGAGGCTATTTGTATGATTTGCGAAATAGTCATTTCGTGAAAATACAGGAACTATAATCCTTCGTTGATTATCTGTCAAGTAACGTAAGTTACTAACTATAGTGCACAGATTCTGGAAAACATGAGCGATTCATTTTAATTGTGAACCAACTGATGCAGTACATTTTCAGGATGTACTCAAAGAGTATGACAAGTTAAGAAGAGGGTTTCTTTGTTCCAACGTAGAATCTCAAAATTCGAATAGCAGTAATGATCCACCTTGCGTGAAATATTTGTCCAGGGACTCAGCAAAAAAGGTCAATATACACGTGTGTGGTGTGTTCAAAAAGGTGTATACACGCGTGTTGAAAGAACTTGCAATATTTCAGACATATACTTCTGGTCAGTTGACAAATCATCTTTATCAACAGCTAGGTGATCAGATTAAATTAGCTTAAATTTTGCAATTGGTAATAATTCGCAAATCGCAAGAGATCAACCAATTGGGCCACAATATGATAGAGAACCTGTTTTTTGTCATCAAGATGTTTGAAAAGATGTCTCAGTGGAAGCTCATTGAAGTGAGGTCAAGGAAGCCAATAAATTGTTTTTTTAAAAGTTGTTCTCAACTAATCCTGCTATAACACTACCTTTGCATCCTGTTTTGAAGACAGTTCCTCGAAATTCAACTGCAATTATTATTCCAGTCGGGATTTCATTTTTTTCAAAAAATCTATAATGTCATTGCATATAGAAGTCGCCTTGCCAGACGATGGGGTCAAATGACGAAAATAATTCAGATCTGGTTCTAGTACAAAGAGATATGTTCCTCCTTTACTTCGCAAAGATTAAACTTTGCCACCTCTTTAACCTGACAGATATTTCTATCTTTAGGGCCATCAAAGTATAGAGTAAAAGAAGTACATTACAAGAAAAAAAAACGAACAAAGTGAAACGTGGCCCTCTAGCAGCGAGAAATTAATTTTACGTGCAGGCAGCTGCAGGTGTTTCTATCATTGAGCAATTTTTTTTTAATAGAATTACAGTGATCATGGTTAACAATGTGCATGAAATTAACAACATAAAATGCCTTTCCCAGCCTATTAGAAATGTAAAAAATCTGAAAACCTTACAAAAGTTATGAAAATTGAAAAAAATGAAAAACTTTAATTTTTAACATTTTTTAGAAATTTTGGCCCTGATGTGGCGGTAAAAGCAACGATGTCACAAAAATGAAATGTTAATGTTACATTACTAATATCTTGGCGTGGCCATTGCGTTCTATTAGAAATTGAATAAGTATGTTTGGATAATTTTAAAAAAAAATTGCTAAAAGTATGTTTTTGCGATTTTTTCGAAATTTGGACACCTTGCGGCGGTAAAAGATATTAACTAATCGGTGTAATATTTTACGTATTTTATCTTTTTTACAAAAGGCAACTTTTCCGCGCTATTACGTTTCGATTATAAATATTTCGGTTTTTTCGACCCACCCTAGTGCACATGTGAGTGAATGCAATGTATTTTGACACTCATGGATCAATCCAGCACTTGAAATTTGTCCAGCGTATTCAATAAAATTGGTTTACAGTAAAGGATCCTTGCAAATCCATAGAAATTTACTGACGACATTTTAGAAGGCAACACAAGCTTATTTTTTATTTGATGTCATTCTAGTCTGAAATTATTTATCCTTCACAAGATTTCGGATATCTGGACCAACAAAAAATTCCCTCATGCAACTTAGCTTCGGATAGACCTGAAAACGTTTTGCACAGGTATTTTAAACAATCGCAATCTTTTGGGAAAATACAATTTTTCGCTCAACTAAGCTGTTCCGAATGACATTATTTGTGCCTGTTTTATGATTTAGTCTTTTCGGCCATTCTTTTTTTATTCAATGTTCATTCTTATAATGGCTGCCCCACTCGCAAATGAAACATTGGTACTTTGCGTATCCGTCTTGTTGACAAGTAGCATGGAGAAAACTTTCAAAACTCCGCAAACGGTCCAACCGAGTTCGGCATATTTTATTTTTTTGAGGACGAAGTTTTCATAGAGTTCTTTTAAATGCACCGAGTATCCAACTGGTACAGACGCATACTGGCTTCCGTGGTGAAAAATGACAGCTTTAAGGCTCTTTTTTGATGAATCTATATTATAAACAGCCTCCATTCATCTTTATCGTAGATGATATTACAATTCTCATCAATTCGGGACCATCAGAACAATAGACCAGGTTCTCCTCTTCCACAAAGTACTTAATAAATTCCATTTTTTCAATAAAAAAGAAGTTCTTTTGGCCAAAAAGTTTCTTTTTCTTTCAATCTGGAGCCCAACAATTCAGCTTCCTTTTTTGAAAGGCCCAGAACTCTAGTTAGATTATTAAGTTCAACTTGAGAGAAAGTCTGAGGTGAATCGCTTCCAGAGGGCTTATATTCGGTATGGGAGCTTTGAACTTCTGAATGATCCGAGTCTGAAGACTCTGAAGGATGACTGGTAATTTAATTGTAGGCACACGCACTGGCACATGAGTTTCATGAGGAACGGGGCTTAAGGAATGATCATAAAATTCCAAGTAAAATTGAATTTTTCAAATAAAACGTGACGTGATAGAATTTTTTCATTATTATTTTTTTATTTATCACCAAAAAATACATTAAGTTCAGCTATCAATTCCCTTGTACTTTTTTCATCGCAGGCCTGTGTTATCTTTAGAAGTATTTGAAATTATATTGAGAAATTTTAAAAAAAGTATCTATGTATAAGTACATGCGTATTTCTGTTGTAGTATCTAGATAAAAAAATAAATTGACATTTAATTCAACCTCTGAAAAATAAATAATTAAATAAATATATATATATATATATATATATATATATATATAAACCGATAGTGTGTTTTTTTAGAACGTTGATAGTCGCTCTCGGTCTTTTCAACACGCCCCTTGCATGCAGAAAAAAAAAATAACAAATATTTTTCACTTAATAATTGGAATATTACGTTTCAGTAAAGTTATAAATTCGCAATTTACTTAAATTATACATTTTATTCATGAGATTTGGAATAACCGGAAAAAGGAATAAGAACTGACATTATGGATCGTTGCACAGATTTTTCCACCAATTTCATCTTTGATTGTAAAAATGTACTTGAAGGATAAACAAACATGTCTTGTTACAGCACATGCGCAATGGTGGTGGAGAAACATTTAAGGGGACCTTCTACATTAGGAGAAAAAAAGCACTTTTTTATGATTTTTTTGTAAGAAAACAGCTTCATGGATCTTTTTGAAATTTTAACAGTTTATTGTACATATCTTAAGGTATACACATGAATTTATTTATTTGATTTTGTTGCCTCTACTCTAAGTTATAAACAAATATGTTCAACCACACTTTTTGACACGGTGGGCAAGATTTTAAAAAAATACTCAATGGATCATGTTGAATTTTTTTTAATTTTATTTATTAAAGTTTATTTAATTGCCTTCGATAAGAATTAAAGGTTTTACTAAAATTATTAAAACAAAATTTATTAACAAATAAAAACGATTTTTTTTTCACAAAAAATAAATAATCAGCCATTACATAACTTTTTTTAAATAAATTTATGGGTTCATTTGATTTAACTAGAAGCTATACTCGCGAAGATTAGGAAAGAAAAAATTCTGTTTCTGATAATTCTACAAGGCGCTATCATGCCCACCGTCCAGACGAAGTTTTCCAAAGCAGTTGAACATATTTGTTTATAACTTAGAGTAGAAGCAACAAAATCTAATAAAAAAATTATTGTGTATTCCTTAAGATATGTACAATAAACTGTTAAAATTCCAAAAAGATCCATCATTTAGTTTTCTTACAAAAAAATCATAAAAAGTGCTTTTTTTGGTCTCCTAATGTAGAAGATCCCCTTAATATCAGCTAAATGGTAGTTCTCCATTGTATTTGTAACAGAGATGGGAAATATAGTTACTTTTGGTTAACAGGTTACATCGTTCCACACTTGTACAGGTAACAGGTTCCAACAAATTGTTATTTTTATAACATATAACTAATCGCTGTGTATTCGGTCAACGGATGTTTTAATTAGAAGGACTTTTAAACAAAATGTTTGAAATAATTTTTTGACATAATTATAAATGCTGTTTTCTATTGAGATGAATCAAAATTTGTTTGTGATTAAAAACTTAATTTTTGCAAGATAAAAACTTACCTAGTTATGATACTTTGAATTTCAAGTTTGTTTTCTGACACTAAAAACGTGTTTTCCCATTTATGTTGATTAAAACATTGAAAATTAATAAAATTCTCAGTATCATAACTTAGTAAGTTTTGACCATAAAATAATACATTTTTTGCTGTTTTACTTGTTAAAACATGGAAAAACGTTTTCTAAATAAAACTCACAGGACTGAGGCATTGTATAAAATTTGTAATTTCTTATCTATTTGAAAAGTAATTATTGTAATGTAAATCGATTTTTATGTGATGCAGAACAAAATGTGAAATGTTTTTGCAATTAGAACTATACCTTTAAAACTTATGGTTTAGAAATTAGTTACTGGTAAACGATAAGAGATACACGATTACAACACGATTTCTAATCCGCCTCCTCCCCAGAAAAAGAATCATGCATACAACATAGATTATCAAGCACTTTCCAACACATTCAGAATGCAATAACAAAGCATCACGATTGACAAAGGTGAAATATGACGTCTTATTGAGCAATTTGGAAAACGCCTAATGCGTTTGAAAACACGATTTCTGCCATTACCATAAAGAGTCGTTAAAATATACGATTTTTTTGCAGCCCTGTATATGATCTACAGATATGTATGCATACTACATAGTATGCAAAAAGTTAGTTCAGTTAAACGCATAATACATTTTAAAATTTCCGCGCAGCAATTTCAATCAATAAATGAATGTTGTTGAGAACTGTTGTTCGACGTTGTATATGATCGGGAATTTATACACACCAAGTAATATTTATAAATTGTTACATTTAAAACGCATACCACAATTTAAAACGCTCTTCCAGCAATTATTGTTCGTGGCTTGGAAAGTTCAATTATTGCTCATTTTCTTTTATATCCAAATACTTTTGAGTGTTCCTGTAAATAAATGATAAGTTCTATGCACACTCAGTTCTATAGTAAAAACCTTGTAGTACACCTCAGTGATTTACATTAATTTCAATATGTTGTAAATACTGTAATATCATTAAAATACATACCAAGCGATTTTTCCCAATATACCGTAATGTAACGGAATTATTTTGAGTGGCCCTGTAAATGAACCTAATATGCTATACACACTTCTTTTACAATACCGGACATGCCATACTAAACCCATATAAGATATTTCATCGCAATCGGAATAATATTTGCACGAGTTAAAGCAAGGGCAGACAAACGGACCGAGAATCTGAATTCATAATCACTTTTCAACTATGTTAAAAAGTATTAACAATAGAAATTTATCCCCGACTTCTTAGCAGCTATATCTACCATCGCATATTCAAAGCTAATTTCACAAAACGCAAAAATATTATTTATATACATTTAATCAAATGCAATACATCCAAACAAATTTCGTTCGTACAAATATGTTTTTCAAATTAATACAACTGTGCTAAAATTAACTTTTCTCACAAATTATAGGAGGCTATATTCTTTATTTTTTCCCCTGGAAAATAAAACAATGACAAAACAAAAAAAAAATAACTTTGCAAAAAACAAAATTTATAGTGCCGGAATTCCCCTCGCCCCCACCCTATCCACTAAAAAAAACAACTCCATGAGTACGTAGTAAAAAACTTTTAAATATTCAAATAAACCGCCAATGCAAAACACTCCATTCCTTCCGAAAACATGAAGAGTAAATAGACACTCTTAATCAGATGTCATTTCACTCGGACAAAATTATCCATTCACATAAATTATCCTCCAGCGTATTTTTTTTTAATTTAAAAGAATGTTGTACCAAATGTTTCGAAATAAGAAAATGTTATAATGACCGCAGAAAATGTTAACAGATAAATAATTGCAAAGATGTTCTACTATCTCTCTTGACTCAAAAGCTTACCAAGCGAAGAAATGGTAATTTTATATGTTTAGAACTACATTTACTGATGGCGTGATTCAGAATGAATTAAGGAATTATCTGTGGTTGGTTTCCAACTGTTTTAGCTGCTTTCAGTTGAAATCAATTGAAGTTTTAATGTACGCGTTTTAAAGTAGTGATGAGAATGACAGTGATAATGACAGTGACAATGGATCTGCACAGAAAGAAAACAGAATTAGGTTGCATTCTGAGCATAGCAATGAACAGAACGAATGTGGTGAAGAGACTGACGCGGAAGAAGGGCATGATTCCCACCATGGGGATTCCGACCCAGAAGAATCTTAATAACCTACCAGTAGCAATGAAAAAGAATTAGAAAAAGAAGAAAATAAAATTAGTGAATTAAAAAATAGTTATGAAGAGAATGAATATGAAGAGGAGACCAGTTCCAGGGATGGGTCAGGATCGAGATCTAATGAAGAAGATAATACTTCTGAAATTATAAGTGATCTGTGAGATATCAATGAAAAGCATAAACTGCTAATAAAAAAAACAGCAAGAAATATTAGAATACATACATCTACTAAAAGAAAAAGACGGAAAACTGAGAGAAAAAGATGATAAAATAAAAGAAAGAACAGATGAACTTCAAAAATACACTTAACTTTTAAAAGAAAAAGACGAAAAGCTTAAAAAAAGAAACAAATGAGCTTGAAACTCTGGAAGAAAATTTACAAGAAATAAATAAACAGAAAAATAAATTTGACGTAGGAGTGCAGGAACTTCAAAAAGTTACAATGAACAAAAAGAGAATAACATACGTTTAACACATAACTCAAAGAAAAAGGAAAATTATTGAAAGTAAAACATAATGAAATAACAAATAAGACCAAGAAGATTGAAAATTTACAAAAAAGAAC
Source organism: Maratus speciosus (assembly GCA_963932465.1). Lineage (NCBI taxonomy): Eukaryota > Metazoa > Arthropoda > Arachnida > Araneae > Salticidae > Maratus > Maratus speciosus. The sequence goes on along the minus strand of OZ010786.1, from coordinate 537,371,053 downwards.
TAGAAAACCAACACAATTCTAAGAAAAAGAAAAAGGAATTCCATAGCAAAGAAACAACAGATACACATGTATAAGATACACAACAAGAAGTACCCAGACAGTAAATAAGATGGGGAACAAACGGATAATAACGCAGAAAATGATAATGAAGGAAAAATCATGCAAGAAAACTCCGAAATAAAACATACAATGAAAGATCAAGACACATCGTATATAGAAGAAAAAATATACCAACTAGAAAAAATATTACAAGAAACCAAACAGCAGATATAAAACAGCTACATGGAAGAAAGTATGGCACAATACAATACAAAAGAAGAAATATTATATACAAAAGCAGCAATCCTTGCCAGGTGTAAAGACAGTATCTCAGTGACTGTGATTCAGGAAATTTTAAACAACGAACAAGTAAACCAAAAACAATTAACATCCTACTTCAGTAAACTCTCTCGCAATAAGAAAATAATAATAATCAAAGCAAAAACAGAAGAAAATTTACAAACATTACTACAAATTATAGGAAAAATTGACAAATTAAACAACGTAACAGAAATAACATACAAACAAGAAGACATAAAAAAATCATAATAACTGGAGTCCCAGCCTATATTGAACATAAATAGCTTTTAAAACTAATACAGCAACAACAACAAGATAAAACCTCGATCATTGAGATTTACCAAGTCATACACAAGAATGAATCTAAACGTTATCAATTGTTAATAAAACAGACAACGTAACGTCGAGCTTAATACTAATGAAAGGTTATCTTCAGGTGGGATTGTCTAGATGCAGAGTTTCTCCTTACAGACCTGTGTTACGTTGTTCGAACTGTCATATATACGGCCACACAACTCATTTCAAAAGGGCGTCAATATGTGCGTGTTGTGCGAGTGGTCACAGTACATCTGAATGTTCAAATATTGACCAACCTGAATTTATACAATGCACAAACTGCAATACTCAAGAAAACTATTTCCTACATAGAGCGGATTCTATAAAGTGCCCAGTCTTTATAAATCAAATCAAAAATAGACAAGACTATTCGAACTCATACATAAACTCCTTCATAAATACCTCATTCCAATAATAGTTGCGAGTAACCTATAAACCCCCAAATAAATGTTATCTTTTACTAGTGACTATATATTCATACTGTTTTAAATTTCATGATTATTTTTAATGATGCATAATATAATGACTTAATAATGATTTTTACTATTCACTGTGGTTCTAGGTGCCATCCGTAAATATATACATCTGTTACTCTAACTATCATAAAAACCTTAAATATTATCTTAGAAATTTCATGTACATAGTTAACGTTTGTTTTTGTCTTTACCGAATTATCACATTATATTTATACATTATCTATTTTTGTTTATGCACAGTATTTTTCATTAATTCTGTAATTAGTATATCTTAAATACTTAAATTTAACAACTTGCACAGTTTATTTTAGTGTCAATCAGTGAGCCAGGCATGTCTAATTTATCTCATAAATTATCTTTAATTTTTCTTAATAACTTACCTAGAAATTTTCTTTTCATGGTAACTCTGTCGGATGGATCATCCTTGACCCGAGACTGCCATGATTTTTACCTTTGTTCACTCTCTCCCCCCCCCCCAGTTATGGGCAGTGGGGTTTGTAGTTGGACATGGTTCTTTATAAATTGGAGGCTTGGCTTACTGACTTCTCTGTAATATACTACATTATACTATAATATATTTTTGATGGCTTAGGGGTCCGCAGGTGGACGAACTTTGCCCTGCCGTGAGATCGGGGTTCAAGCCTAACCATAAGCCAAAAGAGGGTTCCCAAGGTGGCTACTTACCTTACCTTACCCGTTTTAAATGCGCTAATCAATTAAAAAATTATAAATTCGTGGTATTTATTTGACTGTAGCTAAACCATGTTTTGTTATTTTTGGAAACAGATTTTCTATTCAAAATCGAGGACTAAAATTTTTAAGAGATAAAATTATAAATAAATGTATTTTACAAAAATGTTGCAAAAAGGTACTTTTTGTAAATTTAATGAATCTGAACTCCTGTTTCGCCGCATTTTTTAAAACTGTGTGTGGGGGAAATCAATGCTTTTTTCATTTACATAACAGAAATGAAATATATTGCAAAATTCAATAAAAATCACTCGTTGGAAATTAGAAGCAAGCGCCCCCCCCCCCCCCAAAAAAAAAATAAATAAATAAATAAATAAATAAATAAACGTAAAAATATTTTTAGTTGAAAAGAAATTGCTCAGATCAAAAATTAGACGAAGCTTTGCTGAGTTTTATAAGTCAAACTTGACTTTTTGTTATGGAAATGCTAAATGAAGACAATATGTACGATTCATGTGTACAAAACATGTCAAGCATGAGCTTTTTCTTAGACATTTTTGGATGTTTTCCTGATTTACTATTTGTGCCAGTGTTTCGTTTATGCTCTAATTTGCGCCATCAGAATCGGTGAAATTATGTGATGATGCTGATGACACAGCACCAGGCACCATACCGAAAAAAACGTTTAATTAGTGCTGCAAGTGATTACTATTCATGCATTAGGGATTGATGAAATGCAAAATAAATTTTTAGCACCACACACCTAACAGAGTTGCACAAAACTAGAGGGTGAAGATGGGCCAAACTAGGGGTGCATGTCTGAAAAGAAATGATCGAGGACGTTTTTTGTTAATATTGTTCTATTTTAATGACACGAAATTGAATTCTTGATTAAGGCAAATGAATAAAGACGCTGCCATTTAAAACCATATGTTATATAATTAACAGGGACTTTTCGGTAACATAATAACTCAATATTAGGTTCCAGCATAGTAACAGGTTTTTTTTATCCTATTACGTTAAATAATGCCCATCCATAATTTGTAAGTTGTTAGGAGTTAGCAGAAGATAATGTATAAGGGCGGCAAAGAGACTACTGCCGTGTTAATTCTATTTTAATCAAACATTCTACTTTTAAGTTGGATTTAGTTAACAAAACAAGTATTAGTCTTTAAAAACAAGGAAAATATTTAATTATTTATTTTATAGTTGACGTTATTTTATTTTTAATTTTTCACCATCCATTGTAAACATGTTGGAAAAACTATTTTCAAAAGAGTTTTGAGAGTATAAAGACGCTCAAAACTCACAGATGCATAAAAAGCCATCATTTTTTATTGAAGTTTTATTTTATTTTTAGATACCTATTCTGTTCAAAACGTTCGAACATATTTTATTAAAAAACAAAAAATCATTGTTAATTTTTTTTTCTTTATCTAAGATGCTGCAACTGTTTAAACTAGTAATAATAAAATAAGTAACGTTCAAAGAAAAACTTCGTTTATTTTGTTTTGTTTTAGAAATGAATGCAAAAAGAAACATCAGAGATCAAATATCCAGAACTTGAGGGGTATTTTTTAAGTAATTAATTTCAATACTTGTACGAAAAAATGTTTGCAGTACTTTTCATGAATAATTATTTTTATTAGAATGTTTCAATATATTTCTTACTTATAAATGTACAGTGGCATTATTAGCATTTTTACCTGTTTTTAAAATGAAAGATCTGATGCATCTGATTTTTACATTGTCATAATATACCAGCATACTGACTGTATTATAATGGCAGTTGATTACTTTTTTAATTACTAAATGTCCGGGAAATATTTTAGGGAAATGGTTTCTTTAACAATACATTCAACCATGGAATGACAAAAAATATAATCGATTATCCGCCGAAGTTAAAGATGATTTTAAACACAAAAATAAATCCGATTGATAAAGCTGACCTCTCAGGAGTTTATATAATTCCAATTATTAGGGAATAGGGAGTCAGAAATCGTTATGTAGGTATGATCCAGAGAAAATTAAGTATCAGATGTAAGGAGCGTTTAGTGGATATAAAGTACAACAGAGGAAATATAGTTTTGTTCAGACTGAATAAGAAAGAGAATATTAACATATTATTTAACGAGGGTAGATAGATTTACACGTCTAATTTTAATTTACAGTTATTTTTAAGGGATTCAATTGAAATTCTTAGGTTCAAATGTTTGTAACGATACTTTACCTTTCAGATCCCGAGTACATGGATAGAATGACTAAGCATATTTGGGAATCTATACATATAGGGGGCGATCGGCAATATTAAAAACTTAGGGGACGTCGTATGTTAACTTTTTTAATTGATGTCATTTTTACAGTTTTTATGTACATTGTGTTTTTAGATTTTGTATATTCTGATTATGACTCAATGAAAGAGTCGAAACATGTAAATTTTAATATTTTTAATGTGTTTTTATTTAAATCACATCTTTTAAGCAAACGATTGTTTTTTAATATACGTTCTGACATTTGTTTGGGATATATATTATTAATCTATGAGAGAAATTAACTAGCGGCTCTTACTACAGGTGATAAGTAACAGAGAGTTGTTAAACAAGTACTTAGAGAAGGAAATAAGGTTTTTAGTTCCGTAATGTAAATATGGATTCGAAAAGGGAAAACGATGAGTGACTGCGGATATAATAAAACTGCACTGGGAAAAAATGTAGACATTTGGATAAGAAGATAAAATATTTACCAATATCTAAATCACTTACAAAGGTTGAAGTATTCGAAGAATAAGAAATACAGAGATGAAGGAACTTAAATCTTGAACTTGCAAACTACAAAGGAACATTGTATTAATAATTAATGAAATAAATGAAAATTATTAATTCCTAAAAGCAGAGAGATTGATTAACAATTATTTAAATATATTGACTGCTTTTTCGTTTCAATGTTTAGATCAATTTATTAAGAATATTTTGAAGAAGGTCTTTTATGTTTTACAATAGGTTTCCGAGTAGTGTTTACAGTGTATGAATCAGTTTTCTCAACATGGAATATAGCTTTCGCCATATTATCAATTTTTAACTAAATACGTCACTGTTCGATAAACAAGTTTTACATGCAAACTTCATGAATTAACAGCATTAACATTAAAAAGAAAATTATTTTGTTACTCTTCTATATAAAAATTCAATTATGAATATGTTTAATTGAAAAAAATAGCGTGCAAAAAATAACTTACAAGTTAAGAAAACTTATTATATTATAAAAACGAATCAGAAATGTTTTCGAAGATAAATAGCAGCGAAATAAAATTTGCTTTTATAAAAACTTCTTTAATTCTCAAAGATATATTTTTCCTAGAATTACAAAGGTAAATATAGCTTTAGAAAAAGCGTGAGTATTTCGAGAGATGTTATTATACATGTTTGTTTGTGGTTACATTATTTTTTTCAGAGATTAGGAAACGTTTGTCGTTTTTCCAGCGTATTGTGATAAGACCTATTTCTTCAGAAATAATATATTTTCTAAAGAAAAAAATGGTCTTAATGAACTCGTTTGTCCTGCAACATATAACTGTTACTGTAGCTAGATGCAGAAATTTTTTCAAATACAAGTCAAGAATTAGTTAACCCGTTAATAGTCGCGCGTTGGTCTTTTCCCCGCCCGAAATTCGTTATCTTCCTGTAACTCATTTCCCGTTAAAGTTACAATAGCCAGATTCCGTGTAGCTGACCTTGAGTGTTCACACTCTTGTGTAGTAAAATGGCAAGTCATTCCTGCTATTTCTTAGCATTTTATCGCATTCTTAAGTTTCAATCGGTCTAAATGACCGCGTTGCGACCACTTACGTTAGTTGAATTTTTCCCCCTCGTGTTCATCCTTTCCCATTTCCGTGAAATCTGTGGGGAAGGTTTCTTCGAAGTACGGACTCTCTGTCTGTTGTTATTTCGTCTTTCTTTCCTTCTGCTATATAATTCGTTCAAAGAGTGCTTTTTTTACTTTTAGGATGTGACTTAAAATTGTTTTTATTATATTAGTTGTGTAGTCAGTTCGCACAAAAAAATGATGGATGGTCACTTACATTATTTTTTCATTGTCAAATATTGCGGGAATAAATTCTAAAATCGATAATTATTTAAATATGGAAAAAAAGGGAAATTCATCATCATTATTTGAAAGAACTTGCTTTCCATTTATTACCCGAACATATAAATGAAAGAAAATAGACAATAACACTGCAAAACCATTAAAAAAAAAAAAAAAAAAAGAGAAGAGAATTTTGTGAGAATCAGTAAAAAAAATTGCCGTATATCCAAAATCTGAAAAGTATCGTTTTTGTACAATAAAACAAATTCGAAAGAAAAAACAATCTTCTCAGAAATGTAGTGTGTATATTTGCGAAGAACATACATATAATTTATTTGTACAATAAGAAAAATAATGAGAATTTTATAATGTAGGTTAGAAATTACGCAAATAAAAATCTCTTTTGGATAATTCAGTGAATGTTTATACTATGATTTAAAAAAAAATATTTTAAGTATTTTTTATAAAATTTATCTATTTTTAAATTTTCATACTGCAAGTAAAAACACATTTTTTTAACAATGCCACAGAAATTATTATTGAAATCCAATAGAGGCTTGGGGACAGTATCTAACAAATTTAAATTTGTTGTCCTTCATCAATTGTTCAAACTATTTTTCAGAATAATGTTTTCCAGAATATGAGAGAAAATTCATTTAAATTAAATTATTTCTGCATATTTATAATTTCGGAGAAAATTTTCTTATTGTTTTTATTAATTTAATGAACGTTATTATAAAACAATAAATTATAACATTAATACCTTATTATGAAATGTACAATTGAATATTCATTTTAATTAAATAGTTTCTGTAAAATACATCCCTATTAAGATGAACCTTTCAGTGATTCTATTAATTAAAATAATTTATCCATCTTAGGATTTAAATTTACAATTGCAAATGTATTTAAATTAAATATATAATTTCAATAACTTATTTATTATTAACTTTATATGAGCGAAATTCGTATCCAGAGTTTTTATTCAAGGGCGCTGCTCCCACCCTGAAATAAGTAGAAAAACTACAAATCGTCCATTTTCATTTGAAAAATGGATTTAATCACAAAATCTCGAGAGCCCCCCCCCCACCCTCCTCTCCCCCCTCATACACACACAGACACCCCACAAAATAAATAAATAAATAAAACGTAGTTACAACATTTAAATTTATAATTTCGAAGTTAAGTATTTTTTACCTTTTTCTTTATTATATATATATATATATATATATATATATATATATATATATATATTTATTATATATATTATATATATTTATTTTTATATATATATATATTTATATATATTTATATATATATATTATATATATAATATATATATATTTTATATATATATTATATATATTATATATATTTATTATATATATTATATATATTTATTATATATATATATAAATATATATATATATATATTTATTATATATATATATATATATATATATATATATATATATATATATATATATATATATATATATAATTATACATTTTTAATAATATTTGGTTTATGTGCTATTTGTGATTTCATAATTATTGGTCATTTTCCTTATTTTGCAATGGTATTATTGTACAGAAAGTTTATATATATATTGTCTTTAATTGTTTATGGCATCAAATTTGATGGTTTTTTATATGTTTTAAATGAATTAATCGTCCGCAATATGCTGGTGAATTATTGGTATTGTATTTGATTTTCTGTTGCATGTCATAGGTTCCATTTTTTTTTTCAGTTTAATTGTTCAATTTAATGTCAGTGTAATATATTAATGCTAAATTTATTAATTTTATTTTATTAAATGGATATAGAGTGCCGGAGTATCAAAAAAATCTACCTGACTCTGATTCTGTCCTTCCAAAAAAAAAAATAAATAAATAAATAAATAAATAAAAATACCCCTATCATAAAAATAGATTCATATTAGTAAATGTTTTCCTACTAATTATTGATTCATAGTAACATCAGAAATTCAATCAAATCATTTACTATTCACTTTTAAGTATTTATGCAAAACGAAGAAAGAGTTATTAAAAATATTTATCTAGATGCCAACTGAATATATACTTAAGCGAAATAAATAATTGCTGTAAAAGGTTGTAAAATGAATAATTGCTGTAATCTTTTAAAGTTCAGTCAATATTTTCACCCTACGTTATCCGTTTTCGATCATCTGATAACACCGGCAAGTTTCCCCTTCGTTTTCGGTCTGCTAGTAACGGCGGCAAATGGACCGAGCGCGACTACTAACGTTCTAAAAAATGTCGCGACTACTCTCGGGTTAAATACCATACTACTTATATACTTCTGTAAAGTATATTGTTTTCATAACACAATGTACTGTATCAGGCCATAAAGTGTAATGCAAAATGTAAATTCAGAAGAACATTTTCAAAATTCATTTTTTGCTATAGTTCTTGTGTGTCTTATTCCTTTTACCCTTTAAGCGTCCTACTCATGTTTTCCCGTAGCGTAATCATTCAACTAATGGGCTGATTTAACACAAAATTGATAGTAATGCTGTTTTTTTTTTCAGTTCATAAAATAAATGAAATGTAATCATAATCAAATCAACATACACATAATTTCCATAGCTACTATTATATGAATCATTAAACATGCATGAAAAATTTTGAAGGAAGCTTAAAGGGTTAAAATTATATTACGTGTAAAGAATGCTGTAAACCGTAACTCAAGAGCTTTTTCCTTGTTTATCTATGACGCAGTTAAGATCCTAGTTACACGTGCCTTTCATCTAAATTACCGAAAACAACTGCTAATTCAAGAGGATACACTGTTTCTGGATCCGATGTTTGTCAATATGCAATTACACCATTTTTGAAAAAAAAAATTACAAACAGAGTAAGTTTTTATTTAAATGATATCTTAAGATATCGGTAAATTAAAGAGGGTTGTTGTATCAAATTTTGAAACAAGAAAAAAATTAAACTGAATAAACATGAAATTCTATGTTTTTTCTTCCTTTTTAGAAACGTTTAACGGCATAATTTGCGAATTAATAAAGAGTTTCCTTGTGCATGCTTTAAAAAATTCTTTTCGACAACTTCTGAATATTTTAGCTTCTTATTTAAGTTTTCTTGAAAATAAGAAGTCGCGTGTGTTTTTTGTTAAGCATCGTGTTATAAATGAGTGCACCACATGAAAAAGTAAATATCTATAATAAAAGAAAATTAGTTTCAAAAATAGAAATTACTCTGATCTAAATAGTATGGCATACTCATCGTTAATTATGGTCATTCTGTTTTGCAACGCCATTCATTATGGCCTGTGAAAAAAACTGGGTTTTTTTAAGCGCATTTATTTTTAAATTAAAATAAAATGAAGAAACAATTTATAAATAACAAACTTTAGTAAATGGCAAAAGAAAATGAATTACTTTTGTTTCTTGATTCTCTTTTAAGTCACAAATTATAAATTGATTTTCGTGTCTCATCTGCTTTGAAAGAAAAAAAAATTAGAAAATAACTTGGATTTGCGGTAACTGTGACAATTGTTCATGTAGAATGTTTCTTAGTTTTAATCAAATGTTTTATCCCATTTACTGACACATGTAATATAATGTATGTAATAGTAACATGTCACGTTCTCTGCGTGTTCAATATCGTGCAATGAATGAAGTCTACGCGTGTAAGGAAAGAATCTCTTTTTTAAAAAAAATAGTTTTATTTTGGACATTACATTTCACTTTTTATTACCAATAATTGTTAAAATATTTATACAGGGTTTAAACGCAAAAATATTAATTTGGTATTCTTTGGTATAACTCCTAATTTAAGGGGTCTCAGGAGTCTTACTTTTCACCTCGCGGTGCGATTTAGCAACATGTCACATTTATTTTTTTTTCTCAGTCTCTATAAAACATAAATGTATAAAATTTATAATATGGACAACGTAATATCTCTTCTACTTAAAATAATTTTTGTAATACTCTATATTGAAATTTTATTTTTTTTATGTTTAATTTTGATATAAAATTTAAAATTGTTTTTTGAATTGTATGCACTGCGCGCAAGACTGTAGCAAAACTATTGGTTCAAGAGCCTCCAAAAATATTGATAATGATTTAAATCTAATGTATCTTAAACGTATACATAAGCAATTTATTTATTTATTTTATTTGAAATTTAAATTTAAATTTAAAAAAAATCATTCTTTTATTGAAAAATTGCCAATTTTAAATAATCAATGCAATTATCATGCTAAATTTGAGGTATAAGTTATTCTTTACCTTAAAATGAAGATATTTACCAAGTTTCATGTAAATTGTTTTATTAGTTTGTGAAAAATATTGCGCGCAGTGCATGCAAGTCAAAAAACAATTTTATTTTATTTTTCAAAATTAAACATAAAAAGTTAAAACAAAATTTCAATATAAAATATTAAAAAAATATATTTTAAATAGAAGATATATTAGCTTGTCTATACTAAAAATTTTATGCATTTATATTTTATAGAGACTATTACAATGGGACTATTACAATAATATTTGCAATACATTTGACTCATTGCAATACATTTGACAGCAATGGATTTGACAAAATGATTGCAAGAATTGTAATACATTTGTCTCATTTATCATGGATTTACGAATTATATCTTGCAAATATTTGCTCAATAATGTTATATATAAGAAATTTAATATGAGGTAATATCGTTAATAATTGCCAGTAAATGAACAGGATATTGCCAATACAATCAGAGAATTGCTTGCGTACTTAAAACCTAGATCCACCCACATGTATATGCATAAATCCTTATTCTAAAAGGACCAGTTTACAGTAATTTTAGAAAATAAATGTTTAATTATACACTGGTTGCTGAACAATTAGTGAAACAACTAAATCTATATATTACATAGAAAACCATTCTGATATCTTACGTGAGTGGTTCTGTAAACTAATCTAAAAATAATAATTCAATTTAACGGCACAAATTAACATTTAATAAAGTAAAAATAATATAAAAAAGTATTGGGGCCATAGAAGGACATAATACATCTCAGATTCTGCATGCCATATTCTGCTTGCCAGTAGAGTCTTTTCAGTTCAGAACTAGAGATTTCAAATAGCGCATACAGTGGCTAAATAGATGTTTGGGAATTAGCCGGAACAGTAGTTAATTTTCGGAACTCCACACCGCACACAATACAGGACCTATTAAAACCACATGTATCACATATATTAATGATGCTGTTTCATAAATAAACTTAAATAAATAAAGTACTCGTTGAAACAAAAACTTTTTATATGAATAAACTTAACCAAGCTTATGAGTTTAAGCTCAAGTGATCACATTCTGGTTGTCATAAAACACATACTTTCTTTATAATACCTTGCAAACATTTTTAAATTATGTAAATTACAATTATACAACATAAGTGATATGTACAGCATATAAATGGTTAAAACGGTGACTATTTTTTTTCATTTTCAGCAATACGGACAGACGGAAAAATGATGCCATTAACTAAAGAAGAACGTAGTAACATTCTCCTTTTGGCTGAGAGTGGTGCCATCCGTCATGTAACGCGTACCTTCATCAATGCAAGTCACATAATGCTGATAGCTCATGACAAAGTGGAAAAAGTTTTCAAGAAGTGGAAAAATGAAGGTTCGGTTGCCGATGCAAGCAAATCTGAAGTCTAAAGACGAAAACAAGGAAAGATACATCAACACAGGGGCTAGCAGTCCGACAGAAGTTAAAAGACGTTATTTAGCACTAATGATAATCGGAAAATCATTGCCACGCGGGCTAGCAAGCGGTTAACAATTCACGTCCGTACATGACATGATTCCATTTATACGAATAAAATGAAAATTATCCACCACTTTCGCTATTTCTATGGACAATTATGACACACACTTTATTTCAGATATCTATGTGTTTCATTTACTTGTAAAATTTATATGTAGAATTTTGTAATATCATGCTGTAAAATAAGGTTTGGTTTGGTTTGGTTTGTGTTTATGACGGCCGATTACCAACACATGGGATATAGGCCCTGAGGGGGAGTGCCCTTCGTGGGGGTCTTTCTAAGGGACCTAACCCGTATTTACGCATGGGAATCCACGGTCTCGAAGAAAACCACGAGAACTCCGAAACGGTTAGGCCGACGGCCGCGATTGGGTTCAAACCCAGCACCTCCCGTCTACCAGCTTCGAGAGCAGAACCTCTCAGCCACTGGTGGGGCTTTGTAAAATAAGGTATTTTTGAATTTATGTAAATCTTCAAAGCTATCGAACACTTACACATTTAGAATGGTTCATAGAGTTGATATATTCATGAAGTCACAAATAAAGCGTGTCCATTAGGGTGGAGCGAAAAAAATTATGTTTTAAAAATCAAAAATGGGTAGGTGCCGAAAGTTGCGTTTATACTAGTACATCAACTGCGTGAAAATTTACCGCTGAAAAAAAATGGCTTGGATCTGCGCTTTTGGTCCAAAAGTCGAAATTTTGGGTAAAATATGATATTTTTTCCAAAAAAAAAAAAAAAAAAAAAATCCTATAGAAAAGGTTATTATTTAAATGTGTTATTTAAAACTTTATCATTAATGATTTAACATATTTAAACGATAAAACGGTATCTTTATTCTGTATAACTGGAGCAAAATTGACAACTTTTGGTAGAAAAGGCATTGCCACTCTGTTGTGTCATGCAACTTATTGTTGTTTAGAATACATCTCTTAACTAGTTGCTATCAAAACTACCCAGGAGCTATCACGTGGAATTGGCTACATTGCATTTCACAGCAGTACATAACTCGACCACCCTACAATCTGAGCACAATGTTTTATTTATACATTGAATTGTGATTTTTTATCAAAGGCTGGCATAAGTTTTCTAATTATCAACCTAGACCATCTATCTTTGCATCCACAGACGTTGGATGATGATGCTGTAACACTCCTTCACGTATATTTATACTGCTTGTATATGATAAGGCAAGCAGAGTAGTTAAAAATTTCGCCACCAGAGGGCGTTTTATATAAATTACACATTTAGTCACCGTCCACTGAATGCCTGAGAAAAAAAAATGGCGGCTGTCGGAGAAGGATTTTTTTTTTTCCAAAGTTTGTACGGTCCGTTCAATTTGAACACCAATAATTTTAAAAAGTTTTTATGCTTTATTTTTTTCAGGCGGCGGTCTTTATATTTGTCTTATTTAATCTGATAAAACTAAATCGTAAAAACCTTTAAAAAATGGGTAATTCATTATAAAATGCCCTCTTGTGGCGAAATTTTGAACTAAAATATTTTTTTCGCTCAACCAAATTCCCATTCTTTTTTATTATGTCCGTCACAAAATTTCACAATTTTTTGACCAATAGTTTCATCTCTAGACAACTTTAAAGTATGGTCGTTTAATCTTGCAAATAAGTGCACAAGAAAAGCAAAAACATGGTACATTATCTATAAAATCGTACGCACTTATTTTCAGGGGGGAAAACATTTCACTGTGCTTGTCACAGTTTTTTGTATTAAAAGATTAGCGAGTTATTAATTATTCTAACGAATGGAAAAAGTAATTAATTAAAAAAAATATTTTTTTGTATATCGAAAACAAATTTATCAAATGTAATACATTCTAATGATAGCATGAAAAACAACATAATCGTATGTTTTCATTCAATTTATTTCCGTTGTAAAATTTCTAAAAAATCAATTTAAAAATAATTATCTTAAATCTACAAAGATTAATGTGTTTACAAATGGACTCAATAATTATTTGTAATCCAAATATGCTTCGCAAGTTGGAAGAAATATGTTAACTCATATTTGCTTTTAAGTAAGATTTTAAATTTCACTTCACAATCTATTTTATAATAAATTGTTTTTTCTTAAATGGTGAAATATTTATTTAGTTATTTCAGTTGTGATATTTTATAATTAATAATTTATCCTAGTAAGGATTTTTCAATGGTTAAGTAATAACACTTAAAAAATACAGATTTTGAAACACACCAGTTAAAAATAACAAACACATTAGTTCTTGAACTAAAATGCATCCTAATGGTGTGAATATTCTTGCTTAAAATCTCCCATTTATTGTTTATAAGACTGAACATTTTTAGGATTTACACTAAATTAAAAAGATTTAAAAAGTATTACAGACATGCTTTTTTTTAATTCTCACGGTATCGTAAAATGAACAATGTTTTTAAAAGAAAATACCTATGCAAAAAGCATTTCAACTGAGAAATTCATCTTTATCTAAACATCATGGAAAAAAGTGCGTCCTTCGCTAGCATTTAATTTTGACTCAATAATTTGTTTAAATAAGGCGACTACCTTTATAAACGATCAGTATTTTATTAATCATAGTTAACCCATTTTAATTATTACTGCATATATCAGAGCCTCTCACTAATTTATTTTTTATTAAGAAATTCTGAATTCTTAGCAGAAATTATTAATAATATTTTTTTTATTCATTTAACGACAAAAGAAAATAACAATTTTTCTTCGGGAATTAACGGTATGGGTTCGCAATTTCTAAATAAAATGAAATTTCTTCGAACGCATGCATATACGCACTAATGTTGCAAATGCATTACAATATTTTGAGTTCATTCGTATATTTCTAGCTATAAGAATGTGTCAAATGCGCTCTATGTAATTTTAAGACTATAAGATAACTTCTGTAAAACTTATTAAATTGAAAACTTTATATGGTCGCTGACTTCTATAAGAAAATATTTTAGAAATACATTTTGTACTTGTATATTTAGGAGTGCCATAGGTAAGCAAAAACAAATATATACACTAAAATAAGAAGGATGTGTTTTTAATAACAAAATACAAAGTAACAAAACTCGATAAATTGTATTTAGTAAAATGAATACATTTCATTTCTGTTTTGATTGTTAGGGCATGGTTTAGGACAAAGGACATTATAAAAATGACAATTTCAGAAAAAAATTTAAAAATAACTCTTTTGAATTAAGAAAATAATGTTATAAAAAGTGATAAAATATCTTTATTAAGATTGACGATCGTTTCGTGAGCACAAATGATGACATTTTCAAAATCATTCACTTTTTCAAAATCATCTGAATGATTTTGAAAATGCTGCCGTTTGTGCGACGAAACGATCGTCAATCTGAATAAAGATATTTTACCACTTTTTACAGCATTATTTTACTTAATCTGTTTATAAGTGATTATTTTCATGTTTTTATAACTCTTTTGATTTAAATAACTTTTGACATTATTAAGCCACATCATTTGAAACATTTTTGCATTTGAAAGTACGCCTCTAAAACTGTTTAATTTTTATGTAGTGCTGCCAATCGGAATCTTCTTGTATGCCATAGTACATGTTTCCAAACTGTATGAGTTTGGGATGATTCGCATTAATAGAATTGTCAGAAATCAGTTTATAACTACGGCAAGAATTGTGTAATCTGCTTTAGTTTTTAATTATTCTTTTATCATTAATAGATTAAACAACGTAGTTAATTTACGTCTGAAATAACGTGTGTTGTATAATTTACACATTTTATAATATGTATCACATGTTTTACAACGGCATAGCAAAAAATCAGTTATATTTCCAAGTTATGGACATTTATTAAACCACATATACATAGGCAGAACGACTACGACAACATATAATGTATTTTCACTTTTCCACATAGTCCCCAAGAAATTGTAAGCATTTCTCGGAACGGTCAACCAACTTTTCAATTACGGATACGTAGAAACCGCCTCCAGTCGTATGTAACCACCCGGAGACAACGAAATTGAAGGTGGATCCAAGCGAAAGCAATGGAGAACACACTGCCGTAAGAAATTTTCAGCTTGAACGAATATCACGAAGGCAGGCCCGCTATGTCCAGAACCATTGCAAATGTTGACCGTGTAGATGCGATCATTAGAGAGAATCGGCTTATAACACCCCAGGAAATTTCCAGCATGCTGAACTTTCGTACGGCAGTGTGTTCTCCGTTGTTCACGAGCACCTTGTATTTAGCTGTCTCAGGGTGGTTACATAGCGCTAGAGGAGATTTCTACACATCCGGAATTGAAAAGTTTCTTGACCAGTTCGAGAAATGTTTACAGTTACTTCGGGACTACATGGAAAAGTGAACTTTCATTGTATGTTGCCATATCCGCGTTGCCTATGTATATGTGGTTTAATAAATGACCACAACTTGGAAGTGAAACTTATTTTTTGATTTGCACTCTTATGGCTAATATTTTTTTAGTGATAAAAACATACTATATATTTTTAGTTATACAAATGATCATTCACTTTAAATTCAGATTTCAGTGTTAACTAATGCTTGCAGCAGAAAAAAGCTAATACTTTTATGAAACAATTAATCACGAAAGTTTTTTTTTCCACTATTTTTTACTCTATTTTGATGGATCTTCTTCATCAGTGTTGTATAAAAGAAAGACAGTGGAAAATGTCTATTGCACGGAAATCGAATATAATAATAATAATAATAATATGAGAAAAATATATTGTAAATAGTATTTTTAAAATATATTATAAATATTAAACCTTCTTGTAAAAACTTATTAAATTGATAACTTTATATGGTCGCTGACTTCTATAAGAAAATATTTTAGAAATATATTTTGTACTTGTATATTTAGGAGTACCATAGGTAAGCAAAAACAAATATATACACTAAAATAAGAAGGACGTGTTTTTAATAACAAAATGCAAAGTAACAAAACTCGATAAATTGTATTTAGTAAAATGAATACATTTCATTTCTGTTTTGATTGTTAGGGCATGGTTTAGGACAAAGGACATTATAAAAATGACAATTTCAGAAAAAATTAAAAAATAACTCTTTTGAATTAAGTAAAATAATGCTATAAAAAGTGATAAAATATCTTTATTAAGATTGACGATCGTTTCGTCGCACAAATGATGACATTTTCAAAATCATTCACTTTTTCAAAACCATCTGAATGATTTTGAAAATGCTGCCGTTTGTGCGACGAAACGATCGTCAATCTGAATAAAGATATTTTACCACGTTTTACAGCATTATTTTACTTAATCTGTTTATAAGTGATTATTATACATGTTTTTATAACTCTTTTGATTTAAATAACATTTGACATTATTAAGCCACATCATTTGAATCATTTTTGCATTTGAAAGTACGCCTATAAAATTGTTGCCTCCATTGCAAATGTTGACCATGTAGATGCGATCATTTGAGAGAATCGGCTTATAACACCCCAGGAAATTTCCAGCATGCTGAACTTTCGTACGGCAGTGTGTTCTCCGTTGTTCACGAGCACCTTGTATTTAGCTGTCTCAGGGTGGTTACATAGCGCTAGAGGAGATTTCTACACATCCGGAATTGAAAAGTTTCTTGACCATTTCGAGAAATGTTTACAGTTACTTGGGGACTACGTGGAAAAGTGAACTTTCATTGTATGTTGCCATATCCGCATTGCCTATGTATATGTGGTTTAATAAATGACCACAACTTGGAAGTGTAACTTATTTTTTGATTTGCACTCTTATGGCTAATAATTTTTTAGTGATAAAAACATACTATATATTTTTAGTTATACAAATGATCATTCACTTTAAATTCAGATTTCAGTGTTAACTAATGCTTGCAGAAGAAAAAAGCTAATACTTTTATGAAACAATTAATCACGAAAGTTTTTTTCCACTATTTTTTACTCTATTTTGATGGATCTCAGTGTTGTATAAAAGAAAGACAGAGGAAAATGTCAATTGCACGTGAATCTAATATATTAAAAATAGTAATAATATGAGAAAAATATATTGTAAATAGTATTTTTAAAATATATTATACATATTAAATCTTCTTAAAATATTTCATTTCATATATTTTTTCAAAACATGTATACAGTAGAACCTCTATTATCCGAAGTAATTGGGACTGACCATCTTTCGGAAAATCGAAATTTTCGGATAACCGAGACTGCTTCAAATTTAAGATTAAGGACAAATATATGCGATATTTCTTATTTCGGTAACACGTGATTAATAGATATAAACCAATAGCAAAATAGAAAAAAGAATAAATTACCTGAATTTTAATTTTGAAATTAAGTACATTTTACATACAGCACAAGGATTTGAAAAAAATGTTTTGATTGTCGCAGTTTCTATTGCATTTGGTTTGAAGCTCAAGAAGTTTTTTAATATTATTAGTTCGAAAGTATCAATGTTTTTATGCTGCTCCAGCCATGCCAAACCTTCTTCAAAAAATTCAAAAGCTTCAGAATTGCTAATTTGTTCCTTTTCTTTGTTCCACTCCGCAGCTTTCGGCAGCTCAAGTTAAATTCAAAAGAATTTTAAGAAAGGGGATTGAAAATATTTATATGTACTCGAAGTTCGAAAAGGACGGCTTATACGCAAGGAATATAATAGTTTTAAAAAAATGCTTTCAAAATGGATTTTGCACACAAGGAATGTGATAGTAAAAAAAAAAAAAAAAAACCTTTAAAAAGGGATTTTGGTTAACCGAGAGTTTCAGTTAAAAGAATTTCGGATAAAAGCTGTTCTACTGTATATAATTTTGAGTTTATACTTCTAGAATGTGAAATTAGCAAATCATTTATATGTAACGCTGAAAATCTCATCATTAATTTTTTAATTTAGATAAATACATTTTTTCTATTAGTAATTAAATCCGTTGCTCCAACACGATTGTTCAATATAATTTATAAAACGTTTATTAACAGTCATGAAAATAAAGCGTATCTCAATACTGACTCCGCCATATATTATTTTGACAATGTGAGAGGTACCAGTAGATTAATAATAACGTGAACAAAGGTTAATTTACTTAAATACTTCTTAGAGGTCGTCTATACGATTTTCTAAAATGTATCTGTTTTGACATCAAGCTCTCCTTTGTACTCTTACTGTTCATTTGTAACTTTGTCCCCTTCTGGACACGGGTTCACGTTAAGGAGCCGCTGCACACTCCTATGGGAAAACTTTGTAGCGCCGTGACGCTTACCTAATATAATTATTAAAATACCGTTTTCAACACCAGAAAATAGAAGTTAGATGACGGCGATGTGCGTTTTTAAAAATCATCTCCGTAAATTTTAAATATTTCTTGTTTGATGATAAAATTTAATGAAATAGAAATTTCGAAGTTTATAAGAATTTTTATGTACTTAAAATTTATGGAGGTAATTTTTAAAAACGCACATCATCTACATCTGACGTCTACTTCCTGATGGTGAAAACGGTATTTTAATAATTATATTAGGTAATGAGTAAACGCGCTTCAAAAATGTTCCATAGGCGAACATGGGATTTCGCTATTCGAGAGTTTCAGTTTAGCGGAGCCTTTTCCGTGAGAAACACGTGCTGTGTGTTCTTTTGTTTCATGATAATTCATACAAAGTTCTGTTATTTGACTGTGATTTATTGCCAAATTACGGTGCTGTATCATATGTTAAATCGGAGTTGGAACTTTTCAGCTGTAGTTAGTAAGGAAAGCAACTGATTTAATTTATATGTGGAATAATAATTAAATTGTACTAATAGTTTATTTTTTCAAAAGTGTCATTATTGTTGGTAAAAAATAATTTCTCACCGCACTATAAAATATAAGAACTTTAGATTACTAACAATTTTAAAGTCCAGTACACATTAGAGAATATGTGTAATATTCGAAAAAAATACCAAATATTGGAAATGCTTATTTATGAATTGATAATTTCGTCGAAAATTTAATAAAACATTTGAAAAACTACTTTATATCACATATATTAAAATGTTTCAAAATTTGTTTCAGTTTAAACCATTGAAAATGTTTTTAGAATATTTCGCACATCTTTCTAAAAATAATGTTATCAGTGGCATTTATAAATAGAGATCATATTTTAACTCTCCTGCAGATTGCAGTTAATTTCTCAGTGACAAAAACATATGGTATTCCTTTTAAACGCAGTTTTTTTTTTAGAAATAAATAGTTATTTAATCCGACTTTCAAACTCACAAAATGTTATCATCGATAAGTAAAATGTATCACAATTTTATTATTAATTATTCTTTATGAAATGTATTTTATCTCTTTCGTATAATGAAAGAAAAAGAAAAAAGTATAAATTACTATTTGTTGGGAAAATGTAATATGCGATAATCTGTCAAATGTGAAAATAAAAGGCATTGTAACATTTCCAAAATTTCCATTTCTTCTTTGTGATGTAGTTTGTTTTTATTTTGAAATATAATATTTTGAAATAGTGATTTGGTAACATCCAGATTTTGCAGAAAAAGTCTAGACATGATTAATTCAGCTTAATATTATTTTTGGTAAATGGCGTAAGTTTTTACTTCTTATAAGATAGAATTTATTTTAGAGAGAAGAAATATATATATATATATATATATATATATATATATATTTAATATAAAAATTTATCATCATGTACCTTTAACAAAATGCCTTTTTTTTAAACAAGAAGCGTAATTGTTCGTGTTTCGAACAACATAAAAGTAGGTCTTTCGTTACCTTTGAAAAAATTTTGGCTGTCGTATTAATACTTTTTTATATATCGTATATTCCAAGTATATGATGATCATATGATTAAAAAGAAAATTCATTCAAATGAAGATACATAAACAGTTGTTATTAATGTCTTTTTGTTGTCATTTGTTTAAATCGATTTTAAATCAATTCTGGAAAGGCGATTTTATTGAAATGTACTTTTTTCTTTCTTTTTTCAACTTTTAAAGAATGTAGTAAAACAACATGTTTTCTAATGAATGTTTAGAAAAAATTACCTTTTCATCTTCCTTCCTTAACATTACGGTGCAATTCAGTTTAAGAAAAAAGATCATTTCAAGCGGAAATTTGTCTTTTTTTCTAAATTGTTTTTGTAGTAATAGTGGAACGACATACACATAATGCTGTTTCTGTAGTATAGTTAGAAATCAAGAAGCACATAATATGCCAGTTTACCGCTGTGTCTAAATTATGCATTAAGTAACTTGTTCTGTTCCGGAATTCAAATCTTTGGTCAGTTGACGAAATCATTTTCATTTATAATTGCATGAAATCTACAAAAAGCAGATAGTTCAATCCAAAGCATTTAGTATAGTAGTCATAGTTACATGCTTGTCGTGAAGACTTGGTCACTTCACTTCACAAAATTAAACTATTGTAATACTCACATTAGAATGCTACATAATTTAATTGATGTTTTATGAATCATTAATTCAAATCTTATATATCCATCTCATAAAAATCTCAATAAAAGTCTACAATGTCTCCATATTAACCTAAAAATAGATTCAAGAGCTCAATGATGACTTCGTGGATTAGAATAAGAGGAAAACAGGAAAAAAATCCATGCCTCAAGGCGCTAAGTGCTGAATGACACAAAAACATGGAAAACCCGCAAAGAGTTAGATGTGTTCAAAACATAATACGTTATACTTTAATTGACAAAAAAATTCTTCAACGCATTTCATGGAATGTGAAAAGAAGGCTTATGCCATAAAAAGAAAATATTATATAATGGAATGAATTTTGATACGGAAAAGCTAAGACAATAATTGTAAGAATATTGGAATTTGGAGCTTGGGAAAATACAGAAAAGTACTTCAGATGAGAGTGCTAAATTAAATGGGGGAAATTGCAAATTTATAATAAAATATATAACTGACAAGCACATTTACTTGGATTTATATGTTTTATAATAATCTACTTTTGAGATTTTTATTTTATTTTTGTTTAATTATGTTACATTTAGAAAATTGCAGATTGCTTAAATATGTAATTAAAAGGCTATTTCTCCGCCATATATACATATACGCTAAAGTTTTTTTTTTCATTTTAAGAGTAGTTTCTAATTATTATTGTATTATTTTTAATGTTTATGCGTAATTTATTGCCCAGTAATTTGTATTAAAAATATGCGCTTTTAAAAATTATGCAACTACTGTAAAATTATGAAAATAAGCTCACACTTTGATAATACGAATGATTAGCAAAATTATGTAGGGACTAGTAAACGGAATTTTCTTGAAAATTTCTTCATTACTCTTCACAATTAATGTCTATTCAATGGAAATTACTTGCTACACGATAAGGTATATTCCATAAATGTTAAAAATTCAATATTATAATAAAATTTTTAAATAAAAAAAATAATAATAATAACCCACTAAAAATGATGTTTGCTCTTTAGAGAGAGAGAAACTATTCAATTTATATTTTTATTACGTATTAAAAACTGTCTGTGAATTTATGAGTAACTTCGCGTTGTTTGAGTGAGGGGAAAATAAATTATTTAGCTGCAAATAAACAGAAAAATAATTAAAAGAAAATTATAAAAAAGCAAAACCCGTTTTTACCTTTCTAATAAAATAATTGATATCTCCGTTGATAATTGACTTATTTCGTTCATGTTTCCAGAAAGTTGGATTAATAGTTCTGTGAACATATTTTTTATTGAAATATAATAAATTATTTCAAAATTTGAACACCGATCCCCTCAAAAAGCGCATAGCGCCGTTGCAATATAAAGGGGGGAGGGCTACCTGCAGTTTATTCTATTTATTAATTTCCCAGAAGTCGGAAGTCGAACATTATCAGAATTAGAATATCAGCTTCGGACGGATGACATGCATTACACGCATGTTTGTGCAGAAATAAAACTTGCATAGATTTTACATTTTTAATTAAAAAAAAAATAATTTCACTTGTTTTTCCTCAAAAAGCATAATATTTAAAACAAAAATAGAGGACGCAAAGAAGAAACAAGGAAAATAGTCAGAGCGCATAATATATGTCTAAAACGTGCACGGCAAATCGTTACTTACAGAAAACTGTAGTGCGTGACGATCTTTAAAAGACAACCAAACGGGCACACATCGGCGAATAAAAACAGAGCAACTAACCTTTGCGCACTTATTGGCAATTTCGCCGTCAAGCGGTGGATGAAAATATTATATTTCAACAAAAGATTTTTAGTAGTGGGCATATAAATGGACAATTTTCGAAAAATAAAATTTTTTTATAATTGTGTGAGTGCTTATATTAGAGTTGTGTCTTATTTTTAGAATTTTACGGTACATTTAAGAAACAAAGTGGAAATAAATCAGTTGTCGAAACTATAGAGAGTTACATGAATACGACATGTGTTTTAACACACATTGATTTGTATCTCATTACATTTTCGTGTCAACTTATGTAACATTTTCTTCTTTACCTATTATCTTTTACCATTTAATTTTTAAAAATAAATTAAATAACAAACTACGAACTAAAAACAAACTGCATTCAATGCATATGTTACTAAAATAAATATGCAGTCATAACTAAAATTTAATTTTACAAACTAAAATTCTGTTGAATGCAGTCAAATAAAATACTCTCGTACACAAATCCGACAGTAAGATAGCCATTTGAAAGTAATAGAAATTTCATTTGATAATGTTATCAAGGAAACTTACCAAAATTCACAAAATAAAGCAAATGCTTCGAATTAAAATGTGATTGAAACGGAATTTGAAACCGATCTTTAAAATAGGATATATAGAAGTAAATTTAGATTTTAGTGCCTTAAGTAGAAATATTTGAAAATTAGTTTAACCTCCTTATAGAACAAAATATTATTGTGAAACTTTTGAGCAATTCCTGTTCGAAATTTATTTTCCTGTCTTTCCTGCGACGAGTAATGATTTTAAGATCTTTAGAGATATGAACACACTGATACTAACGTTTCCCGCATGCAGTGAATAAGCCAATAGTTTTACAATATAGCTTGTTCATTATCCTCCTCCGATATAGTCTTCCTCCCTTATTTAGTCACAAAATATATGTTAAAAAATCTAGACAATGGATAGGATATTAGCATTTATAGAAATGCAAATAAATGGAGAAAAAAACTTCGGTTTGAAGAATATTTTGCTCTTTCTTTAGCATTTTATTTCATTCATGTGTATTAAAACATTTTGGAAATTGATGTTATAATAAATACTTATTTTATATACTTTATTCTCTTACATACTCCAAAAAAGCTTTATTAAGTTTTTAAATTCCCGTTTGAAGATTTACAACGGTTTTATTTCAAATAATTTATAATATTATATACGTGATATCTCGTTTTGATATAACATACTAGAAAAAAATTGGGACATCCGGAAAGTTCTGCGGGTTTTTTTTAATGATAAATTTCAATACAGCAGCAGAAAAACACAAGAAAGTTTTATTGAATCACATAAGCGCCATTTTGTTCTACCACTCTTTGCCATCGTTCCGGCAGCAGGTAAAGTCCGTTTTTTAAAAAAGTCATTAGCTTTAGACTTAAAGAAATGATCAAAGTGCTGTTTGTCAGACTCCAGAGAAATGAACTCCTGGTCGTTCAGAGAATTTTGAAATGACCTGAAAAGGTAAAAATCTGAGGGGGCCAGGTCTTGTGAATAGGGTGAGTGACGTAAAATATTCCAGCCATACTCAATAAAGCGTTACCAGACATTAATCGCTATGTGGGGCCGAGCATCGCCATGTTGGAACACAACACGTCGGCGATTGGTCAGTTCTAGTCGCTTTTCATCGATTTTTGCTTTCGAAATTGCCATTTGAGAACAGTATTTTTTAAATTTATTGACTGATTGGGTGGCAACAATTCATAATAAATAACTCCTTTCAGTTTCATTATACAGAAAGCATTACTTTTTTGGGATGCAGCCCTTCTCAATATATCACTTGGGGAGGTTCATTTGACTTACCCCATGATCTTTCCCTTCTAACATTATTGTATAGTATCCATTTCTCATCTCCATTAATGGGCCGTTTAAAAATAAGAGCTATTTCATTTCGTTTCAGCAAAGAATCACATGCTGAAACACGTGCAAGGATATTATGCGGTGTTAAAATATATTGTACTCACACATTATAGCGGCTTACGCACCCAATCACCTTCAAATGATTAATCACTGTATTTTTGGAATATTTAATCTGCGTAATAGCTTCTGAATTGTGTAATGTAGATTTTCAGCGATACTTCTTTTAGAGAACCTTCTTTCAGAGAGGTCCTCCTTTGAAGAGTGAGCGTTATATTCGAGTGTAAAGTTTACGCACTTACACTTCTGAAACCACCTTCGAACAGTGTTATCTGAAACAGCACTTTGTCCATGTACAGCACATATTTTTCGAGCAGTCTGACTAGCATGTTTACCTTTTCTGAAATAAAAGAGCATAATATGACGAAAATGAACCTTTTGGTTCTCCATTTTTAGCACTGCACTGGAACAAAATTTAATCACCAATACAAGCGAGGAGTATGCAGTGCAAGCAGAAAAGACTGAATGTACATCTCTAGGTCATTCAAGGTCACACCTTATCAGAAGTAGCAAAATAACTAGACGAAACCGAGCTCCACTTTGAAAAACCGCAGTAATTTTCGGATGATTAATATACTTCATTAATTATTATGCCTAAATACCATCAACTGTTTAAAAGATTGAAACTATAAAATTGTCAATATTTGTACCAAATTATGACTATTAAGGAAGAATAAATTACATTTATTGGCATTTACTTTTTTTCAATAAAATAATATTACAACTTAAAATTCAGTTGAATAGAATGAATCAAATGAAAGCATGGTCTTATATAAAATTCCACCATAATTTAGACATTTGAATGTAATAGAAATTTAATTCGATACAAGTTATAATGGAATCTTACCAAAATTCTCACAATAAAGTAAATGCTTCGAATTAAAATGTATTGTAAAGAAAATTCATTGATAAATTCGTGTTTCCGATCAAAATAGCATATAGAGATGCAAATTTAGATTTTAGTCTATTACTTAGAAATATTTGAAAATTAGTTTAACTCCCTTATCCAGCAAAATACTATTGTGAATCCTTTGTGGAATTTCTATTTGAACTTAATGTTCGAGATTTATTTGCTCGACGTTTCTAAGACTTGTAATGGTTTTACGATCTTTAGGGATATGTTTATATTGTCATTTATATATTCTTCATGAAAGAATAAGCCAATAGTTTTGCAATATAGTTTATCCATTATCCTCTTCCAATACAATCTGCATCCATGCTTAGACACAAAATAGACGAAACAAATTCTATATTATAGATAGAAAATTAACAATTATGGAAATTAAATTAAGTGAACAAAAATGTAACGTCTTGGAGTATATTTGTTTAGCATTTTAGCTGGAATCATAAGTATTAAAATGTCTTTGAAGTTGATGTTATAATAGAAAATATTCCTTTTATATACTTTATTCTCTTATATACTCTAACAATTCTTTATTTAATTTTGAAATTTCTTTTTTCAGATTTATAAAAAAGTTTTTTTTTTTTATATATATAACTGAAAATGTTATACAGGCCATGTCACGTTTTAATATAAGAGTAGCAAAATACTTCAGTAACTTAATGTTGCCAACTATTTAAAAGATTGAAACTATAAAGTTATTGATATTTGTTCCATATTATAAATATTAAGGCAGAATGAATTATATTTATTGACATTTATTTATTTTTTTAATAAAATAATAATATAAATTAAAATCCATTTGAATAGAATCATCGAAACAAAAGCCCTCTCGGATATAAATTCCGCAGTAAATTAGCTATTTGGATGTAATAGAAATTTAATTCTATACAAGTCATCAGGGAAGATCTGCATTCACAGAATAAAGCAGATATTTAAGAATAAAATAATATACGAAACGGAATTCGTTGTCCAATCAGTGTTCTCGATTATGAAAATAATATATAGAAAAGTATATTTAGGTTTTAACTTGTTGCTTAGAAATATTTGGAAATTAGTTTATTTTCCCCATCCAGCAAGATACTATTGTAAATCTTTTGTTGAATTTCCACTTGAATTTCAGATTCGAGGTATATTTACTCGACTTTTCTGCGACTTGTAATCATTTTATGATCTTTAGGGATTTGAGCAGAATTCTCTTGCATTCCATGCACACAGTGAATAAGCCAATAATTTTGCGATAGACAAAATAATACGAACACCCATGAAAAAGGCATGGTCCATTTCAAAGAAGCAGAACGTGCATGTCACTTTTCTCTTAATTCTGCCAACTAGTGGTTATGTAAGGTAAGGTATCAGTCGCTCAACATTAGTCATAGGTGTTGCATGCGCTTACCGTTCGCGATGCAAAACTCAATAATGACTGACCTGTCAGAGTTTGAAAAAGGAGTGATTGTTGGAATGCGGTGCGCTGGTTGCTCCATGACGGAAACAGTCAATTATTTGAGGCATACAAGGAGTACTGTGCCAGGCGTTTTGATGGCGTACACGAAGTGCGGTAAAGTGTCGTCTGCGAAGTACAACAGTGGACGGAAAAGAAAGCTTTCTGAGAGGGATAAAAGAGAGTTGACCAGCATAGCGGGCTGAAGGTGAAGGTAATCTTTATCTCAGATAACTACTCATCTCCAGAATCCCATTTCAGCAAGGACTGTCCAAATGGAACTTCATGCTTCGAAATTTTATTGAAGAGTTGCAATTATTAAGCCATTGGTGACATAGGTATTCGTATTATTTTGTCACCCATCTGTAGTTTGCTCATTATCCACTTCTGATTCACTATGCTTTCATTACTTACTGACAAAATGTATTTTTAAATATACATATAATGGAACATAAAATTACCATTTTTCGTGATGAAAATCAATGAAAATTGAATTTTTTCAGCGTTTTATTTCATTCCTGATAGTTAAAATCTGTTCTAAACTGATGTTTCAACAGACATTATTTCGCATGCTATGAATTAACGCATTTATAATGCTTTAGAAATAACAACGGGCAAGACCAAGCTACTCTCAATTAAAATTAGCGTTGTGTTAACTCGATATAACCATAAATCCTCGCTGTATTTTAATTCATTCATTTTGTGCCATGCATGTGTTGAAAAAGTTCCATGTACCGTGACCGATTGAATTCTGTTTTCTAGAACGTTCTAGTGACTCTGATAGTTTGAATCTTGTGTCTCTGCTCCTATTGAAAGTTTCTAGAAAACTGCTTTAGATTATGAAAGCGAAATTTTGCGCCAAACATCGCCAAATTTGGCGATATTCTTTCGTTTTGCGTCAATAATATGTTCTTGCATTAGTAATCTTGAAAGTTGATTTTCTCAGCAAAAACAGCAATGTCGCAAATATTTCACTAAATATCGCCAAATTTGGTGTACTGTTGCCGACTCAGCGGCTTTCTTTACCGCTAACTGGTCAACAAATTTATGAATATTTGAATCGTCATTCCCACTGAAATGTATTTACCCACATTTAACCCTAAATCACCAACTAATCAAATTTTCCCGAACATATCACCTAGTCCAATGGTCTTCTCGAATCCGAAAACGGTATGATACGAAATTAGGTCAAAATCGTTAGTGCCATTTTGAAGAAAAAAATTGCATATACTCCTAAGCACAAGATTTGATCGTATTAAAATAAAAGATTAATTTTATTTAATTTTACAGTTTTATATTTACAGATTTACAAATCATATTTATTTTAAATCATTTAAAGTATCACACAAGTCATATTGATTTTTAATATAAGGTAACAAAGATTAGTAAAAAACTTAATATTATTCCATAATATTATTAAATGTTTAAAACATTAAATCTGTAAAATTATTCACATTTGTTCGAAATAACTTTTTTTGTACGGTTAGGTCTATTTATTTGCATTTAATTATTTTTTAAATAGTTAATGTTGACATATTTGGACAAATTTTAATGAAAATATGTACCACATTTTCTAAATAGTAATCTTACGAAAATTCACGAAATGTCTGTCAATAACTAAATCAAAAATTATTATTTAAAAATTCAACTAAATTTCATTTTTTTTTACTTTATTTCATATTTCATATTTTCATTAATTTTACAGTTTTATATTTACAGATTTACAAATCAGATTTATTTTAAATCATTTAAAGTATCACACAAGTCATATTGATTTTTAATATAAGGTAACAAAGATTAGTAAAAAACTTAATATTATTCCATAATATTATTAAATGTTTAAAAGATTAAATCTGTAAAATTATTCACATTTGTTCGAAATAACTTTTTTTGTACGGTTAGGTCTATTTATTTGCATTTAATTATTTTTTAAATAGTTAATGTTGACATATTTGGACAAATTTTAATGAAAATATGTACCACATTTTCTAAATAGTAATCTTACGAAAATTCACGAAATGTCTGTCAATAACTAAATCAAAAATTATTATTTAAAAATTCAACTAAATTTCATTTTTTTTTACTTTATTTCATATACCTATATTCTTTTCTGGGAGTATTTTTAAACTTCTGTTGCACCTTCACAATATGTTTCTTTATATCGTTACTTAGTGTCTTTATGATAGTTTTCTGACTATAGATGCGGTTCAGAGCTGTTTTAAGACCTTTCTCTGTATTCAAGCGCGCAATTGCGTAAAATTTTAAGCAAAGGTTTAGAGAAAGAAAATTTCTTGATTGTCATTGCGCCTTTTTACATAATTATCAGGAAACTTTTATTTTAATTCTTATACAAATAAATGAACTAAGCGATGTTATTGACATCGAACGGCGTGTTATATCCGAAGCTTTTCACTGATATGAGTGGTAATAATGGTTTATCCATTCTGTAATAATGGTATGAAAATATACTAATAAAGACTACACCCTATGTCAACCTGCTGCTTTCTCTTGGTAGAAACATTCTAATACTCTTCAATTTATAGCTGTCTGCTTACTAAAGATTCGACTGCAAGTTCTTCTTACCACCTGATTTTACTAGTGAGGTGAACTCTACGGTTGCAAACACAATAACTGTGAATTATTGATTATTTTTTTCTATCGTGGCACCAAAGCATCGCACTCAAACACACACATAAATATATACACAGACGAAAACAACAACTGAGCGAAATTCTAACTGAACGAGATGCATACTTAAGGGGGGTCAGGGACATATTTTATAATAATTTTTATTTATTGAGTTTAAATTCTGAATTTTTTTTTTTTTTTTTGTGATGGTTAACCTTATCATTTGTAAACAAAATCACACGATAAAACTTCTCATAATTTAAAAAAAAATATTTAAAATTTATTAAAAAAGTGGGGTAATTTAAAATCCTTAAAACTCGAAATATTATTTATAGAATTAATTTTTTTTTCATTTAAATAAACATAAATATATAAGTTTTAATTTTGATTTGGCATTTTTAAAAATATTAACTTATAAAAAATTAAAAATATTTAACGAAATTTTTTTTAAAAAAGTGGTGCAACTTTAAAAAAAAAAATTATATTTTCAAAAGTAAATATTTTTTTCAAATATGCTGAATCAAAATTAAAGTAAAACAATTGAAAAATGTATGTTATAAGTTTGAACCCTTTATCTTTAACGGGTTTTTTACGCTTTAACGCGAATTTAAATACGAGACATGGTGAAAAAATCTATCACGAAGAAAAACGCATTTTTGGAAGAAGGCGTTTCCGTGACAGCCATTACTTGAAAGCTAGATATTGAAAACTAACCGAAACGAAAAAATTAATATTTTTTGTACTAATTCAGATAGAAACATGATTTAAATGTCATTTTAAGCAAGAAAAAACAGACAAATTTTTAATGAAATAAAGTGTTTTTGCGAAATTTGAAGAATTTTGTGTCCCGGACCCCCTAAAAGTATACAAATCTTCGATCAGAATTTTAGAAATTTTAGAAATGGAAAAAAAGTCATATTTAGTACAAATCTTTAATTAAACATTTTATTTATATATAAAGATTAAAATAATTACATTCATTTACATGTGAACAAATAGATTAAAAAAAAAAAAAAACCGGGTGAATTAAGGACGCAACGAATAAATATATATTTTGAATGTATTTACTACGGATATTCATCTGTAACATATTAACAACTTAAATTAGAAATTTCGTTCAAATTTAGATTGTGTAATGTAATTTTATCATAATTAAAGGAAACGTCTGAGTAAAATATTTAATGGGTAAAAGCTTTAAAGAATTTCTTTTCAAAAGTTACTATGGTTACGTGTAATACTGCTTTAGTAATATTATGCTTAGATGTTATTTAAACAAGTGAGCGTTATTCACAGTTATTTACAAATAATTTATTTTATTTGAAACGAAAGTTTAAATGTAAAGTATAATTTAATGTAACATGTAGTAAATTTTGTTCATTTTAGTATAATTGCGTAGGAAGAAAGGCATCCTTATATATATTGCTCTATGGCTGTAAAGATAGACATATTTATTTTATTGATGAGAAGATATAGAAGAAACTGTTCTTATTTTCGTTTTACTCTACTAAATAAGTCAATGGGATGCATAAATATTTTTGCGTTATAAATATACAATTCAATTTTATACAGGTGAATAGCTTGTTTATTTTCCTAAAAATTAAAATAATTTAAATACTGTTATTATTGAAGAAGACCATTACATGCTTAAGAGTAGTAATAATTAACAATGTAAAATAATTTGAATAAGGTACTTTGCAAATATTTTATAGGTAATTTTATGAAATAAAATTGTGTTTCTTGAATGAGATTGTATTACACGTGCCTATTTTAACAGAGATGATTATTTTATAGAAATGCCAAACTTAACTTTTGTAAGACATTAGAAAAAAAAATAATACAATCATTTTACACATTAAGCATTTTGAAAGAAATTTAAAGTATAGCGGAAAAAATATATAATAATGAATAAAAATATAATTAACAATTATATTTTTATTATTATTTATTAAATTATTTAATATTATTTGGTTCGTAACTTTTTACTTTTTATCCTTTGACTGCAATCGTCATCACCCCAGAAATTAGAGCTATGGAAAATTACGTTAATGATTATTATTGGAAAAATTTGAATCGTTAAGGAAATTGCAAATGAAGAGTCAAAAATTGTTTCAAACTGCAGTTGTCGGAAAAGGAAAGAATGAAAATCTACGTGAGAGATACGTGTAGTAGTACCCTTTTCTTAATAACTAAATAAAAGTTATTAATCGTTTGTGTATAGATATTTAAAAATAATAAAGCAGTAAACAATTCTTCCGCTAAAATTTAAAATTGGGTATTATACTGTTAATTATATCAATCGTGTATGTATGGTTTCGTAGTAGATTAATTATTGAATATTAAATATTTTTCAGTTTTATATGCGTTAAAAAAATGGTTCCAACGTATGGGTCGTGACCCACTAGTGGGCCGTTTTGGGTGTTTTGATATGTCGCTGTACAATCCATGTTTGTCACCAAAATATATCTGCTATTTCAACTGTTAAACATATAACAATTTCATCAGAAAATAATATTCCTAAAAGTCCCTAATTTCCATCTACGAATATACGAGCAGAAGATCTAGAAATACCTAAATCAACTTTGAATTCCTTTATGGTGTTGAACACGACTTATTTGTGTGAACATGCTTTTTCTAATTTTCTATTTTTGAAAAAACAAGTACAGAAACTATGTGATTGTAGAAAGTGACATAAGGTTAAAATTAACCACTTTTAACGCTGATATAGATGCCCTCATCGGCAAACGCCAGTGTTAGAAATCTCAATGATTATAGAATTTATTTTTGATAATATTTAAATGTATATTTAATTATCTTTGTAATTTTTGTGGTGTTTAAATTTTTATTATTGCACTTACACATATCGGGATTACCAATTCTTGTTTTTGTTGATAGTACGAAAACTGCCTAAAGGTGAGTCGCGTACCAATAAAAGTTGGGAACCACTGTTTTAATACATATTAATGCTAATAGATTTTTTCTTAAATATTTGCTGTTTTAAAAGTAAATGCCGAATTATATTCATGAAATTAATTTATATTCAGCACTAAATATACTCTACCTCACATAAGAACATGAAAGATAATATAAATATGAATAAAAACTATGTATATATAAATAAGTTATTTTGCTTGCAAAAGCAAATGCTTTTCAGTAGTCAAATATCTAGAGTGGTAACTAGGAAATATGCTAAATTCTTAAAGCAATACAAGCAATAAACATTTGAAGTACAGATGGAAACAATATGCAGATAAACCAGTATTCCCCAAAGACGCGCGTGCGGGGTGATATCTACAGACTTCTTTCGTTAAGACAGTAAATATAGACCGGTTATTGTACTACTACAAATAGTGTATGCATTACAAACTGATAATGCATTTTTAATATCATATAATCTGCTAGAAATTTTGAATACCTGCTAGTTTGGTTTCTCATGATGTATCAAAATCAAGACGGATTGCATTAAGAAAATTTCATAAATCAGTAATTAGGGTACCGTAATTTCGGGTGTATAGCCCGCGGATCAAATAATCGTGTTTTGACCCAGAATTTTTTTAAAAATAAAATGTAACTTTTTAGATCACGGTAAATATTAGTCTTCAAATACTGAATACAATTTCTGGGTCCAAACTGAATTGTTTCATCTGCGGGCTATACACCGGAAATTACGGTAATTAAACTTTAACGGAATTTTTGTTTTTTAAATAAAATAATTTAAAATGATAAAATACTATCTTTCTTTTTTGTTTCACAGATTTACACGAAATATTTGTATATGAAATGTATAATAATCGTATTTGCATGTATTTTATTCAAACCATTTTGCTCAGTTTAAATTTTTTTTTCACACATTGTAAGACTAACTAATTGTTTGTGGAAAGAGCATATAGATTTGTCTTGATTACGAATTTTTTCTTCTAGTCACATCCCACGCAATATCGGCCACTATGAGATCCACAGACTTATTTAAATAAATAAGAATTTGAATTCCTTCGTGGTTTTGATTTCTGTTAATACTCGTTTGTATTTTGGGCATTCGTTTGCTGGAAAACGGCATTATTATGCTCCAATTGAAGATGGGTAATGGAAACGACTACAGTACTTCAACTACCAATTTTTAATTCCGATTCTGTACCATGGTGGCAATTTGTGGAGTAGTAAAAGGTTCAATAATCACACCAAGAGTGGACAAAATTAAAACAATTAAAAATGCGTTTTAAAAAAAAATATTATCCTCCAAATTATATATATATATATATATATATAAAATAGATTGTTATATGAGAGATGTTCACTCAGAAGTTAAGAAATTATAAATCACATTTTGCTTGTATTGTTTTTAAATGTTTACAAATAATTAACGAGGTATATCAATAAAGAAAACATTAAAGCAAGTGAAGTACGGTAAATTACCTGCATTATTCAAAGTCAATAAAAACCGATTAAGATTACTATATAACGTATTTATTACGTATTACCTAAATACAAAAATTTAATTTTGTACTCACTAGATTTATCAAACTTGTATTGTGGTTATCACTTGACTTCATACGCCTACACATAAATTAAATTATCTCAAACGAAAAGTATGATCATTGCCATATTTTAAATTTATTTTTACTGCAGTGTTTTCCCATATATAACTTCATGCCTTTTGAACTACAAATACTTCAGAATTTAAATTACATAATACAGTCACATAATTTCAATATTTATGATTAATGGAAATTAATGTCTAACACATTACTGTGGAATACTTTAGGATACACATAAATTTCTGATTAAATGATCTGTTTTTCATAATCATTAATAAAGTTTATTACCAACTTCTTCATATTTTTACCCTCTATTTGTACAATAAGTTCTAAAAAATTATTTCAAATTCGTTTTAAACATACTTTAAAAGGTGCATTTTCAAATTGAAAACTTTTACTACTATCTAAATATATGTCATTTTGAAATACTGACTGTACCAAATATTTAATTTCACTTAAAGTATTAGTAGATTTATAAGTATATCATATATGGTAGAATATAATTGCGATAACATAAAGGATATAAAAAACTAAATAATGACTTCAGAAAAAGTTTTGAGTTTCATAAATAAATAGTTTTCATTCATAGAAAATCAAGAAAAATATTATTGTATTTATTTAAACTGCAGACAAATTTTCGAACCTTTAAGAAATAAATCCAAAAGATGATTTGATAACAATATTTTCAAAAGAAATTTGTTGGTATAAAGAAACTGATAACACGCACCTGCCTAAAAGATCTCTGGCCTGTGTAAAAAAAAAAATGTCGATGTTTTATTTTAATTTTGGATAATTATTCTGTTTAAAAATGCAGTACAGGTTTTATTAAAAAGCAAAATAAAAAAAATATCATTGTTAGAATAAAAGTATTTCTTTTTTTCTTTATGATACTGTAGCTGTTTAAACGCTGAATAATAGCAACGGTAAAATTCTAAAAGAAAACTTTGGTATAAAAAAAAAAAAAAAAAAAAAAAAAAAAAAAATGTATTGTTTGTTTTAGAAGAGGTGCCAAAGAAAAAAATCGGAGATTAAATATTCAGAACGTAAATTCTTTTTATACTTATAACTGTTTTGAATGAAAAATATTAGTAGTGCTTTACAAATTATCACATTTTCACAATGTTTATTTTTGATAAGGTTTGTTTCGATTATACATTTATATCTACTCCAAAAAAAAGTAAGAGTTTATTATATGGTATTTAGATACAGTGACTGTTTCCCCCTGTTCTTATAACCATTTTACATCGGGATGATACAATTTTTCGTGCTGAATTAAAAAAATATATATATATTACCACCTTCAATAAAACAGAATTTTATTTCATATAAAATATAAATGATAAAACATTTCTCTAATTATTTTACACTATTATGTATTACTTTTTAATTCAAACTAAAACAAGTGTCGCGCATAATGTGACTGTTAATTTGTCACTGACATAAACCCATGAAAATGTTTTCTTAATATGTTTGTTTTTTCAGACATTCGGTCTATTAATCTAATGCCCTTATCTCATCCAACGATCCTTTCTTTCTTACAAAATGTTATTTAAGTACATTTATACTTCCTATCGATGATCATTAAAAAATAATAAGAAAGAATGGATAAATAATATATTAAATGGTGCATACATCGTAAACGGATTAATGCTAAGATTTTTTGTTGATAAAGATATTCATTTTAGAAATATCCTCTGACAAAAATTGCATCTGAGTTAAGAAGAGATTTGCAACAGTCATCATCTTGTTTTCATTGTTACAGAAATAAAAAATTATTATTTTACGCTAAACAGTTTTAGTTCAGTTTAAATTAATAGTAATTATATATAAAATGACAACAATTAAACTGATTCGACGTAAATGCTGTTCTAACTATTGAGTTTTGGTCTACGGTAATACTTTTTAAGGGAGCCAAACGTAACAGACATGATTACATTTCTGGCCTTACTTAGAAATAATAAAAAACATAAATAAAAATTATATACTTTTATTATGTATAGTAATAACTATTTTGATTGGGTATTGTGGCGTATATGTCAGAATAAAGCAGTTAAACCAAACATTAAGCCAATTGTGACAAAAATTTAAGTATTCGACATAAAACTATAATTATTATTTTTTCTTTTTTTTAACAGTTAAATGTGTGAAGATTTTTTTGTAACAAATGCTAAACAGGGTTAAGTTACAGGTCAATTAGTAAATTAAATTGAATATATTTTCAGCAGCATAAGCTGATTTCTTTACAAGCAGTTATATCATTTAAAATAAACAAGAGAAGGATGAAAAAAAAAATATTACATTAACATTGGTATATATCTATACAAAATAGTAAAATCTCCTTAAATTAAAGTAAATAGTTGAAGTGTTATGTTAATACTTTATAAATAATTTTTTGTAAGAGAAAGAATTTATTAATAGAAAACCCATCAAAATGTTTTTTTTTTTTTTTTTTTTTTTTTTTTTTTTTTTTTTACTTGTTGTTGTAAACGTTTGAAGTTTGTTGCTTTTGAAGTCTCAACTCACAAAAAAACAAAAATCTTTCAAAATAAGAAGTTTTAAAGAATTTTTAAGGGTCTTCAAACATTTAAATGAACAAAAAAAAATGCTAACAAGGTATGTATAATTCTTCTATTTTTTTTATTTATTATTGTTTTTCAAATAAAATTGTAACCACAAGTTCTTGCTATATAACAAGTGTTTTTTAACAATCTTTTTGTTAACTTAGAACCTATTTTTTTTTCTTTAAGATGATTCTTTTATAAAATTAGTGAGTAACAATAACGATAAAATAACAAATTCTAAAGAAATACACGAGTACGTTTTATTTTATAAGTAGAAGTAAAATGTAGATTTTGGAAATGAAATTCTACATGAATTGCAATGGTTTAAATGGTTAACTTTATTCCGTAGAAAATATTACAATATTTAAATGTAAGCTAGATGTTTTTGTATTTATTTTGTTCCGCACTTAAAATTTTCTTTTTCTTTTCATGACTCATTTAACAATGGTATGGTAAAGTATCCAGTGTTTGAGGATATCGTTATAATTGTGATAGAATAATTCTATCCCTACTTGTTTTTTATCGTTTGTTATGATACATTGACAAAGCCTATACTTACCAATAATGCTACAGGTGTTATGACTACAAAATAATTTTTAAAGTGAAAAAAACAAAATTAAACTCTTACACAGAAAAGTGTGGATAAGGTTCTGAGAAAAATATAGATTAAGCTTGAACAAAAATTGAACTCTGTGAAAGAAAATAATTAACATAAACATATATAATAATTTAGTACTTTTCCGGTGAATATCTGAGGCTTACATTTTCCTTGGATGACAACGATAATTGGAGACTTCAAGTTAACTAACTCTGAATAAAAAAACATATATAGCTAAGAGTACTCCACAGCTTTTCGAAATTATATACTCAAATATTATTTATTTTTTTCAAAATGTGAAGAACGATATAAGTGGTACGATCGAGCGAAATAAGATTCTTTAAAAATTTAATAATTTAAACACAAAAGTATAGTAAATATATTATTTAAAGAAGTAGTCTGTATAACTTATGGTAATTTTTAACTCAAGCAACTATAAGATTCGTCTTACGAACCTTATATTTTACACACATATATAATTGAATATTTTATCAAGTAAAAATAAATACATAATTTTAATAATGTTTTTAATGATAGATGTTTAGCAACATTTTACCATTTAATTAAAGACCTATTTTACTAGTTTTTATAACAAAAGTTCAGACTTCTTACTGTTTCTTTGATTTCAATCAATAAATATACCTTTTGACTACATATATTGTCCACGTCCAAAATAAATACCCGGAATCGCTTAATGAACATTAAATATTCTATACTACGCCTTCGAAAAATTTAACGAATGAATGAAATTTCAAAATATTCGAAAATATTTAATCAGCACTACGATAGTAAAACCAATACTTGTGTTGTGTATATATTTTAATTCTAAGAATAGAAAGTTCATACTGTATCAGCCATTTGGAGAGATTCAATATATATTTACCTTGCAAATTAATAATTTAAACTGATAAACTTCTCTAATAACTCATAAATTTAATTAAACCGAGAAATTAGATTTGTAAAAGAATCCTTCGCTGTCACAAAAATTAAAATAATATTAAAAATTTTAAAAATGACTAGTATGGATTTATTTATAAATTTGTTATGAAAAAATCTCATAATTCGTAAATGAGAATTCTACTTTATTCTCAAAATAAAGATTTTTTGACATTTTCTATTAATAGATTTGGTTTTTGAAATATACTCCCGTGCTAAACGTTTTCATAAATTATTTTTTTAAATCCTTTTATAAAGCATTTATCTTATACTATTAATCGTTCAAATAATCAGATTCTTCGGAAATATTTCTTCAATATTACTATTAATGCTAAATTTGAGAAAATATTGTAGTGTAAATATGTGTTTTTTTTTTTTTTTTTTTCAAAATGCAGTATATTATTGTGCGTATATTGGGATGAAACATTAGAATATTGTGGTGTGACAGCAATTATGTTTTTTAGCAATATCAAAATTATTCTGCATATTTATTTTGATAACTTCTGACTGAATCATTAATTACAAATCATAATTTTACAAATGTGCTTAAATTTCGTACATTTCAAGCATCTTAATGAATTGAAACTATGTAACGAAACTTTGTCACTTCATAGAGATACATGTTGTAATTTTCCAACAAAGCAAAAACTGTCCGGACCAGGATGTGAACCAAGGATCTCTTGGCTGAAGCTGCCAATGTTCCTTCAACTGAGTTATGCCGGACGAATCCGGGGAACCTAATTCAGTCAGCTAAGTTTATTGGCATAATTTCGATAAGATTATATATCAATATAACGTTTTATATTTCAATAAGTTTAGCTGGGGGAATTAGGTGCCCCAGACCAGCTTTGGATAACTCACAAAAGGGACCGCCAAACATGATGCTCACTGATTTTGATGAATTAAAAGTATATTCTAGAGTTTATATCCCTAATTATTCTGGTGAAAGGATTTCTTCAAATGGGTCTTAGGTTTTAAGATATTGGGATTCAAAGTTCAGCATACGCTTCAAATACTCATTAGTTTGCAGTTGCTAATGTTCATGGCGTGAAAGCAACTGTACTCGCCTTCCAGCCGGTGGACCCGAGCTCAATACTGCTCAATACTACGAGCTCAATACTTTTTATTTTTTTAATCAGTGTAATATGTTTGACTTTTTACGAATATTAACCAAATTTTGAACTTCTACAGCTTTGAAATTTTAATATTTTTAGGGTTCCGTACTAAAAAAGTAAAAACGTAACCATTATAAGATCACTCTTGTGTCTGTCTGTCTGTCATAGCCCTTTTACTCGTAAACTATGCAACGTGGAAAGTTCAAATTAGGGGAAGTAATAAAGACTATTGACCCACGTATTTACAGATGAATAAATATTCATAAATATATTTAGGAAAAATGTAGAGGGGCTAATTCAGTTACTTGAAAAAAAAATCTTTTCTTTGTATATCGTGTGGTATCGTGTGAAAGCTTTCGTAACGCTGAAATCAAAAATATATTTCATTTAATTTTAGGTATTATATTCTCAAAGTTATGGTGGAAAATGTTGGGTAAAATGCTCCCCACATCTAATTACGAATCTATTGAAACTAAAATTATGAAAAAATAGAGGTAGAAGACATTAATTTAAACCTTGCAGGAAAATTATAGCGATTAGCCTAGGTCACATAGTTTTTGAGAAAATCGCATTTTTCGGTTACACTCAAATTTCGATTTACGGGCTTCAGAAAAAGTGTTGAGCAGAGCTG
The DNA here is from genome assembly GCA_963932465.1 of Maratus speciosus. Classification (NCBI taxonomy): domain Eukaryota; kingdom Metazoa; phylum Arthropoda; class Arachnida; order Araneae; family Salticidae; genus Maratus; species Maratus speciosus. The sequence goes on along the minus strand of OZ010786.1, from coordinate 537,330,923 downwards.
GAGGTACCTATTGTAGCAGAAGTATAAAAGGATTGTTGATCATGAATTTCGGAAAAAATCGTCGTTAATTAGCCGGGATATTAATCTTAAACCACGGTCGTTTTGGTCATACATAATGACAGGAACGGCGTACTCTATGCTCCATCGGCTTTTAAAGCCTAGATAACAAATTTTAAGGATATATTTATGTAATGCAATGTCCAGTAACAGTATAAAAGCAATAAACGTCAAATTGTTAAAAGACTAATTTAATGAGAATTAATAACACAAATACTATGGGATTCGCGACTAGTTTCCACTGAGTGGCTCTCTCAATACACCTAGTATGTCTTTAACGGTTAACTAAAAACCTATATGGAATAACAAATATACAGAATAGCTATATTTGCAATTATTTAAGTTCCATATATCTATGGACTTTCATGGTATATCCATTTATACTTTTCTAGTATACAGGGTGCAAAGGAAATTCCCTTTAACCTGAAAATACTTGTAAACGGAGAGAGCTACAACTATACAAGTGAGGTAACGGTATAGTAAAGCGACTACGCACGATTTAATGAAAACAACCGCAGCTCCCTTTAGTGGCTAAATTTGGAAGATAGTCACTGCAAATCGAAAACGAAAAGAGATAGAGCAAAATTTCCAGTTAGAAAGTTTTAGAGCATCAATTAATTAATATAATACGATATTTGGTTTACATGGATATGATAAATCTTCGCCTGTTTACCCAAAAATGTCCGAAATCGATGCACTCCATTTTGTGCAAATGTTTGAATGGAATAGTCAGAAGTATGAAGAAATACAGACAATTTATGATATAAATACGTACTTATCTCAATACATTTTGAAAACATCACACAAAAAAAGACTAACTGTCAAAAAGTTAATACAGTGAAACCCCGATCTATCGTTCCCGCATTGATCGTTTTATTTCTATGGTCCCTGCACAAATTATATTTAAATAATGTTAACGAAACCCGCGTGCATCGTTCTTCAAAAAGTCGTTTTCCCGCAAAATTTTTCTCATCACCGAAATGAAATTGAAGGTCAAGCTGATCCAAACTTGAGTTACTTCTTTTCTCTTAAAATGACTCATGTGTGGTGCTTTAGGGATGGTGGTTTGGGGGGAGGCAGTGATTAGCTCTGATATTGCGACATGTATGTACGTTTAAATAATTGAATGCGTAACAGGTGTTCTTGTTTGGAGGATGGGTTATTCTATTCTGTGTAAAGGGGAGGTCGGATGTACCCACTTCGGCCAGCTGCTTAATTCCTAGCTAATCTGTTGTGTGCAGTGCAGGCGTTTAATTTGAAGAGTGTGAGCTTTCAATTTAGAATTGTTCTGCCCTAAATGTTATGCGTTCTTTGAATTTTAAGAATGGCAAAACAAATCCGAACCTTAGCAGAAAGACTTCAAATCATAGATGAGGTGGAAAAGAATCCTTTTGAGAAAAAAATTAGCATCGCTAAGCGTTTAGGTATACCGCCATCAACCCTGAATTCGATAATTTTGAAAAAGAAAGAAATTACAGATCAGGCGGATAAATATGGAACCTCTGCAAAAAAGAGAAAAACTAGCAAAATGTCTACTTACAGTGAGTTGGAAAGACTTATCTTCGCTTGGTATGAGCAGGCTCGTTCGTCAAATATTCCTGTAGATGGGAATATTCTTCGAGAGAAGGCACTTGAAATAGCTGCTTCATATGGCATGGATACTTTTTCTGCATCAAATGGGTGGATTTCACGTTTTAAAATTCGCCATGGATTGGTATCCAGGAAATTATGCGGCGAAAGGGCCGCAGTAGTAAATACTGATGAAATAGAAATGTGCTTCGAAAAACTTCCGAAGTTACTAGAAGGATACAAGGATTGTGTCATATACAATGCAGACGAAACAGGCCTGTTTTATAAATGCTTGCCAGAAAGAACGCTAGCGTTCAAAGGAGAATCTTGTCATGGTGGTAAACATTCCAAAGAAAGGCTTACAGTGTTACTATGCTCAAATAAGGACGGTTCTGATAAACGAGTACCCCTCGTTATTGGTAAATCTGCTAGACCTCTATGATTCAAGAATGTAAAGAAACTGCCAGCAGTCTACCATTCGAGCACCAAGGCATGGATGAAAAATGATATTTTTACAAAATTTCTTCATGACTTTGATAGATCAATCGGCGCTCAAAAAAGGAAAATCATTCTATTTATTGACAATTGTTCAGCTCATCCACCAAATACATCGTCTTTTAAAAATATAGAAGTCAGATTTTTCCCAGCTAATTGTACATCTGTGCCCTCTTGATGCCGGAATAATCAACTGTTTTAAGAAATTTTACCGGAGAAAGCTAGTGAAAATATAGCTATGCGTCATGGAACAAGCAAAAGAACCTACTCTAAAAATAGACCTTTTGCAGGCTATTCATTTTGTCCTTTCAGCATGGTATGAAGTAACCTCTTCAGTCATTCAGAATTGTTTCACGAAATGCGGTTTTGGGCTAAAAATTGATGATGAATGCTCAACAGAAGGGACAAAAAATAATGACCATGGTGACGATAATGCAGATGATGAATGGTTGCGTGTAGTAGAAGAGATATCTGGCGTGAAATTTAGCGATTATATTTCTATTGATCAAGATGTTGCAACATGTGGTGTCCTAAGCATAGAAGAAATGTGTGAGGATGCAAAAAAGGAAAATAATGGCGAAGAAGCAGAGTCATGATGTTCATGCCGAAGAAGCTGAGCCTACACCAGTGCCAAGTCTGTCTGATACAATTACGGCATTTGAAACTGTACGAACTTTTATATATGCACATGAAATTACAGAAAATGATCAGAAAAATGTTGTACATCTTGAAAATTTGTTGTTTAATTTAAAAAATGAACGAAAAACCCAACATAAAATTACTGATTTTTTAAAAATAAATATCAATTTTCTACAACTTTGATTTATTACTCCTACAGTTTGGTAAGTAAAATTTAATATTCATTAGTATACTGTATACATTGCATGTATTAGTAATGCATAAATATTGTTTTTTCGTATTTTGACGTTAACCCGCATTCATCGTTTACCCGCATTCATCGTTTTTTTTTTTACGCACCCCTTGAAAAACGACGGATCGGGGTTCTACTGTATTCAGTATGTTTGAAAAGTTCACCATTGCTCACGATACACATTTGTATTCGTGAGAGTAACATACATACATGCGTGAGTTCGTACATGCACATTTCTCAGCATGGAACGTCTATTACAAGCCCCTTCAATACGACGACATACATTTAACCCTTTCAAGGGCGGTGGCTAGACGGTGTAGTCACCTAATTTTAATTCCAAAACTGACAAATGGCACCAAGAATATTTTAATAAAATTTTGTTTTTTAAATGAAAGTGCAAATTAGCGGGTTTTTGTTTTCCGAGAAATTCGTTTGAATATTCTGGTGTCAGTCAGTTGTTTCATCCGTTTACGAACAGAATTCTTCTGTCCCTGAAAGGGTTATTCTAAAATTTTAAATGCATTGGAAATTAAATCTTTACTGATATTACCGTCACAATCTGCAATTGTGCACTGCTACATTTCCGGAATGTGAATAGGCAAAGTAGAATCGTCGCTCATCGATTTCGGACATTTTTCGGTATGCAGGCGACGATTTATCTTATCCGTATGAACCAAATGTGGTTTCGTACTAATTAATTGATGCTCTAAAACTTTCTAATTGGAAAATTTGCTCTACATCTTTTCGTTTTCGATTTGCAATGGCTATCTTCCAAATTCCGTCACTAGGGGTGCTGCTGTCGTTTGTATTAGGTCGGGCGTAGTCGCTTTACAGTACAGTTACCTTACTTGTATAGCTGTAACTCTCTCCGTTCGTAAGTATTTACAGGTTAAAGGGACTTTCCTTTGCACCCTGTATACTAAAACAGCTATACCCAACCCTACGTTGTATAGATTTTAAAAAGTCTCAGTATTATTTTAGCAACGGTATTTTTTTAATAATAAACTTACTAGGTACAGATGTCATATTCGCCCCATATTGGCGCGATTTTTTTCGGTTGCCAATTTGGCGAAAACATCAACAGCATAAACAACATAATCCGGGTTACCACATCAAGCAAAATAACGGAGCAAAATAATTTAAAAGCCCCTGGATTTGATAAAATTGATGCATTTATTATTAAAAACATATACAATAATTTTAAACATCTAATACGTGACTTATATAACAAATGTCTTACTCTTAACTACTTTCCTAAATCATGGAAAATAGCAAATGTGATCTTCTTCGCAAAACGCAATAAAAATCCACGCCAACCTTCCTCCTATAGACCCATTTGTCTCCTTCCCATGCTGGGAAAAATCTATGAGAGGATCCTAAAACGAAGAATTAATCACTACTTAGAAAAATTAAATGTTCTTCACGGGGCCCAGTATGGCTTCCGTGAGAACAGAAGCACAATTCAACTGTTAAACAAATTAAAACATAAAGCAAAAACGTATCTTGAAAAATATAAATACTGCAGCATTATCTCATTCGACATTGTAGGGGCGTTTGACAATATCGATTGGGTCACTTTGGGTCAACAAATTAACGAATTACCAATTCCGCAATATTTAAAATGTATCCTTCTTAGCTTCTTATCCGAACGAGAACTAATAACAAATTATTTATCAAATAACATTAAAAGACCAACTTATCAAGGCTGTCCACAGGGGTCGTGCCTTTGGCCGCTTCTGTGGCTAATCATAGCAAATATAATCTTAATAAACTTTTACAGTAAATTTGAAGACCTGTATGTTTTTTGCGATGACTTCAATATGGTTGTCAAAGCGAGGAGCAGACTCATCTTAGAGACCGAAACCAACCAAAAAATAAAACTTTTTTATAATATTTGCAATAACTTAAATTTACAGATTTCAAAGGAAAAAACGACTTTTATTATGTTGGGGAAAAACACTTTGGATAAACGTCCACCAACCTTTAAATTGGGTAACTATACCATCAAGCCATTAAAGGAAATAAAAATTTTAGGGATAATTTTCCAGAGTACTTTAAAATGGGACAAGCACATAACTAGCATAAAAAACAAAATTTTACAGCTAACCTCATCCATTAAACGGGTCTTCTCGGCTACTTGGGGGGTGGACAGAGGCTATCTTAGAACCTGGTACATAGCAGTACTAGAAAAAATTATAGATTAGTTCGGAGGTGTGGTTTGGAGACCTCAGGATAAAAGATAAACGCGCTCTCCAATCCATCCAAAGAACTTGTCTCACGTCAATAACCAAAACATATAAAAATGTTGCAACACATACGTTACAGGTCCTATTAGGAATACCACCAATTTTAATAACACTGGAATATAAAAATCTAAAATACAATATTTTACACAATAAAAACTTATTACTTAAAGAACCCAAACCAATATGTAAAGATGATATAGAAAATAAAATCCTAAAATATGAAATAAATCCGGAAATTCATTTAAATAACTTAATGGTTACAGACAAAATTATCACAAAAACTAATCTTATTTCGATTTACACAGATGGTTCTAAGGTGGACTCTGGCACAGCATATGCAATGGTAGCCTACAATCATAACATTAAAATTTATGAAAAAACAGTCAAACTGAGAGCAGAAAATTCAATCTTTCAGGCGGAGCTGCACGCAATAATTTCGGCAATTAATTGGGCCATTAACTCCCCTTATACAAAATTCCAAATATTAAGTGACAGTCAGCCTACTATTAAAGCCTTAGACAATTTATTTCCAACTAACCCCTCAATTTATTACATCCATAATTTAATTAAACAAAATCAAAATAAAATTCTTTACATTACTTGGATAAAAGGCCACATTGGCATAGCGGGTAATGAACTGGCGGATGAGCTGGCGAATGATGCCGCCCAGTACTGCGACCTACCAGTGGATCGAGGAGTTAAATTGCCTCGGTCCTATCTTATAAAATGTATTCGAACCCAATTACTGGACAGGTGGCAGTACAACTGGGATCACTCAGGGGGTGGCAGATATACGCACGGGCTGGTACCAAAAGTTCAGAACCAAATAATTTCAAAAGATAAAGTATCTATTTACTTTTTAACAGGCCGCGGCAGCTTCCCGTCTTTCCTTTATAATATCGGCAAAAAAAATGACGACCTTTGTAAATGTGGTGGTCGAGGAGACCCGATGCATTACATTTTCGGCAACTGCAAATTCATGAAGTTTAAATTTCACAGAACAGAAACGACAATCCTTCAGGACATCCTAAAAATAATTAATGACCCGGCACAACTTAAAAAACTTTATGCTAACTACGATATTCTCAATAGCCATTATTCTTTTATTCAATATAAATACATTCAATAATTACCTCTTCTGATTGCCTGTGGTGGACATGTCATGGGTCCACGTGGTGTATGGAAGGGTGTTTTTGAGATTGTTTTATTTTTAAGAACTTAAATACCACTAGAAATATTGTAAATATGTATAAATATTTTTGTTTAAAAGGGTGAAAAAAAAGGGGAAAAAAATATTTCTTATCAAATGAAAAGATGAATGTAAATACTTAAATTTTTTTCAAATAGTACGTAAATTCCAAAACATATAAATCATAATCGTATTATATTTCTAGGCTCGCCCTGAAACAATAGGGTAGCCAATTGTGATTGGTAAAGAATCGCCACCTTAAATAATAATAAATTTTCACAGGCGGTCCGGGGACACGGCACTTGCCTCTTGTGCTCTCTTCGGCGTGTCAGGCGGGTCGTTCTGAAGTCTTCTTTCCCGGAGACTGGGGTTCTGGGCTTGTTTCCGCAGGTAGTAAAACTTTTCCCTGCCCTGGGCTTGGGGGTTACACCTAACCATAAGCCAAAAGCGGGTTCCCAGGGTGGGTGCTTACTTACTTACTTACACTTTGGTGGAAGTTAAGTACCTGTTGCCTATATGATATTGGCGACAGAAAAAAATCGCGCCAAAATGCGGCGAATATGACATCTGTTCCACTTACTAATCCATATATTATTGTACGGAACCCTCTTTGCGCGAGTAATACTCGCACTTGACCGTTTTTTTAAAAGAAAAATCGGTTTATGTTTTTGATTTTTCTCAAAAAAATTTATTTTTTTTTCTGTAATGTTTACACTAACATTTCTGTTGACGGAAATAGAAATGGATGTGTGTTTAATTTGTGCAGAAAATTTGTTTTCATAAAACTATTGTTGTTTACCTTTTTAAATTTTAAATACAAGTTTCAAATAATGCGTAATATTTTTTTAGAAAAAAATTGCACAAAATATATATTTAATATTTTGTTTGTTTTAAGTATAATAAAATACTATTCGTTTTCGAAAGTCGCACCAAATACTCTGGGACGATTCTACTATCCAAAGCGGTGTTACGCTGAGCTGAGTATTTTCCAAAGTTGTTCATTTGTTGGTTATCACTAAGATTGGCACTCTGCCAAACGCAGCTAAGCGAACACCGCTCACCACAATTTTGATAAAATCAAAGAAGACCTGCCGCATGCGCAAAAGAACGGAGGCTTTTGCTATCCGAAAACAAACAGTATATCAAATGATAAATACTAATAGTAACTATGCAAATAAACTAGGGACGTACATCGTAAAAATATTCAAAACGGAATATTCATACGGAAAATTTTCCTATGTAGAACAAAACTTCTTACGTAGTACTTGTCTTCAAAAGAAGAGAAAATATATCAATAAATTTTGTTTGGATTTATTCTGATATTATTATGAAAGTCTAGTTGACGATTTCTTAAAAAATATTATATATGTATGTATGTGTGTGTCATAAATTATAAGTCATGTGGAATCAGCAGTCGATTTTTACATTCCCCGTAAACGATTTTTGTTTTATTATAATTATTTGTTAGAATGAAAAATACAATTTTTCATAAAATAGTAACATTTGACATCAAAATTTTTATTTATAATATACACGAAATAGTAAACATTCACTTGAAATTCCATAATGTAAATATACATGTATATCGCATTTATTGTTTCAAAACTTTGCTTAAAAATAACATAGATAAAGATAATATAAAAATATATAAAAATACATAAAGATAAATAATAATTACAAAAAGAAAAGAAAATCTAGACATGAAATATTTTGGATCTTCATGAGTAGAGATGTTAGTATACATATGATATAAAATATAGATTTATGAAAAAAAATCATAAACGTAATTGTATATTTTATAGGAAAATGTAAAAATAATACTTAAAAGTTGTAAAGTATAAAAGTATAAAATTAACAAACAAAAAAAAAAAAAAAAAAAAAAAAAAAAAAAAAAAAAAAAAACGAAATAAAAAGAGGCATTATCGAACTCTGCCCACCCGGCTGGCGGACGAGCACTCTGCGTGCACGCCACGAACGACACGTTGAACGTAGCAAACTAATTGGTATTTAAGACGTATGCTGAACGTTGACCTTCAATTTTTGAAAATCTAACGTACATTTGAAGAAATCCTTTCAAAAGAATAATTAGGAATAAGAACTCTACAAGATACATGAAATTCATCAAAATCGGCGAGCATCAAGTTTGATGATCCCATTGTCAGTTGACGGAGCATTGGCAGAAGGCTACATGTTACCATTTTTTCAAATCATCATCTATCATCTCATTAAAAATGGAGACAGTAACATTAAAAATAATTAATGACTTTGTTTGAGATTATAAAATTAAACTAATTCTGGTAAAAAAAATAATTTTAATAATCACCGTTTTTTTTAGATTAAAATTTTTTGAAAAATTTGAAGTTTTTAAAAACTTTTATAACATTTTTAATTTTTAATATTTTTTAGTTATTTTAAGTGGCTTATATTCATTGGATTATTGGAAACAAAAGTTAGTATGGAATTAAATATGTAACGTTTTTTAAAGTTATATTTATTTTTGTAGCGCTAAACCTGAAAAAAAAAACCCACGGATATTTTGAAAATATTAACTTTGACATTTAAAAAGAAATAACTATAACCCTCAAACCTAAATCCATACTAGTTATTGTAGTACATATACATGTAACTGTAAAAAAAAAAAAAAAAAAAGGGATTAGCAAAAACTAACATCAACAAAAATAAAAGTCTGAGAAAATTCATTTAAAATTTGTAAAGGAACACTCAGAACATTCTGAGAACACCCAGAAAAGTTCAAATATGTTTAAAACTATTTGGATTTCAGAACTACAATTTGGTGTCATGATTCACAACCGTATGGACCACTGAAAAATTCAATAAAAAAAATTCGATATTTTTGTCATTTTTAGGATACTGTGTAGCCTTAAGTCAAGACATCACTATTTCGAATCCTGGCCCGGACATTTTTCACCCAGTTGGAGAATTATAACTCATATAATTTATTTACCAATTTAAATTATTGTATTTAAATTAATCTAATATAAAAAATGTTATTTTCATATATATTTTTTAATTCAATCTCGCTGAGACATACTGTATTTTAATGATAGAAACTTTAATAATTTTTTTGATGCAATTCTTTATATACAAATTTCAAAGATATTAATTGTTTTTAGCAACAAATAATGTAAGAAAAAAAATAAATATAAAAATGATATTTTTGAAAATTTCTATTCTGTGTTTTATACTTTTATGTTTTCTTTTTAAAAATGTTTATATTTTTTTCTAAGCGAATTGAAAATTACTATTGTATAGAAATGTCAGAAATTGTTCAATATTATTGCATATTACCATAGATATTTCATACGTTTTTAAATTTATAACTCGATAAAATCCTTTACAGCTTCGGCATAACTGTAAGAATTCAAACTATAAACATTTCTAAATTTTCCAAGGGAATATTCTTACGTCAAATTAATGAATGAATCATTTCTTTCGGACAAAAATTAACCAGATCTTAAATTCGTGTATTAGATACATTTAAAATAACCTTGCTTTTTTCTTTAGTGAATTGCGTAGAGAAAAAATATTTTATTCATGCATAAAAATATTTTATTCTGACTATTTTTCTTATTTTAAAATTTGTTCTAAGACTTACAATTTGTCAGTGTCAGAAAAATGTGAATTTTCTTTTGAATTTGGATTATTTTCTACAAGAAATTGACATTTAATTCGATATTCAAGTTAAACTAATGCTTCCAGCAGCCAAAAGATACAAGTCGCAAAGGTTTTGAAACAGTATCCTTTATATAGGTAGAATTTATTTTTTTTCTACTATGGAGGTAGTGTTAAATTAAGTATAAGATATAGTTAAACCATATAAAATATTACTTATTAACTAAACATTATTACTTATAGTTATCTAGTTATGCATTTCCTTCTAAAATAATATTGGCCTTATATTTACATATAAAATATTTTTATTTCGAAAATATTTTAATTAGATAGTTTTCGATATTAATATTATGTTATTTAGCTGATAGGTGATGGTTTAGCGCAAGGAGTATAAGATGTGCAAACTACTCATCAGACCCCTGTACCTTTATTTATACTTTTACATATTTTGCATTGTTACATTTGCGGCGCTGTAGTGAATTCGCAGCATATGGTTGTCTATATTTACGTTTAGGGGTTTTCACTTTAAGTACAATAAACTCTCTGTAAGGCGGACTCTGTGTAAGACGGAAATCTGTCTAACTCGGAAAGATTTTCAACTCCCTGTGAATCCATAGACATAGAGTAAAATTTGTCTAAGGCGGGATATTGTCTACTACGGAAAATTTTCTCGTCCCGATCGATTCCGCCTTAAACAGAGATTGCTGTACCTTTTTGTATTTGCGCAATCATGATACTTCGAATTCAAAGATGTATATTAAAAACATTAAAATTAGTATCTATTTATATATCACCATCATTATAATCAACAATGCACTGCTGGAAGTAATTCTCCTGACGATGTAAAAAAAAAAATTATCTTATATCTTATCCAGGTATTCTCTATCTATCACTTCTATATTGCTTATACATATATATATACAAAAATATCATTTGATAAGAAAAACATGAGAAGAAAAAATCCTTTTGTTAATGCAACTTGCAAGAGTGAGCTCCATATGTGTGGTTTTCTCTAAAAAAAAAAAAAAAAAAAGTAACAAAAGAAAACATGCTGTCAATTTTTGTGGGATTATCTTTTACAACATGCAGAATACAATTCCCAATTAATATATCCTTCTATATATATATAAAAAAGTTTTGATTTGGAAATGGACCAATGAAAATCTGCGTAGATATTCCGGGTAGATCGGCATTCAATTTGAATGCTTAAGCATGGCCTTTCATCGTTAATATTAAAAAACTGTTGCATACAAAAATATGAAAATCGGCGGTATTATAGAGAAAATTTTGATAAACTCGCTGATGCAGACAGTTTTCAAATCGAAGAATTATTTTAAGAGATATTTAATGCTAAAGTTGGACAAAATCGTCCCATTAAAAAAGTTTTATTGGAGCAAAAACTATACATGAGAATTTAATCATTTTTAGAACATTTTATACATTATAAGTTCCCGGTGTGCAGATTGCATTTATTTTTCTTATTAGCCTCATTTTTTGATGTTTTATTTCTATTTTAAAGTCAAATTTTCAGCATTTCGAGAGATATTTTTTACAAAATTTAGAAAATGTTATTAATTTAAACTGTTGCCAATTTTATTAACAGCGCAAACAATAAGTTTTACTTCAAATTAAAAATTTATTTACACGTGGCTATTACAAACAGAAAAAAATACTTTAAAATTAGAATTAAATGATTACATGTTAAAAGCAGGAAAATTACGTCATAAGAACCATATTTACACTTGAATTTGAGAAACAAAATCTTAAAAAAAAAAATCATTATTATGCATTAAAACTTTAAATATGGAAATAACGTCATATTTAAAATGCCCGAAAAATATGGCAAAACAATTTAAATTGAAAAATATATTTGCGCGAGATATTTTGAGACAATCTTTTCAACTATTATCGTGAATTCGAAGACAGCGCAAATAATATTTCCTTCTAACAACAAAAGTATTTTCACGTGAATATTAATAAGAGAAATAAAACTTTGGTGTAAATTACGTCAGATTTGAAACGATACATTTAAAATGAATTATTTAAAAGAACTATCTTATAGCGCTGTTAAAAAATACCGGGAGACAATGACACTGTTTACTTAATTCATTTTACATTAGCTTATTTTCAAATGTTTAACTAATTTTTTTAATTAAATACGAAAACAGCGATTGTATCTCTTAACAGCAGCAGATTTGGTCTTAAAAATCCCAATCCAAGGAAAAAGAATGAAAACCCGTTTACAGAGAGATCGCTACTGTTCTTTTTTTCTAATTATTTTTTATTTATTTTTAAAGCCGATCAAATTAGCGTGCTTTTTTGATTTTGGTGTGCCTGAATGGGGGTTGGCGAGCTTAGCTCGTAGGGGGCAGAGCCCCTAGTATATATATATATATATATAATATAAAATAATCATTTTAAAGCATTTATTAATCTGAAAGTTACATTTTTATGTTTAAAAATATACAAAGAAATTGTAATAAAGTTTTTTCTTTCAGAAAGGAAATTACTTTACAAAACTAATCCATTATTGCATGAAAATTGCTTTAAAAGGTGAAAAAAAGAAACTATTTATAACGTTTAGATATTTAAACAAATATACGTGTCTGTTTTCGTGACATTTTACTTTCATGATCAAAAGAGATTTTTCTGCACAAAACAAAAACAGATTTTTTTTAAACTTTTTCCATTTTTATAAAAACATTTAACATATACTTTTAAAATACTCTTGCATTTAAGAAATCAAATGAGATATTGTTTATGTCTAGAAAATCTTCCTTTCAATGTGCAGTAATTCTTTCTATTTTAGGAGTTAAAAAATGATCAATTGAGATTCACAGCCATTAACGTGAATTATTTTTATGAAAAAAAAAAAATCTTTTTAGCTAACGTTTTCTGTTATTTTAAAAACAACGCTTTTTGTTAAAGTATATATAAATTATGTTACGTGTTTTTTTTTCTTATTAAACAGTTTATGTCAGATTTGTAACTAAATCGCAAGAATATTCAAAATATTTAATTATTATATGCTGAATAACGAAAAACGCATTCTTCGTAATAAACAGAAAAAAATACGAATTTAACATTATGTTGTTTATATTTTATGACACCTCATAATTAAAATTTACAAATAAAAGTATTATATTTTTTTGTGTTTGATTTATTACCCACCCTGTAAGAAAAGACAGATACCCCTTAATCTACAATAATTGATATAACCAAGAACGAAAATATAGAATAAATTGTTCCATGATTCCCGCGATTCTTAAAATCATTCTTTGTCATTCTAAACCACAAAATTCTATATATTGTTGTGAATTAAAGAAGCATAAACATGTTTAATTTTCTTGCCACTGGCTGTCAGAAACGTTTCCGAATTTTTTATAGTATATTAATCAAATTTCTGATCTCGTAATACTGGTTATCCGCCAATTCTCATGTAAACATTTCCATGTTCATAAAAATTGTTTTTCAGACGAACATGATCGATTCATAGCATTAACATTAACATTTAGAATAACATTTAAATTATTGTGCACACTTTGCATATGTAACTTCAGTTATGAAGATGGAAATGTTCAATTGTGAAATAATAGAATCGCAAAAACTGATATTCTGGGTTTAGAGAACTTATAGTATGTACTATATATACTATATAGAATATACTATAGAACTACTCAGAAATGTTTTCGAAAATTAATGGTAGAAAAGAGTGTCAGTATTTTACAATGATGCTTAAAGCCTTTATTTACTGACGGTACTTATAAGTACCATTAAAATAACTTGTTTTAAAATTCATTTAAAACATCGAATAGTTGTAATACAGTTTAGAATGAGTTAGAGATGCATTACTTTATCTTGTTCAAAAAAGCATTATTGGTTACACAACACAAAAATATTTTTAAAGGACGATTTCATTTGCTTTTCTATCTTTTCAGCATTCGTGGCGTTGTGGGAGGGGAAGGGCGGAATTTTTCAATTCGGAATTATTTCTATATTTCTATTGTTAGCATATTATATTTGTGCATTTCCTAATTCTGCAATATACTAAGAAAAATATTAAAAATTAAAGATTTGAGTGGCTTTATAAATATTGCCCAAAATCTCTATAAATTCAAATTTAATTAATCCCTCTAAATCCTTCAATCCTTCTAAAATTTATTAAATGACAATGTAAATCTTCTAATGTAGTTTCAAAAATTCACGAAAAATGCTTTATAGATAAAATTTTCATGAATTCACAATTCAGCACACAAAGGGATAAATGTAGAAAGTACATTGTTTTCTAAGGTTTCTAAAGATAAAGAATACTTTTTAAAATTACGGTTAACAAGGAAGAGGATATCGCATAATTATCTTCGTAGTGTTATACTTTCGTAGATTTATATGCATTAATCTTTTTTACATTGCACTGTAATTGATGATGTTCTGTTTACTTCCGAAAACTTTTAATATACACAGAACACGGAATTAAAAAAAAAATGCAATATTTTAAATATTAAAAAAATATTATAACAGTATAAATAAACAGCCAGAGTTCTAATAAAAAACTGATAACTCGTTGACTCGTTCATTTCATAATAATTCTTTATTCGCTTTAACACCTTATTATATAAACATATATATATAATATATATGCATATATATATTACACTATCGGACGTGGAACAGAAATCGCGATTATTTGTTAATTGTTCAATGGCAACGCTTGACTGAAACGCATCTCATTGGTTTTTGAACAGCAATTAATACATCTTCATACCTATACAGGGGGTTAACATAGGGTGACCCTGTTCTGTTGCTAAATGCCACTGTTCTGTTGCCAAATTTGAATTTAAAGCATTTTTATATTTCTAATAAAAGTTATATTCAGCTAATACAAAATTTTGAAAACTTCTACAGTATAGTCACCTAAAATGTATTTTTATGAACAATAAAAATGAAATTTTAGGTTCAGTTTATACTAACTAACATGAAACATATATTTTGAAAGTTTCGTGAAAAAAATATTCAGAAGTTTTTGAGATATCCTGCTCGTTATAACCAAAAACGCCATTTGGAGAAAAATTACGTGAAAGTTTCGGAAACGCCGCTTCAGCTAATGAGTGGATATAATTCTAAAAGCCATAAATTCAATTGTAATGGGAATTTCAAGGAAACATTTACATCAAAATGTTCAGAAAAAATAGTAGCTTAACATCTAAAAAATAAAAATTAAGGTATCTGACTACGTTAAAAATGCAATTTTCGACCAAAATTGTCAAATTTATTTTATTTTATTTTATTAAAGACCAACTTTTTACCTTTCCAAAACTGTATTTGTTTTTATTGTACGATAAATAGATCCGGAGTTATAGCGGTTTTAAAACTACTCAACAGCTGTCACTCAAACCGGAAGTGCTGTTTAAAGAGCTTTAAAATTTAAAACTTTTTAATTTTTATATTGCTTTTAAAGGGTCGTATGTTTGGAGAATTTTCGCGTTTGTTTAATAATAAGAAATGTAAATAATATGCTCCATGAAATTTAGATGTGTATTACTGTAAATTCTTGTAGTAAAACTTAAATCTAAACTTTAAATGCATTTTTTGGAAAATGTAATTTTCGGTGAAAATTCCATACGCAAAACATGATTTCTCAAAAGTTATTGGAATATCACTATGAAATTTAAAATATATGTTATTTACACTATTGTGAAGGCAATGAACTAAAGATTTAAATTTAGAATAAATATTTTTTTGTTTTATGGATGTTTTTGTGGAATGACATCGATGAATTTTATGAAAATTAACATGTAAACAGTTGCGATATGCTATAAGTTTTGAAATACTTAAAGAATCTCTTAGATTTTAGTTCATCGCCTTCACCAATGTCATAAATATGAAGTGTAAAAAGGAAATTAAGATACATACAGTAGAATTTCCTTTAGAGCGTTTTGCGTTTCGAGCCAAATTTCACTAAATTTTACTATAAATTCCTCCATTTACCAAAATTTTATCAATGAATGAAATATTTTTTACTTTTTTCACATTTTCTAGTAATCTTAGTAAAAATAAGCTTAAAAAACAATTAAATAGCTTTTTTGGAAAAAAAAATTGCTCCGTACGTAGGCAGGCACCTTAAAAAATAAAATTTCGTATATTTTAAAGCTTTAACAGTCGTGAGACCCGAAAATGGAATGTTTTTTATTTTGAAAGCCGCCATACTGAGACAAACAAAAAAAAAATATTTTCTATATTAATTTACTATACTTATTAAAATAAGTGAGTTACATACTAACAATTGCAAAGCATAGTGCATTTGTTCCGATTGATTTTGGGATTTTGGTAATCAGAGAATAAAAAGAAACAACAAAAAAATTACGTGTTGTCTATCAGAATATAAAATTAATTCAATATATACATTTTTTTATTATTTATGAATTCTGGTACATTTATAAACAATAGAAAAAATCATCCAACTATAAAGATCATCATACATATATATAGTATCAGCGCCCCGTAATTTTGTAAATTTCCATTCCATTAATGCCAAAATATATACCTATCAAGGAAATCTTTACAATAGCGTCACCTGATATGCGCCAATTTATGCCAAGATCTAACTCGTTCAGAAGATCGATTATTTTCCATGCCATAAAACCCCAGATATCTATAATAGAATTTATGGTAATAAAAACACTTTATTTATACCTGTCTGACTATATAAACCAAAATCTATTCCGCATCAATTCATATCATAATCCATCTTATTATAAAGTTTTGTGAAATTCTATAGTATGGATGTCGTGAAAAAGACACAGCATAGAAGCTGTGTGGATGATGCGTGGATGATTATTAGATGATGTAGACCAAAGCATTCCCATCAATAATTTATATCAAGGTCTAGCGGAATGCGATTTTGGATGAAATATTTAACATGGATAACCAAAATATAGCTAACACGATAATCGCCAAAAACTGAGCATGACCAGAATACCATTCAGTGGTATTTCGGAACACGCTATGATAAGCGGAATATGTTAAGGTCTAATTGAATTTAAAATTTTATGAAATTGTGTTCATTAGGTCTTCATATAGACCAAACCGGAATAGTTCTGTAGAACTCACACATGCGGAATTTTTCTAAAATCTTCAAATAGTTATCAGAACGGGGGAATTCATAAAACAATGGAAGTCGAAAATTTTCTTGATTCTAACACTTTCTTCTTGTGTATTTAGAAAAAATATATGAGTGAAAAACATTATATTATAGCTATTTATAATTACATCAATCGTGTGCTTTCGCAATTGATTTTCCTTTTTGCCTTATTTACCGTAGCAAATTATGTTTGTTAAAAATAACGTGATTCTAATACTTTATTCTTCTGCATTTAGAAAAATATATATATTTATTAGACGATGCCTATTAATAATTATACCAATCCTGTGTTTTCACAATTAAGTATTCTTCTTTCTTATTTATCGTAGCATGCAATTTTAGATCATTTAAACGATAAACAAAATTCACAATTTCAGTATTTTTAATAAATAAAAAAAGAGCAAATCGTTAGCAATATTCCTCAAACTCCTTAATTAACAATAACAGTTTTTAAAGGCCAACATTTTTTTTTCTAAATTGGATTGCTAGAAAATGAATATAAAATTCTATGGAATATTTTTGAAATTTTAAATCTAAATCTTATCAAAATACACTGCTTGCTTTCCTATTTTTCTTGTGTTAGTAATGTTAATTTATGGCGCCTTGTTTACTATAAACCATTTTTAAGGCTTGCAAATCAGAGAATTAAAAAAAAAAAGAAAAACAAATTTTAAATATATCTATTTTTTTTTCTAGAAAGTTTTAATAATGTAATGGCTTCGGATAAAAACAAAGACTATCCATTTTCGGAGAGATTTTATTTTCATTATTAGTTATTAAGGAAAACACTTTTGGTGTTCAGAATCAAGATAATTGCTATAACTAAGATGTGTTCTTTTGTTATAAAAAAGATCTAATATTTTCTTAAAAATTCGCCTGAATATACAACATTAAAGAAAAAAGTTTAGTAAAGTTTTAAAATTACTTTATCTTCTTAAATTGAAACAAACTTTTTTTTTTTTTTTTTTTTTTTGTTTTTTAAGAGAGGATAATAAATATACCTCTGACATGCAAAGCCATTAAAGAATAAAATTTTGCAATTTAAAAAACAACAACAACTATATATTAAGCACTACAATCACATTACCTTAAAGTCAATACAGTATTTTTAAGGTCATGAATCTTATTTTTTTTTAATGCAGTTACCTTTTCTTTCCGAAGATCTTTGGTTCATTTAATTAAAAAATTGTTATTGTAGAGTTTATATTGAATGTACATAAAAAATAAATTCCTTAGAAAGCTTTTACATATTATATATTCTACTTTAATATCAATTAAATTTTCTCAATAAGATTATTGAATGAGTATTTAACATTATTATTTTTATATACAGCATGTCCGCTAATCTCTCTTGCTACCCTCTTAACTTCCGAACGGCTGCTAATCATGTAAATCACTTGTAAATGATTGCTATCAAAACATAAGTCTTTTAGATAAACGTACAGCAATTTCAGAAACCAATTTAAATATTTGAGGTAATATGAGAAACATATTTCCTTTTTCATCCATAATATCAATTTGGCTAGTGCAAAATAGGAGGACACTTATGTTTCATTTCATAGATAACTATTTATTATATTTTACTGGTCTCGCCAGTTGTAAAGAATCAATGAATTATGGGACTTGGGATTTGTCACTTGCAAAGGAAATTCCAATTCTTTTTGAATAAGAAACTCTTGTAAGTTTTTTTAATCTTAATATCCAATGTCATCTTTTGTTAGAGGCTTCAAAAAGGAAATATAGCGTTATTTGATGAATATGCTATACAATAAGTGCAAGATAATGTTTCACTTCATTTATATATATATATATTTCTACTCGATTTGTCTTTTATAAAGAATCTATGTTCTCTGTAACTTGGAATTTATCACTGGCAAAAGAACATTTTAAATGCGTTTTGACTAGGGAGTAGAAGAAAGATTTTTTCTTTTTAATTTTGTGATATTTCTTGAAAGATCAGATCTATATTGAAATTGTAAAGATCATTTTTTTTCTTTTAAATATCATATTTTATCATTATTCTTGAACAAAATTGTGAAATTAGGTTTCACCCAGTCAGAGATTTCGGAACATTGAGTTTTTGGATGTTGCAGTTTTAGAGGGTTTATCAATTCAATTAGGACTATTTTATGGTTCTGGAAAAGCTTATGCTATCTTATATATATATATGAAATGATTCCGCTTGTACTTTGTATTATTTGAGTGTAGTAGTCATGGCCTTACAAGAAGATGAGGCAGATGGTGCTGAACCTGACTTTTATTTTTCTGTAATACTACATGATATCATCTGAAGTCACGTCCAGTGACTTGAAAGATGTTAGGGGCCAATGCTCTCCTTAAATCATTCTTGATATTCCACAGAGGACTGCATCATAATCTGACTTCACCTTCCCTCTGCACTGCGCTTTTAATCCGATAGTTATTAATTTTTCCAGCAGAGGGCAGGAGTAACAAAGTGGGAGGCTTAATCTTTCATGATTGGTGCATTATCATTTTTATAACTGTTTTTTATGTGGAGACAAAGAGTCTGAACTTATGATTGCACATCAAGAGCTAATTCTAATTTAAATGTTAAATATTATTTATGAGGCAACCATAATATGAAATGTCAACCAGACAAAAGCTACTTATGATTTATTGCTTATCAATTTTCTACTTTGACACTAATTAAACTAACATATTTACTTTGATTTATTGATTTGAAATTAATCCTTTGTTGTTTATAATTTGATTCTTAAACTATCTAGCATATCCTGAAAAACTCATTTTGTTTATGCTATAAATATAATGATGCTTCCCAGATAATTTAATATGTTTTTTGATGACTGTCTTATGTCAACAAAGGGTAATTTCTTTTTCAAATCTGTTTCATAAATATCAATCAGTGTCAAAGATTTTTATGATGAAGAAAATATATTTATTTATTTGTTTTAAGAGTCTATGAAAAATAAGTTGGGTCTCCTGGTTTAAAAAAGATTTTATCTTTTATAAAGCGGTTTATTTTATTTACTTATTTTTATCCTTTCATATATATATATATAATAAGTATTGTGCTTTAATTATAGCGTATTTTCTATAAACAGTTTCTTTTGAAAAGCACATTTTGAAATCCGTGGCTTTAATTATTTAAAAACCACAAAATCAAATCGCTTCTAACTTTGTCATTTCTTTTCCTACGATGTTGATACCTAACGAAAGAATTGAAATTTTGTAATTAAAAAACATTAGGTTTTTTTTCCAATAAAATTGATCTTGCTCTTTAGACACACATCATAAAAATAAAATATATTTTTTTTTTCATTCAACAAATTCATCTACTTTCTAGTGTAAAAAAAAAAAAAAAAAAAACTTTTTTATTAATATAGTTTATTTTTTTTTTTATTTTATTTTAGGTTAGCCAAAATTAAGCTATACTTTTCACCGCATTTCAAAAACAGGAAACTACCAAATAATCCCATCACATGAGCGGCAATAACTTCAAATATTTATAGACGAAAGGGTATATGGGTATTATGGAATGGTCGGAATATATGTAGTACTTCAACATATGACTCACGCGATTTTTCAGCTAGGCGTAAACCTGCCATACGACTTCCGTCGATAGTAGTAGCATCTTTTTTCAAAACGTTATGGCCACGCTGGGTACCTTTTTCCGACTCTCCCCCCCCCCCCCCCCCGCATACATAAAATGTAAAATGTGAAATATTTTCCACTTAATATTCGAATATTACATTTCAATGACGTTATAAATTTGCAGTTTACTTAAATTATACATTTTATTTGTGAGATTTGGAATAATGGGAAAAGTAAAAATTAACTGACATTAGGGATCGCTGCGTAGACTTTCCCACCAATTTAAACTTTGCTTGTAAAAATGTACCTGAAGGAAAAACAGAGATGTGTTGTTACTTCACTATGGTGGAGGATAAACATTTAAACTCAGCACCATGGTAGTTCTCCATTGGATTTATAAGGGAATATGAGTTAGGAGAAGATAATTTTGATATGGGCGGCAAAAAGACCGACACGCGACTACTGCCGTGTTAATAGTACTTACATGTGGCAATGTACTCTGTTCTGTTTCAATACTTGTTGCTGGAGAGACAATAAAAAATAAACTTTTGTTCTCAATTTTTGCAGTTTTTTTTGCACGCAAATTTGACAAATTCCTTACTAACTATGAAATATCATAGTCAGCGATGTTAGTCGCATTCAGTTTAAAGTTAAACTGTTATATTTATTGCTGTGTTAGTCAGTTTTTCTCTATGGTATTTTGTTGACAAGTGAAGAGATTATGTTTTTCAAAATGCTGTGCCGGATAATACAGACACACAACTGTTTCCAACAACACATCTGTTTCCAGACGAGTCTAAAATTAAAACATTTTTCAGAGAATCGGATGATTTACAGATGATGCACTAAGGTTCACTCACTAGATAATATTCTTTAATCGTATAAATCAAAGTTTTTCCAGTAATTTTTATATTTCATATGACACTACTTCATTTTAAAAGACGTGTTGCCATATCGAGAAAATTGAAACTTTTTTTAAACACAAAATATGGATATGTATTTTTTCCTTTCACTTTAAACGTCTTAAAAATTTGTTAAGAAATACTGAAAGTTTGATCTTTGCTAAGTTTTAATGTATCTCATTTTTTTATGTTGACTTGGAATGAAAAATACAAAGGTATTCCACCCTCAATATTCGAGCTTCCTCTGTCTCTCTCTGTATATTTAATAACAAATGAAAGTTATCTTTAAGTATTGTACTATAAAATAAAGTCATAGAAGGTATGTTGCTTCATAAAAATATAATAGGAAAAACAATATTTTTTAACGTATAACTTGTTTCAATTCCTTAAACAAATAATTTATGGTTTGTTAGTTTTTATTTAAATTATCTTTTAATGTTCGACAGTATTTTAATTAATTCAGAATTAGCTTGCTTCATTTTTAAATTTAAATATGTTGTAACGACTCCTCTTAGATCGTTTGTTCCAGATGCTTTCACAATTTCATATCTTCCTTCAACTTTTTATACACATCTATTGCTTAATAGTGATCTTCACAATGTTTACTCACAGGATTCATCGCATACAGCGAACATTTCTATTCGAAAATAGCGACAATACAATAATCTCCAGATTTTGGCATCTGCGCATATACTGTTTCATTAAATTCAGTTATGAGATTATAGAACTAAATGAGAAATTTGGCGTAACAAAACGCATGCATATCAAAACTAAAAAAGAAGTATTTAAATTGCAAAATGGTGTGAAAATATTGAAAATATATATGAATATTCTGCATGTTTGTTTCAATTTGTTTATTTCATTTTAATGCTAGTGTTGTATAATACAGCAATCTGAAACGAGATTACGCAAAGAAAAGAGAATGAAATTTCGAAAAAAAATGGATAACAATTTTCAATATTTTTTAGCAAAGAAATCAGAGGTTTCAATGGTGGGTATTTTTGTATAGCTTTAAATAATGAAAAGGAAAATATTTTGCGAAATCTTATGTGTTTCTAACCTGTATATATATATATATATATATATATATATATATATATATATATATTATTGCTGAAGGCGTATCTCCTTTATCAGAAACTCTCGGTTAACCAAAATCCATTTTGAAAGCTTTTTTTTACTTCTTTTCTTTTTAACTATCATATTCCTTGTGTGTAAGCGGTCCTTTTCGCGCTGCATCTACATATACATATTTCCAATACCCTTTCTTAGAGTGCCTTTCACTTTAACTTGAGTTCTCGTAAACTGCTGTGTGGAACGAACAAACTAGCAATTCCGAAGCTTTTGAAGGTTTTGCAAAAGGTTTTGCATGGCTGGAGCCACAGGAACACTGTGATACTGGTGAACTAATAGTATTAAAAAACATCGTCACAGAGCTTCAAGTCAAAGGCAATCGAAACTGTGACATCACAAAATATTGTTTCAAACGCTTGTGAAATATGTAAAATGTACTTAAGGCATTTTAAATTTATTAAGCACTTGTTACCATAATAAGAAATACCGCATGTCTTTCTCCTTAATCTTAAAATTGAAGCATTCTCAAGTATCCGAAACTTTCGATTTTCCGAAAGATTGTCGATCCCAATTATTTCGGATAATGGAGGTTCTTCTGTATTGCAAAATTCTTTATTGCCATAAGAATCGTAGAAAATTTAAGATCTTTGAAGAAGAAATATACTGTACCCCAATACAATAATACAACAAAAAATATTCAAGTAGATGGTTGCGTTAAAAAAAAAAAAAAAAAAAAAAAAAAAAAAAAAAAAAACGTCCTTTTAAATGATGGATTGTGTGTATTAAAGATGTACTTGAAGGTCTTAAATGTCACTTAAATGTCAGATTGTAGAAGAATGTGAAATCTATGAAATATGTAGCTATTTCTAAAAACGAAGTATCAAGAATATAAATATATAGAATATACATGTAACAGGACATGTTGTAATTTCCAAGTGTTATTTTTAAATGTGAAAAATATGTATAAAGTAGAACTTCCCTTTAATGCCCCCTGTTTAACGAAGCTTTCTACTTATAGAGTTTTCTGGAGTATCTTGACTTTGGATAAAATTGACTTGTACATTAACCTCCATATTACAAAAAATATATTCATTATTACGAATGTTATTCCCTTTTCATGCGTTTACTACAGCATTCAAACGGAAAGGATGGTGTGGCAATGGATGTATGAATTTATTTTCACGGATTGTATTAAAATGAAATTATTCATTCATTTAATAATTTGAATTCTTCTTGGTGCTAAACAAAACAATTTTTTCAATAAATAAATATATACAATATAAATAAATAAATATAACATATATAAAATATATAAATAAATAAATACAAAAATAAATAAATATAAGCAATATATATATATATATATATATATATATATATATATATGTGTGATCTTTGTCACACTTTAACTCTCGTATTTACTATCCGATTTGGATGTAACTTGGTGCATATATAGTTCGTACCAATGTCTCGACCGAGTTCGTTGGCCAGATTCATCTACCATCTTGTTTCAAAATGGCGGCCATTTAAAATTTTTTTAATTAAAAATTTGAAATGGGGTACCAAAAAATAGAAAATTGAAAAAAAATTACCTGTTAGACCTTGATACACAGATTCTGGAGCAGTTTTTGTTTTGTCTATATCTTTAAAAATGGCTGAGTTATAGCACTTTGAATTTCTAGCGTGGCTGACATTTTGAAACGACCTGCTTCTTGTCACGCGATACCAGGCATATTTATGAACCGATTTGGATGTACCTTGGTGTATATGTCGTAGGCGAATTGAGAAATCAGGCTCTTTCCAAACAGCCTAGGCTCTTTGCAAAGAGCCGGGCTAATTGGAGAATCATCTCCCTTTTTCCAATTAGCCTGGTATTTTTCAGGCTTATTGCAAAGAGCCTAGAAAGCGTTAGGCTAATTGAAAAATGACCACTTATTATCCAATCAGGGTGATTTTTTTAGGCTTATTAACCCATAACCCGACCCGAACCCAAAAAATAAATTACAACAGATCGTACCCCGATCCGAGCAAGACAAAATAATTTCAGTCTACATGCAACCCGACTCGAACCTGGAAGTTCCAATTGAAAAAACCCGAAATCTGACAACTAACAAAAATATTCTAAAGCACCATAACACGATCCGAGTAAGACAAAATAATTTCCGTGAACACGCAACCAGACCCGAACCTAAAAATTCAATTAGAAAAAAAACTGAAATCTGACATGAACCAAATCTGAACCCGACAAAAATTTTCCAAAGAACCAAAATCCGATCCGAGCAAGACAAAAAAATTTCAGGACACGCAACCCGATCCGAACCAAATATGATAACAGACAAAAATATTCTAAAGAACCATAAGCCGTTCCGAAAAAGACAAAATAACTTCTTTGGACACGTAACCCGAACCGAACCTAAAAATTTCATTTTTTAAAAACCTGAAATCTGACATGAACCAAATCTGAACCCGACAAAAATATTCCGAAGAACCATAATCCGATCCGAGCAAGACAAAATAATTTCCATAAATACGCAACCAGACCCGAAACTAAAAAATTCTTGTAGAAAAAACCCGAAATCTGACATGAACCAAATCTGAACCCGACAAAAATATTCCAAAGAAACATAGCCCGACATGAGCAAGACAAAATAATTTCTATGGACGCGCAGCCCGAACCGAACCTAAAAATTTAGTTTGAAAAAAACCCAAAATATGACCCGTACCAAATAAGATAACCTACAACAATATTCTAAATAACCAAACCCGATCAGAGAAAGACGAAATAATTTCCTTGGACCCGCAACCCAAACCTAACCTAAAAATTTCATTTGAAAAAAACCCTGAAATCTGACCCGAACTAAATCCGAATCCGACAAACATATCCCCAAGAACCATAACCCGATACGAGCAAGACAAAATAATTTCCGTGGACACGCAACACGACTCGAACCTAAAAATTCCATTAGAAAACACGGAAATTCTGACACGAACCGAATCTGAACCCGACAAAAATATTCTAAAGAACCATAACCCGATCCGAGCCACACGAAACTATTTCTGTGGACATGCATCCCGATTCGAACCTAAAAATTTAGTTTGAAAAAAAAACCGAAATATGACCCGTACCAAATATGATAACCGACAAAAATATTCTAAAAAACCATAACCCAATCCTAGGAAGACAAAATAATTTCCGTTGGCACGCAACCCGACCCGAACCTAAAAATTCCATTAAAAAAAACTGAAATCTGACCAAAACCAAATCTAAATCCGACAAAAATATTCCAAAGATCCATAAGCGGATCTGAGCAAGACAAAATAATTTCCGTCGGCGTGCAACACGATCCGAACCTAAAAGTTCTACTTTAAGTTAACCCGAACAGTACCCAAAATAATAATACATCAGGCCGTACCCCGATACGAGCAAGGCAAATTAATTTCCGTTTACACGCAATACGACCAGAATCTGAAAATTCCATATGAAGTCAACCTGAAACCCGACTAGAACGCGATCTGAAAATTACAAAATTATTTTAAAGAACCGTAACCCGATCCGAGCAAGACAAAGTTATTTCCGTAGACACGCAACCGGATACGAACTTAAAGGTTCTATTTGAAGTCAACCCGAAAACTGATCACAACCAGGTTTCGGATTGAGTTCAATTAGAACTTTCAGGTTCGGATCGGGTTGCCGGTCGACGGAAATTATTTCGGCATGCTCGCATCGGGTTATAGTTCTTTGGAATATTTTTGTTGGGTTAAGATTTGGTTCAAGTAGGGTTTCAGGTTGACTTCAAATGGAATTTTTAGGTTCTGGTCGCGTTGTGTGTCCACTGAAATTATTTTGTCTTGCCCGGATCGGGTTATGATTTTTGGGGATATTTTCTGTCAGGTTCAGATTTGGTTCGCGTCAGATTTCGTTTTCTTTTTCAAATTGAATTTTTAGGTTCTGGTTGGGTTGCATGTCCTCAGAAATTATTTTGTCTTGCTCGGATCGGTTATGATTCATTGGAATATTTTTGTCGACTTCAGATTCCGGGTTTTTTTCAAATAGAATTTTTAGGTTAGGTTCGGGTTATTGTTCTTTAGAATATTTTTGTCGGTTATCATATTTGGGTCATATTTCGGAATTTTTCAAACAAATATTTTAGTTTCGGATCGAAATGCGTGCCCACGGAAATTATTTTGTCTTGCTCGGATCGGGTTATGTTTCTTTGGAATATTTTTGTCGGGTTCAGTTTGGTTCATGTCAGATTTCGGGTTTTTTCTAATGGAATTTTTAGGTTCGGTTTAGGTTGCGCGTCCAAGGAAATTATTTTGTCTAACTCGGATCGGGGTTATGGTGCTTTAGAATATTTTTGCCGGTTTTCAGATTTGGTTCGGGTCAGATCTCGGGTTTTTTCAAATGTAACTTTCAAGTTCGGGTCTGGTTGTATGCAAACTGAAATGATTTTGTCTTGCTCGGATCGGGGTACGGTCTGTTAGAATTTATTTTTCGGGTTCTGGGTTAATAAGCCCCCCCCCCCCCCCAAAAAAAAAAAATCACCATGATTGGATAATAAGTGGTCACTTTTCAATTAGCCTAACGCTTTCTAAGCTCTTTGCAATAAGCCTGAAAAATATCAAGCTAATTGGAAAAAGGGAGATGATTCTCCAATTAGCCCGGCTCTTTGCAAAGAGCCTGATTTCTCAATTAGCCTACGACATATACATAGTACTTACCAATGTCTCAACCGAGTTTGTTTGCCAGCTTCCTCCGCCATCTTGTTTAAAAATGGCGGCCATTAAAAAAAAATTAAAACAATTTAAAATTTAAAGTAAAGTATAAAAAAATTGGAAAATGAAAAAAAAAAAATGTATGTGTTTGATCTTAATGCAAAGATTCAGGAACAGTTTTTGTTTCCTCCATATCTAAAAAAATGGCTGAGTTATAGCATTTTGAATGTCTATTGTGGCTGACATTTTGAAACGACCTGATTTTTGTCACGCGATAAGAGGCGTATTTATGAACTGATTTGGATGTTACTTGTTGTGTATATAGTACATACCAATGTCTTGACCGAGTTCGTTGGCCAGCTTCATTCGCCACCTTGGTTCAAAAGGGCTGCCATTTAAATAAAAAAATAATTTAAAATTTTAAATGAGGTATCAAAAAATTGAAAAATGAAAAAGATTTGTTTTATGTGTTTGACCTTGAGATAAAGATTCTCCAGCAGTTTTTGTTTCATCTATATCTTAAAAAATGGATGAATTATAGCTTTTTTAATTTCTAACATGGCTAATATTTTGAAACGATCTGATATTTGTCACGCGATAACGCGCGTATTTATTAACCTTTTTCGATGTAAGAAGGCATATGAATAGTATATAGCAATGTCTCGACCAAGTTCGCTAGCCTGCTTCATCAGCCATCTTGTTTCAAAATGGCGGCCATTAAATTAAAATATATATATATATATTTAAAGTGAGGGGCAAAAAAATTAGAAATAGAAAAAGGTTTCTTTCTTAAGTATTTGACTTTGATATAAGGATTCCGAAGAATTTTTTGTTTTGTCTTTATCTTAAAAAAAAATGGCTCAGATATAGCAGTTTGAATTTCTAATGTGGGTGACATTTTGAAAAATCTCATTTTTTGCCTGCGACAGCACTCGTATATATCAACCGATTCCGATGTGAATGAGTCTGTGCACAAGATCTCGACCAAGTTCACTTGTTTGGTTAGCCTCATCCACCATGTTGTCTTAATGACAGGCACTTCAAGATATCGCCGAATTTGGCAACTTTTATAAGTTATTTTAAATAAAAGCAGCTTGGATAAAGCTTACTAATTTCGCAAAATTCTCATTCATAATGATTTAGTATTGATAAAAAATAGTATTGAATCTCCTATAATCAGTTTCCATCAAATTGAGCTTCGTGTGTTTGAGTAATATCAGCTGGCTTTTTAAAAATAAGGAATATGAAAGCTACCTCTTCCCCCGGCATTGGCCAGAAGGACTTTTTTATTCTACAAATCTTATGAAATTATGTTGATTTATGTTTAACGAATTTTCTTCATAACGAAGTGTTTAAGTGTAAAGAAGTGACTTCGTTAAATGGATGTTTCACTGTATGCAAACAGGGTTTAATTATTGAATTTTCCAATCAAACCTGTTTGTGTACTGATTATTTTTCGCGCGCTTATAAAGTTAACACATGGATTATTCCTTTTAAGACTTAACACTATGTTTGAAGTATATGGTAATGATTAAACAAATAAAAGTGATGGCTCTTTAGTCTTTGACTACGAGGCCGTCAGAAAAGAAAATTGAATGAAAGTCATCCTGCCTTATATATTGAAATAATATTATGTCTGTAAATCATAATTGTATCCAGACACTAAAAAAAATAATCAAATTTGCAATAGAAGTTATATTTTGTGATTCATAGTTAATCTGCAGATGTATTGAAACATTTTAAATGCATCAAAAAGCATCAATCTCACTTTTAAAAATGATAATCTTTCGTTTTCAAATTAAAATAAATAAAAAATTCAATTTACTACATAAAATACATTGATAACAACGGAGTTAAATATTAAAGACGTATATAATTTAATTTTGGAAAAATCGATAAAATTTGGGATTATATGTTTAAATTTTATTAGAAATTAATTTTAATTTGGATTCAATGTTAAATTGTATTCAAAATTTAATGAAATATTAAAATGTAGTTTCAGGAATTAACAAGTACTAATACTTATTTATTTTATGTTTTAAACTAGTTGGATTTGCCAATCCCAAAACTTTCTTCTATCTTATACATCTTAATATTTCAAAAACTAGTTACACATGTTAATACAACAATATTATTAGTTCATTACTATACCAACTTTGATTTTCGTCTTAAATTTCTGCTTCAGTCAATTAAACGAACTAAAAACGAGTTAATCTATATCATGATATTTGTTAAAATTAATAGTTTTTCCGTATTCTGTTATTATCAGATGTTTGCGAATAGCCGGCATAGCAGGAATCGAGTTCTCGCCTTTGCACGAGCCGCCGATGGACAATAGAACTGCGAAAAATCAAGAAAAGTATACAAAAATCGCTATCACAGAGCACCTTTACCGCGCAATATTTCCAAATTCAAGGAGACCTGTTGGCCAAAGCCAAAAACATGCACAAAAATTTGGTTCAATTGTACGTATAATTTTATACACTTCTCGATTGTACAATAAAGAAAATGGCACAAACATCGCTATTACAAATAATAAAAAAAATGCATAAAAAATAATGCATTTTCGAAAGCGCAGATAATAATCAAGTACATTTGCTAAGAAAAATCTCTTTCATTAAAAATTAAACTGATTAATTTACATTTACAAATTTCATACTTTTAAAAAGTTGGACATAGATAAAAAAGCTTTCAAGATCAGAAAAAATTATTTTAAATATAAAAAAGAAATTAAATGCACAAAATAATTTTAATTGCATGAAAAGTAAAATCAAACTCAGAAAACCAATATTAAATACAACACAGATATTTTTGGAAGCAACAAAATATGATTTATATATGTATTAAGGAAATCATTATTGATTTCACAACAATGTAAATGAAAATAAATATATTTCCTCTTTCGTTTAGTGTCTTTCATTTAATTGAAAAGGAAATTGAATAATAGATTTAATGGTCATTTAAATGAATGTAATGAGATAAATAGTCACATTGAAAGAAAAAACCTATTATTTTAAAATGTTTGTATTTACACTCTACCTGTACTCAATTTAAGTATATTTTACAGGAAATAAAAAGAGTTAGCTAGTTTTTTCTGAATTCTTTTATTTTAATTTCTGTTCAATATTAAAAAAAAACAAAACAATCAGTAATTGAAATGAAACTCTTTATCTCTTTTATTAAATAGTGCAATTCCATTTTCTATATTTTGAAAAATATTTAAATTGTATTTGGATTTTTTTTTTGCTTTATATTTTAAATACGCTGAAAATAATGAGCAAAAACAGTAGATACTCAAAATGTATTCCACCTGCTTTTTTAGTGCGCAGATTAATGTACTCTTTTATGGAACATTAAAATAAAAAAAATATATAAAAAAAATCAGTAAAATTGCATTTTTAAGTTTTGATATAAAATATACGCATAATATGCATTAGGGTTTTATATGAATGTTTCAAAAAATAGATCTGCTAAATAATTTGAGTGTTATTTATTCTGCTATATGTGGTTTATCTGCTTTTTTAGGGTTCCGGACTTAAAAACGGAAATCAAACCGTAAAAACCGAATGATTATAAGATCACTCCGGTTTCTGTGTCTGTCCATCTGTCACAGCCATTGTACTCGTAAACTATGGAATATGGAAAATTCATATTAACTAATAGTCCCGGCAATAGAGACCGCATAGTGACTCTACCTAGCAAAATTCATGGTAGTTCTGGAAAAAGGCTTACTAGATGTTTTTTGGGTCGCTGAATCCGAATTTTTAACTTCCCACCAAAATTTCCCCGGCACCCCCCCCCCCCCAAATTTTGGTAAAATGCCTCCCAAAAAAGGTTTTTATTAAAAAAATAATTTTTTTTATTGTCTTAGGGAAAAAGTATCAAGAAATTCAGAAATTAGACAAAATGTGCAACAAATTAGATACATGACTTAGGATGAAGGGGCAGGGGGGATCTGCCGCGGAACAAGCGCGCGGTGCTGCGTGAACTAAGTTGAGCAATGCCACTTAACCATTCACACGTTTACATTGGCCCTCCCATCTCCCATCCGAACTTTCTCTATAAGGTTTACTTTAATTTTTTTGGGTCGTTGAATTCGAATTTTTAAATTCCCCCCAAAATTCCGCCCCCCCGAAAACCACCCCAAATAGTTGTTTTTAACTTAAATTTCTTATTGTTTTAGGGGAAAAGTATTACAAAATTCAGAAACTACAGAAAATTTGCAACAAATAGGATATATGACATTATGACGTAGGATGAACGGGGATGGGAGGGCTGCTTCTGAACATGCACTGCGGCTCGACGTGCACTAAGTTATGAAATCCAGGCAATAGATGATTTTACCTTGCGTAATTAATACTAGTTCTGGATTTCGACTAACTTTATATTTTTTGGGTCGCTGAATTTGTAACTTCCCACCGAAATTTCACCCGGCAACCCCCCCAAAAAATTGATTTTTTGAAAAAATTTGGTTTTTGAGAAAAGCGCGCGGGGAATGTTCCGATGCAGCTTCCTCTATCCCCGTTAATCCTACGTCATAATATCATATATCCTATTTGTTGCAAATTTTGTCTAGTTTTGGAATTTCATTATGATTTTACTCTAAAACAATAAGAAATTTAAGTTAAAAACAACTATTTTTTTGGGGGGGGGGGTGAATCTGGGGGGTAAGTTAAAAATTCGGATTCAGCGACCCAAAAAACTTAAAGTAAACCTTATAGAGAAAATTCGGAGGGGAGATGGGAGGGCGAATTTTAACGTGTGAGTGTTAAGTGGAATTGCGCAATTTAGTCCACGCATCATCGCGGCGCATGTTCCGAGGCAGATTCCCCCCTTCCCCTTCATCCTAATTCATAACGTCATATATCTAATTTGTCGCAAATTTTGTCTACTTTCTGAATTTATAGATACTTTTCCACTAAAACAATGATTTTTTTAATACAAATCTTTTGTTTTTTTGGGGGAGGGGGGGGGGTGCCGGGGGAAATTTTGGTGGGAAGTTACAAATTTGGATTCAGCGACCCAAAAAACATAAAGTAAGCCGATTTCTTATTGACCCACATATTCATAGACAAATAACCAATCACAAATATATTAATGAAAAATGTAGAGTGCTAATTAAGTTACTTGAAAAAAAAAAAAAAAATCTTTTCTTTGTGTATCGTGTAGTATATCGCGTGAAAACTTTCCTAACAGTGAACTCAACAATATATTTCTTTTAATTTTGGGTAGTATATTTTCAGAGTTATCTTCGAAAATGCAACGTAAAAATATGTCCCCCTCTCTATTTCCAAATCTACTGAAATTAAAATTATCAAAAAATTAGGGGTAGTATAAGTTAATTTAAATCTTATGGGATAACTATAGCGATTACACTTGGTAAAATAGTTTTCTTGAAAATCACATTTTTTTCGATACACACAAATTTCAAATTTCAAGCTTTCAGCAAAGGCGTTGAGGAGCACTTGAGGTACCTACCGTCGAAGAAGTATAAAAGGAGTGTTGATAATGATTTTTGAGAGCAATTGTCAATAATTAGCTGAGATATTAACCCTTAAACACACTGACGATTTGAACATACATAAAAGTAGTGGCGGATGACGCACTCTATGCGCCATCGGCTTTTAACACTAAAATTACCGTGTTTCTTGTAGGGTAATTCCGGGATTTATGCCTCACATTTTTTTTAGGTAGATTTCGTATGAAATACTACCTATTGGGATCGTTCCTATGTTGAAATTCTGAAAAATTTTTGCAGATCTACACCGATCATGACTCCTAGAACCCAAAACCACCCTCAGTAAAAAACTTTATCTATCTATCTATCTATATATATATATATATATATATCACTTTCTTCTGGACACGATAACTTTCGTAATTCTGCACCAATCTCTTCCAAACTGATACATAAAATCAAAGGGCATAAAATCTCGGTCAAGTTCGTTAATGGGCAAAATCGGACCAAGGGGATGGAAATAGGGAGGGGTTTTGTGAAAACCGAAAACCCCCCATAACTTCTTAATTTTTGTACATATCAAATCAGTTTAAAGATTTTATTACTTCTAAAAATAGGGTCAAAATTTTATGTATCACAGATTTTTGATAAAATTAAAAATGGGCTCAAGGGGCGCAAAAAATAGCGTTTTTGGGAGAAAAAAATTCATAACTTCGTCAATTCTCAAGATATCAATTCCAATTAATTTTATTATAAATCTCCTTAATATTATCTACAACTTTTATATTCACACGTTTTTCATAGGACCAATTCGTACCGCAAAAAAAAAATTAAAATCGAAAACAAAAAGGGGGTTTGAAGAAGTAAAAAATCCATAACTCCTTCAATTCAAAAGATATAAAATCCCCATGAATTTATCATATATCTTCTTAATATTGTCTACAACATCTATATAGACAAGTTTTGGATAGGACCAATTCTTACAGCAAAAACAAATTAACAATACATAGCGGTTGAAGAAAAAAATCATCTAAGTAAGGGTGTATTCAAATCCAAACTGCGTCTTTTCTGACTCATTTTACAATTCATTTTCGGTCTCAAAGGCTTCCAATTGGTACGTTTTCTTACTCAGAAACTATATAATGTACCGTAATGGTCGATTTTTTGATAGAGGCAGAATATATTTTTAAAAATGCTGTTAAAGTGGGCATTTTGAACCGAATTTCCCGAAGCGGATTGTGTTGGAAAAATCATTGAATTAAGGATGCACTTAAATCCAAACTGCTTATTTTCTGACTCATTTTTAAATTCATTTTTGCTCTCAAACGCATTTAATTGGTAGATTCGCTTATTCAGAAACTATATAATGTACCGCAATGATCGATTTTTTGATAGAGGCAGAATATATTTAAAAAAATTATGTCAAAGTGGGCATTTTGAACGGAATTTCCCGAAGCAATTGTGTTATCACTTTCTTCTGGACACGATAACTTCCGCAATTCTGCACAAATCTCTTCCAATCTGATACATAAAATCAAGGGACATAAAATCTCGGTCAAGTTCGTTAATGGGCAAAATAGGACCGAGGGGATGGAAATAGGGAGGGGTTTTGTGAAAACCGAAACCCCCCCCCATAACATCTTAATTTTTGTACATATCAAATCAGTTTAAAGTTTTTATTACTTCTAAAAATAGGGCCAAAATTTTATGTATCACAGATTTTGATAAAGTTAAAAATGGGCTCAAGGGGCGCAAAAAATAGGGTTTTTTGGAGAAACAAATTCATAACTTCGTCAATTCTCAAGGTATCAATTCCAATTAATTTTATTATAAATCTCCTTAATATTATCTACAACTTTTATATTCACAAGTTTTTGATAGGACCAATTCGTACCGCAAAAAAAAAAAAAAAAAAATTAAAAACGAAAACAAAAAGGGGGTTTGAAGAAGTAAAAAATCCATAACTCCGTCAATTCAAAAGATATAAAATCCCCATGAATTTATCATACATCTTCTTAATATTGTCTACAACATCTATATAGACAAGTTTTGGGTAGGACCAATTCTTACAGCAAAAACAAACTAAAAATACATAGCGGTTGAAGAAAAAAATCATCTAAGTAAGGGTGTATTCAAATCCAAACTGCGTATTTTCTGACTCATTTTACGATTCATTTTTGCTCTCAAAGGCTTCCAATTGGTACGTATTCTTACTCAGAAACTATATAATGTACCGTAATGGTCGATTTTTTGATAGAGACAGAATATATTTTAAAAAATGCTGTTAAAGTGGGCATTTTGAACCGAATTTCCCGAAGCGGATTGTGTTGGAAAAATCATTGCATTAAGGATGCACTCAAATCCAAACTGCCTATTTTCTGACTCATTTTTAAATTCATTTTTGCTCTCAAACGCATTTTATTGGTAGATTCGCTTATTCAGAAACTATATAATGTACCGCAATGATCGATTTTTTGATAGAGGCAGAATATATTTCAAAAAATTATGCCAAAGTGGACATTTTGAACGGAATTTCCCGAATCAATTATGTTATCACTTTCTTCTGGACTCGATAACTCCCGCAATTCTGCACAAATCTATTCCAAACTGATACATAAAATCAAGGGACATAAAATCTCGGTCAAGTTCGTTAATGGGCAAAAGCAGACAAAGGGGATGGAAATAGGGAGCGGTTTTGTGAAAACCGAAAAAAACCCATAACTTCTTAATTTTTGTACATATAAAATCAGTTTAAAGGTTTTATTACTTTTAAAAATAGCGTCAAAAATTCATGCATCACAGATTTTTGATAAAATTTAAAATAGGCTCTAGGGGCGCAAAAATAGGGTTTTTGGGAGAAAAAAATTCCTTACTTCGTCAATTCTCAAGATATCAGATCCAATAATTTTATTATACATCTCCTTAATATTATCTACAATTTTTATATTCACAAGTTTTTGATAGGACCAATTCGTACCGCAAAAAATTAAAAAACGAAAACAAAAAAGGGGGTTGAAGAAGAAAAATTTTCATAACTCCGTCAATTCACAAGATATAAAATCTCCATGAATTTATCATATATCTTCTTAATATTGTCTTCAACATTTCTATAGACAAGTTTTTGATAGGGCCAATTCTTAAAGCAAAAACAAATTAAAAGTACATAGCGGTTGAAGAAAAAAATCATCTTATTATGGGTGCATTCAAATCCAAACTGTCTATTTTCTTACTCATTTTTACGTTCATTTTTGCTCTCAAACGCATCCAATTGCTAGATTCTCATGTCAGAAACTATATAATGTACAGTAATGATCGATTTTTTTCATAGAGACAGAATATATTTCAAGAAAAGACGTCAAAGTGGGCATTTTGAACAGAATTTCCCGAAGCGATTGTGTTAGAAACGAAAAATATTGCCCTACTGAGAAAATAATTGTTTATTAATCAAGTTTTAATTAGTTGAAAGAAAAATAAAAACACAGGTCGCTTATAAATCTTTTAAAAAATCACGTCAGGCATGTTTCATATTTTTTTTTTATTAAAAATTAATCTGAAAATGTGCCAGAAAATTTCGAGTTGTTGAGTATGGAAAAATATTTTTTTAATATCGCCTTAACATGATTCTGATAAAACCAGATATTTTATAAAAATGAAAGAAAAACTCGTCAAAAGCAGACAGATAAAACTGTTAAAGTGGATTTATATCTAATAATGATTTAGTTTTTGTTGGTGAAATTAGTATACTTAACTTCGAAATCTACCTCTGCCTGTAGGCCGGGCCGGCAGGGATTTTTGAATTTGTGTATGAATTCCTATGGCGGACATAAAATTTACAAAAATCATGCTGTGCTATTTAATGTTAAATATACAACACGTGTTCTGCGACAAAAAAAAAAAAAAAATTCAAAACAAATTATTAATATTTTTTAACAATTCTTTTCTAAAACATTACACTGCGGCGCGTCACCCGTACATTCAGGCTGAGACGCAGCACTTGTGCGGTAGTTATGCCGCGCTTGCAATAGAACAGAATGAAATTATAAATAAAAATATTTAAAAAATATATTCATATCTGGACTATAATTAACGACGTAATAACAAAATGAAACTAAATGAGTACAATGAAACGTATTAGTAGATTCAAATTAATAATTGTTGCCTACTTTCACTATTAAAATTATAGTCTTATTTTTTATTACATCAAATTTTAATTGTTATTCACAGCAACAACGTAACATAAATGCATTAGAAAAGGAAAAGAAAAAAAGTAAAATTGTGTTTACATAAGTTATTTGTTAACCCTTTCGGGACCGGTGGCTTTTACACAAATTTTATTCGGTTGTTACCACTTTTTTAAAAGAAGTTACCTTTACTTAAATAATCATGAAAATGCTCTAATTAAACAAAGCAAATATTACTTCTCTTTGTTACTGGTGCCAGAAACAAATTCTGTAAGCTCTTTATGAAGGTGCTAATATGCACCTATGGTTCTGAATGGGTTAAGAGGCCTGTGTTTTCAACTACAATGTGCAGAAAAAGTGTCGAAAATGTATAGTCTTTATGTAACTAATTTTAAACACATGATGCAACGAAGACAATTACACTTCCTCTTTTTTGGAGTAGTTTGCAAAGAACGTCTGCTTTACGCGTAATTCAATTTTCCATTATTATCATCTTGACTTGCATCTTTCTTACTTTTTATTTTCACCTTTTCTCCTTTGGTTTTAGTAAACTTGATAACATGCCTAACATGGTTAGTTTGTGCAAAAAGAAAAGGAAAAGTTAATAACACTTAATCATCCCGTACAAAAAAAAACTGCTGCATGTGTTCCTGAATAGCAGTGCAGCATGTATCCCATTTTGCATGGTGCAGACGTCGGCCATCACAGTTACCTGCCATCGCTAAGGGGAATGGCGTAACCATATACACAGTACTCTATACAAACGCTACACTTAGTTTTGACTTCGAAATCATGTATGCATTTAGTAATTAGTGTATGAAAAATATTTAAACCTAACGTGTTTAAAAGTTTGGACGGTAAAATCATGCACTTACGTCAAAAAAAAAAATTGTACTTCTACAAGTAAACATCGAAATGGGATTCACGCTATACACTGGTCAAAATAATCTCATTGCGCACCTATACTGTGCGTTTGACGACCATCTATCGATATTTACAAGAGATACAAGGGGTGCGGTATCTATCCCGTATGCGGTGACTCTCCCGGAGTTACCCTATACGTAGAACAACAAGGGTGGGGCATAGCTGACTCATGGCATTCAGTGGTGTTATTCTTGTTTGGTATGGGAGATACAGTCGCGCAATAATGTTTGATTTTTAATACAATGATTTTTAAGTCACAATTTATCTTCTAGACTATTGCATACTAGGAAATTTGGTGAAAAGATACCACAAAAGAAAATATTAATTTATAATTTCAGAGTAGGTATTTTTAAGGTATTGACGTCCCTTTAAGATTGCCTTCCGCAGCGTCTATTGTGTTCTCAACAAACTTCTTTTCGAAAGAACCTGTAATCTGGGTCCCCGGTAAATATGGCAGCATTTTCCGGAAGTGTCCCGCACGTGCCGGAGACAATCAAAAACTAAGTTGAGAGAGCCAAACCTCATAGTAATCAAGCCCATGGAATAATAAAAGAAAAGAATGCACCATTAATGTTAGAAAATGTTGGTAACTAAAGTCTAAGATAATTTTTCATAATATAGAAAGCTACTGAATTGTAATATAAGTTGAAGGAAGCAAATCCTATTGAAATTGCGCCCTTAAACAGAATGAAAGAATGTGCCCCCAAGCGGTGGAAGATGCCAACTTCTCTTGTAAATTTCATGAAATACTTTTATCATTAACACGATTTTTAAAAAAACGTATGAAATCTCTCACCTATACTTGCCTTTAAAGTAAAGCAATTTTTTATTTTACGGCAGTAGTGACTAGATGTAAGTTGATGTCGAAAAAGAAGAATAATGTTCGAAAAAGGTGGTTGTTGAGGCATAAAGAAAGACCGGGCCCTAAATGCAAAGGTCTTAACTGGAATGTAGTTGGTTGTAAAACAATTTTTAATGGTTTTAAAGTAGCTGGAAGACGCTAGGTCTATGTTGAAGATAATTGCAATAGAATAGGATAGTTTTTAAAGAGCTGCAACAAAGGCCCCAAGAAAGCGATTACTATTCAAAGTTGGCCGAAACTGAAGTCTGAATTTTCTTTTTTCTCTTTCATGTAGTAGCTGGAGAAAAGAAGTTGTCAGAAAAAAAGCTAGTTAATCGGACTATTTTTAAGGCAGCTAAAATAGGGGGCCCAAAAGGGGCCAACTGATAGTTATGAACATGACCCTTACTGAAAACATATGTTTTAGTACTTAGCGTTTTGGATCGTCAGTTAGTCAAAATTAGGCATAGGGTATGAATTTATCATTAGAATAATACTTTAAAGAAATGTGCAAAAAATGGGGTAAATGCTTAAAAAAGGACCCTAGGAACAAAATACAAATATGAAGATGTTTGTCTAGGGAGAAGAGTCCAAGATTCAATTTTAAAATGATGCAATGAGAAGGTGAGAAAATTAGGGGGTGAAAAATGCATGATAAACAAAAAGTTCAAGAGGACCCGGATCGGGCCCTACGGGACCCTAGGGTGCCCCAGGATTTTGAATGGAATATAGAAACGGGAGGATAACTAAATGGAAAACATTGTTCAAAAAATGAAGATCGGATTAAGAGGGACAATCTATTAACAATTCATGGTGCGAAAGCCTCAAGGGGCCATGTAACGGACACCAAGGTGTCAGGGACTTATGGAGCATGTAATTTGGAATAAAGATACTTTTTAGTAGTTTTTAAAGTAATCAGAGGGCGCTAGAACGATGTTAAAGAAAATTGCAAGGAAATCTGATCATTTTTAAAGAAGCTTCACCAAAGGTCCAAGAAGGCGATTTATATTCAAAATTGGTGGTAGCTGAAATTTTTTGTCTTTTTTTTTGTCATTCATGTAGTAGCTGGAGAACCTAAGAAGTTGTTAGAAAAAAAAGCTAGCGAATCGGACTATTTCTAAGGGAGCTATAATAGGGGCCCGAAAAGGGGCCAACTGATAGTTGAGAATAGGACCCTAAATGAAAACATGATTAAAATATAATTTGAAAAATATGCACAAAAATTGGGGAAATGGTTAAAAAGGGGCCCTAGCGTCCCAATGAAAATATGTGGGTGCTGGTCTAGGGAGAAGAGTCTATGACTGAACTTTAAAATTAAGCACTGAGTAGGTGAGAAAATTAGGGGGTGAAAATGCGTAGGACACAGAAAGTTCAAGGGGCTTTGGACAGGACCCTAGACGGGCCTATGTTCTTAACTGTAATGTATTAACTGGAAAATAAGTAAAGGGAGAAAATATCCCAAAATGAAGATCGGATAAAAAAGAAGCAATTTGTTAAAAATTTAGTGCACTAAAATTTCAAGGGCTCCTGTACCGGGACCCCAAGGGTACCAGGGTCTTAACTGAAATGTAGAAATGGAGTAGTAACTGAATGGAGAATTCACCCCAAAAACGAAAAAAATAGTATAGAAAAGAGGCATGTTATTAACAATTTAGTGCATAAAAACTTAAAGAGGACCAAGGATACCAAATTTAAAGAGCATTGGCCAGATGAAAATGTTTGGCACATGTCGTAAAAATAATTCTGTTCTGTATTTAACTCTCCACAGCTCATTTCTGGGAGACAAGAGCAATTTTTTTTAAATTGCACAACTGTCTATCATTCACATCGATCCAACATTTTTCCAATAGGAACAGAAAAGGCTCATGGGCCTGTTGTTTGCCCATCAAGTTCAGAAAATT
Organism: Maratus speciosus; assembly: GCA_963932465.1. Lineage (NCBI taxonomy): Eukaryota > Metazoa > Arthropoda > Arachnida > Araneae > Salticidae > Maratus > Maratus speciosus. The sequence goes on along the minus strand of OZ010786.1, from coordinate 537,290,155 downwards.
AATGACGCAATGGCAATTCATTTGCATGAAGCTGGCATATTAAGCACTGCAATGAATGACTAATCTTTGTTTCAAAAAATCTAAAAGCACCATTCTTTCTTCTAGTGTTTATAATTGTTCCGTCACAACCTATAGCCACAAGTTTATCAAGGTTTAAGTTGTTTGCTGTGCAATATCTTAAAATGATTTCTGCAATATTCTTTCCTGATCCAGAAGATGGTGTAATGTGTCTCAGATACACTGAATTTGACTCTTGAATGAGGGATACGTCTTCTTCACTTATAGTTCTTCGATGTAATCTAGTTCAAATTTTCCATGATTTCTTTAGATTTCAGGAATCGAATAAGATTCTGGTATTCAGAAAAAATTGTTGTCTATCATTTGATCAATACGCCTCTGGGAAACTACAATAATTGATGCTTTCTTCCAAATTTCTTCGATCTTTCCTCTTAGGATTTTAATTACCTCTGACTTTGGTGGATCTTTACTATTTCTGTTGCGTTTTAATTATTGTCTTATTTAATAATGATATACTGTCCTCTGCCATTGTTGGCAAAACAGCTTTATTTAGTTTTGAAGCGGCACCAAATAGGGGATATTCCACTGCACTTCTAGTAATGGTAAACTTTAATTTCCTTCCATACGCACGCATTTAAAAGTTACTCTAAAATGAAAAACAAACAATATTTAAAACTCAATAAAACGTTTCAAATATTTAAAAATAAAGACTTAAAGTTCAAAAATAATAAACGAAATCACACTGAACATTTTAAATAAAAATGTAAAACGAGATTACCAAAAAACCTTGTAAGTGTACAATTTATGATAAGAAACCATTGTGTGAATACTTTAAAGTAATCAAATATTTTAAAATAAAGACTCAAAGTTTACAAATAATGAAGGGAATTACACTAAACATTTTAAATACATAAATGTCAAACGAGATAACCAAAAAATCCTGTAAATATACAATTTGTGGTAAGAACCCATTGGGTTAAACAATGAAAATATAAGTGTCCTTGAAAATATAAGTGTCCCTGAAGGTGTTTTTCAAAATTCATGAAATTTTTCGTATATTAGAGGTAATAAAAGGCAAGTTTTGGCTGCTATCCGAAATCAAAATTCGAAGTTTCGTTTTTTCACTTTACCCTAGTATACATGCTATCCTAATAAAAACGAACACGGTGTATTACAATAAACCACTTATTAATAATATGGAGTTTGAACGCTTTTGCTACATTAGTTTTGACCTGGTTATCCAAAAGATATTCGTTCTTCTTCAATTTGTTGATGGACCCCTATGGGGTTTCGGGAAAAAATCTTCGCGCGGAAATATATGACCTATACTGTAATGTTTACATACATGCAGTTTCAGATTAATTCCTCATGTATTTTTCTAGATATTTAACGAAATGGATAAAATCGCAAGTGACCGGACACCTTTGGCCATATCGTGTACTAAGCTATTGTGCGATATATTATACTGGAAAATGTTTGTCTCACATTAAACTGTATACTTCAGGAACCACAAAAATATAATTTATATATTAATTTATTGTAAGATATTCACATTTTTTTGATATTTAAAAGGATAGAAAAAATTTAACTATTTAAGAAGTAATATTTCATTTTGAAAAATGTAGCTTTCTATCATTTCTTTTCTGAAAATAAATAGATATTTTCCCCACATAAATGTTTATAGATGTTATTACTTTAAGTTATATTAAAAAAACGGTTTAAACTATAGATTATTATTAATTATTAAAATATTTATTTATTTTTTATAGAAAATGACATTTAAATTAAAGTAACTTGGAAAACGGACTGCAAAAATTAATAATTATACATTGTTTTGAATATGAAACTTACACTTGTTAAAATATTAACCATAGTTGTTTTAATAAAACATGAATTTTCACGCTTAAAATTTTTGAAGAAAATTAGAAAAATAAATCTCATATAATTTTTTTCTTACATTTTCGTAGGGTAATATATAACCGTTATCCTGTAACATTCGTCTACAATTTATTGAATTCTTGTAGCAAAGCCCATCCTCTGCAGCTATCTTATAACAGAACAATGCGGTGAAAAAAATCGTATTGAAAAATTTCTCTTTCAAACTACATTAAAACATTTTTACTCTTTTCAGGTAACTACGTTTCGAAGCATGACATTGGAAAAGGAAACTTTTGTATTCCTCAATGATATGAATATTAGAACATACTTTGTAAAACGATGGATATAAAAGCGAAATGAAATATTAAAGTCTAAGATATAGCATGATTGAAGGCAGGGTTATAAAAGAAAAAAAAATAATTTTTAGTTATGATTTCATATGCTTCAATAACTTTTTCAAGATGATATTTATATTCAAGATAAGAATGTATCTAATTCAAAAACGTACCAAGGAAAGCATTTAACATGCTATAGAATTTTGTGAGCTTTCAGGATAATATTTGATTTTTTTTTTTCATTTTATTACTTATTTATAGTATCGAAGAATGTAGAGTTATGACATAATATTCTGACATTTTAAATTGCAAATTCTCAGTTTTTTTCAAAAACTTACAAACATTGCTTACATTTTAAATTGCAAATGCGTAGGTTTTTCAAAAACTTACAAACATTGCTTACATTTTTAAAGTGTACTTCACCATAGATTAATTAAAAAGTAAAACTCTAGATATTTTAAGCATCAGTTTTAATATTGTTGTGCAAATGTACAGCAGAAAATATTGTTTAAAAAATATATATATAAATTTATTTATTTGTGAAAAATGACTTATATTTAAAATACATTTCATCTTTTACCGTATACCATAACTCAACACAATGGGGTGTTTAAAATCAAAACTTTAAAATTTATGTAATACATATTTATAAGGAATTTTAGTGTTAAAATATATTTTTTATTAACATGAGTAAGTAGGGCTTAATGTAGGATAAAGCCGTATAGGCAGGGAAACAGGTTACTTCAGTTGAGTCCATTTGAAGCAGAGCTTTAACGATCAACGGTTATCTCCCCCCCCCCCCCACACACACACTTCTTCCTCGATAAAATTATTGTCTGGACTTTACCATCTTCTATTCATAATCCAGTGACACGTGTATATTGTTTGACAACATAAAAAAAATAAAGAAGGCAATTTTTTTTTCATCTGGATGGCAGGGTTTTAGTGGAAATTTCCAGAATCAGTTTTGGAAATAGATTATTGTCACATGCAATGGTAAAATCCGGATGTAAATAATATATATTTTTTCTAATTGTAAGCATTCATTGCATGGTTTCATATCGAAAATGCCTAAAATGCTTTATGAAGTTACGTAATCGAAAGAATATGTATATTTATGGAAATAACTTATAACCAAATCTACATTTCCTTCTTTATTGAGTTTTAAGTTACAATTTACCAGATCATTGTTCCAATGATAGGGTCATTTGAATTACTATAATAGATTCAAATAAATAAATGACTTTAAAAATAATGCAGATCATAAATTAATTAGAATATTCAGAAAGATTAATTTATATAAAAATTTTATGTCATGTATGTATATAAATATATATATTTTTTTCAACAGCCAATGTTTAAATTTCAAAGAGATTAAATTTCAAAGAACTTAATTGCAGTTAATTATTTGATTTTTTTTTTTTTTTCAATTTACGACATTCAAATATTTAAGACACATTATACTTTAAAAAGTAAAACCGATAAGTGTCGAAAAGTTAAGTTTACCTGTTGTTTATTTCTAGGGCGATATCTAATCCGAAATTAGTAGAAAGTAGTATTAAAAAATACACTAAATTTAACTTAAATTTTGCAGAAAAAACACTTCTCTATAAATTTTTTACCACTGAAATGATTGTGTAAGAAGAAATATTTATTAGCTTCAAAAGCCATTTCGTAAACTTTATCATACAAACATCTAACACACAATAAACCAAAAAGAAACATTTAATTAAACAATCACGCAATTTGATAAATTTAACAATATTAAGGTTTTCTGAAGAAACCTTTAAACCTCGAACTAAAACAATTTAAAAGTTATATGTGGAATTGGTTTCCTTAGTATACCAGAAGATATAGATTTATCATGCTGTAAGAAGACGTAAAAAAAAAAAAAAAAAAAAAAAACAGTCGAAGAGGAAGAATAAGAGTAACGGATTTCCAGGTACAAAATTCCTTCATTTATAAAACTTAATGGTTTTACATTCTGAACTGCATTAAAAAGCAAATAAAAGGGAGATTTTTGTAACTATTTTTTTAACACATTCACTGCCGCAAAAAGTAAAAATTTTCAAATTTATTCTTGAAAGTCGTTTGCCACCACACATTCTGAAAGGAGAATTTCGCTTTACTAATACAGCGAAATTACTGCCAATAAATAAGGCAATTTTTTTTATTTTAAAATAATGGTGAGAAAGTAATACATTAAAGTCACGAATATTAAAGCTACGAGTATAGTCGTAGCGTTGCAGTCAGCGTGTTAACCTTCCTACCCTGTTGAAACTGTTACTCCACCTTAATAAAAACATTTCACACCAGAATTTGCTTTGAAAACTGTATAATTTATTTATTTATATTAGCTTTCGTTGCCTTTTATTTATGTTATTTTACTAAAACATTTCAGGTTCGAATCGAATGAAATGAATTATAGAAATAGGTCGATTAGACCCATACAGGGTAGGAAGGTTAAAGTATATATTGTCTTTCTTTGTCTATTTGTGTATAAGGCTACGAATCTTATTTACTAGATATATTTCAATAAATTTTAAAAGTAATTCACTGAAACAAATTGAGTACTTGTTCATAAAAAGTGCTATGTGCTATAGGTTTTCTAGCTTATTAGTTTATACTTTCTGGTTTATTCTCTATTTTTTTTTTTTTATTAATCATCTGTTCTGTTGAGAGCTATATAGTTTTAAAACCCATTTTATATAATATATATTATATAGTTATCTAAACATACTATAAAAATATTAATTTAATAGTTTCACTTTATAAATTGATCAAGAAACGAATTTAAATAAATATTTTTGCAGCTGTTTAATACTGTTGGATAACCATCTATCTATCTATCTATCTATCTATCTATCTCTCTCTCTCTATATATATATATATATAATGTAAAGGAAACCAGTTTTACAACCGACAAAAATTTCTGTGCAAACAAGTATTATAATTTGAATTTTTCAATTCGTATAGAAGGCAATTATTATTTTTTTGAGTTAATTGCATCTAAATATAATAACTACGCAACTTTTTTGCTTACCTGAAGTAGATTATATAAAGTATATCAATTTCAGTTTACCTGAAAAAAAGAAAAACACATTGTCACTTTTAAATAGTCACATACATTAGGCATAAATACAGTTAAAATACACATAAGATTCTGATGTATTTTAAGTATTTTATTTATTTATATATTGGTGGTAGGATATTTCACTGCTAGTGTCTCAAACATGGAAATCATATTAGAAAAAAATTAAAGTGTAGTTTCTCGTAACTTAAACTTATTAAAAACTGTCCATTATATCCATTAAATGTATCCATTAATTAGTGCCAATGTAGCATACACTACATTGCCCGTACTACTGTATTTGGATAGAGCCCCTCACCTTTTTGCTTCATTTTGAGAACAACGGATTTCAAGCTTATTCTATCAACGATAATTTTCAGAATTTTCAAGCTATGTGTTTGAGACTTTCACAAAAGTTGCTCTGTACACTTAGCTAATTTTTTATCTACATTATTATTTTGATTACATTAGCGCATGCGTAGTGAAACATTTTTTTAGTAAAACTGCTCATTTTTAATCCAATTTTTATTATTTTTTAATTCTGATTGCAGGGTATTGTGTGCAATATTGTTTGTCATATTTTCTGAAAACAACTTTTTTTTAATATATTAAGAACCCTACAAATTATAAGCAAAAAACTTGGCAAAATTTGAGACTCTTTTTATAAAAACTTTAATTTCTCAACGAATATACATGCTATTCTCCTAAAAATGAACACAGTTTATTGAATAATTCACTTAATCATAATCTACTGTGTTGAACGCTTTTGCTAAGTTAGTTTTTACAGGGTTATCCAAAAAGATATTTGTTATTTTTCAATTTGTTGACGGCCCCCTATGGGGTTTCTGGAAAAAATCTTCACGGAAATTTATGATCTCTAATAATTTGTTTACATACCTGGAGTTTCAAGATAATTCCTCATGCCTTTTCCTAGATATTTAAGAAAACGTCTAAAATTGCAAGTGACCGGTCACCTTTGCCCATATAGTGTCTATATATATACACTATATGGCCATTAATCACCAGACACATTAAAGTTTAGACATTTTGTAAAATATTTAAAGATATATTTGTCGGATTGCTCTGAAACTTCAGGATTATGAAGAATGTGTTCGACTTCATATTTTTCAATGGCGGTTTGATCAGAAGGAAAATTAGGAGGCTAACAAAAATTCAAACTAAAATAATAATGTTTTGGATCACCCTGTAAAATGAAATGCACGGAATGATCTATCGCTACAGCTTACCAATATATGATAAGGGGTTGTCCATAAATTGTCGTTTCTAATTTTTACTTTATTTAATTTTCATGTTTTAGTGATGCTTTAGTTCTTCTTGGAAAACCACCAAAACGAACCTATTCCAATAAAAAAAAAAGTATCAAAATCTAAGCCTTTCTTCTAAATGTACTCGTTGACATTCGTTAAGTACAAACTCCTTTGTTGAAAGTCAGCTAATAAAAAACGGCAGTTTGTGGAATATTCCGTATCATTCAGCAGCTTTTTGAGAGCAACTAAAAGTTCGATCAGTATATTGCCTTTATCTTTCATGCGCGCACGATAAAAAATATCTTTTTTTCAGGATTTGATAGTCAACTATATAGAGGGACACATAAAGAATATCCAGTCAAATATCGTGAAAATTCAGAAAGATATCGGCAGTATAGTGAGCGAATTTTTAGTTGATCTCTAAAAGCTGCTGAATGATAAGGGATTTACCGGAAATTGTCATTTTTCATTATCTGACTTTCAGCAAAAGTGTTTGTACTTAATGAATGTCAACGAGTAGATTTAGAAGAAACTCTCAGATTTTGTTACTTCTTTTTTTTTCTAGGAATAGGCTCGTTCTGGTGGTTTTCCAAGAAGAACTAAAGCATAAATAAAAAAAAAAAAAAAAAAAAAAAGTAAAACTTAAATAAGACAGTTTAAGGAAAACCCCTTATCATTTAGCTGTTTTTAAACTAAAAATCACTTCCGTCTATCGCAGATTTTCTGAATTTTGAAGATGTTTGACTGGCTTTTATTTATGAGTTGTTTCCTAGAATTGACTATGAAATCATGAAAAAAAAAATTATCGTGTGGCATGAGCAGATAAAAAATATTACATACAACTGCTCACATTTCGTCAAATATTTAATATATGTACAGTCGACGGAAAAAAAGTAAACACCCCTTACTAACTCTGCAAAAAAAAAAAAAAAAAAAAAAAAAAAAAAAAAATCGTAGACGAAATTTACTGGTGCCATACGATTGGTAATAATGTCTACTTTTGAAGGATGTATATAAAATTTGCCGAGGGGCCCATCTACATATTAAAACGAACTATAACTTTGTTTTTTTCAATATCAGTATACAAATCTGACAGCATAAATGAACTCTACACCCTTCCATTAGCCTAAAAACAATTTTCTATACAAGTACGATAAATTTCGGAGAAATTAATTATTTTAAAACGAGCGTATTTTAGGGACTATATCCTATTTTAAGTTTGGTATACGATTGTTGCCCGAAAGAGCCCCCTTCTTGAAAAAGGCAATTAAAGCTCCACTCAAGTAGTCATTGAAGTCTGCTAGATTACAGGATAGCGTAAGCAATTTCAAAATATTTAGTCATTTCTATCATAGACGGCCCCTTAAACCATCATTTTGTCGTTTTTTAAGCATACTTTGAAAACTACTTGGAAGACAAATGTGAAATTTTGTATTTCCGTAAAGCAGGACTTAATAAATCTAAATCCATTAAAAAAATATATAGGTTGCAATTCGTAATTTTTTTCGAATATTAATTTCATAATTCATAATTCGTATCATAAAAATATAAAAATTGCAAATTAAACGTATTTATGTTTGAGTATTTTAGTATTATTGCCGCACAAAAAAAAATAGCACATTAGGAGTATAATTTCAAGAGATATTAATGGGCGATTATCAAAAGGTGGGCACTGGACACAAGTCATAACTTTAAGCCTTTCAAACATAACTTTAATTATCATTGACTTTTTTTTTTTTTTTTTTTTTTTTTTTAATTCTATTCAGAGATAGAAAATGACATAATTTATTGTAAAAGCTTTGTATAAATATCTTAAAATTTTATTATTTTATGCTAATGAGGCCAATTTCGGATGTTAACTGCTCCAATGTACCACCAAGAAAAAGAGTTATAACTTTTTTCCAGGTGGTTCTATTGGTAAACAACGAATGCATAAAGGAAACGAATGATTTTTTGACAATTTCATTAAGGGATGGCAGGCTGATTTATTGCTTTTTTGAAGATAGAAGGACTTTTCTATAAAGCATTTTTCTGTATTTTGTTATGTCCGAAAGTAACGTACGTAACAAAGCAATTGATTTTATTATTATTATTACAGGATAACAAAAAGTTAATTATACATATATATATATGTATACAGACAAATTTACTACATTCTTAGTCTTAAGAATTTTTTAAATACTAAGAGCAACGTCCAAAATCTTTAAGTCCAAAATCTGCAAATGTCCAAAATTTGTAACGTACACAACTGCTAATTAAATGCTTTAATAATTAATTTTCCAAAATAGTTGTTGTCTTTTAATGTTTGTGTATAATTTTGTAGACATACTATTAAAATATTTATATATTATATTTATAAACAAAATATTGTACTATTAAACAAATTTGGCCTTAAATTTGAAAAATTTAAAAATTACATATAGTTAACGTTTAATATTCCCACCTTTTGAGAATCTCCCTAATAAAAATATGAAAATATAATTTAACTTTAGAAGCACTAAATTTTGAATGTTTATAACTGAAAAAAGTATCATTGAAATGACTCGAAATTTGGTGTCTAGGTATAGTTTGAACCGAAGATTTGAAATATCTTTTTAAAATTGGGTATCGACGTTGAAAAAAATGAAGTTTTGGTTCGTTTTAACATGTAGATGGCCCCCTAAGCAAATTTTATATACATCATTTAAAAGTACACTTTATTTCCAATCGTTTGCTACTAGTAACTTTGTTCTACAATAATTTCTTGATGATTTAGTAGGGGTGTTTACTTTTTTTTCCACGACTATATATTCCAGTAACACCGTATTATTTATACTAAATTTTGTCAAATGTTCTGAAGCTGGGGTTAAATTTTGTAAAAAGACCGATATATTTCTATGAATATACAACCTATTCTTCCACAAATGAAAACATATATTGTACATATTCTTAAGCTATAGAGATATATCATTTCGTGCATTTTATTTAACAGAGTAATCCCAAACATTGTTATTTTCGTTAATATTTTGATGCTCCCACCCCTAATTGCCCTTCAGATTAAATCGCCGATGATAAATATGAAGTGGAACATATTCTTCAAAATCCCGAAGTTCCAGAAAAATCCGTCAAATATATCTTAAAATATTCAACAAATGTCTAAAATTAAAAATGTACGGTGATTAATAGCTATATATATATATATATATATATATATATATTATATGGATATACATATACATTTAGGGTGCAATAGGGAGCTTTCGTTACCAAAAGATACCTAAACATAGCACATTTAATAAAACAAAACTTTTCTTTTAAATGTAAATGATAAATCATTTATCTAATGATGACAAAATTTTATGTACGACTTTTTTATTCAAATTGAAACAAGTGTAGCGGACTGTGTGACTGTTAATTTGTCACTGACAATAACACATTGTAATGTTTTCTGAATATGCCATTTTCGTCAGACATTTGGTCAATTAATCTAATGACGTAACCTCATGTAATCCTACATGCAATAAAATATAATTTGAGAATCTTTCTTTCTTATAAAATATTATTTAAATACATTGACACATTTTTTCGAGAATCATTCAAAAGTGAAATAAGAAGAAAAAGATATTAATACGTAAAACTGTGCACAGTTTAGAAACGGATAGATGTTTAAATAACGTTTTGTGGATAAAGACATTCATTATAGAAATATCTTTTGATAAATGTTGCCCGTGAAGTAGTATGAATAAATGCCAATAATTATGTCTAGTCAACGACATTCATATTCAAACTATTTAATTTTGGTTCACAGTAATGATATTAAAAGGAGCCAAACGTAACAGACATGATTTCTTTCCTAAGCTTAGTTAGAAATACTAATTAAAAGAATTACATAAAAATATACATCCTTATTATGTATAGTCCTAACAATTTTGTTTGGGTATTGTGACATATATATCAGACTGCTTTGACTAAAGGAGTTAAGTTAAACTTTGTGTTAAACCAAAAGTTATACAAACTATGTCAAAAATTGAATTATTCGATTTTTTGTAATCATTTTGTTTTTATTTTTATCCGTTAAACAAGTGGAGACTTTTTAAAAAGAAATGTCAAACAGGTTATGTTAAACGTCAGTTTGTAAATTAAGTTGGATATATTTTTTAAATATTACAAGAAGAGGGTAGAAATATATATATATACAGTAGCCTCCCTCTTAGCCGACCTCCTCTTAACAGGACATCCGCTTTAACCGGCGGAATTTTTTTCCCAATATCAGGCAAAACTGATGGATGGCAGCCTCGGGAATTCATCTTACGCTTTCGAGTTGAAGTGCAATGCCGAAGGGAATCGGGCAAAATTAAGAAACGAGAACGTCGGTTCTAAATGGGTATGCGTTGACATTCACCAGAATTGTTGAATTCAGCGTGTGACCCGGGGGGGGGTGGGGGGGGTGGCATCCTCTCCAGGAACAATGAGATTCCCCCCCGGAAGATTTGAGATTTTGTGTTTTTTATAGTCAAAAGTGCAATCTCCCCACACTCGGAACTCTATAATGTCTGATCTATCAGCAAACTATTTTGTAGAAACATTAAAAAACTGGGGGATGCGAACAGATCACTGTAAAAGATGTATAAGAATTGTTTGTGTCTGATAAATATCTCAAGCATGAAACATTATTTGACTAGGATATAATTCGGACTGTAACTGATGTTATTCAGTACGAAGGTGATCCTGATGACGATCCAGTTTTAGTTGACACTGCTAAAATTGCTCATACGGAAGGGGTAAAAGCATTATAGTTGGCGCTCTGCTATATTGAGCAGCGGCTAGCAGCAACCTCGGTTAATCATGATATTAAAGAGAAGGGGAGATTATGCTGCAAAATGTCGGGCATCTTGCCTTCAACAGAAGAATGTCACTGATTTCTTTATGGTTGATTAACTTAAATATACATAATGTAGAACAATTTCAACTTCTTATAAAGGTGTGTGACACGATTTTCAACAATTTAGTTTGTGTTAAATGTCTTCCTTATTTGTTATCAGTGATATTTTTTTTTTCAATTCAATTAATTATAACTAGTATTCATTTAACAATATATATATAATGTACTTTTTTTAAAAGTACACAAATTGAAAAACTAAATGCATCGCATACGGGTTTAATTAGTTAAACTCCGCAGATACTTATTTTTTTTTTTTTTTTTTTTTACTTCTCCACTTTAACCGTTTTTCTCTTAACCGGCTAACTCTCGGTCACGCTTAGGCCGGTTAAACGGGAGGATACTGTATTAAATTAACGTTGTTTTACACCTACACAGAATAGAAATATCTTCTGAAAATAAATTAAACATTTAAAGTTTTACGTAAATACTTAAAACAATACTATTTTGTAAGAGAAATAATATATAATGGAAAATTGGTCAAAATGATTCTTTAACTGTGGTTGTAAATGGTACAAGTTTGTTGCTTTTGAAGTCTTAACTTACAAAGAACAAAAATCTTTCAAGATAAGAAGTTTTAATGAATTTTTTAGAGTATTGAATCATTAAAACAAACACGAAAAATGTTAACAAAGTAACTATTATTCTTGTCGTTTTATTTATTTTTTTTTAATATAAATTGTTTTTCAAATAAAATTGTCACCGCAAGAGTTTATTATGCAAATTTCTAAGGAACATATCTTTTTTTCCTTAGACATGTTTCATTTATAAGATCAGCGAGTAATAATAACGATAAAATAACAAAGTCCTACGAAATACATGAGTACTTTTTTTTTTAAAATATGTAGAAGTAAAAATTGTTTTTAGAGATAAAACACAACATGAATTATAACTGTTTGAAATAATTTTATTTTAAAGAAACTTTTACACCATTTAAAATGTAAGCATAGTTCGTTTTGTGTTTATTTTATTCCTTTATCTAATACATATATTTTTTCGTGACTGATTTAACTAATGTGTAAGAATAGATGCAGTATTTGAGGGTATCGTTATATTTTTGATCAAATGATTTTAATCTTTCTTGTGTTTTTTTTTTTATCTTCTATATTGGTATATTGACAAAGAATATATTTAACAGTGCTGCTACATGTGCTATGACTATACTTTTAGCGAAAAATAACAAAATTGAAATCTTACACGGAAGAGCGCTGATGAGGTTCTTGTAAAGTTATACATTAAACTTGAATAAAAATTAAACTTTCTGAAAAAATTAAAAAACATGCATAAATATATTTGTACCGGGTATACTAAAATGGATTGACTGGTTTAAAAATTTAATAACTTCCAAATGGTGACAGATATTAAAAAAAAAAATCTTTCAGGAAAGTTAAGGGGTTTTAGGACTCATAAAATTGGAAAAAATGAATAAAAAAGTCCATTTTCAATATTTAATATCTTAACATTTATATGATTAAACTAGTAGTATGTGCCAATCCCAAAACTTTCTTCTATCTCATGTCAATGTTTCATTTTAATTAGTTTTATTAGTATAATTATTAGAATTATGCATAACTTCATACACTTTTCGATGGTATAATATTGAAAATTGCACAAAAAACGCACGAAAATCGCTATTACAGCACCCCCTACCGCCGGATTTTTTCTAAATTAATGGAGGACCTGCTTACCATAGCCAAAAACTAAAAAATGATTGGTTCAGTTCTATGCATAACTTCAGACAATTTTTTAAGGTACAATGGCGACACACGGACATACAGACACACGGACACACAGACTGGCAGACATACATTTTGTATAAACATGTTTCTGTGATCTCTGACCCATAAAACGTGCAAATTCGTCGAAAACCGGAAGTCGAAAAAATTTCGATTATTATACTTACTTCTATTGAAGATAGAAGAAGGTAAAAAACGCGATTTTAATTGGCATAAAATATATAAGTATGTTCTTCCATTTCACGTATTTAAAAAAAATACAAGACGCATAATTAGTATTTACAGGGGATCCAAACTGTCAGATATTAGTCGAGGTGATAATTCGTATAACAACTTACGCGCTGTATTTCAAAATAAATTTTAGAACTAGAATGAACATTTTTGTGCCTAAATATACTTCAGATTATAATTATTACCTTGAACCTGAATGAATTTGTATTTAAAGCATTTTTGTATTTTTAATACAAAGTTCTATTTAGCTAATACAAAATTTTGAAAATTTCAACAGTATAAGAACTTGAAAAAAACTTTTTTGAACAATAAAAATAAAATTTTAGGTTCCATTTATACAGACAAACATGAAACATACGTTCAGAAAATTGCATGAAAAAATATTCTGACGTTAGATATCCTGCGCGTTATGCCGAAAAACGTCATTTGGAGAAATTGATTTCAAAGTTTCGGCAACGCCGCTTCAGCTATTTAACGGGTATAATTCTACAAGCCATAACTTCTCTTCTAATGGTAATTTCAAGGAAACAATTATATCAAAATGTTCCGAAAACGTAGGAGATTAACATCTAAAAAAATAAAATTTCGAAAAGTTTGATGCTTTAAGAAACCTGAGACCCCTTTAAAAAGATTTCTTTTCCTGAAACTCTTGGTTTTAATTCCAACTAGCCGCCATAATCGTCGCTGCAAGTAATAGGCGCTAAATCGAGGCCTATCATTTCTCCCAGTATTGATACGAAAGAAGGAGGTTAAATACACGGATTGGGTCTCAGCCACCAAAGCTATTTTGTTCTTAGGGACCCAGTCCTCATATATTTAACGTCCTTCCTTCGCGTCAATCACGGGAGAAGATTGAGCCAAAAAATCATGCCCCGGTCTGCATACTATTGCTAGCAGTTTTATCTACTGCCGCTGTTTGAAACTTAAACCAGAAATTGCAGTAAAAATAAATCTTGTCGTCTTACTTAACACTCCTTCATTAAAAAAAAAATAGTGGAACTACACTGCTCAAAAAAATTAGGGGAGCAAGCAAAAAAGTGAACAGAACAGTGCAAGACAGCCATGTGTGGGCATAAAATGGATAGTACACGTGTATTAATGCGCAATACAGAAAAAAAGATGCAAAATAAATGCATTGTAAGGGAGCTTTTGTTCTTTGAAAAAATAAGAAGAACATGAAAAGATGGTTCAGGGCAAAAATTTGTTTTCATGTAAATGATAAAAAAGTATTGTTTAGAAATGATGCAAGATTTTTAATATGGCGTGTGGTCTCCTCCAATACCTAATACTGCTTCACATCTGTTTTACATGGATGCGATGAGATTATCGGTATGATTTTGGGGAATACTGTTCCACTGCTCAAGAACTGCAATCTCCAAGTCCCGGACAGTAAAAGGAGGCCTCGGTCTCGCAGCAATGCGTCGTCTGAGTATGTTCTAAACATGCTCGATCGGATTTAGGTCAGGTAAGCATGCTGGTCATTCCATACGCTCTACTGTTTTAGCTTCAAGCATGTTTTCTACAAGACAAACTGTATGAAATTTGGCATTATCATGCATGGAAAAAGAAAAATCACTAATTTCTGCAACATAAAATACGACATGAGGTCTCAGTATCTCGTCTGTATAACTTCGGATCGTCAAAGTGTCATTCCGAATGATATGCAGGCCCGTACGTCCACCTATGCTGATTCCAGCCAATAGCATCACCCTCGTCTGTAATGGGATCTTTCACGATCGAATGTGGGATTATTTTGAGTGCATCTTTCTCTCCATGCCAAAACACATCAAATGTCACATCCAGACTAAATCGGAACTCGTCTGTAAACAGAACTTGACTCCAACAACGTTGCCTCCAAACTCGATGTTCAGTTCCCCACCTTCTTTGGGCCACACAGTGGCTTGAGGTCAACGGAATACAGACCATTGGCTTACGTGCATAGAGACCACCCTGATGAAGCCTATTTCGGGCTCTTTGGCTGGACACCCTTCGTCCTGTGCCCAAGAACAACTGTGTTCGCAGCTGAGTAGCATTGTCCGTTCCGTCTCGACGAGCTGTTAACAGGATATATCGGCAACAGTTTGTGTGTTAGCACATTTTCGACCCTGCACTTGTCGATGACTACCATTCCATGTGTCTTGGAATCGATTCCACAGGCTTTTATGGACACTTCCTGCGAATCTAGCAGCGTCCACTACAATTCGTTGTGTTTCCCCCAATTCAACTGTCCCGATAAAACGCCAAGTCATGGATTGTGGTAAATCATGTTGTTGTGACATTTTCAAGCCACTTTTTCTCAAAACACAAGCTGAACAATTGAATTTTACAATTGAGGCAGTGAAGCAGACGTTTCTGCAAAATCCCGATTTCTGCTCTTATCCCTTTTTTCTAGTTTTTGACGTCATAAACTTTAATTTACATGTTAAGTTTTCTTTATCTGTTTTCTACAACACTTTAAAATATGGATGTTTTATTTTACGCTACTTAACGGTGTAAATATTTGCGTAATTTCGTTAAAACCATGCGATCCCCTAATTATTTTGAGCAGTGTACACTGTAAAGAAATCCGAACAGTATTCCTATAGGAATCGGAAAAATAGTTGCCCTTATCGTACTGGAAAATTTTCCGACCCAGCTCGGAAATCTGGTCCTATTATTATTTTTTTTTTACAGTGTATAAAGGAAACGAAAAATATTTTGCACATACGACCAGATGTTATATTTTCGTTTCACGCTTCAAAAAATGACATTTCAAAGTATTTTACGTGCCTCTAAATGTAATGGTACGATCAAACAAAATAAAATTCCAATATATATATATGATTTAAAGTATGCTAAATATTTTATGTAAAGCAGACTTCTGTTAAAATTTAATACGGTAATTTTAACTCAAGCAACTCAAGAAGATTTGTTTTGCAAATTTTATATTTTAAACGCATCTATTTGAATATATTATTACGAAAAATAAATACGTATTTTTAATTATATTTTTAATGATATTTGTTAGGTACATTACATTTTGCCATTATATTAAATATATATTTTAGTAGTTTTTATATTAATACTAATAACTTCTGATTGTTTCTTTAAGTTTAATCAACTGATGTATCTTCCTACTGCATATTTTGTCCACGTCCAAAATAAATACCCGGAACTACTTAATGAACATTAAATATTCTCTACTACGCCGGCGAAAAATTTAACGAATGGATCAAATTTCAATATTTCCGAAAGCCTTTAATTAGCACCACGAGAGTAAAACCAACTCTTTTGTAATATTGCGTAAATATTTTAATTCTAAGAATAGAAAGTTCAAACTATATCATGCGTTTGGGGTGATTCAAAATATATTTGCATTACAAATTAATAATTTAAGTTGATAAATTTCTCTAATAACTCGTAAATTCAATTAAACTAAGAAATTAGAGTTGCGTTGTAAAAGAAATTTGCGCTTTCATAAAGATTAAAACATTATTAAAAATTTAAAAAAATATATTGTGTATTTATTTATATTAAGTCTACCGGAAAGTTTTGTCCAATGTCGTTATTTCACGCCTACTTTTTAAATTCAGATATTTGCATTGGCACTACTTTTTGAAACAGTAAAATTCCCATTGTTTTCACGTCTCACATTAAGGTGAAAACAATGGAAATTTTAACATTTAAAAAAAGTGGTGCATTGATGAAATCTTAATTTTCAAAAAAGTAGGCGTGAAATAACATTATCGGTCAGAACTTTCCGGTAGACATTTTTTTTTTTTTTTTTTTTTTTTTTTAAATAAAAGAACCCATAATTCTTAAATGAGATTGATAAGTTACTTCCAAAATAAAGATTGTTTGATATTTTCTACTAATACACTTGATTTTTGAAATATACTCCCGTATTAAACTTTTTCAAATTTCTTTTGTTTAAATATTTTTTAAAACATTATATAATTAATCATTTAAATAATCCGATTCTTCCTAAATATTTCTTCAATGTGACTATTAATGATAAATCTGGAAAAAAAAAAACATTGAAGTGTAAATGTGTGTTTTTTACGATGAAGGACACATTATTGCAAGTTTATTGAGATGAAATATTTGAACCCAGTTCCTACGGTTCAGCGAATTTCAATGACTTTAGGTCAGATAAACACCAGTATTTTCTTAGAAAAACTCGCCTATTGCAATCGTTCAGTTATGTAAGTCGGGTTATTTTACATAAAAATATTGCTATTTTGGCTGAAAGTGTAGGAACCCTATTGAATATTGTGGTACGACAGCAATTATGCTTTTTAGCAATAACAAAGTTATCTTTGGATGCTTATTTTGAAAACATCTAAATGAATCATTAATTTGAATGGGTTATTTATTAATCGGAATTTTACAAAACTTTCTTACAGATGATAAATTTCAAGCTATGTAGGGAACCATTTTTCAATTGATACTTAAAAATGTTATTTTCATATTTTTATCATTTATTTTTCAATTCAATCTCCCTGAGATATGAAACTTTCAAAGACAGAAACTATAGAAACTTGATACAATTTTTGTATATACAAATTTTTAAGATAAGAAATGTTTTTATCAAGAAAAATAAAAAAAATAAATGAACGATATTTTTGAAAATTTATATTCCGCGTTTAACACATTCTTCTATTCCTATAACGTACTTAATTATTTTTTTTTCATTATGAGTATAGAAAATATTATTGTACAGAAATATCAGAATGTTTAAATATTAAATGCCTATTGTCATTGATATTTCATACGATTTTAACCTTTTAGTGCACAGCTTTGTATATATGCAAAGAACAGTGTTTTCAATTTAATAGATTTTTTTTAATTCATATATACCTAATTCGCACCAGAAAATGAAAATAGCAATATTTCCTTTAATTAATAACATACATTCTTTATTTATTTAAAGCGAAATTAACGATTGAATCTTTCTGGTGTAAAGTTAGATTCTCTGTACTACGTAATTTCTAGAACGTATTCTATCATGGTGATTAAAGGTTTAAAAGTTAAGGTTTAAAAAATAAATAATTATATAAATAAAGATATCTGGAGACATACTTATTAAAATACTTACTAATTTGTAATATTATAGCGTAAAACAGCCACACGACAGTAGTTTTTACTGGTATTGCAGATGTGCAATAGAAGAAAAGATTGGCGTATTATATGAAAAATGCATCTCTGATTTTTTTCATTATTTTTCCTGTGTAATAAACTTTTCAGGGAATCATATATAATTTTTTCGAAAAAAAAAATCGCGCATTTAAGGGTTAAATTTATAACTCGATAAGATCCGCAAAACAAAACTTTGGTCTAACTGTAAGAAAGTAATAGAAATTTCTAAATTCTGCAAGGGTATATTTTTACGATACATTATTGAATGAATAACAACTTTTGACAGAAATTAATCAGATATTAAAGATCCCTTCTTATATTCAATACATTTAAAATAACAGTCTTTTATTTTGGTGAATTGTATAGAGAAAACTCTATTCCTTTCATGCATAGAAATATTTTATTCTAACCATTTTTCTCATTTTAAAATTTGTTCTAAGCGCTTTGAGACTTTCAGTTTGTCAGTGACAGAAACATGTGAATTTTCTTTAAAATTTCGATTTTTTCAACAAGAAATTGACATTTAATTCGATGTTCAAGTTAAACTACTACTTCCGCCGCCAAAAGATACAAATCGTAGACATTTTGAAACAGTGTACTTTATATACATAGAATTTATTTTTTTCTACTATGGAGGGGGCGTTAAATGTATAAAATAAGTGTAAAATATAGTTTAACCATAGGAACTATTGCATATCAATTACACATTATTATTTGTAGTTATGTTAGACATTTTGTTACAAAACAATATTGCCCTTAAATTTAGATAATGATAAAATATTCTGTGCATTCTTAATATTTTTAAAATAAATGTTTAAAATAACAGAAAATAAGGAATACTTTCATGAGATTCCAATGTTTTGTTATTTTGTTGAGTTCAGAAACACTGAACTTTTTTTCTATCCTACAGGATACCATAACAAATTTAATTTAAAAAATATATATATATCAGCAAAACGTTATAAAAAATGCAGAATATATGCATTAATTTATGTTTGTAATAGCTACTACAAAATAAAATAAATATATATAATACTTTTAGTTCATCTTTAAACTCTATTTAGAATTTATCAACTATTGCAGTCCTTTGCCGTATTTTCCTTCTATGCGTAAAGCGGCTACAGTCTGCTGTCATTTTAAAGGATTTCTAATGCCACTATGACTAAATGTATGGTTATTATATCTATATCTATGTTAAATGAAAAGTTTCGTATCCTTGGAACTATATATACAATTCATTAGTCCAAGAAAAACTACATTTATTGTATTAGCAAAACAAATGTATAAAGCATAATTTATTTTTTAAATGAAAAACAAATATTCCAGACCTCTACTGTTGTTAGATTCTCTTTTCACAATTAACTTGTTTAAGAACATTTATAAACATAGAATAGTCTTAATTTAAGAATAATTTAAAAGAAAAAATCTATTAAAATCTACTAAACTGAAAAAGACATTAATATTGCAAAATAAAATAAATTGCCGTAGACGCGTTGAGCTTTAATCAATATCACTATCAGTGTAAATGTCAATAAAAAAACAAAATTAATGATTACTTTTGTTCACGTTTGAAATATGAATTTGATATAATAAATTAGCATGAAATATACAGTAGGAACACAGCTTGAAGTGGAATTGTACACTAAATGGTCAATGATGATTTTTCACTTGCGATTTTGACGTTTTGTTAAATATCTGAAAAAATACCTGAGGAATTATCCTAAAACTCCAGGTGTGTAAACTTAATAAGTCATATATTGCCGCGAATATTTTTTCCTGAAACTTCACACGAGACCGTAACAAATAGAAAGAATCGAATATCGTTTGGATAAACCTGTAAAAACTAATGTAGCAAAAGCGTTCAAACTATAGAACATGATTAAGAGGCTTATTGTAATAAACTCTGTTCATTTTTATGAGAGTAACTGGTACACTAGTAGAGAAATTAAGGTTTTTATATAAAAAAAAGGTCCCAAATTTTGCTATTTTTTTTTGCTTATAATTTACAGATTTCTTAATATAGAAAATGATCTTTCAGAAACTATGACAAACAATATTTTGCACATGACTACGTAATCGGAATTAAATAATATAAATAATTGGATGAAAAATGAGCAGATTTACTACATGATGTTTCACTGTGTGAATATAATCGTTGAGCTTTAATCAATATCACTATCAGTGTAAATGTCAATACAAAAACCAAAATTAATGATTACTTTTGTTCACGTTTGAAATATGAATTTGAAATAATAAATTAGCATGAAATATACAGTAGGAACACAGCTTGAAGTGGAATTGTACACTAAATGGTCAATGATGATTTTTCACTTGCGATTTTGACGTTTTGTTAAATATCTGAAAAAATACATGAGGAATTATCCTAAAACTCCAGGTGTGTAAACATAATAGGTCATATATTGCCGCGAAGATTTTTTCCCGAAACCTCACACGAGACCGTCAACAAATAGAAAGAATCGAATATCTCTTGGATAAACCTGTAAAAACTAACGTAGCAAAAGCGTTCAAACTGTAGAACATGATTAAGAGGCTCACTGTAATAAACTATGTTCATTTTTATGAGGGTAACAGGTACGATAGTAGATAAATTAAGGTTTTTATACAAAAAAGTCCCAAATTGTGCAAAGTTTTTTTGCTTATAATTTGCAGATTTATTAATATAAAAAAAAATGATCTTTTCAGAAACTATGACAAACAATATTTTACACATGACTACGTAATCAGAAATAAATAATAATAATAATTGGATGAAAAATGAGAATATTTACTACATGATGTTTCACTGTGTGAACATAATCAAAATATAATGTGCATAATGTATTAGCTAAGTATATGGAGATCCTTTTGTGAAAGTCTCAAAATCATAGCTTGAAAATTCTGAAAATTGTCGTCGATAGAATAAGCTCGAAATCCCAAAAGGATTTCGATTTTAATATATCTTTGAGTTCCCAAAAGGAAGCAAAAAGATCAGGGGCTGTATCCAAATATAGTTTGTACATGCAATATTGTGCACACTACCTTGGCACTAATCAACAAATATTTTGATACTGCTCCTCGTCTTTTTGCTAGCTTTTGGGAACAACGGATTTCGAGCTTATTCTATAGACGATAATTTTCAGATTTTTCAAGCTATGTTTTTCAGACTTTCACAAAAGTTGCTCTATACACTTATCTAATGCATCATGCACATTTTATTTTTATTGCATTCGCTCATGCGCAGTGAAGCATCTTTTAGTAAATCTGCTCATTTTTCATCAAATTATTATTATTTTTATTATTTTGATTGCAGGGTATTGTGTAAAATGTTATTTGTGATATTTTCCGAAAAGAATTTTTTTTTTATATATATTAAGAAGTCTGCAAATTATATGAAAATTTGGGACTGTTTTTATAAAAACCTTAATTTCTCAAGTAGTATATGCCATCCTCATAAAAATGAACACCGTTTATTACAATAAGTCTCTTAATCATGTTCTAGAATTTGAACGCTCTTGTTACGTTAATTTTTACAGTGTTGTCCAAAGATATTCATTCTTTTTCAATTTGTTGACGGCCCCCTATGGGGTTTCGGGAAAAATCTTCGTGAAAATGTATGGCGTATACTATTCTATTTACATACCTGGAGTTTCAGGATAATTCATCTAGTATTTTTCTAGATATTTAACAGAAAGTATAAAAGCTAAAGTGACCAATCATCATTGGCCATATAGTGTAGATGCCTCGTATAGGAGCGTTTTCTGATATCTTGCAAAACAACTATCTAGAAATATTCTACCTTTATTAATTAGGACAGCTAGATTTAATTATTTTCATATTTTTTGAAACCGGGTTGGCTATTGAATGACTAACAAATTGTGATTGTAAATTCATTACAATCAATTACAATTCATTACAATTACTTATATTATAATAATTGCATTGAAATAATTGCACTGTAAATTGCACTTCTTGTGCAGTTCTGTGTGGATGTTGCATGATGAGTCTCGTTTACCAATGTAATCAGATTTACAATATATATATAGTATAATGTAATTTAAATAGGTATTCTGTGTGGGACATAACATATGCATAATTTGCATATCATATTCTGCATAGCATTCAGAGATTTAAAGACATTACCAACATTATGCAAATTATATATTAGGTTGAGCAAAAACTTCTGGAAATTTTTAATCTAATAGTTACCAGAATTTGTATCGTATATGATGGTCGTGCCTTCAATGCCAAGCTGTAATGCCAACAATTGGATCGCGTCTACAACAAATTGGTACAGAAGTATCCAAGATTGGTCCGCTGAAAGCGCGTTTTGTTTCAGCAGGACAATGCCAAACCGCATGTGGTCCAGAGTATCAAGGACAAGTTCGTACCGTTGGACAGCGTCGAAATTCTCCCACACCACGCTTACGGTCCAGACGTGGCTCCATCCGATTATGGCATCTTTCGATCAATAAAACACTTTTTCAAAGGCCGTCGATTTGAATCCTTTAATGAAGTTCAAGAAGTATGTCAAAAATTTTTCGATTCCAATGAGCCACCGTGGTACTTCCAGCAAACCGGAATCTGGCAGAATGATGGCAAAAAGTTGTGGACTATGACGGTCTCTACTTTGAAGAATAGTCCTTGTTACTTTTGTTCTTAATTTGCGCATAACAACGCAACTTTCAAAAATTTTACAGAACTTTTTGCTCAACCTAATATTTTCTGACAATCTCTTATAATATGGGCTAGAGGCATATCTTACACGAGTTTTATGGTTTATGGAGGACGATACATATTACTCAGAAGAAAATTCTTTTAACCATCGCATAGGGTAATCGTTTTATTTCAAATCAGTTAATATAATAATTTGTTAAAATATGTTTAATGCATTCTTTAGACTTATAATTTATAATATCTACTTAAATGCAACCCCTTTGACATTTGAGAAATAAATACAATCCAATATTTGGATTTATGAATAAATATATATTGTAATTCTTTTTTTATTTTCAATTTATTTTTTCCGAATTTTTTGGGACATACTGATTTTCAGTGACTAACCCCTTCACGGTCGCTTAATATTTGGAAAAACCATCAAAAAAGTACCTATTTATTTCATTGCAGAAATTGAATAATTATAAGGTCTCTAAATACAATATGCAATTTTTTTTTTTTTTTTTTTTTTCCTTAAGGCGAAAAATAAAGATGTTATAGAACGAAGTCACATTTGTAGAAAAACCATTATGAGAGAATTCTGTGTCTTAATGTGTGTTTTACACATAGAAATTAATGTGAATAAGACCTTTATTTTTCAAATCTTAGATCTTTAATTATCATCATCACACAAATTTTTACAAATAATATTGGAAATAATATATATAAATTAAATTTTGATTATTAATAATTTTTTGAGCGTATATACTTCGAAACATGCAATACAAATCGCAGCATTACAATCAGCCCCAAAAGCCAACCCCCATATGGTAATATTCAAAGAATTCGCACGGAAATGCCAATTAAATTTTTCTGGTTTCAGAAGTTTTTTCCGGCAATTAAATCTCCAGCCCGGAAATATGACGGGCGGGAGAAATAACGAACGACACCTCAGCCCATGATATTGACGGGAGCGAGAATTAAGGGGCTAAACAAAGACTGCATATTTGAATGCCATTTTCTGTGAGAAAGGTTTTTCTTCTATGACAAACTGACATTCAATCAGATGATCTAGATCATTTAGATATTCTAGAAGCAACAATGATAATAATTTGTTGTTTTATTAACAAAAATAATTATGTATTTTACTTGTTCAATCTTTTTTCTTTGAAATAAAAGTTGAAGAAAATATCGAATATATATATATATATAAATATTCGTTAAATGTACCATTACAGAAAAATCTGTAAAGCATTTTATATTAAGAGTGATTAAAAACAATATGTGTTTATCGGAAACAGAAAAGTTAAAAAAAAAAGAGATTCAAAGATGATGACTGTAAAGTAAAATAAATACGATATTATATTAATGAAAAAATATTTATGGAATAATATTTAATCTGTTTATTGCATTTCGCATTTGGAAGACAGGTATTCCGAATTGAAAAGAAACTTTCAAATAAGCATAAATAAATAGACAAAAACGTAAAGGATTGATCTTAAGGGGTCTCAAGACTCTTAAAGCCTCAAAATTTTTGAAATTTAATTTTTTTAGATGTTAAACTCCTATCTTTTATGAACATTTTGATATAATTGTTTCCTTGAAACTTCTAATAGAACAAAAGTTATGACGTTTAGAATTTTACCCGCACGATAGCTGAAGCGGCTTTTCCGAAACTTTGAAGTCAATTTTCTCCAAGTGACCTTTTTGGGCATAATGCACAAGATATCTCAAACAACTCTGAATATTTTTTCATAAAATTTTCAAAACATATATTTCATGTTAGTCTATATAAACTGAACATAAAATTTCCTAAACATAAAAATTTGATAAAAGAGATATATTTTTAAGATTATTATTGTATACTGTTGAAATTTTCTAAATTTTGCATTAGCTAAATAGAACTTTGTATTCAAAATATAAAAATGCGTTAAATACAAATTTATTTAGGTTCAGAGTCATTATTACACTCTGAAGTTAAATCAGGCACGGGAAATTTCATTCTAGGTCTAAAATTTATTTTGTAATTCTGCGCGTAATCTGTTATACCAATTTTCGTCTCGACCAATGTCTCATAGTTTGGAGCCCCCTATGAATACTAATTATGCATCTTTCAATTTTTTTAATACATGAAATGAAAGAACATATTTATATCTTTCATCCCCCAAAAAACTGTGTTTTTAAATCAGATACATTTTAATATATTAAATGTTGAAAAGGGTCTTTTTTCCCTTTTTCCAATTTTAAGAGGCCTGAGACCACGTAAGGCGGTTCTAAAGTGCTCTGCTCAAGAAGGGCTAAACGTTTTGACCCATTTAAAAAATCATTTTTTATCGGAAAGATATAAAATTGGAAGGTCTGGCTGTGGAAGTGATTTGGAATCGATCTGTGTTTTCAATTTTTTAATAAATAAATTATAAGCAATTTCGAACACGTGACAAAGATGTTTTTCACCCTTTCTTGAGTGATTATTCTTCCATCGTGCGGAAATTCTGTTCAAAACGCCCACTTTGAAGATATTTTCTGAAAGATCTATTGCGATTGCAAAAATATGAAGAAACCGTTCGATTACATAGTTTCTGAACAACAATACCTGCTACTTTCATGCATTTTCGAACAAAAATAAATTAAAACATACGTCATAAAATTGTCCTTTTGGATTTAAGATCAGCCTTAATATTTAAAATCGACATTTTAGCATATTTCAGGAGCGGTTTTTGTCAATCAAGCACACTGAGTTGTTGCATTTTTATTTTTGTCGATATAATATAGAAAATTAGATGTTAAAAGTGATGCTAAAAATTATGTTCATTATTTATCAATTGTATTTTTATGTTAGTATTTTTTTTTATGAATTTTCTCTTGAATTTAAGATATGTGGTTTAAAAAACTCAATGATTAAATTAAAAAAAATACAAATATTGATATTATAGTACAATTAAAATTATCCTTTTTTGAAAATTTTATTATGCAGGGTGTCAACAAATTAATAGGGCTATTTAGTAAAGAATTTCCGAAATATTAAATTAAATTAACTAGTTCAAACTAAGACTAGTAGTAATATTACCGAAGTTTATTCATAGATGGCGTTAGGTGTCATAACTGACGCTATTGCTTAGCGAGCGGAGGTGGTATTCAATGGCCTCCAAGATCACAGGATCTTTAACCGCTTAATTTCGGTGTATGGGTTTTTGTAAAGGATGTAGTCTACAAGCCGCCACTTCCTGCATCCATACCTGAACTAATATCAAGAATCTGCACTACAATTAATTTGATCGACGGAAACATGCTGACGAATCTATGGTAAGAAATGCTTTACCGAAGAGACGATTGCAGAGTCACGAAAGAAAGTCACATCGAACATTTGTGATAAGGGTAAACATGAAATATTTTTCTATCTTACAACAATATGTACTTTAATTTCTTTTCCTGAGAATGCCATTCAGTAAATCATTCTTTTTGCCCAAATAATTTGTATACACCCCGTATTTTATTTTAAATGTATTTTCATCAACCTAGTTAAACATTAATATGAATCTTTGCATTTTAGAATCAAATCTTAAAAAATTCCTTTTAACTGCCAGGGGTTAGCGGATATCTTAGTAGTGTTAAATTATATTTTTTACGAATAATTTCTAAGTAGTATGCATTTAAAAATTTAAATAGAAATAGATAAACAAAAACTTTACAGAAATATATAACATACTGTATTTATAATCCATAAATTTTCTTTAATACAGTAGATTTTTTTTAAATTATTCATTTCGAATAATGTCTTTTTATGTTCTTTTTAATAATTTCATGCAATTAATAAGTTCAATAAAATTGAACTAGTCTTAAATGAGTTTCATAGTCCTTGCACCGAATGGTTTCGTTATATACATATTTTGTTATATTGAAATCCAACGAGATATCTTTTGTGACGTGGAAAATTTATGAATCTTTGTTCTGAAAAAACTGACGCGTATATATTTTTTAAATATTTAAATGTTGAAAATAGTTTTCAAATTCTTTATCTTTTAATCATTTTTCATGAAATGATGGATTAGTTTTTAAAAAGTAATTTCCTTTCTTTAAAAATAATTTTTATCAGGAATGTTTATATATTTTTTAATCATAAAGTTTTTACTTTCTTGAATAATAAATGTTTTAAAATTCTTTTTTGACATATATTTTTTTGTAACTGGAGAATTGTCGCAAATTGTATAATATGAACTTTAATAAATTCACATTTTACTATTATTTACATTAATAATAAATGTGTGAAAATACTACATTTTCAATTTTAAATTTAATGGTTTTGTATTTTTCACATGTCTAATTCTTTTTGTCCGTTCACAAAAAAGCCTTTCTTTCACGATTTTAATTTTATTGAGACAGTACACTTTTGGTGATAGCAACAAAAATTATTTTAGATTTTTAGAAGGTACAGTCATTCATGGTAACTTTGATCCCCATTTTCTCTATTTTCATATGGCACACTCTTATTTTCAGAATATTGTTGCAACTAGGGGCATAAAATAGAAGACATTATCCTATATTATTGTATAACTATCAATAATTAAGGAATAATAATGATAAAAGCTATAAAAAATGAATTTTTAACCTGGTTCAAAGTTACCCAGTCATTTAGTGTAACTTTGCAGCATTTGATAATTATTATCTAAAGTAATTCATGATAAAAAAGTATCATAGTTAGGAAAACTTTGAACACCCCAAAATGTTTTCAGATATGATATGTAAAGACTCCGAATTTACCTTTCCCAACATCACAAGATTTGTATAATTTGTGATATTACAACAAATACCCGGCATAAGAAAAGTGGAACAAGCGAACCATGAACATTTAGAAAAAAACCCTGTTTTTTGAACATATAAAACATAAAAATGCAGCGGAAAACTATTTTCAATGTTTTATCTCAATAATATATCCATAGTTACAGTAATACATACTAGTACTATTATTATTCAAACAAGAATAAAAAATGTGGAATTTATGAAATGTCAAATTTGAGTAGCTCCGCCCCGAAAAACGCTTTTTATTGAATTGTATGTATTTTACACTAATTTGTGAAAATATTTACATGTTATATCTAATGATCACTTTTGTCATTTATATAAAATATACGTGCAAATATGGTAATTTTTTGACCGTAGCACCTATAATCAGTAAATTATAAACATCAGTATAACTTTGAGCCGGCTCAAAGTTACCCTGAAAATGTGGTAAAACGTTAGTACCTTCTTATTTTATATTTTATTAACTATTAATAAATAAGTAATCACAAAATATTATCACATTTACAACATTTAGACAATAATATGTCTGATAAATGAGTGTATTGTTACTTACTATGAAAATATAATTTGATTACAACAACTTCAAAACAGCATTCAACATTACCTTGAAAACAGTACTTCACAAAAATAGTTAAATGATGCATTTAATTGCGTATAATGTTGCTAATTTATTTTATAAAATAGAGTACAAATCCCAGTTTAGAACTTTGCCAACAGAGCACAGTTCTTGAGCTTATTTAGTCTCTTGGATTGAAAAATATTGAAAATTAGGAGGTGGTGCAAAGCTACACCCCATGGTTCAAAGTTACCCTGAATGACTGTAATTGTGATGGGACATGTTATAAGACAATGGGACATGGCACAAAGAAAGAAAAATACAATTTTTATACAATGTATGAAAATCAGATGTTATAAATGAAACTAATAAAATACCATAATATTTGCACAATTATTAAATTGAGCTAATATTTGAATTAGATAAATCTCGATATTAAATTTAGAAGGTTTAGCTGATATGCGGTCGATTAGCGCAAAGATAAAGAGTGACAACTATTCAACAGACACTTTGTCTTATTATTGATATTTTACATATTTTGCATTATCACATTTGCCGCAGTTGTCGTGAATTTACATCATATTGTTATCTGTAACTACGTTTAGGGCCGTGTACATTGCATTCTGTTTGTTACATCTTTAAGTACAGTTGTGGGAAAAAAAGTAAACACCCCCTAAATACTCTCCAAATAATTATAATAGGAAAAAAAAATACAGGTACCAAACGATTGGAAATAAAGTCGACTTTTAAATGATGTATATAAAATTTGCTTAGGGTGCCATCTATAAATATAAACCAGACCAAGCTTTGTTTTTTTACAATGGAAACACACAATTTTGACAATATATTTTAATTATTTGTTTCAAACTATGCCTAGAAATAAAATTTCAAGTCATTTGGCTGACAAATTTTTGAATTATAGACATTAAAAATCTAGAGCTTCTAATGTTAAATTACATTTTCATATTTTTATTAATATCTCCTAATATTATAATCGTAATGTGATAATTTTTTTGTATACGTATAATGCTAAAAAATACAAACATAAATACATTGAACTTGTAATTTTAGAAATTTTATGATATGCATTATGAATTATGAAAATAATATTGAAAAAAATGTGAATTGCAACCTACAATTTTTTTGACAGGTTTATATTTATTATGTACTTCTTTAGGCAAATTCTCAATTTAAAATTTCTCCTCCAAATAGTTTTCAAATTATGTGTAATGTCAAAATGACGATTTAAGATGTCGTCTATGATGACCAGAAAAGCAAAATTTGAAAAAAAAAAATATATATATATATATATATTTCCATTTTAGTGAAACATTTGGGCTGGCAATATTCGAAACACATTAAGCGAGTGAGATGTTTATATTAGCAAGAAATAATACATTAATAGAAGTGTCATAGTCATTCTGTAAGCTTTCAACAATCGAGTACTGAATTTCAATTTGCATACGAACAGACTCTAAAATATGCTCATTATAAAATAATGAATTTCTTGAAACTAACCTTACGAATTTCATGAAATTTGGATTTAGGGTAATTGAAGGGTGTAGAATCTATTTATGGTGTCATACTTGGGTAATGCTATTGACAAAAAAAAAAAAAAACAAAGTTTGGGTTCGTTTTGATATGCAGATGGCCCCCTAAGCTAATCTTATATGCATAATTTAAAAGTAGACATTATTTCAAATCGTTAGGAACCAGTAACTTTTTTCTACAAGAGTTAGTTATGGGGGTTTACTTAACTGTACATGCACCCTTTTATTATTTGCACAATGAGCTTGCTTTGGAAGCAGTGACATATATTATAAACACTGCAAGTATATATATATACATGTATATATAATAAAGATAAAATCACACATATATGAACAAATTGGTATAGCTAGATAAAGAGATAGATAGACATATCACTTGATATGAAAAACTTGATCAAAAACAAATCATTTTGTTAAGTAATGAAACATGAAGAATAAGAGTCATTATTTAAAAAATGGTTTAAAAAAAAAAAAAAAAGACATGCTGTCGCGAATAGAACAAATGGAACAAATTAGTAAAATGTTTTGTGGCATTATCTTTTACGACAGGCTGATAGAAAATCTCAAAGTACATAAATAAAATCATATTATGAAATGCAATACTCCACTTTGATTCAGTCACAGACTACATAATATGAACTTTAAAAACACCCCCCTTTGATTAAAAAGTGAGAACTAATAATAATACAGATGTTAAAAGCTTAAAAATATACAATTTAATTAAATTTCAGAGTACATTCTTTCTGTATTCCCGTAGCCATCTTCAGGGAATATTATCATGGAATGGAACACAATTAATGAAAATATTCCCCGATGATGGCTTCGGGATTATAGGCCGAAAGCACTCGGAAATTTAAATAAAATGTATATTTAACTTGTAACATATGTATTATTAATATCTGCTGACTTTTAAGTAAAATGTGAAAGTTCATATTATGTATTTTGTGACAATTCCCCAGTTACAAGAAAAAGTATGTCAAAAAGCATTTTAAAACATTTATTGTTCCAGAAAGTAAAAACTTTATTTTTAAAAATTGTAAAAAGAAGTTCTAATAAAACTTCTTTTAAAAGAAAGGAAATTACTTTTTTAAAACTAATCCATCATTTCACGAAAAATTATTCAAAGGATAAAGAATTTGAAAACTATTTTCAACGTTTAAATATTTAAACAAATATACGTGTCTGTTTTGCCTGTTTTGGTGAAATTTTATTTTCATGTTTAAAAAAATTGCTGCTTAAACAAAAACAGACATTTTTTAAAAGATAAAAGGCTTTACATTTTTATAATATTATTCAACATATTCTTTTAAAATACTCCTACATTTAAGATATCAAATAAGATATTGTTAATGTCTAGAGAATCTTACTTTCAAAGTGAAATAATCCTTTTTATTTTAAGAGCTTATAAAAAATGAACAATTGAGATTCACAGCCATTAACATGAATGATTCTTAAAAAAAGCTTTCTATTACTTTAGAAATGACGCTTTTTTAAAAAGTATACATAAATCACATTATTTATCAACAGCATACACTTTTCTTATTACTGGTAATATATTTTTTTATTATTAAACTGATTTAAGTTTGAGTTAGGTTTGTAACTAAATCGCAAGAATATTGAAAATGTTTAAATTTTATGTACTGTTTAACGTAAAACATATTTTTCGTAATAAACAGAAATAATAACAATTAAAAATATTCTGCTCTTTATATTTTATGACATCTCACAATTAAAACTCATCATACTTTTATGTTATTGCATTAACCGCACTGCAAAAAACAAACAGATGATCCTTAATCTAGAAAAAATCATATTAACCTCAAAGAAAAATGTACAATAAGCTCTTCCGAGATCCCCACGATTACTAGAATCATTCTTTATCATTTAAAAGTCAAAAACTTAATATATGTTTGAGAATTATAGAGAAGCATAAGTAAAACCCTTTTTTCTGTGACTGATTTTCGGAAACATTTCCGAAAACATTTTGTAGCTTATTAAACAGATTTCTCAACTCATAATATAAATTATTCGGTATACATCAATTGCCAACTAAACATTTCCATGTTCATCCAGCATGTTTTACATACAAACATGATAAATTCATAGCATTAACACTAACATTGACAGTAAAATTAAAATTATTGTGTACTCTTAGCATGTATAAATTCAGTTACGCAGCTACAAATATTTAATTAAGATTGAATAACATCCTAAAAATTTATATTGTGGTTTCAGAGCACTTATTAATCTGCCCTATATATATAAAATCCGAACGAATGAAACGAATTTATGAAACGGATTTCATGAAACGGCTGAAATGAAACGAATTTATGAAACGATTATATGAAACGACTGATTAAACAACTGATTAAGTTTCACGGTGATTTCTCCTAAAATACGGAATACATTGCGATAAAATTAACACCAAAAATCCGTATTGATCCACAGGTCTCAAAAATGGAATTAGAATTTTTAAATTCGAATAAGTTTTCGAAATATAATTTTTTTTTCTAATTTTATATACTTTTCTCTAATGATGACAACTCAAATTCTAATCATAACAGATATTTTTTTTCAATATTTTAGAAAAGGTTATTATTTTAAACTAATTTGGCGACCAGTTTGGCCTCCCTTAAATGTATACTAAGAAATGCATCTTCTATTCATAATTCAATTTGTATTTCATTATCATGTTATTTAATACAAAACTATCATTTAAAACTGAAACATTTAAAATAAATTACCTTCACTTCTTTCTTTGATTTTAAAAGAAAAGAAACGAAAAATATTAGGCACACATCTCATATACGCAACGCTGTACCTAATTGAATAAACCAGAATGGCGTTATTTTGCCTGACATGGTAACCCGGATATTGTTGCTTATTTATTAATAAATGTTTATTTGTTTATTAATTTATTTTCTTTTTATTTACAAAAAATGTTATAAAGTGTTTTGTTCCATAGTTATTAATTCTTTTTTTATTTATTGTTACTTTATTTTAAAAATAACAGAAAATAATTTAAAAATACATATGTGACTGGTATTCGAAAACGAGACTTCCGCCAAATTGTCGTAAAAAATGTTCGGCAAACCCGGTGCATATATGACAATACAACAAATCATTACATTTAGTTTCAACTTCAAAGCAATGTTTTAATGGTACTACTTCTCCCGTCGACCAATTTCGCCAAACCACTAGCCAAATTATACAAATTGGCATAATTTTTTATTTTAAATAACGAAAGAACAAATAAATTAGTATAACATTAATAAAAATATAAATAAAACGTCGAAGTACAAATCACTTGATGGCGTAAACACGTGTAACTTCCTTAAAGTCAAATGAATGTGACATTTATGATCAACCATTATTGGTATTTAATCTTATAGTTTGGCGACAGATTTTTGATAAAACAGGCAACAGATTGTGAATCAAACACGAAAGCAACCATTGGATGTCGTAACAGCAACTGATTCCGTCTTAAATTTTTGCAATCAAAGGGAATTGAATGGAAACCCGTTAACAGGGCGATCGCTACAGGTTTTTTCAGTATAATTCAATCTTCTCTAATCTTTTTACAGGCGATCTGATTAGCGTGCTTTTAGATTCTGCAGTGTCTGAACGGGAGTTGAAGAGCGTAACTTGCAGGGGGCAGAGCCCCCTAGCATACTATAAAAGTACTCAGTGACTTTTACGAAAATTATTGTCAGAAAGTTCGTTTTTGAGAATGATTCTTTAAATCTAGAAAGTATATTGGTTTCTAAGATTTCTATGGATAAAGAATACTTTTCAAAATGAGGGGTAACTCGGAAGAGATTATCATATTTTTCCTTCGTGGATACAATACATTTTCGTTTTTTAACAAACATTTGTTTTTTTACAGTGCAATGTGATTAACAATGTTCTGTATACTACCGAAAACTTAAAAAATATACAGAACAAAGAATTAAAAAAAATAATAATAATATTAATTTAATAGATTACAACGACCATTTGGAATTGATTTCGTCCACCAAATTCCGTCGCATCCTCTTCAAAAACAGATCGCAAAGATCGAACTTCAGACGACCAAAACCTTCATCGATAAACTCTCAAAGTCCCGTTTCGAGTAGAAAAACATTTTACAAATCGAAAGCAGTTCTACCGAAACATCCACAGATTGCGACAAATTACCTACGTTGAACTCAATTTTTCCCAATTAGAATCGACCGATTGTAAAATGCCGTGACTTGTGGATTGGAGCCCCTCGAGACCTGGTCTTTTACTATCAATCGATTAAACATTAGATTGTTTCATTTTTCGCGTTGGTCTTTTATTCTGATTTAATCGATTTTCATGGGCTACATAATCAGCTGAAGACATCGATTTTCATGGGTTACATAATCAGTTGAAGACCTCGATTTTCATAGCCTACATAATGAAATGAAACCTCGATTTTTTCTTTGCAAGACGATTTTCATTTCGGCGTTGCTCTTTGGCTTTGGATTTTTCCATATCTGATAATTTTCTCCTACCCATTTTGTAACTTTTTTTAACGATTTTACGCCTTACGATTACCTATTTAAACTATTTTTAACGATTTTATGCCTTTCTGTTACCTATTCAAATAAAAATTCTACTAAAAGTAAAGAATATCATTGAATTTCGTGAAAAAATAATAAAATGCGAGCATCATTTGGCCCCACCTTCGACCGAAAACAACAACCATTTACATATGGTTAAAACTGAAAAACCAAAATATTTTAACTATTGAAAATGATTTAGAAGAGCATAAAAAAGCGTCATAACTTCCAATAAAAAAACTGTTTGCTGGTTGTCAAATACATTTCGTAATAACTCATCATTCATTAAAAACGCCTTATTATATAAACATTTTGAGAATAACTTTTAACACTTTGATATTTAAATAATGTAGCTTTAGAATTTAGTTAAAGTGAAAATGTTTTAATCATCAGAATAGATTTTGAAGCAAAATTTAAATATACCTATCTTAATGTAGAAAGATGTTTAATTGTTGCTAAAATGAATATATATATTTTTAATTCGTTTGCACTTTTCATATACAATTAATGTAATATTATCGTTTTAAGATACAGGGTGTCCAGCAAATAAGACCCTGATTTCAAAATTAAATATCTCAAAAACAAAGATCAATAGAATTATGCGGTAAACGGTTTATTTATTAGCTAAGCTGTAAAAATATTATGCAGAAGTTTCAAAATTTAGTTGCCAAAACCGTTAACAGATGGCGCTGTAATCGCAATACTTGTAAACTGCTTCGAAGTCCAGAGCAATGGCGTCTCATTCCTAGATGGCTCCCTACGTAAAAACGAATATTGGGAAAGTCCATTTTTTGATTGGGGTGATGTGCAGAAGTCTGGACTCTGCACATCTGCACAGACATCTGGTCACAGAATTTTGCATAAGCTTTAATTTTAGAAAATTTCAATTAATAGAATTTTCAATAAAAAGTTTTGAAATCATTATAAGAATTTTTTAAATATTTTATTAAATTCAATCTTTAATGCCATATAATTATTTAAATCGAAATGCATATATTTAGAAAAATAATTTTGTACTTTTTATTTATTTTTATATTTTTAAATCACGGCATAATATTTTGGTATATTGTTTATACCTGAATTATTATAAATAAAAAAATAATTTTTCACTTTTAATTTATTTTTAAATCACGGCATAATACTTTGGTTTTAGCTCAACACATATATTTCTTTTCTTTGTAAAGAAAGTTTCAGAGACAGAAATTATGCATTAAATTATTTCTTAAAAAAAAAAAAAAAATGATGATAAGTCATATCATCAACGTCAAAGCAAAAGTATTTTGGATGCTGCATTCCTTTCGACCAATTCGCATCCTATCGCTAGAAGCTGCACCATATTTCTGTGCTCAATAATAAAAAAAATGAAAACGGATTTTTAAAATTAAAATTATTTTTTAACTTAATTAAATTTAAAAAATAGAAACTTTGTATTTTTTCATTCAAACTATTCTCTACAATTTAAAAAAAAATGATTTATGAATCATTATTATAAATGCTCAGTGATTTTTTAAAAAAGGGTTTCTTTTAACTTAATTAAATTTTAAAACCAGAAACTTTAGATTTTTTTATTCAAACTTTTTTCACAGTTTAAATAAATATTAAAAAGTAAAGATTTCCATTTTTGTTTTTCAAATCCTCCTCTACTAGGATTCGATTGCACGATCTACCAATTAGGGGTGAAAAGACATACCACAGAGATATTGGTAACCGGACCGAAGTAGCTTATAAACAAAATTTGAAACAAATCTCAATTCTGTCAACACATGGCTCCGCTTCTGCACATTACCCAAATAAAATATTTTTTAAGTTCTTATATAATGATTGCTAAACTTTTTATTGAAAATTCTATTTGTTGAAATTTTCTAAAATTGAAACTGAGGCAATAATTCTGTGACCAGATGCATCCGCTTCTGCACATCACTCCAACGAAAAAGCGGTCTTTCCCCAATTTTCGTTCTTCCATAGGAAGCCATCTAGGATTGAGACGCTATGGCTCTCGACTTCAAAACGCAATTTATAGGCATTGCGATTACAGCTCCATCTGTTAGCGGTTTTTCCAACTAATTTTTTTAACTTCTGTACATTATTTTTACAGCTTAGCTAATAAACAAACCGTTTACCGCATAATTATATTGATCTTTGTTTTTGAGATATTTAATTTTGAAATCAGGGTCTTATTCGCTGGACACCCTGTACATTTATATTAACCTAAAATAAATTTCTTTTATATTAAGAGTAGATATAAAATTGGTCAATACAGTTTCAAAGACATTGATCTGAATGGATTTTAATTATTCTATGATGGTAGTTTTACTACCATACATAGAAAAACATAAAACTATTTTCTATATTAATTTAAATACGTGCGTTTTATACCAACAATTACAAACCATAGTGCGATTGTTTGGATTGATTATGGAATTATGGAAATCAGCGAATAAAAAGAAGCAGCAAGAAAATTTACGTGTTGGCTATGGAAATACAAAAGTAATTCAATGTAATCATTATTATTATGGTTTATAATTTCTGGTGAATCTCTACACAATATAAACAGACATATAACAATAAAGTTTGTCATACAAGCATAACATAATAATGCGCCGTTTTGACGGAACAAAAAGCATGTGTATATATATATATATACATTTCATAAGCATTTCGAAATTAAATTTGGTATACTTCCATTCCATTAATGTCGAGATTAAAGAAATCGTGACACACTCACATTCACAACGTCACCAGTTGAGGCGCATTTAAAAAAGCCTTATCAGCACAAATTTAAGTGAAGATTTAATTTATTGAGAAGTTTGTTTATATACCTCCCCGTAAAGTCATAGATATGAATAACAGAATTCATAGGAAAGTAAACACAGCATATCTTGCCTGATTATATACACCGAAATCTAATTAGGATCAATTCATATCAAAGACCATCTTAATATAGACTTTGATGAAAATCTATAGCATAAATACCGCGAAGAACGCAGCACAGAAGTGAAAATTATTGGATGATGTACACAAAAACATACGGAGCAA
Organism: Maratus speciosus; assembly: GCA_963932465.1. Lineage (NCBI taxonomy): Eukaryota > Metazoa > Arthropoda > Arachnida > Araneae > Salticidae > Maratus > Maratus speciosus. Next base: position 537,252,423 of record OZ010786.1, on the reverse strand, counting down.
TAAAATATCTGAAAACGTAGCGAAATCCGATTTTTGATGAAATTCTTTCAACAGATACAGATATAACTATCATGAAAATAAAATGAGCATGGCAACATCGCCGTTTGGAATTACTTCTAAAAGAAATTAGCAGATCATTTTAATGTCTAACCGAATTTAAAATTTGTTGAAATTCTGTTTATTAGTTTTTCATATAGACCAGCAAAAATATTTCTGTCAACTCACACACGCAGAAATTATTTATGTACTAATAGTCAAATAGTTTTACACTAATAGTCAAATAGTTTTCAGAACGGGTTAATTGATCAAGAATTGGAAGTCGAAACGTTTTATCATTCTAATTACTTTCTTCTTATGTATTTTTAAAAACTTCTGAGTGATAGCATTACATTACTGTGAACACGATATCTAGTTATAATTACATGAATCTTGTGTTATAACAAGTGAATTTTCTTCTTTCTTATTTATAGTAGCAATTGGTTTTTCTTCGTTTAAACAACAAACAATAATAAGAATTTCAGTATCTTTTAAAAATAAGTATGACAAAGTCAGTAGGAATGTTTATCAAACATCTTAATTTGCAATAACAGTTTTTAACGTTTAACATATTTTTTTTCTATATTGAAATTATAAAAAATAAATATAACATTGTTTTTTGTAATTTTGTTTTATAATCTATATATCTAAAACTTAAAGTAATCCTTTTGCCCCCATATTTTTCTTGCATTATTTATTTTAATTTATGGTGCCCTGTTTTCTACCAAACACTTTTAAGCATGCAAAAACGAAAATTTAAATAAATTTAAACAAATTTTTAACTACTCTAATTTTTTTAAGAGCTTTGAATAATATAATGGCTTCGGATAAAAACAAAGACTAGAAACAAAGTTTTGGAGATATTTTATTTTCATTACTAGTTCTTAAGGAAATTTTCGTGATTAAAATCATGATAACTTCTGCAACTAAAATGTGTTCCTTTATTATAAAAATAAGTGACATTTTCTTTTAAATTTGCCTGCATATTTAACATAAATTAATAAAAGTTTTAAACTAAATGTATCTTCTTAAAATATAACAACCTTTTTTGAAGAGTGAATAGAAAATATATCACTGATATAAAAATCCATTAACACAAAAGATTTTCAATTTTGAGAAACATAATATCTATTAAGCACTACCATCACATTTTCTCAAAGATAATACAATTTTTTTTAAAGTTATGAATCTTATTTTGTTTTAAAGCAGTCACCCTTTTTCCGAAGATCTTTGGGTCATTTAATTAAAAAATGTTATTGCCGAATTTAGATTGCACATAAAAAATTCCTTAGAAAGCTTTTACAAATTATATATTCTATTTTACTGTCAATTAAAAATTTCTCATTAAATTTATTGAAAGCTTATTTAACATCATCATGATTACATATTTAATCTCAGAAAAACGGATGATTTCGAAACTAACAATAATGCTAATATCAAGATCAAATTCAATAAACAGTTAAAATATCAGTGCAAATTTCACCTTGATTAATAAAAAAAATTCGTAAAGATACAAATAAATATAAATACATTGCTTAAAGATGCTTAAAATATAATAAAATCATCTAAAAACACATTAAAATCCTTTTAAAAAGACGAAACATTTTCAACCGAAACTTACTCAAGCTATCATCAGTGAAAAACTAATAGTTGTTGTATCTTTTTTTCTTCTAGCTTTGCCCAGAACAGACCATTTTACTTTAAGGGTGGGAAGGAATATAAGGTGGAAAGTTGGAATGGAAAAGTTTATTCCAAAATTTTAAAACACAAGTACTTGTTTATCAATCATGTATTATTAATTTTTCTAGACTGCGTGGATATCATATGATAATATATCGTTACAGACTATTTCTTTATTTTATATTATTTCTAGAGATTCTTTTATGATAGCTTTTTGGTGATTACGTGTACGGAAGATAATTTTGCATCTATTAAAATCTACTTTTATAGGTTGAGTTTGTGCTAATCTTGCTAACGCATTGTAAGGTCTATTTAATGTCAGATCTGCTCCATGTTCTTTTATTTGGTCTCGAAGTTTTTTGGGTGTCATACCTATCTATATAAAAAACTTTATTACCTTTCTTGAAGGGTATAATATACAGCCCTGATCAATTGATGGCTTGGATTGGGTCAATTTTCTTTTAACTTTGAGGGAGGGTCTGCGATTAATGTAATACGAAACGTAAAGAGGAATTGCCCCATACTCTCAAAAAAGCTTGGCATGTAGTTAATTTTAGAAAATTTCAAACTTTTAATTAGAGCTGTACTTCGTTTTCTTAATCTTTCACTTTAAGTATATTTATGATTTTTTCAATGAAACGGGATGAAACTGATTTCTTGACTGCTATTTTTCTAATTACACCTAAGTCATCATAAAGGAAACAGCTTAAACAAACTTCAAATGCTCTTTTTACATAAAAATTGAAAGGTGCTAACTTGTAACTTATAGGCGAACTTACAATAAACGGGATAGTAGAATTAGATCTGTTAATTTTCATGAAAAGTGTGCATTCAAAATTCTATTTAGCCATATTTCTGATACGTTAGATATCCAGAAAAAACAGATTTTGATATTGTTCTATTTGTAGCGTGAATTTCATTTCCTAGTCTAGGTCTAGGCTATTGTTTTTATCTAGAAAAGAATATAATTCAATTTTTCTGTGATTCCATGTAACGAAATATCACCAACGTATATGAACCAGCAATCCGGACCCGATCGTATGGTTTCCATGATTATATTTCCAAGGGGAAACAGATTAAACAATAGGGGAACCTATTGGGGCCCCATTGACTTGTTTGTGAATTTGATTGTTGAAAACAAAAACGTTATAATTGATAATTAAATTCAAACCCGATTTGACCGCATTTTTAACCCCCTCACTGACAAGCCCGTGTTAATACGTTCACTAAGCTCCAGGTTTCATTGCAATACAAGCAATATTTAAAGTAATATAATTCTATTGATTTAATGTATTTTTAATACATTAAACGATGATTAATACTTCCCAGGATTGATTTCATATTCGTTATTATGTTTTTTAATATAATGTTCAAAGAGTCATTTTTTTTTAGCATTTAAAACAAAATGCAAAGAAAACAACATTACAATTTTGCCCTTTTCCAAGCCAGTCGGAGGGATAATATTTTCTGTAAACGAAGCAGAATTCTTTAAACTCTCTATGGTATTAGTAACTTCTTTTTTATCTATAGACGGATACAAAGACACCACTCTAAACTGCCATAAAACTGGAATTTTCAAGCTTTTTATTTTTAAATTTTAAAAGTTGATTCAATAACAAAATTAGATGGTGGTAAATACCGCCACCTGACACAAATAGCACAATCCTCATTGAATGCTCTTTAACAAAACAGACGCCGTGAATCTGAATATTACTTTATTCCAAATGTACGAAAATGCAGCAACACTGAATTCCGCTTTCCATGCGCCAAGCAAAGACTGCGGCACATTTAAATGGCTTGAAGCAAGTATAACAAGAAAAAACTTATAAGAGGACGATACATAATTTCCCGTTTCGATAAAATTCAAGTACTTCATTAAACTCATATTTTTTTTCTAAAATAACTCTGTCTGTTGTAGAAGTACAATTCTCAATTAATGTCACTGAACAAATTATACACCTTGAGCCTAAATATTATCTTATTATAAATGCATGAAAACATCATCACTAACACGAAATTCCGCTTCCCATATGCCAATAAAAGATTTCAGCACATAAAGCTCGACACAGGGCTTCCGCCAAAATACGTCTTGAGTACAGCTAGAGTACTTTATGCGACAAGATCCGCTATAATATACTTAATATGTCGATAAAACCTCTCTATATACAATCACCGCCCAACCACTTTAACTAAATAATCATATATTATAAAAATTACCGAGACAATAAATCTCGGACATCCATTCGCACTTTCCGAAACTTACAGAAAGACAGAAAAGATTTCTTATATACAAAACACCCTAGAAAATTGTTATTTAATTTTTTGAATTATATTGTTGAGAAAACGTTAATGGAATATTTTACATTTTCGAATGTCTCTAGAGCAATCTTCAGCTGATAATAACCGTAAGAGTTTGTTCGAATGGCTAAGTAAGAATGACATCAATTTAGCAACAAACGTAGCATTTTATTAATTTACTTCCAAAAAAAAAAAAGGAACATCAGTGGATTAAATAGATTTTCTTTGGATGGTTCCAGGAAAGCGTAACAAGGAAAATATCTTAAAACAGGTTAAAATTTCCTTAACCGATTAAAATTCAAGGTGTTTGCTAAACTTTCAATTTTTCTTAAACAAATCTTTCTTTTCTAAAAGTGCATTTCTCACCTAATGTCATTTAATTAAATATAAACCGTAAGCGTAAATATTACATTATTCGTAATGAATTACAAAAGCCAAGAATGAATGTAGCTTCCATTTGTGACAAGCGATGAATTTCAGCAGATAAATCTCGGAACAACGCTTCCTCCCCGACGCTTACTAATAAAACCGAGAATATTTTATACGCAAGATCGACTAAAAATTCAGCAATTTCCGGATACCACCTCAATGCATATAGAAACTACACAACCACTGTAACTTAATTAACATATGTTTACTAAGTAACCAAGTCAACCAATTCCGGAGATCATTTCGCAATTTCGCAAACTTAAAGAAAGACAGAATATGTATGTTAAAAGTAGACAAATGAAACCTCCAAAAAGTGCTATTTAACACGTGAATGCTACTCTTTGAAAAACTTACGGGAATGATAACCATCTGTCTCGCAGACGAAATGTGGGTAGGCATGCTTAAAGTTAATTTTAAAAGCTAATTAGAATAAAAGTATGCTATCGTCCGATGACTTTATCACTCTTGATCTTTATGTAAGTAAGAAAGCATTATTTATTTATTTCCAAAGCTATCCCTACACATATTAGCGTGATGTTGACCACACATTTCTCTGGAACAAGTTAGACAAAAGTTGCGCGTCATTGAGCGAAAATTGAATGGACAAAATACACATTTTTTTTTCTTATTTTCCATTTAGATTGTCTGGGTTGTTGAATGCCCATATCTAGTTTCAAGAGTTCACGCATAACTGTCCTTTTTGATGTGGGCAAAGTTGATACATTGAGATGCTTCTTCACCTATGGAGCAAGAAGACTTCTTGATAATGCAATTTCGGATTTTTGAGTTATGTTATGTACTTATATAACATGTAAGTTCACTAAACTGATATTTATCATACCATAAAACAAACAAAGATATCAACGGCGTGATTTACTACTTCATGACACGTTATTATACATCTAATCAAATGGACCTACGGCTTCTTTTGTGGAATTTTAAAATTCTATCATTTCCGGTTTTCTATGTTCTTGATTAACATTTGGATTTTCGTGGGAAGTAGACAGAGCAAGAACACACTTATCTGATTTTCTATAATATAATAATAAAAGACTTGTCCATGTCACATGACTCAAACAATTTCGTAATATTTCCAAACCATTCACTTTTTTTTTTTTTTTTTTTTTTTTTTTTTTTTTTTTAAATAAACTGCGGTTTTCAGTTTTGGCTTCAAAATTTTAATTCCACCTTCTGGGTTTGTTTTTCAAGCATTGTATTTTCTTCATCTTTATTGTCAAAGAATAATTCATCATTTTCACCCCTATCGCTATATGCGATTTCGTCAGTTGAACTTCAATAAAATCTTCAATTTCTGATTTATCCGCAGAAATAAAATTTTCATCATCACTTAAATCTTTTAATAGTTCGTTCCCTGGTACCTAAGGTATAACCACAAACGTTATCCTCAGAAAAAAAGTTTTTACATGTACAGCAGCAAAGTCAGATTCTCAAATGCAAATATAACTGCTAACCATTCGTCTACGAGACAAATATTTTTCTGAAACGTGCACAAAAATTTCGTGAAGAAGGTATATCCTTAAGTGTAGAACCCAAGTTCAGATGAAAGTACTGAGTGGCACGAACGATTTCCTATTTTAGGGAGAGGCAGGTTAATGGGCTTCACCCAGTAGACGAATTAGTAGCATTCTAGTGTTGATTAGGTGAATTATCTCGATGTGAAGACTGGAAATCTATTACATATCAAAATCTAGTAACATCACTTTTGTTGAAAAGGGAATGTTTAAAGAATCGTCTGCCGCTGAAAACAAACTTAACAGTTTGTTCGCATGGCAAAGTGAGAATTACACAAATTTAAGAACAAACACAACATTATATTAATTCACTTCAATCAAAGGAACATCATTGGAGAAATTGGTTTTAATTTAGATGTTTCCAATCAAATGTAACAGGGAAAGAATAACAGGGTAAAATATCTTTTCCCGAATAAAATTCAAGTACTTCGTAGATATTATAATATTCACAAAGTTTCTAAAACAAATCTTTATTTTCTAAAAGCACAATTCCCACTTAATGCTACTGAAATAAATATAAACCGTAAACGTAAATATTTCTTTGTTCTAAATGCGTTAAAAACACCAACATTGAATTTCTTTTTCCATGTGCCAAGCAATGTTTTTCAACACATGCAGCTCATACCATGGCTTCATCCACGAAAAGTGCTGATAAAACAGAGATTAGTTTGTATGGCAAGAACCTGTAAAGATAATGTAATTTATTGCTACTATATCTTTATGTTCAAATGGTTACAGAATATTTTTTAATACTACTACCTCGCACCACTTCATCAAACAAAAATATTTTACATTCATTTGAGAACATTTGCAAGAAAAATATACTATGAAATGATTTTTTTTAATAATTGGAAAATTTTCCTGAGAGAAACATTCGCCTTGTATACAACATTTGAAATGAAAATCAAATTTCAAATTAATTGTTTAAAAGGCGCAAAAGAAAACCTAGTGCAAAAGAGTCCCTGCATAGAATCTTCTTCACTTGGTTCGACTTTCCGTCTTTTAAACAATTACTTTGAAATTTGATTTTCATTTGAAATATTGTATGCAAAGCCAATGTTTCTCCCTGGAAAAATTTCTAAGTATTAATATAGTTTTAATCGAAGCTGGATTTAATTCAGTTTCGTATTTACCCGATGTCGGTGGCTCACGGAAAAATATTCCATCTTGTGCTGCGTTTGTAAACTTGCCAACTTGTAATAGTGAGAAGTTCCAGGCTAGGTATCGTTCCATGTGGTTTAGTCGGTAGATGTCAGGGCGCTATACTGATGGCCCGGGTTCGAGTTCCGGCGTGGAATCTTTTTCACTTTGCGCCTTTTAAGCAATGAATTTGAAATTTGATTTTTATTTGAAAGGATTTTTTTTTTTTTTTAAATAGTTGTGCGAATAGAATATAAAAATAGTCGTCTGTAATTGAAAATTTTCGATCTGATATCAAAATCCAGTAACAGAAATTTGCTGAACTGTGGATGTTTTAATAATCATCCTCAACTATAAACAACTTTAAGAGTTTGTTTGTATGGCTTCATTTATACATTATGGACTGTTCCAAAATTCAAACTTTTGGAATAAAACATTTAAAATTTGGAGCAGTCCAACAAATATAAATGAATGAACTCCACCTCTGTTTTTTTTAATATTTCAACCCAGATGATGAGCACATCAGATGTTCGAAAGCACTTGGTTTAACTTGTATCTATGTTAATAAAGCATATTTAAATAATTTAAAATGGTATTTTTGTTCTCACCAAACTAGTTATATGATGTGGCAAAAGACTTTCATATCATTACTAACTAACTGAGTAATGTAATTATATTATAAATTCCATTATGAAATAAATATATATCTATAAAAATATAAATATAAATCATTAAATCTATACAAAATAATCTTTATATTTAGATATTAATAGTAATGAAAGTATTATAATTTTAATTTCACTTTATTCATATGAAATACGAGGCAGCGCCATTATATACATTGTAAGACTCCAAGTAATAAAAAAAAACTATTATGGATATGTCTTGCAAATGATTGCGATCAAAACATTAGTCTTTTAGACAAATGTATAGCAATTTGAGAAAACCAATTTAGATATTTGAGGTAATTTGAGAAATATATTTCATTTTTATCCATAATGTCAATTTTGCTAGTGCAAGATAGGAGGACGATAATGTTTCATTTCATTGATAACTATTATTTTATTTTATTTGACTGGTCTCGCCAGTTATAAAGAAACTATGTATTATAGGACTTGGTATTTGTCACATGCGAAGGAAATTCTAAATTTCTTTTTGAATAAGGAAATTTTGGAAGTACTGATTTTTTTAATCCTAATATCCAATGTCATCTTCTGTTTGAGGCTTCAAAAAGGAAATGTGGTGGTATTTGATGGAAGATGCTATACAATAAGTGCTGGATAATGTTTCACTTCATTAATATATATATACATATATATCAGTGGCGTGGCGTGAAAATTTTCGGTGGTCATCGCAATTATTTAAGTTTGTGGTGAAAAATTATTAACTCTAAAATTCAATAGTTGAATGTTCAAAAAAGAAACTTTAAATCTTACCTTCACTTATACATGAACTCCAAATGTTCTGCTAAAACTGGAGCGTAGCGTTTTAAAAGCTTATTAAGAGTTTTAAAATATTGCTTGGTCATCGCCGCATCCAGCGATGACCGGACGCCACGCCACTGATATATATATATATATATATATTCATTCGATTTGCCTTTTATAAAGAATCTATGTTCTCAGAAATTTGGAATTTATCACTGACAAAAGAACATTTTAAAAGCGTTTTGAATAGGGAATTTTAGAAAGATTTTTAATTTTTAATTTTGTGATAATTCTTCAAAGAGCCGATGTATATTGAGATTGCGAAGATAATTTACTTTCTTTTAAATATCGTGTTTTATGATTATTCTTGAAAATATTAGTAAATCAGATTTCACCCAGTCAGAGATTTCGAAACATTAAATTTTCGGTTGTTGCAGTTTTAGAGGGTTTACAATTGAAGTAGGACTATTTTAAGGTGCTGGAATAGTTGATGCTATCTTATAAGAAAAATAAGTATTGTGCTTTAATTATAATATATTTTCTATAAATAGTTTCTTTTGAAAAACAAATTTTGAAAATCAATGGCTTCAATTATTAAAAAACTACAAAATCGAATCGCTTCTAACTTAGTCATTTCTTTTCCTGTGATGTTGTTATCTAACGAAATATTTAAAATTTTTTAATTAAAAAACATTAGGTATTTTCCCGATAAAATTTATCTTGCTTTTTAGACACACATCATAAAAGTGAAACTTTTTTTTCTTTTAGCATAAACAAATACAGTAGAGCGCCGATTATCCGAACAAGTCGGGATCGACCCTAGTTCGGATAAGCAAAAGTTCGGATAAATGGACAGACAATTTAAGAGACTTCCCTGATTATACTAAAACCTTCACACTTTACCCAGGCTTAGGACTGGCAGCACCAGTTAGTGCTAGCGTGTTTAAATCTTTTTTTTTTTATCATTTAAAATTTTCTTTTTCTCTTTTTCTGTACTCCAGAGATTATAATTTAAGCAAAAAAGCTTTCGATTGTTGCTTGCTTCAAAGTAGACCTTCTTTCCAATGCCGCCATATCTCGAATTCTTCTTAAATACGTATTTGAATAGGATAAGCGTTCTTCTGCCGTTCGAGCCATTTCATAGCTGATTCCAAACATTCAAAGGCTTCTTCATGTGATAGACCTGATGGTCATTTTCAGACCATTCGTATTCATTTCTTCATTTTTTTCTAAATCTTAAATCTCATCCACAATTTCATCGTCCTTAAAAGAAAAAAAAAAGAGAGAATATAATAAATGGATGTGGTTCGGATAAATGAAAGTTCGGTTTATTTATTTTTTTGGCGAGAAATAGGCTGTTCGGATAATTGGAAGTTCGGTTAATTGAAGTTCGGATAATCGGCGCTCTACTGTAATTAATTTTTTTCGGGTTAGCAGTGATGGAACAGTGTAGCAGCAGAGAATAAATTGTCACCACTAAATTTGTATTGCATTCTACGTCTAATTTCTGTTTACAATTTGCGAGATTTATTCAAGGCGAAGAATACTATAAAAATTTAATGGTGACAATCGCCCAGCTGCTGCGCCACTGTTCCATCAATGAGGTTAGTCAAAACTAAGTCACAACACTAAGCCACCATCAGATTGCAATGATAATTTTTTTCCAGAGAAACATAAAGTAGATGTAAGGAATATTGTTCATTAAAGGCATCATAAATTTATCTTGGTGTTTTTTTTCTTTCACAGAAATTCTTTCGTTTTTCTTTTATTTTTTGTGTCATTGTCATTTGTAAAATTTCTTATAAGAGAGAGCTAATTTTGAATTTATATGTATTGCAAGTATTATTGACGATACATAGAGTTAGATATTTTCTTCCCAATATCATATTTTACCCTCATGCTTTAACAAAATTGTAAGGCTTTATGAGTTTTCACCTAGTCATAGTTTTCAAAAAATTGATTTTTCGGAAGTTGCAGTTTTAGAGGCTATATTAACTGAAGTTGGACTATTTTACGTTGATGCAATAGATGTTGCTATCTTAGATAAAAAAAATAATAACTATTATACTGTAATTATAACATATTTTTAAAAAAATGTATGTTCTTTTCAAAAGCGCACTTTGTAAATTCTTGACCACGATTATTCTAAAATTACAGAATCGATTCACTTCTAATTTTATATCTTATTATCTTAACGTGTCGATGACGAACAAAATTTTTAATTCTTAGTAATTTAAAAAAGAGGTTTTATTAAACAAAATTCATTCTGCTAATCTCTATATAAAAAATATTTAATGAAACTTGTTTTTTTTTTTTTTTTTTTTAATTTCGGGTTAGCCAAATTTCAGGTAAAATGTTTACCGTTATTCAGAAAAAGCAACTACAAAATAATCCCATCACAGGAGCAACAATAACTTCAAATATACATATTAGAGGAATTTCGTATATTATGGAATGGGCGGAAAATATGGAGTACTTCAATATACGCCTCATACCGTATTGCAGCCAAGCGTCAATCTGCCATATGACTCAATAGTACTCACATGAGGCACTGTTTTCAGTTCTGTTTGGTTTCCTCTTGTTGAAAAGACATGGTGAAATACACTCTTATTCTAATTCTTTGCAGATTTTGCACGCAAATTTTATAAAATTCGTATTAATTATAAAATATCATTGTCAGTGATGTCAACCAAGTTCAGTGTAAAGTTAAACAGTTATATTTACTGCTATGTTAGTCAGTTTTCCTCTATGCTAACTTGTTGACCATTGAATTGGTTATGTTTTAAAAGATGGTGTAACATAGAAAATCCGCTACACAAGCCTTTAAAAATGAGTCTAAAATTAAACATTTTTTCATAGTATCTGTATATACATTATGAATTCAGATTCAGTCGTTAAATAATTTCGGTTATTCTTTTAAATCATAGTTTTTGGTGCTATTTTTACATTCTTTATGTCACTATTTCATAATGAATTACAGGTCGTCATTATAAGAAATTCGAATCTTTTTTTAAACGTTAAATATTGATATGTTCTTTTTACTTCCACTTTAAACGCATAAAATATATTAATAAATACTCAAAGTTTGTTCTTTACTAATTTATAATGTATCTCAAAACTTTTATATTGACTTAATAATAAAATGGTATTCGATATCAACCGAACTTCCTCTCTTTCTCTCATTTTATATATACAGGGCGTGTTCACAAAGTTTCAAGAGTGGTCTAAGAATTAAAAAAAAAAAAAAAGTTAAACTTTTGTGTACAGCGAACTACAATTCTTCGAAATATCACCCTTGGACATCAACACACAGCTGCTAGCGTTTTTTCCATTATACGTAGGCCCTCTGGAAGTCTTCGGGCGAAAAGCTGTGAAGGGACCTCGTCGAAGCTGCTTGGGTGTCGAATCGCTTGCCTTTAAGGTCTTTCTTGTTCTGGGGGAAGAAAAAAAGTCGCTGGGAGTAAGGTCGGGGCTGTAGGGGGCTTGCGGCAGTATTGACACGTTAAACTTAGCCAAAAGTTCGGCACCGGCGAGCGGCGTGTGAGGCGAGAGAGACATGTGAGCGGCGAGGGCGCATTGTCGTTGTGAACAATCCAAAGCTCTCTCATGTCTGGTCGGGCGCACTGGACTCTTTCCTTCGAATGGTGGTGCATTCCAGCATAAAACCGACCTGACCCGGTGCGTCCGCCCAGACACCAGGGACGATTGGATTGTTCAGCACGACAATGCGACCTCTCACACGTCGCTCGCTGCCGGAAAAGGTTTGGCTAAGTTTAAAGTGGCAATACTGCCATAAGCCTCCCTATAGACCCGACCTCGCTCCCGGCGACTTTTTTTATTCCTCCGGATCACTAAAGACCTGAAAAGGAAGTGATATGGCACGATTCCAGCGATCCATGATTCCAGCTTCGACGAGGTCACTTAACAACCTTGCGCGCGAAGAATTCCAGGTAGACTATGAACTACGGGAAAAACGTTGCCAGTGTTGTGTTGATGCCCAAGAGTCATATTTCGAGAATTTTAGTTTGCTGTACAAAAATGTTTAATAACTTTCGAATTCTAGAACCAGTCTTGAAACTTTGTGAACACACCATGTATAATTAATAATAACTTTAAATCATCTTTAAGTATTGTACTGTAAAATAAATTCAAAGAAGATATTAATTTCTCCGTGTGAAAATATTATGAAAAACATTATATTTTTTCAGGACAAGTAGTTTTAACTACTTATACATATATTTCATGGGTGTTTTTTTTTAGTTTTTTTTTAAGGCCTAAAAGTAATTTTATTGATGCATAATTACAATATACCTAATACGTGAAGCTAAATATGTTATAATTACTCCTCTTTAGATCGATTGTTCAAGATGCTTGTATAACATGCGTAGTTTCCAACCCTTCAGCTTTACTTACATATATATTGACTAATAGTAAACTTCATAACATTCAATCACATGATTTATCACATATATCGCTTATTTTCATTCGAACATAGCAACACTTGGAAAATGGGTAGATTGTGGCATCTGTGCATATGCTCTTTTACAAATGTAGTTTTGTGTTTATTAGACTGAATATGAAATTGATCGTGGTAAAATGCATGCACATAAAAAGTCAAAAAATGTACATTTAATTTGCAAAATGTAATGAAAATATTCCAAAAGATATATGAATATTCAGCACGTTTATTTCAGTTTAATGCCATTGTTGCATAATACTGCAATATGGCTGGAGATTACAGAAAGAACAAGAAATGAAATTTCAAAAAGAAAGAACAAAAAGAGTTATATACATATAAAGATATATAATATATACATCTAAAGATAAGCATTTATCTCCATGAGTATCATAGAAAATGTAAGATTTTTCAAGAAAGGCAATACTGTACTCCGAATCATAATGCAACCATAAAAGTTTCAAGTAGACGGTTGTATTAAAAAACAAAACATCTTTTTAAATGATGGATTGAGTATATCAAAGATTTTCTTAGATGTCGGAATGTAGAAAAATGTTATATGTGAAATATTGGAGCCATTCATAAGAATGAACTTTAAAGAACATGAATATATTGATAAATATATAGGGGTGTGTTCATGGATATGTATGTACTTATGTATATAGGTAAAAATGGAATTTTAAATTTGAAAAACATATTCAAAGAATGTTTAACTTATTAATTTTTTCTCATCAAACTATTTGTTGACTATCTTTTTTTCTCTCCCGATGTGGTAAAATGAGAGTGTGCATACAATATAATAATTGATTTTAATGACATAATATTATGTTTGAGAAAATGTTGAAAAACTTAATGGTTAAATTATTATTCTAGCGGATTTTTAGTTTTTGGATAAAAGGTTGTATGAAAAGAAAAATGAATGAAAACCATCCTTTAATTTAAACAGAGCTAACATTATGTTTGGAAAACATATTGCATCCGGAAACTAAACAACAACTGAACTAAATTGAGGTATATGTTATATTTTATTATTCATAGTTAATCTGCACATATATTGAATCATTTTAAATGCATCCAAAAGCATCAATTCGCTACTTAAAATAAGCATCTTTCGTTTTAAATTTAAAAGAAATAAAACTTCTTTTTACTACATAAAATTTACACTTAAAACAAAGAGGTTAGCTATTAAGAAACACATGATATAATTTTGGAAAAATCGATAAATTTTGGAATTAGATGCTTCAAACTTATTGGATGTAAATTTTAATTTGGGTTCAATGTTAAACTGTATTCAAAATCTAATGAAAATATAAAATGTAGTTTTTAATAATTTATTTTCTGTTTAAAAATGTTAAAATAATAAAGAAATTGAAAACAAAATCATTGGCTTAGACAATACAATAAATATAAATTAATCAATAAATAAAGTTTCTACTTTTAATCTTATTTCTGACAGCCAATTTCTGCACCTTTCCACATATTCTTAACAGTAGTTGTGTTTTAGTTTTAGTTAAAATATCTCAGTTAACATAAATGTACACTAAGCTATAAATTTCCCCTGATATCACATCTCTCATTATAAGATCTACTCAAACTTATTATAATAGAATGCTTTTACAGCTTTTTATTTGTCACAATAGAATCTGCAACATCGTCATGCTTAGTCTTTTTATCTTCAGTCATAAAGCTGCTTGTGATACAATAAATGTTCGGATTTTTCCTTTTCATGCAAAATTTGTATTTAAACTAATAATGAATATTGGAGTGATTTTTGTTATTTTACATTTTAAGCTTACAATGCCAAAGCAGAATCAATATAAAATGTAACGGAGTTGTAATCCGATTGCACATTTACAATTTATTGCAATACATATCTGTTGGGAATATACCCAACATCCGAAAAGTAAAAAAAAAAGGGGGGGGGGGAATTTAATCCTCTGAGCGGTTTGGGCGTAATTTTTCGGTTTCCCCAAAACAACTTAAATCTGTTGTAGAAAGAAAAAAAATATTTTAAAGAGAATTGTATTTTAAAATGTAATATCAAAAATAGGCGTATGAAGTGTATTTTAGAAACAAACAGGGAAAGATAGTTTACATTAAGATTATTTTTATAAGCATTTTAATTAAAATGCAGGAAAGCCCTCAAGACGCTAGGAGGGTGCGAAAAATAAGTTTCCAATTATGCACAGGCTTTAATTAGGTTGCAGTCTGCCGGGAAAATGTACATCCGAACCTTATCGCATTTGTTCAATCTAAATAAAAAAAATATTTTGAATAAGAAAGTGTATTTAAAAAAATATATGTTTGTCCTCACCATTTCTCATTTAATTTCATTTTCATAAAAAAAATTCTGGTTTATGACTGTAAAGCACTAGCTTATACACAGAGTCCAACTGTTTGTTTCCAATGTTGAGTGAGATCGTTCTGCTCGATGTTAATCTGTGTGCGTAAAAGCGACGTCTATTCTTTGATGTTATTTATTTATTTATTTATTTATTATCATAAGTTAGTTGGTTGCTTTCGGAGTCTGTGGTTCGTGGTTTTTGAGAAGTTTCATGCTAATTAGGTTGTACTGGTCAGTTTTCAGAGTATAAAAATTGGAATGAAATTTGCCATCTTCTGAACTTGTGTTGACACCTACATCAGTTACAACTAGCATGGGTTTACAGCCTGTAGTGAGATTTACCTAGTTTATTGAATTTGTGAGCTAAATTATTACTTTTAGCGACATTCCTGTTCGACATCGAAGCCATTTTTGTGTATCTTTTGAGCCAGCCTTCTATATGTAAGGCAGTTTTACTTTTACTAGCGTTGATTTTTTTTTATATGTTTATATACATATACATATTAAGATTTGAAACTAAATTGTCAATACACATCTCATGCACTAAAAAAATCAAGACTACAGTTTTAAAAAGACGAATGTCTTTAAATCTATTATAAATACGCAATCAATCATATATGACATATATGTGGTTAAATCGCATCTCCGAAATATATTTTTATATTATTTTGAAGAATAACTCTATGTGTATGGAATCTCATTCACTTACTTTTATATAAAAATTGCGAGCTTTGAAGAGGCAGTTTATTTAAGGATAATTCTGGAAGATTATTATTGAGCTGATTTATAGATTAGAAGTTAATAGCTGTAATAGGTATCTCTCTGCCACGTAGTTGATGTTGGCACATAATTTAAGCCTATTTTTCAAATTTCAAATTAAATATTCGTCTGTTTGGCATATTCGCATACAATTTAGATGTCACAAAATTGTGAACACGGAGATTGTATTACCAACTTTATTAGGACTTTGGGGTTTCATGATTTGGTATTTTTTTATTTGATACGATATAATAATTTACGGATAATAAAATATTTAGGTTTATAAATTTACTGTACTTTTAAGATATCATTAATATTTATTCAAATATAATTAACAAAGATAATCAATGCAAGTTTCAATTTATATGTTAACGAAGAATTATAATCAAAACAATTTTTTATTCAAATATATAAAAGAACACTAATTGGCTTGACACTAATTTGATAGCTGCATTATTTGGAGTAATCTAATACAAGAACAATGCTGATATATATATATATATATATATATATATATATATATATATATATTTAAGTATGTTTAGTTAAAGCTTTAAAAATTACTTTAAATTTTAAATTACAAAAAAAAAAACATTCTCAAATTAAAAAAAAATAGTAAAAAATGAAATAATTAGTGCATTTCCGACAAAATAGGTAATTAAGTGCATTTTCTAAGAAAATTAACTCATTAAAAATTAAGCTGATTAATTTACATTTCCAAAGTTCAAACTTTTTAGAAATTTGGAGAAGGATAAACAAGCTTTCAAAACCAGAAAATTTAATTTTAATGAAAAAATAACTCATATATTTTTTAATTTCTTAATATGTAAAATCAAATTCACAAAAGAAATATTATATGCAATACAGATATTTTAAAAATAAAAATAAATATTTTATATGCATTAAGAAAATCAATATTTATTTCTCAACAAAGAAAATAAAAAGAAACTTTCTTCATTAGTTTATTGTCTTTCATTTAATTGAAAATGGGATGAAATAAAATATTGTATGGTCTTTTCAATGAATAAATCCAAATAGTCACATTGAAAGAATAAACACATTATTTTAAAATGTTTATATTTACACTCTCTTTGCACTCAATTTAACTATATTTCACATGAAATAAAAAGGACCTAATCTATCTACTTTTTTTCTAAAATCTTTTATTTTAATTTCTGTTCAACGTTAAAAAAAAAAAAATAATAATAATTGATATGAAACTCGTTGTATATTTTAAGAATAATGTAATGCCATTATATGGATTTAGAAGAATATTTAAAGCGTATTCGATTTTTGTTCTATTTTTGCCATCAGAAATTCACCAGAAACAAGTATATTTGCAAGATTTTACACAGTATTAATAACGAAAAAGTTTATTTTGCTGCCTCTAATTTTCCGAAACGTTACTGATCAGTTTTATCCCGTATTATTCTGTTTTCTGAAATCGTTTTTTCGGATGTTAATAATTATTAATTAAACGTTTTAAGGTGGTTAACCCATTTATGCCTGAATTTTTGTTTTCTCAAATTTGTTAGTAAAATCACTTTAAAAGGTTGCAAAATGTACTGGAAAAATGCTAAAAAAACTACGCTAAAATATTTTTGTACTTATTGGATAAAATGTAAAGATACTAAATATGGGAATATCCATATGGGGAAAAATTCATAGTTATATGTTTTGTCTAAATGTATATAAATTAAGCTTTTAAATTCTATATTATATACTATAATTAGCATTTTTCTGAAATATTAAGAAAAATATATTTATTTCCTTACAGAGACTAATAACATTATAAGTATAATTAATAATAAATGGAGAATAACTGTATTTGAGGCTAAGAAAAAATTTATTTCAAAGTCATCTTGAAAAGGACATTACATAAAAATTGTCCCGTAAATGGCTAATAGAAATATGTACCTATTTGCCCCTAGATCCCTCAAATTTGTACGTTACAAACAAGCATGACAAATAGGCTTGAACATATAATTTGCCAATTTGAAAACATATGTATTTCAAAGAAGTCTACAAGATAAGATTATGACTTATTTATTTGGATCCATGATACAAAAAATACAAATAAGCTTACTTTTTACATTTCGCTATCTTGGAAAATGAAAATCTATAAACACCGAAAAAAGGCCTTCATTTAAGCAAATAAATATCAATCTTATACTGTCTTTTACGATGTCTCTTATGACATCTGTCGGTAATAGATAACGACATTTATGGACAATCACTTCATACAGTTTTTATGTTGTAAAAAAAGAAGACAATTATAAAAAAAAAATAATAATAATAATAAAATAAAATTCGAAATGTTAAAAAAATGGGACGCTAGGCATAAATGGGTTAATTAAATTTATATATGCAATGGTAACAAAATAATAAAAAATATAATGTGGATGTTACAGATGTTAAATTATCACGTTTTTCTGTGATATAAATTTATCGAACATAAAAATGTTTACTTGATACATGGTAGATCTGAAAAACCGATAAACAAGTTTGAGATAATTGCTTAATATACTAATTTTAAATATTTCTAAAGATAAGGAACTGTTTTCGGAATCGTGGGTATTTCGGAAGGGGTTTTATTAAATTGACGTTTATCGGCATAGTATATTTTCAAAGATTAACTAAAATTTGTATTGATTTACAGTGTAGCACAATAGACATGAGACGGTCTCAGCTCGAGCCCGAAGCCCGATGTCAGACCTCTCTCGACACGGGCTCAATTTCAATTTGTATACCAGTCTTCGGGGTTTGGTGCATTATTTCTGAAATTGAAAATATTAACTCGGATAGAAAAAATAAAAATAACTTTTTTTCTCTAAAATTACTTATTCCAATTACAGACATTTAATGCTATTTTGATCTGAATGAAGGAGAAACAGAAAGCTTTTTTATCTGTCGCATTAGAATGCTATTTTAAATGAAAATTTGAAATATTTGCAGATTTATGTCTGGTATTGTTGGCGAAGACCTGTTGTTATACTGGGAATCATAATATGTTGCCATTAGGATATTTTTATTTGGAATGTTTATTTATTATTATTGTTTAAAGATTTAACCCGAAATGAATATATATTCTGTTATTTTTAGTCATCCAGCATCAGCATAAGGTTTATAAACTTTCAGTATTCTACTGTGTATGAGTCATAATTGCTTTTTATATGAAAATAACGTTAGCGAGTCTATCCCGTTTTCATCCTAAACTCTGCTCATGCTGCGGCTCTGCTCTTCAGATTTACAAAACCACTTTCATTTCCTTAGTTGATATATTTGACATGTATTGCGATTTCGATAAAAAACAATCGAGCAGTGTTTCCTCTGATCATATAATAACATTTTGAAAAACGTATCGATTATAATTTAAGATGTACACTTTTTATAATAAACAAGGAAGAAAAATCCAGCGCTAAGCATAGATTATGAAACACTTTCCAACACCTCCTGAGTGCTTTAGCAAACCATAGTTATTTAGAGAAATAAGTTAAATAAGATAACTAGGTAAACATTTTAGAAAACGTATAAAACATATGAATAAACTAAATGCAGTTCAGAGTAAAAATGCATAATTCATTAAAAAAAAAAAAAAAAAAAAAAAAAAAAAAAAAAAACTTTACGCAATTTGCGCTCACACTCTGTAACTTTCAAGAATTATTTCTGTAGCCCTGTATATGAGTTATAAAATTTATACACACCATATTGTATGCATAAATATAGTGAAACGTAAAAGTGCATATCATAATTACAAATACATTTGCATAAATAATCTATAATGTACAATGCTTCAAATACAATATCGTATCTGAAATTTTTTGTGTGTACCTGTAAATGCTATGTAATTCGTATTATACATGAAATAAGTTATAGTAAACCTCCGCGACGTATATCAATTTCATTATACATGAAACAGTTTAACATAATTAAAATACGGCGAAAACAATTCTCACCACCCCTATATCATTATGTAACGGAATTCCTTTGTGTGCCCCTGTAAATGAATAATAACTGTTCTTTGCACAGCATATTCTTCAGAATGCATATTTTAGTGCACTTCATAAATGCATATATATCTTTTTATTCTTGAAAGCGGGTAATATCATTAAAAGTCATTTGAAACGATTTTTTCCCATTGATCGTAATATAACAAAATACTTTTGACTGCCACTGTAATTGAACTAAATATGCTACAAACTTCATTTGAAGTATGGAACGTGCTATTGTAAATGTCAATAACAGTCACAAATTTCAGGGAACTCCGAGTATATTTACGAGAGTTAGAGCTTGGACAGACAGACCAACTGAAGTACACATGGCCAGACGGACAGAGAAACCGAATTCATAAACAATTTTCAAATTTGTTGGAAAATGTTAATAAAAAGCATGTGCATTCGCCGATAATGTTCCATTCACCGTCATATAAATAGCAATTTCTACATTTACATTATTCATAAAAGTCACTTAGCTAATGTAAGCATCATATTTTCTTGCTGTGCGAAAAAAATATGAGGATCCATTTAAGGAATGGATTTTTACTTGATAGTAAATTTCCCTTTTGATAAGATTGAATGCAAATATCCAAAAATTAATTATATAGCGGGGATTTCTAGTTAGTTGTTAAAAAATAAGATATTAGATGTAAACGAACTTTTACATATTATGCGTTTTTTTTAATGGATTGTTTCGGTATCGGATTGGGGTTCAAATGACAAAAAATATTTTTGACTCGGGCGGACCCGGCCTCCGAAAAGTGAACTCGATCTCACAACTACAGCACGAGAGTTTCTTTTTTATTCTTGCGGAAAAAGAAATTTCCTACGTTGAAATTAATAATGTAAGTTTCTTTACACTTATATTATATGCAATTTATAATAATAATAAAAAAATATTTCAAAATTTGGATAATATATGAAAGTATATAAATGACACACTCAAATAATATTAGTACAAAATTCAAAATTTCCTATAACTGGCATTCTTTCAAAATACATCCTTTCGTGCATAAATATTGAAATTCATACTATGGAATGTAAAAATGGCAGCAATTGGAAGTGATATTTGAGCATGTATGAATCTCAAAGACGCCAAAAGTCATGTAAAAGATTCATTAGTCACAATTTAATGCACATATTCCCTATGGAGTTAGGAATCTCACTCATCTTACTTTCCTATCTATTTTACAATATCCTCTCAATTATATATCAATTATTTTATGCAGAAAATGTATGTACTCTCGATATGCTTTAATCTTAATACATTAGTGAATAAATATTTAAGCATATATGCAGTAAACTTTTAAAATCTATACACAAAGTGTGAATAATTCGATTAAAGAATTTGGCGGATTCTTTAAATCTTTTGGGAATATTGAAAATGTTTCTTAAAATACTTTTAATAAGATGCGTAAATGGGAATTTTCGCTCAACTACAGAATATTGTATTCTTAGATTTATTAAACATTGTACTGAATTATAATTATATATTAATAATTTTAAAATTTTACTTTAAACGTATCTATTTACATATAGCAAAGTATTAAACTTTATGCCAAAAATGCGGACAAAAATGGCCTCTAAAATACATTAAATAAGCATTTTTTAAAAAAGCTTTTATTAGAATCAAAATTTTGTTATTTTTAGTTAGTTCTTGAAGAAATTTTAACATTAGTAATTTTGCAATGTCAAAATTGTATATTAAAAAGCTAAGATTCATATTACAGCTCTAAAAGACATTTCAAGAAATGGTAAGAAAACAATGACCTATTTATTCCGTCTCAGCATATTTAGCTCAAATTTAACCTGTAAAATTGCATTTTAATAAATCTAAAATTAACATTCGTAAAAGTAATTACCACAAAGCCATTATAAAAAAGCTCCTCGAAATAGTATAATTTTCAATAAAGATATACTTTGTAACGATGCTTTGTCATAGCATCTATGTAATTTAGAAGTAAATGCTAGCTCGAAGGCTTGATTTTATAAAATTTGAATATATTTTCCTGTTAACTTTATCTTCCATATCACCCTTAAATTACAATGGTATTTCCTTGACGAATAAGCGCTAAGAAAAATATCACCATTTATACAGGGTGATTCCAAACTTATCGTTCAAATTTCGTGGGGTGGTAGGAAATACATCAGGAACGATTTTACATAGGAAAGTACGTCTACAAACGTCATCTAAATAATGGTTAGAAGAATCGGAAAGAGAAAAATTAAACAAGAAATTTACATACGTCAGATAATGAAGGCATTGAAAATGGTCATTAACGAGATGTTTGGAGTTTTTAAAGATGTTAAAAGCTTCGTGGAAGTCCAAACGAGAAGTAGAAATAGGAGAAGAATTAATACTAGCTTTAGGAAAGTCAAAACAATGATTGGGATGCAATGGAAGGTTGGGTACACACAGCTCCAACTACATACGCATGCGTACATTTGCGGACATACTTTCTATGCAAAATCGGTTTCCTGACGTATTCCCTACCTCCCTGCGAAATTTGAACGATACGTTTTGAATAATCCTTTATAACAACTGAATATGTCATTGTGAATTTGGCTGTAAAGGTTTTGTTATTTTAATGAACATTTAATGAATAATGAAGAGAGCGAATATTTTTTACAACTGTATTAAATCATATTCACGACTGGAGTGGCACAGTTGAAGTTTATTCCAGCAGAGCGAAACATGCCCAGACCAGAATCGAACCTGGATACTTGGCGTGCCGTGTCAACGCTTTACCTCTTAAGCTATATTCTGATTTTTTGGACAAGGCGTCGAACTGCAGCGCTAGTTCCATTCATCCTAGTTTCATGCATCTATAACTATAGAATTTACTTCATGACAGTGAGTTTTAACACGGAAACTCATGTATACAATATAATTATGTCATAATGAAGAGAACGAATATTTTTTAAAACTGGATTAAATCAATCAAGCCTTGAATATGATTTAATCCAGTTGAAAAAAATATTCGTTCTCTTTATTATGAACTAATTACATGGTATACAGGAGTATCCCTCTTAAAAAACACTTTCATCATGTAAATGCTATAGTCATAGCTCAGATAAATGAAACTACCGCTGTTATTCGCAGCCTTGTCCCACAAATAATGGTGAATTATGTAAACCAGGTATCGTCAGGATAGCTTAATAGGTAAAGCGTTCGCACGGCTCGCCGAGTATCCAGGTTCGATTCCTGGTCTCTAAATTTTTTGCTCTTTTGGAATAAACTTCAACTGTGCTACTATATCAGCCTTGAATATGTTTTAATGAATATTTAAGGTATTTTAATACATTTTAAGTAATTGTATATTATACAAATGCACCTACAAGCAAATTTTGTTCATTTTATTTGTGCTTTAGATGATTTTCAATTGTTTATACAAGTTGAATTTAGCTGTAAAATTTAACATTCCTTTATTCAAGTAATGACCTATTAATAAAAGGATTCATGGCTCATAAAAATTCAAGTTCTAATCTTTTAAGTCTTTTTATTGCTTTTGAATGTAGTTTTATTATATGTGTTTATTAAAAGAAAATTGTATTTTCAATTTGGTTAATCACTTCGATTTCGAAATAGCGTTCACCATTTTTTTCAACCATTTCCATATTATAATCTTCGTGGTAGATGCCTTTTACACATGTTGTAGAAATGTAATATCAAGATTATATTTTTTTACTTAATGGTAGCTAAAGCTTAATTCTGAAGTAGCGGTAGCGAGAAGTGCTATAAAGTACACTCT
Organism: Maratus speciosus; assembly: GCA_963932465.1. Lineage (NCBI taxonomy): Eukaryota > Metazoa > Arthropoda > Arachnida > Araneae > Salticidae > Maratus > Maratus speciosus. The sequence continues at coordinate 537,228,575 of OZ010786.1, read as the reverse complement.
GCAAAGGATTCCAAACGGTTAAGGAAACAACTAAATTGTAAAGAATTATCAGTTATTAGTAGCGATAGGTGTTAATAACAGTTATGCTGTTTATTTGTTTTGTATGTGTCGAAAAATGAAAAAAAAATTGTGTGCCGTCTACGCAATATCCAAGTATATAAAATAGAGAGTCATTTTCAGAATCACGGTCATCTCTAAACAGATTTATTATAAATTTTCATTCACGGTTATATTCTATTTTTGTATTTTAAGGAAAATTTTGTTGTAGATACTAATTACATAGCTAGGGTGTTTTTCCTTACTTTTTCAATTTTCAAATTTTTACGACACTCCTGCGATATTTCCGAACGCATGCAGATGTAAAAAATGCAATGTGGCTCTTATTTTTTACGGGAATATAAAATTTACTTGCACATATAGCTATTCAATTAACACATATAGTTGAAATAAAAGATTTAAAATAAAAGTTTCTCACAAAACAAAATCCTTCGATTTACTTTTGCTTGAAATCTAAATTTTTGTAATTCTCTAAATCAAGTGATAAATTTATTTATGTATTTTAATAAAAATATTTTAAAATCTTTAGTGTCATGAATGCCTCTAAAAAAATTAAAAAATCTGTCAGACTTATTAAACTAAATGTTAATTTTCACTTTATGAAATCAAAAAGGATGCTTCATATTCTATTCAAAATATTTTTTGATCTCTATATATTAAGACTCAGGCACACTGAGAGCGTATAATCGTCTTAAATACATAATTAATTTTTAATTAAAAGAATATTATAAAATGATTCATAAACTGGATTCAAAGTATCTTCCGAGACAACTGGAGGAAGTTCTCATTAAATATTGAAAATACATCTTGTGAGAGTCTTTTGCAGCTTTGTATCTATATTAAATATATCCACATTTATTACTCGAAAGTGGTGTTACCTTTAAATTTTAACTTATACATTTCAATATTTGTGTAGATAACTAATGCGTTTTGTAGAATACCAAAATTAGGAACTACTTATTTCTAATTCAAAATTAAAGGTACTGCCCTACTTAAAAAGGTAATAGTTATTTTCAAATATAATTATTTTTTTAATTGAATTACCTATTAGATTTAATACAGAAATGTTCTAATACTGATCAACGTATCAACATTTTACATTTCAGAGTTAAGAACACAAACCTAGAGGAAAATAATTTGCTAGTAACTTAGCAGACTGATGAGGGTTTTCTGTTTTATCTGAAATACACATATATCAAAAATGGGACACAACAGCAGTAGGCTGTAAAAGTTTCCTCAGTATTAATTTCCATTTGGTCATTTTTGTTCATGATTTACTTCAGTGTGTTGCATTGCGAAGTTGGGTAAAATAGCATATGTTGTAGTATTAATTTCCATTTGGTCATTTTTGTTCATGATTTACCTCCATATGTTGCATTGCGAAGTTGGGTAAAATAGCATTTGTTGTAGTTTTGTCGATATTATTTGCTTATCTTAAAGCCAGAAATTTCTAACAGAATTTAATGTTACTTTGCGTACATACTTATAACTTATCCTTGTCAATAATATCGTTTTCAGTTAATAACTAGATAGTGCCCGCTAAGATTTGACGGTAAATAACTTAAATGTTTCATTAGAAAAATTCTTGAATTTTTAATTAGTTGCTTTTAAATTAATTATTGAAATCGTGACAAATTTCTTGTTGCATTAGGGATTCATATTTCTTTAAGGCGATTGAGGGCGCTGTGAGTCTAATCTATTCAATGAAGAGAAAAAAAAATTAAGTTTATAATTTATAACCAATTACGCTTGCTTTTTATCAGAAATTTACCTAAAAATACTGGGTAAAGCATTTATTTTTGCTTACTACGGTACTTTTTTTTCTTCTTTCATTTTTTTTTTTTTTTTGAAAAAATAACAATATTTATTTTTATTTATTTATTTATTTTAAACTGCACAACCATTAAAAGCTGCCCGAAATTTCATTCCCTAAAACCTAATTTTGAAATTTTATGTAGCTAACGATTTATAATATATATTTTTCTTTTGCTTGAATTTTATTTTACATTTTTATTTATTTTTTAAATATTAAACCATTGATATCAATGTAATTTTTTTTATAATTCTTATATGAATATTTTTCTCTTTCTTTCAGTTTTCTTTTTTACGGAAAAGAATGAGAAAATTTTCTTTCTGCCCACATATATATATTCTTGATAATGGTCAGAAAATATAACAAAAATTATAGATTAGCTCAATTTATTTAATTGATAATTACATGAAAAATATTTTAAATAAAAAATATTTTTTTTTAAATGTTGTTGCGTATTAAATTTTATTTAATTATAAAGCATTCAAATAGTAATAATAACAAAATAAAAATCATACAACTTCTTCTGCTAATAAAATATCTCACTATTGAAGAGAATCATCGCCAAAAATAATGCAGAAATAATTTTGCCAGGCAAACCCACTTCGTCTACAGAAATTCAGAGCTTTAAACTGTTGGGTTTGACCGCTACGCTATCAGGGACTCGCTCAATATTCCTCTTTTTTAGATTCGAAAAAGAGTTGACGCATGCGCAAATGTGTCAATATTGGTCTTATTGATCGTGATCTTACAGAATTCCCTTTACGTTTTAATATATATGATTGGTTTATCCTTTTTTTTTATTAAATATTATTTAAAAATAATCAAATCACCCGCTTTTACCCCACTGCATGGATACAATAAATAAAATTGTTGGTAAAACATTCCTAAATAGTGTGCGTGTTCTACCACATAAGTCATATATCTAGATATTTATTTATCCTTAACAATAACAAGTAAAATGCGAAAAATAGAGCGCAGTGTGTGAATATGTCTTACATCATACTTTTTTCAATGAACACACTTTTGTGCGGTCATTTACCATGTAACTGTGTATACCTTGTTAAATAAGGGAAAAAATTAAAAGTGTGTTTTTTGTTTGTACAGTCGTGGGGAGGGGGTCGGAAGTAAACACACCATACTAACTCTGCAACTAATTATAGAAGAAGAAAGTCATTGGAAATAACAATTCGAAATAAAGTCGGGTCAATCCATTTCAAGTGGTCCAGCACTGGTTGCTCGACCATTTTAAAAAAATCTGAAATTTTTTGTACAACAACCCTCACATGATGGCAGTTCAAAATGACTGTTATTTTAATTTTATTATTTTTTGTTTGTGCATGGCGGCCATCTTTGTTTCATCGTCTGCAGCAATTTTCTCACAAGAAGGGTTTACGGAATTGTAGATAATTCATCGTTTATTTATCCAATTCAACTGCGGATTAAATCAGTTTGTACAGAATACATTGGGCTAAAAATCTGGTAATGGAGTAGTTTCCGAAACTAACTGCTTATTGGTAAAAATTAAGCATAAAGTTTCCCTTTTTTTCAAAATTTGTCCGTTTACAAGAGGAATTTTTTCTAGAAAGGAATACTGTCAACATGACATAATTTTTTTTTTTACAAATAGGCCTAAAGTACTTGTACTCACACGCCGAGTTCCAGATCTGAGACTTGCTTTCTCTTCGCTAAAAAAAAAATCCAAATTTTTCAAAAATGACAAAAATCGCACTTGTTAGGCTTTGATATCTCTGGTGGGGCACGAGATAAAAATCTGATTTTTTTTTTTGTTTTTTTATAAGAGCATTGTATGGTAGTGTTATGCACAAGAAATTTCAAGATGGAGATTTGACTACAAGCTGAGATATGGCAAGGGCAACATGCCAAAACAATACTGCCAAAATATTGTTTTGTTGTAGTCATAGCTAAGTATTTATCTCAGAGTGTCATTTAAATTTATGGTTTTGATTATCTCTAAATAATAGCAACATAAAATAAAGCCCTTTGCAAAGCTTAGCAATTAATAAAAAAATAATTATGTCTAAGGCCATACATTTTGTATGGTTTCAGTAATTTTTGTTGTAAGTAATTTTAATAACTAAAAGAAACCTCAGCACTTTTACATAAATAAAAAAAAAATATTTTTATTCAAGACCTGGGACAAAAACAACATAGTGAAGAAGAAAAGCTGTTAATGTTGTCATAGTTGTTGAGACAGGATCAAACGTGTCAAAACACATTCTTCCTTGTGGGTTCAAAAATCACAATTTTGATCTTTCTCAAAATTTTATTTGTAGGAACGAAGTCTTGTCATCTCTTGATAACTTGATTGAAGATCTTGCCCCTGCTCGCTCATAGAAATATACCTTGAATCACTATGTGCAAGTCTCAATTCATTAATAATTCCTAGCTTACTTCTTATGAAAAAATGTGATTTTTCTGCAGTATAAATTTTGAAAAGGCTTTGGGTATCTTTACTTTCAGAAAATTACTTGAGGTTGATGCATGGTAACATAGAATAATGTTTCATTTACGGGAACATACTTATGGTAGGAACAAGTTTCAGGGACTGGCAAGCAACATCAAAATTGAGGTTTTTAAACCAACAAGCAGGAATGTGTTTTGACGGGTTTGATCATGTCTCAACAAGTATGCCAACATTAACAGCTTTTCTCTTTCCCTATTCTGTTTTTGTCTCAGGTCTTGTATATATATATATATACACACACACATATATATATATATATATATATGACATCATTTTAATTGATACTGATCAATCTGCAATTACTCGATTTCCAGTTGATTATCCCACTAATTTGGAATTAACGGAAAACCTTTTATCTAACAATACAATTAACTTCTTAGATCTTAAAATTACAATAAATGACAATAAAACAATCACAGATTTATATGACAAACGTAAAGAATTTAAATTCACAGTTAATACATTTACAAATTTTAAATCTTGTCTACATCATTCTGTATTTCGTAATATAATACTTAATCATTTATATAGAATAAAATGTTTATGTTCTTCTCCTCTAATTAACAATAATATTAAAAGACTAGTTTATGATGCATTAAATCATGGTTTTCCAAAAAAATTCATATATTCATTAATATACAATTAGTACTTTTCTTACATGATCTATAAACACAAATTAACACATGCGTAAACAAAATTACAAAAAAATTATAAAATAAAGAAATATCTATAAAAAATTAAAAATTGTAAAATAATATAAAAAAAATATTATAGGTTGGTTGGGTGGGTAGATGTTAGAGTACGGAGGAGGGTGGTGTTGTCTGGATAATACGCAATGGTTAATTATTTAAAAAAAAGGGGGGCTCTTGTATTATTACTATATTTTTGTTATGTATTTTATATGGATGTTGATTTGATATTTTATATGTAAATTGGAGAATTTCATTAATATTATAATTAGCTTAATTATTCATTAATCTAATTTACAATTATTTGTTATTAAATTTTAATTTAATAAGGACAATATCATATTAATTACTAATAGTATGCCATTCTTATAGTGAATAATATACATATTTTTAAGTAATGGGAATTTAAGTATCATTTAACCTTCTATATACTTCCACATGTTTTTTATTTCCTGTTCATTTTATAAATATCTTATATATAATTCATTAAAAAATAATTTTTATATTATTTTTAATAATTATTTATATTAATTATTACTGAATTTATTTTGTTTTATAGCATATAGCTATATGCTATATATTATCAATGTTCTAGAATTATTTAAACTCTTAGTTTAGTTTAAATAAGTTAGCTAATAGAATATATTGTATGCTTTTAAATTTTATTAACAATAGTTTTTAAATACATTGTGTGATTTATATTAGGTTTATAATTCTCTATATATAAGGATATGTTTGGTTTTGCTGTTTAAACAGTTATTTACATTCAAATGCTTACAAATATTTATCTTGCGATAGATGTTTAATATAAGTAATAATAGATGGCAGCACCAAATTTGTCTCTTTCAGATTGCTCTAATTTTTAATTTTTCTAGCTCCATTTCAGTTATAATTTATACACCATAGGGTATTTTTAGCTAAATTTTGACGATATTGTTAAACTGTTATCTATTAATTTAATAGTGCATTTTAAATAATGTAATTAATATCTATTTATTTTATATTAGATTAAATGTGTTTTACAAGGTATTTCAAATTTTATTTCAAAATGTATTAACTGCATCCTTTGGTATCATTTACTGTGATTTCTTAACTGTTTTATTCACCTTAATCTTTTTGATATACTGGTAGACATGTGCACATGGATTTTTGTAAAATACTGAAATATTAATCGGTATGGTGTTTATTATTTATATTTTATATCCTATAAATATTTAAATACGTTTTATTGATTCTTCCATTTCATATTATTTGTTTCTATTCTGCTTCCATTTTTAATCAATTCACTTGATTTTAGTGGTTGGTCGGGCACAGGGGAAAATAATTTTTAGCTTTAGCTTATTTTTCCCACAGAAAACACCATTTTGCTTATATCATTGAATTCTGTGCCCTTGATAACGTAATTCAATGTATAAGCTTTTCAATTTTTGTCGGTGTCCACTTTTTTTCTTTTTTCTTCCATAATAATTCTTATAATATTTTTTTTTTTTTTTTTAACACTTACAGCTTTAATTCATGATAATTGACGGTGGTAGGTTATGTTTAATTAATGGTAATATATTAGCATTCAAATTACTATGATGCATTTGCGCAAGTAATTATGAATGTATGCATTTTACGATATTTTTAAATATCTTTTCATTTTGAATGTCAACAATTCATTTTGATGTATTTTTTCCTTAAGGTATCTTATATATATTTTTATATATTCCCAGGTCGCTAAATTATTTAGCAATCTTTTAAATATTATACGCTTAGATCATTGCTGCAATTAGCGCACATTCTATGTGTATTATCAATAAGATTTCTACCATGTAGTTATCTGATACCTATTTTAGGATTCCATTAATTTTTTCATTCCTATCATTGCAACGATTTATTTAATGTTTTTTAATTTTCTAGTTATGATTTTATCTGAATTTTCTTGTAGTTTGTGTATGATATTGTCCTATATATTTTCTATTTTTGCTATAGCTTTACATAATTCTGTAGAGATAATCATTTTATATATGCATTAATATGGTAGCAATAATTATTTCTATTCATAGATTTAATGTTAATTTGCTTTAGTTTAAATTCATATTACTTTGATCTGAGTAGTTAGTTGGGTAAGCGTTTTGGTTGTCTTTGCATGGTTATAGTTGTTCTAGGATTTGGATGTTATGCGGATCTTTTTTGACTTATTTGTTATAAAATAGTCTAGTGGTTTCTTGCTATTATTAATCTACGTTATTTGGGTTATCATAATTTGGTTTTGGATAATTTGAAGATTGTTTCTGCGTTCTGCTTCTATTATTGTAAATATTGTATATACTTTTTCATACTCAAGTTTTATTATTTAATCAAGGCTAATTTAATTAAATTATTAATTTTTATTATTAAAATTTCTTATTTTTATGGCAATTATTGCATTTTCCATACATAATTTTTATATGGTAGTTCTTAGTAAACATCTCGATACTGGCAAGATACACTTAGCATCTATGCAGTGTAGTGCCCGGTACAGGAATAATAATTGGGTTGTTCCTGGATCGTCATCCAGCGACCATTTATACTCTCCCCCTCGTCCTTTATTTTTTCGTAAGTGCTATGATTCTCGGTGCAAGACATGTCCATACGCTGCTCAGACACAAATTGTCTCAGATCCTAATTATTCAAGTTTTTGTAAAGCATTTAATGTTATTTATAGTATAAAGTGCAACTTATGTAATATGAAATATATTGGTGAAACATCAGGTCCAATTCATAAACGAATCAATCATCATCGATCAGACTCTAACAATAACAAAGCAAAAAATATACAATCTACAGCTGAAATTCAACATTTTCATAAACATCTATTTAAAAATACGACAATTGAAATCCTTCAAATTCTAAAAAATAAATCAGAACGTCTTTATATGGAATCATCATATATGAAATATTATAACACAATTTATCCTTATGGACTTAACAGTGAAGTATTTAACAGACCTGTCAAAGTCTTCACATCTATAAATAACAATATTGATTATTCTCCAATTTATCCTACTCTTAATCATAATTTAAATGCTAAAACAACACGTAATAAACGCGGAAAGGGTTCATCATCAGTTGTAGTTTCCAAAAAATCTATCACAAAACAAATTAATGATCTTCAACGAAATTACTTAGAGAATTATAACTGGTTGTTAATTCGTAAAAACATCTTTGCTATTAAAAAGAAACAGCTTGTACAACATTTAAATGTCTTTCTAAGTAAATCTTTCTCTAAACATTTCTCTGATATTTACTTTGACCTTATTATGAGTAGGGTTAATCTTTTAAATATTAATTTACAAAAAAAACACAAAATTCAGAACATGAATACTCAAATGATAATTACTTTTTCAAATCACATTTTTAATAAAATTAATATCAATTCTATAATTAATGATAAAAATTGTTTTTTTCCTATCAATAATCTTCATATATCAAAAACCTTTAAATATCCGAATACAATTGGGAGAAAAATTTTTAACTACAATACATTTTCAAAAAATACATCTGCTGCAAGTACTTTTCAGTGTAACTGCAAAGACCCCACTCTAAAAAAATACATAAACAATGATCATGGACATATAATCACTGGAAATCTTGATATTGTTCATGATTTTAAATTGAAACAACTAATGGGTTATGGCACTAAATATAGACTTCCATCTAAATTTAATGTTAAATCTATTATCAAACAGTTTACATATGATATTGATATTTTTATTTATAAAATTTCTATCTCTTATAATAAGCCTATTGAATATTTTAATCAATGGAAGATATTAGTAATTGAAAAATTAACTATGGCTTTAAAAAATAATATTGCTGATTTGGTTTCTATTAATACAAAGCATTATTTCCAACAAATTACTAAATTACAAAAAAACTTCGTTATTACATATGTAGACAAATCTCCTAACAATTATGCTATTATATGTAAATCATATTATCACCAACTTCTTACAAATTCTATTTCTTCTAATAAGTCTTTTCAAAAAACTAATGAAAATGTAATTGTAAATAATCGTAAAATTCGAAGTTATTATAAACTATTAAATATTTTATCTACTAATTTTAATTATCCATATTTAGTTCTTATTCCCAAATTTCATAAAACTCCTATTAAATTTAGGATTGTTACTATTGGTTGCAATACATATAATAATAAAGCCAATACACTTCTCTTAAAAATTCTTCATCAATTATATGAACTTACTACAAACAATGATAATACACATTGTATAAAAAATAGCTATCAACTTGTTAATATTTTAAAAAATCTTCATTCTGTTTGTAATATAACGACATATGACTTCAAAGATCTTTTTAATAATATAGACCTATTAGATTTACATAAAATTATAAATGCATTATTTAAAAAGTATTATAAAAAACTGGAATTACCATCTAATAAAGATATTGCATATTTTAAATCTTTAACTAACTTCATTATCTATAATAACTAGGACTTCCCTCAGTGGGATTAGTCTGAGCGATATTACTGAGAACATAGATTTAATAATAACATGTGGAAGCAAAGAAAATGAGATGTTATCTTTAATTGTCCATATACTGCGAAAAATTGAAATGATGAAAATAAACGAATTGTAGAATTACAAAATCTTATATATAAATTCGTATACACTGTTTAAAAGAATGGGAAATCAAACTATTCAAGACAGCCATGCATGGATATAAAATTGAAAGTACGCAATTCCAAGTAAAATAGAAAATGAAACACTAATTAACTTATATCGGAATTTTAACTATATAAAATGATGTCAAGAGCATAATCAGACGCTCCGCACCAATTTGAGTAACTTTAAATGACAAATATATGATGTTTAAAAAGAATGGACTATAGTTTATATGGCGTGTGCTCCTCCCGAATAGTTAATATTGTACAATATCTGTTTTCCACGGATGCAATGAGGTTGTCGATAACATTTAAGGAATTCTCTTCCCAAAATGTAATATAGTATCAAAGTGCCGAATACATCAAAAGTGGCATGCAATGCTTCGTTAGAGTGTGTTTTAGATATGCTCGATCGAATTTAAATGATGAGTGTATGCTGGCCACTACATACGCTGTATTGTTTTCTTTTCAAACATATTCTGCACAAGTTGAGCTGTATTTAGCATGTATTAAATAAAAGAAATCGGCAATGATTACAACATAAAGTATGACAGAAGATCTGAATATATCGTCTGCATAACTTTTGAGCTGTCAAAGTGTCATTTGAAGTAATTTACAAATCCATACATATTTATTCAGCAAATCATGCAAGCTAACATACGCCAATATGAACCCGATTACAAAATTTCACCAGAATAAGTTAATATATAAAAAATCTACTAATGATAATTGAGAATATGACCTTATGATAAAATGTCTAGAAAAATGAATCGGATAAAAAATTCATATCACATTTAAAACGGCACTTCCCTCTGTTAGTGGCCTTGGCGAGAGAGGGAAAAGCCTAGAGAAGGAACACTTTAACAAGTACTTTCGGGCAACCTACTCACTGTTTCATACAGATCTTTATTCAATATTTACACAATTTATTTAATGCTAGGTGGGTATCTATCAGTTTTGTTGAATTTAAATCGCATGTTTTGCGGAGGAAAGGCAGCATTATGAAATATTTAAAGTTGCTGTACCTAATAATTCCAAATTAATGGTAATTGAGATCGCTTTCCGTTAATTTCATCTTTTTAAATTTAAAATTTTTTAGAAACCATTCATAGAGACAATTGTATATTTTAAAACTAACACAAAGCAAAATTTCAAAATTTTGGGCTCAGCAGTAACAGAGAAATAGAAAATTTTTGAAAGTTTTTTGTTTCTGCAAGGTTTTTTATAGCAACATTTTTAGAAATTGTTCTATTGCGAGAATTTACGTCAGGATAAATACAGCCATGTCAATTTTCATGTTTATATTCCTAACAGTTCCATGTTCTTCGTTACTTAGATCATCTTTAGATCTTTTTCCGCTTTGTTTAGTCTTTCTATTTTTTAGAATTCGTTCTACAACGAGCATTTACATGTTATTAATTACTACCATGCCAAAGTTCTAGTTTCTAACCCCAACAGTATCCCAAAAATTTCAGTATTCCAAATAAAACATAGTTTAGAAACTTTCTAGAAATTTTTACGATTATCCGTCAAATTGAACCTTTTAGAGAGCGTTCATTACGAGTATTTACATCTTAAAAGTAACTACCGCACCAAATTTAATGTTTTTAACCCAATCAATATCGCGGAAATCACAATTTTAGAACTTTTTTGCTCCTGCAGCGATGTAGGTTCTTGCACTGACATAAAATAGTCTTTTTTTCGGAGCAGAGATGGCCACCAACATTTTTTTAAGTTGGCTATGTAGTTTCAGAGATAACACCTCACAAACGTACAAGCATTAATAATATTATATACTTTATAATATTATAACGCTTTATAATATTAGCATTAGATGTACAGATACAAAAGCCATTTATCTGTTACAAGCTAAAGTGCCGGCGTTGCCCAGAATTTGAAGGATGTTTGTTCTGAAAAATCAATTTCAAAATTTAACATACAACACAAAACAAACATTAAAAAAGCAGTCGAAATATTGTTGAATGAATCATATGAAAACGCTATATAAAAATGTATAAATGTATATAACAGACGCAAAAGAATACAGCTATAAAGGAACTTATTTCAATTTATAATTGGAGCAATAACGTTAAAATACGCCAATATTTCCCTAATCGGGTTTTTATTATGCTTCAATACATTTTTCACACTCATATGACGTTATACTATATCCACCATGCCCTTTATATTTCCAATATACGTAATATTTTCCTCTTTCACGTGGAAACCTTGAAATAGAAAAGTTATGAAGTTATATTCACTTTCATTTAAATTCGTCAAACCATTTATTTCATTTTCATATTTCACGTGAATATCTTGCAATAGAAAAGTTATGACGTAATATTCACCTTTTTTTTTAATTCGGCAAACTATTTATTTCATTTTCATTTTTCACGTGGAAATCTTGCAGTAGAAAATTAATTATTGTAGTAATAATTTTATTGTGTTTTTTAATTGTTGGCAACTGCTATAACGAAAAATGTTTAAATTTGATAAGAAATTGCTGTTAAATTGGTGGTTTTTTATTAATTAAAAATTAACTATAAGTTATTTCGATTCCAGATTACTTTAGTTGTCTCGGTCATGTTTTAATACACATGTACGTATCTCGTCACAATTTTGGCTTCCGAATTGTGGATTTTTTATAGAATTACAAACAGACAGATAGACAAGTTTTCATTTTTATATATCTCTCTATTCGATGAAAGTAACTAACGCTGTCACCGCCGCCGCCGCCGGTTTTGAATTTTTTGTGACCGGAGGTCTTTCTTCGTTAATATTAAGAAAACTATTGCATACAAATATATGAAAATCGGTGGTATTATAGCAAAATGTTTGATCAACACACTAATGCATACAGTTTTCAAATCGAAGAATTATTTTAAGAGATATTTAATGCTAAAATTGGACAAAATCGTTCCATTAAAAAAAAATTTATAAGTGCAAAAGCTATACATGGGAATTTAATCATTTTTAGATCATTTTATTCAATAGAAGATCCCGGTCTGTAGATTTCATTATTTTTTTTTTTAATTTGACTCATTTTTTGAGGTTTTATTTCTATTTTAAATTCAAATATTCAGCATTTTGACAGATATTTTTTACATATTTTAGAAAATGGTATTAATTTAAACTGTTGGCAACAGTATAAACAGCGCAAACAATAATGTTTGCTTCAAATAAAAAAAAATATTTACACGTTACTATTATAAACAGAAAAAAAACCTTCAAATTACAATTAAATAATTAGGTATAAAAAGCAGGCACTTATTGGAAATTACGCCATAAAAACTATATTTACGTGTGAATTTTAAAAGAGAAAGGATATTGTAAAATAAATTCATTAACATGCGTTAGAAATCTGAAATAGAACAAATTACGTCACATTACACTTATTATGCAAAATGAACAAAAAATAGTATTGCAAAACAGTTTAAATTTAAAAATTGCGCGAGACAAAATATTAGAGGTTAAATATTAGATTTTTTCAAAATTTTGTTATTTGTCTTTTGATGTGCGGTGTTCAGCTATAAGTATGTAAATTTTTATGTTTCAACATAATTAGGGGCTGAGTTACAGAAATTGCTTTAAATACACGAGTTAGAGCCAAGAGGGTTAAATATTAGACTTTTTCAAAATTTTATTATTTGCTGTTTGGTGTCAGGTGTTCAGCTATAAGTATGCAAAATTTCATGTCTCCAACTTAATTAGGGGCTGAGTTAGAAAAATTGCTTAAAATACACAAGTTACAGCCCAGAGGGTTAAATAATAGACTTTTTCAAAATTTTATTATTTGTCGTTTCATGTGAGGTGTTCAGCTATAAGTATGCAAAATGTCATGTCTCCAACTTAATTAGGGGCTGAGTTAGGAAAATTGCTTAAAATACACAAGTTAGAGCCCAGAGGATTAAGTAATAGACTTTTTCAAAATTTTGTTATTTGTCGTTAGATGTGAGGTGTTCAGCTATAAGTATGCAAAATGTCATGTCTCCAACTTAATTAGGGGCTGAGTTAGAAAAATTGCTTAAAATACAGAAGTTAGAGACCGGAGGGTTAAATATGACTTTTTCAAAATTTTATGATTTATCGTGTTATCGCAAGTGTTCAGCTATAAGTATGCAAACTTTCATGTCTCCAACTTAATTAGGGGCTGAGTTAGAAAAAATTCTTTAAATACACAAGTTAGAGCCCAAAGGGTTAAATATTAAGCCTTTTTCAAAATTTTATTATTTGTCGTTTGATGTGAGATGTTCAGCTATAAGTATGCAAATTTCATGTCTCCAACCTAATTAAATTAGGGGTTGAGTTAGAAAAATTGCTTAAAATACACAAGTTAGAGCCCACAGGGTTAAATATTAGACTTTTTCAAAATTTTATTATTTGCCGTTGGATGTGTGGTGTTCAGTTATAAGTATACAAATTTTCAAGTCTCCGACATATATAGTTTCTGAGAACGGGCTCTGTGACAAACGGACAAACAGACAGACAAAGGAGTGAGACAGGTAGTGTTTCGTTAGATGGACGAAACTCTAAAAACATGCTGCGGATGACCGTAACAACATCCTAAAATTACATTACCATCAGCGATCTACCAATCCCGAATTTAGTTTATATTCGTTTCATATATTCTTATTCTTTTGTGCGGCCCTGTAAAATAATTATCAATATTATATACAGTAAAACCTCTGAATAGCGGACACCCCGAGAATGCAGAATTTGCCCTCTATTTAGAGGTGACCGCTACTGAGAGTAAAACATGTACAGTTATTTAAGAGTGTCTAATCGAAAAAAATGTCCGCTAAATAGAGGTATCCGCTAATCGGGTGTGTCCGCTATGGAGGTTTTACCAGTAAAACTTCTGATTAGCGAACACCTCGGGAGGGCAGAATTTGTCCTCTATTTGGAGGTGTTCGCCACTGAGAGTAAAAAATGTACAGTTATTTAAGGGTTGGTAATCGAAAAAATGCCCGATAAATAGAGGTGTCCACTAATCGGGTGTGTCCGTTATGGAGGTTTTACTGCATAATAATATCATCCTTTACAAGAAAATTGCATGCTGCATGATAGACAGACAGACATCCAGAGAAAGATAACCTCCGGATCAATAAACACTCATGTCTTTTGTTTTAATCATCCACAATTGTATGTCATACAACATGCCAGATTTTATACAACAGGCTAAAAACGGACACCGTTGTAAGGAATACTGTATTATTTGTTTGCCCACCAAAACTGGTTGCAACGGGTTGTTGCAAGGTTTGTGATCACGTGGTTGAAACTGATCTATTCAATATTACTGCGTGCGTATTTTTTTTTTTATTTGCTCCATGTGTTCAAACCAGTTGTCTACGAAAACATCAACCGGTGAAAGTGACGCACACCAAATTTCTGTGACGTATGCAGATAAATTGTGCTTTTTTAAGAGTTTTTTCTATATAATTTTTAAGCGGTTTGGAACTTATTTTTCATAGTAGGTGCATTCAGTAGGCGACCCACATAGGTACCTTCTGGTGCAATCAGAAACGAAATCCGACAAATATTTTTTGAGTTATGCTTGACGAAAGGTTTTTATTAGGCTTTTTTTTTAGTAGGACATGGCGTTAATATCCATCGTAGTAGTAAAGTGTCCGGACAGTAATATTTCGCTGAGTATTAGCCTTCGCTTCGCTCAGACAATTATATATTGCAAGATAATACTTTATATTTACAGCATTTCGGTATACCACAAGGCGGTTGTACTTCCAGTTTACTCTCAGACTTATACTTATCTCATTATGAACGTAATAATAATCTACATTTATATCGTTATATTGATGACATCATTTTAATTGATACTGATCAATCTGCAATTACTCGATTTCCAGTTGATTATCCCACTAATTTGGAATTAACGGAAAACCTTTTATCTAACAATACAATTAACTTCTTAGATCTTAAAATTACAATAAATGACAATAAAACAATCACAGATTTATATGACAAACGTAAAGAATTTAAATTCACAGTTAATACATTTACAAATTTTAAATCTTGTCTACATCATTCTGTATTTCGTAATATAATACTTAATCATTTACATAGAATAAAATGTTTATGTTCTTCTCCTCTAATTAACAATAATATTAAAAGACTAGTTTATGATGCATTAAATCATGGTTTTCCAAAAAAATTCATATATTCATTAATATACAATTAGTACTTTTCTTACATGATCTATAAACACAAATTAACACATGCGTAAACAAAATTACAAAAAAATTATAAAATAAAAAAATATCTATAAAAAATTAAAAATTGTAAAATAATATAAAAAAATATTGTAGGTTGGTTGGGTGGGTAGATGTTAGAGTACGGAGGAGGGTGGTGTTGTCTGGATAATACGCAATGGTTAATTATTAAAAAAAAAGGGGGGGCTCTTGTATTATTACTATATTTTTGTTATGTATTTTATATGGATGTTGATTTGATATTTTATATGTAAATTGGAGAATTTCATTAATATTATAATTAGCTTAATTATTCATTAATCTAATTTACAATTATTTGTTATTAAATTTTAATTTAATAACGACAATATCATATTAATTACTAATAGTATGCCATTCTTATAGTGAATAATATACATATAAGTATGTTTAATATAAATATAGTTATACTGTATGCATTAAAATTGGGTAATTATTTTTATTATTATTCCTCTATTCTTTTTAATATTTATTATCGGTTTAATGTTTTTGAATGTCCCAAATTCATACTTTATGGATTTTTATGGATGTCTGAAAATAATCCACATTCTATATTTGTGCTTTTTAAGTAATGGGAATTTAAGTATCATTTAACCTTCTATATACTTCCACATGTTTTTTATTTCCTGTTCATTTTATAAATATCTTATATATAATTCATTAAAAAAATAATTTTTATATTATTTTTAATAATTATTTATATTAATTATTACTGAATTTATTTTGTTTTATAGCATATAGCTATATGCTATATATTATCAATGTTCTAGAATTATTTAAACTCTTAGTTTAGTTTAAATAAGTTAGCTAATAGAATATATTGTATGCTTTTAAATTTTATTAACAATAGTTTTTAAATACATTGTGTGATTTATATTAGGTTTATAATTCTCTATATATAAGGATTTGTTTGGTTTTGCTGTTTAAACTGTTATTTACATTCAAATGCTTACAAATATTTATCTTGCGATAGATGTTTAATATAAGTAATAATAGATGGCAGCACCAAATTTGTCTCTTTCAGATTGCTCTAATTTTTAATTTTTCTAGCTCCATTTCAGTTATAATTTATACACCAGGGGGTATTTTTAGCTAAATTTTGACGATATTGTTAAACTGTTATCTATTAATTTAATAGTGCATTTTAAATAATGTAATTAATATCTATTTATTTTATATTAGATTAAATGTGTTTTACAAGGTATTTCAAATTTTATTTCAAAATGTATTAACTGCATCCTTTGGTATCATTTACTGTGATTTCTTAACTGTTTTATTCACCTTAATCTTTTTGATATACTGGTAGACATGTGCACATGGATTTTTGTAAAATACTGAAATATTAATCGGTATGGTGTTTATTATTTATATTTTATATCCTATAAATATTTAAATACGTTTTATTGATTCTTCCATTTTATATTATTTGTTTCTATTCTGCTTTCATTTTTAATCAATTCACTTGATTTTAGTGGTTGTTCGGGCACAGGGGAAAATAATTTTTAGCTTTAGCTTATTTTTCCCACAGAAAACAACCATTTTGCTTATATCATTGAATTCTGTGCCCTTGATAACGTAATTCAATGTATAAGCTTTTCAATTTTTGTCGGTGTCCACTTTTTTTCTTTTTTCTTCCATAATAATTCTTATAATATATATATATTTTTTTTAACACTTACAGCTTTAATTCATGATAATTGACGGTGGTAGGTTATGTTTAATTAATGGTAATTTATATATATATATATGTGTAAAAGTGCTGAGGTTTCTTTTAGTTACTAAAATTACAACAAAAATTACTGAAACCATACAAAATGTAAGCCTTAGGCATAATTATTTTTTTAATTAATTGCAAAAGATTTATTTTCTGTTACTATTATTTAAAGATAATCTAAAAAATAAATTTAAATGATACTCTGAGATAAATACTTAGCTGTGACTACAGCAAAACTATAGTTTGGCAGTATTGTTTTGACATGTTGCCCTTGCCATATCTCAGCTTGTAGTCAAATCTCCATCCAGAAATTTCTTGTGCATAACACTACTATACAATACTCTTATAACATTTTTTTTTCAGATTTTTATCTCGTGCCCCACTAGAGATATCAAAGATTGAAAAGTGCGATTTTTGTCATTTTTGAAAAAATTGGGATTTTTTTTTAATCAAACAGAAAGCAAGTCCCAGATCTGGAACTCGGCGTGTGAGTATAAGCACTTTCGGCCTATTTGTAAAAAAACAATATATGTCATGTTAACAGTTTTCCTTGCTAGAAAAATTTCCTCTTGTAAACGGACAAATTTTGGAAAAAACTGAAACTTTCTGCTTAAATTTTACCAATAAGCAGTTAATTTCGGAAACTACTCTATTACCAAATTTTTAGCACAATGTATTCTGTACAAATCGCTTTAATCCGCACTTGAATTGGATAAATAAACGATGAGTTACTTACAATTCTGTAAACCCTTCTCGTGAGAAAATTGCTGCAGACGATGAAACAAAGGTGGCCGCCATGCACAAACAAAAATTAATAAAAATAAAATAATAGTCATTTTGAACTTTCACCATGTTAGGATTGTTGTAAAAAAAAAAAAAATCAGATTTTTTAAAAATTGTCGAGCAACGAATATGACATTCTCTGGACCACTTGAAATGGATTGACCCAGACTACTTTTTAATGTGTATATGAAAAATGAGTGCCATCTACAAATCAAAACCAGACCTTTTTTTTTTCAATGCCAACACCCAATTTGACAATATATTTCAAATCTTCGGTTCAAACTATGCCCAGAAACAAAATTTCAAGTCATTTGGTGGATAATTTTTTTATTTATAAGCATTCAAAATTGAGGGCTTCTTATGTTAAATTGCATTTTAATATTTTTAATAATATCTCCTGAAATTATAATCCTATTGTGATATTTGAATGTTTGGTTATAATACTAAAAAAAACAATCTCTTCCGAGATGTTTTCGAATTATGAGTAAAAAACGTCATAATGATGGTTTAGGGGTTAGGGGGTTTTATTGAAACATTTGGGATGGAAATAGTTTAAACATATTTAACCAATGTAATGTTCATATAGGCAGGAAATAATACATGAATAGAAGTGATTGTATTCAGTGATATATATTTCTGAAAGTTGTTGAGAAATGAACATTTTAATCATTAAATCATTATTCTGATTTAGAATGGTCGTTTAAAAATTACGCATTTTTCAATAGATTTAAGTTGAAATCGTTTGTTTTACTTCGAATCTCATAAAAATGAGCTTTCCTGTGTTTTCTAATACGTCGTTAGTTATAAATGTTGTATTTCTCATGATTCCAGGATGGTGACTAGTAAAAAAACAGTCTGGCGGCAGTCAGGAAAGTGGACCAATCACATCAGTTTTCGTGTTGCCGCATTTTAGGTTGACGTACGTGAAGTTGTTGGCGTGTGTCAGAAAACTCGCCAAATCGGGTATCTCGCTTGTGCCGAGGCTTATACTATTCAAATGATTGTGTAAGAACAAATACCTTCTTAATTTGAAAAAAAAATTCGTAAGCTATATCATGCAAATATGTAAGACGGAGCAATCTTCCAATAAGAAAAAGTTAACTAATAAAACAATCACCCAATTTGATAAATTTAACATCATTAAAGTTTCCTGAAAAACTTTTAAATCTGGAACTAAAACAATTTAAACGATACATCTCAAAGTGGATTTCTTAGTATGCTAGAAGGTATAGATTTATCATTCTGTATAAAACGCTAAAAAAACACTCTAAAAAGATAAACAGCATAAATGAATTTCCAGGTACAAAATTCTTTTTTATACTAAAATAAATGGTTTTCATGACGTATTCGCCACTGCCTTCAAAAACAAATAGAATTTTATTTTCGTTTTTTTCCCTACCTATTAGTTTATACGTTATGAATTATTCTGTATTTTTTATTATATGTCCTTTGGAGAGCTTATAGCTAAATAAACCCATTTTATATAGTTGATATTGTATAGCTATATATAGATACTATAAAAATATTGATTTAATAGTTTTACTTTATAAATAGATCGAATTTAAAATATTTTAGAACTTTTTAATATTTTAATAATGTAGGAAATCCATCTAGATACAATATATATAATTAAATATATATACACATTTAGAATTTTACCAATTTGTTCATATGTTTGTGATTTCATCTGTATTATATTTATATATATATATAAAGAAAACCAGTTAAAAAAAAATGAGGAAAAAAGCTCATATAAATATTATTGTTCAATTCCTAGGAAATGTAACAATTAATTATTTTGTTTAATTGCATCTAAATATAATAATTATGTAATTTTTCTCTTACCTGCAATAAATTATATAAAACATATCAATTGCAGTTTACCTGAAAGAATAGAAAATACACAGTCACTTTTAAATAGTCACATATATCAAACACAAGTACATTAAAAATGCATAATATGTTGATGCATATAAAAAATATATTATTTATATGTTGGAATTAGGATTTTACAACGCTATCGTCTCACACATAGGAGTGGTATTTGAAAAAAAATTAAAACATGTGTACCTTTTGCAGTTAATTAAAATGTAATAAATAACTGTCTACAAAATCATACTCTGATACTCATCAATTAGAAAACAATTATTTATATAAAAAAGTGGGGAATGATTGTACTTTGTGCCGATATATTAAGAAACAGAAACAACGTATAAAGGCACAAATAAGATATGTTTAAAAAGCATACAGTTGTTTCAAAACCTCTAAGGTTTCCTCATCAGTGCTTAAATTTTCCGAAGCCTCCATAATACAGAAGTGTTTATCAATCTACGATCTTGACTTCTGGGAAGCTTATCCCATATGGAAAAATTCAAACAGTTTAGTTAACGATTTATCCAGTACGCCCAATTTTTCAAAGATATGGTTTAATTTTCTATAATTCGTTCTCTTCACTCCCCCCCCCCCCTTTTCTCCTTCTGAGTTTGAACTCTTCCGGAGCAATTGGGTGATTTTGATTGGTCTCCCTGAGTATGCACGAGTGTTCGACTCCGTAGCTGTTTGTCAGCCGTATGTCGCATTTCACCGTTGGCAATAGAGCTGAAAGGTACGCCTTTCTGACTCTCTGCCCCCCCCCCCCCCTTTTTCACACAATGTTTTAATTCTACTTTTTATTTTAAGCACTGATGAAGAAACCTTGGAGGTTTTGAAACAGCTGTATGCTTTTTAAACATATCTTATTCGTGCCTTTATACGTTGTTTGCGTTTCTTAATAATGATTTATCACTATTTTATTTTACCCATTTATTTTGATGTGGAAGTTCCATTACAAGGAGAAATCTAAACAAATATTATTATTGTCACTAACAATCTAATAATTATTATTATCGAATGCATTTGGTGAACATAATATTTTATTATTTCAAGTAATTTAGTTGCACTAACAGAGAAAGTGTAGAAATTTTAAAATGGAAATATTTTGCTTCTTTCTCCTAGACTCCTGTATCAATTTGTAGTATTATATTATTTAGAAAAATATTTCGAAGAATAATGTAGTTTATTCTCCTAAAAAATATCGCTGCATACCTTGCAGTAAATGCACTGAACAAATTTTGATTTATGTATTCAGGCATGTTTTAAAATGTACCACACAATAGCTAAGAACTAATTATCAATTTCTATTATATTCCAGCTGGGACCGCCATTAAATTAGACAAGTTTCTCTAATTGTAGTGTAATCTGACGCACTTAAAACATACAAGCTTCAAAACAGACATCCCTTCAGAGTGTTTTAATTTATAGAAACTAAAGCAAGCTATATTATGTAGAAACATACTGAGTTCAAAATACCATAGATATATAATTTAAAATCTTATGTTTCCGAGTTTCTGATAAAGTCAGAAAATGTTATTCAATTATTGTATTTTGTAAATAATAATTTAAACACTCTAACCTCTAATTTTTCAAATAAAATAATAATAGACCAAAAAATTTAAAAATACCTTTAAAATGAAAATGTACTATAATCTTTATCTTTATATTATCATTTCGCAAAAATATGCTGAAAAGTATATTTTCCCTACCCAAGTGTACACTTTTTCAAAACATTTAATGGACCTGCGGAGAAACATTTCTCTGTACATTTCCTCAGACATGTGAAAAATAGAATTGATATCAAATATTTCAGCCTCTATTTTATGAATACTCTTTTCGTCTATAAAATTAACAGGTATGTTCTTTTTTCGTGTATGGAAATGACAGTTTTGTAAATATTCAGTACTGATGATGACACGAGTGCACAAGATGCTATCAAAAAAGCTTTTATGAATAAGACATTTTTGCGCCAAACTTAAAATGATTTGGCCAGACTATATTTAAATATGTATTAAGGTATGAAACATAAGGCTTTGAAATATTTTCAGGATATTAAAATCAGCTAAGACAGAATATTGTTTAGAAAAACAGAGATTGCGTGCATTTACTTTTGATATCATATATTGATTCAATATTTGATGAAAAATGCAAAAGTCGGATATTTAGTGATTAACATAAAATTTTGCAATCAGTTTCCATTAGAAATAATTCATATACAAAGTATGTAGATAATTGTATTTGTTGTTTTAAAAATATATAAAATAATATTCGAATGGTTTAACTCACACACATTTACAATCACAAAATTAAAGTTTAATTTAAAAATTAATATTGACATGAATTCGTGACTAACAATTTTGCTGTGATTAGGTTTTTTTTCCTTAATAAATCAAAAACAGTAAATACATCTTAATATTCTGATGTGTATTTTTCTCCTTTTATTAAATATTAACCACTTGCACTCTGTGACGTACACAGTGTACGCCATGCTATATTGACCATTTCTGACAATCACATACGCACAACATTAAGTCTTGATATCTGACAGAATTTTTAATTAGGCATTACGAATTCTCACCAGAAATCTTTATCTCTTGTTTTGCTTTACACGATTATTGATTTTACATAAATAAAGTAAAAGAAAATTACAAATTAAATTTCGTTGGCGTGAATTTAAAATTTATAAAAAAGAAAAATCTATCAGATGGGGCAATACTGGTGGCTGGGGACATACATCCGCTAACCGCAGCAGAGCGCAAGGGATTAAATATAATTAGAATATTTTTGTTTTTACTAACTTGTCTGTGATATATAATAACTCAATATGGTAAATGCCAGAACTTACCACCAGAATCTAGGATTTATAAGATTTCAGACTTTCACAGTAAGAAATATACTGAAAACGTTTTTTACTTCTACTTTTCAGAAATGGCGTTAGAAAATAAGTTCTATAAATTAACTTACGAAAATGTAATTTTTCTAAATATTACAGTAATTAAGCTATTTTCATTACAGTACAATTTAAAATACTCGCTATATATAATAAGGTGTGTTCAGTTATTAAAGTGTGATATAAAATTAATGAATTTGTATGCATACATTTATTTAGAAATTTACAAATGTCATTCCTAATATAATATACATATTGATATTCAAAATGTTACACAATTGACAAATAAATATATTATATTCATTTAGACAAAAGAAAAATATATGGAGTGATTATTTATTTATTTATAAATTTATAATTTCTGCATTTTCAATGATATGTTTAGTAAAACAACATTTTTTGAATTGTTAAAATTTAAGATATTTATAAAATAATTTAAGTTAAATCAAAGAAAATATGTTTTAATATTTTTCATTCGCAAAATTTTTATGGAATTTCATTTCAAAACCTTCTTACAGTTACATTTATGGTTTTTGAAGTATTGTGTTATGTTTACACATTATTTAAACGATTTTGTATTCAACGTAATGTGAGCGTAATTTATTTTCTTTAACGATAAGATTTAATTTATTCATGTATAAAATAAATAATGCGTTAACATTTTCATATTTACGCACATATAGCCCATTTGTCTTTGAATAAAATAAATATTTTATTGATAAATTTCATAGTTTAAAGTTAAATATATTTACATTATTTATGTCTCAAAAATGTGATACTACAAAGATTTATTTTTGCTTAATTTAAAATATTTATTGTCATAGAAAATTGAATGTTGCGTACAAAATTGTAACATGTTTATTATTTATAAAATTTATTTAGTTATGAAGTAACGGAATGAAAATATTTGCTTTGCATTTATGTAAGGAACTTTAGTTAAACATATTTAGTAAAGGATAAGCAGACAGCATATTTAAGGCATTAAATATTTAAATGTATGTGGTATTTTGTAAAATATGGGGCAAATGTACTGCAGGAAATCCTCTAAGTGAAAAGAATTTTCTCCTCCAATATACGTGGTTTTGTTAAATAAATTCACACAAATTTTAAAATCGCTAAGACATTTCCAACTTTCTTTCAAAAATTTCATTTTGTAATATTTTCTGCATCAATGTTTTTCCATAAATATATTATGTTCAAACTAATACATTATGTCATGCCTACCGTTAAAAGTCCATCTATGTATAATTGCCTATGCAAATAATTATTTTATTAAACCACTATTTATAACGGTATTTCATTGCAAAGAGTAATTAATTTCAACAAAGCAACCATTTTCAACAAGTAATTATAAAAATTGCAAACTAATTTATCTGAAGAGAAATCTTTCCATTCCTTTTTAAAGCACAAATGTTTTGTTTATTTTTATTATTTTATTTATTTATTATTCGTTTTATATACTTGCACTATCGCCTTTCTCTTCCCGAAGAATAACAACTGTAGAAAAGTTCGGTGATCATCAATTTTTGAAGTATATATATAGTTGAAGATATCATAAATTAATATTCGAAAACGCATTGAAAAGAAGGAAAGAAATAGTTTTCATTATTTATATCATATTAAATCATATGCATATATACTATATAATTCCTTTCATTTAAACAATGGAATAATAGGCATGTCATACAAGATACTATTAATAAATAAAATAATAGTTACTCCACAAAAAGTTTAAAGTTTCCCAAGGAATTAGTTCTTATTCAGAGAAAATAAAGAAAATCATTTATATTTTTATTCGAAATGTTGACAACATTTTGAACTTTTGCAAAGTAACTCAGAAAGATGATTTGAGATTAAGATTTCTGAAAAGAAGTTTGTTAGCATAAAGAATCTGATAACATGCATCTGGCTTGAAATGCATCAATTTTTTTTTATCGATGTTTTATTTTATATTTAGTTAGTTATTCTGTTCAAAAATGCAGGAAGGTTTTATAAACGGCAAAGAATGTCATTGTTAGAATAAAAGTTTTATTTTCTCTTTATAGGATGCTGCAACTGTTTAAACGCAGAATAAAAACATCAGTAAAACTTAAAAGGAAAACTTTGTTTAAAAAAAAATATGATAGTTGTTTTAGATGTGGATACAAAAGAAAATATCAGAGATTAAATACAAAACTTTTTTTTGAGAACTTATTTGAATACTCAAGAAAAATATTTGTAGTACTTTAGAAATAATCATATTTTTAAACTCTTATACTTATTTTTTTATAAGATTTGTTTTCCATTACAATATTTTACCCCTTGTAAAATAGTAAGATTTACTTCTGACGTATAACTTCCCCTTAATCATTTTTTGATTTCACATCATGTACTATTTGACTGTTTATTTGTCACTGACAAAACACATATATTTAAACACACTTTTTTACACAACGTCTTTTAAACACACTATTTTCTTCAGAAATTTTGTCAATTAATATAATTTTTCTACCACATTTAATGCAGTAAAAATGTATTTCAAGATAATTTCTGTACCGCAAAATAATATTTTAGCATATCGAAGTACCTATACGTGGATTTATTGAAAATATATTCAGAATAAACCGTAAATTTATATCTGAAGTAGTGTATGGTTTCATGGCGTATTGCTACTTAAACTTTTGTGAATGTAAACATTCATTATAAAAATATTTTCAGTTTTCTCTTGGGATTATTGAGTTTATTGCAAAAATCGTTATCTCAGTTTTACCGTTAAAAAAAAGGAGGAAAGAAAGAAAACTTACCATTTTACCTTAAACAGTTTTAGTCACAATTTTATATTAATAGTAATTAAACATAGTAAATGACACGAATTATTTTTATTCCTTGACAATGCTTGTTAATTATTAATTTTAATTCATAGCAATATAATTAGTGAGGATGCGTAGAGGATAAAACGTAGGATGCAAGATTTATTTCCAATAGTTACTTACAAATAATAAAAAGCAGAAATTAAAAAATATATAAATTGCTATTCGTATATTCCTAATTATTTTGACGTATTAGTCGGGATGCTTTTATTAGATAAACCGAACTATTTATGTGTCTATAGAAAAAAAAATTGACTTAAGATCAGTTAATATTTTTTTATTATTTTTTGTTTTATTAAAGGTATGAAGTATTTTTTTTTTATCACACAGATTAAACAATGTGAAACTAAAGATCAATTAGCAAATTGAATTCTATACATTTTCAACAATGTTAGCAGAATATTTCTTTACAAGAAGCTAAATTATTTAATATATATACTTGAATTACGAAAAATAAATGATTTGTATCGATACAAAATGTAAGAATGCTCTTAAATTAGAACATATAATTAAAGTGCTGCATTAATACTTAGAAAAAAAAATAAATGTTGTTAAGTTTGACAAAAACAAATAACAAAACTATTTCAATATTAGAACTGTTAAAGGCTTTAAAGGCTCGCGAAACATTTAAATAAATGATTAAAGTAAAAGGTAAAACAAATGTATTATTCTTAGAGTTTTATTATATATTTATGTGTTTTGTATATATTTATATATATTTATTATATATTTATATATTTTTTAAGATAAAAGTGTATCCGAAAGTTTAATTATAAGAGGGAAAAATCTTATTATTTATTTATTTCTTTCTTTAAGATCATCCAATTATAAAATATAATCCATAATCATGAAATTACAAAATTTCAACAACGTTCACGAGTACATATTATTTTAGAAGCAGATGTAGAATATGATGATTTCAGAAATAAAATACGTCTTTAAAGCATTTGTTTAAAAATAAGTTTCTTTTGTCAAAAGCTTTACAACATTTAAAGTGTAATCAAAGTTTTTACTGAGCTATTCAGTTGTATTTTCTTTATATATTTTGTATGACTTATTTCCCAAGCAATTGTATAAAAAATGTAATATTTGAGGATATCGTCACAATTTTAATAGCATATATCATGATTTAAATAGCCTATATCGTGATTTTATATCGTGTTCGATAACATGGCTACAAAACGTATATTTGAATGGTGATACAGCAAATAATTAAATTTTAGATAAAGATAAACATTAAATGAAGCTCATTTGCAGCACCGACCGTTATAGATAATTTAGATAGTATTTACATAAATATTATTCGGTTTTTATAAAGTGAAGAACGGTCATCGACAATTCCTTTGAATAAAACTTGACGTATATAGCAGAATCAAAAATTTTTGCAATATCAGCTGGTACAATTTCGTATCATCTATATCGTATCATCTTCATAGAATAACATTTTGAAATGCATTTCAAAATTTTACGTAGATCTCAAAGGTGGTGGTAAGATTAAAATTAAATTAATTTTTTTCATAAATTCTAAGTTTTAATAATAATTTTTATTAGGCAAAGTACACCATAAAAAAGATAAATATCTCATTATGAACGAAAATATAATTTTTATGCCCAGAAACCTTAGAAGGACCATACTATGTTACGTGTGCGGCAGCTTTACTACATATTTACTTTTGTAATTAATACTGTTATATACTGAAATTAAAACAACTATGATAATATGAAAATCTGGGGTGTTTTGTTATTTTTAATGTATGTATAGTTTATATTTTAACAATTTATAAGTTAATATATACAGGTACGTATATAAGTGTCACGCGAAGGACATTTCTTTTGTCATGGAAACAGGCAGATTGCTTAGGTCCAGGGTTTAAAATATGGAGACTTTTAAACCTATTATAAACGGGTATATTTATTAGCTTTTAAAAGCTATTACAGATTTAAAAAGCTATTAAAGGGACATTTCAAGTCATCAATTTTCTGAGGCAGTGATATCGAATTTTCGTAATCTGGCAAATCTCAATTAACAATCTTTAGCTGCCTAATTTTTATATGAAAGAGTACTAACATAATATTTAATTTGATGTCATTGTTCATCCTGTTAATATATCACGGTTGTCTGTAACGTATGTTTTTTGAACATGGAAATATTTACTTTAGAATTGATAATTTATTAAAAACCGATATTTGGTTTTGTGATAACTTTTTAACCCTTTAATGTAGGATTTTTTATTTTGTTCAAAAAAAAAAAAAAAAAAAAAAAAAAAAAAAAAAAAAAAAAAAATATATATATATATATATATATATATATATATATATATATATATTTGAGTCTAATTTTATTGACTATTCATATGAAAAATCGCGAAAAAGATTATTTATCTTTCTTTTGGACATAATGTCATAATGTCACTCATGAGTTACATAACAAAGAAAATTCTCCAAAAATGCTAATTTTAAATTACATACTTATTAATACCAGACTTACTCCAGAGAAATCTAAATTTAATTACATGGATTTTTATTCACATTGCTAACAAGGATGGCCTGTATACTTTTTCATTCTGTTGGTTTCACCCATTTTTAGCAAAGTGAATAAAAGTTCATGTAATTAAAGTTAGATTTCTCTGGCGTAAGTCATCGTTAAAAATTATTAAATATAGATTATGGATGCTGGATTAATTTGCACTCATTTTTACGTAGAGTTCTGGTTCATAAAATTTATTTCATCTTGTGCTGCCGTTGCAACCTGAAAAACATTTAAGAGTGAAGGGTGTCAGGCTAGGTGTATCGTTCCATGTGGCTCAGATGGTTGAGCGTTGGTGCGCTGAACCAAAGACCCAGGTATCGAACCCTGGTCGAGGCAATTTTTCGTTCTGTTGGTCTCATGCCTTTTTAGCTATGTGAATGAAATTTCACGTAATTAAATTTAGATTTCTCATGCGTAAGTCCTCGTTAAAAAAAAATCAATGTATATTATCTATGTTGAATTAATTTGGATTCATGCTTGTTGTAGGATTGTGGTTCATGAAAGTTATTCCATCTTGTACTGCTGTTGCAGTCTTAAAAACTTTTAAGAGTGAAAGGTGTCAGGCTAGGTGTACCGTACCATGTGGCTCAGATGGATAAGCGTTGGTGTGCTGAACCAAGGACCCAGGTTCGAACCCTGGCCAAGGCAATTTTTCGCTTTGTTGGTCTCATGCCTTTTTAGGAATGTGAATGAAATTTCACGTAATTAAATTTAGATTTCTCGTGCGTAAGTCGTCGTTAAAAAAATCAATGTATATTATCGATGCTGGATTAATTTGGACTCATGCTTGTTGTAGGATTGGGGTTCATGAAAAATATTCCATCTTGTACTGCCGTTGCAGCCTTAACAACATTTAAGAGTGAAGGGTGTCAAGCTAGGTGTGTCGTTCCATGTGGCTCAGATGGAAGAGCGTTGGTGCGCTGAACCAAAGACCCAGGTTCGAACCCTGGCCGGTGTACTTTTTCGATTTGTTGGTCTCACGCCTTTTTAGCATTGTGAATGAAATTTCACGTAATTAAATTTATATTTCTCTTGCGTAAGTCGTCGGTAAAAAAAAAGAAATAAAAAACAATATATATTATCGATGCTGGATTAATTTGGACTCATGTTTGTCGCAGGATTGCGGTTCATTAAAGTTATTCCATCTTGTACTGTTGTTGCATCATTAACAAAATTTAAGATGAAGGGTAACAGGCTAGGTGTGTCGTTCCATGTGGCTCAGATGGAAGAAAGTTTCGTGCGCTGAACCAAAGACCCAGGTTCGAAACCTGGTCAGGTTACTTTTTCACTTTGTTGGTCTCACGCCTTTTTAGCAATGTGAATGAAATTTCACGTAATTAAATTTAGATTTCTCGTGCGTAAGTCGTCGTTAAAAAAAAGAAAAAAAACAATATATATTATCGATGCTGGATTAATTTGGATCATGTTTGTCGCAGGATTGTGGTTCATTAAAGTTATTCCATCTTGTACTGAGGTTGCAGCCTTACCAATATTTAAGAGTGAAGTGTGCCAGACCAAGAAAAAAAAAGCACGTTACACCATGCATTTAAAGATTAATACACAAAAACTACTCGTAAACGTTTCCGAAAATTTGTGGTTTTAAAGGAAACTTTGTTACAAATGTAAATAAGTGCGAGTAGTAAGTCAAAATTCCGTGCACTACTAACCATATCGCAACATTAAAATATTTATTTGCTTAAAAGACGTTATAGAAACAGCTTAAAAGTAAATTAAAAATCTATATTTAATTGATAAACTCTTTTACTGAGTCATCATCAGAATGTAGGACTGATGACGACATTCTGTACTGTACTGACTGTACATGACTGTACATTCTGATGACGATTCAGTAAAAGAGTTGAAACATGTAAATATAGATTTTTAATTTACTTTTAATTTGTTTTTATAACGTCTTTTAAGCAAATAAATATTTTAATATTGTGATATGGAAACTTTGTTTTTTAGGGATATTTCTGTAAATCTAGAAAATTACGCTTTCTGAGGTTTTTAAAGATAAAAATACTTTTTCGGAATTCTGAATAATTCAAAAGTAGTTATTGTATATTTTTGTTCCTTGTAAAATTTGATTTTCCTAGATATTGAAGCATTTGTCTTTTTTTACAGCGTAAAACAGTGTTTTGTTTTATTATATTATTCGCTCATTTTTAACTCACGTAACGAAGAGGTGTGTTTTTCAAATTTTATATTTGAAACGCACAATTTTCAATATTGTGTTACAGAAAAAAATTAAACATATATTTTTAATTATGTTTGAGATTATAGATTTTTGGTTAATTTTCACATTGTATTGAAAACACCTTTATAATTTTTTGTAACTGTGTCACACATTTCAATATGTTAATTTATTTTATGCTACCCTGCATATCTTTCGACTGTATCATTTGGCCAAGTACCACATAAATCACATGGAATTCCTCCACGAATATTAAATAGAGCAAACTATGCATGTGGAAACTTTAAAAAGGAGTCGGAATTCTAAATATCCGGAAATCTTTAATTAGCACCAAGAGTGTAACACCAATGCTTTTAGTCTATTGTCTAAATATTTTAATTCTAAGAACTAAAAGCTCAAGTTTCATCTCCCATTTGAGGGATTATTTATTTGTTTCCATAGAAAATTAATATTTTAAAATAAAAAAATCTCTAATTACTCAAAAAATTTATGTAAACAGCAACATTAGAGTTGTATTGTAAAATACAACTCTACCTTTAAAAATAAAAGAACATAATAAATATTATAAAAAGTAATAAGGAGATATTTTTAAATTTGTTAAGAACGAAGATCACATTAAAGAAAAATGCAATGGCACTCGCATAAAGATTTTTTTTTTTTTTTTGATATTTTGTACTAAAAGATTTGTCTTTAGAAGACTATTATTTTATAAAACTTTCTTATTTAATATCAGTTTAAATAATTTTTATACCATTTATCATTAAATATTTATAATTTTAATAACCAGATTATTCCTAAATATCTCTTAAACGTGATTTTCTAACCATTATCGTAAAATTTGAAAAAAACACTTCAGAATAACAAAGAATTCTTCACAATGCGACGCAATACTTATTCAAGGATGAGAGCTCTCCGACCAAAATGGTTGATATTCCCCACTAAAATTTTTAGTATTTTTAGCTTTATTAAATCTCAGAAATTCGGCCATTAAATAGTGCAAGAAATACCATTAAAATATTGTGGTAGCCAGCAGTCATTTGGGTCGAAGCGCTCTCATCCCTTTTTTGTGTAAAGCGATGAGACATTTTTAAATTGCCCTGTGGTAGATATGTGGTAGATTGCCCTGTGGTGTTTTAGTAAAGAAAAATAAAACTATTTTCGGATATTCTTTTTTAAAAATCGGATATAAGGAGGAATTTAAAGAAACAATTAATTAGATTTTGGCAAAAAAATTCCCAAATTTTATATATCTAGGAGACGTCACCGTTTTTTGATATGTAAGGGAAATATTATAAATTCATGTAAAAAAAAAATATGTAATTTTTAATAAGTTCTCTGAGACACACGATTTTTAATAACAGAAAAATACAAAGAATCCTTTGGATGCTTTTTTTTCGCTAAAAGATTTCAAGATAGCAATTATTTGCATAAATAAATAAATAAATATATAGATTAAAAAGTATAGGAATTTTTTGAATGTTATGTCTGTTTTTTTATCCATTAATTTCATATTCTATATGTTTATAATTTGTATTCTGTGAATTTAAAAATACGTTTGTATGGAGATCACAGTTTTTTTAAATATTAATTACATATTACTATAGATATTTAATAAATTTTTAATTTTAAATCTGATAATATTCTTTAAAACTTTAATATAAAGGTAAGAATTTAATTTGTAGAAATTGCTATATTTTCTAAGGCAATTCTTTATTATAATTTATTGAATGAATCATTAATCTAAAAGGGAAATTAAACAAACTTTAAATATATTTTATTCTGTTCGACACATTTAAAATAACTTTATTTTTTTTTATTATTCTGAATTACGTATTGAAAAGTATATTCTATTCATGCATTAAAATATTTCATTCTAACAGTTTCCGCTTTTGGAATTTTTTTCTAAATGCTGTGAGACTTTGTCAGTGAAATTTGTCAGTGAAAGAAACTTACGAAAAGTCTTTTGAATAACACTTTTTCCTAGACATTGACATTAAAATCGATGTTCAATATAAAATAATACATCCCACAGTAAAAAGATACAAGTTAACGGTTTCTTTGAAACATTGTATTTTATACATGCTGCGTTTATTTTCTATGTTATGAAGGAATATGTTAAATGAACTATAAATATAGTGCTTTAACTTTAGAAACCATTGATTATTAATTACACATGATTAATTATACTTGTTTTAGACATTTTATTCTAAAATAGTATTGACCTTAAGTTTACATAATAATAAAATAATCTGCAAATTATTAATCTTATTAGCAGACTCGTGTTAAATAACAGAAACGAAAACATACTTTCATGAGATTTCAATGTTTTAACATATCACGAATTCAAAAATAAGGATATTTCTTCTTTATCTATGACCCTAACATAAAGAATCAAATTCATTAAAAAAAGTTGTACTTCTAACGCGTTAAAAACAAGCTGCACAGTATGTAAAATTTATTTTTGATACAGATAGTAATATATATAAGTTATATACATATTTTACTTTTACTATTCATTTAAATTATTCTAAATTGCCGGCATATTCATTAATTCCCTTTTTTAATACTCTGTATTATTTATTTCTAGTTAAATTCCTATAAATTTAAAATGCGTATCTTAATAATAGTCTTACTCAAAACTATAATCTAATCTTTTAATCCATTCATTATTTTTTTCGGCTACCATACTAATTCTGAGCGCAGTTACTTTATTTTGCGAATGTTTATAAAAGCCATTTTTACATTTTTAATTGATTTCATCTCATTTTTCGCCATCTGGGCGAGCATCAGCCTATTCACATCGGAATCCTTTCATCAGCAGCGCCGGGATCCATTTATGTGACGTTTCTCGATCGCTCTCCATTGGTTGAGTGAAGGATCACAGTTTCATTTCGAGTCTCACTCATGAATTTGTTTGGTTAGACTGAAGTTTGCATTTCAATCGGAATTCCTCCGCGTATTCTAATAAATACCTCGATCATAACTTCAGAAGATTTTTTTGCGCTGTTTGATTGTTTACCTAATCTGTTACCTGGTGTCCTAAGTCACGTAGAATATAAATCCTTTATTTAACATTTTTTTTTTCGAATGAATAACTAGTTCGTGCTCAAGCAGGATGGCTCTGTAAATCTCATCCTGTGGGAATTGTTTACGTTGATATGTTCTGATGGAATAAACAGTTTCCGATGACTACGTTTCTATGTTTTAATTCGGAAAACGCTAGATTTCTTCATAAGACTTTTTTTACCACTCATGCGGCCTAATCTGCCTTGACTTCATCATGAATCAATGCTTGTTTGATTGGACTTTACCAATCTTATCACTTTCAACAATCGATAAAGTTGATTAAATAAGTCAACTGAAGTATTATATCGGTCCACAACTGCTAAATTTCCACAGAGTTGACACCTCCGATAGCGATGCTTGCACTAAGTGGTACGACTGCTATACAATCTCACCAATGGCTGATTAAAATATGGTACTAACCCATAAATATGTCGTAAAAAGCACGACGTGATTGTTCGACTTAAACCATTTATTTGTTTCGTAATATATATATATATATATATATAATTGGTATAGACAAACCTTACATCAATATTATAAAGAAGATTTACAAGAAAGCAACAGCAACCATCCGCTTGGACAAAGGAAAAGCAAAGATCAAGTTTGGAAGAGGGGTAAGACAAGGAGACACCCTTTCACCTAAGCTTTTTACTGCTGTCTTAGAAAATATTTTCAAGAAGCTGGATTGGGAAAACAAAGGGATTAGAATAAATGGGGAATATTTAAGTCATCTCCGATTCGCTGACGACATTTTAATTTTCAGTAACAGTCCTGAAGAATTGGAAAATATGCTAAAAGATTTGGCAGAAGCTAGCATTAATGTGGGATTAAAAATAAACTTGGAAAAGACTAAGGTGATGTTCAATTCATTTGCATCAAAAAAGAAAATCGTCTACAACAACACTGAAATTAAAGAAGTGCAAAGTTATGTGTACCTTGGGCAAGAAATATCATCTGATAATAGTATCATGAATGAAATCAATAGAAGAATAAGAAATGGATGGAGTGCTTTTGGGAAGAACAATATTATTCTGAAGAGTAGCATGCCCCTGTGTTTGAAAAGAAAGGTATTTAACCAATGTGTTTTGCCTGTCCTAACTTATGGAGCAGAAACATGGACGCTAACAAAACGGATGGTACAAAGATTACAAACAACACAGAGAAGTATGGAAAGATGTATGCTAGGTATAACTAGAAGAGACAGAAAAAGAATAACCTGGATAAGAAGTCAGACGAAAGTTTTTGACATCATTGAAAGAATTAAACGGCTAAAATGGAAATGGGCTGCGCACATCGCAAGAAGACAAGACAATAGATGGAGCACAAACACCCTACAGTGGTATCCCATAGATGTAAAACGGCCAAGAAGACGACCTCAAGTAAGATGGAGTGATGGAATCAGAAAAGAAGCCGGTGTAAATTGGATGACTAAAGCACTAGACAGGAAACATTGGAAAAATCTGGGGGAGACCTACATCCAGCAGTGGATTGAAAACGGTTGATGATGATGATGATGATGATGATATATATATATATATTTTCCTCCTTAGTTTTAATCACTTTTTTCGTTAAAATTTTGACATAAAATCTTGCATTATATTCTTTTATTACCATTAGAAATGCCCAATAAGACCAATGAATGTTTCTAAGTAGATTTTAAGGGATTCTATGCTGATTTATTGGCAATGTATAGACATATATATATATATATATTTTTTTTTTCTTTCTTTTTTCAAAAAAGACAAACTTAATAGGTTGAAAATTATTCGAACGCTGTTCTTTTTTTTTTTAAGAAAATAATGCATTATACAGAAATCAGTCTTTCTAATATTTAGAATTTAAAGGTGTTTTTCTATGTGAATTTTGTTGAGATTTAATTTCTCAGAGATAGAAAAAAAACTTACGTTATGCGAACCGAGAATATTGTAAAATGGAAACTTGCTGAATAGATGTTCAATTGCAAATTTTCCCCAAAAAAACAATAAAAACCTGAATAACGCATGTAATTTTTTTTTTATTTAGTTTTCAGTTTTACGATACTCCATTGAAAGTAAACTAACAGAAAAGATTCCCCTTCTATTACAATTTTTCACTTAGACTGTCGCTCGAATTCTTTGTTTTTAATTAGTGACTTCATGCATTGCAAAGAAATTCCCAACTAACAGAAATAACAAATTGCATATTTAAATGAAGTAGAACTTATGATAGAAGCATAAAAAATTATCTCTATCAAAGATCTGATGGATACATATACCTAATTATTTGCAGGAGTGAAAATCTTTAAATTGATTTTTTTCTAACGTGAAATCGGAATTCGTAATACATATACTATTTATTTTCCTCCACAGTTAGCTATGTGGCGTTTGTAAGTGATTAAACAATGACTACAAGTAAGGTCACCTGTACTTATTTCACTCTAGCCCTCTGAGTGGTTTGGACGTATTTTTTCCGTCTCCCCAAAACAACTTAAATTAGTTGTAAAAAAATGTATTTTAAAAAGCAATATCAAATAAAGGGGTATGAAGTGTATTTTAGAAACAAACAGTGGAAGAAAATTTATTTTAGATTGTTTTTATAAGCATTTTTATGAAAAATTATGAAAGCTCTCAGGACGCTCAGAGGGGTAGGGAAAAAACTGATTTTTAGATTTTGAATTTATCATTACAGTCTTAATTAAATTTCTTTATCTTTTTCATTATATTTCATACATTATATTTAAACAAAACAATTTCAGACTATTTCTACTAAACAATTTCAGACTGAACATACTAGATCTAAAAAAAGAACATTTACATACACAGTTATTTCACATTTATTATTATTATTATTATTATTATTATTATT
The DNA here is from genome assembly GCA_963932465.1 of Maratus speciosus. Classification (NCBI taxonomy): domain Eukaryota; kingdom Metazoa; phylum Arthropoda; class Arachnida; order Araneae; family Salticidae; genus Maratus; species Maratus speciosus. The sequence continues at coordinate 537,191,893 of OZ010786.1, read as the reverse complement.
ATTATTATTTGCACATTTGAGAATGCTGTTGTGAATTCACAACATATGCTTATCTGTAAGTACGTCTACAGGTGTTCACTTTGCATTTTATATGTTATATTAAGAAATATATACCCTTTATTAGTATTAAGAGGACAAGGACCCTTCAAATTAATTTTTTATTGTTTTTAAATTTCATTTTAAATACTATTCAAGGACACACTATATGCTTTGTGGAATATATTTATCACACAAAAAATTGAAAAGAAAATAATTAGTAAAAAAATAAGGAGTTTTCTTGAATATGTTAAGTGAAATGAGGAACTTCTCAGAATGCCCCGAACGCATTCCATATCAATTAAAATCCCAAATATTTTTTATGGCAGTTTGTTTTATATGTACAAATTAAACTATGCATCGAATTTTTTATATTTTAATATAAAGGTAAGAAAAATTATATTTTCTTAATTTTATGAAAAATTCACCGTTATGGAATCATATTTCAGCAATTGACTACATTTAACTTTTCCAGTTATATTTAGTTTCAAAAAACGATGCACAAATTTATCACATATATAATGACAAACTGCCAGCTATAAAAAAAAATATTGGGGATTTTAATTGATATGGAATACGAATGGGTCGTTTCGAAAAGTTTTTCATAACGCTTAAAATACTCAAGGAAATTCCTTATTTATCTACAAAAAATGTTTTTATTTTATTTTTATTTATTTATTTCTTTTAATATGTGATAAATAGAATAATTAAAATATTGCTATAAAAAGTGATAAAATATTTTTATTATGATTGACGATCGTTTCGTCGCACAAACGGCATCATTTTCAAAATCATTCACAATAGAAAATATTTTCACATAATTAAAAAACAATAAACATAGTAAAGAATGTCACGAGACTTGATGCATAATGAAAAACATTGCAAACATAAAATTATATTAAAATTAAATTAGCTATTTGCGAGCATGGATTAATTTTCATATATGATAAATGTATGCCGTTGTGATAAATATATGTCATAGTTCATGTAGTGTGCTCTTGTATAGAATTTACAGTGAAATGTTAACACATGAGTTTGAAGATCGCTTGTCCCCCGTTTTCACAATGAAAATAGGTTTTTTGTTTCTGAAATAATAAAATATGCAAGACAAAGATAAGAATTTGGATGTCTCTGAACGAGTAAACTTGAAAATATGCTGTCACAAATAGCTGACTTTTCACAAGAGGTAAGTTCTTTTTGTGGGATTCTCTTTAGACAATCGCAGAAGAAATATCAAGGTTAAATCAAAAATAATAAATGTCCATAAAGCATTTTAAAACATTTCTCATTCAGTAGTGACTTGGTGTTTAAAAAATATATAAAGAAATGATAAACAAACTTGTTATAAAGGAAAGTAAATTACATTTTTATACTATTTCATTATTGTATAAAAAAGCTTTACAAATAAACAATTGGAAAATAATTTTCAGCACTTGGATAATTAAACAAATTTACGTTCCTGTGGTATATATTTTGGTTATGTATCGCTTTATGATCCATAAAAAAATATAATTGCATAAAAACAAAGCAAGTGTTTTTAGGTAAAAAATCGCTTTTTATTTTTATAAGAATATTTAACATTTTCTGCTAGAATTCTCCTGCATTTAAGAAATCATATAAGATATTTTTAATGTCTGAAAAATCTTATATTCAAAGTAAAAAAAAAAATCCTTTCTATTTTGGAAGTTTATAAAAAAATGGGCAATTGAGATTCAGAACTATTAACGTGAATGCTTCTTATTTTGATATAAAAAAAAAACCTCTTAAGCGAACAATTTCTATTATTTTTGAATCACGATTTATTTAAAAAAGACATCAATCACGTTTTTTTTTTTATCAACAACATAGTCTTTCGTTTTTGCTGGTAACATGATTTTTTTTTCTCATTTTAACAGATTTAATTTTTTCTTTGTGTTAAATTTGTAACTAAATCGCAAGAATATTCAAAATATTTCATCTTTATATGCTTAACTGACAAGACATTTTTCGTATAAATCTGCTAGAATACGGCATTAAAACTATATTGTTTATTTAACAATATTTCAATAAAAACTTGCAATTAAATTAGTTATGTTTTAATCTTTAATGTGTTAACCGCACTTTAAAAAAGACACTGTAGCTGAATCTATAAAAATACAACATGACGACAAACACAAATATACAAAAAAATACCCATAGTTATCCACGATTTCTAAAAGCATTCTTAAACATTAGCGATATCAAAAACCACTACATTTACGATTTTAAAGAAGCATTTAATTAAAAAAATATTTATTTAGCTGCCACGGATTTTTGAAAACGTTTTCGAACAGTTTTTTAGTGAATTAATCAGAATTCTCAACCCACAATATTCATTATTCGGATGCTATAAAACTATAAATATAAATAGTTTAATGGGAACTATAATAGTTTCATAGGAACTATAAATAGTTTCATGTTCAGCAAACATGTCTTCATCAAGTATGATAAATTCACAACATTAACATTAACATAAAAAATAATTTTTCTGAGAATAAATATATCCTCAAAACACATCATCTGTGAAGAAAAAGTTTATTCATATACTATAAAAACTATTCGGAAAGCTTTCCAAAAATCACTGGCAGAAACGAATCATTGTTTTTATAAACGATTCTTTAAATCTTGGAAATTATATTAGTTTATGAGGTATCTATATATAAAAATCTTTACGGAGCCTTGAGTAACTCGGAAGACGTTATTAAATATTTTCGTTAGTGATTATTTTGAATTTTCGTAGGTTAAGAATCATTTGTGGATTAAAATTAATGGCGTTCCGTTTACTAGAGAATACTTTTAAAATATAGATAACACATAGTTTAACAAAACGGTTCAAATTTTTAACTAAAAAAAATTGTAATAGTTTTAAAAACGTAAAAAAAATTAATTAAACATTAATTCGTTCATTTCATAATAATACTTCATTCTTCAAAAGACTCTTTGTAACATAAACATTTTGAGAATAATTTTAAGCACGTTGATGATGTAGCATTAGAATTTATTGATAGTGAACATTATTTAATCATCAGAACTGCGTTTGCAACAGAAAATGCTGGTGTCTATTTTTAAGGTAAAATGTGTTTCATTGTTGTAAAACTATGTATATATAGCACGTAGAAAATTCGCTTGCAATTTCAACGTGCAATAAATGTTAGATTAATATTTAAAGAAACTTTATTTTAAAATGAAAGAACCCTTTTTCTATATCCATTTAGTACAAGGATTTAAATTGCAAAATGGAGTTTAAAATTGCAAAGCATAGCTCTTTTCTTTGAATTTAATAATGAATTACAGTAATCAGCGAAGAAAAGGAAACAACCAAATCATGACATTTGTTGGGAATAAAAACTTAACATTAGTTCAACAAATACATTTTTTTATTAGTTACAATTTGTGGTGCATTTGTGCATAACAGAGAGCGAAATACATCTATAAAATTCATCATAAAAACAGAGCATTTTAGCGCATCCTTTTGGGTAAGAAAAACAAACATTGATGATAAAAACTACTGAAAACTACAAGTTTTTCATGAGAAAATTTGATATAAAAGCTGAGATACTAACTGTCACGGCAATTCTTAGAAACACAGCCCAGCAACGCCAGTTGTTGGGGCGAACGATATCAAAACCCAATCAGCAAAAATGTATGTCAAAGTCTAACTGATTAAGATGATTGATTGCATTTAATTCGCATAAAGTCTCACAGAATTTGAGGAAAGAAAACACAGTGACTACACCTGTCTGGCTAAATACAAAAAAAAGTCTAATAAGCATCAACTTCAATCAAAGTTCATCTGAGTAAAAAGTTAGGTGAAATTCTAATATAGATGCCGTTAAAAAGTACAGCAGGCAAGTGACACTTATTCGGAGATATAGACAACAAAATATAACAACACTAACCTATGTCAAACTGTATCTAAAATGCTATTTTAAAGACATTCGTCTCCGAAGATAATGAGATATAGTTATCACCACAAAACAGAGCATAAAAAATAGGAGACGGAGTGAAAGAAAGGATTGAACAAGTAAAAATTAAACTTAAAAAATCAAAAAACCCGACTGCGTACGAAGCGAACTAATTATTTCTCATCAGTTTAAAACTATTTTTTGTATTACATATCTATTTTTATATTTACTTGTATTGATGACTTTTAAGTTGTGTTTAATTGTTAGTTCCTATCTATAAACACTGTTTTCATGGGGCCTGTAGATGTCTATGAAGGTTAGAGTTGCAGTAAAGCTAGAGATGCTACCCACACAACTTCCAGGTTGTGTAATATTTAAACGGAGCTTCTGACTGTAAAATAGTCAATGAAACATCGTCTTCATTTTGAAAGACCTATCCAGTGATATGCCACTCAATGGTGCGTAATTGTTTTTCGTCTCTACCGCCAGTTTGTATTTTACGGCAGCCATTTTGAATTTATAAAAACAAAATCCAGCGTATTACCATCGGACGGTTAAGATGAATCGACAGAAACCTCATTCATTAAAATCCATCCAGCCGTTGTGATGTTTCGAGGGTATAAAGAAATCCACATATACAGTTACGCATAACCCTTCTCGTCAGCCGGGTAAAAACAGAGCATATCAGCGTCATCTGATTGGCGATATTTCGAAAAATCTAATGAGCACCAGTTCGGTTTAACTGAATGTGATATTTGTTGAAATTTCGTGCATTACGTCCTCATATAAACCGTCATTCAGGAAGAACAATCATATGCTTTCACAAACAAATTTTCTTCTTTATTTTTTTAGCGTAGTAAACTATTTTTTATTCATAAAATATTCCAATTTGAGTCATTTTTGAAAGAATATTTGCAAAGTCATTAGTAATATATATCAATCATAGTTTTAAACGGTCAGTATATTTCTTTTTTTCAAATTGGAATATTTGAAAATTATTATAACTTTTTTGTGTACTTTTCGAAATATTTACTTAATTATATTTCTAAAATCTATTAATATACTATTCATGATTGTGCATTTTTTTCTCGCGATAGTCATTCAATTTGACTGTGCCCTCCTTAATAAAGAACATTATTAAGACATTTATATGAGTGGTTTTCAAATAATCAAAGTTTAACATATTTTAAAAATCCCAAAATTCATCTAAAACCTTAAAATAATGTAATGGTTTCGGAAATAATCATGCATTACCTAATGTTGTAAATATTTTATTTTCCATATTCAGTTATTAGGAAAATCTTCCGGTGATTATAATAAAGAAAATTTTGTAGCTAAAATATGTTCCGCTGTTTAAAAAAAAAAAAAAAAAAAAAAAAAAAGTAATAGATTTTTAAATTACCTTGAATATCCAACTTAGAGGATCTTGTACCTTTTAAACGCGTCGAAAATTAACGAAAAAATGCAAAGTTTGAGTTATTCTATCTTCAAAATCTTTATGTGTATAAACATGAAATTTTGGATATTTACTAAAGAGATTAGGCTTTGTAATATGCTACCATTAGAAATTTATTAGCCTTTTACAGAATTTGTGTATTGTTGAAATCAAAAAAGCTCTTTTTTTCACTACAGAAGTCATTGCGATCATGATATCTTGAGAAAGTATGTATGGATTGTCATGACATTTGGTAAAGATACTAAACAAATATGTGTGTTTAAAATGAACTACTTTTAAGTATTTAGAACGGTAATATTTTTAGTTGTGACTATTTTTATTAATTAAATATATACATATGTATATGTATATATATATATATTTATTACAAAAATATTTTTTTATATAGTTAAATGAAATAATTTTGGCCTCAGAGTAGTTAAATTTTAGCATGTTTAGTATGTTATGAAATTTCATAACAATAATTCTAAACGATTTATTTAAGAAATATATCGTACTGAGCTACACAGCAATATGATACTTAAAAATCAGAGAGCGAATGAGAAAGCCATAAAAAAAAAAAAAAAAAAAAAAAAAAAAATATATATATATATATATATATATATATATTGCAAATGATTCGTAGTAATTACATAATTAGGAATCGCCTTTTACATAATTCTTAATTCTGAAATATGGTGTTTAATTTATAATTATAATAAAAATTAAACCTTTAAAAAATACAACACTTTATTTCGCTAAGGAAAATCAAAATATTTTGACATCAACACGTGTTAAAGTATTCTAATTTTAATTCCGCAATATGTATAGGAGATAGGAAGCAACATTTTTATATACATTAAAGCTAAAAAAAATTAATACGGATATTTATTGAAAATGATTGTGACCAAGACATTTGTCTTTTAGATAAATGTATAAAATTTCCAGAATCCAATTTAGATATTTGAGGTAATATCAGAACTGTCTTTTTTTTTTTTTTTTATCATCGACGATGTCAATTTGCCTAGTATAAAATAGCATAATGTTTCATTTCATTGATAACTATATATTTTATTCTACTACTTTCGCCTATTTTAAAAGAATATATGAATACGAGACTTTTGATTTGTCACTCCCAACGGATCATCCTAAATTATTTTTGAATAGGAAATTTTAGGAACTAATAATAATCTTTTAAACTAATGTTCTAAGTCATCCGATGTTAGACAAATCGAAAATGAAATCTCGTGATATTTCTTGAAATATCAGATAAAAAAGATGCAGGATAAGATTTATTTCATTGATATTAATTTTATTCTGCTCGATTTGTCTTCTTAAAGATGCTATGTTCTACGGAACTTGTGATCTGTCACTCTCAAGGGAACGCCCTATATTCAAGGGAAAGCCCCCTTTTGCACGAGAAATTTTACGAAGTAATATTCTTTTACTTTGTTAGTATTTAATGAACTTCTAATGAACTTTTTTATATTTCATGGAATTCTAAAAATATTTTTTTTTCTACTTAAAATTAAAAATACTGGATGTCAAGTACGATGATGACAGTGGCGATTAAATTTTTGATTTTTACTTACTTCTATCTTTGCAAGAAGAAAGTATTGGATTTGTGAAAATTTTCGATTTTCAGTTTTCGACAGATTTACCCGTTTTAGGGGTCAGAGATTACGAAAAACATGTTTACATAAAATGTTTGTCTGTGAGTCTGTAAGTCTGTCTGTCTGTATGCGGCACAAATTTTGTGGACGTTCTATATCAAGAAATAATGCACAGAATTTCATAAAAAATTATATTCACTTAGTCCCTGATATAAATTGGTTCTGATTAGTTTTCGGTGTAAATCGCTCAACAGGTGACGCTGCTATAAAACATTGTTCACGATTTCCACAATAGCCCAATCTCCAGAAGTAATGCACTGATTTTTATCAAACTCCAGATTCAGTTAGTCCGTGACATGAATTGACGTTTTGAACATTTTGATGTAAATCGCTCAACATATGGCGCTGCTAATCTGCATTTTTTGTAATTTCCGCATTAGCTCTATCTCAAAAAGTAATGCTTGGATTTTCAACAAACTTCAGATTCATGTATACCTTGATATGAATTAGCGCTGTTTAGTTTTTGGTGTAAATCGCTCAGGTGGCGCTGCTATGCAGTATTTTTCACGATTTCCACAATAGCTCTATTTCAAGAACTAATGCTTGGACTTTCTACAAACTTCAGATCCAGGTATATCTTGATATGAATTAGTGCTCTTTATGTCTTGGTGCAAATCGCTCAACAGGTGGCGCTGCTATGCTGCATTTTTCAGAATTTCCACCATAGCTCTATCTCAATAACTAATGCACGAATTAACATCAAACTTCAGATTCAGGTATACCTTGATATCAATTACAGATAAATTGATGTAATTTCTTGTACTATTTAAATGATTTAATTGACGTGAATTTATATAGAAGAAAGTTTTGTGATGGCCACAACATACTATTTTTTTTTTCGCAGTAACGTTCGTAAAATTCGTTATAACAAACAGCTATTTTTGAATTTCTAAGTATTGTAGTTATATCATTAACAAAATATAGTTTTGTTGTTTTTTGTTTTAAATGTCATACATTAGCAGCACGCTTGAACAAAATTAATAGGTCTTTAAGACGTTTCACATTGCGAAAGATTTCCAAAAAAAATGTTTTTGCAAAGTTGCTGCCCCAGAGGGTTTATCAACTAAAGAGAGACTATTGACTGATGATGGTCTATCTAATAAAAAAAAATAAGTATCGTAATGAAATTTTAACATAAATGTTAGTAATTTTTTGTGTCTCAAAAGCGCATTTATGAAATCGGTGACCAAGATTAATCAAAAATTGCTGAAACGATTCATTTCTGATTTTGTCAGTACATGTGTTACGGTTAAAGCCAGAATTAAGGGTAAACCTATGTTTAACTAGTTAAAGTGTGGGTTGCCCAGGCCTTGTGAATAAAGCCCGAAGAATTCCCAACGCTTCCATCTTTAACCGGTTAAAGCTAGGTCTATAGAAACAGTTATAGAAACAGTGGTATTAAAACGTTAACCGCCATTTCGAAACAACAAGTGTGGAATTTGTCAAATGGTCATGAAATTATCCATCAAATAATTGTTGTTGGTGGTGTTGTTTTCGACGACCGATTATCTACACAAAGGATATAGGCCCGATGGGAGATGGCCTTCGTAGGTGTATGTCTAATGGCTCCTAACCTATATTTACGCAAGGTTCAAAGGAAATTAAGGACAACTCCGAATGGTTAGGCCGACAGAAGATTCGAATCCAGTACCTCTTATCTACCAGCAGTTTGAAAATAGAATTTTTTTTTAGTAAACACAAATACAAAACTACATTCAAAAGCTTTAAAAGCCCTTCAAAGATAATTGAATTTTTATGATCCATGATTACTTTTAACGATAGCTCATTACTTTCTTACGATTTCTTCATATGTCTTTTGGAACGACATTGCTCAAAACAATTAGGAGAGCACATGGTTTTAACGAAATTACGCAAATATTTACACAGATAAGTAACGTAAAATAAAACATCCATAATTTAAAGTGTTGACAAATAACGAAAAATTCACATCTAAATTAAAGTTTATGACGTCAGAAACTAGAAAAAGGAGATAAATGCAGAAATCGGGATTTTGCAGAAACGTCTGTTTCACTGCCTCAGTTGTAAAATTCAATTGCTCAGCTTATGTTTTGAGAAAATGTGGCTTAAAATAAAACAACAACATGATTTAACGAAATCGTGGGCTTGGCGTGTTATCGGGACAGTTGAATTTGGGCAAACACAACGAAGTGTAGTGGACGCTGTTGGAGTCGCAAGAAGTGTCTATAAAATGCTGTGAAATCGATTCCAAGACACATCGAATGGTAGTCATCAACAAGTGAAAGGTCGAAAATGTGCTAAAACAGAAACTGATGACCGATATATCCTGTTAACAGCTCGACGAGAAGGAACGGACAATGCTACTCAGCTGCAAACACAGTTGTTCTTTGCCACAAGACGAAAGGAATCCAGCCAAACAGTCCGAAATAGGCTTCATCAGGGTGGTCTCTATGCAATGGTCTGTATTCCGTTGACCTAAAGCCACTGTGCTGCCCAAAGAAGGTGTGTAACTGAACATGCAGTTTGGAGGCAACGTTGTTGGAGTCAAATTCTGTTTACAGACGAGTCCGGAAACAGTCTGGATGTGATATGTGATGTGTTTTCGCATGAAAAGGAAGAAGCACTCAAAATAATCCCACAGTCGTTCGTGAAAGATCACATTACAGACGGGGTGGGTTGATGCTATTCGCTGGAATCAGCATAAGTTGAAGTCCGGTCCTGCATATCATTCGGAATGGCACTTTGAAGGTCCGAAGTTATACAGACGAGATATTGAGCCCTTACGTCGTATTTTATGTTGCAGAAATTAGTGATTTCTTCTTTTCCATGCATGATAATGCCAGACTTCATATAGTTGATCTTGTGAAAAACATGCTTGAAGCTAAAACAATACAGCGTATGGAATGACCAGCCTGCTCTCCTGACCTAAATCCGATCGAGCATGTTTGGGACATACTCAGACGACGCATTGCTGCGAGACCGAGGCCTCATTTTACTGTCCGGGACATGGAGATTGCAACTCTTGATTAATGGAACAGTATTCCCCAAAGTCTTATCGATAACCTCATCGCATCCATGGAAAACAGGTGTGCAGCAGCCTCTGCTGTCCGAAGAGACCCCACGCCATATTAAAAATCTTGCATCATTTCTAAACAATACTTTTTTTATCATTTACATGAAACTAAATTGTTGCTCTAAACCATCTTTTCATGTTCCGTTCACCTTTTCAAAGAATAAAAGGTCCCTTATAATTTTTCTGCGTCTTTTTTTCTGTATTGCGCATTGATACACGTGTACTATCCATTTTATGCCCATACATGGCAGTCTTGAACTGTTCTCTTCGCTTTTGTGCTTGCTACCCTAATTTTTTTTTTAGCAGTGTATATTATGACTCTTAGCTTTATATTAAAGATTTTCACATTAGAAAATTACTTATGTCAAAAAAGTGCTACAAGAAATAGCAACAAAAAAAAAAAAAAAAAAAAAAAAAAGAAAGAAAGAAAACCTAAAATTTACAAATGTTCTAATTGTAATTAATTATTTTTTTAAATGTTATTTTAATGAATTTTAAAAGCACTTTTCTACGTTTTATGGTGGTATAAAAAATATTTTTCTCTATGTGCAAATGAAGACATTTAAATTAAGTTTGAAAATTAATCATATGTAATTATGATTCAGTGCAATATTTAAATCAATCAAAAAATGAAACATTCTGTAGAGTAACGGAAATTTACATTTATGCGTCTAATTAAATAGATTTTAAGAAACAGTTTCAAATCTCCCAAAAGATTTCAAAAATCGCTCAAATTCATTAATCTAATTATTCACTCTCAGTGTATAAAATTTATATGGATGCTTCAAGTATATTTAAATGTTTATTCACTAATGTAAATATTAACCCTATCTAGCATAGATATAGAGTAAACTCTGTCTGAGGCGGAATCGATTGGGACCGAGAAAACTTTCCGTAGTAGATAATATTCCACCTTAGAGAAATTTTACTCTATGTCTATGAATTCACAGGGACTTGAAAATCTGTCCGAGTGAGAGAGATTTTCGTCTTACACAGAGTACGCCTTATAGAGAGTTTACTGTATTTTGAGTACAAAAAAATTAATATATAATTGAAAGGACATTATAAAATGAATGATGAGTAAGGTGAACTCTTCTGCTGCTAATTCCATACAGAAAATGTGCATTACTTTCAGATTAATGTATCTTTTACATGTCTTTTGGCGTCTTTGTGATTTATGCATCCTCATTTAGTACTTCCAACTGCTACCATTTGTCCATTAAATAGCACCAATTTCAGTATTTATGCATGGATATGATAGATTTTGAAAGAACGCAAGTCTTGGGAATATTTTATTGCTGTTGTTTGTGACATTTATTTATTTTTACATATTGTCCAAATTTCAAATATATATTTAATTATTATACGTTATACATAATAGTTTCTAAGAATAAACACATTAAAATTATTAATTTTACCGACGATAAAAATTCCTTTTAATATTGTTTGGTGTTATTTCCTTTGTAATTAAATAAACTACAACCACTTGTGAGAAACAGTAAGAAAAAAAAGATAAAATGTTCTTAATGTAGGAAGATATAAGTACAAAAAAACAATTATTTTGAGCTGCTCACTATTCCAAAAAACATTCTTTATCTTCTGAAACTAATATATATAAATGCAATGTTTCTTCTGCTCTACAGATTTCCAGAAATGTTTGCCAGTAGTTTTTATATTGTATTAAACAGTTTTCTAAACTCGAAATATGGGTTTTTCGGATGCTTCCAATTCTCAAGAAACATTTTTATTTTCTGCATATACATATATATATATATATATATATATATATATATAGTGTACCTAAACCCATGGTACATATTTTAGGGAGTGACAGAACACAACTAGACAAGCACACAGCACCATACAATCCATTATCGGATCGTAAGCCGTAAAGCGCTAGAGGGCGCCTCCAAACGACCGCAATAAAAAGGCTGTTCAGCGTAGCTGTCTTTATTCGCTCTGTGGATCATTCATGAGATGGATGTGTAGTCAAATCAGAAGACGGATGTTTTATTTGCATTTGCACATTTTTGTTTGTTATTCACTTGTGTAAAAAGTAACGGGAAGTCCGGTAATATGGCACAGCTGTTTAGCTGTTTAATAGTTCTCAACTGAAGCAAGGATATCTGCGTGCACGTATGCTTGTACCACAATACCTCTTTAAATGTAAAAGTGGAACATTACATTTTTATACATAAATGATTTTTTATGGAAAGTTAAATCAGTAGTTCTTATTGCAACTGAATTATCCTTACAAATATCTCGCAAAAAACTCCAACATAGCGTGTGTGTGACACAACAATCCTGCAAATGATAAATATGATTGGAAATTTTTAACCATTTCTTGGGATGTATCTTTGGATTAACGATATAAAGAAACCTCATGTAAAACAGATAACAGGACCTTTCTTTATATTGTGTTTTTAATTAAATGTCTATAGATCTATTTTTCAACTGTAAATGGAATTTATAAGTTACTTTAAAATCATTTAATGTTAGAACCTAGAATTGAAAACTTTATGAAATAATATACATTAAGTTATTTACATTAATGTATATTACTACTAATGTATATTACTAATGTATATTACTATGTATTAATTACATTAAGTATTATACAACAAAGTTGTGTCGCACATTAAATGTGTACATTCGGAATAATAAAAATTTATATATATATATATATATATATATTTATTTATTTATTTATTTATTTATTTATCTATTTATTTATTTATTTATTGTGAGTTAGTTATTTTTAATATACAAAATGATAAGAAAAAATATCTAATTGCTGTATAATATTTTATTTTGTAAACTGCAGCTTTGCATTATATTTCTATAAATTTATGAAAAGAAATATTAATATTTTACATGTACGTGTTTATAAAATTAAATTAATTTGAATTATATTTGAACAAAGACAAAAACCACATATTTACTTATTGATATAATTATTAATTAAATTTTTAAGTGCATATTGCATTTGCATTAACGTGATAGAAAAAACTGAGAGTGAATTAAAATAATTATATATTAAAAAAAATAGTAAACCCTATACGTGTTAAAATATTATGCATATTTCTTGTAATAAAATGTGGATTCATATTACCGCAGCATAACGGGAGAAAATTAAAAAAGAAATCTCAAATCATTATCTCTTAAATTTACGATGGGTAATATATAACCGTTACCCTATAATATTCTTCTACAATGTATTGAATTCTTATAGTGGAATGTATCCTTCGTGGCTATCTAATAAGAGGACAATGCAGTATAATAAAAAAAATCGTATTGAAAATTTTCTCTTTCAAACTATATTAAAACTTTTTTTTCTCTTCTCCCATAACTTCATTTCGAAGTATGACATCGGAAAATGAAACTTTTGTGTTCATTAATAATATGAATGTTAAAAAATGCTTTGTAAAAAGATAGACATAAAAGCGAAATGAAATATTAGAACCTAAGATATAGTGTGATTGAAGGTAAGGTTATAAAAAGAAAAGTGACTTCTAGTTATGATTGTATATGTTTCAATAACTTTTCAAGTTAACAGTTATTTTCAAGATAAGAATAAATGGGATAATTAATATATACAAGTATGAGAACAAAATTATCTTATTACTGCATAATATTTTATTTTGTAAAATACAGCATTGAATTCTATTTCTCTATATATTTTCAAAAAATAATAAATCATTCACGTGTTAAAATATTCCATATCTCCATAGTTTTTATAATAAAATGCGGATTTTTCATATTACCGCTACATGACTGGAGAAAATTAGAAAAGAAATATCGAATCATTTTCTCTTAAATTTACGATGGGAAATATCCCGTTACCCCCTAATATTCTTCTACAATTTATTGAATTCTTGTAGTTAAACGTATCCTCTGCGGCTATCTAATAACAGAACAATGTGGTATAGTAAAAAAAAAAAAAAAATATCGTATTGAAAACTTTCTCTTTCAAACTACATTAAATCTTTTTTTTCTCTTCTCAGATAACTACGTATCGAAGTATGACTTTGGAAAAGGAAACTTTTGTGTTCATTAAAGATATGAATTTTAGAAGATGCTTTGTAAAACGATGGGCATAAAAGTGAAATAAAATATTAGAGCTTAAGGTATAGTGTGATTGAATCTAGCGTTATAAAATGAAAAATTACTTCTAGTTATGATTTTATATGCTTCAATAAATTTTCAAGATGACAGTTATTTTCAATATAAGAATGTATGGAATACAATAACGAACAAAGAAAACATGAAACATAGTACAGAATTACATGTACTTTCATCATGATATTTAAGGGGTCCGTGGACCTTTATTTGAGCAAAAATCGACCCCAAAATCGACATTTCTTTTTGTGTGTATTATTATTATTCAATTCGTACTAAGTCATTCGTGGAAAAACGCATGCAGATGCGATTATTTTACGCAAAGTTACAAGTGGTGTAATTTTGTTCACAAACTATTTTTGGGGCTTTTAATATACTTTAAATCTATTTTTCTCAATACTGGTGTTTCAGTACTTTTTACATTTTTGAAATGCTTCTTGCTACAGTTAAACTTACACAATGTGCAAAATTACTTAAAAGATGACACAGTATTTAAAAATGTTAAATTATTTTAGTACCTTAGAAATTTCAACTATAAAAACATATTCTTCTTCAGAGGAATATATGAAATACAACAGTTATTGACGCCTAATTTTCAAACAAATTAAAAAAAAAAAACTAAATTCTGGGTACCCAGAATTTGGCTGAGTTTACTTAAAGAATGACAAAACGTTATTTTTCCACTTCCCTATATCCATGTTTTATTTTCGCAATGTTTCCGGATCTATAAATTAACTTCCACTTTCACTGCTTTCTTCACCATCGACGTGAATTTTGAAAATTAGGCGTCGATAACTGTTGTATTTCTTATATTCTTCTGAAGAAGACTATGTTTTTTATAGTTGAAAGTTCTAAGGTATTAAAATAGTTTAACATTTTTAAATACTGTGTCATATTTTAAGTAATTTTGCACATAGTGTAAGTTTAACTGTAACTTTTAAGATGAATTAAGCATTTCATTTCTATTTATTTATTTACTGATGCTCCTTGCTGCTTAATTTTTAATGAAAATTCATGAAACTGATAAGGAAGAATTCTGCTATTACTTAAACAGAAACTGTGTATGTATTTTAAAATTCAACTTAATCAAGACAATCAAATTCAATTTTTTATTTATTATAAAACAGAATTTTGATGAAAATCGATATGGAATTCAAAAATAAATCTTTAACAAATTAACTATTTGAGGGATTAAATAATCGATACACATATTTGTTTGCAATAGTGTTCTACGTGATTAAAATTCAAAATCGAGGAAATATCTCAAATATTAAGACACAGGGGTATTTTCAAAATTTCCTTTTAAAATTTTTAATTTTTTAAAACAATCTTAAAATTATAATAAGTTTGGAATTTTTTTTTAAGGTGTTCTACATACTTAAGGAGAAATGTATATTTGCACAAAATTTCAAGTCTCTATTATGAAAATTAATTTTTTTTAAACGTTCACCGCCCCCTTAATGTTTTCTCGTTTTATTATTTATTTAAATTGTTTGACAAGGTAGAGTTAAAACTTAATATTCTGACATGTTATATTTTAAATGCTTAGGTATTTTTAAGTATGTCCGCATTTTTTAAACGATCCTTGATGATAGGTTGATTTAATGCGTAAAAATTATTTATTCGATATTTCCAACGTCAAACACAAAAACAAATAGTTTTTTTTTTTTTTTTCTTTTTTTTGTTGTTGTTTTTAAACAGCGCTTTATATTTAATTAGCTGTATATTATAGTTTCTATGTGACAAAATGTGATTAAAAAGGACAAATATACATGGGTTAGATTAATTTTAACACAATTATGCTATTTGGTAAACAAATCATATTAGATGTAAATTTCCAACTAGGCGAAAATGTCCTGATCCTGGTCCGGACATTTTTCGCCCAGTTGGAAATTTACATCTAATATACATGGGTTGTTGTAATACTATAAATCTTGAATACCTGCCAGCTTTTCTTTCTGATAATGTATAAAAAAATAACGATTGATTGCCTTAAGAAAAAGGATTATAATGCAGTAAGTAGTATAATTAAATTTTCACAAATTTTATTTTTTTAAATACAATGTTTTTTTCAAAAGAATAAAGTGCTTTATGTTGTGTGAAATTGGGGTATGATTATGGGTATTATAAGTGTATACGAAATATTTGTATATGGAAAGGGTAATTTTTTTTTTTTTAAAGCGAATTGATTGTTTTAAGCAGTTGACTTTTAAACCATTCTTTGAACTAAAATAATTACAACCGTTAAATCTAATTTGTTTGAGATTCTTTAACTGTTGAGGGGGTAGGATACCTTCAAACCATCAAAATTTTCGAATTTTTTTAAATACATATTTTGATTCCGTAATCATTTCTCAACAATGCGCAAAAAACCAAATTAAAAAATTCCCATTAGTTTCCTAATTATGGCAGTTTTATTATGACCACATATTAAGACTACATGGGATAATTAAACTTTGCGTTGCGTTTATTCAAAACGATGAATTTTGATACTGCGCGCAGTGTTACTAAAAAACTATGCATGGCAATCAAAAGAATTTTTTTACCACATATTCTTTTATGAATTATCTACAACTTAAAACCAGAAAAATGTAAAATTTTATTTTTCTTCTGTTTTTGTACTTGGAAAATACTTTTCAAAATATGAAAATTTTTAATTTTTTGTTAATTTTTTAATTTAGTCAATATTTTTTACAAATATTCTGGTTTTAGTATAAAGGTATCTCTATTATGCATTTAGTTTCACCAAAATTTCCTCTTTATATGCATATTTTCAGATTTTATCATGCGCGCAAGATTTTTTTTCTCTTATTATCATATATTTTTAAACTTATCATTTCAATATTTATTTATGAATTTGAAAGTATATGTATACTTTTAAATATAAATTGAAATACAAGCTTTACATTTAAATGAAGTTTGATTTTTATTTTTGATTTATTACACAAGTTTTGAAGCTTGGAACATAGTGATATTTTTTACTTTTTCGACGAGTTCAAAGGTACCCTACCCCGTTAAATGATTGAGAATTAATGCAGATAATGTTGAAAAAGAAATTGAAACATGCACGATTAATTTTTATTTTATAAGTGGGTTAAAAGGGCGCATTCAAAGATGAAGAATTCTTGACATGAATTGTATTCATTTATGAGGAACTGTGTTACATCTTTGGAAAAAAAAAATTGTACATTTACGTTTTAAGCATTTCTATTTCTTTTCTTTGCACAGTTGACTTTTTTTTACGTTCTTTAAAATATGATTTAAGCAAACATGTGAATTGTATTCATTTTTAAGGAACTGTGTTACATCTATCTTTGGAAAAAAAATTGTACATTTAAGTTTTAAGCATCTCTATTTGTTTTCTTAGCACAGTTTTTTTTTTTTTTTTTTTTTTTTTTTTTTTTTACGTTCATTAAAATAGGATTTAAGCAAACATATGAATTGTATTCCTTTATGAGGAACTGTGTTACATCTTTGGGGGGGAAAAAATGTACATTTAATTTTTAAGCATTTCTATTTGTTTTCTTTGCACAGTTGATTTTTTTTTTTTTCGTTCTTTAAAATATGATTTAAGCAAACATGTGAATTGTATTCATTTATGAGGAACTGTGTTACATCTTTGGAAAAAAAATTTGTACATTTAAGTTTTAAGCATTTCTATTTTTTTCTTTGCACAGTTTTTTTTTTTTTTTTTTTTTTACGTTCTTTAAAATAGGATTTAAGCAAACATGTGAATTGTATTCATTTATGAGGAACTGTGTTACATCTTTGGGGGGAAAAAATGTACATTTAAGTTTTAAGCATTTCTATTTGTTTTCTTTGCACAGTTGATTTTTTTTTTTCGTTCTTTAAAATATGATTTAAGCAAACATGTGAATTGTATTCATTTATGAGGAACTGTGTTGCATCTTTGGGGAAAAAATACATTTAAGTTTTAAACATTTCTATTTCTTTTCTTTGCACAGTTGATTTTTTTAGGTTCTTTAAAATATGATTTAAGCAAAGATGATTTATTTTGATATTAAACATGTTGCAGGTATGCAGTCACTAATGGCACGGGTGATTTCGACACCTTTGTTATATTTACTATTGCTCATCTATAATGATATAAAAAGAAAATTTAAAAGCAGTGCCATAAAGGGTGAAACGAGAAACAAAGTAAATTAAACAAGTTGGAAATTGCTCGTCAAACGTGGCAAATGACGTGCGTTCGTACTATATCTAGTTTTATAAATATTTTTTTTCACCGCGTATTGTAATGAATGTATATTTTAATGCACTTCACAAGTCCATATCAATTTCATTCTGTTCGAAAGGCTGTAACATCATTAAAATGCACATGAAATAATTTTTTTCCCATTGGCCTCAATGTAACGGAAATTTTTTGACTGTCTCTCTAATTAAACTATACATCCGATTTTCATAAAATTTGAAATGACTCGACAATATTTTATAACAATTATATATTTAAAATTTCAGACCACTCGGTTGGGTAGTTTTCGCTCTGTTATATGCGGACAAACGGACGGATTGAACGACGACTATAGGTTCTACGTATTTATATAATTACGAACGCACACACACACACAAAAAAAATAAAGATTGAATGAAAAAGTCTACATAGTGTTTGTTATAGATTTTTGACAGTGTCAATATAACATACAGAGTGTCCATAAAAGATTATCCAAATTATATATTTTAATAGTATCAACTGTAAGTGTTGTAGAATGTTTGTTCAATGTCACAAATAAAGTAACTCAATCAGTTTTAGATAAACGCATGCGCGAGTACTGATTTTATATTTACTGGCTTGCACGGCTACAAATGCAAAATGGCGACTCCTCAGCGTAAAGCGTTATTGCTTGGCTGAAGATTTAAAAGCCGTTAGAACCATGCAGTTTTTTTTTCATTTGGGGCTTTATAAAAGATAGTAATTATTTTCCCGCTGTTATTAAAGTATTTGCCATAGTTGAGACACATAATTGAGGAGGCTATTGCATCTGTTCTGCGGACTTGCTAACCAAAGTGTGGGAAGAATTAGTCTTTAGGATGGATGTGTGCCGTATAACTAAAGGTTCACACATTGAACATTTGTAATATAAACTAGTTAGTTTACCTTCCATTTTATGTATGATTTGTTGTAAATAGTCCAAATTAAGCTGTAAAAACTGTATATTGAAAACTGTGCATTGAAACTGAGACAGTCTGTTCTTGATAACCTGTTTATTAATTACATAAACAGGGTTCTCCAAAGATTTAATATTTTAACAGAAGTTACCTTTTAACAAGAACTTAAGTGGTCTTGTACCTTTTAAACGCGACGAAAATTAACGAAAAAATTCAAAGTTTGAATTAGTCTATCTTCAAAACCTTTTTATGTATAAACATGAAATTTTGGATATTGTTTAAACACATTGTGCTTTGTATTATACTACCATTAGAAATTTATTAACCCTTTACAGAATTTGTGTATTGTTGAAATCAAAATAGCTCTTTTTTTTACCCCATAAGTCATTGCGCGCATGATATCTTGAGAGAGTATGTATGGATTGGCATGAAATTTGGTAAATATACTAAACCTATATGTGTGTTTAAAATTACCTACTCTTAGACTAAAATTATTTCATTAACTATATAAAAAATATATTTTCGTAAAAAAAATAAAAATAATTGCATTTTCTATGAAACTAAATATTCATAACTAAAACTATTACAATTGTAAATACTTAAAAGTGGATCATTTTAAACATACATATTTGTTTAGTATTTTTACAAAATTTCATGACAATCAATGCATACTTTCTCATGAAATAATGCGCGCAATGACTTATGGGGTATTAACATATTAAAAAGCACAATCTGTTTAATCAATATCCAAAATTTCATGTTTATACAGAAAAAGGTTTTGAAGTTAGACTAATTCAAACTTTGAAGTTTTTCATTAATTTTCGGCGCGTTTAAAAGGTACAAGACCACTTAAGTAAAGAGTATTATGACTTATTTAGTGTTGTGATTTCTTGCTCAAGTCATTAAAAGCGCTCTTTTTATAAACTTTTTTTTTTTTTTTTTAAAGCATGCATTTTTTTATGTTTTTCATTTTTAAAAATATATTTCGCGTTTTCATTGTGACGGGCATTGGCTAAAGTTTGAAAAGTAGTAAGTATATAAAATTTTTTATCATCTGTTTTTTTCTGTTATGAATTGTACTAATTGCCTGATATTTATGCATTTTTAATAAGAGTATATAAGTTTAGTCAATTTATTATGTTCGTTCTGCCAAATAATAGCTCGATGTTTTTCAATAAGCAAAATATATCCCGGACAATGTCGGAGAAGCACGGATAAATTTTCTTAATTAATAATGGATCAAAATTCAAAATAACCAAGAATCATTAAATAGTGCGAGTAGAATAACATACTGCCCTTCAAAGCTTATATTTTATTACTTATTCATTTTAATGCTAAGTAAAAAAAAGAAAATAACTTCCATTTGACAAAACTCCATGCTTATTTGCGTTGCAACTTAATAATTTAAAATCCTACATTTCTCTAAATAGGTGGAAATTTAATTAGACATTTACATTCGAATTCCATTTTAAAAGAAATTGTAATTTAAATGAAAGACATGCGCTATAATTTATTTGGAATGATTTATATGTTTGCTTTTAACTAATTACACAATTATACAAAAGATATATCGTTACATTACTCTAAAATTAATTTTCTTTTATATTTATTACAAGGAAATTATTACTTCAGTTTATTCAAGTTGTATAGATGTGCAATTAAAATATGTTTAATCGTACAACCGTTTTAATTTGTAATCTCAAACACTCTGTTACAAAACAATATATGCTCTGAGAAATAATTGAGCCAAAGTTACGAAACTAGGCGTGTTGATGGGATTTGAGGAATTATGTAAATGATTAGTATTTCAGAACCAGTGGCCAATGGGAGCTTGTGCAATGCTCATTTAAATTGCGCAGCAGGTACAATTTAAAATTCGGTACTCGAATTCACAAGTAGTTAGAGCTGGGCTACGAATGTTGATACATAGGATTTGAAAGAATGATACCATTAAGACGTACTCAACGTCTCTATGAACAGTACTCGAACCATATACCTTTAAAACAAGTTGGAAACTGCTCGTCAAAGGTGGCAAATAAGGCGCGTTCGTAATACAACTAGTTTTTTATGGTAATTTTTTTGCACCGCATAGTGTAATGAATGTATATTTTACTGCACTTCATAAGTGCATATCAATTCCATTCTTTTCGAAAGGCTGTAACATCATTAAAATGCACTTGAAATAATTTTTCCCCTTGACCTTAATGTGGCGGAAAACTTTTCACTGTCCCTGTAATTAAACTATACATGCGATTTTTATAAAATTTGAAATGAGTCGAGAAAATTTTGCAACCATTACATATTTAAAATTTCAGACCATTCGGGAGATTGTAACATCATTAAAATGCACTTGAAATAATTTTTTCCTATTGGCCATAATGTAACGAAAAACTTTTGAGTGTCCCTGTAATTAAACTATGCTTCCAATTTTCATAATATTTGAAATGACTAGACACAATTTTGCAAAAATTATATATTTAAAATATACGACTATAGGTGCTACGTATTTATATAATTACGAATGCACCTAAAAAAGGGTTAATCCAACAGACGTATCATCCAGCATTTTGCTCAAAGTGATATTCTAGTTTCGTGTTGTTGGCATCTGTGGATCAAAGATGGCACGGTCAGCAGCTGCAATTACTCTGGACGCCCACGGGCTAGAAATGCGTGAGAGAATCGAGCAATCAGAACACCAGCTACATCTACATCGACAATATCACTATAATCTATTCGATGTCGTTTGCCAATATATATAGATGCAGTGTTATCAAGGCATACCATCCGTAGATGACAGATCGACTCTGGTCCAAGCTTTCGACATCTATTTAGACAGTTACTTCTAACCATTCAACATAGGAAATGCCGATTCAGTATCGATCTCGAGCAAATTGAGCAGTGCCTGATTAGAGAACTGTGATATTCGGCGACGAATCCCGTTTTTCTCTCATTGCTTATGAATACCGTACGTGTGTGCAGACAGATAGGTCAGAGGTTCAATCCTTAAATTTTGGCAGAGAGGCATACTGTCAAATTTAGTGACATTCCAGGGAAAAATGTGCGGGGGCAGCTGAACACTTTAACTCACTTATACTTTGTGAGCCATAAAGCTATCTATATACTTGCACCGACCACTGCTGGTCACCGTGTTGTGACCAGCAGTGGTCGGTGCACGTATATAGATAGCTTTATGGCTCACAAGTACGTAGACGACATTTGGCAGCCGCTGGTACGGCCTATTCTATCAAGTCGGCATAGTGCCTTTATCAACAAGATAAAGCTCGGTCACATACTGCATTACTCTCGCAACAATGACTAGAATAATATAATGTCCTTCCATGGCCTGTCAGGTTACTAGATCTTTGGGACATGTTGGAAAGGTGATTTCATCCGTTTTTGAATCGTACCGAATTAGTTTATCAGTTTCTACACTTGTGACAGAATTTACTGAAGGAGTACACCGACAAGTTAATACACTCCGTGCCTCACTGAGTACCAGCCTTTATGGCTAGCAAATGCAGTTATATACAATACTGATTTTCATTTTTAATTGTTAAGCCCATACCCGCTTTCTTTCGCATTCTGGATACCAAATTACAGATATCGGGACTAAGTCTTTTCATTTTAAAACTTTGTTAAACAATTCTGCAGAAATACTTAAATAAAATCCACAAGTCAACAAACGATGATACACCCTGTAGAAAACTGTAAGTAACTGATAAATACAACTGCTTCCAATTGCTAAAGCGACATTTCTAATTTCACTAGACTTCTGTTCTAGCGTCCTTCAGAGCCGTTCTGATTGGCTGGCCAGCTCCAGATGAAGTGGCCACACGCCCGAGCATCGTTTGCACATATTCGGATATTTGTTTTCAGCTATTTCGTTTATGATGCTACATAAGTTTGATTTGAATAAATTATTTTTCATTTTTAGATGATGAAACTGCTATTTTCTACTTGAAAGTATTCAAAAATACCTGTATAAAACAAACCTCCGTCATTTCCACACTACAACCATTTTTTCCCCAAACCTTTTAAGATAGTCATAAAGACTGTTTCATAATTTTAAATGTTATTTATATTAAAAATTATTAAAAAAATTATAATTTATAATAAAAACGCATTTTCACTTATAAAACGTTGCAGTTGCAGGGAGAATTTGCATATCTAAATCATGAAAAAATATAAAATCAGAAATTTTTTTCTTTTATTTGGGTGGAGGGGGGAATAACCTTCTAACTGTCCCCTGAATTTGCAACTGAATCCTCCTATACCTCCATGAAACATATTTAAAAATTCCATATTCAGTGCTAAAAAAAATACTTTTCAGGGTTATTTTTATTATCAGGGTTACAAAAATAAATAAATCAAAAATAACCCTGGTTTTATATTTTTTTCATGGTTTAGATATCCAAATTCCTCCTGAAACTGCAACGTTTTATAAGTGACAATGCGTTTTTAATATAAATTATACATATATATATTTAATTTTTAATATAAATAACATTTAAAAATTATGAAACAGTCTTTATCGTAAAAGGTTTGAAAAAAACAACAAAAAAAAAAACAGTTTTAGTATGGAAATGATGGAGGTTTGTTTTATACAGATATTTTTTAATACTTTCAAGTATAAAATAGTTGTTTCATCATCTAAAAATGGAAAATAATTTCTTCAAATCAAACTTATGTAGCATCAGAAACGAAATATCTGAAAACAAACATTCGAATATGTGAAAACGGTGCTCGGACGTCTAGCCACTTCGTCTGAATCGGGCCAGTCAATCAGAATGGCTCTAAGGACGCTAGAACAGAAGTCTAGTGGAAATAGAAATGTCGCATTGCTAAATCAGAATTTTTTCATAATCGGTTACAGTTAATCTGTTTCTAAACAACTCACCTTGACATTTTGTTTACAGTTACACATATTTTAACCTTAAAAAACAATTCAACCTACAAATGGTCCTCGTAATTACCAGTCTAGGGTGAAATCATTTCTTGACGTCACATTCAAGTTCTAACAGAAATAAACGCACTCCTTCATGTCTAAATCACCTGTTATAGTAATTTAGAAAAATGTAATTAAAAGAACATTTAAAAAAAAATTGGTGTTCCCAATTAAAATAATAAATTAAAAAAATAATTATTAAGCGATATAATCATTTAAATTCACAAAGATAAAAATAAATTTAAGCTCATTAAAAATTTTATTGAGACCCTCGTCTTTCAACACGTTCTCTCCTGTTTGATCGACTCCCCTTCCTCTCCCCGTCGCATGAACAACCTCTCGGGAAAACCGAAACTAACATTTCCCCCACTACTGCTCCTACCTCCTCAAACATCCAGAAAAAAATTTCAACTACCGTTATCTTATACGATAAAGTCACGTGACATCCCCCCTACCCCCCCCTCCTAAAAAACCGCCCGTGCCTTCTAGAGGGATAAAAACAAATCTCATCTTATAGTTCATGTTCGAACACACCCCTTTTGATTGACAGGTGGACCCCCGTACGAAAAAAAATCACCCTTTTATCCTAAAGTACAATCAAGTCAGGTGACTCTCCTCCCCCATTTCCTCCCCCTACTCCTGAAAATGAACCCTGCCTCCAACAACAAAAACATCACCCCTCCTCTAACAGTACATGACCGGACACGTCCTCTTTTGATTGACAGTTGACATATCACTTTTGATTGATATCTTGTCACGCCCCTTTTTTGTAGCTTATAGTGGTGCCCTTACTACTTTTGGTGCTACTAGTCATTAAAATGTTTTTTTTTTCTTTTATTTTCTGAATTTATTTTCTTATATATCCAAACACTATTCAAATACCAAGGTCCATGGTCGTGTTTAATTTTGTTCTGGGTGCATATATTTTTTTGCAATAGAGTGTATAATAAAGAAAAATATGTCTATCATAAAGTAGGACGCATATTACTATTAAAATATACTAGCAGAAAGTTTAAAACTATGCAACTAGTTCACAAAAGCACAAACGTGCATTACACGTCTTTCCTGTTCAAGTGGTAAAATAATTTATTCGAAATTTAAATAATTTAATTTATCAAATAAATTATTTGTTTAATTTGTTGATGATATTTGCGATATTTATGAATCGTCGAACAAACGTACATTATTGAAAAATATTTTTTATATTACACTGCATTATTGTAATTAGAGAAAAATGGATAAAACTTCTCTTTAGTGCTGTATGTAAGCTCAAAAAATTGTTTTTCAATGAAGTCAAACACACTCAATGAATATGTATATATTTATTTTCTCGGGTTTCTGAATAAATCAGTCATTTCAGTAGTAGATTATTTCGTCATTTACCGAATTTTCTTAAATTTGATATATTTAGGTTTGCCTATGAAAATAAAACGTTTCAATTTATTTATAAAATATATTCAAAACATTTCTCTCAACTTTAATTTTGTTTATAAAGTTTTTACGACATGTTAATAAAACGAACACAAGAAATTCCTTTTGAATATAAATTCTTTCTATAAGACATTTGCTTTAAATTAACTGCTCAAATTCCAATATTGTTTTATATACGATAGAAGATATATCTAACAGCATATTAAACAATTCAACTTTCAATTTATTGATTATTATTATTATTATTATTATTATTCTGCAAAAATTTTTTACTGTCTGAAAAAAAATAATTGTGTCTAAAAAACAAAAAAATAAACTGATTGCAAATTACGCTAATTATTCATAATGAATTATGATTTTTATGGCTGCAAAAAGCTTTTTAAGCCGTTGCTATAAATGGAAGAATGTGTTTGCTGAAATTGAATAATAAATTAATGAAAATACCTTATGTAAAATTACTTTATGAGTAGTTAACTTTCAAAAGAGATTAATCATATTTTCAAAATATTTTCATTAATTTCCTTTGTTTAAATAAAATATATTTTTTTTTTTGACATTTATGATTTATGTCGAGAAATGTTTTGTTAATATTATGT
The DNA here is from genome assembly GCA_963932465.1 of Maratus speciosus. NCBI lineage: Eukaryota > Metazoa > Arthropoda > Arachnida > Araneae > Salticidae > Maratus > Maratus speciosus. The sequence goes on along the minus strand of OZ010786.1, from coordinate 537,165,556 downwards.
ATCAAAATATTTCAAGTACTGTGATACTGAAAAAAAAAATTCTTTCTACAGGAAATTATTATTTAATTCGTCCATCAACATCGAATAATTGTTCCAGAAGGATAATAGAATGTTTTGAAGAATATTTTGAAGAAACGTATTTTACAAATTTATGGGATTATTTTCCTGTTCTACGTATTGGTTATGAAATTAAATATATATTTTACCTAGTTGCAGTAGTACGTTTGACATCATATTTGTCAAACAACATATTTTTATGAATTGTTCCAGTAATAAAATATTCATTAAATTCTTTATACTTAAATAAAATCGTGCAATTTAATACTAATTTTCGAAATCATACTTTTGTATTACATTTTATGCTCTTATATTTTCTTTTCGCGTTGAATTTGAGAAAATGAATTTATTCTTCCCGCAAACCGGGGATAGATACACAACTCAATCACGTAAAAGCCTTATAATACTAGAAAAAAAAATGTGTTTATTACGAATGAACAAAAATAACTCATAAACAGGGGCACGCCAGCAGTATCCAGCGCACATGTGCAGAACTTCAATTGGCGCCTTATATCTCCGTCCAAAAAAAAAAACTTTCTATAAAAAATTATTAATATTTATGAATATATGGCTGGCATCCTTCTGGAGGTTTTCCCAGGTCAAAGTTTTTTGAACCAGAAACTTTATTTATTAAAATGAATCTTGTTTTTATTGGGTTTGTATTTATTTTATTTATTAAACAAAATTTCTGGTTCCAAACATGTTTAAGATTCTTGAAAAATAAGAAAGGTGGCAGCTATGTAAATAAAATTTGAAGCTTATCAAAGCCTGTGAAAATGGAACTTGTCTGTATCAGAATCATGCATTAAACGGTAAAATTTCATTATTCGATTGAAAATAACAATAATAATAGATTCTATACTAATAAAAGAAGGGTCTTTTTGACCTGTACAGTGGTGGAAAATTGGCGCAGAGGAGGAGCCTATTGACACCACTAAAATTTTATAGTATTCTTCACCTTAATAAAAACGCAGAAATTCTGTCATTAGATAAGTCGAAAAATACCACTAAAATTTAGTGGTGTGAATAGGCTCCTCCCCTGCGCCAATTTTCCACCACTGCCTGTATTTTCATGCCTATATTAATAAAAGAAAGACGATTTTCTTTACTCTGAATGTGTTGGCGATGGCTTTGAAAATCTACCACATGTAGAGTTCTTAAATTTGATTAAGAATAGGCGAAGTCCAAACTCACCCGAGTCTGAGATTTCTCATTTTTTGATAATTAGCCGAAATTTTAATTAAAAGCCATAATAATCATCGCAAAATGGAGAGCTTTCTTCTTTAAAACGATCATGCTGTCGATTTCCCTAGACGGTAAGCTGCCCACCATACTTAAGAAAGCGTACAATGCCCGTGCAATGCCAAGCGGGTCGGTTAGTAGGACATAAAATGCAGGGGAATTTAAAACTTTTTCCCACGAATGCTTATTTTTCCGTTCATATTACAGCCATGTTCTTTTGCTATTCTGGTCTCTGTAGCGTCTAAGGTTATATGTTATGCTAATAAGGATTCATATTTCTATACTTTCAACTTTATGTTCTGAATCGAAATTAACAATAATTACAATCATCATAGTTATTTATCAAGTATGTGATTAGAAACGAGCGCACGCAGGGGTGCGGAGAAATACCGTCCCTCTCAATCTTTGAAAAAGTAAGAATTTATTTGGACATTTACGGCCAAATTTAGCCTTTTTTCCCCTTTCTCTTCCCCTTTAACAATAATTCAGTTTTCGCCATGACTATAGGTCCAGAGTACAAGATAGTATAGATAGAAAATATTTGTTCGGCTCTGAGGTCTATGTTCTTAAAAAAACACACAATTTTTATCCAATACGTAATAGATTCTACAGAAGTGATTAATTATATTGTTTCAGCCGAATGTCAAAATCTTCACAAACGGCTGATGCTTCATTTTTACCAGTTATAATTTGTCCCATAGCATACGCCAGTGTCTCCAATCTAAAACCTCTAGATTGAACAGCATACTCATGGAAGTTCTGGTTTTACATTGTTTCTCTATTAGGGCTGTTCAACCGTCGAACGCGTCTCCTGCGGACACCATGGTAGCGCCCTTTGAAAGTTTTCTCCGCGCTCATTCTAATGTTTCCTCTAAGTAGCTATTTTTAAAATTAACAAGAAAGAAAAAAATCATGAGGAAAGCATAGTTTATGAAACAATTTCCAACGCATTCACAATAATGTAACAAAACTTCACCGTTTATTAAATTTAAATATGTCTCATTGAATCATTTGGAAAAGCATAACACATTTTAAAATCCAATTTCAGCAATCCTCATCTATAGTCGAAAAATTCTTTGAAACAACATGCATACAAAAATTTAGTTCAGTTAGGAAATACATACCACGGTTGAAAATTCCCCTTCTGCAATTTTCGCTAATAAGGAGAATGGTAAGTGAATTGTTTTATGCAGCCCTGTACCGAGGTATAGAATGTATACACAAGGAGAATCATACAAAAAATAGCTAAATTTAAAAGCGCATACCGAAACGGAAAACTCACTTCCATCTAATATTGCTCAAAGACATTGTAATCATTTTATTTTGAAATTCAGTGATTTATATCAATTTCAATACATTTGAAATAGTGCAATGTCATTAAAATATACTTGCAAACGATTTTTTTCCATTGTCCATAATCTAACGGAATTCTTTTCAGAGTCCCTTTAAATAAACTATTAACGCTACACATGTCATATTCAATACAGAATATGCCTTGGTAAACCTCATTAAAGTATATCTATTGCACGAAAATCCGAATACATTTACGTGAGTTAGAGGACGGACGAACGGACAAACCGAATTCATAAACACATTTCAACGATGTTGGAAAAAGTTAAAAATCTACTTTAAATGATGGTTTCTTTTCATTGTTAACAATGACTGTTATTTAATGTTAATTATTTAATGTTATAAACTTTTTATTTAGTGATTAAGATTTCTGGCCTCTTATCCTACAAAATTTTGAGATAGGTTGTCCATCAGAAGAATCTAATTTTAAATTTACTATGATTTATATTATTTCTGCAAATTATTTTTACACAGTTATTGAGTCTTAGGTGACTTATGGATATCACCGTGAGATGTATGTGCATCATAAAGACGCTGGTGACTTCTGACGGATAGTAATTTTCATCTAATTTTGACATAGATTCTGCAGTAAGGCAACAATTGCTATTTTTTAAAAAAAGTGGCATTTAGGCCCTATTGTAATAAAACTGTACTATGCTCTATGACTACTTTACAGAGAAACAATAGTGATGCCTGTTTTCAGCCATGTTACTTATGGCGCTTTTCATTGTTTGGAACTACATGAGGTGCGCCTCTGTTTATTCAAAGGTTGGACAGGTCTGCATCTAAATCACTTATTTAGTATACTCAGAAGCAGAATAACACTAAATAAATAAATACATAAAAAAGAATTGAATATTTATAAGTAAGTTTGTCTCACGTAAATCTACAAAACATAATTCAGATGTCAAGAAAATGCAATACATTTTAGTAAAGATTAAGATTTTTTTTTCTTTTAAGTATTTGCTCCTCAACTGAAATCTTTGGCGCCTTTACTACTTCGGCATCTGTGTGCTCCGCACACCTTGCACATTGGGTTGGTGCGCGCCTACTCATAAGTGTTATACTTGATGGTTTATCTAGGAACTTATTTTTAGCGCAGTTAATTGTCGCTCACTATGCAAAAACCAACAGTATTCTGCTGTCATGTTTATTGATTTCCAGTGTGCTTGTCCAGTGTAACAAAATGGATGATTTGCCAGTTGATAATTTCAGGAGCCATTAAAAATACAATATACTATAAAATCATATTTTTTGTATTCGAGTCGAAATTGTGTCCTAAGAATTTTTTTTTTAATATAGTTTCGTAAATTCTTATAAAAAAAAACAGAAAACCACATAATGTATGAATATATATATATATATATATATATATATATATCGCATGCGTCTATAATTGCTTTCATGTTGTCCACCATTTATGTGTTTAAATTTCAGATAAACGATGTAAAAAAAAAGTGTTTCTGAAAAAATAACTTATAAAATTGTTTAAATTAGCTTTTTTGTACTTTAAATTTGATATACATTCAAATACGAGTAATTTGATAATTAGAAAATAGAAATATATTAACATTAATGATTGGCAATATTTTATTCTAATCACATTTCTAATCTTGCTTTTTTTTTTCCAAATGCTATGAGCCTCACAGCAAAAACAGCTGCAGTCGCTTTAGAATGTCATTTTTCTTCTATAACAAAATTGATATTTAAACAATATCAAATATATGCTCAATATCAAATGAACTTTTTTTAAAACAAAAGAAAAAAAAGTTTTCGTGTTTTCTCCCCAAAACATTACTTTTGACGTGGTCAATTTTCCTCACTTTATATAAATAAATTTTTATTAAAAGCTATATTTATGTAACGTATAACTTTTTTTTAATGTATTATAGTCTTTTATATAAATTAATTTATTCGGCAACATTGTTTTAGTTAATGACATTGATAGACAAAATTACAGTACATATTTTTACATTCAGAACAACTAAATAGTTAATAGCATTACACTGCATCTGACTACATAATGTTTTACAATAATTAACAATTCATGCTTTATTGTCATTTGCAAAATATTTCAACATATGTCTTGTAAATTTGTTTATTCTAAATTGTAATTTAATCAGATGATACACATATTATTTTCTTTACTTAGCGGCATTATTGAATATTTTTTCCCATAATTTTTTTCTATAAATATTACTTTTCGGATAAAATGTTTTGTAAATTTGTAAATAAAAAAGTAAGAAAATTCTATTCACATTTCTATATAACACATGAACCGCTTGCTGTGTTTAATAATTGCCACTCTCCTGTACAGAAAAGTGCAGTCAGTTTGTCTTCAGGATTTATAAAAATATTACTTACAAACTTTATAACAACAATTAAAACTTAAAACAAAAAATATAATTTTTATGAGTTATTATTTTTGATTAATACAATTTATCATAATATTACATAATATCATTACGTATAAATTATTAATTTTTAAAATTAAAAAGTACTCTTCTAATTTCGTAATACCTTTTGAACATTAATGTGAAGAACAGTTAAACATGTTTCGTATATGATTCGAAAATTGTAGTAATTTCGTAAATAACACAATAGATTATGCATAAAATTTATGGATGATATTATTATTATTTAAGGTCGAACCTCTATTTAACGAATTCGCTAAATCCCGGAAAAATGTTCGTTATATGGAAAATTCGTTAAATAGAAAATTCACCTTTTAAAATACTTTAAACTACATAAAACAGATTTTAAATTCATAAACACTAAATATTTTTACTAAAAGTAATTAATCACATTTTTTTAATAAATTATATCGATTTGTTTTATTTATTTTACCCACCAATATCCATCATCAATTCATTTTTTCTATGTATTTAAATCTTTGAAATCTTCAAGGAAAACAAAACATTGTTCAGGAATACACTGTATTTTCTGTTTAAAGTAAATAGTTTTACATTAAAATTAACGAATTTTAATGACCTTATCGTATTTATTATTATTATAACAAATAATTTTAACCATACATTAACATATGCGTTCTTAAATTTTGTTTCTGAAAAACTCTGTTAATTTTGTCTGAGTTTTTTTCTTTTAAAAAGTGCTTTCTCTCATAATATGTCTCGCCTCTTTGCAATGCACCAAAAACACCTTCATGCGTATTTTCTTCTAACTATAATCCGCGTCGGATTGTTTCAAATTATTTTAACATTTCATCATACGAAGTTTTGTTAATTCCTGCATCATGATCATTTCCATCATCATCATATTCGTCTCATCGCAATTCATTGCTGTATTGGTTTATTTTTCACACTGTCAAAAATATCCAATTCGGATACTGTTTCCGAGGTCACAATTTCAGAATTAAGTGAAATAGAATCATCAATCAACACATCATGGTTTATTTCTTCTTTTTTTCAAATTTGTATCCACATTTTTTTAAGTTACTCTAAGGGATTATCGTCTTCGTCCTCCGTACTTACCCAATTTTCACTGCTGACAAAGAAGGTGCCTGGTAAAACCAGTTCAAGGCCATTGAACATCATAAAATGTGTTTAAAGAAAGAATAAGTTTGAAATGTCCAGAAAAATTTTGAGAAATAAGGAGAAAAAAAATTAGATCACAGGAAAAGTTCGTTAAATAGAGAATACACTTCGCTATTTGGAGGTTATTTAAGAAGAAATTTGCAAAATGTTCTTGGTTCCAAGGAAAAGTTCGCAAAATAGAGAAATTCGCAAAATAGAGGTTCGTTAAATACAGGTCCGACTGTATATTGACAATATTCTACAAATGCTTCTTTCTTTTCATATTTTTCTTTAAATTTAAATGTTTTTACAATTATAAACATACATGAATTTAACACAAGGCAACATTCAATACTACTAAGTTTGTCCAGAATGTTAGTATTAAATTTTCTTATGAAAAAAACAACAACATAAGAAATTCAATTTTAAAAACATTTCTTTCACTAATAAGTTATTTTCTGTAAATGCGATGTTTAAGATCAAATAATGTCCTCTACACTAAAAGAAAATTCTTTGGACGTGTAACATTGCATTTTTAAATTTATTTAAAAAAATCTGAAATACAGTGTAACATAAATATGTAGTCCTCGTTCTATGCTGATAGATTTTTATATTGGTAAAAGTTACATCTTTTTAAATCGTATGGGAACTGCTCGATAAATCAGATGCATTTCCATTTGAATTTCCCTGATACAATATATATTCAAGCGCATATAATGTGCACTTTTGATGAAAGAAAATTTCAAAATTTACAGGTACATTGTGTGATCTGTTAACACATGTTCGGTTAACGAACACCCCAAAAAACAATGCCAGAAAAGAAGCAATGCTGTGTTTCAGGTTTTCGAGCTGTATATAATTGTATATATTGTCGACTTTGAGAACATTTTAACATTTGTGTACGAATGGCATAATTAATTCATGGGCTACCGTGTGTTCGTGCTCTACATTTTAGGACACCCAAATTAGAAAGTGCAGATCAGAAACACAAATTTTTATATTTTGTGTCCATTTTTAAAGAAATATTTTTTATTGCAAATTAATTATATTAATAGAAATTTACTTGACAAATTATTAACAGGCACTAGGCTCCAATTGAATTTTATCGGGCACTGCAGTAAACAGGAACTTTTAGTGAACTAAGGTATTTTTTAATGGGTAAAATGATAAATTGAGATGAGTTAATGCCGTAATCGATGAATGTAATCCTAATAGGTTTTACAAAGGGTATGTCATTTATTTTTTAAATAAGCCACAAAACGGACAAAGCCATCAAAATTCGACCAGTCCATATTAGCCCTCTCGCTGCGCAGCCTGAGATATGCTCGGGCATACATTTTCCCGTCAAATTAATACTATTTGGTTATTCCCAGCAGTTATTTTTTAGCGAAACCTTTGTCAGATTTAATCAGGACATTTTCCTCGATTACGATGGTCAAATAGTTCTGCTTTAAAGAACCGGTGACAAACGATTAAAAATTCTCTAAAAGACGCTCATCGCGAAGAATTACGCAGCGAGAAGGTTAAATAAGGATGTATATTATCCCTATTATAAAGATTCCTATTATTTTTTTTTATATATTATTTAGCTTTTAAGAATGAATCATTTGAATTCCCATACAAATTAATACAAAATCTATTATCGGTTATCTAACAATTCGTTTTGCAAACATTCTTTTGGAACAAATCATGTTCGTTAACCCTTAAATGCGCGATTTTTTATTTTGTTTCGAAGAAAATATATATGGTTCTCTGAAAGGTTTCTTACACAGAAAAAATAGTGAAAGAAATCAGAGGTACATTTTCCATATAATAGGTCAATCTTTTCTTCTGTTTAACATCTGCAATGCGAGTAAAAACTAATGTCGCGTGGCTGTTTTATGCTAAAATATTGCAAATTAGTAAATATTTTAATACGCATGTCTTCAAATACCCTATTTTTTATAATTATTTATTCTAAAAAACTTAACTTTTAACCCTTTAAATTGCAAATTAGTAAATATTTTAATAAGTATGTCTCAAAATACCTTATTTTATATAATTATTTATTTTAAAAAACTTAAACTTTAACCCTTTAATTCCCATGATAGAATACGTTCTAGAAATTACGTAGTTCAGATAATCTGACTTTACACCAGAAAGTTTCAATGGTTAATTTCTCTTTATTTAAATGCGGAATGTCTGTTATTAATTAAACCAAATATTGCTATTTAAATGTTTCTGGTGTAAATTAGGTATCTACGAATAAAAAAAAAATCTATTAAATTCAAAACTCTGCTGTTTGCATATATGCAAAGCTGCGCACATCTTCCATCTGTTCGTTATATCCCAGTTATTAAAATGAAATATTTAAGAAATGAAATTTCTATATTAAGGAACCAGAGTCCGATTCGAAACGCTTTATGCAAATTCAAGCATATGGGCTTGGTATTTCCAGTCTCCACTTTGCAATTGCTAATTTTCTTATTGATTGTACGAGTTAATATACTTTTTATTGCAATTGCTGTTTCTTTTTTCACTCTAATTACCCCATAAAGGTTTTTTTTTTTTTTTTTTTTTTTTTTTTTTTTTTTTTTTTTTTAAGGAGACACGCGCAATAGACAAATTATCAAATAAATTAAAAGTTAAAATTATGTGTAGTTTAAAAGAAACACTCTTGTATACGCATTCAATGTTTCTTTTTTAAATCACGCCTATTGTTATTACTACAATTCTTTTTTTCTACCAGCCATATCATTTACAATATATTTGTGCGACGTGGTTAACGAACTGTATTATGCAGTATTTTATTTTAATGGTAGAAGGAGGAAGCAAGTGAATTTATTTAAAGCATATAATTTTTGTTTTAGATATGGCAACAGGAAAGGAAACTGAGGTATTGTTTAAAATATCTTTTTAGAATTTCTAAATCAATCAACGCTTAATCGTAAATTAATTAATTTAAAAATATTAACAACATATTTTTAAATATTACACTACACCTTCTTTTACTGATAGTATATTTAATACTCCTTTATCTTTGAAATGTTTCATTGTTGCTGTTTCATAGCCCTTTCGCGTATCATGGTAGCGTGAATGGGCGCATACCTTAATCTATTTTTGTTTCAACTCAAATACAATTGCACTCTCGTGTGAAAAAAAGTAAACATCCCATATCAACTCAGCAACAAATTATCATAAAAGAAAATAATTTGTATCAAACTATTAGAAGTGAAGTCTACTTTTATAATGATGTATATAAATTGGCTTAGGGGTTCATCTACATACAAAAACGAACCCAAACTTTTTTTTCAGTATCAATACTCAAATTTGATACCATAAATAAACCCATTAATTAGCCTAAATCGAAATTTTTATCATATTCGTACAATTAGTTTCCGAAAAATTAATTATTTTAAAATGAGCATATTGTAGGGGCTGTATGAAACTTGACGTCCGGTAAACGATTGCTTAAATGCTACAGAATGACTATGTCACTTCTATTAATGTGGTATTTGTTACCAAAAGAACCATTTCACTCGCTTAATATGTTTCGACTATTGTCAACCCAAATGTTTCAATAAAATTTGTAAAATACATATACTTCAAATTGGGCTTTTCTGCACTTCATAGATGGCCCCTTATACTATCATTTTGACGTTTTTTATTAATGACTCAAAAACTACTTGGCTTAAAATTGGAAATTTTGAATTTAAATAAAGCATGACATAATAAATGTAAATCTATCAAAACATTGTAGGTTACAATTTATATTTTTTTCGAATATTAATTTCCTAATTCATAATCCATATTATAAATTTTTAAATTTTAAATTCAACGTGTTAATATTTAGGTAATTTAGTAATTTATTCGAACAAAACAGTATCACTTTAGGATTATGATTTCAGGAGATGTTACTAAAAATATGAAAGTGTAATTTAAAATTAGAAGCATCCAAATGACTTCAAATTTCATTTCTAGGCATAGTTTGAATGTAAGTTGAACCTATGTACAAAAACATGGAAAGAAAAATAAGTGGAATCTCATGCTATTTTCAGGAAAAAAAGGACAAACATTACAAAAAAGCAGTGTCAATATCAGGCTTTTTCCCTATCGTAAAATGATTTATCCCGTTTATCTTTCCCTTTTCTATATTTTCCCCTATGGGGAAATGGAACATCCCTTTCCTCTTTCTCCTTCTAGGAAAAGCCTGACCATTGCACTGCCTTTTTGTAACTTTTCATATTTTTTTTTCTTCTGAAAATAGCATGAGACCCCACTTATTTTTCTTTCCATGTTTTTGTACATATGTTCAACTACGACCTGATATATTTTGCTTATTCAACTGTGATGCTGTTTTGAGATAGGACTAATTCAAAAGTTGCAGATTTTGAATGTTTTGAATGTTTAACAGATTATATCTGCTAACAGCATTGATATCCCGGTAAAGTACTATATTACTTAGCTTGTCCTAATAGTAAACTTTCATATTCTATAAGAAAACTTTTGGTGTACTATTGCTTAACTAAGATAATAAGTGCAAAAAATGGACAAAAACGTCATTTTGATTGCATTTTTGTGGCAGCATAGTAATGAAAAATAACAATGCCCCATGGAACCAGGTAAATTTTACTAAGCATGTAGTGTTATACTAACATTTTATACCAAAAGAATGTTTGGATGTTGTTGATTTCCAGAGATATAGCAATCCAAAAATACTGGTATTTAAATTTTCATCAAAAATAGGATTCATGGTCTTGAACTTTGACATTTTCTACAGGAAACAGGAATATTTTTCACAGCTTCAAAACTGCACATTATTCACTAAATATGATCTTCTTCAACATAAAAAAATATCAAGCAAAACAAAAAATACAACTATCGCACTTAGTCTCATTTTCAAAATAATGGCTCTTAAAACCTTTGGCGGAGTAACAGAACGTATTAAAACCTTAAAATGAACGTATTAATTTATAATTAATCTCTAAAAATAAAATAATGTTTTATAGTTACCAAAATACACACATGAACGTAACTTTTATATTTCTGCCATATGAAATTGAGTAAAAAGTTGATTACAAAATTCCTTCTTTAAATACGAAAATCACGTTGAATTAAATAAAAGAGTTTAAAAATGCAGAGTTTTTTACTCAGTATCAGAATTATAAAAACTAACATTTTTTACACGAACTAGATTTTAAGATATCTTGTTCTAAATTTACTTTGCAATTAAGCTAGGTCTTTTCAAATCTCAAAAATTCTGCCATTAAATGATGCGAGAAATACTATTAAAATTTAGTGGTAGCAATCGTTCATTTGGGTCGTAGCGCTCTCATCCCTGAGTATTATAATTGTTCTCAAATGCATGCTTTGTACGATAAACAGCATACGTTAATTTTTAAAATATTGTTCAATCCAAAATAGATAACATAGCTAAAATTTAAAGGAAAACTGCATTTAACCCTTAAATGCCTGGTGTTGCTTTTCGGCAACATACCCAATTTAGGCTCTAAAATACTATTAGAATAATATTGAAACTATAATGCCTAATGTTGCCGATAAAACGCAGTCTGAAAATATTATTAAATCGATTTTCAGCATTTAGATGGCAACACTTGTGCTGTTTAAGAATAAAGATAAATTTATTTTTTCAAATGTTTCTACTGGTTCTTTTTGTTTTGTTTGGAAGATTGCAAAATACCCTACTTTGACCTGCAGTGAGCAAGTAACATTTATTTCTTAATAAAGTTCCTAAAATTCTTGTGTGTTTAATATTGTAGAATTTTATCAAGGGAAATATTTTTTTTTCAATTAAACAACAGTATTACCGATTAGTAACAAACTGTTTTTAGCCGTAAACTATACTTAAAACAAAATATGATTTTTTAAAGTATTTTTCCCATGATTTATTTAAAAAATGAAAGCCGAAAAACATTATTACAATGATGTTTGGAAAATCAGACCTTTAAGGGTTACTACATTCTCATTGAAAGGTATATAGTATAAGTTTTAAAAATATATTTAATGATATTATACATTTTCCCCTTTCTTGCGATTAAAAAATAAATGTCACAAAAAATCACTATTTAGAATGACTTAATGTTATCCATTTCTTGATATTTTATTTCATTTTGACAAAGATGATAAAAAAATTAGAATCGAAAAATCAAATATTTGTTTTTGAATAAAATATTTACACAAGAGAATGTATTAAAATAAAATACCCTTATTACTGATTCTATTTATATAAAACTTATTTCTTGAAAGTTGATGCTTCAGTTGTTTTGTTATTCACTTTTTTTAACTCATTTATTCCTTTTCAGAACAAAGAAACATACTTAAGGATTTTTTTTTATTTTATTTTATTTTATTTTATTTTTAACAGATAAATAAAGCAAAGCATTTTTATTTGTGTGAAATAAATGTAAATGCTTTTTATATTTCAGTTTCCGTAGGGTACAGATTTTTATTTTTCATAAACATGGGAAATACATGTAAAAACGTATCAGGTAAAAAGGATAATCTCAAAAGTTAGGATAATTCAAATAATGGTTTTTCCAAGAAAGACTAAGCGAGTTTAAGATGCATTTTATTTCTTTTCGTTTGATATTTAGGGGATGGCTTTACGATTTATTTTACAGTAAAATAGATTCATTGTTAAAATAAAATCAGTCTGTTTTATCTAAACTGTTTCACAGACGCAGTGCAATGTAGTATTCGGAATTCGACTAATCAATAACATTCGATTGTCAAACTAAAACTGCTCTTTATGTTTCACTTTCCGCAGGGTACAGTATTGTTCTTTTCATAAACATGAGAAATATACGCAAAAAATATCAGGCAAAATCTCAAAAGTTAAGATCTCTGAAAGAATATGTTTTCATTTAAGGGATAAACGAATTTTAACAGGCATTTTATTTCTTTCCGTTTGATATTTAGGGTATGACTTTAAGATTTAGTTTTCTGTAAAAAAGATTTATTGTTAAAATAAAATTTGTCACTTTTCTCCAAACTTTTTCAGAGACGCAGATGTGCAATCTATCATAAATATTCTGTGTTCGACTGTCAATGACATTAAAACTCGACTGTAAAACTGCAAATGCTCTTTATGTTTCAGTTTCCGTAGGGTACGGAATTGTTCTTTTCATATACATGGGAAATATGTGTAAAAAAAGCATCAGGTAAAAAGGATAATTTCAAAAGTTAGGGTCTTTCAAATAATGTGCTTTCCTTAAAATACTAAACGGGTTTTTAGAGGCGTTTTATTCCTTTCCGTTAGATTTTTTGGGCATGACGTTAAAATTTATTTTCCTCTAAAATAGATTAAATTGTTAATATAAAAACAGTCACATTTATCCAAACTGTTTCACAGACGCAGTGCAGTGTATTAGAAATATTCTGAATGCAACTCCTTTAAGATAACCTCACATTAAATAATAATAATAATAATAAATATAGAATATATCTAATAATTTAAATATTTATTTTCATTAAAAAAGGAAGTAAATATATTATTTTGTATAATGATATTTTAAACATTTTTAATTTACTAAACTGTCAAAATACTTTAAAAACAATATGTAACGATTGAGATAATTATTAGATTTAATCACAAAACGGTTTGAGTATGATGATTTGAATATTGATGTCCCAATGAATTCTATGTGTTTGCATATTTGACAAAAAAGAAAAAAAAAAAACGAATTTTATACAAGGTGCAATATATTATCTATCGCCGACCGTTAATTTCTCAACCGTTGGTCGTAGATATATAGTTCCAATTACAAAAATGCTTCAAATGAGATAAATATTCATGTTGTGGCATTATTTAAAGTAAAAAATTAATTTTATAAAAATTACGAAATCTAACATTTTATACGGTCCCCCAGTCCCTATAATTATATTTAGTAAAAGTTTCCACATATCATAACAGATATAGCACAAAAAGTTTGACAACTGTACTACAAAAATTGACACAGTTATTAAATTTTAAAGTTTGAGATTTTTTCACATGATTTGGTCAATGACGGATCAGTGAAAAAATGAATTGAAGCAATTCGAGATCAAAATCAGGGAGCAATGTCCTTTTTACGGCGAAACCACCTTTAGCCGTTTTCGCCAAATTGAGGTATCACCAAAGAGAGTTATTTCATTTAAAAATTTTAGCTGAATTTTTGGTGTCATATACAAAGCGAAGAATGAAATATTGAAATTAAACAAATAAACATCAATTTATTATGATATAAGTAAACGATCTACTATAAAAAATGATACATCAAACGCTGGAATCTACTAGAGATACTTTTCAAAGTGTTATTTAATACTTTTATGGGTCGAACAACATTCAAACGTCAAAGTAGGTAGAATCGACAACCGGAAAATAAAACATACTCACTAAGGACTACATAAACGACAGCGGAATGCGAACGACCAGCCGAGCGATAACGAGCATGGAAACTGGGTTTATGCAAATTAAAATAGTACCGCAGCTCCACACGTTTGGGATAAAATACCAGCCAAATAGCAATGGACATGCTAACCAGCGCTGAGGTCAAAATCGCATACATGCAATATGCCAAAACAATACTTATTTGTGGTGAATGCCAAAGGAATTCCAGAGAGGCTTCGAATGTTTATTCAGAACTTTTTCCCTAAGGATTTACATCCAACGCATGGAACTATAACTGCTGCATTGAACCATCTTAGAGAGGTCAGCTCTGTTTCACCACAACCCAGAACATGTAGACGGGCGAGGTGTAATGTTCGAGTGACACCGGAGGAGGTGCTGGCATTCGCTTTTTTAATTCCACAACTGATCATGCCGGAAATAAGTGAAGCATGTGTCCATCATGTCTGGCATTTGTTACATGCACATGATGGGTATTCATACCATCCGACTCTGTTGCAAGCATTGATGCTGGGTGACCACGCACGGCGATTTGATTATTGTAATTTCATGCTCAACACTTCAGAGGAAAATCCATCGTTCATTTGTGACATTCTGAGTCAACCTTTATACGGGGTGGCATTGTGAACGTGCACAATGTGCATTACTGGTCTCTGAAAACATCCACATCGCCCGCACACGTGTGGTTCGGTATATGGGGAACCCAGTTTGTTGGACCAACTTCTACGATGGGACCTTAACGCGCGATCGTTGCTCCATCTGCTACAAAACAGGGTTCGTGACTGGTTTGAAGAGCTGCCTCTCGGACCTACATACCGGGTGTGGTTTCAATATGATAGGGCCCTCTCCGCATAAAACATCAACCATCCGGGTGTATCTGGCCACCAAATTCGATCAACAGATCCTTGGAATTGGTGGTCCGATAGAGTGGCCACCGCGTTCGTCGGACCTGACTCCTATTGACTTCTACCTCTGGGGTTACATCGAGGCATAGGTCTATGTGACGGAGACCAGTTCTCTGGTTTATCTGAAGCAGCGTATCATCCTTGATTGTCGCACAGTTTGCACACCTGCTATGCTCTAACGTGTCCAGTACTCAGTACTGTCACGCATTCAATCGGGCATTGCCACCAATAGAGAACACATTGAACAGTATCTCTAGCAGATTCCGGCGTTTGGTGTATTCATTTTTTATAGTAGACCGTTTTCTGATATCGTAATAAATTGATATTTATTTTTCTGTTTAATTTCAATAATTCATTCTTCGCTTTGTATACGACCCCTAAAAGTCAGCTCACATTTTTAAATGAAATAACCCTCTTTGGTGATACCCCAATTGGGCGATACCTGCTAAATGTGGTTTCGCCGAAAAAAGGACATTACACCCTGATTTTGATCTCGAATTACTTTAATCCATCTTTTAACTGATCCCTCATTGAAAGACAAAATCAGGTACAAAAATGTCAAACTTTGAAATTTAATAACTGTGTCAATTTTTGTAGTACAGGTGTCAAACTTTGGAATTTAATAACTATGTCATTTTTTGTAGTACAGGTGTCAAAGTACAGGTGTTTGTAGTACAGGTGTGTTTTTGTGTTAGGTCTGTTGTGATATGTGTAAACATTTACTAAATATAACTATAGGGACTGGGGGACCGTATAAAATGTTAGATTTTGTAATTTATATAAAATTATTTTTTTTACTTTAAATAATGCCACAACATGAATATTTACCTCATTTGAAACGTTTTTGTAATTGGAACTGTATGTCTACGACCAACGGTTGAGAAATTAAAGGTCGGCGATAGATAACATATTGCACCCTGTATATTAAGTAATGTGAAACATTATAATGTTTTCTTTTTATCATCGCATATTTCTTTTTATAGAGTGGCTTACTGTTAATTGAGGTATAAGTTTTGATACCATTATTTACATTTCCCTACATTTTTTGCCTCATAACTGGTGGAGTCTAATAATATTAGTTCCTTAAATTGAGTTTTTTTTTTTTTTTCGTAAGAATTAATTGTAGAAATTCAGTATAAAAGACAGATAGGTATGTGCTTTCAGATTGATATGTTAACAATATGACCAATACATGGTCAACTTCATTATCGAAATCATCTATAGAATTATTGAATATACTTTTAAATTATAGTTCGTAACTTGATAATGTCCTTCGTTTGCATATATATTTATGCTATTGTAAGTAATAGAGAAATAGTAGTCCTTATTACATAAATAAAAATTAAGCATCGTTCGTATTTGAAAATCCCCGAGATGTAATTATCCGGGACGCGGCACCACAGACAGTCATCGCATCGAGTTCACGGCTGAAATTCCAAGATAGTTAAAACTCGATTCGCATATTAAAACGCAATCGGTCTGCCAAGTCATATCTTGGTAGAGCACACCGGAATACCGGATTTTAGCAGTTGACTAGTAGGTTTACCATTGTGTTTTCCAGCACACTAAGGTATGAAACATGGAGGACTGGGAGCAGGAAAACACAATAGTAAACCTACGAGTCAATAACACTAAAATCGAGTACGCTAAAATCGGAATGACTTGGCAGACCGATTATATTTTAATATGCGAATCAAGTTTTAAATAATAAACTCAGCTGTGGACTCAATGAGTGGATTGTATGTGCTTCTGCCTCACGGTCTATAAATAACGTAATATTCTTTTCTTAAAGAATGAAGATACAATTTTTGTTTTGTTCTACAGTGTTTCAGAAATATAATTTTCCTTTTTGTTTTTAATGCCTTTTCAGATGTCCCATATCATAATTAACATTTATCGAGAGTTAAGTTTTTTCAGTATTACAAAATTTTCTACAAATCTGGAATTTCTCCCGATATTTTGCATTCTCCAACAAAATTAAACCACAATTAACTTTTAATAGACAATTCGGTTTTTCACTATCACAATTATAGATACATCACGACCGAATAGACTACATAGAAAATATAGGAGATACAATTTCAATCGATTTTGAATTATGATCGAGTTTTCATTTAGTTTATATTTCTCAGTTTTTAATTGAATTTATTTTGTATTTTTTTTTAACTGTAAGTATGTATTTATAACGAATTTGATTGAATATGTAAAATAAATATTGTGTATTTATCTAGTTTATGTCCTAAATATCTATTGATTGCGGCGATTATATCGAACTGAAGATATATTATTAACAACAAAAGCATTATTGAACAGAATTTTTATGGGAATTTTTTTCATTACATTTCTGTCTGCCTCATAAAACCAGAAGTGTAACAATCTATAAATACTGATGATTATACTTATTATACGCCTGAGGCATACTTTGAGAAAGGTTTTCTTTTAAACTTCATTTGCTCCTATTTTTGAAAATATTTTAAAAAGGTACAGTAATTTATTTATGTACTCCAATTAAATACATATAGTGCATTATACCATTGCACCATACATAAATGGTATGCTTCATTTCATTTTTACCGACCCTTTTCCACGTATATGTAGAATAAAAAATATGTTTACTTAAACAAATTAACCTTAATGTTAAATTAATATTTATTTCTAACTCTCTAACATTTTCACGTTATTATCCGACTGCCAAGAAGGGTTATGTGTTTAAAGCGTATCTGGGTATGTAGATTCCTTTATACCCTCGAAGCATCCCAGCGGCTAGATAAATTTTAATGAATGAGGCCTCTATCAATTCGTCTTAACCACCCGATGGTTATAGGCAAGGTGTTGTTTTTATAAATTCAAAATGGCTGTAGAGCTGAAAAAAAATCACGCACCATATTCAATGGCATATCATTGAATAGGTTCTTTAAAATGAAGACGATGATTAATTGACTATTTTACAGACAGATGCTCCGTTTAAATATTACACAACCTGGAAGTTGTGTAGGTAGGATCTTTAGCTTTACTGCAACTCTAATCTTCATAGACATGTATAGGCCTCATCAAAACAGTGTTTATAGATAGGAACTAAGAATTAAACACAACTTAAAAGCCACCAATACAACTAAATATAAAAATAGGTAAGAAATATAAAATATAGCTTCACGTTGATGACAAATAATGGATTAGTTCGCTTTTTAAGCAGTCGGGTTTTTTAATTTTTTTAATTTATTTAATTTTTTTAATTGTATCCTTTTCAAGATCCAGCCCATAATTCACTATTCATTTACGTGGAATAAATGTTTTTATAGTCTTTTGATCGAGCTAAAAAATCGCATTATTTTTTCCATTCCTTGCACAACAGATATTGCAAGATTGAAGTCAAAGGCGAAACATGAGAAATACAAATACTGCTTGTAGGAAACACAAATGTATTACCTATTTGATTGCATCTATTTGGTGGAATGTATGCAAAACAGGCTAATCGACTACTTGAAATCGGATCGTGAATTCAGTAACTGAATGAGTGAGATTGAATTGAGTTGGTTACCCTCAATTCAGTAATAAAAATGTTACATTATGCTATAGCGTTTATTAATTAAACGTATTGTGGAAATCAATATATTACTCGTATTAATGTGATTACTATTTCCAAGATACGGAATAAATCATGGTAAGTGTACATTTTTCAAAAATGCGGATGTGGCAAAAAATAGCAATCGAATAAGTGAAAGGGATATTAGTATATGCATTTATTTTGAACTGAATTCTGCATGTTAAGTTTAGGATGAAGTTTGTTGCACATGTGGAAAAGGCTATTAATAAGAACAACTTCGTTTCGTATTAGTTTATTGCAACTAGTGAAACAGAAATTACATTATTAGGCATTTTAGAATTACAGAAGTATTCTCCAAGCTACAACGAGAATACCATGAGGATGGCATCCAAAAAAATTTCAGATTCTTGAGGTCTTTCAAGTCTCAAATATTATTTTAAGTCTTTTACAATATTTTATAGCTAGCAAAATTGAATACCGCATTAAGTTTAGTACGGGATAAATATAAGACAGTGACATATTATTGACTGTACACTGTACATATCTTACAAAATATTACATCTGAATAGGTTCATAACCAGCACAATTGTAACACAAAACTTGACTAAGACTATTCTGCACGACGTGGGTGATTGAGTCTAGAGTGATTTCTATCGTATTACGTTGTTATTTTCGCGTTCTGTTGGTATCTTGTTCTAATTTATGTATTATTAACGCAAATATTAGAAAGCTCTAGTTTTACAACCATTGATTCTTGTTTAAAGAATATTTGGTCAGCTATAGTATTTTAAAATCAACATTGAATTATTGTAATACATGTACGTATGTAAAATATATATCTGCTGTGAGATTTCACTATCTTTAACAGAATAATTCATTGCATAAAATCCATCATATTTTAAAGCTTAAACGTATGCAGTTATTATAATAAGATGTAAAATCTTCTTTTAAAAGGAATAAATCTCTTCTTAATATCTTAAAATAACTTTCTTTCAAAATGAGAATTTTTGTTATTGTTGTTAAAGAGCATAAAAAATGAACAATAGACACTCAAAGCCATTAACGTGAATGATCCTTATTTTGAAAAAAAAGAAAAAAAAAATAACTTTTATGCAAAAGCTTTCTATTATTTTAGAAACAGTGTATTTTTTAAAAAGACATCAATCAAGTTTTTTTAAACTGAACAATATTCTGCTTTTCTTTTCTTTTTTTTCTTGTTAAGAGCAAGCATTTTGTTTCTTATGAAAATATCACTTTTGTATTAGATTTGTAAATTTAAATTATTTTATATTTAAATGCCTCTTAACTGGTAACACATTTTGATAATCATGTGACAGTACGAACATGAAAATTTTTACTTATACATTGTAGCATTGTAATATTTGATATTCAAATACTTATACACATAAAAAAAACTGAAACATGCTAAATATGAATCAATGTTTTTATATAGTAATCACAAATGAACGTTTTCTTGGAATTTCTCAACTATTATAAAACATAAAAGACACGAAATGCAATTTAGTTAAAATTAAATTGCTGTATATATTACAAATTTATTCTGAAATATTAAACTTTACTTTGGGTAAAATACTCATACATTTTCATACATTCGTTTAATATCAATGACGAAACTTTCTTTTTTTTTACAATTCATTATCTTTAAAATATTTTCACTTTTTAAAATGTTATTTAATCAAATTTAAAGAGATGTATCTGGATTTAGTGTTGTTTTTTAGGGGGCATTTATTTACCGCTTGAAAAACATTAGGTGCATAAAATGAACTGTGATTTTTAAATTAAAATGAGTTTCATTCTGTTGGTTTTGGGGGCACACAGAGTTAGCAGAATAGCTCGACATAAACATTTATTAACACTAACACGAAGACAAAAATATATACATAGCGCAAGTGCGACTAAGCACTGACATGTTTTTAACAGAACAGCATAATCTCGCTCGCAGAGCGGATTTGTAGAAACGTCACTGTACGCGCATGCGCTGAAAGAAAAGGGTAAGATAAATGGACGTTGTATTACAACAATTACCCCTTTACAACGTGCATTTTCTTAACAAAACAATGTTCTCCTATTAAGCAAATTACAGAGAAATAATATTAATATAAAAATTACAAATACAAATTATATACTTATATAAAAAAGGATACAGAATAATGCTGAAAATTATTTTAAACATTTTGTCCTATCATTTCACAACATTTTTTATGTTTATAAGCGTTTAAAGCTTTGGTTAAAATGTCTGCAGGCATATTTTCTGTCTCTAGGTATTTAACCTCTATTTCGCCATTGTCGTAAATTTCACGCACAAAATGATGTCGAATATCGATGTGTTTGGTGCGCGAATGGTAAACCGGATTTCGTACTAATTTTTGAGCAGACTGGTTATCACAAAATATTATAGTAGGCGCAGTCACTGTTTCAGGAGAAAGTTCACTTAAAAACCGTCTGAGATGCAAAATCTCTTTGGCGGCTTCTGACAATGCCATGTACTCCGCCTCTGTTGTGGATAAGGCGACAGTTCATTGTTTTCTCGATTCCCACGATATGGCTCCACTGGCGTATTTAAAAATGTAGCCAGTGTACGATTTTCTGTCATTCACATCCGACGCCCAATCGGCATCGACAAATGCAATCAAGGATTCAGAATCACGTTTAAAGATCAGTCCTTGATCTTGGGTTCCTTTCAGATATCGCAAAATTCTTTTTGCAGCTATCCAATGAGGTTTGCCTGGATTGTTGTTAAATTGACTTAGGAAATTCACAGCGTGAGTTATATCAGGTCTAGTAGCAACTGATAAATACATAAGGGATCCTATTAATTGACGGTAGGGAATATTATTCATTTCAGACTTTTCTTCTTCAGTTTTGGGACACATATCTTTAGTAAGCTTCGCGTTATTATCAAAAGGTGTAGATATTGGTTTGGATTCTTGCATGTTAAATTTGCTCAGAATATCTTCAATGTATTTCTTTTGTGTAACTTTAATATTGTCCCCGTTTTGCATAAATTCTATGCCCAAACAATAGTGTAAGACACCTAAATCTTTCATTTTAAATGATTTTGCTAATTCATCTCGAATATATTGATAATCTTCTTTACATTTAGTAAGAATTATGAGATCATCAACATAAACAATGATAATAGCTTCAATGGGAGATTTAGAAAAATACACACATTTATCAGCATTTAGTGATTTAAACTTCATTTGTTTCAATTTTTCATCTAATTTTTTGAACCATTGGCGACCCGATTGTTTTAATCCATAAAGGGATTTTTTTAATAAACAAACTTTGTCATCATTAGATTCATTTTTAAAACCTTCAGGTAATTCCATGTATATTTCTTCAGTGAAATCACCATTTACATAAGCCATAATAAAATCTAATTGATATGCAGTGAACCCATTTTGGATGCCATATGCGATCGCAGTTCTTATTGAACTTAATCTAGCTACAGGAGAAAAATTTTCGTCAAAATCGATACCAGGTTTTTGTGTACAACCTTTTGCTACCAATCTCGCTTTAAATTTCTCGATTGACCCATCTGGCTTATATTTTGTTTTTAAAACCCACTTAGATCCTATAAGTTTCTTATGTTTTGGCCTATCTACTATTTGCCAAGCATTTTCTTGCATTAATGAATTAAATTCTAAATTCATCGCATTTATCCATTCGTTTTTATACGGACTATTTAGAGCTTCAAATAATTCAGGACAAGAGTCAAAAGAATTATTTACTGCAGTTTGAGATTTTTCTTCTTTCGGAATAATAATTGTTTGATATTCCTTTCGAGGTCTCCCTTTTCTACCTGTTTTTATTTTTTTTGGCCTCCCGCGCGTTCTGAAAGAAGGGGGGTCGGAAATTTCATCAGATTGCGAATCAATTTCTCTTTCACTGTCGCCACTAGAATTGTCTGGTTCCGTTTTCATGACTGAAAATATTTCTGATTGTTGCGTAATTGTATTTGCGCTCGTATTTTCATTATTTTGAGAGAAAGGAAAAATTAATTTTATTTCGGTGTTACAGGAGGAATCATTTTCAAATTCGTTAATAAATCGAACATCACGGCTTATAACAATTTTTCTAGATTTCTTGTTCCAAAGCCTATATGCTTTTGATTCATTAGAATAACCTACAAAGATATGTTCTTCTGATCTAGGATCAAATTTTCCTTTATTTTGCCTTTTATTAAGTACGAAACATTTTTGCCCAAATATTTTGAAGTATGATAAAGTTGGCTTGATGCCAAAGAATACTTCATGTGGAGTTTTATTTTCGCTTAAACGTCGTGTCGGGCAGCGATTGCGTATGTAAGCAGCACAATTTATAGCTTCGGCCCAAAAAGATTGTGGAAGATTACTTTGTAATAGTAAACACCTTGCCATTTCAGTTAACGTTCTATTCGATCTCTCAGGGGTGCCATTTTGCTGAGGGGTTAAAGGGGAAGAAAATTCTCGTTTTATACCGCATTCTTCGATATATTTATCAAATTCTTCGCCGCAATATTCTAAGCCATTATCTGTACGAAGAAATTTTATTTTCTTTCCTAGTCGGTTTTCGACTGCTGCTTTGTATTTAACAAATGCATTCTTAACCTCATCCTTGGTTTTAAGAAAACTAACTTCAATATAACGTGATTTATCATCAATAAAAGTAACAAAATATCGCGATCCTCCATGGGAAGGGACTCTCATGGGCCCATATAAATCTGAATGGATCCGAAATAATAAATCATTACTTTCAAAATTTGATTGTTTAGGAAAAGGGCGGACAGTTTGTTTACCTTGAATACAAACTTTACAATCTTTAAGAGACTCATCATCATTAAAATTTAAATTTCTAACCATATTATTAGATTTAAGTTTCTTTAAATCAGACTCATTTAAATGTCCTAACTTTAAATGCCATTTTACAGAATCACTTACCTGTGCTATTGCAGCTCTTTCGGGGATTGGATGTACATAATATAAATCACCTTGACGAACAGCTTGTACTAGTATAGAACCATTAGGCTCAATTATTTTAGCATATCGTTCTTTAAAAAGCACAGAACGATTATTAGCCGTTGCTTTTGACGTTGAAATCAAATTACATTTTAACTCGGGTACACACAAAACGTTCTTAAGTGTGAGATTAGTAGTCCCACTACCGTTAGGCACTGTAATAAGAACTGTTCCTATTCCTGTGATTTTTGCTGTTTTATCAACAGCAAGCTGTATTGTAGAATTATCACGAGGATGAAATTCTGTAAATAAATTTTTATCTTTGCACATATGAGATGTACAACCACTGTCTAAACATCATGCCGGAGATTCATGATATACGTCGTTAAATTCCATACTAACCGGTTCTTCATAACTAATCATTGAACCTTGATTTCCTTTATTTAAAGATGCAAGCTTTCTGTCAGCTATTTTCTTTCTACATTCGTTAGCTTTATGCCCGATTTTGGAGCAATAATTGCACTTGAAATTACGATAATTTCTCTCTGCAGGAAAATTTTTATTCGTATTAGTCTTCCATTTTTCATTTTTCTTCTGTTCTTGATTATTTCTCTTGTTTTCTATATAATAGGCATTTTGTGAATCATGAGTCGTTTTTCCTTTTCTAGCTTCCCATTCTTCTAGCATCTTAATTTTCAAAGAATCGGGTTTAGGTAATTCATCTCTCGATTCTATAGCGCATCTAAAATTTTCGAAATTCTCAGGAACACTGTAGAGTAGAAGAATTGATAACAAATCATCCGCAATTTCTATTTCCATTTCTTTTAATTTATCAACAATCTCAAAAAAGATATTTAAATGTTCAGACATCGTTTCACTGAAACTCATCTTTCGAAACAGAAGCTGTTTTAACAGCGTTGCTTTCTTTGCGGGGCCTCTTGATTCATAAACGTCTTTCAATTTATTCCATACAGAATTTGAAGTCGCACAATGCTTGATGTGACACAATTCACTAGGATTTATGGCCAGAATTATATCAGCACGGGCTTTTTGATCAGCCTGGAGCCATTTCTTTTCATCAGCGCTACCTTCGGCCGGTTTCTCTTCTTTGCCGGTTACATAATCCCAATGATCATTTTTTATTAATACTGCTTCAATTTGAAGTTTCCAGCTATCAAAGTTATCTTTGCCGAGCTTTTCAATTGTCGTAACATGTGACATGATTAAATAAAATATCTCGCAGCCACAAATCAAAACAGTTAATGACAGAACGTAGAAGAGTTCTTAGTTTCGGTTTAGGCTTAAGACTTTATGATTCGAAAGTTCGAATTAAAAAATATTTCTGCTATTTATAACGCAGTGGAAGCGTGCTGGGCCCATAACCTTTGTTGGTTTTGGGGGCACACAGAGTTAGCAGAATAGCTCGACATAAACATTTATTAACACTAACACGAAGACAAAAATATATACATAGCGCAAGTGCGACTAAGCACTGACATGTTTTTAACAGAACAGCATAATCTCGCTCGCAGAGCGGATTTGTAGAAACGTCACTGTACGCGCATGCGCTGAAAGAAAAGGGTAAGATAAATGGACGTTGTATTACAACACATTCTTATGAAAATATCATTTAAATTACATTTTCAATTAAAATTAAAAATATTCTTATGATATTAAAACAAGCTAAGACACTTCTATTTTAGACAAAAATAAAAAAATGGAGAATTCTGGTTCAAAAATATTATAGCAAACAATTCGTACTATAAAACAAATTTTGATGCAGATTTTGATTTTGATGCATTACATTGAGTTTTCATATGTACTCCAATAAAAAGTTTTAATAACCTCTTTATTACGCATTATTTTCTGGTAAGAATGAACTTTTTGTCCATTTGAATGGAATTAAGATTATTTCTGGTGGGTTTGTTTAAAAATGCAACAGTCACTTACTAACACAATAT
Organism: Maratus speciosus; assembly: GCA_963932465.1. Taxonomy (NCBI): domain Eukaryota; kingdom Metazoa; phylum Arthropoda; class Arachnida; order Araneae; family Salticidae; genus Maratus; species Maratus speciosus. Next base: position 537,139,617 of record OZ010786.1, on the reverse strand, counting down.
TCATACTTCCATTTTTTTTTTTTTTTTTTTTTTTTTTTTTTTTTTTTTTTTTTTTTAACTAAGCATCTTCAACTCTGATAATTAACACAAGGTTGTTTACTAAAGAAGACTCTTCATACAGTTATTTAAAAAGCAGTAAATGATATTTTAGTTATTCTAAAATTATTTAAAATCTACAAAGAATGCGAAGACTTCGAAATCTAAAAACGGACATTTAATGTAATGTTTTAAGAGAAAAAAACGAAAACATCCCTTATATTATTGTTTATAACATTTATCATTGTTTTAAAAATACACAATATTTGAATTTCAGATTCTGAGGTAATTAAACAAATTTATTAAATTTTAACATTCCCTTTTGCGAACACTTTATAGTATTTTTTAATCATGAAAAAAAAATCGGCTCTTCAAATTAACAAAATTTAATATCTAAAATACTTACAGTTGTTAGAAATATATGTAAAGTTTTCTTTTTAAATTCTTGTGAAAATTCAACATAACATATAATTTATTAATACATGACAACAACATAACATATTCTTATGCTTTTAAAATATATCCTTTAAGTGAAACAATCCATTTTGTTCTTTAACTGGTAAAAATAGATGATTAAGTGTGAAATCATAACGCTAACTAATTAAAAAAAAGTATCTTTCAATAACCAGTATCACATTATTTTATAGACAATCATTTATTTTCATTTTTATAAAAAAAAAGGTATCATTCAATAACCAGTATCACATTATTTTGTAGACAATGTGATTTTATTTAAATAAATAATTTATTTCACAATGTATTTATGAATTTTTCCTGATAACAAATTAAAAATGTTTAATTTAAACAGAAATTAATCTTACAGAAATAAAATTGGGAAAAAAAAAAGCTTAATTTTTTTTATTCTAATTAATTCACAACACCATTTTCTCAAAAAAAAAAAAAAAAAAAAAAAAAAAAAAAAGTGATAGTATACGTTGATACAATAAATTTGTTTTTACTGTTAAACATTACATTAACATATACATTTGAAACTTAACCATATTCTATGAAAATATCAGTGTTATTTTATTTTATGAAAACAACATACTAAATGCCTTAAATCTAATAGTATTTACATGAAGTTTAACAGATAACCGTCGACATAACCGTACAGATAACCGTTTATAAGGAATCGTACATTTTATAATGATTTAAATTTCTAAAATTATAGCTTAATTGAACTTATATAAATTCATATACAGGTTCTTGATAATAAAGTAAGGTTACTTATCTTCCATACCACTGTTAAATGACAACAGTCTCCTCTCTTTGACGGATAGGCGCAAAGAGAAATAGCAACATTTAAATAACCTCTGAAGAGGGCCGCGTGTTTTCGGCGGAAACTTTTTGAGATTTTAATTAATTTTTAATTAATTTTTAATGTATTTTAATGTATTTTAATTTTTTTCATAGTATATGCATGCATCTACAAATATTTTAGTACATTTTATTTGTTCTTTATATGTATTTTAATTACTATTTTGCATTTTTACATTTCATAGTTGCAAACACAAACCATACAGTTTGATGACTAGGTTCTTAAAAAAGCAGTAATATTAGTATATTTTACCTTACTACAATTTATATATATATATATATATATATAAATTTAATGCACTGAGGAATTTCTAAATAAATAAATTATATTTTGACAGTCCGTTAATTTATTTAAAAACTAAGGTTTTCTATTTTGAAACATTTAACATTGAAACACATTTTTGCGAAGCATTTTTTAAGTAGCTTTATAGCTATTTACTAAATATTTATTAATGTTTTAGTACAATACAAGAATAAAAGTACATTGGAGTAATTCAATTAATAAGCAGGTGATTGTTTTCGTAAAATACAATGACAGGTTGTTTCGGGAATTAGAATAAGTTAAAATTATTTTCTGTTTTCAACGTTGTTTAAATTAGAATTTAAGAAACTGAATTTTATTTCTAATTACAATTTATGGCAGTAAAATGCTTGAAAACTTTGCTACATATTTGATGTAAATATACTTTAAACTAAATAAGAATTATTTTAAATACAGTACCGAAAACACTGTAGATGTAAAGGTTAAATACTAATTAATAAATAGTAATAGCGCTGCAAAATATGCTGCATTTTAAAATAACATTCTTTAGTTTTTATTTTATATCTTATTTTTTAAGCATTTTTAATTTAAAAAAAGCATTGAAAAATTTTAAATAAAATAAAAAGTATCGATAAAGCAGTTTATTTAACTAGGATTATCAAAACAATTATTTTTATTAGTATTTTGTCTACAATGATTTTTCAACAATACTGTATGTTGAGACACTGTATGTTTGCCATTGGTCCCTTTGTTAATTCAGAACTTATGCAATTTTTTTTTTCTTTTTTTTCATTTGGCTCTTTTTGTTATTTTATGTGAACTATCAAGTGTTATTTACTTGTGATATTATGCATAAGTTTCTTTTTTTCTGATTTGTTATCACTATGAGGTTAAAACATATTTTGTTGATAGTGCTTGCAATGCGCTTGACTTGCTGTTTTCATTATATTTACAAGGTAATAATTAAAGATTCTGCAAAATATTAGTGAAACTATTATACAAGTTATTGTATCATTGAATACTTTTTATCATGTAGCGTTGTGACTTTAAAGTAAATATAGTTTTAAATTATATTTTTTATACAATTTGCATTATGTAACTTAGGACTGACATTATGGGATTGTGTTCCAACTGAAACCTAATTTTTCCCCCCTTTTTCCTAGGGGATAACTAACACTACAGCGACCGAAGTAATGATTTTGACCGCATAGCCCCTTTGTGAAGCATTTATTCTTAAAACATTTACGTCAGCTCACACACTTTTCAGGACTTTTATTTTTTGAGGCTTTTAAATGTATAACATTGTTTTCTTGGAATATTTTATATCTAGCGTATAAATTAATGTTCTATCCAGAAAGACCAAGAGCGGGCACAATGATCGCTGTACAAATTTGAGTGATCTAATATGAAATAGCATTGAAATATTGTGAAATAGTAAAAGTATATAATATTATTATGATAAAATAGTACGTATTAATATTAAAAGTAATAATAATAGTATCATATAATATAATATACAATATAACACATAATGTAATTACTCAAAATAGTAATATTAATAGTATACAGTAATAATATAGTAATTTTAGTAATAATAGTAATAATAATATCATTATATAGTAGTATTTTGATAAAATTATATAATAGTATTATAATAGTATTATAAAATTATATAATAGTAAAATTATAAAATTGTAAATATTGTAATATAGTAAAATTATTGTGAAATAGCAGGATTGCGAATCATGTGTTAATGTCTAAAATTATACATAACTAAGGTATGTTTTCTTATATAATAATAAAAATACTATTTAAAATATTGCATGCATTTTGCAAATGTTTAAAATAACGTATTTTAACTTTTTTTAAATGATATTTGCATTAAAAATTAAATATTTATTCTCGATTTCGTAAATATATATTCTCGACTGAAATGGTCGTTCTAGGTAGCGAAAAGTGTCAGCCTCTGTAATGTTAAGAAAAATAGTCATAAATAGTATGTTTTCTGAACAAAATAAAATAATAATACATAAAGGGTATATTGGCTGATAAATTGGCTGCAGGAAGTTCATTCATTAAAGGAAAAGATGTAAATAAAATTATAGCAAACTTAAAATTATAGCAAACTTCTGATAATCCTGTGCTTTAACTGAATTTTAAGACGCACTTTTCAAAAGTGCAAAAAAAAAAAAAATTGAAGTTTCCACTTTAAACTTTTTCGAAAATATGTTATCTTATTTTAACTAAATAGAAAAAAAATGAACAATGGCAATTCTTGAAAAGAAAACGTAGACATCGCTTTCGAAAAAACTGTCATATGTATATTTTAAAACCTCGATCGTCAGCAAACTTTTATTTATAAACTGATAATTTTATAGTGAAACAAATTAAAACCATAATAATTTATTTTATTCTGAAAAAGTCATTTTGGATTTGAAAAAAAAAAAAAAAAATAATAATTGAGTCATATATAGGTGCTTTACGATATATTATACATATTTCTAAATAAATGAGCTGTTAAATTGCAAAACAAATTAAATCTAAATTTGTGGTATATATGACTCATTAATGCTTGTTAAAAATATATATATAATAAGCACTTTGCGTGAGTACGTGTATTGTAAGTCACATGCTACAATTTTGGGCTACCAGTATTTTAGAACAGAAAATGTGACTTAATTTATGAGCAATATATCATTAATTGAATAAGGCCAATTTAACTTTTTGAAAATTACGGTTGCCAACAAGCATACCAGTTATCAGCTATGTGACTTACTCTACAAAAACCCATGGAACTAGCTAATAACATATAAATAAACAGCTTGTTTGTTTGTTTGTTTTATTGAACACATGCATCAGACTTGTGTGCTTGACACCAGGTCCCGCTTATAAATCATCGTCCATATACAGGGACGAGATAGCACAAGGAAATTTACAACACCAGAGAATTACATCCTGGGGGCTCCACAAAGAGTGTGCAACAGAACCGGTGGGATTCGAACCCGCCCCCACCTACACTGTCAAGCGATTAGCGGCGTGGTCAAATAAACAGCTTAAGAGATTGGCTGCAAAAATAGTAAATAAACCTAAATGAAGCATAAAACAATGTATAAAATTAAACAGTTTTACTAAAATATATTACAAAAAAATAGTTCATTATTACTCAAATATTTTTATCTGTCTTTTTTTTAGGAGAAAATGATTTAGTTTTCCTAATTTAATATTTGTGGTATATTAATTTTTTAATGTTCTTATAGGCCTTTATAACATAATTTTAGCACTAAACCTTTAGTTTTATTTTGGCTAATTGTATTTGAATGTTAATTGAAATTATTTCACGCTGTAATTTTTAGATTCATATCACAATACATTGAGAGTTTTCTTGTAAAGTTAAGAATGCTCTTAAAATAGTCTTTAACTGAGAACATCTATAATTAATGAATCTGTTTGTTTTTTTTTTCTCACAAGGGAGCTACTTGATGTGCTAGTCGACGATTTTGGTACGACTGGTATCGTTAGAAAAGTCTTGTAGTGTGAAACAAAAAGTCCAATGGAACTACCAGTCCTGAAAGTGCTGTAAGGAGCACCGCGGGAGATGAAAAGCAAATTGCACAAGCAAGAATAACATTTTCGAACCTTTACCTTTTAAATAATATAATAATTAAGTCCAAACCAATTGCCTGTCCAATTTCCTTTTTTAATAACTTCCATTTCACTTTACTTTATCACCATGCAATCAAAGTAAGCTGCCCATATGACCATAGGCCCAAATTCAATTAGGCTGTTCTTCTAAACATAATGCATAACACAATATATGTCCGTTGTGGTCTAATTAACAGTTTTATTAGTTTAATAATTCTGTTTTCGTAATTAACTCCGTGTAATTAATTTCGCATTTTTCATACAATAACCATGTATCTGTGCCCTTGTAACTGCATTTTCCTTAAGTAGAATAATCAATCAGAAGCTAGAGAAATCATTGCAAATCTATATTACAGACAACTCTTTTTAGAAAAGAAATAGGGTTTCATTTTGAATCGTTTAAGATATATCTAGAATTTACTCTAACATTAACAGTTTTGAAATAAGAGATTTTTTCCCTTCTAACCCTTTGTAACATTTGTTAATTTAATTTAATTTTTAAATTGAGTAGTTTCATTTGTTTTATTCTAAACCTGTGTCATATTTTGTACAATTCTCAACGTGTTTTATCTCGGTAAAAATTGTAATAATAAGCTGGACGCAGCAGGGATCATTCGGTAGCTTCAGGGCACAAGCCCTTTCTTTCCGCTTTTCGGTGTCTTTAATTTGTGTAATTTCCTTTTTAAATTTGTCCGGTTTCAACTTTCGATTTTTTTTTTCAACCTGGCTTTCGCAAAATAGTCGGAAGAAGAGTAGAATAAAAGGCTGCGACGGAAAGAGGCCGCCCGCCGCGGCGGTAACCACCAACGTATAAATAAACAAATAAGCATTTTTTTCAAATGTGACTATGATCAATTCACATGTGTTTGTAATTTTACTGCTGTAGAAACTATCTTGCTGCATAATGCAATGAAAGAAATGTACCGTTTGACATGGACTGTTATGAATCTGGACTTATTATCTCTCAAGAAGCCCCAATGCCACAAATGTTCCGATTAGTAAAGACACCATATGAGAGTAGGCTCATTTTTGACATGTGGCTGATCACTTTCTTATTAGTGAAAGTGAGGGTCACTGTAAAAGTGCTTACACCATAGGGGCTCTTGGCAGCAGGCGCAACTTTTAACGCTTAAAACGGTTGGTACATGTATCACAAGTCCTTGCTGTTAGTGTGAAACACATTTACCTGACATGTCTGAATCTTGGTATTTCAATTCGTAATACGCGTTTCGGAAAGAGCAATGGCGCATGTCTTCAAATGGAAGGGCGGAAATTTTGTGGCGATACAAATAATACAATTTTAGGATAGATCATCTTCCAGTCACATATTCTCCAACACATATATGCCGGTGAGTTTTGGAATACTGGGTCATTCATATGTTTAAATAATAGTTTGTACTCATGAAACGGTTCAACATCAAAGGTCTAGAGGTAATAAGGACTTCATGATAAATATCAGAACATAGATGAATGAAAAAGTACAAAAAATTGTTATCATAATTGAAATTATAAATGTATTACTTATCCACCGTACGTAGTGTAGGGAAGTCTTGTAATCGTTATAAAAATCGAAAAAAAAAATGATGGATTTACACGTTTCAGTCACTGGAGATTCCGAAAAACATGTTTTTAGGGGGGGGGAAATGTCATCAGTCTGTTTATGTGTATGTGTATGTGTGCGCCTTTAAACGCTGTATCTCCTGAACAAATTGAGATAGAGACCTGAAATTAAGTTGTACTTAGCATGTAATGATAGAAAAAAGCCTATTGAATATCAGTAACCTTGATTATCCGGAACTATTTTTTTGGACTTACGAAATATTCGTTCTGATAAAAGGTGCATAGAAATTTTCGAAATTGTTTATTGTAATGAAGGAAGTTAAAATACAATAAACAACATAAATTTTGCATAAAGAAGGACGTCAATTGGGTAATTTATTGTCGAGATATTTTTAATCATATTTTCAGCACTCTTGGATTTTTCATGACCCTGTATTTTATTCAAATTTCAATGCAAAGGTATATACAGGACCTCAGACACTTAATCCGACACGCCAACTGTTAGTTTATATGATTATCAATTTTGAAATTATAAGCCTGTTTCTTTTACGTAATTCGGTACTACATGATTATCTCGTCGACCAAAAAATTATCGCCAAACTATAAAATTAAATGCCAATAATGGTTTATCGTAAATGCCACATTCACTTAACATTAAACACATTACACGTGTTTGTTAAGTGATCAAGCGATTTTTAATTGGACGTTTTATTTGTATTTTTACTAATATTTTACTAATTTATTTGTTCTTTCGTTTTTTTAAAATAAAAATAATGCCAATTTGTATAATTTTGGGAGTAGTTAGGCGATTTATAAAATTTGCCGAAATTTGTCAACGGGATAATAAGTAGACTCGCATTAAAGTAATATAGCATTACTATACATTAAAAAAGTTTACATTTTATTTTGGAATCGCCATGCATTTTACGAATAGCTTACACATGTCTTATTTTCATATTTTATATTATGCGTATCCATAATGAGTAAGTATTACGTTGACTCCCAAGGACTAGTTTTAAATATATTGCAGTATATTTATCTTTCAACTTACAAATTTGTGTAGTTAACATCAGTAGTATTTATAAATTTGAAAATTTTGTCCTTTATTCGTTAACGGATTATACATTTCTTAAATGAAAAGCATTGATTTACTTTTTAGAAATGCTTCTCGGCATTTAAAATTATGCTACAACATTTCTAGGATATACCTTAAATTAAATTTTACGACTTGAAATAATAACAATAAAAAAAAATGGAGACGTTGTTTAAAATGATTTAAGATGAAACAATGTGTCTTTGAGATAAATGTGTGGTGAGTTGCGTAGTAAAAGATGTTGTAAAATGTTCATTACTTGAATAAGGACTCCAATTAATCAACAACAACAATTTAATAAATAAAATTTAAAGAAAAGAATGCCGATCCCATGTTGCACGGCTTACAGTATAGCAGACGCAGGTTACAACACCGCCACACTTCTGAATCATAACATCAACTAGAAGTGGAAGTGGAAGTTTTTTACTGTGCTTATAGCGCCATTTGTTGAACACACCAGGGACGATGGACACATAACCAATATGTTGTACGATGTTCATTAGTTGAATAACGATTCAAATTAATCAACAACAACAATTTAATAAATAAAACTTAACGAAAAGAGTGCCGATCCTTTGTTGCACGGCTTACAGTATAGTAGACGCAGGTTACAGCAGCGCCACACTTCTGAATCATTATATCAACTAGAAGTGGAAGTAGAAGTGTTTTTACTGTGCTTGTAGCGCCATTTGTTGAACACACCAGAGAGGATGGAAACATCACCATAAATGTATAAAACATATCAAAGCCAATTTTATATATTTGGGATATTAAAAAAAAATGGTGCTTTTCTAGCGAATGCCAAATTTAGTAGTATAAAATACGTGGTGAAAAATGTTTCACTTCCTTTATAAGTGCCTATTTATTTCATTTTTACTTCCATCTTTTATAAAGAATCAATGTGATACGAAAATCGTTATTTTTCAATGGCAGAGGGACATTCTTCATTTCTATTGAATGTCAAGTAATAATCATTTTATCTTATGTTCAATATCCACTGACATTATTAGCGTAGGAAAATGTAGAACTTTTATATGTTTCTGGTTGATATGTGAGATGTTGAACAATCGTTTCTTAAACCGAAATTAACTGTAATATGTAATAACAACAATATGTAATAACAACATGTTAAACAATGTTTTTACAAACATCAGAAGATAGTTGAATGGAAATGGAAAAGAAAAATTGTTTTCTATAATTGAAATTATTAATGTACTACAATTGCTTTAAAGTACATTGACGTTTTGAATATTTGCAGGTAACACCACAAGCACTTATCAAGTTTCAATAATATGTCGTTTACCTGACAACATACTATAAATTATTTGAAAGACAAATTAAAGAAACTTTATTTTTTTTCGATATTCTAAACACTATCTCTTTATATGTAATGGTTTAGTCACATTCTTGTCAACTGGCCTGGGAATGTAGTTCCATATATCCTAAAAAGCGTCATTTTGATAATAATGTATTAAATAAATGTATAAGCATGTACGAAATTTGAAATAATTAAAAGATACATCCAAACTTATTATCTTAGAATATTTGTAAAGTATGCTATGTTTCATAATAGAATATCTAACATTGTTAATTTCAATTATTTTTCCACAAGTCTTAAATCTATAGCCCGATGCTAATAAATTAATCCTTTTTTATCAATTTTACACAGTATTTATGTCCATAAGAAATTTGTTTAAATAATTACCAGATTAATCCAAAGTTATTATCGTAGAATGCCTTTAATGTATATAAGATCGCATACTAGAATATACAATATTGCAAAATTTAATCAATTTTCCATGAGTTAAAAAGCTAGCACAGTGTCAATATATTAAACCTTTTTTATTCATATTATAAAGAATTTATAGTCAAACCTCAAAGAAATATGTGGTAAGAAAAACTTGGACTTACGCTTTCGAAATTTAATAATTAAAAATCTTACGATACTCATCAGCGTACATGTAAATAAAAACTATATAAAAAACACATTACAAATTATTCCCAACGTTTCGTGCTCTTTATAACGAGCCATCATCAGGGGAGAGAGTCCTTGACCTCCTCGAAGCGAAGTTTCAAACTGCACTAAACAAATTTAAGCTTAGACCCTTGGAAGATATTATTTTCAACACTTTCAAACATAAACCAAAATTATGGTTAAGGTACGTTGACGATGTTTTTGTAGTTTGGGAAGAGGGAAAGCGAGCTTTAGTGGATTTTTTTGCGGATTTGAATCATCTCGACGACAATATTAAATTCACCATAGAAAATGAAGTCAATAACACCTCCCATTTTTAGATGTCTTAGTTATACACTGCTCAAAACAATTAAAGGATATTGCAGTTTTAGGTGGATTTTGTATCTGGTAAACTGTTTTGCTGATTGATACATGGTCGACAGACATAGTAGGTTATATGAGAATAAATTACACATGTTTGGCAGAAAAAAAGGCATTTTATTGCGCATTTGAGTACTAAAGGAAAAAAACACAATTTGTGCATTTGAGAAAAAAAGAATAAGAAAAGGTGTTTTCTTCAAAGAAAATCATTTTCAGTAGGGATTATGGTTTCCACGGGCGGCCAGCAACGTTGAACACCTCGTCTTCCTAGAGCGTCCCAAACGTGCTCGATTGGATTCATGTCTGGAGAACACGCTGGCCATTCCATTCGAACGATTCCTTCCTCGAAAAGGAAATCCTCCACCAGGTTTGCACGATGTGGCCTGCAGTTATCGTCCATTAAAATGAAGTTATCTCCGATTGCTGCAGCGTAAGGGACTACAATAGGTCTGAGGATCTCATCCCTATATCGGCGACCAGTCAGAGCTCCATCTCGAATGATGTAGAGGTCAGTGCGCCCGTCAATGGAGATGCCACCATACACCAACACTCCTCCACCGCCAAATCTGACACTTTCGTGCACGAACGCAGGATTATTCCTACTGCCACGGTCCCTCCAGATGAAAATACGCCTATTATCCGGATTCACAGAAAAACGGGACTCGTCAGAAAACAGAATATTGCTCCATTCATTTCTCCTCCAGTTGACATGCTCGGTTGCCCACTCCCTGCGGTCGCGACGATGCCTTGATGTTAATCTAACACATACCATCGGTCGGCGAGCATACAGACCTACAGCATGGAGCCGGTTTCGGACAGTCTGAGTTGAAATCGTGGTGCCTGTAGCCGAGCGAAGGTGTTGTTGGAGAAGAGTAGTGTTCATGGTTCGGTGTTTCCGAGTTGTTAACGCTAAATACCGATCTTCATTGGTCGTTGTTGACCGTCTACGACCTTGCCCTGGACTTCGGCCTGCACATCCACTCTCCAAAAAACGGTTCCAGATCCTGGAAATGACACTTTGTGACACTCCAATGGCTTGCGCTACTTCGGCTTGAGTTTGGCCCCCTTCTAACCTACCAACATTTCTCAAAGCTTCTGAATCTATCAAATGACTTCGCTCAGACATCGTACTCATCGAAACAAAGCAATCACTGAATGTCGATCATCCTTGTCTTCATTCTCTTTTATCCAGTTGAAAGTCAAATTTCATTCGCTGCCGCTGAAGCGACGTTTTTGACGTCGAACTCAAAATTTGCATACTCCACAGTTTGAAAACCAGAAAAATTTGCATTTGTGATTCTCTTCTTCTATTTTCGGCAAAAAAATTTCGTTTATATCTTTATTTTATATAAAACATCAAATATCCTTTAATTGTTTTGAGCAGTGTAATATCTGGTAATACGCTTAAAAGAAAATTTTTCATAAAATCAATGAAAATAGATAATATTATCCCTGTTACTGCTTCAACCCCATGGGGTTATAAAATGTCTGCGTTTAATTCTTTTATTAAGGGGTCTCAGGACTCTTAAATTTGGAAAAAATGAAAAAAAGGACCATTTTCAACATTTAATATCTTAAAATGTATTTGATATTAAGACACAATTTTAACTGGGAATGAAAGATATAAGTATGTTCGGCATAACAGCTTATGCGCACGATTTCAAAATAAATTTTGCAACTAGAATGAAAAGTTTGGTGCCTACTTATATCTCAGATTATAATAATTACACTGAACCTAAATAACCTTGTATTTAAAGTATTTTTATATTTTTAATACAAAGTTGTATTTAGCTAATGCAAAATTTAGAAAATTTCAACAATATAAACCGCTAAAAAAATATTTTCTTTTTACAATAAAAAGGAAATTTTAGGTTCAGTTTATACAGACTAACACGAAACATATGTTTTGAAAATTTTATCAAAAAATATTCAGAAGTTTTTGAGATATCGTGCGCGTTATGCCCGAAAACGTCATTTGGAGAAAAATGACTTCAAAGTTTTGAAAACACCGCTTCAGCTATTGAGCGAGTATAATTCTAAATGCCATAACTTCTGTTCTAATGGGAATTTCAAGATAACAATTATATCAAAATGTTCAGAAAACATAGAAGTTTAACATTTGAAAAAATTAAAATTTCGAAAATTTTAGAGCTTTAAGATTCCTGAGATCCCTTAAGAGGGCACATATTGTTTGTTCGGATGAATTTTTGGAAGATGAACTGAACCATATTGTCAAGATTGGAAGAGATCATGGATATAACCCACAGGTTATCCATAAATTAATCGAGTAGTTCAATAGTTATCCCCAAAGCGCTCAGTTAACTCGTCCTACTTATAGAAAAATTTCTTGTATTCCAGCAATGTTTGAAAGATTAAAGAGAATTTTCAATAGATTCAGAATTCTTTTTGTTGCCTCCCCCTCAAAAAATCTGTTTGCAGCTATTACCAGAAAGCAAGATCCTCTACCAATTTTATTCCATCCTGGTGTTTACGAAATCCCTATTCAAATCAATACTTGTCTATTAACTTCATATATTGTAATGACAAAACGATGCCTATTTGAAAGAATTAAAGAACATAAAAGAGATTTAAAATTCAATAGACAATCTACAGCTTTATCTAGATTAGCATATAAAGGCAGTGTCAAGGCAGTTCATTTTGACAATGTAAAAATTATCTCTAAATATTCCAACACACTTAAAACCCTTATACGCGAATCCATAGAAATAAGTCTGAGAAATACGGTGTATTCAATGACAATATGTCATTACAGATTTCTAATGTTTGGTTGAATATTTTTAAAGAAGTACATTCGTAATGTTTCGTAATTTCGGATCCTAGTTTCTTATTGTAGTGTGTTAGCCTACCAACATATGGCGCCATATCCAATGCAGTACTGATTTTGGTTGTTTTAATGATTAGTTACCGAAATGTTTTCAGTTGTGATGTGGTGAAAGTGACTGTGCAGTTTGAAACTTCGCTTCGAGGAGGTCAAGGAGTCTCTCCCCTGATGATGGCTCGTTAGAAAGAGCACGAAACTTTGGGAATAATTTGTAATGTGTTTTTAATATAGTTTTTATTTACATGTACGCTGATGAGTATCGTAAGATTTTTAATTATGAAATATGTGGTCTTTTTCTTTCTTGTTTAATATCTTTAGATTAAATAAGTTACCTTTTATTAATTTACGAATAAAATAATATTTATAAAAAATAATAATAACAAGTTTAAAACTGCTTTAATTTTTTTTAAAGCGAAATCAATGTGGATTTTAATCAATGTGTTTATCTGTTATATTTAAAATATGTAATACAATAATTCAAAATTTCAACATTGTTTGGTGTGGACATTTTTATTCTGAAAAAAAAATAAAAACTGAATAGGTTTTAATGGGATATTCGTATTTATTTATTTATTTATTTATTTATTTAATTATTATTGTTTTTTTTAAGTTTTATATACTGTATAAATATGACGTTAGATATAAATTCAAGACATATTCTCGAATTAAAAAATGATTGAATGTAATTTACTACAGTTTTGACAACGTAAATGATTAAGTAAACACTACTTAAAGACTTTTTGCAGCTTTTAGACATTAAGCTGATTAACTAACTGATTAATATAACATTTTTTTAAAGCGTCTAAATTGAGAAACAATTTTTTAAGCGCATAAATTTTCATTTCGGTCAAAATGTAAAGGAAAAAAAATTAAAAATAACTCTAGTGTAAAAATTAAAAGCAAATTGATAATGATATTTTAAATATTCAATATTTCTTTTTACACAAAAAATATGTATGATAGGTACTAAAATAATATTATTAATTTTTCAATAAACTATCTACAGATTCTTTCTTTATTAATTAAGATGTGTTTTTTTTTTCATAAATAGAAATGTAAGATTAGTTTTAGTGTTCAATTCACAGATTTTTTTAGAATATAAATTCACATTTAAGCAATAAAATTCATTATTATTTTATTTAAATATTTATTCTTTATCTTACTTTTTGTATATTTTGTGGAAATCTTTCAAACTGAAAACTATTATTTCCGTGTATCGGAAAATGCAAGACTATAGATAAAAAAAAAGAGTGTCTATTTTTTTGTAAATACGTAATCAATCATATATGACATCTATGTGGCTAAATAAAATCTCTGTATTAAATTTATTTTGTTATTGTCGAGAACGTTTGTGTATAAAAACTGATACATTTTATATTTTCTAAACACAAGAGTATAAACCCGGTGTTCTCGGGTTACAGTATAAAGGTGAAAACCTTTTTTTTTTTAATTATTATTCAATTTTAATCCCAATAGATTTTTTACATTTATTATTATTTTTTATACCACTACTAAAAATATGAAGAATGATGCTTATATGGATAACAGCTATAATGTGTTTAAATAAAGTTTTGAAATTTATTAAAAGCCTTACTTTGGTATTGATTTTGCGCCAGGAGTAATTACAATCAGCCTTTTGGATTACAATCATTTCAATGGTTTAAGTGTGTAGTTTGATCCCTTGTCTTATATTTGTGTTTATCTATATTTTACTATTTGTTTATTGATTTCTGAATGTTTTTATTTTGTTATGGAATTTAAACTGTAAACAAATGCTGAGCTAGCTATTTATATTAATTTAACGGCAAACGAATTCATCTCTCGATAGAGATAGATTCAGAAAAAAAATCATGTTTGAAAATTATTTTTAAAACAATAAAAAATAGTAAATTAGAATATACTTAAAAAAAATTGTGCTCAAACAATTGTCTTTGAAAGTACATATTTTGTTCAAATATTCGACGGTGAACATGAAATGTTAAGAAGTTAAAAAAAACAAACAAAAAAAAACAGTAAAATTTAAATTTAATCCTCTGGTGTTGCAATCCACCAAATGACGTCAGCATTACGCACGGACATGTTTGGCCTTTATAAAATCGATAGAGAGGTTTGGAAATACAATTTGTTTTTAAATTCATCTGTGGACAAAATAAAAAAACTTAAATTGTAGTAGTATCGAAAGTGTGAAACGAAAATGGGTGTCTGCTCTGTATGATTTCAAAGATCTTCCTGTTTGAACTAGAAATTTGGAATACTAAATGCAGCCAGGACTACTGATTATTTGCGATTACAAATTTCTTGTCGGATTTCGAAATATCCACTAAAGATTTAATAAATAAATAAATAAAATGTTAGAGTAGTCAGACCGTGTTTCAAACGAGCTCGACTCGAATAAGTATAGAATTGGCATGGGAAATGGGAACTACTAAATATAAGCCACCCTTCAGCTTAATAGTTGTGACTGTTACATAGTCGAGTCAAAGCATTTTTTTTAGAAAAAATGTGCCACTTTAGACAACATAAGGAATAGTTTGGAATATTATACAATCTCACATAGGAAAGAATAATCCAAAAAAATATATAAGATTTTGTACTTAAAAACAATAATATAAAATAGTAATTTTGTGTTCTTTAACACTTTCCCTTGCAAAAAGATTTACAATTTCCATTAATCCTATATAACGTAAGCAAGTAATAACATGAACAGAAATTGACAGTATTTGAATTTCTGCATGTGATATATTTGTAAAAATGTTATGAGATATATTTGTAAAAGATATCAGAGAAATACGTATGTATATATTTTTTTAAACCTTGAAATATATAGTAGATAAAGGTATGTATTGCAAATATGATGAAAAATAGATGAATTTTCTTTCTTTTAATTATATTGTTTTTTGCAAAAGACCAACTAATACATGTAAACTTCCTCTACAGTAAATGTTTAAAAAGATTCAAATAGGAAGAAACAGGCTTTATAATAAATTATGTTTTATAATTTCGTTTTCTTAAAAATACAATATGTTAAACTTCTCTTAATAAGCTTATTTCGAGTTAGTTTTGTTTAACGGTAAACGTTTTTCAGCAGTAGATTAAGTTCAATAATTACCTGATTTTCTATTTAAAAACAGTTCATTAGTAAGTCATATTATACAGGACAAATTCGGAAACTAACTTCCGTTTCGCCATAAATTAAAAACCCCGCGAACATTCAACAATAGTTTTATTTACATCTAAAAGATACAGCGGTCCTCTATTTTTCAACATAGTCAAGTTGCATCGTTTTACCAACGTACCAGTCCCTTCTCCATAAATCTGGGCCACCTGCGAATTCAACCAACTTGCCACAGCTGTTCGAACTTCAATATTGCCATCAAAGTGTTGTGCTCAAGCCATTTCTTCATTTCAGTGCGCAGATGGCAATCAGACGGATCTCAGTCCGGAAAGTAGAGGGATGATTAAAAACGTTCCATTTGAATTCGCGCAGAAGATCTTACATTTACCGAGCTCTACACCTTCATGCATAATGTTTGGGCCAATACGACGCATAATTCACGATGAATGTCCGTCGTCGACAGTGTTTTTTTTTTTTTTTTTTGTATAAAGAAATCTTATCACTCCTCGTACATCTCATTTGACGGTAGTTTCAATGGCAGCGAACATTTCCTGATGTTATACGCAGCACACGTGTGGCAGTACGGCTCTGTCATTGGAATATTACTGAATCACAGATTGCTTGATGTTCACAATGATTGCGCCCCGCCTATTTCTAATAGCGCCACGCGACAACGGAGGTTATTTTCCGAATTCTCTCGTATTTTGCAATTTTTATCTCTATATATACTTACCTATATTACCTTTTTGTATGTATATATATATATATATGTATACAAAAAGATAAATTAAATAAGTTTTTATACTATTTTATTATTTGTTTCTACACTCGCAATGGATAAGCGTTATGTCTTTTAGTAATATGCCAACATAGAAAATAAATTAAGTGTTAATATATTAGCTGTGAATACGTACTTGTAACCATGAAACAAACCTCATTACTTGAATTATACTGTTTTATACTATGATTTCTGGTCTTTCGCAAATAACTTAACTATGTAATTAATAAAATATCGAAAGACAACCTAACCCTACATCAAAATAAAGAGAATTACATATCAAAACTAATAAACCTAAAAGCCAAACACTACTATACAATGCGATGTCTTTAGATGTCAATTGTGTTCATTTGATAAATAATATTTCAAGAAAACGTTTGATAACATTCAAATTAGAAGATTTTAGTTTCATTAGATGCAAACAGAAATACTACAATCTAAACAGAAAGAATTTCAAAATATCTAATGATTTTTTATCAGTCATTGCTAGTCTTGTTATCTTATTATTAAAATAATGTATACATAATATCTTAATATTAAAATAGCTCTTTTTAGGAGATAATAGTTGCATGAAGTTATCGAAAAAGGCTCTTATGTTCTATACTTTAACAATTGTTTTCAATATTTTTAAACATTTTATTTTTTTTAATGGTTTTATTAAGAAATTTAAAAGCTATTTTGTACCTTAGCATTAGAGTAATTGTTAAAATAATAATTAATCGTTCCCCGTGTAAATCTGAAGAACTGTAAAATAAGTTCTTAAAATGCATAAAAACATTTTCACAATATAAATTCACATTTAAACAATAAAAATTGATTTTTATTATTTTTAGTAATATTTACACACTGTCTACAATTCCTATATAAGTAGATTTTGTAGAAACTTTTGAAACTAAAAACTGTTATTCTTCATGCACTGGAAAATTCAAAAATAATTGAAAACTACTGTTATAAAAAGTCTATTCTTTTGAAATATCTTATAAATACGCCATCCATCATATATGACATCTAAGTGACTAAATAAAATCTCTGTAAGTTTTCTTTGTTGTTTTGAAGGCCATTCGTATATAGAGAGTAATACTCTTTACATTTTATAAATATAATGAGCTTTGGAAATACAGTTTAATTTTAAATTCATCAGTGAACACACACAAAAAAAAAAAAAAAAAAAAAAAAAAAAAAAAAAAAAAAAAACATTATTTGATGTATTATCATAATGGTAAAGGGGAAAGAAGAGACTGCTCTGTACAATTTGAAAGAACTTATTGTTTGTGTCAGAATTTGGGAATAGGAAAGGCAGCCAGTACTACTGATTGGTTGCGATTATTATTTATTTGTAGCGATTGACAATCTCCTACAAAGATTTAAAAACAATAACAACAACAAAAATAAATAAATAAAATGTTCGAAACGTAATAAGCAAGCGCATGTTTCGAAGTAGCTTCATTCAAATAAGTTTAGAAATTGCAATGGGGAAGTAAAATTCTAAATATAAAGTAACATGTTGGATAGCTGTATTTTTTAAAACTTAAGCTTCTTTATTTTTTAAACAAATAATCGGTTTTGACAACATAATAATTAGATGGGTACGTTATAAATCTTTACATAGGATAACATAATCCTAAAAAATATAAGACTTCGAATATAATTATCACAGAAACTGAAAAAATAATATATTTTTTTTGTAACACATTCACTTACAGAAAGATGCATTTACAATTTCTATTAATTATTGTATAACGAAAGCAATTACATAAACAGAAATGGACAGTTTGACAATTAATTTCTGAATGTGACATATTGATTAAAATATTATTAGATATATTTGTAAAATTATTAGAAAAATAAATGTGTACTTTATTTTTTAAATAAACACATAAATAGGTAGTGGGTGCATTGCAAAAATGATAAAAAATACAAGAGTTCTTTTTCAGTTAATTACTAAGTTTTACAAGAAATGAACTTGTATAAGGTTCCTCTTCAGTAAATGTTCAGAATATAAGAAAAAGACTATATTTTCTGTCTTATAATTTCATTTTCTTAAAAATATAATATGGTTAAGTTTCATTTTCGCCAATCTTTTAAAGAAAGGATTATCGTTAGAGAAGATAAACTTTTCTCAATAAGCTTATTTCGAATTATTTTTAATTTAACATTAAACGTTCGTAGCAATACATGAAGATCAATAGTTGCCTGTATTTATTTTTAAAACGTTCATTAGTATTTCGCATTAAAGAAATATGAATATTGTAAAAGTAAATGTGTGATACTAATTTAAGTAAAATAATTTTGATTAAAACGGAATTTATTCTTGACTATAAAATTTAAATATGCGTAAAGCAAATATGTTTTCTTAGATACTTTTTTTTAATTTATCCTACATTGGAAATGAGTTTTTGTTATGGAATTAGAGTCATGACAACTTATAAAATAAATTAACTAAATATAGGTTACCTACAAATTCTTCAGTTAAAAACGAAACAAGCTGCATTACGTGAATTATGCTGTTTTAGTATATGGTTTCAGGTATTTTCCCATGAATCGTGAATCCATAAAATATACATAAACACTGGTGGACTGAACTTAAGGACCAAAAAGAAATGTACATTTAAATAAGAATCTACGTGAATCTACGTACAAACAATAGTATCAACAGAATGTTACACAAAATTTAATATAAAAATTTTGATGAAAGTATATATACAGGGTGTTACCAGAGGTTCTTTTTCTGAAACGTGAATATTGTCGGAAAACATGACTGTACAAAAAAGCAAAATACTCAAAATTAACAATCGCCAATGACATATCAATAAGGATGTGGCCACCGTGTAATACAAGGCAACTTTCAACACAGCGTGACATACCCAGAACAACATGATTCAGTAGTTGTTGAGGCAAATTGCCCCATTCCTCCTTCACTGCACGGATGAGGGTTTCCATGTTTGTAGGAGGAAATTGTCGAGCAGCATTATGTCTCCTCAAGGCTTTGCAAACATTTCCAATGGGCTTCAGGTCAAGGGAACGTACTGGTCAGTCAATGCGATGATTACCTTCGGTCTCAACATAATTTTGTACTGACTGTGTGCGATGACAAGGTACGTCCATAAAACGAAACTTTTCGCCGACAGAAATTTGAAAAAGTTGAACATGTGGAAGCAGGACATCTTCAATGTTCTGTCTACCGGTCATGGACTTTTAGTCAAGTACATAGAAATCCGTGCTGCCATTGAACATGATGCCTGCCCACACCATGATACTTGAAAGCGCATATATATATATATATATATATATATGTATCTTTCTAGAATATTTTCGCGGCAGTAAGCACTACCAAACTTGCGCCATATCAGTTTACGTCTACAATCAGAAGATAGGCTGAATCTACTCTCATCTGAGAAGATAGCGGTATACCAGTCGTCATCAGTCCAATTGCAATGCATATGGAACCACTGTAAACGTGCGCTACGTTGGCGTCTCGAGAGTGGGACACGCACAACAGGTGTTCGGGTATATTGACCACCCTTTTTCAAAGGTCTTGCAACAGTTTTCCACGATATTTTAGTTCCTGTGGCAGCACAAAGTCGATTTGCTAATTGACCAGCTGTGTTGCGTCGGTTCCTTTTACAATATAGCGATCTTCTCGGGACGTCGTACTGCTAGTACGACCTCCTCCTGTGCACGTAGTACATACTCCACTCTTTTGGAATTAAACCCATAGCCTAGAAACACTACTGTGCACGATGTTAAATTCACAGGCAACTTCTCTCATTTTGAGTCCTTCTTCCAACTTTCCGATTATTCTACCACGGGTAATATAATCTAAATGATGTCTCGAAGACATGTTTAAAATTTCAATGTTCAAGCTTCAACTCATCTCGTACATTTTTTACATCAAATGACAACTCACAGCATCCGTCGATTGCCTAAAATCTGTTATCTCTCCTGTCACGTGATCGACAAAAGCTGAAGTACAAAATATGCATAAGTTTCACAAAATAGAGTAAATCCCGCATTCATGCAAATTTACACGTGTTGCTGCGGATTTATTTCTAATTGAAAATAACAGTGGTCCTTAAGTTTTGTCCACCAGTGTATATATAGGAAGAAAGACCTGGCATCTAAATAATCTGAGTTAGATATCAAGAGTATAAATGCTACTAAAGGATGTCAAGTCTTTATAACTCAGATGTGTGCTTTTAAATCACCAAGAATATTTCATGCAAAAATTTAATGACATTAGAATTAGAAATATACAGTTTCATAAAATGAATTCTGAAATATTACATTCTGAGCACTTAGAAAGAATTTCAGACATTTAAGGATTTTTTCATCAGTTCTGGTTGCACATTTTATCTCATTATTAATATAATAGATTAAAAAAGTCTTTATATTTAAATAAATCTTTTTATGAGATATTAGCTAGAAGAAGTGATCGAAAACGATATTTTAGGGATGCTAATAATTTAACAATGATCTTATTATTGCTAAACTTTTTAATTTCTTTAATTTCTGTTTTGAAATTTTAAGGATATTTTGACCTTATGTTTAGAATAATTGTTAAATTAATAAAAAATCTTATGCCGTGTAAAACTGAAAATGTTTGGTGTAAGTTGTTAAAAATTAATTAAAAATATATATTTTTATTATTGTTAATACTAGTACTAATATTATTATACTATTATTAATTTCTGTTTACATTGATATAATGTAACATGCCGTTTAATAGAGGGATTGTATACATTTAGAAATTGTTTTACACTTATTTTAAGACTTATTATCAGCATTTAATTGTTCAACCTAAGCAATTTCAGGAGAACAGCGAATACGAAGGATGAGGAAAAATGTTTCTTGTTTCAGGAGAACAGGAAATACAGGGTAATTCAAAATGAATGGGACAAAAAGGTATTCTTGCAGTCTTTCACTCCTGCGTGTCTTTTCTTTTTGCCCTATTCATTTTGAATAACCCTGTTTTAATACTGCTAATATGCTGAAATGATTGAATAACAACATTGTGGCATTCCGAGATTAAAATTAAGTGGTAATAAAATGTACCACCACCCAATAAATATCGACTGACGCATTTTGTACGAGCTCTTTGGAGTCTGCGTGATATATGCATGTCCAATTAATATTTGCAATTGCTTCTAAGTATTAAAAAGTAATAATATATGTTACTATATAATATTTAAAGCATTAAATATAATATATAATTCTGATTCAGTGCAATATTTAAATAAATCTAATAGTAGGATGTTCTCTCGTTTAGTGAAACTTTCCATTTATGCATCATATTACATAGTTCCCAAAAGATTACGAAAATACGTCAAATATTTTCATCTAATTATTCATTCTTAGTGTATATAATTTATCTGGATGCTTCATATAAGCTTAAAAATGTATTCACTGGCGTATTAAAATTAAAGCATTTTAACGTAGATTATTTTTCTTCTTAAAATTCTTAATATGTAATTGAAGCGAAATTGTAAAATATATGAGGAAGTAAGCTGAACTTTTCTGTTTCTAACCCCATAGAGAAAATGTGCTTTAAATTCTTCCTAATGTAACTTTTAGATGTCTTTCGAACCTTTGTAATTCATGCATGCTCATTTATTATTTCCAAAGGCTGGCATTTTTAACATAAATTGCATATATTTTCAAATTTAAGTATGAAGATGATGCATTTTGAAAGATATAAATATTTGAAAATTGTTATTTCGTACATACATAATTAATAAGAATGCATATATAATTAACAATGTTTCATATGTATATTTTAATCTATAATTTAAATTATAAAGTAACTTTATCATTAAATATTACAGATGTCGTATGATAAGTGTCAATAGCGAATATTGTTCATAGGCTTTAATAGTTCGATTGATGTTAGTGCAATTATCTTCTGTAGCCAAATTTATTTGTATGTCCCTATAAATCATAGATTCCCACCAGGGGCGGTAGTGGGTCCAGAGACAAATGGGGGCGTTAAGACAGTCCTGGGTGGCGGTTGGGGTGTACCACTAATTTAGGAAATTAATTTAATGAAAGTAGTTGATCCACCGCTGCATTGCCCTGGTCAGTAATAATAACCTTAACCATACCTTTAAATATAAATCCATATAAACAACACCTGGACCTGAGAAGGGTGAACGGATAGAATCTATTTTACAAAAGTCGAAACATCGCAACGTAACAGGAAGAAGTGCTAAAAATCGCGGAGAAGGAAATTTTACTATAGTAGGCTAAAAACATGGAAACCGCAATTATTTCATGAATGTCAAAAAATCAATGCGGAACGCGAAAATTCACTATGCCTCGCATTACAAATCATTAAGAATTAAAAAAAATGTGGCGTGTAAAATTTGCGATAATTGGCTGGCTAAAATTTGAAATAGTATTCCTTTTTTAATAACCTGTATTTCGAAAAAAAATCAGAAAGATATCAACGTATACCTGATCAGAGATATTCAGACGAACCTGTGATTTGAATCTGCTCGCGAAATTTGTTAAATCTGAGTGAAAATGATAAACGGTATTATTGCTATAAATTTGTTTAAAAATAAATTTATTTAAACTTAAACGATGGCAAATTTTGTATTTCAAAATATCTTAATCTAAGAAGAAATGTCGTCAGTATAGTATTGATTATTTGAAATATGTATCCACGTACTCTTCTACAAACGAATCATTACCTATGGGTTTAATTTGCCAAAATGTTTTTCCCATGAAGCCACGAAGCCTTCTAATCTACAAGAACATTTGAATAAATGCATACTGATACAAAGGACAAAGATATATCCTATTTTCAAAGACTGGAAAAGCCATATTTAAAAAAGCAACTGTATCATAACTTTTTGAGTCGTCTTTGAAACAAGAAGATGACGGACTACAAGCCTCATATAATATTATTTTGTGAAAAGAAAAAGCAGGAAAGTCGCACAAAATTGGCGGTGATTTAATCTTGTCGGCAGTCAGAGAGATGATAATAACTGTTCTTCATCATTAGGTACCGTTAGATATCATCGGAAAATTTCCTGAGTAATAATGCGGTGCAAAGAATAATAGATAAAATGGCAAAAGGCGCTGCAATATCATTATACATTCCATAAAGAAGTGGAAATTTTTCAATCAACTCGATAGATCAAAGCTACCAAATAACAAAGCACTCTCTTATCATATGTTCTACTCATAAACAAAGAAAAAATTGTCAAGAGTTAATATTTGCTAAAAGTTTGGAAACTAATACAAATAGAGAATAGATATTTAATACCAGGAACAAATTTCTTCAAGAGAAATAAATTTCTCTTTGTAATATTTTGTCATTTGCTATTGATGTTACTCCAGCAATGACGGGACGTCATAAGGATTTCTTCAGCGCATTTTAAACAAGCAGTACCAAATGTAACCGCTGCTTTCATCATGAGCATTTGGCTACAAAATTTTTGAAGGAACGTCTGTGTACGTAGCTTCATTATATTATTAGAGCAGTCAATAAGATTAGAAGCAATTCATTGAATGACAGGGTAGTTGGCCAACTTTGTAGTGAAAATTGCTTTACTACAAAGTGAAAAAATTGTTTAACCTTGTGTGTGCATTCACTGTCACTCTGTCAGATTTTCAAATTATTACAATCGCTTGCTGCTTCATACAGATGCTCGTTGACTCTAAAAAGGTATTAGTCTAAATCGCTTTTCGATCTATTTGACTCAGTAATACACTTCATTAAAATCAGAGGCGAAAAAGTCCACTAAAACCTGATTACATTAAAAAATGACATCGCTAATTTGACAGACCTGTTTAGAATATTCAATGAAGTCGATTTCAATATTCTCAATATTCACCATAAGTCATAAGTTGATTGTAAGTTGATGAATTGAACTTAATTAAAACAAAAAACATCATATTTTCTTCTGTATGTAAACGTCTTCTGTTAAAATGTAATCTAAGTAGAGGAGAATACAGCCACTTTTCCACATTATCCTCAGTCTGTGCAAAACAGGAATATTTACTTACTTTCTGTCAACATTTGGATGTGCTGCATGAAGTTTATACATAGCGATTCCAGGATATCATTAATTTGGCTAGAATTAATTTCTACTTTGTTATTCTTAATAGAGAGATAGACATATAAAATAGTTATAGATTATATGCAAATTTTAATATTTGGTGTAATTAACCTTTATGGAAGAGGGAGCATTAAAATGTTTTTATCTTGCAAATGGTGTGGTGGTCTAGTAAAGTTTGGTAATCTATTATGTAAAAGAACTATAAATGGCACAAATTTCATTTTCAATACTAAACATGAAATAGTAAACTTGATTAATCTACATAAATTGCATGGCATTCCGAGTATATTTACTTTATTCAGAGCACGGAATGACAGACAGATGGTAGGCAGACGGACGGAAAACAGACATACAAACATAATTCAGCTTCATGAATTAATTGATAATAATTAATCAATTAATGAAACACTTTCAAGTGCATAAGAAAGTGTTAAAAATACAGAAAATATATATTCAATTAATAATATTATATTAAAAATACAGAAAATTTATATTCAATGACATTAATTATTTTAAGAAGAAAAAATATGTACGTTCAAATGTTTTAATTTTAATACATTAGTGAATATAAGTATATGTGAAGCATCCTGATGAATTATATACACTAAGAGTGAATAATTAGATTAAAATATTTGACGCATTTTTGTCATCTTTTGGAAATTATGTTTTTGCCTTTTGATTTTACTAATATATATATATATATATATATATATATATATATATATATATAAACATAGACGGAAGAACAATGTATGTGATTATTCCAATTCTAATGCATTTAACGGGAAATGAATGCAGTAAATAAACGTTTTCATTACATACTTATATTCAAGGATTATTTATGTAACTTCGTAAAAATATAATATCAATATCAAAATACATTTTAAGAAAGAAGAAATTTTTATTATTTTAAAGTGAAGGATGCCGAATCTCTTTACAGTACTGTATTCCTAATTACAATAACAAATAATGAATAAAATACTTAAAATTGGATTAAATTATTACATATCAAATAAATATTTATTGTAAATATTTCTTGTAAAGGTCGGACAAAGCTGATACCTATCTGTATAATTTCTTTTACATTTTTATAAACGCCGTGTTTCAAGTACCTGCCTATAGTTAATTTCTGTGTTAAGATGGTAAAAAATTCATATTCGCTAAAATTTGAGCACAATGCTTGACCATTCCATTTGCATTTACAATTTACATATTGAGGATAATATTGTGAGAAATGAATGTTGCTTCTATCACTGCCTTTATTAACGCGTTGAGTGCCACGGTGAATGACACTGAATCTGAAAAAAATTACAATGTTTTAAGTAAATTTTAAAAAAGTGTAATCCTGTAATAAATAAAAGGCAAGTAAATTGTAAATAAATTTTCAGTAAATACTTAATACGATATATATATATATCCAAAACCAAACCAAAAATTCGAAACCACGGAACTGAACCAACAATAAATAAACTAAACCAAATGACAACTACAAAATAACTAAAAACAACTAACTTTAAAAACAACATACTTTAAAAACAACATACTTTAAAAACAGCAAACTTTAAAAACATTCAAACTAAAACCAGAAGAAATTGAAGCCATGGAGACAGGCCGGCATGCACTTGCGACATGCAACTGCGGGGTTAAAACCAGTTTTTATGTGCACAACGCTCCCCAAACAACCTGTCAAGACCAAAAAAAAAAAAAAACTAACAAATCGAATGAGCTGCCTAGACCCATCGAAAACAAACAACTGAACATGAAACACCAAACAATCGTGCACGCAAACCCTGAACAGTCAAAGCCACGGTTACTCCTCTCTTCGCATCCACATTACCTCTAAATCTCTGCGATAAGTCTTACACTTTACGAAATTTCGTAGCAGACTCTTCAAAAATCTCTCAGGATAGCCATGGTGCAATGCCAGAATATACCAATTGTAAAGTTCTTCAATTTTTTCCCCAGTATTTGATGTCAATCTATCTATACGGTTTAACCCGTTAATAAAAATATTTCTATATATTGAGATATGCACATTTGATCCAAAATTTAAGATTTTCATAGTTTCAAAATTAAAGCCTTTTCGTTTATCATATATATCTGTTTTTATCTCACCATTTTTTATCTCGATATTAATGTCTAAATAGTTGACCATGTTTTTACTTTTTGACTCCAATTTCAAATTTAAACCTCTAGGATAGCAATCAAATTTTTCTTTTTTCACATCATTGCATCTGACTATTAAAACGTCATCAATGTAACGAAAGCACTTCATATCCTCATTTGTATCAATTTGTTCCTCATACATATATAAGTAGATATCGGCTAAAATCGAACTACAACTTCCCCCCATTGGAATACCTCTAACTTGTTTGTAAACAATTTTCCCGTCATATAAGTAGTTCTCACTCACTACAAAGTTAAACAAATTAGTAAACCATTCCTGTCCGATATTTGAGGAATTATATTTACTAAAAAACTCCATAATTTTTATTTTAAGATTGTCCAAATCTATACTATTATACAGATCTTCAAAATCATACGCTGTTAAACTTGAAATGTTTTTCATTAGATTTAAATGTTTAATTAACTCAAAGCTGTTTTTTATTATACAAGCCGGTTTATCTTTCAATACTTCATCAAAAATCTCTTTTAATAAATTCAACAATTTTTTATTACAATTTTCCAAATATGAACCGAAACCACATGTAATAGCTCTAAAAGCAACCGGATCTTTATGAAACTTTGGAACCATTACCAAATATGGAAAGCTAGTACTATTTTGCTTTATTTTAATTTTTTTATAATATGCTTTTACTCTATTACTAATAACTTGTTTATTTGATTTGACAATTTCATAGTTTATTTCATTACCATAAGCCTCCCTAAGTAATTTACCATATAATGTTTTACAAATAATTGCGTAATTTTTGTTAGCTTTATCTATATACGTAATTATAAATTTATTCTGCAATTCTGTTATAGATTCTTTCAAATCCTTATAATACTTTACCGAAACCCCCTCAGAGTTACTCTCAAAATTTCTACTGATATCTTTTAAAATATGATACTTCCATTCCTCGAAAACGCCAGCTGGCAAATTGTATTTATAAACTAATTTTTGAATAAAAATATCTAAGTTCATATTCAAGCGTTTTTTTGCCATATTTCTTGTTAATACTCTCTTAATCCTGTAACTCGTTCCGTATTTCATGATTTCATTCAAATTCTTATTATGTACAATATCCAAACTACCCGTTAATACGTGTCCGTATGTTGGATTTATATATTCGTTGAATTTCACTTCGTGACAATAGCAAACACTATTATCGATACTTTTTTTCAAATCCTTTGCATAGTCGTTATAATTATATATGAGTCTGCCCATCGGTTTAACATATTTAAAAGCCTTAAAAATCTCTATATTTTTATCCGGCAGCAGTCTATTATACTTATTTAAAACATTATTAATGTTAACACCTTTTAGATGTGACCCCATGTAATCCAAGACACAGTATATTTTGTTATTTTCGGCATCTTTTTCATACATGCTCTTTACATAACTATCTAAATTTTGTTTTCTTATTCTGAATCTCAATAGATCTAGAGCCATGTCAATATTGTTGTTACCCGTTTTTTTATGCAAATTCCTCAAAAGTTCTGGTATCATTTTCTTTTTGACATTAAATATAATGTTTTTAATTACTGATTCGTTATCGTTTGAGTTGTAATTTTCGATAACTTTTTCGACATCCTTGCAACATTTTAATTTCTTTAATTCAACATTTGTCCTATGATTTTTATCCCTGTCATAATCCATTATATGTTTTGTCCTTTCATAGATTGAGACATCCAATAATTTTTCTCTAAAATTCCTTATTACATTACTTTGATCGAACTTTACATTCATTCCATATGGGTATACCGTACCATACTTTACCATCATATTTCTTTCACTGATTAATCTTTCAGTTTTATTAGGAACAATTTTCAAAATAGAAATCTCAATATTATCAATTCCATGCCTATCAAAATGTGTAATCTCAATTTCTTGTTCCTCCTTACCACTTTTTTGTTTTCTTATGTCGTTCTTATGGTTGTTAATTCTTATATTCAAAGGAGTTGAAGTTTGTCCTATGTACGACATATTACAAACTCTACATCTCAGTCTGTAGACACAGTTATAAACCTTGCAGAATTTTAAATACTCTCCATTATCATTAACCTCTACTAAACCCCCGGCACACACACACACTTTACAACGTTTATCTGTACAAGTTTTTAAATTCAGTTCGCCCAGACCATCTTCACCTTTTAGTTTTTTGTTATAAAAACATTTGGTTTTATATTTGACTATGTTCTTCTCACCTCTACCACCATTTTTTAATTTTTCTAAATATTGGGCCACGTTACTGTTATAGAAAATCCTTGTTTTATATCTCAAACTTCCATAGTCAGTGTAATTGGCACTATCATTTTTCAATATATATATCGATATATATCATCGATATATATATATATATATATATAGTTAAAAAATTCCAATAGTTATTTCAAGCATTACCACAAACTGTAAACTTTAATTGAAGCACAAAATTAACTTAACCAAACCAAATAAGAACTATAATTTAACTTAATAAACAAACTTAAAGGAACACAACATAACCAACTTTAACTTAAACAAAACAACCATAAGACACAAGGCAAATAACTAATTAAACATGGAGAGAGGTCTGCGCGGCTTATGACACGCTAATGCAGGGTTAAAACTGTTTTTAAGCATGCAACATTCCCCAGATTTACCTGTCGAGACCATATTGAAAAAACAAATGAAACAAGATTAAAGCTAAATGAAACCGACCGACCGAAATCAATCCATATAAAAAGCGATCTGTTTCCACTACATTCCGTAAACCACACGCTTCGAGTAAAGGCATCAATTCACTTCTGTTCTTGCAAGTTCTAACATAATTATACGTCATATTTTTTACCAGACTCACAGGATAACCCTGTTTCACAGCAGTGACGTACCATTTCAGCATATCCTCATTCAAAATGACACTATCCGATGTCAATCGGTTTAATCTGTTTAAACCGTTAATATAAATGTTTCTGAATACCGATATATGGACGTTTGAATTGAAATTCAATATTGCAATTGTTTTACAGTTAAAATCGTCTCTTTTATCATAAACCGATGTAATTAAATTTCTGTTTTCTATTTTTAGATTTACATCTAAGTAATTTGTATTGCAACTATTATGACTACCGGAAAGTTTCAATTCTAAATTTTTAGGATAATATTTAAATTCATGGTTAATCTTTATTCCATTCAGCTCGACAATCAAAACGTCGTCGATATATCTGAAACTCATTATGTCTTTATGTAATTCACTTATATTTTCATATATATCTAGATACATGTCGGCAGAAATTGAACTGCAACTCCCCCCCATGGGGATACCCTTAATCTGCTTATATACCTTATTGCCCTCATATAAAAAATTCTCTTGAACCACCAATTGAAACAAATTTTGAAATTCACTTAATTCCATGTATGAATCACCATACCTATTATACACCTCCAATATCTTCTCCCTCAAATCCTCAATCTCTATGTTGTTAAACAAATCTGCAAAATCATATGCATACAATCCTGTAAACTTATTTTTATACCTTTTTACTTTTTCCAACAGTTCATAACTATTACTTATTATAAAAGTTGAATTCTCACTTTTAATCTTCAAAAATATTCTCTTCAATACCTTTAATAATTTTTTATTCGCACATTCAATATAGGAATTATAACCACATGTAACGGTTCTAAATTTCACAGGGCATTTATTGAACTTGGGTATTAAAACCAAATAAGGAAAATTCAAATTATCTTGTTTTGTTTTAATTTTTTTATACATTGCCCTAATTCTGTTCTCCACCTCATTAATTTTTGCCCTAATTAACTCATAATTATTTGTGTTTTCATAACTTTCTCTTAATATTTTTCGATATAATTTTTTACAGATAATTGCATAGTTAGTACTTGCCTTATCTACATATGTTATTATAAAATCATCTTTGATGTTTTTTATAGCTTTTCTTAATCAATATATTTCTCTTCGGACAAACCCTCAAAGTTTTTAACGTATGTCTCCTCTAGTTCCTTTAAAATATGATATTTCCATTCTTCAAATAATTCTCCAGGTAGTCTGTATTTATAAGTTAACTTTTGTATAAAGATTTCTATATTATATTTAAACCGTTTAACTGCATTACTTTTCGTGAAATTCCGTTTTATTCTGTATTTTGCTCCATAACTCATTTGATTTTTCAGTTCGACATTTTGTACGATATCTAGATTCCCAGTTATTACATGTCCATAATGTTTGTCTACATATTTGTTGTACACATCCTCATTACATTTACAAATGTCTGCATTTTCGTTCCTATTAATATTTTTAGCATAATAATTATAATTAAAGATCATTCTACCTAAAGGCTTGTCATACTTAAATGCTTTAACAATATTTAAATTTTTTATTGGTAACATGTCCTTATATTTATTAAAAATCCTTTTGTAATTTACATTACTGTAGCACCCTCCTATGTAGTCTATAACGAAATATACTTTATCTGCATCTTCCTGATTTTCACACTTTGACTTACAGTAACTTTGCCAATTATTTAATTTTATTCTATATTTTAATAGATCAATACCCAGATCTATGTTATGTATTCCTATTTTTTGCGATAACAAAATCAAAACCTTAGGTATCAACAACTTTTTGACATTGAATATGATATATTTGATACTCTTGAACTTGTCATTACCGTTACAATTCATTAAAGCTGTTACAATGCTTTCACCGCCCTTCAATCCAACCAATTTTTGTCTAGTAATCCCTAAATCACGATTACTTTTTCCATCTTTATAAACGTTATAACCATTAATATCACACTTTATCTTTGCATAGATTGAGTCAGTCATGTCTCGATTTTTAAAGGTTTGTATAATGTTGCATCCACCAAACATAACGTTCAACCCATAGGGATATAGTGTACTATGTGCAATCATCATATCCTTTTCATATATTTTTCTTTTAATTTTATTTTGGACAATTTTTAAAATTGATATTTTAATGTTATCTATACCATGTTCAGCGAAGTGTTTTATTTCTATATCTTCATGCTCTTTCTTAACTTTTAATTTTCTTATATCTGACATATGGTTATATATATATATGGTTATGGTTAATATGATGACTTATGGTTATATATGGTTATATATATATATATATATATATATATATATAGCTTTATTCATATTTTAGACCGTCAATCATCTGTGAATGCCGCGTCCTAAAAGAAAAGTTCAGTGTCAGTCACCGGTGACACTGAACTTTTCTTTTAAGCGCTTAACGTGTTAACAGCGGTTTTTTTTTTTTTTTTTTTTTTTTTTTTTTGTACATTTTATCATGCCGATAGTACACCATTTTTTTGCATGTTTATCAAGTGTCTTCTTTTTTTTTTTGGTTCATTAAGTTCTTGCATTTTTTTTCGGTACCGGTAAGCTGTGTTCGGACCATTTTATGTCTTTAGTGAAAGTACACACCCTGAAAATGCTAATACGTTTCTAGAATACTAAAGCTATATTTAAAATATGAAATGAATAAAAATTTAAAATATGAAGCTATATGTTTTAGTTTAAAATAGTCTAAACGTTTCTTCTATTGTCATTTGTGTGTTTACACTTGCACATCTGTGCTTCTCATTCACTTTTATATGTGATATATTTTCAATAAAAATATGTTTTACCATTGCGATTTCCTTAAAAAATGTATTCTTCTAAGTTTATAATTTGCACATGATGGTTTAAATGAATAGAATTTTCCATTCGTTCGTTAGTGAAGAATACGGTCAAGGATTTTAAATCAGACATTTTTAAATATTAATTCTGT
Organism: Maratus speciosus; assembly: GCA_963932465.1. NCBI lineage: Eukaryota > Metazoa > Arthropoda > Arachnida > Araneae > Salticidae > Maratus > Maratus speciosus. The sequence continues at coordinate 537,106,619 of OZ010786.1, read as the reverse complement.
CACGTACATATCTGAAAACCAACATTTCATGCAAAAAATGTCACCAGACTAAACAAACTTAGTATTATATTAACCAGTGATGGAACAGTGGCGCACCAAAGAATAAATGCCATCGCTAAATTTTTGTAGCATCCTCCCTCTTATTTCAGGATATAATTTTTTAGTTTTTTTAAGCCGAAGAAAACTTTAAATTTACTGATGGCACTCGCCCAACTGATGCGCCACTGTTCCATGACTGTATTAACTGAAGATATTTTCCTATTTAGACAATTTACCTCTCGATAACACTTTGAAAATGTAGACATTGTTTATAGGAATTTAAAATACCTGATCTTTAAAGGTAGAAGACATAGAAGAGTGGCTATGTTTCTAATTTTTCTACAAATATTAAGGACAGTATAAAGATGCAAAAATCTTTAAGTATCTTCCTCAAAACTAATTTAAAGTTACATAGTTTTTAATGCTTTCCTTTGTTCAATTTAGTGTTAAATTCCTTGTATTTTTATGTTAAAAAAAGCGAGCTATCGTCTTGATCAGTTATTGAATATCTCAAAATTAAAAAAGCTTTCCTATATATATATACATATATATATATATATATATATATATATATTTTACTTTCAATCATACTATATCTATGACTCTAATATTTCATTTCACTTTTATTTGAAGCGGTTTACAAAGGATGTTCTTATTATGCATGACGTTAAGGATCACAAAATTCTCATTTTCCGACTTTATGCTTCAAAACATAGATATCTGAAAAGAGTTAAAAAAAAAAAAAAAAAAAAAAAAAAAAAAAAAAAAAAAAACCTTTAATGTACTTTGAAAGAAAAAAAAATAAGTAAGATTCTTTTATTTCGTAAGGCGTTATTGTGTTATGAAATAGGCACAGGTAATTTATATTAACTGGAGATATTTGGTTATTTAGACAATGTACCTTTAGATTACATATTGAAAATGAAGACATTATTTATAAGCATGTAAATATATATAATTATTAGGGATATAAGAGATAGAAGGAGGATTTTTATTTTTTAATTCTACAAATATTTAAGAACAACATAAATATGAAAAAAAATCATTATACAAATTCTTTTAAAATAATTTACATTTATGGAGATTTTAATGTTTTCCTCAGTGCAATTAATTCTACATTCCTTATATTTAAATATAAAAAAAAAATCAATTATCATCTGAAAGAGTTATTGAAGAAAAGAAAATCAAAAATAAAAGTTAGGTTTTTTTTTATAATATTTCTTTCAATCATACTTTCAATCATATCTGTGGCTCTAACATTTCATCTCACTTTTATGTGTGTCGTTTTACAAAGCATATTCTATTCTTCCTATCGTTAAGGAACACAAAAGTTTCATTTTCCGACTTCATGCTTCAAAACGTTGATATCTGAGCAGAGTAATAAAAAATTTAGTTTGAAAGAGAAAATTTTCATTCGATTTCTTTTTACTGTTCCACGTTGTTCTGTTATTAAATAGATCCAGAGGATCGGTTCTACCACTAGAATTCGATAAATTGAAGAAAAAATGTTTAATATGATCCTTCGTAAATTTAACAGTAAATCAGACATGGTTTCTCTTTTTAATATTTGAGACTTATGTTAGCCTGGAATTGAACAATATTAAGTTTTATTATAGAAAATATGGATTATACATATGAAAAAATCCTTAAATATCTTCTTCAAAACTAATTAAAAGTTACAGAGTTTTTAATGTTGCATTGAGTGCAATTTAGTGTCACATTTCTTACATTTTGGTGTAAAAAACGCCAATAATCGACTTAGACAGTTATTGAAGGATAGAAAATCATAAATACAAGTTTTTTTTCTATTTTTATAATTTTAAAAAATGCTTCAAAACGTGGAAATCTGAGAAAAAGAGTAAAGAAATGTGTATATATATATATATATATGTGTGTGTGTGTGTGTGTGTGTACTTTAAAAGAGAAAATTTTCTATACTATTCTTTTTTTTACTGTTCCACATTGTTCTGTTATTAAAAGAGACCCAGAGGATGCGTTCTACCGCAAATATTCGATAAATTGAAGAAAAATGTTATATATCACCCTTCGTAAATTTAACAGTAAATGAGACAAGGTTTCCTTTTCCAATATTTTAGATTTATGTCAGCATGGAATTGAACAATATAACGATATATTTTAACACGTAATAAATTGTACTTTTAGAGAAAAAAAACATATAAATTAAAAGTACTGCAATTTTCTTTTGTGTCTTTTCAATGCATCAATTATTTTATTACATCAGGATACTAAATCATAAATAAAAGTCTTAATTTTTTTTTCTTCTGCACACCTATATTAGAGTAATATTGAAGCTATAATGACTAATGTTGCCAATAAAATACATTCTGAAAATATTATTAAATCGTTTTTCAACATGTAGATGGCAACACTTGTACTGTTTAAGAATAAAGATAGATTTATTTTTTCAATTGTTGCTAGTTGTTCTTTTTGTTTTGTTTGGAAGCTTGCTAAATACCCTATTTTGTTCTGCAGTAAGCACGTAAAATTTATTTCTTATTATAGTTCCTAAAATTCTCGTGTGTTTAATATTATAGAATTTTATCAAGGAAAATTATTTTTTCAATTAAAGACCAGTATTGCCGATTAGTAACAAACAGTTTTTTAGCCGTAAACCATATTTAAAACAAAATATGATTTTTTAAAGTATTTTTCCCATGATTTATTTAAAACATGAAAGCCGAAAAACATTATTACAATGAAATCAGGCATTTAAGCGTTAAACATGGTTCATGTTTTCTTAGTGAACATGCAATTTAATAGAATAACTTCTATATCGTATTTTTATCTCACTCATATGTATCAAATGCTATTAGTGGATCAAATTCTTACGTGGAACAGATCTTATTTTTATTATCATTATTGTTAAAAAATGAAAGAAAAATGATGTAATGGAATATTTTAAGACGTGCAGTGTTTGTTAGTTAACCTTAAGTTATTCATTTTTGGAGTACTTTCTAATTTCTGATAAAATTCGAAATTAGAATATACACAATACACAACATTTATTACGTTATCCTTAAGGCTCCTGTCCCTGCATGTGAAGACATTCACTAGCTAATGCTAATCCTATGGGGAGGGATTTGTCTAATAACTCGTTTGCATTTCGACATTTTTAAATATATATATATATATATATATATATATATATATATATATATATATATATTTGCATTGGATAACCGAGGTCCGTCTCTACATTGCACTTTTCTTACTTTTTCGATTTTGGTTGCACATATTTTTTTATAAAGTTACTGTCACTTTCAAAATCGTTTCTGAAAATGAAAGTGTCATTCTAAAAAATATCCGCGACCAAATTCAAAAAAGTAAAAAAAAAGTGTGATGTAGAGACGGACCTCGGTTATCCAATGCAAAAAAAAAAAATAAATAAATAAATAAATAAAAAAAATAAAAATGTCGAAATGCAAACGAGATATTACTCGTGAGTGCCTTCAAAGGCAGGGACAGGAGCCTTAACTCATAAGATCTAAAACTAAGCACTGCTCCTTAAAATGCACTGTTTGAAATTTCTTTTTATAACGAATCTATCATTCAGAAGAATATTTAAAAAAAGATCCGGCGAAAAAGAAGACCCAATTTTAAGTTACGAAATCTTTTATTTAAAAAAATCAATGGTTTTCACGATATATTTGCGACTTTATTGAAATATCAATAAATAAGATTTTGACTTAAATCTTTCGCTTATAAAGTAATAGTTTATTTATTTATTTATTATATATAAAGCTATGAATCTTATTGGTTGTTTATGTATGATATTGATAACTTTGAAATAAGACTTAATGCAAAAAACGAAGCTCTTGGCAAAAGTTTCAGATATGTGTCCCATTAAAAGTTTTAAATAGAAGTACGAAAAATTATGACCTAAATTTGTAATGGTTTTGTTAAAACTCGAATTATACTTTATTATTTTATATAAATAATCTTCATTCATTTCTCGTCTTTTGTATTATAATTATGCAGTCTTGTTTTCTTGCTTAGCCAGCAAAAAATCAAGATTTTTTTAATTGCGCCGTCATTTCTTTACAGTTTTAAAGGTTTTCCTAAATGTCCCAATATGAATTATTTTCCGTTATAAGTACTTCAAATCTCTTCAGGTCTATAAAATGTATTTATAATGTAGAAGATAACTTAATTTGTCAATCAGAAATTTGATATTACACGCAGAAAACGTCGAAAGCCAAATTTTTACATCACTGATATATTTTGGAGTTATCTTATCTTATTTTTATTTTGATAATGCTTTGTATAAATTAAAGAAAATCTGAAGGAAGTTTCCGGGAAAAAAATACTTATCTTGAATATTAAATACGCAATATATCACGTTACTAAATAATCGTAAAACACAAAGGGTGAAAAATGTCCAAGGCAACTTATCTTACAATAATCTTTCGTAAATTATTTTGTGGAATTATTAAGACATGTAGAATTCGGTAGTTCACTTCTGTTATTACTTTTAGATAGATTTATTAAGACATACTACATATTGCAATCTCTCCTGTGTTAGAAATTCTAAATTTTTTTTTGCCGATCTACGCCGCGCATGACCCCTGGAACCCCAAAAAACCCCCAGTTCAAAACTTTATCTATATATCTATCTACCTATCATCTATACCATTTTTAGATGGACGTGATAACTTCCATAAATCTGCGCAAATCTCTTCCAAGCTGATGCTTAATGTCAAGGGGTAGAAAATCTCGTTCAATTTCGTTAATGGGCAAAATCGAACCAAGGGTGTAGAAATATTGAGAAGTTTTATGAAAACTGGCAAAACTCATAATTTCTTAATTATAATGCATATCAAATCAGATTAAAGTTATTATTTTTTCTAGGAAAAGAAGCAAAAATTTATGTAGCAGAGAATTTTGATAAAAAAAATGGGCTCAAGGGACGAAAGGAATAGGGATTTAGGGAGAAAAATATCATAACTTCGTGAATTCTTAAGATATCAAATTGATTTTAACTTATTATAAATCTTCTTAATATTTTCTAGAGCTTTTATATCGTCAATTTTTGATAGCACCAACTCTTACGGCAAATAAATAAATAAATAAATAAATAAATAATAAAAATAAAGTAAACTCGAAGAAAATTCATAACTTCTTCAATTCACAAGATATCCAATAATCTTAAATTTATTACACATCTTGTCAGATAACTAATATGCACACCGGCATTGGAGGTTCTTTACTCGATTGAGAATTCAATAAAACTACGAAATTAATAAACATAAAATAGATGTCTCTATTCAAATCGAAAAACTATAACGTTTACACGTTTCGTTAAAAAATACTACTATTTACCTTATTCTATAGAGACCTATATTTATAATATTAAAAATCGCTTGGCTTTATCTTTTAAATATATTTATTCATCAGCAACATCTTTGGAATACAAATCAATTCTACTAAAACATAAAACTCTTGTTGCCAACAACATCAAAATAGTATAAAGAAATAAAATAAAATAAATATGATAAAATTGCTGAAAGCCATTGAGTTCGGTTGATTACGTGACATCCTCCCACCTTGAGTTGGTGAGAGGCAACTCAACTGGTCGCAAAAAGTTTTTACATTACAAATCTAGCTTTGGAGGCACCTTGAGTATCCGCCCACATCGTGTACGCTTTACAGGTTCAACTTTAGACGCAGTCTGAATAGTCGGAAATGAATAGAGTTCTTTTCGTTTCTCAGACCACGTTGAAGATACTTCTAGGGGATAAATTCGCTGAATAGGCCGTAAAACTTCTGATGTTGATGTTTGTAGACGGACTAATCTGGTGACACCATCTTTTCCGGGAATAAGTTCTATGACGCGTCCTAAAGGCCAATCCATACGTTTGGTATTATCTCTGCCAATTAACACGACGTCACCAAGTTGAATTTGTTCTTTACATTTCTTATATTGAGGACGTTGGATCAATAATCCTCCATATTCAGAACGAAATCTGTTTCGCAGATCAGATATTAGCTTTTGTCGGTATTTGAGTTTTCTATTCAACTTGTTTTTATCCACAACATCAAAATCTGGTGTGCCCATTTGCTTTACATCTTGAATGAACAAAGCAGGATACAGCGGGACAAGTTCACCATTGGTTTCAGAAATATAAGTAAGAGGTCGAGAATTAATTATTGATTCCGTATCGCATAGAATGGTTGTCATTTCTTCATAAGAAACACTAGACTTTCCTAAGACTCTTCTAAGAATAGATTTCATAACACCAACTAATCTTTCCCCAAATCCTCCCCACCATGAGGCTGTCGGCGGGTTGAAAAACCACTCTATTTTCCTGGTAGTACTATACTGAACTACTTTATTCCAGTCAACCTCTTTAAGTGCATTTGAAGCTCCAACAAAGTTATAACCGTTATCACAGTAAACCGTAGAGGGTCTTCCTCTTCTTGCTATAAATCTCCGAAAACTCTGTAGAAATACTTCTGTCGACAAAGATGACAAAAGTTCAAGATGCACAGCTCGGTATATCGCACAGGTGTACAAACAAACCCATGCTTTCGAACCTCTTTTAAGGTATAAAGGCCCAGCCAAGTCGAATCCTGTGATTTCAAAAACTGCTGCATCTTTAAATCGATTTTCGGGAAGTGCTGCAACAGGAGCGTTTAGAGAAAATTTTTTATGTCGTATGCAAATAACGCATTTCGATATCACGGATCTGATCGTTTTCCTCGCATTCAAGATCCAATAGTGTTCTCTCAAAATATTTAGTATTATTTGCGATCCATGATAAGTCTTCTGACAACAGGATGATCTGAAGGTAAAATCATTGGACGTCGAAAATCTTCATCATCTTTCCTGTACACAATTTTATCTTCAATCTGGGGAGACCGTGTTCGTCTATATAAACATCCAAAGTGTCTAATTTACTTTTGTTTTCTGAAGTGAAAGATTCTTCCTGAATAAGTTTCACAATTACTTTTTCAGCTGCATTTATTTCTTGAAGAAATTCTCCATTCAACCTCGAGATTTTGGTTATCTTACAATTATGAATAAACCTTTGAATCCAAGCCACCAGACGAACAATTTTATCATAATTTGAAAACCTAAAGTACCACTCACATCCATGGTACTTACAAAGACTATTCTTCTCATGTTTAGGTGAATTGCACCACTCACAAAATATTGTTTGGTTCGTTAAACATTTTACTGATTTTTCATCAACAGGCATTTTTGACTTCTTCTTTTCTTGGACAATGGCGTTTTCATCAGCGACTATATTAGACGAGGGCCATTTATCTTCAGTTTCCTTAAGCCAACTTGGGCCCTCCCACCATTTTGTTTTCATTAAATGTTTTGCAGAACATCCTCTGGATGGAAGATCAGCTGGTTTTTTAGTTCTGGGTACGTGCTTCCATGAGTTTGGATCTGTTATTTTTCTAATCTCTTTTACTCGATTGCTTACGAAAACAGTCCAAGATTCTTCTCTTTGTATCCAATTCAATACCGCAGAGGAGTCTGTCCAAAAATACAATTTTGCGTTTTCCCACAGAAGTCCTTTCATGACTGAAGCACATATTCTAGCTCCCACCGTGGCAGCGATTAATTCAAGACGTGGGATGGTAATTATTTTGACCGGTGCAACTCTGGATTTAGCAGCTAATAGATGTACTTCGACCCCGTCTGCAGTACTTATTCTAACGAATGTTGCGGCGGCATAAGCGTGTTGACTTGCATCACAGAAGGTATGTATACTAAGAGTTTCATAGTTTGCATCAACACAAAACCATCTTCTTACAAATATTTGTTTCAGGACTAAACCAGCTGGAGAATTATTTTCTTATATTATCACCAACCTCTTCGTTCCACGAAATTCCATCTTTCCACATTCTCTGTAATAAAAGCTTCGGCAACAAGAAAACTGGACGTGCCAATCCTATTGGATCAAACACCTTGTGTGCAATGGAGAGAATGGTCCGTTTTGTGATTTTCCCTAGCTCAAAATTCTCTAGCCAGCCCAAATTAAGAGCTAAAGTATCATTTTGTCGGTCCCAAAATAGACCAAGTACAGGTGAAATTGTAGGCTCGACATTATCTTCAAAATACTGCCAACTCCTCAAATTGAATTTACCTTCCCCCATTACATTTGTAGCTTCCTGTATAAATTGCACCTATCTGTCTTTATTAGAAAAACTCGTAACAACATTGTCAACATAAAAACTATGAAGAAGTTTTGTTATCATCTCTTTGTCATACCAAGGGTTATCAGTATATTTCAGTAAATGAAATTCAATAATGACTGCCAAAATGAAAGGACTGCATTTTAAGCCGAAAACTAATCGTGCATGACGAAGTATTTTCAATTTTCTTTCATCTTCATCACTCCACCAAAAAAATCTTAATAAATCTCTGCATTCTGGCCTGATGCTTATTTGTAAAAAAGCTTTTTCTATATCCGCTATGGCACCGTATTTTTGTTCACGGAATCTAAGGCGAATATCGGGAATAAGCTTCATTAAGTTCGGCCCACATTCCAAACATTGATTTAAGGACGGGGATGACTTTTCTCTAGTAGATGCGTCAAAAACTGGACGAACTTTCGTAGTGCTGTTCTCTTTGACCATTAGTGTATGAGGTAAGTAATGCACAGTGTCTACCTTTGAATTCACAGAAACTTCTTCAATTATGCCCAAAGTCGACCAGTCATTAAAAACTTCGTTATAGGATGTAAACAAATTATCGGAATCAAGTCTTTTAGTCATGGTTTCTAATCTTTTTAACGCTATCTTTTCATTACTAGAAATAGGAAGACGTTCTTCAATCCATGGGAGGGAGACTTCATAACGTCCTTCGTTATTTACAGTAACTGAGTCCAAGAAACTGATTTTTGATTCGCGTTCCTTCTCTTCTTGGGACTTCTGAATTACAGGATCAGTTATACCGATTGCATCAACACTCCACAGGTTTGTTATAGAAAATTCTTTCGAAAATAAAGATGTTAAATCCATTGCATCAGACTTTTCATGGACATCATTAATCGGAACTTTACCCATCAGTGTCCAACCTAGATATGTTTCAATTGCAACTAAATTGCAGGATAATTTTCTTTTGCACCCAGTTAATAATCTTCCGGCAACGTCGGCACCGATTAAAACTTCGATTGGTCCTGGTTTTTTGTCTATCACTTATGGAAATTTTCATATCTTTTAATTTATCAATCCAAGGACCTTTCTGTACCGAACGAATATTTTCGCAAAATAACAGGTTCATCCAGAACATCAAAATTACAAAGAAATTTTCCATCTAAACTTTCTAAATGTATTTTGTAACACATATGCTTAGTTCTACTAGTTTTCTTTCCCCCAAACAAAGAATAGGTAACTAGTTCTTCTCTCAATGGTTCGTAATCCATATTTTCAGCAGATCATTTTAAAATATAAGACTTCGCTGAACCTGTATCGATCAACGCTCGAATATATGAACATGAATGATGCCCTGTTAATTTCACTACCAAAGTTTGCAAAATTACCTTTGGATTGCGGGATAAATTCGATAAATTAACAGCGTTCTGTTCAGATGTTTTCTGTGTAGATGGTTCTGTTTTCTCTTCTTTTTTATCCCTTTTATCAATATGACCTCTCGAAACATTTTTATTTGAGAATATTTCTGGACACATCAGTTTAGCATGTTCTTTATTACGAACTAAACATCTTATGAATGCATTACACTTATTTGAGCAGTGCTCTCGCTTAAAACATTTAAAGCAACAGCCCTTTTCTTTTAAAATCTTCTGTTTATTAACCAAATTTATTTTCTGCGCGTTAAAGCAGTTAAAACTTTCGTGCTGTCCGTTACAAAAAACACAACTTTTAACGAACGCTGGATTGGTAGATAACAAACCAGCAGCGGTAGATATTCGGTCTTCTACTGAAATACCCTGTTTTTTAATCTTAGGTTTTAGTTCAAATCCAGATAAGGCTAAATTAATTCTTTCTTCCGACTCTACTTCAGATTTTAAGAATTCCATCAAATTATCTAACGTATGTTTAGGTTCCGCGCCATCTATAAACTTAGAATTTTTTTGCCATGCCCTTAAAAATTCTTCTGGCATGCATGATTCTACTAAGGGTATAACATTGCGGCACACTTTTCTGTAGTGACATTAAGAGTTTCAAGATCTCTAATATGGGATTCTAAACTATCATAGAGTGAACACATGGAACTAGAGTTATTTCGTGAAGACGAATTCTTCAAAACTAATTTTAATAACTCTCGGATATATACTTCTACTAACAGATCTTCCCTACCAAATCTAGATTTCAAACTATCAATTAGCTTGGCGTAATTATCGCCGGTTGGCGGGAACGATTCTACGATTTTTCTGAGCCTTTTACTGTAGCCTGAATAAGATATTGAAATTTATCAGACGGAACTATATCCGAATCTTCGTGTATTTTTTCGAACTAGCACCAGAATTGTAACCAGTTTTTTATTTCGCCATCAAATTTATAAAGTTCAAGCTTCGGAAGTTTAAACTTCCTTTTAATATTAGCTTCACTAATACTAGAACTATTATCTATATCATTAGAAGATAAATTAATAAATTCATAAACACTAACCTGTGTTTCAAGAAATTGTCGCACATAACCATCAGCTACTTCAGATTCTTCATCCAAATCGTCTGCGTTGTTTTCTATTTTCTAAAGAAGAATTTTATAGTTAAGCTCGATCAACTGTTTGTGTTTATCTTCTAACGTCGATAAAGAAATCTGTAATTTCTTCTTATCCGGCGTATCTTTTTTTAATTCTTCTTTTATGGAATTTAGTTGTTTTGTAAAACCACTTCTAACAATTCCTCTTAATTTCACATTATCACTTAAACTTAAAGCCATCACTTTCTCAACAAATCTTGTCTGCGGACGCCAATAAATGTCAGATAACTAATATTCACACCGGCATTCGAGGTTCTTTGCTTGATTGAGAATTCAATAAAACTACGAAATTAATAAACATAAAATAGATGTCTCTATTCAAATTGAAAAACTATAACGTTTACACGTTTCGTTAAAAAATACTACTACTTACCTTATTCTATAGAGACCTATATTTATAATATTAAAAATCGCTTGGCCTTTATCTTTTAAATATATTTATTCATCAGCAACATCTTTGGAATACAAAACAATTCTACCAAAACATAAAACGCTTGTTGCCAACAACATCAAAATAGTATAAAGAAATAAAATAAAATAAATATGATAAATTTGCTGAAAGCCATTGAGTTCGGTTGATTACGTGACATCCTCCTTAATATTATCTACAACTTTCATATTGACGAATTTTTGATAGGGCCAACTCTTACAGCAAAAACAAATTAAGCAAAAATATGGGTAAAAAAATTATCTTATTAAGGGTGTACTCAAATCCAAATAGCTTATTTTAAAACTCACTTTAAATTATTTTTTGCTTTCAAACGCATTCCATTGGCAGATTCCATTATTCAGAAGCTATATAATGTGCTGTATTGTTCTATTTTTTGATAAAGGCAGAATATATTTCAAAAAATGCATTCAAAGGGGGTATTTTGAACCAAATTTCCCGAAACGATAGTGCTGAAATCGAAAAATAAAATGGTCGTAAGGAGATAATAATTGATAGTAAATCAAGTTAATTAATGGAACGAAAAATTAAAACACGGGTCGCTTATAAATCTCTTCACGAGATCACATCAGCAAGTTTCATATTTTTACTTTATAAAATCGGTCAGAAAATGTGTCAGAATATTTCGAGTTCTTGAGCGTGGAAAAATATTTTTTTAATTCCACCTTAATTTGATTCTGATAAAACCTGCTCTAACAGAAAAATAAAATTAAAAATTCGTCAAAAGCGGCCAAATAAAACTGTTAAACTGGGTTTATCTCTAAACTTGATTTAGTTTTTGTTGGTGAAATTAGTACTTAACATCAGAATCTACCCCTGCCTGTAGGCCGAGCCGGAGGGGGGGGGGGATTTTTTATTATTATTAATTTCTTATTTCTGAAAACAGTTTAAATTGGTATTAAGAAATAAGCTAAATTTATTAAGTTCAACCCAGCTAAATATTGCTAATAAAGCTCTAAAACTTGGCAATTTGAAATGAAATGTTTAAAATTGCTTTCCAAAGCGAAGCAGGAAACGTACATGTATCACTCAGAAGAAATGACTTAAAAAAGATAGTCAAATAAGAAAAAAAGGATTCGCTAATTTTCAGGTACCACATTCCTTTATTTCCGAAAATCGATGGCTTTTATGACATATGCGACAGTCCATTGAAAGACAATTAATATCATGTTGACTTAAATATTTCGGTTTTAAAGCAGCGCTGTATCTATTTTTGTGTATCCCAACCTTTCGTATGTATATATATAGTATACATAAATAAAGAATATATGCAAATTTAAATTTTATTTATTTATTCTGCATCGTTTAATATGGACTGTGTGTAAATACTTTATTCCGTTTAAAAAGATTTTTTTAAACAAGTCTTCACGGAAGCAATACGCAGCACGTTTCTTTTATATATTTTTAAATTATCCAGAAAAAAATAAATACAGTGAGTTTAAATAATCTGATAGTTTTTTTAAACATATATATTTGTTGTATTTCTGTTTTTAAGAACAAATGTACTTTTTTTAAAGTAGCACAGACAAAAGGAGAAATATATTTAACAACTTTTAGTTAAGCATAATGTTCATAAATGTTTTCATAAAAGTGTTCATGAAAGTGGTTTATATATATTATGTCTTTTTTTCTGCGTATACATTGTTATCTGTGAAAAAGAATTTAGTAAAGAAAATGTCGAACTCTGTTTTTAAAAGTCCTTCCGGCCAGTGCCGGGAGGAAGAGGTAGCATTCATAATCCTTATTTAAAAAAAGCCAAATTATATCATTCAAACACACGAAGCTCAATTTAGTGGAAACCGAATATAGGAGATTCAATACTAATTTTTATCAATATAATGAATGAGAATTTCGCGAAATTAGTCAGCTTTATCCAAGCTGCTTTTCTTTGAAGTAACATATATTTGGCTGCCAAATTCGGATATTTCTTAAAGTGCCTGTCATTTTAAGACAACATGGTGGATGAGGCTAAGCAGTGAACTCGGTCGAGACCTTAGTAATTGCTGTGCACATGCTCACTCACATCGGAATCGGTTAATATATAGGAGTGCTGTCGCATGCAAAAAATCAGATATTTCAAAATGTCACCCACAATAGAAATTGAAACTGCTATATCTGAGCCATTTTTTAAGGTAAAGACAAACAAAAAATGCTCCTGAATCCTTATATCAAGGTCAAATACTTAAGAAAGAAACCCTTTTCAATTTCTAATTTTTTTGCACCTCACTTTAAATATATATATATATATTTTAATTTAATGGTCGCCATTTTGAAACAAGATGGCTGATGAATCTGGCCAGCGAACTTGGTCGAGGTGTTGATGTATACTATCCACATGCCTTCTTACATCGAAATAGGCGAATACGTGTGTTATCGCGTGACAAATACAAGATCGTTTCAAAATGTTAGCCATGCTAGAAATTCAAAGTGCTATAAATCAACCATTTTTTAAGATATAAACAAAAGAACAAATTTTCAGAAACAAAAACTGCTCCGGAATATTTGTATCAAGGTCAAACACATAAAAAAATCTTTTTCATTTTCCAATTGTTTAATACCTCATTTTGAATTTTAAATTTAATTTTTTTTAAATGGCAACCCTTTTGAAACAAGATGGCGAATGAAGCTGGCCAACGACCTCGGTCGAGACATTGGTATGTACTATGTACAGACCAAGTTACATCCAAATAGGTTCATAATTACGCCTGTTGTCGCGTGACAAAAATCAGGTCGTTTTAAAATGTCAGCCACAAGATAAATTCAAAATGCTATTACTCAGCCATTTTTATTAGATATAGACGAAAGAAAAACTGTTCCGGAATCTTTGTATTAAGGTAAAACACATACAAAAAAAATCTTTTTCACTTTCCAATTTTTTTGGTATCTCATTTAAATTTTTTAATTTTTTAATTTTTTTAATGGCCGCCATTTTGAAACAAGATGGCGGATGAAGCCGGCCGACGAACTCGGTCGAGATATTTGTATGTACTATGTACACACTAAGGTACATCCAAGTCGGTTCATAAATACGCCTGTTATTACGTGAGAAAAATCAGGACGTTTCAAAATGTCAGCCACGCTAGAAATTCAAAATGCTATAACTCGGCCATTTCTTAAGATATAGACGAAACAAAAACTGCTCCCGAATCTTTTTGTCAAGGTCAAACACATAAAAAGAAAATATTTTTTCAATTTTTAATTTTTCGGTACCACATTTCAAATTTAAATTTTTCGTAAAAATTTAAATGGCCACCATTTTTAAACAAGATGGCAGATGAAGCTGACCAACGAACCCGGTCGAGACATTGGTATGTACTATGTATAAACGAAGTTACATCCAAATCGGTTCATAAATACGCCTTTTATCGCGTGACAAAATTCAGGACGTTTCAAAATGTCAGCCACGCTAGAAATTCAAAATGCTATAACTCAGCCATTTTTTAAGATATAGACGAAACAAAAACTGCTCCGAAATCTTTGTATAAAGGTCAAATACATAAGAAAAAATATTTTTCCATTTTCAATTTTTTGGTACCACATTTCAATTTTTAAATTTTTAAAAATTTTTTAAATGGTCGCCATTTTGAAACAAAATGGCGGATGAAGCTGGCCAACGAACTCGGTCGAGAGATTGGTATGTACTATGTACACACTGAATTACATCCAAATCGGTTCATAAATACGCCTTTTATCGCGTGACAAAATTCAGGACGTTTCAAAATGTCAGCCACGCTAGAAATTCAAAATGCTATAACTCAGCCATTTTTTAAGATATAGACGAAACAAAAACTGCTTCGGAATCTTTGTATAAAGGTCAAATACATAAGAAAAAAATATTTTTCCATTTTTAATTTTTTGGTACCACATTTCAAGTTTTAAAATTTTTTAAAAATTTTAAATGGCCGCCATTTTGAAACAAAATGGCGGATGAAGCTGGCCAACGAACTCGGTCGAGACATTGGTATATACTATGTACACACCAAATTTCATCGAAATCGGTTCATAATTACGGGAGTTACAGTGTGACATAGGTCAGATATATATATATATATATATATATATATATCAATTTTGAACGGAGGGTGGTTTCGGGGTCTGGGGGTCAGGATCGATGAAAATATACCAAAATTTTTTGAAATCGCTTTCCTCCGAACGGCTGCAATAGGTAGCTTTTTTGTAAAGAAAGCTACCTAAAAAATCCTACTGGCATGGGTTTCACATGCCTGTTTCTTTTTACATTTTAAATAAAAATACACAAAATTGTTAACTAAATAAATTTAAATATTTAATAAGATCTCCAAATTTTGATTAATCTAAACCTGCCTCTTAATACATAATTTCTATGAATCTTATGTCTAACTAAATCTTTTAAATATATTTCCCCTTTAGTCTGCGTTATTTTAATAAAATGTAAGCTTGGCCTTGGAAATTCAAATTTATTAACCATATTTATTTCTATTAGTAAATTTAAATTCACTACACATACATTTTTTTTTAAATTAGAGAATTGAATACATTTATATAAAATAAACTTGTGTTGGTACCGATCCCCTGAAGTGATGTTTGAAATAAAAATCTTCTTTTTATAAAGAAATGAGTATTTACACACAGCGAACCTTAAACAATATAGAAAAAAGGATCATATTTTAATTTCTAGAGATGTTTTATCTTCAAGACTGATTAATAAAAACGAAGAAAATAAGAAAATGTACTTTTATGTCTTAGGGAGCTTTAAAGATAGTCATAAGGACATAATAATTTAATTAAACGAAATAAAACAATAGTTTTTGTATATATATATATATATATATATATATGTGTGTGTAATAATAAACATAAAATACAAGAAGTAAGAAGAAATTCAGTTACAAAACCGAAAGATTCCATAGAGAAATGTCTTTTTTACAGACATGGAATGAAAGAATATACATATATCTTTCAATTCCAATAAAAATTGTTTCTTAAAATCAAATACTTATTAAGATATTAAACGTTGAAATTCGTCTTTTTTTTCAATTTTAAGAGTCCTGAGACCCCTTGAAAACTCCACAAAAAATATTTTTTTAGATTCAAAGAATCATTCATGAAAACAAATTTTCTTTTGATGCCATTGACTTTCGGATACGTTATGAAGAACTTATATAGGGTATTAATCCTTTACGATCGTTCGTCTACTCTCAGCCAGCAAAGCTTTTTTACCGTTTTAGTCATAATGTCTGCTCTCAAACCCCACCCCACAGCTTTTTTTTTTTTTTTTTTTTTTTTTTTTTTTTTTTTTTTTTTTTTTTTCCGTTTCAGTAGTATGTCTGCTCACAGCCACCACAAAAAAGAACAATATCGATCTTATATTACATTAAGCCGACATGCTTTGGAGATACTTAAAATTCGAAATAATATTTTACAAATTGTATTTAAGAGTTATTATGCATTTTCTCTTCTTATAATATTTTAAAATAATGATATAAAATTGCAAAAAGAAGGTTATCGAAAGAAGTGCACTGAGAAATGGAAGGTATTTAAAAAAAAAAGTTCCAAAATGTAAGTAAAGAGTAAAGATGTTTCTGTATGTTCAAACAGAAAAATTAAGAGCTGCCTATTCCAGACTGCTACACGATAGAGAATTATAAAATATAATTTTTATATAAAGTTAAAACATGTTATTGTGTTACATATGTCTAAAGTTAAAAAATGAATTAAATTTTGTTTTTCCTTCACAATCTTGCATGTTATTCTTTACAGTTCGATCAACGGAAAATATCTCCTAACCAGCATTAAAATAATATTTTTTTTCGGTTAGTGTTGATGCTATTAATTTATCATGTTTTCTTGTAAACATATTTGCTGTTGAAAATATATTGTTTTCTAGGGTTTTTAAAGAAAAACATTATGAGCCTAGGTTAACTCAACTGTTTTTATTCCATATTTTTTTCGTGGTTATATTAAATATTCAATTTAAAACATTTCCTTCTAAATCATTAGCCGTTTTATACTATGTAGAAATTTATTATATAACTGAAATAGAGACCTTCAATTTGACAAACTTAAAATGCTTTTTTTTTTGCAAAACTTTAAAATAGTATTAATCATTTTACTTATACTTAAAACAAGCAATTATAATGATATGTATTTTGAATTGTTTGTTTTGACCTGTGTACATTTGCTTGAATATTTGTACTTTGCACTAGATGCTGTATTTTCTGCAGTCCCCAAAACAAACTTTAAGAAAGCTATGACAGGCTATAGAAATATTTAGAGGTTTACAGCATAATACAGATATGGTAAACATGTGAAAATCGGATAATTACATAACTTTTTTTTAAGCATTATTATTATTTTTTTTAGGTTTAGTAATGAATTGCAATAATGCTTTCAAGGCTAAATATTATTTTAAAGCATCCCATTTAACATTTTCATATTTTAGGGAAAATGCAAAATGGTTTACAAAATTTAACTAAAACATTTTGCACTTTTGATTAAATTTGAAAATAATGTATGATAGATTTCAAGGAATGAAATGCACAAAAACTATAATGTAATGTAACAATAGTTTCCATTTCCAATTTCGCTTCATGTACATGGGAGGGTTGTTCAATAATTATTATTCCGAGTGTGTATAAATGTTTGTACTTCGATTTTAAATGTGGAATATTGAAACCTAATGTCTTAGATGACTATATGCTCAATTTCAGAACCGTAGGTGCTATATTAACGTTTTTTTTTCGTTTTAGGTGAGAGAGGTGACACTTAGCTTAAAAGGGGTGGTTGGGGGAAATGGCTCGTTTGGAGCTTATGAGGCCAGACCTGAAGAAATACTGTGATAGATTTATGATAGTGGATGAGACATGGATACATCATTATGATCCCGAGTCCAAACGACAGTCTCATTCACTGTCATGCCCCCCCCCCCTTTCAAGCTAACTGCAACCTCTCACACCAAAAACGAAAAAAAAATATGTTCTGAAATTGAGCATATAGGCAGCTAAGACATTAGGCTTCAATATCACACATCAACCCTCGCAGTACAAATATTTTGTACACTTTCGGGACAATAATTATTGAACCACCTTTTACAACTCATATCTTATACTATAATGCGAGCAAAAATTGTGTGTGTGTGTATGTAAATTTTATCTTAAAAACGGCTCTAACGATTTTGACGACATTTTGTATTTTACCATTTTCGGGCATGAGAAGACAACTGAGCTAGGTCACGTGTTCGAGAAAATTCAATTAGTGGGTCATTCTGGGTCATAATGGATCAGGGTCAAGCTAATTTTATCTGAAAAACGGCTCAATCAATTTTAACTAAATTTTTATATCCAAACGTTTTTGGGAACGAGAAAACTATTTGGTTAGGCCACATGTTCGAGAAATTTCGAATAGTGGGTCCTTTCTGGGTCAAAGCGATTTTGATGAAATTTTGCGTTCTATCGTTTTCGGTCACGAGATACCATTGGAAAATGCTGCATGTTCAAGAAAATTCGATTAGTGGGTCATTTTGGATCACAATGGGTCAGGTGTCAAGCTAATTGAATCTAAAAAAGGGGTTCAAACATTTTGACAAAATTTTGTAATATCTTCTGGGCATAAGGTGATCATTGAGCTAAGTCACATGTTCGAGAAAGATCTATTACTGTGTCATTTTGGGTCACTGTGGGTCAATCTAATTGCATCTAAAAAATGAATCAAACGATTTTGGCAAAAATTTGTATTATACCGCTTCTGGGTATGATAACGTTGGGCTGAGTCACATGTTTGAGAAAAGTCGATTTGTGGGTGGGTCATTTTTGGGTCACTGTAGTCGAAAAAAATACTCAAACATTTTGACAATTTTTTGTATTATACCGTTTCTGCTCATGAGAAGACGATTGCACTAAATCACATGTTCAAGAAAATTTGTTTACTGGGTCATTTTTGGGTCACTGTGGGTCAAGCTAATTGTATCTAAAAAACGGCTCAAACAATTCTAACAATTATTTTTTGTTACACCGTCTCACAGCACGGGAAGACAATTGGGATAGGTCGCATGTTCGATAAAACTACTTTAGTGGGACCCTTTTGCGTTACAGTGGGTCAAGCGAATTTTATCTAGAAAACGACTTTAACGATATTGACTAAATTTATATTCTATATTTTTCGGGTTCAAGAAGAGCATTAGTTATGTCGCATGTTCGAAAATGTTCGGTTAGTGGGTCATTTTGGATAACTATGCCTCAGGATCATGCCAAGTGTATCTAAACAGCAAGAATGATGCAGTGAGAATAAAATATGGAATTGAACACAAGGCAAATTTTGACCGAGATTAGCTCGGTCATTCCTGCTAGTAAGTATAACTGACCATTTCGCTGGATAGCCAATAATTAAACATTTTGAAGATTAAATAAATATATAGATATTATATAAAATTTTTCTTACCTGAAATAATTTATATAGACACAAGCAATTGCAGTTTACCTAAAAAAAGAAATATCTTAGTTGTAAATTACTGAATATATGATGATTACATTAATAAAACATATAAAATTCAAACATAAATTAATTGTTACTTTTCTTTATACATTTATGGTATTATATTAAAATAATTGTGTTATCTTACACACGAAAATATTTAAATATATTAAAAATATTAAAACATATGAATATATTAAAAATATTAAACCATATCTATTTCTTTCATTGTGTAAATGTAATAAATAAATACATATTGTTTCTACAAAAGAACATTCTGTTATACATGCATTGGAAAATTTAATCATCAAGATTAGCATTAAGTGTTTTATTCTTATATTAAGCTTGTATATAAATTTAATAAATACACATTAGAGTCAATACTAACTCACGAAAAATTATGCAATCTCCAGCGGAAATTAACACAGTCATATATAGCCCAAATATTTGGAGATTTCAAACATTGGCAATTAGGATTTTCGAATATCTGATGAAGGTAATTTAAAAAAATGTATATGATTTACTTTTCAGAATTCCGAAAAAGGCTGAAATAAAATTTAAAGGAAGAAGATGACATTATATTGAAGGTTACTGATAGCCGCTTTACATACCAAGTGAGATAAAAATCTTAAAAGTTGAATGAAGAAAATGCGTATTTTCTTTCAACAAAAAGTACGCCATAAAAGTTTTAATCAATGTGCGGAATGCTTTGCTGGATTACGCATTCTATCACGATTCTAAATAAATCCCACAATAACAAAAATAAAACATATAATATCTATTAAAATTTCTATTTTAAATTCTGTAACAGGATAAATTTGGTACAAAATAGATGCCATTTAAAATAGAATCGTAACAACTACCAACATATAGGCTTTCACGGTTATTAAAAACAGATACCTCTTGACTAAGTAAAAATATTTTAAACTCTAGAAAAATGAAGCGGGGATATTTTAAACCGCGATAAGCTTCAAAGTTAATTTAGTACAATATCTATTTCAATAAATTAATTAGTAAAAAAAAATGAAATGTCACATTTTAAAGCTTTATACTTTTATTTAATTTATTAACGTCTTACGAAGAAGCCTGATAACTAATTACAAAAATGTATAGTATTTTTTCATTTACTTTTTAAATGATTTCACACCAATCTTATCAAAAGAATATATTTTTCACATTCTCTTTTAAATCTGTTTCCTGAAAACAAATTGTGAGAAAATTGTAAGCCGTTCGCAAAAAAATGCTGAAATGCATATTTTCCCCTCCATAAATATCGTTTTTCAAAATATGTCAAAAAATTCCATGAAGCAGCGAAGAAAAATTGCTGAATATATTCCCCCGAACATGCGAAAAATGGGGTTAATGCCAAAGCTTTCAACCTCTATTTTATGAATACTTTTCTTGCCATATGTTCTCTTACCGCATATGGAAATGAAGTTCTTGCGAGGCTAGGTGATGACATTTTGAGCTAAGGATGCTATCAAAATAGCTTTTATTAATAAGACAATTTTATGCTTAACTTCAAAATTTTTGATCGCGTATAGACAGATATGTATTAAATCATGAAACGATATGCTTCAGAAAACTAGCGAACAGAATGTTATTTAGAAAAGCAAAGATTACACACTTTTGTTTGTTGGTATAGCGTTCAAATTTTCAATACTTTACAAGTCAATAGGAAAAACTTTTAAATCGAATTTTAGTGTGTGTAATAATGCATCTATATTAATTACAGTTCAATGAAATATTATTTTCAGTGTGAGGAAGTTTTGTGAATACATGAACAAGTTTAAATATATTGTCCTGCATTTATTTAGTCAATGTAGATATAGGTTGGTGGCTAAAAATGGTCTATCATATGAAACTGAAATAAATATATGATATATATCATAAATATAACGTAGATCAGAAAAATGGTAACTTTATAATAATGAAATAAATAAGTTATTCTTTCCTTTATTATTCACTACTGCATTAACCTCCCCTTATTCGTAACTTTGAATAATTTTGAATAACTTTGAGTATAATTTGAAACTTTGAGTATATTTTTGAATAACTTTGAGTAACTTTGAATAATAACTTTGACAGTGTTAGCACTTTAGAACAATAAGTGTAATAGTAAAAATATATATTTAAAAAATATTCTTTTTAAGCGTCTATAATTATTCATTGAACATTTGTCTTAAAAGATTCACATGCTTTTATGAATGAAATTCATATTGCTCGAAATAATTCATTTATCATATGTTTATTTAGCAGAAGCTAGCAGGATGAAAAAATATGACTTCGTTGCTCGTAGAAGGCTTCAACTAGTGAATTTATTAAAACTTTATAATTAATTTTGCTTTTAAAAAATTAAATATGACAACATGAAATACTATAAAAGCGTTATATAATAAATTATTTCTAATTGCTAAAAGTGTGATAGATTAAAACTTTTAAAACAATAAAATAGCTTTATTTGACTGTTGATATGTTTCAACTCGTGCCAAAACCAAAAAAAAAAAAAAAAAATGACATAGATCAGAAATGTAGAATATTGTAATCATGAAATAAATAAATAATGTTGTTGACGAATAATCAATGTAGATATAGATTCATTTTAAATTTCAAATAATACTTCATTGAACTGTAATATATATTTGTGTGTTATTAAACACACTAATATCCGATTTAAACATGTTTGTTATTGACTTGTAACGTAATAACAATTTAATCCTAAAATTAATGTGGCCATTTTTATCTACTACTTCATTCATCACCCCTTATTTGTAACTTTGAATATTCATATATATATATATATATATATATATATATAAACAAAAACATAATTTGAAGAACAAATTAAAGAAAAAAAATATTCCCTACATAGTTTAAGACCAAGAAAGGACAGATATTAAGTTATTTTATTCAATTAGTTCTACATTTGATGTTAAATTTTTGTAACAAATTAGTTAAGCCAATTGAAGATTAAAAAAATAAAAATAAAATTCATGCAATATGATACTTAAAACAACCAAAAAAAATAGATTCCGTTCGAATGAAATCGAAATAAATCTTAGACTACTTCCATTTTTAAATGAAAATATTTGTATTGCAGATTTTGTATTATGTTTATGACAATTGTGCACAAAAAGATTCATGCAAAATACAAAACTTAAAAAAAAAAAAAGTCTGAGATTTATTTTGATTTCATTTGAACGGAATCTATTTTTTAGGGGGTTTTATGTATCATATTGTATGAATTTATTTTTATTTTTTAATTTTCAATTCGCTTAACTAATTTGTTACAAAAATTTAACATTAAATGTAGAACTAATTGAATGAAATAACTTAATATCTGTCCCTTCTCGGGCTTAAACTATGGAGGAAATATATATATATATATTTTAATTTGTTCTTCAAATTATGTTTTTGTTTAATATGTCAAGTTTTTTAATAACTACTGCACTCAGACGAACGCATTTCAAAATTAATAGAGAATATCATCATCAAGCTTTCATGTACGCGGTATTGCATCACAATGTGGGATGCAGTTTACCAATGTATAATTCAAAATGTAATAATTCCACTGTAGTTATGCAGGTTGTGGTAGTTTGGACAAAAACTTCCAATCAGAACGTAAAAAATCTATAATCAAAACATAAAAAAATAACTTCACTTAAATTTAGATACCCTATTTCCCACTCGAACGCTATGCATGTAAATGTAAATTGTGTTGAATCCTTTCTGCTAATATTTAACAATATTATAGCTGTGATTCAGTAAAAAATAAAAAATAAAAGTTTTACTTAAATTTTTAAACCTTATTCTCTCCCAAGGGGTGATTTAAACACATCTGAAAGTTATTACCTTAGCATAACTTGGGGTGTAAATAGTTCTCATCCAAAAAAAAAAAAAAAAAAAAAAAAAAAAAAAAAAAAAAAAAAAAAAAAAAAACATTTAAAAATTTAAGTTATGTAATTCCCCACTAAGTTCGCTACCTGCGCAAAAATAGATATCCATTAGAAAATTTTTACTAAAATATAAATTTGGCCAAAGCAAAAACTTATTCTGAAAATATCCTTTTTATTTCCATTATAACGCCATTTTCACCTTTTTTATTAAGAAAAAGAAAAAGAAAAAAAAAAAAAAAAAAAAAAAAAAAAAAACTAGCTCAGTTCAATATTCCACGTGAAAATATTTCAACTAAAAAGAAATAAATTATTATTACGGCTTTTGAAATTTTTGCAACAATGAAGTAAAAATGTTACATTTTCGATGAAAAATGTCCGTTGATTTTCAATGAAAAAAAATGAAAATTGGAATTATTAAGAAAAATATTTAAATAATGTAAAAAGAAATTGGCCCATGTTTCTCGCTGGGTTAGAATTAACCCATATGCAAAGGCATTTTACCATTCGTTTTGATCCTAACGTCAGGCAAACCTTATTACACTTTAAATTTATATTATCATTAGAATTAGTAAAGAATAAAAAATGAGTGGCATTAGGGACAAAAAGGTGGGAAGAAAAAATGAAAAAGTTATTATCTCCATAGGCTTTTCCATGTTAAATTAACATTGAGAAGTGACAACATTGAGACAACATTGAGAAGTTTAAGTATTGCGCTGCCGCGCAATACTTAAATATATGAATGATACGTTTCAATAGTATCATATAAACATGTCGGTCTTAAGCAACAGCATAGTTTCGTTATGTAACTCAATGAAGAAATCATAGTTTTTGCACTCGTAAAATAATGATTAAGAGTGGAAAGTCAGGCTGCCGTCCATTGGAAGGTTTTCCGAAAAATAATAATCGAAGCCGTTTGATTCATCAAACCTTTAATAGATGATCATAAAGTGCACCAAACTCCACTAGAAATATGCTACCCATGTTTAGGTAGAAGCTACGTCGTAAAAAGTAAACCACTAGACGTTAAATATTAGAACAACATCACGAAGATTCAGGAAAAAAGCTCTACAGGGGACGTGAGTTAATTAAGCAACTCAATAACCGCATATTTATTTCTCTCCAACCCATGCAACCGGTTATATACTTGCAAAAACTGCATGTGTGAGAATACAATACACGTGAAATGACAAACCCCGTAAAAGTAGCCGTAAGGACGCAAGAGATGCAGAATACGATAGGACCTATCTCCGGAGGGAGTGGGGGAGCACGCGTGAGGACAATGCGAAATATTTATCCTCGGCGTCAGAATTATTGCGCAAACCATGGCTGGCGGGATTTGCAAGGAATTATGGGAATACAACACCAAAGAACAAATTCTATTAAAACATTAGAAAAAAAAAAAAAAAGAATTCATTTACCGAATAAAAGGAAAAAGTAATTTAATGGGTTTTATAAGATTAGTCGAATGGATTAAGGTTTTTAGAATAATAAAAGAATACGCATTTAAAATATAGAAAAAAAGATAAAAGATATTTAAGATATTATTAAAGCTAATAGTAATAAAAAAAAGTAGATATTCTAATAATTTGTAATAGTTTAATAAAGATTAAAGGGAGAAATTTTTTATTATTACACACACACACATATATATATATATTTCTTTGAAAATGACTCTGAATGCGTTAAAACATGTCAACAGCCAAATAAAACTATTTTACCGTTTTTAAAATTTTTAATCTTAAAACTTTTTAGCACTTAGAATTAGTATATTATTACAAGGTGTTAAATTGTTACATATTTAGCGTTATTTTCATCATTCTTTTTGGATTTATAAAGAGTTTTTTTTTTTTTTTTTATCGATCAAAATGATTTAATATTAAATTAAAAATTGACATAAGCGTATATGAAAAAATATATATTTCACAATTTATTATTTTTTTAATTTTCTACTCTAGTGTTTAAAATTGTTATTATTATTTTTTTTTAATTACTTTCTAAACAAATCACAACACCCTTAGTAAGAGAATGCGTTTTACATATTTGCTTTTAAATCTGTTTCACGAAAAACAAATTGCGAGAAAATTGTAAAGTATTCATGAAAATATACTGAAATATGCTCTTTTCTCCATGTTAAATTAACATTGAGAAGTGACAACATTGAGACAACATTGAGAAGTTTAAGTATTGCGATGCCGCGCAATACTTAAATATATGAATGATACGTTTCAATAGTATCATATAAACATGTCGGTCTTAAGCAACAGCATAGTTTCGTTATGTAACTCAATGAAGAAATCATAGTTTTTGCACTCGTAAAATAATGATTAAGAGTGGAAAGTCAGGCTGCCGTCCATTGGAAGGTTTTCCGAAAAATAATAATCGAAGCCGTTAGATTCATCAAACCTTTAATAGATGATCATAAAGTGCACCAAACTCCACTAGAAATATGCTACCCATGTTTAGGTAGAAGCTACGTCGTAAAAAGTAAACCACTAGACGTTAAATATTAGAACAACATCACGAAGATTCAGGAAAAAAGCTCTACAGGGGACGTGAGTTAATTAAGCAACTCAATAACCACATATTTATTTCTCTCCAACCCATGCAACCGGTTATATACTTGCAAAAACTGCATGTGTGAGAATACAATACACGTGAAATGACAAACCCCGTAAAAGTAGCCGTAAGGACGCAAGAGATGCAGAATACGACAGGACCTATCTCCGGAGGGAGTGGGGGAGCACGCGTGAGGACAATGCGAAATATTTATCCTCGGCGTCAGAATTATTGCGCAAACCATGGCTGGCGGGATTTGCAAGGAATTATGGGAATACAACACCAAAGAACAAATTCTATTAAAACATTAAAAAAAAAAAAAGAATTCATTTACCGAATAAAAGGAAAAAGTAATTTAATGGGTTTTATAAGATTAGTCGAATGGACTAAGGTTTTTAGAATAATAAAAGAATACGCATTTAAAATATAGAAAAAAAGATAAAAGATATTTAAGATATTATTAAAGCTAATAGTAATAAAAAAAGTAGATATTCTAATAATTTGTAATAGTTTAATAAAGATTAAAGGGAGAAATTTTTTATTATTACACACACACACACATATATATATATATTTCTTTGAAAATGACTCTGAATGCGTTAAAACATGTCAACAGCCAAATAAAACTATTTTACCGTTTTTAAAATTTTTAATCTTAAAACTTTTTAGCACTTAGAATTAGTATATTATTACAAGGTGTTAAATTGTTACATATTTAGCGTTATTTTCATCATTCTTTTTGGATTTATAAAGAGTTTTTTTTTTTTTTTTTTATCGATCAAAATGATTTAATATTAAATTAAAAATTGACATAAGCGTATATGAAAAAATATATATTTCACAATTTATTATTTTTTTAATTTTCTACTCTAGTGTTTAAAATTGTTATTATTATTTTTTTTTAATTACTTTCTAAACAAATCACAACACCCTTAGTAAGAGAATGCGTTTTACATATTTGCTTTTAAATCTGTTTCACGAAAAACAAATTGCGAGAAAATTGTAAAGTATTCATGAAAATATACTGAAATATGCTCTTTTCTCCATGTTAAATTAACATTGAGAAGTGACAACATTGAGACAACATTGAGAAGTTTAAGTATTGCGATGCCGCGCAATACTTAAATATATGAATGATACGTTTCAATAGTATCATATAAACATGTCGGTCTTAAGCAACAGCATAGTTTCGTTATGTAACTCAATGAAGAAATCATAGTTTTTGCACTCGTAAAATAATGATTAAGAGTGGAAAGTCAGGCTGCCGTCCATTGGAAGGTTTTCCGAAAAATAATAATCGAAGCCGTTAGATTCATCAAACCTTTAATAGATGATCATAAAGTGCACCAAACTCCACTAGAAATATGCTACCCATGTTTAGGTAGAAGCTACGTCGTAAAAAGTAAACCACTAGACGTTAAATATTAGAACAACATCACGAAGATTCAGGAAAAAAGCTCTACAGGGGACGTGAGTTAATTAAGCAACTCAATAACCACATATTTATTTCTCTCCAACCCATGCAACCGGTTATATACTTGCAAAAACTGCATGTGTGAGAATACAATACACGTGAAATGACAAACCCCGTAAAAGTAGCCGTAAGGACGCAAGAGATGCAGAATACGACAGGACCTATCTCCGGAGGGAGTGGGGGAGCACGCGTGAGGACAATGCGAAATATTTATCCTCGGCGTCAGAATTATTGCGCAAACCATGGCTGGCGGGATTTGCAAGGAATTATGGGAATACAACACCAAAGAACAAATTCTATTAAAACATTAAAAAAAAAAAAAGAATTCATTTACCGAATAAAAGGAAAAAGTAATTTAATGGGTTTTATAAGATTAGTCGAATGGACTAAGGTTTTTAGAATAATAAAAGAATACGCATTTAAAATATAGAAAAAAAGATAAAAGATATTTAAGATATTATTAAAGCTAATAGTAATAAAAAAAGTAGATATTCTAATAATTTGTAATAGTTTAATAAAGATTAAAGGGAGAAATTTTTTATTATTACACACACACACACATATATATATATATTTCTTTGAAAATGACTCTGAATGCGTTAAAACATGTCAACAGCCAAATAAAACTATTTTACCGTTTTTAAAATTTTTAATCTTAAAACTTTTTAGCACTTAGAATTAGTATATTATTACAAGGTGTTAAATTGTTACATATTTAGCGTTATTTTCATCATTCTTTTTGGATTTATAAAGAGTTTTTTTTTTTTTTTTTTATCGATCAAAATGATTTAATATTAAATTAAAAATTGACATAAGCGTATATGAAAAAATATATATTTCACAATTTATTATTTTTTTAATTTTCTACTCTAGTGTTTAAAATTGTTATTATTATTTTTTTTTAATTACTTTCTAAACAAATCACAACACCCTTAGTAAGAGAATGCGTTTTACATATTTGCTTTTAAATCTGTTTCACGAAAAACAAATTGCGAGAAAATTGTAAAGTATTCATGAAAATATACTGAAATATGCTCTTTTCTCCCTCCGTAAATATCGTTTTCGAAAATATGTCAAAAAATTCGACGAAGCAGCGGAGAAAAATTGCTGAATATATTCCCACGAACATGCGAAAAATGGGGTTAATGCCAAAGCTTTCAACCTCTATTTTATGAATACTTTTCTTGCCCTAGGTGAGAGTAGCCGAATTTGGACCACTTCACTTATTTTCAGGTGCAATTCACTTAATTTTTGGAATATCTGCAAAACATCATTACACGGAGTCAATCTATTCATCTACTAACTAAATAAATCTTTAAATAAATTTCTTTTTGAAAATATTAAATTTTATTTTAATTTAAAAAAAATTGTCAAAAGTGGTCCAAATTCAGCAACTGGTCGCCTAAGTTGGACCCCCAGCCTCCTAAATTGGACCAAATAATGTCAGGTTGTTTTAATAACTAATGAATATAATTAATTTTATTAAGAGCAAAGTCGCGATTAATGAAACAATAAAACAAAATAACAGCAATGATATATAATGAAATCAAATATATGAAAATAAGAATAATTGTTTTAAATCAAAATGTATTCCAAATATAAATCAAAGTCATCAGTAATTAAGAATAGAAATTATGGAACTAATTGACAGTTACTTGAATATCATGTAAGGAGTGATGCAAAGATTACACATGAATTTCGTTTATTGTTTTTTTTTCTACAGCGCACGCAACATTGAACCTTATTGGGCAATCTGAACACTAAATCATATCTGTCATTTGATTTTTCTTACAAATTAGGCAAAACCTATCACCACTGTCTAGATTTTTCATTTTAGATTCTGAATTATTAATTTTTTTAGGCAGAAGTTTTCTTTACATTATGTTTGTTGATCTTACCTTCCATCATTTTCTTGCTAATTGCATTACGCCTATTTTTTAAAACTTGATGTTCCAA
This sequence comes from Maratus speciosus, assembly GCA_963932465.1. Lineage (NCBI taxonomy): Eukaryota > Metazoa > Arthropoda > Arachnida > Araneae > Salticidae > Maratus > Maratus speciosus. Next base: position 537,077,101 of record OZ010786.1, on the reverse strand, counting down.
TTTTTTTGTGCTGTGATAGCTTCCTTTTTTTTTCATTTCAAGGTTTACTTTATATGGCGAAGATGTTAACACAACTGTATTTTGGCTCCCTCTGTACTTTGAATTAACTGAATTTAGCAAGGAAGATAACATTTAATGATTTTTTGGCTTTTGGGGAGGATTTGTAGCTGCAGGTCAATTTCTTCACAATTTACTCTCTCATTTTTGTTTCCTATATCTTTAACAGCTTTTGCTGTTACGTGTGTTTTTCTGTGTCTTTCTCAACATTTTCAATATTACATTAAATAGATGTTTAAAAAATATCCTCTATTGAAAAATACGCTACGATTAATCAAACGCAAACATTATATATTCAAACAGTGTTGAATTCAGCGTCCTCCCCGGAGCCTTGAAATAACTATTCCCCCGGAAGGTTTGAGATTTTATGCGTTTTAATGGCAAAAAAAGTGTAATTCCATCCTCCAAAACTGTAAAAGGACTGCCTTCGCAAATATTCTCCAGGAGAAAAATGTTTGAATTCAACTCTGTAAACCAAATACGCAGTAAGAATAAGAAATTCAAAGAAAATAAATACAAATACATACAAGATTAAAGAAACTGCAAACAAAATTTATTGCATAAACATGTAAAAATGTGTTTATGTTTATACAGGCCTAAACTGAAAAAAAAAAAAAAACCTTGCATGGAGATAGTAATCCATTGTAAAATATTAAAAAAATACAAAAAAATGTGTACACAGCGTATCGTTCTCGAAATTTATTACTTACTTTTCAAATTTATGATCGCATATCTGGTCCAATTTAAGCAACTTAAATTGCCCCAATAACGGCAACTGCGCCATTTTTTTAAAACAGATAATCTCAAGACTAAGAATAAAAACGAAATGAAACAAATCCTCGTAAAAAATATGCGCAACAAACAGATGAATTCGTATATGTATATGAAAACATAAAAACTTACCTTAGTTTTAAAGTAATCACTTACATTTAGTAGAAAAAAATTAGATCAAAACAGCTAACTTTAGTTTTTTTTTTAAATTATCTGAAAACAGCAAATGGGAGGTGGTTGCTTCTTCTAATTATGAGTGACGACATTCTGATGAGTAGGATTTCAGCGGTAGATGGCGTCTCTTCCTGTAATTAACGACAGAATGGCAACGGTCCAATTAAAGCGACAGTCCAAATATGGCTACTCTCGCCTATGTTCTCTTATCACATATAAAAATGAAACTCTTGTAAATATACAGGCTAGGTGATGACATAAGAGCTAAGGATTCTATCAAAATAGCTTTTATGGATAAGATAAATTTATGCTTAACTGCAAAATTTTTTACTTGACTATCGGCAAACATGTATTAAATCATAAAACGAAAGGCTTGAAGAAATATGTTTGGTTATTCAAATGAGCGAAGAGAAATAAAGTTATTTAGAAAAGGAAAAATTGCACGCTTTTATTTATTTATTTATTTTATTATTATTATTTTTGGTATAGCTATCAAATTTTCAATACTTTACAGGCCAATAGGGAAAGAGTTAAAATCAGATTTTAGTGATAAATACAGTCTAATAATAAATACAGTAAACTCTGTATAAGGCGGAAGCGATCAGGACCATGAAAATTTTCCACAGTAGACAATATTCCGCCTTAGACAAATTTTACTCTATGTCTATGGATTCACAGGGACTTGGAAATCTTTCCGAGTTAGACAGATTTCCGTCTTACACAGAGTCCGCCTTACAGAGAGTTTACTGTATCTGTTTATTAAAATTATAATAAGTAGTATTTGCAGAGTGAGAAATTTTGTGAAAATAGGAACAAATTTTAAATATATTGTTCTGTATTTATTTATTCTACGTAGATATACATTTGTTGCTAAAAACGATGTACTATATGACACTAAAATAAATATATGAAATAGATCATAAATAGATCATCATACATCATAAATATGTAAATTTTATATGAAATAAAAATGTTTTTATTTCCTTTATCATCCTGTACCCCATTCACTCTCCTTAATTCTAACTTTGAATAAATAAAGTTCGACAATGTTAGCACATAGAACCAATTAGTGTAACAGTAAAAATTTATTTAAAAAAGCATACTTTTTCAGCATTTCAGAGTTATCTTAAAAGTTATACATACTTTTATGAATGAAACTCAATATGTTCGAAAATAATTCCATTAGCATACATTAATTTGGCGCGAGGCTGTATTATGTAAAACTCACTGCTTTGCTGTTAGAAGGCGTGAATTAGTCAATTTATTAAAATATTATAAATTCTGCCATTGCTTCTGTTTATTTATTTTTTTTTTTAATTTTTTTATTTATTTTATTTTATTTTATTTTTTTACCGATAACAATAATTTAAGTCAACTGAAAATTAACACAATCGTATATATAGAAAAAATCTTATTTGTCAGGTTTTATTTTTTTTTCTACTCTAGTGTTTAAAATTGTTACTATTTCAAATTAATTTTTAAATAATTCACATCAGCCATAGAAATAAAAAGTGCGTTTTACATTTTCGCCTTTAAATCTGTTTCTCAGAAAACAAATTTTGAGAAAATTGCAAACCATTCGCTTAAAAATGCTGAAATGTTCACTTTTCCCCTCCATAAATATCGTTTTTAAAAATATGGCAAAAAAGTCTATGCAGCAGCGAAGAAAAATTGCTGAAAATATTCCCACGAACATGCGAAAAATGGGGTTAATGCAAAATCTTTCAACCTCTATCTTTTGAATACTCTTCCTCCCATATGTTCTCTTATCTTATATGAAAATGAAGTTCGTGTAAATATACAGGCTAGGTGGTGACATGGGAGCTGAGAATTCTATCAAAATAGCTTTTTTGAATAAGACACTTTTATGCTAAACTTCAAAATTTTTGACCCGACTTTAGATAAATATGTATTAAATCATGAAACGGTAGGCTTTAGGTAATATGTTTGGATATTGAAATGAGCGAAGAGAAACCGTGTTATTTAGAAAAGCAAAAATTGGACGCTTTTATTTTTTGGCATAGCAATTTTCAATACTGTACAAGTCAATAGGAATAAAACTGCAAAAATCGGATTTAAGTGTGTTTAATAACATACGAATTTGACAATTCGGAGAAATATTATTTGCAGAGTGAGAAAAATTTGGGAAATTATGAAGAACATTTTAAATATTATGTTATATTTATTTAATCAATGTAGATATACATTTGTGGCTAAAAATGTAGTATTCTATGACACTGAATTGTATACTTTATAAATTATGAAATAAATAAGTTTTAATTTCATTTATAGTCTGCTGTTGCATTCACCTACCATTATTTATAACTTCGAATAAATTATGTTTGACAATTTTAGCAATTTGAATCAATTTGTGTAAATGACTGTGTAAACCAAGTTTTATGAATGAAGTAACACAAGCTAAATTTAAATTATTCTTTCTGGATTTATAAAGGTTTTTTAAAACCGATCACAGCAATTTAATTTTAAACTAAAAATTGACACAAGCGTGTATAAAAAAAATATTTGCCACACTACATATTTTATTTATATTTTATCTTCCACTCTTGCGTTTAAAATAGTTTACTGTTGAAGTTTCACAAATAGATGGAATATATTATGTTATGGGGTTTGGAGCTTAATTAAAAAAAAAAAAATGTTACTGTAAATCTTGTACATTTGTAAGAAAAACAATAACTGGTGATTTAGCACTTGCAGTCGACTAACATAAAAAATAGATATACAGGACTATTACAAATGATAGACGCGATTTAAAAAAAATCATATTTACGAAACTACTGCACATATTACAATAACGGATACTTGAATTTAAAGAGAAAAATACTAAGGCTTTTTTTTTTCCTTTACAAATGTTCGATGTGTAACCCTTTTGTTACACGGCATACGTCCACTCTGTAATCGAGTTCGTTCCAAACATTTTGTAGCATCATTCTGTAGATGGTTCTGAAATCTTCACAAATGCGTATTTTAAGTTCTGAATACTTTGTTTTCGGCATTGGTGGTACATAAACAATCTCTTTGACACTGTCAGAACTTAAAAAACGCATTTTTGCAGAATTCAGAACCATTGACAGAGTGATGCTAGAAAATGTTTGGGACGAACTGGATTACAGATCAGAGGTATGTCATGTAACAAGAAGGTCACACATCAAACATTTGTAACTGAAACAAGTAATATAAAAATTTTGTTTTTAAAGTCAATTCCTACTTAGGTCATCAAAGAAAAATTTAATATAATCCCTGAAGCTAATATTAGATTTTTTTTTTTTTTTGCATTAAAATAACTCAATTAGTTTATTTTCTATAAGCAAGTAGGTTTACAATGGAAGTCTATGGGAATTTGGCGAAATATTAGAGATATCGCCAAGTTGGCGTCAATTTTGGCAACTTATTTTGGTCGCCAAATTTGGCGATATATCACCAAGTTGGCGACAAACTTGGTGGTATTAGGCGACAGAACAGGGCCCCCTATGGTAACCCCCCTTATAGATATGAAAATGCATTAAATTCTTTAATAATCAATGGCCGCCATTTTATCTCCCATGTAAAACTAAAATTAATTAATTAAAATTTAATTAATGAATTAATATTTGAAAAACTATATTAACATCAATTGTCACCTAATACAAGTTAAAAAAAAATTATTTCATCTTGATAGGATGAATAATAAATATTTTATTAACGATTGAAAATTTGAACAAGATAAATAAATAAACAAGTAATATAAAAATTTTGTTTTTAAAGTCAATTCCTACTTAGGTCATCAAAGAAAAATTTAACATAATCCCTTAAGTTAATATTAGTTTTTGTAGCATTAATTTATCTCAATTTTTTGATTTTCTATAAGCAAGTAGGTTTGCAATGGAAGTCTATGGGAATTCGACGAAATATTAGAGATATCGCCAATTTGGCGTCACATTTGGCGACTCATTTTGGTCCCCAAATTTGGCGATATATCGCTATGTTATGGAGAAACTTGGCGGTATTTGGCGACATAACAGAGTCCCCCTTATGGTAACCCCCCTTATAGATATGACATGCATTAAATGCTTCAATAACCAATGGCCGCCATTTTGTCTCCCATGTAAAACTAAAATTAAAATTAAATTAATGAATTAATATTTGAAAAAAACTGTATTAACATCAATTGTCATCCAATACAAGTTTTAAAATATTTATTTCAAATTGATAGGATGGATAATAAGTATTTTATTAACGATTGAAAATTTGAACAAGATGTATAAATAAATAAATAAATAAATAAATAAATAAATATAGGGAGAGCGTGAACTAATAGTAGGAATTGAATAAATATAGGAAGAGTGTGAACTAATAGTAGGAATTGAAAAAAACTTGATATATTTCTCTTTAAATTCATGTATTATTTAACGTAATATGCGCCGTAGTTTCGAAAATGTGATTCTTTTAATCGGGTTCATTATTTGTAATAACACCCTGTGTAACAAAGTTAATTGATTTTCAATTAAATTAGCAAAATAATAAAAGGGTAGATTGTGATCGGAAATACACGTGTGTACATAATTGTAATATTTGTAGCATATCAAGCTGTGAATAACAATCGTCTAAAAAATTCCTGCTACGTACCAGGTGACTATAAACAAACTGCTCAATTTGAAAATTCAATTATTCATTTACCATAATAAATTTGAAGATAAAAAAGCGACATTTGTACCTGGTTGTTCTTGAATTTTATGCACTGTAATTTTAAAGTTGTTCATATTTTCGCCAATAGACTGCGCTGCAGCGTCTCAAACTACAACAATGCACTAGCTAGCATGTAAGACTGCATGAAGAATATCTCAAATTGAATTATTTATCATATTTAACGACTGAAACACGAAAAATAATTGAATGTTTTAAAGTTTATTTGAGCGTCTAGCAGTTTACAGACGTATAGATCTGCGTAGACGGTGTAGCCACACCTATTGAGAAAAAAATTAAATATTTTTAGAGTAAGAGTACAGGAAATTTAAGAGCCACCAGATTTAAATATCACACATTTCGTCTTCTTTTTTTATTATAGTTAAATTTTCAAATTAGGGATTAACTTTCTCATCACCCGGTGCATAACCAAGCTTTGTTTAGTAAAATAACTATCCCGTATGAAATATCACTTAATTGTAAAGAAAAAGTAGATAATGCTGCTGTCGCAACTGTTGTCGTACTTGAATTTATTGATATCTTTTGACTTTCTCCTATAATAGTAATAAAAAAATGTATATAAATACATACAAAAGGTATTTTTATAGAAAAAATTATTATAAATATGCTGAGACAGACAATTTCTAAATCGAAGAATTATTCTAAGCACTATTTAATATTGTAACTGTTCAAAGTAATTCAGGTCAAAATGTTTTGTCTGATCAAAAATTATTCATATCCATTTAATAATATTTTGAATGCATATACAGGACCGGGTTGTCGTTTGCAGTGTCCAATCATTTTAAAAATTTGTCTATTTTTTTTCCAATGTTTCACTTAATTCTTCATCATCTTCACAGATAAGTAATTCATATTTTAAAATGTTGTATTTTTAACTATTTTTGCTAATTTTAAAAAGCCCAAATAATAATATTTACAGACACTTTCAATTGTAAATATATTTGCCAATGAATATTAAAAAAAAAAGAGAACCTAAAAATTAATAATTTATTACCTGCTAAAAATGCTAAAAATTATGCCATACATTAAAACCATACATTTAAAACTATTTTTTATGGACAATATTCATGTGACGCCACAGTGGCAATCCTCTGGTTTTAAGGTAGCGGCAAGAGTGTTGGTTTATATCTTTCATCAATTGATGCAGTATAAATACATGGAAATGCATGGGCAAAAGAATTAGAATTTATTTTGCAAGAATTACTGATAGATAAATTGACATTAGAAAATTTTATATACTTATTAATTAAAATAAACAAGTTTCATTCTATAAATAATTTTCAAAATATGCATAAGTTGTATTAAGGAATTAATATTGAATGAAGAAGATGAATATAACGTATTTAAAAAGGCATGATTTTTTACTTTAGCAATATATATATATATATATATATATATATATATATATTCGTTATATTTCATTGCTAAAAAAAGTCGAAATCAAACAATTGAATTTTAAATATTTTTATATATATATATATATAATGTCCGGGATTTCATGAAGATGGTGAGAATTTTGTACCTGAACCACGCGATTATATTCCATTGTAGTACAAAAAAATGCTGTTGCATTAGCTGAAGTCTATAATAAATAAGTAAATAAGTAAAAAAAGAAAAAAAGTGCCCCAGGGTGGGATCGAACCCGCAATGTCCTGGCCCGTAAGCTCACACGCTAACGCTGAGCCACGAACACATATGCAGGAAGTCATACTAATGGGGATTTGGAATATACGCTGAACTTTAACCCCCAGTATCTCAAAAACTAAGGCCCATTTGAAGAAATTCTTTTATCAGAATAATTAGTGGTACGACCCCTACAACATACTTTGAAAACATCAAAATATGTGCGCTTCATGTTTGGTGGTGCCCTTGTTAGTTTTAGCAGAAAACACTTCAGAAAGTATTTTAGAGTAGTGTTCTTGAAAAAATAAAATAAAAACAATCGTTTTCTCGTTTTCTCTCAATTAATGTTTTTAATTTTTCCAAACAAACAACAACAACAAAAAAAATTACGATTCACTGCGGTATTTATTCAATATAAATTAGGATATTGAACAAAAAAATATAATTTAAGAAAACGTTGCGCGCAACATCAAACCTAGCATAAAATTGATAAAGCTCACTGATTCGCAGTAGAACAAAGAATTTGGTGAAAGACTGTAGCATCTCTGTTAAACACCGCTTCTCCTTTCGACCTCCACCAGAGCATATGTGTGATTGTCGACATTTGCCGGTGATAGTCCGAATGTACAAGAATATAATCAAATATTCGGTCTTTCACCGACGTTTGTCGTATATGTTGACAGTCACCGGTGAAACTCGACATTCTCCAATTTCGGTATTTCACAATAATATATGTATATATATATAACCAAAAAAGTATAAAAATATTACATTTTATAATGGACCAAAGTATGATACCTCTCGAAGCAATTTTCAATATGTATTCTTGGTTTTTCTAGACATGTATCACAAAAATATTTGCATTGTCTCCGTAGCGCAGCTCTGGAGTTTGAGTTTGAAGACAAATTTTAAATGGCTCCTCTCCGGAGCCCTCCAGTGCAAAGGGTTAAAGTTTACATTGTATAACTTATACTCTTTGTTTCATTATAAAAATCTATGCAATTAATAAAATCACTAAAATTCAGTTCATTGCATATATTGTTTAAGCGATTTATATTTCAAAGTATAAATATAGTTTTTAGATGTTACTTATAATGCTACCCTTATAATGCTACATAGTAATCTGTGCAAACATTATCTTAATAATCCATAGAGCTTCATCTATTGCGCTTTACATCTTCGTTCATCTTTTGGAAACCTGGGCTGATAGACCCATTTTTACCTTTGACATGGCATCCATAGTCAAAAACGTATATATGAACTTTATTTCAATTCTATCCATAACTTGATACTTTATCCGATGATAAAATAAGGATGACGGTGCAAAAATTGCAGCCACAGTCCAATTTCAGGTAGAACACCCCTAATTTCAAATGGGGCCTTCTAGCCATGGCCAAAAAAATCTACATGATGTTGGTGCAATTCTATGTATAACTTAATAAACTTTTCGATGATACCATGAGGGCAGATAGAGACACGGACATACAGACATTTTGTAAAAATTAATTTTTAGGGATGTCTGGCCCTTAAAAGTGTAAATCCACTTAAAACCGTATGTCGAAAATTATTTCGATTACAATACATTCTGTTATCATTGATAGAAGAAAGTCAAATTTTGTTAAAAATTTAAAATATAATATAAAAAGCATAATTTCTAACAAAATAATCTACTGAACATTTCCCAGATCAAATTACAAATTAACTGTGATTTCGTGTTTTTCGATTATAACTTTTCATTTTCTATAAATGATATCGGCATATATTATCCATGATATTTTCGGCACTATGTCAAACTATCCAATGTAATAACAGTTTTCTCAGTGGAATACTTTTTTTAATTGTTATTTAATAATTCAGAAAATATAGTACAAAAAGCGCAATTTCTAATAAAATGCTCTACCAAAAATTTCCCAGATCAAATTACAAATTAACTGTGAGTTCGCATTTTTCGATTATAAACCTTTATTTTTTATAAACGATATCGGCATACATTATACATGATAACATCGGCACATTGTCAAACTATCCAATATGATAACAGTTTTCTCAGTGGAATATTTTTTTTAATTAAGATCTAATAATTCAGAAAATATAGTACAAAAAGCATAATTTCTAACAAAATACTCTACCAAACATTTCAAAAATCAAATTACAAATTAACTGTGATTTCGCATTTTTCTATGAAAACTCTTTATTTTTCATAAACGATATTGGCATACATTATCCATGATATTGTCGCTACCATGTCAAAACTAACGAATATGAAAACAGTGTTCTTAGTGGGCTACTTTTTTTTTTAATTCAGCTTTCTTGATCAGCCCCACTTTTTTGAAATAGTAAAATTTGCCTTATAATAACATGTTGATTAATACAAAAACAAGTGAATTTTACCATTTCAGAAAAGTGGTGCCAATCAAGAAAAATGAATTAATAAAAGTACCATATCACAACACTGTTTTACTATTGGATAGTTCCGACGATACTATAACTTGCCAATACTTGAACATAGCAATATGACTTGATATGTTTGAGCAGACTTTAAAAATTGTATATGTCAATGTCAAACTTGACTTTGAATATAGCTACCAAAAAACAGTACACTTTACAACTGTTGCTGTAACTTTCTGAGATTTTTTTCTTAAGATAGTATGCGGTTATTTCAAATAATAAAATACAGGACAAGTGATATTTCAAAGCTATATATGTGTTCATTAGAATATTTTGTCGTTTTAAAAATAAACCTTGTTGATGAAAGATTACATATAATTTTTAATAGATGTATTTCATTATTTTCTCCTAACACAATATTCTTTAAAAATTGTTATCTGCAATTCGAAAATGTATCTAATAATAATTTTAATAAGCTAAATGAAAAAGTTTACTTTAATCACTGCTGAACATTCATTATTTCCAGGATAATAGAAAATGATGATTGCTGCAAAACTTTATAATTTAAGATAATTACTGCAAGAAAAACCCTAAATAACACAAGGCTCTATTTTAGAAATTTAATAACTAACAATGGTATTTAAAGTCCCTTTATGCGGGTTGAATTGTGGTCAGAGTTTTACAAACTTCAATGGAAGTAATCAGTTACGAAAATTGCATTGTACTAAGTTAAGCTCCCACTGTTATTATCTTTAATGACTTTGAATGGATAGTGCACGAATAAAAGGAAAGTCATTAGCTGTATCTCCATGAAACTTCAGATGTAATTAACGATTTCACTTACTAAGTTGTAAGGTTTGAAATGAAATTTTGAGATACATTTATGACAATTATTTTGTTATAATATCTACATAAATAATCTGTAAATCCAAAAAGATTTTTTTTTAATCACACGTAAAATAAATAAGTATTGCAAAATACTTCACAGTGCATACGTAAAGACAATTTTTTTAAATAAAAAAAAACATGCAGGAATAAAGAAAATATTAATTATTTCTGTTGTAAACATACTTGTTCACATGTACAGTTGTGAAAAAGAAAGTTAACACACCTTACTAACTCTGTAACAAGTTATTGTAGAAGAAACTTACTGGCACCGAACGGTTAGAAATGAAGTCTACTTTTAAATGATGTATATAAAATTTCCTTTGGGGACCATCTATATATCGAAACGAACCCAACCTTGTTTTTTTTTTTTTTCAAAAGCAATACTAAAATTTGACACCATAAATATTGGAAAATTTAAACGCTTCAATTAGTCTACATATAAATTTTCATGAAGTTCGCACTATTACTTTTAAAAAACTTAATTATTTTAAATTAAGCATATTTTAGGGGCTGTATTCAAATTGGAGTCCAGTACACGATTGTTGAAATGCTACAGGATGACTATTTCACATATATTAATGTATTTTTTTCCGATATGACCACATTATTCTTTTATTATTTTTAAACTATTGCCAACCCAAATGTTTCAATATAATATGAGTAAAATATATTTTTTTTCAAATTATGCTTTTCTGCACATCATAGATAGCCACTTAAACCATTATTTCGAAATTTTCTAATGATAATTCAAAAAGTATTTGGAAAGAAAAGTTTGAAATTGAGAAATCGCTGAAAGCAAGGCATAATAAATATAAATCTATCAAAGAAATTGTAGGTTGGAATTCATTTTTTTTTCAGAATATTAATTTCATAATTCATATTAGATTTTTTTATTGCAAATTCCATGTTTTTATTTTTTGGGTTTTTTAGTATTATTACCAAACAATAAATTAGCACATTAGGATTATAATTTCAGGATAGTATATTAATAAAAATATGAAAATGTAATCTAACATTTGAAGATCTAAATTTGGATTGTTTATAATAATAATAATAATAAAAAAAACATTATTATCCAAATGACTTGCAATTTTGAAACAAAACTATTGTCAGAATTGGGTGTTGCCATTGAAAAAACAAAACTTGGTCTGTTTTTGATTTGACCATGGCCCACTAAGCAATTATACATAACTAAAAGTAGGCTTTATTTCCAATCACTTGATACCAGCAACTTCCTTTCTTCTATTATAATTTGTTCAGTGTTCGTAGAGTCTGTTTACCTTTTTTTTTTTCCCCAGGAGCGTAAGCAGAAAACGCGCAACGATAAACGATATTGCATACAAAATGTTTTACGCGTTATTTTTACTTCTTGTCTCATTTTTTATCGCATTGTAGGATTAAAAAATACAGTTGATTAAAATTTAAAGAAAATTTAATGATAAGTTAATCTAAAAAACTCTTTAATTTTCACTGACGATAATTTATCAATATTTCTTCTAAATATGAACGTAAAGATATAAAGATGTATTGTCTAATTTTGCATTGTACCTTTGTGACATTTGTAGCTTTAGTATAGTTGTACGTCTTATTTAAAAATTACTATTCGATGCTTTTATAAATTCTTCGAAATGCCGAGAGATTCCAAAGGAGATATCAAAATTTCATATTTAAAGTTTAAGGGCAGCTGGAAGTCCCTATGGCTATGGTAGCCGTAGGGACTTACACGTTAAATTAATGTACCTTTTCCCAGAAACTACCAAAGATATGCACTTGAAATTTTTATATACATAATATGAATAATTCCTAATAAAGTGAAATCAACTTTATAAACAAATATGCTTCAGTTTTTTTTTTCAAAAAATGTGTAATAAAAACCACTTTTAAATAACGAAAAACTTGCATTTTTCTAAAGATAATATTTTTTATAAAAATTTTGTAAAAAAAGTTAACAGATTGATACAGAGATATGTGAAAAATATTTCTTTAAGATGACAAATAATAATGTGTGGTAGTTTCTATAAACATGTACATCGAAGATCAAGAAGCAACATTTTGAGAAAATTCAATTTAAAGTTTGCGCATATAATGTTTATGTATGTTGTTAACAAACTGAATTACTTTAATTTCTTTAACTTCTTGTTGCCATAGAAAGAAAATCGATATACCATTCGAAAGGGGGGGGGGGGAATAAAGGACTCAAAATATTAAAAGAATAATAATAAAAAAAAAGACTTTTTTCAAAAAAAATTCTTCCAACTGCGCTTAAAATGTCGGTATTTAAAAAAAAATTAAGGGCAATGTCAGTTGAATTTATAGAATTTTGAAAATTATTTTACAACCGGACAATTAAAACAAGAAAAGCTAAAATAAGGAAAATAAAATCTTTGGGATAACATAATGCTATTAAGCTTCATATGTAAAACAAATATATCATTGAGACAAATTTCACGAAAAAATTAACTGTCCAAAAACAAGATTCCCAAAAGCACATGCGATTGTAAAAGTGTAATTTTCCAAATAATTTTGAAGAAGCGCAAAAAGTTGAAAGTATAGCCAATACAAACACAATAGTCAAGCACTTAAGAATACAAAATAAATGCAAATTATAAACCCCATTACGAACGACCAACATATAGTAGTTAAAAAAAAAAAATCACTAAAAACTTCAGAATTTTACATCTGATTATTGCACGAAAAGCATTCGTGAAAATTCACTGCATCGTGCAGTGCCGGATCAATTCAATAAAATATCAATTAGCAACCGGTCAACCCTGGAAAAGCAACCAAGGGAACACGAAGCACTTCAGCCACGACGATCAGGAGGATTGTCAAATACACCTTCGCCATGCCGACATAAAGCTGTCAGGAATCAACCAGTTCAGATGGGGAAAAGCCCTGCAGGTACGTGCGTAATCAGCGGTTTAAAAAATAGACCAAATGTTTTTTTAGATTAGCTTGTTCATTATGCCCTTCCGATTTTTTCTATTTGTAGAATTATTTTTAAAAATGCTTTTTAAATAATTAATTTTAACTGAGAATGATCACACTGATGTCGCATTAAATTTATTAAATTTACTAAAATTGAGAATTTTTTACAAAAGATTTATGGAAATAGATTTATTTTAGTCCATTTTCAAATATATGCAGATAATAACTTTTTTATATGCAGAAGCATAGAGAAGTATAATATTATGCATTACGGTCTTAGGTTTAAAAGATTAAATTTTTGAAATAAGTTGATTACCAATTATTTTACACATTATATTTACATATTTTATTATAATATGATTACGATTTTTTATTACCAATGTGTTGGAAAGCATTTTAAACTAAACACTGTATATAATTCATTTATAAATTAATAATAACAAAAAACATTGTGATTAATTTCAATAAAAAATTCATTCAAAAAAGGTTACAAAACTGTACAATTTTTTTTATCTTCAGAAAAATACATTTTTCGCTTTAAGTATAAAGGCTGTATCATTTTATGTTATTTGGTTCTTTTATTATCCATTGACTACAAATACTCTTTCATATAAGAATTACAGTTGCGTCAAATTGCATTAATCATTAATTGTAAGAAATACTCAAATTGTTGAAAAAATCGTAAATTCAAAGTCACAAAACGTTTCAAACTACTGTAAAAGGAGAGAAGGAAAAGTTTCCATTATTTATGATCATTCTATTATCGAAAAGAACAAGTTTCTTTTGAAACTGACAGCGGCTTCAACTGCATGCAATAAAATCCATAAATATAAAACTCAAAGGCGACAAATGCAGCAGTTTTCTATCTTTGTAAAAGAAAAAAAAAAAAAAAAAAACTACTATGTTTTTCTTTTTCATTTTCGTTACTTGTTTATAATTACGTCCCATAAATCTTTATTTTAAATTAACCTTCTAATTTTGTGAAACATATTTTTAATTTAACGAACTTTATATTATGAAATTTTAATTATTTAAATTTTATATATATTAAGGTAATTCTATCCTTTACGATAATTTTCTAAATTCTCATTAAGAGTTATTGCTATGTTATATTATACTCTATAATCGGTAATCTTGTCGTATAATTTTTTATTTTAAATTATTTCGCTTTCCTCTTATTTATGTATTTTTATGTATAAAATAACGTTTAGAGAGTGATTAATGATGTGAATGTAGTGAAGGTCTTCCGAAAAAATGTATCGATCTCTTCCATGACCATTCAATATTGTAGTTTGAGTCTGCTTACAAGTGTATAATGTAACAAAATTTAAAATATACGAATTTTTTAAATTAGCGAAATTATAATATATCACTGTGTTTCAAATTTCACGTATTTACCTGTAGTTTTCAATATTCAAGGAATTGAAAGGGCGTACTGTATATTTCCTTTCAGGAAATTTAATACTTCTTTTCGTCGCTAATTAATAACTTAAAATGATATATATTTTTTTTTAAATTACTAATCCATTTAATTAAAGTTAATTACATTCGAATTTTAATTTTAATACACAAATGTATGGTAATAAAAATGAAATGTTAATAAAATTTATAATAATTAATATGTAGTTTATATGGTTCTTATGAAGGAATTTCACACTTCTATAAAAATTACTTTTCCGTTATACGCAAAAAAAAGCTTTTTTTATTATATATATACATATCATTAACATAATCATTTTTAAAGGTATCCTCTTATTATATTTTTATAAAAATAAGAATCAAGCAAAAATATAAATAAAAAGTAAACGCATCTCAAAATTATAATCATTTAAATGTAATAATCTTTCTGTATAGTGGTTATTACAATGACCTTTCAAATCTATCCGAAATGGACAAGTCGAGTATGTTAAAAAGTAATATTTTAGTTATACATCTTAAAGTTTAACTTATGTAAGTTTAAAAAAAATGTTAAAAGATTCATAATATTATTTTCCACTGAAAACAAATCAATCGTTATTTGAAAGATCTATTTTTCTGTAGCGAAATTCATGTTTTCACAAATTTCGTTTTATACAATTTCTTCATTTATGGATTTTGATTAAGGGGATTTTTTTCTGTAGCTGTCTAATAAGAATATGATTATATACTGAAGTTTTATTACAGTTCACAAGTCACATTCTTTTTATTTTCATTTTAATCATTTTATTTTTATACACATTTTTGTGTACTATTTCCGGTACAGAATCGGAAGTAATTAAAATTTTGTAATCAATAAATTGGAATACCCAAATATTAATTCTAGTTTCGTTTAGAATATCGTAAAATTCAACAACAGGAATTACCTCTATGTGTTTAGTAGGCAGAGTTTGATTTTATTTAGCGAATTACATAGAAAATTGACAACCTGTTTACAATCTTATCAACCAGAGTTGTAGTTGAATTATATTGAAATTTGGTCTTTTTCTAATTGATCCATAAACATTCATTCCAGTTTCGTTTAAAATGTCGTGCAATTCAACATCTTGAATAATCTCAATATATTTATTAAGCAGAATCTGGTTCTTTATGGTACTTAACTTAGTTCGTAAACAGTAATTTACAATGCCTTTTTATTAGGATTTTTCTACAGAATATAAAAATATCAAGTTTCCAATCATACTCTTAAACTAAACATATTATAAATTTGATCCCCCCCCCCCCAAAAAAAAAAATGATGATTTTCTGTGGAATTGCCCTATAATGTTCGCTATTGAAAATTAATTGTGTAATATTTATAGTTCGTTTACAGGAACACATAAAATAATTCCCTTACATTATGATCTATGGGGAAAATCGTTTTAGGCTCATTTTTTTAAATTGCTTATTTTGTATCTAATTCTATTGTATGGAAAAAAGGAAAATTCTTGGAAATATTCTGTTACTGTTGGAAAGTGTGTCATTTTTTAAGTTCCATATCTCTTTGATCTTTCATGCTATAATATTTACACTTTTCTAATATATACAGTAATACCCAACCCTATGTTGTATAGTTTTTTACTAAGTCTGAGTATTCTTGTGGCAACGCTTTTTTTTTAATAATACAATTACAAATTCATATATTTATTCTACGGAACCCTCTGTACGCGAGTAATACTCGCACTTGACCTATTATCTGTGCCTGTAGCAGCATTTTGTATTCCTATATTTTTTTCGTTTTGTGGGTGGCCGCTCTTTGAAATTCGTTGCTCAAAGTTTAATAGAAGCCGTATTAGAATGAAATAGATTCGTTTCTTCTAAAACAAGGTCAGTCAGAGCGACTGTTACTGGACATTTCATTGCTACGAAATCTAGTTCTTTCACTTATTTGAATTATTTTAAATTCAGAAAGAAAAAACAATGGTTTAAATCATTTTAATTTTGAGTCTAATAAGTGGTCTAAATGACCTAGACGATTAAATATAATATTTTGAGGATTAATTATTTGAAATTTCTCTCAAAAGCTGTATTACATTTTCGTAATACAAAGACGTATGAAATACCTTTTTGAAAATAATTTCTTTCAATACGTTATTCAATTTAAATCCGAAAATATATACCAAATAGTATTATCAAAATCAATCAAATCATTTGACGCTCTTTTATTAACAGTGTGTCTACACGTTATTTCCAAACAATATGTAACATCCATTCATGCATGTGTAGTCTACAAACAGATATTAGAGACGTAAATTACATATATATATATATATATATATATATATATATATAAAGATATAGACAATTGTTATTTTATTAACAGCTTACCTTCAAGAAAATATTTGTATTTTACAGTGCTTTTATAAATTAAACGTTTATCCATAAAAAAAATGCGTTACTTTAAGGAGGGCGTACGGAATTATCTTCTTGAATTTATTACAACAATTTATTATAAAGAGCTTTAGTCACAACGGTTAAAAGAAAAGAAATATTAAGTAACTAAATATTTTAGTAAACAATATTCTTAAATTTTACAGAGTTTTTTTTTTATGAATCAGCTACCGAAATATTGTTTTAGATTTTTTCTACAATTTATTTTCAATATCATATTAGAATATGTTGACTTAAAAACACTAAATTAATTTAAAAGGAAAAAAAAGTAAAGGTAAAAAAATTCTGATAATTTCTTATGTACAGATAGAAATGTAAATTTGAGTTAATGTTATATATATATATAGTGATACAAGAATCTATTTAATTTTTTTCAATAAAAAAATTTTTAAAAAATCATTATTTACAAAAGATACATATTAACTTTATACATATCCTCGTATTTTATATCATTTTCTGAATGTTAAAAATATAAGCGATGAATTAAATATTTGTGTTTGAATAAAATATTTCTCAGGAGAACATTTTAAAACAATGTAACCTTATTACTGATTCTTTTTATCTTCAATTTATTTCAAGAAAGTACACAGTGCAGTTTTATTCTTTTTTTTTTCTTTTATTGCTTTTAAATCTAAGAAAAATATTTAAGTTGTTTTCACAGTTAAGTGAAGCAAATCTTTGTTATTTCTGTAACATAAAATGAAAAGATCTTTTACTATCAATTTGAATATTGTAGAAAATTATTCCTTACATAAACTTGAGAGATAGTTGATAAAACATTCTTATATCAGACGCAGAGAAGAATCTCAAGAGTAACTATTTTCGAAATAATATGTGTGTGCTTAGCAAAAAATAGTAGTTTTAAAAAACGTTTCTATTTTATTGTAAGAATTATTTAGGGTATAAAAACATTTCTTTTACCGTCAAAGAATTTTATTGCTATATTATAATTTGTATTTTTATCTAAAACTGTTACATAGTCCTTGTTCACCATATTTGTATTGATACTTAAACATCACGAACATAGCTGTCAAATTTACAAAAGTACTTTTTTGTAATTAAAGTAAATAAAAGTATTTTTCTAAATAATGCATTTTCTTATTCGTTAAATACACGGTCGGTTTGTAGTCAGAGAAACTTTGCATTATTGGAGATACTATAAAGAAGGCGCATTATTGTACGCCATCAGTTTTTAAAAACTAATTAACAACTTTTAATAGTATACTTGTTTAATGAAATGTTAAGTAACAGTAGAAAAGAAATATACATAGAAGTGTTAACCCGAAAGTAGTCACTTTTTTTCAGAACATTACTAGTCGCGCTCAGTCTTTTTACCGCCGGTCCCTGCACACAGAAAATGTAAAATAAGAAATATCTTTCACTTAATATTCCAATATTATATTTCAATGAAGTTATAAATTTGCAGTTTACTTAAAATATATATTTTATTCACGCGATTTGTAATATTGGAAAAAAGTGGAAATGAACCGATATTAATGATCGTTGTCCTGACGTTTCTACCAAATTTAAGTTTGTTTCTAATAATGCACCTGAGGGATGTTACTTCACTATGGTGGTGGAGAAATATTTAAAGTCAGCTTCATGGTAGTTCTGCATTATATTTGTAAGGGGATATGAGTTAGGAGAAGATAATTTATATGAGTGGCAAAGAGACCCACAAGCGACTACTGCCGCGTTCAATTAAAACTATGTTCACCTGCTTGATAATTGCTATGAAACAACTGGCTTTTGCAACGCAGCATTCCCTACAGTTTATCAGTCATCGTCATGCAGTTACGTGTTCGTTCTTGACAAAAATAGCGTTAACGTTTTGAATTTAATTCAGTGAAATTCCTTCTGGTACGGCAATAATAAAGTGCACAAAGTCTGTAAGACTTAATTTGATGGCTTACGATCGTAGTCGAGGAAATGGACGGATCGAAGCAGGGCAAAGTATCAATGCTGTGACCACAGTATTACGATTGTCACAAAGCGTTATCTATCGATTAAAACAGACCGTTTAATCTAAAAATGCTTTTAAAAAGCATGCCTGTGGTCGTGAGAAGAATACCACACCTCAAAAGTATCAGTATGTATCCCTAGTGGCAAAAGTGAACAGAAATCTCATTACTAGTTATATAGCTGCAGACATTGTAACCGCTACCGGTACACGTGCATCTACCAGAACCATTTCTCGGGGATAAATCATTCTTATTTATATTCACGGTAATGTGTTCAATGCATTCCACTTAAACAACGCCATCGTTGAGAAATGTTGCTTTGATGTAAGGAGCTTATTGGTTAGGGTTAGCATCAGTTGTCAAGAGTAATGTTCTTTGACGATTCTAACTTCACTGTGAAAATTGATTCTAGTAACTAGTTAATGTGGAGAGAGAGGGTACGGCGTCACATACAATAGGATATTCAGAAACGTGATCAGTACGGCCAAGGCGTGATGGTGTAGGCAGGCATTATGCGCAATGTTAGAAAATCGCTTCAAATCTTGGATCAAGGTAGCGTTATATCACAGCGGTAATGCAGAGAGATTATGCTGCGCCATGTTCGTCTTTTAAGGGGTAAGAAAGATCCAGAATATCTGTTTATAGATGACATTGAACTCCGATGCAGGGCTCCTGAAGTATCGGATATAATATAAAGTGAAATGGTTGTACGTACGAAACGGTCTACTTACTCTACAGACTTTGATCGTATAGAACATGACAGGGATTCTCCTAATAGAAGTTTTTCTCAAAGAACTCACATTACACGAACCGTGCAACAACTGAAAAATGTATTGAGAGAGAAACACATTGAAAAAAAAATCCCTCAAAGACTCCTGAATACTTTATTAGACGGCATGAATAACAGATGCAAAATGTGCACTAGGGTCCGAGGAGGGCACAATTTTTACATGGAAACTGGCATCTCATTCTTTCATCTGCAAAGAACTTATTGTGTTACTCCGAAATATTCAAAGAAAACCTTTCTGCATTTTTTTTGTTATCCCGCATGCATCTCCATGTGGTTTGATCTGCAACATTTTTCACGATAGAATACACTCCAGCTATATTACACATGTACATAGTTTCTTTTCTTAAATCATTGCCCGTGATTATTTATTTCAAAATTGTATCTATTCCTTAGCAATTGTTAAGCAGTTTAGAATTGATATAATTTGGAGTATCTGTAGAAACATAAGGACACAGGCGGCGTACTCCATGCGTCAACGCCTTTTAGAGCTGAAATATCAACTTCCTCTGCCAAAGAAGGATAGTGTCTAATGTCTGGTAATACTATACAAGCAATAGCGATTAAATTCATAAATAAAAATAATTAAAAAAGAAAATAGAATTTATTACGAGATTACATAAGCAGCATATTCCAAACCGTTGTGGTGACTTACCAATAAAAGATAATAAAACAGAAATTATAGCGTATATCAACTTTTAACATTGATTGATCACTGAAAGAATATCTGAAAAAGAGTAAATAACACAATTCTTTTTGGAATTCACTGCCATTTCTTTGTTTTTTTGATTGACGGACTCAGTACACCACTTGTGTCTTTAAAGGTTAAGAATGCTAAGTTTTCTGAAGCGTCAGAAGATTAAACGTTGTAATGTTTTATGATTTAAATTATTATTAATATAAATCTGACAACCTTTTGAATATGGAAATATTAAAGCTATATGCAATTTTCGCATACCCATTACATATTTGATTTCACATTTTTGGGAAATATATTTAATGAAACATTCTGTTCGTCCCCTTTCCCAAGTCTTGACATATGTGAACTATAATTTTGCAAATAAAGGGTAAACATTTTTTTTTTTGTAACATTTCCTTTTTTTAAAATAGAAATAGTGGGAAATATGTATAGCTGTTTATAATGTGTTGATTATACAGAGGTAGGGAAATACGGAGTCATGGCCTTTGCTATCGGAATTCGGGTGTTGCAGAAAAGTTAGAAATATAGAAATGAGAGTCAGAAATGTATGAATTTATTATATGTTTAAGAGTTTGAGTTGTTTCAAGTATGAAATGCCTATGGCAAGACTTAAAACTCAAACTTCGAGTTTACTTCGAGAATTGGATAGATGAATGACCTTATCACTATAAGGCACGTTTGTTTTCTGTAAATTTTCTCAAGACTAATCGCAGTATATAGTGAGAGTCATATAAAATAATTTGCTTCATTAGTTTATCTTCGAATAAGCACTGTTTCACAGGCCTGTTTAGTAATGTAATTATTTTACAAAAGGGGTAAATAAGGAGCAAAGACTTTTTTAAAGTGGATGTTGAAGAAAATTTGGAAATATATAAATTGGAGGAAGTATAGCATGAATTTATTATTAAATGAAGATTGCGAGTTTTCCTAAACATAAAATGCATATGGAAAAATTAACAACTCCAACTTCGTGTTTAAATCAAACAGGGAAGATGAAACTTTAACGCTATTACAGTCCGCCATTTTATATAATTTTATCGGGACACTAGATTAATTTTCACACAATTATTCTAATTGGTAAACAAATCATATTAGATGTAAATTTCCAACTGGGCGAAATATGTCCGGACCAGGAATCGAACCCGGGACCTCCCTGGCTGAAGCCGCCAGTGCTCTGCCATCTGAGCTATCCCGGACGATTCTGGTCGAACTTTTTCACCCAGCTAACCTTGAAGATTACAGCATCTGGTCTGAAACCTGGTTCAGCTCAACAGAATAAATCTCAGGTAATGGAACTCCAGAAAATCGCTGGATACGAACTTACACTAGATTAATTTTTACACAATTATTCTAATTGGTATACAAATCATATTAGATGTAAATTTCCAACTGGGCGAAAAATGTCCGGACCAGGAATCGAACCCGGGACCTCCCTGGCTGAAGCCGCCAGTGCTCTGTCATCTGAGCTATCCCGGACGATTCTGGTCGAACTTTTTCACCCAGCTAACCTTGAAATCGGGACAATTCACAGTAAAATGTGTGAGCCACAGAGTATTATTTTCTTCATCAAACCTGATTCGAATCTCTTCTAATTCAAGGAGTTGGCAACAACGTCCGAGATACGAAACCTAATGATTCATTCACTGTGTTTTCAGACTGAAATCGAGCATCGGAACTTAGTAGTTTTAATACTATTAATGAGTATCAAAACTTTAAAGCTACATAGAGTCATACGGGTAACTTTCGTTCGTGATTTTTCCATAAACTTGTCGGATACCATGTCAGTATGGTTCTACGTTTTAGTATTACCAAGCTTTCAAACACATATAAACATAATATGGTTGAATTATTTATAAGTAACAAAATATATAATTACCATGACTTATAAAGCCATGTTTTAAGGTTAACAAAAGTCAATGTATTTAAGCCAGTAAAACAAAGACATTTTCTCTTGAAGATTTCTGAAGTTTGTATTTCCTTTTTTATCAGAAAATTTCAATTAATAATTCCAAGTGGAAGTTTTCTTTACATATTTCTTTCGTAAAATATTATTCATTTTTAACTTTAAAAAAAAGATAATCATTATTCTTGGGTACATTTAATGCATAAATGTTATTATACACATTTTTCTTATGATCAAAGAGAAAAACAGATACTTTAGCGCAGTTACTAGCAGTAGCTTTTAATTAAATGAGGAAAAAATGAGGAAAATGTTGATTTAAAAAATGTAAGATTTCAAATACTATTCAGTGCCCATTTGAAATACCCTAAGCTCACACACTATTTGCACAAAAATACATAGTATAAAGTACCCATATTTCGTCCCCCTCAGTCATTTTTATGCCCTAAATGTTGTAATTTTCAGTGAAAACCTACCAAATTTAAATTTCACATAAACTAACTGCTCACGCACATAGAAAAATAGGCAAATATCGTACAAAAAAGCTTCAGCAATGCTAAAAAATGTTTTTTCGAAAGTATCTAAAAGATGCAAAAGAAAAAAAATTGTCCCAATTTCGTCCCCCCAAAAATTCCAATACGTCGAGCCTTAACTTATAACTAAATGAAATTTTATTTCTAAATGAGTAAGTAATTTAATTTACATTAAAGTAACGCACAAGGGACTTGCACTAATTAACAGTGGAAGAATAGCATAACGAAATGTTAGTCATCTAAATATGAGGAAAAATATGAAAAAAATTGTCATGAAAAAAACATTCCTAATTTCGTCCCCGGGACGAAAATAAGAACTGCAAGGGGGACAAAACTGGGACCACGGTACTTTCCAATATGGCGGGGCTTAAGTTCCCGTAAGATGAACTGAGCGTCCTAAAACTCACTGTATGCTGCTGTCAGCATCTTACCTACGTAAAATCCATGCAATGAATAAGAAATAAATACTTACAGTACAGTAAATAACGTTCCATAAACAACGTAATAAGAACTCAGGTTTTCTAAAAATAGGAAATTCGGCGTCTTTAATTCGTTTTCTTGTACATGTTCTTGTATTTATATTCTAATATATTTTTCTTGGCGAAAGAAACTTTCATTACTGACCACTTTTATCTTCCGTCCCCTGTGCCTTGCGTCATAAGTGGCACCACTTTCGCAGAATCGGAGAAGTTAAGGGGGAAGAAATTAGGAAAGGGGACGAAATAGGGGCACTTTACCCTATTATTAATATGGATATAAATGGGCGTGCCTGCTTAAAGGAAGTAAAGCAATAACAAAATATTTTCATCTGTCAAAGTGGAACAGATCATTTGGTTATAATACGATTTAAAATTAAAAACGTATTGTAAATACATACATCAAGCGTACGCTGAAACTCCACTTTGAATATATTTTTTGGAAATTCATAATTTTCAATATTACTGTTCTCTGAAAAAATAAAATCACTGTTTTCATAAAGGTTTATATAACGCGAGTAAAAAATAAAATAAAAAAATAATAAAAAAAATTTCTTATGCCAAAGTAGAAGCCTGATGCAATGTACAGTCGTGGAAAAAAAAAGTAAACACCCCTACGAACTCCTCAACAAATTATCGTAGACGAAAGTTACTGGTACCGGACGATTGGAAATAAAGTCTACTTTTAAATGATCAATATAAAATTTGCTTAGGGGGCCATATACATATTAAAACGAATTCAAACTTCATTTATTTCAATGCAGTACCCAAATTTAACGTGATATTTTCAAAATTTAGTACTTCTAATGTTAAATTACATTTTCATATTTTTATTTATATCTCCTGAAATTATGCTCCTAATGAGGTAATTTTTTTGTGTAGCAATAATACAAATATTCCCAAACATAAATACGTTGAATTTGCAATTTTTATAATTTTATGACATGAATTATGAAATTAATATTCGAAAAAATTATGAATTGCAACATACAATTTTTTTGATGGATTTAGATTTATTAAGTCCTGCTTTATGGAAATCCCAAATTTCACATTTTTCTTCCAAGCAGTTTCCAAGTAATCTATGATAGAAGTAAGTAAATTTTTGAAATTTATTCTGCTATCCTGTAATCAAACAGGTTTCATTGACGCTTAAACGTGCCTTGATCAAGAAGGCGGCTCTCTCGGTTAACAATCGAGTTCGGAACTTCAATTTGGATACAGCCCTTAAAATACGCTTGTTTTAAAATAATTAATTTCTCGGAAACTTATGGCACGAATTGCATAAAAATTTGTTTATAGGCTAATTGGAAGTTCTAGAGTTCATTTATGCTGTCAGAATTGTGTACTGCAATTCAAAAGAAACAAAGTTATGGTACGTTTTAATATGTAGATTGCAGACTTAAACAAATTTTATATACACCAATTAAAAGTAGACTGTATTTCCAATCGTTCGGTACCAGTAACTTTCTTCTACGATAATTTGTTGAGAAGTTAGTAGGGGGTGTTTACTTTTTTTTTTTTTTCACGACTGTACATATAACTATTCATTTCATTTTTCTAAAAGAAATCTTCAAAAGTCATTCCTTACTTAAAAGTAACGTAACAAAACGTATTCGAAACTGTATTCTGAACTTTAATTTTCAAAACTTATTGAGAATTTTTTTTTTTCAAGATTATATTAAAGCATCCGTTTAAATATTATATCGACAGTCCAAGTACTAATTTGTACTCTCTTTTGAGGAAAAAAACCCGGTTTTCGTGTTACACACAGTTTAAAAAAATCAGTTGATTAAAAAGGTTCTTAATGCTATCAAATCATTTTTTTTTGTCAACATTTTCTGTATATTGTTCGTTACTGATATTTTTTGTCCAGAAAATGTAATTATGTGCTTGAAAATGTCACTATTATTCGTTCCTAAATTATTCAATTAATTAATTCTGTGTAAACGATTTATCTACTTATAGGTAGAGTAAAACAATGCTGCCGTCAATTCTGCGTGTTATCGTCGAAATATATCAGTGTTTGTGAGTCATAATAATAAATTACTATGTTTTGAGGTTTGTAAAATGAAACGTGCGCGTTTGCTTATATTTATATGAATGGATATCTGGTTAAATTTAACTTCGAAGACAGAATTGCTTTATCGCTTCAGTAGTAGGAAGCTTTGAGATTTGAGAAGAAAATGAACAAATTGGAAATTCTCTCAAAACACTGAGAAACAACAGGCTTTAAAGTTGTAGCGTATCTTAAAGATTTCGCTGATGTACAGTTGAAATGAAAGAACTGCCTTTCAAATTTTTATCAGATTTTAAAATAATATGTGACTTTGAGGAAAAAATAAAAACGAGAAACTTTCATTGATTATTAACGCAAAAATATCTTTCAAATGACAGTTCATTTTTTCAGTGTTGATATTAATATTTCCAGCTTATATATAAAAATATACATAAGCATACAAAATTACGCTTATAAAAATCTATGATATTTATATTTCATGGAAAAATATGCAATGATCATAAAGCATTCTTTTTTTAGTAGTCTAAGGCCAATGTCAGACGAACGTTTTTTTGCACGCGTTTTTGCTTACGCATTATCCATTCACAATGCTATAGCATTGTGAATGGATATTACGTAAGGAAAAAAGCGTGCAAAAAGACGTCCGTCTGACATTAGACTAAATCTCAAACTTGTATACTTAAAACAGTTATTTAAATTTTATGATATGATTTCACTGTAAAGTAGGGAACAAAATTATGGGCTTATTTGAATTCAAATCCATATTTCGTACGGTACATACCAAAATGAATTTCAGGTATCATTTCAGATATCATATCCAAAATATATAATGTATAGGATTTTTAAGGGAAATTTATTTATGGATAATTGACGTTTACAGACTTTAGTTTTAGATTTAAAATTTGCTATAGTAACGGCAACGTTGCATCGGAAATATCGAACGTAAACCGCTTTGAAATAATGAGAAATATTAATCTTTATTCTGTATGTAAAAGAGTAAAAAAAGTTGTGGGTTTAAGAAGGAAGCCGTCTTTTAAAGTGATAGATGGATATTTTAAAAGTATATCGAACCGTCTTTGCTCAGAATATAAATGTTTGGAATGGATTTATGAGCGCAGTATCACCAAAGTGAAAACATACTTTGGAAAAAACTATAGAATTCCTATACAAAAGAAACCATAGGAATATCGGGCTAGCATGCCATTTCTCTATATCCCGTTCTTTTTAATTATTAATGAACATTTCGGAAAATAATAATACAGTATGAACTATGCAAGGGCGTCACGTTAATTTTTAATTAATCCTGACTAAAATATTCTTAAAGTAGACTAAATTGTTGTTACGGGAGAATATCCAGAAGTCAGTATACAGGATGATTACAAATGATGGGCCCGATTTAAAATAAATATATTTTTGAACCTACTGCATATATTACAATAAATGATACATGAATTTAAAGGAAATATACCAAGATTTTTTCAGTTACAAATGTTCGATGTGTGACCCTCTTGTTACATGGCATGCGTCCAATCTGTAATCTAGTTCGTCCCAAACATATTGTAGCATCATTCTGTCAATGGTTCTCAATTCTGCACAAATGCTTTCTTTAAGTTCTGACAGTGTCGAAGATATTGTTTATGTACAACCAATGACGAAAAGAAAGTGTTCAGAACTTAAAGAACGAATTTGTGAAGCTTTTAGAACCATTGACACAGTGATGCTACAAAATGTTTGGAACGAACTCGATTACAGATTGGACATATGCCGTGTAACAAAAGGGTCACACATCGAACATTTGTAACTGAAAAAAAACTTAGTATATTTATCTTTATATTCATGTATCACTTATTGTAATATATGCAGTAGTTTAAAAAATATGATTATTTTAATTAGGTCCATCATTTGTAATAGCCCTGTATTATATAATTACACACAATATATATATATATATATATATATATATATATATATATATATATATATATATATATATATATGTGGCATTCTCACAATCTTTTGACTTTTGGGGAAAAAATCTGACAAAATTAAACTTGCTAAAATAACATTTTAATCTGATAGATGAATGCCTTAATGATACAAAATAAAGAAAAAATGGTCAGCAGCGATTTTTTTTTTTATTTAACTGAGGTTTAAGTTAAACTTGTGAGTTTCATTTTCCTTACCATTTTACCCGTATAGCATTTTATTTTCTTATAACTTTTACTTATATTGAATTTGCATAACACCCACAGGACATTCAAATAAAAAATAATATCAGTGTAGTACTTTTAATACAGAATTTTTGTATAACATTGCCTCAACCCTCTAGTTCATACTTTTCCCAATTGGCAACATGTTAAAATTTCCCTCCTTATTGTTTATTTACCGTTGTCTCTTGAGAAATTTATGCTATACGTATTCATGTTGGCTCTATACTTAGATTTAGTTCATAATAAGTATCATAGTTGGCAATAGTTGTTTATAAATTACAAATAAAAAGCAACTTTTGATACTTTCCATTCTGTTAGCCATAGTTGGATTTCTAACTCATATAAAAAATATTTAACATGCAAAATTTCATTTGAAATAAAATATTTCTGAAAAAAATATACTTTTAAAAGTTATTTTAAATAATTTTCAGTTATGTTTATTGGAACAAAAATTGTATGCGCATGAATATACATTTGTTGCCATTTGCCAACACCGTAAATTGAATTCCGCTTTTGTAAACATTTTGAGCATTGTTTGTTTCACCGCTGGTTCGCATGATATTTAATTTTTTTTCACTTTTATCACCATATGTCACCCTAACTCGATAAACGATTCTTATTAAATACAAAATCTTCTCAGTTTACTGTAAAGCCAGGGCCTGACTAATGCAGGGACATGCGGACAGCTGCCCGGGACTCCGATTTGAGGGGTCACCCTAATGGCACATATAATTTTTTTGTTAAACGGGAGCCAAATGATAAAAAATGGCCAAAATACATCTTTTTCAGATTTAAAGGAGCTCTATTCTCCTTCCCTTGTGCTTCCGTGTCCATGCCCTCCTGAAGGTACCAGTTACATCATCAAAAAAAAGCCAATGATAAAAATTTTATAGTAACAACTTAGTAGTCCATTGTTTTCAGCTTTATGAAACTTCTAAAGATGTCAGGAAAGATAAAATTGATCACTGGCCACAACACTTAGATAAAAAACAACGGTGTATAGTTCTGGGCTGTATAGGTTACACTAGGGTAAAATGAATTAAGTGTTTGGTACCTCTACGTTTAAACAAAACAATAAATGCTGTATTGGTTACCATTCATAACTTTGATAAATATTATTGATATAAAATTCTATGGTATTTTGCAGCATTGCCCGTATATTTATAGAGTATATTTTATTAGCCTATGATTTTTTCATTGTATTTTGCATGTGATATTACACTTTATAAGCCAATTTTGTTTTTTAAAACTTAAATGATTTCAATTGGTTTAAAATACAGGATAAATATGGCTGCTTTTCCTCATTTCATTATGTTTTTATTTAATTATATTTTTTACAATATTTCTATTGTGTTCTGTATCAGGACAGCATATATTTTTATTCATTAGGGTTCCGTACGTAAAAAGTAAAAACGGAACCATTATAAGATCACTCCTGTATCTGTCTGTCTGTCTGTCACAGCCAGTTTACTCCTAAACTATGGAACGTGGAAAGTTCAAATTCGGGGAAGTAATAAAGACCACTAACCCGCATATTTTCAGATTAATAAACATTCATAAATATATTTAGTAAAAAAGTAGAGGGGCTAATTATGCTAATTGAAAAAAGAATATTTTCTTTGTATATCATTTGGGGTATCCTGTGAAAGGTTTTGTAACGCTGAACTCAAAAATACATTCCTTTTAATTTTAGGTATTATATTTTCAAAGATATTGTTGAAAATGTAGCGCAAAAATATGTCCCCCTCCCATCTAATTCCGAATTTACTGAAACTAAAATTATGAAAAAATTAGAGGTAGTAGACGTTAATATAAACCTTGCCGGAAAATTATAGCGATTACCCTAGATTACATAGTTTTTGAGTAATTAGCATTATTCTGTTATACACAAATTTCGATTTACTGGCATTCAGAAAGTTGTTGAGCATCGATGAATATAACTATCGTTGCAGAAGAATAAAAGCATTGTTTATAATGATTTTCGAAAAAAATCAACGGTAATTAGCCGATATATTAACCCTTAAATGTACGGTCAGTTTTGACATACACAAGGACAGGGAAGGCGTACTCTATGCCTAATTAACAACTTTTAATGATATATATATATATATGTAATGTAATGCCCGGTAAAAGTATAAAAGCAATAAACGTCAAATTGTTAAAAAAATACTAATTTAAGGGGTCTCGGGACTCTAAAAAGTGGAAAAAATGAAAAAAAAGACAATTTTCAACATTTAATATCTTTAAATGTATATGATTTTTAAACAGAATTTTAATTGGGATGAAAGATATAAGTATGTTCTTTCGTTTCATGTATTTAAAAAAATTGTAAGATACAGAATTACAATTTATAGGGTGCTCGAAACTGTTAGACATTTGTCGAACAAAAAATTGGCATAACAATTTACGCGCCGGATTACAAAATAATTATTGCAACTAGACTGAAATTTTGGTGCTTACTTATACTTCAGATTGTAATAATTTCCCTGAAGTTAAATAAATTTGTATTTAAAGCATTTTTATATTTTTAATGCAATGTTGCATTTAGCTAATACAAAAGTTTGAAAATTTCAACAGTAAAATCACCTAAAAAATATTTTTTTGAACAACAAAAAGGAAACTCTAGGTTCAGTTTATACAGACTAACATGAAATATATGTTTTGAAAATTTCATGAAAAAATATTCAGGAGTTTTTGAGGTATCCTGCGCGTTATGCCCAAAAAACGCCATTTGGAAAATAATGACTTTAAAGTTTCGGAAACGCCGCTTCAGCTATTGAGCGGGTATAATTCTACAAACCAAAACTTTTGTTCGAATGGGAATTTCAAGGAAACAATTATATCAAAATATTCAGAAAAGATAGCAGTTTAACATCTAAAAAAATTAAATATCTTAAATTTTGAAGCTTTAAGAGTCCTGTGACCACTTAATACTTTCCGGCACGGAGTAATTCTATTTATAAACTTGTGAAATAATGAACTGACACAAGGATTTATAAAAAAATGCGAACTTATTAGAACTTATTAGAACTTATTAGAACTTGCTTATATTCACTTACATGATAAAAGGAAAATTTTAATTAAATATTCTTGGTGCCGTTTGCCTGTTTTGGAATTAAAATTGGGTGTCTGTTTTTTAAGGGCATCGTCCTCGAAAGATTTAATTAGAATGAATTGCATAAATACTGTGGGATTCGCCATAGTTTGCATTGATTGTATCTCTCAATACGCCTCGAGTGACTTTAAAAGTTAATTAAACACCTATCTGGAAAAACGCGGCATTGACCATGGTGGCGTTGCATCTTTGAGACCTCAATTCGAATTGCGCTTAGCACAATGTCAAATTTAAACTTTGAACAAAGGTTTTCTTTAGCTACACTGCAGAAATAAAGCTTATTACTACGCTGAATTTGGTTTCATGAAATGCCAAATGAAGTTTAACTATGCACTGCTTTTATTGTCAGTACCGAATTAAGTTCATCATAAACAGATTAGGATAATATTAAAAAAAGAGTTATACGAATAGCTATATTTCATATTATTTAGGTTCCATATCTCTTTGAACTTTCATGGTATACCCGATTACATTTTTCTAATGTATACAGTTATACCCAACCCTACGTTGTATAGTTTTTTACAAAGTCTTAATATTCTTTTAGCAACGTTTATTATTATTATTATTATTATTATTATTATTATTTATATTGCAATTACAAATTCGTATATTTATTCTACGGAACCCTCTGTACGCGAGTAATGCTCGCACTTGACCGTTTATTTATAAATTAAAAATGATTCTATAGTAGCATCTAACTTCAGATGTTCATTTAATATCTTAAAACTATAATTTGTACCATTATTATTTTGTTGATAGATAAAAATGAATGTATAACATTATTACATGCCGTCTTTTTTAGAATTTTGGTTAATATTGTTATATGACTTGTAAGTTAAATTTTGATTTAAAATTGTTATATATATAGTATATGTATATATATATATATAT
Source organism: Maratus speciosus (assembly GCA_963932465.1). NCBI lineage: Eukaryota > Metazoa > Arthropoda > Arachnida > Araneae > Salticidae > Maratus > Maratus speciosus. Next base: position 537,045,135 of record OZ010786.1, on the reverse strand, counting down.
ATATACGTATATGAGTACGTACCACACATATATATATAATTTTATTTTTTAAGTGTATGTAAAGTATTATATGCATTTAAAATCTTATAATTTACAAAAAAAATTGCAATAAAACAGCACAGTGTTGCTAGTTGGCAAAGTTCAAAAAAAAAAAAAAAAATTGGGGAGTTAATGCATGGTGTTGCAATGGTGCAATTACAAAAACTTAAAATACTAAATAATATAAGAGTAAAATTTTTTTTTCAATATTTTTCCTGTAATCCATGGCTGTCAATGAAGCAAATATATATACATATATATATATATTTATTTATATATATATTAAGAAAAATTAAAAAATCATGCATTAGAGGGTTAAAGGGGTGTTAAAGAAGGGACGGTAAGGTAAAAAAAAAGGGATGGTATTGGAAAAAAAGGACAAAATGGTTAATAAATGGACGGTAAGAATGGAATGGTAAGGAAAATTACCACCTGTTTTTAGGAAAATCATGTTAAGACTAAGTGATAACCACAATGTTCATTGATTTTTAGAAACAGTTGTTAACATTGGATTAAATTATTTTTCGTTATTTACCTCGAAAAGTGCAGGAATAAACCTTGGGGATGGTGAGACTACCAATAAAGCCACGATGCTTGAAATTGATATGTAAATGCTGATTTAAATCTACAGTAAATTTCCTGCTATAGCATTTTAGACATTATTTCTCTAGAATACATCTGCATGAGAAAAAACTTGAAAAAAAAAAATATGTGCCTGCATCTGAAATGATTTTCTGTATAATTTTTAGAAGAGGGATGGAAAGGAATCTAAAACCCAGGGACAGAGTTTAAAAAATAATAACAACCCTAAAAATGTGTGCATATTAATTTTTAGCTACATATTTATATAAAACAATACTTCCAGTTTCAGAAAAAATTAAACCGAATTATTTTTATTGAAACAATTTTATCCAGACAACTCCAAACTTAAAAATCAGCATCAGGGACATGGGAAGGTATAGGAGTTTTCCGGGTGTTTGGACCACCAACATCATCCAAAACTTATTTATCTCGTTAATATAGTTGTGCAATCATGCAATGGGATGTTCCCCAGTATGTGAAATAATAAAAACACAAAAAAGTGTATTAAAATAAAAATTATTATTCAGGGACATGAAAGTCAAAGTATATATTACAGATATAGACAGCAGAAACTCAAGTATACCGCTTGCGATAGATTATTTTGCCTATTTTAAACATTAGAAAAGTTGAAATAATTGCGGAAATTAGGCCATGTAGGGTAGAACACGGGTGAAGGGGACATTATATCTTTATAAGCTTATAAAATAATGACATTAAAAGATATATTCATCATGATTGCGCCCAATTCTTGTCGAAAACCTTTGCTTTAATACTAGTAAAACCTCTTATCCTCAAATACTGTAATTAAATTTTGCACGCATTTTTATATATTGGGAGAAACGTCCCTTTTAACCCCATTGTAAGGGTTGAAAGGGATACTGTGCTGGGTTGAAAGGGACACACATAAATAAAACAATTTTATGTAGTATTTTTCTTTTTATTTGCGATTATATTATTCAAAAATAAAAGATAATAATACACAAATAAAAATAAAATACATTGCAACCCATGATAAAACAAAAACAAGAAAAATAACTTGTTTAGGTCTACGTGAAAAAAAAGAACTTTAAATCAAAATTTTAAGAAAGATTTAGCTCTACCTGCCTCTCCACCAGTTACGGATTTAGGTAACTTCATCAAAACATCATTGATATTCGCGTCATCATGTCAATAGTATCAGTAAATACAAAGTGGTTTTAATCCTTTTTGACTGAAAAAAATGTGCTTCGAATTCATTCCGAATACTTTTCAGGAGTTTGTGGATAAAGTGCGACAGGAATTTTACCAAAATTATTCCATTACCTTTCGCAAATTCTATTGCCTCAATATGTGTATTGTATTCATGATTATCAAATAAGAAGAGAGCAGGATAAGTTTTGGAACAACTAGAATATTAAGCTAATGCGCAATTGCTTAAAAAAAAAAAATGCTGTCATTGCCCAACATTGATGAGCAAGACCAAGCCTTTGGGATGTGGCAGCTCCCAGCATGGACTCCTTGTAATTCTTCCTTGGTAAAACGAATACTCTTGAACAGAGTTTCCTGATGCAGAAACAAAAGTGTGACAGGTTTACCAAGTTCAGCTGATGTTGCGTCAGAAAATTGCTTTCACCACGTTTTGTTACTTTATTTGGTGACTTGTGTTCTGTAATTAAACCTGTTTCATCACAGTTATAAATTATATACCGTGGGAATTTTTAACGATTCTTAACTGACTAAATGTGTTTAAAAAATATCAACATTAGCTTTGTTGAAACTTGTGCTTCTTTTTAAACTAATGGCTATAGGTTTTCTTAAGAGAAAGTAATGAATTTTGTTGATCTTGGAACCAATCATTTCCTGCTTGCTTGTTTGTTTCCCAAGACATGGAGATATTTCGTGAATTCAAAGAAATTGAATACTCACTTGCACAATTGTTAAACAATTGATAATATTAGATGCTTAGAGCTAATTTGAAGCTAACTCTTTTTATTGACCTTCACTAAAACCTTTTTTATTACCAAATGGGTGCACTGAAATTCATCTAAGCTATCATGATAAGCTAGAATGCTTGTGCATTCTCAAATTTTAGAACAATTCTTCCTAAACAGGACTTTTCAATGCCGTAGGCTTTAGCTGTTGATCTTACAGACAATCCTTTTTCCTCTACTTCAGATACACCACACATGTTCTTCACTAATTCGATTTTTCTCAATTTTCCTTTTATATTTTCGATGAATATTGACTTTTGGTGTTTTTTGTTAAGGGAAAAAATACCTAAATATGTAGGTATATGTTATTGTAATATTTGCATATTTTTGTTTTACATTGTAATGCATTCCTTTTTTGTACATACAAAACTAAAAACCATAACTTAAATTTTTCGAAACTTAAATAATATTTGGTTGAAATAATTATAAAAAACGAGCGGTTGAAAGGGGCATGCCCCTTTCATCCCCTCAGTTACTATACCAACCCCATACCCACCTAGCGAAATTAAAAATGTACTCATGCATGACAATGTTTGAGCCAACAAAATATACTAGTATTCACATAAACTGCATATTTTACAGTGCTAAATAAAATAAATATTTTAATGCTAAACACAATATTAATTTTTTAGAGAAAAAAAGAAAAGCAATACCAAATTTTACTTTTTTATATCAAAAACAGGTTTTGCATTCACCACCTACAACGCTACAATTGATGACGTTAGTTATAAGGATTATTAAGACAGAATCAGTATCGCCATCGATTGAGCCAAAGTTCAAAATTTCTACATTTTATTTTCTTCCTGAAATTCTGAGTATCCCTTTCATCCTTTGTCCCTTTCATCCGCCTACTATTTATATATTTAAATTATGTCTTTCCAATCAATGGTGCAAGAAGAAAGGGTGCCAAAAAATTGTCCTTGATATAACACCTATTGCTTGAAGTGCCATTTATCACTGCTATTTTGAACTAAAACCGTGAATTGCTGTAAAATAATCTCCTGACACCTTACATAACTCTCCTGCAAGATTTTTTTTTTTAAATAGTTGCCATCATTTGCAAGTTATTGAACTTTAAATTCTGCCAGTTCATTTTAGGACACCCGGTACATAAAGGGAGTCACAAAATTCACTCAAGAAGTAGTTTTGATAGAACACACAGGTTTATAATTAAAATTTGAATATTTGATATTGATTCTTAAAATATACAGTTTAAAGAAACAAGCCATAACTCATATATAGATGAAACAAGCAAACAGATGTATTTTCTAAGAATAGAAAAAAAGTGCCATTTTGCATTAACATTTTTACTTTCTTCTATCTTTACAAGAAGAAAGTATTGGATTCGTGAAAATTTTCGACTCCCGGTTTTCGACGGATTTACACGTTTTAGAATGCCCAGAACACAATTTGATGGTTTTTAGAAAATGTCTGTCTGTGAGTCTGTCTGTCACTCCGTCACTCTGTCACTCTGTCACTCTGTCACTCTGTCTGTGAGTCTGTATGTGACAAAAATTTTGTGGGCGCTCTATCTCAAGAACTAATGCACAGAATTTCACAAAACTTATTATTTAGTTATACCTTGATATAAACTAGACCTGATTTGTTTTTGGTGAAAATCGCCCAACAGGTGGCGCTGCTATGCGGCATTTTTCACGATTTCTGCAATAGCTATATCTCAAGAACTACTGCACGGATTTTCATAAAACTTCAGATTAAGTTAGTCCAGGATATAGTTTGGTGCTGATTACTTTTTTGTGAAAATCGCTCAAAAGGTGGCGCTGCTATGCTGCATTATTCATGATTATCGCAATAGCTCTAACTCAAGAAAAAATGCACGAATTTTCATCAGTCCATCAGTTTCCATCAGATTTCGTTAGTCCTTGATATAAATTAGTGCTGTTTAATTTTTGGTGTAAATCGCCCAACAGGTGGCGCTGCTGTGCTGCATTTTCACGATTTTCGCAAGAACTGTATCTCAAGGACTATTGCACGGATTTTCATCAAACTTCAGATTTAGTTAGTCCTTGACATGAATTGATGTGTAAATTAGTGCTGTTTAATTTTTGGTGTAAATCGCTCAACAGGTGGCGCTGCTATGCTGTATTTTTTGCGATTTCCGCAATAGCTTTATCTCAAGAACTAACGCTTAGATTTTCAACAAACTTCAGATTCAGGTATACCTTGATATCATTTAGTGCTGTTTATTTTTAGTGTAAATGGCTCAACAGGTGGCGCTGCTATGCTACATTTTTCAGAATTCCCGCTGTAGCTCTATCTCAAGAACTAATGCACAAATTTTCATCAAACTTCAAATTCAGATATACTTTGATATGAATTGGTGCTAAATTCACGTAATTTCTTGTACTATTTAAATGATTTAACTGATGTGATTTATATAGAAGAAAGTTTTGTGATGGCCACAACATACTAGTTTCAATTAGTTAATCCACTTTCTAGTGGGGTGATTAAAAATAAATATCTTTGGGAATTAAATATTTTAGATGTATAAGAATGATTAAAAATCTGCATTAACATCGTTATTATTATTAAACCAAGCGGAAAACATATAAAAACAGAATTAAGTAGTATTTGTAAATATTTACTTTATATTTCTAACCATAATAAAACTTTTTTATTGTCGACAAATATTCTTTTCTTTTACGGGCACTTTTCTTTAATTTTGCAATTTTTACTTTCTTCTATCTTTACAAGAAGAAAGTATTGGATTCGTGAAAATTTTCGACTCCCGGTTTTCGACGGATTTACACGTTTTAGAATGCCCAGAACACGATTTGATGGTTTTTAGAAAATGTCTGTCTGTGAGTCTGTATGTGACAAAAATTTTGTGGGCGCTCTATCTCAAGAACTAATGCACAGAATTTCACAAAACTTATTATTTAGTTATACCTTGATATGAACTAGACCTGATTAGTTTTTGGTAAAAATCGCCCAACAGGTGGCGCTGCTATGCGGCATTTTTCACGATTTCTGCAATAGCTATATCTCAAGAACTACTTCACGGATTTTCATAAAACTTCAGATTCAATTAGTCCAGGATATAGTTTGGTGCTGATTACTTTTTTGTGAAAATCGCTCAAAAGGTGGCGCTGCTATGCTGCATTATTCATGATTATCGCAATAGCTCTAACTCAAGAAAAAATGCACGAATTTTCATCAAACTTCAGATTTCGTTAGTCCTTGATATAAGTTAGTGCTGTTTAATTTTTTGTGTAAATCGCCCAACAGGTGGCGCTGCTGTGCTGCATTTTCACGATTTTTGCAAGAGCTGTATCTCAAGAACTATTGCACGGATTTTCATCAAACTTCAGATTTAGTTAGTCCTTGACATGAACTGACGTGTAAATTAGTGCTGTTTAATTTTTGGTGTAAATCGCTCAAAAGGTGGCGTTGCTATGCTGTATTTTTTGCGATTTCCGCAATAGCTTTATCTCAAGAACTAACGCTTAGATTTTCAACAAACTTCAGATTCAGGTATACCTTGATATCATTTAGTGCTGTTTATTTTTAGTGTAAATCGCTCAACAGGTGGCGCTGCTATGCTACATTTTTCAGAATTCCCGCTGTAGCTCTATCTCAAGAACTAATGCACGAATTTTCATCAAACTTCAAATTCAGATATACTTTGATATGAATTGGTGCTAAATTCATGTAATTTCTTGTACTATTTAAATGATTTAATTGACGTGATTTATATAGACGAAAGTTTTGTGATGGCCACAACATACTAGTTTTATTTTTCTTGTAATATATTTCCAATGAATATTTTATACTCAACTCACACTTTTTTACCATTCAAAAAATCCTGTGAAATTTTTTATCATTTAAAATATTATTTATTGTTTAATAGGAACGAAATTACTATAACTAAATTTATAAGGCTTATAAAATAATACACAGAAGCACACGCGGGCGCACACACAATTTCTCTAACTCCCCCCCCCCCCCCCCCCATATATATATATATATATAGATAGATAGATAAAGATACTAGTTTTTTTTTATTTATTTATTTATTATTATTATTATTTTTTTTTTTTTTTGAAAATATAATAAAAAATTACAAGCTACTGAGTTATCAGACATTTAACTTTTTACACTTTTTTTTCGAAAGTAGGTAAAGAAAATCATTAAATTGTAACCGATGACTAACTTCAAATGTCTAGCCATAAAAAAGTTTTCATTTTATACATACTTAACAATCAAATACTTTTATTATATTTTGAAGAAACAATTTAGTTTTGTTGCACTTAAATCTTTATTTATTCTCATATCTGGATCGTTAATTGTCTGATCGATGTACTCAAATTAAACAAAGTTTCAAAATTGCTTTAAAGTTTTTAACATTTAAATGTTATAAATCAATTATGAAACAAGTTAAATAAGTTTTTGTTTCATTCACACGAATGAATGCATTCTGAAGGCCTATTTCGGAATGCCTTTTTAATTGCACAAGGTTCAATTATTTTCGAACAACTATTAGAAAATGAACATTTGATGTTTTATACGAACAAATAACATTTACATTACTACTAAATTGTTGCTATTATATAATTTTGAGAATCTTTAGATTTCAATATAAATGTTAACAATAATCTTTACGCATAATGATTATTAGCCGTGATCCGCGTAATTTTCTGAACGTACAAATATTAATAATAAACATAATATATTTTTTACCATTAAAAATAAAATGTAATTAAATAAAAAGCTTCCATTTTGTTCAAATTTTTCAAATACATACTGTTAAACATTTAATACATACGATTAAAAGAAGCGAGTTGGTTCGTTTCTTCTTTTTAAGTATTCCCTTGGTGTGTTTAAAGCGTTACATTTTTTAAATGTTCTAAAATTTTTGATAACTGTATTTGTTTATAAAAAAATTATGAATAATAAAGCACAAAACTCCAAATTTAAAGAACTTAGGTTTATATCATTTAATCTTCCGTAATCGTAAATATTTAAAACAGAGGAAATTAGCGAGTTAATTAAATGACACACACAATTAAAATACATTTTATGAAAAAAAAAATATTATTTAGTGTTTTTACTTAATTATGACATATAGAAATGTTGGAATATAAAATTATATTAATTTACTTATATATAGAAACTATAATACACTTATATATGAAACAAAAATGACGAACATTGAAATAAAAAGTCCGCTAAACATTTGCAGTCTTAAATATATCTTGAACTTTGTATTAGAAATGTTAAATAAATCGATTTTTATGAAATATATATTTGAATAGTTTTACAGCAGAAAATTTGCAAGTCTACAAAATTCGGATTTTTTTTTTCAACCATACATTACCTACACATTTTTAACACTTGACTATTGAAAGAGAAAGACATAACTTTTAAATTAAATATTTCTGTTATTTTTCAAACAATGCGAATTTTAAAATATAAATAATATTTTTCTTTTCTTTTTTTGTTATTAAAAACGTTTTGTTTCTTTTAAAGGATTTACTTTTGTATTAGATTTATATTTTTTTAAACAGAGAAAGACATAATTTTAAGTTAAATATTTCTGTTATTTTTAAAACATTGTGAATTTTAAGATATCAAAAATATTTCTATTTTATTATTTTTTTTTTTGTTCTTGTTTTTAGACGCGTTTTGTTTCTTGTAAAGTATTTACTTTTGTATTATATTTGCAAATACATTACAATATGTTTCTAAATATTTCGTATTTACACTTCGTCTACAATTTTACTTACTAAATTAACAGAATGAGAATTGAAAGTGGCTTATATTTTGAAACATTGTAATAACTGATGCATTCGAAACTTATTTAAATGCAGTTTTAAAGATTATTATAAATTAATGTTATTAAAATAATTTATTAAATTTATAAGACTTTCAACATTTATTTAGTTTTTGAATGATTAATCGAAAAGTGTAAAATAAAAACTTTTCAAATAATTCCTTTTCTAAATTTCTATCTCAATAGTACGTACGAAATTTAACACATTTAACATTGTAAAGTGATTTTATGTCATTAAGATATTTCTAGCCACCTTCAGTCCTCCTATTGAATTTTATGCCTGGAAATATATTTTTTAAATAAGCAAACTATACATGCAGTATGTATATTCTATTTTTAATTAGAAAGAATAGGGTGAAACCCACAGTTACACCTAAACAGTAAGTGACACTTCTGCAAAAATCTAATTGGAATATGCATTTTCTTGTAAAATTCTGAAAAGTAAGGTCATCTAGTCGTAACTTAGACTCTTATTTTTATTTTGGATTAAAAGTATTCACCATTAGAACGTCAAAAATATATTAAATGAGGAATGAACTTTTGAGAACGCAAAAAGGGTCATTTTAAGCAAAAATCTTTATTTCTAAAATTAAGGCTGTGTATCTTCTTATATATTTGCAATTCAATAATCATAAACTTTTTCTTAAAGTTATACTTATTTATTTATTTATGTATGAGCGGAGCAAGATCACCAGATGGCTAGGATCCGGTGTGGACCCTATATGCTCCACCCGGTAAGTTCCCCGGCATGCGGCGATTCATTACATAAACTTTCATTCCTCAGACAGAACAAGCACATAAAAAGCATTAACACATAAAACACATAATAAACAAGCCGCTAGAGCACAAAACTCGTTCGCGACAGACAGCGGTGATTTGATGCTGGAGAAGTTCATTGATAAAAGAAAATAAAAATTATTATCATGATTCAGGACCTCATCGCCACGATGGCAAGCGCGTCGGAAGCCTGGTCCTTCGCGAGTAGGGGCACTAGCACTGACAGAGCTCGTCAAAGGTTCTAACGCGATAATGAGCGAGACACAGAAGTGCAGATGCAGAGCAGCTAGGAGGTAAGATTGGTCAGGTGTATCAGGAAGAGAAAAATGGCGGAGTCTGCCAAATGACGCAGTAGTTTTGGGCGGGATAATATATTTTTCAGCCAGCCAAGCATCTGGGCGGGAGTTTGGGTACGTAAGGTGCTAGGCCTCTGTGAGTGTGCAGAAGAAAAAGTATTAAGTTATACTTGTATGAATAAAAGATACTTATAAAACATTTGAGTCATAGTTTAAAGTTTACAGTTACTTAATTTAGCTTAATTAGGCCTTGCCAGTCCGGGTTCCCTTGTTAGTTCCGGGAATTCCCTGTCTCTAGTCTCCGACAGAAGGTTCAGAAATTTGTTACATTACAGAAAACTGAAATATGTTATTTGAACTGTTTAAAATTATATAATAATAAATTAAATTTATCTTGTAGAAAACGCCATTGTAATTTAAATTCGTCTACTCTCTGCCAGTTACTGAATCATAAACGATTATTGGATATTGGAATTCATAATAATTTAAAGCATGAAGAAAAAGACACATGAATCTGTAATATGATATTGTATATAAATAAAGTTTAAGTATTATTTTTAAAATAAAGATTAAAGTATTTTTAAAGTATAAATTCCTTGAAATAACTTATTTTTTTTTATCTTTGCAAAATAATTATCAGACACCGTTTCACTTTGTGTCAGGTATTGTTTTTTTTATCAAAATAGGTTTGGTGTCAGTTACTGGAGTTATTGACCATATTTATGAATAATAATATTTTTTAATAATAAAATCGATAACTTTTCAAATTTTTGTCAACAATAATATTTTGATGTATCTGTTCTATTCTTTAAACCCTTTGCACTCTGTTGTCGCATCTGCGGCGACATCATCTTTCTTTGCATAATTTGTTTTCGGCACCAATAATAAAGGAAAATAAAATTTGCTTTATTTAATCAGAGAATTTTTTTTTAATTGTAAACTTGAAGAAAACTTTTTTAATAATAGTGGTGCCGATCGATTAAAAGTTGTAAGAGTCTCCATAGTCCAAAGTTTTAAAATGAAAAATAGGTATGAAATGGATTTAAAATTTTCTAATAGTGATTGAACAAAAAAGAATCCTTACGGTATCATTTACTAGGGGTTTCACCCTATGTAAATAAATCCATTTGTAATATAACATTATGTTAATTTAAGCACCATACTAGAAGCAAGAATGCAACAGGACTGTAAGTGAGTCCTTATGTTAAAAGGATAATAACAAGCAATCGCGAATGTGTTTATATTTATGTTAACTCATAAAGAAACACTGTATAATCATCTATCGTAATGCATGGCAAAATAAACCTAAGTTTCAACATAAGGAAGGCACAATAAATTTACATAAAATTGACACTTTATTTGTGAGGTAGCTGAATGAAAACGTTTGTGATGCGGAAATACGATGCATTTCCGATTATGAAATTATTATGCACGTGTTTTATTTCTGGAGAAATATAATTAAAGGTTTTGTTTAGGAATTAAAATATGGCAAAGACATTTCTGTTTTCAATAATATTTCAAAGAAAGTTTTACGAAAGCATTGTATTTCAAATTACAATTTAATCAAATAATGGCTTCAAAATTCATTTATTATTTCACAGAAATGAAGTTTAAACTAAAGCTCTAGTCAAATGGCAGCAAAAATAATTCCAATATTGAATGTTTTGCATAAGATTTTTTTTTCGCTTATTTTTCAGCAGATCTTGAACACGGATTTGCGAGCACTTTGCTTATAAATTCCTACTTTGTAACTTATGTACGTGATTACTTATAAACGAAAAACTATTGAAAAATCGTAGTTTATTCTGGTTGTTACCTTTATTTTAGAGATTTTTTTTTTTTTTTTTTTTGACGTCTCAAATTAAGCCAGAAAAAGTTTGACCATTTTTAGGTTTGTTCGTAATTATATAAATACGTAGCTCCTAGAGTCATATTCTTGTCCATCCGTCTGTCCGGTTATAACACCGAAAAATATACCCAAACAGATGGCTTGAAATTTTATATATATAATCGTTGCAGAATTTTGTTGTGTTATATCAAATTTTATAAAAATAGAATCAAAACGTAAAAATACATTAATAAAAGATTTCTTCGTTCTCTTAAACCTCATCATACTCAATTAATTCAATGATATCGCAATATAGGTAATGATTCTAGGTTACCATGATGATTGCGTCATATAAAACTGGTGCCATATCATTTCCGTATTACTGCATTTAATATATAATCTTAATAAATTTTGTATTCATGCTTTTTTCCACAAGAGTACAAAAACTATCACACCCATATCTGAATATTTATGAAACTAGTTATAGTACGAACGTTATATTCATTTGCCAGTGTTGCAAGATTGGGGACTTTTTTGTCCCCAGATTGTTACTGTCACCGATTTTTTTAAATAGAGATATTCGGCCTATTTAAAAATAGATTAAATATTCTGAAAAATAAGGCAAATGATACTACTTTAAAAAAAGTGGCGACAGTCAAATAATCTGAATTAAAAAAGTTCCCAATCTGGCAACACTGATTTTGACGGACAATTTCCGACTTGTTCATATGTAAATTTTAATGCTGATAAATAGTTCCGATATTTTATTTAAATTAATTGTGGCGAAATCTGTTTTGGAATTCTTGTTGAAGACAGTTTGTAATAGCAGCAGGTGTTTTTTGAATATGGAGTATTTTGGATGATTTTCAGAGAGTGCCTTTCTGTGAGAAAGTTTTTTTTTTTTTTTTTTTTTTTTTTTTTTTTTTTAAGTAGAGTCGCACACGCGCGCCTTCATAGATTTCCGATAGGATGTGTCGGCCCATTAAATATATGTCATCTTAAGAGTCGTAACAACAGTGGTTAAGGAACGAGACACAGTCAATGCTCGCAGATTTAAATTTTGAGTTTATAAATAGGTGCATATTTCGAATTAAATTATTATATTTGTGTTTCTGGAAGTGTCTCAAGTAAATGTTAACATACCTTTCTATCATACCTTTCTATCATACCTTTCTATCATTACCTTTCATGTGTTTCATGCGTATCTGGGTATGTGGATTTCTTTATACCCTTGAACCATCCCAACGGCTGAATGGATTTTAATGAATGAGGTCTCTATCGATTCGTCTTAACTGTCCGATAGTTATAGGCCAGGTTTTGTTTTTATAAATTCAAAATGGTGACCGTAAAATACAAAATGGTGGTAGAGACGAAAAAAATTTCGCGCCATATTGAGTGTCATATTATTGGATAGGTCTTTCAAAATGAAGACGATATTTCATTGACTATTTTACAGTCAGAAGTTTCGTTTAAATATTACATAGCCAGGAAGTTGTGTAGGTAGGATCTCTAGCTTTACCGAAACTCTAACCATCATAGACATCTATAGGCCTCATCAAAACAGTGTTTATAAATAGGAACTAACAATTAAACACAACTTAAAACTCATGAATGCAAGCAAATAAAAAAAATAGGTAAGTAATATAAAAAATAGTTTCACATTGATGAGAAATATTTAATTAGTTCGCTTTTTGCACAGTCAGGTTTTTTGATTTTTTAAATTTAATTTTTACTTGTTACTTTTTTTTATTCGTTGAATTACGTCGCCAGCCATGAAATATTTTAGAAAACACTAAATAAAAAATAAAGGAATCTGAGAATTTCATACATGATGAGGTTTTCTATTCATTATACTGGCAAATTCAAGTTTCGAATATGTAGTAAAATCGCAGTGTTCGTCTTGCACTAATATTTGTCTAGTAACTTCTAGAAAAATGCATGGTAGCTACTGACAAAATCTATCATGAATGAGTTCTGACAAGAAGAACTTTGGGTATGACGTTAAATCAAAGGATATCCGAAATTGAAGATTTCACCGGTACAGCTCTCACAGAACTTCTAAACAAACATTTAATCAACAATACACATACCCCAGGTAGAACTTGATAACTCGTTTGGCACCGTGCAAAATGCTGATTTGAATCTTTTGTGATAAATTTACTAACACACCCCTTTCAAAGAAACAAACAACGTCTTTTAATTCACAAGTAAGTTTGTTGAAATCGAAAAAAGAAACTGTCATATGGTACACGAAGTTGGCAATATGAGTATTTCAAGAACACTGAATAACGTTTTTCAAATGTTTAAATTTAGATGCAATAAAATAATGATGTCATTATTTCTAAAGCACAGTGCTGTAAGGATAGGCTTTAGTCAGTACTACAATATATATTTAAAGACTCATTATTAAGAAAAATAGTCTTACAAAGCGCTCGAATAATATTTGTCTTATTGAACTCTCACGTTCAGTTAATGCAGTACGAGAATGAGGTTTTCTTAAAAAATTTTCAGATGTAATTAGATTCACAAATGCCACTTGGCATATTTAAGAAACCAAGAGTACAAAGTATCGGATTTTGGTAGCAAAATATAGTATTAACACCTTTAGTGCCACGGTGACTGACATTGGAGCTGAAAAATTTATTATGTTTTAAGTAATTTTTAAGAAAGTATAATCCTGTAATAAATTAAAGGTCAGTGCATTTAAAATACATTTCAGTAATTACTTAAGACAATATATATATTTTTAGTTTTATATCATATTTTGGACTTGCAGTCATCGGTGAATGGCCCATTCTAAGCGAAAATTTCAGTGTCAGTCATACGTGGCGCTTAGCGTGTTAAAAGAATATTGTAAAATGAAATAGGAACCATTGTAAAAGTTTTTGCTCAGAACACGAGATAAAATATCTATTAAATATTGACTAATGCACTTCTTTTGAGTATTTTCGTGATTTTCGTGATTTATGTGTGGAGATTTATTATTTCCAACTGCTGCCATGTTTAAATTGAATAGCATACTTTTCTCTATTTAAGAATGAAGATGATGTATTTTGATCAATCTCAATTTTAGTAAAATCTTATTTTGAATAATACAGGGGTACTAATTTTGTTATAAATATTCATTTGTATGTTTTGATATATAATTTAAATTTTGAACATATGTTACCATTAAACATTATATATGATATATGTTACCATATATGTATAAATATATGTATACTATAAATACTATATCCGTACAGTATATACACTATATCTGTATACTATATATAGTACATTGTCACAAAGTCATTATCATTTTAGAAATGTTGAAATTTCTTTTAAGCAGAGAATGAAAAATGCACTAAAATCTATGCAAAATAATGTGCCATATCTACGTTGGTTCTACACTTATAAAAACTCACAATAATTACACAATTTATTTATATTTTTTAACACTAAAAATGCAAATCTATAACCTACTTCTAATATTTTAGGAATAATGTAGAAACAAGAAAGGTAGGGATTTTTTTAATCACAAAATTGAGTTAAGATCTAGTTTCAGGTTATTAATAATGATGACTTAAAATCAACTGAAATACAACTGATTCGCGTCATATTGATGAATCAAGTCAACAGGTAAGAAATTGTTTCTATTACAATTCTATTTGCGCATTCTATGAATAGTATTTCAAGAAAACTTGCGAAAGATCCTACGTTATTTTAAAAATCTACCTAATACATTACATTTATTGTCAACTCTCACTTTGTTAAAATAATAATAATTCTTCACATATGCAGAAAATGTTTATTATATCATGTATTAAGATACAGATCTCATGTATAACAATTTCTTGCGCACATAGAACGCGTCACCAAAAAAATTAAATGAGATTTAAATTTTTAACTCTTGCTAATATTTAAGAAATATAGGCCGAAAAGGTGTTTAATGTAATATTAGAACTAAGATTGTATTAATGAAATATATGTGCCATTATTGAGTCTCAGGATACTTAAAGCTACAAAAGTTTCGAATTATTATTTTTTTCAGATGTTAAACAATATTGAATGAACTTTTCAATGATGGACTTTATTTAATAGCGTGAAACCCCCTGTAACTGATACCTTAAAAATTGTTTCTTGTTCAAATCACTATTACAAGGTTTTGAAGGGTCCTCTGGACTCTTAAAGCATAAAAAAATTCGAAATTTTAATTATTTTAGAATTTAAACCTCTATCTTTTCTTAACCTTTTGATAAGATTGTTTCCTTGAAATTCCCATTATAACAGAAGTTATGGCTTTTAGAATTATATCTTTTAATAGTTGGAACGGCGTTTCCGAATTTTTGAAGTCATTTTCCTCCGAATGACATTTTGGGGCATAATGCGCAGTATATCTCAAAACCTTCTGAACATTTTTTAATGTAATTATAAGACATACGTTTCGTATTAGCCTGTATGAACTTAACCTAAAATTTGCATTTTTATTGTTCAAAAAAATATTTTTTAGGTGATTATACTGTTGAAATTTTCAAAATTTTGTATTAGCTAAATACAACTTTGTATTAAAAATATAAATGCTTTTAATACAAGTACATTTAGGTTCAAGGTAATTGCTATAATCTGATGTATAATTAGACACCAAAAATTTCATTCTAGTTACAAAATTTATTTTGTAACCCTGCGCGTAAGCTGTTTCTACATCTGTTCTGACATTTTGGAGCCGCCTATAAATATTAATTTTGTATACACATGAAATGAAAGAATATACTTATTTTTTTAAAATCCCAATAAGAATTGTGTTTTTAAATCGTATACATTTTAAGATATTCAATGTTGAAAATTGTTTTTTTTTTCTTTTTTTTTCTAATTTTTAGAGTCATGAGACCACTTTAAAAATTGTACAGTCACTATATCCTATTAGTTACAGCTTGAAAAACAATTCCATTGTGTGATAAATAGAACAATAGAAAACAATTCTTCTACGAGCAAAAGTCATCCAGTTAAAGTTCTTTAAAATTCCTAGAAAAGCTTAAAAATTTCATAGAATTAAATTAACATGTTGACATTTTCCACTATAAGGATGAAATTTTTATTGTATTTACATTTCAAAGCTTTGGGAAATATTTTGTAAATAAACGTTATAAGAACAAGTGATCGTATAAATGTTTAAAAAAGGATTTTTTTTAGAAATTAAAAGCAGGACTATGTTACCAACATAATCTTAATGCCTAAATAATCTGAACACTTTTGAAACTTATACTGTCTACGTATCTTCAAAATGTAAAAAAAATAAAGCGCTATCAATCTTGAGAGTACCTTCTATATTGTTAATGCATAATTCAATTTGTAAATGTCTTATTATGACTCCATTGAAAATTTCATTAAATATTGACTAATGCGTCTTTTACGACCGTTTAGTGCCGTTATGTTTATGAACTATCATTTATTATTGGCAAATCTTGGCACTTTAAATTAAAAAATATCATTTTTTACATCCATCTTCAATAGAAGAATGTATTGTAATCAAAATATTTTTTTGACTTCCGGTTTTCGACGGAGTTACAGGTTTTAAGGGTCAGAGATACCACAAAACAGGTTGATAGAAAATGTATGTCTGTGAGTGTGTCCGTATGTCCGTGTGTCTGTCGCCATTGTACCATAAAAAAGTGTATGAAATTATGCATAAAATTGAACCAGTTTTTTTTTTTTTTTTAAGTTTTTGTCTATGGTAAGAAGGCATTCCATGGATTTTGAAAAATTCCACCGGAAGGAGATGCTGTAATAGCGATTTTTGTGTCATTTTCAATACTGTACCATCGAGAAGTGTGTGGAATTATGTATAGACATGAACCAATTTTTTGTGTATGTTAAAAAATTGGTGAAAAATGTGTTTATGACCATGAGAAGAGGGTCCTCCTTCTAGAATAATGTATGTATGAAGATAAAGAGGTATGGATCTATACTAATCAATATTGTTATAAATTTAATGATTAAATTGAAGAAAGTATATTCTAATGCTAACAAACATACTAAAATTGTCCATATTTACGTCAAACGCGCAAAAAGAAAAAAAAATTAGAAACTAACTTAGCAAATCGAACAAATGTATTAACTTGTATAGAATATACACCAATGTGAAATAAGGAACACGAGATTGAAAAAGCGACATACATTGCATAATAGTTATTTTAGAATTTTCATTCGTGCATTTGAGGCGTTGAGAAGCAAGATGGACTATCAAACATTCCGGTGAAAAATGATTTTGAAGTGATACTGCATCGCATGCCATACCATCGTTTGGTTGTATAATGAATGTTATTACATGAAAACTATCCAAATGATAGAGACTGTTAAAAAGACGATGCAACGTAAATTGGATATAAAGTTGGTAGTACAAGAGTAGACGAAGTGGTATCGTCCATCCTCCAACTGCCAACTTAATCTAAAGGTGCTTCCCAAAGAAGCTTGTTCTCCTTTGGTACTTTTGATAGAACAGGCATTAAAGAGTTTTTAAAGCATTTTTCTCGAAATCACTGCTGACGAGGGTGCTCCACACTGGTTTATACTGCTTCATTTCTGAAGCAGAACACACACTGATGCATATATGTATATAGGACATTGCATTAAATTTTTATTATAAAAATACATTCTTCCAAATCTAAGGTTAAAATTTTTGTCTTGCATTATGATTATTAAATTTCTATAAGTTGTTATGAAATTTATAAAATTTATTTTTTTCTGAACCTTTTTATACTATGTTAATTTTTGAATTTTGATAAATGCACTCAAGAGCCCATCGAAATTTTGTTTTTATCTCTCTTTAATAAATTTGTATTTTTATTTATTTATTTATTTATTTATTTATTTTTTGTAAAAATCAGTATTTTATGCAGACATTTAAACTAGACTGTGTAATACTAATGGTGTGCTAATTAACTTTTTTTACATTTCTTGCCAATTTAAATTTCAAGTATTTGTTGAAGTTATAGGCATTACTTACGTAAGTATTAAGTACCTAAAATTTTACATTAATTTATACTTTATTCGGAATTTAAAAATATCTTGTAATATTCTGTAAAAAATTTAAAAGTTTGAATCTTAATCTATATATATATATTTTATTTTTTTAAATATTTAGGAAGAAAAAATAATTTCTTCCTAAAAACTAATATAAAGTTATAAATTTTTAAAGGCTCTCTTGGTACGCGTTTGTGTTATATTACTAAAAGTTTATATACAAATATAACCTAACTATCATCTTTAAAAGTTATTAAAACGTATGAAATCATACTGTAAACGTCATTTCCTACTTTATAATACTACTTTCGCTCATATTATATGTGTAAATCCAATATTTCATCGCACTTTTATGTGCATCGTTTTACAAAGCATGTGCTATCCTTCGTGTTGTTAAGGGATTTCATACTTTGAAACATAGATATCTGAGAAAAGTTTAAAAAAAAAAAAAAGTTTCAATGTAGTTTGAAAGCGAACGTTTTCAATAAGATTCTTTTTTACTCTTCCGCATTGTTCTGTTATTATATAGTACCAGAAGATGAGTTCAACCGCAAGAATTCAATAATTTGAGGAAGAATATAAGGGAGTAACGGTTATATATTACCCATCGTAAATTTAAGGTAAATGGGATGACTTTTTTTCTAATTTTCTTGAATTATGTTTGCAGGGGTAGAACTATTTTAATAAAAAAGTTTTATTTATAGAAAAACAGGCATGGTAATATGTTAGCACGCAAAGTTTTGTATTTTTGGAGAAAACTATGTAGTTTATAAAACATACAGAAAACTATTTAATCTTTTTAAATAATTACAGGCATACTTTATATTATTTTAAAAATATAAATAATGTATGTACAATAAAAAAATTTACAATATATACAATACAATAATAATAATATGCAATGATAATAATAATATACAATGAACAATTCACTCAGTTTAAAAACATAAAATTTATTAACCACTTCCATGGAAATGTTTAATAAAGAATAAACATTCTTTGTAATTTTCAAATTATATTCACATTTTGTATGATTCATCGAAATCAATGAAAATTTTGTTTTTTAAAAAAAGTCTATAAATCAATGATTTTACTCTGTAATTATCATTAAAGAAACTTAATAACGAGTTGAATAACTTAACGCGAACTAGATTAAAATGTGGAACTAAATAACTTATTTAAAATGTAAAACCGCAAAAATGATAAAAAATACTTTAATAACTATCTAAATGTTTGTTTCTAATTTTTAGTGTACATCGTTATTCTGTCATTAGATACCCACACCAGACATTTGCCACATTTAGAAATTCAACAAATTGAACTATATTAGGAGGTTACAGTAATATATGACACATCTTAAGTTTAATTAAAAATTGGATGGTTTACTCCTTCTCTAAACTTCTTTAGTTCTACACAGCTAAACAACCCTATAAAAGTGATGTAATACCTTTATTTAGATTAACGCTTGTTTCATCGCACAAACGGCGACATTTCCAAAATCGTGACAGAAAAATTTTCGCTAAAGAATTTTGAGAACAATAACTTGTTAAATAATGTCATGATTCTTCATGCATAATGAAAATATGTGCTAACATAAAATAAAATGAAATTGGATATTTGTAAGCATGGATTAATTTTTACTATTGTTACTAGAACAACATCTATTTCCAAATTTTATGTAATTAAAGGGACACTGAATCACTGCAAATATTCTCGTTGCCAAAAAAATCTCTATTGATTCCCGTATAATAGATCATAGATAGAATCTTGGCAGATAAAATTTTCTGCTATTTTTAAAATCGATCTGTAAAGGTTCTTTGCTACATAATCTGACCAGAGCTGTAAATCTCCTGTTGTCCAACTGGAGAACCACAGCTTTGGCAACATTAATCCGTTGTTTCCAAAAGGAAACAAAAAGATTAGGAGATGTATCCAAATATCTTTTGATTAGTGCCAAGATAGTATACACAATATTGCACTTACTAGTATATTTGGATACAACCCCTCATATTTTCGCTTTCTTTTGGAAACGACGGATTTCGAGCTTATTCTATAGACGATAATTTTCAGAATTTTCAAGCTATGTTTTTGAGACTTTCACAAAACTTGCTCTATACACTTAGCTAATATATTATGCACATTATATTTTAATTGCATTTGCACAAGTGAAACATTTTTTAGTGTTTCTGCTCATGTTTCATCCAATTTTTATTATGTTTTAATTCTGGTTGCAGGGTGTTATGTAAAATATTTTTGTCATATTTTTTGAAAAGAACATTTTTTATATTGAGAACTCGGAAAATTATAAGCAAAAAACTCGGCAAAATTTGGGACTGTTTATATAAAAACATTAATTTCTCTACTAGTTTACATACTATACTCATAAAAATGAACACAGTTTATTACCATAAGCGTCTTAATCATGTTCTAGAGTTTGAACGCTTTTGCTCATTAGTTTACACGTTTAAGCAAAAGATACTGGTTATTGTTCAATTTGTTGACGGTCCCCTATGGGGTTTCGAGAGAGAATCTTCGCGGAAATACATGATCTACACTATTTTGTTTAACCCTGAAGTTTCAGGATAATTCCTCATGTATTTTTCTAGATATTTAAGAAAACGACTAAAATCGCAAGTGACCAATCATCATTGGTCATTTAGTGTATAAACACATAGGAAAATGCATGCAACGCAGCTCACTGTCAAGTGTCAACTAGTGAACTTTTAAAACAATCGTTATATAACACATTTCAAAAACTGGTCGATAAATGGAATTGCATCAATCTTGATATCATAATTGATGGCGTTTCATATTAAAAATCAAGATGTAATATAAGGTGCAACAAAGTGATATTTAGATAATAAAGAACGTTTTTATACATTTTTCTATATTTCTGTTTCCAGCATCGTTACAAAAATGTGCGAATACACTCTGTATTACTCTATTTATATAATTAAAATGTTGGTGTACTTTTTGAGCAAATGTGTTCGATATCATTGAAAACAACTTCGTTTTTCATCTAATTGGGTCATTAGTTAGGTGATGAACATGTCTAATTTTCTTTGTAATATATACATGTTTTGTCATTTTGTTACTTATTGTTGTAATTTAATTTCCATGCGATACAATTTCGATTCTGAGGATCTTACCGCAATTCACTTTCTTTGTTTTTTTCGATATAAATGTTTCTTTCAATTTGATTATTTCTATTCTAACATTCCTTTATTTATTTAGATTATTTAACTTTAATTATTAAATCTCTGTGCTGATATATTTAAGGGGGTAGGATACCTTTAAACCTGCAAATTTTTCGATAATATTTTAATGCATATTTTGATTCATTTCTGAACAATATTAAAAAACCGCATTAAAAATTTTCCATTAGTTTACTAATTATGGCAGTTTTAATAAGACTACATATTAAGACTACATAGGATAATTAAACTTTGCATTGCGGTTATTCAAAGAAATGAATTTTGATACTGCGAGCAGAGTTACTAACAAACTATGAATGGCAATCAAAAAAACTTTTCACCACATATTCATTACTGTATTATCTACACCCTAAAACCTAATAAAAATAAGATTTATTTTATTTTTCATTTTTTACTTTGAATTTTTTTTTAAGTGAAAATGTTTCATTTTTTTTTTTTATTTAGTCAATAGTTTTTACATTTATTCTGGTTTTAGTATAAAGGTAACAGTATTATGTATTTATTTTCATCAAAATTTCATCTATATATGCATAATTTCAGATTTTATCATGCGCGCAAGATTTTTTTTTCACTTATTACCATATATTTTTTAACTTATCATTTCAATATTTATTTATGAATTTACAAGTACATATATTTTTTAAATATAAATATAAATATGAGCTTTATATTTAAATGAAGTTTGATTTTTAATTTTGACTTATTACACAAATTTTGAAGCTTGGAACATAGTGGTATATTTTTTTTCTTTTTTCAACGTGTTCAAAGACCCCCTTAAACTGATTAAATGGTAAGTTTTATTTTTTATTTTTATTTATTTATTTATTTATTTATATTTTAATTCGTTAGCTTTTTTATTAATTAGGACGAATAAGAGTTAACTTAAGAATTGGTGGTCACTTCTCCTGCATTTATAACATTCACCAGGCATTTTTAGATAATTTTGATATTTATTTTTATTTTACATCATTACAAGAAATAGCTAAAGTACCTTGATATATTACATCACTACCAATAATTACATAGAAATGAATATAATTATATTTTTCCCCAAAACAGAGCTTTTAAATTTAGAATAATAAATTTCTATTTCTGGTTCAAATTTATGATTCTAAATTTGACACCATATGATAAAAAAAATTGACCAATTAGACTCATTGTTTCCAAATCCAGTTAAACACATATTTGTTACTTTTGGTTTTATACAATCATTAATTTTATTAAATTTATCCTTTTTTATTATGGTACATTGTCTTCTCGTGTCAACAAATTAAATTAAATTGAAAGAATGCAGCTTATCTTCTTAACTAATTAAATTCGCAGATAGTTACCCTTCTTACTTAAACATGCTGATTATGAAATTTAACATCTTTCAATACGTTACACTCGATTGAGTTGTTCCTATTTAGATTGCAATGAACACAGGTGAAACACTTTTCCGAATTTCTACATTTAATACTCTTATCGTTTTTATCACCATAGTTGGAACATGGATTATTAGACTTATATGTTCTTAATTACTGCTTAAGGTTAAAATTTAAGCCTACTGATAGAAATGATCTCACATTATTATAATCAAATCTATACTCTTCATCTATTTTAAGCTTTTGTTTTAATTCATTAATATTCTGATAACCATAGAAGGTACATTTTTTAAACACATTATTAATAGTAATCTGATGGCTCTTCAACATTACCCTATTGCTATTCAAATCATACCAGCAGTTTAACAGATGATCCAAAGTAACTTGAATATAAAATTGCTAGTGCAAGAGTCGACCAAGTAGCATGGTAGACTCTCCCACTATCAACTGAATAAACATGTTTTTTCTGAAGATTCGGGGTCCCTTCTGGAATTACTAGAACTAGCACTAAAGAGTTTGACAAAGATTTGTACAAATTTTGGAAAGTATTTTTCTCGAAATGACAGCTGGCGATGTTGGTCCTCTCTGGTCTATATTGCTTAATTTGCGAATGCAATAGTACATATATTTTTTCATATATAAACATAAGACTCATCATTAAACTTTCCTTAAAAAAAATATACCCTGCAAATCATAACTTTTATTGCTCCGTATCATTATGATTTTCAACAATTGAATAATGAAATTTATAACATTACTTTTTTAAGAAACTTGGAGATCATTTTATAATATATTACATATTTGACTTGTGATAAATGCTGTCAGTAGCTCATCAAAATATATTTTATCTGTATTTAATATATTAGTATTTTTATGTAGAAGGGAAAATTTTATGCGCCACATTTGAACTAGGGTATGTAAGACTAATGTTGTAACATCTAACGTTTATTACCTTTCTAATCAATTTAAATCTGAAATACGTGCGGAAGCTGTAGTCTTTACATACGTGCGTAATAAGTATATGAAATATTACTTTATTTTATAATTTATTACATATTAAATAATTAAAAATATTTTGTCCTTAGCGTAAATATTTAAAATTTCGATCTTACTTTATATTTTTATATATTTTAAATATATAGAAAAAAGAATTAAAAAAAAAAACTATTTATATATTCTTAAGAAAAATTGTAAAGTTCTAAATTTTTAAAGGCTTTTTAACACGTTTTTGTTACTAAAATGCTATATGCAATAAAACATAACTATCATCGTGAAACGTTATTGAAGCGTATAAAACCATACCGAAACGCCATTTTTCTCTTTATTATACAACTTTCAATCATATTATATGTGTAATTCTATTATTTCATCGCACTTTTATGTGCATCGTTTTACAAAGCACATTCTATCCTTCCTGTCGTTAAGGGATACAAAAGTTTCATTTTTCGATTTCATACTTTGGAACGTCGATATTTTAGAAGAGTAAAAAAGTTTTAATGTAGTTTGAAAGGGAACATTTTCAATAAGATTTTTTCTTACTGTTCCGCATTGTTCTGTCATTATATAGCACTAGTAAATGAGTTCCACGGCAAGACATATTTTGAGGTGATATTTTTTTTATATTAATTTGAGGAAAAACATAAGGTAGTAATGGTTATATATTATCCATTGTAAATTTAAGTGAAATGAGAAGTTTTTTTTAGAATTTTCTTGACTTATGTAAGCGGGGGTAAGTATTTGAATAAAAAAGTTTTATTTTAAAAGATAGGTATGGTAATTTGTTAAAACATAAAATTTCTGAACTTTGGGATAAATATATGCAATTCATAAATCCTACAAAAATTTATTTAAATTTTTTTAAACTACAAACATAATTTAAATTTGTAATTTATTTTAAAAACATACCGAATATATATAACGTGAAATAAGCTTTATTTTTATGAACTTCTATACAAAATGTTAATAAAGAAACCGAAACTTTTGTAACATTCAAATTCTATTAATTTTTGCATGGTTTCATCGAAATATGTGCAAAGTATGTTTTGCACAAAAAGTATGAAAATTAATGATTTCACTCTCATTATCATTAAAAAAAGCTTAATAACTTGTTGAATAGATTAAAGCTCAATAAACTGAAACTTGGAACTGCATAACTTATTTAATATGAGAAACCACAAAAAATATTAAAAAAAATACCTTATAATGTAGCTAAATGTATAATTTTTAATTTTTTGTTTTATAATTTTTTAGAGTATGCCTTGTCTGTCATTAGGTATCCTCAGAAGATGTGTTCCACAGCCGGAATTCCATAAATTAAACAATATTCAGAGGTAACAGCAATATACGACCATCGTATATTTAAGAGAAAATGAGATTTTTTTTTTCCTTTGTAAACTTCATGAGTAATGTTAAACGGGATAATAAAACCTTGAAGCTTCATTATAAAATAATTGGATATACATTAATAAGCAGAAATTGAATGAGGAAATTTTCCATAATTTATTTAATTTTATCTATCACTTTTTATATGTTTTAAATGTATATTTTCTTTCAATATGAAAAAATGCTGTACGGAATTATTTTGTATGTAATGGATATATAATTTTAAAATTAAATTTCGTTAAAAATAATTTAGAAACACAGAGTATAATAACCACTATCATGACAAAATTCTAACAAATTTTTGTAATATTAAAAAATTAAAGGAAATCCGGTATTAATTATCCATATGCAACAAAAAAATAGTGTTCGGTCTAAGCAAAAGCAATTATGCCTTACTTCCCCCACTGTCACATTAATACATTCTTTCTCTTATATTTAATGCAAACAATGACCTATTTTTTTCAGTAATTTTCTTCGATGAACACATCCTTAATAGGTTTTTCATCATCGTAAACTTATTATAAATCTTCTTAATACTATATGCAACTTTTTTATCGAGAAATTTCTGATAGGATCAAATCTTACCGCAAAGAAAAAAAAAATAAATAAATAAAAGAAAAATTAAATAAAATAAAAACAAAAAAAGTGAGGTTGAAAAAGAAAAAAAATCTTAACTTCGTCAATTCACAAAATATCAAATTCGCTTTAATTTATTATAAATCTTCTTAACAGTATCTTCAACGTTCATATTGACAAGTTTTTTATAGAACCAACTCTTATAGCAAAAATAAATTAAACAAAAATAAGGGCTGAAGAAAAAATTATCGTATTAACATGATTATGATAAAACCAGGTCTTAAAGAATAATGAAATAAAAAACTCGTCAAAGCTGCCAGATAAAATTGTCAACCTGGATTTATATCTAATCTTGAATTAGTTTTTGTTGGTGAAATTAGTACTTAACTTCGAAACCTAACTCCACCTGTACGCCGAGCTGCCAAGGATTTTCGTTAAAGATATGATTTTTGCTTTTTTATTGATGTTGGATATATATTGAAATGATTACTTAATATGCAAAATATACATTTTTCAAATTACTGCCATGCAACTATTGAAGTCACATAAATATTTTTATGAAAATTAGTCAACTAGTTATTTTATAAATTATTCAGCGCTAGGAAACAGTGAACTTCCTAAAATCAACCGAAATGAGTTATTTACAATATTCTCAATTTTAAAATGTAAACTTTAATAGATTTAGTAAGTTAAGCCTTTAAAAGTTTTACATTTGCAATTAAAGCTTTAAAATATGGCACTTAAAGATTTTTATATTTGAAAAAAGTATTTAGTACACAAATTATTTTTCAATAGCACAGTGAATCCAGAATTCCAAATAGTAAATAGAAAAAAAAAAAATCTTGCTTGCTTTAATTTAGATATTTTTGATATTTTGAATCATTTTTCTTTAGTGGCTAATATAAATGCTTGGGAGCAATATTATTTTATTTTATACTGAAATATGTGTTTTTTTTTTAACACTCACATGCATAAATTATTTTTCATTACTTTTCATTATTCACAAAAAATCTTTTTTTCGTGATAAATGATACCTATTATAAAATAATTTTATTACTGTGCTGCTTGCTAGCTATTATCTGTCCACAAATCAGATCTCCATAAATGAATGCTGAAAAGTTTTTTTTTTGCTTTATAAGACAATACTTATCTGTCTTCGTATGATTGAGGGGGTTAAGAATGGATGAATAGTTACTTGATTTGCAATAATGTTTTAGAAATAATATCACATAAATTTCCAAATCGCACTTCTCCACAAATATAAAAGAATAAGCTTGTTAATTTTATAAGTTTAATAGGAAGTAAATTACAAATATTATTACTTAAACGCCATCTTGCCATTAAATCAGTAAACCTTGGTATTTTTAAAATGTAAAATAAAATATGTGAAATAGGTATTTTTTGGGAGAAGCAGAAAATACAGTTTTATCATTCAAGATTAGCGACTGAAAAAAGCTAGCCGAATACGAAAGAAAATGAGACTGATTTTTCATGTAAGAAATTGCTCTTTATTTCCTGAAATAAATTGTTTTTATGGCATATAGAACATTGGCTTGAACGCAGATTAATTTGGAATTTTTCACTAATACTTCGTTTTTTTACTATACCTTAATGTTTTATATACCGCTACATAACAAGGCCTTCAGGTACGAATGTTTCTTTTCTGTTAAATGTTAAATTGAAAATACACGATCTGATCAAAATGATCCTGATAATTTGTGTTTTTGACATTTTGTCTAATGTATAGGAAATGCCAATCGGAAATCGTCTGAAACTTTAAAATGCAATGAACAGATTTGAACTCATCTTGTTTAGCAAAAGTTTAATTACAAAGCTAATTAAAGGATCAGCATCAAATAAATAAATATCATTAATTGGAATAACCAAGCAAAATAAAATGATTGTAGCTGAGTAGATTTACATTTTCGTCCTATAGAATATTTGCGTTCATTCGTTGAAAAGTAGTACGTATATTCATAGAGAAATAAATGCTTTTTTTAAGTTCAAATAATACTCATAAGATTTATGTTTAGTGCATGCAGTGTTTCGGCTTATATTAATTTCACTTTCAATGAGTTAAAAATAATGCAAGGTAAAAAAAATAAAATAAATGAAATATAAATATATTAAACGTTCAACGAAATAAGACAATTTATATTATAATAATTTTTAACTGCAGATGCTCCAAGAATAATATTTCTTCATTAGTCAGTTCTTTCGGAAATTCTAAAGCTCCATCATTAGTGCAATAGTTAAAATAAGTAGTTGTACAAAAATATAAAAGAAAGCAAGAGGTGCAGCTTATGGTCAATAGGGTGGGCCTAAAAAATTCGAAAAGTATTTTTCAAAACGTAATACCGGGGTAAAGTTTTGAATTAGGGAGAATAAAAATGGATAAAAAAAAAAAGAAATAAAACCGGTTTATATTTTCCGATCGCGCAAATGCTGTAAATTTTGATAAAATGGGGAAAAATTCACATTCTTTCTTTGTTTTTATTTTTTTTTTAAATAGCTATTATCAGTTCGAGAAAGAGTTGACTAGAGCTATTATTCTTATTTATTAACAGGGTAAATAAGATAAAATGTTACTTCTTTCTTATTCTGTCGACCAATTTCGCCAAATTATATAAATCGCCAAATTATACATATTGACATATTTTTTATTTTAAATAACGAAAGAACAAATAAATCCGTAAAACATTAACGAAAATACGAATAAAACCTCGAATTAATGGATTTATTGGCCCTTATTGGCATTTAATCTTACAATTAATTAATTAATGACAACAATTATTGGCATTTAATCTTACAATTTGGCGATTGTAATTTGGTCGACGGGATAACTAAGAAGTACCGATAAAATATTATTTCAAAAATGTGATTTTTTCTAAATTCCGCAAAACTTTTGAGCACATGCGCGACTGGAAGTTGTTGATATATTTAAATAATATTTACATATTATGTTTTGTATTCTAATACATGAAGATTGCAGATATTGCATTCGTGAAGAGGCTAATTAAAAAAAATAATAAAAAAATTGTAAAAAAAAATGTAAATTTTTCCACATTTTGGCAAAATTTACAGCATATGTGCAATCGGAAGATATAAACCGACTGTATTTCTTTTTTTTTTTACCTTCCCAATTTTTAGTCTTCCCAATTCGCAACTTTTCCGTTGTATTACAACTTGAAAAAAAAAAAATCAATTTTTTCGGCCGACTCTAATGGTCAGCAGTCAAATGGTGGACTGTTAGAACAAGATCTATATAAGCTCCTCTGAAATAATTTGATGGGCTCTGGAGGTCTATGGCCCATGTGTGGAAAAACAATCAACCTTGATAAAATAATACGGGTTCATTTATACTGGGAATAAAGATGAGATATGATAATTCAACCTAAGTGCTTTTAGAAAATTTAAATAACAAATAAATTTATTATCCTTGTTTCAAAATTTCAATTTTCAAATTCATTACATTAATGTATGAACACCCTCAAAATTACAACTTCAGTATTTCAAAATTTAATTGATGAAAATGTTGATATACTTTTATTTTTCACTATCTGTATTCGACATTATTCTGAACATTTACGTTTCTCATCAAATTGCGACTTTAGGTCTAGAAAATCTCTTATTTTCTGTGTAATATGGCGATGTTTTGACTTTTTGATACTTATTGTTATAAATTAATTTCCATGTGACCATTTGGATTCAACGGATATTAGCACGATTATTGATTTTAGTACTTTGCGATATAAATGCTTCTTTCAACTCGACTATTTCTCTTTGAAACATTCTTTGATTTATTTCTGCTTCTTTCTGCTATTTCTGCTTATATTTTCCATTTGGAAATACAATTCTTTAATTTTTATGCCAGAATAAGTAAACTGATATCCCGTAAATATTTTCTTACGTCATATGTATATAGTGTTGAATTAATTCACGAGACATATTCCAATTTAGAATGGTTTTCAATTGAAATAAAAAAAGAAATACACTGAAGATGATGATGTTCCGAAAAAGATGTGGATAAATCAGACATTACGTGAAGTATATAAATTAAATATACAAACAAATATACTATTTAGTGGGAGACACGGGACAGAAACGCGAGATGTAAAAAAAAAAGCTAATTCCCGTGAGTAAATTCAACGGCGATTTAGATGTTTTTAAAGAATAGTAATTTTATTGGATACAAGACCTCATGTAAGATTTCAGAAAAGCAAATAAAACAGCAATTGTCATATATAATTTCGGATTACATTTTTGAGGCTTTCATTTGAATTAGAATGATGCCAGAAATTATATTTATTTAAATCTGTGTTCTGTAGCATGAGTTTAACATAGAGTAAGACCAATTTAAATTCTGTAATGTCATTTATTAGACATATGTGAAAATTAGTTTAGCTTTCGCATCCAACAATATGATATTGAAAATCTTTTGTAGAATTTACATTTGAATTTCAGATTCGAGATTTGTTTGTGAGACGTTTCTGCAATTTTAGAATGATCTAATATCCTTGGGAATGTGAATATATTGTCATTTACATCTCTTGCATTCTGTAAATAAGCCATTAGTTTCACTATGTAGAATTTTCATTATCCGTTTTTGATTTTGTCTGCTTATATATATATTACAAAATGTATTTTAACTATTAATTAGTTTAGACTAGATAATTAGTTTATGTTAGATAATGATAATTTTATATTTATTACCACGAAGAATATTTTGTTACCGTAATTATTTTATTGGCATTTTAACATATTATATACGAATAACTGCATGTTTTTGAAAGTGATATTATATGTATATATTCTTATATACAGGGTGTCCATAATTAAACGACTCTACTTTAAAGTTGTCTACAGATGAACCTATTGGTCTCAAATTTGTGATGCTTTGTGACAGACATAATGCAGGAATGGGAATTTGTTTGAGCGAATTTAAATTTAGTTCTAAATTTCGTCACCAGAGGGCGTTTTTTAATGAATTACAATTTTTTTTAAAAGTTTTTACGGTTTATTATTTTTCAGATTAAATAAGAGAAATATACAGACTGTCCCCTGAAAAAAAATAAGGCGTAAAAACTTTTAAAAATTATTGGTGTTCGAATTGAACGAACCGTACAAACTCAGAGAAAAAATCCACCTACGACAGCCACCATTTTTTTCTCAGAGCTTAGGCCTAGTGTTCTGTGGGCGGTGGCTAAATGTGTAAGTTATTTGAAAAAAAACGCCCTCTGGAGGCAAACTTTTGAACTATTTTTTTCGCTAAAAAAAAATTCCCATTCCTTTATTATGTCCGTCACGAAATTTCCCAACTTTTTGACCAATAGTTTCTTCTGTAGACAACTTTAAATTACGTTCGTTTAATTATGGTTCCCCTGTATATATTAGATCTCCAAGAAAATCCTGCTCATTCACGCCTACTTTTTAAAAATGTTTAAATGTTGATGTCTTCATTGGCAACACTTTTTTGAAATGGTAAAATTCCGTTTGTTTTCACCTTAATGTCAAATTTGAAAACTATAGGAATTTTACTATTTCAAAAAAAATGGTGCTTAGCCAACATGATATATATATATATATATATATATATATATATATATTACATCATTTCAAAATGCTAAAACACCATAACCTCAAAAGGAAGGTGTATATCTGCAGAAATTTTTTAACTATAAAATATTTTAAAAAAAACAAGAAAGACAGGTAAAAACACAAAAACAGTCTGTTCTTCATCAGTGGGAGGACAGACAGAAAACTAACTCCAACCCCCACTTTTAAAATTTGCAGGTTTTTAACAGACAGTTTTTGTTTTTTTTTACCTGTCTTTCTTGTTTTTTTAAATATTTTATAGTTAAAAAATTTCTGCAGATATACACCTTCCTTTTGAAGTTATGGTGTTTTAGCATTTTGAAATGATGTAATATGTTTTATTGCATTTGATATGTGCTGCTGTGGCGCCATTCATGCAGTAATTTTTCATTAATTTTGAAATAAAAAAGTGGGGGTGGAGTTAGTTTTCTGTCTGTCCTCCCACTGATGAAGAACAGACTGTTTTTGTTTTTTTACCTGTCTTTCTTGTTTTTTTAAATATTTTATAGTTAAAAAATTTCTGCAGATATACACCTTCCTTTTGAAGTTATGGTGTTTTACCATTTTGAAATGATGTAATATGTTTTATTGCATTTGATATGTGCTGCTGTGGCGCCATTCATGCAGTAATTTTTCATTAATTTTGAAATAATATATATATATATATATATATATAATGTTGGATATTAACACACTAATTTTACGTTAAATATTATATACTTGAATTTAGATTTTGGTTTTAGAGTTTATTAAACAGATTTATTGTAAAACAATATTTTCACAAGACTATTAAATACAAAAGCATGGCAAAGCAAAAATTTTCATTTGAATGTTTCTTTGAAATTAATAGTATAAAAAAAATTAGAAAAAATACCGATTTTTTATTTAAATGTAAGCCTTTCCGTAGATTGGATGATTATTTTCGACATTTGTTATCAATAACTTTGAAAAATTCGACAAATTCCAACAAAAGATATACGATAACAAATATCTAACATATTTCCTGAATGAACTTAATAAAACTTCGAGCATGCATTTCTTAAAATTATTAGAAATATATGGAATGGACTTTCATATTAAATATTTTTACTACGAACTAATTTTTTCATTGACGAAGTCTAAATGTGTTTAAATTATTTATATTCAAATACAGTGAAACCTCCCTGTGCGACCACCTAGATTAACCGACCACCTCCCTATACGCCCATTTTTTCATGGTACGATATTTATTCCCATAGGCTCAATTCTAATTTTATCTCTGTTCACAGACTACCCCAGTTTAACTTCTTCCATGAGCGACCCATTTCTTTGAAGAAAATGAAACAAATTCCGTTTTTTTCCTGGTCGCTTGAAGAAGGTTTTATTAGATTAATAATACCGGAGAGCGTATAATTCATCAAATTCTAATTTAAGTTTAGAATTTTTATTTATTCCGGTAACTTTTAAGTGTTAAACCCCTTTATGCCTTTTTAGGAAATGAATGTATCTCTGATGAGAAAGTAAGGATGACGGTCAAGAAACTCCCCTACCCTATTCTATCAGGAAACTCTCAAAGAAATAGATAAATTAATTTAATCGACTTAATTTTTTCCCGTACTAAAAAAAAAAATAAATAAATAAATAAAAATAAAAATAAAATAAATAAATAAAAAAAAAATGCATTTATTTATTGGACTTTAAAAGGACTTGAAAATAAGAGTTATAAAAGATAAATCCATAAAATCAAAGTAAACGTCAATATATTCATTTTTTAAACTCTGCACTAATTAACTTATGTAATTAACTTCTGTTTGAATACCTAAATTTTCATATTTTACCTAAAGTGAAAATTAAATTTTAGTAACATTAATTATTAACTTTTTCAACAGTTAAAATCTTGATATATAAATGACCACCATTAAGAGACCACCTCTCGGAGGCGACCAGTTTCTATTGGAACGGGATGTGGTCGCTTTAGTGAGGTTTTACTGCACATAGATTAATATATATATATATATATATATATATATATATCCAAAAACCAAACCAAAAATTCGAAACTACGGAACTGATCCAACAATAAATAAACTAAACCAAATGACAACTACAAAATAACTAAAAACAACTAACTTTAAAAACAACATACTTTAAAAACAACATACTTTAAAAACAACATACTTTAAAAACGGCAAACTTTAAAAACATTCAAACTAAAACCAGAAGAAATTGAAACCATGGAGACAGGCCGGCATGCACTTGCGACATGCAACTGCGGGGTTAAAACCAGTTTTTATGTGCACAACGCTCCCCAAACAACCTGTCAAGACCAAAAAGAAAAAAACTAACAAATCGAATGAGCTGCCTAGACCCATCGAAAACCAACAACTGAACATGAAACCCCAAACAATCGTGCACGCAAACCCTGAACAGTCAAAGCCACGGTTACTCCTCTCTTCGCATCCACATTACCTCTAAATCTCTGCGATAAGTCTTACACTTTACGAAATTTCGTAGCAGACTCTTCAAAAATCTCTAAGGATAGCCATGGTGCAATGCCAGAATATACCAATTGTAAAGTTCTTCAATTTTTTCCCCAGTATTTGATGTCAATCTATCTATACGGTTTAACCCGTTAATAAAAATATTTCTATATATTGAGATATGCACATTTGATCCAAAATTTAAGATTTTTATAGTTTCAAAGTTAAAGCTTTTTCGTTTATCATATATATCTGTTTTTATCTCACCATTTTTTATCTCGATATTAATGTCTAAATAGTTGACCATGTTTTTACTTTTTGACTCCAATTTCAAATTTAAACCTCTAGGATAGCAATCAATTTTTTCTTTTTTCACATCATTGCATCTGACTATTAAAACGTCATCAATGTAACGAAAGCACTTCATATCCTCATTTATATCAATTTGTTCCTCATACATATATAAGTAGATATCGGCTAAAATCGAACTACAACATCCCCCATTGGAATACCTCTAACTTGTTTGTAAACAATTTTCCCGTCATATAAGTAGTTCTCACTCACTACAAAGTTAAACAAATTAGTAAACCATTCCTGTCCGATATTTGAGGAATTATATTTACTAAAAAACTCCATAATTTTTATTTTAAGATTGTCCAAATCTATACTATTATACAAATCTTCAAAATCATACGCTGTTAAACTTGAAATGTTTTTCATTAGATTTAAATGTTTAATTAACTCAAAGCTGTTTTTTATTATACAAGCCGGTTTATCTTTCAATATTTCATCAAAAATCTCTTTTAATAATTTCAACAATTTTTTATTACAATTTTCCAAATATGAACCGAAACCACATGTAATAGGTCTAAAAGCAACCGGATCTTTATGAAACTTTGGAACCATTACCAAATATGGAAAGCTAGTACTATTTTGCTTTATTTTAATTTTTTTATAATATGCTTTTACTCTATTACTAATAACTTGTTTATTTGATTTGACAATTTCATAGTTTATTTCATTACCATAAGCCTCCCTGAGTAATTTACCATATAATGTTTTACAAATAATTGCGTAATTTTTGTTAGCTTTATTACGTAATATACGTTATATACGTAATTATAAATTTATTCTGCAATTCTGTTATAGATTCTTTCAAATCCTTATAATACTTTACCGAAACCCCCTCAGAGTTACTCTCAAAATTTCTACTGAAATCTTTTAAAATATGATACTTCCATTCCTCGAAAACGCTAGCTGGCAAATTGTATTTATAATCTAATTTTTGAATAAAAATATCTAAGTTCATATTCAAGCGTTTTTTTTGCCATATTTCTTGTTAATACTCTCTTAATCCTGTAACTCGTTCCGTATTTCATGATTTCACTCAAATTCTTATTATGTACAATATCCAAACTACCCGTTAATATATATATATATATATATATATATATATATAGAATAATTAAAATTTTATTACTAGATGTATCATTTATGTTATTTAATTGATAAAATATTTACAGAGTAATTGAATAAACACTTTTTTATTCAAATTGCTTAAGATAATTTTAATAGAATTCAATAGAAGTTTTTTAAGTAATTTTTAATTGGTAAAATCTTGAAAGAATATCATTTCAAACGTTGTCATGGTTACGTTTAAAGCTTATTAAGTAATGAGTTATTTTTAGACAGATGATATAAAAGATATATGTTTCATAATTAGATACAAATAATTTATATTCATTAACGAGAGCGTCTAAATAATAATTATAAATTACAGAACGCGTTTAATTTTTAGTGCTTATGTAGTTTTATTTTATTTCAATTCGGACAAACAAAAATATTTATCAATTATTTCCTCGCTATTATATATTATTTTAACCCTTAAATGCCTGGCTTTTCAAAAATCATTGTGATAATGTTTTTCGGCTTTCATTTGTTAAATAAATCATGGGAAAAATACTTTAAAAAATTATATTTTGTTTTAAGTATAGTTTACGGCTAAAAGACAGTTTGTTACTAATCGGCAATACTGGTGTTTAATTGAAAAAATAATTTCCCTTGATGAAATTCTATAATGTTAAACACACGAAAATTTTAGGAACTATGATAAGAAATAAATTTTACTTGCTCACTGCAGAACAAAATAGGATATCTCGCAAGCTTCCAAACAAAACAAAAAGAACAAGTAGCAACATTTGAAAAAATAAATTTATCTTTATTCTTAAACAGCACAAGTGTTGCCATCTAAATGTTGAAAATCAATTTAATAATAGTTTCAGAATGTATTTTATTGGCAACATTAGGCATTTTAGCTTTAATATTATTCTAAGAGTACTTTAGAGCCTAAATTGGGTATGTTGCCGAAAAGCAACACCAGGCATTTAAGGGTTAATGGCTGTATATGAGAAAAGAAATACTATAATTTTGTTTATACGTATACATTTATTTTAATTAATGTCAAAACGATGCATAAATACTGTAAACATGTTCATTATTTATAAGTCTTATTTATGTAATAGAATTTTTTTTTTTTATTAAAAATAACATTAGTAATTAGTAATTTATATGTAGGGTATACCTTTAAGATACGTATTTGAAAACATATATGGTAATTTTCAAAATACTGTCAAAAAATGCTAAAGCAATACTGCAGAATAAAAGTACCTCTGTAGAAAGAATTAACTATAACATGTTTGTATCAATAATGGAGAGTTTTAGAGTATTGTTCGCCTATTTTTAGTATGATTTAATCTGCTTTTTCCACGAAAAACGGATAAAAGTTCCTGCATGTGAAATTCATACAAATACCTATATTTATTAACTTATAAGTTGTTATAATATAAACTATACATTGAAGAAAAAACGTAGATTTTAAAATTAGCATATTTGTTTTAATTTGAGTAAACAATATCATTGTTGAAAACAGCAGTAATATGTAGAAAAGCTGCCCACACGTGATATGGAATTACCTTGTAATAGGTTTAAAAATATCTACATTTTAAACCCTAGACCTAAGTAAGCTTCTCGTATTTAATAGAGTTAAATATCTCCACAAATTTCAGTCTTAAACATAAAAATTCAGCCTTTTTCAAGGCCATTCCATGAAAAAAGGAAAACAATTTCTGAGCGTGACACATGCATAAATACCTATAGCTATTAACTTTTAAGTTGTTAAAATGTATATCATGCATTAAAAATAACCAAACCTAGAATTTTATAGTGGCATAGTAGTAATAAGCAGAAAAGCGGTTCCATACGTGACATGGAATGTTCCATTTTAACCTCTGTGACAACACGTTGAGTTTAGCCCAACAAACAATTGTTTCTGTACATGAGTGCAATTGCTTCAAGAACTACTTTTCGCCAAAACTTCCTTTTTTCAGCTAGTTTAATTGGCGGCAATATTGGACTGGAATTCCAGCAGAAAAATCTCATAAAAGTCTAGGAATAATATAAACAAGAAAATGTTTGGTGGCAAATTTATCAGTAGAATTAATATAAAATTAAAAAAACCTGTTAAAAGCTGAAAATAAATAGTTTCTAAAACGATTAAAAAGTTTGTTGCAACACTTAAAAACACTTTTAACTATATAAGTTTATCCATTCTTGCGCGCAAACTCGCAAATAGGGGGCTGTCATACGAAAATTTTCGATCGGTCAATTTAATTCGGCTTCCCTTATTTCTGACTTGTAATATTTATCTTATTTCTCCGTGATTAAAAATGCGTAGATTGAGACTTGTGAAAACACAGGTGAACGGGTTTTCCTCATTTTAAAGAAAGATGTTGAAGAATAAGAAAAAAAATGCTGTATCTTCATGGCAAAACAATCTTGTTGAACTTTCAAATATCCGTTGGAGACACTTTTCTGACAATAAACTGAATAATTTCTTTGACGTTTGAAGAAGTGTACTTCTTTGGCAAAGATTTTGTTACATTTGG
Source organism: Maratus speciosus (assembly GCA_963932465.1). Lineage (NCBI taxonomy): Eukaryota > Metazoa > Arthropoda > Arachnida > Araneae > Salticidae > Maratus > Maratus speciosus. The sequence goes on along the minus strand of OZ010786.1, from coordinate 537,007,312 downwards.
AGGTATTTGATAAGAAATAGTCCTATTCTTTCGAAAAATGGATTAAACCATTTGCACCTTGACCTGTTATAATAATAATAAAAAAAAAAATCACGAAACAAATCTTCTTTAGATGTTCTCAAGGACGCACGCGTTGTATTAAAAAAAAAAAAAAAAAAAAAAAAAAAAAAAATTCACCTTTCTTACGTTTTCGACCAATGTTAAATTAGTATCAGAGTATGTCGCAACAATAATAGTAGACGCCAAGTTGATGAAAAAATAAAAGAAAAAAATCTTTTCAGCGGACCAAATTTAATCATATTGAATTAGTCATTAGGACTTGAGTAAAAAATAATTTAAAAAAGTGCTTCTATCATTTAAGATTGTTTTATTACCGTAAGGAATTAATTTCCATTGAAACTGATAGTGGCTTCAGAGTGCATGTTGCAGTAACACCAGCTATAACAAGTCACGGAGAGAAATTCTTGTATTTCTTGAAACATTTTTATCCTGAATTTTGTATACAAATATTTCTTCACCTGAATAATTATGTACGCTAAAGCCAAAGATGTTTTATAAGAACAGTTAGATTAATAATCAAAAATTCTGTTAAGAAAATCTCACAATTCTTATACGGACTGTGTACATTTTTAGTAAACAGGGTAAATTGCATTGTGATTCTATCTGTTACAGAAAAGTGTTTTGTAGTTGCAAATTTTTCGTATAATATTTTTAATAGTATAAAGGCTACAGGGCAATTCCACAGAAAACCATCATTTTTGGGGGTTGATGAAATTTATAATATGTATAATTTAAGGGTATGATTGGAAAACTTGATATTTTTATATTCTATAATAAGATCCTAATAAAAAGGCATTGTGAATTAGTGATCAAGACTAAGTTAAGTACTGTTATTGTCTTTTTAAAGTCATAATGATAGGTCAGTTACACAATAAAAGTTACGTCAGTTACACGTATAAATGTCATTTTTTAAAAAATTATTATTCAGAAATTAATTAAACAAGTTACTGTTATAATTTGGCATTATTTAGTGTTGTTGAGAACATTAAATCACTTTTTCTAAAGGGATAGTTTTGATAATTTTTACACTTCAACGAAGGAAAAATGTTTGTATATTTTATGTTACGCCAGTTACAGAATTTTGAATCGCAATTTTTGGGACTGAAAGACATATTGAAATAATCTGCAGGAATTTGGGTATTAAGTACCTAGCATGTAATATTTTAAATTGTAAAAATTTGTTCTAGCTTTATTAGTAAAGTTTCTACATAGTTTTGAATACAAAATTCGATGATAAAATGTTACGTCAGTTACGATGAAATTCCCTACACCTAAGTAAAATGTTTGTTTTAAATATTTAACTCCAACTGCTTCACTGTACTACTTTCTAAATATGGTTGAGCGAATTGTTTTGTATGAAAAGGTCAATCTACTTTTATTAAAGGACGAGTTAAAAAAATTTTAACATTGAATTTTATTTCATGGTAATTAAAAGTGCTGACAGGATATAAAAGTTTAAAAAAGGATATTCGCGAATTGAATAGCTATGCTTAACATAAATTTAAATTTATTATTGCGCTGACTAATATTTCAGAGAAATATAAATTTATGTTTAACCCATTTATGCCCAGCGCTTGGCCCATTATGCCAATTTATGCCCCGTTTGGCGACATTTTGAATTGTATTACGTATTTTTTTTTTTTTTTTGCTTCTTTACAACATGAAAATTGTATGAAGTAATTGTTTATAAATATCTTTATCTATTACCGAGAGATGACAGCATAAGATTGTGATAAAATGAATGTCATAATCTTAGTTTGTAGACTTCTTTGAAATACGTATTTTTTTAAATATCGAAATTATATGTTCAAACCTGTTTTTTATGCATGATTTTAACGTACAAAATATAGGGTGCAAGGCGCAATCGAGTACATATTTCTATTAGGGCATTTGAGGGGCAGTTATTTATGTAAAGTTCTTTTCAAGATGATTTGGAAATAAATTGTTTTTTAGCCCTAAATACGATTATTCTTAATTTATTCTTAATTATACTTATAATGTTATTAGTGTCTGTAGTGAAATAAATATATATTTTTTAATAGTTCATAAAAATACTAAATATAGTGTATGATATACAATTTAAAGCTTAATTTAAATAAATTTAGACAAAACATATAATTATGCATTTTTCCACATATGCATATTCCCATATTTAGTACGTTTACCTTTCATCAAATAAATACAAAAATATTTTAGCTTAATTTCTTTTAGTTTTTTTCCATTTCATTTTATAGCATTTTAAAGTGATTATACCAACAAATTTGAGAAAACAACAATTCAGGCATAAATGGGTTAAATGATTGTATAAAGTGTGCTTTTTTAAAGAGTGATTTCTATCTGATTTTAGTTTATTACTCAATTCACTTTTCTCATATATTCAATCTAAACCTTACATTTTAAACGATTATGTTTATTCGTTCTTCTTTCTAACATAAATGTGTATTTTTGTTAGCAACAATCAGTTAAAAAATGTAATAGCTTTAACCTTTTTTCCCTCGAATAAATGTAATATATTAGATGCAAATTTCCAACTGGGCGAAAAATGTCCGGACCAGGATTCGAACCTGGGACCTCATGGCTGAAGCCGCCAGTGCTCTGCCATCTGAGCTATCCCGGACGATTCTGGTCGAAATTTTTCACCCAGCTAACCTTGATGATTACAGCATCTGGTCCGAAACCTGGTTCAGCTCAACAGAATAAATCTCAAGTAATGGAACTCCAGAAATTGCTGGATACGAAATTACACTAGATTAATATTAACACAATTATTCTAATTGGTAAACAAATCATATTAGATGTAAATTTCCAACTGGGCGAAAAATGTCCGTACCAGGGTTCGAACCTGGGACCTCCTGGCTGAAGCCGCCAGTGCTCTGCCATCTGAGCTATCCCGGACGATTCTGGTCGAAATTTTTCACCCAGCTAACCTTGTTGAGCTGAACCAGGTTTCAGACCAGATGCTGTAATCATCAAGGTTAGCTGGGAGAAAAAGTTCGACCAGAATCGTCCGGGATAGCTCAGATGACAGAGCACTGGCGATTTGTTTACCAATTAGAATAATAGTGTTAATATTAATCTAGTGTAAATGCAATATTTTAAAAAATTTCACTCTATACTTGATAGTTTTACTTCAAGTACTGCTTTAAAATAAAATACAATTATTTTTCCATTATGTTATGAAACTTGAAACGAAAAAATAAGAGAATTACTTTTATATTTGCCCTTTTTACATTTCTTTTGAAAATCCACATATCATCAATTACTGCAAACTTTTAATTTTATAAGACTATCCTTTGATTTCATATTTATGAGTATTTAAGAATACCTCTTTGATATTATAATAAATAATTTTACAAAGAAGGATAATTTAATCACAAAAAATCCAATTATGATAATAAAATAAAATTAAATTAATTACATTAATTGAGAAACATTTAAAACCACTTTTTTCTACACTATTTAACTTTTCATAAATATTTTACAAGTGTGCTTGCTCTCTAACCCTAAGCACCAGATTTCTAAAAAAGTTGACTAATTTAAGAGGAAACCAAATGTCAAGATGACGTAAAAATAAAGAAAAAAAATGATTATTTTAGGTAAAAATTACATTTCTTAGCAACAACATCTTTTAATCCGTTATTCTTCGACGGAACTTTTAAGTCCCATTAACCCTTTATGTCCCAAAATGCCACTTAAATGTTTAAAATTATGAATTCATGAAAATTTCATCTAATTTTTCGTGAAATTTTGAAACTACAGTTGAAGATTTACACTATCATTTTATAAATTTTACTAATAAGGATTTTACCAATTAAAATTAATTATTTAATTTTTTATTTATAGAGATTTTGTGCAATATTTATAAATTAAACTCAAATCTTTAATTTGAAATCTTTTATTTTTAGTATTTTATAGCATTAGAAATATCTACAAATATTATTTTTTTCAATAGAGATATAGGCATAATTCCAAACTGAAACTTTTTACCCACAGTCTTTCAAAGTCAAAGAATGCTGAAGATATGCAAAAGAAAAAAAGAAATCATCCTTTTAATTTTTTTTTTGTTTGTTTTGTTTTGTTTTGTTCAACCAATAATTCTTTTGGAATATGATAAAGTAAAGTATATATAACTCATTCTAAAATGTATTACTACTAATCGGTGTATTAAATGAATTTTATAACAAGTTACTTTAATGGTTCTTTAAAGTACCGTCGGGAATAAAGGGTTAAAGAAAATGCAATATAAAATTTATTTATTTCTTCTACTAATAAAAGTATATGGTATTTTTCATACAGAATACTTTTCTGGGTCGCATTCAGTAAGCACAGCGTAACAGTCGAAGCTAATTATTATTATTTTTTTTTTATGTAGTTATTTTATCAACTACACTGTAAAAAAATCTGTAAAGTTACTATAGTTTTTCTAGGAAACTGGGATTTCTAGAACTTTTTATGTAATGGCAACAAGAAAAATGCCTGTAACAGACGCTGTTACAAGAATGTTTGTTGTTGCTATATATATATATATATATATATATATATATTTTTTTTTTTTTTTTTTTTTTTTTAACACATAAATGAAAAAAAAAACCGCACCAAAATCCTTGTATAAATATTTAATATATTTAGCAATCGGGTGTGTCACACCCAATGTCCACAGCGTGAATCTTTCAAAGTCTAGAAGCTGAGGTTTAAGATATACAAACACGTATTTAACGTATTATGTACGTATAACGTATGTATATAACGTTTAACGTATATGAACAGTTCTAAATCTAATCCTCTATGACATTGAGTATGTTCTATAGAATAAGACCACTGCACTCCCCCCTGTGCAAAGTCGGAAACTTAATGATTAAGTCTTAAACTATTTGAATTATAAGAAATAATTGAAATATAAATATATTCAACGTCTTCGATTTAGTAGTGAATGACTCTCTATATAAATGGTCTAAACCAAACGCAACAGGATTTCATTTCAGTGAGGATGGTCAAGGCATACCAATTAATGATTTTTGAATAATACAAAATACACATAATGTTGAAGTATTTATTTATTTTAGTTGCAGTCGGTCATTAAACGATTGTTCTTGAGGATCAATGCCACAAATCACATCAACTGGCATTCGCATTTTTCGACTTTTGTTGTGGCAGTTCATGTTGAATATGTATAATTTTTAATTTAATATATGACGCGGAATGATTTCTAATTAGGATGTTACTTTACCTGCATACGTACCTCTTATTCAAGAAATATTAAAAGAATTTGCAGCCATACAATTTTAAAGAATAATAGAAAAATGAAAAAAAAATACAATTATAAATGTATAATAATAAAGCATTGTTCAAACAATATTTATTTGATTGTATTTAAAATTTTAATGCGATAAAAAGCTTAAAGTTATTATATTCATTCAAAAGGAAACAAATACATTTTGTAAATGACATTTTTAGGTGTAAATAATGCAGAGTGATAGAATATTTATGTCTAAGTGCATAAGTTATATATTTTCTTTTATAAAATATTTGAAAGTAATTCAGTAGAAACGTTTAAATTGTCAAACTAATTTTAGTATAATTAACAGAAAAATGTTTAAGCAATATTTATTAGTTAAAAGCATTAAACATTTTCCTTTCTATATTTACTATTTACTATTGACATTTGACATTACATTTAACGTTTCTTTAATAATATATTATGTTTAAAATACATTCAAATACTTATCATTTATTCATAAGTAAGTATAAATACATTATTGCTGACAGAGAACAATTAAATTAAATATGTATATATGCTAATAGTTTCATATGTATGTGCATTTAGACAATTGACGTAAGGGCAAAATTATTCTTTTATAGATTGTTTTCACGTTTTAAAGATTCACATATTTAATTATTGATGTTTAAAGAAGAAATGGAAGAAACATTAAATTGTGTATAATTTTTATATAAATAATTCAGAAATGTGCATAAATAATCTTAACATGTTAATTATTTATAAAGTCCTTAATTTATGCAATGGGAATTATTTATTCTATTTAAAGAACATTAGTTAAAAACAATTACGAAGAAAAACAAATATATTGTTAAGATATTTAAAAACAAGTTGTTAATGACAATTTTTAAAACACACTACAGCCAATTCAGTATATTTATTGAATACATCAACAGTTAATCTTAGAACACTCTGATATTTTGATTTCTTTTAAATAGTTTTATTTTTGAAATTGTCTGAATAAAACATTTTACATGAAAATATCATGTTCAATTTCCCCTATTGCATATTACTCTATCTGTACAAGAAGGTGTAATGAGAATACCACCAAATTTATTTTTTTAGTTCTATAACAGATGCAAACGTTTAGCATCTTCAGCAATGGGGACGAAAAAAATAATAATTTGGTAAAACATGTCGGTTTTTGTAGCCGGAATATGTTATTTGAAGACAGTGTGAAAACCTAGCAAGACAGTAGGTAGGACGTCAGTGTTGTCTGCTCTAAAAGTTGTATAAAAACACGATTAAATATATCAACCAATACGATTGCCTATACGTTGTAGTGCAAAGACCTAAACCTTTAAGCTCTAAACCTTTTGATCGCAAGAAAGTAAGTCAATGTCTGGAACAGCATGCTTTCAATTTGTCTTTTCTGATTTTTCATGATGTGTTTTCATGTGTTTTCTGATTTTTCATGATGGGCACCAGAACCTCGTTATACATTGGTTGTAGAGAACTCCAGCTACAGCTGGCGTTCATATTCTAACGATGTATTAATCTGTACACCATTCCGTAAGAGTAAGTGTTTCCTTGAGATGTTAGGAAAGGACTGACACAATCAATTTGCACATGACCAAATCTCTTAGTTTGGTTAGACAAATAACCCAAAGTGGTTTTTATCATGTTTGTCAACCTTAGCTTTTCACAACTAAAAAGCATTTCCTTCGCCAAATTGTATAATATTTATGAATAGAAGCCCATATAAATCCAGACCTCACGGATTTATTTGTACTTCGTATTCCAGGTATTGAAAATTAATGCTGTTAGGGAAATTTTTGTTTACGAAATGTAACAGGAATGTAAGGTCTTGTCGAATTTATTTAAAATCACAATATACACGTTATTTTGCCAAAAATTACGGGACACTTTCGATTTTACACGTTTTATCACATATCTAGGGAAATATTTCACAAATACTTCTGAAACAGCAGGAATAAGAATAAACTGCTTAAGGTTGTATTTTTCAAGGAAGATTTGATTACGACAGCAATTAGTTGGCCAACAACTAATTGAAGAAAAAAATAGTATTTGCGATCACTTTGTAAAGTAAAATACACGAAATGAGTTGCCCATGCAGCATATGATTATGTGGATATTTTACAGCATTTGCAAATATTACTTTAAGGGGTCTCAGGACTCTTAACGCTTTAAAATTTTCGAAATTTTAATTTTTTTAGATGTTAAACTCCTGTCTTTTCTGAACATTTTGATATAATTGTTTCCTTGAAATTCCTATTAGAACAGAAATTATGGCTTTTAGATTTATGCGCTTTCAATAGCACAAGTGGCGTTTCCGAAACTTTGAGGCCTTTTTTCTCCAAATGACGTTTTTGGGCATAACGTGCACGATATCTCAAAAACTTCTAAATATTTTTTCATGAAATTTTCAAAACACATGTTTCATGTTAGTCTCTATAAACTGAACCTAAAATTTTCTTTTTATTGTTCAAAAATATATTTTTTTTGGTGTGATTATAGCGTTGAAATTTTCTAAATTTATCATTAGTTAAGTGCAACTTTGCATTAAAAATATAAAAATGCTTTAAATACAAATTTATTTAGGTAATTATTGCAATCTGAAGTATAAATAGGCACCAAAGTTTTTATTCTAGTTGCAGTATTTATTTTGTAATCGTGCGCGTAAGCTGTTATGCCGATTTTCTACCCGTCATATGTCTGACAGTTTGGAGCCCCCTGTAAATGTTAATTCTGTATCATGAATATTTTTAAATACATGAAACGAAATAACATACTTATAACCTTTTATCCCAACTAAAATTGTGTCTTAAAATAAAATACATTTTAAGGTATTAAATGTTGAAAATGGTCTTTTTTTTTTTCATCTTTTCCAATTTTAAGAGTCCTGAGACCCCTTAAAAAATTAAGACATATTAGCATTTTATTTTTGTTTATAGCAGCCGTTGTTTTTATCTGAATAGAGCACTGAAAAATTAAGAGACTTTTTAGATATTTTGGCCAAATATTTCTATTTTTTTTACACGTTTAGAAAAATATAAGTATAATTACTATTTTAATAAACACTTTCCACATAGTTTGGAGCTAATCATATGTTAGTAAATTCTGAAAAAATTGCTACGAAAATTGAAGAACTAGTTATTACCAAATATTTGGGATATTAGGAAAATTACATATAGGATATGAGTACATAGGATTTTTTTTTACAAAATGTAATAGGAATATAACGTCTTGTCGAACCAGCTGAAAAATCACAATAATTACACTATCAAACTAAAAATCGATTTTACATGTTTTGTCGCATATATAGAAAAATTCACACTTCACTTTTAACGTGAAAAAAAAATCACAAGATTACTAAATGGTGTATACAAAATGTTGTAAAGCTAAAAACTAATCAAACATTAAAATAAAATTATAACAATTGCCGTTTGGGTCATCATCTATGACCATATTCAGAAAAGAGCTGTTAAATTGCTTTAAAATTTTAAAGAACGAAGTGAAGCCGTCGTGAATTTAAAAAGGTCGTTCTGTTGCCAAATCATAATATCTTCAACCAATCATAAGAACATAATATGCAGTGGCATCATCTATCAGACGAAAACAGAGGAAAAAAAATCAGATTTTTCTTTTTGAATTTTTTCTGACTATGTAAAAAATGTTTTTCCATTAGAATCATAAATTCTTTTGAGTAAAAAGAACTAATAACTAATTTATTCTCCCAAAAAATCCATTTTTATCGAAGACTTTTAGACGAAGCTGGTTTTATTTTTTTATTTATTTATTTTTTAATCGCACACAGATGTTAATAAAAGGTAGTAAAATGTCACTCTTATCATAAGAATAATTCTTTTTTCCGCTTTAACATGTTGCAGATGTTTAAACGTGGAATAATAATATCTGTATAGTTTAAAAAGAAAACTTTGTATTAAAGATAAACTTTTTTTTTTTTTAATATTGAGCGAAATAAAATATCCAAGATTAAATATTCAAAGCCAGATATTTTGTTGTTGCTGTTTAAAACTAATTTAGATATTTAAAAAATAAATAAACAATCGTAGCATTTCAGAAATAATCTAATGTTTTCCATAGCTTTCTTCATTTTTTTAAGTTCTTTTACTATTACAAATATCTCTTGTGAAAAAAAGTTTTAATTTTCTAATGTTTGAATGTAATATTGGATACTGATTTTTCATTCCAATCACTATGATCATTATAAATCTGATGATCTGTCTTCATCAGATTTTTACAAAGAATTTTTACAAAAATTACATATACATTCTGAGATGCAAATGTGAAATTATGTGAAAATGTATATAGTCAATTCTTTAACCGCGAACTGATTTCAAAGTCGTGAGAAAGAATATGGTATTCATATTGCAATTTATTGTTCTATCACTACAAAATAATCTAAATAATTTTTACATTGGAAAATGAAAATGTATTAACATAAACATTTTCATAAAGTATGTTGCAAAATATTATTCATTACATTTCACTTTCCAATAAATGAATCATTATAAAATCTCATTATATAATAACGATTTTGGTTCCGGATGTTTTAAATAAACACATTTATTAAAATGAATGTTAACATTATGCAATTAAAAAAACCCTATCCCCTATATAAATCCAATTGTTTTTGGAATAGGACATAAATTTGAGATGCCAGATAAATTATTTCATCTTTGAAGCTTCTATAAATGGTCCTAAAATCAAATTCTCCACAAATCATGAATCAGCATAATGTGAATTACATACTACTTTTATATGTTTAATTTTCCAATTAACACGTTTGAATTCAAGCAATTACACTACTACTAGGTGCTTTGTTTTCCTGGAAAAAGTCAAATTTGTTTCACTCGAAAATTATTAATTTAAACTAAATTATTTCTCTAATTAATTTTATATATAAATTCAGTAAACCTGTTTCTAATACATTTTATATATATTCTCCATATACGATAACAAAAGACAATATTAAAAATTGAAATTTTTGTTATAAATTAAATGTATATTTTAATAAAACTACTTTTCACTTTGCTGAAAGCTTTTCCATAAATTCAAAATGTTCTTGTGATTAAAATGTATTTAAAAGTTTTAGCTTAAACCTATATTTATAAAACTATATAATGGGTTATTTAAAAAACTGTTTACATACACGCGGGATATAGCAAATTTAAAATATAATCACTTCATTAATTAATATGAATGTCTTAAGAAGTTTCAGGGCTATTAAAGCTTCAAAATTTTTGAAATTTTAAATATTTTAGAAGTTAAACTTCTATCTTTTCTGAACATTTTGATATAATTGTTTCTTTGAAATTAGAACAGAAGTTATGGCTTTTAGAATTATAACGGCATTTCCGAAACTTTGAAATCGTTTTTCTCCAAATGTCGTTTTTGATCATAACACGCAGGATATATCAAAAACGTTTCCTGAAACATATATTTAATGAAATTTTCAAAAGATATGTTTCACGTCAGTCTGTAGGAACGGAACCAAAAATTTACTTTTTATTGTTAAAAAAAAAAATATTTTTAAGTATTTTTATTATTACAAAATTTCAAAATTTTGTATTAGCTAAATAAAACTTTGCATTGGAAATGCAAAAATGATTTAAGTACAAATTTATTTAGGTTCAGAGTAATTATTTTAATCTGAAGTATTATTAGCCGAAAAAAATAATTCTTATTTCAAAATGTATTTTGTAATCTTGCGCTTAAGCTGTTTTATGAATTTTTTGCTCGACAAAAGTCTAACAGTTAGTAGCACTCTGTATATACTAATTCTGCATCTTGCAGTTTTGTAAATGCATGAAATGAAAAACACACTTATATCTTTCACCCCAATAACAATTGCGATTTAAAATTATACATTTTATGATATTAAATGTTGAATATAGTCTCCCCCCCACCCTTTTAAGAGTCCTGAGACCACTTAAAAGATTTTTAACACATATTATGGCAAATTATTGTTTATTAGTGGTTGTCGCTAAAATGATTAATGTTAAAAATTATTTACATTAAATTATGTTTGCTTACTCGCCATCAAGTGTAGTATATCTTACAGGCACACCATTTAAAAATTTATTTTTATCTCGCAAACAAATGGACCGAGTCACTTTAACTTTCGTTTATATAACTTTTCTGCGACATCCATTAATGGCGTAAAAAACATTTAATGGGTTAAAGTTCCAATTCAGTTAACATTCTAAGTTTCTGTTCATTTAGCTAAATTTAAATTTAAATAAAAAATATTTGTATAAGAAGTAACTAATGGATTAAGAAATGCAATATAAAATATTAAAGTCTAAAAGAAAGAGAAAAAAATCCAGTTTTAACCAAGTTGGATAATAAAGTGGTAGCCAAAATTTGCGGAAGGCTTGCCGGACAATTTTAAGCCATTTATGCCTAGCGTCCCATTTTTTGGGACGCTTCGAATATTAATAAATTTGTATAATTTTCTTATTTTTTATAACATGCAAATTGTATGAAATAATTATCTATAAATGTCTTTATTTATTAGCGAAAGATGACAGCATAAGAAAGATAAATATTTGCTTAAATGAAGGCTTTTTTCGGATTTTCTAGATTTCTTTCATTTTTCAAGATGGCAAAATGTAAAAAGTAAGTTCATATGTGTTTTTTCTACAAATTATACGAGTAAATGAGTCATAATCTTATATTGTAGACTTCCTTGAAATATGTATTTTTTTAAATTGTGAAATTATATGTTCAAGCCTATTTATTATGTATTTTTGTAACGTACAAAATATAGGGCGCTAGGCACTAATGGATACATATTTTTATTAGCCATTTAAGGGCAGTTATTTATGTAAAGTCCTTTTCAAAATGATTATGAAACAAATTTGATTTTAAGCCTCAAATGCGATTATTCTTAGTTTATTACACTGGGTGTCATAATGATATGAACACCTAGTAATTTTGTGATATCCTGACAAAAATTCATAAATAATTATCAGAAAACTCCATTCTCGAGACAAATGCAGTAATTTTACATAATGCATAGCTGTAAAATAAATTTGAAACTTTATTTCAATGAAACTATGTAATATCTAAAAAAATGGTGTTGCAAAATGATATGAACATTGATCGAAATCATCACAAAACGAGCATAGAAACTGTACAGCAATATTGAATGCCAATACGCGAAGAAGAAACCGAAATATGCAAATTAATTCAGTATATAGAGGTACTTCGCAGACTAGGAAAATTTCAAACCTGATTGCAAGGTATGTTCTAAAAGTATAAGTCGTAAAAGTGCTTTAAGTGGTTTTGAGAACGGGAAAATTGCGGCTTTTAAGGATCAAGAACTTTCGGCCATAGTTATCGGAAAATAATTGAAAACATCTCCGTGTAATATTAAATTTTCTTCGATTAAAAGAGGATTATGGAGCAAAGAAGTCCCCGGGACGCCCGCCAAAGCTATCGAAAATGGTAAAAAGAGCCATTATAAAAAGAATGAGCAATGGGAAAACAACTTTAGGCGAACTTTTAAGAGAAAAAAAAAGCCCCAGCCACTTCTGACTAAAATACATCAGCAGAATCGCCTGGTTCGGGCAAAATACTTCATGTCTTGGAAGTTAGAATATGAAAGGGTAATATTTTCCGATGAAAGTAAAAATCAATTTGGATGGTCCGGAAGGTTTTTCTTATTATTGGCACGATCTGCGCAAGAAACCAGGAACGTTTTCAACACGGAAGCAGGGTGGAGGTTCACCTATGCTTTGGGCTGCTTTTGGATTTCATGGTAAGATCAATGTTGCGTTTCCCTCTACCAGAATGAGGGTACGAGGGTGAATCAAATAACCGGAATTTCAGCAGAGAGACATGAAGATTGTCGCTAGGGCGCTCAAACCTCTGCGCATGGTAGGTGAGGATTTAACATGACTATTTATGCGCCGGTATGTGTTATCTCTCCGTTCTTCAGTTGGCATCAGGGTGAATGAGGGAGAGGCTCACCTCAACGTTGCGCAACGTATTATCGTTAAATTTCCCAGAAATGAAGGCGTAAGTCCGGCTGAAATCTTACGAAGGCTTCAAGCACAGTTTGGGCACATGCCTGAATAAATCCCAAGTGCATGACTGGCACAGAAAGTTTGTGGAAGGACGTTCAGAAGTTGACCCCCCACACACACATGCACCCCCCCTTAAACAAGTTTGACTGAGGAAAACATTAGGGCCATTCGGGACATTCTCAAGGGTTCTGCCTACTACTGCCTGCTGTTGGATGAAACAAAACATGCATATGCGCGGTTAAGACGTAAATTTCCGATCAAAGAAGTGATTTTGCTTCATGACAGTGCCCATCCCCATACAGCCAACCTGACTCGCGAAAAGTTGGAGAAATGCATTGACCATCACTGGAATACCCTCCCTATAGTCCCTCTGTGATTATCACAGGTTTGGGCCTTTGGAAGAAGCAATAGGGGTGAACAATTCGCCGATGACACTGCTGTTGGAGCCTTTGTGCGCAATTGGCTGGAGACACACCTCTCTTCTTTCTATGATGACGGCATCGAAAAACTTCCAACCCGTTGGAAAAAAATGTGTTTTGAAATCAGGAGATTATATAGAAAAATAATATGTAACATTCTATTTCGTATCCTGTACAAATAAATTAAAAAACAGGAATTTCGGTTTATATTTGAACCACACTCGTATTAACCTACAAAGATCTACTTGAAGAAAACTTTCTGCCAATTGTTGAGGAAATTGGCGGACATTCCTGCATGTTCCAACAAAACAATGCATCCACCCGCAAGGCAAACATAACTTGGGGATAGTTTCTTAATAATGGTGCACATTTAATCCCACGGCCATCTGTTTCTCCTGATTTAAATGCAATGGAAAATGTATGGAGCCTATTTGTTGGTGTTGTTTATGCATTTGGAAAACAATATGTCACAATTTCAGAATTAAAAGCTGCTATCGTCTTCTACTGGAATGAAATCGATCAAAATATATTAAAAATCTTGGTGCAGTCCATGTCTGATCATGATTTTACATTAATTAACCTACTCACCGCCGCGAACTGATATATCCGTTCACTATGCTGCAGGTTTCACTGTAGTAGTAGCATTTTTTAAATTAATATAATTCTACAATTATAATGCAGTGTTAAAATATTTTGCTATGTATAATACTCTGTAGGCTTATACTCCAATGCGTAATTAAATTATTTATGTCATGTTATAAAAATAATCTTTTTTCAGACTTTTAAAAAAATAACAGAGAAAACAACATTACAATTCTGCCCTTTTGCTCGGCGGTCAGGGGGTTAAAAATATCTGGTGTATACACTGGCTATTAATCTATATTTTTGGCCAATGTCCATATCATTATGAAACACCTCAAAATGGAAAAATGCAGTTTATTTTATGTATAAATCGCTGTTAGGTAGCTTTCATTACAAAAAGCTACCTATTGCAGCCGTTCGGAGGAAAGCGATTTCAAAAAATGTTGGCATATTTTCATCGATCATGACCCCCAGACCCCGAAACCACCTTCCGTTCAAAATTGATATATATATATATATGACCTATGTCACACTGTAACTCGCGTATTTATGAACCGATTTGGATGTAATTCGGTGTGTACATAGTACATACCAATGTCTCGACCGAGTTCGTTGGCCAGCTTCATCCGCCATTTTGTTTCGAAATGGCGGCCATTTAAAAATTTTTAAAAAATTTAAAATTTTAATTGCGGTACCAAAAAATTATAAATGGAAAAATATTTTTTCTTATGTATTTGACCTTTATACAAAGACTCTGGAGCAGTTTTTGTTTCGTCTATATCTCAAAAAATGGCTGAGTTATAGCATTTTGAATTTCTAGCGTGGCTGACATTTTGAAACGTCCTGAATTTTGTCACGCGATAAAAGGCGTATTTATGAACCGATTTGGATGTAACTTCGTTTATACATAGTACATACCAATGTCTGGACCGAGTTTGTTGGCCAGCTTCAGCCGCCATCTTGTTTAAAAATGACGGCCATTTAAATTTTTAAGAAAAAATTAAATTTGAAATGTGGTACCAAAAAATTGAAAATTGAAAAAATATTTTTTTTAATGTGTTTAACCTTGATAAAAAGATTCGGAATCAGTTTTTGTTTCGTCTATATCTTAAAAAATGGCTGAGTTATAGCATTTTGAATTTCTAGCGTGGCTGACATTTTGAAACGTCCCGATTTTTGTCACGCGATAAAAGGCGTATTTATGAACCGATTTGGATGTAACTTCGTTTATACATAGTACATACCAATGTCTGGACCGAGTTTGTTTTCCAGCTTCAGCCGCCATCTTGTTTAAAAATGGCGGCCATTTAAATTTTTAAGAAAAAATTAAATTTGAAATGTGGTACCAAAAAATTGAAAATTGAAAAAATATTTTTTTTATGTGTTTAACCTTGATAAAAAGATTCGGAATCAGTTTTTGTTTCGTCTATATGTTAAAAATGGCTGAGTTATAGCATTTTGAATTTCTAGCGTGGCTGACATTTTGAAACGTCCCGATTTTTGTCACGTGATAACAGACGTATTTATGAACTGATTTGGATGTACCTTGGTGTGTACATAGTACATACAAATATCTCGACCAAGTTCGTTGGCCAGCTTCATCCGCCATCTTGTTTCAAAATGGCGGCCATTTAAAAAATTTTAAATTTAAAATGAGATCCAAAAAATTGGAAAATGAAAAAGATTTTTTTTGTATGTGTTTGACCTTAATACAAAGATTCCGGAACAGGTTTTGTTTCGTCTATATCTAAAAAAAAATGGCTGAGTTATAGCATTTTGAATTGCTATTGTGACTGACATTTTAAAACGACCTGATTTTTGTCATGCGATAAAAGGCGTATTTATAAACCGATTTGGATGTAACTTGGTCTGTACATAGTACATACCAATGTCTCGACCGAGTTCGTTGGCCAGCTTCATTCGTCATCTTGTTTCAAAAGGGTTGCAATTTTAAAAAAATGTAATTTAAAATTTAAAATGAAGTATTAAAAAATTGGAAAATGAAAAAGATTTTTTTTATGTGTTTGGCCTTGATACAAAGATTCTGGAGCAGTTTTTGTTTCTGAAAATTTGTTCTTTTGTTTATATCTTAAAAAATGGTTGAATTATAGCACTTTGAATTTCTAGCATGGCTAACACTTTGAATTGATCTTGTATTTGTCAAGCGATAACACACGTATTCGCCTATTTCGATGGAAGAAGGCATGTGGATAGTATACATCAATATCTCGACCAAGTTCGCTGGCCAGCTTCATCAGCCATTTTGTTTCAAAATGGCGGCCATTAAATTAAAGAAAAATATATTTAAAGTGAGGTGCAAAAAAATTAGAAATTGAAAAATGTTTCTTTCTTAAGTATTTAACCTTGATATAAGGATTCAGGAGCATTTTTTGTTTGTCTTTATCTTAAAAAATGTCTCAGATATATCAGTTTCAATATCTAATGCGGGTGACATTTTGAAAAATTTTATTTTTTGCCTGCGACAGCACTCGTATATATCAACCGATTCCGATGTGAGTGAGCATGTGCACAGCAATTACTAAAATCTCGACCAAGTTCACTGGTTAGCCTCATCCACCATGTTGTCTTAAAATGGCAGGCACTTTAAGAAATCGCCGAATTTGGCAGCCAAATATAACTTACTTTAAATAAAAGAAGCTTGGATAAAGCTGACTAATTTCGCGAAATTCTCATTCATTATGATTTAGTATTGATAAAAATTAGTATTGAATCTCCCATATTCGGTTTCCACTAAATTGAGCTTCGTGTGTTTGAATAATATAAGTTGGCTTTTTTAAAATAACTATAATGAAAGCTACCTCTTCCTCCCGGCACTGGCCGGAAGGACTTTTTCAATTACATTTTGTTATAAAATAAAGTGCTTTGTTCTATTTCTAACATTGATTGGACTTCAGTTTGTTTTGTAAAATTTTCTTCATTTTTAAGCTTGAAAAACTGGGTGTTCATATCATTATGAAACCCATTGTATTGCTCTGTAAAGAAATAAAGATATTTTTTAAGTAAGTCATAAAAATACTAATAAAATCCAATTTAACAGCTTACTGTATATAAATTTAGAGAAAAAATATAATTATGCATATTAAATTATTACAAATATTATGCATATCCCCATATTTAGTGTTTTTGCATTTTATAAAATAAATACAGCACACTTTTAACGGGTGTTTTTTTTTTTTTTTTCAGTTCATTTTGCGACATTTGAATGCAATTTTACCAACAAATTTGAGAATAGAAAGCAAAGTTTTGAGCAAACAAAATCATGCTCAAATGGGTTAAACAATACAGTTTAAAAAATTAACGCATTTGTTTTGTTATAAAAGAAAGTAGGATTTTTTTTTATTAAGTATATTTTAAATTATTATAATTAAATAAAATATTCAAAAAAGAAAAAAAGAAGAAAAGTGAAATATGTAACAAAATTTATCAAAAGCTGAAAAACAAGCTGAAAAACTCAGTTGTACAGTTTAGTTTTTTCTTGTTTTTTCTAGTGAGGTAAACTTTACTCTTTTTCTAGGAGTATATGTATTTCTAGAATATATGCAGTCGTAAGAAAAAAGGTGTTTAAGCTACAAATGATTGAGTACAGTTAAAGATTGAAAGGCGTTTAGTATAATATAAAAATTTTAAAATGTAATAAAAATTCAAAACAAACGTAGTAATTAAAATTAAAAAAAAAGTGGAAAATGCAAAATGATAAAATGTTCAAATGTTCAAAACAGTCGAGATCTAGGAGAAAAATGTTAGTTGGAAAAATTTTAATGATAGACATACATATTTTGAAAAATTCATTTAAAATAACGAAATGGTTATTAATTTTTTTGTTTCATGTTTACTGGTGTGCAAATTAAACATTTTAACATTCAAATTTATTTATGAAAACGTTCAAACCATTTGTCTCAGTTTAAAATCTATTCCATCTGCTGTTAGGTAAACTATTTCTGCTAGGATTTCTTCCATCTGAATTTCTTTAGAATACGATTTTTTTTTATTATCTTTGAGCTTGAAAGTTTTTCAACCGTCTAAAAATAAAAATATTTCATGTTCTTTTTAAGGTTATATATTTTACATTTCATTTCATTTACTGATTTTTTCTATGTGAAAGAATTTAACTAAAGAATGAAAGTGTACGTAAATCAGTGCAATTTTATGTTCACATTCCTTTTTTTTTGTTTTAGTAATTAATCGTCTTAAATATTATTAACTTTTTTTAATATACGCATTTATTCTCATATAAATTGAACCCGCTACTTGCATTGGAAAACATAAAAATAAAATTAAAAAACTCAGGAATAAGTTTGCTCTGAACTTTGAGAAAACAAAATTAAACATCCGATTGTAAGTGGAAGCTAAGAAGAAACGGTTTGAAAAACAAAAAATGCATTCATTTTTAAAAGGAAAAGGAATTCTTCTTTGTCTAAACAGTTTTAGAAACAAAGAGTAATTTTATTATACATGAAATATAAATTTATACAAATAAAACAGTTTCGCTCTGTCTGTGTGCGATAACTAGCGAAAACTACTGCACGTAGTCTGAAAATTTAGATGTGAACAATCCAAGACAGGTCCTGATGCATCTGAGGCTCAGATTTTTAATTTTGTAAGGGCCGCGACCTTTGGACCCCTTTAAGTTTTGTGGTCTAAATTGTTAATAAATCCATCCCTTTTCATCCAATCTTCTTCGTTTTGAGGGACCTATCTCCATTTAGTGATCATCACCTTTATAATTTTTAGTTAAGTCCTTGGGACCTTTGGGGCCCGACACAGTACCACTTGATTTTTTGTGCAAATAAATTGTTAATAAATTGCTTCCTTTTAATCCGATCTTCATTTTTGGTATCCCTTTTCCATTTAGTTATTCTCAAGTTTCTATATTCCAGTTAAGCCCCTGTATCCCCCCCTGGGGTGCGTAGGGCCGGTCCATGGCTCCTTGGATTTTTTAAGCGCTAATAATTTTTAATCCCCAATTTTACTCATCTTCTCAGTGCATTATTTTAAAGTTGAGGCTGAGACTCTTCTTCCCAGACCAATACACTCATATTTTTATTGAGGCCCTAGGTCCCCTTTTTTAAACATTTACTCCCTTTTTTGTGCATTTCTTTAAAATATTATTTTAACGATTTATACATATTATTCCCTATGCTTAATTTTGACAAATTGAAGATCTAAAGCGCTACGTACTAAGATATTTTAATATGTATTCATGTTAGAGCCCTGATTTTAACTATCAGTTGGCCCTTTCGGGTCCCTTATTTTAGCTCCCTTAAAAATGGTCCGATCCGGAAGCTTTTTTTATAACAACTTCTTAGGTCTCTGAGCTACCACATGAATGACAAAAAAAAAAAAAAAAAAAAAAAAAAAAAAAAAAAAAAAACAGATTTCAGCTACCACCAATTTTGAATATTAATCGCCTTCTTGGAGTCCTTGGTCAGCTAATTTAAAATGATCGGAATTGCTTGCAATTTTCTTTAACACATTTCTAGCATTCTCTGACTACTTTAAAAGTTACTAAACAGTATATTTATAAGCAACTTTATTCTACTTAATTCCCTGGCCTCCTGGGGCCCGGTACAGGGCCCCTTTTATTTTTTGAACTATAAATCGTTAATAAATTGCGCCCTCTTTATCCTATTTTCGTTTTTGGAACCCCTGTTCCATTTAGTCATTCTCCCGTTTCTTTATTCCAGTTAAAATGCTGTGGCATCCTAGGCATCCATAGGGCCCGATCCGAAGCCCCTTCAGCTTTTATGCGGCATGCATTTTTCACAACCTAATTTTCTCGCATTGTAAATGCAAAATTTTAAAATTTAGTCTTGCACTCTTCTCCCCGGAACAACACCCTCTTATATTTACTGGACTCTAGAGCACTGTTTTAAGCATTTCTCCACACTTTTTGCGCATTTATTTAAAATTTTATTCTAATGATTAATTCATACAATATGCTTAATTTTTACAAATTGAATATCTAAAGCGCTAGAACTTAGACCTTTTAACACGTTTTCATTTTAGGGCCCTGCTATTTACTATCAGTCGGCCCTCTTTGGGCCTCTTGTTATAGGTCCCTTAAAAACGGTCCGATTCACAAGCTTTATTTAACAACTTCTTAAGTCCTCCTGCTACTACATGAATGACAAAAAAATTTCTCAGACTTCAGCTACAACCAATTTTGAATATAAATCTCCTTCTTGGACCCTTTGTTGCAGCTTCTTTGAAAACTATCCGATTGTATTACATTTTCCTTTAACATAGTTTCATCTTCCTCCAGCTAATTTAAAACTGCTAAAAAATTTTCTTATACCCAACTACATTCCAGTTAAGACACTAGCCCCCAGTGCCCGGCCTTTCTTTAAACTCAGTTACCACTTTTTTGGAACTCACTACAGCCGTAAATTAAAAATCGCGTTAATTTAAAGGTAACTTTAAATAATGGATTTCATCAGTTTATTAAATATCGTGTTAATGTTAAAAGTAATTCATGAAATTTACAAGGGAAGAGGTTTTCGTTCACCGCTCGGTACCGCATTCTTTCCTTCAATTCTAAGGACCTAATTTCAACGGGATATGGTTCATTTAACTTAAATTACAATTCGGCTAATTTCTGTATTATGACATTTTATCTTAGGTTTTATCTTAGGTTAGGTCTTCATTTACCAACATATTCTAACATTAATGATGCATTTTTTATTCTATGGGCTTGATTAGTACGAGGTTTGGCTCACTCAACTTGGTTCTCTAGTGTCTCAGGCATGTGCGGAGCACTTCCTGTAAATGCTGCCTTTGGTAGCGTGAAACCTGATTACAGGTTCGTTCGGACAGAATTTTGTTTAGGAAACACTAGACGTTGCGGAAGGCAAAGGGTGCATCCGAAATTATCTTAATTTAACCCTCTAAGTGTTTGGGGCGTATTATTCCGTTCACTAAGCTCCAGGTTTCACAGCAATACAAGCAATATTTAAGATAATATAATTCTATAGATTTATGGAATTTTAAATACATTGAAGAATTATTAATACTCTTAAGGATTACATTCATATTTGTAATTGAGTTTTTTTTTATAATGTTGAAAGAATCATATTTTATTAGCATTTAAAACAAAATGCAAAGAAGACAACATTACAATTTTACCCTTTTGCAAGACGCTCGGAGGGTTAAAAGAATTTCAAAAGATATAAAATCATACAAGCTTCAGTTTTGTTTAAGGTTATTATCTACGGACCCCGTTCAGTCTAATATATGATATATAAGTCTAATATCTGATAGTCTAATATATAAATGTCGTAATTGGAATTTATTCCTATCCTATTCTATGTCAGACTCGCCAATCTCATCAGCAGACTGTATATATATATGGAGAAGATCTTTCTAACAAAATAAATTACTAGTTTAAACACAAGAAACAGACGTCATTCCTGGTTATGTTGTTATATTCTAAACTATTTACACATTAATATGTTCAAATATTATTTACAAAATAACTAATACATCTTAAATTCAGTCCAATCGTCGTTCAATCATCTATTTCGTTTTTTATACGCATCTTTCCAACATTCTGCCGCATACCTCCATCGTTTACCGCCAAAACATACTAATATTCGTTCTTGTTCCTATTCACTTCACTTCGCCTTTTTTTCCCCGCTCGCAATGAGCGTCTGTCGTACCGAAGACCGAAGTCCGTCGTAGCTGACCCAAGGACTCCGTCCAACGCATGCGCGTACGAGGTACGTCTTACGCGTATGCGTTGGACGGAACTGCTGTGAGCAATCGCTAGATTGTCTTTAGATGGGAGAGTTGTGTTCTCAAAACAAAATAGACATGGCTTAATGGTGGAAGGAATTACTCTTAAAATTACAATAAAAGACAACAAAACAATCACTGATTTATATGACAAACGTAAAGAATTTAAATTCAAAGTTAATACATTTACAAATTTTAAATCTTGTCTACATCATTCTGTATTTCGAAATATAATACTTAATCATTTATATAGAATAAAATGTTTATGTTCTTCTCCTCTAATTAACAATAATATTAAAAAACTAATTTATGATGCATTAAATCATGGTTTTCCAAAAATATTCATATATTCATTAATATACAATTAGTATTTTTCTTACATGATCTTTTAAAACAAATTAACACATGCGTAAACAAAATTACAAAAAAATTATAAAATAAAAAAATCTCTATAAAAAAATAAAAATTGTAATATAACATAAAAAAATTATTATAGGTTGGATGGGTGGGTAGATGTTAGAGTACGGAGGAGGGTGGTGTTGTCTGGATAATACGCAATGGTTAATTTATTAAAAAAAAATTGGGGCCTTTTGTATTATTACTATATTTTCGATACGTATTTTATAAGGATGTTGATTTGATATTTTATATGTAATTGGTGAATTTCATTAATAATTAGCTTAATTATTGTTTAATCTTATTTACAATCATCTGTTATAAATTTTAATTTAATAAGGACAATATCATATTAATTACTGATAGTATGCTATTTTTATAGTGATTAATATACATATATTTAATATAAATAAAGTTATACTGTATGTATTAAAATTGGGTAGTTATATTTATTATTATTCCACTATTCTTATTAATATTTTAATATTTATTTATTTTCACTTAGTGTTATAAAATTTATTATCGTTTTAATGTTTTTGAATGTCCCACATTCATACTTTTAGGATTTTTATGGATGTATAAAATAATCCACACACTATATTTGTGCTTTTTAGGTAATCGGAATTTAAGTATCTGTTCACTTTCTTTATACTACCATATGTTTTTTATTTCCTGTTCATTTTATAATTATCTTATATATAATAGTTTTTATTAAAGATTTTTATATTTTTAATAATTATTTATATTAATTATTAATGAATTTATTTTGTTTTATAGCATATAGCTATATGCTATATATTATCGATGTTCTAGAATTATTTAAATTCTTAGTGTAGTTTAAATAAGTTAGCTAATAGAATATTTTGTATGCTTTTTAAATTTTATTAACAATAATTTTTTAAAATACATTGTGTGGTTTATATTCAGTTTATAATTATCTATATATAAGGATATGTTTGGTTTTGCTGTTAATAAAACAATTGTTACATTCAATTGCTTACAACTGTTTGTCTTTTGACAATTAAATCATAAAAGTAATACTAGATGGCAGCACCACAATTTGTGTTTTTTTTTTCGATAGGTTCTAGATTTACTTATTCCAGCTACATTTCAGTTATAATTTACTACACCAGGGGAATTTTTAGCTAAATTTTGACGATATTGTTTAACGGTTTTTAATTAATTTAATAGTGCATTTTAATTATGTAATTACTTTCTATTTCTATTATTTTATATTATATTAATAGTTATTTAACATTTATTTCAATATGTATTAACTGCATCCTATGGTATCAATTACTGTGATTTCTTAACTGTTTTATTCACCTTAATCTTTACGATATTATGGGTGCTATGTGCGCGTGGATTTATTCTAAAATATTAATCGGTATGGTGTTTATTATTTCATTTTATATCCTATAAATATTTAAATAGGTTTTATTGTTTTTTTCCATTTCATATTATTTGTTTCTATTCTGTTTTCATTTTTAATCAATTCACTTGATTTTAATGGTTGTTTGGTCACAGGGGAAAATAACTTTTAGCTTTAGCTTATTTTTCCCACAGAAAACAACCATTTTGCTTATATCATTGAATTCTGTGCCCTTGAAAACGTAATTCAATATATAAGCATTTCCATTATTTGTCGGTGTCCACTTTCTTATTTTTCTTCCATAATAATTCTTATAATTAATTTAATCTTATATATATATATATATACTTACAGCTTTAATTCATAATATTACGGTTTTTGATATTGGTAGGTTATGTTTAATTATTGGTTATATATATATATACATATAAACATCTTTCATTCTCAGTATAAATTAATTGATCTTCTTTCTATACCGTCTAGGTCGTTGCTTATTGAACCATGGGGGAAATTTTCTAATGTTCTTATGATGTTTGCTATCGGTAAAGTGGTCCAATGCATTTTCTATACATCGCGAAACTAGTGTAATATATAGCTTCTTAAAACTTCCTCTTTAGATGGTCAGCATGAGCAGACCCAGTAATTTCTTGCAACACATTCCAATAGCTTTAGGATGCACACAACTAAAGGCTAAAGCAATAATGCCAAATCTCTGCGGATGGCAGTAGATTTTTTTCGGTAAATTTTCTATATCTTTCTGGTGCAAATGAATGCAATAGAAAATGCCGATTTTTTTAAAAGATTTAACCTAACCATTTCTCCCAAGTATTCCTTAAGACGAAAGCAAATCAAGCATTTGTTGAAGGAAACAAAAATCGAAACCTCGCCATCTTGAACGATAACTTGACGTTTGAAATTTTGAGAACTACTCCTCTAAAGTGTTTTGAGATTCAATTCATTTCAATTTTGGTGGTCTTCATATAATTAAGTTATCTTAGAAGCAGTTTTGAGTATTTTTATTTAATCTGTAAGTACAATAAAAGCAGACATTAAGTTGTAGCCCACTCAAAATACATATGGAAACGCTGCCTTTTATCAATAAGAAACACCAAGTATTTTTAGTAAAGAAATTGGAAAAAAAAATGGTGGAAATGTGTATGCTTAAAAAAAAATACTATTTTGAATTGTACATTATGCACTTGATATTTTGTCAAAATTAGGTTACTGTAACCTTATTTCCTTCTTTTTTGAGAAAGCCATTTTTTTAGAACTTTATGCCAGCTTTCGTAATTTTTTTTAAGTTAATGCTTTTATATGAAAGAAAAACGATTAGATGTTTTTTTTCTTTTCTAAATTGTTTCATTTTTCAAGTTTCACTTGATGTATCATTATTCGATTCGATTTGAGATATGTGTCACGCGATGTATAGCTGTTAATTTGTCACTGACAAAAACATATGAATGATATAACCTCTTGTAATACTACACGAATAAAAAATGTAAATTTGGATAGTTTTTTGTCTGTTTAAATATATATTAAATATACCGATTTATATTTTCTAGAATCTTTTAAAATGGGAAATAGCACAAATAATGTGTAAACTGATGTACGATTTATAAGTATTATAGAACTTTTGATAAATATTTTCTGTGCGTTTTTATAAATATTCGGACAATTACTACCCTTTTTATTTTTATTATTAATCATTCCACTTTCCATCAGTCTGATTATTATTTTCAAATTAGACTGAAATGACAAGCTTATTTACTGAAAGCTCTAATTCTAATTCTCTTTAAGGTTTTACATACAGTCGAGCCCCAATTTAACGAATTTCTCGATTTAGAGAATTTTTTTATGGTCCCGACAAAAATGGAACAAAAATACTTCGATTTAACGAATTTATAATCCCGATTTAACGAATAATTTCGATGTAAAAAAATAAAAAATAGGATAAATTTTCTATTATTTATTATAAATCTTCAATATCTCTGATTGTTAATTTTCTAAATTTGTATCATGTGATGCAGAAATATTTACATGCGAAAATGCACGTTACACCGAGGTTATTAATATCAGTAGTAGTGGATTGGATGAAGAAGATGAAATAGAAATGAAGCATGCAACGTTCAAAAAAGCAGTTAGCAATTCGGATACTTTGAGACAATAGTTGATGGCTCATATGTATTAATGACACTGTTTTCACAGCTTCAGAAAAGAAAAATCGATAAAGAAGTTCGGAATACGAAATCGAAACAAAGTAAAGAGGCATCTATAAAATATGTCTTATAATTTATCGATAAAATTTGAATAAATAATTTTTTTCAGGTAAATGAGCATTGTTCTTCTTATTTATTGCTTTTTTAAAAAACTTGTTCTGTTCTATAAAAATATTCCTTTTATTATCCCGATTTAACGAACAAAGTTGCTAGTCCCGAACGATTCGTTAAATCGGAGTTCGGCTGTATTAAAATAAACATATTATCTCAAGACAAAATTCTACATATTAAGAAAAAAAATATATTTAAATGTTCTTAAAAAGAATAGTTTACTTTTTTTCTTAAAATGCTTTTTATTGATTTTTTTTTTTTTTTTTTTTTTTTTTTTTTGTAATTTAGCCCATTAATAAGAAGTGTATCGAAAATAGTTATATATAAATAAGTGCTACACATTTCTGCTTGTCCCATAGATATATAGAAAATAAAATTTATTTTATTTTCTGTAGTAATAAGAGTTATTTAATGATATCATTTACGTTTAAACTGGAAAATCGTGGTGCTAATAATTCCATTATGTTTCACAATAATTACATTAATACTAATAACTTCAGAGAAATATGATTTCTATATAATTTTTACCTAGAAATGTTGAAGTTAAAAAAGTTAAAAGAAACAGCATGCTATTAATACTTATGAGGCCCTTTCGTTATTTTAGATTTTTAAGCATATGATAATTTGCTTTACATATGAAAATTTCAAATTTGAAATTTATTGAATAGCGTGAAACAGCCAGTGACTGACACCATAAGGATTGTTTCTAGTTCAAATCACCATTACAGAGTTTTAAATATTGTTATACATATCTTTGTTTTTGAAAGTATAGTGGAGGTACATTAAAAATTATTGTTGATTTTTTTTTTTTTTTTTTTTTTTTTGAAAAATTGTATTTAACTAAAAATAATTTTTTTCATAAATATGGTGAATAACTGACACAACATCAATATTTAAAAATCATAACTGGCACATGTGTTATAAGAATTAAGACAAATAAGTTAACACTACATGATATTACTTTGCAGAATTTTAGAAGAAAATGACAATTTCAGTTAGATTTTTTGCTGAAGTTTTAGTTACTCGCTAGGTGTCAATAACTGGACGTTTCATACTATCAATACATATATTTCATTTAATTTACTCCAATAAAATAGACCGAAGCGTATTTGTAACTGCAGGAAATATGAAATTTCAAGGATCAATATGTAAATTAAATAAAGACGGTCCCTCTTATAACGATGCCACTCGGGGACCAATATTGAATCAATATAACCAACATTCGTTATAAGCGGTATGAGTTTCATTTCAGAACTAATTATTAATATATACGTTTAAACGCTTCCTAGTTTTAGTCAAAACATAGTAAAGGCTTTGTAAACCTTTATTAAAGATATTTTTGTAAATGGAAATTTAAAATATATTTATTCTGAGACACGATAAAAAATGAAAGAGAAAACTTTATATTTTAATTTATTTCGGCAAGATAAAACACTTAATCCAAAATTAACGCTTGCCTGCAAAAAAATGACATTATACGCATAGGTATCATTTAACACTAGAAACACGGGGAATTTTTCTCAAATTTTGTAAAAATATTTGGCACCTTAATTTTTATTTTAAATTATAACTTATTTATTTAACATTTTTTTCTTTGTATCTTTTGAACTAGTTTTATAAAGAAATTTCTGGTTCGAACCGAAATATATTAATTTTTTAGCGGTCAAAATGACCGCTCGCCCTCTTTCTAGTGTTAAACAAGTGAGGGAAAATCCATTATCCTCTTTTGCGCATTACAATTTAAAAGGAAAACAGACAAATCTCAATCCAATTCGTCTACATTGTTTCGGTGAACATAATTATTAAAAAATATCTGCGGAGGATTTATAGATTGCGACCAGCAGCAGCTGTTGAAACATTGTTTGCTATGGTCGTTTCTTCATCAACATCATCTTCCGATTCATCACATTGTGTAGAATTGACATACCACAATTCCTTCATCAGTTTCATTGTTTGCTGTAATAACATTTAATTAAATTTCAGCATAATCCAGGAATGTTACTTCCGATGGAAAAAAAAAAATTGTTTTTCTTAGGTGTTGCCATTGGTCATATGTTCACGTTTTTGATCCTATAGTGAATCAAAATCATTCGTTATTTTAATAGAAAATTCAGCGTGCCTCAAGCAGTTTTTAATTTTTTCCGGTTTTACATCACGCCATGTATCATTAAGCATCTCACAGCCCATTTTGATATTGCTAGCTGGTAGCTTTTCTTTTTCTTTCCTAAGTAGAAGGTTGCGAAAACACCTTCTCTATAAAAGTTTTTCAGACTGTCAATAATTCCTTGATACATTACTTACGATTTTAGTTTACATTGGAAGTATATCGTTAGTTTCTTCTGGGTTTAAGGTTTTCTCTTGCTTCATGCAAGGTACAGTTGTCTATAAAAAAAAAAAAAAAAAAAAAAAAAAAAAAAAAAAAAAAAAAAAAAACCTTCTATTTTCATTCATTTAAGCATCAAAGACCCTTAGTCATTTTTCAATTAAATATGACGTTATCCAGGCTTTTAATTTGCACTGTATCAAACGGGGATTTTTTACACACTTTATATCATCGAGAATTTTAAGATTTTCATATAACTACCAGATTACGTTCATATGACTCATCTATTTAAGCTGTGACTAAAACAGTCAGCCTAACGTTGGGCCGCTTACCGCCGTGGTACGTTTCGCAATTGTCATCATATCATCACTTTTTCAGGCAACAACTGATAATTCCAGTTCTCATCATCATTATCGACATTAGAGCGTGTCTACTGTTTAATCAATTTTTCTGATCATCCAGACAATTACTAACCGCTGTCCGCATTCAGCACGAATTGATTTTAAACAAATTTCACGTTTACCTTTGACCATTTGAATCTAACCATTTGCCACCTATTTCAATGTTCAAAATTCTGTTTTTAAAGAAGTTTAGCAAAATGTTTTACTTCGTTCTTTAGGTATTAGTCCGTATATTGGGACATTCTTATTTCTAACTACTTTCAGCCAGGTAAATAAGGTTCCGTTCATATCAACATTCATCGCTGTTCTAAACATCTTACCCTCAGCATAGGATCTGCTTGATTTTTCTTTAAAATCGTAGTTAATTTGTTCTTTGGATTCTAGAATTGTTTAGCAATGTCCCTTTTTTTTTCAGTGTCCCACAATCGAATAAATGAATAATTTCACCTTTACTTTGAATACACAATGAATTACACCTATTACCAATCATGGTGGAAAAATTAAAATAAAATATCCTGATTTTGATCTAGCCTGGCATCTCCCGATCTACTGTCGTCTTTGGCATGTAGATTCATATTACACCGGTTGTGTATGATAACGGCGTGCGATTTTCTTTATGTGTGTTGGATATCTACCTACCTACACTACACCAATGCAAGACCGATCTCACTTGGGAGAATATTTGACTGCATTTTTCATGAACCAATTGTTTGAATATTTTGCTTTACTACTGTGATAGCCTGATAATCTGATAAAAATGTGAAAAGAACACTAATAAAGAAAGAAAAACATAAAGACAAATTCCTGAGGATGGGCAAACATTAAATCATTTTTTACTGTGATAAAACTTTTCTTGGAACCTGTGTAAGAAATTTTCATTTGCGTGCTTGCCTCAAAACTTCGCTTTAACCGATAAGTGAAATGATCCTGTTTTACTTTGTTGTATTATGTTACTTTACGATAGTTTAAGTATACGGGGTCAAGTTAACTCTTACTAAATAGTAAAACGGTATAGTTTCAATAGGGTTTGAATATATATATTATAAAGGTATAAGTACAATATCTCGCTTCAAGCTGTTAAATCATTGAAAATATTATTAGTTTCACAAAAATTAAAGTATTTTTCAATAAGACAATTGTTATACGAATTATGCAAAATGTTTTATTTTGTGATAAAAAATGATATATATGTTAGAATTGGTGCTAATTTAATATTTTAAAATAATGATGAAACGAAAGAAACTATTGACTTAAAACAAACTAAAATATCCATTTAACTCTTGTTCTAAATGGAATAAATTTTGCACTTTATTAGCACTCACATCAAACGCTACAAAATATATTACACCATCGAAATTTTTAAGAATTATGTAGGTTGTTGAAAAATTAAATCATATGAAATAATAAAAATAAGCCTCAGAGTATTCATTAGTCTTTAAGTTGTAACTCTTTTGTAAAGTGCTATTTAGTTTAAAAAAAAAACACCCTAGGGTGTTTTTTTATGAGATGAGTAAAATGTTCATCATTATTTTTTTTAATATGCTTAACTGTTTGTCTATGAAGAAATTGAAAATGTAAAAAAAAAAAATCATTAAAATATCTGAGTACATTTTATTTCACAATTGCACACTTTATGTGTACTTTATCTTTTTCAGATGAAGTACAACTTGAATTTTATTTGTTTACAAATAATTGGTTCTGTCTATGACAAGAGTTTTGTAGTATTCAACATGTAAGCATATTTTATCTTATAGTATTATTTCACCCGCTACTTAAAAAAATAATAAATAGGAAATATCTGAATAACCTATATTTAAATATGTAGTGAAAAATATGTAGTTATATTAGTTATTAGATGCAATACTTTTTTTTTTTTTTTTACAAAATTCATATTTGCGCCATGGGAGTAAATTACTACAAATTTTCATTATTTTGAAAATACAAAAATGAAATGAAAAGCTTAATAAACAAAAGTTTAAAAAATATTTTTTACTTTATTTTTTTTTTTTTTTTAAACAAAGGTTGTTTTGCTCCCATAATGTAAAAATAAATAGTCTTTATTTTTCAATTAAGACACTAAAAATATAAAGAAAAAAACTCTGACTTTTTTTATTGTTGGAGAAAAAGCTTTTTGCACCGCAATTTAAATTTTTTTCAGATTTATAATGATGATTATATTCATGATTAAATTTATAATGAGAATACTGTAGAATTAAAAGAAAACTTTCTAATAGAGCTAATGTTTTAACTAAAATGCTCAAAGTTTTTAAATGGTGTTAGGCAAAAAGACATTGATTGGTTTACTTTTTCTGTATTTTGTAAGTGAAGCTAATAAAACATTCTATTTCCCAATTTTATATTTTTAAACTCATATTCTTCATATTACTATTTTATTAGAAAGTTAAGCTAAATACGTTTTTAGGTGCGTTCGTAATTATATAAATACCTATAGTCGTCGTTCAGACCGTCTGTCTGTCTGTCCGTCTGTCCGCATATAACAGAGCAAAAAGTACCAAACCGAATGGTCTGAAATTTTAAATATTTAATTGCTGCAAAATTTTGTCGAGTCATTTGAAATTTTATGAAAATCGGATGTATAGTTTAATTACAGGGACAGTCAAAACTTTTCCGTTACATTATGACCAATGGGGGAAAATGTTGCAAGTGCATTTTAATGATGTTACAGCTTTCCGAATGGTCTGAAATTTTAAATATATAATTGTTGCAAAATTTTGTCGCTTTATTTCAAATTTTATGAAAATCGGATGTATAGTTTAATTACAGGGACAGTCAAAAGTGTTCCGCTACATTACGCCTATGGGAAAAAAAAAAATACTTCAAGTGCATTTAATGATGTTACAGGCTTTCGAACAGAATGAAAATGATATGCACTTATAGAGTGCACTAAAATATACATTCAGTACAATATGCGGTACAAAAAATATTTATAAAACTAGTTATAGTACGAACGCACCTCATTTGCCACGTTTGACGAGCAATTTCCAACTTGTTTAATTATGTCACTAACGATAAACGTGTGGCTAATATTCCATTATAATAAAAAAATAAATCAAGGTTAGAGATAAACCTAGTTTAACAATTTTATATGGCGACTTTTGAAGAATTTTTAATTTAACTTTTCTCTAAGAGCTCGTTTTATCAAAATCATATTAAGTTGATGTAAAAAAAAAAAAATTCCGCTCAGCACCCCAAAATTTCCTGACACACTTTAAAAAGTAAAACATGAAGTTGGCAACGTGATTTTCTAAAGAGATTTATAAGCGACGTGTGTTTTTATTTTCGGTTCAATTAATTAGAACTTGATTTACAATTATTTTCTCACTAAGTTTTTTATCGTTACCAGCACTATATCTTCGAGAAATTCGGTTCAAAATGCCCACTATGACAGCATTTTTTTAAATATATTCCGCTTTTATCAAAAAATCGACCCATACAGCACCTTATATAGTTTCTGTATAACAGAATCTGCCAATTGGATGCGTTTGAGAGCAAAAAAGAACCGAGTCATAAAATAAGCCTTTTTTCGTCAAACCCTATTATTATTATTTTTTTAATTAATTTTTTTTTCCTGTAAGAGTTGATGCTATCGAAAATTTGTCCGAATGAAAGTTGTAGATAATATTGATAAGAAGTATAATAAATTCAAGCGGATTGGATATCCTGTGAATTGTCGAAGTTCTGAATTGTTTTCTATTTCAACCCCCCCCCCCCCATTTTAGGTAGATTTCGAATGAAATACTACCTATTGGGATCGTTCCTATGTTGGAATTTCTGAAAACAATTTGCAGATCTACACCGATCATGACTCCTAGAACCCAAAACCACCCTTAGTAAAAAAAAACTTTTTCTATCTATATATATATATCACTTTCTTCTGGACACGATAACTTCCACAATTCTGAACAAATCTCTTCCAAACTGATACATAGAATCAAGGGACATAAAATCTCGGTCAAGTTCGTTAATGGGCAAAATCGGACCAAGTGGACGGAAATAGTGAAGGGCTTTGTGAAAACCGAAAAAACTCAAAAACTTCTTACAAATATCAAATCAGTATTAGTACATATCAAATCAGTTTAAAGTTTTTATTACTTCTAAAAATAGGGCCAAAATTTATGTATCACAGATTTTTGATAAAATTAAAAATGGTCTCAAGGGGCGTAAAAAATAGGTTTTTGAGAAGAAAAAAAAAATCCTAACTTCGTCAATTCTCAAGATATCAAATCCAATTAATTTTATTATACATCTCCTTAATATTATCTACAACTTTTATATTTACAAGTTTTTGATAGGACCAATTTGTACCGCAAAAAAATTAAAAACGAAAACAAAAGAACAAGGAAAATTTTCATAACTAAGTCAATTTACAAGTTATAAAATCTCCATGAATTTATCATATATCTTCTTAATATTGTCTTCAACATTTTTATAGACAAGTTTTTGATAGTACCAATTCTTACAGCAAAAACAAATTAAAAATACATAGCGGTTGAAGAAAAAAAAATCTTATTAAGGGTGTATTCAAATCCAAACTGCTTATTTTCTTACTCATGTTTAAATTCATTTTTGCTCTCAAACGCATCCAATTGGTAGATTCTCTTATTCAGAAACTATATAATGTACAGTAATCATCGATTTTTTGATAGAGGCAGAATATATTTCACAAAATGATGTCAAAGTGAGCATTTTGAACAGAAATTCCCGAAGCGATTGCGTTAGAAACGAAAAATATTGTCCTACTGAAAAAATAATTATTTATTAATCAAATTATAACAAATTGAAAGAAAAATAAAAACACAGGTCGCTTATAAATCTTTTCAAAAATCACGTCAGCAAGTTTCATATTTTTTTTTTCTTTTATTATTAAAAATGAATCTGAAAATGTGTAAGAATATTTCGAGTTCTAGAGCATGGAATAGTATTTCTTTTTAATACCGCCTTAACATGATTCTGATAAAACCAGCTATTATATAAAAATGAAATAAAAACTCGTCAAAAGCAAACAGATAAAAGTGTTAAAGTGGATTTATATCTAATCATGATTTAGTTTTTGTTGGTGAAATTAGTATATTTAACTTCGAAATCTACCTCTGCCTGTAGGTCGGGCCGGCAGGGATTTTTTTTTTTTCGTTTTTATTTATTTATATTTTTTTTTCAGTAAGAGTTGATCGTGTCAAAAACTTGTCGCTATAAAAGTTGTAGATAATATTAAGAAGATTTATAATAAGTTTAAGTGAATTTGATATCTTAAGAATTGACGAAGTTACGATTTTTTTTTCTATAAAACCCTATTTTTGTGCCCCTTGAGCATGTTTTTAATTTTATCAAAAATCTGTTATACATAAACTTTTAGTCCTTTTAGCAGAAGTAATAATAACTTTAATCTAATTTTATATGTATAACAATTAAGAAGTTATAAGGTTTTATTCGGTTTTCACAAAACTTCTCCCTATTTCCATCTCCTTTGTTCGATTTTGTCCATTAACGAACTTGACAAGGATTTTCTACCCCTTGATTTTATGTATAAGTTTGGAAGAGATTTGTGCAGAATTACGGAAGTTGTTGTGTCCATACCCAGCAAACACAGATCTATCGGTAAGCAATCGGAAGAGAGCCGCTTGCCACTACCGGTGGTATTGGTACGATACCGGTTTCGTATCTTTTTTGATATGCCGCGCGAATGCGGCCCGATTCACGGGGCACGCAGCCGGTCCGATATCGGCAGAACGCTATGCCGACAGCACACCGATAGTTTTCGGTACGAATGCCGCCCTAAGCCTGACACCAGCATGAATTGGAAAATAATATCTTTTGATGGCGCCACCTATGAAACGTCGTGGAATGTATATTTGAAAGGAACGTATTTCGGCGCTAGAAGAGGTACAGCGTCTAGAATACCTAGTGTGGAAATATGCTATCCAAGCAGTGCTAAAAATTTGTATCCCTTAAATGAGCGACGATACTGCTAAAATCGATCGTCGATCGCAGTGACATCTGCGGGATTTTCGTATTACATTGTATAGACTAGCAATTTCTTGCAGTTGTAGAAAATATCCTGCAGATGTCACTGCGATCTGAATATTGTAGCAGTATCATTGACATTTATGGGATACAATATTTTAGCGCATTTTTAAGTATTAGGAGAGGGTAGTACACAGTGAGAAGATAATTATTATTACTTAACAAATGGTGACGATTTTTATTCTTTTGAAAAAAAAAAAATGCTGCATCTTTAAGCTACACAAATGCGCTACACGTTAATGTATAAATGGTTTTAAAAAGTTATTTATAAGAATCACAGAAGCAGCATAACGGAGTATCGAAAATTGTCTCACTGTGTACAACAAGTGGTACACAGTGAGACAATGTATATATTTTCATAAATAGTACATTTTTACAATCTATCAATAATTTTCTGCAGTTTATGATTTCTATTTAATATTTCTAGATTTTCAATGTATCAAAAATATGAGCCTCGGGTGGACAATGGCAGACCTTGGGCTACCTTCAAGAAATTTTCAGCCTCATACGTTTAGTAGACTTCCCTACCCATCGCATGCCTACACACACAGAGAGAAAGAGAGAGAAAAACCTTCTTTTATAAA
Organism: Maratus speciosus; assembly: GCA_963932465.1. Classification (NCBI taxonomy): domain Eukaryota; kingdom Metazoa; phylum Arthropoda; class Arachnida; order Araneae; family Salticidae; genus Maratus; species Maratus speciosus. The sequence goes on along the minus strand of OZ010786.1, from coordinate 536,971,761 downwards.
TAAATAACTTTTTTAACATCAGAACCACATAGTAGGTACACAATAAGACAAATCTCACTGTGTACCACAACTGTGTGTCTCACTGTGTACTTTTGTTACGTTGTAACAAAGTGGATGCCACACCAGTTTCATCAATTTTATCGCTTTAAAAAGTTTATGTCGTTTTGCCGAAATAGTCTATTATTAAATATAGCTAGATTTGGTTAAGTAAATATATGTCATCTTGAAGTAAATAAACTCAAAAATAGACGTTTATGTAACACTAACTACTATAAAATAAGGAATTATTTACTATTTTGTTGGACAAGCAACTAAAGTGCCGAAACTACATTCACGTGTCGCATAAGATGAGGTCGTTATGTGTGTGTGCTAGCTTGAAGAAAAAGTTACAACTATATATAAAAGTGGCTGCTGTCTCACTGTGTACTCTCCTACCCTACAGGGATAGCCGATTTCCACTCAGGGGGTGGCAGATATACGCACGGGCTGGTACCAAAAGTTCAGAACCAAATAATTTCAAAAGATAAAGTATCTATTTACTTTTTAACAGGCCGCGGCAGCTTCCCGTCTTTCCTTTATAATATCGGCAAAAAAGATGACGACCTTTGTAAATGTGGTGGTCGAGGAGACCCGATGCATTACATTTTCGGCAACTGCAAATTCATGAAGTTTAAATTTCACAGAACAGAAACGACAATCCTTCAGGACATCCTAAAAATAATTAATGACCCGGCACAACTTAAAAAACTATATGCTAACTACGATATTCTCAATAGCCATTATTCTTTTATTCAATATAAATACATTCAATAATTACCTCTTCTGATTGCCTGTGGTGGACATGTCATGGGTCCACGTGGTGTATGGAAGGGTGTTTTTGAGATTGTTTTATTTTTAAGAACTTAAATACCACTGGAAATATTGTAAATATGTATAAATATTTTTGTTTAAAAGGGTGAAAAAAAGGGAAAAAAATATTTCTTATCAAATGAAAAGATGAATGTAAATACTTAAAATTTTTTCAAATAGTACGTAAATTCCAAAACATATAAATCATAATCGTAATATATTTCTAGGCTCGCCCTGAAACAATAGGGTAACCAATTGTGATTGGTAAAGAATCGCCATCTTAAATAATCATAAATTTTTACAGGCGGTCCGGGGACACGGCACTTGCCTCTTGTGCTCTCTTCGGCGTGTCAGGCGGGTCGTTCTGAAGACTTCTTTCCCGGAGACTGGGGTTCTGGGCTTGTTTCCGCGGGTAGTAAAACTTTTCCCTGCCCTGGGCTTGGGGGTTACACCTAACCATAAGCCAAAAGCGGGTTCCCAGGGTGGGTGCTTACTTACTTACTATATATTCTAGGCGCTATAGAAGAGGTTAGGTTTGATCCGACGACCCCAAGGACAGAAGGTGAAAGCTTTAACCGCTTGGCCACTGAAATTTGCCGAGAGAAGTATTCTATGAGGTAATAAGGGAAGACATTTCGATAAGAGCAGTTTGTAGATGAAAGTAAATGGTAGATGGGAAAAATTAGAATTTTGAAGTGTCTTTATTTTATTATTTATTTATTTATATATTTATTTGTAATTATCTTATACGCGTGTTTAAAATTTAATTTAATATTTAAATGAATGAAATAAATATCTTATCGAATTAGTTAAAGCAAACGAAATGGTTTTTCTTATGAATTAATAATAATTAAGTATATATAAAAATATATTTTAGAGGTTTTGTTCCGTTAATAAAATTGTCTTATTAGGGTTTATAATGTAATTGCACGTGTTGCGTTAATTTATAATATCTATATTTTTAATATGGAAAAATTTATTTTAATAAATAATAAGTTGGCAATTAATATCTTTTAATTAGAATAAGATTTCATTTTATGTCGTTTGATGATTTAAAGTAGAACATATTTTTAATGATTATGTTACAATATTAATTTGTTACTTATAAATATTTTTTATTAAAAAAATATCTATATTAATTTACATTTTTTTTTCTTTTGGAAGATAACTTTTTTTTTTTTTTTTTTTTTTTTTTTATTGGGGATATATTTGAATTTAAGAATGCTTAAGAGATAAATACAATAATTGGATTTTAGAGGTTTTTCTGTTAATGCAATTTTCTCTTTTTAAGAATTATAATATAATTAAATGTGTTAATTCAAGAAATATATATTTGTAACATGGAAAAGCTAATTTTAATTAAAAAAAATAAGTTGATAATTAATCACTTTTAATTAGATTATGTCGTTTGATGATTTAATGCAGAATATATTTTTAATGATTATGTAGCAATATCAATTCTTTTACTTATAAATATTTTTTTTAATCTTAAAATAAAATAGAAATATCAATTTACCTTTACCCCTTTTTTTTGTAAATAATTTTTTAGAAGTGGGAGATTTCTGAATCTCTCTTTTAAATTGTAATGGTAAGAAGATGGGTAGCTTTTTTACATTTTTATAGCCTGTAAAATATTTTTAAACACTAATTTGATTTTTAAGTAAAATAAGAAACATGTTTATTTCTTTTAAAATGAATTTATAGTATATATAATAAATGAATATAAGTTCAATTAACTTATGAAGTCTTCTTTTTCTTCTACGATTATTTTATAATGAATAATAATTTAAAGAAGCGATTAAAGAAAAATTCTTTTCATGATTGAAATAAGTCCTTTTTAAAATGAATTAAATAAAATATTTGTTTAATAAATTAATATAGGCTACTTTTAATTTTTTTTTTCTTTTTATCACTGTTAGAATTTTATATGAAATACATGATATATACATTTCTTATCAAAACTCCAATTCAAAAAAAATTAAGAAAAAGAAAAAAAAAATGTCGGCTAAGACTAAAAATTTCAAATTCGGACCGATGTTGGCAAACCTAATCGGGCCACTCTCAACAGTCACATATCGGTCCAGCGTCACTTAATGCTGTAAGTTGTTTCCTGATATATAAACATAAGGTGACCGGCAGTCGAACGGTAACCGGCAGTCGAAAATCCAGATTCTTAAGTTTCAGCTGCCGACATGATGCCGACAGTTCATCGAAACCACTTTACCGATGACGACACTTAACCGACACTTCCGGATATAGATATAGATTGATATATTAGATTTTTATACTTCTGGTGGTGGTTAGGGGTTCTGGGAGTCATAATCGGTGTAGATCTGCAAAAATGTTTCACAAATTCCAATATAGGAACGATCGCAATAGGTAGTATTTCATACGAAATCTATCTAATAATCAAGTAGCAAATGCGGCAATGAGGAAACTACAGCAATATCTCGAAAGTAGAGATGATGTGGACGGTTGTGTTTTCCTTTGTTTACGAAATGTGAGCGACTTTGAAACCAGTGAAAGACAAATAGTTCCTTCAAACAGTCATCATTAACAAGTTTTTTTTTTCACAAAATTTGAGTTTCTAAGTACCTTATATTATGTACTATTAAATTGTATTTTTCTTCTGTGCTCAATTTACCAAAATCTGTTATTACAGTATAATTGCACTTACTATCTATAAGATTATTATTGAAAATGAATGATTTCTTAAGTATTTTCTGTATGTATTTAAGGATTTTCAATAAGTCGAACTTACGATAACTCGAATTTACGAAAACCTTCGAATTCGACTTATCGAGAATTCACTGAATATATATATATGCTTAAAAAAATTTTTTTAAAGCATTATATATATATATACACTGCTCAAAAAATTAGGAGAGCAAGCGAAAAAGTGAAGGGAACAGTGCAAAACAGCTATGTGTGGGCATAAAATGGATAGTACAAGTGTATCAAGGCGCAATACATAAAAAAAAGACGAAAAAAATTGTAATGGAGCTTTTATTCTTTGAAAAAATGAAAAGAACGTGAAAAGATGATTTAGGGCAACAATTTGGTTTCATGTAAATGATAAAAAAAAAGTATTGTTTAGAACTGATGCAAGATTTTTAATATGGCGTGTGCTCTTCTCGAACAGCTAAGACTGCTGCACAACTGTTTTCCATGGATGCGATGAGGTTATCGATAAGACTCTGGGGAATACTGTTCCACTGCTCAAGAACTGCAATCTCCAAATCCCGGACAGTAAAAGGAGGCCTCGGTCTCGCAGCAATGCGTCGTCTGAGTATATCCCAAATATGCTCGATCGGATTTAGGTTAGGAGAGCATGCTGGTCATTACATACGCTGTATTGTTTTAGATTCAAGCATGTTTTCCACAAGACGAACTGTATGAAGTCTGGTATTATCATGAATGGAAAAAAAGAAATCATTAATTACTGCAACATAAAATACGACATGAGGTCCCAGTATCTCGTCTGTATTACACCGGACCGTCAAAGTATCATTCCGAATGATATGCAGGCCCGTACATCCACCTATGCTGATTCCAACCAATAGCATCAACCCACATCGTCTGTAATGTTATATTTCACGAACGAATATGAGATTAATTTGAGTGCCTCTTTTTCTACATGCCAAAATACAACAGATATCACATCCAGACTGAATCGGGACTCGTCTGTAAACAGAATTTAACTCCAACAACGTTGTCTCCAAATTCGATGTTCAGTTCCCAACTTCTTTGGGCCGCACAATGGCTTGAGGTCAACGGAAAACAGTCCATTGGCTTACGTACATAGAGATCACCCTGATGAAGCCTATTTCTGACTGTTTGGCTGGACACCCTTCGTCCTTTGGCCAAGAACAACTGTGTTTGCAACTGAGTAGCATTGCCCGTTCCGTCTCGATGAGCTGTTAACGGGATACATCGGTCATCAGTTTCTGTGTTAGTACATTTTCGACCTTGCACTTGTGGATGACTATCATTCCGTGTGTTTTGGAATTGTTTCCACAGTCTTTCATGGACACTTCTTGCGACTTCAACAATATCCACTACACTTCTTTCTGTTTCCCCAAATTCAACTGTCCCGATAACACGCCAAGCCATGGATTGCGGTAAATCATGTTGTTGTGACATTTTCAAGCCTTCTTTTCTCAAAACACAAGCTGAGCAATTGAATTTTACAATTAAGGTAGTGAAACAGACGTTTCTGCAAAATCCCGATTTCTGCACTTATCACCTTTTTCTAGTTTTTCACGTCATAAACTTTAATTTACATGTGAAGTTTTCTTTATCTGTTTTCTACAGCACTTTAAATTATGGATGTTTTATTTTACGTTACTTATCGGTGTAAATATTTACGAAATTTTCTTAAAACCATGTGCTCTCCTAATTGTTTTGACCAGTATATATATATACATACATACATACATACATACATACATACATACATACATACATATATATATATATATATATAAGTTAACATTACAACGAGGGTGGTTTTGGGATCTGGGGGTCATGATTGGCGAAAATATATTAAAATTTCCCGAAGTGTTTTCCTTCGGACGGATGCAATAGGTAGATTTGTTTTTTACTTTTTGTTATGAAAGCTACCTAAAAGTGTTATTTACCTAAATTTTGGCCAACAGTGTACATTGTTTCAAAATAACATATTAGAGTGTATTTGTTTCAATTTAAAAAACTTAACATTGCAAACCGTAAGTTCTAGAACTTGTTTGCTTTGGAGACTGATAACTTAAATGATATGTTTTTTGTAAATAATTATTACATTAAATATAAAAGTGACATTAAAATTTAATTTAAGTAGAGAATTATTTTTAAGAGCGAATAAAAGCACATGTTAACAAAATTTATAATAAATTGGATTTCATAATTTATATGCTCCTTATGAAATTATACCCCTTTTCTAGAGAAAACATTGTTATTCTATGCGCAAAATATGGATTATTTTTTCACGTTTTACTGACCTATTCTATGTTTAAACAAGTAAGAAAATTCATGCGTACAGCATAGATTATGAAGCACTTTCCAACACTCTCTGAAAGCTTTAACGAAACTTCGTTAGTTAGGGAAATAAGGTAAATAAGTGAACTAACTAAACATTTAAAAATCTGATTTCAGTAGTTACCGCCCATAGCCAAATATGTATTCCAATTCTTTTGAAGCCCTCTATTCGATCTGTATGTTAATATATATTCTATATAATGGGAAAATTTAGTTTAGCAAGAAAATGCATAATAGTTTGAAATTCATTTTTCAGCAATTTATACTAATAGATGGAAACATATTTGAATATTTTGTACAGCCCTGTAGTTTAACTAGCACCTTTATTACATGCCACTATTTAGCTAAAATTAATTCAAACTAAAATACGCTTAAAACTACTGAAATTACATTTCCAGAAATTATCACCCATAGACGGCCATGTATCCAACTCTTTGCGTGGGCCTGTATATCATTTAACCTATATTCTACAAATATTTCTTAGTACACTAAATTCAGTTCAGCGTAAAAATGTATATCTCCTTTAAAACCCACCTTTAAGTAATTTATGCTCATCCTCAGTAACCTTTTCAAATTCCTTTCTATAGCTCTGTATATGAACTATAACTTTTATACGCACTTTATAGTATGTATAAATATAGTGAACAAGTAGGTAAGTGTGATCACAGATCGCACAGAGGGTTTCGTTTAATATTCCTTTCTAAAAACTTTGTCCTTTTGAAAAATCTGTTAGTTCCACATTTCGCAACGAGGGGCGCACTCTATAATAAACAAATCTCTATCCGAACGAAACTCCTTTCTATATACTATACATAGATATATTAGTCAAGGGGATTGGGCCGATAGCACCGGAGATAAGTAGGCGCCCCAAGTGGCAAAAAGTACAACTAAAATATGTAAGGCTATGGTGCAGAATATGAAAGAATGGTCAAAGGGGTGTCAGCAAAAGTGCTCCCCGGATGAAAAGGGCGGAGATTAAAAAAATTGCTTAAAATACACATGTTAGAGCCCGGAGGAGTAAATAATATAAGGTTTTTGAATATTTTATGATTTGCCGTGTGGTCTGAGGTATTCAGCTGTACATATGCAAAAATTTATGTCTCCAACTTAAAGAGGGGCTCTCTTAGAAAGAATTGCTTAAAATAGATATGTGGTAGCTCAAAGGGTTAAATGTAAGACTTTTTCAAGATTTTATGATTTGTCGCCTGGCCCCAGGTTTACTGCTATAAGTGTGCAAAATTTCAAATCTCCAATTTAATAACGGGCTCAGTTAGAATGAATTGCTTAAAATACGCATGTGGGTGTCCAAAGGGTTAAATGTACGGCTTTTTCAAAATTTTATGATTTGTCGTATAATATGTGGTGTTCAGTTATAAGTATGTCAAATTGCACGCCTCCAACCTAATAATGGACTCACTTAGAAAGAATTGTTTAAAATACACATGTGGGAGCCCAAACTGTTAAATGTACGACTTTTTCAAAATTTTATGATTTGTCGTTTGGTGTGAGGTCTCAGCTATAAGTATGTAAACTTTCACGCCTCCAACCTAATTATATGCTCACTTAGAAAGAATTGTTTAAAATACACATGTGGGAGCCCAATGGGTTAAATGTACGACTTTTTCAAAAGTTTATGATTTGTCGTATGATGTGTGGTGTTCAGCTATAAGTATTCAAAATTTCAAGTCTAGAACATGTATAGTTTCTGAGAACGGGCTCTGTGACAGACGGACAGACAGACAGAGGAGCGAGACGACTAGGGTTTCGTCAGATGATCGAAACCCTAAAAAAAACGCGTATCATAATTAAAAATTCATTTCGAGCAATCATTACTAATATACGGTAATTCGGATACAATATAGTATCTCAAATGTTTTCAAATACACCGCAAACAATTTCCCCTATACCATTATGAACGGAATTCATTTGTGTGGCCCTGTATGTAAACAATAACTATTCTTTGCACCGCATATTCAACAGAATGCATATTTTAGTAGCCTTCATTAATTAATATCAATTTTTCTATGTTTGAAAGAGTGTAACACCATTAAAAATCATTTGAAACGATTTTTTCACATTGGCCGTAATGTAACGGAAAACTTTTGACTGTCCCTGTAAATGAACTAACATGCTACAAACTTCATTTGAAATAGGAAACGTGCTATGGTAGAGATCACTAACATTCAAAAATTTCAGAACGATCCGAGCATATTTACGACAATTAGAGCATGGACAGACGGCCAGACGGACAGACAAACCGAAGTCATAAACACTTTTCAACTTTGTTGGAAAGTGTTAAAAACACACGCTTTTGATATACCTTTTTAAAATATTATATAAAACAAGAAAAAAATAATCTTTAAATTGTATAAATTGTTTTAACTATTTATTAAGAAGCAAAAAAAAAAAAAAAAAAAAAAAAAAAAAAAAAAATTCAGTGTAATATATCACTTTCTTCTAAATAGAGTGCAACATCAGAAACGTTTTTAAAGTTTAAAAAACTGCAAAATACTGTTTGGAGGACTGTCAAAAATAAACGAATAATCAAACACACATCAGGAAAAAAGCATGCATTCCGAAAAGGAAATCTTGTTGACTAAATAATATTGATGACGATTTAATCTCATTTTTTACGATGTTTTTTTTTTTTTTTTTTTTTTTTTTTTTTTTTTTTTTTTAATTTATTTATTTATTTTTTTTTTAAGGAGTCCTTCGATATATCTAACTTTTTCATGGTTCTGGAAAGGAAGAATTCCAATTCAGGCAAAGCATTATTAAATTTTAAATTATTTTTCTTAATTTACTTTTTATCTAATTTCCATATTGTTAATAATTGGAACACATTAAATTCCTATTAAAAGCAATCCATTTGTACAAAAAATGTATAAAGAATTAAAAAGTGTTTTAGCATTTAATCATTTTTATTTCTATAATCTGCATTTTCATAAATGTATTCTTTTAAATGAAAAATTAAACTATATTGTTGTAATACAACGTCCATTTATCTTACCCTTTTATTTCAGCGCATGCGCGTACAGTGACGTTTCTACAAATCCGCTCTGCGAGCGAGATTATTCAGTTCTGTTAAAAACATGTCAGTGCTTAGTCGCACTTAAGCTATGTATATATTTTTGTCTTCGTGTTAGTGTTAATAAATGTTTATGTCGAGCTATTCTGCTAACTCTGTGTGCCCCCAAAACCAACAAAGGTTATGGGTACCAGAGACGCTACTCACTGCGCTATAAATAGCAGAAATATTTTTTAATTCGAACTTTCGAATCATAAAGTCTTAAGCCTAAACTTTAATCATGTCACATGTTACGACAATTGAAAAGCTCGGCAAAGATAACTTTGATAGCTGGAAACTTCAAATTGAAGCAGTATTAATAAAAAATGATCATTGGGATTATGTAACCGGCAAAGAAGAGAAACCGGCCGAAGGTAGCGCTGATGAAAAGAAATGGCTCCAGGCTGATCAAAAAGCTCGTGCTGATATAATTCTGGCCATAAATCCTAGTGAAATGTGCCACATCAAGCATTGTGCGACTTCAAATTCTGTATGGAATAAATTGAAAGACGTTTATGAATCAAGAGGCCCTGCAAAGAAAGCAACGCTGTTAAAACAGCTTCTGTTTCGAAAGATGAGTTTCAGTGAAACGATGTCTGAACATTTAAATATCTTTTTTGAGATTGTTGATAAATTAAAAGAAATGGAAATAGAAATTGCGGATGATTTGTTATCAATTCTTCTACTCTACAGTGTTCCTGAGAATTTCGAAAATTTTAGATGCGCTATAGAATCGAGAGATGAATTACCTAAACCCGATTCTTTGAAAATTAAGATGCTAGAAGAATGGGAAGCTAGAAAAGGAAAAACCACTCATGATTCACAAAATGCCTATTATATAGAAAACAAAAGAAACAATCAAGAACAGAAGAAAAATGAAAAATGGAAGACTAATACAAATAAAAATTTTCCTGCAGAGAGAAATTATCGTAATTTCAAGTGCAATTATTGCTCCAAAATCGGGCATAAAGCTAACGAATGTAGAAAGAAAATAGCTGACAGAAAGCTTGCATCTTTAAATAAAGGAAATCAAGGTTCAATGATTAGTTATGAAGAACCGGTTAGTATGGCATTTAACGACGTATATCATGAATCTACTGCATGGTGTTTAGACAGTGGTTGTACATCTCATATGTGCAAAGATAAAAATTTATTTACAGAATTTCATCCTCGTGATAATTCTACAATACAGCTTGCGGTTGATAAAACAGCAAAAATCACAGGAATAGGAACAGTTCTTATTACAGTGCCTAACGGTAGTGGGACTACTAATCTCACACTTAAGAACGTTTTGTGTGTACCCGAGTTAAAATGTAATTTGATTTCAACATCAAAAGCAAAGGCTAATAATCGTTCTGTGCTTTTTAAAGAACGATATGCTAAAATAATTGAGCCTAATGGTTCTATACTAGTACAAGCTGTTCGTCAAGGTGATTTATATTATGTACATCCAATCCCCGAAAGAGCTGCAATAGCACAGGTAAGTGATTTTGTAAAATGGCATTTAAAGTTAGGACATTTAAATGAGTCTGATTTAAAGAAACTTAAATCTAATAATATGGTTAGAAATTTAAATTTTAATGATGATGAGTCTCTTAAAGATTGTAAAGTTTGTATTCAAGGTAAACAAACTGTCCGCCCTTTTCCTAAACAATCAAATTTTGAAAGTAATGATTTATTATTTCGGATCCATTCAGATTTATGTGGGCCCATGAGAGTCCCTTCCCATGGAGGATCGCGATATTTTGTTACTTTTATTGATGATAAATCACGTTATATTGAAGTTAGTTTTCTTAAAACCAAGGATGAGGTTAAGAATGCATTTGTTAAATACAAAGCAGCAGTCGAAAACCGACTAGGAAAGAAAATAAAATTTCTTCGTACAGATAATGGCTTAGAATATTGCGGTGAAGAATTTGATAAATATATCGAAGAATGCGGTATAAAACGAGAATTTTCTTCCCCTTTAACCCCTCAGCAAAATGGCACCCCTGAAAGATCGAATAGAACGTTAACTGAAATGGCAAGGTGTTTACTATTACAAAGTAATCTTCCACAATCTTTTTGGGCCGAAGCTATAAATTGTGCTGCTTACATACGCAATCGCTGCCCGACACGACGTTTAAGCGAAAATAAAACTCCATATGAAGTATTCTTTGGCATCAAGCCAACTTTATCATACTTCAAAATATTTGGGCAAAAATGTTTCGTACTTAATAAAAGGCAAAATAAGGGAAAATTTGTTCCTAGATCAGAAGAACATATTTTTGTAGGTTATTCTAATGAATCAAAAGCATATAGGCTTTGGAACAAGAAATCTAGAAAAATTGTTATAAGCCGTGATGTTCGATTTATTAACGAATTTGAAAATGATCCCTCCTGTAACACCGAAATAAAATTAATTTTTCCTTTCTCTCAAAATAATGAAAATACGAGCGCAAATACAATTACGCAACAATCAGAAATATTTTCAGTCATGAAAACGGAACCAGACATTTCTAGTGGCGACAGTGAAAGAGAAATTGATTCGCAATCTGATGAAATTTCCGACCCCCCTTCTTTCAGAACGCGCGGGAGGCCAAGAAAAATAAAAACAGGTAGAAAAGGGAGACCTCGAAAGGAATATCAAACAATTATTATTCCGAAAGAAGAAAAATCTCAAACTGCAGTAAATAATTCTTTTGACTCTTGTCCTGAATTATTTGAAGCTCTAAATAGTCCGTATAAAAACGAATGGATAAATGCGATAAATATAGAATTTAATTCATTAATGCAAGAAAATGCATGGCAAATAGTAGATAGGCCAAAACATAAGAAAATTATAGGATCTAAGTGGGTTTTAAAAACAAAATATAAGCCAGATGGGTCAATCGAGAAATTTAAAGCGAGATTGGTAGCAAAAGGTTGTACACAAAAACCTGGTATCGATTTTGACGAAAATTTTTCTCCTGTAGCTAGATTAAGTTCAATAAGAACTGCGATCGCATATGGCATCCAGAATGGGTTCACTGCATATCAATTAGATTTTATTATGGCTTATGTAAATGGTGATTTAACTGAAGAAATATACATGGAATTACCTGAAGGTTTTAAAAATGAATCTAATGATGACAAAGTTTGTTTATTAAAAAAATCCCTTTATGGATTAAAACAATCGGGTCGCCAATGGTTGAAAAAATTAGATGAAAAATTGAAACAAATGAAGTTTAAATCACTAAATGCTGATAAATGTGTGTATTTTTCTAAATCTCCCATTGAAGCTATTATCATTGTTTATGTTGATGATCTCATAATTCTTACTAAATGTAAAGAAGATTATCAATATATTCGAGATGAATTAGCAAAATCATTTAAAATGAAAGATTTAGGTCTCTTACACTATTGTTTGGGCATAGAATTTATGCAAAACGGGGACAATATTAAAATTACTCAAAAGAAGTACATTGAAGATATTCTGAGCAAATTTAATATGCAAGAATCCAAACCAATATCTACACCTTTTGATAATAACGTGAAGCTTACTAAAGATATGTGTCCCAAAACTGAAGAAGAAAAGTCTGAAATGAATAATATTCCCTACCGTCAATTAATAGGATCCCTTATGTATTTATCAGTTGCTACTAGACCTGATATAACTCACGCTGTGAATTTCCTAAGTCAATTTAACAACAATCCAGGTAAACCTCATTGGATAGCTGCAAAAAGAATTTTGCGATACCTGAAAGGAACCGAAGATCAAGGACTGATCTTTAAGCGTGATTCTGAATCCTTGATTGCATTTGTCGATGCCGATTGGGCGTCGGATGTGAATGACAGAAAATCATACACTGGCTACATTTTTAAATACGCCAGTGGAGCCATATCGTGGGAATCGAGAAAACAACGAACTGTCGCATTATCCACAACAGAGGCGGAGTACATGGCATTGTCAGAAGCCGCCAAAGAGATTTTGCATCTCAGACGGTTTTTAAGTGAACTTTCACCTGAAACAGTGACTGAGCCTACTATAATATTTTGTGATAACCAGTCTGCTCAAAAATTAGTACGAAATCCGGTTTACCATTCGCGCACCAAACACATCGATATTCGACATCATTTTGTGCGTGAAATTTACGACAATGGCGAAATAGAGGTTAACTACCTAGAGACAGAAAATATGCCTGCAGACATTTTAATCAAAGCTTTAAATGCTTATAAACATAAAAAATGTTGTGAAATGATAGGACAAAATGTTTAAAATTTTTCAGCATTATTCTGTATCTTTTTTATATAAGTATATAATTTGTATTTGTAATTTTTATATTAATATTATTTCTCTGTAATTTGCTTAATAGGAGAACATTGTTTTGTTAAGAAAATGCACGTTGTAAAGGGGGAATTGTTGTAATACAACGTCCATTTATCTTACCCTTTTATTTCAGCGCATGCGCGTACAGTGACGTTTCTACAAATCCGCTCTGCGAGCGAGATTATTCAGTTCTGTTAAAAACATGTCAGTGCTTAGTCGCACTTAAGCTATGTATATATTTTTGTCTTCGTGTTAGTGTTAATAAATGTTTATGTCGAGCTATTCTGCTAACTCTGTGTGCCCCCAAAACCAACATATATATACATGAAATCATAGAAGTTATTAATTATTTCTGACTATACCGGTTATTTATAATATGTTAATACATTTATAAATTAAATAAAATATTTTGAAAATTTAGTATAACTTCAAGAAATGTTTTATAGAAAATGCGTGTTTTACTTATTAAATTTCTTATAAAAATACAGGTATAACCGACGTTAGATAGGTTAATCCTATTTTCTCGATATTTTTTTTTAAATGGGGTTGATTTAAAAAGTTTTCAATTTAGGCGAAAAAAAAATCTGTCTACAAATTGTGATTTACAGAAACCTGTATTCTCTATATTTTAATACAAATGCTTTCCATAAGTAATTGACTTTAAATTATATGTTGATGATGAAATAATATTATTAGCAGCTATTTATATATCTTAGTGAAATTTTGAAAGAGTCTATTTTCTATGTTATAAATTTTATTTATTTTATCATTTAAAATAATGGAAAATGGTTTAATGGAAAAGAAAATTGAATATTATGCATATAACGTATTTCTTATTTAATATAGATTATTCTGCCCGTTTATAATTATAAATTTATATGATTTATAACAATAAATTTTTCAGAAATTGTCTACACGCTAGGAGCAATAACCACTGATGCGAGGTGTGTGGCGGTCTATATACCATTTCTTTAAGTATTGCTGGAATTCTTTATTATCAGTTTCATTCGATGAAAGTTTTATTGCCAAATTTATAGTTGTAAGATAGGTTTTTGCTGAATATGCGAAATATGCCAAGGAAATTATTTATCGTATATTATGGAATTATAGTCATTATTTATTAAGGGGATTTAATCCGACTTTGATAATCTTTCCCTAAATTCGATACTTTTAAAATACTGAATTTTGTTTTAGTGATGTATTATATTGACAAAACAATTTTCACTCAAGGTGAAAATATATTTTTCTTAACATATTTCCTCTTCTTTTGAAAGTTATTCCAAGTGCTGGGTGATAATTTTTCGGTAACATAAATTTATAAAATTTCTTTTGACTACAATGTCTTTCAGCAAAATATTGATGTCGTATTTAAAGTTCAAGTTGAAATAGTGTTTCTAGAGCCAAGCAAAATCACTTGGAGAACGTTTCTTTTTTCGCATTTGGTTTTGTTTATTCTCATGCGTTTTAAGTGTAGGAATTTAAATGAAAAAGGGTATTTTGTGTACATTCATACCCATAGACTAACTGTATTTACTGCATTAAAAATGTTGCACAATTACAATAATTTAACATGTAAGGTTTATTAAATGTTTGGTGTGTAGATATTGCGTTATTTGACTATTAATGTGGTCAATTTTTTTTTTTTTACTCGGAAGATCTCTGAATGTTAAAGACTTAAAGCAACTTATATTTATTTTGATTTAATTGCGTGACTGATTTTGCAGAATTTTTAAAAGTACCTGTAAATAACTGTTTTAAGAAATATTAATCATAAGATTCTCTTAAATTTAGTATGTTAACCAACATTGTAATTTTACTCTCATGTATTATAAAAAAAAACTTTTCAATTCAAGAACGAAAAAGTCCTCTAAGATTTATTATTATTATTATTTTTTTTATTTGTTCTTCGTGCTTGCAGTCATACAACTTGACAGGGACAATAAATATGAAATACCTTTTGAATACAAATTCGTTCTTTAAAATATCATTATTCAATTCTGTGTTGACGATAAATTAATGTATCCACTAGCAAAAGAATGTGATACAACGACCTATTTGAGACATCATGCACTTTTTGCTGTTTTGTGTATGGGCAGCTAAATCTAAAATAATTTTATTTATAGAACCTTATTATTTTTAGTTGCAGAGTATCTGTCCTATCTGTGTTAGATTTCACGTTTTTATCACTGATGTTTATGTAATTTAAAATAAATGTTAATTAATTTTACGATAATGTACTATTTTTTAAATTCCTAATATTTTCAGAAGAATCCAGTGACATAAATGTAGTCTGAGAAATCAAATATTTATTTCTACTTGTATATCATTATATATATATATATATATATATATATATGTATATATAATGTTTTTGAAGATTTATATAACAGTATTGATTTAAATGATCTTAAAAATAAAATATTCGAATTTTTTAAGACGTACAATATTTTGGGTAAAAATTTCGATCATTTGACAAATTTATTTAATTTCGTAGTTAATGAAAATTATTTATTCGATGGTAAGCATGTGTTTCAGCAGATAAGGGGTATACCTATGGGGGGTAGTTGCAGTTCGGTACTTGCAGATATTTATTTATTTTTATACGAAGTTAAAGAGACAACGGATAAGGATTTTTTAAGTTTCAGATATATTGATGATGTGTTGTTAGTAAGGATTAACGATTCCAATAACGATTTAAATTTAGACTACTATCCCCAAGGTTTGATATTAAAAAAAAAACTTCATATGACGAAAAGCATGTAAATTATTTGGATCTCACTATCGACATTGAGAGGGGTGGTTTACGGACTAGCATTTATGATAAGAGAAAGGATTACAACTTTGATACTATTAAGATATTAAATTTTAATTCCAATGTACATATTTCCATTTTCATAAATATCATTATCAATAGTTTAATAAGGATAGTAAAGTTAAATTCTAATCATAATAGTATAATAAATGCCATTATAAATCTCTATCAAGATGCAATGGATCAGAATTTTCCTGTTGGTTTGTTAAATAGTTTGGTAAACAATTTCGTCAAGGATAAAGATTACTGCGACGCTTTACTTTTGGCGATTAAAAACATTGCCAAATAATCGTAGGCTTTATAAGGAGCTCTGTCTGGATGCGTCGTTCTTTTTGAATTGGGTTGCTGCTTTGGTTGGACAGTTTTAAAGTGTTCTTTTCGAATTCGGTTACTACTTTGGATGGCCAGTTTTAAAGTTTTCTTTGGGCAGTATGGTCTTGACAGATATGGGGGAAGTTTCATGAGTAATTGCCGGTAAAACCCAGCATGCAAGTCTTTAGCCTTGCAATCTGTCTCCATTGGTTGTTTTCTTTTCATTCATGATTTAGATAGTAAGTTTTTTACATGGTTATTTTGTTAATTTTCTCTGTAGTTCAGTAGTTTTGGGATTGGTTGTGTAGTGTGTGGTTTTTGGTATTATATATATATATATATATATATATATATATGTGTATGTATGTATATATATTATTTTTAACATGCCTGTATTATTTCCTTCTTCTTATACCATGGAACACTATGCCAAATCACGAGTTAAATGTTCTAGAATTAATACATTTCGAGAACTATTCTCTATCACGAAAGTTTTTCCTATAAAATAAGATGACTATGAAGAAGAATTAAATGATATCGCAATTAAATATTTATGTTTTTAAAAAAGGCTTAAAATATAATATGGGTCCTTCATATCATAGATTTGCTGTATTTCCGGGTACCTGAGCACAGTGACATATACTGTGTTACATACACTGTAAAAAAAAAAAAAAAAAAAAAAAAAAAAAAAGTAATGTTAATAAAATTTTTCTAGGAAACCGGGGCTCATACAACTTTTTTATGTAACGGCAACAATAAAATTTCATGCAACAGATACACTTTTGAACCTAATTAAAATTAATTGTAATTTACTAAGATTTTTTTAGAAAAATACTGTGCCTAGAACTTGTTACGTACTGCAACCAGGGTTACTGATAAATTTTTAGTAAGATTACTGTAATTTTAGTAGATTCTTTTGTATAGTTAGGGATTTCTATAGCTCTACAAGAACTAGTTTTGTATATTTATATTTTTTGTACAGTGTACAGAGAAATTTTTTGTAAGCGTACCTACTTCCATGACTTTACATCTGTAGAATTGCAGATTTTTCCTACAGTGTATATAATAGCTATTCTTTCTATGGAATCTTCATTTGGAATTTTTTACTTATGCACTTTATGCGAATGCTTCCTAAGCAACACTCATAATTAAAAAATATCTTATATTTGTTGATATTGTATATAATTTATGACCAAAATATACTTTATATTTTCAAATTGGAAAGTCTACAGTCCCTATGTCTAAATTTTACAATTTACAATCGAAATAGAAAATGTGTTTTTCAGCTTAACCCGCACTTGTTGAATATATTTTCAGGAATTTAGTAAAATGAGTTTTATTGCAGTGAAACGAAACTTTAATTTCAGATACGTATGGTTGCTGGATAGCTTTTCCAATTTTTACCCAAAATATAAACATAGACAATTTCATACTCGTAATAATATTTTTATGAAATCGGTTAAAGTCCTTTTTTAGACGTTTAACACAAAATAGCTTTATTTTTAATGCTTGTATTTTCAAACTATTAATCATTCCATTTATGAATGAAAAGAATTTATTCTATTCTGGACTTTTTCCCAAATGCTTCAAGTCTAACTTTCTTACAAACAAAACATAGATTTTCTTCTGAATGCTATTTTCTTCTATAAGAAATTGACATTTAATCCCATGCTCAATACCAAATACAATTTACAGAAGCAGAAAGAAAAAAAAAGTAATCTGCGTTTTATTTAGAAGATATATTTAGATTTTACATAGTTTATCTTATTCGTCTTATGTATAGAAAATAGAAAAAAAAAATATATATATATATAAATTTTATTTTACCGATTTTTTTTTTTTAAATTGTGGATATCATATAAATATAAATTTGGTGATATTGTGTTATTTTTCATACTGTTAAAGAATTATATTAACCCCTTTATTGTCATTGACGTGACTTTCATGAGGGTTTTTTTTTTTTTTAATTCAGATTATTTGATTCCACTAGTTTTATAAAATAGCATAATTGGAATTTATCTCTCATGATACTATCTCTCTTTAAAGTGTAATAAGTATAATAAGAATACACTTATTACACTAGTTCGTGAGTAGGAGATATTTCATTCTTTCAAAGATTTAGAAATAGGTTCGATAAGGATTCGTCTTTCAGTAAAAAAAGGGATCATGATAATCATCAAAATGAACCATTACAGCCTTGTCTGAAATCCTAAGCCATAGACAACATCTTTTAACGTTCCACGTGCGCCGTTTATCAATTGTCCCTCTGTCCATGTATCAATCGGTGTGTACCCGATTTTTTTGTCGAGCTTCATTAATGACGACATCGCTTTTAATTGGAGTTTGCGTATTATTGAGCGAAAGTGACGTCATATGCGTACTTTTCTAGAGTGACACTAAATTCTGAAAAAAAAAACAGAATTCTTGTTTTGTAGGTTTTTTTTTTACTTCTTTCGGGCATACATATTGTCAGTGACAGAAATATAAAAAAAGGAAAATCTTTAAATACTATTTCTCTCTAAAATAAAACTATATTCGTTGTTCTAGTTCGAACAAATTTCTAGAAACGAAACTATGCAAGAAAAAGAATTTTTTCAAACATTGTATTTGGTATAAAAGAGTTTTTATTTTTTATTTTATTTATATATATATATATTTCTTGCCGTCAAATGATAATATATAATAATATATATCTTACAAATTGTGGATTATTAAATTTTATAAATGTTACTTCCAATATACTATTTTATTTAGAGTTTCATGAAAAGATTTAAAAATTGCATGCAACACCCTGAAATGTTTCGAAGAAACAGTGAAAATATTAAAGAAATTTCTTATGAAAAATTTCAGAATGTGTCATTAATTATAATACATATAAATAGGATTGTCACAGTATTTTATTAAATATGATATATTTAGGAGAACTTATGCTTTTATAAATTATGCTTATAAATCATTTCCTGTTAATGCAAGAAAATATTTCATTGTAGCATTTTCTTTCATTTCGAAATTTGTTCAAACTGCTGTGAGACTTACAATTTGTCAGTGACAAAAACATGTGATATTTCTTTTGAATACAATTTCTTTTTTATGTGAAATTTACATTTAATACGATGTTCAAGATCGGATAACCTTTTCAGAATAGAAAGTATATAAGCCCGCAGAATTTTTGAAACAATGTATTTGGTACCATAGAAATTTTAGTTTTTTCCTATAGTGTGAATTACATTTTACTCTGTTAAAAAAACCAAAGTGTCCAAACTATTTCTCAAAACATGCAAAAAGCAAAATATTTTTCATTTGATAATATAACGCTATACCTCACATTAGATACAAATCTGCGGTAGATCTCCAAAAACATTTTTCTAAAAATGCAAATATTTATACAAAAAATATATAATATATAAATTTTATACATATACATTTATTTATTTATTGATCGTTTCATTATTTATTTATATTCAAGAGAAAAATTGGAAAGAAAATCATTATTTTTCTTAGTATGTGGATTACATTTTAAAGGATTTTTCTAAATATGGATACATTTTAAATAACTTAGATTTTAAATGTTACGAGAAAAAAAAAATATTTCTATCCATGCACAAGAATATTAAATTCGTAACCCATTTTTCATACGGGTTTTTTTATTTCTTTTTCTGAGCGGAGTATACTACAAATATATGCCCAGTGGCGTAGTGGTCAAAACATCTCACTGCAGTACAGCAGTTCGAGATTTCGAATCCCTGCTGAGCAAGGTTTACTCAGCCTTTCATCCCTTCTGTAGATAAAATGTGTACCAAACTGGCTTGAAACTTAACATGTAGGATACCTCGATAAGCTGAGCACCTAACCCGGACATATACTGTATCGCACCTCGGAGGTCAAGGTAAAAAAAAAAAAAAAAAAAAAAAAAAAAAAAAAGGGACGCTTATTGTCGGCCTAGATCCTTTGCGCGTTGTATAACCACAGAGTGTATAATTTAAACAACAATATCGCAATATTTAAAATTAAAGTAAAAATTATCATGTACATTTTGATAAATTATCTTTATGCAGATTGTTGTACATATACGTTATGATTGTTTTAAACATAAAAAATAATAAAATAGCAAATAAAAATTATTGTTAGCTAAAACAAATTACAATAAATATTGTCTGTAATATAAAAATATTAAATGTACAAATAACTACATCTATGAAAGTTTATAATAATTGTATTTAAACTTTGTTTTCAAGATCAAATCGACATTCTTTGAATGGAAGTGGGTGCTAAAATGTTCTCTATAATTAAGTGTAAAACTACAGATTACAAATTATGTGCATAAAAACAACAATTAAAAAACTTTTTATACAGTTTATATCTGATAAGTGATTATATTTAGCATTTTACGTTATTAAACTATACATATTCTTGAAATATTCTAGTATGTTTTTCAATTTGCTCTGAGGATAAAGGTTACACTTGTATTGTACTCTGATATATATTATGCTAAGTTTTAAAATTTGTTAGCAATAGATTTTACCCGAATGAGTGAAATGGTACAAATAATGATTTAAAAAGGTAAAATCAAGTAATACTTTTCTTCGTCCATTAGAAATACTATACGCAATATTGAAATAAAAAAAATTACTTAAACCTACGCTTCCATGGAGAAAGTAAAATATATGAGATGTTCTTGAGAAAAAGGAAGTTTCATGCCAAAAATATGGCTTTTTTTTCTTTGAAGAAAAAAAAATACATGAAATGCATACTTTTTTATCTCTTTTCATTTTGAAAAGATTTAAATTTGAAAATGCACTGAGAGTAAGTTCTTCGGTTTAGTATTGAACAATCAGTTTGAATAATATTTTACACTAATCCCTACCTCACACGGAAATTCCTGTTAATTAACGCAAATAGTTATAGTCAAAATGTGGTGTTAAAATAATAAAAAGTTTTTAAATTACTGGATTTTAAAAATTTTGAAATAACGATTAATTGACTTATTTTAAATTATCCCTTGCGCATAAATTTTGTTTGTCATAAAATATGACAAGATTTATTTGCGAGATATATTTTATATAATACTATGGAAGCTTGCAATAATTGTAAAAGTTTGATGAATATGTAAGTACTAATTATATATGTATATATATATATATATATAATCACGCTATGTCTTTTTTTAAATATATAAACGTTTTCATATGCACAATTGTACATACAGTTTAATAATAAAATACATCTGAAATGCAACTTTGAATGCTAACATTTATTTATTATTGTATAGAGGATATACGGTATAAATTTCAAAAGAATTTGATAATTAAGAATGCGCATAGAACTTTTCAAAAGTTAGAAATGTGCGAAATTTTCAATTTTAAGAAAATAACATTTAAAGTACAATAAACTGCATAAAAACATACAGTTACAAATATAAAAACTTATACCTTTGCATTTTGTTGATCAGATAACATTGAGAACCTAATTATAATTCGCCAAATAAAAAAAAAAAAAATCTATTTCTTTGACGAATTTCGTGCTTTTAAATGTCCACTACTCACTTAATACTAGTTTTTTAGGAAGAATAAAAACATATTTTCTCGTGTATATGCATATTAGGGTGAGGTAAAAAAGCTTTTTACAAAAAACGAGGTATATACCCATATACAGAAAGGTTGCAACTTTTAAGTCTGTTTTAAAATCTACCACATCTGTGTGAAAGCAGAGCATCCTAAAAAAGTAAACTGTGGCTGATAATCTGGAACAGCGATTTCTTAGCATTTTAAAATGCATGCATTTTTCACAAAAAAAAAACCAATTTATACACCTATATGAGAAAACGTTGCTACCTACACTGTTAAAAATTTGCAGCATTCTGGCAGGTCATTTGACCGTTTTTTTTCTTCCGAAAACGGTGACACAACCGTAATTTTAACACTATTCTGACCATTATTGGCCATTTTATGGTCAGAATATAGTTAAATTATGACTATGAAACCGTTTTTTCAAAAAACGGTCGAATGACCTGCCAGAATGCTGCAAAATGTTTAACAGTTTATAAGTGTAATTTGAGTATAAGTGTAAATTCTACGTGAAATTTGAACTTCTTAAAATGCAACCTATGGCTGCTAATTTGGAACTGAAATTCCCATTTTAAGTTATATGAATATTTCATGGAGTCTGAAATTCGACTTTGATTTCAAATTTGGGTAAAGCAATTCTAGATTCGTGATCTTATGAATCCGTCTAGTGTGTCATTGCCACAAAACGATACTGATTTCTGTATCTACTTTGACGCAACACTCTACTACTTGTAAATGACATGGAAATGTTAAAACACCAATTTCAGCAGGAATTCCCAAAATCATCACCTATAATGAAGTGTAAGAAATAGTTAGCGCAAATGGTGGTTCAGTATGTGTAACTGGTTGCCGGTGGATCAGATTTATATAGTCTTCTAGTTTGAAATTTAATGTAGGAATTCGGGAACATTTTGCTACTTTGTACTACTTTTGCTATTTGTCTACATTTTTACATTTTTTCAAAGTTCCAACTCTCACGCGTGTTTTTGGCGATCATTGTCAATAGAAATTTTTCCGGGAGGCTAAAATATGAATTTTTTTGTAATGTCCGATCTCTTCTGCTCCTTAAGTCTTCCACATGAGTTTAAACTTAAAACTTTCAAGTCATCGATGGGTTTTTTGTTGAAAAATATAATCTCAAAATTATATTTGCTGTCGTTAAATAAATATAGTACTTTTTTAGAAAAAAAAAAAAAAAAAAACTAATGAAATGTCATGCTACATATATCACAAATTTCTGATATTTGTAATGACTGAGAATGGTTGTAGAATAATATAATATACGTTCGCAGTGTTTCCAGTGGGGTACTTTTTAAATTCAAATTTCATGATTGGCAGCACTTTTTAAAGTGGTAAAATTTGTCATTTTTAATGACATGCAATTTAAGGCGAAAACAAGAGGAGTTTTACCATTTAGAAAAATGGTGTAAATCAAGAAATATCAATTAAAAAAACATAGCCCACTGGAAACACTGTACATTCCTATGCATTAATTAATGCTTAGTAAAACTTATTTCTAAAACACTATTGTTAAAATAGACAATTATGTTCTTAAATGTAAATAGCATTTTCCCTACTATGTTATATAGTTATACATAAACATTATGTTTAAAATAAATTTGGTAAAACACTGTGCTTGGCTGCTACAAAGCAAACCAAACTTCAATCCAATATTCAAACAAAAATATTCGTTCCCATACTAAGCTCTGTACTAGAAATTTCGTTTAAAATTTTAACAATATTGAAGACATTTTAACATCAATTTCTACAGCATTCCCTTTGTTTTCTGTAAAATGTAATGATATCAGGAAAATAATACGAGTAACTACTATTAGTCTCCAAAATCAGTGCACTAGCTCATCCATATTTCACAGTGTTGTTTATATTTTATATGATGTCACTCAACAAATAACTGTGAATTTCACAAATTTTTAAGTTATTTTTTCGTTCAGTTTTGAAAGACTTTTTCTACTACCCACATTTCACGATTTCAGTATACACGCAAACTTGATGAAACTCACCAGATAGTTATAAATTTTAAATCTAAGTTTTAGTTATAAATTTTAAATCTTTGTTATACATTATAGCAATCGATATATATAAATCCTATTTTTTTTTTTAAATAAAGAAAGAATGTGTGTGGATATATATAAGTATCCTTTTGTGAGTATCTCAAAGCCACAATTCAAATTGTGGTCATTTTTCGAAATGCCTACTGTCAAAATGCACCATTCATGGACTAAATAATATAAAAAGAGACTTAAACAATAAATTAGGTTTGGCTTTAAACTTCATTGTTACAATGCGCCTAAACTAAATGGACCAAAATTATTTAAAAACTAGCTACTAGTGAAATATACCGGCATGGCCACAATATTCAGTAATGGCTGAAGGTATAATACACAATTTTGAAAGATGTACTCGAAAAAAATTCTTGTAATTCAAATATCATTAATTTAAAAATTTCAGGCACCATTCTGTAAAATCTAATATACTCCTTGTGAGTTTTCGAATCTCTAAGATTTCTGGTTCATTCATATATGTAATTTTTATAAGCAAAATTCTTTTTTCTATGGGTATTTAAAATGCTCATCGATAAAAACGTACTGTACGAAAGGTTTTTTAACAGATTTTGGTATATTACAATCAAACTTTCTTAAAATAGTTTGCTTGATTAAAAATATCAGTTAATGAAAAATTAATGATAAAACTCATCAGCAGATAATCATACATTTTCAGTGTGAAAACCTCACACCTCCCTACTAATGCATATATACAGTAGACTTTAGATAGATCATCTATAGTTCCCATCATCTCTCATGTTGGACGTTAATACTGGGAATGAGACATAATTATGAAAGATTAACCTAAAAAAATAAAAATAAAAATAAGTGAAACGTCCAAAAATGAGAAAAAATTAATAATCACATGCAATAATGAAAAAATAAACACTGACCAGGCACAATGAAAAGAAAACAGTTAGAATAATTTTATACATTTTCAACCAGAAACCGAACAAAAATATTGAGTATTAGATAAGATGCCTGAAATTCGTAAATGGCCATCGGTTAAAAAGTAAATAACAAAGTGATTTAATATTTTAAGGTTGCGAGTTATCTGTCACATTTCGAAATATGACGAGAATATCCATTTGAAAAATTCTGCATGTATTCAAATGTATAATCATATGTAATCAAATGTATGTATGTATATAAAATATATCCAATTAATTCTAGCAATTTCACGTAATCCCCGATGGACCTCAAGTCTCGATGATTATATATTTTAATTGATAATGTCCTTTAACTTAACTCGATCACTTTTAAATGTATCAGAATTGCAACCTTTAACTTCATTTTCCTGAGTTTTAGATTTTTTTAAACATATTACTGTGTTCAAAATACAATATCTTCGAAATATTCATTTTAACTTTCTTTCTATTTGTTTTGGACTATTATTAAGTGCATTGCACAAAATTAGGTATCGAAATGTCAGTAATAAAAATAATTTATATCTAAAAATTTAAATTAATAGTAATTTTTCATATTTTTTTTTTATAAATATCAAAACATTTTATTTATTTTTTTAAATAAAAATATCATTTGAAATTTAATCTCTAGCTTAGGAGAATACATCAAAAAAGTTTGTTTTATTAAAAATTTCAAAAATGTAATGTGGAGGATAAAATTATTATCCTTCATTAAACCGTAAAATAATACAGTATAACATATATTGTGTATATGTACTGTGTATATATACTGTGTACATATATTGTGTATATAACTGTCGGATATCTCGAAAATGACTCATTTACACGGGTAGTTTCATTGAGATTTTTACTCCCATGACGAGATCTTTTCAAATATATAATACTCTTTATATATAATAGTTTCAAATATAAATAATACTCTTCAAAATCGGTTACAAACACTTCTTGCAATTCTCTAGTTAGTGACATTTTTGGTACTCTATATGACAATTTTCAGATACTTATGTTGTATAATGCCTGCTGTCATATTATTATTCAAATGTTTCGAATGATTTATTTTGTATGACTATTCAACGTATTGAAGAACGGTTATAGTAGAGCGGCTAGCTACTCTTGTATGAAGATACTCTATGCATGTGCAGAGTTTTGGGATTTTGGGAGCAATCGATGTGTCCTGAATTCAAGCATTTGTGCGTAAAAGAGACCTATTTTTCCATTCCTTTAAAATCAGCTAAGTGCATATGTATCTTAGTGAATCTGGTGGTCACGGTTATTTTTGCAATCATATATTAATTAAGTAAATGTGGCAGTAGATTGAGTCAGTGACTTTTAAACGCATCCTACTCTGGGGTCTGTGAGATCTCTCGTGAAATGCAAGCAAACTGTTGACTTGAAGCGGAGGTTGAGATAAACAGTTTAAGGAGTCTCAAGACTCTTAAACTTGAAAAAAAAAAAAAAAAAAAAAAAAAAAAGAGAAAAACGGGCCATTGTCTACATTGTATATCTTAAAATGTATATGATTAAAAAAATATAAGAGAGATGAAAGGTATAAGTATCTTCTTTCATTTCGTAAATGAAAAAAAAAGGAAGATACAGAATTAATATTTACAGGGGGCTCCAATCTATCAGACATTAGTCGAGCAGAAAATCGGTATAACAGCTTACGCGCAGGATTACAAAATAAATTTTGCAACTACAATGAAAATTTTAGATAAAAATTATACATCCTATTACATTAATTATCCTGAAGCTAAATAAATTTGTATTTTTTATATTTTTAATACACAGTTATATTTAGGCAATACAAAATTTTGAAATTTTCGACAGTATAATCGCCTAAATAAATATTATTTTGAACAATAAAAAAGAAATTTTATTTTTAGTTTATATACACTAACATGAAACATACATTTTGAAAATTTCATAAAAAAAAATATTCATGAGTTTTGAGATATCGTGAGCTTTATGCCAAAAAACATCATTTTGAGTAAAATGATTTGAAAGTTTCGGAAATGCCGCTTCAGCTACTCAGTTGAGTTGGCGCAATTCTAAAAGCCATAAATTCTATTCTATTTTGAATTTCAAGGAAACAAATATCAGTATATTCAGAAAAAAAAGAAGTTCAAGAAAAAAAAATTATTTAAAAAATTTTGAAACTTTAAGAACCTGAGGCCCCTTTGTCTTTGGCTTTGAGCCTTCTCCAGTTTTGTAAAAAGTTCCGATATATCCTTTAATAAAATGTCAGCGTAAGCTCGTGAATTACATTAAAAATGGTGTCATCTGCTAGAGTGAATTTCTTTTTTGTTTCCTGTAGAACTAATTTTGAGATTATTCGGAAGCCGAGTAAAGTTAGTTCCATTTAATAAGTTTTGTAAAGAATTACATCCTTTCAGTCTTTGATAAAATAGAGTTTATTTTTTATCGCCTTCATATCATCGCCTTCAACACTCTCAACTATTAATTTCCTTCTTACTCTTATAAATAAATTGTTCCTTTTAATTAAATATGTATCATAGTCTATTTTCCAGTTTACATACATGAAGTCACAATTTATTAACTAAATTGTATATGATTAACTCCTACTTTTATTATATCAAAAAGTGAAGTTATAAATTATTATTTACAAATAACGGTTTGATTTTCTTTATTTTTAATATGGGGTGGTCCACCAGTTGGTTCTTTTTTTTTTTAATCATGAATGAAAACGCATTTTTCTGAGTGAAAATCGAAATTTTTTATTGAACATTGGTATATGCTATTTATGTATGGAATACATTATCGCACATGCGGACACTGTGGTTCCGGTTACATGCCATCATCGGAACATCAAAATTGTCGATGGCTTTTCCAAGAATGAGTGAATGCAGGGCCAAAATTTCACCTCGGATGTTACGTTTGAGGACTTGGATTGTGCGGGGGACATTGGCATACACTTGTCTTTTCAGAAATCCACAAAGAAAAGATTCCATTGGAGTAAAATCGCACGATCTAGGCGGCCTTTTCACTTCAGAAATTCTTGAAATTACGCGATCTGGAAATTTCTCGTTTAATAAGATGATATTTTGTTGAGCAGTGTAGAAGTAGTTTAACTAAGAGTTTCTTTATTTAAAAAGATAAAAATATAAATATAAAATTACTGACTATGATACGTGTTAACGTTGATCATTTTAACTTTCTAAAGTAAATACAGAAATTAATGAAACTATAACTCATGTCTTTTTACAAATTTATGATCACTATTATCAAATCGAAATGAAAACTCATTGCCTTAAAAAAGATTGTCTGTTTATACATAACTAATTTTTTGGAGGGTTTTAAAGGGACTATATAGTTTAATTAATTTTAATATTAATTCTCCTCTTTTTTTGTGCAGTCGCTTTAGATCAATATGTCAGTGTCTAAGAATCTTTTAAACTAAAAACTATTAGCAATTTAATGTTATAAAAACAATTTATCAAACTTTGCAAAATAAGCTTTTCTTTCATTACAAAGAATCGCTGCATTTTAAATTTCCACTTGTGAAATGCCTTTTTAAATGCTTGTGGTATTTGGATATTTTGAAAACATTGAATTTTTTAGACAATTATTAAATAATCGACTTTTGAAATACTATAAAAAATAAATAAATGTTTTAAATTATTCTTAATTTGTTGCCACTATTCCAATGGTGAAATATTTTATTTTTCTATAGAATTCCTCTTTCAATTAATTAGACGTATTAGTTTGTTACATATTTTTAAATATTTACTGTCGATTAAAACAATACCTATCACAAAAAATTATAACAAGTGAAAACAGTGTGTAGAAGAAGTATTAGAAATTTTCAAAAGGATCTCTTTAATATTTCAAGAGATTCGATTGAAAACTTCGAGTGAATAAGAGGTTATTTTTCTACGTGTCAGAAAATTTTAAAATTAGCATGCCTGTACATTTTTTTGTTTAAAGTCAACGTTTCCTATGGATGTTTAAATAATTAACTGTTTAATCAAATATTATCAAAAACGAAAGATCAAAATGCATTTTTAACATTAAATTGAAACACAACAATGACGAATTTTTGTCATTCTGATTTGTGGATAGTGAGATAATGTTCCTTGAAAGTGTATATTACCGTGATATCCCATGGAAATCAAATGTAGTCTTCCATTAGAACATCTTCTGGTTCTCCAAGCAGCACTCACAAAGGGTACTTCTGGATTTTCAAAGGCTTTATAGCCGACAATTCAATGTACTTTTCGGAAGCTGCAACCGATACTTTTCTGGAATATCTTTTACAATTTTGCTTAAATGAAACCCAGTGGAATAGTTGTCATCATGTCTGGCTACCACACGGCAGTCCCGAATTCGGTACCGAGCTGGGTATGGTTCACACACACTTTTATCCCTTTAGGGTTGATAAAATGAGTACCAAGAAAGCTTGGGAACTAAACACTGAAGGCTGAAAACATGGCCAGTTCATATGCTGCATATCTCCTTGATTCCCAGGGTTGAGGGCTGTAGACTTTGATCCTTATAGGAGCGTAAAGACACAGTTTTTATGATTTGTTTAAATATAGTTTATCATCCAATATGATGCTTAGATATTACCTACAATTCCTAAGCATACTAATCACCAAAATATTAGCATTCTGTACAATTACTGCTTTTATACATTGCCCAGAGCAAGCATATATTTATATATATTTTACATATTATTGTTACATTCAGGGTTGGGCAATTTGTAAGTCCGATTATCTGCAATTAAATTACAGTTTAATAGTATGTAATTAGATATAGTTAAAATGACATGCCGTAAGGAATTCTTGCAGTACTGTAACCGGAACCACCTCCTTCTCATTATTGGACAAAATTTCTGCGTTTGAATGAGGGTGACGATAATAAATTACATGCAATTTACCTGGAATTACACTGCGGATAATTGAAGTGCTGAGTGGATGAACATGTTCTGCTACATTTTCTATTTCTTTTTATCTTTTGGATGAAAGCGTTATGAGGTAACCTATAACATGGTGAAGCTAAAATACTAAGATTCTATTTAGTATTGAAGATTTAAGGGGTCTCAGGACTCTTAAAGCTTTAAAATTTTCGAAATTTTAGTTTTTTTAGAGGTTAACCTCCTATCTTTTCTGAACATTTTGATATAATTGTTTCCTTGAAATTCCTATTAGAACTGAAGTTATGGATTTTACATTTATACACGTTCAATAGCTGAAGCGTCGTTTCGGAAACTTTGAAGCCATTTTTCTCCAAATGACGTTTTTGGGCATAACGCGCACGATATCTCAAAAAGTTATGAATATTTTTTCATGAAATTTTCAAAACATATGTTTCATGTCATTCTGTATAAACTGAACCTAAATTTTCCTTTTTATCGTTCAAAACAATATTTTTTTAGGGGATTATACTATTGAAATTTTCTTAATTTTGCATTAGCTAAATACAACTTTGTATTAAAAATACAAAAAAGCTTTAAATACAAATTTATTTAGGTTCAGGGTAATTATTACAATCTGAAGTATAATTAAGCACCAAAATTTTCATTCTATTTGCAATAATTATTTTGTAATCGTGCGCGTAAACTGTTATGACGACTTTTTGCTCGTCAAATGTCTAACAGTTTGGAGCCCCCTATAAATGCTAATTCTGCATCTTATAATTTTTAAAATACATGAAATGAAAGAACATACTTATATCTTTCATTCCCAATTAAAATTGTGTCTTCAAATTAAATACATTTTAAGATATTAAATATTAAAAATGGTCTTTTTTTTTCATTTTTTTTCCAATTTTAAGAGTTCTGAGACCCCTTAAGACATTATTCATTAATATTTTATATTTTAATATTTAATAATGTCAATAATATTAATAATTTTTAATATTTGAAAATTAAATATGAATAAGTTCTAAGAGAGAGTTCTTTCTGAGAGAGTTTAGTACCATACCTGTTCATATTTGAAACACATGGTATCAACCAGAAAATGAATCATTAAAATTTACAGCAAAAAACCTTCACCTCATATTTCTTGAAATGTAATTTTTTGTTACTTAACGTGTTCTTCCACTTACCTCTTCAATTGAGATTACACATTTGCCCAACTCTGATTACATTTCTTTTAATAATTACCGAAATTCGTGGTTCTAGTTTAGCACGTGTGTGCTTTTGTAACATGCATTAAAGGATACCCAAGTAAAAGAAAAAAAAAAGTCCAAAAGTTGCTTTCAAAAGTTTATTACGAAAAAAAGGTAAATACGTCTTTAAACAAAACAAAACAAAACACAAAAAAGACAAAAAAAATGGTACATGTTTTATAAAAGATGAAAATATCATTTGTAAAATTATTCATCACTGTTTAAAAATTACTTTATCGGATAAAATATTTTAAAAGAAATTTCAACGCTTAGTTATTTAAATAAATATATCTTTCTGTAATATCTATTTCTAGTGACATTTTCTTCACATTATCAGAAAATCTTTACATGCATAAAAAGAGGCAGATTTTTTTAAGCTAAAATGTGTTGCATTGTTACAAAAATATCTCAGATTTTCTTTTAAAACACTCTTGCATTTAAGAAATGAATTAAAACTTTTGTTAATGTCTTAAAATAACATTTTTTTTTCAAAATGAAACAATCCGTTTTGTTTCAGGAGAGGATACAAAAGAAACAATTTTGATTCAAAGCCATTAACGTGAATGATTCTCATTTTGAAGAAAAAAAGTAAATTTTAAGCAAAAGCTTTCCATTATTTTAGAAACAATACTTTTATTTTAAGAAGACATCAATCACGTTCTTTTTTTTCGACGACATAATGTATTTTTATTTTCTCCTGGTTGGAACTTTTTTCATATAAATTGATCGTTTTTGTATAATGTTTCCAATAAATTATATTAAAAAAAATCATAAAATTTCTTATTTATATACTGCATAATTGAAGACATACGTTTAATTTTTAATTCATCGAGCCCAAACACAAAGTAATATGATTTAATATTTATAGTGTTTGCCTTCCGTCTATCAAGAGCATCCATTTAGATAATAAAAATGAATATCGTATCAATAAAATACAATTCATTCTTTCATATTTTCTGTTGTTCCTTTAATTGTTTTATAGTAAACTCAATTATAAATCAGTAATTTAATTGTATTTTGGTAAACGTGTGTAAAAATCTACGGGAAACTATTTATTGACAGTAATAATTTTAATAAAAAAGTAAAACAAAACATATTTATAATAATATATGCTGTTTTTATTTCATTTCTTTCACAATTTATGTAGGAGAGACTAGGCAGGGTTGACCTACCCTTCAGTTTTCATATTTAAAAAAAAAATCAGAGTTTTGCCAATTTGTGGCAAAACAATCTACTGAAATGCCCAAACATTAGATTTTGCTTCGTGTAGATAGTAGAAAAAGGTGTTGAAAAATCAATTGTGAAATGTTTTCAGCTGGAAAAGTGTATTTTTTGGATACATTTTGTAAGATTTTATCAGATAAAAAATATCATAGAAATTTAAGTAAGTATGTTTTAAGTAAGGCAGACATAGTGAGCTTTCATTCCAGGCATAAAGATTGTGCAGTAAATTTAGGCTAAACATTACCATGTACTATAACTTAAAAAGAAGCTTGACCCAATTAATGTGATGGAGGGTTGACCAGATGGTCAAACCTACCTTAATTAAGTGTTTTACGAAATCTTTTTAGTATGCACTGTACATAATGAAGAATTAATGGTGATATTTTTGAAATAAGGAAAATTTATTCTGTAAAGCTACAGTGAAATGTAGTGATCGAAAGCAAAAGGTCCAAAATCGATTAAAGGAAGATGTGAAAAATTGCTATAGAAAAAAGAGAAAAAAAATATATTCAAATATAAAGTGGAAAGTCAAAGGGAAATTTATTTATTTTATATGATACACATATTAGGTAATTTTAAAGAATTGAAACGAATAAAACGGATGTAAGCAGCACGCTTAAGAAATGCTAAGTGTTCATGCCTCTTCAGAATACCATAACATTGATCGAAACACATTTGGAAGGTATGTAGACAAATTTCACCAACACAATGAGATGAAGTCAAGCTATGGAGTAACTAGTGATGCCAGGTCGAGCGAGTGTCGCAAAAAGTGGGCGTTTAAAACGGAATTTTCTTGTCTGCCATGAATTTCGTCTAAGCGGGTTTGTTAACACATCAAAATTTCCCAAATAATTTTTAATAATAATAAAATAATTTAGTAAATATAGTATCAAATCATGTGTTTTTTGACTGATTTTATTTCCCTTAACAAATATTTAATTATAAAAAAAGTAAGTCAAGCCTCCGATATGTGGGGAGCCTTGACACATTATTTTCTCATGATTAAAATCAATCATTTTTCAAGTTTCTTATATATTTCACTTATGTCTCTATTTAATTTTAATAATTGATTGCATAACGAATAAAATCATACTGAAACTTTATTTTAGATTAAATATTTAAAAATAAAAATCATTTTGTAAAGAATGGGTCGACTCCCCCCCCCCCCCCCCCAGTCTTTCCTACTTTTTTCTATAGTATTCTCAGTACGTGATGTTTAATTTATGCTCTAAATATGTTGTTCAATTTCTTTAATAATATTGAAAGAGTGAATACATTTATGGGATATACAAATGGACAATATTTTGTGTTGCAATGTCAATGCTTGAAGTTAGAATCTTTAAAAAAGCTTTATGTATATAAAGTATAAAGTACGCTTATGTGTTAAGGAAAAACGGAGGACACACATTGAACTATTAAAATAAGTTCAAATCTAATGATAATTGGCAGTGTCCTCAATTACTTCAATTAAAATTGAAATGATCACCTCCTCCCTTTGGATATTTTTATTATGTGGTGAATGCTACTATGATTTGAAAATTCTTACACATAATTTTATTTTCAGTATAAAAGAAAGGCTTATGCCAGTGGCTCCAATACAAATTTAAAATGTTTTATTCATGATAATATTTAATATTTATGTAAAGGAATTTAAAGGGGGGGAAATAATAAAATATCATCGAAACATCAGACCACCATAGCAAATAAACTGCTGTCCGCCAACAAAATCTAATAAATGAAAATTAAAATTAATGGATTTGGGCAAAAACTATATGAAAAGGAAGACATTTCTCAATATTTAGCAAAAATACTCTGTTGAGGGCCATCACATTCCGATGTCTTATTTTCTTCTTGTGTTCTCAAAGTTTTCAGTACTTCGTGATCAGGAATACGGTTTCAAAGTTTAATTAGTCATACAGAGTTTTTAACGCATTTTATGGCTTATGTGCGATCGGAATTTTTTAATTTATTAGAAAATTTATTAGCAACTTTTGCGATATTGCAATTAAAGGAACTTATTTTCACCCTCCCCCTTAAAGATAGTGTATAAATGTCATCTAACGCCTTAGAAGTCCTGCAGGTAGTAACACTCACTGGACTGTTTAAGCTACAAAATGAAATGAGATGGCTTTTGTGACCACAATTACATGGCAACAGAACGTTAAAACAAGAAAAGTAGGCATTGTCACTGATTGTGAAGGTGACTAATGCTAAAAAAATAGCACAATTAATTTTCATAACTGAATGCTCTACCAATCAGTTAAGTTTCACTCATAAAATTTGTAAGGTAGTTTTATATTAGAAAGAAGTTTAATATCCTAGTTTTTCAGATTTTGTTACTTAGTTCCTTTCGGAATACTAATTAGGAAAAAACTGCCAAAATCAGGCTTAACACAGTTTTTGATAAGCTGTATAAAAAGAAAAGTTTTCAAGATTTAAATTTCTAAAAGAATTAACCCTGTGAAAGGTTTTTCATGAAAAAAAAAAAAAAAAAAAAAAAAAACATTAAGGTAAATCTGATTTATTTCATTTAAGTTTTGATTCCTCTTGATTCGTATAAAAATAAAGCAGGTATAGCATTTTCTATGTGAAAAATGGATTGACCTTTTTAATAATCCTAAAATTATTCTAAAATCTTTAGTAAATCAAACACTTTTTATAAATAGACTTTTCTAATTTTTAATATAACGTTTTTTTAAAAATAATTCATTAAACTAAAACAGTTTATCGATATTCTACATTTAGATATTAAAATAAATACCTGTGAGTTTAGAAACTATTTTTACTGTTATACCATTCATTAATGTTTTAGAAAAGCACATTATGCATAAAATGAAAACAAATAATAAAAGTTAAATGTATTCCATTGTTATAACTATAAAGAAACTTCTCTTTTAAAATACTTTTCAATATTCAACATAAAATAATGATATTGTTCAGGTTTTAAAATAATTTTCCTTTAAAATGAAATAATCCTTTTTGTACTAGGAAGGATAAAAAGGAGGCTATTGAGATTTAAACCCATTAACAGGAATAATTTGGATTTTAAAAAATCATTTAAGCACAAGCAACATATTTTTCTGGAGGCAATATTTTTTTAATAAAAGCATCAATCTTTTTAATTAAGATTTTTCCCTTGTAATAACAAATATTTTGTTATTAAAATTTTAAAAAAAGTTATGTAATAAGCATATTAAATTAGCAAGTATAAAATACATTAAGAAATTCTTCCTAATCTGTATTTTACTTAATTGTGAAGACAATTTTCTTATTAAGATGATATAATACACACACACACACACACATATATATATATATATATATATACATATATAATTTTTTTGTTCTAGTTCGAAATATTGAATTAAAGGATGCATTTATGAATTACTTTTTGCAGCAAAAAATAATAATCAATGCATAAAACCCTTAACGGTTTAAAAATTTGTAACGCAGCACATTATCTTAGTGCTATAAGAATTTTAAATATGGAACTTAAAATAATGATATCAAATTTTAAGTGACGCTATGCTATTAATTAATGTATAGACATTTAGATTATTACATACATTTATATCATATACATTTATATTATTTATTTCATCATTTTATTTTTGTTTTATTTATAATTGCATGTGTAAGAATTATGTTAAATTTAAAAGAATGTATAAAAATTTATTCATTGATTCTTTATCATTCACATCTTTCATAAATTCAAAGTATGAGTTTTAAAATATATGATATCAAAATTTAAGTGACGCCTTGATGTAGCTTTAAACAATGTTTTAAAATTCAATTTCAGTTGTTTTCGGTTTGGCTAAATATATTTACACATGTAACCAAAACTTTTAATTTACCAATACACTGTTCAAAATATCACTCTCACTTAATCTATGCAATGAACTGTAAAGTATTTATATGAAAAAAAAATGATTTATATTTTGTGCCACGCTATCCAAAATCAAAAGTAAAATTTATGTAAATGATGTTTGTGCGTAATATTATCGATTTGCATACATTTCGTTTAGTTTGGATACAGTGACGCAGAGAAATCCTTTACATAAATTTTACTTTTGATTTTGGATAGCGTGGCACAAAACAGAAGTCAATTTTTTTCATATAAATACATTACAGTTTTTTTAGAGTTAGAATAACAACATGTTGTTTTTTTTTTTTTTTTTTTTAAATAAATGTAGTGGAAGAATAACGGCCTGTTTTTTTTTCTTTTTTTATTATAAGGGTAATGGAAACAATAAAAACACATAATTTAAATTTATATACCGTAGAAAAACAGAAATGTATTTGTGTTAAAAAATGTTAATAAAAAGAAACTGCTGTGGACTGAAGAAATACAAAGTGCGTATTTTCTTTTCCTTATAATTAAATCTGAAAAATTTTAAAATTAAAATTCTCTCTCTGTAAAAAATTAATGCGTAAAAATGTGCTTTTATTTATATTTGTATTTTTCATGTATTTGATCTATCTATCATTTTTAAAGTTCCATTTACCGAATGCTTTTCGATTTTAAAATATTCTTTTTTCCATCTTATGTAAAAGTTGGCTTTCGGCGGACCTTAAAATCCTTTCCCTTTTCGCGTCAGGCAGATTCCGTGTTATGGTGTACGTATTAATGTTATTTTTAATGGATTCGCCGGGACTTGAAAGTCTTTCCGCGGTAGGCAGGTTTCCGGCTCACACAGAGTCCGCCTTAGGCAGATTTCACAGCATTTTTACTGTCTGAAAAATTGTCATGAAATAGTGATATGTGTTTTTTTTTTCAAGTAAGTTAAATAGCCCCCTCTACATTTTTCCTAAATATATGTGTGAATGTTTAATAATCTGTTTGTATGTGGGTCAATAGTCTTTATTACTTCCCCCAATTTAAACTTTCCACGTTCCATAGTTTACGAGTAACATGGCTGTGACAGACAGACAGACACAGGAGTGATCTTATAATGTTTCCATTTATACTTTTTAAGTACGGAACCCTAAAAATTAGTTAAGACAGCATAAACTTTTATGAACAAATCACTTTCAACAGAGATAATTTTAAAATCAGTTTATCCTAATCTAAAGTACCCAAGTATACTTAAATAAATATGAAACAAAGCTGTTCTGAAATGAAAAGCTGAATTTCATTAAGTTTGCAAATAAAAATAAAGAACTAATTTATAGTAGCAATGAATACGAAATTTCAAAATTAGGCTGCTACACCAACTATTAGAACATGTATCTCACATAAAATTATAATTATGATTTACGTATATATATATAAGCATAAGGAATTTATAATTAATGATAATCGTCTTTAGCTAACTGCATTCTTTTCTTAATGTCCAACTCTTAAAGAAAAAAATCAAAATAAACCAATACATTTTTATAGAAACATAAAATCACATTTACTTTATTAACTGGCTTAAAAAGGTAAAAAAAGAAAAAAATGCTTGCTGCTTCAAAGAGGACAGACCTCGCAACCTGTATATTGCAAGGCTAGTGCCTAACCGACTGAGCTACAGAAGGTACGTAAACTTCCCACTAAAAGTTGATCAGAAGAAATTAAGAATACATTGGCGCATTTTCCGTGAAATTCCCATAAATGGCGGGAAAATATAGTCCGATTTTTCATGCTTATTATATAACGAATAAGAGTCTTCCTGGAAGCAAACATGGTCTTATTCGGCTCATCTAAAATAGATTCATATTATATATTCATTTTAATAAAATCGCCTATATCATTTTCGGAGGGAAAATAATGTCTATATAAAAGAAAGCTAGAGTTTTCCGGAAAGAATTGTTATCTTATTCCCTTCACATAAACCAGATTCATATTATATATCAATTTAAAGAAAATCGCCCGAGCCGTTTTCGCGTAATCGAAATTAGGAATTTGTGACATCGCTTTTGCTTTAAAAATGGGTATTTAGATCTCAAAATATACTGCACGTTGAAATGTAAAAATTTCAGAGTAGGATTAGACTGCAGATATAAGACTGTTTTAAAAAATTCAGAATAATAAGAGCTATATTTGCTGAGTTATTGAAAGGTGGCTTTTCGCGTTTTCTTTGAAATCGAGTTAGGTGTATATATGAGTTTCGCCATCTACGAATTATACGATACGATACGATACGACTATAAATTCTACGATACGATACGATACGATATTAGGCATAAGGCTGCGTGACTGGAATACTATCGTCTCCCATTGCAATTTAGTTTAGAAAATTGTAGAAAATTCCTCAAACCACTCGCGGGTCACCACCATGGAACTGACATATCCTTAAAATAGTGAAATTGTGAAGCTTCAACTGTAACCACTTTCGCTACGGTTTTAATGTCGCCTGTACAAATGTCCACCAGTAAATTTAAATAGGAATTTTCTCTTTATT
This sequence comes from Maratus speciosus, assembly GCA_963932465.1. NCBI lineage: Eukaryota > Metazoa > Arthropoda > Arachnida > Araneae > Salticidae > Maratus > Maratus speciosus. The sequence goes on along the minus strand of OZ010786.1, from coordinate 536,933,110 downwards.
TAAACGCCTTATTAATTCAAAATTTCAGTCATAAATAAAGGCTAAAACAGATATTCATTGTTACTGATGGAAGTTTTATTCCGCGCTAGTCAGGCCATGCGTTTCCGCATATTGTGACAACTTACACAATCTCCTATTAGTGTCAGTGAAAAAGAATATAATATCTAGGCAATCTTCCACCAGTAAAGACAAGTAGGAAATTTAACAATATCTTTGAGAAATAAAGCATTTTTTTTTCAAAATTTATTGGTGGAAGCTTGCTTCGGCAATAATCAGAAACTGTTGATCCGATGTAAAAAATGCCGCCATCTTGTGACAACCTCCTCAGTTACTTCACTCACAACTGGTAAACAATACACTATATGTCTCCTCCTCTTTATTCATAACTCCATTTTCGCAATCATAGTTGATCAACGCTTGTCCTTGATAGGAAATAAAGATGAGTAACCTTTTTCGTCGTAAACATTCTTTATGAACACTTGCTTACATTAAAACTTTTTATTAGTGTTATTAAATGCCGTAGAATTTAAATTTTTGTGGTGTGTTTATATTGTTATTGAATATAAAGGATGTTGTAGGAAGAAGAAGAAAGCCTCGAAAGCCATTTTCTTATAATTGCGGGTGGCAACATTAAAGTTTTTTAACATTGAATGTTGTACGAACGAAAACAGTAGAATGTGAACGCTGATTAGTTTATTGTAATAAAGATAAATGTCAGAATTGACAATTTGAAACAAAATCTAATTTAAAATGTAAATACTGTATGTAAAGGGCTCGTATAGCTATTTTGCTTTATGTTGATTCAAGATATTATGCAATATAGAACAACCAAAGTTTTGAAACACATCATCTGCATTTGGCATCAATTCCATCGAAGTCCTTAATTTGTTCTCAATTTATTGTTTTCACAGGTGTATATTTCTCTGCCTCTGACAGGTTTGTGTTCCCCTTTATCCTGAAACATCTTTCGAACTGAGATCACTACAACTCTGCTAGTGCAATAAGTAATAAGCTGCTGGTAAGTTGGCATAGTAAAATGACCAGCCCAGCCTAAATGTAGACATTCGATAACAGGTGGTAACTCAGTGGTGAAATATGTAAGTTATTTAGCTTAACTCGAAAACTAAAAGCGGTAGAAAAAAAATGTGCATAACATGAAATTATGCCTCACATTTAAAAATAAATGTATTAATAAAAAAAAAATACGTTTCGACATCGGCTTAAATAGTCAACTGTTACGTGCAAAAGGGTGGCATTTTGCATATAATGAAGACAAATGATGTGATTTATTGTTCTTGTTAACGTATTAAAACTGACTTGTTTTTTATATGTCAAACAACGATGTAGGGAAAGGAGTATAAAAACGCAAAATTTAAGTACACTTTCCTTAAATGTAAATATTTTGACATTTGTATGTTCGATAAAAATGAGTGAATTTAAATTTGAAAATTCCTCAGTGAAATACTTGAAGGGAAAATTTTTATATTTGCCTTTGTGTTCTTAGATAAAACTTTAACAAAACACTTGGTTATCTAAAAAATTAAATGAACACATTGACGTTTTAATTTCTGATAGTGCAGTAAGATAAAAAAACCTTTGTGGCAAGCATACATTTCTCTAAGTGATGAACAATAAAAAAAATAACAGTTACATTTTCCGTTAAATATTGCATCATGTTTTAAATTGCACTACATTTTTTTTTTTTTTATTTAAAATGTTATTTGTATTGTTAAATTCTGATATTCTTGTCTTATTATGGTATTCTTTGAATATTAAATATTGTTATAATTTTAAAGGTATTATTCCTGGTCTGAGATATGAAGAAACGTAATTCATTTATAAATTATTGCATTTATAAATAATTTATACTTTTACAAACCATTAAACTTATTTAAGTATTTACTTTGCAATTCAAAAATAAATATTTATCATTAAAAATTTATATTGCTGACAAATTTAGACAACAACATATTAACTATTAATTAAAGTTTAATTATAATACGGCAAACAATGATGTATTGTAGGTAATTTAATTATTATGGTTACGCCTTATTTCTCGTGAAATGCATTGAGTATTTGTTACCATAATTAAAATAACTACAAAATCATTTCAGTTGTCAGCGTTGGTTCAAATAGAATTCGAGCAGCAGTGTTATATTTCTAATTACAATTTAATTGAAGAATGGAATCAAAATTAATTATAAATAAGATTCTCTTTTGATATAAATTAAGATAAAACTAAGCAAATAATACTGAAAAATATTAGAAATTCATTTGTTAAATCCATCTTTACAATAACAAATAGTAACAAAAAAAAGTTGGATTTCCAAACTAATGTTTTCAGATTTTTATAATTCGCCCACACACGCACACACACACACACACACACACACATATATATATATATATATATATATATAATGTATTCAGAACAATTTTTTAATGAGTAGAAATATTATAAATAAAGCAAAAAATAAATTCAAGATTGTTAAAGACTTGAATTTCACAAAGGTTTTGTATCACTTTTGAATAGTACGAGTGTATTTTAATTTTTCCGTTTTCAATTTCAGAAAATACGTTAAATTTGACTTGCATAATTAACACTACAAAGAAAAAAATATTTGATTTCAAGAATTTAGGAATATAAGAATATTTTTTTTTTCCAATCTAGAAAGAACAGATATCAAGTTTGAAATTGTTCCCAAGTATATTTTTAATTCCAAGTATTTTCAAACTATTAACGGATTGAAAAACAGAAAGTCTGGGAATTTCAATTCGTAATCATTTCTAATATACGAAAAACTATTTTCAAATTGAAAAATAATTTTCTTTCATCAAAGTTTAATTCGATTAAAAATCAAAGAGTTCGAGTAATTTATGTGGAACTCTAAAAATCTCTGAAAACAGGTAAATTGAATATTTATATTTATAAAGGCAAATTTAAAATGTTTACTTGATGATTGAGAGCACCCGGAACACAGATATTCCTTGTTGAGAAAAGTGATTAATAAAATTAAAAAAAAAAAAAAAAAAATCAATAACCCTAAAATCTATGAACGACAAAATATTTTTTTAATCAGAAATGCTTCATTAAATATCAGGAATCACTTGTTTCGCATATTATGTAGCTGAAAATACGGTTTTCGGAGTATTGGGTAACACAAAAGAGGGTGCATAACACTTTCTAAAAAGTCTTGTCAGATAATTTTTTTCTATGTGGTTTTTAATATCATAACAGATTTTGGATTTAACTCCATTTTTAGAATTTAGCTAGAATGTAGAACTATAACATTTTTTTCATCAAATATTAAACAAATGCGAAAAAAATTGTTTTCTTTAAAGAAGAAAATTATAGAAACCTAAATAAAGTTGGATAAAATGTTAAAGTTCAGGACTACATTAAGATATAAAACTTTCTTTGAAGTGATGGATGCTTTCTATCAACATATTTGTTAAATGTCAGATTGTAGATGAATAATCTTCCAGACTTATAAAATAAATTTAGATATATCTAAAAATAACCTTTCATGGGATAAACAAAGAATAATAGACATGTGAAAAGCGCAATAGTTTGCAAATGATAAATAAAAATATGGGAACTAATTTCACATTTTAAGTACTCTTTAAATATTTGAATAAAAATATATTTTATGAGTGCACAACTGATATAAATTTATTCGTCAAACGATTTGTTGAGAGCTGTTTTTATGAGTGGTGGGCTAAATAAAATAGTATGTATATAAAAAGTTAGTTTTGAATGTATGACACAACAATGAGGTCGAAATAATACGCACAAATAAAATAATTAAACTAAGCATTCAGATGCTATTAGGGCGTCAAATATGACACTTGTGATTGCAAAATGGGAAGATTACCAAATGGACACACTTCCACTAATAAGGAAGATTTTTGGCTGTCATATTGGATGGATATGGAATTTATATCGGGTGGTATATCTATTAGTTTTTTATTATTATTATTATTATGTAATAAAACGCATTTTTATGAGTGAAAATAGAAATTCTTTTTTGAACATGGAAGACGAGTCTATGCTATTTATGTATGGAATACAATATCGCATATGTGGCCATCATGACTCCGCTTACATGCCATCATCCGAACATCAAAAGTGTAGATTACTTTTTCCAAAATGAGTAGATCTACGGCCAAAATTCCTTCCCGGATGCTACTTTTGAGGTGTTGGATTGGGAGAGAGTCATTGGCGTACACTTTACTTTTCAGAAACCCCCAAAGAAAATAATCCATTGGGGTCAAATCGCACGATCTTGGCGGCCAATTCACATAAGAATTTCTTGAAATTACGCCAGCTGGAAATTTTCCGTTCAATGGTTGATGGTTTGACGAGCAGAGCATGCCGTTGCACGGTCTTGGGATACAAATGGCATACATTATTACAAATTGCATACATTTCACAGTTGAACCAACAATTGGAAGAATGGAATAAATCCCCAAAAAAATAAGAATGGAGATAATTAAAAACAACTTTATAACTTTTTACTTTCAACTTATAGGCTCATGTAATATCAATGATAATGAAGAAAATATAAAATCTGATTTATTTACTAATAGAGCTGGCTGAAATATATAATATTCATTTACATATGTGTGTGTAAATGTGTTGGATTTATTCCCTTCTTCCAATTTATCATATACTATATACAAAATAATTTGAAATAATAACCAATATAATGACAAAAACTATTTATTTATTAGAAAAACGTAAGGATACTCTATTATTCATCTCTTTCTTCACTTTTGGATCTTGTAGTTCTTGTAGGGATGTAGTTATATATTATAGGGATGTAGTTATAACATCATAAAAATCTTTGAATTCGTCAGGAATATATTGGATTATTTTTTGTATGTCGTTCATTTTTTCTCATTTATGGGTATTTTAGTAACATATGCCGGAGTTTCTGATATTTTCGGGTTTGAATAAGGTTTTTGGAGCAAAAATGTAGCTTTAATGAAACTATCGATAAATTCAGAACATGCCAAGTAGCCTTTATGACTTGAATTATACTCAAAGCTTCTATATTGCGAAATCTTGAATGTTGTTGCCTTGTCTAATGACTTACAGCTTTTCTTGAAACATCGCTGCCATGAGTTTTTAAAATCAAGTATGTCGTTAGAAGTAATGGGTTTAACTGAAAAACCCCTAATTTTTGCTTCCAAAATATGATTATTATATTCATTTGGAACGTAAATTCTGTCTTTTCTCCTAATGAGTCTTTTAGCGGTCCTGAAATTTCTGTCATACTGTAAAAAGTAATGGCCGCGCACAGAAAAGTATTGATGTATTAGAAAAGTATTGATGTATTTTCTCAAAACGATCCGTTACAACAAGAGTGAGAAAGAATCTTATAAGGGTGTTATTTCTATTTTGTCCCCCGCAAGCATCGCTAAAAACGTATAGTTCTTTGACAGAGGGATCCATGTTCTGTATAGTTTTCCACAATAAACTGCATACTTCATCCGGGACCCGTTTAGCTTCACCCTCATGGTAAGTGTAGAAATCAGCTGAGTTGGTCTTTAAGTCGTGAACGCAAAACACATAAAGCCATAGTTTTCTTAAATAAAACATTTTCGTTTATCGAAAAAAAAAAACAGGCAAAAAGGAACACTATTTCTATACTCGTACAGTTGATAGTTGGAAGAAGGGAATAAAGGAAGGATTTGTTTCCTTCTTCCAACTAACTATTTTTATGGCCGCGTGAATATATACTAAGCGAATGGTTTTGCTTCTCTTTTCTTCGAACTCACAACCAAGCGCTACGTCTAAAGAATGTAAAAGTGTAGAAAAATGAATGTGTCAAAAAGTGGCGTTAATTCCCTTCTTCTATAGATGGATCAGTTCATACATGCATGGCACATGACAACTGACACGAATAATCTGTGAAATATTCATAGTTCAAAAAAGAACCAACAGATGGACCACCCTGTATAAGATGAAAATTTCAATTAAAATTTACTGGGGAAGATTGCCCCGTTGGTAATCCGGACCTTTTTTAATCAGAAGTTTCATACTTAATGACTTGACACTTTTGTTTAGAAAATGTTTGTCCAATGAAGCCAAATATAATGAATGCCATTAAGTCTTATAAATATAAAGTATAACAAAAAATTTGCCTAACAGAAAAAAAAAATCATTTTGTAAATTTAGAATTGGAAAACAAGTGAAATAGATGTTTAATTTGTATATTCATATTTATGCTTTGCATTCTTTTAAAAAATGTTAGTGTATTTGTGAGGCTATAGTTTTCCATTCTACTTCTCGAAAATTATTTTTCAGTTTAATAATTACTGTAAATGGAATTTGTTTATAACTGAGTTATTTAGAATCTACAGTTATATGAACTACAATAATTATCGCATTTTGGAAAAAGAAAATTATTAAAATTATAGAGTCATTCCATGTCAATTCAACCAGACCTTGTAACCCGATCCCCACGGATTTGGATGAAACTCGGTGTATATACTAATTCTATCATGATATGAATACATCAGAAATTTTTCCTTCCTAGACGTCATAGTTTGTGAGATATGGGGGGGTCCAATTTTTGGATTTTTCTCAAATCGCACATTTCTGAGTCTGAATATTTAGACTCCAGTTCCATTTTCAAAAAAATTGTTTCTCTGGATCTAAAATGCGAATCATCTTAAAAATATCACAGTAAGTACATCAAAAGATGAAGATTTTAATAAAAAAAATATTTAAAAAATTTATTTTAAATATTTAGGGCCAAAAAATTAAACCAAAGTTGAAAGTTTTAGTTATTTTTCCAAATTTTTATGACTTTACGAAAAAGGCTCTACACAAAAAGGCAAATGAAATTTCCAATTTCTTTTTGTTTTAAATAAAAGTTTACACTTTCGGCTTGCTATTTATGAAATAAAAATGATGTCTTTCTCATGGCTTATGCAAATTTTTTGACTTATTTTGGGATGCTGTACCTATCAAGAGATAAATATCTTTAACTTTGCTTATGGTACCTAATTAAGTGCTGCACATTTTAAATATAAATTTATTAATCATTTTGATTTATTTCCTAAAATGAACCCTTAAAATCAGACTGATTTATTTATTTTTATAACAGTAGAACATTTTTATGTTATTGGTACATATCACACATTATCTGAAATTGTGTTGTTCTCAATCTTATCGCATATGTTTGTCACATAAATGTACATCTATCATTGAATTCAGTGCTATAGCATTTCTATAAATACTTTCACAAAGGTAGTATGTAAAGAATATGCACAATATTTAATAGAGGGGGTGTAGATATTGAAATCATAGATTTTTTTCTCATTTAACAAAGCAAAACTTTACTTGTAAATTAACAAAAAAGAATCACTTATATTAAATAAATTCAACAAGGCATAGGAACCACAGTAATTAATTATTTAGGTACCACAGTTTAAATTAGACATTTTAGAGATATTTTTTCTTTTCTTGAATGGTGCAATTTCCCAAAACAGGGCAAAATTTTTACATAAGCTAGGAGAAAAACTTCATTTTTATTAAATTGAAATAATCATTAATTAAATCTAATACATTAAATAAAATTGCTTATAAATGATTTAAAGATTTAGATTGTTGTATTTTTTTTTTAATGTAACAAATAAAGAATTTGATAAATTATATGCAAATTTTTAAAGCTAAAAAATCAGAATAAACATTATATTTAAAAGATTGAGATTAAAAAAAATATAACTGAGCTAAATATAAATATAGAAATAAATGACGTACTTTTGCAGTATCACTTAGACTTATTTTGCAACATTTTTTTTTTTTCTGGGGGGGGGGGGTGCAATTTAAAATTTATATTTATTATGAATAAGCAACATTGAGAATCTTCTAATATATATGTCGATTTTCCTATCTTACTGTAACTCCAAACATAATAACATAACAAAACATCGGTACATTAGAAGATCTTCGTGATTTAGTATCTAAAGTATGTAAAAATTTGTAATCGGTGGCTATCTCCACTCCTTCTCCCCACCCCCAGAAAAGAATTTAAGTATCTTAAGGGGAAATTCTCTTCATTTTGGTAAAGGTTTATGAAAATTTGCAATATATATATTGCCAGAGCACCCATCACAAAAGTCAAGGACTTTCTTTACATCAGGAAATATCGCTTTTACAAATGATGTCACTTCCTTCTGTGTTAAACACACAAGAGTGACATCATGTTGCATATCATAAGATAAAATGAGTATATTGCTTGTTGATAATCTAATACTGAGAGATAGAGTGTATATAACAGTTGGATCAAGAGTGTAGCTTCTTTGGTCAAATGGTAACTTTAAGCCTCACCTTGAATAAGAAAAGTGAATTTTTTTTCTGAAATCCTACAAAACGATAGCTTTTTGAGGGCCAAAGTTTGCTTTAGTTTCTTTTAGGAAATTAGATTTAGCTTTCGTTATAAAAGAGTGGAATAACATTTTCCAAATATTTTACTTAACTTGTCACAAATTCAATTAAATGAACAGTGCTGCTAATACTAAATTGAATACCTAGAATTAATACTCAAGTTTTTGGAAATTCTTGTTTAAAAAGAGAATACAACTCATGTAGATACACATAATATCAATCGATTTTGTGCATAGTACTTTCTTAGCAATGCTAACTACATTTTTTTTCCAGTCATGATTCTTCAATATTCATTATAATTATAAAACTTTTCAATTGGTTCAATTGTTTCTGGACCTGTAGCTGTGGCTTTAATTTTTCTTATTTCTGGCATAGACAAGATTCTCTTTTCTCTCAGAAGTTGTCACGACGGTCTTGCAGCATAATTAGTTACTTCAAATTTATCTATTATTTTCATTTGCAGCACAATGAATAATAGATCCCCCTTTTATTATGAGAAACAGCAGACTAATAATAATTTGATTAACAGATTCGAAAACACCTGCCTTAACTAAATAATTTTATCCTGCCTTTGTCAGAATTTGTTTATGCAAGGCAGGTGTAAAAATATGTTTCATACTGTAAAAATGAACTAGGCTTTGTTAAATATAAGGTATTTAAACTATAAAAAAACATATTTAAAATGATTAAAATTATTCAAGATAATAAGATAGAAAGTTTTAAAAGAATGTTAAATATAAATATTTTAATTCAAACACACATACTCACACAGAAAAAAACATTGAAAATTTGATGGGTAATTATTGCATTATTTCATTTTCTTATTATATATCAACAAAAGATTTTTTGTTTACAGTTATATTGTAAACACAAAATTAATGGAATCTTTAAATTAAAAAAAATGCTAATAATAAAAGAAAATATATGAATGTGTAAATAATGGAAACATAAGGATTATGCACAAAATTTAATGGAGGGAGGGTAGACTGCAGTCATAGACTTTTTTTCCCCTTTTACTCAGAATAAAGAAAAAAAAAGCAAACACTTTACTTTGCAAAAGAAAGGAAGAAAGAAACATCGAATAATATATTCAACAAGTCATAGGAACCACAGCAGTTAGTTAGGTACCTCAGCTAAAATTAGGCAGAGATTTTTTTTTCTTGATTGGTGCAGTTTCCCAAAACAGGGCAAAATTTTGCATAAGTCATGAGAAAAACATCATTTTTATTGCATAACTAGAAAGCCCAATGTGTAAACTTTTATTTACAAGAAAAAGAAATTGGAAATTTCATTTGCCTTTTTGTGTAGAGCATTTTTCGCAAAATCACAAAAATTTGGAAAAATAACCATAACTTTCAACTTTGGTTTAATTTTTTGGCCTAAATATTTAAAATTAATTTTTTACATATTTTTTTATTAAAATCTGCATCTTTTGATGCACTTACTGTGATATTTTTAAGATGATTCGCATTTTAGATCCAGAGAAACAATTTTTTGAAAATGGTACTGCAGTCTATAAATACAGACTCAGAAATGTGCGATTTGAGAAAAATCCAAAAATTGGACCCCCCATATCTCACAAACTATACGGTCTAGGAAGGAAATTTTTCTGATGTATTCATATCATGATAGAATTAGTATATACACCGAGTTTCATCCAAATCCCTGAGGGTCGGGTTACAAAACATAAAAAAATTGGTTGAATTGACATGGAATGACCCTAAAGCCAAAAATTTCAATTTTAGTTAGTATAATATTGTAGGGGAGCTGGGGGATAAATGGGGCAAGGGATGGATGGGACATTCTCAATATTTCAGTCAATGAACGATTTTTTTAGTTGTTTTCTATTCTCATATATGGCACTACAATAGTGGACTTTGGAACTCAAAGCAAAACCACATTGCTGTTTCATTTTTTTGCGAAGTTGCATTTTCTGAAACTCTGCTTAAAAAGTAACTTTTTTTTACATTTGAAGTTGTGAAATATTTTATGCAATATACTGAAAGATGATATGTTGTAGTTATTTATTTCAAGATTCAATATCAGTAATTAAAATGAATGAACAATAACCAATGTGATAAAATAATTTCTGTATCAAAATGGCGGACAATTGAATTTTTGTATCATAGGGATGATTGGGACATTTCAAATGGGGATGATTGGAACAGTTTCATTCCTCCCTACAGATGTTAAAACATTTATTTTTTAACTGAAAAATATTATGTAGGTTTATAAACTAAATATTTATGTTAATTATTAGTATTAAACAGTACTTGTATTATATAGGTTATTTATTATTAAAAAAATTATATCGACTCTTAATTATTGCATTGTAATAAATGTTAAATAGTTTATCAAAAATTTTCTATTGAAACTTTATCAAACAGATAAAAGTTTTAAAAGTAGTGTATGTTTATTGATCAAATAAAGTAAATTATATTGAATTTGAAACTTCTGCTTAAATAAATCCCCACTCGCACTTCCCCTAACATAATTTTATCTATGCATATCTAAGATACATTTAATTAATATTAATTAATAAGTTGTGAAGAAAAATATTAGCTATGCCGAATTTGGAAGCCATTTTTTACTTTCATTTCATATCTAAAATGTATTGTAAGTGGAAAAAGGGAACAGATAGTCAGACGAAGTTTCCATTACAAATTAAAACAGAAGTAAAAGAAGTTATCAGCAACGCTGAGATATAATAGCCATAATATAAGATCATATATTACAAATGTAATTACATATAAGTGTGTAATTATAAAATTTAATTAGGTAACATTGAATATAGGGAGAAAAATATTTGTGTCCCATCCATCCCTATTAGTGCCTCATTCATCCCAGCTATAGTGATGATTTGGACAGAGGGTAATGTTTTTTAATGTGATAATATTTAACTATATAATAATAATCTAGGCGAAATATTATGCTTAGATGCAGTCAAATGTCTAATGTTGGTATTGTGATATATAATATTGATAATAACTTTTTAAAAAGCATTGAAAATAAATATTTTTGCAAAAATAGCCCAATTATCTCGCCTCTCACCTGCACAAGCTTTACCGATAAATTACTATGAAGTTACCCCACTAAAAATAATCTTAAGATTATCTGAAGAAATCTCCACTTTCTCCAGAAATTCTACAGAAATCTGAAGGAATTTTGCAGGTTTAGCTTTACCTTAAAAATATCTGCAGAATTTTTTAAGATATTCTTTAAAATATCTGCAGAAATGGCCTACAGATTTTTGGTCCAGTTGCCTACAGATTTTCTACATTTTTTAGTGGGGTATATAGAAATATATAAATATATTTTTCTGAAATTTACAAATTTACAAATTTTAATTCCGTTATAAAGACAAAAACGAATAAACAAATAGAAATATATATATATATATATATTAGAAGATAAAAATAAAAAACAGTAAAAATAAGATATACAAAAAAAAAGAAATACTATTAATCTTCGCAGCAATTCAAAAAAAACAATTTCAAAATTTCAGAAACTATTTATCATGGAATATTTCAACACCATAGTATGCCTGACTCTTATCTTCAATCATGATGTCAGTTCAAACACAATAAGTTCCACTTTTTTCTTTATTTATTCTTTCGAAAATGTACATTCAAACTTCTAAAGATATGTAATTTTTTTTTCATTTTATATTCTGTATCTTAAACCTAGTTAAAGTTATGGTTTATTAATTTATGAAAAAAATTGAATATTTAAGAATAATAAATTCGATCTACATATAATATATCATAAATATTCATAAGAGTTTTCATCATTGAATAAAATCAATGTACATTGGGATTAATATGTTGACTCTGAGAAATATATTATGTTTTGTTCTTTTCTCATGTACTCAAATAAAAGTTTTTTCCATTATTTGATTTGTTGTTTTCCAATGCTTTGAAAAATCTAACATATTTTAATATATATTTGTTAATTTCATTTTTATGTTTAGGTATTCAATAAAAATGACTATCTATTTCAGATTCAAAATCATCTCATATGGAACAAAATTAGAAAAAAGAGATAATTATACATGTTTGACAATATAAGTAATTATTTTTCTAACAAAGTGTTTACAATCCTTAGAAGTATCCTCTGCTAGATTTACATTTTCAGAGATTACATTTTTCGAAAATGCGACATAGGCAAAGAAACATTGAAATGCAATGTATGTCATTTCAGTAAAATTAATACAAAAGAATCAAATACCATATACGAAGATTATAAAACATTTTTCAACATGATCAGAATATGGTTAAAAATTATTTTAACGAAATATTTATATAAGAACTAAGAAAACTTTCTAAATATTAAGTTAATTGAAAACGCGGCGCAGATAAAGAAAGACTGAAGCGCAGAAAATATCATTGCAATTCAGTGATTAAGGAAGAGTAAAATATCATAGACATAGATTAAGAAACATTTTCCAATACTAAAAAAAAATTTCTTTTTCATGAAATATCTATAAATGTTTTTAGAAAAGTTTCATTTACAGTATTTTCTGCCCACATTTGGTAATATATGGAATTTGTGCGCACCTTGTGATACTAAAAAAAAAGAAAAAATAATAATAACGTCTTGTATAACGTCTTGTAATAATAATAACCAACTTATCTCATTGTAAAAGATTAATCTTATTTTTCTACGTGTAAAACTGAGGAAGCTAAATTGCAGTTCCGCGATAATTCACTTTAGATCTTTCACAGTTAGAAAAGTTGTACCTTTCATTCAACGCACTATTCCATTTATACTATACATCTTTTTTAATTAAGTTTTCATCCAGTTCTGCTATATGTTTCATTCTTCTAATAAGCCACATATGTCTGTCAGACACATCTTTAAAAGTTTATATTTTATGACAATCTAGATGGCATGTGAATCGTAACGTCCAATTCTGCCATGTAATTATTTTTCGTAAGTAAACACTCGTGTATAGCGATCTAATGTTTTCAAAAATAGATATGCCCTACGCTGTTTCTTTGCATTTGCACTATATGCTGTGATAATTACAATGAAATTCACCAACGAAATGTTATTATGCAAAGTAAAAAGTTTGAAATATATCATTGCTACTTGGATTTACTGTAGTTATCTTGTAAGATTTTCACGGGCATGGTAATTATACCGGGTGCCACTGGCACCATCAGTTTCATCAGTGCTAATGCTATATTTTGTTAGAGTTTTGATTTTTGCACGAACTGTTTATAATAGAGGAATTTAGCTTGCAATTTTCCTCGATACAGAAAATGAATAAAAGGAATATTTTTTTTTCAGTTTAGTGAAGATTCATCCTATATCCGAATTAATTTCTTGGCCCCGTACCTTGGTAACCTGATTTATCAGAACACGAACCAACTAGTTGTTAGGATTGGATGGATATTACTATATTTCTCGGCTACGAGTTTGATTGACATTCATGTTCCGGAATTGGAAAGGTTTCGTGTTATTTTCCACTCTTTCGGGTTGGGTTCGAATACCAATTTTTTCAAAAATGTCCTGAATAATTTTCAGCACAATAACATAAGCATAGGATAATTTTAAAAATAAAACATATTTATATAATAAAAAAGTAATCTCGCACAATCCATGTTTAAAGGACTCATTGCACATATATAGCACATTGCATAATGTTGGCCAAAATTGTGGACACTTTTATGTAGCTTTCATTAGAAAAAGTAAAAAGCTACAGGGTGATTTTTTTTAAAGTCGTGAAAACAAAATCCTATAACAAAAGAACCACTGATCCAAATGACCTGAAATTTCACCAGTAACCAGTATGCTTACAAAGCAATGAGAATTTTTTAGCCGTGGTTAAAAAAAAAAACAAAAAAAAACTTAAAATCGCACTGACAGATGGCGCTGTATATGCAGTAAAGTTGGGAGACGAGCTTGCGTACGACACACGCACAGTGACAATAAAAACCTGAAGCACGCACACCTCGTGTTCATTATTCTGATCTCAATCCCTGCGACTCCTGGCTCTGGGGGTACCCAAGAATGCTGTGTATTGTGATGGTGTTACGAACTTAGCTGACCTGAAAGCACGCATTTTGCACCAGATCCACAGCATCCGGCCGGATATTCTTTGTTTGTTGTGGAACATGCGGTTTCACGTTTCCAACTCGTAGCTGAAAACGGGGTACAGCACACTGAAAATCTCTTGTGTTAGTCGTGGAGTTCTGTATGAATGCTTTGCTCTATATTTTTATTTCGTTCTGTTTCTGCGAAAGTGTTCGCAGTATCTTTACCCAATTACTGCATTCCGTATGTTATTGATATGCGTAATAAAGTTTTCTTTTTCTTGAAGTACCGTCCATTGTTTTTCTCCCACTGACGATATTCTTTGTTTCTGATAACTTACAGCGCCATCTGTCGATCAGATTTTAAGTTTTTTTTAACTACGCCAAAAAATTCCCATTGCTTTGGGAGCATACTGGTGAAATTTCAGGTCATTTGGATCAGTGGTTCTTTTGTTATAGGGTTTTACTTTCACGACTTTAAAAAATATCACCTTGTATATCGATTCAAAATGGCGGTTATTTGATATTTCATGACACTTTTGGAAATTTTTAGATTTCCTAAATTTCTCTTTAAAATGACCAATGTTGTTAACTGACACTGTGGCTTTAAATATCTTTTAATGCTTCTAGCATTCTGATTAAAATGATACGTAAGAGTTTGCATTTTGTGAAAGGTAACATTTTCTATAAGTTTACAATGTTAGAAAACAAAAAAAATTCAAAAATTCAAATGGCCGCAAATTTGAAACAAGATGCAGGATGAAATTGGCCAACTAACTCGGTCGAGACATTAGTACGTACTAAGCACATGAAATATTTCATCCTAATCGGCTCAGAAATTTGAGAGTTACAGCATGACACAATTCAGATATATATATATATATATATAACTCAACATTTGAACGGAGAGTGGTTTTGGGGTCTGGTGATCATGATCGGCGAAAATACAGCAAAATATCCCCAAGTATTTTCCTTCGGACGGGGCTGCATTAGGTAGATTTTTTTACTTTTTGTAATAAAAGCTACCTAAAAGTGTCCACAATTTTGGCCACCACTGTAGTGTGGAAATCAGTTAAAAGTAATCCAGATAAAAAATCAGTATTTTTATAAACTATACATTTTACATTTATATTATTGTGCTGCAATGGATACTATTTGAAGCATTTCATGAAGGACACACACCATCATTTTTAGTAAAAAATTTCAAACACTATAAACTGCATAACATTATTTATAGTGTAAAAAGTGAAACACTAAATATTATGCATTTATGATTTTGTTGTGTTCTTATGAATATAAAAATAAATCAGTTAACGTCCTTGAACGATTTTAAAATAGGGAATGTAAAGTACAACTTAAAAAAGGAATATAATAGCTTATAAACGAAGATACCCAGAAACTTCGATAGAAAATTATAAAATGCTCTCCCAATTCACTTGATAGTATATATCGATTTCATGTAAATTGCCATATCTTTAGGATTTTCCGGTCTGAGCTTCTATTGCTGTAGTGGCTACAGTGGACTAGGGTATTTTACCTGTTTTAAAATAATAAAAAAAATACTTATACATTAGTTATCCCATTTTTTTCTTTTATCTAAAATTCCCGACCCTGTTTTTAAAATTATGCACATAATTTAATAATATGTGTGTTATAAAAATTTCATAATTATATAAATATATAATTAAATTAATTATACATAAAATATTTAAAATAATTGTGTAAATATAAATACATAATTATATAAATATAATTTTATAAATTAATAAACAATGAACTAAGTTTTATCGTGAAAAAATAAAGTTTACTTAAATTTTTACAAAAAAGAAAAAATAATAATAATTTGCTTTATATACTACTCTCATGCTCTGTATATGATTTAGAAGCACAATATAAACAAGCTCAGTAAATATAACAACAAAACTAAAAGTTAATCATTTTGTAAAATTCGCTCTTTCTTGAAAATTTTCAAAACATGTTTTTTGCACACAGGGCAACATTACATTGTTGAAACAAGTTGTAGGACGTGTGGTGCCCTCTGTATTTTATTTCGAAGAATAAATATCCACCTAATATCTTGGAAGGGTCAGCGCTCGAGTAAGTAACGGGAAAATGGAACATTAAAGCTGTAAATTTACGTTTGAATGTTACTCGAGAGCCGCCCAACAGACTAACATGTTGCGCTCTAGGAGAGCTTCAGCTTAGATCGGAATATGGTATTTCAATCATTTTGATGTGAATAGGTGCACAGACAGAAAAATTAAAGAAAGCCCATAGAAGCAATCAAAATTTTGTATTTTTATTGAGATCTTTTGGAACAAACTTTCTGTCACAGAATATGAAAAGAAGAAGATAGCTTTTGTCATCAGATAATACTTATTTTTTACTACTATTTACTACTAATAATAATTATTATTATTCGGCTATCATTTTCTTCTTGACAGTTCGCTATATTCTGACAGCTACCGGTGTGTCCTCATCATTAAAAACCCAATTTTTTTAGACATATTCCGTGCATCGTAATAGTATAGCCAGGTTTCGTCACCTGTCACGATGCTGTTCACGTACCGAGATTGTCTATTATCAAACATTTTTAGCATCTCCCGTTCCCAAGCCACACGTCGTGTTATCTGCTCCTCAGTCAGGCTATGTGGCACCCAGAGACAACACAGTTTCTTCATGTGCAAATGATCATGCATAATTCAATCAATTACATGTGCATTTAGGCCTAAGGTATCCTCTATCTGCTAGTAAATTATTCGTCTGTCTTCGTCCAGCATTTTCCTCACAGCAGTAATGTTTTCCTCTGAAATTGACGTTCGGGGCTTTCCAGCACTTTCAACAGCTTTCTCCAATGATAAACAAGAACTTCCCACTATCACAGCTGATGAATAACTGAGCCTACAAACTCGTGGTTACATGCAGGTGCATAAGTATGAACATATGTCAACACGCAGCCACCTGCGACTTTTTGTTTCGTCATATTACAAAACTTTCCTAGTACCCTTTGTACAAAAATGAAATCAAAATAGCATACATATTAGGGTGGAGTGAATAAACCAAAAATCTGAAAATCAAAATGTAATACCGCGCAAAAGTTGGGGATGGTAGTCAGTAATAAAACTGCACAGTTTTTTTTAATCACATTTTATCTTCCGGTGCCACGGGTAACCCAAATTTCACCTAATTCGTCAAAAAAACACTTTGTAGAAGATATAAATCGAAATAAGGATAACGCTCGAAAATAAAAATATCATACCGCGAAAAAGTTTTGTATGGTACGTTGTAATATGCCTACACGGGTTTTTCGAAATCATGTTTTATCTACCGGTGGCCCCGGTCTTTCTAATTTTTGCGAAATTCGTCAAAAAGGCCTTGTAGAACATATAAATCGACATAAACATAGAGTTGGAAAATAAAAATGCCATACCGCAGAAAATTTGCCTAAGGCACGTAGTAATATGCCTCCAGAGTTTTTCAGAAATCACTTAAAATCTTCCAGGGTCCCGGTCATTCGAAAAAAATGCCTTGAATTCCCTTTTATCTGCATACATGTATAATATAATGCATCACACAAGAAGTAAGAGAGCAGTAAAAACATATTATCTGTGAAAAGTACGCAAACAATTAAAGTTCAAGAATTAAAAACAAACATTTAAAGATGTTAAATGTGTTAAAAGTGTTCAAACAATTTAAAGTCTAATTAAATCAGTTCGTGATCTTCAAAACAAAAATCTAACTATTCGAAATGTTTCGACTTGATGTTTATTGTTGGTCCTAATACAGTTTTGTAACCTTACAATCTGACTTAGTCTCATAATATGGCATAATGGCTCGCGATTGTAATCGTGAACTTATGGAATATTCCTGCTGCTTGCACCACAAGCTTTCGCGTCAGCTTCAGTGACCACTCTGACACACCTTTTTACAATTTAAGTGTGGCATGGAAACGTAGAAAACGAAATGATACCTTCATGATCACATTTGTCAATGTACCTCTTTAAATCATCGTATGAAATATTAGACAAAACAGGTGGTTTCGTAACTTCTACCTTATACCACTGAATCAGATCAATATAATCTGCTGCGCTAAAATTGATTGCAGGAACTTGGAAGTGCCTGACTTCTCAACTGGTGTTTGCACTTCGAGATTTAAGGATTCTACGAAGTCCTAACTCGCGGATGTGTTTCCGATCATCAGTTACCATGCCAATCAGCAGATTTTTCGGATAGGCAAAAAAGGAATTGCGCTGTATGGTAGGTTGGTTGGTTAAAAAATATACGTTTATGTAATATAGGTAACAACACAGGTTAAATAATACTTTGTATCAATGTAGATTTGATTATTTGTAGCATATTTCATATGTAATATTTAAGGAAAATCTTAATAAAAAATAAACTTTCATATACAAATTCATTGATGATACATTTTCAGGTGCGTTCTTAATTATTTAAATACGTAGAACCTATAGCCGTCGTTCAGTCCATCTGTCTGCATATAACAGTATAAAAAATGCCCAACCGAATCATTTGAAATATAAAATGTATAACTTTTGCATAAATTTGTCGAGTTATTTCAAATTTTACGAAAATTGGATGTGTAGTTTAATTACAGTAACAGTCAAAAGTTTTCCGCTAGATTAAGGTCAATGGGGAAAAATATTTCAAGTGCATTTCAATTATGTTACAGCCTTTCGAACAGAATGAAATGTATATACACTTAAGAAGTGCATTAAAATATACATTCAGTACAATATGTACTGCAAAAAATATTTATAATACTAGTTATAGTAAGAACGCTCTTCATTTGCCACATTTTGCGTGCAATTTCCAACTTGTTATTTATTATTATACCCGTTTAATAAATTCCGAACATGAATTTTCGAAGATTTCCCTGCTTTAAAATGCAGGCATTCATACACAAAAATATTAAAATTAATATTAGAAAATTTAAACGTGGCAGCAATTGGAAATAATAAATGAGCTTCCATACATCACAAAGAGACTAGAGACGCGTAAAAGATATGTTAGTCAATATTTAATGGATGTTTTCTCTCTGATTCTCCCTGCAAAAGATTTCAGCTGAGTTCATCCTTCATTTTACAAAGTCATTTTAATTATATATTAATAAGTTTGCGCAGAAATTCCTTGTAAGGTAGAGAATGTCTTAATCTTAGTGTATGAATACTTAAACATTTTAAGTAAATAGGAAGCATCCTTTTCATTTTTATACGGTGAGAGTGAACAATTAGATTAATAAGTTTGATGGATATTTTAAGCATTTTATGAAATTTCGAAATGTTTCAAAATATACATTTAATAAACTTAATAATATTTTGCTAGACTACAGAATATCCTTTTCTTAGATATAATTAAATAACGATTCTCATTGACGATTTTTAGTATTTTATATATTTTCTTTAAGAAACTTATTTCTTAATTTTGACGATTCACATGGCGAACGATTAAAAATTATTCTAACAGCACATACAAAATATAAATAGAAACAACAAACAAAGGAACCATTTCAAATGAAAATTGAAAATGATTGTTATTATACTTTATTATATTTATTTATTTATGTCTAAGTGAACCAAGATCACTTGATCGCTAGGATCCGGTGTAGACCTTATTTGCTTCACCCGGTAAGTTCCCAAAAATGCGGTAATTCACTACAGGAACTTCCAGTTCTCGTGCAGAAGGCACATGCCAACGAGGATAAAAAGAAACACATAATTACAATAAAACTTAAAAATACATAAAAACCAGTCGCTGGAGAACACTGATCCTTCGCGATATCTAGCGGTGGGCTGATCTAACTGGAGGATACTATACTGATGCTTGACCACATCATCCGGATGGTATGCGCGCCAGAGACGTGCTGCTGCGCGACAAGGGTCGCTAAGACTGCCATGAGCTCGACAAAGACTCTAACGCGACAACGAGCGAGTCTCAAGAATTTAAATGCAGAACAGCTAGGAGGTAAAATTTGTCACGTCCATCAGGAAGGGAAAAATGTCTGCCTAATTGAGGAGTAGTCTTATGAGGGATAAGATGTTTTTGAGTCAAGTTTCTGGGTGGGGGTTTGGGTACCTAATTTCCCGTACTCTGTGAGTGTGCAGAAGATGTAGTAATGATCCGGGGACCCAAAAGACCCACATTCACAGAGGCCCGTGCCAAAGCGTTTGACGGGAGAAAGCTAAGAGATTGTAGAAGACTTTGGAGATTAAGGAATAGCCTTTACTTTAGGCATCACAGTAGAGTTGCCAGTCTCAAAGTATGTTCCGTTTTAAGGAAGCGGAGAACATGGGATGGGGGATCAGGAAGGGCGAGATCTATGTTTGGACGTAAGGTGATTGCCTTGGCCATCGTGTCAGCCAGCTCATTGCCACACATTAGGCAATCTATGTAACTGTACTAAACAGAATATTGTTGAATTATATATTTTTCATAGCGGGCTGTCCAACGTGGTGGTCCAAGACGCTATGGCGTAATTTCAGGATTTTTTTTTTTTTAGCAGCCTTTTGAAAGTTTTCTTTTATTAGCATTTTAAAGAATCCACTTTAATAGATGCATTCTTTAAAATAATATATATTTGAATGAGAATTGTTTTAAAAACTCTGAAAGTATATTTAACGCAGTGAAAACCAAAATTATATTGCAATCGAGTTTCTTCATAGGTTTATAGTTTTACCTTCTAAAATTATGTATGTAAATTATGATGATGGAATTTGGTAATAATTATTTTATATATAAGAAATGATCTAGAATATTAATAATAAGTTTCCCCTCCCACTTCTACCTGCATAAGATTTCAGCTTTTGTTTATTACTTGTTACACTTGCCCATTAGCTGTTTTATAAGAGAGGTAAAGGTGCGTAAATTTCCCTCCTGTACCTTTAAAATTTCGGAACATTATTTTTCTGATTTTTAAAAATATCTATAAAATATTTGTGCAAAATGATTTCCGTCAAATGATTCCGTCCGATCTTTCAACCTATCTAGAATTATTCAAATTCAAGGACTTTTTTTTAACTCTAAATTCACGTCTCCAAAATTATACAAGACGTATATTTACGTACTAAAAACATCCTATTATTTTTTCTTTATTACTGGCTAAATGAAATCTGGATACTTTTCATTTAAAATATTTTGACACAGACTTCTCACTGAAAACATATAACTCAAAGTTTACAACAATTTATATTTTTTTTTATGATTTAGAACTCCTGAGCAATAGTAGCCTAACGTCTTTCAATTGAAATAATGAAATCGATCTATAAAGATTCATGTGTACCATTAGTAATACTGCTATATAATGTGCGGTTTTTCATTCTTGTAAATAATTGTGCTATTTTTGGTTTCACAAGAGGTGCAGAAATGTCGGACATTCCTGCTCTGTAGTGTCTTTTGTGTGTCACTCAATTGCCATGATTTATTTTAGTGTCGTTATTTGTTTATGTTTAATACGAGAATAAAAAACATAATTGTAAAAGACATTTCAAGGAAATATTTAAAAAAAAAATATAGAAAACGATTATTAAAATCAAACATGTCTTAAATTTTATAATAATGGAATTCTCTCAATTGTTTAGGAATAAATATTTCGAAAGATCATTCCGAGAATAGTAAGGTGCTCAAGATAATTTTGTAACTATGCTGAACTGGAAATAAAAGCATTATTTTAAATAATCAATATGAATAGTTCATTCACAATAAATTTCTTTACTATTATTCTAGTTATTTTAGGAGTTTTTCACACCCCCAAAGCTTAAGTTAACTTTTACTTGTGGCTGTCTTTTCAGTTTGAAAATTTTTTGCTAATCTTATTTCCATCAAGGACTTATTCGTGATAAAATACAAATATGGTTGGTAACAACAAAAATTTGTGATAAATAATAATAAATATTAATAAAAATACTAATAAATATTAGCAATAAATTGTAATATGTGAGAATAAAATTTTACTCCTTAGTTTCATGGTCTGTTAAAATAATATTGCTCCAATATATTTCTTTAACAAAACTAAATTTCAGTTGACTTCCATGGCCTTTCTTGTAATTTTGAATATTTATTGTCGATTCATATGGAGAAAAGTTTGTGATTATTGTAACTGTACCTAAGAAAACACATAGAAGTATATGCAAGATCATTACAAAATAAAAATGTTTATATGATTACAATTATACTTTATAATATATGAAATTTTCCAAACTATATTACTGTTTTAAATATAACTAGAACACTGTAATACATTCTATATCATATATTTTATACATTCTATATAGTCTCCTTCTGGGAATCTTTATTTAACAATTGACTGCCATAATTTATTTAGTGTCATTATTGCGCATTTGAAATATAATGCTGAAAATATAAATGTAAAAGAAATATCAAGAAAATATTCGATAATAAAACACAAATATTAAAAGCAAACATGAATTTAAATTATGTACCGAAGGAGTTTACTCAAACACTTAGTATGAAATGTTTCCAAAGTACGCCCTTTTCACATAAGATCTCGATCATGGCTAAAGAGCTAAAGATTTAGTTTATAAAATTATCTTAAATGGAAATAAAAAGCATTACTTTAGTTATTTTGTAAACGCTCACAGTTTTTCGTTGCTGCTTACAATAAAGTTACACAGATTTTTAAAGTCTTGTTATATCTCGAACTTCTTATTTAAATGCAAATATGTGTGGTGACAACAATAATTTGCGACAAATTATTGAGCACATCGTTTTGTACACACAGGGACAGTTACAGCAAGTGGTACATTGAACAGTGCTTTCCTAAAGTCATAGAATCTTTGAAGAACCTGCGATCTTATCGAAGAAGGAACACCTCGTTCCTCCATTATAACAAAGTTCCAGCTCACCGGACCTGCACTGTATATTCAGTGCTGTATATTCAATGTGTATATCATACTGCAATATTCAGTGCAAGCCTGCACCGGCCTGCACTGAATATTTGGCCACTACAGGACAAAAACTTCTTGTACGCACACCTTACAGTCCAGATCTCGCCTCCTGCGACTTCATATTGATCGCGCATGTTAAAATGAATCTGAAATGCATTCTGTTTTCCAGTGATGAGGCACTTCTGAGGACTTGGAATAATGAGTGTGCATTACTCCCCAGTGAAACTTGGTAGAGCTGATTTAAGGAATGTTTTCGGAGGATGGAGTACTTTATTGCTTGTAACGGAAATTGCTTTAAAAAGTTTTGATTAATAAATTCGTATTGCAAAACTTTCCAAGTACCCTTTACTTATATTCTAACATTTGAACTGTGAATCTGCATTTTTAAATTCTGCTCCTCTATAGATATTAATACAAATCAATGTAAACAACTTTTCCAAATTCAAACAAGAAAAAAAAAATCATTCAGTAATTTATAATAATTGTATCCACTATAAATGTAACATTAAAAAATGCAATAAGAACAATGCATTACTGAATCTATCAGCTGTGTATCATGTAAAATAAATCTTAATACATTTTTTTTTTTTTTTTTTTTTATCCAGTAAATTTTGATTCAACACTCTTATACAAATGTCAGTATAATGTGATTCGCAATTTGCACAACAGAAATCTTGAGTAGACAGAAGTACAAAGACTTAATAATATTTTCCAATATTTCTCGCAACTCCGAAGACACAATTACTCTTTAGGCAAATGTATCATGTGTAATTCTTTGTTTCAACAGTCAGATAATACCCCAAATTAATATATTTCATCAATTTCGATAGGATGTTAAATCAAAATTATAAAAATAGTAAATAGATTTGAATATATAGTTTACAACTTCCGGCTGCATCAAAGATATTATCAAAACAAAAAATTACAATAAACAGGATCTATGATATAATGATTTGAAGCGCCATCATTAAATTTTGCACGTACTCTCTCCAAATAATGTGCGTAATCAACACTGTAAAAAATAATACTACCAGTTTTCCGGTAGGAATCAGAAAAATAGTTGCCCTTATCGTACCGGAATAATTTCCGACCCAGCTTGGAATAAAATCCGTAAAAATAAGGAAATAGTCATTAAAACGGTATTTTACGGATTTTATTCCGAGCTGGGTTGGAAATTATTCCGGTACGATAAGGGCAACTAATTTTCCGATTCCTACCGGAAAACTGGCATTGTTTTTACAGTGAAGGGAATTACGTGAAGCAATAAATGATGGTGTTTATCATATTTTAAAACATGCAACTATAGAATATCCTTATTTATTTTGATAATGGCTTTGTTGGAGCCGAAGGATGTGATCAGTTTATTAAAACTTCTCCACACTGTAAAAAGAATAATGCCAGTTTTCCGGTAGGAATCGGAAAAAAAGTTGCCCTTATCGTACCGGAATAATTTCCAAACTAGCTCGGAATAAAATCCATAAAATTGAAATAAAATCCTTAAAATACCTTTGTATTGACTATTTCCTTATTTTTACGGATTTTATTCCGAGCTGGGTCGGAAATTATTCCGGAACGATAAGGACAATTATTTTTCCGATTCCTACCGGAAAACTGGCATTATTTTTTGTACAGTGTACTGATTTTATAGTTTTTTATTTAACACCTTTAAGCAACAAATGACAGACAATTTTAATTATTTTACCAGAACCTTTGCATTATTCTTTATTTAAAAATAGATACAAAATACAGTTACATCAAGTTAACAACATTTTTAAGTCTAAGAAACATTATAAATTTTATTATAGAAATAAATAAAGATAATGTTTTGCAAAAGACATTCGCGTAGCAGTTAATCACTCATAGTTGTATACTAACATAATACTTATGGATTTATGTATGTATTAAATATTTCCAAAAACAGAAATAGGGTATCGTATTTTTTCTCCAATAACCCAGTAAACAAACTTATTCGTTTAAATTTTCACATTGCGTGCATATTTATAGCATTAAAAATCGTCATTAGGAAATGTCATTGGAAAATGTTGTCAGTTATTTAAATTTGAAAATTTTCACTGGTTAATGTATTCCGGTAAAAAAACATAATTTTACGCAAAAACATTGCATTAAAATTTAGAAAAGTTCTTTTGTACTATATTGAGTGTATATTGAAAATGTCGGCACAAGTAATGTGTATTTAAAATTACTTAATCTTTAGCTACCTAAAATGTTAAAATTGGTACATTCTGAAAATATTTAAGTATAATAATAAGATGTAGGGAATATTAAATATCTTCTTTAAAACAAACATAAAATTGTAGAACTTCTAAAGCATTCTTCGTTACTCATTTGTACATTACTTAAATTTATCTCCTAACTATTGCATTGAAAAGCGATTGAAGCACATAAAATCACAACTAAGAGTCATTTATCTCTTTATAATACTACTTTCAATCGTACTATACATGTGACTCTAATATTTCATCTCACTTTTATGTGCGTCGTTTTACAAAGCATGTGCTATCAATCTTGTCGTTAAGGAACACAAAAGTTTCATTTTCTGATTTCATACTTTGAAACGTAGATATCTAAAAAGAGTAAAAAAGTTTTAATGTAGTTTCAAAGAGAAAATTTTCACTACGATTTTTTTTTTTCCTGTACCGCATTGTTCTGTTATTAGATTGCCCCAGAGGATGTGTTCCACCGCAAGAGCTCAATAATTTGAAGAAGAATATTATGGAGTAACGTTTATATATTACACATCGGAAATTTAATAGAAACTGAGATAGGACTTTTTTCTAATTTTCTTGAGTTATGTTATAAAAATTGCCTTGAACGAATTTAATAGAAAAGTCTTATTTAAAAAAAAAAAAAAAAAAAAAAAAAAAAAAAAAAAAAAAAAAAAAAAAGAGGATAATATTTTTACACACGAATTTTCTAATTTCGGTCAGATTGAAAGTCTAAGTTGTAAAATCTATAGTTATTTATTTTTACACCGTTCTTAATATACAAATCTAAAAATCTTAAAAAATTAAAATTTATTTTATTAATTTAAAATATAGATGCATACATATATGGGACATTCTCACAATCTTTTGCCTTTCGGGAATAAAAATCTGGTGAAATTAAAATTGCTGAAATAACATTTTAATCTAATAGACGAATGCCTTAATTTTGAAAATAGAGAATAAGTGGTAAGCAGCGAGAATTTTTTTATTTAACTGAGGTTTAAGTTAAACTTGTGAGATTAATTTTCCTTACCATTTTATCACTATAACTTCCTATTTTCTTCTAAAGTTTTACTTATAATGAAATTGCATAGTACCCACAGGATATTCGAATAAGAAATAATAACAATGTAGTATTTTTAGTACAAAATTTTGGTATAACATTGTCTTAAACTGGTGTTAAAGAAGGGACGGAAGGGAAAAAAAGGGGATGGTATAGTGAAAAAAGGGATGATATAGGAAAAAAAAGGGGTGGTATAGGAAAAAAGAGACGGTAATTAAAAAAAAAAGGGATGGTAAGGATGAGACGGTAAGGAAAATTACCACTATGTTTAGGCAAATCATGTTAAGACTAAGTGATAGTCACAATTTTCTTTGATTTCTAGAAACAGTTATTTACATTAGATTAAATAAAAAAAAAAATAAAAATACCTCGAAAAGTACAGGAATAAAACTTGGGGACTACCAATAATTCCACGGTGCTTGAAATTGGTATTTAAATGCTAATTTAAATTCTGCAGTAAATTTCCTGTCATAGAATTTTAGATATTCTTTCTCTAGCATACTTCTGCATCTGAAGTGAGTTACTGTATAAATTTAGCAAGAGGGATTGTAAGGAATATAAAACCCAGGACAGAATTCAAAATAATATCAGCCGTAAAAATGTGTGTAGGTTAATTTTTTGCTACATATTTATATAAAACAAGTGTCTCAGTTTCGGAAAAAAAAATTACATTGAATTACTTTTATTGAAACAATTTTATACAGACAGCTCAAAACTTAAAACTCAGCATCAGGAACACGGGAGAGTATAGGAGTTTTACTACTATTTGGACTCCCAATATCGTCAGAAAATTATTAACTCGTTAATATTGTTATGCAGTCATGCAATGGGATGTTCCCAGTATATGAAAAAAAAAAAACACAAGACTATGTACTGAAATAAAAATTATTATTCAGGGACTTAAATGTCAAAAGATTGTCAGAATCCCCATACGTACATACATACCTATATATATTTAAAACCACAAGCAAATATCAAACTTCATCACTCACCATATTTAAACTGAAACTCTACATCAAAAATATTAAATCAACCAACATAAACATTAATACTTAAAACCAAACTAAGGAAAATATTTATAACAGCAAAACAGAACAGAAGGCGAGCGGCATGGCTAACGACATGCTCTGCAGGGTTAAGTCAAACTTTACGCATGCTACGTCCCCCTTCACTCGCCGAGACCAAAAATGAAAAATGAAAAACCATGAAAAACTAAACAGATCTACCAAATCCATCAATATATCTTTCTATCTCATTAGATCAATCAACGCATCAAAACCACCATTCTCATCCTTCACTGAATTCAGTTCAGTTCCGTAACTGCTACTCTTAATAAATTCACTAGTTATTCTCCTGATGAAATTGCGAGGATAACCCTGTTTGAATCCTTGACGACGCCAATCCAAAATACCATTAATCATATCATTAACTCTAGTACTCAGTCTTTGGATTCGTATTAATCCGTTTCTTAGGATATTTCTTTTATCCGATACATGAACATTTGAATCAAAATATATCAACTTTAATGTATTAAAATCAAAATCATTTCTCTTGTCAAATAGCTTAGATATCAAATTTTCTCTCTATATGATTAAGTTCACATCTAGAAAATTAACATTTTTTACAATTCTGGGAGGAGGGTTCCAGACGTAGGATAATATGTAAAATCAATTTTATTAATATCATTATTTAATTTGACATTCAAAACATCATCTATATATCTCTAGGCTAATGTATTACTGTTTAAATTATTAATTCTTTCATATATATATAAATATATGTCTGCCAAAATTGAACTGCAACTCGACCCCACTGGAATACCCCGAATCTGTTTAAATATTGTATTTCCTTCGTAGAGGTAGTTTTCTTGTACTACCAACTGAAATAAATTCATGAAAAAATCACTATGAACATCCAAAGTACTATTTGTATTATAAAAATCTACTATTTTTTCTTTTAAATCTGTCAAATCAATTGTGTTATAGAGGTCTGTAAAATCATAAGCACATAAACCAGTAATATTTTTTAATTTTTTCAGATTATCTAATAGTGTATCGTTATTTTTGATAATAAAAGACGTCTCCCCCCCCCCCTTATCACACCCTCAAACACTCCTTCCAATACCTCCAGCCATGCCTTCATAGCAACACCAATATATGATCCAAAACCACAAGTTACACTTCTGAACTTGATAGGGGTTTTATGGAATTATATATATATATATATATATATATATATATATATATATATATACAGGGTGTTTATAAAGTCCCGGACCCATTTGGATGTTTAATAACTCATAAAATAATAAAGATAGATTAAAATTAATAACATAAATGGTTAGATAGACCCAAAAAGTTTCAGGACCTTTGTCAATGAACTTCCACATGTGCCCCCTTCGTCGCACGGAGGATATCAAGTCGATAATCAATTTCATGCTATGTAGCGGCAAGTATGTTGGCATCCACAGAGACTATTGCGGTTATAATTCTGGCTTTTAAGTCATCAATGTTCGACACTCTCCTCCTGTAAACATTGTCCTTTACAAATCCCCAAAGGAAAAAGTCCAGCGGCGTTATATCAGGTGATCTGGGTGGTGCACCACCTCATTGGGGTACCATCGTTCGTACTTCTTTGATGACCATTTTCCAGGAAGATGGATTGGGCGAGGAGGTCTAATTTCTTGGTCACCCAGATCACCTGATATAACGCCGCTGGACTTTTTCCTTTGGGGATTTGTAAAGGACAATGTTTACAGGAGGAGCGTGTCGAACATTGATCACTTAAAAGCCAGAATTACAACCACAATAGCCTCTGTGGATGCCGACATGGTTGCCGCTACCTGGCGTGAAATAGACTATCGACTTGATATTCTCCGTGCGACGAAGGGGTCACACATGGAAGTTCATTGACAAGGGTCATGAAATTTTTTGAGTCTATCTAACCATTTATGTTATTAATTTTAATCTATCTTTATTATTTTATGAGTTATTAAATATCAAAATGTGTCTGGGACTTTATAAACACCCTATATATAATTAAATTTAATAGAGTTTTGAAACACAGTGTTGAATAACCAGTTGCATTTGAAATTTAATGAGGAAAGTTAAATCTTTGCATTTACGAAATTCGCATAATATTTTGTATGATTTCAACGATCTTCGTATAAAGTTTTTTTTATAAGTAATATTTAAAATTTGTCTGGTCTCTATAATTGAAAAAATATTACTTATATTTAACATTTAAATCCATAAAAATAATAAGAATTGTCCTATATCATAATTGTACATATACTAAATAACTTTCGATTTTTTTATTACAATAAGTATGGGGTTTTTAAGTAATGTCTTACATTTCAATAAATTGATACATATAAACAATTTTCATTGATTAATTCATAACATTACTAATACAGATCCTGCCATTAAATTTCTCTTGAGACAATCGTTCGCAACTTTATTTACATGAAAAAATTAGAACATATACTACACTACAAAAATATTTTTAATGAAGAAATTATTTTTTGTTACACATCACTAAAATTTTATAGATTTGAAAAAATATTCAAAATCTGTACTATGAATTCCCTAAAGGATTTATGCCACATAGATTTTCTTTCATTAATCCAGAGATACTACCGTGTTTACATGTGTATAGTTAAATTTAGCACATTTTGTCTAGGCCCTTTTATAACACAATGATAAGGCCGTTTCAAAAGCTCTAAATGATGTGCAGCTTCAAATTAAAACATACATTTTCAATTTGACAAAATCTTTACATTATCTAAATTCATTGAATTCATCATATATCATCCTTTGAAAGAAGTTTTCATTTCAATTTTCTTCCTCTTAATGTGTGATTTTATGTTTATCTCTTTAGGGTTTTTATTCAAAAGGCTGCAATATCTATACCAAATTGTCATAGAACAAGTAATACATAAGTGTTGTTATTAGGTTTGGAAAATATTTAAAGAAGTGAAATGTGATTTCGGTGCAATGGCGGAAGTCATACTAAACGTCTTATGCATATATGTACTATATGTTCATAGTGGTCGACAAAAAATCAAAGAAATTAACAATATTTAAGATCACCTTGTGCAATAAAATACTCGAAATGAACTATCGTTTCATCATACAAATATGTGGATATTGTGCAAAATCTGTAATCATTTGTGTAAGAATAGCACGTATATTCATGGAGATATAGAGATTTTCATTTAAGTTCAAAAATCTCTTGCACGTTTTTTGCTTATGTCAGGCAGGGTTTTTAACCAAACTTGAGGCCAGTTTCAGAAAATTTGGCAAAATTTAGTAGAAACGATATAGTTTATTTGGAATATGATTATATTAAACATTTGGTTAAATATGAGCAGCATTATTAATGTTTTTTTTTTTTTTTTTTTTTTTTTTTTTTTTTTTTTTTTTTATCTGCGCATGAGCGAACGATCACAAAGACTTTTTATTGAATGTCACCGAGAAGATTTGTAACAAATGGTTCCATTTTGAAACTTCGTATTTTTCTTGGAATAGACTTGCTCTTGTGGTTTTCTAAGAAGAACTAAAGCATCAATACAAAATGAAAATAAAATAAATTAAAAATTACAATTTATGAAAAATCTCTTATAATTCGGCTGCTTTTAGAGATAAACTAAAAATCAGCTCACTCTATCTCCGATATCTTTCTGAATTTTCACAATATTTGACCGGATTCTTTATAGGAGTTGCGCCATAGAACTGACTATTAAATAGTTTAAAAAAAACTTTGTTATCGTTCGCGGATGCGTAGATAAAAAATATTTTATACAGCTGCTCATATTTATGAGATATCTAATTTATTTTTATTCCAATTGCACTATATTGTTTATACTACATTTTGCCAAATTTTTTTAAACTGGCGTTGGTTTAGAACCCCGCATGATATAAGCCAAAAACATGGAAGAATTTTTTGAACATTTAAATCGCTATATGTCCATGAATAAAAGTCTATTCTTACACAATATCCATATATTTGTACGCTGTAGCGATAGATCATTTTGTGCACTTTTTTACAGGATGTTCTCCAAAATTATTATTTTCCTTTGATTATTTCTTTTCCCTCTAATTGTCCTCATTATCATATCGACGTTGATAAACATGATGTGAAATATTTTCTTTATAATCTAAAGTTTCAGGAGAATCTGACTCGTATATTAAAAAATATAGGACGAATTGTCTAAAACTGAAAGTGTACACTAATTATTGGCCATATAATGTATATATGAATATTTTTTTTATGTTCTATTACAGAAACAGAATGCACGAATCTCTACCAGTCAAATGCATGTCAGGTACTCAAAATTATATGTTCTGGAAAATTCTAGACAGACGTTTATGAGAGGCAGGGCAATGCCTTGGGTGCTCTGTACATGCTATACATTCAATTTATCACTGTAGTTCTCTATTGTGAAGTTTTAGATTTCATGACAACAAAATTCAGTGTGACTGGAACCAAGTACGCTAATAAATGAAAGTAAGTTAAGTTGAATATTTATGTTAGGAAATAAAATTTCGTGGCATAATATTTTTAATATTTGTTGAACAGAATTAACACAACGACAGAACAGATTTAAATATTCATATCATGATGCACAGTTAGATTATAAATAACCGTACATCATATCAATTGATTGACAGAAATGTGTAAATATCTCTGTGGTATTGCTTGCATACTATGTCGGAAATTTTTGTTTAACGAGCATATTTATTCAATCAAATTCCAGTAAATGCAATCATAATCTGATAGAATATTTATAAAATGATTCACAGAAAAGTTTGGCTGCTTGACAGTTATTTAAAAAAAATCAAGAAGACACGTTCAGAGTTCTGGAAGGTTTGATTTAAAGCGTGACTTATTTTCATATTGGTAGAAATCTAATAGAAAATAATTTTTAATATTTGCCTCATCAGTATAGAGCAGTACTCTGTCGTCTCATTCCATGACATAGCTCTGTGTAGATTTGATTATAATTTATCTTTCGAATAACTTATGCGTCGTAAAATAAAATCACGTAATGCACTCGAAATACTTTATAAAGCCATGAGTTGAAAACAATATACATTTTATGCGCAAACATTCTTCACTTAATTTATTACTCCTTATACTTTTGAAATTAAAAATTTACAGAACATTCCGAAAAAGTGATTATTTCTTGCTTAATTAGCAATTGTAATAGATTTCCATTATGCATCACTATTTGTTTGAATATTTTATATATTATCTACAGTTGGTCAAAAATACCATTATAAGTATTTAAAAAGCTCTCGAAATCTGTGAAATGTATATAATACATGATGATGTTTAAGATATATGGTGCACTGTAAATTCAAAAGAAAGCAGAGAATGTGTTTATGTATTTTTTGCCTTATACAGATATTTTTGAAAACTACATTAACATCTAATATTCATATTTCGTGTAATAAATATATATATATTTTTGTAATTAATATTGAACATTTACTGAAGGCGTTTATCGTATTAAGAAATTTTTATTTAATATGCAATGATATTTTTAAATTTATGGATATAGTTGAGACGGACTTGCACAATATGCCATCATAGGGTCCATACAGAAAGAAAAATATATATTAAAATTTAACAGCTATACATAACTAGAGTTATCTTTAATTCCTGAAATCCAAGCATTTATAATTAAATAACGCACTAAATCGATAAAGTTAAATTCTACGCAAACTATTAAAACATTAAAATGTGGCAGTCATACCATTTAAAATGAAATATTTGAAATTTATCTTCTTACCAAAGCAGAAAAAAGTTTTATCATTCAAGAGGAAGGTCTAAATAAAGCCAATCGAATAAGGAAAATAAGATGAATGATTTTTCAAGAAAGAAATCCCTTTATTTCCTAAAATCGATGGTGGGCATGACATATTCAGTGCTGCATAGTTAAGAATTTGTTTTAATTATCTCGTTTTTAAAATATGCATTTCTGCTTTATATAAGTGTAAGATTATGAATATTTCAGAAATTCGGTCATTGTGAACTTCTTTGTAATTAACAAATTAAATCACTTTTAATAAAAATGCAGTGCAGATATTATGTATTCAAATTAAAATTAAATTTTAAAATGAAATATATACATGCAGGTTGTGGCTTTTTTGTTCTCAAAACAAAGTCAAACTAGCAACAAGATGTATCAGCTAAGTTCTCACAGAAAAACTAATGAGGTATAGTCCAACTCAACAGTTAAGTGCTGAGGCATACCTTTTATCAAATCTGGCTTGGAAACAGCCCGAGAGTTCAAATGAATGTTCGCCGGCATTAGCAGGAAGGAGACGTTCCGTTTTTGCTCCGATGATAAGTACGTCTGTTAGCGTCAGTTAGGCATTTTACCCCAAGTCTCCTTTAATTTTAACGTGTAGGGGAGATCGGGGATAGTAGTGACATTTTCGACATTTTTGATATTAGCCGTAAGATTTGAACTGAAGCGAAACATTTAGTGTATCACATCATTAGAGAAAATCTTGCTTATCATATTTATAAAACTACTATTAAAATTATTAACGTTTTTCATAACACAAAATGAACTCTGCGTAACCTCGAAATTTGTCACTACTAACCCCCGCTACGGGGCAAGTTGTGACATGCTTGGGACACATTGTGACACATAAATGACACATACAAGCACATTGTAACATATACAAATTATGTAAGAAAGGCAATTAATTGGGATATGTTTAATCACGAATGAGAAATGTATTAATTTATAACGTTCTTAACACAATAAAACACTTTCATGTTTTAAATAATATTGTAAATCAAATGAAAATAAAATAGTTAAATTGTTAACACTTGTAAACTCTTTGTCCTTTATAAAGATACTTTTAGAGACACTTAGCAATAAAAAGAAAAATAAACTGTCTTAATCAGGAAAGAAATAAAAAGTAAGCCAACACTTATCTTTGGCCATATTGATCTTTGACTAGGTAGCCTACTACAACGTATAGGACTATGTCCTATATTTTTAATCACTCAATGTCATCGCTTGTTTCAGCTTCTGATTTGCAGTTAATACAAATATAATAAGGTTCATTTTTGGTACATTTGACATGCGCCCATTTTTTACATGTCATGCATTGCATCCAGCCTTCTCCGGGTCTAGAAATGTTGTATTGCTCCAAGCAAACTAGACATAAGCAATTTTCGTCATCTTTAGAGGTATCCAATACTTGCTTCTCCCTTTTTTTCAATAACCTAAGTGTAATTTTTTTATGCACTGATTGGCCTTTTCATACAGTTTCTTTTTTGCTTTTTCTTCTTCAATTTGTTTTCTGCGTTCTTTTGCTTTTTATTCTGCTCGAATTTTCTCTTTTACAGGTGTGCTTGTTAGAGTGGCATATTTCAAACATTTACGAATAGATCGCTTGCCTTTTCGAGGTCCTGCTTTAGGGAGTGGTCGTATTTCTATAAGACTTGCCACTGATACATTGCTTTTACCAATTGTCATAGAATCATCTAATTCAATGAGATTTCTTACTTCTGAAGACGGTCCTGCAATCTCACCATCATTGATTAAAGTTATTGCTGAAGTGCTTGGTTTATTAACAGTTTCATACTTACTAATTTTTTTCATTGTCATTCTGATCTTTAACGCTCTTATCTCTGATGGATAATCGTCGATCAGTTACTGAGGAACATAGGAAGTTAAAATTATGAGGGGGGATTATGTTGGGGTAAATAGTGACACTGTCACAACGTGCCTCTTAGACTTCGTCACAACTAGCCCCGCGTTACGCCATTTTGAACTTTATTCATTAGTTTCCGAAATTTTGGCATGATTAACAAATGATATGCATAGAATAACAGCTCATTATATAAGCATTTAAATAATGTTAGGGAAATTTACATACCTCAGTATCACTAGTGGCAATGACGATTCCAACGTAGGTCGCAAAATTTACTTTTACGATAGAAAATAAGATAAATATTTTTATCTCGAAAACAACGCAACGCTATACTTCAAAACATACGCAGCACACTGAGACAATCAACCTATTCACTCACATGACGCAACAGGTGTTGCAACTTATTGGCTCAGTCAGGAAGCTCGATTGCACACCTTGCCTCTGGAACAACTAACCACGGTCTCCCCTACTACATAGTGTAAGTATTTTGTGTCTAACAGTAACCTATATTTATTAAACTATTTTTACCTTTAATTCATTGCGTTATTGTGTAACATATATATACAAATTTGTAACACATGAAATATCGTTATACAGTTACAACTTGTAATACAGTGTAATCTAAACTGTTCTTTTTAATGGCTGTTTTCTTTTATAAACCTTAAATTTTACAAAAAAAATTAAACCTAATTCTTTATTTATCTAGTTTATTCTAAAATAAAAAATATGTTTGTTCTTTGAAACAAAAATATACCAAAGATTAATTTTTAATACCTCTTTTATCATTATGTCTTCTATCAGTATGCCCCTTTATATTCAATACGTATGCACTTTTATTTTACATCCGAAAATGTATAAAATATGTTCAGATGAAAAGAATTGCAATATTCTGCGATTTATTCTTTCTCATAATGTCAATTCCCCTTTTTTGACTAAGAAATAAATCTCCCTTTTTTGCTGGAGGCACTTTTAGGCATTGCATAGCTGCATGTAGTAAACCTTTGAAAATGTACAGTATATAAATGTTCTTTGGATCCATGAAGATTGGATTTTGGACTATTGAAAATGAAGGTCCTCGGGTAATTTGAAATTAAACTGTAAATATTGATTTATGAATAATGCTCATCTGTTTGTGTATGGAAAAAAAATTACACTCTTAAAAAAATTCGTTGTTTTAATATATATTATATTGTATTTAAAAAATAATATGTCTATTATATATAAAGTACAGATTTCCCCTGGTATCTAGTACACATATCGCTTTCGATCTTTAACGGAAAACAATATCCCTTAAATGCGAGATTTTTTATTTTGTTTCGGAAAAATTATGTATGGTTCTATGAAAGGTTTATTACGCAGTAAAAATAATGAAAAAAAAAACAAAAAAAACAGAGATGTATTTGTCATAAAATACGTCGATCTTTTCTTCTGTTGAACATCTGCAATACAAGTAAAAACTCCTGCCGTGTGGCTATTTTACGCTAAAATAATGTAAATTAGTAAATACTTCTGTAGTAAATTTCTGTCTTCAAATATCTTATTTTATATAATTATTTATTTTATAAAACTTAACATTTTACCATTTAATGCTCATTATAGAATATGTTCTAGAAATTACATAGTTCAGAGAATCTGACTTTAGACCAGAAAGTTTCAATGGTTAATTTCGCTTTATTTAAGTACAGAACAATGGAACAATGTAATCAGCTTTATAGACTACCCAGTTGAGTAGCAACTTTACATCAGGTGGAAAGGTAATCGTGTTGCAAGGGCATTAGGGAGCCTTAAAAAATAATGTTAGAATTGGCTGGTAGCCACAAAATAAAAATTACTTAAAAAGTTAAGAAAATATTAACAAAAAAAAAAGTTCCAAAGTACTAGTATATCATGATATGATAAAGAAAAAACAAAACAAAAAAAATAATAAAAAAGGAAAATTCCATTAGTTCATAAAAAATGAATGGAAAGGCGGAAAAGCTACCGGGGGGGAGGGGGTGCCCCATAAAAAAATCTTCTTGGATACCATACATTAGAAAAATAGAATAGAATGCTATAATTATAGCGGAAAAGCAAGATTAAATACGGAATGTATGTTTTTTAATTAAAGCAAATATTGCTATTTAAATTTTCTGGTATGAATTAGGTATATGTGAATAAAAGAAATCTATTAAATTCAAAACTGTGTTGTTTGCATATATGCAACGCGGCGCACTAAAAGTTTAAAACCGCAAGATTATTTTGACTTTTGAAAAATTCGATGATACCAGAAATACCATATTGGAAAATGGATATGTTGGTGGGTCTATTGTGTGTTCGGATTTAATTAAATGAAAATTATATTTGCTAACATCGGATGAGTCTGCTGAGTAGTATTATCGTTTTTATGAGATGTTTCAATTTAAAAGGATTATTCTGTCTTTAACATGAATAAATTCTAATTCATAGGGCCAAAAGATGTACCAATTCAGAAGGATTTCTCAGTAGAAATTACAGGAGAAAACCTTTTGAATTTCTGAAAGGATTTCCCTGTAAAATCTGTAAAAATGTTTTTAAGAGTGTGACAATAAAAAGAGGTAAAATAGAAACTGTAATAAAAAAAATATATCACAGCACAAAATAGACGGCACAGAAGGCATTTTTACCTATTATGATGATATAAAGAATACATTCAGAAATGCAAATGAAAATAAAAGAATCTGTACACTTTACTTACTGTGTACTCTTACTTTTATGATATTATCTCATAGTGGCTCTTTTTTCTGCATTGAATAAAAGTACCAAAGTCCAAATTAAGATTTTACAGTTTTTCTGAAGATATATTGCGATGAAATTCAGAAAGAGTAACATGACAAAATCGGAGAAATAAAATGCGTTTTTAAATTTATGCATTATTCTTTATTATTTTCATTAGTTATCTATAATAATATTTTTTATAGCTAATTACATTTAAATAATACTTCATTAATTGTTTTAATTTATGAAGCAAACATAAAATGTATTAACGAAATTATTTAAAATACTTTAATTATTTTCAAAAGTGTAACATACAAAATTGTATCAATAAATAATTAATAAAAGAGTATTTCATATAAGAAAATAGTTAATTTTTTTGTTTCATTGTAAAATTTTCAGCTGATAAATATTAATTTGCAAAAGTTTGCTTACCTGAAATCATTTATGTAGATAATATCAACTGCAGTTTACCTGAAAAAGGATCATGTTGTTAATTTTGAATAATTGCATATATCAAACATAATGTCATATATGTATATATAAAAAATACGAATATATAATCTCTATTTTGTTATGTACTATAGAAGAAATGGCGTAAAATGATTAAAATTTGTGTAAAAGTCACCAGTTCCAAAGGGGTAAAAAACAAAACTTAGTCTATGATTCGAAGTAAAAATTCATTCCGAACATTGGAACTTCATTCCACTACTGGTCATAACTCTACCATAATCATAAAATGATAGCTATTATAAGATTTTATGAGTTTTATCGTAAATTATTAGCGTAAAAAATGAAACGAATATTAATATGGAATAACATAACATATTACATAAAATAAAATATGTCTCATAAGAATAATTTTAATGTATCCTCTTTATTTTCTTATTGTGTAACGTAAAAATGTTGTTGGATATGTATAATATTTCTAAACCTTTAAACAACAGTAATAAACAAATAATAAAAAATTAATCCCAATATAAAAAAAAGATTAATTTATACAAAAAGTAGCTTTTTTAGACATAGACAATAATTTTATTTATTTCACCAGTGCACAATGATTCTACTTCTTCAGAATCATTAAAATTTAATCAAGTAAACATATTAAATTTCAGAGGATTTATAAATCAAACATCTAATTTAAATTTAAAAATAAACAATGAAAATGTATTACGCGTACTTTGAACAAATATATAAACTCACATAAAACATTTAAAACACCTCACTTATAATAATCCATTCAACCTCATTCAAAATTGAAAAACCATTTGTTGTATTCAACTTGAAATTTATTTTAGGATAATTTACCATTCTTCAAAGGAAATGTACATATATTATTTTTTATTTTAAAATGATATTTTAGTATATAAAATATACTAGACTATTACGAAAAAAAGGAATTAATTAGAGCAAATTATTAAGTAGAGTCTTATTAAATCACCCTTGTCATTTTCTTATTGTCGAAGTATTAAATAAGATTTTACAATTAGGTATAATCAAAAATCCTTCCCAAGGAAAAGGGAAGTTTTGAAATAGAGAAATAGCTGTGAAATTGTGTGAAAAGTTTTATTGAAAAGTTCAGAAACAAACAAAAAAAAAAAAATGGAACGTTTAACTATAATAAATGACGGTTTATCATATAGGATGGATTACTGCCGATTTGTGTTTTTAGAAAAATTATACTGCCTGAGACGGTTCTGGAGATTAAACCCAAACGTTGGTTTTTATTTTATTCAAGTTTTTATTTTTCATCGTCTTTTAATTTATCATTAAAATATGCGTTGGATTTCAACTTCTATATTCTTTAGTAAAGAAAATGAGTTTAAAAATTCAAATACTTTAATATCAGGATACAAATAAGAATAAAAAACATTTATCCAAATTACAAAATTTCGAAAAAAGCCCCTCCCTGAGAGTTCTTGTTTGAATACGACATGCATTATATATATTTACTCCACTCTTGTTTGTTCACTTTTATTATTTTTTGAAATAAATTTAATAGATGATTTGATTATTTTAATCATTCTTGGAGTATTGTCGCATCTTAAAAACCTCCGTAAGTTTATAATAGGTAATATGTTCTGATTTGATATTCTGATGCATAACAGTTGGAGAATTCTTAAAACTATGACATCATGGTCAGCCAAAATAAAAAGGAAACATTACATATATTATAATCTCCAAACTGACAAAGAGAAAATAAAATAGCAATCCGACTACAAATTATGTTGGTCTTGAAAAGAAAAATGCCTTTACCGTGTCTACATACTGAAATTAGAACAAGCACTGGAAATTGTAATCAAAAAAATTATTTTCGAATAGTATTTGACTTTTCAGGTAGATTTCACCTTAAGATACCAAATATAGAGTTATTCAGTATCGTGGTTTGGAAATTAGGGGGTGTACAACTACCAATATTAATTTAATTTAAAAACATTATAAAAAGAAATTACAATGCATGTATTTTTTAACCATAGCTAAATAACTAACTTCCTTATGCGATGTTGTTTTGTATTACCATATTTGATTTCCATGTAAAAATGTATAGTTTAATATTCATATGCATTTTACGAAAATTTATTTTAAAAAGTGTAATTATAAAAATAATTTTCGACACAATTATTAATTTCAACCAAAGAATGTTAACAGAACTCGATTTCGGGAAGCTTTGAAATACACAATTAAAAATAACAGCTTATTCACCAGATTTGATCTTGGCATCTACCAGCACTGCAATCTGCTTTGATATTATTACAAATCTAGTTCCAAAACTTAAACACGCGTAATTAATACGCTATTTAACAGAATGAATGACGTTTGGCATTCGAAGATAAAATTTAATGAGAAATTGAAATACAATTTAAAAAATAAATTATAGTATTGAAAATTTTACAGATTCGTACAATTTCAGTATATATAGGACCTCTAAGAATTATTATTTTTTTTAAACATAAATTAAATGAAGATATATTTTTCAGTCGAATGGCTATTTCAATATTTCTGATAAAAAGGAAAAATATATAATTTATTTATTTTGGGAACTGTCCAATATAAAAAAATTATATATTTTTTCTTCCCAATGGGAAGACTAAGTTCTGCAGATAT
The DNA here is from genome assembly GCA_963932465.1 of Maratus speciosus. Classification (NCBI taxonomy): domain Eukaryota; kingdom Metazoa; phylum Arthropoda; class Arachnida; order Araneae; family Salticidae; genus Maratus; species Maratus speciosus. Next base: position 536,891,946 of record OZ010786.1, on the reverse strand, counting down.
TTATTAAGAAAATGTTTATTGATGCACTGCAACGATTTAAAACAAATTAGTTTTAGAATTCCATATTTCTGTGAATTTGGAATTCATATATGTAAATTTTAAGATGAAGCAAAATTTAAATTTATTAATGATAGGAAGAATATTTTGTTTACTTTTAAAGATTTTCAAATAATCTTGACACTTCATCGGAATTCCTTAAATTAACAAGAAAAAAATAAAAGAATAAAAAATTTCGAATTTTTTTATATAGTATTCCTTTCAAATATAACTAAAATTAATAAAATACATTTTTAACTAAGTGTAAATTATAGAACTTTTAATTATACTTATCCTTTACCATCGGTTTTACTGGCATTAAAAAAGACAGTGATTTCTGTCCAAAAAATTAATGTAATATAGAACTTTTGTATTTAACTATGTAGTTGCTTTTATTTATATTGCGCTTGTTCATTAACATTTCACATTTACTACATCATGATTAATATATTTTTTAATTGTATACTTTATTTTAATATTTGGGAAGTAAAGTACAATCTGTTAGGACAAGAAATTTAAAAACTAATTATATGTAACAATCATAAAGTAATAAAATAGTATTAAAACATGGAAATTATTCCAGAGAGAAATATTCGCCTTGCATACAATATTTCTAAGGGGAATCAAATTTCAAATTAATTGCTTAAGAGGCACAAAGTCCAACATAGTGAAAAAGATTCCATTCCGGGACTCGAACCCGGGCCATCAGTATAGCGCACTGACTTTCTGCCGACTAAACCTCATGGAACGATACGCAGCCTGGAAAATGTCTCACTATTATATGTTGGCAAGGCTACAAACGCAGCACAAGATGGAACATTTATCGTAGGCCACTGACGCAGGGCAAACACGAAACTTAATTTAATCCAGCATTGATTATTAATGTAGTTTCTATCGATGCTGGATTTAATTAAGTTTCGTGTTTGCTCTATGTCAGTGGTTCACGATAAATATTCCATCTTGTGCTGCCTTTGTAGCCTTGCCAACAAATAATAGTGAGAAAATTTCCAGGCTGGGTATCGTTCCATGTGGTTGATTCTTGTAGAACGTCAGTGCGCTATACTGATGGCCCGGGTTCTAGTCCCGGCATGGAATCTTTTTCACTATGTTGGACTTTGCGCCTCTTCAGCAATTACTTTGAAATTTGATTTTCCTTTGAAGTAATAAAATTGTTTTAATTTTATTCAATGATCAGCCTTTCGTACGAATCATTTTTAGATATATGCACTGTATAAAACTTTATTTTATGTATTAGCAAAATGATGTTGAAAAATTAGCTCTATATTATCAACTATTATATAATTGTCTGTGTGGAAAAAGTTTCTAATAAAATTTATTCCTAATTAGAATTAAAGGAAAATAAAAGGTATATTTATTGAAAACATTTAAAAAATAATAAATGTATGTAGAAAAATTCAAAAGTCACTTTAAATCACTTTTTAAGTAAAAGATATAAATTACGCTTCAACAGAAAATAAAAATAAACGGCAATGTTAAATTTAATATAAACCTAAATTCATTTCGATGATAATTCTTTTGTAAAGTTTCCTTTTAACAAACTTTTATCATCAGTTTTTATTATCACAATTATATTTTATTTTCAATAATTGATCGACATTCTTAGTACATGTAATTTTTTCATTAGAAAGTGTTTGTAAATTTTATGTTCAACATTAAAAATATTATATTTATATTTTTCATTAAAGATTGACGCATAAAATAAAGATATTTTTAACACTATCTTAACAAGTAAATGCATTCAATCTCTACTTCTCTAAAAAATATTTGCCCTCGCTGATTTTAATGTCTTGAAAATATTTCAAATCCTGGTGTTTCATGCCTTAATACTTTTAAATATAGACAGGTAAAAAAATTTGAAGTTAGACATAAAGATGTCTTATTCATAAAAGCTATTTTTATAGAAACTTGGGTTCTCATGTCATCATCAATCCCGTATATTTACAAGATCATAAATTCCATGCACGAAAACAGGACATATTGCTTATTTTAATAGGCAAGATAAGTATTCATAAAATAGAGGCTGAAAACTTCGGCATTAACCCCATTTTTCGCATGTTTGGTGTAACTTATTCCGTATTTTTCTGTGCTGCTTTAAGAATTTTTTTACATATTTTGAAAAACTATATATATGAAGAAGAAAAGTGTACATTTCAGCACTTTTTCGTCGAAATGGCTTTACATTTTCTCACGTCTTGTTTTCCTGAAACAGATTTTGAAGACTTTTTTTTTAGTGAAATTATTTTAAATATATATTTCATCTTTCAGAGATTACTGATGAGGTAATTTATTTTTGGCCATGTCTGAAACTAGGAAATACATTATTTTTAAATATTTTTCCTTTTTCAAATATTTTCAAATCCTTGTCTTGCTTGATATATTAACATACTTTGGATTTTTGTATAAAGGATAAACTGTCATTTTTAATTTGCATATTCACAATCATATTAAACTCAATTGCGTGGCAAACGTCAAATAGTCGGCATAAAACAGAGCATGCCGAATTCGTTTAAATAAAAGTAATGAAAAGATATACCATCAAGTTTAATTATCGAATTTTAACTTTTTTTCGTCCTACGCTGTCCTTAAATATAAATTGTTATTTACAGTAAAAAAAAAAAAAAAAGATTTCAAATAAAATTTTAATTAGCTTAATAAAAAAAATATATATCTATAATTTTTAATCTGGAATTGAAATTTCACTACTTGCAAGATAATAGAAAATAATGATTGCTTCAAAACTTTATATTTTAAGATAATTACTGCGAGAAAAGCCTTAAACATCGCTAAGCTATGCTTTAGAAATTTAATAACAACAATGGCATTTAAGGTATTATTACGCGGCTTGAATTGTGGTCTCAGAATTACATAATTCAATGGAAGCCATGAAGCCATCAGTTAAGAAAACTGCATTGTACTAACTTTAGCTACCCACTGTTATTCTCTTTAATTACTTTAAATGGATAGTGCATGAATAAAAAGAAAGTCATTAGCTGTATCACCATGAAACTTTACATGAAATTAACGATAACAGTTTGTGAATAATAAAGTTTGAAATTTAAGTTTAAGATATATATATGTATATAATAAATTTGAAATCACAAATATATATATATATATCAATTTCTTTATAATATCTAGAAAACGATAAAATAAAGAAATAGCGCAAGAAGGAACCAGATCTTTAATCACACTAAAATTGAACTAATGCAACAAAATACTTTTTTGTATGAACACAATCCTTATTTAATAACGTTGTTTAAATTAGAAAAGAATAACCATGCACTATTAACACCATTACTTAATATCATATTCAAAAAACTGTTTATTATATTAATAATTTATCTTCTTTAAGTTATTTAGGATAATTACGTTACTTTATACCCACCAATAAATAAGGAATTCACATATACTTGTACTTTTGAATTTAAAAGATAAATACATGAACATAACACACAGGCAAATATATATTTGTGTATGTCGGGTCATATTAAACAATGCATTCAAAATAATTGAATCTCTGAAAGAAGAACAATCAAATATATAGCAAAATAAAATCGTTGAGTAATTTGAAACAGTATGCAAATAAAAATAGTGCATAATACCTGTACTTCAAATACTAAATGTTAAAACTCTATGTTGTGGATTACTAGTTGTTTTCTTTTAGAAGGCGGTATATTTTGTTTCCTTCTTGTCCATATAAATCTAGTCTGATAAAATTTAACAGGTTCCGCACTGGTTGGGAAATTTCGCAACTGAATTCCTATTGAAAAACTTATTATAATTTAGCTTTAAAGACAGAATACTAGTATAATGAGTTCTCGCATACACTCCCTATCTCAGTGTTGAAATCTATCTTTAAATTCGCTTAGTTTCGGAGTCGTTTTCTATGGCGACCGCAATTACAAATAAACGGTACTCTGGACTACAGTATATTCAATTATTAAATAACAAGTTTACAGTTCACCACTTCTGTACTCATTTTCTCAATACACGAATCAGCACTGCACTTTGCTTGATGGAGGTATGCGTTTCCTTAAGCTGGAGAGAAGACATTATTTACAAGAGGTTAGCTTACAGAATAATGAAGGGCTGTCACTTTCAATAAAGTAAAATGTGTAGATTCCTGTGTCATGAAAAAATGTATTTTGGTGTTTGACTATTTCACATAGTAAATCAACGCAGTGATTTTACTTAAGTAATTTGTTTCCACATTGTATAATTAAATCCTTCAGACGTTAAACAACCAACATGTAATTTTGCATATTTTATTCTATGCAAGAATTACTTATCTTACAAAAACAAATGTATATATCTTCAACAGTATAAATGTCACCATATAAAGATAGATAGCTTGGTTGACATAAGTAGAATGAAGTTTGACCACAATGAAACAACATTGTTAAAAAAAAATTCTGCTAACCGTTCATTTAGAACAGTTTTTATAAATAGCGTTTACTTCACCATACTATGAAAGATCTCATTTCTCATGATATAGATAAAAAAATGATTATGTAATAGTTTATGGAAAAGTCACATTTTTATCTAAAAAAATTACTGATAACTATTATAGTTTTACAGTTGAAGTATCTTTCTGAGAAGAAGACACATTCTATTGATATTTATAAAACAAATTTGCTGATGAACAATATGAACAATAGCTGAATAAATGTATGAAAATAAAGAGATATGTATGTTACATTTAGTGATTGTCATGCCATATTTTTTATCACTGGATTTTATGCGCAAAATATTTATACCTTGTTGTTGAGTCAATTTTCAGTCGCTCTGATTCAAGCTGTGGAACAAAGAAAAGTAAGTAAGCTGAACTGCTCTACATTTTTTTTCTTTGTAAAATAGACTAATTACGGTTTAGTTGAAAAATAATTTAGATGCGGTTAATTTTTATGTATTTTTAAATTTTGTAATAAGTGTAAACTGATTTTATATCCAATTTTCAAGGATTATGCACATGTCGAGAGGTGAATTTTCAATTCTAAATGAAATATGGTTTACATTTTGTTTTTATATGAAACATTCTTTTAATTCAGTCGTTAAGGTGTTGAAAACTTAAATGTATTTTTTTTTTTTTTTACTTCGAATTTCATTTTTAATTACATTTCTTAAATCATTAAAAAAATAAAGCTCCAGGTGCATTCAGAAACTTGAGTATAAATACATATAAATACGTTGCATTGAAAGATATCATTTTAAAGTGTATAAGTATGCATACTCTTAATTGTATTTTAAACATCAAAATAATTTTGAGAATTTGTCATACTTTATTCAAATACCTTCAAGCATATTACTTCCTTGACATTTTGGTTGAATGTTTCAAATATACGAATATTAATTGTTAAACAAACATTTGTAAATATTTTTAAACAAAGTTTTCCTGATTACTTCTCTGAGACTTTTGAGTAAAGAAATTTGCTGTCAAGTAAGACTAATCACTTATTTCGTTGGTGTCTCTATCATTCATTCAATAAAAGAAATTATCGAGAATAGGCGTATGTATGTAATATATTAAAATAATAACTATTATTCAATATTCAGCTAAAATTTGAAAAAGAAATATAGATATTAAAGTAAAATGACAATAATTTGAAAAATATTTTAAATAATTGTCAAATTAAAGCATATGTCAAGTTTAAATTTTAGGTATATCTATAGCATAAAAATGATACTCGAGCTCAAATTGTTTTCTGAAAAGCATAGTTCGTATTTATATTTCACATCATTTAACCCTTAAATACCTGAGTTTTCAAAAATCATTTGAAAAATGTTTTTCGGTTTTCTTTTTTAAATAAATGATGGGCAAAATACTTTAAAAAATCATATTTTGTTTTAAGTATGGTTTTTGGCTAAAAAACTGTTTGTTACTAATCGGCAATATTGGTGTTTATTTGAAAAAAATAATTTTTCTCGATAAAATTCTATAATATTAAACACACAAGAATTTTGAGAACTATGATAAGAAATAAATTTCACTTGCTCACTGCAGAACAAAATAGGGTATTTCGAAAGCTTCCAAACAAAACAAAAAGAACATGTATCAAGAATTGAAAAATAAATCTATCGTTATTCTTAAAAAACGCAAGTGTTGCCATCTAAATGTTGAAAATCGATTTAATAATATTTTCAGAATGTATTTTATTGGCAACATTAGGCATTATAGTTTCAATATTATTCTAATGGTATTTATAAGCCTAAATTGGGTATGTTGCCGAAAATCAACACCCGGCATTTAAGGGTTAAATTTAGAGCAAACGATTCTTCAAAACACGAAATATTTTTTTCCTTACAAAGAGCGTCTTTTAACGTGTAAACCAATTGGAATACGCTGAAAATTTTTCAGTGCAATTACATATTTTTTTATACATATTTTAAAATCTATTTAATAATATCAACTTTGGATGTGTGAAAATATGTGTTTTCTATTGATTTTCATTTATTACATTATATTATAATTGCGAAGTATTTTAAATATACTTATCATATTTTATAACTTATAACATAATCATGCTTTACTTTTTGTCAATTATTATTTTTATATTAAAGAAAAGTACATTCATTTATATGTAACAAACATATATTTATATGTACATATATATGTATAAACATACATGTATATTTGCGCACATGCATCAAGATACCAAATGATTCCACACATTTCAGCATATGCAAAACTAAAATGTTTGTAAATAATGAGCATATGTGCTCGGAAAATAGAAACTGCAATGTTAATATTAAATTTATGAAATGCAAGAAAATTTATTCCTGTGATATTTAGTAAATCATCTTATCAATACAAAATAAAAAGGAAATATAATTATCAAAATTAATGATTTAAAAAATAAAGTCCGTTATATTTTAAAGAGCTTTTTTTCCAGAGAATGTGATTACCTTTGTCCAATTTAGTTGATAAATGCATTTTAATGAAGACAAAATGTTGTCATTATTTATTAGCCATTAAGATATTAAATCTCTCTATTCTAAAAAAAAGTAACTACCGCTGTCACCGCCGCCGCCGCCGCCGGTTTTGAATTTTTTGTGACCGGAGGTCTTTCTTCGTTAATATTAAGAAAAATAATGCATACAAAAATATGAAAATCGGTAGTGTTATACAGAAATGTTTGATAAACACGCTGATGCAGACAGTTTTCAGATAGAAGAATTATTTTAAGAGATATTTAATGCTAAAGTTGGACAAAATCGTTCCACTAAAAAAGTTTTATAGGAGCAAAAACTGTTCATAGGAATTTAATCATTTTTAGATCATTTTATGCGTTAGAATTTGCCGGAGTGCAGATTGCATTAATTTTTTTATTTTGACTATTTTTTGAGGTTTTATTTCTATTTTAAATTCAGATTTTCAGCATTTCTAGAGATATTTTTAACAGATTTTAGAAAGTAATATTAATTTAAACTGTTGCCATCTGTATAAACAGCGGAAGCAATAATGTTTGCTTCAAAAAAAAAAATATATATATATTTATACGTGTAAATAAATTAAAAAAATATTTACACATGACTATTATAAACAGAAAAAAACATTTGGAAGTAGAATTAAATAATTATGTACAAAAAGCAGGAACTTATTAAAAATTATGTCATACAAACTATAATTACACGTGAATTTTAAGAGAGAAAGGAATTTGTAAAGCAATAAATTTATTAACATGCGTTAGAAGTCTTAAATAGGAGAAATTACGTCATATTTACGTCACATTACAGTTATCACATAAAATGAACACAAAATAATATTGCAAAACGGTTTAAATTTAGAAATTGCGCTAGACATTTATTTGATATTTTAAGAGGATACTTTTCAACTATTTTTGTTAGGAAAGCGCAAATAATATTTAATTTCTAACACAAGTATTTTCACGTGAATATTAAAACGAGAAAGAATAGTTTGGTCAAAATTACGTCAGATTAAAAGCGATTAATTTAAAATGTCTCATTTAAAAGAACTTTCTTTTCACTTTGTTAAAAAATACCAGGAGACAAAGACTCTGTTTACTTAATTGCTTTTATATTAGCTTATTTTGAAATGTTGTTACACGTGTCTACGTCATCAAGTTATTTTTATTTCGACGTTTTATTTGTATTTTTATTAATGTTGTACTAATTTATTTGTTTTTTCGTTATTTAAAATAAAAATTATGTCAATTTGTATCATTTTGCGAGTGGTTTGGCGATTTATATAATTTGGCGAAATGGGTCGACGGGATAATCAAGTAGTACCGCAACGGATTTGGCGTTAAAATTCCCCAATCAAAGAGAAATGAATAGAAATCCGTTTATAGAGAGATCGCCACTGTTTTTTAAATTATAATTCAATCTTTCGAAATCTTTTTAAAGCCGATCAAATTAGCGGGCATTTAGAGTCTACGGTGTCTGGACGGGGGTTGGCGAGCGTAGCTCGTAGGGGGCCGAGCCCCCTAGTATTCTAAAAAAAGGTCAAATAAAGCAGAATGAAAACTCATCTCTTCCCTGCCATGCTATATTCCTGTAATACTTAGCTGAACACCAATTTTATGAATTTTTTAATACACTGATGTCCAAATATTAGGGATAAGCGACCCGGCGCTTCCGATGTCGTACGTTTTGGTCGAATACATTCTGAAATTCTGGACGAATTATTCTTGAAATTTTGGGATTTAAAGAACATGTTTGACTTGTTATTTCTCAGTGAAGATTTAGTCGAGAGGACTATAGAGGTCCAATAATAAATTCAATAATAAAATAGTATTTGCGATCACCTATGAAACAGAATATTCTGATGATGGTGTTAAATGACTATTTTATCCTGTTGAACGCTTGTGTAAGCATAACACTCAGTATTTGTGTAGATGTTAATGTTTCGGTGAAAAATTAAAATGTTTTTTTGTTTATACACTATAGAGTTAACAACAAAATTTAACACACATTTCCAAAATCCTGACAAAAAACAGTAGAAACAGTACACTGCAATTAAAACATGAATATATTGAATATTTAAAGGATAGTGGCATTTGTATGAAATAATTTTTAAATGCGTATGTGTGGAATATACCAAAAATTTTATTTCATAATTTGGTAGTCAGCTATTTAGGACAACTTATATAAAAGTTCCAGTGAATTATCGTTCAAAACGATAGAGGCGATTTAGTGATTTGCTGTCTAAAAGAAGTTTTATTATAATCGATTTTCCACAATTTTTCAATGAGGTCACTGTATCTTTGTGACTATTTCAGCATTTCCTGTTACATAACTGATCGTAAATATTATGTTATTATTAAATTTAATCTTAGCACCCAAATTGTCTTACCGGCTGAATCTTATCTGATAAATAGGAAGTCTAACATGCTCTTTAAATCCTAGACGTTCAAGAATAATTTGTCACGAATTTCAGTAGGTATTCGGCATACCGTGTAAAATCGAAAGCGTCACATCACTTATCCTTAATTTTTGGACATGAGTGTGAAAAGATCTATAAAACAATACGAAGAAAATTTTCCTTAAATAATTATCAGTAAAAACATTTTAGTACGACCATAGACGTAAAGTTCGTAAAAATCATAGTAGCATAGATGGGTTAGTTTTGGTGGTTGGAGATTGTATTTTTTACTGTTTTGCATTAGTCCCTTTTGGTTTGGGGTCACGGTTAAGTTCCATTTCGGTGCATTTGATTTTTAATTTTTTTTTTTTACCAGAATAATTTAGTCGTAAGGACTTTCTTATATAATCGTGGATTAAGACTTCTTACTATTTTAAGTATATAATACCACTTTTTCTTCAAAAGTATTTTTCCATTTCTTATAATCTTTGTTTTAACACTCAACACAACACCAGCTTCTTAGGGTTGTTGAGTTTCTCAGCGAGAAACTCAATGCAAAAATTCCCGCAGCTGCCATCTTTCTTGATGTCGCAAAGGCATTTGACAAGGTCTGGCATATGGGCCTCATATACAAACTAATTCAGCTCGGTTTTCATCCCAGACTCATACATTTAATATATTCGTACCTTTGCGACCGCTCTTTTCAAGTCCGCATAAACAACATTCTTTCTCTTATTCTTTTTATCCTAGCGGGCATCCTCCAGGGGAGCGTGTTGGGCCCATTTTTATTTAACATTTTCTTTAACGATATCCCAGGCACTTTGCGCACTCACCTCGCGCTTTATGCGGATGACACTTGTATTTATGCTTCGGCACACCACCCGTATACTCTATACAGGTACCTACAGGCACATATTGATGACTTCATGAACTGGTGTATGCTTTTGCGCGTTGTCATAAATGAAACTAAAACTACTGCAGTATATTTCTCTTGCAAACTAACATTCCCTAGCAGAATTATTATTAATAACACTGTTATCCCTTGGTCAGACCAAGCTAAGTATCTTGGGGTCATACTGGACCGCCGCTTAACTTGGAAAAAGCATATTCTTTCCATTAGAGGTAAAGTCGCTGGAGCCTTTAACTCTATGAAACCTCTCCTTAACAGTAAAACTTTGTCTGTCCACAATAAATTAATTCTCTATAATTCATGCATCCTTCCCATCATAACCTATGCCAGTCCGGTCTGGGGCTTCACATGTAAGACCACTATGGACACTCTTAGTCGCTTTCACAATTCCAACCTGCGTACTGTCCGTAACGCATCTCGTTATCTTCGCAACTCCACGGTCCGAAGAGACCTAAAAACTACTACCTTACGTAAGCGCATAAAAGACTTAGCCAAAAAATTTTATGAAAAAGTTTTCGACCTCCCTAATGAAATCGTAGCGGAGCTACCGGATTATGACGCTTTTGAACCCCACCATCGGAAACGGCCCAGGTTTTCCATAATTATGGACACTCAGTAACATCTGAGTTCTCCACGCTATATTTTGCCTCTTATATATTTATATACTTTTCTTTTCTTATATCTATATATATATATATATATATAAACACCTCTCTATATACTATAGAGACCAAAAAAGAAATTGTAAAACTTAAAAAAAAATAATGTATGGCCCTGATTAGTCCCTTTTTTGTTAGGATAATGTGGTCCTTGCCACCCTAGCTTTTCTTGCCCATGCTTGGTGAGAGTTTCTCTGAACAGTACTAACTTTAACTTTCTAAATTCCTTATAGTAGTTATACAACTACAGTTTGACTTTACATATTTTAAGATTCTTGTATTTTTTAAGATTTACCGTTAACTTTCTTTCATCTTAAGTTTATACTTTAAAATTCAATTTTATTCCTTTCTTTCTTAAACTTCCTTTTTTCCCTTGTTAACTTCTTTTACTCTTCAAGTAGCTTAGCTACAGTTTCACTTTACCCCAATGGCTCATTAAAACATAAGTCATTTCAATTTCCTAGTCTGGGTAGGAAACCCCTCAATGCTGATTATCTGTTCAGCACCTGTTCAGTTAAAAATTTATAGTAGTACGATACTGCAATTAGACTTTTTATTCCAATGGCTCATTCATTATAAGACAACCATCAATAGACTGGGCGTAAAGTTGTTGACAACACGGAAGCCCCTCAAATTGCAAACACTGTTAAGTCACTGTAACGTGGGACATAAGTCCCCGGCTCTTCGGCCTAAATTCTTCGCATCGTCGTCGTCGTTTGATTAATCATTACCATACTACAAGGTATCCCATCCTGTCAATTTTACATGCCCCAAATATGCCCACTTACTTGATGAGGAAAACTGAGATTCCTTCACTCTTCAACTAAACGTAAACTTTCTTTGAGTGTTTTACTCTTGTTTACTTCGAATGAAAAAAATATTAATCTGCGTTTTGTAAAAATATTAATCTGCGTTTTGAAAAAATATTAATATGCGTTTCTCTCTGGTAGAAAAATAGATTTTTTACTGCTTTTCTTATCAGTCCCTTATGGACGGATATCACAGGTAAGTTCAATGTTTGTGCGTATCATTTTTTCTTTTCTATAGTACCAATATTTTAGTGGTAATTATTGTCTTATATAATTGTAGAATTATTTCGACTAAATAAGGTGTGAAATATTCTACATAAGCTAATATCAAACATTAAGCTGTAGTAAAAAGAATCCTGTCCCAAAGGGAATAAAGAATACATTTTTAAAATCTAAATAGGACTTACAAATCTCCACAAAAATATTAACAAATTTTAATTCTGGTGCTCTTTTAAATTAACTATTCTGACGTAAATAATTTTTCATATGGCGAAGTACAACATTTGAAACTAACCTTTCGAATTATAGCTCTGGAACTAACGAATTTCGAAAGGATTGAAAAAAAAAATATTAAGAAATATAGTTTCTATATGAGTCTGAATTACACTAATACCAATTCTTTTTCTGCTTTTTTTCATTTTGATAATAACTATTTTTATTATCTTCTATCTATAATAGAAGAAAGTATTGTAATTGAAGTTTTTCCCTACAGATTTACGCGTTTTAGGAGTCATGGATGTCCCCAAAACTTGTTTATACTAAGTGTCTGTCTGTCCGTGTGTATATCCATGTACCTTCATTGTACCATTGAAAAATATATGAAGTTATCCGAAGAATTAAACTAAATTTCTTGTATGTGTTTTTGTCTATGGTGATTTTCGCCGCAAGGTAGCGCTTTAAAAGCGATTTTTGTGCCATTTTCATTATTGAACAATCGAAAAGTTTTTGAATTTATTCATAGAGTTTAACCAAATTTGATATATATATTTTTTGGCAAAAAGATCCTCCTTGAATTCGAAGTGTTTTGCCGGTAGGGCAAGCTAAAATAGCAAATCTCGTGTAACTTTCTCATTTTTTTGCAGTTGTGTTTTACATTAGCTGCTCGTGCTGATACAGCAACTTTGTTTCCAGTTAAGCCGTCTATTCGCAAACACCTGTTGTGCATGAGAATAACGAAAAATATAATTACATCAAGCATCATGACCAGAATTAACTCATTTATACACTGATTAATTGACTAAAGCAGAAATTTAAGATGAAAGTCAAAGTTGGTATAGAATTGATCTAATAATATTGGAGTATTATCAGTTGTCACTACGGTTTGAAACACAGGGTGTATACAAATTAGCTGGGCAAAAAGAATGATTTATTGAATGGAACTGACAGAAAAAAAAATTAAAGTATATACTGATGTAAGATAGAAAAATAGTCCAAGTTTATAATTATCACCCTTATTTCGCCATACTCGCACAGCAGAATGAGATTCATGAAACCAAAGATAGCACCATTGTAAGTCTCCATTATCGTAATGTGCAACAGTGATTACCGCTTGCTAAGAGATACCGTCAGTTATGACAAATGACGCCATCTATTAATAACCTTAGGAAATATAAAAACTAGTCTGACTTTCAACTAGTTAATTTCAGTTAATATTTCGGAAGTTCATAACTTACGAAATTGGTCAACTAATTTGTAGACACCTTGGATTACGATGTATGAGATAGAAAAAGGTTTTAGAATTGGCACATAAAATAGTTTCACCCGACCCTCAAAACTGGTATAAATATCGAACACGACCCGTGTCTGAACTAGGCTGGGGTTGAGGTGGTCTCATCACTAAGTTCAATTCTGTGCTGTCGTTTAAATATCGGACCATTCACAGATTTTTAGACGCATTTTGTACCTAAATAATATATTTCTCAATGCATTAGAAAATGTTGCTTTTAGTTACTTGTTTGCAGAAAGAAAATCAAAATCATACGAAATTTAAATTATCCGAGTAATATAAAGAAAAATGCATTCGTGTAATAAGTTAAAAATATTTCTATACACATATATACCCATGATACCCATAATTTGTTTTTGTTTTCAAAAAGAAAGTAAATAAAATTTAAGTTAATGTTATTTAACCTAAGTTTTGGCAAACCTTAACACTCAGCACAAAATGCAATTATGTATCTCAAACTTTGCTGATAACAGCAAAATAGATGGCGTTTTATTCCGGAGGACGGAATTTTATTCATGAAGACTTATCAAGCGTTAAACAATTTTACAGAAGTTGTTCGCTGCTATACAGTAACGCTGTCATCGTCCATAAATTTCAGAGTTTAAAAAATTTCACATTAAAGGTAATGTTTAGATAAACAATTTTTGCTTGTTGACTAGCATAATGTATGTTAAAAACTGTTATGAAGAAGTTCATTATAGATAACAGAAATCAAAATATGTAATCGATTTTCTGCACTTTTAAAATATTTGTTAATTTTAGAACATTGTTCATTAACCAATATGTATGATGCTACATTCTTTTTCTTGTTAAATCACTTAGCTCTTTTAAGATTAATTGATGAAGTATAATATTTAAGTATTCATTTATATTGTGAAGCCTTATTTTGCTTTAGAAGAAAAGCTATCAAAACACGGATATTTCTACCTAAAAACAATATATTGCAATTCCTACTGGTGGTTAATTTATTTATTTAAAAATTAATATAATGTTTCATGAGAAGTTTCAAATGTTTAAAATATATGTATAATTGATATGATGTGTTATTGTTGAACATAATGATTACTAAAGAGAAGTTATTTCTTTTCGATTATATCGATTTTTAATGCATAAAGTGAAAAGACATGGAAATGTGTTTTTTATTAAGAAATGCGCATAAAAAATTTCTTTTTTTTTTCTAATAATAAATATAACTTAAGTAGTGAAGTTTATCTTTTAGTATCATGAAAAATTTTAATCTGAAATGCTTTTTTTATATACACTGTAAAAAAAAAACCACTGTAGATTTGCCAGAACAAACTCGATCACAGTGAATGTGCTGTATCTTTATTTGGTTTCCTGATTATATTAACATGGAAAATACAGTAGTTGCGTAAAATTAACAGCCCAATGTGCTGGCAATTTGGACGCATTTTTTTACAGCACAAACTGCTGGCGTCCAAATTGCCAGCACACTGTGGTGTTAATTTTAAGCAACTACTGTATTTTCCATGTTAATATAGTCAGGAAACCAAAGAAAGATACAGCACATTCACTGTGATCGAGTTTGTGCGCGAGATTAGCAGTACTTTGCACTGTAAAAATGTCGTTTTTTTACAGTGTATATACGTTATTTAATTTTTCGACGTTTACTTCCCTTATAATAAATGTAACATAAAAGTATTTAAGTTACAAATAGTTAACATATCGGTTATAACATTATATTCTTAAAAAGTATTTAGTATGCTTTTTTTCATCCTTTATTTAATAAATTTTTACATATTATATATGACTAGAAAGACACTTTTATCTCTGAAAAGAAAAACATATTTAATGAATATGTATGGTATATGGAAGAATTAAAAAAACTCACGCTTCAAAACTTAAACCATGAATAAATTCATTTATAAACAATAAGTTATAGACAAATAAATTCCCTATACAATACATAATAACTGAAATGATGAAATCCGCCCGAGACATAGTAACCCTAAATTTGATTACTTGAGTTTTTATTCACGTAACGCAACAGAGTGAAAACCAAGGTTCGAGCTTGGGTTTTTGGTTCAGCCCACCAACGCTTTGCCAACTGAGCCACCTGGACGTTACAACTAGGCTAGTACACTTTACTATTACATGTTGCTAAGAATGTAACCGTATCACAACATAGGTTTCCGCAGAGTTGTTCTTCATAAAGTTATCCCATCTGGTGCTGCGGTTGTATCCTATGAAACCAAAAGATTTGAAGGAATTATAAGTTATAATACTCATTTACGACAAATCGTTTATTGGTTTTACACTTTTAATTAAAATAATTCTATTTTAAAATACCATACTGTGAGTATTTGTATCGCAATATACTATCGCGGAAACAAAAAAAAAAAAAAAAAATAAATAAATAAATAAAATAAAATAAAAAATAAAAAATAAAAAAAAAACTTTTATACTTTCAAAATATTAATGAACAACATAAGTAATAATATTACACATAATTCCAGTACTTGAAAATTTTATATTCTCTATCACAAAAGAAATGTTCGAATACCATAATTAAAAGAAAATATTATACTGTTTTCTCTATAAATGTAACGATTGAAGCATTTTACAGTTTCTCAAAGCAATTACATCTCCAGGTTTTCTTGTAGGGGAGACCGGGACAAGATGACCAGCGGGGCAAGATGACGAATGTCTTAATTTTTCCGCTTTCCTCTGGGTGGTAGCATCAACTGGACACTACTGGCTCTCCTATCGGCTGTTCGTTAAACAATAGTATAGAGACGCAGAAATCGCCATTTTTGTTTTAGTTGTGAAGCTTTGATTGTAGCTCTGCACCGTTATAACTTTTATGCATGTGTAAATAAGCTCTGCTAGAGATACATGTAAGATATATCGTTTCTCTTTAATATTTATAAGTCACTTAGTTTAAATACTACCTATTACCATGAATAAATGTCAATTAATCGCCTTCCTTCATGGCAATGAAATCGAATATTTTTAAACAGGCAGTTCGGGGCAAGATGACGAGCCCCGTGTTTCAGAATTTATAAAACTAACTGTGTTGCCCATTCTATTTAAATCCTGAAAACGCTTGTTTGTCTGTGTGTTTGTCCGCGCGACCTTGCGCTTCTATCTCCTCTGGTGCTAAGGGGCGCATCGGATCCGGTGAGGTTTCTTTCGAAAGGGAGCGACCAGAGGGAGACATTTTTGCCATCCACTAAGCTCCCCTAGCCCCCAATCCGAAAGAAAACACTATCGGGTTCCGTATCTCCGCTTCCAAACGTCCGAACGGTACGAGGAGGGTATCGTTCGACGGGGCTCGACCTCGGGGTGAAGACCTCCTCCCTCCTCGCTGGTTCCCATCCCCCCAAATAATTCAAATCTTCTGACCCACTAGCAGAAGAATGGATCCAGTGCTGTAAATGCCAAGAGTGGCGGCATGAGGAATATTCCAATTATGAAAATGGTATTTTTATTTGTGACTATTGTTAGCTGCACAACTAAACAGTTCAACATTACGTTACAATCCATTATGCTTAGTCTGATACTTTGTAAGAGGTAAAAACACAGTTATCATTTGTTAAACAATGTAACATATTCAAAAAATAAAATTTGTTCAAAATTTTTCAGTGTTTTCATCTTGCCCCAAGGTCAAAGTCATCTTGCCCCAGTACTCGGGCAAGATGACGATTTGTTAATGTTATGAAAAAATAAAAATATCCTTTATTCTTTTTATTTGAAAAAATAAATGGTAATATATTTAATACTACAAGAAATACTCTAACAGTTCATGTAAAATTAGTTTTACTATACTTAAAAATAAATTTAAAGAACAACAAAAATTGTTAACATAGTCATCTTGCCCCGGTCTCCCCTACGCGTAAGCAAAGATATCCTTAAAAGAAAATTAATTTGATATTTTTAATATTTTTTTTTTTGGAATGCCCTCCGAAGGTGTTTTAAAAATAAATACCAAACATAAAAAAATTTCAGCTAATAATTACGCCTTACAGAAAAAGTCATCTCTTTAAAAATAATGTCTCAATTATTCTTGGCTAATGTTGATATATCTTATTTAAGTGCACAGAAAATATAATACATTTTGAAAACGAAGAGAATGTTACAGTCATTATAAAACAAAAAATGGTACATACAATAAATTATTTATTCCCAATCATTTAAAATAATAAGAGTAACAATTTAAAATATTTACTAATGTTCATTTCAATAATTTTGAAAATATAAATTTACAGAAATTTTAAACTTTGAAAATGCCAACATATCCGTTACATAGATAATATCCTTGCATATGATTCAAATCACTTAACATTTAAAATTCAACTTTCTAAAAATATAATTTTACAAACATTTAGAACTTTTAAAATGACAATATATCCATTACATAAACTATATTCTTACATATGATTCCAACCATTGAACGTTGAAAAAATCAATTTTCTAAATCGTAAAGATATACTAAAACTCTAGTATTTTTTTAAGAAAATCTTTACAAAATTTCCTCTAGGAATTTAACGATTATACATTTGAGAGTTTTTCAAAGCAATTAAAGAGAGAACGGGAAGTTTTTCGTGTGCGTAAAAAAAATACGTATAAGAAATATTTCAACATTATTTTCTCTGTCTTGATAAGCATTCCGTCGAAAGGCTTAATAGAAAGAGCAATGATCACTTGTCTGCAGCTACTCATTACGCTCTATTGACAATGACGTAATCCTCTGTGGAAATAATTTTGCTACTTGTTCATAGCTAAATTTTTTTTCTGATTGAAGTAATTTAAAAGTAGGAAGTGAAAATACAGAATTAAATCACATGAAGGTTAAGGGGAAAATCCTTAAATATAATTTCTTTTTTTTTTATTATTAAATTTCACCTAATTATTATTCAAGGGTACATTATATGCATTATGGCATGACATGACATCGCGGTGCTTAAGGAGTTCCGACGCGGCGTGCAACGCCGCCGCGCGTAACATCCAACTAAATATGAAGAAGAACTAAGCATGAATTTCGAAACAATGCACGGCCTAAAAGTATAATTTGGAAGCTCTGGTGGAGTCCCTAGGGCCATTCCAGAGTTGTAAATACGAGGTTAAATATAACTTCCAGAAAAAGGGGCCCATAAGGCATCCAAGAATTTTTTGGTTGCCCTATACTTCGATGTCACTTCACCGACTGGCGTAGGCAAAAAACGGAGAAGGTAAAGGTAGTAGGGTACCAACGAGCACAGGAAAGCTATAGCATAAGGTAGCCAAGCCTAACTGACCCTTCTAAGAACTTGTAAAAAAAAGGGGGCCACATAGCTCACTAATTTTGAAGTCAAGCCTAGTGCGCATTACAAGTCGCAGGTCTTCCAGGCATTTATCACAGGTCGCACATTATCCAGGTCGCAGGCATTTATCACAAAACAAATTTAAAAAAAAATTATTTTTCTGAAAAAAATGGAATTTTACGCGTTGTCTTAGAAATTTTCGAAATGCCCCCTGCGCATTCCATATCAATGACACTCCCCAATATGTTTTATAAAAGTTTGTTGTATATATATAAATAAAATAGAGCATCAAATTTTATATATTTGAATTTTAAGGTTAAAAAAAAATTAAAAATGTTGAAATTTTTTTCGAAAAAATTTCAAAAAATTTCATATTTTTATTTGTGGTTATTTTATATTTTCCTAGATTGGAAAATACTCGTCGATTTAACAGTGTAGTGATGATATGTTTCAAAATTTCACATAGAAATTAAAAGTAGAGTGGACAGTATTTATTGTAATAGTGAGCGTTATTATCCTAAAACTGAAACGTTTTTGTTTTTTAATCTGCTAATATCATCCCTATAATCTCTAAAATCCCTAAAATCCCTACCATCCCTAAAGACTTAAATTAAAATTCTGTGATCACTTTTATCATACTTATCCAAACGCCCACTAAAATATAACGCTTTGTGGAACAATTTACAAAATTATTGTTAGCTAAGATTGTTTATTTTCCGAGAAACAATACACTCAAAAAATGGGATTTCATCACAATTATAAATAAGTTTTTATTTAAAGCAAGATACACATACATAGTTCTTATTTATACCTCTAAACGCCGTAGAAAATAAATTTTTCTTTTTCGTATGATAAACCCCTCATGCCAGCCAACTTAAAATGTAGCAATAACATAAAAGTTAACAAAAACAACAATTTATTTAAGATAACAATTAATAATAATATATGAAAGTGGAGAGGATAGTTTATCTAAAGATGATCTAAATGAGGAAGACTCTACACTGGAAAACAATTCTGCCAGTGGCATCTAGAATCTAAATTGTGCCTCTAGAAAAAATCGTTCAGTGTCATCATTGTCAATTACAGTTCCTTTTTTCTAAAGTGTTCGAGTCATTCCTATTAAAATTCAAAGACGTTTACCTATATTATCGAAGTCAAACATATTTAAAAAATTCTGCAAGTAAATTCGAACAGAAGATGCGAGTTTTTGTAACTATAATTTTAGTTTATGATTTAATTCTAGAAATCAGGTGATATTTTCTCGCAATTCATACAATTTATAATACATGATGTCTCTCAAATTATTCAGGTAAAAAAAAAAAAAAAAAATGGTTTATTGAATGAAATTGACAGAAAAAAAAATCAGTATATATTGTTGTAAGATAGAAACATAGATCAAGTTTACCATTATTACAAATGTTCTATGTAACTTCATTTTGTGACTCTACAAATGTCTTATCGGTAAATCATTCCTTGCCACAGATTTGTCGGGATATTTTAGTCGATCAAATTAATTGCAATGCATATTCTCGATTTCAGTTCAGGAATATATGCAGAAAGCGACGGCGTGTACACTTGATCCTTTACAAAACCAAATACACCGAAATCAACCGGTGAAAGATTTTTTATCGTAGTGGCCATTGAATAATACCTCCGCTCCGATAGCATCAGTTATTACACCTACGCCATCTATGAATAAACTTCGGCAATATTACTACTAGAGTAACTTTCAACTAATTAATTTCATTCAATATTTCGGAAGTTCTTAACATACGAAATTGCCGAACTAATCCCACCTTTTAATGGACACCCTTTATATTATATTGTTTCATCACCTAGAAAACTATAGACTGAAAATTCACAATAATTTTTCTTTTAGTGTAAAACTAGAATTATCCTCCCCAAAGATACTTCCTAAATTGAAACGCTAGTAAAACAAAAACAAAATGGCTACGGTGAACTGTTGCCTGAAAAAAATAAAAATTCATTTCAGATTACAAAAAAAGATCACTTGTAGTACTGTATTTAGCAATATAAAATGACACTTTCATATACTGTAATAGCATTATCAAGAGAACCCCTGAATTCCGATGCTCATTCTTTATAATTGTCTAATTTAAACTCCTTACCTCGATAACGAAGTCATAAAAGTAGGTTTATCCCCGAAAATAGCTCATCAGAAAACGTTTCCTGTTATACTGGCACGTGGAAGAATTGCGGATGTTCAAATCTATTCTACCTTACAAGAAAATGCGAGATGTGAGGATAATCCACATAATCTAACTCCTACTGCACTACATTTCGCAACTAAAAAACAACAGATACCCAATTTACATATACAACATACACCAAGAGAACCAAAGCTTTAACCAGTATAGAACCATTACAGATCGATTTAAAAAATAGCAGAATATTTTATCCATCAAGATTTTATTCATCATCCATTATAAAGGAATCAATAGAGATATTTTTACGCAACGAAAATATGTGCAATAATTCAGTGTCAATTGAATTACTTAAAATTTGGAAAGAGATGCTATGCTGTTTCAGTAACAATAGTAAAAAATAATCCACACTCTCAACAGTGGCGTGGCGTCCGGTCATCGCTGGATGCGGCGATGACCAAGCAATATTTTAAAACTCTTAATAAGCTTTTAAAACTCTACGATCCAGTTTTAGCAGAACATTTGGAGTTCATGTATAAGTGAAGGTAAGATTTAAAGTTTCTTTTTTGAACATTCAACCATTGAATTTTAGAGTTAATAATTTTTCACCACAAACTTAAATAATTGCGATGACCACCGAAATTTTTCACGCCACGCCACTGACTCTCAAATATCCGATTTCATTTTATTTTATGTTTGCACGGGATTTCATTATGCATGAAGTCTCATGACATTATTTGCTAAGATATTGCTTATAAAATTTGTTTGAAAAAATATTTCTATCATGAATGATTTTGAAAATGTCGCCGTTTGTGCAATGAAAAGGGCGTTAATCTAAATAAAGATATTATATCACTTCTATAGCATTATTTAGCTTACTTTAATTATAAGTGATTAGCATACATATTTTTATAGATACCTAATTATCATGTAATTGCACAAAATATACCTGAAAAGTAAATTCCTGGATATTAATATGTACTCTCGAAAGCTAATGAAATGACAAAATTGGTAGCTCATTCACGCACAAATGATAGAAATCAGGACACCACGATCGCACGCAAAGATGTAAACTAATTCTACCATATTCTAGCCTCATAAGATAGTAGACATGAACCTATGCTACAATCTCTAATCAAATTCCTGTATATTAAGACACAAGTAGCCAAATTTAATGAAATACCAAAATAAGTAGCCCATTCATGCACAAATGATACAAATCCTGACACACCGATTACACGCAAAACTCAAATCTCAAATCTATCATATAAAATTCTAATTAGAATGTAGACAGGAACTTATGCTACAATCTAATATCAAATTCCTGGATATTAATATACGCCCTGCGAAATTTAAAGAAATGACTAAATTGGTAGCTGATTTACGCACAAATGATAGAAATCAGGACACCACGATCGGACGCAAAGCTCCAAACTAATTCAGCCACATCCTTGTCTCATAAGGGTGTAGACAGGAACCTATGATACAATCTTTAATCAAATTCCTGGATGTTAAGACACAGTCTGCGAAATTTAAAGGAATGACAGAATTATTCGCTCATTCACGTACAAATGATAGAAATCGAGACAGCACGATATCACGCAAAGCTTCGAACTAATTCTACGATATTCTAGCCTCATAAGAGTGTAAACAGGAACTTACACTACAATCTTTAAAAATATCTTTCCATCAAATTCTTATTAATCGTTTCATGTTTACATTTTTATCATTTCTCATTTCATAAATTTGATTTTCATAATATCCACCATACAGGGTGTCCACTCTCAACGGTGTCCAATGGCTAATCTCTAAACTGTTAGTCGTAGACGTATAGTTACAATTTTTTTTTTTTAAATGTTTTAAATGAGGTAATGAAGTATTTTAAAAGAAATTTTGGTCAATAAAATGATTTCTTAAAAAAATAAGAAATTAAAATTTTATACGGTCCCCAAGTCCTATAAGTTATATTTGGTAAAATTTTCCTATTACACTCAAAAGTAAGACAAAAAAAAGTCCCATCATTGTACGATTAGAACTGACCGAGTAATAGCTGTTTAATGTTAGAGCGTGTTTTTTGGTAAGAAATAGGGGCCATTTACAAATTTAGTAGAAATATAAATAATCGTCAGATATATTAAATATGTATATATATATATATATATATATATATATATATATATATATATATGAGACTAAAATTAACATTGCAATATAAATTTGAAATATAAAATCATTCTGAAGTATTAATGCAAAATATACAGCTTATACTAAACACATAAGAGGAAAAAATATCAAAATTTTCCTTAAATATAGTGGTGAAAAGCAACAGCCTTAACTCTTTACAAAATTATGCATATTTTAAAATTCTATTAGATTACACTAGGCTGAAAGATTTGAGTTGTGTTATGTTTTTTAGCTTTTGATAATTGAGTGTTATATATTTTGTAGCGTTGAATAGGAAAATGACTTTCGTTTTTTACCATCACATCAGGATTTTTGGCAAATCTTAAATTTCAAATTGACCGTCCCACACCACTACCTCATCGGATCCCTGAGCTACTTAGCTGTAAGAATCCGATTATAAGACAAAAAAATCGAAATATTATAAAAATTAAATATAATTAAATTGAATAAAAGAAGTTTTATACCTATTTTATAGTATCAGATTTTCTCTATTTTTAAACACTGAAATTTACGATTGTCGAAAATGTCAAACGTTTTGTTTAAAAATGAAGACCGCCTTCGGATAAATCGCTAAAAGTACATAAAAATCAATTACCAAAAGTTAAAAAACACAACCATTACCTCCATTATCTTATAGCATCAAATTTTTACTATTTTTTAACTTTGACATTTACGATTTGCGAAATATCCTGACATGATGGTTAAAAAGGAAAGCAATTTTCGGATTCGGCGCTAAAAAATAAACAAACATCAATTTTAAAAGTTAAAAGCACAACCATCGCAAATTTGTGTTTATCTAAACTTAAACTTTTTCATAAACTTGTTGTTGGCAATCTATCGTAATCGTTTCGTGATACTCTGTAAAATAATTATAAACAGTAGGCAATGAAAATCGCAATACGTCATTGTCATCAGATTTACGTCAGTAAGTAATATTTAACCTCGATCGGATTTTTTTTTTTTTTAAATTAAAGTTAGAGTACAAATTTTGAACTGGAAAGATATACATATCATTGTTTCAAGTTAAGTAAAAGCTTTTAAAATAACATAATATTTGTTAAAAGAAATCATGAAAAGAAACCGCTTCAAATCATTACGAAATGAAATATGTTAAAGTACAATTATTTTAAAGAACATAAAAATTAATAACAGTTAACTATATCGTAATACTTGTATGTACAAGTTCTTTCAAAGCGGAGATGCACTTGAAATAATTCCTTCGAATACTTTAAGCACTTTGAATACGACTAATCGAAGCACGGTCAAACTCATCTCTATTCAGGTGCAGAAAAGTGGTATGAGTCATGAATTTCAAAGTTTCATAACTCGGTCAATTTTAAAGTTAGATGAACAGGGCATTTTTTTGTCTTCATTTTTAGTGTAACAGGAAATTTTTACTAAACATCACTTTTAGGACCGGGGAACCGTATAAAAAAATAAATTTCGTAATTTTTCAATAAATATTTTTCTTGACCAAAGTCGATTTAAAAATATTATTTAAAACATTTTTGTAATTAGAACTACGTGTCTAGGACTAACGGATCAGAAAAAAATCATTTGACACTGTTGAGAGTGGAAACCATGTATATATAATATTAATATACAACATACCCTTAATTCTACATTCCAATTTCTATATCGAAAAAATGTCGTAATAATATTGTCATTAATGAAAAAAAAATCAAAGCTTATAAAAGCACTTAAACGCAAACAAAAGATATGTCCTACTATAGCTAAATGTATGAGTAAGTAAAATTTCCCATAAAAGAAATCTCTTTTGACATTTTTTCCGTTAAATTTCTATGAAATAACTTTTTTTAATTCTATAAAATATATTTTAATTAATAATACAAATAAATAATTTTACACAAATTGTATCTAAATAAATGAAACATATTTCTTATAAAACGTTTCTTTTTTTCATTTATCGTTTTATAAATTTTGCTTTCAAAATATCCACTACATAAATAATATTCATGTATAACATACTAGCCACTTTACATTTCACTCTCTATATTGGAAAAATATCATAAAAATATTTTCAACAATGAAAAAAAAATCAAAGTTTATGAAAGCAAACGCTATAATAGTTTTTACTTGTATGAGTAAGCCAAAATATCCTTAAAAGATTTTTTTTTTTAAACATTTTGTTTACATGATATTTATATTAAATCTTTCATGGTTATATCTTTTTATTCACCATTTTATAAATTTTTACGTTCAAAACATGCACTACACAAATAATAGAGATATACAACATACCAGTTATTTTACATTCCACATTCTACATCGCAGAAATATTGCCATTAATTAAATATTTTTTTAGATAAAATTCAAAGCTATGGAACCAATTATGGAACCAATTAAACGCAGAAAAGTTGGGTTTTACTTTTATGAATAAGCAAAAGTACCCTTAAAAGACTTTTCTTTCGATATTTATTTCTCCATGAAATTTTTAATAAAATTTTCTTGATTATATTTTTTATTTGTTATTTTACAAATTTAACTTCCAAAATATTTACTATATAGATAATATTAACATACAACATACCAGTCATATTACATTCCACTTTCTGCATTGCACAAATATTGTTAGTATTGATTTTTTTTTTTTTTTTTTTTTTTTTTTTTATCAAAGCTTATGAAACTAATTAAATTCTCAAAATATAGATTTTACTTGTATGAGTAAGCAAAAGTATCCTTAAAAGAAATTTTTTTGACATTCTCTTTCCATCAAAATTATATTAAATGTTTCATATTTATATTTTTTATTTGACATTTTATAAATTTTACGTCATTTTATAAATTTATTTTTCAAAATATCCATTACATAGATAATCTTCATATGAACATTTCAAATAACATTTCAAAACAATTCATTCCAAACATTTTACATTCCACTTTCAATATCGAAAAACAAAATATTGTCATTTATGAGAAAAAAAAATCCAAGCTCATGAAACCAGTTAAACAACAACAAAAAAAGAGATAGGATTTACTTATATGAGTAAGCAAAAGTACACTTAAAACAAATTCCGTTTGACATTTTTTTTTTTTTTTTCATCAAAGTTCTACTAAATGTTTCATGTGTATATTATTTTATAAAATTTACTTTCAAAATATCCTCTACATAGATATTATTCGTATAGAGCATACCAGTCATTCTATACATTCCACATTCTATATAAAAAAATATTGTCACAAATGAAATCTTTTTAGAAAAAAATCAAAGCTTATGAAACCAATTAAACGCAAAAAAGATGTATGAGTAAGCAAAACTATCCTTAAAAGAAATTTCTTTCGATATTTTTTTCTTCCTTGTGATAGCACCCACAGAACTGCTTAAAAGAAAGAACAATGATCAGTAGTCTGCAACTAATCATTACGCTTCGCTGACAAAGAACAGTCTGTGGAGATATTTTTTCGATTGTTCGTAGCTAACATCGTTTCTTTTACAAGGGTAAAGAAAATGTAACAGAAGTAAGTCAGAAGGTACGATTTTTAAAATGTCACTTACAAGTGAAATATCTCTTCATTCTCCTATGTGTAAATAAGTATAACTTAAGTATAAATCTTCTAATTGTTTAGTATTATTATTACTTAATTATATCATTCGTTAAACGAATATTAAACTTCACTTTATATACTTTGATTATAGAAAATACAAAACATAGTAAAAGTTCTTAAACAACGTAAAACTATTTTTTTATTATGCTTTATTTTTAGCTGAAATAGAGTAAAAAAAAAAAAAAAAAAAAAATATATTTTTCTTAGAAACGTGTAAAAGATTTTCAAAGAAATTTAAAGAATAATAAACAAAAATGGGAAGCTTTATTTTACTTATTATTTATTTATTTATTTATTTATTTTGTCTGAGTGAGCAAAGACCTTTTTTTGTTCCTATTCCTGTAATATAATTATATATAAAAAGATATAATAAAAGAAAGAGCAACAGTCACAAGTTTAAAGCTATAATCATAATGTAACACTAATAAGGAACGATCGGTAAAAATATTTTCTGAACTATGCTTAGAAAACAATGTTGCTCTTTTAATAATATGGAAAGTCTCTTTTTAGTTAGAAAAAGATTGAATATTGGAGCTATTATTAAAAAAAGGATTATTTACAGAAAAATAGTCATTAAACTTCCCTTTGGCTTAACAATTATAATAAATTAAAATTGTAAGTAATTCTGCACTTATTTTTTTTAATATATCTTCAATAAACTATATATAACTTTAACTTTTCTCTCCATAGGTCATATTCCTATGTACGATACCGGATGTCTAAAAAGGACTGACTGATTCAATAACTTGCAAACGGTGACAGATATTTAAAAAATTCTTTCAGAAGCGTTATGTATGATGTCAGGAATTTTTTTACTGTGATTCTCGAATTTAGCTTGAATTACAAAAAAATAGAGGGCGCTTCGAGCAATACGCACTAAATTCCGCCCGAGTTTTGACCGATTCAATACATTTTAATCTCCTTTTTTGGTATGGGAGAAAAAAAAAAGAGCTTGAATTTATAGGCTATTGCTTGCAGCGCAATCTATTGTGTGTAATTCGAACTAAATTCAAGAATCACGGTAAAACACAAATCCTAGCATAGATAAGCCTCCTGCAAGAATTTTTTAAATATCTGTCACCGTTTGTGAGTTATTGAATTTAAAAATCAGTCAGTCCTTTTTAGGACACCCGATACAAGCCACTGTATCTTACTCTTTTTAAACCTCTAAAAGATCGTAATAACGGCATAAAAAATTATGATACTCCTTATATTTTTATAGCAATAAAACGCATTTGAAACATTTTCTAAGTATATAAATGTAAAATGTGAGAGTTTGTTTGATATAACGAAACAAATGTGATTTAAAAAGACTTAACTTTATGGTTAACTTTAAGGTAACTTTGATATTGTATACTTAATTTTATAATTTTATCGATACAATAGCTTATAACAGAACTGTTAATTATCGCTAGTCCCCTTCAATTCATTACGCACCACTGAATAGAATGTTGGGTGGAAATATTTTCACAATAGCTCTTAAGTTAGATAATATTGATTCGTCTCGAGAGTAAAACAATTTTAATATAAGCAAGTGTAAAGATAGGGGCTTAGAAATATCATAAAAAAATTATATCATTCACATTAAGTTATTAATTCAGTCTCCATTTAAAGTAGTGCTAAAACAGATTTTATAAATTAATTGGAGCTGATTGCTCATGTTAACGCATCAAGAAATAACTCATAAATATTTTATGCTTTAATCTCTGTAAGTCAGAGTTGTGAGGTTGAAGTCTTTCTTTATTATTCTTTCTTTTTTCTTTTTTTTTTCCTTTGTTTGTCAGAATATCATTTGTTAGAAATTGAAAACATTCATAATTTTAAATAATCCAATACATAGATGGTGTATTGAACTTTATACCAAACTTTGAGCATTTTACTTTCTACATCATCAAAATACCAATGAATTATTATAAAAAAAATGTTTACCATAATTCCTCTACCAATCCAACAAATAAAGTTTCTCAAACGAAATAGGAGGATTTTCTTGTTTGAGTAAGCAAAAGTATCCGCAAAGAAAAATCCTTTCATATGTTATTCTTTTGTGTAAATTTTCTGCTAACCAGAAAGAGCAATGATCACTATAATACTGCTAATCATTCTCATAATGAACGATCGGAGAAATAATATTATATTTTATTTCTTAGATATTTTTGGGGTGGTAAATAAAATTTAAGAGATATGTATCAAAAGGTATGATTGTACAGTACTTATAAGAAAGTATAATTTACAATAAAATATTCATTCATTTAAATAAATTAAACCATAATAATTCGTTATTAAAAGTGTCTAACTGTTACATACTTAAACCTATATTCTGTGCACTGTTTTATATGGAATAATAATTTAATTTTGAAATTTAACTTTCTTATTTTCCAAATAAAGTTGAAAACTTAAAATAGAACAATATTCGTACATTTTACGTAATTTAATATTTGACAAATAAAGTAAAACTTATTTGAAATTTAGAAAGGTGCTACGAGAAATAAGTATACAAAACAGAATTGCTATTATTGCAATAGCTTGGAGTTTTCAAAATAAATGTATTTTAATGGATATGTTTAACACACTTTAACAATATTTAAAGAATGATCAATTAGATAGTAATAAATATCTAGTCGAAGTCAGATAATACAATAAGTAATGCAATAGCAATCGGTCTTATACACCGGGTGTCATAATGATATGAGTACATAGTAATTTTGTGAAATCCTGGCAAAAATTCATAAATAATTGTCAGAAAACTCCATTCTCGAGCCAAATACAGTAATTTTACATTATACATATCTGTAAACGAAATATCAAACTTTAAATTCATTGAAAATATAATTATCTAATAAAAGAGTGTTGCAAAATGACATGATAATGGATCGAAATTATCACTAAACGAGCATGGAAACTGTACAGGAATATTGAATGCCACGAATGAAGTTCAGCATATAAAGATACTTTGCAGATTAGGAAATTTTTAAACCTGATCGCAATGTGAGTTCTAGAAGTATGGGTCGTAAAAGCGCTTTAAGCGGTTTTCAGAAAGTCTAAATTGCGGCTTTTAAGGATCAAGGACTATAGGCCAGATCCATCGCAAACAAACAAACAAAAAAAAAAGATCTCTAGGTGTAATATTTAGTTATTAAATTTTCTTCGATTAAAAAAGTATTATGGAGAATAAAAGTCTCCCGGGGCGTCCACCAAAGCTGTCCGATAGGGAAAAATGGGCCATTATAAAAAGAATGAGCAATGGGAAAAACTTTAGGTGAAATTTCAGGAGATCCACAGATAGCGGTGGCAAAAAGTACCTTGTCCAGAGTAGTCATGAGATCTAAGAGGATGAGGTACAAGAAAAGGAAGCACTAACCACGTATGACTAAAATGCATCAGCAGAATCGCCTGGATTGGGCAAAAGATCTCATGTTCTGGAAGTCAGAATGCGAAAGAGTAATATATTCCGATGAAAAAAATTCAATTTGCATGACCCGAACGTTTTTTCTTATTATTGCACGAACTGCGCAAGAAACTAGAAACTTTTTCAAAATGAAAACAGGGTGGAGGTTCACTCATGGTTTGGGCTGCGTTTGGATTTCATGGTAAGATCAACGTTGCGTTTCCCTCTGTCGGAATGAATGTATTAACCTATAAGATCTACTTGACGAAAACCTGCTGCCATTTGCTCAGAATATTAGTGGGTCTTTCTGGATGTTCCAAAAAGCCAATGCATTCATCCACACGGCAAACAGCACTTGGGAATGTTTTCTTAATAACTGTTTACATGTAATTCTATGGCCATCTGTTTGTCCTGCTTTAAAAGCAATGGAAATGTATGGGGCCTACTGGTTAGAGCTGTTTGCGCAAATGGAAACAATATGGACTAATTTCAGATTTAAAAGCTGCGATTATCTTCCTCTGGAATTAAATCGATCAAAATATATTAAAAAACTTGGTCCACTTCATGTCTGATCAAGTTTTTACATTAATTAAAAGATCTGATGCATACACTGACCATTAATATATATGTTTGGACAATGCGGATGTCATTATAAAACACAACAAAATGAAAAAAAAATGCAGTTTATTTTATGTATAAATTTCACTTTCAATTATATTTTGTTATAAAATAAAACGATTTGTTCGATTTCTAACATTGATTAGACTTCATTGATTAGTTTGTTTTGTAACAATTTCTTCTTTTTTATGCTTGAAAAACCGGGTGTTCATATCATTATGAAACACAGTGTAATAACCGTTATTGTAATATCTATGAAGATAATAACAAGTGAGAAAGTGCACGTCAAACGTGGCAAATGAGGTGTGTTCGTACTGTAACTGGTTTTATAAATATTAACATCTTTGTGCAATAGCTGCTACACTCTTATGCAAAAATGCATAAATACAAAATTTATTAGGATCATATATATTAAATTCAGTAAAACGGAAATTATATGACTCCATCTTAAATAGGAGATAATTATCATTGGAATCTAGAATCATTACCTAACATGTGATATCATTGAATTAATAAGTATGATTTGATTTAATAGGATGAAGAATACTTTTATTAATGTCTTTATAAGTTTTGATTCAATTTAATAAAATTTGAAATCGTTCGACTAAATTCTACAAAGATTATATATACTAAATTCCAAACTATTTGGTTTGATTAATTTTTGTGGTGTTATATACAGACCCGACGACGACTATAGTTGATACGCATTTATATGATTACGAACGCGCGTAAAAACCTTACAAATGCACGCGTAATTAAATTAAGTACTATTATTAATGGATATATTTATCTCAATGCTAAAATCAACTTAATTAAAAAACTTCACACAGAATATTTAGTGCTACATTTGTGAGTGTACTAAAGATAAACAAAAGTATCGAATTTATATTATTGAATTTTTTTTTCAGTTTTTTTTTCTTTTATAAATCCATGTTTTTATATAACATATTTGAACAATACCCGAACAATAATCAATCAGATAGCTAGTATTATGTTGTATCGAACTCTGGGTTATGAGAGACGCAAGGGTATAATAATCGTCCTTACATTAACCGTTATTCATAATACCCGTGAAGATAAGAAAATTATTAAATATGCGCACACAATAATTAAACTAATTACTAGATTAATAACTGTTACTATCTAAATGGTAAAATTAATTTAATAACATAAAGTTAAAACAAAATATTTATTCCTAAATTTTGACTTTCGATTACTTTCGATGGGTTTTTCATTAGTTAGAAAATGATGCATAGGAACTGATGATTTCTGTTATCACCCCCCCCCCTCCAAAAAAACAAAAAAAAACAAAAAAAGAAAACAGGCGAACGGAAAACGCGACTAATGTTGCAATAGTCACTACCACTTTTGAGCTATATTGATTTCAGATATATTTTGATTTTAACTGCGAAAAAGAGACAAGAAATTCCTGATTAAGATTAACCATAGTCCGGATTTGAAGAAAGAAATCGATTAAGATTTACTTCTACCCCCCCCCCCCCCCGGGGAGTTTCGGGAGGGGGGGGGATTCAATTAGGAAATATTTCTATTGTAAGAACGTCATATTTGTACATTTCTGAATTCTACAATGTACCAGGGAAAATATTTAAAATAAAAGGTTTGAGTGAGGTTATAAATATTGCACAAAATCCCTATAAATTCAAATTTAATTAATCTTTCTAAATCCTTCAATCCTTCTAAAATCCTTCTAAAATTTATTAAATGATTATGTAAATATTCTAATGTAGTTTCCAAAATTCTCGAAGAATGATTTAGAAGATAAAATTTTCATGAATTCATAATTCAGTACACAAAGGCTTAAAACATAATAATACACATCGATAAAAATAATTGTTTTACAGAAAAGCAGTTTCTCCATCTACTTTCTATATAGTAAAAATTAAACGATAATTAACGTAAATTCAAAACAACATTTCATACAGAAATTTACATATAATGAAAATATTGTACTAATACATTTTTAACAGTCTTACTTTACGTTTGATTGAATATGATGTGATTGCAAAAATGACAGAAGTGCACACAATTTTAGCCAACGACAACATATATTTATCTCAACGCATTCGAAAATAGCATAAAACCCCCCAAAAATTACTTATCATAGGAAAAACCAACATTTTTGTAGATTCTTAAAAATCGAAAACGTAGTTGATAGTGCATATTGAATCACTGACCGAATGAAAGCGCACTTCAAATGCTACCATAGATGGCATCCGATTTCACAAAATGGATAATTAATTTCTTGAAATAACATAAGCCTGCAAAATTTGGGTTGTGTCACATTACTTAGCTTTTGATAATTGTTTTTTACACATTTTGTAGCAATGAATCCGAAAATAGACTTCATTTTTTATCATCACGTCACGATTTTCTGTAAAATGTTTACTTTTTAACTTTGAAATTTACGATTTGCGAAAAATTCAAACCTAATGGTTAAAAATGAAGTTTATTTTCAGATTTAGTGCTAAAAAGTACATAAAAATCAATTATCAAAATTAAAAAAAACACAACCATCACATCTATTTTATAGTATCAGAATTTTGCTATTTTTTTACTTTGAAATTTACGATTTGCAAAATATCCTGACTTGATGGTTAAAAATGAAGGTCATTTTCGAATTTAGCGCAGAAAAATATATAAAAATCTGTTATCAAAAGTTAAGAAACACAACCATTTCCTGTATCTTTCAGTATCAGATATTCTCTATTTTTCGACTTTTTAACATTGAAATTTAGGATTTGCAGAAAATCCTGACATGCTCGTTGAAAATTGAAGGTCATTTTCGGGTTCAGCGCTAAAAAAATAAAAAAATAATAATTTATCAAAAGTTAGTCAACACAACCATCGAAAGCATGTGTAAGTAATGAAATATCTTATTTTTTTAAATTCAAGCTTCAGCACGCAATGAAGATCCTTGTAGTTTAGGCTAAATAAGAGAAGACCAATGTTGTTTTATTAAATAAACATTGTTTGTTTTGATATTCGTTACGACCTCTAGTGGATTCTATTAATCATTTTGAGACCATGTATGTGTAATAATTTTCCTAATTGTCCATGTATTCGAATTATTAATAATATTTTCAATTTATATTTCGACATGCCTGTTAAAACATTTATTAAAAGGAAGTATTAATGCAGAAAGTTGTGTGGTTGCGAATGGGAAATTTGACTAATGAAACAGCTTAACTCATCTTTAGTACGGCCGATTAATGCAACACTTAACTAAATATTCATCTATTTATGATGCTTAGGACAATCCGTTTAACGTTAATAGATGGCAGTTAGTGAATTGTTTGTTTACTGTTGGATTAAACAGGGAAATGAGACTGTATTACTTAGTGTAATAGAAATTATTTGGGTTCTAATAAATGAATTTGACAAAATTATGAGAAATACCTATTATTATTGTGGCATTATTGCACTATTATTTAATATAATTGCTATTTTTAACAATATAATTTTTCATAAATTTCTGAATATTTTATTATTTTTTGAAGTATTTACCCTAAAGCATAAAAATATTATTAAAGATTTTTTCGCTATAATTTTCTAGTATCTATCTCTGATAAAATATAGGCCTAATTATTTTTTTAATTGCAAATTTATATAATATTTTATAACTAATCTGAATTTTGTAACTATAGTTGCATTAAATGAATTCATAGTAAAGTGCTTGTATATTTAGTGATGTTATAAGACGTAGCGAAGAGATATTTTAAAGAATTGTACTTTTCAATTAATAATGTTATTTTTTATTTCAGAATATAGTTTTATAATTATTTTACAATGTGCGCTAAGAGTTCCTGTGTTTCTAATGGGAATTAAATAATAATATTTTTTCTCACTTTGATCAAATTTCATGTCTGTACAGCAAGGATACCGGTAATCATTAATCAATCTTCCTAACCTCAGCCAAAAACAGTATATATCTAAATATACACATAAGATACGTTATTTTGCATAGTGATATGCGAATAGACAGGCATATTACACAAACATATATATATATATATTATATTGCGCCCCTGTTTTTTTCAAATTGAGGCATACATTGATTACACTAAGTTCATATCGTAGATACATAGTTTATCGTTAGAAAATAATAGAGCTATCATTGTTATTCATAACACGTAATTGCGATACGTGATAACATCAACGTGATTACAATAATATTTTTTCTTGCAATAATTAGGAGCTAATCACTATATGTAGTCATTTGACTACATTTTTTTTCTTTTTAAACTGCCTAGTATTTTCGTTAGTGATGATATATGCAATAAAAGATATGTAATGCAACTTCAAATTGAAGGAATAAATTTAGTATTCGAAGATTCATCTTTAGATAATAATGTTACAAAGAAATACATTATAAGCAATGTAATAAATAATAGAAGAATGGTATAATAGAGAAATACATATATTAGTTAAATATTAATTTTAAAAGTTATTAATTCAGACATAGCCACGTGTAATACAATTTCCATTAAATTGTGATAGTATGTGCAAGTTTCATCAACACAGCTGTCGTCATATGAAAAATATTTTTCCGAAATACATTTTTTTATGAAGTAAAATTATTTATAGCGTTCAATTAATCACACAATTTTATAGAAAGTTTTCTGTTATTTACATTTTATTTTATTGCAAGTACTCATGCGCCATTCGCGATATATATAAATATTTTTTTTTTTTAGATTTAAGTTATATGAAATTAAAAGAAACTATATAATAAAGATTTTTAAGGCTTTTGTAGCATTATTTTTAAAATAGTGGTAAATAAATTCACTATGATTTCTTTTAAAAAGTTACCAATACGTAAACATTAACCAAAAACATTTCTAATCCTTGGTTTCCTGAAACTAAGTGTTTTCACTAGCACTTAGTTTTTCTTTACAACGTGCATTCAAATTCAGGTATAAGGTGAAGTGTAGTTTCTCCAAATATACCTCCATATTTGTGAGCATGCGTCTTTTCTTAATGGCGACTAATATTAAATTATTTCATCACTGACAATACTTATAAACAACATACAATATAACGCAGCTTACCTCAAAAATCCAAAAACAAAAACACATTTTTTTTTCAAATTTCCTGGACATTTCATTATTCTTTTTTAAGTATTTGAATTCATATTTATACATCTTCTTTGATATGCACATTGCTTTATATCATATCTAACTCGAGATTCATAAAGTCACCTCCAGTAATATAATCGAAGATTCAAATTTAACAACATGCAAAGTGTTGCATACTTCCAATGGTTTAAATAAGGTAAAGAATTATTTTAAAAGCGATTTGGGTCAAGAAAAACATTCCTTAAAAAATGACGAAATTTATATTTTTAGACGTTCCTTTGGTCCTATAAGTTATATTCAGTATAATTGTCCTATTACACTGATAATTAAGACAAAAAAAAGTCCCGTTCACATAACACTAAAATCGACCGAGTTATGAAACTTTAAAAATGCATAACTTGTACCATTTTATTGAATCTGAACACAGATGAGTTCCGCCATGCTTTCAGGGGTCATACACTAAGTGCTTAAAATATTCAAAAAAACTTATTTCACGTGTATCTGCGCTTTGTAAAAAATCGTACAAGCGTTACATGTGTGAACTTTTATTAAGGTTCAGATTGACTAAATTAATTGTATTTAACATATGTTTTATTTTGTGAGGATATGAGACTGCTTCTTTTCATGATTTCTTTTAACTAAAAGCATGTTATTTTTATAAGTTTTTATTAATTTCAACGATCTTATGTATGTTTTTCCAGTTCAAAATGTGTACTAGATCTTAAACTCATTTTCAAATATCCGATAGAGATTAAATTTTACATACTGATATAAATCCGACGACAATCTAATATTATGATTTTCTGTGGTTACAATTATACTTATTTTACAGGATAACACAAAAAAATTCGGATAGATTACCACCAAGAAGTTTAAGAAAAAGTTTTAGATTAGATAACACAAGACTGAGATGGTTGTGTTTTTTAACTTTTATGTATTTTTTAGAACTGAATATGAAAAATTCCTTAATTTTTAACCATCATGTCAGGATTTTTCGCAAATCATAAATTGTCAAACTTCAAAAATAAAAAAAATCGGATACTATAAAATAGAGGAGATGACTATAGTTTTAAACTTTTATTAATTGATTTTTATGCACTTTTTAGCACTGAATCTGAAAATGACCTTCATTTTTAACCATCACGTTAGAAATTTTTTGCAAATCGTAAATGTCAAAGTTAAAATTTAGCGAAAATCTGACACTATAAAACAGATATAAAACTTTTTTTAATTTTATTTAATTTTATTTAATGCAATAATTTATTCATTTTTACTTTCTTCTATCTTTACAAGAAGAAAGTATTGGTTTCGTGAAAATTTTCGAATTCCAGTTTTCGACGGATTTACACGTTTTAGGGGTCAGATATTCCGAAAAACATGTTTTTACAAAATGTCTGTCTGTGAGTCTGTCTGTCTGTATGTGACACAAATTTTGTGGGCGCTCTATCTCAAGAACTAATACACTGAATTTAATAAAAAATGATATTAAGTTAGACCCTGATATAAATTGGTGCTGATTGGTTTTTGGTGTAAATCGCTCAACAGGTGGCGCTGCTATGCAGCATTTTGCTGGATTTCCGCAAAAGCTCTATCTCAAGAACTAATGCACGGATTTTTATAAAACTTCAGATTCCGTTAGTACTTGACATGAATAGATGCTGTTTAGGTTTTGGTGTAAATCTCCCAACAGGTGGCGCTGCTATGCTGAATTTTGCAGGATTTACACTATTTTCGCAGTAGCTCTATCTCAAGAACTAATGCACACATATTCATCAAACTTCAGATTTAGTTAGTCCTTCATATGAAATGATGCTGACTACGTGTTAGTGTTAATCACCCAATAGGTGGCGCTGCTGTGCTGCATTTTGAACTATTTCCTCAATAGCTCTATCTCAAGAACTAATGCACGAATTTTCATCAAACTTCAGATTTAAGTATAACTTGATTAATACTGCTGTTGATTATGTGTTGTTGCAAATCGCTCAACAGGTGGCGCTTCTATGTTGCATTTGTCATAATTGCGCAATACCTCTATCTCAAGAACTATGCACGAATTTTCCTCAAACTTCATATTCAGTTAGACGTTGACATAAGTTGGTGATAATTGGGTTCTGGTGTAAATAACCCAATAGGTGGCGGTGCTATGCTGCATTTTGCTGGATTTACACGATTTCGGTGGCAGTCATACCTCGAGAACTAATGCACGGAATTTCATATTTTTAGAATTATCATGATGAACAAAGATTGCCATTTAATTTGGCACTGAGATAGTGAATTTTGAAATATTGACATTTTAACAAAAAATTATATTCAGTTAGCCCCTGATATAAATTGGTGCTGATTAGTTTTTGGTGTACATCGCTCAACAGGTGGCGCTGCTATGCAGCCTTTTTCACGATTTCCGCAATAGCTCAATCTCCACAAATAATGCACGGATTTTCATCAAACTTCAGATTCAGTTAGTCCGTGACATGAATTGAAGTTTTGTACATTTTGGGGTAAATTTCTCAACAGGTGGAGCTGCTATACTGCATTTTTTACGATTTCCGCAATAGCTCTATCTCAACAACTAATGCTTTGATTTTCATGAAACTTCAGATTCAAGTATACTTTGATATGAATTAGTGCAGCTTGTGTTTTGGGGCAAAACGCTCAACAGGTGGCGCTGCTATGCTGCACTTTTCAGAATTTCCATTATAGCTGTATCTCAAGATCTAATGCAATAATTTTCACCAAACTTCAGAATCAGTTAATCCTTGACATGTATTAGCATATTGTACATTTTGGTGTAAATCGCTCAACAGGTGGCGCTGCTATGCTATATTTTTCAGAATTTCCACTATAGGTGTATCTCAAGAACTAATGCACGAATTTTCATCAAATTTTAGAATCAGTTAGTCCTTGACATGAATTGACATTTTATACAGTTTGGTGTAAATCGCTCAATAGGTGGCGCTGCTATGCTTTTTTGTGATTTCCGCAATAGCTCTATCTTAAGAACTAATGCTTAGATTTTCAACGAACTTCAGATCCATGTATACTTGGATATCAATTATTCCTGTTTATGTATTGGTGTAAATCACTCAACTGGTGGCGCTGCTAAGCTACATTTTTCAGAATTTCCGCTATAGCTCTATCTCAAGAACTAAGGCACAAATTTTTATCAAACTTCAAATTCAGATGCACTTTGATATGAATTGGTGCTAAATTGATGTAATTTCTTGTACTATTTAAATGATTTAATTGACGTGATTTATATAGAAGAAAGTTTTGTGATGGCCACAACATACTAGTTTTTATTTATAGTTGGATTCTTACAGTTAAGCAGCTGAGGGGTCCGATGAAGTGGGGGAGGAGGATCAATTTTTACTTTGTTTTTTTTTTAAACGTTGTCGATTACAATTTGCGAAAAATCCTGACGTGATGGTTAAAAATGAAGGTCATTTACGGATTTAGCAGTTAAAAATACAGAAAAATAAATTACCAAAAGTTAAGAGCACAACAATGACATCTATTTTATAGTATCGAATATTTGCTATTTTTATTCTTTTTTTAACTTTAAAATTTACAATTTGCAAAATATGTTTACGTGATGGTAAAAAAGGAACGTAAATTTCGGATTCTGCAATACAGAATACATATGAATCAATTATCAAAAGCTAAAAATATTAATTTCCCTCATTTGATTTAACAAAAATTCTGTTTTTTTTCTTCTTATATGTTTATTACAAATTGTATATTTTGCATTAATATGTCAGAATGATTAAAGATTTCAAATTTATATTGCAATGTTAATAATACTCTCAACCATTTTTTTTAAATATTATTGAGGATGTACGTGACAGAAAATTATATTTATAATAAATTTGTGCATGACCCATAATTTGCAGCAAGAAATATGCTCCAACTTTAAACGTCTATTACTCGGTCAATTGTAATTGTAGAATAACAGGACTTTTTTTTGTCTTACTTGTCAGTGTAACAGGCAAATTTTACTAAATATAACTTATAGGACGAAGTAACCGTATTAAAATTTAAATTTCGTAATTTTTTAATAAATGTTTTTTCTTGACCCAAATCGCTCTAAAAATAATTCTTTAGCTTATTTAAATCATTTTTGTATTTGGAAGTATGCATCTAGGACCAACGGATGCGAAAATAAAAGTCGGTTAAAGTTCCAGTAAATTAAAAAAAAGAAAAGTTTAAACAATTAAATATATCTATGTCTGTTGAAATATGTTCCGCTATACTTAGAGATGGAAATATTATACAATGGTTATAAGCATCTCTCCAACCATCAGTAATAGTCTGAGAATGAAATATATATTCAAACCTCTACTATATGTAAGAAATATATTTTTAATTCCGTTGGATATTTTGTAAAAGCACTTCTCGAATCACGCTTTTATTTTTTCCCAAACCCAACTTTCCAAGTACATGCTCATTTGTCCATGCTTGTTGTATAATAATTATAAATATGCGAGAGAAAGGGGGAAATAAAGTGAGAGTTAATTCTACATATAGAAATACAGCCATATATTGTTAGCTGAAAATGTATTTCCCAATACTTTAAAATTATATTCGTTAAACAGTAAATATATGATGTGTATACAACTGTATTTGACACATCTGTATCTAAATTTCAAGTTATTGAATACATTATTTGACGTTATCAATATATTTAAGATTTTTGTTTATTCATTCTTTTGTCCTCTCTTTAAATTATATGTTATCGGTGAACTTTTCCATAAATTCTTGAGAATATTAAAGAAGGCAAGTCTGTTTTCGAAAAACAGAATCTTTAGTCATAGGTACAAGTAGTAATTGTATATTATCCCATTTTTATTTTTATTGAGTATTTAAAACATAAAACCTTAGAAACAATGGTATATCATTTTAAACTAGTTGGATGTGCCCATCCCAAAATTTTCTTTTATCTCATATATTTTAATATTTCAAAATGTTGTTACAAATGTCAACATTTCATTTTTATTAGTTCATTACTATATCAACTTCGAAAGAAAATTACACAAAAATTGATATTATATTGCCCCCGTTCAGCGGATTATTTCCAAATTCAGGGAGGACTTCCTTGCTATGGCCAAAAACATACGCAAAAAATTTGGCTCAATTCTATGCATAACTTCATACACTTTTCGATGATAAAATTTTCAAAATGCCACAAAACCACACAAAGATCACTACTAGCGCGCCCCCTACCGGCGGATTTTTTCCAAATTAAGGGAGGACCTGCTTGCTATAGCCAAAATCTTATTAAAAAAATGTGGTTCAATTCTATGCATATCTCCATACACTTTTCGATGGTACAATATTCAAAATGCCACAAAAATTTCACAGAAATCGATATTACAGTGCCCCCTTCTGGCGATTTTTTTCCAAATTAAGGGAGGACCTGCTTGACATAGCCAAGAGCATACATAAAAAATTTGGTTCAATTCTATGCATAACTTCATACACTTTTCAATGGTACAATATTCAAAATGCACAAAAATCGCCATTAGAGCGCCCCCTACCGTCGGATATTTTTCCAAATTAATGGCGGACCTGCTTGCCATAGACGCAAACTTAAAAAAAAATGGTTCAATTCTATGCATAACTTCATACACTTATTGATGGTACAATATTCAAAATGCCACAAAATCGTTATTACAGCGCCCCCTACCGGCGGAGTTTTTCCAAATTAATGGAGAACCTGCTTGTCATAGCCACAAACTTATAAAAAAAAAGTTCAATTCTATGCATAACTTCATACAATTTTCTATGGTACAATGGCCACATACGGACATACGGACACACGGACACACGGACAGAGAGACATTTTCTATAAACATGTTTTTTGGCATCTCTGACCCCTAAAACGTGTAAATCCGTCGAAAACCGGAAGCCGAAAAAATTTCTGATTACAATACCCTCTTCTATTGAAGATAGAAAAAAGTAAAAATAGGTTTTTGTGTGGAGACGTTTTCTATAAACATGTTTTTTGACATCTCTGACCCCTAAAACGTGTAAATCCGTCGAAAACCGGAAGTCAAAAAAATTTTAGATTACAATACTTTCTTCTATTGAAGATAGAAGAAATTAAAAATAGGTTTTTAATTAACACTTAGTAGAATCATTAACTATTATAAACTGGTAAATTTCTCCGATTTCTTCTTCTTTTTTCTATATTTTAAGTAATTTTATGTGCATTCCTTCTTCTTCATTTATTTTAGATTACTAAATTATTATTATTTTTTAAATATGAAACAATTATTTATTTATTTATCTGTTTTGCGTTTTGAGTAATGGAAGGAAATATCACCTTGTATTCACTGAAATTTCTTTAGCCCCATTATTTATTCAACAAAAATGCATTCATCAGCAGCTCAATTTCTGAAAAGGAAATAGCTACATTCAAGAATATTTCTAACAACTCAGTATCCTCTCAACCTACTGATAATGCGATAATAGATTTCCAATAATCTCAACAAAACTTGTCATTACCCATCAACGCACTATCAATATATTCTGTTACTATAATAAAAGAATTCAACAGCCTCATATGATAAATAAACAGACTTTTGGGTATAATATTTGAATAAATGTTAGTCAATTACTATATGTGAAAATTATAGTAATTGACAATTCTTGTAATTGAAAACTATAGTAATTGAATTAATATTAATATATGTGTCTAGAATTCTATTTTTACTATGACACGATTTTGTTCAGTATATTGCTCAAAAGATAAACATGTCTGTATTATTTGAAATATATAGATTTTTATTTTATTTTAAAAATATATTTAAAATATCGTGCAATACATATTAGTTGTACTCAATTCATTAGAAATAATGTTATATTATATTATTTGCAGTTATTTAGATAACATTTATCGCAAATATTCCAACTTTATTAATTTTATTCTAATGGACACTATATAGTGTGCTTGAGATTATATTTTATTAATTAATTTCTATGAAAGATATATTACATAAAAAATGTAGGGAAGGTAGGGGAAATTCGGATCAGGGGCACTTCAGGGGCAATCTGTAATAAGTTAAAAAATGACCATGCTAATTATGAAGTCTGACTAATAATTTACTTGTGCAATATTTTTGGAGTGAAAACATATGTTCCTGTGGAATTAATCACTGTTTTCCCAGCACAAAGAAAAACGTTGTCCGTCAAAGTGAGAATGTTTTAGTTAAAAAGTTCCTGAATAAAAAAATGTAGGGAATTTGAAATATAGCTGTGGATTTAAATTTAGAAGAAAACTTGTTTTTAGGAGGGAAAGGTTACATTTTGCAACAGATGATGCATAAAGTTACTAATATGCATGATTGTAATTACCTAGAAATAGAATTTCGTTGATAAAAGGACCACAGACTTTTTGAGTTGGGGGTAAATTGGCATCGCAAATTTTATTTTCTATTTAAATCAAATTGTGGTTTAGAATTCATTTTGTAATCCTTAAGTTCTCAGATCCTGTGACATACCATTAGTTTTGTTTACATAACTGCATATTTTGTGTTAGCAAAACATTTATTTTACTATTTTATTTTGCATTATTCCAAATTTTAGCCTTGACCACATATTTTAGTTCTAATTAGGCCTCAACATTTTCAGTGTAGATGAAATTTTTATCTTTCTCAACATATGCGCTTTGACTGATCATTTATTCCCTCCCTTGCTTGCATTTTATGTTATTTTGATAAGATTGATTATTTTATTAACTTTAAAAATTAGTTCTTAAGTAATACGCCAAGGCCATTAATTCCCAATAGACAATTTTCCATTTGATTTTGTTTTGTAGGCAGAATGTAAAATATATGAATATTGAATATCCCTTAAAAAACGGTTTATTCCAGCGTACTTATGTTTCCAGTACTGTATCTCTGAGAAAAGTTGTAGTTGTTAAACCAAAAATATCTTGCAGTAAATTCCACACCGAGATCTTTTAATACCATTTACTCAACACTGTTTATTTTGTAAGGCA
Organism: Maratus speciosus; assembly: GCA_963932465.1. Taxonomy (NCBI): domain Eukaryota; kingdom Metazoa; phylum Arthropoda; class Arachnida; order Araneae; family Salticidae; genus Maratus; species Maratus speciosus. The sequence goes on along the minus strand of OZ010786.1, from coordinate 536,848,185 downwards.
TGAGAGAAAGTACCACTGATCCCAATTAACCCCTTTCAAGGGGTAATTGCGATCAATGAGGTATTTTTTGAAAAAGACACTCGTACAGTAACATGGTACACTGAAAATAATTCTTTATATATTTGTAGAGACAATTACCTACTGAGTAAAATTATACAGAACATTTGTATGTAGTCCACTTCATTCTCTGACAATTAATTGTCAAGTTCAAATTGTCAAAAAAGTTATCATAATTACCCTTACCTCCCCATACAGGTATTATAAAAATAAACTTGGAAATAAAGTAATTTTTATAAATGCAAAATATTATTTGTACGGACTTAATAATATTCATTGCTTATTATGTGCCATTGTACGTCATTTACATCTAGAATGCACTTCAGAAAATACTATTAAAAGAGAAAGAGTGAAATAAGTAATATTATCTTTATCTGGAGATATAGAGTACGCACAGGATGTAGGCGAAGAAAACCTGATAAACCGATTTAATAAAACACGGTAATAAACAGGTAGATGTTAAGATAATCTGTTACTGTGTCTCCCCATGTGGGCAACAAACATTCTGGGAATATAGAAAAATTAAGCAAGCACATACTGCATACTAAATGGTGGCTAACAGCAATGCAAAACTTAAATGTAAAAATAAAATTATTCCTATTTAAAGTCTTTTTTTATCTTCTTTTTTATCATTATCATACTAGTATGACTGTAGTATGTAGTATTGGGATTACTACTGTATACTAGTATGACTGTATGTACGTAGTATTGGGGGTATGGCAATAAATATGCATTTTTCTCAAAATTTTGAATTAGCATACACGTATGGGGGTTACGGAAAGGTTATAATGCCATTAATGTGGTATTGTAAAGATTTTGTAGAATAACAACTTCAGCAGAGGCATTTTACAACGTGCATTTCATGTTAAATATATCAAACTAAAAGCACTATCAGCGTGGACCCACATAGAATGAACTTTTTTTACCCTTTTTCATGTGTAATGAAAAGTTAAATACAATTTCATTGTATCAAAATATACGGTGAATTTTATGTTCAGTTAACAAATGTAGGAAGAGTGAATGAGCATTGTCTAAAAATGTTATTTTTAATAGATGTAATCTAAAATCATAAACCTGCCTTATTTTGAAATGTTTAATCATATTCTGCCTTCAAAAGACAACACATTTTCATTCTATTACACGCAGTTGATTCTTATACAACGAACACTAAAATAAATAAGCACCTAATAATATGGGAAATTTATATCACATCTGAAATATCTCAGTGAATAAATATTTATTTCTGTGGATAATATTTTATTATATATATATAACGGGCAATATGCTCGCAATAAACTCTAAAATAAAGTTTCTCACTAATTCCATTATTGATAAAGAATAATGTTTATCTACAGAGAAAAAATAAAGAAAGCGAGAAATATTACATTTTTTTTACAATTATATAAGAGCAAAGGTATGGAGATGACTGTAAAAAAAATATTAAATATATGCGTTTTCACTGATATGATAAATGTCCAATTCATGTCCATAAGATAGGTGTCTTAAAATGTATAAAATATGTCAATTATAAATACAGCCGTATTTATTTTTTAAATCAGGTGAAATTCAATCGAGTGAATTAGTTTTTTAGTAAAATATATAAGCAATGAATCTTTAAAATTAATAAAAATTGTTTACTTTTCTAACGCCAGGAAATTATTTAAATTTTTTTATCTAACATGGAAATATTTAAAGTTTTGGACATGATATATGAAATGGGGAAAGTTTCTTTGTTCCAAAAAAAATTGAGAGTAACAAACGATGTGTCATACGCCAGGAAAAATAATGAATATCACATGAAATTTATCTTTTTCTTTGAAAAAAGAAAACATAATAAAATGTTTTTTAGCGAATTTTTTTACGAACGAGAAAAATTTTGTAAAAAAATATTTTAAGTATTTAAAATATTTTCCTTTTTCGTATACAAATGATAACAAATCTGTATATAAAATCGATATCGTGTGAAAAATGACGATGCTAAGTTTCGCTTTTTATTAAATATTTATTTCCATTTAAAAAAAAATAATATTTTTTTTTTTATAATTATAAAAATAATCTTGCATCAGAAAATATTAGCAGATTTTTAATTTACTATCACTCTTGCGTATCATCATAATTTAAAAGAAAATTTAAAAGCAGTCCCAAAATGCATAACAAATCTCAAAATATTATTTTAAATTTTTTCCCTTGTCTCTAAGCAGGCACAAGCAGTTCTTTCAACACAGTTTTTACAATACTTCATAAAAAAGCATATAAGAAGTTTTCTGTACTTTATCTTATTTATAAAGTTACAATGTACGTCCAATATAACGTGCTGGTTAATAATAATGTTATGCAATATATATATATATATATATATATATATATATATATATATATATATATATATATATTAAACAAAAAACTAATTTGCAGAACAAATTAAAAAAACAAAATTTATTTCCTAAATTGTTTAAGCCCGAGAAGGGGCAGATATTGAGATATTTCATTCAATTCGTTCTACATTTAATGTTAAATTTTTGTAACAAATAAGTTAAACCAATTGAACATTAAAAAATAAAAATTAAATTCATACAATATAATACTTTAAACACGTATAGACTTAGATTCCGATCAAATGAAATCGAAATAGTAAATCCTAGACTTTTATTTAAAGTTTTGTATTTGCATGTATCTTATCATATTATGTACAATCATCATAAACATAATGCAAAATCTGCAGTACAAATATTTACAACTTAAAAATGGAAAACGTCTAAGATTTATTTCGATTTCATTTGATCGGAATCTAAGTATATAGGTGTTTAAAGTATTATATTGTATGAATTTCGTTTTAATTTTTAATGTTCAATTGGTTTAACTTATTTGTTACAAAAATTTAACATTAAATGTAGAACGAATTGAATGAAATATCCCAATATCTGCCCCTTCTCGGGCATAAACAATTTAGGAAATAAATTTTGTTTTTTTTTTAATTTGTTCTGCAAATTAGGTTTTTGTTTAATATGTCAAGTTTTTTAATAACTTCTGCATTCAGAGGAACACATTTCAAAATTAATGGAAGGTATCATCACCAGGCTTTGATTTGTGCGATATCGCATCACAATTTGTGATGCAATTTACCTATGTATAATTCAAAATTTTTCACCAGTGTTGTGTAGTTTGGTCAAAAAATTGCAATCTGAACTTAAAAAGTCTGCTTGAAAATGTAATTTTTATTTCCACAATGACGCCATATTCATCTTCTTTTTAATTCTTAAAAAAAAAAAAAAAAAAAAAAAAAAAAAAAAAAAAAAAAACTATTTTAGTTTCATGTTTCACGTGAAAATCATTCAACTAAAAATAGGCAAATTATTATTACGGCTTTTGAATTATTTACAACAATGAAGGAAAAATGTTAAATTTTATTAGAAAATGTCCGTTGATTCTCAATGAAAAAAGCGAAATTTTAAATTATTAAGAAAAATATTTGAATAATGTAAATAAAAATTAGCCCATGTTACTCTCTAGATTATAATCCACCTATATGCAAAGGCATTTTATGATCCGTTTTGACCCCGACGTCAGGCAAATGTTTTTACACTTTGAATTTATAATATTATTAGAATTAGCAAATAATTAAAAATGAGTGGCATCAGGGACAAAAAGGTGGAAAGAAAAAAATGAAAAAGTTATGATCTCCATAGGCTTTTCTATGTTAAATTAACATTGAGAAGTGACACTGGAAATAAATAAGTATTGCGCTGCCGCGCAATACTTAAATATATATAAGCCACGTTTTTATCGCTGTCGATTATATGTAAATTTGTAACGATTCCAGCAAGAGCGCTAAGTAATAATAGAGTCATATTCAGATATGAGTCTTAAAACTCATTTATTGAAAACTAAATTGTGCAAGGTGATGATCTTTAAACTACTACACTTCATTCAGCTACAAAGATAAAAGTTAGCACAATTTTCAATTCAATAACGTTTACAACCCGCGGTTGACGAGAAAATCTTTATCAATTCAACAACACTGAAAAAACGTTTTATAAAAGGCCAACTATGCTGCAAAAACGTCTTATCAAAGGCCAACGATATTAACACAAACATCAACTTTACTAAAGGTGGGGAGGACATCAACTATAACTTTTCTCACGCAAGTTCTAGATTACTTCAGGAGAATTGACGTGACCCAAATCAGAAGACACGCATCGCCTTATATACTCTACAGATTGAGCGACAAGCCTTATATGCTTAAAATAACAACAAAAACAGGCAACGATAGACTCCAAGAAATTAAAACATATCTTGGAAAATTAGAGTAAAATATAATAGAGGGAGTCTCTGTTGTGCCACACAAGTTACTTGATTCACGTTACTCTCACAATGTGGTCATAATTAAATTGACAGCACTCGATGTATCGAGATTTAATAGAGAGAATGGCACCAAATTTTGTGGGAAGATTAAAGAAGACAGGGTGGCGTGCGAAAGATTCCGCCGAATAAATATTTTAACACTAGAACGCCCGGAAGTCGTCGATCCGACTCCGACCATATGATTAAATGCCAACTGGAACCAGAAATTCTTTCATAAAATAAGTTAAATTTAAATCACCCCGATTTACGTTAAATAAATCAGTCAAATAATTTTAAATAAAAACTCTGGTGTCAAATGATTTTCTAAAAGTTGAGTAAATTTTTCGGTCGTTCTAGTGTTATACAGTCACCGCATCATATGTGGCACTGTGTAATATAAAAGAGAGTTTTAAAAACATTTAGTATCAATACTGAAATTAAATTACTTTTATTTAGCACATTCAAATCAAGTTCAATGCACAGCCTTTATAGGGACCACATATAACATGCATTGGGTAATTTCGACAGATCTGAGTAATTATAATTCCATTTAAGAAAAAGTGGGCTCCGTCTGTGCAGAACATGCGCAACAGCAGAAAGTATGATGGTATCCACGTAAAGAGATATTTGTAGGGCTTAATTTTGCATGAAAATGATTTTATACAGGAATTGTCTTTGCTGAAGTGTCGGAATGAAAATGTTGTCTAACATTTGGCGATATTTCACTCCGGTATTATGACAGATTACCAGTCCTGTCACGGTAATGTTCTCATAGAAGAATGGATCTATGATCATTCAGATGTGAACCACACTAAAAAGTTAACGTTGGTGAATGTAAGGAAATTTCTTTGAATGCATTTGATGATTTGTTATCCCAAATCTGATAGTTCTGAATAATTACAGTTCCATTAAGTTAAAAGTGGGCTTCATCTCCCCATAAGATTTTCCACGGACAGGCATCAACTATCTCTATTCTGGTTAGGGAGGTGAGAGCAAAAGTCAATCGCTTATCATGGACGGTGTGACGTAACTCTTGTAGACGGTTTATCTAGTACAGATATAATTTTTCTTAATACTTTTCATAACATAATATAAGGCATATCCAGATTCCGAGATACCACATGATCACTGGAAGTGACAGCAAAATTGTCTTGTGCTGTGTCAACAATCACCGGTGCAACTTCTTCGATTGTATCCTGTAGTACTTGTTTTCGTAATCTATCTGATTGAACCTTCAGATAACATGTTTTCTCATACTTTCCAACCATTGCTTTAAAACCATTAACTGACAAATGATTCTTACCTGTACGCATTTTTGTGCGTTCAAAAAGCACGAAGACCGACTGACGCGTTGCACTGGTTAATATAAAAGAATTTGACATGTAACACCCGCTCGACTAAAGAAGGACTAAAGAAGGCACTATTGAACATACCTTTAAAACAAATTGTTTCTAAAAATAATACTTTGCCTTTAAAAAACAACAAAATGGCGCTGTTCCAAAGTATGCAATGTGAAGTTTGAATAAAGAACATCTTCTGCTGCTGCTGCTATCTTCGGGACTCAAATTTAAATTGCAGATAAAGTGCCTTTATCAGTGTTTATAAAAATTTTCAGCTTTTTTAAAAGTTTTCCCATATTGAGCTTGAATTAAATCATTAAATATGCTGAATGAAATTTAATTTCAGTATGGACTCTGCAATTTTTAAAACTATCTTTTCTCATACACAGCGCCGCAAATTACCCTAGCGGGGACATTTCAACTGATATTTTTTCACAGAATCCTTCGTCCCCCGTCTTGTTTAATCTTCCCTTAAAATTTGGTACCTTCTCCCAATTAATCTGCGCTACAGATCACTCTGAGTACTAACAGTTTAATTATGGACACCTGGTAATGCAGACACTTTACAAGCAAGTTGCTAGTTCACTACAAATTGACCAAAGGTCTATGCATTTTGCTGAAATTTGATAACAAAAGTCGCTTAATTAATGCAGTTCATTCAATTATTATTAAAAAATGTATATTGTTTTCAAAGTTATAAATTTATGACATTAGAAAAAGATAAAGCAAAGATTGAAAGCTAAAAAAATCAAAATTGTGAATCTTTAAATTTCTCTCAAGTAATAAAAATATAGTTACATTAGATAAATCGCACATGGTAGTAGGCTTGTCTCTTTAAATGCAGGACATAACTATTGTAGTAGTCAAATTATGTGCTTTAAACGTTGTATGCGAGATATTTTTTTTTCACACTGAAATGAAAACCAATAGTAGAATTTCCTTTTAACGTTTAGAAAGGAAAGTTACATTAATTAAAGGGTGAAATACACGGTCGTCATAAAAAAATTCCACGATATATGAAACCGAAGCGGCCTTACCGCTCAACCAATCGAAAATAAATTTTAGATATACTTATTTAAAGTTTTGCGCTCGAGATCGTGATGATTTAAAACAATTAACTCTCACGTTTGCGATTACAGTGAAAACATTTCGAAATTTTCGAATGGCGACACCCATTTTTTCATGCGCAAATTCATCAGCGCACTGAAAAACCACAAACGGCGTTGAAATGATACATGTACGATGATAATTGCCGGCGTAAAACACTTGCAAAAGAAACATTTTATAGGACCAGTAACAACACAAGAGAGAAGAGAGAGAGAAAAAAACAAAAAAAACAAAAAAAAAAAACAAAAAAAAAAACAAAAAAAAAAAAACGTTTATTTGAATTAGCAGTTTTTAACTTGTCCACCTTCGCAGAATATAACGCATTGCATGCGTGAAACTGTTGACAACAATGCCAAACGTAACGTTACAGATGGAATCTGTACAACTTCACGTTTTATGGCATCTTTCAATTCTGACAAATTTCTTGGATTTGATGTTTTGAAATGTCGATGCGTTTTATTGGTTAGACGCTTTTTGTGTACACGGATATTCAAACGTCGCCACAATTTTTTAATAGGATTCAGAACAAGGCTTTTTCCTGGTCAGGGTAATAATTCCATGCTTTTATTTTTAAACCATTATTTATATAATTTTGCCGTATGGCATGGAGCTGTATCCCGCTAAAAGATAAACGGTGCGTTATTGTGGAAGACATCATTGATGGAAGGGATGAATTTTGGTTACAGGATAGTTTCGATGTATTTTTTTTTTCAATCAGAATGCTATCAATCACTTGAATGTGGCCCACAACATCTGCAGACATACAGGCCCAAATCATGACATTTGTTGGGTTCTTTGTAGTTGTTTCAATGCAATCAGGTTCAGCTTTTCCCTCACCTTTGATTTCGCATAACCCTAGAACTGGAAATCGATTGGGGTGTGGTTGTGTGATCGTGGTGGCGAAACTTCAAATTTACAAGAAATGATTCTATTATCGAAGTGCTGTTGCAGAACTTGTCTAAGAGATGTGGCGACGTGTGGAGGAGCACCATCTTGCATCCATACAATATAATTAACGACATTTCGCTGCTACAAATCTGGAATTACGTAATTCTGCAACATTGTTGTATATCGAGTGCTTGTGATGGAACATGTTTTCATTCCCATGGAATTGACCTCCTCGAAAAAGTACGGACCGAGAACTAATCTGTTTGCGATACCGCACAACATAGTCACTTCAGCTTCGTGTAAAGGCGTTGGTGTCACATCGTGAGGAATTCCATCAGCCCTTTGATACATCTGCTTTGTTTTACGGCTGTCTTATACAACGAACGTTATTTTTTGGAAACGAAACTTTAATAGCTGGAAGAAAGAAATAGCATACCGGTGACAAATAACTTTCATCTTAGTTTTTCTTTTCTTTGTAAGAAATATAAATGTTTAAAAAGTTTGAAAATCGAAAGAATTATATTGAAATTTTACGTTATTTTAAAAGCACATATTTGATAGTTTTCATCGAAATGTACTACTCTGAATTTAAGTTGAAGGCTTACAGATAGCTTAAAATTTAAAATCAAGTATACATTTAGTAATTAAACAAATCTCTCGTTATCAGCTCGACTTCCTTTGCAAACTAAAATCTCTTCGGGTAAAACTGGTTATTCTACGTCTTATAAATATGGTTTCTGGAAAACATTAATGAGGAAATCCGTTAACGCCATTAACAGAAATAGCAGTTAAGTCAACATGGGTAAGAATAAGTTTGATTTAAATAAAGCTTATAAAATGGTGAACTTCTTTTCAGAAATTTTCCTAAATTCGAACGAAGATAATTTTCCTCATGCGTTTAAATGTTAAATCATATGACATATGACGACGTGACTTTCAACTCGCCTTATGAACTTGCCTTATTCAAAATTTTAAAAATCTTGTGTTTCTCTAACAAACTAATACATTGGTAAACCTGCATCGAAAAAACACTACAATAATCATAATAATAATTTAAAAAAAAACATATCCTGTATTTATTTAAGATGCGAATTAGAAAATTATATTTTAGTATAATACTTTGACAGAAATAATCAGCAGGCGAAGAATAAATACACTAAAAACGTTTCTTGATTTTTTTTTTTTTTTTTGCATCATATAAGTACATAATCATATTCATTCTGAAAAATGATTTTGATCTATGACGCGAGAAACGTTTAAAATATCTTTTAGATTAACAACTTTTAAAATTAAACAAGATTTACATTTCTGTTAAACAGAAGGAGTTGCCTTTTCATTTCCCATTTTAAATCAGTCTTCTTGATATAATTTTAAGTCATTATTTAAATAATTTAATTTGTAGTAACATTATCAGTAGACTTATAAACATAAATTTTTACATATAAATAAATAATATTTCCGTAAAAAATAACTATTCAGTGCCTGTAAATAAAAAAATAGACACCCATATTTGCATCAATGAATTTATTCGTGGGGTTTTTTTTCTTTCTTTTCTTTTTTTTCTAAATAAAATATTTTAAAATGTTTTTCAAACTTCTAAAATATTCTGAAAAGCATTCAGAAAGTTCGTTTAAAAGTAAAATACTTTTTCTTAAAAGCGATATAAAACATAAAAGTGAATTCCAGAATTAAGTTACATCGTTTAAGAAATCTCTTATACTTGAATATTTTTTATAGGCATACATAACGTAATTTTTTTTTCTTTTGAAACTTACTTTTCTTTTCTTGCATATTTTACTAAAATTTAGAAGGAGAATTCATAAAACTATTAGATTATGTAGGAATAAATTTTTTTTTCTCATTTAACTGAACATAAAGGTGCTCATTTGCTTTATATTTTTAGGGCGTAAACGAGCTTGTTCCTTTTGTTATCATGCATCATATTCAGCTAGAAATCTTTTTACTATAGATATTTTTAGGAGTTTCCAACTAAAAAAAATCTCTGACATACATGTATTTTTTTAAAAACGATTCATTCTTTTGTAAGTTATTTGGTGCATGAAAATTGGTCCAATTTTATTAATATGCATAAGCATTTTATTGTTATCCGAAAAATTACCCCTTTTCTGGAGAATTACATCATCTGCACAACGATAAGAAGTAATATAAATTGAGAATGAAAAAAATATAAAGAAGAAAACTATTTCAGGGACAAAACCAAAAAAAAAAAATGTATGCTTTTGTGGAGAATTTTGCGTTTTGCAAAAAAATAGGGTTCCATTTTTTTTTTTTTTTTTTTTTTTTTTATGTGTATCTTGTTATAACGATTTATTTTTTGTTCTTGCGGATGGATATTTTACATATTTCCATATTATCTTCCAACAAAGAGTAAGTTCTTTAAAATAATCCAAATGGGCATTTAATAATAAAATGTAATTAATATTTTATCTAATAAAAATCCATTTTACAAAATTACAGATGCTGCGTTTTAAAATTTTATCTTTTTAAATTCTCTTACTGCCACATTCCATTACCAATATTGCATTAATATTCAACATTTTTATTATTATGTTTTGTAAAACTATACATACATGGGGGGGAAATAAGAAAACGCGAATGTCGTGTAAAAACCACTTATTCTAGTTTGACACCATTTGCGCATCTCTCTACCAACTAAAGGCGGAAATACTTAGCTCCAAGGAAGAAGAGGAAGAAACGTTTACTCTCTCTACATAATTACAATTTTGTATTTTCTTTTTTGGAATATTTATTTTAACAGTTTTGGTTTCCTTATTTGCTATCATTAATAATTGTTAAATATGAACACATTTATAGTTATTAAAATCCTTTCATAATGCGTATTTAAGTTGTGTCAGAAATTGAAACTAATCTCGGCATCTATAGATGGAATTTTACGAGTTGCTTTTCAAACCGCATTCTCTTCGGGTGAAAATGGTTATTCTACGTGTTATAACAGAGGTTTCTGGAAGAAAAAAAATATTGAAAAATCCGTAAACGCCATTAAGAAAAATAGCAGTTAAATCTACATGGATAAGAATAAGTATGATTTTTGGAAAGCTGAAAATGTGGTGAACGTCTTTTCTGAAATTTCCTAAATTTGAACTAAGGTAATTTTCCTCATGCCTTTAAATGTTAAATCATATGACATATCACAATGTGAATTTCAACTCGCCTTATGAACTCGCCTTATTCAAAATTTTAGAATTCGTGTTTTTTTTTTTTTTTTTTTTTTTTTTTTTACCAATCTATTATATTGGTAAACCTGCACCGATAAAACACTTGAAATAATATAAAAAAAACGTATCTTATACCGTACTTCTGGTATTGTAAAATCTCGGTTTACTATGAAATCCAATGGACGCAGTTAGATGTTTTTCGCCATTTCCCAAAATTTGATTTTCTGTATAAGGCGAGATTTGAAACACATATTCTCAAATATTAAATCATTGTACGTAAGTTTAGTTCCTTACATAAATTTGTAAATTGCAATGCTTCTTTTTAAAAGTAAGTCTAAACTTTGTTATTCCCTATAAATTAACATACCCATTTGGTTTTACTTAACCAGTGCGAGAAGATCGGATGATTTAACTTTTATGAATATTTATCATAAACAAGTCGTGTTCAAATAATCATATAATTAATTAATATTGCAGTACAAGGGGTGTACTTAAGGCTACATGAAATTTTGTTTGAAATTGTAGCTTCATTAAGCAACATATAATAATGTATGATGATTTACCTTACTTTTTTCTATTAATAAATCGCCTAATATCGGAAGAGGGAATAGCAACCCTCCTCAGTTAACACTTTTAATAGGGCATCCAAAGGCAAATGCAATTTCATTTTCAAAAAATTGTGCAATTTACGGCTGCAAAAATATCAATTTCCCAACATAATGTTGCCTCTTAGCCACAGGCAGGATCATTCAAGTCCTGTATTCAATAAGAACTTAGGAATGAGTGACATTTCTTGAAAAAAAAAATATTTTTTTCTATCGGATTAAAGCTTTCTTTGAACCTCCCTGAATTCATTGGAATGCCTCGTTTTTTCTGACCATTAGAAGGAATTGTAAAAATTCAAGGGCGGACAAAACTGGGACGCCACGGCGACTCACATTAAGGGAAAACACGACTGTCACGCTGCGACCACTCACAATATTTTTTTTTTCTAACATTTTGTACTCTTTTATTATATATAACTAAATTTTTTCCAAGTGTTTATATACACATTAATTCATGAGTTACATAAAACTGTGCTAGAACTTCACGCAAGTTAGAAGTGTCTAAGTCTTTTAGCTCTCCGAAAAACTATTCTTTTCAGCTAAAAACCACATTAACTCCTAAAGTACTCGAGCGATTTCGATAAAATAAATTTTGATTTTAGAGTAGAAATATAAGATCATATGTGGCAGACAGTTTAAAAAAATTAATTTGTTTCAGAAAAAAAAAAAAAAAATTCTGGAAACAGAAAATTTCTGAAAAATTGCCATTGCTCTAACAAGGAGAGCGCCAACCTTGTAATCACATATTTTGATTATTTTAATATATGTTGTAGGGTAGAGACCCCTTAGTCTCTGTTTCAACGGGTTTTATCCAACGCTCCTTAGTTCTTGAGAAACCGGAGGGTCTAATAGTAGTACACAACTTAAATACTTACTTTGTAACAAAAAGGATAGGTTGGTCGTAGCTCAGGTTGTACGGCGTCTGCTGGCTGATCTACGGCTCCGAGATCGGTACCCGAACTCGCTACATTAGTTTTTTCTCTTTTTTTCTTTTTTAAATATACTTGTAATTATAATTTAATAATTTAAATTAAAAATTTCAATATCATACATTAATTATAATGTTAACAAACTTAAATTTATCATTTTTTATTTTAAAACTATTATTTCTCATCCTTTAAAGAGGTTTAAAAAGAAATTGGATCTATTATTGAAAGATGAAAATTCCAAAATCATGACAAAACATATTGTGGCATCATGTAGTTATAATAAAATAAAAGAATATTCAAATAAAATAAAAATAAAAGCAGAAAGGTGATAACGGGGAAAGCAGAATAATTGAAAGTGCAAGCATGCGTATTACAAATTTAAAAATCCTTAATATGCAAAAGTCGGTTGTAATTTAATTCTGATGCTAATTTTTAATATAATTATGCTTGTTACTTTAAAAACAGAATAATAGTATTACCGCATTGACTTCCTTTGTTAAAGCAATGCGTAAATGATGTTTCTTTAAAATCACGAATTAACACAATTGCGCAATATCATTGCATCGATAAAGAATATATGAAATACATTTTAAAAGTGATTTTAAAAAATTAACAGTTTTATGATGTTTTATACAACTATTTAGTTAAAAGTAAAAAATTAATTAGGTTAAAATTATAATTGATATACAATATTATAAATTTTAATTGACAATGAGATTATTAATTTATACTTACGAATATATTTATAAAACAAAAAATGAGAAAATCAAATGCAGCGCGTCCCGGTATCGAACCCGGACCCGCAGATCTGCCGGCAAACGCAAAGCGAACTGAGCTACGACCAACCTATCCTGTTAGTTACAAAGTAAGTATTTAAGTTGTGTACTACTATTAGACAACACCCCCCTCCCGGTTTCTCATGAACTAAGGAGCGTTGGATAAAATCCGTCCAACCTGATACTAAGGGGTCTCTATCCTACACCATATATTTTAATATATGGTGTAGGATAGAGACAAAAAAAAATTAAATTAATTAATAATTATAAAATAATCAAAATCTGTGATTAACAAGGTTGGCCCTCTCCTTGTAAAATAAAAAGTTTTAGTCGCAGAAAGAATCCGTATGCGATAAATCTAGAGCATAATCCAGTGAATAGGGATTCAAATTTCACCAAAATCGGCCTGTTAGTTTTCGAGGAAACATGTCTTATAGCTCGCATATTTCCTCTATGGTTACGTACAGTCTTGTCTTCCCCCAAAAACACTTTTTTGCTTCGACATTTTGTAACACAAAGTACAAGTTTAAAAAATACAAAATAATAAAAAATACCAAAATAATAAAAAATAATTTTACGCTGTTTTAAGATCTAGCATATTTAATATGTGTGGAAAAAGTTTCATATATAATTTATTGAAAATTAAAAATGGAGAATGTAATACATAAACACGTAAAATAGTTGTATACTTATACAAAACCTTTTAAAAATAATAAATATACATAAAGATATTAAAAGTAATTTGTAATGTTTAAAGTGAAAAGTGTAAAGTCGAAAAAAATATATATCAGACAACAGTATGTCCATATTAAATTTAAAATTAAATTATATTTTGAATCCAATATATTTAATTAAAAAATATTTCTGATTATCTAAACTTTCAACACAAATTTGACACAGTTAATTATTTAATTTAATTTCTTTTCATGTAATAATTGACATTATTATTGTAATAAAAATAAAATTTTAATAACATTTATTATAAATTTAGAATGAACAATGCAATATATAAAAATTGATAATAAATGTATAGTTATTTAAAACGTTTTAAAAATAATAGGTATAGATAAAATTATTAAAAAGTCTCTTGGATTGTTTAAAATGTAAAGCAGAATATATATATATATATATTAGGCAACATTATATTCACATTAATTTTTAAATTAAATTTGGATCCAATATATTTAATTAAAAATAGTTCTGATTCTCCAAACTTTCGACACCAATTTTACACAAAAAAATATTTCATTTAATTTTTTTCAAGCAATGATCGACTATTTATTAGTATATGGAAATAAAATTTAATGTTTTGAAATTTTTACGTTAAGCATGAAAAATCCTATTTTTGTATATCTCAACAATGTTTGACGCGTAAAATCGAGAAAATTTTAACACTATCCAAAAAGTAAATTCGTGTAATCTCTACTTTTCTAAACAATATTTTCACTTCGTTGATTTGATTTTAATATGCTAAAAATATTACAAAGTCTGATGTTTCATGCCTTTATACATATTTAAATATATTCAGGTCGAAAATTTTGAAGTTAGCCATAAAAATGTCTTATTCCTAAAAGCTATTTTAATAGAATCTGAAGCCCTTGTGTCAAAATCAAGCCTCTATATTCACAAGACCATCATTTCCATACACGAAAAGAGAACATATGTGTTATTTTTATAGACAAGAAGAATATTCATAAAACAGTGGATGAAAGCTTTGGCATTAACCCCATTTTTCGCATGTTTGGTGGATTACATTCAGTAATTTTTCTTCACTGCTTCATCGAATTTTTTGACATATTTTGAAAAACGATATTTATGGAGGGAAAAGTGTACTTTTCTCCACTTATTTCGCAAAAAAGTTTTTTAAGCAGAGCGGATTTCAAGTAAACTTTTGTAATGTGAATTATTTAAATTATACATCTTAATTTTCCAAAAATACTGGTGGGTTATTTAATAAAATAATACTAATTTAAATAGTATAAGATTACAATTAGATTTTTGGCTTGTTCTGGAGCTTGGAGATAAATTTCTCATAAATATGTTTTATTTAGCTCCCATAAGCTGGATTATTTTTCTGGTCATATATAATGAAAAATTCTCGTTTAAAAAAATGCTTTCAGGCAGCCTCTACGCAGGAAGCTCGCAATCTTTAAAGTACAGCAGAACTCTTACATAAGAAATATCAGTTTTAAATACCAATTAAACAAACAGCACTCACATATTATATGACATATCCAGTATGCGTGCGTATTATTATTTTGCCACTAATACTTGCAAATCATTATCATCTATTTACTTAATTTTAGGTATTTGTTAGAAGGTCGTCAATAAAATAAACTGTAAATCATTTTTCGTTAAATAATAATGTCAACAATGTTACTGCATTAGGCTAAGTGATATCTCCCGGATAAAATCAATTACACTAAATATTTACTATTATATTCTGCACTCATGCTTGTTGTAGATTTCTGAATAATCTTGCAGACCATACCAAAATTAATCACAAAAAGACGCGTCTTTCTGACCCATACATTCTTTTTCATTTATTCCTATTTCGTTATTCCTATCTTATTAATTATATTTAGAAGTTTTTTTCTTGAAACAAGTATTAATATTCTACATTAAAGTTTTTTATGTTTGTGTCGAACTTCTTGAAACTTCCTTGTATATATAAAGATATATATGTGACGATTTGCTGTCACATTATTGAGAAATACCAGAATACGACTGCTAAAAAATCATTGGAAACATGAGAATTGTCACATTACACAGAAACATGTAGTAATAGTGTAGTGTTGTGGGATTTGGGGTAAAATCTAAACATATGGAATAGAAATTCGCTAAAACGCTTCTAGACAAGAAGCTGGTGTATAGAAGGTGGTGTATACAAAACCCATTTCTCATTACCACATATTCATATCATAATTTTGATGCCATTTCTGAAAACTAACACATTTTTGGGGAAATTTGGAATGCATTTCTAGCATATTTAGTTAGATTTCTCATTTAATAGGTAGTAGGTGATAAAATGTGTACTAATATGCTGAGTATACTTTATTCCTCGTTAGTACTGCTTCGATGATATAAAACTATTTTTTTTTTACTTAACTTTTAATCCACCAGTCAAACCTTATTACAATTACTCGAATGTTTCTTAAAAGATATCTCCTAAAATTTTTGTCTAGATATTTTCCATTTGAAAAATAGAGCTTAAGTTTGAATTTGTAAAATCAAAATATAAACAAACATTTTATGTTTAAGATTCTCAGCGATTGCATCATATTATCTTTAACCAGTGCACATGGGAGATAAAATATGTGGTTAAAATATTTCCCTTAAAAAGTTACATAGGTTCCTACACTTCCGAATTTCGATTTTGCTGACAAACATCAAAATAGTATAACCAAGTCTCTATGAGCATGCTATTGTTTGTTTCGGTTTATATACCCCGAAATTTATTATTAGTCTGTTGTGAATTTTTTATACAAAAGGGGCAGTTATTTCAATGCCATAAATTCCAGCATTAATATTTACAAAGGAGAAAAATTTGTCATTTGAGTTTGTTCTGTTACCGTATGTTTAAACCATTAAAACATCACCATTAATGAAAACCATCAACAAAAACGTTTAAACAATTGAATAAGCTCAAAGGAAATAACACTGTTCAATATCATTAAACTCAAACAGATGTTAACAATAAAATTAATTACACAGTTTCAGCATATTAATGAAACATGATTTCGGTAAAATAATAAAAAATTTCAAACCATTTGCTTCAAAAAATATAGGCTAATTATTGTGTATTCCAGAAAAAATACGTTTAAAATTAATTTTGTGAACATGTTTTAGATATAACATCCATAATAACAAAATAAATCATTTTATTTTATACAAAAACTTTTAAAGAGACATTACCTATAGTCTATTTCTCCGATTAATTGATGGCTGCACACATCACTAGAAGTAAACACGTTAAGGTACAGTATTAGTTTTCTAACGATATCTTATACATTGAAACCCCGCCAAATTCTGACGTGATACCGCTGACTACTTCCGCTGACTTACTTTGATGATTTAAAACTACATTAGGAAGCAGTACTAGAGAACTCCTATTAAAAAATCATTGCAGCCTGGTGAATTAATTCATAAATATACATCAGACAGTAAATGGGTTGTGTAGTCCTCTTTTGACAGTAATCAAGGCGTATGGAATCAAAAATCACTTGAAAAATCAAAATTCCCTAATAAAAGCGGCAGAATGATTTGAACACAGCTTTTAATAATTTGCAAACATATCATACTGGCAAGGTACTTGAGTCTTAAATAGCTTAATAACAATCAGAAATCGCAGATATACTAAACCGTTCGATGATAACTCCCCTCGTTTCTAAATTTTAGTAATACAAATACATATCTTACTTTAGATGTTTCCAGGAATCAAATCAAAATTAATTAGGAAAAATCTGCAATACGCCTGTCACCAAATTTTCAAGCATTTAGAAGCACATTTCGTTTTGTATGTTCTATTCAAGAATTCTATTCATGTATATTCAAGTGCGGACATCAGTACTATTAAAAGTCTGGGATTCAGTTTGAAATTGACTTCGTATCAGTCCGTAACGTAAACTCAAATTAATAGCAATTTATGAGCTACTGAGAAAAGGAATTAAATATTTAGAATGCATCCTGGAAAGTAAAAAATCGAGCCTATGAAATAAAAAGAGTATTTGATAGGGAATTTTTTAAATATAAAATATCGGGTGATCCAGAAGTTCCGGTAGTTTTGAAATGTTAATAATTAGTAAACTATATACAATAGAAAGATGCGGTTTTCACAGAAATTCTTAGATACATATGACATTTGTTTTTTAATGAAAAAGAGAATAATATGTTAACTAGTTACACTTTTTACCAACAGGTGTCGCTGAAATTTTTATTATAATTTTGCTATCGTTTAATAAAGCAGACTTGTATCCAGTTCTACCCATGTCTACCTTGTTTACGGCTGCAACAGTTGTTTGGAGAGTCCCACTTCCTTGAGGATCTTCCAATAAACCCGTATCCTCAAACCATTTTATGCCTTCAGTTTTGTAACATCATCGCTACTTTTGCAGTTTTTATTCCACTCATTGTATGATAAGAAAGCAAAGACAAACTTGCCGATACATCCTTTTTGTTAAACAGCTTAACGAACAAAGCTTTGTCACGCAAAAAAAGCATGTCTAAACATGGTAGTTACACATGAAATTTTGTATCAAAATTCCTTTTAAATGCAATTTTTTTAACCTTCGAAAAAGCGTTTGAACATAAACGACCCTTAAAGCAAAATCTGAGCAATATATTAGGAAGGATGTTGCGCAATATACTCATCTGCTTATATAACACATGGTACAGATATTTTCGATGTTGTACAGCAGCGCCATCTGCTTCCAAAAATTTTAACTATTCATTTTTAAAAAGTTTCATTACAAACAAAAATCCCACACGTTTCTGAGCAAATATGTGAAAACCATACCTTTCTATTGTACGTAGTTTTCCAATTATTGACATTTCAAAACTCCCGGATCTTCTGGATCACCGATATATCAAATAACAGGCGTAGAATAAATGAATTTCAAATAGGGGATATGAGAGATAAATATAATTTAACCCATTAGTGCCTGATTTTTTTTTCAAGTCAGTATTGTGCTTAATTATAGTAAATAGTGTAAAATGAACGTAAAAAATAATAGAAAAATTTCCTTTGAAAAAATATTTATTTAACATATAAAAATCTAAATGTCCCAATTTTGGGACACTAAGCACAAAAGGGTAGGGGTTTACTCCGTTACTGTCTAAGCATTATATCTATGTTTTATGCCATTTGATATGTTCCTGAAAGGATATATATCCTTCGGATTGTTATTTGACTATAAAAGTTTCTTTATTATTACTATAAGGGGGGTGGGGAGGCTGGGGTCGGCTGAAGAACAAGACCCCCTTCCTCCTCACCATTACCTATTGGCATATTAAAAATTTATACAGTAAAAATTTATAATAATCAATAATTATTAATAGAGTATACATACCGTTTATACTCGCATATGCGCCGACCCATTAACTTTTGAATGCAAATTCTGCAAAAAATGAAAAACTCGCGCATGTCGACCTCCTAACTTTTTACTTCAATTTCGCCCAAAATCAAACCAAAGATTTCACTTACAAATCGAAGAATTAGTAAGTAAACAAAAACAAATCATTGAATTTTTTTTAATAAGAAATTATTATTATTTGTATATTTTATATATTATTTTATTATTTATACACATTAAAAATCAGACTTTTGCAGTATTCGAGGGTTTTTTTTTTTTTTTGTTGTTTTTTTTTTTTTTTTTTTTTTGGGGGGGGGGGGGGCTTTTGTAATTGACTTGCGTATGAGTCTACCACCCAATTTACTTGCAGGAAATTGGCAAAAGTTCTTCGTTTTACACACGAGTATATATGGTACAGTAGAACTTCGATTGTACGACCCTCTTGTAACCGGAAATCTGTGTAAGCTAATGTCGATATTCTAAATTTTTTCCAACGTTTTTTTTTTTTTTTTTTTTTTTTTTTTTTTACATTCCATGTGTATGCAAGTGTTCCTTACCAAACCACGAGTAGATATAAGCATTTTGGTTCCCCTTTCTTCGAATTCCATTGAAATTAGCTTGAGTTCCCACAAGATCCGATCCCGGGATAATTATACTCTCCCCCCCCCCCCCTCCCTTCTGTGTACACATCCCTGTTCTAAACAAATAAAATTCTTTTCATGTATAATTTAAGTTTAGATATTTATTAAGCAGTTCAAATAGACCTAATAGCAGTTCGATTACGATGTTGCATATTAAACTAGATGATTATTGATAAATTCTCGATTATCCGGATATTTGATTATCCGCTGTCGGTTCGGCCCCCAATTTCGTCGGATATTCGAGGTTCTGCTGTATATAATTTAGTAACCTCAGGATGTTAAATACTAAACTAGTACAAAACATAACGGTATGATATAAATTTTTACTAAGCCAATAGCTAAGGGTGGGAAGAGGTGGGTGTCTAGTTCTTGAACCGAGCCCAGCCCCTGTTCCCCCTATAGTAATAACAAAGAATAGCCAAATAATAATCCAAATAATAATTTTATAATAAAATAATAATCAGAATGGTATGTAACCATTTTGTAACAAAATAAATGGCATAAAACATACATTTAATGCATGGACAGTAACGGAGAAAACACCATTCGTTACCCATTCGTGCGTAGCGTCCCAAAATTGGGACGATATATAAATGTTCAAATTCGAACAAAAAAAAATAGAAATCTGAAAAAATGCAAAAATTCGTATTCTAAAATAATATTTCGTCTTATAAATAATACCACTTATAAAATGATTGATAAAAAAATAAAAGAAATATCTCACTTTTTCTAACGCGCCATTTTATTTCAAGAAAATCCAACTTTGCGCTACAACAAACATTTATTTCGCCTTTTTATTCTTAAAAATGCACTGCTATTTATGGATAAATATTGAAAACAAATACTAAGGATATATTTTACTAAGTTTTAAAAGAATATCATAATTCAATTTGTAATGGGAATTTTTTTTAAAAAAGTCCCAAAATTAGGACGCCAGGCACTTAAGATAGGATTAAGATAGATAGGGTTAAGATAGATATAAAAAAAATGCAATGAGGAAAATATATAAAAATTCACATGAAATGTCAATACATGGGTATGAAATTTCGACGGATGTTTTCAGATCTAATCTTGAAAGATTTACATGTAGTATTTTATAAATTCGATTGAAAATAAGTATTGGTGTTTTATAACATTTTTTTTTTCATGTTGGTATGTCTGTTAATTTTAAATAAAAAAAAAAAAATACGACAATGATGCTGTGGTTGATTAGTATAAATTTATAGTATTTAACAAAAGTACTGTCAAAATAATTTATCAAGTTTGATTAATAATTTTCAATTTTTTTCCCCTACAACGCTATTCTTAATATATAAATTGTTATTTTCACTAAAAAACTATAAAGTGAATAAATTTCTAATAATTCCAAATGAATATTTCTATTAGCTTTTGAACTTTACACAACATTTATTATTCACACATATAAACAATCTACTTAGTAGATCACGATATTTAACCACATTGATAATATAATTCACTTGTAAACTTAAATATTTGAATCCACATAGAATTCCTGCTCAAATATTTAATTTGGAATATTATGGCACTTCAACCCTCATGTTGAGATAAAAACTATGGAACTGTCAACCTTTATCCATACTTTAATTTTAATCTGTCATACACGAGAAGATCGTTCAATATCATGCGATATCTCCAAATTCATCGTATTATTATTTTTCTTTCGCATGATATCACGTATCCATTAATTGAACCATAAAGTTTGTTAAGTTGCATGTTAAGTATATTTATTAATCTGGGTATAAACTGTGATTACTTGAAAGATAATAGAAAATGGTGATTGCTGCAAAACTTTATAATTTAAGATAATTACAGCATCAAAAGTTATGAATAGCACTAGACTATGTTCAAGAATTTTAACAACTAACAATGGTATTTAGAATCTTATTATACGTCTTTAATTGTGGCCACATATTTATATACTTCAATGGAAGGCCTCAGTTACGAAAACTGCATTGTACTAAATTTAGCTACACGCTGTTATTCTCTTTTATGACTTTGAAAGGATAGTGCATGAATAATAGAAAGCCATTAGCTGTATCTCCATGAAAATACACATGTAATTCACGAAAATAATTTGTAAGTAATAAAGATTAAAGTTTACGTTTAAGATATATGTATAATAATAAATTTATAATATTTAAATAACGATATAATAAAACAACCGTTTAAGAAAAATCTAAAATTTCAATAACACTAAAAATAAACTTATACTACGAAATACTTTTTCTATGGACAAAATCGGACTTTAACTGTGTTTTAAATATCAAAGCATTATCATGAACTATCATAGCTATTAGCCAATTTAAGTTTAAATCAAGAAAGCAAAATCATACATCAAGTAGAGATTATTAAACAATTTCCAACACATTAAGAATAACATAATAAAGCTGTACTTTTAATAAGTTAAAATATTATGTGTAATTAAACAATGTGGAAACGCATAACACGATTGAAAACCCAATTTCAACTGTTCCCATCTACAATTGGAAAATAATCCGAATTCTTGGAGCAGCCCTGCATATGATATATAGGTTTGTATCTATTAACTGCATTCATTCCAAAATTTTGTTAACCTAAGAAATACATATACTTTAGTTGAAAATTCTCCTCCAGTAATTTCCTCTAATAAGGAGAATGGTACGTGAATACTTTTGTGCAGCCCTGTATATGAGGTATAGAATTTATATATAACGAGTAACATGGAAAAGATAGTTAAATTTAAAAGCTCATATCGAATTTTAAAAGGTACACTGCAGCCATTATTACTCAAAGACAGTACTGTAATCGATTTATTTTGTGTGTCCCTATAAATGACTAAAAATGCTATGAATGCGCTGTTATAACGTAATCGTAGTGAAATTCTGTGATTTGTATCCGTTTCAATACATCTGAAATAGCATAATATCATTAAAATACTCTGCAAACGATTTTTCCCCACATACCATAATGTAATGGAATTCTTTTGAGTGTCCTTGTAAATGAACTATTAATCCTATATACTTCATATACAATATCAAACATATACTTTGGTGACCCTAAGTAACCTTTATCAATTGCATGAAAATAGGAGTATATTTACGGGAGTTAGAGCGAGGACGGACGGACAGTCGACAGACTTACAGACAAATTGAATTCATAAACACTTCCAACTTTGTTGAAAAGTGTTAAAAAGAGTTAATCTATTAAAAGAAAATTAACATTAAGTATCATAGTTCCATTATTTTAATACCCTTAATAACTAAGGAAATCACATACTTGTACTATTTTATAATACTCAATTTAAAATTGAAAGATAAACACCCACATTCACACACATATGGTTTAACACTTTTTGGTTTAACAATTGTTAAGTTTTAAAAGCATTTATTTTCTGTTTAATTTTTTTCGAAATAAATCCATCCTGATAAAATTTAATAGATTCAGAATGCACACAATTAACTTTGGGAATTTTGCAAATGAATCAAACAAGATTTTCTTTCTAATGTACCAGTTGAATGAAAGATATTAAATACAGTATCATAAATTTGCGAATTGACTGCACACCTCAGTTCTGAAATCTCAGTTAATTTACCGTGGATTCTGTCAGGTCTCTGACGCTAATGCCACGTATGATTAAATTAAATCATGCTAAATTAACTTTATATTCTCCATGCATTTTATTTATCTGTGTATGATTATCGATATACTTGAGTTATGGATAAATTTTCGTATCTATGAGATTAAAATACGTACCATTGCATTCAAAATTGTATTGTATGAAAGCATAGTACAAACCATAATACCACAGGAGGGGCTGTTATATATCGGAATGCGCATAATATAACAGGTAGCTGAGAAACAAGTCTAGCTACCAAAAAATAATCTCTTTTGATGAATTGTCCTCGGTGAGCGAGATCGCGAGACGTGGAGTCAGTGGAAATAGGAGTAGTATCACGTTTCTGGAATGCAACTAATGATGAAGCGAGTATAAGTTTTAGTTTTACTTTGAAGAATTTCCTTGAGAAATGAACAAATGAGTCTATATTTCAAAAGACCTGTGTAGTTATCACGTTGCACAGGTCTAACTTAGTACGGTCAACGGAGACAAATATTTGTAGTAAAAATAAAATATTTGTAGTGAGATAATCTTGTGCGTAGATTTTGCGTAATATCTTAACGCAAAATGTAATGTAGAGCAAGATCTGCCACATCCGTGCCTATAAATGTAAATGTTGCGTTTTGTTGTAAAAACGTTAATTTCCGTAAATAAAGCACCTAATTCATATCATTTGAAGTGTCTTGGTGTCTATTTCTGTCTTTCTTAGATCGTTTCCGTTATCACGCATCTATATCCGTTATGACAGCATATTGACTAAGAATTGTATATTTGTATCTTTATATGTACTGGATTCAAATTGGAGTTTGAGTTATCACCGTATCGCAGACTCGGAGTTTATTTCCTTATTAACTACGATCAGAAATCAATAACTCCTTAATTTTATTCAATTAGCTTATTAAATATCAAGTTTGCAGTTCGCAACTTTTGAACTCCAAATCTTAAATCACGATTCAGCAATGCACTATCTCTTGATTGACGCGGGAATTATCACAAACTGAAGGAATGAACTTATTAATAAGAAGAACATTTACAGAATAATGAAGAGCAGACGCTTTAAGTATTTTTTAAAAGGAAAACTTCGTGGTTTTCTGTATCTGTAAAAATTACATACTTGTGTTTTATTTTTTAACTACGCATAATAAATCAGTATTTTTACTTAACTTGTGTGTTTCCCCAACGTATAGTTAAATCCTTCAAGCATTAAGCAATCGACATATGATGTACTCATTTTCAAGTGTGCAGAAATTATTAATAATGTAAAGAAAAACGTTTATATCTTCGACGATATGAATATCGTATGGAGAATTATATAAAACTCACCTTGATATAGTTAAAATGCTCAGTCTGATCACAGTAAAACAACATTTAAATAAATTCTAGTTAACTGTTTTTATAAATAATGATTACTTCACCTTAGTATAATAGTTTGCATTTATCAGGGTAAAAATAAAATTGCATTAGGCAGATGAGATAAGTAGCGTTTTTAGATAATTAACCATTATCTATGCAACATTTATAAATTAGACATTTTTTTTTTTTTTTAATTTACAGTGAAAGTGTGTTTTTGAAAAGTTGACACATTCAGTACAGAATTTCTTTTTAAAATAAACATGTGTTTATCGAACAATAAATAAATAAAATAAAGAAATTAAACTGCTCTATAGAGACGTATGCGAAATACCTTAATTAAACTTTAGTTGAAAAATGATTTATATGGGTTTCATTTTTATGTATTAATCAGTTTTCTAAGTCATTTAATTTGACTTTATCTCCAATTTTCGAAGATTATAAACTGTCCTATGTGAGATTTTTAATTATACATTGCAATGATTTTCATTTCGTTTTTAGAAGTATCATACTTTTAACTCAAGCGTTGATAAACTAAAACCTTTTTTTTTTTTTTTTTTTTTTTTTTTTTTTTTTTGTATGTCACTTTTAATTACTTGTTACAAATCTTTTTTAAAATTGGTCCAGGTACATTCAGAAACGTAAAATATTAAATATGTTGCACTTAGATTATTACTATTTCTTCTTTTAAGAATAATATCATTTAAAACTGGAAAATAATTTGTGTTTTAAGTTATCTTTGAAACATCAAAGCAATCATGGGAATATGACAAACATTATTGACATGTGTTTAATGAATTATTTTTAAAAGAATATTATATCTTTGACACTTTGAATGAACATTTCAATTTTACAAATATTAATTGTTAAACAACTATTTGTAAATATTTTAAAAGGAAGTTTTCTCAATTACTTCTCTGAGACATTTGGATAAGGAAAGAGGCTGTCAAACAATTATAAGTAGTACTTACTTAGTGCGTTTCTCTGACGCTTCATTCAATTACAGAAAATACCGATAATACGTCATATTTATATAGCTTTCAGGATAATCACAATTATTAAGTATGAAATCAGTAGAAAAGAAGTCGCCTATGTAAATTAAATGAAAGTAATAGTTAAAAGAAAGCATACTTAGCACACCTTGTAATAGTAACTCATAACTTAATTTTCTTTTTGTCATAACTAAAACATTACGAGAACTAGACTTCAACTAATGTTTTTTTTTTTTTTTTTTTTTTTTTTTTTTCTCTAAAGGATACATGTACGGTCTACTTTATTTATGTTTAGTGGCAATGATACAAGGAAATCAGGAGAAAATTGTATCTTACAGCCTTTCAATGTATAAACTAATATGAAAAACATGAAATAATTTTGTCGGGAACTGCTCGCATCTTATATATATATATATGATACATATATATAATTCTAAGAATATTAATAAAAAAATTTCATTCAGTATGTCTGTACGACTGTATGCGATGGTTAGAGAAATATACCAAACGCAGAAGATTTAACATTTGAGTGAGGACAGCCCAAGGCAGGTCTTGACGCAGCTGACTATTAGATTTTTTTAATTAGTCGATATATTAATTAAAAACTCATCGGAGAAACATTATTATTTCTGGAAATTGACAAGCGCTCCTGATCATACTCCTTGCTTTTTCGAGCGCTTAGATGGAGAAAGCCAAATGCCGTTTTATGTCGGCCGTTTACCTTAACATCTGTCGCTCAATCCGCTCGTTATAATTAAGAACATGAAGGCATACATTCTAAAACTTTTGACTTTTGAGACTTATGTTTTTTTTTTTGTTTCCATTGTAAATAGTTTTCATATATATTCATTAAATATTATTATTATCAATTTTCTTATTATCGGCATTATAGTTATTACAAGTAGGGTTTTATTAATAATATTTTGTATTTCTTATATTTCGTCATGTTTTGAACCAGACAGCTATATTGAGAATCTTACAGTTTTTTTATTTACTACAGCATAAAATAAATATTGAACATTTCTTTTTAACTGCTGTCAAAAGGATGAACTAACAAATAGGTTTCGGTCGTCCGTATGAAAGCACTCCATAAGGCTTGCAGCTTGGAGCTACGGTTCGGATTCCCCCCTCCCCCTTCCAATTTCCCTTAAACGCATCAATCACTTCGAAAAGTACTGTTAAAACACTTCTATAAAAAATAAATAAGGTCGTTTTCGTTGTTCACTCGTTCTCTCATATGACTCCTCTCGAATATTTCGGATGTATACCGATTAACAAAAAAAAAAAAAAAAAAAAAAAAAAAAGGCATGTAATCTAGAGGCCTTCTTCTTTTCAACAGAGTAATTAGTTTTCGAAAACACGAATTATGACTTTTTTTAAAATTTCCTGAACAAAGGTAACTTTGCTCTTCTCGGAGACAATACTTTTCCTACGCTAAATGTAACTAAACGTCCGCATGTCGACACTCTCTTTATCAGTTCGAAAAGTACTGTTAAAACACTTCTATAAAAAATAAAAAAGGTCGTTTTCGTTGTTCACTCGTTCTCTCATATGGCTCCTCTCGGATATTTCGGATGTATACCGATTAACAAAAAAAAAAAAAGGCACGTAATCCTGAGGCCTTCTTTTTTTCAACAGAGTAATTAGTTTTCGAAAACACGAATTATGACTTTTTTAAAATTTCCTGACCAAAGGTAACTTTGCTCCTCTCGGAGACAATACTTTTCCTACGCTAAATGTAACTAAACGTCCGCATTTCGACACTCTCTTTATCAGTTCGAAAAGTACTGTTAAAACACTTCTATAAAAAATAAAAAAGGTCGTTTTCGTTGTTCACTCGTTCTCTCATATGGCTCCTCTCGGATATTTCGAATGTATACCGATAAACAAAAAAAAAAAAAAAAAAAAAAAAAAAAAAAAAAAAAAAAAGGCATGTAATCCTGAGGCCTTCTTCTTTTCAACAGAGTAATTAGTTTTCGAAAACACGAATTATGACTTTTTTTTTTTTTTTTTTAATTTCCTGTCCAAAATTAACTTTGCTCCTCTCGGAGACAATACTTTTCCTACGCTAAATGTAACTAAACGTCCGCATGTCGACACTCTCTTTTCAGAGTATATTTACAGACCGTATTTATATCAAAAAGAAAAAAAATTCTAAACGTTCGGATGAGCAGAATTATTTTTTACAAAATAAAATGTTTAAAAATTTAGATGAAAACACTAAAAACCGGGTTGTTTCGTCGCGGTTTCTCTAGCTTCGGCTTACTTTTTCAGTATTAAATAGGAAAATTTTATCAAGAAATTTTAAAGAGATAGATTTACAGATTTTATTTACAAATACACTTTCAAAGTATACATTAATATATAATAAAATAATCCTTTAGATAACGCAATTTTTTTTATTATTATGATAACTTAACCGATACCAAAACAGGAAAGAAACAGAGAAGAAAACAAATTTCTTTTTCAACATGATATCAATATATTTTAACCAATTTTTGTGACGTTGTGCATAACTGCCATCTTTATGCTACTTAAAATCAAAAGTGTTCTGAAAACAAGAACTAATTTTTAACAATTTAAATTAACCATGTGAAAAAAGGGCCTTCTACCAATCTTTATCTACTAAAGCTCTTCTACCAATAAATATGAGTACTTTTTGGCGATTTTGTCTCACAGTCTGCGAAAACTCTATGTCTTTACCTCCTAAAAGTTTCAAAGACTTTAGATAATAACCACGTTTTTATTAAACATTTAATAAACCGGACGACCGCCCTTTCCCTTCCTTTTATCGGCATATTTCAAACGCACGCATCGAATCCGAAAATGTAAATACGAGAAAAAAAAATACATGTACTTTTAAATTTCTTTCGAAAACGGCAAACCACATTTCAAAAATTACGAAAATTAACACTTTTTGTTTTTTCAGCACATTTTCCCATAAGATTAACATTACACACATTTTCTTTAAAAGAACACACTTGATTTTATTCAATAGTGCTAAAAATTTAATATTATGTGCTATTTTTTATCTAATGATCAATTATTGAATTGGTTCAGTCGTAATCGGGCTTAGGGATGAAATATTTAATTTGAAAACCGAAAAAAATCACTTAGGCTAATGTCAGAAGAACATCTATTTGCACGCTTCTTGTTTCAACATGAAAAAGAAAAACTTTTGCTAGCAGATTTCGATGTATAAGAAAATAAATAAATAGTTACTCGAAAAGCTCTGATTTTTACAAAACAATATAAATTTTTAGAACGATAATTTGACACAATCGTTAGAAACATTTTATTTATGAGTCATAAATTTGTATCAGAAATTATAACATATAGGATAAAAGGCAACATGAAATGTATGTTTTTATATGTTTAATACACTTCTCCCGTTCCAGTTATTTAGATCTATTTTACCGCTAAATATCCGTATTTTTTGCCAAATTTCCACAGAGTCAGGGGACATGTATTTTGTATAGCATATAAAATTATTTCTAATTCTAAAATTTTCGCAAAGGTTTCCTATATTTTTTCATGGGCTGCCAAATCGTTATGTTTAAACGGCCGATATAAATTTCAACTATGAAACGACCCTACATGAAAGAACATGAAACTGTCTATTACGAGCGTCTTTACCACTAAAAATCAACATTGTTTCGTTATTTTTTAATTTCAAAATATAAATGCAGACGAAATGTGGTTAAAGGTATAAAGTGATACAAATGGGAGGTTCATTTAAGGTTATCATGGGCCCGTCCATCGCCCAGTTTATTTACTAGACGCACCTTCAAATGCGGTAAGGCATGTTTGATTTTAATTTAATTGATTGATCGATTTAATCGTTGATTTTCATTTAATACCATACGTTATAATTGCTAAAAAAAATGAAATGAACTGCATACAAGTAAATCATATTTCATTTGTTTATGTATTTTTTCATATTAAATATATATATATATTTCATACCTATCTATCTATCTGTCTATTTATCTATATATGAATAAACTTAAATGCATGTTTGTCCATATGTATCTAAATATCAACTTGTTATACAGGTTTCACCATATGTAAAACTGAAATGTTTTAAAATAAATCGAATATATATGTTCGACAAAATAAACCTGCATAAATAATATTGATTACACGAAATTTAAGAACATTTATCCCCAAGATCTCCAAGTAAACCGTCTTTTCGATAGTTTTAATAAAGTAAAAAGAAAAGAAAACCACAAAAATTAATGATTTTTTAATATGTTTCTGTATATTTTAAAGCGATTTCGTGAAAAGAAAATTCAATTATCTTCTTTCCACTTTCGTTGCTAAAGGGATTTTCATGAATAGACAATGCTATCATTAATTAATAAACTTTTAAATGAGAAATATTCTAAGAGTTTTATTTTGCACAGGATGGATTCGAATATTCGTTGATGCAATATAATTTTAATATGCATCGGCAGTATTTTAATCCTAGTAGATTTAATATGATTTTTTTGTAATATTTTTGTATCTTTTACTTTGATAATTAAAGTTTAATATAGGGCATACATTAATTAATGCCAAAGGAGAATTTATGTCTTTAAATGCAATATTATTATCACGTGGTATTTTTTAAACATTGCTTCAGGGATTTTTTTAAGTAAATAGAACAACAGTACAATAAGAAAAAATGTATCTTTAAATAATTATCAATAGCTAAATTTTAATCCCAGCATATATTGAAAATTCATAAAAAAATGTAGTAGTATAAGTCGGTAATTTTCTGCCGCAGATAAATGGATTTTTATTTTTTTATTAACCCCCTAAAGATAGGTGCCAGGGGCCGTTCCATATAGTGACCGTATTTATATATATTTTTTATTTTTTAGTATCAGAATAATTTATTTAGAATCATTGTCTTCCTAAACGTAGAATTCTACGATTTGATGCGGCGAAAAATATACAGACTATCTGATGTCAAAAGTTTACAGGTCGTAAAATGACGCCTGGAAAATAAAGAAGAGATTAAAGAATTGCTAAAGTTTTTCACAATATAACTTTTAAAGCCCAAATAGAGTACAAAATATAAATTTCTTAACTTTTTTTTTTAATTAACTGTTTTGACTTAATTTTCCTAACACTGGGAACAACATTCAAAAGATTTTTTCATTTCGAACTATGGCTCAAGAACTAATGAATTTGAAAAGTATTATAAAACACTTTCAGAAATTAAGTTTCTTTATGTGTTTTAGCTACTCCAATAATTTTTTCCAATTTGTTAATTATTATTATTTATACTTTAAACCCGACCCCGAAAACTGGTATAAATATCTAACCCGACACCCTGTCCTGTTAAAGAAACTCGAGAAAAAAAAAGGCGGCTGTCTAATGATTGATAGGCCTTCATTTGTTTGTAACAGTAATATAGATACTTAAAATTAAATATAGTTTATAATAGCTTCATGTTTTAACAGAAATCATTCTTTTATATTTTTTATAAAATAGCACGTATTTTAATTACATTTCCTTTCGGTTGCTATAAAAAATAGCAACAGAAATATATAATTAATATTTTACAACTATTTTTCCTTTACTTTCTACAGAAATGGAGTACTTTCGTTGCCAATATTAAGCAAAAAGCTCCAAAAAATTAATATTTAAAAAATAAATGGAGATGCAGATTTCAAACAAATTGCATGTAAAAGTACTTTTTTCCACCAATACGACATTATAAAAATTTAAAATGTGCGATGCTTAGAAGTTAAAAAAATTGCTAATGAGTAATTAATCGTACTACTTTGTTTTACAGCTGGCTTCTGTAAAGTAACGTCATTTTATGAATACGACACAAAATAAACTAGGAGAAAGAAATAGCATACCGTACCGGGGGCTAATAAATTATTTATCGCGACCCCTACTAAACTATTAGTAATATTATTAATATTTAAAAATTTAACTTGTAATCATCAAACTAAGATAATACTTGCTAAAAATACATTTACAAAGAAAATAATTACCTTTATTAAGATCCACATGGTTCATCACTCAGACGAGGAAATTCTTAAGATGAATAATGATACGAATATTTTCAAATTATATATATATATATATATAAATATATATATGCATATGTATATATAAATTGAAAACTGGTTAACAAAAATCATGAGAACTCATATATAATGTTATCAAGTGCATTAAGAAAAATGGATGTTTATGAACGTGAATTACTTTATGTTATTGTTTCTTACTCTGCAATAACATCTCTTTACAAGTTTTAGGTGACTCCATGGAGGCTGAATCATTGCATAAAAAGTACTCTATTGATATCCGGATAATGGATGTCAAATAACATCTTCATGGATAATTTTTTCTACTTTTTTTTTTTTTTAATCAATCTGCAAAGCTTCATTGGTATACAGTCTGGATAAAGCAGAATGGACGATATGTTCTGCAATATTAAGCATCAGCAACGATTAAAACTTACTAGTATATAAACTATCATCATAATATTAGAAATAGCTACTTAAGCTAGTCTTTAAAAATATTTTTTAGCAAAAGTTGTATGAACAGTTGCATACACACATATATATTTATTTATTTACAAATTATACATTTTAATTTCTAACTACCCACTTCATAGATAATATTATTATATAACATACTAGTCATTGTATATTCCGTCTCTATACCGCAAAAATATCGTAAAAATATAAATATTAAATGAGCCCTTTTTAGAAGCATTTCCCAGCTTATGAAAGCAATTAAACACAGAAAAAAAATACTTTTATGAGTAAGCAAAAGTGTCCTTAAAAGAAACTACTTGACATTTTTTCTTCTGTGATATCAACCATAGGACAGCTTAAAACAAAGAACGATGATCATCAGTCTGCAACTAATCATTACGCATCGTCGACAATGAACGGTCGGTAGAATTATGTTCTCAATTCTTCGCCAACATTGTAGGGACTTTTTAGAATATTTGACAGAAGGAGAACATTTATTGAACATTATTTCATACAATAGTAAGCATTAGCAAAAATTAAAACTCACTCGACAATGGACTTTCATCATTGGAAATAGGCACTCAAGCTACAGTCTTTAAAAGAATTTTTCCGTAAATGCTCTTTCAACTGTTGCACACATATATATTTTTTAAAATCTCAATTTATACATTTTAGTTTCCAAATACCCCGTCATACATAATAGTCTTATATAAAATACCACTCATTGTACATTACACTGTCTATACCGCAAAAGAACCGTAAAAATATAACCATTAAATAACTTTTTTAGAAGCATTTTACAACTTATGAAAGCAATTAAACGAAGGAAAAAAAAATAAAATACTTCTATGAGTAAGCAAAACTATCCTTAAAAGAAACTTCTTTTGACATTTTGTTCTGTGATATCATCCATAGACCAACTTAAAAGAAAGACCAATGATCACTAGCCTGCAACTAATCATTACGCCTCGCCGACAAAGAACGGTCGCTAGAAATATTTTCTGAGTTTTAGCTAACATTGTTTCTTTTAGAGTGGTAAAGCGCATTTAACAGAAATAAATCAAAAGATAAGGTTTTTCAACCGTTATAAAATAAAAAGCATAATTTTCAGTAAAATATCTATTTATTATCCATTATTAATATTTATAAATATGTATAACATTTCATATATATCTTTTTAAAAGTTATTTTTATTATCATTATATTGTATGTTAAATGAATAAATGAATAAATATTAAATCTCTTTTTATACATTTTCATTGTAGAAAATCTTGTACATATTTAATATTCTTATACAACACAGCATTATTGCTACATTCTACTTTCTTTATAATAGCTGTATCGTAAAATTATAATAATTATAAAAAGATATTTGAAGAATGTAAAAGATTTTTAAAGCAAGTTAGTAAAGATTGTGGTAATTTCATTTTATTTTATGACTAGGCCACCCAGTGAAATATCAATTTATTATCCTTTATTAATATCTGTAAATAAGTATAACATTTCGCATATATATATTTAAAAGTTATTTTTATTATCATTATATCGTCTGTTAAAGGAAAAAATATTAAATATATTTTCATACATTTTCATGGTAGGAGATCCTGTACATATTTAATATCCTTATACAACATAACATTATTTCTACATTCTACTTTCAGTTGTATCATAAAATTATAATAATTTAAAAAATATATATATTTGAAGAAAGTAAAAGTTTTTTAAAGCAACTTAGTAAATATTATCATATTTATTTATATATTTTTTTATTATTATTATGATAAAGAAAAAGTATAAAAAAACAATGAGATTGATATTCTTTTCTTAGTTCAGTAATTTTATGCACATGATAGCTTAAATGAAAGAGTAATTATAACAAGTTTAAACTTAATCACTATGTAACACTTACAAAGGACAATCTGTGAAAATATTTTCCCAAATTTTACTACTTAGCTACTTTTTGAAGAATATTTTTTTTAATAATTAAAGCACTCTAAATGATTCGATCTTTCAGCCATTGTAAAATAAAAGTGTTATTTTGCTATTCATACAATTCAATTTACTATTTTTAATACTTCAAAATCGTAACTAATGCTATGCTTTTCTTTGCAGTATATTTTACTGAAATCGAAAGTATTTATGATTTTAACACATCCTCTCCATAGATGATATTCTCACATAAGATACCAGTCACTGAACTTTCTACTTTTTAAATCACTCAAAGATCGTAAAAATATTATGATTACCAAAATTACAATATTTCGTGTATACATCCAGCATTAATGCACATTTCAAATATTTATAAACCATTTAATGGTAAAATCGGAGAGTTTGTTTGTAAATATTATGCAAATGATTCCTGAAAATAGGATTAGTTTTTTTTCTTTTTCTTCTCTTTCTTGTAATTTAATAGTTAAAACAGCTTTAAGGAATAATAAGTAATAAATAAAATAGCATACATAATAATAAATATTACAGTGTCGTTAATAATGTTCAAATCTAATTCCTTTATCTAAAAACTTATTACCATTGTTATAGTTTAACAATATACATCAAGCTAAATAATTATTTCACAGAAAATCAGTAGAGCATTATGCTTATATAGTCAAAGTTAATCGATATCTCAAGTAAATATCAACCCAAATACTGAAATTTACCTATAATGAAAATATTGTACTAATATATTTCAATAGTTTTACCGTATGTTTTAGAAAATATGACGACAACGTAAAAAGGTCAGAAGTGAACAGAATTTTGGTCAGTGAAACAATACATATTTCGCGACGCATTCGAAAATTGCATGCAAAAATTTACGAACTACTTCTCACAGACAAAACCAACGCTGATGTGGAAGCTTAAAATTTTTAAACGTAGATGACAGTGGTTACACAGTCACTGACCGAATCACAGTGCACTTCAATGTCTTCTAGGGATGAGGTCTGTTTTCATAGAAAGCAGAATAAATCTCTTGAAATTATTGCTGAAATAACTTCTTTATTGAAAATCAAGTTGTAGCAAGCAGTGAACTTCCTTTCAATTGTTTACCAAGTATGCCAAATCCGATGCTGTTTTGTAAAATAAGCGTTGTTTGTATTGATATATGTTACCATCCTTAGACTATTTAACTAATACTTTTCAGAAACTGTGTATGAGCAATATTGTGGATAATTCAATTTTTAATTACAAATTATATTTTTAATTCGACATGCCTGTTAAAATACTCATTAAAAAATGTATTAATGCAGAATGTCGTGTGGTTGTGTGTGGGAAATTTGAATAATAAAACAGCTTAACTCATCTTTAGCATGGTTGATTAATGTAACATTTAACTGAATATTCATCTATTTATGATGCTTAGGGAAATCCGTTTAACTTTAACAGACGGAATTTAGTGAATTGTTTGTTTACAGCTAGATTAAACAGGGGAATGAAACTCTATTCCTTGGTGTAACAGACATTATTTGTGTTATATTAAATGATTTTAACTAAACGCAATAAACACAAACAATTATTGCAGTATAATTTAAAATAATTTGTACTTCGTGAAATGCTGTTAATAAAAAAAGTTTTCAGTACATTTTTTTCATTGTATTTAACATAAACTTAAAGGAACAATACGCATCTTTTGTTTATATATTTTTTTTCTATTCATTGGATAAATAAAGATGTAGTATGCATATAGGTTAAAAAAGTGGAACATTATACTCTACATTATCATTAATTTTGTAATTGTGATATTAGTTTCATTAAAAATAATATCAAATTAAAGTGTTTTAAGATATAATAAGCAGAACATTTTCTATCCGTTTATTTTTCATTAAGTAAATGTGTTTTAGAGTATAGTTTTATAAACTTTTTTAAATATTTATGTCTTATCTTTTTGTGATTTTATTTGAGGGATAACTTTTTTTTTTCCTTCGATTAACATCGAATATATTTGGAAAATGATTTCTAGGTTTTCATTTGAAGAGATTTTTTTTATACGATGCTGCAATAATGTTTTTATTTTTCTTTTTTTTTTTTAACATTTTATCATGACAATAATACAATTTCATATTAGTACTCCAACGCCGCCCTTATTCCTCAATCAATCTTCCCCACCCAACAATAAATGGCATATATCTAAATTAAAAAAATAGAATACTGAACTTTGTATCTTGTTATCTGAAAGGACTGCGAGATAATACATATTTTTTACTTATCATAGCCTATCCAGTTTTCCAAACTCTGGTATCTATTCAATACCATAGCTATAAACTCCATGTACATGGTTTAGCTTTAGAAAGTAATACATCTATCATTATTCTTAACACGTAACCAATTTACATCATTACAATAATGGTGATTTTTTTTCTTTTCATCTTGTGAGAGTTTGGTGCTAATTGCAACAGCTAATCATCACTATCTCCATTTTTTTTTTCTTTTTTGCTAAAACCTTTTCATTGGTAGTAACGTATGAAATAAAAGTAATATACTTTGCAACTTCAAATCGAAGGAATAAATTTAGCCTTCAGAGATAAATCTTTAGAAAATAATTTTATAAACAAATACAATATAAGAAGTATAATTAGAAATAAAAGAAGTAAATGATAAAAAAATTCAAATTTTTGTTAAATTATAATTTTGAAATTTGCTAATTCAGACACAGCCACACATCACTTATTAATAAATTCTATTAAATGTACTATAAATTATTATTTAATAAAAATATTTCTATTAAAGTTTGATGGATGAAGAGCCCGATGATTTAAAAAAAATAATATTGTCATATCTGTTTATTGTTTGTATCGTATTTTTTTAATATTACTGTCGTCATATGTAAATTATTTTTCCGATTTTTTTTTCTCAAACAAATTCTTTATATCATTAACTAAATAACATAATTTTGTTAATTTTTCACGCTATTCAAATTACAAGTTAATATAAGTCTCAAATGCAATTCACGATAATTTTAAAGATGTAATTTATATGAAATTAACTAAATAAATATATATATCTATATGTTATATAAAAAAAAAAATTACTTTTACTATTAATTTAAATTATTCTAAATTGCCGGCATATTCATTATTTCCCTTTTTTTAATACGCTCTATTATTTATTTCTAGTTAAATTCCTATAATTTTAAAACGCGTATCTTAATCAGAGTTTTATTCCAAAACGTAATCTAAACTTTTATTTCCTTCATTAATTTTTATCGTCTACCAAACTGTAAAGTTCTGAACGCAGTTACTTATTTTCGAATGTTTATAGAAACCATTTTTATTCTAATTCATCTCATTTTCCCGCCAGCTGGGCGAAAACTTTTTACATCGAAATCCTTCCATTACCAGCGCCGGGATTCTTTTCTGTGACGTTTCTCGATCGCCCTCCAATGGCTGAGTGACGGATTGCAGTTTCACTTCGACTCTCGTTCGTGATTTAGTTTTGTTAGCCTGAAGTTTTCATTTCAGTTTTCATTTCAATCTAATAAATAGCTCAAGCATGAGCTCAGGAGCACATTTTTTGTGCTGTTTGATTGTTTACATAATATGTTACCTTGTGCCCTAAGCCATGTAGAATATTCATTTCGTTTTAACATCTATTTCGCATGAATAACTAGTTCATGCTCAAGCGGAATGCTCTGATTTCTCATCCTGTGGGAATTGTTTAATGTTGGTATATTCTGATGGAATAAACAGTTTCCTATGACTTTCTATGTCTTATTGGGAAAACCCCAGATTTCTTCACAAGCCTTTACTTCTTTCACCACTCATGCTGCCTAATCTGCCTTGTATTCATCATGAATAAATGAGTTTTGATTGGAATCTACCAATCTTATCACCTCCACTAGCGATGCTTGCGCTAAGTGGTACGCCTGCTATATAACCTCACCAACGGCTGATTAAAAGGTGGTACAAATCCAGTAATATGTCGTAAAAAGCACGACGTGATTATTCGACTTAACCCATTAAATTGTTTCGTAATATATATATATATAAGTACCATTTCTTTTTTAATGTGAACAACACAGAGTCATTAATCGAAACCATAACTAAAGACTGGTTTTCTCTGATCAGGTGAAACTACAATTATTTTACATAATTTTCATCCAACTATTTTTCAGTCGTAGGCAAGATTATATTGATATTACTATTATTATTATTATTATTTTATATTATTAATGTTATTATTACTGATGTAGTTATCATTACTATTATTATCACTTTTTGTAAATATTAAAATAAACACACTATATTTTCAAAATTGCTATCAATTTTCATAATTTAAATTTACAAAAAATATTATGTCAATATTTCATATTATTAAATTCATAAATTTCTTAAAATATGAATTAATTACTTATTTATTTATTTATTTATTTTGTTTTTTGTGTAATGGATGTAAATATAACAATACATACATTCAACTTTGTTCAGGTCGTGAAACCTTCAGAATGTGTTCACATATATACTTCAATAAATGCATAATTCTGCAAATCAATTTCTAAAGACGAAATAGCTATATATTCAGGCAAATTTCTAGGTACTCAGTATCTTCGCAACTTACTGATAATGCGATAATCGATTTCCGATAATCTCAACAACGCTTGTCATTATCCATCCAAAATTTATCAATATCTTCTGTAGCTTTAATAAAAGAATTCACTAGCCTTATATGATAAACAAACTGCATTTTATAACTATACTATTTGAATGAACGTCATTGAATACCATAAAATGAGTGAAAAATATTTATTTCCATATGCCCAGAATTCTATTCTCAATATTGTACAGCATATTGCTCGAAGATAATATTTCCTCAATCAGTCAAAAAACATACGTGTTTACAATTTTGTATCGCTCTATTTTAGCACAACTATATTCAGCTGAATTATTGTAATACTATTTTATATTTTTGTAGTACTTTTGATAATATTTGTCACTAATGTTCAAAAAATTATTATTTTTATTCAAATAGGCAGTGTAGTCATGAATTTTTCCAAATAGTAATGTGCATCAAAGGGGAAAATTACCAATTGGAGGTACGCGAAGAAGAATACACTGTATGGAGCTAATCAAACATATAAATTTTGCGTATTAAAATTATCAATTACCGCATCTTTACATGTGAACACCAAACATGTAAGGAATATCCATGACTAAAAGAAGCGCATGCGTCATTAAAATAATGGAGGTGTTTCCATAAATATATATTTCTTCAAAAAGTACGTGTAGTACGTGCAGCATAAATGTAAGGGGGAGACTGAAAAGCTGTAACGTTCTTAATACTGTATTTTAAAGTTTTTGGGGAACAATAATTTGAGGGGAGGCTTTTTCTGGCCTGTATTTTCTAAGAAAGATACGTCAATCTAAAAGCATCAAGAACTCCAAAAATTTATGTCGGTCACACATAACATTAAATTGGAAAAAAAAATGTATAGATATCACGACCATAGTCATGTCTATCTGGTACAATGAAAGTGAAATCAATGGTACAGATCAATGATGCCAAAGTATATCGGGAAATTTTGTGTTCATTTGGCAAACTCAAACTTTGGCGGCACAATACATCCGGGCTACATAAAAATGATACTTTACACATATGGAATTTAAAACAATGAATCTACCTTAAATCAAAATTTTTCTCAGTTTCTTTCTTTAGAAGACCACACATTTTCATACTATTATATGAAGTGGATTTTTATTTGATGAAAATTCAAAGAAAGACTAACCGAATAGCATGAAAAGTTATTATTTATCACACTTAAAATGTATCAGTGATTTAATATTAATCACTGTGAATAATGTTTGAGAAACAAATTATGTAAGATTAGGCAAAATACTCGGAAAGCACGGTATAATTTGTTTCTAAGTAATTTCATTTTTGATAAAAAGAGGATATTGTTTTTATAGATGAGCGAAAATTGTACAAAAAATGTTCCGTTTTTAAAAATTACATAAGACAAAAATAAACATTGACTGTATAATGCTATTAAAACTATGTGAGATAAAAGTTTTCATTTATATGATAAACAATCAATTTATATTCCTGTGATAGGCATTTTAAAATTTCTAAAATACATCAAATTTAAATAGAGCCGTATTTATTTTTGAAAGAATATGAAATGGGATAGAGTGACTTAATTTTTAGTAAACAATGCAACGTCTCTTTAAAAATGAACAAAAACGTTTACTTTTATAACACACGGAAAAAAATTTAAATATTATTTATCTGACTGAATCATATTTAAATTTTACAACCTGGTATATGAAAGGAGGAAATTTTTTATCTTTCAAAAAATTAGAGACAAACAAACGATTTATCATATGGAACGAAAAATAATCTATATAACATGGAATTCATATTGTTTTTTTTCTCTCATGTAAGAAAACATGATAAAATGGATTTTTTTTATCAATTCTTACACTAATGAAAGAAATATGTATTAAAAGATATTATTTAAGAATTTTTAATTTTTAATTTAAATATCAAATTGATAACAAATTTGTGTATAGAAGTGATATTGTGTGTAATATTGGGATAACGTTCAGCTTCTAATATATATTTCTTTTTATTCGATATATATTTTAAACAGACTATTTTAAAATTATGCAGGGTGCAATATGTTATCTATCGACGACCTTTAATTTCTCAACCGTTGGTTGTAGACATATAGTTCCAATTACAAAAACGTTTCAAATGAGGCAAATATTCGTATTGCGACATTATTTAAAGTAAAAAATCAATTTTATAAAAATTACGAAAACTAACTTTTTGTACGGTCCCACAGTCCCTATAGTTATATTTAGTAAAAATTTACACATATCATAACAGATATAACACAAAAAGGTTGACATCTGTACTACAAAAATTGACACAGTTATTAAATTTCAAAGTTTGATATTTTTGCACATGATTTTGTCTTTCATTGAGGGATCAGTTAAAAGATGAATTACAGTAATTTGAGATCAAAATCAGGGTGCAATGTTCTTTTTACGGCGGAACGAGCTTTAGCCGGTATCGTCAAATCGAGCAATCGCCAAACAGGATCATTTCATCCAAAAATTTGAGCTAACTTATGTGGGTCGAACAATATTCAAACGTACCAACGATACAGGCTAATGTTGGTTTCGCCGTATAAAGGACATTGTACCCTGATTTTGATCTCGAATTACTTTAATTCTTCTTTTAACTGATTCCTCAATGAAAAACAAAATCATGTGCAAAAATCTCAAACTTTGAAATTAATAACTGTGTAAATTTTTGTACTACAGATGTCAAGTTGTTCGTGTTATATATGTTATGATATGTGTAAACTTTTACTAAATATAACTATAGGGACTGGGGTACCGTATAAAAAGTTAGTTTTCGTAATTTTTATCAAATTGATTTTTTACTTGAAATAATGCCACAACATGAATATTTACCTCATTTGAAACGTTTTTGTAATTGGAACTATATGACTACGACCAACGGTTGAGAAATTAATGGTCGGCGATGGATAACATATTGCACCCTGAATATGAACCTAATCTTGCAACGAATAGTATAAGTGATTTTGAATTCATTATTCATTATACATACAATAATAAATTGGAAAAAATGAGAATATCTGAATCTGAAATTGAAAAACGATTAAAAAATTCATGTAAAACCAACTTTAATTTAATTCAAAAATTTAATCTGGTCTAACATAGTACTTCTTTAAAAACACACTTTTTCTTTATAAAATTTTCTACAAAGGTCAGATTCAATACGTATAATTTACTGTAATTTATCTTATTTGCAAAGTTACAATGTGGGTACAATATAATGTGTTGTTTAATTAAAACATTCCAAACATATATAATGCGTTGTTTAATGAAAAATAATATTAAGACAAAGTATATATTGTTATCGGTAACATGTAAATTTAACATAGAGCTATCAATTTTGCTGAAATTTTGGAACAAAATTTTCTTAATTCACGCAGTTCATATAATTATTAATAAAACACTTTTTTAATCTTTTTAAAGTTGATAAATTTTTGACATTTAAAAAAAAGATAAAGCTCAAAATTATAAAATTTAAAATTGTGAAGCTTTAAATTTAACACAGCTTATAAAATTTTGTTACATTAGTATCTATATTGCGAGAAAACTTTAAAATAACTTTAAAAATTAACAAGAATTAAATTTCGTTGAAACAGAATGAGTCAACTTTAGATTTTCTATTTAAAAATAGCCGGCTGGATGTATTTTTAAATCATTATTGAAATAATTTAATTTGTAGAAACATGATCAGAGTAATAAATTAAATAGAATCGCACGAATTATGTATCATTTTATCTTAAGAAAATGAATAATTAAATAGGAATAAATAATATTTTCAAATAAATTATTTTTTATTTAGCGCCTATAAGAACAGATAATAATAATAATAATAATAATAATAATAATAATAATAATAATTAAGCATTCACGACAATATTTGCATGAACAAATTTACTCGGGTTTTTGTTTGTTAAATAAAATATTTCTTAAATGTTTTTGAAACTTCTAAAATATTCTGAAAAGCCTTCAATAAGTTCGTTTAACAGTACAATATTTTTTACTTAAAAGCAATATAAAACATAAAAAGGAATTCCAGTATTAAGTTACACCATTTAAGAAATCTTTTATGGTTGAACATTTTTATAGGCATTCATAACGTAATTTCTTTCTTTTGAAACTTACTTTTTCTTTGAATATTTTACTTAAATTTAAGAGGGGGAATTCATAAAACTATTAGATTAATGTAGGAAGAAATCTTTTTTTTATGTAACTGAACATAAAGATGCTGATTTGCTTTATGTTTTTAGGGCGTAAACGAGCTTGTTCCTTTTGTTATCGTGCATCATATTCCGCTAGAAATCTTTTTAGTATAGATATTTTGAAAAGAGTTTCCAGCTTTAGATTTTAAAAAATTCTGAAATAAATGTA
This sequence comes from Maratus speciosus, assembly GCA_963932465.1. NCBI lineage: Eukaryota > Metazoa > Arthropoda > Arachnida > Araneae > Salticidae > Maratus > Maratus speciosus. The sequence goes on along the minus strand of OZ010786.1, from coordinate 536,804,850 downwards.
TATTTTTAGCAACGTTTCATTCTTTTGTAAGTTATTTGGTGCATGAAAATTGGTCACGTTTTATTAATTTGCATAAGCATTTTATTGTTATTCGAAAAATTACCCTCTTTCTGACGATTTACATCATCTTTACAACGATGAAAAGTACTAAATGTTGGGTATAAAAAATTAAAAAGGGGAAAAATATTTGAGGGAAAGAAACAAAAGAATGCATGATTTTGTGAAGAATTTTGTGTTTTACAAAAAATAAGAATTTAGATTTCTTTTAAATGTTTATCTTGTTATAAATATTTCATTGTTTTGTGGTGGCTATTTTACAACATTTAACAAAATAGTAAGTTGTTTAAAATAATGTAAATCGGCATTCAGAAATATTATGTAATTAATATTTTATATGATAATAGAACTTTTTTTTGAAATTACAAATAATCTGTTTTGAAATTTATTTTTCTTAATTTTTCAACTGCCAGTTTCTATTGTCAATATAGTAATAATATTCGACACTCTATTGTTATAATTTATAAAATTATACATACATAGAGGGAAAAATGTAAAAATATATGTTTCGTAAAAACAACTTCTAGCTCGACCCAATGCATGCAGCCCTCTATCTGTTAATGATTGAAACACTTAACTCCAAGAAAATATGAATAAGAAGCCGCTATGCTATCTACGTACTGACAATTGTATATTTTCTGTTTTAGAAAGTTTATTTTATCATTTTTGGTTTCATTATTTGCTGGCTTCTTTCTTCTTAAAATTCTTAAATATGAACACACTTAAGTTATTAAAGCATTTTTATCAGGGTTGGCAGCTTTTTGACATGTATCAGTTTATGTCGTGTTTAAACCATGGTTTAATCTGTCATGTCAAACATCTTTTGTCAAAAACCTCGTCAAAAACCTCAAATACTCAATAACCTCATTGATCTGTAAAATTTCACATTAAATGTCATACATAACATTTAAAGTTCACTATTGCTGTATATCAATAATTTGTACATAGTTAGTAAAGTATTATTGTTAAATGCAACTTTTTAACAGGGCAATTTTTATTTATTTATTTATTTATTTTGGTAAAATTGTGCTTTTCTAAAAAGCAGACATTAAGCTCCCTGAACTATATTTTTTTTTCTCTTATTTAAAATTGTTTTAATATCTCTATTACTTTTGAGAATAGCATTACCATTTTTTTTTTTTTTTTTTTTTTTTTTTTATAGAAAAAAAAAAATTGTATCTATAACAAGATAATGCGCATAAATTTTATTCCAGTCTAGGCAATAGCCCTTCCATTCAAACTTGAAATTGGATTATTAATCTTTTACAAAACAAACATTTAACAGTTACAAAATAAGAGCAGTAATTAAAAAAAAAAGCTTAAAGTCAAAATCTTTTTAAAACATGCTTTCTTTAAATATATATAAAAAAAATTTCGATTTTTAAAACTGAACAAAATTGGCTCAGTTTTCTAAAAGAAAATTTGCTTTACCTTTTGAGGGGCGGTGGGATATATCTTATACCTCCTACAATTAATGAGGATTTGCAACAGAAGAAAAAATACGAAATTTTACTTTTCTAACTTTGGTGGAAAAAAGTCGTAAAATTGCTTTTCCGTATTTTGAAATAAAAATTTTCTAAATTTCCGGTGGGAATTCAGCATTACACAAACGCAATTGCTTGCTATTGAAGTGGTTAAAACCCATATTGAAAAAGTGCTTGATAAAACGGATCAAATCATGAAACAGTACAATTATTCGGCTTTCATTTTGCATCCCAACCGTCAGGGGGGAAGGGTTGACTGATGTATCAGTTGATTCAGCCCACGTTTGGGCTACAGAGAGAATTTATGGTTGCTTACCTATATTGATTGTGTATGAAGCTAAAGAATCCCCTTTCCCGTCTTCTTATTTCAGTGCTATAGGTATTATTAAATGCTATAGCTTTTCGGCTGAGCCTGCTTCAAAACTTGCCTATCTAGCAATGCTTTTGCTATCAAGTCCTACTAGCTCAGCATCAATTAAGAGATAAACTATTTTCTAATGCTTCATACACTCTAAACTCAGAAGTCATTTGGGTGTAAATAAATGTGCTAAACAGGTTGTGTGCTGCAGCATGCTACGGGGTAAAATTGATACGGATTATTTAATTGTACAAAATGATTTTCTTCTGATTGAAAATTTCAAAAAAAACAAAAATATTTCATTGCAATTAATAATTTAAAAAATATATTAAATTACAATAATTTTAAATAAAACATAATTCATTGACTTATTTCATGTTTATCTATTGTTGTTAAAATATGTTTTATGCTCGTTACATGTTTTTGAGAGTTTTCGACGGTTTAAATCAGTTTTTCACAGTTTAAACCAGTTTTTGATGCTTATGTCAAAAACCAGTTTTTGACGTCAAAAACCCAACCCTGTCTTTCATAATGTGTATAGCAATATTATAAATAATTTATTTCACACAATCAAACTATTCCTAACATTTATAGGTGGCATTTAATGACTTACAATTTAGGTCTCATTCTTTTGTGTTAAAATTGGTTAGCATACGTGTTATAAAAAACGATACAGGAAAGAAATAAATGAATAGCTTTAACCCTCTAGTGCATACAATCACTAGATGTGCAATTGCACTAGATGTGCAGTGTGCAATTGGCAACAAATTAAATTTTCCCTCCTTATCCTTTGTTTACCGTTGCCTCTTGATAACCTTATGCTTTATGTAATCATTTTGACCCTATACTTAGGTTTAGTACATTAAAAATCCCATAGGTGATAATAGTTGTTTATCAGTTACAAATAAAAAGGAACTTTTGAAACCTTCCATTTTCCTAGCCATAGATGGATTTCTAACACAAATAAAAAATATTTAAAATGCAAAATTTCATTAGAAAAAAATACTTTTCAAAAGAATATGCTTTTAAAAGTGATTTTAAATAATTTTCAGAAAGGTTTTTTGTAACAAATATTGTATGCATGCGATTATACGTTTGTTGCCATTTGGCAACACCATGAATTGAGTTCCGCTTTTATTTACATTTTTAGTATTCTGTTCAATGAATTTGTCCATTGTTTCATTTTGCTTTTTGTCTATTTTTTTATCTTTTTTTTTTTTTAGAGCTTTATCATGTTTAACATATATTTTAAACCAAAGATACAACAACAACAAAACATATATATTAACACAAGAAAATTGGATTGAATTGTCTAGTGAAAGTGATATTTCTTACAATGACAGGAATGACGATCCACCTTTTGATCCAAACCTTCTGATCAAACACGGTTCAGACACATATGAGGAGACTGACTGTGATTTACAGGCAGATAAATCAGCTAACGAAATTGACTAGAATTTTGATGCAAAAGTTAGGATAGTGAATATTCCATCTACATGAAAACAAAAGCAGGCAGGTAAACGTAAAAAAGTAAAAAAGGTGAAAGCTTCAAACTCTTCAGCCAGATCCTTCTTGGATAAATATTATTGGAGATCTTTCTCTGCCTGAAAGTGTTTTATTATAAAAATCACCATATAAATATCTTTTATATTTTTCCACCCAGTACGTTTCGAGCATATCTCTCAACAAACAAGCCTACATAGTGTTTTAAAACATGTTCAAAAGCCACTCACTATACGCTCGAAATATATAAAAAAGTATGTAAGGATTTGTATCTTGAGTAGCGTGGCAAACTTTAAAATCATAAGATTGTTTGGAAATCCTGTCATTGGTGTATCACCAGGTAGTCCCACTATGTACTGAATATATTTGAAAGTATACTGTATACGACAATTTTCCCATCTGAACGATAATACATTGTCTAATGAGAAAGATAAGTTATTCAAGTTGATACCAATAGTCGGTAACCTGAATGGAAATTCTTATCCATTCCCATCAAAAAATCTGTCTTGTGTTTATGAGCAAATAAGTGCGCCAAAGGCTCGTCAACATATGAAACAGTATACCCCCCACCCCCCCCCCCCAAAAAAAAAAAAAAAAAAAAACCCTCGCATAAATGTGTTTTTAAATTGTTATTTTTCGCAGGAGTATCAAGATTTTGTACAATTTTGATATTTATTGCGAAAAAAAATACAACCCGTCTGCCAGGAGGACATGACTTGGAGGTTAGCGTTTGATTCAATGCTAGACTAACTCATCCAGTTGTTGAACCTGTAAATCATGAACTGTATTTTGATAACTATTAAGCAGCAATGAACATAATGACACTTTTAAAATCAAAAGTAATTTCGTGCCTTGGAATAATAAGAAAAAACAGAACACCGTGCTGCAAAATACCACCCGACAATTAATAGAAAAAAGACCAGATAAAAATAGTAGAATATGCTTAGAATACGCTTATTGCATAATGTTGCCATTTGGGAACCATTTAAAAAAATTGAAAATGTGGAAAAATATAAAAGTAATATGTTTTTTTAGTATTTTTTCATTAATGTACGCCCATTAGGGAATCAACTATATTTTTTAAAGGAAACAAAATCATGCACTAGAGGGTTAAACACTATTAACAAAGAAACCAGTTAAATCTGCATGAACGATAATGATAATAATTTTAAAAAGCTGCTAAAGAGGTGAAGTTCTTTTATAAAATTTCGTAAATCGGTATGTAGTTAGTTTTCCCCTTGTAAAAATTTTGTCTTTCTTGAAACTTTTTGTACGTAAATTAAAAAAAACATATTTTCATTACTTTAAAATAAACGATTCTGAAATATTCGTTACCGCAATGATTACTTAGGGGCCACATGACGTATTCAGAACTTGCGTAATTAAAGCCATTTTGAAAGCGACTGGTTTTAAAAATGCCCAGAAGAAGTAGGTCTTCCATATGTATGCTTCCCTGAAAGTCGAGTTTTTTGAATATTTAAATGTGCCATGCCCCTATCAAAATTTATACAATTTGCGGTTTCAAAAATAGCAATTTTCGTTCAAAATGAATATATATATTGAGTTTTATTATTGAAAATGTTTATATATATATATATATATATATATATATATATTTCATAATTTTTATTATATTTTAATTCTATATAAACAAGGATGAAATCTGAATAAAAATAAAATCATATATATGAGACTAATCTGTAGTTCGCTGCCATGGCCGCTGGAATAATGTGAAATTTGCTAGTTAAGCAATTCTAAAGTTAAATTGCTAACGTTAAAAATTTAAATTATTAAAAAAACTGAAAATAATAAAATTTCATTAAGCTATGAAATTAAAGTGCAATTCACAAGATTAACATTTCAATTTGATTGGATTCCCTGTAAATTTTTAAAGAAAAGTATTTTCAGAGATATATCCCCGAAAGAAAAATTATAATGACGAAACTCTAAAACAGTGTTCATGTTTATGCATATAAATTCATTATTATTTTTAACTCGCTATAATATTCAATTTACATTGACATTTATAGAGTATTCGAAAAGCCTATTTCTTTTCTGCTCTTAAAACTTCTTTCTATCCGCTATATATAAGATCGAAATGTAAAACTGGTGACAAAATGTTGGAAAACTAACGGCGATGTTTTGTTGTTATTGTTTTAGGTTTTCGTATCTTGGCTAAAGATTCTCAAAGTTTTTTTAAGGGGCCAGGAACTCCTAAACCCAAATATTCAAGTGGGCAAATTATGAAAGACACGTATAAAAGCAATAGCATTTAAATGGTGAAGAAATTCGGGAATCCAAAATGAAAAATAATCTACATATGTAAAAAGAAACATGGACTAATTACATTAAATGTGTATAGTTTATTTAATCATAGAATTATTTCAATTTGGATATAAATTAAGTATAATACTAATTTTTACTATGTACGGTCAGAAGATAAATTTGGGCAAGATAGAGGGTAAAATATATATATATCTAAGAATAAGATAAGCAACCATGGTAGTGGGGAATATTAGGAAAACAATATTTCTTATTTTCATTATGTCATGCAAGAGTTCATATTAAAAAAAACTGTGAATGTGTGAAATTATTTTGCTCTCTAAATTTCAAAATACAATTCGAACATTTGTTTTTCAAGAATGCACAAGGAAAATTATGCTAAAAAATCATATCACAGACTAATACAGGGTTGATTCTTTTCAGAAAATTTAAGGCATTTGGTATCTTCAAAAAATGCTCACCAAAAAAATCAATTTTGTGAATCGCCAGCAGAAAAAAGCGCTAACTCCGTTAAAGAATCGTAAAAAACCCCGCAAATTTCGTCAAAAAATCGCAAAAACAAATGCAAATTTCGTCAACCTATAGCGAAAGAAAGTGAATTTCGCCAATCTTTGCAGCAAAGTTTTTAACTTCGCCAAAGTGTCACGGAAAAATGCTACTAATTTTATCAATGGATTGAAGAAACAAAGCGAATTACGTCAGAAGATTTCGGAGAAAACTTGAATTTCATCAGGAGATTGCAGAAAAACGCAAATTTTATTAAAGGATCGCAAAAAAACCCTGCAAATTTTGTCAAAGGATAGCGAAAAAATCACGAACTTCGTGAAAGCATCGCAAAAACACCGCTAATTTTTTTAAATGATCGCTGTAAAAATCTGAATTTCATCAGAGGATCGCGGAAAAAAACGCGAAATTCGTCAAAGGATGGCGACTTAAACGACGAAAGATTAGTCGCGTAAGCAAAAATTTTAGTCAACACGTGGTGGCTCGTGGCCATGAATCTGCACCTATACTGTAGTGAAGCAGTATCGGTTTATAAGGAACTGTAGCACATCGCGAGAACTTGGCTTGTGTATGTGGTAGGGTAACTGCCCTTGTAAGGTGAATGAAGTGTGACTTTTTTGTATGAAGTCCCAAAAAATTGGCGCGTTCAGCCTCACATGAATTATAGATGCAAAAGAGCCTCGTGATACTAAAGGGCACACTGAACTTTTTTTCTGATGCTTTAATTTTTCTAATTTCATGAACATCGCCACCACTGCTCTACAGCCATATTACGGAGAGTTGCAATTAAAAAAAAAAAAAAAACTTTAAACATAGCGGTACGATGTCTATCATATATAGAAAGCATATGAATAATTGTTATAATAACGGAACGACTTTTGGAACATATTGCACTTTTATACGTGCTCTTGTTAGTGCTAAAAAGTACTATACAGGGTGATTAACTTAATGGACTACCAAGTTGATATTAACTTCATCCCCAGTTGAAAAATGAGATACTTTTATATTGGAGATGAAAAAGAGTGGAAGTATAAGAAGATTAGCACGTCAGAGAGAAAAAGTCCATAAACGAAAGGCAGCTAATTTCCAATTTGTCGAGACCACATAGGCGCCTTCCATCCGGAATAGCTGGGGAATATGAAGATAATATATGAGATAGTCGATACGTTTCATTGTAAGTATAGTCAAGGAACGGCAAATTTGGATTAAACAAAATTAAAAGTAAAGTAAAGCAATAATTTAAACGATGGATTATACATTTTACAAACAGTCGTTATCGTAGAAAAGTCGAAAAACATAAAAAAAAATACACTTTACGTGACCGTACATTTTGTGAAAATTATATAATAATATGTGTATATATGAGTTTGAAATCATATAATATTAAACATTTTGAAGATTATGTCTCAAACAAACTTAAAAATATCTCGTGTATGTTTGTTTTTTTCTACCACTTCCTTAAATCCTCACAGGATATTGTTTATAAGACTTTGGCCTACTCTACATACGGAATTTGTACAAAAATGTAAATATTTCAATATGAAAATCTATTTTTTGCATCATATTTGGAATTTTCGGCGTATATTATATTAAGCATATCTGTCAAATTTTACGCTCTTTTCTTACCAATAAAAATTAAAACAAAATTGTTACCTATTTAATTGAGGATTTCGTCGATTAAAAAAGGCAAAATGTTCTTTTGAGTTTTAGTGGTATGAAAAAAGCGTAAACGTTGGTAGCTATGAATTAAGATTCTTAACTAGAATTTACTCAGACAAGTTATATAGGAAATATTAACATGCAAAGTTTTCAATTACTAATGTTAATTTCATTGTATATAGCATTTAGAAAAGGAAAATGCAATTTTTGTAATATTTTTTAGCGTAACTTAAAAACTACTAATGGACAGATATATTTCGCATTCTCATACATAAAAATTTGAAAATGTGATTTCTCTTAAAAACACGTTCTTAATTCATTTATTTAGAAAAAAAAATAATATTCTTTTTCAATTATTTTAAAAGTAATAATTGAAATAAATTATTTTTTTTTAACATAAATCGATTTTTAGCAGCTTTATTTTTGTAAATCTAAAATTACAGCTCATTCTTCTAATAAAAAAAGGAGTTATTCCTAAAACAGTAGCCTTATATCAATCAGATTTGCAATCGCTGCAAATTTATTTAACATTTAGATTTCTAAATTTTCAACCTCCCTAATTCCTGAGCTACTTGTTTGAATCATTTCTCAATTTTTATTCTAACTTAAAATTCACCGAAAAAGCCCAATATAATGTCAAAATTAGGAACTCGTTTTGATAGAAGTATTTGAAAATTGATAAATTTTCTGTATGAATACTACACATATGCTTACCTATTTAGTTCTTAGATAAATTCTAGATAGATTCTGTGAAAATTTAAAGATTAAAATGTTTACGGGATTCTCATTTTATTTGGCTGAATGTACATTTTGGTACTTGTCATTTTTTTAAATTCCTTAATTGCATTATCTCTAGAACAATGATAGTTGCCACTGATAATACCTCTGAAATAATTTAAATATAATAAATTATAAAGAAAATAATTTTTCCCCTTAAACCTAGTTTATAAGTATTAAATAATCTCACTTCTGTGAAAAAAGTCTTTCTTTTCTTTCAATATTTTATTCATTTATAAAATAATCATTTATCAAATATTCACCAATAAATGTTTCTTAAGTTACTTAATACATAAAATAAAGTAATCACTTTAGTTACAATTATTTTCACATACATTCATTAAAAATGTATGTAAGGGAATATCCATATTTTCTTTAGAGTGTGTTCTCTACATTCAATTTAATTATTAATATATTTGATTTCTTTATTCACAGTTTACCACCCACCTATCCACTTAAAATTATATGTACGTTTGTATCGTAACCATAAAAAAAAGAAATATACATAATCATTACTTTTTGTACCAAATTGAATTCTATATCGAAATAATTTTATTTCGATGCTTGAGTTACAGGTGTGTACTATATGTTCTATGAAGAGAAAATCCTTCCATAAGACTTAGTGTAATTAATTGTTGTCAAATGAACAATCTAGATCAATAGAATTGATCGTGCTAATATAGCGACAAACGAAGATTGGGTCCGTGTTCATTCAAAAGTATTTGTTTATTCCTTTGTTATGATTAAAGACAAAATTTCGACAGTGTGAGTTTAATAAAAGTGTATGATTAATTCATTATTAAAAGAAAGTTTTTTAATCTTGCGTAAAGTTGGCAGCTATTGCGTTTTTCTAGAAAACTAGATAGATTATCTAGAAAGAAATGGTGATTAATTATTCATTAATAGTATTTACCAGACCCATTGATACCTGCATGACGTGAAAATATCAATTTTTAATTTCATATAGTAATAAATCCCATATTCAGTTTCATATATCAAATACTTGCCTCTTAAAATAGTTGTTGTTGGAAAATAGCGAACAAAGCAAAGTTTCGTTGAAAATAAACATATATTTAAGCGCATTTCGTTTAAAAACTATTTATTTTCGAATGGTAACACATCTCATATTCAATTTTATGTATGAGAGACATACTTGTAAAATTGGGCGTTATCCGAAAATAGCCCATAAAGCAAATATTCGGTGAAAATAAACAGATTTTTAAGTACATTTCTCGTCAAAAGTGTTAGAATTAATACGTACCGCATATTTGGCATAGTACATCACAAAATATCATTTTACAGGTGTTTAATATTTGTTCTATGACGAGAAAACTCTTCCATAAACATAAGTGTAATTAATTGTTCTCAAATAAGAAATCCAAATCTATAGAATTCATCGTTGAAATATAACTGTAAACGAAGCCGGTGTTCATATTCATTCAAAAGTATTTGTTTATTCGTTTCTTAGGTTTAAAGATAATATTCTGACAACATGAATTTCACAAGAGTGTATGTTTAATTTATTCTTAACAGGATGTTTTTGAATCTTGCGTAAAATTGACAATTATTGAGTGCATTCATTAATAACATTTACCAGATACATTGGTACCTGTGTCCATTTTTAATTTCATATAGTCACACATCCCGTATTCAGTTTTTTGTATTAAAGACTTACTCCTCAATGGATGTTGTTGGAAAATAGCGAACAAAGCAAAGATTACGTGGAAAAAAAAAAAAAAAAAAAAAAAAAACAGATTTTTAAGTGCTTTTTTTATATTTAATTTCGAATGGTAACACATCACATATTAAGTTTCATCTATGAGAGACATATTTATCAAAATAGGTGTTGTTGGAAATTACGGACAAAGTAAATATTCAGTATTCATTCATTAGTTATTTAATGAAATTAATTATTATGACAAAGTTATTGGATATCAAGATCGATTTATTTAACATATTCAGATATAGACAGATATATATTTTTTTTTATTCTGTTAACTAAATATTTTCCATACAGCCTCAAGTAATTAATTGCTTTGAAATAAACAGTCGAACTTTCTTTCGTAAGAATTCGTATGGCTAATAACATGATAAACGAAGAAGGTTTCATATTAATTCAAAGGTACACATGTTTATTCATTTATATATTTATGCCTAAGTGGAGCAAGATCACCAGATCGCTGGTGTCCTGTGTAGACCTATTGTTTATTCGTTTGTAAAGATGAAAGGTGAATATGTGTCAGCGCATATTTCAGAAAGGAATATGATTAATTCATTGTTAACAGGATTTTTTTAATCGCGCATGAAGTTGACAGATTTTATATTTGGAGATCTGTAGTGAGAAATAGTTATTTATTGTCGATTAATCAAATTTGCTAGATCCGTTGATGCCTGTATGACGGGAAAATATTCATTTGTTTTCGGTTATGGTAATGCATTTGAAAATCAAAAACATGTAATACAGACTTATTTTTCGAACATGAAGTTATTAGGAGCTGTTTTCACACTCTCACGTAAGATTTAATAATAAATATTTGTGCATTTCTTTTCAAAACTATGAAAAACAATTCATACTACATATTCGACATAGTACATTATCCAAAAATCATGTTCTCGTTTAAGTTAAAATTTTATTATTGCAGAATAGGGAATTGACAATTCATTTATTAATTATTTATTATGCCGAAATGATTCCATATCAATATTGATTTATTTCATATATAGCAATAAAAGAAGATATTTTGTTATTTTATTAACTGAATATCATTTCATACAGCCTCAAGTAATTAATTGCTTCGAAATAAACAGTCGAACTTTTCAAGAGAATTCATATGACTAATAACATGATAAACGTAGAAGGTTTCATATTCATTCAAAAGTACTTGTTTATGCATTTGTAAAGATTAAAGCTGAAATTGTGACAGCGCATATTTCAGAAAGGAATATGATTAATTCATTGTGAACAGGGTGTTTTTGAAACGCGCATGAAGTTGACAGCTTTTGTATTTGGAGAGCTGTAGAGAGAAATAATGATTAATTATCGATTAATGAAATTTACTAGATCCGTTGATGTCTGTATGACGGGAAATTGTTTATTTGTTTACGCATATGGTAGTGCATTTTAAAGTCAACAGCATGTATAACAGACGTATTGCTAGAAATGAAAGTAACTAGGAAATGTTTTAAAACACTCAGGCAAGATTTAATAATAAATATTTGTGTATGAAAGACGTATTGTTTCATTAAAGAAACCGACTTATTTCATTTTATAATTAGTATAGGTTGTCAGAAAATAACACTAGCCAGCAAATTTAGGGTTGGGTCATGATTTTTTAGGTTTTGATAATTAATTATTATGTATTTTGTGCGCTGAATTCCTTTTTAACCATCACGCCAGGTTTTTTAGCAAATCGTAAATTTAAAAGTTAAAAAGTAAAAAAAAAAAAAAAAAATGGCAAAAAGCTGATACTGTAAAACACATGTGATGGTCGTGTTTTGCAGCTTTCGGTAATTGATTATTATGTATTTTGTAGTGCTAAATCCGTAAATGATCTTCATTTTGTACCATCACGTTATAATTTTTCGCAAATTGCGTATGTTTGAATTTTTAAAAAGTGGAAAGATTGCGAAAATCTATGAACTCTGTCTCGCTCTTTTACTTTTATATTTCATATGGGGGTTCATCTGGTTCTTCCTCTTTTATTTAGGCCGGTGATAAGGCTGGAAATTGTCACAGATGTATTTAAAATATTTACCTGCTTTTGGTAATGCTTGACAAATTATTTTGTCGATTCTCGGTATATTTTGACATTTTAACATTGAAATGTTCGATTTGAGATACCTCCTGACGTGATATTTAAAAATGAAGGTGATTTTCAGATTTAGTGTTTAAACATACATAAAATTCCGTTATCAAAAGTTTATAAACACAATCATCACATCGAATTTATAGTATCATATATTCGTTATTTTTTTTTTAAACTTTCTATTATTGTTATTTTATCTTTCTATTTTTCAATATGTGATAGGCTTCCCAAAAGTCAAGATCGTACTTTTGGGAAACCTATCACATATCGAAAATTTCAAACTTAGTAAACGATTGGTCCAGCACGCCAGTTTAAAAAAAATATGGTTGCAATTTCTTTAATTCATCCGCTTCCCTCCATCCCCCCTCCTTTTTTTTTCTCCTCTTACTTTTAACTCTCCCGGAACATCTGGGCAATTTTGATTGGTCTCCATGTGTGCGCGTGAGACCGACTCCGTGGTCGTTTGTCAACTGTGAGTTTCATTTTGCCGTTGACGGTCAAAATGTGAGGAACTGTTTTGAGGTATGGTTTTGTCTCCCCCCTTCTTTTATCGATAGTTTTAATTTTAACTTTAATTTTTAAGCACTGATGATGAAGCCTTAGAAGCTTCGAAATAGCTATATGCGTTTTAAACTTCTTATATTTGTGTTTTGTAACGTTGGTTCTCCCTTTTTAATATATTGGTACAAAGTACAATCCTCCGCTCCTTTTATGTATATGAAATAACGTTTAACAGAGGAGACTGATCAAAAAATTACTATATTGGCATGACTAGCAGGAATTTTAAGTATAGAAAAAAGGAGCATATAGCTGATATTAAATAGAACAGAAAAACCCCAAGTCGTAACAAGATTTTTTTCAAGAAGAAACCATTCAAGTAAATTTCAATGAATGTAGGGTAATTTTTCCCTATACTCTACTATACTATCCATCTATTATTAAAAAAACATAGAGATTGTAAAACAAAAATTCAATATGCAATGATGTAGCATCACTTAACTTACCAAAATTATGGCTCAAGATACCCAATAGTTACGAAAATAAAAATAAACTTCTAAGTAAAATAAAAAAAAAAATAACGTGCAAAATATGAAAAAAAAAATATATATATATATACGTGAAAAATTGAATGAGGGCGTTTCATAGACCATTCAGTTTTATAATATTTTTATTTATGTGTTTTGAAAATGGCTTGGGAAGAATCGAAACATACTAACAAAATGTCACTTAAGATCGATAAATAGATAGCAAAACGTATTTCTTTCAGTCTGAAGAAGATAATGAATAAGTCTCTTGTGGATTATAGTTAGTTTTTCACATAATTGATGATTTTCCGATACATTAATACAACAAAGATAAATATAAATATATGTCAATGAAGCAAGAAAATGAAATAAAAATAAAAATAAAAAAGAGACTATATCTAGTTTTTAATCGATGTATAATATTCAAATAAATTATATATTGTTTAATTTAAGATTTGTTACTTTTTTTATTAATATTCCAAGAGATAGATGCTCCAATAAGTTTCATGTAAGAACGCTACTAATTTTTATAAGTTGAATATATTTTGTATACGTACACATGGTAAATGTCAAACAATAAAATGTAACATTTTATATTTAAAATCTAAAATGACAAACGAAATGCCCCTTACATCTTTCTATTTATAGATTTCACTTTTGCACATTTCACACATAATTTTTAGGCAAATTTTAATATTTTAGAAATATGTGTATATTCTATTCATCTCATGTCAATGTATATCCAATTCATGGAGATTAAGTTAGGTTAAATTTTCATTCTTGAAACTTATGTTAATATAACAAACTGAACAAAAATCTCGATAAATATGTATCAAAATATCTTTCTTTCAACCAGAAAATGATCATGAATGATTGGATTGTGTATTATAGTTACTCTTTTGGATTATAGTTAGTTTTTTTACATAATTGATTATTTTCGGATATATCGCATTAATATAAATATATGAAGCAAGAAAATGAAAGAAAAATACAAAATGAACTATATCTAGTTTTTACTTACTCTAAGTCATTCGATAGAACTTTATATATATATTTTTATATTTTTTTATTATTATTATTACATTTAAAATATAAAATTACTAACAAAATTTATCTTACTTCTTTTCTTCTTATCTTACTTCATAGATTTAACTTTTTAGCATTTCACACGCACGGTTTGGAAAAGAAATTGAATATTTTGTAAATATGTGTACGTTCTATATCATCTGGTAGCAATTTATAATCAATTCATGGAGATTACGCCAGGCTAAATTTTCGTTTTTGAAACTTAAATTAATTATGTCATCCGAATAAAGTATATACAGGGTGGTAATAAATAAACTTTGCCAACATATGGACCTCTAGCGGCTGATCCGTTCAACCGATCGAGATAAGATTTCAGGTATAGTTATTCAGAGATATGAGCTCGGGTTTGCGTGAATGGCAACAAAATGGCGCTCAAGATTACGGTTATAGCTACAGAAACTCGAAATTTTCGAATGGCAACGCCCATTTTTTTTCCCGTCGCAAAATGTTCAGCGCGTGCGAAAACCCTAAAGAGCGTTGGAACGGTACGTGTATCACAAAAAACGAACGTGTTATGCACACACAAAAACAGCTCTGCAAACGAGGAAAAAAAAAAAAAAAAAAAAAACCACGATTGGGGCGCACGGATGAAATTTGCATATGACAAAGGCAAGACACCAATCACTGATTGCTACACAGATCGGAGAAAATAAAACTTTTTTTGGATTACATGTTTTCTACACGGTTGACATCACAGGCAAATACGTATTGGAAGCGGCAGACTGTGGACAATGCATCCGAAAATAACATAGCATGAGGGAAGTTTGCTATCTCACATTTGATAGAGTATTTCAAATCCGGCAAAGTTTGCGGATTGTTAATGTACACTCTAGATTTCAGATATCCCCAGAACCAGAAATCTATAGGAGTGAGGTTGGGGAGTCGCGAAGGCTACGGAAATGGAAAATGGGGTATTATGATGACGCTACCGCCAAAATGGTTCAGGACCCTGTGGACAGACTTATATGTTGATATGCGACATATTGCATCCAAACGATGTCATTCAGTGCATTTCGCTGCAGCTATTCTAGTATAACGTAATTTTGTAGCATAGCTGTATAGCGAGAGCTTGTCCGAGAGCACGTTACAATACTCGTTGGTGTCGCTTCCTCAAATAAGCTAAGGTAGAAAACAATTGTGCCTGCAATGCCGCGCCGCACAGTAACTTTTGCGTCGTATAAATATACTAGTGACACAGTCGTGTGGGAATTCGTGACTGGCTAGTGTACTCAATATTTGGCATTGACGTTGCCAATTAAGGTGAAATGTGCCTCGTCTGTCCATAATGTGCAAAGAGGCAGTCGTTATCGCCGTCATGTCGGATAACAAATTCATTTCAAAGTCAGTACGTTGTTGATGGTCTCCCGCGTCCAACATCTGGACGCGCTACCGGTGTGGAAACATGCGGATTACAAAGCGCAGTAGGCTTTAGAACCGTTGTTTTCGGTATATCCAATATACGGGTTTCACCTCTTGCTGCTTGCATAACAGTGATCCAGCACTTCCATAACAGTGTCCTCAGGAACAGTTGGCGTCCGGCTTGCAGTCTATCACTGGTGCAGACAGTTTCTTCAAATTTCTTTACTAAATCACGCAGAGCTTGTGGGATACAAGGGCTACGTATTTGGTCATGGTTTCGACGGTAAACACGGAAGACTTCCGCGGCATTCATTCCATTTTGATAACAAGTTTTACCAATTCACCACGAACTTTCGCTGGCAGAGTCATTTCATCGGCATGTATGAACCCCCGTATTAAGAAACAACATTCCCACACCACTTTTTATCCGTTTTCCAAGTTGAATATATATGGACTTGTGTTCTGTGATTGGTGTCTTGCCTCTGTCGTAAGCAAATTTTCTCCATGCACGCCGATTCATGTTTTTTAGGCCGTTCTTAGAGACAATTTTTGTGTGCGCATAATGCATCCGTTTCTTGTGATACACGCACCGTTCCAACTTTTTTTAGGGTTTTCACATGCGCTGAGCATTTTGCGACGGGAAAAAAATGTGCGTTGACATATGAAAATTTCGAGTTTCTGGGCCTATAACCGTAACCGTGAAAGCCATTTTATTGCCGTTCACAGAATCTCGAGCTCATGTCTTTGAATAACTATATCTGAAATTTCATCTCGATCGGTTGAACGAACCGGCTGCTAGAGGCCCACATATCGGGAAAGTTTTTTTATGAGCACCCTGCATTATATATATATATATATATATATATATATATATATATATATATATATTTACTGTATTATCATAGTACTCACATGTATTAAAAGACACAACAACTATTCCAAATTGATACTGATCAAAATTAACTAAATGCATTTAAAAATGTGTTAAAATGCAATCTGAAAAAAAGTTAAAAAAAAAAAAAAATATTTTTCCAACATTGCAGCATAAGCAGCCTTTTGAAAATTATATTTGAAAAAAAAAATATATGTACAATCGAAATGTCCCAAACTTCTTTCTACTTATAGATTTCACTTTTCCACATTTCACATGTAACGTTTAGAGAAAGTTGAGTATTTTATAAATATGTGTATATTCTATAACGTATCATTACAAAATACACAGTATGAGTATTAAAAAGCTCACCGTTTTACATAAATGGCGACGACGATAATAATATAGATGTTAAAAATTAAAATATACATTTTATTCAAATTTCCTAGTACCTTCGGCCTGTAATCCCAAGGCCATCGTCAGGACGTATTTTTATTAATTGCTTTTCTATTCATTCAAATACGTTACTTCTTTTGAAGTGGGAGAGTGTATAATTATTAAGCAAGCTGGAAGTAGAAGTGGCAAATATTTGATTTGAACTTATGTAGAGAAAATTTTTAACTGCCGTTCCATTTATTTTAATACGTCTCTTTGTTCATATACGTCACTTTCATTTTAAATGCTTAATTGAACATTGGATTTAATTACAATCCATGGTAATGCTGCTCCTACTTCAGCTACACTAATAATTATAGAGTCTCCTATTTCAAAAGAAGTGACGTATTTGAATGAATTGAAAAGCAATTAATACAAATATTACCTAACGATGGCCGAGTGATGGCAGGCCGAAAGTACAGGGAAATTTAAATAAAATGTACATTTTAACTTGTAACATCAATATTATTACAGTGGAACCTCGATTATCCGAAGTAATTGGGACCGGCCCTCTTTCGGAAAATCGAAATTTTCGGATAATCGTTAATGCTTGCATTTTAATCTTAAGGAGAAATATATGCAACATTTTTTTTATTATCGTAACAAGTGCCTAATAAAAAAAAAAAAAAAAAAAAAAAAAAAAAAAAAAAAAAGCTATAGCAAAATAGAAAAAAAAGAATAAATTTCCTGAATTTTAATTTTGAAATTAAGTACCTTTTACATAGATCAACAAGTGATTGAAAAAATGTTTTGTTTGTCGTAGTTTCGATTGCCTTTCCTTTGAAACACTACGGAGTTCTATCACGGAGTTTTTTTTTATATTATTAGTTCACCAGTATCACAAACTTTCTGCTGCTCCAGCCATGCCAAACATTTTTCAAAGCATTCAAAAGCTTCAGAATTGCTAATTTGTTCAACAAATAATTGTTCAACAAATTCTGACTGGAGAAAGTTTAACGTTTTCTTCGTTCAACTCCGCAGCTTACGGGAACTCAAGTTAAATCCAAAGGAACTCTAAGAAAGGGGATCGAAAATATTTATATGTACTCGTAGTTCGGAAAGGACTGTTTGCACAAAGGATTATGATAGTTTAAAAAAAAAAAAGCTAATGTATTTTCACACAAGGAATGTGGTAGTAAAAAAAAAAGAAAAAAAAAAAAAAAAAAAAAAAAAAAAAGACAATTCAAAGCAAATTAACTGACATTTTTTGTACTGTACAGTAATGAACAAAAAAAATCCACTTTAACAAATTACAACGACCATTTGGAAAATGATTTTTTCAAAGACAAAAAATTAAGAAATAAAAAATCGCACAGAGTTGATCATAAATTATATACGCAATGGATTACATTTTTCGGTACTGTAAATTTTTAAACTTCTATGGAGCTGGTCATACATTACGTACGCCATGGATTAAACATTAATATTTTAGGAAAAATTTAAATGAAATTTCATTCTTAAACTTCTAAACATCCCACAATATTACTTTTTACACCGTCGTATAGAGAAAAAAAATGTACTTTTAAATGCAATTTGTTTGAAAGCTGTATCTCAATTTGTTTCTGAGTTATTACCTTTTTTTTGTAGTTTTTATTACTTTTTTGTCATAGTGGCAACAGAAGTATACATCTTTGTTGAAAGTAAAGGGAAAATACAGATTACTGTATAGACCAATCAGAAAACGAAAAAAAATGCGGATTCAAGCAATAAAACGCTTCAGCTATGTTTTTGATTTCCTAACCTGACAGACGACAATAACCATTTTTCCAAATGGTTAAAAAAAAAAAAAAAAAAAGAAGAAGAAGGATTTTGGTTAACCGAGAGTTTCGGTTAAAAGTGTTTCGGATAAAAGGGGTTCTACTGTATAATCTTTTTCACATTTTAAGTAAAATTATGAGCTTTTAAAAGTTGATATTGTGTATTTTGTGATTGAATCAATGTGGGATATTGCATTTCATCTTATGATTTTATTTATCTCATTTCAAATTTTCTTTGAACTCATGAAGATTACGCTAGGCTAAAATTTCGTTTTTGAAATGCATATCATTATAACAAACTGAATAAACAAACTCGATAAATAGATAGCAAAATATATTCCTTTCAGTCAAAAGATTTTGTTCAAAGCGTCTCTTATAGATTATAGTTAGTTTATCACATAATGTTCTTTAGATACATCGCACCTGAAATACAATTATAAATATAAGTTTATGAAGCAAGAAAATGAAACAAAAATACAAAACGAATTTTATCTGGTTTTTACTGAATGTATGTTATTCGAGTAAAGTATATATATATATATATATTGTAATTTAAGATTTGGTACTAACAAAATTTCCCTTACTTCTTTCGATTTCTAGATTTGACATTTTGACATTACTCACGTATATTTTGAGAAATTTTAGTATTTTAAAAATATGAGTATATTCTGTAACATTCCATGTCAATTTATATTCAATTCGTGTAGATTACGCTAGGTTAAATTTCTGTTTTTTAAACTTATATTAATATAACAAAGAAATAAACTCGATAAATATGTATCAAAATATAGTATTTCTTTCAACCAGAAGATTACGATGAATGGGTGGTCTCTTGTGGATTAGAGTTGGTTTTTCTTATAATTGATGATTTTCCGATACATCGCACTACAGAGATATTTATAAATATAAGTTTATGAAGCAAATAAATGGAAGAAAAATAAAAAAGGACTATATTCAATACATGTTTTTCGATTAAAAAAAAATATATTTTTTTAATTTAAGATTTGTTATCTGTTTTATTAATATTCCAATAAAAATATACTTCAACAAGTTTCATGCAAGAACGCTACTAACTTTTAGAAGCTGAACAATTTAGTGCACCAGAAATATAGTAAAATGTATGTGAAAAACTGAGAAAACTGTATGAATAAATATTATTTTTACGTTATTATATGTACTTTATAATTTATTAAAATTATTTAAATTTCTTTTTTACGTACTGTGTTATCTTTATAGTCACGTGTATTAAAAACTGAATTATTCTAATTGTATATTGTTATAACATGAATATAGGGGATATACACAAGAAAGAAATAATTGTTATTTTTTAGTTATTTATTTATTTTAAACTTTCATTTGTTTATAAATTCATTTAGATTAACAATTTATTCAAAAGAATCAGATGCATTAAAAACATATATGCTATGATTAAATCATATGTTGTAAATAGTTTTATTTTTACAATACAGTAGAACCTAGATTATCCGAAGTAATTGGGACCGACAGTCTTTCGGAAAATCGAAATTTTCGGATATTCGAGAATACTTCAGTTTTAAGATTAAGGTCAATTATATGTGCTATTTCTTTTTTGGTAACAAGTGCTTAGTAAAATTAAAGCAATAGAAACAATAATAAATTACCTGAATTTTAATTTTCAAATGAAGTAATTTTTATGTATTGCACAAGGGTTTAAAACAAGGTTTTGTTTGTCGCATTTTCGATTGCCTTTGCTTTGCAGCTCTATCACGAGGTTTTTTGTTTGTTTGTTTGTTTGTTTTTTATTTATTTTTTGTTTTTTAATAGTATGTGAATTTATTTTGATGGTTATTCTTATTAAAAGTTATTAAGTGTATTTTACTATTGATGTAAACATAGCATTCGTATAACAAAAACATGATGCATATTTTTCAAATGCATATTTTTCCCCCATGATTAACAAAGCTATGTAGTGTTTGTCTTATTTATTTAAATGTAGCTTTAAAAATGGATTTTGCTCACAAGAAATGTGACAGTAAAAAAAAAAAAAAAAACTTAAAAAAAGGATTTTTCACAGAAGAGATGTGATAGTAAAAAATAAAAAAAAAAATAAAAAAAAAAACGCTTTAAAATTTGATTTCGGTTAACCGACCGAGAGTTTCGGTTAAAAGAGTTTCGGATTTAAAATATAAAATACCTAACAAAAAGTACCCTATTATTTCTATTTACAGATTTCACTTTTTGGCATTTCACGCTTAATGTTTTGAGAAATTTAAGTATTTAATATATATGTGTATATTCTATAGCACATCATGTCAATTTATATTCAATTCATGAAGATTACTCTAGGCTAAATTTTCGGTTTTTAAACTTATGCTAATATCACAAACTGAACAAATAAATCTCTATAAATATACATCAAAATATCTTTATTTCTACTAGAATATGATGATGAATGAGCCTCATGGATTATAGTTAGTATTTCACATAATTGATGATTTTCCGATACATCGTACTGAAGAGCAGATATAATTATAACTTTACAAAGCAAGAAAATGAAAGAAAAGTACAAAAGGAACTATATCTAGTTTTTACTTAATCTATGTCATTCGAAAAAGGTATATATTTTTTATTTAAGATTTGTTATGTTTTTTATTTATATTCCAATATAAATATACTCCAATACGTTTCATGCAGAAACGCTCATGAGTTTTAGAAATTGAATAAATTTTGTAAACGCAGACATGGCATATGTCAAATTATAACTTGATTTGTTTATCAAAGAGTATTGAAAAGAGAATTAAGTAGATAATTGTAATGTAAGAATATTATGTATATTAATTTAAGTAGATTAAAATATTTCAGAATTTAATTACAATTTATTACATTAATACATCATACTGTATTAATGTAATATAATAATAATATAATGTAATATAATAGTAAAATAATAATCATTCGAGTAATATTTCCAACTAAGTGGAAAATTAAAACTCGTACAGAGTTTAAATATTTAGTCAGTTGATGAAAAGACGTTTTATTGTACGACGAATATAACCTATAATCATGTAGAAAGTTTCTTGTTATTTAATGCTGCCGATTTTCTTTCTTTCTTTCTTTCTTTCTTTTTACTTTTTTTTTTTTTTTTTTTTTTTTTTTTTTTGTCAATTATAATTTTCACTTATTGTTCTTAATAGACAAACAATGGTTTTGACAAACAAAGACAAAGTTCTTAAGAGAGAAACAAAGGAAATGTGCGAAACATACACATCATCAATCTTGCTGATTCGTTAAAATTTTTCCTTTGTTTTAAACGCGAAATTTCGAAATATTGGTTATGAAAAAGGCATACGTTCAAGGGTGCAGTACTATTTTAAATTAAATTACAGCGCTAAAAAATTTCAGCAATGCCATGCGTGAAGACATGATTGGGAAGTAAATCGTATAGACAGAAAAACCCAAAATATTTACTAAATAAATACTAAAAGTATACAGAGGTCTTCGTGCGGCGGAAGTGGGCGTGGCAGCTACCAATCAAAAGAGGGCGAAACCGGAAAAGGGGGTCACGTGACTTGGTCGTATAGGATAATGAGGGTTTTAGGTTGAGTTGTATTTGGCTGAAAATTCTAGGGGAGGGGGAAGAGGGTTCGAAAATGGGACACCTCACCTGACTTTGTCACGTAGGATAACGAGGATTCGTAACAAAGTGTTTTTTTTTTTTTTTTTTTTTTGCTGAATATTGAGTTGTTTTATGACCTAGTCAGTGGATTTCAATTTAATTTAATAGAATGCACTTTAATAAGTTGTCTTTAAAGAAATTTAGATAATGCTTTTTGGGCATTTAAAATAATAAACTATTTTTCTTCAAGCAGATTCTATAATTAAGGAATTATTTCATTTAAAGATTAATCTTGTAATGTTTTTCATACATTTTCAACAGAAAGCATCATTTGTTAATAAATAAAGTCTGTAATGTATTTATATCGCATATTCGTGATTACGCAATAAATGAAGATATTTTTAACGCACAATATAACAGTTAATTTACTGATTATAACAATTCTTTCCTCCTTTGGGTTTCTCTCTTCTGACGAAATCCTATTCGCTTCGCTCCTCTGTCTGTCTGTCTGTCACAGAGTCCGTTCTCAGAAACTATATATGTTGCAGACTGGAAATTTTGCATACTTATAGCTCAAAATCTCACATCAAACGACAAATCATAAAATTTTGAAAAAGTCGTAATTAATGTACGCTATTAATTTAAAAAAAAACAATTGCAAGATCGGAAATGCATTCATAATTCAACAAAAGCATGGATTTTTTATCAAATCACAAAAACGGTCTCTTCGACGGATTTAAAACAGGTGTCATTTTAACGGCGTATAAGAACTGACGATTTCTTTAAGGCGCGATTACTCTTTTCCTACGCATCCCAGAAATTCGAAATTAGTATCACAAGACCGGCAAAAAAAAATCAGTTTTCAGAAATTCTAAACATTATCTCGATCGCATCATAAAGCCTCGAAAATTCGTTAAAAATCGAGGAAAAAATCTTTTACATTCCTTCATTTGCAATGGCAACAGATGTCTGATGGCATTGAATTTTCCGCGGTAAACCAGAGAATATAAACAGCTTTCCGATTTATGAAAAACATCGATTTCTAAACTTATAAAAGAGTTGCTTTTTCGTGCAATTGACGCAGATTTGTTAAAATTAGGAAAACTAAAGAAATGCTTTTAAATCATTGTTCAGAACGGTGCCACATTTTTAAAAATACAACATACATTTTACTTATTCAATATAAAAATTTCATAAGTGTTGATACCACTGTTTTCAAATAGTAATTTTATCAAGTAGCTTAAATTCTTGCTTAAGACAATTTTTAAACTGTAGCATTCTCTACCATTTTGCGTGCGGTTTTTTGACGGCTTGATGAGGTAAATATTCCTTGTTCAATGTAAAAAATTTCATAAGTGTTGATACCACTATTTTAGAATAGTAATTTAACAAATATCTTAAATTGGTGTTTAAGACCGCCACACCCTCGACTAATGTATCTACGTATAAGATGCAAAAAGGAATTTCTTCAGATACAGTTTTGTTAAGAATAGAGTGCGTTCCCTTGTGGTGAAATCTGGAACTAACAGACAGTGATTTTATTTAAATTATGAAATCTAATAAGGCGATACGTTTGGAATTTTAAGACAGTTTATAACATATAATAAAAAGTTTTAAAAATAATGACGCGAGATATTGCGGGAAGGGTGGGGGGCGTTAATTTTTTTTTAACCTTAGCTTTTTCTACAGTTTTATGTGCAGTTATTTGACGGGGTCATGTGATAAATGCTACTTATTCAATATAAAAAAATCATAAGTATCGATACCACTATTTTAGAATAGTAGTTTCAGCAAATATCTTAAATTGTTGTCTAAGACCGCCACCCCCTCTACTAATGTATATATGTATGTCGGCGATAGCTTCATTACGGACTGTAGAAAATACTTAAAAATACTAAATGAATTGTATTGCGTACTCTATGGATTGTCCACGTTTACAAAATTTAACAAGAACATTTATTATTTACAAAAATATTCCTAGGGGACTGGCAGCGGTTGATGCACTGTGCTTACGTCTAGGAACACATCATACTCAACTGGAGGGGAATTCTCGACCGCGCCCCTCTCAGTCCAGAGCGCTTGCAGCGCCCTCTCACTATTAATTATGATGCACGGAGGAAACAACGTATAAGTTGTAGAAAGGAGTTCTGATACAGTTTTGTTAAAAATAGAGTGCATTGTATTTTTAACAACAATAACCAAAAATTTTTAATTCAGTTTCACAATCCATGAATTAAAAGAACGCGATTTTATTTAAATTAGGAAATCTAACAGGGCGATCTGTTTGAAACTTTAAGATAGATTATAAAACATAATAAAGTGTTTTCAAAAGAATGGCGCAAGAAATTTTGTGGAGGGGGAGGGGGAGTATTTTTTTAACCTTAGCGATTTTACCTTTTTATGTGTGGTTTTTTAGGTGTTAATAATTATAAATTATATCAATTTGGCTTTATTAATTAAAGAATAAAGTTTTGTAATAGTGTCAAAACACTGTTTTCAACACTAGTGTCGTGAAGGAAATTTTCACCTTGTTATTAATAAACTTTATAATATACTTATAACTACTTAAAAGGTGACAAAAACATATAAAAATATTATTTAATGCAACTCGAGATCTTTCGAACAAACACGCCTTCATTTTTAAAGGGAAAAAGATGATTGACTGCATAGAAATACATTTTAAAAAACAAAAACAAAAATAGTACGCATGCGCAAGCGGAGTTCAGTTCATTTCTCTGGAGAGTTTTCAGAGATTTTCTGCAGAGAAATGGACTGAAGTCCGCTTGCGCATGCGTGCTATTTTTGTTTTTGTATTTTAAAATGCATTTCTATTCAAGTCAATCAACTTTTTTCCCTTTGAAAATGAATGCGTGTGTGTTTGAAAGATCTCGGGTTGCACTAAATAATATTTTTATATGTTTTTGTCACCTTTTAAGTAGTTATAAGTATATTATAAAGTTTATAAAGTGTTTTGAAATAAATATTAAACGAAACCCTCTGTGCAATATGTGATCACACTTACCCACTTGTTTTCATTATCTATATTTATTGGAGTAGAATTACCTAACTATTTTTACCGGTGTCAAATGCAACCTTTTAAACTATGTTGATTTATGCTTATTCATTGGTAATTCTTGGAGTGAATCAATTACAAATCATTTTTAATCCATTGAGACTTTTTTTCTTTATTACATTCAAAAACTACGATCGAAATAAATATAAACCAAAACTTTTAAAAGGTGTTATTTGACAACGGTAGAAATCGTGTTAAATAAAAATACAGTAGAACCTCTTTTATGCGAAATTCTTTTAACCGAAACTCTCGGTTAATCGAAATCGATTTTTAAAGTTTTTTACTATCACATTCCTTGTTTGAAAGCGGTCCTTTCCGAACCACGAGTACAGATACATATTTTGGATCCCCTTTTTTAGAATTTAGCTTCAGATCCCGCATGAGATCTTTACTAGAGTAAGAATTTCCCTTTTTATCATGTGTAAAAAAACATTACTTTAAGTATAGAAGAAAAAATTCAAATCGTAAATCATGTAGAATCGGGTGAGGGTATGACGAAATAAGCTTAGAATACGTCATTGGTATTGCAGCGGTTAGTGTTATGAAGAGAGATGCCGCAAAAATTAAAAGTTTTATGCAGAAAGCAGCAGAATGACTGTGATACTGGTGAACCAATAGTATTAAAAAAAAAAACCTTCATGATAGAGCTGCAAAGCAAAGGCAATCGAAACTTCAACAAATAAAACTTTGTTTCCAACCCTTGTGAAATATCTAAAAGGAACTTAAATTCAAAATTAAAATTCAGGTAGTGTATTATTGTGTGTTTCTATTTTGCTATTGATTTACTTTTATTAAGCAGTTGTTAACATAATAAGAAACACATTTTGCCCTTAACCTTAAAATTGAAGCATTCTCGATTATCCGAAAATTTCGATTTTCCGAATGGTGCTCGATCCCAATTACTTCGGATAATCGAGGTTCTACTGTACGTGAAAAATCTAATAGCGTAACAAAAAAAAATCTAAAACACAAACTCCTTTCATATTACCTATTAGTACAATACTCGACATTTGAACTTATAACTCTTGAAAACTAATAATATTTCACAATAATTCCGTAAAGAGAAATTTACATATTCGTGGAATATTAACAATGCACATTTACCGGATCCAAGAGCATTTAAGCGTAATGTATGCACATATTAAAATTCATAACATTGAAACAGGAATCTAAATTTAACTGAAACGCAATGATTGTGGCATACGCTATCAGAATATTACCTCAGAAGATCTAATGATATTCTTCCTACATTATCATATGTTCCACAGGGATACATTTAAATAATAATAATACCTAGCAAAGGTAATTTCACTTATCGAATAATGTTTGGTGTGTATAAGTTTTGAAACCCACTACATTGGAACTTCGCAATTATAGAAATACCTAGAAGCTAATTAAAACAGACGGCATGAAATTTCAAGAGCGGAAAACGCAGTCCATTTCTAAAGTTTGAAATCGGGAACTAAAATAAAATTTTCGGAATCCACTTTGAATATGCAAGTTCTTAATATCAGGCATACTAATTAAATAGCCAAATAATAGTGGAAACTTGTTGAATATTTAATCTAGATTGGATATTTAGCGAAAGTT
Organism: Maratus speciosus; assembly: GCA_963932465.1. NCBI lineage: Eukaryota > Metazoa > Arthropoda > Arachnida > Araneae > Salticidae > Maratus > Maratus speciosus. Next base: position 536,777,628 of record OZ010786.1, on the reverse strand, counting down.
AATATTTGCTTAGTGATATTAAAATTCTCTTGATACAAATGACAACTTTTAGTAATAATTAGAGACCATGAATACAAATGTGATGTTCAAACTCATTTTAATAGATATAATACATTATTTTCTTAATAATCGAAAAGCATTCGATGAAAGTAATAGTCAGAAAATTCTAAATAATTAGAACTTAAATTATATTTTTGAATTTCAGCTTTAACATATTATTAAATTGCGACTTTTTAATAGAGATTGTATGCAATATTTTTTAAAATAAGTATTAGGTCTTTTTCTGTTCTTATACGCCTACTTTTTTTAAATGTTGATTTCTTCATTGGCACCACTTTTTTGAAATGGTAAAATTCCGTTTGTTTTCACCACAATGTCAAATGTGAAAACTATGGGAATTTTACCATTTCAAAAAAGTGGTGCTAATGAAGAAATCAGAATTTTAAAAAAGTAGGCGTGAAAGAACTTTAAACGACAGAATTTTCTTGGAGACCTAATATTTTATATACATGTTTTTAAAACATGTATTATATATATGAGGTTTTCAATATGTGTTCAACACACTTTGCAAATATATGTGCTTCTTTGTACCATATTGTATTTTTTTAATACTAAGTTTAAAAGATTTGTGTAGTCGATGTTGAATTCATAATTGTTAAGCATATATTTTATATCCATGTTTTTAAAACAATTATTGAACCTAAAGTACAAATACCTACAATTAAGATGATCATATTTTCTATTATAATACCGAATTGAAATATGCGTTTGGTTTACATCTCAAAATTGAATTTTACATTGTTTATTGTATGTATGTACGCATTTCTTGATCCATTACGATCGTCTATATTGATTTCTTCATTAGTTCTATTTTTTATTTTCCATATCATGATAACGCGAAATTTACTACATTTCTAAATATTTCTCAAAATGAAATAAAAACAAATTGTAACATTAGGGTGGTCACAAGCAACATGGGAAAAATTGTTTTTAACGTTTTCTTCGGGGGGACCCTTTTAAAAGTTGCCAATTAGTTAGAAAATGAGATTGGCAAAGTTTCAGCTCAGATAAATAATATTAACCCATGCCTCATCAAGGTTAAATTCTTGAAAATTTGCAATTTTTGGCAAAAAATTGTCGTTTTTCTATGCTTACGTGAAAAATATTTGTCTTAGAAACCTGATTCTTGTTTTATTTCATAGAAACTGTTGTTGCCTTGAACTTTTACTCTCATGAAAACTTATATTTAATGAACATTTAGTATTTTTCTGGACATCTACTGAACCATACCCCCAAACTCTGCATTTTTGAAACTTAGGTAAAAAATTACAAATTAAAAATTTTATTACTTTTGATAATTTTTTGTATTATTTTTATTAATAGGCAAAAATAAGTGAACAATTTTTGTAACTTTAAAAATATTTCACGAATTATAATTGATTATTAGTTATCTAGTTCTGTGTCTAGTAAGTAGGAGCTTTTCGATTTGTGTTGCAGTTGAACCTCTAAATTTCTCTTTTTATTACAAGGCTGTTTTTGTTATCTGTTATGGTTATCTATTTTTAGAATTGACGAAACATTCCGTAAAACCCCTTCACCCTCTTGATATGATGGCAGAAATGTAAGATTTTTTAAATTGGCCACATGTCTCATCAAATCATCGACAGTAAGCAGCCAAGTAATTGTCAAGTTTTATGTATTTTATTTTATAATATTCGCAAAATGAACTGAACGCCAGAGAAGCTGCTAGACTTAGAATACATCCACTAGCTAACCACAGACATCGACTCTGCAAATAACTGTTTCGTAAACAAAAAACTGAGCTCATCAAAAACAGATTTTAAAATTTCCGTTTAGAGAGAACTGTTGTTCACTGAGGTGGAAAATTGCTTCACCATTTTTTGAATAAAGAAAATGTAGAGTGGATAAAAGTTTTAATTAGTTGTGGGGATGAAGAGCAGTCACTACGAGTTCCTCACATTGAAAATAGTATCGGAATAATTCAGGTGAAAGTTGTATTTTCAGCAGTTGAAAAGTGGGAGGAAGTTGGTAAAATCCAGGCAATATTTTTTGATACAACTGCAGTAAACACAGGTCGCCTCAGAGTTAACCTGCATTTTTCTATAGCAATTGTTAAAGGAAAAGTCTTCTGTACTTACCATGCCGCCAGCATAATTTAGAAATTTTCCTAAAAGCTGTTCTTGATTGTAAAATGGGCATAATCACTGCCCCTCAGCCAGATATTTAAAAAAACCAATTCTGATTGGGTGGTCTAAATTAAACCAGAGTAAGTATACAAATGTTATTGAAGATGAAATACTAGGTATAAATAGTTATTTCAGAAGTAATTTCAAATTTTCTTACAGGAACTCTTAAAAATTAACAGCTCAGGGATGATTATAAAGAGTTTATCCAACTTTGTTTAATTTTTATAAATCTCCTTCTGCAAAAGACTTTTTTCAAAGCACCTGGTACTTTTAATCATGTCAGATGGATGGAGGCACAGGCCATTCATTCTCTAAAAATATATTGTTTCAGGGATCATCTTTCAATAACAAATTTAGAAAAAGAAGGTATCAGAGATCTTTTCTTATTTTTAATCAATATTTATGCAAAAGCGTGCTCAATACTTCCACTGCCACTTTAGCCAGCAATTCAAGACCTGCAAATAATAAAATCACTTGTTCACTACAGAAAATTTGATAAATAGGTTACAGACAAAGCACTTGCTAAAATGACACACCGCCTTTTGTATCTTAACTCGGATCTAGTTGCATTTTCATTTTTAGATAATACTTTGGTTAAAAAATATCATCATAAGCCACCTTATCTAAACCATTACCACATCAATCCTTTTCGGCGCAGTGTCCCACGCCGGGACCTAATTTTAATTCCAAACTTACAAACGGCACGAAGAATATTTTAATAAAATTTTGCTTTTACAATGAAAGGTTAAAGTAATGTGATTTTAATTTCTAAAAATGTCGTTTGTAAATTCCGGGGTAGACAATCATTTCATCCTTTTACGAACAGAATTTTTATGTGCCAGAAAGGGTTAACGTGACAGTTGTAAGGGAAAATAATTTATTTTCTTTATTATACCTCCTTTCTTGTAATACAACTTTAATTATTATTAAAGTTGTGCAATGCAATTGAGCATTATTTGCTCTCATTTCTATTCTTCCTTTGCCCTCATTTTTTTTTTTTTTTTTTTTTTTTTTTTTTTTTTTTTTATCTATCTATATATATTTTTTTTTAATTCTTTCAGTTTAAAATTCGATTTTTTTTCCTTTTCTTTGGATTTTTTTTTTAATCAAACACTTTATTGGACTTCACAAAACGAAAAAAAGAAAAACAAGAGGTGGAAAGCAGATGAAATGGAATGTTACAATTTTTTTTTTCGCTTTTTCATAAAAAGTCAATTTTTAGGATTCAGGTGAAGTCTGGTCCTGAAAAATGTGCATATTTATAAATCTATACATTTTTAGAAAAAAATGGTGTGTGGTTCTTCAAAGCAAAACTTTTTTTTATAAAATGAGACCTGCATTATGTTTCTAGGTTCAATTGTATTCATTTCCTGAAAGAAAAACAGCACTTTTTTGCGAAAAATCGCGTTTTTTTCAAACTTAAACCTCAATGAGGCACGGGTTAATATTATCTAAATGAGCTGAAACTTAGCCAATCTCATTTTCTAGTCAATTGGCAACTTTTTGGGGGGTCCCCCCGAAAAAATTCGAAAATTGATTTTTTGTGACCATCCTATGTAACATATGTAACATAATGTAACATATATAGAAGGTTAAAAAAATGAAATACATTTGTGTTTACTTTATTTATACGCAGTGAGTTTAAGAAAAAAAAAGTTGGAAACTGCACGTCAAACGTGGCAAACTAGGTGCGTTCGTAATTTAACTTATTTTATAAATATTTTTTTGCGCTACATATTGTACTGAATATATATTTTAGCCCTCTCCATAAGTGCATATAGATTTTATTCTGTTCGAAAGGCTGTAATATCATTAAAATGTACTTTTTTCCTCATTGGCCATAATGTAACGGTAAAATTTTGACTGTCCCTGTAATTAAACTATGCATCCAATATTCCTAAAATTTGAAATGACTCGACAAAATTTTACAACAATTATATATTTAAAATTTCAGACGATTCGGTTGGGTAGTTTTTGATCTGTTATATGCGGACGAACAGACAGACGGACCAAACGACAACTATAGGTGCTACGTATTTATGTAATTACGAACGCACCTAAAAAGATACATCAGTCGTTCTTCAACGTCTGGCTAGTCCTCAGACACGGCACAATGTCTTCTGTCAGAATATGAGTGCATGTTTTTGAAATTTAAGTCGTCTACATAATAGAAATTGCACCAAATCCAGTTATTCATATGATAACATCTACGGTTGACATTTCGTTTAAGATTCATGAACCAATAAAGCTCAGAAAATTATATAGTTTATGTATTTTGCGAAAATATTCACAGAGTTAGAAGATCTTAAAATATGTTAAATTCACACATCAATTCTTGTTACTCATGTTTATATTAAATTCACTTAACAAAGTTTCGTTTATACCATTCTGAAAAATCACTCGATTTATTTATTTATTTGTTTATTTTTAATTGAATGCGAGGGAAGTTGTTCTAGTTATTTATTTTTTTTCCTATTATTAGTTCACACTCTCCCTATATATATATATATATATAACCATTAATTAAACATAACCTACCACCATCAAAAACCATTATATATATATATATATATTGCTCAAAGTTTCAATCGTTAATAAAATACCTATTGTTCATCCACTCAAGTTCAAATACATTTTTTAAAACTTGCAGCGGATGACACTTGATGTTAATACAGTTTTTAAAAATATTAATTCATTAATTAAATTTCATTAACTAATTTTAGTTTTATATGGGAGAAAAAATGGCGGCCATTCGTTATTGAACAGAATTTAATGCATCTACATAACTATAAGGGGGGTTACCATAGGGAGGAACATGTTCTGTCGCCAAATACCGACAAGTTTATCACCAACTTGGGTACATATCTCCTCATTTCGTGACCAAAATGAGACGCCAAAAGTGACGGGAACTTGGCGATATCTCTATTATTTCGAAAATTTCCATAGACTTCCATTGTAAACCAATAGGGTTTACTTGCTTATAGAAAATCAACAAATTGAGATATTTTAATTCAACAAAAACTGATATAAGATTAAAGGATTATAGTAAATTTTTCTTTGATGACCTAAGTAGGAATTGACTTAAAAAAATTATTTTACTTGTTAAACAAGAAGTTTTGTTTTAATTATGAAAATTAATTATAAATTCATCCTAAACATTGAATTATGATCATATTTTTTTATAACTAGAATGGACATAGTAATAAACCTAGGTGTTTAAGGTGAGAGGTAATTTCAATCATATTTTGTCAAACTATAGCGAAATTAACTTTTGGAAAGTTTAGAAGGACCGCATTCTGCTATCGTTCAAGAAAATTCAAGAAAATCGAAAATAACGAGCATAAAATATGTGCAAAATTCTTTTAAATGAAATTCCTAAAAGTTTAATTACTAAAAAAATTGATAAGTATAATTTTTAAAATTTTCGGTATGATTAAGGAATTTAATTATCTCTTTCATCTTTCGAAACTTCGTAGAATGTAGTGCTGTGTACCACCCTTAATGCTTATTTTATTTTTCCATGTTTTAAATATAAAATTCATAGGACGGCTCCATATGTGACGTCATATAAAACCTCTTATAAATTCTCATATGCAAAAACGACTGTTAAATTCGGCAACAATTGGCAGAGCAACATTTCAAACATTTAGATGTTAAATCCGACTTAGGGATCATAAAAAATAAAAAGAAGATTTTCTAACCTAAATTCTTATAAACAAAAGTATTTGTATCTAAGAAAGGATGAATAATACATTTTAATATTTTATTTTTTACTTTGCAGTTCAGCATCTAAGGTTTAAATTATCACAAAAAATTTAAAAACTCTTAATAAAATGTTTTGTGCTTGTAAACCTTATAAACCTGTATTTGGGCTGCTTTTTGTGTTCCGCAAAAAAAAATAATAATTTTCTAATAGAATGTGATATTTTGTATCGAAACAAAAATTAAAAATTACCAAACTTATATACATTTTTTTTTTTCACTTAGTGGTAAAGTATCTAATGTTCAGATTGTCACGAAAACTTGTTGTCTTGTTGCTTGTAAGCGTTAAATCAAGTTTGTTTCGTAATTTTATAATAAATATAAGATTTTAAGAAATTCGACATTATTTACTATGAATAATCCATTGTAAAACTTTTTTTAATACACGACATATGTTCCATATGTTTAAAAATAATTCTTGCATGAGAAACTTATATTATATAATATTTTCTAAAACGTATAGGCAAAGAAATATAACTTTCCTTACCACTTTAAAATATACTTGTATTTTCCAAATTATAACTGAATTTAGAATTGTTTATTATTCAGAAACTAGTTTAGGTTTTGAAAAAGAGACATAAACTTTTATATATAAATTTCTTCTCTGAAGCAGAAAATACTGCTTTAGGATCCAAGAAAATGCATTGAGAAAAACTACTCGAGTGTGAAAGGAAGAGGATGAATAGTTCTGCAGGTAGAGAATTGTGTTCCCCCAGAAAATCGATGAATTCCTTTGGCATATTTGCCACTGTATTCCTAGATAAATAATTCATACTCTTTTAAAATATTTCTTTTGAAATATGCTTTGATGTTATGTAAGAATGTATAAGTTAAAGTTTTGTTCTGTGATATGTAAATGAAATTTGAGACTGTTTTTCTTAAGGGATGAATGAATCCTAATTTTCTCCAATGGGAACTTGAACGTATAATTTTCGTCAATTTTCATATTTTACAGACGCTATAACGTCTTTAGTAACTCGAAAGAAGGTAGATTTTTTTAAAGTTTTTTTATTATAAGAATAGCATTTTAAATTCGATTCAATACTCTAAAGAACAAATATTCAATTTACATGATGCGATTCAAAAATGTATAAGTTAAAGTTTTGTTATGTGTTTCGTAGAAGAAATATGATGCTTTTTTTTTCTTAAATGATGACTGAGTTCTTATACTCACCAATGGGAGATGGGGTATATTGTTTCTATCAATATTCATGTTCTAAACAAGCTGTAACTTGTTTGTACGTGTATTGTGTAACGTTTTAATTTTATAACAAGTTAACATTTTCAAACATGTTTAGGAAAATAAATATAAGTTTGCTTTGCAGGTAGAGAATTGTATTTCCTGAAAATCGATGAATAAATTTCTGATATTAACCACTCTATTAACAGATAATTTTTCTTATAGCCTATTAAAATATTTCTTTGGCAATATACTTTGATATCATTCAAGAATGTATAAGTTAAAGTTTATTTCTGTGATATGTAAATGGAATTTGAGACTGTTTTTCTTAAGGGATGACTCAATCCTAATTTTCTCCAATGGGGACTTAAACATATAATTTTCATCAATTTTCGTATTTTACCGACGCTATATATATATTTTTTGCGACTCGAAAGAAGATTTATTTATTTATTTATTTATTTATTTATTTATTTATTGTACGAACATAATTTTAAATTCAATTCAATACTCTAAACAACAAATGTTCAATTTACATGATGTGTTTTAAGAATGTATAAGTAATATTTGTTTTGTGTTACGTAAATCAAATTTGATGCTGTTTTTCATAATGATGACTGAGTTCTTATACTCACCAATGGAAGGTTGGACATGTTGTTTCCATTAATATACATTACATAATCTAAATACAATGTAACTTTTTTGTGTGTTTGTTTGTAATGTTTTAATTTTATAACACGTAAGAATGTATAAGTTAAAGTTTTGTTCTGTGATATGTAAATGAAATTTGAGATTGTTTTTCTTAAAGGATGACTGAATCCTAATTTTCTCCAATGGGAACTTGAATGTATAATTTTCGTCAATTTTCATATTTTACCGACGCTATAACGTCTTTAGTAACTCGAAAGAAGGTATTTTAAAGATTTTTTTTATTGTACGAACAGAATTTTGAATTCAATTCAGTACTCTAAAGATCAAATGTTCAATTTTCATGATGTGATTTAAGTATGTATAAGTTAAAGTTTGTTGTGTGTTACTTAAATAAAATTTGCTGCTGTTTTTCTTAAATGGTGTCTGAGTTCTTATACTCACCAATGAGAGCTGGACATGTTGTTCCTATAAATATTCATATTCTAAACACTCTGCATATTGTCTGTGTGTTTGTTTGTAATGTTTTAATTTTATAACACGATAACATTTCCAAAAATGTTTAGGAAAATAATTATAAATTGGCTTTGCAGGTAGGGAATTGTATTTTCTGAAAATGGATGAATGGATTGAAATACGGCTTAAAAAGCATAAACAGGCATTTAGATGTAGAAATTTGAATTCAAAGATCGTTCAGCATACTATTGCAACCGACCATTTTCCAGATTTTAATAAAGCTTTTGTGATCCGATCCGGTCTCAACAATTACGCAGGAAGAGTGTTTTTAGAGGCCTGACATACTAAAACCAAGGATTTAGCGATTAACGAAGCTGCATCTGTGCCGGCCGAGTATTCTATTTTATTTTAACTGTAACCTGAAATTGATGACTTTCTGTTGTGTTTTTCTTGTAACTGTTGATAGTATTGACTTAACAAGCATTAAAAAGCAGAAAAACCAACGTTTAAAATGCACAAATAATATATGAAAAGCAGCAAACAGCTGTTTCGAATCTACTAGCGAGATTCTTCTTCAGTGCAAAAGGAACAGCGTGCTAGAAAAAGCAAGGCTGAGCAAAATTATAGACAGAGACGCGCTGGCTTTTATACCCTATGCGGGAGGCGAAGGCGCCGAAACAACCAATGAGAGAGAAGCAGTGGAAACGACTGGGTGGACAAGTAGCGACATCTACCGGAGAAGTAGAGAAAAAAACCAAAAAAGGGGAATTAAATTAACGCTTTCCAAATACTTGGAAAATCTGGAGTACTAGATAAGTCATTGACTAAAGAGTGAGAATTTTTAATGATATGGTAAGCTTCCCAAAAATCAAGATCAAGGTTAGAAGAACATTTTTGGATAATGATGGCTGAGGAAAAATCGAACCTATGTTGAGAAGACCAAGAATGTTGAGCAATAGAAGAACGCATTTTAAACGTTGGTTTTTCTGCTTTTTAATATTGTTGCACAAAGGCTTTATTTGCTATTTTTATATATTGACTTAACGTTTATAATTGGCTGAGGAGGGATCGTGATGATCCGAAACGTCCCAATTTTAATATGTTTTTAGTGTTATTATGTAATAATTTTAATTGTTTAATGTATTGTCTGTGATTTTAATGTAAATATTTTATTTATGGATGAATTAATTTGCAATATTTTCCACCATATTAACTTTTTTTTTTTTTTTTTTTTTTTTTTTTTTTTTTTTTTGTAATGCATTAAAATATTTCTTTGGAAATATGTTTTGATGTTATGCAAGGATGTATAAGTTAAAGTTTTGTTCTGCGATATATAAATGGAATTTGAGACTGTTTTTCTTAAGGGATGACTGAGCCTAATTTTTTCCAAAGGGAACTTGAGCATGTAATTTTCATAAATTTTCATATTTTATCCACTCTTTAACTTTTTTCTCTTGCTCGAAAGGATATAAATATTTTAAAGCATTTGTAATTGCACCAACATAATTTTAAATTCAGTTGAATATTTTAAAGAACAAATGTTCAATTTACATGATGTTATTTAAGAATGTATAAGTTAAAGATTTGTGTTGTGTTATGTAGATTAAATTTGATGCTGTTTTTCTTGAAGGATGACTGAATTAGAAAATGATAATGCGTTACAAATTTAAAACATTACAGTCACACAAAAAAGTTATAGCGTGTTTAAAATATGAACATTGTTGAAACCAAATGTTCAAACTCCCAATAGTTATTTCTATACTCACCTATGTGAATTTGCACATTTCGTTTCCATCAACATTCTTACTCTGAACAATCTATAACTTTTGTATGTGTTTGTTTGTAATTATATAACACGCTAAAATAATCAGGAAACTAAATATAAAATTGCTCTGTAGATTAAGAATTTCCCGAAATCGATGAACTAATTACCTATGTTTTGCACTGTATTCTCAGATAAATAATTCGTACACTTTTAATGTATTTCTTTTGAAATATGCTTTGATGTTTTGTAATAATGTATAAGTTAAAGTTTTGTTCTGTGATATGCAGATGAAATTTGAGACTGTTTTTCTTAAGCATGACTGAATCCTAATTTTCTCCAATTTTCATATTTTACCGACGCTAAGACTTATTTTGTAACTCGAAAGAAGATAGATTTTTTTTTTTAATTGTACAAACAGGATTTTAAATTCAATTCAATACTCAAAAGAACAAATGTTCAATTTGCATTATGTGATTTAAGAATGTATATGTTATATTTTTGTTTTGTGTTACGTAAATCAAATTTGATGCTGTTTTTCTTAAATGATGACTGAGTTCTTTTACACACGAATGAAAGACTGGACATGTTGTTTCCATAAATATTCGTATTCTATACGCGCTGTAACTTGGTTGTGTGTTTCTTTCCAATGTTTAAATTTTATAACACGTTAACATTTTCAAAATGTTTAGGAAAATAAATATACATTGGCTCTGTGGTAGAGAATTGAATTTCTGAAAAACGATGAATTAATGTCTGATATTAACCACTGTCTTAACAAATATATATATATTTAATATATTGAAATATTTCTTTCGAAATATGCTTTGATGTTCTTCAAGAATGTATAAGTTAAAATTTTGTTCTGTAATTTGTAAATGAAATTTGATACTGATTTTATTAATGATTGACTGAATCGTAATTTTCTCCAATGGGAACTTGAACATATAATTTTCGTCAATTTTCATATTTTACCGACGCTATAACTTTTTTGTAACGCGAAAGAAGGTAGATTTTTTAAAGTTTTTTATTGTACGAATAGAATTTTAAATTCAATTCAATACTGTCAAGAACAAATGTTCAATTTACATGATGTGATTTAAGAATGTATAAGTTAAAGTTTTCTTTTTTGTTACGTAAATGAAATTTAATGTTGTTTTTCTTAAATGGTGATTGAGTTCTTATAATCATCAATGGGATATTGGGCCTGTTGTTTTCATCAATATTCATATTCTAAACACGCTATAACTTGTTTGTGTGTTTGTTTGTAATGTTTTAATTTTATAACACGTTAACATTTTCAAAAATGTTTAGGAAAATAAATATAAATTGACTCTACAGGTAGAGAATTGTATTTTCTGAAAATCAATGATTTAATTTGCATTATTATCAACTGTTATAAAAGATATTTTTTTTTTTTTTTTTATAATGTATTTTAATATTTTTTTGGAAACATGCTTTGATGTTATGCCAGAATGTATAATTTAAAGTTTTGTTCTCTCAAATGTAAATGAAATTTGATACTCTTATTTCTTAAGGGATAACTGAGTCCTAATTTTTCCAATGGGAACCTGAACATGCGATTTTCATAAATGTTCATATTTCATCTGCGTTATAACATTTTTTTTTTTTTTTTTTTTTTTTTTTTTTTTTTTTTTTACTCGATAGGAGGAAAATATTTAAAAGTTTTTTTTTTTGTATTTTTTATTTATTTTTTTTTACGAACAGAATTTTAAATTAAGTTGAATATTTTAACGAAGAAATGTTTAATATACATAATGTGATTTAAGAATTTAAAAGTTAAAGTTTTGTTTTGTGTTACGTAAATTAAATTTGATGCTATTTCTCTTGAAGGATGACTGCGTTCTTATACTCACCAATGGGATCTTGGATATTTATTTTTCTATTTTAATGTTCAAATTAACACGCTAATATTTCATACAATGTAAAGGCAAAAAAATACAAAAAAAAATTTACCACTCACAAGTGTACTTTTAATTCAAATTTTTAATGAATTTTGACTTGGTTAGTATTCAGAAAATTAACTTTGTATCAGACGTAAATTTAAAAGTGAAGAAAAAATGTCCTGACCAGGATTCGAACCAGAGATCTCCTGGTTGAAACCGCCAACGCCTTACCGGTGCTGATCTATTGCGGACGAATCTGTTGGAAATTTTTATCCCGCTAACCTTACTGATTATAGCATCTGGTCTGAAATCTGGTTCAGATCAACAGAATAAATCGCAATTAATGGAACTCCAGAAATTCCTCGATACGTAATTACACTAGATTAATTTTAACTCAATTATTCTAGTTGGTAAATAAATCATATCAGATGTAACTTTCCATCTGTGCGAGCATTTGGATGAGCTTTGTGCTTGATTGGAACTCATACTTTTCAATGCGAGCTTGAATACGATATTTCCAACAATTTTCATATACTAACAACATTCTATTTTTTAAAGAAGAAGGCAAACCTTTATAAAGTTTATTTTATTTTATTTTATTTTATTTTATTTTATTTTATTTTATTTTATTTATAAAAAAATAATTTTTAATTCATTTGATTGTTTTCACGAACAATTTTTTTAATTAAATGATACTAATAAATTTCTGATTTAATAACATCAACATTTGGCAATAATTTTTTTTTATTAAACTTAGTTAAAAAATACTTTTTTTCTAAATAGCTGTGAAAGGTTTACATTTTATATAAGAAAAATTAATAATAGAAAACGTACCAACGAAAGTTGGAAGTCAAAATTAGTCATCAAAGAAATAACTTATCAGTCAAATGTAAAAAAAAATACGAAATGGTACACTGTAAAAAAAATCCGACTAGTTTTCCTGTAGGAATCGGTAAATAGTTGCCCTAATCGTACCGGAAAAATTTTCGACCCAGCTCCGAATAAAATCAGCAAAAAAAAAAAAAAAAAGGAAATGTTCAATAAAACGGTATTTTACGGATTTTATTCCGATTTTACGGATTTTATTCCGAGCTGAGTCGGAAAATTTTCCTGTACGATAAGGACAACAATTTTTCCGAATCCTACAGGGAAACAGGTCGGATTTTTTTACAGTGTATAGGAAAATTATTTTTTGTATAGCTAAACTAACTTTGTATAGCTAAATTAAGTCTTTAAAAACAAATCTTTTAATTTTCAACACATCCTTTTAAAAATTGCTAGACTTCTTAATGGTATGTTCAAACAGTTAAATTCAAAATTTAGTGTTAAAATAATAAAAAAAGGTTTTAAATTATTAAAATTTTAAAATACCGAATAATTTTCATATTTCAAATGTCCCATACGCAATCTTTTGAATATAACCTGACTTTTTTTGGATCAGGTATTTTTCGGTTATTAGAGAGAAAGTTATTATAAATTGTAAAAGTTCACTGAACGTGTAAAAAGAAAAAAAAAATATTTTATAAGAATACTCCACTATTTCGTGTAAAATAACGATAGATTTATATTATGTTACGTGTAAAATTTAACAATAAAATGTTCCTTAAATGGATCGAATTGTGTTAACTTTTATTTATTATATGAGGAGTGCACAGTAAATTTTTTAATAAAATCTGATAATTAGGAATGCGTATAGAAAATTTCCTATTTCATAAATGTGTGAAATTTTCAGTTCTGAGAAATCTGCGTGTAAAGTAAGCATACCTATTTAAAACTATAATTAACTAGATTGCAAGCGTATATCTATATATGTCTATCTAACTATATTGCAAGTTAAACTATAATATACTAATGAAGCATCATTTACTATAAGCATACATATACATTTAAATAAAACATGACTATACTCATAAAAATTGGAAAATCGATTTTTTTAATCGAATTTGATATTTTCCAGTGTCCACTATCCCCTTAAAATGGTTTCCTTATTAAATCGTGTGACAATCTGTTAGAGGCTTTATTCAAGTAAGAACTGATTGCGGAATGGCATTCAGCCATGGTATTTTATTTTCCAGATGATCAATAATTTCTACTGACGTAATACCTGCTCCAAGTCATTATAAATAAATTATTCTGAATAGTTTCTAGCATGAGAATTGCTTTTTAATGACTTCACAAGACCAGTAATTATTGGAAATAATAAGACATGGTAGAAAAAAGGAAGAAGCAATTTTTTTGAATTTTTTTTAAATAAAGGTAAATGCACCTATACCGGGCCACGTAACAGTAGTGAGCCACTAATTTTTAAAGTTTAAAAACAAACCCTAAATACATTTCTTAAAAACGACTGAAAAAATTCTAATTGACTAACATCCTTAAATGTTAACTTTCCATAAATTGTTAGGAATAATTGTTCTTTCTTTCTGCTGGAGCATTTTGTTTTCTATTGGTACTTTTTTTTTTTTTTTTTTAGAATGTCTTTAAAGACATTTTAAGGGGAGATTCTTAAAGATTTCATTAAGCTATAACATTTTATCTAAAATATATTTTTAAAAATATCATGCTTTATTTTGATTTAAACTGTTATTGATATACAGCCAAAGTTCCCTGTGCGACCACCTCCATTAAGCGATCACCTCCCTGAACGACCATTTTTTTCATGGAACGAAATTTTTTCCCATAGACTCAATGCTAATTTTACCTTCTTTCAGAGTTCATCAAAGATAAACTCCCTCCATGAACGACCAATTTCTTTGGAGAAAATTCCGTTTTTTCCTGGTCGCTTGAAGAAGGTTTTATTAGAAAAATAATTCCGGAAAGCGCATTATTCATCAAACTTCTAAACTAAGTTCAGATTTCTTTTTATCCCGGTAACTTTTAAGTGTTTAAACCCCTTTCTGAATTTTTAGGCAATGAATTTAACTCTGATGACAAATTAAGTATGACGGTCAATAAACCCCTTTGCCCTATTCTGTTGGGAAACTCTCAAAGAAATAGATAAATTAATGAAATCGTCATTATCTGTTTCCGTCCAAAAAAAATTGCATCTATTTAGTGAACTTAGAAAAGACTAGGGAATAAATACTTTAAAAGATGAAACCGTAAAATCAAAGGAAACTTCAATGTATTCATTTTTTAAACTCTGCAGTAATTTACTTATGTAATTAACTTTTGTTTTGATACTTAATTTTTTATATTTTTTCCTAATCTGAAAAATAAATTTTAGTATTGTTACCTTTTTTCAACAATTAAAATCTAGATTTAAACATGACCTCTATTAAGAGACCACCTCTCGGAGCGACCAATTTATTTGGAACTGAACGTGGTCGTTTTAGGGAGGTTTTACTGTACTCTATTACTATGTAAATAATTTATTGGATATGCCTTAATATGCAGCTTAAAATACATGCACCAGAATTTTACTACGGTCACTATTGGAATATAGAGGAATATAACATTTTTTTTTCCTCCAAAGAATATATTTTGAAACATTGAATGTTTATTTTCATGCATGAAGGTTAGGACTAGGCTATATATATAGGTAAACGAACGAATATTGGGTTGCTTAAGAATATTATCTAATTAATATTGAAGTTTTAATGAATTCCAAAAGATATATATATATATATATATATATATATATATTGGAATTCATTAACACTTCAATATTAATTATATTATATCCTTAAGTAGCCCAATACTCGTTCGTTTACCTTAAAAATAAATGTGTGTAAAGTTAAAGTTAATTTTCTAATGCTTATATTCTTTTAACTATACATTTTTCCGATTATTTTATCACAGAAACGTTTTATATGGAAATATGTATTTAAAAAATATGTTCTGTATAGGAATATTTTTCAAATTTTAGAAATAATTTTCATGTGAACTCATAGGTCCATCTCTTATATAGAGAGAAAGTATTCAAGTAAGAACAGAGTGAAGAATGTCTCTCACGTATGGTATTCCATTTTTCAGAAGATCAGCAAATTCTCCTGACGTATTTTCCGCTCCATGCCATTATAAATAACGTGATATTTGAGACAGTGTTTTATTCTGAATATTTTTTAGACTACGGAATGCAGAAATGAAAGGCATTTTTCTAAGATAATAAGAAAAATGATATAGACATAAATTTATATAAAGAACTGACTGCGAAAGAAAATTTTGTATTCTTGTTTGACGATTTTTAATAACCTAAAAATTTAAATTCATAATAAAGTAGTTTTGTGTTAATTAAAAAAAGTAATTGAAACATTAATCATGAAATTTGTTATTATTTATTGCAAAAAATTATGGCTATTTTAACCAAGTTTTATTATGTAAATGATGAAATGTAGAATTTTTTTTCTTTTTCTTTTTTTTTTTTTTTTTTTTTCGCATTTATAATATTTTTGAAAGTATAAGAAAATATAAATCATCGAAATAATGAATAAAAAAACAAAAAGCAATGTCTTCATATGAAGTTTGCAATGAAAACAAATTGAAATCCTTAAAAAGTTATTGTTTTATATTTTAAAATAAAAAGGAAACACCATAAATAATTTTTAGCTTTCACATTTTCATAATTAAATTATATCTTATCAAGCGCCCTAAATGTTCCACAATTATGGATTTCCCGTAAGCTTTGTGTTCACCAAATTTCTTCTGTCTATTTTTCATACTTTTCTTATTCTTTTCAATTTTTATATAATATAAAAAAAATTAAAAATACCTTATCTATATGTATTTCTATATATATAGAAAAAACAATTAAAATATATCACCCTGATTAGTGCGGTTTTTGTTAAAGTGGCCATGATGCCCCCCCTTGCTGATTTTCCTGCCCTAGCTTGGCGAGTGTTACTTTTGAACAAGCTTTTGCTAACTTTTAATCTGTTTCACATTTTTTTTTTTTTTTATCTTCACTATAGTAGCTCTAGAAACTATAGTTATAGAGGAAAGGGTCCAAATACCGGCTACCATTTTTGTTTTCAATCTAGATCATACAATTTTCAAAATTAATAAAATAAAAAGTGATAGCAGGGTACCTTGACATGTTTTACGCATGTTTGGAGGGGAAAAAATCAGTTTAAAAGGCGTTTTCTGTTTATAAAAAGCAAAATTCCGAAAGTCTTCAAATTTTGAGTTTTTAAAATGGAGTCTAAATACCGTCTACCTAAGTTTTTTTTTTTTTTTTTTTTTTCCAAAAGATCACACAAATAGAGTTAATGACAATTATTAAGCAATAAGAATATTATTTAAAAAAATTTTATTGATTAATAACATTTCTTATGCACAGAAAAAATACGCAATTTTTATAAACAAGTATTTTTGTCAAATGTATAAAATTCTTTACGACTATCTCTCACAGTCTTCTTCCCATTACGTTTCTAGTTTTGTTTCTTAACGTGTAAAACAAACAAACAAACAAACAAACAAACAAAAAAAAAAGCTTGCTTTATTGAAATGGGAAATATTTTATCCGAAAAAATCACAAACATAATATTGCTCTATGCGTCGGTGCGGTCCTTATCAGCCCACATATCGCATTCTTAACATTCAACCAAGAATCCCCTCCCCCATTCTTGTCCAGAGAGAAAGCCCCCATGCAGAAGATACAAATTGCATCACCTTCCTCTGTTGGATATTTTCCCTTTTCACTTTTTTAACCCTCTCGCTGCGTAATTGTTTTATCAAAATAGCTTCAAAAATTGCGTATTTAACCCCTTCGCGATGACCCTCTTTTAAGAATTTTTATTATTTTGTCACCTGTTTTACAAAACAAAATTTTTTGTCTAATTTTACCGGGGAAAATGCTCCGATTAAATATGGCAAAATTTATAATGAAAAAATAACTGGCGGGAATATTCAAAGAGGGTTAATTAGACGGAAAAATTTGCATCCTCGATGAAATGCCGGGTTGCGCAAATTTTGCTACTTTTACGTTGTCCGTGGAAATCTCGGGTTGCGCAGCGAGAGGGCTAAAATCCAATTTCTGCCTCTTTCGCCTGGTTTACTAAGTCATTTTCTTTTCTTTGGAGTATCCAACAGCGCTTTTTTGGGAAGTGATCCGGTAACCAGTGTTGGTCCTGAAGAATTATGACCACGGACGATTTTTCATATTGCGAAATGGGACTGGAAATATTTTAGAACCATTTAAATTAATTTATTAATTATGGAACTATTTAAATTAATTTATTTTCCTCCTCTTCAAGCAGAGCAACCGAGTGAGGTCCAAATACCGGCTAGCCGGTATTTAGACCACTCTAGGTAGCCGGTATTCGGACCACTCGTATGTTTAAGTTAAAACCGGTATTACTCATTCATATAATAAAATACCAATAATGTGCGCGTGGCAATTGAGAGCTAAATATGTCTAGAAAATAACTTCATCAACAATTCAAGCCAATATACGACCAGTATATTTAAAAAAAATGAAAAACACACATGTGAAAACTTTTGATGTACCAGATTACGTCGATTCGACACTTTTGTATTTACTATTTGTAAATGAGACAGACTTCAGTGACGTACTTTTCGTAACTTTCTTCTCTCAATTAAAGCTACAAAATCTGCCTATCACCGCTAGGTTGCGCTGCGCTCAGTTCTCAGAACATCTAGTAGCCGGTATTTGGACCCTAGCCGGTATTTGGACCTTTTCCTCTACCTATATTTAATATAATTCTTATTTCTTTTTCTGCGTTATACACTTAACTTATTTTTTTATCTCTTATAAATAAGTTGTTAAATTTAGATTGTATCCTTAATATTTTTTTCTCACCTTTACGACCTTTACTTTTACCCAATGGCTCATTAATTAGTAAGACATCATATCTTCAGTCTGGGTGTTAAACTGTTAACAGTTAGGAAACCCCTCAACGCTGCTCTACTTTTGAGCACAGTTCAGCACTTGTTTTGTATATTTAAGCAAGGAACGTGGTAAGATACTAATTACATAGCAACGCTAAAATTGCAAGATATCTATAGATTCTTAAAAGGGACGGGAGTGATTTTTTCTGTATAACAGAAAACAGTTTTCAGATGATTTATGTGAATTACTAAATTTGAATTAAAAAATTATATTAACAATATGCATTAAAATTTTCCGAACAGAAATATACCTTTTCAATTGTTTCATTAAGGAAAAGCATTTTATTCTCAAAATATCCTTTTTCGGAGCTGCTGTAATGAAAATGATCCATAACATGTGGAGAAATATTTTAGATTTATGAATTAAAATAAATGCATAAATCATGTCATTTTTATCGATGCACCATTCTACTTTTAGTGTTGTCATGAAAATTCGTAACTGTCGTCTTAAAATTAAAAAAAAAAAAAAAAAAAAAAAAAAAAAAAAAAAAAACTAAGTTGGATTTATATGATATTTATCTAAATTCGTTTTTTGTAAGTTTTGGCAATATATGTCCAGATAAATAGAAAAAGCTTTATTTGTAATTGTTTAACCAACATCAAAGTATGTAAAACCTTGAAAAGCTGCAATAGAGTGATTTTTATATATCAATCTGCCGACAGATCGTTTTCTGCTCTTTAGAAGAACTGGATCCATTATGCTTTAATATATAATATGTTTAATTACTATATAGTATATTTATATAACAATTTGTTTTCGAAAACTTTGAAAAGTGCAATTTAAACACGATATTTTTTTATCATCAATACAAACATTTTTTTTTTTTTTTTTTTTTTTTTTTTTAAATAAATTTCTATGAAAATTATCTCAATTAAACTATAATAATATGTTATGTTTCTCGTTATCGCTTTTCACCGTAACAATGTACTTATTTATTTTACTCAATTACAGAAAATATATTAACACTGGAAAGGCCGGAAATTTTACTCCAGTGTCATAAAAAATATTTTACACCATAATTTATATTTAAAACTGTTTAAGTTAATAATTTAACGTTTATCAATTATATTATAAAATTTATAGGCGCTTGAATTCACTTTCCTTGCTGCCAACTAGCCTTTTTCCTTTACTATATATTTTTTTCGTTATAAAAAATTCACAAAATCATCCAAAAAATTATAAAATTCTCTAAAAAAATTGAAATAATTCTTTAAAAAATCCAAAAATATATCTTGTTGTTGTGATGTTGTACGTAATCTTCCTTCACGGCCTTTTGTTTTTCTCCATGAACTTATTTCCATAGTATGTCTTTTGAAATTCTACATATCACCTCCCTTCGCATTGCGACCAGCTATGAATTGCTCTAGCAGTTATGCTTCATCATCTTCTGCGTCGCGGATGTGGGACAGAGTTTCCAGTCTCCTCGAGTAAACTGTCTCCGAAACGCAATTATACATGGTTATTATAAATTCATGGTACAAAATTTAAGGGTTGGTACAGGACACTATAACAAACATTTTTTGTATAGGAATATATTGTCGCAAGTGACGTGTTGAAGTACAAACGCCAGGGGACCAATTTGACCCTATTTTTTATTTCAAAATTTTTCATTCATACCAGAAAATTCCTATACTATTTCTTACTTATTTTAAGACAGACTTTTCATGATTACATTAGAAAAAAGTTTTTCTTTGAAAATTTCCCGAATGAAAGTGAAATTTTTGAATTAAAAAAAAAAAAAAAACACTACATTTTTATTTCTTTCCATGTATTTCAAGTGTTCTAGAGATTTGCGAGCCTTGCGGTTTTTTTTTTTTCAAAAATTTCTATTTCACACGGGAAATTTTCAAAGAAAAATGTTATGTAATCGAGATATGTCTGTCTTAAATAAACAAAAAAATAGTATAGTAATTTTCCGGTATCAATTAGAAATTTTGAAATAAAAAAAGTTCCAAATTGGTCTTCTTGTGTTTGTACCTCAACGCGTCACTGCACTGTAAAAAAAATCTGTAATTATACAGATATAAAGATACAGAAATATGTATGCTTACTAAAATTTTATCTGTACACTGTACAAAAAAAGATGTAAATCAACAAAACTAGAATATACTAGAATATACTAGAATATAGATACAGAAATATGTATGCTTACTAAAATTTTATCTGTACACTGTACAAAAAAAGATGTAAATCAACAAAACTAGTTTCTGTAGAGCAACAGAAATCTGTAGCTTTACAAAATAAACTACCAAAATTACAGTAATCTTACAAAAATTTTATCTGTAGCCTGGGTTGCAGTTACAGAAAAAAGTTCTAGGCATCCCAGTTTTCGAAAGAATTCTTATTAACCTTGCAAACTTTTTGATTTACGTTGCAAAAGTGTATCTGTTACACATATTGTTGTTGTTGCCGTTACATAAAATGTTCTAGGAATCCCATTTTCCTAGAAAAATGTTTGTAACTTTACAGATTTTTTTTGCAGTGTAGCTCCTATACATTCCTATACAATAAATGATTGCTACAGTGTCCTGTACTAACCCTGAAAGTTTGTGCCATCAATTTAGAATCATCCTGTATTGTAAAAGTTTTTTAAAACTTAATATTATTTCAATTTCTTTTTTTATTCATATTTTAACATATGTTTTAATGTGGCTATCATCCACATCTAAACATTTTTTTTCTCCTTTTTTACGCCTCCTTAATGCCTCTAGAATACAAATCACCTCTCTACTGAATGTTAAGGTGTCTCACAACTGGGAACTCCATAAACTACATCACATTTTTCCTTTGTTTTTTGTGTCTTATTTTATAAAGAATATTTTTTTTATTATTCAAACCGAAATACACTCATTTGGGAGATGTTTGCTTAAGGGGTCTCGGGACTCTTAAAGCTTTAAAAGTTTCAAAATTTTATTTTTTTTTCAGATATTAAACTACTATCTTTTCTGAACATTTTGATATAATAGTTTCCTTGAAATTCGTATTAGAACTGACGATATGACTTTTAGAATTATACCCGCTCATTAGCTGGAGCGGGTTTCCAAAACGTTGAAGTCATTTTTCTTCAAATGACGTTTTTGGGCATAACGCTCAGGATATCTCAAAATCTTCTGAATATTTTTTCATGAAATTTTCAAAACATGAGTTTCATATTAGTCTGTATATACTGAACCCAAAATTTCCTTTTTATTGTTTAATATATATATATATATATATATATATATTTAGGTGATTATACTGTTGAAATTAAAAAAATGTTGTGTTAGATAAATACAACTTTGCATTTAAAACATAAAAATGCTTTAAATACAAATTTATTTAGGTTCAGAGTCATTATTATATACTGGAGTATAAGTATACACCAAAACATTCATTATAGTTGCAAAGTATATTTTGTAATCCTGCGCGTAATCTGTTATACCAATTTACTGCTCGTCAAATGTCTGTCAGATTGGACCCCCCTTTAACTGCTAATTATGCATCTTGCATTTTTTTAAATACATGAAATGAAATAAAGCATTTATATCTTTCACCCTAACTTCTTCGCGACGGGAGCCTTTTACGAAATTTTTAATCTTTATCACCGTTTTTTAAAAACAGAAATTTGTGTTTTCTTGAATCGAGAAAATGCGCTGATTAAATAAGACAAATTTTACAGTAAAATGTTACTGGTGAGGAAAAACAAGGATTCTGAGCGCTTCATACGTGCCGCTAATGGTTTTAATAAAAATTGTGTTTTAATATCATATACATTTTAAGATATTAAATATTGAAATTGGTCTCTTTTTCTTCATTTTTTTTCCAAATTTAAGATTCCTGATACGCTTTAAATATTGCATAATAATAATAATAATAATATCTAGGAAACTAGGTTAAATTCTGCCCTTGTCCGTATTTCTCCGTCCCTGTTTTAAGCATGTTTCTTAAATAGGTTATTTTGTTGATTGTCACATGTTTTCACAAATTACATGTTTCTTCCTGAAACAAAATATCTTCCGCTATTCGATACAAATCATCATTAACATTCATTTAGCTTGCCAGTTTTTTAACAGTATTGCACTATAGTGCTGCATTTTACGGGCTATTCATGTGTGATACAGCTGTTTTACGTGTACGGTATTATATGTCAACCCTGCGTGTTTCTGTTATTTTCTTTGTTTTTCTGATAGTTATTATTATATATTATCTGGATATTAATATTATACACTTGTACTATTCTACTCTGCTTGTCTTCTTAGTTAGTCTTTGCCGAAAGGTATTTCGTTAGCATATGATTCTCTGTTTATATATATATATGTGTTGTACTTCTTCTAGAGTTACCGTACTGTATTTCCATTTTTTTCTTAATTATGATAAATTACATTATTCTATAGAATTAATGTATCTCTATATAAATATATAAATATATTTTTCTTTAATTTCATTATGCTTATTATATAGTTTTATTCTAAAATGAAATTTTAAAGTTCATCCACTAAGTAGAGTATAAAATTTCATTTTCAACCACTTTTGAGATTGCAACTCACGTCTTAGGTTAAGCGCGATCATGTAATGCAATAACTATAAATGAGGGACGTGATCTGATCAAATAAAAAAAAATAATAATAGTGTAAAAATAAATAAATAAATAAATAAATAACATAAACAAAAATATAAGCATGATATGTAATGCAGAAATATAAAAAAATCGATATCTAAAGAATAATAAATCTATTTTATGAAATTTATTTGTAGAATAGAATTAAATAATAATTAGAGATAAATGATATAATAAAACAAGCAATGTTTTAAATGTAGCCAGCTTTTCAGCTCACATGCCATGAAAGCCTCAGAAGTAATGTGTCCGCATTTTGTGTAGGTACGTATGTATGTGTGTATGTATGCATCGCGATAGCTTTGTATAGAAATATCCGATTTGCTTCAAATTTTGTAAATAGGTTCATTCTGATAAGGCGCTTCCCTGAATATTATTTGAGGATCATTGGTTAAGTATAAAGGGGGCGGGGGTTGATAATCCCTCCCTCAATTTAAATAAATTGGTTTTTCAGGCAGAACTATCAGATTTGCTTAAAATCTGGTATACCTGTTTATTTGATAAGGAGCTTCCTGATTAGTTTTGGAGGTTCATCGGTTAAGTATAAAGGGGCGAATGGGAGCTAACCCCCTTAATTTATTTAAGGTATTGCTCAAAAAGAGAATCTAATTTATAAATAATAGACATAAATAACAGTATAATATACAATTAGTGTCAATAGCCTGTGAGTTCAATTTCATCAGTTTATCTGGGCACTTTTTATTCTATTTCTATTTCATACTGTTAAGAGATTAATTTATTTTAATGTGTTTTCTGTCCTTTTATAACATTCTTTTCTTTTATACATAAAACCTACGTGGATTTCATACATGCTAAAGGGCTTAAGAAACTTTGTAGATTTTTCTTCAAGAAAGGGAAAAAATGCGGCCTAAATGTACACTAAATCTTTAGGACATTTATTGCGATTTATTTTGAAAGTCAAATGCTTATTCAAATTGTGATTAATTTAGTAATTACAAATTCACTTTATGTAAATTACAAAAAGCTGCACATTTTAGGAAAGGATAAATATAATTATATTTATGTATATATGCATTATAAATGTTTAAATTGTATATGTTTTTATTTTGTTTTCGATGTAAATTTAATATGATGTAATGTTTTAATAAAAATGTGCTAGAAATTACACAAATTAAAAAATAATAATAATTTTAAATATTGTTCCACCAAGCCAGAATTGTTGATTCGGCTCCCTTTTCATTCTCAAATTTAGAAGTTCCAGCGCAAATTTTGAATTGTAGGTTTTTGCCCTAATTAATGGCGCTGACATGTCTTGATTATATACGTAAAGCAAAATTTCTTTTTTCAGAATTTCTGGTATGAACATGTATATTGAATAAAAAAAGACATTAAACTTGCCACAGAGCACGAAACATATATCATTTATAGAGTATTTTTAAACGACAACAAAGAAAAATTCCCCGAAAAAAGTACATGAATTAAAAAATTATTATGTGTTTTATTTCTATTTTCTGGCAAAAATTAAATCATTTTTAATTAAATCCGTAACTTGATTCCATAGATTATTTAGTAATAATATTAGAATAAAGAATTTTAAATAATATAATTAAAGAAAAGCCATATTTTAAATATAGTCATGTTTTTCTATTTCATACTGTTAAGAGATTAATTTATTTAATATGTCTTCTGATCCTTTTTAATAAATATAACTACTCGGATGTTATATCTGTTAAATGGCTTAGTAAATTTTGTTAACATTTTTTAAGAAATACATTAAAAAAAATATTCTAAAAATTTACAAATGTTAAAGATCAGCTTCAAAGCATACTAACTCTGAAGGACCTTTATTGCTATTTACTTTGAAAGTCACGTGCTTATTCAAATTATTTTTAGTTTAATTATTGAAGTACAATTTATACCACTTATTGAACGCTGTATATTTTAAAAAATGATAAATAAAATTATACACATATTATATTTGTGAATAATTTTTTTATTGATTTATAAATAAGATTTTTTAAAGTATATTTCAGATATAAAAATGTAACAAAATGCGTTGAAAGTAAAAAAAAAAAAAATAAATAAATAAAAAGTAAAATAAATAGTTGAATAATTTCTTTTAAATATTATTACACGAAATCAGAGTGGTCTATTCGGCTTCCCTTTTAATTCAGAAATTTAGAATTCTTACGGAAAATTTCGAATTGTATGTTTTGTCCTATTTAATGATAGGCCCTTGATGATTTTATTAAGAGAAAAATCTTCTTTTGTCATTTCGGGTATGAACTCGTACTTTTGAATGAAAAAGCTACCAAACTGGCCATCGAGCACGAAATATGTATTATATTTACAGAATATTTAAAAATACCATAAAAAAAATCTCGTAAAATGTCAGAGAATAATAAAATTATTACACGCTTTATTTCCATTTTCTGACAAAATATAATATGATATAATATAATAATAATATAATATAAATACAAAATATAATATAATATAAATGAAATAATTTCTAATTAAATTCGCAACTTCATTGCATAGATTATTCGGCAATCATATTAGACTAAAAATTTTGACATTAGATTCATTTAAAAGAATTTTTTTTAATTTAAACTTTTGAATTTACTTTACGATCCACACATTAAATTTTGTACAATTTAATCTCTTAACGGTTAAGAAACATCTAAAGGAGATTCAGAACGAAAATAAGCTACTCTAAAAGGTTAATAGGTAAGATAAGCTTTGAGTAATGTCCAGAAATTTTACATCGAACAATAATACTCAAGCCTCATTTTCTAGGTAAGAGTTATAGTCACATACTCTTTTCCGGAAATCTATTCCAGCCATTAATTATCGAAAAAGCATTGTACAAAGTGTAGTTAGCCCCTTGTCATCCCCCTTAATGACTTTGAATGAAGTACTTGAACAATGAAAAGTCATTAGTGGCTTTCTAAAGAGATTTTACAATTCACATAGAGCTTACGTTTTAAGAATGACTAGAATTACTTAATGGTAATATGTATAATCTCATCATACTATTCTTAGGCTTAATACTGTTTAATATATATATATATATTTTTTTTTTCTTAAAAAACACAATTTATTGTTTTCTATTTTTTTTTTCTATTATGTACTTTAAAAACATCGTAGGTAAATTAACACTTTTTGACTCGACAACTCCGATTATATATATATATATACAAATTTATTTACACAGCTGTTAGAATATATTTTTTATGCACGTAAAAAATAATTAAAAACGTTTAAAACATGTATGACAAATATGACAAAATATTTAAAACATACAAAAAATATGAATAAAAGGTAATTTTTCTTTTATATTCAATAGATAAATTCACATACTTCTCCGATTTTAAAAGTTCACCCAAAATTTCTGTCCACTCATGAAATCAACCCAAACTCAATCTTTCAGTTTAATATAGTATATATCAGCATCTTTTGAAAAAAAAGCTTATTCGGAATTCGTACAGAATTAAAAAAAAAAAAAAAAAAAAATGTGGAGAATTTTAAAAAGAGAAGCCACAATTTCTATAAAAATAAAGGAGTTATTATATTTAACAGATTTTTTTTTATTACCGTATCCAGAAAATTTTATAGAATATTTTATGAATGAGCGTTTATCTGATTGACTTTACGGCAATCGAAATTTCCTGGTTACCTTTTTTCTTTTAGAATACATTTTTCATTGTTTATTTTTACAAATTTACTTCTTTCATTTTGCGAAGCCAGCTAAAAATCAGCCGGAGTGTAGTCGATTTCAAGCTTATGTTTAATCGGTGTCTTAAGACAGTAGAGGCCGGAATTGCGCCCTTCCGTGTCGGTCTGTTAATATTTCAAAATAGCATACATTTGAGAGTTTTAACTGTGTTTCTTTTATCAACTTTTCGCAATATGTATCAAGCAACGTAAAATCAATCTAAGGACTGTGTGGGTAAATAAATAAAACAACAATCAGAAGAAAATAACATCGTAGTGTTCGTAATGTTGAATTATACATGTAGCACATTGTTAATATATTATAAATTACAATAATAATATATTATAAATTGTATAGAAATAATTATTTTATTTATAAGTTCTCTAAAAACTAATTGAAATAAATTCATTTATATTTCAGCATTTAATAACAATAATTGTTATTATTATCCTCTAAATAACAACAATAATCATTCTATTAATGTTTATAACAATAATTCTAATTCGTTTTACATCTTTGATGACTTTTTTATATATATATATGTCAAAACCATATTTCTTTCTTTAAATAAAGTATAGAGGCCACACTACTTCCAAATATTTTGTGATAAAACATAAAAAAAAAATACTAGAATGTTGTAAGAACTATTACTACTAATAATAATTGTTTACTTGGTACAATTACAACTGCCGTGATTAATTTTTTTCAAACATATTACGCTATTTAAATTCACTGTAGGGACTAGTTTTATGAATGAGTAATTTATGAAAGATTCACCAGGGGTAATTTCTGGTCACTGAGTTTCTGGGGTAATTCTCGGTCAGTCTCATTTTCGTTATTAAAGTAATAATTTATCAAACTATAAAAAAAAATAATTCTAAAATTTACACTTTTCAACATTTTGAATATTCGCGAACATACATTTCGGGGCTGGTTTGATGTAGGCTTAGATCTTTTCAAACATAACTTAGAAACGTTCATTACTTTTAAAGAATAAACAACCGTAACTATGAGCAACTTATTTAATATTACTCACAAAATAATTCGAATTTGTTTCTGTATATTTTAATCCCGTATTTGTGCTAATTTGTTGGTGGGTAAGAGAACAATATTTGTGCAGTGGGACATCCTTGATTATTAAAAAAAATGTCTGTGCATGAGAAATGTTACTAATCAATAAAATTTATTAAAACAATGTTCTTATCCCTTAATAACTCAAATTACCATTATTTGTGTGATTCGTTTGGAAAAAAACTTAGGTAGCCTGTATTTAGGCCCCATTTTCAAAATTCAAAATTTGCAGACTTTCAGAATTTTGCTTTTTTAAAACAGAAAATGCCTTTTAAAATGATTTTTTATTCGCTAAACAGGTGTAAAACATATCAAGGTAGGCGTACGTGCATTTTCCATTTACTAATTTTCAAAATTGTAGTATTTAGATTGTAGGATTTAGAAATAAAAGTGGTAGCCGGTATTTGGACCTTTTCCTCTATTATGCTGTGTATTATGATAAAGATCCATATTGAAGTTCGTGTAAAATTTCTTAAAAAGAGAGCCGGAAATATTCGGCCTAAGCGAGATAGAATCGAAATCATAAACATTCAGTATATATTTTATGAACCAATAAATTTCCAAGGTATTAATTAATCCATTCGCAGTGGATGAAGAAGTAATAAATACTTGTTAAAAATCTTACAGAAATTATTTGGCTAATTAATCTTTTGTAAAATATACAACAGTCTTTTCACATAAGATATATGTTCATTTATACTCAAAACAAAGTCTATGCCTTATTCTTCTACAATTATGAGATGAGCGAAATTTTTACAAGGATGATACTACTTATTTTAATACTAGTCTTTAAAAAAAAATAATTAAAAATTAATTTTACAACTTTATTTACGTCAAAAAGGATGCTGCCCGATAATTACCCCAGAAGTTGCCAAGAATTACCCAGATTCCGGGGTAATTCCTGTTCAATAAAAATCATAATTATTTCAATTATAAGTGCATATTTGTTTAAGCAAGCATCATATTACATAGATAACAGAGGATACTTATTCCATACCAAAATTGGGAAAAATACCTTTAATAGTTTTTATAGTAATTGGATGTTGTTGGATTTTTACCAGAAATTATCCCGGGTGAATTTAAAACATGCAATATACTAGAAATTTGTTTAGAATAGTTTACATAAGAAGGTGATTATATCTGACAATTAACTATTTTAATGTGACATTTTCCAAAATTCTTTTGTCATATTAGTATTACGCAAAATTATTATATTCGTTTGAATTCACTAAATAGCATCTTCTTTAAATTTCAATAAATCTTAAATTTTGTCTTTTGGATTGCTATTTATAATACAAAAGTATCTTTTTTTCAAAAATTGAAAAGTAATTTGGATCTAAAATGATGCTAAGGAAATGAAGACACTGAAGAAAAAAAACGTACTGTAAAAATATATACAATATTCTATCTATAACATTATACACGTGAACAGTATATAAGACATTAAATTCAGTTTTCAACGTAAGGTTTAAGAAATAAATGACGCCTCCTCTACGGCATCGTTCTTAACCATTCGCTGTATAACACGAAATTTTAACTGATGTGGGTTAAAATACAAACAGCTGCAGAATATAATCAAAGGAGCAGGACAGTGAAAAAAAAAAAAAAAAAAAAAAGATTAGTCCGGCAGAAACAATTTTCGAAATCCTATTGGACTTTACGATTTTATTGCTAAAATATTTCAAACACTCAAACTGAGACTTTTTCTTTTCCATGATTCCGAAAAATACTGTTTTTTTTTTTTTTTTTTTTTTTTTTTTTTTTTTTTTTTTTTTTTTTTTTTTTTTTACATCAAATTTTAAAATATCTTATAAATTTTTTGATGTCCCTATTAAAAAAACGTTACCTATTGAAAACAATTAATAAAGTCCTGTGACTATCCTCACGGATCAAGATTACAATGCTAAACTAACAATTAAATTCAAAAAGTTCGAAAATCTTAAAGACCTTTTGACTTACATTACGGAAACCATTCTACGGCGAAGAGAAAACTTATCACTACGACGAGGCTTTATCAGTGGATGCATGAATTTGATTGTATTTGGATGTATGTACAAATGCATTCTCTTTTTTATTATTTCTTAATCATACAATTTTTTTAAACTCTGTTTTATAATTGAAAATAAAATATCTTTTATTTTTCATTTTAGAAGTTATTATGATTGTCAATCTAAAACCTTTTAAATGTTGAAACGAAGTAAATTCAATAATTTTTTAAAACTCTATCAAAGATCTTCGGAGATGTACATTAATTTAAAATGCCAATTTTTTACTAAGCAAGGTTTTGAAATCCGAGGAAAGATTTGATGAATATTAAACAGATATCTACCACTTAATAATTAGAGTTTTTTCGATTAATCTAAACTTGATTTTTGAATTTTTACATATTAATACTGATTTAAATACACTTTAATTGAAACTTTAGCTTAAACTATACAATATGCTGAATGAGTTCATTAAACACACATCAATTATGTTTTGTGCTATGTAAATTAAACAACTTTTTAAAACTCTATCAAAGATCTTCGGAGATGTACAGTCGTGGAAAAAAAAAAGTAAACACCCCCTATTAACTCCTCAACAAATCATCGTAGAAGAAAGTTACTGGTACCGAACGATTGGAAATAAAGTCTACTTTTAAATGATATATATAAAATTTTCTTAGGGGGTCATCTACATATTAAAACGAATCCAAACTTCATTTTTTTTCAATAGCAATACCCAATTTTAACGAGATATTTCAAATCTTCGGTTCCAACTATGCCTAGACACCAAATTTGAAGTCATTTGAATGATAAGTTTTTGAATTATAAACATTCAAAATTTAGTGCTTCTAATGTTAAATTACATTTTCATATTTTTATTTATATCTCCCGAAATTATGATCCTAATGTGCTAATTTTTTTTGTAGTAATAATACTAATATACCCAAACATAAATAAGCTGAATTTGCAATTTTTATAATTTTATGATATGAATTATGAATTATTAAATTAATATTTGAAATAATTATGAATTGCAACCTACTATTTTTTGATGGATTTAGATTTATTAAGTACTGCTTTATGGAAATTCAAAAATTTCACATTTTTCTTCCAAGTAGTTTTCAAATTATGCTTAATAAACGGCAAAATGATGGTTTAAGGGGCCGTCTATGATGGAAGTTAGTAGGCATTTTGAAATTTATTCTGCTGTACTGTAATCTAACACGCTTCATTGACTCCTTGAGTGGCGCTTAAGGTACCTTGATCAAGAAAGGGGCTCTCTCGGTTAACAATCCAGTACGGAACTTCAATTTGGAAACAGCCCTTAAAATACGCTCGTTTTAAAATAATTAATTTCTCGGAAACTTATGGTACGAATTGCATAAAAATTCGTTTTTAGGCTAATTGAAGGGTGTAGAGTTGATTTATGCTCTCAGAATTGGGTACTGCTATTGAAAAAAACAAAGTTATGGTTCGTTTTAATATGTAGATGCCCCCTAAGCAAATTTTATATACATCATTTAAAAGTAAACTTTATTTCCAATCGTTCGGTACCAGTAACTTTCTTTTACGATAATTTGTTGAGGAGTTAGTAGGGGGAGTTTAATTTTTTCCACGACTGTACATTAATTTAAAATGCCAAACTTATACTAAGCAATGTTTTGAAATACAAGGAAAATTTTGAAATACATTAAACAAATATCTACCACTTAATTAGAGTTTTTTCGATTAATCTAAACTTTATTTTTGGAATTTTATATTTTAATACTGATTTAAATACACTTTAATTGAAATTTTAGCATAAACTATACAATATGTTGAAGAGTTCCTTAAACACACACCAATTATGATTTGTATTATGTAAATTCAACAACTTTTTAAAACTCTAACAAAGTTCTTCGGAGATGTACACTAATTTAAAATGCCAATCTTATACCAAGCAAGGTTTTGAAATCCGATAAAAGATTTGATGGATATTATACAAATATATATTTTTTAATATCTTTGACTGCCACAATTTACTTTAAAAAGTGTAAAATAATGTATATATATGTAACAATCTGTTTTAAAAGTGTATATATTTATTTTTTTTTGTATTTTTTACAATTATATTATATATATTTTAGGAAAATATTTTTTTTTTTTTTTTTGCTTATTAGTTTTGTTAATAATATTTTCTTAAAGCAGAATTTCTCAGAAGCCTTTTTCGTCTAGAAAAGACAAACAATATTTTACGATTTATCTGTTGAACTGAAAAAGCAAAAAAATTCACCTACAAAAAATTCTTTTCGATGGGATCTTAAAGAATTTTTGGTATGTCATCCGTAAGGTCCCTTTCAAGGAAGAAAAATGATCTGCAATCTTCAACCAATCATTACGCCCCATGGAATCCAGCATTTAATAAAACTATTTTAAAAGTATTTTACGTCATCGCTCCTTTTTGCTTTAAAAAGAGTCTGATATATGTAAAATATATATAAATTATATTTTACATAGATGTGGTCTTTAAATATGAATTTCTTAAATTTCTGTTTAAATATTACCGTGATTACGTTTAAACAGGTGTATCTTTTGAAAAACAAATTTAAATTCCACATTTACTTTTTTTCTTGGAAATTAAAGCATAACCCAGTATTGCAGTAACAAGAAAATAAAATCATGCATCAAGCATAGATTATGAAACGCTTTCTAACACATTGAGAATAATGTAACAAAACCTCACCGTATAATGATTTGATATATGGTGCCTAAATGAACAGTATTTGGAAAAGAAAAACACATTTGAAATCCCAATTTCTGCAACTCCCATTTAGAATCGGAAAATTATCAGAATTCTTCGATGATAGATATATTTGTATCTATTAACTATATGCACGCAGAACGTACAGTCGTGGAAAAAAAGTAAACACCCCATACTAACTCCTCAACAAATTATCGTAGAAGAAAGCTACTGGTACCGAACGATTGGAAATAAAGTCTACTTTTAAATGATGTATATAAAATTTGTTTAATGAACCATCTAAATATTAAAACAAACCAAAAATTTGTTTTTTTTACAATAGCAGTACACAATTACTACAGCATAAATGAACTCTACACCCTTCAATTAGTCTAAAAACAAATTTTTATACAATTCGTACCGTAAGTTTCCGATAAATTAATTATTTTAAAACGAGCGTATTTTAAGGGCTGTATCCAAATGGAAGTTCGGTACTGGATTGTTAACCGAGAGAGTTTCCTTCTTGATCAAGGCACCTTAAGCGCCATTCAAGGAGTCAATGAAGCGTGTTAGATTACAGTACGGCAGAATAAATTTCAAAATGTCTACTCACTTCCATCATAGACGGCACCTTAAAACTTCATTTTGCCGTTTTTTAAGCATAATTTGAAAACTACTTGGAAGAAAAATGTGAAATTTCGGATTTCCATAAAGCAGGATTTGATAAATCTGAATCCATCGAAAAAATTGTAGGTTGAAATTCATAATTTTTTTAAATATTAATTTCACAATTCATAATTCATATCAGAAAATTATAAAAATTACAAGTTCAACGTATTTATGTTTGGGTATATTAGTATTATTGCTACACAAAAAATTAAAACATTAGAATCATAATTTCAGAAGTTATAAATAAAAATCTGAAAATGTAATTTAACATTAGAAGCACTCAATTTTGAATGTTTATAATTAAAAAACTTACAATTCAAATTACTTGAAATTTGGTGATGAAAATGTAATTTAACATTAGAAGCACTAAATTTTGAATGTTTATAATTCAAAAACGTATCATTCAAATGACCTTAAATTTGGTGTCTGGGCATAGCTTGAACCAAAGATTTGAAATACCTCATTAAAATTGGGTATTGCCATTGAATAAAATTATGTTTGGATTCATTTTATTATGTGGATGACCCCCTAAGCAAATTTTATATACGTCATTTAAAAGTAGACTTTATTACCAATCATTCGGTACCAGTAACTCTCATCTGCGATAATTTGTTGAGGAGTTAGTAGGAGGTGTTTACTTTTTTTCCCCACGACTGTACATGAATGCATACTTCAGATGAAAATTCCCCTTCAGCAATTTCCGTGAATAAGAAGGACGGTACGTGAATTCTTTTGGGCAGCGCGGTATACTAGGTACATAATTTAAACGAGTAACATACAAAAAATGTTACATTTAAATGCACATACCGAAATTGAAAATGCATATCCAGCAAATTTTGTTCAAAGGCAGTATTGTACCCGATTTATTTTGTGTGTCCTTGTAAATGAACGACAACAGCTACGAATTCCCTATTCTGCAGTAATCATCATGTAGTAAAATTAAGTGAAATAAATCAACGATATTCTCCCATTGACAATAATGTAAAAGAATTATTTTGATTACAAAACATTAACATACATAATTAACATACAATTAATTAACATACAAAAAAATGTTGCATTCAAATGCACATACCGAGATTGAAAATGCACATCCAGCAAATTTTGTTCAAAGGCAGTGTTATACCCGATTTATTTTGTGTGTCCTCGTAAATGAACGACAACTGCTACGAATGCCCTATTCTGCAGTAATCATCATGCAGTAAAATTAAATGAAATAAATCTACGATTTTCTCCCATTGACAACAATGTAAAAGAATTATTTTGATTCCCCCTGTAAATGAAACGCTGGCAGACAGACAGAAGGACAAACGACAAACAGATTTCATAAACACTTTCCAAATTTGTTGGAAAGCGTTAAAAAGAGATATAAATTTATTGAATAAAGTGAAGAAATGAGTTTAATTTTTTAGTAAAATAGGAGTACAAATTTATTCTTACTAAACACTAATATATAAGTGTTTTTCAATTTAATTTAACCCAAATGCATAATTTCCTATGTTCGTCACCATTTCTGTAACAATGGTAGGACAATTTCTATTTATTCTACTGTGTATAAAATTTTACAGTGAATTTTCATGAAATATTAACATACATCAAAACTTCAGAGATGTAGTACGTGCAATGTGTAGAACTGTCTTGATTTTGTGTATATTTTGCTGACGGAAATGGAAAAAAAAAGTATAACTTGATGATTTAAAAATGTTTTATGGTAATATGTTTAGCCCTTTGTAGCACAGCGTTGCATATCTGCAACATACCCCAAAATCAAAGTTACTTATAAAGCGGGCATTAAAAGACGATGAAATTTAACGCTGCTATCTCCGAAAACTGCAGTGAATATAAATCGTTCACACAACTCAATAGACGGCGATATTGAGTTAATTTTGCAACTTTGCATGATTTGCTAAAATGATCTTCGCAA
Organism: Maratus speciosus; assembly: GCA_963932465.1. Classification (NCBI taxonomy): domain Eukaryota; kingdom Metazoa; phylum Arthropoda; class Arachnida; order Araneae; family Salticidae; genus Maratus; species Maratus speciosus. The sequence continues at coordinate 536,742,215 of OZ010786.1, read as the reverse complement.
ATTTTGCAAATAAGAAAAATGCAGTAGGTGTTCAAAAGTAGACTTTTTAAAAATCTAAGTTCTTATACAAAACAAATAGGTGTTGCTATCCAACGTACAATTTATACACAAGTTTAACATAAAACTCTACGTTTCGGTTTATTCTTTAAAACCTTCATCAGGAGAAAAATTTTCTGAAATATAAATCGACAACAAACTCTTTACATGCTACATTTTGAAATCAATTCAAAATTCAAAACATTCTAACGGAAACCTCTTACTCCCAAATAAAGAGTTCAGTGGCGCCATCTTTTAATCAAAGATGCAAACGAAGAAAGACTAGCTGAAAAAATGGAATTTTCATTGACTTTTCAAAATTGAAAGCCATATTTCTGGTATGTGAAAGGAAACATTATCATTACACACTTCATGGTTTCTTAGACGAATTTCTAAAGATTCACGAATAATAGCATTGCGCGGAATAACTTGTTTGGAAATAACTTTAGCATGGTCAAAGTCTATAAATGAAATGAGTCCTTTATGGTAGCTTCTTGAGAGTGCTGTAGAAAATTTACGAAACTTCAAATCGTTTTTATGTTCTTGCAATCTTTCGAAAAATCGACGTTTAGTCATACCAATATAGGACGAGGTGGTCCCATCAGAAAATTTAAAGGGAATTTCATACACCCCAGAAAAAGATGAAAAAGGAATTGGATCTATTTTTTTACACAGGAGATTAAACAAAGTCATAGAATTAGAGGCAACAAGTTGAATGTTGAATTTCATGAAAGACTTTTTTAACTTTTCAAATAGGATAGGAAAATAGGGAACCTTTCGGTAAACTTGATTAAATTTGGGGGAGGGGGGATAAACGGAAACTTTATACTTATCAACCAATTTATAGATAAGGCTTGAATTAAAACCATGACATAATCCAATATTAACGATGAAATTGATTTCATCATCCAAAAATTCATCGGAACAAACAAGTAATGCACGCTGGATAAATGACCTAAATGCTGCAATCTTATAATTCCATGGGGCAGCTGCAGTGACGGGAATAACATTGTTTAATTTCAAAGATTTCCGGAAAATTTTCCGTTTTAAACAATTGTTTTCTTTAATAAGGAGAACATCAAGAAAAGGAAGCGAGTTATTGTTTTCTAACTCCATCGTGAACTTAATATTGTTATCAAGTTGGTTAATTTCGTCAAAAAAATTTTCTAAGGATTGTTTCCCATCTTCCCAGATAATAAAAATGTCATCGACATACCGTAACCATAATGAAGGTATAGGAAAAAGTTTCTTAAAGATGAGTTCTTCTAAAGGACGCAATTTGAATTCTGCCAGAATACTAGAAATAGGTGAACCCATAGGAGCTCCTTTCTGCTGTTTAAAATATTTATCTTTAAAAATAAATACATTACTTTCCTTAATTAAGTTTAAGCCTGACTTAATAGAAAATTTCATATTATCACTTAAATGAGGTAACCCATCAATGGATAAGCCTATGGAAAGAATAACTTCTTCCACATCGATGGACGGAAACAATGACACAATGTCAAAACTTGCCAAAATTGCATTATTAGGAAGATTAAAATCCTTAATTCGATTAATGAATTCCAACGTAGAAGAGATAGAAAAAGTTGAAGAGGGGAGAATACTTTTAAGAAAAAATGCAAATGCTTTTTCAACAAAATATAACGGGCCTTGGCACCGAGAAACGATAGGACGAAATGGAAAACCAGTTTTGTGGTCTTTAAGACGAGCAAAAATACGTGGGGTAATCCCAGTGGGGTTTAATTTAATTTTACCTTTGATCGAAGTAGGCCATTCACCATTTCTGATCAGTTCCTGTGTTTTACGAAAAAGTTTAGGATTTGGATCTTTAACAAGCGTTGAGCATGACAATTCTTGAATGCATTCATCCATCTTCAAAAAATACTGGTCTTGATCTATAATGGCAATTTTTCCGGATTTATCTGTTTTCATAAAGAAAATGTCAGAATCTTTCTTTAATTTTGAAATGACATGTGGAATTCTACAATTAGGAATTTTACTGTTTAAAAACTTCATGCTAATATTACAAACTTGATGTCTGGCCATTTCTCTTTCATAAACTGGTATAACTTGAATTATACTTTCTAAATCAGAACAAAAGTCACTCTTATTTATTATAGCAGGGAATGAATATTTGCTACCTAAAGAAATCAAACGTTCTTCTTCCAATGAAAATACTTTACTGGAGAGGTTAATAAAAGGAACAGGCTTGACAATTGGACGTTGAGAAATGTCCGAGTTTACACATAAACTATGAATTTTCTTAGTATGGCGTAACGTGATATTCTTACTCTGGGCGAATCTAAGACGTCCTTTATCTTGCGTCCTTTAGAAGAACTCATCTTTAAGAAACTTTTTCCTATACCTTCATTATGGTTACGGTATGTCGATGACATTTTTATTATCTGGGAAGATGGGAAACAATCCTTAGAAAATTTTTTTGACGAAATTAACCAACTTGATAACAATATTAAGTTCACGATGGAGTTAGAAAACAATAACTCGCTTCCTTTTCTTGATGTTCTCCTTATTAAAGAAAACAATTGTTTAAAACGGAAAATTTTCCGGAAATCTTTGAAATTAAACAATGTTATTCCCGTCACTGCAGCTGCCCCATGGAATTATAAGATTGCAGCATTTAGGTCATTTATCCAGCGTGCATTACTTGTTTGTTCCGATGAATTTTTGGATGATGAAATCAATTTCATCGTTAATATTGGATTATGTCATGGTTTTAATTCAAGCCTTATCTATAAATTGGTTGATAAGTATAAAGTTTCCGTTTATCCCCCCTCCCCCAAATTTAATCAAGTTTACCGAAAGGTTCCTTATTTTCCTATCCTATTTGAAAAGTTAAAAAAGTCTTTCATGAAATTCAACATTCAACTTGTTGCCTCTAATTCTATGACTTTGTTTAATCTCCTGTGTAAAAAAATAGATCCAATTCCTTTTTCATCTTTTTCTGGGGTGTATGAAATTCCCTTTAAATTTTCTGATGGGACCACCTCGTCCTATATTGGTATGACTAAACGTCGATTTTTCGAAAGATTGCAAGAACATAAAAACGATTTGAAGTTTCGTAAATTTTCTACAGCACTCTCAAGAAGCTACCATAAAGGACTCATTTCATTTATAGACTTTGACCATGCTAAAGTTATTTCCAAACAAGTTATTCCGCGCAATGCTATTATTCGTGAATCTTTAGAAATTCGTCTAAGAAACCATGAAGTGTGTAATGATAATGTTTCCTTTCACATACCAGAAATATGGCTTTCAATTTTGAAAAGTCAATGAAAATTCCATTTTTTCAGCTAGTCTTTCTTCGTTTGCATCTTTGATTAAAAGATGGCGACACTGAACTCTTTATTTGGGAGTAAGAGGTTTCCGTTAGAATGTTTTGAATTTTGAATTGATTTCAAAATGTAGCATGTAAAGAGTTTGTTGTCGATTTATATTTCAGAAATTTTTTCTCCTGATGAAGGTTTTAAAGAATAAACCGAAACGTAGAGTTTTATGTTAAACTTGTGTATAAATTGTACGTTGGATAGCAACACCTATTTGTTTTGTATCGATATTACAACGTAAAGTCCTTTATTATTATTATGACTAAGCCGATGCTGGGCAATATGGACTATATTAAAGTTTTCAAGGAGTATAAATCGACCATTTTGAAGTTAGATCGTGAACTCTTAAACATAAAATTTTTGAAGACCTGTAAAAGACTTGATGTTATTCCTAATTTTCTACGCATCAACAATCATTTCCTTAAAGGTTTTGGAAATCTGAAACGGAAATTTGAAGCTTCTAGCTTGGATAAGTGTATTAGAAGTAAGTTTTCATATGTTAACTTTTTATCATCAAGAACTTATGATTTATATTTTAAATTGGATAAAGCCACTTTCCAAACCCAATTTGACAAGTTTATCTATGCCGTTGAAGGTCTTAGATTCGCCCAGAGTAAGAATATCACGTTACGCCATACTAAGAAAATTCATAGTTTATGTGTAAACTCGGACATTTCTCAACGTCCAAATGTCAAGCCTGTTCCTTTTATTAACCTCTCCAGTAAAGTATTTTCATTGGAAGAAGAACGTTTGATTTCTTTAGGTAGCAAATATTCATTCCCTGCTATAATAAATAAGAGTGACTTTTGTTCTGATTTAGAAAGTATAATTCAAGTTATACCAGTTTATGAAAGAGAAAGGGCCAGACATCAAGTTTGTAATATTAGCATGAAGTTTTTAAACAGTAAAATTCCTAATTGTAGAATTCCACATGTCATTTCAAAATTAAAGAAAGATTCTGACATTTTCTTTATGAAAACAGATAAATCCGGAAAAATTGCCATTATAGATCAAGACCAGTATTTTTTGAAGATGGATGAATGCATTCAAGAATTGTCATGCTCAACGCTTGTTAAAGATCCAAATCCTAAACTTTTTCGTAAAACACAGGAACTGATCAGAAATGGTGAATGGCCTACTTCGATCAAAGGTAAAATTAAATTAAACCCCACTGGGATTACCCCACGTATTTTTGCTCGTCTTAAAGACCACAAAACTGGTTTTCCATTTCGTCCTATCGTTTCTCGGTGCCAAGGCCCGTTATATTTTGTTGAAAAAGCATTTGCATTTTTTCTTAAAAGTATTCTCCCCTCTTCAACTTTTTCTATCTCTTCTACGTTGGAATTCATTAATCGAATTAAGGATTTTAATCTTCCTAATAATGCAATTTTGGCAAGTTTTGACATTGTGTCATTGTTTCCGTCCATCGATGTGGAAGAAGTTATTCTTTCCATAGGCTTATCCATTGATGGGTTACCTCATTTAAGTGATAATATGAAATTTTCTATTAAGTCAGGCTTAAACTTAATTAAGGAAAGTAATGTATTTATTTTTAAAGATAAATATTTTAAACAGCAGAAAGGAGCTCCTATGGGTTCACCTATTTCTAGTATTCTGGCAGAATTCATATTGCGTCCTTTAGAAGAACTCATCTTTAAGAAAATTTTTCCTATACCTTCATTATGGTTACGGTATGTCGATGACATTTTTATTATCTGGGAAGATGGGAAACAATCCTTAGAAAATTTTTTTGACGAAATTAACCAACTTGATAACAATATTAAGTTCACGATGGAGTTAGAAAACAATAACTCGCTTCCTTTTCTTGATGTTCTCCTTATTAAAGAAAACAATTGTTTAAAATGGAAAATTTTCCGGAAATCTTTGAAATTAAACAATGTTATTCCCGTCACTGCAGCTGCCCCATGGAATTATAAGATTGCAGCATTTAGGTCATTTATCCAGCGTGCATTACTTGTTTGTTCCGATGAATTTTTGGATGATGAAATCAATTTCATCGTTAATATTGGATTATGTCATGGTTTTAATTCAAGCCTTATCTATAAATTGGTTGATAAGTATAAAGTTTCCGTTTATCCCCCCTCCCCCAAATTTAATCAAGTTTACCGAAAGGTTCCTTATTTTCCTATCCTATTTGAAAAGTTAAAAAAGTCTTTCATGAAATTCAACATTCAACTTGTTGCCTCTAATTCTATGACTTTGTTTAATCTCCTGTGTAAAAAAATAGATCCAATTCCTTTTTCATCTTTTTCTGGGGTGTATGAAATTCCCTTTAAATTTTCTGATGGGACCACCTCGTCCTATATTGGTATGACTAAACGTCGATTTTTCGAAAGATTGCAAGAACATAAAAACGATTTGAAGTTTCGTAAATTTTCTACAGCACTCTCAAGAAGCTACCATAAAGGACTCATTTCATTTATAGACTTTGACCATGCTAAAGTTATTTCCAAACAAGTTATTCCGCGCAATGCTATTATTCGTGAATCTTTAGAAATTCGTCTAAGAAACCATGAAGTGTGTAATGATAATGTTTCCTTTCACATACCAGAAATATGGCTTTCAATTTTGAAAAGTCAATGAAAATTCCATTTTTTCAGCTAGTCTTTCTTCGTTTGCATCTTTGATTAAAAGATGGCGACACTGAACTCTTTATTTGGGAGTAAGAGGTTTCCGTTAGAATGTTTTGAATTTTGAATTGATTTCAAAATGTAGCATGTAAAGAGTTTGTTGTCGATTTATATTTCAGAAAATTTTTCTCCGGATGAAGGTTTTAAAGAATAAACCGAAACGTAGAGTTTTATGTTAAACTTGTGTATAAATTGTACGTTGGATAGCAACACCTATTTGTTTTGTATCGATATTACAACGTAAAGTCCTTTATTATTACTAAGTTCTTATACTTTACAATTTTGTATTTGTAAATGACAATGTTTATGAGAAATGTGTAGTTTTTCTGTTTATTGCGTATGTGTAAGAAGTACCTTTCAGTAAATATATATATATGTATATATATATATATATATATATATATATATATATATATACATATTTTTTTTAATATTTTTTTTAAAATAAGAGTTAATGAGTTACAAATAGTTAAATAAAAAGTACATTTGAAAAAAAAAAGAAGCAGTGGTAAGGTCATTGTGCCTAAATGTGATGACCTCTAAATGCGATAATGTCCTTGTACTTAATATCTTAATGCAAGTATCGTAAATAAATGTTATATAATGAGACATCCAAACTTAAAACCCGAATACTTTTTCAGCATTTAAAACGTTTTCTTTATAAAAAAAAAAAATTCCAATTAAAATAGACATCGTTCATAAAGCTTTTAAATTTCCTGCCTCTTTTCAAATAATACAAATAACAGAAGACGCCGGTTTTCTTTAAATGCGGTAAAAAATCCCGAAACAGGATAGTGGTTTTACTTTTTTAACTTTGAAAATCAAATATCTATGGACGTGAAGGACTATGACTTAAGTTTCATTTACTTGCAGTGTAAGTTTAAGAAAAGACGACCAATTTTAAAATTAGAGTCATAAGGCATTCTACGCAATTTGGTGACTTCGATCTCTTCAGATACTTATTAACGATAAAGTGAGTGTCCTAAATGTGGGGATGCTTTCATGGAATTAACTCGGAAAGTTTATTTAGTATTTCCATATACTGAACTAAAATAATGTGCATGTGTAAAGCGGAAATTGGTTTAATTAAGCTATGTTGAGTTAGTAAATATAGAATTTTAGCAAGATCCTCCGAAAGTATTTTTCTTTAACCGTAAATTTAAATGTGTGTTTAAAATAATAAAAAAAAGCGTCTTTAAAAGTATTAATGAAAAATGGAGTAAGAATAGCGATGTATATTCGAGACAGAGAATATAGATACATGATTATGGTATTAGCAATACTTGTATATGATGGAAATTCTGAAAAATCTTGTATAGATTGAAAACACTTAAATTATGTTAATGCGATTAAATAAGTTAATTTTAACGCTAAAAATGCTCAGTAGCTTAAATGGCCAATTTGATTAATGCATGATGCTGGTCTTTGAGAAAAGCTGAGTTATGCTGTGCTTTGGAGATATCCATTTTTTTTACGCTTCTCTTAAATCTGATATTTTAATTCTGTTTTAAACTTTTACTGATTATAGAAAACATTTTCTACTTTTAGAATAAAATAAGTTGAAAAAAGCAAATGTGTTTATCTAAATGAGTATTTTTGTTTCCATATATATATTCTAAGGCTTAGGAAGTATTCAGTTTTTTTTCGAAAGTGTAAAGAAAAGTAAAGGGAGGTGGCAACACAATTTTAGGCCTCTCTTCGGCTAATAATATTTTTATCATGTAACATTGTAGAATAGCTCGAGTTATATGTCATAAATATCCTTTCTAACAATGTCATAAATATCTTGTAAATATTATTTTAACACGTAGACTCCACAGTAATGCGAATTTGCACTGATCAAAATATAAAATGTCGTCGTATTTAAAATCTTGCTTTAATTAATTTGTATTTTTCATTAACAAAATAATATTTTTGATAAAAATCAATAACCCATTTCGATAAGGTAGTTCAATTTCGAATAGGAATCATGTGTTATATTTCATTATCACTGTATTGCCAAGAAACTTATACGCAGTTGAAGTTACGGAATCCCAAATCGCACTACTGTGAAGTTTATGGTTTAATATTCAGTCGCGAATTCTTCGAATTTTAAACGACGTTTTCCTCTACAAGTGTTTAACCATTAACTGCTGTTACCAGTCTCACACATAATTTACTTTTAACATTGTCACGGGTTGACTCGAAATTTTCAGTTTAACTAAAAATATTTGCGAAATTTTGTTTCGTTTGAAACCCTATACGAGAGACTTCTGAATAAGTGATTTCCAATTATAATAGTCCTGTGCATAAAGTTTAGTACAGAAACTGTATTCAATGCGTTAATGAAGCTATTTATTTATCTTTATGCAGCGGCCTCGGAGGTAGTTCCCAGTAGCTATGCGGCAATTTCTGTCACAGCAGTTAAGGGTAAAATAGTTAATTTCAGATATATTCGCATGTATAAAACGCATTATCACATGTAGTGCTTTGGAAGTCTCCTTTAGGTTTTATTAGCTTTAAATGCGACAAAAATCTCCTAAATGCGATAATCATATATTGTGGGATTAAACTATAGATATTGATTCCATTGCTGTAAAACAAGTCAGTTTTGAAGTAAATGCACTGTATTATAATTTTCTGCATAATAAAATATATATTTATTTAATAAAATGTCAAATATACCCTAAATGGAAAAGAAAAAACAAAACAAAAAAAAAACAATAGGGAATCGCGTCTCATTTAGGCACACTGACCTTATACATAAAAAAAGGACCTAAAGGAAATCAGAAAAATGTTAATCTTAATAAAGATAAATTTAAAGAGTTTTACTTCTTTTTTCAGCTTAGTTTTTTATTCCTCTGAAAGATTATACGATTATGCATTATAACATCATTCAATGAAATTCTTGCTAACAATAATTCCAGAAATGTATAAAGTATTTTTACTTTATAGGTTTTATGAAGAAAATACATAAATGACATTTTGTATTAGGTCTATGAACTTGTGTATTAATCTCAATTTATCAAAACGTTTTCTTCATTATATTTCTTTTCTCACATCAAATATGATACAATAGTTTATATACAAAGGAAAACTTTTTCTAAAAAGCCACCAAATTCGTTTCCTTTAATCTTTAGTAAGTCGTTCCTTTAATCTTTAGTAAGTCGTTGAGAAAATGATTTATAGATTAGACTGCTGAAGAAAAGTATCCTCGAACCACCTAATCATTACGGCTCATTAGTTACACGTAGTTTGAAAAGAGGTTCGGATTTTTTTCTAAATGAAATGCTACTTTCAGTTTTAAAAATGATAATTTCAAGAAATATTTCTGAAAAATACATTCGAGATAAAGAAAATTGACATTTTTTTAGGCTTAAATTTAATAGTGAAATCATCACAGCAAACAATCGCATTCATTCAAATGAGAAGAAATTTAAAGTGTTTTTAACCTTTTTACGCTTATTTCTATAGAGTTTGTTTCCGCTTCAGATATATACAGGGTGTCTCAAAAGGTCGTTTACAAACTTAACATGCTGGTCTGTCATGTCATGATAAACAAGGTTTACATAGGAACTTGCGTTCGAAACTGCAAACTGCAACCACTAAAGGGCGATGAGCGCAGGCATACGGAAGTGTGGAGGCATAATCATTTCAGGTGAGGACGTTGCAGGAAAAGGATGAATCGGTTTAGTAACGCAGAATTTGCCGATATGCATTGCATACATGGCGCCGCGGATGGAAATGCACGATCCGTGGTACGGAAGTACCTTGAGCGCTTCCCAAGCAGACGTCAACCAAGTCATGTTGTCTTTGGACAATTGCACCGCAGATTGCGTGAAGCAGGAGCTTTCTAAGTACGCAGCTACGTCGGTCGAGAACGCACTACATGCACGCCTGTCGTAGTGGAAACCGTGCTACGGGAATTTGACAGGAACACGCAAACAAGTCTCCGAGCAAGCAAACGCGTCTTGAGTGCACTTCGTTCTAGCATTATGCGCATACTGCATAAGGACACGCAACAACCCTACCGCTTACAAAGAGTACAGGCATTGAGCGTTGACGATTATCCCTAACGCGTTGCATTTGCACGCTGATATTTGCAACAACGGGTCGCACAGCCGGATATTCCATTGTGGATTGTGTTTTCGGATAGATCCTGTTTTACACAGGACGTTGTCCTGAACATGCACAGCATGCACATATGAGTGCATGAAAACCCAAAGTCTACACGTGCCCATGCACCTCAGCAACTTTTCGCCGTAAACGTTTGGGCTGGCATTATGGGTGACATGTTAGTTGTTCCTTACCTACTACCTAAGCGACTCGAAGGGAATACCTATCGCATTTTCTTAGAAAGAGTCTTGGCGGAGTAAGGAATCTTGGGTTCCAGCCGCTACACGCTGAAGCATCTGGTTTCAGCATGATGGATCTTCTGCTCATTTTAGTTACACTTTGCGAGAATACCTCGATAGGACATATTCTAATCGCTGGATTGGCAGAAGCGGAGCAGTCGCTTGGCCAACGCAATCCCCCGACCTGACTCCCCTAAATTTCTATGAACGTGAAGGCCATGGTGAACGAGACGTCCGTAACATCGGACATGGATCTGTACGCCAGGATCAAGAAAGCGGCGGCACGTGTCCTTGACACACCTGCCCATTTTGTACGAGTCCGTGAATCCATGAGTCGACGTTGTGAAGCATGCATTGTGGCGAATGGAAAGAATTTTGAACACCTGTAAATGAAATCACGTTCTTTAATAAAAATCATATTAATACCTCTTTCGATATTCTTTCTTTCTTCCTCTACACACTTGCGCTCATCGTCCTCTAGCGGTCGCAGTTTCCATTTTCGAATACAAGTTCCTATGTAAAATCATGTTTCTTATGATATGATAGACCAGCATGTTAAGTTTGTAAACGGCCTTTTGAGACACACTGTATATATATATATATAAATTATAACTTGCTATAATAAAATATATTATAACAGAAATGTGTCATGCAAGAAAGTTTTGAAATATTTTTAATCCACTCATATGATAGAGTAAATACATTATTAACAAATTGTAAGGTCTATGAACTCATGGATTAATGTCAGTTTCTCAATTTCTTTATCTTTCCTATATATATTTTCTCACATCAAAAATGTTACAATAGTTTATATAAAATGAAACCTTTGTACTTAAACGCAACTAAATTCGTTTCTTTTAATCATTAGTAAATCGTACGAAAAATTATTTATAGACTACGATTATTATTAGACTACGGAAGAAAATTATCTTCTAACCACCTAATCATTACGGCTCGTTAGATACATGCAGTTTGAAAAGAGTTTTGCAGTACTTTTCTTTATTTTTACACCCAAACAAAATGCTACTTTCAGTTTTAGAAACAATAATTTCAAGCAATATCTTCGAGATAAAGAATATGGGCATGTTTTTCGGCTTAAAATTAATAATGTGAAAACATCACAGCGAACAATCACATTCATTCAAATGAGAATAAATTTAAAGTGTTATTATCCTTTTTACGTTTATTGCTATAGATTTTTTTTTCGTTTCAAAGAAAATATACATCATAAATTTCTTTAATTAAATAATTTATAACAAGAATTTTTCATGCCAGAAAAATTTGAAATACTTCTAATTCACTGATATTATATAGTAAATACATCATTAACAAATTGTAAGGTCTATAAACGAATGTATTTTGTACAATTTCTCAAAAAAAAAAAATCTTTACAATAACTATCTTTTCTCACATCAAAAATGGTACAATAATTTATATATAAGGAAAAGGATTTTTCTTTAAAAGCAACTAAATTCGTTTCCTTTAATTATTAGTAAATCGTTTGGAAAATTATTTATAGATTAGACAACGGAAGAAAACTATTCTCTAATCACTTAATCATTACAACTCATTAGTTACATGTAGATTTAAAATAGTTTTGCAGTAATTTTCATCAATTTTACTGCCAAACGAAATTCTACTTTCAGTTTTAGAAATAATAATTTCAAAAAATATTTGTGATAAATATCTTCGAGGAAAAGAAAATGGACATTATTTTCGGCTTAAAAATAATAATATCAAAACATCACAGCAGACAATCACATTCATTCAAATGAGAAGAAAATTAAAATGTTATTATCCTTTTTTACCTATATTTCTTTAAAATTTAAATACGTTTAAAAATTATATACATTATAACTTTCTTTAATTAAATAATTTATAACAATAATTTGTCACGTCAGACATTTTTGAAAATTTTTTATCCACTGTTACGATATAGTAAATACATCATTAACAAATTGTAATGTCTGTGAACCCATGTATTAATGTCAATTTCTCAAAAAGTTTTCTTTGCAACATATCGTTTCTCACATCAAAAATGTTACAATTGTTTATATAAAACAAAAGCTTTTTTTTTTTTCTTATAAATGCAACTAAATTTGTTTCCTTTAGTCATTAGTAAATCGTTCGGGAAATTATTTATAGATTAGACTACGGACGAAAAGTATCCTCTAACCACCTAATCATTACAGCTCATTAGTTACATGTAGTTTCAAAGGAGTTTTGTAGTACTTTCCGCCGATTTTACTCCCAAATGAAATGCTACTTTGAATTTCAGAAATAAAAATTTCAAGATATATCTCTGAGAAATATCTTCGAGGTAAAGAAAATGGACATTATTTTCGGCTTAAAATTAAAAATGTGAAAACATCACAGCAAATAATCACATTCATTCAAATGGGAAGAAATTTAAAGTTTTATCATCTTTTTTGCGTTTCTTCCTTTAGAGTTTATTTACGTTTCAAAGAAAATATACATTATAATTTTCTTTAATTAAATAATTTATAACAATAATTTGTCATGCCAGATAATTTTGAAATATTTTTATCCACTGATATGTTATAGTAAATACATCATTAACAAATTGTAAGGTCTATGAACTCATGTATTAATGTCAATTTCTCAAAAAGATTTCTTTACAAAATACCTTTTTCTCACATCAAAAATGTTACAGTAGCTTATGTAAAAGAAAATAAAAATCTTAAAAGCAACTAAATTCGTTTCCTTTAATCATTAGTAAATCGTTTGGAAAATTATTTATATATTAGACTACGGGAGAAAAGTATCCTCTAACCACCTAATCATTACAGCTTATTAGTTATATTTAGTTTCAAAGGAATTTTGCAATACTTTCCGTCAATTTTACTCCTAAACAAAATGCTACTTTCAGTTTTAGAAATAAAAATTTCAAGAAATATTTCTGAGAAATATCTTCGAGGTAAATAAAATGGACATTACTTTCGGCTTAAAATTAATAATGTGAAAACATCACAGCAAACAATCACATTCCTTCAAATAAGAAGAAATTTAAAGTGTTATCATCCTTTTTGCTTTATTCCTTTCGAGTTTATTCACGTTTCAAAGAAAATATACATTATAACTTTCTTTAATTAAATAATTTAAAACAATAATTTGTTATGCCAGAAAATTTTGAAATATTTCTAATTTACTAATATGATATAATAAATACATCATTAACAATTGTAAGGTCTATGAAGACATCGTCGGTACCATGTCAAACTATCCAATGTGAAATCAGCGGGGTACTTTTTTAAAATTCAGATTTCTTGATTGACACCACTTTGCTGTAATGGTAAAATTCAGTTCTTTTCGCCGTAATTAATATACCATTAAGTAATGCTAAATAAGGAGAATTTTACTATTTCAAAAAAGTGCTGCCAATCAAGAAACCTGAATCTAAAAAAAAAAGTAGCCCGCTGTTTTCACATTGAATAGTTTGACATGGTACCGACGACATATATTAATGTCAATTTCTCAAAACGTTTTCTTTACAATATTTCTTTTCTTACATCAGAAATGTTACAAGAGTTTATATAAAACGAAAACTTTTATTTTTAAAGCAACTAAATTCGTTTCCTTTATTCTTTATTAAATATTTTAAAAATCATTTATAGATTAGATTGCGGAAGAAAACTATCCTCTAACCACCTAATCGTTACGCCACATTAGTTACGTTTAGTTTGAAAAGAGTTTTTAAGAACTTGACACCAACTTTACGCCCAAACGAAATGGTATTTTCAGCTTTAAACATAATATTTTATAGAAATATTTTTGAGAAATACCTTTTAAATATAGAAAAATGCATTTTTTAAAATATTTCAAATATTTCAAATATTTTATATTTTTCAGATATTTTTGAAAAAAAAAAAAAAAAAAAAAGAGCTGATTAGTTTACACGGTGTTGTTCTGAAATTATTAAGGAACATATTTCATTACATTGAGTAATTTCGCAAAAATTTAATACATGCTGTTACTTCGAATAATTTTTCGGCTTACATTCGTAATACTTAATATATATATATATATATATATATATATATAGATAGATAGGTAGATAGATAGATAGATAGATAGATAGACAGATATACCGGGTGTCCTAAAAATTACGCACGAATTTTAAAATTCCATAACTTGCAAACGGTGACGAGTTTTAAAGAAATTCTTGCAGTAGTGTTATGTAAGATGTCAGGAGTTTTTATGCTGTGATTCTCAGTTTTAGTTACAAATAGCATCGATAGATGGCGCTGCAAGCAATCACTGCTAAATCCGGGCTCAATTTTTCGGCCTCTCTCTTCTTCCATGCGAAAAAAGAGATTAAATGTCTTGAATGGATTCCGAAGGACCAAAAATCGGGCCTGGACGAACGCTTATTGCTCTCAGCGCCATCTATTGTTTGAAATTCGAACTAAAATCAAGAATCACAGTACAAAAACTCCTGACATCATACATAATCCTCCTGCAAGAATTTTTTTAATATCTGTCACCGTTTGGACGTTATTGAATTTTAAATTCCATCAGTCATTTTTGGGACACGCGGTATATATATATATATTAGGGTGGGTCGAAAAAACCGAAATATTTATAATCCAAACGTAATAGCGCGGAAAAGTTGCCTTTTGTAAAAAAGATAAAATACGTAAAATATTACACCGATTGGTTAATATCTTTTACCGCCGCAAGGGGTCCAAATTTCAAAAAAATCGCAAAAAACATACTTTTAGCAATTTTTTTTTTAAATTATCCAAACATACTTAGTCAATTTCTAATAGAACGTAATAGCCACGCCAAGATATTAGTAATGTAACATTAACATTTCATTTTTGCGACATCGTTGCTTTTACCGCCACAACAGGGCCAAAATTTCTAAAAAATGTTAAAAATTAAAGTTTTTCATTTTTTCAATTTTCTTAACTTTTGAAATGTTTTCAGATTTTTTACATTTCTAATAGGCTGGGAAAGGCATTTTATGTTGTTAATTTCATGCATATTGTTAACCATGATCACTGTAATTCTATAAAAAAAATTGCTCAATGATAGAAACACCTGCAGCTGCTGCCTGCACGTAAAATTAATTTCTCGCTGCTAGAGGGCCACGTTTCACTTTGTTCGGTTTTATTTTTTTTTATTTTTTTTATTTATTTTTTTTTTATTTATTTATTTATTTATTTTTTTTTTTTTTGTAATGTACTCCTTTTACTCTATACTTTGATGGCCCTAAAGATAGAAATATCTGCCAGGTTAAAGAGGTGGCAAAGTTTCATATTTGAGAAGTCAAGGAGGAACATATCTCTTTGTACTAGAACCAGGTCTGAATTATTTTCGTCATTTGACCCCATCGTCTGGCAAGGCGACTTCTGTATGCAATGACATTATAGATTTTTTGAAGAAAAATGAAATCCCGACTGGAATAATAATTGCAGTTGAATTTTGCGGAACTGTCTTCAAAACAGGATGCAAAGGTGGTGTTATAGTAGGATTAGTTGAGAACAACTTTTAAAAAACCATTTTATTGGCTTCCTTGACCTCACTTCAATGAGCTTCCACTGAGACATCTTTTCAAACATCTTGATGACAAAAAACAGGTTCTCTATCATATCGTGGCCCAATTGGTTGATCTCTTGCGATTTGCGAATTATTACCAATTGCAAAATTTAAGCCAATTTAATCTGATCACCTAGCTGTTGATAAAGATGATTTGTCAATTGAGCAGAAGTATATGTCTGAAATATTGCAAGCTCTTTCAACACGCGTGTATACAGTTGACCTTTTTTGCTGAGTCCCTGGACAAATATTTCACGCAAGGTGGATCATTACTGCTATTCGAATTTTGAGACTTTACGTTAGAACAAAGAAACCCTCTTCTTAACTTGTCATACTCTTTGAGTACATCCTGAAAATGTACTGCATCAGTTGGTTCACAATTAAAATGAATCACTCATGTTTTCCAGAATCTGTGCACTATAGTTAGTAACTTACGTTACTTGACAGATAATCTACGAAAGATTATAGTTGCTCTATTTTCACGAAATGACTATTTCGCAAATCATACAAATAGCCTCTTTGGAATGATAGCATATGAAGAGGAGAACATCAGGGGCCCAACCATGAAGAAAATTGCAAAAGCACGAAGTTCTGTGGACTAGAATAGTGCCATCCGTCACTTCATCATAGCACACTTCAACACTGAAGCTTAAAATTGTATGGCTTTAGTCTACTGACAAAACTGAAAACTAACAGAACCACCTGTTATGGTTTCTTTATCGACTAAAAACGCTGGTGCGTTTAAAAAGTTCGATTAAAGATACCAGCTATTATAACTTTCCTTGTCCCACTCAATCAATAGAAAGATGCGTGAAATTATTCATTGAAAAACTGATAAAGTTTTTTTAGTAGAACAGAGGGAGGGTCACATCTGATCAGTTTTGGTCTCTCGAGAAATAAAGGCTTCATCAGAAAGCAAGTTATATTATAAAATTCATTTACATTAAATTCTTCTTCATTTTAAGTTTATTTAACCCGTTTCGGTTAAACATCTCTATATTTTAATTAATAAAATACTAAAACAGTTTGCTCATTTTATATAATTTTTGTGGCATGAATTGGCTGTTATGAAGTAAAACATCAGTAGATGAAGCGATCGTCAAGAAAAATGAATGATTAACTTTATTTTCAAGTCTATTACAAATAGTTATAAAAAATTATGATATATTAATAGATATAAAGTAAAATTATTTATTTCTAGACATATTATAGAAATTATAAAAATTTAGAAAAAAAATGAAAAATTGAAATTTTTGAAATTTTTACAAAAAATATGTTTTTTTTTTTTTTTTTTTTTTTTTTTTTTTTTTTTTTTTTGCGGCAAATAAAGATATGATTTCATCATAATGAACATTTACCGGGACATTTCTCATATCTTCATGTAGCTATTGCGTTCTATTAAAAATTGTATTGGTATGTTTGGATAATTTAAAAAAAAAATGATAAAAAAAAACACGTTTTTTGCGATTTTTTGAAACTTTGGCCCCCTTGCGGCGGTAAAAGATATTAACCGATCGATGTAATATTTTAGAAATTTATTCTGCATTACAAAAGGCAACTTTTCCGCGCTATTACATTTCGATTATAAAAATTTCGGTTTTTTCGACCCACCCTAATATATATATTATGCGGCTATTAATTGCTACAATAACATGATGAGAATAACTACTAATCGTTTAATAATGTGAAAAAAGCACAGAAAACAATCTGTTTGATTCAAATGAGAAGAAAAATATTTTAATCCCTTTTACATTTATTCCTATAGAATGTATTTCCATTCCAAATAAAATATACATTGTGACTTTCTTTAATGAAATAGTTATGGCAATAATTTTTCATGCCAGAAATGTTTAAAATATTTTTATACCGCTGATTTTATGCAGTGAATCCATTAATAACAAATTGTAAAGTCTATGAACTTAAGTATTAATTTCAATTTGTCAAAAAGCTTTCTTTGCGCTGTATCTTTTCTGACATAAAAAATTATACAATATTTTATAGAGAAGGAAAACGTTTTCTACAAAACTACCAAATTCTTTTCCTTTAACCTTTAGTAAATCGTTTGGAAAATTATTTATAGATTAGACTACGGGGGAAAAAAGTATCCTCTAACCACCTAATCATTACGGCTCATTAGTTACATGTAGTTTGATAAAAGTTTTGAAGTTTTTTCCGTCAACTTTACGCCCAAACAAAATGCTACTTTCAGTTTTAGAAATAATAATTTCTCAGATATATTTCTTAGCAGTATCTTTGTGATTTAAAAAATATCCCCTTTTTTCCTATTGGAAACATCATGCTTTTCACAGATTTTCGGAAAAAAATTTAGTTTGCAGATCGGTGTGCAGAAATGATTTCAACATTTTTTTTTAAATGCAAATACACATGTTCAGAATAGTATTTTCAATATTATCTAGAAACATTTTTTAGGAATATCTTGAAGTAAAAACACTGATTGCGCAAAAATGTGTTAAAAATAAAATAATATCCTTTATTACGTTCGGCTTATATGTGAATAATTAAAACGGTTTTCATATCCCTATTTACTGCTTGTAATTGTTAAAAAAAATGAGACTGAATACTAATTCTTTAATAAGGTAAAACAAGAGAGCAATGTATGATATTCGTGTAATCGAAAAAGCTCATAATATAACTTGTATAATGCGATTATCGTTCAATTAATTAGTGAAATAAAATAAAATAAATTTTGGAGATCATTCGTTTTAAGTTTATATAAAAAAAAAACCTGTGCTTTAAGGATATAAAATAAATTTCTATTTAGTGTAGATAGAAATATTTTAAACTCTGTAAATATTTTTATGGTGCACAAAATTATTATAATAAATTTGAAAGTGTACCAGTATATGAACATTGAAATAAATTGTTTATTTTAATAAAACAAATTGCAAAAAATTAAATACATTTATTATATATATATAAACATATACTGTACAAAAAAAAAAAGTTTTTCTTAAAGCGAAAATTCAGCATATCAATACTGAATTATATTTTTCCTATTTATTACATTTCTCAGGTAATTAGCATTAAAATGTAATTATTTAATAATATTTTTTTTCTGCAATGGTTTTTAGTCTACACTACTGAACTTTTCACATATATACCATATTTACTGAAAGAAATTTAAAAAGAAATATTTAAAGGGAATTTTATATTAACCATTAAAACTGGAAAGACCGTATTGTATTTTCATACCGAAATTTATAACAATTAATTCAATACATTCCAGTGACTAATTGTCAACACAACAGTTACAATGTAGCACAGAAGGTAATTTTAGAGACAAAAAGTTTTAAAGAACCTGGTAAGCAAGGTAAAAACCCATAGTGGCGCACATGATACGTATAGTGATTAATTGTTGAAGCTTGGGTTTCTTAGTGTGTGAGGAAAAAAAAAGTTTATTTGCGCTAATGGGGTTTTGTTTGCATGACATAGAAAATATGTTACCCGTACTGTGGCTGACAAGACTAAAAAAAAAAAAAAAAAAATTTCAAGCTTCTATATGTGGAAATTTTTGAAATGACAAATAATAACATTGAATGGAGTTTTTGATCTCAGGTTTTATCAAACGTGGGATCATACTGCATGCTATATAAGAAGTTTTTTAAATGGCATAATTTAAATTTCAGTGATTTTAGACCTTTCTCTGCACTATTTATAGATGAGTTGTTTTGTTCAGAAAACAAAACTGTATTCAAGACCCACTAAAATACACGCACGCGTCAATTGCCCGCTATAAACACCACGTGCACAACTTTTGAACCATATCATTCACACAAAGCACTATACCATTTATAATGCTATTGTTTTCAACCTTCCAAGAAAATGTGTTTTGTATTATTTTTAGCAAATGATGTGACTTTGCAAATCTCCGCTGGTTGGTACCATTACACATAAATACCAAACAATGCTAACAGTGAACAGTGAACAGCAGTGCAGTTCAATGGGATACCTAGTAGCAGTGCTACTCCACTCCCTGTAGATGAGTAAGTGTATAGCAAATCCTAGAGGAGCCATGAGGAAAGAGTTTAAGCGTAGTACATAGTACTACAATAAAAAATAGAGAAGATAAAAATTTTTAAAAAAATTTAAAAATATGGAGAGGCTGATATATTTTTCTGTCATAATATCTATAATATCTGTATAATTTTTTCGGTATCAAATTATATTATTGTCATATTAAATGGATTAAATTGAAAAGTTTGTAAATAAAATATAAAAATATTTAAATAATTATTTTGCTAATCATATGTTTGCTAATCGTATGCTTCGATGCTAAACTGAAATAACAATAGTGTATTCAAACAAGTATTACAATTCATAAATCATTTGTATGTTTTAAGAATTCTTTTTTTTATATAAATTTACCTAGAAAAAGCCTACAAACAAGTATTTGTAAGTTTTAAGAATTCCCTTTTTAACATATAAATTTACAAGAAAAAGCCTACAAACAAACACACATATTTAACCATTTTTACAAGAGATTATGGTATATTAAGTGATTTATATCATGTTTATAAATATTCCATTGTTAATCATTTCCTTTTAAAGACAACCTTATATAGGTGGAACAAAATAAAAAAAAAACATATACGTCTTATGAACATCAATCTGCAAAATATTGATTCAAATATTTGTAGTTATTTTCAGAATTTTAAATAAGAATTAGTTTTGAAATTAGTACGCAAAGAGAATGTATTTCCTTATAATGTACTCAAATATAATTTTTCTAAAACCATAATGAATTAAAATAATAGATTTTGCATAAATTGTATAATTATTTCACATAATAGAAGTAATATACATTTAGAAAATTTAATATTTTGAAAAATTATCTTGTTAACTTTGCTATTGCTTTAGAAGTTTAGAACAACATCTTATAATAATACATGCAGTCACCATAATATTTAACACGGGAATATGAATGATAGCACCTTTTAATTCCGCTTACAGTTTTTGTAAGCCATGTACATCAACAATACATCCATGCTACGATAATCTCTGATTTTTATGTAGAAATTAGTAGGTGAGAAAAACCATAAAAAACATATCGCATCCAAATTCGCTTTTTAATCATATCGTCTTATATTAAACATATAACTATATATTAAGAAGTAAAAAAAAAAAAAAAAAATCTTGAGACATATTTTTTCGTAATTCAATAGACCCATTAAAAAACTTGCTCTAAATTTGGGAAAAAAATTATAGTTTGAATTAGTTTTATAATAAAAAAAATGTAAAACAAAATAAAAAGTATTTTTGAAATGAGGGAAAGTGAATTTCAAATATAATATAAATTAAAATAGCCAACCTTAAAACACAGCTGTACGATAATTTTACAACGGAAAAATGTTCATAGGAAACAGCGACAGTTATTTAGAAAGATAAACTCTAGTTGCATTGATAAGTAAAATTCTCTAACCAATCTACGTACCTATGTATTACAATATTCTCAGAGGTGACTCATAAATACTCATCATTGTCCAGAGTGAAAGAAAAGAATATTTTTCATATCTTGTAGAATGCATTCTAGATGTTGCTTTTTCGCTCTAGGCAAGTTACTTTTGCCATAATTGGAGTAAAGAAAAATAGGTCCTTGGAGCATTTCAGTTAGAGATTATCCAGAAAGCTTTATGTTTTTTCTCCTTTTTTGTTAATATATCAATTACGCTTGTTACAAACAAAATATTTTTAGTTTCTAAAGTGCGGTTTTTATAAACGGTGGTATTTTCTTTAAAAAATAAAGGAGAAAAAATGAAAGATATTTCATTGCGCTTAGAGTTATAATAAGGCATGTTTATAATACATTTATGTTACGATAAACTGTCATTTTTATGTAGAAATTAGTAATTAATTAGAAAAAATAGAAAAATATCGAATTCAAATTAGCTTTTTTATCCTACCGTCTGATATTAAACGTATAACAAATTATTAAAATGTAGGGATAAAGATTGTTGATACACATTTTTCTTAATCCCACAGACAAATTTAAAAAACTTGCTCTGAATTTTAAATACTATTTATAGTTTTAACTAATTTTATGATTAAAAATATATGCAAATATAAATAAAGAGTATTTTTGTAATTAGAAGAAAGTGGCTTTCAAGTATAATTTAAATTAATATAACCAACCTGAAATTACTGCTGTACCATAAATTTACAATGGAAAAAGTTTCCATGAGAAACATTCATTTACGACAGCTATTTATAAAGATTTTAAAAAAAGAACTATAAAATGTATTTATATTTGTAATTAATTTTATAATACAAAATATGTACAGAAATAAATAGAGAGTAGTTTTGTCGTCAGAGAAACTGGATTTCAAATATAATTTAAATTAAAACAATCAACACGAAAACACAGCAGTACAATGATTTTACAGTTGAAAAAAGACCATAAAAATATGCATTTACTACAGATATTTAGAGGGATAAAAATAAACTTTAAAAGTATTTATAGTTTAAATTTGTTTTATAATAAAACTAGCAGGCTATGCCCGCTACGCTGGTCTGTTTATCCAAACGAATCTTGAATCAAACTAAATGTGCAGACAAATTTTCCGCTATTAAGATCTCAACCCTTTTAATTGATCAATCACAGTAGGATTTGGTAAAGAATGATATTACAATATGCAATGTAATAAAACAAAACCTGAAAAATTATTTAACTAATACAGCAAACAAACAAACTGACAAAATCCATCCAGTAAAACTTTTTTTAAAGGCTGATCTTTCATATTGGGATCCATCTGTTTATAGAACTTTCTCCCCATAATTCTATAACTAAGGAAAGTGGAATGATACGCAATAAACTAAAACTTCCCAAACATTGTCTAATCAACAAAGCAACTATTATCAATATCCGCCATTTAGAAGTTTTTGAAAAGTCTAATCTTTCATAATCGGTTTCACATGATTATGGAACTTTCTGCCTTTATTTTATGACTAAGCAACGTAGCACAATATGCAAAATACTAAAACCATATCTGAATAGGTATGGAACTAACAATGGAATTCCTATCAAAATCCGTTCTGTAGAACTTTTTAAAAATGCTAAACTTTCATAATCTGGTTCAACTGATTATAGGACTTTCCACCACATCTCTACTGTTAAGAAATGCAGAAGGGTATAGTATATACTAAAACCCTGCCTGAAACATTATCTAACTAACAGTGCAAATTCAATCGAAATCCATTCTGCTGAATCTTTTAAAAAGACTAATCTTTCATAATCGGGTTCGTATGATTATCTAACTTTTAAACATAATTATATGTATAAGCAACGTACAAGGATATGTTATATGCCAAAGTCTTCCCTGAAAAAGTATATAACTATCATTTAGATTCTCCTCAAAATCAAGTCAGGTGAGCTCAAGTTATATGCAGCCGGGACGAATTTCCCATTTGCATTTTACTTTCGTATATATAGTAGAAGCAGAAGTAAATAGATCGATAAGAATATTGAATCTTAAAATTTATGAAACTGTAAGTTATTCATCGTTGTCTCTGCTGAATAATTTTAAAGACTTTTCAGTCGTCGAGTATTGAGATTTACAATTATGTCTGCAACAATTCTATTTCATTTTGAGCCAAAATATTCTCGGTAAAATGAGCATATTTGGTGTGGGTTCCGATATTATAAAATATTTTTTTTTCAAAATCGCCATTTAAACTACGCACATGAAATTCTAAGTGTCTCTTAGCACTGCAGTAAACGTTTCGCTTTTTAATCAGTGAAAAATGAAGTTATGACTTAATTTTATTTAATAATAAAAAATACTTTTAATTTAAAAAAAACAGTTAATTAAATTTTTTTGCAGTGTTACGATTGAATAATGATTAAAGCCAAAAGAAATTCGCATTCAATAAATAGCAAGCCACAATGTTTGGCACAGTTTGCAATTAAATTTGGTACTTTTCCACTATAGGCGCCTTGGCGTTTTTTTAAATAGCTTGGCGCAATTCGGACATCAGAAAGAGAGATTTATTGCTAATTGATATAAACAGTTAAGAAAACCAACTTGATGAAATTTTTGTTTGTTTATATGTGTATATTATTAATGTTTTTTACATACAAATTACGGTACTACTACTTAGTTATCCCGTCGATCAAAAATCTATAGCCAAACTATAAGATTAAATGCCAATAATGGTTGATCATAAATGTCACATACACTTGACTTTAAGCAAGTTACACGTATTTACGACATCAAGTGATTTTTATTTCGACGTTACAGTTGTATTTTTATTAATTTTATACTAATTTATTTGTTCTTTCGTTATTTAAAATAAAAATTATGTCAATTTGTATAATTTGGCGATTTATATAATTTAGCGAAATTGTTCAACAGGATAACTAAGTAGTACCCAAATTACTGCTGTTTCCATATAAAATTAGATAAATAGCATCTTTATGTTAAATAAATTATACAAACATAGAAAAAAATGCTTGTGTATATGAAATGAAACAACGAATTGGTTGACAGAAAATATGTTGCCAAATTTCCTTCCCCGCCAATGCTATTTTCTCTATTTCGCCAAGAACCCTATACTGGAAAAGTACCAAAATATGTTTGCACGTTTAGGATTGAAATAAATGGCGCAATAGAATACATTTTGGTATGGTGTTGGTATATCGTAAATGTAGCAAAATGTCTCCAAAAAACTATTTCTCAAATTTCGCCAATTCTCTGTAAATTCGGTTACAGAATTGGTTCACTTTAAAAACACAGAATCAATTTTAACCTTTTCCTAAGTTAATTGTGCGTCGAACCACGCCCGGTAACATACGCCATTTGTCTGTAGGCTCAATTATGTAACTTATCTGTACCTAATATGCCAATTGTCTCTGGACTCGATTACGTAATTTATCTCCTTAATTAAGGCATACTTTAAAAACTACATCTACTTTCCAATTTTCCTGATTTTAGATCAATGGGTATTGTTAGATGTTATAAAGCTTGGGGCAATTCGGGCTTCAGAAAGTGAGATTTGTGACCAAATGATATGAACAGCTGTGAAAACAAATAAAATGAACTTTTATGCTTTTTAAAATATGTATTCCTATATATAAACCTTTTATTTATGAATATTAGTATTTTTGTTATTTATATACAATTTACTTCTGTTTTTATATAAAAAGAGATAAGTGTCTTCTTTATAGTAAATAAATTCTATAATTATTGAACAGAAAATATGCATTAAAACTTTCCTTTTCTCTCCAAACCCATTTCTTCCACTTCGCAAAGGAAAAATTTGAAAATTACAGAATTTACCCCCTTGCACTATGACTAAACAGTGTCGAACAATACATTATATACTAAAACTATCTCTGAAAAATTGCCAAACTAACAATGCAAATTCAATCAAAAACCGTTTATTATAACTTTTTTTAAAGGCTAAATTGTGATAATTGAGTTCACCAGATTACAGAATTTTCCCCAAAACTGTATGGCTAAGCAACGTAGAAGGACAGGGTTTATACTGAAATCTTTCCTTGAAAAATATCTAATTACAGTCCAAGTTCCATCGAAACACATTCGGCAGAATCTTTTATAAAGGCTAATTTTTCATTATCAGGTTCATCTCATAAAAGAACTTTAAACCATAATGCGATTCCAAGCAACGTAGAACGACGTGTTACGCACTAAAACCTTCCCCGAAAAATTACCTATCTAACAGTGTAAGTTCAGCAAAACCCAAGTTCTAAGCAGCCGGAATGAAATTTCCATTTGAATTACACACACACACACACATATATATATATAAGTAGAATTAGATTTTTCAAAAAATGCAGTCGTCTACTTGAAAAATAACCAATATTGAAAATGCGCTCAAACCGAAGCCACGCTTGTGCATTTTTGGCTTAAAATTAAATTGTTTGGCGATAAAATGAAATCGTAAATAAACAGACAATATGAAACTCACAAGTACCGTCATTTTTATAATTACATCTGCTAGTTTCTTCTGAAAGTCACATGATGGATGAGTTAAATAAAATAAAAAGTAAATTATAAAAAAAAAATCTAAATCAAAAACAAAATTGTCACTCAGATATTATCTTATCAGATTTGCTGATGCATTTTTTTTAACCTGACGCAAGCGATAAATTGCCAGATATAGTTTAAAACTGCAATCTTTCATATTGAATAAATTTTTAAGCATTAAAACATTACCTTTCATTTTTAAATTCGATATTGTCGTTTTATAATATTGCCACTCGTCAAAACTATTTTTCTTTTCTCTTTTTTTTTCTTTTAAACAAAATTAATAAAAGTTTTCTTCCGATATGTACAGCCATTTCAATACGAATACCATATCAACGAAATTTATCGCCAATAAAATAACATTAACCCTTTCGCCCAAAATAACACAACTTTCCATCATAATTCTATAACTATTCTAGGTAGAATGATGTGTTATAACTTAAAACCTTCCCTGAAACAATACCTATCTAACGGTATAGATTTCGTAAAAATCCATGCAGTAGATCTCGAAATCTAGGCGTTCGGAACGAAATTTCCGTTTGGACTTTATATATATAATAGATAATATAATAGATAATAGATTTTATATATATATAATAGAACAGATAATAGATTATGTGTTATGAACTATCTCAAAGTTTAAAACAGATCGCATTGTTAGATTTCCTAATTTTAACAATATCGCGTTATGTTAGTTCCACATTCCACCACAGGGAGCGCACTCTATTCTTAACGAAAGCGTATCTGAACGAAACTCCTTCATGCAACCTTTCCGTAGATACATGAATCGGGAGGGTGGCGGTCTTAACCAATAATTTAAGATAATTGCTGAAATTACTACGAAAAATATTTTAAAGGGGCTCTACGCGGTCCCCTAATAAAGTTAGAGGAAATCGGAAGACGGCAAAATAATCGCGGGGAAAAGTTTGCTTGTGTGCTTCGGAGCTACTTTTGGCGCGAGATCTAAGCTCTACGACCAATAGGAGCCCAGATATTTAAGGAAATATGAAGTAACAAAGTTCAAAATAATAGAATTTTCCGTAATAATTCTATAACTAATCTAGGTAGAATGATGTGTTATAGCTTAAAACCTTCCCTGGAACGATACCTATCTAACGGTATAAGTTCCGTCAAAATCCATGCGTTAGAACTCGAAATCTCGGCGTTCGGAACGAAATTTCCGTTTGGATTTTATATATATAATAGATAATAGATAATAGAATAGATAATAGATTATATATATATATATAATCGAATAGATAATATATTGTGTGTTATGAACTATCTCAAAGTTTAAAACAGATCGCAATAATAGATTTCCTAATTTTAACAATATCGCGTTATGTTATTTCCACATTCCACCACCAGGGAGCGCACTCTATTCTTAACGAAAGCGTATCTGAACGAAACTCCTTCATGCAACCTTTCCGTAGATACGTGAATCGGGAGAGTGGCGGTCTTAACCAATAATTTAAGATAATTGCTGAAATTACTACGGAAAATATTTTAAAGGGGCCCTACGCGGGCCCCTAATAGAGTTAGAGGAAATCGGAAGACGGCAAAATAATCGCGGGGAAAAGCTTGCTTGGGTGCCTCGGAGCTTCTTTTGGCGCGAGATCTAAGCTCTACGGTCAATAGGAGTCCAGATATTTAAGGAAATATGAAGTAACAAAATCCAAAATAACAGAATTTTCCGTAATAATTCTATAACTAATCTAGATAGAATGATGTGTTATAGCTTAAAACCTTCCCTGAAACGATTCCTATCTAACGGTATAAGTTCCGTAAAAATCCATGGGGTAGAACTCGAAATCTCGGCGTTCGGAACGAAATTTCCGTTTGGATTTTATATATATAATAGATAATAGATAATAGAATAGATAATAGATTTTATATATATATATAATAGAATAGATAATAGATTATGTGTTATGAACTATCTCAAAGTTTAAAACAGATCGCATTGTTAGATTTCCCAATTTTAACAATATCGCGTTATGTTAGTTCCACATTCCACCACCAGGGAGCGCACTCTATTCTTAACGAAAGCGTATCCGAACGAAACTCCTTCGTGCAACCTTTCCGTAGATACATGAATCGGGAGGGTGGCGGTCTTAACGAATAATGTAAGATAATTGCTGAAATTACTACGAAAAATATGTTAAAGGGGCCCTACGCGGGCCCCTAATAGAGTTAGAGAAAATCGGAAGACGGCAAAATAATCGCGGGGAAAAGTTTGCTTGGGTGCTTCGGAGCTACTTTTGGCGCGAGATCTAAGCTCTACGACCAATAGGAGCCCAGATATTTAAGGAAATATGAAGTTACAAAGTTCAATATAAAAGAATTTTCCGTAATAATTCTATAACTAATCTAGGTAGAATGATGTGTTATAGCTTAAAACCTTCCCTGAAACGATACCTATCTAACGGTATAAGTTCCGTCAAAATCCATGCGTTAGAACTCGAAATCTCGGCGTTCGGAACGAAATTTCCGTTAGGATTTTATATATATAATAGATAATAGATAATAGAATAGATAATAGATTTTATATATATATATAATAGAATAGATAATAGATTATGTGTTATGAACTATCTCAAAGTTTAAAACAGATCGCATTGTTAGATTTCCCAATTTTAACAATATCGCGTTATGTTAGTTCCACATTCCACCACCAGGGAGCGCACTCTATTCTTAACGAAAGCGTATCCGAACGAAACTCCTTCGTGCAACCTTTCCGTAGATACATGAATCGGGAGGGTGGCGGTGTTAACGAATAATGTAAGATAATTGCTGAAATTACTACGAAAAATATGTTAAAGGGGCCCTACGCGGGCCCCTAATAGAGTTAGAGAAAATCGGAAGACGGCAAAATAATCGCGGGGAAAAGTTTGCTTGGGTGCTTCGGAGCTACTTTTGGCGCGAGATCTAAGCTCTACGACCAATAGGAGCCCAGATATTTAAGGAAATATGAAGTTACAAAGTTCAATATAAAAGAATTTTCCGTAATAATTCTATAACTAATCTAGGTAGAATGATGTGTTATAGCTTAAAACCTTCCCTGAAACGATACCTATCTAACGGTATAAGTTCCGTCAAAATCCATGCGGTAGAACTCGAAATCTCGGCGTTCGGAACGAAATTTCCGTTTGGATTATATATATATAATAGATGTATGTACAGAAATAAATAAAGAGTACTTTTATAATTATAAAAAAGTGGATTCAAAATATAATTTAACTTAAAACAATCCACTCGGAAACAAAGAGATTCAATAATTTTACAACGGAGAAATGTCCATAAGAAACATTCATTTACGACAGCTATTTACAAGTATAAAATCTAGATATCTTTTATAAGTAAAATTCTCTAACCAATCTTACTACCTATGTATTATAGTATGTCTCAGAGGTAACTCATAAATACTAATCTTTGTCCAGAGTGAAATAAACGAATATATTTCATGTCTTGTAGAAAGCATTCTAGATGTTGCTATTTCGCTCTAGGCAAGTTACTTTTGCCATAATTGGAATGCCGAAATAGGTCCTTGGAGCATTTTAGTTTGAGCTAATCCAGAAAGCTTTATTTTTATTTTTTTCCTTTATTGTTAATATATCAATTACGCTTGTTTTAAACAAAATATTTTTAGTTTCTAAAGTACGGTTTTTATAAACGATTCTCTTTCAAAAATTAAGTATTTTCTTTAAAAAATAAAGAGGAAAAAATGAAAGATATTTCATTACGCTTAGAGTTATAATAAGACAAGTTTATAACACATTCATGTTACGATAAACTGTCATTTTTATGTAGAAATTAGTAGATAATAAAAAAAAATAGAAACATATCAAATCAAAATTAGCTTTTTAACCCTACCTTCTGATATTAAACATATAACAAATTATTAAAAGGTAAGGATAAAGATTGTTGACATATATTTTTTTGTGATCCCAAAGACAAGTTTGAGAAACTTGCTCTAAATTTTAAAAAGTATCTATAGTTTTAACTAGTTTTATAATAAAAAATATGAGCAGACATAAATAAAGGGTATTTTTGTTATTAGAGAAAGTGGATTTCAAATATAATTTAAATTAATATAACCAACCTGAGAAAACAGCTGTGCGATAAATTTACAACGGAAAAAAGTCCCTAAAAATAATCTTTTACAACAGCTATCTATAAAGATAAAATAAAAACTGGAAAAAAAATCTATAAAATGTATTTATAGTTGTAATTAGTTTTATAATATATATATATATATGTACAAAAATAAATAAAGGGTACTATTGTCAGCAGAGAGAGTGAATTTCAAATATCAATTAAATTAAAAAAACAAACAGGAAAACACAGCTGTACAATGATTTTACAATTGAAAAAAAGACCATTAAAACATTCAACAGCTATTTAGGAGGATAAAAATAAACTACAAAAAGTATTTATATTTTTAATTTGTTTTGTAATAATAAATGTGTACAAAGTAAATAAAGAGTAATTATAATAATTACTCTAATTAATAAAGTATAATTATAAAAAGCGAATTCAAAATATAATTTAACTTAAAAGAATCAACACGAAAACACAGCGGTACAATAATTTTACAACGGAAAAATGTCCA
The DNA here is from genome assembly GCA_963932465.1 of Maratus speciosus. Lineage (NCBI taxonomy): Eukaryota > Metazoa > Arthropoda > Arachnida > Araneae > Salticidae > Maratus > Maratus speciosus. Next base: position 536,711,669 of record OZ010786.1, on the reverse strand, counting down.
TAAGAAACATTCATTTACGACAGCTATTTACAAGTATAAAATCTAGATATATTGATAAGTAGAATTCTAACCAATCTTACTACCTATGTGTTATAGTATGTCCCAGAGGTAACTCATAAATATTCATCTATGTCCAGAGTGAAAGAAACGAATATATTTCATGTCTTCTAGAATACATTCTGGATGTTGTTTTTTCATTCTAGGAAAAGTTAGGTCTGCCATAATTGTAATAAAGAAAAATAAGTCCTTGGAGCATTTCAGTTACAGCTTATCCAGAATGTTTTATATTTTTTTTCTCGTTTTAGGTAGCTTTCTTTACAAAAAAGCTACCTATTGCAGCCGTTCGGAGGAAAGCGATTTAAAAAAATTTTGGTATATTTTCATCGATCATGACCCCCAGACCCCGAAACCACCCTCCGTTCAAAATTGATATATATATATATATATATATATATATATATCTGACCTATGTCACACTGTAACTCCCGTAATTATGAACCGATTTCGATGTAATTCGGTGTGTACATAGTACATACCAATGTCTCGACCGAGTTCGTTGGCCAGCTTCATCCGCCGTTTTGTTTCAAAATGGCGGCCATTTAAAATTTTTAAAAAAATTTAAAACTTGAAATGTGGTACCAAAAAATTAAAAATGGAAAAGTATTTTTTTCTTATGTATTTGACCTTTATACAAAGATTCCGGAGCAGTTTTTGTTTCGTCTATATCTTAAAAAATGGCTGAGTTATAGCAATTTGAATTTCTAGCGTGGCCGACATTTTGAAACGTCCTGAATTTTGTCACGCGATAAAAGGCGTATTTATGAACCGATTTGGATGTAATTCGGTGTGTATATAGTACATACCAATCTCTCGACCGAGTTCGTTGGCCAGCTTCATCCGCCATTTTGTTTCAAAATGGCGGCCATTTAAAATGTTTTTAAAAATTTAAAATTTGAAATGTGGTACCAAAAAATTGAAAATGGAAAAATATTTTTTTCTTATGTATTTGACCTTTATACAAAGATTTCGGAGCAGTTTTTGTTTCGTCTATATCTTAAAAAAGGGCTGAGTTATAGCATTTTGAATTTCTAGCGTGGCTGACATTTTGAAACGTCCTGAATTTTGTCACGCGATAAAAGGCGTATTTATGAACCGATTTGGATGTAACTTCGTTTATACATAGTACATACCAATGTCTCGACCGGGTTCGTTGGCCAGCTTCACCCGCCATCTTGTTTAAAAATGGCGGCCATTTAAATTTTTAAGAAAAATTTAAATTTGAAATGTGGTACCAAAAATTGAAAATTGAAAAAATATTTTCTTCTTATGTGTTTGACCTTGATAAAAAGATTCGGGAGCAGTTTTTGTTTCGTCTATATCTTAAGAAATGGCTGAGTTATAGCATTTTGAATTTCTAGCGTGGCTGACATTTTGAAACGTCCTGATTTTTCTCACGTAATAACAGGCGTATTTATGAACCTACTTGGATGTACCTTGGTGTGTACATAGTACATACAAATATCTCGACCGAGTTCGTTGGCCAGCTTCATCCGCCATCTTGTTTCAAAATGGCGGCCATTTAAAAAAATTAAAAAATAAAAAAAATTAAATGAGATACCAAAAAATTGGAAAATGAAAAAGATTTTTTTGTATGTGTTTGACCTTAATACAAAGATTCCGGAACAGTTTTTCTTTCGTCTATATCTAAAAAAAAATGGCTGAGTAATAGCATTTTGAATTTCTCTTGTGGCTGACATTTTAAAACGACCTGATTTTTGTCACGCGATAACAGGCGTATTTATGAACCTATTTGGATGTAACTTGGTCTGTACATAGTACATACCAATGTCTCGACCGAGTTCGTTGGCCAGCTTCATTCGCCATCTTGTTTCAAAAGGGTTTCCATTTTAAAAAAAAATTAAATTTAAAATTCAAAATGAGGTATTAAAAAATTGGAAAATGAAAAATATTTTTTTTATGTGTTTGGCCTTGATACAAGGATTCCGGAGCAGTTTTTGTTTCTGAAAATTTGTTCTTTTGTTGATATCTTAAAAAATGGTTGATTTATAGCACATTGAATTTCTAGCATGGCTAACATTTTGAAACGATCTTGTATTTGTCACGCGATAACACACGTATTCGCCTATTTCGATGTAAGAAGGCATGTGGATAGTATACATCAACACCTCGACCAAGTTCGCTGGCCAGATTCATCAGCCATCTTGTTTCAAAATGGCGGCCATTAAATTAAAAAATATATATATATTTAAAGTGAGGTGCAAAAAAATTAGAAATTGAAAAAGGTTTCTTTCTTAAGTATTTGATCTTGATATAAGGATTCAGGAGCATTTTTTGTTTGTCTTTACATTAAAAAATGGCTCAGATATAGCAGTTTCAATTTCTATTGCGGGTGACATTTTGAAAAATCTGATTTTTTGCATGCGACAGCACTCCTATATATTAACCGATTCCGATGTGAGTGAGCATGTGCACAGCAATTACTAAGGTCTCGACCAAGTTCACTGCTTAGCCTCATCCACCATGTTGTCTTAAAATGACAGGCACTTTAAGAAATTGCCGAATTTGGCAGCCAAATATAAGTTACTTTAAAGAAAAGCAGCTTGGATAAAGCTGACTAATTTCGCGAAATTCTCATTCATTATATTGATAAAAATTAGTATTGAATCTCCTATATACGGTTTCCACTAAATTGAGCTTCGTGTGTTTGCATGATATAAGTTGGCTTTTTTAAAATAAGGATTATGAAAGCTACCTCTTCCTCCCGGCACTGGCCGGAAGGACTTTTTTGTTAATATATCAATTATGGTTGTTTTAAAGAAAATACTTTTACAATCTAAAGAGCGGTTTTTATAAATGATAAAGTGTTTTCTGCAAAAAATAAATAAGAAAAAATGGATTCTTTTACACCGAGATTTGTTTTAACAAATATCTTTCAAAAAAGGACTGATATGTGAAATTCTTAGAATAAATTATGCGTAGTAATATTCATAATGATAATAAATATTTTCCATCTCAGAGTTTTATAAATAGTTTATGAAAATTTTAATTATTAACATTTCAAAATCTTGTGGTTACTTACAACATTTGCATCCAATACATATTTTAATTGTGAACACATTTAACATGAAACACGCTAATATTCCGAGTTCTCGAATTGCATGTCGAATTGAATTTCGTCTACTTTATTTGGTGAAACTCGATGGAAACATTTGTGTAATTTTAATAGTAAATTTAAAAGTGAAAAGAAAATGTTTATAAGAATATACACTAACGGGAAAAAAATCGCAACATCAAGAAAAAAGTACTGTAAAGTAATGAAATTAGGATAACACATTTCGATATTTAACATGTTTAATTGATTAGACTTTCAAGATAACGGGTTAATTTAAGCTCAAGAAAATGCATTTTAAAAGTGAAAGGCTGTTACTTTAACAGCCGGTGCAACCTCCAGAATTTTGAATGCAAGTCTGCAAACGTGCTTGCATTGTGTCATATAGGTGCCGAAAGTCACTTTGTGGTATGGAGTTCCATGCTTGTTACCTGACTGCCAAGAAGGGTTAAGTGTTTCACGCGTATCTGGCTATGTGGATTTCTTTATACCCTCGAAACATCCCAACGGCTGCAAGAATTTTAATGAATGAGGTCTCTATCGATTCGTGTAAACCATCCGATGGTTATAGGCTAGTTATTGTTTTTATAAATTCAAAATGGCGGTAGAGACAAAAAAATTCGCACCTTATTGTGTGGCATATCATTGGATAGGTCTTTTAAAATGAAGACGATGTTTCATTGACTATTTTACAGTCAGAAGCTCCGTTTAAATATTACACAACCTGAACGTTGTGTAGGTAGCATCTCTAGCTTTACTGCAACTCTAACCATCACAGACATCTATAGGTCTCATCAAAACAACATTTATAGATAGGAACTAACAATTAAACACAACTTAAAAGTCATCAATACAAGTAAATAAAAAAATAGTTAAGTAATATAAAAAAATAGTTTCACTTTGATGAGAAATAATTAATAAGTTAACTTTTTACGCAGTCGGATTTTCTGATTTTATAAAATTAATTAATTATTTTACTTGTTAACTCAATGCGGTCAGTGCAGGTTGTGGATGATGGTGTAGTATTCGTCCAATGATATGTTTCATTTGAAGAAATATTTAAAGTCCCAAAAGTTTTTTTTTTTATATTGTGTTAAAATCAAACAATATCGAGATGCTGAAGTTTATCTCTCCTCTTAACTCAGATAAAATTTTAATAGGTAATTTTACCTATGAGTTTAAAGCAACTAGGTATAATATTTTACAGAAATTAAAAGCATTACAATTAAATAATAAAATACGACAGAACTTTCTTTATCAATATAATAGCTCAACTTTTGCTGAAGATTAATACGTCATAATGAAATTAAACCTCCCATCAAGAAATTTATAAAATAATAAATTTAAAACAAAAATTTCCAAACATGTAATCAAAATGTGCGCTTAAATAACTGAAATTATCAAAATCAAACTTCTGAAAGTACAACTGCTGTGTATCCTTTTTCTTCTATGACTTAAAAATGAAGTTCATCAAGAATTTTACATTTTAGGAGACTAATGTAGTATTATCATCGGAGAGAACATTTTGTATTTTTTTTTTATTTGAAGTTACGCTACTACAAAATTTCAGGGAACATGTTAATTTGAAATAGTTTTATGTAGAACATTGTCGTAGCTCTGCGAACACTGACTAAACTTTAAAATCAACACCGAGTGTGACTCGTGATAAGTAATATTTACGTTGTGAATGAATTACGAGCGTGACCCCTGATTAATCTACAAGGGATGGTGTTAAATAATCATTCTGTGTATATAACAAAATTAAATTAATAAATCCAGAAGGATTTAAATAGCCTGTTTCATCTATAACTTTAATTTAAAGTTAAGCAACAGTTTCACAATGTAAGAAACTAAAGTAATATTATCCTCGGAAAGAACATTTTCTATTTTTCTATTTTAAGTTATATTAGTACAAAATTTCAGAGAACATTTTAATTTGAAATAGTCATAGGAAATGTAGAAAAAAATTGAGCTCTTTCAGCCTTGACTAAACTTAGTCTTTTGAATCATGCCCAAATGTGACTCGTGATAAGTAAATTATACCTCGTGAATGAATTACGAGCGCGACTCGTGATTAATGCACACGGTATGGGGTTAACTAATCATTATGTGTATATAAATAATTTAAATAAATAAAACCAGAAGTAGTTAAATACCATTTTTCTGCTATAGCTTAAAGTTGAAGTTAAGCATTTTTTTTTCAATTTAGGAGAATAACGTAATATTATCCTCAGAATATGTATTTTTATTTATTTTTTAATTTAAATAGTACAATATTTCCGATATTTTTTTAATTTGAAATAGCTATAGGAAATGTAGAAATGGTTTTGAGCCCTGCGAACCCTGACGAAACTTAGTCTTTTAAATCATTCCCGTGTGAGTTGCAATTATTAAAATATGCCTTGTAAATCAATCACTAGCATGTGTCGTGATTAATGCACAAGGGATGGGGTTAAATAGTCATTCTGTTTATATAACTAATTTAAAGAATAAAACCACGAGGGTTTAAATACCCTTTTTCTTCTGTAACTTAAAGTTGAACTTCAGCAATAACTTTACAATTTAGGCACAAACATAATTTATCTTCGGAAGAAACATTTTTATTTTATTATTAGAAACATTTTTATTTTATTATTTTAAGTTAATACAAAAATTCAGAGAACATATTAATGAGAATTAGTCATAGGAAATATATATAAAGGTTTGAGTACTGCGAACCCTGAATAAACTTATTCTTTTAAATCATTCCCGAGTGTGACTCGTAATTAGTAAAAGAAGCCTCGTGAATGAATCACTTGCATGTCTCGAGATTAATTCACAAGGCATGAGGTTATATATCCATTCTGTGTATGTAACTAATTTAATAAATAAAACCACAAGGGTTTAAATATCCCTTTTCTTCTATAACTTCAAGTTGAAGTTCAGGAGTAATTTTACAATTTAGGGAACTAACGTTGTATTATCCTCGGAAGAAACGTTTTCTATTTTATTATTTAAAGTTAAGTTAATACAAAATTTCAGGGGACATATTAGTTTGAAATAGTCATAGCAAATGTAGAAAAAGTTTAGAGCCCTGCGAACCATGAATAAACTTAGTTTTTTAAATCATTCTCGAGTGCGACTCGAAATTAGTAAAATATGCCTTGTGAATCAATCACCAGCATGTCTGGTGATTAATGCACAAGGGTTGGGGTTAAATTATCATTTTGTGTATATAAATAATTTAATAAATAAAACCACAAGACTTTAAATATACTTGTTCTTCTATAACTTACAGTTGAAGTTCATTAATAATTTTACAATTTAGGAGACTAACGTAATATTTTCCTCGAAAGAAACCTTTTCTATTTTAATTATTTTAAGTTAAGTTAATACAAATTTCAGAGAACATGTGATTTTAAAAAAGTCATAAAGTCAAAAAAGTCTTAATGTAGAAACATTTATGAGCACTGCGAACCCTCAATAAACCCAGTCTTTAAATCGATACCGAGTGTGACTCGTGATAAGTTAAATATAGCTTGTGGAATGCATCACGAACATGACTCGTGATTAATGCACAAAGGATTGGTCAAAATATTCATTATATGTATATAAATAATTTAAATAAAGAAAACCACAAAGGTTTAAACATATCTTTTCATCGATAACTTGAATTTTACAATTTAGGAAATAAGGTAATGTTATGTTCGGGAGCAACATTTTATATTGCTTTATATTAAGTTAAGTTAATACAAAATTTCAGAGAACATTTTAATTTGAAATAGTCATCGGAAAAGTGGAAAATTTTATAAGCACTGCGACCCTTCACTAAGCATTGTCCTTAAGTCAATCCCGATTGTTATTCTTGGTAAGTAAAATATACCTTGTGAGTCGTGCATAATGTATGGAGTTAAATAATCATTCTATGTATAAAACTAATTTAAATAAATAAAACCACATGGGCTTAAACACACATTTCCTTTTATAACATGAATTTTAAAATTTCGGAACTAACATAACATTATTCTCCGAAAAAAAAATAACTTTTCTATAAAAACTTTTTCTATTTTGTTAATTTAGGCTAAGTTAATACATAATTTCAGACTAATTTGTTTTTCCCATAAAAGAATTTCTTGAATTATTTGAAAATTGTATAATATCCTCCTAACGTAAAGTACAAAATTTGAATATGTCTATTATTACATTGCATAGTAATAACCTAAAATAACTTTGCGTGCATTGGATATGAGGCAGTTAACATTCTGCTCAAGTCTTATCGGTTTTTCAAAGCAAGCCACTTAAAACGACAATGTATTCACTGCCAGAATTTTAAGTAGCACCTTATTTTAAATAAAATGCATATGTAATAGCATTTCTTTAACAAAATTTTTATTTTAATAAACAAAGTATTTCAAACACTTTATGCGTTAGTGGATGAAAAAAAAGAAAAGGAAACTTTTTTTCCTTAATATTTTCTAGACTTTTACAGCATTTTTTGCCCAATTTAAATGTTTTGGAAAGCATGTAATATATAAAATGCCTAATCAATTGACAATATTTAAAAATATATATAAAATTCATGAAACGATTGTTTTTTTTTTCCTTCAAACTAACGTTACTATCAGAAATACATATTTGAAAGCCATTCTGTTAATTCAATGAGTCAGAACATGTTTATAATAAAATAATGAAATAAATTTTGATATATATTTACAGTTTAATATATTGCATTGCTTTCGGTTTTTCCTGAATAGAATAATTTTGTCCATATAATTCAGATATATATATATATATAAATTACATGTATTTTTACATTTTTTATCATGCTTGATTTAAGAAATTTCATATTGGAGGAAAAAAAAAACATATTCGCGTTATTTGCTATGTAACTTTTATAATTGTCATTTAACAAACAATTTTAAAAACAAACCCTTACTAACAATTATAAACATATTAAAAACTTTATAAATAATCGTATTAAAAATCCATTGTAAAATTTTTATTTTAATAAACGAAGTATTTCAAACATTTTATGCGTTAGTGGATGAAGAAAAAGAAAAGGATAATTTTTTCCCTTAATATTTTCTAGACTTTTACAACATTTTTTGTCCAATTTAAATGTTTTGGAAAGCATGTAATATATAAAATGCCTAATCAATTGACAATATTAAAAAAAATACATATACAATTCATGAAAAGATTGTTTTTTTCCTTCAAACTAACGTTACTATCAGAAATACATATCTGAAATCCATTCTGTTAATTCAAAGAGTCAGAACATGTTTATAATAAAATAATGAAATAAATTTTGATATATATTTACAGTTTAATATATTGCATTGCTTTCGAGTTTTCCTGAATAGAATAATTTTTGTCCATATAATTCAGATATATATATATATATATAAATTACATGTATTTTTACATTTTTTATCATGCTTGATTTAAGCAATTTCATATTGGAAAAAAAAAAGAAAAACATATTTCGTTATTTGCTATATAACTTTTATAATTGTCATAACAATTTTAAAAACAAACCTTTACTAACAAATATAAACATATTAAAAACTTTATAAATAATCGTTTTAAAAATCCTTTGTATTACAATATTTTACACAAGTGCTAAAGAATGCGAGAAACAATTTACAAATTATTTGAATATATATACAAATTGGGACGTTGAGTAAGCTCCTCTGTCTTCAAGAACAAGTTAGTGCATTATTTAAAATAAAATAGTAACATGCATGTTACTGTAACTATTTATCCACTAGCCCCCCCCCATCTCTTGAGTCTATCGATTTGTAGAACAATTTTTTGGCAGCTTCAAAAGAATGGAAATGCTGCTCAACTAGGACATGTGACATCGATTGGAAAAAACTGATAATCGGAAAGTGCGATGTCTGCTCAATATGCGAGTAGTTTAGGACTTCCAATTTAAGCATTACCAATTAAGATTGCACGGGTTTTGCAACCTGTTGCGGTCTCTGCTGTTATAGCGGCACTTTTTTGTTCAATGCAAAACAACTATTGATGCGTTAGTGATTTTGTTTTGAATGTGTGTAATGAATTGTAGTGAATAGAGATCTCTCGTGATAGTTTCGCTCGGTTTCCAAAGTTCCTAATGTACTGCACTAAGATGGTCCCACCAAATGCGGAGCAGAATCTTTGAACAATGAATATCCGGCTATGCCGATGATATCGAATCAAGACCTGGTTTAACATGCGGGTTTTTACGCTTAAGTTTATTGTAGTGTACCCATTTTTTATCTCTCGGCTTCAACTCGCGTACCACCCAATGTCCTTTTTTTTTTTTTTTTTTAATAAATCCTGATGTTTCCAAACGTGTCAAACCTGTTGTTTAATCAACTCGTAATGATTATGAGATTTCAACTAGCATCTGAACTTAGTCTTACTGACGTAATGCCTCCAATTCTTCATCTTCAAAACTTTTCGGTGCGAAATATCGCTCTTAAACTTCAACATCAAAATCACTAATTTTTGAGCGGTTAAACCAATCTATACATGTTGAGACAGAAAATGATCGCTGCAAGTCTCAACAAGATCTCTGTGTGCCTCAGGTTCAGATTTTTTTTAATAAAGTTGTGCTTTATATTTCCCCGCAAATACTCCTTTCTGACACGAAATTTGACATGTTTAACAATATTTAAAAAATATTATTGACACTTCAGAGAAATGTCATACACTGAATTTCAAGACTATATTCAGTACTTCTTTATAAATGAGTTAACGTCTTAAACTACCTCATGCAATTCTGGTACCGCCATCTGTTGGAAAATAGCGACAACCTATTAAGCCTCCTAATTATGAATTGTGGCTGAATTTAGTATATAATTTTAGTAATAGGAAATCGATGATGATTTGTAATTATATAATGGATATATATATATACGTAAATATTACAGAAAACGAAGAAAAATTGTTGTAAGGGTAAATTATACATTAATGCATACATAAGATATTCTATTGAATCACAATCAGTAAAAATCATTTGCTAAATGTAAAATATATATATATATATATATATCCTGCCCATTACTTGTCACGAGCTACGTCTTCAAATGCGATTATTTCTTCCCTAAAAGTTTATTTTTAAAACACAACAATTTAGTTTCTTTCCAGAAAATTATTTTACATTTTTCTTAAAAGAAACTTTCTCTTGTTTGTTGTCGTATGTTAAGTAAAGTGAAAATTTTAAAGTAATGTGTGCTTTACCATAAAGGTATTTATAATTCTTTTTGAAATAGTTTCCACACAAAAGTAAGCACGAAATTTTAAAGTGAATTATTACATTTCACGATACTAATCTAAAATATCTTTCAGTACATTATATATGAGGCAGGTTACTTTCCGTTGAAGTATTATCGTGGGTTTTTTTTTTAAGTAAGACATTTAAAACGGCAATGTATTCATCACTAGAATTTTAAGTAGCACTATTTTTGAAAGGAATTGCACATTTAATGGGGTTTTTAATAGATTTTTTATGATAATGAAGAAAATTTTCTGCCACTTACCATGTCTGTTTTTAAAGACTTTTTCTCTTGAACTAGAGACTTTTTCTCCTTATTTTATTCCTTTCCTAAATGCAATTTACCTTTTAAGAAATTGAGAATTGAGAAACCTTAATAGAGATTATTTGATTGAAAAGGTTTTGATATAATATAATTACAATTAATTTGTATTTCCTTAAAGATATATATCCTCTAGCCATTGACGCATTGAAATATTTACACTTACAAAAGGAAAGTATCAAGAATTAAGAAGGTATTGTATTTAGGGAAAAAATTCCGCTATAGATAAAAGTATAACATTATGTGTTTTTTTTTTTTTTTTTTTTTTTTTTTTTTTTTTTTTTTTACAGGAGGTGTTGTTTGTTTATTACGAATTCACTTTATTTTTAACAATCCTATTCTTTAATTAACTAATAAAACACGTTTTTACTGTTACTTTATCTGCAGTTGGTTTCTGTAAAACCAACATGTGTTAATTTACGGTGTTGTTGATTATCTTAGAGATAATTAAATCAGTCAAAAACATAAACCAATCAAAAAAAAATATTTAACAAATACATAAACATTTTTCTCTTATTATATAATTAAATATAATTGCATTCCATTAATTTAAATAAAACCAAAAAAATTTGCTATAGAAATTCTTCGTGATTGTTAGCTAAATAATAATTTGCCATGTAATAAATGTTTATAGGGAGAAAAGTCAATGCATTTTTAAAAGGTAAAATGTGGATTTTAATTTAATGAAGGCGGTATTATGCAATATCCAGAATAAAACTATGTGACACATAAAATAATGCTTTCCTTCTGAAAAACAAACTACATATAATTAAATGTTATTATGTGTTATTAATAATAACGATTTTATTTTAAATAGTTCCTGTTTCAAAGCATGTAATTATTCTTTCAACAGTTCTTTTTTTAAATTATTTTCTATGATTTTAAAAACAATTTTGATCCTTCTAAAAATGTCAGAAGTCATGCCTTAGCTTTTACTGCAGACATTGTTTAAAACACATGCAATAAAGGATCATCATGTAGTGACCAATGTTATTAATTAAATGATTGTTCAATTAAAAAAAAATAATTTCTAAAAACTTTGCTTTTGGTTACATGACGGTTAATTTTTATTTTTTACAGAATGTTTTAACTGTATTTTTTTTTTTTTTTTTTTTTTGGGGGGGGGGGGGGAGGGTAGCGGTCTTACACAATATAACACAATTAAAATAGGTATTTTAGTAATATTGCTGAAGGATGAACTATGGATGGTATTATAATTCTTGGAGAATATATTTACTTGTTTTTTTTTTTTTTTTTTTTTTATCGAAATCTAACATTTATCGAAGTACGATGTGTGTTCTGTAATAACTGTGAATAAGAATTTGTTCACAGCAATTGTTTCTGACAGTATTTCTTTTACCATTCCAGCGGAAACAGAAATCGCTATTTACAATATTTCTTCTCTCTGATATGTCAGTTTTAGTAAACATTAAAGACTTTTTATTATTTCACAGTTCAGGAACCTTTGGAAATCCTTTAGATTTTAGGAAATGTGTAAATATTTCAATACTTATGTTAATTTATTTCTCTTCACATTTCCTTTAAAAAATTATTAAGTATATTAATATTTTAACCTGTTTTGTTAAAAAAAAATCATATTTTCTCTAAATGTAAGAAACGCTGTAAAAAATTCGAGTGGAAGTATTGGAAGATTGCACTTGGATGCATTAAATTCATGGGATACTGGCGGCTGGTGAAATGTTTTCTTATTAATGGCAGTCGACAAATCCAGCCAACTTACATAAAATTATTGGTATTAGCTGAGATTGGCTAACTCCAATTGAGACACAAGTATGCATTTTGCAATTGTATTATTAATCCGATGGTCATGGCGTAAGGGTAGCAAGGCAATGGATTTAGCAATCCGGTAGTTTCTCCATAAAAAAACAGAGCCAATTGCCGTTCTAAGCTGTTCATTCATCAAAACATGAAAACTCAAAAACAAGTCCAACATTATCAGATAATTCGTAAAGCCTCCAGGATGGGATATGGATAGATAGCTACATCGTGCTATAAGACCTTAGCCCCTTCGGGACCAGCGACTTTTACACATTTTATTTAAGTTACCCTTACTTAGCATTCTCAAAAATTCGCTAATTAATGAAACTAAATATTATTTTCCCTATTTTACTGGTGCCTAAAAAAATTATGTATGCTCTTTTTGAGGGTGCATATATGCACCCATGGTTCCGGACGGGTTAAAGGCAACTTTAGAATTCTATAAGTCTGTTAGACACTTGAACAAGATGAAAATCTGAGCTCCGAAGTCACGGCATATGTTTTATTTAGAACTCGCGGAGGGGACAGATCTCGACGTAGTACAGAAACGAACCAATCGGTGAAAGGCGCACTTCGAGCAACGGGCTGCTAAACTAATGGCGCGAGAGAGGGAGTGTCTTAGGAGAATGAATTCCATACCTGGTAACGTAGGGATTTAGGGGTAAAAATTCTAGCGTCTAAAGACTGCGGGAAAACTAGATTCGAGGAATTAAGAATAGAAATAAAAATAGTTAAATTGTTTTAAAAAACATCAGAAAATAAAAACTAGCGTCTCTCAGAATATTATAACTTGGGTAGCTCATAAAAATTTATGAATGTGTTAAAAGTTTTATGTTATGATTTCGAATAAGATAATTATTAACATACGCGTTTTAAATTTAAAGGAAATTATATAGGAATAAATTACAGATATTATTAAGAAATAGGGAGATAATGAATATGCCGGAAACTTGGAATAGTTTAAATGAATATTACAAAGTGAAATTTTTATATAACATGTATATGTGAATGTTTTAATTCGAAATAAATTGTTTTAAGTTTCATAAAGTATGACCCATAATTCTGGCTATATTTGAAATATAAATATTAAATAATTTTTGCATTTCTGCCATGTAGAAAATGCCACGAAATAGTTAATACCGAGAGTAATTTTACTCATATTGACGAGGTTCAAATATTTTATACTCGTACAAAAACTGACTAATTTCATTAAAACGGGAATTTAAAAGTTCATTGAATAGTAAACGTTGAATAAATCTTTAAAACTGTTTGTTATTTACCATTTTTCTGTCAGTAAGAAACTGCGCGCTGTGAGATATTTCACGAATCTAGCTGTCCAAAACTTGATTTCGAAAATTATTGCACACCAACAAAAAGATTGGTATAGAAATAAAGGCAACCTATTGAGGATCCATGTGATACATCTTTTTGCTCCCGCACATAAACAATGATATTTTTTGTATTATTCTCGAGTGCAATGGGATTTAAGTTGTTTCGAAAAGTGTGGTATGTCTTTTAAAATTAAATTACTTTGGGAAGTACATTATATCTATATGACATAAACAGTGAAGAAAAAGAGAAATAAATATATATGTATTTAATTATTAGCTTTAGTAAACTTAAAAATTATTTAAAATAAGTCATTTTTTAATTATTTTTATTTTTATATTTCTAAAACTCAAAGCTTTTATTTATATTTCCACACATTTCCAAGCAACATTTCTTTTTGTAATAACATGTCTAGACATTTATATTTATGTTTCTGTATGAAATATCCCTGGATATGTCTTCTTTTATAAATTAAAGCCATACAAATATTGCTGATCAAAATATTTCTCTAAGCGATCGAATGTGTTGCTTTTTAATTTATATTTATGAATTGAGCTGAAATTGGAAGCAAAATAATATGGGCAATAACAAAGATGTCACGTTTGTGTTTTTTGCCGATATTTGAATTTCAAAAAAAGCATTACAGATTGCTGTACCAAATGTTTAAAAATAACACAGTTTTCTTCTTTGTATTATCTTTAGCTTTTTTTTTCAAAATATCAAAGTATTTAATTATTATTTTTGGAAGTTTATTGTTCTTTTATTCAGTAGAGTTAAATTTACATATGTGTTTTTAAATGTTGTTGAAAAATTAAAGATTTTTTTTTTTTAATCAAGAGCTGGTTAAACATTTATCGATGCAATAACCACATTTTTATTCTGCAGAAATATTCTTTATAATTTGAGCTCACTTTATTCTAGAGCCAACAAATATAGATATAATGATTCAGAGATAAATATTTAACACCATACAGCATCACAAATTACCAAACATGCACAAAAAGTAGTATTCATTAAATCAAAATGTTGAAATTTAATTTTTAAAAATCCTTTCACCAGCTTAACACTATTTCTACCACAATTTTGTGCATACCCATTCTACCAGAAAGTGTCTTTTGACACCTTTGCGCTAGAATACAAATAATTGCCAAAACTGTTAGGATTTCAAATTATCAGTTAAATATAATTTTGAACAATATATTTATTAATACATGATGCGTATTTATTATAGATTAGTTAATCGCTTTAAAATTCTAGCTACATTCTACAATCTAAAGATATAAATATACATAAATGTAATCACACATGTTTTACGTCAACAGGAACAAAATATAAAAAAAAATATCATCTCCATCATTTTTTTAAATTTTTATTAGAAAATGCAACATTTTAATATTTAACAAACTTTCAGTCTCATGTATAAAAATTCAGTCTATGTAGCAACAATAACTACAATTAAAATAATCATAAAAACAGCATATGGTGTCAAAAGACACTTCATGGTAGAAATAGGTATTCCAAATGCACGTTTTTAAATCAAGTATAAGATGGAGGGCAATGATATCGTCGAATTAATTTAACTGCTATTGTGCGAAAAGTAAAAAAAAAATAATTGTTGAGAAATGATTGAACTTGGAGAATAATTTCAAGTTCAAATCCGAAAGTTGTCTTTTGACTCCTCCTGTTAGAAATAGTGTTAAATACACATTTAACTCATTTTAAAAATGTGAATTTATAAGGTAGACGCACAATTACTAATAAAAATACGATGAACACATAATTCATTAAAAGCGGCACTCTGGCATTTTTTTAAATTACGTGTTTATCTAGAAGAGTGATTTATAGAGTAGCAAAGGTCCGAGAATTTGGTAATTTTCGACGATATAAATGTGACTTAACAATACTTTTCTACAAAATTGATAACCAGTATAAATCCAAATTTCATATAATTTATTGATGACTGTATAAAATAAAAATTTGTGCAAAATGTTACATGATAAATTCGTAAATTATATTTTATTAGACTTATGCAACCGATTGAATTGTCTATATATTAAAACGAATTAAATATTACGTTTTATAGAATTAATTTATGATATAGTACAAAGTATACGATCTGATGGGTTTTTTGTTTCAAAAGTGGCGTTATATAAATTCATTTTGAGAAAGAAAACCGTCTTGAATCTTAATTTATAGAAATGTTCTTAATGCACATCTTATTATAAGGAATATTGTGACATTTATCGCTGCAGTTTTCAATACAATAATTTGCATTTTTTTTTTTTTTTTTAATCTTATGACATTTATCGCTGCAGTTTCAAATACAAGAATTTATACATTTTTTTTTTTTTTTTTTTTTTTTTTTTTTTTTTTTTTTTTAATAAATGGGAACATATGATACAATTTAAAACTTCTCTTATAAATAATTGTTCTTAATCTGTATTTTCTAATCTGAAATTTTAGAAGAATTATCTCTACAGTTCCAAATACACCAATATATATATATATATATTTTTTAATTTCATGACACTATTATATGTTGAAAACTTCTTTTATAACAATCGTTCTTAATATACATTCTCTTTTTTGAAATGCGATAATGACAATTATCGCTTTACTTGTAAATACAGGCATTTTTACTTGCGTTTTAATTTCATAATACATTGCCAATATTTTATTAAAATTATAGTGTATTAAAATATTTAAATAACTACAAAGTTAAATTTTTCATTAATTTAAATTAAGATATGTTATAAATACAGACATTGTTACTCTTTTTTTATTTTCCTAATGAATTGCTATACATTCCATTACAATGATATTGTATAAGAATTACAATATGAAAATAACTACAAAGTTAAATATTTTATTGATTTAAATTAAGATATGTTATAAATGTATATATGTATGTTATGTTCTATTTTATAATACGCTTATTTAAATGCATTTTGGTAAAATAGAATCTTTTTCTTGAAACTTCTTTTTTTTTTCTTTTTTAATGTTCTTAAGTTTATCTACGTAAAAACTGGTGTAAAACAGTAAGAACCATAATAACTTCTTAAAAGAACATTAAAAATATATAAATGTGCAGCGCCTTTCGAAAACATTTAGTCTTTCTTCATCAGGCGCAAAGAAGACGAGCTTCTACTGTGGAAGCAGGAACAAGACTGAAAAGAAGAATAACTTAAAGGAACAAGTTGATGAAAAGTCAATAGGAAAGCAGGAAGAAACAGCCAATCACACAAGAGTATAATCAACCGGAGAACCCAGAGTAGAAGGAGAATTTTGAAGGAAATTGAATAAAAACAAGGTAAAAAATTATAGGAAAACATGCAGAAATATAAAAATAGATAATAATATTAAAAGAAAAAATATAAAATAAATGCAGTTAAATAAAAATAAAAATATTAATTAATTAAAAAATAGACAATTTATATATTTTTTAAATTTATATATATATAAACTGCATCTATTTTACGTTTTTCCTTTTATTATTATAATCTATTTTATATTTCTGTGTGTTTGTCTTTAATTTTTGACCTAGTTTTTATTTAATTTACTTCAGAATTCTCGTTCTGCTCTGTGTTCGTCTGAGTGGGTTCTTCTCCTGCGTGATTGGTTGCTTTCCTATTGGCTGTTTCTTCAAATTGTTTCTTTCACTTATCATTCATTTCAGTCTTGTTTCTGCTTCCAAAGTAGAAACATGTCTTCTTTGCGCCTGATGAAGAAAGACTAAGCTCTTTCAAAAGGCATTGGGCATTTTTATCTTTTTTATGGCGTTTTTAAAAAGTTATTTTGGCTCTTAATGAAATGTTTATAATCTATATTTTCCAATTTAAAATCAAATGAAAATTATCACTACGTTTACAAATAGAAAATATTTTATTTATATTTTTTTCAATTTCGTATTCAATCGGAACATATTTCATTAAAAATGTATTTTATCAAAATTAATAAATTAGAAAATAAACTTGAAACCTATGCTCGATTTAGTACGTGACAAATATAAGGAGTAAAATAGAAAATTATCAACTTAAGTGAAAATATTCATGAATGCTTCTTTAAATATCGTCACAGCGATAAACGTTTACTACTTTACACCAAAGTAAAGTTTAATAAAAACAGAAAATTATAACTTGACTCTTATAAAGATCTCATGCTATAAAAATGGAAATATGAATACTTAAAAAGTTGTTAGAAAAAAGCCTCTGCAAACATTTCCGTGAAACTAAGTACTCGGAAAATTGACATTATGGAAGTCATGGTTTAAATGACAACATGTTTTCGTTGAAAGTGTAAAGAAATTTCGGAACTAATAAATGATATTTTTAGCACTTAATAAATGCATATGCTTTACGTTCCATTCATAAAAAATAAGGTGTTTTATTTAAAATTTTATTCAATGTTTTATGGAGTAATTTATTATTTACATGCATTATAAATCTTCAAATAAAATTCAGCAATTCATGGTACAGACATTGTTGTAGTAAAACTATGTCTATGAGTAGTAAATGCAAGGTAGCCCTAAGTAGTAAATGCTTCAAAGAAATTCACATGGCAAAATATTTTTGATTTGCACTGAAGTTGTGTTATCACAACATATTATATCGCAAATAAAAATGAATTGCAATACCGATTTTTTTTCTCTTAATTAGTCATTAATATGTATAAAATTAAGTTTTATGTCATTTCTCCCAAGTATAAGAAATTCTATGATTAATTGGTTAATATATATAATTTCTAATTTCAAATCAAAAGACAATATATCTACATTTGCAAATACAAAATTTTATTTTTATTTTTATTTTCAATTTCATATTAACTTGGAACCTATTTCTTTAAAATTATATTTTATTAAAATTAATTTGTTAGAAAAAAATCTGTGAAAGTATGCCTAACTTATTACGAGACAAATATTAGAAGTAAAATAGAAAACTATCAAGCTAAGATAAAATATTCACGAATGCTTCTTCATCACCGCAATAAAGGTTCACTACTCAAGTAAAGTCTAATAAAAACAGAAAATTATCGCTTGACTCATATAAAGATCTCACGCTATAAAAATGGAAATATGAATACTTAAAAAGTTGTTAGAAAAAAGCCTCTGCAAACATTTGCGTGAAACTAAGTACTCGGAAAATTGACCATTATGGAAGTCATGGTTTAAATGACAACATGTTTTCGATGAAAGTGTAAAAAAATTTTGGAACTCATAAATGGTATTTTTCAGCACTTAATAAGCATATATGACTAAGGATAATTCATAAAGAATAGTGTTTTATTCAAAATTTTATTGGTCAATTTTATGGAGTAATTTGTTATTTACTTACATGTTCAAACGGGTGTAAGTCTTTCAGGCCATTTAACTTGCCACACGATAGAATTTTTATAATGTATAGTACTAAAATTGGAAGGCTGTTAATACATTTTGGAATAATTCCTTGTGGTAATATCACTTTAAAAATAACAGTTTAAATGTTTATCGCGTAGGTTTTCCCACACGTGTCAGAATGTTTTAGGGAGTTAAAAATAGTTTAAAAGGTAGTACTTAACGGAGAAATAATTAATATTTTGTCGTAGAATTTTTTTAATGAGATGTTGATAGTTGCATTATAAAAGATGAAATAATATTCAGCAATTCAAGTTACAGATAATGTAGCACTCTAGCAGTAAAACTATAACCATGAATAGTAAATGTATCGTACCGCTAAATAGTAAATGTTTTAAAGATTTAAATTAGGCAAACATGTTTTTTATTTGTACTGAAGCTGCGTTTTCCTGTCTTACTTAATCATTAATATGTATAAAATAAAGATTTATTTCATTTATGTAAAGTATAAGAAGACGCGTTCCTTAATGAGTTAATCTGTATTTTATAATTTAAAATCAATTGACAATTATCAAAAATCTAGAAATGCCAAAATTCATATTTAGTTTTCTACTTTCATAATAAATTTTCTCATATTTCATTAAAGTTATATTTCATCGAAATTCATTTATTAGAAAAAAGAAACTGTAAAGGTATTCTCGATTTATTATGTAACAAATATAAGAAGTAAAACAGAAAACTACCAACATAAGTAAAAAAATACATAAATGCCTCTTTAAGAGCATCGTCTCAGAAATAAACGTTCTCAACTTTGCTACACACGTAAATTTTAATAAAAACAGAAAATTATCGCTGGACTCTTATAAAGATCTCATGCTATAAAAATGGAAATATGAATACTTAAAAAGTTATTAGAAAAAGCGTCTGAAAACATTTCCGTGAAAACTAACAAGGAGAGGGTCCGAGGTTGGTCTCACAGAATCCAGCGACCCTTTGTACATTGATAGAGTATAGTCAATAGATAAACATATCAACTGTATAAAGTGCAATATTCAGGGGGGCCGTAAAAAACGAGCCCCAAAGTTGACCCATTATTGACTCTTTAGTATATAATCGGATAAATTACACTTACTTGGGAGAGCCTCGATAGTATATTTGGCAGCGCGCCAGCCATTTAATTTTCTCTGTCTGTGATCTCTGCGGGTTCTGTACTCCGACGGGGTACTTTTTTTTTCAAGGCAAAATAATGATCAGTTATTTTCGAACCACAATTAAAAATATATATTTAATTATTTAAATGTAGGACAAATATTCATAAAAACATGCATCTGCACGCACACACACACACTTAATATATGCTTATTTATTTACAGAGAGACTTCAGTTTTATGGATCTAATGGGGGGGCGGGGGGGGGAAGTAAAAAAAAACTGAATTATTCAGCCGACAAAATTTTAATTTCTTTCACATTTATTTATAGACTTTTCTATGAATAAATCCCTGTTGTTCTCAGCGAAATAAATTAAAACAAGCTACATAAAATATGCTATTTTATTTTTATCTTGTTAATTTAAAGGTTATAATTTTTCAATTTTTTTTTTCTTTTTTAAATTTTTAAATCATAATTATTTTTTTATCATGGGATCTCATGTTTGGAATTAGAACAACTGTTTTCGGTTAAGAATCTTTTCAGGGACATTTTATTACGTAGATTTGTAGGTGGTTTTTAAGCAAAACAAGTACACTATAGAAAATAAACAGGGTGGGTTTTGAATGTTTACTCTTCTTATATTGAAGTTTCAGCAGCCATCTGCTGCAGAGCGAATGAGGAAGGCATTTTGTTTTTAAAGTTTTGCGGTTATTAGACGTTGTTCTTTATTATAGTGTCATAATTAAAATGAAAAAAAGTTATTTTGTAAAAAATGTCTAGTGAAGAAGCTTCTAAATTTGCAAATATTGAAGAGCGAATTTCAGAAGACTCAATTCATAGCGAATCATCAAAATTGAGATTAAAAGATTCAGTCGTGTATTACGAAAAGTTACTTTCTGAAAATAATTTAATTCCATCGGAGTCTTCAGACACTATTTCTTATGAAGCCAAGCTTATCGGGAATGAACTTTTTCACAATACTCTAGAACTACTTTGTGATAGAAAACTTATAGTTGAAGATGAGCTCATCCATATGAATGAAATATGTGAAGAAGTAAATTTTGAGGAGGTGAAAGATGATCAGTCAACAAATGAATATGAACCACCCCCTAAAAAAAGCAAAGATGCAGATTTCATTCCTTTGGATTATAAAATAAATGCAGTCAATATGGCTAAAGAACATTCTACTTGGAGTCTGCAATCATTGCAAAAAAGAGGTTGTAGTCTCTTAAAAAGAAACCATCATTTATTGCAATGGGAAGAAGATGCTAAAAATGGTGGCAACAAATATGATACATTTTCTGTCATTGATTCTTGGACATATGACCGTTTTGTGGAAGCTCGACAGAACTATGAACAAGTAACAACAAAAAAATTGCAAGAATGGGCTTTGGCTGCTGCAAGGCAATATGAAGATTTCGAATTTAAAGCTTCTGACTCATGGGTGAAAAAAATTTAAAAGAAGACATGGAATACGGCAGCGAAAAATCACAAAATTTGTATCACAGAAAGAGGTAGTGTCAAGTGAAGAAACGCTAGCATCTTCGGAAAATTTTTGTGTCCAGACTTTACGCTTAATCCCCAATTTCGACGAAAATTCTGTCATTAATACTGGCCAGACAGGTGTGTACATCATTCTATTAATAAAATATCCAAGTACTTTTTGTGTGTTAAAAAAAAAAAATGAAAAATATATTATAATATTTTGTAAAATAAATTGGTTTTAATTTCAGGGTGCCAGTACCAATCAGCATACAATAGAACTCTCGCAAAAAAAGGAATTAAAAGTGTATTTGTTAAAAAACAAGATATGAATAAACTTTCTCATTCATATACGGCACAGTATGGCATAACTTTGTCAGGAAAAGTGCTGCCTCGTGTCTTTTTTGTGTTTACAGGAAGTAACAGGTACATTTGGTCCTAAGATACAAATACTGATAAATCAATATGCAAAGAAATATACGAATGTATTTGCCCTGTCATCGAAATCTGGTAAACTTACCTCATATTTATACAGTGAATTTGTTAACAATTGTTTAAAAAATTACGTTGGGCAAGAACATTTTTTGTTGATTATCGATTCCTGGGCAGGACAAACACGACCAGAAATATATGACGAAACCTTCCAGGATAAAGATAAACAAACTACTTGTACAAAAGTCATTCCTCCAAAATGCACAGCTTTGGTTCAACCATGCGACGTTTATTTTTATAGGCAGGTGAAAAATATGATTAAGCGGTTACAAAATTGTAATTGTTTTATTGAACAGAAAATAGAAATTAATTCTCGCGAGGATTGTATAAAAATACATTCAATTGTGCACCATCAACTCTCTTCACCTATATTTTGTAACATGATAAAATACGCCTGGCATGCGTCGAAACTTTCACAAAAAGGAACCATATTTATGAATGTCAATGAAGTGTGTTTTCCAAACGAACTTCTTAAAACGCCTTGTTCCTGTAAAAACACTTCTTTTATTATTTGTGCACGCTGTCGCAACAGTTTCTGTTTCATATGTTTTTATGATAATTATCACCCCGGTTCCTGCCCGTAATCAGAACCTCAATTTTAATAGCACACATTTAATTTTTAAGTACATAGTATAGACATAAATGTAAAATAAATGTAAATAAGTGTAAAATAGGGGAGACTAGGGACGGTTGACCATACGGGAGGCTTGACCCACCGATCAGTCTTCATATTTAAAAGAATTTCAGAGTTTTATCATTAGGTGTCAACAAAAGCCACTGGAATGCTTAAACAACAGTCTTTGTTTCATACAGATAATCAAAATTGGTGTGGAAAAAATCACTTGTGAGGGATTTTAACCTAAAAGTTGTGTTTTTTAGAAATATTTTGTAAGCTTTTTTCAGATAAAATATATCATAGAAATTTAAGTAAGTAGGTTTTAAGTAATGCAGAAATATCGAGCTTTCATTCCAGGCATAAAGATTGTACAGTAATTTAGGCTTAACATAACAATGTGCTATTCTTTAGAAAAAGGCTATGTGGGAAGGCTTGACCCAGTCAATGTGAGGGAGGGTTGACCCGATGAAATCTTTTTATTATACACTATCATAATGAAAGATTGATGGTTATATATAAAAAATATATATAAATTTATTCTGCAAAGCCACGGTAAACTAGGGTGATGGAAAAGAAAATGTTTAGATTAAAGAAAGCGGTGAAAAATCGCTACAGTATCCACTGCAAGAAAAAATTTAATGAGATATAGATGGGAAAGTTGATAGGAACTTCATCCATTTAAATATTACTAAAATATGTAAATAGAAACAGTGTAAAAGACTAGAAAATATGAAAGCAGCAGTCTTGACATTTTCAGGGGCAGTGGCATGCTTCTGAAACCACTTAATTTTAATTCCCAAACACCACATTGACACAAGAAAAATGCTATTTTTTTCCCATTTAATATGTATGTGATATATACACTTTTTCTTATTTCCAAATAAATGTCTTCGTAAATTGCGGTGCCAGTCATTTATTTCAACATTTCAGTACTGAAAGTGCTTTGCCACTGAAAGGGATAAAGAAGATAATGATAAGTTAATTACACATACGGCGGTAAAAGAACATAGAATTGATCGAAAAACTTTTGGAATGTACGTAGAGAAATTTCAACAGCATTAATACAGTGAGATGAAGCCAAACTATGTGACAATTAGAGTTTCCAAGTCGAGTGTCACAAAAAGTAGGAAAAAGAGACACAAAAGAGCGGGGCAGTGGCTATAAATTCCGGGCATAATAATCCATGAAAACGGAACCTGTCTCTAAAGGAATACTGTCTTAAATGTTAAAATTTCATTTTCCCCTTTTGTCCAATTATACCTGCTCAGACGAAATTCTGCTTAAAACAAAATTTTTCTCCTCGGATTTGCAATTGCGTCAAAACGGGTTTGTTTAAGCATCATATTTTCAAAAATGTTTTTTTAATAATAACTAAAGCATGTAGCATAACGTTTTATTGCCTTTTTTTAAACATACTTTATTTCTCTTCACAAATATTTCAATATAAAACAAAGTGGGTCAAGCCTCCCATATAGTGGGTCAACCCTCCCATAGGTGGGGAGCCTTGACCCATTATTTTCTCATGGTTAAAATCGATCATTTTTCAAATTTCTTACATGTTACACTTATGTAGCAATTTTATTTTGATAACTGATTGTATAACGAATAAAATGAGATATAAAACTTTATTCTACAATCAATATTTAAAAAATTAAAAATATTTTTGTAAAAAGTTGTTCAACCCTCCCTAGTCTCCCCTAAGTGTACGTAATTGTGAAATAGATGTAAGTAATTCTAAAATAAATATAATAATTCTAAATAAAACTAAATATAAAATTTACAAAAATGTTTAATGTAAAAAAAAAAAAAAATACGTATCTACTGCATAAGATTTTTGTTTTACTTTATACTTTTCATTATATCCATAAGTTGCAATAAAACCCTATCTCTGTAAATAAATAAATATGCGTGAATTCGCCTATTTTTATATTTGTCTTATATTTAAATAATTAGATATATATTTTTAATAGAGGTTCGAAAATAATTAATCATTATTTTGTCCGGAAAAAAAAAAAAAAAAAAAAAAAAAAAAAAGCCTCGTCGGAGCTTCGAACCCGCACAGATCACAGACAGAGAAAATTAAAAGACTGGCGCGCTGCCAACTGTACTATCAAGGCTCTCTCAATTGAGTGTAATTTATTCGATTATATACTAAAGAGTCAATAATGGGTCAACTTTGGGGCTCGTTTTTTACGCCCCCCCCTGAATATTGCACTTTATCCTTTTGATATGTTTATCTATTGACTATGCTCTATCAATGTACAAAGGGTCGCTGAATTCCGTGAGACCAACCTCGGACCCTCTCCTTGTAAGTACACGGTAAAATAGAGCATTACGGAAGTCATTGTTTATATGGCAACATATTTTCATTGCAAGTGTAAAGAAATTGTGGAACTTATAAATGGTATTTTTAGCACTTAACCATTTAACATTCGTATGAAATTACTGTTTAAAAATTCAAATTGCTTATTGTCACCACTTTTTTGAAAAAGAAATATCCATCTTATTTAATGACAGGTAAAATGATACCATAATAAAGCTAGTTACAGTATTTTATAAAACTAGTGGGAAACAAACAATCTGAAAAAAAGACACAGTCCATACCACGGGAACGAGAATTAAGGGGATAGTAGGTATATATGTTTCACGTTTCATTCATAAAGAATAAAATGTTTTATTCAAAATTTTATTGGTCTGTTTTATGGCGTAATTTATTATTTACAAGCATATGCTAATGCGTCTATGTCTTACGAGACATTTAACTTGCTACGCGAAATATTTTTAAAAATGTATAACACTAAATTTGAAATGTTTAGAATACTTTCAATACACTTTCAAAATACATATCACATTTGAAAAAAAAAAAATCTCTTTAAATGTTTTTCGCGTATGTTTCACCACACGTGTCAGAATTTTAAACACAGTTAAAAATGGTCTCAAAGGCAATACTTATCGGAAAAAATATGCAATATTATGTAGCAGAGATTTTAAATGATATGTTGTTAGACGCATTATAAAGGATGGAATAAAATTAAGCAATTCAATATTGTATCAGTCAATCTATAACCATGGTTGATTTGTACTAACGTTAGGTTTTCGCAACTTTTTATATCTCGCATAAATATTATTTAAAAAAAAATTTATATCGCTTTATTTTCTCTTAATTAGCTTTTATTATGTATAAATTAAAATTTTATTTCATTTGTGTAGAGACTAAGAAGGTGCTATGCCTAATCGGTTAATCTATATTTCCTAATTTAAAATCAAAAGACAATTATCACTAAATTTGCTATTACAAAATTTTATATATATATATTTTTTTCAATTCCACATTAAATCGGCTCATACTTCATTAATATTACATTTTATTAAAATTAAAATTATTAATTTATAATAGAAGAAAAACTTTAAACATTTACTCGATTTATTGCGTGACAAATATGAGACGTAAAATGGAAAACTAACAAGCTGAGTTAAAATATTCATGAATGCTTCTTTAATAGCATCGTAACAGCAATAAACGTACAGTACTTTACTTTACAAGTAAATTTTAATAAAAACAGAAATTTATCGCTTGACTCTTATAAAGATCTCGTGCTATAAACATGGAAATAAGAATATTTAAAAACTTGTTAGAAAAAGGTGTCTGCAACCATTTGCGTGAAACTAAGTAGTCGGAAAATTGGACCGTTATGGAAGTCATGGTTTAAATGATAACGTGCTTCCATTCAAAGTGTAAAGAAATTTTGGAACTCATAAATGATAGTTTTTAGCTCCCTAATAATCATACATGCTTTACGTACCATTCATAAAGAATAAAGTGTTTTATTCAAACTTTTATAGGTCCGTTTTATGGGGTAATTTTTTATTTAAATGTCTCTTCAAATGCGTTTATGTATTACAAAACATTTAACCTGCTACACGAGAGAGATTTTTTAAAAGCATTAGTACTATATTTGGATTGTTTTGGTTACATTTTTAAATAAAATATACTCTTAAAATTAGCGCTTTAAATATTTTTTTTCGCGTATGTTTCTCCGCATGTGTCAGAATAATAAACGCAGTTACACATAGTTTCAAAGGCAATAATTATCGGAAAAAAATTATTCAATATTTTATGGAACAGTTTTTTCAAATGACATGTTTATAGTTGCATTATAAGGGATAAAATAGAATTCAGCCATTCAAGATATATATATATTGTAGCAGTCAAACTATAATCAGGTGTAGTAAATATAATGTACTGCTACATAGTAAATATTTGAAAGATTTTCATACGGTTAAAAATGTTGGTGATATGTACAAACGTTTCATTTTCAAAACATATCATTTATCTTAAAAAAAAAAAAATAGCAATATCGCTTTATTTCTCTTAATTAATCATTAATATGTATAAAATAAATTTTTTATTTCATTTGTGTCGATTATAAGAAGAAGCGGAGCTTAATGGATTATTCTATATTTTCTAATTTAAAATCAAAAGACTATTATCCCTACATTTTGAAATACAGAATTTTTAAATGAATAAACTTATATTTAGATTTTTAATTTCATAATAAATTGGAACATATTTCCTTAAAATTATATTTTATCAAAATTAATTTATTAGTTTAAAAAAAAAAAAAATCCTTTAAACTTATGTTTGATTTATTACGTGACAAATGTAAGAAGTGAAATGGAAATCTACCAGCTATGTTAAAATATTCATGAATGCTTCTTTCACACTAAAATGCCTGATTTTTCAAAAATGTAAGTTCAAAAATGTATTCGATGTAATAATGTTTTTTTTCAGCTTTCAGGTTTTAACTAAATCATGGAAAAAATACTTTAAAAATTCATATTTTGTTTTAAGTGTGGTTTACGGCTAAAACAACAGTTTGTTACTAATCGGCAATACTGGTCTTTAATTGAAAAAATAACTTTCCTTGATAAAATTCTATAATATTAAACACACAAAAAATTTAGGTACTATAATAATAAATAAATTTTACTTGCTCACTGCAGAGCAAAATAGGGTATTTCGCAAGCTTCCAAACAAAAGAAAAAGAACAAATAGCATCAATTGAAAAAATAAAATCTATCTTTCTTCTTAAACAGCACAAATGTTGCCATCTACATGTTGTAAATCGATTTAATAACATTTTCAAAATGTACTTTATTGACAACATTAGGCATTACAGCTTCAATATTATTCTAATAGTATTTTAGAGCCTAAATTGGGTATGTTGCCGAAAAGCAGCACCCGGCATTTAAGGGTTAATACCATGGTAACAGCAATAAACGTTCACTACTTTACTGCACAAATAAACTTTAATAAAAACAGAAAATTATCGCTTGACACTTATAAAGATCTCGTGGTATAAATATGGAAATGCGAGTATTTAAAAACTTGTTAGAAAAAGAGTGTCTGCAACTATTTGCGTGAAACTAAGTACTCGGAAAATTGGACCGTTATGAAATTCATAGTTTAAATGATAACATGGTTCCATTCAAAGTGTACAGAAATTCTGGAACTCGTAAATGCTATTTTTAGAACCTTAATTAGCATATATGCTTTACGTTCCATCCCTAAAGAATAAAGTGTTTTATTCAAACTTTTATAGGTCCGTTTTATGGAGTAATTTGTTATTTACACGCCTCTTCAAATGCATGTATGTCTTACAAAACATTTAACCTGCTTCTCGATAGAGATTTTTTAAAAGCATATAGTACTAAAATTGGATTGTTTTAGTTACATTTTTAACTAAAATATACACTTAAAAGTAACACTTTAAATATTTTTTTTTTCGCGTATGTTTATCCATATGTGTCAGAATTATAAATGCAGTTACAAATATGTTCAAAGGCAATACTTAACGGAAAAAAATATCCCATATTTTATGATATATTTTTTTTTAAATGAAATCTTAATAGTTGCATTATCAGGGATGAAATAACCATTCAAGATGTATATATTGTAGCAGTCAAACTAACCAATCTAACATAAAAGTCAAACTAACATAACCAATTGTAGTAAATGTAATGTACTGCTACGTAGTAAATGCTTCAAAGATTTTCATACGGCGAAAATGTTGCTGATTTGTACTAACGCTGAATTTTCAAAATACAAGTATATAATTTATCTTAAAAAAAATAAACAGCAATATCGTTTTTTTTATCTCTTAATTAGTCTTTAATATGTATCAAATAATTTTTATTTCATTTGTGTCTAGTATAACAATATGCGCTTCTTAATGGAATATTCTATATTTTCTAATTTAAAATCAAAAGACAATTATCACTACATTTGCAAATACAGAAATTATAAATGAAGGAACTCAGATTTAGATTTTTTAAATTTCATAATATATTGGAGCATATTTCCTTAAAATTATATTTTATCAAAATTAATTTATTAAAAAAATTAAACGTTTGCTCGATTTATTACATGACAAATGTAAGGAGTAAAATGGAAATCTACCAAGATATGTTAAAATATTCATGAATGCTTCTTTAATTGCATCGTCAAAGCAATAAACGTTCAATACTTTACTACAGAAGTAAAATTTAATAAAAATAGAAAATTATCGCTTGACTCTTATAAAGATCTCATGCAATAAAAATGGAAATATGAATACTTAAAAAGTTGTTAGAAAAAAGCTTCTGCAAACATTTGTGTGAAACTAGGTACTCGGAAAATTGGACCTTTATGGAAGTCGTGGTTTAAATGGCAACATGTTTTCATTCAAAATGTAAATAAATATTGGAACTCATAAACGACATTTTTTAAAACTTAAGAAGCGTATATGCTTTATGTTTTCTCTCTTAAAGAATAAAGTGTGTTATTCAAAATTTTATTGGAATGCTTTATGGAGTAATTTGTTATTTACATGGATGCACAAATGCATGTATGTCTTACAAAACATTTAACCAGCTTCTCGATAGAGATTTTTTAAAAGCATATAGTACTAAAATTGGATTGTTTTGTTTACATTTTCAAATAAAATATACACTTAAAAGTAACACTTTAAATATTTTTTTCGCGTATGTTTATCCATATGTGTCAGAATTATAAATGCAGTTATAAATATTTTCAAACCCAATACTTAACAGAAAAAAGTTATTGAATATTTTATGATACGGTTTTTTTTAATGAAACGTTAATAGTTCCATTATAAGGAATGAAATAACCATTCAAGATATATATATTGTATCAGTCAAACTATAACCATTTGTAGTAAATGCAATGTACTGCGACATAGTAAATGTTTCAAAGGTTTTCATGCGGCAAAAAATGTTGCTGATTTGTACTAACATTGCAGTTTCAAAACATATCATTTTTCTTTAAAATAATAAATTGCAATATCGCTTGTTTTTTCTCTTAATTAGTCCTTTATATGTATAAAATAAATTCTTATTTCATTTGTGTCGAGTATAAGAAGATGTGGTGCTTAATGGATTATTCTATTTTTTTCTAATTTAAAATCAAAAGACAATTATCACTACATTTGCAAATACAGAAATTATAAATGAAGAAACTCAGATTTAGATTTTTTAAATTTCATAATATATTGGAGCATATTTCCTTAAAATTATATTTTATCAAAATTAATTTATTAAAAAAAATTAAACGTTTGCTCGATTTATTACATGACAAATGTAAGGAGTAAAATGGAAATCTACCAAGATATGTTAAAATATTCATGAATGCTTCTTTAATTGCATCGTCAAAGCAATAAACGTTCAATACTTTACTACAGAAGTAAAATTTAATAAAAATAGAAAATTATCGCTTGACTCTTATAAAGATCTCATGCTATAAAAAGGGAAATATGAATACTTAAAAAGTTGTTAGAAAAAGGCTTCTGCAAACATTTGTGTGAAACTATATCGTTGTTTAAATGACAACATGTTTTCATAGAAAGTGTACAGAAATTTTGGAACTCATAAATGATATTTTTTAGCACCTTAGTAAGCATATATGCTTTACGTTCAATTCATAAAGAATAAAGTGTTTTATTCAAACTTTTATAGGTCCGTTTTATGGAGTAATTTGTTATTTATATGCCTCTTCAAATGCGTGTATGTCTTACAAAACATTTAAACTGCTTCACGTTAGAGATTTTTTTAAGCACATAGTACTAAAATTGGATTGTTTTGGTTACATTTTTATAAAAATATACACTTAAAAGTAGCAGTTTAAATATTTTTTTTTTCGCGTATGTTTATCCACATGTGTCAAAATTATAAATGCATTTACAAATAGTTTCAAAGGCAATATTTTATGGTACAGTTTTTAAAATGACATGTTAATAGTTGCTTTATAAGGGATGAAATAAAATTCAGCAATTCAAGATACAGATAATGTATCAGTCAAACTACAACCAAGTGTAGTAAATGTAATGTACCGCTACATAGTAAATGTTACAAAGATTTTCTTGCGGCAAAAATGTTGCTGATTTGTACTAACGACCCAATTTCAAAACATATCATTTATCTTAAAAATAATAAATAGTAATATCGCTTGTTTTTTCTCTTAATTAGTCATTTATACGTTTAAAATATATTTTTATTTCACTTGTGCCGAGTATAAGAAGATGCGGTGCTTAATGGATTATTCTATATTTTCTCTTTTAAAATCAAAGTCAATTATCACTACATTTTTATATACAACATTTATAAATGTACAAACTCATATTTAGATTTTTTAATTTCATAATAAATTGAAACATATCTAATTAAAATTATATTTTATCAAAATTAATTTATTAGAGGAAAAACATTAAACATATACTCGATTTATTACGTGGCAAATGTAAGGAGCAAAATGGAAAGCTACTAAGCTATCTTAAAATATACATGAATTCTTCTTTAATACCATCGTCAAAGCAATAAACGTTCATTACTTTACTACACAAGTAATGTTTAATAAAAATAGAAAATTATCGCTTGATTCTTATACGGATCTTCTGCTAAAAAATGGAAACACGAATACTTACAAAGGTTTTAGAAAAAAGCGTTTGCAAACATTTGCGTGAAATTAAGTACTCGGAAAATTGGATCATTATTGAAGTTATGGTTTAAATGACAAGATGTTTTCACTGAAAGTGTAAAAAAATTTTGGAACTCATAAATGGTATTTTTTAGCAGTTAATAAACATATATGATTTATGTTTCTCTCTTAAAGATTAAAGTATTTTATTCAAAATTTTATTGGACTGCTTTATGGAGTAATTTGTTATTTACACGACTGGGCAATTGCGTAATATTTTATAGTAGAGTTTTATAAAATTAGTAAGTTTTTAAAGGTGGTAAAATTAATTTTAATTTTGTGAATTACCCAGATTTTGTTAGTTTCCAGGTTAATTGCCTGCTTTGGAAACCTAAATATTTTGTTTCATGCGCATTTTTATAATCATATATATTAAAACCGAAAGGTCGAAATTTAACTTAAGACGGTCGAAATTTCAGTTAAGACAGCGTTCTTGAGCCGTATGCGCACGCGCCAAGAACATTTCCGTGTGGACTCATCCTGTTAAGAAATTCACCCATCACAGAAATCGCAAAGCGCAATCATTCTGCTTCTACCTCTTTCGACCAGGTCGGCCAAATAGCGTTGGCGCAGACTCTATAAGCGCCAATGGGGATTTAAAGGTATTTATGTCTAGAGACACGTGGATAGACCAACTCTGTTATTCTACAAAAAAAAAAAAAAAAAAAAAAAAAAAAAAAAAAAATATTTCCAAGTATGTAGCTTAAAAAAAAAAAAGAAAGTATTTATTCTATTTTATTTATTTATCATAAGTTGTAGAGATATCATCTCAAAGCTTTATTATTTTAATGTTTGCAATTCTCTCACGAATGATATTTGCTTTGTTTATTTAAAATGCTGCTAGTCAGAAGATCCGACTTGATACTCGCGTAATGTAATTGTTGATATTTGGACTTTGTATATTGAAATTTTTATAATAGCTACGTTCAGGACTTAGGAAATTTTCAGTAAACTTTACCAGCCGAAGATTTATTTTAACAACCAGATAGATGCAACGTACAGTTAATTATTGTTATGCCAAAATGTACGTGATTTGTAGAATGTAGTACCATGCTTACATCCCGGTAATTATGAGAAATATAGCTAGCTATTAAAAATAGATGTATTTCTCCCATCCTTGGTTATATACTTATGTGTTTTTCTTCATAATGCTGATAGTTATTTTTTTTAATTTTGTTAAAAAAAAATTTTAATGGCTGTATTCGGGTTTTTTTTTTAATTGTACGTAATCATTTTCTCTTCAAACATTTTCAAAGCGAATGGAAATTATATGGGGCTCCGTGGCCGAGTGGATAAGACCCCGCTAATCGCTTGAGAGCTTAAGAGGTCTGCCGGTTCGACTTCCGCTGGCTCTGTTGCACACTCTTTGTGCAGCTCCCGGTTGTAATTCTCTGGTGTAAACTTCCTTGTGACTATTTCGTCCTTGTATGTAATAGAAAAAGGAAAATTATAAAATGTATGTTAATGGTCATTTTTTTTTTTCGACTCTGGCCGTGCAAACTATTTTTATTCCAAACTATGCCAAACATTGTGAAACGTTATTTATCTCAGCCACTTTTTAAAAATGATTCATTTATAATCACACAAAAAATCTTGATTTGTTATTTTTCGAATATTTTTTTTTTTATTAAGTTCTATTTCATATTTTTTGCTGATGCTGAGAAAAGAATTACTACTTTATAACAGGGCTCGAAAAATGTGAAAATTTTTACATGCTCGTTCGGGCACGTGTTAGAAAACAATTGATGCCCGAATAAACAAATTTATGACTATTGCATCTCGAATACCACCAAAAGTACATACCCAATCGGGCATGTTGATAAGAATAATACATGCCCGATTGGAAATTCTACATGCCCCGAGCATGTCGAGCAATAGATTTTTAGAGCCCTGCTTTATAATGAGGAATCAGCCATAAAACTGTTTACATCAATTTGAAGGAGCAGAGTGTCATCAATTTTAAACAACTTTACGCACCCTGCAGCTTTTTTCTTTTTTTTTATTATTTTATGCATGCAGCAGCCCATTTTAATTGTTTTACTATTATAATTGCTGGGGCTTTAAAGAATTTGAAAAAAATGCACATAGAACAATAAAAACAAATGAACTTTTCAAAATATGAAGAAAAACACATTAGAATGTAACTTTTATAAGAATTTAAACATACAAACTCCAATTATTAACGTATTTTGGAATTGAATTACGCGAATAATGATGTTTTGACTGACAGTATTTTAAATAAGCACAACCTCTAGAATCTAGAATATCGTGATTTTACAAACATCAAAATAATGAGGATAACTTATAATAAACAAATAAAATAGAATAAATATACTGGGTTTCCACGTGGGTCTTTTTTAACTACTTGCATGCTTAGACTTCTTTAAGCCTTTCATAGGCAGAAGAATTTTGTTCGTAAAATGATGTAATAACTGACTGACACCAGAGTATTCAAACGAATTTCTTAGAAAATAAAAACCCGATATTTTTCACTTTCATTACAAAAACAAAATTTTATTAAAATATTCTTGATGTCATTTGTCTGTTTTGGAATTAAAATTAAGTCGTATAGACTTCTAGATTGTTATTTGTCAGTGACACATAAATCGGAGTTGAAATCAGATATTTTTTTTTTCTAGAAGTGATATTTCACTTCTAAACCATTAATAAGCATTCTCATAAATTTTATAGAGGGATTTCAATGTACAGGGTAGGGGGAAGATATTCCCACTTACCACATTCTGAATTCATCACTGGCATACATTGTCAAGGTAAGCTGAAATCGTCATATATTTTTAAGAATCTCTTAAATAATTCCATTGTGCTTTGAAAAGTGTTAAACGGGAACACTACTTTATTCTTTAAAAAATTATATATTTACTGTAATGAATCACAATTTTATGCATGCAGTTCAAATTGAATTTTATTTTATCATTTAATTTCATTCTTTTAAACACATATTTGTTTTGATTCATAAAAATAATTCATGAAAATCTATAATTTTCAGCTGATCATTTTCAAAACGTTATTTTATTCAAAGTTTTCAAGGGAATGCTTGAATTTTGGACCCCCGCCCCACCTCTACCATACCGGATTATATTTACTTGGTAGACACTGCATTAGTTAATATTCACCACCTTATCTCATATGATTTATAAGGCAACAAAATGTTTTCTTGTATGAATGAGTGTAAAGTCCCCCCCCCCCTTTCTGCATATATATTAAAGCGTAAAACGGATTTTGTAAGATCAGACCTAAAAATTTGCGTTTGCGCGAAGTTAAATTTACTAGATCTCCCATTTAGAGGAAAGGTAGAGCAGGTGTGGTTAGCAGAGTGGTCTAAAGCACCAGTTTAAAGCTCTGAACTTTTGTAGATGACGCAGGTTCGAGCCCAACGCCCGGCAAAATGATTTCTGTACCATATTTGGCGATATTTCATTTCCACAATGACAAATTTTATTAAGAAGAGAAGTTATATGATATTTATTTTATTATTATTTGAATGGTTTATCATTAAATAAAATTTAACACTCAAAAATATTTTTTAAAAATAATAATTTTATATTTAAAATATTTAACCTAAAATATTTTGCATGTAATTATCAATTAAATAAATTGAGCTGATCTACAACTTTTATTTATATTTTTTGACTTATCAAGAATATATAGGTGTGCGAGTCAGAATGAAAAGTTTGTCATTCTTTTCCGTAAATAAATAAATAAATAAAACGGAAAGAAAGAAAAATATTCATATAAGAACTATAAAATAAATTATATTGATATACATAGTTTAATATTTAAGAAAATGAAGGAAAAAGTAAAATAAAATTAAAGTAATAAAAAATATATAGGGTAATTCCGGGATTTATGCCGCACATTTTTTTCAATTTGAGCATAAAGTCCCATGGTGGACATAAAATTTAAAAAATCATGCTGTGCTATTTAATGTTAAATATACAACGCGTGTACTGCGACAAAAAAATTCAAAACACATTATTAATATTTTTTTAACATTTTTTTTCTAAAACATTACACTGCGGCGCGTCACTCGTAGATTCAGACTGAGCGCCGCACTTGTGCGGTAGTAATGCAGCGCTTGTAATAAGAACAGAATGAAATTATAAATAAAAATATTTAAAAAAATATTCATATCTGGACTATAATTAACTATGTAATAATAAAATGAAACTAAATGAGTACAATGAAATGTATTAGTGGATTCAAATTAATAATTGTTGCCTACTTTTACTATTAAAATTATCGACTTATTTTTTACATTAAATTTTAATTGTTATTTCAGCAACAATGTAATATCAATGTATTAGAAAGGGAAAAGAAAAAAGTAAAATTGTGTTTACATAATTTAATTGTTAGCCCTTTCGAGACCGGTGGCTTTTACACAAATTTAATTCGGTTGGTACAACCTTTTTAAAACAAGTTAACTTTACTTAAATAATCATGAAAATGCTCTAATTAAAGAAACCAAGTATTACTTTTATTTTATAGTGGTGCCAGAAACAAATTTTGTAAGCTCTTTATGAAGGTGCTTATATGCACCTATGGTCCCGAATGGGTTAAGAGACAAGTTTTTTCGACTACAATCTACAAAAAAAGTGTCGAAAAAGTACAGCCTTTATGTAACTACATTTAAACACATGATGCAACGAAGCCAATTACACTTCATCTTTTTTGGAGTAGTTTGGAAAGAACTTCTGCGTTACGCGTAGTCCAATTTTCATTATTATCATCTTGACTTGCATCTTTCTTGCATTTCTTACTTTTTATTTCCCCCTTTTTCTCCTTTGGTTTTATTAAACTTGATAACATGCCTAACATGGTTAGTCTGTGCAAAAAGAAAAGGAACATTTAATAACACTTAATCATTCCGCATAAGAAAAACTGCGGCATGTATATCGGAATATCAGTGCGGCATGTATCCCATTTTGCATGGTGCAGACGTCGGCCATCACAGTTACCTGCCATCACTAAGGGGAATGGCATAACCATACACACATTGCTCTATACAGACGCTACACTTAGTCTTGACGTCGAAATCATGCATGCATTTCTTAATTAGTGTATGAATTATATTTAAACATAACGTCCTTAAAAGTTTAGACAGTGAAATCGTGAACTTACGTCAAATTAAGGATTGTACTTCTGCAAGTAAACATCGAAACGGGATTCACGCTATACACTGGTTAAATTAATCTCATTGCGCACCAATATTGTGCGTTTGACGACCAACTATCGATAATTACAAGAAATACAAAGGGTGCAGGATCTATCCCGTATCCGGTGACTCTCCCGGAGTTTCCCTATTAAAAATCGTTAGTTGCATCAAGTTTCAAAATTAATCTTTTAGAGAATGAGACTTATATACATAAAATTCATGGCAGCTTTTAAACGTCGTGAAGTTAAAAAATTAAAAATAAAAATAGATATTGTTATTAAAAAATAAAAAGAGAGAGAGAAAGCGTAGTAAGTAAAGATAAATGCTCTGTCCAGTGTATTTTGGTAAATTTCTGATAAAAGGTAAGCATAATTGGCTGTAAATTATAAACTTAAAGTTCTTTTACTTCATTCAATAGTTTAGTTAATAAAAAATATATATTATAAATCGTTAGTTGTATCAAGTTCCGAAATTAGGGTTTTAGAGAATAGGACTGATATAAATAAATTCATGGCAGCTTTTAAAGGTCATGCATTTTAAAAAAATATATAAAAATGGTTATTGTTATTAAAAAAATGTGAGAGAGAGAGAGAGAGAAACCGTAGTAAGTAAAAATAAATGCTCTATCCAGTATGTTTCGGTAAATTTTTGATGAAAGGCAAGCATAATTGGCTGTAAATTATAAACTTACAGTTCTCTCACTTCATTCAATAGGTTAGTAAATACAGAAAAATATATTATAAATCGCTAGTTGCATCAAGTTTCTAAATTAGGCTTTTAGAGAATGAGACTGATATAAATAATTTAATGGCTGTTTTTAAAGGTCGTGTAGTTAAAAATAAAAATAAAAAATAGATATTGTTATTTTTTCAACAAAAAAATTGAGACTGTAGTAAGTAAAAATAAATGCTCTGTCCAGTATTTTTTAGTAAATTTCTGATAAAAGGCAAGCAAAATTGGTTCTAAATTATAAACTTAAAGTTCTTTTACTTCATTCAATAGATTAGACTCACAACACCCTCTAGCTCGCCTTCAAGAAATAGGAATCACTTATGCAATATAAAAATTTGTCACGATTTCAATAAATAGTTTAAAAGCAACTAATTCAAAACTCAAGAATTTATCGAATGGAAAATTCTAATAAACAAGTTATTTATCGTCAAATATTGACGGGTACTATCTAGTAATTAAATTATAACTAATCATTATATTGCGTAAATATTCTCTCTCAAACACTCGGCTTTTCGAAAGAAGTAGTAGTAAATATCAAAATAAAATTAATTTTTCATATTTAATTTATATCTATTGATCATAATATTCTGTAATTTTTCAAAGAAATTTGCGTATAAGTAATATAGAATAAAAACTAATATATATTTCAGTTCAAGGAATTATTTTAAAATAAATTAAATCTTATTAAGAATATGAATTAATAAGCTTTTACTGCTTACCAACATACTTTTGAAATTCATAATACAGCAGTTGTACCCTGCTTTAATTTTTTATATATCATCTTTTGCATAAATATCATAACATTTCAAAGGCTTCAGATTTTGTCATCCTTTCACTATTTTGTAAAAGCATTTGCACAATACACATTGAGCATTGCATATATTAAATTAAGTACTATTTAATAAAATTTCATTGAAAATGTTAAATGACATTTTTCATAAACTTGTGTAAAATACTATTTCTTTCATTAAATATCTTATTTTTATTAATTACTTTACAATATCAATTAAATATATATATATATATATATTTACATACAAAGTAAAGAAATTTCAAATGTTATTGTTAATAAACTGAAAAAAAGTTTTTTTTTTCATAATTCATAATAGAGTAGATACGGAGCGACAATAATTTACAATTTAAGTTTCAAAAGTGTTTTATTATTCATTATGCAATACTTTTAAAACAAGAATGCAAAAATATAGATTTTATGTAGATTATGGAACTCTTTCTATCACAAATATTACTTTAAAGCTTTATATACTGAATTATGTATTCATGAAAATTTTATATTCTAATCTATTTTTCGTGAATTTTTTAAACTATATTAGTAAATTTACATAATCATTTATTAAATTTTAGCAGGATTGAAGTATTTAGAAGGATTAATTAAATTTGAATTTATAGGGATTTTGTGCGATACTTATGGCCACACTCAAATCTTTTATTTTAAATATTTTTCGTAGTACAGTAAAACCTCTTAATAACGGACACCTAAGAAGCACAGAATTTGTCCGCTATTTGGAGGTGTCCGCTTTTCAGAGGCAAAAACATACAAATATGTAGGTGTCAAAGATAAAAAAACTGTCCGCTAAATAGAGTTGTCCGCTATTCAGGAGTGTCCGTTATAGAGGTTTTACTGTATTTTGTAGAAATAGAAAATGTGCAAATACAATTTCCTTACAATAAAAAAATAGAAATACTTACAAATTGAAAAATCCCCCCTCCTCCCCCAAAGCTAAGAAATCTGAAAAGATGCAAAGATAAAAAAAAAAAAAAAATCATCCTTTTAAAAATATTTTTGTTTTGTGTAACCAATAATACTTTTGGAACACATTTGTGATGCATCTATTACGCATTTTAAACTGTATTAGTAGTAATCGAAGTATTAAATGATTTTTATAACAAGTTATTTTAATGATACTTATAAGTACCGTCAGTAGATAAAACGTTAAAACGTTTAGTGTCACGTCAGTCACCGATGACTGACACTGAATTTTCAGCTTAGGTCGCGTCAGTGAACGCTGATTGACATTTACAAATTATGAAATGGGAATCTTATTTCGTTGCCCAAACGGAAACACAGTCAAAATAGGCTTGGCATTCAACGTTTTAAGAATCCTTCCTAGTTCAATAAGTTAAATAATATACCTAAGTAAACTTTTAAGAAAAAGCATAGCACATTTTTGAACCAAATTTCGTAAATTACCGTGCATAGGCGGAAATGCACTCTAATTATTTTATGCAGTTCCGTCTATAATCTACTAATTTCTATTCATTCGAAATAGTGTGCTGAAATTTATTTTAATAAAAAAAAAAAAAAAAAACATAACAGATAAAAATTCATTTCGAATAATTTCTACCTATGTAGGGATACATATTCGAATTATTTTTACAACTCTAATTATTGCCTGTATACGGTAAACTATGCCTAAGGTGGAATCGATCGGGACCGAGAAAAAAATTCCGTAGTAGAGGATGTTCCGTGTTAGACAAATTTTACTCTATTTCTTTGGATTCGCAGGGACTTTAAAGTCTTTCCGAGTTTGACAGATTTCCGTCTTACACAGAGTATACCTTACAAAGAGTTTACTGGATTTTTATACATGGTACATATTACAGTAAATTATAAATTAGGTAAATACACGCTTAAAATTACTGAAATCACTTTTCCAGAAATTATCGTCCATAGGCGTCCATATTTCCAGCTCTTTGCTTAACCCTGTGTATGATTTTATTTGTACTTTACAAACTTATTTTGACAAACAATATATTGTTATTCTTAAAAATGAATAACTCGATTAAAAACGTCATTTAAGCAATTTACAGTCGTACTCAGTAATGCTTACGAATTCCTTTGTGTAGTAGTGTATATGATCTATAATCACTAACGGTATCTAATCACTAAACGCTATCACTATCGCTTACTAACGCTATCACTAATCACTAAAGCTATTGTGGTTTGACCAAGATTCTTTTACTATAAAATTTCTTTTCAAATTAATATTTGTTAAAATTCGAATATAGTGTGCTCACTATACGACCCGTATTTGCACCGTTTCTCGAGATATTGTCCATGATTTCAAAGATTATATTTCGGACAAACTCTAACCTAAACAAAATCTGAACAACACCAGACAATGTTGAATTATTGATATGAGCAAACATTGGAATGCACCGAGCATGCTGGAAATTGAGGTATTATTTAGTCACGAAGTTGGACAGAACTTCGAAAGATGGAATGAGGTATCTGAAGATTTACAAATGGCGGAACCTCAACACTCCGAAATTCCTATTGTTTTAGATGAGGAAAAGTCGGTATTGCAGGCATTGTAAAGAC
This sequence comes from Maratus speciosus, assembly GCA_963932465.1. NCBI lineage: Eukaryota > Metazoa > Arthropoda > Arachnida > Araneae > Salticidae > Maratus > Maratus speciosus. Next base: position 536,670,519 of record OZ010786.1, on the reverse strand, counting down.
AATTTTCAGGCACCACTTACGTTCATCTAAAATCGACAAATTTCAGAAAAGTAAAAATAACTATTTTTAATGACTAATAATCGCTGAATAGAGTGTTTTCCTTCATGCGGAGAAAACGGATATCAGACGCTGAGTTACACTTATTGTTAAAGTTTACTTACTCTGGAAACCGATTCCAAACATGCACTCATTCGGAAACAATATTGAAGAATAAATTACGGTTTAAATCCTCGAATGGCATCAATTTGTACTAAGTAAAGTTCTTGTTGCAAAATCATATTGTTTCGTAGCGCTAAGAGTTTCACATTAAGCAAGAAAGATACTGACGAATAATCGGCATAAAATAGAGATTCTACTTTATGCGATTCTTTAATGTGGCTAGATTTGGAGTTACTTTATATTTAAGGACGTTAAAACTTCTTTCCATCGTAAAAGTTGAAGTATTGAAGATAGTTGTTAACCCAATTTTATCGCTAACTCGTGAAAAGAAAATGAAATAACATGCACGTGGAATCATTTGATAAATTAGTAGGAAATTATTGAAACTCCTGATTTAAAGTTATACAGCTCCAAAGTATTGGAAAGAAAATGGCTCCGACATTTACAGAACAACCTGGCACTAAGCATATAAAAAAAGCAAATCCTGAAAAGAATTTTTAGATAATCCCCTATACCTCTGAAATCACATAATATTTCTGCATGAAGTGCCTGTTGTTATATATTGTCTTGTGTCATCATTTCGTCATTTAATTTTAAAAGAATGTAAAACTGTCTGTAAATTTCTAATGTTTTCTCAAATAGGATTTTCAACATTTTCTATACTATTACATCTCATATTTATTTTGAATTATTTGTTTAAATGTACAGCATTTGCGGAAAGAAAATCTGATCTTGTAATTACTTTTATATTGATTTTTGTGTTGTTATTGATGTCTTCATTGATATAGAACAATAGTTACAATTCTTAGACTTTTACATTATGCAAATTGTATATATATATATATATAAACTAAAACATTAAAAGTATCATCATTTTAGATTAAATGGACTGTATCTCAATAGATAACAACAAAGTTTAGTTAAGAATGAAACATTCAAAAATATGGTTACTTGCAAAGAAACAACTAAATTATACTTCTTTTGAAAAAATATGCTTCAACAAAAGATTTAAATCCATAATATTTCCTCCAAATGATATCTTTCCAAAATTCAGTATGTTTTTGAAACGTATTTATTCAGCAGAAGGAAATTTCAAATAAAAATGGAAAACATTCTGTTTAAAGTACGACAGTTTAAATTCAATTTACTGATAACTGCGTAAGCTTGGCAAATGTCGCAGTAGTTTATTTTCTCAGGAAATTGAATCATTTGTAAACCTAAAAGATAAAACAGCGGAAAGTAACAACAGTAAAAGAATATTTGTTATTATAAATATATAAAAGACAATCTTATTTTTATTCGGTTTTCTATAATATAAATTTATACATTTATAAAATATTCTCATTTCTGTACATCATTACAAGTATAGGGCTGTCAAAATATGGAAATACATGTATGATTTATAAATCAGTAATTGTTGAATTTATAGCCTTCTTAACCCTCTAGTGCAGGGTCGGCGAAACTTTTCGCATCCACGTGCCAATTTTTTCCACAAAATATTTTTAATGATCACGGCGTGCCAACAAATTTAGTGGATCGGAGCAGCAAAATTAAATAAAATACGGATTTTAGGATTTAAAATATACAAGTAACATTTTGTAACAAACTTAAGTATTTTACAAAATCGTACTTCTCTTGTTACGTCTTAGATGCCAAATAATTCAGATCAGCTTCGTATTCCAATTTTTCCTTATGAGAACGCAGCTGGATTGGAGACCATGACAACAGGTTTCTACTTGAGTTTTTCATACTTTTCATGCCTATCCCCACCCCACTTCCCAAAAATAAATAAATAAATAAATAAAATAAAAATAACTATCAGAAAAAAAAAATATATATATCAAAATGATTTCTTAAAAAAAAAAAAAAAAAAAAAAAATTCTTACTACGGAATTGAATTTGAAATTCGAACTTCCATTTCACCATCGGAATTTTCGCTTGTGCTCGTTATTTTCCTATAATCTCCTAATTCTATCAATATATTTTTTATTTACTCAATATTGAGATAGATTGGGATTTATAAAGTTGCATTTCAGTTTATTCAATCTGTATGACAACGACAAGCAACCTAATCTAGAAAAACTCAGCAAGTCTAAATTCAAAATAGTGCATATCCATTATATGAAACGCTGGGGTGTAAAGCGAGGCAACTGTCATTTAAAAAAAAAAAATCTGATTTTTTTTTTTTTTTTTTTTTGGGGGGGGGGGGGGGGGGTTGTTTTTTTTTTTTTTTTTTTTTTTTTTTTTTTTTTTTGTAAAACTACTTAATTACATCGTAACAACTTTCTAGAAGTACAGAGATTTTACACAATATATATTAACTTAATAATTTTCACATCTGAATTTACAAAATGAAAACTATTTGCACATAAATCCTAAAATAAAGTCTATCCGGGAAAAATATTGCACATAAGCTAACAGAAGTTCCATTCTTAACAAATCAGCAGTTTAGCAGGAAACAATTATAATAGTTTTGTGCGTATTTCATTCACAAAATTTGAAAATTGACTGTATCAAAAGTTCCATTTTGTTAATTATCTTGCTTTACACGGGAGCTCTGCAATATCTTAATTTAGAACATTAGTCTATGCCGTGCCGATAATAATCTCCCGCGTGCCATATGTTTGCCGTCCCTGCTCTAGTGCATGATTTTTTATTTTTCCTTTAAAAAAATATATTTGATTCCTTAATGGGCATACATTTAAGGAAAAATACTGAAAAAATTGTCATACTTATATTTTTTCGTATTTTGGATTTCTTTAAATGGTTGTCAAATCTCAACACCATGCTTTAAGCGTATTCTAAGCATATTCTGCGATACTTCTCTGGTCTTTTTTCTATTCATTGTTGCGTGGCATTTTGCAGCACGGGATTCTGTCTCTTATTATTATTCCAAGGAACGAAAATACTTTTGATTTTACAAGTGTCATTAGGTTCACAGATGTTTACCGTAATTTCCAGCGTATCCGCCGCGGCTTAGTTAAGTCTTTTTCAAACAGGACATTTTATTTAAAATTAATTCTGGTAGGAAATCGAGTTATCTGAGGTGCAGCGGATACGCGCGAAATTACGGTAGTAGTTATCAAAACACAGTTTCATGATTTACAGGTTTAACAAATGGATGAGTTAGTCTAGCATTGACTCAGACGTTATGTCCACTTAGCAGACTGGCTGTATATTTTTTCGCAATAAATATCAAAATTGTATGCAAATATTAAAACTCCTGCAAAATATCACAATCAAAAATCATACTTATGCGATTTTTTTTTTTTGGGGGGGGGGGGAGGGGTGAGGGATATACTGTTTCATATGGTGACGCGCCTTTTCGAACTTATTCACTTATTCTTCCATGAGAATGGATAGGAATTTCTATTCAGGGTACCGACTATAAGCCTCACCTTAAATAACTTATATTCCACATTACACAATGTATTATCGCTCAGATGGGAAAACTGTCATATACTTTCAAATGTATTCAAGATCATAGTGCGACTAATGATACTACACTATGATGGAACACTAAGGACAATGTTCCTAACCAATCTTATGAATTTAAAGTTTGCCACGCTACTGAAGATATAAATTCTGATACTTTTTTTATATTTGTCGAGCATATTTTGAATGGCTTTTGAATATGTTTAGAACAGGCTTGTTTTTTCAGATATGTGCTTGAAAAGTACTGGGTAGGAAAATACAAAAAATAATTACAGTGGAACCCGGTTAAGACGCGTTTTAAAGGAGTGGTCAAAAGTATCGTATTAAGCGGTATCGCGTATTAAACGCGATTTGTATAATGTTGCAATAAATGGGCTTATTTACACAGATAATAGTCTATATGAATTTCAGAGCTTTCATTTATAGGTTTACAGCCGAAAATTGTGTATTTTATATATCTTCAGATTGAAATTTAATTGTATTCCACTTTAACTCATTGTTTCTTTTTATAGGACAAATTGGAATAATTACGGAAAATAAATATGATTTCCAGCATGACTTTATTGTTGTTTAATACGTTACAACCAAAAATAATTTTCCAACTGGACTCATTTTTTTTTAACAGTAAGGAAGTAATATAACATATTTGAATCACAACCCAGTTTTTAAAATCATATTTAATACCTGTAAGGATGAGTACCATTATAATCTGTTCTTCATTATTAATATAATAAGAAAAACTATCCTTTTAAAATATTAATATAGCAAAAATAAGTAAAGTAAGCATAAAAGAATTATCCAATCCCAGTTGTATTTAATCTTTACGAGTTTCATTTTTTGTCGCCTATAATATGTATTGTTAAACATAGTAGCGATATAAAGTACATTTAAAATCTTTCTAACATCGATGAACATATCTAATCATAATAATTTTTATAACGAATCTGAGTAACCTGAATTCGCCTACATCTCTCTATCATAGTAAAGACATACACGAAGCTAGAGACCAAGAATATTAGGAGGTGTGATCAAAGAAGAATTGCAGTTTTGCTAACTTTGCGGATTTTTTTTTTTTTTAATTCAAATGTCTACCACTATTTCCGCTTTAATTAATATGTTGTTAAATAAATTAAATACGATTTGGAAAGTGTTTTGTTATCTGAATAATAAAAATACGCTAAATTGGTAACACTCGAGAAGAGAGGAGGAATTCGCATCTTGAACAATGAATTCGCGTCTTAAGCGTCATTTTTTCTTCGAAGAACCGAAAAGTTATAGCGTATTAAGCGGTACCGCGTCATAACCTTTCGAGTACTAAACATGATCTTTTTACATTAGCCTTATGGGCTTTGTTCAAGGGATCGGACAAAATCCGCGTATTAAGCGGGATCGCGTATTAACCGTGAGCGTCTTATCCGGGTTCAACTGTATGTGGTGTTTTTAATGATAAAACAACTTTCAGGCCAGAGATACATCTCCAATAATCTTTATCCAAGAAGGATCTGGCTGAAGAGTTTTCATTTTTTTTTTTTTTTTTTTTTTTTTTTTTTTTTTACGTTTATCTGGGTTCTTTTGTTTTGATGTTGATGTAATATTCACTATTCCAACATTTGCATCAACATTCTAGTCATTTTCATTACCTGATTTATCGGCTTCTCAATCACAATCAGTCTCATCATAAGTGTTTGAATCGTTTTTGAAGAGAATATTTGGATCAAAAGGTGGATTGTCATCGCTCATTGTAAGAAATGCCATTTTCACTTGACAATGAAATCCATATTTCTCCTGTCAATATATGTTTTTTTGTGTGTGTGTGTGTATTTGCTTTAAAATATATGTTGATCATGCTGCGGCTTTATCAGAACAAATTTTTTATGAAAAAATTGGAAAAAACCAAGATGAAACAGTCAACAAATTCATTGAACAGAATACTAAAAATATTAATAAAAGCGGAACTCAGTTCATGGTATTGCCAAATGGCAACAAACGTATATTCGCATTCATACAATATTTGTTGAAAAAAAAAAAAAAAAAAAAAAAAAAAAAAAAAACTCACTGAAAATTATTTAAAGTAACTTTTAAAAGCATATTCTTTTGAAAAAAGATTTTTTACACATGAAATATTGCATTTTAAATATATTTTATTTGCGTTAGAAATCCATCTATGGTTAGGAAAATGGAAGGCTTCAAAAGTTCCTTTTTATTTGTAACTGATAAACAACTATTATCACCTATGGTATATTTAATGAACTAAACCTAAGTATAGGGTCAAAATGAATAGGTAAAGCATAAAGTTGTCAAGAGGCAAAGCTAACTAAACGACAAGGAGAGAAAATTTTATTTGCTGCCAATTGGTAACAATATGCACTAGAGCAGGGTTGGCGAACCTTTTAGTTACTGCGTGCCAAATTTTATCAAAAAGTATTTTACGTGATTTGCACGTGCAAACTAAAAAACAAATTTAGTAGGTGAGAAAATAATGGCTTAAAATAACTTAATTTTTTTTATTATGATTTAAAAAATGTGAAGAACATACATGTTGGTATTATACACTGTAAAAAAAAAATAAAAAAAAGTTGCCCTTATCGTACTGGAATAATTTCCGACCCAGCTCGGAATAAAATCCGTAAAAATAAGGAAATAGTCAGTAAAACGATATTTTACGGATTTTATTCCGATTTTACGGATTTTATTCCGAGCTGTGTTGGAAATTATTCCGGTACGATAAGGGCAACTATATTTCCGATTCCTACCGGAAAACTGGCATTATTTTTTATAGCGTACACGATAATAATTACGGAAACAAATATATTTTAGAAATTTATATATATATAATAAATAATGCAATGTAATTTGATTTCTGTTGTTGCATCTTAATATCGAGTTAATTTTAAGGAAAACTGAACATGATTTGTCTGATAATTGCTTTCAGCTTGAGTTTTGATGTTATTCATTTGAGAAAACAGTGATTTGAAAGCATAGATAGGTAGAAAAACTATTAAAAGGACAAACGTCAGTTTCTTTGAATAGCTCTGAAATAAATTCCAAAGTTGGCATAACTTTACCATCGGATTTTAGAATAACCAATTCTTGTAGATTGTTTTCAAATATCGTCATTGTTTGAAAAAAATTGAGACCATAATTAATTAGATTGTAATATAACATGCTGCAATTATTTTTTTCAGTTTCCATTTACAGAAATTTAGGAAAGATTAGCCGCGCTTTTTTAGGTAATCTCACTTTATTTTGAGTTATAGCCAGAAGCAAGGCCGTGCCAAAATTATTCTTTTGCGTGCCAAAAGTGGCACGCGTGCCATAGGTTCAACATAACTGCACTAGAGGGTTAAGAGGCGTAAAATTAGTGTGAAAGCCTGGGATCAAAACCGGATAGAAGATAAGAGCGATTAATGCTAGACGTGGTATTGTGCAGGTAGGTCAATGATAGAACATTATCGTGTAATGTCAATTGACCTGGTTTGATACTGGGGATAGACAATTTTTCATTCTCTTTTTTACGCCTCTTGAGCAAGTTAAAAATTCAGCTGTTGCTTATTTCCAAATTACTAAATTAAATACTGTGATTTTTCTTTCCAAAAAAAATTCCAGTAATTATATATATAAATTTAAGATGTTTATTTATTAACACGTTAAACGCGACGCCGATCCCAGTGGACCGGCATTAATCTTTCCGTTTAAGCGACGCCCGGTACCTTCGGACCGGCGGTATAAAATTATAAAAATAATATATTATATAATTTTAAAAATATTTTTCATTTTTTAATGTATTTTATTCAAACATTTCAAACATATAAAGGATTTTCCTTCACAAGAATTACAGAAATATATTTTCCAACAATATATTTCTGTAATTCTCGGTACATCATATGAAACATTAATAAAAATTGAAAAACTTTTGAAAAAAATAACGGCTTTATTTTTTGTTCATTGTACTCGAAAAAAAAAAAATACAATTTGAGTATTTTCACAATTTCTGTGTATGCTGTCGCTTAACGGAAATTAAACTAAAATTAGTGTCGAGTTTAACGTGTTAATAAAACAATGAAATATATAAATACAGCCTACATTTAAATTAAATGATAAATAATTAGTAAAATACTGTTAGGTTAAATTTTAAGTAGACATGATATATAGATATATATTTTAAACTAACAATCTTACCATCCAAATTAGGAAGTTTTGCATAAGTTTGAACTTAATATTAATATATATGTAATATACATGTTATATGCATATATTAAGATATATAAATATATTATCATAAACACGTTCAAAACATAGTCTTTCAAAGTGAAGTTAATCAGTTTGTTGGGTGATTTACATCAAAACATAATCAGTACCAATTCATATCAAGAACAAACTTAATCTGAGGTTTGTTGAAAATTCGAGAATTAGTTCTTGAGATAGAGCTATTGCGAAAATCATAAAAGAATACAGCATATCAGCGCCACTTGTTAGGCGATTTACACAAAAATCGAATCAGCCCCAATTTATATCAGGGTGTCAATCCGTCAAAAACAAGAAGTCGAATTTTTTTACGAATTCAATACTTTCTTCTTGTAAAGATGGAAAAAAGTAACAATATTGTCATCTCAAAGGCTTTATATAGTGAAATGTCAAAGAAGATTTACCTATGGAAGAATAGGCTGTATAATTTTTAACTGTGTTGAAAAGTGTTGATCTTTGCAATGGAATGTTCGGTATTGAAAATGACGTATATAGCATTCACAGTTCATTCACAGGAGCACTCACAAATATTCCGTTACATTATAGTCTATGGGGAAAAATCGTTTGCTTTGTATTTTAGTAGTGTTACACAATTTCAAGCATAATGAAATTTAAGTACAATATTAAGGACACCAGAAGATTGTTACTATAGAATATGTTATATATAGCACTTAGAGTACGTGTGCAGGGGAACTCTATTCCATTATACTGTAGTCTATGATAGAAAATTGTTTACGTCGTATTTTAATGATGTTACTCTTTTACAAACTTAATGAAATTGATATAAATTTCTGAGGTGCACTAAAAAAATCTATTATTCAAAAAACTGGATACATGGCCGCCTATGGATAGTAATTTCTGGAAGTATGATTTCAGTAATTTTAATAGGATTTTTGCTTGAATGAAATGACAGCTTAAAATGCAGCGTGTATAAAAATATGTATGTACTATACCGGGAAGTACTAAAAAAAAATCAAGAACGTTTCCGTCTGTTGGTAGAAATTTCTAAAGGTGAATTTTCAATTGCGGTATGCGTTTTCTAACTAAACTAAAATTTAGTTTATTATGTAGAGTATTATGCAAATCTATAGATCATATACATGGTTGCACAAAAGAATTGAAGATCCTTTTCGGCTATGTGCAGTAATTGTTGAAATCTGGTTTTTAAATGTGTTATACGATTTCTAAAATGTTTAATTGGTCTCTTATTTGCTTATTAAACGACGAATTTTTTTTAAAGTGCTCTAGAAGATTTGAAAAGTGTTTCATAGTCTATGATTAAAGCATGATTTTTTTTTTTTTTTTTTTTTTTTTTATAATGTTGGCTACGAGAAATAAGATTTATCCTACAGTAATTTTCAAGTATTACAGAAAATACTTCCACTACATGCATATTAAGAAATTGTTTGATATGTCGTTTTTAAATTTTAGTAAATCATATCACATATTTCAAAATTATCGATTTTATGGCACAGAGATAAAATTTTTATGTTTATATTTTTTCAATGTATTTTTATACAAAAAAATAAGCGTGTTAAGAGTATGATTTTAGGTAACACAAAATAAAAATATGTAAAGCTAAATATAGTACACTAGATTGCAAAGATTTATTTTTTATTTAAAAAAATACTATAAATAAATTGGAATTATTTACCTTGTATCTATTCCGTGTAGAATAAAAACATTTTATGTAGTCTTAAACAACTACACATTCTCTTTTTTCCCAATAGCTCATTAATTTGTAAGACATCATTTCTACAACCTGGGTGTTAAGTTGCCTGACAATTAGGAAACCTCTCAACGCTGCTCCACTGTTCAGGGGAAATTTTTAAAAGAAGTATGCTGTTGGTTTAATAGCTGGAGACGAGTCTATTTATAAGGAGCGGGCAGGGGTATGTTCCATAGTTATTTTCTAAAATCACCAGAAATATTTAGTATGCAATACCAGATCCGGGTATATTGCAAGAAAGCATATAATTACATGTGATTCTTCCTTTAGTTAAAATTTCCAATGATTCCCTGACTATGGTGTTGTAGTAATGCAAAATATGGGCTATGATTTTTGAGGTTTTAAAGTCTATGTCGATATCTTATTTCTCATTATAACTTTGATAAAGCTTAATTGATAAAGTACCACCCATTAGCCTGTAGTGTAATATCACTTGCATCAGCATTCTAAAAACCCAAAATTTAACCCTTAAACAAGTTTCATAAATTAGTTGCATAAAAAATTTCTATGATCTCCTTACATGGGTTTCATTCATAGAATCGCCACATTAAGATTTTATATATACGATGGATTAAATAAAAGAGTAGCATTCCATAACCAAAGTATTTTTATAAATTTAAATATAAAAAGTGCACTCAAGGCATTACGATTATCTATTGCAAAATACTCTATATAATTTAGAGATAAATCAAAACAGTAGCTGTACTTTCGTTTTAGAATAAACCTGCTGTATACAAAAAGATAACAATAGTGTTTTGCTACGAATGAAGCATATATTTTATTGCTTGAAAAGTCCAGTTACTATGCGAAGAAGCAACCAAATTATACTCCTTTTCAAAATATATGTTTTGACAAAAGACTTAAATCTATGTTTTCTCCGAATGATATCTATCCAGAATTTTGTAGGTCTTTGAAACGTATTTTTTCAAAAGAAAAAAAAAATATTTTACATAAAAAGGAAAAATATTCTGTTTAAAGCACTCCAGTTTAAATTCAATTTATAGATTGAATCATCGAAGATTGAGCATAAACCCCTTACATGAATTTCATTCATATAACCGCCACATTAAAATTTTATGTATACAATAAATTAGATAAAAGAGTAGCATTCTGTAATCAAATTAATCTTATAAATTTAAATGTAAAAAGTGCACCCAGGACATTACGAATATCTGTTGCAAAATACCCTAAATAATTTATAGAGATGAATCAAAACAGTAACTGAATTTTCGTTTTAGAATAAACATGCTGTATACAAAGATAACAACAATATTTTGCTACGAATGAAGCATATATTTTATTGCTTCAAATGTCCAGTTACTATGCGAACAGGCAAATAAATTATACTCCTTTTCAAAATGTATGTTTTGACAAAAGACGTAAATCTACGTTTTCTCCGAATGATATCTATCCAGAATTTTGTAGGTCTTTGAAACGTATTTTTTCAAAAGAAAAAAAAAAAATATATATGTTTTGCATAAAAAGGAAAAATATTCTATTTAAAGTACGCCAGTTTAAATGCAATTTATAGAGTGAATCATCGAAGATCGAACATAAATCCCTTACATGAATTTCATTCATATAATCGCTACATTAAAATTTTATATATACAGTAGATTAGATAAAAGTTTGGCATTGTATAATCAAAATATTCTTATAAATTTAAATGTAAAAAGTGCACCCAAGACATTACGATTATTTATTGCAAAATACCCTAAGTAATTTAGAGAGATACATCAAAACAGTAACTGTATTTTCGTTATAGAATAAACATGCTGTATACAAAAAGACATCAACAATGTTTTGCTACGAATGAAGCATATATTTTATTTCTTCAAAAGTCCTGTTACTAAGCGAACAAGCAACCAAATTATACTCCTTTTCAAAATATATGTTTTGACAAAAGACTTAAATCTATGTTTTCTCCAAATGATATCTCTCCAGAATTCTGTAAGTTTTTGAAACGTATTTTTTTCAAAAGAAAAAAAAATATTTTAAATAAAAGGGAAACTCTTCTATTCAAAGTACGCCTGTTTAAATTCAATTTATAGATAACTGTGTCAGCTTAGCAAATGTAGCAACACTTTATTTTCTAAAGAAATTAAATTATTTCTAAACTTAAAAGGTAAAACAAAATAAAAATTAACTGGATAAATATATCTGTTTTTATAAATACTGGAAATAATGTTATTTTAACTCAGTTTTCTATAATTTAAAGCGAACGTTTACAAATATTCGTAGATGTTTACGTTGCTATAAGTATGGTAGTGAGTAAGGAAACCGAATTAGAATGCTTTTTTATATAAATAAATAAATAGAAGAAAATAAAATAAAATAAAACAAAATAAAATAAAATAAAATAAAATACATACAGATTGCATTTAAATATATTGAAAACACTTGATAATTTTTTCTTAGAATAAATATGAAGTATACTTTGCAATTTCTTAAAAAAACTAACAACAGTTCAAATTTAGCAAAAATGTAGAAAAATAAAAGTAATGATCTCGTCTGAAACAATAAATAAAACTCATGTTAGTTTATAATATCATACACATGTCTAACATTTATTATTTATAAGTAAAATTAGCCATTTGTGAATAAATAAACTATTTAGTAAAAAATAAGATATATGTATTTTCAAACATATTAAAGTATATAAAAAATGAAAAGTATATATATATACTAGGGGGTTCTGCCCCCTGCAAACTACGCTCGCCAACCCCCGTTCACACACCGCAGAATCTAAAAACACGCTAATCTGATGGGTTTTAAAAATATTAGAGAAGATTGAATTATAGTGAAAAAAGCTGTGCAGATCTCCCTGTAAACGGGTTTTCATTCAAATCCCTTTGATTGCAAAAATTTAAGGGCGAATCTGTTGCTGTTAAGACATCCAATGGTTGTTTTCGTTTTTGATTAAAGAGGATCAGTTAAACATTTGAAAAGAAGCTAAAATAAAATAAATTAAGTATAAGAGTCTTTGTCACCCGGTATTTTAAAACAATCTCTATAACAATAGCCTAAGTCATGTGACTATCATCAACAGTTCCAGGTGGACCACTTCGCTTTTTATACTCTAGGTTCCATTTTGGTACTTTAATGTTAGCCAGGCACAGGTGATAAGTCGCCAAATATTATTCTATCGCCATCATTTCATCTATATTATAATAGTTCAAGTCATCAACTGCCATAAACAAATACGGTCAGATCCCTTCGCCGTTCATATGAAAGTTTGGCAAAGATGTCATATAGTCACATATTGGCGTGGTTTTTTAACGACGCCAATTTGGGGAACGCATCAACAGCATAAACAGCAACATCCGGCTTACCATATGAAGCAAAATAACGATACTTTGTCGCCAGTTATGTGCCCGTTCCGTATATGACATTGACGTCAGAAAAAAATCGCGCCAACATCAGACCGTAAGTTTTCCATTTTGATTAAAAAATCAATTTTTTTTTCGAATAAAACTACATAAAAGTTGCCATGGTCGCAAAGAATTCTAGATACTGTTACGCTAGCAGGATGGAAATCTCGCCAATAGCTTTTTTTCAACTCGCCAGTTAGTATTTTTTTTTTTCGAGTGGTAATGTTTGGCCAGATACGGTTATGCAGGTTACAGATTTACACGGTTACAGATATACAGGTTTGGCGTGATTTTTATTTTTTAACGAAAATTTGGCGAAAACCTCGTTTTAAAATACCAGTTACATATGCATTTTTGGTATTCCTTAGATATCCCGACGACCAAAAATCTATTGCCAAACTATAAGATTAAATGCCAATAATGGTTGATCGTAAATGTCAGATTCACTTGACTTTAAGCAAGTTACACGTGTTTACGTCATCAAGTGATTTTTATTTCGACGTTTTATTCGTATATTTATTAATGTTATACTAATTTGTTTGTTCTTTCGTTATTTAAAATAAAAATTACGTCAATTTGTATAATTTGGCGAGTGTTTCGGCAATTTATATAATTTGGCGAAATTGGTCGTGGCGAAAATGGTCGACGGAATAACTAAGTAGTACTGTATTTCTTAATTATTTTCTATTATTTTCTAAAGGAAAAAAATAATTAATAACCATAGAACAAAATAATTTATATAATTTGTAAAAAGAAATAAAAGTAAATAAACATTTATTATCAAATAAACAACAATAGCCGGGTTACCATGTCAACCTTTTCTGAAAAAAAAAAAAAAAAAAAAAATATATATATATCTGTTTGATTAAAATTTGAGTTGCCATCATTAGAGAATGTATATAAAATTATAAAAAAATAATATTTCGAAAACTAATTCGAATTTAAAAATTCTAATACCAGTTTTGAAATCTGCGGATCAATATTGATTTTGGTGTTAATTTCATCGCAATGTATTCCACATTTTAGGAGAAATCGCCGTGAAACATAATCAGTTGTTTAATCAGTCGATTCATACTTCCGTTTCATAAATTCGTTTAATTAGGATTTTATATATATAGGGTAGATATATATAAAGTATGTTACTTTTCTCAGTTTTCTCTAATTCAAAGACATGTATTTACAGATATTCGTAACTCTGTACGTAATGAAAACATGGGATTTGCAAGTGTAAGACAATAAAATTAGGAATTAAAAAATACGACTTAAGTTTAAGTTAAATGGGGAATAATTGTTAAAATGCTGCTCGTTTAAATTTGAAATAGAGTTGAATATTGTTTTTTTTTTTTTAAGTAAAAATTGTAACACTTAATACTAGGTTGAGCAAAAAGTTCTTGGAAATTTGTGAAAGTTGCGTTGTTATGCGCAAATTAACAACAAAAGCAACAAGGACTATTCTTTAAATTAGAGATCATCATAGTCCACGACTTTCTGCCCGATTCCGGATTTGCTGGCTAAGTTTGTCGCCGTTACCAACACCTTCATCCTCATTAATCTCATCGACGGCTTTCAGAATCGTTAGGCCTTTTTTCCAATAATGCCGGGTTAACACACGCTAATCATACTGTTCAATAGGCATTTTGGAGCCGAAGTTCTTAACTACTATAAATATACTACTTGTACTCATATTTACTAAACAAATTCTGGTAACTATTAGATTAAAAATTTCCCAGATCTTTTTGCTCAACCTAATATTATGCAAGCATGTAGAAAAATAAAAGTAATGAGCTTGTATGAAGCAATGAATAAAATATATGTTCTTTTACATTATTAGAAATATGTTTAAAATATAAAGTTTAGTCACTCATTGTCCATCAAATAATACATTAATTTTAAGTAAAAACATATAAAATTGCGCCACACATCCTCTTACATAAATCCAAAAATCATTTGTAAAATTATTATCATTCTTTTTTTTTAAATTTTAGAAATTTTAATTACTGTAAAAATATTTTCCCTGAGTACAGAAGATTTCAAACTTATGTAGTTGTTTTTTGTGCACTCTTATAATCAGTATTTGAAGAAAGATGCAACAATCTCTATGACATTTTATAAGTAAATTATGTAAAGGAAATATTTATATTCAGTACACCTCATTCAGATTAAAATGTTGGTATAGCTTTTTTGAAAGTCTTGTAATCATGCCGATTGGTAAAATAAAACGTTTTATAATTAGAAATTAAAATCAGCATTTAAATACGAATATTTCTTAAATCCCGCTTTTTTTTCCCGAAAATAAAGAGTTTTCTTTTTTAAGAGAAATGGTGAAGGTATTTAATTCATCCCCAAGGACTTTTCCATTCCTTTTGCAATATTTTCTCTAATGAAACTTCTTTTGTAATTAATGTTAGTACTAAATTCAGTAAAACAATAATATTAGTAAACATTTAATATAATCATTAATTTTTGTGTAAAGTGTACCTGTATAATGTATGGTGAATGGTAATGTCATTTATGTGCCTAATTTTTACAATTCTGTACAGTTTAGATTTCTATCACAACATTTTAAGCAGCATTAGACGATATTAGTACATGATGGCGTTTCCTTTTAGTGGGATATATATGTTCAAAAAATAAATATAAACATTTTAAAATTTCAATAGTAACCCCACCAAATTTGACATAATATAAAACATCAACATACTTTAATTAGCGACAATAGAAAAAAAAATCCATGCTCTACTACTATTAATTTAAATATTTTTAAAACAGACGATTCAAAAATTCTCTCGCCAAATTAAAAGTTTTGTTCAACTATACAATCAAGGTGTAATGCGCGTTTCAATGTTAAAGAATAATTTTATTAAAAAGTTTTTTTAATAATATTATTAAATGAAAATATTAATTGAAAAAAAGTTTCCAAACTATAATCAGAACACCAATAAAATTTCCACATATATTGCGATTAGTTTAAGCAACAGTTTAAATGATTAATAATTCATCATTTTAAAACAACGCAGCTAGTGTTTGCATAAGTACATAATGTTGTAGAGATTGTTGTAGAACTAATATTTTTTTCCTAAGTTTATTTTAAAAGGTTATTTTAACTACATTGAATTTTTTAAGAATGTCTTTCTCTTCTGAGTTTAAATTCTCGCAAACTCTTCATGGTTACCGAGGCTGTTAAAAAAAAAAAAAAAAAAAAAAAAAAAAAAAAATGTAAAATTTAATGAACCATTTAGAAACAAAATGTACAATCAAAGGAAGAAAATTAACAATAACTTTATAGACCGCAATAACACTTAACTTAAAATAAGATAAAATTATGTTCTAAAATGTTAATATTGAACATTATTACGCTATTTTATGGCCAGCTCTCACCAATAATGAAAAGTATTGCAATTCATATGTTTTATACACTGATGTTTGGAAGATCATGCATATGGTCACATTTTGACAGTGTAATATTTATAGTTTTATAATATCAGTGATTGGAAAAAAATAATATATTCAAGCGTTTTAATTGGTCAGAATGAAGATGAATTACACTTATGTATCCATTTTGTATAAAAATGGTTGAACTACTGGGCAATTTTCTGCAGTCTGCAGGTTTTTAACAGTGTATAATGTTCATAATACCCAAAAATCTTCCTTTACTGTCTAACCCCCAAAACCACGTTCTTTGCATAATAGTACACACTTCTAAACTCTTCTTAACATCACTAATTTGTAAAATATATGGTACAATATGCCTATGAGGTTCAACAAGTGAAAACACTTGTGTTGATTGTTTAAGGGGTCTCAGGACTCTTAAAGTTCTAAAATTTTCGAATTTTTAAATTTTTTTTATATGTTAAACTTCTATGTTTTCTGAACATTTTGATATAATTCTTATCTTGAAATTCCCATTAGAACGGAAGTTATGGCGTTTAGAATTATGCTCTCTCAATAGCTGAAGCGGTGTTTCCAAAACTTTGAAGTCATTTTTCTCCAAATGACGTTTTTGGGCTTAACGCGCACGATATCTCAAAAATTTCTGAATATTTTTTCATGAAATTTTCAAAACATATGTCTCATGTTAGTCTGTACAAACTGAACCTAAAATTTCCTTTTGATTGTAAAAAGAAAATATATTTTTAGGGATTAACTATGTTGTTGAAATTTACTAAATTTTGCATTAGCTAAATACAACTTTGCATTAAAAATATAAAAATGCTTTAAATACAAATTTATTTAGGTTCAGGGTAATTATAATAATCTGAGGTATATGTAGGCACTAAAATTTTCATTCTAGTTGCAAAATTTATTTTGTAATCGTGCGCATAATCTGTTATGCCGATTTTCTGCTCGTCAAATGTCTGACAGTTTTGAGCCCCCTGTAAATGCTAATTCTGCATCTTGCAATTTTTCAAAATATTTGAAATGAAAGAACATACTTGTATCTTTCATTCCCATTTAAAATTGTGTCTTAATATCAAATACATTTTAAGATATTAAATGTTGAAAATGGTCCTTTTTTTTCATTTTTTCCAATTTTAAGAGTCCTGAGACCCCTTAAATAGCGTGCTACGGTCAAATTTTGGAATCCAAGTCTGAACAAACCGGAGCATCACTTTAACCCTTAAATGTCGTGTGTTGCTTTTCGGCAACATACTCAATTTAGGCTCTAAAATACTATTAGAATAATATTGAAGCTATAATGCCTAAGGTTGCCAACAAAATACATTCCGAAAATATTATTAAATCGATTTTCAACATATAGACGGCAACACTTGTGCTGTTTAAGAATAGAAATAGATTAACTTTTTAATTGTGGCTAATTGTTCTTTTCGTTTTGTTTTGAAGCTTGCGAAATATCCTATTTTGTTCTGTAGTGAGCAAGTAAAATCTATTTTTTATTATAGTTCCTAAAATTCTTGTGTGTTTAATATTATAGAATTTTATCAAGGAAATTTTTTTTTCAATTAAAGTTAATTCAATTCAATTATTTAAAGTATTGTCGATTAGTAACAAATTATTTTTTAGCCGTAAACCATACTGAAAACAAAATATGATTTTTTTTTAGTATTTTTCCTATGATTGTTTTTAAAAAATGAAAGGCAAAATCATTATTACAATTATTTTTGAAAAATCAGGCATTTAAGGGTTAAAGTTGAATTTGCAATACCCCAGATACCCAGAATCGATTAGTAATCTAGTCTGAGCATCCTGTACAATAGCAACCAACCTCACCATTAGTCATGCAGGTCGGTTCTTAAAGATTGAAATGCTGGCATAAGAAATTAAATTAAAACATATTTATAGGCAGAATTTATTTATGCATTTAATTTTTTTAATAATTCATATTTCATATTGCAGAATTCTGAATTTAATATTACAAAACAAGTTTTTTTATGTTTGTATCTTTATGACTTTGAAAAATAAAATTCTGCAAATTTAATTAATTATAAGATGACTAAATCACACATAAATTAACATCTGAATGTAATTATTTAATTATTAAAGGTACATACATAATAATTTATTCAGTACAAATTTATAAAATTTTATTAGTAAATTAGGAATGCTGCTTTTTATGCAGTTACCATTTTATTAATTTTATTAAAACGCTGCTGTTGCTAAAAAAATAAAAATAAAATAAAAACAAATTAAAAATAAAACATGATACATTGGGCATATTTTATGATAGATGAAAAGTAAAGTCATCAACCAATCAGGGTTATTTTCTAGCGAGAGTAAAGATGCATGAATTAATCTTTTACATCAATTTACTCATTAAAAATTAACTTTTAAAATTTGAAAAGTTACACCAGATTTTGATAAAACATTTTTTTATCTACCTAAAAATCTATTCTCCTTAAACAGATTCATTCAATTTAAATTGTTAAAATATTTTTCAAGTACAGTAAAAATTACAGCTTTAGTCATACAGCTTTAGCATAATTTTGTCAGTATAGCTTGTTTTCTTCTAAAAAGAAAATAGACAAAATAAAGATATCTTAGATATTCAATACCGCTTCTTATAGTTAAAAAAAACAATTATACGCCTTTTTATTACGCAGTCATAAAACACTGATTTTTCTCTTTATTTGTTTTTGAGATAACGTGACATTTTAGTTCCAACTGAACTTATTTATTGGTCGCTATAAAAATTCTAATCAGCCTTAAAATTCTCGTAATTTGACTTTGCTATTATATTCAGAAAATAAAGACATTTAAAATGATAAGAGGTCTGTTTTTAAAGCTTAACAGAATTTAATTGAGATTTTGTTCTTAAAGTATGTTAGAATAACCATTACTTTGATAATTTTTAAAAGAATAGGAAACATCTAATTCTGTTAGTTTGTATTATTGTTGGATTTTGTTTTCGGTTAAAAAATACTGATATAAAGGAACTTGTAAAAGGAAAGCTAAGAAATTACTTCCTTCAATTTATATAGTTTATTAAAATATATTGTTTGGTAAAATATGTTTTTTTTTGTACTATCTTTGTATTTTTTTATATACTATCATAACTTCCTCACTATTTCTTGGTAGAAAATGAACATTTCTATATAATTTGCAGCATATATAATCATTCTTCAAACGTTGTATTAATTATTTTAATTTATCGTAATTATTCCCTTATTAAAACGATGAGATTATTAAATAACATTACTCAAACCCGGTTTTATTAAGATGAACGCAAAAACGAAGATTAAATAATTTATTTTTTAGCTCATTAATATTAAATTATTTTATGAGTAAAAGAGTCTTCAAATAAAAATTAATAATAACATGATTCAAAGAAGAGTACAAAAATCAAATTAGCAATTATTATTTTTTTATAAGAAAAATACAATATAGCAAAATATAAAAATAAACCACGTATCACCACTCCTGTAATTACTACTAATTACTGATGGAAAAGACTCACATTAACAGTATCAACTTGAAAAAAAAATTGAACTAATGATAATGAATATACTAATAATATCATTCTGCTTAACATTTTGCTTATATCCTATGAAAAAAAAAATACGTTTCTGATCTTTGAATGTCTATAACAGCAAATTTATAAAATCCTATACATTCAATTTGCATTATTGAGACGATGAATATATAAGATATCACTTGAAGCTGTGGCTAAAATGAAACACAGGTGTTTTATATCCAAGGCTCGAAGCACTCATAATGGCCAGGTTTTGCAATAGATCCTTTAGTTACATAATAGTGAGTTCATTTATAATTTGCGTTGTTACATTGTTTGTGTGTCCGAAATGTTTCATCTTAATATACTTTCGAACAAAATAATAACCATATATATATATATATATATATATTGTACGATCTTCATTGCAACTTTTCGCAAATACATTTTTTATCATGTTTCACTGCATACTGTCACTAACGACAAGTCTGTATGAAATTATCAGACAAAAAAAAATATTAAAATTTTGACTCAACAAAATATGTAATTAAAAATCATGTCCTGAATAAAAAAAAAAGCATATATTTTTTGTTGTGTTTCAATAGTATTTAAAAACTTTTGGAAAGCGCCCGAAAATTCCCACTGCGGTTCATTGCATGCCCTTATCGCTGCCTTCTTAGTGATACACTTTGAAGTGTCCTGCATCCGGTAGTGTTAATGGATTTTACCCAAACCGGGGGTCCGGTTTGGGTAAGACGATTCAAGTAGACGATTTTGTTTTCGGTGCGGGTCAGTTTCAGGGGTGGGATTATTTTAAAATTTTCGGGTTCGGATCAATTTTGATTTTTTCGGGAGGGGTTTCAGTTAACCCGACATTTAAAACGAAAGTCCTTAATACTTTTTTTTTTTATGAAAAAACAATATTAATGAGAATTTGCTTTTTGTTCTATTAATGTGAATGTTCCTTTTTATACAAAATATTTTCTGATTTTATTTTATTTTTAAACATTTCTATTATCTTCCGTTAAAATAGAGTGACAGTAAAAATTATAAGATTGCTTGTATAATTATGAAATTAAAATATAATAAGTTCGAAGCAGCAGGAGTCGTTCGGTAGCTTCAGGGTCCCAAGCCGTCCCTTTCCGCTTTTCGGTGTCATTAATTTGTGTAATTTCCCTTTTAAATTTGTCCGGTTTCAAGTTTGGATTTTTTTTTTTTTTTTTCAATCTGGCTTTCACTAGAACAGTGGTTCCCAACGTGGGGCGTAACTGGGGGGCAATTTGACTTTCTAGGAGGGCAATTTGAAATTTGTTGCTCACTGATTGGCTATCAGTTTCTTTAGTCATTTTTTTTTTTTAAGTAATGCTGTAGACTAAAAATAAATGGAATACAAGCAAAATTTGAAAATAAGATTTTTTTTAATGTAATTTTTAAAATATTTCATTGGAAAGGTTAAAATAACTTTAAAACCAGAATAATTATATGAATAATTATATAAAATTATGTTCTTGACATTTTTATGAAATATTAAATCTTACTTTATTTTTTCTGGGACTGAATGTTACAATCTTTCGTAACACTTTTGATTATTTTTTGAATGAACTTTCTACTTCAATTTGCTCTGTTATATGTCACACAAAAATTCTTTTACATGTGAAACTACTTAAAAGTATATTGTATGAATTTGACTGTCTTTAACATATTTAATATAAAAAATATATGAAATATCTGAACGAAGTACTACACTGTAAAAAAAAAAAAAAAAAAAAAATTGTAAAGTTACTAAAATTTTTCTAGGAAACTGGGATTCCAGGAACTTTTTATGTAACAGCAATAAGAAAAATTCCTGTAACAGATGCTGTTACAGAAATTTTTGCTGTTGCCGTTACATAAATAGTTCCTGGAATCCCAGTTTTCGAGAAATATGTTAGTAACTTTACAGATTTTTTTTACAGTGTACCATAAAATTTAAAAATATAAAATATGATTAGAAAAGGAAATGGGTAAATAGTAAAAATCCATGGCGCAAATGCACGCATCTTCAACAGTAAATAAATTTACATGATCACATATGCATTTAAAAATTTTAAATAACGACAATTAACGATATTGGGAAAAGGAAAACAGAAAATGTGTTGTGATGGGAAATAATGGCTACTTCAATTTGATAAAGATGAGAATCTTGAAATGCTTCTTGTGTATTTTGCTATCCGCAGAAAGAAAATTTGGTGTCCAAAGCTTTTCCACCAACACTTAATAAGTTACAAAAATGAATTATAAAATGTGTAAATGTTATACATTTTAATGTTAAATGTTAGTCTCTCTTCAAGATATATTGTGATATAAGCAGACCGTATAACACTTTTCTTTAACATTGAGGTAAGTCACAATGGGGAAAATGTATAACATCATTGCATTTATAAAATTATGTTAAAAACACATCTGTGACAGAAGATTCACCTCTTTGATAAGTTAAAAAAATGTGAAATCAATTGTTATTGTTAAGGCTCTATTACGCTTATTATGGCTCCATTACATCCTGTGAATAGAGTTCACTTTTTAAATAATAAGAGACAGAATTTACAGCTCAAGTGGAGAAGGGAGGGGCAATAGTGCCTATACAGATGCTTTGGGGGGGGGGGGATGGGCATGGCCAATAAAAGGCTGGGAAACACTGCGCTAGAGTGTCTTTTACTCGGGACGAGGCTGGGGACATATGAACCTTGCTTCCGCAAAAGAGTCGGAATAAGTTGAAGAATAAAGGGCTGCGGACGAAAAGAGTCCACTCGCCGCGGCGGTATTAGAATTATAATAGATTTTTGAAATATAATAAATAGCTTTTTTTCATAGCTTTTTTTTTTATAATGATACATTGAATTTTGAATTTATGACTAAACTGTATGAGAAAAGCGCTGAGTAATCATTCGCTTAGTAATCAATCTATCAATCTAACATATATTTACTTCCAAAAATGGCTAACTTGCGCTACAAAAAAAAAAAAAAAAAAAAAAAAAAAAAAAAAAAAAAAAACAACTGTAAAGTTACAAATCTTTTTTTAGGAAACTGGGATTTCTAGAATATTTTATGTAACGGTAACAACAAAAATTCATGTAATTGATACACTTTTGAACGGTAAAAAAAAAAAAAAAAAAAAAAAAAAATCAAGATTACTAAACATTTGTAGGAAACTGGGGCGTCTAGAACACTTTACTAAACTGCAATCCGGGTTACTGACAAAATTTTAGTAAGATTACTGTAATTTTAGTAGATTCTTTTGTAATGGCAAGGCTTCTGTAGCTTTACAAAAACTAGTTTTATAGATTTACATCTTTTTTTAGTCAGCATACAGATTTATGTAACTTACATCTGTAGAATTACAGATCTGTTTTTACAGTGTTCACTATTCGCAAATCTTTCTTCATTTTTTATAAATCGCAATTGTTTATCGTGTCGGTGTTTTGCATTTTTAATTTTTAAAAATGGATGTATATAGGATAGTACAAAATTGACAGTTTTCTTACAATAACTTCTGATTTAATATTAATAAATTTACAAAATTTGCAATAAAATATGAAATATATTCGATTTATTTTTAAATTTTACATTCAGTAGTCTATTAAGCAATTCTATTTTTTCTAGGTGTAAGAAAATCTTCTACAGTTATCTTTTAAAATTTAAATTACTTCCGATAAAATATAATGATAGCAAATATGATACCTTCATTGAAATGAATTCTGATTTTTTTGATTGAACACAAATTCGATTTTATTCGAAAATTGTCAGAAAGCATTTGGGAAGTAAATTAAGTTACGTTGAGTTGTAATAAATTTCTACATATACATATTTAAGACAATTGAGATTGTAATAGGTATTTAGATTAAAAAATCGAAAAAGAAATATAACAATAGTTCAAGAATACCCTGAGAAAGTAAAATAATGTATATAACCCGCATCAATGATAAAAATAGATTGTCTTTGTTTGTCTGTACCTAGAATATGTGTCAAACTTACTTATTACATTAAACAAATTAATTGTAAAATATAAAAAGTTTTTCTCATCGTTTTTATGTATGGCTTGTGTAAAAATGACACACTTATATTTGTTCACATAGTGTCTAAAATATTATCATTTATGTTGTGTTCAAAATGTATGTCAACACTTTTGCTGTCCACTATTGATATTATAATGTTTTTTTTTTTTTTTTTATCATTAGCGAATGTGTTCTCTCTCTCTCTCTCTATATATATATATATGTGTGTGTGTGTGTGTGTGTGTAAATTATTTGATGGGGATTATTTATTAAAATAAAATGAATGTTTTATATTTATAAATTATGTAATCTTTATAAAATCTTATAATGTTTTATAAGACATTTAAGTCGTAAGTCGAAATTCAATCTGTCAAACTGTCAGCTAATATGTTCAATTACGAAATATGAAATTAAAATGAAACATACTTAAAGCGTAGTTAGCATAACATTCATAGCGAAAAATTACATAATATTCACAATAAACAATTTAATCTACAATAAGCGAAAATCCAGTTCGTTTTCTAAAATAAAAATCCCTAAAACATGCTGGACAATTGTACAATAAAATGAAATAAATAGGAATATATTCGTTAAAAACACTTAAACTTGCTCAACGGTACACATAAATGTGCCATTGTCCAAGCTTATGTCTTTTTGACGAATAAATTCTTAATTATTAAAAACATTACTTTTTTATGGTTATAAGAAATGAATAACAATGGATTTTTTTTTACAAACACACGCTCTTTCTACATCAGCAATCGCATTATATTTATATATAACTATTTTCTTTCCACGAATTTCTTTGTATTAAAATTTAAAATCCATTTATCTGTGTATTCGCTGTCATATATTCATTCATTACGTAAAATTAAGCTCTTCCCTAACATTAACTTAATCCTTCTTCTACTTGATAAAAGGATCATAAATATTACACATTTTCATTAACTTCGCTACATCATTAAGGATCTAATTAACTGACTTTTATTCATATCTTTAGAGACTTTTGTTACAAGAATTGGGTCTCATTATTGGTTCTGTAAAAAAAGTAAAATTTAACGAAACATTTTTACTGTAGAATTAAAGTGTGACAGGTATTCACGTTTTACTTAATACTCATCATTAAAAAAAAAATATTTTTTACCTGACATCTGTTGGTTGAAATGATATTTCTATTTTATTTTTAGACTCAAAAAAATTTCCTTTTTATGTTTTGAAATGAAGTTAGGAATAACTGAAATATTTAAAAGTACATTTAAATTCTATAACATTACGCCGATTATATTTTATCGTAAAGAGAAAGTTTTAGTATAAAGGTAGAACTACAATCTTATTAATATTTTCAAATCTAAAGAACGAAAGAAATAAACTCCAGAGCAGTTATACAAAAAATACCAGGCGGAATACTGTACTACATCGCCAATCTGATGTCAAATATTAGAATTAAAAAAATTGTAAGCTTATTAAAATATTGGTTCTTGTTTGGTAAGTGGCATAGATATCGAACTTGCAGATATCTAAAATATTTTAAACTACTAACAATAATTATCAATATTGATTTTCCATCTAATTTTTCACATGCGTTTGTCTTAAAACAAACAGGGATTTTTTAGAAACAAAACGGATATTGAAAAATGAACAAAAATTGACATGTGTGAATTTCATTTTTAAATGCATTTAAAAATGTATTTTTAAAAAAAGCTATGAAAATATATTGTAAAAAGTGTTTTGATTTCCTGAATAAATTTTAAATAAAATAAGGAGTAATAATCAAAGATGTAGCGTAATATGAAATTACAATATATTTTGAAAATTATCACCACTATTCTAGCGCTTACGTCATCTGAATCCATGATAAAAATTACTAATGCAAATTAAATGCACTGTTTATTTATCTGAATTACATTAAAATACCCTTATAAATGCTATTAATATGAATAATTCTGGTATTTATTTATTCCGAGTCACTACAGTCAATTGAAACATAAATAAAAAAATGATTTTTTTTTTTTTTTTTTTTTTTTTTTTTAAGCTGAAACGATATTAATTCTACTTGATGTTTTGTTTTGTTTTTTTCAAAATCAAGAAGTCATAGACGTTATGTGTATGATAAGAACGTATGGTGAGCCTTTTTATGTAAAAATAGTAAGAAGAAATTGCTTAAATTGTTATTGATTTTTGGCAAGTTAAAACAGAACGCTGCAAGCTGCCGGAAAACATCTCTGATTGGAAGATATTTACCTTATTTTAAATAATTTTCCTTCTTTTGACTAGATAATTTCAGGAAATATTTAGTTTCGGTTTGCGAATTTTTCGTTGTGTGAGGCAAAAGGAACATACAGAAAAAATATTATTTTAATACGACAAAAGAACCTGTACTGTAGCACAGTTGCTGGAACTTCCCTGACGTTTGACGTAGATGCAGATTTTGTTTGGAGGATTTGGGGTATTTTAAGACGATATAATAGTGAATTATGTGTGCTGGGGGAGATGCAGAAATAAAAGTGTATTTCCCTGTTCTAAGGGAAAAAAATCAACGTATACCTTCTATTTACGTTTTTTTCTTTTTTTCTCTTTTTTTTTCTTTTTTTTCTTTTTTTCTTTCTTTTCTATTTTTTTCTTTCTTTTCTTTTCATTTCTTTCTTTCTCTTTTTCTGTCTTTCTGTCTTGCATTCTTCTTTTTGTTTAAAGTGCGTAAACATGAGTTAACCAATCACAAAGAATTTTTAATCAGTCCTGCATCTACATTTTTTTTAAAAGTATTGACATAATATAAAAATACTCAGGCAGTCATGTAAATACTTTCTGAAGATAAAATCCAGGAATGATCTTATTGTGTGTGTGTGGGGGGGGGGGAGTGAGGGCAGGGGCATAGGCAACCGTTTTACTTTAAACCTCATGTTGCTAAGCACTATAATGATATACTTTTAAAAAGAAGAAAAAAATCAATAAGTATGAGGAAAATACAATATTGTAAGAAATCATAATTATTTTACAGTATCTTATTTTATGAGACTCATAAAAAAATAGATTTCACATTTTAATATACATTAAAAATATAACATTCCAAAAAATATTACAAATAATACATCATTGTATAGTTACTGCACTTTAGAAATTTTTAAGTGTTTACCTGTCGGATTTAGCAAGAGGAAATGTATGAATCTAATTTTACCTGAAATAAATTTGTGCATTTTATTAAAAGTGAAACCATAAAATTTATAAACTTTTAAATTATTATATATTAAAAATTTATAGTATTTTTACATAGTTTTAATTCTTAAATTAGCTTTTTATAATTTTTCTTAACGCTTCATATTTTTTCTCTCTTTGTGGCCACCAGCCGTGTTTAAACATCACTTTTAAGGCTCTTTAATATCCTTGCGATGCAAACCAATTCCACACTAGACGTTAAGTTACCACGCAACTAGGTACTACATAAACCAGCTAGCATTGTTGTATTGTTCAATTTAAACTAAATATGTTTAGAAAATGAATTACAAAAACAAAAGCATAGAGCACAAAAAAACATAAAAAAGACATAATTTTTATAGTTAACTCATTTCTGTTGCAAACTCATGTAATATAACAGTGTATCTTTTTATTTAAATTTATTAAATTAAAATTTCCTAATTTTCTAAACTAGGACTAATAAAAATTAATGTATAATAAATAATATAATAAATTTAATATATAGAAATAAAATCTTGTAATTAGCAATTGTCTTCAGCACGAATTATAATAGTTATTTTTGAAATAAGAAATTTATATTTCACTGGAAGTTATTTATAATATAATTTGACTTTTTTCCACCGTTAAAGTAAATAATTTATCTTTTAATGGAAACAAAAAATTGAAGGTGCAAATTTTTCATTTTATTTTTTGTTTTATTTTATTATATCTTATTTACAATGGTTTTATTAAAAAAAAACAAAAAAAAATTAATTTAAATATGACGTGCTTGCTTTTTTTTCTATCCCGATATTTCCTTTAAATTAAAAATGCGATGTTTAAAGTAACATATTGTAAAAAAGAAATCTCAATTACTTTCTGCTAAGCTTTCAAAGAATATTTCTGTTATTTTAAAAGCCATTTTATCTTTTAATGCAATACAAAACCAAATTAGTATGATTCGTAAGCTGTTTAAAATTTTATAGCGACCAATAAATAAATGTAGTAAGTAATAAAATGTCACTTTATCTGAAAAACAAACTAAAGAGAAAAATCTGTATTTTATGACTGAGTAATAAAAGAGCGTATAATTGGTTGCTTAATGAGTAGAAACGGTATTGAATATCTAAGGTATCATTATTTTTTCTTTGCGCTTTTAGGAGTAAAATATTATTGAGATAAATTTATGATGATAGTGTTATAAAATTTGATCAGGCTGGGTAATAAAAGAATATAGACAATTATCAAAGATTAAATATTTACATTGCACATCGTTTTTCAGAGATAAAATTTCTTTTGTGTTTAACAAATTAATAAATTTAAATAAAAAGGTACACTCTTTTATTATATGGGTTTACAACAGAAATGTGTTACCTATAAAAACTATGTCTTTGTTATGTTTTATTTTTCTCTTATTTTTTGTTTTTCTCATATTTTTATTTCATGGTGTTGTTTAAATACGAATTTAAATTCCACCTTCCATGTGATTTGCTTCACCACAAATTATATTAGTTACTTTTGAAATAAGAATTTTATATTTCATTGGATGTTATTTATAATATAATTTGATTTTTTTTTTTTCACCAGTGATCAAATGTCTAAAGAAGAAGTTTTGATTTAAAATATTGGTTCGAAACAAAATGTTCTAGTGGCCTCATCAGGAAGTGCTAAACAAATTATCATTCAACAGTTTGAAACTGACAATTTTTTTACTGAAAAAATTATTTTTTTAATTATTGCTTACTGTTCTTTCTTTGAAATTACTAGGGTGGCTCTGTCCCCCTGCAAGCTATGCTCACCAACCCCAAGCGTAATCGCTTCGCAATTCCGTTCGGTATCGCAAAAAAAATCCCATTTTCAAGCCAACCCCGGACGTAATTGTTTTGCGATTTTTAGATTTCAATTTTTAGATTTCAAACGAAGATGCGGTAATGTAAAAATCACTTTTCCCATCGGTCCCAAAAAAAAAAAAAAAAAAAAAAAAAAAAAAAAAAAAAAACAGAAGCATATAAAAAACCAGTATCGAAATACAGAAGATTCTTCCCTTTCCCCGCCAATCCTATGTAAGTTCTCTACTTTCATGGTTTTCGCCAAGCAGAATTTCTACTACGAAAAGACAGAAAGCTCTGACCAAGCTCTGACGTTTCGCTATATCTACGCAGATTTTCATTGGTGCATTTCCAAATCGTTACTTATATATATATATATAGAAGGGTTTATTTTTTTTAAAACAAAAGCAATAAAATCCTTCACTTCTGTGGAATTTTTTTATATGAATTACTTGTGAGAGAAGAGTTAATTGTATGTAGGATTTGAAAAGGAGAAAATACATCAATTCATTCTATTTTGGGAACAGCTTACGCAAGAAAGACAAAAAATAGCAATCGATAAGGAATATTTTCATTTACAGATCTCACTACTAGTGTGTAAAACTTTACACCGCAACAAAAGTTTTTATAGTAAAGAATCGTGGATTCCAGTCACCTTGTTCAGTCATAAAGTACAAGGTAACAAGCAGTAAGTAAAACCAGTATATTCTCACATTTAACCGCAATGAACATTATTGATGGATATTTTAAATATAACTACAGTGGGTGATTGGTTAACGAACTGTTCTATTTACGAACGGATCGGTTAACAAACGCTTTTGCAAGAGAATTTTATGTTCGGATAACGAACACATATTCGGTAAACGAACACCTCACAAAACAAAGCAAAGGAAAAGCAATGCTGTGTTTCTGATTTTCCGTGCTGTATTTAATTGCATGTATTGTCGACATATAGAATATTTTAACCGGTGTATGCGTATGGCCCAATTAATTCAAGAGCTACCTAGGTTAGGCTGCCCCAAAAGTAGAATAATCAAATTAGAAACATTAACTTTTATATTTTGTGTCCCTCTTTAAATAAATATTTTAATTGCAAATTAGATATTTGAATTGAAATTTAGTTCACAAATTATTAACAAGCTCTAGGCTGCACTTGAGCTTTTTAGGTCCTTGTAGTAAAAACGGTATTATTAGAGAACTAATGATTTTTGAAAGGTCATAGTGGAAACTGATATGATTTAATGCCGTAGTCAATGAATGAAATCCTAAACGTCTTTTGAAAGGGCATGTCATTTATTTTTGTATATTCAGCACAAAACAAACAGTGCCATCAAAATATCTCCATGTTAAAAAAGGACGTATATACACCCTATTGCACACATCAGCCATTTACATAGGAATAGCTTTTCACTCTTAAAAAAAGTTATGCGAAAAATGGGCAACTTCAAAACACTTCTAAGTTAAAAATAGGATCACAATACGCTTATGTACAGTCGTGGAAAAAAAAGTAAACACCCCATACTAACTCCTCCACAAATTATCGTAGACGAAAGTTACTGGTACCGAACGATTGGTAATAAAGTCTACTTTTAAATGATGTATATAAAATTTGCTTAGGGTGTCATCTACATATTAAAACGAATCCAAACTTCATTTTTTTCAATGACAATACCCATTTTTAACGAGATATTTGAAATCTTCGGTTGAAACAATGCCTAGGCACCAAATTTCAAGTGATTTGAATGACATGTTTTTGAATTATAAACATTCAAAATTGAGTGTTTCTAATGTTAAATTATATTTTCATATTTTTATTTATATCTCCTAACATTATGCTCCTAATGTGCTAATTTTTTGTGCAGCAATAATACTAATATACCCAAACATAAATACGCTGAATTTGCAATTTTTATAATTTTATGATATGAATTATGAATTATGAAATTAATATTCCAAAAAATTATGAATTGCAACCTACAATTTTTTTGATGGATTTAGATTTATTAAGTCCTGCTTTATGGAAATCCAAAATTTCACTTTTGTCTTCCAAGTAGTTTTCAAATTTTGCTTATAAAACGGCAAAATGATGGTTTAAGGGACCGCCTATGATAGAAGTGATTAGATATTTTGAAATTTCTTCTGCTGTCCTGTAATCTAACAGGCATCATTGATCACTGAAGGTGCCTTGATCAAGAAGGTGGCTCTCTCGGTTAACAATCGAGTACGGAACTTCAATTTGGATACAGCCCTAAAAATACGCTCGTTTTAAAATAATTCATTTCTCGGAAACTTATGCTACGAATTGCATAAAAATTAGTTTTTTAGGATAATTGAAGGTTGCAGAGTTCATTTATGCTGTCAGAATTGTGTACTGCTATTGAAGAAAACAAAGTTATGGTTTGTTTTAATATGTACATGGCCCCCTAACCAAATTTTATATACATCATTTAAAAGTAGACTTTATTTCCAATCATTTGATACCAGTAACTTTTTTCTACGACAATTTGTTGAGGAGTTAGTAGAGGGTGTTTACTTTTTTTTCCCACGACTGTACATTGTTGTTATAAGAATTGATTATATGAATTGTCCGGCCGACGTCCCTGCCAACATCCCTTTTACCAAGACCCTCTAGCAGAAAGAAGGAAGGAAAAGAAAAAAAATAAGAAATTTGAAACTACGCAAATTTAAAAGGGAAATTAATTAAATTAAAGACATCGAAAAGCGCTGATATGTGGGACATAGGTCCCAGGCCAAAGCGATATAAAGTAAGCTTCCTATCTTAAATGGGAAAGGTAACCGCAAGATTAAAGGCGAGGTCACATCAATCAAGATCGCACGTCACTTAGCGGACGGGGTAGAACTACAGAAAGATGCCTAACTGTTTTCTTTTTATGGATAATCTATTAATTCTACATCTATGAAATAACTGCGCAAGCGCAAACGTCGTGTTTTCATTTGTTTGTAGCATTTATATTCTGACAGTAATATAATATTCTATTAATTTTTAGCTCACAGGCTATCAAAGCCTGAGAGCTTCCCTGATTAGATTTGGAGGTTAATTAGTTAAGTATAAAGGGGGGAAAGGGGCGATACCCACCTTAATTTAGATAAATGGGTTTTTCATGCAGAATTATTTGATTTGCTCCCCATTTCGTATACCGGTTTATTATGTTAAGAAGCTGCCTTGATTAGATTTGGAGGATCGTTAGTTAAGTATAAAAGGGGGAAAGGGGAGCTAGACCCCCCCTTAATTTAGATAAATGGTTTTTTCATGGAGAATTGATCGATTTGCTCCAGATTTTGTATACCGGTTTATTATGTTAAGAAACTGCCTTGATTAGATTTGGAGGTTCATTAGTTAAGTATAAAAAGGGGGCTAGACCACCCTTTAATTTAGTTAAATGGGTTTTTCATGCAGAATTATTCGATTTGCTCCAAATTTTGTATACCGGTTTATTATGATAAGAAACTACCTTAATTAGATTTGGAGGTTTATTGGTTAAGTTTAAAGGGGAGGGGGCTGGGGCTGGATCCCCCTTAATTTAGATAAATGGGTTTTTCATGCAGAATTATTCGAATTGCTCCAAATTTTGTATACCGGTTTATTATGTTAAGAAACTGCCTTGATTAGATTTGGAGGTTCATTCGTTAAGTATAAAGGGGAGAAAGAGGGGCTAGATCGTCCCATTAAATTAGATAAATGTTTTTTTCATGCATTCGATTTGCTACAAATTTGGTATGCCGGTTTATTATGTTAAGGAGTCGCCTTGATTAATTTTGGAGGTTTATTGGTTAAGTTTAAAGGGGGAGGGGTCTGGACCCCCCCCCTTAATTTAAATAAATGTGTTTTTCAACCAGAATTATTCGATTTCCTTTAAAAATTTATATGCCGGTTTATTCCGATATGGCACTTCTTTTATTCGATTTTGAGGTTCATTTGTTAAATATAAGAAGGGGAAAGGGATGCAAGTAGGAGTCTCCTCCTTTAATTTAGATAAATAGATTTTTATGCAGAATTATCCAATTTACTTTAATTTTTTTTCTATGTTCATTCTAGTAAGGAGCTTTCCTAATTAGATTTGGAGG
Organism: Maratus speciosus; assembly: GCA_963932465.1. Lineage (NCBI taxonomy): Eukaryota > Metazoa > Arthropoda > Arachnida > Araneae > Salticidae > Maratus > Maratus speciosus. The sequence goes on along the minus strand of OZ010786.1, from coordinate 536,637,556 downwards.
TTCATTAGTTAAGTACAAAAGGGGGAAAAGTGGGTTACACGCCCTTAATTTAGCGAAATGGTTTTTTCATGCAGAATTATCTGATTTGCTTGGTATAAAGGTTTATTACGTTAAGCTGCTTCCCTGATTAGATATAGAGGTTCATTGGTTAAATTTATTGTGGGGAAAACCCCTTCATTTATTTTTTGTTTGGCATTATTCTTTGAAATAAGTGTATAATATACAATTAGTATGAGTAGCCTGTGAGGTCAATGCCATTAGTTTAACTGGGCACTTTTCTTTTTATTATTCGTGTTTTTTGATTTATTTATTATAGTTAATTATTTAAATAAACACAGTTTTTTTTAGATCTAATAAATATTATTTTTTAAATTAGCAAAATGTGGACGATCAAATAGCTGTAGTTTTCGAAATTGTAAGAAAATTATTTTTCTTATAGAATTCATATCTGCACTTTTCCAAATAGTAAAAAAAGTAAGTTTCGTATTTTTATTTTTATTTATATAAAAAAAAAAGGATAAAATGTTATTTAATATTTATTGTCAAATTTTGTTGATTTAAATACGCTCGATTTTAATTATCTTCTTTTAATGAAATGAAAAATTGACGCATAAAAATTGGTAAGTAGTTAATGTGTAAAGATATAATTTTGTAGTCTCATTTTTTACTCAATTCTTGATGTGCTAAAGTTATAAAAAATGATATACACGGTTATATTCCGATGAGAATACAAAGCTTATGAAAGGTTAGAATATGTATGGAATTTAATAATAAATAAAATATTCAATTTTAACTCCTTTTGTTCGTTTAGCGAGCGCAAACTATAAATTTTCAATATTATCTTAATCGCATTGCTCTCATCTTGTTTAACTTACAATATTTCATTCATTTAACTTAAAACTCATTTCATTTTATATTTGAATCACTCTAATTTAAATTCATGCACTAAATGTTGTACTATTAAACGAGCAAGCGTTGTTCATTTATTTGTTTAAATATTTTGCGAGTCTAGGCAATAACTTCAATAATTTTCCTAAAATCGCCAGATTATATATATATATATATATATATTAACAGACAAAGCCGTTTAGAGAATCCCTTGTAAAAATTCAATTAAGAATTACAGATTGTTACTTACTCACAGAAGATGAATCTTGTTTACCAGATTTATTGCAAAATATTTTTGTTAAAACTTGTTTTGATAAAAATATGTGTATTTAAAAAAATGTCGCAATGTCATTTTAACTTAAGGGTAAAAGGCAGTAATGCTTTCGTAGCATTAGCGCTTTTCTCACGAAATTAAAATGATATTGCGAGTATATATATATATATTTTTAATGTACATAATTTTAATAAAACAACCTGTAATAAAAATATTTTGCAATGAATCTGGTAAACAAGATTCATCTTCCATAAGTGAGTAATTCAGAAAATAAGCGCAACAGATGAGCAGATAGTGGATAATTTGTTATATATGACGTGATACTCAAAACCCGCGTATTTGCATTATCAACCCCGTCCCCCAGATGGCACAGCTGTGTCAATATACTCCATATTCCAGCAGTGACATTGTACGCATAATATATGCAATTTTGTCCCGGGCTCCTCGGCAAAAATTCTTCGTATCGTTGCGGAGAATTTTTCACAATTTAAAGAAAGAAAAGCTGAAAATGTCTTTAAATTATATTCATTATTTGTAATGTTATAAACGAAAAACCGAAATGAGTTCAGAGTGAGAAACTGTGCATTTATGAATGAATATGGGATTTGCGAACCATGCTATACGAAACGAAAAATATTTAATGAATCGGTTTCTAACACATTTTAGTGTATTGCACTAGCAGTGAGCCATCCTTTAAAACATTAAAATCGATGTGTGTGTGGGGAAGAGGGGGGGGGCGGAAAAATTCTCTATTTTAACCCTTTATGCTTCGACGCTACTTTTAAGTGTCATTAAAGAAAGTTAAATATAAAATTTATATAATTCTCTACTAATAAAAGTAGATGACACTTCTCATACAAAATACTTCGTTCGATGACATTTCGAAAGGATATCGAAACAGTCAAAACTAAATATTTTTAATATAGTTATTTTCTCAGCTATTTACATAGGAATAGCTTTTCTAGTGTTAAAAATGTTAAACGAAAAGTTTTTAACTACACAATATATCTAAGTTACAGATAGCATCGCAATACGTTTATTTACATTGTTGTTTTGAGAATTGTGATATTTCCATAACATATTTTGTTGTTGTTAATTAATCTAATTATTCTTGTAAATACTTTACAAAAAGAGCTAGCTCTAACTACAGATTTATTAAATAAATTTTAATTAAAAAATATTTAAAAATCAAATTATTTTTATACATGTTATTTTGGATATCTGCAGACATTATCGAAGATAAGTTGAGGCGGAGTAATTTTTTGATAAATGATTTGTTTCATAAAGGTTCAATGCAAGAAGAAAAAATATAAATGCTAAATAATTGTTAACAGCATTTTCTAATTTTTGTGTTGTTATTGTTACTGCCCTCTAGAGCTTAAAGCCTTGCCAGAAAAACATAATATTTAGAAATTCGAAATAGTCCGATCAGATGTAATCTTCCTTAAAGGGATATACACTGTAAAAAAATACTGCCAGTTTTCCGGTAGGAATCGGAAAAATAGTTGCCCTTATCGTATTGGAATAACTTCCGACCCAGCTTGGAATAAAATCGTAAAAATAAGAAAATTGTCAGTAAAACGGTATTTTACGGATTTTACACCGATTTTACAGATTTTATTCCGAGCTAGGTTGGAAATTATTCCGGTACGATAAGGGCAACTATTTTTCCGATTTCTACCGGAAAACTGGAATTATTATTATTATTATTATTATTATTTTTTTTTTTTTTTTTTTTTTTTTTTTTACAGTGTAGTCTGTCATTAATGAATTAAGGTTTGATGTCTAATTTGATATGTTCTACAGCAATAATCAAATTTTAAAACAGTATTTTTTAGAAATAAATCAGTATGTGGGAGTATTACTCGCGCACAGAGTGTACCGTACAATAAATATATGAAATAGTAACTGGGCATTACATTACACAAATATATCATTAAAAGTTGTTATCTAGGCATTGAAAGCCGATTGAAATTAGACTACGCCGCCCGTACATTTAAGGGTTAATATCTCGGCTAATTAACGACAACTTTTTTTGAAAATCATTATCAAAAATCATTTTACACTTTTGCGACGATAGGTACCTTCACTGATCCTCACCTTGTTTGCTGAACGCACGCTAATCAAAATTTGTGTGTAACGGAAAAATGCGATTTTCTGAAACACTATGTGACCTAGGAGAATCGCTTTACTTTTCCTGCAAGGTTTAAATTAACTTAAATAACTTAATTAAATACAGGGGGGAGGATATTTTTACATTGCATATTCGACAATATCTGTGAAAATATAATACCTAAAATTAAAAGAAATGTATTTTTGAGTCTTTTACACGATGTACCACACGATACACAAATAAAACATTTATTTTTTCAAGTAACTTAATTAGCCGCTCTACATTTTTCATAAAATTACTTAAAAATGGTTAATAATCTGTAAATATATCGGTCAATAGTATTTTTTACTTCAGTCAATTTTAACTTTCAACGTTCCATAGATTAAAATGGCTGTGACAGACGAGACAGACGAAGCAGTTGTCTTATAATGGTTCCGTTTTAACTTTTTAAGTACGGAACCCTAAAAACATTTATATCTGTTCTTTTATTGCACTTTTACTATATCTAACGTTTGATGATAGCTACATACTTTTTTAAAATGATAATACATAATATATTATTTTCCTAAATATATGTCAAATATCATGAATAATAAATATTGTTTTATTCATATATTAGTATTTCTGTAATTTACATATCAAGACTATTATCTTGAATAATACTCTTTTCATTAATATTTATAAAAAAATATGTTTTAACTTAAATAGTGTACATACATTTTTTAAATAATTTTTTTGAATAATTAGAAAATTCTTTCCTTGAATAAAAATACTAAATTTATTCGTATAAGATGCATACATATTTTGATATATGTAACGTATGACAATACGTAAAACAATATTGTTCAAATAAAAAATAAACAAACAATCTGAAAATAATTATTTCTCACTGTTTTATATATAATATTTTTTAATAATATTTCATATCACTATTTTTTAATAATATTTTAATCGTGTATAATAGCTCTTTCACTCATTTCTTAATTTAAATAACATTATAATAATTCTTTAACACAACGAAAAAAGTGCTCTTGTTTGTAAAAGGAATTGCTAAAAAATGTAATAGAAGCATCATTAAGTTTTTTTATGCATATGAAGTATGATATATTTTTATATTTATTAGAGATAACCTTAATTTTAATCTTCGCTTCTTAATAAACTTAATTTTTTGTGAAATGATGTTGTAAAAAATTACTTTCTTTTATTTTCTTAAATTATTCTACAATTAGAAAGATCTTTATTCATATAGTTCAAGGGTTTTTGACAATTTTTATTCATTAAGTACTTGCTTTAGAAAAACAACAACACATTTTGTATATTTTTTATTATTTAAAAGAGAGATAATTATATATTTTTTTTGCGGGAATATTATTCTACAAATCTTATACCGGGTATTAATAAGACTATGTGGTTGCAGAATTTATTTAATAATAAATATCGAAAAGATTTTGCACCCTTTAAGCGTCTTTTAGAATTTTTCATTTATGTATAACGATTCGTAAAATAAGAAATATGAAAATAATTATTTTCTGAATTTTTATTTGATTACCTCGCATATTTATTTATCTTGCCCAGTGGGAAAATGTAACATTAGTAAAAAAAATAATAATAAGGCGCCTTTGAATTAATGACGTAAAAACACGGTTAGGTCGATTAAAGGTTTTTAAATGACAAAAAAAAGTGTAAAAATGATGCATGCTTTTTATTTGGCTGTGCATATGTTGTAAAGATGGTTTGACTTTCTTTCTGAGTGTTTTTTTTTTTTTTTTTTTTTTTTTTTTTTTTTTTTTTTTTTTTTTTAAGAAATGCATTAAAAAATTTATTTTCATAAAATCTTAAAAATTTATATTTCTAGGGAATAATAAGATGTAACTACATTTACAAAATGTAATTTTTAGCAATTGTATCTTTATTTCAATATGATACAAACTTTCATCGATTATTATACATTAATATTTGGAAAATAAAAGTGTACTGAGTAACAGAAATCATAACTATCAAATCTATCACGTTATACTTGTTTTTTGAATAACTATTAAGTATGGAATTATTTTACATTGCATTTACTGTCAATGGCATGAAGTGTAATTTACTTCATGTATAGATAAAAAAATTGTTTAAAAAATTTATTTTTTGAAAATATATTTTGGCTTAAAGCAATCTGAAAAGAAAGTTGTGCAATACTCAAAATTAGACTATATTCCATTAACTCCCTGAAGCATAGGGCAAACTATGTCTATATTTGACACACAAACTAACGTTTTATTTAATAAAAGCAAAATTTGTTTGAAGGTTGCATTTTTCTTTATTGCTGAAAACGTAAAAGACATAAAACAAAATATAAGGGTTTACACGTATTTTAAACAAAAAATAGTATAAAACAAAATATACGTGCATACATGCATTTAAAAAATAAATAAATAAATAATCCCTTTCATTTTAAGAATGTCACATTTTATCCTACGTTATGTTTGTCTCATTTGTATGTTGACAGCATTTGCATTAAATCAAAAACACACCCTTTGAATATTTCGTTATTGTATTTATCATGCTGTTATTTTTAGTTTTAATAACATTTCAGAAATGCATTTAGTTATTTCAGCTACTTGTAAATGTTTAAGAAAAATTTAAAAAGGTGTATTAAGAAAATTGTTAACTCTATAAATATATGACTCTATAAATATATTAAAAAAATATATATGAATGTTAAAATACAACAGGTAAAATAAATTTTATTTTCTTAAACTATCAGGGTACTACAAATTATTATTTCTTAAGTACTGAATAAGAATTATACTGAAATGTATAAAAATGACAAATAATTTAATAAAGAAAAGCATCAATGCGTTATCAAGAAAATTGATATTTTCATTGACATATTATAATTCAATCAACAAAGAATTCAACTATATGATTATAATTTTTTCACCTAACAATCACTTTTCAATTAAATAAAAATAAATTCTGTATTTCCGTAGCTTAATCTTCTTTTCTTTTCTTTTTTTTTTTTTTTTTGGTAAGCAATGATTCATTAGTAAAGTCAAACGATTCATTTCCTAACATTATCTTAATTACATTTCCAACAGATTAAAGACTTATAAATATAATATATGTATCGCTCTCTTTCATTAAATTCACGCGGTCATTAAAAATTTAATTAACTACCTTTATATATAATTTTAGATACCTTTGTTATGGGAATTTATTTTATTATTGGTTTTCTAAAAAAATGAAAGTAACAAAAGGCGTCTCCTTTATAGATTAGAATGTATCCAAATTTAATTATTAATTATGCATAATTAAATCTGCTGCCTTATTGGGATATTTTGTATAAAACCTATTGTTGTTGTTGTTTTTTTTTTGTTTTTTTTTTCTTTTTTCGGGGAGGGCGGGTAAATGAATCTAGAAATAAGTTACTTCAATATTATGTCGATTTATATAGATATTTCCCTTATGCGGGGCGAAAACGAGGCTGAATTTATATATTGCCATTTGGCAACAACAAAGCGACGATTCTCAGTATTCAAATTACGGTCACATGGCCCGACCCATTGAGCAAATCTAAATTCAGAGAATCTCTTTTCAAAGACAGACCGTTTGCTTGATGTATGAATAGCAATTCCATGACGTGTGTATTCAACGAATAAGCTGTTTGATCAGGTTTGTCTTTTAGAGGGAGCAGAAATCGCTTTGTTTACGTTTCGTTAGCGTCATACATAAAGTCTCCGTTGTGTTTTTTAAAGGATTTTAATTAATTTAAACCTTACTGCGCAATATTACAGACGGAAAAAATGTGTTTTTTATTTGAATTTGAAATAAAGTTTCCATACATTAAAAATATTTGAAAATTTAAAAAATATATATATTTATGGTAACATTCATTTTGGCTAGAATTGGTACAAATAGGGGCGACCGAGCGAAGCACCGTGCGATCGCGCAGAATTCCCAATGTGAATTGCTTTGGAATTCACGGGGATTGGCAAGAGTTAGCGAGCATAGTGCTGAACGCCCAAGTTTCAGCCTATTGTATTATTTTTAAAGAGTATACTTAAGTGTAAAGGCAGATGTACAGCCTTAAGAAAACTTTTTGTGTAATATTTAAAAAAAAAAAAGCTTATTTTTCTTCAATATAGTATTAGATATAACGCTAAATCGTATAGATGCACATAGCGCTCAAAGATATCAAAGTATGGAATGAAAATAAAAGCTTTTATTTATTATAATCAGGATAACTGTCGGTTTAGTAAGTAGTATAATTACGAAAAGTGCAAACTTATCCTAAAACTCTTAAACAACAAACTGAAGGTATCGAAAAGATTTTGGGTTTCATTAAAAAAAAAAAAAAAAAAAAAAAAAAAAAACATGAATTTTTTTGTGTGATTGTTTTATAGTGGGGGACGTCACATGCGTCTTTGTAAAGGTGAAAATATTAATCATCCAAAAGTAGCAAGAAAATGATGGTAAACTAGTCGCTAAACAAACTTTATTAAACTAACAGTACGCACATACTTGTGGATGTAATCTCAAGAATTATTTTATCACTCATCATCAATAAATAAAGAAAACATAATACACAGAATTTAATGCTATAGGGATAGTTAGAGGGATAATTATGTTGTAGGGGACTCAGCAAATAAAACTAGGACTGAGCCTCTTAGATTTATTCTATTGTATTATTTTTAAAGATTATGCTTAAGTGTAAAGTTAGATATACAGCCTTAAACATTTTTACTATAATATAAAAAAAAACTTACTTATCTTTCATATAATCACAAATATAAAGCTAGATTGCATCGATGTTCTTGCCTGAATAATCTGTTTGATCAGGTTTGTCTTTTAGAGACAGCAGAAATCCCTTTGTTTACATTTCGTTAGCGTCATACATAACGTCTCCGTTGTGTTTTTTAATGGATTTAAATTAATTTAAACGTACTGCGCTATATTACAAGTGTTTTTATTTGCATTTGAAATAAAGTTTTCCATACATTAAAAATACTTGTAAATTTTAAAAATTACGGCTAGAGTTGATACAATTAAGGGCGACCGAGCGAAGCAAGTTGCGATCGCGTAGCGGTCCCAATGTGAATTGCATTACAATTCAGGAATGTTGGCAAGGGTTAGAGAGCAGGGGGATAAACCGCCTAGTTTTATCCTATTGTATTATTTCTTAAAGAGTATACTTAAGTGTAAAGGTAGATATATAGCCTTAAGAAAACTTTTACTTTAATATAAAAAATTACTTTTCTGCAATATAATATTGTATATAACGCTAGATCGCATAGGTGTAGACATCGCTCAAAGATATCAAAGTATGGAATGAAAATAAAAGCTTTTATTCATTATTATCAAGATACTTTTGTTTTAGTAAGTAGCATAATTACCAAACGTTCAAACTTATCGCAGAACTTTTAAACAACAAACTGAATGATTTTGAGTTCTATTTTCAAAAAACAGTCTTCTAAAAAACAACTGGAATTTTTCAGTATGATTGTTTGACAGTGGAAGTCGTTACGTGCGTCTTCGTAATGGTTAAAATATAAACAACCAAGAGTAGCAAAAAAATGGTAAACTATTCGCTAAACAAACTTGATTAAACCGTCAGTACGCATATACTTGTGTTTTTAATTTCAAGAATTCTTTTATCAGTCGTCATCAATAAATAAAGAAAAGATAATAGATGCCACTTAATGTTATAGGGATACCTATAGGTATAATGATGTTATAGGGGGCTCAGCCCATAATACTACGGCTTAGCCCCTTAGTGTTATTTTATTGTAGTATTTTTTAAAGAGTATACTAAATGTAAAGGCAGATATAGAGCATTAGGAAAATTTTTACTATAAAATTACTATTTTTACTATAATATAATAAATACTATAATTTTTACTGTAAAAAAAAAAAAAAAAAAAAAAAAAAAAAAAAAAAAAAAAATCTTATTTTCCAAAATTAAAAGAACAAATTCATCGTTCGCGAGAAAAAAAAAAAAATTGCAATATTTAAACAATTTCGTAAAAAATCGAATTATAGATTTTTAGAAAAAATTAAATCTTATCTATTAGATTTAAAAAAAAAACATATTAGATGTGCAATCAATATATGATTTAGAGCTCACAAAAAACGTATTGAAATCGCTTCAGTATTTCTCAAGAAAATGTTGCATTTCTGGAGATAAACAACATTCCCTACTAATATTATTCTTAAATATTGTATATATTCCATTATATTACATGATTAGATTATTTACGAGTTTAAAATTCTACTGTAGAGTATAATTAGGAAATAATCTTAGACAAAAGAATTAAGAGAACATTTAATGAACATTATGTTGCTGGTATAGTCTAAGAGAAAAAAAAAAAAAAACGCATTATCCCTATTAACTATCCAACGAAATTATTGTATAAAAATGCGATTGGATTATATTAATTAGTAATAAAATATAATGTAAAGCGAGGAGAGTCTGCGCACATTTCGAAAGAATAATAATAAAAAAGCTAAATATTAATATTTTGCTAAACTATGCATGAATAATTTTTACTTCATTTGTTTTTTATGCATTTTCTTTGTTATTTTGTTGTTATACTATAATTTAATAGAACAGCAGCAATAAAACCAAGAAAACTATTTTGTGCAATCTCTCCTTACAGGGTAGGAGAGAACGCGCGCATGGGTAGGAGAGATTGCGCACATAGGTAGAAGAGATTGTTATTAATAATAACTACAATTAAATTGTTAACAATAATAATTACACTTAATCGACATTGTTGAAAGGTTTTTGTGAGTAAATATTGTTGCATTAGAAGTGAATATTTCAACCAAATGTTCAAATAATAAATAAAAGAAATAATTTTAACAACAGTTAAAAATTTTAGTTTAAGAAGATTAAAATATCAGAAAAAGCAAGCCCTACTAAGATTACAAAATAACATTAATCTAGTTGATAACATGTTTAACTTGAAAATTACTTCATTTCCATTTCCATAGTTTCATTGTATTTTGTTTGCTAACCGAAGTTGTCGTCGTCCACAATCGATGCACTCATTGTTGTAAATCGTGCATCTTTCGTGCAATCACCTGCAACCAGCAATGCATTGAATCCAGTCAGTTGTCGCAGTTGTCTCCTGTTACAGTTCCAGACATTCAGTGCATTCATCCTCATTGACCTTCGGTTTTTCCTTTGAGTATTTTTATTCCGCATTTTGAAGAAGCGCCTTATCTTTAGCTGTTTTTTTTTTTTTTTTTTTTTTTTTTTTTTTTTTTTTTTTTTTTGGTAGCGGCATCCTTCTTAAGTCTTTATTCATGTATAATTTGTGGATCAGTAACATTAGATGCACTCTGTTTCCTTTTGTTTTCGATGGCATTACAGTACTTGGAATGGGTGAAAGCTTTTCCAAAACATTGTATTAGAAAATTTATTTTAGGTAACAAAATTAATTTATTAATAAATATATTATTAATTTATTAACAAAAATAATTACATAAAATTTATTTAATAACAACTGTATTATTAATTTATTAATAAAATTTTTATCCTGCAAAAGTATTTTTTTGAAAATTAATTTGTTGCCAAATTTAGTTTTGATAATTATGTGTTTTTTCGAAATTATTTCAAAATTGAGTCATTCATATATCTTACACGTAATTTGCAATTCATACAAATTTATCAATAAGCTGTGTAATCTATCCTAGCACTTAAGCTTATTGGGGCCATCTCTCCTAAGTAGCAGATGCGCAAACTCTCCTATTTAGGTAGGGGAGATTGCGCGGCCTTTTATTTAAATATGGCCGCTTCTAAAATGAATTTTTGGTGTTCACATATATAGTCCAGGTAAGTAGTTTATAAGAAATCGTTTAAGTTCAAGATATTTTGTATTACTGTCGTTCTATAAAAATTCTGACGAACAGTTATGAAAATTCAAGCACTTACTTTGGAAAAAAAAATAACTCTGCTTTATCCAAGACGCTTGCAACAATCAATATGCACATTCATGTAGACACTGCACTAATGCTACTGTACAACTACCTGGAGTCGCTAGGCGCGCAATCTACTCCTTCCCGTCGAATATCTTTGTGCGCAACCTCTCCTACCGCGCGAACTCTCCTCGCTTTACTATACTGATAATTGTGTTACTTTAATTTTTAAAAGAGACATTCACGTATCATCAATAGTGCCAAACTTTAAATTTACGAATAATTACACGTAATTGTGATATTAAATTTCTATTTTTTGGTAATTTATTTATTTATTTATTTTTTTTTTTTTTTTTCCAAAAGGCAAATAAATAATTATAATACTTTATGAATTACTGACATTTAAATTTTGGAACTCAATAATGTTAAATTCATTTTTAATGATTGCAAAATAGATCGTAAATCGGGACATTTTTTAACCATACCTTAAACACTAATTAGCGGAATTATGTGTAATCTTAGATTTCTATGTGCGAAGCTCGTAAAATAGATTTCTGTTAAAATATTCATGCGTTTCAATTCATATTTTTGTTGAAAATTAATTTGGTTTTGAAAAAAAAAAAAACATTAAGCTATGTAACTCTTTTCAACAGAAGATTTTATCGGGAAAAGATTTTTATTAGCTTCAATTATAACAATCCAAAATTACAACTAAATTCTGAAAGTAGTTTTTCAATTATGCGTCAAAACCTAGCTTATATGGGATTAGTTTTGCAGCAGTTAAACATGAATTTTCCAGTAGGAGTTTAAAACTTTATGTATTTTTAATTCTTAACCTTTTAATTGCGGTTCAGGGCCAGCGACTACTTTTATAATCCCATTTAAAAAAAAAAAAAATATATATTTGCGATATATTTCTAATAAAAGTATCTTTGTATAAGTATATGATAGAGATTATTTTTTAAAATAGTGGTCCGTGGGACGACCTATATCCCAACCCTGTAATCAAAGTCTTAAATGTTAATTGGAAGTTTTAAGGGTTAATTGAAATTTGTTATATGGTATTAGAATGACTCTTTAATTAGTCCTAAATTAAGCTTTCTCTGTAGCTTCCTCATGTTTTCTGTTGAGTTTTTTTTTTTTTTTTGAGTTATTTTTTTTTCTATCAATGTAATTTAAATCAAATTTTAGGAATTACTTTAAAGCATTAACTACGTAGACACATCTTTTGTCGCAGTCGGGAAGAGCGCTTAATTACTGCACCATTTGAGTTACGACCGTGCATTTTAACCATTTATCTACTGACAGTATTTATAAGTACCATTAAAATAACATATAAAATGAATATACATATAAATAACATATAATTGCTATAGAATTCATTTAATACATCGATTAGTTGTGACTAGCAGGAATGACCAAGCTTAGCCATGTCAAAATTAACTTTGTGTTTATCGCGATATATATTCCTACTGAATCATTCTTGCTGTTTTAGATACAATTAGCTTGACCCTGAGCAATAGAGAACCAAAAGGACCCACGATCGAAATTTTTTCGAACATGCTATCTAACCCAATTCTCTTCTCGACAACGATGAAACCTGAAAACGATGAAATATAAAATTTAGTGAAAATCGTTAATCATTTTCTAGATAAAATTAGCTTGACCCACGTTGATCCAAAAATGAACCACTAATCGAAATTTATGGAACATGTGACCTTTTCTTATAGTCTTCATGTACTGGGAAACGGTATAATAAAAAAAAAAAAAATCAAAATCATTTCAACCTTTTTGAGATACAGTTAGCTTGACCCTGACCCATTATCACCCAAAATGACCCACTAATAAAATTTTCCTAAGCATACTTTCGTATGCTTAAGAAAACATGCTTTTCTCGTGCCCAGAAGCGGTATAATACAAATTTTTGTCAAAATAGTTTGAGCCTTTTTTTAGATATAGTTAGCTTGATCCTGATGTATTATGACCCATAAAGACCCATAGATTGAATTTTCTTGAGCATGCGACCTATCCCAATGGCCTTATGCCCGGAAAATATATAACAGAACAAAGTTCTGTCAAAATGTCTTGAACTGTGTATAAGACAAAATAAGCTTGACCCACAGTGAACTATAAAATTTTCTCGAACATGTGATTTAGCCCAATGGTCTTCTCGTAATCCGAAACAATAGAATATAGAGTATAGCGAAAATTGTTTGAGCCGATTTTTAGATAAAATTAGCTTGACCTGCAACGATCCAAAAATGACACATTAATTAAAATTTCTCGAGCAAGTGGCCTAGCCCAATAGTCTTCTCGTACCCGAAAACGGTTGGATACAAAATTCAGTCAAAATCGACCGAACCTTTTTCTAGATAAAATTAGCTTGACCTTCAATGATGCAAAAATGACACATTAATTGAAATTTCTCGAGAAAGTGGCCTAGCCCAATAGTCTTCTCGTACCCGAAAACGGTTGGATACAAAATTCAGTCAAAATCGATTGAACATTTTTTCTAGATAAAATTAGCTTGACCCCCAGTGACCTAAAAATGATTCATTAATCGAATTTTCTCGAACATGTGACTTAGCCCAATGGCCATCGCATGCTCAGAAATGTTATAATACCAAATTTTGTCAAAAGGTTTTGAGCCGTTTTTTAGATACAATTAGTTTGAAACATAGTAGCCCAAAAACGACGCACTAATCGAATGTTTTCGAACATGTGACTTAGCCCAATGGTCTGCTCATGCTCAGAAACAGTTTAATATGAAATTTGTCAAAATCGTTTGATCCGCTTTTTAGATACAATTAGCTTGGCCCACAGTGACCCAAAAATGGCCCACTAATCGAAATTTCTCGAACATGAGACTTAGCTCAATGGTCTTCTCATGCCCAGAAGCGGTATGATACAAAATTTTGTCAAAATCGTTTGATTAGTTTTTTAGATACAATTAGCTTGACACCTGGCCCATTGTGACTCAAAATGTCCCATAATCGAATTTTCTTGGACATGTGGGCTAGCCCAATGGTATTCTTTTGCCTGAAAACTGTAGAAAGGAAAATATTTTCAAAATCATTAAAGCCGTACTCTAGATATATTTAGCTTGACCCACAGTGACCCGAAAATGACCGACTAACTGAATTTTTTCTAACATGTGAATTAATCCATTTGTCTTTTTACAATCTAAAACAGTAGATTACAAAATTGAGTCAAAATCGTTAGAGCGGTTTTTTAGATAAAATTAGCTTGACCCGAAGTGACCCAAAAGTGACCTTCTAATCGAACGCCCGACGAGCATATGACTCGAATATGTGACCTAGCACAATAGTTTTCTCGTGCCAAAAAACGGTTGGATATAAAATTTAGTCAAAATCTATTGACCATTTTTTATATGTAATTAGCTTGTCCATGACCCATTATGACTCAATAGGACCCACTAATCGAATTTTCTTGAAGACATGACCCGTCTCACTGGTCTTTTTGTGCTCGAAAACGGTAGGGGGCAATATTTAGTGAAAATCGTTAGAGCAGTTTTTAAGATAAAGTTTACACATACACACACAATTTTTGCTTGTATTATAATGTAAGACACAGTTTAGAATGAGTTATAGATACATTACTTTATCTTTTTCTTAAGCATTATTGGTTACACAAGACAAAAATATTTTAAAAAGTGTGATTTATTTAGCCTTTGCATCATTTCAGCTTTCTTTGCATTTGGGGGGGGGGGGGGGGTGACTGTTCTATTCGGAAATATGTCTATATTTATATTGTAAGAACATTATATTTGTACATTTCCTAATTTTACAAAAGCCCCACCAGTGGCGGAGAGGTTCTGCTCTCGAAGCTGGTAGACGGGAGGTGCTGGGTTCAAACCCAATCGCGCCCGTCGGCCTAACCGTTTCGGAGTTTTCGTGGTTTTCTTCGAAACCGTGGATTCCCATGCGTAAATACGGGTTAGGTTCCCTTAGAAAGACCCCCACGAAGGGCACTTTCCCCAGGGCCTATATCCCACGTGTTGATAATCTGCCGTCATAAACACAAACCAAACCTAATTCTACAAAATACCAAGAAAAATGTTTAATATAAAAGCTTTGAGTGGGGTTATACCTACTGCATAATATCCCCTTAAATTCAAATTTAATTAATCCTTCTAAATCGCCCAATCCTTCTAAAATCCTTCTAAAATTTATTAAATGATTATGTAAATCTCCTAATGTAGTTTAAACAATTCACGAGAAATGCTTTAGAAGACAAAATGTTCATGAATTCATAATTCAGCACATAAAGAGTTAAGCTAATATGTGGTAATTTTGTGTGCTTTCCCTCCCCTAAGAGTTGTACCATTATTTTTTAAAATTCTCTCTAATCTTCTAAAATCTAATAAATTCCCTCTCTAATCTTCGGACAGCACACTATTGATGCACATGAACATATTTCTTATAAAAAATCATTATGCTCTAAAGAAAATGGAAATAAATAAGTTCACCTATAACCAAGGAGAATACTACTTTGAATTTCCAAGGAGTCTGCGGTCGTTTTTTAAGATTGCAGTACTCCCATCAGGGCCGCCACTTTATAATTGAAACATTTTGACATTTAATTTTAAAAGACTGCATATTTAAATCAAATAAGGGGAGTGCTGCGATGGAGATTTTCAATCTAGCCTATGATAATATGTACTTAATTGTAATCAAGTCCATAAATCAATACTCAATAATATACAAAATGCAGGGTTACTGAGTCTAAAACTAACTTTCGTGTACAAGATTGGCTCCTCAAATTATGCAGAAATAGTTCGATACCGAGACCAACTATCGCTGTAAACAATCAATTATCTCAAAAATTCAAAAATTATATAAGTGTCACTAAATCTAGCAACATGTAGTTGCCGAAAACATTTTTTTGAATTATGGCTAAAATTCTTTCTTACAAAAGATTCTACTGAGCTAACCGATACATATTAATACATGGAAATTATTCCAGAGAGAAACATTCGCCTTGCATACAATATTTCAAATGAAAGCCAAATTTCAAAGTAATTGCTTACGTTTTATGAATTATGGCTAAAAATCACTCTTACCAAAGATACAAGATTCACCCTTCAAATGATATTCAGAAATAGCTTCGATGCCGAACACAACTATCGCTGTAAGCAATCATTTATCTCACAAATTCAAAAATTATATAAGTGTCACTAAATCTAGCAACATGTAGTTGCCGGAAACATTTTTTGAATTAGGGCTAAAATTCTTTCTTACAAAAGATGGCATCATCTACTGAGCTAATTGATACATATTAATACATGGAAAATATTCCAGAGAGAAACATTCGCCTTGCATACAATATTTCAAATGAAAACCAAATTTCAACGTAATTGCTTATGTTTTATGAATTATGGCTAAAAATCACTCTTATAAAAATACAAGATTCACCCCTTAATTGATATTCAGAAATAGCTCCGATGCCGAACACAACTATCGCTGTAAGCAATCATTTATCTCACAAATTCAAAAATTATATAAGTGTCACTAAATCTAGCAACATGTAGTTGCCGAAAACATTTTTTGAATTATGGCTAAAATTATTTCTTACAAAAGATGGCATCTTCTACTGAGCTGACTGATACATATTAATACATGGAAATTATTCCAGAGAGAAACATTCGCCTCATACAAAATATTTCAAATGAAAACCAAATTTCAAAGTAATAGCTTAAAAGGCGCAAAGACCAATATAGTGATAAAGATTCCATGCCGGGATTCGAACCCGCAATACTCTGAAATATTGTATGCAAGGCGAATGTTTCCGTCTGGAATAATTTCTATGTATTAATATAATTTCTATCGATCCTGAATTTAATTAAGTTTCGTGCTTGCCCCATGTTGGTGGCTCACGATAATTATTCCATCTTGTGCTGCATTTGTAGCCTTGTCAACATATAATAGTGAGAAAATTTCCAGGCTGGGTATCATTCCATTTCGGTAGAACGTCAGTGCGCTATACTGGTGGCCCGGGTTCGAGTCCCGGCATGGAATCTCTTTCACTATGTTGGTCTTTGCGTCTCTTACGCAGTTACTTTGAAATTTGGTTTTCATTTGAAATATTCACTGATACATGTTTGATCCTTTAGAGTACGAGTCACACTTCGATTCCAAAACAATAGCACTGGCATAGCAATCCTGTTCTAGGCATCCCTTGACTCAAGATCAGTCGATACTAACTCTCAATTCCATATTTATAGTCTGCAGATTGACCACTATATCCTTTTAGTAAAAAATTACAGTAAACCCGCTAACCGCAGATTCCGACTCCCGCAAATGAAAGATAGAAGTCCTCTTAAAGGGGCTGATCACTCAGCTTTGGAATTCTCTTCCGTAATGTTAAGTCTATAGCCTTTTACGCATTCGTATATTTAAAATATCTTCTCGGGAAATTCATATTTTTAACATATTTTTTCTGCGTATTCTTCTTAAGGGATGTCTCTTTTTTTCTTAGTTTTCAAAATATTTCTAAAATATACGCTGAATTTAATATTTTATGTGTTAAAAGTGGGCGAACTGAGAGTAAGATTTTAACACTTCCTATAAAATTAAGTCTATACTTTAGAAATATTTTGAGAACTAAGAAAAAAAGAGACATCTTTTAGGAATTGTACACAAAAAATAGAAGTTAAAAAATTTAAATTTTCCGACGAGATATTTTAAATATACGAATGCATCCAATGCCCACAGAGTTTACATTAATGGGGGGAAATCGGAAGTTGAGTGACCCCCCCACCCCTTTAAGGCTCAAAGGTTAGTACCGACAAAACTTTCTGTCTCAAAAAATGACAACCATTATCAGATCATGTTATCATCATAAGATCGAGAACCATTATAAGATCGTATCGCCATTATAAGATAGTGTTAATCCTCTACAATATACAAAAATTACAGTTTTGAACTAAAACTGCCGAACTCGTTATCTTCTTTTTTATTCACAGACTTGTAATATTTTCTGCGGTTAAATTAAAAAAAAATCATTGAAAAAATTTGTTAAAACTCTGCCGACGCGGCATATAGCGCATGATTTTTATGCTGAAAACTGTTTTGTTATAAGAGGTGTCCACTCTACATACAAAAAATTCATTTAGTAAATGTAAGTAGAATCCTGGAAAAAAAAAAAGTAAACACCCCTAACTTTGCAACAAATTATTGTAAAAGAAACTTACTGGTGCAATACGATTAGAGATAAAGTTTACTTTTAAATAATATGTACTTAGGGGGCCATCTAAATATCAAAACGAACGTAAATATTGATTTTTTTTTCAAGAACAATACACAAGTTTGACTATTTAAATTAGTCATTCATTAATCCTTCAAATTCCTATTAGATATAAGTTCTGATGCTTTGGCTGATTTTTATAGTCAAGGCATTAAATTTTAGATCATTGACTTCACTCACGAAATTTTGAGTTTATTTACGAACTTATAATAAGTCTGAATTTATACCAGAACTTCGTTGACTATAAGGTGAAAGTTTATTAACAGAACTAATGCCTGGCTTAGCGTATACTGGTAAAGTTTATTTTCCTGTTTGATGGAGTTTTCATCAAGACATGTATATCATATTGTAACTACACAAGTATTGTATATTTTATGTTCATTCTGACAGTGTTCAGTTGGTTATTTTTATTAGCAGACAATTGTTATAGTCCATAAAAGTTTGCTATAATTTAGTTTTACTGACAGACATACATTTGTTAGATTGTGAATTGCCTTTAACAGTTGTTTTCAAGATCTTTTTATGTTTATTTATTTGTGGTTCTGGGGCGCATTTGCTTTGTATTACTTATTTTAGTTAAATTAGAACCTGTTACTTTCCCGGACCGGTTGCCTTAGTTTGAATTTCAATGGTTAGTAGTGGGGAGCTTCCACCGTGGAGTTTAAACCTATGCCAAATTTTTGTGGGTACCCGATGTGTGATCTTGCCCTCTTGTCCTTCAAATTCCCATGACAAGCGTACGATTAGTTTCAGAGAAATGAATCATTTTTAAATTATCATATTTTAGGAGTTGTATCCAAATTGAAGTTCGGTACGCTATCGCTCAGATGATACAGAATGAATATGTCACGTTTATTAATGTATTATTTCTTGCCAGTACGACCATTTCACTACTTAAACTGTTTCGACTATTGTCAGCCAAAGTATTTCTATAAAATGTGTAAAATATATTTTTTTTATGAAATATCACTTATCTGCATATCTTTGACGGCCCCTTGAACCATCATTAGTTTTTTAATTCTAATTCGGAAACTACTTGGAAAAAGGTTTGAAATTGAAATTCCGCATAAAGCAGGATATAATAAATATAAATCTATCTAAAAAATATAGGTTACATTTCATTTTTTGGGGGGATATTAATTTCATAATTCATATTGAACATTTTTTTTACAAATTCAAAGTAATCATGTTTGGGTTTTTTAGTATTATAACCACACAAAAAAATATCACATTAGGATTAAAATTTTAGGAGATATTAATAAGAAAATGAATCTGTAATTTAAAATAAGAGGTTCTAAATTTTGAATGTTTATTATTCAAAAACGTAAGATTTGAAATTTCATTTCAAGGCATAGTTTGAGAAAAATATGTAAAACATACTGTTAAACTTGACCCTTTGGTCTTGTCCCTTGGAACTTTGGTCTAGTTTTGATCTGTGGATTTGCCCCTTAGTATTTTATATACATCATTTAAAAGCAGACTTTAACTTTCTTCTGTTATAATGAGTTGCAGAGTTAGTAGAGGTGTTTACTTTTTTTTCCGCCACCTTATTTTAAACACATTAAAACTACCCTTTAAAAATTAAACCTACCAAATTTATATGAAATATGTGTTGCATCTTTCACTGTTATTTACAAATTATTACTTTCTATCATGGTTAAAAATTTCTTAACGAAAAAAATTAAATGCCATTTTTACATTATTTATAATTAAACACAATACAATATTTATTACTCAAGAAATCTTAAAAGCCCTTAATCTTCTTAATTCCGCAAAAGCTTTATAATATGCTATCCCCCATTAAAAGATAATTATCTATAATTTTTCACTTAGGAAAAAAAAAGTTTTTTTTTTATATATATATAAGCATGTACTTTATGAATAAAGTTTTTAAAAAAACCCTTGAAAGACATGAATAAAGAGCTTTCTAATTCAAAAATACTCAAGAAAAAAAATTACATAATTCTTTGAGAAATATATTAAGTTCATTAAAAAACAAAGATTAAAATTAACTTTTTTTTTTTATATGAAAAAACTTCTCAGATTTCGGATTCGAAAAGTAAGCTTTATAAAGTTATTTTGTTTTTATACTTTTTAAGATTTTTTATTAAGAAAATAAATTTCCCTATATTTTAATTAACATAATTTCATTATTAAATTCAGAAATCTCAGAATATATAACACATGATAAAAACATTTGAAGAAAATTGTACATGCTTAATAAAATATTCATAAAATTCTAGTGACACTTTTTTTCGGTCTTTTTTTGAAATTTTGAACTAAAATGTTTCGCTATAGGTAGGTTTCGTAAGAAATACTACTTATTACATTATCCCGTATGTTGGAATTACTGTAAACATTTTTGCAAATATACATCGATCATGACCCCTAGAACACAAAACCAACCCCAGTTCAAAACATTATATATCTATCTATCTTTCTCTCAATATATATATCACTTTTTTACGGACACGATAACCTCCATAATTGTGCAGAAATCTCTTCCAAACTGATACATAAAATCAAGTGACAGAAAATCTCTGTCAAGTTCGTTAATGACGAAATCGGACTTAGGGTGATGAAATAGGGAAGGGTTTTGTGAAAACCGAAAACAACCTATAACTTCTTAATTATAATACATATCAAATCAGTTTAAATTTATTATTACTACTAGGAAAAATGCTAAAAAATTATGTCTGACGGATTTTTGATGAAATTAAAAATGGGCTGAAGGGGCGAAATAACAGGGTATCAGGGAGAAAAATAATATAACTTCGGCAATTTTCGACAGATCAAATTTACTCGAATTTATCATAATCTTTCTAAATATTATCTACAACTTTTATATTAATAAGCTTTTGACAGAACCAACTCTCTCCGCCCCCAAAAAAAAAAAAGTGTGTGTGCGGAGGTTAATGAAGAAGAAACAAATTTATAATTTCGTCAATTCAGAAGATATCAAATTCGCTTAAAATTGTTACACAACTTCTTAATATTATCTGCAACTTTTATATTGACAAGTTTTTTAAATTACAAACTCTTCTAGCACAAACAAATTTTTAAAAAATAGTGGCTGAAGAAAAAAATATCGTATTAACATTACTCTGTTAAAACCAGTTCTTACAGAAAAATGAAATTAAAAACTTGTCAAAAGATACCAGATACATTTGTTACACTAGATTTGTCTATAATCTTGATTTAGTTTTTGTTGGTGAAATTAGTACTTAAATTCGAACTGCAGTTAAATCGAGTTCTTACAGAAAAATGAAATTAAAAACTCGTCAAAAGACACCAGATACATTTGTTATACTGGATTTATCTATAATCTTGATTTAGTTTTTGTTGGTGAATTAGTACTTAAATTCGAAAACTACCTTCGCCTGTAGTCTGAGCCGGCAGGATTTTTTTTTATTGAAATATTTATCTATGTGATTACTCATATTAACCGACTTGGATCACCAAGGTGGGGATACAACCAATGTGCAATTCATTGCTTAAAATAAAACATATCTTTAGTAAGAGAAATCTTAGAAAAAAATAAAAAAAACTTTTTTGATTTAAATGATTTCTGACATACACAATACAACATTTAAAATATTTTTGCATTTGAAAGAGTATTCGTACATTATAAAATGCATGTTCAACATCCAACCAGATTTTCTTTTTATAAACCACAAATTTTGCAGGGATTTCAAATTATTGCGCGGCTTATTTATTTCCAGTTGTTGTTGTTTTAAATTTTTTTCTGCAAATTATGTTTTTGTTTAATAGTTTTATTGATATGATTAAGAAAATGTTACAACAGTGAAAGATAGTTTTCAAGAAAGAACGTTAAGAAAATAAAGAAAATCATATATATATATATATATATATATATATATATATATATATATATATATATATATATATATATAGTCACGCTTTTTGTGAAAGCTACCTAAAAACGCAACATTAAAAAATATAAATTTTCAGGAATAACACCAACTTTTGATCTACGTAAAGAGATATATTCGCTATACAAATTAATCTAATATTTTTACTAAAACATTTTTTTTTTCCAAGTTAGAATAAATCATGCTTTGGTCATCTAACAATTAATTAATTTTGCATATTTTCATATATATTTATATTTTGTAAAACCACAAAAAGAAACCATAAAAATGTTTTTTATTAATTTAAAATTCAGAACTTTCTAATATGAAGTATCAGATATTAAAAAAATTAATAAATTCTAACGTATAAACAGCTTTATACTTCAGTTCTTCAATCAGGATCATAACATATTACATCCCTCCTGCTTAACTTGTGGTTAATGCGCTTGCTACTGGACAAGAGGTGCATGTTCGAATACATATAGGTATAGGGTATGGGTTGGGTATGCGGGGTGTTTAGAATTCTACTATGGAATCACATGTCTGTTCACAAAGTGGGAACACGCGTATCCCAGTCTATTTAGCCATAGTTTGCTAAGGTTGACTGTAGCGATCCTAACGAAAGAACCAAAACAAACGTACTCACTGGTAGAACCTATTCGGCATACTGCACGATACATTTTATAAATTAAAAGCGCTTAAAAGTGTATGCTATTACAAAAATGGGCTACGGAATGGATATTAAGGATAGATTATAGAATAAAGGGAAGACTATAGCGTAAAAATATATAAAAAAGTTTGCATATTTTCTGCTGAAGGAAATTTTTATTCCTTTGAAAATACAGCATTTTTTTTTTTTTTTTTTTTTTTTTTTTTTTTTTTTAAGGCATTAAAAAACTGCGCTGAAATTTTGAGCAGATACATAATCTTCAAAATTTCAATGCATAACACAGCTGAATTTCATTTTTTTTAATTGCTACGATAGGACCGTAATGTTCACAAAATAAAGTAAGACCGCTGAATCGCAGCACTTCGGATCCTAATTTTCTGTTGTTTTACGAATTTATTTTGTATGTTAGCGTCAGTCATTTTTTTTTCTTTTTCTGATTTCAGATTTTGTTTTGAAATTTTTCATTAAATTTAAATTTATTTTTCTGTTACAGCCTCGGAGCTCTTGGAGAGAGTACGAGAAATTAAAATCAGAAGAGAAATATATTTTCATAAAATTATTTTTACATAAAATAGTGTTTTCAAATAAAAGTTAGACTGTTAGTTCTACAACAATCCCTAAAACAGAATTTATGAATTATAGCTGTAGGTGCGTTGCATGAAAAATATCAAACTATTAATGATTTAAACAGTTCGTAAAATTAATTGCCGAAACGTCAGTGAAGGCTTACTGTGGAGACACGAAAAGTTTTGATTTCCGTTTGTCTGTCTGTCTGTCTGTCTGTCTGTTCCGCGATAACTGCCGCAAAAAGCACCCGATCAGCTTGAAATTAATTGGGCATATTCGTGAGATACCCGGACGTAGCTGTATAGTTTTTGGTTAAATTTCGTTCATTCGTTCGGAAAATATGGAAGATTTTATTTTTCTTTATAATGCTTTTCTACGGCAAGTCAGACGATTTTCAAATTTCCATTTGTTGAAAGAAAATGGCAAATTATGGATACTAAAATTCCAAATAAGGGTTTTAAATTATTCCTATTATATTGAAGTTTTATCAATATATCTATCAGATTTTTTTATTTACGTGTATAATGTTTTGAGGACATTTATACATGTATTCCAATAATATAAAGAATTTTTAAATTAATTTTCTTGTTTTACATGATACATATTTCTTTTTTTTTTCCTTTTCTTCGTTGCCTAGCGACTGTTATTCGTAGCCTATCATTGCTTCAAATATGAATGAAGTTAGTAAATTACGTTAATTTTGTTGCAGGTACTATTAAAAGGCTATCACAAAAAAATATTTTATCGCGCCAAATCGATGCAATTTATGCAATTAACAGTGGGCACGATAATGAATTATTTTCCAGTAGATTTATAGATCTCCAGATATGCATATTTTGGGGGGCTTTTAATATGTTATTGATATCGCATGGATTAGGATGTTTAAACTAATGTTTAACCATGCTATAAGTGAAAAAAAAGTACAGTTAAAGGCATGTAAATCCTTTTTAACACTTTCCAACATGGATGAAAAGTATTTATGACTTCAGTTTTTCTATCTGTTGTCTGCCGTGTTTCTCTACGTGCTCTAACTCGCGTAAATATAGTCGGGATTGCATGTAATTGATATACGTTATTGAGGTATGCCAAAGTATGTTTGGTATTAAAAATGAAGAGTGTAGCATTCATAGCTTAATTACAGGGGCACTCAAAACTATTCCGTTACATTATAGTCTTTGGGAAAAATCGTCTGCGGTGTATTTTAATAATGTTACACAATTTTAAACGTAATGAAATTTATATACTTTATTAAGGTGCACTAGAACCTGGTTACTATAAAATATGTTATGTGTAGCACTTACAGCATACGTACAGGGAACTCAAAAGTATTCATAATATTACAATCTTTGAAGAAAATCCTTTTGTGGCGTTTTTTAATGATGTTACTCTGTTACAAAACAATAAAATTGATATGTATTTTTAAAACATTTTTGTAGTATATGGGGTGCAAAGCATATGTTTTTTTTCAGAGTCACACAAAAGTGGTCGATTAAAATGTGGTCTACGGGGGGAAAAAAAAACTCTTCACAGCTTATTTTAACACATTAGCGACGGGAAACGAGAATTCTCGTTTTTATTCAGAATACGTCATTGGCTAAGGGAGTGACTTCTACCTTACAGAAAAGACATTTATATTGTGTTGTCCATATTTTTTATAGATTATAAATCATTATATATTACATCCGTACATTGAAAGATATTTACTGCTGCATAAACATGAAAAACATATTTCAGAAACCAATTTCCGAGACACTTTCAGAAGAGGGAGGAGATTCTACTGTTTTTAAACCCAGATTTAATTAAATTGCCTGTCGTCAGTGTGTTAATTGTGTTGCACTAATTCAAACATTATGAAACTAAATTACATTACTGTGGTTGACTACAAGAAGCTTGAATATGATTTGTATCGTATTTATCGTTCATTTATAGGGTCACATAAAAAATTTCGGATACAGTTCTGGTCTATTAGGGATGATTGCTGAAGAGCATTTTCGATTATGGTGTGCGTTTTAACGTTAAGTAAATTTGTGCTTAATAAGTAGTGCTTAAATATTGTATAGACCATGTACAGGGATACACAAATGAATTCGTAAGTATAAATGAAAATGAGCGCGAATTGCTTCAGTGGTTTTTTTTTTTTTTTTTTTTTTTTTTTTTTTTTTTTTTTTTTTTTTTTGAGTTATGTATTTCTCAGCCCAATTACATTTAGTATACTAACAAATGTTTGCAGAATTTAAATAGAACCATATACAGGACTCCGCAGAAACTGGATATATGGTGCACACTATGCATACACTATGCACCCCGGAAATGTGATAGGAGCAGTTTTAAGAGGGTTTTTTGTCTGCATTAAATTTAAATGTTACAGACGACGCGTAAAAATCTTCACGTAATATACAGGGCTGTAGAAAATAATTCATGTACGTTTCCGTCTATTGGTAGAATTTACTAAAGGACATTAACACAATTAATTGATAATTACAAATGTAAATTAAATTACACTACGAAGGGGTTCAGGGGGGGCAGAGCCCCCCTGAAGAAATCTACTTTATTATCTAAAAAATACCAGAATAAGTAGCTCATGAGATTTTCAGAATACCATTACATAACAAGGGGTTTAATTTAACGCTTCTAATGTCAGAAACGTTCGAAATATTTTTTCGTTTTATAAATGTTTATGTAATTTCAAAACTTTAAATTTCGTTTTTTGTAGAAAGATTAATATTACTCAAAGGGTGCTAAACACAATGAATTGTAGAGCTGACGTTGAGGCTCCTGATCTGCAGATTTACTAGTCTAAATATGAGCGGGACTATTAGTGTTACTTTTTTCATAGA
Organism: Maratus speciosus; assembly: GCA_963932465.1. Classification (NCBI taxonomy): domain Eukaryota; kingdom Metazoa; phylum Arthropoda; class Arachnida; order Araneae; family Salticidae; genus Maratus; species Maratus speciosus. The sequence continues at coordinate 536,611,161 of OZ010786.1, read as the reverse complement.
TTAGAATCTTTTTAAATTTATTATTTAATAACATAATTAAGAAACCTTTTTAATAATATTTAAAATATAAATGCTACCTTCGAGTTTTGCTGTATGCTAGAAAATTGCTTGTATATTTGATATAAGACTAGGATTTTGCTTTGAGGGTGGTTTTTAAATCGTCAGTTTATAAAATGCAGTTGTCCGCGTTAAAATTAGCCAAAAGGTATAGCTTATTTTTACGTAACTACCCATTACAATATAAAAAGTATATACATATTTATATAGAAATAACAACTCACCAAGTTTCAATATCAATAGATTTCTATGTGTGCACCTTTTGTGGAAGGACAAACGTCTAATCAGTAATCCAGTTCTCTCAAAGTGTTTCGTAGGATATCTGGAGTTATTAGACGAATTGCTTGAATGATACGCTTCTTCAACTCATCCACAGTATTTTTTTAATACTCAACGGATTTAATGAATACCCAAGCAAAAAAGTCTAATAAAGTGTCAAAACAAGAGACCTTGTCGGCCAGACAATTGGGCACCATCTTCCAATCTAACTTCCAGGAAATGCCATATTTAAAAACGCGGTAACATCTCTGTGATAGTATGGTGGAGTCCCAAAAAATCTCGGAGGGGTTTCCAATCCGCAGGGGATTAATCTATTATATTCTAATGGATAGTTCTGTAATAATACGCCTTAACTTTTGGATACTTTTTGCTCGGATATTTAAAATTTCTTAAAATAGTAATAGAAACAACGGTAAATTTCGCTATTTACGCATATTGAAGGGTGTGGATACTTTAAATTATGTCTAATTTGGAGGGGTTACAAGTGAGAATTTAAATGTTTCTATTAAATTTAAGAAGTATATAATCTCCTAAAAACTCACTCATCTCACGTTCTGATATTGTCCGATAGTAATTAACCTATTATGTCCCAATTTATAAAATCATGAAAATATCATCTTCTAAAGCATTTTTCGTGACTTTTTGAAACTTCATTAAACGATTTACCAAATCATTTAATAAATTTTAGAAGGATTTTGTCAATTAAAATCAATTAATTAAATTTTAATTATTATAATTGTATAGGAATTTTATGCGATATTTATAAATCCACTCAAAGCTTTTTTTCTAAAATATTTTTTTAAGTATTTTAAAGAATTAGGAAAAACACAAATATAATGCTCATACAATAGAAATATAGAAATATTCCCGAACTGAAAAATTTTCGTCAAAATCTTTCAACATCAAGAAAGCTAAAAGATGAAAATGAAAAGAAAAAAAAAGTCATAAAACCATTTTTGTTTTTTTTCAATAATGCTTTTGGAACAGGATACATTAAAGTATATATAACTCATTATTACTGTATTACTACTAATCGATGCATTAAAGGAATTTTATAACAAGTTATTTTAATGGAACTGCAAAGTACCGTTGGAACACAAAGGATTAACTTGATAACAAAAATTAAAGCAGCACAGAATCTTATACTGTACGGGCAGAAATAGGACGACAATGCAACATACATTGTAAAGTTACAATTTATACGGGAGTTTCCACTGTTACATTTTCATGTACATTAAACTCTGTTTAAGTTGGAATCGATCGGGACCGAGAAAATTTTCCGTAGTATACAATATTCAGCCTTAGACAAATTTTACTCTATGTTTATGGATTTGCAGGGACTTGAAAATCTTTCCAAGTTAGACAGATTTCCGTCTTGCACAGAGCCCGCCTTACAGAGAGTTTACTGTATTTACTAAATTTAGTAAAAAATAACAATTTTCAGTTGGATAAAATCTGCAGATGGATAGGAAAAGTTCATGCCATTGAATTAAATTTCTTTACTATTTTTGTAGAAGATTATATAGGTATTTTGTTTTTCAGAAAAAAAAGTATATTTGTATTTAAATGTTGTATTTAACTTCTAATTAGTAAATACGTTTTACTTAATGAATTGACACGATTCAAAGCACTGTTAAAAAAAAAAAAAAATACATAATTTTTCAGAGATCGCTGCATATTTGTACTAATTCAGAAAATATGGTTGCACAAGAAACAGTTACATGGGTTTTTCATTTTTTTGTACGCAGTTCAAATATATTTTTAATAATTAAAGTTTCCAAAAGTTTTAAAATAATAATAATTTTATAGGTGTGTGGCATCATTTTAAATATATTTATTCAAAAAAAAAAATACACTATATATATTTACAAATTTGTGTAATTTAAAGTGCTAGAATTGTTATTAAAAAAATAATAATAAACACCAGGTACTTTATATTTTAACAACATTTTAACAATTATTTTCCTTTTAATTAAAAATATTTGTTCATTTTAAATCAAGTAATACTCCCAATTGCATTTTCTTACTTTGGGAAAACCAATTTTATAATGACGTACAAAATTAAAAATATTTTATATGTATATCATTAAATTATAGAAAACGAAGAAAATTAAGTTAATTTTTTATAGTTATAATAACAGACATTTCTGCTTTTTGCAGATTTATTTATTCTAATTTAACTTCTAATTTTATTTATTCGGTAATAATTAACTACTCAGTATTTTAGACTTGCTTATACGATACTTATATGATACTTATACTTATATGATCACAAATTTTATTCATAGCTTTAGACGAGTTCATTACTTTTATTTTCCTGCTACTTTAAATTCTTTCATTGTTACAATTGTTAGTTCTTTTTAGGAATATGCTCTTTCTACTTAAAATTTTATTAAACAACTTTTCACGTATTATTTTCCATTTTTAAATATATACTCTTATTTAATATATTTTATTTTATTTTATTTTATTTTATTTATTTATATCCTCCCGAGACCCAAGCTCATATTTTTTTGAGCAAATTTTACGTTATTTGAGATTCTGTTTCTTTTAAATCTAGAAAGCAATACACATTTTCATTTATTTAAAAAAGAAAAAATATATATATACGCTGCTTTTTAGCGTGTCTAATAAAATGGACATTTGGTCTTAGTCCTGTAAGAAGCATGTTATTGGATTATATGAAATGAATGTAAAATTCTTAATATTTGACAAAAAATAATGACACAAAATTGAATTCGACATAAAACAATGATACAAAATTTAATTAGACTCTAAATAATAACAATAGGTGTTTTAAAAAGTTCATTACCCTTAAAAAATAAATAGATGAACCTTAAATTCAGTAGTTTATGAATGCGCTTCAACAAGTGAATTATATTTTATAGTTAAACGATTATACAAATATAAGTTTCATTACACGTACACAACCTTATTTATTTCATAGATATCAAATCAGATAAGATCACTACATGGATTTAAAAAAACAGATTTTTAACATCAAGTTCCTACTTCTTTCACTAGAAAATTTGCTACCATCAAAAGTGTGTTTTTATCGTTTATATGTCCCTTCCAAATATCGAATAAATTCAATTTTTTCATCATCAAATAGAAAAAAAGTGTACTTTAATTAAGAAACGTGTTGATCAATTTAATAATTCAAAAAAAAAAATGTAATAACATTTTGTTTTGTTTTTTAATTCTTCTCAACACTAGTCATTTGCTTGTTAATGATAATAATTAGTGGCACATGAATAATGATAATAATTAGTGGCACAGCTACCATAATTGACAAGTAAATGCCAAGAAGAAATGTAAAAGAAATCAAAATGAATTTATTTATAATCTTATAATGTTATCTTTAGTTATATATATTTTTTAAATTTTGTTGCTAATTAAATATGATTAAATGCATTAATTCAATCATAAATAGCATACTAACATAAAAATAATACCAAAAATGTTACAATTAATAAGAATAAAGCATAATAAAAGCTTAATTATAAATATCTATATTTACAAAATGCTGAAAACAAAATCATTAAATCAAAAATGTAACAATGTAAAACAACAATTTAAAACAAGCATTTTATCAGTAAAATTATACATTTTTAGGATAATATTGAAATATTTTATTTAATTATTTATTTATTTAAGAAAATATACTATCTATTTTATATCAATTATTTGTTTCAATACTGTTTTGATTTTTAAGTAAAAACTAATGTCTCTCTTCAGTATACAAAAAGACTCTCATATAAATAATAATTACAAAAAAATATTTATTCTCTAAAATATATTGCGTTGGCAACTATGTTCCGGCCGTTTTTTTAAATACACTTATTTTTCCGGAATCTATAATCTGTTTTTTTTTTTGTTTTTTTTTTGTTTTTTGATCGAGTTAATTTATGTTAAATTTCAGATCCTTAAAATGCAATGTCAACTATAGAACACAAATACATTAGATTACTTAAGCTGCGATGTTATTTCATTGATGCAGCATTTAAAAAATTAGATGTGTTTAACATTAATATCAAAATAGTACATTTACAAAGTCTTTAAAATTTGCATTAAAACTGTCTGCGTGCATTCAATAGGCTTTCTCTTGTTCGCTGCCACTTTCAAATGACTAAAATACATACTTAGTTGCAATTATGGGATTATTTCGGCGTACAGATAGCAGCACTAGACTATCTAGTATAATGCATAGCAAGTATTTCCAATTTCCAATTGAAATTAACTATTTTATTTAGAAATAAAAATCTGCAATAGAATGGAAGTGGGATCTCAGTGATCTATAAATAAACATCCTAATTGTATTTTTTTACACCTTCCCATATGTATAGCAACGCAGAGAATTCCGAATATTTGTAAACGTATAACTTCAAATTACAGACACCATATTAAAAATAGGATTATTTCATATATATATATATAACAGACATATATCTTCAGTGTTTGTTTACGCTGTTTTACCTTTTAAGTTTAGAAATAATTCAATTCACTGCTTTTACATTTGCTAAGCTTACACAGTTATCTATGAATTAAAATTAAACTGCAGTATTTTAATCAGAATATTTTTCATTTTTAATCAAAATATTTTCTGTTTAAAAAATACGTTTCAAAAACCTGCTGTATACTGGATAGATATAATTCGGAGGAAATAAACATTAAAGTATTTTGTCGAAACATATTTTTTGAAAAGAAGTATAGTTTGGTTGCTTGTTCGCATTGTAAATAGCCATTTGACGTAATAAAATACATGCCTTCTTCATAGCAAACATCCTTGTTATATTTTTGGATTCAGCATGTTTATTCTAAAAGGAAAATACCATTAATGTCTTGATTTATATCTTTAAACTAACTAGGGTATTTTGAAACAGATAATCATATTGTCTTGAGTACACTTTATCCATTTAAATTTACAAAAATACTTTGAATAGGATACATGTATACTAGAATGTTACTCAATTATCTGATTTATCGCATTATAAAATCCGAGTGTAGCGATGTAACCGTGTAAAGAGTTTATTGAAAGACTTTATGAAACATTTTTTAACGCTTAAATGTAGTTTTTTTAGAATGCTAATAAAAATTCAATTTTAGTGTATATATACAGGAAACTACAGCATGATGTTTTTAAACAGGGCGTATATAGCATTTATAGTTACAAGGAGATAATCCCGGGTTTCGAGGGTTACAGAATATTGTTGAAAACCGTGATATGCATTATTTCTGATGTCAACAACTTTTTTTTTTTTATTCTCATACTAAAGGCACGGCCATGAATGAGGAATTTTTCGAAATGTTCTGCAGTGGCTTTTGACATAATACACTTATGGTACTTTATATATTCTTAAAGAACGTTGTTTGACAAACAAACAAAAAACACAGTTAATAAAAAAATATGGAGAAATTGTATATGAAATTAATCTCAAAGAATGCTGTGACAAAGTGTTTAAATTAATAACTTTAACGGATATTTTATATTTAATGTATTTTTTAGAATGTCTAATATAAATACTAAAAACTATTTTTATATGAAAAATATAGCAATAATGTGTTCAACAAAAGTTTTGAAACGCATTAAAAGTTATATTTTCGTATTGACCTAGCGTCACGCATTAAATAAATCTCCAGTCAAATAAATCTCCAAAGATTGCAATTTACAATCGGCCTTTTTGATTCTGTTCATTTAATTATTTATTTAAAATGAAAATAAATTAAGCAAAATTTAAAATAAAAATGTATAGTAAATGACAATAATATGCACCACAAAATTCTCCATGTGGAAAATTACGTCATGATTAACAGGAAATAGTTATTTTGACTCTTAAAAACTAAAAAAACAAATACTCGATTGTCTTTTTTTTTGACGAGTGATCATTCTTAAAGCCTTTCATTCCAGGTTATTTTATTTTTAAGAGCCTTTAAGTGCCTTTCATTCGCAAAATATTTTATTTAAAAATGTATTTTAGTCCATGAAACCTAAAGTTTTACTATGATTGCATCAAAGTAACACTATTTCTCTCTGCCAGTATCAAAATTAGGGCTCAGAAGCTTAAAGTTTAGATTAGAGACACATTTATTAACACATATTTTAATTCCACATTTCTTTTAGCTTTAAAAGAGTAAAAAAAGTGTCATTTTTAATAATAACTTTTTCTTTTCTTTAAATAAAAGATTTTTCTACAGTCATATAGGATGCAACACATACATATACAAATGTCTCACCGAATACCACCTAAAATTCACTGCTGTAATAACATTACTCCAGCGTTGTTTTATCGTTTTATTTAAGACCTACTAATATCATGGATTTCCGTGATATTAGTTGTCCCTTCCCTTTTTCATTGGTTGTAGTTTCATTTTAGCGAATGTTTGTATTCTTTGGCGTGGAATTTCAACTTTTTATGACGTGAGATATATCAAGCCATCTATGCTTCAGAAATACTGTATTGTCTGCTATAAAATTGTATAAAGAGTGGGTTAATTATATGTGCTTTTAGTTATGGGGAGAGAAATGTTTTCCTTAATTACTGCAATTATTTTTCTTTCATGCTAAGTATGCCGTCACGGGTGACAGCTATTTATACATAATACAAATAATATATAAAAATTGACCATAAATTATGTTTAACCTATTTCTTTTTCTAAAGTTGATTCTTGGGGAATAACTCTTTAAGTATACAACTCATTTCTTTGTCATCAATTGTTAAAACCAGGGGAGATATTCAGCATATAATATCCCTTTACGAGTAGATTTTCATTATTTTTTTCTGGCTGGAAAACCTGGTTAGCAAAACGCCTAGATTCCAACCTACAGATATTTTATTCCAAAATACTTAAATATATTTTTAAGCAAATATTTTTAGAGCACACATTTCCTTAACTAAAATTTCCCGTGCAACAATGTTTCTTTGATTGGAAAAAGTCACACAAAATAAACAAGCATGCTTTTTTTAGAAATTTTACATAGAAAATTATCTTAAATATTCAACAATCTTATTTTTAATGGGCTACATAATAAAAAAAAAATAAAAGATCAATAATAATTTAAAAAGTCTCCATAAAATATGTTTTAATCATTTGCAATTAGAATGAATTCTTGAGATTCTTAGCACTTTAATAATTCAACTGTTTCTTTGCCATTAATTGTTAATGGCTGAGGAGATATTTGTCATACATTTTCACGTAAATGCAGTTACTAATGCTAGTTCTGTTGACCATCAAGATGATCTGTCCTTGCGAAATATATTATTACTACTGTTTGCTTTTATTTAAATAGTTATTTTTTAAACCAAAAGTTTACAGAACTTACGTTTTAGTATACTAATGTATTGTACAATAGTCATTATTCGAGTTTCAAGAATTGTGCATGAAAGGGACATGTTTTTTAGCAGAATAAATCGTTATTTCAAATAGTAAATACATAATTTTATATAAAAATATATATATTAACTTGTCAGTAATAGATATCCTCAATAAAATATTTTTCGCAAAATATTTTATTTTAAAAATGTATTTTAGTCCATGAAACCTAAAGTTTTACTATGATTGCATCAAAGTAACACCATTTCTCTCTGCCAGTATCAAAATTAGGGCTCAGAAACTTAAAGTTTAGATTAGAGACACATTTATTAACACATATTTTAATTCCACATTTCTTTTAGCTTTAAAAGAGTAAAAAAGAGTGAAATTAAAGAAATCATCAGGAAAAAAATAATAAAGCTAAAAACAACATTTTTATAAAATTAACTGAAATATAAAGTAAATCTACGTAATATAAAGGTGTCTTTGTTTATTAAAATTTATTGGATTTTTAAACACATAAATGTTAATCCTTATACATTAAACTTAAGCTACTTAAGCTACGTAAATATTTAAGCTTTGCTAAGTGCGTATCTATCTTCATTACTAAAACTTATCAACGATTTATAATACCAAAAACATATTTTTTTTTTTTCAATTACTTGTTTTCTCTTTAAAATGTAAGAGAAAAAATAGCTATATCTTAGCTATTCAATTCAGATTTTTACAGTTAAGCAACCAATTATAGGACCTTTTATAAACAAGTCATAAAACACTTATTTTTCTCTTTATATGTTTTTGAGATAAAGTGACATTTTAGTACCGTAATTTCGGGTGTATAGCCCGCGGATCAAACAATCGTGTTCTGACCCAGAAAAATTTAAAAATAAAATGTAACTTTTTAGATCGCGGTAAATATTGGTCTTCAAATATTGAATAAAATTTCTGGGTCCAAACTGAATTGTTTGATCTGCGGGCTATACACCAGAAATTACGGTACTTACTAAATTTATTTATTGGTCGCAATATGATTCTAAGCAGCTCAGGAATTCGCGTAATTTGTTTTTGCTATTATATTAAGAACAGAAAGATTTTTAAAATGAGAGGAGATCTATTTGTCAAGCTTAACATAATTTAATAGAGATTTTGTTCTTATAGTATGTTAGAGTAGTCATTAAATTCGTAATGTAAAAAATAAAGAACACAATAGAATAAATGTGATTCTATCATTTTATATTATTGTTGGGATTGTTTTTCAATTAAGAAATAAAGATAGAATAAAACTTGTAAAATGATAGCTGATAAGATTCTTCCCTGCATTTATGTAGTTTATTAAAGTGTGTTGTTATAAGTATTTTTCAAAAGATATACTTTATTTGTTTAGATTATTATTATTTGTTTTTGCTGGGGAGAAAACGGACATTTGATTACAACAGCAGCACATGTTACAGCTTCTCAAAAATGGTATGAATTGTAATACGTTTATTGATTGGTAATACGTTTATTGATTGTAAATTTATTACGTCGTGAAGATCGTCGAATTATGGCAATAAATTTATTAGGTATGATTACCTAAAATTATGCGTTGAAGTTTTCTTATGATTACATTTGATGACTTTATTGTTACTTACGACTATTAAAGAGTTCTATGGATTAGAATAGTTTTAATTTACTGTAACAATAAGAAAGCCTATAAGTAAACTAATTACGATGATGTAAATTAAAATAAGAACATTTAAATTTACAATTAAATATTATTTATTTAAAAGAAAAATATACAAAATAAATGGAATACAATAAAAAGTCAAACGAAATCATTAAGAGCGCACTGACAATTTTACAGTTAGTTCCTATTATATAATACTATCACTCACACTGAGAGTACCAATCTACAGAAAATATTAATTACTGTTATAATTAAAAATGATTATATTTTTTTGCTTATATAGTTATATCATTTTATTTATATATGTCCTTTTTTTATTCAGATGTATGAAAGACCAAAATTAAAAATCCTACCTATCCAATTTACATAATTCAGGCAATGGGCATATAAAAGATCATTTGAAACACTCCTACGAAAATTAAATACAAGTACTTTGATGGCAATGTTTAGACGTACTCATCAGATCAAGGATCTGCATTATATCCTTTAGGTACATAATATTGAGTGAATGTATGCTCTGAGCTATTTATCGTTTCGAGATGTATGAAGTTTTTTATTCTAATACTCTTTTGGGCAAAATAATAACCAGAAAATTCTGGCATTTTACAAGATATTCACCACGGTATTGCGAATTCTTTTCTCGGTTTTCACTAAATACTGTAACCCATAGCAGTACGAATAAGATCATCAGACAAAAAAAAATATATATTAAAGTTCGAATTGAAGAGTCTCTCTGATTAAACATCATATTCCGATTCACAATCTTTCTATCATTTTTGGGGTGTTACATCTCTATTTAATAACTTTTAGGGAAATTGCGGGAAAAATACTATTGTCGTTTATTGGATCCTCTAAACACCATCTTCTTACTGACGTGTAGAGCGTCTTTCTTCAATCAATCCATTCATTTCCAATCTTCATTTCATTTCCAATACCTAAATTAAACGATGTTTCAATCCTACTAGAACTCATCTTTAACCTTTGTACTAATACCATATCTACATAGTCTGCACATTCTCTTAAGATTTCATGATTTGATTGACTATTACCTACATATCCGTTTTTGAATATTTGTAAGATCATATGTCTTTAGAATTTAAATATAAATTTGAAACTTTTTTTTATACCTATATTAAGTACCGATGCAGCACTTCTCAGTCAAATTCTGATACACTTATTGGTAATAGCTACGAATAAACTAGATAAAGGATGTTTCAATCCTTACAGAGGAGGAGTTTTAGCATTAGTAAACTAATATGATACATACATAGCATGTGCATGCGCAGTCTCTAAAACTTTACTTGTTTGAATATCAAAATGTCCATTGGAGAATTTCTGTTGACTTTTATTGCTATATGCCAAATGTAAAAATTGATATATAAAGTTTTGAACATATATTTTGATAACTATCTTTGGAGTTATAAATTTCACAGATTGGCAGATCTACTTAGTATAAAGAATGTGTGCAAGAAATCCAGACAAACATTGCAGTTATGCAAAATAGCATAGGAATACGAATGAGGCAAAACCTGCGCGTGAAGTGTTGCGTTAGCGTACATAAAGGCACGCCCGTTAGCCAAGAGTTCATTAAGTAATATGTATTTTCCGAGAATGTGGTCGCTTTACCATTGAGTTTTCTTGCTCCCAGCGCGCCTTGTTTTCATACCTTAGGGTGCAGGAAAACGCAATGGTAAACCTTACAAGTCGACCGCTAAAATCTGTTTTTTAGGTGTTTTTTCCACCAAGATATGACTTGGCAGGCCGATTGCGTTTTAATATGGGAATCGATTTTGAACTAATTCTGTAATTTCAGCCTCCAACTCTATGAGGTGGTTGTCTGTGCTGCCGGCTCATGCTCTATAAATAAAAGAACGAAAAATTGCTTTAAATCATTTCTTACAAGCAGCTCCATTAATTCTTTTATACTTTGCACACACAGTAAATATTATGTTTGCATTTTCTTAAAACAAAACCATCACATAGAAAAAACAGCTCTGAAAGGCACATTTGATCCTTGGTCGACGTGTTAGAATTTAACTGATTTACTCATTTTGCATAAATTTACCATTCTGACAAAATTGCAGTGGCCAAAATGTTGGAAAAATTATCGAAAATACGTACAATTGTTCGAACATCGATCACATAATGACATCAAACTAATGAAAGAGACTGTCGTTCGATAGTACTATCGACATCCTTGCTATGATGTCATTTCTTGTTTCTTCATGATAGTTATTATGGTTTCTTGAGCTGAAGTATATTTGTATACAACTCATCACTTTGTATGTAAGTGAAACTGGAAATGTAAAATCTCAAAGAATTTCTAATACGGTGAGTTGTTCCAGAATTTTCTTAACATTTTCACGCAGGCATGCATCACCGGTGGGTCGCGCTTGACTGCCCCATCGGGCGGTGTGCACCACTGGTGGATCACGCTTGACTGTCGCATCGGGTGGCGTGAATAACCGGTGGGTCACACTCAACTGTTAAATACAAGGCGTGCATTACATGTGGGTCACACTTCAATATTAAAAAATTCAGTACTAAAAACAATTCAATATTATAAACCAATACATTCGCTACGGGAAACGAGAATTCTCGTTTGCATTCAAAAGATATCATTGACTAAGGGCGTGGCTTCTACTTAACAGAAAATGCAATAATCATGTTGTCCATATTTCTTTAGATTTTAAGAATTTTTATATTAAATTCGTACATATGCAGTCAATAAAACCATGTCGCTAAGTAACTTGCTTACTCCTTACGAACTTTCAGACATTCACAATCAACTCTGCTTGTTATAATCGAGTTCAATTTAATAAATACGAGAGGGGCGTGTCTTTACAAACAGTGTCTGAATAAGCGAAAGTACCGCGCCGCCAGATGAAGCAAAACATGAATTCGAGCGCCGCCTCACAGCGAAAAACATAAATATAGGCGCCGGCGTGAACGTGTTAATGAGACCATTTTTTCATCGTTTTATTTATGTGCATTCAGCATAAAAAAGAAATTATATAAACCTTGCTTAATTCGACTAGTCTATTAATCTGTTATACGCAAAACACAATTATGTTTACGTGTTTAAAAATTTATTTAAATGATTAAACGTTACACAAAATATAAATATACATTATATCTATGGATATTTTGAAATTGCAATTTACTAAATTTACTTGAGCCAGACATATGTTAAAATATTTTTATTTCGGTTGGTTCAAAATGTATTAAAACACAAATTTACTCTTTGTAAATTTTATTTTTGTGATTTCAAGCGTTTTTTATCATTACTGACTGAGTTATATATAATATGCATATATATATATTTAGTTGATGGTGAAAATTTAAAATGAAAGATATTTTTTTTTAATTCTAACTTCACTATAAAATATGATATTTCATATGGCTTTTAATTATTCTAAAATAAACCTAAGTTCAAAAATTCAAACTACCAGTACAATATCTTAAATTACTATACAGGAAATTGAAGACAAATATATCTAAAGAGTAAGTCATAATATAGATAACGAAAGACGTAACATAGAATCATATTAGACGTAACAAAAATCCATTTCATTTTTAAAACCTTTTTGGAAACACATGCTATTTCTCAATCAGCAATCGCATTTTAATGATGTATAATTACCTTCTTTCTGTTAAATTTTAAAAGACATCTATAAATTCTCTATCATATATCCATTCGTTAGATGAAATGGGACCTTACCCTAATATTAACTTAATACCGCTTCGAACAGATTAAAGGCTCAGAAATATTATACCTTTTCATTATATTCCCGCCCTCATTTAAAGATCCAATTAACTGCCTTTTATGCATATCTTTACAGGCTTTTGTTGCAATAATTGGGTTTCATTACTGGTTTTGTAAAAAGCGAATTTTAAGAAAAGCTTTTATCATAGAATTAAAGTTCTACAGGTATTCTCATTATAATTAATTATATCGCAACCATTATTCGTTATTTTTAATCGACAAATTCATTTAAATGTTATCGGTTAAAATAATATATATCTTTATACATATAGACGTAAAAAAATTACTGTTTTTTGCCTTAAAATGGAAAGACTTAAAAGCTAAAATATTAAAATAATGCATTTAAATTCCATAATTTTACTTTTATTATATCATATAATTAAGATAAATTTTAGACTAAACATTAAAATAAAATTTTATAAAATGTTTTATTCTAATATATATATATATATATATATATATATATATATATATATATATATATACCGGGTAGTGTTAAAAATACAACTAGACAAAACTGGACACTACCATATATAGTTAATACGATGCCAAACAATGGAATAAAATTTACATTTATATTTATCCTATACCGTATCTTCCTGCATTATTATCATAGTAGCTATCACAATATAGACATTTTTTCCATTATCTGTTATTACAGTTCTATAAAAAAAAAGACATTATTTTTTCATTTAAAAATTATTTACCTTGTTTGCATACTTTTACATTAAAATCGATTTCTATCCGACATATTTCGTCATTTTTCTTAAAAACATATAAAAAACTTTTTTTTTTTTTTTTGAGAAAGGAGCTGTAAAGTATAGACGACGCATTGCACATAACATGCGTGTCATATAGCATATTTTAAACCTGCTGAAATGTATGTTTTTTTAGAAAAATAACGAAATATGTCTTACACATACAAGAAAAATATTTAAAAAAAATAATAATGTCTTTATATATATATATACTAGGAAGATAGTCCGTCAAAAATGACCGAAAATTAGATATCAAGGTATATACGGTTTTCTCTATTTCGCTCTATACTGGAAAAGTACCGAGAATTTAATTTCTGTATTCGGCTATGTAAAACACATTAAAATCGAGCAGTTAGAAGCTCAGATCGTGCAGCGCCGTCTAGTGGCGGTTATTTTATTAGTATCATCGGATTGAATATACAAAGACGTACATTTTCGTGCATTACACATTAAATTCTGACCCATAAATTTTAGAAAAACCTTCAATACACGGAGTTTAAATTAAATTTCGGTGAGCTCTATTAAAAAAAAAATAGCGGGTTTTAATAGAAATGTCGCCAAATTAGCCAGCTATCGCCAAGTTGGCGTCATAAATGGCAACTCAGTTTTTGTCGCCAAATTTGGCGATATTTTGCCAAGTTGGTCAAAATTTGGCTCTATTGTGGTAACCTACTGTGGCTGCTATTATTACTTTTCAACAATTACTCATTGTTGAAGCTCATACCAATTTCTCCATAAGAATCCTAACAGGGCCGCGATTAATGAGGCGGTCCAACCGGAATTGTGAGAGACACACAGAGACTTGGATTTTATATAAATAGATATATGTAACTGTAATAACAGATAATGAAAAAATGTCTATACTGTGATAGCTACTGTGATAATAATGCCTCAAGATATGGCATAGGTCAAATATAAGTATTTTACGGGCATTACAGAAGGCAGTGATTTCTGTCGATAACAATTAATTAAAAAATGGAATGCTTTATATATATATATATATATATATATATATAAAGCATATATATATTGGTTATTGTTTGGTGAGTAACATACAAACCGACATTAAACAAATAATACAAATTTTTGATAATCATTTTGAATCTTACTTTCAGAATTCATTCATCTGAAAAATAAGAGAAATTTTACGATTAAATAATTTGACATGGTGTACCTTATTAAGGTGAAAATGTTCATTCGAACGTTGCACAAAAGGTTTAAAGTATTTTTTAAAAAACTTAAATAAAAATCTCAGAATTATTTAATTTAAAGTAGTATCTTAACGCTTTAAAACAAAATGATATTAAAAAAATCCCTAGCTAGCTCGGCCTACAGGCACATGTAGATTTCGAACTTAAGTACTAATTTAACAAACAAAAAAAAAACTAAATCAAGATTAGAGATAAACCGTGTTTAACAATACTATCTGCTCGCTTTTGATTATTTTTTTATTTCTTTTGATGTACACTGTAAAAAAACCACTGTAAATTTGCCAGAACAAACTCGATCCCTGTGAATGTACTGTATCTTTCTTTGGTTTCCTGACTATATTAACATGGAAAATACAGTAGTTGCGTAAAATTAACAGTACAATGTACTGGCAATTTGGACGCATTTTTTTAAACGCAAACTGCTGGCGTCCAAAATGCCAGCACATTGTGCTGGCAATTTTACGCAACTACTGTATTTTCCATGTTAATATAGTCAGGAAACCAAAGAAAGATACAGCACATTCACTATGATGGAGTTTGTGCGCGAGATGACAGTACTTTGTACTGTAAAAATGTCGTTTTTTTTTTTTTTTTTTTTTTTTTTTTTTTTTTTTTTTTTTTTTTTTTTTACAGTGTAGGAGTTTGGTTTTATTAATCTAGAATTATGTTAACCCTTTATCTACTGACGGTAGTCAATACCATTAAAATAAGTTCCATTAAAATAACTTGTTATAAAATTCAGTTAATACATCGATTAGTAGTAATACAGTTTAGAATGAGTTATAGATGCGTTGCTTTATCTTGTTCCAAAATCATTATTGGTTACACAAAACAAAAATATTATTAAAAGGATCATTTCTTTTATATTTGCATCTTTTCAGATTTCTTGGCTCTTCAATTCGAAAATATCTCTATATTTGTGTCGTAAGAACATTATATTTGTATATTTCCTAATTCTACAAAAAACTAAGAAAAAAAAAATATATAAAAGATTTGAGCATTATATAAATATTGAACAAAATCCCTATTTATTCCAATTTAATTAATCCTTCTAAATCCTTCAATCCTTTTAAAATCCTTCTAAAATTTATTAAATGATTATGTAAATTTTCTGACATAGTTTCAAAAACTCACGAAAAATGCTCTAGAAGATAAAATTTTCATGAATTCATAATTCAGTACATAAAGGGTTAATGCGAGTTTTTCTTCTATAACACCCTCTTTTTTATTCTTATTATTTTATTTTATTTATTAATTTTAATTTTAATTTTAATTTTTGTTTTTATTATTTTTTATTTTTTTTCCGTAAGACTTGGTTGTAACAAAACATGTCAAGATAAAAGCTGTAGATGATAATAATAAATTTAATTGTATTTGAAATATTGTGAATTGGGGATGTTAAGAATTTTTTTCTTCTTAAACACACACCTAACCCCCGTTTTTTAAGTTTTTAATTTTTTCGGTGCTGTAAGAGTTCGTTCTACAAAAACTTGTGAACATAAAAGTTGTAGATAATATTCAGAAGATTTACAATAAAATTAATTGATTTGATATCTAGAGAATGGACGAAGTTATGACTTTATAGCTTTATAAAAACCCATTTTTTTCGCACCTTGAGCCCATTTTTAATGATATCAAAAATTAATCATACATAAATTTTTGTCACTTTTCCGAGAAGTAATAATAACTTTAAGGGGTCTTGTACCTTTTAAACGCGTTGAAAATGAACGAAAAACTTCAAAGTTTGAATTAGTCTATCTTCAAAGCCTTTTTATGTATAAACATGAAATTTTGGGTATTGATTAAACATATTGTGCTTTTTAATATGCTACCATTAGAAATTTATTAACCCTTTACAGAATTTGTGTATTGTTGAAATCAAAATAGCTCTTTTTTTACCCCATAAGTCATTGCGCGCATGATATCTTGAGAAAGTATGTATGGATTCGCATGAAATTCGGTAAAGATACTAATCATATATGTGTGTTTAAAATGATCTACTCTTAAGCTAAAATTATTTCATTAACTATATAAAAAAAAATATTTTCATAAAAAAAAATAAAAATTTTGTATTTTTAATGAATAAAAATAGTCATAACGAAAAATATTACCATTGTAAATACTTAGAAGTAGATCATTTTAAACACATATATTTGTTTAGTATATTTTTCAAATTTCATGACAATCCATACATACTTTCTCAAGATATCATGCGCGCAATGACTTATGGTGTAAAAAAAGAGCTATTTTGATTTCAACAATACACAAATTCTGTAAAGGGTTAATAAATTTCTGTTGGTAGTACATTAAAAAGCATAATTTGTTTAATCAATATCCAAAATTTCATGTTTATACATAAAAAGGTTTTGAAGATAGACTAATTCAAACTTTGAAGTTTTTCGTTAATTTTCGACGCGTTTAAAAGGTACAAGACCCCTTAAACTGTTTTGATATACAGGGTGTCCGGTCTCAACGGTGTCCAATGGGTAATTCCTAAACCGTTAGTCATAGACATATAGTTCCAATTACAAAAATGTTTTAAATCAGGTACAGAAATATTATAAAAGCGATTTGGGTCAATAAAAAACTTTCTTAAAAAATTACGAAATTTAAATTTGTATACGGTCCCCAGTCCTATAAGTTACATTTACTAAAATTTTCCTATTACACTGACAAGTAAGACAAAAAAAAGTCCCATTCATATAACTGTAAAATTGAGCGAGTTGTGAAACTTTAAAAATGCATGACTTATGCCACTTTTCTGCTCTGAAAACAAATGAGTTCGGCTTGGCTTTAAGGGGTCACATACCAAGTGCTTAAAGTACTCGAAGACCTTATTTCATGTGTATCTGCGCTTTGAAAAAAAGTGTACAAGTATTACGATTAACATTTATTAAGTTTCAGATTGGCTAAAATAACATACGTTTTATTTTGTCAGCTTTAATTTTTTATGTTGCTTAAACGATCGTATGTATGTTTTTCCAGTTCAAAATTTGTACTCGAACTTTAACTCACTTTTAAATATCCGATCGAGAATACATTTTGCATACTGGCGCAAATTCAATAAGAATCTAATATTATTATGATTTTCGGTGGTTACCATTTATACTTAATTTACAGGATAACACAAAAAATTTTGGATTGATTGAATCGAAGAAGTTTAATGCTGTTCTGAAATCCAAAGGGTCAACTTTCTGACATAAGTTTTAGTTCATTTTTCTTCAGAAACGCATGAAACTAGAAGGTGTTATTATTCAGAAACTATGTCATCGATTTGTTTTTTTTTTTCGTTTTCTTGTAAACGCAATAGATCTTTCAGAAAACACTGTCAAAGTTAGTATTTTGAACCGAACTGTGGAACAAAAGAAGAAAATCCAGTCAGTAAGGGGAGAAAAATGCCGTGTCACGTGATCAAAATCACTTATAACTCAATAAGTAATTTATTGATCAAAAAATGGAAAACACAGTTCGGTTAAAAATCGCTTCCATTATCAGACTTTCCAATTTTATATCTTTCCGTTAAAAAATGAATTTGTAAATGTGTCAAAAATGTTTTGCACTTGTTAAGCAGAACAGTTGAGAACGTTAAGAAAAAGTTTTAGATTAGATAATACAAGGCTGCGATTGTTGTTTTTTTTAACTTTTATGGGTTTTTTAGCACTGAATCCGAAAATTACATTATTTTTTAACCATCATGTCAGGATATTTCGCAAATCATAAATTGTCAAATTCAAAGAATAACAAAAATCGGATACTATAAAGTACAGGCGATGGTTGTGTTTTTTAACTTTTGATTATTGATTTTTACGTACTTTTCAACATTGAATCTGAAAATGACTTTCATTTTTAACCATCACGTTAGAATATTTTTGCAAATCGTAAATGTGTAAGTTAAAATAGAGCGAAAATCTCATACTATAAAACATATTTAAAACTTTTTTGTTTCATTTTATTTTATTTTATTCAATAATTTATTCGATATTTTTCCATATCCTGGAACTCTTACAGCTAAATAGCTGAGTGGTCCGATGAGATGAGGGAGCAGTTTCAATTTTAACTTTGAACTTTTTAACTTTGAAATTTGCAAAAAATCTTGATGTGATGGTTAAAAATGAAGGTCACTTTCAGATTTGGCAGTAGATAATACATAAGAATCAATTATCAAAACATAAAAAACATGACATAACCCAACTTTTGCAGGCTAGTGTAATCTAATAATATTTTAAAATACGTATAATTTTGTAAAGAATTGACGCTGTTAATTTAGCATCATTTTATTTAACAAAAATTCTGTTTTTTCTTTCTTCTTAAATGTTTATTTCAAAATGTATATTTTGCATTAATTGTCAGAATGATTAAAGATTTCGAATTTATATTGCAATGTTAATTTTACTCTCAAACATTGTTTAATATATCTGACGAAATTATATTTCGACTAAATTTGTGAATGACCCCCAATTTGCAGCAAAACATATGCTCCAACTTTAAACAGCTATTACTCGGTCAGTTATTATCGGAATATGACGGGACTTTTTGTGTATTACTTGTCAGTGTGAAAGGAAAATTTTACTAAATATAACTTATAGGACCGGGGGACCGCATAAAAATTTAAATTTCGTAATTTTTAAGAAATGTTTTTATTGATCCATATCGATTTTAAAATATTTCTTTACCTGATTTTAAATTTATTTGTAATTGGTACTATATGTCTATGACTAACGGTTTAGGAATTAGCCATTGGACACCGTTGAGACCGGACACCCTGTATATTATAATCAAGACGTTGTGGACTTTTTCTGTTTTCACAAAAAAACCTTCCTATTTCCACCCTTTTCTCCCGATTTTGTCCATTAACGATCGTAACTGAAATTTTCTGCCCCTTGTGTTTATGTATCAGTTCGGAAAAGATATGTGGAGAATTATCGAAGTTATCGTTTCCATACAAATGTTATGTATATTGATCGATCCATAGATAGATAGATAGATCTCTCTCTCTCTCTCTCTATATATATATATGTGTATATATATATATATATATATATATATATGTCTTTATGTAAGAAATTCCATTTTATGCTGCAAGATTATCATCTATCATGGTCTCTTTTAAAATTCATATATTTATTATGTAGAACGTTTGAATCATGTTTAATACTCTATTTATAAATTTTATTTTAAATTGATGATGAATTGTAATATTATATACTGGTTATATATAAATATACATACATACATACATACATATATATATATATATATATATTTCTCTTGCGTGGCGCTAAAATAAGGCTGAATTTGTACCTTGACGTTTGGTAACAAACGAAGTAATATAATTAATTTGCCTTATTATATTCCACTAATCAGAAGAGTGATTTAACAACGTAAACTCGCCTGATATTTAAAAGAAAAATTGCAACAATTTTCATAAAATGCAAACACGATTCCGCTTATTTATGCACTAATCGCGTAAAAGCAGAACACACATTACTTATTGGGAAATAATATTAAGTAATCTGTTTAAATAAAATGACAGTAACTAATCTTTCATAGTAAGCAATTTGGAAAACGAAATGTTTTCGATGAAGATAATGACGTCATTCGGAAAACAAAAGATGAATTTTCATCCATGAATTAAAATATTTTACTATAATTTTGTCAGTAATGGCGTCATATTCCTGATCCTTATTCCTACACATACATAGACTAGAATCTTGCAATTTATATAAAGATCCTTGGTATACACAAAATAAAATAGCCATGAATTAAAATATTTTACTATAACTGTGTCAGTGATGACGTCATATTCCTGATCCTTATTCCAACACATGCATAGACTGGGCTCTTGCTATTTACTTAAAGATCCTTGGTATATACAAAATAAAATATTTCCGTAAATTACATAATTTCCAATTAATTAAAATAACTGTTTAATGAAACGCAGGAATTTTAAAACAATTGCTTACATGAAACTTTAATCTCGGACGGGATGCATGGTTCTCTTGGTGAAAATGATATTATATTTGAAAGAAAGTATTCATTCTCATATGGACCCAAAGTAATTATGGCACATGGTAGAACTGTTTCAAGCATTCAACCGATTTCCGGGAAAGTTTTCCATAGTGTGAAGGAGTTACCCCCCGGAAAAAAGCGCAGAAAAAAAAAAAAAAAACAAGGAAATGCACAGTAACGGTTTGTTAGGAACTGCCAATGACGTCATGAGCTTTAGAGTCTGTATAACACTGAAATATTTTAGTACGATTTTTGTCAATATGACGTCAAGTTCACTGGCCTATACATCTAATTCAATAAATGAAAATTCAGAGCAGGAGTTTTTCTTAAGCCCAGTACGATCTTTTGGCAGATGTAAGCATGAAAATGGCCATTGGTTCATTTTACGGTCGCGTGATACATTCAGAAAATACAGCTTTTTGATCAAAAGTTTCTATTAGACAAATCAGAAATTGTCTTGTTTACGTTTGTTAATTTGCTAAGCGTTTGAGGGATATTGCATTTTTCACGTCGAATTTTAGGTAGTGTTTGTTGATTTATATTGAACTCTATCTTGGTATCAGGTAGCGTTTTTCCAAGAGTTTTTCGAAATAAATTTAAGCCGTTCTATACAATATTATTCGCAAAAAGTTTTAAATTAATTGTGCTCCAAGGTAATTTTTTTCAGTTAATTATTTTACTTTTCAAAAACTGATAAATTTCATAATGTTAAAATATTTTATGCATATTGATAGCACCAAATAAATGCATTTTTAATTGTGATTTCAACGAAGTTTTCAATTACTATTTTTTTTTGCCTTAAATTTTTTGCCTTAATTTTTTTTTAAAGTGTTGAGCATCAAAGCTAGCTGGGAATGCATATCGATTCTAAAGTGAATTCACGGGCCGAATCTCGGGTTGGCGAGTGTTAGTGAGCTCGGGGCGGAGCCCCTATTATATGTATATATATATATATATATATATATATACACTTAGGCGCGATAGTAGACCCAGAGAGGTGCATTTTTCTAACTTTTACCGACCACCACATGCGACATATTGCTGGAAAGTCCTGTGACCACTTATGCATGCTATGCACCGACCGAGATCCTCCCCCCCCAAATTTGGCCTTCAGGGAGCAATTTTCTCAATTTTTCGGTCATCATTTATGCCCCCAGGGGGTTTAATAATTAAACGATATATATATATATATATATAGGCTACCCGCAGGGCGTGTGTCTTAGCATTTTTTCCTATTTATTCTATATTTTCTAGGGATTGCTCTATTTGAAATTTTAATGAAACTGATACCTTGAGGTAAAATACAGTTGTGGTACGTACCTATGATCAATGACTCTCAAGGCAGTAGCAAATTTCATGTTAACGGTAATAATTATAAAACTGAATATAGTGAAAATCACTTGTTGTAAGGTAGCTAAATCAAGGCATTGCAACTAAAATGTCAGATGCCATTTAACTTGAGATAAATAGCCAGTTTTAAGAAGGTAGTGTTGTTTGGACAATAATGAAAATTTTACACTGGTTAAATAATAAGAAAATCGCCAAAGTAACCAGAACTATACAGCTGCCGAATAAAACCTCTGACGTAACAGAAAACCTCTGAAAACATAACAGGAAATATGATATATTTTGATGAAAAAGGAATCTATTATTGATGAAGTAATACGTAATAATTGCTAAAGAAATAAAAACTACTCCCCAAACTCTGTGAAGAAAAAAGCCCATCCAATTATCGTTGCTCAAATTTCAAACACCCTTGTAATTTCTAATGAACTCTCATCTAATGAAAAACTGAAATTTTTGGCTAAATTAATTTGACATTTCGTAAGAATTTTTCCGAAAATTATCTATGACAAATTGTCACTTCGTGAGTGCTTTAAACAAAATAATATTCAACACTATGTAGTCCCTGATATAGAAATTCACTTAACAGTTGTCGAGGTCTCTTCAATATGAATATTTGGAAATAAACTCTCACATGCAGAGGTTTTTCCATCTTAACAATATCGCAAATGGAAATCCGTAGAGATGATAATTTACTCTCACTTTACTTCATACAACTTCCCAAAAACTTCTTAAGCAATTTTCAATGTCTACTGAATGTTCCGTTTTCGGGTTAAAAATGAAAAGTTTCGCAAAGCCAAAAAATCCTCTCAATGTTATCTTCTCCAAGAACAACCACAGTAAATCTAAATGTGTGGGACGTGGAGGTGACCTTTTACAAGAATGTAAAGTAAAAACTTCCTTTCCTATGTCAACTAAACCTATTAATATTATTAAAAAATACCAGTTAAACAATAATTCCGTAAAACCTATGTAAAAGTCGCTGCTACCTTCAAAATTTCCCCCAGTGAAAAAAAAAATAATAATAAAATGTCACTAAAATTAAGCCACTTCTTCCGACTCCGCAGTTTTATGTCCGCACGAATTCTCAGTTTCTATATGTACGATAGCGATAATCAAAGGCGAACTACAAATTAGATATTTTCTCAAAAATCTCACAAAACCCAACATTGTTCTAAGACACATTAAGAGTAAAAAATATCCAATCTGTAAATTATCTTCCTTCAGCGAGCATATTGCAAATTCCATTAATTATTCTAACAGTAGCGAGTCTTTGATTATGATTTTAAATGCATACACACGCAAAGTGCCTTTTGTTTTTTTTAAAGAAAAGGATTATTCGCTAAGTTTATAAACTGCCCAGACCCCCCATTATTTTTCTTTCTACGTTTACAACGTTGCTTGTATGAAATTCCCATTATTGTTGAAGCATCGCCCTCCCTATTTTCGGATTGGTTCCTCGCGCGACTTCTCGTTTAAATAGAATGTTTCACTCTTATCGAAATGTTTCATCTTGATATTTGTAGGTTTTCTCACAGCTCAAATGCTCTGCTGTGGATGCGGTCTTTTTAAAGACAAGGGTTGTCTACTACCGGCGTTCGTATGGCTGTCGGCATTCAGCAGAGTTATCGACATTTCTCTGTAATACTTTTAGTAATTCTTTAAAGTTATCTACCTTTTTTTTAAGTACTCGCTGGATTTACACTACAGATATACTTTTTCAATGACCTTTTCCTATTGATCTCTACCATTAGTCATCTACGGTGAGTTGAATTCTTTCGCAACTGGGAAGCCGGTGGGACCAATTACCTTTTTGCCAGTTACAAATAAATTTAAAATGAATAAAGCAATATGTCTGTTTATAAATACAAGAAATGTAGCGCAGAATTTTTACCTTTTTAATTCATATTTTATAAATAGAATTTTTTTTTTTGCTTTAATAAAAATGACAGTGTTATTTATTTTTTCATTATGATTAAATTCATTATATTCAGAATGTAATGCTTAAACTAACATATTGTAAAAAAGAAATCTCAATTACTTTCTGCTAAGCTTAAAAAGACTATTTCTGTTATTTTAAAAGTCATTCACTTCCTTAAAATAAAATGAAAAGCAAATTACTATGATTCCTAAGCCGTTTAAAATTTTATACCAACCAATAAATAAATGTACTACGTAATAAAATGTCACTTTATCTCGAAAACAAACTAAAGAGAAAAATCTGTATTTTATGGCTGAGTAATAAAAGAGCGTATAATTGGTTGCTTAATGAATAGAAACGGTATTGAATATCTAAGATATCATTATTTTTTATTTCTTCTTGTAAGAGAAAAATGTTATTCAGTTAAGTTATGGTGATAGTATTATAAAAATTTGATCAGGTCAGTGATTAAAAGTATACAGACAATTATCAAAGGTTAAATATTTTGCATAGTATGCTAATTGATATAGATAAAGATTTTTCTTAACAACTTAATTTATTTAAATAAACAGGTACACTTTTATATGAACTGGATTTACATACAGAGTAAACCATAAAAAAAAGGTTTTAATATTTTTTTCCTCTTCCAATGTTTCTTCTCATTTTGTTTTTGTTATATTTTATATTTTATATTCGATGATTTTCTCTATATTAATTTATTTCTACTCTTCTTTTGATTTCATTCAGCACAAGATTTGAATTTTTTTTTTAAATTTTTATAGTTCAATGAAATTTATTTATGATACAATTGTACGCTTTTTCATCAATAGTCAATCGTCTATATAAGGACTTTGCTGCTACTAATGCTCCGGAACTGAATGTTTTCATAGCTTCGAGTACTAATAATCAAACTATCGTTAGACTATTTGAAGTTTGTGATTTTATTTTACACAAAATTTATTATTTAATAGTTGAGTTTTTTTTTTTTATATGTTTGAAATAATCTATTTATTTAAACGGAAGAAAATATATCCGCCATTTGAGATATATTTAAAAAAATAATTTATGGCGGGATTAGAATTAGGTGTGGGTTATAGATTTGAGGAAAAATAAATGAACCAGGTAACATTATTTTTGGAAGAGATTATTGCAGATAGGGAAAATGCATCAATTGATAACGAATATTTACAAATACAAGTATATTCAAAACTGGCGCGAGAGACTTTAGGATGTGAATCAGCAGACTGTATTTTTTTATTACTATTAATACTGGATCACAATCCACTTAATTAATCATAAATACAAGGCATGTCGCAGAAAGTTGATCCCGAAATAATTTTTCATAAGTTTACCAGTAATGATAATATGTCTCGATGCTTATTTGAAAAAAAAATAAAATATATATATATATATATACATATATGTAGGATTTGAATTTAAACATTTAAACATCATTTATTTTCCTTATGACGTGCGTGATTATTAAAATAACTGAAGATCTGGGATTTTTATTATCCGTGATTTGAAAGCATATGATATGGGAATTCACGAGCACGAGCACGAAGTCTGGAGTCTTCAAAAAATTAAAAAAAGAGTCGATCTATTAATTCTTATCAAAGATGAAGCATAGCATCGATATATGAAATGTCAGTAAAGTGTTTAGGCCTTATCCGATTGTTTGAAAGAAAGTGTATTATATAGTTTAAGTGAAACGTGTAATATATTTGGAGAAGATACCAACGGACCATATTGAAATTACCTTTATAGAATTATATTTAAATGCATGTGTTGTTATTTCAACGTCTAGTGATTCAAATTATTCAATAAATTAAATTTTCACATATATTAACTTTTTCCTACAAATTTGGGGACTCGATGACGGAATCTTAAGAAACTAATAGTGGAATAAATAAGCGGGACCTTAAGCAACTTGTACTGGAATGAATAATCAAATATGAATCGAAGCGAAATTGTTGTAAAGGGCCAGTGTGAAAAGATGGATTGTGAATTGCAAGGCAAGTATAAAAACCTTGATTAAATTTTTCCAAGTACAACTTTAAAAGTTAGACATGGGATCCTTGAATAAAGCTAAGAGAATTGATTTACTTAATCTCTACGACGAATGCGGGATTGAACCACCAGAAAAATCGATAATCCCTGTCCTAATAAAGCTGATTAAAAGCGGGGAGTATTACAATGAAAATTTTATAAAGTATTGCCTAGAAGTAATTATAGCAGCTACAAAAGAGAAAGCAGAAGAAACTATAGAGATAAGAGAAGAAACTACAGACACAAGCAGAACTATCAGAAAAGAGATTGCGTTTGCTTATATAAAAGGAATCAGTGAGAAACGGAAGGTTTTCTAAACCCTATACCAAAAGGAGTCAAACTATTAGAAGCCTATCGCATTGTTCACATATATCCGCTATCTCTTACAAATAAAAAATATCAATATATTTCCACAGTAGTAGACGCATTTACGGAGTTTTTATAGTGTTAATTTTATATAGAGTCGTTAAGAATTATATTAAAGTTCTTATGTTGTTATTTTAATGTCTAGTCATTTGAATTATTCATAAATTAACTTTTTACATATTATCCTCCTTTAAATTTATACATACATAACCTCCATTGATATGACATTGTCCTTTAAAAAATAAATTGCTGGTGAAAGAAGAATTAGGTGTGAGTTGTAAACTTTATGAGAAAAAAATGCACGAGCCCATGATATTTTATTACAAGTTATTGAAGACAGAAGAAATTCTACAAGACGAATCCCCATTTCTGTTCATATTTTAACAACAATGAAGATATTTTATCAATATTTTCAATATAAACTTGCTTTAATATTCGTTATCTGAATTAATATAATATATGCTTACTATAATTTTATCAATGACCCATGTATAACGTAAGCTACATACCTAACTGATCATCAATATTAGAATTATTTTGAGGGCAATTCTAGAGAAGTTTTCACACTTCACAAAAAGTTAAGAAAGTAAGTGGAAAATGGCGAACAAATATTTTGATTATTGTTGATGTGTATTCACAAAAAAGCATGCTCGGCTTGGAGTGTAAAGTCATATATTAGGTAGCTTTCTTTACAAAAAAGCTACCTATTGCAGCCGTTCGGAGGAAAGCGATTTCAAAAAATTTTGTTATATTTTCATCGATCATGACCCCCAGACCCCGAAACCACCCTCCGTTCAAAATTGATATATATATATATATATATATATATATATATATATATATATATCTGACCTATGTCACACTGTAACTCCCGTAATTATGAACCGATTTCGATGTAATTCGGTGTGTACATAGTACATACCAATGTCTCGACCGAGTTCGTTGGCCAGCTTCATCCGCCATTTTGTTTCAAAATGGCGGCCATTTAAAAATTTTAAAAAATTTTAAAACTTGAAATGTGGTACCAAAAAATTAAAAATGGAAAAATATTTTTTTCTTATGTATTTGACCTTTATACAAAAATTCCGGAGCAGTTTTTGTTTCGTCTATATCTTTAAAAATGGCTGAGTTATAGCATTTTGAATTTCTAGCGTGGCTGACATTTTGAAACGTCCTGAATTTTGTCACGCGATAAAAGGCGTATTTATGAACCGATTTGGATGTAATTCAGTGTGTACATAGTACATACCAATCTCTCGACCGAGTTCGTTGGCCAGCTTCATCCGCCAATTTCTTTCAAAATGGCGGCCATTTAAAATTTTTTTAAAAATTTAAAATTTGAAATGTGGTACCAAAAAATTGAAAATGGAAAAATATTTTTTCTTATGTATTTGACCTTTATACAAAGATTTCGGAGCAGTTTTTGTTTCGTCTATATCTTAAAAAATGGCTGAGTTATAGCATTTTGAATTTCTAGCGTGGCTGACATTTTGAAACGTCCTAAATTTTGTCACGCGATAAAAGGCGTATTTATGAACCGATATGGATGTAACTTCGTTTATACATAGTACATACCAATGTCTCGACCGGGTTCGTTGGTCAGCTTCATCCGCTATCTTGTTTAAAAATGGTGGCCATTTAAATTTTTAAGAAAAATTTTAATTTGAAATGTGGTACCAAAAAATTAAAAATTGAAAAAATATTTTCTTCTTATGTGTTTGACCTTGATAAAAAGATTCGGGAGCAGTTTTTGTTTCGTCTATATCTTAAGAAATGGCTGAGTTATAGCACTTTGAATTTCTAGCGTGGCTGACATTTTGAAACGTCCTGATTTTTCTCACGTAATAACAGGCGTATTTATGAACCGACTTGGATGTACCTTGGTGTGTACATAGTACATACAAATATCTCGACCGAGTTCGTTGGCCGGCTTCATCCGCCATCTTGTTTCAAAATGGCGACCATTTAAAAAAATTAAAAAATAAAAAAAATTAAATGAGATACCAAAAAATTGGAAAGTGAAAAATATTTTTTTGTATGTGTTTGACCTTAATACAAAGATTCCGGAACAGTTTTTCTTTCGTCTATATCTAAAAAAACTGGCTGAGTAATAGCATTTTGAATTTCTCTTGTGGCTGACATTTTAAAACGACCTGATTTTTGTCACGCGATAACAGGCGTAATTATGAACCTATTTGGATGTAACTTGGTCTGTACATAGTACATACCAATGTCTCGCCCGAGTTCGTAGGCCAGCTTCATTCGCCATCTTGTTTCAAAAGGGTTGCCATTTAAAAAAAAATTAAATTTAAAATTCAAAATGAGGTATTAAACAATTGGAAAATGAAAAAGATTTTTTTATGTGTTTAGCCTTGATACAAAGATTCCGGAGCAGTTTTTGTTTCTGAAAATTTGTTCTTTTGTTTATATCTTAAAAAATGGTTGATTTATAGCCCTTTGAATTTCTAGCATGGCTAACATTTTGAAACGATCTTGTATTTGTCACGCGATAACACACGTGTTCGCCTATTTCGATGTAAGAAGGCATGTGGATAGTACACATCAACACCTCGACCAAGTTCGCTGGCCAGATTCATCAGCCATCTTGTTTCAAAATGGGGACCATTAAATTAAAAAATATATATATATTTAAAGTGAGGTGCAAAAAAATTAGAAATTGAAAAAGGTTTCTTTCTTAAGTATTTGACCTTGATATAAGGATTCAGGAGCATTTTTTGTTTGTCTTTACCTTAAAAAATGGCTCAGATATAGCAGTTTCAATTTCTATTGTGGGTGACATTTTGAAAAATCTGATTTTTTGCATGCGACAGCACTCCTATATATTAACGGATTCTGATGTGAGTGAGCATGTGCACAGCAATTACTAAGGTCTCGACCAAGTTCACTGCTTAGCCTCATCCACCATGTTGTCTTAAATTGACAGCCACTTTAAGAAATTGCCGAATTTGGCAGCCAAATATATGTTACTTTAAAGAAAAGCAGCTTGGATAAAGCTGACTAATTTCGCGAAATTCTCATTCATTATATTGATAAAAATTAGTATTGAATCTCCTATATTCGGTTTCCATTAAATTGAGCTTCGTGTGTTTGAATGATATAATTTGGCTTTTTTTAAATAAGGATTATGAAAGCTACCTCTTCCTCCCGGCACTGGCCGGAAGGACTTTTTATGAATGAATAAGTGGATAGCGACCAGCTTCACTATTCGAAAAATATCTATTGAACTGATTATATTACATTTTAGTCTATTCTATTAGTAGTGAATGCCTCTTTAAACATTAAAAACCGGTAAGGAGTGTTACCTGAGAGGGAAATTTATTTTTTCAAGCAAGATAAATGTATTTTTTTATGCTGAATCATTCTTTTTAAACAAATATTTTTTATCTTTATTTGTCATTGCTTTTTAGCGATTAACAACGTGTCAGGAAAACTTAAAGTGTATTAAATTCGAACCCGATCGATCATACGTATTCGCTTCCATAAAGGTATTGCCTGACATTAAAGAATTAAGCTTTGATGTATAACTTTGAAATTTTCAAAATAATATTATTTTAGCATATAATTATATATGATTTTTCTATAGCAATTTTATTGTATCTAACGTAGAATGATATCTACATACACCTATCTTTTTTCAACTAATATGTTTTATAAAATATTATTTTCTAAATGCATGCCAATGTGCATTAAAAATAAACTTTGTTTTCACCATATATTGTTTCTGAAATCGACATATAAAGACCATTGCTTTAATTACTATCTTTTCATTGATAATTTTTTTTTATATTACATTTTTTTGTCTTTAAAACGTTAATTTAATCAATTGCCCTTTTAATTATTTTTATATAATTATTTATTTATTTATTTGTATTAATCTATTCCTTTTCTTTATTTTATTTTGTATTCACTCAGTACTTATTAAGTTTATTCCTATTTTTTCATTCTAGTTTAACTAAAAGTTAATCTAAGTCTTTTCTTGATTTCTTCAATCATTTTCATCCCTTTTATTTTTTTTCTTTGGGCTTAAGATGGCAACACTAAACATTATTGTTATTAATCCAGTTCCAATTTACATTTTTCCTTTCTCACACCAGATGTCAGCACAGTTATGGGTTTCACTCAGATGCTCAACTGTAGATCACATGTTAAAATAGTCTTAACTTTGTTTTCCATGCTGATATGCAGCAGTTTTGACACTTAGTATGTCATTCAGGTATTATGCCCTAATAATTTTTAATATCCTGTATGACGTGTATCTTTCTTTGGATCTCTTAGCTTTTTATTACCTATTTTCTGTAATTTTTGAGTTATAAGGAGCTAAATTTTGTCATATTAGCCTTAATGCCGACAAAATTGGATGAAATAACGCATCTTCTATGAATGAACTCACAAGCTCCTCTGACGATTCTGTGATTCATTCATAGTTTCTTATTTTGCATACTGGTTTCCTATGTCATTTCTAAATCATCTTTAGAACTTTATCAATTTCTTCATATATTTGTGATTTCAAATTTATTATATATATATATATATATAAACATTTGTTTTAACGGATACAATATATTTACATTTAAAAAAAGAACAGTTAACTTTTAAAGTATCATTAATACCTATAAAAAGTTAAAAACAGCATAAAATTACTTAAAAGGTGTCAAGATCATTAAAGATGTTATTATATCGCGAGATCTTTTGAACGAGCCCTCGTTTCATTTCAAGGGAACAAAGTGTGACTGACTGGAATACAAGAAAAACACACTTAAAACAAGATGAATGAGTACGCATGTGCAAGCGAGGTCTAGTCCATAGTTCCATAAAGAAGGGGGGGGGGTGAAAAAAATTAAGTTATATTATCAGGATCTCTCACAAATACCTAGAATGTTAAACCAAATAGCGGGAATATTTTACGAAAGGACATCGTTACAGACAGTATTATTTCTTAGCAAAATCTCAATGGATTCACGGATTATTGAAGAGTAACGGTTAGATGTAGGAATGATAATTTTAGCTTTTCCGAAGTCTTCTAATATTTTCATTCTGATGCAATCTGGATAAAGCTGTACTTGGTTTGTCAAATTTGATATCAGATAAATGCTCTTTTAGCCTTTCCTTAAATTTCCGAAATATCATGCCGATATAGGATAAACTTTTTTGATCTTCTGTGTTGAATAGTGTTATGTAAACTCCTTCTTTTCACCATTTGGAACTGGATCAATTTTACTGTGAATCTTTCAATTTTGCTGGAATTTTAGCTATTAACCCCTTAACAGTGTGGCCCGAACTGGATTTGGGGAAGAACACTTTACTTGCCTCGTTATTAAAAGCATTTTGATACCACTAATTTGTAACTGTAAATTTATCTTTATTGATTGTCAGATATTTTTCGATTCAGTAAGGTAAATATTTTAGTATGGAAAAAGTGGTGTCCAGCCCCATTTTTAATTTTTTTGTAAGAAAACAAATGTCACTGTTAAGGGGTTAAATTAATATTATATTTTAGTAAATCATATCTCAATCTTTCATAAAGTTGTGGGATATATTCAAACGTGCAAAAAAATAAATTTGTTCGAATTTAAATCATTCTTCTGTCTTGTTTGTTTTGCTTGATCTAAAAGTCTATTAATATATTTAGGAGAGAAACCATTATCAATAGCAATCTGTTTAATATAACTAATCTAATTTTTTAGATATTTATCTGTACAAACTTCGAATGAACGTCTAAATTAAAACCTGTTGGTAGCAATTTAATATGAAAATGGTGAATTACAATCAAAAGAAATAATATTGTTAAATCTGCATTGTTTTCTATAAACGGTGCAGATCTAACAATATTATTTCTTTTGATAATGAGATTAGTTATATTAAACAGATTGCGATTGAAAATGGTTTCCATCCTAAATACATTAATAGACTTTTAGATCAAGCAAAACAAACAAGACAGAAGAATGATTTAAATTTTAACAAGTTTATTTTTTGCACGTAATATATCCCGCAACTTTATGAAAGATTGAGATATGCTTTACTAAAATGTAATATTAATTTGATAGCTAAACCTCCAGAAAAATTGAAAGATTTGATTCACAGTAAAATTGATCCTGTTCCAAAAGGTGAAAAAACGGGAGTTTGCATAATCCCATTCAACACAGAAGATGAAAAAAGTTTATCCTATATTGGCATGACATCTCGTAAATTTAAAGAAAGACTAAAAGAGCATTTATCTGATATCAAATTTGACAAACCAAGTACAGCTTTATCCAGATTGCATCAGAAAGAAAATATTAAGATAGATTTCGGAAAACCTAAAATTATCATTCCTACATCAAACCATTACTCCTCAATAATCCGTGAATCCATTGAGATTTTGCTTAGAAATGATACTGTCTGTAACGATGTCCTTTTGTACAATATTCCCGCTATTCGGTTTAACATTCTAGGTATTTGTGAGAGATCCTGATAATATAAATTAATGTTTTTTCACATCCCCTCCTTCTTTATGGAGCAGTGGACTAGACCTCACTTACACATGCGTACTCTTTCATCTTGTTTCAAGTGCGTTTTTCTCGTATTCAGTCAGTGACACTTTTTTCCCTTGAAAATGAACGATGGTTCATTCGAAAGATCTCGGGATATAATAACGTCTTTATGGATCTTTGCACCTTTTAAATTAATTTATGCTGATTTTAACTTTTTATATTTCTAACAAGATGAAAATTCTTTTAGGCACATAGTTAATATAGTGTTTTGATTTTATTGTCATAAAAACCTGTCTGCGGAAAAAAGTGCTTAAAATAATTTTAAATTACCTTCCTTCATATTTTAATATAAATTTATAATATGTAAAGACAATATAATTAAAAGGAAAATTAAAAGGAAGACGTACAAATAATAATTTTTTTTTAATATTTCATAAACGAATTATTTTAAATAATGCTTTAATCATGCGTAGCTAAATCATTTATTTGTAAATTAAAGAATTATTTAAAAAATAGTTTAACATAATAACAAATTTGCTTCATTTTATAATGGATATTAATAAAAAATGCAGTAAAACCTCATTAATTTTTTTACCGCATATGAAATCTGATATATTTTTATACTTATTAGAGATAAACTTAATTATAATAATAGTTTCTTAATAAGCTTAATTTTTGTGAAAGGATAGCGTAAAATTTTACTTCTTTTCATTTTCTTGTATAATTGTGCTCTTAGAAATTTATTATAAAAGTCTTTCAAGAGTTTTTCATAGATATTATTTTTTCATGAAATATATGCTTTAGAAAAACTTAACTATATTTTGTATTAAATAAAAGGCTATGAATAATTATCTTTTTCAAAGATTTTATGCTATAAAACGTATAAGGGGTTTTAATAAGACTAAGTACTTACAGAATTTCTTCAAAAGTAAATATCACATTGCGTGTTAAACGGTATGACACAAGAGGTAGAAATGATATATAATATTTTTTTGTCAATAAATATGTGGTAAAAACCTTTTTCATATCATTTATTTTTTATTTTTGATATAATATATTAATATAAGTTTTTAACATTCTGATATTGAATTTATCATGTTGTTATTGTTAATGTAAATAACGCTTAAGGAATGCATTTAGTTATTTTAGTTAATGGTAAATTTTTAAGGAAAAATTGCAGAAATATACTAAGTGAAATGTTAATTCTGTAAATATACGGCATTTATAAATAGAAATTTTAAAAGTAAAATAAATAAATTGTTTGTTCTTAAACTATCAGAGTAATTGCTTTATAATGACTGTAAAATAATTATAATTAAATACATAATCATAGCAAATAATTTAGTAAAGGAAGAAGCATGTAAGTTTATAAGGATATAAGAAAGATTTTAAGTTTACTAGTAAAATGTTATTTTGTTTCCCATATTGCACCATAATCAAGGAAGAATTATAAAACAGTATTACACTTTCTCTACCCTAACAATTACTTTTTAATAAGGTACAAATAATTTCTATATCTCCGTTTATTTAACTTACTTTTTTAAAATGGGTTGTTTTAATGATTCATTCGTTAAGTCAAATGCTGCTCTTCCTAACATTATCTTAATCCCGTTTACAATAGATTAAAGGCTTAGAAATATAATATATGACTCGCACCCTTTCATTAAATTCACGCTGTCATTAATAATCTAATTAACCACATGCATAACTGTAGACACCTTTGTTGTGGAAATTTGTTTTATTTATTGCCTTTGTAAAAAATTAAAGATAACAAAAGACGTCTTTATTAAAAGTTTGAATGTTTAAAGCTATCCACATTTAATTTTTTATTATGCATCATTAAATATGATGCTTTACTGAAGTATTTATTATAAAGCAATTGCCGAAATTATGATTTACTTTTATTCGTTTTAAATGAATTTTCAAATAACTATTTTTTACAACGAAATGTAATAGGGGGAAAAAAATGAAATTTTAAATATGACGCATGAAAGTACTTCAATATTATTTCCATTGTATTTTACTGGAATTGATTTTAAAGAATAGGTTTAAATTTAATGATATATATATATATATAATCTTAAGATAACTTGTACTGTAACTTACAAAAAAAATATTTTTGTGTAATGTAATATACAGATAAAACCAGACCATATATCGGCACATATCTTCACTACGATATCAAACTATTGATTTTATAAATAAAAGCTTTTATTATTATTATTTTTTAATTATTATTATTATTTTAGTAGCATACTTATCGAACGTTAAAACTTATCACACACATTTTAAACAACAAATTCAATGTATCGAAAAGATTTTGCGTTTTATTTTCAAAAGTCATTGTTGTAAATAATGACACGGATTTTGCATTGCTTATCTGGCAGTGAGAGATGTCAAGTGCATTTTTGAAATGTGATTAAACATTCAAAATTATCTCGAAACTAGTCAATTATTCACTAAACAAACCTTACTATTTTGACGGATATTATAATATAGAGTCTTCCAAAAGAACTCGAAAAACGTATTGAGATCACTTCGGTATTTTCCAAGGAGAAGTTACTGTTCAGGAAAAGCACTACTCCCTACTAATATCGTCTTTGAATATTGTATATTTTTTCTATATATTATAAATTTTTATATTACGCCTTCTGCAAGTGCTCCTCTGTGAACCGTGTTTACATTTCAGCTAGCGCCACCTGTCGCATTCTTTGAAAGCACTACTATCCCTTTCAGCCTGGAAATAACGTCAAATATTCTTCTTCTGCATGTGCTCTCAGTGATTTGTATTCAACTTTCAGCTAGCGCCACCTGTTGCATTATTTGTAAATTCTACTCTCTACTGTTCAGTTCACTTGTCACCTTGACTCCTTACGGACACGGTTTACTTTGGCTAATGACAGGCTATTAAAATTTCCAGCTGGAAACGCTTCTAGTGTGTTTTAATATTTTTATCGTGATTTCTACAAAGTTTTTCCAAAAGGTAAGTAAATCTGTCAAGTACATTAGGAATTATTGTGGTTTAAATTTTGAAACTCATTAACGTTAAATTCATTATTAATCATTTTGATACACATATACAATGCGGACAATTTTTAAGGATACCTCAAAAGATATTTTAAGGAATGAACTGAGATTTTTATCTCCATTTTTCAAAATGGATTTATCTTAAAATATTTCACATGTTTCAATTCATATTTTTATCGAAAATCAGTTTAATATAAACTAAAATTTCGAAAAAAAAAATATATGATAATAAATAAAAAGTTTTTAACGTTCAAAACGAAGACCCTCTGTACGATCTTCGATTGCACATACCTACTTGTTTAACCCTTCATGTACTGAATTATGCATTCATGAAAATTTTATCTTCTAAAGTATTTTTCGTGAATTTTTGAGACTACATTAGAAGATTTACATAATCATTTAATGCATTTTAGAAGGATTGGCGGATTTAGAAGGATGAATTAAATTTGAATTTATGGGGATTTTGTGTAATACTTATGACCCCACTCCAATCTTTTATTTTAAATACTTTTTTTAGTATTTTGTAGAATTGGGAAATGTAAAAATATAATGTTCTTACAATAGAAATATAGAAATATTTCCGAATTGAAAATCCCCCCCCCCCCCCCCCTCAACGCCAAGAAAGCTGAAAAGATGCAAAGGCAAAAGAAATCATCCTTAAAAAAAGAAAAAAAAAATTGCTTTGTGTAACCCATAAGGCTTTTGGAACAAGATAAAGTAAGGCATCTATAACTCATTCTGAACTCTATTACTACTAATCGATGTATTAAATGAATTTTATAACAATTTATTTTAATGGTACTTATATGTACCGTCAGTAGATAAAGGGTTAATGTATGTCCACATATTGTTTTTGAACAGATAATCGAGTTTTGATTTTTTTTTTTTTTTTGTTAAAAAGTACTCGGTTTGATAGTGGTCGAGTATATATTTTATCAGATAAAAAAATACTTGTCCGTCTGTCTGTTTTTTTGTAGCTTTTCGTTAAAAAGTGTGTTTTTTTTATTTCTGGCAAAACACATCAGATTTTAACTTTTGTTTTTAAAAAAAATTATATTTTTTTCCGTATTTTAGAATAACTTAAAGGACAGTTCAATAGGAGAATAATGCAAAATATCTAAATTACACTCCAAAAATTATGATTTTCAACTTTTTTAATCGATAATTTTAAGAGAAAATGATTTTTAGAATCTTCAAATATATGATCGAAAATTAGAGCTCATATCTCGAAGAAGTGTTTCAGTTAAGGTTTAAAAACTAACCAATGTGTGACTTGTTTTGCAGCGATCAAAAACGTATACATCTGCAGAGGGTTAAAAATTTAAGTCAGCATGATTCCTAAACTACTTTATTGAAAGATTACTACACAAGGTGATTCAAAAAAACCTTTACAAAATGAAATGGCAAGTTCAGGCATACAACAAGGATAAAAAAATCACATAGAAGCATAGGGTTGCAGACCACGTATTTAGTCACAAATACAGAGTGTTTCATCCTAACTCAGTTTAGGTTAACGATAATAATTGTCAGAAAACTGAAGTATATTATATTGAAAAAAGACCGCTTGTCATCCTTAGTCGAGATGACGGTTTTGCCCCCCTCCCCCTTTCCAAAAGAAGGAGGCATTAACCACCTTAAACGCATCTTTGCGGTTTTTCTAAGTTCTAACTATGTTTTAACTTTTCCCCTTTGTTTTTAAACTCTATTCTCTTATTTTTCAATTTATTACTTCGACATCGTTCCCGTCTAAGCATTTGGCACCGGTAATCATCCACTTTCTATCCAAATTATCTTATTTTATCTGTTTTTATGTATTTCTCATGATTCCTGCTCCTCATTGCCCACTTTTCCTGATTTTTGAACGAAGGACTTTGATTCGTTGCACTTCGCTTCCTCATTGGCTGTTGACGTTTGCCGTCAAATTCGGAGGAATTGTCCCATCCCGACCCGTTCGTCAGCTGTTTCTGACGTAGTAATGCACAGAACTTGCAGATTGGCGGACCGCTCATATAGTTTTCTGTGATATCCAGTTCTCTGGTGTCCCAATCTTTTTTTTTACTGATCTTTTTAGGCAGTTTTGATTCAATGCACTTCGCTTCCTCATTGGCTGACAAAGTTAGCCGTCAAATCCTTGCCGTTTTCTTTTCAAAATTCGTTATTTTTTAACTGCAAACTTCTATTTTATTAACTTTTTCGAATCTTATCGTTATTATTTTGATTTAACTAATTTATATATAAAAAGAAAAATGTATGGCTCTGGGCCCTTTTTTCATCTTTCCCCACGATCCTTGGCTACTTCTACCATCCCAATGCACCAGAATTAGTAAGGAATTCATTACTGCTTAAACATCGAAGCACTCAGACAATTCGACCTTTCAGAATTCGATTGAGATAAACAGAAGCAAAACGACTTCTGTAGGGACTCATTAATAACTGCATTGGTGTATATTATAATAAAACATTTAACAGACATTCTCACTTTTGTTGTAAATGTGATAACACCAAAAAAAAGTTTAAAAAATTTGGATTATACGCGCCAGCAGTATGCACTTTCCGCCCCACATTATGGACAGTAATTATCAATGCATATGGTATCATCCATTGCTAGAACAGTATGTTTTCCCAGATCTTTTCGTGATGTTATCACATTTCACACAAAACAAGGTACATATCGTTGCATTTTCATTACAATGTTTTGAATGTTACAGAAATAATTACTGTCAACCCGGATTCAGTTTGGATGAAACTTCTGTATTTGGTACTAAATAAGTGGTTTTCGTCCCTATATTCCTATGTATCCTTGTTTTATGCCTAATTTACCACGCCATTTTGTAAAAGTTTTTCGAATCCCCCTCTATATGATCCAGTCATTAGAATGATACTTTAATTCGTTTTAAATGAATGTTTTTTTATGTTAATTTGAGGTTTTTCTTGTTTTTTGTTAAGGTTTTTCTTTGCTAACGATGTAACACAAAGGAAATTTCAGGTATTATTTGATAGAATTAACTGTATAAGCACATTGTTTGTCGCAATGGGAAAGCGCCCTCCAACAATACATTATTTGAGTTACGACCATACATTTTAAGGAAATATATGACTGTATACGTACACGTTCTACCTCATCTAAAAGGCTGTACCGTTAAAAGCGTAACATATGTAGGTAATTTACATGTTAATTAAATGTATAGCTACCTTCTTAGTTTCCTTGAGAAGGCGCCACAATCTTTAATAATACTCACACTTCAAATGGACACGCCACTCCATACTTTAGTAGAAAGTAATGTTTAATAAAACACTGTACTGCAAGACATATTATTATTTACACGATGGATTTTTAATATTTACATAGTAAAGAATGGCAGAAGAAATCCTCGTGTTAAAACATTTGATTCGTAAACATTTCATCATTTCCCGCCTCTCATTAAAACTCTGCGAGGAAATCTAACGTAAGACAAAGCGCATTTTGCAACCTATTCGAATCGCGCGTCTCGGAATTCTAAAACGCAGGGTATGCTGGGAGAAAACTATTTGGCAGCCGCTATAATTAGGGACTATAGTCTAGTGCTGCCATCTAGTGTAGCAATCTTTAATTTTTTGTTAAAAATGCACATTTTATCAATAACCATTCATCCGATCACCACATTTTTTTCTGTAACTTTATTGAACCTAAATCAATCGAAAGAAATAAGGGATTTTTAAAAGAATAAATATTTATATTTTATCGAGGTTTTGAAATAAAGCACATTTGTGCTTTTTATGGATTTGTTGGAAAAAAAAAATGTTTGAAATTTTCTAAATTCAAGTGATACTCACTGAGATAAACTAAAAAAGAAAAAAAAAAAGAATTACCAATATGGCTAGTATTATTTATGAGAAACAAAGGTGCAGATTTTGTAAAAAAAAACTGCTTTTCTCAAGATAATTCATTTTCCACAAACTTTTGAGCATGAAGTGTCTTACTTTAAAAATTTATAGAGCACAAACAGACATACTTCCAGAGCACATATCGAGAATGGAATTTTTTAATTTCGGGCAGTACATAGTGTTGAATAAAATTATGCAAACAAGAAAGAATGTGGATATTTTTTTTTGAGTAGGTTACTCTCTTAATTTTAAAACACCCTGTCTAATACTTAAAATTTGTACATACGGATAGTACAGTATTGATGCACATGAACTTATTTCTTAGTAAATTTATTATGCTCTGAAAAATGGTAATAAAAAAATAACTTTTAACAAAGGCCAGTACACTGATTAAATTTCCATGAAGGCCTGCGCTGTTTTTTAAGGTTGTAGCAAACCCATTTGGGCCGACCTTTTATAACTGAGACATATTAAGATTTACATTTAAAAGACATATTAATTAAATCAAAATAGGGGAAGGCTGCGATGAAGCTTTTCAATTTAGCCTACATACTACTCTGCGCTCAACTGGAATCTATTTCTTATATCAAGACTCAGTAATATACATAAAACAATGTTATAACTGACTTGCGTGTACAAGTCTAGCTGCTTAAATAATATCAAGAACTATCACTCTAAGTAATCAATTAGCTCGCAAATGCAAGAATTTCAATTACAAATTCAGTAAATCACAAAAAATAGCAACACCTGGTTGCCGAACAGATTTATCAAATGATAGCTAAAGTCGACCATGGCAAAGAAAGAATATTAGACGAAGATGGAAACGGAGAAAGAAAAAAGAAATAAAAAGAAGATAGCAGTTTCTACTTGGTTACTTGGCTTATTTGTTCACTCCCGATCACGTAGATTACGTGACAATCTTCAATTTTAACAAGTAAAAATTAAATTTAAAAATTCAAGAAACCCCCACTGCGTAAAATGCGAACTAATTATTTCTCATCAATGTGAAGCTATTTTTTTATATTACTTAACTATTATTTATTTACTTGTATTGATAACTTTTAAGTTGTGTTTAATTGTTAGTTCCTATCTATAAACACTCTTTTAATGAGGCCTATAGATGTCTATGAAGATTAGAGTGGCAGTAAAGCTAGAGATCCTACCTACACATGTCCCCGGTTGTGTAATATTTAAACGGAAATTCTGACTAAAGTAGTCAATGAAACATCGCCTTCATTTTGAAACACCTATCCAATGATATGCCACTCAATAGTGTGCGTAAATGTTTTTTTTTGTCGTCTATACCGCCATTTTGTATTTTAGGACCGCCAGTTTGATCTTATAAACACAAAACCTATCTTATAACCATCGGACGGTTAAGACGAATTTATAGAGACCTCATTTATTAAAATTCATCCAGCGGTTGGGAAGTTTCGAGGGTATAAAGAAATCCACATACCCAGATACGCGTGAAATACTCAACCCTTCTTGGCAGTCGGGTAAAAACAGCTGAACTGGTATAGCAATCCTGTCGAATGCAGGTCTTGCCGATTTTAACTCTCAATCCCAATTTTATACTCTGCTGATTGATCAGAATGATTTAATTAGTACAAAACTACAGCGACAGTCAAACATGTTTCAACGAAGTGTAGAAATCGCTTTTTACAGAGATTAATATAGAAATTTATAGTCTCTTTGAAAGATAGTAGCTTGTCCTCCACGCGATAAGAAATTTTCAGTTGAATATTAAAACTGCAGAAATTGTTATCGTCCACTTTATTTACAGACTTTGCAATACTTTATGCCATTAAATAAAAAATAAAACTGCTATTGGGAAATCGTGGTAAAACTATGCGCACTCGAAGCATAACGCTTGATTTTTATTCCCACAACTGCTTTGTTATAAGAGGTTTCCACTGTATACAAAAGAAAATCCATTTAACTATCTTTTGATATATATAAGAATATATCTACTAAATTTTTATCACTTACGGTTTGAGTTTTTAATTACTGTTTATATACACATTATGTCCTTAATTAAATATCAGCTGTAAAAGATCCTCCCTTTTAAAAATGCCTTTGAGTTTTTATTCTTTTCTTTTTCAGTTCCAATGACTAGACAGACGCATACACTATGACGCAAAAGTTTAGACAATGACGTCATTCAGCTTTAAAATGTAGAATTATGACGTCAGAATTACAAAAACCTGTAAATATATTCAAAAACTGATTTAAAATGCTATGTACAAAAGACAGTCGTTTTATTTGCTATAATACTAATTTTTTTCATAAAAATTCAAATGTGCTTGTCGCAAAAGTTTAGACACTATTCTAAATTTCTTTGAATATTCGCTGGCATATGAAAATTTAGAATCGATGATGTCACAAATTTGGAGTACTTAAGTTCTGAAAACGATTGCGCTTCATAGTCGACATGCCGAGAGCTAAAGAAATTCAAGTGAATGAGGTTTCAAGGATTTGGCAGTTGAAAGGTGAAGGGAAGAGCGTTTCTGAAATTTCTGCTATTATTAATAGGTCAAAAAAATCTATTTATCGAGTTTTATCGAGTGGTTCCGAATATAAAGCAAAATGTCGGTCTGGGAGGCCACGTGTGACAAATGTACGAGAGGATCGCCTGATACAAAGACTAGCGAGTACTCAACAAATGAGCGTACGTGGAGTTCAAAGCTCATCAGGACTCTCTGTACCAAAGGATACGATTCGTAGACGAATTTTGGAAAAAGGAACAATCGTTTATAGCAAAATGCAGAAGAAACCAGCTCTGAAACCATATCATAAGTTACAAAGACTTATGTGGGCTCGGAAGCATATGTCATATGGAGAGAAATGGCAGTCAGTCATATTTAGCGATGAAAAAAAGTGGAATCTGGGTGGTCCAGATGGTTGTTTATCGTATTGGCATGACTTGCGGAAGGAACCTCGACGTTTTTTTAGTCGCAGACAAGGAGGGGGCTCGGTGATGGTTTGGGCAGCCTTTTGCTATAATGGACAAGTATCTCTGACCTTCACCAGTGGTCGTCAAACTTCACAGCATTATACACAGACATTAGAAGAAAACCTACTGCCATTTGCTGAGCTTCTAGGGGGTCCTCAGTGGGAATTTCAGCAAGACAATGCTTCAATTCACACTGCAAAACATTCAAAATCTTGGTTTAATTCCCATAATATAAGAGTTCTCGACTGGCCAGCATGTAGCCCAGATCTTAACCCTATAGAAAACCTTTGGAGCATCATGTGTCGCAAAGTTTATAGCAACGCTAGACAATACTCTTCTGAAAAGGAACTTAAGACATCTATTGAGAATGCATGGTACGATATCGATCCACAAACTATGCAAGATTTAGTTTCTTCCATGCAATCTCGTGTATATGACGTAATACATAAGCATGGATGCGCAACCAGGTTTTAAAAATTGTTTATTTCGATTTTATTTAATTTGTGTCTAAACTTTTGAGACAGCAGTTTATTTTTGTTACCATTTAATTTATTGCAATATGCACAATTCCACTTTTCTTTGTTATAAATATTGTTTATAT
Organism: Maratus speciosus; assembly: GCA_963932465.1. Lineage (NCBI taxonomy): Eukaryota > Metazoa > Arthropoda > Arachnida > Araneae > Salticidae > Maratus > Maratus speciosus. Next base: position 536,567,485 of record OZ010786.1, on the reverse strand, counting down.
GTACAGCACATTAATTTCAAGCAGTGATTTGAAAATTGAATAAATATTTTTCAAAGTATGTAAGAATTTCTTCATTGTCTAAACTTTTGCGTCATAGTGTACGATTTCCGTTCTACCGTTAATGATCTGATTACTTTCCAAAAAGAAATAATAACATTTTCTGTGGAAATTCATTCAGAGTCACTTCTTGAAAATAAAAAGGTGTATTTCATTGTTATTCTCTTTTGATAAACATTAAATCTTTAATGAAATATAAAGGACGTTTAAAAGACCAAAACTCTTTTTTCATTCATCTGACGAAACCGATTAAAAATTTAATTTTTTTTTAAATTTCAGATAATATACGAAATAAAGTTTTCTATATTTCTTCCCTGAAAAAGCAAATAATTAAAGATTACAAAGAAAGCAGCAAAATTTTCATTAAAAGACTGTTGCGTTTTTAATTCTTTTCCGTTTGAGTTCCAATGAATATTAGACAGATGTATAAGATTTCTCGTCTATTTAATGATCTGATTTCTTTCCAAAAAGAAGAAAAAACCTCTCGTATAGAAATTCATTTACAGTTTCTTCTTGAAGATAAAAATGTGTATTCCGTTATTTCTTCTTTATATACACATTATGTATTTAATGAAATATAACCTTTAAAAGAGTTAACCTCCTTTTAAAAAAGACCTTTGAGTTTTTATTCTTTCCTGTTTCAGTTCCAATGACTAGACAGACGCATGCGATTTCCGTTCTACCGTTAATGGTCTGATTGCTTTCGAAACAGACAGAATATCTTGTGTGGAAATTCATTTAGAGTCATTTCTTGAAAATAAGAAGGTGTGTTTCGTTATTTTTTTCTTTTGATGCAGATAGACTGTTTAATAAAATATAAAGAACCTATAAAAGACAAGATCTCTTTTTAGGGTCTAGGTCATCTGTGGAAATCGATCAAATAAAAATACAAAGAAAGCAGGCAAATTTTCCTTATAAGGCCTTTGCGTTTTTATTTTTTTTTTGTTTGAGTTCCAATGATTAGATGAATAAGACTTCTGATCTAGCCTTAATGATCTGATTTCTTTCCGAAAAGAAGAAATAACTTTTAATGTGGAAATTCAAGATTCCTTTCCGAAAAGAAGAAATAACTTTTCGTGTGGAAATTCAATTCATTTACAGCCACTTCTTGAAGATAAAAACTTGTATTTTGTTAGTTTTCATTTATATAAACATAAAGCCTTTAATTAAATAAGGGGATACATCCGGATTTCTTGGGTTAGAGAATATAGGGGAAAAGCATCATATATATGAGGACGCAAGAAGCCAAGGGGTATAAGTGACAAAATTTTAAAAAAACTGAACAAAGTTCGCAGGCTATTTGTTTGAGTGTAAGCGATTTATTTATTATTATGTGCTGTGTTCTAGAGGTCAAGTACTTAAATTCTTTAAACTATTTCGCTACTTAACCTCTTTAATCTCTTCTTACATTAAAAAAAAATATATATATTTTACTCCTATTTTCTTTCGCAGATATTGAAATGAGAGCCAAGGGTCGCTATGAAATAAGCAATAGTTTCACATTTTAATTCAGTCAATTACTATTGATGTTCAACTTTGAGCACAATTTACTACAAATCTAAATTTTGTCACTTGTAACCCTTGGCTTATGGGTCATTATATTATTTCTGATGATATTATTTTTTTCTCTACACATACTAAAGGCACAACGATGAATGAGGTATTTTCTTAAAGTTTCTGCAAGAGGTTTTTGACTTATTACACTTATATATACTAGTTAACACAGTGTTGTTTGATAAAAATAATTGCAGTCAATCAAAAAGTAATGAAAAAACGTATCATCAAATAATCTCGAAGATTATCGTAAAAAAGCCTCTTTTTTTAACACTAATAGATTTTTAGGTAGCTTTCATTACAAAAAGCTACCTATTGCAGCCGTTCGGAGGAAAGCGATTTCAAAAAAATTTGGTATATTTTCATCGACCATGACCCCCAGACCCTGAAACCACCCCCCGTTCAAAATATATATATATATATATATATATATATATATATATATATATATATATATAACATTTGTCACACTGTAACTCTCGTATTTATGAACCGATTTCGATGTGATTCGGTGTGTACATAGTACATACCAATGTCTCAACCGAATTCGTTGGCCAGCTTCATCCGCCGTTTTGTTTCAAAATGGCGACCATTTAAAAAAAAAAATTTAATTTAAAAATTGAAATGTGGTACAAAAAATTGAAAATGGAAAAATATTTTTTCTTATGTATTTGAACTTTATACAAAGATTCCGGAGCAGTTTTTGTTTCGTCTATATCTTAAAAATGGCTGAGTTATAGCATTTTGAATTTCTAGCGTGGCTGACATTTTGAAACGTCCTGAATTTTGTCACGCGATAAAAGGCGTATTTATGAACCAATTTCGATGTAACTTCGTTTATACATAGTACATACCAATGTCTCGACCGAGTTCGTTGGCCAGCTTCATCCGCCATCTTGTTTAAAAATGGCGGATATTTAAATTTTTAAGAAAAAGTTTAATTTGAAATGTGGTACCAAAAATTTGAAAATTGAAAAAATATTTTATTCTTATGTGTTTGACCTTGACAAAAAGATTCGGGAGCAGTTTTTCTTTCATCTATATCTTAAAAAATGGCTGAGTTATAGTATTTTGAATTTCTGGCGTGGCTGACATTTTGAAACGTCCTGATTTTTATCACCTGACAACAGGCGTATTTATGAACCGATTTGGATGTACCTTGGTGTGTACATAGTACATACAAATATCTCGACCAAGTTCGTTGGCCAGCTTCATTCGCCATCTTGTTTCAAAAGGGTTGCCATTTAAAAAAATAAATTTTAAATTTAAAAGTCCTTCCGGCCAGTGCCGGGAGGAAGAGGTAGCTTTCATATTCCTTATTTTAAAAAAGCCAACTTATATTATTCAAACACACGAAGCTCAATTAAGTGGAAACCGAATGTAGGAGATTCAATACTAATATTTATCAATACTAAATCATTATGAATGAGAATTTCGCGAAATTAGTCAGCTTTATCCAAGCTGCTTTTATTTAAAGTAACTTACATTTGGCTGCCAAATTCGGCGATTTCTTAAAGTGCCTGCCATTTTAAGACAAGATGGTGGATGAGGCTAACCAGTGAACTTGGTCGAGACCTTAGTAATTGCTGTGCACATGCTCACTCACATCGGAATCGGTTGATATATACGAGTGCTGTCGCAGGCAAAAAATCAAATTTTTCAAAATGTCACCCACGTTAGAAATTGAAACTGCTATATCTGAGCCATTTTTTAAGATAAAGACAAACAAAAAAAGCTCCTGAATCCTTATATCAAGGTCAAATACTTAAGAAAGAAACCTTTTTCAATTTCTAATTTTTTTGCACCTCACTTTAAATATAATTTTTTTTTTATTTAATGGCCGCCATTTTGAAACAAGATGGCTGATGAAGCTGGCCAGCGAACTTGTTCGAGATATTGATGTTTACTATCCACATGCCTTCTTCCATCGAAATAGGCGAATACGTGTGGTATCGCGTGGCAAATACAAGATCGTTTCAAAGTGTTAGCCATGATAGAAATTCAAAGTGCTATAAATCAACCACTTTTTAAGATATAAACAAAAGAACAAATTTTCAGAAACAAAAACTGCTCCAGAATCTTTGTATCAAGGCCAAACACATAAGGAAAATCTTTTTCATTTTCCAATTTTTTAATACCTCATTTTAAATTTTAAATTACATTTTTTTAAATGGCATCTCTTTTGACACAAGATGGCGAATGAAGCTTGCCAACGAACTCGGTCGAGACATTGGTATGTACTATGTACAGACCAAATTTCATTCAAATCGGTTCATAAATACGCCTGTTATCGCGTGACAAAAATCAGGTCGTTTTAAAATGTCAGCCACAATAGAAATTCAAAATGTTATAACTCAGCCATTTTTTTAGATATAGACGAAACAAAACCTGTTCCGGAAACTTTGTATTAAGGTCAAACACATACGAAAAAAATCTTTTTCATTTTTCAGTTTTTTGGTATCTCATTTTAAATTTAAATTTTTTTTTAATTTTTTTAAATTGCCGCCATTTTGAAACAAGATGGCGGATGAAGCTGGCCAACGAACTCGGTTGAGAAATTTGTATGTACTATGTACAGACTAAATTACATCCAAATTGGTTCATAAATACGTCTGTTATCACGTGGCAAAAATCAGGGCGTTTCAAAATGTCAGCCCCGCTAGAAATTCAAAATGCTATAACTCAGCCATTTTTTAAGATATAGACAAAACAAAAACTTCTCCTGAATCTCTTTATCAAGGTCAAAAACATAAGAAAAAAATATTTTTTCAATTTTCAGTTTTTTGGTACCACATTTCAAATTTTAATTTTTCTTAAAATTTTAAATGGCCGCCATTTTTAAACAAAATGGCGGATGAAGCTGGCCAACGAACTCGGTCGAGACATTGGTCTGTACTATGTATAAACGAAGTTACATCCAAATCGGTTCATAAATATGCCTTTTATCGCGTGACAAAATTCAGGATGTTTCAAAATGTCAGCTTCGCTTGAAATTCAAAATACTATAACTCAGCCATTTTTTAAGATATAGACGAAACAAAAACTGCCACGGAGTCTCTGTATAAAGGTCAAATACATAAGAAAAAAATATTTTTCCATTTTCAATTTTTTGGTACCACATTTCAAATTTTAAATATTTTTAAAAATTTTAAATGTCCGTCATTTTTAAACAAAATGGCGGATGAAGCTGGCCAACGAACTCGGTCGAGACATTGATATGTACTATGTACACACCGAATTACATCCAAATCGGTTCATAAATACGAGAGTTACAGTGTGACATAGGTCAGATATATATATATATATATATATATATATATATCAATTTTGAACGGAGGGTGGTTTCGGGGTCTGGGGGTCATGATCGATGAAAATATACCAAAATTTTTTGAAATCGATTTCCTCCGAACGGCTGCAATAGGTAGCTTTTTGTAAAGAAAGCTACCTAAAATGGGGTATTAAAAAATTGGAAAATGAAAAAGATTTCTTTTTATGTGTTTAGCCTTGATACAAAGATTTTGGAGCAATTTTTGTTTCTGAAAATTTGTTCTTTTGTTTACATCTTAAAAAATGGTTGAATTACAGCATTTTGAATTTCTATCATGGCTAACATTTTGAAACGATCTTGTATTTGTCACGCGATAACACACGTATTCGCCTATTTCGATGTAAGAAGGAATGTGGATAGTATCCATCAATATCTCGACCAAGTTTGCTGGCCAGATTCATCAGCCATCTTGTTTCAAAATGGCGGCCATTAAATTAAAAAAAAAATATGTTTAAAGTGAGGTGCAAAAAAATTAGAAATTGAAAAACTTTCTTTTTTAAGTATTTGACCTTCAGGATTCAGGAGCAGTTTTTGTTTGTCTTTATCTTAAAAAATGGCTCAGATATAGCAGTTTCAATTTCTAATGTGGGTGACATTTTGAAAAATCTGAATTTTTGCCTGCGACAGCACTCGTATATATCAACCGATTCCGATGTGAGCGAGCATGTGCACAGCAATTACTAAGGTCTCGACCAAGTTCACTGGTTAGCCTCATCCACCATGTTGTCTTGAAATGGCAGGCACTTTAAGAAATCGCCGAATTTGGCAGCCAAATATAAGTTACTTTAAAGAAAAGCAGCTTGAATAAAGCTGACTAATTTCGCGAAATTCTCATTCATTATAATGATAAAAATTAGTATTGAATCTCCTACATTCGGTTTCCACTAAATTGAGTTTCGTGTGTTTGCTTTTTTTAAAATAAGGAATATGAAAGCTACCTCTTCCTCCTGGCACTGGCCGGTAGGACATTTTACATTTAATATATTTTTAGAATGCTTACTAACAATACTAAAAATAATATTTACATGAAAAATACCAATAATGCATTCCATTAAATTTTTGAAACATATTAAAAGAGATAATTCTCATATTGCCTCACGTCAGGAGTTAAAAGGCTGAAGCAATCTCCAAAGATCGCTACTTACCATCAGCCTTTTTCGATTCTGTTCATTTCAGTGGATTAAGCCTGATATTTGATTAAATGTCTTAAATATGTATTTATTTATATTTTATTGATTTATGTATTGATTGGTGAATGTTCTTATTTCGTTACAGAATATAAGCTGGGGTAAAATGATGAGCTATTTATATTAACTTATGTTGAAACCAATTTACGTTTCACAGTCGTCTGCAGGTGATAGAGGTGGATTTGTAGAAAAAAGAAATATTGCTTGAAACTTAACTGCAATAAAATTTGAGTAAATTGTGGTTCATTAATCAAATTAATTGCAATAAAGTTTTCAAACCAATTGCATTTTACAATACATTTTTAATCTATTCGACTGTGCAAATTTTGAAAATTTGTGGTATTTAGAAGTTTAAAAAATCACTATAAAATTTTATAAAAGTTAAATTTAATCGTCAGTTTTTTCACTGTCAAAATGACGTCGTTACGCACAGACACGTCGTCTTTTAAAATATAGGCAAAACGAACCTTTAAAATACCTAACTTTCTTTTTAAAAAAGCCTTTTTTTTTTAATTCTTTTCTGTTTCAGTTTCAGTGATTAGACAGTTAGATACAATTTATGTTCTAACGTTGATGATATGATTGATTTCCGAAAAGAAGAAATAATATCTGGTGTGAAAATTTGTTTACAGTTAGCTTGAATAATCCAGTGAAATGGTAGAAAATGATTACATTAATTAGGGTAGAGCTAATTTTGGAATATGATGTAGTGACTGGTATTCTGACTAATTTCCACAAGTTTCCCAACAAATTTTTTTGCCGCCGGCGACGCCATCTTGGAAAAACCTCTAATTTATCGGACTTTTTTTAGTTTTTACCAAATATCTGTTTAACTTCCTATCTAACAAAAATGTTGTTGCACATTTTTCAAAGTGGACTATATTTGCTACAGTTTGAGTACAGATCGATTTTTATACCTGTAATAGTTGACGAGTTATAGCTCTTCAAATTTAGGCAAAATTTCCCAAAAAAAACAAAATTCGGGTATTTCCCGCCATTTTTTACTCATAACTTTAAAATCACGAGTCCTACGACAGAAAACTACGTAATAACTTTCACACAAGAGTTAATTTGCTACAATTTGACAACCGATTGGTTTCCCTGTGTTAAAAATATCACGAGATACAAAGTTTTGGAAAATATCGTTTTCGCCAAATGCATCCCTCTAATATTGATTCTTTTTTTCATATTTATTTAAGTGAGGAGCAATAGCAGCATTAAAAACCATTTACGTGTAACTTAATGAATTTATTTACGCATTTAAACACAATTGTACAATTTATAAAAATCTTTACATAAAGTTTATATTGTTCAAGTTACATACAATTTTTGGCGCTTAGAAGGGCCTGGGCAGTCGATAGGGGGATTTTCATCGTCATTTTCCACTGCTGTGCCAATGTTTATAATGTCGACCGAAATATTTTCAGCATCTTCGTTCTCGTTTTCTCGCAGCGTATAGATGGGTTCAACATAGTCTTCTTCCTCCTCGTCAGAGGCTAGGAAAATCTCCGGTGTATTTTCGCAAGACTGGCCATTGCAATGTTTGAAAATGTTTGTGCAGTTCAGTCCTGCTTTTCGACACCCACATGCTTTTAAACATCCTTTTTTGCAAGCGCAGAAGGTGGCCTGGAGGATCGAATCTAGAGCTGCGTCATTCTTGGCTTTTATGAGGAAGAGTCCCAGTGAAGTGTTCACCCAACCCCACATCAATGGATCATTATTCTTGCCTAACCATGCTTGAATCTGGTGGTATGCTGAGCAGCGTCTCTTGTTGGGGGTAACCTTGCTAGTTTGAATTTGGTCTTGGCTGCAGATTTTATTAAAATTTGGCATCGAAGCTCATCGATGTTTTGTGTTGCAAAGTCACCTCCATACAATCGAACCAGGAAATGTTCTCCCACTTTTTCCAATTCTTCTAACGTTGCATCAGGGTTCAAGAAAGCTGTTGTCTCCTCTTCAATTTCGGTATACTTTACAACCAGTGAACAAAACTGAATTTTCCCGTGGCCAAAAAGTGCTGAGGTGATATCACACCCACTGAAAGCGTGGAAAAACAACAGAATGTTGGAAAAGCTGTAGCAAAAAGAATTAGCTCAGTAAAATGCATCAGGAGCTTACCTCTTTCGAACTTTTGAAAGAATACATTATTTTTGTGAGGCGATGGTAATGCAGTTAGCAGTACAAGAAGATCCTCCCCGACTAAGAAGACATTATCATACTGAGAGGCCTTTGAAATCGCAGTGTTGACAATTAATACATCAGCGTCTTCAACTGCCTGTTGCACTTGTATTGAAGCTTTTTCTAAAACATCTTTAAAAAAATAAATGAAGTGCCTCTTGTTATTATCATTGGCAAGAAAAGTTTCTTGTGTACTTTGAAACACAGTTATTCCGTCGAAGATGATGTCTGGAGCTGAATGGGTAGCCCTACAAAGTCGTTCACAGATTTTGGTGAAATTTTTGATTAGCGCTTCAAGGGTAACCATCAAAGATTACAGAAACGTTCATATCGTAATGGGTTCGCAAATATTTTATATAGCTGTCTGCTATGGCCGTGAATGAAGTATGTCTACGCCACACTACTTTATGTAAAATATGACCGCCATCGACAACAACATATTTACTTCCATCTGGGATGTCTTATTTCTTGAGTGGAATAAACGAATCGTAAAATGATGATTTGGTCCCCTTACGCATACCTGCATCTGAAAACAATGACATTTGGTAAGGAGTTAACTCGTACTTAAAGAATGTTTTCAAATCTTCATCAGATTGTTTGGAAATACACAGCCTGTGAAATATTGTAAGTGGATCTATAATTAGTTTATCGTTTCCAATTTTTACGGTGTTACTAGTGCTCGCGAGGGTAACTACCTTCTTCTTGCGTTGAAATTTAACATCTTGAAAATTATTGCCGACAATTCTTGCTAATCCATCTTTTCCAATTTGTTCAGACAGGTGACAGTTAACTCCCTCACCCCCAATGGTTCCTGAATAAATGGACATTATTGCATCATTTTGAGGGAATGGATAGTGTTGAGAAAACCACCTATAGAGTTTTGAAGCATCTTTTCTATCTCGGGCAACACGAGTGGGCCTCATGTCTATGTGTTGTTCAGAGCTGGCTGACTTGATACCGCAGTATTCCTCAATTTCAGAACAAATACTTTGGAGGTACACCATCCCCAGTGTCCAGCGAGTAAGCACAGCCTCTGTAATCCCTCGACCTGTTGTCAGCCCTCCAGATGTTTTCATCATTCTCATCAGGGTCTGTTCTATGGTCTGATCGGTCCATATACCAGACCAGAACTTTTCTGTTCGCCTGACGGTGAAGCATCCACGGGTCGTAAAGGCATTATATTCAACTGGATCCATTCTGGTTTCTAAGGCTAACATATCTTGCAGATATAGATGAGCGCATTTTGCGTAGAAAAAATGTCCTGCAGCATGAAAGTAGGGCAACATTTTTTGGACACAGGCAAGATGGAAATGCCAGTTTCCCCTTCTTTCAGCTTCTATAAACTGCTTTACTAAAGTGACCATGCGAAAATATTGCACCCATAGCTTAGCAGTGGGCCCATGACTCTCAAGGTTGTGCATAGACCCTCTGAATTTTCTGTTGATAATTTCAAATTCCTCGTTTTCCTCAATAGTTAGAACAACACAAGTCTCTAAATCAATAAGCACGTTTTCCATCATATTTTTTTCATCATCTGTCAGTTGAACTGTCTCCAAATAAATTTTCCCAAAACAAGATGAACTAAATTATATGCTCGCACTGCCCTCGAATAAGCGTGGCCGTTTATCATCTTTTCAATGCTGTTTTCAGCATACACTGTACTGAGAAGCTCCTTAAGCCCACTTCCAGCCATGATGGTTCTAAGAGTTCCCATGTAGGACATGAGGAGATGAAATCCTCCCAGGCGCAGGACCACATTCTTCAAAGCCGGGTCATTACAGTTTCTTACTATGTCCTGTGCTTTAACATACATAGGCTGGTCGAAGGTGACAAAACACGTATTTTGATCACTTACTCTACATTTGTCGACCGCGAATCGCAGAGCTGAATAAATCGTGTCATATTGCGTCGGAGGATTATTGATGAAAGGAAGACATATAATCTTGGAACGTTGATGTAACTCGTGTCGGGTTGCATTTTCCATAAATCCGTTCCACCCTGGAACTTTCACAATGCTTAAACTCTTGCCATACAGCCACAGAATATATATATACCTGTAGGGAATATATCATGATTTAAAGGCTGAATCTCTTTCAGATTAACAATGGGAACATTTTTCAAGCCTGCATTGTCAGTTGTTTTCTTAAACGTCAGCAGTTCAATGTTACCACCAGTGTTTTTAATTAATTCTGCTGTAGAGAACCGCATAACACGGGTGACATTGTTTCGAGGTTTTACTGACTCGTAAGGATTAACCACCATTATTCCTCCCATGGCATGGAAAGTCCCCAAACCATCAAGTGTGTTCACTTTAAAGTCGGCATTGTCGAACACAAATTGGCAGAATGATCCCTTCTCGATGATTGGTTTTTTATATACCATTATTGCGGACAATTCCAGTAAAGATACATCAGTGTAGCTCGATGAAAACCCAAGTGATGACAAGAGGTCAATAAGGTGTTTTGATCCAAAAAACTTGTACAAATAAACGCCAATTCCATTTAAAAGTGATGAAATGAAGGAACAAGGACGCACAGCTGAGATTACTACATGTGAAAGCGCAATACACTTTCTTTTCCATCCATCCAAAGAGCCACGCTTGTGCTTCAAAATCATTCGTTCAAAGAAGTGTAAAAGTGATTGAGGGATCACAGAAGTCGCATCAGTCAAAAAGTTATCAGGTGGCGTGTATTCAGTGACATCTGTGAACGAATGTCCCCTCGGATAATATCAGCAGCAGTCTCAATGATTCGTAGTTTTTCTTCGACAGGGTCTGACTTACGGTTTTTATACCATGATTCTGATATAACCTTATATCCTACATTTCTGAAACAAACTATAGTCTTTTTGTGGAAATTCTCAGCAATTAGCAACTCATCTCCATACTTCTCAAAAAGACGAGCTTTAATCGTTCTTACGTCAGGGATGTAATCACCTTGAATGCTTGCAATCAGTTCATCCATAGAAAATTGACATTCGGATGAATTTTCCTCAAGATATAAAATAATCTGTTCCATCGCTTCATCGACATTATTGCTATGGATACGTTCTCTTTTGTTGCTAGTTGGGGGTAACTTGAACACCTTCCGTTGGCAAAAAAGATGATATCGTGCATCCACCGCTACTAAATCCTCCTCGTTCTTCAGACGGTCAATTATTTATCTCCCCCACTCATCTCCTCGTTTTTCAGCTGCTTTCAATATTGAGTCTCGCACTTCCAGTTTCTCAACTAAGATTACTTTATTTCGTTTAGATAATTTAGTCTTCTTAATATATTCCAAGAATTCGCTGGTTATATCTTCTGCACATATAAAACATTTGGTTTTAAAGTTTAAACTTGTCCCTTCTGAACGAAGTTTTGGTTTCGTTTGCGTATCTTGTGAACCTCGACGAACATATGCTTCAATCATTCGTGGGTTAGTATAACTTTTATAGCAACCATCATGCACAGTAACCTCGTTCGTATAATTCAATAAACGTTCGTGATTTGGAAGCGTACGTTTAACACTTGCTTTTAGTAGAGTCTGTATACCCTTTTGCTTCACAATCCTAGTTTCCTCTTCACTTAAACTATTGTTACATATAAAACATAAATTCCCATCGGGAGTAGTCATATTGTACTAAATAACAGAAAAATCAGAAATGGTCTCTACTCTGGAAGATCTCCGGTATGCGACTGGATATAACTGACGCTTGAGCGATGATTCATGCTATTTTTAGCTCTCTCTCTCTCCCTGCTATTGGTTAGAATTTCCCCTTCCTCTATCCCCATTGCTCTCGCATGCTAATACTTGTATTGGTACATGCTACAAAGGTCGAAGGTCGTTGTATTCTCCCCCCCCCCCGCATCACCGACACACACACACACAAATCTTCCTGATCGGTAGGATGCGGAGAAAATATTTATTTTAACGGGTTTTTTTCTTTCTTTTTAACGGTTTTTAAATGCGTACTGCCTACATTTGTTAAGAGGGTAAACTTAAAATAACGTTTCAAGGGTGGAGGATAAAAAGATTCGCTATTTAGGAGATACTATTGGAAAAATATGGTGAAAAGCTTCAATATTTCTCTTTTTCGGAAAGTTTTGCCTAACTTTGAAGGGTTGTAACTCCAAAACTATATCAGTTAAAATAATAAGTCTGGTCTTAAATTGTAAACAAATTAGTCTACTTTGAAATAAAAAGTATAACTTTTTTATCAGACCTTTGATTTGGCAGATATATAGCAAAAACTAAAAAATGTCTGAAATTTTCGCCATTTTTTCAAGATGGCTAGAAATTTTGTTGGCAAACCTGTGGAAATTAGTCATAGTACTTACCCATGCAACATATTAAAAAATTAGCTCTACCCTAATTAATGTATCAAACCGGCAATTATCATTACCATTTCACAGGACTAAAAGATAAGAGGATGCATTTAAATATTTTTTCTTTTTATAGATATTGACATTTTGCACTAATTTTTTATGGTAAAAAGTGTAAATTAAAACTTTAAAAACAGTAAAAATAACTTTATTCGACTGTTTAAATGTTTCGACTAACATAAAATGACAGAGTACTGAAAAAATTAATTTTGTCGTTGCATAGACTGTGCAATTTTAGAACACTTTTATTTACAACCTATTTTTATGAGTAAACCTATTTTTAAAATTTTAATTTACACATTTTAGCCATTAAAATTAGTATATTATTCCAAATTCATAATTTTCTATATATTTAAGTTTTTTTATGAAATATAACAACGATTAAAATAACCTAACCTCTATTTTAAAAGTAATTTAACAATTTTCAGTTTCACTTCCAATGACTAGGCAGACGCATAAGATTTCCTTTGTAACGTTAATGATCAGAATGACTTCCGAAAACAATGAATAATATCCTGAGTGGAAATTCATTTATGGTCGCGTCATGAAGATAAAAAGGTGTATTTCTTTATTTTCCCTTCATATGTACATTAAATTTTAATGAAAAATAACGGCTTTTAAAAGGCCTTACCTCATTTTTAAAAAGACCGTAGACGTTTTATTCTTTTCTGTTTCATTTCCAATGACTAGACAGACGCATACGATTTCTCGTTCTAGTCTTAATGATCTGATTTCTTTCCGAAAAGAAGAAATAACTTATTCTGTGGAAATTCATTTTTCAGCCATTACATGAAGAAGAAATGTGCATTTCGTTATTTATACACATTAAGACTTTAATGAAATGTAACGGATCTTTAAAAGATATAACGTCTTTCTAAAGACTTTTGCGTTTTATTCTGTTCTATTTCAGTTCTTATGATTAGACAGACGATACGATTTCCGTTCTACCGTTAATGGTCAGATTGATTTCGGAAAAAAAATAAATAAATAAAATTGTGTGTGAAAATTCTTTTGGAGTACTTCCTGAAGATAAAATGGTGTATTTCGTATTTTTTCTTAATATACACATTAAATCTTTAATGAAATATAACGACATTTAAAAGGGCTGACCTCATTTTTTAAAATTCGTCTGCATTTTTGCGCTTTTTGTTTCAGTTCCAGTTACTACTTAGTCTTTTACGATTTCCGTTCTGCTGTTATTTATCTGATTGCTTTTCGAAAAGAAGGAATAATACCTTCTTTGGGACTTCATATAGAGTCACTTATTGAAGATATAAAAGGTGCATTTCGTTATTTTTTATACTAGTGCTCTTGACGTTCTAATTACTTCAAATATAGATTTAATCTATATACGTATTACTTGTAATATGTATGAAATGCGTATACCTTAAAGGATATGTTTAAACTTTTTTTGATACGTATAAGCGTATATCAGTTAAACGCATAATTGCAATAGACGTATATTTCAAGCTTACGTATACACTTTAATTCTAAGGGTTTTGATCAGTCTTACATCACTAAATGAAAAATAGCTTGAAATCGCTTGCTTTACCGTGACAATCTGTACAATAATTTTGATAAATAGAATCGTGTTATTTTTCTCAATAAATATTTTAATTAATTTATGTTACTTCCATTTTTCATTTAATTAAGTAATAAAATGTTACATAAATTTGCTGGAACAGTTTATTTTTTTTTTTATTTATCTGAAATTTGCCATTATGGCTGCCATATGCCATTACGAATGCAGGACTCTAGAGTGTATTGCCCTGATCCGCAGTCCAGCTGGAGAAAATCATAATTTAAATGAACGGACACAATGAACGGAAACCGTTTAAACGTTTACATGTTTAACCATTGGAGTAAGTTCCGTATTTACGATGTACCGTATATACTGTTTTGAATAATACATAAAACCGTCTTGATCGTATCATACGTATCTAAAATCTGTACCCCGTATAATAAGTAATATGCGTATTAAGGTCGATAGCAAGGTGCAAGAGTTTCCTTTTATGTATATTAGTTTACATGGGGTTTTTTTTTTATTATTATTAAAATCCATTCATATCCTCCAGTGCCACAAGTGCCTCAAAAATAGATAAAAATGGTAATTTTTATAAAAAAAATAATAATGTGTTTTTTCTAGGTATGGTAAATTGGATAAGCGCTGTAGGATGAGGTACATAGCAGCGCCTCAGAGTGGTATTTGCAGAGTTAGAGTTAATCTCTCGGAAAACGTACAAGATATAGGAAAAGGGCAAATACAAAAGTTTAGGGAGTACTTGGTAGCCTGCATTACTAAATTACATATATACATGTAGATATCTGTATTAGAAGCCCCAAAAAGTCTTTTAATGATATCAAGTCATCGGCGGAGCTTATGTATGACAATGTAATCAGATGTACATTTGCGTAATAAAATTAAGACATGGAAGTATGGTGCAATGTGTTTTAATTTGAAAATCAAGTTAAGCATACTGAATGTATTCACCACCTCGATGCATTCAGAATGTATTGCTTGCAATGGTGGGGAAACTGCGTATATATGGCTCAGCATTCTTATTAAAATAAATAGTTCCATGTTTTAAAATGTTAGACATATTAGTAAATGTACATCTGTTTTATGTAAGGGCATTCCTGCATTCATCTCATCGTTCAACTCATATGAGTATTACTGTGCCTAGACATCACGTTTACGGTTGTATCTAACAAGGTCCACCAGTTTTTGAGGCAAAAAATAATTACTTAATCATCCTTCACTGTAAAAAAATCAAAGTTACAAAGATGTGCAAGTTACAAAGATTTTTCTTGGAAACTATAGTGCCTAGAGATTTTATGTATATGCCGCAAAAGAACACCATGTGAAAAATTCACGTTTTCACTGCAAAAAAAAAAAAAAATAAATAAATAAATCAATAAATAAATAAATAAATAAATAAATAAATAAAATAAATGTAATGTTACCAAGAATTTTTTAGGAAACTGAGATGTCAAGAATTTTTTATGTAACTGAAATAGAAAATAAAATCTTTTAATAATCCCGGGTTAGCGATAAAATTTCAGTAAGCATGCATATTTCTGAATATTTATGTTTATGCTACCTAGTTTAGATTTACACCTTTTTTCTGTACAGTGCACATATAAAATGATGGTAAAAACATATCTTTCCGAAGCTTTTATAAAAATTAGTTTTGAAAACTTACATCTTTTTTTACAGTCTTTTTATATTTTTCCTAAACATATATTGCTAAAACAATTAAAAACATCAACCTAAAAAATCGTAAAGCAATAATTTGATATTAGTAAAACTTTATTAAAATAAATTAAATATTAATGTCTACATCTCTTCCTTGATAACCCGTCTCATTAAATACAAAATTCAAAGAATCTTTTTTTACAGTCTTTTTATATTTTTACTACACATATATTGCTAAAACAATGAAAAACATCAAACTAAAAAATCGTAAAGAAATAATTTAATATTAGTAAAACTTTATTAAAAATAATTTAAATATTAATGTCTACATCTCTTTCTTGATAATCCGTCTCATTAAATACAAAACTTATAGAAAGCTTCCAGAATTTTATGAAGAGACTTTAACGTTTTTAATCTTTACATGAGTTTCGTTCCAATGATTAGACAGACGCAAATGATTTCCGGCTCAACGTTCCTGATATGATTTCTTTGTGAAGGGAAGATATCATTCCTTTGTGTTTTGAGAATTTATTCAGAGGCCCTTCATGAAGAATAAAATGTTTTGTTTCTTTTGGCGAATAAAAAGAAATATGCAAAACGATTTAGAATTATAATACTGTAAAGATCAGTCATACTAATTTTTTTTAATTAAAATTATTAAAATCCAAGCCACAGAAGTAACTAAAAATACTGTGTGCAATAATAATATCTTTAAAAATGAACTTGAAAAAAATACAGAATTGCATTTTCTACAATCCATTCTTCAAAATGTGATTACTAAAATGAAAAAAAAAATCGAAGAAAGTTTCTAATATTTCATTAAGAGACATTTTTATGTTTTATTCTTTGAGGAATTCCGTTAAAATAAGACAGAAGCATAAGATTTCCTTTCGAACTTTCCTGATGTCATCGCGTTGAGAAGGGGAGAAACAATCGTGTTTTTGAGAATTTATTCAAAGACACTTCATAATGAATAAAAGGATTTGTTTCTTTTGTTGAACATAAAAAATGAATTTATATGTAAAACAAATTTAGATTATAATAGTACTGCGAAAAATAAGATATTTTTTTTTTTTTTTTATTTCTGTTGCTAAAATCATTGAATAATTCAAACCAGTAACGTGACTAAAATTTCTATAAATAATAATTTAATAGATTTAATAGGCTTAATAATTGAAAGAGGCTAGTAATTCATTAAGAAACATCTTTAGGTTTATATTCGTTGAGGAAATTCGTTAAAATATGACAGTTACTAGCAACTTCCGGTCGAACGTTCCTCATATGTTTGCATTTGAAGGGATAAATAGTTATTTTGAGATTTTGAGAATTTATTTACAACCACATCTTGAAGAATAAAATTAATCAAGCAGGACGGTCGTTCTGCCAAGCCAAGCTGAAAAAAAAATGCTAACCTCGCCAAACAAACAAACGCCAAGAATAAAACGCAAGACACCGTTAACTGCTTATTATACTGATGACAACTTCTCCATGTAAAATCAACCAAACATGCCAGCGTAAAATTTCCCATATCAAAAGAACCAATCATCGCAGAAAAATAAAACCAAAACCAGAAGGACCTAATGGAAAATATCTTCAATTTGAGACCAAATGCATCCTCATAAATGAATTATAAACAGAGATATAGATTTTTTAAAATAACGTCGAGATACTGAAAATGATCGATTTATTTTCTTCGTCACAATTTATGGTTCAATCAAGGTAGAGACTTAAATAATGGACATAAAAAAGTAAGGATTGCATTTTTGGACAGATATTTACTCAATCTACGTGCTTTTGTAAAATTCAGCTTTAAAAACACAAATTTTCTATTCTTAATTAGCGAAAAACTGTTAATTAATTTTAAAGTTTGTAAATTATGCCAAACAGCGATAAACCCGCCAAATCATTTTAGAAGTCTTTTAAAATTTTTTATATTATCCTTTTGCATTGATTTCATCGAAGAAAACTATGGACGAGATCCAGATAGATTTTTCGCTGTTAGCGAAATGAGTTTGACCAATCAGAAGCCAGAATGTTTGAGAATTTTTGCTGCTTCTGGATCCCGGCCTATGTCATAAAAGTTTTGAGTCATTTTCTTAGTGCCATGGATGAAGTGCAGAAATTTAGGCTGGGATCCAGATGGATTTTTCGCTGTTAGCGAAACGAGATTCACCAATCAATAGCCTGCATTGCTGCAAACAGCGAAAAGTTCGCAAAAGTGCTTCTGATTAATGAATCTCGTTTCGCTAACAGCGAAAAATCTATCTAGATTGCGGCCAATTATGTTGAACACAATTTTGCATTTCCACATCCAGGAAGGGTATTGATGTCATAACAACAGTGCGTATTCGAAACTATTCTGAACTCCTTTGCTATACATTTCAATATTAAAGAAGTTGTTGTTTCAATAGTTTTAGTACTTTTCTCTATTGCTCACTCTAAAACACGAATATCGAAATTTAACCAACAGCGCTCAGAAACTATAGCGCCTAGAATATATAGTGTTGAAATCGGCTAACCCTGTAATACTTAAAAAAGCGCTAAAATATTGTATCCCTTAAATGTGCAATGATACTGCTGTAATAGGCAGATCGCAGCGCCATCTGCAGGATATTTTCTACAACTGCAAGAAATTGCTAGTCTATACAATGTAATAATAGTAATACGAAAATCCCACAGATGTCGCTGCGATCGACACTTGAAATTTTAGCAGTATCGTCGCACATTTAAGGGATACAAATTTTTAGAACTCTTTGGATAGCATATTTCCACACTAGGTATTCTAGGCGCTGTATCAGAAACAACACCATAACAGAGAGCCTTTATACATAAGAGTGGTGATATATGCACAGGAGACATGCTCATTTCAAGCTTTTGTCGAAAGTACGGCAATTCGATTTCTTGAATAGAGGATATTCAATCTACGTTATGATCACATGGTCAAGGCAAGAACGTCTAGCGTAAAGAAGGGAAGTCTCCGTCTACGTAATGTAAATCCCCGCTAGCCAATGAAATAGTTCATGGGAGAAAGCAGTAGTACACTGTTAAAAATATCGTGAAAAATTACCTCTGTTTTTAAAGGCTATCTGTATTCTGACCAATGAGAACGCTTCATAGGCGTTTATGTAGCGTTCTCATTGGTCAGAAAATAGAGAAGCTGTAAGAACCGAGGTAATTTTTCACGATATTTTTAACAATGTAGTTTCCTGTTTCCCTTCTATCAGTTAGAAATTCTTTGGGTAAATTACCGGTACCACGTGACTTTTTCAGCCTCGAACCCATATTTGGAATATCCTCCATTAGAAGATACGCGCATGGACGATCTCTATTAGACTAGGGAAATAATTCAGCATGCATTAACCTGGCGATAATGGCATGCTCGTAAAGAACTTTAACGATTTGTTTTTATCACTTTTACCAATAAACATTTATTGGCCGTATGTCGCTACTTCGTTATAGAGACACACTTGTTCCTAATTAGATCCCGGCCTTAATGTATCAAAATAGAGAGTTTGCTTTCTGTACTATTCCTGAGCTCAGTTATAGCGTCTAGAAATATAGGCCGGTATCCAGGTACAATTTTGCAAACAGTGAAAAGTTAGCAAAAATTCTGGCTTCTGATTGGTCAATCTCGTTACGATAACACAGAAAAATCTACCTAGATCACGGTCACAGTGTGGAAACCGGCTATTCCAGTAATTCTTTAAAAAGTGCTAAAAATTGAATCCCATAAATATTGAAAAACTGAATGACAAATGTCGATAGGAGCAACATTTTCTAGATCTTCTCTGAGCGAAACATTTTCTTTTGAAATAGTTATGTTGGAATTACCATATGTCGCTGTAATCGACATTCGTCGTTCAGCCTCGTTCAACATTTATGGGATACAATTTTTAGCACTTTTTTAATAAGCCGATTTTTAAACTATATCTTCTAGAAACTATAGCTCCGTTATAGCGTCTAGATTATATGTTGTAGAAATCGACTATCCCAGCAATACTTAAAAAAGCGCGAAAGTATTGAATCCCTTAAATGTACAACGATGTCGAATTCCAAACAGTCATTTGCATCGACATCTGCAGGATATTTTTTAAAGAAGAAAGAGACATGTGTAATGCACCGCTACAGCGTCTAGAATACATAATGTGGAAATTTGCTATCCAAGAACCGCTAAAAAGTGTATCCCTTAAATGTGCACTGACGCTGAAATCCAGGGAGATTATCGCAGCGACATCTGCTATATATTTTCAAATTTCAAAGTAAACATCGTATTATTACAGCGGGTTTGACGCCAAGCACACAGGTCAAATGTAAGTTAATAAAACGTTTAAAAAAAAATGTTACAGCGTCTAGACCAAATTGTCTTGGAGTTTTGGGAAATATCCTGCAGATATCGCTGTGATCGACTGATTGGATTTCCACACTATATATTCTAGACGCTGTAGCGCCTCGGTAGCCTGTCCTTTTTCGTTTGCCTCGAAGTAGATGACGTCATTTGAAGCTGTTCCTAAGTGTGGCCAGCTCATCACGTCACACGGAGTTGATTATCTGTACACGGCAATGGACACAAAAAAAATCGGCGCACCGCTTTGTACTAATCATCGTGTAAAGATGATCCAACTCCGTGTGACTTTTAAACGTCATAAACTGGCCTATTATGCCATTGGTCACGCTAACACCCTCCCCCTTGCGTCCGCCATATATAGCTGCATCTTGCTATGGAGACTGCTAAATGGGCTGCTATCGGTCAAAATCAAGAGAGAAAAGGGCAGAAGAGGGGGAAAGAACTCGTTTTCTTTATGTAGTTTTTCACACGGGAAGATTGACATGTCTGCTCCTCTCCTTTCATAGCTTCATGGTGGTGAAATAAACAAACGCCCCTTAAATATTTGAGAAAGTCTTGACACGCGTCACAAAAACATCACACAAAGCAGGCAAAGCAAAGGAACAAAATCATTCATTGGCTCGTGGATATGAACGAGCCAATGAATGATTTTTCTTCTTTGTTTTGCCTGCTTTGTGTGATATTTTCCTGACTTGTCAAGGCTTTCTCGAATATTTAAAGGACGTTGAATAGACCGGGATCAAGATAGATTTCACGCTATTAGCGCGATGAGATTGATCAATCAGAAGCCTGCATTTTTGAAAACTTTTTTTATGTTTGCAGTAAACACTCTGGATCCCGGACATTAACTTTGGTTGGTTAAGACGATTTTGCATAAAATCAAATCAGAAAGCCAATGTTTTTAAACTTTTTTGGTTAGTTTAATCGAAATCTTCCACGTCTATTAATGAAAACTGAGTTACTGTACTTTGGACAAAAACTTGAATATGAGTACACGACTTGTGCATATGTGTCACCACTCTTACATATAAATGTATTCTGTTATGAGCATGATTCTAAGCGCAGCTGGTTAAATTTGAGTATCTGGGTATTAGATAAAGCAATAGTGGCCCACCGTGGCTGAGTGGATAAGACACCACGCCGCTAATCGCTTGAGAACGTAGGTGGGGGCGGGTTCAAATCCCGCCGTGATCCTCACGTGATCTGATATATATGTGTTCAATCAAACAAACAAGCAATAGTGAAAGGTACAGTTGCCATGGAAACAACGACTTCTTTAATTCGTATAGAAAATTAATGAATAGTTGTAAATAATTTAAGTTTAAAATGTAGGCAAATGCTCTGAAAATATCAATGGCTCCCATCTAGTATTTTACAAAAGTAATTTAATATATTCACATGATGTATAAGTTGATGCAACTCTTACCTAATGAAAATTCTGCAACAAGACTTACGTAGGCAGATCTTTTCAATGATTAATTCAGAATTCTAAGAACAAAACGAAGTTCTTAAGCGCCCTTCCTCACCCCTCCCCCCACTCAAAAAAAGAAATACGATAGAAAGGTATAAGTATTTGGATAATTTCAGTATTTCTGTGATCTTTGGTCAGAGTTTAGAAAAGGTGTCTGGGTATTAAAAAAAACATATAACAAATTTGACGAACGATAAGACTATAGATTTCAGGCAATTTTTAACTGCAAAAAATTTTATTCTAATGTTTATGCGGCTTTAATAATAGACTATTAAATATAATCAATTTACGGGAATTTTTATACGAAATTATATTCTCACATTTATGCAAATAGGTATGGATAAACAGACTTGAGTAAAATTACATATTTATTCTTTCTTCTCTATAACACGATCTAAATGAAGATGAAGTTATATGTACAGTTTACATCTTTAAATTTTTAGATTTTTTTTATCAAAAATGTTTCATCATCATGTCTAGAATTGCTAGATTTACTTCTTTAGACAGATCTTCGATTCTTTAGATGCCTGCGGGGCTTCATTCTCGGATTTTCCGTAGGTATTTGTAAAGATAAATTTATTTTGCAAAACCGTCAGCAAAAAAAAGTTAGAACAAACAATTAACTGACAGACTAACTGTAAATATATATTTTATTTTGACTCTATTTGATTTTTACTAAATTTTCATCCCTCATAGAAAATTTTAAGGCGATATAAATTGAGAAAGACTGATACTTTGAAAGAAGAAATTGACTTTCCTTAGTTTTAAATTATTAATTACTCTAAAAAATGAATGATAGGTAAACAAAGTGTATACTATTGTGTTTGTTCCCTACTTATAAAGGCTATACAAGGACTAATTTTAGCGAGTAGAATTATTTCAATTATATATAATCTGTTTAAAAAAAAGAACTGATATCTACTAAAAAACAACTTTTCAAAAGTAAAAAAAAAGCCAAGCAAAAAAAAAAAAAAAAAAAAAAAGAAAAGAAAAAAGGGGAAAGTTGTGGCTAAAAAATAGTGTGATATCAAATTTCCAAGCTAATATTATGGTACTTATTTAACATTTTTTATTAAAAATTTACCATATGTAAGTCGAGTACCTAAGTATGCGTTGATAGAAAGCCTTTTCTCCTTTACTTAATACATCATAACGTGTTTCTGAAAATAATTTTTTTTTAATTATGCATGATGGGCTTGGCGGCCATCTTTCCATATTTTACACAAATTTCTAAGCAGACAAGCTCGTAATATGTTTGCATTATTAACAATTTTGAACTTCTAGTTTTGGCTACAGACAGATAAATTAAGAAAGTCTTTTATTTTGAAGAAAAGAAAAACAAATTGATTTTTACTGCTTTAACTAATTAATTAACCCCCTCCGAAAAAAGAGAATCATAAGATAAAACCTGAAGTTACTTCAACTTTATTTTAAGACACAAATTTCTAGGCACTCATTTCCATAAATTAAAAGCATAAAATGTTTGCTTTAGCAACAATTTCGAATTTCCGATCTTAACAATGTACTTGTGTGCTTAGAAAATTGTGTAAAATATGGAAAGATGGCCGCCAAGCCCATCATGCATAATTAAAAAAAATTTATTTTCAGAAACACGTTATGATGTATTAAGTAAAGGAGAAAAGGCTTTCTATCAACGCATACTTAGGTACTCGACTTACATATGGTAAATTTTTAATAAAAAATGTTAAATAAGTACCATAATATTAGCTTGGAAATTTGATATCACACTATTTTTTAGCCACAACTTTCCCCCTTTTTCTTTTCTTTTTTTTTTTTTTTTTTTTTTGCTTGGCTTTTTTTTTACTTTTGAAAAGTTGTTTTTTAGTAGATTGTTCTTACAGTGATAAAAATATAATTTGTTAATCAATTTTTATTTATAAATCTATTAAAAATAACACACAAATTTGATAAAATTATGTTGCTAAAATTTATAAGTAATTCAAGCCTAATGCGTAACTATAAATTATATAGGCATTTCTTTAATAACTATAAATATTACCTTTAAAATACTCAAAATAATATTTCGTACAAACCCTTCCTTTAAATATATTTAATGAAATATAAAATAATCAATGAAATCGTGTATTATTTTATTAAGAAAAATTTTAATGTTTTATAATTTTGATGAATTTAATTAAAACCAGACAGACCCAGACAATTTTGGGTCAAACGTTAATTAATAGCGTTGTAAAAATAGAAATTATTCCTATTTATCTCGAAACAATAACTGACACTCACTTCAAGAAGATAAAAATAACCTCACTTGCTACTTTTTCTTCTGTTATAAATTGTTTAAAGAAATATAAGACGTTTTTTCTTATACAGTCTCTTTTATTAGTATGGATGCTATGAGATATTGCTAAAATCAATTTGAAACACTGGTTTTTATTTTTATTACAAAATTTTATTACCTCCTATATAACGTGGTTTCTAAAGAACATTAATTCCTGAAATGATGTTAATTTGAGATTCAGTAATGAGAAAATAGATTTGATCTCTGTTAACTATTTATTTATGTACAAATGTGACATATATTTTATGTAAGGTTTATTGTGTCATTATATTTAAAGGAAATATAGTTTATGTGGCTCATTTATCTAAGTATATTACAGTGAAAATTTGCACAACTGTGTTTTACATTGTTTTTTGCAAAATTTATTAAGCAGATAAGCGAATTTGATATGATAAAATGTGTCCCTATAATAGTTTAATCTTTTTTAATGAATTATTTTTGCTTCTAATTTAGGTGTCTAATAACATAATATTTTCCCCCTCATACTATAATAATATTTTTGCCATATGTGCGCACAATCTGTAAAGCGTAAACTATTAAACACATAAATATTCATAAATATTACAATAAATTTTCAATATTCTTTTAATTCCATGCGAATATAATTCATTCCCAAGCCTAAAATAACACTGTAATAATATTATTTTGAATATTATCCCTTACTCGGATCCCTAGTTTCAAAGTTTTTTTTTTTTTTTTTTTTTTTTTTTTTTTTTTTTTTTTTTAAGTAAAGAATCAGGTCTCATAGACAATCAGTATTTGTCCACACACATCGAATAATTCTTGAACTGTGCAATTATTTCCATTGATTACATTTATGTTAACACGGTTACAGTTAATTATGAGATACAAGTAGCTTTAAAATGCAGTTATTTTATCGGTCTGCTATTCAAGCTATAACTGCCTTTAAGATTCCTGACTCAAGTAGAATAGTAAGTTGCAGAAACAATTTAAATACCTTGAAGAATTGGGTATAAAGGTAGTACTGTAATGGGTATCCCAGCCCAGTGTGGAATTTACGGAAATGAAATAGATAAAGAACTAGCTAAAATGAGACAAAAACAAAACAAAACATTTTCTTAAAACATGAAAATTTCAGATATGTTTCTCCAATTTGACCATAAAATGTAAAGCATTTCCTTATGTAATGAAAAAAAAAAAAAAAAAAAAAAAAAAAAAAAAAACCCATGAAAATCTCAAATCTAAAGATTTTTTTTGTTGTTGTTGTTGTCGAATCATATGGTGTTCCTGCAATGGCACTGCTTATTGCTTTTTGAATTAGAGAGGGATTTTGTTGTGTTCTCTTCCCCTCAAAACACTAAAATTTCCAAACCAAAGTTCGATTCTGCCCTTAGGATAAAGAAATGTCTACTACGATTTGAAAAACCTCTTCCAATAACAAGGATGTTCCAGCAACTTGCTGCATGTACATTTTACGTTTAAGCAATTTTCATTTGATAGTCCAGGAGAAATTTGGATGCCAAGTAGAAAATCAATGATTAATAATATTTCTCTATTAACAGCCCGTGTGTCCTTAGGTCTTTTCCAATGTAACAGTAAAATGTATTTGCAGATAGTGATGATTTTGTTGGAAATCTCTAAACCGAGAGTTTGCTAACTTTCTGAATTTTACGAATATCACATATTGTAACTCTGGTGGAAATTTAGCAGAATGTCTTTATAAGGAAACAATGATAACCAAGGCAAACAAATTTCATTTTCTGCCAGAAATTGAGAAAAAATGTTAATTTAATAACATTTAAATGCTAAAAATTTCCATTGTCACCAAACAAGTGTTTGTTTACTAGTATAACTTTATTGCCAAGTTCTGTAGTGTAGTTTGTTATGATTTGATCTAATACCTAACAAGTTTACGTTAGACTATATGTCCTGGTATTCCACTTATAAAAATTTTAAAGTATTTGAGAAATTTTCCGTTTAATTATACAAAAATATGTACCGAGTTTAACGCGTACGCACACATGTCTATTTTTTTATGTTAGCACCCGCGTGGGAAAGAAATATCACCCTATATTGTCTTCAATAATATTTTTGTCTAGATACGTTTTAAAAACAAACTTACTGCTCTATATTTTAAAATACATCAGTAGTACATCTTTTTAGTTAAAAAAAAAAAAAAAAAAAAAAAAAAAAACATGCGTTTCATATTTATTTTCGAATTTCGTTGCAGTTTCTGTAAAAATCATTTTCTTAAAAAATATGCAAACGATTTGATTTACACTTTAAAACATAAAATATTCCATAAAATTGATATTAATTACATTTAATACACTCTCATCATTATATATAAGCAGCTTTTATATTACTCTCCCATTAAAATTATTTTAATGTCTGTTATTCCTTAAAACATGAACGGATCAAAATTTAAAAATTGTACACGTGCGGAGTTATTTAATCCCAAGAGGTATATTTCGCCCTTTCTAGAGAATAAAGAAAAGACCTTCTTTCAAACACTACTTTTTGACCTTGACCTTGGCCTTAAAATGTATAAGGCAGTTCAGAAGCTTTCTAAAAAAAATATCTTTTTTTTTTCGAAGAAAAAAATGTAATTCAGGTGATATTTACTCCAGGGTGTGTGCTTACGAGTTAATGGAAGAAAAAATGTTTCAAGATTTCCAACATTCTGACGAATCAAACAATAAATATCTACAAATTTAACATAATACAAGAAAGCATTTCAAAAGTTACTACTATTTATACATTACGTTATTCTATAAACTTAATGACCATCAATAACCCATTCCAAATAATTTACTCCAAACATATTTATAGCATATTTGCATTTAGTACCGAGGACAAATACTAAGTTCCTTCCCAATTATTGTTTCACCTTGATTATTCCTATTTTCAAACCGCTGTACTTATTGTATCTTGACGTTCGATTTAGAATAAATATACAATTAATCTAAGACATTATCATAGTGATACAGGCCTATCATATTAGATTTATTTACGAAACTATATTCATTATTTGCCCAAGTCAATTCGGCATATTATAATTGCTTAAATTATACGTTCCATTATAAACTAGACCGTATTAGTTGTTCACGATTAATTGCGCTGTCTGCTGAAACATCAGTACACAAAAGGTTGAATTTCAAATTAAGCTTGTATGTCATTTGATTGAATTTATTTAATAGTGAATTAGAAATTATTAATGTTTATATCCAGAGTGTTGTTCCTGAGTGTGTTTCTGGAAATGTTTATAAACTTCATTAGCATATAATGCACGTTAATGATAATTAGGTATTTCTAAGAGCATGTTTAGAAATTGAAATTCAGCCATAAATTAGGAAAAAGAATGGATTAAAAATACAATAGAATGCAATTAAGTCTAATATAGTATTATATCTAAACTGTTTCACTATGAATGAAATCATAAGATGAAATGAAATAGTCCACCTTGATTGAATCACAAATTACGCAATATGAACTTTAGTAAGCCTCCCTTTTACTTACAAAGCGACAAATATGATAACAATATAGATGCTACAAGTTGTATATATATATATACATACATAGTATTTAAATTGCTTAGTGCTTTGGGCTTGAAATTCCGCGGCCATCGTATAATACTAATAGACTCTCCCATTTCAGACGAAGTGACGCATTTGGATGAATAGAACATCAATTAATAAAAATATTCCATGACGATAGACGCGGGACTGCAGGCCGAAATTATTAGGAAATTTAAATAAAATGTATATTTTTAACTGTGCCATTTGTATTACAGTACAAAGTCTAAGGTTCGGGCACCCAAAGTTGGGACTTTCCTGTGGAAATATTCAAAGAGGGAGGGAAAAAACGAAATTGTTGAAACAAGCAAACAAACAAAAAAAAAATTAACAGATCACATGATATATCGTTTTCTGTTTTGCTTTTTTCTGCAGCTTTCGATGCTTCCTCCCGCACTTATATCAAGCGTTCAGTTTCTTCTTTTCGCTCGCCTACCTCCCTGCTTAACCCTTTGAAGGGAAAAGTACTTCTACTTGTAAAATTCTGAAATGTTAGACTGACACCAGAATTTACAACCAATTTTGTTTGAAAATAAGTAAAAGCTTTTCTTCGTGTACTTAATAAATGGAAAATTTTGATTCCATGATTCTGATATCAATGTGGCATTTAAGGATTAAAATTAAGTGGTTCAAAATGAACCACCGCCCTTGAAGAGGTTAAGCTGAGAAGAGAGGGCGAAGTAACGACCAATACACGCTACGCTAAATAGAACATGGGGAACGAGGAAGAAATCGTATTTTAGTGGGATTATTCGCTAAGACAACGATGCACTTGTTTTCTTTTTTTTCTTTCTGACGTATTATTACGTACTAAGGAATTGGTTGAGAGATTTAAGATTTAAACAAATTTTGACATTTTTTTGCAGACAGTGATGTAACCATTAGCAATGCAAAAACGGAAAACTATGAATTCAGCTGATAATGAAGACATAGATAAAGTAATGATCGAAGGGGTCCGGCAACAAAGGTCTGAATATGTTCCTTTAACAGGACCAATGATTATGGAACAAACCAGAATGTTTCACAAGGATATGAAATTATCCCGGAATAAGAAATCTGAAAATATTCGGTGATAAAACTTCAGAAGATCATGAAACAGTAAAACACCACGTAGATGAATTTAACAAATTAATATTTGATGAATCATTAACAACGAATCAGATATATAACGCTGATGAAACCGATTTGTTTTGGCACTACTTACCACGGAAAACACTTGCAAGGGTAGATGAAGCCGCACACATAGACATTAAGGATGCTAAAGAAAAATTCACGATTTTAACATGCACAAATGCCGCAGTCACGCTTAAGTGCTAACTTCCAATTATTGGTAAAAGTGCTAAACCTCGTGTCTTTAAAGGAGTCAAAATACCCCCAGTATTCTAAAGAAAGTAAAAAACGTTTATAATACAGGAAATAATGACAGAATAGTTGCATAAGAATTTTGCATTCGAAGCTAAACTCACTGCAAAGCTATCAGCAGAGCTACCACTGGCTACTATTTTTGAAATCTATTTCGCACCACTTTATAAAAATAAAAATCTTTGACAACATTTGCAAGAGAAATACACTATATTGCCATTAATGACCGGCAACGTTCAATTTTAGACATTTTGACGAATATTTATAAATATACTTGACAGATTCTTCTGGAAATTCAGGATTGAAAAGAACAGGTATGACCTCATATTTAGCAATGTGGATTTCTTAAGGGTGGTAATTAGGGGGCCGACAAAAAATCAAAGAAAAAAAATTATACTTGGGATCACCCTATAAAATAAAATGCACGAAATGATCTACCGCTACCGAATATAAATAAACAGACATTTTGTAATATGTGTATTCTTTTGTGCACACATTTTATGCATTTATTTTACACAAATTGTCATTTTTTATTAAATGACTTTTAGAAAAAAGTTAGTATTTAATGAGTATCAACAAGTAGATTTGGAAAAAAATGCTTCGATTTTGATACTTCTTTTGATCATGGTATAGGCTCGTTCTGGTGGTTAATCCAAGAAGAACTAAAGCATCAATAATGAAAATTAAAAAAAATGGTATTGAAAAAATGAAAATTAAAAAAAAAAAATTAAAAACGACAATTTGTGGAAAATCCCTTATCATTCAGCTGCTTTTTGAGAACTACTAAAAATTTGCTCACTCTAACGCCGATATCTCTCTGAATTTTTACGATATTTGACTAAATTTTTTAAAATAAGTAGTTCCATAGAGTTGACTATTAAATTATGTAAAATGATCCTTGTTATCGTTCGCGCATGCGCATATAAAATTATTTCATACAACTGCTCATATTTCCTAAAGTATTTAATATATTTATATTTCAATTACACTATATTGTTTCTACTACATTTTGTTAATTTTTCTGAAACCGGAGTTAAATTTGCTTGAAAACCCTGCATGTTATAAGCAAAAAAAAAAACATGCAAGATTTTTTTAAATGTTTTTTTAAATAAATCGCTATATCTCTATTAATATACATGCTATTCTTACACAAAAGAATACACATATTGCACAATGTCTGTTTATTTATATTCGGTAGCGATAGATGATTTCGTGCATTTTATTTTACAAGGTGATCCCAAGTATTATTTTTTTCCTTTGCTTTTTGTGGTCCCCTAATTGCCCCCCTTATCAAGTCGACATTGCTAAATATGAGGTCATAAATGTTCTTTTCAATCCTGAAATTCCAGAAGAATCTGTCAAGTATATTTTTAAATATTCGATAAAATGTCTAAAATTGAATGCTACCGTTCATTAATGGCAATATAGTGTATACTACAAATTTTATTTAAAAAAATAATGGTGCGAATAGAATATTAAAATAGCCGCCAGTGGCAGCTTTGTAACGGTCTTCAAAATTATGCTAGTTATATTTTAATTTTGGATAATTGCTCAGCTCATCCAGAGGCAAAAATTCTTGTTGAAGAAATTGTGAAAGTTTATTTTTGCACGTTTCTAATACAGCTTATAGATATGGGTATTTTGCGCGCTTTAAAATGCTGTAATAAAAATGATTTCCTGGGGCGTATGCTAAACTTCACTAATAGAGGAGAAAATATACGTGACTTTTTGAAACAATTTAATGTAAAGGACTCTTTGTAGAGTATCGCTTGTGCATGGGGCGATATTTCTTCACTTGGCATAACTTATGGTTTTTATCATTTTTTTTTCGCGCTGACAATAGAGAACCAGACTGGGATGGATGGATAATGTTTTAAAATACAAATGATTGTTTGAGAACAATGCAATTTCAACGTTTGCGTGGAAAATATATGTGTAGCTATCATATATGTCATGTGTAAATTCTCTTCGGCGAAAAGCACAAGCAACTAGTACCAAGGCTATTTCAACACGCCATAGAAACAGTACTGCTCAATTTAAAGTATGACATAAAAACTGTTCCAGATCTACATACCAATGAGATGCAGTAATGGAATGGCATATGTCCATACTAATTAAGAAGTGCTGAACCCGCAAGAAACCATAGTTTTTCACTGAGAGATAGAGAGAGATGTTCAGTGCTCATTGGACAGGGGCAGACGGTAAAAATGTAGCTCTTTGTTGTACCCTGTTTCAAGCACCAATGTCTCCAATAAGCAATCTTTGCATGGTATTGCTGGTATACGGGTTATACTTTATTCGGTTGAATTGAACTCATTTTTCTTTTAAATCAAAGCTTTCTTGCTCGTGATTCGAAGCTTGTGGCAATGGAAAACCACCAGGAAAAAAATCAGCAATAGAATTTTTTTCCCATGAAAAAAAGAAAAAAAAACAGAAAGAGAGACAAAATATAATGTGGAGTGACCTCCAACTCTAGGATTATTAAAAGTTTACTGACTGAAGATTAGAAGCGAATTGATCTTAGTCGACCTTATTTAGGCCGCCAACACGTCTGAGTACAGACATCTCAAATCAGGATGCCAAGAAACAATTTATCAGTTAGGCTGACATTCATATTAAATTTTAACCCTTAAATGCCTGATTTTTTTAAAATCTTTTTAATAATGTTTTTCGGCTTTCATTTTTTAAATATATCATGAGAAAATACTTAAAAAAATTATATTTTGTTTTAAGTATAGTTTACGGCTAAAAATTTGTTTGTTACTAATCGGCAATACTGGTCTTTAATTGAAAGAATAGTTTTCCTCCATAAAATTCTATAATAATATTAAACGCACAAGAACTTTAGGCACTTTGATAAGAAATACATTTTACTTGCTAACTGCAGTCCAAAATAGGGTATTTCGCAAGCTTCGAAATAAAACAAAAAGAACATTTAGCAACATTTGAAAAAATAAATCTATATTCTTAAACAGCGCAAGTGTTGTCATCTACATGTTGAAAATCGATTTAATAATATTTTCAGAATGTATTTTATAGACAAAATTAGACATTATAGCTTCAAAATTGTTCTAATAATATTTTAGAAGCCAAAATTGGGTATAATGCCGAAAAGCAACACCCGGCATTTAAGGGTTAAAAATTAAATCCACAAAGGGGTGCCATAATTGGATATTTAATAAATTAAAAAAGAGTAACATGCAGTCCTAGAATTATTTTCAGAACGACGCGTAAAATTTGTAATTCAGGTAAATTTGTGAACATCTTACCTTGCAGATGGGGAACAAACATTTAATTCGCTTTTTTGTTCATCACAAGTCGACAAGCAGCTGCTCGGAAATGCTCCATTTAATTGTGCAGATCGCAAGAGAAATAAAGTTTATAGAATTATAAACGATCGATAAACATTCAGATGAAATAGTATTTCGGCAGAGATAAAATTACTCTTTGGTTAGAAATAAAATAAATTTCGTTATGAATAAAGACATTTAAATGAAAGAAAGAATATAAATTTAGAAATTTTTTAATTTTTAAATTGCTTAAAATCCAAATATATCATCTTCAGCATACTATTTCACTGTAAATATTGTGAACTATTTGTAGCCTACAATATTTTTAATTAGTTTGAAAAATGCCCTAATTATTTAAATTTTCTCTAATGTTTGTGTCAATATGTTTTTGCATATTTAGCAAATACACTCCATTAAAAAGTACATATTTTTTACAGATTAGGATTCCATTGATTTATTTGTAAGATTTCACGTTATTTTTATGTAAAAAAATATAATGATGAAAATAACTTTTTACTAGATCTTTTATTCTCTTTTCAAAATATGAACTTAATCTGATTTATTTTGATTCGGAGACGTTATTACCTCACATCAGAAAGTAAATAAAAAGATATTTCATTTTCAGAAAACCATCTAAAGAAAATGAATACATAAACCTATCTTGGGAATAAAAAGCAAAATAGTAACCTGTAATCTCTTGAGAGGAAATAAGGATGACAATTATGAGATAACTTAGGACTTGCATTGTTAGAGTGTCAGTATTCGTATCTTTTGTGCAGTTAAGAATTCTGACTATTAAAATATGTTTATGTGGCCTTCTGGTGTAATTCGATTCACTTTGACATCGAGAAACATAAATTTGTTTTATTTGTAATTTTCATGATTCATTTTTATTTGGTGTAATGTAAGTCGATCATGATTTATTTTGATTCGGATACGAAAGTTTGAAATTAAAGTTGATTTCTTTGTGATCTTCGTGATGTATTTTGATTCCGAGATGTTATTATAGCACATCAAAAAGTACATAAAAATATATTTCGTTTCCATAAATACATCTAAAGAAAATGAATGCATAAAAGCAAAAGCTTGGGAAAAAAAAAGCAAAATCATGACCTATAATCTCTTGAGAGGAAATATGGATGACTATTATGAGATAGCGTAGGATGCAGTGTTAGTTTTTTAGTATTGATTTCTTTTGTACTGTTCTAAAAGCTGAATATTTTTTTTTCACAACGCCTTTGGATTTAATTATATTTAGTTTTAGCGCAATATTTTTTTTTCTTTTTTTAACCATTTGCAAAAATGGTTACTGTCCTCTGTCAGGGTAGGCAATCAAAAACATATCTGAAGCGTTTTATTGGTTGAATCCGCATTTTATTCGTTTTCTGATTGGCCTATACAGTAATCTGTATTTTCCCTTTACTTTCAACAAATATGGATACATCTGTTGCCACTATGACAAAAAAGTAATAAAAACTACCAAAAAATAATAACTCAGAAGCAAATTGAGATACAGCTTTCAAACAAATTACATTTAAAAGTAATTTTTTTTCGCTATACGATGGTGCAAAAAGTAATATTGTGGGATGTTTAGAAGTTTAAGAATGAAATTTCATTTAAAATTGGTCCAGGAATATTAATGTTTAATCCATGGCGTACGTAATGAATGCCCAGCTCCGTAGAAGTTTAAAAATTTACAGTACCGAAAAATGTAATCCATGGCGTACGTAATATATAATCAACTCCGTGCGATTTTTTATGTCTTAAATTTTAGAATTCGAAAAAATAATTTTCCAAATGGTCGTTGTAATTTGTTAAATTGCATTTTTTTATTTTTTTATATTTGTCCATGTTTGATTACGATACTATTTATTTATTTATTTTTGTAATCGAAATGATTTATTTTGATATGGTGTGATTTCTTTCGATCATGATCATTGCGATTAAACTAAAGGTATCTTCTTTGTAATATTCATGATTTATTTTGATTCGGTTATGTTATAACCACGCATTAGAAACCAATTTTTTTTTCATTTTTATAAAGTATCTAAGGAAAAGGAATATATAAAAACATTGAAAAATAGCAAAAACATGACCTGTAATATCTTGTGAAGACAGAACGATGGCAATTATGTGATAAATTAGGACTTGCATTCTTTTAATATTAATATATTTTGTACAGTTCTGAATGCTTAGAATATAAATATGTTCATGTGACCTTTTTATATGACCTCAGTTTTTCACAGCAGTAATGTTAAAGTTGTTTTTTAGTAGCGCTTGTATTTGCATAAATACGTAGCACGTATAGTCGTTGGCTGGTCCATTATTCTGTCCGCATATAACCGCTCAAACACTACCCAACCGAATGGATTGAAATGCAATATATATAATCGTGGCAGAATTTTGTCGAGTCATTTGAAATTATATGAAAATCTAATCAAAACTTTAAAAAATCTTTGTAATATTCATGATTTATTTTGATTCGGTTATGTTATAACCACGCATTAGTAACCAATTTTTTTTTCATTTTTATAAAGTATCTAAGGAAAAGGAATATATAAATACATTGAAAAAAGCAAAAACATGACCTGTAATATCTTGTGAAGACATAACGATGGCAATTATGTGATACATTAGGACTTGCATTCTTTTAATATTAATATATTTTGTACAGTTCTGAATGCTTAGAATATAAATATGTTCATGTGGCCTTTTTATATGATTTCATTTTTTCACAGCAATAATGTTAAAGCTGTTTTTTAGTAGCGCTCGTAAGTACATAAATACGTAGCACGTATAGTCGTTGGCTGGTCCATTGTTCTGTCCGCATATAACCGCTCAAACACTACCCAACCGAATGGATTGAAATGCAATATATAAAATCGTGGCAGAATTTTGTCGAGTCATTTGAAATTATATGAAAATCTAATCAAAACTTTAAAAAATCTTTGTAATATTCATTATTTATTTTGATTCGGTTATGTTATAACCACGCATTAGAAACCAATTTTTTTTTTTCATTTTTATAAAGTATCTAAGGAAAAGGAATATATAAATACATTGAAAAAAGCAAAAACATGACCTGTAATATCTTGTGAAGACATAACGATGGCAATTATGTGATACATTAGGACTTGCATTCTTTTAATATTAATATATTTTGTACAGTTCTGAATGCTTAGAATATAAATATGTTCATGTGGCCTTTTTATATGATTTCATTTTTTCACAGCAATAATGTTAAAGTTTTTTTTTAGTAGCGCTCGTAAGTACATAAATACGTAGCACGTATAGTCGTTGGCTGGTTCATTGTTCTGTCCGCATATAACCGCTCTAACACTACCCAACCGAATGGTTTGAAATGCAATATATATAATCGTGGCAGAATTTTGTCGAGTCATTTCAAATTTTATGAAAATCTAAACAATACTTTAATAAATATCAATAAAAGTTTTCTTAATTCTATTAAATTCTGCCATACATAATTCATTAAATGGCATTCTGTGATAGGTAATGATTCTAGGTTGGCATGATGCTTACGTCATATTAAAGAAAGATTCCTTTTATTTCCATATAACTGAATTTAATATATGTAATCGTAATAAATTTTGTATTCATGCTCTTTTGCATAAGAGTGCAACAGCTATTGCATCAAGATTTGAATATTTATAAGACAAGTTGTAGTACGAACGCACCTCATTAGCCCCGTTTAACGTACAATTTCCGAATTGTTTTATAATTTCCATGATTATACACAATCAAATATTTCCCAAATGTAAGAGAAATAATTCTCAGCATATTTACATAAGAATTCAATATATAATTTCATTATACATTTAAATTAAACGATCATAATGATTGGTGCCTTATTTTAGGTAATATATTTGTTGATAACAAGAAAAATATTTAGTTGAAAAATATAGAAACACATAAAAATTTCGTCTGTTTCGAAATTCTTTGTTTTTTCCAAAATAAAAACTAAATGTACAACAAAATACCCTTATACCATACAATTGCTTCTCTTTTGAAATAAGAAGATAATTTTCTTTACTTTTTATTAAAATATGTTATTAACGTGAATCAAATATAAAGTAAAAATGTACTTTATTTTCATAAAGCCAAGTAAATAAAATAAATCCTTAAGTGTATCTTGAAAAGAAAGCGAAATATTACATATAATCTCTTGGGAGGAAATACGGATGGCAATTATGAGATTACGGAGGACTTGCATTGTTAGAGATTCAGCATTCATATATTTTTTCACTTCTGAGTGTTGACTAGAAAAATCTGTCAATGTGATCTTTTGTTATATCTCGATTCATTTTGACAGTGATGAACTTTGAGTGATTTTCTCTGTAATTTTCTTGAATAGAAATATTCAGATATTTCAAAAATATAAAATAGAAAGTTCGGTGCATTTGATAGTCATATTTTTCATATGATGAGTTAGAAAACTGTAATTTCACGGAATATAAGAAATGAAATTTCCACATCTTAGGAAGGAAAAAATATCCTTAATCTAAATATTTGACTCTATTAACAATATAAGAAACCAAACTGATTTATCCTGATTCTAGATGACATTACCCTGTATCAGAAATTATGTGATATGTAATTTATTTCCATAAAGGAGTCTAACAAAAAGAAATCCTCGAATAATCTTGAAAAGAAAACAAAATTGTACCTGCAATCGCTTGATAAAAAAATGAGGATGGGAAGTATGAGATAACGAAGGACTTGCATTGTTAGAGATTTAGTATTAATATTTTTTGTTCAGTTCTGAATGTTGATTTTAAAAATCTTTACGCACTAAGTTTTTCTATAATTCGATTTTGTTTGGCAGCAGATATTAAATAGGCTTTCATTTTAATCATTAGTCATTGAATATATTCATTTAAATCTAAAATCTGTTCTTTACGCTAACAAAATAAGTTTTTAATATAATTTTCTTGGTTCAAAATGTATCGACCTTGTATCAGAAATTTCATAAAATATGTTTCGTTTTCACAATGATATTTAAAAAAAATAATAATCATTAAATAATATCGAAAAGAAAGAAAACTTTAACCTGTAGTTTCTTGGTAGAAAATGAGAATGGAAAATACAACACTTGCAATGTTAGAGGTTTAGTATTCGTATTTTTGATTCAGTTCTTTATATTGATTTTAAAAATCTCAACACGCCAACATTTTCTGCAATTCGATTTTGTTTGGCGGAAAATATTAAAGAGGCTTTCATTGTAATAATTTGTGATTGAATAAATTCAGTTAAATCTAAAATGTGTTATAAATACTAACAAAATAAGAAGATATTCTAATTTATTTGGTTCGAAATGTTATTACCTTGTATCAGAAAGTGCACAAAATATGTTTCATTTTCACAAAGATATCTAAAAGAAAAATAATCTACAAATAATGTTTAAAAGAAAGCAAACTTTAACCTGTAGTTTCTTGATAAAAAATGAGGAGGGAAAACGAAACTCTTGCAAAGTTAAAGGTTTAATATTGATATTTTTTGTTGAGTTCTGAATGTTGATTAGAAAAATATGTTCACACAATATTTTCCTAAAATTCGACTGTGTTTAGAAGCAATAATATATAATAGGATTTCACTTTTACAAACACTACCAAAATAAGAAGTTAATGTAATTTATTTTGTTCCAGATGTTATTACCTTGTATCTGAAAGTATTCAAAATATGTTGCATTATCACAAAAATATCTAAAAGGAACGACTCCACAGAAAATGTAGAAAAGAAATTAAAATTTTACTTGTGATTTCTTGATAGAAAATGAAAGGGGGGTGGGTAAATACAAAATAACGTAGCACTTGTTAGAGATTTCGTATTCGTATTTATTATTCAGTTCTGAATGTTGACTCAAGGCCAAACTCGATCCCCTTCGAGTTTGGCCGTGGTTGACTACAAAATTATGTTTAAGGAATCTTTTTTCTGTAATTAGATTTTGTTTGATAGCAACAGGAATTCTACAGGATTTTTCGTAGATTGTTGAGTTAAATTTATTAAACGCATTTAGTAATTTTTGGAACATAACTTTTGTAGTGTAATACATTGAATCTTTATATTTTTTATATAAAGATATACAATAAACTAACCGAATTTTTATGCAACAATAAAATGCAATTATTTCCCATTAATATAAATAAAATGTTAAACTACCTTTAACCTTAGCATTTGACTGTCTTAACAAAATGAGATTTTCTGATTTATTCATATTCGGATATATTATTGTTGTGCATCAGGAAGTATGTAAAAATATATTTCATTTCAAAAGAAAATGGATGCAAAATTTCATTATAAAAAGAAAAAAAAATCTTACCTGTAATCTCCTGGGAGGAAATGAGGATTGCAATTATGACACATCGTATGAGTTGCATTGTTAAAGTTTCAGTATTCATATCTTTTGTTCATACCAGAAAGTTGGCTATAAAATTCTGTTCATGCGGTCTTTTGTTATAATTCGCTTTATTTTGACACAATGTTATATGAAATAACATAAAAATACAATTATTTCCCATTAATATATACATATATATATATAAATGATCAACCTTTAGCATTAGACTATCTTAACAAAATAAGATTTCCTGATTTATTCTGATTCAGAGATATTATTGTCGTGCATCAGAAAGTAAGTAAAAATATATTTCCTTTCAAAAGAAAATGAATCCAGAATTCCAGTATAAAAAGAAAATACAAACTTACCTGTAATCTCTTGAGAGGAAATGAGGATGGCAATTATGAGACATCGTAAGACTTGCATTGTTAAAGTTTCAGTATTCATATCTTTTATTGAGTTCAGAATGCTCGCTATAAAAATCTGTTCATGTGGCTTTTTGATATAATTATCTTTATTTCAACAGCGATAATGTTAAAGTAGTTTTCTTTGTAAGATTCGTGAGGAATACATCCAGATATTTCAAAAATGCAAAAATGATAGTTCAATATATTAGTTCATAGTATAAAACATATGAGCAAATGATATCTCGTGCATAATCCAGACCCAATCACCTGAAAGAAAAAAAAAATACTTTTTAAAATATG
The DNA here is from genome assembly GCA_963932465.1 of Maratus speciosus. Taxonomy (NCBI): domain Eukaryota; kingdom Metazoa; phylum Arthropoda; class Arachnida; order Araneae; family Salticidae; genus Maratus; species Maratus speciosus. Next base: position 536,528,242 of record OZ010786.1, on the reverse strand, counting down.
ATTTATTTAATTCATAATCTAAGTATACAATGCCAAAAAAATAATAAATCACATAATTATTTTTTATGTGCAATTAAAGAAATATTTTTGTGGTCTTAATTTCCTGCCTTTTGCAATACTGAATGAATTAAACTGAATGTTACTGAATTTTAAGTGAATTATGCTTTCGAAATTATGCAAACAAATGTCCATAGCAATACTTATCTTTTTACATGATATAGTTCGTATTAGTTTGCTCTGTACACTGTAAAAAAAATCTATAAAGTTACTAAGAATTTTCCTAGGAAACTGGGATACCTAGAACTTTTTATGTAACGGCAACAACAAAAATTCATGTAACAGATGCACAATTGCACTATAAATAAAAAAAAATCTGTTAAATTACTACTCATTTTTTAGAAACCTGTTATGCCTAGTACTTTTTATATAACTGCAACCCGGTTTACAGATAAAATTTTAGTAGATTATTTTGTAACGCTACAGATTGCTGTCCCTTTACAAAAACTTGTTTTGTAGATATACATAATTTTTTGCACAGTGAAGAGATAAAATTTTGGTAAGCATACAGATTTCTATAACTTTACATCTACAGAGTTAGATATATATTTGTTTTTACGGTATACTGTTCTACATTACTACATTTAAGTCTCACTTGTAAGTTTCAAATTAATATATTTACAACATATAAAGGCTAAAGTGAATTATATGACACAGTAACACTCAATTTATATATTATATATATATTTTAAAATTTTAGTACTCATTGTTATTATATACAGAAAAAATACATACTGCATTGTGTGTGTCGGTTGTATATACGGAGGATATATACGGATTATATACGAAGGATATTTTTTTTTAGAAATCTTTCTAAAAATTTGAAACAATTATACGTGCAACTTGCGAGAGTAACTAATTATCATAACAGGTATAGCAAAAATAATGCTATTAAATATTGAAAACACTATTTTGAAATACTGGTAATAAGTATAAAAAGTAATATTATGTTGATTTCGACTATACGTAGTACTGCTTTATACCTAGTTTATATTTTATACTTTAAAATGCTTCTTATTTATTGCATATTTTAACTTGAATAATGAAATTATTTAAAAAAAAACTTATGTTAGATAAATTAAAGTTTAAGCTGTAAAAAAGTAGAAAAAAATAATATGTGTTCATCTCTTTAGTATTTTAAAATTAAGTGGCAAGTTTCTTGTTTATTTACTAGGTTACAATTATCCTCAAAAATATTTTATTATGCAATCAATTTCGTTGAAAAGCAAATTTTCTTTCACAGGACACAATGTGATATATATCTGAAAGTAAAGATTGAAATATGGCTAAAGTAAAAAACAAATAAAAGTATAAAAAATATAAAAATATAAAAATATATAATAAAAAAAAAATAGTATCAAAAGTAATATCAAAATAAAAAATAATAAATAGTTATAGTAAAAATAAAATACTGATTCTTACATTTTAGATGTAACAAAAATAAAGATTAATACGATAAGTATATTACATTTGAAGAACAAAAAGTGGCCATATGTAATTGTATATTTTTGAAATATTGTAAGAAATTTATGTCATAACAAATAAAAAATGTTAATATTCTATACTTTTTCCATTTTTTTCTTTTTTTCATTATCCACTTTTTCGTTTAAGCATCAAATTTCATATTCTATTTCATTCCTCAGACGTAATAAATTTTAAATTGAAAATGCCTAATCCAATAAAAAGAATATATATGATATTTGAAATATCTTACGTAACTTTAAAAAAATGCATTTTTATTTTTGTAAACAGTTTTTATTTAAGAAAAAAATTGCATGTGTGTTTGGGTCATATCATTTACAGCAATTTACAAAAAAGGGAAAATTAGACTAACTTTAGTTAACTTATATGCATATGATTTTTTTCTGTTATTGTTTCTTCACGATCATATATCTGAAAAACTTTTGAATTATTTCCAGAAGTAAATAAATATGTTTTGAACCAGAAAATATATTTATATAATGAATATTGCATCTTCATAAAGACTATGTGAACTCATGTATTAAGTAAAATTTCTGGTTTGAAATAATTTTATTTGATTAAAAAAAAAATGGATTTAGTAACTATACTATATGTAGTGAATATATCGATAAAAGATTAAATAAAAAGTTTAATCGAATTTCAGTGCAACCTTGTATTCAAAATATCTTCATGTTCAGAATTGTTGTTAAAAAAGTTTCAGATTATTAGAGTTTGAAGTGTAATATTTAAAATAAACAAGAAAATATTATGTCATATAGAGCACAATAAAGCTATTATTTTCTGTGACTTGTTACATAGATCATTTAAAGATTTTTTAAAAAGTTACTTTAGAAAGAAGAAATTCAATTCTATAATAATATAATTCGTACATGCTTTTCGTGCAAAAAATTACAACATATGCCGAGGAAATCCGACAAATTACGATAAAAGTATTATATATATATATATATATATATATATATATATATATATATATATATTGCATGATAAAAATTTTCAGTAACATTTGATAGTTTTCACATCCTAAAGATAAACAAAAAATGATGCATATGCTAATGTATGTACATAATAAAATGAGCACTTTTGTTTCAAATTACTATGATTACTGTTTCAACATAGCTGTGTGGAACTTATTTAGCTAGCATGAATTCGTATTCATGCAATACAGCAGTTATTTTCCGAGAAACATGTACTAAACATTGTATTAGAATAAAAAAGCTCAAAACTTTGTAATGATTGTTGGTAAGTTATAAGTTTCATTTGTCTAAATTATTCTATAGTAAGTTAGAAATGATGTACGAATGTTTTAATCAAATACATGGAAAATAAAAATACACCGGAAAGAAAGTATGCATTTTTGTAATGCAATATTGATCGATGCGTATATTTTTTAAAAAGTTTTTATTCAGGTGCGATTAAGAATTTCTAGAAAAAGGTATACATTATGAGATAGTTATAAGCAATTTTATTGGTTTATAAACATATTAGCGTTATACTTTTTTTAACTGACAATAGGATGATTTACAATATGTTCTTATTATAAATTTACTAATTAAAGGAATTTATAGTTTATTATATGTTTTGTACGTTATAGGCTACTAGAGAAAATTCACATTTCAATAAGTGGATGACAGTAATTGAAACGTGTTAGAATATTTTACAGTTAATTACAACCTGTTATGAGGCAATTTGAACTATATTGCATTTCCGCTTTTATGGGATCATACATAATGAAAGAGTAAATTGTGCTATATAAACAGCTTTAAATTTTATAGAGATATACTGTAACTTCCATATAAAATGTATTTCCGTATCTTATTCTGTAACGTATAAAGGATCCTATATTTTAAATTTCCATATAGAAATAAGATGAGGCGTTGTAATTTAACTAAGAATGAAATATTATTCTCAAATAATTAAAAAGCATGTCCAATCGAAGTTTGTTATATAGGAAAAACTATATTATTATTATTATTATTATTATTATTTTATTGTTTAAACTAGCAAGAAAATCAATTCTTGAAATATATCATGATCTGTAGAGTTTCAAATTAACTGCACACATTTTGCATTACTTATAACAGTCAATTAGGCAATGATAAAAAAAAAAAAAAAAAAAAAAAAAAACATCAATAATTTTAGTTATTTCATAAAGCTGATGATTCATCTCAGAATTATAAGTAAAACTATATAATTCGGAAGAGTATCTCCGAAAAAAAAAGAAAAAAAAAATCATGCAACTAATTTCAATATGGAAAATATAATACGAAAATAAAATACACCCAAATTTTATTTTTCTTTTATTTAAGCGTATTCTGAATATTGAACGATTTTAGATTTCATTATTATAAAAGCAAATATATTACAGATGCTGGTAAGCTACTTAAAAAAAAAAAAAAAGTCGAAAAAAAAGTATTATATTAAATACTTTTTATCCCCCCTCCCCATTAAATTTTTATGTTACTTTTATTTAGTATTGAAACAATCCAAGCTAGATTTTTATATTGAAAACGAGGGGGCTCTACCCCATGCAAGCTACGCTCGCCAACCCCAGTTTAGACACTGCTGAATCTAAAAGCACGTTAATCTGATCGGTTTTAAAAAAATTAGAGACGATTGGATTTTACTGGAAAAAAACCTATAGTAACCTGTAAAAACCCCCCTGTAAACGGGTTTCCATTCAATTCCCTTTGATTGCAAAAATTTAAGGCAGAATCAGTTGCTGTTAAGAATTTCAATGGTTGTTTTCATGTTTGGTTAAAAAAAGATCAGTTAAACATTTGAAAAGAAGCTAAAATAAAATTAATTAAGAAGAGTCTCTGTCTCCCGGTATATTTTAACAGCGTTATATCACGATTGATATAATACAATTTACTACAATTACTGAAATTTGCTGCTTTAACCCTTTCACGGGTGGTGGATAACTTTTGGACCGCATAATTTTAATTATTAAATGCCACATTAGCACCAGAATATTCGTATGAAAATTTTCCTTTTATTAAGTAATGAACAAAAGCATTTTTGTATTTCGAAATTCGTTTGTAAATCCCGGTGCCATTCACTGATTTTAAGATTTTACGAATAGAAGTACCTTTCCCCTGAAAGGGTTAAACGCATATTAATGTATTTATTATTTTAAAGTTTCTTTACTCTTTTAATATTCACGTGTAAATATGATTTCAAGACATAATTTTCAATATTTTCCAGCTTTTAACACGTACTCATTTAATAGTTATTTTAAAGTTTTTTTTTTCTCTCTCTTTTTAATAGTCACGTGTAAAAAAACTTTTAATCGTTAGGAAATATTATTCTTTGCGCTGTTTTCAGAATTAAAAATAATCTCTATAATAATAGCCTAAGTCATGTGACTATCATCCACATATCCCTTCGCTTTTTATATTCCAGGCGGCCATTTTGGTACTTTAATGTTAGCCAATCGCAGGTGTGATAAGTCGCCAAATATTATTCTATCGCCATTATTTCATTTATATTATAATAGTCCAAGTCATGTAACTGCCATAAACAACGGGCTGATCCCTTCGCTTTTCATGAGAAAGGTTTCAATTTTGATTAAAGAATCAAAATTATTTTTTCGAATAAAACTACATAAAAGATGCCATGATCTCAAAGAATTCCTGGTACTATATTCAAGGCTGGAGTAGCACAGTTGAAGTTTATTCCAACAGAGCGAAAAATGTCCAGACCAGGGGTCGAACCTGGATACTTGGCGTGCCGTGCCAATGCCTTACCTGTTAGGCTATCCGGACCGATACCTAGCTGACATAATTCACTCTTATTAGTTGGACTTGGCTGCGAACTGCAGCGCTAGTTTCATTCATCCGAGCTATAACTATAGCATTTACATGATGAAACTATTTTAACACGGAAACTCCTGTATACCATGTCATTAAGTTGTCATTTTCGCTCTGTTGGAATAAACTTCAACTGTGCTACTCCAGCCTTGAATATGATTTAATCCAGTTGGAAAAAATATTCGTTCCCTTCATTATGACTTAATGACATGGTATACAGGAGTTTCCGTGTTAAAATAGTTTCATCATGTAAATGCTATAGTTATAGCTCGGATGAATGAAACTAGCGCTGCAGTTCGCAGCCAAGTCCAACTAATAAGAGTGAATTATGTCAGCCAGGTATCGGTCCGGATAGCCTAACAGGTAAGGCATTGGCACGGCACGCCAAGCATCCAGGTTCGATCCCTGGTCTGGACATTTTTCGCTCTGTTGGAATAAACTTCAGCTGTGCTACTCCAGCCTTGAATATGATTTAATCCAGTTGGAAAAAATATTCGTTCCCTTCATTATGAATTCCTGGTACTTTTATGTTAGCCGGGGAAAAATCTCGCCAATAGCTTTTTTTTAACTCGCCAGTTAGCATTTTTTTTTTTTTCGATTGGTAAATTAAAACGGTGCTACTTGGTTATACCATCGACCAAAACTCTGTCACCAAACTATAAGATTAAATGCCAATAATGGTTGATCGTAAATGTCACATTCACTTAACTTTAAGGAAGTTATACGTGTTTACGCCATCAAGTGATTTTTATTTCGACGTTCTATTTGTATTTTTATTAAAGTTATACTAATCTATTTTTGCTTTCGTTATTTAAAGTAAAATTATGTCAATTTGTATAATTTGGCTAAATTGGTCGACGGGAGAAGTAGTACCATTAAAACACTGCTTTGAAGTGAAAATTAAACATCATGATTTGTTGCATTGTCATATACGCACCGGGTTTGTCGTGATTTTTTTTACAATAATTTGGTAAAAACCTCGTTTTCGAATACCAGTTACATATGTATTATTAAATTATTTTCTGTTATTTTTAAAATGAAATAATAATAAATAAATAAAAGTTTAATTAATAACAGTAGAACAAAACTATTTATAACATTTTTGTGAATAAAAAGAAAATAAATTCAAATAAGCCTTTATTAATAAATAAGAAACAATAGCCGGTTACCATTTCAGGCAAAATAACGCCATTTTAGCGCCAATTAGGTACCCCGTTGCGTATATGACATCTGTGCCAAATATTTTTCCTTTCGTTTCGTTAAAAGAAAAAAAAAGTGAAAGGCATTTATTTTAAATGTTTCAGTTCTAAATAAATGTTTTGTATTAAATAAAATGATAATGAAATACAAATTGAATTATGAATAAAAGTAACATGATGCATATTTTAGCATCCATTTAAGAGAGGCCAAACTGATTGCCAAATTAGTTTAACAACCTTTTCTAAAATATGAAAAAAAAAATCTGTCATGATTAAATTTTGAGATGCCATAGTTAGAGAGAAGTACTAAAAATTAGAAAAAATTAATATTTCGAAAACTAATTCGAATTTAAAAATTTTAATACCAGTTTTATATCTGCGTATCAATACGGATTTTTAGTATTAATTTCATCGCAAAGTATTCCATATTTTAGGAGAAATCGCCGAAAAACATAATTAGTTGTTTAATCAGTCGTTTCATAGAATCGTTTTCAAAATTCGTTACATTTCAGTCGTTTAATAAATTCGTTTCATTAGAATTTTATATATATAGGGTAGATAAGTTTTTCTTACATTTTAGATAAGGTATAGGCATAAACGTAATATGCAGTAACACTGAAATGTTAGCTGCAATTTTGGAAAGCAAAATATGAACGCTGAAAAAAAAAATACAAAAAATTTTAGGTTGAAGAAATTTAATGTATTTTTGAAAGAAACCGTAATTAATCTCTTGGGGTTACAAAACTTACTTTCAATGCAAATCTTTTACCTTATTTGATCTGGTCCACGTAACATCAGTAAAGTTACTTTGGTTTTCATAAAGAAACTTCAGACAGAAAGGTCATTATTATGTAATACTTTCTCTTTAAATTTTCCTACCGTACTCACTAGTAAAATTCTTTTCTCTTTTAACAAGAAACGTTGGAGATTGAAAACTTAGATTTGAAAGGTAAACAAGTAATGTAAAAATTTTGTTTTTAAAGTCAATTCCTATTTAGGTCATCAAAGAAAAAATTAATATAATCCCTTAAACTAATATTAGTTTTTGTTGCATTAAAATATCTCAATTTGTTGATTTTCTCTAAGCAAGTAGGTTTACAATGGAAGTGTATGGAAATTTGCAAAATATTAGAGTTATCGCCAAGTTGGCGTCAATTTTGGCGATTCATTTTGGTCGCCAAATTTAGTGATATATCGCCAGTTGGCGACAAACTTGGTGGTATTTGGCGACAGAAAAAGGTCCCCCCTATGGTAACCCCTCTTATCGATATCAAGATGCATTAAATGCTGTTCAATAACCAATGACCGCCATTTTGTCTCTTATATAAAACTAAAATTAATGAATTAAAATTTAATTAATTAATTAATATTTGAAAAAAACTGTATTATCATCAATTGTCATCCACTATAAGTAAAAAAAATATTTGAATCTATAGGATGAATAATAAGTATTTTATTAACGATTGAAAATTTGAACAAGATATATAAATAAATAAATATAGGGAGAGTGTGAACTAATATTAGAATTGAAAAATGTCCCGCTGGTGTTCCTTCCTCAGATTTTTCATCATTTTTGTAGAGAAACTTTGGAAGTATACAGTGTAATTATATAGTTCTGGTGTGTGTCTCAAAAATGTATAAAGGTTCTTTTTTAAAACATGTTGACTCTAAAGTAATAATACACATTCTTGTTAAAGTAATATATATATATATATATATATATATATATATATATATATATATATATATAATGCTTTCAAAAATTTTTTTAAAAACAAATAACCCAGTGCATCAGGCGCAACGCAGCTTCTTATATGCACTAAGTGAATATATCTCTAATAAAAGTGAATGACTATGAAAATTATTATGAAAAGTAGCTAAATCGGTTTTCTTGGATTTGAATTGGTTGGTTATATTTGTTTTTGATTCGTTAAAATTATAAAATAGCTTTTTTATGTTGTGTTTTTGAAAGTTTAAATCTATTGTTATACTTTTGGAGTATGTGGGTTGGCCATATCTTGCGAAACCCGTGAGGATCCAATTTCTGTTTTTGATACCTGCTTTTTTCACTCCTCCCACTTTCTGAAGAGCAGGGAGTGGTTTGTTTGTTGTTTTTTCGTTATAAATTTTCATGGATTTTTATTGTTGTTTTGCACCCTCTTTTCATAATAATTTTCATAGTAATTCACTTTTATTATATATATATATATATATATATATATATATATATATATTGTATTCATTTAGATTTTATTGTTTTCTCTTTTTTCTCTTAACTGCCATTTTGTGATAGTTTAGTTGTCATTCTAATTTTCTGTTGTATTCTTTTGCGTTGATCATTGAAATGTTTACGTCATATTTGACAGAAGACCACCCAAAATAAATGTATGAAAGGATTATTGCAATTGAATATAAAATTTATGAGCTAAGTACCATTAAATGTTTATTTATTTAATAGGTTTTTATGAACAGCTCTTTCGTTATTTCACTAAGCTTATCACATTTTTTTTATTTTAATACGCAAAACTACATAATTTCACATAGTATCTCCGAAGGACAATTTTTTGCAATTAATGTCAAAATGTAAAAAATATACAACATAATTTTATGTTCCTTATGTTTTAGCGCATTGTGAATATTGAGGTAAGTAAAGCAGAATATTTTGAAAACTTATTCATAAGATAAAAGCGATGAATAAAAAGTTTAAAAAAATATTTTTTAAATAAAATTAATATCCCTTTTATTTAGTTTTAAAAATATCCGTGCTACACTGTGAAAAAAAAAAAAAAAAAAAAAAAAAAAAAAAAAAAAAAAAACGACCACTGTTCATCTCGCGCACATACGCGATCACAGCGAATGTGCCGTATCTTTCTTTGGTTTTCTGACAATATTAAAATGGAAAATACAGTAGTTGCGTAAAATTACCAGCACAGTATGGTGGCAATTTGGACGCCAGGAGTTTGTGCTGGCGTCCAAATTGGAAAAAATTGCCAGCACATTGTGCTGTTAATTTAACGCAACTACTATATTTTCCATGTTAATACAGTCAGGAAACCATAGAAGGATACAGCACATTCACTGTGATCGAGGTTGTCCTGGCAAATTTACTGTGGTTTTTTTACAGTGTAGCTTTTTACATAGAAAATAAACTTTTCTTACATTTTACATAAGGTATAGGTATAAATAGAGTATGTAGTAACATTTATACATTAGTTCAAATTTTGGAACTCAAAATACCAATGCTTTAAGTAAACGTTTTATTTTAAAGAAATTTAATGTATCTTTGTAGTAAACCATAATTGTTGTCCTGGGGTTACAAAACACACTTTCAATGCAAAGCTTTTACAATTTTTTTAATCTTTCATACGTAACATCAATATAGATAGTTTGGTTTTCATGAAGAAACTTCATAAAGAAAGGCCATTATCATGCAACATTTTATCTTTAAAGCCTCTTACCGAATTCCCTAGTCAAATACTTTTCTATTTTACCGAGAAAAGTTGGAAAATGAAACCTTACACTTGAAAAAAAAAAGTACCCTCGATGTTTTTCCTTAGGTTTTTCATCAAATTTTTCATTTCAAATTTTGGAAGAATACAGTGTAATTATACAGTTCAGATATCTCAAAAAATGTATAAAGGGTATATTTTTAAAACATGGTGACTGTATAAGAAATAACATGGATTTTCTATTAAAATGAAAGAAGTAATCTGTGTTCTTTGAAATTACATTATTTTTCTTTTAAAAATTAACATGCTTCAATTGATTGTTACTAAAATTTATATAATTAAAGCCTAAAACAAATATGACAGTCTACTTAATATACAGGGTGTATTCAAACTCTTGGGCAAAACTTTAAGGGGTGATAGTACACATCAAGACAAACAATATTAAATAGGAAACTAAGGGTCGCAAACGTCTTCCGAAGGAGATAGGCTCCTTTAAACTTTAGGTATCAAAATTTCAAATGATTAAAAAAACGGAAAAATTGGTCGATTCATTTTTGGTTTTCACTAAAACTATTCTTTATGTCAATATTTTCCTGAAAATAAATTTTAAAGATGCAGCTAAAAAAATGCCAATAGAGGGCGCTTTATACTTTGGAGTAACCAACGAATATTTTTTACAGTTATTTTTTGTATCTAATTACATGCTTTCAAAAGCTTAGACTTAAACTTAAATTTTGAGCTGAAAATCTGAATCGTTGGAGTGGTTAAGTAGCGCAAACTGAACTGTGTTCATGGGTTAAAATTTCAAATGATTATAAAAAACGGAAAAATTGGTCGATTCGTTTGCGGTTTTCACTAAAACTATTCTTTATGTCAGTATTGTCTGGAAAATAAATTTTAAAGATAAAGTTAAAAAAAAATACCTATAGAGGGCGCATTAGACATTGGAGTAACGAAAAACTATTTTTTACCGTTATTTTTTGTATCTCATTACATGCTTTCAAAAGCTTAGATTTAAACTTAAATTTTGAGCTCAAAATCTCAATCGTTGGGACTGGTTAATTAGCGCAAACTGAGCTGTGTTCAGGAGGGGGTTCAAATTTCAACTCATGAACACAGTTCAGTTTGCGCTACTTAACCACTTCCACCGATTCAGATTTTGAGCTCAAAATTTAAGTCTAAGCTTTTGAAGCAAGTAATGAGATACAAAAAATAACGGTAAAAAATAGTTGTTCGTTACTCCAAAGTCTAAAGTGCCATCTATCTGTATTTTTTTAACTGTATCTTTAAAATTTATTTTCAAGACAATACTGGCATAAAGAATAGTTTTAGCGAAAACCACAAACGAATCGACCAATTTTTCCGTTTTTTATAATCATTTGACATTTTAACTCCTGAACAGAGTTCAGTTTGTGCTACTTAACCACTCCCAACGATTCAGATATTTTGAGCTCAAAATTTAAGTTTAAGTCTAAGCTTTTGAAAGCATCTAATGAGATACAAAAAATAACGGTAAAAAATAGTTGTTGGTTACTCCAAAGTCTAAAGCGCCCTCTATCGGCATTTTTGAACTGTATCTTTAAAATTTATTTTCAAGAAAATACTGACATACAGATAGGTTTTAGGTTAAACTGCAAACAAATCGAGCAATTTTTCCGTTTTTTATAATCATTTGAAATTTTGCACCCTAAACTTTAAAGGCGCCTATCTCCTTCGGAAGACGTTTGGGACCTTTAGTTTCCTATTTAATATTGTTTGTCTTGATGTGTACTATCAGCCCTTAAAATTTAGACCAAGAGTTTAGATACACCCTGTATACAAACATAACTAAGAAACAAAAGAAATTTACATCTGAATAAAATTTATGAGCTAAGTACCAATATTTATTTATTTATTTATTGTCTTAATACGTTTTTAAGAAGAGCTCTCTCGTCATTTCATTAAGGTTATCACTATTTTCAACTTTATCCGTAAGAATACATAATTTAATGTAGTATCTCCTCAAGACATTTTGATGCAATTTATTTTAAAATGGAAAAAATATGTACAACATAATTTTATTTTATTTTGCTTTAGTGCATTGTGAGTATTGAGTTAAGTAAACCGAAATTTTCGTAAATTTATTCATAAGATAAAAACGAAGAATGAATATATATATATATATAAATTAAAGCCATAATATAATTACAGATCATCATCTATTCCAATTACAATAATTATACATATATATATATATATATATATTATTATTATTATTATTATTATAAAAATAATATATAACATAATAAATATAATATATATATATATATATATATATATATATAATATATAATATATAATAGACTAAATATATAATATATATATATATATATATATATATATATATATATATATATATATATATATATATATATATATATTATATTTAGCCGATATCTACTTATATAGGTACGAGAAACATATTGATACGAATAAGGACATGAAGATGAAGTGTTTTCGTTACATTGATGACATTTTAATAGTCAGATGCAATGATGTGAAAAAAGAAAAATTGATTGTTATCCTAATGATTTAAATATGAAGTTGGTGTCAAAAAGTAAAATCATGGTCAATTATTTAGATATAAATATCGAGATAAAAAATGGTGAGATAAAAACAGATCTATATGACAAACGAAAAAGCTTTAACTTTGAAACTATAAAAATGTTAAATTTTGGATCAAATGTGCATATCTCAACATATAGAAATATTTTCGTTAACGTGTTAAACCGTATAGATAGATTGACATCAAAAGCTGGGGAAAAAGTTGAAGAACTTTACAAGTGGTATATTCTGGCATTGCACCATGGCTATCCCGAGAAATTTTTGAAGAGTCTGTTGCGTAATTTCGTAAAGTGTAAGACTTATCTCTGAGATTTAGAGTTTATGTGGATGCGAAGAGAGGAGTAACTGTAAGTTTGACTGTTTTGGGATTACGTGCACGTTTCACGTTAGTTTCACGTTTAGTTGATTGTTTTCGAAGGGTCTTGGCAGTTCATTCGACTTGTTAGTTTTTTACATTTCGTCTTGACAGATTGTTAGAGAGCGTTGTGCACTTAAAACTGGTTTAACCCCGCAGAGCATTTCGCAAGTGCATGCCGTCCATCTCCATTGATTTAATTTCTCTTGGTTTTAGTTATTGAATAATATTTAAAGTTTGCTGTTTTTAAAGTATATATATTTTTTAAGTTAGTTTTTTTTAGTTATTTTGGTTGTTGTCATTTCCTTTAGTTTATTTATCTTCGGATCAGTGCTGTGGTTTGGAATTTTTGGTTTGGGTTTTGGATATATATATATATATATATATATATATTAAATACAATTTTAATATCCCTTTTATTTAGTTCTAAAAAATTCGTGCTAGCTTTTTTATATAGAAAATAACCTTCTCTCACATTCTACATAAGGTATAGGTATAAATATAATGTGTAGTAATACTGATACTTAAGTTCAAATTTTGGAACTCAAGGTGCTAACGCTGTAAGCAAACTTTCCATGTTGAAAAAATTTAATCTGTTTTTGTAGTAAACCATAATTGTTGTCCTGGGGTTACATAACGCACTTTCATTGCAAAGCTTTTACCTTCTTTAATCTTGTTCACGTAACATCAGTAAATATTTTGGTTTTCATAAAGAAAGTTCAGAAAGAAAGGTCATTATCATGCAACATTTCATCTTTAAATCCTCCTACCGAATTCCCTAGTCAAATACTTTTCTATTTTACCGAGAAAAGTTGGAAAATGAAAGCTTAGACTTGAAATGAAAGAAAAAAAGTATCCTCGATGTTTTTCCTTAGGTTTTTCAGCAAATTTTTTATTTCAAATTTTCGGAAGAATAGAGTGTAATAGTTCAGATATCTCAAAAATTGTATGAAGGGTATATTTTTAAAACATGGTGACTATATAAGAAATAATATGGATTTTCCATTAAAGTGAAAGAAATAATCTGTATTCTTTGAAATTATATTATTTTTCTTCTTAAAATTAAATTGTTTGAATTGATTGTTACTACAATTTATATAGTTAAAGCCTAAAACACATATGAGCAGCCTACTTAATATATACAAATATAACTATGAAACAAAAGAAATTTACATCTGAATAAAATTTATGAGCTAAGTACCAATATTTATTTATTTATTTATTTATTGTCCGAATACGTTTTTATGAACAGCTCTTTCGTCATTTCATTAAACTTATCATTATTTTCAACTTTATCCGTAAAAATACATAATTTTATATAGTATCTCCTCAAGACATTTTGATGCAATTTATTTTACAATGGAAAAAAATATGTACAACATAATTTTATTTTCTTTTGCTTTAGCGCATTGCGAATATTGAGGTAAGTAAACCGAATTTTTTCTAAACTTATTCATAAAATAAAAAAGAAGAATGAAATATATATATATATATATATATATATATATATATATTAAATAATATTTTAATATCCCTTTTATTTAGTTCTAAAAAATCCGTGCTAGATTTTTATATAGAAAATAACCTTCTCTTACATTTTACATAAGGTATAGGTATAAATATAGTGTGTAGTAATACTGATACTCAAGTTCAAATTTTGGAACTCAAGATACTAACGCCGTAAGCAAACTTTTCATGTTGAAAAAATTTAATCTATTTTTGTAGTAAACCATAATTGTCGTCCTGGGGTTACAAAACGCACTTTCAATGCAAAGCTTTTAACTTATTTAATCTTGCTCACGTAACATCAGTAAATATTTTGGTTTTCATAAAGAAACTTCAGAAAGAAAGGTCATTATCATGCAACATTTTCTCTTTAAATTCTCCTGGCGAATTCCCTAGTCAAATACTTTTCTATTTTACCAAGAAACGTTGGAAAATGAAAGCTTAGACTTCAAAGGAAAAAAAAAAGTAACCTCGATGTTCTTCCTTGGTGTTTTTCATCAAATTTTTCATTACAAATTTTGGAAGAATAGAGTGTAATAGTTCAGATATCTCAAAAATTGTATGAAGGGTAAATTTTTAAAACATGGTGACTGTATAAGAAATAATATGGATTTTCCATTAAAATGAAAGAAATAATCTGTATTCTTTGAAATTATATTATTTTTCATTTTAAAAATAAATTGCTTGAATTGATTGTTACTAACATTTATATAACTAAACCCTAAAACACATATGGGCAGCTTACGTAATATATACAAACATAACTATGAAACAAAAGAAATTTACATCTGAATATACAGTACTAAATGCGTCATGGTTTACAGTACTAAATAAATGTAAAAACTAATTTTGTATCAGTATAAGTAAATCCCAGTTGAATAGTTGTCAGCCGTCTGACTAACAAGATACAAGTGCGGGGTTGGTCTCCTGAATGAATGAGGTTCACTCGAACTTTCATCTTTTTGTGGTCAATAAAATGAGTACCAAGCTTGCTTAAGAACTAAACTCTAATGGTCTCGAGTTTAGCTGATTTCCTGACCTCCGCATAAGCTGTATATCATCTCAGTGACGACTGTCAAGAAAACAAGGTTCGGCGCTGTAGTTCCTTATCCTTAATAGCCCTGAGGCAGCTATATAAATCACCACCTCATCGAGTTTATGGCTAAAATTACATAGTTAAAAAAACATATTTTAATATTAAAATAAACTGATCTGCCAAGTTATATTTTGAAAAAACCTATTGCAAACTCTATTTTAGAGGATGACTTGTATGTTTACCATTGAGTATTCCTGCTCCCAGTCTTCCATGTTTAACCTACCGTTAAACTAAAATCTCGTTACACTAATATCTGGTCTGCAGATGGTTTCCAGTAAGGTAAGACTTAGCATACCACTTGCATTTTAATATGCTAATAGCGAGATTTTTGTAATCCTGGAATTTCAGCCTTAAACTCGATCAGGCGATTGTTTATGTAGCCACTTCCCTGTCTATAATGGAACGTACGTGGGAGTCTATTTTTTTAGTTATAAATAAATTACTTTTATTAAATGTTTCAATCACTTTTATTTGTTAATTAAATATAAAAGTGTTTATGTTATATTGAAACATACAGAAGGTTATACATTTTGTCATCCAAACACTGAATTGTGACATAGTAAAGCTTTTAACAACAATATATTATCCTTATTGAAAACGTGAAGATACGTATCATATTTATGATAATAAATACGTATCGTACTGATATTACGTATACGTAACATATGCAGTTGTATTGCAACAATGTAAACAACTGCAGTGCTGTGGTTTTTTTTTTTTTTTTTTTTTTTTTCCTAAAAACATTTTCTG
The DNA here is from genome assembly GCA_963932465.1 of Maratus speciosus. Lineage (NCBI taxonomy): Eukaryota > Metazoa > Arthropoda > Arachnida > Araneae > Salticidae > Maratus > Maratus speciosus. The sequence continues at coordinate 536,511,932 of OZ010786.1, read as the reverse complement.
TAAAATGAAGAAAATTAAAACTAGAAAACGAGAATTCTTTCTTTTTCAGAATTTAGTGTCGCCATCGACGAAATATATATATATAAATATAGATGGTGCAAAGCATAATTAGATTTTAAGACTTAAAATACACGCTTTTATTTTATATAAATTGACGTCAATTGCATCCGTTGAAGAATTTCGCATTTACTACCTAGTCTTAAACAACATCTACTGAAAAGTATGCATATGATATTGCTAATGAATAACGCACAAACCCATCAAAAATCTATGCGTCATTCCAGAAACTCGGCATTAAAGAAAAAAAATCGAGAATCTAATGATTCATATGCCTTCAGTTGTGGGAAACATTAACATTGATACTTAAAGTTAAATGTAGCTTTTAATAGCTCCATTTTTCATCCGAAATCATTCATTGATATATTTTTTCAAAATAGCAAGTATTTTATTTACAATTTTTTTCAGTTTTTATGAGAAAATGGCAAAAAAAGATATAGTAATGTACTATTTTCCGACTGTTTCCCTTTTAATTTTCTCAGAAATGGAGTATTTCATTTGCCATCATTACAGAAATAACATTAAAAACTACAAAAATATTAATATCTAAAAAATAAATTGAGATGCAGTTTTCAAACAAATTGCAGTTAAAAGTTCTTTTTCCCCTATACGAATGTGTAAAAATCAAAAATCTGCGGTGGTCAGACGTTAAAAAAAATTGCAGTACAGATTATCAGTATTTAATCTCAAAATCATGACTCTGTTTCGTTTTACGGCTGGCTTATGTAACGTAACGTTATTTTTTAGAGATCACACGTTAATTGTTGCCCGATAGAAATAGAATATCAGAGTTAAAAAATCACCTTACATTTAAAAATATATTAAATTCTAAAAATTAGTAACTGAAATAAATATTGCACATACTTCTAGGAAAAACTTATGATCTTAAAGGGAAAAAAGTATTTAAAAAAAAAAAAAAATATTTTAAAATTATTTATAGATTGGCTTATTGTATTTTATTAATCTTGTTTCTATTATTTTTTCCCAATTCCTTTGGTATTTCAGTAAAAAAGAAATACATCCCTGTTACTTAGACTTGGTATATAATGTTCATTTAAAAATTAGTTTGCGAAAAAGTTGTAGTTTCTTTAAATGTCAATTCAAATTATTTAACTAAAATATTATCTAAAAAGGTAAAACTTGTTTAAACTATTTAAACTACTGAATTAAGCATTGGATTATAAATGGATTAAGTTACGCGGAATGTAAAATTGGTGAGTTTTTTCTTTCGGTTCTACCAGAAACGCATTAATTGTCTATGTCCTTAAAACCTATTCCAAAAATCCATGTCAAGTATATCAGTGTCAAGTATTCACACAAATTGCTGTTAAAAAAAAAAAAAAAAAAAAAAAAAAAAAAAAAAAAACATTTTGCTGTTCAGCACCATCAAAAATATTTTTCAACTAGAAAAGTATTCAAATTTGAATTTGTAAAAATAATAAGTGCAATCAAAACAGATACTCGAACAAAAGGATAATATATATATAGGGTTCCGATCTTGGTTTAAACTTTTATCATCTCGCTTCCGTGTCTGTGTGTGTGTCCCTCACAGAACTCGATCTGAGAAACTGTTTATGTTGGAGACTTGAAAGTTTGCATGCATATATCTGAACATCTGAGATCACACAACAAATTATAAAATTTTGAAAAAGTCTTAATTAACGCACATTATTAATTAAGAACAAAATAAGTTAAACTGTTTCATAATTCAACTAAAGCAATTAATTTAATCAAACCGCAACGATTTTCACAAAAATGGGACAGGATTACCATAATTTTGTCCTGCTACAAGGGCGATAAAATATTTTGCGTTTTTAAACATACCCGTATCATAAAGTCTACCGGTTATAAAAACATGAAAATTGCGCACCCAGATGCAAAAAAAAAAAAAATTATCTTTCAGAATTTCTAATTTTTTACGAAAATTCTATCTAGAAGTGGAAATATACATTGAAAATCTATTTATATACATTAATTTAATTTTCTTTCGAAGGCAATTATATAAAAACTTCATTTCCTCTCCGAGAGAACCTTTAATGCCAGACAACTAGTAATTCCACAAATAAGTTTCGGATCTCCTATCTTTGCTAAACTCTTTTCTTTTCTCAACATTTTGATATAATTATTTGCTTGAAATTCTCATTAGAATAGAAGTTGTCGCTATTAGTATTATACCCTCTCAATAGCTGAAGCGGCGTTTCATGAAAGTTCGAAGCCATTTTTCTCTAAATGACGTTTTTGGTCATAATGCTCAGGATATCTCAAAAACTTCCGAATTTTTTTTCATGAAATTTTTGAAATACATGTTTCATGTTAGTCTGTATAAAATGAACCAAAAATTTTCTTTCTATTGTTCAAAAAAATATTTTTTTGGTGATTATGCTGTTGAATTTTTTTTAAATTTTCTATTCGCTTAATATAACTTTGTATTAGAAATATGAAAATGCTTTAAATACAAATTTCTGTACTTTCAAGATAAGTATTATAATCTGAAGTATACGTTGGCAACAAAATTTTCATTCTAGTTGCAAAATGTATTTTGTAATCCTGAGTTCAAAATGTTATACCGATTTTCTGCTCGGCAAATGTCTGACTCTTTGGAATTCTCTATAAATGCTAATTATGTATATGTTGATGTTTTTTTAACTCATGAAATGAAAGTAGATACTTTCATCTCCAATATATATATTTTTAATCATACACATTTTAACACGTTGAAGGACAATAGTGTCTATAGTCGTCAAAACGAAGTTCACTTAATTTTAATTCCTAAATTGGCACCAGTATTTTAAAACTAAATTTCGCATTATTTAATGTACGTGAAGTTAATATTTAGTAATCTTCAACAGGAAACCCATGATAAACTTAAAAGTAAATATAATAATACAGAATTTCCTTGGTCCTCAACTGTAAATACCTGGGTATTATTTTAGAACAGAGACTCACTTTTAAGCAATACATTCACACTACGCTAAATATGTTTCGAGTTGCTACAAATAAAATATATCCCTTCCTTGCTAGAAACAGTGATATTCCAATTAAAAATAACTTGCTCCTGTATAGTTCCTATCTACGTCTCATTCTGACATACGGGTAAGAAATTTGGTCATATGCATCTAAAACTCACATCAAACTCATCCTTCAGTCTCAAAATTCTACTATCCGATTAATTTATGATGTGTCACATTATGTCAGGAATTATCATTTATATAAACAAATTAATTTTCCCAGTCCCAGTACTTTTGTCCAGCACTTAAATATAAATTTTCACCTTGCTTTAGAAATTTCTGATATAGTGCTCTAAATTCATTACCAACTTACGACATTTTAGACCCAAATAATCGCAAACGTCCTAGAATGGGAATAATTTTAGATACTCTTATTTAATTTAGCTTTTTATTCTTTGTAATAGTAATTTTTACTAACTCTCTGCATTTCATTCTTTCTTTCCTGTCTGACTGCAGTTGCAGTCTAGACCCCGTCTTTGGCTCCTACCTTTTTATCAGTAGCGTATATAAGAGGACGATTCAGCCGGCGTTCACTCACTCTGACTCCAGCAGCCGCGCAGTGTACAGCGGATGGGCCGGCCCTTGTCAGGGCCTACGGCGTTCTTCCACATGATTCCAGAAGCCGCTTCCCTTATGTAGGGCGTTTAAATCCAGGAGGGCTGGACCTTGTCAAGGCCACGCGAATGCGTATAGTCGTTCCCAGCATTGCTTCGACTCTAGGACGGCACAGGCTCCAGTTAAGCTGCGGGACCCAGAGCGGATCCAAAACGCACTTTCACTGTCTATTAGGCCTAAACTACCATTTTCCCTTTCAATGCTAATACTTTCACTTTTTATTGAATTTTCTACTATGCTCTTAAAAAATTATAAAAAATCTATAAAACATTTAAAAAATATATGAAAAAACGTAAAAAAAAATTAAAAATCTTATAAAATACAAAGATATCTCTTTTTGTTGTAATTCTATACTTAAACTTTCTTCTAGAATTTTTCCTTTTTTTTAGCTCTTTTCCCAAGCATTTCTTGTTAGATTTTTCTACTTTTTATGCCTTCGCTGCTACCAGCTATGTATTTTGCTATTCAATTTAACCTGCACCATCTTATGTGAAGGGGATGTGGGACAAGGGTCCCAGGCTACTCGACCAAAACATCTTCGATCCGAGCTTTTACTTATTTTCATACTTTTTTTCCCATGTAAATCCTGGTGTCAATCAATTATGCCACATAGTGAACTTCGATTTGACAGTTATAGACGCAAGTGTCAATCAACATGCTAAGATATTAAAAGTTGAAGATGAGTCATGAGACCCCTTATGAAATTTATATTTTATGAAAAAATCGAATTAAAAAAATAAAATGTTTGAATGTTTCACATTTATTCAATTAATCTCAATATTGATAATTATTAATCTCAACATTGAGCGTCATCTCTATCATTTTCGTATTTCTGTCGCCAAGGGAGGATATCGAAAAAAAAATTACAAACTTAATTCAATCTACGTCATGTTATGTAACACCTTAAATGCAAAACCATGTGCAAATATTTTTATTATTCACACACCCGTACCTCCACCCTCAGACTTCTACACGGAAAGAACGATTTTGTTAAAACAAAAAAAAAAAAAAAAAAAAAAAAAAAAAAAAACAACAACAACAAAAAAAAAATATTTGTGCCAAACAAATTTTGCCCCCACCAAATATTTTCTGTTGGACTGACAAAATCCTTTCATTAGTTCAATAAAATTTTATTGAACAAACAAAATCATTTGATCAGTCGAACCAACATTTGGTCAGTCCAACCAAACATTTTAGCTGGGGCTATATTAACTAAATCTTTTTTTTTTTTTCGTGTATGTCTACCCGATCTACCTGCTGATTTAATAATTATAAATTAAGAGTTGAGATTCAATAAAGGGTAAAGTGTTTTGAGAGGAATATTAAACGAAACCCTCTGTGCGAAATGTGATCACACATATCCACTAGTTTTTTTTTTACTTCTTTTTTATGATCAAATAATAAAACAAAAGTAAAAGTAAATGTTTTTCGTAAAGAAAATATTATATAATGGGAAAAAAAATATATAATTTTCAGAATAATTTATTACATTCCGAAAAATATTTAGAAAATGCAGCGGCCATTAATATTTAAAAAATACAGAAAAAAGAAATGATTTCGAAATCGAAGATAAAGAAGTCTTAATGCCATACAAGATGATATTAAGGTAATGTTGCGTAGAAATATTTGAAGCAATCTGAAATACATTCAGAGATTTCCTTTGCTTTTTATGTAGCTGCTTTAAAAATCGATTACATGTTTTTTATGTATCGCTATATAATTTGTAATATTTTAGAATATAATGTTGAAGCCGGTCATTATGTTTGTGAAAGGTTTTTGATATATTAAACCAATTAAAATTGAGAGTTTAGAGCAAATCGAAACATCTACAATTTTAAAAGAAAATAAAGTTACATTTATTAACCTACAATTTAAATAAAAATATATTAATTATTGATTTATTAAGAAAATATACAAATAATTTATGTAGAAGCCATTGTAATATTCCATACAACAAATCCCTGCCGGCTCCGCTACAGACACAGATAGATTTCGAAGCTAAGTAGTAATTTCACCAACAAAAACTAAATCAAGATTAGAAATTAACCCAGTTTAACAATGTTATCTGGCCGCTTTTGAGGAGTTTTTACATTTATTTTTCTGTAACAGTTGGTTTTATCGGAATCATGTTAAAGTGACTTATTTTTCCTCTACCTTTCCTCATTTTTATTTCTTTATTTCTTTTTTATTTCATTATTTCTTTATTTTGGCTGTAAGACTTTGTACTATCAAAAATTTCTTAATATAAAAGTTGTAGATAATATTAAGAAGATTTATAATACATTTAAATATATTTGATATAATGTGAATTGAGGAAGAATTTTTTTGTTCTTCACCCATGCCTTTTATTCGTTTTTATTTATTTATTTATTTTTGCTGAAATAGTCGGTTCTATCAAGAACTTATCAGTGTAAAAGTTGTATATAATATTAACACGATTTATAATATATTTAAGTGGATTTGGGATATTGAGAATCGACGAAGTTATGAATTTTTTTCTTCATAAATGCTCAATTTTTCGCCCCGTAATGCCATTTTTAATGATGTCAGGAATCTATCATACATAAATTTTTTGGCACTTTTTTCTAGAATTAATAATAACTTTAAACTGATTTCAAAATTATCTTTATTAAGAAATTATTGGGTTTTTCCTGTTTTCACAAAAACCGTCTCTGTTTCCGGTCCCTTCGAGCGATATTGCCTTAAAACGAAATTGACCGAGATTTTATATATCAGAGTGGAAGAGATTTCTGCAGAATTATGGAAGTTATCGTATCCATAAAAAAGTGATATATATATATATATATATATATATATATATATATATATATAGTTTTTTAATGGGTGTTGAGTAGGGTTGTAGGTTTCTCAGGTGTTATGAGCGGCGTAGATCTGCAAAAGTGTTTCAGAAGTTTCAACATATAGAAAATGTAATAGGTAGTACTTCTTACGAAATCTACCTAAAAACCATTGCAAATTCAGGAAAAATTATACTGTAAACACATAGATTATTTCTTATACAAGACATGTACAATTTAAAGTAAGACGCATGAAATAGTCCCTTGAAAACATTGAATGAATCTTTTTTATTTATTTTTAATCAAAAATTCGTAATGAACCAAATAATTTGATTATCGTTAAATTTTCTCATTTTTCCTTATTCATTTAAACTTCATAACTCATTTGAGCCAGATGTGTTTTAGGTGTATGGGCTTTGTTTGACTTATCTTTTACAGATAAAAATTTCCGAAAAGGCATTCGTAGCAAACCTCTACGTCATAAGACAAGACGAAATAATTTTGATAAAGTTTTATATACTTCAGGTGTCTCAACAAAACCATACATTCGTTGAAGCAGGTAGTTGATTTAATAAAATGTTATATTTTCCATTTGGTACTTATTACATTTCATTTTTTAAAAATAAAATATCTCGGTTAACCCTTATGTCAATGACCAAAATTTGCCCTCCTATCTAATAACCGGTATACCTGTGGAGCTGCAGCGATTTTAACATACGCGAGTCATAAAACACCCCTATTTCATACATTGTCCCTCTTTTAGGGATTGGATGTATTTTTGTAAATATTAATTTCTTCATGTGTGAACAATTCAAACAAAAACCACACATTAGAAATATGGAAACGAAATTCACATCCGTATTAGCAAGCAAGTATGTGTGTAGACGGATTACGGATTCTGCTTAGATTTATTAATTTTGACAACCAGAACACACGAGTGGAATGTCTTCAAAATGATAAATCTGAAACAATTGGTGATTTATGTACTATGATGAATCATAACCTATAGAAAAAGTACAAACCGACGGAAGACTTAAAAGTTGATGAGAAGTTATTTCAACATCGACGAAAAACAAGATTCATGCAATATATTCCGTCGAAACCAGCTAAATATGGGATCAAAATATGGCGGGTATGTGATGCAAATTATTATTAACATCTCAACGAAAAAATGCACAGGAAAAAAAGGTACAGACCGTGAAATAAATCAAGATGAAAGAGTTGTGATAAACTTCGCCACTCCTTTCAAGGACTTTGGGCGAAACATCACCATGGACAACTTTTTTCTTCTATTTTTTTGTCCAAGCATTTATTAGGTTGAGCAAAAAGTTCTGGGAAATTTGTGAAAGTTGCCTTGTTATGCGCAAATTAACTACAAAAGCAACAAGGACTATTATTTAAAGTAGAGACCATCATAGTCCACGACTTTATGCCACCGTTCTGCCAGATTCCGGATTTTCTGGCTAAGTTTGTCGCCGTTACCAGCACATTCATCCTCATTAATCTCATCGACGACTTTCAGAATTGTTAGGCCTTTTATCTAATAATGCCGGGTCAACACACGCAAATTATACTGTTGAACTTTTTTTTTGAGTCAGAGTTCCTGAACTCCTGTAAATATACCAATAATACTCCTATCTATCTATATTATAAAGGACAAACATATCTGTGCGTAATGCATACGTCATTTTGTGAATCTCAACACTTTGAATTTTGAAATGAAATTTCAGTTTTGCAATTTTCGCTACGGCAAATTTTTAAACTTCTAAACAGTTTCAATTTTTACACCGTCGTATAGGGGAAAAATGTACTTTTAAATGCAATTTGTTTGAAATCTCTATTTCAATTTATTTTTGAGATATTAATTTTCTTATAGTTTTTAGTACCAATTTTGTAATTGTAGCAACTCAAGTACTCCATTTCTATTAAAAGTAAAGTGAAAATAGTCTAAATGGTTTATTTATTTTTATTGATTATATCCTTATTGATGCTATTTTCACATTACAAGTAAAAGTAACTTTTTTTTCTAAATTTTAAACAGAAAATGACGTCAGCCATTAAGAAAAAAAAACACGCATTCTTCTTCATACATCAAAAAATTGAAGAAGATATTTCAATATTTTTAAATTACGCTGATACTGAGTTTGAGACGCTGGGCAAAATGATTATATTTAAAACAAAACGATCACTTTCTTTGATAAATCTAAATATTTGACCAATACTAAATGACCAATACTATGGCAACTAAAGGCAAATTTCTGAATGGTAAATTTTCGCGAGTACTGAGATTAGAACTTAAATTTTGTGCGAATATTCACATGAAAAGTTGTATCGGACAAACATGACTTTAAGTTTGGAAATACATTCATTAATAACGTATTGTGCTTTAAAATACTTTTAAATTGTGAATTCGAATGGTGCATATGTAAATTTTGAGCATGTGAAAATAACGTAGAGTTTACATTTTATGGGGAAAACTTTATGATGTGACAAAGCGAAATTATTTTGACTGATATTTATCCCGTAAAAGCAAACGTAAGAGCCTCAATTGATAACTTCAACATAATTACTCATCTTGATTACGTAGTTTAATTTTTCAATAATTTAAGCATTTGAAGTTTATGGAAATAATATTTTGGTAATTTTAGATTAAAAACATGCATTGTTTTAAGAGTTACAACCAATGCAAGGTGAATTTTTTATTGTAATTATTTTTGTAGGTTTATTGTAAATTCGATTTAACAGTTCCATTCTAAACATTTTAATTCGTCGAATTTCGACGGGTTCCAACTCGTATACGATACAAATTCTGGTAACTGTTAGATTAAAAATTTCCGAGAACTTTTTGCTCAACCTAATATTATAAGCAAACAACTTGGCGAAATTTGGGACTGTTTTTATAAAAACCTTAATTCCTCTAGGAGTATACATGTTATCCTCATATAAATGAACGCAGTATATTCCAATATGCCACTTATTAATAATCTGGAGTTTGAATGCTTTTGCTACATTAGTTTTTACAGAATTATCCAAAAGATATTCGTTCTTTTTCAATTTCCTGACGGTCTCCTATAGGGTTTCGGGAAAAAAAATCTTCTCGGAAATATATGACCTATACTATACTGTTTATACACCTGCAATTCCAGGTTAATTCCTTATGTATTTTTCTAGATATTTCACAAAAAAGTATAAAATCGGAAGTGACCTGTCACCTTTGGCCATATAGTGTATTAACACCATGAAAATGGAATGAAAGGAGAAAAAGGTACCCGTGTACCCAGTCATTGGCATAAGGGTTAAAATATCTTTGAATGTATGACTTGGTGATATTCCGAAGAATAGAGAAACATTAATGTATATGTTTAATCAGGGTTTGTGCGATTACAGGAAATAATAGCGTATTTTTTTGTACAGTAATATTTGCGTTGTTTATTAAAAATATGTCTGTCTTTAAATATTTCGACTTTTAATTATGAATTTTCGAGTGCCCTTATCCATAAAAAATACCCTGAATTTCCTGCGGTGTACGCAGGCTTTTGAAGTCAATTTTAAAGATTGAGTACCATTATTTACAGATTAAAATAAAATCATTTCAGTTTCATATCAGAAATTTTTACATTATTAACTAACTCGATTTTTCGCATCAATAATAATTACACAATTTATAACGAAAACTTTTTTTTCCATTTGCTGTTAGGTGCTTCTTTGAGACTATAATAAATTTCAGTAAACGCTGTTGAATGATCATGTTTTATGTGTTTATCTCAAGTACGTTGACTAAGGAGAGATATATTCGACCAATAATTGCATTTCTTAAATGACCTTCATAAAATCTTGTTAACGTAAAGAATTTCTTTTTTTTTTTTTTTTTTTTTTTTTTTTTAACAAAAAAATTATAATACAGAAGGCCTTTATATTTGGATATGAATACTTTGGTATCATATAATATGTTGCGTAATTCCTGATTACAGCATATATTCACAATTACTCGCATAACTATTTTTATGCTTTAAGTATTCCGTTCAGATTTGGTAAGTTTCAGTACATTTTAGAAAAAAAAATAATTATTAGATTTTCGGTAAATTTCTAATACGCATGAATTATTGCTGTATAATAGCTTATTTCTGTTTTTTACATTCATACATTATTTCTCCAAATACATAGTGAAAAAAAAATACTTTATGTTACTATAAAAACAAATTAATGTATTTTAAAAGCAGAAACGGATGTTTAAAAATACAAAAATAATACACAAAAAGCAGCAAACAGCTGTTTCGAATCCACATGCGAGATACTTTTTCAGTGAGATAGACAGGAAAACACAGCGTGCTAGATAAAACAAGGCCGGGCATAACGCCAGAGAGGGGTGGATCATATACACGATACGGTAGAGAACGCGCCAAAAGCAACAAATGAGAGGAAAGCAGACTGAAACAACTGTGTGGACAAAAAGCGAAATCCACCGGAGAACGAAAGAAAAGTAAAACAAAACAGGGAAATTAATGCTTCCCAAATACTTGGAAAATCAGAAGTACTACATAAGTTATTGACTAAGAAAGAGAATGTCTTTTTTTTTTTTTTTTAATCAATTGAATTAAAGTTCATGCACTCTACCAAATATATATAGTGCATTTATATATACATAAGAATGGTACAGTCGTGGAAAAAAAGTAAACACCCCTACTAACTCCTCAACAAATTACCGTAGACGAAAGTTACTGTTACCGAACGATTGGAAATAAAGTCTACTTTTAAATGACGTAAATAAAATTTGCTTAGGGAGCTATCTACATATTAAAACGAATCCAAATTTCATTTTTTTCAATTGCAATACCCAATTTTAACGGGATAATTCAAATCTTTGGTTCAAACTATGCCCAGACACGAAATTTCAAGTCATTTGAATTAGAAGTTTTTGAATTATAAACATTCAAAATTTAGTGTTTCTAATGTTAAATTATGTTTTCATATTTTTATTTATAACATCTGAAATTATGATCCTAATGTTCTAATTTTTTGTGTAGCAATAATACTAATATACCCAAACATAAATACGTTGAATTTGCAATTTTTATAATTTTCTGATATGAATTATGAATTATGAAATTAATATTTAAAAAAAAATATGAATTGCAACCTACAATTTTTTTGATGGATTCAGATTTATTAAGTCCTGCTTTATGGAAATCCAAAATATCACATTTTTCTTCCAAGTAGTTTTCAAATTATGCTTAAAAAACGGCAAAATGATGGTTTAAGGGGTCGTCTATGATAGAAGTGACTAAATATTTTGAAATTTCTTACGCTATCCTGTAATCTAATAGGCTTAATTGACAGCTTAAGGTGCCTTGATCAAGAAGGGAGCTCTCTCGGTTAACAATCGAGTACCGAACTTCAATTTTGATACAGCCCTTAAAATACACTCGTTTTAAAATAATTAATTTCTCGAAAACTTATGGTTTGAATTGGATATTTTTTTAGACTAATTGAAGGCTGTAGATTTCATTTATGCTGCCAGAATTGTGTACTGCTATTAAAAAAAAAAAAAAAAAGTTATGGTTCGTTTTAATATGTAGATGGCCCCCTAAGAAAATTCTATATACATCATTTAAAAGTAGACTTTATTTCCAATTGTTCGGTACCAGTAACTTTCTTCTACAATAATTTGTCGAGGAGTTAGTAGCGGGTGTTTACTTTTTTTTCCATGACTGTACATCAGGTTGTTTGTAATATAATATGAGATATAGAGGAAGGAACTAAAATATAATAAGTGGTATACTAAATAACTTGTTTTATTCAAAATAGACCCCACTGATAGCTGAACACCTGAGACAACATGTTTTTAATCCGACAATATCAGTTTTAAAGAAATTTTGGTTTTTTTTTTTTTTTTTTTTTTTTTTTTTTTTTTTTTTTTTTTTTGCAAAAAAAGGTTCTCTCTGCTTCTTCTGTTATTACTGAGCATTGTCCTTTTAAATTATTTATCAGGTGAATAAACATGAAAAAAATCAAAGTTGCGGAATTGGATTTGCAGAAAGATAAGTAGGAACACAAGAGGTGCAGATGATTCCTGTAAATTTGAAATTGATGTTGCTTTTGATGTTCCGTCGTTTCATTTGGTATGCAGGTAAAGAGAATCTAGATGGTTGGTCCAAAATGGTTGGTATAAATCAAACTGTTTGACGACATTCATAACTGTTTCTAGATGATTACTTCTGTAGTTTTTTTTTTCAAACTTCGTTATAATTATTTGAATATTTCCACCGGCTCTCTCTATTTCAATACTGTTCCCAACTCAGCGAAGGTTTGCTAATAGTTTCTTTACAGTAAATTGCGATGCTGTTTTTTGATACCGTTATTTGATTCTTATTTGGACAAACTAAAAGATTTCTGACTTGAATTGTACTCGTGTTGAAAATATTTTATAATTTGTCAATGGGAAGTGTTTTTGGAGCACAAAAATGAAATAATGAATTACTCTAACTCATGCAGTTATGTAATATTTTTAACACATTGACTGAATCAGCTGCATATATGACCACTGCTGTAATTGGACAGATCTATATTTACTAGAGTTATGTAGAACACGCCACTATCAAAAGTCAGCTATTATTCCCATCCCCATAAAAAATATTTTTTTAAGCATTAGATTTATTACCTATGAATTTATTGGATGTCTTACAATGTAAACATCCTTCCATTCAAGCATGTATAAATTACATGCCTAATTTATTATTTATTAATTTTATTCGAGTAATGTTGCCTTATGTAAAATCCGTTTATCAACTACGCAAATAACGTTATGTAGAGTTTAATGTCTTTATAAACATGTATTATACAAATTCTGGCTTTTGTGGCACATTTTTAAGTTCATTAATAAACAAGAGCAATATATAACGTTTAAATAAGGCCCGCACGTTTTAAAAGTGTCATTTAACGCAAAAAAAAAAAAATATATATATATTTTTAATATCGAAAAGATCACAGCGATCTTCAGTTATTGCTATTTAAATATTTTACAATTTTTGTTTCTGTAAACTTTCTTTAAGGGCAATATGCAATGGTTTTAAAAAGAAAATGTACTGCCATGTAAGCGAAAAAATTATCTATAAAATAGCGTATGAAAATTGTTCAAAATATTTAAAATACCATAAAAGGTTTCGCACTGCATTTTCCAGTCGTTTATTTAACCGAAGATTTAAAATAATTCATTTCGTAATCTAATGTAATACTCCAGTTTTCCCTTTTATTATACAAATCAGACTTGTCTTAATCCACATTTTACGTTACTTTGCAAAGCAGGCTTCATCATAGACCGTCATTCACGCTCATTACTTTGGCTCAAGGATATTACAATCAGCTTAGATGCATATTTGCAGGCTATTATTCCAGAACTTTATGGAAAAGCGGGAATCATTAGATTCTTGGAAGTATTAAAAAAATACGAAATGTAGTTTTAGGTCTGTTGGTGATATTAGATAATGTCAGACACAATAAACGTAAACAAGAAATTAATTTATAAATGTAATTTTCAAATTCGTCTACGTTGTACTACTTGTATTATTTAACGAAACAACCTAATTGATAATTCCTTAACTTGAAATACGACAAATTATTTTAAATTAGTAAATACTGATATTCTTTTATGTTTAAAGTTTGGCATACATACAGAATAGTTGAAAGAAAAAAAATAATAATTAAAAGAAACAATTGTCCTAATTAATATATTTCACAAACAAATTTTAAGATGATATAATAAACTTTTAGTGGCAAAAATGTTTCTGAAATTAACGTTTGGGGTTTATTTTGCAGCGATTCATCAGTTAATTCTAAAGTATTTTACACAAAAATACAATTTGATATAGCGGGTATTATTTTATTTTATTTTATTTTTTAAGATATGTTTAGAATCTTTCATCAATCACAGACGCATGTAATTTATAATAAGAAAGGTGTGCAGTTTTAGGTCTATTGGTGATTTTAGACAATGTCCGACATATTAAATATAAACCAGAAGTTAATTTAGAAACGTAATATTCAAATTACTCTACGTTGTACTACTTGTATTTTTTAACGAAGCCATTAATAAATCTTTAATTTTAAATAAGATAAATTATTTTAACTCAGCAAATACTGATATTCATCTATGTTTAAATATTGTCATACATACAGAATAGCTGAAAAATAAAATAATAAATTAAATAAACAAAAGTCCTGATTAATATAATTTCACAAACAAATTTTAAGATGATATCATAAACTTTTAATAGCCAAAGTATTTTACACAAAAAAGCAACTTGGTACAACGAGTATTATTTGCTTTTTATTAAGATATGTATACAGGATCTTTGATTAATCAGAGACGCATATGATTTATAATAAGAAAAGTATGCAATGTTAAAAAATAATAAATATATATATGATTCTTTTCCGAGTTAGATATAATCATGACTTTAATACATAATGACGTATCAAGAAAATAGTATAATCTAAACATTATTTTAACCCAGAAGCTAATACTTATGAATAAAATGACATTACGGAAATCATTCAAAATATTTATAACACATTTAACGGTGCGTTTTCAATGCGTTTATTTAACTCCAGCTTTACAACAATTCGTTCCAAAATCTCGTATAATAGACCAGTAATCTCTTCTATTATACAAATCAGACCTCTCTTAATCCAAATTTTAGGTTACTTTGCCGAACAGGCTTGAGCAGGAAACGTCATTGACGGTTATTATGTTGGCTCACGGATATTACAGTCGGCTTACGTACATATTTTGCTGGGTATTTCATCACTTTATGGAAACGCAGGAACCATTAGGATCTTGTAAAGATTAACGGAATTCAAAATTCAGTTTTACGTCCGTTGGGGATATTAGATAGTGTCAGACATATAAAATATTACACAGTAGTTAATTTAGAAATGGAGTTTGCAAGAATTAGTAGATATTGTTCTGCATGTATTATTTCTGTGAACCATTTTATTGATAACATTTTAACTAATGATTTAAGTAAGTATTGTAACTCGGCAGACATTATAATTTGAAGATAGGAATTTTTAAGTAAGAAATTATAAAATCTATTAAAAATAAATCATTAAAAGAATCGCAAAGTCTTGCTAATATTTTTGGCTTACTAATATTAATTTTAATAAAGATTTTAAAACTATATGGCCAGTAATGACCGGCAACTTTCAATTTTAGACATTTTGTCGAATAGATAGAAATATACTTGTCAGATTTATCTGGAATTTCAGGATTTAAAAAAAAAAAACATGTTTTACCTGATATTTATGAACGTCGATTTGATAAGTAGGACAATTAGGGGGACCATAAAAAAACAAAGAAAAACAATAATACACGGGATCACCCTGTAAAATAAAATGCACGAAATGATCTAATCGCTACACAATATAAATAAACAGAAATTATTCAATATGTGTATTAATTTCTGTAGGACTAGTACGTATATTAAGAGAAATATACCGATGAAAAAAAAATTAAAACTTGTTGCATGCTTTTTGCTTATAACACGCAAGGTTTTCAACCAAATTTAACGCCGGTTTCAGACAAATTGACAAAATATAGTAGAAATAATATAATGCAATTGGAATATAAATATATTAAATATTTTAGGAAATATGAGCAGTTGTATGAAATAATTTTTATCTGCGCTTACGCGAACGATAACAAGGATCGTTTTACATAATTTAACAGCCCACTCTATGGAGCAAATTATTAAAAATATCCAGTCAAATATCGTAAAAATTCGGAAAGATATCGGCTCTAGAGTGAGCTAATTTTTAGTTGTCCTCTAAAAGTAGCTGAATGATAGGGGATTTTCCACATATTGTCATTTTTTATTAACTGACTTTCAGATAAAAGTTAGTATTTAGTGACTATCAACGAGTAGATTTGGAAAAAATGTTTCGATTTTTATACTTCTTTTTATCTTGGTATAGGCTGGTTCTGGTGGTTATCTAAGAAGAACTAAAGCATCAATAAAAAATGAAAATTAAAAAAAAAATAATAAATTAACAACTTGTGGACAATCCCTTATCATTCAGCTAGTTTTAGCGAGCAACTAAAAATTAGCTCACTTTAACGCCGATATCTTTCGGAATGTTTACGATATTTGACTGTATTTTTTTAATAAGTTGCTCCATAGAGTTGACAGTTAAATTATGTAAAAAGATCCTTGTTATTGTTCGCGCATGCGCAGATAAAAATTACAATTTCATACAACAGCTCACATTTCCTAAAATATTTAATATATTTATATTCCAATTGCACTATATTATATCTGCAAATTTAATGGCGTTAAATTTGGTTGAAAACCCTGCATGATATACGCAAAAAACATGCACGATTTTTTTTATTTATTTTTTTTTAATCACAGTATTTCTCTTAATATACGTGCTATTCTCACACAAATGAATACACATATTGCACAATTTATATTCTGTAGCGATTAGATCATTTCGTGCATTTTATTTTACAGGGTGATTCGCAGTATTATTTTTTTCTTTGATTTTTTTTTGTTGGCCCCCTAATTGTTCCCCGTATCAAATCGACATTCATGAATATGAGGTCATACCTGTTCTACTTTTTAATCCAGAAATTCCAGAAGAATGTGACAAGTATATTTCTAGATATTCGACAAAACGTCTAAAATTGAAAGCTGCCTGTCATTAATGGCCACATGGTGTATAATACTATAGTAATGCATATTATTATAATTTAAAATGTACAATAATGCTATATATGAAAAGATTAACAATATCTGAGATAATATGTAAAAATAATAATATGTATAATGTTTATTCTATCTAAATACATATCTACAATACTCTAGAATGTAAATAATTCTCAATATAATATGAATTTAAAAAAAGGAATTTTTTTTTTAATGTATAGTACTATACTGCTATAGAATATGCACTGAAACTATAAATAATATAGTATAAAGTAAACTTTTTATTATTTGAGACCCATTTGTGAAACACAGTGGGTTAACCAATAAACCTTAAATTATCCTGATCATGTAAGTGTCAGATAATCGGAAGTCTAATTCAGTTTATTCGACTTGTTTATGATTAAAATGTCTTACCGAAAATTCAACAACTTATTTTTTCCGCCAAACGCATGGTTAAGTCATGAAAAGTAAATAATGGATAGTATATTGTATTTTATTTTAAAGATTCAAGAGAATACTATTTTATGTGAAACAAATGCTGGTGTATTCTCTATGAACACTGTTTCGTGCTATACTGAAAAGAAAAATGACAATTAGACGTTAACGATTATTTGAATTGCTTATTCTATTTAAAAACAAATCTGTACGGTTTTACCCCCATTCGCAGATGCATAATTTTTGTAAATGCACATAAAATTCATATTTTATTTAAAAAAGGAAACTTATAATTAAAATTTACACTCTCCGTAATACACGTTCTCATGAATATACACTATGACGCAAAAGTTTAGACAATGACGTCATTCAGCTTTAAAATGTAGAATTATGAAGTCAGAATTACAAAAACCTGTAAATATATTCAAAAACTGATTTAAAATGCTATGTACAAAAGACAGTCGTTTTATTTGCTATAATACTATTTTTTTTCATAAAAATTCAAATGTGCTTGTCGCAAAAGTTTAGACACTATTCTAAATTTCTTTGAATATTCTCTGGCATATGCAAATTTAGAATCGATGATGTCACAAATTTGGAGTACTTAAGTTCTGCAAACGATTGCGCTTCATAGCCGACATGCCGAGAGCTAAAGAAATTCAAGTGAATGGGGTTTCAAGGATTTGGCAGTTGAAAGGTGAAGGGAAGAGCGTTTCTGAAATTTCTGCTATTATTAATGGGTCAAAAAAATCTATTTATCGAGTTTTATCGAGTGGTTCCGAATATAAAGCAAAATGTCGGTCTGGGAGGCCACGCGTGACAAATGTACGAGAGGATCGCCTGATACAAAGACTAGCGAGTACTCAACAAATGAGCGTACGTGGAGTTCAAAGCTCATCGGGACTCTCTGTATCAAAGGATACGATTCGTAGACGAATTTTGGAAAAAGGAACAATCGTTTATAGCAAAATGCAGAAGAAACCAGCTCTGAAACCACATCATAAGTTACAAAGACTTATGTGGGCTCGAAAGCATATGTCATATGGAGAGAAATGGCAGTCAGTCATATTTAGCGATGAAAAAAAGTGGAATCTGGATGGTCCAGATGGTTGTTTATCGTATTGGCATGACTTGCGGAAGGAACCACGACGTTTTTTTAGTCGCAGACAAGGAGGGGGCTCGGTGATGGTTTGGGCAGCCTTTTGCTATAATGGACAAGTATCCCTGACCTTCACCAGTGGTCGTCAAACTTCACAGCATTATACACAGACATTAGAAGAAAACCTACTGCCATTTGCTGAGCTTCTAGGGGGTCCTCAGTGGGAATTTCAGCAAGACAATGCTTCAATTCACACTGCAAAACATTCAAAATCTTGGTTTAATTCCCATAATATAAGAGTTCTCGACTAGCCAGCATGTAGCCCAGATCTTAACCCTATAGAAAACCTTTGGAGCATCATGTGTCGCAAAGTTTATAGCAACGCTAGACAATACTCTTCTGAAAAGGAACTTAAGACATCTATTGAGAATGCATGGTACGATATCGATCCAAAAACTATGCAAGATTTAGTTTCTTCCATGCAATCTCGTGTATATGACATAATACATAAGCATGGATGCGCAACCAGGTTTTAAAAATTGTTTATTTCGATTTTATTTAATTTGTGTCTAAACTTTTGAGACAGCAGTTTATTTTTGTTACCATTTAATTTATTGCAATATGCACAATTCCACTTTTCTTTGTTATAAATATTGTTTATATGTACAGCACATTAATTTCAAGCAGTGATTTGAAAATTGAATAAATATTTTTCAAAGTATGTAAGAATTTCTTCATTGTCTAAACTTTTGCGTCATAGTGTATATATATATATATATATAAACTGTTTCTGAGATATTATGAAAATTTTAATTCTTATCGGTTTTATTATTTGAAATTCATTCCAGAGTTGTAAAATAACTATAGTTAAAAAATAATATGTAAACTGCATTCCTTCAATGTACATTAATCATCTCCGCATTAAATATTTGCAATATTGGTGTATAAAAACTGAATATTTCTCACTAAAAGTTAAAGGTTTTATTTATGAATTCTTATCTCATAGTTTTACCAAATCTTTCAGAATTGAAATTTGGTACATTCTTGGAATTGACTAAAAGCTTCTATCGAGAAACTACTGAATTCAACGTTTTGTTGGAACAAATTAATTTTAAATGATTGAAATAGTATAAAAATGTTTGTAAAATTATATTTATTTATAAGTTAACTTGAACCTTTTTATGGGTTATGGGATTTACGACATGTATTACATTTTAGCTATTAAGAAGATTTTTATATTTCAAGTTTTTGTTCACATTGACTATTTTTTTTTTATTCTCAGTTCTTAATAAAGAAAGCTAAATAACTCTCTATAAAATATGCCATGCCATTTTTAACTAAATGCAGCATTCATATATTATTTTTAATGATTTTAATTTATTTCTACAATATCTTGCATTGTTTTATGCTTGATATGTTTTCTTACCATTTAAATTGTTTAATTATCTTATTCAGGCGAACAATAAAAACTGAATAAACTATATGAAAAAAAATATTTTGTGAACTTATTCCTTAGTTTCATATTCTAGCTAATCATTCTTCTTAACATGTCGGGACAAAAATTTTTATTCATTCTTAAAAAAAGAAAAAGAAAACTTTTAAAATTGCTAACTATTCATAAAAATATATAAAACCCTGCAGAATGATAAGACTGTGTTATTTCAAAACATACGTAATGGATTTATAAATAACTAAATAAAGGCGGAGGAAGTAAAAGATGCCTAATCACTATAGGACAAAAAGTAGCTAAAAAAAAAAAAAAAAAAAAAAAACATGATATAGTACTGCAAAGCTTAAGGTAAGTTCTTTTAAGTAATTAAAATTTTTCAACATACAAGTACAATAACGGAAGGTAATCTTCACTTTAATTATCATTTCTAAACTCAAACATAACATTTTTTACGCATATAAAATTAATCACGCCAAACACAGACGGAAGATTTAATTACTGGAATAATTAGTTACATTTAAATTAAAATGTTTAAAATTATCTATCCAGGGTTGACTGTGTTGACAGTATTGATAAGATTAACTGTACTTCTTCGAACGCGAAATTAAAATAACTCTATAAATACACATTCGTTACTTTTTCACAAACAAAAGGACACCATATATAACAGATTTACACGTTTAAGACACTGGAGATTCCAAAAAACATATTTTTAGAAGAAAAAAAAATTGTCCGTCCGTCTGTATGTGTGTGTGTCTGTAAACGCTCTTTCTCCCGAAAAAAATTGAGATAGAGACTTGAAATTCGGTGTGTACTTAGGGAGTAATAATGGAAAGAAGCCTATTGAATATCAGTAACCTCGATTAACCGGAAATTTTTTTTCGGTCTCTTTAAATATTCGTTCTGATAAAAGGTATACATTTTTTTCGAAATTGTTTATTTGAAGGAGTGAATATAAAAGACAATAAAAAAACATAAATTTTGCATCATGAAGGAACTCGATCGAATAATTAGTTGCCGAGATATTTGTAGTTCTATTTTTCACACGCTTCGATTTTTCATGACCCTGTACTTCATTCAAATTTGAATTCAAAGATATATTTTAATTGGAAATGAGACGCTTAATCCGACGCAGTAAACTGTTAGTTAACAGGATTATAATTTTTCGAGTTATGAGGATGTTTCTTTTACGCAATTCGGTACTACTCGATTACCCCGCCGACCAAAAAACTATCGCCAAACTATAAGATTAAATACCAATAATGGCTTATCGTAAATATGAAGCATTTAATGACTCTCCATACCTATAAGAGGGTTTACCATAATGTGATTGTTGACAAAGTAATGTGATTTTAGTTTTAATCGACACAAAGCGCACATTCATGTGTTTTGTTGATCAGACCATTTATGAATTTCACTCACGTATGTGATTCCTACGCGACAAAGTCCCATATCTACTGGCAGAAGCAGAGAGAAAAAAGGACTTGGTTGAGAGCAAGGATTTGATTTAAACAAGGGTTTGGCTGAGAAGTTGCACGCTTTTTCACTAACGCTTGTAATTAAATTTGTATTGATTATTTAAGCCGTGATTCTCAACAAAGTAGAACTAGACATTATTTTATAACTTTTTGTTGCGGTTACCAGTGTGTCCAGTTCTTGGTATATGTAATTTTCTGTTTTGAAGTTAATTCTACAATTAATATTTCTTGTGATGCTACGTAATAAGTATATATTTATACCTCTTTAATAGCAATGGCAAATGAATATTATTATTATTATTATTATTTATTTGTTTTGTTTTTAAGAAGATCACATAATATGGACTAAAATTTCAGAAAACTTAGAAAATCAAATGCATAAAATATCTAAGCTCATTATGAGTATAAATTGCATGCAAATAAAAATGGTATGTCAGAAAGGAGTAATATTATATGTACAGCCTATTGTTGGGTTACTAATTTTGTAAAACTTTCTAAACATGTTTTTATTTACTTGTCATTTTTTATTGAAAGTTAATTTGGTAGAATTGTATTGATTTTAGTAGATATAAAATATTAAGGAACATTATACTTCTTATACACGAAATGTTTCATATAAAGCAATTTCTAGATTTATTATTCATACAGAATCAGCGTGGGAGTCTGCACACACATCTAGCATGTCCGATGTATTTCCATGTTATTCGGAACTAAATTTAGTATTGTTGTAAATTATCTACTTAAAATTAAGAGAAAACGAAGATTGAAAATTAATATAATTCAATTGAAACTTAATAATCATACATAATACTGGTAAAAAAGATGGAATAAATTATCAAAATAGATATATTTTAAACGTAAAAATTTCCTCACAAACCAATGAATGCTTTCTTTAAATCAGACAACTATCTGCTTACTTAATGCTAGTACTGCCATCTATTGACAAAATCTTGATATTTTAACTGATTTATTTCATGAGAAAATCCATTTAAGCGCACTAGGTCACGTGTCCTAGTTCAGTTCAGTATTTAAAAAAATATGACTTTTGAATCAACTGTCCCTTATAACTCATTCATGAACTCTTTAAACAAATATATTAATTTAAATTAGTACATTACTCCTCACTTTTTTCTTTTATAAACTTTTGAATTAAAAATGGAAAAACTTTATCAACGCATGAAGTATATTTCTAAATCGACTGCTGAAAATAAATTAATGAAGCAATCTTCAAATTACAATGTATGCTTACATGGTTGGCTTCTAAAAAAATATGTTTTGTTCCGCATTTTTCCCCGTAAACAGAGCTACGTAATATAATTAATCATTAATTAATTAGTAAATAAACAACTAATAATCGATAAAGGATGGTGTTCTAAATAAGTGAATAATATTACAGTGATGAAATGTTTTGAAATTTATTATTTCTTTAATATGTGTGTTCATGAACGAATTTGTACTCCATAATTCACACTCAATTAGATACTCTTAAGTAATTTTATATATATATATATAAATAATATATATATATATATAATATATATATATATATATATATATATATATATATATATATATTTTTTTACAAAATTTCCATAAGAAATTTTTCTCTCTTTTGTACATCTTAATATTTATTTTAAATCAAATAAAAATAATTTTATGACATATTACACCGTATAGCTTGATTAAAATTAATTCAGTATATATCATTTCACGTACAGCTGACCAAAGGTTAAATTCATTTCTAATGATATATGAGTATATTTAAATTGATAGTTCAGCTAAATTCATAAATTTACATTATAAAAAATAAAGCGTATATCTTTCGAATTTAAAATTACATTACATATCTGACAACTTCTGAATTCTTTCCTATATCAAGTAAAATTGTTTTGAACCAGAAAATGAATCTAAATCATGTTTATTGTATCTCTATTGCACATATGTCATCTCATTCATTAAGTAAATTTTCATGTTTGAAATAAATTTATTTAAATGAAAAAAAGTTTAATTTTGTATCTGTGTACCCATCTTGTAACAAATGCATTTAAAAGTTTAAATCAAAATATTAAACTAATTTCAGCAGGTTGTATTCAAGATGTCTGCGCCTTCCGAATTATCGTTAAAGCTGTTTCATTTTCTTACACTATATAATGTAATATTGAAAAAAAAAATAATAATAATTTCATGTAATGCGCAGTAATGCTATTATTTTCTGTGAATTGGTATATAGTTTAATTAAAGATTTAAAAAAAAAAAATACCTTGAAATGAAGCAATTTAACACTACTTCTACCACGATTTCGTCTATTCCAATGTCTACCAAATGTGTTTTATGACACTTTTACGTTTGAATGCAAATAATTGCCAAAGTTCTGAGACTTCAAATTATCAGTTAAATATGGATAATATGAGCATTATATTTATTAATACATTGATGCATATTTATTAGAGATTATTTAATGAAGTTATAAATTCTAGCTTAATTCAACAATCTAAAATATATAAATACACATAAATGTAATCAAACAAGATTTACGTCAACAGGAGCAATAATACAAAAATATTATCTTCTTCATTCTTTTAACTTTTATTAGAAAATCAAACCTTTCAATATTATTAACTCAACAAACTTTCAATCTCATGCATAAAAATTCAATCTCTGTAACAAGAAAAACAACAACAACAAAAACAGTAATCATAAAAACAACAGTGTAATAATTTTTTTCCTTATTCAATACCACATGACATATATTATTCATACACGAATGAAAACAAAATTCATTGAACACCAACTGTATTGAACCCACTACCAGAACTGGAGAACAAAATGCGTTATTACATTTTAGAACTATCCAACAAACACAGAGCTAACGGTAAGCAATTGGCCGACAGCCGCTTGCCACTGTCGGCGGTATTGGCACGATACCGGTTGCGGCTACCGATTCCGTATCTATTTCATACGCTGCGCGAATGCGACCCGATTCATGAGGCACACAGCCGGTCCAATATACGCAGAAAACTATGCGGACAGAACGCCGATAGCTAACCATACGAATGCCGGCTTCAGCCCGACGTCAGCATCAATTGAAAAAAAAAAAATCTGTTTTGATGGCCCATCGTGGAATACATATTTGAAAGGAATGTGTTTCGGCGCTGGGAGAGGATGGGTTTGATCCGAAGCACGCAAGGACAGGAAGTAGACGCCTTAACCACCTGGACACTCGGAGTTGATCAGGGGAGAAATATATGACGTAATAAAGGAAGACATATCGATACGCAATGGTTTGTCGTTGAAGGTAAATGGTAGATAGGAAAATTAGAATTTTGAAGTGTTTATATTTTATATATATATTTTTTTTAATTTCTCTTACTGTTTATTTGTCTTTTATTTTATATGACTTACGCGCGTGTATTTAAAAAATGATTTAATATTTAAATGAATGAAATAAATATCATAGCGAATTCGTTAAAGCAAACAAATTTAAGAATAAATTTTGTAATTGTCTTACGCGCGTGTATTTAAAAATTAATTTAATATTTAAATGAATGAAATAAACATCTTAGCGAATTCGTTAAAGCAAACGAATTTAAGAATAAATTTAAGAATAATTAAGATATAGATATAATTAAGAATAATTGTGAATACATATAAATTTAAGAATAATTAAGTATTAAAAAATATTTTTTGAGGTTTTGTACAGTTAATAAAATTTTCTTATTAGGAATTATAATGAAACTACATGCGTTACGTTAATTTATAAAATAAGTATTTTTAACGCGGAAAAAATTATTTTAGTAAATAAAAAGTTGGTAATTAATAACTTTTAATTAGAATAAGAAATCATTTTATGTCGTTTTAATGATTTAAAGTTGAACATATATTTATTAAGTATGTTGTAATATTAATTTGTTATTTATTAATATTTTTAATTTAAAAATAAAATAAAGTATTAATTTACTTTATTTTCTTTTGAAATATAATTTTTAAATGGGGGATATTTCTGAATCTTTCTTATAAATTTAAGAATGCTTATTACATAAAATAAGCGAATTTCAAAGGTTTTTATCTTTAGGAATTATAATGTAATAAAATGTGTTAATTCAAGAAATATATATTTGTAACATAGAAAAACTAGTTTTAATAAAAAAAAATAAATTAGTAATTAATCACTATTAATTAGAATAAGAGGTCATTTTTTGTCATATGATCATTTAATATAGACTATATTTTTAGTGATTATGTCGCAATACTGATTATTTTACTTATCAGCATTTTTTAATCATCAAATAAAGTTTAGTCAAAGTTTAATAAAGTTTAATCATCAAATGAAGTAGTTTTTTTTTTAGATTATTATAGCTTGCGAAATAATTTTAAAAACTTTTTTAATAATTTGATTTTAAATAATACAGAAACATAGCCATTGCTTTTAAAATGAATATACAGTTAGAAAATTATTAATTTATGAAGTTTTTTTTTCTAAGATTAATTTTATAATGGATAATAATTTTAAGGAGCGATTTAATTTTTTTTTTTTTTTTTGATGATTCAAATAATTGTAAATCCTTTTTAAAATGAATTCAATAAAAGCTTTTTTTAAATAAATAAATATATGCTACTTTTGAAAAAAAAAATTGTTTATCACTGTTAGAATTTTATATGAAATACCTAAAATATACCTATCTTATCAAACTCAAACTCAAACAAAATTCAGAAAAATGGAAAAAAATGCCGGTTAAGACTGAAAATTCCGAATTCGGGCCGATGCTGAAAATTTTTTCGGGCCACTAGCAGAAATCACTTATCGGTCCTGCGTCACTTGCCGATATATCGCCATAAGGGTACCGATTACGGTAACCAGCTGTCTAAAAAGCTGATTCTTAAGTTTCAGTTGCCGACATGCCGCCGACATGCTGCCGACGCTTCACCCAAACCACTGTGCCCATGCTGACTCTTAACCGAAACTGCCGGCTGCGGTCCGATAATGTGCCGAAAGGTATGCGTTTGCTGAGTAGTCACTGCAATGATCTACACTAAAATGCAACATAGCGGAAAACAAACGAACATCAAAGTTATGCAGCAACTCATGTATTTTCCGTTACAATAAAAGTTATGAGCTAAGTAGCATTAACTATATTTTATCATTACGCTTTAACGAACAACTCTTTCGTTATTTCACAAAGCTTATTACTTCTTTCAACTTTATCGTAAAATTAAGTAATTTCACATAGTATCTCCGCAATAAATCTTGGGGAAATTAATTTAAAAAAAAATAACAATATTTTATCTTCTATTCGTTTAAGCGTATTGTGAAGATTGAGTTAAGTTAGCACGAAAATGTTTTAACACTTATTGATAAGATAAAATCGTCGAACAAAATTTTAAAATC
Source organism: Maratus speciosus (assembly GCA_963932465.1). Classification (NCBI taxonomy): domain Eukaryota; kingdom Metazoa; phylum Arthropoda; class Arachnida; order Araneae; family Salticidae; genus Maratus; species Maratus speciosus. Next base: position 536,484,903 of record OZ010786.1, on the reverse strand, counting down.
ATTTTTTTTAGTTCTAAAAAATACGTAATAGCTTTATTATAGAAAATAATATTTTACATAAGGTATAGTTATAAATATAATGTGTAGTAACGATGATACTTTAGTTCAAATTTTGGAAAGCAAAATACAAACGCTGTAAGCATATACAAATTTTTTTATGCTGAAGAAATTTAATGTATTTCTGTAGTAAACCATAATTATTGTCGTGGGGTTACAAAACTCACTTTCAATGCAAAGTTATTACATTCTTTAATCTTGTTCACGTAACATCAGTAAAGATAGTTTGGTTTTCATAAACAAACTTCAAATAGAACGGTTATTTTCATGCAACATTTTCTCTTTAAATTCTCCTACCGAATTCCCTATTCTAATACGTTACTATCTTACCGAGAAGCGTTAGAAAATGAAAGCTTATATTTAAAAAGGAAAAAAAAATGTACCATTGATGTTCCTACTTACGTTTTCATCATTTTAGTAATGAAATGTTAGAAGAATGCAGTATAATTATATGAGGGGCTCACAGCCATAGTAGACAAAGTCCCTTTTTGAAAAAAAATTGAGATAGTTCGTTTAGAACGCGCATAAAATCTGTTTTTATCACACCCAAAGTGAACCGAGTCTGTAATCAGATTCTGTATATGATAAAGTATGTGGAAACAGGCTTGGTTCACTGTGGGAGTAGATGTTTAATTATATGAGGGGCTCACAACCAAGACCATAGACCAAGTCCATTTTGGAAAAAAAATGAGATAGTCCGTTTAGAGTGTGCAAAAAATCTGTTTTAATCACTCCCACAGTGAACCGAGTCTGTAATCATATGGTATATATGATAAAGTATGTGGAAACTGGCTTGGTTCACTGTCGGAGTAGATAAAACGGACTTTTTCCTCTTCTAAATGGAATATCATATATATATATATGTGTACATATTTCAAAATGGACTTGGTATACTATAGTTGTGAGCACCTCATATAGTCCTGGTGTATCAAAAATATATAAAGGGTATGTTTTAAAAATAAGTGACTGTAAAAGAAATAATATTAATTATTCATTAAATTTAAAATATATATTCTTTATTCACCGAGATTTTATTTTGTTTTGAGAGATAAAACACCTGTTCACTGTTATATTTTTACCCGTTGCCAACAAGGGTTATGTGTTTCACACGTATCTGGGTATACGGACCGCGAAACATCCCAACGGCTGGCTGGATTTGAATGAATGATGCCCTATTGATTCGTCTTAACCGTCCGATGGTTATAGGCTAAATTTTGTTTTTATAAGTTCAAAATGGCGGCCGTAAAATACAAAATGGCAGTAGAGACGAAAAACAATTACCATATTGAGTGGCATATCATTGGATAGGTCTTTAAAAATGAAGACTGTGTTTCATTGACTATTTTACAATCAGAAGCTCCATTTAAATATTGCACAACCTAGAAGTTGTGTATGTAGGTTATCTAGCTTTACTTCAACACTAACCATCATAGACATCTATACGCCTTATCAAAGCCGTGTTTATAGTTAGGAACTAACAATTAAACACAACGTAAAAGTCATCAATACAAGTAAATAAAAAAAATTAGGTAAGTAACATAAAAAAAATAGTTTTACATCGATGATAAATAATTAATTATTTCGCAGTCGGGTTTTTTAATTTTTTAAATTTAATTTTTACTTCTTGTATATGTATTTTAACTGTCTTTTGTATGTTTAGTTGCATTCTAATTGACACTTAAGGGATACATTGTGTTATTTAGCTGAATCATTGAAAATGTTTGATAATAAAACCGGCAATACATATAGCAACGGATTATTTCATTTGAAATAAAAGTTACGAGCTAAGTAACATTACCGATATTTTGTCATTACGTTTTAACGATCATCGTTTTCGTTATTTCATAAAGTTTATGACTTGTTTCAAATTTATCGGTAAAAATACGTAATTTCGCATAGTACATCCACAAGAAATCTTGAGGAATTAATTTTAAACTGAAATTTAAATATAACACTTTTTACTTTGGTTTTGTTTAAGCCTATTGTTAACATTGAGGTACGTAGCATGAAATATTTTTAACACCTATTGATAACATAAAAAGCACGAATGAAAAATTAAGACAAAATACTTTTATTTTAAAAATTTAGTATTCATTAAAAAAAAAATAATAATATCCATTTTAATTCGCTAAAAATCGGTGCTAGCTTTTAATATAGAAAATAGCACTTTATTAAATTTTACATAATGTGTAGGTATAAATATAATGTGTAGTAATGCTGATACGGCAGATTGAATTTTGGAACGCTAAATGCAAACGCTTTAAGCAAGTTTTTTTTTTATGTTAGATAAATTGGATAAATTTAACGGATTTTTGTAGTGAACCATAATTATTGTCCTGGGGTTACGAAACTCACTTTGAATGAAAAGCTTTTACCCTATTTAATCTTGTTCACGTAACATCAGTAAAGATAATTTGGTTTTCATAAAGAAACTAGAACGGTCCTTATCATGCAACATTTTCCTTTTAAATTTTCCTGCCGAATTACCTAGACAATTTTTTTCTTTATTATTCCGAGAAACGTTGGAAAACGAAAGCTTAGACTTGAAAGGCAGAAAAGTTTCCTTCGATGTTCCTTCCTCATGTTTTTCATCATTTTTGTAGATAAATTTTGGAAGTAAACAGTGTAATTATATAGTTCTGATGTCTCGAAAATGTATAAAGGTTACATTTTTGAAACATTGTGACTGTAAAAGAAATAATATGGTTTTTTGCATACATTGAAATAAATTGTATTCTTCGGCATTATAGTATTTGCTTTTGAGAGAGAAAATTGTTTGAATTAATTATTACTATAATTTATATAATTGAAGTCTAAAATACATGTCTGCATCCTACTAAATATATAGGGGAGTAGGGGGATGAATGGGACAAGGGATGGATGGGACATTCTCAATATTTGATAAAATGAATGTTTTTCGTACTTGATTTCTATTATCATATATGGCCATAGTTTGCTTTAGAACAAAAAGCAAAACCACATGGCTCTTTTCATCTTTTTGCAAAATTGCATTTTTTGAAACTGCTTAAAAGTAACTTTTTTTTTTTATTTGATGATGTCAAATATTTTATACAATATAAACAAATAAGGTCTGTTGTACTTATTTATTTGAAGGTTCAATATTGCTAATTTAAATGAGTTCATATTAAACAATGTGACGAAAATATTTCTGAGGCAAAATAGCGGACAATTGAATCTATGTATCATAGGGATGATTGGGACAATTTAAATAGGGATGAATGGGGCAGACTTTTTCATCCCTAGATATGTTAAAACATTTATTTATTAACAGAAATTTTTATATAGGTTTATAAATTAATGATTTATGTTAATTATTTCTATTAAACTGTACTCGTATTATATAGATTGTTTATTGTTAAAAATTATATTGAATCTTAACTATAGTATTGTAATAAAGGTTAAATAGTTTATCAAAGAATTGCTATTGAAACATTATCAAAATAGATAAAATTGTTAAAAGTAGTATATGTATATTGATCAGATGGGGTAAATTATATTGAATTTGAAACTTATGCCTAAATAAATTCCCCACTCGCACCTCCCCTAACATAATTTCATTTGTGCATGATATCAAAGATACATTGAATTAATATTTATTAATAAGATGTGAATGAAAAATATTGACTATGCCGTATTTCAAAGACATTTTTCACTTTCAATTCATATCTAAAATGTTACGTAAGTTGGAAAGGGGAACATATAGACAGTCTAAGTTTGCATTACAAGTTAAAACTACAATAAAAGAAGTGATTGGCAACGCTGAGATATAATAGCCTTATTATAAGATCATATTTTACAAATATAAATACAGCAATGACAGCAATGACCACCTAGGGAACTCAGATTTCGCTTTAGAGTGTTAGTGCAATCCCGAGGGGTAGACCACATCCACTCCTCCCGACTCTCAACCAGAGTCTGAGAGGAAGCGTCGGGTCCCTGATCAAGCTGCTGAGATTTATTTCGGTTACTGTGAGATTTACAATTACAATCACAATTGGTTACCCAATTTTTCTGGGCGAACCGAAGATTTCACATCGAGATATAATTATACTGCTTTTTTAACAGTACATGACTGCATGTAGTGATTACATGAGGATCATTTTACCTAATGTGATTGCATAATTGTTTACAATTTTCTTGGATATATGTACGTCACTGTACATTAAACACACAATATTTAACAACATTTAAGTTTATAATTATAAATTTTAACTAGGTAACATTGAATACAGGGAGAAATATATTTGTGTCCCATCCATCCGTATTAGTGTCCCATTCATCCCTGCTATAGGTATGATTGCAACAGAGAGTAACTTTTTTTTTAAATTTTATAATATTTTACTGTATAACAGTAATCTAGACTAAATATGGTGCATAGATTTTGTGAAATACCTAATGTATGAAATGTGATATATAATATTGATAATAACTTTTAAAAACTATTAAAAATAAACATTTTTGTAAAAATGTCCCATTTATCCCCCCCCCCCCCTCCCGTACTAACAGAACTGCGAACATCATGGTATGCAGTAATAAATATAAGAAGATTTACAGTACTAATTTTGTAAAAGCATAAATAAATCATAGTTGCGTAGTGGTAAATGCGTCTGACTGCAAAGATGCAGGTCCATCTTAAATTATTTTTTATTACATGTATTCAATTAGTAAATAAATAATAACAGTTTTAAATTTACAAGTTGGTGAAAAAATGTCCGGGACAGAATTCGAACCAGGGCTGTCTTGACTGAAGCCTCCAATGATGTACTAAGTGCACCATCCCACATCCCGGGCGAATCTGGAGAACCAAGTCACCCTACAAATCTTTAACAATCGCAGCAGATTCTCTTGAGCTGATTCAGCTATCAGACCAGTTGCTGTGATCGTTAAAGTCTTGTTGGGTAAATTAATCATAGATTAGTCCCCCATATTGTCCGGCATGGTTCTGTTGGTAAAGCATTGGCGGTTTTAGCCAAAACATCCCTGGTTCGATATTTTCACCCACTTGGAAATTTACTGCTGTTACAGGTCCAGAGGTTGTTCCCGAATCCCCAAGGTCCACTTAGCCTTTCATCTTTTTGGGGCCGATAAACTGAGTACAAAGCTTACTTAAGAACTGAACTCTGGTGGTCGCGTTTTAAGCTGATTAATTGACTGGAGCATATGCTTTATCCTCAGTGCCTATGTGTAGAAAACACGATTTGGCGCTTTGGTCACTGATCCGTAATGGAAAGCAATTACTTAGGTTTATTTTCTTTAATAAATAAATTACTTTTATTACATGTTTCAGGGTCACATCCAATTTTTAATAGTTATTAATATATAAACGAGTTAAAGCCATATGGAAATAGATGGAAAGTTATATATTTTTCGGCCAGACACTGGCTTCTAGCATAGTAAAGACGTTTAACAGCATTAAATTATCCTAATTGAAAAACGTGACGATATATTTCATATTCATCGGAACAAATACGTATCATGCTGACGTTATGTATACTCATATGTAATCCTATTAAACTAATATTGTAAGCGGATGTAGTGTTTATTTTAATATTCCGAATTCATTTTTATATGCACTATTTTGAGGTCAAACTTTTTGAAATTTTAAAATTCTTGTTCTATACTTTATATGTTGATGATGTTTATTTCCTGGCTGAGATGAATTCGGATATTAATCATATTCTCTCTATTATGAATTCCATTGATCCCGGCATTCAATTTACTTCTGATTTTGAGGCCAATAAATGTATTTCTTTCCTGGATGTCCTTGTTATTCGTTGTGAAAATAGCTTTCAGACTACCGTCTTTCGTAAACCTTTTGCTGTCAGTCTCCCACCTCACAGGTATTCTTCTCATCCCCTAAACAGAAATTTGCTGCTTTAAATACTTTTGCTTTTCGGGCTACCAATATTTGTTCCCTTCGCAGTTACTTAGTTCTGAACTTAATTACCTCAAAGCTATTGCTTTTGATCGTGGGTATTCCTCTAATATTATAGATTATATTTATAATAAATTGACGAAACCCGTCCATTCTGAAAAGCATTCTAATTCCAACTCTAATACTTGAGTTGTGTTGCCATTTTTTCATAAAATCAGTCAGCAAATTTCTAAAATCTTAAGAAGGTTTAATTTTAATGTTATTTTTTCGCCTGTTAATAAAATCTCTTTTTCAAATCTCAAGCACCCCATTGATCGCCTAGATAACTGCAGAATTTACCAAATCTCTTACCAGTGTGGTCTTTCTTATATTGACCAGACTAAACGTGCTCTTAGATTTTGTTTAAAAGAGCATGAAGGTTATGTTAAAAATCAGGAGCTTAAACGTTCTTCTACTGCTCAACAATGTTGGTCTTTTCAACATAGGTTAAATTTTTCACAGCCACCATTATTCAAAAATATTCTTCTAACCTTGGTCTTCATTGTTGGGAAGCTTACCACATCATTAAAAATTCTCACTCTTTATTCAATGACTTATCTAGTACTCCTGATTTTCCAAGTATTTGGAAAGCGTGAATTTAATTTCCTCCTTTTTTGGGTTTCTTTTTCTCTCGTTTATCGGTAGATGTCGCTACTTGTCCCCTCATTCGTTTCCCCTGCGTCTCTCTCATTGGTTGTCTGTGGCGCATTCGCTTCCCGCAACGGGTACATAAGCGTACATAAGTCTTCGTCATTTTGCCCAGCCTTGCTTTTTCTAGCACGCTGTGTCTCGCCCTATCTTGCACTGAAGAAGAATCTCGCTAATAGATTCCAAACAGCTGTTTGCTGCTTTCATGTACTATTTGTGCATTTTTAAACGTTGGTTTTTCTTCTTTTACATAGACCATATACTAGGACACGCTAAAATTCTCTACAACATCCGTTTATTGGTGGAAATTGCTGGATGGAAATTTTCAACTGTACTATGCGTTTAACTGGGCTAACTTTTAGCATACTATGAAGCAAGCATATCTGGAGTTCATATACATGGCTGCAAAAAGTTTTACAATTTAACGACTTTTCATGGTAATAGCAATTTTCGTTCTTGTTATTTCAGAAAACGTTTTCAGATAAAGTGAAAAAATTTAAAAAAAATCCAGTTACATTAAAAAATATATTAAATTATAATAATTTGTAATTTAAACTAAAGTAAAAGTGTCATATACTTATAGGGATAATTTATTAGTCTTATTGCAATGGAATTAGATTATTTTGTCTGATTGTATTGCATTTTTATATTATTTTTCCTGATTCATTTAATATTTTAGTAATAACGAAATTTATTTATGTTAATGAGGTTTGATACATAATGTTCACTAAAGAAAGCTGCTTTAAAGGGTCATTCAAAAATTATCTAAATGCGGTTGTTTAAACTATTTACAATTACATTAAGCATTGAATTATAAGTTATTGGCATGATATATTATGGTTCAAATTATGCCAAATGTGAAATCGGTGAGTTTTTACGGTTCCACAATGAACGAATGATTTGTCTATCGCCTTAAAACTTTTTTCAAATTTCCACGTCAAAGATTAGTAAAATTTTTAAATTTTAATATTTATAAGTGCAATCTAAACAGATACAAAAGAAGCAAAAACATCTTATTTTTAATTTCTTTTTTAATGATATAATAATCATACGATAATAAAAGTAAATATTTTTCTAAGTTCCGATCAAAGAAAATATTATATACAGGGAAAAAATAATTTTCAGACTAATTTATTACTTCCCGGAAATATTTAGAAAATGCAGTGACCATTAATATTTAAAAATATACAGAAAAAAGAAATGATTTCGAAATCGAAGATAAAGAAATCTTAATGTCATACGGAGGGATATTAAGTTAATGTTGCGTGGAAGTATTTGAAGCACTCTGAAATACATTCAGAGATTTCATTTGCTTTTTATGTAGCTGCTTAAAAATCGATTTTATGTTTTTTTTTTATGTATAGTAATATAATTTATAATATTTTGAAATATAATGTTGAAGCATGTTATTATGTTTGTGGAGGGATTTTTATCTATTCAACTTAGTGACGTTAGACGTTTAGCACGAATCAAAACATGTATAGTTTTTTTAAAAAAAAGCCGTTTCATATATTAAATTGTAGTTTTAATTAAAATACATTAAATGTTGATTTATTAAGAAGGTATACAAATAATTTACAAGAAGTGCATATAATCTGTCCTTATTACATTATGCATTAAAAATTAAAATGTAAACAGATAGGGGAGACTAGGGTGGGTTAACCCACTTTTTACAAAATGATTTTTTTATTTCTTTAAATAGTGAACGTAGAATAAAGTTTTATCTATCACTTTATTCGTTACACAATCAGTTATCAAAATAAAATTGCTACATAAGTGTAATGTATAAGAAATTTGAAAAATGATTAATTTTAATTATGAGAAAATAATGGGTCAAGGTTTGCCACATATGGGAGGGTTGACCCACTACATGGGAGGCTTGACCCACTTTGTTCTATACTGAAATATTTGCGAAGATAAATAAAATCAGTTTAAAAATGTAAAATAATGTTATGCCTCATGCTTTAATCGCTATAAAAAATATTTTTGAAAATATGATGCTTAAACAAATATATTTACACGCAATCACAAGTCAGAAGAGGAAATTTTTGTTTTAAACAGGATTTTGTCTGGGCAGGGATAATTGTGCATCAGGAATAAAGACATTTTAACATTTGGGACAGTAATCCGTCAGAGACAGGTTCCCTTTTCATTGGATTTCATGTATTATTATGTCCGGATTTATGAGCCACTTTCCGGCTTTTTTATCTACTATTCCTACTTTTTGTGACACTCGACCTGATAACTCTTGTTGTTTCATAATTTTGCTTCATCTCACTGTATTTATCCTGGTGAATTTTGTCTACATACCTTCCTAAAGGTTTTCGATCAATGCGATGTTGTTTTGCAGCCACATGAGCACTTATATTATCATTAACATTTTTTAATCCTTTCGGGTGTTAATTAGTACTTTCAGTACTAAAATGTTGAAATAAATGAGTGGCACCGGATTTTACGAAGAAAATTACTTGTAAATAGGAAAAATACTATATTTAATATACTTATTAAATGGAAAAGATTTTAGAAAAAGTCTGGTGCCATTGTGTCGTTTGACATAAAAATTAAGTGGTATCATAAACATAGCACTGACCAAAAAAGGTTAAGACTGCTTCTTTCATACTTTCGAGTCCGTTCTATACTTTTACACTTTTTCTATTCACCTAGTTACGTAATTTTTTAATTTATAAAAGTTCCTACCAACTTTCCCATTTATATTTCATTATCATTTTTCTTGCAGTGGATACTATAGCAATTTTTCACTCCTTTCTTTAATCAGTTTTAAACCTTTTCTTTTCCATCACCTTATTTTACTGTAGCTTTAAAGAATAAATTTACATTCTTTTATATATGCAACCATTAACCTTTCATTATACATAGTGTATAATAACAAGGTTTCCAAAAGCACTCAATTAAGGGAGACTTGAGCATCTGGTCAACCCTCCCTCACATTGACTGCGTCAAGAGTCCCCACATAGTCCTTTTCTAAACAATAGCACATTGCTATTTTAAGCCTAACTTACTGTACACTTTTTATGCATGGATCGAAAGCTCGATATCTCTGCATTACGTAAAACCTACTTACTTAAATTTCTATGATACATTTTATCTGAAATAAGCTTACAAAATATTTCGAAAAGACACAACTTTTAGGTTGAAAACGCCTGAGAATTGATTTTTCTACGACTTTTTCTATTATCTGTATTAATCAAAACTGTTGTTTGAACATTCCATTAGCTTTGGTTGACATATATAGATAAAACTATGAAATTCTTTTAAATATGAAAACTGATGAGTGGATCAAGTCTTCCATATGATCAATCCTCCCTAGTCTGACCTATATCATTTTTAATTCACGACCTGTACAAGCTAAAATACGACGCTTGAAATAATCATTTGGAAATATTGAATCAATATTTATTTTTAAATGAATCAAATACTTTTTTTCTCGTCACAGTTTTTCCCTTTTACTTATTCATTTAAACTTTATAACTCATTTGAGGTTAATGTATTTTAGGTGTATTGGATCTGTTTGGTTTAATCTTTTCCGAATACAAATTTCTGATAAATCATTCTTAGCAAGTGCTTACGTCTCAAGATAAGACGACAGTATTTTGATATTACGCAGGGGTCTCAACAAAGCCAAAAATGTCTTTAACTAGAAAGTTTATTTAATAAAATGTAGAATTTTCTATGTGTCACTTATTATACATAATTTTTTGAATTAAAATTTTCATTCAAAACACGTTTGATGTGTGTCATATTCCGGTAGAATTGAGAAATATTGATATCTATGTTTAATCATGGATTGCACGATTCAGTGGAATAATAACGTATTTTTTGTATATAAATATTCGCCTTATTTGTTAAAAAATATATATGTGTTTAAATATTGCGACTATTAATTACTTAAATTATGGTATTCAAATCTCTTAAGTCTCCTAAATTCCTTTTTGTGTACGAACCCTTTTAGACTCAAATTTAAAGTTTGAGTCTCATTATTTTCTAATTATTTTAAAATGTTTTCAAATTCATTTCAGCCATTTCTACGTTATTAAAAATCTCGGTTTTTATTATATTTATTAGATACAGGATTTCTAACGAAGCTTTTTTTCGATTTGCTGCTTCAAGACTATAATATATTTCAGTAAACGTTATTGACAAATCAAGTTTTTTTTTTCATGTGTCTAGCTCCAGTAAATTGAGAAAGAAAAAATATATTTTACAATAAGAGCATCTTCTAAATCTTCTTCATATGATTATTATTAATGTAATGTATATATTAGAAAAAATAAAGATAATAATATCTAAGACATTTATATTTTCATATGGATACTTCCATACTATATAATGTATTTCGCAATGTCATAATGTAATACAGCATATTTTCCCAATTAATCGCATGGCTAAATTTATGTTTTAAAAATTCCATTCAGCTTTGGTAAGTTTCAGCATATTTTTGCAGAAAATATACTGATTCGCTTTACGGTAATGCCTGATACGCATGAAGTATTGTGGTAAAATTACTTAACTTTAGTTTCATATGGTTGGTTAGCAGCTTTGGTAAGTTTCAGTATATTTTAGAAGAAAATATACTGATTCGCTTTCGGGTAATGTCTGATACGCATGAATTATTGTGGTAAAATTGCTTAACTTTGGTTTTACATTCCCAAACATTTTCTCAAAATATGCAGTTGAAAAACATTTTATGCTCCTCTAGCTACATATACAATGTATCTGTGTTAGGAAAAAAAATTCAATTGAATTAAAGTTCATGTACTCTAACATACATAATATATACATTCTGAGAAGTATGTTTTTTAATGGATAATTTTTTTGTCCTAAGAGTAAAAAATATAAACATATGTAAACGGATTGAAGTATAAAAATAACAATATCGTAAAACAATTAGATTGGTTTACATGGAATGACGGATATACATAAACATGTTTCAATTGTTCATTTGCATGTGATAGCAGCAGATTACTTAATCCAAAATTATTTTACCAATAAAGTTGGCCAAGAAAATAATAATATTATCAATTCACACTCATGAAAAAATTTACTCTTACAAAAACAGTTAAAGAGGGAATAAACGAACTATTCTATGTAGCTTTATAAAATATTTATTTTTCTTGCGAAAATACGTGTTTTCTTTTGGATTAGGCATTACAGTTTATAAACTTGTCACAATTTATTTTATATTCAGTACAAACAATTAAAAAAATAACTGCCAAGTTTATAAATATCCATGCCAATTTATAAATATAAAAGCCAGTTTATCAACGTCATAAAAAGCGTCATTTATGATTTTATAGCAATGCTATATAGGGTGATTATTAAGTTAATTATAACGTTTGGAATCTGTTGCATTGATGTCCGAAAGGTAGTTTCTGAGTTATGGAAGCTGGACACATGGGGCGCCAGAGCGAGCGAAGCCCGCTAATGTCTTTCATAATAATATCCGCCATGTGGACTAATTGCGATATTTAATCAAAATAGTCGCCCCCTTCCTCATCCCTGGAAATATAACAAATACAAAATGTGTCTTTATAAACCCACTGTCAAATAGGTTTTCCTTTCATATTCCCTAAAAAAATCAAGATTGTTATATCCGTAACGTAAATGGCGAACGAAGCCCGCTAGTTCCTATCATAATATACATTTTTAATAATTTTATATAGTCTATAATAAAAAATCAGACTTAAAATAGCCTAGTTCCATGACTACTTTTAGAGTAAGTCATATGCTACGACTTTTGGATACCAGTATTTTAGAACGGAAAAATGTGACTTATTTTATCGGAGATATCTCGTTAATTGAATAAGGCGAAGCAAACTTTTTGAAAATAACGGTGGCCAACAAGCATTGCAGTTATCAGCTATGTGACTTACACTACAAAACCCCATGGAACAAGCCAATAATAATAATTAGTGAAGTAACGCTAAGGTCATTTTAATAGGATCACAAAATGAAAAACTATGGGGCTCTGCCCCCTACGATCTACGCTTGCCAAACCCCGTTCTGACTCTAAAAGTCCATTAATTTGATCTGCTTTAAAAATATTACGGAAGATTGAGTTACAGTAGAACCTGGATTAACCGAGCTTCGACTAATCGAGGTTTCTGTTAACCGAGCCGATAACAAAGTCTCATTTTTTCCCCTTTTGAATGAGCCTTGAAAATTAGTACTCTTTTAGCTCACTGTCCGTGCTATACAGGCCCTTCTGCCACCAAAAGCACTCAACTCACAAGAAACATTGGACACTTAGAAGTCAACAGCGAACAATGATTTGTTTCCAGCGGCTGTGTGAACTTTCGTAAATTTTTCAATTTGCTTTTTAAAATTTACTACTGGTAGTTGCTTTTCTTTTTTAAATTTATTAAGCTGTGAAACAGAACATATATTTATTTATATTTTTTAAAAAACGTTCTATATATTTTTTAAAAAGAGACGTTAAATACGCAAGCAGGGCGAGTTTTTACACGCAGTTTATATTAACCGAGATTTCCTATATCCGAGGTACTAACAGTCCCAATTAGTTCGGATAATCGAGGTTACACTGTATAATTAAAAAATCAATGGCGATATTACTGTAAACGGGTTTTCATTTTACGGAGGGATTTCAAGGCCGAATCAGCTGCTGTTACTTGTTGTTTTCGTGCTTGATTAAATAAGATTAGTTATACATTTGAAAATTAGAAAATATGAAAGGAACTAAGTCAACAGAGTCTTTGCTTTATCGTATTTTTTAACAACACTATAAGAAAATGATTTTAAAAAAGATATTTTAAATGTAACGTTTTAATTCTGACATTATTTTCACCAAACTTTCCATTCTCATTGTAACATTCAACTCAAAATATTTTTATTGGTAGAAAGATAATATTATTATTTGCGCTACCTTAAAATTGGCAACTATAGTTAAAAATATCATCTCGAAATTTGAAATAAATCTCTCATGTAAATATATTTTTAAATTTAAACTGTTTTGCAATATTGTTATTTGGCCACTTATGCCAATATAACGTAATTTCCTCCTTTTACGACTTTTAACACATATCAATGAATTTATTATTTAAAAATTTTCTTTCACTTTTAATCACTTTTCACGTGTAAATATAATTTTTTGACGTAATTTTCAATGTTTTCCTGCTTTTAAATCATAATCATTTAGTTCTAATTTGATAATAATTGACTATTTTATAATTTTCTTTCATTTTAAATATGCATGTGTAAAAACAATTTTATGACGTAATGTTCAATATTTTCCTGCTTTTAACACGTTGTCATTTAATTCTAATTTAAAAGGATTCTTTTTCTGTTTATAGTAGTCTCGTGTGAATATATTTTTTTTTTTAATTTAAAGGATATATTATTCTTTGTGCTGTTTTAACAATTGGCAACAATTTAAAATAATAACCTTTTCTAAAATATGTAAAAAATATCTCTGGAAATTCTGAAAATTTTAATTTAAAATTGAAATAAACCGTCAAAAAATTAGGCAAGTTAAAAAATATAAATGCGCTCTGCAAACTTCTAGTTTCTATTGAAGGATTAAATTGAATGAAAATGATTAAATTCCCATGCATAGTTTTTGTTCCTATAAACTTTTTTAATGGAACAATTTTATCCAGTTTTAACATTAAATATCTCTTAAAATAATTCTTAGATTTAAAACCTGTCCACTTCAACGTGTTTATCAAACATTTCTCTATTCTAATACCCATTTTAATATTTTTGAATGCAGTAATTTCCTTAATATTTGCGAGATAGACCTCCGGTCACAAAAGATTCTTTGAAAGTGGCGGTGACAGCGTTATTTTTTTCTTTTCTTTTCTTTTTTTTTTTTTTTTTTTTTTTGGATAGAGACAAAATGGAGTACGCGATTGTGTCAAAAGATGGTGACACCACAATTTTGATACGGTCACTATGCAAACTATAAATGTTGCAAGGCTAAATAAAACAATTGACTTGGGGTTATCAAACTTCTTTATTATTATTCAATAAAACATTTCAACTAAATTATTTATTGTAAAAGAATTATTACATCACAATAGCTTTTATGCTATGAAAATAATAATAATTAAAAAATATATTATGGATATCAGTGATTATATATATATGATATTATGATATATATTATGATATTATGAAAAGGAGAGCTGAAATGAATTATTTTTATACGTTTCTAATCGTGTAATTTATATTAAAATAATAATTATTAATGTATATTTTTGTAAATTGATTTAAATTAAATATGTTTATAAAATTTATGGTAATGTGTTGAAAATTTGCCAATAAATAATCATCATCAAATTGTCATCATTAATTGCAATTTTATTTAACTTAATAAGAATTAAAAAAATTTAAAGGAGCTAAGAATAATAAAAATTAACAGACTTTTTATAAAAAAAGCAGATTTACATGTGAAAACAAGTACCAACGAGTATCGAACTGCCGATCATGAGATTAGTAGACGATTGCCCTTAACCGCTCAGACAGTGCGAGGAGACAAATTTTTCTCCCAAAAATTGTTAAAAAGTAAGCATGTGTATGAATACAGTGTCATACATTTTCGGTGACACTTCCATAGAATGGCGGAGAAATATAGTCCGATTTTTCATGCGCATTATAAAACGAACAAGAGTCTTGCTGGAAACAAGTAATTGTTATTTGCTTCATCTGAAACATATTTATTTGATTTTTAAAAAATCGCCCGCGTCATTTTCGAGAGAAGAAAAAATCGAATTATTTAACAAGCGAGAGTTTTCGCAAAAACAATCAATATGTTATTCCCTTCATATAAAACAAATTCATATTATGTATCAATTTAAAGAAAATCGCCCTGGCCATTTTCCAGAAATACAAATTAGGAATTTGATCGATCGAATTTAGTTTAAAAATGGGTTTCGAGATCACAAAATGTACTGCACGTAGAAATGTAAAAATTTCAGAATAGAATTAGACTGCAGATAGAAGACTGTCTTTAAAAAATCAGAACAATATGCACTATATTGGCTGAGTTATGAAGTGGCGGCTTTTCGCGTTTCCTTTGATCTCGAGTTAGGTGTATATAAGAGTTCCACCATTCTTACGATTTTAGGCTTTAGGCTGCGTAACTCTGGAATACTTCCGTCTTCCATGATATGCATGCATTACAAAAGTAATATATTTTTTGTATTTTATAGAATTATTGAAAAAGAAACCAAAGATATCTAAAGCATATACAAGGAACTAATGCTTTACAATGCTCATTTAACGAAAACAAAATATTTTGAAGATCGTACAGATCACAAAAAGACACAAATAATTTCAGTTATTACTGTTTAATTAATTAACAAAGTTTATTACTGTAAATCTTTGTCAAAGATAGTATCAATAATTTAAAAAAATAAAAATGTACTGCCATGTACACCATTCTTTAATACTTTGATTAATGTTTATCTGCAAAACAGCGTATGAAATTTATTCAAAATATTTATAGTACCATAAAATATTTCACACCGCATTTTCCAGTCGATAATTTAACTGAAGCTTTAAAACAATTCATTTCGCAATCTCATGTAATATTGCAGTATTCCCTTCTATTATGCAAACAAGACTTGTCTTAATCCACATTTTACGTTACTTCTCAAAACGGGCTCCAGCATAGACCGTCATTCACGATCATTACTATTGCACAAGGATATTACAATCGGCTTAGATGCATATTTGCTGGTTATTACTCCAGAACTTTGTGGAAAAGCAGGAATCATTAGATTCTTTGAAATATTAACGAAATATTGAATACAGTTTTAGGTCTAGTGGAGTGATGTATGTAGATAATGTCAGACACATTAAATATAAACCAGAAGTTAATTTATAAATGAAATTTGAAAATTAGTAGACATTGTACTACATGTATTATTTAATGCAATCATGTAATTGATAATTCGTTAACTTGAAAGACGTTAAATTGTTTTAACCAGTAAATGCTTATATTCTTCTATGTTTAAAGATTGGCAAATAGCAAAGTGAGGACAGATGCCGCAGATTTACTTTTCTTATTTTAAAATGTACAATAAAGCAAAAAACAACAAACTAAGTACCAGAAATCATTAATCAAACCCTTTAGAATCAAATTTCTATGTTAAACAAGTTAAAGCCCTCTTAATAAAGTAGGCATAATTATTTTCCCAAACGTTCTTTTTTAACATAATTTTTTATGTGTTGGGTAAGATGCCGCATGGTGAAAAAAGTTATGCTCTTTATTCTTTTTCAAGTAAATCACATTTTTATTTCCTCAAACTACTTAGAATGAAAATAAATAACAGTAGACTTACATAAATTATATATATCACTAAATTGTTGAACACGTTGACAAGTTGTTAACAAGTTGAAAAGTTCAACGAAATTACAAAAGTGCAAGCTCAAAAAATAAAACTTAAGGCAAAAAAAGAAAAAAACAACAACATTTGACTGGAAACAATAGACAGCATAGTTACAAAAAAGATATAAACCACTTGTTTATATCCAGGCGACCATTGTAGTTTGCTCTTAAGTACTAGTTCCATTCATTTTAGGCCGTAGTCTTTTTATTTTTGGCTTTTCTTCTCATTTTTTTGTTTCGTACATCTATTCGCCCACAATCACCACACTTTCCGTTGCAAGAGTAAAGTGAGCATGTTTCATGCAGCCACCGATTGCATGTTAGGCACTGAATCCAGTCCGCTTTGGATTTTGTTTCTTGATATGACTCCAGACACTCTGCACATTCAGAGTCATCAAATTCCAATCCAATACAGCTTTCAGAATCAATAAGAGGAATACTTTCACCACCGGCGGAAGATGACTCACATTTCAGTTTCTTCCTCAAGTGAGGTGTTTTCAAGTTGATCTTTCCCTTCCCTTTTTTACACATTTTACTTCCGCCAAGCTGTCGTTCTTTGACACTTTCTTGCTTCTTTTGCTTTTTATTTCCTTCTTCTTTTTTCTTGTTTATAAAATATCTGATTGAAATATTTGCAGACTTTCGCTTTCTCTTACTTGGCTGTATAGGTCTTTTGACCATTGGGGTAGGAGATAATTCGTTTAATAGTTTAGATGGTGAGAATTGTAATTGGCCTGCGTTTTCCTTATTCATACTTGGTGAACCCCCACTGTTGCTGAGAATATTTTGATAAGTAGCAGAATGCGCTAATATACATTCATTTAAATATAAGTTCTACTTAAATAGCAGTGATGAATTTGTTGAACCGAAAAACAAAAACATATTTTGCGGCATCTGTCCCTCAACCTCGGTGCGGCATCTGTGCCAAAGTTGCGGGTAAGATGCTGCGTCGCCATTTTGTGTTGTGTGAGCGACGCGAGAGAAAGACAAGCACATGTCTGTATTCTACGACGATCTAGTCTACAGTTGCATTCGGTTTTGGGATGAAATCTCTGTTTATTTTGCTTAAAATATGTTATAAAACTTTATTAGAATAATTTTAGCAATTTACCATGCAGTTTCGAACCATAAAAACCGACATAAATATGTAAATACTGACAATTAAGCGGTGGAAACGCATACAACA
The DNA here is from genome assembly GCA_963932465.1 of Maratus speciosus. Taxonomy (NCBI): domain Eukaryota; kingdom Metazoa; phylum Arthropoda; class Arachnida; order Araneae; family Salticidae; genus Maratus; species Maratus speciosus. The sequence continues at coordinate 536,466,708 of OZ010786.1, read as the reverse complement.
CAGCAGATAGCACTTAGGAACACAACGAAATTCTTAATTTGGCCTAGGGGGCGCTAGTGTTGCCAATACAATCATTGCGGCATCTGTCCCACCGATAGTTGGAAGATAAAATAATGATTAACTTCTTCGGTCGCTAGGTCTCCATTCGAGTACCTCTATTCTTTTCCTTGCGAAAACTAAAATGTCCGATTTTTTTACATTTTCACACCACTTCTTAATAGCTGAATGTTTTTTTTTTTTTTTTTTTTTTTTTTTTTTTTTTTTCGTTCAAAGCAAAAGAATAAATGGCAGCATGTAAGCTGATTCCTACATAAAGTAAATGTTGTTTTCATCTGAGTTTGCGAAATTCCTAAAGATGCTCAAAAGACTCGACCAAGAAAGTGAGAAATTTTCATAAGTATTTAACTTAAATCTTTTTCAATAAACAATTTTGAGGATTTGTAGTTTATTTACTTATTTAACCCATTTACCGCCGAAACTATAAGGTTGAAATCTTCAACTTTTTAGCAGAATGATATTTGCCACCCCAAACTCTGAAAGATTATTTTCGCTTTATATGATCTTAAAATTTTATATCTTTAACGAAGGCCAATTTTTTAATTCAAAAGTTGTGGTGGGTATGTAAATAACATAAATATGTGCATTTATTTTGACCGCTGCGTGAACGCAACACGAGCGGGTAATGGGTTAAAGCTCTTAAATTTATGATTGCGTTAATTTAGGTTAATGGTTATTCAAGAAGTTTTGTAGTTTTAGATTCATATTTTTGAACATAAATTACTAAGCTCCTAAAGGATACATTTTAGACAAGATATTTTTTCTGTCATTTACGATGTCATTTCGTTTAGAAAAATCCAATGAATAAGCATTTGTATTATTATTTTAGCTTCGGAACTGAAGAGGTTAAAAGAATCAAGAGTCATGATTAATGTATTTCACAAACAAATTTTAAGATGATATAATAAACATTTAATAGTTAAAATGTTTCTGAAAAAAAGAATTAATGATTGGAGTTTATTTTACAGGCAATTCATCAGTTATTTGTAAAGTATTTTACACAAAAAAGCAATTTGATATAACGGTTATTATTTGTTTTGTTTTTTTATTAAGATATGTTTAGGATCTTAGACTAATCACAGACGAATATAATTTATAATAACTAAATTGTTCAATGTTAAGAAAATAACGAGTTAACAATATACGGATTCTTTTCCGAATTAGACATAATCATGAATATATTAACCCCTTCAATGTCGATGGTTCATTTTTGGACCTTTTAATTTTAATTCTTAAATGCCACATTGGCACCAGAATATTAGAATTAAAATTTTACTATTATTAAATAAGTGAACAAAAGCAATTTCGTATTTTGAAATAAATTTGTTTCTAAATTCTGATACCATTGACTGATTTCAACATTTTACGGATAGAAGTACCTTGCCCCTGAAATGGTTAAATTATTTAAAAAAAAAAAAAAAAAAAAAAAAAAAAAAAAAAAAAAAAAAACCAACAACAGAGTAGTATAATCTAAATGATTGTTTTAACCCACAGATTAATACTTATCTATAAAATAACTATACGGGAATTATTCAAAATATTTATAATATCTTTAGCGTCACATTTTCAATTGGGTTATTTAACTCCAGCTTTACAGCAATTCATCTCAAAATCTATAAAATTAAAGCAGAACCTCGATTATCCGAAGTAATTGGGGCCGACCACCTTTCGGAAAATCGAAATTTTCGAATAATCGAAAATGTTTCAATTTTAAGATTAAGTAGAAATATATGCAATATTCCGTATTATGGTACCAAGCGCTTAATAAAAATAAAGCAATAGAAAAATAGAAACAAATCATTCGAAAATTTCGTATAATACAACAGTATTATCTTCTATTATACAAATCAGCCTTGCCTTCATCCAAATTTCAAGTTATTGTCCCAAACAGGCTTGAGCAGAAATCGTCATTGACGCTTATTATATTGGCTCAAGGATATTACAGTCGGCTTACATAATTTGCAAGACATTTCTCATCACTTTATGGAAACGCAGGAACCATTAGATTCTTGAAAAGATTAACGGAATTCATAATGCACTTTTTCATCCATTGGAGATATTAAATAATGCCATACATATTAACACGAATATAAACACGAAATTAATTTAGAAATGTAATTTGCTACAATTAGTAAATGTTGTACTATGTGTATTACTTAATTTAACCATGTAATTGATAATTATTTAACTAGAAATACCAGAAATTATTTTAACTTAGTAAAAATTCACGTTTTATGTTCATACTTAAAATACGAATAACTCGAATAGTAACATATATACAGAATATTTAAAAGATAAATTAAAATAAATAATTACAATTGTGCTGATTAACGTATTTCACCAAGAAATAGATTCTTAATAGCCAAAATATATCTGAAAAGTATTAATGTATTTTTATTTTTGTAGCCGGTTCGTCAGTTATTTTTAAAGTATTTAACAGAAAAAATTAATTTTATATAACGGGTATTATTTATTTGATTTATAAGTACATGTATGATTTTTGCTGAATCACAGACGCATTTAATTTTTAATAAGAAAAGTGTTTAATGTTAAAAATAAATAAATAAATAAATAAATAAACGAACTTATATAATAAATCTCTTTGGAATTACATACAAAAAAAGCAAAAAAAAAAATAAATAAAATTAAAAAAAAGACTATATTAAATAATAAAGGTGTCAACCAAATAATATCACCTAAATAATTATTTTAATCTAGATATTAATACTTATCAATAAAATAAAATTACGTGCAGTATTCAAAATATTAATAAAATCTTAACAAGCGCATTTTCTAATCGTTTATTTAACTCAAGCTTTACAACAATTCATTCTATAATCGCGTTTAATACGTCAGTATTGCATTCTGTTATACGAATCAGCCTCTTATTAATCCAAATTTCAGGTTACTTTGTAAACAGGCTTGAGCAGGAACCGTCATTGGCGCTTGTTATGTTGGCTCAAGGATATTACATTCGGCTTACATGCATATTTGTAGCGCATTTCGCTATCACTTTATGGAAACGCAGAAACCATTAGATTCTTGAAAAGATTAACGGAATTCAAAATCCAGTTTTACATACGCTTGGATATTAGATAATATCAGACGTATAAAATATTAGGCAGTAGTTAATTTTGAAATAGAGTTTGCTGGAATTAGTAGATATTGTTCTACATGCATTATTTATATCAATCACGTTATCGATAATATTTTAACTAATGATTTATGAAATTATTATAACTCGATAGACGTTACAATTTAAAGATAGAAATATATAAGTAAGAAATTATAAAATGAAATGAAAGTAAATTGCTAAAATTAACTCAAAGGCTTAATAATATTTTTTGTTCATGAAATTTAATACAGATTTTAACAGTATGTAATAATGCTATTGTTATATATAATGTTTAATTTAAAATTTGAAATAGTGCTGTATATTAAGCGATTAATAACATACTGTATAATATGTAAAAAATAATAATACAGTAAAGCCTCGATTATCCGCGAAGGGAATTTTTCAATTAAAGTCAACAGCATGGAAAATACAATAAGCCCAACTAATAAATAGAAACAGAAAAATTCATGTATTCGAAAGTAATAGAAGAATATTTCTAGATACGGTTGCCATGGTTGAAATAGCAGATATAAAGTCTTGATGTCTTTTCTTGATTTTATTAAACAAACGTAAACACAGCAATTAAAATATTTAACAATTAAATAAGACTATTATAATAAATTCTAGGAGAGCATATCAAGAATAACTTCATTTTCGAGATAAAAATTATTCCATACTAAAAAAAAAAAAAAAAAAAAAAAAAAAATACAATTTAGAATAAAGAAAAGGTGAGTTTGATGTGATAGCTGTATTTCTTTAGCAGGTATGCATTGTCCGGAACAACGTCACTGTTGCTGAAGAACACCTTCTATCATCTCTGAATGGTTGAAACATGTATATGGGATTGATTTGAGATTTTCTGGAAAATCCCTTCCAATTCTCAAAGCCAACTTTTTCGACAAAAGTGAAAAATTTGTTAAAAACTTGCGAACGTGGCGACTTTCAGTCATTTGGCACCAAGCATGTTGGGTAATTGTAGGATAGATGGCCATAGTTTATAAAGATTGAAATAAAAATTCTTAGAATGCAAATACAAGAAATGTTTATGCATATTTGATATCCTTATACATATACTCATCTTATTTTGATCGAAAAATAATTAAATATCGAGAACAAAAAGTGGGACACAAAATTGAAATTAAAATGACAGATGGTCATATCTCCTTTAAGCCGAGGAGAGATGGCCATTCAATACAAGAAAGAGAAAATGATGTTAAAGTAGCAAAAAATAACATATTTCATGTAGTTAATGATAAAGAAAATATAGAAATTTGTAAAGATGCAATTATATCACGGAAAATCAGTGAGTAAAATTTGAATAAACAAAATTTGAAGTATAATTTCAATCCTTCATTTTTCGTAAAATTTTACCAGATTTTCAGCAATGTTCTTTATAGTTTGTGCACGTTTCATGGAGCCACTTCTGGCGCCTTATGTATTGTATCCAGTGATCCTTTTCGGCTGTGGCATTATATTCTTCTCCACAACCAACACTGTGATCCTCATCCAATTCTATCCCCTCGGAATCTGTAGAATCTAATAATTTCAAATGTATTTCATCTTCTTCACTGCTGCAAGTGTCGTGATTTTGTTTTTTCTTGCTTTTTTTAGACTTTTTCACGGTTTTAAGTTTATTTATCAACTTTATCTGTTTCTGGGATGAATGTTATCGAAGTTTTTCAACGTTTTCTGAAACAAAAGTACATCGTTAGGCCATATTATATTATTGTTATTGAAATATATATATTAGTTGAAATTTACATAATTATATCAATTAATAAAACTATAAACATAAAAATTATTTAATTATATGAAAATGAATTATATTTAGTTAAAATCATCACTCCGTATAATTTTAAAATATTGATTATAGGTAGCCATCTCTTCTCGATTTGATGTGACCATCTATCCTAAAATTGATGGACAGATTGCCACCCAATTTAAAGTATCACTCCGCCATTGTACGTCTTTGTTTTAGACTTAAAAGTAAATATTGGATTATATACGTGCCTTAAAAGTGCTTATAATAATAATAATAAAAATGTAACATACGTAATGCAAAACCTTCAGATACCTAACGCAGCAAATATATCCAAACTCTAAATTAAATATACATTAAAATTACACTTTCTTTTTATAATTGAAAAACACAGCTGCACTTCGCAATCAATGAACACGTTTAACAATTTCTTACGAAAATGTTTATGCTGCAATCTATGATATAGTTTTTGAAATATTTAGATTGGCCATCTCTCCTCTATGGCCATCTATCCTAGAATTGCCCTATTTTTATATTGGTAGAAAATCTATTATTCCATCCAAATGTCGCCAACATTTTGCCAAATAACACCGAATTTGACGAAATGTTGCCTATTTTGCAATTTTGTTTACTGCCCACTGTTCAAAAATTTAATGTTTCAACCTTTATTCCCTATGAAATACACCAACCTGTAGAGATGAAAGAATGAGCCACTAATCGAATTTTCTCGAACATATGCTTAGCCCAATTGTCTTTGCGTAATCCAAATTGGTAGGATACAAAATTTAGTCATTATTTTAAAGCCGTTTGCAGGTAATAGTAGCTTGACCAGTAGTCAATCAGGATTGACCAACTGAATTTTCTCGAACATGTGACTTAGCTCAACGGTCTTCTCCTAATCCAAAACCGTAGAATACAAAATTTAGTCAAAATCACTAGAGCCTTCATTTAGATAAAATTAGCTTTACACTGACACGTAGCCACCCGAAATGACCAACTAATTGAATTTACACGAACAATTGACCCAGTACAATGGTCTTCTAGTTTCTCAAACTGGTAGGATACAAAATGTAGAGAAGATTGTTAGTAAAATCCGCTTGCTTCTGACCAGTAGTAACAACAAAATATCGTTCTACTAGAATTTTCTCGAACATGAGACCCAGTTCAGTGTTCTTCCAGTTCCTTAAAATGGTTGGATGAAAAATGTAGTCGAAATTGTTAGAGCCTTTTTTTACATAAATTAGCTTGACCCATTGTGTCCAAAAATTACCCGCTAATGAAATTTTCTCAAACATGTGATTTAACTAAATAGTCTTCTCTTAATCTGAAATGGTAGGAAACAGAATTTATATTAGATATAAATTTCCAACTGGGCGAAAAATGTCCGGACTAGGATTCGAACCCGGGACCTCCTGGCTGAAGCCGCCAGTGCTCTGCCATCTGAGCTATCCCGTACGATTCTGGTCGAACTTTTTCACCCAGCTAACCTTGATGATTACAGCATCTGGTCTGAAACCTGGTTCAGCTCAACAGAATAAATCTCAAGTAATGGAACTCCAGAAATCGCTGGATACGAAATTACACTAGATTAATATTAACACAATTATTCAAATTGGTAAACAAATCATATTAGATGTAAATTTCCAACTGGGCGAAAAATGTCCGGACCAGGATTCGAACCCGGGACCTCCTGGCTGAAGCCGCCAGTGCTCTGCCATCTGAGCTATCCCGGACGATTCTGGTCGAACTTTTTCACCCAGCTAACCTTGATGATTACAGCATCTGGTCTGAAACCTGGTTCAGCTCAACAGAATAAATCTCAGGTAATGGAACTCCAGAAATCGCTGGATACGAAATTACACTAGATTAATATTAACACAATTATTCTAATTGGTAAACAAATCATATTAGATGTAAATTTTCAACTGGGCGAAAAATGTCCGGACCAGGATTCGAACCCGGGACCTCCTGGCTGAAGCCGCCAGTGCTCTTTCGCTCTTTTTTGTCGCCCGGTTGGAAATTTACATCTAATATGATTTGTTTACCAATTAGAATAATTGTGTTAATATTAATCTAGTGTAATTTCGTATCCAGCGATTTCTGGAGTTCCATTACCTGAGATTTATTCTGTTGAGCTGAACCAGGTTTCAGACCAGATGCTGTAATCATCAAGGTTAGCTGGATGAAAAAGTTCGACCAGAATCGTCCGGGATAGCTCAGATGGCAGAGCACTGGCGGCTTCAGCCAGGAGGTCCCGGGTTCGAATCCTGGTCCGGACATTTTTCGCCCAGTTGGAAATTTACATCTAATATGATTTGTTTACCAATTAGAATAATTGTGTTAATATTAATCTAGTGAAACAGAATTTAGTCAAAATCGTTTGTGCCATTTTTTAGGTAATATTTAGTTTGACTCGTAGCGACCCAAACTGTCACACTTATAAAATTTTCTCGAACATGTGCCCCAGCCCAGTGGTCTTCTTATGCCTCAAAATGGTAGGACACAAAATTTAGTCAAAATCGTTTGAGACATTTTAAAGGTAAAATTAGCTTGATCCTGACCAATAGTAGCCTAAATTGATCCGCTAATCGGATTTACTCAAACACGTGACTTAACCAAATGGTCTTCTCGTAATCTAAAGCGGTGGAATACAAGTTTAGTGAAAATCGTTTGAGCTATTTTTTAGATATAATTTAGCTTTACTCGTAGTGACCCAAAAAGACAAATCAAATATTCTCGAACATGTGACCCAAACTTTAGACTTCTAACGCCTCAAAATGGTAGGATACAAAATGTAGTCAAAATCATTTTAACCGTTTTTAAGGTAAAATTAGCTTGATGATGACCCATAGTGTCATAAATTGATCCTCTAATTGTATTTTCTCGAACATTAGATTTAACCAAACGGTATTCTCGGAATCTAAAAACGTAGGTTACAAAATTTATTCAAAATTGCTTGAGCCTTTTTTTAGATTAAATTTAGCTTGGTCCGCAGTGACTCAAAATGACCCATTAATCGAATTTTCCTCGAACATGTGATCCAGTCATATGGCCTTTTGCTAATCCAAAACCGTAGAGTACAAAATGAAGTATAAATCGTTAAAGAAGTTTTTGAGATAGAATTAGCTTGATCCGTAATTACACGAAAATGATTCACTAAGCTAATTTTCTAGAACATTTGATTTAGCTCAATGGTCTTCTCATAATCCAAAACTGTTAAATATAAAATTTAACCAAAATAGGTAGAGCCGTTTTTTAGATAAATTTAGCTTGACCCGTTGTGACACAAAAATGACGTACTAATAGAAATTTGTTGAATCTATGACGTAGCACAATAGTCTTCTTGTAACCCAAAATGAAGATACAAAATATAGTTAAAATCGTTTGAGCCATTTTTTATACATAATTTGTATGACCCTAATGAACATTGACATAAAATGACCCACTAATCGAATTTTCTGAAACATTTGATCTAGTCCAATGATCGTCTCTTGTCCGGAAACGGTAAGATACAAAATTTGGTCAAAATGATTTGAGCCGTTTTGAAAATAAAATTTACATACTTACACGCTATTTTGTATTTAGATAAACAGTGTTTGGAAAAAGTAAGTCATTTTAATATGCTGTACTATATTACTATAGAAGTTTTACTGGAATTATAAATAATATAGAATAAAATAAATTTTCGATTCTTTGACAGTCATTTATGCGACATAATCAGTTAATCAATAAAACTTAAATTATAGCTCCTGATTATGTAAGTGACAGATTTTTCGAAGTCTAACTCAGTTTATCCGACTTTCATACATTACAAATTTTTAACGATAATCCAAATCTTCCTTTATCCGCCAAACGCATGGTAGAACCATTAATGTCAAATAAACGATAATATGCTGCATTCTACTTTAAAGGTTCAAAAGAATACTATTCTGTTTGAAATATATTCAAGCGTATTTTCTATAAACACTATTATATTGCTTTTGTGCTATACTGAATAGAGAAAAAGCAATTAGTTGCTATCCATTATTTGTATTACTTATTATATTTATAAACAAATGTATGCGATTTCACCCTCAATCTCAGATGAATATTATTTACAAAAGCACAAAAGATTCATATATATATATATATATATTAATAGGAAACATTTAATCAAATTTAATAGCCTCTATAGAACATGATGGTATGAATAAAAAGACTAAAACTTAGTTTCTGACATATTACAAAAATTTTAAATATTGTTGTTTTGATTATTTAAAGTTCATAATATGATATATATATATATATATATATATTAAAGAATTATTAACAGAAAACTGAATATTACTCACAAAATGTTAATGCTTTTGTTTACAAGTTCTTATCTAAGTCATTAATAACATCCTTAAGGATTGAAACTTGGCACAATCTTTCATTTGATTTAACTTTCAATGAATTTAACGTTTTGCTGGAATTCAACTTAATTTATAATGTTTGAAATTTTATAAAACTCATTGTGAAGCTCTATTTATTTTTTAAATTATTAAGTTTTATTTATTTATTTATTAAGTTATCTTGAACTATTTTATGTATCTTATGTAATGTATTACATTTCAGCTATTAAAAAGATTTTTATATCTCATGTTTTTGTTCACATTTACGATATTTTTTTGCCATTTCTTAATAAAGAAAACAAAATTCCTGTTTATAAAATATGTCATTATTAACTAAATGCAATTTATTTTTAGAACATGTTGAATTTTTCATGCCTGATATGTTTTCTTGTTATTTATATTTATTAATTATGTTATTTAAGCAAAATGGAAAAATTAAATAAAATATATGACAGAATTGTTTAATGAAATAAACCCTCAGCTTCTTATTCTATCTAAAAATATTCCTTAATGTATCGACACAAGAACTTTCGTTCTTTTATTCAGAAAAAAAAAATGTTTAAAAATACTTACTATTGAGAAGAAAAAAAAACACTGGAAAATGATCACTCATCAGTAGATTGTCGCTCTTTTGAAAACATGCTTAATCAATGTATGAATAAGTAAATGGGAGGCAAACAAAAGATACCTACCTCTATGAAGCAAACAATAGTTACATAACAACCCCCCCCCCCTATAGAGGAGATTAATTAGAGATTCCAGGTTCATGAATAAATGAAAAAAAAACTCCAACACGAGGATTTAGAGGACTTACTTCTTTATTATGAAACTTTTTAAAAGGAAGGCCATGATAGCACAATGGGACGGGAGAAGTCACAGACGAGACTGCCCGACGGGGCAGCCCCGAAGGGCAGAGAGCCGAGGTCTGTCACACTCAAGTTCAGAGGCAATAGTGGCAAATATTCATTACAATCACTCACTCACTGGCGAGATGAATAGCAACATATGTACTAAATTGGCGATGAATATTGGTGGCGTGGACAAAGGAATCAGAAGCATCCCGAAGTATTACATAGAATTCAAAGTTACGCCATGGCGCGGCTATATGGTTACACGTCTCTTAACATTCCTGCGGTAAGGAAAAGTGGTTAAAGAAATAGGAACACGTGATTTTTAGATGCACGTTACAGATCTAACTACAGCTGCAAATTAGTCAGCAATGGGCATATGGTTTGTATCCGACAAAGTACAAGGGTGAGAATTGAATGCTAATGCAAGCCCAGAGGCTGGGAAAATATGCATTAGATAACGTCGGCTGCAAAGCGAAAAGACATTCATTTGTATTTTATTCTTCTACTTTATTTCAATGGAAAATAATTGCGGTTAAGATCTTTTTCTATCGTGTGAATTTGAAAGACAGAAAAAGGAACCGAGATAAATGATGTCTGTATTTGAAAAGAAGTTTAAAAAGTAAAAGCGAAACTTACAGTAGTGGGAGGGGGGGGGGCGGAAGAGAATGAAATAAAGACATATGAAATTAACTCTAAAATGTCAAATTTAAACTAAATATTTTATTTGAAGGGGGGGAGGGGGAGAATAATGACAATTTATAATAAACCAGTAAAGTTAAAAGTTGATTTTTTTGGGTGAAAGGAGGAATAATGAATATATAACGGTAAAGCCGTTATATATATCACCCATTACCACCAGAAAAAAAAAAACTGGGAATCTTGAAGAACAGTTTTTTTTTATATTTGAAGATTACTTTGTCCACCCCATACCTATAAGTATTTAAAACAAATATAACATAATAAGAAAGATAAGCCTCCATATATATATATATATATATATAACATATAACTGTGTGCTTGCAATTCTTTAAATGTTTGCATAAAGCAAAACTTTTCAGGTCATGATAAATGGCGCCTTTTTATTTTTATTCATTTCTTGGTATTCATTAGTCTTTACAGTCACCAGAAACTGCAAATAATAATTTTTGATTTAACAGGGTCCTTTTTAAATATCTTTTTAGTATTTGATTAAGAGGCTGGTACCAGCATTTTTCATGACCAAAATAAGAGAAGTAAATATTTTTTTTTTAGTAACTTGTTATAATATCTTCTCAAAATAAAAATAATATAATATAAGTGCAAGCAACAAAATACACAGATACTACTTTAAAATGAAATAGAAAATAAATGACATATGCATGTCTGTGAATAGAAGCTAAATGAAAAAAATATAAAAAAATAAAAAGAGTAGAAAATTTGTTTTCGTGCACACAGCACAGGACTACAAAAGAACGGGATGCATATAGCATGCCTATGAATGGGTGTAGCCCTTAATCTTGTTAATAAACAAGTGTGATGGCGTCAGTTTAGAACATCAGCCCTAGGGGGGGAGGGAGTTATGAGACCCAGACACCAAGTGATACCTAGGTCCCTGCTCCCCAAAGATCACATTGATCTTCAAAGGAGCATGCGTCAATGTATCATATAAAAAAGGTTATGTTTATTGAATTGAAACAACAATTCAAGAGTTTTGTCTCTCTACACATTGAAGTTTGGACCCTAAGGGCATAAATTTTGAACGGGAACAAAACTTCAGAGGGGATAAATTAAAAATAATAAAAAAAAACTGAGATAAATATCTCACATATCAAATGTAAAAGGACAATCCGAGTGTGTGGAGAGACTGGTGAGATGATCGGGTAAGTATAACAACCACAATTTTTTTTTTTTTTTTTTTAAGTAAATTCTAACTTTGTATTCCTTACAATGTATCGAGCAGGATATGAACTGTATGTGTATTGTATGACCTTAACTAATGTTTTGAAACATTTAGTGTAGCTGCACTAGGTTACTAATGCTTTAAACAAAAAATTTGTGTTATTGAGAAGTTATGTTATACAAGAACGACATACCCTCATAGCATGCATGGTCACGGTGACGTCGTTGTGACGTCACTGTAAGTCACTGTGGTCACGTCACATCTGTGACCAAAATGCCACCACTCAGTGATGTCACATTGTGACTGAGATGTGAACTTCTTAGAAAACTTTAAATTACGAAAATTCTTTAAAACATGTTATTTACTGTAAAATTATATTTTTCTGGCAATTAAAAAAAAATGTGACGTCACTGTTATGTCACTGCTATGTAACGTACGTCACGTCACATATGTGACAAAAAAAACCACTATATTGTAAGTCACAGTGTGACAAAAATATGAACTTCAAAAATCTTTGAAAATGAAGAGAAATATTTTAAGCAGTCACGAGTTATAGCGGCATAAGGAATGAAAATATATTAGTGGATAGCAAATGGTAAATTCTGTCACTAAAGGGGAGGGGGGGGGGCATAATAAATAAAGTGCACGATACAAGCATTAATAAACTAAATTTTCAGGCTATATTTTATCCATTTGATATCTAAGACAGTGAATGTATACTTTTTCATGATTTCAATTTTATCTAGCATTTGGATAATATATTTAGAATTAGGATTATTAAATTTATACACTTTACATATTTAGTTTGCTGGGAGGAAATTTCTTTCTTTCTTTCTTTTTTTACCGACCAGGATTATTCGAAACACTTCTGTGGTTTCAAACTAAAAATTTTCTATTACAGTTAAATCTGCACCTTTTAATGAGCACGTAGAAAGAGTCTTCAGAGTTTAGTCATCTATGCATTTCTTGCTTTAGAATATTTTTATAATTTGTATTCAAGTCATAAATTCTACTTATTTCAGACTTTTTAAATAAAATTAGCATTTTCCGAAAATAAAAGAAATATACAAAACTTGTGCAAAACAAACTTTACTTTAAAAAAAAAAAAAGAAAAAAAAAGGGGGGGTCGTTATTACCATTAAATTTATTTTTACACCTTTTAAAAATTTAAACAATGTTTTATCTAATAAACTCTAATTATGAATATTATTATTATAATTATTTAGAAAAAAGAAACTTTACAATACATTTAACTTGAATTATTTGGTACGGATAAAAAGAAAAGGTTAAATATATTGGACATGTCTTCAAATACAAAATTTTAATTAACGATACTTTCAGAAAATTACTGCGCATTCAAGTTCAATATTTCTTGTATACAAAAACAAATAATCTGTAACAGAACATCTGCTTGAAAATCGTCTGCCCACAGAAAAATAAATATGAGAAGACGCGGGAAATTGTTCACTGTTTTTAGAACATCACCAAGTCTACAACAGTTTAAGATAAGGAAATGACCATTTTAGGATACACGGATATTAATGGAACGTATATGTAAGTGTTATTTAATTTAAATATTTTGTTCCTGATTTGTATATTATGAGTTAAATAGTTTTATGTTATATTTGTAAGAGACTGATCTTTAACTGTCGGAAGCGATATTTTTCAATTCGATAACTGTAAAGAAAAATATCTTAGTCTGCCATCGCTTCAAAAAAAAAAAAAAAAAAAAAAATCTGCGCAGAGACTGATTCAGGCTTAAGTTCATACTGGAATTAATATAAACATTAATTTACTCTTACTTGATATTGAAAATGTATGGAACGACAATGATTTGGAATTATTTTATCGGCTTCTTACTATTTTTTGATTACTAACACTTATAGTTATTATTATTTTGGGGTTAAATATGATGTTCGATTATCATGAGATTACGAAACTGTTTCAGATTAGAAATTAACATTATACGGGGAAAATATATTTTTACATATTACAGTAGTGAAACATTTGAAAGAATTTTCTTTTAGTGCTAATAATATTTTTAATTATCTTTTAAATCCTAAATCTTCAAACCAATGTTTTCAGATATAACATTTGCCAAAATTATAAAATAATAGTAATTCCTTATACGATACGGAAATATTTTTGAGATATTGTTAAATCTAATAATGTATTTAATTTATTTATTGTATTTTGCTGCTGTTTAATAGTACAATTATAAATACTAATTATTATTTTTAGTGTTTTTCAAATTGGTATATTTATTTTTTTAAATTGTATGTAAGCATTTTTTCTGCTTGTGATTTTAATCAAACATTTAATTATAGACATTCTGAATCGGTTATTAAATTTTCTTCTATTGCAAATTCATTTTCTACGTTTATGATACGCGTAATTATTGGCACTAAAAAGTAAAATATGATATTTAAGCATTGAAATAAAGTGTTTTTCATGCCTGATAGGAAGTTATAGATTAAACTGCTTTAGTATATATTTTTTAAAAGTTCATATAATACAGGATACATAATATAGGACATAAGTTGAAAAGTGCTTATGGCTTAGGTTTGTCTCTCCGTCTGTCCGTCTAGCAGTCTGTCCGCACTCTAACTCTCGAAAATATACTCGGATTGCCCTGAAATTTTTGGATGTTATTGACGTTTACCATAGCACGGTACCTATTTGTAATGAAGTTTGTAGCATGCTTTGTTCATCTACAGGGCCAGCCAAAAGTTTTCCGTTACATTACGGCCTATGGGAAAAAATCGTTTCAAATGATTTTTAATGATTTTACGCACGCTTTCAAACATAATAAAATTTATATGCATTTATGAAGGGCACTAAAATATGCATTCTGTTGATTATGCGATGCACAGAATAGCTATTGTTCATTTACAGGGCTAAAAAAGGAATTCAAATACATAATGATATAGGGGTGGAGGGAATTGTTTGCAGCATACTTTAATTATGTTAATCTATTTCATATATAATGAAATTGATGTATGTCGCTTAGGTTTACATACTATAAATTATTTCATGTATAATACGAATAATACGTATATAGCATTTACAGGGACACCCAAAATATTTCAGATACTATATTGTATCCGAAGTACTGTTCGTTAGCGATGATTGCTGGAAATGTATTTTTAATTATGATATGCGCTTTTATGATTCACTATATTTATGCATAGTATCGTGTATATAAATGCTATAATTCCTATACAAGGCTACGCAAAAGTATTCGTAAGGATTACTGGGTATGGGCGCAAATTGCTTAAAGGTGGTTTTTAAATGAGTTATGTTTTTTTTCGCTGAACTGCATTTAATTTACCAATAAATGTTTGTAGAATATGGATAAAATGATACACAGGGTCACGCAAGGAAATGGATACATGGCCGTCTATAAATGATAATTTCTGGAAATGTGATTTCAGCAGTTTTAAGAGTGTCTTAGTTTGAATTAAATTTTAACTAAATAGTGGCGTGTAATAAAGATTCTAGGTAAACTACAGGGTTGTACAAAAGTATTCAAGTATCTTTCCTTACATTAGTATAAATTGCTGAAAAAGAATTTCAACCTGTTAGGCGTTTTCTTGCTAAACTAAATTTTCCCATTATATAGTATATATACACTTAAAAAAATGGGTACTCAAAATTGAGTAAGAAGTACTCAATTTTAAATGCGTCACATACTCAAAATAGCTCCGATCCAAATGTACTCAAAGTTGAGAAACACATGTATTCATTTTTTATTTCATGGTTGTGATCAAATATGAATCGTTATGCACTGCCCCCCCCCCCAAAAAAAAAAAACCTAAAATTTAAAGTAAAAATGTACTGACATTTATTTTCCGTTCAAAGTTCTTAACAAGAAATGTTTAATTGATTATTTATTAAGAAAAATAGCAAAATTCTTAACAAGATACTCAAATCGAATATTTTTATGACAAGAGCATTATTTCCAAGCACTTTTAATTTTTTTTTTAAATGCTGTGCATAATTTAATATTTACATTAATAAACATCATTTATGCCGCTATAAATGAAATGAACCAACAAAACTATTCGTTTGTTTGGGTTTTATAACATGTGATGTTTCAAAATAGAGAAAGCATAGGTTCATTTTTGATCCAAAAATATTCGATATGAGTACGTGGGTTTACTCATTTTTGAGTACTTCATTTTTTTCAGTGTATCAACCTACAGATGAAATACAGGGCTGTTCAAAAGAATTGGAAAACATATTTGGCTATGGACGGTAACTGTTGAAATCAGTTTTTCAAATGTTTTATGCGTTTTCTGAAATGTTTACTTATTTATCTTATTTACGTCATTTCCCTAAATTACGATGTCTTGTTAAAGCATTCAGAAAGTGTTGGAAAGTATTTTATAATCTATGCTTAACGCATGATTTTTCTTACTCGTTTTTTTCTATTTCCTAGATCAGTCTTTTCCTATAAAACATACCAAATCTATTTAGCTCATATTCACAAAATACAATATACACGGGAATAAAAAATTTAAATAAATATCGCTTATCATGCCGCTCTATAAATAATAGTTGTATTAATATCCGTTTGTCTCCATGTTCATATTTAATAAAGCAATGACAAATAACAACAAATTAAAAAAACTTACACATTCTAAATATCAAGCTTGAACTCAATATCAAGCATAGAACTTAATAAAAAAATATGGCAGTTGATAAGCATTGTTTTTTAAGTGGAAAAATTTTAAATGTTTTAGAAGAATAGGACTCCAAAATAGCGATATTTTGCTAAAAAGTACGGTAAAAAGATAAGATTTTATATTTACAGCAAAATTTTATTTTAAAGTTCATCGCTGTATTAATACTTAGAAATTTTTCCAGAGAGAATCATTCGCCTTATATACAATATTTCAAATGAAAATCAAATATCAAATTAATTGCTTAAAAGACGCAAAGGAGTGAAAAAGATTCCATGCCGGAACTCGAACCCGGGCCATCAGTATAGCACACTGACATTCTACCGACTAAACCACATGGAACGACGCCCAGCCTGTAAAATTTCTCACTATTACATGTTGGCAAAGCTACAAACGCAGCACAAGATGGAATATTTATCGTGAGCCACCGACATGGGGTAAACACGAAACTTAATTAAATCCAGCATCGATTGAAACTATATTAATAATTGAAATTTTTCCAGGGAGAAACATTCGCCTTGCATACAACATTTCAAATTAAAATTGTCTTTTAAGCAATTAATTTGAAATTTGATTTTCATTTGAAATATTGTATGCAAGGCGAATGGTTCTCTCTGGAAAAATTTCCAAGTATTAATATAATTTCCATCGATGCTGGATTTAATTAAGTTTCGTGTTTGCATCATGTTGGTGGCTCACGCAAAATATTCCATCTTGTGCTGCGTTTGTAGCCTTGCCAACAAGTAATAGTGACAAATTTTTCAGCCTGGGTATCGTTCCATGTGATTTAGTCGGTAGAATGTCAGTGCACTGTACTGATGGCCCGGGTTCGAGTCCCAGCATGGAATCATTTTCACTATTTGCGTCTTTTAAGCAATTAATTTGAAATTTGATTTTCATTTGAAATCACAGTGTTTATGACAAGTTCGTCACAAATGACACATATTTCACAAATTGGTCACAGTGTGACTTCAAAGCATTGTCGCTTTCGTCACAGGTTCGTCACAAAGTTAATGCCAAAACAGTCACAAATGACACACTTTTCACAAATTTGTCACACCGTGACTTCACAGAGTGGTCACAATGTGACGTCACAAACGACCTCTAAAACGGCCATAACGACCTCGCATTCTAGTCACTATGACGTCACATCGACGTCACGTGACGTCACATCGACGGTCACAAAATCACAGTGTGACTTCACAACGACGTTGCCGTGACGTCACCATGCCTTACGGGTAATATCTTAGACGCGTGTATTGTCTAAGTGAAGCTTAACCAGAGATTTTATTTAATCTCCAAATTTTAAAGAAAGCGTGTAATTATGTCCATGTAGAAAACCAAAACAAGTGTGATGAAAACAATAAAAACATCATAAGTTTAAAATTTAAAGAAAATGCATGTGAAGGGGTAGCATCCTGTAAACTGGGCATTCTTTGTTGTGAAACAAAGTGATGGTGACATGAAATGTCATGGCATAAAAGAAATCTAATAATAATGGAAAAATTAAGAATGTGTTAAAACTTAACCTTTTAATACATGTTTAATTTGTGCATATCATGTGAGGTCAAAAGTAGTTCCTGGTATAATGAAAACAAAAAAAAATATCCTAATGTGTAACGTTGAAACCTAGAAACAAAATATTTTCAATTGTGTATAATGTGTGGTTTTTTTTTTTTTTTTTTTTTTTTTTTTTTTTTTTTTTTTACCAAACAAAATATCAATGAACTCAATTGTAATAACAATGAACTAAATTGTAAGTGTATCTCTATGAACCAAAGAAAAAAAATGTGTATTTCAATGAACGAATCAAAGAAAAAGTATTTCACTATGAACTAAAACAGTGTATGTCAGTGAAAAAGGGAAAATTTCAACGACTTAGATGTATGTTTGTGAACACAGCAGTCTAAGTACCTCAATGAACAAAGTATGAGCAAGTAATTCACTGACTTAAAGTGTAAAAGTAATACGATGAACTCAAATGTGTGAAAATAAAAAAAAACTTACAATGAACTCATGTGTCAAACAAAAAAAATATTCCAATGAACTGAAGTGTCTACCAAAACAAAAATTGGTATGAACTAGTATGCAAAACAAATCACAAGAAAGAAAACAAACTATGAACTAATATGTGTAAGGAAATATTCTATGAACTAAGTATTGTCATGAAACAAAAATGATAGTGCAATTGGTCCCTGAAGTACACAAAGAAATGACAATGCTATGAACTCGTGTAAAGTGTATTTTTCTATGAACTCAATGAACTATGAACTCGTGTAAAATGTTTTATCTATGAACTCGTGTAAAGTGTATTTTCTATGAACTCAATGAACTATGAACTCAGTGAACTATGAACTCAGTTGTGTAACCTATGAACTCAGTTGTGTAACCTATGAACTCAGTTGTATGACCTATGAACTCAGTTGTATAAACTATGAACACAAACTCATTGTGTACATATGGAACCAAGAGCAGTTTATCACAAGTACAAAAATGCTTCGCCTAAAGTTAAAACAAACTAACAAAAAAAAATGTGTTTTTAACTAAAGGAAAGTGAAAAAGGATAAAATGTAACCAGGAAACGCTACTTGTGTGATGAAATGTAACTAAATAAACTTAACTAAGATTAACAAGTGAAATTATATCCAAATTTCTAAAAAAATAAATCTACAAACTAGTATAATGATGAATTTTTAAATTTGAATTAATGTGTGCTGTTTCAGTAACATCTACCTCAAATGTGAAAATCCCAACGTCTGATGACCCGCATCAGAAAAATTTTCCCAAATGTTCCATTTCGAGATTCATTTACCTATTTGCGGGCTTAATAATCAATTGAAAAAGCAACCTACTGTACACTTGTGTTTATAAAAAAATCTTGAAAGAATTAAGTTAATTTCAAACTTCAAATCAGTATGAATAATGCTGTCGAAAACTGACATATGTATGTAAATGTATAGGAAAATAAAAATTTTAAAAGGAATGCTGTAGATAGTAACTCCTTCACAGTAATGTGTGTTAACTAAAAACGAATAATGTAAAATGTATGTTACATTGTTTTTTTTTTTGTTTTTTTTTTAAGGAAGCTGTATGAACTGTTTATGGGAATGTATTGCAGTTGTATACTTTTTCTCGCATTTGCTTGATGAATATTTTTAATGATGGACAATAAGGTGCAAAAGCACTGTGGAAAATGTCAAAGTTGGTGTTATTGCTATCATTATTTCTAATGCAATTAATGCATTTTGGAGGATTTCTACACTGAGGGTCAATGTGTGGCAAGGCACACACAGAGCATCTAATGTCATTATAACATGAAATTGCAAGATGATCATTGTATACCTGACACTTAAAACAACGTTTAACATTTATATATGGTTTAACAGGGTACGGTTTTGATTGTATGATAATTTCCCTATGGATTAATAATTGCCTAGCATCCTGTGGTGCAAGCTCAAAGATCCAATTAAAGGACTTAATATGTAGGAGTTTGTACTTTTTAACAAAGTGAAAATCAGGTTCAGGTATATGGATTAAATCTGAAATACCAAACAAGATATCAGGAATATTTAAATTTTCAGGGAGGTTAAAAATAATAACACGACTAGGTTTAGTTACATTAAGTTTAGCAGGGGACAAGGACTTTAGAGAGGAATGGCTAATATCGGTAAATTTTTCATTGTGCTTACCTTGAGTGTGCAGGTCGGAGCTAAGATATGTGTCTTTTTTATCATTTTCCAGTTGTGGTAACTTTTCTTGTTTACACATATAAGAGGGGATAGTTTGTGTAGATTTATCTAGGGCAGATGGAGGGAGTTTGTTGTTGACATCTACCATCTGATCAACCATAGTCTTACTACATTTAGTAAGCTTCTTCTTATTTTTCTGTTGGGCTGTGAATTCATGTAATCTCTCAATAAGTTTCTGATTTACAATAAATAAATTATCTTTATCCTGTTTTAATTTGGAATAATCATCCTTTAGAACATTAAAGTTTAGTTTAAGCACATGAAAATTGAATTTAATGATCTGAAGGAAATCTATAATATTTTCAGACATGGATGCAGCATTTTCGGTCTTAAGTGAATTTTGAATAGATGTGGCTTCCATATTAATGGAATCCGAATATCTTAATAATATCTCCTCAAAATAATCTACCCATGGAGATACAGAAATGGGGTGATTAAAATCACTAATAGAATTTACGTCATTTGCTGCCATATTGTAAAAATAAACTGGTGAAGTGTCTGTTATCTGCAAAACCTTTTTTTTATTTCGTGTTTGTTTAATTTCTGTTGTTTAATTTTTCTTTGACAGCCAAAATGGAAAAAAAGAAGGGATTTTTTTTTTTTGAGAGAGCAACACAAAAATGCAAAATAAATAATACTAGTATTTCAAAAAGGTGTATGTATGCAAAAACTCTAGTTAGCAGAAATGAAATGCATGCACATAAAATAAAACACAATAAGTTGCATAAATAAATTATACACAAAAGAAAAATGAAAAAGGGGGGGGGGGGCGAAAAAAATGAGTGTATCAATCACAAGATTTCTGTAAGTTAAATATCTGTCAACATCCAGTTGGATTAAAGTTTCCGGAATTCAAAAAAATAAAAATAATAAAAAAAACAGGTAATTAAATTGTAATTCAGGTTTAAAATACAAAAAAAAAAAAAAAAAAAACAAGGTCAGAGTCGAGCAACACATGCAGAGAATAATTGTGCAAATGTCACACACAAGTGAAAATGTGCAAACGTTGTGAGCGAAATATGCACATATTTATATAAAAATATCAAATACTGCAAAACCTGGAGCAGAGAACTTTTTTTGTTGCCTATCGGCAGAATAAGTGTACCTTCAAAATATACAAGTGGGGCTAAAAGGTTAAACTCTAGATTTTTGAATGCATAAAAATCATTTTTACGAAAAATGAAACATAGCATGTTTATGTAAATTCACGGAAGAAACAAATATGAGAAGTATGTCATGATTTAACCATAAAAACATTATAAGTGAAATATTAATAAAAGTATAATAATTTTATCATTTTAACTGCAAAAAGTACTTAAAAAAAACAAAACAAAAAAACGCAGCTTGGAAGAAGATAATGAGGAGCAAATATGCTATCACTGTTAAAAATATTGTAAAAAAAATAGTTCAGAAGTGATTTCTCCGTTCAAGCTGACTAATCAACAAACTTATGAAAGTCCAAATGGTAAAAGTACAAGTATGAATAGGGAACCATAACATGAATAGAAACTGATAATATTTACTGATATTGAAAAGAAAGAAAAAAACAAAAAGGTTATAACAATTTAGAGTAAATAATTTAATGTAAAAGTATTCCCTGTTCATACTTACATGCAAACTGTGTTTCTTTTTTTTTTTGTATAAAGTATTGTGACACAAGTGTTTTCATTGAATTCGCTGAACTAGTATGTCATTTTTTGTAGAGAGCATTCATTTGGAGTACAAAAACAGAGCGATGAGAAAACAACGCTTGTTTTTCAAGAAAAAAGAGTAAAATAAAATGATTTTAGTCACAATTTGCAACGGAAAAGAAATTAAAATAAAAATATCATTAACGTCCTATTTTCGTACTCTGAATGCTATAAAAATGTTGAATGATAGATGACACAAGATGTGATGTGTGATTTAGTACACTCTTTTTTTTTTAATGCAGATTGGTTCTTTTTTTTTTTTTTTTTTTTTTTTTTTTATTATTGAAGCACTTTTACATCACCAGGGTAATTTTTTTTTAAATCTTGATAACACACCACAAAAAGGAGGAAAAATATTATTCCTCTTAATTATTGCACACTGAATGAATTTGAAGAACTGTTTTGAAGAATTGTGGATATCAGCTTAGACACAAAAATAATTGGAAAAATTTCACAATTGCCTTGAACACTAGGACACTTTCGCGAAATTATATTTCTTTTTAGCATATTTCACTCTTTTGTCACCAAATCTGTGGGATTCCTGGACACTTTGCACTGCAAATATTAATCACAAGATCACAAACAAAGCGAAACGGCGCACATTTCCTGGACTTGTTGCACTGAAAACTTTGTTTAAAATGTGTGTTACTTGTGCGGATAATTCATACCACAGCTAGGTGAGGACTTTTTCACAAAACATTTCCCTTTTGGGAAGTATCTGGATTGGATGTACGTTCAGTTGGCACTTTTTCTTTTCACAAAACCTTTCGCACTCACACTGGTAGCACGAACACGTTTGATTGAAGGTTGAAGATCGCGCACAAAAAACAGAAACTGGGGAAATAAGTGATGCAGGTGTGATATTTCGTAGAAAAAAAAACGCTGCAGGAGGCGACGTCGTTCGATGACCCCGTTGGAGCACCGCAGTGTAAATCTTGCTTCTCGTTAGGCTAGTGTAAAGTCCGGAAGAAAGAGGCACTCTCCAAATCCGTTGGGGTAGCGAGAAAGGGAAATCCCCTGAAGTTGACATCGGCGAGCGAACACAGAGTAGGGCAGCCGGAACTCCCGTGGGGAAAAAAGATCTATGGACATCTTTTCGCGTCGCTGGTAAAGGATGATACGGAAGGAACGATACTTCTCCTCGTATTTTTTTTTTATTTATTACTGTTGGAGAAAAATCTGGGCAACGGCGCCAATTTGTATAGAGGATGTATGAGGATTCCCAGGAGAATTGAATGAATGAAAAAAAACTCCAACACGAGGATTTCGAGGACTTACTTCTTTATTATGAAACTTTTTAAAAGGAAGGCCATGATAGTACAATGGGACGGGAGAAGTCACAGACGAGACTGCCCGACGGGGCAGCCCCGAAGGGCAGAGAGCCGAGGTCTGTCACACTCAAGTTCAGAGGCAATAGTGGCAAATATTCATTACAATCACTCACTCACTGGCGAGATGAATAGCAACATATGTACTAAATTGGCGATGAATATTGGTGGCGTGGACAAAGGAATCAGAAGCATCCCGAAGTATTACATAGAATTCAAAGTTACGCCATGGCGCGGCTATATGGTTACACGTCTCTTAACATTCCTGCGGTAAGGAAAAGTGGTTAAAGAAATAGGAACACGTGATTTTTAGATGCACGTTACAGATCTAACTACAGCTGCAAATTAGTCAGCAATGGGCATATGGTTTGTATCCGACAAAGTACAAGGGTGAGAATTGAATGCTAATGCAAGCCCAGAGGCTGGGAAAATATGCATTAGATAACGACGGCTGCAAAGCGAAAAGACATTCATTTGTATTTTATTCTTCTACTTTATTTCAATGGAAAATAATTGCGGTTAAGATCTTTTTCTATCGTGTGAATTTGAAAGACAGAAAAAGGAACCGAGATAAATGATGTCTGCATTTGGAAAGAAGTTTTAAAAAGTAAAAGCGAAACTTACAGTAGTGAGAGGGGGGGGGGGCGGAAGAGAATGAAATAAAGACATATGAAATTAACTCTAAAATGTCAAATTTAAACTAAATATTTTATTTGAAGGGGGGGGGGGGAGAATAATGACGATTTATAATAAACCAGTAAAGTTAAAAGTTGATTTTTTGGGGGGAAAGGAGGAATAATGAATATATAACGGTAAAGCCGTTATACCTCCCCCCCTCCCATCACCACCACCAAAAAAAAAAAAAAAAAAAAAACTTGATATCGTACAACTAAGTTTAACTTAAGTTCTTTTAAGTAATTAAGTTTCAACAATCAAGTACAGTGAAGGAAAATTTAAACTCCACTTTAATTATCATTTTTAATCTCGAACATAAAATTTTTGCACATATAAAATTAATCACACTATACATAGACGCAAGATGCAGTTACTGGAATAATTAGTTAGAGAGAAAGTAGAACTAAGACGTCGGAACGATATAGTAATTATTACCAGAACAATTCTTGTTTGAAAAGTCACTTGCAAAATAATATTCAATTACAAAGTGGTAAATTTATTTTACATTTACATTTCAAACTATTAAAAATTATCAGTCCAGTGTTGACTGTATTGAGGGTATTGACGTGCTCTTGAAACCTGAAGTTAAAATAACGCTAGAAATAAACATTCAATACTTTTGCACGAACGAAAAGACACCATACATAACAGAAAATACCCTTTCTCTAAATTTTATACTTTATCGGACTTGTAAATTCGGTTCACAAATATGGATCTAAAATTACTGGCGCACTTAAATTATCAATTTAATTATCGATAACCTAAATTCACGCAATAACAAATTTCAGGACTTTAAAAAAGTTAATAATATTCAAATCCTTAATTTGTAAAGTTTTAAAGATAAATAACTATAAAACATTGTTACTTTCCTGGCAGTACTGTGTTAATGAATTTTGCATTACATATGAAATTAACATTTATTTTATGAAGAAATGAAGATCAGTGCTGTCATTTTCAGTATTTGTTCCGAAGCAAAAAACCCTTCAGCTATATAGAAGTAAAAGAAAAAAAAAAAATCAGGTATTTTAGTTCTTGTGAGGAAACGTCACAAAGACTTGTGCGCAAACGGTAAAGCCAGGATTGTTAAAAAAGGTGGTCGGGAGAAAACAGTAGATTGCGAGAAATATTCACCTAATACAATTATATTTGATCACAATAAGCTTACAACAATGTATTTAAGTGTAATTATTTTTTGTTAACAATTTAACTGCAGTTAGTATTAATATCAATATCTTCTACCCATGTGCGGAATCCCTCCCACCCTGTAAGGACAGATTGCGCAAATAGCTTTCTTGGTTTTCTTGCAGCTGCTCTATTAAATTACAGCATAACAAAATAATAACAATGGAAATTCATAAAAAAACAAATGAAGTCATGGATAGTTTATCAAAAAATTTATATTTAGATTTTTTACTATTATTCTGTTGAATTGTGCACAGACTCTCCTAGCTTTATCTTATGTGCATCATACGTCTGAAGAGGGTAAAGCGTCAAAAGAAAGAAACCAACTTTTCAACTAAGGCCTTATTTGAAGTACAAGAATGCAGGCCACTTCTTATTATGATGGTGATTGATGACTGGTTATGACTGATTATGATTGATCATTGGTGATGACTAATCTTTGGTGATTTCTGAGTATGACTGATCATTGCCCATGATTGATTATAATTGATGATTGAGTATGGAGCTTTTTAGAGCTTTTTAATTTATTTTAATTACATTTGGAGATTATTAGCAATTTTTAGTTGTATCTTCAGAGAAATTTACGCATTTTTAGGATTATAACGCAAACCGCACATTCATGTGTTTTATTAATTGCACTCTGAACGAATTTCATTCCTTTATATAATTCCTACCCGACAAGGTCCCATACCTAATAGCAGAAGCAACAACAAACAAAGACTATGTTGCCAAAAAGATCTTGATTGAAAAAAATTGGGAAGTTGCACACTTTATCCCCTTTTTTAATTGCGTACATATGATTTATGATGTTATTCTCAATACGCTAGACCTAAAATTTCTTGTGATGCACCGTAATAAATGTATAACGTTATACCACTTTAGTAGATATGGCAAATGTCATTTTCTGTTTTTTGTAAAGAATATCACAAAATATTAAAAAAAATCAGAAAACATAGAATACATATTAAATACATAAAATATTTAAGCTTATAAAGTTAAGAGTATAAAATACAAGCAAATCGAAAGTGGGATGTTAGAAAATTTTAATACTATATGTGCAGTCTATATTTCGGTTACTAATTTTGCAAAAGTTATCAAAGTTCTACATATTTTTTATTTATTGTCATATTTTTATTGAAATTTGGTTTTGTAAAACGGTATTGGTTTTAGCAGATATAAAATAATAATGCACATTACTTTTTTGTACACCAAAATATTTCATTTACAATACTTCCTAGATCCATTCTTAATATTTATTGAGTGTGGGGGTCTGCACATAGATACATATGTCCCATGAGTCTCCATATCTTTCAGAACTGCATTTAGCATTATTGAAAATTAACTACACTGTTAAAAATATCGTGAAAAATTACCTCTGTTTTTAAAGGCTATCTATTTTCTGACCAATGAGAACGCTTCATAAGCATTTAGGCAGTGTTCTCATTGGCCAGAAAATAGATAGCCTTTAAAAACAGAGGTAATTTTTCAATATATTTTTAACAGTGTACTTATAATTAAGAGAAAATGAAGATTGCAAATTAATGTAATTTAATGGAAAATTTATAATCATATTGGTGAAAAATATGTAAAGTTTTATAGAAACATATATTTTAATGAGTCTTTTGTTTTTCACTTTGAAAAGAACAGAATTCCAAGTAATGATAATACCTCTATCTATTGACAAAAGCCTGAAAATTTAACTGATTTATTTTACGAAAAAATCCACTTATCAATCTTCAATGCCGCATCCCACTCTCATGTGCAGTTATATAATAAAAATATTACTTTTGAATCACTTAGTCCTCATATTTCCTAAATGAAATACTTAAATCATTTTGTTAAGTAAAATTAAGTATTCCTCAATGTTTTGCTTTATCAGTTTTGACTGAAATGTGATCCAAAATGCATTATTCATGCATGGAGACATATTTCCAAATAAATTGATTGTTAAAATTATATTTATAAACCAATCATCTAATTACAGTGTATGCTTACTCAGTTGGCTTCTATAAAAGTACATTTTGTTCCGTAGAAATGTTTTAGTACACAAAACTACACAATAGAATTAATCACTAATTCCTTCATAAACAAACACTTACTAATCGATAAAGGATAGTTTTGTGAAGAAGCTAATATTTTTACAGTGATTAAATAATTTTACATTCATTATTAAATATTTGTTTTAATGAAATAACGTCGGATCCAAAATAGGCCCTGATTCAGATAGGGTAAAGTGCCCATATTTCGTCCCCTCTCCTAATTTCATCCCCCTTAACGTCTCCGCTTCTGCGAAAGTGGCGCCATTTATGTCGCAAGGCTTAGGGGACGGAAGGTAAAAGGGGTCAGTGTTGAAAGTTTCGTTCGCCAAGATGCATACACAAATTAAAGACTGTGAATTTCCTATTTTTAGAAGACCTCAGTTCTTATTACGTCGTTTGTAGTATGTTATTTACTGTATTGTGAGTATTTATTTCATATTCATTGCATGCATTTTACGTTGGTAAGATCCTGACAGTAGCATACAGTGAGTTTTAGGACGCTCAGTTCATCTTGCGAGAACTGAAGCTCCGTCATATTGGGTCCTAAATTCACCCTCCTTGCAGTTTTTATTTTCGTCCCGGAGACGAAATTAGGAATGCTTTTTCATGACATTTTTTTTTTTTTCAATTTTTTCCTCATGTTTGGATGGCTAATGTTTCGTTATGTTATTCTTCCACTGATAATTAGTACATTTTGTTGTGCCTTAATTTAATATAAAATAAATTACTTTCTCATTTAGAAATAAATTTTGATTTAGTTATAAGTTGTACATTTTAATGTTTATTTGTGTGAAAAAAAAAAAAAACAAAACGATACAATACTGATAAAAAAAAAACACCGCAGTCGTAAACTGACTTTTGTAGACACAAAATGTATAATTGTACACTAAGAATATCTTCCAACATCAAAGTACGTCAGTTCACGATAATTATAAATTATTTATAGTTGTATGTTGATAAAGGAAAGAGATACTTTATGACACTTTGAGAATTTTTTTAATTCTACCGATTCATTCGAGCTTAAATCCTCATATTTAGGCTATCAGCGCTTAGCATTACTTATGAAATGTTGGATTGTAAAACTTTGAAAATTTTTATTATTTCTGAATAGCGTCTTTGGCGCGAGTTCAATCTCATAACATCCCAGTGTTCAAGTTCAAATATACAATCAAGACGAAAATAATAAATCGGTTTTCAACATATATGTAACATAATTAATGTAATTGAGCTGTTTTCTGATAAACATTTTAATAACTTAATTTCTTTGAAAGCGTCGAATTTTAAATGGAGGTTCTTGCATTTAGAAAATCCTGGGAAAAAAATCATCAGAAACCTTATTCACCCATATGTGTCCAAAATTAACAAGAAATATGATTTCAAAATCTACCATTTAATCTATCTATTAATTTAATTTCAACTTTTAAATAGTATAATCGCAATGCGTTTACATTTTTTACGATTTCTTTTTTAATAAAGTTTTTAAGAATAAGGTAAAGTGTCCATATTTCATCTCCTTTCCTAATTTCGCATCCCTTTACTGCTCCGCTTCTGCGAAAGTGGCGAAACTTATCACGCTAAGCACAGGGACTGGAAGTTAAAATGGCTGTGAAAGTTTCGTTCACAAAGATGCATACATATATTTAAGACGCCGAATATTCTATTTTAGAAGACCCGAGTTCTTATTATGTCGTTTGTAGAACGTTATTTACTTTACTGTATTTATTTATTTCTTTTTCATTGCATGTATTTTACGTAGGTAAGATGCTGGCAATAGCATACAGTGAGTTTAAGGACGCTAAGTGCATGTTACGGGAACTGAAACTCCGCCATATTGGGAAGTAGCGTGGTTCCATTTTCGTCCCACTTTCAGTTCTTATTTTCGTCCGGGGGGGGGGGACAAAATTAGGAATGCTTTTTTATGACATTTTTTTTTCAATTTTTTCCTCATGTTTGAATGGCTATTGTTTCGTTATGTTATTCTTCTACTGATAATTAGTACATTTCTTCGTGCCTTAAGTTAATGCATATTAAATTACGTACTCGTTTAGAAATAAATTTTGATTTAGTTATAAGTTAACCCGCAGCGTATTGGATTTTTTGAGGGGGACGACATTGTGACCTTTTTTTTTCATATATATGTAATTTTGAAAAAACAATTATTCGCATTGTTAAAAAGTTTTAGTCCGATATTTGGCCATGTTTCTATGTGCGTGGGTATTTAGTCTTTGTAAAATCCAAATTTGGTAGGTTTTCACTAAAAATTACAACATTTAGTGCCTAAAAGTGACTGGGGGGATGGAAATAGGGCACCTTACCTAATCTCTCTTACAGTGAAGAACACAATATATCACTTTGTACATACTTAAAATAAGTGCGTGCTGAACGATTTTGTAAATTTCAAAACCTGAAAAGGACTTGCAAGAAACGTTCTTCATTTTTGTTTTCGAAGGCTACCGTATAATGCATTTAAAATTGAAATAAATACATATATTATATTCAAAAATGTTTGAAATTTCCATTAGCTCTAAATATAATATTTCCAATGCCGACTGTTTTTGTCTCACATATTTTTTCACATCGAAATCGTACGGGATAAAGCAAAATTCGCTAAAAGTGACTATTGTAAATGAATTTTTTATATAGAATCAATATAAGTATTTTTTAAAACGGATTAGACTGTTAAAAAACAAACGAACTTACATGCTGTGTGGTATTTTGCTGATCTTCAAATTGTGGTTTCCGAAGCCGATGAGTAATTTTGAAGTATGCCTAAAAAAGGTAGCAATGGAGGCCGTCGGTTACATCAAATGAAAATAGTCGTTATTATCCAAACTCTTTATAGTTTTTTAACAGTGGAAAATACATAGTTTTACCCCATGCAAAATTTTGTAAATAATATTGATATTTAGTATAAAGGCTGTTGTACTTTTTTTTCACATCGGGTAATTTAATATTTAGAAAAAAAAAAATGTTATTACAATCCAAACTATTTGATTGTGTAGTTGTAATGGTTTTTAAACCCTTATAAAACATTCGTGAAAAAAAAACTTGTATTTAGTTTTAAATTAGAAGTATTTTCTTCTTGCTCTATTTTTCGCGTCGGGACATTTAGCATAAAAATTAGATCTTATCGTTCACACTCTTTGAAATTTTTATCAGTTATGCAAATGACGGTTTTGAATCTTGTGTAAAAAAGTCGTTCAAAAATATGGATATTATGTTGTGAAAACACAAGCCGTAGCAGGACTGCTATTGGCGAATATTTTTTAATTCTAGCTTGCGCCACTTTCTCAAAACAACAACAACAAAAAAAACTTTTACATACACTTTGACGAAATGTGCAAGAAAAATATACTACACAATTTTTTAAATATAAAACTAGTTGTCAATGGCACCTTGCCGAAGTTGTCTGAGTGTTCGCTGTCTGAGTGAAGATTTTGTAGGTTTTATTTTAATTAATTAATTAATTTATTTTGTAATACGTCTAGTCGTCTAGTCGAATAATTTTATATTTGAAGCAAATTGAGTGAACTAAGAAATTACAAAACGATTGATTTGAAATACCGATTTTTAGTCACACTTAGCCTTGAAAAAAGTTGTTTCTCGCAGCCTATTATTGACAACCAGTTGCTATTCCTTTTAGGTAGCTTTCAATACAAAAAGCTACCTATTGCAGCCGTTCGGAGGAAAGCGATTTCAAAAAATTTTGGTATATTTTCATCGATCATGACCCCCAGACCCCGAAACCACCCTCCGTTCAAAATTGATATATATATATATATATATATATATATATATATATATATATATATATATATATATATATATATATATATATATATATATATATATATATATATATATATATATATATATATATATCCATATATATATATATATATATATGACCTATGTCACACTGTAACTCTCGTATTTATGAACCGATTTGGATGTAATTCGGTGTGTACATAGTACACACCAATGTCTCGACCGAGTTCGTTGGCCAGCTTCATCTGCCATTTTGTTTTAAAATGGCGGCCATTTAAATTTTTTTTTTAATTTAAAATTTGAAATGTGGTACCAGAAAATTGAAAATGGAAAAATATTTTTTTCTTATGTATTTGACCTTTATACAAAGACTCCGGAGTAGTTTTTGTTTCGTCTATATCTTAAAAAATGGCTGGGTTGTAGCATTTTGAATTTCTAGCGTGGCTGACATTTTGAAACGTCCTGAATTTTGTCACGCGATAAAAGGCGTATTTATGAACCGATTTGGATGTAACTTCGTTTATACATAGTACATACCAATGTCTCGACCGAGTTCGTTGGCCAGCATCATCCGCCATCTTGTTTAAAGATGGCGGCCATTTAAATTTTTAAGAAAAATTTAAATTTGAAATGTAGTACCAAAAAATTAAAAATTGAAAAAATATTTTTTTCTGATGTGTTTGACCTTGATAGAAAGATTCGGGAGCAGTTTTTGTTTCGTCTATATCTTAAAAAATGGCTGAGTTATAGCATTTTGAATTTCTAGCGTGGCTGATATTTTGAAGCGTCCTGATTTTTCTCACGTGATAACAGATGTATTTATGAACTGATTTGGATGTAATTTGTTGTGTACATAGTACACACCAATGTCTCGTCCGAGTTCGTTGGCCAGCTTCTTCCGCCATTTTGTTTCAAAATAGCGGCCATTTAAAAAAAATTTTAAAATTTTAAATTTAAAATGAGATACCAAAAAATTAGAAAATGAAAAAGATTTTTTCTTTGTATGTGTTTGACCTTAATACAGAGATTCCGGAACAGGTTTTGTTTTGTCTATATCTTAAAAAATGGCTGAGTTATAGCATTTTGAATTTCTATTGTGGCTGACATTTTAAAACGACCTGATTTTTGTCACGTGATAACAGGCGTATTTATGAACCGATTTGGATGTAACTTGGTCTGTACATAGTACATACCAATGTCTCGACCGAGTTCGTTGGCCAGCTTCATTCGCCATCTTGTTTCAAAAGGGTCGCCATTAAAAAAAGTAATTTAAAATTTAAAATAAAGTATTAAAAAATTGGAAAATGAAAATTTTTTTTGTATGTGTTTGGCCTTGATACAAAGATTCTGGAGCAGTTTTTGTTTCTGAAAATTTGTTCTTTTGTTTATATCTTAAAAAATAGTTGAATTATAGCACTTTAAATTTCTAGCATGGCTAACACTTTGAAACGATCTTGTATTTGTCACGCGATAACACACGTATTCGCCTATTTCGATGGAAGAAGGCATGTGGATAGTATACATCAATATCTCAACCAAGTTCGCTGGCCAGCTTCATCAGCCATGTTGTTTCAAAATGGCGGCCATTAAATGTAAAAAAATTATATTTAAAGTGAGGTGCAAAAAAATTAGAAATTGGAAAAGGTTTCTTTCTTAAGTATTTGACCTTGATATAAGCATTCACGAGCATTTTTTGTTTATCTTTATCTTAAAAAATGTCTCAGATATAGCAGTTTCAATTTCTAATGTGGGTGACATTTTGAAAAATCTTATTTTTTGCCTGCGACAGCACTCGTATATATCAACCGATTCCGATGTGAGTGAGCATGTGCACAGCAATTACTAAGGTCTCGACCAAGTTCACTGGTTAGCCTCATCCACCATGTTGTCTTAAAATGGCAGGAACTTTAAGAAATCGCCGAATTTGGCAGCCAAATATAAGTTACTGTAAATAAAAGCAGCTTGGATAAAGGTGACTAATTTCGCGAAATTCTCATTCATAATGATTTAGTATTGATAAAAATTAGTATTGAATCTCCTATATTCGGTTTCCACTAAACTGAGCTTCGTGTGTTTGAATAATATAAGTTGGCTTTTTAAAATAAGAAAAATGAAAGCTAGCTTTTCCTCCCGGCACTAGCCGGAAGGACTTTTTATGATTATATTCGTTTGTACGAAAACGAATTGCACCATGGTAGACAAAAGGTGCCTGCTTTAAGTGAGTATTTATTCCCATCTCTGAAATTGAGAACTTTTTTGAATTTGTGTTTGGAACGAGTGAATAATAGTTTTTCAAAAGAATTGTGGTATTTTACACTGCTAAATGCGATTCAAATCTGGTGTAATATATTTTTCGGAATTTTGAAAGGCTCGCCCAATGTGCTTTGAGTAAGACAAGAAAAAAAAAGGCCCCTCTTGGGCTTTTCAGATCTTCACTACTCTAGTGCTCCAGAACGAGGTTTCTGAAACTCCCCGCGGTACGCTTTCTTAGAAACATTTTTTATTTCATGTTTTGATTAAAATATTGTCTAATTATCAAAAAATGAAAACTATGCATCTAAGCTGCATTAGTAATTGCCTTGGACTATCCACAAACTATTCACATACTACAAATATCGTTTTTAGTTGTGTTCGTAATTACATAAATACGTAGCACCTATAGTCGTCGTTCGGTCCGTCTGTCTGTCCGTCGGCATATAACAGAGCAAAAATTACCCAACCGAATGGTCTGAAATTTTAAAAATATAATTGTTGAAAAATTTTGTCGAGTCATTTCAAATTTTATGAAAATCGGATGTATAGTTTAATTACAGAGAAAGTCAAAATTTTTTCATTGCATTACGTCCGATGTGAAAAAAAAAAAAATATTTCAAGTGGATATTAATGATGTTGCAGCCTTTCGAGCAGAATGAAATTGATATGCACTTAGGAAGTGCACTAAAATATAAATTCATACAATATGAGGTGCAAAAAATATTTATAAAACTACTTATAATTCTCCACGTTTGACGATCAATTTCCAACTTGTTTTTATCAGTATTCAAGTATTAGATTACAAATTTTGTCAAGGTTCTGCTTTTAATTTTTAAAAAGTTTATTAATATTTCCAAAACGTTTAAAACGGCATATTTCCTCAGTCAAAATTACACAAATATAAATAATGTAAACGAAGTAGAAATATCTCGTTATTTCACACATTTTTCTCCACGCTAATTATAGCGTTAAAATATCACAATGGAAAAACAAATTAAGCAAACATAAGATATTATTTCCATGGAAACATCTCCTTTCGTAACATTAAAATAAATATAAAATCCTCGCCCTTGTTTTTCACGTAACATTTGCGCTCATAAATATGCAACTGCAGTGAAAGTTCCATTTATATGAGTTATTTGGTTGTCAAAAATTAACGGATCTCCACGTACGTGGAGAAACAAAAACAAATAAAAGCAGAATTTAAGATAAATTGCTGAAGACCAAATATATTGTTTTCTATATACCGTTGCTTTTAAACTGTTTATAACACACATACGTAAAATATAAATGTTACGAACACTAAACTATTGGAATACTTTAACTTTAAGAAAACATAATATAACAAATATTTAACATAGCATATTATTTTACATATTTTAAAATGCAAATATTTGTTTAGGCAAAGAAAATTATATATTTCTTAATATCTAAGAAACAATGTTCTTTTAATATTAGAAGTTTATATAAATTTCCCGAAAATATATTCAGGAATTTATTTCGTTAAATTATATTAGGTAAATAATTTTAACCTTTGAACTGAAATTTTGGAACTGTATTATTAAAAAAATTTTGAATTAAGAAACTCTAATATAAAAAATATTTTATGTATCATATTTTACAATTTTTTTCTTTATATCTTGAAAGAAAAACATATTTTCTATTAATGTTAAAATATTTATTAAAATATCCCAAAATTGTATACAGTAATTTATTACTTCCGAAAAATTACATCAGGCAAATAACTTTGACAAAAATGTAATCTCGATGTATCGCACCTTCCTTGTTATTTTACATATTTATGTAGCGTTAAAATATTAAAATTGAAAGAAAGTACGCAAGCGTGTAACATTATTTTTAACGGGCACATCCAATTTCTTAGCATTAATATACCTATAAAATGCTCGCCCTTGTTTTTTACATAACATTTGCAAGCATAA
The DNA here is from genome assembly GCA_963932465.1 of Maratus speciosus. Taxonomy (NCBI): domain Eukaryota; kingdom Metazoa; phylum Arthropoda; class Arachnida; order Araneae; family Salticidae; genus Maratus; species Maratus speciosus. The sequence continues at coordinate 536,431,364 of OZ010786.1, read as the reverse complement.
ATTTGCAGCTGTAGGGAAAATTCCATTTACATAAGTTATTTGGTTGTCAAAAATTAACTGTTTATATGTACGTAGAAAAATGAATAAAATAAACGAACACGGTAACTTAGATAAGTTGTTTTAGATAAAATATATTTTTATTTCAGATTTTATTATTTTTATATCGTTAATTAAATGCAGAGTTTGAAAAAAAAAACTGCGCCTACTGAAATATATTTGTTTACATTCCCTATTTTAAGATAGGGTTTTATGACATTTTCTTATATAGCATGAAATTGTTAGTTTCAGAGTTAAAATTAAAGTGTTTTTCTTTTGTAATGATATTTTTTAAAATTAATGAAATTTTGATACGAATATGTGGCACATGTTCATTTACTAAAGATTGAAAAATTACTGAAGATAGACACACTATGTAGTTTTACTAGTGTAATTTCTAGCATATTTTACAAAAAAAAAGTATTTGTTTTTAAAATTAATACAAATTAAAATCCGGTATGGTAACATCTCTAAATATCCCCTATCGATATTTTTAGATTGTAGGTTAACTATATTTTTTTTATTTTCGTTTTCTTTCTTTCTTTTCGGCTCATGGATAGAAAAAAAATATTAAGAATAATGCGTTGCACTAAGATTCGTAGATTTTTATGGAATAAAAAACGAAAAGTATAAAAAAATATTTATTTCCACACGAGTATTTTGTTTCTAACATTCAATGATCTGTTACATTGATCTCATTAGAACTTAAGTTATACTATATGCTTCATTGAGTAAAAGGTCCTGAGACACGATATTAGTTGGCAGCACTAACAAATTATCCATTTGATTTCTAGAAAGTAGTGAACTTTATATGATTAGTATAAAGTATATTCCACGGCATTTAAAACATTACCATAAGTCTTGCAACTGTGTAAGTGACACTACTTTTCCTTTTGTGAAAACAATAGACCAAAGTTAATTTTTCATTTGAATTAAACATTTTGGTGAAAAGAAATGCAAACACAGTTGCAAGACTTATGGTAATGTTTTAAATGCCGTGGAATATACTTATATATATATATATATATATATATGAAGCATTAAGGCTGCTCTTTCGAAAATGGCTTTTTGTTGATGCTTTAGTGAATTAAAATGTGTAAGAACAGTAACAATAATCACTGTCTCGACGACTAAATGAGAAACATAAAAAAAAAAAAAAATTATATTGTTTTGGATGATCGCAATGTGAAAATAAGGGAGATAGATATCTGATATCGTAAAGTCATAATGTGTAATCGATATTTTTCACGAGTATTTGCACATGAAAAATGTTTGTGCATTACGGTTGCCGCGATCCCTAACGAAATATCAAAAACACCTATTTACCGATGATTAAGATTGGATGCTGATGATATTTTCGGATACTATTAATGACGTTTTTCGCAGATTGCCTAACACCCACTGGACAATGCTGCGACACTACCTAATACGTGATGCGATCGCAACACACTTCAGTCCAATAAGAAGTCATTTGAATGGTTAAAACCGAGTGGAAGTACGTGGACACACATCCGGTTTTCGAACAATAGACGATAGTGAAATTTTTTCTAGATTAAACATTGATTTTTGGTGGAAAGAAATGCAATCCAAAAGCAAAATTTGTATGTGAAACATTAAAGTGCATCTGTTCTTTCGGAAAAAAGCTTTTTGTCGATGGTTTAGTGTATTAAAATGCTGTTGTACTAACATTAACATTTATCCCTGTCTCGACGTCCAAATGAGGCATCAACTCCAGAAACATAAAAAAATACACCATAATGTTTTTGATGTTCGTAAAGTGAAATTAAGGGAAACGGATATCTGACATCATAAAGATATAGTCACAAAGTGTGATCAATATTTTTCGTAAACATTTGAAATGTGAAAAATATTTGTCCGTTATAGTTTCCGCGATTCTTGACGAAAGATCAAAAACACCATATAGCAGATGATTAAGATCGTAGTTTGGTGATATTCCCCGATGCCACAAATGAGGTTTAATTGCCTAACACACACAGGACAATGCTGCGACACTACCTAAAACATGATTCCATCGCTACACACATGAACCAATAAGAAGTCTTTTAAGTGGTTTTTAGTTATAAAACATTCGCGAGAAAAAATTATATTTAGCTTTAAATGTATTTTCTTGTCACTCTATGTTTTCTTGTCGGGACAGTTAACATAAAACTTAGATCTTATCGTTTTCACTATTTGAAACTTTTATCAGTAATGCATATAACTGTTTTGGATATTGTGTAAAAATGTTGTACAGAAACATGGATATTCTTTTGTAGAAACAGAAGCCAGGAACCAAGACAATGTAAATAAATAAATAGAAATGCTTAATTCATCTTTAAAAGTTAAACTTAAATTTACACAATGTGTAAAACTACTTAAAAGATGACAATATTCAAAAAAGATGTTAAATTACTTAGTACTTTCAACTATAAAAAATCCATGTTATACTATATATCCATGTTATATATATATATACTATATTTATGTTTTATTTTCCCATTGTTTCCCGGATCTAAAAATTAATTTTTAGATTCACTCTTTTTGTCATCATCTACGTGGATTTTGAAAATTAGACGTTAATAACAATATTATTTCTTATATTCCTCTGACGAAAACTTTGTTTTTTATAGTTGAAAGTACTAAGGAATTAAAGTAATTTAACATCTTTTTTTAATATTGTCATCTTTTAAGTAGTTTTACACATTGTGAAAATTTAAGTTCACGATAATGTACGTTCATGGCATGCTCATACATGAATGCGTTGTATACTTTCAATATACAAGGCATCAAGATATATTCTTCTCGTTGAAAACGTTCTAGTTCTTTCTGATGTATTTTAAGATATTTTTAATTTGTATTTTAAATATCTTTATATTATATTTATGCATCTCAACATTAATTTTTGTAATATTTGAGCTTTATATGTTTGTTTTTCAATTGTTTGGGCTTTATATGTGTTTTAATTATGTAACTCGGGTGAATATAGAACTAGAATTTCAATTTACATTGATTGTAATAAGAAGTCATTTGAGTGGTTGGAACTGGGTGAAACCAGCCCATAGAGGACAAAGATAACAGTTGTACAAATGTCTTCGCCAGTATTAAGTTTTGAATATGCGCGTGACATAATATTTATTTACTATCTTGAGAAAATGAAAAGCAATCACAAGAGTGCCGCTTTAATTGTGCAACTTTATTAGATCATTTGAACAAAAAAATTAACACAAAAGCGCCGCATATGGCAAAAATATTTTTTTTATTTTATTTATTTTATTTTATTTTTTTTATGATAACTGACCGGAACAGACAACCATTAGAGCGACGGCAAAATTGAACAAATTGAACTACGATTTACTCCACATCCTCTCGTATACTCCTAGACCTTTTTGATTTTTAGTGCGACATATTGAATTCGCCATTCCTTTTTTTTTTTTTTTTTTTTTTTTTTTTTTTTTTTTTACTTTAGAATATAGCTCTAGAATTTTAATTTACATTGATAGCAATAAGAAGTCCTTTGAGTGGTTGGAACTGGTTGAAAGCAGCCCATAGAGGACAAAGATAACAGTTAGCTACAAATGTCTTCGCCAGTATTAAGTTTTGAATATGGGCGTGACATAATATTTATTTATTATTTTGAGAAAATGAAAAGTAATATCAAGAGCGCCGCTTTAATTGTGCAACTTTATTAGAGCATTTGAACATAAAAATCAATACAAAAGCGCCGCATATGGCAAAGATAAAATTATTTTTTTAAAGACAACTGACCGGAACACACAACAATTAGAGCGACGGCAAAATTGAACGAATTGAACTACGAATTACTCCACATTCTCTCATGTACTCCTAGACCTTTTTGATTTTTAGTGCGACATATTGAATTCGCCAATCTTTTTTCTTTTTACTTTGGAATATAGCACTTGAGTTTTAATTTACATTGATTGCAATAAGAAGTCATTTGAGTGGTTGGAACTGGGTGAAAGCAGCCCATAGAGGACAAAGATAACAGTTAGATACAAATGTCTTCGCCAGTATTAAGTTTTGAATATGCGCGTGACATAATATTTATTTACTATTTTGAAAAAATGAAAAGCAATCACAAGAGTGCCGCTTTAATTGTGCAACTTTATTAGATCATTTGAATAAAAAAATCAACACAAAAGCGCCGCATATGGCAAAAATAAAATTATTTTTTAAAGACAACTGACCGGAACACACAACCATTAGAGTGACGGCAAAATTGAACGAATTGAACTACGAATTACTCCACATCCTCTCGTATATTCCTAGATCTTTTTTATTTTTAGTGCGACATATTGAATTCGCCATTCTTTTTTTTTTTTTTTTTTTTTTTTTTTTTTTTTTTACTTTGGAATTACACTAGAATTTTAATTTACATTGATAGCAATAAGAAGCCCTTTGAGTGGTTGGAACTGATTGAAAGCAGCCCATAGAGGACAAAGATAACAGTTAGCTACAAATGTCTTCGCCAGTATTAAGTTTTGAATATGCGCGTGACATAATATTTATTTACTATTTTGAGAAAATGAAAATCAATCACAAGAGTTCAGCTTTAATTGTACAACTTCATTAGATCGTTTGAACAAAAATAATCAATACAAAAGAGCCGCATATGGCAAATATAAAATTATTTTTTTAAAAGACAACTGACTGGCTCACACAACCATTAGAGCGACGGCAAAATTGAACGAATTGAACTACGAATTTATCCACATCCTCTCGTATACTCCTAGATCTTTTTGATTTTTAGTGCGACATATTGAATTCGCCAATCTTTTTTTAAACTTTTGAATCATAATCAGCATCCTAAAAGACACATGTATAGGAATATTCGTGCAATTTTTGAGTAATGTTTTTTTCATATTTTGGCCCGGCTTATCGTGATTTCCCCATACTGTGCGACTCTATTGTGCATCAATTTATTTACTTATTTTTACTTTTTGAACAACTGTCAGTCTTCGAAAAGTATAATGTTGTAATTCCAGATTTTGTTTTAAATTGATTATTAGTTTCTATTCATTTTCATACATTTTGTTTTAACGAACCCTTGCAGTTTTTTTGATTACAAAGTGTTTATACATAAAATTTATCCTTAAGAATTGCAAAGCGATTTATTCTACAATGATAACTAAAAATAAATTTGTCTATTTTCTGAAAACCAGTTTTTTGGAATTGTAATTATTCTGTATATTTCAATAAGAAAATCTAACATTTTTTAAAGTATCAGAAAATATACACACATACGTGATACAATTGCTTTCTTTTTTGATCATTTCATACGGGTTGTTTTCTTCCAGTGAAGTAATAATTTAAAATTTCAGTTTTGAAAGATTTCCGCTTAAAATCGTAAAACAAAATTTAGATATTAAAATACCATATTATGTAGTAATAATTTAAATTACAGTTTTGAAGGACTTCCGCTATAAATCGTAAAATAAAATTTAGATTATAAAATACCATTTTATGGCATTTCCGTATTCCAGCTCTTTACGTAATTACTGTGAATCCACTTTCATAGCAACTGAGAAATCAGGAATGCATTCTCAAGAGATATCTTCACATTTTCGTACACTATTTTATTACATTTTCAAACTTCGCATCTATGATTTTATTTATAAATGGTTGAATTTTAATATAAATATAGTATGTTATGTATTTTTAGATTAATTATATTTATAACTTTTCTGAATCTGACTAAAACAAGAATTAAAAAACAAAAATACGACTAAGGTTTCTTTTTGGTTTTCGTGAAAAAAATAACATTCTTTTTTTTAAATTTCTTATTTTTATTAAGTTTAAATTAAAGCACAAGTATTCACAATATTTGTATTTCATACCTTTTTACAGAAAAGTAATGGCAAAAATTGTAGAATAATTAAAAATGTTGTTAATCATTACTATTATCGGACTATTATGATTGCTTAAAAAATTACTTATTTAGATAACAAATTATGTTTGTGATGTCATTTAACACATTCGTCTGTGTGTTCGGAATTTAACGTAGCAAGGGACTGTCACCATCATTTTTCACCATCAGTTTTGAAGTCGGTGCAGTAGTTCGTGGGAATACCCCTACAAAAGAACACGCACACGTTACTTCTTTATATTAATGGTATTGATTCGCCAAATAAGAGTTCCAACTAAAGTGATGATTGTGAGATATAGTGCTAACTGACGCACGTGCACACAAATCGTGAATACAGTACTTTCCTTGTAATATGTTTTCGGAAGCATATGCAGGAAATAAGGACGAATTACCATAATGATATGGTAATTGTGTGTTCTCAGAATTTACCATTGCGAGAAAATCAATCCCATTTCATTCACTGACAAAAATATTTAGCCGGAAACCAAAGTATAGCGGACAGCAATACTACTACGGTATTGTACTTGTATTTCCTAAGTCATCTCAATAAATTAATTTTAGTTTTTAGTGACAATAATCTATATATATATATATATATTACGTTATGATACGTGGTACAGAAATCACGATTATTTGTCAATTGCAAAAATGGCAATGTCCAAATTAAACGCATCGCATTGGCTATTGTGTAAAAGTACTTTAGCAGGATTTAAGCCGAGGTAAATCTGGTTTATTTATGTTTCGCTCTCTCGCTGCAATTATGGAGCTTCAAAATGTCATTATAAATGCCCGTAAAAGATCTCATAGGCTGATGAAAGTAAAGAAGAAGCCGAATTAAGAAAAGAAAATCGAAATAGATTGGATTGAAGACGCCGTGAAACACATAGCATTGGCGATTGCCAAAATAGGCTTAATAACCGTTGCATGCACGAACGTGTTCCTTCAGAAATCCAAGATATTTTGACCCTAGAACTGTTGTTTCTCCTACTTTAGATATATTTAATTATGTTTATAATGAAGTTTTATAAAATGCATCACATTAGCATTTGCCATATATCAAGCCTCGATCTTAGGGGCTATACTTATATAACGTTGCCAACTTTTTGGAATTTTTTACCCCTTCCCCCCCTTAAGAGCTCATATGTTATCGTTCCTCGAACCTCCCCCCCCCCCCTCCGTAATGATATCGTTATCAATATATATATATATTTACTTTTTTTTTTCTTTTGTTTGCAGTGATATTCAGATATGGTTATAGTTTTATTATCTGCATACTTTATTGATTCAAATGAAGATAAGTCAATAAAATATCCGTATTATATATGAAATAATTTTACATCAAAAGAAATGTAAATGAAATAGTAACTATTTAATAGTATTTAATGTTAGATTTTGTTATATTATGCATTCGATAGTAATATATAATGCCTTCTTGCACTTGCCCCACACGGCGAGGGGGAGGGGGGGATGCAGAAATTTTTATCAGCAAAACAGGCGCACATCATTCTTTCTTTTTCTTTACTGGTAAACACAAGTATCCTGGTTTCTTAACGAGCGGATTATATATGCATGCACATATGACAGAAGAATAGGAATGCCAAACGTTGAGGTATTCCATATATTAGAATAAAAAAAATTCCTATTCATTTAACGATTTTAATAACTTTGTATTTTCATAAAAACAGATAACAGATTAAATAAATGTTGCAGACTATTTTGATGTAAAGAACAAGTTGCAAATAAAAAGAGACAATTTTGGTTGGATCAAAAAGGATAACGATATCAAAAGACAAATCCCACTTCCCCTAGAGATATCTTACGATATCATGTGCCAGACCCCCTACCCCCTAAAATGATAACGTTATATATGCACAGTCCTTTATACCGATATGTTATATAGGTCCAACAATAAGAATTTCCCCGACCTTTTCATTCTTTAAAAGTAAGTGTAATAATTTGGCACAGATGCCACAGATGCACCACGTTGGCGCGATTTTTATCTGAAGCCAATGTCATAAACGCACAGGGGAACTTAATTGGAGCCAAAGCGTCGTTATTTTGTTTGATATGTTAATCCGAATGTTGTTGTTTATGTATTAATAAATTATATATGTTATTTTTTTAATTACAAAAATTGAGTTTTTATTTCTATAGTTATTAAACGTTTTTTTTTTTTTTTTTTTTTTTTTTTTTTTTTTGGTTTATTATTATTATTATTATTATTAATCATTTTTTAAAATATATATGTAGCTCGTATTCAAAAACAAGGTTTTTGGAAATTGGTGTCGGAAAAAAATCATGTCAAAGTGGTGCATATATGGGCATTTGTACCAATAACTTGTCCAGGATCTTTTCACTTTTTATACTTTTGAAATTTTAGCTCTTATTTAATATTTTTACAGGATTTTAGTATATATAAATATTATTCAGAATTTTTTTTATGAAGTCCACTCCTTTGTTATATTCCTCAGTGATATTCTTCCCGGGCAACGGCGGGAGCCAGCTAATAATATTAATTGCACATGTGTATATTCAGAACAATTTTAATTTAAAATAGAAAGATAATAAGGATGCCACAGTTCTTGCTTTATAAGAAATAGAAAATAAGCACGAAATATAATACCACAATATTTAACTATGTAAAAAAAAAAAAAAATAAATAATAAATAAATAAGAGCCATATTTTCAAAATCAGACAAGTGCGAGTGTTGTATTTTTTGTTATGCTTGATTTTTTTTTTTTTTTTTTTTTATGTTGAAGTAGATCATATTTAATGAATAATGTGCAATTTTGAAGCTCTGAAAAAATTTCCTGTATCCTGTAGAAAATGTCAAAGTTCAAGGCCATGAAACCCATTTATCATGAAAATTGAAATCCCAGTATATTTGGTTTGCTACATCTCCGGAATGCAACAGCATCCCAAAATTATTTTGTTATAAACTGTTAGTATAACACTACATGCTTAGTAAAATTTACATGTTTCCATGGGGCATTGTTAAATTTCATTGTTATGATGCCACAAAATGCAACCAAAATGACGTTTTTGTCCGTTTTCTGCACTTATTATCTTAGTTAAGAAATAGTACCCCAACATTTTTCTTTTAGACTATGACAGTTTATAATTAGGACAAGCTATGTAATATAGAACTTTACCGGGATACCGTTGCTGTTAGCAGATATAACCTGTTAAATATTCAAAAGTTTCAAAATCTGCAACTTTTGAATTAGTCCTATCTCAAAACAGCATCACAGTTGAAAAAAATAAAATATATCAGCCAGTAGTTGAACATATGTACAAAAACATGGGAACGAAAAATAAGTAGTGCCTCATGCTATTTTTAGAAGAAAAAAAAGGACAAACCTTATAAAAAGGCAATGCAATAATCAGGCTTTTCCCCTACAAGGGGAAAGAGAAAAGGGATGTTCCATTTTCTCATAGGGGAAAAACATACGAAAGGGAAAGAGAAACGGAATAAATCATTTTCTGATAGGGAAGATGCGTGATATTGACACTGCCTTTTCGTAAGTTTTGTCATTTTTTCTGAAAGTAGCATGAGATACCGCTTATTTTTCGTTTCCATGTTTTTGTACACATGTTCAACTACTACCTGATATATTTTGTTTCATTCAACTGTTACGCTACTTTGAGATATAATTGAGGAATAATTCAAAAGTTTCAAAATCTGCAACTTTTGAATAGTTAACAGATTGAACTTTGACATTTTCTACAGGAAATAGGAAATTTTTTCAAAGCTTCAAAATTGCACATTATTCATTAAATATAATCTACTTCAATATAAAAAAAAAATCAAGTAAAACAAAAAATACAGCTATCGCACTTGTCTGATTTTCAAAATAATGGCTCTTCAAAATGAATTCTTAGGAAATGTAGTAAAAGAGGATTGCAATATTAGTCAGACTTGGAAATATTGTTTTTCTACTATCGAACGGTACATAGCATATAATTGTGATTATTTCGACTTGCTCTACGATTTACATTTTTCTAAAAAAAAAAAAAAACTATATGGCATCAATATAAGGTAGAGTTTGATTATTGTCTGAATCATTGAAAATATTCTTTGATTTCAAATGCAGTTAGAAAATACGTATTGAATCAAATGTAAGTAATTGATGTTTAAGAAGAGAAATACTCGTAATAGATAAATCAAATAAGGGCTGAAAAGCATGGTTTTAATAGTTTTGGAAGTAAAGGAATATAATTAATAAAAAAAAATGTTTTATATTTTTGGCTGGATTCTCTTATAATGTGAAACTTGAAACATGAAGAGTAAAAAAAAAAAAATAATAATAATGTCAAAATTAATTTGTATTACTATCAGAAACATGCTTAAACACAAGTTTTTCAAAGAATAGATTCCATTACGTTAGCCAAACAATGTTTGCTGTATCCTGTTTCATCAGGATAAAGCTACCAGATATAATTCTAAATCTACTTCCGCATTTTTATAAAAAAATCAGAATTGAAACCGGAATTGAGATTATCCCCTTTAAATGCAACCCTCCCAAGTCTCACAAATTATTTGATATCGAGTAGCATGGTTTCTTATTTTTAAAATAATCACTTTAAAAGCGGTATTGAAAACATTGGATACACTCTGGAAGTTGAAGGGTGCAACAAAATCAAACTTGATATTTTAAGAAAATCTAGATCAAGGTTTAATATAATGTTAAACCAAAGGTCTACACATAGATCATATTATATACAGAAAATTGTTTTATGCAAAATCTTTAGAAAAATGCGTCAACGTCCTCAGTATTTCATGATGCAGAATAATTATTTTATGTCTTGAATAATTAGAATATACACAATAACACGTCATGTGTGTATTTAACAGAAATGAAATTGAAATTCAAAATGAACAAAATAGGAATATGATTGTTTCTTATTTCAAAAATGATAAATATAAAAAAGGAAATATAATACCGCAAAATTTAGCTGTGCGAAAAAAATAACCCCATTTCATTCACCAAAGAATGATTTCTCGAGATACGAAAATAAATGGGATTCAAATTTCCCTCACACCCTTTTAATTTCCGTTCAATCTGCGAAATGTAAGTGCTCTTGAAAATGTCCTTTACAAATTCCCTTATAAAGAACAACGTTTAACAAATTTGATTTAAAAATCTAGATCAATATAACAGACGACTGATTTTTATCCGAAGGTACTTTAAAATACCATTAAAATAACTTATTATAAATTAAATCTAATACATTGATTAGTAATAATATAGTTTAGAATGAGTTATAGATAATTTACTTTATCTAGTTCCAGAAGCATTTCTTGTTGCACGAAATGCAAATAGGTTTAAAATGATAATTTCTTTTTCATTTGCATCTTATAAGCTTTATTGATGTTAGGAGATTAGGGGGGGGGGAGGGGTGAAGTTTCAGTTTAGAAATATTTCTATATTTGTATTGTAAGAGGATTATATTTGTACATTTCGTAATTCTAGAAATTACTAAAAAAAAATATTTTAAATAAAAGATTTGAGTGGGGTTATAAATAATGCACAAAATTCCGAAAAATTCGAATTTAATTAATTAATTTTAATTTTCAAAATTCTTCTAAATTTTATTAAATTATTATGTAAATCTTCGAATGTACTTTCAAAAATTCACAAAAATAGATTTAGAAGACAATATTTTCATTTTTCAATATCGTCTATAATTCCTAAGACGCAGAATAATTAACTTTGGTTTTCGAATGATTAGAATATTCGCAATTACACAATGTGTGTGTATTTAACACAAATGAAATTTAAATTCAAAATGCAGTAAATAGGAAAATAACTGTTCTCATTTCAGTAATGAGACATAAAAAATAAGGACGAAATATAATACCGCACCATGCGGGAAAAATAACACCATTTCATTGACTGAAAGAATGATTTATCGAGATACGAAAAGAAATCGGACTGAAATCCTATTCAAATTTCCCGCACTTCCTTTTAATTTCCGTTCAATCTCCGAAATGTAAGTGCTCTTGAAAATGTCTTTTACAAACTTCCTTATAAAGAACAACGTTTTACATATTTGATTTAAAAATCTAGATCAATATAACAGACGATTGATTTTTATCCGAAGGTAATTTAAAATACCATTAAAATAACTTATTATAAATTAAATCTAATACATTGATTAGTAATAATATAGTTTAGAATGAGTTATCGATAATTTACTTTATCTCGTTCCAGAAGCATTTCTTGTTGCACGAAATGCAAATAGGTTTAAAATGATAATTTCTTTTTCATTTGCATCTTATAAGCTTTCTTGATGTTAGAAGATTAGGGGGGGGGGGTGAGGGGTGAAGTTTCAGTTTAGAAATATTTCTATATTTGTATTGTAAGAGGGTTATATTTGTACATTTCGTAATTCTAGAAAATACTAAAAAAAAATATTTTAAATAAAAGATTTGAGTGGTGTTATAAATAATGCACAAAATCCCGAAAAATTCGAATTTAATTAATTAATTTTAATTTTCAAAAGTCTTCAAATTTTTTTTAAATTATTATGTAAATCTTCTAATGTATTTTCAAAAATTCACAAAAATAGATTTAGAAGACAATATTTTCATTTGCCAATATCGTCTATAATTCCTAAGACGCAGAATAATTAGCTTTAGTTTTCGAATGATTAGAATATTTTCAATTACACAATGTGTGTGTATTTAACACAAATGAAATTTAAATTCAAAATGCACTAAATAGAAAAATAACTTTTCTCATTTCAGTAATGAGACATAAAAAATAAGGACGAAATATAATACCGCAACATGCGGGAAAAATAACGCCATTTCATTGACTGAAAGAATGATTTCTCGACATACGAAAATAAATCGGACTGAAATCCTATTCAAATTTCCCGCACTTCCTTTTAATTTCCGTTCAATTTTCGAAACGTAAGTGCTCTTGAAAATGTGTTTTACAAACTTCCTTATAAAGAACCCCGTTTGCCATCATTGATTTTTTAATTTAGTGTTGGGAAAATCCAGATCAGTAGGAGGGAATATAATTTTTTTTAAGAAATTACACATGCTAGAAAAATAATCTTTAAAACATAATCAATATACTCCACCTTTTAATAACATTTTTTAGTTCATAAACGGTGTTTGTGTATAACTCGTGTAATAGATTTTTTCCTTCGAAAACACACATGATGGGTTAGAAAGCAGATATAAAATTTAAAATAATACTTTTAAAATTTATAATGATTGTCGTTTTAACTTTTTTTGGTATGTGAAGCGCTTAGTGCCTGTTATAATGACTGACGTTTTACAAATTTATAGGCTTGAAACACACAGATCGGCCGTTATATTGCTCGCCGTATTAATGATTTATATCAAGAGGTTTTTATTATTATTTATTTCTAAATGTTAGAATTATTCGTGCCTATTTTTAACTGATCTTTTTTAGATGCTATAAAGCACCATTGCACGCTACTAACAAGGAAATGAAACAGAATGTGGCAGCTCTTTGTGCATCGATAGTTTTATGGACAACAGATAAACATATTAAAGGGATAAATTACAATATGTAGGAGGACTTAAAAACAAGCCGCAAAGTTCGCACAATATTGATGCTTTAGTCTATAATAGGATAGATTACTTCCATTTCTGAGTGGCAGAATGGTACATTTGGCAGAGCGCCAGACTTCTAACTTTTCTCTCTAACGAACATGTGGGTACCCCCTGCATATTGCACTCTATCACTTTCATATGCTTATTTGTTGACTATACTCTATCAATGGGCAAATCCGTATTCGCATCACAGACATTAGGACCTCTCCTTGTAAAAGTAAGAGAAGAAAAATAAAGTTTACTGATTTGATTAAAACATAGTTTAAAAGTATTCTTTGTAATTTATTTATTGTAATAATTAAGAATGAAAATACATTAAGTAAAAGCATTTTTTTAGTAGGAAACTGAAATTGTAGCCCCCCCCCCCCCCACACACACACCTAGCCTCCTTGATCAAAAAGATTGAACCTTAAACTGACACCTGATTTACATGAATAAAATTAACAGAAAAAGCAAGTATTTGCCATTCTCTTTAAATCAATACTAAGCGAAACATAGCATATTTCAGATATTTATTGACGTATATACGCTGTTATTAACAAATTACAGTATAATCCGGGTATATCTCAAGCTGATATTGCATTTCATACAAATACATCTTATTTGTTTGAAAATGTGCTTACATATATAGTCATTATTGTTTAAAGAATAAAGTTTCACTTTGAACGAAGTAGATTATACTTTTTTGACGATCAGGTCCCCACCGACTATGCTTTTCTAAAATAAATACTTTTAATGTTTATTATACCCAGTAAATACGTTATCAATCAATATGATATATATCATTTTGAGTGAGAAGGTACAATAATAACTAAGTTGTTAAGAAAACATCCTGATAATACGTGACAAATGATTAAATTTTCTGTTAAAAACTGCAAATCTTATTTATTTAAAATAATCAAATAATAGTTTTACTTATACTTTTAATAAAGTTTCTGCTCTCATACTGGGCGTGTTTATAATTATTTTTTCGATCTCAAACGCGATAAATATATAAATTTTATAAAGCAAAAAAATCATTTAAAATACAAATATCAGATAGCAATTTATGTGCCCCTTAAACTTAAGCATTTTTTATTATTTTTATTACATTATGCTTTTGTTTGTGATTGATGTGTTTCGAAAACGCTTTTTTTTATACACGATATCTAATAACAACAAAATAAATGAAAATGATTTTTTTAAGGAGCAAAACTTATTTTTAAAAGTAATTGCAGAATTAAAATTCAAATAATTTCGAATATTTATTTTGATAGTAAAATACGTGATGTAAAAGTTTTTTGCATCACGCAAAAGTAAGTTTTCAATTTTATAAACACGGTTCATTATTAACAGTAAAATGAATATATTTTCCAATATCCAAAAGAACAAAACTATAAAAGCTGTGTAAAATAGCAATGTAATCAGTTATTCAAACAATGTCTGAGACAAAAAATAACAGAAATAAAAATTAGAATAAATGTTTATGTATTTACCTAAATTGCTTTTACAGTTTTCCTTTATTAAATCTTTTCAAGATTGATCGCTTTATATAAACTATGTTTTTTTTTTTTTTTTTTTTTTTTTTTTTTTTTTTTTTTTTATCCACAGCATGGTAAAATCTAATAAGCTCTGATAAACGCAAAATGTAGTTTTGAGATATCCAATTCAATATAATTATTGTAATATGAAAAATCAGTAATACATGAAATTGAGCCTGCTATCAACTCTGCTAATTTACGCTTTTACTGCGTAAGATGCACCGTTTGGTGCCATAAAGTGCCGCTGGGAAAGGCTCATAAAAGAAAAACGTAAGCATCAAAGTTTTTCATAGCTATATCGATCTTCTAAAAGAATGATTATTTTTTTATGCATTTCGTGTTAGGCCTTTTTTGAACACATAAACAAATGTAGTAATTATTAGGATTTATATTTCATGTATAAAATTGTATATTAAGAACTTATCAAAAAGAAAAACGAGCATGTAAACAGCGTAAATTGAAAATGGGCATGTGATTAAAATAAATTGAATATGGAAAACTTTTAATTCGCTCCAGCATGATAGCATCTTATGTGGTTGTAGCATAAAACGATCAAAACCGAACTGCACATGTATTACTTTTAGGCTTTGTTGTCATACAAACATCATAAAAAATTCAATAATGCTCGTGAATTTCATCAGTATACAAAATCAATATGCATAAGAGCCAAATATTCTAAATAAACAAATATTCAGTTTGAAAATCCGCATTTAATATACATTTTTTTGGGTGTTCATCACAATATATCTAAAGTTTTAAACGAAAATATGACCAAAAAATGTTTTTTTTCTTTTTTTTTTTTTATTTTTACTTCGTGGTAAAACGTTTCAATTTACAATATAAAAAAAAATTTATAACTGTTAATAATTTATAAAGACACAATATTTCTTATTGGTACACAAAACACGAACTTTAATATACAGAAAATTTTATACAGAAAATATCATTTGATCATGGTTTCCCATCAAGATATATAGATAAGATAATTCAGAAGTACAACGCTCCCCCTTCCTTCAAGTCAACGACAGGATAATAATCAACTTCAGGTCTACAGAAAATTTCACTACATTCCCACTATATTCGAAAAGCTAAAAAAGATCATACGGAAATATAATATAAAGCTGGTCGCTATTCCACCTCCTTACCTCATTGATATCGTCAGTAATAATATCGATAGGATCCCAATGGATCAAAAATCTGGTATATATGAAATCCCTATGATTTTATCCAATAATGTTGAAAAAGTCTACATCGGCATGAGAAAACGCAAGTTATCAGTAAGGATTATGGAGCATCGCAGAGACATGAAACATTGTAAACAGAATACTGCTCTTTCTAGGTTCTACTTAGCTAATGAATTATGCCATATTAACTTTGCTGAAGCAAAAATTATAGTTCCGTACAATAACCCATTTGAATGTAAAATTAGAGAATCAGTTGAAATTATTGCACGTGAAGATAAACCTTGTAACGATAATTTATACTATAATATCCCAAAAATCTAGCACAATATCATAAAGTCATAATTCTACATCTAATTACAATATTTCAGCTTATACTTGTATTATGCTGCCAAAACTTCAATGAAAACTCAGTTGAACGTGGTTTTGTCCCTCATGTGTAGATGACGGCCACTCGTGATTTCTTAAATCGACCATTTTGATTCATTTGATCTCACTTCATTAATAATTATTTATTTTCACTAGATGGCAACACTGCAGTTTTGTATTCAAATCATTGGTCAAGTTTCGACTAATTATTTCTTGCACAGGAAGCTTCCGTCTCTGATTTTTTTAGCTTTTTTACCATCATATTTTCCTGAAGACGGCTGTAGAAACAGCTCGAAACGTAGAAGTTAATTTTTAGCTTTTTAAAGTTCGTGTTTTGTGTACCAATAAGGAATATTGTGTCGTTTTTGTGTTATATTTTATGCTGCAATTGTCCAGTATGTGTTGTTAATAATTTGTTCTAAGTATTGTAAGCATCATATCGATATTGTTTTGTAATTTTCCAAGAAATTGTTTAAAGTCAACATTGTATTTTCTTAATCGACGGATCATCTTGCAACTCTGATCTTAACGCAATCGAGAATCTGTGGGGTAATTTGTCTAGTGCATTATACAAAAGTAAAATAAATATTCAACTCGTGACGAAATTAAATCATCAATGGATGATGCATGGTACGAAATTGAACCAGGAGTTATACATCTGTAGTACCGAATAACAGAGACGATAATTGTATAAAAGCTATACGTCATTAAAAAAGTAAGGCAGAGACGCTGTCAATTACTTGAGCTCAAAACGTATACTTCAGTGGCAGTAATGAAACTGCCAAAGTAATTAAATGTTTTACAATGTATTAATGCACACGTCATTAATAATATCATTTTCTGCAATTATAAAAGTCCATGACAGAAAATTCTAGTATTGTGTATATTTGTAAGGATTAATTTATTTGACTAGGGGGCTCGGCCTCCTACGAGCAACGCTCGCCAACCCCCCATCCAGACGCCGCAGACTCTAAATCCACGCTAATTTGATCGGCTTTAAAAAGATTTCGAAAGATTGAATTATAATTAAAAAAAACAGTGGCGATCTCCCTATAAACGGATTTCTATTCATTTCTCTTTGATTAGGAAATTTTAACGCCAAATCCGCTGCGGTACTACTTGATTATCCCGTCGACCAATTTCGCCAAATTATATAAATCGCCAAACCACTCGCCAAATTATACAAATTGACGTATTTTTTATTTTAAATAACGAAAGAACAAATTAATTAGCACAACATTAATAAAAATACAAATAAAACGTCGAAATAAAAATAACTTGATGACGTAGACACGTGTAACAACATTTCAAAATAAGCTAATATAAAAGGAATTAAGTAAACAGAGTCTTTGTCTCCTGGTATTTTTTAACAAAGTGAAAAGAAAGTTCTTTTAACTGAGACATTTTAAATTAATCGTTTTTAATCTTACGTAATTTTGACCAAGCTATTATTTCTCTTTTAAATATTCACGGGAAAATACTTTTGTTAGAAATGAAATATTATTTGCGCTTTGCTATCAAAAATAGTTCAAAAGATCCTCTCAAAATATCAAATAAATGTCTATCGCAATTTCTAAATTTAAAGTGTTTTGCAATATTATTTTGTGTTCATATTATGTAATAACTGTAATGTGACGTAAATATGGCGTAATTTCTCCTATTTAAGACTTCTAACGCATGTTAATGAATTTATTATTTTACAATATCCTTTTTCTTTTAAAATTCACGTGTATACTTTTTATGACGTAATTTTTAATAAGTTCCTGCTTTTTATACGCAATTATTTAATTTTAATTTGAAAGTATCTTTTCTGTTTATAATAGTCACGTGTAAATAAATTTTTAATTTGAGGCAAACATTATTGTTTCCGTTGTTTATACAGTTGGCAACAGGTTAAATTAGTACAATTTTCTAAAATAAGTAAAAAATATCTCTCGAAATGCTGAAAATTTGAATTTAAAATAGAAATGAAACATCGAAAAATGAGTCAAATTAAAAAAATAAATGAATTCTGAAAACCGTTGAATTATAACGTATAAAATGATCTAAAAATTATTAAGTTCCGATGTATAGTTTTTGCTCCTATAAAACTTTTTTAGTGGAACGATTTTGTCCAAATTTAGCATTAAATATCTCTTAAAATAATTCTTTGATTTGAAAACTGTCTGCATCAGCGTCTTTATCAAACATTTCTGTATAATACTACCGATTTTCATATTTTTTGTATGCATTATTTTTCTTAATATTAACGAAGAAAGACATCCGGTCACAAAAAATTCAGAACCGGCGGCGGCGGTGACAGCGGTAGTTACTTTTCTTTTAGAATAGAGAGATTATTGTCATTATTAAAGTCATAGAAGTCACTTGAATGTTTCTATAACTTTCATTTTATTTTCAGAGAATAATTTTTTTTTATGTAGAACTAAATTTAAGAAAAGTGATTTATAAACTTTATTTAATTAAGTTGTTTTTATCGCTCTAATACTCACGTAAAATACAGTGTAATAAAGACATTTAACAAAATAATTATTCAGAATCAGGTCTGTCACGCAAATTGGTTAGAATGCTAATTACATCTCAAGAGAATAACATTGAAAAAACTGTATAAAACATATTTATCCTTTTCGACGGATTGAAGTTTCTTTCGCTTAAAATGACAGGTTTCCATTAAGTTTTAAAAGAATTAACTTATTAGAAAACTCATTAATCACTTTAAAAAATTACATTTAAGCATAAAATTTGTAATTAGCGAAATATGAAACTCAATAGTCGATACATTTTATCGCAATTTCACTTAAAATGAAGTTTGATAATTATCGTTTTTTATTCACAAAAGTTCTAAACAGGCATGAATTATCCTAATGCAAAATAATAATAATAATAATAATAATAATACTGAAGCAAAAGTGCGTATTTATTTAAGTTCAGTAATAATTACTTAAGATACTGAATAAAAAATATGATGAAAATGTCATTTATATTTTAATATTTTTTGTTATTTTCTAAACTTCATCATTATTACAGTTAAAATTTGTGAGATAATATCTATATTTTTAAACAGTCGCATCATTTCTACATTATTCTGTCTTTACCAGAAAAATGTACTGCATTCGTGAAGATTTTTGTTTTCAGTTTTTTTGACATATTTATACGTTTTAGAAGGTTCTAAACACGATTTAACTGTTTTTAGAAAATTTCTGTGCGTGAATATGTCTGTTTGTAACTGAAAGACACTTTGATGACGCTTTATCGCAAGAACTGATGCACGGAAAATGAATCAATCTTCAGATTCAGGTAGACCTTGACATAAATTGGCACTGATTAAATGTTGATGTAATTCGATCTAACTTCGCCTACGGCTATTCCGTATTCTACCATTCAGTATTTTACACGATTACCTCTATAACTATATCTAAAGAACTAATGCACGGAATTTCACCAAACTGTATATTCTTATAGATTATGATATAAAATGCCGCTGGTTAAGTTTTTGTGTAAATGGACCCAAAGGTGGCACTGCTATGCTGTACTTTTCACAATTTCCGCAATAGCTACACATCAAGAACTAATGAACATAATTTGGACAAATTTCGTATTCTCTTAGACATTGACATAAATAGATCCTTATTAGCTTTTGGGGTATACGGCCCGACAGGTGTGGCAGCTGTGCTGCGTTTATTACGATTTTCGCGATAGCTAAATGTCAGAAACAGATAGATTGTCATTTAATTTTCGTTGCAGACTATTTGATTTATATAGAAAGCATTTTTCCGAAAACTACAACATACATGTTTATTCATTTATCGCAATAAGGCTTTATTTTTACATAGTATGTGTTTTCATTAAATTTTTAAAGTAAAATATAATATTAAGAGAACAATGGATATATTAAAGATATTCATATTTGAGACTTATTTCCTCAGATTTAAGTGAGACATATATTGTGTAAGAGTGTATCATTATTTTTTTTTTTTAATATTTTCGAGAAAAATGTTTTATGTAGCATCATACAGAAGTCAATTGACCTACTTCTACTGTAAGAAAAGGGATAAAAATATTTATCTTGAATATTTTAGAAAGATATGGCTGACATAAACTGTAAATCCCACAGTTTATCATCAAATTTGAATATTATTTGTGCTTAAGGGACTTCGATTTTTTTTCGCAGCTCAATATCACAAAACTGTAAAATACTCAAGTCTAGTTTATATACTTTTTCATCGTCTAAATTATAAACAAACGTATTGATTGGAAATCACCGAACAATTTTTTAGTGTTAAGTTTTTTTTTTTTTTTTTTTTTTTTTTTTTTTTTTTTTTTTTAACAAAATTATTTTCACAAACGCTTTAACTTAAAAAAAATTCAAAATTAATAATATATCGTTGTATGAAACTCATTTATAAAAGGAATTATTCATTCTGATCGTAAGTTAATAATCACTAATGTGCAAAATGTACCATAAAATAGAGTTATTACAATTAGTTAATTTTTTTGAGTTATTACAACATTAGTTGCATAAGAAAATCCAGCTCTTGTTTATTACGTTCCAGGAAAGAAATAGTTTTAAAAAACAATATTCGATATCATTCGTTTATGACGTATTGAATTTTTATTTCTTTTAAAATCAGAGAATTGCATTTGCGATTTCAAATCATTACTTCCAGCAAATCACGTTATCCATTTATGAATTCAAAAGAATATGCACAATAATTGTAATTAAGAAGATTTAAAACGTGGTATGATATACATTTCATGTTTCGCTTAAGGTGTCTCAGGACTCTTAAAGCTTCAATATTTTCAAAATTTTAGGGGTTTTTTTAGATGTCAAACTCCTATTTTTCTGGACATTTTAAAATAATTCTTTCCTTGAAATTCCCACTAGAACATATGTTATAGAGTTTAGAATTATTCCCCCTCAATAGCTGAAAAAGCGTTTCAGAAACTTAGAAGTCATTTTCCTCCAAATGACGTTTATGGGCATAAAACGCAGGATATCTCATATACTTCTCAATATCTTTCAATGAAATTTTCAAAATATATGTTTCATGTTACTCTGTATAAACTGAACTTAAAATTTTCTTTTTATTATTCAAAAATATTTTTTTGGTACTTAATTTTATACCAATTTTCTGCTCCATAAATGTCTGACAGTTTGGAGCCCCCTATATATACTAATTCTGTATCTTTCAATTTTTGAAATACAAGAAATGAAAGAGCATGTTTATGTCTTTCATCCCAATTAAAATTGTGTTTTTGTTTTTAAATCATATACCTTTGTAAGGTATTAAATGTTGAAAATGGTCTCTTTTTTCATTTTTCCAATTTTTAGAATCCTGAGACCCCTTAAAATTATGTTCAAAAATTGTCGTTTTTTAGCTCTAAAAAGTATAACGACATATAGATTACTAATTGTATAATACATATATACTCGAAAATAATTAAAATAACTATTGAATTTTAGAAATTATTTTATGTTTTCTAAACTTAATTGCTGTAAATTTTCACTCATTTAATTTAAAGAATAAAACTTAGACCGTGATATTTTTATCGGTCATATCATTTGAACATTTCTTGAAGTTTGGCATATGGTACAAAAGCAATTCTTTTAATAATTAGAAATCAAAGCTTAAACAAGTCGGAAATTGTCCGTCAAACGTGGCAAATGAGTTGCATTCGTACTACAACTAGTTTTCTAAATATTCAGATCTTGGTACGATAGTTGTTGCACAGTTATGCAAAGATGCATAAATACAAAAATTATTACGATTATATACATTAAATTAGGTAATACGGAAATAATATAACTCTATATTAAATATGACGTAATCAACATGGCAACCTAGAATGATTAACTATAATGGGTTTTCAGTGAATTAATTACGTATGATTAAAATGAATAGAATGAAAAAAAAAATTATTAATAGATTTTTAATTTTTGATTCGATTTTGATAAAATTTTAAATGACAAAATTCTGCAAGGATCATATATATTTAATTTCACAACATTAGTTTAGGAAGTTTTTGGGTTGTTATATGATGCTAGACAGGCGGGCTAAATCGAAGAATATATGTGGTACGTATTTATATGATTATGAACGCACCTAAAAGACGCTATTAGTGTATCTGTGAAAGGAAAAATGCTCCAAAATGCAACGTTCCTAAATATAAACCTATGCAACAACCTTTTTTCTGAATCCTGAATTATATTATATGCATTTTTATCAGTTAAATAAATTAAACGAATTATGGAATAAATATGTCTATTTCATTAGCATGTTTTGTAATTTTTGTAACTTCAACTTATGAATAGCAGTTCTTAGCAGATTTATAAAAGAAGTATTAATTTAACCATAAAATATTTTCCGTACTTGTTTTATTAAAACAAATGGTCTTTTTTTTTACTCAACAATATTTCACAATACAGATTTAAATGATTATTTACAATGCTTTTAGCGCAAAATCAGTTACAATGAAATGAGAAAAAACCCCTCTAACTAATTCTCAAGAGAGAAATGTAGTTTCAAAAACAAAATTCCATATTATTTCTTTTTGATTGATTCAATTCCATTTCGCTTAAAATAATATTTTTTTTCTTTAGGATTTTAAAACAAAAAATATATTGATATGTTTTAAATTATAATATAAAAATAAAATAATCAGAACCCATTTATTCAAACCACTTTGATTTAATGGTTAATGGCTGTTTTATAAACCCACGCAAACACTTATTAAAAGAACTTTTTTATATTGTATCTAGACAGTTAAATTGTATTTTAACAGGTGTATTTTTTGTTTTATGTAACACGTTTTAGCAATTAAACGAAATAATCTGCATGCAATTTGTACTTAGTAAACTGTAAAATAAAATATTAGAGTCGTTTCTCTTCAAATGAAAAATAGAAATTTTAATACATAAATATATAAAACCATCTAGATTTCTAAACGTACTAAAACGTTCTTCTGTGAAAGCTTACTAATTTTTAGCGCAGTAAATGCGTCTAAAGATACTAAACAAAAAAGTATGAAAGTGCATGATATATGAAACGCATGGTCTTTCAAATTTTCTCGTACTCATTCATATTATGCATGTTTTTTTTTTTTTTTTTTTTTTTTTTTTTTTTTTTTTTTTTAATTTGATTGATAGTGTTCCAATGACCGTGTGATTTTAGAATTTTTTTATTTGTTTTTAAAGTGACTCGGGATGAGTTGAAACATGTAAACAGTTCAATAAACCTGTTTTTACAGCTTTAATTTACGCTTTTTAGCAATGAAAATTAGTATATCATTACAAGGTGTTAATTGGAAAGTATAACTGATGATCATTATGAAATTTTTCATATTAATCCTGAAGGAAATGTATTTTAAGGCTAAACAATTCTTCCGTTCGAAATTTGAAACTGTAATTAAAGGAGTGTATCCTATTTTCATTTATATTTATTCACTTGCTCACTGACTACTGTCTTCCATTACTACACAGTGACAAGAGGAATATAATTAACATAACAAAATAGCTAGGTGCAAAGCAGGGAAGCCGTATACAGTCTCATATCCTTCGTTGTAGAAACAGCGAAATTAGTGTTCCGATCTCGAAAGCGATATGAGACAGAAAAAAAAATCAATTACAAAGTTGTACAAGGCCCTAGAATTAACATAAAACTGTATGTTATATAAAAATAACTTTATTAGAAACACCGAAATGTAAATCGTTTATATCCAACAGAAGTTTAAATACAAGCAGTGTTCTCACAAACACAGGTGTGTCTTCGAAACACAGATGCAAAAGCACATTTGCGTATACTACATGTGCCCGTCTTCGGCAGCGTGCATGTATATTGTATGCAATGACAGACACAGTGAACATAATTAACTTGTTATTCTTACTACACTGCTGGCCACACAAAATGCAACACCCTGAAGGAAGCATGCAACTTATGTGAAATTTACATCATGCGTTTGCGGCGATGAAATATGCAAATCATTAGCATTGCAGTGCAGACGCACATCATAGATGACCGTAGCGCCACTCGAAAGCGCTGTATAAGGGGAGAACAGATTGGCGATTTGAAGTACGGTAATTGTTTTTTCGTGCGTTTGTTTGCGTAAGCTGTTTACCTATACCTCGTGGAAGACATCGAGCGTCTTTTGACCAAGTTTCGGAATTCGACCGAGGAAGAATAGTAGCCGATAGGGATTGCGGATTATCCTTCAGAGAAATCGGTCAACGTGTTGGACGAAACCAAACAACTGTGATGCGGATCTGTAATCGTTGGATGCAGGAGGGACCGACGGACCGACGGGGCCAATCGCACCCATCTCATTGCACCACTGCCCGTGATGATAGGCGGATTGTGCGCATGACAGTGATGGATCGCGCAGCCACATCACGAACCATAGCACAACAGATTCAGTCTGCTACGCATCATTCGGTGTCCGCTCGTACCATTCGACGCCGTTTGCAGCAGAGTGAAATGTCCGCAAGGCGTCCATTGCTTCGTTTACCCCTGACTGGAAACCACAGGCGTTTGCGCCGTGAATGGTGCGAGGAACGGCGGACATGGACAACGGAATGGAACGACATTGTGTTTACTGACGAATACTGCTTCTGCCTGCAACATCACGATGGTCGGATTCGAGTTTGGAGGCACCGTGGTGAGAGGCTGCTGAACTGTTGCGTTATGCATCGCCACACTGGTCCTGCACCCCGTATTATGGTTTGGGGTGGTATCGGAATTTACTGCCGCACACCTCTAGTACGTATTGCCGGTACACTGAACAGCCAGCGCTACATCTCTGAGGTGTTGGAGCCCGTGGTCCTCCCATACATTCAGCGATTGCCATCAGCCATATTCCAACAGGATAATGCGCGACCACACGTGGCACGCAATGTTCAAGAGTTCTTCTTTGCCCATCAGATTGAATTGCTTCCATGGCCTGCTTGTTCTCCCGATCTATCGCCAATCGAAAACGTGTGGTCCATGCTTGCGCAACGACTGGCCTGGGATACACCACCCGCTGCTACACCAGATCAACTTTGGCAATATGTGGAAGCCGCATGGACTGCTGTACCCCAAGGAGACATCCAAAGCCTCTTTGATTCTATGCCGAGGCGTGTGGCCAAGGTTATAGCCAACAATGTCGGCTACTCTAACTACTGATTTTGTCTTCATCCACGCGTCACAAGAGGCTGTAATTTTGATCGTTTGATCTTTGTACAGCATGTTATCTGCCAAATAAATTTCGCTGTGATATCTCTGTTCCTTCTTGGTGTTGCATTTTGTGTGGCCAGCAGTGTAAATTAAACTATATCTTGCATACATGTGTTAAATTATAAATATCTTAAGCGTCTTTATTATAATGCTACATTACACACATGAATACAGTTACTACTGTATTTAAGATTTTTATAGAATATCAAAAATACTATTTCAATGCTTATTAAATCTTTTTATACAGGGTAGTTCCGAACTATATGTCAAAAATATAAAGGCAGGTAGAGCGGACCTAAATAAGCTAATTCCGTATAGGATTTTGGTTGCGGAAATACAGTGTTACGACAATGGAAGGCGCTGTTGAATGCGGCGATTGAATGCTCTTCGTTGGTTTGAATCGTCATTTTCCGCACGGATTTCGATCAATATGCATTATCACATCAATGCGGAGCTTGCCAACGTGCATTCCTTATATGAGATGCGCAAGGAAATGGATCGGCTGCACAAATAATTTACATTAACGATTGTAGGGAAGGATTCCTCCGGTTCACCGAGCATTTGATCGTCTTCATAAGGAGTTCTGCGGGGGTGATCTTTACATACTTCCAAGCGTGATAAAGGCACTGTACGATATCGCAGAATTTCTGCTGTGAAAAAAGCAGTTTTACGCACAGTATAGGATAGTCCTTCGACATGCTCATAAGCTGTTGGACATGCGTTGGGTGTGAGCCATTTTCTTGTGCAGCCCCATACATGAAATGCATGTCGGCAAGCTCCGCATTGGTGTGATGATGCAGGTTGATCAAAATCCGCGAGAAAAATCAATTCAAGCCAGCGAATCGCTTTCATTTATCGAATTTAACAGCGCCCTCTGCTCCCTCAACGGTGCATTTCTGCACCCACATTCCTATACGAAATCTGCTTATTTATGTTCCCTTTACCTGCCTTTAAATTTTTGACACATAGTTCTGAACCATCCATTATACGTTAAACATCATTTCGTAATAAATAACGCACAACAAAATATTTGTATCTTGACTAATTTCTTATATCTCGTAGCGATTTTGTTTTAAGAAGGCTAACTGTGATGTTTGCCGTTTGGTGACATTATATTCTGTCTCGTCGCGTATTCACATTAATATACGCAAATACCACAATTTTGAGTATAGGGTAGACCGGTGAACTTTTACGCGGGGTTTTTTTCAATGAATTTTCTAATTTTTATGTTTTAACTTAGGAAATTTTAGACACTGTGATTTTATAAAGCAGGTAATAAAGTAAAAAAAAAAAATATATATGTATTCAGTTGTTGCCCAATTTGTGTATTTAACGGTAATTTTTTTTTAGGTTCAAGTCTTTTGCGTAAATTTGCCCCGAAAACGGGGCAAGTTTACGCATCAAGTGGGGCACGTTTACGCATATTAGTGATGCCATGGAGTAAGTGAAATATATATTTAATCCGATTGAAATGTTTTATTTATAAATTAAAGAACAGTTAAAAAATAAAAATAATAAAGAGAATTAATTAACGAGCAATTTATAAGCTAAACTGAAAACATAGGGCTTATTGCTCATTATAAACAGAAACTATTTAGTTGTCTTCATCATCACTGTTACAGTTTTTCAAACAAAAAGTAAAGTATTTCCTTTTGCACACTTGTCATGTTACCACCTTTTTCATCTAAAAGATTGAATCCAGTCTTGTCCTTTTTCGGATTGGTTGTATGATTTCAAACTATAAATTCACACACAGTTTTCATCTTCGTTACCAGATTCATTCACAATTTTCTTTTTTCCAGAGTGTACCAACTTTTTCCCTTTTGCAGTTTTGGGTTTCATACTTTTTCCTTTTGCTGTCTTTTTGTTTTGCTTCCGTAGAAATTTGAAAATTTTTACATAATTTCTTCTTTTTTTTGCTGTGGCATCATTTTTTTTCTTTTTCGCTTCTATCTGCTCTTGTCTGGGATCTTCTTTAACCGGCGTATGAGTTAGGATTGCGGACTTCCTCTTTTCTTCCCTTTCTTGGTGCCAAGCCTTGGTCCTGCCTTTTCAAATGGTCTCAGTTGTTCACGATTACGCAGTAAGAACATGCGTAAAGGTGCCCCGATGTCAATGCATAAACGTGCCCCATCGCCATCTTTGGATTTATTTTTAATGTGCAACGAAAATTAATAACATTTCTGTTTATACAAATACAGTTCTCAAAAAGGGATAAAATTCTGTTAATGTTCATATATTTGTTTATCCTTAACTAAGTATTATTAGTTCACAATAAGTTTCAATAAGTTCAACAAAAAATTTACTCACATTGACAGAAAACAGATTATCCTTTCCGCATGTTAGAACGAAGCTCGACTGACGCTGAAAAACTTGTGTGAATACCCGTTAGGGAACAGCATCAATCTGTCATGACTGGTGGCGCGCCACTTATAGCTCGTTTTGTAAAAAGTACACCGCGTAAACGTGCCTCGTGCACGTAAACGTGCCCCGGTCTACCCTACCTTTAACCATTATGAAAATAATGTAGGTAGATAGAACTTTAGTTGGCATGTAGTGTACTGCAGTAAATTGTGTCTGTCTGATAATACTACACTAACGAATGCAATTAGTGGTGCATTTAACATGTTTATAGGATATTAATAAACCCTATTTCAATGCTTCTGATAAAATTATTATATATGTTAGACATAATTTCATACTAACGAAAGCACGCTCTGAATCTTTTTATTTGACCATTTCCATATATTTCGTACCGTTTATAAGAACTGCACAATTCGCAGCTAGGTGACACTGTAAGCTGTCGCTTCATGTAGCCATATTAATATACCGCTGTTCTGAAATAAATGCAGGTGGAGAGAACTTGAAATAGAAATTTATATTCTGTATAACAATAAATAAAATTAAATGCAGAATTCGAGATAATTAATCAAATATCATTAATGAAAATTATTAAAATATTTATATATACAGTGTATGCTGTAATAGCATAAAAATCAAATATATCAAATTTTCATATAAATATAAATATTAAAAAATAAAATAATATGTAATTCTCATTAACCAAAATTATTTATGATACGATACTTAGTTTCTAGATTAGAATTATGTACTAATTAAAAATATTATACAGATAAAATGGATGATTATTTGAACAAATGCATATAGATTATGGAAAAATATACATAGAAATTTAGTTTTCTCTATGCATTTTACGTCATTTTCACTGAAATTAATGAAGATCTATTTTTTTATCGAGAAAAAATAAATAATTGTATTATTTTCATCTTTAATATTAACTTTAATTGTATTAATTATGTTATGTTGGATGATGCATATGCATGTTATGAAAGGATGTCAATACAATTATTATTTTTTCTTTTCTGTTTTCTCTTGTTTATCTATTTTGTGTTCCGATGCATTATATTGCGAAGTTATGGGCTATATTTTGCTTATTTAGCTGTCTGTTATATGAAAAAATGCATTTTTCAGAAACAGGTGGTATTATTCCCAAGTGAAAATTAAGTAGTATGTGTTACTCTGTCACCTTTATTTTCCTTCAATATATTTTTCATTGCAATTTTTACGCTTCCGATTGATTGATTATTAAAAAGCAGAAGAACCAACGTTTAAAATGCACAAATAATATATGAAAAGCAGCAAATAGCTGTTTCGAATCTACTAGCGAGATTCTTCTTCAGTGCAAAAGGAACAGCGTGCTAGAAAAAGCAAGGCTGAGCAAAATCATAGACAGAGACGCGCTGGCTTTTATACCCTATGCGGGTGGCGAAGGCGCCGAAACAACCAATAAGAGAGAAGCAGTGGGAAGGACTGGGTGGACAAGTAGCGACATCTACCGGAGAAGTAGAGAAAAAGAAACCAAAAAAGGGGAATTAAATTAACGCTTTCCAAATACTTGGAAAATCTGGAGTACTAGATAAGTCATTGACTAAAGAGTGAGAATTTTTAATGATATGGTAAGCTTCCCAAAAATCAAGATCAAGGTTAGAAGAACATTTTTGGATAATGATGGCTGAGGAAAAATCGAACCTATGTTGAGAAGACCAAGAATGTTGAGCAATAGAAGAACGTTTGAGCTCCTGATTTTTAACATAACCTTCATGCTCTTTTAAACGAAATCTAAGAGCACGTTTAGTCTGACCAATATAAGAAAGACCACACTGACAAGAGATCTGGTAAATGCCCCAATTATCTAGGCGATCAACGGGGTGTTTGAGATTTGAAAAAGGGATTTTATTAACAGGAGAAAAAATAACTTTAAAATCAAACCTTCTTAGGATTTTAGCAACTTGCTGACTGATTTTAGGAAAAAATGGTAATACAACTGAAGTATTAGAGTTGGAATTAGAATGCTTTTCAGAATGGTCGGATTTCGTCAATTTCTTATAAATAGAATCGATAATATTAGAGGAATAACCACGATCGACAGCAATAGCTTTGGGGTAATTAAGTTCAGCACTAAGTAACTGAGGAGTGGAACATATATTAGTAGCCCGGTGATGGTTTCTTTTGATGTTAAATCATTATTTACAAACGTTCCGGTTGAGGGGGCTTTAGATTGCCTCAAGAAAAGGCTTTGTGAATTCCATTTCTCTTATTTTGAAATTGAGGAACTTATACTTCTCACTCGCGCTTGCTTGTCGCAAAATACTTTTGTTTTCAATGGTAATTTCTTCCGTATGATTGACGGTTTGGCTATGGGTAATCCTCTTAGTCCAATTTTATGCGATATTTATATGCACTATTTTGAGGTCAAGCTTTTTGAAACCTTAAAATTTCCGATGAACGTTTGTAAATAATGATTTAACATCAAAAGAAACCATCACCGGGCTACTAATATATGTTCCACTCCTCAGTTACTTAGTGCTGAACTTAATTACCCCAAAGCTATTGCTGTCGATCGTGGTTATTCCTCTAATATTATCGATTCTATTTATAAGAAATTGACGAAATCCGACCATTCTGAAAAGCATTCTAATTCCAACTCTAATACTTCAGTTGTATTACCATTTTTTCCTAAAATCAGTCAGCAAGTTGCTAAAATCCTAAGAAGGTTTGATTTTAAAGTTATTTTTTCTCCTGTTAATAAAATCCCTTTTTCAAATCTCAAACACCCCGTTGATCGCCTAGATAATTGGGGCATTTACCAGATCTCTTGTCAGTGTGGTCTTTCTTATATTGGTCAGACTAAACGTGCTCTTAGATTTCGTTTAAAAGAGCATGAAGGTTATGTTAAAAATCAGGAGCTCAAACGTTCTTCTATTGCTCAACATTCTTGGTCTTCTCAACATAGGTTCGATTTTTCCTCAGCCATCATTATCCAAAAATGTTCTTCTAACCTTGATCTTGATTTTTGGGAAGCTTACCATATCATTAAAAATTCTCACTCTTTAGTCAATGACTTATCTAGTACTCCAGATTTTCCAAGTATTTGGAAAGCGTTAATTTAATTCCCCTTTTTTGGTTTCTTTTTCTCTACTTCTCCGGTAGATGTCGCTACTTGTCCACCCAGTCCTTTCCACTGCTTCTCTCTTATTGGTTGTTTCGGCGCCTTCGCCACCCGCATAGGGTATAAAAGCCAGCGCGTCTCTGTCTATGATTTTGCTCAGCCTTGCTTTTTCTAGCACGCTGTTCCTTTTGCACTGAAGAAGAATCTCGCTAGTAGATTCGAAACAGCTGTTTGCTGCTTTTCATATATTATTTGTGCATTTTAAACGTTGGTTCTTCTGCTTTTTAATATTGTTGCACAAAGGCTTTATTTGCTATTTTTATGATTGATTATTACTTCAAATTTTTGGTATCATCCATACATTAAAAAGTATGAGATTGTCAATATTTTGAGACTTCCTGGTCTCTTCTGTTTGCAAATAAGCTTTACTTTATTATACGTTTTAGTGTAACTATGTATAATATTACTTAACAAATTCATTTAGAAATGTGGTTAATATTTTCATAAGGACTTATTTATAACTTTGAATAAAAAGTATATTTTATATACACGCACATACACACACACATATATATGTAGCATTTTCTCAAAACATGTCCTTTTAATCGTAGCATTATAGTTGTAGACTACTTATACAATCCACAGCTGGAAATTATTGCAGATAAATAGGCAAAGGAAGAATCACTCGTATAGATCACCAACCAGAGGTATTAAAAAAGCAGTCGTTCCGTCATAGTTGGCAGTAAGGCAAACATGTTATGATTTCTTAGGAATGCTTCCATAAATAACAAAAGAAGCATATGATATCAATCAATAGTTTATTGACGACAAGTAAATATAGCTTAAGATGGTAAAAGGATCAGAAGCGTCATCACACCTAAAAGACAAACTATTCTCCAAGTGACGTGGACTTTTTAAGCAAAACAAAATCTTACAAAAATCTGCTCTCAGAGATTCGGCTCAAGGGAATTAACAGTATAAATAGTAGCAAAAACAAACGCGTAGGTATACAGACGCTCAAAGCAAGGCCAATCCAGTTAAGTAAAAGGGAAAGGAGAGGTAAACGCGATTGGATTAATTCCCGAACGGGGTGCGGAATATGTGTGACGTACTGATAGAACAACTTATTACTATCGGTGGTAGTTTTATAACGTAAAACGGCCCAGACGGCGAAGTTCTTGCAAAACACTCTGGCATACGGAATGATTTAATAAAATAAAATTGTACTGATAACCTTCGAACGAGAAAAGAAAATAATTTAATGTCTCAGAATAAAATGTAAGAAATAAAGAAATTTGGTGGGTTTTAAAAATAATTATAATCATGAACAAATTAAGGTTTTTAGAATAACAAATAAAAGGATACGCTGGATTAAAGGCATGGGATAAAAAAATAAAAAATATTTAAGCTATAATTAAAGACAGGTAAAAAAAGGAAGATAATCTAAGAATTTGGAATAATTTAACTAAGACAAAAGGACTATTTTTTATTGCTATTACACACACACACACACACGCATATATATATATATATATATAATTACATTAATTATATATTATATACAATCAAATAGTGTAGGGTATAAACGTATTTGTAAAATATCAATTCTATATTATGAAAATGCAGTTGTATTTCTCCGGTTTAAAGTAATGTTAAATCAATAGTTGTCACTACACCTTTATGTAACTTTTTTTAAATAAAGTTTACTGTTGAAAAACTAATTTGTTCACATAAATTTATATTTTGCTAACGCATTTATTTTTATGTTAGTGTTTTGTTTTTAAATTTAAATTAATGTACTATTCAACATTGACACTAATCCACCTATTAAATACCGAGTATTAAATGTATTTGATAAAATAATTGTTTGTTTCCAGACTTCAAATATACGATGAATGCTAAAAAACAACTCCTACTAATTGCTTCTAAGAGAGAATTAGTTAAAAAACGAAAAAGTAAAGTAAAAATCGAATTCCATATCATTCCTTTTCCACGTATTGAATTACCTTTAGCTAATTTGACAGGTTTGCATTAAGATTTAAAAATTTACTTGCTCACAAATCTCGTTAATCATTTTTAAATTAAAAAGCGCATTCATAAAATTTGTAATTAGCAAAATATGAAGTATGATATCAGTTATATTTTACTACACTTTTCATTTATTACCATGTTTTATAATGAAGGTTTTTTTAACCATTAAAATAACAAGTAAATATTGATTTTTGAAATGTATAAAAAACGTACTTTAGTTGAAGTATGCGGGTTTTAAATGTGGTCATAAATAACAAAGATACTGAAAAAAGTGATGATTACGAGTGCTTGTAAATTATTTTAGTTTTTTTTTTTTTTTTTTTTTTTTTTTTTTCCAAATTTAAACTGTCATAATTTATAGCTTTTAAAATTTTAAAAAGGAAAATTACACCAGCATATTTTTAAAAGGGTAACATTATTTTTATTAATTTTTTAATAGCCACATATAGTTCGTATAAGTATATTATTTGCCTTTATTTGTACAGTTTATGGTAAATTTTACTAATCGATCAGAAACAAGTTATTTTACATTTTTCCTAAGTAATTAGTGAAAATATTGGTTTTGAATTTTTTACCAAAACATCAATAATAATTTGTTTGACGATAAAAGAAAGATTAACATGTTGTGATACAAGTTGAATTACTTGTACGCCTGGACTATTTATAATATTTAAATTATTTTCCTCGCTGAATAACACAAACTTTTCTAACATATTAAAAAATTAAATTCTCTACTTATACGCATAAAATTAACAAGTATTCGTACGCGAATGCTTCAAAATGAAATTGGGTTGGTCCTGTAAATTGAACAAATCTTTAGTTAAAATATACTACTCCGAGTTTACAAAATATCCATGGCTTCCGAGTCCTATACAATAACGTAAAACGCTCGCATTTGTACTATATTCTTTATTAAAAATAAGTGGTTATAAAATTGGAAATATCATTTAATTTATTGGAATATGAAAAATTAAATCGATCAACATTTTTGTTCATTCTTCTCGAGTGAAAATATTTGAGAACATTCTTAAGTTACGAAATCTGATTTTGACAAAGATAATAATGAAGTTTAACATATTAACCCCTTTTTAACACTGCTGACAAAAAATAGTATTTGTTTTTAAAAGATGGCCTAATGTAATTCATAACACTTCCATGTATTTTAAAATAATTCGATAGAATTTATGAATTCCACATATTGCCTAAAAGAATTACTAATTTTACAGCATTTTGTTCGCAAGTATATTGATATACTATTTTTATTCTTTTAAGAATGTTTCATTTAAAATTTATACATGAAAAGTAAACGGTTGAACTAATAACTTGATATCCAAAGACTCAATATCTTAACTGGAGTATATTTTAATTTGAAATGTCAAAATCATAGCAAGAATTAACAGAAAAAATACCTTTATACTTTACTAATTTGTTAAAATTTCTCGTATAACAGCATATCATTTGTGAAAAATAATGTTTTTATATATTATGCTAATTAATTTAGAAAACATTGGGTAAAACTTTATAAGTGTTAGAAAAAAACAAAACAATGAATATTCTGTTTGGGTAACATATAGGTCTTAATTATTTTTTTATTCTTAATCTGTGTGTCTCTTTCAAAAAAGAAACTAAATTACGTTAATAGCTTTATAGTTTAAATAGAGGTATTTAGAAGGAACTTTTATCATATTTATCTTATTTCGTGTGAAATGAATAGGTACCATGAAAAGTGATGGAAGTGATATTTCAATATATCGATTTGGCAAAAGTTCGTAATACTAATTATTATTCTTAGTACATAGTAATATTACTCTTTAATTACACATTATACATTTTTTAGACAATAACACAAAATAACGTACAAACTGATTAATGCTAAAATACTTGGTACCAAGAAAAGTGATGCAAGTGATATTTTAATATATTGATTTGGAAAAAGTTCGTATTACTAATTATTCTTCTTAGTACTATAGTAAAATTAATCTTTATCTACATATTATATATATTTTTTTAAACAATAAAAAATAACGTACAGATTGATTAATACTAAAATGCCAAATGTATTTTTACCGTCTTTTACATTTTGCCAATTGTTTAACACTTTATAATTCCTAGAAAAGTACCAATCAAGATTTTGTAAACAACTGCGGCATAAATTGAAACATAAAGTTTAGATAACAAGTTAATACTTAAAAACAAAACTTTAAAAAATAATCCATTGCCAATTTAAATTAATGGAATTGAGTGCTTTATTGATTATGTAATTAATTAAAAATGAAATGTGCAGCATTTTAAATAGATTATAACATCTTTATTTTAAAAATAGTCAGAATTTTTAGAACGTAAAACAGTTTGCAATAAATTATAATATTGTTTTATTTATTTCAGTTAAAAAATACTAAGCTGAATACCACATTTCAGTAAGTAATTCTTTTTTTGTTTACCATATTTCTATAATAATAAATGGAACGTTATACTAATATAACAAACTGACTTCTTCACTTCAATTTACTGTACGCGTACATTGTGAACTTACGTCATCAAACAACATATATGGTCAGAAAGTGACAAATTCAAAGCGTCCATAAAATTGCTTGTTCTCACACTATCATGAGCCATAAACCGCAGTGTTATGATACTGTCACAAGAAAGTGACAGTAATGTATTGAATGCAGTAGTCTGTTTATCATATATAAAACGCGTTACATTTGGAGAAGCAAACGTTACAGGGAAGATATTAATATATTTCAGGCTATATATCTTAGTTTGAACTCTATATTCTGTTTTATTTATTGCGTTCCTTATATAAATTAATATTTTTTATGTTCTAATAAGCATTTTTTTTTTAATTTTCATTACATTTATAGGCATATTTTATATTATTGATTATTGAATTTTCAACAGAAACAATTATATTAGTTACACAAAAATAAAATATTTTTATCATTATTATATTTATTTAAAAGTTGCAGTAAAACATTACGACAAGAATGTTTATTCCATATTATTTTGATTTAAAAAAAATAATAGTTTGTGTATTTGGGTGCTTTAGTAATTATAATTATTTAAAAATAAATTATAAAATCTTTATGTTTAGGCATATTCCAAATTTAACAAAATATAAAAATAACTTGAAATAGCTAAAAATCACTTTTTTTCATTAAGGTTTCTAAAAAACTAAGCTGTATGAAATATTTCTCTGAGTAAATTAATTTATTTTACCATAGCTATATAATACTTCTTGGCACGGTATTCAGATATAACAAAATGACTTCTTCACTTCAATTTATTGTTGGTGTATATTAGAACATCTGTCATCCAACAATATATATGGTCCAGGAAGTGAAAAGTTCAAAGCGTTCATGAAATTCCTTGTTTTCACCGTATGTATCATGAACCGTAAATCGCATTGTTATGCTGCTGTCACAAGAAAGTGCCAGTAATGTATTGTAAGAAAGCAGTAGTATGTTTATCATATAAGAAATACGATGAATTTTGAG
Source organism: Maratus speciosus (assembly GCA_963932465.1). Taxonomy (NCBI): domain Eukaryota; kingdom Metazoa; phylum Arthropoda; class Arachnida; order Araneae; family Salticidae; genus Maratus; species Maratus speciosus. Next base: position 536,394,572 of record OZ010786.1, on the reverse strand, counting down.
AGAAAAACTATACAGTGAAGAGATAAATATATTTAAATTTATATTATCTTTCTTTTGGTTTCTTACTGCACTATATTCTGTTTTACTTATTGTGTGCCTTAAATAAATATATTTATTTAATGTTTGAAAAACATTGTGTTAAATATTCGTTAAATAATAGTTTATCGGCATAATTTATATTATTAAATATGACGTTTTCTAAAAAAAATATTAGGTGATCAAAAATTAATTTGATGAATATTAAATTCAGTAACAAGTTACTGTAAGGTATTTATGATTATAAGTATCTATTATATATATATATATATATATATATATATATAACACCAACTATGCTATAATATGCAAAACATTATACGGAGATATTCTAAGGGAAACTTACAATAATGAGTGAAATTATAAACTACTAAAAACTACTAAACAAGTTATTGTAAACAGAGTGAAGGCGTTTTATAAAAAAATTAAAATCAAAGCAAAATAGTATGGAATTTCCTTATCTTGTAATGATTCCAAAATCCCATAAAAACCCAATTACTTTTAAAACCGTAACTTGTGAGTTTGGTTCCTACTTGGAATGTGTAAATAAAAAATTGTTGAATATATTACAAAATATTTTCGATCAGGTTATAAATGAATATTCTTCGATAATAATAAAAAATAGCTATGAACTAATAAAATGTTTAAAAAAGCTGAAAAACATTACAGGATTATATATATATGATTTCGAGGATTTGTATAACAGCATAAATTTAGATGATTTGAAGTACAGACTTATGGATTTTTTTCAAGAAATCTAAAGAGAAGGATATCAGTATTGAAATACTCACCGATTTATTTCAATTTGCTGTTTACGAAAATTATCTGTATGAAGGGAAACAAATCTATAAACAAGTGGGAGGTATTCCAATGAGGGGCAGTTGTAGCTCCATCCTTGCAGATATTTATCTGTTTACATATGAAGCCGGTTTATTGTTGGAAAAAGACTTAAAGATATACAGATATATAGATGATGTTTCGGTGGTTGAGCTGAATAACAATAAATAAATTTATCAATATGTTATCCAGACACTCTAAATTTAAAGAGTGCTTCCGATAATCAGGGCAATGTCAACTACTTGGATGTTAATTTGGAGATTATAAACGGAAATTTATGATGAAAGAAATTATTTTGATTTGATACAATAAAAATATTAAACTTTAATAGTAACGTACATGTTTCAATTTTTAGAAATATATATTTAAATGGATTAAATCGTATTTCAAATTTGTGTTCAAATGTTGATAAATTGGTTGGTGAAATTTTTAACCTTTACATAAACGCCAGTAAACAAAATTACCCAATACATTTTCTGAATGATTTAACTCTCAATTTTATCAAGAAAAAAAGCTATCGTAATAAAACATTGGAATTGTTCGATGATGGTGATTTATCGATACGTGATTCCTATCGATAATAGCTTAGCGGAGAGGATATTCACGGACTTCATTTGACGGCTTTTGTGTTTGTTTGTGGTTTTCATTTTTCAATTTCTATTTGTTTGGTTTTGGCAAGTGAGGGGGAATGTTGTGCACGTAAAACATGTTTAACCCCGCAGTGCAAGTCATAAGCCTTGGCCACTTGTCTTCATATTTAGTTTTTTCTTAGTTACTCTTGGTTTTGTTAATTATTGTTTTAGTTACAGTTTGTTAGATGTTTTTTTTTCGTGTACTAAATTATATGAATTTGGATTTTTCAATATATATATACATATATATATATATATATATATATATATATATATATATATATATATATATATATATATATATATATATATTTCATTTCATATCACACATAAGAATATAATTTTATATTTCTTCGTTTTATTTGTTATATTTCTTCGAAATGCATAATATAAGATATATCATATTTTGTGCGGCATTGTAATTAATTTGTTTTAATTTATATATTTTCAGAATGTTACTAAATATAAAAAAAAAGTTTTCAGTAGATGAAAACTATTTTTGTTTTCTTCCAGTTTTCTTTTGTTTTTAATACTAATCTGAATATGGATAATTCCCTGAGTAATTCATTTTAATTTTACGAAAGTTCTACAACACTACTTCGAACGTTATACTGATACAACATACTTCTGAACTTCAATATATTGTACATGTATATGAGTATATACGTCAGCCAACAATATACATAGTGAATTTCAAAGAGTCTATAAAATTGCTTATACTTACACTATCGTGAACCTGAAATTTGTTATGTTATTGTCAATAGAAAGTGACAGTAATGTACAGTAAGTAAGCAGTAGTCTGCAAACTTTACAGGGAGTAGGGTAATATATTTGAAGTTATACATTTTTTGTTTTCTGTTTTTTACTGCACTATTTCCTATTTTATTTATTGTGTGCCTTGTACACAATAATATATGTTTTATGTTTAAAAAAAAAACATTGTTTAAAATGTTGTTACATTTATTGACATAATTTATACTCTTAATGATAGAATTTTCAAAGAAATCGATTTCATTAGATACACGAAAATAAAATATTTATGATTATTAGATATCGCTCATTTGCTGCAACAACGTCATAATTCAAAAATTACGATTTTTTAGAAGACGGATATGAAGTTTTAAATATTGAATTTTATTTGGAAACTATAATACTAAGTAAAAGAGATGGTACTATTTTGTCAAGTAACATCTGTTTATGACAAGGAGGGGAATTAGTGGTCAAAATGTTTACCAGAAAGCTACTCTTAACATCAGAAATACCCCCGGTTTCATTTATGACGTTCTTGCTGCTAAAACCAGTTTGGCAAGGAAATCTTGAAAGATAAAAATTAACACTCTGCTAGTTCAAGTTTCACATCATTAGAATTATCCCTGTGGTATTAACTCAAAAATCCTGACTTTGAGTTATGACTTTGTTGCAGCAAATGAGCGATATATTAACACTATACAATAAAAAATACTAAATGAATGTCTAATAAATATTTTGTTTTGATAAAAAATCTTAATTTGTGGATTCGTGTGTTTTAACGACTATAATTTCTAATAAATAAATAAATAAATCTTCCATTTTATTTATTTTTTTTAATTAAAAAAAATATATAAAAATAGCTTGCAATAGGCAATTAATAATAATTTTTTATTCAGGTTTTTTTTAGCCCCCGGAATGCTATTTCTGTCTCCCAGCTTATTTTGTCTCCATTAAATAACGTTACCTTGTATACACCAGCCGTATAACAAAAGCCGATGTTTCATTGTGCGATTACATACGCCAGAGCATTTTTTAAAACTTCTAAACATTGCACATTTTCAATGTTTATACCGTCATATTGTGAAAAAAGTACTTTTAAATGCAATTTGTTTGAAAACTGCATCTCCATTTGTTTTTGAAATATTAAATTTTTTGTAGTTTTTAGCGACATTTGTTTCATTTTGGCAACTCGAGTACTCCATTTCTGTAGAAAGTAAAGAAAAAACAGTTGAAAAATAGCAATCTTGTTGCCATTTTCCCATAAAAACTGAAAAAATGTACTTAAAATACGTGCTATTTTGAATAAAATATAAATGAATGATTTATGATAAAACATGCAGCTATTATAAACTATATTTAATTTTAAGTACTATCTATATTAATGCAAATGACGTCATTTTGCATAAAATGAAAGCGCGTTCTTTAGGTCTTAAAATTGAAATATGTTTTGCGATTTTCCGATTCCTGCTTAAGCGAGTTATTCTCTTCTGATGAACTGGTGGTTTCTATTATTATGAAACAGCCATTATAAATGAAGCTTTGGGTGAAGATGAAACAGCAGCCGTAAAATGTTAGAACTCTGATTTTCTGGTCAGAATGGAAAAAAAATGGCCATATTTAAAAAAAAAAAAAAAAAAAAAAAAAAAAAAAAAAAAAAAGGCCATTTTTTTTTTTTTTTTTAATATTCTGACCAGAAAATCAGAGTTCTAACTTTTTACGACTGCTCTTTCATCTTCACCTAACGCTTCATTTATAATGGTTGTTTCATAATAATAGAAGCCACCAGTCCACCAGAAGAAAATAGAGTAATGGAAGTGTCGAGGGCGACACTAAATTCTGAAAAAGCAGAATTCCTGTTCTATAGTTTTAAATCTGAGCGGAATACAATATTTCCTTGAGAAAATTATTTTATTTTTACCATATTTATATAATTCTAAATTATACTTTATACTGATATAACAAACTGACTTCTTAACTTCAATCTATACGAGGATATATGCCATCCAACGATATATATTGCCAGGAAATCACAAGTTCAAAGCATCCTTAGAATTGCTAGTTCTCACCCTATCATGAACCTTAAACCGCACTGCTATGATGCTGTCACAAGAAAGAGACAGTAATGTATTGTAAGAAAGAAACTGTCTGTTTATCATATATGAAACACGAGGAATTTGGTGAAGCTAACATTACAGGAAGAGGTTAATATATTTGAAGTGATATATCTCAGTTTAGGTTTCTTACTGAACTATATTCTGTTTTATTTATGGTGTGTTTTATATTCATTATATATTTTTTTATATTAGTGTTCGAAAAGTATTAAGTTGTATTTTCATTAAATAGCAGTTTATTGGCATAACTTACATCAATAATTTTCAAGTTTTCAAAATGAAACAATAAAATTAGTTACACAGAAATAAAGCATTTGTATGGTTATTAGATTTATTAATCAGTTATATACAACACGTATTTGGCTAGAGTACTTATTTTTACATATATGTTTTTATTTTACATCCTACAAGAAATTTAAATTTTTAATAAAAAAATTTTATTAACATATTATAATTTTAAGAGTATACATTATATTAATAAAAAATTATGTTCCCAAAGTTTCTTTATTAATAAATATATTAGTAATATTATATTAATAATATTGGTATCATATTACTAAAATAATTGTAGATTATTACGTTGATTATTATATTAAATAACCAGTTATAGATGCATATTTATTACTAGGGTATCTATTCTATATATATATAACCATTAAAAATCATAACAAATTACCATCAAACATAATAAAACAAAATGCATAAAAACAACACTACAATTTTACCATTTTGGAAGACTCTCGGAGGGTTAATAAAAAGTTATGTTCCCAAAGTTTCTTTATTAATAAATATATTAGTAATATATTAATAATATTGGTATCATATTACTAAAATAATTGTAGATTATTACGTTGATTATTATATTAAATAACCATTTATAGATGAATATTTATTACTAGGGTATCTATTATCTCTCTCTCTAAAAATTCTCTCTCTCTCTCTCTCTCTCTATATATATATATATATATATATATATACATAAGAATTTAATTTGTACTGTAGTTTAATTATTAAGGATATTATTTTTTGGAGAAATCTATAATGAAACATATATCATAAAATTCGGTTAGGGAAAATGAAAAATGTACACAGGTAAATTTAATAAATAAATAATCTGAAAGATATCTTTCTCTTACCACCATCATTATTTAACAGTCACAGTACATGTTGTTCTATTTAGCACATAGATTTTATTGCATTGAATGATTTGATTAATTACGGCTGGTTGAAATTGATATATATATATACATATATTATATTTTTTTCATTTTAAGTCTCTCACTACTGCTGCTTAATAATGCATGGCATCGAATTCTAAATTTAATTTTCGAACAAATTCAATTCTAAACAAGTAAAAAAAATCATGCGTTAAGCATAGATTATGAAACACTCTACAACACTTCCTGAATACTTTAACAAAACTTCGTTATTTAGGGAAATAAGGTATATAAGAGAACTGAGTAAACATTTTAGAAAACGCATGAAGCATTTGAAAAACTGATTTCAGCAGTTACCGTCTATAGCAAATATGTATTCTACTTCTTTAGAACAGCCCTGTATTTGATCTGTAGGTTGATATATATACTATATAATGGAGAAATTTAGTTTAGCAAGAAAACACATAACAGGTTGAAATTTCTCATTCAGCAATTTATACTAATAGATGGAAACATAGTTGTATATTTTTGTAAAACACTGTAGTTAACCTAGTACCTTTATTGCACGCCACTATTTAGCTAAAGTTTAATTTAAAGTAAAACACTTTTAAAACTACCAAAATCACATTTCCAGACATTATCATTTATAGACGACCATGTATCCAATTTTTTGCGTGACCCTGTATGTCATTTTATATATGTTTTACAAACATTTCTTAGTAAACTAAATGCCGTTCAGCGTAAAAATGCCTAACTCATTTAAAAATCACCTTTAAGCAATTTGTAATCATACCCAGGAACCATTACGAATTATTTTGAGTAGCTCTGTATATCAATTACAGCATTTATACACACCATATACAATGCATAAATATAGTGAAACATAAAAGCACATAACATAATTAAAAATGCATTTCCAGCAATCATCGCTACTTTACAGTACTTCGGGTACAATGTAGTATATAAAATCTTTTGTGTGTCCCTGAAAATGCTCTGAAATGCTTCGTATTATCCATGAAATAAGTTATAGTAAACCTTAGCTAAGTACATCAATTTCATTATACATTTAATAATTTAACATAATTAAAATACGCCGGAAAAAATTCCCTCCACCCCTATATCATTATGTAACGGAATTCTTTTGTGTGACCCTGTAAATGAATAATAACTTTTTTGTGCCGCATATTGTACAGAAAATGCATATTTTAGTGCACTTGCTAAATGCATATCAATATTATTATGTTTGAAAGCATGTAACATCATTAAAAATCATTTTAAACGTTTTTCCCCATAGGCCGTAATGTAACGGAGAACTTTTGACGGTCTCTGTAAATGAAATAAACATGCTACAAACTTCATTTGCAATAGGGTTCGTGCTATGGTAGAGTTCACTAACATCCAAAAATTTCAGAACAATCCGAGTATATTTACGGGAGTTAGAGCGCGTACAGACGGACAGACGTACAGACGGCCAGACGGACAGACAAACCGAAGTCATAAACACTTTTGAACTTGTTGGAAAGTGTTAAAAATATTGTATTTGCATCATTAATCTGTTCTAAAGTTAGATAGAGGGGACGGATTTAATTTGTATATTAATATTTTTCATTTATAATATGTAAGTGGAAAAAAATGTAGAAATACGAAGGTATGTAAAAATTAATGTAAACAGTAATTTGTTTCAAATTTACAGAAAGCGTAACATACAAGAATGCATCTGTCATTCATTAAAGTAATTGATAATATTTCCATTTAAAGAAATTCCATATAATAAGATGATATAATAAAGTATGTATGAAATATTAATATATATATACGCGTATATATATATATATATATATTGTAGTTCAAAAAGCTTTATTGTTTTAAAAGCATCTGTTTTATATTATAAGCATTGTGTGAATAAATGCATAAAAATAAAACAAACGAATATTTCGGATTATATTAAAACATTCTGTGTAGTTTATTCTAAAATAAAAAAAAAAATGTATATTTATTTATTTTATTTTCTTTTTTCTTCCCTTTTTTTAATATGAAAGACCATGCCAAGTTTAATAATGACTGATTCTCCTTTTTTTATTTTGTCTGAATATATAATATATAGGATAGTAAGAAAGTGTTGAAGATTACAAAAACAAAGAAATTTTAAGAAAAATCTTGCAAAAAATAAAGAAAAAATAGGATATGCAATATGCATTATATAATGCACTAATTGAAATATGCTTTATTTTTTAAATAACAGAATGTTACAGAAAACAAGAAAAATATGAGCATACGGGTCTTTAAATACTAATTTCATAATCAATATTTTGATTTACCAATTATTGGAATTATTTATGATTTACTTATTTATCTACGCAAACGTCCGTCCTAGGACGATGTGTAGAAATCGTGGTTTTCTCTTAAGATTTGAAATAATTGATAAAAATATTATATACTATTATTCCGTAATCGAGCTATTTGATTCAAATATCGTAAAGAATCAGTAAATTGAAATACAGTTTTCAAACATTTTATGTTTGAAAGTACTCCCTTTCCTAATAATTTGTACAATTAAAAAATATATACATGTGATGTTGAGAAGCAATTAAGTTTGCAAAAAAAGAGAAAAAGGAAATGGGTTAAAGATTCATCAAATCAACTTTTCAAAAAGTAAACTAAACATACAAACCAGAAACAAACGAACTAAAGACTATGTTTATTACATAAATGCTAAAAAAATACAGTATTTTTGTGTGAGCTCGGCAATATGATACATCGCCAAATATTGTCTGCGTTGACATTATCCATATTGCAGTAATTTCACTAAATCTTTAAACCATTTTCATTTAAAAAAGCATAACTTTGTTTCAAAATACAAATATCCATAATACGTGTATTGCATGCAATTAAAATACACGCATTTCACTCATTTCCTTTAAAATACATAACTATAATAATAATAATAAATACCATCGCCATTTTATTTCAACTTCAAAGCATTATCTTTAAATCACACACACGAAACAAAAAAACTATTAGTGGCGAAAAAAAAAACCGTTATTCGTGAGATTGGCCCCTTTATAACATAAAATTACCGAAAATAGAGTTGAGTTTTCTGTGACATTGCTTATAAAAAAAAAAAAAAAAAAAAAAAAAAAAAAAAATATATATATATATTTTTATGGTTCATAAGCGAATGATATCAAAGGCATATTAATACTACACAAGTTAAAATATTCAATACGCGAACGTTTTTAAAATTTTATCAGTGAATTTTCAAAACTGAATGTTGTACACATTATATACATTTGTAAAATTACTCGTAATTTCTGAAATGTCCGTTCGTTTATATCGGTAATGTGTTTTTGGTAGCTTGTTATTTTTAATTTAGAACTAAAACATTATAATTGTGTAGTTTTTGGAACGTTTTAGAGAAAATTGAGAAGAATAGATGTGATACAACGTAGATTATTTCCCTAAGTTGAACAATTTCTTATTTAAGGCATCGGGATGATGACTGCGATCAACGAGGTGGTCCAACCGGATTTGTGGGGAACACACATATACTTGGATTTTATATAAATACATTTACTTTCTCGTATGTTATTTTACATACTTTTTTATGAAAGGAAATATTTAATTGCACAAAATATATGTAGTATATTTTTCAAAAATAGTTAAATGTATTTATGCAAAAATAACGTGAAACAAGAAAATAAATAGATGGCAAGTTGTCGCATCTTAACAATTGTACTTTATTGTAAATTGATTTTGATACATTAATTAAGAAAAAACCTCATAAATATAAAAAATAACTATCACTATACGGATATAATGAAAAAGATTAAGAACAATTATTATAAGTCAACAGCGTTAATTTACAGTTTGACAATAGTCACGATCTTCAAAATATAATGATAGTGCCAGCGTACAAAAACATTAATAATGAATTTATTTAACGGTAATTTTATTTCGATTTATTTAAATTATAGTAGAAACGAGTGTAAATTTTCCTTAGCGAATATTCTGCACATTTAGCAGTATGCTATACTAACATGCTTATTTAAACAACTTATTAAAGCAATGGAATTTGGTAATTCTCATAAATATGTCAGCAATCCAATTCTCTTATGCAAATCAATCCTATATTAATCTGCAATCCATAACAAGGGAGAGAAAGATGCCGTCATTCATGCTCATATCTTCGGCTTAGGGAGTTTGCAGTCACCGTAAAACAATGTCTATATCATTTGAAAGAATCGCTTAGGTGCGCAGGTGTCTTTGGATTTAAGGACATAATATCCAAGATTAGAATTTAATTTCAGATTTCTCTTATTTTTAGACTCTTTTTCAAGAGTTTTTTAGGTTCTTTTTACGCGCAGTGTTGAAGGGTGGAGATCACTTTAAAACTTTTTAAAAACTCAAAAAAAAAAAAAAAAAAAATGTTTTCTATTAAGAAAGAACAACATGTTACCGAACTTGAAAAAAAAATGACGATATTCCGATTAAAACCGAATAGTATTATAAAAAAACGTGGACCTATCCAAACCTATCCAAATCAAAGTATATTTCAACTTTAAAGTCATTTTACTCAATTCAGATATTTTTGACATTGGCGCATCGTATTTCAATTTTAAGATAGAAACTTAAAATTGTGAATTATATTGTATCTTATGTATATTAGAAACCTCTACCTATTTTTAATACTTGTAATAGATTTTTTTTTTTTTTTTTTTTAATTTTTAATGAAATTTTATCATAGATTTTGCGTTTTATGGTTTAAGTGCCTGAAAAAAAAAATTCATATGTAATTACTATTTTAGGTTGAAGTTTAAGTTCAATATTGCAAGTATATATAAGAAAAAATAGTACGAATAATAAGTGCATATATCAAATATATGTTTTATAATCCTGCGAGCAACACATGTATGTCATTGAAAATCCTTAATCAGTATGTCTTGGTTAAACTAAAATCTTATTATGTATCATAAAAAATATTTAAAGGAATACGTAAAAAAATTGTTTGTAGAATTTATTCTTACAAAAATCTTTAATTTGAAGAAAAATTTACAGCTACATTTTTTTTTTTTTTTTTTTTTTTTTTTTTTGTTAAAATAGAGCAATACCGAGCTGCTGTAAGTGATCCCCCCCTTTAAAAAATGAAATATACTTAGAGATACTTGTAGGAATTTTATGAATTTTACCGTAAATATTGAATTTTCAGTTAATTTATGATAATAATTATTTTATTATTAATTAATTAATTAGTTAATTTAACACCGACCACAATATGAGATGACACGGACATAAATAACATATTTTAAATTTATTTACAGCATATTATAATAAGAGCAGCAATGTACCCAAATACTAGACAGACTTCTACAGAAAAAATATTTGCTTGTATGAGTGACTTTTGAACATAATTTATGGTGCTGCCATCTAGGGACTGTATACCAAACTAAAGCTACCATAATAATAATAATAATAATAGTAATTACAACAACAATAACAATAATAACATGATTTTATAATCATTAAGTTAAAGGATAATAACAAAGTAAAATGAAGCTTGCATTAACTTGGAGAAATCCAAGTAACGAATCTAATAAAATATATAATGAGCATAATTCCAAATTCATGAAGTTTCAAATACTGTAAAATTTTAAAAAGTACTAAAATTGATATGTAAAAAAAATGTGATTTTATATTTAGGAAGTCATTTTTTTCCCTATTTTTGTACAATTTAAAAATACATTTTGTGCCCGTTTCATCAAACCACAAATCAGGGTTCGTGCACGTGGAGGTATTTAGGGGATTTTATGTGTTTTAGTACTAGAAATTTCGTAAAGTACTGGTCGCTATATCGGAAGACAGAATTTTTTTTAATTAAATAAGGCAAATATTACTTTATAAAAATTCTCGAAAAAGGTCCTTACATGTTCTTGAAGAGTACGAACCCTGATATGAATATTTGTTGCAAAACGGAAGGTAATTCGGATTTGTTTATATAAACATATTAGAGATATCACATTTGATAATTTCCATGAAATATTTCAGCAGTGTAATTCCCGTATGCAAATCAAACCTATATTAAACTGCATTTCACGTCCCATCTCAGAACAGGACGGAGAAGGACGCCGTCATTCATGCTCCTTATTTCAGTTTGAGGAGTTTGCAGTCAGCTTACAAACATGACTGTATATTATTTGAGATGATTTCGTAGCATATCTGATGTATTTCGATTTACGAAGATATTACTGGAGATTAGTGTTTAGCTTCAAATGTGTCTCTTTTCTACAGAATTTCTAATGTATTTAATGCAATGTTTAAATAGTAGAATCCCCCGAGGGAGGTAGGTATACATGTATTTTCTGAAAGTTGAAAATTTGCCTACTTTAAAATGGCCGTTTTCTTGAAAATGTTAGATAATAATTATTATTATTATTATTACTATTATTATTATTTTATTTGAAGGAACTATCTTTGCCATTCCAAATCTCTTTTAATTTTGTTTCTATGATTAATTATATTTAATTTTATTCCCATTGAATTTGTGGTCCATTCAATGTATTCTAGTGTAATCCTTTGTAATGTATTTAATGCATTGTTCAAATAGTAGAATGCTCTGAGGGAGATATACAGATATTTTCTGAAAGTTGAAACGTTGCCTACTTTAAAATGGCCGTTTTCGTAAAAATGTTAGATTATTATTATTATTATTATTATTATTATTATTATTGTAGTTCAAAGAACAATCTTTTGCTATTCAAAATCCGTTTTAATTTTATTTCTATGATTAGTCCTACTGAATTTTATTCCTATTGAATTTCTGGCCAATTCAATGTATTCTAATGTAATCAATTGTAATGTATATAATGCAGTGTTCAAATAGTATAATGCTCTGAGGGAGATATACATGTATTTTCTGAAAGTTGAAACGCTGCCAACTTTAAAATGGGCATTTTTGTGAAAATTGTAGACTATTGTTATTATTATTATTTTATTTCAAGGAACAATCTTTTGCTATCCCAAATCTGTTTTAATTTTATTTCTATGATTAATCCAAATGAATTGTATTCCCACTCAATTTCTGACCAATTCAATGTATTCTAATGTAATCAATTGCAATGTATTTAATGCAGTGTTCAAATAGTAGAATGAGGGAGTACATGTACTTTCTGAAAGTTGAAACGTTGCCAATTTTAAAATTGCCGTTTTTATGAAAATTTTAGTTTATTATTATTTTTTTTTATTTCAAGGAAAAATCTTTTGCTATTCCAAATCTGTTTTAATTTTATTTCTATGTTTAATCCAATTAAATTTTATTCCTATTGAATTTCTGGCCAGTTTACCAAAAATGAAGTAATATGAATTATTTTGATTCAGACCGCACAGTTAATTTTGAAGATATTGCGAACTCCTAATTCAGTGTACAGGTAAGTATAATAGTAGTGTGTAGTACAAAGTAAATTGAAATATATTTAGCCCAATTGAGTGTACGATGCATGGCGTAAACAATCAATTTTGCTTTAACCCATTTTAGGCCAAGCATAGAAATTTTATAAAATGTGGTATTATTTTCATTGAAATATGCTAAAATTACATTCATGAAGGAAAACAAGTAAGAAAAATCATGCGTTAAGCATAGATTATGAAACACTTTCCAACACTTCCTGAATGCTTTATCGAAACTTCATTATTTAGGGAAATATGGTATATAACAGAACTAAGTAACCATTTTATAAAACGCATAAAACATTTGAAAAACTGATTTCAGCAGTTACCATCCATAGAAAATATGTATTCAAATTCTTTTGAACAGCTTTGTATTTGGTCTGTAGGTTGACATATATGCTATATAATGGGGAAATATAGTTTAGCAAGAAAACGAATAACAGTTTGAAATTTCTCTTTCAGAAATTTATACTAATAGATGGAAACATGCTTGTATACTTTTGTACAACCCTGTAGTTAACCTAGTACCTCTATTACACGCCACGATTTAGCTAAAGTTTAATTCAAAGTAAAACACTCTTAAAACTACTGAAATTACATTTCCAGAAGTTATCACCTATAGACGGCCATGTATCCAACTCTTTGAGTGACCCTGTATATAATTGTATCTATATTCTACAAACATTTCTTAGTAAACCAAATGCAGTTCCGCGTAAAAATACACAACTCACATAAAAACCACCTTTAAGCAATTTACAATCATACCCAGTAACCATTACGAATTCTTTTGTGTAGCCCTGTATATGAATTACAGCATTTATGCGCACTGTATACAATGCATAAATATAGTGAAACATAATAGCGCATAACATAATTAAAAATGCATTTCCAGCAACCATCGCTACCGTACAGTACTTCGGATACAATATAGTATCTGAAATCTTTTGTGTGTCCCTGTAAATGCTATGCACTTCGTATTACACATGAAATAAGTTATAGTAAATCTCCAGCGACGTATATCAATTTCATTGTACATGAAATAATTTAACATAATTAAAATACGCCGGAAAAAATTCCCCCCACCCGTATATCATTATGTAACGGAATTCTTTTGTGCGGCCCTATAAATGAATAAAATTTATTCTTTGCGTCACATATTCTACGGAATGCATATTTTAGTACACTTGATAAATGCATATCAATTTTATTATGTTTGAAAGCATGTAACATCATTAAAAATCATTTTAAACGATTTTTTCCCGTTGGCCGTAATGTAACGGAAAAATATTGACTGTCCCTGTAAATGAACTAAACATGCTACAAAATTCATTTGCAATAGGGTTCGTGCTATGGTAGAGGTCACTAACATCCGAAAATTTCAGAACGATCCGACTATATTTACGGGAGTTAGAGCGCGTACAAATGGCCAGACGGACAGACAAACCGAATGCATAAACACTATTTTCAACTTTGTTGGAAAGTGTTAAAAAAGAAGTTTTTCGTGCATGAAAAATAATATTTTATTTGAGAAATAAAATGCATTCGGCATTTTCAAGCATTCGGTCAATGGTGAGATAAACCACCATTGAATTTAAAATTAATAATTTTTTTGAAATTTTCTCTGACATTTGTTTTATAAATATTTTATTTACAGAACTTGCAAGTTTAATCCATTATAAAAACATATGATTAATCTCAAGTGGAATAATTATACATTTTCAAAAAGTCGAATTTGTCAATAACCGTTTCAATTTTAAAAGACTAGCATATTTTGAAAATTTCTCAATAGAAAGTGTTTACTCCAATTGAATTACTGATAGTTTATAGATGTCTCCAGAACCTTTAAAAATAGCAGAAAAATAAAATTAGTGAAAGATATTCGTCACAGTGTTAATTAAAAATAATTATTGGAATGGTGCATTTACGCACCTTTGGCCGAAAATGGGTTAAGAAGGGAAATAAACCCAATTTTTATAAAGATTATAGATATACTGCTATGTTTTTATGTTTTCTCATCCTTCTGTCTTACACTGGAATTAAAAATATGCATATTTATTCAATAATGTATATGAAAAACAGAAAGCCCTCCAAACATAGAAAAAACATTAACGCAAGTTTTTACAAATGCATTTCCATATATTTACTACATTTATCAACATAGTTACTTGTGAAATCTATTTTTACTTTCTTCTATCTTTACAAGAAGAAAGTATTGGATTCGTGAAAAATTTCGACTTTCGGTTTTCGACGGATTTATACGTTTTAGAATGCCCAGAACACGATTTGATGGTTTTTAGAAAATGTCTGTCTGTGAGTCTGTCTGTCACTCTGTCACTCTGTCACTCTGTCTGTGAGTCTGTATGTGACAAAAATTTTGTGGGCGCTCTATCTCAAGAACTAATGCACGGAATTTCACAAAACTTCATATTTACTTAGACCTTGATATAAACTGGACCTGATTAGTTTTTGGTGAAAATCTCCCAACAGGTGGCGCTGCTATGCGGCATTTTTCACGATTTCTGCAATAGCTATATCTCAAGAACTACTGCACGGATTTTCATAAAACTTCAGATTCAGTTAGTCCATAATATAGTTTGGTGCTGATTACTTTTTTGTGAAAATCTCCCAACAGGTGGCGCTGGTATGCTGCATTATTCATAATTATCGCAATAGCTCTAACTCAAGAAAAAATGCACGAATTTTCATCAATCTTCAGATTCAGTTAGTCCCTGATATAAATTAGTGCTGTTTAATTTTTGGTGTAAATCGCCCAACAGGTGGCGCTGCTGTGCTGCTTTTTTCACGATTTCCACAAGAGCTGTATCTCAAGTACTATTGCACGGATTTTCATCAAACTTCAGATTTAGTTAGTCCTTGACATGAATTGACGTATAAATTAGTGCTGTTTAATTTTTGGTGGAAATCGCTCAACAGGTGGCGCTGCTATGCTGTGTTTTTTCGATTTCCGCAATAGCTTTATCTCAAGAACTAATGCTTGGATTTACAAAAAAATTCAGATTCAGGTATACCTTGATATCGTTTAATGCTGTTTACTTTTGGTGTAAATCGTTCAACAGGTGGCGCTGCTATACTACATTTTTTCAGAATTTCTGCTATAGCTCTATCTGAAGAACTAATGCACGAATTTTCATCCAACTTCAAATACAGATATACTTTGATATGAATTGGTGCTAAATCCTTGTTATTTCTTGTACTATTTAAATGATTTAATTGCTGTGATTTATATAGAAGAAAGTTTTGTGATGGCCACAACATACTAGTTTTCACATGATTAAACTTGAAACACAATAAAGCAACTAAGTATAATTTTCACGTAAAGTATAAATTTCACGAAAGTGAAAAAATAAATTTAAAGAAACTTAACATAATTTCTAACTACAATAGACGCTCGTTTGTCGCCCCGCTTAAGGTGGAGAAAATTTAAGGTTAAGAACATGGAATTTCCTTATTGTATTTGTTAGGCGAAATGTATTAGGAAAAGTTTATTGATGTCGTCAATAAAAAGACCTACGCATGTTGAGAAATTTTGTCGAACTACAGCAATTTCGTTGCATATTACCTTAGTTCTGATTAGATTATTATTTTATATTGATAAATTCTCTTTTTTTTTTACCAAAATTGCGCAATTAAATATAAAGTTTTGCATTTTAGCATAAATTAAGGAACCTGTTTAATTTCTGCCTAAAAGTTAATTCCAAATATTCAAACCAACGCAACGTATTGTTTAAGACCAATGTATGGGTCACAATTTAGTGCAGACTTAAATTACCGCGTACAAAAAATTCTTCGCTTGTAATCCGCACTAACGGTAACTCACTGTATTTAGAAAAGTATCAAACCCTATAAAATTTAAAACATTTTGCAATCTAATATAACTGAAGAGTAAATGGGATTGTGTTAAGAAAACTAAGATTTTGCCATTTTATACAATCGAAATGTAAATATTTTGTGTGACATACCATATTGAAATAGCTATTTCGTCATATAGCAGAAACTAATAAGCATACATATATATTTCAACATCATATTACGACAATCACATTTCATGATAATCATAAGTCAGCAGTTCTACTCTTATATGGAAAACAAACATTGCATTTCATGTCCTATCGCATAACAAAGCTTAGCCGGAAGTTGTCATTTGTAAACATTGCTTTTGCTTAAGGAATTCACGGTCGGATTACAACATACATGAGTCTCATATGACAGAATTTGGAAAGTAAGCATTTGTCTTTTGAATTAAAATTAATGAAGATGAGATTTTAATATCGGAATTATCTCATTTTTTAATAATTCGTAAGTTTAAAACAACATTATTTAAATATTGAAACGTAATGAGATAGTCTATATTTGTATTAATTCAAACGAAATGTTTAAAAATGTACGATTCAGTTAAAATATGTCCTAAAATCCTGTAAGCACCTCAACCGTGTTTTTCTGTCTCATAAACTTTGAAATCTAGGTCTGATTCAATATAAAATCGATGTTAATGATATTTTTGTGCAGTGTATCAGATAAATAAATATGTAAGGTAATCATAAACAGATCTGCATTCAAACACTTTTAATACCTATTATTTTATGAATCATTAAACATACATGAAAAATTCTGCAGGACGTTTAAAGTGTTAGATATAATTATGCATTTAGTACATTAAAAACATTATAATTAACATAAACTTCTATTTTTATAAAGAAAAGAAAGTTATAAAAATATTGAACATGGTTTCTAATTATTTTTTAAAGGGTCAAGTTTTAAAAACTAGACAAATATTTAAAAATGCCGTTAAAAGAGTAAAAATGTTTTCTTGCGTTAAGTCAATCTTTTTTTTTTTTTTTTTCTAATTTGATACAACTAAAAAATATTCCTTATAAACAACATGCTTTAAATAAAGCAACACTGGGATAGTGTTCAATATTTTTATGAATTTTAACATTGCTATTTCTAAACGCATAATTCAATTTAAATATATTTATAACACAATTAAACATTTTATATATTAAAAATATTATCGTTAAATAGAACTTATTTTGTGTAGACGGGAACAAAATGGAAAAGAATAAAATAAGATCCTTGAGTAAATTAAATCGATATTGTTATAATTTTATACCATTAATGAATATTATTTCTTTAAACTTAAACAAACCATATTTGAAAATATTTATAAGTTGCTAATGGTAATAAGTATATGTTTATTAACCCTTTTCAAGTATTATGTCTATACACAGGTGTGATGCTTGTCGCAATTACTTTTCGTTGAATAACCAGTAATAAAAATATGCAAGATTATGAAGGGAAAACAAAATTTATTATTATTATTTTATTAATTTAGATATATGTAACCCTTTATATTATGTAATATTATGTAAAAATGGCATTGTATCGTTCTCATTCCTGTGGCATCTTTTAGAGCTTAACTTTTTTCTGTTTGAACACACAGAACAATCTTTACTCTTTACATGTTATATCTTACCTTTTTTTAAACTACTTTCAATTTCACGGTACACTTCTTTCGGTAACTTTCTTTTTGACATTTTAGAGTGCTGTTTTAAAAAGTATTCTAAGAAGGGGAAATGCTTAATTGCACTTAAACATAATTTATAAAATATGATTTTAAATTCTATTTATCTCCGAAGATTGCCGTCTTAATATATAACGAAGCTATTGAGGTAGTCAACGAATTTTCACGTTATATCGCAATTGATAAAAAATAGTGGGATAGCATATTTTGAAGAATTCACGATTCATTTTAAATCATATTAAAGTCATCTATGAGTATTTTACGCTAATGTTGCTCAATGTAAATGAGCACAAGAATAAAAAAAAGCTTTAGTAATTGTATTTTTACACATTTAAATATTTACAGATTACTTACAGTGAAACATTTGGTTAATACTTGTTTAAATATATATATATATTCCTCACTGGAAATCAAAGATAATTAATTTATGAAATCAAGAACATTTTATTTTCTTCCAGTTTTGGTAGATCAAGAAATAAAACTACAGCCTGCAGGCAACTATCAAAGTCTACATTCTACTACAAAACATATTGTCATACTTGAAAATCACTTGTTCCTGTCTGGTAACCCACGTATACAATTAAAATTTCAACAACTGTTTTCTTCGATTAAGAAACCATGATAAAAAATAGCATGTTTTCATGCTCGAGATAAATTTCCTTTTTAAAATTAAAACAATATTTCTTCTGTTTTTAGAAGACCAAGAGAAAAAAAATACAGTCTAATTACTGCGTTCACATTTTATATTACTACTATAAAACTAAAAGAACAAGAAAAATGTTTTTAATATCAATTCTCTGGTACGTCACGTGACCATCGGCGCCTCCCGTCTGGTCGAAAGAAGCCCGCTTAGGGGGGTTCCGAATTATTCCACAATATAAGATAAGTAAGGTTCTTTGGTATGATGTCTGGTACTAGACATACAATTGGAACGGTGGTTTTGCGTATACAATTGGTTTGTTGGACGATTGAGAATAGACATACGACCACAAAGGTTTGAAACACCATATTAGAACAATCGCATTTTGATAATATTCATAAACAGATGACATTTCTTTTGTTCAATCAAACTTGTATTAATCTGCGTTTCATGCCCCATCTCAAATCAAGACAGAGCAGGAAGCCGCCATTCGTGCACATTGTTTTAGCTTAAGGGGTCTCAGACTCTTATAGCTTTAAAATTTCGAAATTTTGATTTTTTTAGATGCTAAACTCCCATCTTTTCTGAAAATTTTGATATAGTTGTTTCCTTGAAATTCTTATGAGAATAGAAGTTATGGCTTTTAAAATTATACCCGATCAATAGCTGAAGCGGCGTTTCCGAATCTTTGAAGACATTTTTCTCCAAATGATATTTTTGGGTATAATGTGCACGATATCTCAAACACTTCTGAATATTTTTTCAAAACATATGGTTCATGTTAGCTTGTATAATATGAACCTAAAATTTCTTTTTTTTTGTTCAAAAAAAATATTTTTTAGGTGATTAAAGGCTGTTGAAATTGTCTAAATTTTTCATTAGCTAAATACAACTTGTATTAAAAACATGAAAATGTTTTAAATACAAATTTATTTAGGTTCAGGGTAATTATTGCAATCTGAGGTATAAGTAGGCACAAACATTTTCCTTCTACTTGCAAAATTTATTTTGTAATCCTGTGCGTAATCTGCTATGCCAATTTCGTGCTCGTCAAAAACTGACACTTGGAGAAACCTGTAAACGCTAAATCTGAACATTGCTATTTTTTATATACATGAAATGAAAGAACTTACTTATAGCTTTCATTCGAATAAAAATTGTTTCTTAAAATCAAATACATTTTAAGATAATAAATGTTGAAAATTATCTTTTATTTTTCCATTTTTAAGAGCTCTGAGACCGCTGAAGGACTTGGATGTGAGATTATAAACATGCCTGTAAGTCATTCGATTGCATTTAGATGGAAAGCATGTTTCAATGGAATTACAATTAATAAAGATTACAACTTAGTTTAAGAAATATATCTTTTTTTTTTTTTTTTTTTTTTTTTTTTTTTGTATTCCACTAAAGTATCCCATATATTCATTAAATAATGGAAGGAATTCACTGAAATATTTTTGTTTATTTCTCGGAAGGCTAACATAATTGATTCGAAAGTACGATTTACTTCAACTTTAACTGTTACAATTTTATACATTAAAACATTAATGTAATTAATTAAAACTTCTTTTCATGTAAAGAAAACAAACTAAAAATAAAAACTAAAACATTGGAAATTATTTCTAATTTTTTATTAATGTGTCAAATTTTATAAAGTAAACATGTATTAAAATACTAAGAAAATAGAAGCAGATTTAAGAACTTGTGTAAATTAAATGAAATATATTCTAATTTTATACCATTGATAAATATACTTTGTGTAAATTTACGGAAACCACGTTTAAAAATTTGTTTATGTATCTGAGTATAGTAAAGTTATGTTTATTGAAAAGAAATCAAATTCTGATAATTCTAATATATACTTCAGCAGTCCAATCCTCTTATGCAAATCAAGCCTGCATTTCATGTCCCATTTCAGAACAAGAGAGAGTAGGAAGCCGTCATTCATGCTCATTACTTTAGCTTAAGGAGTTTCAGACAGATTGCAAATATGCCTGTGTGCCATTTCACAGGACTTGAAAGGTGAATATGTGTCATTAGATTTACAATTAATTTACATTATTCTTTAATTTCATAATTGTCTCATTTATTTTAATAATTCCGAATGTATTCCACACATTCTTTAAATAAAAGAATGAAATGAGATTGTCTTGTATATTTATCTTAATTCTAACATCAACATATCGAATGTACTGTTCACTTAAACGGTATTTGTAACAAAAGTAAACAAACAAAATAAATGCAATCAAATAAAACGTCTATTCATTTAAAGAAAACAAAGTTAAAACAAATAAATAAAAAAACATCGAAAAAATTTCTAGATATCTAATAACACTTAAATGCACAGTCTAACACAGAAGTTGCAAGAGTGTATGAATAAGTTTTTAAGGTAAATTTATGAAATTGTTATATATTATGAGTCCTTTTATTTATAGTCGCCGTGCACAGTAACAAATTTCTGCAAACAGTATTTCAAAGAGATGGGGGTGATGCATTCCAGGAGGCGCGGTAGTAGACTCAAAGGAGAGTCATTTTTCTAAATTTTACCGACCCCCACATGTGACATGCTGTTGGAAATTCCTGTGACCACTTTATTCATGCAATGCACCTCCCCCAAAATTTGACCTTTGGGGGCACTTTCCTAATTTTTGCGGACACCATTCTGCCCACGGAGGCCAAATTTTGGGGGAGATGCATTGCATGAATAAGTGATCACAGGCCTTTTCAACATGTCACATGTGGGGGACGGTAAACATTAGAAAAATGCCCCCCTTTGAGCCTACTATCGCGCCTCCTGGAATACACCCCCCCCCCCTCTCTTTGAAATACTGTTGCACAAATGTGTTACTGTGCACATGGACTATATAAAAAAGAACTCATAAAATGTAGCAATTTCATAACTTTCACTCAATTATTTCTATGTGAGGGCAAAAATTTGTTGATACAAACTCGTAGATGATCATTTTTCTATTGGTCTTCTGTTGAACTATTATGCGTTACTTAACTGTGCCAATATGCATTTATGTTCGTCAAGTCTGTTTTTGTTCTGATTTATTATCACCAGGAGGTTACATCATCTTTTTTGATGCATTTTACTATGTGATCAACTTGCGTTTATTCTCCATATTTATTACGTAGTAATTATTAACACTACAAATTATTAAAAGCATTAGAAACATTATTATATGATTGACTAGTTGTCATTGTGCAGTATAAACGCGAAAAGTAAGTATATACAATTTAAAGTGTTTCCTTTTTTGAGCAATTGTTGTTATGTAACTTAGGAGTGACATTATGAGATAATTTGCAACAGAAACAAATGCTTTTTTTTTACTATGTTTATACTGGAAAATTAACAAAAATAGACGCAAATATAATATTCTCGAATAATATAAAAAGTATCCTGCATTTAAGGGTTGTAGCATCAAAATAAATAAAATTAAGGTACTTTTCGGTTAGCCGGGCGCCAGTGTTATATTTACATTCATATATACATATATATGCACATATATGTACATATATAAATGTACAAACACACACCCATAAATACATACATACATATATATATATATATATGTACATATATGTGTATATATATGTATATATGTATGTAAATATAACACTGGCGCCCGGCTAACCGAAAAGTACCAAAATTAATATATACTAAAATACCGATAAATTAGAAAAATAATTAAGAACTTGCATAAACTAAATTAAATTGTTTTCTATTTTTTTACCTTTGATAAATATACTTTGTGTAAATTTACGCAAATCACATTTGCAAATTTGTTTTTGTAACTAAGGATAATAAAGATATGTTTATTTAAACCCAATCGAATTCTGATAATTCTCATAAATACCATAGCAGCCAATTCTCTTATGCAAATAAAACTTCTATTAATCTACATTTCATGTCCCATCCGAGAAAAAGAAACCGTCATTCATGTTCATTACTTTAGCTTAAAGAGTTTGCAATAAGATTACAAATATACCACTGTGTCATTTGGCAAGGTTTCGAAAAAGAACATGTGTCATTGAATTTACAATTAATGAAGACTATGCATTAATTTCAGAATTGTCTCAATTCTTTTAATAATTCCTAATGTATTCTACATATTCTTTACATAATGTAAGGACATGAGATTTTTTTGTATATTTCTTCCAAATCTAAAGTCAATACATCGAAAGTAAGATTCACTTACTGCAACTGTCACACAATTATACATTAAAAAATTAATATAATAAACAAAAGTCTATTGATGTACAAAAAACAAAGTGAAAATAAAAATAAATAAAACATTGTAAATAATTTATAATTATTAATCGTATTATCAAATTCCATAAAATTAACATATACTAAAATACCAATAAAATATAAGCATAAATAATAACCTGTTAAAATTAAATTATTTGTTTTTCCAATTTCATAGAATTGATAAATATTCTTTGCATGCATTTATACAAACTACGTTTGAAAATTTGTACATATAACTGCGAATAAGTATATGTTTATATTAATACTATCGAATTCTGATACTTTTCATAAATACGTCAGCAGATAATTATCTTAAGCAAATTAAACCTGTATTAATCTGCATTTCATGTCCCAGTTCAGACCAAGAGAGATCAGGAAACCGCCATTCATGCTCATTACTTCAACTTAAGGAAAATGCAGTCAGATTAGAAATATGCCATTGTGTCATTCGACAGGGTTTCGAAGGAAGGACATGTGTCTTTTGAATTAAATTGAGATTACTGGAGATCAGAATTTACTTTCAGAATGTGTTTGCTATTTCTAATGTTTTTTCACATTTTATTTTAATAATGAGATATTGTGAAGGAGATTTACTTATACGTTATGAGTTTTTACTTAAACATTAAAAAAGAAATCTTCAACTCTAATTAAAAATTTACTAAACAAAGCGAAAAATAACAAATATAATACACGTTGAACAAAATTTCTAATTATATATATATATAAAGAAAAACATTGAATTCTATAAAATTAATACTAAATTAAAATATACAGTACACCACTTGTGTCCATATGACATATGTTTGCGAGCCCACTGCATTCTCGTCAATGTGTTGTGAGATTTCAAGGCCGGTCGTTTTATCATTTTCATTTAAACTAATTTACATCTTTCTTGAATTAATCTACAAATCGAAACCGTTGACACAGAAAGTTCCGACTCAGTTTTAATGCGACTAGCAATCATCATTTGTCTAGATGCCAGTATATGGATCCTTCTACCACCTCGTTTTCTGGCCACACGAGACCTTCCAAATCTGTGTTTTGCTTTGAAAGAGTCACCTTAGACAGTACTTGATAAACAGACTTCTTTGGACGATTCAAAGTACCTGAAATTTCTGCAACAGTCTACCCTTTCGGGTTTAGCGTACATACTACAATTACTTTATCTGACTGAAAATTTTCAGATCCCGGCATCTTCACTAACCAATGCTATCGCGAGGTGCACTTAAATACTTCATGCATGCGTCGTCATAAGTTTCAAATTTTGCGTTTTTCCGTGAACAGTTGCCTAAAATCAAGAAAGTGTCTAAAATTTTGCAATATACAAATTTCACTTTTTTCAGTTAAATTAAATAATATCCTACATTAAAACAGTTATTTCCGTCATAAAATGTTTAAAATATATTTAAAAATAAGTACAGCCATTTCTATAACCCAAGTGTTCGTATTTTTTAATTAAAGGTTAAATATCGCCAGTGTCTAAACTTTTGCAAAGGACTGTATATATACTTAATAGGGCATATGAAGTCCTCTGATAAATTTATGACAGATTCATAGTTAATATGTTTTTTCATTCTCCTGCGTTTACATTTTTTTTGTTTTTTTTTCTATTTATATTTACACATGTGTTTTCATTTTAACTAAGTATATATATAAATATATATATATATATATATATATAAATCTATATATACATATGTATGGGATAACAACATATAAATCTAGTCTTTAATAAATATTCATTTATAATTAAAGTAATCATATAGCGAGATTCTAGTTATACTTTAATGCAACTTATATAGACAACGACAACACCTGATTACTTAAACTTAATTTTATTTTACATACTAGACTTATACATCATTTTCTGATTAATATATATTTATAAATGTTCACTTATAAATAAGGATGTATAGAGATACTAGCTGTACTTTAATGTAACTTATATATACAACGACTACATGGAGAGTTTCGTGTTAATTGTTTATTAATTACCAACCTCAAAGATCCTTTGCTAAATAATTTTACTATTTAAAATTTAAATGTATTTCCGAATTATTACTTTTAAAACTTTTGAATAAACTCTAAGGTGTTACTTTTAAACCTGGTGAAATTTCAAAGGGACGATTCATTTAATGTATGTAATTTAATTTGAAATACAGTTTAAATTGCTTTAGAAGTCACATTTTAATACCAATATACGTATACTATACATGTAGTATATTAAATACAGATAAAAGTATTCTGCGTATTATTTTGAAACGTCTTATTTACCTTAGTAAATCAGAAAAGAACAACACAAATACATTGATTCGCAATTTATATATAACTAAAGCATGTGTAAATATACGATAAAAGCTTTAAAACATTAAAGGTATCCAAGATGATAAAAAAATCGATGTCAAATCCTGTCCAAAATTTCCGGCTTGCTTTCAGTTGAACATTAGTCATCATCAGGGGATGATATAGCTAATATTTACCCCCCCCCCCCCCCCCCGACACACACACCCTGATGATGGCTAATATTTAGCTGAAAGCGCTAAAGAATTTTAGAAAATTATTTGATATCTATGTTTTTTTAACATCTTGAATAGTTTTAAAGATTTTAATTCTGTGTAATACATTTGCACCTATTTTAGTAATAAATAAATTACAAATCAATGTATTAATATTATTTTACATGCAGTATATATGCATTTCTAATTTTTAGATTAATTATGAAATTACTCAGAAATTAAATTGTGTAAATACATATGTTTATTTTACTTAAGAATTTAAATATATTCTGAAAAGTAAATAAAAAAATTCTTGTCAACGCTCAAATATATTGATTTAGTTGTTGCATGATTTCTTGACAAGACTGTCACATCTTCTGTATAATTGTTGTGTTATATCTTTTTCTGCTACAGTGAATCAGTTATGAAAAAAAAATAAAGTAAACGTGGATAAAAACTTTGAATCAGTGGTCGAAAACATATGAATAAACATATTCAATTTGTGTGTCTCAACAAAACAAACCTGTATCTTATAAAAGTTAAATTTCAAAGAAAAACTTTATTTAATTTCAAATAGAGTTTAATTTTTTCAGGATTCACATTTTCATCGTCTTTTATGTGTATATGCAATACATATGATTTTTTTATATTCTTAGATGCTTAATTATTAAATTACTCAGATTTGAAATTATTTAGGTTCATAAGTTTATTTTACGTAAACATTTGTATATTCACAAAAACGTAAATAAAAAGAATGTATTGTCAACACTCAAGTATATTTATTCAGTTGCGAAATGTTTCCCTGGAACGACTTTTACATTTCTTATGAATGATACATTATATAATTTTTTGCTACAGAGAATTAGTTACGAAAGAAAAATGGTTAAAAACGTTGTTTCAATTGGCCAAAACCTTTAAATAAACATATGCTATATAAAAACAAACATGTGTGTACTATAAACGGCGGAACGAAATTTCACAGTTAGCTTCATTTAATGTGTCTAATTTAATTTCAAATAGAGCTTTTTTTTTAATTATTATTCACATTTTCGTGCTATTTTAGCTGCACGACTGCATTTAACTGCCCTTTTTATGTGCGTTCGTGATTATATAAATACGTAGCACCTATAGTCGCCGTTCAGTCCGTCCGTCTGTCTGTCTGTCCGTCCGTATATAACAGAGCAAAAACTACCCAACCGAATGGTCTGAAATTTTAAATATATAATTGCTGCAAAATTTATTCCAATCATTTCAAATTTTATAAAAATCGGTTGTATAGTTTAATTACAGGGACAGTCAAAATTTTTCCGTTACATTACGGCCAATGGGAAAAAATTATTGCAAGTGCATTTTAATGTTGTTACAGCCTATCGAACAGAATGAAATTGATATGCACTTATGAAGTGCACTAAAATATACATTTAGTACAATATGTTGTCCATAAAATGTTTATAAAACTAGTTATGGTACGAACGCACTTCATTTGCCAAGTTTGACGAGCGAATTCCAACCTGTTTATTTCTCGTTGTTTAATTACTAAATTACCTAAAATTTAAATCTTATAAGTACATACGTTTAATTTACATAAAGAGCTTGAATATTTAAAAAAAAGTAGAAAAAAGTAAAAAAAGTGAAAAAAAGTAAATAAAATGAATGTCAAAGTTCCACTACATCGATTTCGTTATGAAATATTTCTTTGACAAAACTGTTAAATTTGCATTATGAAGATATATTTAAAACTTTTCGTCTACAGTGAATCATTTACGAAAAAATAGATAAATAATTTTTATCTTTGGTCCAAGTTCTACTATGAGATTTATGATTTTTTGACAAAGAAAATATTGATTATGAATTTTTGTATAACATTTGTCATAACATTACGTCATAATATTTGAATTAAGAGTATGAAGAAAAATATTATTACATATTCGTAAAGTTCAACACAAAACTATTTTTTAACCACTTACGCACAACGCCGTACATGTGTACGTCATAAATCCTTCTATTTTAAATACCTGGACGTATGTGCGTGCATCTACATTTTAAGGGGTCTCAGGTCTCTTAAAATAGGAGAAAATGAAAAAAAAAAAAAAAAAAAAAAAAGGCAATTTTCAAAATTTAATATCTTAAAATGAATGTGGTTTTAAAACACAATCTTTATTGGAATAATAGATATAGCTATGTTATTTCATGTCATGTATTTAAAAATTTGAAAGATGCAGAATTAGTATTTATAGGGGGTTCCAAACTGTCGAGGAGAAAATTGGTATAACAGTTTACGCGCAGAATTAAAAAATACATTTTGCAGCTAGAGCGAATTTTTTTTGTGCCAAATTATTCTTCAGTTTATAATAATTACCCTGAACTTAAATAAATTTTTATTTAAAGTATTTTTATATTTTTAATACTAAGTTCTGTTTTGCTAATACAAGATTTTGGAAATTTCAACAGTATAAACACATAAAAAATTATATTTTTGAAGAATAAAAATTAAATTTTAGGTTCATTTTATACAGACTAACATGAAACATATGTTTTGAAAATTTCATGAAAAAATGTTCAGAGGTTTTTAAGATATCCTGCACGTTATTTCCAAAAACGTCATTTGTAGAAAAATGACTTCAAAATTTTGAAACGCCACTTCAGCTTTTGAGCTTCTATAATTGTAATAGCCATAACGTTTGTTCTTGATGGGAATTTCAAGGAAACAATCATATCAAAATGTTCAGAAAACATAGAAGTTTAATGGCTAAAAGAATTAAAATTTCGAAACTTTAAAAGTCCTGAGAACCCTTAAGTCCAGACTGCGATGTTCTAAGCATCAGTTCTTTAGCGTCACTAATTGCTATTATGATTTGTTTTATACGGGCTTTATATCACAAATATACATAGCTTATTTTGCTATTTTTCTACATTTCTGCGTTTTATTGTAATGTAACAATAGTTAAAAAAACCTACGAATTTTACACGTATAGTAGTTGTTTATATCGAACCTTAATTCTGTTTTTATGATATAAATAAACCTTTATTTCATCGCTTTGCATTACATATGTAATTAACAATAATGATATAAATTATTTTTAATGAAATTTAATATAGATGTATTCAGCGTACTATCACTAAATTAATTATGGCGCTTAAGGGGTTAATTTCACAATGTACACATGCAAAATATTTTGATTATTTTGATTTTAATTGTTAATAGTCTAATAATGTTTAATATTACAAATTTATCAAAAAAAAAAAAAAACAATAGCTATCGATTACATAATTTGTCAATACCGTTCAGATAAATTGGATAAAACTTTAATGTGTATCTTCTTTACTATTATAGAAAATCAATTTAAAATATTTATAAAAAACTTTGAAAGAATGACCCAAATCTTATTCTAGAATTTGTATTATAATTTCTATTATTTAATAAAGAAAATATTATAATAAAATAGGAGTTTACGTTGTATACTCAAATGGGAGAACAAAAACGAATTTAAAATGTTTAAAATCTCGAAATAAAGAGTACAAAATTTACAATCTCTAAATAAAGATTACTTTGGATTGCAACTTATTGTTTCTTTTCTCACAAGAAAATATATATTATTATTAATTTTGGTGCATTATTTACGTAATCTTACAAAATATATTTGGTGTATTCTGTAATAAATAACCCTATCATTCAATAATTCATATACTGGCATATGCTGAATGTTTTGGAATACGCTTAATTTAGAAGGCAACATCATTTTGTATCCAATTGTCGCAGAACTAGATATTAGTGATTGAGCACGATTTATTGAGTAAGGAATCTTAATTTCAGACTTTATTCGTGCTATCAGCTCATTTTGCGTTAGAAATCGTAATATTTATCCTTTTAAACTATATATTTTTGGTCGCTATTCAAAGATTAATTACACAATTCTTCAATATCATTTTGATAAATTGAATAAAATATAATACCTATCATATTTTTTACTACAGATAATTAAATTATAATATTTATAAAAACGTTAAATCAATGTCCAAAAGATTTTGCTTGAATTTATTATTATTTGATCTAAATCATATTTTAATATATATATATATATATATGATGTATTATATATGCAATGTTATATAAGGCATTTGGTATATTCTATAATAAATCATCATATCATTCAATAATTCATAAATTAGGAAATGCTGAATATATCGAAATACGATTAATTTAGACGGCAACGTCATTTTGTATCCAATTGTCTCAGAACTAGATTTCAGTGATTGAACAAGTTTTATTGAGTAAGGAATAGTTTAATATATATATATATATATATATGATGTATTATATATGCAATGTTATATAATGCATTTGGTATATTTTATAATAAATCATCATATCATTCAAAAATTCATAAATTTCTAAATAATACTTTAATATATATATATATATATATATATATATGATGTATTATATATGCAATGTTATATAAGGCATTTGGTATATTCTATAATAAATCATCATATCATTCAATAATTCATAAATTAGGATATGCTGAATATATCGAAATACGATTAATTTAGACGGCAACGTCATTTTGTATCCAATTGTCTCAGAACTAGATTTCAGTGTTTGAACAAGTTTTATTGAGCAAGGAAAGTTTCGAAATATAATTTCATGCTTTGTTCGTGTTGTCAACTCTTTTGAGTTACAAAGCGCAATATTTCTCTCTTTTTTAAATATATATTTTCCACCGTTGTTAAAAAAAAGCGTTCTCTTTACACCTTGTTTACTCTTTTAAAATTTTTAGACTATAGTACGATAGTAAAAGAAAATGTTATTTTTTAATTTTGGTGTTATATATGCATAGCGTTACATAACGCATTTTATGTATTATGTAATACATAATACTATCAACCAATAATTCATACATTAGGGTATGCTGAATATTTTGGAATACGATTAATTTAGAAGGCAACGTCATTTTGTATCCAATTGTCGCTGAACTAGGTTTTAGTGATTGAGCACGATCTACACTGTTAAAAATTTTGCAGCATTCTGGCAGGTCATTCGACCGTTTTTTGAAAAAATGGTTTCATAACTATAATTTAATTATATTCTGACCATAAAATGGCCAATAATATGGTCAGAATAGTGTTAAATTACGGTTGTGTAACCGTTTTCGGAAAAAAAAACGGTCAAATGACCTGCCAGAATGCTGCAAATTTTTAACAGTGTATTGAATAAAGAATCTTTATAAACTTAACTTCAGGCTTAATTCTTGCTATAATCTCATTTTGTGTTAAAAATGATAATATATCTCTTTTTTAAATTAAATATTTTCGGCCGCCATTAAAAAATCGTGTTTTTTTTTTTTTTTTTTTTTTTTTTTTTTTTTTTTTTTTTTTTTTTTATAAATCATGGAGTTTCTTTAAAAATTATTAAACAACAGAACAACAGTAATTTTAGTAACATACATTATATTTAGACCAAGATTTTGCTATAAAACATCTATTAATTATTATTTTTTTTAAGATTCAAAATCTTGCGATTTTCTTTATCCGGTATTATGTTATATTCAGTAACGGTTTCAATTCTTTCAGTATAAAGTTAGAATATAACCATGATCTGATTGTTTCTCATAAAGATAAACTGAAAAAAGAAAATAATAATCTAAGGTAATATTAGATCATTACAAAGCATATTATGTGTTTTTAATTAATAAATTTATCATGTTGTATTTTATGCAGTTTTACATTATAGATGGCGAGCGTTGGTATTTCTTTCAGTATAAAGTTAGGGTATAACGATATAATTAAAAGCAACATTAGCTTGATTGTTTCTCATAAAGATAACTGAAAATAGAAATAATAATCTATCGTAAATATTAAATCATTAAATAACATATTATATGTTTTTTTAAAAAAATAACATTATGATATTGCAATTTATACAAAAAATACTTGCTGAATGTTTTAGAATACGCTTATTTTAGAGAACAACGTTATACTGTAATCCATTTGAAGAAAGTATATTTAAATTATTGAATACGAAATGTTTGAGTAAGGAATATTTAGAAATTTTGCTAATGGCGATGTCCATCCTCTCACTATTTTTGTTAATAAAATTTAATTATTCCTGTCTTCCAATTAAATGTATTTTCCCCCTAACTTAAAGCTGACATTTATTTTGCGTGATAATTATTTTTCATAAATAACACCAAAAAAAAAAAAAAATCCTTTGTTTCATCGACAATGGTTTCTTAAATAAAATGTATTTGCTAAGCAAATTTTATTGCTAGTTTTAAGCAAAATAAACATCTACAGATTTTTTTAAATGGATTTTAAGCTAGAATCAGCAAAGATCGAGTTTTGTTCACAATAAAGAATTAATTAAATAAAAAAGAATAATACCCACTTAAAATAACGGCATTTAACTCCCAGGCTATTCACACTAATTGCATATTATGCTCTTATTTATGTCTATTATTCATAAAATAGATCTCACTGGTTTTGAGCAAAACGGTAAATAATCATAAAGTGCCTTATTAGAAAAAAAAAAAAAAAAAAAAAAAAAAAAAAAAAAAAACATACCAAATTTAAAGTAAATCGGATTATTCTGCAAGAAACGCCCATTTATCTAAACTAAGGGAGGGATTATCCTCGTTCTCCCACCCTTTATACTTATCCAACGAACCTCAAAACCTAATCAGGGAATCGCCTTTTTAGAATAACCCGGTATATCAAAACTGAAAAAATCTAGAATTCTGCATGAAAAATGAATTTATCTAAATTAGGTGGGTGATTAATTCCTCATTTATATGTAAGCAATGAACCCCAAAACTAACCAGGGAAGCATCATATCAGAATGAACCTATTTACAAAATTTGAAGCAAATAGAATATTTCTATCAAGAGTTATCGCGTTGCATATATACATACATAAGTACATGCAGAACATACGGGCACATTATCTCTCCGTCTTTGATAGCCTGTGAGCTAAAATCTGTGGTCCATGCTTCCTAAAAGGTATAGTTTAAAAAAGAGATACATGCTATAACTCAAGTATTTAGTAAATCACTAGCAGAACTACCCGGCTTCGCCCGTGTCAATCTTAAGAGACCTTCCATATAAAATAATAAATTAAAATGAACTACTATAATAATCACAATAACTGAGAATTGTGCATTCCTGTCCACAAATCATTAAAATGACAATTAGAAAACACACGTTATTGTCTCGTCACCATAATAAAATGTCTGAACTTTAATATTACAATGGCCGTTTTCTTCGGCTGGGTGTAACTGAAAAATTTGTAATTTTCTGACAATACGAAAAGCAAATCCGCCAAATTGCATATCATATAGTGAAATTCTCGTTTCTAGAGCGTATATCTACATTATAAAGTAAAAATATGCCCGTGAGTAACGTTGACATCATACTGTTGATGGCAACGGCCTAACAGACAAATTATTCCTTTACAGCAATTTTTCTTAACTTCTAAACAGCACACAATTTAATTTTTTAATTTGTCGAATAGAACAAAAATTCCTTTCAAATTAAATTTATTTGAAAATTTTATCTCAGTATTTTTTTATTTTAATGGGTTTGAAAGTAATTTTCAAACATGGATATTTTTTTAATGTGCGTGCAGACCAACGAAACCATTACGAAAGGTGAACCCGTTTGCTTTTAATGCAATATTATGAAGAAAATGCATGACAAACGTCGCCCGATGGCGTGGTCAGTAAGCGGAGGCTGCTGTCACCCCGAGGGCCCGGGTTCGAGTCCCTGGGTAAGACATGGATGTAATTGTGAATGTCCCTTTGAATTTATATAAATATATGTAATGTAATGGAAATAAAAATTGTTGTGACTTGTTGTGGTTTTTGTGTATAGTAAGGATCATTCGAGGCGATAGCCATTGTAGCTGTAGGCCCCAAAGCAATCTCCGCTTCGGTGGACGTCAAATGCATGACAATGTGTAACTTTGTCATCATATTATTGGTGACAACAACCTAATCTATCCACAAATTTCGATGTTACTGCAATTTAATTTCTAAACATCGCACAGTTGGCTGTTTCAACGTCTAATAGAAAAAAAAAAACATTCAATAATATTTGTTTGAAAAGTTTATGTCAATTTATAGACTTTTTTTAGGTTTTACAGTGATTCTCAAGCATGAGTATTTTTTAAAAGTGCGTGCAATTACAAAAAATTAACTCAATTGCTCAAAAATGCTGCAAATAATTCAGTTCTTGTTTGTTTTCATGTAATATTTCATAACTAAATTCGTAAACGAAATTAAAACACCAAAATAAAATAAAATGAAATAAAACACGACTTTAACAGATATCAAATTGAAATAAGCAAAATAATCTATTATGTATAGAAAATGCAAATGGGAATTTCGTTTCGGCTGCTTATAACTTGAGTTCTTCTGAATGGATTTCAATGCGACTATCAGTTTCTCAGGAAAGATTTTAGTGTATAACATATTGTTTTATGTTTCTTAGTCATATAATTATAGTAAAAAGTTTTATAATCATGTGAACCCGATTATGAAAGATTAGCATTTTAAAAAAAGATTTTTATTAATGGAATTTTTTGGAACTTGCATCGTTTATTGCATTTACGTCAGGCAGTTATATATAAAATTATGGAAGAAAGTTCAATAATCAGATGAGGCCGGTTATAAAAGATTAGCATTTTTAAAATTCTGCTGGACATATTTTGGTGGAATTTGCGCTGTTACTATGCACGCATTTTTCTATAATGGTTTTACTTTATCCCATTTCGCCCTACATGTTTTGTTATAGAGTTAGCTAAAAAGTTACTAATCAGTTGAACCCCATTCTGAAGGATTAGCCTTTTAAAATGTTAGATAATTCTTCAGGGATAGTTTTCGAATATTGTATATTGGTCTATCATTCTTAAACCAAGTTCTACTTTAAATCATCAAATAAAAAATTTGGCCCTTAACAACCGAAGTTTTATCTTAAACATTAGAAAGTATAATAGTGCAGTGGCGTTGGTAACGTTTTCATCTACACAGAAGGACCTTTCAGATAAAGACGCATATTGCATTAAAATGAAGGATCGAATTCACCGATATATTTCATTTTATTCAAGATTCGATTGGAGAAACCGACCAGCACAGCAAGCGAAATGTGCTACTCAGATTATAAGGGAATTATAGTGAAAATATTCACGATTAACTGCTCGCTATAATACGAAAGTACCAAAAATGCTTTTTCATGAAGTTTTTGAGAAGTCTAAAAAATACACTAAATATATCAGTGTTTCAAATTAAAAACGATTTTTTATTTATGTTCTGTTAATGCGCAGTATATCAGGTACCTTTAAACACGCGTATCCTAAGATTCATTGCCTATAATTTTTAAACGGAAACTGACACTTATCACAAAATCCAAATCCCCAGTGATTAAGATGAAAATGACGTCAATCTATGAAGCTATGTTTAAAATGAGAAAGCTAACACTAAAAAAAAAATTGTTG
Source organism: Maratus speciosus (assembly GCA_963932465.1). Taxonomy (NCBI): domain Eukaryota; kingdom Metazoa; phylum Arthropoda; class Arachnida; order Araneae; family Salticidae; genus Maratus; species Maratus speciosus. The sequence continues at coordinate 536,359,188 of OZ010786.1, read as the reverse complement.
TTATGTTTTAATTTCAATTTAACATAACTCGTATAAAAGTAGATTTTACATTATGGTATTTCATGTAAATCGTAGAGTTTTATCACTGCATTTAAATTATTAAAATATTTACCTAAATGATATAATTAAAAAAACAACATTATAGCGAAATAAGAAATAAATCATAGCAACCGGTTTTTAGAGCCAGTTTGAGGTCATATTTATCGAAATTTACGTCATAATGTATTGAAAGTGGCGCCGTATTTAGTGATTTGTGTTTCTGATCTTTTTTCTTGGAATGGAAGACCTTATATTTTAGTGACATTTTACTTTTAAATATATTAAATGGAGTTTTTAAGTTTTCTCAAAGACTTGAAGTTTTTATTTAAAATATGAGAAGTGCGCTTTTTCTGCTTAGAGAGACATCAATTTAAACAAGTTGGAAATTGCTCGTCAAACGGGGCAAATGAGGTGCGTTCGTACTATAACTAGTTTTATAAATATTTTTTGCACCCCATATTGTACTGAATGTATATTTTTTTGCGCTTCATAAGTGCATAGTCTGTAACATCATTAAAATGCACTTACAATAATTTTTTCCCCATTCCCCGTAATGTAACGGAAAACTTTTGACTGTCCCTGTAATTAAACTATACATTCGATTTTAATAAAATTTGAAATGGCTCGACAAAATTTGGCAGCAATTATACATTTAAAATTTCAGACCATTCGGAAGGCTGTAAAATCATTAAAATGCATTTGCAATAATTTTTTCCCATTGGCCATAATGTAACGGAAAACTTTTGGGTGTCCCTGTAATTAAACTATACATCCGATTTTCATAAAATTGGAAATGGCTCAACTAAATTTTGCAGCAATTATATATTAAAAATTTCAGACCATTCGGAAGGCTGTAAAATCATTAAAATGCATTTGCAATAATTTTTTCCCATTGGCCATAATGTAACGGAAAACTTTTGGGTGTCCCTGTAATTAAACTATACATCCGATTTTCATAAAATTGGAAATGGCTCGACAAAATTTTGCAGCAATTATATATTAAAAATTTCAGACCATTCGGAAGTCTGTAACATCATTAAAATTCACTTGCAATAATTTTTCCCATTGGCCGTAATGTAAAGAAAAACTTTTGACTGTCCCTGTAATTAAACTATACATCCGATTTTCATAAAATTGGAAATGGCTCGACAAAATTTTGCAGCAATTATATATTAAAAATTTCAGATCATTCGGTAGGGTAGTTTTTGCTCTGTTATATGCGGACGGACAGACAGACGGACGGACAGACGGACGGGCAGACAGACGGACTGAACGACGACTATAGGTGCTACTTATTTATTTAATTACGAACGCACCTAAAAATGTAACAATATATCGACAGTGACTGAATTTGTACTGGTTTATGAAAAGAAATTACGCGCGTTTGCCTTTTTTTAATTATTTGTGCCGTTTTTTAGGGTGTGGCAACACAATAAAATAATTCTGATTCTCTCGCTGTATTTTTGCATTTTTTAAATTGACGTCAGTCTAAACAGAAAGTGCACATTTTTCATATATATATGTAAAAAGTTTAACCATACCTATGTTAAAAGGACGTAGTATTTTCATTTGAATGTTTTTGAAATAAAAAAAATACATTTTAATTCAAACGTTTCAATTTCATGAAACCAAAATAAATCTTTCACTTTATGGATGATAATAATAAGGATTTATTTCAGAAGATCAAGAGTATCCCTTCAGAATAAAACATCATTAGAAAGAAGAGTCAGTTAATCAGAAATTGATGTCATATCTAGCAAACGATTTTTATTATTATTTATTTCTATATCGAAACGCCTGTATTAAAATAGATTTTTTAGCTTCAAAAACATTCAAATGAAAATATACTACGTCATTTGAACACATATTTAGTTAAAGTTTTTATTTTATATGGAAAAAATGGGCATTACCTGATTAGAATGCCAAGAATTTCGAAAATGCAAAAATATAGAGATTGAGTCTGAATTTTTATTAGCTTATAAAAGAGAGTACATGTCTTATCAATTATTTTTTAATTATTGCAATGTTTTTTAAGTTGTGGCAACAGGAAAGAAATTATTGAATTATAAAATTAAATAAAAGAGTTATTTCTATAATGTTAAATTACGGAAGGTGGTAGAAAAAAGGGATAAGCACTGGTCTGATTGTTTTTTAAAGTAGACAGTGATCTTTTCCACGTTCTAAAACGTATGTACATCAAGTTTCTTGCAAATCGGTCAAAAACTGAAGATTTGTATAAAGGAAATACATACAGGAGAACTTCTTTTATATATATAGATTTAAATCATACATTGGATATATATTACAACATAAAATAATCTCATAATGTAATAAGTTATGCATTAGGATTTGCCGAATGTTCACAGATCAATTTAGAGATCAACGTTATGCAATATTCCGTCTCTTGGTGAAGCAGATTTCGGTGATTGGGCACGAATTGTTGGGTAAGAAGTATTTAGTGATTTAACTCGAGACAGAGTTCGTGATATCATCTCATTTATTTCACAAAGCTTAAACGAATTTTATCATTCAGTTCCCATTTTTCGTATTAATCTAAATGTAATATACATATTTTTTTACAGTTGTTAATCTTTAATAAGACAAGGACATTCACACTCATTTTTAGTGTTCCGTACTTAATAAGTAAAAAAGGAACCATTATAAGATCACTCCTGTGTCTGTCTGTCTGTCACAGCCATTTTAATCGTAAACTATGGAACGTGGAAAGTTCAAATTCGGGAAAGTAATAAAGACCATTGAACCACATATTCTCAGATTAATAAACATTTATAAATATATGTAGAAAAAAGGTAGAGGGGCTAATTATGCTACTCGATAAAAAGAAAAAAATCTTTTCTTTGTATATCATGTGGGGTATCCTGTGAAGGCTTTTGTAACGCTGAACTCAAAAATACATTCCTTTTAATTTTAGATATTATATTTTCAAAGATATTGTTGAAAATGTAGCGCAAAAATATGTCCCCCCTCATCTATTTCCGAATCTACTGAAACTAAAATTATGAAAAAATTAGAGGTAGTAGATGTTAATATAAACCTTGCCGGAAAATTATAGCGATTACCCTAGGTCACATAGTTTTTGAGTAATTAGCATTTTTGTGTTATACACAATTTTCGATTTCCGGGCATTCCAAAAAATTGTTGAGCGTCGCTGAATATACCTATCGTTGCAGAAGAATAAAAGCATTGTTGATAATGATTTTCGAAAAAAAATCATCGGTAATTAGCTGAGCTATTAAGTTTAAAGGTACGGTCAGTTTGGACCTAAACATGGACAGGGCGGCGTACTCTATGCGTAGTTAACGACTTTTAATGATATATATGTGTAATGTAATGTCCAGTAACAGTATAAAAGAAATAAACGTCAAATTGTTAAAAACATACTAATTTAAGGGGTCTCGGGACTCTAAAAAGTGGAAAAAATGAAAAAAAGACCATTTTCAACATTTAATGTCTTAAAATGTATATGATTTTAAAACACAATTTTAATTGGAATGAAAGATATAAGTATGTTCTTTCGTTTCATGTATTTAAAAAAATGTAAGATTCAGAATTAGTATTTATAGGGGGCTCGAAACTGTTAAAAATTTGTCGAACAAAAAATTGGCATAACAGTTTACGCGCAGGATTACAAAATAAATATTGCAACTAGAATGGAAATTTTGGTGCTTACTTATACTTCATATTGTAATAATTTCCCTGAACTTAACTAAATTTGTATTTAAAGCATTTTTATATTTTTAATACAATGTTGCATTTAGCTAGTACAAAATTTTGAAAATTTCAACAATAAAATCACCTAAAAAAATATTTTTTTGAACAATAAAAAGGACATTTTACGTTCAGTTTACACAGAATAACATGGAATATATGTTTTGAAAATTTCATGAAAAAATATTCAGAAGTTTTTGAGGTATCCTGCGCGTTATACCCAAAAACGCCATTTGGAAAATAATGATTTTAAAGTTTCGGAAACGCCGCTTCATCTATTGAGCGGGTATAATTCTAAAAGACAAAACTTCTGTTCTAATGGGAATTGCAAGGAAACAATTATATCAAAATATTCAGAAAAGATAGGAGTTTAACATCTAAAAAAATTAAAATTTCTTATTTGAAGCTTTAAGAGACCTGCGACCACTTAATCCTTTCCGGCACGGAGTAATTCTATTTATAAACTTATGGAATAATGAACTGACACCAGAATTTATAAACGAATTTATTAGAAAATGCGAACTTGCTTATTTTACGTACATGATAAAAGGAAAATTTTAATTAAATATTCTTGGTGTCATTTGTCTGTTTTGGAATTAAAATTAGGTGTCCATTTTTTAAGGGCGTCGCCCTCGAAATATTTAATTAGAATGAATCGCATAAATACTGTGAGATTCGCGATAGTTTGCATTGATTGTATCTCTCAATATGCCTCGAGTGACTTTAAAAGTTAATTAAACACCTATCTGGAAAAACGCGGCACTGACCAAGGAGACGTTGCAACTTTGAGATCTCAAATCGAAGCGCTTAGCACAATGCCAAATTTAAACTTTGAACAAAGGTTTTGTTTTAGATACACTTTAGAAATAAAGGTTATTACTACGCTGAATTTAGTTTCATGAAATGCCAAATGAAGTTTAACTATGTTATGTATTAACCTTAATTGTCAGTACCGAATTAAGTTCATCATAAACAGATTAGGATAATATTAAATAAGTGTTATACGAATAGCTATATTTGATATTGTTCCATATATCTCTTTGAACTTTCATGGTATACCCGATTACACTTTTCTAATATATACAGTTATACCAAACCCTACGTTATATAGTTTTTAAAAAAAATCTTAGTATTTTTTAGCAACTTTTTTTTTTTTTTTTAATAATACAATTACAATTTCATATATTTATTCTACGGAACCCGCTGTGCGCGAGTAATGCTCACACTTGACCGTTTATTTTATTTATTTTTTTTTTAAATTTCAGTTTAAATATTATTGAAATTCACAAAATATGCATTATAGCATATATTTATCACACAAGAAATAAAAATTTCCTTCTATATATAAAAAAAAAACATAACGCTTTGGAAAAGGGCCAATGAAAAGCTGCGTAGATACCGTGAAACGAATCTGATTGGTCAGAGCTTTCTGACGCTATAAGAGGGGTTACCAACCAAAGGGAGGGATCCCGGCTCTGCTGCCAAACATCGCCAAGTTTATCGCCAACTTGGCTATATATCACCAAATTTGGAGACCAAAATGAGTCGCCAAAAGTGATTCCGACTTGGCGCTATCTTCAGTATTTCGCCAAATTTCCATAAAATCCCATTGAAATCTAATAGGGTTTACTTGCTTGCAGAAAATCAACAAATTGAGACATTTCAATGCAACAAAAACTAATATTATCTTATGAATAGAACTTAATTGAACTATTTACATTATTTTTAAGCCCAAACACTATTTACAATATTCATAATACTATATATATAATTTTTATTTGATTTGTAATTATTCAAATAAATTATAATTTTTACCTTTTTTTAATGATTTTATATTTAATAATTCGGTACTTCTTAGTTATCCCGTCGACCAAATTACTGTCGCCAAATTGTAAGATTAAATGCCAACAATGTTTTGTCATTAATTAATTAATTGTAAGATTAAATGTCAATAATGGCCAATAAAATCATTAATTCGACGTTTTATTTGTATTTTTATTAATGTTTTACTAATTCTTTCGTTATTTAAAATAAAAATTATGTCAATGTTTATAATTTGGTGGAGTGGTTTGGCGATTTATATAATTTGGCGAAATTGGTCGACGGGATAACTAAGAAGTACCAATAATTCTTTTAATTATGAAACTCTGTAAGCTCTAATGATTACCTGCTTCGAGATAAGGAAATAAAATCGTCAGGAGTTGGGGAGGAACGCCTTTATACCAAGCGGAATCTAAAAATTGAATGCATAGAAAATGAGGAATCGCGATCGATCCAGAATGGAAACGCGAAACAATTTCTTCTTGGGTTGGCTAGAAAAAAGGCTTTTCTTCTCGATACCGAACGGAATCGCGAAGCGATTATGCGGGGGGTTGGTGAGAGTAGCGAGCAAGGGGGCGAAGCCCTCCTAGTAATTTAAAAAAATCAAAAAATCCGACTGCGTAAAAAACGAACTAATTAATTATTTTTCAACAAAGGGGGTCAGCTAGGTGGGGAGGCCTACCAAATGGCTTAAGCACTCACAAGCCCCACCCAGCGGTTTCCATCTACTACCGCCGTCACCACACACACACACACACAAAATAAAAATAAATAAAAAATAATAATAAAAATAATAATAACAATAATAATAAATAAATAAAAGGCCCGAAGGGACTTACAGGAAAGCCAATTGAGAATATTAAAATTAAATACAATATAAGTACAATATATACACGATGGAAAGCCCAATTTTTACTGGGCGTTTACGAGAGAAATTTAGATATTTGTAATTAATAAGATCATGAGATAATAGGTAATAGGATTTTTAAACTTGTTGGAGCGGCAAAAGCTCAATAACTCTGCAAATCTGGGCGTTCTGCAAAAATACAATAAAAGCTACGTATATGTATACTAAATTAGAAAGAGATTCATAATTTTAAAAATAATGTAGAATATAAAAAATAGGTAAAATAGTGAATAATTATGATGAATATTATATAATTATATACACACACAAAAGTTCAAAAGTCTATTGTTCTTGCAACAGTTCAATTATAGTTCAATCCTGTTGTTTGTGGCTAAGAGTTTATTTTGAATTGGTGGTATCTGTCTATTTGTTAAGATACGTTCTCATCATCATCTATAAATGGCAAAACATTTTGAAACAAATAATGGTTGTTTTCTAAAACTTTCAGTTTTTAAAACTATTTTTATGATATAAAAAACTGGTGAAGAGAAAAATTAAGCGCGATCTAAAAAAGTTACAGTAAAAAATTGCTAAATAGTTTCAGTTTAAAAATTTAAGTAGTGCGTAGAAAAGTAATGGAATCAGATCATCTGTAAAGCTCATGAAATTACCAAAATTTTTGTTGATAGCTGAAAATATGGACTGAGCTTTACTGGTGCATTAAAATCAATCAGGGAAGTACAGGTATTTTTAATTCATTCTGGATTCCAATCATTCATAACCAGTTTAAAAATTTGGGTTCATAAGAATAGGTTAGAGATTGATTTGGAAATGCGCGAGAACATGAGATGTATCGAGAACATGAGAGATCGTTCAGTACGAAGTATGGACCAAATTCCATTCCAGGGGTCACTGATAAGCCTGGAATATCAAAGTCCAAAGTAAGCTTAAAACCCTAAGCATGTACGATTCAACAATATGCTAACTGTTTTTCTGGCTTAAGTCCATTGACATAAGGCTCCCTTTTTACAGTAATTACATGAAATAAAAATTATTACGCGAGAAACATTAATAACATCAATTCTTCAACAACTTTACTATATTAATGTCATACTTAAAATATTACTTCATAGTTTACATTTTTTTTAGCTTTGTGCAGTTTAGCTTGACTTGATGCAATCATGTCCACAATTCTGGGCCTGACAGAAATTTTTTTGCACATAACTACAAATTCTGCTTACTATACCCAGTACTCATATTGAGTGGATAATATGATTTTGAATATATGGCACCAGTAAAGCTCAGTCCACATTTTCAGCTATCAACAAAAATTTGGGTAATTCCACGAGATTTACTCATAATCTGATTCCATTACTTTTCTACGCACTACTTACTTTTTTAAACCGAAACTATTTGACAATTTTTCACTGTAACCTTTTTAGATCGAGTTTTACTTTCCTCTCTGGTTCCACCAGTTTTTTATATCATTTCACATCTTTTTCAGATTCTTTCAGGAACTTAGTCAACCAAATTCAACTAACCAAAGAACCGCCCCAACTAACCAACCAATGATCCCAATTAACCGACCCAACCAATTGTCCCAATCAGAAACTAACGAAAACATTGGTTCACCAGCATATTTCAAGAGCTCTGATGACTCCATACTATTGCTAAACCCCATATTGGGATACTGACCTATACTTTACTCAGGATTGACCGCCAGACTATTCCTTAGACAAAGCTTTATATATAGTGTGATCTCTTGAATTTTTCTGGTATGTACCTATGGTCCTCTGGTTTAAGGGACTATGCAGTATCCTAGGCCAAACACCTCAAACACACAAACAGCTGAGGTCAGAAACAGTCATAAGAAATGAATTAAAACTGCGAAAAAAACTATAAAAAGGGAAAATTTCTGTTTTGGGGACTTAATGGGAGTATAAAATTAAAAAAAATTTCTGAAAACAACTGAATGCAGAAAAATGATCAAAAGTGATTGAAAATATTTTATAATACACCTGTAAATAATATCAGAAATATTACTAATATTGGATATTTATAATAATATTTCGGAGGTCAAACTAAAATATCGCGATAATGACTAACATATTTACAGCTAACTGTAACCATTAATAAAAAAATCAGGAAAATCGGAAAGTGGGTGTCCTTTGTAAAGTATGCATTAATTAAGGAGATAAATTACATAAACGAGTCTGTTGACAATTGGCGTATTTGGAACGGGTAAATTATATAATTGAGCCTAGAGACAATTAGCGTATGTTACCGGGCGTCGTTTAGGGCATAATTAACTGAACCGTAAGCGCACACACCTATTATTTTAACACACGCGTGGGGTAAATCTGACCTCCTTTTGTCTCCCATTATATTTTTGGCTAAATGCGTTTTTAAAAACAAGTCTACTAACCTATATTGTAAAATGCATCAGTGCTACTTCTTTTTAGGGAAAATTCAAACGTTTCATATTTATTTTTCGATTTTACAAGAGTTTCTGTAAAAACGGCGATTTTTTTCCTTAGAAAATATGCAACGATTTGTTTTACACCATACGTATTACACCATAAAACTGAAGAGCATATAGAAACATAAGCCTTGCTAAAATGACGTAATTTTGAAACTTTTTCACCTGCATAACCCCTTCTCCCACAGGTAAACGCAACGTCTCCCGCCTCCCAGACTGTCCGCATACGGACTACACCATAAAACGGTAGAGCATGTAGAAAAATGAGCCTTGCTAAAATCAAGTGACGAAAACGTTGCTAGCTCTTAGACCAGGGATGGCGAACCTTTTCACGTTCACGTGCCAAATTTCCTCACATATATACTTTATATGATCGTGACGTGCTAACAAATTTAAAATTTTGTTTTTAGCATTAAAAAAACTGCAGGTAATCTTTGGTGTTATACTGTAGAAATTTATTTTTAAAGTATTATTTCTGTTGTCTCACCTTAAATGCCAAATAATTTATATCCGCTTCGTACTATGTTTTTTTTTTTCGATAGAATGCAAGTTTAATTGCACTCACTTGACAAGACGTTTTTAGTTGAATTTTATATATATATATATATATATATATATATATATATACATATTTTCGAAAAGAATGTGTTGCAGAAAAAAATAGCAAGCGCCAGAAACTACAGCTTTCAGTGTCTGAAATTGAATTCCAAGTTGTTATAATTTTACAATCAGCATTTTTGGTTATTACAGTTTTGATTTTTGTTTAGCGATAATCTTCTAATTCTCAAAATTTTCTGAGCCAATATTGTGTTAGATTCGGATAAATTAAGTTATATTTCAATTTCTACAATCTGTGTGACAATCACAACCAACCGAACTAATCGGATTCAAGTAACACAGACAACATCTATATTAATTAATGCATTTTGTGAAATTCTACTATATTTTGTTATAAAATTTAAATCAATGCAGTGCCAAACATAATCTGCAGCGTGCCACTTATGGCATGCGTGCCATAGTTTCGCCGTCCCTGTCTTAGTCAATTACTTTCGATCCAACAATATTATTTTTTTTTAACTCGCGAAATTGAATTTAATTCGGCGTTATAATGAGGGAATTATAGTAAAGTGTTTCAACTTTTAAAATTAAAATGCATGTTTTCTTTGGCGCGTGCAATAGGCGTATACGATTTCCTTGACAATACGCGGGAAAATGCAACAAATACAACCAAATGAACTAGCACTTGACGAAATTTTATTCGTATGACTAAAAAATAAATCTTTCACTCTATGGATGATATAATAAGGATTAATTTCAGAATTTCAGGAGTTTCTTTTCAGAATAAAACATCATTATAAAGTTATTTCAGTTAAACAGAAATTGACGTCATACCTAGCAAACGTTTTTTTTTTTATTATTATTATCTTTTCCTAAATTGTTTTCTTGAATTCAAAACTCCTGTATTAAAATATATATTTAAATATTAAAAACATTCAAATGCAGATACTACATCATTTTAACACGTGTTTAGTTAAAGTTTTTACATATATATAGGGGAAATTTTCATTTTCTAATTGGAATGACGTCGATTTGAAAAATGCATAAACATATCCAGAAAATCTGATTTTTATTTAAAACCAAATACGCGTGTTATCACTTTTTTAAATTATTGTGACGCTTTTTTGGATGTGGCAACAGGAAAGAAAGATTGAAGGAAATATTTCTTCATTGTTAAATTATGGAACGCTATTTAAAGTTTAAAAGGGTGCCATTCCCGTAATATTCGATATTTTTTTTGACCCGACCTTCGAAAGGCACATCGCTAAATTAAGAGCTTTCCAGAAAGCCATTATTCATCACTGAATGCCTTCTGGTTTGGATTGTAATTGAGTTGTTGTCTATTCATCAGTTTTGAAAACGTAAAAGATGCAGCTGAGCTTTACTATACAGCACTATCGTGCTGTATGATATTACTTACCTATATTTTTTTTATTTACTTTCATTGATGACTTTTAAGTTGTGTTTAATTGTTAGTTTCTATCTATCAACATTTTTTTTTTTTTTTTTTTTTTTTTTATGAGGCCTAAAGATGTCTATGAAGGTTAGAGTTGCAGTGAAGCTAGAGATCCTACGTACACAACTTCCAGGTTGTGTAATATTTAAACAGAGCTTCTGATGGTAAAACAGTCAATGAAACATCGTATTCATTTTGGAAGACCTATCCAATAGTATGCCACTCAATATGATGCGTGATTTTTTTTTTTTTTTTTATTCTACCGCCATTTTGTGTTTTACGGCCGCCATTTTGAATTTATAAATAAGTAACCTATAACCATCGGACGGTTAACACGAATCGATAGATATCTTATTCATTGAAATCCATTCAGCCTTTTGGATGTTTTAAGGGTATAAATAAATCCACATGCCCAGATACGCGTAAAACACAAAACCCTTCTTGGCAGTCGGGTAAAAATTGAGGAGTGACCTTTTCTTTTTTCCTTTATAAATCTTTTATTTTGCATTATGAGATGTTTTCAGTTTTCATTTTCTCACAGCTTAATGAAAAGCACGTTGGACATTTATATCAATTGTGACATAAAAAATAGTGCTTATATTGATTGCATATCAATATCGAACATACATTTTCTTCTGTTTATTTTTATTATTTTTATTTTTACATTGTAGAAATCCTTTTATATATAAACATATATATTCATAAAACCCATCCAGACGTTGGGATGTTTCGAGGGTATAAAGAAATCCACACACCCAGATACGCGGAAACACATAACCCTTCTTGGCAGAAGGGTAAAAAAATGGATAACAAACAATTAAATTTAATCAATCAAAAAACCCGACTGCGTAAAAAGCGAACTAATTAATTATTTCTAATCAATGTGAAACAATTTTTTTTCAATTCCCACTATTAGCTCACACTCTCGCTATATATATATTGGTCAATCTTCAGTAAAATACTTATTATTTATCCAATCAAGCTCAAATATTTTTTTTTTTTAAACTTGTAGTGGATGACACTTGATGTCAATCCAGTTTTTTTTTCCAATAATTATTCATTAATTAAATTAAATTAATTAATTTTCAATAATCTAGAGGGTCTCCTTCTTGATCAAGGTATTTAAGACCGAGAGAGTCATCTTCTTAATCAAGGCATTTTAAGCGCCACTCAAAAGGACAGAAGAATCGGAGAAAAAAATTCTCCTATTGACGTAAGTAGAAATTGACTTAAAATATATTTTTTTTTATATTACTTGTTTATTCTACTTGCCTATTTTTTAGTTTATGTGTATTGGTGACTTTTAAGTTGTGTTTAACTGTTAGTTTTTATCTATAAACACTGTTTTGATAAGATCTATAGATGACTTTGATGGTTAGAGTTGCAGTACAGCTAGAGATCCACAATACATACACAACTTCCAGGTTGTATAATATTTTAACGGAGCTTCTGACTGTAAAATAGTCAATGAAATATCGTCTTCATTTTGAAAGACCTATCCAATGCATGCCACTCAATAGGGTGCGTAATTTTTTTTTCGACTGTACCGCCATTTTGTATTTTACGGCCGCCATTTTGAATTTATAAAAATAAAACTTAGCCTATAACCATCGGGCCGTTAAGACGAATCGATGGAGACCTAATTCATTAAAATCCATCCAGCCGTTGCGATGTTTCTAGCGTATAAAGAAATCCACATACACAGATACGCGTGAAACACATAACCCTTCTTTTCAGTCGGTTAAAAATAAGGAATTTTACTGAATATTTTCAGCGTTATGAAGAATTTTTCAAAATGCCCAATTTACATATAAATACACTTTAAGTGGTAGCACAGTAACACAATAAATGATTTAAGAGGTCTCGGTACTCTTAAAACTTTAAAATTTTCGATTTTTTTTTTTTTTTTTTTTTTTTTTTTTTTTTTTTTTTTTTACATGTTAAACTATTATCTTTACTGAACATTTTGATATAATTGTTACCTTGAAATTCTCCTCAAAACAGAAGTTATGGCTTTTAGAATTATACCCGTAAAATAACTGAAGCGGCGTTTCCGAAACTTTGAAGACATTTTTCTATAAATGACATTTCTGGCCATAAAGCGCACGATATCTCAACAACTTCTAAATACAATGATTTATTTGCGTAATTGTATCCAAACTAAGCGAAATGTATGCAAATGAATGTTATGACGCAAAGAAATTGTTTACATAAATTTTACTTTTGATTTTGGATAGAGTGGCACAAAAGATAAATAAATTTATCCATATAAATACATTTCAGTGCATTGTATAGGTTCAGTGAAAGTGATATTTTTATCTGTGTATAGGAAAATTAAAAGTTTTGGTTAGATGTGTAAATATATTTAGCCAAACCGAAAACAATTAAAATTGAATTTTAAAACAAATTGTTTGAAGCTACATCAAGGAGTCACTTAAATTTTGATATCATATCTTTTAAAACTCATATTTTGAATTGATGAAAGATGTGAATGATAAAGCATCAAGGAATAAATTTTTATACATCCTTTTAAATTTTACATAATTCTTACACTTGCAATTATAAATAAAACAAAAATAAAAAGATGAAATAAATAACATAACGTCACTTAAAATTTGATATCATTATTTTTAAGTTCCATATTTAAAATTCTTACAGCATTAGGATAAAGTGCTGCGTTACAAACTTTTAACCCGTTGAGGGTTTATTGAATTGATATTCGTATTCATAGTTGGTTCCACGCTACGGTATCCAAGTTCGAGTCCTAGTTTGAACAGTTTTCACTCAGTTGGAATAAACCTCAACTGTGCTACTTCAACAATGAATATGATTTACCCAGTTTAAAAACTTTCAGCCTCTCAATTATTATGAATATATTATTATTTTAATTACTCTTATTACTTGCATCAAATCTATTTTAAACCATGAAGAATTTCAAGTTATTCCACAATTAAATCACAGTTCACGAAATTGTTATAGGGAGAGCATTAGTATAAGAAGTCAAGATTCCATTTAAATCATATTAAAGTCATCATATTTCACAAATAAAGGTTTTTACTTTTGTGTTTATCATTGGTAAATAATCATCATCACTAGAACCTTTTGTAGATTATTATTTACAATTCGAATATATACATAATGTACATTATTTACAGATGAAACATATTTAGTTGCTTTGCTCCTTCTAGAAGTCATGATTCTAAATACAATTAAATTTCCAGCAACTATTTTCTTCTATTAAGAAGCCATAAAGAACAATAGCATGATTTTATGCTCGAGATAAATTTTCCTTTTAAAATTAAAACAACATTTCTTCTAATTTTAGAAGACCAAGAGAAAAAATGCAGTCTACTTACTGCGTTCATATTTTACATTCACAAAACCAACTAAAAAAGGAACAAGAAAGAAAAAAGTTTTTAAATATCAATTCTCTCGAAGGCCACGTGATCTGGTATCACTGGCGCCTAAGCAGGTCTAGCTGATTGCTCGAGAGATGAAGGGATTTGCGAAATTCCACAAACTCCCCCCCGATGAACAAGGGTTCATCAAAATGGGGATTCAAAATAATTAAAGTAGAAATAAAATTATTCTAAAAAATTATCAGTTACACTATACATAAATACAATACAAAATCAAAATATATACTTACATACTGGGCTTCAATAAAAATAATTAAACAATTTAAAAAATTAGCCAAGATGTTTCTGCTACTAAAAATAGAAAGAACAATTTAAATCTATACAACTTTTCTAGAATATTCATCACAAAAAAAATTAAACTAAAAATTAGAAATATTATCAAACAAGAAACATTTTTTTTTTTAGGTGAAAAAAATAAAAATCTTTTTTTTAAAGTCAATAACAAAAAGAGTTCAAGATTTGTTTAGTCAAATGTCCATGAGAGTTTTTTAGTCTCTTAATGAAATGAAAGTTTTTTTTTTTCAGTTCTATTAATAAAAAAGTTCAGAGTTTTTTCACCTCTAAATTATACACAAGAATCAATAGGTCTTTTAATGATGGAATTATTTGCCTTCAGTTCATAAGACCTCATTTTTTTTTTTTTTTTTTTTTTTTAATCTCTGTCCACAAAGGTTTTAGTAACTTTTCCTAACTTCCACAAACTTCGGGGTAAGTGTTCATCATGTACAAGCACCACATCATCCACTTTAAAGTCTGAAGATTTATTCTGGTCCGTGTAGTGAGCAGATTTTAAATTGAGAAGATACTCATTTTTCAAGCGCTTCCAGAAATGATTCAGAAGAGTCTCACGTAAACGGAAGCGTTTCACTAAGGATTCCTTGGTTGCAGGTAAACACAAGATATGCTTTAGAGTTGCTATAACTAGTTGACCAGGGCGAACACTAAAGTTCTTGGAGATTGCACATTTGTTTAGGACTGATTTTATGCACTGTCTAGATCTTAAAATCTCTTCACGAGTTTTTACCAATGTACTGGACACTCCTGAATGAAAAACTTTTCCATGTGCATCTTTCACGATTAATTCAGTCAAATTATGTTTTGCAGGAATCACAAAGGGATGTTTTTCATAAAATGAGGAATCAGACTTTTGTAACAGTCCTCGTACGAATAGCAAACCTTCATCTGACAACATAGGAATTAACTGTAGAAGATTCAATTCTTTAGGGATACTCTTGCTACATTTCATGGATTTTACAACTTCAGGGAATCTTTCTTCCTGCATTAGCTTTAACCAAAAATTTTCAGCATGTAACATTTCGTCAGCTGATAATTGTGAAAATTTTCTTTTCTCTACTTTTAATTTTATATTAGAAATAAATCTAAATACCCATCCAGTTACTCGATACAATTTCTTTAGGGAGCTATATTTTTCAAGATTAAAAATAGGAATTTCATCAGATTTATTTGTTTGAACAACACAAGGGATGGTGGTTGCTTTTTTATACTTCTCTTCAGAAACATCAGGTAACCGAGATGCAGCAATTTTAACACTAGACCACTGATTTTCAGGCAAGGAAAGAAATTCAGGAACATACACATTGGGGTTAGCATCAGGAAAAACATGAAATTGGAGATGCTCCTTTTCCATGATCAGGTTGCTAAAATACTGCCAGGGAATTTTCAAGTGAGCGAGATCAGGGATTTCTGAAAGCCATTTTTGCCAATCATTTTCTAGTTCACCAGAAACAAAAGGGGCAATAAATCCGGCTGAATCAAGGAACATAGTTGAAATTTTCAAAACATTGTGTTTAGTAGAAGAATCATTATTTAATTTTTCTAACAAGGTTCGTAATTCTAGTCCTAATTTATCTTCTGTATTGTTCCAGATCAATCCTAAAATTTTCAAGGAAGTATTTGGGGGTTCGAAACTCGAAACAGGAATGTTTTCATCAGCTAAAACATTAGAATTCAAGTTAGGGACATGATACAAACATTCGTTTAATGATAGAGAATCACCATATTTAGAAGAATCATAGACTATGCGCATTTTTGTTGTAGTTTTGTCGTCACGGATAACAGGTCTGTCTGGCATGTAATAGGAATTATTAGAATCTTTCTCGGTGCACAATTCTATTACACCCTCATTAAACTGCTCTAGCAAAATGGAGTTATATTCTTTAAATAAAGAATCGTTTTTCAAGAATTTATTTTCTAAACTAGAAAACCGCTTCTTTGTTACTTCAAGATTATTTCTAAGTAATTCGCGAGAATCTTTCCACAATAATTTTGCTTCATAACGCCCATTTACGAATTTTAGATTTTCTTTAAATTCTTTTATTACCTCATGATCGGTAATGTTCTTTTCATTGCTTTCAGCAATGCCAATTGATTCAAGATCCCAAAATGCTTTCAGTTGGGTATTTATATTTTCAACTGAAACACGCAAACAAGCTACTTCTTTTTTATTAGACTCTATTTGCCCTTGCACCGTATGACCGAAAATAGTTTCTGCAACGTATAATTCTTTTGTCAATTTTCCCTCGATTCCCTTTAATATTTTCCACAAAAAGTCAGACCCTAGCAAAATATTTATTTCCTGTTCAAGACCTGTATCAGCAGGCTTAAAGCCTCTTGTTCTCATTATGTCTAGAAGTTCTGGTTCTAGTGTTTTCACAGAAGCCCCAGTTATATTATCAACCACAAGATCTTCGATATTTATCGAGTTAATAGGTTGCACAACACTGGATAATTCTAGAGCAACTACTTCATAACAAGATTCATAAGGGCGTCTCCGCCCAAAAGGATAAACTAATAAATTTTCTCTTCGCAATGGCTTCAATTTTAATTTTTGTACTAGAGATCTCTTCACAAAACATTTTTCTGAACCACTATCACATAAAACGCGAGCCAACAAGCATTCCTTACCAGCAGACACAGAAACTGTACAAGTCTGCAATAATGTTGCTTTATTTTGTTTATATTTTTGTTCCGACATCATAGATACAATTGCACCTTTCATTTCTTTTTCAGGATTTTCTTTTGCTGTTTCTTTAAAACAAAACAAAGTACTATGGGTAGTGTTACCACATTTGGAACAAGGGTTAATTTTTGTTCTACAGTTAATTGATAAATGCGACTTAAAAAAGCATTTGTAACAGCGACCTTCTTTCTTTAATTTATATCGTTTCTGTTCATCAGTGAATTCTGAACAATTTAGTCCTACATGATCAGAAGACTTACAAAATATGCAAAACTGTTTTGTAGATGTATTTAAAGCAGCAGCTGAAGGTATATTTTTCTTTTGCGGAAAATTTTGATATTTACTTGAAGGATTTTCATATTTAGTTTTAGAATTTTCATAAGTCTTGGTTTGGGAATTATTTACTAAATTAGTAGCTTCACGACATCTTAATTCCGTTTTAATAAAATTTATTAAATCGGTGACTTCACAGTCCTTATCGAGGTCACGTTTTCGATGGAAATCTAGTATCAAATTTTCTGGTAATAACCTTAATAAAATTGGTAGTAATAAATGGCCGTAAGAGCCTGATGTTACTCCTAACGCATCAAGATTTCTCATACTAGTTTCAATATTATCGTACAGCTTCCTTAAAGAAATAACATTGTTAGAGGATTTCACTGGTTCAAGATTTAGAATTTTATTCATGTAACAGTTTATGATATTTTCCCGCTTACCATACCTCTCTTCTAACAATTTTAAACAAGTAGAATAATTTTGATCTGTCAGTTCAAAACCAGATACAATATTATATGCAGTACCAGACAACAAGGATTTGAGATATTGAAATTTTTCAATTTTTGATAACGATTCGTTTGAATCTATCGCACTAGTAAATAAATTAAAAAATTCTAAGAACTGGCTTGCATCACCAGAAAATTTTTCTATGTTAAGTTTAGGAAGCTTCACTGCCGAAACTGGTTTACTTCCGATTTTTGAACCGTTACTTGATTCTAGTAAAACTTTTGGTTCAGTTTCGATTTTACATTTTTTAAGCCTCATCTTAATTTTAAATTTCAAACTGGATATTTTTTCAGAATATTCTTCTACCGATTTTAGTTCTTTTTCATATTCAGTTTTTTCCTGAATTAGCTCATCCATTTCGGAATCTAATTCCTTTAGTTGAGCTTCCTTTTCATTTACGAGCTCTAATGATTCCATTAATGAGTCGCAATCAGTTTTATCAATATCAACAGATAATAATGTATCACATTTTGTGATTAATTTCGTAATGGCTGCACGAACAGTAGCTCTTTTACTTTTTAACTTATCAGGCTTATCCATGTTTAAATTTAAATTCAATGTTCAAAATAAATGATCATGAAAAATGTATATTTTCAAAAAATCAACAGTCATGCAGAATAATAAAGGTATTTCTTACCTTTTTTCCCGGTTGTTGAGGCACCAAAAACTGAAGAATTTCAAGTTATTCCACAATTAAATCACAGTTCACGAAATTGTTATAGGGAGAGCATTATTATAAGAAGTCAAGATTCCATTTAAATCATATTAAAGTCATCATATTTCACAAATAAAGGTTTTTACTTTTGTGTTTATCATTGGTAAATAATCATCATCACTAGAACCTTTTGTAGATTATTATTTACAATTCGAATATATACATAATGTACATTATTTACAGATGAAACATATTTAGTTGCTTTGCTCCTTCTAGAAGTCATGATTCTAAATACAATTAAATTTCCAGCAACTATTTTCTTCTATTAAGAAGCCATAAAGAACAATAGCATGATTTTATGCTCGAGATAAATTTTCCTTTTAAAATTAAAACAACATTTCTTCTAATTTTAGAAGACCAAGAGAAAAAATGCAGTCTACTTACTGCGTTCATATTTTACATTCACAAAACCAACTAAAAAAGGAACAAGAAAGAAAAAAGTTTTTAAATATCAATTCTCTCGAAGGCCACGTGATCTGGTATCACTGGCGCCTAAGCAGGTCTAGCTGATTGCTCGAGAGATGAAGGGATTTGCGAAATTCCACAAACCATTTAGCATTACATGAAAGAACATTGCCCAGAGCGTTTCTTCACATTTAATATTCTTTTAGATTCCTGTCAGAAAATTTGACTTGTGTATAGAAACATTTAAACATGTGCCTTTCCTCGATCCTTTAATTCCAATACTATAGCAATCAATTTTTCTATATTAACTAAGTAACAATGTGTGTTCTTACTTAAATTTTTTATATAAAAAAAAATGACAAAAAATACAAATTTTTTCGCGCTTCAACCAAATTTGTAAAGGGAAAGATAAATATTATTTTGGCGTATTTTTTGCAGTAATTTAGTTACAACAGAATTTCACGAAATATGTTTTTTTTTTTTTTTAATATTACACCTTTTAAAAAATACACTTCTTATTTCTGGCTGCATTCCTGTGATAGAAAGTAAACATACCCACGTTGTGTCTGAATATATACAAAGAAGTGTAAATAAAATATGAAACCAATATAAAAAAAAAAATTCTGATATTTGTCATCTTTACCAAAAAACAAAAAAATAAAAGTCATATATATTCCATTCGAAAACGCCCATCTAAAAATAATGAAAAAACTTATAAATGTTTAAATTTTGCTGTTTTGTTAAAATGAAATTCCAATTTTAAGGTATTTAATCCGATTTCAAGAACCTAATTTATTACAAGAAGGACTAAAAATGTAAAGCTCAAATACTATATGTGTATGTAATAACTAAATGTTTTTTATTTTTTTCTTTGTGTGTTATTAATACACTATGACGCAAAAGTTTAGACAATGACGTCATTCAGCTTTAAAATGTAGAATTATGACGTCAGAATTACAAAAACCTGTAAATATATTCAAAAACTGATTTAAAATGCTATGTACAAAAGACAGTCGTTTTATTTGCTATAATACTATTTTTTTTCATAAAAATTCAAATGTGCTTGTCGCAAAAGTTTAGACACTATTCTAAATTTCTTTGAATATTCGCTGGCATATGCAAATTTAGAATCGATGATGTCACAAATTTGGAGTACTTAAGTTCTGCAAACGATTGCGCTTCATAGTCGACAGGCCGAGAGCTAAAGAAATTCAAGTGAATGAGGTTTCAAGGATTTGGCAGTTGAAAGGTGAAGGGAAGAGCGTTTCTGAAATTTCTGCTATTATTAATAGGTCAAAAAAATCTATTTATCGAGTTTTATCGAGTGGTTCCGAATATAAAGCAAAATGTCGGTCTGGGAGGCCACGTGTGACAAATGTACGAGAGGATCGCCTGATACAAAGACTAGCGAGTACTCAACAAATGAGCGTACGTGGAGTTCAAAGCTCATCGGGACTCTCTGTATCAAAGGATACGATTCGTAGACGAATTTTGGAAAAAGGAACAATCGTTTATAGCAAAATGCAGAAGAAACCAGCTCTGAAACCACATCATAAGTTACAAAGACTTATGTGGGCTCGAAAGCATATGTCATATGGAGAGAAATGGCAGTCAGTCATATTTAGCGATGAAAAAAAGTGGAATCTGGATGGTCCAGATGGTTGTTTATCGTATTGGCATGACTTGCGGAAGGAACCTCGACGTTTTTTTAGTCGCAGACAAGGAGGGGGCTCGGTGATGGTTTGGGCAGCATTTTGCTATAATGGACAAGTATCTCTGACCTTCACCAGTGGTCGTCAAACTTCACAGCATTATACACAGACATTAGAAGAAAACCTACTGCCATTTGCTGAGCTTCTAGGGGGTCCTCAGTGGGAATTTCAGCAAGACAATGCTTCAATTCACACTGCAAAACATTCAAAATCTTGGTTTAATTCCCATAATATAAGAGTTCTCGACTGGCCAGCATGTAGCCCAGATCTTAACCCTATAGAAAACCTTTGGAGCATCATGTGTCGCAAAGTTTATAGCAACGCTAGACAATACTCTTCTGAAAAGGAACTTAAGACATCTATTGAGAATGCATGGTACGATATCGATCCACAAACTATGCAAGATTTAGTTTCTTCCATGCAATCTCGTGTATATGACGTAATACATAAGCATGGATGCGCAACCAGGTTTTAAAAATTGTTTATTTCGATTTTATTTAATTTGTGTCTAAACTTTTGAGCAGCAGTTTATTTTTATTACCATTTAATTTATTGCAATATGCACAATTCCACTTTTCTTTGTTATAAATATTGTTTATATGTACAGCACATTAATTTCAAGCAGTGATTTGAAAATTGAATAAATATTTTTCAAAGTATGTAAGAATTTCTTCATTGTCTAAACTTTTGCGTCATAGTGTACAATGTTATTAAATAAGCAGTATTTCATCAGATGACCAAACAAGCACTATATATATACCAATACAGGGAGATTAAAGAAAAATAAACTCAAATGCACATTCTTGCACTTACTGAATAATATCTCATTTGTAAATGACATAATGAGCGTCTTAAAGGCAGTGTCCTAAAGTTTGAAATACTTATAGGTCTTGTGTTAGAATTATATATACTCATAGAACAACGGATTTTAAAACAGCGATAGGTAATATTGTAAATAATCTTCCTGTATTATCAATCATAGTCTTAGATATTTAATTTATTGGAAAATAAAACATATATGGATTATAAATTTTTAACAAATTTAATAAATTTATATAGTGTAAAAGTTTATGATACTGTCTACGGATAACTCCTTCACAGAAAAGCTATTATTTTCATTATTATGTAATTTATTGAACTATTATTTGTATTTGTAAACGAGAATTTTTAATGATATTTTTTTTTCAAAACTTATCCTCAAATAACATTTTATAAAATCCTTTTCGTATATTATGTACTAGGGTGTCTGTCTATTTGACATATTACAAATTAAATTATACATCGAACATAAAAAGTTTCTCAACTTTAATAAATTTGTGTTTTATAAGATACATATTTCTTTTTATGTAATTTTTGTACTGTAGTTATTTATATTCTGTAGTATTCCTCAACAAAAAAGTGTATTTTATTAGAACACTTCACTTTTAACAAAATACTCTTACTTACTTTTGGCAGGATTTCTGTAATAGAAAGAAAACATACCCAAATGCACATTCCTCATAAATTTCTAGGATGAACTATAAATCAATTCAAGAACAAAAAATGCCAGTAAAGCTTATACGTGTCTGTTCACCAGAAAACAAAAGCTAAATTTCTAAACTGCATTCTAAAATGTTTATCTAAAAATAATAGAAAATATGATAAATGTTCAACTTTTGCTATTTTGCTAAACTGAAATCCTTATTTTAAACTATTTAATATTATTTGAAGGGAATCGAAAAGAGGACTAGAAATATAAATCTAAATATACCGGGTGTCCCAAAAAGGACTGACTGATTTTAAAATTCAATAACTTGCAAACGGTGACAGATATTTAAATAATTCTTGCAGGAGGGTTATGCATAAGGTCAAAAGTTTTATTACAGTGATTTTCGATTTTAGTTCGAATTACAAACAATAGATGGCGCTGTAAGCAATAGTCGCTAAATACAGGCTCGATTTCTGGTCCTTTCTCTTGTTCCATGCTGAAAAAGGAGATGGAAATGTATTATCCGGGCCACGAAGTACCAAAAATCGAGCCTGAATTCAGCGCCTATTGATCGCAGCGCCATCTATTGTTTGTAATTCGAACTAAAAATGAAAATCACTGTAAAAAAACTTTTGACCTTATGCATAACCCTCCTGCAAGTATTTTTTAAATATCTGTCACCGTTTGCAAGTTATTGAATTTTAAAATCAGTCAGTCCTTTTTGGGACACCCGGTATATATATATATATATGTATAAGGGGAAAAAGTCTCTTTTTCCTGTTTGTTGTTCAAACATATTTATTAAATGATCAAAGAAAGTGTCATTACCAAACACACATATGTAGAGGATTTATTCGGACAATTTACGTCTAAAACGTGCTTTCTGTGGCGTTTTTTATATAATATTTATAAAAACACGTATTTTCAAATATAATTTTTAGGAAGAACACGATTGAAAGAAAGTTCCAGTTTGTTACAGAAAACGGACTTGTTCTCTTTTTTCATAGGCAATGGGTAAGTGAAATTCACAATAATCACATTCGCTGCTTTGCGACGATGTTCGGTATTCAAACAAAACTAATTAAATCTACTGAACACGTTCGAAGTTGTATTCGAATTTGGAAAATACCAAGTTTCGGCTAAAGATTCTTGATTTTCTCCACTTCCCTACAGACATTTCCCAATTTCGACTACAGATACGTAACGTCCACCTGCTTTAGGAGCATAAATTTGCCAATTTTTAATTCATTTCGATATATTTTACAAGCTGTACATCAATTTCCACGAATACTACACTTCATTCGTCCCACTGTATCCACAGCCATTCACGGAAAAAGGCGTATCCACCGCCTCCAATTGCCCCTGAAAGACTTTTCTGTAGGGAATTATCCGTTAAATGTCGTGTGTTGCATTTCGGCAACATACCCAATTTGGGATTCTAAAATACTATTAAAATAATATTTAAGCTATAATGCCTAATGTTGCCAATAAAATACATTCTGAAAGTATTATTAAATACATTTTCAACATGTAGATGGCAATCATTGTGCTGTTTAAGAATAAAGATAGATTTATTTTTTCAATTGTTGCTACATGTTCTTTGTTTTATGTTTTCAAGTTTGCGAAATACACTATTTTGTTCTGTAGAGAGCAAGTAAAATTTATTTCTTATCACAGTTCTAAAAATTCTTGTGTATTTAATATTATAGAATTTTATCAAGGAAAATTATTTTTTTATTAAAGACCAGTATTGACGATTAGTAACAAGCTGTTTTTTTAGCCGTAAACTATACTTAAAACAGAATATGAATTTTTAAAAGTATTTTTCCCAAGATTTATTTAAAAAATGAAAGCCGAAACATATTTTTTAAATTATTTTTGAAAAATAAGGCGTTTAAGGGTTAAGTAGTCCCGAACGGACGATCTCATCGGGGAATAAAAATGTGATTTTCGTTCAGTAAAATCTGATCATACCGCGTTCAGTTACAGCTCTTCTCTTGTCTGCTTTTTTGATGTTGTGAGTAATTTGTAGCATTGCAAAAGAGGTGCGTTAAAAGAAGGAGACTGCCTGACATGCTTATGAAACCTCATTTCTTTTCTTAAGAAAAAACTTCCCTTTTGGCAGTGGCAATAGAATCTTGGAAATACAAAGGGCAGATAATTTTTTTTACGAATTTTTTTAGTTCTTTTTTGGAATTATGGTCACAAAATTGTCTTAAATCAGACGTTTCGGGAAATTCGGAGAGGTAAAGAAAATCTGACAACTGCAGGTTTTTCTTATTAAGCTTGCATTTTGACTTCATTTGAGTATTTCGCAGAAAATATGAAATTAGTACCACCCACGTAATTAATAGTTTACAATATGTCATTAAACATTTAAAAAATGTTCATGTTCCACATAATTACAGCGAATTTATTACACAATGATTTTCAACTTACATCTGATAATAATACACTAAATCAGTCTAAGGATAAAATGTTTTTTTTTTTTTTTTTTTTGTTTTTTTTTTCAATATATATTTAAAGTTAGACGTTTTTATTTTGCTTATATGAATAATGGCGAATTCATAAACTGGAAAGAATGTGTAATAGGTAGATGTTTATAAATATCAAAAAGAAAAAAAAAACAAATTATTATAACTTCCTTCAAATGGATCATCATCCTACAAGACCTTTAATTTAAAAATCGATAACGCCGAAGTATGGGTAATTCAGTATGCATGATAAAATATTTATCCAAATACACTACAGTGATTCATCAATTTTAGTAGTGCATATGGCTCGTAGATTTGTTGCAATGTTGTTTTTTTCGTGAGAACACTTGCAAATTGTAAGTAATTCTGCATATCTGCTGAATTGAATGAGCACTAAAATATTTCAGAAATATGAGTACATTCGAATACTACTTAATGACAAAAAACTATTGGAAAAAATTAACTAAAGAATACATATTGCATTAAAAAATGACTTTCATTCAAAATATTAAGTCTGATGACGGACGGAGATTTAATTTCTTACATAATAAAACGCAAAAATGCTCACCAAGATATGTAAAAGGTGAACCTTTGAAGAAACTCTATTTAAAATATTTACAATATAAAATTATTCCAGACATGGTGTACAAAATTTGATGGGTTAGTGTTTGGATATTTTTAGAAACGGAATCGAAATTTAAAACAAAAATAAATAATCAATGATCATAAACGTATCACGTGAATCAGATATGATTTATAATATGATTGTAAAAAGCGACCGTTTTTTGCCAAATACAAGTAATTCTTTGTACATGATAAAAGATTCATACAAATATAATACTTCTATACATCCATTTAACTTGTACATGTGATCTGTAGAATTAGATGCTTCTTGTGGATTTTTTTTCCATGATATAACTATAACAATTTATATTATTCTGCTTCAATATGCAAAATAATTCATCGGATGTGTGCAATCAAAAATATGAGTATTTCGAAAAACATAATTACTAATACCTATTGGAAATCATACACTTTGATTTTTAAAATCTATCTTTCATTCGTATAATAAAATTGATAACAAAGAAATAATTATTGAAGAAATTTTTCGTGTTTAATTAAGTAAAGTGTCACAATAAATCTTTTTCTGTTATAAATTTTACTGTAGGAATGAAAGATAGTTTAGAAACGCGTTTAAAGAAATTTTAAGTATATACAGAATTAAAATATTCCAAGACATGGCTGTACAAAATTCGATGGATTATTATCTGAGCGGAGTGCAGTATTACTTTCCGGTCAAAAACAGCTACGATGGATATTAAAACCTTTCGTCAAGCATAACTCAAAAAATATTTGTCGGATTTCGGTTCTGGTTTTACCAGAAGGTACCTATGAGGGTAACCTACTAAATGCATCTACTAATGAAAAATAAGTTCCAATTCGTTTAAAAATTATATACAAAAAACACAATTTATCTACATACGTCACGTAAATTTAGTGTATGTCATTTTCACCAGCTGGATGTTTTCTTAGAAAACCGAATTATAGCACATGGAGCAAAGAAAATATGCCCGCACTGATATTAAAGTGCAAAAAAACCATTTAAATTTAATCAAACAGGAAAATAAATCTGGATTTTTTTTTCTATTTCAAAGAAAAAAGCTATAATAACGAAGGATTTCAGATTTTACGATAATCTACCCAATAGCATTTTTTAATCGCCAAAAGCAACCAACATTTATATTTTGCGTGTGAAAATTTGAAACAGTTATTTTATGTTTACATCAACAATTTTTATTTGTGGCATCATTTATTCTTAATTATTTATTTTTGTCTTTTTAGTATTTTAAATGAAATTTGGGTGCTTGTTAGTTATCCCGTCGACCAATTTCGCCAAATTATATAAATTCCAAACCACCCGCCAAATTATACAAATTGACATAATTTTTCGTACTTGTTAGTTATCCCGTCAACCAATTTCGCCAAATTATATAAATCGCCAAACCACTCGCCAAATTATGCAAATTGACATAATTTTTATTTTAAATAACGGAAGAACAAATAAATTAGTATAACATTAATAAAAATACAAATAAAACGTCGAAATAAAAACCACTTGATGACGTAAACACGTGTTGTCAAGTAAATGTGTTATTTATGATCAACCATTATTGGCATTTAAACTTACAATTTGGCGAAAGTAATTTGGTCGACGGGATAACTAACAAGTACCTAATTTTTATTTTAAATAACTTATTAATACTAAATAACTTAAATATTTTAAAGTACAAACAAATTAGTATAACATTAATAAAAATACAAATAAAACGTCGAAATTAAAATCACTTGATGACGTAAGCACGTGTTGTCAAGTGAATGTGACATTTATGATCAACCATTACTAGCGTTTAATCTTACAATTTCGCGACAGTATGATCGACGGGATAACTAACAAGTACCGAAATTTGTACTTTTCCAGAATATGCGTATTATAGGTAAAGAAAATGGATTTGGCGAGAGAAGTAAACTTTTCATGCATATTTTCTGGTAACTTACTCCTTCTTTCATGTACCCAAGCAATTTTTTAAAGATTTAAACAATTAATTTAGTATAAACATGACATTTACGCACAGATGTCACATGAGCACCACGTTGGCGCGATTTTTCTCTGACGTCAATGTCATATACGCACCGGGGTACTTAACTGGTGCCAAAGTGTCGTTATTTTGCTTGATGGTAACCTAGATGTTGTTGTTTATTTATTAATAAATTGTTTATTTACTTTTATTTTCTTTTTTTAAATTATATAAATTGTTTTGTTCTATAGCTATTAATTAAACTTTTTTTTTATTTATTGTTATTCCCTTTTTAAAAATATATATGTAACTTGTAATTGAAAACGAGGTTTTCGTCAAATTGGCGTCAGAAAAAAATCGCGCCAACGTGGTGCGTATGTGACATCTGTGCCAAAAAGGTTTATATTTATTTGTTAAAAATATACATAAACGTTCATGGGGTTTGTAAGCGGGCTCTCATGTCAAGCACACAAGTCGTATGTTTGTTATTCAATAAATAAATAAATCGGGTTTGTAATAAATTGTCAGGTTTGTATCTTTTTGTAACAAATCTCACTTTCCGAAGCCAAAAGTGCATAAAGCTTTAAAAAAAAAAATGCGAATGCAAAGTAATGTTATTAAAGTACAGTGAAATTAGTTAAAAACGTGTATATTAAATGAAGTGACTGAAAGCTTTATATTTTAAATGAAATGAATGCAAGATGAATATAGTATGGAAAAAAAATATTGTAAATTTATCACCTGCATTTGACTAACTTAAAAGTATCAATATTGCAATTGGTACTTGCTATGCAAAATGAAACAATTATGTTAAAACCACTCTTCGTGCAAGAAAAATGGCCAATAATTCGTATTCAGATACACAGGCAAGGTTGACGTCAAACAAGAGTAATACTAACAGCAACATTGTTATAACGGACGGGAGTTATAATAGCTAAGTAATAATGGCTTTAAGCACACTTACCACACAAGCAGTTTTTTACATGTGTTTCGAGTGAAGGTCGATCATCAAGGTGCTAATTATTCATACAAGCAACAGTTACATAAACGAAAGTTTAAAATTTAAATGTAAATATATGCAACTCGCATTCTCCCCAAATAAAAATAAAAATAAAATGTTACAGCAATGAAATTTAATTGGAGTTAAGCAAAACTTTTAAAAATACGATATTGGTTGAAAACCAGATTACGGAATATTCCTATAATATTTGAATTAATCACGGTACATTTCTTTAGCCCGGTTCAGATTTTGCCAAGAGCATTTTATTTTTATTTTTTGTCAAAATCCGCTTTTTTCCCCGCAAGTGTAACTTGTGTTGATGTTGAAATAAATGTTTTGACTTATGCTATTATCTCTTCTTCTTATTTTTATTTATTTACTTATTATTATTTTTAATTAAATGAGTCAATTCGTGTTTATAAATTTATTTAATGTGTGTATTTTAAATTAAAAGAATGCATTACGAAAGATGGCGATAAGAACAATATTTGACGATTTATCAATTGCGCTCACCTAAATGCTTTATTACAATGTGTTTAATTCCCTTCATGGAATTTCATTGTTATATGGACTTGGCTTTTTTTAAAAAAGGCTCGACGCAATTCGAATTTAATACAGTGAGATTTTTTGTCAAATGATATAAACGACTATGAAAATAAAACTGAAGAAAAATTATACTGGTTTATGCATGTATTTTAAATAAAGCAAAAATGTCGGTATAAAGCAGCGAATAGGTTGTACGAAAGTACTTGTAAATGTGTTCCTTTTCTAGGGTGTTCTATCTGGTTTAAAATTGAAGAGCTGGTTTAAAATTGATATGGATTTTTTTTTCAGGTTCACTGATCTAGATATTTCATCATTTGAATTAGTAACCAGTATAAGGCCAGGCCAATTAAAGATAGTATCTCATTTCCTTTACTTGCAACAAGTTATTATTAAATCTATGTTCTCGGCAATATCGCTCAGACTAATCCCTCTAAGGGAAGTCCTAGTAAAATGATTTTTAAATTATAATTAAATTATAATTGTCTGAGCGAAGCGAAGGCTAATACTCAGCGACACATACAGCTACGATGGATATTAACGCCATGTCCTACTAAATAAAAAGCCTAACAAAAACCTTTCGTCAAGCATAACGCAAAAAAAATATTTGTCGTATTTCGTTTCTGATTGCACTAGAAGGTACCTATGAGGGTCGCCTACTAAATGCACCAACTATGAAAAATAAATTCCAAACCGTTTAAAAATTATATAGGATAAACTGATAAAAAAGCACAATTTATCTGCATACGTCACAGAAATTTGGTGTTCGTCACTTTCACCGTTTGATGTTTTCGTAGACAACTGGTTTGAACACATGGAGCAAATAAAAAACAAATACGCACGCAGCAGTATTCAAGTGCCATAAAACATATTTAAATTTAATCAAACAGGAAAATAAATCTAATAAAACACTCATACTACAATATATATTAAAACACACATACACACATAAATAACGCCTGCATTCATCAGTTAAAGGTATATATAAATATTATGCAGACATACAAACAATTAATACAATAAACCCAACTGGAGGGAAAAATTAGCCAGAGGCAGGAATCGAACCCGGGACCACAGTATACAAGACTGCTGCTCTAACCGCTGAGCTACTCCGGCCGATGCCTGAGTCTGCAATTTCTCACTAACAAACCATGTTGGGGAAGTCACCAGCCATCTATACTACAGCCTTGGATGACCGGACATCGATAAATAGATTTTACTATTACATCGATCTACGATATATAATAAAGCACACAACTATCAAATTAAATGTTGCCTGGTGAATAAACCGCTTTGAAAATTGCTTGTCACCATATTAAAAACCATTTATTAAAGTGTCAAAGAATATTGTAACTGTACAAAAAATAATGTTATCTAACAAAAACATGACTGTGATAAAAGGAAGCCAAATTTCGTAAAAAGAAAAAAAAAATGCCAAGAAAAAAACTGATATCTAAGTGGGTGCCAAGTTCAAGTAGAATTCACTCAAACTTACCTACTGAAGTATTATAGACTTGTTTAAATTGTTTAAAAATTAAAATTATTGATAGCATATTTATGTGATTTTCTGATTTTTAATTAATAAGAGACCACCACTTTAACAGCAATTTCTTATCAAATTTAAACATTTTTCGTTATAGCAGTTGCCAACAATTAAAATACACAATAAAATCCTTGCTACAACAATTAATTTTCTACTGCAAGATTTCCACGTGAAAAAAAGGTGAAAATTGCGTCATAACTTTTCTATTGCAAGATATTCACGTGAAAAAGGAAAATGAAAATAATAGTTTGACGAATTTAAATGAAAGTGAATATAACTTCATAACTTTTCTATTTCAAGGTTTTCACGTAAAGAGGAAAAAAGTACGTCATATTGGAAATATAAAGGACATGGTGAATATAGTATAACGTCAATTGAGTGTGAAAAAACGTATTGAAGCATGATAGAAACCCGATTATGGAAATATTGGCGTATTTTAACATTATTGCTCCAATTATAAATTGAAATGAGTTCATTTATAGCTGTATTCTTTTTCGTCTGTTACATACATTTATACATTTTTATATTGTGTTTTCATTTGATTCATGCATACAACACTTCCACTGTTTTTTTTAATGTTTGTTTTATGTTGTATGTTAAATTTTGAAATTGATTTTTCTGAACAAACATTCTTCAAATTCTGGGCACTTTAGTTTGTAACAGATAAATGGCTTTTGTATCTGTATATCTAATGCTAATATTCTAAAGCGTTATAATATTATAAAGTATTTGTACGTCTGTGGGTGTTAGCTCTGAAACTACATAGCCAACTTTTAAAAAATGTTGGTGGCCATTTCTGCTCCAAAAAAGACTGTATTTTATGTCAGTGCAACAACCTACATCGCTGCAGGAGCAAAAAAGTTCTAAAATTGCGATTTCTGTGATATTGTTTTGGGTTAGAAACTTTAAATTCGGTTTGGTGGTTACTTTTAGGATGTAAATACTCGTTATGATCGCTCTGTAGAAGGTTCGAAAATTCAATTTGACAGATAAACGTAAAAATTTCTAGAAAGGTTCTAAATTATGATTTATTTGGAATACTGAAATTTCTGGGATACCGTTGGGGTTAGAAACTAGAACTTTTGCATGGCAGTAATTTATAAGATGTAAATGCTCGTTGTAGAACGAATTCCAAAAAAATCAAAAGACTAAACAAAGCGGAAAAAGATCTATAAATGATCTAAGTAACGAAGTACATGGAACTGTTAGGAATATAAACATGAAAATTGACATGGCTGTATTTATCATGACGTAAATTCTCGCAATAGAACAATTTCTAAAAATGTCGCTATATAAAACTCTGCAGAAACAAAAAAACTTTCGAAAATTTTCTATTTCTGTGTTACTGCTGAGCCCAAATACTTGAAATTTTTCTTCGGGTTAGTTTTAAAATGTAAAATTGTCTCTATGAATGGTTTCTAAAAAATTTCAAATGTGAAAAGATGAAATGAAAGGAGAGCAATCTCAATTACCATTAACTTGGAATTATTAGGTATAGCAACTTTAAATATTTCATAATGCTGGATTTCCTCCACAAAACGCGCAATTTAAATGCAACAAAACTGATAGATACCCACCTAGCATTAAATAAATTGTGTAAATATTGAATAAAGATCTGTATGAAACAGTGAGTAGGTTGCACGAAAGTACTTATTAAAGTGTTCTTTCTCTAGGTTTTTTCTCTCTCTCGCCAAGGCCACCAACAGAAGGAAGTGCCGTTTTAAATGTGATATGATTTTTTTCTGATCCATTTTTCTAGACATTTTATCATAAAGTCATATTCTCAATTGTCATTAGTAGATTTTATATATATTAACTTATTCTGGTGAAATTTTATAATCGGATTCATATTGGCGTATTTTAGCTTGCATGATTTGCTTGAAAAATATGTATGGATTTCTAAATTACTCCAAAAGATACTTTGACAGCTCAAAGGTTATGCAGACGATATATTCAGATCTTGTGTCATACTTTATGTTGCAATCATTGTCGATTTCTTTTATTTAATACATGCTAAATACAGCTCAACTTGTGCAGAATATGTTTGAAAACAAAACAATACAGCGTATGTAGTTGCCAGCATACACTCATCATTTAAATCTGATCGAGCATATCTAAAACACACTCTAACGACGCATTGCATGCCACTGTTGTTGCGTTCGGTTGGTTGGTTGGTTGTATTTATGTCGGCCAATTATCTGCACGTGGGATATAGGCCCTAAGGGGGAGAGTGCCTTCCGTGGAGGTCTTTCTAAGGGAACCTAACCCGTATTAACGCTTGGAGAACCAAGGTTCGAAGAAAACCACGAAAACTCCGAACGATTAGGCCGACGGGCGCGATTGGGATCGAACCCAGCACCTCCCGTCTACCAGCTTCGAGAGCAGAACCTCTCGGCCACTGGTGGGGCGTTGTTGCGTTCGGTACTTTGATACTATATCCGATTTTGAAGAGAGAATTCCTTATCTCTTATCGACAACCTCATTGCATCCGTGGAAAACAGATATTGTACAATATTAACCATTCCGGGGGAGCACACACCATATAAAGTACAGTCCATTCTTTTTAAACATCATATATTTGTACTTTAAAGTTGCTCAAATTGGTGCGGAGCGTCTGATTATGCTCTTGACATCATTTTATACAGTTAAAATATCGATATAAGATAATTTAGTATTTCATTTTCTATTTTACTTTTAATATATTGCGTACTTTCAATTTTATATCCATGCATGCCTATCTTGCATGATTTGCTTTCTCATTTTTTAAACAGTGTATACGAATTTATAATGTAAGATTTCGTAATCCTACCATTCGTTTATTTTCGCCATTTCAATTTATCGCAGTATATGCACGATTAATGATAATATCTCATTTTCTTTGCTCCCACATGTTATTATTTAATCTATGTTCTCAGAAATATTGCTCAGACTAATCCATCTGAGGGAAGTCCTAGTTATTTGAATGCTTTCAGGTAAACGAAGTTTAAAATATGAAGTAGGAAACGAAGTTTAAAATAACAAAAACTGAAGGTTCATAAAAGTAACACACGGTATGCTTTAAAATATGGCTGTACAATGCAATCGTGTTTTTCAAAGTATGAGTAAATCCTTGGACAGGATAAAAGACTCATTCAAACAGATTTATCCATTTGACTGGTAAATGAGACCTATCGACATAAATGCTTCTCATGAATATATATATACATTTTTTTATGAGGATACTAGAAAAAAATTAACTAATTTTATTTCATTAAATATACAGGATGTTCCAAAAGTTCCTGAAAAAATTTAAAATTCAACATAAAGTAATTGTCGTAGATGAGTGCAGTTGGTCTAATGTGCTTCTCACAATGAACCGTTTTCTTCAAGGGATTAAAAAAAAAGTTCCAAACTTTGATCACAGATGGCGCAGCTTATCCACATAATTGATTGCAAATATGCGTTTTTTTCTGATTTTCAGATTACTTTCGATTTGGTTTCGAAGAACAAAGATACGTAATTAGCTTTTTTCATTGGGAGTAGTTATTTCTTTCACACAGCGTCATAACCTATCTTAAAATCAGAAAAAATGCATGCTTGAAACGAAACATACGGACAAGTGGCTCCATCTATGATCTATATTTGGAACTATTTATTTTCATTCGCTTGAAAAAAACTTTTCATCGTGAGAATTATTTTAGTCTGAAGCGCACTCTTGTACAACAATTACTTATTTTATATTGAATTTTAAAATATGTCGGGGACTTTTGTGATACCCACATACACCCGCCTCCAAAAGTTAAGGAACAGGGACTGGGTGCTTTCGATTGTACAAGGTTTGTCGAATGTCTACCAATATTATTGGTGAATTGTTCTTGAACTTCTGAGATGTAAAGATCAAGTTTGTTTTCATATTTATCGGTGAAGATTTAGTCGGGAGGGCAATTAGAGTGCTAATAATAAATTTAATAATAAAATAATATTTGGGATCACCTATGTAACAGAAAATGCTGCAACTGGTTTATCACCTTCTTAAAGGATTATTTGGGTCCTGTTCAACGTTTGTGTGCATTTGTGTAAGCATAGCACTCATATACGTGAAGTTGATATTGTGTCTGTTCAAAATTCAAAAGTTTTTTGTTTATAGTATACAGAGTTTTCGACCAAATTTTAACACAACTTCCCGAAAACCTGATAAAAACAGCAGCAACTGTATGCTACAATTAAAACATGAATATATTGAATATTTGATGAGATATGGACATTTGTGTGGAATAATCTGTAACTACGAATGCGTGGAAGATATTAATCTTTTTATAATATAATTTGGTAGTCTGCTATTTAGGGCAACTTATATAAAAAGTCCTGTCAAATATAGCGAAAATTCTCAAAGATAGTGGTGATACAGTGAGTTACTTTCTAAAAAATCTTTACTATACGGGATTTTCAACAACTTTTCAGCTCACTATATTTTTCGAAGTTTTCATAATATCTGACTTGACTTTTTATAGAAGTTGTCCAAAACAGCTGAATACCAAATTATGAAATACAAATTTTTATATCTCCCACGCATGCGCAGTTAAAAATTATTTGATACAAATGTCCATATCTCATCAAATATTCAATATATTTGTTCGTGTTTAAATTGCAGTATACTGTTGCTGCTGTTCTTTGTCAAGTTTTCGGAAAGTTGTGTTAAATTTGGTCGAAAACACTGTATGCTATAAATTTTAAAAAAAATGATTTTTTCACAGACGCAATAACATCTTCACGAGTATGAGTGTCATGCTTACTCAAATGCACAGAAACGTTTAACAGATTTCAAATAGTCATTTAACGCAGTGGCAAACCATTTTAGAGAATTTTCTGTTATATTGGTGATCGAAAATATTATTTTGTCATTAAATTTATTATTAGCCTACTAAATCTTCACCGATAAATATGAAATCAAACATGTTCTTTATATCTCGGAAGTTAAAGAAGAATTCACCAATAATTTTGGAACATATCCAACAAACCGTGCACAATCTAAAGCATCCAGTCTCTGCTCCTTAACTTTCGGAGTTTAGTGTATTACTGAACATAATCTATATAATAAAAGCCGAAGTCATGTGACTGTCATCAATAATTCTTGGCTGACCGCTTCACTTTTTATATGCCAAGCGACCATTTTGCTACTATTAATTGAGCTGGACGCAGATGATTAAATCACCAAATAGGGTTCCTTTGCCATCATTTCGTTCAAAATACATAACTTTCATTTAAAATACAATAAATAAATAAATATAAATAAATAGATATTTTCCAGTATAGGTTCTTTGCGAGAAAAAAATATGACATCGAATTTTCCGGCAATCAATATCCTATTTCATATACATAAGCAATTTTTTCCATATATATACAATTGACTTAATCTAAAGAAGCCAATAATCTATTTTTATATAGAAACAGAAGTAATTTATATGTAAACAAATATTGTACATATATGCGTAAATAAAATGGGTACAGATGTCATATTCGCCCCATATTGGCGCGATTTTTTTCTGTCGCCAATATCATATAGGCAACAGGTACTTAACTTGCGCCAAAGTGTTGTTATTTTGCTTGATGGGGTAACCCGGATTATGTTGTTTATGCTGTTGGTGTTTTCGCCAAATTGGCAACCGAAAAAAATCGCGCCAATATGACATCTGTACCATAAAATGTTTATATGCAAATAAATATAAATAAAAATAGAAGTTCATCAGGTTTGTTTTCATAGCTATTTATACATTTTATCAACGTATTTCACGTTCTGAAGCCCGAATTGCGCCAAGCTTAAAGAAAAATGCCAAGGCTCCTGTAATGGAAAAGTACCTAAATAAACAATTAATCGTAATAATAATAACATAAACTAAAATATTTCATTTCAACACCAAAGTATTGTTTCTAATTTACATTCAAATAAATACGTATTCCAAGATTTGATTTCAATTGAAATTATGTTGACAGCTTTATATTTCACTTCATAGTGTAAACAAACACAAGAGATTCATTCATCATATAAATGATAGAAAATATTAGACCATGGAGGTAATCATTCGCAAAGCAGGTTCTTCAACAATGAATGGACAATATTCTTATGACGTCATAGTAGATAAATTGTCGGCGCTAATGTTTCTTAACGGTTTGCATTCACGAGGGTTTTATTTTGCTATTTCTCTTAGTTACGTTAGTATATTGTCATATTTATGAACTCGGAAATCAAATCTATAAAAACAAAAGTATCTATATTCATTATTTAGTCATTAAGTAATTAAAAAAATTATAAATACATGATTTGCAAAATTTAAATCAATTTATTAATATTAAAAAATAACATTGAAGTACCAGCAAGTTTAATTTAGATAATTTATGAACAAATGTCAGTTTGAACACTTGAAGTTTCACTCCTTTTTACAGCTACGGAAATTATGAGGTATTTGTCAAAAAAGACGAAATACGCATAACAACAAAAATGTATGAAATGTTATCAAGTTTGCAAAGAATTCTTGATTTCTCTATCAGACTCTTTGGACTCGGGGAAAGATTGAGCAAGTCAATTAGTTTCAGAAGGAAAGTAACATGATGCAATGCTTAGCATACATTTAAGGAAGACCAAACTGGTCGCCAGAGGCGGCTAGTGCGTGAGGATATATTTCTCTAACACAGGTACTTCTGAAAAATTAATTAGAAACACATATTGAAATTATTAGCTAAAAACATACAAACTGAATGAAAAAGACATATAATTCAAGAATAGTAACTGTTATAACGGATAAAGATTTAATGTGTCACTTAAGATAATAAAGTTTGTCCCGTAACATAATTACCACAACCAACATTATAGAAAACCTATACCTTTATAAGAACTCTATTTAAAATATTTATAGAACTGAATTATTCTAAGACACGATGCATGGAATTTGATGGATTAATATTGGAATGTTTCCAGAAAGGGAAACGAAGTTAAAAAATCAAAAACGCTTCTCTAGGTTCATAAAAATAACACATATATCAGATATGATTTAAAACATGGCTGTAAAAAGCGAACGTGTTTTGTAAAACATATGTAGTCAAATTAGCAAATTTGTTATACAGATTTATAGGCCTTGTCAACAAAAACTTTCAAAATATATTTATTACTAAACTAAACTACAATTTGTTTTTTTTATGTATTTCTTTTTAATTGGTTTCCCTTTTTAAAACGAGTTACGAACGAGTATTGATTTTTATTAAAAAATTATGTATATGCTTAAATGATATATATGGGTACATTTTAACCGTAAATAATATTTACTCAATATAAACAGAATTCTAATGATACAATGTTATGAAATGGATTTGTCAAACAAACGAATTTATGAAATGGTTTTGTGTAGCGATTTTATGAAATTGATTTGATAAGCGATTTTATGAAAAGATTGATTAAACCGATATATGTTAAATGTGGAGTTTGTAGAACGCTGACTTTATGTAATTTTTTTATGTTGTTACTTTTACGCTCAACATGATGTTTTCTCTTGAAGACTGTTTATATAGCATTTGCAGTTATTTTAAAAAGCCGCGCAAAAGAATGCGAATACATGTAAGGGATATATGTTAATTGCGCGGTTTGTATTACTCTGATAGAAATGTAGTCAATCATCTATAGCAAGCTTTTGTTCAAGATGGCAATTTATAGTTTTTTTTTTTTTTTTTTTTTTTTTTTTTTTTTTTTTTTTTTTACAGAGCCGCAACAAAGAATTCAATTACACTACTGACTATGTGGTGTCAAGTTAATTTACTCTCGTTTATACAATCCCCTGGAAAAAAAATCACGTAAAAAAAATCAAATGAATTTATTTTTCCACGTTTCATCCTATGATAGCTATACTGAAGTTAAAAGATAATAACACAAATTGAATAAAATCATCGTTTGTGTTTATCCACGCCATGTCCAGCGGGGGAGGTGGGGAGGGCGATAAATCAATTTGGAATAAGCATGCTTTTTTATATACATTTTAAAAAATAAATCTTTAGAATAAACTTCTGCCAGGGTCAAATTAATGTTTTTT
The DNA here is from genome assembly GCA_963932465.1 of Maratus speciosus. Classification (NCBI taxonomy): domain Eukaryota; kingdom Metazoa; phylum Arthropoda; class Arachnida; order Araneae; family Salticidae; genus Maratus; species Maratus speciosus. Next base: position 536,320,587 of record OZ010786.1, on the reverse strand, counting down.
TTATGTAATAGATTTTTTTTATTAAGCTTCAACCCATCTGGTGGGAAGTTGTATAACAGAAACTTTAAAATGGATTTAAACTTCAATCTGAATAAACATTCAATTTAGATTTACGAACAATGATTGCACATGTATTTTGAGTGGTATATTTAATAAAATAAATAAAAACTTCATTTTTAACATATACGCAAAATAAAAAGACCAACAAAGAAATTATATTAAGCTACACAGAATGTAATTATTAATGTATATACAATGTATGTACATTGTACACTTATTAAGGTATATACAATCTAATAATTAAAATCAATATATATTTAAATGAAATAATATTTATATTTTCGCAATTTTTAAGATTAAAATCAGAATGTCAAGAAATTGAAAGTACCGAATATATAGTTTTAATAAAACACTCCATGGCATTTTTGTCTGTTTCATATTAAATATTTATTCTTTAATATGATATATATGGAACCGTTATTTTCTTTGTACTAGATTTTTTTTACGACAAGATTATCAAAATTTCCAAAAATAAATTTTCATATATATTTTTTCTATCTAACAGAGCATGAACATTATCAAAAAGAAAAATTACATCAATATATCTGATTCCTTTGGGTGAGAAACAGAACAATTGTAATCTCTAGAGATGTGAAAACACTGTTCACTCAATTTCTATCTAGTTTTCAATGAAGAAGTTTCTACTGTAAGTACGGTCTCCCAGTTTTTCAATTATCTTGAGTGAGGTTTCTAGCATTCTATAAAGTGTAATGTTTCTTTCTGTATTGTAGTATTCGCTTTTCTTTAGTACTTAATTCGCAGAATATAAGACCGCATTTGTAGCTGTCAGGTCATAATAAATTTCATGAAAATTGTAAGATACCTTAGATCGCTTTACATTGATATGATGTATTTATTGTATAAATATATGGAAGAATAACACATAAAATTGAACGACGTTTCTTTACTTAAAGATGCAATCTTTAAATAGAATTTAACAATTTTGAGTATTCAAGTATTTTTCAAGATTCACAAGAATAAAAATAAAAACTGTTTCCCTATCAAAATGTATGAGAATGCTTAACTTTCCGACCCTGAATGAATCTAAACGACCCGTTCCTATAATTTGCTTTATTCGATATAAAAAAATAAATGTTTTCACAGAAAAAGTTAAATAAAAGCAGAAAAAACTGTTACATATATATGTCAAATTGTTTTAAATGAAAATTCTTCTCTGAATTTTTTTGAGGTTGAGTAAAATTAGGATAGGTTAAGACAGGATAGGGTAATGTATACATACTAATTGTTATAACAAAATTCTGTGTAGTTAAGATTAATTTTTAATGTTGACGTGTATTTAATTTTCTTTTGCAATCTAAACAGACATTATTGTAGGCTTATCACAAACGCGTAGTCATAACAAGACATTTTTTTTTATCCATAGATAAGCACCAATTTTCTATGAATTAGTTTTGCAAAAGAAGTATCAGAGTTATTAGTAATCTATTTTTGGCACCAAATAACAAAATAAATGGTCAAATAAAACGAGACATATATCCAGTTTAAAATACGGAGAGAAGGGTTATTTTGGGGGGAAAATCTACGGTTTATGATTTTCTATATTTCTATAGTATTTTTGTAATTTGAATAAACATGTGGAAGATAACTTTTATTGCAGCTGTATTTTTAATGCACATGCAATATCATTTTCAGTACATAATTATAATAATTGTTACACCTTCATAATAGCATATTTTACATTATTATTTAATAGGTACTGGGAAAGATGCGCCACACATTTAATATATTTTAATTTACTGTATTGATATTCATATTCTAGAAGAATGTATATCGAAATTTTGGTCATCTGTCCTTGCATTTTATTACCACTATACTGAATAGTAAAATTTGCCTTATTTAATTACAGAAATTCTAGGATAAAATAAGTTGAATATCAATGCTTGGAAGCAGTTCAACTGAATTCCAAATACCCGTTGAATACCTTATTAAAATCGCGATTAGGGATGGACAGAATGAATTATTTTACTATTCGAATTAATAATTTGGGAATGCGGGAAAAATAATTTTCAAAAATTTTAGATATTTTTAATGAATTGCCACCAGAAATTTAGTAAAAAAAAAAAAGGAAATCGTAGCCGTAGTTTCTTCATAATCATTTTAATCAATTGTCTTCAGAATTTTTCAAGTAATATCAGAAACTTCTTTTCCGATGCAAATTTTCTTGTAGAAATTGAATTTAAAAAATATGTTGGCAGCTATTGCCACTATTGTGCATGCCGAAAGATTGACTCGAATAGCAAAATTATTGATTCTGCCCATAACTAAGTGCGATAGCTTGAGTTCAAGATCAAACCAAATAAACAGAAATTAGTGAAGCAGAGCGCGTTTATATATAACAAAATATATTATGGCTAAATGTGTAATTGTTTTATCGCTCAAAATGTTGTGAAAAAGTATGATTTATTATTATTTTTGAAAATGTTTAATATTTTCAAATGTTAATAATCCATAGCATTGGTCGCAACGACATAAAATTTAGTACGGTATTTTATTCAACAATATAATTTCATGATTCGTAATTTTATAAATGAATTAAGGCAAAATTATTAAATTTAGTTACAAAAAATACTATTGAAACAAGATTTATTCTTTAGCTATTTAAAACAAGTAATTTTACATTCACGTTTTTCTTATTTAAAAAAATTACAACAACTTATAATTGCATTGTTAATTGATTCTTAAATAATATTCTTTAGCATATAAAAGTTTCAAAAGATATGTAGAATAAAAATCATAGCAATATTATAAATATGGCGTTGAGTATGAATTTTCACAAATGAAACGTCTTTCAGCGGAAACGTCTCATTATTACTTTAGAATGAAAAATTAAACTTTTATCAAATAACAAAAATCTGAAAAATCTCCACAAAATAATAAAACTGTTTGCATCATATAGACAATTGAGAATATTTTGTTTCGTGACACAGAAAACTTTCCTGGCAATTTTCCAAAATCATTTTAGTAATGATATGTTTCGCGTAAATAACAGATGTTAATAAATCCAGTTCAGTTGCTCTAAAGGTACAAAAGTTAAAAAAAAAAAAAAAAAAAAAAAAAAAAAACTGATAAGCGAATTTCTTTTTCTTTTTTTGAATTATTTTGTAATATATCAAGTTTTCACTTTCTCACCACTTAATAAAGTAACATATCGGTCATTTATATTAATTGCGAGATTTTAAAAAATGAACAGTGATTACAAATCAAGAGGAAAACTTTTTTTTTTCTGTAGTTCTACTTTATATTTTTATATTTCCACAATCATTTTAGTAATGATTTGTAGCTTCAGTGAATAACGGATATTAATAAATCCGGTTGAATTGCTATAAACGCACAGTGGTAAAAAAAATAAACTTAGAGGCTTCTTTTTGTTCACTTTTAATCTTTTACTTTGCAATGTCTGATATTTTTATAGTTTTCACTTTCTCGGATAAAGGGTACCGTGGAATTGAGCAGAATTCGACCCAAAAACCAAAATTTATTTTCGACCATATTATTATTCTCTAGTTTAATCTGATAAATTTATAAAAATCCGCATGCAAATACGATAATTTTTCACAAAGTTACAAGCATTTGAATTTTGTACACAGAATATTTTTCGGCCCACTAATATACTTTAAATGTGTTTTTCTCAAAACTGATTTTTCAACGTTTTTACATTTTTGAAATGTTCCATGCGTAATAATTTTTTTTTATTAAAAATCTTGAAATTGACAAGGAAGAATCATGGTATTGCTTTCAAAGAACCTGTGTTTATTACATTATGTGTAGCATTATAAAATTCAACTTTATTATGATAGTTAAATTTGAATTTTAACATGTAAAAAGGCAAAATTTTGACGAAAATCGATATAAAATTCAGAAAAAGGTCTAAAAAAATAAATTATTCAAGGGATTAAAAAATCGATGCAGAGATTAGTTCGTAATAGAATTTTAGGTGATTAAAATGCCATATCGAGGAAACATCTAAAAAATTAAGATGCATGGAGCCTTTTAATATTTCGCTTTAAAATTTAATTTTTTTAAATATTAAAATTATAATAAGATTGGAAATTTCTTTTAAGGTGTTCGATGTACTTATGGTGAAATGTATATTTTCTCAAAATTTCATATCTCTATGTTGAAAAAATGAAATAATAATAGTAATAACGTACACCGTCCTTTCATCATTCTCAGAACTTAATATAAAAGCATATCTATTTATATTAAATGCAATATTTATCGAAAATGAAAAGTCTGTTAACAATACATAACATTGTTCGCAACGACATAAAAATTTAGAATTACATTTTATACAAAAATATAATTGTATTATTTGTTTATTTAATAAACTAATTAAAGCAAAAAAAAAAAAAAAAAAAAAAGCACTTAGAAGAATTATTATTGAGACATTTTCTTTTATCTATTTAAAACAAGCAATTTTATATTTACGTTTTCCTTATTTTATAAAATTGCAATAACTTAAAAGTGCTTTGCAAATTTATTGTTATATAATATGCTTTCGAAAATAAAAGTTTTAGAAGCTATGCAGAATACAAATCATAACAATAGTATAAATATGACATTGAGTACGAATTTCCACAAATGAAACGTCTTTCTGCTAAAACTTCTCATTATTACATTTTTTCTGAAAAACGAAACGTTTTTTACAAACAACAAAAATCTGAAAAATCTCCACAAAAGAATAAAACTGTTTGCATCATTTAGCGACACAAAAACAATTGAGAATATCTTGTTTCGTGACACAGAAAAACATTCCTGGCAATTTTCCAAAATCATTTTAGTAATGATTTGTAGTTCCCGTAAATAACGGATGTTAATAAATCGAGTTGAGTTGCACTAAAGGCACAGAAGTAAAAGAAGAAACTGTGAAACGGATTTCTTTTTCTTTTTTTAAATCTCTTATTTTGTAATATTTCACGTCTTGATAATTTTTACTTTCTCACCACTTAATAAAAAAGTGCATTTATATTAATTGTGAGATTAAAAAAAAAAAAAAAAAAATGCACAGTGATTGAATATGAATAAGAAGGGATTTTTTTTTGTGTGTGTGTGTGTGTGTTTTAATATTTTCAAAATAGGTTTAGAAATATTTTGTGGTTAATAATAAATCCGGTTGAGCACTAAATGCACAGAGGTTAAAAAAAAAGAAACATTGAGGCTTATTTATATTTCTTTTAAAGGATCTCAGGACTCTTTAAAATTAGAAAAAAAAATGAAATAATAAGACTACTTTCAACATTTAATATCTTTAAAAAGTATATTATTAAGAAAAATATGTTGGGATGAAAGCTATAAGTATGTTCTTTCATTTCATGTACTTAAAAAAAATGCAAGAGATGCAGAATTAGCATTTATAGGGCGCTCCAAACTGCCAGCCATTTGACGAGCAGGAAATTTGTATAACAGCTTACGCGCAGGATTACAAAATAAATCCCGCAACTAGAATACAACTTTTGGTTATACTTCAAACTACTCATATAAACTACTTATACTTCAGATTATAATAATTACAGTGAGCGTAAATAAATTTGTATTTAAAGCATTTTCATATTTTTAATACAAATTTGTATTTAACTAATACAATTTTTTTAAAATTTCTACAGGATAATCACCTAAACAATATATATATATATATATATATATATATATATATATATATACATATATATATATATATATATATATATGTATATATATATATTAATAAAAAGGAAATTTTAAGTTCAGTTTATACAGACTAACATAAAACATACGTTTTGAAATTTTCTTGAGAAAATATTCAGAAGTTTTTGAGATATCTTGCGCGTTATACCCAGAAACGTCATTTGGAGAAAAAATACTTTGAAGTTTCGGAAACGCCGTTTCAGCTATTGAGTGGGTTTAATTCTAAAAGCCATAGCTTCTATTATAATTGAAATTTCAAGGAAACAATTATATCAAAATGTTCAGAAAAAATACTAGTTTAACATCTAAAAAAAATTAAATTTTGAAACTTTTGAAGCTTTTAGAGTCCTGCGTCACCTTAATCTCTTACTTTCCAATATCTGACATTTTTATAGTTTTCCCTTTCTTAGAACTTAATATAAAAGCACATCGACCATTTATACTATTTGTGATATTTAAAGAATATTGCGTATAAGATTAAAAAAGTCTTTTATACTTCTTTTGTACATGTTCATATAGACTAAATCATTTTAGGCCAATTCCATGAAAACTCGTCATGTCTGTCACCGTTATTTTCGAAAAGTTTGCTTCGCGTTATTCAATTGATGAGATATCTCCGATAAAATAAGTCACATTTTTCCGTTATAAAAAATACTGGTAGCCAAAAATCGTAGTATGTGACAGACATGACAAGTTTTCATGGAAATAACCTTTATTAATGCTTTAATTAAATAGTTTCCGGGAATAACGAGTTGTGAAGAAACCCGGATGAGCCGCACTTAACGCACAGAAGCAAATGAGAAATTGGAAAGTGATTATTTTTTCATTAAAAACTTTTACTTTGCATTATCTGATATCTTGAGCTTTTAATTTCTCACAGCTTAATAAAACAGCAGATCAGCCATTTATGTTAATTTTGAAACACACACAAAAAATGCGCATTGATTGAATATTTTTGAGAAAAAAAAAAAGCTTTTACTGTTGTTTATTTTTTTTTATTGTAAAATCATTTAACTAAAAAATTGTAGTTTCCATGAATAACGGATATTAATATATCCGGTTGAGTAGCATAAAACGCACAGAGGAAAAAAAAAAGAAACTCATACACTCTAAATTGAAATGTCTGAAATTCAGACACTTAAGTGACTGAAACGGAGTGTTCAATTTTCAGACATTTTAAAATGTCTTAATTTTTTCAGACACTTCTTGCGTCTGAATTTCAGACACTTCAAACGTCTGAATCGCAGCCGTTTCTTTTTGCAAGCATGATACGCAGCCATGTTTGACCACAATGAATCCTGGAAAAATATTTGACCATGGTCCTTCCCCTCCACCCCTATACAGCCTCATTTTAGGGGCTCTCAAAATTGGTATGCCATTTTCGTAAAGCTGATAATTTAAATCTTTTATCGACATTGTACTGATTATAATCAATATTTTGAACTTCTATAGTAGAATAAGATTAAAAACAAAAAAATGTTTATCTATATACAATAAAACCTCTCAATAGAGGGCTACTACGGAATTTGTCCGCCATTCGTTGCCGAGGTGACCGTGATTGAGAGGTTTTACTGAATTTAGATTTTTTAAAAATTTATTTAGTTTTTAATCTTATTCTACTTTAAAAGTTCAAAATATTGATTATAATCAATAGAATGTCGAAACAAATTTAAAATAAAAGCTTTACAAAAATTGCATGTTTAATTTGGGGCCCCTAAAAGTGTAGTGAGAGGATACTGCCCAGTTTTCCCATGATTTAATCAAGTGTTCCATCTACAAAAAGTCCAAACCTGCATTATAAGTTCGCTAAATAGAGGTGTCCGGTATTCGGGAGTGTCCGTTATGAAGGTTAATGGACATTCCCTAAGATCGGACATCTTTATTGAGCGACAACCTTTTTTAATACACAACCCAGACATTTGTTTATTTTTACTTCACAAAAGCAGACACCTTTGATTATCGAACAAATTCCGCAGCCCCCAGGGGTCCGCTGTTGAGAATTTTTACAGTATTTCGATAAATATATATTTTTTTGTTTCTAATCATGTCCTACTCTAAAAGTTCAAAATATCATTATAATCAGTGCAATGCCGAAAGATTTTTTTAAAACAAATTACGAAAATTGCATACAATTGCGAAAAATTTGCTTTACGAAAATTGCATGACAAATATCCCCCCTCCCCCGACACACACACACACAACACACACACACACACACAAAAAAAAAATCATATTATAGGATGCACGATCTTTGAATATCTCGAAACGATCAAAAACAAAGCCTTTTTCAAAGTACCAAAACGCAAATAATATGCAATTAAGATTTTTTTCCTTTCTGCCTCAAATATATATTCATAACTATAATATTATCCAGAAAAATAAATATTGTATATACAAAATTAATATCTAAATTTTAAATGTAAGCCGTCATATCACTAATGCGTGAATTAAAATCTAAGTGCTGCACGCATGATAAAATTCTAAATTATGCATATAGAAAACAATTTTTGAACAAAATAGAATCATAACACACCTACTCTGCATTAAATAAAAAATATACACAAAAAAATTGGTTTAAAATTCAATTTCAGCACAAAATAAATAAAAAAAAGTAAAATATTTCAAGTTTTTTCAAGTTCAAACAAATAAATAAACAAAATATGTTTGATTTTTTTTAGCATGTAGACTATAAAGAAACGCATATTTGTTTATTTTTTAAAAGCTGCGCTTACATAGTTTGAAAGTAACAACAAAAGCATAAACTTCAAACTTGCTAATCTGAGAAAACGCTTTTTAAAGTTTCGATATCTACGGATCTTCAACTGTCATTCTATAAATGATTATAACTCAAGTTTGAGTGGGGTTTTTTGCATATTATTGAAAAATTTTAAAACATTCGGAATAAAACAGAAACAGAAAACTGATTTTTTGAAAGGTTAAAAGGTCCTGTGCCCTCTTAGTTTTCTTTAAAATTTATATTTACACATGGGCAATTTAAAAAAAATATAGTTCAGTTGATAATCACAAGAGCTATTTAACTATCAATAAATAAATATTATATTTTAATAAGATAAAGAAATTTTTTTTTTCCAGTTTCAAAACTTTGTCTTAAATCTACACATAATCAGTAAAGCTTAATAAAATAGCTAAAGAGATCAAGTGTAATCATTCTCTAAATCATTAGAGTGTTATTGACATTATATATATATTTTTCTCCTTCCAGTGTAGCGATGCCTGATGAATCATCGGCGGTTTTGCTTACGATAGGAAAAATCGAATGATATGGTCGAATAAACGCGTTGAATGGATCTTCAAACTGTATTCTTTTAAATACTTATAATTAAGCATACATAATATAATAATTAAAAACTGTTATTAAATGGGGATGGTTGCTATAAAGACATGGGTATTCCAGTACATATCACATAATAAACCTTTGAAAAATATAGAAATCGAATGAAACCAAAGTAAACATTAACAAATGCTGTTCGAGAAGAAGGCTTAGTATTGCGTAAGTCAATAAATTCAATAACTGCAAAAACATCCTGTAGACTCATTAAAACTGATTTTAAGGATAACATTGGTTAGAAAATAATATAGAAACATGATTGCAGATGTTTTTAAGAACAGAAACTTAATTATTAGCAAGATAAAATTTTAACATGGAAATTAGACAGACAAAATGCTTTAAACAAATTTTGGCATAACTCAAAAACTAATAAAGCTAGAGACTTGTGTAAGGGTTCCATTTAAAGAGAAAACATTTACGGAGAGTTTGCGACACATGGTCTAGGTCCCACTTACCTGGAAAAAAGGTGTAAGGTATCCAAAATTATACCCGCACAGGGGACGTCAATTTCAATTGGTGGCTAGGTTAATGATCCGTGAGGGAGAAATACTTTCATCTTTTAAAACGAAAATTACTTTATACATCCGGCTAACTATATTAAAAGGGTGAAATTTTTTCACACTCAAAATATAATCTGCCAGACAAAAGTTTCTATTTATCAGATTTGACGAACTGAAGACTAATAACACTGTATTATTGATAAAATGATTACGAATAAACACTAAGTCGATACGAATTAATCCACAGAACTTCATAATCCACAAAATATGAATAAAGTCAAAATAAACTTTCAGTTTGAAATTGAATTACAACGTACATTAGAACGAAAGACATCTAAAACGCATGCGCAACTGAGAGTCCCCCTGGTGGTTATAAGGAAGAACTGAAGAAATATTTCCCCTCCCAGTATAATGAAATTGAATCAATTATGTTTTCTTTATGTCTGATAATTAAAAATGAATGATATTTCTTTTCTTACAAATGGCTATCGAATAATTTTACGTTAAGGGAAAATGTTACTAAGAATTTTACTTCAGAGAAACCCACACTCCTTTGAACACTTCGTAGAAGACAATTTTAATTCTTTTCTTTATTTGATGTTCATATATTTCAAATTTATCTCAAACGGTGTGTGTGTGGCGGGGGGGGGGGGGGGAGAGTCCATTGAGAAAAAAAAAAAGTTCTCTATTTTCAAAACTGTCGTTTGAAACTTATTTTTGAACGATTACTATTTCTTAATTGTTAAATTTTTAGATGCGTTCGTAATTATATAAATACTTAGCACCTATAGTCGTCGTTCAGTCCATCTGTCTGTCCGTCTATAACAGCGCAAAAACTACCCAACCGAATTGTTTGAAATTTAAAATATATAATTATTGCATAATTTTGTCGAGTCATTTCAAATTTTACGAAAATCGGATGTATACTTTTATTAGTACAGTCAAAAGTTCACCGTTACATTACGGCCAATGGGAAAAAAATTATTTCAAGTGCATTTTAATGATGTTACAGCTTTTCGAAAAGAATGAAATTGATATGCGCTTATGAAGTGCAGTAAAATATACATTCAGTACAATATGCTGAGCAAAAAATACTTATAAAGCTAGTTATAGTACGAACGCACCTCATTTGCCACGTTTGACGTGCAATTTCCAACTTGTTATATTTATTTTTATGTTGATATCTTTAAAAATTTCTTGCACGAGGAGTTCTGACAAAATATTCTTAGTTTTCCTATTTCATGTTTATGTTCTGCATTTTAGAAAAGCAGATTACGCTGTTGACCCCAGGCACACCTGTTCTAAAATCTTGTCCCTCCCTAAATTTCTTTCTACCGGTACATCTCTTAGTATTTAGAAAGAAAGGGGGTTGACCCTTCCTTGGAAATAAATATATTTTGTGAAAAGCAATTACTGATTTATTTATTGCGTCAAAAGTAACTTAGTCCCAAAACTTTAGTAAGCGATCTATTTTAATTTTCCAGATGTCCCATAATCTAATCAGATTACTTTTTTTTAATAAAATAATACCAAATTTAATGGATAAAAATATTTTAAACATCCTTTATCCATTCGAAAACAATTTTCTGGTAGTGCTGGCATACAAATTGCAATACATTTATACATACAGTTATCACACATATGATACAACTGTATCGCATTTAGACACTTAAGTGTCTAAATTTCTAAATGTCTTAATTTCAGACATATCACCGTTATTCAGACATTTTAATCAGTTCATATATGCCATGATCATAGTAAGACACTTATGTGTCTTAAATTTAGACATCTGTGATGTCTGAAATATCAAATTTAGACACTTAAGTGTCTGAATAACTTTTTCAGTCACATATGTGTCTTAATTTAAGACGCCTCTATTTGCAGTGTAGGTTTGCTTTTGTTCTCTTTTAACCCTTTCAAGGACGGTAGTATGTTTATGAACCAGAATTTTGACATAATTTTTTTCTGTTTATTATGTAAGTCAAAAATAGCTTTTTCTTATTTCGAAATAAATTTGTAAGTAAATTCCGGTGTCATTCATTCATTTCAACATTTTAGCAATGGAAGTTCTTTGCCCCTAAAAAGGTTAAGCTTTTAGTTTGCAATAGCTGATATTTTTATGGTTTTCACTTTCCCATAAGTTAATAAAAAAGCGCATTGGTCATTTATATTAATTGAGATATTTAAAGAATTTTGCGGAGGAGATAAAGAGGTCTTTTATACGTCTTTTGTATGCGTTTATGTTCCCAAAAACATATTATTAATGATTTATAGTTAGTGTTGCCATGTGTCCCGCGTAAATAAATCGGGACTCCAAATTCTTTGGACACCAATAGTTTAAACTTATTTTTTTCCCCTTATCTAATGGTAGAATTAGCTGCTATTAAGGGGACATATGACCCTTTAAACAGACGAACAGATGATTAGATGATTTCGGAGACAAATATTTAAAGTGGCCCCATGCACTCTTTTTGCACTAATCACCTCCTTTTTTTTTTTTTTTTTTTTTTTTTTTTTTTTACATTAAACACTGTATAATTTATTGATAATAATTTTTCTTTAATGTATGCTTTTTTTAAATTAATGTATATTGCTTGCGCGCATAATTTAAAAATATCGGCTCTCTCTAGAACTATAAAACTTTTAATATAAGCTTATGAATATTACAAAAATAAAATGGGCTAAAATCTAATGAATAAACAAAAAAAATTCTGAAGATTTTTGATTTTCAAAATAAAAATATGAAAATTTTGATAATTTTTGTCACTCGAATACTCATACATTCAATATTTTTTGTTAAATTTCTTAGATTTTAGTTCAATTTGAAGTAAACGATCTAGTAAAGATAAATATAAAGTTTCGAATCATTACCTTTAATACATTTGGAATTATCCTGCGCGCAAGTAATAAAATATCGATTTTGAGAAAAATCAATTTAAACATAAATGTTTCGCTTGAACCAGACCAAGACTAATTTATTTTTTTTTTTACTATAACGAGCGCAATTTTACGAATATTTTGATGCGGTTTGTGGCAAATCGTTCAGAAAAATATTAGCTGTCAAATGAATAATAATAAAAAAATCGATTTTTTATAAAGATTTTAAGGTTCGTATGTCCCCTTAAAGATGGAAAATAAACTATTAGAAATTAGTGATACCCAGAGCATTTACAGTCTCGATTTAAGCTGGACAACTACTATTTATATTTTCCGGGAATAACGGCAGGTAAAAAACCCGGATGAGCCACACTTAACGCACAGAAGTAGAAGGAAATTAAATAAAAAAAAATAAAAAAACCCGACTGCGTAAAAAGCAAACTAATTAATTATGTATCCTCAATGTAAAAGTATTTTTTATATTACTTACCTATTTTTTTATTTACTTGTAGTTCCTATCTATAAACACTGTTTAGGTCTATTTATGTTAATGAAGTTTAGAGTTGCAGTAAAGTTAGAGATCCTAGCTACACAACTTCCAGGTTGTGTAATATTTAAACGGAGCTTCTGACTGTAAAATATTCCATAAAACATCGGCTTCATTTTGAAAGACTATCCAATGATATGCCACTCAATATGGTGCGTAATTTTTTTTTCGTCTTTACCGCCATTTTGTATTTTACGGCAACCATTTTGAATTTATAAAAACAAGACCTAGCCTATAAACATCGGACGGTTAAGTCGAATCGATAGATACCTCATTCATTAAAATCCATTCAGCCTTTCGGAAGTTTTGAGTATAAATAAATCCACATACCCAGGTACGCGTACAACACATAAGCCTTCTTGGCAGTCGGGTAAAAATTGAGGAGTGACCTTTTCTTTTTTCCTTTTCAATCTTTTATTTTGCATTATGAGATGTTTTGAGTTTTCATTTTCTCACAGCTTAATGAGAAGCACGTTCGACATTTATATCAATTGTGACATTTTAAAAAAACAGAGCTTATATTGATTGCATATCAATATCGAAAAGACATTTTTTACTGTATATTATTATTATTATTATTATTATTATTATTATTATTATTATTATTATTTTTATTTTTACATTGTAGAAATCCTTTTAGTAGTGGTTTGCAGTTTTTGTGAGTAATGGACATGAATAAAACCAATTGAGTCGCACTATATACACAGATGTAAAGGAAGAAACTGAGAAGTGGATTTTTTAAAAATTATTTTTAATCTCTTACTTTTAAATATTAAAAAAAAAGAAACTCATAGGTTTGTTTTTGTTCTCTTTTATTTTCTTGCCTTGCAATAGCTGACATTTTTATAGTTTTCACTTAACTTAATAAAAAAGCATATAGGTCATTTATGTTAGTTGCGATATTTAAAGAATATTGCTTAGAAGATTAAAAAAGAAAAAAAAGTTTACAGTTTCCGGGAATAACGGCAATTAAAAAACTCGTATGAGCAACACTTAACGCACAGAAATAAAAGGGAAAAGTTGAGGAGTGACCTTTTTGTTTTCTTTTTAATCTTTTCATTATCTGATATTTTGAGTTTTCACTTTCTCATAATTTAATAAAAAATAACATCAGTCATTTATATTAATTGTGACATATATATATATATATATATATATATATATATTGCGCATTAATTTCTTTTAAATATAAAATTACATAATATTATTATTCTGTTGTATATTTTTTATATTGTCAAAACCATTCTAGTAGTGATTTGCAGTTTCCGCGAATGACGAATGGTAATAAACACCAGATGAGTCGCACTAAATGCCCAAATATAAAGAAAAAACTGAGAAATGATTTTTTTTTTTTTTTTTTTTTTTTTTGTCTTCTAATTTCTTACTATACAATATCAGTCATTTTTATAGTTTCCACTTCTTCACAACTTCATATAAACGTACATAGGTCATTTATATTAGTTCGATATTTAAAGAATATTGCATTTTAATAACGTATCAAGAGAAAAAAAATATATTTTTTTACTCTTTTTCTATATTTTTTATTCCAGAATCATTTTATTATTATTTTTAATTTCAGTAAATAACGTATTGCAATAAACCCGGACGAGTCTTAACGTACAGTGTTAAAAGGAGAAATTGAGAAGATATATATATATATATATATATATATTTTTTTTTAACAATTTACTTTACATTATTTGACATTTTGACTTTTGCCTTTCTGAAAGATTAAGGGGTCTCAGGATATAAAATTTATAAAATTTAATATTTTCGAAATTTTATTTTTTTTAGATATTAAACTACTATCTTTTCTGAACATTTTAGTATAAATGTTTCCTTGAAATTCCTATTAGAACAGAAGTTATGGCTCTTAGAATTATACACGCACAATAGCTGAAGCGGCGTTTCAGAAACTTTGAAGTCCATTTTCTCTAAATGACGTGTTTAGGCATAACGCGCACGATATCTCAAAAACTTCAGAATTTGTTTTTATGAAATTTTCAAAACATATGTTTCATGTTTGTCTGCATAAACTGAACCTAAAATTTCCTTCTTATTGTTCAAAAAAATATTTGTTTAGGTGATTATACCGCTGAAAATTTCTAAATTTTGCATTAACTAAATACAACTTTGTATTAAAAATAGAAAAAATGCTTTAAATACAAATTTATTTAGGTTCAGAGTAATTATAATAATGTGAAGCATAAGTAGGACACAAAATTTTCCTTTTACTTGCAAAATTTATTTTGTAATCGTGAGTATAATCTGTTATGTCGATTTTCCGCTCGTCAAATGTCTGACATTTTGGAGCCCACTGTAAATTCTAATTCTGCATCTTGTAATTTTTCAAATACATGAAATGAAAGAACATACTTATATCTTTCATCCCAATATAAAATTTTGTCTTAAAATGAATTACATTTTAAGATATTATATGTTGAAAATGGTCTTTTTTTCGATTTTTCCAATTTTAAGAGTCCTGAGACCCCTTAACTCTTTATCGGTTAATTTGAATATACTTCCCACTTAATTTTTATTGAAAACTGATCGATTCGCACCGGAATTTTTAATAAAATATTTTGTTTTTATAATGCACGTGATAAAACAGTTTCTTACAGCATTCTCATAGCATCACAGGCTGCTAAGAATATCCGGAACGCTATTAATAATTTCCCCCAACCCCCATCCTTATTCCAAATTCACAAGGCTACGCTTATACTGAGGAAGAAAAACCGAATGCAATTGCCAGTAGCTTAGAAATACAATTCCAAGGAAACCATGTTATTGATAGTAATACCGAAAGGGAAGTAAACATCCAAGTTAGAAATTTCATGATCACGGATCACCCACCCCCACCCCCCAATTTCCAGATCTCAAATGCTGACGTAATTAAAGAAATTAAAATGCTTAAAAACAAAAATCCCCTGGTTTAAGTGCTATTACTAACGAAATGTTAAAAAATCTGCCCCTTTCCTATATCCCTAAAATCACCTTATTAATTAACAACATTTTTAAATTCAGTTACTTAAACCATCTAAGCCCCCGGGTCTTGCTACTAGTTACCGCCCCATTTCCCTCCTCAACTCACTCAGTAAATTAACTGAGGCTTTCATTGCAAATCAAATTATTTCCCATAGTGATCTGAATAATATTATTAAACCAGTACAATTCGACTTCCGGAAAGGAATTTCGACCACCACCAAGTTTACCGACTGGTGGAACATATCATTACTGGCAAAATTTCTATAGAACTTACTGCGGCAGTTTTCCTAGATATAGAAAAAGCATTTGATTAATTTTGGATTTTTAGGCTAATTTATAAACTTGTTAATTATAATCCCCCCCCCCCCCCCACCTCATTAAATTAATTTATTTTTACTTGCTTGATAGAAATTTGAATGTATGGGTTAAAGATCAACTTTCCAGAAATATTTTTGCTTTTTTCGGCCTCGCTCAGGGAGTAAAATTTCCCATATTCTTTTTTATTTTATTTTTTAATGATATACCTTCTTACCCCCACACCTCGTTAGCAAAATATACCGACGATACGTGTATTCTGTTAACAAAAATAGTAAATACGCCATAATGGCAATTACCAGGCATCTAAAATTACTCTCCACTTGGTTTAACAAATGGATAATCGCCATAAATATTAATAAAACTCAAGCTATTTCATTTTTTTAGTCTTAGACAGGCGACCCTTGATAAATTTAAAATTAAATAAAATAATACCGAACTGCCTTGGTCCTCAAGTTGTAAATACCTGGATATTATTTTAGACCAGAAATTCACCTTCGAACAACACATTCACACAACGCGAAATAAGTTTCGAGTTACTAAAAATAAATTATATCCTCTTCTTGCTTGAAACAGTGATATTTCTATTAAAAATAAATTGCTCCTTTACAGTTCCTATTTACGTCGCATTTTAACGTACGGGTCAAAAATTTTGTCGTATGCAGCTAAGAGTCACATCAAGCTCATCACTGAAGCTTAAAATGCTGTTAACCGTTTAATTTATGATGTGCCTTATTATGTCAGGAATAATCATTTACATAGATAAATTCATTTTAACCCGGCTCAGTACTTTTAACCAGCACTTAAATATTAACTTTCATCTAGCATTAGAAACTTCTGATAACAGTGCTTTGAATACTTTACCAACATACGACATTTTCGACAAAAATAATCGCAAGCGTCCAAGAATGGGAATTATTTTAGATACTCTTATTTAATTTAGCTTTTTAATCACTTTATTAATTGTGCTTTATACTAATCTCTGTATTTCCCACTTTCTTTACTGCCTGACTGCAGTTGCAGTCTAGACCCCCGCCTTTGCCTCCTCTGTTTTCCTCTTTTGCCTATTTAAAAGAGGACGATTCTGCCGGCACTAGGTTTGGCTACCAGAGGGAGGGGTCTTGGCCCCGACCAATGGGAAATCAGCCCCTCCGTTTTACTACTTTGGCCGCTTTTACGATGCTTTCTCCTTGTTAATCGAAAGTTGTTCTGTTTCCGGAGATGTCGGACATAGGTCCCTGGCATCTCGACAAAAAGTCTTCGAATCGTCGTCCGGCGCTAGCTCTGTCTGTCTCCAGCTCTGTCTGTCTCCAGCTCTGAGCAGTGTACAGCAGGTGGACCGCTGCCTTTTAGAACCTCGGCGTTAGTCGAATGGTTGCACCCGGCACTGCTCCGGCGCACTTCGATGTGTTTCCTGAAGCTGCTTCCCTAATGTCGGGCGATGAATATCCGGGAGGGACGGTCCTTTTCAGGACCACGCCTAGGCGTATGGTCGGTACCGGCATTGCCTTGACTATAGGATGGCATATGCTGCAGCAAATTTACGGCGCCCAATGCGGATCCAAATCGCACTTTCACCGGCCATTAAGCTTAGGCTACCCTTTCCCCCCTTTCACTCCCAACACTCTTACTTCTCTTAGTGTTATCTACTCTTTATTTAAAAATTATAAAAAATCTTCAAAAAAATTAAAAATTTTATAAAATACAAAAATATATCTTGTTGTTGTAATGCTATACTTAATCTTCCTTCTAGACTTTTCCTTTTTTTAAATTTTTTAACTCTTTTCCCAAGCAATTTCTGTTAGATTTTTTACTTTTTATGCCCACCCTTCCCATTGCTACCAGCTATGAATATGATGATACCATTTAACCTGCACCATCTTATTTGTCGGGAATGGGGGACAAGGGTCCTAGGCGCCTCGAGCAAGCATTCTTCGACCCGCAATTTTTTATATCGGTTTTGAACTGCTAACTGTCGCCATGTCGGACAGTTTCTCATGCACCTAAGCTACCCTTTTCACTTTTATCGCAATCATCCCTTACATTCTACTTTTATTTTATATTTATCATTATTTTACAAAAATTGTAAAATTATGAAAATATCCTAAAAAAATTACAATTTATCTTATTATTGCAATGCTGTACTTAAAATTCCTTTTAGCTTTTATTTTCTAAGAGCTCTTTTCCCTAGAAATTATGTTAAAATTTATAAACATGCCCTCCATTCTCAATGCTACCAGCTATGAATTTGCCCTAACAGTTGTTTCTCATCATCTTATGTTTCGGAGATGGGGGGAAAGAGTCCCACGCTCTCCGAGTAAACTGTCTTTGAAACGGAAACTGCATTTTATTGTCAAAAGAATTCGTTTGTAGATTCTGGTGGTAGTGAATCTTTTCAACAATTCAGCCACAGAATTGACTGATAAAGGTTTAATAAAAAAGCATTTGGAACATGTATATTAAATAGCAGGTTACATATATATAAACATTATTGCGTAATGATTGCATACCAATATAAAAAAGCCATTTTTTAATCTTCTGTTGTAACATATATATGTTTTCTGTATTCAATATCCCCTTTTCTAAGCTTTTACAAAACGTTTAGGGATGAATGATTTATCATTTGAAAGGTTTTTGAATCGGATATAGACACTATGTTTCTGGATTAAAATTGCAGTTAATTAAGAATTAAATAACATTTTTTTCGTAAATGAAAGGAAAGATTTTTCTCGAATAAATGTAACTAAAAAAATCATATTCACCAATGATTATAAAAAAAATAATAGTACAAAAAAGATAAAGTACGATTTCTCCACACGAATTTATTTTTTTTTTAATTAAAAAGCAAAGTTGAAACGTTTAGAAGAAAAAGACACCATCGATCAATCGACGCAGTGTATTTCACGTGTAGCCTAAAAGGTATGATTTATAATATTAGATGAAATTGTATTTATATTCATTCTATTTATCTTTCTTTGCCTCATGTTTTTCCCGAAGCAGACCTCCAATCAAATCATCCTTCAATGCAATGAAAATGCGATTGTTCTTTTTTTTTCTCTCTCTCTTGGCATACCTTTTGCTACGTTCCATCAGTTTTTATTGAAACTTTGGTGGAAAACTTGATATTCTGGCTCGACTTATATTGTTTGCAGATATTTTTAGCATTCATTTTTCTTTAGAAGTTTAAACCTGCATTTAAAAAAATATTAGATATTGCTAAAAAATATTAGACAACAATGTGAAATTCTCTGACAGTTCCAATGACATTTTCATATTGTCAAAATCATTTTAGTAAATATTTGCAGTTTCCACGAATAACGGATATTACTAAAACCAATTGAGTCCACAACATGCACAAAGAACACCCAATTTCACAGCGGTAAAAGACAAAACTGAAAAGCGGATTTTTCCCCCAGTTCTAATCTTTTATTTTTTAATATCTCACACTTTGATAGTATTCGCTTTCTCAGCACTTAATAAAAATTCACAATTGTAATTTATATTAATTACAAGATTAAAAAATATATATTCCATAGTGATTGCATATCAAGAAGACAGTCTTTTTTTTCTTGTATTTATATTTTTATATTCTCAAAATCATTTCATAAATTATTTGTAGTTTTCTTGAATAACGGATATTAATAAATCCGGTTGTTTGCACTAAACGCATACAGTTAAAAGAAGTACCGAGAAGCGTATATATATATATATTCCTTTTTAATCTCTTACTATGCAACATCTGGCATTTTTCACATTTTCACAACTTAATTAAAAAACACATCAGTTATTTATATTAATTATGATATTTAAAAGATATTGCAGATTGACTGCGTATCAAAATAAGAATATTTGTATTTTTCCTTTTTTTTTATATTGCCATAAATGATTTTATCATTTCTGTGGATAAAATAAATATATTAAACCCAGTTTAGCCGCATTAAACGCACACAAGTAAAAAAAGAAACTAGCAGATTTTTTAGGTGAGTTCGTACTTTTATAAATACGTTTCACATGCAGTCGTCGTTCGGTCCGTCTGTGCGTATGTATGCCTATTAGTCTTCATATAACAGAGCAAAAACTACCGAACCGAATGGTCAGAAATTTTAAATATATAATTGTTGCAAAATTTTGTCAAGTCATTTCAAGTTTTATGAAAATTGGTTGTATAGTTTAATTACAGGGACACTCAAAATTTTTCCGTTATATTACGGCCAATGGAAATTTTTTTTTAAAATGTATTTTAAAGATGTTACAGCCTTTTGAACAGAATGAAATTGATACGAACTTATGAAGTGCGCTAAAATATACATTAGATAAAGTATCCGGGGCAAAATATACTTATAAAACTAGTTATAGTACGAACGCACATCATTTGCCACGTTTAATGTGCGATTTCCAACTTGTTTTTAATTTCTTACTTTGCATATCTGCCATATTCACTTTTCACTTTGTCACAATTTAATAAAAAAGCTGATCGGCGTTTTAAATTAATTATTATTTTTAAAAATATATTACGCATTGATTCCATATCAAGAGAAAAATGCCGTTTTTTTTATTTTAATTTTTATATCGCGAATAACATTTTATTAATGATTTATAGTTTCCGTGAATACCAAATGACAATATACTCATTTAGCCGCGCTAAACGCACAGAAATAAAAGAAAACGTACATAAATAAAAGAAAAAAACTGAGAAATTATTTGTTTTTCTTTTTCATCGTTTACTTTACATAAACTAACATTTTTGCGAGTTTTCACTTTCTCACAACTTAATAAAAAATCAAATTGATCATTGATATTAATTGTTAGATTTAAAAAAATAATACCCATACATTTCATATTACGATGAATAAACTTTTTTTACTTCTTTTGATCATTTTTGTATTGTCAATATTACGTCATTAACAATTTGTAGCTTTCGTGAATAACGAATGTTTATAAAGGCAGTAGAGTTACACTAAACACAGAGAGTAAAATCAGGACCTGACAAAGGATTTTTCTTCTTTTTTTAATCTCTTACTTTACAATATTTGGTATTTTGATAGCTTTCACTTTCTCAGAACTTAATAAAAAAGCATTTTCGTCATTTATATTAATAGTGAACTTTTAAAAATGTAGTGAGTAATGATTGAATATCAAGAAAGGAAAGTCTGTTTTTATACTTCTGTATTTTTTTAATACTTTGCAAGGAAAAGTAACATAAATTTAAATAGAAAATTAATTTGTCGTACAGAACTTTAATTTAGAATTTAATAATAAAAGTTTCTAAAAACATTCTAGTTGCATATTTCTGTTAAGTTAACTAAAATTAACTACAATACTCAGACTTGTTATCATATAATGAAATTAAGCTTATATGATGGTTTAAAAACTATTTTTAAAACTAACATTGACAATTTGTGGTTTTTTTTTTTTTTTTTTGGTAAAATCATGACATATTTTATGAAAGTGAACCATATCAGACCTTTTATGTGGTGTAATATTATTTAAGGACGTTGCAGTAAGGTATTTGTCATCGCTTAATAGTTACTATAACACATCGATACATTATTAAAATATTAAATAATACATGCTTTTATTTAACTCAGAATTTTTAACATGTTATTAAATGAAAGCTTCAAATCTGCAGAAATATTAAAAAAAAAAACATTTTTTCAATTAACATGGAAAATAATGATTAATTATTTTGTATTTATTTTACTCACGCCATTCAATAATAAATATTTTATCATGAAAATAAACTGGTTATTTAGAGCAAATGTTAATACGGACGTTTATATTCATTTTAGTGCAGAAAATAGTGCTTATCATTATCATTTCAGTGCTACCATTCAGTGCTTATCATTAAAAATATAAACTTGCACATAATCTATAATCTTTTAGTACTCATTTTCCATATTTTATTCATGAATGGTAAATTTAATATAAGTCAATATTTATAATATACATATGATTTCCACCAATAACAAATAACAACCAGTTCTCGTAACACTAAATATTTTCTCAAAGTGATATGTTTCTATCATTTAAAAAAATATTTTTTTTTTCCATTTTATAGGAATAATAAAAAAAAAATAGATACTGTGTCACATATAAAAACAAATACATTACCCGTATCTATTTGTAATCCATTTATGTATATTTGTTTGGGAATTGTAATACATTTTGTCTCAAAGCAATTTGTCTTTAGGATTTCAGCCGTAGAAAACTATCAGTATAAAGTAACAAACAGAATGACATTTATTTAAAGCATTAAACAGAAATTTGACCTTATGCATACAAATATATTTTTCTATTATTCGTGAGACACTTTTTATGTTAGAAAAACATAAGAAATAAAATGTAACAATTTTGAAGATATTTCCGATAATCTATAGAATATATAGTTTTGTATTAAATTTTATTGATATGGTTAATGGTAAACTGCAGAAAGCCAAAATATGTTTTAAATATCAATTAATTTATTATTATATATAGTCATTAATGAAACATATTTTAAAGAAAAATTAATAAATATTTAGTTTATTACTTTTGAAGTAAACGAATTTGGTCTTACTGATTTTAATTTTGTCATTTTTTTTTTCTTATTTTGAAAAAAAGAAATGTAGTGTATAAGACATTTATTAAAAAAAAAAAAAAAAAAAAAAAAAAAAAAAAAAAAAAAAAAAAAAAAACATTTTATAGCTAAATATCCGATTATTTTATAGTAACCTTTTTTAACACTTTCAAAAAGTTTATGAGTTCAGTTCGTCTGTCTGTTTGTTTTCCATCTGCAGTCTGACCGTGCTTGAATATATGTATAATCAGATTGCCATGAAGTTGTTATAGGTCAGCGGCGGCAAAGCTATGGAACGCGTTGCAGAAGTGGCATGCTGCAGATTATTTTTGGCACGGCGTAGATTCAGGTTCTATATCAAGATGTAGCACAATTTCATAAAATGCATTAATTAATCAAGATCTTGTCTCTGTTTGTCTGGATTCGTTTGATTCTTTTGCTTGTCAAAGTTATTAAGATTGAAGAAACTGAAATGTAACTTAATGTAACCCAATCTAGCTCAATATTCACCACCAAATTTTTAAAAATAAAAGAGAATGAGAAGATTATCGCAAAAGAAAGATTAAAATGCATTATAAGCAAAAATGCCAAATCTAAAATTATAAAAATTTGGAATTCAGTTCCAGACACTGTAGATTATCGCGATTATGATTATGTTGATCATTTTTTTCTGAGAAACATTCTTTTCGGAAATAAACTAGTTGGACGTGCCAATCCCAAAACTTTCTTCTATCTCATGTAAATATTTCATTATAATTGTGTCTTATTTGTATTTTTATTAGAACTAAGCACAACTTCATACACTTTTCAATAAAATACAATATTGAAAATTGCACAAAAATCGCTATTACAGTGCCCCCTTCCGGCGGAATTTTTCCAAATTCAGGGAGGACCTTCTTGCAATTGCCAAAAACATACACAAAAAATTTGGTTCAATTCTATGCATAACTTTATACACTTTTCGATGGTACAATATTCAAAATTCACAAAAATCGCTATTACAGCGCCCCCTACCGGCGAAATTTTTCCAAATTCAGGGAAAACCTTCTTCCTATGGCCAAAAACATACACAAAAAATTTGGGTCAATTCTAAGGATAACTTCATACACTTTTAGATGGTTACAATATTCAGAATACACAAAAATTGCTTTTACAGCACCCCCTACCGGCGGATTTTTTTTTTTTTCAAATTAATGGAGAACCTGCTTGTCAAATACTATAGCCAAAAACTTTTTAAAAAATGTTGGTTCAATTCTATGCACAACTTCATATAATTTTTGATGGTACAGTGGCGGCAC
This sequence comes from Maratus speciosus, assembly GCA_963932465.1. Classification (NCBI taxonomy): domain Eukaryota; kingdom Metazoa; phylum Arthropoda; class Arachnida; order Araneae; family Salticidae; genus Maratus; species Maratus speciosus. The sequence continues at coordinate 536,296,415 of OZ010786.1, read as the reverse complement.
ACGGACATACGGACACACGTACAGACAGACAATCATTTTGTATAAACATGATTTTTGTGATCTCTGACCCCTAAAACGTGTAAAACCGTCGAACACCGGAAGTCGAAAAAATTACGATTACAATACTTTCTTCTATTGAAGATAGAAGAAAATAATAATATGAAAAATGCAAGTAAAAATATCTTGTCGAATGAGTCCAATTCAGCTTGAATTTTCTTAAAAATAAATAAGTATGAAGCTGATATAAATTATTTGACATTTCATATGAGACAACAGAAATAATAGTTTTTAAATTTCTAAATTCACTATTACCTATATCATCGTAATGCTAAAAACCAAATGTTAAATAATTATGATTCATTTATTAGATTATTTTATAATTTATTGTTATTTTTATCCGACTGAAAAGAAGGGTTATGTGTTTCACACGTATCTGGGTATGTGGATTTCTTTATACCCTCGAAACATCCCAACGGCTGGATAGATTTTAAGGAATGAGGTCTCTATCGATTCGTCGTAACCGTCCGATGGTTATAGACTATGTTTTGTTTTTATAAATTCAAAATGGTGGCCGTAAAAATGCAAAGAGGCGGTAGAGACGAAAAAAAATTTTACGCACCATATTGACTGGCATATCATTAGATAGGTCTTACAAAATGAAGACGATGTTTCATTGACTATTTTACAGTCAGAAGCTCCATTTAAGTATTATACAACCTGGAAGTTGTGTAGGTAGGATCTCTAGCTTTACTGCAACTCTAACCATCATAGACATCTATAGGCCTCATCAAAACAGTGTTTATAGATAGGAACTAACAATTAAACACAATTTAAAAGTCATCAATACAAGTAATACATATATATATATATATATATATATATATATATGTATGTATATATGTATGTGTAAGTAATATAAAAAATAGTTTCACATTGATGAGAAATAATTAATTAGTTCGCTTTTTACGCAGTCGAATATTTTGATTTTTTAAATTTAATTGATTTATTCTGTTATTGTTGGCACGTCATGATCATCTAAAACATATTTTAATAAAAAAATTGGCACGTGGATTTGAAAAGGTTCGGCATCCCTATTATAGGTTATTAATGTTGTTTACAGGATTTTCGGTATTGAAAATGAAGTGCCTAGCATTTATGGAACGTTTACCGTGACACATAAAAATATTCATATTGTATTATGGCCTGTGAGGCAAAATTGTTTCCTATGTATTTTAATGTTTCCATACATGAAACATGATGAAAGTTTTATGCATAACAGAGTTAGATATGAACATTGTTATGAATCATGCTTTACTAGGAGTACATAATAAATAGAATTTATAGTGCGTTTAAAGGGACACACAAAAAATGTATTGCCTAAAATACTGATTAAATTCAGCATATGGAAAAATGAAATTTCTTCGTAAGTCTCTGTTAATGTTAAATAGTGTTTCCCATTCTATGTGTGATGCAAGATTTTTCGTTCTTGTTTTATTTAATTTTAGAAATTCTTGATAGATTTAGATAGATTTTCTTATTTTATGAAAATTTTGTATAATAGAAAAACAGATTATGGCTTATTTTCTAGAAACAACGAAGCAAAAAATATTGTGCATTTTCCGTTTCAGTGTTGGTAGGTCATTGTAGTACAAATAATGATTGTAAATGAACAAATATTCGGAACACTACTTTAAAAACAAACATTCCGTACCCTTAAGAGCAGATTCACTAGAAAAGGAGACGTGATTCGATCGTTGATACGCACACCGGGAACCAATAACATCCTAATAGCACTAGCAAAACACTTTGATAAAATCGGGAGTATGCTGTAGTTAATACTCAGCTTAACAGCTGAGTACCACCATTTTTTCCACCATTTGTTCATTTCTCACTTACCCGAAAACATATAGAATTCACCAACATAACTTAATGAAAACATGCAATAAAGCTAATATTTTTATAAATTACAGGGGTGTTTAGGCAACCATACTGGCTGTTACTTGTTCGTGTTAGTAATGTAATCTTTAAGCATGTACAGTCGTGGAAAAAAAAAGTAAACACCCCCTACTAACTCCGCAACAAATTATCGTAGAAGAAAGTTACTGGTACCGAGCGATTGGAAGTAAAGTCTACTTTTAAATGATGTATATGAAATTTTCTTAGGGGGCCATCTACATATTAAAACGAACCATAACTTTGTTTTTTTCAATAGCAATACCCAATTCTGACAGCATAAATGAACTCTACACCCTTCAATTAGCCTAAAAACAAATTTTTATGCAATTCGTACCATAAGTTTCCGAGAAATTAATTATTTTAAAACGAGCGTATTTTAAGAGCTGTATCCAAATTGAAGTTGGGTACTCCATTGCTAACCGAGAGAGCCCCCTTCTTGATCAAGGCACCTTAAGCAGTCAATGAAGCCTGTTAGATAACAAGGCAGCAGAAGAAATTTCAAAATATTTACTTACTTCTATCATAGACGGCCCCTTAAACCATCATTTTGCCGTTTTTTAAGCATAATTTGAAAACTATTTGGAAGAAAAATGCGAAATTTTGGATTTTCATAAAGCAGGACTTAATAAATCTAAATCCATCAAAAAAATTGTAGGTTTCAATTCATAATTTTTTCGAATATTAATTTCATAATTCATATCACAAAATTATAAAAATTGCAAATCCAGCGTATTTATGTTTGGGCACATTAGTTCTATTGCTACTCAAAAAATTAGCACATTAGAAGCATAATTTAAGGAGATATAAATAAAAATATGAAAATGTAATTTAACATTAGAAGCACTAAATTTTGAATGCTTATAATTCAAAAACTTATCGTTCAAATCACTTGAAATTTGGTGTCTAGGCATAGTTTGAACCGCAGATTTGAAATATCACGTTAAAGTTGGGTATTGCCATTGAAAAAAATGAGGTTTGGGTTCGTTTTAATATGTAGATGACCCCTAAGCAAATTTTATATACATCATTTAAAAGTAGACTTTATTTCAAATCGATCGATACCGGTAACTTCCGTCTACGATAATTTGTTGAAGAGTTAGTAGGGGGTGTTTAGTTTTTTTTTTTTCCACGACTGTACATTCTCCTCAAATCATAATGCTCATTTTGTGAAATATTATCTTGTTAAGAGACGTAAATTTCTTTAAAAAAATCAAAGTATTTCTTCCATTCGTAAAAGTGCTTCTTAAACGTACTACCAATACTTTTACCATTTTAACGTTATTTATTTATTTATTTATTTATTTATTTTTTTTTTTTTGACTGTGCACCCAGAAAATACATTAAAGTCATAATGATTGTTGTGTTATTAGGTTTTTTATAATCGGAATGTTTATTATTATGCATATATTGACATAGAGTGAAAAGTCGCAGGACCAGCAATGAAAACAAAAAATTGTCAAAAAACTTTTTATTCTTCAACATATTTGCTTCAAGAGTGATATATATCTGCCAACGGTAGTCTAACCTTTAGTTATTTTTCATGTTGTACGATTTCTAATGGGCTACAAGATATGTATCAGTTTTTCTTCAGACATCCTCATTTGACGCACATCTCTTTCGTAAGGCGGCTGTTCAAGTTAAAAAATTATTAATAGCAGAGGGTGGATAGGCCTAGAGAATAGGAGAGGTGGAGGAGGAGTTCGTAGTTTAATTCATGAAATTATGCCACGGATGTGTGAGACCTTGTGTTGAATTGGAAAAACCGAACATTTCTCCTCTCCATATGTGGTGTTTTTATTTTGATTCCTTTGTTCAAACAATCCAACAATGCTGCATAATACTCTCGTATGAGTGTTTTCCCTTTCTGAAGATACTAGATAAAATATTATTCTACCCCCCTCCTAAAAATACTGGCTGTGACCTTTGCAGCTGGTTTTTAAGTTTTTGGTCGCTTTGGGCGGCTTACCTCAAGTTTCAACCACTCTGGTGACTGAACATTGGAGTCAAGTGTTTAGTGATGTTTTCCATCCAGTGTTACAAATAGGCAAGAAAACCCATTTTGATTGCGCTGAATAATCAAAATTTGAGCTGTGTATTATCGAAACTTTGCAATATTGGTCGTTTTTTATCTATGTCTCAACACGTTGCTAGTTTACTCAGAAGTATGAAACATTTACTTGTCAGATAACATAAAGTTTTAGAAATATTCTCTTTCGGAGGATTTTCCTTAATATCTTCTTTTGTAATCTGATCACCTGCGAGTTACCTAACGTCTTGATTGATGGTTATTTTATTGTACTTTAGAGACATAACTTTATTATCATTGTTGTTATTTTGGGTAAAAATGTAACGCAATTTCGTAAATATACTGATTTTTCAAATTGTTTTTATTTGTAATATGTAAAAAGAAAACCCCTTAGATGTCTTTTTGCATAATATATATATATTTATATAAATCTATATAATGTATTGCCTGAAAAATCTAGACTTTTTTTTTAATGGCATCATTATACAGAAGGATTCTAATGTTTGTTAATTACCTTTTTATATATACATATTAAAATTTATTAACAACCTTTCGCTAGTTTACGGTGCAGTTTTTTAGTAAAAACGAACATTGTTCAGTTAGTAAGCTTATTTGATATGACATTTTCAGATCTAAAATAATCTGAATAAATAAATCGGAATTCAGTCGTAAGAAAGATCTTGGGCAATTTTTCAACTATGAAAAATATTTATTCTTTTGTCAGATTTGTTACCCTCCTTCAGCTGAAATGCCTCATAAATCTGTCGTTAATGGGGCATTTATTCTAAATTTATGGGTGTAATAGAATATTTTTCGTACTTAAATTAATGATCCCATCAGTCTTCTAATACATATTTTAGTAAATCTTGAAGTTTTAACAACGTGGAATTTTTGCCTTTTGCTGTTTAGAAAAAAGTTAATAATGGGAAAGGTACTAAAAAATGTTGTTTATCTTCTGCTTTACGAAATGCAATATCGTTATTTTCAGAGGCCATTAGCATATTTCTAACTCCGAAGTACAGTTTTTGCAATTTTTGAAAAAGTGTCTTTAACTATTTTTTCTTGATTTAAAACTAAGATAATAAGGATTATTGATTTCCTTTAATTTTCTTTTTGTACAGCAATGCACCTACCTATATTTTACTCCAAGAGTTTGCTACGAAGTTTTAAAATTTTTAAAAATCTACTTGCATATTTATTTCGCATCATGTTCAAATATACTGTGATTTAAAAAGTTAACAATAAATGCATATCTATTACTGAAGATGATCCGTGAATTTTAAATTTTGTTTAAAAAGAGAATAATCGACATATTTGCCCTTGTTAATAAACAAAGTGCATTTTTTTAAGTGTCTTTAACTATTGTTTCTTGATTTAAAACTAAGATAATCTCTATTATTAATTTCCTTTTTTTTATTTGTTTTGTACAGCAACGAATCTATCTATATTTTTCTCCAAGGTTTTGCAACAAAATTTTAAGATTTTTAAAAATATACTTGCATATTTATTTCGCACCATGTGCAAGTAAACAGTGTTTTAATAAGTGGACAATACATGCAAACCGAACAAGGAACATGATCCCTGATTTTTTGTTTAAAAAAAGAATAATCCACATACATGCCCATGTTAATTATATAATGCTAATTAAAATTATAAGTATTAAAATGTGCGTAAACGATTGAGTTAAGCTAATGTCAAAACGGATCAATTACTGTCTTTTTTATATTTAGATATAGAGATTGATTATAAACCAGAAATGGATATAATCTAAGTTTTATATATTTCATTCAGATACTTTTCTTAATAATTCAAAATTCCACTATTTTCATAGAGAATCATATGATACTTTTCCGGTAAAATTTAACAATTTGCCGTTGTAAAAAAAAATCATAACCTGGAATTATAAATTCTCCGGAAAAATTAATATTCAATTGAAATGTTTTCATGTGAAAAGTGAAATTGAAATAAAAAAATATACGAATGCAAAAAAAAAAAAAATAATAATAATAAAATGGATATTATGTCATAATGGAAATTATAAAATGTTTCTTAATAATACAAGGTGCATGAATATAAGTTAGTACGAAAAGCAAGCGATTATGACTTCACACATGAAAAATAAAACGAATTTGATTTGGTGTTCACATAAAATGGTCTTCAGCTATGGTATTAATTCTTATTATTTAAAGAATATTATTAATAATATCTGACGGTTTAACGTCTGACCACCACTAATATATAGATTTAATTTTTAATTTTAATTAAATAAATTAAAAGGAAATGTTTGAAAAGGAAATCCATAATATAGGGTAATTCCGGGATTTCTGCCGCACATTTTTTTGAATGTGTGCATAGAGTCCCATGGTGGACATAAAATAAAAAAAAAATCATGCTGTGATATTTAATGTTAAATCTACAACGTATGTATTACGACAAAAAAATTCAAAAAAAAATTATTAATATTTTTTAAAAACTTTTTTTCTAAAACATTATACTGCGGCGCGTCACCCGTACATTCAGGCTGAGACACCGCACTTGTGCGGTAGTTATGCCGCGCTTGTAATAAGAACAAAATGAAGTTACAAATAAAAATATTAAAAAAAAAACATTCATATCTGAACTATAATCATGGATGCAATAACAAAATGAAACTAAATGAGTACAATGTAACGTATTAGTAGATTCAAATTACTAATTGTTGCCTACTTTCACTATTAAAATTATCGAGTTATTTTTTTTACATTAAATTTTCATTGTTATTTCAGCAACAACGAATCATCAATGCATTAGAAAGGGAAAAGAAAAAAAGTAAAATTGTGTTTACATAATTTATTTGTTAACCCTTTCGGGACCGGTGGCTTTTACACAAATTTTATTCGATTGGTACCACTTTTTTAAAAGAAGTTACCTTTACTTAAATAATCGTGAAAATGCTCGAATTAAACAAAGCAAATATTACTTTTATTTTTTACTGGTGCCAGAAACAAATTTTGTAAGCTCTTTATGAAGGTGCTTATATGCACCTATGGTCCCTAATGGTTAAGAGATCGACTTCAACCTACAGAAAAAGTGTCGAAAAAGTACAGTTCTTATGTAACTAAATTTAAACACATGATGCAACGGAGGTAATCACACTCCCTCTTTTTTGGAGTAGTTTGCAAAGAACGCCTGCGCTACGCGAAATCCAATTTTTCTTTATTATTATCTTCACATGCATCTTTCTTGCCCTTCTTCCTTTTTATTTTCCCTTTTGGTTTTAGTAAACTTGATAACATGCCTAACATGGTTAGTCTGTGCAAAATAAAAGGAAAAGTTAATAACAATTAATCATCCCGTACAAAAGAAACTGCGGCATGTATACCAAAATAGCAGTGCGGCATGTATCCCATTTGCATGGTGCGACGTCGGCCATCACAGTTACCTTCCATCGCTAAGGGGAATGGCGTAAACATACACACAGTACTCTATACAAACGCTACACTTAGTTTTGACTTTGAAATCATGCATGCATTTAGTAGTTAGTGTATAAAAAGTATTTAAACATGACGTGTTTAAAAGTTTGGGCAGTGAAATCATGCACTTACGTCAAATTAAGGATTGTACTTCTACACGTAAACATTGAACTGGAATTCACGCTATACACTGGTTAAAATAATCTCATTGCGCAGCTATACTGTGCGGTTGACGACCATCTATTGATAATTACAAGAAATACAATGGGTGCGGCATCTATCCCGTATGCGGCGACTCTTCCGGAGTTACCCTATATCAATAATATGTACCGCAAAATTATCTATGTCAAAAATGACGTCATGATTATCGGGAAATAGTTTGTTTAAAGTCTAAAAAAATAACTCGATTGACTGAAAAACATATTGTTGATGTTAATATTTGATGCCGTTCTTTTCCGAAAATATGAAAAAAAAGTACTTTTTTTTTTTTTTTTTTTTTTTTTTTTTTTTTTTTTTTTTTAAGAAGGTTGCATTTTTGTTAATAAAACTGAATTATTCAATATGATTGTGCCAAAGTAACGGTATAGGGTTTGATTTTGACATTTTTATTATATTTAAAGGAGTTGTCATTTTTTTTTTTTTTTGTAAGATATTTTTTCTGTAAATTTATAGGAAGCCAATACATAAATTTCATACCAAATAACCCATAACATGCCCTGATGCAGTAGAATTCTCCCAGCTTTGTTTTTCCGTTTTATGAAGACAGATTGGTCGAATTCCACGATTTCACTTCTCCCTCCTTTTTTCATTGTTCGCAGTTTTATTTTCGCCATTGCTTATATTATTTGCCACAAAATTTCTCTTTCATATTATTGCGTTATGTCAAGGCCCCTATAAATAAGAAATACCGTATCGTCTACTATAAAATGTGGTGAAGAGTTTATTATGTATTTTTTTAATTACATGAGTGAATTGTTTTGCTTAATTAATGAATTTATCTTTATTTTAATGCTAAGTGAACGACTTCACGGGTAAAGCTTGTTTTATATATACTGTTAATATTACATTTATACTTTTAAGAAGTCAAAAATGCATTTAAATATTGAATAAATTTAAATTTTGCTTACGAATATAAATTAGTTAACTGAATATTAAAAACTTTTCATTTTGTGATCTCAAAATTTATTAACTATTTTTTTCACGAGAAAAAATATTAAGATTTGAAAAAAATTGCTAAAAACCTTCCTAAACAAAATAAACAAATATATTAGTTATTACTTACTTCAAATAATATAAGTTAAAAACTTAGGGAAAAAATTATGTAAGTTTGATAATGCTTCTTCATGCGATTTTATTTTAACATCTTCAAAAATGCGGCGTATGTAAATAATATACATATTAATAAGATATTTTATATGTATGTTTTAGAATTGTAACTTATATTTTAATTATTTTTATCAGTTGAATGTAATTATTTTACTGAAATTAAAACGATGCCCAGAAGGAAGCAAATACAGTTAATATTACTAATATAGTTATTCGATATAGTGACATTTGATAAATAGTTATTCGAAGGCCAAACGTGAGATTCTGCAGTACTAAATAATGATTGATATACACGTAGCGTTTTACACGCATCATAAAAGTGCACTTAAACTCAAGCTTACTCGAATTATTAAAGCTACTGCAGTGTCACTTTACATCTGTTAAAGTAACGTAATATTAGAGAAATGTACTCGAAAATAGTTATAACGAATAAACGACTATATTAAGTGACACTTAGCTAAGTTCAATAATTAACACCAGGAGTTACAAATGTGTTGTGACTTTAAGTAGGTAGAGAATATTGATTCATTTTTAGAAGTAATTGACAGAGTAAATAGGGAAATAAAATTATGTAAAAAAATCGTAAAAATATGGTTACAATTAAAAAGATTTGTTTTTAATTGGCCCTTATGTTTATACGTATTTTCATATTGTGTAAAATAAAAATATGAAGTAGCTACAATTTATTAACGCTATAGAAGCAGGCTGACGCATTTATACGTCATTTATAAAACTATAGTTGCAAAATTTTAAATTCTTCCAGAATGTTTGAATACACTGTAAAAAAAAAAAAAAAAAAAACGACCAGTTTTCTTGTAGGAATCGGAAAAATAGTTGCCCTTATCGTACCGGAAAAATTTTCAACCCGGCTCGGAATAAAATCCGTAGAATCGGAATAAAATAAGTAAAATACCGTTTTATTGACTATTTCCTTTTTTTGTTTACGGATTTTATTCCGAGCTGGGTGGGAAAATTTTCCGGTACGATAAGGGCAACTATTTTTCCGATTCCTACAGGAAAATTGGTCGGATTTTTTTTTTTTTTTTTTTTTTTTTTTTTTTTTTTTTTTTTTTTTTACAGTGCAGTAATTTCTCGCTATTATAGAAGTTAGGAAAAAAAACACAGGCTTCCTGGGTTACAGAATATAGATAACTGCTACCTTATATATTATTTATGATATCAATTTTTTTTCACTGCACATACTAAAGGCACAACGAGGAATGTGGAATGCGCGTTTAGATTTCGAAAAACTCTGCAATCGACTTTTGATGTTGTATATTCATATATCGTTAACACGCGTTGTTTCATAAAAAATTGCAATTAATTTTTTAGAAAAGTATCAACAAATAATTACAAACTATGTAAGTTTCATAATATTTCTTTATGCGATTTTATTTTAAGATCTTCAAAAATGTGGCTTATGTAACTAATATACTTATTAATGAAATATTTTATATGTATGTTTAGAATTATAGCTTATATTTATATTAATTTTATGAGTAGGTAGTAATTATTTAACTAAATTATAAAGAGGCCCAGAAGGAAATAAATATAGTTAATATTACTAATATAGTTATTCGACATAGAAACAATTGATAAATAGTTATTTGAAGACCAAAATGTGAGATTCTGCAGTGCTAAATAATGATTCATATACTCGTAGCGTTTTACACGCATCATAACAGTGCACTTAAACTCAAGCTTACTCGAATTATTAAAGCTATTGCAGTGTCACTTTACATCTGTTAAAGTAACGTAATATTAGAGAAATATACTCGAAAATAGTTATAACGAATAAACGACTATATTAAGAAACACTTAGCTAAGTTCAATAATTAACACCAAAAGTTACAAATGTGTTGTGACTTTAAGTAGGTAGAGAATATTGATTCATTTTTAGAAGTAATTGACACAGTAAATATGGAAATAAATTTATCTAAAGAAATCGTAAAAATATTGTAACAATTAAAAAGATTTCTTTAATTGGCCCTCATGTTTATGTGTATCTTTATATTCTGTAAAAATTATTAAGTAGCTACAATTTATTAACGCTATAGAAGCAGGCTGACGCATTTATACGTCATCTATAAAACTATTGTTGAAAATTTTTAAATTCTTCCAGAATGTTTGAATAGTTATTTCTCGCTATCATAATGGTTAGGGAAAAAACACAGGCTTCCCGGGTTACAGAATATAGATAAAGGCCATCTTATATATTATTTATGATATAATTTTTTTTTTCTCTGCAGATATTAAAGGTACAGCGAAGAATGTGGAATATGTGTTTGGATTTCGAAAATCTCTGCAATCGACTTTTGATGTTGTATATTCATATATCGTTAACACGCGTTGTTTCATAAAAAATTGGATTTAATTTTTTAGAAAATATCAACAAATAATTACAAACATTGCGTTATGTAAGTTTTACAATATTTCTTTATGCGATTTTATTTTAAGACCTTCAAAAATGTGGCTTAAGTGAATAACATACTTATTAATAAATTATTTTATGTGTATGTTTAGAATTATAGCTTATATTGATATTAATTTTATGAGTAGATAGTAATTATTTACCTAAAATTACAAAGAGGCCCAGAAGGAAGCAAATATAGTTAATATTACTGATATAGTTATTCGACATAGAAACATTTTATAAATAGTTATTTGAAGTCCAAAACGTGAGATACTGCAGTACTAAATAATGATTGATATACTCGTAGCGTTTTACACGTATCATAAAAGTGCACTTAAACTGAGGCTTATTCGAAATATTAAAGCTACTGCAGTGTCACTTTACATCTGTTAAAGTAACATAATATTAGAGAAATGTACTCAAAAATAGTTTTAACGAATAAATGACTATATTAATTGACACTTAGATTTTAATAATTCAATAATTAAGACCAAAAGTTACAAATGTGTTGTGACTTTAAATAGGTAGAGAATATTGATTGATTTATAGAAATAATTTACAAAGTATATAGGGGAATAAAATTATATAAAGCAATCATAAAAAAGTTTGTTTTTCTCATAAAGTTTGTTTAATTTGTCCCCATGTGTATGTGTATATTTATATTTCGTAATAAATTATAGAGTAGCTGCTGCTTGTAATACTTTAGAGGCAGGATGCATCTATGCGTAATTTATAAAACTAGTTTTAAGAAACTCTAAGTCCTCCAGGAAAGTTAGAATAGTTATTTATCACAATTATGATGATAGCGTAAATATATTAGAATAAATTTAGTATTAAAATTTTTCTGGTGTGATATCGAAATTTCTCAATAAAAAGTCCGTCACATTTTGTAATACTGTATGCGGTCTGTATAATATTGGTTTGACTCACACATACTATTAGCATATATGTCATACGTACATCAGCATTTATGCAGGTTAAATTCATCTGCGATATTTTGGGTTGAGCGTTCTAGATGACAAATAAGATGCTATTGTAAAAAATGTCGATTGAGTTAAATGTGTTCACCAGTTCTCGCCCCTTTTAGCTATAAGCCCCACCAGTGGCTGAGGGGTTCTGCTCTCGAAGCTGGTAGACGAAAGGTGCTGGGTTCGAACCCAATCGCGCCCGTCGCCCTAACGGTTTTGGAGTTCTCGTGGTTTTCTTCGAAACCGTGGTTTCCCATGCGTAAATAAGGGTTAGGTTCCCTTAGAAAGACCCCCACGAAGGGCACTCCCCCCAGGGCCTATATCCCACGTGTTGATAATCGGCTGTCATAAACACAAACCAAACCAAACCCTTTTAGCTATATAGGTTGATCTTAAGAAGTTTAAGTCAAAAGTTGTATGGTTCGAAACCCGGCCTAGGTATTTTTTAACTCAGTTGAAAATCTCAGTTCGTATAAAGTACCTAGTTATACTTCTTTGTGCGGCATAAATAATGAATATGAAATTTATATAAACTGCATTATAAGAAAAGATTAAATATATTAAATTTTAGAACAAATATACTAATATATACGATTTAATATTTCTAAAAATTAATAATAATATATTAGTTTTTGAATTTCAAGCATAACATTTGGATGGATATTTTAATTTTCTTTAAAATCGAGGCATTTATTTTTATTATTACACTGAAAAATAAAAGCACCCGGAAAATTTTATATATTGTAAATGTAATTAATGAAATTTTATTTACAAAACATGACCAGCAAAAATTTTACCTACTGAAATGTCAGGGAATTAATTAAATGAATCTAGCAGAGATACTATAATCTCTTATGATGCTTAAACTACATTTAAAAAAATAAATTTGCATTATATACAAATGGAAATCTTTTCTGAATTGTCTTTAGCAACAATTTTAAAGAAACGATTTTAAAGAAGATTTCTAATTACTTAATTATTTAGTGGTTTTTTGTTGTTGAAGAGATTAACAAATTTAATGTCCTGTTTCTACTGGCTTAAAAAAATCTCATTGAGAATTGAGTTAGAACGTTTTACATAGGAAAGTTTTGTTTACTTTTTTATACATAGTTTTAGATAAAATAGAAACTTATGATGGATTAAAAAAAAAAAAAAAAAAAAAAAAGTTTATTTGAAAGTTTTTATTTTCTTTTAACCTGGAAAGTAATATTTAAACAAAATTAAATAATGTATTTAGATAATAAAATATCATATACATATATTTATTTGAAAATTTTTAACAAGATAATTTTTAATATTTACCAATTTTTCGAAGCTATTTTCAAGAATTTCCTTACAAAAAATTCTTCTAGAATTCTAAAAAATATATCTATATATATAATGAAAAAGTATCATAGAATACAATTATGTCCCGTTTTTCTATAAGCTAGTTTCACCAAATGTTATAGAAATAAATATCTGTAGAAGATCAATAGAAACGTCTGAAGATTTTCTATAAAATATTCTATAGAAATATTCGAATATATTCTATAAAAATATTTAAATAGCGCCAACACGCAACTGTTTCCATGTATACGTTTGAGAACCAGTATAAAATTAATGGAAACTCAAACCCCTTTTCACCACCTGCGTTGATTATCTTTATGTCCATCTTAAACATTCTGCAAAAAAGGTAAAGTAAAATTAAATGATTAGCAAAATCATCAAACAAAGAAGCTAAACTTAATTTTAGAAATCAGAAATCTTTATTTTAGACTAGATACAAGACTTTGAACTTGTTAGTCTGTTCAATGTCATAAACCAGTAAATTATTAAAAATTTCAAAAAGCATTTTTTAAAAACTTCTTATGAAAGCTTTCAAAGAAGTTTTCTATTTTTATATAATAGAGAGTTATTTTTCGTATTGAATTAACAAAACAAGAGCAGAACAACTGAGACTTAACAGTGTTGTTACTTTGAGGGGCTTCCTATCTTACGTCAACTTTACGACTAGTCTATTGATGAATGCCTTATAATAAATGAGCCATTGGGATAAGAAAGTCTAGCTGTAGTATAAATACTACGTAAAACGATTTTATTATAAATACAAGTTAAAAAATATATTAATTTTAGAAAAAGGAAATTTTTAAAAAACATTACAGTTAGGATTAAAGAGAAATTAAGTAAAGATATTAAAATAAAACAAAGAAGTTTATGAATATATAAACACGGTTAAAAAAAAACATGTTGTCGCATAAAGCTGGTAAGGGTAGGACGGTAAAGGGAGTGACAGGTGTTATGTCACAGTAAGACAGATGTTATGTCTCATAAAGGCGCTTGTGACTCTGAAAAATTTATAAAATTACTGTTAATATATTTTTCTGGTTTCATTGGTTTGATTTTTATATGTGAATAAGTAACTGATTTTCATTTGAACGGCAGAGGAAAGTAGTTCTCCATTTTAGTTGTTGTAACTATCATCATAAAATGCGAAATAAAGGCGTATTTTATTATTTTTGAATTGATAAAATATCAACAAATGCCATTTTTTATCGACTGAAAAGTAAATGATATTTATTTTTTTTATTACGATTTTATAACGAGAGGAAGAAAATAGAAGTAAGTAATAAAGCATGTTTTTCTATTATAATTGTTGTTTTTTTATGTGTATCTTCTTTTCTATAAGCATACTTGAAATTGCGTATGTACAGAATTATCACAAGCCAGTAAAAATTGAGGCTCACTCTCTAATTTTGCACTGGAAGCTGAGCATAAATGAAGCAGATAAATCGCATTTTTGGTATATGACACTGAAATTGCTCACTATAAGTGCGTTTAAATGTCGTAGTACTGCATTCTATGTACTATTTGAAATTGAACATCTAGTATAATGCAGACATATCCTTTTCATTAAAAAAAAAAAAAAAAAAATCATGAAAAGAAGGAATACTATCCTAAAGATGACGTCACTTTCAGTGAAACAAACATAATGTATATGATAATTGTAGATTTATTTTATTTGCATGAAAAAGTAAATTTCAATTCAAAAATTATGTTTATGTATTAGTACAAACATCTTCCTCTTCGGAAGTTATCATCAGTAAACTGTGACGTAAAGCCTTTAATTTTATGCAATAAGAAATATATTTACATTAAATACTTCGCCATTTGAATGGATTTATTACATTTTCCTTTCGGTATTGGGAAGGAACTGGTATATATTAATGTTTCATGAGCCAAACAAAATATGTATTCACATTTATATAATTAAAGTGTTTTATTATGATTGCGTGAAAGTAACGTCATTATTTTTTATTTTAGTTTTGACGATTTATGGGTGCTAAGGCACACAGCTCCATACTGAGATTACCGTATTTTAAGGTATGCCATTTTCTTTTTAACCCCCAAATCCCCAATGTTAGCACAGTCGATGCCAGGAGGATCTACATGACTTTAAAATAACCAGTAAAATACATAGTGTGTACTTTTATAAATTTTACACAAATGCAACATTCGGATTTATTATTACATTTTTTATTTTATAAAACACATATTTTTTAATTATATGAGAAATAAAAGCTACTTTGAGATAAGCATTTATTAAGAGCTTTAAAATATTTTTCGAAGTTAATTTCTGGTTACTTAATAATTTACTAGCTTCTATTATTGGAGAAATATATAAATCAATTGACAATCTGAGAGAAAGTAATTTACGGTTCCAAAATTTAAATTAGCTTTTTATTTCCCATATAGACTACTTTAAGGAGAGTTTTAAAAGATGTAGGGCTATCTACGATGCATTTATTAAAATTGCTTTATCTAAGTATTTCTATTTTCTTCTTCTCATAATAAAAAATAATGATTTAGTTTTCATTTAAAACATTAATGAACATTAAAAACATTAACGTTTCTTGATATTTTATCATTTTAAAAATAATACAATTGGTCATTTCTATTTTTTTTTTTTATGTTGGTTATAATAACTAAATTGGTTGCATACATTCATCTGCCATATATTCACACGCATAAATAAAATAAAATAAAATAAAATAAAAGGAAATAAAATAAAATAAATTGAAAACAGAAAAAATATATAAACAGTCAGTTTATAAATTTTTCACAATTACTGTAATTCTTTCTCATTTTTATCACTGTAATGCTTTTTTTTTCTTTTTATCTCGATCCAAAAAATAACTCGACATTATCTAAGAATTGAAAACTACTTTGAAATCTTTCAGAAGAAGTTTAAAGAAATGCCTTTTGAAGTTCAGTTCTAATTCCTTTATCATTTACTGGTTTATTTGATTGAGCAGACTAACAAGTTCAAAGTCTTGTATCTAGTCTAAGAAAAATGATTTCCGATTGCGAAAATAAAGTTAAACCTTATTTGTTTCAGATTTTTTTTTAACTTTTTATAGAATGTTTTAGATGGACATTTTAAACCTATGGTGAATTTTTAAATACTTTTTTTCCCTATTAACTTCAGTTTTCGTCTCATAGTGATATGTAATTAACAAATGAAGTAAAATTACATTAATTATATTTATAAAAAGGGCTAAACAAAATAGCAAATATTTTATATAGCATTTTATTTAAAATGATAAATTATGGACGCACTCCAATGCATGAAAACAAACAGGAGTTTCTAATAAGTAAACATCTATGGTATGTTATAGATTCTATTACATCATTTGCCAGATCAAACCAATTTTGTTTACTAAATTAGGCAACAAAGGATATGTCAGTAATATTCTCATATCCTTAATTTTTTTCTTATTGTGTATCAAATGCTTTAAGAAGTGTTTATCCGTTAATGAAAAACTAACGGAATTGTTTGTAGTAAAATTCAGCAAAAATAAAAACAGAGAAATTTGTTTGCACTTTTCGCGGCAATTTCTCGCGGAATTTAAGCGACTAAACAATATCGTCTGTTATTGGAATTTAACATTTATCATTTTAATTTCATAACAAGAACGCAAAATGTAACAAGAGGGATATCTAGGCAGTAATTTTACAAAACCTGCCGAGATTTTAAAAATCACTTTTAATGCAGTAGAATTTTTTTTTCCAATGACCAGAAAAAGTCTTTGCCCCCCAAAATAGTCTCTTTAAATTTGAGTTATATTTACTTAATAATTTACTAGTTGTTTTAGTTGAATCGGGTAAAAAATCCAATGTCTAATTTGTATTATGAACAGAAGAATTTCCAATTTAAAAAAAATAAGGGAGGATATCTTTTATTGATGATTTGTGTTATGTTTTATTTCTTCTAAGTTAGATGTAACATTTATGTAATATTTATCATTGTTAGATGTAATATTTATCAATTTAGGATTAAGATATGCTTTTATCTGTTAATTTCTTTTTATTATTATTATTAGTAGTAATAATATTTTAGGCTTTGAAATTCGTTATTTCCGTATTGAAAATTTGGAAATGATGACGGAAACTTAATGTGAATATATTAAAAAATATATATTTTTTATCTCGTAAAAGTACATCAAGTCACCGCCCATGAGTACATGGAAATAGATTACACATGCGCATTTTATATACATTTTTACATACACATTTATACATGCGCTGAAAAAAAAATAGAGATTAATATAAATATAAATTAAAATAAATATAAACATTCCTAATTACATATTCTTGTGAAAACTTTTGATATAAAACTGGAATGTATTCAATTTCAGATGGAGAAAATTAAGTTAGATATTTTGGAATTAAAACATATACAATTATACGCTGTTTTAGATGGAACACACTGACCGATGATATATTCTTAAATATGTTTATTTTTAAATTTCTATTTTCACTTTTTCTAATAGCAATATATACACACAGACCTACAGTATTATGATATAGCAACAAAAGAGGCAGATTTTTATATCCGTTACTTTTTATTTCAGTATTCTCCTATATAATAAACAAATAAAATAAGACTTATATTTTATATACAACAATAATAAAAATAATTAGTATTTTTTATATAAATTCACGAAAATGCATTTGTTAATTACTCATTTTTACAAAAATATTTATAATAGTTAAATTAATGAAACACATTTCTTTACATTCCGAATGCAGTAGTGTCTAGTATTTATTTATAGGAATAGAAAAACAGAAAAAAATCAAAAAAGAAATCTTGGCAGCAATTAAATAAATGATGCAAAGATGTCGTAATCCGTTTTATCGTAGTAACTTTCTATAAAAAATAGCCCTTCATTATGTAATAAACATAAACTTCCCTGAAAAGGCCTTAGAGGAAATTATATATATAAAAAAAAAAATGTTTTAGAAGTTGATATCTAACTACTTAATCACTTACTGGTTTCTTTTGTTGAAACGACTAATAAGTTGAAGAGTCTAAGAAGACTTGTTTGTAGTGCAGGAAACGAATTTCTTAATGAGAAAATTAAGTTAGATCATTTTTGGCTGAAAACTTTTCTTATCTGACCTTTTTATCTTTCACTTAGATGAACTATCCCCACCTATGAAGCAATTTTTAATTATATTTTTTTTTTCTGTTCCTTCATACTTATTTCTCATCTTGGCAAGGAATAATATAATGCAGTAAGATTTAGATTTTATACAAATTTAATATATTTTTTAAATATTCTGAATTACATAATATAGCATAATTAATCCATTTCGATTTATATCGAAAATATGTGCTAATTATTATAACTTTTGTATAAATATGCTAATTAAAACGTCCTTCAGATTTTGTATACTAATTTTACTAATTTAGTTTATCTGAAAGATGACAATTACTGTAAAACATGATTTTTCAAAAACGTTTATGCAAGTCCATTACAAAGGACTTTTTCACATACTATGGCAATATACAATGCATGTTTTTTTTATATTACGCACAACTACAATTCTAATTATGAACACTCAGATGATGAGACATAGTGCCTATTAGAATAATTTGAGAATTAAAAAACAATGCATAAAGATCCCGAACAAAGTATTATAGAAAATTTAAATCGCTTGAAGAGTTTTATTACAGATCAGATTTTTATACGTAGCCGCTTAAAACGAATTTCTCCGGAACGTCAAAACTGGTTCGGTATATCCGAATTTCGTTATAAAAGATTTACGACATTTGGGGATAAGTAAACATTTAAATGCTTTTAACTCTAAAATCATCTTAATGAATGTTTCAAAGGTATTTAAATAATTTTAAATTGCTCTTTTAAATACAAGCATCTAAATTCATATTAAAAAGTTATACCATAAATTTATCAAAAACATTTCATTATTGTGGTAGAATGATTTTATAGGAGTAGATTATACGCATAGCTTTACTTCAATAATAAAAAAAAACTGTCACTTTCGTTTGTCGTATCCTTCCAATATTTTTTATGTTTAAACCATTTTAAAAAAGGGGAATTGATGTTTTCATGGGCATGTAAGATCATTTTTTCAATGTAAAAATTTCAAAATGGTGATTGCGTTTTTTTCTAATTATTGAAATAAAAGTCATTAGTTTTCGAAAAATAGACAGATTGAGGACGCTATAAGCAAGGTCTCTTTATACATTAATTTATACTCGTAGTACACGAGTTGTTATATCCATTAAAAACTGTATTGTAAAATTTATTAAATAAAATGGGACTTTCTATCTGGTTACCTATAACTGTGGTCTACCTATATACCAGGTACGTAAAAACAGGACTCCTATGTACGCTAATTTTTATTTTAGCCTTCTCCTACATAATAAACAAATAAAATAAGACTTAATTCTTATATACAAAAAAGATAATAAAAGGAATAAGTATTTGTACTTATAAATTCAGGAAAAAGCCTTTCTTAGTTACTCACTTTTACAATGATATTTATAATAGTTAAATTTATGTAACACGTTTCTTTTCCTTCCGAATGCAGTATCTGACATTTATTTACAGGACTAGAAGAATAGAAAAAAAAAATTCGGAAATAAATCTCGGCAGTAATTAAATATATGTTGCAAAGATACTGTAATCCGTTTCATCGTAGTAATTTATAAAAAGAACAGCTCAACATTATATAATAAACATAAACATTCCTGAAAAGACCTTAGAGGAAATTAGATTTTTTTTTTTTTTTTTTTTTTTTTTTTTTTTTTTTTTTACAAGTTGAGCTCTTACTACTTAATCATTTACTGATTTCTTTTGTTGAAATTACTGACAAATTGAAGAGTCTAACAAGAATGAGAAAATTAAGTTAGATCATTTTTGGTCGAAGATTTCTTTTATGTACCATTTTTATTTTTCCCTTATATGAACTATAGCGACCTATGAAGCGATTTGTAATTATGTTATCTCTCCAACTTCATATTAACTTCTTCCCTAGATAATTAATTGTAAAATTCTGTAACATTTAGATTTTATATAATTTTTAATACATGTTTTTAAATATAATGCATCACGTAATACACTATGACGCAAAAGTTTAGACAATGAAGAAATTCTTACATACTTTGAAAAATATTTATTCAATTTTCAAATCACTGCTTGAAATTAATGTGCTGTACATATAAACAATATTTATAACAAAGAAAAGTAGAATTGTGCATATTGCAATAAATTAAATGGTAACAAAAATAAACTGCTGTCTCAAAAGTTTAGACACAAATTAAATAAAATCGAAATAAACAATTTTTAAAACCTGGTTGCGCATCCATGCTTATGTATTACGTCATATACACGAGATTGCATGGAAGAAACTAAATCTTGCATAGTTTGTGGATCGATATCGTACCATGCATTCTCAATAGATGTCTTAAGTTCCTTTTCAGAAGAGTATTGTCTAGCGTTGCTATAAACTTTGCGACACATGATGCTCCAAAGGTTTTCTATAGGGTTAAGATCTGGGCTACATGCTGGCCAGTCGAGAACTCTTATATTATGGGAATTAAACCAAGATTTTGAATGTTTTGCAGTGTGAATTGAAGCATTGTCTTGCTGAAATTCCCACTGAGGACCCCCTAGAAGCTCAGCAAATGGCAGTAGGTTTTCTTCTAATGTCTGTGTATAATGCTGTGAAGTTTGACGACCACTGGTGAAGGTCAGAGATACTTGTCCATTATAGCAAAAGGCTGCCCAAACCATCACCGAGCCCCCTCCTTGTCTGCGACAAAAATAACGTCGAGGTTCCTTCCGCAAGTCATGCCAATACGATAAACAACCATCTGGACCATCCAGATTCCACTTTTTTTCATCGCTAAATATGACTGACTGCCATTTCTCTCCATATGACATATGCTTTCGAGCCCACATAAGTCTTTGTAACTTATGATATGGTTTCAGAGCTGGTTTCTTCTGCATTTTGCTATAAACGATTGTTCCTTTTTCCAAAATTCGTCTACGAATCGTATCCTTTGATACAGAGAGTCCCGATGAGCTTTGAACTCCACGTACGCTCATTTGTTGAGTACTCGCTAGTCTTTGTATCAGGCGATCCTCTCGTACATTTGTCACACGTGGCCTCCCAGACCGACATTTTGCTTTATATTCGGAACCACTCGATAAAACTCGATAAATAGATTTTTTTGACCTATTAATCATAGCAGAAATTTCAGAAACGCTCTTCCCTTCAGCTTTCAACTGCCAAATCCTTGAAACCTCATTCACTTGAATTTCTTTTGCTCTCGGCATGTCGACTATGAAGCGCAATCGTTTGCAGAACTTAAGTACTCCAAATTTGTGACATCATCGATTCTAAATTTGCATATGCCAGCGAATATTCAAAGAAATTTAGAATAGTGTCTAAACTTTTGCGACAAGCACATTTGAATTTTTATGAAAAAAATTACTATTATAGCATATAAAACGATTGTCTTTTGTACATAGCATTTTAAATCAGTTTTTGAATATATTTACAGGTTTTTGTAATTCTGACGTCATAATTCTACATTTTAAAGCTGAATGACGTCATTGTCTAAACTTTTGCGTCATAGTGTATGGCATAATTACCTTATTTAGATTTACAGCGCAAATATTTTCTGTTTATCATAATTTTTGTTAAGTATGTCAGTTAAAACCTCCTTCATATATATATATATATATATTTTTTTTTTTTTTTTTTTTTTTTTTTTTGTAGAACTTTCTAAAAATTTGAGAATTATTTAATAACATTATTTTTCATAAATTTCTATGTAAGTTCATTAAAAGGGCTTTTCACATTTTATGGGAATATACGACGCATGTTTTTTTATAGATAGTGCACACAAATACAATTCTAATTATGAACACGCAGATGATGAAAAATAGTGCATATAATAATAATTTCAGAACTACACATGAATACATAAAGATCCCGAACAAAGTATTATAGAAAAGTTAAATCATTTGAAGGGTTTTGTTACAGAGCAGATTTTTATATACAGTCGAATCCGTTTATAACACATTCGGCTGGACCGTCAAAACAGGTTCGGTATATCCGAATTTCGTTATAAAGTATCTACGACTTTTATATGATAAATAAACCTCTAAATGCTTTTAACTATATGTAAGTATCTCAATGAATGTTTTAAAAGTATTAAAACAATTTTAGACATTTTAATTTGGTTTTTTAAATTTAAGCATCGTAATTCATATTAAATGGTTGCATCATAAATTTATCCAAAACTTTTCATCATTATCCTAGAATGATTTTATAAGAGTAGATACTCATAGCATAGCACTCGCTACTACTACTAGTCTACTCTATCACCATTTAAAATTTTTTTAATTGACAAAATGCTCTTACATGCACATGAAAATATTGATTCCGCTTTGTTGAAATGGTTTACATATCAAAGACCTCGGAATGGTAATAAAAATGAAATGTTTTTTTCTTCCAAATACAGCTATGCGTTATTTGACATTGACAAAATTCTAAGGCAAAAGATTAGAGTAGAATCGCATAGCTGTACTTGGAAGAAGAAAACCTGTCACTTTTGTTTGTTTTACTTTCCGAGGTCTTTGATATGTAAACCATTTCAACAAAGCGGAAGTAACATTTTCTTGTGCATGTAAGAGCATTTTGTCAATGTCAACTAACGTATAGCTGTACTTGGAAGAAAAAAACACCGTCACTTTTATTTGTCTTGCACTTCCGAAGTCTTTGATATGTAAACAATTTCAACAAAGCGGAATTAACTTTTTCATGTGCATGTAAGAGCATTTTGTCAATGTAAAAAATTTAAAAGGGTGATTGAGTTTTTACTAATTTGAAAAAAAAAAAAAATATATATATATATACATTAATTTTCGAAAAGTAGACATAGATCGAGGTTGCTATAAGCAAGGTTTCGTTATATCCATAGATCTTGAGTTATTTATATCCATTGACAACTGTATTATAAAGCATATTAAACAAAATGGGACTTTCTATCTGGTTAGCTATAACCGGGGACTCGCTGTATGAAAGGTTCTTTACAATCGAACTCCACTGTACGTTACTTTTTATTTTAGTCTTCTCCTACATAATAAACAAATAAAATAAGACTTATTTTTTATATACACAAATAATAAATATTTTTACTTATAAATTCCGGAAAAAAGCATTTGTTAGTTACGCACTTTTACAAAGATATTTATAATAGTTAAATTCATTAAACACTTTCTTTGCCTTTCAAATGCAGTGTCTAGCATCTATTTACAGAATTAGAAGAACAGGAAAAAAATTAGAAAAAAATCTCAGATTTAATTAAATAAATGTTGCAAAGATGCCGTAATCCGTTTTATCGTTGCAACTTTATATAAAAAAAAGCTCCACAATACATGGTAAGCATAAACTTCTGTGAAAAGGGCTTAATGGAAATACTAAAAAAATGTTTTTGAAGTTGAGTTCTAACTACTTAATCATTTACTGGTTTCTTTTGTTGAAACGACTAACAAGTTGAAGACTCTAACAAGACTTTACTGTAGTCCAAGAAAAAGAATTTCCGAATACGAAAAATTAAGTTAGATCATTTTTGGGTGAAGACTTTCTTTTATCTGCCCTTTTTATTTTTGGCTTAGATGAACTATAGCGACCTATGAAGCACTTTGTAATTCTATTTTCTCTTCTACATCATATTTACTTCTTCTATAGGCAATTCATAAATATATTCAGTAAGACTTAAGATGCATATAATTTTTAATACATTTCTATGCATGTTCATTATCAGGACGTTTTTTTTATATATTATGTAAATATAGAATGGATGTTTTTCTTTTTATAGATAGTACGCACAAATGCAAATTTTAATTATGAGAAAGAAGTTTATGAGAAATAGTGGATATTACAATAATTTGAGAACTGAACAAGAATGCTTAAAGATCCCGAGCAAAATTTTATCAAAAAGTTCAAATACGTAAAAAGCTTTATTCCTTTTTTTTTTTTTTTGTCTTCGTATGATAAAAGAGGAATTTTAAATTTTTACTAGATGGTTGAATCAAGAAGATATACAAAAGTATTTTTAAAACTTCACACAGAATATTCTATATGAATAATAAGATACTCTTAAATCGATTTTAAACCGTTTTACAATCATCGATATATATATTCTAGATTCCAGATTCACAATTCTGCCGGTTATATAGAAAGTTTTCAAAGTAAATCGATGATTATATAAAAACATATGCCTGGGTATGCTATTTTTTAAAAGTAAATAAAGAAAAATGTATTTATATTTTATTCAAGCAGTATTTTTATTTATGATATATTTCTTTCGAGTCCCTTTTACTAAGCTGCAAAACTTATGCATACGTATACATAATGGTAACAATAATACCTTACGCTATTTCGTGAAGTGTGTGTGTAATAAAATAAAAAAATGCAGCACTTCTATATCTTTTATATTTATGAGATGCATATTCGTCGCAAGTTGTTTTTCGATTTTAACATAACATAAACAAAAAATAGTATTAAAACAGATATTTAAAACAGTGTGCTTTTAATTCATATTTCTGTGAAATATACGAAATTCACATAAATTCCTTTTTTGGCGAATGGTAATTACGAATAATGTTTTTATTACATCAATTTAAATAGATTAAATTAGCTAAAGATCAATACATTAAAATTAAATGTCTCTTTGATAAGACAATTTAAATTTTAAATGGGAAAGTTTTTATGGAAAATATCAAATATGACACTAAAATAAATTTATTTAAAAAGCCGCCCTAGGCGAAAAGTTTGGTCTCCCTTAAAATTTATGTTTGGAAAAGCGTCCTAAGCATTGTATCATGCTACTATTATTCATAATTTAATGTACTTAGACTCACTTAAATATAATTAATATAATCCCTTAAGCTAATATTAGTATTTGTTTCATTAGCATATCTCAGTTTGTTGATTTTCTGTAAGCAAGTGATCCCTATTGGCTTTACTATGAAAATCTATGGTAATTTGTCGAAATATTAGAGATATTGCCAAATTGGCGTAACTTTTGGTGACCAAAATCGATCGCCAAATTTGGCTATAAATCGCCAAGTTAGCGTTAATCTTAGCGGCATTTGGTCACAGAACAGGGTCCCCTAGGGTACCCTCCCCCTTATAGGTATGGGAATGCATTAAATACTGTTCAGTAACCAATGAGATGCGTTTCATTCGGACGTTGTCATTAAACAATTTACAAATAATCGCGATTTCTGTGCCACGTACGATAACATAATATATATATATAGAGAGAGAGATTATTGTGTCTCTATATGGTATGTATTCAGTTTAAATATCAAACCAATTCTCATAACCAAATATATTATTTCTGTTGTCAACATCCCTTTTGTATGATTCTAACAAACAAAGAAAAATAAATGATGTATCATTTGAAATATTTTTGAACCGACTTCTGACATGGCTTCTACAGCCTCATTTCGTTAAAAAATGTTTTTATTATTATTATTATTATTATTACTATTATTATCATCATTATAATTAATAAATATTAAAGGGGCGTTATTTTCATAAATGAAATGGTAGGTTTTCTCAAACCAGTGTTGCCACAAAAAAGTTTTACACTATGATTATAGAAATGCAAATAGTAGAAAATAGTACAAGAAAATCAAATATGATATATCTTCACGTGCTAATTTTTATTTTATGATTAAAAAGCAAAACTGAATTTGAAATGTTTAGATAAATATAAACCAACGATTGACCAAAGCGTAGCTTAAGAGCTAAGCTTTGCTATCTAAGATTAAATTGCATTTTGTATGCATTAAATTTATTTTCCTTTGTTCCTTGTTTTTGCCGAAGCAATGGCATCATCCTTTCTGCCGTTAAAATATGATTGTTATTTTTTTTCTTGCGTATACCTTTTGAAAAAATTGACCCATTTTAAATTGGGTTTTTATTTAATATTTAATTGATCGACATCAGTTATTATTATTATTATTTTTTTTTTTTTGTCAACGACCGCTTGTATGCGTAGTGTAAGAAAGTACAAGTAGATTACGTAAATTAAAGGATTATATTCCAATCGGATATACACATACAATTCATTACGATTTACAAAAACTGTAAGTATTTATTTTTATTATATTCTATAATGTTGTTATATGAAGATTGTCGAATATAGCCAGCCAACTCAGAAAACTTAATACAAATAATATTAAGCTGTTTCATTCTTTCTTTTTTAATTAAGAACAGGGTTGGGATAACCGAAAAATAAATAAGATCATTAAATAAAAAAATAGAAATGCTTAATTATTCTATAAAAAGTTAAACTTAAACTTACACTACGTGCAAAACTACTTAAAAGATGAGACAAAATTAAAAAGATGTTACATTATTTTAATACCTTACTACTTTCAACTATAAAAACATAGTCTTCGTCAGAGAAATATAAGAAATACAATTGTTATTGACGTCTAATTTTCAAAATTGACGTAGATGGTGACGAAAGGAATAAAAGTGAAAGTTATTTTTTAGATCCGGAAAACATTGGGAAAATAAAACATGGATATAGGGCAGTAGAATATTACTCGTTTTATGATTATTTAAGCAAACTGCGCCAAATTATGGGACGTCATTGGATAAATACGTCATTGGATAAAACGTCATTACAAACAGTATTTTCCTTAGTAATAATTTCTATTGATTCGCGGATGATTAAATCATGATCATTCTTTGAGGGATATATAATTTTTGCGTCTTCGAAATTAACTTATATTTTGCTTCTGGTTAAGTCTTGACAGGGCTGTTGTAGGTCAGTTATACTTTAAATCTCTCAAATGTACTTTAATACAGACTTTAAGTTTACGTGAAGTCATTCCTATGTATTCGAGATAAATATTTTCTGTTTTCAGTGGAATTATATATACTCCAGAAACTTCATCTTCCGGGATCGGGTCTATTTTGGCACTAATTAGATTTTTCAATTTTGCTGGAGGAGTGGCGATTAAGTTTACGTCAAAGCGAAAAAGTGCATGTCTGAGTTTTTTTTTAATGTCCTGGTATGTACCTCATCTTGCAATATCTCATAGTACTCCGTGCAGATAATTAAATTACTAATGCAGATTTGAAGTCGCTGAATTCATCAAGTGCGTTTTTAGAGCAGAAGTATGGAGACGTGTTCTAGTGCTACGTCAGCGCGAGTTAAACAGCGTGCTGTTATCGATTTTTTAGCTGTTGAAAAAGTGACTCATGCTGAGATTCATCGTCGTTTAAAGATGATAATGCTGTTGACAAGTCTACTTTAAATCGATCCGCAGTAAAATTTTGCGATTGATAGCCTAGAAAATCCATAATTTTTGATGAAAATCGCAGCGGACGTCCGATCACTGCCCAGAAGATAAACATCGCAAACATGTCAACGATTTGATTCAAAATGACCGGCTAATCTCTCAAAAGTGTATCGCAAACCATATTGGAATATCCAAAGAACGTGTCGTATTCATTGCTGAACAATTGGGATACCATAAAATACGCAACTGTAGAGGCTCTTCGAAACCGGAAGTTAGGACCGATCCAACACCCTCCTCACTTCCCCTATCCTACGCCTTGCGATTTTTATTTTTTTTTCCTCTACTCAAGTGAGACCTCAAGGGGGATTATTACACTTCAGACGATGAGGTGAAGGCAGCTGTGAAGTCCTGGATTCGAGAAAAGTCGGAAGAAATTTTCCGTGACGGTATAAAAAAAATTTGTTACACATTGGGAAAAAATTGTTAGCTTTAACGATGACTATGTTAAGTATATGATAATAAAATAAGTATAGGATTTTGAAACTTAATATTGCACTTTAATTTACTATTCGCCCGATCTTGCTATTTGTTTTTATTCGTGTTCTACAAGCATATGTGCATTTCTTTTCAGCCTAACCTCGTATGTCTAAAAATGCGATGTTTATTATACTGATAGGCCTAGAAGCTTGAAATTTGGCATGGTACTTATTTATAATGTATAAATTTTCTCTAAGAACCTTTGAAAAAATATCTACATTAAAAAGGGATGAGCATAGCGAAAGGCGTTTTAAAAACTTTCTAAATAGCGATTTCTATGGAAATGTCAAAGATCGAAAATTGAAATTTGGCAGAGTATATATATAGAAGATGAAAATGCTCTGTGAGAAGAGATTCTAAAAAAATTCAAAATTTAAAAAAGTGAAATGAGCGAAAATCTGTCTAAAAACTTTCTCAATTATGACTTTTATTGAATCTGATGAAATACCAAACCAATTTCAAAAGTAATGGTGGCATATTGATGAAGATAATCCAAGCGTCAACACAGTCTAAATTTTATGTCGGCTCCGCTATAGAAAACTGAGGTCAGGAGCAAAAAAAATTCTAAAAATATTTTTACGGGATATTAATGGTGCTAGAAACTTGAAATTTTGAATGGTAGTTACTTATAAATGCTCTCTAAGAACAGTTTATAAAGAAATCGAAATTTAAAATTTTGGAAAAAACGAAAAGAGGTCTAAAAATGTTCTAACTTAAGATTTATATTGAATTATGAAAGATAGAAACTTTGGCATGATATACACTTATAAGTTGTTAAAGTATGTTGGTTTTCAAAAGATTCGATTTTTTAAAATTATTAAATGTGCGAAAAGTATTCCCAAAAATTTGTATATTAAGATTTCTATTGGATCTGAGCAAATTTGAAACCAATTTCAAAAGTAATATTGGCAAATTGAGGGTGACAGACCCTGCATATGGTTACTTATAAAATGTAAATGCGTGCTAAGAAGTTTCTAAAAAAAAAATCAGAACTTAAAAGGAAAACTGAAATGAGCTTAAAAGCTTCAAAATACATTCTAAATTATCATTTATTTATTTATTTATTATCTAAATTATCATTTAATTACTTTTATTTCTTCTCATTAATTTAAGACTTATTTTCGCCTAATGCAGTGTAACAATGAAGTATAGTCAAACTGTTCTTTATTTAGTATTGTTTGAACTATTCGTAGCAGTATTAATTTTTCAAATAGAAATAAGTACAAAAATATCACTTGGCATGTTTCAACTATTACGCAAGCAAAGCCGAATGTTTTGCTAGAAATACAGTAATTTTGTTCTCGAAGTAAGGCGAATGTTTTAAATAACTTTATGATGATAATTAATAAATAATTTCAATGAATAATTTTTATATCTGACGTTCTTTTTTATAATCAATATCCTTTTTAAACAGAGAAAAAGAAGCAATTTACTATTTCTCTTATATTCTGCAAATCCATTCAGTGTTAAAGGTAATACAAAGCAGACAGCTTAAAACATGATTGATGAAACATTACAAATTATATTGAATCATCTTTTGTTATGCATAAAACACCTGTGAATTCAATTCCGTAGGGATTTTCCCCGTATGCAATCATGCTGTGCTCCAACCCCCTTTACCGACTGACCCAATGATTTAGTTACTGAGATGACACCATTTCAAGTGTAAACGCTTACCCCCCACTATTAAATTTAAAACGGTAAAAAATTAAAATAGTCATATTAAAATATATATATATATATATATATAATTTCATTGTACTATATTTATTGAATATTATTTAAAAACCTTTATACATCTATCACATATTTATTGTTGTTATTAAACATATTTTCTATTAAATCTGTTAGTTTTGAATTATGAATGCTGTACATTCGTCATATTTACGAAACGCATTTTCTTGTCGCGTTTAGTTCATTTCATGGAATTATCAGATATTATTATTCGAATACTGAAAAATGAAGTAGCGTTATATTTATATATATATGTATAAGCCAAATAATAAAACTTGTCAAATCACTATTTTGAAAATTAAAGCATGCAAACATATTGTTGTTTTTGATCAGCGGATGAAAACATGATAGGACACCATTATTTTTTTTTTTTCAAAATTAGCAGTAACGTTAATTGAAACAATTTATTTAAGAAATTTTTGACAAAATCTTAGGCGACCATAGCTGTTAAACATATTCTTAAGTTAAACTGAGTGGCTTGTCGTGATTAATCAGAGCAAAACATTTCCAGTCCCATCTAAGTTTGCGCAGACGAGATTTATATCAAATTCGTAAAAACAGAAATAACTGCATTATGCTAGAGGGAACATCCAATAAGACTTGTATTGTATATCCTCGTTTAGTGTAATACCTTATACTATCACCTCTAAATGTCATGTTAGGTGCATTAACACTGACGTATTCGCGGATATCTCAAAGCTTAATTATTACAATTTCTTAGAAGGATTATATTTCTAACACTATCGTTGTCTATAAATTTACTTATATATATATATATATATATATATATTACCATTAATTAAACATAACCTACCACCGTCATTTATTATGAATTAAATCTGTAAGTATTAAAAAAAAAATAAAAAAAAAAAAATAAAAAATATAAGAATTATTATGGAAGAAAAAAGTGGACACCGACAAAAATTGAAAAGCTTATACATTGAATTACGTTATCAAGGGCACAGAATTCAATGATATAAGCTAAATGGTTGTTTTCTGTGGGAAAAATAAGCTAAAGCTAAAATTAATTTTCCCCTGTGCCCGAACAACCACTAAAATCAAGTTATATATTTGTAAACTTACATCTCACAAAAAAAATGAAATGTTCATAAAAAAAAGAAATAACCCCGACCACCAGTACCACCAGTACAACCAGTTTTATTCCTACATAAAATATTAAATGTCCTATATTAATCTTTAAATTTTTTAGCAAAAACTCATTTTATATCTGAAATTTTGTTTTAAAAAATTATATAGATTTAATTCTAATGAACATAATCATCACAATTATTTGAAATCAATGAACAACAACTGAAGATTCCTATTTTAATATTAAGGAATCAAAATATTCAGTTAAGACACATACTTTGTAATTCGAAAATATGTATTTTTTCAATGATGGATAAAGCAGAGCAAAATTGAACTACTTCAATTCCAAACACATATACGTGTTTCAAACGTGCAGCCTTTTTATTGCATACGCGAGATTGCTTTTACCCCGAAAACATTTCTGAAATGATAATTTTCTTTGACTGGAGTATTTTAGAACCACATTATTGAATAATATATAGCAAGTAACATACACTTTTAGGATTTAACATAAATATGCGTAGAGCATATGTGATGATTTTATATAAGGAAAGCTTCTGTTAAAAAAATATTTGCACAGTCTAAAAAATATAAAATAATATAAAAATATAAAATAAACAGAAACGAAAATATACAATACGCAATTCCGGGTAGTCCACGATTCCGGAAATTACTGTTTAGCCCTTTCGGCACTGCGGTGACAAGTGTGTTCTTTAATTTTAAAATGATTTAAACTATAAATAACGCCTTGTAGATACGTAAATCCTCAATGATCACATATGTCCATTCTATATTTTGACTTTTTAGTTAGTAAATAGCGCCATGTAGCTTTGAAATAGTTAAAAAAAATACGAAAGTTTAATTATTTGTGGACTATAAGAAAAAATCAGGGACGAAAGTGTTTGCTTTAGAAACCAATATTTTTTTGAGATTATAAAATATTTTTTTATAAACACATTTCTATTCTTTCCATTGATTTTCGGGAACGCTTCCGAGTAGATTTTATAAGATATTAATGTTGGTAAACAGGTGTGTGTCTGACTGTCTATCTATCTGACTGTGGCCGTAAAAATGTTTTTTACCCACAGTGAAGGGGGGTGGCAGAAGTGTGAAAAAAATTTAAGAATGCGGAAAGGGCGCGTTTTCATGCAATTAACGCAGATCATTAAAACATCAAAAATTACAATCAAGGAAAAAAAACACTTATTTCGCAAAACGAAAAAGAAAAAAAAAATACTGGAAATCTGGTTTTGATTTCTGACCGTTAACGAAAGATAATGATCGTTTCACTAATCGACGAAAAATTAGGAAAACTAATCAAGATATCGATATGATCATTTCATATATTTTAAAACATATAACTTTTTAAAGAAGGGATAGAGAGAGCAAGAAAATTATTAAAATAATTCCGTTTCTCCACTAATATGATTATTTTAAGCCAGATTTCCTATGCTACCTTCGGATAAATATTTTTTATAAGATATAAAAATTTGAAAGGAGAAAATTGGGCATAAAATGCGAAAGGTAATGTAAATTATTAAAATTCTTTCGTTTATTGCACTAAATATCATTACTTCTGGTCTGAATTTTTATATAGCGCTCGGATACGCACTTTGTATAGATAAGTAGATAAAGGGGTTAAAAAGCAGTGAACATTTTTTTTTCGCCCTCTCACTGGTACCAGGAGTTTTATTCCTACATAAAATATTAAATGTCTTATATTAAACATTTCAATTTTATAGTAAAAACTCATTTTATATCTAAAATTTTGTTTTACAAAATTATAAGGGGTTTAATTCTAATGAACAAAAACATCACAAATATTTGAAAATAATGAACAACAACTGAAGCTTCCTATTTTAACATTAACACATCAAAATGTTGAGTTAAGACCCATACTTTGTAATTCGAAAATATTTATTTTTTCAATGATGGACAAAGCAGAGCATAATCGAACTATTCTAATTCCAAACACATATCCGTGTTTGAAACGTGCAGACTTTTTATTGCAAACACGGTGCTTTCACGAGGTTGCTTTTATCCCGAAAACATTTCTGAAATGATAATTTTCTTTGTCTGGAGTATTTTAGAACCACATTATTGAATAATATATACCAAGTAACATATACTTTTGTGATTCAAAATAAATATGCGTTGAGCAAATGTATAAAGTTTGTATGTGATGATTTTATATAAGGAAGGATTGTGTTCAAAAATATTTTAACAGTGTTAAAAAAGACATATTTTAAATCTGCAAAAATGTAAAATAAACACAAACGAAAATATACTTATTTACTTATAAAATGCTTTAAACTGTAAATAACGCCTTGCAGATACGTAAAAACCTCATAATCATATTATGTGTATTCTATGTTTTGACTTTTTAGTGAACAAGTAGCGCCATCTAGCTTTGAAATAGTAAAAAAAAATGTTGACAAAGTTTTAATTTTTTGGACTTTAAGAAAAAAGTCAGGTCTCAAAGGGTTAGCTTTAGAAAACTCAGAAACCAATATTTTTTTGAGATTAAAAGATAATTTTGAAAAAACTTGTTTCTTTTTTTCACATTTATTTTCGGCAACGCTCCCGAGTAGATTTTAGAATGTATTAATCAGTTTTCGAAAAACTGGAGTATGAATGTTTAGGATACTATGAGTTCTCCATTAAATATTTTCAGCTGCAAAAGAGAATATATTCATACATCAGTAACAAAACAATTTATATTTCATTAATGTTGGTAAAGAAGTGTGTTGTTGACAATCCGACTATCTGTCTGTGGCCGCAAAAACGTTTCTCACCGAGGGCGCAGGGAGGCGCCGCAGGTGTAAAAAAAAGTAATTGATATTGATTCGAAAAGTACACATTTTCATGCAATTAACGTAATTATATATTAAAATTTTCTGTAAATTTACATCTCACAAAAAAAGAAATATTCATTTAAAAAAAGAAATGATCCCAATTTTAAATAAAAGTGAAACAAATATTTACGCTTTAATACTCTTAAGCTTTAGAAGCCTCAGAAACCAAAATTTTTTTTAGATTAAAAGATAAATTTTTAAATTCATATTTCTTTTCTTTTCGTTGATTTTCGGCAACGCTTCTGGAAAGATTTTATAAAGTATTAATCAGTTTTCTAAAAACTGGGGTATGAATCTTTAGGATGCTATCAGTTCTCCATTAAACATTTTCAGCTGTAAAACAGAACATATTCATGCATCAGTAATAAAACAATATCTATTTTATTAATGTTGGTAAACAAGTATGTGCCCGACTGTCTATCTATCTGTGGCAGCAAAAACGTGTATACAAAAAGTAAAGAAATCGGAAAGTGCACATTTCCATGCAATTAATATAATTATATAGTATGTAACGATATATCATGTAATTATATTTTAAAATTTTCTGTAAATTTACATCTTGCAAAAAATGAAATGCTCATTTAAAAAAAGAAATGATCTCAAATTTAAAAAGCAGTGAAAAAATGTTTACTCTTTAATACTCTTTAGCTTTAGAATCCTCAGAAACCAATATATATATATTTTTCAGATTAATAGATAAATTAAAAAAAATATATTTCTTTTCTTTACATTGATTTTCCTCAACGCTTCATAGAAGATTGTATAAGGTGTTAATCAATTTTCTAAAAACTGGGGATATGAATCTTTAGGATGCTATCAGTTCTCCATTAGACATTTTCAGCTGTAAAACAGAATATATTCATACATCAGTAACAATATATATATATAGTATTAATGTTGGTAAAGAAGTGTGTGTCTGACTGTCTGCCTATCTGTGGCCGCAAAACCGAAGGCGCAGGGAAGCGCCTGAGGTGTAAAAAAAGTAAAGAAGTCGGAAAATGCACATTTACGTGCAATTAACGCAGATCATTAAAAACTCATAAAAAATTACAATTAAGGAAACACTTATTTCGCAAAACGATGAAAAACCCCCGAATATCTAGTTTCGATTTCTGACCGTTAACGAATGACAATGACGATTTTACTAATCAGCGAAAATTAAGAAAACTGATATGATCATTTCAGATATTTTAAAACAAATAACTTTTTAAAGAAAGGGGAGTGCGAGCAAGCAAATTGTCAAAATCGCTACGTTTCTTCACTTAGATAAATATTTTTAAAATCATATGGGAATTTCAAAGAATGGACGGGGATTGAATTTTTTGGGAGGAGGAGGGTGCGATCAAATTAGTAAAACCTCATTGAATTCTGCATTTTAAAAAAATATATTTTTTTTTAAAGTCTGATTTTTCATGCAGCCTTCGGATATTTTTTATAACATAAAAATTTCAAAGATAGCTGCTGAGCAAATTATTAAAATTGTTACTTTTACTGCACAGAATATCATTATTTTAAATCTGATTTTTTATGAAGCCGCCGATATATTTATATTTTTTACAGCATATAAAAATTTCCAAGAATGGGGATGGGGTGAACAAATTATTAAAATTGTCCGTTATCGGCACTAAATTGCATTAGTTTAAATCCGATTGTTCATGCAGCTCTCAGATGTATATTTTTATAACATTTCAAAGAACGGCGGGATGAGTTTATGTGGGGGAGTTTACCAAATTATTAAATTTAAAGCTTTTTCTGCACTAAATATCGTTGTTTTAGCCCCTTAATTCTCGCTCCCATCAATATCATGGGCTGAGGTATAGTTCGTTATTTCTCGTGCCCATCATATTTCCGGGCTGGAGATTTATTGCTGGATAAAGACTTGACACAAGAAAAAAATAAGTGGCATTTCGTGTGAAGTATTTGAATAGTATCGTTTGGGTTTGGCTGTTGGCGCTGATTGTGATGTTGGGTATGTATTGTATGTTTCGAAATATGTCACATTCAAAATTTATTAATAATCAAAGTTTAAAGTGCATATGTTATTTCATATATTATTTGTAAAAAATTGTGTGATGATGATAAATAAAGTTCTAAGATGCGAAAAATAAAGGTCCTATTCGCATTAATTTATATGGTGTAAAATAAACATTAAGACACAGATTTCTCGCATGATGCTTTTTCTACAAATGTAAATTAGTTCTATAACATCTTTTTTTTTTTTTTTTTTTTTTTTTTTTTTTTCGCCTTAAAAAAAAAAATAAAATAAAAAAATAAAATAAAAACTAATTGCATATTTTATATAGAAACATTATAATTATTCAATTTCTGTAATAAAAAAATAGGTAATTTTTTGATGGTTTTTCCAAATATTAAGCGATCTATAAGGGGTTAAATATGATTTTTCATCTAGCATTTCGATACATATTTTTTATAACTTATAAAAATTTCAAATGCGTGGATTTCGGGCCGAATCCAAGAAATTATTGCAACTGTTGCTTTTTCTTCACTAAATATCGTGAGGTCGGCGTTTTCATGCATACAGTAAAATCTCAATTGATTGAAAAATGTATTGTTTGGAATTTTTCAACAGATTTTTATTTATTATGGTACACGTACCAAAGAAGGCCAAAGACTCTTTAAAGTGGCATTATTAGTAGTATATGTTCTAAAGAAGGAGATTATTTTCTAAGTACATGATTTAGCTTTCAAGTATTAACTTGAACAAGTACTTATTGTAATTACACAAAACAATACAAAGTAAATAAATTTTTTAATTGCGCATTTTAATTGTTGAAAATGAAGTAGTCGGTATATAAATTCAAAATATTGTCTGTTTTTTTTTTTTTTTTTTTTTTTTTTTTTTCTAATGAAGACATAGGAATTAAGTCACTCAAGGGCTGAGAAAGGTACATGTGTCTCCATTCAATCATGTCCGTACACCTTTTTTATCGGAATACTTCTTTCACTTTTACAAAGACGCTTATCTAAGACACACATCTTCAGTCAAAATATGTAATACAGTATTATAGAACTTATATTTTCCCTATATTTCCCATTCAAACACGAACAATTCGAAAAAGTTAAACAAATTCCATATTTATTTAACCCGATATTGTTTGTGGTTGGCGCGCATGTCAGAGACGCATGAAGCGTTAGGTATGCGCTGCCATTTGTCGTCGGAGACCGTTCTCTACAAAATATAGGGTGATGGCGTTATTAAGAACATGTCATTATTTGTTTCAAGTACCTTATAAATAAACTGAACTTGAAATAAATGCTATAATTATTTTAATTAAATGGTGATTAATTTACAACTGCATCATTCATTTCGAAGGTTAGCATATTAAATATATTAGATAAGCAGTATCAGTTACGAATTATATATAATTATTTTTTCAATTGTGCATTACAATACGCAGTTGTGCATTACAATGCACAATTGTGCATTTCAATGCGCGATTACGATTCACATCACTTGTTACTGTTTCAATTATGCAGTATTTAGAAGACGCAGAATTTTTCTCGTTTCATCACATTTATCCTAGTAACTTCTTTGTGCATCTGAAATAATAAACTTTTGATTGGAGTTTTTTTTATGCCTTTTAGCGAATAAATTATAGCGACTAATATACATTTGAGGATAGTTTTATATATATACGGTAAACAAGCGCATCGAATGTGTACGTTACTATTGTTTTTCTAAACAAGGATTATCCGCAAATGTATGTTTAGAATAAATATGTAAGAACACATTATGTCTGTATTATTATTATTATTTATTTCTCGGGTAACTGAAAATAGAATGTATTTTACATAATATAACACATTTTCTATTAGTCAATTCAATCTCACAATAAAATCTAATATTAGTCAGAAAACATTTTTCAAAAAAAAAAAAATAATAAATTTACATTAATGAGTATGAATTATTTTTTCTGCTGTCTAATATTCGAAATAAATGCGCTTTTTTTTTTTTTTTTTTTTTTTTTTTTTTTTTTTTTACATATACCACCATTTTATAGCACTATCATATAAAAAGTAATAGTTAAAGACATTCGGTTATATGTTCGGTTCCGAATATATTCGGTTATATATTCGGTTATTATAGCTTAGAGAAGTTTCATTTTTTCAATAATGCAAAAAATAAAACTTTTAGATGTTCAATTCAAATTACTAATTTACGTATCCTCCGAGCTGTATTTGTATAACGCACACTATATTTCTTCTCTTTGGAATAATCCCAAAAACTACTATTTACTTCTGAAATTGTAATTCTATTTGGACGGAGTCTTTTAGAATGAAATTAAGGAGAAAAATATGGCAAGTAAGACAGATGTTTCTGATGTCTCATAAATATGCGATAACAGGTGTATAAAATGCTTACGTGACGGCTATATAATGAAAAATATGAGTAGAATGAATTTGTCAGAAAGAACACTTGACGCTATTCTATAATTTTACTTTTGAAAATGTTCTACTACGCAAGAGCATAAATAATGATTCTATGTGATGTATATATAAGTTAAAACCTACGCTCTTTATAACTTGTATATGTGCATAAAATAAATTGCTGACTTTTTATTATTATTATGTCACTTTTTCATGTATTATCCAGTTAAAAATCCTACAGAAGTGTTCCTATTTATTTAAAGATAATTTTTAGAATAAACTATACAGACCTTAATTCATGAGAAAATTTTAATCTTAAGCCATGTGCAAAAACAAAAATTAAAATCAATGTAAAAACTATTATAGGTTAACGATAAATTTTTATCTTTAGCATTCAAAAATAATAAACTGAGTAATTTCAGTTATAGCTTGCAGCAATTTATTTTTGAATAATAAATAAAAAAGAAGTAAATTAAGCAATTTAAATTCAAACCCGACATTTCTGTTCCAAATCACTAGCATTATTATGTAGCACACAATTGAATTCTTTTTGTTGTATTCTTAACGAAAACATTTATTTATTTCTTAAATATAAATCAGATTAAATGGAGACTTTTAGAATCCTAATACGGAATTAAATGTATAAAGTTACATAGATTTTTGCGATGTGTCGTAAATATGTGGAAAACAAGTCTGAAAAATGTTTACATAACTATATACAGTAGACGCTCAATTTTACGAACCTCTTTTTTACGAACTATTCGTTTTTATAAACTGAAGTAACGGACCCGAGCAGCATACCATTGAACTAATATTACTCCCATTTACGAACTTTCAATTTTACGAACACATTATATGAGTCCCATCGGATTCGTAAAATCGAGCGTCTACTGTATAAGCAAAATCCAAAAGGGAAAATTGTGAAAATAAATGTGTTTGTGTATACTAAACAGACTTTCGCAAAAAGTTGAAACACGTTTAAATTTCTTATCTGTTGGAGATTTTTAAAAAAATAAACGATCAAGTACGAGTATTACTCGCACTCAGGGAGTTCCTTACAATAAATATATGAATTATTAACTGTATTATTTAAAAAAAAATCTTTGCTTAAAAAATAATAAGCCATTTTTTTAAACATACAAATTTAATTAAAATTAATCACATAAATACTGTGGGATTCGCTACTAGTTTGTAGATTAGACTATATTATATATATATATATATATTTAATCTCGTCCTGATCTATTTATGGTTAACTTAATTCGGTACTTGCAATAAGAGTAGTGCATATTTAAACGTCATTTGGAAGTTCATAAAACTAAATTCAGCGTAGTAATTACTACGGACACTGTAAACAGCTAAGATTATTAATAATCTTAACTGTTTACAGTGTAGCTAAAACAAGCACTTGTTCAAAGTTTAAACTTGGCATTGTGCTAAGCGCGCTTCGAAAGGAGGGCGCAAGTTGTAACGCCACCTTGGTCCGTGCTGCGTTTTTCCAAATAGGTTTTTAATTAACTTTAAAAGACACGGGAGGCGTATTGAGAGATCCACTTAATGAAATCTAATCGCGAATCCCATAGTATTTATGTGATTAATTCCAATTAAATTAGTCTGTTTTTAACAATTTAGCATTTATTGCTTTTATATTGTTACTGGGCCTTGTATTACACAAATACATTATTAAAAGTTGTTATCTAGGCTTTAAAAGGCGATGACTCATAGAGTACGCTGGTCCTGTCATTATGTATGTTGAAACAGCCCGTGTCTTTAAGGGTAAATATCTCGGCTAATTAATTACGATTTTTTTTCAAAATCATTATCAACAATGCCTTTATACTTCTGTTACGTTAGATACCTTCCAGCGCTCCTCAACACCTTTGCTGTAAGCCCTCAAATAGAAATTTATGTGCAACGGAAAAATGCGCTTTTCTCAAAAACTATGTGACCTAGAGTGATGGGTATAATATTCATGCAAAATTTAAATTAAAGTCTATACTGCATGTAATTTTTTCATAATTTCAGTTTCAGTAGATTTGGAAATAAATGGGGGTAGGAGATATTTTTGCACTACATTTTCGACGATTTCTCTTAAAATATAATACCTAAAATTAAAAGAAATGTATTTTTCAGTTCAGCGTTCCGAAATCTTTCATACGATACCCCATACGACATACAAAGAAAGATTTTTTTTACAAGAAACTTAATTAGCCTTTACATTTTTCATAAAAAAAAATATTTGTTAATGTTTACTAATCCGTAAATATGTAGGTGAATAGTCTTTATTATGTCCCCCAATTTGAACTTTCCACGTTTCACAGTTTACGAGTAAAATGGCTGTGACAGATGGACAGACAGACACAGGAGTGATCTTATAATGGTTCCCTTTTTAGTTTTTAAGTACGGAACCCAAAAAACAGTAGAAATCACGAAATGCTAAAAAAAGATAGCATGTCAGACAATTTTTATTAAATTGTCTCCGATTAACTTTCAAGACGTTACATCTTTTTACATCTTACACAAACTTTCTAGGCTAAAATACACAATTAGAAACATTTACATTTTACACGTCCTTTGTTGGCTAAACCAGACAATTAGAAACATTTTAATTTTACAGAACCTTTCTAGACTAGAACAGAAAAATAGAAACATTTACATTTTACACGACCATTCTAGGATGAAATAGTCTATTGGATACATTTCCATTTTACTGCAATAAGAAAATTACAAAAAATGTATTTATTTATCTCTAGAACTAAAGGTGTTATACGTAAAAATTGTTATTTATGTAATTATAAAGAATTTAGTTTATGGAAAAAAGATTTATCTTAACCTATATGCTATGATTATTTCAAATTATAGCTTTTTAGTTTACACGTAAACAATCCATTTATAATATTTGTACATTCAACGTATGAACACCAGTTATACTTTCAAGATACTTATTTTTTTAAAATAGTTTAAAAATGTGGAAATTGAACAATTTCGATTCAAAATCCATATCTCTTTTCGAATCGTTCAGCATTTTATTTTTCGCACGGATTTTTTCTTTCCTTTTCGTTGCATTTATCCAGAAAACAATTCCAGATATCTGAAAAGATAAATCTCTTTGACTGTAGTCTTTTAGAAAACCATTATCAAATAAAATATTGCCAGTGACTTAGATTTTTGAAAAAGCTCATAAATACGTTCTACGCAACTGTATCAAATGCGAACGTGAAGATTTTACCCAAACAAAGCTTGCGTGTGAGAACATTTATATATTAAAAAAATATCAGGAAACATATCTTTTATTCTATAGTATTACACATATGTGCTTAAAGCATAAGTATCGATAACGTATGTAGGTGTAGTGCATAGTTATAATGCACCGTAATATGTTATAATATATTATGAAATATATTTACATATATTTTAACATTTAATTTCATTTATTTATTACTTCTAGAAAAGTTCCTCCTTATTAAACAGGCCAAACACATTTTAAGTGTAATTTTAATTAAAAGATAATTATTAGACATAGTATATAGACCACAATTCTTTTGATGCGTTGTAGCTTAATTCTTTAAGTATCAAATTACGTAACAATAAATTACCCATATCATTAGCTATCTTCTTTAATGACTGAAGAAATATTTGAAAGACTTATATAGTTTTCTATTGAAACTGATTTAATAAATACGTAGTTAATGGTTCTTTTGTAAAATATTTACAAGAAAAAATGAATTAATTACTATTAAACTACTTTTAAAGCAATCCAACATTTTTTTTTTTTATATATAAAAACAATACAAATAAATGTATTGTGATCTGATCTGTAAATGAAAAGTTTCTTGCAGTTGAAAATTTTCATATAACATTTTTATAAATGATTGAGAAAATTACCACTTTATAAAATATTTAGATTCGACTGTTTTGCTATGCTTTCTAAATATGATCCAGGAAGTATTTTGAATGAAAAGTA
Organism: Maratus speciosus; assembly: GCA_963932465.1. NCBI lineage: Eukaryota > Metazoa > Arthropoda > Arachnida > Araneae > Salticidae > Maratus > Maratus speciosus. Next base: position 536,254,080 of record OZ010786.1, on the reverse strand, counting down.
AATTCTACTTTTATTATTGGACATATTAAAAGATATATATATATTAAATTTTATTTAATGAAACTAAAGTGTACCATCGGTGTATAAGAGTAAATCTTTTGAAGTCAACTAAGTTCTATAGCAGGAGAAATCATCCATTTATATCATACGCACATAAAAAGACTCAGTTTATAATCATAAATTATAGCTACCAGTTATTTATTTTTCCAATTATATATCAAACAGATGAAACTTTTTTTATTTCATTTCAAATCACGTATTTATGCTTCAGTCGTGATCATTTTTTATAGTACAACATGTATTTTTGTCTCATCACATTTATCTGAAAAAAAGTCTTCCTTTGTTTTAAAAACGAAGAATTAATTTGACTAGCCATTTTTAGAATACCATTTTTCAATAAAATATAGAAAGTAACATAGCTGTTTTTGATTCTTATAAATATACGCTAACTAAGTGTAGCAAACGCAGACGCTTTATTAGACGATTAAATTAGTTAAGTTAACGTTTTATGTATCCTAGATTAGATACGCTATTAAACAATCCACATTATCATTAAAATTGTATTTTATGTAAAAAAAAAAAAAAAAACATTTTGTAGAAAGATTTTATAGTAATTCAGTATTGTGAATGAGCTTAGCTTAAACGAAGTGTCATTACTGTTTTTAATGCCTGACGATTTGTTTTACATTTTCACCATTTATATTTATTGTTACAGTGTCAAACGTATTACTTGAGCATCAAGAATCTAATCTTTCTGATGTTTATTTATTTATTTTTTTATAATGTGAAAAGAAGATCAATATCAAGGTATTTCCATCAAATCACATATTTCAGTTTCACTCGTTGGGCATTTTTTTCTTTTTTTCCGCTGTCATTGATTTTTCGCTCAAAAAATATATATTTTTTAATATCTGAAATGATAAAGTTCTTTCACTCAAGTGTTTTGTAATCGTATAAAAAACAAGAGCATGGTTTTGCTGCGTTGCCTTATAAACATGAGACCAAACCAATGTAGCAAAAGTATCGATGACGAATATATAAAACAAAACCTTGTTCAAAGGACCAGACAGCACGTGTTTCTACACTGATCTAAAATGTGTTTTATCCTACCTTGAACTCGAATCTGTTGGATAGTTGTCGAAACTAGCCTACATTGTTCACTTGACAGCGAAGAAGTATTGAAGTATAGGGCATGTTTATTTATTTGGCTGCGAACAAAAACCGTCAGAGAAAATACGCGTAGAAAAAATAAAAACTTATCTAAATTATACACGTATTTCATTTTTATTTTGTCTCAATCCAAGTTTCATATGCATACTTCTTTTTTGCATACAATTAGAATTATTCATTCGCTTTATAACTATTAGAAACTTGATGAAAATGTTTAGGAGAATAAATGATCGTTTAGGAAAATACATTTTTAAATTAAAATATCTTAATTGTACTTTGTTTTATTAGAAAAATTTAGGATATTTCGTACGTAGACAATAATATACATTATTTTGTTACACAATTTAGATTATACGTACGTAGACATTAATATGCATTATTTTGTTAACACAGCTTAGGTTATACCGCGTAGACATTAATATGAATTATTTTTTTTAACATACGATAACAATTGAGATTTTAAAATATGCAATTCATATGTACATTATATAAAACATATTTTTCGTTTTTCTATGTATTACAAAATCATCATAACCCCATTAATGTTTTCACTTTTCGATGTAAGTACATGTATGTCACGTGGAAGCGTATGAATTTCCAATAAAACTTTCTTTATAAATGGCGTCATAAATTTTTACAAGTAAAGCTACTCTTGTTACAGTCGCATTTCAAGAAAAAAAAATATATAAATGTGCCAATGAATCACAAAATGTGTTATTTTAAACGTTTACTGTACTTTCAAAAGCCATTTAAAATGCTATAAAAAAGTTAAATGGTCGCAATAAATTACTTATTTGATAAATTCTGGTTTTAAAATCAATCATTTCAAAGAATGTCTTTTTATGATATATATATATATATTTTTTTTCTGAACGATAAAAGGAATTTTCTCTTTTTCCAAATCTTAGCATAAGCATATTACACAATGATTATGAGTTATAACAGCTGAAATACGCAACACATTTTTAAAAAGGAAGACATTTCTAAGAATTTATATATATATATATATTAATGTATGTATGTCTCTCTCTCTATATATATACATACATACTATGGCTTTATAAATGATTTATAAACATGAGATCAACCATTGTAGCAAATGTGTCGATGACGAATATATATATATATATATATATATAAACAAAACGTTATTCAAAGGAAGAGACAACACGTGGTACCACACCACTCATCTCGACTGTGACAGCAATATATTATCTATGCAATATATATTCTTGAGTGTGTCTATATGTGGTAATTACTATTTTTATATTGACTAACATTGCTACTGAGATCCATTTGCAATTATTGTGTTTTTAGACATTCTTTTTTTTTTCGTATGCATTTACTTTGTTGTCAATATTAATCCAATTTAACTACAACAATTGCGGTCGAACAACTTTCTTAAAATTAACCTACATTTCTGGCAAGCTATCTTTGTGTTTATTCATAAAAACGCGTACACACACAAAGAGAGAGAGAAAGAATGAAATATTACCATGTATTTATACATACCATATCTTAAATTCCTTTTATGCCTTATGAAATTTATTAACACGTTGAGAGCGGGACACGTAAAATTATTTTTTTATATGCATTCTTAATTATATAAATACGTAGTACCCATAGTTTTCGTCTCGTTTGTCTGTCCGTCTGTCCGCAAACAGTACAAAAGCTACCCAATCCAATGGTTTGAAGTTCAATATATATATTCGTTTCAGAATTTTGTCCGAATATCGATTCAAAACGTAAAAATATGTTAAATAAGATTCCTTTATTCTGTTAATTCCTATACTACGTAATTAATTCAATGATATCATATTATAGATAATGATTGTATTTCGCCATGGTGATAATTTTATTAAATCGTATGACACATAATTAATCCAATGATATCCCATGATAGCTGATAATTCTAGGTTGTCATGATGATTACGTGATAATAATGCTGAAGTCATATTATTTCCGTATTACTGAATTTAACACTAAAGTTACCGCAAGTGGTCAAATGACCATTTTTGAATTTCTTAAACTAAAACATTACGAAATTTCTTTATATTTCACGACTTTTATTAAACTATATGATCATATTATTCCTTAAAATTCCTCATCTCCGAACTACTTTTTTTTGCCTAGAAAAAAAATATTTTTGGCTTAAGGCTTAAGGCTTTTGGCTTAATATTTTTGGCGCAAGGGGTCATTTGATCCCTGGATAAATTTATGTGAAATCATAAAGATATAAATGTTTTATTTCATAAGAACATTGGTAAATTGTGTATTTTTGTTATTACAACATTTATTCTACTGTATTGCTTCATATTTGTTAAACTTTTCCGGCGCGGAGTAAATCTGTTTATAAACTGATGAAATAATGGACTGACACCAGAATTTACAAAGAAATTATTAGAAAATAGAAACTTGCTTATTTTCACATTTTAAGTAATTTATTTATTAACTGCCAGTAAATTTTATCTTTTTTTTCTTTCTTTCTTTTTTTTTTTTTTTTTTACTTGAACTCAAGAACTTAAGTCGCCCCCCCCCCCTTTTTTTTATTTTGCACTGCTGTTTAAGGAATCTCACCTTGTCATCTACAAAGCTGTTATGTCTCCGGGATGTGGGACATAGGTCCCGGGCTCCTAGGCCCAAAATTATTTGTATCGTCGTCGTCTTCACGTACACTATATAAGGAAAATTTTAATTAAATATTCTTCGTGTCCATTGTTAATTTTGAAATTGAAATTAGGTGTACTTTTTTAAGGACACTGCCCTCGAAAGGGTTAATGTGTGATGGTATAATAAGAAATTGACATTACTCCGAGTGAGATTCTAGTTTGAACATTTCAGGTTATATAGAGAACGAAATAATCTAAAAAATATGTGGTGAACAAAAAACTAATTTGCACAATATTTGTTTATTAAATTTTCGAATTTCTTGAAATAATTATTATTATTATTTTAATTTCTGTTTAATTATATATTTTTATTTACCTTAATCAGTAAACAATCTGTAATAAATATTTGAAAAAAAAAATGTTTTATTCATACACGAAAGTGTATCATCTGTTATATTTTTCGCAAAACATCGTAAAATAGACAAAACTTTTGATATAGGGATCATTTGAGCACTTCCGGTAGGAATAGGTATAAAAAATATTGGTACATTTTGTGTTAATAGTAATAAATTTTGTATTCATCAAATTTTGCAAAGAGTACATCAGCTATTACACCACGACTTGAATATTTATAAAGCTAGTTGCGCTGCGGACGCACTTCATTTTCCACGCATGACCCACAATTTCCAACTTGCTGTGGATCGGAGGACGAAATTATTACTTGTAGCGAAATTTTAAAATGGAGAAAAGGAAGGTGGAATCCAAGCGTGCTTGCTTGGGATTAGTTGTGAGCAGGTTTAATTTGTAGTGACATTTGTAAAAGTAAATTTTGTGCTCATTCTTGAAAAAACTAACCGCTCTCAAAAATAGTTGCTTTCTGCATAAAATCCCAATAAAATAGGTAACTCAATACAGTCAAATTCAATACAGCATGGAATGATATTGTTATAAGTACAGGGTGTCCCAAAAAGGAGTACCTATTTTTAAAAATGAATAATTATCAAGCGAATAAAGTTATTGAAAAAATTCTTGCAGGAAACCTATGTGTAAAGTCTGGAATTTTGTTTAGAAAACTATATTATAATAGTTCAAAATCTGACCGGCAGATGGCGCTACAGCACATTTTGGTGGTTATATTACACCATTTTGAAGAATTTACTCAACGACAACTATTGTTTCCCTTGAAATGGTTACTACTGAACTTTCACTGATGACGTCTACTTCTGTCTGGTCTTCACGCAAGCTTCGTTTGTTCATAAAGCCACCAAAATGTTCTTTAGCGCCATCTGTTGGTCAGACTTTGAACTATTATAATAAAGCTTTCTAAACAAAATTCCAGACTTCACACATTCGTTTCCTCTAAGTATTTTTTGAATAACTATATTACTTTGTTAATTATTCATTTTTAAAAATAGGTACTCCTTTACAGGACACCCTGTGTAAACGTTTTTAATTTTGAACTTAGTTAAAACAAATTTCTAAAACAAGAAAACAGGAATTCTACTCTTTCAGAATTTAGTATCGCCCCCGATGAATATATATATATATATATGTATGTGTGTGTGTGTATAAATACAGATAGTACAAAATATATTTCAGTTTTAAGACATAAAAAACACGCTTTTATTTTAAATAAAATGACGTCATCCACTTCCGTTGAAGAATTCCTCATTTACGATCCAGTCTTAAACAACATGTACAGTAAGGTACGCATAGGACGTCACTATAGCTGAATAATACACAAATCCTAAAAAAGAGAATTTGTTAAAATTTGTCGTCATTCAAGAAAGTCGACAATCGCCTATCTAATGATTCATATGCCTTCATTTGTTTGTAATATTAACCTTTAACTGGTGAAACTAAAACTTGTCACACAACTGATGTGATGCGGTCTCTCAGACCGCTCGAATAAAATGAATAAAAAAAAAAATAACTTAAATTTCGTCTAATTGAATTTACTTAAATGTCGTCCTAACAAGATCGTTGTACTTCTCTTAGGAGCATGTGAATTAAATTGCATGAAAAAAGTATTATATTCATATTATTTAACTTCAGTACAGAAGAAATTACTTTTTTTATTCAAAATAAACGGTAGTTTGTTAATTTTGCTAATTAAATATAAAAATTAATCATGTACAATTCCTTTTTGCAAATTATGGTTGCAACAAAGTATGAAAATTGAAATGCAGCTTTTATTTAACCCATTAACCGCTGGTGTTGCGTTCACGCAACAGTCGAAATAAATGCGTATAAAAAATTAGCTATCAAATGAATTTTATATTAATAGTAATTTTTGAGTAGGGTATATTATGGTTACTAATTCAATAGAAAAAAATTTTCTTTCAACATTTTTTTTTTTTTTTTCTATTTAATAACAAGTTCGAAACTTAAAGCATTTTTAAACGAAAACTTTCACGTTCTCTTTTTCGCAGAAGAAATATAGTTAGACAAACGTAAGCTTTAGAGTAAATCTATTTTTAGACAAGGTCAAAGTACATCAGAACATTCAACGAATCAGTTGCATTCGTTTTAATGGGGGAGGAAGAGACAATAGGTGTTGCGTTTACGCAACGTCAGCGGAAAATAGGTAGTTCCAGTACTCACTCGTATCGTTCGACTCTGTGGATTTTTTTTCTTATTATGTGCTCACAGAAATGCTTCAAATACATATCTTACGTTCTTCGAAGGTCTTCAAAGAATTTTTAATAAAGATTCATATAATTATGGCGGGAACGAAACAAATATTATCGTTATTTCATCAGAAATAGCTGAAATTATTGATGAAGAAGGAAATAATAATATATCAAAAAGTGATAATGATATTTTACCTTTCGATACTGCTGGCGAAATTGAAACGTGCGTGAAAAAGAAGTTTGTACCCTCTAAAAGTAGTGCAAATCACACATACAAATTTAAAAAAAACTGGAGATTTGGAGAGGATAAAGGTAGAAAAATTGATTATGACTCACCAAAAAAATGAGAAAAAATAAAACCTTGACCAATGCGAGAAGGTATAAAGATTATGTTCGAAAATAAATACTGTCACTCAGATTTCAGACATGAAGTTGCATTGTACCTTTTGCAAACACCCTTTGAAAGTAAAGAGTTAGCCATAAACAAATCAGCCAAAAGAAGGCATAGTAAGTTCTCCATGCAAAAGCCATTACAGACAGAACGCGGAAATTTAACCCTTTACGGGTCAATGTAATTAAAATTTCTAAAATGTTGAAATGAATGAATGACACCGGTATTTACGAACAATTACATAATAAAGGATAATTACTTTATCACAATTCTGGTGCCATTGTGGCATTTGGGAAATACAATTAATTGGCTTCATGAACATACTACTGCCCCTGAAAGGGTTAATTGTCAAGTCCGATGGCATCGGAAGACTGCATTGTAAACAATGCCATAGCCAGAATATTTATCGCTTCAGTACATTTGTGATGTTGATTTACATCATAAGTGTAGCGAATATTTTGATATTTGAAACTGTTTTCTGGATAAGATCAGTAATTAAAAAAATATATAAAAAAAATTAATTTTAATAATAAATTAATTACATTAAAGTGATTGCTTGCTGTCTAAATTGTAAAAAAGGTAAAAAAAAAAATCTTACAGTGCCCATATATGCAAGAAAATCCTGCTGATGCTCAATTGAGCTCAATAAACATCAGTACTCTTATTCCGCTGACGTTGCGTGAACGCAACACTCCATTTTTCGTAAGCTAACACAAATTTTGTTATTTCCACTATAAATTAATGTTATATATGTTCAAATGAATAACCAATATCATTTGTATAAAAAATTTTTAACCGCTTATAGTTTTGGCGGTTAATGGGTTAAAGAAAAATAATATTTACCCTACGTATATGCGAGTGTCAAAGTACATCATTATTGCAGTCAATATATATTTTTCGTGTCCATTCAATATATACTGACTTTTGGCATAAAAGGCTCTTATAACATGTTTTTCTGTAAACTATTATTTCGGTAATAAAATTATATTTAACTCCATTAGAAATATTTACATTTTCAACATGAGATATTTCAGAATTCGTATCGTGATCTTTTTCGTCAGTCAAATCCGAATCGTGAGAACTTTCAAAATTTTTGATCTGGCCAGTTGTTCATAATATCTATTATTTTCTTCTGGCTGAAGAAAGTAGAAAGTTTTCGAGTTTTGGACGACAAAATATCACAAAAGAAGATACTAGAGAAATGAAAAAAGAAATGAAGTACAACTGATCACGAGTATTGTACTACAGTTTCAAATAATCACACAACTGATTAATGAGGTCTAACAGACCCCAGCGTAACGAAGAACACGTTTAAAATCAACTCACTGAATTACCGCTTAGTGTGTGACCTTGGAAAGCTAGTAGAAGTGGGTAACGATACGGGCAAGTAAAATTTGCACTTTTAAAGGCTGGAAGTGTGTATAGCTGGGAGTCACAGGGTCTGTGAGACCGCGCGACATCAGAAGGGTATAATTTCTAAGAAAAAAGTACCGGGGCCTAATATTCTGAAGTACTAAAACCGTAGCATGCAACACCCCCCCCCCCCCCTCCTCCTTCATTCCAATCCGCATATTTATATTTCATACATTATTTGCAATGTTTGAAGCCCCTTATTTTCTTTAGCAAAATACACTGGTTATCAAAAATTAAGGAAAAGTCACAAAATGCTAATTTTTAAATACGCGAATTCTCAAAAGGAAGTAATATAATTTGAATAATTACTATCTCTGCAGAACAGCCAGTCCATATAACATCTCATTCAGGTCACACATGGTCACAAGAGTCACAGTCACTACGGCGAAACAAAAAATAGGAAATTCCATATGTCTCTTTTATGAGAGTAGAGATGGCAGCACTAGTCATTACGCATCGCTCAAATTTTGCTCCGATGGAAATGTAAATATTTAAGGAATGGGGTAAGCTAGAGCCTTGTGTCATATATGTTTCTCTTCTTCTTTAAATGCTGATTAAAATGATATATGGTATGTGCAGTTATGTGTAGGGGTTCAGGAGAAATCTGTAGTTAAACTTTCTTCTTCTTTACTTTCGTTTTCTCCTTGAACCAGGTTTTGCCACCTATTCAAATGCTTCTCGTGCCCCCTTATCTATATCAAAACTACTGAAACTTGATAAATTTAGATTCTACATACTCTTGTGATCTTTTTAATACCTAGTTTGTCCTTCCGGGCACAGTTTTTTTACATAAAATTAACCCATTAAAGACCATGCGCTTTATGTTTACTTCGAGCCATTTTCAAATTAAAGTGTTTTAAATATGCTTACAAGTTACACATAACTATTTGATAACTCAATAAAATGGCACATTTTGTGTCAATTAAACTCTGTAGATTATTTTGGTACTATTTTCATTGAGTTTTCATGAAGTTTTAAGCCTTAAATATCCAATTTAAAAAGTGAAGTTTTCATGTTTTTCTCCCATAGAGATAACATGGGAAAAACAATAGAATTCCATTGCAATTTTGACCATGTTAAGTTACCTATTGTTTTTTGTTTTTTTTCATGGCTCATTTGCCCTTCACCATCTTCTTAGCTCTCTTCTAAGTCCTATCTTGTATCTCTAAGTCATTCTTTCTATTAATTTTAACATAAATTCTATAAATTACTTTCAAAATTTTGGAGCCATTTTCAAAAATGACATTTTTCAGTTCCTTCAAATCAACTAAATCTTTCAGATAACTAAAATCTATTGTTTCATTCACCTTAACTAAAGTACGTAGTTTATTTTAGTACCATTGGTTTTAAGTTAACGGTTAGTTTTAACCCTTTAAACTTTACATCAAAAACTGCATTTTTTGAACATTTTCCCCATAGACTTAACATGGGTTAAACAATGGAATTCTATTGTCCTAAAAACTACCTAAAACTCTTCAAAATGATAATATATTGTATTTTTCACTTAGATAAGCCTATAAGCTTTAATTTGATACCTATTATGTCCAAAAATATTGATATTTACTATGCCAAATGATTATTTTAAAAGTGTTCTTTTTTGTGATTTTTGATATCTGAAGTAACCCTCATTCCCATAGAGAAACATGGGTTTTTGGAGGCATATTCTATACTTTTAACATAGCTTAATTTTTATGATCTCTTTATTATTTTGAAAAACTAACGCCAGATCTCGATATTTTGAACTTTTAGCTTTTCTCCGCCTCCACCCGTGTCTCTCTAGGTCAATTTGATATTTTTTAATTGATTTTTGAAAAAGTGTCATTTTTTTAAGAAACTTTTCCGATTTCCCATAGGATTGTATTAGGTTGTTTACTTTTTTAATTTAATTTTTTAACTACTATTTATGTACCGACCTTTTACATATTTAAATATTCTGAAAGTTGAATCTTTACTCTTTTTAGCGGTACTATTTGTTTTAATACTGAATACCTAGAAGTATTTTTAATTTTAATTTTAAAATTGGTAATTTTTGATTTGGAGCGGTTGGGTGGACACTGGTTGCTCTCACACAATTCGTGTTCTGTAAGGGCAAGTCAATATTAATGCTTTAAAATAATTGAAAACTCAAGTAGGTTGCCTTCTCAAAAAATTTCTCAACGCTTTAAAATAATACATAAATTAATTATAATAAAAACTAATAATGAACACTTAACTATTTTTTTTTTCAATGGCAACATGTATAGGAAGGTCTTCTCCAACTTTTAGCACAATAATTAACTACTAGGTTTGCCATCTAATCACTAAAACACGCCATTTTGTTTCTGATGGATGTATTTTACACTTGAATTATTGCATAAAAAGCTAAATAACTCGAAAAGTATTGGTCGTAGGGGTATTCTGCTGCACCAAAATCAGCTGCTTGCAGCCTAAGTGAACTTTTCCCCCCGTCTTTTCCACTATTCCGTTTACCTCTAGCACAATTAGGGGCCTGCCGGGGAGGGGTCAAATGTGGCTCTTCATTATAATAGCTTTTATTTTTGTTATTGTCATATATTTGACACCTTTTTATAAACTACATTATTATTTCTACTGTCACCATCTTTTGCACCATTTTTTGCCTACCTCCCTTATCTATAACAGTTGCTACTTTTTTCCTAATTGGGCTAGAGACATGGTTTTTTCTAATTTACATTCATTTTCGACTGTTATAACAGTCCCAAGTCACATTTTACACTTTTTATAAATTGTTAAGGTTTTTCCTTAACATTGGCAACTTTTACAATTATTAAGATATTTTTCTGGGTTTTTCTTGATTGTACTAGGGGTTGCACACAGTATTGATCCCACTAAAATTATTTGACCTTGCACTCATTTCTAAGCTTAACATTGACTACTTTTTTATTATTTGAGTTATTCTTCTGATTTTTTCACTAGGATAACTCATATGGCATATTTTCTTGATCCCAATATACATTTTTACATTTAATATTTTTTATCCTTAACAATAGCAACTTTTTCGTTTATTGGGTTATTTCTCTGGTTCTTTCTGGAATGTACTGGAGGTTGCCAACATTTTTGTTCCCATTATAATTAATTGACCATACAAACATTTCTTTGCCTATCATTGACTACTTTTTTATTATTTGAGTTATTCTACTGATCATTGGGATTACTCATATGACATACATTCTGTTGTTACTGGATTACTATTCTGGTTTTTTCTTGAATGTACTGGAGGTTGCCAACAGTTTTATTCTCATTTTAATTATTTGACCTTGCACACATTTCTTGGCTTAGCATTGACTATTTTTTATTATTATTATTATTATTATTATTATTATTTGAGTTATTCTTCTGTTTTTCATTGGGATTTCCCATACATCATATATTCTTTCCCACTAATCACTACTACAATTAGCACTCATTTCCTTATTATTAGCAACTTTTTTGATTACTGGGTTTAATGTAAACGTTTATTAAATTTGAGTCATACCATGTCCTACATTCTTGTTCCCATTTACTATTTTACATTTAGCACTACATTGCTGTTGGCATTATCCTCTCCGTCTCATTTTACCCTCCTTGGTCCTTGGGAGGTCACTGCACTGATTTTGGCGCACTTACATTTAAATTTTAAAGTTTAAATCTGTTATATTGTCTTTTACATTATCTTACAGGCAAGTCGGCGGGACCCTTGTAGTGTTGGATGAGTATTGTTTGCTTTCCTACTGCAGTACATTAAGAAATATTTTCCAAATGTTTTCCATCTGACAGGTCCACCCAATCTACCATTACTCCCTTTACTCCTTTTTTACTCCTTTTTTGGTTCGTTTATGGGAAATCGAGACTCGACGTGCAATACTCATACTAGAACAATATTGCTGAAGTTGTACATAACAGATCAACATTAAGAGTGATTAAATGCAAATTTGTGTACTAATAAATTACTTTCAATGATTTATAACAAATTATCAATATCAAAAATGTACATATGTAAATTTGTCTATTATTTAAAATTGAATTAAATTACATTTTATATTACATACTATATTATATAATTCTTTATATTGTACATAATTACGAATTCCTCATCAAAATTTAACGCTACAACTCCTGTGAAAAATAGTGAGATAATGTATACATGCAGTAATGCATTTTTCACAGGGGAACAATGTTATTGGTAAAAGAGTAGTAACTGATAATTAATAATTTAAGTGTATGGTCTTGGTGGCACGGGAGCAATAGCACATACTTCCCTCTTTTCTCCCATTAGTAATGGTTTTACTATCACTATCTTTTTTTTTTTTTTTTTTTTTTTAATTCAAAATTACCCCCCATTTGGCAATTTAATTTTATTCTAAGTCATCTTCGGTGGTTACGACCACTGGTTTTTGCTTTTAGCTATCTATTTCCCTTTCCTTCAAAGATGTGTGGCAGGGGCCTAGTGGCTCCCCGATCCAGTTACAATATAACTTTCAGATATAAATATACTAAATAAATAATTCTCACGAAATAATAGATTATAAAAAGTCCAAAATAAAAGTGGAATAATGAATAAGTCACAAATACAAGAAGAAAGCTCTTTAATAGGCGAACATTCATATGAAATAAGTAGCTCGGAACCGACGCTCCTACAAATATTTCACGAATACAGTCAGAAATTAAAAAATAAAAAGAAGAATAAATTAAATAAAGAACAAAACGAACTTAAAATGGCAGAGTACAAAGAAAAATTAGAATGTGCTCTGATGAAAAGTGACGAAATTGAGAAAAACTTGAAGGAAAAAGAACATGAAATAATGGAGTTGAAAGAAATCGTAGAGGAAAAAGAGAGAATGATGATACAACTGGATCAGACAATCCAAGAATTAGAAAATGAGTTAATAACTGCCCAGGCGACTCCAAAGCCACAGAGAGTAAAGGATCTTGTGGAGCATGAAACTGAAGGATCATTTGATTCCAGTATATCAATACACTCAACACCAAGATTAAATACTAAAGACCTTCCAAAAAATCTGACAACATATTCAGAACCCATGGCAAAATTAATGTCGCTGGAACAATTGATAGATAGCTACAGCAAGACGAAGAGCACTCATGCTAAAGGAGCGTCTAGTATGGCAGAAAAATATCTCATCAAAATAAAACAAAAAATAAGAGAATTAGATGACAACAAAAATAATCTGGAAAAAAGAGCGGAACAGCAGGAAAAGATGATTAGAGAATTAAAGGAGAAGAGTAGAAGAACGGGGACAGGAATATCGGGCAGACATGACTTAAAAACTACAGAAGAAAGAGCAACTCAAATATCTATACGAGAAGACAACACACAAAATTCCTCAATGTCGACTCAAGATTCTCCGTAGGAAGTAGCCACGCCGAGGTATGGTGAACTTGCTATAAAGAAGATGACAATGACTCAAATGATAGAGATTTATAAATCACTTACAAGAAGTAGAAGAAGAGGTGATTGTGAAGAAGCTAAAAAATACCTAGACAAAATTATCTTTAAAGCAAGTGAAATGGTGAAAGACCTTGAAATACAAAGAGAAGAAAATAATAGAATAACGGCGAATCTCAACACCGTCAATAAGGTGACGTTAGATCAACGTCAAAAAATCCTTGAACACGAACAAATCATAAAAGATCAATTAGAAACGATTAAGAAGTTGCAAGAACAGCCCACTCTAACAAATGAATTGGAAAAATGCAATAAAGAATTGAATGAACTACTAGAAAAAGAATTAAAATACAAAGAAGAAATAGAAAAACAATTAAAAGAAATAAGAAACAAAAATAAAGTAATAGAAGACTTAATTCAACAGCAAAATACAGAAGAAACGATACCTTATACTAGAATCATCTTGGAAGAACTTAAAAAAATAAGAGAAAAAATAGAAACAGTAGAGGAACAACAACCAATCATAAAATGCAATAATATAGAAGAAAACATACAGGCAAATACAGATAATTCACTATAATCGGAGGTGGCTGCAATACCTAAGAAGACAACAATTCCAACGGTACATGCACAGTATTCAAAAGCAGCTATCCTGATAACTCGGCAGAAAAACACGAATATGTCGCTCAATGACATAAAAATCATGCTAACAAGAGAAACTAGAAACACAATTGAATATAAACAAATATATTGTGAACTTGCCAAAAACAAAAATACACTAATAATTAAAACGTTTAGTGATGAAAACACGAATAAGCTGCTTGAGACGATTGAGAAGATAGAAACCCTAAAAGACATTGTGGATATAGAATATAAGGCTGCGGATCTCCGAAAACTGATTCTTTTAGGGATCCCGACATATATGGATCCACAAGAAATAATAACCAATCTAAAAAATCTTTATGATTCAGATATTCCAATAAACTACATTAATAGAAAACAAAGAGAAAAAGCTTCAACATACCAACTAATTTTTGAAGCAGAAGCTCCAGTTGCGATTCATCTACTGAGACAACGAAAGATCGTCATGGGATTTACATCGGTCAGGATTGCACCTTACCAACCTATATTAAGATGTAAGAACTGTCAATCTTTCGGACACGTGGATCAGAATTGCCGACAATCTCCAACGTGTGAATACTGTGCAGGACGCCATGATCAAAAATATTGTTATTACAGAAATAAACCACAACAACACAGATGCAGAAACTGCATGGGGAGTGCGAGTGACTTCCCGCATGCAGCTAGTTCTAGTGAATGTCCGACTTTACAATATTTAATACTACAGCGAAGCAATCTAGCACAAATAAATAAAATAAATTCGATATAGGCAGAAACTGTGCTGGAACAAATAGCGACTTCCCGCATAGATCGAGTTCATCAGACTGTCCAACACTACAGTACTACCTGTCACAGAGAAATAAAAATATACAAATTAATCAAGAAAGTTCAATCCGATAAATGAAGAAATAAATAATTCTAATAACTCAACAAACTCAAACAACTCCAATACTCAAAATGGAAATTTAACAGTAAACCAAGAACAAATAATAACAGAAATTCTGAATAACCCTGCAAAACCACAGAAAATATATATTCCAAATGAACTAACCTTTATTCAAATTAATCTACAGGGATCAAGTTCTGCAACATCAACCCTAATGGGATTTGCAAATCAGCATAAAATACTAGTTCTTCTATTACAGGACTTTTACTACTTTAACGAAGCCATATGGTCAATTCCGTCAAATTGGCAAGCATTTATATCAAAAAATAAAACAGCGGCAGTTGTGGTAACTCGAAAGGACGTGGAAGTGATACAGACATATAAAGACGATAATGCAGTATTCGTCAATCTTACTACTGAATCCGGCAAGATCACAATAGGCTCTGTGTATGCCAGACCAAAAGATGATTTCAGAGGTGATATGAAGTGGCTGGACTTCTTCGAACCATTGAATCACATCATAATGGGAGGAGACCTCAATGTCCACTTGTCACTTTTAGGATATCAGAAAGAAGATGAACGGGGAAAAAATTTGACATACTTACTATTATCTAATAACTTAACTCTGATCAATGATATAGAGGCACCTCATTCATTTATAGGACAGCCGAATCGTCCCATGAAGGGGAATCCAGATGTAACCCTTTGTACACAAGACCTGGTGAACTGCGTGGACTCATGGTATGTAGATGACACAGTAGAGAGCACGTCGGACCACAGGTATATCAGATTCTCATTAAATCTTAAACCAGTTATTCTAGACCTTAAAAGATTTAAAACAAGATACTCAAATTTTAAAAAAATTAATTACATCTTGAAACCGAAAATTAATAATTTACTTAAATCCTTATCTGATACTAAAACTCGACTAGAACTGGATGAATGGCTTGATGGTTTTAACCAAGTAATTCTAGACACCTGTAAATCCTCACTAAAAACAAAAAGTTTCAAATTATATCCAACATTTGACTGGTGGACAGCAGAGCTGAAGGTCCAGCGAAATAAAATGTCAGCATTACGGAAAAGATTTAAATCAACAAATGACCCAAAGTGGAGAACCCTCCTACAAAGAGAAAGAGCAATATACAAAAAACGTATAAAACAACAAAAAACTAAATCATGGCAGAGTTTCTGCTCTAAAACAAAAGACAAATTTGGCCAAGCCTTTAAAATAGCAATGAATAAAAGACTCAAAAATAATCATTTCATACACACAACACTACAGGGTTCAACCCCATATACTACAAAATTAGACACTTTCAACATATTACTTAACCACCATTTCCCAATACATCAAAACCCGCATCCACCTCTCATGGACCCAGCGGCAGAGGAAGATCTCCCCCCCCCTCCCCCCCTAATATCTTTTAAAGAAATAAAATCAGCACTTAATGAGCAAAATAATTTAAAAGCCCCTGGATTTGATAAAATTGATGCATTTATTATTAAAAACATATACAATAATTTTAAACATCTAATACGTGACTTATATAACAAATGTCTTACTCTTAACTACTTTCCTAAATCATAGAAAATAGCAAATGTGATCTTCTTCGCAAAACGTAATAAAAATCCACGCCAACCTTCCTCCTATAGACCCATTTGTCTCCTTCCCATGCTGGGAAAAATCTATGAGAGGATCCTAAAACGAAGAATTAATCACTACTTAGAAAAATTAAATGTTCTTCACGGGGCCCAGTATGGCTTCCGTGAGAACAGAAGCACAATTCAACTGTTAAACAAATTAAAACATAAAGCAAAAACGTATCTTGAAAAATATAAATACTGCAGCATTATCTCATTCGACATTGTAGGGGCGTTTGACAATATCGATTGGGTCACTTTGGGTCAACAAATTAACGAATTACCAATTCCGCAATATTTAAAATGTATCCTTCTTAGCTTCTTATCCGAACGAGAACTAATAACAAATTATTTATCAAATAACATTAAAAGACCAACTTATCAAGGCTGTCCACAGGGGTCGTGCCTTGGGCCGCTTCTGTGGCTAATCATAGCAAATATAATCTTAATAAACTTTTACAGTAAATTCGAAGACCTGTATGTTTTTTGCGATGACTTCAATATGGTTGTCAAAGCGAGGAGCAGACTCATCTTAGAGACCGAAACCAACCAAAAAATAAAACTTTTTTATAATATTTGCAATAACTTAAATTTACAGATTTCAAAGGAAAAAACGACTTTTATTATGTTGGGGAAAAACACTTTGGATAAACGTCCACCAACCTTTAAATTGGGTAACTATACCATCAAGCCATTAAAGGAAATAAAAATTTTAGGGATAATTTTCCAGAGTACTTTAAAATGGGACAAGCACATAACTAGCATAAAAAACAAAATTTTACAGCTAACCTCATCCATTAAACGGGTCTTCTCGGCTACTTGGGGGGTGGACAGAGGCTATCTTAGAACCTGGTACATAGCAGTACTAGAAAAAATTATAGATTATGGTTCGGAGGTGTGGTTTGGAGACCTCAGGATAAAAGATAAACGCGCTCTCCAATCCATCCAAAGAACTTGTCTCACGTCAATAACCAAAACATATAAAAATGTTGCAACACATACGTTACAGGTCCTATTAGGAATACCACCAATTTTAATAACACTGGAATATAAAAATCTAAAATACAATATTTTACACAATAAAAACTTATTACTTAAAGAACCCAAACCAATATGTAAAGATGATATAGAAAATAAAATCCTAAAATATGAAATAAATCCGGAAATTCATTTAAATAACTTAATAGTTACAGACAAAATTATCACAAAAACTAATCTTATTTCGATTTACACAGATGGTTCTAAGGTGGACTCTGGCACAGCATATGCAATGGTAGCCTACAATCATAACATTAAAATTTATGAAAAAACAGTCAAACTGAGAGCAGAAAATTCAATCTTTCAGGCGGAGCTGCACGCAATAATTTCGGCAATTAATTGGGCCATTAACTCCCCTTATACAAAATTCCAAATATTAAGTGACAGTCAATCTACTATTAAAGCCTTAGACAATTTATTTCCAACTAACCCCTCAATTTATTACATCCATAATTTAATTAAACAAAATCAAAATAATTTTTTTTACATTACTTGGATAAAAGGCCACATTGGCATAGCGGGTAATGAACTGGCGGATGAGCTGGCGGATGATGCCGCCCAGTACTGCGACCTACCAGTGGATCGAGGAGTTAAATTGCCTCGGTCCTATCTTATAAAATGTATTCGAACCCAATTACTGGACAGGTGGCAGTACAACTGGGATCACTCAGGGGGTGGCAGATATACGCACGGGCTGGTACCAAAAGTTCAGAACCAAATAATTTCAAAAGATAAAGTATCTATTTACTTTTTAACAGGCCGCGGCAGCTTCCCGTCTTTCCTTTATAATATCGGCAAAAAAGATGACGACCTTTGTAAATGTGGTGGTCGAGGAGACCCGATGCATTACATTTTCGGCAACTGCAAATTCATGATGTTTAAATTTCACAGAACAGAAACGACAATCCTTCAGGACATCCTAAAAATAATTAATGACCCGGCACAACTTAAAAAACTTTATGCTAACTACGATATTCTCAATAGCCATTATTCTTTTATTCAATATAAATACATTCAATAATTACCTCTTCTGATTGCCTGTGGTGGACATGTCATGGGTCCACGTGGTGTATGGAAGGGTGTTTTTGAGATTGTTTTATTTTTAAGAACTTAAATACCACTAGAAATATTGTAAATATGTATAAATATTTTTGTTTAAAAGGGTGAAAAAAAGGGGAAAAAAATATTTCTTATCAAATGAAAAGATGAATGTAAATACTTAAATTTTTTTCAAATAGTACGTAAATTCCAAAACATATAAATCATAATCGTAATATATTTCTAGGCTCGCCCTGAAACAATAGGGTAGCCAATTGTGATTGGTAAAGAATCGCCATCTTAAATAATCATAAATTTTCACAGGCGGTCCGGGGATACGGCACTTGCCTCTTGTGCTCTCTTCGGCGTGTCAGGCGGGTCGTTCTGAAGTCTTCTTTCCCGGAGACTGGGGTTCTGGGCTGGTTTCCGCAGGTAGTAAAACTTTTCCCTGCCCTGGGCTTGGGGGTTACACCTAACCATAAGACAAAAGCGGGTTCCCAGGGTGGGTGCTTACTTACTTACTTTTATGAGTCTCAAATGACTACTATATGTGACTCCACTGACAGGTCACTGTGACTGCTGCTTTGTGACGAGTCACCGAGTGAATTTGCAATGTCGTTTCATTGAGACTCTCGTGTGACTCTCATCTGGAGATTCAATTTCAAAGTCATTGTGCACGTTGCATTATGATAAATCACCAAATAATATCACATTAAAGTCACATGGTGACTTTCTGTCACATGACTTTGTCAAATGGTGACAGAGACCCTACTGGAAAGTCACCACTGTGAAAAGTGGTGAAAAGTCACCATGTGACCTTAATTTGACAGGGCCTTAATGTGACCTTAATGAACACGGCGCTCCGCGTGACCGTCCGAAGTCCTTTCACTTTCTTTCTCGGCCACTCCACTTTCTGACCAGGCCAAAAAGAAAAAAAATTATAATATTGAAATTTAATAGGGCAAATTTAAAACGGAATTTCTTTATATTAAAGGCATCGAAAAACATGAAGAGTTTGTCACAGAGCCCTAACATCGTCGGAGGACCATTGCGGCTTTGAGAAAGTAATAAAAATATTCCCTCACGATAGATGCGGGATTGCACGCCGAAATTAATAGGACATTTAAAAAAAAATGTATATATTTAACTTGAAGCATCTATGTTGTTATTATCTTTATTGCATTTTAAGTAAAACGGTTATCTTTTTCAAGTTCATATTGTGTGCTCAATATTTTAAATAATTATTAAAAGTGCTTATTTTATTTGTCACTGATCTATGTCGTGTTTTTCTCTATATACAAGAAAATACTAAATTACTGACATAGTCAACCAAGATGCCCACTTTTCATAATTGTATGTCGGTTCATGTGTAATAATAATAATAATAATAACAATAATAAAAGCAGAAGACATTCTATATAACAATAAACAAAGAAATGAGAGATATATAACGTAATATTTAATATTTTAATGTACATTTGGTTCTAGAAATGCATTCTTTTTAGGATCGATTGTTCCCGTTTTTTTTATTAATAATGTAGCGAGGAATCTATATTAAATTTATTTCTAAAAATGCCTCTACTTAGCGTAGATATACTTGCGTACTATTTGTTTTACATATACTGTGCATCATTCTATTAAGTTCAATAAAATAAAAATTATTTTTTTAACTCACTTTTGTCAATTTACCCAAATCTACTTTTATTTTAAAAAACTGCGACGATAAGTACCTCCAGCGCTTCTCAATTCATTTGCTAAACGCCCGCAAATAGAAATTTGTGTGTAACGGAAAAATGCGATTTTCTCAAAAACTGAGTTTTTGCTACAATTTTCCTATAATAACGCTATCATTTTCCTCAAAGGTTTAAATTAACTTCTACTACCCCTAATTTTTTCATAATTCTAGTTTCAGTAGATTCAGAAATAGAGAGGCGGGGAAAATATTTTTATATTACATTTTTCCACGATATCTCTGAAAATATAATACTTAAAATTAATAAAAGTGTACTATTTTTGAGTTTGTCGTTGCGAAAGCTTTCACACTATACCCCAAACGATGTACAAAGGAATGTTTTTTTGCAACTAACTTAATTAGCCTATCTACATTTTACCAACGTATTTTTTGAATTGTCAATAATCTATACAGACGGACAAACAGGCACAGTAGTGATCTTATAATTGTTCCGTTTTACGTTTAATTTAGGGATTTCTTAAAACATGAATAGCAACACACGAAAAAAAAAATATAATGGCATACCGTAAGAAAATCTAAGATTTCCTCCGTATTGCAAAAAAAAGTTAATAACAGTGTCATAGAATCGAATATCGTGTCCGTTTAGACTTTTGATTTTTCTTGCAAACCCTATTGCATAGAAAATCATGAAAACGTGTCATTTTATAGAGATATTAATGATACAAATTATATAGCTGAACGTTTTAATTGATCACTTACTTGCTGAATCAGTATTATTAATTTTATAAGATCCAGCGGTGTGCATAGTATATTAATCATATTCTGCCACGTAACCAGATTGTAGTGTGCATTTTAAAAAAAAATACCTTTATTTCACAATTTTATCAACGTAATTGCCTGCTGACAGATTTAAATAAACAACAATAATATTTTTTTTGACTTAAATATGTATTTACGTGCTATGCTACGCTATTAAAAATGGAAAAAAAAAACAACTTAAAAATATTAAAATTTCCATGAGCGAAAAGCATTTGATGATGAAAATCATGTCATATTTAAAATGATACGATATGTTGATTTCCATGTGTTAAAGAATTTCTTAATGATACATTAAGTGTGGATAACAGTATTGAAATGAAACTAGTCGGATGTGCCAAACCCAAAACTTTCTTCTATGTCATACATGTTAATACTTAAAAATTCACTAGGCCAGTGCTAATGACAATCTATGACAATCATAATGATTTGAAAGATGTGAAATTCCGTATAATAGTTTTTGAGATATGACTATCGCTAAAATCGTGTAAATGATGCAAAATAAGCATAGCTGCGCCACCTGTTGGAGATTTGCATCAAAACCTAATCAGAAACAACTTTTGTCAACGTCTTACTGAATCTGAAGTTTGATAAATATCCATGTTTTAGTTTTTGAGATACAGTTATTGTGAAAATCGCGAAAAATCCAGCACAGCACGTATTGCACGACTGACACGGAAACCTAATTATCAACAACTTGTATCAAAGTCTAACTGAATCTGAAGTCAGACAAAAATTAGTGCATTACCCCACTGACATTATTATGATGTAAATAGATCATACTCTTTTTAAGTTGCCCAATGCTGGTATCAGCAGGAAATCGAAATAACCTATCGATTTGACATGATGATTCTTACTCCAAATAATATCGACCAACTTTATGAGCCGACTAATTCCCGGCTATTCCCGGCTGTCCCTCACCAATATACCCTGCAGTTTCAGTCAATTTATGAATCACATGACTTCTCAGTCCCTTTTAAGTACACACGTACAATCTTTTGTCTCCCACCTTATTCAACCCTTAAAAGTTATTTCTTTTTACGCTGCAAGCAAGGTCATTTTGAACCAATCGGTGAAGGGACACTGGCATGCGAAGAGGTTATGTGAAGCAAGTGAGTATAAATTTCTTAGCATTTTGTTCAGAAATTATTAATATTTCATCTTCTAAAAATAAAAGTTCTTTCGATATATAACGCAAACATATCTAGAAATCATAAGAAATTTGCGCACTATTTTAAAGAATTACGAATAGCTATTCTTACTAAAAATTATTTTTAATAAATAGAAAAAAAAAATATATATATAATACATATATATATATATATATATTCCAAATGCTAGATGTTTTTGTGATTTAACTGAATAAATAAAAAATAAAGGCTATTAAATAATAAAATTAAAATATTAAAGACCATTTTGCGTTTTTTTTTCCTTTCTTTAAATTAGAATATGGTAAAACAGAAAAACTGGAAATATGGCCTCCTTGAATGAGCGGGTATGACACAAATACTGAATACTTTTATCCTCCAAAAACTGTAATACAAGGGGATGGGGGAAAAAAGCAAAACATAGAAAATGGAAATTTAATCTTTTTTTTTTTCGTCATTTATGGAAACCCTACTTATTATAAACAATTTTTTATGTATTTCAGGAAATAAAATAAGCAATTGGTTTCTTTTATGAATTTATTACATTGCAGAAAACGTGAAATATTTTAGTTTAATATTAGTTTAGACCTGACTAAAATCTTAATGTTATAAACTATTTTGATAATAATAATACTAATACTAATACTAATAATAATAAAATTCTTTCGAGATGTTTCTTAAAAGTGCGATGTTAAATTTATTATTTTAACTGATCAACTGTCTCATCTTTCTTGAAAAACAAATTTGGCGCAAACAATTGTTTTAATATTGAAAAATGCAATTTAATATTGAAAAAAAAAAACATGCTTTATTTTCAATTAATTTATCTAAACCGCCCAAAATAATCTAGTCTTTATATCAAATTATTTAAGGTAAGAATACAACAGTGTATTTCATTAAGCTTTTATTTAACAAAATATATTTTTAAGTATGAATGACTATTCATAATTCCTAAAAATCAGCGCATAAAATTTCTTTTAGTATCAAGATTTATTTTGCAACATTTGTCGGACTATCATTTATTTATTTATTTTAGATGAGGATTTACTAATTTCGATAGAAACTTTGCTAAGCAATTTATATTCACCAAAAAATCAATTTACGTGTACATTTTATTAAAAAAAATAATTTCAAAGTCATAGATTAATATTTCACTTGAAGAAAATATCTTCTATTATTTTATAAATTAATTTTTATACAATTTTTAAAGGGTAAGCTTTTCACAGCTAGTAAACCGCAATAACACGAAGGCAACAATCCTGGGAGGGGGGGGGGGGTTAGATAAATAACAATAAAGCAGCCTGGCCTCAGTAGTCATGAAGAAAGATGTCGGCAGTATGTACAAAACCAATGCACAACACGTCAGGATCGTATAATCCTCAATCCGTTTGCAGAGCGGCCAAAAACCTTTACCGACGCGCACAGGAACTGAGGTCGCCCGGGCGAATAATACACAGATTAGTACATTCCGCGGAAGTACGGCCACGGATTATTTACTCCTTGGGATTCATATCAAAGACTAACTGAATCTGAAGTTTGATGAATATCCGCGCGTTATTCCTTGAGATAGAGCTATTGCGGAAATCTCGTTTAAAATGCAGCATAGAAGCGCCACCTGGTGGACACTATAGTGAAATACGGATAAGTACTAGTTTATGACGGATAAGTACTAGTGTATGACGGATAAGTACTAGTTAATGAATCTAAAGTTTTGTGAAATTCCGTGTATTCGTTCTTGAGATAGAGCGCACACAAAACTTTGTCACATTCAAAAAGACTCGCAGACTCTTTCTTTCTAACCGATGACCAGGACCCTACCTGCCGGGTTGCTCCAGCTTAACGGGTTTAGTACCTGGCATCGGAGCGAAAGACCGCCTAATCGCTGCGAAACAGCAATAAACCTGACACCATTGCCTCGATCATCATCCTATCCGCAGTGCCTACGGCTCGTTTGTGTATACTTTGTTTTGCCGGCTACTTAACGTTATATCCTGTTGTTTGGCACCTGCACATTGCTACTCAAGTTGGTCTCGTAATTTAGAACCTTGATCAGATGACGGGACCTTCACGTGGCAAGGCACCTCCAAAAGTATAATTCACAGGTAACTTGGAGGACTTGACACCCACGATGGATTTTACATGCACTAGACGCCATTAGCGTACATGGCGGATTATAGCCAGCAGTAGGCCTCGATCTCGCGGCCTTAGCTGCGGATTAGAAGCTCTGCCAACTGGGCCATGACAGACAAGTCACCAAAAGACATTTTCTAAAAAAACATCAAATTGTGTTCAGGGCCTTCTAAAACGTATAAACCTTTCGAAAACTGGAAGTTTAAATTTTTCACGAATCCAAGACTTTCTTATTGCAAAGATAGAAGAAATTAGAAATATAGGGGAGAGCAGCCATATTTGGACCGCCGTTTAATTGGATTTTACCATTCTGCCATTAATTACAGAAAGAATGCCATCTACCTCTGCAATCCTACTCATCGGAATGACGTCACTCATGATTAGAAGAAGCTACCACGCGCTGTTTTTAGACAATTTTAAAAAACCTAAAGTTAGCTGTTTTGATCCATTTTTTCCTACTAAACGTAAGTGAATACTTTAAAAATAATGTAAGTTGTTATGTTTTCATATACATGTATGAATGCACCTGTTTATTGCGTATATTTTTCACGCGGATTTTTTTTATTTCGTTTTTGTTCTTAGTCTTGAGATTATCTGTTTGAAAAAATGTCGCAGTTGTCGTAATTGGGCCAATTTAAGTTGCTTAATTTGGACCAGATATGCGATCATAAATTTGTAAGTAAAAAAGTAAGTAAGGATGTAAGGAATTCCGAGGACGGCACGCGTTGTACGATATTTTTTTTAATTTTCTAATAATTTCTAATAAAATACTATGTACATGCAAGGTTTTTTTTTTTTTTTTTTTTTTTTTTTTTGTATACCTGGATTAATTTTTTTACACAGTTCAAGCCTATATAAACATAAAAATATTTTTAAATGTTTATGCAATAAATTTTGTTTGTAATTTCTTTTATCTTGTACGTATTTGTATTTATTTTTCTTTGAATTCCTTATTGTTACGGCGTATTTGGTTTACAGAGTGGAATTTAAAAATTTTCCCCCTGAAGGATATTTGCGATGGTAGAGTTTTTACAGTTCTGGAGGTTGGAAGTACACTTTTTGTCATTAAAACGCATAACGTCTCATACATTCCTGGTGGAGTGGTTAGTTCAAGGATCCGGGGGGCTGAATTCAACACTGTTTTAATATATAATGTTTGCGTTTGATTAATCATAGTGTATTTTTCAATAGAGGATATTTTCTAAACACTTTTTTACTGTAATTTTGTAAATGTTGAAAAAGACAGACAAACTGTCTGTAAGAAAAACACCAGTGACGGCAAAAGCTGTTAAAGATATACGAAACAAAAAAGAGGGAGTAAGTTGCGAAGAAATTGACCTGCAAGAAAGCTGTATATACAAAAGACAAAAAATCATTAGCAATTTTATCTTCCTTGCTAAATTCAGTTAAATCAAAGTAAAGAGGGAGCCAAAAAAAGAGTTGTGTTAACATCTTCGCCATATAAAGTAAACCTTGAAATGAAAAAAAAAAAACGACAAAAAGGAAGCTATCACAACACAAAAGCAATTAGAACATCAAGTTTAAAAAAAATAGGCGTAATTCAATTAGCAAGAAAATGATGGAAAGGAAGAACTACAAACATAACGTAAAGAAAACTTCCGTTGAAAAAAAATCCAATAATACAGAATCTAAAAAGAAAAATGAAAAATCTAGACAGTGATGATTGGTTTTGCCTAATTTGTAAGAAAAATAAAGTAGCAAAAATGATTCAGTATTTAGATTGCCAAATATGGTTATTTTGCGTAAGCTGAAAAAAAAAATCAATAAACGAAATTCATGTGTAAGTTTTGCATCACTCCTTATATGATATTCAAGTAAATGACAATTAGTTCCATAATTTCTATTCTTAATTACTGATAACTTTGATTTATATTTTGAATACATTTTGATTTAAAACAGTTACTCTAATTTTCAGATATTTGATTTCATTATATTTCATTGCTGTTATTTTGTTTGATTGTTTCATTAATCGGGAACTTTCTTTTTAATAAAATTAGTCATATTCCCTAGTCATTAAAATAACCTGATATTATTTAGTCCAATTCAGGAGGCTGGGGATCCAACTTAGACGACCAGTTTCTGAGTTTGGACCACTTTTGACAAAGTATTTAAAATTAAAATAAAATTTAAGATTTTCAAAAAGAAATTGATCTACAGATTTATTTAGTTAGTAGATGAATCGATTGGCCCCGTTTAATCTTATTTTGCAGATATTCCAAAAATTAAGTGACACCTGAAAATAAGTGAAGTGGTCCAAATTCGGCTACTCTCCCCTATCATAGTTTGCAGTATATTTTGTTTAAAGTAATTTTGATTTTAAAAGCAAAAATGATTTAGAAGAAATGACAATGAAAATTAAGGAAGAATATGAGAAATGGGGAATTCACATGAACGTCAGCTCAACCAAATACCTATGTATAGGAGGAAATGAGACAGATCTAAATCTAAATAATAACATAAAAATAGAAAGCTGTAAGCATTATAGATATTTAGGCGTAGACATTAATAGAGAAGGAAGAGACTCACAGGAAATTAAATACAGAATTTGTCAGGGGAGAAAGACTGTAAAACTATTAAATTCTATTTGGTGAAGTAAGGAGATATCTAATAAAAGAAAGTATAATATATACAACTCTATTGTAAAGAGCATATTGTTATATTGAGCAGAAGGATGGAGAATTATGGAGACAGACAGAAAGAAATTAGCGGCAGTACAAATGGACGCCCTAAGAGGATCATGCAGGATATCAAGAATAGAGAGAATAAGAAATGATAGCATCAAGGAAATGATGAAAATAAAGAGAACCATGTTAGATGATATTCAAAAAACAATTAATCTGTTATCGTCATGTAAAAAAAAAAAAAAAAAAAAAAAAAAAAAAAAAACTGATGAAAGACTACTCAAAATCACATTCAATTATGAAACAAACACAAAAAGGAAACGGGGAAGACCACGGAAGAACTGGATGGATGATATTTCAAAGGCAATGAGGTGTAGAGGTCTGGAAGAGGAATGGACCCTTGACCAGAATAAATTGAAAAAGACTCTTGTAGATTCTTCGGACGGCGGCATTTGACGCCATAAACCGAGGTTATATATATATATATATAAGATTGTTTCATTCATTTTTTTTCAATGTAATCTTTTTTTTTCTTCTATTTGGCTACGTTTGCAATAAAAACTGAGATCGATTAATTTATCTGAAAATCAATACATCATTTTTTAATGTTAATCATATGGTTTTTATATATGAATATCAGAACGTCCACATTCAGAAAATAACGTGGATTGGCATTTGCATAATCACCAACTTTAAAGCTTTTGTTGGTGAAAGTGTGGCCTTATTTAATTTAAAAAAAAAAAAAAAAAAAAACATGTTTACAAATCCTATATATTTTCAGAAATTTTCATAACTTATTCCTTTTAAACAAAATAAAATCAATTCCACAAACCCACACATTCGTAGTTATTTTCCCAGATTTTTTCTTTCTTCTATCTTTACAAGAACACATTTGATTCCAGAAAATTTTCGAATTCCGGTTTTCGGCAGATTTACACGTTTTAGGGGTCAGAGGTTCCGAAAACATGTTTTTATAAAATATCTCTCTGTGACTCTGTCTCTGTCAGATTCTCATTCTGTGGGCAAAAACTACTGCACGCAATTAAAAAAATCTTTGGATTCAGTTAGTGCATGATATAATTTGGTGTTGATTAGTTTTTCGGTTAAATCGCCCAACAGGTGGCGTTACTGTGCTGCATTTTTAATGATTTTCGAAATGGCTGTATCTCAAAATTTAAAGCACGGATATTCATCAAACTTCAGATTCAGTTAGACATTCACGTATGTTGTTGTTTATTAGGTTTTTGTTTAAATCACCCTTTAGGAGACGCTACTGTGATGCATTATTCATGATTTCCACAATTGGTATATCTCATGTACTAACGCACCGACTTTCATCCAACTTCAATTTCAGCTACACCTTGATATATTTTGGTGCTGATTACGTTTTGATGTAAATCGCCCACCAGGTGGCGCTGCTAGGTTGCATTTTTCACGATTTTCGCTGTAGCTCTATCTCTATAATTTATGTCAATAACTAATGTACGGAATCTTATGAAACTTGATATTGTCTTTCACTTTCACGTAAATAGATCATTTAGAATCCTCTTGATGGACATAGATTGTTATTTAGCCCCTTGCCTGTGACCTCCGAATTCAGTTCGGGGAACGAAAATACGCCAATTTTGGAATGTCCGACCTGAGTTCGGACAAGAGAAAAATATGTGTTTCAATTCCGTGAAGCCCGAACTCATTTCGCCCAAAACATAATATGTAATTTACAATTTTCCCAATAGATGGCGATACTTTCCCGTGAAAAGTTCGGTAGTTTTGTGCCATTTGTCGGATATTTGTAATTTTGCAGTTTAGAAAACAATTAAAGGGAATTCTTTTTCTGCATTTTTGGCACGTTTTTCTCAAATATATTCCACAGGCAAGGGGTTAATTTTGGCACTGTGACGGCGAATTTTGAAATTTTAACATGCATCAGATAGAAGAAAGCTTAAGAATTGGCAAAGTCTTCTATTGTTCTTTATTTTCGTATTCTGGGGAAGCAGGGCGTACATTTTCTTATTAAATTAAAGACGCTTTTAAAGTTTTGTAATTTGTCTGCAATCAATAATTAGAATTGACATCAGCAGCCTTTTTTTCTTATTTTAAAACCAGACAAATGAACTTGCCGGCTTAGATGCTGTATCTTACCTGCCCGCTATTTTGGATTTCTTGGCGATTATTTGTTGGTGATGTTGGCAGTGTTTCTGGATATGGCAAACATGTCCTTGTAACCCCGTTTTTTGGGGGAGATCGTGTTATTCAGTTGATTGAATATGGCTTGTGATATGGTCTATTATTTTTATGTTAATTTTATTGGATGTATTTGATTGAATATGTGTTCTGTAGTCTGTTTAAACTCTCTTGCTGAAGTAGTTAAGAAATATGAGAAATTTTGACGAATAAAAGAGGTTTGTTTACAGTGCGTATTCATAAGAATATTTTGGAAAATGACGGTGGGAGCTAGCAGGTATTTCATGCTTGAGCTTTAAAGAAAGCAGATGTCTGTTAAGGTATGTTGATAATTTTATGTATATTTTTTTTGCCTAACGAGTTTTGTACATTTTGAGATTGCTACACAGCGAGAACTGCTGAATTTTGAGACTGCTACACAGCGAGAACTGCTGAATCCAGTGATGTTTTTTTTTTCGGTTAATGAGCACGAAACGCCCATCCAACGATTACTGATTGCCTCTTCTGTGAGTTTTGTTTATTATTTACATTTTATTTTCGTTAAGCCTAACATGCGTATAAATCCCTGCTTGGCGACATTTAGTACTTGGAGGAAAAGCGGTTTTCACGCCAAGAAAAATTCCAAGATGGCTGCCCTGGGAATTTATGACATCTGTTCCAACTTGTCTTTAGAGATTGTTGGATCTGAAGAGGTTGTTTCTTGTAGGGGGTTGAGTTTCCAAGAACATTTATCAAAATTCAGCTGATAAATATAGCCCAGGAGGCGTCAGCACAGACAGTCAATAGGTTTAGCATTGTGATTTCCTGCGCCCAAAGGTATGAAATCATAAAGGACTGGGAACAGGAAAACACAATGGTAAATCTACGAGTCAACCACTAAAATCGGGTTTTCATGTGTTTTCCACTAAGATATGACTTGGCAAACCGATTACGTTTTAATATGCTAATCGAGTTTTAATTAATTCTGGGATTTCAGCCTTGAACTCTATGGAGTGATTGTCTGTGCTGCCGCCTGCCGGTCTAATATAGATTCTTCCAAAAAACAACAATAAAAATTACAACACCTCAGAAATTATAAGAATTATTTACAGATGACGTGAATTTCTATAAACTTAAATATTTCTATACAGGATGTATGGACCGCCGCGGCGAGCGGCCCATCTTCGTCCGCAACCCTTTATTCTTTTGAGACCGGCAATAGGGAGTCCTGTAGAAGCAAAGCTTGTTTCCATTCCGCTCACTCTTCGGACAGAAGATGAGGTTATTCCGTATGTACGAGTACAGGTTGCGGTAGTGGAAGGATTACACGAAGAAGCTTTGATCACTCCCAAGGTTTTCGCTCTGTTAAAAGAACAGCAGAAGTTGTATTTAGGGGATGAGGTAGATATCACCCCGGTTGAAGAAAATAAAGAAAAATCTGTATTCAATGTGGAGGGAAGGTGTCCAGAAGGAAACCTGGAAACAAATCTAAATAATGAAGATGAAGACAAAGAAGCTTCAGATTTGGAACTGATTCCTACTCCGGTCGAGGCAACTGTTTTGCCCGAAAATGTTGGTAACGAGGACCAAAAGGAAAGTTGTTCCGTTTCACAAGCGCAATTGTTGAAAAAGGAGCAATTGGCTTGTTCTACATTAGAAAAATGCTTTGAAGATGCAAAACGGCAGAAAAATAATTATTGGGTAGAATCCGATTTGTTGTATCATAGAGGCAAAGTTGGAGGACAAAATTATGTTCAACTTGTAGTACCTGCCTGTAGAAGACAAGAAATTTTGAAATTAGCACATGAAACACCAACTGGTGGGCATTCAGCTGCTAAGAAAACAAGAGATAGAATTGCTATGTCGTTTTGGTGGGAAGGAATGCCAAAAGAAGTAAAACAGCTATGCGCAGCTTGCCATGATTGTCAAATGCGCAGAAAAACAAAAGTAACAGACAGAACACCTATTGAAGCGGTCGGAAGACCAGAACTCCCATTTCAAGTAGTAAATGCAGATATTTTAGGAGCAATTGAGCCGAAGTCTTCTCGAGGTCATCGGTATGTTCTGGCTATTATGGATCAACATAGTCGTTGGCCTGAAGCAGTCCCTATTAAATCGTTGACAGCAAAAACAGCTTGCGAAGCGTTTATTGAAGTTTTTGTTAGAACTGGAATTCCTAGAATGATTGCCATGGACAATGGAGGAAATTTTGCTTCAAAACTGACAAAAGAACTTTTGAAACGATTGGGGTGTGTCCCTAAGTTTTCTACTCCAGGTTACCCACAATCAAATGGATTGGTTGAACGATGGGTAGGAACAATGAAATCAATGCTACATCATGCCATAAACTCTCATGGTAGAGGTTGGGACAAACAACTACCATTCCTGTTATGGGCATACCGAGAAGTCCTCAATGCCACCACTGGTGTTGCACCATTCTTGTTGGTGTACGGTCGTCCACCTGTAGGACCATTAGCCATATTGAAATCAAGTTGGGAAGATGAAGTGGTACTTCCCCAAGGAATTGGAGAGTCTGTAGCAGATTATATGCAGAAACTCCGGGAACGTTTAAAAGACGCGGCAGAATATTCAAAGACCGTGGCTGAAACCCAACAGCAGCGATACGTTCATCATCACAATTTAAGGTCGAAAGATACAACATTCTCCGTCGGAGATGAAGTAGTAGTACTAATCCCTGATTCCACTAATAAACTGTGTTCAAAATGGAAGGGACCAGGAGAGATAGTTCAACAAAAATCGGTGCATTCCTATGCAGTCAAACAACCTGACGGAAGTATTCGACATCTACATCAGAACAAATTACGAAAATATATTCAACCGATTAGAGCTATTGGTGTTATTTACGAAGTGGATGAAGAGTTTGGAGAAGTACAGCATGCTCCGATAGAACAATACAGTGTCGTTGACGAAGAACTGCAGAAAAATATTAATTCAGGCAATTTATCACCAGAACAACAAAAGGAACTAATAGCACTTATCCAAGAATATAGAGTGGTTTTTGATGGAGAACTGAAGAGAGCTAAAGTTGGTTCACATAGCATAAATTTAAAACCTGGTGTTGTAAGAAAACAACCACATCTTTATAAAGTACCAGAAACTTTGAAAGCTAATGTAGAAAACCAAATACAGGAATTACTAAGGAAAGATCTTATAGAACCTTCTTCTGCGGAAATAGTGTATCCACTGGTGTGCGTAGCTAAAAAGGACGGAACAATCAGACTGTGTGTAGATTATAGAGAGTTAAACGCCGCCACCAAGATCTCCCCTTTTCCTATGCAGAATTCCGACAACCTAAAATTTAAAGCTGGTTCGGCGAAATATTTGACCTCGCTAGATATTTTAAAGGGATATTGGGAAATCCCACTCGAAGAGAGTAGTCGAGAATTGACCAGTTTTGTGTCACCAAAAGGCCAGTACCAATGGAAAGTAATGCCTTTCGGATTGTCTGGAGCTCCGGCTACTTTTCAAAGAACAATGAATCAGACCTTGAGACCGCATAGTGATTATGCAGAAAGTTTTCTTGATGATATTATAATTTTCTCTTCTAACTGGGAAGAACATTTGCAACATATAAGAAAAATTTTGGAAACTTTAAAATCTCTGAATTTTTCAGCTAACTTGACAAAATGCGCCTTTGCAGCATCTGAAGTCAGATATTTAGGACATATCGTGGGTTCAGGCAAACATGGACCTCTTCCCGAGAAGCTAGAAGTAATAAAACATCTCAAAGCTCCCAAAACGAAGAAAGGACTGAGATCCATATTAGGTCTATTTAACTATTACAGAGAATATGTCCCGCATTATGCTAACCTTGCAAAGCCTTTGACAGATCTGACCAGAAAAACTGTTCCAAATGATATTCCATGGTCGGAAGATGCTGAAAAGTCGTTCAATAAGTTAAAGGAAAGCTTATGTGAAGTTACAAACCTTTATACCCCAGACATGTCCAAACCGTTCGAAATAAACACCGATGCTTCCATATCGGGTATTGGTGCCTGTTTAATGCAAAGGGACAAAGACGGCATGTTAAAGCCCACAACCTTTGCCAGTCAAAAGCTTACTCTAACTCAATCAAAGTGGAGCACAATTGAAAGAGAAGCATATGCTGTAATCTGGGCACTTGGGAGATTCGAAATGTGGACTTATGGAACCACCATAATATTGCATACGGATCATAATCCTCTAAAATACTTAACAGAGGGAACTCCTAAGAACGCTCGATTACAGAGATGGTCTTTGGCACTGTCTCGCTATCAGGTTTCTATTGCTCATAAACCAGGAAGTTCTAATGTCGTGGCAGATGCTTTATCTCGCATTTATGAGTAGGAAAAAAAATCTGTATATATATATTTTGTATTATTTCATTATTATATATTGTATAATGTGTATTTGTAATATGTGTATTTTTAGTACATAGTGTATAAGAATTCATATATCTTAAGTAGTTTAAGTAAATGCTCTCGATGGGACAGGTGAAGGACTTTTTAAATAGAACTTTTTAATTAGACTTTTGATAGGACTTTTTAAGTAAGACTTGTGTTAAGACTTTAAAGAGTAGTTTCACAGTATGGGACATCGTCCAACATGTAGAAACTGGATGGAAGGTGTGAAAGTCGCCTATACTCCGTGGTCGAAAGACTTTAGGAAACTCGGAATGGCAACAGCCAGAGTCAGAGAGGGACGATGTAGTTCTTTGGATGTGTTCGAAAAGACGCTCGTGAGATATGTAATCGGGAAGCGTATTATCTAAT
Organism: Maratus speciosus; assembly: GCA_963932465.1. NCBI lineage: Eukaryota > Metazoa > Arthropoda > Arachnida > Araneae > Salticidae > Maratus > Maratus speciosus. The sequence goes on along the minus strand of OZ010786.1, from coordinate 536,219,872 downwards.
AATATATATATTGTGTGTGTGTGCTGTAATTGTGTTCGTCTAATGTAAATATTAAATGTATTTAATTGGAGTATTTAATCTCTTCAATGTGTTCTTTCTTCATCAATATCGTGGAATACCGAACCGGGGCCATCATAATTATTACCGTTAAACTTTTTTGCATTAAACTAACTAAATTAAATAGAAATGTTAAATAATAATAAAAAAATAAATTAATTATTTATTTCAAGTTATTCAAGAAAATTTTTTTCTCTATTTTATGCATCGGCATTTCAGGAAAAAATCAACCTGACATGATCGTAAATTTTATGCTTTATTCTTTATCAACACCAGTTATTTTTATAATTAGAACATGTAATAAATTATTGATTACATTAACCTATTCAAATTTGATAAAATAAATTGTGATTATTAAACAGTTTTTTTATGAGAAGTTTTTTTCCCCCTACAGGTAGAAGTTTTTTTTTCTACCTGTTATTCATATTTGTGTAGTGTTAGTAAGTAAAGCATTGGTTATTTTAAGAATAACCTTGTAAAATACAAAATATATTACAATATAATTACAAAAAAGGGCTTTCATTATATGCAGCAACAAAAACAGTAAACATTTGAAGAATAATTTGGATATCAAAATGTATCTTTTACTGCATTTTATATAAGGAATTTTGAAAGTGTCTAGAAAATATATCTAGAATCCAAAATGTCTAAACGTATTACAAAGTGAATTAAATTTATTTTTTTCCATACACTGATGTAATATTTTAATGTGTTAATATATGCTAATTATTTTTAATAATATATTATTACAAAATATATTGTTATTAAAAAGTTATCAATTACTTTTTAAAGCTATTATGTGCATTTCCAATCACTTCCTACTCATTGAAATACACATTATTTTTGTGGAAAAAATTATGTTATTTTAAAATACAATCGCAAAAAATGCATTATAAATCATTTAGAAAGTTATTTGACGTATGCCTGAAACAATGTAATAGTCTTACAGCATTGCCTTAAATACAGAACTTTTAGAAATGTATTAAAATGAGGGTTGATATTATTTTGTTGTAATCTCACGCGAAAAGCATATTAAGTAAAATTATTATTTTTTATATTTTCTTTGAGAATACGTTGATGTAAAATAAATACTCTATATTAGAACCTGAAATCTATTATAGTTTACACTTTTAAAGAAAATAATAAAAATGTTGGGAATTTATAAATTTTGAATTATAATATTTGTATGCTATAAAATATTCTAGATTGCCAGTCCACTGATTCAAAATTCACATTTAGTCAAATAAATAATAGATTTTAGGCTATGCGTTTTATAGAAACAACAAATTTATCTATTTAATTTTCCTAACTCTTACGATGTGAAAAATATTCTCTGCGCTTTAAGAAAGAATAATGATATATTTGATTTGGGAAATATTCTTATGCTTAGGATTCTTATGCTTAACACATAATTCTGCGTATGTAATTTTTTGCCTTTCAAGAAGCATTTACTCCTACACAAGTTAAAATGTATTGTCCGTTGATAAAAACCTTCAAAAAACTAAATATAAAACAAATTTTTGGATTCCAAATTTATTTTTGTTTGCAGGTTCATTTATTTTCTACTAAAGAAATACTTACCATTCTTTCGCAACTTTTGTTTCCTTTGCAGTAGTATGTTGTTTTCAAAAGTACGCTGTATTATCTAGAGACCTTTTCTTAAACGAAATGACCGTTTATTAGAAATTGTTACATCACATTATAGAGCTTACAACTAAACAATGCTTCTAAAAAGTTTTCATTTGATAAATTAAGTTCTTTGAAATTCAAAAGTAATAAGAATTAAGATTATAATATTTTAAATCACATGAAAAAAAAAATCAATATAAAATTTATAATATCTAAAATCGGAAAATATATATATAAATACACGATTGTAAAATTTTAATACGAGTTATCTGTTTATAATAAAAGAAAGATATTCGCATGTGTCTGTGTCGATGGCTAAGAAAATCTATCATGAGTTTATGTCTGAAAGTTAAGATGAGGATAGCCTACGAATGGTCCCAATGCCTCTGTTTTTTCATTTTTTATAATTAGCCGATATATTAGTTTAAATCCCTCAAATTGAATGTGTTTCACAATAAGAACGTGGCACGGTGATTGTCGGAAACCAGAGGACCCGTTACCGATCACTGAAGTTGAGAAAGGCTGAGAATGGATTTACATTTGTTTTCAGCCATTCAAAACGCGAATCGGCCAAACCATTTAAAATATTGAAAGGACCGATCGCAGCAAATTAAAGAGAGCAAGATCGCATATTTAGGTTTAAAACGTTCGGAATAATTGTATTTATAACCCAATGGAGCTGCTATGCTATGTTTTTGACGACTTCTGTCATAGCTATATCTCGGACTATATTGGGTGGTACTTTACCAAACTGACACATGTGAGATAACTATATAAAATGATATTGATTCAATTTTTATTTTAACCTAAATATAAGAGGTTTATATATTTCCATACAAAGAATATTAATGTTATTTTTTGTTAACAATGTCCCTAATTGTTTTTATTGCTATACTTAACAAAATAAATCTATTTTAAATTATTCTAATTTGAAAATAAAATCAGCAACTTAATTGAAAATCGATTTACATTTATTTCATGTTGTCTTTAAGCATAATTTTAGTTTACATACTTTGCTAATTTGCTATTTTATAAGATTTTATAATTCCTGATATTCCTTGCACTCAGAATTTTAAAAAAAATCACGTCTTTCTCTTATAATTTAAACCAACAGAAACTAACAGCAAGAATAATAAAAATTACACAAACTTCTTCTATTAAATGTCAAGGACTTGAAAGAATTCAAAAGTATTTTCTTGAACATTATATATTAGATAGCGGAAATAGAAATGTTAGGAAAGGCGTAATAAACCGCATAATTTACACAAACAAATTTGGCGGTTTTTCAACAAAAATGCATATTAATATTCTTTCTCTAACTCTTTTCCTATGTAACTGCTGCAAATGATATAAACATATAATTTTGAAGGTAAAAAATATAAATATAAATTAAAAGAGGAACGATAAAAAAGAATAAAAACAAAAAAAGGTATATGCGAAAATATCACTAGATAGGCTCCTGCATAAACATTAAACATGTTAATGAGAATTTACCTATTCATAATTTAAAAAAAAATGCGCTTATGTTCATTGTGATATGTATTATCGGGAATTATTGCATGTGAATGATAATCTGGAAGGTTAAAATACATACAAAATTGAAACTACTGTTATTTGAAATTGTATTATGTTTGTTATATTCTTTTTACACCGCTTTTTACAAATATTAAACTTACTCATTCTAAGTAATATGAATTCTTTATTTTATAAATTTATAAAATATCTTGTAAAAATTTAAATACACATTATTTATCGAATTGAATCAGTAATATATATATATATATATATTATATATATATATATATATATATATATATATATTATATATATATATATATATATATATATATATATATATATATATATATATATATATATATATATATATACCGGGTGTCCTAAAAAGGACTGACTGATTTTAAAATTCAATAACTTCCAAACGGTGACAGATATTAAAAAAATTCTTGCATGAGGGTTATGCATAAGGTCAAAAGTTTATTACAGTGATTTGCGATTTTAGTTCGATTTACAAACAATAGATGGCGCTGTAAGCAATAGTTGCTAAATACAGGCTCTATTTTTGGTCCTTTCTCTTGTTCCATGCAGAAAATGGAGATGGAAATGTATTATGCGTGCCACGAAGTACCAAAAATCGAGCCTGAATTTAGCGTCTATTGATCGCAGCTCCATCTATTGTTTGTAATTCGAACTAAAATCTAAAATCACTGTAAAAAAAAAAAATGACCTTATGCATAACCTTCCTGCAAGAATTTTTTTAAATATCTGTCACCGTTTACAAGTTATTGAATTTTAAAATCAGTCAGTCCTTTTTAGGACACCCGGTATATATATATATATATATATGCATATATTATATTAAAAACTGAACATTATACAGTTTATAAAAGCAATTTACTGTAAGTATTTGACTATTATTATTGCAAACAATATTCAATAGAGTCAAAACACAGTTTTAAACACTAGTGTCGTGAAGGAAATTTTCACCTTGTTATTAATAAACTTTATAATATACTTATAACTGCTTAAAAGGTGACAAAAACATATGAAAATGTTATTTAATGCAACCCGAGATCTTTTGAACACGCACGATGTGATGCTGAATATAACATATCATCACATATCCTTATTTATCTTTTTTAAAAATTAAATTCCCCATTTTAAAATTTAATTTATCCTTTCATAATTATAAATTGAATAAAAACTTCCTTTCCTTTCTAAAAAGAATATATCTCTTTCTTCTTATCTTGCGCTTTATTTTTCAGTTACTTAACTTTCCCAAGTTTAGCCAAAGCCGTTAATAAAATAAATCAAAAACAAATCTGTTTCTCATCCTGAAATCATTAACTGTTCGAGCATATTTTCCTTCGGTTAACGAATATATATATAAAAAGATATTCTTTGACCATATGTTCCAATTGTAGCAGTTATTTATACACTCAGTGTTAATTTTCAGTTTGATAGTCAATACAACTGTCTTTTCGGCCGCAAATATTATACTCTGTTTATATTAAAATCGGCGCCCTGCATCTCCGATGCTGCTTCTAAATGCATATTTCCCATCATTTAGCTTTGGCATTCGTATTTGTACGCTGAAATGTTTAAACGCCAATCAACGGTCCTTTTGGCCACTTTTTAATTCAAAGTTCCATTAAGTGATATATCTTTGGGGTTATAATGATCCAGGGTACCAAGATTTTGGCTCGACACATTGGCAACAATTTCTGACAAATTATTCATTCCTTCTCTATACATCGTACTGTCAACAGCTAACTGAAAGGGTCCCTCTCTGGCATTTGCATATTTCATGTCCATATCCAATAAGATTATCCTGTCTTCAAATTTGCAGAGTTATTATTTTGTGCCTGTCTTTAATTATTCGAGGGCTAACGAACCTGGAATTCCAAAAAAGTGATTATCTTAAAAATGCAATAGTTGTATAAAATATTTTTCGCTACAGATCATGGTCTACAGCATACACGTGTTCATTTTCAAAGGGAAAAAATATGACTGATTGAATAGAAATACATTTTAAAAACAAAAATAATAATACTCATGCGCAAGCGGAGTTCAGTCCATTTCTCTGCAGAGGAGTGAAAAGATCAGTTCATATTATCAGGAGGTCTTGAAATATTTAGGATATTGCACCAAATTGCGGGACCATTATAGAAAAGGACATCGTTACAAACGTTATCACTTCTAAGTACAATTTCAATGGATTCACGGATTATTGACGAGTAGTGGTTAGACGTTGAAATGATGATTTTAGCTTTTTCGAAGTTTATCTTAATATTTTCTTTTTGAAGCAATCTGGATAAAGCTGTATTTGGTTTGTTAAACTTGATATCAGAAATGTGCTACTTTAATCTTTCCTTAAATTTTCGACATGTCATTCCAATATAAAATAAACTCTTATGTTGTTCTGTACTGAATGGGATGATGTAGACTCCTGCTTTTTCATAATCGGGAATTGGATCAATTATATTGTGAATCAATTCTTTCAATTTTGTCGGAGGTTTAGCCATTAAATTAATGTTATATTTTAGTAATGCATGTCTCATTCTCTCATAAAGCTGTGGGATATAATCAAATGTGCAATAAATAGACTTGCACAAACTTAATTCCTTCTTCTGTCTTGGTTGATTTGCTTGATTAATTAATTTATTAATGTGTTGAGGAGGGAAATCATTCTCAATAGTAATTTATTTTATTATACTAATCTCGATTTATAGGTATTTATCTGTACAAACTTCGAAGGCACGTTTAACGTAAAACCTGTAGGCCGCAATTTTATATGAAAATGGTGAGTTACAATATATATATAAATAAGGTTAGTTGGGGTAACTGGACACACGAGGTAACTGGGCCATAGGCCATTTTATAAAAAACTGTTGATGTTTTATTTTAAGTTTTAGCTTTTGTGAACAATGACCTTAATCTCTACCTTCTAAATCAACGTGTGTCAACTCAATCATAACTCTCACTTTGCTGTGATAGGTTGTCAAAATATTAGGTTTCTTTTTTTTTAAACAACGTCCATTTGTTTGAACTTCCATGACTTTTTATTAAAATATGGTAAGTACTTTTATTAAATAAACTTTTTTTTTAAAGATTAGGCTTATAACTACATTAATATTACTAGGCATCTATACATATTTACTTCAAGCTTCAAATGGTATCCCGGTGTCCCAGTTACCCCATAACTATTTCAAGAATGGGGTAAGTGGGACATGTATCCAGAGTAACTGGACCATGCTGGATCCAGTTACCCCAATAGTTATAAATATTTTTTTTAGTTTCTCTAACTACGGGAAGTAAGTTTCTCCATTTTGTTTTGCTAATAATAAAGAAAGTTATAGAATACCATATTAAAACTACGTAATAAAAATAAAAAAAAGCATATTGGGTGGTATCAAAACCAATTTCTTGACCCCTTGAGAGGCGGTGATGCCGTTATAATTTTAATTCCTAATTTCCACATTGGCATCGGAATTTTATAATGAAAATTTCACCTTTATTAAGTACGCGAAAATATGCTTTTACTTGTTTTAAAATAGATTTTCTTGTAAATACTGGTGTCATTAAATTATTTCAACATTTTACGAATGCAAGTACCTTGCCACTGAAAGCGAGACAGGCAAACCTTGAAATTGTACGATATGCAGGTGTCGTATTGTCGTATTCTACAGGGAAACTTTTATTGTTCCTACCACTATTTTGAAAATAATGTATTCATCGCACCTTTCTATAGAATATGTTAAATAAAATGATCATGAAGGTAACTCATTAAGGGTTCTGGTAGGAACAATAAAATTTCCCCTATATAATGCGAACCCTGGATACAGATAAATTACTTAAGTACTTACATAGCCGTTTTTTCATATATTTACCTTGCTATTTTTTCCTTAAAATACCCAAGTGGCTTTTAAACTTAAAACCTATACTAAAGTGCATAAGTACTTACTTAATTTTTATGTTTTTGGTATAAATAAATCTAACGTGTTCACTTTTAGTGCTTTTTTTAGACATATTGACAGCAAAGGTTTCTCTTACAGCGCTAATTATTCACATATAATTTACATGATCTTCCTGGTTAAAATTTTTTTAAGTTGTTTGCACTTTTTCAAACACGACCTGATATCCCATATGAAAAAATAAATAAATAAACGCGTGTGGAACATAGACCCCCCTCGTCCACTTACACCGTTTTTATGGGGCAACTGGACCCATAGAGAACCCATACTGAGGAAAGAATGATGAAATATGCATATTTTTATATTTTTAAATATTAAAATGTAATTTTGAGCATTTCTGTCTGATACAAGGAACGTTACTGAACACATTTACAGAAGTTCAGACTTTAATTCAAATGAACATTAGCTTTTTGAAGCTGAATTATCAGAAGCTCCAGAGTCACATTGTAAAATCATGGCCCAGTTGCCCCAACTAACCTTATATTATGCATAAATTTCATTTACAAAAAAAATTTAGCAATGTAATTTTAAATCAAAATCAAAATTTTTAATTAAGTAAAAACTTTCAAATTACGCATTGAACATAATTTTGTTATGTTTATTAATTATATATGTAAGCTCAAAAAAGTTTAAAAATAAAACTGAAAGCACTAATACTAAAAATAAAAATAAAACTATGTATAAATACATGATTATTTTCCCAAATTCTTTTATTTATACAAATATTAAGATATTAAGTAACTTTCAAATTAGATATTGAATATAATGCTTTTTTTATTTATTTTTCCTTCGCTAACTTGCATGATTTTTTTTTATTTAGAATTTCGAATATTAGTATTAATTTAAAATTCACGTCATTCTTTAATACTTTAAACTCACATAAAATGAACAATAGAAAAAAGGAAAAAAAAACCAGCATAATGTCCTTCTTCAAAATGTCAAGGACTTAGAATAATTCAAATGTATTCTGTTTAAGATTACATATTACATAAAGGATATAGAAATGTTAAAGAGAGAGTAATAAACCGCATAATTTACAATGAAAATTTTTGGCACATTTTCAAGTAAAATACACATTAATATTCTTTCTCTAACTCTTTTGTTATGCAGCAAAAAAATGAGCTCCAACTAATAAAAAGAAAATTGAACGTAAAAAAATATAAATATATATTAAAACAGGGGAAATGAAAAAAAAATAAATAAATAAAAAATAAAAACAAAATAATGAATCAATGGGAAAAATCACCTTATATTTTCTTCGCTTTAAACGCAAAAAATGTTTAAGAGAAATTGCATATTTACAATAAAAATTAAGCTGTCATTGAACGCAATATGTACTGACCGAAATTATTGCATTTGAATAATAAATTAGACAGGTCAAACCTATACAAAAGTGTAGCTATAATTGTTTATATTTTTACTATTTTTATTGTCTGTTTTTACGGCTTTTAACAATCTTTTTTACTACCAAATATTTAATATTATAAATTTATAAAATTGTTAGTAAACATTTTTAATACACATTATCTAAATGAAGTCATGAAATAATGTTGTTTTACCAAAACTCTAATTGCACTTCAACAATGATATAAATATATAAAAATTATGTATTTTATGAAATAAAATATTAGACTGATATTGTAAATTGGTGACGATGTTGATATTTTTTTGTACTGTACGATTTAACGAGACTCATGGTATGTCTGAACAAATATATATCTCGATGCACTTTTTTATATCTATATATCTACATATCTACATTTATATCTATATATCTCTCTGTGTGTATATATATATATATATATATATATATATATATATATAATATTATATAATATTACAATTCATCATCTTTTTTTTTAAATAAAAATTAATAAAGTGAGTATCAATACATTACATCGACATTATACATAATAAATAAATAAAAATATTAAACAATTAACTTAATAGTAGTACAGTAATATGATCATTTTAAATCCTTAATTGCATGAATTATTCTTTTAGAATTCTGCTTTTTATTTTTATATTAAGGATGAGACACCAGAAATCTTAAGATAGATTTTTAACTTTATTTAGTAGCATATTTTTGTAATTTTTAGAGGATTAATATTTCTATATAAATATAGTGGTTGTATGAACTTAATTTATGTATTAAAAATTAAATAAAAAGGTGATGGAAAATTATATCACTATGCAATTAAGGGTTAAATATGAAGTTTAATAGAGACTAAGAGAGGTGATAAACTTGCAGCTTCAAATGGAATTTCTTACAAAAAGGCATCATGTAACTACACAAGTAGAAAAAATATATATATATATATATATGTATCTGTATGTATGCATGTATGTATGTATATTCTCCAGATTATTTTATTTATAAAAATATAATTAGAAATGTAATTTTAAATCAAAATACTTTTCTTTTAATTAGCTAAAATTTTCAAATTACATATTGGATATATTTTTCTTTTGTTTTATTACTAATTCATTAATTTGCATGGTTTTTGTTTTCGAATTAATTATTAAAATTGCTTTTAATTGAAAATTCACTACTTTCTGTAATACTTTAAACCCACATAAAAGGGAACGATAGAACAAAGGAAAAAAAAACAGCACAATGTCCTTCTTCAAAATGTCAAGGATTTAGAATAATTCAAAAGTATTCAGTTTAAGATTATATATTAAATAACGGAAATAGAATTGTTAGGGAGAGAGTAATAAACCGCATAATTTACAATGAAAATTTTTGGCACTTTTTCAAGTAAAATGCGCATTAATATTCTTTCTGTAACTCTTTTGTTATGTAGAAAAGCAAAGAGCTCAAACTAATAAAAAAAAAATCGACGTAAAGAAATATAAATATATATTAAAACAGTGGAAAGGAAAATAACAATAAAACAAAATAAAGAATAAATGGGAAACATCACCTTATATTTTCTTCGCCTTAAACGCGAAAAATTTTTATGAGATGTTGCATATTTACAATAAAAAGTAACATGTCATTCAACGCAATATGTACTGACAGAAATTGCTGCATGTTAATAATAAACAGAACAGTTCAAATCTATACAAAAATGCAGCTATAATTGTTTATAATTTTACTATTTTTTATTGTCTGTTTTTGACGGCTTTTAACAATCTTTTTTAGTACCAAATATTTAATATTATAAATTTATAAAATTGTTAGTAAACATTTTTAATACACATTATCTAAATGAAGTCATGAAATAATGTTATTTTACTAAAACTCTAATTGCACTTCAACAATATTATAAATATATGAAAATTATGTATTTTATGAAATAAAATATTAGACTGATATTGTAAATTGGTGAATTTAGATGTCTTTAAATAATACAAATACTTAATATACATTTATACAATTTTTAGTGAAAATGTTTAAAGGACATTATTTATCGAAGCGGAAACATAAAATAATTGTACTTTATTAAAACATTAATTGTACTTCAACAATAATATAAATATTTTAAAATAATATGTTTATGAAATAAAATGTCAGACTGGAATTATAAATTTTTGGCGATGTTGATAGATTTTTGTATTGTACAATTTAACAAGAATCATAATATGTATAAAGAAATATGTATATACATATTTTTTCAATCTATCTATATATCTACACTTCTATCTGCCTATCTTTCTATATCTGTACATACATTTATATATATTCTACATATTATTTTATTTATAAAAATATGTTTAGGTATGCAATTTTAAACCAAAGTACTTTTTTTAATTAGGTAAAACTTTCACATTACACACTTAATATATTTTTTCATATTTTTCATTCTGTAACACTATAAATCCACATAAAATGAACGATATAACAAAAGAAAGAAAATAACACAATGCCCTTCTTCATAATGTCAAGGACTTAGGAAGAATTCAAAAGTATTATGTTTAAGATTATATATTTAATAAAGGAAATATAAATGTTAAAAAGAGAGTAATAAACTGAATAACTTATAACAAAAAATGCTGGCATTTATTCAAATAAACAGCACATTGGTATTATTTCTCTAAATCTTTTGTTATGTAAAAAATAATAAAAACCCGCACCTAACATTGATGCCTTTTATGCCGCATCATTTTGGGCATAACAAATATAATTATACATTAAAACGTTGAAAATGAAAAAAATGAGTAAAATCAAAATAATAATAAAATAAAAAATATACGATAAATTTTCTTCTACATAAACATTAAACAGGTTTATCAGAATTTGCATATTTATAATAAATAATTCTTCATCATTGATGACGATATGTACTGACGAAAATTATTACATGTGTATAAAAATGTGGACCATTCAAACCTATACAAAGGGGCAACTATATTTGTTTATAACATGTTGTGTTGTATGCAACCTCTTTTTATAGCTTTTTAACTCCTTCAGCTGACATATTCTAATACAACAATTAATACATAATACAAATACATAATATTATAAATTTAATAAAATATTTTTGAAAATAGTAAATGCGCTTTATTTATCGAAATAAATCACTGAGAAATGTTATTTTACTGAATGTTTAATTTTATTTCGACAGTAATATAAATAAATTTAAATGACGTAGTTAATCAAATAAAATCATTCATTTATACAGTAAATTTTTCAAAATTTTGATAGTTTTCTGTAGCTTAAATTATACCTGTATGATGTCTGAATGAAAAATAAATAAATAAATACATAATGAATAAGTATATTTTCTCCATATTCTTCTAATTATGAAAATATATTTGGGAAAGTAATTTTAAATCAAACAAAATAATAATTAAGTTAGAACTTTCAAGACATTTTAACTATAACTTTACTATAGTTATATTATTTATTCACTAGCTTACATATCAATTTTCTTTCGGATACTTTATTATTATTCAAAATTGAAAACCCACGTCACTTTGTAATATATTATACTTACAGAAAATGAACGATGGAATAAAAGTAAAAAATAATCATAATGTCCTTCTTCAAAATGTCAGAGAATTAAAGGAATTTAAATGTATTGTGTTTCGGATATTGTAATTAAACACAGAAAATAAATTATAGGGAGCGAGTTATAAACCTCATACATTTGAATGAAGGTTTTCGGAATTTTTTAAGTTCAGGACAATACGCACAGTAACAATATTTCTTTAACTTTTTTTTTCTACATAGATAAACAAAAACATTGAACTATTAAAAAAATACAATTTTTTTAAGTAAAAAAAAAACAAAAAAAAAAAATGAAATATATGTTAAAACAGCGAGCACGAAAATAAATGTTGATTACAATAAAATATGGAAAATTTGAAACAACAGATGTTTTGTGCCATGTATAAAATGTATGTGCCATATATAAAAACGTTTTATTGTGCATATATAATTTTATTGTGAAATTGTGCATATCTACCAAAAAAAAAAAAAAAAAAAAAAAAATCTGTTCATAGCAGCATAAACACCAATACAAAGTATGTATGAGCTGTAATTTGAAAAATGCAAAACTTATCCACAGTGTAATTTTTATATCGTTATTAAAATGTTTCAAGTAATGTGTTCCACACGATGCAAAACTTGTTTTTTTAAATTTGTGAAATTTGCAGTGAAAAATTAAAAAAGCTTATTATTTATTAAAATGATATTTTAATTTTAAATTATTATAAATATGTATGAAATTTGTGCATTTTACAGTCGAAACTCTTTAATACTAACACGCTTAACGTGAATTACTTTTAACACGAACTGTTTTCAATTTTCCCTTCAAGCTGTATAGGCAGCTACTGTGAATTTAGTAATTTTAACACGAACTCACTTAAGGCGAAATACTGTTTATCATGAATTAAAAAGGATCGGCTATAGAAATATTTCCTACTCATAGTATGAACGAAGAACTTTTTGATCTCCCAAATTTTTGATTAAGTTCTATTTTTTTTTTTTTCGAACTCTAAATTTTTCAAACTGTGGCAGTATAGGGAGGGAAAAGTCTTTTGCTGTGATAGCCGCAGGCCAGCACTTGCAAATTTGTCAGGTAATACCTCCTGGTACTCGCTCAAAAGATAAAATTCTATTGTAAGAGCTGCATTGAGGGTTGAAAAAAGTACTTAACGCTAATTACAGATGTTTACTTAAAGCTGTTTACGTACGCTGATTAAACTGAGAGATAGCTGTGGCGATGATGACTTTGGTTCGAATCCTCTAAAAAGAATCTCGTTGTCTATCCGGAGCTTTGGCAGTTTTCTTCGGATGAAAAGTGAATACCGGCCAGTTTCCTTTCAAAATACTTCCAACGAGTTGTATCCCAAGTGTAGGTGTATATTCGTGAGGAATCGATCTTAGGAAACAAAAGCAATACCAGCAATACAGCATATTTTGAAGGTACGTATGAATATTTATTCTGGTTTGTTGGAATTATGAAGCTATGAAAATTAAAGGACAGGACATAAATGACATCACTGGAAGCGTTTCCTACCCCCTGCTTCCGCCATATTTGACTGCGGTGAGCTGCGCTGTGAGCCAATTTCTTCTTCCTGCGCAAATCAACTTCGTAAAAGTCAAATATGTTGTACGCCGGAGAGAGGGGAAGAACTCGTCTTTAGGCTTCAATGCTCTCCACGGTGATAGATTGATATGTCGTCTCCTTATAATCTTCATAGCTCCATAACACGAACAACAACAAAAATAAATCTCCGTGAGTGTTCTCGTCTAAAAGGTTCAATTATATAAAAAAAAAAAAATCCATCCGTGCAATACATTGTTAGAAATATTAATAGATTTTTATTTTGTAGAATAAAACGCAGATGATCGTACAGCACAACATAATTTTAATTTATATTTCATTTATTTATTTTAAATTTAAAACTAAACTTAACAACTTGGTTGTAATTTCATCTGCAAATATTTATTTAAATGAAAAATAAATTATATTTTAATTATTATTTATTAAATTTAATTATAATTATTAATGTCAAAAACCGTTGTAAGTTTTCGTAAAAACTCAAACAAAATTTACTTCACCTTTTCATATCATATAAATAAAAACATACATTTATTTTACTTAAATAGGTGTCACAAATATAAAAATTAAAATATGTTGACATGTTTCGGTTTAATAGTAAAAACCGTAATCATAACACACACATAATCAATAGAAATGAATGACACTGGGTACCAAAAAATAATCTAAAAACCAAAAAACATAAAAATGCAAAACACTGCGCCCTCTATGATCTCAAATAGCCTACGCTACCGCGGCTCCCTCTATCAGACTCCCTTTTTTAAGTATTTATTAAGGAATTCCAACCATAAAATAGGAATATCAACGGATAAAGAATCATTACACACAGTATCCCTCCTAGAATATATCTCAATAGATTCCCGGATGATTGACTTGCGGAATAAACTCGAAACAAACAATAATCTACTGTCTCTGAAACAAATATTAACCCCCCTCTTTAAAAATAGCCTTGATAACGCAGTCTTATCCCTACCAAATTTTATATCAGATTCATGCTCTTTCTTTGGGATTAGGAAGAAAGAGCATGAATCTGATATAAAATTTGGTAGGGATAAGACTGCGTTATCAAGGCTATTTTTAAAGAGGGGGGTTAATATTTGTTTCAGAGACAGTAGATTATTGTTTGTTTCGAGTTTATTCCGCAAGTCAATCATCCGGGAATCTATTGAGATATATTCTAGGAGGGATACTGTGTGTAATGATTCTTTATCCGTTGATATTCCTATTTTATGGTTGGAATTCCTTAATAAATACTTAAAAAAGGGAGTCTGATAGAGGGAGCCGCGGTAGCGTAGGCTATTTGAGATCATAGAGGGCGCAGTGTTTTGCATTTTTATGTTTTTTGGTTTTTAGGTTATTTTTTGGTACCCAGTGTCATTCATTTCTATTGATTATGTGTGTGTTATGATTACGGTTTTTACTATTAAACCGAAACATGTCAACATATTTTAATTTTTATATTTGTGACACCTATTTAAGTAAAATAAATGTATGTTTTTATTTATATGATATAATTATTAAGTTACTTTGTAAATTTAGAAAATTCAATGTTGCGTTTGTTTAGAATTCTTTGTTTTAATTTTGAACTAAAAACCGCGTCTTTCTCTTCGTTAAAATGCCAAGTACTTGAAACAATACAAAAGTATATGTATAGGTTTATATTTTTTACAGCAAAAATAGAAATATTAAGAAACGAGTAATAAGCCGCATAATTTACCAAGGAAATTATTGGCACATTTTCAAGGAAAATGCACATCAACATTCTTTTTGTAGCTCTTTTGTTTCGGATTAAAACAAAAAGTTTTAAAACTGTAAAAAATAGCAATTTCCGACGCTAAAAAATATAAATATATATTAAAACGGTGGAAGTAAAAAAATTGGAACAGCAAACAAAGATTTTGTAAACTGAAATGTTCTGTATCCACAGACACATATGCTATAACTACAAACCATTTCTTTCATTTGTTTTTACAGCATGTAGTCCAACCTTTTCTCTCTCTTTTTTTTTTCAAATTGTTGTTGGTCCCCTAATTGCTCTCCAGGTCAAACATTGGTTGAAAATATGTGATCAATCTTGTTCTTTATCTGATGTTCCAGAATCATTTTTCATATATATGTGTAAATATTCGTCAAAAGTCTTAAAGCAAAATTTTACGGTGCGTTTTTGGTCATATAGTGTATATCAATATAGTTTTCTACAAGAATTTACAACTTATTTATAATAAAAAAACAGCATTGTCATTCATCACGATATACAGTGACAGAAATATTAGGCGTAAAAAATTCCTTAAAAATTATAAGATTACAAAATTACAATCACGGTAGTTTACATCTTGCGATGCTTTGCAAGTTTGATGTATACTAAATTTCAAAAAGACATTTGGATTTTCAAAATCTGTTAGTACAAAAAAACTGTAACAGTATTCCAACAAAATAATTATGTTTATAAATATTTGAAAGAAATTTGTTTTATTTTTAAAATAGTAATTATTAATTACATTATATGATTATTTAGATGATTAATTGATAATTATTTAAAGAAAAGTATAAATTAGTTTTTTTTAATCTCAACAGTTTTACGTATACGTGTTTTTATAAAATAATTTATTTTTATATTTCATATTGGCAGAATAACAAAGAATAGTGCATATTATAATACACTGTTTTTTTTAATTTGAAGATACATAAATAGGTTTAACAATAATAACGTTTTTGGGTAAAGGTACATTCGATATACATTGTTGAAAAAGAAAAGCTTTTCTTATTCTCCAAAAATATAAAATCAGAAATAGAAATAGACAATAACCTCTTTAAATCTAACCATAGTTCCGCAAAGTTTTTTTAATTATTAGAAACTTTAAAAACAAACACATTTTCGAAATTTAAAGAATCATCTATAAAATATTGCTTCTTTTGTTTAACCATTACACACAAACTCGAATATTGGTTTTTAGGATGCTATTATCACTAAATTAAATATTTTCATCTGTGTAATTAAATTTATGCGTACAAAAAAACCAAAATAATATTAATTTTAATTTATTGTAATTGCTGATAATTAATGTTTTACTCTAAAACATGTTTTATTACTTTGAACATATGAATAGTACGAGCAGTAGAACGAGTTTCGTATATGAAAGACCTGTATTTAGGGTTGAGAAAATTGATACGTTATAAAAACTACTCAAAATTGTTTCCGTAAATTAGTTGCAACAAAGGATACTTTGTTTTTATAAAAGCTTTTTTTATATCGCAAAAATATATATTTTTTTTCTGAGGTTTCTAATGATAAACAAAGCTTAACGGAATTCTTGATAACTAGGAAGATGTTACTCTGCATTTTTGTTGATGGATATTTTCCTAGATTCACATCACTCTTTCATTTTATATTGTATTATCTACATTAACGTAAAGAAACTTTAAAGTTTTAGCCCTGAGAGGGCTCTGTTGAAATTTGAATCACGAAAGGCCATGTGGGGTGATTCAGTGACCCATCGTTAAAAAACACATATTTATTTACAATATTTAAAAAAAAAAATCCAAAACGTAGCCTTTAAAATTAATTTAATAATATACAAAACAGTTGCAGCCATAAAAAAATAGAAAATGCAATATTGTTGTAACAAAGGATTAAAAAAAAAATGATCATTAATCCACATTAGGATTTAAGTTGCGTTGGGTTCGAAAAATGATCCCACCTGGTCATCCGAGGATTAAATAAAATTATAATATAATATAGATAGTATAACTTTAAGATATACATTTTTTTATTTAATTCTTGTAACGTGCAACATTAAATCTGTGTCGATACAACGTAACAAAAGAAATTCTTTTAGATATTTGAAGAAAAACTAAAAATAAACAAACTATATATTTTTTAAAATATTAAAACACGCTAGTAACATCTGGATATATATTCTGTGCTTAAAAAAGCACCTATGGAGAAACCCCACATAGATTATTACTGGATGCTATAAAGTAATATATTATTCAATGATGATTCACGATACATATCAAAACACACGATTTCCAATGCCATATTTTTCCTTTTCATACTAAAAATAATCCACATATGAAACCCAGCGTCATGTATCTTATCTTCTAAATAGGGAATATGGAATAAGGTAAAACGCTCAAAGTAAAGTAGAGTTTAATATTACATGAAGTTAAAATATCTTTTCATCTATAAACGAATTAAAGTTTCAAAAGTCGTTAGGAATGTAATGTATTTTGAAAATAGTTTCATTTCTTAAGTTTGCTTTATAACATAAAATAAATAATACTTTCGATATATTCTAGATTTTCTTTTTATAAAAGTTGACATATTTTATGAATCAATAACATTAACTTGAAAAAATGTAGTCTTTTGCACTCTATCATCAAAAACATAGATGCCGAAGTTTCTTCATTATCCCGAAGTCTAACAAACGGAAAATGTTTAAGTTATTTATGCCTGAATTTTTATTTTCTCAAATTTGTTGGTGAAATCACATTAAAATGTTGCAAAATGAATTGGAAAAATGCTTAAAAAATTACGCTAAAATATTTTTGTATGCATTTGATAAAATGTAAACGTAATATAGGAATACCCATATGTGGGAAAATGCATAATTATATGTTTTGTCTACATTTATGTAAATTAAACTTTTAAATTGTATGTTATATACTTTAATTTGTATTTTTCTGAATTATTAAAAAAATACATTTATTTCTTTACAGAGATTAATAGCTATAAGTATTATTAATAATAAATTAAGAATAATCGTATTTGAGGCTAAAAAACAATTTATTTCAAAATTATCTGAAAAAGGACTTTACATAAATAACTCCTCCCTAAATGTCTAATATAGATAAATACCCATTTGCACCTTGTCCTCTATATTTTGTACATTACAAACATGCATAAAAAATAGGTTTGCATAAAATAACACTTTAAAATGTATAGAAGGGCAAGTATTTACTTTCTTTAAGGTACTTATTGATTTCATAAAAAAAATAATAAACAAAATATCCGATTAAAACCATCGTCTAGGTTCAGTCTCTAGAGTCATTGAGGGTTAAAAATAGAAAACGCTGGAAGTCCAAAATTCAAAATTTTTCAAGAGAGCAGAAAAAAGAAAAACTCCTACTTCTGGTACTTACCGCATTTTCCACTTCACTCCTTTCTTCAACACTTTAAGTAGGTATTCAGCTTCCTTTTGTTTAGTGTTTTAAAATATAATTATATAATAAATAATACATAATATTTTCATTTGTAAACACTTATTTTTTATACATATAATATTTTTCATCTTGCTTAAAATTCTCCCATTGATGTAAGCAATATCAACATGATAAAGTTGTGTAATGATCACCAGTCGCCATGCATCTTAACCCATTTGTGCCTCAATTTTGGTTTTCTCAAACGTTTTTGTAAAATCACTTTAAAATATTACAAAATGAACTGGAAAAATATAAAAAAATACACTTAAATGTTTTTTGTATTTGTTTAATAAAATGTAAAAAAACTACCTATGAGTATTTCTAGTAGAATAATATGCATAATTATATGTTTTGTCTATATTTATATTTAAAATGTTTTTAAATTGTAGATTATGTACTATAATTAGTATTTTTATGAACTACAAAATATATATATATATTTATTTATTTCTTTACAGAGACTAATAACATTATAACTATTATTAATAATAAAATAAGAATAATCGTATTGCTGACTTAAAACCAATTTATTTCATAAATATCTTCAAAAGGAGATTACATAAATAATTATCTCTTAAATGTCAAACAAAAATATGTGCCCATTTGTACCTAGAACCATATATTTTGGACGTTACAAAAATGCATTAAAAATAGGATTGAACATTTAATTTCGCAAAAAAAAAAAAAAAAAAAAAAAAAAAAAAAAAATACGTATTTAAAAATAAAAAAGTCTACAAGCTAAGATTATGACATACGATTTTGGATCCTTCATAGAAAAAATACAAAAAAACTTACTTTTTACATTTCGCCATCTTGAAGAATTAAAAATTCATAAACACCGAAAAAAGCCTTCATTTAAACAAATAAATATCCACCTTATGCAGTCATCTCTCGGTAATAGATAAATACATTTATAAATAATTATTTCATACAATTTTTATGTTATAAAGGAGAAGAAAAATATACTTATTCATGAAAATTTGAAACGTCCCAAAAATGGGACGCTAGGCACAAATGGGTTAACATGAGCGATTTGAGCGATATTCACTTCACTTCATATGGCACATTCAGTGTTCTCTACTTCACGTGGTGTGGCAGATTCAACTAGTGAATTTTTTATACTCTTTTTTTTAACTATTTGTAGTAGGGTTGGCTCTGTAAGGGTCCCCCTGTTTGATAAGCTTGGCATTTAAGACATTTTTTTCGTAATAATAATAATAATAATGATAATAATAGTAATAATAAAAATAAATAAAAATAATCGATTTTGTGTTGCTTTTACCTTTTTCTGTTTCTCGTCTACAAGTAAGACATGCTTATATCTATGTGAGAAGTAATTACAGTATTAATAAAATATGTTATGTTTAAAATGCTAAAACAATAAATGGATGCTGATAACAAATGTTGTCATTATAAGTTTACGAATTAGTTGACATACATATCGGAAAAGTTGAAATATATTTGATTTAAGCAAAAATAAGTTTTTTGACGTTTAGCTAACTGTATATACGCATCGTGAATATTTAATTTGCAATTAGTATTATTCGGTATTAAGACAGCGTTGTTTTTTAAAACATAATTACTTAACAGGAATAAAAACGATTATATTTATGAAAATACTGATAAATGATTAATTATTACATAGTCTTTACGATTGCAACCACATAAGTTTCAACATAAAGTGTACAATTTTAATTAATTAGTAAATGCGATGCATTCAATGTAAAATTATATGTGTTTTGGAATAACTCATTTCGTTTTGAATAAAATATTTTAATAAAATAGCAAACCTCTAGTTATTTATTCATGTGTTTTTAAAAATTTAACTGCTAAATAAACATTTATTTTTATTATACTGTAATGTTACTATTATTTAAATATGATGTAAAACATTTGGTTTTTCCAGAAGTTAGTTTATGCTGATTAGATAAATAACATTTGGAAAAGATTTATACACAATGTGTATAAACAAACAATTGTTTCAGACAATTGTTTGAAATATTATACAGATAAATCAATAAATGAAATAACGTACAAATATTTCACCAACTACTGTGTATTTAATAAGATATCAACAAACCATATTTCGCAAATAAATAAAAACTAAACTTTTTTTTTTCAGTGGAAGTCATTATATTATTATTTTTAAAATTTTACTTATTTATAAAACCAATATTTCCAGATGTTTAAAACGCAAATATAGAATAAATATGAGTACAAAATAATTTAAATTTCACTTATTTATAAAACCGACATTTTCAGGTATTTGGAACGCAGAATAAATATGAGTACAAAATAATTTAAATATAGTAAATATAAAAATGTTCATTTATAATCTCAAAATTTATAATCTAAAATTATGCGAAATAACGGAGAGATTCTGTGTACCATATACTTTATTCCCGTATAGCAATGTTCAGTTAAATCCATATTAACCGAATTATTATGGACCAGGTCTTTCTACTATTTTTATAAACAATCATAACGCAACTTATATCTTGTTGTAGATTTCTCTTGAAAATATCCTACTAAAAATGTATGGCAGAAATTATGTTCCAAAGAATGTTAGAAATGGAATTAAAAACTACTCTTCTTGGACGATTATATCTCGACTCACAGACAAATAATTAAGAGAAAAACAAATACCGTTTATACTCGCGTATAAGTCGAGGAATTTCTGACAATTTTCGGTAAGCAAGTTTGGGGGGTCGACTTATACGCGAGTCAGTTAAAAAAGAAAAACCAAAAACTTCGAATGCTGCAAAATTATGGCTTTTTATGGGCATTAATAAAAAATAATGCATAAAATATACAAATAATAATAATTTATGTTTTTAAAAAATTCAATGATTTGTTTTAGTTTACTTACTAATTTTCGCATTGGCAAGTGAAATCTTTAGTTTGATTTTGTGCAAAATTGAAGTAAAAAGTTAGGGGGTCGACTTATACGCGGGGTTTTTATATTTTTCAGAATTTGAATTCGAAAGTTAGGGGGTCGACTTATACGCGAGTCGACTTATATGCGAGTATATACGGTGGTTAAACAAAATTAAAATTAGAATTTTCCTATTATTTTAGCCGGAATTTCACAACCTAATGAATCAAAATTAGTTTGATTTGCCAATCTCAAAACTATCTTATACATCTTAATATTTCAAAAAATAGTTACACATGTCAATCAAATACTCTTCAATTTTATTACTTCAATACTATTCCAGCTTTGATTTTCATCTTCAAATTCTGCTTAAGTCAATTAAACGGACTAAAAACGAGTTAATCTATATCATGAAAGTTGTTAAAATTAATAGTTTTTCCTTATTATGTTGTTATCAGCTGTTTGCAAATAGCAGGCTTAGGGAGGAAACGAATTCCAGTCGCCGCTGGACAATAGAACTACGAAAAATCAAGAAAAGTATACAAAAATCGCTATCACAGAGCCCCTTTATCGCACAATATTTCAAAATTCAAGGAGGACCTTCTGGCAAAAGCCAAAAACATGCACAAAAAATTTGGTTCAATCATATGCATACACTTTTCGATGGTACAATAAAGGAAACGGCACAAACATCGCTATTACAGCGTCCCCTTCCGGCAGATTTTTTTCAAACTCAGGAAGGACTTGCTTGTCATCGTCAGAAACATACTCAAAAAGTTTGGTTTAAACCTATGCATAACTTCATACACTTTTCGATGGTACAGACATCTCAATTATATCACCCCCTTCCAGCCAAATTTTTCAAACTTCAGGGAAGACCTTCCTGTCATGACCAAAAACAAACACAAGAAAATTGGTTCAATTCTATGGATAACTTCACACACTTTTCGATGATATAATATTCAAAATGGCACAAAAATCGCTATTACAGCAACCCCTACGGGCGAATATTTTTAAAATTCAGGGAGGACCTGCTTGTCATAGCCAAAAACTTAAAATAAAAATTTGGTTCAATTCTATGCATAACTTCATACACTTTTTGGCGGTAGAATGGCGATAGACAGACGGACAAACTGACAGAAGGAGAAACTGACAGAAGAACAAACGGACAGAAGGACACACGGACAGACAGACTATGGCCCCTAAAACGTGTAAAACCGTCGAAAACCGGAAGTCGAAAAAAATTTCGATTGCACTAATTTCTTCTATTGAAGATATAAGAAAGTAAAAAGATAGATTAAATAAATTTGCATACATTAACTTTAATAATATCAATATTTCAGGATATTTTGTTTCGGAGATTTTTTTCTTTATTTCTTTAGGTACGATTTTTTGTTCAAAAATATAACTTTGCGTGAATATCCAGCGGCACAAAAATCGAGAAATATTACAAATGAATTTATCAACAATAATATTTATTTTTAGTATTCTATTTTCAAAAAAAAAAAAAAAAAATCAACATTCAGACTTTAAAATATATTTATTTGCTTTAATGTATTTTTTTTTTTTAATAGATCTGATTAATTTTAAATAGCAACGTTTTCCAATAGAAAAAACTCAAAACGAGTTCAGAGCGGAATAGCACATTCAACGTTCGTTAGTATATCTAAATAAATTATCAATTTAGAAAAATATGTTTAAATTTTATTTACTATTCCATTACCAATGAACTGGTCTTAAGAACTTAAACCATTTATACTAAAAACGCATTATGTTACATTAACCACGAAATCTTTCGATCATAAACGTGATCATTTTCAAAGGATAGCTTATTAAATAAGCTATCCCTGA
Organism: Maratus speciosus; assembly: GCA_963932465.1. Classification (NCBI taxonomy): domain Eukaryota; kingdom Metazoa; phylum Arthropoda; class Arachnida; order Araneae; family Salticidae; genus Maratus; species Maratus speciosus. The sequence goes on along the minus strand of OZ010786.1, from coordinate 536,196,251 downwards.
AAATGATCACGTTTGGGATCGGAAGATCTCGGCGTTAACTTAACATATTTCTTAAGAATAGTTTATTGGTAATGTAATAATAAATAAATTTTAAGCATATTTTTAGCAAAGGGATAATTACTTTAGTTATAAGCGACATTTTCGCATGAAAATAACCGAAAATACTCGTTCTTATTTCTTATGACTTCAGGTAGCATATAGTCTCGCAATTTTGTATTAAATTATATTATAGATGTTTTGATTGATTTTTTAAAAATAATATTATTATTTCATTGATGCTTATAAAAATAATTATTTTCATGCATGTTTATTTTTTAATCTTATGTAATAAAAGAAAAACTTTACTAACATTTGGACTGTTTTCTTTACAAAATTATAACTGCACATATATATATGGAATTAGAGTCTTATATATTTTTTCCTCATAATACAATAATTTATCTATTCCTCAATTTTCATCTATTTTACTCAAAAAACTCATTTTATTTAACTCAAGAAAATACCCATTCATATAATAAAAAATTATCAAACACACTCATTTATACAGTGAAAACATTTTAATGAAAATGTGTTGGCAAAAGCTACTCTTTATTTTAAAAATAATTCCCCGAACCTTTTATCGGAAATTGGAAACAGGAAATAATTTTTATTAAGATTACACACCATGAATTTTATATCTCCCAGGATACGAATTTATAATCCAAAAATATATTAGAATTCTGTATTTCTCCTTGAATATTGTGGTTAGCAATAAATCTCACGTCTTCTGAGGAATAAATTAAACGGTTCGCCTCGCTTTTCTTGTGATTTAGATATATATTTTATTAAATTTGACTTGAAACATGACATTTTTAAAAACGTTCAAAGATATTACTAAACTATTTTAAAGCAAAAAAAAAAAAAAAAAAAAATCATCTTAAAGAAGTTTTTTAATAAAATAAACAAAAACGACTTTTAAAAGAACAATATAAAATGAATTTATCTTAAAACAATTAATTAAAAAAGTTTTTTTAACATCATTTGAAGATTTTCTTTGAAAAAAAAAGCATTTTATTAATATAAATGAAGGCAAAATAAATAAATAAATCTTTACTAATAAATTAAAGTTCCGCACTGTGTGTTTGTGTGTGTGCGAGATGTTTATGAAAATCTACCGCACGTATAAAGGATGAAAATTTGTATGAGGATAGTAAAAGGCGTGTCCGATAGCGCCTGTGGCCGAGAATTAAATAAAAAAAAAGATAATTAGCCAGATATCAATTAAAACTCATAAAAAAACTCATTAAAAGAGCGAAAATTTCTGAAATTTTGCAGAACATGGCGAAATCAAAAAAGAAAAGCACCAATCCCTGTATCTATGGTTCAGCGTTGAAGAGGGTTGCCAGATTAGTGCGGGTTGTCCAAAAGATATGAGAGTGAGAGACTATAATGTATATGGAAATAAAAAAAAAAATATTTCAGGTAGGTGTTTGAAATTTCGCATGTATACGCAAAATAATATTATATTTAAGAATTTGAACAACGTAAAAAATCCACCGGTATCTTTTTATTTTCTCAAAAAACTATTTTTATACAGAAAAAATAAATTTAAACTCGAATAAAATAGCATTCAGAAAGTATGAGGAATATCGATTTTTGAATCAATTTCATGTAGAGATTTCGAAATTGCTACGTATGCGCAAAATAATATTCTACTTCAGAAATTTGAAAAATCATAAAGGTCCAACTGTAATTTTTATTTTATCAAAAACTGATTTTTATAAGGAAAATGAAACGTATTCTCTATTTAATCTTATCACAAATTACAGTAAAACTTCCTTTACAGGCTATCCCTATTCAAGGGCCACATCTATTAAGGGCCAATATTTTTAGGAACGAAAAATTTTTCCATAGACACAATGTTAAATTTATTCCTGTTAGGGGCCACACCTGCCCCCCAATAATTCCATAATATTAACGTGTGCCTTAAATCCTAAACAGCTGTACTGAATTCCTGAATCAAAATACATAAGTTCAGCAAACAGCTTCACTTGCACGAAAGAAGGCAGGGGGAGATGGGGGAGGATTTAGTAGGACAATGAAGGACCACAATATTTTCCACAACTGAGACAATCAAGTGTTCACCACACTTTGTTTAATCTTTCAACCTGTAGGGATTGGGTTGGAGGGGAAACTTGACCCTTTTGTTGTAGGCACACAAAGGATAACAGGTTATCTAGAAAAACTGATTCCACATTTAATAAAATTGTGAATGCATATTCAAGCACAATTTTTACACTAGAAATTTCATGCACAGGCTTATGTAAAATTTAAAATTATAGAACTTAAATGAATCCAAAGAGTGCATTTGGATTTGAATGACAAAATCAAAGTGCTTAATTGTCATGATCAATTGACATCTTCAAAAAAATTGGCTTCAAAGTTTAATTGCAGCAAGAATCAAATAAACAATATTGTTAAAAACAAAGAAAACTTACTGAAAGAATATGCAGATTTAAAAAATCGAGGAATAAAAATAAAGATAAATGAAAAATTTGATCATCCTTATTCAAGGGCCCTCATAAGGATCAATTTTCAATGGAACGGCTGGTGGCCCTTACGGAGAGGTTTCACTGTATTTAAATTGTGGCGTTTTCTCCACTAAACATCATTATTTAAAGCCAGATAATTTTATTCAGCCCTCAGATACATACTTTTTATAAGTTATAAAAAAATTAATGAAGGGTCAATTCATGGGGCGGCAAGCTCAGATACAGGGTAGTTCAAAGTTTGAAACATTGACCAAACTTTGAACGTTTGAATATCTTGGCGCTTAATTAAACGAACCGCTAATATACCCCCATAATAAACACTTGACCATAGATATTGTTGTGGTTACTTACAACCACTGCCATATTTTTATTTAATTTGATTTAGAAAGTATTTTTATTAATCTTTATTCATTTAATTTTAATATTCGCATTCCAAAATTATTTTAATTCTTTCCTTTTTTTTCAAACTTCCCCTGTAAGCTTTTCTTTTTGGCGTAGCATTTCGTTTCATTTTAAAATCATAAACGTCATTTTGAAATCTGTACTTCCGGTAAAAGAATTATCTGGAAAATTCCATAACTTTCTGTTTCTGAAGTCATTTCCTTTTGTAGCTCGGCCCCTTAGCCAATAATATTTAAATCAGTTTAATACGTAATTTCAAAATTTGTAACACTTTACTACTGTTTGGCATCTGTGAAATCTGTGAAATCTAGTGAAATCTGTAAAATTTCCTCTAATTTAAAGCAGTTTTTATATGCTTTAGCATTACAATTTATGCCAGCGCAGGGCGCTTGTATGTTTGCTCCGCCAAATTGGCGTGTTTCAAGTATTATAGCAACCCTTTTTCTCCTCTTCTACGGAGAGCTTGTGCTCAGTCAGTTGGGTTCGAATTTCAATGCAGAATGGCTCCCTTTTTCCGTTCTGTGAAGATTCATGTCCGCGCCAGCTGTTAGAGTTCTGACAGCAAACGCTGAAATGGGTTGTGGCCACTGGCTGCATCATTATTTTTTTTATTCAAATGTTGCTTCCGTTATGAGTCGTAGAATTCTATTTCTAAAAAAATTATAAAAAAGACTTTTAGACATGCCTCTCTACACTCCTCTGGAGAAAATCTTGTATATTTATCTCGAAATATATGCTCATAAAAAGAGTTGTTGTTTGTGAGAGAATGTTTATATTCATCATAAAAAAGAGCATCTAATTATTACGAAATATCCTACATAGAAGGTGTCTTTGCTTCAAGAGATCTTCATTATGAGTAAACATTTTTCGAGGATGCTTATCATCTGTGTATTTCATTTCACTAATGAGTCCATCATTTCTTTTTTTTTTTTCAGGACAATACACGTAATGCTTTTGCTTTTATTTTTTGTTCTTGATTATCAAATATATGAAAAATAAGTACAGAATTATTTTAATTAATGACTGTTTTGTCAAGAGTGGTCTTTTGTGGCCACAACACAATGTAAATAACTATATACTGATTAATCACGAAAAATGATTTTTGGATTTTTAATTGGAATTTCAGTATTTTAAAATAACTTAAAGATATTAATCTTTCACCTCCTATCATCCAACCACAACAGATATAATTCGGTTAGGACGGGTCGTTTCATTCGTCGTCTTGCCCCCCTAGCATTAGAGGTTTAGTTGTCTCATGGGGACTCATTTCTAACTATTTCTAACACCCTCATATGTTATACAGCCCACTATCTTATATCATTGATCGCCTAAACCTCCCCACTACTGTCGCAATTTCAATTTTAAATTTTTGGTCAAGTAACATGTATAACCCCGTATATAACAACTTTTGAAAACTTGACCAAAGGGTAACTCGGTACCGGGCGACGGTTTCTGCCCTCGGTTTGCAAATCATCCAGAAGAGATACTTTTATGGCCTTTTTCCCGACTGACTCGTATGATACATCACTGGCTAGCATTTTGACCACTTTTTCATTTTCTGTACCCCTACCCCCTATACTTCATTTGTAAAAAGAGTATTTGTTTCTTATTTGAGTCCTCACTCCCTCAACTAATATATCACCGGATCGATTGAATAATCGAGTTTCGTTCGAATAGATGTTTGTTTATACAGAGTGCGCTCCTGCTGGTGGAAAGGAGTACTGACATAGTTTGGATTTTATATATGTTTAATATTATTATCACGGGCACGAGAAATACCAGATGGATCAGCTAGTAAAAACATAAAATAAATTAATGACATCTAAAGTTGAATTGTACATATATTAAAAATATTTATTATTTCATGAATTGCCGATGGCACGTTAGATTTGATTTACAACGGTGCAGTAGAATATGCTGTAGTACTTTTATTAAATCTCTTTATCATATTTAATGCTATATTAATTGCTATTTTAAACAAACTTGCTCTATGAGTGCATTCTTCTGCGTTAACATCTAAGTGAAATGTTGTCAAATCTGGTGTATAGAATATATAAAGGAGCCATTTATAAATATACAAAAGTAAATATATAAATATAATACTATACAGTTTTCGCTCTGTTGGAATAAACGTCAAGTATCCAGGTTCGATTCCTGGTCTGGGAGTTTTTGCTCTGTTGGAATAATTGTCAAATGTGCTACTCCAGCTTTGAATATGATTTAATCTTGTTGGAAAAAATGTTCGTTCCCTTCATTATGACCTAATTACATGGTATACAGGAATTTCAGCGTTAAATCACACTTTCATCATGTAAATGCTATAGTTATAGCTCGGATGAATGAAATTAGCGCTGCAGTTCGCAGCCAAGTCCGACAAATAAGAGTGAATTATATCAGCCAGGTATCGTCCAGATAGCCTAACAGGTAAGTCATTGGCGGAGCACGCCAAGTATCCACGTTCGATTCCTGGTCTGGGCAGTTTTCGCTCTGTTGGAATAAACGTCAACTGTTCTACTCCAGCCTTGAATATGATTTAATCCAGTTGGAAAAAATATTCGTTCCCTTCAGTATGACCTAATTATATGGTATACAGGGGTTTTCGTGTTAAAACACACTTGCATCATGTAAATGCTATAGTTATAGCTCGGATGAATGAAACTAGCGCTGCAGTTCGCAGTCAAGTCCAACAAATAAGAGTAAATTATGTCAGCCAGGTATCGTTCGGATAGCCTAAAAGGTAAGGCATTGGCACGGTACGCCAAGTATCCAGGTTCGATTCCTGGTCTGGGGCAGTTTTCACTCTGTTGGAATAAACGTCAACTGTGCTACTCCAGCCTTGAATATGAATACTATACAATATTTGGCATTTTTATATATTGCATTAGCATGTATGGTATTCGTAGTCCATTTAAATGAGCAGAAAAAATCCGTTTTATTATAGTCTATGGAAAGCTTGTGGTGCATATATATAACTTGTGGTTCATTTTATGATGTTACGTTACATCGAACAAAATGGAATTGATATACATAAACTGATGTGGAATACATTACGCTTTCCGTAGTACGTAGATTAAGTAGTGTTTGCAGTTGCTATTCATGTCCTTACATAGTCCTTACATAGTCCTTACATGGACCTTACATTATGTCCTGTAGGGAAAAAATGCTTGCACTGCCTATTGGTGATTCAATGTAAATAAATTCTTCAAAAGTAGCGAAATTCATGTATGCATAATGGGGGTGCACTGCACCATGTTTTCTTGAGATTATGTAGTACATTTATTGCTCATTTACAAAAAAAAAAAAAAAAAAAAAAAAAAAAAAAACAGAAAACAGGAATTTTGCTTTTTCAGAATTTAGTGTTGCCCTCGATGAAAAAAAATATATGTATATATAAATAGTACAAGACCTATTTAAATTTTAAGACTTGAAGCACTCACTTTTATTTGATCTAAGATGACGTCATTCGCATCCGCTTAAGAATTCCGCATTTACGATCCACTATTAAACATCTACAGTAAAGCATGCATATGGATGTCACTATCACAAAATAATACACAAATGCAGCAAAAAGATGCCGTCATTAAAGAAACTCGACAAAAAAACCCGGCTATCTAATGATTCATAGACATTCATTTGTTTGTAACATGAATACAGACGATTTCAGTCGTGACGTCCGTCATGACGTTTTGATTGGAAACTGGCTTCAAACAAACGGTTGCTATGTTGTATTTTCTGTTTTGCTTGTGCGTTGCAGCTATATCTTATATCTATATGTCGCATCTAAGTGTTTTAATACTTGATACGTATGGGTAACATTTTCCACAATTTATATTTAAAAAGAAATGACGGATAGCAGCCGTTTGTTTGGAGTCAGTTTCCAACCAAAACGTCATGACTGACGTCACACTGAAAGCGTCTACAGATACTTAAAATTAAATATAGTTTATAATAGCTCCATGTTTTAACAGAAATTAATTGTTTATATTTCTTTTTCAAAATAGCACGTATTTTAATTACATTTTCTTTGGGTTGTTATGAGAAAATGACAACAAAAAGGTATAATAGCTATTTTTCTACTATTTTTCTTTTACTTTCTATATAAATGGAGTACTTGAGTTGCCAAAATTAAACAAATGGTGCTAAAAACTACAAAATAATTAATATTTCAAAAATAAATGGAGATAGAGTTTTCAAACAAATTGCATTTAAGAGCACTTTTTTTTTCCAATACGACGGTATAAAAATTTAAAATGTGCGATGCTTAGAAATTAAAAAGATTGCTATAAAGCATTTAATCGCACAATGATGCATCTGCTTTGTTTATTGCTTGCTTCTGTAAAGTAACGTTATTTTTTGGAGACAAAATAGGCTGGGAGGAAGAAATAGCATACCGTCCCGGGGGCTAAAAAATATGAATAAAGATAATCAGTAATTGATATTGCAAGCATTACAATACATATCTACGTTTTAGTGTATTACTTGATGTGCATAATTTGTATACATACTATACAGAGGCACATTAATCTGAGCAAATTTCCAGATACGGAAAACAATTGATGAAAAGTGATATAACCTGCACTATGTATTTTCCTTTTTCTAATAGCTACATCACTTTTGTGAAAAAAAATTATTTTCTGAACAATATTCTGTCAGAAACTAGTAATTTTCAAACCTGATGTAGGATTTTTTGTTATTATTTGCTATAAGAAATCAATTGACAATTAAGATAACTCTGTAAATCGTAAGATAACTCTGTATCCCGTGCTATTTGGTGAGATAGATTCTTTTACAAAAGTTATTTAGAAGATCATAAACGTCATAAGTATCATAAAAACTTATTTTTGATAGACATTCAGAATGACTGAAATTTTTGGGCAGAAAAATAACTAAATAAAGGAACACTTCCATTACATTACACCTTCCATTACACGTTTTTCATTATATCTTCAGAGCAGAGGTTTTTTTTTACGAGATGAGAAAAAAACAATTCAAGCTAAAGCCTAGTTAGAGAATCAGCAGTTTTGATTTGTAATATCGATTTCATTTGCAATGGACTTCATTTGATGTATATGTTAATGTATAAGAAAAAGTTTCAAAACTTTGGTGTAAAAAACAATAGCCGGGAATGAAATTTCTGTAGAACAGTACCATAGGACGTCTACACGACGCCTTTCCAAATAACCAATACTATTTCTTCAGGTAAATTAATACTGGTGTGTTTCTATTTTATTATCCTAAATTATATATTTTCTACTTATTACTGTACCCATTGTAGTTTGGATGATTTCCATTCATTTCCTAATTATATGTTAGCTGTTCTCTCCGACAGTCATTTTTTCATTCTTTCCTATTTCCTTTCAGCCTTTCTTATGAACTCATTGTAGTTTAGATGATTCTCATTCATTTCATAATTATATGTCAGGTGTCATCTCCCGCTGTCATTTTCTCATTCTTTCCTATTTCCTTTCAGGCTTCCTTAAGAATTCATTGTAGTTTGGATGATTATCATTCATTTCCTAATTATATGTTAGCTGTCCTCTCTCACTTGACGTTTTCTCATTCTTTCCTATTTTCTTTCAGCCTTTCTTATGAACTCGTAGAAGAAGGACAGATTATCACATGAAGAAACCTTTTGAAACGTGTTGCAGCAGCTTTTATAAGATTATAAAAAAATTCTTTTCATTGTATTGTGAAAATTTTTAGACGTCTTTCTAATTATATTACAAAAATTTAAATAGATATATTTTTTATTCTCATCATTCAATCTAAAGTAAAATTTATTTATTAAACAAAAAAATTTAAATATTTTCCGATTGGGCTGAAATTTTTTCTACCAAATGACATTCTGAAAGCTCCGTTATTTAAAATTAATTCCATTATAGGAGTTTGGAAACAGGAAATACTTTTGATTAAAATTATACGCCATGAATTTTATATCTCCCTGGGTAGGAATTTATATTCCAAAAATATTTTTGTACCCAATATTTCTTCTCAAATGTTTCGGTTATCAATATATCATACGTCTTACAAAAATAATTTAAACGGAATTTCTTGAATATTTCTTGATTTTTATAATATATATATATATATACACACACACACACACACACACACACATATATATATATATATATATATATATATATATATATATATATATATTTATATTTCTTAGAAAATAGGAGCTATCTCAGAGGCATATCAGAACTGATGCTAAAGTATTTATTGTAAGTTAGATTATTTGTCACATTATTTAAATGTAAGCAGAGAAACTGAATGTAACTTTATTTGCTCAAACAATGAAATGAAACGAATATTTTATGAATAATATCAAATTAAATCTGTGACTTAAAATATTTATACATATACTTCTAACATAATATTTTATATGAAATATGTAATAACGAAATAGCAGTTTCTACAAAATGTGAGTTCTGTACATTTTAGTTGAAATGTAATATGCAAAATACATTATTTCTGACAATGTGGATATTAATGATTCTCCTTATAACATTATTTTTGAAAGTAAAGCATTGTTTTTTGTAATTGTAGAAGATCCCGCCATATGTTTGTCTGAAATCATCGATTAATTCTAATATAGACTTCTTAAATTACGCTGCAACTAACCGGCTTTTTTATATGATTAAATTATCGGGGATTTTTCTTATGTAAAGATTATATTCCTTCTTTAATATTATGATCGCATCAGATACAACTACACAGTTGGTTTCATTATAAACGAAACGTCACTTTAAGTTCAATATGAGATTTATTCTGTCATTTACGGAAACATAAATAAATACGAAAACATTACAAGGAATAGCTCAAACTAACAAAATTTAACTCCAACATTTGTGTTATAGATGAAACAGCACCGAAAAACCTGGCAATAAATCACAAATAAATAATAAAACTTTGTATAAATCACTATAAAAACAAAAGTACACACATGACAAGTTTCGGGTTGGAAATTTTAACAAAACGTTATCAGCCTATGTAAACACACTGTAAAAAAAAAATAGTACCAGATTTCCTGTAGGAATCGGATAAATAGTTGCCCTTATCGTACCGGAAAAATTTCCGACCCAGCTCGGAATAAAATCAGTAAAATCGGAATAAAATCCGTAAAATTGGAATAAAATCCGTAATGTGCCGTTTTAATAAATGTTTCCTTTTTTTACGGATTTTATTCCGAGCTGGGTCGGAAAATTTTCCGGTACGATAAGGGCAACTATTTTTCCGATTCCTACAGGGATACTGCTCGGATTTTTTTGCAGTGCACGTGTCCGTAAGTGGACGTAAGTTGTACATTATATTGTGATTAATACTTCATTTTTCATACATTTTGGCGAAATAAGAATTTTGAGAACGTATGTTAAATTTGTGCCTTCGTATGAAAAATTTGTAGTTCGAAGTACGGAATTTCCAAAAAATATGTATATATATATATATATATATATAAATTATATTTAAACAAATTGTTTACAAAAATAGAGTGTAAAAAAGACATTGCAGCTGTTACCATTTACGTCTCAGTTATACTGGTAAGAAATATTTCTCAGCTCGTACATTTTTTTTAAGTGTATAAATAAACTTCCGGTATTATGCCAGAAACATAAACTGCTCTATGATGCTGCATCTTTTGTGTCCGCCCTAAAAGAATTATTTAACTCGCCTCTGTAGTGAGAACTTTCTCAAAACGACATATTTATGTAAAATGACGTACGTTACGTTTCTTAATATTGTCGCTAGAGGACAGCACTTATCGAAATTTCTTGGGACAAATGTTTGGTAATAATTCAAGTCTGTTTCATTTGATTGACTACATATATGAAATATGAGATGGGGAGTTGTTGCTTTTAGGTAGATTTCGTAAGAAATACTACCTATTGCAGTCGTTACCATGGTGCGACTTTTGAAAAATTCCTTCATAACTTTTCATTATAGGACCCCAGGAACCCAAAACCACCCCCACCTAAAAAGTTTATATATATATATATGTATGTATGTATGTATGTACTAAATTTTGTCCGCACGATAAAAGTCGCAATTATGCACGGATTGTCCTCAAACTCGCCAACAACTTTGATATGGCTAATATCTCGGCGAGGATTGAAAATGGGCGAAATCGGCCCAAGAGGGTGGAAATGGGGAGGGTTCAAAATTTTGAATACTGTCTTAACATGAATCTGATAAAACCAGCTCTTACACAACAATGGCAGAAAAAAAATAAAAGTTTTTCGTTATAGCAGTTGCCAACAATAAAAAAAAAACAATAAAATTCTCAACATAACAATTACTTTTCTTTTGCAAAATTTTCACGTGTAAAATTAAATAGTTTGACAAATTGAAAACAAATTGAATATTACGTCATTTCTAGAGCAAGATTTCAGCATGAAAACTCAAAATAAAATAAATAGTTTGACGAATTATAAAAATATGTATATTGCGTCATATTGGAAATATAATGGATTTCAGCAGGTGAATATGTAACGCCATGTAAGTTTGAAGAAAGGTATTAAAACATGATAAAAACCCGACTATGGAAATATTAACACATTTTAATACTTCAAGGTTCTCTGAATTTTTTGTAGCCATTTTTTAAATCTATTCCATATACATGTGTGTGTGTGTATTCGTGTATATTATAATTTTCACAAAAAGTTTAGCTCCCTACAGCGCACTCTTTGTGAAGAAACTGGGTTTTATCTCTAATCTTGATTTAAGTTTTGTTGGAGAATTTAGTACTTAACATCGAAATCTACCTCCGCCTGTAGGCCCCAGCCGGCAGGGATTTTTTTTATTATAATCTGTATACTCAAAAGTTTATAAATGCATGTTATCAAGAATACTACCTCTGTATATACTATATGGTGATTGTAAGTAAAATGGCATGCCGGTTTTTGAATAATTGAATATATCCCATGAACCTAGACATCTTTCCAGATCATATTTTCTGTGCTTCAGTTGTCACAGAAAATCCACTGGAAAATAAGGAAAGCAATAGCAACAACACAAGTTGTATAGATAAAAGTCTATCTGCATATAATCCGTTAATTTGCATAGTCTAAATGTCACCTCCTTCAACTTCAGCACCGAAAACATCTGTCTCTGATAGTTGAAGACGTATATCTATCTTTTAAACTGGCAGCATTCTTAAGTTCATCATCACCATTTATCGGACCATTTTTTGTCCCTCAACTTCATTGTGCACCTCATGGTATATCATCCTATAAAAAGAGGAAGCATGAAGGTTCATTAATTTAACAAGCAATACTAATATTGCCGAAGCGAAGACAAAAGCGGCTGAGAAACATTATTCACAGTCAAGACGAGCAGCTCTACAGGCTAAGCAGAAAATTCGCTTTGTTAAATCCAATGATGACGACACAGACACGGGGCTTTCTTCAGATGGTGATGATTGAGCATGTCTTTATTGCAATTATTTATTCAGTCGCTCAAAACCGAAGGAAAAGCGTATGAAATGTGCTAAATATTCAAAGTGGTCAAATACTGAATGTGCTGATGTTTCTTGTGTGTGCAAAAAAATGTAGGTGTGATGTAGGCAAGTACAATTAATAGCAACTTATGGATGTTTCATTTTATGACGCGGTTGTAGGTAAAATGACATAGTGTAGCATTTTACATAAATCGTTATTATGACGTTTTGTCTTTATTCATTACTTTTTAAAAGGCACCATTGCATTTTGTATACTTTTCAAAGTTAGTTTGTAAAAATGAAGGTCATGAGAAACAAAATGTTTAACCCTTAAATGCCTGATTTTTCAAAAATCATTGTAATAATGTTTTCCGGCTTTCATTTTTAAAATAAATCATGGGAAAAATACTTTTAAAAATCATATTTTGTTTTAAGTATGGTTTACGGCTAAAAAACAGTTTGTTACTAATCGGCAATACTGGTCTTTAATTGAAAAAATAATTTTCTTTGATAAAATTTTATAATATTAAACACACAAGAATTTTAGGAACTACTACAAGAAATAACTTTTACTTGCTCACTGCAGAACAAAATAGGGTATTTCGCAAGCTTCCAAACAAAACAATAAGAACAAGAAGCAGCAATTGAAAAAATAAATCTATCTTTATTCTTAAACAGCACAAGTATTTCCATCTACATGTTGAAAATCAATTTTATAATATTTGCAGAATATATTTTATTGGCCACAGTAGGCATTATAGCTTCAATATTATTCTAATAGTATTTTAGAGCCTAAATTGGGTATGTTGCCGAAAAGCAACACCAGGCATTTAAGAGTTAAATAAAAGCATTTTTTAGGATGTCTCCTACCATAGTCCAATCAAACAGTTGACGGCCACTTTATTTGTATGCATGCTTTCAAAGGTTTATAAGTTGAAAAATCTGTGGGTTATGCTATACAATGAAGAATGCAGCACTATACATAATTGTACTGAGAATCAATTTTATCAAGTCCTCAATCTTACAACAACCATGTAAACCAGAAATACAATGGTGGAACTGGACAGCAACTGAAAATGCTGAGTATAATCACTATCGTTTCTGATGAACCGATGTCAATCACAAAGAAAAATTTTACAGTAACAAATCTCACCCTGTTTTTTTTTTTTTTTTTTTTTTTTTTTTTTTTTTTTTTTTTGGTGAGGAACATCACTTAAAAAAAATCTACTTTCTCGAAGTTATGAAAAGAATTGAAAGTTTCGGTAGAGAAGACAATAAGTGAAATTATTAAATAAATCGAAATATAACTGCTACTGCGCCCATTGGATTATTTATGAAAAAATATCCAAGAGAAGAAAATTCATCCTCTGAATTGCATCACAAAATCAATAATACATTTAGATGAAATATCTTGGTGTATATTTACAATAAAGTTATCGCCTTCTTTTATTATATGCATACAGTACGTCCATAATGATCTTTCGTAACAATTTTAAATCTTGAATATCAGTCAACTTTTATGAGGCTTAGTATGTCATTTTGATGTCAGTGATGTACGTTATCCCCAAAGAAACTGGTAACTATTCCATTACATATATTTTGATCTATTTTCGTATATTAGAAGGATGCATAATCATTATTTTTTCCTTATTTTTTATTTTAGGTGCAAAGTTTTGTCATGAAGAATATATTATAGATTGATCCTACCCGGTGCATTATCTGGATATGTATCCCATGTAACGTAGTACATCTGAAGTGAAAAGAATGATTGCTAAAACGAAAATCCCACATGAAACCTAGTTGCAAGCAGTGATAATCAAAAACTGCTTCATCATTTAAATTAATTATTCATAGAAAAGTTGATGCTTTTTTTTTAGTTGGAACTATATGATTACTCATTTTATACTACTTATTTTGTAGCTTAGGTGGATGATTGCTTGGACTAATTAGGTAAACGAAATACATTTCTTTTTTGTTAATTTGAAACTGCAAAACTTTTAAATTACTCATAATTCACAATTTCAGAAAATTTAAAAAACTGAAAATTAGAAGAACTTCTTAAAAAATGATTTTTTTTTAAACGTTCAAATATCAAAAACCAGTATTTAAAAAAAAAAAGTAATATTTAATTATTAAAACCAATATTGAAGCACTTCCACTCTAAAACAAACGTTACAAATTAGAATTTATTTAGTTACATAAATTGAAAAATACTTTTTTTATTATTTTAAGATATTAGGAAAAGAGTATTTGGTTAAAAGAAAATAAATAAAAATATATACTCATAGTTAAACAAAGGAAAAAGCACTGGAAAATTTTCTTTTTTCCTTCAAAAGGTTTAAATCGAAGTTGAAATACATTTCCCTACAGTGCTATACGGATAAATCTAAGTGAAGAATGAATAAAAGACAAAATATTTTTCAACAATTATTTTATTTGTTACATAATACTATTTGTTTCGGTTTAAAATTAAGTTTAGTTATTTTCTAGATAATGTCTCCGTAATTAACTTCGTGAAAAAATTTAATCTTTCCAAGTATATTAATAAACCTTTTTCATGTTTGCGATTTCTTTAAGAAGCATTTAGCAAACATTTTCCCTATCAGAAGTTAATTAATTTTATTTATAATTAGAACTTTTTTTTTGCTTTTATGTTACTGCTTAAATGCATTTTTTTGTTTTAGTAACTTACTAATTGCTAAGTTTTAGCTTTCTGTTTGGATTTATAAATAGATAAATTAATAATTCAAAGACAATTATTTCAAAAATCGGAAGAAGATTAAAACTGCGATAAACAATTATCTATGATTAGGAAATAAATTCAGCTTTGTGATTTATAATCAACTTGGAATCAGATATTTTACGGCAAGATAAAATGTTTTGTTAAAAATTGCTACATTTACTTGGAGCCACTGCAAAAATAAAAACATTGACAGTAATTAATTGTGAAATAATATTTATTTTATTATTATTATTAACTTTTCAGTTTATCAGCTTCCAATTCCCGCATTGTTGAGCTTACCATAATATCCCTGATAACAGCATGGAACAGCATTTTAACAAATATAGCAGCCACATCCAGCGGTATGATGCATCGACTGGTCGTATGTGTTGGCAATTTTCTCTGTGGAACCTCGATTACTGTATTTTTATATAGTTTCAAAACTAGAAATCACAATTTATTTAAACGACATGTACACTATAATTTCAAGGCATTACACCTCAACCTGTTTTTTCGATGGCATACAAAGCCAGGATGCGTCACTGTTGTTCTAATAATCGTATGTCTCAACCAAAACGTGCGTTATATTTACAGTGATTTTCTACACACACGGAAGATATACACACACATGTTGAATGTTTTTTTCTGCTATGTGTAGAAACAGCAACATTACATAATAAACAGAACATGTTCATTCTAGCATATTGCATGTATGAAACAACACATCTAATAACAAAAACTCTAAATATTTAATAAAATACTTCATAGACAAAGGATTGGAGACAAAGAATATCAGGAGACACTTGGATACAAAGAATATCCGGATGATAATGAATAACTAACATCTTAAAAGAGACAAAATACAGAATTCCTTAACATAGTCAAAATATTATATTTAAATTGTTTAGTACCACACAATTACTTTTTTTATTCAGTGACCCTAAAACCCCCCACTATCTTCGCATTCAAAACAACATGTCCGACGTGGCAGATTTTTCTATGTATACTTCACTCAAATGATGATGCCTAACAATTCTAAACCATATTTTGTACCTTTTTTTAATTGTGGTTTCTTTTTAATAATATTTCCAAACAGAACACTAATTTTCCATTTTTTTTTTTTTAAACCAAGTCTTTTTATGGTTTGGGGTATCAAAAATAACGTTATTCTAAATGAAAAAAAAAAAAAAAAAAAATAAAATAAAATAAAAAAAAAAACTTTACACCAACAAACAAATATAATAAGCAACTAATAACTATTCAACACTCCCTTGTACAACACAGATTAATAAGGAATAATAATAATATTTAAATATTTACTACTTGTATGAAAATGTATTGATATAACCTGATGACATTGGCATTGAAATTTTTTGAATCTCAGTTGATCAGGAATAATCAGTCTAATGTGGAAAAACTAGTGATAATCGGTGGTGGTGGGGATTCCTCCTGAGGATTACAATCATTTTTTGAAGATTTGAATTTTTATATTTACTAACGGTCAAAAAGAAGAAATCTCCACTGAAACCCCGCACAAATCCACGCAGGAGAAAAACCCTGTATTCGACACCGTGTAGAATAATCAGAAAAAGAAATTAAGAAAGGGTGTAGAGTTTCATTTCTTTTAAATACGTTGATATTATGGCAAAATAAAGAATTGGCATTCATTTAAGAAGAAAACCCATGTATTTCCTGTTGTAGATGAAGTCATGAAAGAACAAATTCTTATATATTTTAGAGGACGCTGTATGTTTTACTTCAAACGTCAGAATTAATATTTATGGCTAAATGAAGATGAATTTTAGCAGTTTATTGATTTATGTAAATTTAGTGTTATTATTATTATTATTTTTTTGCAAATGATGACTTTTTATTTCTTTAGTACTATATTAATAAATACTGAGTTTTTTTACTATCTGTGTATTTTTATACTAACGCCTGTATCGCTATCTGCACTTCAAAGTAATATAACCTCAGCCAAATATTTATTTTTGAATGTGGTTTAAGTAATCATTTTCAATATGAAAAAAAAAAAAAATATGTACCCGCTTTCATTTATTAACATCACATATACAGTGTTTCAGTAAAAATGTTATATGTAGAATTAAAATAAAATGGAAAACTATAATTTTAGATTACTCTTGGAGACAAAGAATATCAGGATGATAATGAATAACTAACCTCTTAAAAGAGACAACATACAGAATTCAATAACATGCTCAAAATATCATGTTTAAATTGTTTAGTACCACAAAATTACTTTTTTTATTTATCAGTAAGTAGCAATATGCTAGAGTGGCTGTATATTATATAATGTTGCCCTACGCGCTTTGAAAAGTGCTTTTTAAAGTAAACAAACTCAAAACTTTTTTTTAGCATAACATACTGAAAAATGCTCTGATAAACAAAATGCAGTATAAAAAATGTTCTCAACAGTAAATTTGGAATATTTACTTTTGAATACCATAGGGACTACATTGAAAAGGATATTTATCGTCTGAATACATATGGTGCATATTTCCTAGTAATACGTGTGTGCTAGATAAGTGGATTTTGACACAATGTAGGGGACGATATTGTATCATTTAGGTATGACATTGATGAATAAATAGCAATAAATATGTTACTTTTATTTTTAGAAAAAATATTGTAGTAAGTAATGAAAAAAAAATGCAAATTAGAAAAAAATACAATATTCACTCAAAATTGAAACTTTTACTCTTTTAATCTTCTTTAATAACATGCAAAGTTATTAAAACATCAAGCGCTGTTCTTTTTCAATTTTACTATACTGAAATGAAGCTAAATATAATTCCAAATTCAAATGAAAGGAATTATTCTAATTTTTTAACTTGGAGCTGCATATACATAGTCTTTCAATATAAAATTTACATTTTTTAAGTAGTTATAGAACATATTGGAACAAGCAATGCTTTAAGGTATCCGCACACCTTCGGAAGTGATTTTCTGTACTTTTTGAAATTATCTCTTGTTATCCATTTGTTATAATGACATTTACTTTAAAACTTTGAAAAAATTATAAACATTTTAGCAATTACCCAAAAATAATTTTTTAAAGAAAAAAAAACAGGCAAAATTATGTCAAAAATTGACTTTCCGGAAAAACATGATAACTAAAAAATAAAACAATGTATTCACATTTTGTAAATTGCATAATAAACAGAATAACTTGCTCTAGGACTTAGACTACACACATTATAATCGCATCTCTATCTCAGATGATATGGCAGTTAAAGTACTTGAAATACTATAAGTACTTGTAATGAAAAATTCGCAAAATGTGTCTCAAGTTTGTCATTTATACCAGTGTAAATATAAGACTATTTAATATATTATCATGAGCGTAGTCTATTCCTTCAAAAGACATTTGTAACAGAAGAACAGAAAATTTTGTAGCATTTCATGCATAATTTTTTGTTTAATAGTGTTTTGCGTACAGTAAAAATGTGAAAAACTTCATTTTGAGAAAAAGCTAAATTATCTTTTAGGATAGACGTAACTTAATGTAAATAACGTAAAAGATGTAATTTTAAACGTCTGTAACTCGGCTTCTATTTTAGATACAGACAAAATTTAAACAGATTTCGATAGATGAAAGATTCAATTTTAATATTATTGCAAAAAAAATTATATTTTGATAAAAATGTACGTTTTAAAGGTGTTCGGATACCTTAATAAGGAAGCAGTGCCCCGTTATTCTCAATTGGTCCAAATTATACGGTGCTTGATTTAATCTAGTCCGGTTTCATGGCTATAACAGTAAGAGTAATGAAAATATTTTAACGACATTTAAAACAGATTTACCTTTTCCTGTGCAAAAATCTGTGTAATCACGACACTGGCTTAAAATACACTTTATTGAATTGATATACCGTGTGTAATGTCAAATAAATTGCTAAATTTTGATAGTCTAATTTAGGTCTCATAAAATGAAGACGATGGTGGTAACTTTAATCACTTTTCAATATATTGTTACATTCAAGGTAGCGAAAATATGTAATATCCGCCTGATACCCGCATCCAATTAGTGTTAAATTAGACGAGTCGATTTTTGGAATGCAGTTGAGATTACATACATTTCACTGATCAAATAACTTTGTACTATTAAAGTTTTGAGGTTTTATCGCCTTTTCACATAGCAGATTCCTTTTGCTAGAAATACCGTTACCATATCTCAATTATTGATCACGTTACTTAAAGACTCGGATGATATTGAACTGAAGCATCCCGTGCTTTTGTCTATATTTGTATACAAGATGTTTTTTGCTGTACTGGTGTATAAACGTACATATAATTTAATTTTAAAAGATTACAGCTCTAATTATATCATTTAATTTATAAGTTGTGTTGCTTTTGCGAATTAAAACTGTTTGTTAAATATAACATACTTAATTTTTTCCATGCTTCATGGCTTTTCTTTTTTAAACATTATGCGGGTATTATTGGATATAATAACATTCTTTACTTATTCAGCATTATTTTTCCTTTAACTAAAGAACAATAGAGTCTGTGCGTAACTTTGATTTCAATTAATTTTGCTAATGTAGTTTCTGTTTTAAGATAAAGCGAAAGAAACAGTTTCTGCGTGATAAATTTGTTATGGCAATTAAATGTGACAATAACAGATTCTCTTTACTTAAGATTTTGCCATGGTTTCAAATGAATGTATCATTAACGACTGTCGTATTAATATTTTTATTTTAATCCACGAGTTCTTTTTGAGATAATTAGTTTCGAAGAAATTTTCAAAGTATTTTTTAGCGTTTCTGTTTCTGAAACAAATGATAGTTTGTAATTATTAGAGACAATATATGATGTGTTCTTAGTGGAATAATTTTAAAGTTACGATATACTGGGAACAAAATAAGTTTGTTTGAAATAGTTGCAGAATATTTACAGAGATTATTATTTTTTTAGTATATGAAATATCTCTAGGTTAGCATGAAAGCTGTCGTTATAATTAATAATTGTGTCTGCCTTGAATCATTGTTTTGTTTAATGTTCCATAACACCATTTGTTTTTGAATATGTGTAGAATTTGTCCTTACTTGCTTATTCTTGCTTATTGATAAATGCTTTATCTAGATAAATACAACTCAGCTAATAGTGGGCATCTCATACGCTTTATCAATCAGTTCATATCTATTTTTTTATCATGCGAATAACTCTACCATTTAAAATATAATTTACAGTTTCAATCGTAATTGTGATAAAACTCTGTGAATTTGACTCAAGGCTTTAAATTTCTGTTTTGGAAAACATTTGTTCGAGATAAACATATTTATTTCAAACTTCATAAAATAATACATTTTCAATGCTTCTTATAAATTTTTGTTTGCATTATACATATACAAATACATGTCTGTTATGCATGCAAAATTTACATATATCAATATTACAAAAATGTGTTCCATTAGTGTGTCATTGGGTACAAATTTTAACTGATAAAGCGGACGAACGGATTTTTTGACAGAGTTTTTGATAAAATTTGTTAGATTTATAAGGGTAGAAAGAAAATGTATGTCGATAATTTAAAAGCACGCTTTCTTCATACGCAGTATTTAGGTTATACGTTTATATTATCATGAGTTAGAATACCGTTTATTTAAAATTTATGTAAACAATCTGCATTGTTAAAAAAGACTATTGGGCGATTCTCAAAAGGTGGGCACTGGACACACGTCATAACTTTAAGCCTTTCAAACATAACTTTAATTATCACAGACTTTATTTTTTTTTACACTGAGTTGTTAATTCTATCCAGAGACAGAAAATGACATAATTTATTGTAAAAGCATTGTATAAATATCTTAAAATTTTATTATTTTTTGCTAAAGAGGCCAATTTTGGACATTCATAATGTTAACTGCTCCAATGTACCACCAAGAAAAAGAGTTTTAACTTTTTCCCAGGTGGTTCTAATGGTAAACAACGAATGCATAAAGGCAACGGATGATTTTTTGATAATTTCGTTAAGAGATGGCAGGCTGATTTATTGCTTTTTTGAAGATAGAAGGACTTTTCTATAAGGAATTTTTCTGTATTTTGTTATGTCCTGAAATAACGTACGTAACAAAGCATTTGATTTTATTATTATTATTACTGGATAACAAGAGATAGTTATACACATATATATATATGTATACACATACAATTATAGGACACATTTACTACATTCTTAGTTTTAAGAATTTTTTAAATACTAAGAGCAACGTCCAAAATCTGTAACGTACGTGCGAAAAAATGTCCAAGATTTGTAACGTACACAACTGCTAATTCAATGCTTTATTAATTAATTATCCAGAATAGTTGTTGTCTTTTAATGTTTGTGTATAATTTTGTAGACTATTAAAAATATTTATATATTATATTTATAGACAAAAAAAATGGCCTTCAATTTGAAAAATTTAAAAAATACATATAGTTAACGTTTAATGATCCCACCTTTTGAAAATCTCTCTATTATGTAATATAATATTGATAGATCAAAACTGATTATCATGATTTTTGTTTCAAAAATACAGTTTATTATTACTGTTATTATTTATTTTCTAAATATTTATCACATACATTTTTCACTTCGTGGTTGGAACAAAGCAGTGAAAAATGGCATTTAATATTCAAGAATGTTTATTAAACCATTAGTGTGAAACCTCAAGTAACTGACAACTTAAGGGTTATTTTTGTTCACATCATTATTACAAATTTTGAAATCCGTTTTAATCCTATCTTTCTCTTTGGAAGGATCGTAGAGACACAATAAAAAATTATTCTTGACAACAGTTTGAAAAATTATGCATTCTATTATTAAAAATTGTTTTTTGTTAAATATTTTTGAAAACTCTAGTAAATGACACTAACCTTTTAAAAAAAAAACCATTAACTGATATAAAGTGAAGGAGTGAGTGACACTTCATTTGCAAATATTAAAAAAAAAGTTATTTCTAGTAATTTATAGTTTAAAAATACTTAATATTTACTATAAAAGTAATACTTAAAAGAGGTACTGAGGGGTTAAGTATTACTTAAAAGTAATACTTAACCCCTTAACGGTCGCATTAAATTAAGGTTTAATAATACAAATTGCTTATTGGCACAACTTTTTTGAAAAAGAAATATTGACCTTTTTAATGATAGGTAAAATAATACCATAATAAAGCCAATTAAACTATTTTATATAACTTGTGGGAATCGAATAATCTGAATAAAAGACACATACCGTGAATGTCACGGGATCGAGAATTAAGGGGTTAAACCTTATTTATATACAGTGAAATACGTTTAACACGAAAACGCTTAACACGAAAAATCGGTTAACACGAAATGATATAGCAGTCCGGACAGTATACGATACAATTTAATACATTTTTATTCTTTTAACACGAAGCAAAAATCGTTTAGCAAAAAAAATTGCTTTCGAGCTAGTAAGTTTGTGTTGAAATTGGTGAATTTTGTGTTAAAACCACTGAATTTTGTGTGAAAATCAGTGAATTTTGTGTTTTTTGTAAATTAGCTTGTGTTTTATCAGCACAATTACTGAGAAATTGGTTCAAAAACAAACTGCTATTTCGCTTGAAATGAAGATGAAGCTGCTTAATGCAGTTAATGAAACAGAAGGACGAAAACAGAAATCTGCAAAAAGTTTTGCATTGCCAATTTTACATTATCAACAATAATAACAAAACAGTAATCCCATTATGTTTATGTTTGAGCATAGTATGTTTAAGCCTGAGATAAAACGTATGAGAACTGCTAAGCACGAAGATTTGGAGATAGCTTTGCTTATTTGGTCCAAACAAGCTAGATCTCAGACTGTTGAAAAAGACACTTCAAAAACAGATCTGATTTTTTCCCTGCAAAACAATATTTCGTTGACTTGCTTTTTATCCTAATGGATGCAACTTACAAGTAGTTTAACAGGAAATCTAAATAAAATTTGATGACGTCGAAAATGTTTTCGAGTTTGTTCTTTTTTAAATAATCTTTTAACGCGAAATTCTTTTAACACGAATTTTTTTTTTCGATCCCCTCAGTTTCGTGTTAAACGTATTTCACTGTACGTTATCATAATTCAAATGCATGTTTTTTCATGTTTTAAAGTACTATTAATGCAGATATCCTGTAACTGACATTTATGAACTAGTAACTGACAATTGGTTTCAGACGCTCGCTGGTGGAACAATTAAAATTTTAATAGTGTTCACTACGGGAAAAAAACTTATTATGTTGTATTATTATTTTTGTCAAACAGTTAAAACAATCGATTTCAATTTTCTTTAATATAACGAACATCTGATTCCTCTATTAGATACTGGAGAAATCAGATTCATGGAAGCAATAACTGGTTAGCAATAACTATTAAGTTAAGTTAAAGAAATGTAAACTATAAATCATGACCCTAATGTATCATAGGTACCTTTTAACTAATTTCTACAGGTGTAACTTTAAGAAGAGTTTAGTATGATTACATTGAAAATTGATTAAAGAAATATTAGCTTAATTTCAGAAGCAAGTTGTTTGGCTCAAAATAGCACTTTTTGTGTTCTCAAAAGTTCATTCCTCATTGAATATTTTCTGCCCTACTAATGGTGAATACATTGACTCCAAAATAAAAATAAGTATCTAAGTTAGCATTAGATAACATTAGTTTGTACATTTTTACAATAAAATGCTTTTCTGTGTTAAATTTTTGCTGAAGTGTCAGTTACTAGTTAGCTGTCAATAACTGGAAGTTTCACCGTATATAGGTCAGTTCTTTTTAGAATAGGAACAAATAATATAATTTCAGTTTGTTTTTTTAGTTACAGTTTCCAATAATATGGAATAATAAGAAAAATATGGGAAACTTGAAAAAAATATTTACAATAAAGATTTATTTTTTCCGTTTATTGCAAAAATTCATATCTTATGTAATTGCGCAAATGCACATTATACAAATTTCCACTACATATTCGGGTACAAACAGCTTTGTTCTGGATATGCATTTATTTATATATATATATTTTTAATTTAGGCAGTAGAGGATTTTGGAAAGGTTTTGAATGTATGATATTTTTTTCTTTTTTTACCAGATTCTAAGTATTTATTTTTTTTTTCCTCTTTAACATATGTTTTCGATATTAATTTGAAAACAAGAAAAATAACAGTTATTTTCATCGTTTATTAGAACGTTATGTATTCCATATTTTTTGCAAAAAAATAATAATAATTTGCATAAAATTGTCATGATTTTTAAAAAAAATATATTAACATTCATTGTTTAGGATTTTAACTTAATGCGCAATTAAAAAAAAATTAATTCCTCTTATATCTAATACTTACGGCATATTTAGAAAGCTTATATATAAATGGGTTAAATGCCCAGTGGCGTCTGGCACATCTGGCTACAAATCAATAGATCTAGAGTTCAGCCCAGGATTGGGCAAGTTTTATTCTGCTTCTCATAACTTCGGAGGCCGTAAACTGGGTACCAAGGTTGCTTCGAAAATAAACACTGTATTTTGAGTTTGTTCATATAATTGCAATTTACAATAATATTGAATAATAAGAAAAAATATGGAAAACTTGAAAAATAAACTTAAAATGAAGATTTTTTCCGTTTATTGCAAATATTCATCTCTTGTGTAATTTCGCAAATACACATTATACAAATTTCCGCTACATTTCTTAGACATACATCTTTTCTTCGGATATGCATTTATTTTTTTTAGATTTAATTTTTTTTAAGTTAGTCAGTAGAGGATTTTGTATATGTTTTGAATGTATGACATTTTTTAAAGCTATAATCTAAGTATTTATGATTTTTTTTTCCCTTTTAGCATATTTTTCTATATTAATTTGAAATCAAGAATAACAACATTTATTTTCAACAATGATTATAACTTTATCTATTCAATATTTTCAAGAAAAAAAATAATTTGCATACAAATGTGATGATTTTTTTTTAGTTATTAACTTTTAGTGTGTAGTACATTGAACTTAATGCGCATTTAAAAAAAAAAAAAAAATGAATTCCACTTAAATCTACTTATGGCATTTTTAGAAAGCTTATATGTATCTGTTTTAAAAGACCAGTGGCGTCCGTCACATCTGTCTAACAGTCAACAGGTCCAGAATTCAACCCAGAAGTGGGCATGGTCTATTCTGCCTCTCATCTCACCGGAGTCCTTAAAATGGGTACAAAGCTTGCCTGGGAAATAAGCACTGAATGCCTTGCGTTAGACAGACCACCTGACCGGGCCATATGCTGAATAGCTCCTCGGGATCCAGGGAAAAAAAAAAAAGTTTGGGCGATGAATGTTTTTGGGCAAAGATTTAGTTTAGTATATATACAGGGTGTCCAAAAGTCCCTGACACATTTTAAAATTCCGTAATAAAATCAAGTAATTATCATACAGAAGTGCGGTTTGAACTAGAATGCTTCACATAATGAAAAGTATTCTTCAAGCTAATAAAAATAATCAGTTCCAGACTTCTATCGTAGATTGCGCTACTTGTCCGTAAGTTCCGTTTCAAACATGCATTTCTTCTGATTTTCAGATTAATTTAAAACGCACTCGGTTTCTTCTTGTAGTGTTTTGTAAAGAACAAAGTGTATGATTCTTCTGTGACTGACAATGAAGTACTGAAGGCTAAAATCACGCTTGTGATACATTCGATTCCGCAATTAATGCTAATGAACACGAGGATTGAACTGGAGTTCCGTTTGGATGTTGGTCGAGCTATACATTGAACTATGTAAATGGATTGCATAAATTATTGCTTTGTAGCTGCCTTTAACAAAATAAAATAATCTATATCGGATTGTCTTGATTTTTTTTATGCTTCTTTCTAATAATTTAAGGTACAGCACTGCGACAGAGTTTCGATCACATATCACGTTTTCCTCAAAATTAATTTAAATCATATTTTTGCTTATAAAACCTGTTGTCCCCCCCCCACGTTAAACTAAAATTTGTAATTTAATTCTATGCTTAAATCCATACGGAATTTTATCTGTTCGTTTTTTCTTTTCCATTTACTAATCTCTAATTCAATGTAGTAATTTTCAGTTCATGATTTGTAACCTTTTCTCGCAAATGCAATTTATTTTCCAATAACATTTGGGTCATTAAATAAAACAGAAGAGATAAATGCAGCAATCTTTAATATTAGAATGGAAGTTATTTTTACATTTGTGATTTGTACAATGTGTATTAAAATTATTGAAATTCATTTTAAGGCGTGATTTTGGGCGGAGCTACTCAACTTCCACACCCGAAGAATTTTTGGAATAAACAGTTACAGAATTGCTGTATTTTAAATTTTAATGAACACATGAGCAACATTCTCAACTCTGTCGATATCAAAATGAACATGATGTTGAAAAACATGGTTTATATGCTTAATGGAATCTAAAATACATCAGTTGACATATTCTCTGCTGACTTTGTTCCAAAAATTCTTCGGATGCTCAAGTTAAGTAGCTCCGCCCAAATAACGCCTTAAAATGAATTTCAATAATTTTAATATACATTTTTGTAAATATTTATATGTAGTACTCAACGCAAACTTTCGGCATTTATATAGAATATACAGGCACATATGGAGAATTTTTTTACAAAAAAAATGGGAATTTTCGGATAACCATAAGATACGATTTTTATTTTTTTAAATTTTTTCTTTCTCTATTTCACACAGTTTTTATAAACAGAAAATTATATAGAAAATTATACATAAAAATTACCACTTATGCATCTTTGGTATCTATATATCCTCAGTTAATGGCATGAAATTCCGCGCAGCAGTTTTTGAGAAAATCGGTTTTTTTAAAAAAGCGAAAATACATTTTTATCTCTTTAAATATCAATATTTATAGGGTGATAATAGAGGAAATATATTGTCAGATATGTAGCCACATCTGCGGAAAAAATCAGGAAATTTGATTGAAAGGCATGTTTCCAATGCTTATCCCGCTATGCCCTTTTGAAACGAATCACTTCGTTAGTTATGCGATTTGAATCAAAAATATTGTTGCGAATTCCGCCTATGCACTATTTGGATAGAAAAGATACGGTCTTTAAAATGCACGCAAACGTGTTGTTAAAGGCATTGAATTCATGTTCGAGAACTGAAAAATGGTTCTATAACATATGATTTAAATCAAAAGCGTAGCACAATCTTAACCCTACAGTTGTCCCATGCCGGGCTTTTTACCCTAAAAACAATTATCTTATCATTACCAATCTCAACTTACAGATACAATGGGGAATTTCCATGCTGCTGATGTTAAATATTCTCCACCACCATAGTCAAGTAAAAAGACGTCTATTTTTTTTTCTTTCAAGGTACAATTTTGGTACAAGTACCAACAAGGTACAAGTTGAAATTCGTCAAAAATTATGCAAAAAGTTCTTAACAGTCAGTTTATTTTTACTTTTCGACAATATTCCAAAGCTCGTGCAAAATCGTACAATTTAAGTATAAGGATAATGTACAACTTCACTGAAATGCAATGTTTTAATATTAATTGTTTCTTATTTTTCATTTTCTGTATGCTGTGACCTGTGGCAAAAAGACCGAAGGCGAACAATTGTGTTTTAAAACAAAGATGCGACTACTCTCGTGTTAATAGTCTGAAGACTGTTATGGTGAGGTAGGCGTTTAAAATACAATGTCGTTTACTAAAAAACAGTCCTTTAAATGAACGTGTGTGCATAATTTGTCCGTTATGTGGGGGAGAGCGGGGTACAGTGGGCCTAAGTACCCAGTGGACCACCCCTTATATTTTACTTTTTTTTAATTTTTTAAAGCTTCTCTTTTAGGCTAATTGATAATAGCACTGGATTGATTACTGATAGCCTTCAGAACACATCGTTAAGTTAGAATGAACCCTTTTATCCTGATTGGTTGTTCTGAGCTCCAAAAAGTAAAAATTTCCATCATCATACTTTTCTTTATTGAGTAATTAAAGGTTATGGATAAATAAGATAAAACAACTTTTTTGAAAAGGTAAACACTGGTCTTTATTGCACAAAATAATATACAGAAAAATCCAGAAAAAAATGTTTCGAAGTAGTAAATATTATTACTCTTTTTAAAGGAAATAAAATTGTAATTTTACTAAAAATAGCTAAAGCAAAAACTTCATAGCAAAAATTTCGTTTTTTTTTTTGTAATATATATTAAATCAAAAATTCGGATTTCATCCAACTAATTGAAACAGTTTGCACTGTTCATGTTTTAAATATTTATTGCTAATGTGACTGTAAGTAATCAGATTACATAACTTTATTTAAATAACATACGTCATTTATAACAATTCTTATCCATTATATCCTAATATTTGAAAGGTAAACTAAATGAAAAAGGGAAATACATAGAAATGAAATGTCTTTTTTTTCGAAAATGTCAAGGAGCCGACCCTGTCTAGTTATAAACGAAACTGTGTATCAAAAATGGAAATATAAACTTTAGAAGTCGTGTAATAAACCGCAAAATTTACAATAGAATTTTTGGCACTTGTTCAAATAAAACACGCATTAATATTCTAGATGTAGCCTCTTTTATATGCAGAAAAACAATCACCTGTACTAAGCAAGGCAGAAAAAATTATTTCTTAAAAACTTCAGGAATAGAAAATGTACTAAATTAATGTCGGATTTACATTTAAGTGCTAATGCAAGGCCAGGCTATTTTGTTGATTTTAATACCGTACGAGGTAATGCAATTTTTAACAATCGGAGTTTTTTAAACAAACATAAATTAAATAGTTTTTTTTTATTCTTATTAAAACAAAACGCTCTTGTTTGCGTAATTTGTTATTTTCTGTAGAAATTCAACACAATCGAACCATCAATACTAGTTTTAAAATTACTAATATCTGAGTTTTCCATGTTATCTCTTTACTTAATTTGAAAAAAAAAAATTAAATTTAAATATCTTATAATTTTCTTCATTAAATAAAACATTGAAGATATTTTATGGAAATAACTGATGCAGAGAAGATGCAAAAGTTACTAAGAAGTTTTTTCACTAGTCTTTTGAGCCTCTTAATCGGACTCTTCGAAACACCTACGCTACTAAGTTCCTAATAGAACAGTTCGTTTCGAAAAATAAGTTCTCGACAGTTAACCATTTAAACAATTTGGAAACTGCACGTCAAACGTGGCAAATGAGGTGCGTTCGTACAATATCTAGTTTTATATATATTTGTTGCACCCCATATTCTACTGAATGTATATTTTAGTGCACTTCATAAGTGCATATCAATTTCATTCTGTTCGAAAGGCTGTAACTTCATTAAAATGCACTTGAAATATAGTTTTTCCCATTGGCCGTGATGTAACGAAAAGCCTTTGACTATCCCTGTAATTTTCATAAAATTTGAAATGACTCGACAAAATTTTAATATATTTATAGATTTAAAATTTCTGACCATTCGGTTAGAAAGTTTCTGCTCTGTTACATGCGGCCGGATGGTGTGACAGACAGACAAATGGAGCAAATGACAACTATACGTGCTACGTATTTATATAATTACGAACACTAAAAAAACTCACGGATTTTAAAACACGCATAGGCGTAACGTTTGAAAAAAAAATCGATTACACCGAAGATACTTTTGAATAAAAATTACATAAAGCTTTCTGAAAAATTTCATTGTGAAACTTTTCGAAATGTCTGCAGCATTTAAATATCTGCAGCCAAGTTTTTGTTTAAAGTACCAAAAAACTAAAAATACGTGACCATATGTGGGTACGTTCGATACTCTTTTACATGTCGTAATATGTTTTCAAAAAATATAAATATTAATCACTTGAATAAAATCGTTAGAAAATTCTTTTTGCGAATTCCGTTTTTTTCTGGGACGTTTAAAATCTTTTTCGCAAATGAAATTACGAAAAGAAAAACCGTACCAAATTACGTATACGTTAAAAATTTTTTAACGTAGCGCCTACGCTTTAGACAAATATAAATAGCAGTCATTTACAAAACGTTCAATTACGTAAGCCTCTCTCGCGAATTCCGTTTTGTTCTACAATGTTTAAAATTTTGCATCCGGTTCGGAAATCAAAATGCTTAAAAACGAACAACACAAGACAGCATCTACGTTTATTTTCTTTTTGAATGACGCAATCCGTTAAAAAGTAATATTATTAACCCTTTAAAAAAATTATTACCGATACTTACTGACACGAATCTCGTTTTTTTCTGCGATATTTTAAACTAGATATCCGATTCAGAAATCAAAGTATTAAAAAAAAAAAGAAAACTTAAAACATTCATTATAACGACGACTTCATTCAAAAAAATATATCAATATTAACGCTTTTAAAAACGTTCATTTCCTTAAAATATTTTCGCGGATTTCGTTTTCTTCTGCATAGTTTAAAGCTCTGTATTTAAAATATCAAATTATTCAAAATTTATTTTGCGTATATTTAAGGCTATTATCAAGTGACCGGACTAAGCAGGAGAGGTCAACATTTAGATAAAGAAAAAGAACAAATCAGGATGAAAAAATTTAGAAAACCCCCTTAAAAGATGGTGAGAATGAGTTACACTTATCAGGAGAAAATTTTAGTGACAATAAATGAAAGGAAAATATAAAAAAATGAGGTGATTGTGATTAAAAAATAAAGAAAATCATAAGTACTAGTTAAAAACCATACTGAAAAATAATGAGATAAATAAAGATGATAGGTAAAGAAATATTTAATATGGTATTGTACTTGAAGTTCTAACACTTTGAAAAGATTAATTCATTTTTCAATTAACATGCACTTTATCAAGACAAACACGTACTTATTTACAGTCTAATTATATTCCCACTTATCATACACTTAAAAGACAGCTATTCTTTAATTTTATTAA
Organism: Maratus speciosus; assembly: GCA_963932465.1. Lineage (NCBI taxonomy): Eukaryota > Metazoa > Arthropoda > Arachnida > Araneae > Salticidae > Maratus > Maratus speciosus. The sequence continues at coordinate 536,165,281 of OZ010786.1, read as the reverse complement.
GTCGAAACTTTTGCAGACTCACCATCATGCTTTTTAAAGTTCAAGCTAACACCATATTCTGTTTCATAATTAAAAGCGGTAACTATAATTTTTGTTGCAGTGTTATTAAAATAATGTTACATATTTTGCAAATGCTATTTTATATATTTACGACAATGTAATTTATATTTAACAAATATAAAATTATTACGTTATGCAGCATATTTCACGCCGTTAATCAAATGCGAACATTACAGATTAATATAACAATAGATTTTACTATATTTCGACAATAATATAGCATTTGACTATACACAAGCCATAGTATTTTTAACTTAAATCAGATATAGAATTTAGGTAACTACATTTGAACGAAACAGAATAAAATAAGACGTATGCTTATTTAGCACTTTTTAAGCATTTAACACTTCAGTAATCACCCGATTTATAACATTGCTATAAAAAAATACATATTTATTTCGATAGTGAATTTAGAAAACAAACTCGTTTTAAGTCTTCAGAATTATCCTCACGATATGGAAATATTTTTCGCGTATATTACATTTAACTTCATTTCTTTTTATTTTGAGACTTATACAATAACTAATACAAACTAATGACAATTTAATAAATGTTACCCCAAATGTTACTCCCAATTTAATAAATGTTTTAAAAAAAGATGTATACACAAAATCTTCAATTAAAAATACCCTAAATACCATAAAATATATTTTTTTTCATTACGTATTTTTTGCCGAATTGAAGACGATACATACAAATATATATATAATGTTTAAAAAGTATAAAGATCATTTCCAATAAATATTTCAGTTTCAAGAATGTAACAACATTATCTTCTTCTCGAAGAATAAACCATGAACTACAATTTTAATCATTTAAAGACGCCTTTTTTAGGGTCTATTGCTCAATGTCTTTATTTTACTTTTTGCAACGTGTCTAATCACTACAAGTGTACTCTTTCACATGCTTCTATGTTATTACATAATTTGGAATGAAAAGTTGCATTTTAAATAAAGTAAACTTATTTTTCATCTTTATTAAATTTTAACACGCGAACTTATAATAAAAAATACAGGTGGAATACACGGAATACATCAATTTAATGCATGCCGAGTATTTAAAACATTCAAAAATTCCATTTTATCAAAAGCTAACAAAACTTTTAGAGCAATATTTTTTAACATTAAATTTACTTAAAAGTGCAATTATTTAAAGAAAACAAACAAACTTTATCAATCAAAACAATTAGTTTGTTATAAATTTTCTGGAATAAAAATGATAATTCAAAACGCCGAATAAAATTATTGTTATATTCTCATTAATACTTTCATTAATCCTATCTTCTAACATGTTAGATTAAAAACTAAGATTTGATACAACTTTAAGTTAAAAAAAATGCACTTAATTAGAAATCTTACTTTTATTCAATAAATGAAAATGATTTTAAACTTTATTTATTTCAGCTATACAAATGTAAATGACCATGCACTCTTCTTTGTTTCATGACATTAAAATATCCGCATTATTAATTAATAAAAGTTTATTTCTATGAAATATAAAAATCGTTGGAGACAGCTAATAAATTAGGAATAAAATACACTCCCAATGGTAATGACGCATCACGTGATTAATATTTAAAACATGATGATGATATTATCAGATTTATTCGCATTTATATTCAGGCTCATGGGAATTGAATGTTTCGTACACTAGATAAATGATAAAGATTTAATAATTTATCGAAAACTAATGTTTCATATATATAAGTCAATTTCATTAATTAACATATATCAAACAGAGAAGATAAATTCTGTAAATCTTTTTAGCATATGCATTAGATAAATTAAGACAATACAGTAGTCAGTAATAATAAAATTAATGGTTTGAAATAAGTACAAATTTTATTTTATTAATTGCAATTTTTAGAATAATAAGTTATTTTTTTAGAATAATTATTATAAATATGCATTTTTGAAGATTTGATGCTATTTAACTGGTGAAGTCTTCGTGAAATTGGGAAAAACAAAATTAAACAAATATGGTAAAACTCGGAGAAAAATTAGGCAGATTATGCTTCAGCGTTAGTCAAAAGCCTGCCCTAGTGGAGAACACTGTACCAGTAATGGCAGTTTGAAATTTTGAACAACTACCAAGTTTAATTAATTGATTACAGCTTCCATAACTGTGTGACTTTTCTAGTCAACAAATACGGGCGCTGCACATACGGGTTTCACTGCCTTCAAAAGCATAAATATAGCCTTAATCAGGATTCGATTTTATAAGTTGCTAATAAAGGTGAATAATGGAGACACAAGCGGACCCATAATGTTGGGGTACCACTTCTAATCATTAAAACGTAATCATTAGAGTGACGTCCTAGAGTCAGTCATTTAGTCTCTTATATGATTTTTTCTGCAATATTTCTAATGTATGTACTATTGGAGCTGACTGGTGTGAACTACATAATTTTGCTTTCCCGCTATTGTTTACAGCAGAATCTCGTGCGCCAAGTGTTACACTCATAAATATGATCGCCCCTTACACAGTACTGCTTCGAGAACACTTTAGTTTTGGTGACACGAACTTCAGAGATTTCAAGCTGTAATTTCTGAAGGGAGGTCATTTCAACTCAAATAATACAATAGTGAGGTTATTTTACTGTGATTTATTGTAAGCATTTGTTTGTTTCGAATAAGTACAGCCATATATATATTAAGCTAATTCCCCCTAACGATTGTTTTTATACCACTAATTAGAGAATGCAGAATATCTTTATTTTTTTTAATGTTTTATTAATTTTTCATCAAGCCCTCACATTTTTTAAGGGCATGCACTACTGGTACACCAAAATGTTACCATAACTATCAGTTGACTGCTAATACATTCTAATACTTGAAATATACGTTTTTGTGTCACTAGTGCATGTTTAAAAACCCTTGAACATACTTAAAAAAATCTAAACTTCGGTTCAGTGTAAATGTACGTTCGTCTGTCGGTCTATTTGACCGCACTCTACCATTCATGAATAAGCTTCGATTTACAGGTAATTCATATGCGATATATGCTATTAGACGTTCTCTACTTAAAATGTAATGTATATAATGTACAACGTGGTAGTTTGTGAATATTTTATTAGGGTCTATGAGACAATAATTTCCAGAAATGCTGATAGTGTATTTTAAAGATTTTACACTTCTTCAAACGTAATAAAATTGACAAAAGTTACCGAGTTTAATAAATTAAAATTTTTTATACAAACTAGAGTGAGTGATGTTATGGGTCTTCCAAATCTTAGAAAAGGTATACAGAACCAGCGCATGTTCGGGTTTTTTCATGTTGTTAATAAGGCGATTGGTATGATGGGAGACAGAATAAGTCCCATAAAGTTCGGGAAATCACTCTTAATCTGTAACATGGTAAATAATGTAATGAGCCATTAATAATATACTGACCCTATATTAAACTCTTTATCATACTTTTTAGTTTTACTGCAAGATTTACAAATTATGCAGTATTAGAGTAGACACATGAGCACTGCTCTATTACATTTCTTAATAAAAACATAGCTGCTCAGGAAGGAATTTTTTTTACAGCAACGTGAATTTTAGTATTCTAAAGAACTTACATGTAATGCACTGTAAGAAATATCTTAAGAAAAATCTTATTATTGAATGATTAAGCTTATATTTCAGTCTTTAAAAGCTTTATAATTAACAAAAATCTATTAATTGGGTTGACCATTATTAAACATATAAAAAAAATCTTCAATTAATATTTTGGAACCTATTACGATGGAAATAACTTCTTTAAAACAGCTTTTAAAATATTTACGTATGGCATACATAAGCATGCCTCCATCAAACATGAAAAAATTGGGTTTCAATTACGGACTGTTTACAGAAAGCTTCTTCTCTGAACCTAAAAAATAAAAATTCATTTTTGAGGAAAATAACTGTAAAGCAGAGATCTTATTAGGAAATATACTTCGTGAAATAGATACACATTGTTTTACTATTTTGTGTTCCTAATTTAAATATAACAAAAATGAACATATAAGCATAGAACTGAACACAAATTGAAACATTTACTTTCTATTGGTCCCTTTTATCATTGAAGCTTGTTACATTTGGGTTACATTTCTATTGATTAAAAATACAGTATAAATAATATTTTAACAATGTGGAATCGGTTTATAAAATACAAGTTTTATTTTTTTTAATGAACGATTAATACACAATTCGAAAGAAAAAAAAACATGTTACTTATGGACGTAATCTTCATGTTAAATTACATGGAATAACAAAAGTTCTTCATTATCACAAGAATTCCTTTTATAACCATGAAATGCAGTGAAGTTTCAACAAAACTACCATGTCTATTAGAATGGTCATTTAATGACGGTCAATCGGCAATATAAAACAACAACGTCTAGTTTTGAACACTGAACTAATTTTTGGTGCAGGAGAAGCTGAACCATAAGATGATGATACATCATTCGAACATTTGCAGATATGGTTCACCATAGCTCCAAATGTTGGAATAATATTTCACCATGTTATGATTGCAGGTAATGCTGCAATAAATGTTTGTTCAATGAAACACAAAATTTTGAACAGTGTAACTCAACAGTATATAGATAATAATTATTTCGTGAAAGGTGTTTGTACTAAATGCTGATATATGAGTGGTCATTTCCGAATTGTGGCTGCAATAACATGTATATATATATATATATATATATATATATATATATATGTGTGTGTGTGTGTTCAGGGTGTTCCAAAATTCAACCGGCAAATTCAGAGGTGTGATAGTAGGAATCAAGAGGATGAAAAATTTCCATAGAACATAGGACACAAACAAATTTAGTTATTCAAAAATACAGGGTGTTTCATCATAACTGAACTTGGGTTAACAGTAAGAATTTTGAAAAAAAAAAAAAAACATTGGTGTAGAAATTCATCGATATGGACAGTCGTGGAAAAAAAGTAAACACCCCTTATTAACTCTGCAAAAAATTATCGTAGAAGAAAGTTACTGGTACCACGCGATAGGTAATAAAGTCTTAAATGAGATACATAAAATTGGCTTAGGGGGGAGGGGGGGATGTACATATTAAAGAGAACCATAACTTTTTTTTTCAATAGCAGTACACAATTCTGACAGCATAAATGAACACTGCACAGTTCAAACAGCCTAAAATCCAATTTCATTGCAATTCGTACGATAAATTTCCGAGAAATTAATATTTTAAAACGAGCGTATTTTAAGGGCTGTATCCAAATTGAAGTTAGGTGACTCGGTCGTTGATCGAGAGAGCCCCCTCCTTGATCAAGGCATCTTAAGCTCCAGTCAAATAGTCATTGAAGGTTTCTAGATTAGAGGAAATCATATGAAATTTCAAAATATTTAGTTACGTCTATAATAGACGGCCCCTTGCACCACAATTTTGAGATTTTAAAGCATAGTTTGAAAACTACTTGGAAGAAAAATGTGGAATTTTGAATTTTCATAAACCAGGACTTAATAAATCTAAATCCATCAAAAAATTGTAGGTTGCAATTCATATTTTTTTTCAATTATTAATTTCATAATTCATAATTCATATCATAAAATTATAGAAATTGCAAATTCAACATATTTATGTTTGGGTATTTTATTATTACTGCTAAACAAAAATTTAGCACATGAGGAGTATAATTTCAGGGTATACTAAAAAAAAATATGAAAATGTAATTTAACATTAGAATCACTAAATTTTGAATGTTTATAATTCAAATACTTATCATTCAAATGACTTGAAAGTTGGTGTCTAGGCATAGTTTGAACCGAACATTTGAAATATCTTGTTAAAATTGGGTATTGCCATTGAAAAAAATGAAGTTTGTGTTTGTTTTAATATGTAGATGGCCCCCTAAGCAAATTTATATACATCATTTATAAGTAGACTTTAGTGTTTACTTTTTTTTCCACGACTATACCTTATTTTGTATGAAATGTGACAACATTACGAAAAAATCTGATAAAACAAGTTGCTCAAGCAATCTATGTTACCTTATGAACTGATTGATAATCACATTTCAAAATATGGAGCGTCAAGGGCATATTGCTGGCGCGTATAATGCAAACTTCAACCAATTTTGTTTGGTGATATCACATTTATAACAAAGGTGATCATGTCTGTTAAATGTTTCGTTCTTATATACTTCAGTTTTTTTAAAGTTATTACCGTGAACCCAAATTGAGTTAGGGATCAATAACCTTTTTTTTTTTTTTTTTTTTTTTTTTTTTTTTTTTTTTTTAAATTAAATACGTGGTTTGCGATCCCATATTCTATGTTATTTTTTCATCCTCTTGATAACAATCTTCACCCCTCTGAATTTGTCGGTAGAATTTTGGAATACCCTGTATATATAAATGTGCCTCTATTTCCCCTATATGAAATAAAATAAATACTGGTCTATAATTAAAACCTGTTTCTATGTAATTACTATTCATGAAATTAGCCTTTTTTATAATAGAAGAATTATCTATTGATAAATACATTGTGTTACTAGTGTAACATTATGTTACTTTAAATTATATATAAACATGTCATAATTACCCAGCTAATTAATATATCATCGAATTATAAGGGTATTTAGCTACACGAAAGTAACTAGAAAATAAATAAGAAAATGCGATTACAAAAAATAATATAATGTGTACATTGAAATTCTATACAATAACTATATTAATACTATTACAAGTAATTAGTGTTAATACATTTATGTTCCAACTTTTAAATCTGTTGAGGGAAATTAATGAAAAGATTAATAGAAGAGAATTTATAACTCACCTGTTATACTATTTAAAAAAGCTCTCATTAATTTGCATGCATAATTAAATACTGATGCTTTTCATTTTCAATATAATTATTTTAGAACAATGTGACACAGTCTCTAGAATGCCTTTCAAATTTTAACTCTAGTTTGTTTGTCTTTAGAATTAAAAAGAAAGTATTTTTCGTGGTAATGTTTTTTGATAATCAGAAGTGACAATAACAGTTACCGTTATATTTTATCTTCTCTGGAGATAAATACCGTAATTAAATTATACTGTTTCACGAGAAGAAACTCTTTTAAAGTACGTAATATTCTAAACTAATTAGTAAAAATAACTAGTACAAAAGACAAATTTTATAAGAATTTTCGTTTTAAGAAAGAGTTTTATTTAGTTTTAAAATTTTAATATAACACATTGGTAAAAAAGACGTCTTTAATAAAAACAAAATGCATCTGAAAAAGTAGATAAGACACCTCTGTGTCTGAAAGCAAAACTTCAGACAATTATGATGATAACAAATTTTAATCAATATGCCAATACTTAAAATAGGTTTTTAAATACATTTAAATAAAGGTATTTTATTATAGATGCTCTACATTAATTTGAACATTCCTGAATTTCAATCGAACATTTCTCATCCCTGAATGTACCATACTCAAATGTAGAGGTATACAATATTCTGCGTGATCTTCATTATACTTTCTGAGATTGTGGTAAAGAAGAAGTAGAGCTCATTCTCCGGGCAAGTGACGATCACCAAACAGTATTGGAAGTGGGGATTAGATTCTATGTACCAACATATGTGTGGATTATTTATCACTTCATTTACCCTGAAAATGATGAAATGAAAATTCACAGTTATTTTACGCTAAAACACGCGTGATTAATGACGTGTTACTGTTGCTCTACATCGAATTACAAAATAAATAATTCTCCATTTATGTTTTCCACACGAGTGAAGTCTATTTTGTTTGTGAACACGTTTTCAATAAAGACAAATATTGGGAATAGATTCTGGCAAGTCTGCTTTGCGAGCCTCTGAAATTGGCTTTAAATGTTTTTGAAGGTATCAACTTTTCAATTGTATCGCCTAGAGACAAGAAACGTATCAATAACGGATCCAGCGAAGAAACGAATAAATATGGCAGAGGGTCTACCAAAGGTAATTTCTCGTATTTCAACAACTGTGCCGTTAAAGATGTTATTCCGACAACATCAAGAATCTCCAATCCATTTTGATAGGTACGTTTTTGAGCATTGGAAACGAGTATTTTGGTTTTCGATATATTTTGTGGTAAGCATCTTACACTGTTCACAACCACTTTCTTTTGTGGTGATGTGTGTATGAAACAGTGATCGATTTTACAGAACCTTAGTTGTGGATCCTTCGTTTAGAGTAGCATGCACCGCTGTTTATCTCATTTAAAAAAAACAAAAAATATGTACAATCATTTCCGGAATGTTTCACAGAAAAGAAACTGCAATTTTCGAAAACTCCGCACAGGTCTTCTATTAAAACGCCATTATTTTAATTATGTCCATTAAATATCTAACACCCACAACGTAAAAGAAAAGTACATTTCTTCAGAAATAACACTTTTTTTGCACATTTGTGATATTAAATGTGAATAAAATGTGATTTTTTTAAAAGCTCCACATAGCTAAAATTATAAAAAAATGAGTAAAGTACCACCCCCCTCCTTTCATATTATAACTTAAATTTACTATACGTATTTTGACCCTTAATCTGTTTCTGAAATGAAGTAGATATTAACGTTGATTATAACGGAAAAAACTGTTAAAATATAGCAACTGCGCCTAGTAATTTTGAAAAACCTGTTTCCAATGTTAATGTGTTATTACATAGTTTAGACTAAAAGGATAATGATTGTATTTATTGTGTTACAAACATGCTGTAGTATTTCAATTTTAATTATTGCAAGGACGCGGGAAGAGCTAGATTTGCGATTTTCTTACGTAAAAGCGAATTATCTTATCCATTAGTTTATTTTTATCATCAATCAGCAGTAGTTGAAATATCGCAAAGTATAGAACGTCATAAATGGTTGAGAAATCCATAAAAGTGATAAATACATTTTAAAATGTATATGTTATTTTTTTCTTAAATAAGTTATATATTTATTTGCCTATTTAATCTATATTTCAGATAATTTTTGGAAACGAATTTCCATTATTTTTTATATTGAACAGATAAAATGAACAATTCGATTAGTAAGAAAAATAGGAGAAAGAAAAATACTTAGTATTACCTCATTTGTCAATTTAAAGTATATGAATAAAAGAAAAAAGTAATTAGTTATAAAGGAAATTATTTCTATTGAAAATTGCTGGCACTATTTCAGAAATAAACTCCAGTAGCGTCACATTATTATTCCTAAAACGTTCTTTTTATTGCTAACAGAGTTAATTTGAATTGCCACGAAAGATGCTGAAAAAAATAGCTCGGGCTTATTTTTCTATTAAGTGCTATTAATTTTTTTAATTTCAATAAAATTTTCAATTTAAGAGTACATTTGTCCAAAAATTAAAAATAAGTTATATGTGCACTTAAAAAAAGACAAAGTAAACGTAAATATTTCTTAATCCACGTAAATATAAAATAAACGCAGTACAAAAATGTATAGTAATTTGTTTGTTATTGGAAACCACAAATACCGTTATATTATCAAGATTTCAGGAAATATTTCTAAAAGTAATATTTCTTTTCATGCCACCCGTTTACGGAAATATTCCCGAATAAATGTATCGTGTATGACGTAGGGGAGACCGGGGCTAGTTGGCTACAGCGGTAAGTAGGCGCAGTCCTCATAAATCGCCTGTTTGTGGATAGATTGCGAAACCAGTCACAGAGTAACTTTCTTCTTGCTTTTTACAGTCCTCATTGTAGTTTTGCAGCGTTACCTAAGTGCAGTGGATATTTATTACGATTTTTCTGTTTTTTGCGCTCATAAGTAATTTTTTGTTGCTTCATTCTTTTTCTAATTTCTAACACTTATCTTAATAATTGCGGTTTAACTTGTGCAGTTTTTCTTTGTGCATGATTAACTGTACCTACTCCATTTCTTATTTACTTGGATTATTTATGTTTACAAGGTTACGTGTCCCTTTTGTGAAGAAATTTATTATGGGGATAGTAGACGCATTGAAGATGGGACAGTTGGATCGGTGTCTGGTGTGTGCTGGTAGCTTGAAAAACAGCAAACACCGAGAAAAGTGCTTGCAATGTAAGATTTCGGCACATGAGGCTTGTCCAAACGGAGACAGTGGAATTTTTATTTCTGACAAGTGTTACTCTGATGATGATATCGAGTAGGATAGAAGTTACTCCATGTTAATGTTTTATTCATTATTTTTATGTGTGTATAATTTAGAATTTACATTGTACAGCGATAACGCCTTTGTTTAAACTTACTGGTAATAATGAAACTGATTTCTCTTAACTGCGTGTCTTATTTGAGTTTTATTTAAAATTTTAAAAAGCGTGTGCCAACTTACCCCATAGGTATAGGCAACTTGCCCCGGGTAGGTTGACGGAGTAGGTTTGCGCACAATTATCCTTTTACTTTAGGCTTCCGCTAAACATAAACTACAAAAGCTACAAACTCAAAACCCCGGTGCATTTATAGCCAAATGCCTGTTCTTTAAAAGTACAGTTAAAGTTTGTTTAAAAACTTAATAAAAATTAATACTTAAAAACTGCGCCTACAGGCCTCGGTCTTCTCTACTTTTATGAGATCCGAATATAAGTTTTTACGGAGACCGTTGACCTTTATTTGGCAAAAATCGACCCAAACATCGAATATTACTTTGTGATTATTGTTATTCATCACTGTATCCCCAGTCATTTGCGAAAAACCGCAGGACAATACGATCATTTTTCGCAAAGTTACAAGTGTTTGAATTTTTACAAAAAGATTTTTTCGACCCTTTAATAGGCTCTAAATCTGTTTTTCTTAAAACAGATATTTCAACGTTTTTAGATATTTGAAATGCCCCATGCGTCATAAACTTTTATCACAAATCAACAAATTTCAAATCAAAAATTCTGATATTGCTTACTAAGAAACTGTGTATTGTGTATGTATTTATGCAAAATTAGACTTCCTCAAGATAATTTAATTCTATATTTAACTTATTAAAAGGCAAAATTTGGATGAAAATCGATATGGAATTCAGAAAAAAAATCTTATTCAAGGGATTAAAAAATCGATAACTAGATTTGTTTATAATAGAGTTTTAAGATATTAAAAATCAAAATTGGGGAAATATCTCAAAAATTAAAACGCGAGGAGCATTTTAAAATTTCGTTTATTTATTTATTTTTTCATCTTAAATTCATAATAAAATTAGAAATCCTTTTTAATGTGGTCTATATACTAATGGTTAAATGCATATTTCTACAAAATTTCTTATATTTAAGGAAAAAAAACTTCCACCGTCCCCTTAACCCTGTATCTAATGACGGTACTTATACGTGCCATTAAAATAACTTGTTATATAATTCATTTAATACATCAATTAGTAGTAATACAGTTTAAAATTAGTAATACATGCATTACTTTATTTTGTTCCAAAAGCATTATTGGTTACACAAAACAAAAGTATTTTTTAAAGGATGATTTATTTTGCCTTTGCATCTTTTGAGCTTTCTTGGCGCTGGGGGAAGGCTCTTTCAATTCGGAAATATTTCTATATTTCTATTGAAAGAACATTATATTTGTACATTTCCCAATTCTACAAAATACTAAAAAAATGCTTTTAAAAGATTTGAGTGGGGTTATAAATATTGCACGAAAACCCCTTAAAATTCAAATTTAATTAATCCTTCTAAATTCCTTCTAAAATTTATTAACTAATAGTGTAAATCTTCTAATGTAATTTCATAAATTCACGAAAAGTACTTTAGAAGATAAAATTTTCATGAATTCATAATTCAGTTCATAAAGGGTTAAGATGCTATCATTTTTCAATGAAGTTTATTCATCGGCGTATTTGAATTTGTACATACAAGAGTAGAAAATAAACATATTAATTTTAATGAGAAGTAATGATGTTAATTTCTCACGTTTGTCTATAAAACTTGTCTGTTAAACGTGGAAGTTTTGACTAGAGAATCGGTAGTATACGACAAAACTATATCCGGGTCGGGAGTAATTAATAACTACACTATTAAAAAAAATACTCGGAAACGTTTACGAAAATCAATAGCAACAAAATAATTTCTTGTTTCATAGATATGCCTTTAAATGTTGAAAACATATTGGTTTTTGGGTCTTCACAAGATGAAAAATGCTTTTCGGTATAGTCGATAAATCCGAAGAGTTATTGCCTATTTTAGAAGCGTTATAAATATGAAATGCATCATGATGTATTGCTGATAATGAAGTTTATTACAATATTTTCCTATTTTGTATACATTTGTATTATTTTCCTATTACAGTATTTTCCTGTTTTGTATATCTTGCTTATATATATATATATATATATACATATATCTTCAAGTAAAATAATAAATGAAGAATTTTTTAACGAGCTATTTTTTCCCACTGAGAAAATGTTTTCTATTTAACTTGAAATATTTTTGTGAAAATTAAAGTATCTTATACTAAGTACCAGACGATACACTTCAGAAAATGTATTTTGAATAGAATTATTAAATTAATTTTCGTGTTATTTATGAATTTAAAAGTTAAATATTTATTTAAAGATATTAAAAGATATATTAAAAGATAAATATTTATTAAATAAGCTATTTACTATATATGTAACAATTCAATATTATACACAGATTTTCATTACGCTTTGTTGTTCTTTATAAAAAATATATATATATATTTCATTTATCCGTAGTTACATATTTAATTGTTATTTTCTTTTGTTTCGTATATAAGATTGTTTGAGATATTGTTTGAGATATTATATTGTATACACAATTGTATATTAGATAAAATATTTATATCTTAATGTAAATATTTTAAAAGCTTTTAAGTTTCTTTTTAATGTTCGCATTAGTAGTTATAAATGCATGTATTTTAAACTTGCATTTAAATTATAAAGTTTCTTTATTAGTTTTAATTCAATTGTTTTTGGCAAACTCTATTTTTTATTTTTTTTTCTCTTCGTCTGTATTATTTAACAAAAGATCAGAATTAAAATAAATTTGCAATATATTTTTTTATTGGGAGACCGTTTTTAATTTAATTTTTTTAATCAGAAATATTGCATATATATATATATATATATATATATATATATATATATTATTTATTTTGTTTTCGTTTTTGTTTAAGAATAAAAGGGGCCGAAGTTACATAATATATATAAAATAATTAAAATGCCTCAAATATGCATGCGAAAGAATAAAATTCTATTTCAAAATCTTTAATTATGCTCATCAAAGAAAAGTGGAATTCTTTTGATCCCGTAAAATGCAAAGTGCGCACTTTTTATTTAATTTTATCTTGAGCCAGAAATTAAATAACACTTTCAATCAATAATATTAAATTTTCTTTTCCAGCGACAGACACTGAGTCGGAAGTAAAGGACGTACTTCAATATTTCAACATTTTTGTGTATAATTTTTAATGACTTATTTTAAAAACCATGAAACTGTCTTTTTTTAATAATTCAGAAATGTATTCCACATTTATTTTATGTTCGAAAACATTTGCCTATGGTAATTCACTACATTTTTTTTTTCTTTTCTTTTCTGTTCTTTTTTTTTTTTTTGTATTATTATTTTCCAATAATAACTTACATACTACCCATGGGCATTTAAATGTCCTACGTTGAATTAACCCACTCTCCCAAGCTTGGTACTATGCTTTAAAGAGTTAATTATGGGCATGATTCTAAACACAATCGTTACAAAAAATTGTTCCAATATAAAAAGAACTAATGAAAAATATATAAATGAGATAAAAATAAATCTTAAATAAGTTTATTTCGTTTTCTTCCAAATGGTTGAAACTAATTGCATATTAAGTGTGGAAAAAATAAATTATTTATTAAAGATACATATATATATTAAGACAGCCTTGAACACAGTTAATACAATAACCCAAAATGAGTGAAAAACTAGCCGGGGAAGTGAAATATTAGTAAGAAATTGCCTGACTAGGATATCGGACAGGGTAGCTTATTGGTAAAGCAACAGTTTGGTACGCTGTGGACCCAGGTTCGAATCCTGGTCCCGGCTACTTTCAAACTACTGTTGGGTTACTGTATTAATTATGTTCAAGCCTGTCTTGATATATACGTACCTTTAATAATTAAATTAATTAATTCAGACGTTAATATATGTGTGCTTTAAAATAAATTATGTGTTATAAAGCCCTTAAAAATACTTACACAAAAAATGTTATAATCTTACACGTTAAATTCGGAATTTTAAATATCTTACATATTGCGCAATGTTCTAACAATACAGTTGATTAAATTAATAAATTCGTCGGTATTAGTATACAGATGAAAATAGAAATTACATGTATAAAATAATATTAGAGGAGTGGTTACATTCTTATATTTTCAATGAAATATAATTTCACTACCTACGCGTTTACAGCCAAATTAAATAAAAATTATCAAAGCAATAACTATGTCCTTTTTTAAATCCTTTCCATAATATAAGTTGGTCGTATTATATATAACTAAATATTACCAAAATACACTGCTTAAAAAACGAAATTTATAAATAAACAAAACGTTTTAAATTTCTGTATTTTTTCTTCCAATTACTTGTGCAAGATATTATCGTCCATTCCGATTCCAATCTATTTACGAAATTATCAGTAGGGCAGCTTGAATGCAACAAGGTATGTTAGTACCTATCATCGTATGAAATGAAAGTCAAATGCCATTTAATGAAAAATAAATGTTACTTTTTTAAAAATCTATATGCTTTATGAAACGATCGTTAATGTTTTAACTTTTTTTCGAAATTTAAGAATTTTTAAAGTAAATGTTCGATATTTCATAATTTAGATATTTAGATTGTACTGAGCAAAATTTCGAAATATTATCTAGCATTTTCTTGGTGACACATAAATCTTTGTATATAAACTTTTGTTTAAATGTGAATACGGAAGCAAATTGAAGGGTTCTAATGTTCTAAGCAAAACAGTGACTTTGGTTTTACGTGATATTTATATTTAAATAAATCTTGGCCATTCAAAAAGTAAAAGATTAAAATGATTAATTAGAAAAGTGATGATTAAAAAAGAGAAAGTACTAAATCATTAGTTTTTTTCTCATTGATAAACAACAAAACTGACTTCTGCTTTTAAAAGAAAATATCTCGAAATAAATTAAATTTACAGAACAGCAAAATCATTTGGCGTACCATCCGGAAGATTATCTAAAAAGAAATCTTAAAGGGAAAATATCAACAAGCCTCTCCAAACACATTTTGGAAAGGTGATTCGCAAAATATTGCCAATCTCTCAAATTCCAGATTCCAAAGAGTATATATATATATATATATTTTTTTTTTTGACTACCCATAAAAATATTTCATATTTGAAATCGATTGATAAAAAATGAATATACATTAGCTTAAAATCATTTACTGTGCCACCATGGAGATTACCTAAAAAGAATTTCAAGTATTCCTATAAGGAAAAAATTCCAAGAATCCTCTCAAAATTCATTTTGAAAATATGATTTCACGGTACATGTCAAACTTACAGAATTCATAAGAGTCAATTTTATTTATTTTTATTTTTTGGACTACCCACAAAAATATTTCATATTTGAAATTGAAGTCAAATAATTTTATTCTGTAAAATAGCATAAAGTATATGCGTGATACATATTGACTTTGAATATTTTAAAATGACTTCTCGGTGAGATTTCTTATGATGCAATATCTAAAAAAACAAGCATTTGCTGTTATACAAACAAGAGAGGAAAGACGTATGTACACAGCAAATTTTGGATTACTTTACGGTATTAACATTTCATTAAGATTTTTTACTTAATTTTTTTCATTCATAGAGGTAACATTTTTTTTTTTTAAACATTCTATGTTTCTTTAATAAATATAATTATTAAAAATATTAAAATAAATATCTAAAGCAAATATAAATGTCTCTATAATGTAATTCTATACATATAAAAAATATTTAATTTTAATAAAAAATGCGTTTAAAAACGTTTTTTTCATTTCTGAAGACGAAAACACTCACTTTCATTTATGGAATCTTTTTTTCCCCAAAATAAAAATAAATAGCTTCAAAAAATGTTCTTTTGCGACATTTTTAATGTTGTATCTAATTCGTATATATATATATATATATATATCAATGAAAAAATCGTTTAACCTCTGTTTTTACTTTTTATTTTGACATTTCACAAAATTTCTACGCTTTAAATTTAAGTTTCAAAATTTTCTTATGTCAAGGATTGAAATGAGGCGCAGTAATTTTGCTATAGTAAGATACATACTGACTCCAACATGCTTTTTTTTCTAATGTTTAATTTCATTACTATTCGCGAAAACACTCACTTCCATTTATGAATAAAAATGTCCTAAAAATAAAAATAAGTATCATCTAAAACATATATATATATATATATATATATATATATATATATATATATATATATATATATGCATGTATATATATATATATATATATATATATATATATGTATGTATATATATATATATATATATATATATATATATATATATATATATATATATATATATATATATATATATATATATATATTAAATTCGGATGTTGTCTCTAATTTGTACAATATATCAATGAAAAAATCGGAGACCTTGTAATTTTACAATAGTAAGGTCCATACTGACTGGAATATGTCTTTATCTAAAGTTTAAATTGATTAATGATCACGAAAACACTCACTTCCATTTATGAAAAAAACTCTGAAAAATAAAAATAAATATCAGCTAAAATATATATTTTGTGAGATTTCGGAGGTTGTCTCTAATTCGTATAATATATCAATATAAAAATCGTTTAAGCTCTGTTTTTACTTTTTATTTTGATCTTTGACTATCTCTGTTTTTACTTTTTTATTTTGAATTTTCACAAAAATTCTGTATTTAAAATTGAAGTTTAAAAATTTTCTTCTGTTAATAAGCAAAATGAGACATAGAAATTTTGCAATAGTCCATACATAATTGAATAAGTCTTTTTCTTTTGTTGAAATACATAATAATCACGAAAACTCTCGCTTCTATTTATGAAAAAAAAAAAAATCCGAAAAATAAGATTGGACATAAGCTAAAAAATATCTTTTGCGACATTTAGAATATTGTACAAATTCGTATAATGTATCAATGAAAAATCGTTTAATCCCGGTTTTTACTTTTTATTCTGACTTTTCAGAAACTTTCTACATTTTAAATTGAAGTATCAAAATTGTCTTCTGACAATGCGTAAAATGAGACATAGTAATTTTGCAATGGTATGGTCCATACTGACTTGAATATGGCATTTTCTAATGTTTAAATTCATTAATAATCACGAAAACACTCACTTCCATTTATGAAGAAAAAAGTCCTAAAAATAAAATAAAAAAAAAGAATATCAGCTAAAACATATCTTTTGTGACATTTCGGAGGTTTCTTTCTAATGTGTACATTATACCAATACAAAATTGTTTAATCTCGGTTTTTACTTTTTACAAAATTCCTGCGTTTGAAATTGAAGTTGCAAAATTTTCTTCTGTTGATACGCAAACTGATACACGTAAATTTTGCAATAGTAAGGTCCTTACTTAATTGAATATGTCTTTTTCTTTTGCAGAAATACCTAATAATCACGAAAACACTCACTTCTATTTATGAAAAAATCGTCCGAAAAATAAGAATGAACATGAACTAAAATATATCTTTTGCGACATTTCGAATATTGTATCTTCTGTCAATGAGAAAATTCGGCCATAGTAATTTTACGATTGTATGGTCCATACTGACTTGAATATATCTATTTCTAATATTTAAATTCATTAATAATCACGAAAACACTCACTACATTTATGAATAATAAAGTCCGAAAAATAAAAATAAATATCGGCTAAAAAATAAATTTTGAGACATTTGGGAGGTTGTCTCTATTTCGTATAATATATCACTTAAATAAAATTACTTAATCTGGTTTTTAGCTCAAAGCTCTCAGGCTATCAAAGCTTGAGAGCTCATGTGCCCGCAGTTTCTGTATGTACGCGATAACTTTTGATAGAAATATTCGATCTGCTTCAAATTTTGAATACAGGTTCATTCTGATAGGCGCTTTCCTGATTAGTTTTGTGGGTTCATCAGTTAAGTGTAAAGGGGGGGAAGGTATGGGATAATCCCCACATATTTTAAATAAATGGGTTTTCCATGATCTATTATCCTATTTGCTTCAAATTTGGTATACCGGTTTATTCTGGTAAGGCACATCCTTTATTATATTTGGAAGGTAATTGGTTAAGTATAAAGGGGGAAATGGGGTCGCTTATTTGAACCTCCTTATTTTATATAAATGGGTTTTTTGTCGATTTCTTTATAATTCTTTGAAATATATTATAATATACAATTCGTGTAGCCTGTGAGCTCAATACCATCAGTTTAACTGGCCACTTTTCGATTTTTTATTATTTTTTATTTTGACTAGTCACAAAATTTTATGTCTTAAATTCAAATTTAAGAGTTTTCTCCCGTTAAAGAGTAAATTGAAACATAGAAATTTCAAAATAATAAAGCAAATTTCGATTGACATTGGGAATCTTTTTACACGTTTTCTTTTTACGTTGTTTGGGATGTAAAAGATGGCGTAAAAATATGCTTTCAAAATCGGTTTAGTATTATTTTACAGCATTTAAAAATCATAGTTTATACATATTTTAGAAAGAAGATTTATTTTAAGGGAAAGAAGATTTATGTCTTCTACTAAAATGATAATTAATTAAGATAAATTAAATAAAAAGTGTAGAAAAATGAAATAAATACTGAATATGATTTATCGTAAAGCTTTTTTAAATATTTTTTTAATTTGGTATTTGATTTATTTCCTTTTCTCCTACACATTCATATTACGTATATATACATTTCATGTGCTTGTATAACAGGAATTATTGTGAAATTAAATGAAAAAAAAATCATTATTTAACACATTATATAATGTGAAAAAATATTTTTCTAAATTTTATACTTATTGATCATAACAAGACATCTAATTCCTGTTTATAAAATCATTTTTGCAAGAATATGAAAATAAATATCCGTAAAAAATCATTTTAGATGCCATCTCGAAGATTATCCAAAAATCTCTAAAGAAAATACCGAGGAACCCTCACGAAACTACATTTTGCAAAAATGATTCTCAAAACATGTCAATTTAACAAGATCGCTGATCTCCGAATTTGATTTTTTGAGTCATATTGACTACCCTTACAAGAGTTAAAGATAGGATATTGAAGTCAAATAACTTTTATCTATAAATGAAAAATGTGAGACATGTTAAAAATTAATGTGTAACATTTTCTTTTGAAAGTTTTAGTTGTTGACTAATACCTTTAATTACTTAGTTTTCAGTATTTTTAAATGACTTTGCGGGTGAATTTGCTATGATGTATAATACGTACAAAGTAAATGTTTTTGCCCAGGAAAATCTATCTGCTGTGAATAAAGAGACGGAGAGAGACAGTGTAGTGTGGACCGACTGTAGTGTGGCAAAGACAATATTAAAAACTAATAACATATCCCAGCAAATAAAGAAACAGCGGGCCATCAGCTGGAAAAAAGATGGCAGCCAGCACTGTCATCAGCGGTAAAGTGCAATGGTGCCATTACTTAAACCAATACAAAAGTGTCCGTACGGAATGCAGCTGGCCCATCAGTGTTGCCAACAGCAGGCCATCATTGGTATACCATCACATTACATCAATCCGGCACTTTTCCTGCAGTGCTAGCACCTATCCCACTGATATTCCTTTGCTGGCCCAACACTTACCCTTACAAAAATTTCTTACAGAATTCTATAAAGAACAAAGTATTATGCTCTTTTTTCTATAAATTAGTTTCACCAAGAGCTATAGAAATATATGTAGAAGTGTCTATAGAAATATTCAAACTTGCAGAGGTTTCCATGTGGTCACCCTCTCAAGTACTAATCGCGCTCGATGCTGTTTGGTTTTCGTGATCGGACATGAACAAGACTTTCAGCGTATGCTACGACCGCTCGTAGTTTACAAGCTCTCATTACACTATTTCAAGTTTCTTTCTTTTGTGATTTACGTTCCGAATCATTAAGCTGGTATAGAAATCCTGTATATTTTATACGCGTTTTTTTATTATTGATTCTGAACTGTGTAAATTATGAAAACCGAAATCCTTTGTAACTTAGTGAAACTAGATATAAGGAGAAAAAGAGTGCGTTGAAATAAAGAATTTATTTATTTATTCATTTACTTAATTATTTTGTTGGTGGCAGTGGTGCTATATTATTTACAGTTTAAAAAAATTAGCTTCCCAGTTCAAATTGTGTTAAGATATACATTTCTGATTTGTGTTCAAATTTGTGACTTCGATATTCGCAACGCCAGTCTAGCTTAAGGGTTCCCAGTAATAATACTGCAAAAGTTCGTTCACTTCCATGCAGTGGTGGGCCAGCACATGAGATAAAACGGAAGCCCACCACAATTTTATCTGTTGATTTCCAACAGCAAAGTTGACTGAAGCTGTCCAGCAGTGGTCATGCAGTGGTAGACCATTAGCCAGCACTTCTCCATCATTGCCAGCAACCTTGCACCTATGTTGCTGCTGGCCAGCAATTTCCTCTTTGCTGGGGAGTGATGTGGATGTAGTTAAAATATTGTGGCTGTTGTTTGTTACATCTGACAATAGCTGACTATCGATGAGGCAAACTTCCACCAGTATAAATTAATGTCAGTATTTACATTATTTATGATAGAAATTCTGTATTGAAAAAGAGTTTTTAAAAAAGCAAAATTGTATTAAAATTTACTGGCGGAATATTACATTTGCGGAAACCAAATACATTGACCTTGACGAAAAGATTGTTTATGTAGTTAAAATATAGCATAATCTCAGTGCAAACTTCTGTCAGTTATAACGAATAGATACTTTTGCTTAAATTATGACAGAAAATAATAAGAAGTTTCAATGAGTGGGGAATTTCAATTCAAATATTTTGTCGGAATCTGTTACAGTTGAGGCTTCAACATTTTGAGGATTTGTCAATTCCTCTTGCATCACAGTTCCACTATGAAAATCTTAACAAGATACATATAAATATGTTTTCTGGTTACTTATTATCATCAAAATTCCATTCCATACTATTAACCTAATTGTTAAAGAAGTAAAGTTTTGTTTTCACACCTTACAAATTTCAATGCTATAAATGTACACTTGTTTCCAAAATTTAAGGAAAAATCACAAAAAGAGGAATAACTCGTTCAAAAATGAACCTATCCGTGTGAAATTTCCATATGTTGTTAACTAAAAGATGCAGAATAAAATTACAAAATGCAAATTAGTTGCGCTGCAATCGGATTGCGTCATCTGTGAGGAGCATAAAAATGTATGTTAGAGAGTACGGCTGCTGGTGTCACTGTGATTATGAGATAAGAAAACTGAGATAGCCAATTCATTAGTATGACCTCGAAGTATCATTTGTCCGCAGAGCTACGATATGGAGCTATTGGAAGATTGGATATAGGCCAAAGTCAGACAAAGGTGGCCAGACATCTATATCTGAGACCTTCTGTTGTTCATAGGCTTTGGAAGCAATTTCAAACATCTGGTTCGGCCTCCAGAAGGTTTACCCAAGGGCGGGCAAGAGCTACGACAAGCACCGATGACAGATATCTGTGGTTATGCTTACGTAGGAATAGAACAGCAACCCCTCTTATCTTAGAGCCTCCGTTGCTGCAACCACTGGAAGGTTAGTATCAATGTCTACTGTGCGCAGAATGCTTCCTGAAGGTGGTCTTTATACGAGGCGACAGCAATTTGAGTGCCGCTCACCTCATGTCACCGGAGGGAACGTTTATGTTGGGCACGTCCACATGTCCACAGGACGGCTGAAAAAGGGAGGCGTGTTCTCTTCACAGACGAGTTCCAATTTAGCCTCCAAAGCGATAGTAGGCCTTGTTTGATTTGGAGAGAACAGGGAACACGCTATCATCCATCAAACATTCGTAAAAGAGATTCGTATGGAGGAGGCATTGTCTGTGTTTGGGATGGTATCTTTTTGGGCGGACGTACAAGACTCCATGTCTTTCCAAGTGGAACGGTGAATACTCGCGTCTATACAAATGACATTCTTGATGCTTATGTGCGCCCTTATGCCGGTTCAATAGGTAATAATTTCTTGTTACAGGACGATATCGCTAGGGGTCACATCGTAGAATATTACATTTAGCACCAAACAATTCAGCGCATGTTATCGCCAGCGTGATCACTCGGCTTGAATCCCATCGAACATGTTTGGTATGCTTTAGGAAGATGTGTCACTGCTCTCAATCCCCTACTCAGACCCATTCCACGCTTACAACTGCTGTACAAGGGCAATGGCTCGCATTTCCCAGCGAACTTATCGATCGCATAATTGATGCTATCAATCATCGCTGTATGTGTTGTATTGCTTCTAGGGGTGATCATACTCCATATTAAAGGTACTTTTCCTATTCCAAACTGACACATTTATTTTGCTAATTTTATAATTGCGTTAATTTTTCAAAAACCACAATCGTCTGGTAATTTCTTTTAATGTTATTTTAGACCTTACTATGTGGCTCAGTTTTATTAAAATCTACTTGTAACATTTTGTGTAATCGCTACTTTTATTGTTTTTCCTTAATGTTTGGAAACCAGTGTATTTTAAATTCATTTCGTAATTTGAAAGTGTGCTCTGAGTCAAAATGTTTATTACATATATACCCATATATAATCAAATATAAAATTTCTTCACCAAGAAAAAAGAAAACTTACATAAATGCCAAAAAATAGCCACAAAATAGCATTCTCTATTTCGATCCGGAGATTATCACTAAAATATCAACGAAAAATTCCACGAATCTCCTGAAAAATACATTTATGGAAGATGCATTCTCAGTATATGTCAATCACACAATTTTTCTGAGTGTAGATTTTGATATTTTCTTTTACATACCCACAAAATATTTCCTTTTTTGAAGATGAAATCACACAATTTTATTCTTTTAATGAGCAACGTGACGTCTATTAAATTTCAGGGTATAAGGTACATATTGCCTTTGAATATTTATAAAATAAATTGTTTTAACTTCTGTAACTGATTCTTACCAATTATTTATGAATTATATTCAGTGTTCCAAATCCATTCGATATGGATTTATTAAATTATATTAATTGCTAAAAGAAACTTCTGTTTTAACTGTGTATGAAGTTTCGTAAAAAAAAAAAAAAAAAAAAAAAAAAAAAAAAAAAAAAAAAAAAAAACAGTATTTAATATAAATCTTAAGAAAATGGTGACGCCATTAAAAAAATATTGAAAATGAATTCAATAGTTTCCTTAGATTTTC
This sequence comes from Maratus speciosus, assembly GCA_963932465.1. NCBI lineage: Eukaryota > Metazoa > Arthropoda > Arachnida > Araneae > Salticidae > Maratus > Maratus speciosus. The sequence goes on along the minus strand of OZ010786.1, from coordinate 536,141,887 downwards.
TCTGATTTAATATACTTTTAAAAACTTAATAATCTCCTGTAACAATATGTCGTACAAAATTCAGAAGGAAATAACTAGAACTATTTCATATTAGTATTCTTTAAAAAATAACTTCAATTGCGTTGGAAATAATATTTCACCTTATCATTTTTTAAGCAACAGGAAAAATCTTAAACGTAACTTGTGAATTAGAAACCTAAATTACAATCTATATAAATAAAGGATATATATTTTACTGTTTCTTTAATCGTGGTGTAAGGGGAAATTTACTGCGGATAAATGTATCGAAATTCGGATGCTGATAGACAAAGACAGGTCCGATTGCATCTGATGCTCAGATTGTTCTGTTTTGATAATTACTTTGGAATTTAATTAAAAAACCATAATGAACATAAGAAATTGACGAACTTCTATCTTTCCTCCGTATATGCTTGTACAACTCCGCTTTATCTGCAGTTCTTCAGATTAACATACTAGAAGCACTCGTTTTTTTTTCAACATTTTAAATAGTGATCGCAGGTTCCTTTTAGAGTTACAGAAAAGAAAGAAAAAAAAGGAGACTAACATGGGAAATTTGGTTGGTTTTCGTGTTTTCCGATTACTAACCAAAGTGTCTATTTTTTTCTACATATTAAAACTGCTGCTTCAGTTCAAAGGGCGAGGGAAAAAATACAGATATATTTACCGTATTTTTCCAGTTCTGGCAGAATCTTTGGTATCGAAAAAATTAAATATTTACTTTTACAAAAAATTATTCCTAGAAGGTCGATTTACTTTCGCTTTTAATTTTACTGTTTATCTCCAGGTTTAAAAACACATCTTCGTTTTCTTCAAAAAAAGAAGAAAATATACCACTACTTTTCGGTAATTTGTCGTTTTGAATAAAACAGTTTGTTTAAAAATAATAATAGTATTTATTATACTAATATTCTTTAATTTGCAATATATTTGGTACATATTAATACTTACTATTTCAAAAAATATATTTTTTTTCTGGATGTCGGACCACACATTCGACATATTTCTTCTTAGTGTCTATAAAAATAACGTTTCCCATATTAAATGTGCTTTAGAGCCTTTTTAGTGGCTTTTTAGTGGCCTAATCTCTGTGAAATTCCGGAGAAAACTTTACATTTTCAACACAGATTGCCAATACGTTCGGACATACAATTTTACCTAGTAAAATAGTCTGCGTCGTGTTCCCGTTTTACATAGTTTAGGTTTTCTCAGGAGCAATTAATCTGAGCTGAAATTTTAATATTCACAAAAATATCAAAAATTAAATTGCCAATCACTATAACAGATGTCTCTTAGTTAGTTTGGAAAGATTTTTTTTTTCTCTAGATATAAAATAATTCGTTTCAGGCTTCGTTCATAATTGTAGACTTGAGTGTACGTATCAACCACCTATGCACGCTGCCGAAGGTCGTAGGGCCCAAATTTTTAGGTTGCCGTTTCATGAATTTTTCATTAAAACTTTTAAAATTTGGTGGGTTAACTATTCGGAGTGTAAAATTGTCATTGGAGCCCAACATTTTGTTTTTTCTAAGTAAATTTCCAGTTACCAGTTAGCAACATTTATCCTACGTCTTCTTTATATTATGAAATCTGACCCTGAACTGGCTTCTGAATGCATTTCCGTTCCGACCTTGGCCTAGTGTGCCTCATCTCTGATAAACTACACAAGGCAATGTGGCCTCCAAAGCTATGTTCTTTTGGATGGACTTGGGTTTATAATACAAAGTCGTATAAATTCAATGATGTAAGTTGCCGAAGTCAGCGAAACAGCAAATGTTAGGTTCTCTAAACATTTTCGTCGAAAAATGTGATGTCTAAACTGATTTTATATATGTATAATGGTATAATCACGTTCCGGATAAAAGGCGAAAGAGTCAGTGCCTAGTCAAATAAATTTAGCAATTGACCTTTATATTATATTAACAAAAAACTAAAGGTAAATATTAAAATTTTGAAAATTATTTTCGTTTTATTCCTTTTTAGGTGCGTATCATATAATAAGTGAACAAAACAAGAAAATTGTATCATTACACACTATTAAAAATTTTTACAGCAGTGAGTTATTTTAGAAATGCTTTAATTTAATCAAAAACATGTAGTCATTCAATACTTTTATATTTTATTTATCAAATGGTTATTTTTGTTTGAAGAAATATTTTCAGATTTACAAAATATCATACATTATTTATTTACTCGCTTTTAATTTTTCTACAAATCAAAATTTTGAACTGAAATCAAACCGCTAAAAGCATAAGTGAATGTTAATAGAATTTATCTGAAAAAAAAAAAAAAAAAAAAAAAAAAAACTCCAAATACATATTCCATAATAATGAAATTTATGTTTATGTGAAACAATTTTTTAAACATTATTTTTATAAAAAAAATGTGACGAAATCCATTTAATCCGTTAATCGTTTTATTAATCTTATTCTAATAGATAATCTGTAAAATGACATTTACACTTAAAAAAAATATATTACTCTCACAAAATCAAGAATTGATGCATGTAAAAAAAAAAAAAAAACGGAAATAGTACTGGCAATCCAGAAGCCAGTACTATTTCCGTATCTTAATGGAGCTTTTTCCCGGTAAATTACATAATAATTTCCGTTTCATTGGAATTTACGGTGGAAAAATTCGTTAAAGTACGGAAATAGTATTGTCGTGTCGATTGCGTGAACAATTTCCGCATTTTAGCGCACTTTTTTTAGAGAGTAGGGTGACCCGATTAATTACCCGTGTTACTAATGGTAAAGGTCTGCTTGCTTTATCAAACACAGCTTCCTCATGTCTACTTGAATCTTAGTTTTAGATGCAAGTCAGATTAAATGGTTAGTTTATTCCTGCATTTGGTTTTATTATAAAGAAGTGAAGAGAAAGCACTTAAAAAAGGATATTTTTTTCTAAAATCAGACAGGAATTTTAGAACTTTTGCGGTTATCAGAGAGTAATCTTTTCTCACCAACGAAAATTCTGTTACATTCATCTTTTTGAATGTAGATTCCAGCAATCCATCGCTATTCTTATACATTTTATTTCATTTCACGTGCCAGTATCGGACATTTCCGTATCACTAAACACATCTTCACGTACCAGTATTGCTACGCGTACCCTAGTTTTAGATCCTCTGATCTAAAGAATTGTACTTATACTACATACATAGCTGCCAACTTGTACGGATTTTTCATACCACTAAAACTTTACAGAAAATTTTAGCTAATTGAATCCCTGAAATTCAAGCAATTTTAACGTTTAAATAAGTCAAAGATTTCTATAAAAGTTTAGTGGTAGGAAAAATCCGTACAAGTTGGCAGCTATGTACATAGTATGCTAAAATCTATTTCAGTCCGGAAACGCAAAGCACAATTGAAAAGTCGAATTCAGCGATTTCCGCAAATAAACTAAAATATACTTCGTATCTTTTGAGAATACCTGTGTATCAACTATTGGATTTATACACACCATGAAACAATAAAAGAAATCGTTAAGTTTAAAAACGAGTGAAAACGTACTTCATTATTAAAAAAACGGACTAAAATACTGAAATAGTACTGGCAATCCAGACGCCAGTACTATTTCCGTATTTTAAAGGAACTTTTTCCCGGTAAATTGCAGAAAATTTTCCGGATTTTTTTTTTTTTTTTTTTTTTGAAATTACGGGAGAAAATTTGCCTTAAAGTACGGAAATAGTGCTCGTGACTTACACTGTAAAAAAATCCAAGCAGTATTCCTGTAGGAATCGGAAAAATAGTTGCCCTTATCGTACCAGAAAATTTTCCGACACAGCTCGGAATAAAATTCGTAAAAAAAAGGAAACATTCATTAAAACGGTACTTTACGGATTTTATTCCAATTTTACGGATTTTATTCCTATTTCACTGATTTTATTCCGAGCTGAGTCCGATAAGGGCAACTATTTTTCCGATTCCTACAAGAAATCTGGTCTTTTTTTTTTTTTTTTTTTTTACAGTGCAAAGGCTAGTTCAATTTCCGTATTTATTCCTTTTGTTACAGTTTTCCAACAATTACTGTATATAGACACTTTTGTATCTGTATCAGTTTATGTGTCCCTGAAAATGACCGATGAATGTTATACACACGACATACAGTAAGTAAATATAGTACACTGTAAAATAAAATACGACCAGTTTTCCTGTAGAAATCGAAAAAATAGTTGCCCTTATCGTACCGGAAAATTTTCCGACCCAGCTCGTAGTAAAACCCGTACAATCGGAATACAATCCATACATTACCGTTTTATTGGCTATTTCTTTTTTTTTTTACGCATTTTATTCCGAGGTAGGTCGGAAAAATTTCTGGTACGATAAGAACAACTATTTTTCCGATTCCTACAGGAAAACTGGTGGGATTTTTTTTTTAGTGTAACTGTACCTTAATGATATTTATAAATTACAATATGTTTAAAAAAGTATACCATCATTACAATACATTGCAAACAATTTTCCCCCATAGTAATGTAACGGAATTATTTTCAGTGTTTCTTGTACATTAAATGAAAAAACTACACAAATATGTTTCAATACCGAAGATACCATACCAGATCTTAATAATATACATCAATTGAATGATTATATTTACTCGAGTTCGAGCACGGGCAGAGGACAGGCGGCATAAAACCAAATTCATAATAACTTTTCAACAATTTTGGAAGTTATTAATTATTATTATTATTATTTTTTTTTTTTTTGTAAAAAATAATGTTTGCAGAGAGACGTAAACATTTAACATATGAATTTTTTTAGACTTATTTTCACAGATTTTCTAAGACTTAATTTTTAAGATGTTTCTTTTATCTGAAAATTTTCACAATATTTATTTCATTTGAGCTAATTATTATTATTTTTAAATTGTGTTCTCAATTATAATTTTTCGAAAGATTATGCTTATTTTTACAGAAATTATACTACAAAGTAGACACAATTTACTAACCTTTACACCCATTTCATAGGAAATATCTCATTCGTATTAACAAGAAAAAATAAGTTACCAAATAAATGAAAAAAAAAATCTATAGAAAATCATTTTCTTTTACCCTTCGGATAAAAAAAAAAAAAAAAAAAAAAAAAAAAAAATCCCACAGGAAAAAATTCCTGGAATCCTCTAAAAAAAAACATTTTGGAAAGACGATTCTTAAAATACGTCAATCACACATGATGCTTTAGCGTCGATTTCACTTTATATTTTCCTATTTTGACTACCCAAAATATGTGAGTCGAAATTGATGTCAGAGAATTTCTTTCTGTAAATGAGGAATGCGGGGTATTGTAAATTTGAAAAAAAAAATGGCATACATATTGGCTTTGAATGTTTTTAAAATGAGTTCAAATATAAATATCCTAAGCTGAAATATCTGATATAAAGCGTCTTTGCTCTTATGAGCAAGGAGGAAAAATTATACTCGTTCAGTTTCTTACAATTTTTTCTAGTATTAAAATACCATTTTGTATATAGATTTTTTAATTCTTTATAGAAGAACTTAATTTCTTTAACATTTTGTGATTATTTATGTGTTCAGAATAGGGGAAATGATTAAAAAATGTGTTGGAATTGTTCTTGTTTTAAAGTTTATATTTCCACTATAACATTCTAATGGAAAAATGAAAATGTTAAAAAATGTGTTGGAATTGTTCTTATTTTAAAGTTTATATTTCCACTAAGTAAATTCTAATGGAAAAATGAAAATAAACAGCTACAAAAAACAATTGTCTACGCACTGTCAGAAGTTATTCAAAAATTCTGATAGGAAAATTCTAAGAATCCTTTTAAAAATACGAACGTCAGTATATATAAATCACATAAGAGTACTGTGCAACATTTTTTTTTTTTTTTAAACTACAACAAAACTTTTTATATTTCAATTTTATGTCAGAGAATTTTGTTCTTCAATTGAGCCATGCGGAATAAGGTAGTGCATGATACATTTTGGATCTGAGTTTCTAATAATTTTGTTTGGAGATGGATTTACTAATATTTAATAATTACATACGCATTATATACATACGCATTTAATAATTACATTACACATATCTTGCTTATGTCAACAAAGAAGGAATATGGTGCTGGCCGAGATATTTTCCGGTTATTTTTCGGTATAGAAAGTGAACTACTGTACATTTAACTAGGATAAATTAAATGTAGAAAATGCAGGTTAGAAAAATTGTGAAAATCTTTTTTTTTTTTTTTTTTTTTTTTTTTTTTTTTTGGATTAGATGCCTACACATTACACAACACAACTTTATGTTTAAGTAATGGCCATAAATTGTATATCAGTAGAAAAATAACTTAATCAAGTATATAACGAAGTGTTTTGCCAATTTTTAGTACTTGATTAATGTTGATAGATAAATAATTAAAACATATTGCATGTGTTAACATGATGTTGTTGGCCTGGTTGAATGTTACCAATATGCATGAGTAATTAGAGTGGAAATCAGGTGTCACCTAGTGTCAGCAATACGTCAATCTGGTAATAGCGAGATTCAGCTGTAGTTGTTATGTTTTGGAGCTATGAGAAGGGCAGGTTAATTACATTCAAATGATGCAATGGCCCGAGAATAGACCAAACTTTACCACAAGTGTCATTCTGCTACACAGAATCAACTCCGAAATTCAACCAATAGAATAAATAATTCAATTTTTAGTATCCTATTATAACAGCTTCGGAACTAAATTACTTCTTCAACTCTACGTAAAGGCTCTGAAAGGCCGTAATTAATAGTAAAAATTCTGAACTCACTAAAATTGGGATAATTTACGTATATCATATTTTTTTATATATTCCAATTTTCTTCTTTATAACTGCTGTCATAATAAAAATTTCTTCATGACATTTGTACAATTACATTTTTGATTTTATTATGTTTCCCAAGGCTTATAAATTATTAGTATTAAAGAGAAAGTCTTGTTATGAATTCTCAAACCTCAAAAATACACATTTAAAAATAGTTTCCAATTGGGCACTACTGCATTAAATTTTTAGATTTATTTTTTTTTTAGATTTTCTCAGATTTAACATGCATAATGTATTTTTTTTTAATTGTAATAATAATCCATTAATGTGACTACATTTAGGAATGGTGTTTTAAATTATCGGTTTTCAAACGTTTATGCTTATTTTGGCACATATAATAGTAGAAAATAAATTCAATTTTTACTCCTTACTTCTATTTCATAAAAAAAATCTAACATCTATTGGAAAAAAAAATTCCAAATAAATGAAAAAAAAAAAAAAAAAAAAAAAAAAAACATCAGTTGAAAATCATATAATTTTCCGTTTCTGATATTATAAAAAAAATCTCAAAGGAAAAAAAGTCAAGAATCACCTGAAAAAGTTTTTTTGAAAGATGATTCTTAAAATAATGTCAATCACACAAGATGCCTTAGTATGGATTTTAATATATTTTTCTTTTGACTACGCAAAAAATATGTGAGTTGAAATTGAAATGATATTTTTATTTATTTATTTATTTTGTAAAAGAGCAATGTGCTACATTCTAAATTTGAAAATGTGACCATTTAGAATGGCTTTGAACGTTTTCATAATGAATTTGGGCATGGATTTGCAAAGCTGGAATATAAAGATAGAAAGAGTTTTAGGTTGTTTGAAGAAGTTAGAAAACTGATCCTAGCACAATTTCTAATATCTTTTTTCGAGTAATTATGGTCCTTTCCGTATATATGTTTTTATTCATTGACAGAAGTCTCGCATTTCTTTAATGTTCTATGTTTCTTTTTATAAAAGAACAGATCTAATAATTAAAAGTGTGACTGAATTGTTCGTATTTTAAAGTTTAACAATATTGATAATCAAGGAATAACATATTTCCACAAAAAAATACCCTCACTGAAAATGGAAATGTACAGATACAAATAAAATACATTTTCTGCGCAGTCTCGGAAGTTATTTAAAATATATGATAGGAAAAGTCAAAGAACCCTCTCAAAAATATATTTCGAAAATATTATTGTTAATATATATCAATCGCACAAAATCCCTTAAGGTGGATTTTGTTTTTAAGATTGTTAAGGTCTTTTTATCTCCACAAAAATATTATACAATTGAAGTTAAAGTCACAGAATATTGTTCTGGAAATGAACAGTCCGGAATAAGATAGTATATGTTTCATTCTTGCTCTGAATATATTAAAAATGAATTTTAGAATGAATTTACTAAGTTTAAATATCTAGATAGTGTGCGTTTACTGCTTATATGACATAGGTGAGGGAAATGTTGCTTACACAGATATTTTTAGATTGCGTTTCCAACTATTATTAACTATACATTGCCAGCCTAGTGAAACTATTGTCCTTTGAAATATCCCTTTTAACCTTCTGTTCTACATTTCAAAAACTAGAAATAATAATATTTTTAAATGATTTTCAATTGAAAAATATATTTTTGGATAAAATCTAAACGGAATAACTTCTAACAATGATCAGTTCAAGTGACATTTTAAATGCCAAATGATTATTTACAAGCATGCATTTTTTAAATGTGATTTATATTTTAATATAGAAAGATGTTTTTATGAAACATTTAGAGTTATCATTATCTCAGAAGATAGTTCAAACAAAAAATAGGAAATATACCGACGTTTTAATAAATAATAAGAAAAATCTAATCAATAATAGAAAGTATAATTCACAGTTCTAACTTTTGTTAGAACGTTTGTTTTCGACAGAAGATCATATTACCAATAAAAATGCCTTGAAATACGAACTATCTATAAACATTTAATTTAACCATAACTTATGCACTATGCCTGATTATTTTGTTTTTTAATTTTTAATTATTTTGTGGAAAACGAATGTAACCTTTTAATTAGTAATTCGACGGAATAAAAATCTTTAAAGAATTTCAACAATTATTTTAATACCGAAACAACTATTCTTAATTTTAATAACTAAAAAAAAAAAAAAAACTTTAAGAAATTATCTTCTGAATATGACACATGTTCCTTATTACGCTATTACGGAATATGTTTAAGGTAGTTTGCTTTAGTATGTTTAAAGCAATTTAATTTAAAACATTTGATACAATGTATGCAATGGTGCTCAGTAATGCATCCTATTTATTGCCTTTGCACCCTAGAGATAATGATAACTTCAACGGCTTTTAAAAGTATTGTTTACAAAGATTTTTAAAATTCGTCCTCTGACAAAATGGTAACGCATTATATACTTTGTAAAAATATACTTTCCAAATTTAAAATACATTTAGTAAAAAAAAAATAAATAAAAAAAAAAAAATAAAAAAAATCCTTCAATAAAAAATTTATTTTTCATAATATGTGGTTAAAATCTATATAAAATCTAAGGCTGTGTTAGAAAACATCAAAAGAAAACAAAATATGTTGTATACCTTTTACATTTCAGAATAAAAATATTTTAAACAGCATACAATTTTTGATTTTTTTTTTTAAATATTTATGGGTGTTTGAATTCTCTTTTTTTAGAAAAGAAATGTTTTTTACTAAAGTTACGGTATTTTGACAAATTATTTCTTTCTTAGTGATTTTGAAAACCAAGGATATAGAAGATTTTAAAAGGGTATTCAAGGTGGAATTTGCGTTGATATTTATAAATATATATACTGCATTAATGAAAAATTCCTACTAAAAGAATAATTTATTCTTTAGTATATTTTTAATTTTAGTTACCTTTCTCATGCATTAATAAATTTTTAAATTTCTAAAAGAAATTTATTATATCTTTTTGTATGATATATTAAAAAAATGCTATTTAAATTGTTTTGCTATTTACAAATTACGCACCTTTATCAAGTTAACTTTCATTTGGGTATGTGTTTGATCTGCCAAAAATGTTTTTTACAGATTAAAAGGCATTCAAGTCTCGGGTAAATAAGTGTGTCGAACATTGTTTCGAAAATATTGGTTAATTACAATTTTTCATATGGAGTTATTTTAATCTATAAGTGTTTTCACAACTAAAAGTTTTGCTTACTTTCATCTATTTTTAATAAGAAATTCAAAAGTTATAATTGAAACTTGTTATCCATAAAATTGATTTCATAAAATTATTTTTGTCAAACTGAAATGTTTTAGTAAAATTAAAGAGCCTTCTTTATGTTAATATCATCCGAATAACAATGTACTTACGTTCATCTCACTCGCATTCGAAAATTACCTAGCATTTTCATTGTCTAAACTTATTATCTCGGGGAATAGGGTAACTCAAGGATAGATGGTCATAGAGGAGAGATGACCAGTCTAAATATTTCCAAAACTTGATCAGAGATTGCACCCTAAACTTTGTTCGTAAGAAATAGTTCAGCTAGCTCATTCATTGCGACGTGTAGCTGTCTTTTTCGATTATGAAAAGTAAGTGTAATTTTAACGTTTATTTAATTTAGTAGTTGAATATATTTCTAAAATTTTGTATCTGAATGTTTTGCAGTACGTACGTACCATTTGTTTTTACCATACGGACTGATAATGTTCCCATACACGGAAATAGAACGTATACATTTCAGAATAAAAATATTTTAGTTCAGAATAGAATCAGAAATAGTTCTATTTCTGTTTGAATGTCCACCCGAAGTTTGATATTTTCATGATGCAGCGTTATGTATCTTACGTAACCTCAGAAAGTAACATATAAGATATTTTTTTTGTTTGTTTCCACACAATTTTGCAAATGAAACGGAATATCGTATTTGTGTGGCTATATATTTTCAATTAAACATTTTAATCTATGAAAAGCATTTTATTATGCAAGAATAACAAACAAATTTTAATTTTAATGTTAATGTCTATGTCGTTCTTTTTCCTGTTTGTCTATAAAACATGTTTGTTGAACAAGGAAATGTTTAATTGAACATGAATAGCAGCCGAAAAACCCGAATTCCAGGTTTGATCAACGTGCAATAAACATACAGCAAAAAAAAAAAAAATAAATAAATATTCAATAACATTTCCAAAAATCAGTAGCAGCAAAATAACGTCTTTTTATAAATGCTTCTTCTAAGGTTTCTAAGATTTCTAAAATTAAAGAACTGTTTATTAAAGTTAAAGCTAAAATTAAAGAACTCGAAAGACGTTTTTAATATTTAAAATAGTGGTTTTAGGAAATGTTACTGTATTAAGAAACATAGTTCTTTTTTCAGTGCAATTAAATGCAAACAGTTATTAGTTTGATGTATAGTGCATTTTGTGGAATTTGTAAAGAAGTACGATTTTCAGTATATAGAAAAGTACACTGTAAAATACTTTTTCGTTGCATAATAACTACCAAATTTTAACCTTATATTTATAGTTAATAACCATCAATATAGTGTGTGTCCCCTAAGTGATTTAGATTTGTTAAACTATAGATGACATTACTGACGTTTAAAATATATGTATTGACTATAATCCAAGAGTGCGCAGTGCCAAAGTGTGCAAAAATGCGCACCTGATTTTAGAAAAACTGCTACCATTGCTAAAGCTGGATATAAAATATCGTTTGTATAACCTTTCCAAAATTGTTTTTTAGAAAGAATCATGACTGGAATTGCTTGAAAATCTACGCTTGTTGAACCAAAAAACATTGAAAATGGGGAGGAAGACAATTGCTTTCAATCGATAATCCTATTTTACACAAGGAAGAAAAGCTATCTAAAGAAAACACTCACGTTCATTGTGGGGAAAAAAAAAAAAAAAAAAAAAAAAAAAACTTCGTTTCGCAAGGTATAGTTTCGACTTCACCAATTTTATCTTACGTCAAATTAAAAGAGTTCCACCGTATACAGATTAATCTGTTCGATTCTACAGTAACAGACTAGAATAATAATGGCTGAAATTTTAAGCAGTTCACCATGCAAAAGTTCACGCTGCGGGAAAAAAGCCAAAACCCTTTATAAAAAAAGAATAAAGATAACCCCACGAAGACAAAAACTGCACCAAACAAAAACCTGTGAATATGTCCACCCTACTCGAAAATGTATTTTGAACCAATTGTATTTGACTGAATCAAGTGCATTTCATGCAGAGTATGGTGAATCGAAAAGTATACGATTTTTTTTAAATTATTTTTGGCGCGGAGTGCAAAAGTTGCATTTTGTGTATTCTGGTTTACACCTATTTTTTATTGAAATCCCTCCATATCTTACGGTTCCCCAAACGGATCAAAAATAGTTAAAAAATGAAATGTTTTTGAAAATATATAATTTTTCTTATTTTTTAATTAAAAAAAATTGTGGTGCAGGGTGCGTAAGTTGTCTTATATATATATTATTTTACATGTTTTTTTAAATTGAAATGCATTCGTATCTTCCGGTGCACCAAGCGCCCCCAAAATAGTTAAAAAATGAAAATTTTATGAAAATGTATAATTTATTTTATTTTATTTATTTATTTATTTTAAAATATATTTAGCGCCTGGTGAGATGTTGTGTATTGGGTGTACGACATGATAGGTAATCCTAGATATCTAAATGCATTCATATCTTCCGGTGTCCCAAGTATAGTTACACTTTGTAATTTTTAAGAAAATACATAAAAATGTTTATTTACGAAAATTGTTTTCAAATCTGGCAAAGTCTTCAGTTTAAAAAGAACAATCTTATAAATAATAATAACTTTATAATAATACATGAATTTAAAAATAAAAGTACTAAATCATACAATTTATAAATAATGAACTCACATAGATTTTTTTTTTTTTTTTTTTTTTTTTTTTTTTTTACTTCTTTGATTTTGAAATTTTATATATTTCAGAAGTTTGTAATAATTTTTGGTGTTAAGGTTTTTGATATAATTTCTTGATATTATTCTATTCAATATGAAATCTTCTCTTTCCTTGTCCAAATACGCTTTCTGAAACCTCAGACACTAGGAGAATGCATCGTGAGTATGGCATGGATATTGTGACCATTCCTCCGTTTTTCCTACTTTTATCATGGCATCAATTTATTCGCAAGGCACATTCATCAAAAAGGTCATTCCAAACGTCTAACTCGTTGCCAGTTAACTCATAATATCATTTGCATTCAAGTGTATTTTTTGTACTTGAAAAATTGTTATTTCTGGTGTTCCAGTATTTTCATTTGTAGCACAAATTTGCCTTCGTATTGCTGAAGACCTGATATGCTCTCTTTTATCTGAGAGAATTGACAATAATAAATTTTCAGAATGACAAAAGAAGCTATATCGTTAAACAACAGCGTCTGTTATCTTTCTTAAATTAGGTTCAAAATGTCTAGAAAACGTGATAAGTTTCCAAATATGCCGCACTTTTTTTGTTATGAAGTGCTTTGTTTTCATATGGAATTATACAGGGCATATACCTCCATACTATATGTTATAAGAATAATGAGATTTTCAAATGGATTTTCTGTGACCACATACAACCTCAAAATTCTATCTGCAGTTGTCAGACATCTTGACCCAGCTAAAAATGAACTGCAGTGAAACTTTAAAAAAAATGTAGTTGGAAGACTGCGGTGATTTGGCACAAATCCCTGCAGTGTTTTTGAAGTCGACATAACTATAAATTAACCGCAGTAAATGTGTAGTTGATAACTACACACTCACCGCAGTCAATTTATAGTTATGTCGACTTCAAAAGAACTGCAGGGATTTGTGCCAAATCACCGCAGTCTCCCAACTACATTTTTTTTGCAGTTTGACTGTAGCCTTTTAAAAATTTATTAGAAAATATGGGGAGAAATGCTGGATGTGCATAACATAAATAAGTCGTATTAGGCCTTTCCAACAAAATGCCACATGATGGGTGACTCCAAAATTTAGAAAAAGTGCCCCCTTGGGGGGGGCAAAGTGGGGTGAGGGAAGCCGGATGTGCATAACATGAATAAGTGGTATTAGACCTTTCCAACAATATGTCACATAATGGGTGACTGCAAAATTTAGAAAAGTGCCCCCCTTGAGGGGGGCAAAGTGGGGGGAGGGAAACCGGATATGCATAACATGAATAAGTGGTATTAGGCCTTTCCAACAATATGTCACATGATGGGTGACTTCAAAATTTAGAAAAGTGCCCCCTTGGGGGAGGGCGAAGTGGGGTGAGGGAAGCCGGATGTGCATAACATGAATAAGTGGTATTAGACCTTTCCAACAATATGTCACATAATGGGTGGCTGCAAAATTTAGAAAAGTGCCCCCCTTGAGGGGGGCAAACTGGGGGGAGGGAAACCGGATATGCATAACATGAATAAGTGGTATTAGGCCTTTCCAACAATATGTCACATGATGGGTGACTTCAAAATTTAGAAAAGTGCCCCCTTGGGGGGGCAAAGTGGGGTGAGGGAAGCCGGATGTGCATAACATGAATAAGTGGTATTAGACCTTTCCAACAATATGTCACATAATGGGTGACTGCAAAATTTAGAAAAGTGCCCCCCTTGAGGGGGGCAAAGTGGGGGGAGGGAAACCGGATGTGCATAACATGAATAAGTGGTATTAGGCCTTTCCAACAATATGTCACATGATGGGTGACTTCAAAATTTAGAAAAGTGCCCCCCTTGAGGGGGGCAAAGTGGGGGGAGGGAAACCGGATATGCATAACATGAATAAGTGGTATTAGGCCTTTCCAACAATATGTCATAATGGGTGACTGCAAAATTTAGAAAAGTGCCCCCCTTGAGGGGGGCAAAGTGGGGGGAGGGAAACCCGATATGCATAACATGAATAAGTGGTATTAGGCCTTTCCAACAATATGTCACATGATGGGTGACTGCAAACTTTAGAAAAGTGCCCCCCTTGGGGGGGGGGGGCAAAGTGGGGTAAGGGAAGCCGGATGTGCATAACATGAATAAGTGGTATTAGGCCTTTCCAACAATATGTCACATTATGGGTGACTTCAAAATTTAGAAAAGTGCCCCCTTGGGGGGGCAAAGTGGGGTGAGGGAAGCCGGATGTGCATAACATGAATAAGTGGTATTAGACCTTTCCAACAATATGTCACATAATGGGTGACTGCAAAATTTAGAAAAGTGCCCCCCTTGAGGGGGGCAAAGTGGGGGGAGGGAAACCGGATATGCATAACATGAATAAGTGGTATTAGGCCTTTCCAACAATATGTCATAATGGGTGACTGCAAAATTTAGAAAAGTGCCCCCCTTGAGGGGGGCAAAGTGGGGGGAGGGAAACCGGATATGCATAACATGAATAAGTGGTATTAGGCCTTTCCAACAATATGTCACATGATGGGTGACTGCAAACTTTAGAAAAGTGCCCCCCTTGGGGGGGGGGGGCAAAGTGGGGTAAGGGAAGCCGGATGTGCATAACATGAATAAGTGGTATTAGGCCTTTCCAACAATATGTCACATTATGGGTGACTTCAAAATTTAGAAAAGTGCCCCCTTGGGGGGGCAAAGTGGGGTGAGGGAAGCCGGATGTGCATAACATGAATAAGTGGTATTAGACCTTTCCAACAATATGTCACATAATGGGTGACTGCAAAATTTAGAAAAGTGCCCCCCTTGAGGGGGGCAAAGTGGGGGGAGGGAAACCGGATATGCATAACATGAATAAGTGGTATTAGGCCTTTCCAACAATATGTCACATGATGGGTGACTGCAAACTTTAGAAAAGTGCCCCCCTTGGGGGGGTGGGCAAAGTGGGGTAAGGGAAGCCGGATGTGCATAACATGAATAAGTGGTATTAGGCCTTTCCAACAATATGTCACATGATGGGTGACTTCAAAATTTAGAAAAGTGCCCCCTTGAGGGGGGCAAAGTGGGGGAGGGAAACCGGATATGCATAACATGAATAAGTGGTATTAGGCCTTTCCAACAATATGTCACATGATGGGTGACTGCAAACTTTAGAAAAGTGCCCCCCTTGAGGGGGGCAAAGTGGGGTGAGGGAAGCCGGATGTGCATAACATGAATACGTGGTATTAGACCTTTCCAACAATATGTCACATGATGGGTGACTGCAAAATTTAGAAAAGTGCCCCCTAAGGGGGGGGGGGGAAAACCGGATGTGCACAACATGAATAAGTGCTCACAGGGCTTTCCAACAGTATGTCACAAGGCATGATGGCAAAATTTAGAAAAGTTCCCCCTTGGAGGGGGGGGGGCAAAGCGGGTGAGGAAAGCCGGATGTGCATAACATAAATAAGAGGTGATGGGGCCTTTCTAACAAGTTACATGAGGGATGTCGGCAAAATTTTGAAAAGTGGGGGGTTGCACCACCTGGAATACATCCTCACTCCTCTATGAAATTTTTATATATTATAAATGACATTTATCGGAGGGCTCTGTAAAAAAATCCAATCTAAAAGGATGAAAATATTAAAAAAGTTCAAAAAGTAAGAGAAATAATTAAATTCTTCGATCGGCCGTGGTGAAAATCTGTGAAATTCATCCATCGACAATATGAAAAAAATCGCACGAGTTTTGCAAATCAATCGCAAGGAAGCTCCCGCACATTTCCCCGATCAGTAGAAATAAAATATTGCAAAACTCGAGAATTGGTACCATGAAAAAAATTGCAAAAATCATTACTCACTCAATGAAAATATTTATGAAATTCCCCAGTCCATTATTGAAAAGCCCCACCAGTGGCCGAGAGGTTCTGCTCTCGAAGCTGGTAGACGGGAGGTGCTGTGTTCGATCCCAATAGCGCCCGTCGGCCTAATCTTTCAGAGTTTTCTTCGGACCTTGGTTTTCCAAGCATAAATACGGGTTAGGTTCCCTTAGAAAGACCACCCACGGGGGGTACTCCCCCCCGTTAGGGCCTATATCCCTCGTGCTGATAACTGGCCATCATAAACGCAACCAACAACCATTATTGAAAAAAAACAAAAAAAAACAGAACAATTCTTCAGTCGGCTGCTTTAAAATATTGTGAAACTTGTCAACCTGTTGCAGAAATCAATCGTGAAATTCATCAATCGAGACAAAACTCACAAGATTCTTCAGTTGGTGGCATTAAAATATGTGAAATTTGTCGACCGATTGCAGCTGAAAAACTGCTAAATAAGTCACATTAACTGATAATTGAAAACTAGTTATTGCATATAATAATATTTAAAAAAAGGAATGCATAATAACATTAAATGGGGGGAAAATCGCAAAATTCAATCTGTCACAGGAAAACATTGCAAAATTTTATTGATAAAAAATAGAGCTGTACTGAGTACTCGGTAAATACTGAGTATTCGGCATACTCGGCGAAATTTTGGCCGAGCACTCGGCCAATATCGAGTAGTTGTAAGAATTTCAAACTGATCAGTAAAAAGTTATTCGAATATCAATGTATAATATATGTAATAATTCATAAAACTATTTACTCAGTATTTAACAATATGTATACAAAATATAGAAAAAGTTAAGCAAAAACCCCTCATAAAATAATTCAAGATTAAAATTTAGTTTCACACATACAAATAAAAGTAAGTTTTTCTTATTACACAACTACTCGGTATTCGGTCGAGTAGTCAGTGGCCGAGTACTCGGTACTCGGCCAAAGTACTACTCGGTACACCACTAATAAAAAAGGAGTATAAGCAAACCAATTCAAATTATTTTTTGTGAACAAGGTACACGAATGCAAGAAAAAAATTTAGGTGCCAATGGGCAGTCTCTCACCACTAAATTTTATTTGTTATTTTTTGTCTAATATTTCACCTAAATTTTTTGTAAGAATTTAAGTGAAGAGAACTAATAAAATTTAGTGGTGAGAAACTGCCTGCTGGCGCCTAGATTTTTATACTTCTGTTCTGCGAGTGCCCTTTTTTAAAAATTCGCACACAGCAGTCCTTTTTTCTAGAATCATCACTATCCTAGTGTTGATTCTAAATAAAAAGGGCCACTGAGCGGAAATGTTTAAAAAACAGCACACTTGTACCTTGTCGCTTGCAGGGAAAATCTGAAAAAGTGGTCTGAAAGTCTAAATTCATTCATCGACCATATGATAAAAATCCCACGAGTTTCACAAATCAGTATCAAGAAAAAACTACATTTTACCAGTGGGTAGAAATATAATATTGCAAAATTTGTCAATCAGTTGCATGAAAAAAAAACTGAAAATAGTCATTAAGTCGTCAGAAAATTTGGTGAAATTTGCCAGTTGATTGTTGGACAAAAAAGAGAAATCCTTTAGTTGGGGATTTTGATCAAAAATTTACCTTAACACTTTGGCTGCCCCCATTTTTCAAAATCTGTTCCCAGGCACCGAATGCGTGACTTAGAGATCTGCACGGGCAGTCCTGTGGCCCCAGAGTTGATTTCAGGGGGGGGGGGGCTCTCATTGCTTTGGAAGGAATGTGTGTGTCCCCTCCCCGGACCACCCCCTGAAATCAACTCTGGGGCCATGGGTCTGCCCATGCAGATCTCTTAAGCCACGCATTCAATGCCTGGGAACAGATTTTGAAAAATGGGCGGCAGCCAAAGTGTTAACGTAAATTTAAGGATATTGTCATTGATTTAACATTAGCTTGTGAGTATTGTAACATGACAGTGTACTAAGCTCATTGAATATCCTCCTATAAAAAACATTTAAAACAAAAATTAAGGATATTGTCATTGATTTAACATTAGCTTGTGAGTATTGTAACATGACAGTGTACTAAGCTCATTGAATATCCTCCTATAAAAAAAAAAACAAAAAAAAAAACATTTAAAACAAAAATTAAGGATTTTGTCATTGGTTTAACATTAGCTTGTGAGTATTATAACATGACAGTGTACTAAGCTCATTCAATATCCTCCTATGCACAAAAAACATTTAAAATAATTAAGGATATTTTCAGTGGTTTAACATTAGCTTGTGTGTATTGTAACATGACGGTGTACTAAGCTCACACAAATCAGTATCAAGAAAAAACTAAATTTTACCAGTGGGTAGAAATATAATATTGCAAAATTTGTCAATCAGTTGCATGAAAAAAAACTGAAAATAGTTATTAAGTCGTCAGAAAATTTGGTGAAATTTGCCAGTTGATTGTTGGACAAAAAAGAGAAATCCTTTAGTTGGGATTTTGATCAAAATTTTACCTTAACACTTTGGCTGCCGCCCATTTTTCAAAATCTGTTCCCAGGCACCGAATGCGTGACTTAGAGATCTGCACGGGCAGACCCGTGGCCCCAGAGTTGATTTCAGGGGATGGGCGGGAGGGGGGGGGGAGGGCTCTCATTGCTCTGGAAGGAATGTCCCCCCCCCAGACCACCCCCTGAAATCAACTCTGGGGCCACGGGTCTGCCCGTGCAGATCTCTTAAGTCACGCATTCGGTGCCTGGGAACAGATTTTGAAAAATGGGCGGCAGCCAAAGTGTTAACGTAAATTTAAGGATATTGTCATTTGTTTAACATTAGCTTGTGAGTATTGTAACATGACAGTGTACTAAGCTCATTCAATGTCCTCCTATGCACAAAAAAAACATTTAAAATAATTAAGGATATTTTCAGTGGTTTAACATTAGCTTGTGTGTATTGTAACATGACGGTGTACCAAGCTCATTCCATATCCTTCTTAATAAATGAAAAAATCATTTAAAAAATTTAAACGCATATGAAAACTCTGTCATGTGGAAAAAAAAATAATTCTTCGATCGCTTGCAGGGAAAATCTGAAAAAGTGCTCTGAAAGTCTAAATTCATTCATCGACCATATGATAAAAATCCCACGAGTTTCACAAATCAGTATCAAGAAAAAACTAAATTTTAACAGTGGGTAGAAATATAATATTGCAAAATATTGCCTTTATTATTTGATTCTGAGAAGTGTCATAATTGACGAAAAAAACTAATTTGGCCCTATTACCATTCAGAAGTGTAAATTTTCTTTTTAAAATAACACAATTCATATGATAGTAAAAAAAGATTGCTTCATTTAAAAAATTTAATATTTTACATAATTAGTGAGTATGTACTCATTAAATAAAAATTATTATTAACACAATGTGTCTAACCTCTTTGTATTACACAAAACTGTTTCATTCCTAAAAAGAAAATAAGTTACTTACCTGTGAAATGTTATGCACTTATTGTAGGTATCCTAGGCAGGCATCAATTTATAATTTGAAGTTCAGTATTAATTTTTTGTGTAACTGAACATCAAAACATACTTTAATACAAAGCACAGATAAGTATCTGTGTAAGATATATAAAAATTCTGAAACTTTTAATCTAAAAGAACATACTGATTGAAGCAAGTGTAAATATGAAATAAAACATTGTTAATTACTATAAATAGATAAGTGCACTAAATCAAGTAAAATCGAACTATCTGGATAACTATCTGGATTGTCAGAAACAAAATTTTATCAAATGTTTTGGATGACATTTGAATTTAATTAATCCTGTTAATATGAAATGGACCTAATTTTTTTTTTTTTTTCGCATGCATTAACCGTTAATAGTACAATCTCATCTAGATTTGAAATACTAACGATGATTGTACAAAAATTGCGACGGTTTATAAATCGTTATCACTTTATTCAAATTAACTCAATCGTGTGGATCTGAAATTAATTTCTTTCGATTGAGAATGTAAAAATACCCATACAGCCACTTTATTTCAATAAACAGTGGTGATATTTTTCGCCAAACTGCAAAATAAATGAACTTCTTTTAGCAAATCAACGTGGTACTCCGCGCCGATTTTCATAAACAAGCCGTCGTTTCCGTGAGTTGAGGTGTTTCTTTAATGCTTCTCCTGCAGTTGCAACGAAACCATGGGGTTAGACATTCAGCTGTAAGGGGTTGAAATATAAATCATATGTCCAAATGAGAAATTTAAATAAAATAAAGGAAGAAAATTATACTATTTTTTTGTTGTTCTTCTTTGTTTTTATGAGGTAAAAGTGGAAAACTGGAAGTTATATGTATGTCCGATATGGAAGAAAGACAATTTATGCAATATGCAATGAGTAAACCCATCTGTGTTTCTAATTTCTAATCATGGGCGACATATAAAGAATGGTTGGGCCACTGTCCCTCTCGATTTTGAAATTTATCTAATTAAATTTCCTTTTTCTTCGATTTTGAAAAACATAGTAAATTTTTTTCGAGTAATTTAAAATAAAAGAGGAACTAAAAACTAGTTATGAAGATAGTGGGGCAGTGAGCAAGGGAGACCTATTGCCCCCTACCTTGATTTTAAAATTTAATTAATAAGAATTTCTTTTCTTCTGTTTTCAAAAACATTATGTAAATATTTTGAGTAACTTAAAATGAAAATAAATAAGAAATTTTCAGTTAAGGGGTGTTGGTGGTGTTGTTGTTGGTGGTGTGAGTGTGTGTGTGTGTGTGTGTGGGGGGGGGGGGTGAGACTCATTGCCCCTTCCTGGATTTTGAAATTTAATTAGCAATTTTTTTCTCCAACTTACAAAAACATAGTAAAATTTATTCTTTTCGAATAACTTAAAATAAAGGAACTAAGAACTTTCTGTTAGGGGAAGGGGGCATATGTGAGTCATTGCCCCTCCCTCGATTTTAAATTGTAACTATTTTTTTTTCTCTGATTTTTGAAAAACATAGTGAAATTTGATCTTTTCTCTTATCTTAAAATAAAAGAATAACTAAGAATTTTCTCTTATGGGAACGAAGTTAGAAGAGAGCTATTGCCCCTCCCTAAATTTAAAAATTTAATTAATTAAATATTCTTTTTCTTTTGTTTTCAGAAACATAGTAAA
The DNA here is from genome assembly GCA_963932465.1 of Maratus speciosus. NCBI lineage: Eukaryota > Metazoa > Arthropoda > Arachnida > Araneae > Salticidae > Maratus > Maratus speciosus. Next base: position 536,120,248 of record OZ010786.1, on the reverse strand, counting down.
GTTTATACTTTTCGAGTAACTCTGAATAGAAAAATGAGAAATTTTACATTAAGAGGGAGGGAGGGGGGGGGGGGGTTGAGAGGTTCATTGCCCTCCCCTCCCTGGATTTTAAAATGTAACTAATAAAAAAAAATTTCCACTTTTGGAAAGTAGTAAAATTTATTCTTTTCGACTAACTAAAAATAAAGAAACTAAGAATTTCCTGTTAGGGGAAGGGGCATAGCTGAGCGATTGCCCCTCCCTTGAATTTAAATGTTAACTATTTTCTTCGCTTTTGAAAAACATACTGAATTTTTTTTAATTATCTTAGAATAAAAGAGGAATTAAGAATTTTCAGTTAGGGATAGGGTAGGGGGTAGGAGAAACCTATTGCCCCTTCCTGGATTTCAAAAGTTAATTAATTAAAATTTCCTTTTCTTCTATTTCAAAAACATAGTAAAATGTATACTTTTCGAGTAATTTACAATAAAAAAAATGAAGAAATTTCTCATTCCCCCCCCCCTCCCCTGGCTTTTGAAATTTAATTAATATTTTTTTTCTCCGATTTTGAAAAAAAAAAATAGCAAAATTTATTCGTTTAGAGTAAGTTAAAAAAAAAACTAAGAATTTTCCGTTGTGGGCAGGGGCACAGGTGGGTTGATGCCACTGCCCCTCCCTCGATTTTGAAATTTAACTAATTTTTTTTCTCTGATTTTGAAAATCATAGTGAAATTTAATTTTTTTTATCTTAGCTTAAAATGAAAGAGGAACTAAAAATTTTGCGTTAGGTAGGAATGTGACTTTCAATTAAGTCCTTAAAAGTCTTGGAAAGAGTATTAATTATCATTAGTATATAAAAAGTGTGTTTCATAACATGCAACTCTCACAAAATCAAAACAATTTTAAACACTTTAGAAAATTCGGGATATATCACACAATCATACAGCATTGTGTATTGCAAAAGTATCTTACAGTAACTGCTGTTATACTGTAGTTACTATTATAATAATCATACTTACAAAATTAAGACCTGTAAAGTTCTTCAGAAACTGCAGTCAGACTGCAGATACATCACCGAAAATTTTTGTGAATTAATTGCTATAAAATCACTTGAAATTCACTGCCGTTTTACTGTAGACATAAAGTCTTACTATTTTTTAAATTTTGGGTTGAAAAAATACTTGTCAATAACTGGAAAATAACTGAAGTTTTTTTACTGTTGATATTGCACTACAAAAAAAACTACAGTTGACCGTAGAAAAACTTGAAAAATACATCATTTCTGTAAAAAAACTACAGTTCATTTTTAGCTGGGGAATGAACAACTGGACCAGGTTTTTTAATGGCAGGCCAGAACTACATTTACCATGTGACATGGCTATGCAAATATCATATAACTGTTGCCGATCATTGCTGAGTACCATTCTATAAATATTATCTGGCATATTCTCCACACTTATTGAAAAAAAGGAAACTACAGGTAGCTCTTGCTGGTTTTGATTGTTGTACCAATGGGCCCACAAAATGTTGTAGGACTAATTGTTACCCCATGTAATGAATTTAGTAAATGTCATAAAGGCAACTCATTTATATAAAGCAAACAAATGACTACTGTAAGAGTTTGTTGAGTTCTGCTCCATCAGGATAATAACTAATCCTTTGTGCCCACTATTTACATTTGTTCCGTCGCATCCAATTACTATAATCCCATATAATTGTGTGTTATTTTGTTTAAAAAAATTATTGCTTTTTTATGCCTTCAGCGTCTCCTGTTGCAACTGAAACGTGTCCAATATAACGAGAGTAAGGTTCCTTTACAAAAGTATAATGTTCGTCCTTTTTGGTTTTGATGTAGAACTGTGTGTCCTACTTGAACTTTTGTGTGGCTTTATCTACATACGAATAGTATGAAAAATAATTTTATAAATTAAATAGTAAACGATAAAGAATTTTTCATTTTTTTATAGAGAATAATTTTTAGGACATACAAATGACTCTTTAACTCTTATTTTTACTTTTATTTTTTTGTTCAAAATTTGCATAAAAATCGACTTGGGACACCGGAAGAAATTTATCGAATTTGAAAATTTTTGCATTTATACTATTATGCTTAAAAGACAACTTTTGCGCCCCGTGCCAAAATTAATTTAATAGAAAAAATATAAAAAAAAACAAACAAAAAACAAAAAAAAAAAAAACTAGAAATTTTCCTATATCTTTCAATTTTTGACTACATTTGGGGCATTTGGGGCACTGGGAGATATGGATGTATTTAAAAAGAGTATCTAGACTAATAGACATAAAAGACAACTTTCGCACATAAAGCAATTTAAAAAAATGTACATTATCATAGAAATTTCAAATTTTATCTATTTTTGAGGCAGGTTAGGCACCGGAAGATATAAATGGATTTTAATAAAAAAATACATGCAAACTAGTATACATAAAAGGCAATTTTTGCACCCCGCCCCGATTTGATTATCCACATTTCGATTTTTCGATCCACCCTAATGCAGAGGATGGTTGCAAGAAGAATTCTCAGGTTACGCAGACAGTGACCACTTCAAATGTGACCTTTGCAGGTGAAACTTGCAGGTGAAACTTTTTTAATATTGCGTACTCTTGTACGCTTCACTGCGCACACATGACCTCAATTGTCGTAGAAAAGTGCGCATTTAGGAAGATAATATTTTTGCCGGAAGTTTTCCTTCTAAATAGATGAATGCTTAATAATCTAAGATTGTAAATAAAGTATAACACAATCCCATAAATATATTCATTTATTTTCATTTAATGAAATAGCTAAAGTGCGCATTCCTTGCACCACATTACTCTATATGAAAAGACGTATAAGTCTATAAAAAAAAAACGGGAGTAGAAAAATTCCATTAATGCAAAGCTTTTTCTTAAAAATAACAACAAAATAAAAATGATGGATAAAAATATCATGGTTTATAATAATTGGAAGTTTATAAATTTAGTCCTTCCTAGCATTAAAAAAATTAAGATTTTTTTTTTTAATAAGAAAAAAAATATATATATGTCTGCTAAATATATGTGAAATATAGGGGGGAAAAGTTATTTGTACAAAAGTCCTTCCGGCCAGTGCCGGGAGGAAGAGGTAGCTTTCATATTCCTTATTTTTAAAAAGCCAACTTATATTATTCAAGCACACGAAGCTCAATTAAGTGGAAACCGAATGTAGGAGATTCAATACTAATTTTTATCAATACTAAATCATTATGAATGAGAATTTCGCGAAATTAGTCAGCTTTATCCAAGCTGCTTTTATTTAAAGTCACTTATATTTGGCTGCCAATTTCGACGATTTCTTAAAGTGCCTGCCATTTTAAGACAACATTGTAGATGAGGCTAACCAGAGAACTCGGTCGAGACCTTAGTAATTGCTGTGCACATGTTCACTCATATCGGAATCGGTTGATATATACGAGTGCTGTCGCATGCAAAAAATCAGATTTTTCAAAATTAGAAACCCACTTTAGAAATTGAAACTGCTATATCTGAGACATTTTTTAAGATAAAGACAAACAAAAAATGCTCCTGAATCCTTATATCAACGTCAAATACTTAAGAAAGAAACCTTTTTCAATTTTTAATTTTTCTGCACCTCACTTTAAATATAATGTTTTTTAATTTAATGGCCGCCATTTTGAAACAAGATGACTGATGAAGCTGGCCAGCGAACTTGGTCGAGATATTGATGTATACTATCCACATGCCTTCTTCCATCGAAATAGGCGAATACGTGTGGTATCGCGCGACAAATACAAGATCGTTTCAAAGTGTTAGCCATGATAGAAATTCAAAGTGCCTTCAAACCTTTTTCAATTTCTAATTTTTTTGCACCTCACTTTAAATATAATTTTTTTTAATTTAATGGCCGCCATTTTGAAACAAGATGGCTGATGAAGCTGGCCAGCGAACTTGGGCGAGATATTCCTTCACATGCCTTCTTACATCGAAATAGGCGAATACGTGTGTTATCGCAGGACAAATACAAGATCCAGCGAACTTGGTCGAGAGGCCAGCGAACTTGGTCGAGATATTCCTTCACATGCCTTCTTACATCGAAATAGGCGAATACGTGTGTTATCGCGGGACAAATACAAGATCGTTTCAAAATGTTAGCCATGCTAGAAATTCAAAGTGCTAAAATTCAACCATTTTTTAAGATATAAACAAGAGAACAAATTTTCAGCAACAAAAACTGCTCCGGAATCTTTGTATCAAAGCCTAACACATAAAAAAATCTTTTTCATTTTCCAATATTTTAATACCTCATTTTAAATTTTAGATTTAATTCTTTTAATGGCAACCCTTTTGAAACAAGATGGCGAATGAAGCTGGCCAACGAACTCGGTCGAGACATTGGTATGTACTATGTACAGACGAAGTTACATCCAAATCGGTTCATAAATACGCCTGTTATCGCGTGACAAAAATCAGGTCATTTTAAAATGCCAGCCACAATAGAAATTCAAAATATTATAACTCAGCCATTTTTTTAGATGTAGACGAACCAAAACCTGTTCCGGAATCTTTGTATTAAGGTCAAACACATACAAAAAAAATCTTTTTCATTTTCCAATTTTTTGGTATCTCATTTTAAATTTAATTTTTTTTTAATTTTTTTAAATGGCCACCATTTTGAAACAAGATGGCGAATGAAGCTGGTCAACGAAGTCGGTTGAGTTATTTTTGTGTACTATGTACACACCAAGGTACATCCAAATCGTTTTATAAATACGTCTGTTATCACGTGGCAAAAATCAGGACGTTTCAAAATGTCAGCCACGCTAGAAATTCAAAATGCTATAACTCAGCCATTTTTTAAGATATAGACGAAACAAAAACTGCTCCCGAATCTTTTTATAAAGGTCAAACACGTAAGAAAAAAATAATTTTTCAATTTCCAATTTTTTGCTACCACATTTCAAATTTAAATTTTTCTTAAAATTTTAAATGGCCGCCATTTTTAAACAAGATGGCGGATGAAGCTGGCCAACGAACTCGTTCGAGACATTGGTCTGTACTATGTATAAACGAAGTTACATCCAAATCGGTTCATAAATACGCCTTTTATCGCGTGACAAAATTCAGGACGTTTCAAAATGTCAGCTTCGCTAGAAATTCAAAATGCTATAACTCAGCCATTTTTTAAGATATAGACGAAACAAAAACTGCTACGGAGTCTTTGTATAAAGGTCAAATACACAAGAAAAAAATATTTTTCCAATTTAAATTTTTTGGTACCACATTTCAAATTTTAAATTTTTTAAAAAATTTTAAATGGCCGCCATTTTGAAACAAAATGGCAGATGAAGCTGGCCAACGAACTCGGTCGAGACATTGGTATGTACTATGTACACACCGAATTACATCGAAATCGGTTCATAAATACGAGAGTTACAGTGTGACATAGGTCAGATATATATATATATATATATATTGATATATATATATATATATATATATATATATATATATATATCAATTTTGAACGGAGGGTGGTTTCGGGGTCTGGGGGTCATGATCGATGAAAATATACCAAAATTTTTTGAAATCGCTTTCCTCCGAACGGCTGCAATAGGTAGCTTTTTGTAAAGAAAGCTACCTAAAAACGTGTACTTCACATAAAATAAATGTAGCTGGTAGCTAGGAATAAACTATGTTTCCCATGATACGCAGTCATTACGTGATTAAGATTCAAAATAAGTTGCTGATATCATCAGATTAATTTGAGTTTATTTTCACGCTGTGGGAATTGTACTTTTCGTATTCTGAACAAAGGGGGGGTGGGAGGAGGTAATTTATAATTTCTCGACACATTTGATGATGTTTGATGTGTAAAACATTAGTCAATTTTGCTAATTAAGGCACTCCGTGTACAGAAAATAATCTCTAAGAATCGTGTTTGATCTTTTAAAATATTCTGATGTATGTCAGTTTATTTTATATGGAGTGTGAAGTAAAAATTTTGTTTACGAGAATTAATTAATGAAATTGTACAATATGTATTCTCCATTTTAATTATTTTTTTAGACAACATTTAATATAACATATTTAACCTTTAATGACCTGGGTAGCTTTTAGTACCATTAGGACATGTGCTGTTTTTATTACCACATGGATACGGAATGCGCCACAGACTTCTAAAGACGTAATGATATATTTTAATAATATCCTTGTTTAATGCAATATCCATTAGTTGTATAAATATAATAAAAATAAAATATCTTAAAATTATTTAAATTGAATTAATATAACACGGACTTTTTATACAAACAATAATACAAACAACATACAAAATATAAAGACGCAGGAGGCTACTCCATACGCCAGCGGCTTCTTAAGCCTAATTATAAATTTTTGATGCTACATTAAAATAGTTGCTAATGTTTAGTGATAGTATAGTAATACCGGCCATCGATTATAAATCACTATTTAAAAAAAAAATAATTAAGAATTAGAATAGGATATATTACACCAGTACACGGGCGACATATTCTGTATACCAGCGGACACAATAAAGATAATGAAGTGTAATTAATAATCATAATGTAATTGAGCAGAAAAAATTGCAGACTTTCATTTTACTCATATATTAAACATTAAAAAGAAACTTCGGGAAGTTAGTAAACAAAACAGAAATGTCAATCACATATGTTTGTTATAATTCACAACTGTTTTCTCACTGAGTAGGATACTCAGTGCAACGACCGAATCTTTAAAAGTTAATATAAAATAAAGAGTAATGTATTGGTTTTGAGGAAAATACGAATATAAAAAGGCAATACTTTGAAAGTAACAACAATGCGGACATGAACAAATCCGAGGAGTCATATAGTGTAGCATCTACCGGTTGCGAGTGATGTAACTGACGATGATATCACAAGATGGCAACTATAGTTTCTTTCTATTGGATCATGGCCTTATTAAATGCCGTACAAATTCCCACCAGTAAAAAAGAATAACCCTTTTTGTCATATTAATGACAGTAATTCTGCATGAATAAGGTGTTTAAATAATGATGAATTTTTCTGTACACTTTTACAGGTAGAAGTTTGCCCCGTATTTAATCTAATCCACACGCATTGACAAAAGAACAGTTATGTTGTCCCAATATGGCGGAATTGCAAGGTTTGACTAATTCAAGAGTAAACTTCCACAAGTGAAACGGAATAGATATTTAGAATGATAGAAATAATGGAATAAATAGCAGTCAAGCATGTTACTCTCCCTATTCATCTGTATGTCAAAATAATAAGTAATATATAAAAAAAAATCCATATTTTACAACAAAAGGTGCTGGTACACTGTCTTTCAACACATTTGTAGTAAAATTTACAAGATTCTGTCTTTATGAATGCTGTAAATTTACTCAATTCTAGGGAATGTTCGCGTTGTTATTGGCTGTGTGTTGCACGCGACAGAAATAATTCGAATTTACTTCACTCGTGGCCTCAATTCGCTTTCGCAGCATGGATTCTTGAATTTGATTTCATAGCATCGGTGGGTGAAAAATTACAACATAAAGTGCAGGAAAAATATTTTTTTTTTTTTTTTTATGTGAAAGACCTTGTTTTTATTAATATAATCGATTTAAAATAATCAGTCATTGTTCCCACGGTCCTTAATCAATCCCAGTTGACTTCTAGTAACTTTGAATTTATGCTTTAAAATTAGGTATATATTTAGCATTTCGTATAAAAGTTTAAATTATTTCAATTTTTAATTTAAAGGGAATCTGTTATTTATGTTTATTATTGCAGACATAACGTTAATGATTTCCTCTCTCTGAGTTGTATATTTCCCAGATACTTCTAATAAAAATCTCAAGATGTAATAAGAAATGAATATTTTTAATAACTAACTTCTCGTATCCTAAAGATATATAGTTATTTGTTTTAGTCACAAGTGGAATGAAAAACGAAACAAAAATGTATTTTCTTCTTGGTACTAGATGGAAAATAAAATGGAGTATGAAGATGTCAGCTCCATTTCCTGCGTCATATTTCGACTGCAGCGATATTTTTAATAAACGTAATTAAAATTGTATGCGTATTTTTATTTATTTCTGTAAAATTAATGGCATAACACAAATTTTGAAAGTTATTAGTTCGAATTATTTTATGAAAATGTTATTCCGGGTTGGATGATATGTTTTTAAATTGTGTAATTTAGCTTAGTAATAAGTCTTTTCTGTATGCTGGATTTCTATTTGAAGATACTATATTTTTCGGTAATATACCAATTAACATAAATTACTGTCGATATGTATAGAATTTGAAAAGGGAAGAAATATAATTTTTTAGGTGTTTATTTTACTAATTTTCACACAATGATTTCCTTAATAAACATTATGGTCAGAGATGTAAAAAGTATTATTCTTTTAAAATATAATTAATAACGAATGTTAAATTTTATGTCCTTTAAAATATGGTATAAAATCTTTTTTAGTTTTTATTTTGTATTTTTTAATGGAATAAATATACTAAAATAACATTCTTTAACAATTCCATAAAAAATTTAAAAAATAATATTTTAATTTTAGTGGTATTTCAATGAAAATAAAACTTGTACTTATGAAAACAACACAACTAAATTTAGAATATCATAAAACAGTATGTTTATTTGTTTTAGTCACAAGTGGAATGAAAATCGAAACAAAAATATATTTTACTGCTTGGTACTAGATGGAAAATAAAATATAGTATGAAGATGTCAGCTCCATTTCCTGCGTCATCTTTCGGGTGCACCGATATTTTTAATAAACGTAATTAAAATTGTATGCGTATTTTTATTTATTTCTGTAAAAATAATGGCATAACACAAATTTTGAAAGTTATTAAAGTTCAAATTATTTTACGAAAATGTTATTCCAGATTGGAGAATATGTTTCTAAATGGTATAATTTATCTTAGTTATAAGTCTTTTCTGTATGCCCGATTTCTTTTCGAAGATACTATATATTTTGGTAATATACCAATAAGATTTAGAAATTACACTGTCGATTTATACAGAATTTTAAAATGGAAGATGAATAATTTTTTAGGAGTTTATTTTTCAACTTTCCACATTATGATTTCTTTAACAAAGATTATGTTCAGAGAGGTAAAAAAAATTATTCTTTGAAAATATAATTAATAACGAATGTTAAATTTTATGTCATTTATAATGTGCGCCTAAATTCTTTTTTTAGTTTTTATTTTGCATCTTTTAATAGAATAAATATACTAAATTAATATTCTTTAACAATTCCATAAAAATTAAAGAATATTTACATAATCATTTAATAAATTTTAAAAGGATTTTAGAAGGATTGAAGGATTTAGAAGGATTAATTAAATTTGAATTTATAGGGATTTTGTGCAATATTTATATCGCCATCAAATGTTTTTGTAGTATTTTGTAGAATTAGGAAATGCACAAATATAACGCTCTTACAATAGAAATAAAGAAGTATTTCCGAATTGAAGCCCCCCCCCCCCCCCCAATGCTAGGAAGGCTGAAAAGAAGCAAATACAAAAGAAATAATCCTTTTAAAAATATTTTTGTTTTGTTTAACCAATAATTCTTTTGAACAAGATAAAGTAATGTATCTCATAACTCATTCTAAACTGTATTACAACTAATCAATGTATTAAATGAATTGTATAATAAATTATTTTAATGGTGCTTATAAGTACCTTCAGTAGATAAAGGGTTAAGATGTAAAGGAGTTCTTTCAATCAATAGACAATACGCTAGAAAAATCCCAGTATAGATAAGGCTGAATGATGGAAGATTATTTCACATTGTAAGATATATTCTTTTAAATTACTGATTTAATTACACTGAGCATTATTATTTTATATTTTTCAAAATATAGTGCAAATGGATAGAATTGTGATACGTATTTTATTTATTTTAATGTAAATCTACCATCCTAGCTCAAGGCAAATACAAACAATTGCATGTATATATACTTTAATTATATACCATTCCGATTTTTCGAACCTGTGCTGAAGAAAGAGAGTAGCAGTATATAATATATATATAAATCCGGATGAAAGAACATTAGATTTTGCATTTTCATCTTTTAAATGACTGAATCTTTTTTTTTTGACTGAAATGTTTTTTATTTAGTTATAGAATACTTAATGATACTTAATATTTTGAAACAGTTTGGTTCTTGATTGTTAACGTCGGCCTGACACCTTTTTCTTTTATTTATTTTTTTATTTTTATTTATTTACTAGCAAACCCCGCGGCTTTGCTCGCGTAATATTTGAAATATGCCAAGTGATATTTATATGTCTAATTTTTATCAAAAGGTACTAACTAAATTTTTATTTATTAAAAGGTAATATTTTATTTTATTAAAAGGTACTTATTACTTTTAGGAATAATTCAAAAATTACTATTTAAAACACAGTTTGACTAAACATCATTATTACACTGTATTAGGCAGAAATGAGACTTAAATTAATAAAATGAAATAAAACTAAATAAATGATAATTTAGAAAATATTTTGAAACTTTTATGCTCAATTAATACGCTCATTTCAGTATTCATTTGAAGTTTTGAATTTTTTAGAAACCATCTTCTTACATCTTAAAATTAACCATCATGTCGAATTCCAAGTCCTACCACCTCTCTCAACATAAAGGGCTATGCTGAAACAGGAACTGTCACCATTAATTTGCCAACATTAATTTTGAAATCGGTTTGTTATTTTCAAATATTCCACAACAACGTAATTTAAAAAGCTTTTAAAGCCCTTTTTTAGAACGTTTGTTGTTCCTGTGAACCCCAGGTGGTAGAATCACCGTCATAAAATATAGCCTGTGTAGGATCAGAGACTGTTACCACTGATTCGCAACTATTACTTTTATAATTGGTTTATATTCCCTGAAATTGCATAGAAATCGTAATTTAGGACTTTTTTAGAATGCTTTTCGCACCTCCCCTTCGCTTCACCCCTTTTTAATTCGAATTTATTTTCGACGTTCCTTCGAGGGCATTTATATTTTATAAGTAACTACCATGTCATATTTAAAGTTTCTAGCCTTTTCAGTATCACCAAAATCACAATTTAGAAAGTTTTTAGCTCCTGCAACCTCTGGTGGTATTGGAACAGACATAAAATATAGCTTATGTTTGAGCAGGTTCTATCACCAAAATTTGTCATCATTATTTTTATAATCGGTTTGGTAATTTATAAGTTTGCTTAAAAATTGTAATTTATAATGCTTTTCACTCACTTATTATTATTTTTTTTTTAATTTGGAATTTTTTTTCGATTGTTCTTAGAAAGCAGTTGCATCTTGTAAGTAAATACCATGCCATACTTCAAAGTGTTAGACCCCTCAGTTGTGCAAAAAATGCAAATTAGAACATATTTTGCTTTTGCAACCCTCAGATGGTAGTGACAGCAACATAAAATATAACCTATGTTATAGCAGGGACTGTCACCATTGATTTGCAACCATTAATTTTGAAATAGCTTTGGTATTTCCTTAGATTGAGTAGAAATCGCAATTTAGAACGTTTTTAGGACGCTTTTCGCGCATTTTCACCCCTTTTTAAATTTCCAATTTTTTCGAAACTGTTCTTAAAGATCATTTATATTTAACAAATATGTACCTTGCCTAATTTTAAGTTGCTAACCCCTACCGATCACAAAAATCGAAATTTAGAACGCTTTTTTGCTCCTGCAACGTCTTGGTGATAGTGATACCGACATAAAATAGCGCCTATGTTAGAGCGGAGGCTGTCAGCATCAATTTCCTACCATTACGTTTGAAATCAGATTCATTCTTCCTGAGATATTGCCGACAAATCGGCATCTAGAACGTTTTTAGAACGCTTTTCGCGCATTTTGCTCCTGCATCTCCTTTGGGGTAGTGGAAACAGATATGAAATATAGCCTATCTTGGAGCAAGATCTGTCACCATCATTTTTACACCATTATATTTGAAATCGGTTCAGTACTTCCTGAGATTGCATAGAAATCGCAATCTAGAAAGTTTTTTATAACGCTTTTTGCGCATTTTGACCCCCTTTTAAATTTCGATTTTTTTAGGAAATGTCCTTAGAAATCACTGATATCTTATAACTAACTACCATTCCAAATTTCACGATTCTAGGCCCTTCCGTAACGCAAAAGCCGCAATTTAGAATGTTTTTTGCTCCTGCACCCCCTTTGGGGTAGTGGCACCGACATAAAACATCGCCTATGTTGGAGCAAGGGTTTTCACCATCATTTTGACGCCATTATTTTTTAGATCGGTTTGGTATTTCCTGAGATTGTGTAGAAACCACCATTAGAACGTTTTTTAGAACGCTTTTCGCGCATTTTCACTCCTTTTAAATTTCGAATTGTTTAAGAACTGTTCTTAGAAATCCTTTATATCTAATAAGTAGCTAATATTTCAAATTTCATATTTCTAGGCCCTTCGGTAACGCAAAAATTGGATTTTTAGAATGTTTTTTGCTCCTGCACCCCCTTTGGGGTAGTGGCACCGACATAAAACATAGCCTATGTTGGAGCAAGGGTTGTCACCGTCATTTTGACTTGACACCCTTATTTTGACACTATTATTTTTAAAATCGGTTTGGTATTTCCTGAGATTGTGTAGAAACCACCATTTAGAACGTTTTTTAGAACGATTTTCGCGCATTTTCACCCCTTTCAAATTTTGAATTGCTTAAGAACTGATCTTAGAAATCCTTTATATCAATAAGTAGCTAATATTTCAAATTTCATATTTCTAGGCCCTTCAGTAACACATAAATCGCATTTTTAGAACGTTTTTTGCTCCTGCACCCCCTTTGGGGTAGTGACACCGACATAAAACATAGCCTATCTTGGAGCAAGCGTTGTCACCATCATTTTGACATCAATATTTTTTAAATCGGTTTGGTATTTCATGAGATTGTGTAGAAACTACCATTTAGAACGTTTTTTAGAACGCTTTTTGTGCATTTTCACCCCTTTTAAATTTCGAATTGTTTAAGAACTGTTCTTAGATATCATTTATATCTTATAAGTAACTAATATTCAAAATTTCATATTTCTAGGCCCTTCAGTAGCGCTAAAATCGCATTTTTAGAACGTTTTTTGCTCCTACACCCCCTTTGGGGTAGTGGCACCGACATTAAACATAGCCTATCTTGGAGCAAGCGTTGTCGCCATCATTTTGACACCAATACTTTTTAAATCGGTTTGGTATTTCCTGAGATTGTGTAGAAACTACCATTTAGAACGTTTTTTAGAACACTTTTTGTGCATTTTCAACCCTTTTAAATTTCGAATTGTTTAAGAACTGTTCTTAGACATCATTTATATCTTATAAGTAACTAATATTCAAAATTTCATATTTCTAAGCCCTTCAGTAACGCTAAAATTGCATTTTTAGAACGTTTTTTGCTCCTACACCCCCTTTGGGGTAGTGGCACCGACATAAGGTATAGCCTATGTTCTAAGTTGGACTAACACCATCATTTTGATACCATTACTTTTAAAATCGGTGCGGTAGTTCCAGAGCTTATCTCCGACAAATAAACAATTTTTTCCTCTTTATAATAGGAGTATAGATTTATTTATTTATTTATTTTATTTATTTATTTATTTATTTATTTTTTTTGCAGTTTGGGCTACATAATTTAGATCTGTTTCCGAACAGTATAAACAGCTGTGAAAACAAATTTGGTAAACATTTATTCTTGTTCATATATGTATTTAAATTTTTTCATTATTACATGTTCTGCTAAATAACATCTGCATGTATATAAAAATAGATAAACGGTGTCTTCTTATTTAATCAAATGTCTAGATATTGAAAAAAAAAAAAAAAAAAAAAAAAAAAAAAAAAAAAAACAATTGCTTGTGTGTATGAAACAGTGAATAAGTTAAGAGATTATAGGTATGAAAAACTATTCCTTTTTTCTAAGGTCACTTTATGACGCCCTGACCTATACAAACTAGTCGGATGAGGCAAACCCGAAACATTCTTCTATCTCATACATGTTAATATAGCGGTTAGGTGATTTACATCAGGATCTAATCAGCAACAACATATGTCAGGGATTAACTGAACCTCATGTTTGATGAAAATCCGTGTATTAGTTTTTGAGATAGAACTATTGTAAAAATAAAAAATAAATCCTCGTAGAAGTGTCACCTGTTAGGAAATGAACTGTAAAAACTAATCAGGACTATTTTATATCGGGTTAACTGATTCTGAAGTTTGATGAATAGTCATGCATTAGTTCTTGAGATAAAGCTAATGCCATAATCGTGAAAAATTCAGCACAGCAGCGCTATGTTTTGAGAGATTTGCACAAAAAACTCACTAAGGAAGTAAACGAATCGGAAGTTTTATGAAAATCAGTGCTTTATTTCTTGAGATATAACTATTCAGGAAATAGATATATAAAAAAGATAACCACTCTTGAAGCACAAAATTTTTAGAGTATATTTAGGTGATATTGAAATACGTTTTAAAAAATTTTATTTGGATACATAATTTTTAAAAAAATCAAGGGGCCAATTTCAAAGTGCTATTTAAAATGTTTAATGTGGATAACATTTCACTGCGCGCACGATATCTCATGCTAATGTCATTGTATTGGCATAAACTTTATCTTAAATTAAAGGTAACACTCCGGTCTAAAATTTGAACAAGGATATTTGTAATCGGTTAATTAGATAAAGTGTAGTTAACATTTAATTTGAAAAATTAGAAAAACTATGTATTTTTACATGCATTCAATCACACACACACACACACACACACACACACATATATATATATATATATATATAATTTTTTTTTGTATTGATCACAACTTTATAATCTTAGTTCAGTTTCATGATAATATAAATATTTATGTAGGGCAAAAATTTTAAAGTTCTGCTTCAAACAGTTTTGGAGATATCATGCGCGCAAGAGTACAAAATGCCATTTTGAGAAAAAGCCGTTTAAAGATTAAATTCTATTATTAAATATAAAATATATATTAAAGGAAACAAAACTAGTAATTATATATCGTATTCTGTATTAAATATTAAATTTGATGCTAGTTTAAAATAATAAATATAAAATTATTTGCAAAATGCTGTAGAATGTAGGAACATATTTAAAAAATAAATAGATATAATTTGTAAAAAATGTAGTAATTACTATTGCAAAAAAAATAATTTTAAACATATAACTTAAAATTTTGTTTAGCTTTGATTGTAAAGCGAATTAAATGTGCACGTTTTATAAAACTGAATTATTTAATGCAAAATATAGGCCATTTCATAGGGATTCTCGTATTTTGATATCTGATTCACATACTTTGCTGCACAAAACTCCGGCTAGTTTACTAAAAAAATATATTAATGTCAATAAATCCGTATTATAAACTGTCAATTGAAACAAAAATCACTATCAAATTGACTACTTTTTAGTTTTCTATAATAGTCCAGGCAATAGCGACCATATAGGGGCTCTACCTAGCAAAATTCATGGTAGTTCTGTGAAAAGGCTTACTATATGTTTTTTGGGTCGCTGAATCCGAATTTTTAACTTACCACCAAAATTTCCCCCCGGCAACCCCCCTAAATTTTGGTAAAATGCCCCCAAAAAAGGTTTTTATTAAAAAAAAAAAATCAATTATTTTATTGTTTTAGGGGAAAAGTATCTAGAAATTCAGAAAGTAGACAAAATTTGCAGCAAATTAGATGTATGACATTATGACTTAGGATGAAGGGGAAGGGGGATCTGCTTGGGAACATACGCCGCGGTGCTGCGTGGACTAAGTTGCGCAATGCCACTTAACCACTCACACGTTTACATTCGCCCTCCCATCTCCCCTCCGAACTTTTCTTATAAGGTTTACTTTAAATTTTTTGGGTCACTGAATCCGAATTTCTAACTTACCACCAATATCCCCCCCCCCCCGAAACCCCCGAAAATAGTTGATTTTAAATTAATGTTTTTATTATTTTAGGGGAAAACTATGTAGAAATTCAGAAAGTAGACAAAATTTGCAACAAATAGGATATATGACATTACGACGTAGGATGAACGGGGAGGGAGATGGCTGCCTCGGAACATACACTGCTGCGCTATGCGCACTAAGTTAAGTCCAGGTAGGGGATTTTACCTGGCAAAATTAATGCTAGTTCTGAATTTCGCCTCACTTTATGTTTTTTGGGTCGCTGAATCCGAATTTGTAACTTCCCAGGAAAATTTCACCGGGCAAACTTCCAAAAAATTGATTTTTTGAAAAAAATTATCCTACGTTATCCCGTTTATCCTACGTCATAATGTCATATATCCTATTTGTTGGAAATTTTTTCTACTTTCTGAATTTCTACATAGTTTTCCCCTAAAACAATAAAAAATTTTATTTAAAAACAACTATTTTTTTTGGGTGGGGAGGGGGTTCGGAGGGGGGGAATTTTGGGGGTAAGTTAAAAATTTTGATTCAGCGACCCAAAAAACTTAAAGTAAACCTTATAGAGAAAGTTCGGAGGGGAGATGGGAGGGCGAATGTAAGCGTGTGAGTGTTTAAGCGGAATTGCGCAACTTAGTCCAGGCAGCACCGCGGCGCATGTTCCGAGGCAGACCCCCCCTTCCCCCTTCATCAGAACTCAAAATGTCATACATCTAATTTGTTGCAAATTTTGCCTACTTACTGAATTTCTAGATACTTTTTCCCTAAAACAATAAAAAAAATGATTTTTTTTAATAAAATCCTTTTTTGGGGGGCATTTTACCAAAATTTTGGGAGGTTGCCGGGGAAATTTTGGTGGGAAGTTACAAATTCGGATTCAGCGACCTACAAAACATAAAGTAAGCCAATTTCCAGAACTACCATTAATTTTGCCAGGTAAAATCCCCTATTGCCTGGACTATAAGATGAATTAGCATCTTAGGATATATTTCTATCATCGTATTTTGTATAGCGATTACCATTAAACTAACTCCTTCTTCGATGCTGTTCTGAAGTACATTTTGCATATTATTTCATTAAAAAGCTAATAAATACTAAGAAGTAGAATACTATAACAAAATCAGGAAAGTATTGCTCTAGGAAAAAAAAATGTTTTGTTTAAAATTTATTAATTAATAGCAAATAAAACTTTGAAAAACCATGAAAGTAAACAAATTTGACGAAAGTGGAAGTTGAAGTTAATATTTTAAAGATTTCTTATTATTATTTAAGGTATTTAACCAATAATAGTTGCCACATTTTAGCATATTTCCAAAGTTACGATAATGTGAAAGCGCGAAAACAAAATGTAAACAAGCCCCCATGACAGTTGTCGCAGGGCTGTTAATTCAGAAATGAAGGGATGATGTCTACATTTTCCTTAATATCCCAGTAAATAATTATCACACAGTTAAAAGATTGGTATCAACTTATTCCGAATACAATATCTTTCCTAACGATATAAAAATTAAAAAAAAAATCGATTTTTATAAATTTTAAAAGTGTACAGTGCCCTTAATTATTTTTTTAAAAAGACATTAAATAAAAGAAAGATATTGTAAAGATGAATGTTAGTACATGAATTCAGTTTGACACTAAAATATAAACTTAAAATGTGCTTTTGCTAACTTTTAAAATTTTTATCCGCTACCACCTTTTATAACCTCTTTGTAATGCTCTTTTAAAGGATCCGCGAATATTAGGGTCAATAAAATTCTGTTTCGCACTAATAGATACATAAAAGAAATCACAAACGTATGAAAAATGTACTAGTTTTTATTTTAGATAGGTATTTTAGATAGGATATTCTAATATACTTGAGTGAGATAATTGTGTTTCTATGGGTTAGATTTAAGAATGATCCCTAGAATCATTCTGGCAAATTTGACGCACACATTATAGGTGAGAAAAATATATCGAAAGTGTAGCAGTTTAAATTTCATATAAGTTTTAGATTCAAGAAAACAAAATCTCCTGTGTACATATAACACAAAATTCAGATATTTTGGAGTAATAACTTTATAATAACTTTTTCCAATCTATATATTTAGGAAACATTCTTAGAAAAGTAACTTATTATGCAATCCCAGATATATACCTATCAATATGAAAGAAAATAAATACAAGTTCTCTTACAAAACAGCTTTTACAAAAAATAATAATAAATTATTTCAGCCATTTACGATCCGGTAGCATAAATTCATTTTTCTGTTTTATTATCCATACAAAATGTCAAAGAAATTGAATTGAGAATTATTTTTTCTTTCAATGTCTACATATGAGACATATGTACACACACAAGTATACACACAAGTATACACACATGTATACACCCATGTGTACATATGTACAATATGTGCACAGTGATTCGCGTATTATTTAAAACTATTTTGGATGCATTATTTATAATGCAATGTGATATGTGAAATAGATTGCCTATACATATTTGCGATTGGTGAAAAATGATGCTAAAAAAATATAATTTTCTATTATTGTTTCATTTCTTACAATTTCCAGGAAGCTACACTAAAATTAAGAATCTTTAAAAAATATAAAAACCTACTGCAGTATGAGATCGAAATGTTTAGAAATTCTCTTGATAGGATATTTATTATAGTTAAGTTATACAGTGTTATTAAGTAAACATCTTATTCACGGCTAAGAACATTATAAAATGTAGCTAAAGATTTAAACTGATGAAGCAAAATTACAAATTTTTAATGTGTTAAAAAAAATTGTCCATATACTTTTTTTTTTCAAATTAAAATTTTCAGTTAAGGGGGCACAGGACCTTTAAAATTTCAAAAACCAGTTTTCGGTTTTTGGTTTCTCTGAATGTTTTAAAATTTCTTAACGATATGCAAAAAACCCCATTAAAAAATCTGCATTATTTCTTGAGTTAAAATTATTTATAGACGTTGAGTTTAACTGAATATCCGTAGATACTGAAACTTTAAAAAGCGTTTTCTCAGGTTAATAAATTTGGAGTTTGCATGCTTTGTTACTTTTAAACTAGGTAAGCTACAGCTTAAAAAAAATTAACCAAACATGCCTTTTTTTATAGTCTATACGCTAAAATAAGAAAAAATCACCTATTTTGGTTATTTATTTTTTTGCATTTGAAAAACTGGAAAAATTTTTTGAAAATTTTGAACTTTTTTTATTTTTTGCTAAAATTAAATTTTAAATAAAACTTGTTGCGCATATTTTGGTTTCAAATTAGAAGTAGGTGAGTATTTTCTTCAAAAATTGTTTTCTATATGCATAATTTAGAGTATTATCATGCGCGCAGCACTTAATCACGCATTAGTGAGATGAATTTTTAAATTTAAAATTTAAATATTAATTTTTTACATACAATATTTATTTTTCTGGATAATGTAGTTAAGGATATATACTTTGGGCAGAAAGCCTTTCTGACTAAAGTATATATCCTTAAGTACAAGGGAAAAAAGAAGAAGAGAAAGGGGAAAAAAGATCTTAATTCCATATCGTTTGTGTTTTGGCACTTTGAAGAAGGCGATGTTGAAACAAACTCAAAGGTGCGGAGTCACCTTAATCTAAAAATGAATATGAATTGTCTATATTAAAAGTAACAGAAGCCGATTTTTGTAATATTTATGACTGGCAAATTATGTGTTTGTAAATTCTACAAGCTGAGTAAAATATATTATTTAAAAAAGAAATAATGCTGCATTTTTAAATCTGTTTTTAGAAGGATTATTATTTCAGATTAATCAACAAAATTTTCTTTTTGACAAATGTACTTAAAAAAAAAAAAATCTTACGTAAAGTTTTATGAAAGAAAGTTCTTTCATTTTTTAACATTTTATAAAACATATGTTCTTCTGAATTTTCCTGTAAACACTGTAAAAAAAAATGGTAACGTTCCATGTAAAATCCAGGAACGTTTCGCCTTTTCTCAGGTTTTCAGAATAATTTAGCTCTTTCCTGTGAAATTCTGGTTTTCTTATCTGAAACGTTCCTGAACAATAGTTGGAAACAGCAAAACGCTGCGGCCGACATTTATTAATTTTTTGCTATAATCCGTTGCTCGCGCGCGAGTGTCGAAAACGAATTCCTTAAATGAATATAAAAAAATCAATATGGAATGCAAATAAATCAATAGACGACATAATCCTTTACGTCTCTATTGTCAAGACAATTCAGATGATAATACAATACCTCTGTGACATCGCTAAGAGATTATTTCTCGTACCTGTCTGTGGAATGTTTAACGAGCAGACCGTGTAAAACAATGCACCTATTATTTGGACCTCCATTAAACAGGGGACCATCAAACATGATTCTCACTGATTTTGATTAATTTAAAGTATGTTTTAGAGTTCTTATCTCTAATTATTCTTGTGAAAGGATTTCTTCAAATGGGCCTTAGATTTTCAGAAATTAGATGCCGAGTTTTAGCATACGTTTCAAATACCCATTAGTTTGCAGCTCTCAACGTGTCTTTCGTGGTGTGGACGCAGAAGGCTCGCACGCCACCCGTACGGCCCAAGTTCGATGCTATCTCTTGACTTTTTTTTCTTTTTTAATTAATTTTATATTTTAACACTTTATTACAATTTGATTTAAATTTGATATATATTTGACACTTTGAAATGCTGCAAATTTGAATTTTTTTTTCGGAAAAAATATACAATTACGTTTAGGTGTTTTTTTTTTCATGAAAATTTATATGTATTTTATCTAACTTGTAAACTAACATAATTACTGACGAAAATCCAAAATATTTTATGTCTAGATTTTTTTTCTAATTATTATTTACATTTATATATTTTTATATTTTAAGCAAAGTTCAGAAACAATATATCATATATATATTTACTTTATTGAACTTTAACTGAAAATTTATTTTTTCGTGGAAATTATAAATAATAATTTTGATGTCAATTTCAAAATATTTTTTCATTCTAACAAATAATGATAATAAAGCGAAAATTGTCAACTGGAAATGTAAAAATCGTCTGCGGATCCGGCATGCTGTGAAATGTCAGTAATGTTTTGCTGTCAACAGAAATATTCCTGGTATTTCGCAGGAAACTTACTGGCATTTCTGCAGAAAGTTTTTAACATATACAGTAAAGTTCCAGTCATTTTCAAGAAATGTTTCTTGGAAATAATGGACAACTCAGCTGCCCATTTTTTCCCAGGAACGTCGCGGAATTTTTTTTACAGTGAAGACTAAGTATGCATAAAGTTATTTAAAAGTATCTATTATTGCTGACTGAATGTTATTAACACTCATTTAAACTGATATACGTGTATAAAAGTGTGTTGGAAAAGTATAAAAATATCTGATCGAAGGGTAATAATATATATATATTATATATAAAAGATAAATTATTACAAAGATAAATTATTACAAAGACAAATATGTAATCATCTTAAAAGCTGATGGGAATTTCGCTTTTCTTAAATGAATAGCATGAAACACAGAATTTCGAACTTGAATTTTCGCGTTTATATACAATGATACTAGGGTCATTATATATCAAGCGACCTAAATTTTGGTGCTTTTCCTGCCCGACTCCCTTCAATTTTTATGAAAACGCAAAAGAACATACATATACATCTAAGATGGAGATTTCAAAAACTGCCATAATCATAAAGGTGTACAAGGCGATCCTTCTGTAAATTTTACCGCTCCAGCGTCGCAGAATGAGATCCTATGACAAAGTTTATCATCTTATTTCTTATGGTACAAAAAAAAAAAAAAAAAAAAAAAAAAACTTTCTTACTGAAAATATACAATGTAGTAGAGCGCTTAAAGCTAAAAAACATTATTGCCGTAATAAAACTCACAAAGCTATACCTTCGTCATTACTTGGCCTCAAAATAGGAGATACGACCTTTCGCGATGAATTTTATTCATATTTTAAGAATCATAAAAAAGTACATAACAAGTTTGTGACTTTCCATATATTATATACCTGCTGAATGTGTTTCTCTGTTGCTTATTCACTAATTTGTTCATCTTTGTAATCCCTACTCTGTTAAAAATTTGCAGCATTCTGGCAGGTCATTTGACCGTTTTTTCCGAAAACGGTTACACAACCGTAATTTTAACACTATTCTGACCATATTATTGGCCATTTTATGGTCAGAATATAGTTAAATTATGGTTATGAAACCGTTTTTTTCAAAAAACGGTCGAATGACGTGCCAGAATGCTGCAACATTTTTAACAGTGTAGGAAAAATTTTAATCAATTTAAACATATTTTCTGAAACCTATATCATTAATATACTATCCTATATCATTACCATTTTTATTTGATTACCGTTTATGACACTGCAACCAAAAACATTCCTAAATTTGAAAAATGGAAAAACATACCTAATTTAAAATTTAAAAAAAAATGTATCATTTTGGGAGCCTTAGATGAAAGGTAAGACTATTAGATGCGTGTACGTAACCACTACTGGTTTTCTTTTATTTTATTTTTTGTAAAATTATCCATATAATATATAATATATCCATATATATATATATAATATATAATTATCCATATATATATATATATCCATATATATATATATATATGTATGTATATCCATATATATATCCATAAAATTATCCATATAATTTTTTCTTTTCTTTTTTTATTTTTTCTTTTATTTTATATTTAACACGGTGTACACGGAGGGGTCAACGCGGCGCACAAGCTACAAAGGGAAATGTAGTTCATTTCCTCCACAAATGGTCGCCACATTCCTTAGGTCGATACAAGTAAATAAACCAAGGCTAAAATCATCTAATTTTTCTGACATTCACAACTTTAAGCACACAGAAATTGAATCTTCTCTTGAAGTCTCCGGAAGGCTGTGTATACTGCCTTTTTTGACGGCCGATTATCGACACGAAGGATATAGGCCCGAGTGCAGAGTACCCTCCGTGTGGGTCTTTCTAAAGGAATCTAACCAGTTTTTATCATGGATATCCTAGGTTCGAAGAAAACCACGGAAAGTTTCGAACGATTAGGCCGTCGGGCGCGATTGGGTTCGAACCCAGCACAATACGTGGGTCATTAAATGCTAAATTGTCTACGGGGTCCTGGCAGATGCCACTTTCTGGGTGCAGAGAAACTTCCCGGAAAATTCAAATTCGACTTGAATGGATAACAGTAGATTAAGCATTTTCCATTATTAATATGACTATACGCTATCGTACGAGAGTAGTTAAAGCGTCAATAGTCGCTAAATGTGGAAATTGTCGGCCATCTATCGTAAAATGTGACAGTTAGTGTAAAATGTCAAATACAAAAATGTAGAGCATCGTGGATTTAGTACGAAATGATATCTTACATGTAAAAAAAAAAAAAAAAAAAAAAAAAAAAAAAGTTATTAGAATATATGAAAATACCGAAGCAATTAGTGCCGTATTGAATTCGGTTATTGGTTTCTCAAAAATTATTATTTCTCAGCTGTTAATATAGTTATTTATTATTTTTATCTATAGAATTTAATGTAATTTTCAGAATGATCGCTTACTATACAATACAAGTTAGAGAAAAGCTATTTCAAATAAAATAGTAATAATTATTTTATAATTAAAACAGACATATTTTTACCATCATTTTATTAAGGAGGATGTTACAATTTCTTTTGGATTTGGTTGATTTGAAAAATTCTTTAAATTTGAATTAAGACCATATATATATATATATATATATATATATATATATATATATATGTATATATATATATATATTGCAGTATTTGTTAAAAATCTCCGAGATACTATTTGGGGCAGCTTTTTTTTTTTTTTTTTTACTTTGGACGAAAATATTTTCTGGAAAACATTTTGTTATTTTTGTTTATATATTTATTTTTCTTGGGAGTGTTTGTGGAAAGCTTATGGGTTTTTGATTTCTTCCATTTTCAATAAAACATGATTTTTTATTAAACGTCCTAATACCTATTGTCAAGCTATTTCGTACTTTGTGGTTTAGAAAAGGATTTATATGTATAGTTTGACAAATTGCTTTATATGGTATAGGTTGGTAAATTGCTTTAAAAAAAAACATAATCTATGAATTATATTTAAAAGTATCATTGGATAGAATAATGAAAAAAAAAAAAAAAAAAAAAAAAAAAAAAAAAAAAAAAAAAAAAACATGCTGTCTATGGATAATTTTACGAAATTACTTTTAGTTTTTTTTTTGTAATCAAATTTGAAGAATTTTAATCTAAAACAATAAATATATTAAATTTTACATTCCAAATTGCCATAGTTCTTTTTA
This sequence comes from Maratus speciosus, assembly GCA_963932465.1. NCBI lineage: Eukaryota > Metazoa > Arthropoda > Arachnida > Araneae > Salticidae > Maratus > Maratus speciosus. Next base: position 536,096,012 of record OZ010786.1, on the reverse strand, counting down.
TTATATTTATATTCCAAAAATTTTCTAAAGGCTTTAATTCAACTTGGAATATTTATCAATATGTTGTGTTTTTGTATATTTTAATTTAAAACAAAGCTTATGTTTGAAGACTATAAATGATAGATTTAAATGAGTTATAGATGTATATTAAGTAAATAAAATGGGACAATTCCGCATTTTTTTTTTAACTTTACGTTTTATAGTGAAATGCACATAATACAATATAATGCCCCACAGCACCACTTTGGAAATGTTACAAAATGAATGAAAAAGATATAAAATGAATATTGCTTTAATCAGCGAAGATTTTATAAGCATTTTCTGTGCGTATGTGTACGTGGAGTACATTTTAATAACAAATTATTTTAACGAAATAGAATTTTAACAATTGGAATTTTAAACATTATGTTATTTATCCAAACTACGATAATAACTGCTGAATGTTATAAAAAATGCACATACAAGGCATATAAATAACTTTTCTGATATCGACATATGCTTCATCGCTCAGGTGGTGACATTCTCAAGATCTTTGTTGCAAAAATGTTTAAAAACAAGAAATTGGTAAATAAAATTGCGAGACTACGTGTATAACGATAAACAAGTGCAAGCATAAAATAAAATGGATATTTGTGAACGTGAATTGATTCTACTTTCGTTTATTAATATACAGAGCATCTCTTTCCAATTTTTATTCAACGCAATGGAGGCTGAATCCTTGCAAATATTCTCACTGCGTAAAAAGATCTCTGTTTATTTCCCGGATAATTAATGGTAAATACAATCTTTTAAAGGCAGAAAACAAACGTTTAAAAATGCACAAATGATACACAAAAAGCAGTAAGCAACTGTTACGAATCTACAAGCGAGATTCTTCTTTTGTGCAAGATACAGCAAAGCACAGCGCGCTAGAAAAGCAAGACTGGGCAAAACGTCAGAGAGCCGCCGTATTATATACACTATATGGTAGAGAACGTACCAAAAACCGCCAATGAGAGAAAAGCAATATGAAACAACCGAGTGGACATGTAGCGAAATCTACCAGACACAGCTACATGCTTATATTGGCCAGACTAAATGTGCTCTTAGATTTCGTTTAAAAAAGCATGAAAGTTATGTTAAAAATCAGAAGCATAAACTGTGTTCCATTGATCAAAATTGTTGGTCTTTTCATTTTTCCCTCTGCCATCATTATCCAAAAATGTTCTTCTAACTTTCATCTGGACTTTTGGAAAGCTTACCACATTAAAAATTGTCACTCTTTAGTCAATGACTTAACTAAGACTCCTGATTTTCCAAGTATTAGGAAAGCATTAATTTAATTCCCTTTTTTTGGTTTCTTTTTCTTTCGTTCTCCGGTAGATGTCGCTATTTATGCACTGAGTTGTTTCATGCTCATTTTCTCTCACTGGTGGTTTTTGGCGCGTTTTCTACACGTATTGTGTATACAACGAAGAGTCAAAACATTATGATTACAAACCTAAAAGCATGTTGGTCCACCTTTGGCACGTAAAACAGCTGCAGTCCTGTTTGGAATAGATGCCACACGTCCTTGGTAGATGACGGGAGACAGATTGTAGCAGTTGTTCAAGCAGCGGCCATGCAAATCCGGGATATTCCAAAGTGGGTGTTTCTGAGCTCTGGGCTGCCGTTCCATGACGCCCGAAATGTGCAACATTATATTAAAATCCGTCGAGTTAGGCAACCTGGACCCTAAATGGAATTCAGTATTATGTCCCTGGAACCAATCCAGATCTATTTGAGTCCTGCGACGTTAAGCGTTGTCTTGCTCGAATACTTCATTTCTATTTCGAATCTAAGATAACATGTAAGGGTTCAACTGATCCGCAATGATGTTCAGATAGTCCGCGGATTTCATGCTCTATTCTAACAAAACCACCGACACCAGAGACGCCTTTAAGAACGTTCCCCCGAAGCATAATATCGCCACCACCAGGCAGTGCTTGGTCTGAAGTATAAGAGGGAGCAAGAGCTCGCCTAGAATAAGGCGTACCCTGATACGGCAAATCGACATGTTGTAGGATGAATCGTGAATAATCCGACGAGTCAGCTCTCTCCCAATGAACCATGGTCCAGTCATGAGATTCCCGGGTCTAGTGTAGGAGTATCTGGAGATGATGCAGATGCACATGAGTGGGACGTTTGCTGCGTAGACTCATATTCGAGAGTGTCAGCTGTACTGTGTGCTCCGAAAACATTCTTCTTGAACCTGTGTTGTATTGGAATGTCAGTTGAACCAGTCACAAGTGCCGATTTTGTTTCACCAAGCAGAGTCTCCAATAGGGAGTCTCCAAGAGTCTCCGATGTCCTTTTTCCTTGATAATGCCTGGAGGTCAAACGTCATGCATCTACTTATGGTTTCACCGGCATTCATCCACTTTACATAAGTACTAACAACGATATGCTACAAACAACACACGACATGTGCAGTTTCGGAGACGCTCATTCTGAGTCAACATGCCATTGAATTCTGCCCTCTCTCAAAGTCGCTTAGATGAGCAGCCTTTATCATCACAGGCAGAAGTAATCGCAAAGAATCCCTAGCAGAATTTAAATACAAGTCCCACTTGAATATGTGCCCTCCACGTCGCCCAGGCGAGTTCATTGCAAAAAGTGGGGATGGTCATAATGCTTTGGTTCTTCGGTTTATAAGCTTATGTAAGTACGCATGTAAAAATAAAACAAAAATTTTAGATACAATTCTAATAATAAATTTTCTCACTTTTGAGCGTGAAGCATTCTACTATATAAACCAATTCCGGGTACTTCTAGAGCACATACCGATATGGGATTTTTGCATTAAAATAGTGTTGGCAAAATTTCGAAAAACAAACACCTTTTTATTACTAAAAAATTATTTTCTTTTCATAAATAATATGATCAATAACTCAAGTAACGAACACTACCCTTATTTTGAAAAATAAATAAATGACAATTAAGTTATAAGAGTTAAGATAAATAAGTTACAACTAACTGGCATTAGTTTGCAGAATTTTACAAGAAAATGTTTATTTGAATTAGGTTTTGCTGAAGTGTCCGTTATTTGTTACGTGTCAATAACTTGTGGTTTTACCATATATCACATAATGTTAAATTTATTAGGATTATATGTCAAATATACGTCATATAACCACGGAATTTGATTGATTGCGACCAGCTTCTTATGTTGTACTGTAATCATATTTGTCTTTCAGAATGAAAAATCCAATTTATAAATGAAAATGTCAGATTAAACACAGACTGCTTATTCTAATAAAGTTATTAAGTGTCGTGAAACATTTTCTTATTTCTGGAAATTAATAATAATAAAGAAAAAGAATATTAAATGCGTTGCATCTATCCTTTTGCATTTTATATGGGTTATGTTTTATAGATAATCAATTTAGACACGTAAACATGTTTTTACTTTGTTAAAAAATATTAGGATATAGTCTTACAGGAGAATTAACTAAACATTAAATACGTTTTCAGATTTTGGATACAATAAGCTGTTTAAAATATTTCGAATACATTTTTTTTTCTACCTAAACGAACAAAACTCATGTTTTAAATTAAAACTTACAATAATGACGTTCATCATCTGCAATAAAAGAATTAAAAATATGTTGCAAGATCGGTAACAGATGCTTTTCTAAATATATGTCTTTAACATATTTCATTATATTTCCCTTTTCTGTTACCAAAACTGTGATCCTTTAAAATTAGACACAAGTATATTCTTATGATGTCAAAGAGTAATTTGTTACAAAAGAACTTTTCATTTAAAGATTATTATTCAAGGCTCTGTTTCTAAAGATAGATTTTAGAATGTTTCTGAAATTGCAATAATTATTCATTTGAAAAATATTCTTTTTGACTGACATCTCTTTGGTACATTTTAATTTGATAAAACTTTTAAATAAATCTAAAAATCGCAAACACTTTCATTTGACCATTATGCTTCAGGTTTTAAAATATTGTCGTCGATACAAATCTAATGATCTAAAGAATTGTGATTTTTAATTAAAGTTCCTAATTTGCGTTTTCTTAGTATTTTTAGCTCAGTAAACGTTAAACTTTAACTTTAAGAACTTTTATAAGAAATTTTCTATTAAAAGTTGATTATTCTAAATTTTGTTTCAAAAGATAGATTTTAGAATATTTCTGAAATTGAAGTTTTTATCCATTTGAAAAATATTCTTTTTGTCTAAGATCAGTTCTATTCCTTTTAATTTAATAAAACTTAAAAAAAAATCTAAGAATCATGATCACTTCCACTTGACCATTATGCTGAATTTTTAAAAATGTTGCAAGGCGATTCAAAATTGATGATTTAAAGTATTAGTATTTTTAATTAAAGTTCCTAATTTGAGTTGTCTTAATAATTTTAAATGAATAAACGTTAAATAATTTTTTCACAAAACAATTCTTGTTTCTGTTTAGGTAAATTCTTTTTTAGAATACAATCTCATATGAGTTTAGTAATTTGGAGACACATATTTTTATAAAATGAATTGTTTTTCTGCAGTAATTGTAAATTGTTTCTTTGAATGTTTGTTAGTTAATATGCATTAATAATTTTGGGCCATACTATTTCATTTTGCCACTTCATTTCAAAGCAACCAGATTTCAAGACTAGGCGTACAATCACTACATATATCAGGGGCATAAAAATTATACATGTTATCTTTTATAAATCTTAAGCGCTCGTAAAATTTGTGGTTAAATTTCTTACTCAAGATATTACATTTTATTATAATTTTCTTAATACTTGTAGAGACAAAAGTGTAAAAGAATTTTCATAAGACATGAATTTTAGTATTTTCCTGAATTTTGATAGAAGATAAAAATTTAGATTTATATCTACTAGCAGACCCGTATCCTAGTTATCCTAGTTATACTAGGGCCCAACGTTGCGCCAATACTGTTTCTTTGAGATGATTTTCAGTGAAATGTCACAGATTCAGAAATACTCTACTTACATTGGAAAAATTTGCAGTGAAAATCCAATTTTGTAGAAATATTGGATGAACATTCAAATTGTTGTCAATGAAAATGTAAAATACTTTTTGCAAATACTACCTCAATACTCTCAAACATATGGATGCCCAATTAATGGTGTAATAATCCATACTAAGTTTATCACTGTTTTTCATGTTATAGCCGTTATTCGCTAATATTGTAAAGCTGAAAAATAAATTGCTCAATTTGGTTTCTCTACAAGTTATAAAAGAGGCATTGAAGGTAAGCTTTGAAATATTAATGAAATAAATGGTTTAACATAATGAAATTTCCAGTTTCATAAGCAAACTAGAACTAAAATCTCAAAATTAGGACTTTTTTGGATTTTTTGGGAAATAAATAAGTATCTTATTTGTAGATAGATTTTCTACGAGTTTTTTAAGTATTTTTTACACATTTTGCACACAGAATACTCTATTTCGGATAACGTATTATTTATTGTGTTAAATATGTAGCAGTAATAATTCAACTATGTACTGACAGGTTAAAACTCACTCACACATAGTTTAATTTAACAAAATCAGAAAATGTAATTAACAACTAAATAAAAAGTTCATTAGGTATTATTACAGTCATAAAACCTAGCCACTGAAGTTAAGAGAACAGACAGTTAATACATAATATATTAAAAAATCATAAAATTTCTACTATGATGTTATATGATTTAAGGTATCTAATGTGCAAAACAGGAATAAATATATATTGTTGGAAACGTGTGCATTTAAGATTTTTCTCTCTATCATTATCATTTACATTTTGAATTTGTTGTTAAAGTGACTTTAAATTTTAGCAAATAACTTGCAATCTTTGCATTTAACAACTTTATAGAACAATCTTTGCAAAACATTTTATTAGTACTATGGTTATCTTTGTTAATGAAATTTATATGATTGTTCTTAAGGAAAACAGTGTCGTATTATAGGTATAAATTAGTAAAAACATATATTAAATATCGAATGTGATTTATGTTTTAATTCAAGAAAAATGTAAATGTTTTGTCTTTTTACCCGCATAAACAGGTGCTTTTATTTAAACATATAAGTAAAAATTATTGGTATTTATATACTAAAGTTTTGAGAAACAACGTATTAAGAAGTTGAATACAAATAAAGTTTCGCGATGATTAGTATTTATAGTATACATAATGCAGGCATTGCGAAAATATATGCATAAAAATACACTATTACTCAGAAATAATATTTTTTATACACATATGAATCGATTGGAAAAGTTTAATTTTTTTTTTAAATGTCCATGATGCTGTTAAATATTCTTACACGTCCGGTTTTATAAGTTTCTACAGAAAATTTGACTTTGTTGTAATACAATTAAATTTCAATGTGTTAGCAATTATACTGTATTGAACTGACAGTGCATCTTTTATGGGCCAAAGTGAAACTAAAGAGAAATACTTCTAATATAGAGAGATAACACAGTGTTTAGGAACATTTGAAATATAATAAAGTAATAATATTATTTATAAATGTAAAAAAATCACAAATACTTACATAAAAGATTATGTGAACGCTTAATAACTGAGTTCACCTGTAAAAAAAAAAAAAAAATAAATAAATAAAATAAAATAAAATAAAATAAAATATGAATTATAACAGTAAAAACTTTTCTTTATACATATAAAATACAGTCATACGCAATTGTGTCAATGAAAAAACAAGCTTTAATTATAATTATGTTTACAGTTTTTTTTAAATAATTTTAAATACCTTTTTTAATAACTAAAGAAAGAAAGATATATATATATATATATAGAGAGAGAGAGAGAGAGACAGATAGGCAGCCTAAGAGAGACTGCTCAGGGGCGGGCGGCCTGCCCCTTAGAGCTTAACGTCTCTCCCGGTATGTTCACAGGCACGTTGGGCATCGTCAGTCCAGCCCTGTCCGGCCAAATGCAGACGCACATAAATAAGAAGCTCACGGGGCGACGACGCTCACCCGCCAAGGGCGGCCACGTATCACCGACCACAGAACTCAGAATTTATTTGATAAAGCAATATGGAAATTTACAAAAAAGGGCAAATGCCCCAGCCCGCCAGGAAAACTCCTACTCGCGACAAAGGACGGGAGTACAGAACATTGAAGAATAATAATAAAAATACATCATTGCTCCTGGCCGCCAAGGGACATACCCCTCTTGCGACTAGGGGCGGCAGGAAGGGAAAAGAATGATTTGCATGGCACCAGCAATTACTCAAGCGTCCATGAGAGGGTAGGTTCTGGGTTAGGTTAGTAAGATGGCACGAGTAGACACTCAAGCGTCCATTGGAGATGTAACACCAGATATAACTGTGGGAAGCACGAGCTCATGTGTCCGCAGGAAACTACACGATGTATAAGAGAATGCTCAAACCTCCAAAGAGGGCTGGATGCTGGTGCTGTTTGAAGCTTGATGTAGTGACAGTGAGATTGGATAAGCAAAACCAGGACTTACGTTAAGTTTGTTAGGTAATTAAGGAAATTGTGAATGTGTTTAAATTTGTTGAGTAGGATGGTGCGTGAAAGGACATTTTGGAGCCAATTGACTGGAAGTATGTCTGGACGCCTCAAGTGCCAGCGTTGCGTGAGACTACAACTATAATACGGGTGATTTATAGTGCCAAGTTCACCGCATTCGCAAGCGGCAGTGGATCTTATCTTGAAGCGGTCCATATATGCCATGAAAGGACCATGTCCTGTTAAGAAGCTGGTGGTGTAGACTGTTAAGTCTTAAAGTGTGAGAGAAACTATAGGAATTAGCTTATATGTGTGCCTGCCCTTGAATGAGGTATCCCAGTGTTCCTACCCGTTCCGTCAGTATCCTTGCTCTAAGAACCCTTTTGACGTATAACTGGGGCACTGGAGGTGTGTGTCTATTGTTTCTTTCTGTGTGGCCTTCTTCGCTAGGTCGTCTGCTAGTTCATTTCCAAACATACCTTTGTGAGCAGAGACGTGACCTACCGAGATGCGATGTAGGAGATTTTTTTAGTTTTAGTTTTAGTTTTATTTGCAGTACTAGATGATGTTTTGTCCTGTGTGCCTGTATTGCCTGCAAGCCAGAGAGGCAGTCGCTGTAGATGGTAATACTATTGCTAGGGTGGGATTCCGCCCACTCTAATGCGTTTAGTATTGCGAACAGCTCCGCCTCGAATACGTCATCTAGCCTTGCAGACCACTGATGGTCCACCACGCCGGTCTCTGTGCCTGATCCATCAGTAAAGAGTGTGGTGCTAAGGGCAGGTGAGTAGCTGTTGCGGGTTGTGTTTACTTGAAAGTGTAAAGTCTCCTCAACGGGGTGAAGCTGCCAGCTCCTGACTTTGTATTGTAATGTTGTGTTTGGAAAAAGAGAATCTATTACTGTATCACGTTTTAGCTGTAGGATTGAGGATTTGGCGTGTTCGTATTCTAGTTGAAGTGTGATGGGTGGAATACCTTTGAATATATGTAGTGCATCTGTGGAGATTGTGCGGTGGCCCCTTGATATTTGTAGGAGAAAAGTGCGTTGTAGTGAACTTAGTTTAGGTTTTGGTAAGGATGATAATTTATCCCCCCCCCCCCAGATACAGGCCCGTAAAGTATTATTCTTTCGATTATTGTTAGGTACTAGATCTTTAGTGTTTTGTTGTCTATCCCTCCCAATTTAGAAGTTAGTCTTAATGAATTGGATAGATAGTTAGATAGAAATATAGACAGATAAATAAACAGGTTGGCAATTTATAAGATTTTAGGACGGGTATATTTTAATATACGGTCGTGATTTTAAACGCCCAGTACATTTATCCTTCTAGCTTCCCTGGGATTGTGGCAAACTTTCTCCTTCTAATCGAGTTTTTCTAAGAAATTTTCTGCATTTTGATAAAAATCTATGCTTTAGTTGAATTATGAGTACTTTTCCATTTTTTAAACTAGGGTTTGTATTTAATATCTCTGCTACTAATCATAAAATTAAAATCCTAATCCTCAGGTGCAAAAGGCCAGCGAGAACCTTCACAAAAAGGTTCAGCTTTGTACATGCTTTAGATTTTCTAGCCATCGCAGACAGACACACACATAAAGATACACACTGACACACACAGACTACATATTAAAATATAACTATTCTACATACTTACATAAGAAAATCTACTGTTATCATTAGAGGCAAAATGTATATCTACACTTAAAGTGATGTCAGTAGCCATAGAGGGTTATAAATTCCTTTTAATAAACATATTAATAAGTTTTGTACAAATGTAACAAAAGAACTACATTTAAGAATTACAAATTAACTTTAATAATGTATCTATCTATCTCTCTCTCTCTCTATATATATATATATATTTCTCTAGCATGGCGCAAAAATGAGGCTGAACGTATAGCTTGGTATTTGGCAACAAACACAGCGACGATTCTCCTGTAATAAGAAATTGGAATTAATATAATGGAAATTGGAGGAAAAACGTTTAGATTTGAATAATGCGCGGTACGAACGCATTTTTTTTTTCTTTTTAAAAATCGATTTTTTTAATAAAATGTTCTTAATCGGTTTTTACGAAAATTATATACTCAAAATCAGCGTGAAAAATTATGAATAGATTCTGAATTTAAAATCTGCAAATGAAGTATTTTGAAAAAATTATACCTTGCAGAAAGCCTTGCAGAAATCTATAAGTGCAATATTTAAAAAAATATATATATGGGCAGTAAATAATTGTCAGTACCCCTTGGCAACTGCCATCTGACCATGAAAACACCATAAAAATCATTGAAATGAAATTAAATGAATTTATATAAATCAATTTTTAACGGATTTTTCTTCTTCTAGAATGAGTATCGGGTAAATTTTTAGAAATTCTGAAAGAAAAGTTTTATTTTTGCGTGATTTATGAATACTTTTCCAGTTTTTAAACTAGTGATTTTTATTAATCTCTCATCTACGAATCGTAAAATTAAAATTCTAATCCTCATGTGCAAAAGGAGAGGACACCGAAAACCCTCACAAAAAGGTCCAGCTTTGAAAATGCGGTAGATTTTTTTAGTCATCGCAGGCAGATACACACACAAAGGCACACAGATATGTACAATATACCTTAATATATATATATATATATATATATATATATATATATATATATATATATATAAGCTAAAAAACGGACTATTTATTGCATAAAATAGGTAAATATAAACTGTGTAATATGATAATATGTACTTTTCAACAAAAAATTTTGAAAACTTATATTTAAACAAAATTATTACTACACACAGTGGAATATTTACAGTTAAAAATATGTCTATTATTTCAACTTACAAATATGTAAATAAATTGGGTAATAAATTATTTAATTATAGAGGAGTTGCACAGAATTTAGACTCATATTTGATTTTGCCTTGAGAGTGTAGGAATTATCAATATTCATCCTATTACGATAAAAATACACAACATATAGTTACGGGTGACCTTCATTTCATATCCAACGATGATTTGAAACAATTAATGAAGTTTGACACTAAATTTACAGTCCACAAGAAGATGAATTTAAAATAAAAACCTTTCAGCGTATTTAAATCTGAAATACATATGTTCATACTTGGTTTAAGTTACAAATTCAATAGACATACCCTCCTTTTCAAAGAATGGAAATTTAAAATTTGGATTATTTTAAATCGTTTCAAATAAAATATATGAATGATTCTTCTACTTAAACTTACCATAAATTAAATACAGATGTAGAGAGAGACATATGGAAATTTAAAAATGCCTTTGTTTCTTGTTCAGTCGACAAAGCATCTAACAATTTTGCAATTATATGAAAAAGTTATTAGATAATATGGTATATACGGAGCTTAACCATAATGTCGTCTATAGTTGATATTAATCTACTATTCAAGCACTGATCAAGAAACATCAGGCCTTTTCAAAAATTGTTCAAATTCCTTTACCTAGATTACAAAATTTGTCATTTCCTTTTCTTTTCGTAGCACCAAAATTTCCTAAAATACCCATTACGTGCAGGTTTATTTGCAGTAATGTAAACAGTATTGGTAATGGATTTAAACGGAAAATTTGAAGAAATGCTAAGAAAGAAGATTTTGAGTATCCTAAAATTTAAGTATAAAGATAGTAACATGTAATGGATTATTTTGAACAGTTATGAAATTAGGAACGAATTATTTAACAAAAAATATATACAAAATATCCAAACATGCGATTTTGATAATCTTTTCACAAATATTCCTGTTCCAGGGTAAAAAGATATCCTATTAAATATTGTCGATTTAATTGTGGCTGATTTAGATTTTAATTTATTTAAATTATTATGCAAATTTTGTTTATATAACAACTATGTTTATACACGTTCAAATATCTATTTACAGAATAATGAGAAGGAGTGGAACAAGTCATTCTTCAACGACTGCTAATCTATTTTTTTATGAATTTAAATTTTGTAGTGTCAATATCGATGTTAATTTTATAGCTATTCTATGCAAATATTGACGATTTAATCATTTTGAACTGTGATCGTGATTTTTTGGAGATATCATCTGAAATTTATCCTAATATCCTAATCTTGATTTTAAAAAAATTGTACAGCTGATTATCTTAATTTTAAAATCCGCATTTCAAATGATATACATATTTCAATCTGCAATAAACTGCATAACATTAGTTTTGAGGTTAACCAATTAGTTAACTGGAGTTCAAATATGCATAAACGCGTTTACATCAATATAATCATAGGTCAGATTTACAGACATGGAACGAATATGGACGGATTATGGAACATTGGATGTTAGCTATTTTTTTACGGCTGTGTGGGCCAGTTTTGGGTAAAAAATGATATTGCTGTTTCGGAATATATTATAAATCTTTTCAAATTAGCTATATCTTCAGATTGGGAGATGTGCAATTTATTGTGGCATCGGGTCCGATGGGGAGTGTTTGCGATATGCTTCAAATTGTTTTTGTGCATTTGATTAATGCATTTCGACTTTCTGGCCGAAACCATCGCCATTACAGCATAATACTTTGTTGTGTATGGTATTTAGTCTGAAACATTGCTGTGCTTTTATAAAATACCCACTGTCGACGAGACCACAGCTTTTTAATTTTGTTTTTCTTGTTCTGATTGTATCTGTAAAAATGTCTTTGATGTTTGTTGTTTATTCTCCGTTTAATTATGGTGCGAAATTCTGGGTCTGCCTAATACATTTTATACATAATGTGCATATATATATATATATATATATATAGATAATGTTTATTACAAAAGTTACATTTTAGATTCATTAAACAATTGTTTTTTTTCACAAAGCATTTAATGATATTAAAATTGTATTAAAAATACTCAAATAACATATACCAGTTCAAATGGTACTAAGTATCATTTAAATGAAATGAAAGGATATAAATGAATGTTTAATCGAACATTTTAAAATCTGTAATCGAATAAGTCTATGTCAGAATATACCATATGGCCATTTTCAGATATACCTTATTTCTTTTATTCTTAGAAAACATTAACATACATTGTAAAAATTCGCACATTCATACAAATTATCTCTATTTCCGAACTAAAAGCATATATTATTGAGTATTGCAAATTAATATAATAATACTAATTTGCAAATAGTAAGGTGTTAGTTCGGAACGTAAGTACATTGTTTATTTTATAGAATGCGTTCGGGTACCGTTTATCGCACCGGTAAAAGAAAAAAAAAATGTAGAATCAACTGCTAATTTTGTTGCTATACTGTATGTTTAAAATGTGTTAGTAGTAAAACGATTTTACTTTCTTAAAAAATGAGTTTACCTTTATATGAAGTCACTGAGAAGCCCGTATTAATACGTTTACTAAGCTACAGGTTTCACAGCAATATCAGCAATATCTCAAATAATATAATTCTGTTGATTTAATGAATTTTTAATACATTGAACAATGATTAATACGCTGAAGGACTACATTTATATTCTAAATAATTTTTTTTTAATATATATAATGCAGAAAGAATCATATTTGTTTAGCATTTAAAACAACATTACAATTTTGCTCATTTGCAAGACTGTCAGAGGATATAAAAGCTATTTTAGAGAAAGTTTTCCTTTAGGACATAAATATTATTTCTGTAATTACCCCCACTAAACTAATTTTCTGCATATGCATATTGCTTCATAACACATTATTTGATATAAATGGCATTTCGTGATATTCTTAAATGGTCAATAATTTTCGTGAATAAAATATGTTTAGCAAATGAAACAGTTTCTAAGAGTTTAGCCATCGTTAGCTGCTATAAAAGAAATCTGCAAACAGCATTGAATATATAATAACATAGATAATTATTTTTTAGCTTTTCTGGAGATTTTAATTTAGTTAAACAAAACATTAATTACTTTACCTGTGTCTAATTTTTATTGGTTAGTAATTATTACCTACAGTTTTAGAAATGTTGTTATAACTGGAGAAAATATCAGTATTTATAAATATCTATATTAAATAATAATAGTACGTAAAACTAATACTTTCATTTTAAATAAACAAAATTAATATTGAGAGAAATGTTTAGCTATATATCATTCGGTAGATGAAGTGATAGACAACTAAGCATCTTAATACAACATTTATTCTCATCATTCTAAAAAAAAAAAAACTTTAAATTAGGTCAAACTCACTATGTACCAAATTTATTATTTTGTGTATTTATATTTACTAATGAGCAAATACCATAAGGAAAATATTTTTAAAACCTAAATATTACAAAATGTCTCAACATATATTAAAAAAAAAAAAAAAAAAAAAAAAAAAACTTGTGGAATGTAAAATACAAATAAATATCCCTTTTAAATAACTAGTTAAAATCATACATATTTTCATCTGTTCTTAATTTTAACGTCAAAAATGTATATATATATATATATATATATATATATATATATATAAAGGAAATCATTTTTTTTCCAGTGACTTTGTCAAATCACTTTCAAAAATATTTCAAGCTTCCAAAGAATATATTTTTAAAAGGATTGTAAATATATGTCAGTAACATAAGGTCTTTGATGTGTCTCTTTTATATTCCACTCAAAATGTCTCCTAAATGAAATAGAAGATGGAAGATGATATATACTAAATCAAAAATGTGGGACAATTGAGGAACATAAAATTCAGAATTTAGAAATTTAGATATAACTTTAAATGGATTTTTTTTTCTTTAACTATATAATGAAAGTGTCGATTAGAAAATTTAAGTCATGGTAAAATATTAACTGCACTGAGCACATTAAACAAGAGAAAGTAATAATTATAACAAATGTAAACGCCAAATAGTATTTTAAAGACTAAATGGTGTTTTGTTATTCACAATAAAAAATACATTAAAACCCGATTACATTCAAACATGTTAATACTTATCATCAGGTTTAAAACCATAATGGCAGGGGGTTGAGTCCTTTATGACAGACGTACTGATCCAAACCTCAAAGTGGAAAACGTTCTCATGCTGTCAAAGTGTTCAAAAGTTCAACAGAGGTGGGAGGTTTCAGACTAGTATCAGTATACCATGCCAATTTTTTGGAATGATGTACGATAACGTACTGTTTCCGGTATAATTAGCAAGATGTAGAATTTCCATTGACTCAATAATTATTACATTTTTATAACTTAATTCCTTTAGCATTTTAACGCCTTTAAAATTAACGATAACTTGTGAGATTTAGTTTAGAAATAGCTTTTCGACGCCAGTTAAGCTTGATATATGTGATATGTTCTATTAAGCGCTCTTTACATCTCCCTATTGTCATACCGACATAATCTGTTTTCCTTTTACTTCACAGAAAATGTCGCAGATATCAAGCTTAACCTGTGTCGAACAGCCATTTTTAAACCAAATCAGGAGCAATCTATTATTATGAATTTGGAAGCTAAAATAATAAAGATATTATGAAGTTATCAAAAATTAATAATTATGAAGTCAGTAGCAATTTTTCGTCGTGATTAGTATACTTGTAACGATAACGTATCATACCTCAGTCCAAAAACTTGGTATAGTGTACTGAGAATACCACGAACCCTCCCATTTCGAATGAATTTTGGAACAGCCCGACAACATAGACCCCCTTTTTTCACTTTGACGTTTGTATTAGCCCATCTAGTATAAAGGACTAAATGTCAGGCTTTAATCGCTTTAACCTTATGATGAGCTTGAATATTTTTGAAAGTGATTGGCTTTAAAAGTATTTTATTTTGAATAAAAAGGACTTTTAAGTAATTAAAAATATATTTTACGTTTACATTATTTTAAATTGTGGGTGAATTTAGTGATTTTAAGAAATTTATATGATTTATATGAGTTTTTATTTAGAGAAAGCAATGTTTAGTAAGGAAGAATGGGGATACATGGGGTACATTGAACAACCTAAAGGAAAAACAAAGTTGACAACATTTTATACTTACTATTTCATAGTGAAATATACAACAGAAACTCTTAAACAGTTACAACAATATATTTTCTACTTTTCATTTTAAATAAAAATTGCACTTGTAAATATTTTGTTGTAAAATATTTAAATAGAATTCTTTTTCGTTTAATGAAGAATAAGGTTACTATACGAAAATACGACTACTGTTTCATATCAAATTAAGACAGATATATTTAGAGGAACATTTTATGTTTTTCTTGTTTTTACGAACATAATTGTAATTAAAAACTCAATTAACTGAGAATGAAATCACCCGGATATCGCAGAGAGAATTTCTCTTTAAATTATTATATTTACGCATTATTTGGCACATACTAGATAGTTTTAATTGAAACTTTTGATAGATATATTTATGTATATAATGTCATTCTGCACAATAAATATTTTAAATGTTTTCATGAGTGTAAAGTGAATCATTTGATTTGGTTTCTGTTCCAGGGAAATATGACTAACGACTACGTGCCCTCTAAAGAAGAATGCATCAGTACACGTCAGTAGGGGAAAGCTGATCTGTTACCTACACCAACTGGAATCATCCAACGACTTGGTTAACAGCCAAAATATCAAATGCGAAAATTTAACGCAAATTTGTTCGTTTTCTCTCAATTGAAAATGAACATTTCCGTTTGTCCACCTGGGAAGGCACATTTACGTATTTATCATTAAACGAGTATAAAAAGAAAAAGGTTTTTTTTTCCAGAACATATATGATTTCCATAAAAAGGAAGACATACAATTACCACTATATATATTATTTCTTTTTACAGTTTACATATATAATTTTGAAAAGGAATATACTTTTTAATTTTATACTCCAAAAAAAAATGTATAAATATATTTAAAAATTATATGGATCTGTTTAAAAAAATAAATATTTTATAACTATAAAATTACAGTGAAACCTCTCTAAGGAAACCACCCATTAGACCGTAAAAAATTAGGTTTTTCAGAGAGGTGTTCTCTGAGTAGAGGTGATGGGTAAAGCAAAGTCCCATGAAATACGCCCAATAAGAAAAAATATTATTGAATTAGTTTCATGTCCATACAGCTTTAAAGAAGGAATTAATTGTAGTTTGCTTTGATTTTAACAATTTATCTTTAACAATTTCATAGTTGCCAACCTCCCGATTTTTTTCATACCAATATTTTTATGCAAAATTTCTTGCTTTATGCAATCGCACAATTTACGCAATTAAATAAATAGAACATTTTTGTAAGATTTTACTGGTATCCAAAAAATCGGGAGGTTGGCAACTATGCAATTTTTATTTCTAAACATTCTTTGATCTCTTTAAACAAATTATTTATTTTAGTATCATCTCTAACAGGTATTGAACTTTCTATCAATCTATTGATTTCAAAAGTGTTTCTTGACATGAAATGGAAGCTTTAACTGGCAGAAGCTCATCCTCTGAATTAAAATGGGCTAAATCTTAGCTTTGTCGAGATTATCTACAATACGATTCTCCCAGCTTCAGATAAATCATCGTAACACTCAACAAGTTCCTCATTCTCATATGATTTGGGGTCATAATCAAATTTTTGTTGCGTTTGATAGCTAAATCACTTCATCTTCTAAGGCACTGTTATCATCAATGGATTTTTTTATGTACACATTGCTCACTCCACAAGTACTGAATTAATTGACAATTGTGTGTGTCTTTGCGTTATCCATGTACATTTTATCAATCGAATAGCAACTAGCACATTGATAGATTTCACAATGTAGGGCGCATTTTTGATCTCATCTATTAGCAAAATGAGCTTTTGTAAAACCAAATGTCTGTATTTTAGCTTGAAAACAATGAAAAATCCCCTCATCTAACGACTGAATTTTAGATATTGTGTTTGCAGGGAGAAATTGAAGTTTTACACTTTTCAGCTGTGCATCATACAAGTAACATGGAGCATTATCCAAAATAAGGACAATGTTTCTATCCTGTTTGGTCATCTCTTTGTGAAAGTCATGTAACCAATTTTCAAAAATGCTGGATGTCATCCACACGTTTCTGTTAGATTTCCAAATCACTCTTATTTTTCTCACATCAACATTTTTAAAACAATGAGATTTTTGAGCCTTCCATATTATGACTGGTATTTCTTTCTCTCCAGTGGCATTCCTACAAAGAGCCACCATAGTAAGTCATTGTTTTGACCTGTTTTCCTCCTTTTGCTTCATCTGTTTTCTCCATAAGAATTTTAGTAGGCAAGACACGGAAGAATACTCCCGTGTCATCCAGATTATAAATGTCACAATCTGAATATCCTGGAAATACTGGATCAATTGAAAATGAGATTTCCACTCCACTAACACCTCTTCATCTACATCGGCCGATTCTCCACAAATAGATTTGAAGAAAATGTTGTTTCTGTGAAAAAACTTTTCCAGCTACCCATTGCTTCCACACAAATCTTTTTCCCCTATAGTTTTTGCAATTTAAATGGGTTTCTCTCTTAACAAAGTTCATCTCATTGGGATATTTTTTTGACCCCACACATTTAAACCACTAGATTACAGCTTCGTTAAGCTCGCTAAATTTTTCCTTCCTTTTTCTTTTAATTCTTCAAGATTTGAATTCCTCATACTCTAGTAACAGAAAAGCTATATTTTTAATGTATTGTTTATTTGAGTTTTGCTACAATTAAAATGTGCCGCCAATTTCTTCTTTGATGTCCCATTCTCCTGTGGTCTTAGCACTTTCACTTTGTTTTCCAAAGTTAACACAATTCTCTTAAATCATCTAAATTGGTATACTAAACGCACAGCAAGAAAAACATGATATGCACTTCAATGAGAATATGCACTGTGTTATAACTTCCGCTGTTAAACAAAACTGATGCGATAAAAACAAGTGGCAATCTTTCCAAGAAAAGCAATAAAATTGAGATAAACTGGAATCTGCACCACCAACCCGCCCCCCACACACACACTCGAAAAAGACTCCTGCACTTTACAGGTGTCTTTTTTCTCAGCCAATTTCAAAAAAGAGGACAATAGCCCTTCTCCCATTAACACCTACTGTCCCTCCGTAAACATAGTGACATTAAACGCGGTAATGCCCGAGAACAAGCTTTTCTCTCTTAAATGGGGGAAGAGATGAACTTGATTCACCAGGTCTAAGGAAGTAGACTTTGCTGAGCGTGTTTTCCGAAGAGAAGTGGAATTTCGAGATTTTCCCTTTGCAAAGGAAAGTAACCCTACTCTTCGACTGAAAAGTGGTCTTTCAGGGAGGGAGACTGGAAATAGTGGCCCTTTAATTGAGAAAGATTAACATCGAGCCTATAGCCAAAAATTATAGACCATAAAAAGGCGGTCTTTATGAGAAGTTGTCTTTCAGGGAGGTTTCACTGTATATAAATAAAGTGAAACAAATTGTTTGTTATATTTGTTATCATTTTAATACTTTTAACAGTGTTTTAAAATGTTTATGAATTCTTTTTGTCTGTCTGTCGGTGCTCACTTAAATTTAGTTGAATTGCAATGAAATTCATAAATGTTATTGAATATCACTCTGCCATATTCGGTATTGAAAATGAAGTGTGAAGCACCTTACGGTTCATTTACATGGGCACTAAAATATATTACGTTACATTACGGTGCATGTGAAAGATCGTTTGCAGGGTATCTTAATGGTATAACACTATTTCAAACATTCTGAAATTTATATATAAAATAGAGGTATACTACATACACGGTGTTTACTGTAAAATATCACATGCGGAGAATTTATCTTTCTTTCACAGGCACACACAAAACAATTTTGCTTCGGAAAAAATTGAACAATAATTGATTTTTATAATAATATTACTTGGTGTGTATAAATTCTATAGACCATTTACAAGCCTCCACAAAATTTCTCAAGTATTCACGGAAATTAACGTTTATTCATAGAAATTGCTGAATGGAAAATTGTAAATTTGCTATTCATTTATCCGATCTAACATTAAGCATACTATGCAGTATGTGTACAAATCTGTAGTTCATATTCAGGGCTGCAGAAAAGAACCATATATATATTTATTTATTTACACTAATGCAGAATGTGGGATACATAAATTGAATACAATAGTTAACACATTACAAAATTGTTAATTAAATCAAAGTTTAATTGTGTAATATTTCAGTGATATTAGATTATGATATTAAGTGATATTAAGATTTTTTTCTAAACATATAAGATTATACACTATATTCCCATAATAACATATTGCATCTTTTATATAATACCTTAAAATTAAAATTAAAATCCCAAATTTAATAACATAGTTAAACCTTATGTAGGCAGTTTGAATATACTTCCCGTTTAGTTTTAATTTTTTATTGCCAGAAATGTGTCATATTATTTAAAAATAAATATATTTCGCTTATATATAACAGCCGGTTGGTTGGTTGGTTGTGTTTATGGCGGCCAATTATCAGCACGAGGGATATAGGCCCTAATTGGAGGGGGAGTGCCCTCCGTAAAGGTCTTTCTAATGGAACCTAACCCGTATTTACGCTTAGAAAACCAAGTTTCGAAGAAAACCCCGAAAACTACAAACGATTAGGCCTACGGGAGCGTTTGGGATCGAACCCAGCACCTCCCGTCTACCAGCTTCGGAAGCATAACATCTCGGCTACTGGTGGGGCACATATCACGCGGAGAATTTTTTTTTTTTTTTTTTTTTTTTTTTTTTTTTTTTTATTTGTTGATTCTGGTGGAAGATAATAAATTCAACGTTTCAGCAAGAGAAATGATTTGCCCGTGTAAGGGTTAAAATTCTAATTCCAAAAATTTTTACGAAATTGTGTTCTATCATATTAAAGTCATTTATAAAAGAAGAACGAAAATTAAATTGTTTTAACCTGCACTGTAAAAAAAAAAAAAAAAAAAAAAAAAAAAAAAATCTGTCAAGTTACTAAACTTTTTCTAGGAAACTTGGATACCTAAAACGTTTCATGTAACGACAAAAAAAATCATGTAACTAATGCACGTTTGCGCCGTAAATAAATAAAAAAAACTGTAAGGTTACTAATAATAATTTAGAAAACTGGAATGGGTAAAACTTTTTATGTAACTAGAACCCGGGTTACAGATATCATATTAGTAAGATTACTGTAATTTTAGTAGATTCTTTTGTAAAGCTACAGATTTCTGCAGCTTTACAAAAACCATTTTTGTAGATTTATACTATTTCTTGTACAGTGTACTGATAAAATTTTAGTAAGCATATAGATTTCTTTAACTTTACATCTGTAGAATTACAATTCCGTTTTCTTTTTTTTTTTCTTTTTTAACAGCGTGTACATTTAAGAAATGAAAAAAAAATTATATTTCTGACAACTGTTAGATATTTGGATGTTTTCTACTGTCATGCACTCTAGTTCCACTTAATTTTCTATTTAACATCGTTTTGTTTAATATTAAAAATATAATTATATCCCAAGTTAGAAATAGGTATGGAAATAGGTATTGATTGAAAAATCAAGAAATTGTATATTTTTGTGGAACACTGCTATTATTTTGTTTTGCTCGACATAACACACATATTTCTTTTTTCGGACAGAATGAGAGTAAAGGAGACATTATAAAATAATCTTTTACGGAAAACAAATATTTACTAAACTTCTAATTTCCATTATTTATTAAGGACTAAATTAGTAGATAAATCACGCATAATAAACAACTTATTTTCAGTTGAAGTTCTAAATTAGGCTAAATATTTCTGATTGCTTAACAATTATCAAGATACAATATTAATCTTTGCACTTAGAAGATATTTCGTTTGACATAAACATGTTATTACTATGGACATTTTAAATTATATTAAATAATTCCGATTCGTCATTATTTTAATAAAATATTCATTTCTGCGTTCTAATTCGAATGCCTGGGAGGTAGAATGTCAAAAATAGTCTGTCACATACAATGCATTGAGAAAATTCCTAATCGCGAAATGCATTAATTAATGTATTTGGGCCAAAGAATTTGCTTATACATGATATTTTTAAATTTCTGTAGGCATTATCGGGGTGCGCATGTTGAAATTATAACAAGAAATAAAGTATTTAATAGTAAATATATAATTAAATTTAACGAGCTTAAATTTTGACATCAAAATATCATTTTAAAGACTTCTTCAATGTTCACATGTTTATATTAACAGGACTCTTTCCTTGTTTAATTTGGATCTTAAACACATACTTGCTAATGTGTTAAAAACTAATTTATGTAATTATACACGATTTTTTATGTAAAGCTATTAATTTATATTTCATAGGCTTCACAGTTATATTTAATCGAAAAAGAATGTTTAGGCAACTGTACGTTTAGGTTATATATATATATATATATATATATATATATATATTATTATTATTATTAATTTTACAGTTATAGTAAAACAGTCATTCGATTGAAAATATACTTTTCCATATGTAGTAAAAAATAAAACAATTGCGTAAGAGGAAAAAATGGTAAATGTAATTTAAAATAGTTAAAAAGTAATTTGTGGTTTTAAGGCAAACATTTTGGTAATAAATCAACATAATCGGAATTGAAAATCCGTTTCAGAACGAAGGCGATTATGAACGCACCACATTGCAAGATTAGGAAAGAGTTAAATTTTATCCAAATTTGATTTCAAACAAATTTTAGACATCCATGTGTAACTTTAATAACAAATAATATAAGGTGAAGAAAGATAAGGATAATCACAAGACTAATGTAATGCCTGACTTGCTATTAAATGAAAAAACATTTTTTTAACCAATGAATCAGTTTGCTTCCTTTTTTTCAGCCATATTTTCACATCATTTGAGTGGGAGCATTTAAATAATACAAATTTGTGGAACAGATTTTTTCTGTTGTGCGTGCACCTACATAGATTTAGGATTTACATACGAAGCCCTTTGATTGGATCTACATTTTTCCCCAGAGCCCTTGTGCCTTGCGCCAAGATACTGTCTGACTTCTACAAACAAGTGGTTTACGACCGGCGCTACGGCCATCTGTCATGGCATGAAATAGTCTTTCATGTTTTGTGATATAACGTCACTGGGCATTCAACTTCTTGATGAATGATCTCCGTTTTAAGTTTTTAGATCAGAGGTGGACATACATTCGGGAAATTAAATCAGTTTTTAGGCTTTTATATTATTTCCTGTTAAGAAATTTATCTGAATATTTAAATTTACAATGTTCAATAAAATGTCTGTGTAAATATTTTTTCTTAGATGTAAGAAACACAATTAAATATTTTCTAACGATCGCCCTATAGAGCTACAAGATATTAATGTTAAGAGAAACTCTGAAATTGACTCTTTATAATATATTTAATATCTTTAAAGCTAATTATTGAAATATTATAATTTAAATTTAAGTTACATATTCGCCATTTCCTCTGCGTGTAAAATAAAGCGGATACTATTAGAAAATTTCAAAATTGTATTCTTTTCACATTAGAAAAATTAAATTAATATTTACATTTTCTTATTTCAATAATGAAACAGTATGCCTGGATGCAATACTAGTCTCAGATAATCTTTACTACTGCCATGTGTTGGAATTATTCGCGTATTATTTTCTGGAAACAATATATATGTATGTATATGTATGATTTGTAATTATATATTATCATTCAAATTTCTATGCTGCTGATGCACAAGTCATTATGAATGATCACTATTTGTTATTTTATTTTTCGAATTGAAAGAATTCCTTTTGAAACGCAAATTCTTTTGAGTGGTATCTTTTATATATCTTATAAATATATAATTTCTGTTAGATACATGTTTTTGCAACATTAGCAAACAATTAAAAAAACATATATGCGCTGGATTTATTGCTGCAATTGCGCAAAAACTTACTGTGTTATTGTATGATTTCTACTATTGTAGTTACTTGATACCTATATTTAAGAAATTCCATTTTATGCTGCATGTTTGTCATCTTTCATGGCCTATGTTAAACTTCATTTCAACATTATCATATTCGCTGCTGTTCATTAGTTATCAATATTTTTTTTAAATTATTATTCTGTATTACTAGTTAAAGGTTTCATCTTTATTTTGTATAATGCCTGTTTTATGAATTGTAGCTAAATTTATTAATTTAATTTTAGTAATTGGAATAGATGATGATTTTTAATTATATAATGGTTATATATTATATATATATATATATATATATATATATATATATATATATATATATATATATATATATATATATACTAAAACAAATTGATATCAGATTTCTATAAAATAGAATATCGCTAAATGTAATGGCACTAATTTTATTTTCATGCAGGTTTCACTGCGGAATAAAAGCAATTATTTGCATTCAAAATTTATTTGCATTGAAATTACACCAACGTATCTAAGTCGGAAAAAACATGATGATAACATGCATCGAAAGCCAGTACACTGTAAAAAAAACTGTAAATTTACTAAAGTTTTTCTAGGAAACTGGGATCCCTAGAGCTTTTTATGTAACGGCAACAACAAAAATTCCTGTAACAGCGTTAGTTACAGGAATTTTTCTTGTTGCCGTTACATAAAAAGTTCTAGGAATCCCAGTTTCCTAGAAAAACTTTAGTAACTTTACAGTTTTTTTTTTTTTTTTTTTTTTTTTTTTTTTTTTTTTTTTTTTTACAGTGTACAATGATTAAGCTGTATTTCAATGCATTCAAGAAAATATTTTGAGTTTAATCAAATTTCGAAATGTCTAACAATTTTTTGCCCTATTTTTTTTTTACTGCAGGTTATAGTTCGAAATAAATGCTACTTAAAAAACTTCGTTGCATTAGAATGCCAACTACCTTAGAAATTTTGTAGAAACAGGATGTTATTTTTCGATACCCATTTGTAACTTCCTGTGTCTGAGCTAACGTTTAATGAATTCTGGAAAGTATTTCGAGTATAATAGAACTGCGAAATGTTCAGTGTTGCGCAAATCGAGCTTAAACTTTTATCTTAAAAAAAATATATATATAAATAAATAGAACTCCGTCATTATAATGCAATTAAGTGCACTATTTTCATGCTATGTATTTTTTATATTTTTATTTTACAGCTTGAAGGCATCTGATTTCCAGACATAAAAGTCTCAAAAGGTCTTACAGAAAATATTTTACTCCTTTGTTTTTCATCCAAATCGATTAAACATGCAGCAAATTTATTCGGAATACTATGACATTTTTGTTATTCTAGTTTTTGTTTTTAATTTTGCCTTAATTTTAAAGGACATAGATATTTTTTTTTTTTTTTTTTTTTTTTTTAGTTTAGGGTAAATTGCTTCCTTAAACTTATTTATTGTATTAAAAAAACACAATAAAAAACAAAAAAATGTATTCAGACAATACACCATAAAGTAACAAAATAATATATTTTTTCCTTTTTTTTTATATTTCAAATGATTTTAAAAAAGAAGCATTTTTTAATAATACATACTTGTAATAAACATTTGACGTTAAATCATTTTTTAATAAAAACACAAACTATTATATAGGTAGTGCACTAAACCTTTTTTTTATTTATGATGCAACTTAAATTTCATTTAACATACGTTCTAATGTCTTATTTTCCCTTTTTGTTATCTTTAATTTAATTTAATGTAACCAAA
Organism: Maratus speciosus; assembly: GCA_963932465.1. Taxonomy (NCBI): domain Eukaryota; kingdom Metazoa; phylum Arthropoda; class Arachnida; order Araneae; family Salticidae; genus Maratus; species Maratus speciosus. Next base: position 536,070,935 of record OZ010786.1, on the reverse strand, counting down.
CCTAATTTTAATTGTAATCGATCAAAGTAGTATTTTAGGTAAACTATATTTTATTCTTAGATAATATGAGAAAAGCAGATATGGAATTTAATAACTGGCATAAGAATTTCTTCATATAATGAAATAAAAAGGCATTAACGTAGTATATTAGATAGCGTTAATTATATTTTCAGTTATCTTTGATTTTTATTCTTTATATATACTTTATACAGTTACGTTAAATTCTGTATCAAGCGAAAATAAAATGCTAAATAAGGAATTGTTTCTGTTTAAGAGTTCATAGAAAATAAGTAAATACATCACAAATAAAAAAGTTTATTATCAGAAAATCAATGTTAATCAAAACTGATAAATTTATGAATATTAAAGAACTTTGCTGAATTTTAAAATAATACGGGCATTAAGATATAATCTAATATTTCTACACAGTATAATTTCTGTTTTCTACTTTAATGTGTTTTATGAATTCAATAGAGAAAAAAACAATATTCTACATTATTTTGATGAAGAGATTTTTCCAATTTTGTAGGAGATAAAATGCATTTATTTATTAATGAAAGAGCTAATTTTCCATTTAACAAGAAAATATATAATATATAAGGAGAATATTTTATTACGAAAATAATGAAACAGTATGTCTGGATGCAATACGCGAAATTGTGCAAAGGCCTAAGAAAGAATACATGCATACAAAAGAAGCATTTGGAAAATTTCACTACTGTATTTAAAGGAAATGTTTGTATATATAATTTTGTTGTTAGGCTATATCGATAGATAACTGATATAATAAAACATCGCATGTACAAAGGATAAAGAATTTCGCACTCTCCACTAAAATTATTGAGGACAATTATTTCATGCAAAACAATAGGCATTGACCAGATTAGAACTGTTTAGTCGTTGTTGTTGCTACAATTGTATTTTTTGAGTTATTCTAAGATATTACTTATTAACGAATTAATCATATTTTATTTTAAAAAACAATATTTACTATATAATTAATTATAATCAAACATTCCTTCAAAAACTTAAGAGGGTCCAGGACACTAAATTCTTCAAATTATTGAATTTATATAATTTTTCATATAATTCTTGTTATTGCATAAAAAAAAAAATTCCTACTTAAAATGACGTTTAAATCATGTTTCTATCTTAATTAGAACAGAGAATATAATTTTTTTTCGTTTTGGTTTGTTTTCAAAATCTAGCTTTCAAGTAATGTTTCTCATGGAAACGACTTCTTGTGAAAGTGCGGTTTTCTTCTTGATGGGTTTTTTCACCATTTCTAGTATTTAAATTGTTATAAGTCAAGAACCGTTAAAGATAAATGGTTCAAACTCCAAAAATACCTTTTTTCAATTATTTAACTTTAATTTTGATTTAGCAAATTTGAAAAAAAAATATTTACTTTTGAAATTCTGATTTTTTTTTTTCAAGTTACATCATTTTCTTTTTAAATTTTACTTCAAATACTTTTAATCTTTTTAATTTATATTTTTGTAAATGCTGAATCAAAATTAAAACTTATATATTTCTGTTTAATTAACTAAAAAAAAAATTGCAATTCTAAAAATAACATTTTGATTTATAACGATTTTAAACTACCCCACTTTTTTAAGAAACTTTATTATTTTTTTTTAATTTATTGGAAGTTTTATCATGTGGTTTTGTTTACAAATGATGTAGTTAACAATGAAAAAAAAAATCAAAATTTTAACTCAATAAATAAAAATTATTTTTAAATGAGTCCCGGACCACCTATAGGAGAATATATTTTTTAATTTAATATTAGTGTCATAATATATTTTAAGATAAAATATACTGCGATCTTGAATCACATAGAATAAAAAGAGCCATTTTAATCAAACCATTTTTACGTTTGACGATATGCGTGAAAACGTCCCCTTGTTTACAAACATCATACTAGTAAAATTTAAAAAAAATGAAATTTCGTAAAATAAAGAAATTTTACGAGCATATGCAAAAAATTATGTAAAAAAAGTTGTGACACTTTAAAAAGATTAAATCCACTTTGTAATAACATGTCGCCTATAGATATAATGAAAGCACAAAGTAAAAACGATGTTTATGTGAATTAATAAATGAAATTTATTTTAATTATTTTAGATCGATAGATAATTGAGAACTATGAAAAAGCTCAAAACCACATCGGTTGTATTCCCAGTTCTTCCAAGCACAGACAAAGCAGAGACCAGTTTATCGAATACAGCAGCTTTTCAGTTGCAAGGCAACTCCACACCCCGTATAATAGTATTTTTTAACACATCTTAGATGAGCCTTGAAAAATGTATATCCGTCGTACAATATATGTACCATAATAGAAAAAAAAATAGAGAAAAAAAGTGAAAAAATGTCTTCAGCGCAAGGACAGGAGAAGGAGATGAAATGATTCAAAGAAAAACAAAAATGTAATTCAAAGAACTGAAAAACAACTAAAAAAAGATACAACAGGAATTAAAATTAGTATGATAGAAAAATAAAATTAAAGTTCGAATTGTTCAATATAACATATTGCTGTAGCCGAAATCAATAAGGACATGTAACAAGAAGTTATGTATAATCAACTGTCTTATAAATGGGACAATTTCATTGTCATGCAGTTAAATTAACAAAAAAAAAAATAAATATACGAATTATATCATTAATTTATAAGAAATTAAAGTAAAATAAATTGCAATATTAATTAGTAACTATTTTTTATAAAGTTAAAAAATGAAAAAAAAAAAAAAGAAATCTTAAATATTAGAAGAAGAGGACTATTCTCAATCACGCATTTTATCGTTTAACTTAAAAAAAATTATTTTAAATTGTTTATTACAGTGAAACCTCTTTGAACGGTTACCTCTAAACAACGACAACCTCCGAATACCGACCTCATACTGATGGAACGAAACACGTTCCATAGCATTAACATTAGTACGAACCTCTAATTAAGGAATTCTGAACAACGGCCGGTCAAAAGTCATGAGAAAAAAAATTAATAGCTCCTAAAACAATTTTATATTTATTTTCAAACTGAAATCTGAAGCCGGTCAAACAAATTTTACTTAATATGCCAACAAAATTCACCTTTTCTCTTAAACACTCAATCCTTTTCACAAAACTAGACTTAGAAAATGAAGAGATTAATAATGATGGGAAAAATTTAGATAATATTCTTAGATCGGCAGGTATTGCTAAAAAGAAGGTCGGTAAGTTTGTATGTCTAGACAAAGATTTGACATTTACTGTCACATTTAATTCATATAGCAAATGGTGGAAGATAGGAGAGAAAAAGAGAAAAGTGATGCGGAAGGGAAAATGGAAGATATTATAGAATCACCCAAAATTTTGAGTATTAATACGCATACAAAATTTTTGACGAACCTTCGTGAAATCTAAAATTTCGTATTGAATCATAATGATGATGAGTAAGTAGTACAGCAAAACAGCTCATACTATTATTTCTTTGGAGAAAGATATTTTCAGCAAAGAAAAAGAAAGCAACTGCAAATCATTGATTTTCAATGTATTAAAACAATAAGGATTATTTAAAATGAAATAACTACGTATTTCTATTTAAATTATGTAATTATGATTTTAAAAAAATGATACCTCTGAATAACACCCACCTCTGAAGAGCGGTCACTTTTCATTAGCCATACTGGTAACCGTTATTCAGAGGTTACACTGTATTTGTTTAATTGATATTATATAAGTGGGCTACTTTACGGATAATATGTGGCGGTGTACTGGAATCCACGTAATACGTAAAAAATCTCATGGATGTTTAGTAGTTTCATCTTTAAAGTGTCAATCTGCCCATTTATTTTTAAAATAAGAGAAAACGTCTGCAAAATTGCAAAACACCAGCTCTTATCCATAAAGCATATATAGAATGTGGTAATTCAGGATGTTAATGTATTAAATAATATCTTAAGGAAAAAATACCTTAGACTCCCATTTGATGATACGGAAAACCATTCAATAAATTGCGCATCTCTCTTTTACTATAATAGTTAATTTTTCTCAATAGTATAATTCGCTGGTAAATTAACTTGTTCCTGAAGAATACGTCAGTATTTAATTCCAATTTATTATTTTTAACTGATATCAATATCTTTTTTTAATCATTAAACGATAAATAGTGACAGTTTCCATTTATTTCATTTAAACATAAAAAGTAATTTTAACAGTCTTAGCCATTATTGACTGTTTTATGCAACCAATATTAAAAATATTTTGTTTTGAAGTATCATATATCATCACATAAATTTCCATTTTAAACATAAATATGAATCGCAACTTATGAAATACTGGGTGTTCCTGTATTTGAACATATGAGTAATTTATTAAGAAAGCTTAAATGCGTAGAAATATATCAAAATTAAGAATTTTTGTGATAACTTTAATTGAGCTAAATTTACTCCAACGTATCATTAATCTATTATTTTACAAAACGTTTTATTATCTTAAGGTGTAATCTTGAAATGTTTCCAAAATACATTTAATTATGTTTGATATTTATACGAAATAAAATCCTAGATTAAAATTTGCACTTTAAGTCACACATGGAAAAAAAAATCCCTAAAAAATACATCTATGACCACAGAGCAACGCAAAAAAATTGCTAATAAGACTTTTAAAAAAATATATATATATATATAAATAATACAGAGTAGTCCTTAACAGTAAATAAAACAAAAGTACATACCAAGTTCACTTTTAAAATAACGCGATAATAATCTTTTCAGAGTTGTCAGGTAAAGCAAAAGAAAAAATACTACAAAAAATCCCACACTTTGTAACTCTTTATATATTAGCTTTAACAATTTTAACTGAAAAATTAAACATGAAGTAAACACAATTCAAACACGAAACTGCAGCCATAAAGTAATTTTTTTCAACATAAATTTTATGTTTTAAACACACTATCAAAAAGAATCACGTCAGAACACTAATACATGTTTAAGGTACAAACATGCTATGTTATGGTGATTTCTTTAACTTTATCGTAGCATAAGGATTAAATATATTTCTTAGTAGAATTGTTTTATATAAAATGTTCGCTACCGGAATTTTCAGAAGTTTAAGATGTTTAGTATAGTTTTTAAAGAGATTTAAGAAAAAAACTTGAAAAATATTAAGTTGGAGAGTAAGACTTTCTTTTAATTCTCAGATAGATTTGTAGTGTGTTCAATTATTTTTGTATTCAATTTTTTCCATCGATAACCATTATTGCGCTTTTTATTTATTTAATGTTAAAATTTGTGTTGTAGTATAAAGACAACATTCTAAAATTAGTATCGGGCTAATTTTACACTATCTCATTTTACATAAAACTGTATTTAGAGCAAATGTATGTAAAACTTGCTTTTGATACATATCAGGTCACGCATATGAAATATTTTTCAGTTATGCTTTTTAATAAATTGAAAATTAATGGAATTAGAAATGCATCATAAAAATTAATTTCAAATGGTAAAACTACTTTTTCTTTGACATGTATTCTGATTTTAGCATGTGTAATGCTGTTTATCAGAGATTCCATAGTTCACATACAATTTGTCTTGTTATCTGAATGCATTTATTTTATGACATGTATTGTAGAAAAATTTAAATGTAATACATAATGCATTAGTTATAATTTAAAATATAAAATTCTTATATGTGACCCAATCTACAAGAAATATTCATAAATGATAGAAAAATCAACTGATATATATATATTTTTATTAGAAAATCAATATCAAGATTAACACTAATAAAATTTTCGATTGCATCAACATAAGTTTATATAATTGACCAACATACATATGGACTGTCTTGTTGTAGAAAATATAAGAAAATATTTACTTCTATTAAAAATATATATATATTTTAAACAGCATGCTATAATTTTTTGAGAAAATTTGAGATTCCTACATTTTTAAAAGAAAAAAAAGGTACCTTGAATGACTGATACGCTTTTTACATAAATAAATTTATTTTCATTGATAATTTAAAAAAAATGATTTCGGATGTCTCTATTTTTTTATTGAATTTTAATAAATTTAGAAGAAACTTACTTATGCAATCTAACTGCTTTGCAGACATTTTAAAATTGACTTCATGCTTCATTACAAAACAGAAAAGCGCACTCATATGATGCCATTGTTTCATAAACAAACTTATATTCGGATGGCTCTTTATATGTGTCTTTTCTCTATTTTTTTATTGAATTTTAATAAATTTAGAAGAAACTTACTTATGCAATCTAACTGCTTTGCAGACATTTTAAAATTGACTTCATGCTTCATTACAAAACAGAAAAGCGCATTCATATGATGCCATTGTTTCATAAACAAACTTATATTCGATGGTTCTTAATATGTGTCTTTTTTTAGCTGCAAATTTTACTTAACATTTTCCCCTTATGTATATCCCTATAAATATAAATTAAAAGAAAAATCTCCTGTTATAAAGCACGGTATATAAAAGAAAGGATTAAGAATATTCGGACCCCATGAACTGAAAAATTAACAATTTTCATGTCCCCGTAATGATAAAATATTTTTTTAAACTGATAAATACATTTATTAAATAATTATAGAATTACTTATTTAATTTTTAACACATTGATGACGGATAAACTGAATTCACTTTCTTTATTTGTCAACCGTTGGAGACGGGGTCACGTCAATTAATATTTTTGTGGATTGGAGGATGAAAAATTGTATTTCCGATACCGGGTATTTTCTAAGGATAAAAGATGAAGGTGTAATATAAGCATGATTACTTCTGATTGGCTTTGAGCTAGTTTTTAATATAATTACAGCGTATTAAAAAATACCAGAAGTAGAATTCTATATCCTCAAAATTTGCAGGAATTCAGGTTATATGCTTTTCATCATATAGTGTGAAAATGTGCTAAATAAAACGGAATTATAAATCAGAAGATTGTTGTAAATGACTATTTTTTCCATAACAAAAACCACAGAATTTTGTCTTGTTATTAACATTATTTTTGTTATTAAAAATTTATAACTGTTTTCAAAATTAATGTTGCATATTAGAAGTACTACTGTATATTAGTTGCTCAATTTTTATAATATAAAACAACTGCTTGTTATTTCCTCATATGCCCGTCGGCGTTGCCCATGTGAAAACACGTGGAGCGGGTATAATTAAACTTAAATACGATAAAATTTTGAAAGGTTAAGAGGGAGAAATGCATTTCTAAAAAATTCTCATATTTGAATTCGCATAACGCAGCTATAAATATCCTCATCTTTCGTTACACATTAATTTGAGAAATTCACTTTAGAATTCTTTATATTTATATGTAGAATCCGTGCATCCCACCGCTCCTTTTTTGCAGTTGGAAGCTCACTTCTTATTAAAAAAGTTAATACATTATTTTTTCTCAATCATACTGATTTGTAAAGATATACGAATTATTTTTCTTTCAAACTTATACAAAAAATGCTATTCGTATCCCCACCATGACAATTTTTTTTCACTTATTTGAAAAGGTAAATTCGTATAAACACGTGAAATCTTACAGCCAATTGTTCTACTCACAACTCGTTGTCGGAAAATTAATTTTATATCCACCCGTAGCGCCTATCGCGCTACTTGAACCGAACGACTTGATCCGAAAAACAGATTGGATCAAAATCCGTTGACTACATCTGCTACAGCGTTATATATATAGGAAAACTCTAGGATAGATGGCCTTAGTTTTTAATGATTGAAATAAAAATTCTTAGAATACAAATACAAGAGATATTGATTCATATTTAACATTCTTATACATATACTCATAATATTTTATGTAAAAATAATTAAATATTGAAAACAAAAAGTGTTAAACAGAATTGAAATTTAAATAGCAGATGGCCATCTTTCCTTAAAGCCGAGGAGAGATGGTCATCCAATACAAGAAAAAAAAGTTAATTTAAATAGCAAAAACATAACACATTTCATATAGTTAATCATGAAAAACATATAGCAATTTGTAAAGATGCAGTTATATGATGGAAAATGAGTGAAGAAATCTCGAATAAAAAAAAAAAAATGTAGTATAATTTCAAAACTTCACTTTTCGTAAATTCTTACCACATGCTTGGCAAGGATCTTGATACATTGTACATGTTTCGTGGAACCACATCAGGTACCTTATGAATTGTATCTATTATTTTTGCATGTGATATTATACTGTTTTGCACAACCAACTCAGTGATCCTAATCCAACTCTATTTACTCGGAATCTGTAGAATCTGATAGATTAATTGTGTTTCGTTTTCTTCGCTGAAACCTTGTTTGACTCACATAATCTGAAGGCTATCATGCTATAAAGATTTATTCTTAGAGTAGTTTTGAAATTTTTACATTAGTGTTCTTCTAACAGAAAATTCAATATCCTAAGTATGTATAGTTTTATTGAAACATATTTCTGTTATTTATTACCCATTAAAAACATTTCACTTTTTATAGCTAAAATTAGACAGAATATCTTTAAAAAAAGATGTTGCTTAATACACTATTTAAATGTGTACTTTAAGCTGTAAAACAGACCTTTTATCCGCATTTATCGTTCATGTATAATCTTCTCTACGTCCAATTTCCTATATGAAATATTTTCAGAAAACTTTAAAAATAAAAAAAGGGAGACATTTGAATCTTTATGTGACTTAAAAGAACGGAGAATGTTCAAGCTAAATACGATGCTTGTATATATTTTTGAAAACATACGTGAAAAGTTTCTATTGTAGCGTGTTTGAACACCTTCGGAAACGTATATAAATATATCTGTTTTTTTTTTTATATTTTATTCTTTCTTTAAGTTATATTTACAATGTTTTAAATGAATGCTATCCGCCAATGTTATGTTATCCGACATGTCTATGGAAAATTCATATTTGTCACAGCAGTTATAAATGATACCAGTCTTAGTTTTAAATAAATAATTACAAACAGTCTTGTAGCGACGCTATTAGAGCTAAAAACCCAAGAGCAATTACAAATAAATAATGTAATACAAATTTAGTATTTTAGTAACTAACATGTCTAGTTTCAAGTTGCTATCCCCTGAAGTATTACAAAAAACGAAAATTAGATCGTTTTTTGCTCCTTCACCCCCTTTGCGGTAGTGGCACCCACATGAAATACAGCCTATGTTGAAGCGAGGGCTGTCACCATCGTTTTCACTGCATAATATTTTAAATCGGCTCGGTATTTCCTGAGACTGCGTAGAAATCGCAATTTAGAAAGTTTTTGAAACGCTTTTCGCTCATTTTCACCAATTTTAAATTTCAATTTTTTAGGAAACATTCTTTGAGATCATTTGTATCTTACAAATAACTGCCCTGCCTAATTTCAGGATTCTAGGCCCTTCAGTAACACAAAAAATCGCATTTTATAACGTTTTTTGTTTCTGAAACCCCTAGGTGGTAGTGACACCGATATGAAATATAGCCCATGTTGGAGCAAGGACTGACATCATCAATTTCCAATGATTACTTATGAAATAAGTTGGGTATGTTCTGAGATTACTTCCTGAAATTGCGTAGAAATCGCCATTTAGAACGTTTTTCAGAACTCTTTTCGCTCATTTTCACCCCTTTTAAATTTCGAATGTTTTAAGAAATGTTCTTAGAGATCATTTATATCTTATAAGTAACTACCATTCCAAATTTCATGTTTCTAGGTCCTTCAGTAACACAAAAATTACATTTTCAAACTTTTTTTTTCTGCTACTGAACCCTATTTGGGGGCAATGACACCGACATAAAATATAGCTTATGTTGGAGCAAGTATTATCACTATCATTTTGATGCCACTATTTTTTAAATCGGTTCGGTACTTCCTGAGATTGTGTAAAAATCGTCATTTAGAACCTTTATAAGAACGCTTTTTGCGCATTTTCACCCCACTTTTAAATTTCGAATTTTATAAGAAATGTTCTTAGAGATCATTTATATCTTATAAGTTACCACTATTCCAAATTTCATGTTTCTAGACGCTTAAGTAACAGAAAAATCGCATTTTCGAACGATTTTTTGCTCCTGCACCCGCTTTAGGGGTAGTGGCACCGACATAAAATGTAGCCTATGATGGTGTACGGGTTGTCACCTTCATTTTGACACAATTATTTTTTAAATCGGTTTGGTACTTCTTGAGACTGCGTAAAAATCGCCATTTAGAACGTTTTTTAGAACGCTTTTTTCGCATTTTCACACCTTTTAAATTTCCGATTTTTTAATAAATGTACTTTGAGATCATTTATATCTAATAAGTAACTACCATGCCTAATTTCATGTATCTGGCCCTTCAGTAACACAAAAATCGCAATTTCGGACTATTTTTTGCTTCTGCACCCACTTTAGGGGTACTTGCAGAGACATAATAGCTTATGTTGGAGCAAGTGTTATCACTATCATTTTGATGCCACTATTTTTTAAATCGGTTCGGTACTTACTGAGATTGTGTAAAAATCGTCATTTAGAACCTTTATAAGAACGCTTTTTGCGCATTTTCACCCCCCTTTTAAATTTCGAATTTTATAAGAAATGTTCTTAGAGATCATTTATATCTTATAAGTTACCACTATTCCAAATTTCATGTTTCTAGGCGCTTAAGTAACAGAAAAATCGCATTTTCGAACGTTTTTTTTTTAAATTATTTATTTGCTCCTGCACCCCCTTTAAGGGTAGTGGCACCGACATAAAATGTAGCTTATGTTGGAGCAAGGGTTGTCACCATCATTTTACCGCCATTAGTTTTGAAATCGGTTTGGTACTTCTTCATATTGAGTAAAATTCGCCATTTAGAACGTTTTTTAGAATGCTTTTTGTGCATTTTCACCCCTTTTTAAATTTCGATTTTTTTAAGAAATGTTCTTAGAGATCATTTATATCTAATAAGTTACTACCATGCCAAATTTTATGTTTCTAGGCCCTTCAGTAACACAAAAATCGCAATTTCGAACGTTTTTTTTTCTCCTGCACCCCGTTTAGGAGTAGTAGCACCGACATAAATATATAGCCTGTGTTGGGGCAAGGGTTGTCACCATCATTTTGCTGCCATTAGTTTTGAAATCGGTTTGGTACTTGTTGATATTGCGTAAAATTCGCCATTTAGAACGTTTTTAGAATGCTTTTTGTACATTTTGACCCCTTTTAAATTTCGAATATTTTAAGAAATGTTCTTAGAGATCATTAGTATCTTACAAGTAACTACAATTCCAAATTTCATGTTTCTAGGCCTTTCAGTAACAAAAAATAGCATTTTTAGAACGTTTTTTGCTCCTGCACCCCCTTTTGGTCAGTGGCATGGACATAAGATATAGCCTATGTTCTTAGTTAGACTAACACTATCACTTTGATACCATTACTTTTGGAAACGGTTCGGTAGTTCCAGAGCTTACCTCCTACAAATAAACAATTTTTACCTCTTTATAATATGAGTATAGATATAGATAGGAAATTGGACGTAGAGAAGTTTGTACATGAACGATAAATGGGGGTAAAAGTTCTGTTTTACAGCTTAAAGTACACATTTAAATAGTTAAGCAACACATTTAAGCAACTTCTTTTTTTAAAGATTTTCTGTCTAATTTTAGCTATAAAAAGTGAAATGTTTTTAATGGGTAATAAATAACAGAAATATGTTTCAATAAATCTACACATACCTAGAATATTAAATTTTTTGTTAGAAGAACACTAATTTAAAAATTTCAAAACTACACTAAGAATAAAACTTTATAGCATAATAGCCTTCAGATTATGCGAGTCAAACAAGGTTTCATGCTTCATGATTTTTTTTTTAGATTTTTATCAAAATACTGCTTAAATGAAATTAAAACGTGGAAAATTATGTCACGCAAATAAGCAATTAGTTAAAAGCATACTTGCCAAATTCCAATTAAACTTCCGTAAAATGTGAGTTAATTTGACCCGTGAGTTCATTTAAACACATTTCTAACCAGAAAAGTTATTTCATGTATTATTATACTTTTAATACCATGATTCTGTATTAAATCTATTTGATTTTTTTTTTAATTTCTCGTTCGAAACGTGTTTAACCTGGGTCAATTTAACTCACATTTTACGGAAGTTTAGTCAAAAGGTGGAAAGTATGGTTAAAAGTATGTTTTATAACCTAAAATACAGGTTGCTTTAAACGTGTACTAAGTTTGTTAAAATTCTTTATCTTCTATTAAAACCTTAAAAAGAAAAAAAGTAAATATATTTAGATGTATAATAAATAAGAAAAAACCGACACAGATACCACTTCGATATATGTATTCAACACCTATCAATTGTCTGTGAAATATTCGGAATAAAATGTTTTAAAAATATGCCGGAAATATGCAATGAACTTTTTAAATCACAATATATGATTTCTTTAAATACAATGTATTTTTTCTTATTAGTGATTAAAAAGAATATCACTGATTTTTTATTTATTATTATTTAAGTAAGATTCATTTATGCATTTTTAGTTTCCCAAAATATCCTAAATTTTTAATTTAATGATGATTCAACAAGCATTACATCATTATTGTGTTTAGTTTAACAGGTGAAAAGTATGAAATTTTAAAATTGGATTTTTTTCTTAGAATTCATTTCAAATGTCTATATTTGAAGTTTATATATTAAATTTCCTATTTATGAATCCTTTATTATATAAAAAATATCATAGTTGATGATTCCATTTTCATAATTAAGTTGCGATGCGGAATCGATATTCGCAAAAAGTGGAGTTATTAGTATACTTTTGGTTTTGCATATACGCTACAGGAAAATACAAATTTTATATGCCAAACAATATTTTCGTTAAGAGATGTAATTGCATTTAGAAAATTCCATTTGTAAATGCATAAAAAATTAAAACTGTAATAGGTTGTAGAGATGTTTAAAAATATTAAATAACTAGTGTAAATGCCCGTCCTAGGACGGTGTGTAAAAATTGTGTTTTTCATTTAATTTTTTTAAAAAAAAGAGGAAAATAATTGTCAATATGGAAGCGCTTAGATGAGCAAATTTCGGCTTATTTATTTTCTAATAAACACATTATTAGCATTAACAATACTTTTGGGTAGACCAGGTTTTCTGGCTAATATAACATAAGAAAATTAAGAATTCTTAGAACAAAAGTTTAAGAAACGTGCAATAAAACCCCATAATTAACAAACTCTGCTGCAACTATTAAAATTTTTTGATGATTTGTTTGGTATAAATCTTGGTAAGTGTGTTGTATTTTTTGCAAAAAGCAAAAAAAAAAAAAAAAAAAAAAAAAAAAAAAAAAAAAAAAGATTTAGCAAAACTTTTAACGGCTGAATAAGCATGTGCACAACTTTTTGAGTTTAACTTAGTGAACATATAAATATTAAATGTACGCACAGAAGCTGGGGATCAGCAGTAAAAACATAGAATTTTCTTCAAAATGTTATTGCATCTAACAGCGATGTATAAGACACCCACCAAGTAAGAGTTTAGATGAGCAAGTTTAGTTTTTTATTTTCTAATAAACACACTTTTACGCATTTACAATACTTTTTTTGTAAAATTACAAAAAAGTGATAAAATATCTTTACTAAGTTTGACGATCGTTTCATCGCACAAACGGCAACATTTTCAAAATTTTGAATAAAAAGTGATAAAATATCTTTATTAAGATTGACGATCGTTTCGTCGCACAAACGGCGACATTTTCAAAATTTTGACAAAAAAGTGATAAAACATCCTTATTCAGATTGACGATCGTTTCATCGCACAAACGGCGACATTTTCAAAATGTCGCCGTCTGTGCGATGAAACGATAGTCAATCTTAATAAAGATATTTTATCACTTTTTATAGCATTATTTAGCTTTATCTGGAAATGTAATGTTTTCCCATGATCCTTTAAAGAAAATCACACGTTTTTTTTCACGATCCTTTAACGTTAATCGTGCTTTTTCCGCGACCCTTTGAATTTTTTTTTTTCGATCCTTAAAAAAATTTGTTTTTTTCCCGCGATCCTTTGGGGAAATTCACTTAATTTGGCACAGTTGGCACTCGCGTTTTTCTTGTATTTCTTCCGTTGTCCCTCCACAACCCCCCCCCCCATAAAAATGTCCACAAATTTTAATGGATTTTTGCCTAGATCCACGGGATAATAAAATTCAGGGCCAAAACAGCACAATTCCGCGGAAAAGTAACATGTCAGTAAAATGGATTTTGCAGGTTCAAGTCAGGTTCTCTGTATTATATAGTTTTGCGTTAATGGAATGAAAAAAAAAGAAAAAAAATTGAACAAATATTCAGCAAACAGGAATCTTGTAAATGCATGAATTTTGCCTATGATCACTGTGGATTATAAATGTATGTAGAGAAATTTCCAAATCGCTCTTGTGAAGGAAAAAAAAAAATTGAAAAATTCACCAATCGGTTACAGGGAATTCTTCAGTTAATCATGCAAAAAAAAAAAAAAAAAAAAAAAAAAAAAAAAAAAAAAAAAAAAAAAAAAAAAAATCGCAAAATTTGTCAGTCTATCGTTTAAAAAATCACAAAATTCATCAATCAGTCCCAGAGGAAAAAGAAAAATCAACAATTGGTTGTGAGGGAAAAATGAAATTTGTCACATAAAAAAATGAATTGAAAACTTCCTTTTGTTTAAATTTGTTAATATTTAAAATTATTTTAGTTAAAACATTGTGATTAAACATTCATTGTTTGATATCTGCTTTAAAAATTAATATTTGTCTCAGCCTTTCCAAGTATTAAGTTTTTCATGCTTAATTTCACATATAATTTTTTAAGAGAAATTTTAATGTATGAAGCTATAAGGTACACTGTCAAAATAATTACTGCTGGATTGGATATTAAAATATTTCTATCGTCATCGATATGTAAACAAAACAAAAGTACAAAAAATTTATTTCTGTTGATCTTTTCAGAAGGTATTCAGAAATTTTCAACTATGAAGCCATAAGGTACTATAAAAATAATTACTGATGCTGGATATTAAAACATTAAGAGATATTTCAAGAGAAATTGAACGGTTCGTAATATCTACATAACAATAGGGTTAAAGTTCCCACTTGTTAGATTAAATAGGCGGAAAATACAAAGAACACATTAAATCTAAGTAAATCAAAAGAAAAGTTAAAAATGGAATCCCAACAAATCAGATTTAAAAAACAAACAATAAATTAACAAAATATCTAATAATGTGTAATCCAAAAAAAATTGTAAACAGTAGACAGTAAAATCTCAGTATTGCTTTAGATCAATGAATACGCGTCGCGTGACGATATCTGTATACAGACAGGAATAATACGGAACTTCCATTGGAGATCAGTCTTAGCGCATGCGCTGTTTATCCGAAGTGGGAAGCTTCCTGGCCGAAAGATGATCACCGTACTTGATTTGCGTCATAGCTCCATGGTTTATATTTCAATTCGATGAATCAAGGGAATGACTCGCTATCGCTTGTTTACATTTTACGATAATGTATGTTTTTAACTCGTTTTCTGAAATTCCTTTTCAACTGCGCAAATCATTGAACGGCCATTAATTTTGAATCTTTTAAAGAAAATCTTGTTGAGCAGAAGGGATTTCAGATAGAAAAGATTTGTATTTAAGTAGATACGTTTTCTCTTACACATTTCAAATCGTAATTAAGCCTAACGTGGCTCCAGCTTATCGGAGAATGGTAAGATAGATGGGTACAACAACGGACGCATTACAATGTGAATTATAATATAGAGATTTTAATATTTGAAATGTTTTTGCACATTTTATTTAAATTGTGGAAAACATTTACATTTAAATTTATAGACACGTCATTATTTCTATTTATGTTTGAAAATAAAACTATAATCATTCTTAATACCTTAAGTACCACGATTCTTTGAAAATTAAAAAAAAAAATCTTAACAAATATATAAAAACACACACTCAATCTTATATTTTAGAGAAAAGCACGCAAAAATTCAATTATAATACATTTTCAAGATGTTGTGAAGCAAAGCTTTACGTTTTCCTTTCAACTTATTTCTATTTGCGTTATTCGGGAAAGAAAAACAAACACTGCAAGAAAAATAATTGAAAGAATTAATCAATCTTACAAGAATTCAGAGAATGCATGCTGTTATACATTTCTTTTAGCGCTATTTCTGCGTCATTGTTCTACTTATTTCCGTTCCATTCTGAAAAAAAAATGCAAGCAGTTACGCGTTAATGAAAAATACGCCATTACAGATATTTTCTTGACACATGTTACTGACAAAGGTAACAGGAAATTAGTCGAACATTTTCATGTCTTAAGAAAATTTTGAAGAAAGAATGTTTTCGTGTGTCTTCTTCTTTTTTTTTTTTATTAATAAGGATTGCAATAACTAATATGCATATTTCATTTTCAAAACTAGACTTTATTACAGGAAGAAAATTTTAAAGCTAATTTAAATAATTTGTATAAGAAAAAAAAAATCCTTTCTCTATCTGAATAGCTTTAAATGTATAAAAGAATACATTTATTTTGAACTAATTCAGACGTTTTAAATTTTGAGGTTTTTTTAAAAGAAATTTTTTTTATCTTAACATCATTGATTATGGAATATGAAATTAATGCGTCATTTTAAATGGGATTTTTTGGCGGTGTACTGAAATGTATTTCCGCTTCTGTCCTTTTTTAGTAATATCCTTTAAACAAAGTACGTTTTTCGTGTACATTAATCCTATATGAATCTTAAAATGTGATTTAAATTTATTATAGTTAATGTATATATAAAAAAATAACACACATATAAATGTACACATTATGTCCACTAAATTCGCTTGCCACCCTCATAACTTCGAAACGGCTGATGCTATATTCATAAAAGTGGTGTTTAGGTATAGTAAACTAGCTATGAGCAACTGAATGAAACCGCGGACGGCATTACCTGATGGAAAACTTCGGAGTTAGTTTTCTTATCCTGAAAACGGAAAGAGATAGGGAAAAATGCGATTCACAAAGTTCTAGAGCATCATCAATTTAGTACAAAAATGCACTTTGTGGAAATTAATGCGAATAATAGAACAATTATAACGAACATTTCTTTTTTTCGTTATTTCCTGCACTGTGACGTAACGAAACTTGAACGGAAGGATAAATGATTATGTTCCGGACAAATGTGCATCCAAATGTGCTTTGCAGCTGACGGTGAGAAGTTTGAACACCTCGAATAAAGATATATTGTTGTAACTATTTGTTTTTTTTTCCTTGTCAGATCGTTTTATTACGTCACTGTGTAGCAAATCACGAAAAATCAAATTCATATTTTAATCGTTCTATTCTTCGCATTAATGTCCACAAGGTATCTTTTCGTACTAAATCGATGTTCTAGAACTTTGTAAATCACCTTTTCCCCTATCTCTTTACTTTTCGAGATAGGAATGTTAACTCTACAGTTTTCATCCAGGAGGTGCTGTAGGCGGTTTCATTCAGTATCGCATGGCTACTTAACTATATATAGACACCATTTTTAGAAATATAGCAGCAGCCATTCCGACGTTAAGAGGTTGGCAAGGGGCCTTATTGTGAATACTGTGTAATTACACTCATGTCCAAAGTTAAGGTCACAAACACAAAATCTGTTAAAACTGATGAACTATCCACTATGTTGCCACGAAATTAGGCGCAGAGGTGTATTACAATGCGAAGATAAATATAGCAACATAACAATATGGAAAAGATTTTAATTGTGAATTAAGAAACAGGGTAAATCAAAAAGTGTTAAATCATGAATCAGAGATAAAGGATTTATCTCGGGAAAAGTTTGTCTAATATGGAGTGTGACCACCGTGCACTGCTGTACAAACCTCACAAATAGCTCTCATAATGTTTATGAGGGTTTCAATAAATGTTCGTGGCAACAAAGTCCATTCTTCCAAAAACGCGGCTTTCAAGTCCTGGTGAGTCCTGGGAGGGGTGTTACGCTGTGCAACGGCTCTTCCTATACAATCCCAAACATGTTCAATAGGATTGAGGTCCGGAGACCTCGAGAGCCAATTCATATGGCGAAAGTTTTCTACTTCAAGAAAATCATCAACAATGTGAACTCTGTGTGACTTCGCATTATCGTCCATGAACATGAAGATCGGGTCTAGAGTACCCGAGGAAAACCTCACATAGCCTTAAAAAAACTCACCCCTATAGCGATGTGCGTTGACAGCACCCGCATCCAAGACGTGCAGTGGTGTACAATTGCCCAAGATTATGCCGCCCCAGACAAGGATTCCTTTTGCCACTAAATATGTCGATTTCTTTTACGTAGGAGGGATGATATCGAGCTTCACGTTCTTTCCGGGTGAAGATTCGACGAGAATCACTCTGCGTGGTGAAACTCGACTCATGAATAAAAAGAACACGCCCCCATTCTTGTTGTGTCGAAGATTGATATTTTCGGCTCCACAATAACCGGGCCTCCTGTTTGATGCAGTGAAAGGAACACACAAGATTGGACGCCAGGCGTTAGGGATGAGCTCCTTGAGCCTATGTGATGTGGTTCCGGGGCTCTGTAGGCCCGATGCTTCATGCTTATGGACGATGATGCGAAGCCACACAGAGCTAACATTGTTGATGATTTTCTTGAAGAAGAGAATATTCGCGATATGAATTGGCCCTCGATTTCTCCGGACCTCAATCCTATTGAACATGTTTGGGATGGTTTAGAAAGAGCCATTTCACAGCGTAACCCCCCCCCCCCCCCAGGACCCACCAGGTCTTGAAAGCCGCGTTTTAGAAAGAATGGACTTTTTTGACACAAACATTTATTGACACCCTCATAAACAGTATGACAGCTCGTTGTGCGGCTTCTACAGCAGTGCACGTTGGTCACACTCCATATTAGACAGACTTTGCCCTACATAAAAGCTTCACCTCTGATTCACAGTTTGACGCTTTTTGATTTAACCTGTTTCTGAATTCACAATTAAAATCGTTTCCATATTGTTATATTGCTAAATTCTTTCTCACATTTTAATACACCTCTGTGCCAAATTTCGTGGCAACACAGCGAATAGTTCATCAGTTTTTACAGATTTTATGTTTGTGATCTTAATTTTGGACATGAGTGTATATATACAGTATGATATCGAATCCATGGTACAAACTTTAAGTGTTGCTACAGGACTATGTGACAATCATTGTACAGTAATGTTTGGGCGTAAGTGACTCGTTGAGGCACAAACACAGGAAATAGATATGAAAGGAAGTGTCTTTGAGGGTGTCCATGCAAATAGATATGTTTAGAATAAATGTTAAAAATTACTTCAACGAACAGTAATTCATGCCTCAAAGTATCGAGGGAGATATCGGCATTACAAATTTAAATATGCCGGGTACTTCGTGCACATGTGCAGCAGCAATCCCCCAATCTATCATGC
Source organism: Maratus speciosus (assembly GCA_963932465.1). NCBI lineage: Eukaryota > Metazoa > Arthropoda > Arachnida > Araneae > Salticidae > Maratus > Maratus speciosus. The sequence continues at coordinate 536,051,536 of OZ010786.1, read as the reverse complement.
TCTAAAAGTTTTATATCGGTAATTGCTCGCAACAGTGATGAATTGGGCTGGCACCCCCATCATGTTGAAACCACAGTCGATTACAATTTCGTTCGGAACATTTTGAAGTAGTTCTGTTAAATCCCCTTCCAGATAAAAAAAAACAATTATTCACTATATTCTTTGCGTGCTGGACCAGTACCTGGCCACCCTGCCCAGATAGCATTTTTAATTTTCAGAAAATTTGCAGCAGTCTTGCTTTGAAAACCTGCAAAGTTGCAGCAAGCTCAGCACGACAAGACTGAAAGTTCATAACAAGACTGCAGCAAGATAACGCAAAAGCCAAAGTCACCACACTTTAAACTTGCAGCTAACTTGTCGTGCAAGTTAAATTCATGTTGTATAAAATTTATTGCAAATTAACGGTAAATAAGTAATAAAAAAATACTGCCACCTTACAGCAATTTAGCAATCTTTCCACGCCCCACTATCTGTTTACGTTACATTATAGGTTTAACTTCTTCGGAGGGGTTCATAGACCTGACCAGGTCTATTCATGCGAACACACCGTCAGAAGATGCATGCGTCGTTTTTATCACCATAAACAAGTTAAGTTAATATTCGTACTTTACAACGTGAGCCTTTTTTGGTATTTGATAAGTATAGCGTTTAGAAAAAGCGGTGCCAACTGAATAAAATTTCTGCAATTTCAGCATATGCGCTGATTGTCTATTCTGTCAACAGAGGGATTTTTTGCTTTCGTCACTTTCGTGAATTAAAAACAACCTTGTTATCAGTTACACAACAAACTACTCAAGCAAGTAGGGGATGGTATACCTTGCGGGAAATTTGCTGCGAATTTCTCAATTCAAATTTGTCACAGCAAGATGATGTCAGAAAAACTTAAACTTGCTGCTAATGTTGATGCTATCCGGGAAATCTCCCGATTTACCGACCCTCGATTACTTTTTATGAGAACAACTGAAGAGTGTTGTTTATGCGACTCTATTAAGGATCTCATCGCTTGGATATCCGTTGCTGCTGCAGGTGTGCATGAAATACCTGGTATCTTTGAATCCGTACGCTAATCGACCCATCGACGCTGCCAGGAATGTACACTGTTCGTTAACACACTTTCTAACATTTATTTTTAACATAGCACTTGTCAATTACTCCTTCAATAAAAATTCCTTTAATGTCCTTTTCCTGTGTTTGTGCGCGTCACTTGTGCCCATTTACTCATATACAATAATTGATTGTTACAGTGTCCTGTAGAAATCATTAAAGTTTGTACCACGAATTCGGAATCACCCTGCAGATACACATAAAAACACAAACACTCATTTAATAGTTATACATATATATATTTATAACTATCAATAAAAATTTAAAAATATTTTCTTTTTACTCTAATGTACTTCCATTTACCTTTGAGAAACATTCGAAGTATGTGTTAAACAAACTGCTGTGAGTACATGATACTGCATAAACAGTTAAGTGAATTGTTGAAAAAACTGGTACATATAATATATAAAGCGGTACTTAAAAAAATATAACAAAGAAAATTAATAATTGTAATAAAATAAAAATATTTGCAATTTGTACGCATTGGATTGATATGTATGACATTTGTAGTTCGTTTACAAGGACACGTAAAAAATCAATTTTAAAAATATCTAAGTATTTTTAAAATTGTTTATTTAGATATTTCATTTTATTGTATATTATAATTAATTTTCTGAAAATTATTCTGTTTGCGATGCAAAGATTTTATATGTCCGCTGCATGGTTTTTAGCTTTTTTGTTTTACTTTGTTATAAGGAACCATTTGCTAATAAAGATAAATCTGAAAGTAGTAAGTTACATTCCTTATACAAATTAGTATGATAGGTATAATTTTTGAAAATTATTTAGACGATCATAAAAGTCATATGTATAACTCAAGTGCATATTTCCCATATACCATGATATAGAAATGAAAAGCAAAATCTACGTTCCATGCCACCATCGTTATACAATTTAAAAAGAACAACTTGATTTTAATAGACATTCTGGTTGACTAAATTTTTCTGACACCAAAGTCCATAGAGAAACAAAATTGGACATTTTCGATTATATCTTCTGGGAGAACTTTTTTTAAGAGATGAAAAAATTAATTTATTTGGACTAATAGTTTTCAATTCCATTGTAATATCGATTGCTGAAATGTTTTATGTTTAATATATATGCTAATGTACAAGCAAAAGTTTTGAAACATTGGTGTAGAAAATAATTACGCGGAATGAGACTTCTTTAAAACACAATCGTATAGAGTTTACGTGACGCTTTTGGAAATACTTAATCTCTCTTTTTCAGTTAAATAACTTGTGAGTTCAATTTTTTATGTATTATAGGGTGACTGAGCCAGTAGTTGAACAGATAAGGTCGGTGCTACGGTGGTTTTATAATATTTCCTTTGTTTTAAATTATAGAAGTAAACTAACATGATTGCTACAACCTTTGATGAACGTCCTGTAATAGGCAAAAATGAAATCTGCAGAAATTAATTAGCAACAAAAAAAAATTATAAGTAAATATTTTCTTGAATTACCATTTACCCAGTAATTGATCAATCGAAGAAATCAGTCGAAAATTCAAAAAATAATCTTTAATATAGCATGCTTAAGCTGTGATTAACAATAATTCATATAAAACTATTATTTGAAATAAGCAAGATGGAAGTGGATTATTTTAACTTAGCGTAATTATCTCCTACTAACCAAAAACTAAATTTTTACATTTTCTGATAAAAAAAAATATATATATATATACAAAATGGCTTCTCTTACAGCATGCAGCTGACAACAATGTAGCGACAAGTGCTCCAACATTCAAACAAAACATTATGTCTAATGCCAGATGTAAAAATCATTTCCGCGCTTGAAATGGTGCAATATTTCAAAAAGTTGATCAACTACTGGAGGGTATCAACTACTGGAGCAGTCACACTATTTTCAATTTTTCTCCTCATTACCGTGTACATTGTAGTTTGAATTTTTCACATTCATTTCATAATTATCTTTTAACCGTCTTCTATTATCCTCACCCGCTTCTCATTTTCCTCTCCACTCTTTCGTATTTCCTTTCAACCTTTCTTATAAACTCATAGAAGTAGGACATTTTTCACTTTCACACAGGCTTTCTCTACCTTCCCCCTCCTTCAGTTTAATGGATACGACCACCTGGGGGCTTCCTGAAGAGAATTTCCGGTCAATGTGTAGCAGTGAACATCGAGCGTCGAGTGTTTTTATCAGCCAATTCTCTTCTCCTTGACAATGGCTTAAGGTTAGCCGAAAGCACGTGGAGTAGTTTTTTATCATTTTAACATCTAGTGTTTTTATTTTTAAAAAACATTTGTATACATTTTATCACATCTATGTAGTACTGTGTTTAAATGAAACATTTTAAATTTTTCGATGTTTTTATAAAATAAATGTATGTTTTAATGTTTAAATTTTTTTAATTCCCATTTTTCTATTTAACTTATTCCGCGCCGTGCAAAGCTATATCTGTTCACTTGTAGGTTTCACTGCAATTGAAACATTGTTTAAATGAACATATTTCTACATTTATAATGCGGCTTTAAAACATTGAATAATGCTTAATTCTCGCAAGGTTTATATTTAAATACGTAATTAAGCTTTTTTACGTAATGTTGGAAAAATTCCCTTTTAATAGAATTTTTAAGAAAATACCGGGAAAACAACATTACAAGTTTTCCCTTGTTACTGGTCAGTCAGGGGTTAAAGAAAAATACTTTTATTTAACAAAAAGTATTGAATATTTTGGACTTATTTTATATCAAACTTTTTCAACGAAATGGTATTTTGAAAACCCTTCGTTATAAAAAAAAATAATTCCCTTAATAGCTTATAGGAAATTGAAATCATGAAATAAGTTTGATGAAACGTATATGTCATGAATTTTATATCTCCCCGGGTACGAATTGATAATCCAAAAACATTTTGGGACCCTATATTTCTTCTCAAATGTTTCGATTAGCAATATGTCGCACGTCTTCCAAACATAACTGAAACTGTATTTCATGCATATTTCTAGATTTTTGTAAAGATGTTTGTTATATTTCTTAAAGAATTAGAACCATTTTGGAATCATCTCAATACTGATGCTCGTAAAATATTTAATATAAGTTAGATTATCGTTTATGTTTTTTATATCCAACAATAATAATTGAATGTGCAACTATTTTGTTCAAATAATGAAAGAAAACGAATATTGTATAAATAATATCAATTCAAATCATCCTAAAAAGCATTAAAATTTTAATACACGTACTTTTAACACAATTATGTATACGAACTACGTAGTAACGAGATAACAATTTCTACAAAATGGGAGTTGTGTATTTCTTATTTGAAATGAAATATTTGAAATAAGTTATATCTAAAATTAAAACAAAATACTATGCATGGGAAAGAGAATGTTAATGGAGTTTGCCAGGAATATGCAGCAATGGAATGAACTTCACTTGCGCATGCGTAGTATTTCCTTTTCTTTTTACATAAGCTTTCTAATCCTGCAGGCATCTTCCCCCTTTGCAAATGAACGTGCGTGCGTTCGAACAATATCAGGGTTATATTAACTAATATCTTTATACGTTTTAACACATTTTAACAAAACATATGTATGTTTTCATGTTTACATTTTTTTTTTTTCAATTCCCATTTTTCTACTTAACTTACTCTGCGCCGTGCAAAGATATATCTGTTCACTTGTCGGTTTCACTGGAATTGGAGCATTATTTACATTAACATATTTCTACATTTATAATGCAGCTTTAAAATATTGAATAATGATTAACAATCGCAAGGCGTACATACATTCATATACGTAATTAAGTTTTTTTTTACGTAATGTTGGAAAAATTCCATTTTATTAGAATTTTTAAGAAAATAGCGGAAAAACAACATTAAAAGTTTGCCCTTTTTGCTGGCAGCCAGGTGTTAAAGAAAAATACTTTTATTTAACAAAAATTATTAAATATTTTACACTTACTTTACATGAAATTTTTTCAACGAAATGATATTTTGAAAACCCTTCATTATGCAAAAATAATTCCCTTAATAGCTTATAGGAAATTGAAATCATAAAATAGCTTTGATGAAACTTATGTCATGAATTTTATAACTCCCCGGGTAGGAATTGATAATTCAAAAACATTTTGGGACCCTATATTTCTTCTCAAATGTCTCGGTTATCAATATGTCGCACGTCTTCCAAAAATAACTTAAAATGAATTTCTTGCATATTTCTAGATATTTATAAAGATATCTGTTACATTTCTTTGAAAATTAGAACCATTTTCGAATAATTTCAATACTGATGCTCAAATAAGTAATTATTATGATTGTTTTTCATGTTCTTTATAACTAAGCAGAATAATTGAATGTGCAATTTCTCGCTCAAACAACTAAACAAAACGAATATTTTATGAATAATATCAATTCAAATCATCCTAAAAGGCTCTTTAAATTTTAATACATGCACTTTTAACACAATATATTATACGAACTACGTAATAATGAAATAGCAATTTCTACAAAATGGGAGATCTGTATTTCTTATTTGAAATGAACTATACAAAATAAGTTATTTCTGACAACGTGGCTTAATAAGGATTGTTCTCATGATATTATTTTTTAAATTAAAACCATGATTAGTGTAATTGTTTAAGAACCAGCAATGTGTTTGTTTCAAATTATGAATGTTATTATGTAGTGCAGACTTATTGGGAGTATAACTTACACTGCAACTTAGCGGTTTATTATATGATTAAAATGGAATAGGAAGCGAAGCATTTTTCGTACATTTTAAAAGAACATTGTGGACTTTTCAATGTTAAGATTTTCCTTCTTTACTATTTTGATCGTATCAGCTATTTATTTGGTTTCTTTGTAAAAGTAAAGCTACTTTTAATTCATGAGGAGATTCATTCTGTCATTTACAAAAAGAAAGAAAACACAAATATGAAAACATTTTAAAGCATACCAGTCTAACTCGAACTAAAAAAAAAAGTTATGTTACACTGTATTTAAGGGGTCTTGGACCTTTTAAACGCGTCGAAAATTAACGAAAAACTTCAAAGTTTGAGTTAGTCTATCTTCAAAACCTTTTTATGTATAAACATGAAATTTTGGATATTAATTAAACAGATTGTGCTTTGTAATATACCAACAGAAATTTATTAACCCTTTACATAATTTGTGTATTGTTGAAATCAAAATAGCTCTTTTTTTTACCCCATAAGTCATTGCGCGCATGATATCTTGAGAAAGTATGTATGGATTATCATGAAATTTGGTAAATATACTAAACAAATATGTGTGATTAAAATGATCTACTTTTAAGTATTTACAATGGTAATATTTTTAGTTATGACTATTTTTATTTATTAAAAATACAAAATTTATATTTTTTTTTACGAAAATATTTTTTATATAGTTAATGAAATAATTGTAGCCTAAGAGTAGATCATTTTAAACACACATATATGATTAGTATCTTTACCGAATTTCATGCGAATCCATACATACTTTCTCACGATATCATGCGCGAAATGACTTATGGGGTAAAAAAAAGAGCTATTTTGATTTCAACAATACACAAATTCTGTAAAGGGTTAATAAATTTCGAATGGTAGCATATTACAAAGCACAATCTGTTTAAGCAATACCCAAAATTTCATGTTTATACATAAAAAGGCTTTGAAGATAGACTATTTCAAACTTTGAAGTTTTTCGTTCATTTTCAACGCATTTAAAAGGTACAAGACCCCTTAATACTTCATTTTTCGTGCATATTAATGAAAGAATAATTTTAGAACGAATTTTGAGAGACATTTGCATGTTACTGTTTTTGTTACAAGGTTGGGGTTTTTGCAAAGTAAAATAAGGAAACAAAAAGGTAATTTTTAATGAAACTTCAGCCATTAGTAATTATGTCTCAGTTATAGTATCGTAACATATATTCAACATATTTTTTCAAAGGTAAAAAAATTCAGGTCAAAAAATTACTCCCTGGTGCTCCGCATTCTTCGTTTCTCCACTAAGTAGAATTATTTAACCATCCAATATAGCATAATTCAGTCAAATTGTTGACTGACACTTTGTTCGTGTGCATGTTTTCAAAAATAATTTTGTAAATGGGAGAATACGGAAAGCAGTTCTAGCTAGAAATATGTATGGATTATTCTACACAAAGAAGGATATAACAATATTTTACATATCGTACGGATAATCGAATTTTACAGGCCTTAAACAACTTTTACAGAAATGAGGAATGCAACAGTTGAACTGAACAGCAATAGAAAATGCTTAATATAATCATAATTTTAGACTTGTTCAACACACTAGATAAATTCTACACACTGGCTTTTGAGATATGCTTTTGAATAACAAGGTATAATTCACTTCTTGCGGATTGTAATATGTTAGTCCTATCCGTACATCCTTCGGCAAAATTATAACTTTTGAAAAAAAAAAAAAAAAACTTCTTTCTCGAAGTGAAGGAAAAGTATTGAAAGGTTCGGAAGTGAAGGAAATAAGTGACGTTCTCAAATAAGTCGAAATATGAATTGCAATGCGCGATGGGGTTATTTATGTAATACGAGGGTGGTTCAATAATTATTGTCACGTCTGTATATAAACTATTTGTACTGCGATGGCTGTTGTGGAATATTGAAGCCTAATGTCTTAGATTCCTATATGCTCAATTCCAGAAATGTAGCTGATATATTCACATATTTTTGGAGGAAGGAGTGAAAGGCTTATTTTTAGCTTATGGAGCTAGATTTGTGACAATTGATGAGACGTAACTACTGTCGTTTGCACTCGGGATCATACTGTTGTAGCCACATGTCATCCACCGTCACAAATGTAGCTCATAAGCCCCAAACCAACATTTCATCCTCACCCTCCTCCTTAAAAACTCCCCCCAAAATAAGTCTTTAAAACTTCATCCCTCCCTCCAAAACTATGTTAATATAGCAGCTACGGTTCTGAAGTTGAGCATATAAGCATTTAACAGATTTGGCTTCGATAATCTACATCAACCATACAAACACAAATATTTTATATACATTAGGGACAATAATTATTGAACAACCCAAGTATATATAAGAAAATAAAATTCCTCCTCTAATCAAATGCAATAAAATCAAATGCATCAATGCAATAAAATCAAATATGAATCAAATGCAATAAAAATCAATAATGCATTGAGCTGAAATGTCTTAATGTGCATTTACCGTAAAGTTAAGTTACAATTTTACTATATACATACAGCATGTTGATCTTTCGTAACAAATTTTAGGTCCAAATATCATTCAACTTTTATGAGGTTCAAAATGTCGTTTTGATGTCATTCGTGTACCTTTTCATCCAGTGAACTTGTAACTATTTCATCACATATATTTTTTATCTACATCTGTATTATAGAGAGATAAATTGTAAAATTATTAATATCCCATTATATTTTATTTTAGGAACAAAAGGATGTCATGAAAGTACATTACATAATGACACGCTAGTATTATACTTTGTATCCTACGTAACATTGCTCATCTGGAGTGAAAACATTGATTGCTAAAAAGAAAATCCAATCAAAAAAACAGTTACAAGCGATGATAATTAAAAAACTGCTACGTCATTTAAATGAATGCTTCATGGAGAAGGTGATACAATCCATGTTATGTAGATGAAAATATGTGATTATTCTTTGTATTCTATTTCTTTTGTGACTTATGGGAAAGTGGTTGCGTAAAACTAATAAGATTAGAGAAATAATTTTTTTAAGTAAATTGGATATTCGAAAAACTTTTAAATTACTCATAATGTAAATTTCTCATATTTCACAATCACAAAAAAAAAAACAGTAAATTATGAGGAGGTTTAAAATACGGAATGTTTCAGAAACATTAAAATAACAAAACTTTTTTTTTTCAAAGAAAAAAAAAGTAATATTTAATTATCAAAATCGATATTAAACCATTACCCCTCTCAAAACGAAATTTACAAATTTATTTAGTTACAAAAATTGTGAAATATGTATATTTATCATTATTTGTAGGTAATGGGAAAAGTAAATTTGTTCGAAGAAAAAATCTAAATACAAATTTTACAGTTAAACAACGGAAAAATCCTTGTAATTTTTTTTCCTCTCGAAAAATTCAAATCGAAATTCAGATGTATTTCCCTCAGTGCTATACAGTTAAAGCTAAGAGAAGAATGAATAAAAGAGAAAATATTTTTCAACAATTATTTTATTTTTCCATAATACGGTTTCTTTTGGTTTAAAATTAAGTTTAATTATTTTCTGGATAATTGTCGCAGCAATTAACTTGGTGAAAAAGATTTAATCTTCTTAAATATATTAATAAACATTTTCCATGTTTGCGATTTCTTTAAGAAACATTTAACAAACGTTTTGCCTGTCAGAAGTTAATTAATTTTACTTATAATTGGAATGTTTTTTGCTTGTAATTAAATGCATTTATTTGTTTTATTAATTTGACTAATTGCTAAGTTTTTGTTTTCTGTACTACTTTATAACTAGATAAATTAATAATTCTGAGATGAAGATTCAAAAATTGGGAAAAAGATACTTTCGTGCCTAGCGTTCCAAAAAAAGAGACGGTATATAAAGTTTCAAATTTGAACAAAAAAGTAGGAAGCTGAAAAAATGCTAAAATGCGTATTCTAAAATAATGTTTCGTCTTATAAATAATACCACTTATGCAATAATTGATTAAAAAATATATATATAAGAAATTCATTACCTTTTCGTAAGCGCAATTTTATTTCAAGAACATTCAACTTTGTGCTACAACAAACATTTATTTCACCTTTTTATTTTTAAAAATGAGCTGTCATTTAAGAATAAATACTGAAATTATGTTTGTAATGGATAATTCCGTTTTTAATGGGATTTTCTTTTCAGAAAGAATACCAAAATTAAGACGCCAGGCACAAATGGGTTAAAATTATAAAAGCCCAATTTAAATTTTCCTAGCGAAACAAAATCCATACTAAATATATATATATATATAAATCTGTGATCTCCCAAAATTAAATTTATGTAAGAGAAATACTGGAAAATACCGTTAGATGCTCGAATTTTACGTTGGGGTATCTTTTTCTGAACTCTAAAGGCACGTTTGTCGATATATATATGATAGGAAACATTTTATCCGCGATAAAGAAAAAAAATAAGTCATTACCATTTCTGGACGACGGCTATAATGCATATTACAGTATCTTCTTTACAGAGAACTCACAGTTAGAGAAAATAATGCTCCTGATTCTTGGATTCTCACAGACAATTCAGAATGTCATATTAACTAACGCCGAAGTTATCAATGCGTAACGCTTGCTAACGCATAAAATTAAGTGCACAGCCTTTACTCACAGCTTTTGTAGAAATAGATTAGAATTGGTGGAACCAATTCACCGTGGCTTCTGATTCGTTCAACTAATTAACCTACCTCCTATATCTCAACATGACGCGGCCACCATTAAATTCTAAGCTGCGATATCGGTACTTGTCTTAGTAACGATGATTTTTGAAACGATCCAGACAGCCCATAAAATAACTGAATACAAACTCAATTCATTTAAAAACAATTTAATTTTAATTAAATAACAAAAAGTAAATTATGTACAGTACAGTAGAATACAAACAGTTCTCTAAACAAGAACACTAGAAGTCAATATTCTGGATTTACAATAGCATTATGTTCCTCGTTATAGTTATATATACCTCGTATAGCATTGTGTAGAACCAGCTAAAATAAAACTAACATGTCGGTTCGATCTCTTCAGAAGACAACAAGCACCTCGCTGTCCGAAAAACTGACTGACCTCATTTCTTCCCAATTCTCACTCGTGGGGTCAGAGTAACAAGTTATTCAACATTGGAAATTCGACAATTTGATATCCAATCTTGGATTCCTTTCTTTTGTTACCAACGTTTACAGTTTACATATTTACACCATAAAAAGTGAAATAATCTCATTTTGAAATATTAAAAAAAAGGTTCACTTTTTGTGCAAGAATTGTGTAAAATTCATCTGTTTTCTGCAAAACGAGAGGAAAATTGCGTCGCAGGGCCAAACGATAGAACAATATCCAATTTTTTATTTTATACATGATACTGAAATACCCGCAACCAATATAAAAAATAATCTATCCATATTCATTTATAAAACTGTGTTTTAGACATAAGACAGGGCTTTAGAAAAACAATTATTCGATGAACAATTAATATAAAGTGGTAGAATAAATTTTAATAATGCTTAAATAAACTTTAACTTTGATATTTATCAAGTGACAGATTGTTGAAATTTAAAATTCACTCAAGTAAATCTTGATTAAGATACATTTTAACTAAAATCCTTGGAGAAACACAGAAGAATCAATTCCAAAAACGTTTCAAATATCCAAGTATTTCATATCTATAATAATATGACCTTATTACCTAGAAACTTAGACAAAGGTAATTATACATAAAATTATTTTATTACATTTAAATATCTAAATAGGTAAAATACCTAGGTGTGTAGAACTTAAACGTCCAATGCATAAATTTCGTAAAATATTAACTTTTAAATTACGAAATCCCATTAAGCTTCAGTTTTCCATTTATGGTATTTTTAAAAAGTTTGATGCTGTATAAAAAAATAATTTTCTATTCCTTTTTTGTTTCCTCATGACAAAAACATACAAAAAAAAAAAAAACAAGTATAAGATTTAAGTTCACGAACGCATCGAACAATATGAATACACACGCACACACGTATATACACACACACACACACATACACATATTCTTTCAGTATAACATTTGCAATTTTTAAGCCTTGTTAGAGCACACTGGAACAAACAAGATTTGGATAGGTAACCAGGGTTCCTAACTTTTCATTTGGACAAAATTGGGGATTGCTTCACTTCAATCACATCAGGCGTCTTCTTGGCCATAACGTAAAAAAAAACAAAACAAAAAAAAAAGCTATTTTAACATATCTTGTAGTATGCAAAATTCCATGATATCATGAAACGTATGAGATGCTCAGAATGATTTGGTTGGTACACCGAGTGCAATGTCAAACACATTTCGGAAACTCGATCATCTAATTTCGCGCTTATTAGATATAGATAGTAGACAATTTAATCATATTTAATTATATTCTTTCATTTAAGGAGGTGAAAGTTGTCCAATATCCGAATGCAGTTAGTGCTAATTTAGGCAATTCATTTTTTTTAAAATACAGTTGAAATTACATATGTTGACAGAATTACTGTGAATTATAACAGTTTTCGTGATTTCATTGCATTTTCCAAACAGCAGGTTAATTCTGCTGTTATTACCGTTGCATCTTCTACATTACTGAAAAATGTATTAGCAAAACAGCCGGATCATATTGAAATTGAGGGTCCTACACTTTGAGAAAAATACGTATGTCTTAACCATTATTTCCTATACGAAAAGATTATCTTGTTATGTCCACTAACACTTTTTTTAAGCTTGTAAACGTTTTACTGAATCTCCCCGTATATACACACGTATACGTAAGTTAGTTTCAAAGGATTATATGGACATTATATGTCATTTATTATTGGTTTAGTGAAGTACAACCCTTTATTAAATATAACATACCTTTATTGTTCCATTAATTCCGGGTTTTCTCTTTTTTAAAGAGTTCTAAAAACATTATTGTGTTTTATATATTTCTTTAGTTATTATGTTTTTTTTTTTTTTTTTTTTTTTTTTTTTTTTTTTTTTTCTACTAAAGTACAATAGAATTAGTTTAAACTTTTATTTCAATTAATTTTGTTAACGTAGTCTCTGTTTTAAAATAAGGCGAAAGAAACAGATACTGCATGATAAATTTCTTATGCAATTATATGTGACAATAACAGATTATCTTTACTGAACATTTTGCCATGGTTTAAAATGAGTGTAACATTAACGACTGTCTTACTATTATTTTTATTTTAATCCACGAATATTTTTGAGATAATTAGTTTCGAAGAAATTAAAAATAAAGAAAAGTATTTTTGAGAAAAGGAAAAGTAGAAAGAAAAAGTATTTTTGAGCGTTACTCTTTCTGAAACAAATGATAATTTGTAATTATTAGAGACAATATATGATGCATTCTTAGGTAATATTACAGTTACGAATAGAAATACAACGAGCAAAATCAGTTTGTTTGAAATCTGTTGGAAAATATATAAAGTTTTATTTTATTTTTTTTAGTTTATAATAACTTTAGTTTATCATTAATGTTGTCATTATAATTAATAATTGTATCTTCCTTGAAAAATTATTTTATTTCAAATTCCATTATCGAATATTATTTTTTAAGGTACTATTTACCCGTAAATGTTGGTTCATTATTTGATAATAAACGTTTTCGTGAAAATGTTGAAAAATGCTATTCAATTAATAATGCCACCTATTATGTTTTATTAATCATTGAATGATGTAGTGTTTTTCTTTTTTCAATGTGAAGTACCGTACGATTTTAAATATAATTTAAAATTTACCTTTGTATTGTCTAACAGTTTTTTCTCTGTATAATTCCTAAAAATTATATTTATATTTTCGAAATCCTTTGTGTCGAGATATACATATTTACTTCAAACTAAAGTATGCTCGTTGAATTCGTCTTACCATTTATTTTAAATTATACTGCCTAATATTAAGGCGAAATTTACATCAAAATTGTTCCGTCAACAAAATATTAATTATTAATGCACCCTTCTGTAAAAATTATAACTGGGAAGCATACAGGCTGATTTCATTAAAGCGATTTCAATAGAATATATCTGATTTATTAGGGTTAGGAAGAAAACGTATGTAATGCGTTAAAAGTGCGGGTTCTGTATATTTATAAGCAGTTTGAGTTATACGTTTATAGAATTATCATTTTGATTAGCATTGATGCATTGATTTCAAATTCAGCTAAACTTTTGCATTGTTAAATAAAATGGTAACTTATTAATCCGTTAAAACTTATCATTTCGACTTTTTGTTCAAAAATGCAAATCTATATAATAATGTTCTAAATTTTTATGTCATACATTTTATTATAATTTCTTCTCTTACTTTATTATTGGAAAAAAAGATTGAAAAAATTCCATATAATAATCAATAATGATAATGTAATATTAATGATAAATAACAAGAAAAAAACAAAATTGGCAAAAAGTAAAAAGAAAATAAAGTAAAAGTGATAAAAACCATTACAATGCAGAAATAGTTTTCTGTGCATTTAAAAAATCAAATCTTATATAATTCCATAAATTCACATTATAAAAATTTCCACCACCTTGTCTAGTGCATAAATTTTGACTCCGGAGATTTATTTGTAAGTTTTCCTAATTTATTATTAAATATAAGTTTTTAAGGTAAATATAAGACTATTTGAGATATGATTTCAACATATTAAAATTTTGAATTTATTTCATTTTAATGTATGTTTTTAAGAGTATTATAAAAAAGTCAACATTTAATGTGGTAGAATATTTCTTAAAAACCTATCTATTTCATTTACTCGCAAAAATGAAGAAGAAAAAAAAAAAACGTATTTGCGTTAAAAGTTTATTTAAATACTTAACAATTAGCGTTTGGATTATTTCACTTAATGCAAAATTAAAAAAGCATTTACTCTTTTGGCATTTTTCTAGTGGCTATATATATATACTTTAAAGTTAAAAGTATATTTCGCATTAAAACATATTATATAAACAAACCAAGAATTTGTTAGGAAATAATAAACCAAACATATAAACGAAAATGCAAACAATAAATTACTTCTTACGTAATTGAAATTCATGAATAGTTTGAAAATGTAATTACTTCAGTTGATGCATTAATAAAATGCGCACAAAAGAAAATTAAGAAAATATAATGTAATAATATTTTATCTTAAATAAATAAAATATCTATTAAATAAATGACTATTACGTGTAAAGGATATGCCCTGTCTTATATTTTATTTCGCTTTTTAAATACTAAAAATATATTTAATGCAAGCAACTTAAAGATAAATACTTCATAATAACATTTAAAAAAATATATTAATTTGAAAGTTTAAATATATGGAATTTGAAATTTCAGGAAAAATATATCTTTTTTTAATTGAGAAAAAATATATAATAATTGAATATTTTGCTTCATTTTTTATGACGACCATTTTAAGGAAATGTGTTTAGATAATTAACTCTCACTTACTTCTTTTACATATTCATGATTGGATGTTTGAAAATAAAAAAATAATACATTGTTTTTACAATGAAAAAAAGGTTGTAGTCAGGTAAACGATATTCCTTTTTAAAATATTTCAAAAAAGTAATTTTACTTTATCTGTTTTTTAACATGCTGATCACTTTTAAAAGTAATTTTTTCCTGTAATTTTTTGCTGTTATTTAAGAAAGTATTTTAAATTTTAAAACTGTAATTTCTTGAATGATATTAAACAGCAAAGAGAATAATGTGCGTTATTTATCCTAAGCCAACACCTAGTGAGATATGGCTCTAAAAATAATTGAATATTCAATATCATTAGGAATAAACATGTATGTAAATTTTTAACCAAATCTGTTCGCTAGTTATGGGATTTCAATGAAAGATATTACTGAAAATTCCCCCTTTGCACCATGGGATTGCTAAGAAAATTTAAAACTCCTTTAACTGACTCCGTTTTACCGTATACATTATTTTTAAAATTTCATTGTTAATCTTACAGAAACAAATCATATTACACAGTATTTTTCAGCATTATTATAAACTCATACATCATTCATATCAGTTCTTGTTCGTTATTTGAAATGTAATTGTAATGGACAAAGGAAAAATATTGAAATGAAGCTGTATTTTTCTACAAAATGTCAAGGACCTGAACGCATCCAGTTATAAACGAAAATGTATATCAAAAACGGGAATATAAACTTTAGAAGGCGTGTAATAAGCCACATAATTTACAATAGAATTTTTGGCATGTGTTCAAAACGCACATTAATATTCTAGATATAACCTTTTTTATATGCGGCACAACAATCACCTCTAGAAAGCAAGGAAGAAAAAAGGATTTCTTAAATATGGCCCAAGTAAAAAAAAAAAAAAAAAATGTTAGTGTCAAATTTACATTTAATTTATAATGTATGCTTTAAATGGCAAAGGCTATATTGATGATTTAATATCGTACGAGAAAATCAATTTCGACAGAGTTTATGTAGTTTAAAAAATGAATTCAATAAATTTTAATGTTACAACATAAACAAATAGTTCATGTTTGCATACTTTTATGTGTAAATTCTAGAAATTCCACCCATTAATGTTAGTTTTAAAAGTACTGAATTCTTCTTTTTTCATGTTATCTATTTATTTATTTGTTTGAAAAATTCAGAGCGCACTTTTTTTAAAAAAAAAGTCGGAAGAAATTTTATGGAAATATCTGATAATAAAAGCTTAAAAGCTATGTTTTACTTTACATACTTTTTTTTCTATAGTATTTTACACATAACCTGAATACTACGGAGATACAAAAATCTCATTTTAAAAAAAACCTCGATTTACATAAATGGTTTCTAGTGATCAATGCAAATGGAAGGATATTTCATGTAAATACCTACAAATAATTTTTATGCTTTGCTTCACTATTTTTATTTTGTATTATTTTACTTATAATTCAAATAACGCTTAGAAACAAGAATTGCATTTTATATACATTTTGATAAACCATTGCTTTCTACAGATATATTCAAATTCAAGAATATTTTATAAACTGAAATTCCACTTGAAACTAAAACATAATTAACTTAGATTAAAACTTATAGGGGAGAGTAGCCGAATTTAGACCACATCACTTATTTTCAGGTGTAACGCACTTAATTTTTGGAATATCTGCAAAACATCATTACACGGGATAAATCTATTCATCTACTAACTAAATAAATCTTTAAATCAGTTTCTTTTTTAAAATATTCAATTTTATTTTAATTTGAAAAATTTGTCAAAATTGGTCCAAAATTCAGCAAATGGTCGCCTAAGTTGAACCCCCAGTCTCCTAAATTGGACCAAACAATATCAGGTTGTTTTAATGACTAGGGAATATAGCTAATTTTATTAAAAGCAAAGGTTGCAATTAATGTAACGGTCAAACAAAATAACAGCAATAAAATATAATGGAATCAAATATCTGAAAATAAGTGTAATTGTTTTAAATCAAAATGTTTTCAAAATATAAATCAAAGTTATCGGTAATTAAGAATAGAAGTTATGGAAGTAATTGACAGTTATTTGAATATCATGTAAGGAGTGATGCAAAGCATACACATGAATTTCGTTTATTGATTTTTTGTTCCAGCACACACAACAGGAAACCGTATTCGGCAATCAGGACATTGAATTATTTCTGCCACTTTATTTTTCCTACAAATTAGACAAAACCAATCACCACTGTCTAGATTTTTCATTTTAGATTCTGAATTATTATTATTATTATTTTGACAGAAGTTTTCTTTACATTACGTTTGTTGTTCTTCCCGTCCATCATTTTCTTGCTAACTGCATTACGCCTAATTTTTAACACTTTTTTAAAAATATTTTCAAAGTAAAAAAAAAAAAAATAATAATAGTAATAATAATAATAAATAAAATCTTACCTTTTTCTGGTTTTAAGTTTTGGATAATACAGAAATGAATATGTGGTGAAAATTTCTTTTGATTGCGATGCGTAGTTTTTTAGTAACACTACGCGCAGAATCAAAATTCATCGTTTTGATTAAACGCAACACAAAATTTAATTATCCTATGTAGTCTTAATATATACTCTTAATAAAGCTGCAATAATTAGTAAACTAATAACAATTTTTTAATGCAGCTGTTTGCATATTGTCCAGAAATGATTACGGAATCAAAATATGTATTTAAAAAAACAAATTCGAAAATTTTGCAGGTTTAAAGGTATCTTACCCCCTTAACTAAATTTAGCAAGGGAGATAACATTCCTAATTATTTTTTGTCTTTTGGGGAGGATTGGTAGCTGCAGCCTTCTTGCAGGTCAATTTCTTCACAATTTATTCCCTCCTTTTTATTTCCTATATCTTTAACAGCTTTTGCTGTCATGTATGCTTTTCTTCCAGACAGTTTTTCAGTGTCTTTCTCAACATTTTCAAAATTACATTAAATAAGTGTTTAAAAAATATCCTCTACTGAAAAATACGCTACGATTAATAAACGCGAACATTATATATTCAAACAGTGTTGAATTCAGCCTCCCCCCCCCCCCCCCGGATCCTTGAAATAACTACCCCCCCCCAAGGTTTGAGATTTTAGGGCCTTTTAATGGCAAAAAAGTTTAATTACACCCGCAAACTATAAAAAGTCTGCTGTCACAAATATCCTCCGGGAGAAAAATATTTGAATTCAACTCTATAAACCAAATACGCCGTAGGAATATGGAATTCAAAGAAAACAAATACAAATACATACAAGATAAAAGAAATTGCAAACAAAATTTATTGCATAAACATGTAAAAATATTTTTATGTTTATATAGACTTAAAATGTATATATATATATATAAAAAAAAAAAAAAAAAAAAAAAAAAAAAAAAAAAAAAAATCCAGATATACAAACGAAAAC
Organism: Maratus speciosus; assembly: GCA_963932465.1. Classification (NCBI taxonomy): domain Eukaryota; kingdom Metazoa; phylum Arthropoda; class Arachnida; order Araneae; family Salticidae; genus Maratus; species Maratus speciosus. The sequence goes on along the minus strand of OZ010786.1, from coordinate 536,032,852 downwards.
CTTGCATGGAGATAATAATCCATTATAAAATATTTAAAAAAAAAAAAAAAAGTGTACAAAGCATGCTGTCCTTGAAATTCATTATTTACTTTTCAAATTTATGATCGCATATGTGGTCCAATTTAAGCAACTTAAATTGGCCCAATTACGGCAACTGCGCCATTTTTAAAACAGATAATCTAAAGACAAAAACAATAAAGAAATAACACAAATCTTCGAGAAAAATATGCGGAATAAACAGAATAATTCATATATGTATATGAAAACATAACAACTTACCTTAGTTTTGAAGGTACGTTTACGCACTTACGTTTAGTAGGAAAAAATTAGATCAAAACAGCTAACTTTAGGTTTTTTCAAATTGTCTGAAAACAGCAAAAGGAGGCGGTTGCTTGTTCTAATTATAAGTGACGTAATTCTGATGAGTAGGATTTCAGCGGTAGATGGCGTCTCTTCCTGTAATTAATGGCAGAATGGCAACGGTCCGATTAAAGTCGCGGTCCAAATATGGCTACTCTTTCCTATGATGTTTGCGTAATACTGTTTACCGTTAGAGGTTATACAAATTTTGAGAAGACTGTTCCAATAAACTTATTAATATTAAAAATATTTAAAAACTGTCAGATTATTTCTTTATGTACAATACAACAGCAAAAAATTTTAGAACAATTCTTTAACTACAATTTACACAACTCATGAAATATTGTTTTATTACCCGACTGAAAAGAAGGGTTATGTGTTTCACGCGTATCTGGGTATGTAGATTTATTTATATCCTCGAAACTTCCCAACGTATTTTAATACGTTGTCTCCTAACGTATGCTGGAGGGATTTTAATGAATGAGGTCTCTATCAATTCGCCTTAACGGCCCAATGGTTACAGACTGGTTTTGTTTTTATAAATTCAAAATGGCGGCCGAAAAATACAAAATGGCGAATGAGACGAAAACAAATTTACGCACCCTATTGAATGGCATATCATTGGATAGGTATTTCAAAAAGAAGACGATGTTTCATTCACTATTTTACAGTCAGAAGCTCCGTTAAAATATTATACAACCTGGAAGTTGTGTAGGTAGGATCTCTAGCTTTACTGCAACTCTAACCATCATAGACATCTATAGACCTCATTTAAACACTGTTTATAGATAGGAACTAACAATTAAAAACAACTTAAAAGTCACTAATACAAGTAAATAAAAAATAATAGGTAAGTAATATAAACAAGTAATATAAAAAAAATATTTTAAGTGAATTCTTACTTAGGTCAATAAGATATTTTTTTTCTCCCATTCTTCTTTCCTCATGAGTGGCGCATAAAATGCCTTGATCAAGTAGAGGGCTCTCTCAATTATTGAAAATTCATTAATTTGATTTAATTAATGAATTAATATTTAAAAAACTGGATTAACATCAAGTGTCATCCACTACAAGTTTAAAAAAATCATTTGAGCTTGATTGGATGGTTAATAGTATTTTATTAACGATTGAAAATTTTAGCAAGATATGTATAGCGAGAGTGTGAGCTAATAGTAGGAATTGAAAAAAAAATAGTTTCACATTGATGAGAAATAATTAATTAGTTCGCTTTTTACGCAGTCGAGTTTTTTTGATTTTTTCAATTTAATTTTTTATTTTAAAAATACAGTTTATTTTAAGAGTTATTATCAGTTATATTTGAATATTTTTATAGAAATATCCAATTTCCTTATTTTACACAATTGAATGTATTTTGAATCCTAAATATTTACAATATTAAATTATAGTTTAATTTTGATAATATGGAAAATTTTTCGTTTATTATATGAAGATTGCCAGAAATTTTTGGAAATATTTCTCTGGTCGTAAGTAACCTTTATCATTTTAAAACCATTTTAAAACCGTGAGAGCAGCACTGACTGTATATCGACGATCACTTATAAGCGGGTCTTGGGGTCAAGCACACAAGTCTGATGTATCTGTTCAATAAAAACCAAACCAAGCAGCACTGACAGAATCGAGATAAAAGTATGCATTAGAGAATAAAGTGAGAAACAGCAGTCAAGTTCTGACGGCTATGGTTACAGTAGAAAAGTCACTACAGTAGAAATTTCTAATGAAATTTCTAGACCAATAGCAAATGATTTTTAACATTGAGAAATGTAAGTGTAGTTTTACTGGTGTTTGTAAGATTAAAACAAAGACAAGGAGAGATACATAAAAAAAAAAAAAAAAATCCGCACACATTTTATTCAAATTAAAAAAAAAAAGAATTATTCTTCACAGATAATGACACATTGCATGCATACTCTTGCTTAAAGCTATACAATTATGCTTTGGAGAGTCTTATCTATATTACCAACAATTCAATGTTGAAAGAGCATTCAATTACTAAATTAATTAATTTTGTGAGTATAGCGTTTGTGAGTATTTGTGTGTGGATGTCCTTCTTGTTTATTTTTTTTTCGTATCAGCGTAAAAACGCTTATTACTTATTATTCTTTTAATAAATAATGTTTTCAGAAATACTTGAGTTTTAAGTTTAGTTGGATAATCATTGTCATTGTCATTATTCATATGAAAACGTCTGCTATGTTTTTACCCGATTGCCAAGAAGGGTTATGTGTTTCACACGCATCTGGGTATGCATATTTCTTTATACCCTCAAAACATCCCAACGGCTCGATAGATTTCAATGAATGAGATCTCTATTGATTCGTCTTAACCGTCCGATGGTTATAGACTAGTTTTTGTTTTTTATAAATTAAAAATGGCGGCTGAAAAATGCAAAATGGTGGTAGAGACAAAAAAAAAAACGTTTTTACGCACCCTATAGAGGGGCAAAGCATTGGAGAGGTCTTTCAAAGTGAAGACAATGTTTCATTGACTATTTTACAGTCAGAAACTCCGTTTAAATATTATACAACCTAAAAGTTGTGTAGGTAGGATCTCTAGCTTTACCGGAACTCTAACCTTCACAGAAATCTATAGGCCTCATCAAAACAGTGTTTATAGATAGGAACTAACAATTAAATAGAACTTAAAATTCATCAATACAAGTAAATATAAAAAATAGGTAAATAATATAAAAAAAAATAGTTTCACAATGATGAGAAAGAATTAATTAGTTCGCTTTTTACGCGGTCGGGTTTTTTGAATTTTTAAATTTAATTTTTACTTGTTTAAAAATGAATTGTGTGGTTGTTAAATGGTATGCTTCAATTTATGAAGAAGTTTTCTGGGCAGTTTCATCTGGTGTTCGTGTGATTTGAATAAAGATTTATATTTGTACATAACAATTTCGCTTTCTTTTAAATGAAAAACACCTCTCGTACCCGAAAAGTATTTTTCAATTATCTTGATGCAGGTAAATGGTCTTATATGTAGAACGAGTGTTTGCTGTTAAAAGGACTCCGATTCTTCACTGCTTTTAGCAAAATATTCCACTACTTGGTCAGATATGTTTTTTTTTATCCGCAAAAGGGCCTCTTGAATCGGTAACACTGTTATCTGATGACATGTTTCTCACTTACTAAAACAAAAGTTGTAAGTATTAATATATAACTATATATAACAAATAAAGTATCACTATATTAATGCAGATTTGACATCATGATCGTTATTCAGCAGGGTATGTGTAAAAAAAAAAAAAAAAAAAAAAAAAAAAAAAAAACAGGGGAGAAAGAATGATGCGAAAACCAGACGTAGTGATGTCTGAAAATGACCAAATGAAAATATGCCAAAACATTTAAAAAAAATGAAGAGAGAATATGAGTGCATTTAATACATCAAAAGCTTAAAAAAAAAGTAGCGCAATACAAGGTGACTGAAGAATAAGAGATTTAAAAGAAATAAAATAAATAATACCTTTACAAATCTCTTTAAACAAATCTCTAATAAACAAGCAATTAAATATGTCATTAACTTTACGCGTACTGATTCATAAATAGTAATGATAATGGACATCATATTAAGCAAAAGAAAAAAAAAACATACAGTCAAAATATATTGAAATTACAAACGGAGAAAGTGTTATTGTATGCAAATACAGCTCCATATCTATACTAATTAAAAAAAATCTTTTGCCTGTGTGTATGTGTGCGTGTGCTCAAAGGCTAGAAAAATCTTACGCAGTATGACACTTGGATGAGTATAGTCAAAAACAGTACCTAATATAACTGATGCTCATATTTGAATTTTTTCATAATCAGCATTTCGAAAAAAAAAAGTTTCGCAAATTAAAACGTGGAAATACCATACCAAACCACATAAACGCCATTATCCTTTGAAACGACGCCTTTAGATTTAAAAACTATTAATATTAATATTAATTATAATTAATAAACTTATTAATAATATTAATAAACTATTAATATTAATTAACACTTTTAAAAACGTTCGTTTTCGTAAAACTCTCAAAACACTTTAAACACTAATTCAGCTTATTCTGCATGGCTTAAAATTCTGCATTTAAAAATATAAAATTATTTATCAATCATTTTTTGTAGTTATTCCTTCGTACATTTATTTTTCGTCTACTACCACGGAACTTAAGCCGGGCTCGCCAGCTAGTAAATAAATAAAAATAGCAAAAACTTTGAAGTAGTGACGAAAAAAAATAATGAGAATGGGTTACACTCGTCGGAGGGAAATTATTGTTGTCCTAAACGGAAGGGAAATTTAAAAAAATGAGGGTTAATGTGATTAAAAAAAGAAAATGTTTAATATTAGTAAAAAAAAAAAAAAAAAAAAAAAAAAAAAAAAAAAAAAAAAACACTACTGAAGAATATAAGAAAAAGAAAATATTAGGTAGAGACTTATAAGACATGAAATTTTAATAGGGTAAAACGATGAATTCATTTTCGAAGTAACACGCGGCTTATTAAACAAAATGTGTAGCTATTCATAGCATAACAACATTTTAACTTATTATACAATTAAAAAACAGCAATTCTTTAATTTCATTTGGTCGAAATTATTCCAATCTTCCCCTCAGGCTGTTTAAAATGACCACTAACGCTATATAATGCTTGCTGAATTAACCGTCGTAACTTTAATTTTTGCTGTCGTATTATTAAACGATGTTACATATTTTCTAAATGCTATATCTTATGTTTACGGAAATGTTAATTATATTTAAAAATGATGGAAGTATGAAGTTAAGCATTGTATTGTATGCTGTTTGAGATGTCAAGATTATAGATTAATATAACGGATGATTTTGATATATTTTGAAAAATGTTCCATTTAACTATAGATAAAGTACTATTCAGCTTAAACGAGATGTCGAATTTAATTTAATTATATTTGAAAGAATCAAAATAAAATAAGTGCTATGTTCATTTAGACTTATTAAGCATTTAAAACTTAGCAGCAAATCAACAACTAACAATCATACAAATTGTAATATTTCCATTTAAAAAAGAAATATTTATTGTTGACAAATAATGAATTTAGAAATAAAAATAATTTTAAATCTTCTAAATTACGATCATGATACGGAAATATTTTTCCCGAATATTACATATAACTTCCTTTCTTTTATTTTGAGCTTTATAAGATAACTAATAAAAACTAATGGGAATTTCTCACACTCTAATATATAAAAATGAAAATTTGTCCGTCTGTCTGTAATGCTATACAAATCCACAGTTTGGAAGCCAGAATTTTGAAACGTTAGGTACATATTATTAAAACACGGCCGAGTCAACTAAAGCAATAGGAATCGAAATAATTTATATTTAACTTTCAATTAATAAAAAACAACGAATAACAGCAATTTCCTATCAAATTTAAACATTTTTCGTTATAGCAGCTGCCAATAATTAAAAATTCACAATAAAATCCTTTGTTTATGTTGAACCCGTAATTACGCGAGTTCTTTAACCAATGTGAGATATACATATTATTTTTAACGCTGCAATACTAAAATGATATAGCGGGTATTGTAATAATTATTTTACGTCACATGCAAAAAATTAGTGATATACATATTACGTACGCAACGCTGCAATACTAAAAATCTCCAGTAACTATTACGATAATTCTTTTACCTCACATGCAAATAATTTGAGATTATTTAATTGCGCTTAATTGTTACAATTTTTTTTTAAATAAAGAGGAACATTTTATCACAAACATCAACAGAACTTTTTACTCTATTTATTCCCTTATTCCAAATATATTGTTTTATCATCTGCTGCCATAGTAACATGATAAATTAAATTTCATATAAAAAAATGCGCAGTAGTAGAAAAATATTTTACTAAATCGAATACTTATTTTTAATTTTGATTTTAGAATTAAATTCATGAACTCCCGTGCTTAGAATCGGTTTAAACAGCTAGTATAATAAAAAGAAGAAAAAACATGTACATAAGACACACACACACACTTGTACACACACATGAAATTCTTTTCAAATAATTTACTCCAAAAAATCGATATTGTTTATACATACTGTTTGCCAGATTGAAGATGATACATAAAATATGTATAATTAAAATTTTTAAAGAGCAATTTCCAATAAAGATTTCTATTTGCAAAAACGTACATGGATTACAATCTTATTCATTTAAGGACACCATTTTTAGGGTCTATTGCTGAAAGTCTTCATTTTACCGTTAGCAACTTGTCTAATAACTACACGCGTATTTTTTATGCTTCTAAGTTCATACGTAATTTTGGAATAAAACGTTTTTCCTATAAAATAAGCTTATCACCCGACTGAAAAGAATGGTTATGTGTTTCACGCGTATCTGGGTATGTGGATTTCTATATACCCTCGAAACATCCCAACGGCTGGGTGGATTTTAATGAATGAGGTCTCTATCAATTCGTCTTAACGGCCCGATGGTTATAGGCAAGGTTTTGTTTTTATAAATTCAAAATGGCGGCCGTAAAATATAAAATGGCGGTAAAGACGAAAAAAATTACGCACCATTTTGAGTGGCGTATCAGTGGATAGGTCTTTCAAAATGAAGACGATGTTTAATTGACTAATTTACAGTCAAAAGTTCCGTTAAAATATTATACAACCTGGAAGTTGTGTATACATTGTGGATCTCTAGCTTTACTGCAACTCTAACCATCATAGACATCTGTAGACCTCATCAAAACAGTGTTTATACATAGGAACTAACAATTAAACACAACTTAAAAGTCGTCAATACAAGTAAATAAATAAATATATATATATATATATATATATATATATATTTAAGTAATATAAACAAATAATATAAAAAAAATATTTTAAGTCAATCCCTACTTAGGTCAATAAGAGAATTTTTTTCTCCCATTCTTTTTTCCTCTTGAGTGACGCTTAGAATGTCTTGATCAAGTAGAGCTCTCTCTCGATTACTGAAAATTAATTAATTTAATTTAATTAATGAATTGATATTTGAAAAATACTGGATTAACATCAAGTGTCATCCACTACAAGTTTAAAAAAAAATATTTGAGCTTGATTGAATGAATAGTAAGTATTTTATTAACGATTGAAAATTTGAACAAGATATATATACAGCGAGAGTGTGAGCTTATAGTAGTAATTGAAAAAAAATTAGTTTCACATTGATGAGAAATAATTAATTAGTTTGCTTTTTACGCATTCGGGTTTTTTGATTTTTTGAATTAAATTGTTTATTTTCCATATTTATTAATCTATAACATGCAAATTCAAAAAAAAAAAAAAAAAAAAAAAAAAAAAAAACCGGTGAAAGACAGTAATTTAATGTATGCCGAAATTTAAAAAAAATGTTTTATCAATATATTAAAAAAATTCTGTTTAGAATGTTTTTTTTTTATTAAATTTACTTAAAAGATTAGATAATTATAAAAATAAAAATCTTTATCAATCAAAAGACTTCGTTTGTTAAATCTTTTCTAGAATAAAAAATGATCACTCAAAACGTCCAACAAAATTATACTTAAATATTCATTAATTCTTCCATTAATCCTTCCTTCTGACATTTTAGAATAAAAACAAAGAGTTGATTCAACTTTAACTTAAAAAAAAATAATAATAACAGAATGAGAAATCTTACTTTTACTTAAATAATGAAAATGATTATCAACTTTATTTATTTCATCTATACAAATGTAAATGACCATGCGCTATTCTTTGTTTCATGGTATTAAAATATCCCCATTAATAATTAATAAAAAGTTTATTTCTATGATTTAAAAAAATGCACACTGCTAATAAATTGGGAATAAAATACTTTCCCAATGGTAATGACGCATCATGTGATTAATATTTAAAACAAGATGATGATATTATGAGATTTATTCGAATTTATATTCTGGCTTATGAGAATTGCAGGTTTTGTACATTACACAAATGATAAAGATTTAAAGATTTATTGAAGACTAATGTTTCATTTATGTAAGTCAATTTCATTAATTAACATATATAAAAAAGATAACATAAATTCTTCAAATATTTTTAGCACGTGGATTAGATAAATTAAAATAGTACAGTAGTCAGCAAAAAAAAAAATTGATGAATAGAAATAAATAAGAATTTACTTTTATTAATTTGTAGAATAATAATTTTATTTCGAATAATTATTGAAAATTTGTATTTGTTCAGATGTGATGCGGATTTGTTCAGATTTGATACGGATTTGTTCAGATTTGATGTTCAGATTTGTTCAGATTATTTAGCTAAGGAAGTGTTAGGGAAAAAATATGGTCAAACTTGGAAAAAATTAAATACAGTATCCTATAGCGATAGGCAAAATGCCTGCACTAGTGAAGAACACTGTACCGGTAGTGGGAATTCTAAAATTTGAACAAATAACAAGTTTAAATAATTATTGCTGCTTCCAACCCTGTGTGACTTTGAAAGGCAACAGTTATGGGTGCTGCACATATGGGCTCCATTGCCTGTAAAAGATTAAATACAGTCTTAACCCGGATTTGATTTTATAAGTTGCTAATAAAGGTAATCAGTGTAAATGGAGACTCAAGTGGACCCATAATGTTGGGGCATAACTTCTTAATCAATAAAACGACAATCATTATACAGTGGTCCTAGATTTGATAATTTCGCCTTTTACTTGATTTGTTCTGCAATATTTTAAACGTATGTACTACTAATGCAAAAATGTGTGGACGACTGGATTTGACCTGTCCGCTATTGTTTAGAGTAGAATCTTGTGCATCAAGTGTTACAGCTGTAAATATGTTCCTTCCTTACGCAGTACTATGTCGAATGGGAAGCGCCTTCGTCAAATAGATATATGTTGCTTTACTCTCTCTTTCCCAAATTGAACTAAAATAGAAATTTAACATAAAAAGAGCAAAAGATTAAGCAGAACTGTACACAAACGTGTATCAATCTTCGAGGGCCGAATATATATTTGGTTACATTTTGGTTACATTTTTAGTGATAAAAAAATAAAACATTGTCATTTTACTAAAATAATAATTAATATTATGACAAAGTGGAAGCGGTTTATAAACTAGAAGTTTTCTTAAATGAAAAATTAAAACATAATTCGAAAGAAAAATAATTGTTGTTTATGGTAACGTTCATGTTAAATCACTTGAAATAAGAAAAGTCCCTTAATATCAGAAACATTCTTTTGAAAATTGTGAATTGTACTTATGTTTTAACAAAACTTCCATGTCTGTGAGAATTGTTATTTAATGGCGGAAGGTGAACGATGTTAATCCAAAACGTCTAGTTTTGACCAAAGAAGCATTTTTTCTCAGCAGTAGCTGCAACCAAAAGATGGTGAAACATCATTCCAACATTTGCAGCAATTGTTCACCAATCTCCAAATGTTGAAACGATATATTACAATCTTATAATTGCAGTTATAGCCGCAATAGCTTGTTCAATTACACAAAGAATTTTGAACAGTATAACTCAACATTATTTACAACACAATTTGATCAGTTAAACGAAGTTTGCACGAAATTCTGAAATAGGAGTTTTTATTTACGGATAGTGACTGCATTTTAATATATGCATTTGTATCATGTCTTAATACTCAATTTATAAATTTTATTTGAAATTGATGATGAATTGTAACATTATATAATGGTTATATATTACAATTCAAATTACGATGCTGCTAACGTGCAAGTCATTATGAATGTTTGCTACAAAAATATATTATAATTTCAATTTGAATTGCTAAAATTCGTTTTGAAACACCAAATCTTATCATAGGAATCTTATATATTTATTAATTATATAATATCGGTTGTCAAGGTTGGCATTGTTTTGCAAGGTTAGCAAACTTCTTAATTTTTATGCGCAAAGAGTATTGTTTTAACTACTCACACATTTTTATCATCATTTTGTTTTCTGCTTATGTAGTTACATAATGCCTTCCTGTAAAAAAAAAGCATTTGATGCTGAAAGTTTATCGTCTCTCTTGGTCGCTATTAAACTTCATATTTAAAATAAACATATTAACATTCATAGTGCTTGCGCCATGTCTTGATACTCAATTTATAAATTTTATTTGAAATTGATGATGAATTGTGTTTAAATACATTTAAATAAAAGTTTTTTTATAATTGATGCTTTATATTACCTCGAACATTCCTGTTTTCCAATCATAAAATTCTCATCCCTGAATGTACCATAGTCAAACGTAAAGGTTTACAATATTTAGCGTCACTTCATCATACTGTGATTATGGTACAGAACAAGTAGTACTCATACTGTGGGCAAGTCACGATCACAAAACAATATTGAATGTTGGGATTAGATTTTATGAACTAAATTACGTGCCATAAACACACCTGCTGATTTGTTTATCACACCATACACCTTACTTCGCATCAAAATAAAAAGTTATTTTGCACTAACAGACGCGTGCTACTTGACGTTGTTGACTTGATGTTGTTGATGTGATGTGATTTCTCATGGAATTGTAAAATATATAATTTCTCAATTTATGTTTTCTAAACGGGTTAAGTGTTTTTTTATTAATGAACACGTCCTCAGTAAACACACAATTATCATGTGGAGGTTTTGTTAAACCTGCTGTGTGGGTCTCTGAAACTTGTTTTAAATTTTTTTGCATTGTCTATAGATAAGAACCGGTGCGTATCTTCAATAATCCATAAGGGATACAGTGAAGAAACAAGTAAATCTGGAAGAGGGCCTACCAAAGTTATTTTCTCTTATTTCAGGAATTGTACCTTGTAGAATGTTATTCCAACATCACGAAGCGCCAATCCATTTTGATAGGTCTATTTTGGAGCATTGAAAATGAGAATTATACTTTTCGATATAATGTTCGGTTAGCATTTTACATGACTTACACATATTTATATACTTTTGATTTATTTTGTGGTTGTGTGTGTAAGAAAAGGTGATCGATTTTAGTGACATTTGAGTGATGTTCCATCCTAGTAATGAGTCGTAAGAATCTCATAAAAACAGAAAGTGTGTTCAACCATTTCCAAAATGAGTCAAACATAAATTCATTCATGCGCAACATCAAATGGTGAAAACTCCAAACAGATCTCCTATTATCATTAAACGTATTAATTTAAAACTCTATTATTTTAATTATGACCATTAAATATCCAACTCCACAACGTAAAGAAAATACACATCTTTCTTTCCGAAATAACACATTTTCGCACATTCAAATCTTATTACTAAATTTTCGTCATAAAAGTTGTCACAATGCACTATACAAATTGTAAAATAGTATTATAATAATAAGTATATATAATAAAATGTGAATTTTTAAATGCTCGAAATAGCTAAAATTATATTGAGCAACAAATCCCCCTCCCTCCCAAAGTCGCACACACATTTTATATTATAACTGATCGCAACTGCAGCTAGTTATTTCGAAACACCTATTTCTTATATTAATGAGTTATTACGTAGTTTATATTAAAAAGAAAATGAATATATTTATTCCGCCACATACATGCAGTTGGATTTCAATTTTAATTATTGTAAGAATGCGAGAAGAGTAAGATTTGTGATTATCTTACGTAAAAGTGAATTATCTTTAACTTATTCATTACTTCATGCTCATCATAAATCCGCATTAGTTGAAATATCGCAAATTACAGAACATCATAAATGATTGCGTAAATCCATAAAAAGTAACAAATATATTTTTTAATTGTATATATTATTTTTGCATAAATAAGTTATATATTTATCTACCTATTTAATCTATATTTCAGCTAATTTTTGGAAAGCGGATTTCCTTTTTTTATATTGAATAGATAAAATGAACAATTAGAATAGTACGACAAACAGGAGAAAGAAAAATAATTAGCATTACCTCATTTGTCAATTTAAAGTATATGAATAGACGAAAAAGTAATTAGTTTTAAAGGAAATTATTCCTATTGAAATTTGCTGGCACTTTTTCAGAAACGAATCAAGTAGCGCCACATTAATATTCCTAATACGTTCTTTTTATTTTTAAGCGAGTTAATTTGAAGAACCACGAAATATGCTTAATTTAAAAAAAATAGTTCGAGCTATGTAAAAGAAAAACCTAAATTGAATTTATTTTTTCCATTATGATTTTCCATAAAATTTTCATTTTAAGTGTACATTTGTTCAAAATCAAAGATAAGATATATGTGAAAAAAAAAAACGGAAATATTTTTTTTATTTACGTAAATATGAAACAAACAAAGAACGAAATAATGCAATAATTTCTTAAACGTAACCAATGATATAGAAAAGTGTCGTTAATTATTAACAATCCCATATACCGTTGCATTAACAATATCAGGAAATATTTATAAAAGTAATATTTTTTTAATACCAACTATTTATGAAAATGTTTTCTAGTAGATGTGTATGAAGCAGTTCTCACAAATCTGAATATAGGTTTTAAGGAGACCGCTGAGCTTTACATAAGGAGTCTCAGGTCTCTTAAAATTGGAGAAAAATAAAAAAAAAAGACTATTTTCAACATTTAATGTTTAAAAATTGATAAGATTTAAAAACACAAAACTTTTAATGGAATAAAAGATATAAGTATGTTCTTTCATTTCATGTATTTAAAAAAATGCAAGGTGCAGAATTAGTATTTATAGAGCGCTCCAAACTGTCAGACTATCATCGAGCAGAAAAATTGGTTTAACAGCTTACACCCAGGAATACAAAATAAATTTAGTAACTACAATGAAATTTTTTATGCATAGTAGACTGTAGTAATTACCCTCAATGTAAATAAATTGGTATTTAAAGCATTTTTATATTTTTAATACAAAATTGTATTTAGTTAATACAAAATTTTGCAAATTTCAAAAGCATAAGCACCTAAAAATATATATATATTTTATAACAATATAAATTAAATTTTAGGTTCAGTTTATACAGATTAACAAGAAATATATGTTTTGAAAATTTCATGAAAAAATATTTAGAAAATAAAATATTTTTTTTAGATATCCTGTGCGTTATGCCCAAAAATGTCATTTGGAGAAAAAATGACTTCAAAGTTTCGGAAACCGCTTCAGCTATTGGGCGGGTATAATTCCAAAACCCATAACTTCTGTTCTAATAGGAATTTCAAGGAAACAATTATATGAAAATTTTCAGAAAATACAAGAGTTAAAAAAAAATAAATAATAAAATTCCGAAAAATTTCAAGCTCTAATGGTACTGAGACCCCTTAAACAAAAATCGAACCAAAAAAAAGAAAGAAAATATTTTTGTATATATTATTATTCACCAGTTTATTCTAAGCCATTTGCGGAAAACCACTGGCCTGTGCGATTATTTTTCGCAATGTTACAAGCATTTGAATTTTGTACACAAACAATTTTTCGTCCCTTTAATATTCTTTCAATCTGGTTTTCTCAAAACTCATTTTTCACCGCCATGCGTCTTAAATTTTGATGAAAATTCATTAAATTGATAAGGAACAATTATGATATTTCTTACTACGAAACTGTGTATGTATGTGTGGAAATTCGAATTCATTAAGATAATAGAATTTGATTTTTAAATATTAAAATGCAAAATGTTGATGAAAATCGATATGGAATTCAGAAAAAAACTCTTTAAATAATAACTATTCAAGGGCTTAAAAATGATGACCATATTTGTTTGCGATAGAGCTTTAAGAAATTAAAGTGCAAAGTTGAGGATATACCTCAAAGATTAATACGCGTGAAGCGTTTTAAAAATTTAAAAATTCTTAAAATTATAATAAGATTGTAAACTACTTTTCAGGTATTCTATATCGTTATGTTAAAATTTATATTGCTACAAAATTTTACATTTGATTAAATTTAAAAAGAAATTAACGTCCACCCTCCTCATAAGATACTATCAATTCTCATTTAAGAATTTTCAGCGGCGTATTTGAATGTGTACATTTGTGGCAAAACAATGCAAACACCCTCTACCGACTCTGCAACGAATTGCTGTAAAAGAAAGTTACTGTTAGCAAACGATTGGAAATAAAGTCAACTTTGAAATAATACTTGTAAAATTTGATTAGGTGGGAATCTACATATTAAAACAAACCCAAACACTTTTAAAATAGCAATACAAACGCGTGACACAATTAAGAAATTCTTCACTCTTCAATTAGTTTACAAACAATATTCCAAAAATCCGCATCATTAGTTGCAGAAAAATAAATTATTTTATAATGAACATATATTTTAGAGGCTGTATACAAATTGAAGTTCGGTACTCGATTGCAGAAGTGCTTCAGAATGACTATTATTTTTTGTGAATATGACCATTTCCCTCGCTTCATATATTTCGACTATAGCTTGACCAAGTGAAAAAAAAAAGAGTAACATATACATACACACACACACACACACACACACACATATATATATTTATATATATATATTTCAAATTATGCTTTATGCACATCACAGACGACCCCTTAAACAATAATTTTGACGTTTTTTAAGCATAATTCGAAAATCTCTAGAAAGAAAATTTTGAAATTGAGAATTCACATAAAGTAGATAGTAAATATAAATCTATCAAAAAATTGTAGGTTGCAATTCATATTTTTATCTGAGTATTATTTTCATAATTCACTTTATAAAAATTTTTAAATTACATTTAATTGTGTGTTTTACATGTAATCCACACAAAAGTATCACATTATGATTATAATTTCAGGAGATATTAATAAAAATATCAAATGTAATTTAAAACTAGCAGCTCTAGATTTTGAATGTTTATAATTCCAAATTTGTTCATTCAAAGGACTTGAAATTTCGTTTCTAGGCATAGTTTGTACGGAAAATTTAAAATATATTGTCAAAATTGGATCCTGCCATAAAAAAAAACACATGTCGGTCTAATTTTTAGATGACCCCCTAAACAAATTTTATATACATCGTTTCAAAGTAGACTTTATTTTCAATCGTTTGGTATCAGTAAGTTTCTTCTATTACAACTAGTTGCAGAGTTAGTAGGTGTGTTTACATTATTTTTGACACGACTGCTCTTACAAGAGCTGAAAAAAAAAATAATTTTAATGAAAAGTATTGTAATATTATGTAAATTAATTTATCATTTTTGTCTGTAAAACATATCTGTTTAACATGAAAGAT
Source organism: Maratus speciosus (assembly GCA_963932465.1). NCBI lineage: Eukaryota > Metazoa > Arthropoda > Arachnida > Araneae > Salticidae > Maratus > Maratus speciosus. The sequence goes on along the minus strand of OZ010786.1, from coordinate 536,017,324 downwards.
TTTACTTGAGAATCGGTACCATCCGAAAAAGGTACATTCTGACTATAGAATAACTGGTAACTATACTATAAAAAATACTCGAAAATGTTTACGGAAATCGATAGCAGCGATTTCCTTTTGTTTTATAAATACGTCTTTAAATCTTTAAGATATATTGCTTTTTTGGAAAGAACGCTTTTCATGATTGCGGTAACTCGGAAGTTGTTATTTTGTATTTTTGTCAGCGGTTATATATTTAAGGATAAACCAAAACAGGTTCTAAAGACCGAAACTGAAACCGAATTTCCGTAATCTAAATATTTTCGGACGAAAATGAAAACGAAAACGAAAATGTCCAGAAAAATTTTAATTAATTAGTATATGCGCATAGAATCATCATCAACAACAACAACAGCCGTTTTTAATGCGCTGCTGGATGTAGGTCTCCCTCAGATATTTCCAATGTTTCATTTCTAGTGTCCAATAAGTCATCCAATTAAGCCATAAGTCATCCATTGTCCAATTAAGTCATCCAATTAGCAACGGTCACTTTTCTGATTTCGTCACTCCATCTTAGTTGAGATCGTCTTTTTGGTCGTTTTACATTCCTGGGATACCACTGTAGGGTGTTTGTGATCCACCTATTGTCTTGTCTTCTTGAAATCTGCTCAGTCCATTTCCATTTTAGCCGTTTAAATCATTCAATGATGTTAAAAACTTTCGTCTGGCTTCTTATCCAGTTTATTTTCTTTCTGTCTTTTCTAGTTATGCGTAGCATACATCTTTACATACGCCGCTGTGTTGTTTGTAATCTTTGTGATACATAATTATTAATTAATTATACGTGAGACTAGATTTCGCTGATTGTAAATTAGACCAATTTTTTTAATATAAAATAAAATGTAATTACTACATTACATATATGACACAGAATGATTTTCTAACAATAGGAATTCCATTTTCAAACTAAAAATCTTCTATTACCGTTAAGTCTGCAGTTATTCATGTGCATATGAAAATGTCTTCAACGTTTAGTTATACATGTATCGCTTGCTTTATAATTTGCACTCACATTTTGAGTCAGAGATGACTGATAATTATATATAGAGTGAAGTTTATAGAAATAAATAAAGAGTGTCTTATTTGATATAACACAGCTAAAATCAATGAGGCTCAAATCAACAATATCTTGGAGTTACATCAATGTATGTAAATAAACTTTTGTTTAAAAATTAACACCAAAAGAAATTAAATAATATAAGATTTGTAAAAAAAATGGTGATTTTATTTTTCCGTGAAACAATATTTATATTTACGAGATTCGTGGTCATTCAAAAAAAGTTAAAAACTATTGATTAATGAGAATATTGATCAGTGAAACAGGGTTTTTTTCCATTGAAAAGTAACAAAACTGACTTGTACTTAAAGCATTATTTAAGAAAAATATCAAAAGAAAAATCAACAAGCCTCTCCAAACACATTTTGGAAAGGTGAATCTAAAAATATGTCAATCTCTCAAATTCCAGATTCCAAAGAATCGATTTTGATTTTATTTTTCTTGACTACCCACAAAAAAATATTCCATATTTGAGATCGACTGGTAAAAAATGAATATGCAACAGACAAAAATCATTTACTTTGCCATATAGAAGATTATCTATTTTTTTTCAAGAATTAGTAAAAGAAAAAAAAAATTAAAGGGCCCTCTCAGAACACATTTTGGAAGTATGATTTCCCGGTATGTGCAAATCTTACAAAATTCATATGAGTCACCTTTACTTTTTTACTTTTGACTATCCACATAAATTTTGCGCATTTGAAATTGAAGTCAAAGAATTTTATTCTGTAAATAAGTCCAAAGAATATGTTTGATACATATTGGCTTTGAATATGAAAAATTTTATATGATTTTGGGGAGGGATTTCTTCTGATGCACAATTCAAAAGACACGCGATTGTTGTAATGAAAACAAGGAAGAAAAGATGCATTTATACATATTTTTTTGATTAAATTAACGTATTTAAGTTGCATTAAGAAAAATATTAAATTTTTTTCATATATAGAAGTGATATTTTTGTAAACGTTGTATGTTTATTTAGTAAATAAAATTACTAAAATATTAAAATAAATTAAAATAATTATCAATAGCTAATACAAATCTCTCTATATATGTTTCAATAAAATTAAAAATATATTTACTTTAAAAAAATTGTGTTTAAAAAAGTATTTTTCTAATTGTTTTAAATTCATTAATAATAAAGAAAACATTCGCTTCCATTTATGAAAAAAAATATTTCCGAAAAATATAAATAAATATCCCCAAAAAAAAGATAACTTTTGTCACATTTCGGAGGCTGTATCTAATTCGAATAATATAGGATAAAGCACCAGTCGGCCACTTAAGCGTTTTCTTTTAGTATATAGCTCAAAGCGGAATTTTAAAAAGCAATACAACATTTTTAATAGTGACACATGTTAATGTATACTTTATTTTACTGTTTCAGCAATTTAAAAAGCAAACAAACTGATTATAGTTTTTATTTATAAAAAGTTAAACTTAACAGTAGCAAAGTCTGTAGTAGTTGGAAACTCAATTCTAGTGTTCGGCCATCACTGGATCAGTTGTCGGCCATTTAAATGCTTTGTTATTGTAAATAGCTTATTGTAAATAATGAAATGTGTTAATTTATACTTTTCTTCTAATGTTTCAGTAATAATTTAAAATATTATAATAGTTTTTAACACTTTCCAACATAGTTTTAAAATGTTTGTGAATTTGGATTGTCTCCAGTCTGTCCAAGCTGTAACATTAGTAAATATACTCGAATATCCCTGAATATTTTGTTTATTATTGATGTTAACAATAGCACGATTGCTATTGAAAATGAAGTGTGTAGAATATATAGTAAATCTACAGCGACAGTCAAAAGTACTCCGTAACATTACGCTCAATGCGAAAAAATTGCTAGTTTATTTAAATGATGTTAGTAATTTCAAACATAATGAAATTGATATGCATTTATGCAGTGCACTAAACTAAGTACTCTGGACAACATGGGGTCTTAAGTACTTATTATTCATTTATAGGGCCACGCATAAGAATCCATTTACATTATAAATTATGTTAAATTTTGTTTCAGTCAGGAAACATAAAGCACAGTTGAAAATTTCAATTCAGCAATTTCCGTTTATAAACGAGAATGTATTTGATATCTTTTGAGAATCCACGTGTATAATGTAGAGAATTTATACACACCAAGAAAGATTAAAATGTTAGTTAAATTTAAAAATGCGTACCTTAACTGAAAACACACTTACTACAAGGGCAATTCCATTGTAACTAAGGTAACATTTGATCATCGAATTTTGTTTTAGTAACTATGTAAAATTTACTAATAAATCAAGAACAAATTTTTAGAACTTAAAATATTTCTTACTAAGGACTTAATACCGAAATACCCGCAGATTATTTCAATCTCTCTTTTAGTCCAGAAAATTGCAATTCAAAATTCTGTAACTGACGTAACATAAAATATACAATCATTTTTTCTGCCTTCCTTGAAGTGTAAAAATTATCAAAACTATCCCGTTAAAAAGGGCGATTTGACGTTCTCAACAACACTAAGTAATGCCAGGTTATAACAGTAAATTGTTTAATTAATTTCTGAATAATAAAAAAGAAAAAAAATAGCATTTACACATGTAACTGACATACATTTTATTGTGTAACTGGCGTAGCATTATGATTTTACAAAGACAATAATTGTACTTAACTTAGTTTGTAAACAGTAATTTATAATGTCTTTTATTAGGATTATATTATAGAATATAAAAATACCAAGTTTTCCAATCATACCCTTAAATTAAAAATATTTTAAATTTTATACCCCCCCCCCCCGAAAAAAAAAAAAAACGATGATTTAGCGCCGATTATACTTTATTTATTTCCCTTTTGATAACCCAAAATAGATGGCAGCCGAAATTGAAGTCAGAGAATTTTTTCTGTAAATGAGGAATGCAAGACATTGTAAATTTGAGAATATGGCATACATATAGGCTTTGAATGATTTTAAAATGAGTTTTGGTATGCGATTGCTAACCCGGAATCTCTAGATAGTATGCGTTTTGCTTATGTGAACAAGCTAGAAAAGTGATCATAGCACAAATTCTAATATATTATTTCTAGTATTAAAATACCATTCCGTATATATATATATATATTATAAATATTATTCATTGACAGAAGCAATGAATTTCTTTAAGCTTCTATGTATCTTTATATGTTTAGAAGATATCTAATGATTGGAAAATTGTGCTTCTTATTTATACTGTAACAAAACATTCCATACTTGAATTTAAAGTCAGAGAAAACCGTTCTGGAAATGAGCTATTTGAAGTAAGTTAAATAAGTAAAGTTAGACTGGAGCGAAAAACAAAAAAGTTTGCGAATCGAATCGAAATAGTGCCGAAAAGTTGCTACTCATCAATAAAAACACAGGGGGGGGGGGGGGGGGTATTTTTCAAATCTGAAAATATCTTCCGTTCGCGCATCGCGTTCAAAGTTCAAAGAAACGAAAAATCCCAAAAGGTGCCAATTTAGTCCGATCGAGCTCATATTTTTTAAACAGCATGTCCTTGAGGTTTAAAATGGAGGATAAAATACCACACAGCCCTTCTATATTTCCTTCAGCGCCCTCTAGGAGGTGAAATTGGCCAATTTTCGTAGAATTAACCCAAATTACAGAAAGCGTAAATACTGACCAATAGACCTGATTTTTTTTGTACGTACGGAAACCTTGAGGCTAAAAGTTGAAAAAATACCCTCCTCCGTGCATTTCACCGGTTGAGTACGAGAGTTTGAAATTGTACACCTCTTGGCTCACCACGGGAAGGCGGCTGCACCGGCAGTCTCACCCCACACCCTACCCAACCAACCAAGCAAAATGTGGGCTTGGAGAATTATCCAGATGCACATGAAGATTCAGGTACTGCGAATTCTGATTTAGTGTCAAATTTTAGCATGGTAGCACAAACAGCGAGGGTGACTCTTATGAAACCATCAGGTCACTCATGCCATGAACTTTTTATGCGGCCTGTGATACCAGCCTGACACTGCTCTCTGTACGGCTTGCGTATGACATGGTCACATGTCTGCCAGATTCAATGGAAGGGTTCTCTTTCCAAAATTGGAAATCAAGTCTGCAATTTCAGTTGAAGAAATGTTTACCAAAAGAAGTGGACAGGTAATCTTGGTTTCAAACCAATTTGTGATGTCATAATAATCATTGGCGTCAAAATGTATGACCGGAAATAGAAAATGTCTGACAGATTTGCCCTTTGTGGGAGTGTCATTCTATATCAATGCCCGCCGAAGTCTCAACTCTCGAACGTGCTGTCTATCATACACTACCATTGAAAGGAGAAGGTTTTCTCGATGGACATAAAAAACATTTGTTTGAAAGACATGCCTCACCACTTATTGGACTTTTGCAGGTAAGATTCTGTATTTTTTGATGCTATCAAGAATATATTTAGTTCCCTCAACTATTGAAGATCTTGTCTCAATTCCGAACCACAGAGGTACGTATACTGGGATAATGTACGTGACAATGTTGATGAGATTTTTTCGTGGGGTTTCCAATGAAATATACAATACAATATCTGTAACCTGTTTGTTGTCATTAAACACGGGGAGTGAGATATTTGTACTGGATACTAATTCGCTGGGTCTGTGGAACTAAGCCCAGCAGCAAACGCCAATGTGTAGCAGGTATCTCTGATCTTTACTCAGGATTTATGGGTCAATGTGTGAAATGTAGCATTCAATTCTCTTAAAAGCAACTATCAGCAAACACTCTCAACCAGCTATCTGTTTGCAAAAGTCCAAGAAGTGTTGAAGAATGTCATTCAAACATTTTTTTTTCTTTGTCCATCCACAAAACCTTGTCCTTTAAATGATGGTGGATGATAGGCAGCACGTTCGAGAGCTAGGACTTAGGCGGGTACTGAAATCCAAAGACACTGCCACAAGGGGCAAATCCGTCAGAAAGTTTCTAGTTCCGGGAATAAATTTTGAAGTAAATGATTATTATGACATTATAAATTGGTCTAAAACTGAGATTACCTGTCCACTGCTTATGGTAAACATTTCTTCAGCTGACGCTGCAGACTTGATTTGCAGTTGGGAAAAGCCAACTCTTCCTTTGAATCTGACAGACATACAGTGTCATACGTAAGCCGTAGAGCACAGTGTCAATCTGTAAACACAGGCCTTCTGTAAAGTTCATGGGCATGAGCGACGTGATGGTTTCATAAGAGCCACTATCGATTCTCGTGGTACCATATGCTAAAACATGACACTAAATCAGAATTATCAGTACCTGAGTCTGAATAGGGATCTGGATTAGTCATAAATCACCTACATTTTGGTTGATTGGTTCGGTCAATTGTGGGTGTGACTCGCGGTTCAGCCACGTTCCCGTGGTGAGTTCTGAAACGTCCCTTTAGTCCAAGAGCCTATGACACAAATCCCTATGTTATCAAGCACAAGAAAAAAATCTTTATTTTATGAAAGAGTAAGAGGTAGTGGAATCTAATGATCCATGTCTGCCGGAAATGAAGTGGTGCATAAACCTAACATTAATACCACCAGTGGTTGACTCGTAGGTTTATCATTCTGTTTATCCTACAACTATCCCCCGTGTTTTCATGCTTTCGTTTATAGGGCAAACACGAGGATAAACCTACGTGTCAACCACCGGTAGTATTAATTTTTCGCTTATGCACAACTTCACTCCCAGCAGACATAGATCATTAGATTCTCCTACTTCTACTCTCCCATAAAATAAAGGTTTTTCTCTTGTGCTTGATAACATAGGTTTTTGTGCTGCCGGCTCTTGGACTATTTGAATGACGGGCCAAGATCTGTACAATTTCGACCTCTAGTACATCTCCGAGGAAAAGAACGAGTGTATTTTTTTTTCGACTTTAGCCTGAAGGTTGCCTTGTGTACAAAAATATCAAGTCGATTGGCCAATAATTACATGTCCTGTAATTTGGAATAATTCTACGAAAATTGGCCATTTTCAACCACTTGAGAGATTTGGAAGGGGATAAAGGAGGGTATATGGCATTTTTGCTCCCATTCTACACCTATGCGACCATGCTATGTACAAAAAATTTGTTCGATTGTACTAAATTGACACCTTTTTGCGATTTTTGGTTTATCTGCGCAATGTTTTTTCAAATTCGAAGACTTTGAACGCGATGCGCGAACGAAAGATATTTTCCGATTTCAAAAATATTTTCCCCCTGTGTTTGTATTGACGAGTAGCAATTTTTCTGTACTATTCCGATTCGATTCGCAAACCTTTTTGTTTTTCTCTCCGGTCTAATATATATTTTGAATCTGAATATATCAAAAATTAGTTTGTAGTCGGATTTACTAATCTACAATATATTGATGATACACATTTTTTAAAAAAGAAAAATGGTGCTGATAGAGATAGTTTTAGATTATGCTTCGATATAGAAAGTTCACTACTGTACACTTCACTAGGAAACATTAAATGTACAGTGATGAGCAAAATTGTTAAGGCTTGTTTGAAAATTCTATTTTTGAGTTTTGATGCCTCAACAATACAAATTTCTGTTTAAGTAATAGCCATAAATTGTATATCAGTAGAAAACTAACTTAATCGAGAATAACGAACTCATTTTCCAATTATTCGTACTTAATCAACGTTGGAAGACAAATAACGAAAACATATTGAATGGGTTACGTGAATAGTTGTCCTTTTTTTAATGCACTATATGCGCATGACCATTTAGAGTGCTAATCAGGTGGCACCTGTTTGGGCAGTTAGTGAATCTGGTAACAACAGGATTCAGTGTTTCTTGTTATGTTTTGTAGTGACCTGAAGGACACAATAATTATATTCAAGTGTTCCAATGGATCGAGAATAGACGAGACCTTTACACTCGGAAATCCATCCAACCAATACAAGAAATATTTCAATATTTGTATCACATTATAACAGCTTCAGTAATGAATTACGTCTTTTAACTCTATGGAAAAGCACTGTAGGTCGTAAGTAAGAGTAAAAATTCTGTATTAATTTTAAGTATTAACTGAAATTATGATAAGTTGCGTAAATCACATTTTTTTATATATATTTCGATTTTTTTCTTTATAACTGCTGGTGTTATAAGCATTTCTTCAGTTATACTTTTGATTAAATCATATTCCCATTGGTATTTAAGTTCATGGTGTTACTTAATGAGAAAGTCTTATTACGAACCATAAAAAAAAAACGTCAAAATTTGTTATTTATAATATATATATATATATATATATATATATATATATATATATATATATATTATAAATTGACTGAAATATCACGTGTCTTTAACCTCCTATGTTTCTTTATATAATCAGAACAGATCTAATGTTTGAAAAATATGTTGAAATTGTTCGTGTTTTAAATTTTTTAAATATCGGTAACCAGAGAAAAATATTTTTCCACAAGAAATACCTTCACGAAAAAATAGAAATGAAGAACTACAAAAGAAAAAAAAAAACATTTTCTACGCCTTCTCAGAAGTTATCTAAAATTTATGAAAAAAAACAATTCCAGGCACTCTCTCAAAAATATATTTTGAAAAAATGACTGAATATATATACCAATCGCTCAATATCCCAGAGCGTCGATTTAGATTTTTTTTGTTGTTGTTCCCACAAAAATATTCTATATTTGAAGTTCAAACCACATTTTTTTTTTTTTTTTTTTTTTAACTGAGCAATTCGGATAAATGTAATAAATAGATTGACTCTTAATAAATTAAAAATGAGTTTTTGAGTGGATTTATTAGGCCGTAATATGTAAATTTTTACTTATATTAAAGCGGGGAGAAAAAAGTTGCTTACGGAAATATTTTTAAATTAATTTTTCAACTATTATTAACAATACATTGATGTTATAGTGTAGGTTTTTTGAATATTTATTTAATAAAAATTTCATTATATGAATCACTGTTTAATTCATTTTTTCAAATAGCCATTTTGACCTGCTGTTTCAAAAATACTAAATAATAATACCGTCTAACAATGATGAGTTTAAGTCACATTTTAAATACCAATTGAGTAATTGCAAGCATGCATTTTTTATCAGCTCAAATCACACTTTAAAGGCCAATTGAGTATTTAAAAGCATACATCTTTTTCATTTGTTCAAATTATATTTTATGTGTCAATTGAATATTTACAAGCACGCATTTAACATAGAACGATATTTCGCTGAAACATTTATATTTATTATTATCTTAGAAAATCTTTCAAGAGAGACATAGAAAATATATCGCCATTAGAATTAATACTTGGAAAATAAAATCAATAATAAAAATTATTCACATTTCTAACGTTTATTGTAATCGGAAAAATATCAAACTAACATTAAAACTACCTTAAAATACAAACTATCGTAAAATATTTAATATGACTCATGTAATATGCCTAAATGTATATTTTTTTATTGTTTTTTATTTAATTTTTAAGAATTTTGTATAAAATGAATGTAACAAATTAATTAATAATTCATCAGAATAAAGATCTTTGCTACATTTCACCAGTTATTTTAAAACCTCTATATTTATCATGCCGTATATATTCTGTATGAATATTTTTAGCTTGTTTTTTTTATGAATAATAAATACATATGTCGTCAATACGGGAACTTTTAGGACACTCTGTATATAAAGCCTTTGTCTCCAGACATAATGGTGACTTTAACGGATTTAAGAAGCATTATTTACAAAAGATAGAATATTTTTAAAATTCGAGCTCTGACAAAATGATAATGCCTTACATACATTGTAAAAATATACTTTCTAATTTAAAATATTTTTAGTAAAAAAAAAAAAAGTCAATAAAAATTTTATTGCTCAAAATATATGGTTAAAATCTATGAAAAACTATGTGTTAGAAAACCCCCCAAAAGAAAACAAAATATTTTGTGTATTTTTTTTACATTTCAGAATGAAAATATTTTCAACAGAAGACATTTTTTGACGATCTTTTTTACGAAATATTTATGGATGTCTGATTTCCCCTTTAAAAAATGTTTTTATTAAAGTTCTTAGAAATGGATTTTGATAAATTCTTTCTTTCTTAGTGGTTTTGAAATCCTCACATATAAAATATTTTATAGGGTATTTATAGTGGAATTTTCGTCCATTGTATTAAAAAAGTATACTGAATAAATCAAAAATGCCTGCTTAAGGAATAATTAATTACTTTGTATGTTTTTAATTTTAGTTAACTTTATTATACATTTATAATTATATAAGTATCTAGGAGAAATTTATTATACCTTTATGTGTGATATATTTTCGAGAAAAAAATTATAAAGTGTTTTACTATTGTAAAATTATGTACATTTATGTAGCCCTCTTATATATGGATATACGTTTAATCTGGCAAAAATATTTTTTACCTTTTAAAAGGCGTTGAAAACTTTAGTAAATAAGTGTGGCGAACATTATTTGAACAATATAGATTATAAATACAATTATTCATGTTGTACAAATTTTAATCTGCAAGTGTTTTCACTACTAACAGTTTTCTTACAACCATTTACTTTTAATAACAGCTGTAAAGATATAATTAAAACTTGTTATCCTTAAAAATGCTCTCATAATAATATTTTTGTCAAACTGGAATGTTTTAGTAAAATTAAAGCGTCTTTTTAAAATTAATATCATTCGAATAACAATGTACATACATTCACAGCACTAAATACATGGGTGGCACCTTTTATGAATAAGGTTTTTGCTACGCATGCTTATAAAAGTAAGCATATAAATATAATTTCTCGACACCGAAAAATTTACAAAGTATTAAGTAATTAACTAGAATATTCGGAATTTATCTGCAATATTTTTAAATTTGTTAGTAAAGATTTAATTTTATGATTGCGAAGTTAGCTTAGAGTGATTGCACTTTCTGTTTTGTTATTGTATTAGATAATTATCTTTATTAATCTTTAATGGTCACTGACTAGAGATAAAAATTATACGAGAGCAAATTTTGAGATTTAGAAGTTTATTAACAGTGTACGGATTGATTTAAATTTTCGTAAGTTTACTAATTCAAATTTGGAAGGATTTTCTCAATTCATACCTGAGAAATGGTGTTTACTTAATGATTAACAATTTGCTCATTTATTTTTAGACAGCATTTATATGGTTATATTTAATACAGTTTTTTTATTGTTTCTTCTATATTTTAAAAATATTCCAGGCATTTTGAAAAAGTGCAGTGTTTATCATCTTCTCTTTTTCACACACAAATTTATGTATATTTGTGTCTTTTGGTATATGGTGTCTTTTTTATGTAAGGGACGTTTAGTTGTATACACTAATAGGTGGTGCGCGTGCGTCTCAAGGAGTAATTACGTCGTTGGCATTCCTTGCGAAGAACTGTTGCCAGATGAAGCTGTATAATTAACATGTACGGTCTGTTCTGTGTCTTTAAAATGTTCAAGATTATCGAATCACCCGCCCCGAGCTTGGTACTGTTAGTGATACCTATTTTTGTCGCAGAGTGATTCGAAACAAAAGACGCGGCATGCTGACATAGGGAATTTTGATACTCCATGACAATGCACGGCTTCACACCGCAGCTCAGACCCGAGATTTATTGCACTCTTTTACCTGGGAAATAATGGACCTCCCACCTCTACATTACCGACTTTGCGCCGAACGATTTCAATATTTTCCTCTATCTCAAATATCTTCTCGTAGGCAACCGCTACAAACAATTTGCAAATGCAAACATTTGTAATTTGATGTAGCATTAGTAGATAATTATGTTGAATTTATAATGAATTACTTGTCATTACGTCATGGTGTAATTATATAAAAAAAAACTACACACTAAAATACTTATTTTCGTTGCATATACATAAACAAATTTTAACCTTATATTTATATTTAATAACCGTCAATATAGTGAGTATCACCTATGTGATTTGAATTTGTTAATCAATAGATGTTATTAATGATGTTTCAAATATATTTAGTGACGATAATCCAAGAATGTGCATGCCAAAGTGTGGTAGAACGCGCACCTGCTTTTGGAAAAACTGTTACCGTTGATAAAGCAAGATTTAAAATAACGGTTCTATAGATTTTCAAATATAACCTTTTTATTTATATACTGACATTTCAGCACGCAGCGTCACTGGTACACCATTAAAGTCTAAACTTGTTGAACCACAGAACACTGAAAATGGGGAGGAAAGAGAATTTCTTTCAATAGAAAATCATAACTCAGATTATGTGGAAAAGCTGCTATGTAAAGGAAAATATCACGCTCAGTGTGAAATAAATCCAACTTCAGTTTCGAAAGGTATAGTTTCGACTTCAACAATTTTATCTTACGCCAAATTAAAAGCGTTGTCACCCTATCCAGAATCATCTGTTAATCTTTTCTATAATAAGAAGAGCTTAAAGTCTGCAATTTTAAGCAGTTCACCATGTAAAAGGCAGCTTGAAGTTGGCGGTACGGGGAAAAGCCAAAAACCTTTATAAAAAATAATAAAAATAAACCCATGAAGCCAAAATCTACTCTATAGAAATAACTGCGAGCATGTCCATCCTGCTTAGAAATAGATAGAGAACAAATCCAATTGTAGAGGGCTGAATCAAGTGCATTTCTTGCAGAGGTTGGTGGAATGAAAACTGCACAGACTGCGCGAGTCGTGACCACTGCGAATGTGACGTTTCTATGTGAAAAGTCTCATTTTATATATTGCGCAGTCATGCACACTTCACTAACCTCACATGACCCCAATTGTCGTAGAAGAGTGTGCATTTAGGAGTATAATGTTTTTTTTTTTTCAAAAATAAGACCGGAAGTGTTTCTTGTAAGTTAATGAATGCAAGTTTTTTTAGCTTAATAATCTAACATTATAAATAACGTATAACACCATCACATAAATATATTCATTTATTGTTATTTAATGAAAGCGTACACCCCTTCATTACTTTACTCTAATTGACAAGATGTAACTCTACACAAAATGGCCGTAGAAAAAACCCATTAATCCAAAGCTTCCCTTTTAATAAAAAGAAAATAAATCGAAAAAAAAATTATTCATTATAATAATTAGAAGTTTATAAATATAGTGCTTCTTAGCATTAAAAAATTAAGTGTTTTTTATCTATCTATTTATTTATTTATTTTTTTTTTTTTTTTACATAACAAAAAATTCTATTAAATGTATGTGAAATTTAGGTGAAAAAATATTTGAACAAAAATTGATTCTACTTCACATAAAATAAATGCAGCTGATAACTAGGGAATAAATTATGTTTCCCATGATACTCAGTCATTACGTGATTAAGATACAAAATAAGTTGCTGAAATCATCAGATTAATTTGAGTTTGTTTTCACGCTGTGGGAATTGTACTTTTCGTATTCTGAGCAAAGGGGGGATAACTTCTAATTTCTCGACGCATTTGATGATGTTTGATGTGTAAATTATTAGTCAATTTTGCTAATTAAGGCACTTCGTGTATAGAAAATAAACTCTAAGAATCGTGTTTGATCTTTTAGAATATTCTAATGTATATCAGTTTATTTAATATGGAGCTTAAAATAAACATTTTATTTTGTAGCATCAATTAATGAAATTATAGGATATGTATTCTCCAATTTAATTATTTTTTCATTGGACAACATTTAATGTTACATAATTAACATTTCCAGACTCAGATAGCTTTTAGTACCATTAAGACACCTGAGTTTGTTTTTACTATAAAGATACAGAATGCGCAATCTATGCGGCATCGATTTCTAAAAACATAATAATATATTTTAATAATATTATTCTTTAATGTAATGCTTGGTAATAGAATGAAAATAATAAACATAAAATAGCTTATCCCTTTTTTATATAGAATTAATATAAAACGGTCTGTTTATAAAAACATAAAGACAAGAGTACAGTAATCCATAAGCCAGGGTCTTGAAAAGCGTAATTATCACTTTTTTATGCTAAAGAAAATTATTATTGTCTAATGTTTAGTAATAGTATAAAAAATGGACATTTATTAAAAATCATCATTTAAAAAAATTATAATTAAGAATTAGAATAGAATATATTCCAGTAATACATGGGCGACCTACTCTGTACACCTGCGGACACATATCAATAATAATAACAACAAGAAAGAAACAATCATCCGTCAAGCATTGATTATGAAACACATTCAGAATAATGTAACAAAACTGCACCATTTAAAAAATTAAAATATTACATCTAATTCAACACTATGGCACCGCATGACTCATTTCAAAACCCATTATCAGCTGCTCCCATCTACAGTGGTAAAATTAACCGACTTTTGTTTAGCTTCCCTGTGTAGGATATATAGATTTGTATTTATTAACTGCATGCAAGCAAAAATTTAGTTCATTTAAGAGATACATATACTTCAGTTGAAAATTTCCCTTCTGCAATTTCCTCTAATAAGGGGAATGAATGTGAATACTTTTGTACAACCCTGTATATAAGGGATAGAATTTATATATGACGAGTAAAATACAAAAAAAAATTAAATTTAAAAGCGCATGCCGAATTTTAAACCGTACTATCCAGCAGTTATTACTCAAAGAGAGTCCTGTAACCGATTTCTTTTGTGTGTCACTGTAAATAAATAAAAAATGCCATGAATGCCCTGTTGTAACGTGATCGTAGTGAAATCCAATGATTTATATCAGTTTTCATACATTTGAAATAGCGTAATGTCATTAAAATACTCTGCAAACGAATTCTCCCCATATGCAATAATGAAATGGAATATTTTTGAGTGCCCCTGTAATTGATCTATTAATCCTACATACTTCATATACAACACCAAACTTTCTTTGGTGACCCTAAATAAACTTTATCAATTTCATGAAAATCCAAGTATATTTAAGCGAGTTAGAGCGTGTACAGACGGACAGACGGACAGACAAACCGAATGCATAAACACTTTTCAACTTTGTAGGAAAGTGTTAACAAACGAATTTTCCCCATATGCAATAATGTAATGGAATATTTTTGAGTGCCACTGTAATTGAACTATTAATCCTCTCTAACTACTAATAACTCGAACTACACTGCTCAAAACAATTAAAGGATATTGCAGTTTTAGGTGGATTTTGTATCTGGTAAACTGTTTAGCTGATTGATACATGGTCGACAGACATAGTAGGTTATATGAGAATAAATTACATGTTTGGCAGAAAAAAATGCATTTTATTGCGCATTTGTGTACTAAAGGAAAAAAACACAATTTGTGCATATGAGAAAAAAAGAATATGAAAAGGTGTTTTCTTCAATGAAAATCATTTTCAGTAGGGGGTATGGTTTCCACGGGCGGCCAGCAACGTTGAACACCTTCGAGGCATTGACTCAATGAGGCTATTAATGACGAGTTGGGGTATTCTGCCCCACTCTTCCAGAAGAGCTCTTTCCAGTTCTTGGAGAGTTTGTGGGGGTTGTTGGCGGCCAGAAACTCGTCTTCCTAGAGCGTCCCAAACGTGCTCGATTGGATTCATGTCTGGAGAACACGCTGGCCATTCCATTCGAACGATTCCTTCCTCGAAAAGGAAATCCTCCACCAGGTTTGCACGATGTGGCCTGCAGTTATCGTCCATTAAAATGAAGTTATCTCCGATTGCTGCAGCGTAAGGGACTACAATATGTCTGAGGATCTCATCCCTATATCGGCGACCAGTCAGCGCTCCATCTCGAATGATGTAGAGGTCAGTGCGCCCGTCAATGGAGATGCCACCATACACCAACACTCCCCCACCGCGAAATCTGACACTTTCGTGCACGAACGCAGGATTATTCCTAATGCCACGGTCCCTCTAGATGAAAATACGCCTATTATCCGGATGCACAGAAAAACGGGACTCGTCAGAAAACAGAATATTGCTCCATTCATTTCTCCTCCAGTTGACATGCTCGGTTGCCCACTCCCTGCGGTCGCGACGATGCATTGATGTTAATCTAACACATACCATCTGTCGGCGAGCATACAGACCTACAGCATGGAGCCGGTTTCGGACAGTCTGAGTTGAAATCGTGGTGCCTGTAGCTGAGCGAAGGTGTTGTTGGAGTAGAGTAGCGTTCATGCTTCGGTGTCTCCGAGCTGTTAACGCTAAATACCGATCTTCATTGGTCGTTGTTGCCCGTCTACGACCTTGCCCTGGTCTTCGGCCTGCACATCCACTCTCCAAAAATCGGTTCCAGATCCTGGAAATGACACTTTGTGACACTCCAATGGCTTGCGCTACTTCGGCTTGAGTTTGGCCCCCTTCTAACCTACCAACAATTCTCAAAGCTTCTGAATCTGTCAAATGACTTCGCTGAGACATCGTACTCATCGAAACAAAGCAATCACTGAATGCCGATCATCCTTCTCTTCATTCTCTTTTATCCAGTTGAAAGTCAAATTTCATTCGCTGCCGCTGAAGCGACGTTTTTGACGTCGAACTCAAAATTTGCATACTCCACAGTTTGAAAACCAGAAAAATTTGCATTTGTGATTCTCTTGTTCTATTTTCGGCAAAAAAAAATTCGTTTATATCTTTATTTTATATAAAACTTCAAATATCCTTTAATTGTTTTGAGCAATCTCTCTCCATTTCTTCCTTTCTCTCTTACAGTCCCCCAGACATCCATAAACAACAACTCGAGGGGACATTTAGATCTAATCCCATTAATTGATTTAAATGATGTACGTCTATGTTTACTAAGTTTACATATTTCGCAAAAAAAATTTCCTGATTTAACCCGGGGAAGACCTCTAACACTTCCATTTTTGGCCGTATTTTCTATTAAATCTGGACTTGCATGCGCAAATCTGCGATGCCAAATTCTGAAATCATCTTTAGATATATGGGACGTTTCAAATTTAACCTTTTTAGGAACTAAACTTGGAATTTCAGGATACAAATGATAAGTACCATCCCTAAGAAAAGCAGTAAATAAATATTGACCATCTTTGGACACCTCAACCTTACCGCCTTCACCAGTAAATTTTACACCTTTTACATCCAATTTTGGACCAGAAATAAGATTTTTTCTTAGTTTAGGGGAATACATTACATCAGAAAAGAACAACAGCCTTTGGCCAAACTTTAACTTTACATTTCCCTTTCCTTCTATCGGAAAAGTGACACCATTTACAGCTACAAACATTTTTTCATCTTTCAAAGGCTTAAATTTATAAATCAAACTCTTTTCACGGCAAAAGTGGTGTGAAGCTGCGGTATCAAATAACCAGCTATTTTCGTTTTCACTACCACTCAAATTTGCCTGAATATAAAACAAGAAAGGATTGTTTTTACCTTTTTGTTTAACGCTGTTAGAGTTTGATGGTGGTTCCTTATCTTTGCCTCTGCGATTACTGTTTTTTTTAACTGGAGACTGGGCACTTTCGGAACTGGATTCGGAGGCATCAGACACACTAGAAACAGATGGAATACGACGATTATAACTTCTAGGGTCTCTTCGGAGTTGTCGACAATCCCTCTCTAGATGGTTTGTGCTCCCACATCGAAAGCTTCGAAGTCTACTTTTCTGTATATGTTGAATCTCAACGAAAAGTTCTTTACGTTTGTCTAAATCTCGCGGGGCTAATCTTGATTATTCGGCTATTAATTCCATTAGGATATCGTTGAAAATAAACTTTTCCTCCTTCCAACGTAATATAATTTGCACTATGCTGTCGAAATGGCTTCGAAGATGACGTGGGAGTTGAAATGATTTATACACCTCTTCAACAGGATGACCAAGGTCGTTCAGTTGATCGGCAATTCTATTTAACCTGGCAGGAAATAAATCTATCTTTTCATCTGGCTTCACTTTACAGGACATGAACTCAGAAAACAGGAACATGTGCCGTGATCTATTATCAGGCTCGAAAAGTTTCTTTACTACATCCCATACATCTCTGGGATTATCTTTGTTCCCTATGATTTTTCTAAAGTCCTTTCCCATATTTAAATAGATTGTGGATAAAGCAATCCTATTCCTAGTATGAAAATCTTTCACATCCTTTGCTGAAATTCCTTTATCGGCATCAATGTCAGGTTCCTTCTCAACTCCAGTGACAATATCCCATGCATTCTTCTTCAATAGAAGGTATTTAATATCTATTTGCCAAGTTGAGTAATTTAAAGCTCCAAGCTTATCGATCTGTACTTGCATACTCGCCATCTTAAAAAATATATTACCCCCCTTCTTAAGAAACACAAATGTCTTTGAAATGGGGCTAAAATTTATGACTCTTCTTATTTAAATTCAACACGTTTCCATTATCCAGGTATGGCATTGGTTGCCCATAACCTCTTCTCTTAACCTGTATCAATACAGGTCTGATATACACTTATACTGCTATCAGCAAAGGGACTGTAAACATGCTGTGGAAGATACCTGTTATAAAACTGTGTGTTGAATCCATAGAAAAGTCAGATATTGTTGACGACAGTTCTTTATTTAAACTCTATTTCATTTAATGTATACTTTATAAAAATACAACTTTAAGTTGAAAAATATTCAAAGCCAACTTTGTTTAAAATAGCTAAGTGAATCATTAAAAATAACTTTGGTTTAAACAGGATTAAACGTCAATACATCTGGAGCTTTTCAAAACAGCTTAATTTTAAATCATGACTAAAACCCTTCTCTAAAAACATCGTAAAACTCAAACTAAATATCTTACTATAACTTGAACCCAAACATATTAAAATCATAATGATAACTTTAAAGAAACAAACAGAAAAGAGAGAGCACGGCAATTGATTAGCGAAATGCAATTTATACCTTTGAGCTGGACGATTCCATTTTACAAAAAATGTAAGGCTGAGAATAGTCGATTACGGAACGGCTAACGCCATCTATGAAACACTTAAATTTAATGTCGGTTCTTTTAAATTAATTTACGTTATAGGAAGCAATTAACATTATATTCCAGGTAATGAAGGTATTCCTTTTAAAATAAAGAAGTTCTATTAGCATTAAAATGTAGAAAGGAAAGCTATTAAATCAATATAAGTTTACGTAAAGTATTAAACCCAAATTAGCCATAAGTGGCAAGTAAGATCGGTTGACTAGATAACAATTTTAAAGACTTATTTTGTTTTATTTTTTGCGCAGCGGTATGTATAAAATCTCTTTTTTTCCAGACAGAAAATTTGGAATTTCTGCAATTTAATTTTTTTAAAAATTGGACACTAGGAAAGAAAATTATTTGATGCTTCCATCTACTAGTGATTTTTAAAAATAATACTGGTAATTTCTTTTCAAGTTATCATTATAAGCATTTTTTGGGTTGGTTGGTTGTTGGTTGTATTTATGACGGCCAATATTCTGCACGAGGGATATAGGCCCAGGGGGGAGTGCCTTTGTGGGGGGTCTTTCTAAGGGAACCTAACCCGTATTAAGAGCATTTTTCGGGAATTGAAAGGGTGTTTTATCTTTATTTATTTCGAATTTTTATAAATGTTAATATCCTTTTTGGCGCCATCTAGGAGTGTTTTGAAAGTGAAAGAATTAATATATATTTTTACATTATAATTTGCCTCATAACACTTTTTAAGCAAGATAAAGATTGGAACTTACATGTTCCCGTTATGGATCGAGAATAAAATAAAATATTAAGTGATATGGAATGATAAGCATAATAATTAAGGATTTTAAATTAGAAACAAGGAATCCAGATATGAGATATCCATTGAACAAATAAATGATTCCAAACGCTACAGGGTGGATTTAGGTAGAACAAACATCGTTTTAATGCCTAAAAGTGTAATAGACACAAATAAATAATTAATGAAATAACTAAAAGAATTGTCTTTCAATACACAATATTTTATATTTATATTTCCTTATTAAGACATAATAATTGTTTTTGGAGAGTGGGATATAATTGAAAAACAAGGATATGAAAAATTATAATAGAAATTACAGAAAAAACAGTAAACAAGCGGTTATTTTATTTATATAAGTATGAAATGCTACACCATTTGTATGTTAAACTAATGAGTATCTGGTAAATAATATCCCTGATTTCGCAGGATGTTAAAAAATAATAAATGTCCGTGCCTAATCATAACGTTCATTAGAGATTTTAGAACAACAATGGAAACAAATAATTTATCTATTTTAATAAAATCGATTTAAAACAATTCTTCGGAATCCTTACTATCCTAAATCGCTCCCTGTTGATTTCTGAAAACTTTGAATTCATTATTCAAAGACACAAATATATATTTAACATTTCTCAGAAAAGTCTAACATTTTTAATTTAGATGACGGAAATAGAAAGAATGATATACGTTATTTAGGTTTGTTATTGTAGACACAACCTTAATGATTTCCTCTCTCTGAGTTGTATATTTCCCAGATAGTTCTATTAAATATCGAAAGATGTAAGAGCTAATAACTAATAACTTTTAATAACTAATTTGTAGTATGTTAAAGCTATATAAATATTTATTAAATTCACTAGTGGAGTGAAATTCGGAAAAAAAATAATTATACAGTTCACTGCATGGTACTAGATGGAAAATAAAATGTAGAATAAAGATGTCTGCTGCATTTCATGAGTCACCTTTTTGATGCAACCATATTTTTATTAAACGGAATTATGTTTCGTTATGCGCATTTGTATTTTTTTCTGTAAAAATTATGACGTAAATTTTTAAAGATTATATCTCAAAATATTTTATGAAAATCTTATTCCAGATTGGGTAATATAATTCCACATAGAATAGCTTATCTTAGTAATAGGTATTTTCTGTAAAAAGGCCCGATTTTATTTTGAAGATGGCATATGTTTAGGGAATATACTAATAAGATAAATTACTTTATAATTATAGAAAATGTAAATATCGCACAATTAAAAAAATTTTTATTATATTTTAGACATTTTCATACTGTTTTTTTTTTTTTTTTTTTTTTTTTTTTTTATAAATGATAAATGATTGCTCTTAAATACATAAAAAAATATTATTGTTTTAAAATAATATTTAATATATATTTATCAACTAATGTTAAAATTTATGTCCTTTATAATACATCTATAAAGTCGTTTTTAGTTTTCATTCTGGAGTTTTAATAGAATAAATGTACTAAAATAACACAAAATAAAATAAGATGAAACTGGTGTGGATCGATAAGAACTAAAATATCTTCATAAAACACCATTAAAAACTTTTAAAATGCGTTATGCATTTCGAAAGATCCCAGACTTTCTTCGTCAGGCGCAAAGAAGACTTTCTTCTACAATGAAAGTGATTTCAGTCTTGCTGCGCTTTAATAGTAGAAGTATGTCTTCTTTGCACCTGACGAAGAAAGACTCAGATCTTTCGAATGATTTTTGATGGTGTTTTAGGAAGATCTTGTAGTTCTTAAAATAAATTACTTAAACAATTCCATAAAAAATAAAAATTCAAATTCAAATACTTTAATTTAAGAGGTAATAGTATTTTAAAGAAAAAAGACTTCTTCTCATTAAAATAATACGTTTAAAATTTTGAATGTTTTAAATAGTGTGAAAATGTTTAGATATGGAAATTAATATTGATTTCAAAAATTAAAATGCATAATTAATTTGTTTAGTGAGAATTGGAATACCTTAATGTTTGAAATTCCGCAAAAGTAGATCTTTTTAAAATAATCTACAGTTTTTCTATCAATCTAAGTTAAGGCATCTGCTATCATTAAAATGACCATTTATATGACAATTTCCTTATTGTTTTATTTGAAAGAGCACTCGTTTAAGGTCCAAAATCTGTTTATTTTTATATCTATGATTAGAAGAGGAGTTATGACCATTTTAATGAAGTTGGAGTAATCACTCAAATACCGGAAGTAGGGATAGGATGGTCAGGAGACATTTAAACAATCCTTCAATGAATATTTTGCTTACGTTTTTTCATAAAAACAACAATAAACCTTAATTGGAACTTCTAGATTAATTTTGTATGTATCTGAAATCTATAAAAGAAATCTCTAAGTGCGATTTCTGGAATTTTTTTTTTTTTTTTCTTTTTTACGTTATCCCGATGCCTGATATACTACATTGCATAAATTGTTTTTAACATAATTCAGTAAAAAATTGTCAAAATGCTTTCCCTATTAGTCACTATTTTCTGAACTAGAATCTAAGCTCTATGTGGTAATGTAACTATTTTAGAGCTTCTCGAATATAAAAAAAAGATACATTTTAATACAAAAAAATATGTATTTTTTGAGGTACTTTGAACTATTTCTGTTAATTTTGAAGACATTGTAATGCTAGTTCAGTTAATAG
Organism: Maratus speciosus; assembly: GCA_963932465.1. Taxonomy (NCBI): domain Eukaryota; kingdom Metazoa; phylum Arthropoda; class Arachnida; order Araneae; family Salticidae; genus Maratus; species Maratus speciosus. Next base: position 535,994,964 of record OZ010786.1, on the reverse strand, counting down.
GTAAATGAAAGTGTACTAATAGTACAAATGAAATTAAAATATATTTAATTGATTTGAGTGTACACTGTCTGCTTTATGATTCTGCTTTTCAGAATTTAGTGTCGCCTCCGGCATTTCCATTACTTCATTTTCTTCTGATGGACTGATGGCTTCTGTTATTACGAAACTGTCATTATAAATGAAGCCATTTTTTCCCATTCTGACCAGAAAATCAGAGTTCTAACTTTTTACGACTGCTCTTTCATCTTCACCTAACACTTCACTTGTAATGATTATTTTATAATAATAGAAGCCATCAGTCCATCAGAAAAAAAAAAAAAACTCCGTGAAAGCGGAAACTCCGATAATCGGTACTCTACTGTAAATCAGTTTTAAGACTTATAACACGCGAATTTATTTTACATAAAGTGACGTCATCCACATCCGCTGAAGAATTCCACATTTACGATGCACTCTTAAACATCTACAGAAAAGTATATACAAAAAAAAAAAAAAAAAAAAAAAAAGATTTCGTCATTCAAAAAACTCGACAAACAATTCGGCTATCTAGAAATTCATTTGTTTGTATTATTAACATAGATATTTAAAATTAAATTTAGTTTCTAATATCTTCATGTTTTATCAGAAATCCTTTATTTATATTTTTTGAAAATAGCCAGCATTTATTTTTTTTTTCAGTTTTTATGGAAAAATGGCAACAAAAAGATATAATTGCTATTTTTCTTTCATTTTCTACAGAAATGGAGTACTTCCGTTGCCAATATTAAGCAAATGGCTCCAAAAACTACAAAAAAATTAATATTTCAAAAGTAATGGAGATACAGTTTTAAAAAAAAAATGCATTAAAAAGTACTTTTTTCCGAATACGACGGTATAAAAATTGAAAATGTGCGATGCTTAGAAGTAAAAAAAATGCTATAGAGTATTTAATTGTACTGCTTTATTTTACGGCTGGCTTCTGTAAGGTAACGTTATTTTTTTAAGACTACACAAAATAGTCTGGGAGAAAGAAGTAGCATACCGGGGGCTAATAAAAACTTAATAATTAGTTTACAATTAAAGATAGGCGTATAATGGCAATTACAAAAGTGTACAGCATTCTAGATTTAGTATGAAATTATGTTTTTCTTGTAAAAATAACTTTATTAGACGATCTGAAAATATCGAAGCAATTTTGGCGTATTAAAGTCGATGATTGTTTTTTGAAACAGTATCATTTTAAAGCTTCTAACACAGTCATTTATTATTTTTATTTGTTTAATTTAATGTAATTTTCGGAATTATCATTTAATATAAAATATAATTTAGAGAAAAAATATTTTAAATAAAAAATTAATAATCAGTTTTCAATTAAATTTAGACGTATAATGGCAATTACAAAAGTGTACAGCATCCTAGATTTAGTATGAAATGAGGTTTTTCTTGTAAAAATAATTGTATTAAAAGAGCTGAAAATATCGAAGCAATTTTGGAGTACTGAAGTCGGTGATTGTTTTTTGAAACAGTATCATTTTAGAACTTCTAATACAGTTATTTATTATTTTTATTTGGCTAATTTAATGTAATTTTCGGAATTAAAATTTAATAGAAAATATAATTTAGAGAAAAAATATTTTAAATTAAAACTTAATAATCAGATTTCAATTAAATTTAGACGTATAATGGCAATTTAAAAATGCGTAGAGGATCCTAGATTTACTATGAAATGACGTTTGTCTTGTAAAAATAACTTTATTAGAGGATCTGAAAATATCGAAGCAACTTTGGCGTAGTGAAATCGGTAATTGTTTTTTGAAAAATTAGCATTTCACAGCTTCTAATACAGTTATTCATTATTTTTATTTAATTTAATTTAATGTAATTTTTGGAATTCCCATTTAATAGAAAATACAATTTAGAGAAAAAATATTTTAAATAAAAACTTAATAAATAGTTTACAATTAAAAATAGACATATAATGGGAATTACAAAAGTATAGAGCATCCTAGATTTAGTTTGAAATGATTTTTTCTTGTAAAAATAACTTTATTAGAAGATCTGAAAATATCGAAGCAGTTTTGGCGTATTGAAGTCGGTGATTGTTTTTTGAAAAAGTATCATTTCAGAGCCTCTAATACAGTTATATAATATTTTTAACCGGCTGCGAACAAGGACTTTGTGTTTCACGGGTATCTGGTTATGCGAATTTTTTTATACACTCGAAACATCCCAACGGCTGGATGCATTTTAATGAATGAGGACTCTATCGATTCGTCTTACTCGTTCGATGATTATAGGCTAGGTTATGTTTTTATGTATTCGAAATGGTGAACGTAAAATACAAAATGGTGGTAGAGACGAAAATAATTGAGTCATATTGCTTCATAATTGCATCATATTCAGTGGCATATCATTGGATAGGTCTTTCAAAATGAAGATGATGTTTCATTGACTATTTTACAGTCAGAAGCTCCGTTTAAATATTACACAACTTGGAAGTTGTGTATGTAGGATCTCTAAGCTTTACTGCAACTCTAAACTTCATAGACATCTATAGGCCTCATCAAAACACTGTTTATTGATACGAACTAACAATTAAACGCAACTTGTCGGGGTCTTTGATTTTTTAAATTGAATGTATTTTATTATTTGTCTAATTTAATGTAATATTCGGAAATATCATTTAATAGAAAATATAATTTAGAGAAAAAATATTTTAAATAAAAATATAATAATTAGTTTACAATTCAATATATACAAGTACTTCAATAATTATACTAAGAGAGATGTTACAATTTCTCTTTGATTTGGTTGATTTGAATAATGCTGTAAATTTGAATTAAGATAAAACTGAAGCAATTACTACAATAAAATGTACAAAAAAAAATCCTAGTATATTTGTTAAAAAACACAGAAATATTATCAGGGACAGATTTTTCTATTTCTACTTTAGATGAAAATATTTTCTGGAGCTTTTCTTTCTTCTTGAGAGTTTTTGTGGAATGCTTATTGGTTTTTGATTTCTCTCATTTTCGAAAATGTATGTTTTTTTTTCAGTAAACGTCCTAATGCCTATTGTCAAGTTATTTTGTCCTTCGTGTTTAGAAAACGATTTATATGGTATAGTTTGATTAATTGCTTTTAAAGGAATATAAGCTAAGCATTTTATTTAAAGAGTACCATTGGATAGAATATAGAAAAATCTAAGAAGAATTTTACAAAAAAAAAAAAAAATACTTCTTTTTTTGTAAAATAATTTGAATAATTTTAGTCACACAATGATAATCACTTAAAATTTGACATTCACGGATCTTCATTGTTACTGTTTTTCTAATATCTATATATCTTTTAATACAGTTCATTTTTTATTCTGGAGGATTTATTTCAACATATTATATTTATAAATATTTTATGTTGCTGTATACTTTAATATAAAACAAAGCTTATGTTCAAAGATTAAAAAAGGATGAGATTATATATTTATTATATCTATATTAACCAAATAAACTATGACTATTAAGAAATAGTTTTTTTAACTATTAAGATTTTTAATAAAATGAATATTATATAACGTTCCACAACATCAGTTGGGAAATGTTAACCCTTAAATGCCGGGTGTTGCTTTTCGGCAACTTCCCCAATTTAGGCTCTAAAATACTATTAGAATAATATTGAAGCTATAATGCCTAATGTTGCCAATAAAATACATTCTAAAAATATTATTAAATCGATTTTCAACATGTAGATGGCAACACTCGTGCTGTTTAAGAATAAAGATAGATTTATTTTTCCAATTGTTGCTACTTGTTCTTTTTGTTTTGTTTGGAAGCTTGCGAAATACCCTATCGTGTTCTGCAGTGAACAAGTAAAATTTATTTCTTATTATAGTTCCTAAAATTCTCGTGTCTTTAATATTATAGAATTTTATCAAGGAAAATTATTTTTTCAATTAAAGACCAGTATTGCCGATTCGTAATAAACTGTTTTTTATCCGTAAACCATACTTAAAACAAAATATGATTTTTTTAAGTATTTTTCCCATGATTTATTTAAAAAAGGAAAGCCGAAAAACATTATTACGATGATTTTTGAAAAATCAGGCATTTAAGGGTTAAACAGTGAATGGAAATAATATAAAATGAATAACACTTTAATCGGCGAAGATTTAAAAAGGAATTTATATGCGTACGTGGGGTACATTTTAAAAGGAAATTATTTTAACGAAATGCCATTTTAACCGTTGGTATTATAAACGATTTTTAAGCTAATCAATGTATATTTTAAAATAGCTGTTTTAATTGGCACTTTGTTTACAAAATGCTCTTTACAGAATTCTAATATTTCTAAATATTCCTATTTACATATGCATAGATTAAAAGAAATGTTTATGCTGTTTTAAGTATTATTTATTTTATTAAACCTTCAGGGTCCTATTTTGTTTTATCAATTTTGAGAACAAGATTACTTTTATTTTAATAATGTTAATCGTATCTATCCAAATAGATTTTCTGAAGTTTAAAGATAATCTCATTGTCTGAAATTTAACGCATGTACCTATTTTGTGTAATATTCAATTAATATTTCTATGGTAATTGGTTAAGAGTTTTTGGAGACATCTGGGAAATATCGTATTGCAACAACGTTTAAGATAAATTACAATTTTTTTTTTTTTTTTTTTTTTTTTTTTGCGTTTTATAACACATTTGTTCAGGGAATTAAGATATATTTTTAATTTAAAGAGCGAAATGTATATATAAAATAAAGGAATCGCCAAAGGTGCAAATAGTCTTAAGCAAACTTTTATTGTTATTGTTATTACTAAATGCCAAAACATAAATGAAATCATAATAAGAAATGCATAGCCACATACTATCATTACTATATGTAGATAGTAACAAAAGTAATTGTTGAGACAAAATAATACTCGGTGAAAAGACATGTACTATTAATAGCACACTAGACCCAAAAGGGTTAAGATCGATTATCTATCTAATTGTAATAATTCGCGTAAATGTTATTAAAATAATATATTGAAAGATTATAAAAAGTAGATAATACATTTCTGTGTCTGATTTTATTTTATCCTCGTTTTATATTAATCAGTTATATGAATATAACGTATTTACTGTAATACTAGGGTGACACGCACAGTTACTGACAGCTTAAAAATTGTTTCTTTTTAAGTTCACTATTACAAAGTTTTAAAGGGTAACATATTGAGGCATTTTAAAAGTTAAATAAATAAACTTTTTCCCTTAAACCACTCATCCAATCTCCTCCTTTTTTGTATAACTTTATTGAATCTATATTCATTAAAGTAATTTTAATAATTAAAAGAAATGTTTGTAATTCCTCCAATTCAAATGATGCCAAATGAAACAAAAGAACACAGGAAAAAAATCGAAGATATCTTCAATGATTTTGTATGAAAGGTACAATTGTGATAAAAAAAAAGGTTACTTTCCAGGATGAGCCAAAAACAAAATACTTTTTACTTACAAGGATGGTGTCCATACGGGCAGTCTACATACGGACAGAAAAAATTGTAGAACATTCTACTCATAAGGATAGAAATGTTTATAAAAGAAAAAAAAAAGGCTAAAACGCATCAGAGTCCGTAATAAATAATGAAAATTTCGATATTTGGCGATTATTTAAATTAATACTTTTTTATGTCAAATACTGTTTAACATAAAAATGTTTCATATTGAACTAGTTTAAATAAATTTAAATAACTTTAGTTTTGTGCGCTTCAGGTTGATTTAACTATAGTTTTGTTTTGTATATATATATATATATATAATGAAAGATAACTGTCAAATTTTAGGAATTAAAACAAAATTTAAAATAATTAAACTCTTAAAATTAAATCAAATTGAGCGCTGTCGATTCAATTTTGTTGATACGGAAATCACGACTTCTTTGATATTGAAATGAATAACTGCAGCATTCTTTATCTTGCCTATTTTTTTGGAATACGCTTCAATGTATGATTTTTTTAATATATGAAATTGGTTTTAAAATAATAAAATTAAATAGCGAGCAACATAAATATGTAATGCAAAAAAATGTATTTATTAGAATCTCTATTTGTTTAAGTTTAAATTTATTAAATTGTAGTTACAAGCATTCTAAAAATCAATTATCAAGCAATTTTCAGGTGCACAAAAATCGCTTACTTTTGTCGAAGTATTATTCGCCAAATCGTGTGATGCTGTAGTCTTTTCTCACCCAATACTATAAAGTATTTTGTTCCTTTACGGACTTTCTAATGTACTTCCGCCGCTAAAATTGACTGATCCTTTATAACATACATAAGTAGTATAATTTGTATTTTCTTTCAAAATATTCTGAGTATGCCCGGTAAGGAAACCTTCCATTTTAATTTTTTTGACATATGTTTACTTTATAAATATGTGTGTAATTTCCAATGTGTAAATTGCATATATAAACTGAACATGAACATATGTAAAAATAAAACAAAAGCTCCAGGTACAACGCTTTCAATTTTATCGTACTTTTGAGCGTGAACCACTTTACTTTAAAAACTAAATCCCGGCCCTTTTTGAGCAGATATCGACATTGTTTGTTTTTGTGTGTGTGTCAAAACATACTGTAGAATAACAATAAGAAAAAAAAAATCATTTTTTGAATAGGTTACCTCTTAAATCTCTTTTATACTTTTTTTAGGTTTTGAAAGTATAGTATATACATATATTAAGAATATTATTTTTCACAAAAGTTTAAAAAATTACAATTCTTACAAACGAAAATTACTTTCTTTTTCATAAATATGATCAATAACTCAAGTAACTGACACTATCTCTGCATTAAAAATCACTAAATGACGCATCAGTTATGACAGTTAAAAGGAATAAGCTACCACTAGCTGGAATTAACTTGCAGGATTTTACAAGAAAATACTTATTTCAATTAGATTATTGCTGAATTGTTAGTTACTTGTTATATGTCAATAATTTGGTTTTCACCCTAATTCACATAATGTTAATATTATTAGAATTATATATCAAGTAGACATTAGTTAATCACTAAGTTTAATTGATTGCGTTCAGCCTCTTATGTTTTACGGTAATCATATTTTTTCTTTACAATGCAAAAATCTAATTTTTATAATAAAATGTCAAATTAATCACCTCCTGCTTGTTCTTACTCGTATATAGTTATTGAAGGTCGCGAAACATTTTCTTTCGTTGGAAAATTAATAATAATACAGAAATAGAATATTAAATTTTTGCTTATTCCTTTGTCTTTTTCATGGATATTTTTTTGGATATTAATTTTAGTCATATAAAGATGTTTTAATTTAAAAAAAAATTAATTCGTAGGATATTTTTCTTACACGAAATTTAAATAAATGCTACATATATTTTCATTTCTAGAGTGCAATAAACTGTTTAAAATATTTCGAATAAAAACTTTTTTTTTTTTTTAAATATGAGCGATCAAAACTCTCATTTTAAATTAAACCTTGCAATAATGACGTTCAGCATCTGCAAAAAAAAAGAATTCATAATGTGTTGCTAATTCGGTAACAGATGCTTTTATAAATATCTGTCTTCAACATATTTCATTATGTTTTCCTTTTCTGTTTTCAAAACTATACTGCTATAAAGTTAGACACATGCATATTCTTTTGATGTAAAAGAGTGATTTATTACAAAAGAACTTTTCTTTTAAAGCTTAATTATTCATGGTTGTGTTTCTAAAGATAGATTTTAGAATGGTTCTGAAATTACAGTAATTATTCATTTGAAATGTATTCTTTTTGAGTGACATCACTTTGATATATTTTAATTTAATAAAGCTTTTTAAAAAAATTAAAAATCGTAAACACTTATACTTGACCATTATGCTCAGTTTTAAAAAAATCCCACCGATTTAAAACTAATGATCTAAAGTATTGTGATTTTTAATTAAAGTCCCTAATTAGCGTTTTCTTAATATTTTTAGCTTAGCAAACATTAATCATAAGAAATTTTCTATTAAAGGTTAATTATTCAAGATATGATTTCAAAAGATATATTGTAGAATGTTTCTGAAATTGAAGTATTTATCCGTAATAAAAATATTCTTTATGGATGAGATCAGTTCTGTTACTTTTTAATTCAGTAAAACATAAACAAGATCTCAAAATTACAAACACTTCCACTTGACCATTATGCTGAGTTTGAAAAATATTGCTCTCCGATTGGTGATTTAAAGCATCATTATTTTTAACTACAGTTCCTAATTTGAGTTATTTTAATACATTTAACTTAATGAACGTTTAAATAAAATTTTCACAAAACAACTCATCTTTCTGATTACGTAAATTCTTTTTAGAATACGATTTTTTTTTCATCTTAGTTATTTGAAGACCTATTTTGTTATAAAATAAGTTGTATTTCTGTAAGAATTGTTAATTGTTTATTTGAATATTTTTAAGTTAGTATATATTAGACATTTTGGACATACTGCTTCATTTTGCAACTTCTTGTCTAAGCAATAAGATTGCAAGATTAAGCATACAATCGTTACATATATCAGCTGCATAAAAATTTTATTTGTTATCTTTTATAAATATTTCTTTATTCAGGTACACAATATTGCGTTAATATTGTATATTTGATATTATTTTGTGTAATATGTTTAAAGATACAGAAATACCATATTTACATCGGAAACATTTAAAATGACCAATGTTGTAGAAATAATGGATGAACATACAAAATTTTGTCAATAAAAGCGTTAAATATTTTTAAAAATATGGTTGCCCAATTATTTATGGAATAATTCATACCATTATTAACAATGTTTCTTAAGGTATAGCCCTTATTCGCTGATATTGTAAAACTGAAAAATAAGTTCATCAATATGGTTTTTATGCCAGACATAAGAGAGGCTTCGAAGATAAGCTCTGAAATGTTTATTAAAAAATAGTCTTAAAATGGTGCAAGAAAAATATTCAAAAGCAAATTATAACTAGAATACTGACAGTAGAGAAATGAAACACACATTTAGTTTGATTTTAAATATCAGTATAATGTAATTTTAAAAATGAGTAAAAAATAATTAGATATTACAATTATATAACATAACCACTGCAAGGGTAAATTAGAAAATACTTGAATAAATCTAAATAATTTCGAAATTTGAAATATTGATTGCAAGGCGTGAAAAATTTTCTACAGAAAAAATTCCATGAATTATTATAGATTTATTCAATTTCATCGATGCTGAATTCTATTTAGTTTCGTGTTTGCCACAGAGTCGGTGGCTCACGGGAGAATATTCCATTTTGTGTTGTGGTTATAGCCTTGCAAACATGTGAAAGTGAGATTTGTCAGGCTGCGTATCCTTCCAAGTGGTTCAGTTGGAAAAACGTCGGTACGCTATTCCGAAGACCCGGTTTCGAGTCCTGGCTTGGAAACAGTTTCACTCTGTTAGCTGTAAGCCCTTTATGCTATTGAAATATTAAAGAAAATACTTATTTATCGAATGTGATTTTTGTTTTAATTCAAGACAAATGTACTGTGTTTGGTCTGTATTTTATATTTTAAATCAAAATTATTGTATTTAATATCTTAAAGGTCTGAGAAACATCGCATTAAGAACTTAAACACAAAAAAGTTTCACAAGGAATAGTAATTACACAATACAAAATGCAGACATTGCAAAAATTCATGCCTAAAACTACGTCATTATTACAGTGCACAGCAAAAGTTTACACTATTATCGATTACGCTTCTGTACAGAGAAGTATTCAACGAATTGTTGCAACTCAACTGTCATATAGACTACTATACCATATTCACTAACTGATGTTGTCGTAAGGCACACTTAAATATTTCATGCAAGTGACGGCATAAGTTTGAAATTTGCATTTTTGCGCGAACAGTTGCCAAAAATCTGGAAAGTCTATAAACTTTTGCGATAAGCAAATTTCCCTTTTTTCAGTTAAATTAATTATTATTCTACATTAAAAGTATTATTTGCGCACTAAAATTTTTAAAATATATTTGAAGATAAGTACAGCCATTTGTATAACTTGAGATTTAGTATTTTTTTTTTATTTAAAGGTTAAATATCATCATTGTCTAAACTTTTGCTGGGGACTGTATGAAGTTAAATATTTTTATACTCATAAATCGATTGAAAATGCTTAATTTAAAAAAAAAAAAAAAACATGCTCATTACATAGTAGAATTTTAATGAAAATGCTTATTTGAATTAGATTATTGCTGAAGTGTCAGTTACTTCTTAGATGTCAATAACGTGGGGTTTCACCATAAATAACATAATGTTAATATTATTAGAATTGTATGCCAAATAAAGGTCAAATAACCGCTAAATTTGATTGATTGCGATCAGCTTCTTATGTTTTACGGTAATCATATTTGTTATTTACAATGCAAAAACATAATTCATATACCAAAATCTCAGATTAATCACGTTCTGCTTGTTCTTACTCGTATATAGTTATTAAAGATCGCGAAACATTTTCTTTTGTTTGAAAATTAATAATAATACAGAAATAGAATATTAAAATTCCGTTTATTCCTTTGACTTTTTCATGGATATATATTTTTTTCAAATATTAATTTTAGTCATTTAAAGACACCTAAGTTAAAAAAAAAAAAAAAAAAAAAAAAATCGCAGGATTTTTATCTTACAGGAAATTTAAATAAATGTTAAATATATTGTCATTTCTAGAGTGCAATAAACTGTTTAAAATATCTCGAATACAAAATATTCTTTTTTTTCAAAATCTGAATGAACAAAACTCTCATTTTAAATTATACCTAGCAATAATGACGTTCAACATCTGCAATAAATTATTGAATAATGTGTTGCTGGTTCGGTAACAGATGTTTTTATAAATATCTGTCTGTAACATATTTCACTATATTTTCCTTTTATGTTTTTAAAACTGTACTGCTATAAAATTAGACACAAGTATATTCTTTTGATGTAAAAGAGTGATTTATTACAAAAGAACTTTTCTTTTAAAGATTAATTATTCATGGTTTTGTTTCTAAAGAGATATTTCAGAATGTTTCTGAAATTGAAGTAATGATTCATTTGAAAAAAAATCTTTTGCAGTGACATCACTTTGGCAAATTTTAATTTGATAATACTTTTAAATAAATCTAAAAATCGTAAACACTTACACTTGACCATTATGTTCAATTTTTAAAATTTCACCCCCGATTCAAAACAAAGATCTAAAGAATTGTGATTTTTAATTAAAGTTCCTAATTATTCCTAATTATTCCTAAAAAGTTCTTAATATTTTTAGCTTAGCAAACATTAATCTTTACATTAATCATAAGAAATTTTCTCTGAAAGGTTAATTATTCCAAAATATAATTTCAAAACATAGATTGTAGAATATTTCTGGAATTAAAGTATTTAACCGTTAAAAAAAATATCATTTATGGCTGTAATCAGTTATGTTCCTTTTTACTTTAATAAAACTTAAACAAGATCTCAAAATTATAAACACTTCCATTTGACCATTGTGCTAAGTTTGAAAAATATTGCACCCCAACTAATGATTTAAATATTATTATTTTAAATTAAAGTTCCTAATTTGAGTTGTTTTAATATATATTTTTTTACTTAATAAACGTTTATTTATTTTTCACAAAACAACCCTTGTTTCTGTTTATGTAAATTCTTTTTTAGAATACAATTTATTGTGAGCTTAGTAATTTAGAGATGCACATTGTTATAAAATGAGTTGCTTTGCCGCAATAATTGTAAATTGTTTCTTTGAATGTTTGTTAGTTAATATACGTTAAGGATTTTTTGGCATACTGTTTAATTTCTCCACTTTATTTAAAAGAAACAAGATTGCAACACTTGGTATACAGTTATTATATACATCAGCTGCAAAAAAATTATATATTTTATCTTTTATAAATCTTAAGTGGTCGTAAAATTTGAGGTTAAATTTCTTCCTCAAGATATTATATCTTATTATAATTTCATTATTACTTATAGAGGCAAAAATGTACAAGAGTTTCCATAAGACATGAATTTTAGTATTTTACTGAATTTTGATAGAAGATAAAAACTAGATAAAAAGTATCATAATCAGATAAAGATAGATGATAAAAAAGTATCAAACGCGTATTGGTTATACTGGTTATACTGGGGCTCAACATTGCGCTAATATTGTTTGGTTGAGATTATTTTCTGTGAAATGTCACAGATTAAGAAATACTCTGCTTACATTGGAAACATTTGCAATCAAAATCCAATGTTGTAGAAATATTGGATGTACATTTAAAATTTTGTCAATGAAAGCGTTAAATAGTTTTACAAATATTACCTAAATATTTTCAAAAATATGGTTGCCCAATTATTTGTGCAGTAATTCATACCATTATTAACAATGTTTCTCAGGATCTTATTCGCTGATATTGTACGACTGAAAAATAAGTTCATCAATATGGTTTTTCTACCAGATGTACGAGAGGCTTCGAAGATAAGCTTTGAAAGGTTTATTAAAAAATAGTCTTTACATGATGAAAGAAAAAAAATTCAAAAGCAAATAATAACTAGATTAGCGATAGGAGAAAAATGAGACAAACACATAATTTTATTTTTAAATATCAGAAAATGTAATTTTAAAAATGAATAAAACTTCATTAGATATTACAAGCACATAACATAACCACTGTAGTTGAAGAAAAAAAAGGGTTTAATACATCAGATATGAAAAATTCCAAATTCCTTACTATGGACGTATATATCCGTACTCTTACAGGATTTAAGATACATAACGTATGAAAAGAGAATATATATATATATATATATATATATATGGGCAAGTGTACACTAAGTTTTATAAAGAAAATCTTAACATGCGCAATTAAAAAAAATTTTTTAGACTTTTGAAAATTTTTATTAGAACCATTCGTGGCTTTGTTAATGAAAATTATATTGTCGTTCCTAGGATAAACAATGTTGACGTCAAGGTATAAATTAGAAAATACTTGAATAAATCTAAATAATTTCGAAATTTTAAATATTGATTGCAAGGCGTGAGAGTTATTCTACAGAAAAAAATCTATGAATTATTATAGATTTATTCAATTTCATCGATGCTGGATTATCTTTAGTTTCGTGTTGCTCCAACGTCGGTGGCTCACGGCAACATTTTCCATCTTGTGATGCGGTTGTAGCCTTGCAAACATACAATAGTGACAAGTGCCATGTTTGGTATCGTTCTAAGTGGTTCATTTGGTAGAACGTCGATGCGCTACACCGATGATCTGGGTTCGAGTCCTGGCTTGGAAGCAATTTCACTCTGTTGGATGTACGCCTTTTTGCATTTGAAATTTCAAATATTATAGAAAATATTTATATTAAATATCGAATGTGATTTTTGTTTATTAATTCAAGAAACATTTAGAGTGTTCGATCTGTTACCCGGATAAACAATTATTTGTATTTTATATTTTAAATCAAAATTATTGTATTTAATATTTTAAAGTTCTCAGAAACAACGCATTAAGTTTCGCAAGTATTAGTATTTACATAATGCAAAATGCAGACATTGCTAAAATGCATGCATAATAATACGCTATTATTATGAAGTTAAATATTTTTATACTGATGAATTGATAACTAACCATGTTCATGATGCTGTTAATTGCTCTTTCACGTCTGGTGTCAATCAGTTTCTTCCAAAAATTTAAACTTCGTTATAATACAATTAAATTTCAATGTGTTACCAATTACAATGTCTCAACAAACAATGTTACCCATATGGGCAAAATGACTCTAAAAGGTTACACTAAATAGAAGTACGACTAATATCGAGAGATAACACAGCGTTTAGAAATATTTAAAATATAAGAAAGTAACAATAATATTAACTATTATAAAAATTTCGCAAATACTTACATAAAAGTTTATGTACAACGCTTAATCACTGAGTTCACCTATAAAAGTAAAAGAAAAAAAATGTGAGTTATAAGAGTAAAATTTTTCTTATACATCTATAATACATTCATACGTAAATACTCCAAAGAGAAAAAAGACTTTAAATATAAGTATGATTAAAAGTTTTTTTTTTATGTATATTTTTTTAAAAAATGAGTTTATTTATAAAGAAAGAAACATAGATATATATATAAATGTAGACAGATAAATAAACAGGTAATCTATTTTAGAGGTAATAAACGGTAATAAAAGGTTTGATTAACACGTTCACGCCGGCGCGGTGGGTCACACTCGACTGTCTCAGAGTTGTCACGTCTCCATCTTTTCCACACCACTATTATTTTAGAGAAAATGTTGTTCCTTTAAATCGCCCAGTTGTTCTAATTAAATAAAAAAAACATTTTCTGTATTAAAATTCTGGTATCCAAAGAGCCGGAGACTTTGCAGCTCTGAGGGAGTCGAGTGTGACCCACCGCGCCGGCGTGAACGTGTTAACCATAATAAGCATATTAATGAAAATAACTTCATATTCATTACCACGAAATAAAAAAAATCTTTATTTAAATTGAAGAGTAAAACATGCATTTTAATCAGACGCCTTTCCATATATGAGAATAAAATCGCAGAAATTGATTTTGAAAAAAAATTCAGAATGTTAAAACCATAAAATCCGTATTATTCATAAATGTTTTGAAAATTATTATGCTTAAAAAAATTCTTTAGAAGCACAAGAAATTTACATTCAGAAAAAAAAGTTCTCAAAATAATCTTTATTTAATATAAAGCGTAAAACATGTATTTTAAGCATACGGCGTGCCATCTATATTAATAAAATGGCAAAAACTGATTTTAGAAATATATCAGAATGGTAAACCGATATTCTTAATATTACATCTATTTTACAGATTTTTCCATATTTAATATAACCTTATTGTATTATGGTCAAATATTTCGAAAATTATCATGCTAAAAAAATAAATAAAATAAAAAAAAAATCTTTAGATTAATATATATATATATATAGATATATATCCAGGAACAAAATTATCTGAAAAACATACAACACTATATATATATATATATATACATATATATAGTGTTGTATGTTTTACAGATATTTTTTTAGATATATAGATAGATAAATATAAAAATAGACAGAAAAACAAGCATGTAATATGCTTTAGAAGAAAAGAAAATGTAATAATAATTTTCACTAATCACAATCAGCAGATTAATGAAAATAATTTCATATTTATTAGCACCAAATTAAGAAAAACAAAATTCATTTAATCTAAAGAGAAAAACATGTATTTTAAGCATACGTCTCTCCATCTATGAGAATAAAACGACAGAAAATGATTTTGCAAAAAATTCAGAATGTTAAAACCCGAAAATCCGTATTTTTCATAAATGTTTTAAAAAGTATTATACTTAATATATATATATATATATATATATATATATATTAGAAAAACAAAAAAATTATAATCAGAAAAAAGTACTCAAAATAATCTACATTTAACTAAAGCGTAAAACATGTATTTTCAGCATACGACATTACATCGATGAGAATAAAACGACAGAAATTGTTTTTGCAAAAAAATCAGAATGTTAAACCAATATTCTTCTTAACATTACATCTATTTTACAAATTTTTCTATATTTAATTAAACCTTAACGTATTATGCTTAAATATTTTGAAAATTATTACGCTAAAAAAAATCCGATAAATAAGCATGTAATATGTTTTAGAAGAAAAAAAATGTAATAATAATTTTGACTAATCACTATCAGCATATTATTGAAAATAATTTCGTATTTATTACCACCAAATTAAGAAATTTTTTTTTCATTTAATCTAAAGAGAAAAACATGTATTTTAAGCATACGCATTTCCATCTATGAGAATAAAACGACAGAAAATGATTTAGCAAAAAATTCAGAATGTTAAAACCCTAAAATCCGTATTCTTCATAATTGTTTTGACAATTATTATACTTAAAAAAAAAAAAAAAAAAAAAGTAAATAGTAAATAAATCTTTAGAAAAACAAAAAAATTATAATCAGAAAAAAAGTACTCAAAATAATCTACATTTAACAAAAGCGTAAACTATGTATTTTCAGCATACGACATTCCATCTATAAGAATAAAACGACAGAAATTGTTTTTGGAAAAAAAATCAGAATGTTAAACTGATATTCTTCTTAACATTACATGTATTTTACAGATTTTCCATATTTAATTAAACCTTAACGTATTATGCTTAAATATTTTGAAAATTATTACGATAAAAAAAATCTTGAGATAAATACACAAAAAGTATATTCAGAAAAAAAAATCTCAAAAACATACAACACTATATATATGTCAGGGATGAGAGCGATCCGACCAAATGGTTGATTTCCACAACTAAATTTTAATAGTATTATTTGTTTAATTAAATATCAGAATTTCTGTGTGAAATAGGGCGAGAAATACTATTAAAATTGTGTGGTAGCAATCGGTCATTTGGCTCGGAGCGCTCTCATCCCTGATATGTATGTATGTATATATATATATATATACCACAAAATTAAGAACAAAAAAATCTTCATTTAATCTAAAGAGTAAAACTTGTATTTTAAGCAGACATCTTTCCATATATGAGAATAAAACGGCAAAAACTAATTTTGCTAAAAATACAGAATGTTAAAACCATAAAATCCGTATTATTAATAAATGTTTTGAAAATTATTATACTGAAAAAAAAAATCTGTAGAAACAAAACAAATTTATATTCACAAAAGTGTACTCAAGATAATCTCCATTTAATCGCAAGTGTAAAACATGTATTTTAAGCATACGACACTCCATCTCTAAGAATAAAACGGCAGAAACTCATTTTGGAAAAAAGTATGTATGTATGTAAGAATGTTAAACCGGTATTCTTCTTAATATTACACCTATTTTACAGATTTATCCATATTTAATATATCCTTAATGTGTTATGCTTAAATATTTTGAAAATTATTATGCTAAAAAAAATCTTGAGATAAATACACAAAAAAATACATTCAGAAAAAAAAAAATTATCTCAAAAATATACAACACTATATATAGAGAGTTGTATGTTTTAGAGATATTTTTTTTAGATAGATGGATAGATATAAATATAGACAGATATATAAGCATGTAATATGTTTTAGAAGTTAAAAAAGACCGTAATAAAAAGTTTGACTAATCATAATCAGCATATTAATGAAAATAATTTTATGTTCAGTACAACGAAATTAAGAAAAAATAATCTTCATTTAATCTATAGAGTAAAACATGTATTTTAAGCATACGTCTTTCCATCTATGAGAATAAAACCACAGAAACTCGATTTGCAAATACTTCAAAATGTTAAAACCATGAAATCTGTTTTATTCATAAATGTTTTAAAAATTATTATATACTTAACAAAAAAAAAAAAAATAAAATAAAATAAAATAAAAAAATAAATAAAATATATATATATATATATATATATTAAACCCAAGAAATTTATATTTAGAAATTTGTACTCAAAATAATCTTCACTTAATCTAAAGTGTAAAACATGTATTTTAACCCTCTAATGCATATTTTTTTTAACTTTTTCTTTAAAAAAATATATTTGCTTCCTTGACAGCCATAAATTACAGGAAAAATATCGAAAAAATTTTCACTCTTATATTTTTTAGTATTTTGAAGTTTTTTTTATTGTTGCCAAACGGCAACACCATGCATTAACCCTCCAAAAAATTTTTGAACTTTGTCAACCAGCAACACTACTGTTGTAATTTTGTTGTTGTAAATTATAAGATTTTAAATGCATACAATAATTTACGTACACTTAGAAAAATAAAATTATATATATGTGTGGTATGTATGCATTTACGTAAGTCATATAACAATATTAACCAAAATTCTAAATAAAGACGGCATGTAATAATATTATACATTAATTGTTATCTATCAACAAAATAATAATGGTGCAAATTATAGTTATAAAATATTAAATGAACAGATGAATTTAGATATTACAATAGAATCATTTTTAATTTATAAATGAATAAGAAGATATTCTGTCCTGATACAGAACACAATAAAAGTATTGTAAAAAATATAATTAAATAAAAAAATAATAAAATGCGGAAAAGCAGCCATATTTATCCTGTATTTTAAACCAATTGAAATCATTTAAATTAAAAAAACCAAAATGGGCTTATAAAGTGTAATATCACATTCAAAATACAATGAAAAAATCATAGGCCAATAAAATTTACTCTATAAATATACGGCAATGCTACAGAATACCATAGAATTTTATATAAATAATATTTATCAAAGTTATGAATGGTAACTAATAGAACATTTATTGTTTCTGTTTAAACGTAGAGGTACCAAACACTTAATTCATTTTACCCTAGTGTAACCTATACAGCCCAGAACTTTACACCGTTGTTTTTTATCTAAGTGTTGTGGCCAGAGATCCATTTTATCCTTCCTGACATCTTTAGAAGTTTCATAAAGCTGTAAACAATGGACTACTAAGTTGTTACTATAAAATTTTAATCATTGGCTTTTTTTTATGATGAAACTGGTACCTTCAGAGGGCATGGGCACGGAAGCACAAGGGGAGGAGAATAGAACTCCTTTAAATCTGAAAAAGATGTATTTTGGCCATTTTTTATCATTTGGCTCCCGTTTAACAAAAATTTATATCTGCCATTAGGGGGGGGGGGGGGTCAAATCGGGAGTCCAGGGGCAGCCCTGCATTAGTCAGGCCCTTGCTTTACAGTGATCTCAGAAGATTTTGTATTTAATAAGAGTCGTTTATCGAGTTAGGGTGACATATGGTGATAAAAGTGAAAAAAAATTAAATATCATGCGAACCACTTGTGAAACAAACAGTGCTCAAAATGTTTACAAAAGCGGAACTCAATTCATGGTGTTGCCAAATGGCAACAAATGTATATTCATGTGCATGCAATTTTTGTTCCAATAAACATAACTGAAAATTATTTAAAATAACTTTTAAAAGTATATTCTTTCCAGAAATATTTTTAACAAATGAAATTTTGCATGTTAAATATTTTTTATACGAGTTAGAAATCCAACTATGGCTAAGAAAATGGAAAGTATCAAAAGTTGCTTTTTATTTGTAATTTATAAGCAACTATTGCCAACTATGATACTTTTTATGAACTAAATCTAAATATAGGACCAGCATGAATACGTAAAGCATAAAGTTGTCAAGAGACAACGGTAAATAAACAATAAGAAGGGAAATTTTAATATGTTGCCAATTGGCAACAGTATGAACTAGAGGGTTAAGCATACTAGAGGGTTACTAGAGGGTTAAGGGGCAGAAATTGATTTTACAAAACAATCAAACTGTTAACCCATTAACGACGAGCCTCCTTTAACTTCTTTTAATTCTTCGCCACCAGTTTTTGCCACTTTGTAATTCGGATGTATTTAATTACTCAAAATCTGAGATTGAATAATATGAAAATTTCCAAACTAAAATACTGGTATTCAAATTTAAAAATTATGTTCGCTTTACCTGGCTTTCTTGACAGCTGACATTAATGAGTTAAGCCGATATTCTTCTTGATATTACATCTAATTTACAGATTTTTCCATATTTAACATAACCTTAACGTATTTTGATTAAATATTTTAAAAATTATTATGCAAAAAAAAAAAAAAAAAAAAAAAAAAAAAATAGCAATTTAACAAATTACAACGACCATTTGGAAAATAATTTTTTCAAAGACTAAAATTTAAGACATAAAAAATTGCACGGAGTTGATCCTACATTACGTACGCCATGGATTAAACGATAACATTCCTGGAACCCCCGTGAACAAATTTTGAAAGAAATTTCAGTTTTACAATTTTTGGTACTGTAAATTTTTAAACTTCTACGGAGCTGGTTATATATTACGAACGCCATGAATTAAACATTAATAGTGTTATTACACGTAAAAATTGCAAGATTTCCTGAAACTTGCGTATTATCCAAGCATTTCTTTGGCTGTTCGGGAAAAGGCTTTCATCAGATTTCCAAAAAATCTCACGACCAATTAAAAAAAAAAAAAAAAATTCATTCTTAAACTTCTAAACACCCGACAATATTACTTTTTATACCGTCGGATAGAAAAAAAAAATGTACTTTTAAATGCAATTTGTTTCAAAGCTGTATCTCAATTTGTTTCTGATTTTAATTATTTTTTTGTAGTTTTTATTACTTTTTTGTCATAGTGGCAACACTCTGTTGTCCATTGTTGTTGAAACCAAATCGAAATAATACAGATTACTGTATATACCAATCAGATAACGAATAAATTGCGGATTAAACCAATGAAAACGTTCAGATATGCTTTTGATTTTCTACCCTGACGAGAACAATAACCATTTTTCCAAATGGTTAAACAAACAAAAAAAAAATTCAGATAAATGAACAAAAAATTATATTCAGGAAAGAAATCTGAACAATATACAACCCAATATATATATATATATATATATATATACATACATACATATATCAAGCGATTTAGGGTGCATAATGCAAAATATGTTCAAGTAAATTCGTTTTAACAAAAGAAACTCTTAAAACTGCATTCATCAAATCCTGAGAGGGGAATGTTTCAAATTAATATTGATGAAATGTTACAGAATGTTTTGAATCATCCTCTCCCCTAGGTGTATAATATGCGTGAAATCAAACCCACAGAGGGTTATTCTTACTCCGCCAAATGTTTTCTCCCCTGTTTTTTAATCCCCGAGTGTGAGATATTTCCCCACTCTCACGTTCAAACTATTGTATTGTTTTCAATGCGGATCAATATAAAAAGAATTGAAGTGACTAACAAGCGGAAACATGCCATGCTATACAACCTACATAAAAATAATAATAATAATAAAAAAGAATTTAAGTAAGGTTTCTTTTTAAGGGGTTTTGTACCTTTTAAACGCGGCGAAAATTGACTAAAAAATTCAAAGTTTGAATTAGTCTATCTTTAAAACCTTTTTATATATGAAAGTGAAATTTTGAATATTGATTAAATAGATTATGCTTTGTAATATGCTACCGTTAGAGACTGATTAGCCTTTCATGGAGTTTGTTTATTGTTGAAATTAAAATAGTTTTTTTCGCGCGCATTCATTATCATGCGCGCAGTCATTGCGCGAATGATACCTTGAGAACGTATGTATATAATGTATGAATTTGGTATGGATACTAAACAAATATGTGTATTTAAAATGACCTACTTTTAAGTACTTACAGTGGTAGTATTTTTAGTTATGACTATTTTTATTCATTAAAAAATTTAAATTTTTGATTTTTTTTCATAAACATTTCTTTTTACATAGTTAACGAAATAATGCTGAACATTTAAAAACGACATATGTGCTTATTATATATATCAAGTTTCATAACAAACCATACATACGTTCTCAAGATATACGCGCAATGACTTACGAAGTCAAATAAAAAGAGTTATTTTAATGTCAACATTACACAGATTCTATACAATATTAATCAGTTTCTAGTGGTATTATATTAAAAAACATAATCTGATTAATCATAAGACAAAATTTCAACTTTATATATAAAAACGTAATGAAGATTCAGTACCTCAAACTTTCAAATTTTTTGTTGATTTTCGGCGAGTTTAAGACTAATGTCAGGCATTGTCTAGGGATGATATGTAGGGAAAAAAGGATGGAGACACTTACAGAGAAGAACTATAAAATTCATAAAACATATTTTATGCTATTTATTTATTTATTTATATTTTAAGCTCTGGTTTTATTGAAAATATGCCGCTCTTCATTCTCAAGTAAAGTAGTGGTAAGAGAACATAATTCAAAAAACGTGTCTCTGTGATCGAATCTTTATGAAATATAAGTTGGCATATAATATATTTTTCAATAGTAGTGTAATTCTGGGATTCATGCCACATATTAATTTGAGTTTATGTATAAAGTCTCATGGTGGACATAATATATATATATATATATATATATATCATACTGTGCTATTGAATGTTAAATATACAACACATGTACTGCGATAAAAAAATTCAAAACAAATAATTAATATTTTTTAACAATTTTTTTTTAAACATTACACAGCGGCCCATCACTCGTACATTCAGACTGAGACGCTGCACTTGTTCGGTAGTCATGTCGCGCTTGTTATAAGAACAGAATGAAATTATAAATAAAAATATTAAAAAAAGTATTCATAACTGGACTACAATTAACGATGTACTAACCAAATGAAACTAAATGAGTACAATGAAACGTATTAGTGGAATGAAATTAATAATTGTTTGCCTACTTTAACTATTAAAATTATCGACTTATTTTTTTTTTATACATTAAATTTTAATTGTTATTTCAGCAACAACGTAACATCAATGTATTAGAGAGTGTAAAGAATAAAAGTAATATTGTGTTTCCATAATTTATTTGTTATCCCTTTCGGAATAGGCGGCTTTTACACAAATTTTATTCGATTGGCACCACTTTTTTAAAGGAAGCTACCTTTACTTAAATAATCATGAAAATGCTCTAATGAAAGAACACAAATATTACTGTTCTATTTTACTGGTGTCAGAAACAAATTCTTTATGCTCATTTTGAAGGTGCTTATATGCACCCATGGTCTCAAATAGGCTAATAAACCTTTTTTTTTTTTTACCACAATCTACATAAAAAGTATAAAAAATGTACAGTCTTTATGTAACTACATTTTACACATGATGCAAAAAAACCAATTACAGTTTTCTAAACATTCCTTGCTAAGAACGTCTGCGTTGCGCGTAATCCATTTTTTCATTATTATCATCTTGACTTGCATCTTTCTTGTCCTTCTTACTTTTTATTTTTCCGTTTTTCTCCTTTGGTTTTAGTAAACTTGATAACATGCTTAACTTGGTTAGTCTGTGCAAAAAGAAAAAGAAAAGTTAACAACACTTACTCATACCGTACAAAAGAGACTGCGGCATGTATACCGGAATTGCACTGTGGCATGTATCATATTTTGCATGGTACAGACGTCGCTCATCACAGTTGTGCACCATCGCTAAGGAAAATGGCGTAACCATACACACAGTACTCTATACAAACGCTACACTTAGTTTTGACTACGAAATTATGCATCCATTCAGTAAATAGCGTAGGAAAATTCTTTAAGCATAACGTCTTTAAAAGTTTGGACAGTGAAATCATGCACTTACGTAAGAATAAAGATTTTACATCTACAAGTAAACATCGAAATGGGATTCACGCTATACGCTGGTTAAAATAATGTCATTGCGCTTCTATACTGCCTGTTTGACGACGATCTTTCGATAATTAAATGAAATATAAGGGGTGCGGCATCCATCCCGGATGCAGCGACTCTCCCGGAGTCACCCTACAAGTACAATAGTATATAAAGTTCAATAATTGCATCCTTTAAGTAAATACAGTGGAATTTAATTTTACTATATTTTTAATTATATATTTATGTGTTAAGTTCAAAACAAAAGTAAATCACCGCTTACTATATTGTACATAAATGTTACAAGAATATTATATTTTAATGTTTTTATATTATCAAATATATGTGAACCGTATAAAAATATATTTGTGAAATACAATCAAGTTTTAAAAATATTTTACATGAATAGATTTAAAAAATCCACCTTATAATATTACATAAAACAATAAAATTTTCTATAATTGAAAATGTACTTTTTAAAAAATATTTGTATTTGTGGTCTATCGTGTCTGCTTGCCTATAAGAATTTTCTGTTTCAAAAACCAATCATCACTATAAAAATTAATGTAGCTAAATATTAATTGACATTCAAAAATATATCATTCCTGAGATATTAAAAAATAGGTATACATTTTTAAATTAAATAATCTAAAAAAGTAAATCATTACTTCTTTTTTAACAATAAACATGGTAATTACATTCTGAAATTTATTTTAAATGTCAAGCGAATTTATAATGTGTGTAATTGAAAACAAAGAAACAACCTAGTGGGAATTATTTTTAAATAAGTATTATAAAAAAGACTTTTAAAAGAATGCATTTTACATATGTTATGGTATAAGCAATATTATATTAACGTTTCTTTTAACTAAATGAATGAATAAATTATTCCATGAAATACACATTTTGTTTCTAAAATTAATTATAAATTATATTAAGGGTATGCTAAATTATATTTGAGTTATATAATTTTTAAACGAAACAATTTATAAATTATATGAAATAGTAATACGTCAATAGATAAATTAAAAATAGATGATAAACTTTTAAGATCAACATTATTTATGGCATTATTTTTTAAATCTTTTTTTTTCCCAGTAAAACATTCCACAAAATATTGTTTTAAAAAACATGCAAAGCTAAGTGCATACAATTTCATATACGTATGCTTTCGAATGTATGAAATGCATTTCATGGAAATAATTAAACGCATAATATCTTAAATATTATTATATGCTATAGCGAATTTTAAAATATTCTGATATAGAAAATTTACCTTTATTTGATAGTATTTGAAATAAACTATTTTATATTATTAGTTGTCCTTTCAATTTAATACTTGGAAAAAAAAAAAATGATTTTTTTTTCTTTTTTTAGTTGTTGCAAATAGTGGCAAGCGAGCTGGGATGACGTAGCTGTCCCAGTGTGAAGTGCGTGAGTGTGGTGGGTGAGTGTGAGCGAGCAGAGGGATGAACCTCCTAGTAGAAATTTAATTTATTCGTCAATATTTTTTCCCCATTCATTATCCGAGAATAAACAGAAACGTAATGGAAATCTATATGTGCTGCGAGAACACATAGAATGAATCAGACTTCTTTGAATTACCTAAAATTTAGTGCGAGCTGCTTTACAGATTAAACAAGTAGGAAACTGCACATTAAACGTGGCAAATGAGGTGCGTTCGTACTATAACTAGTTTTATAAATATATTTTGCACCGCACATTGTACGGAATATATATTTTAGGCACTTCATAATTGCATATCAATTTCATTCTGTTCGAATGGTTGTAAGATCATTAAAATGCACTTGAAATATTTTCTTTCCAGTGGCCATAATACAGTGGAAAACATTTGACAGTCCCTATAATTAAACTGTACATCCGATTTTCATAAAATTGAAAATGGCTGGACAAATATTTTCAATTATGGTATATTTAAAATTTCGAACCATTCGGTTGAGTAGTTTTTGTTCCGTTGTATGCGGACGGACGGACAGATATACAGTCGGATCGAACAACGACTAAAGGTTCTACGTATTTATATAATTACGAACGCACCTAAACAACAATAAGATATTTTCAGTTGACCAATTTAATGAATATGCTTTTATTACAAGTATAATCTCGTGGATTTTGTTTATCAATTTCATTAAAAAAAGTGAAAAAGATGTATATTCATCATTTTGTAATTGGAAAATGTTTCTGGTTGAGTGTATGAAACATTTTGATCTGTTTAATAAAATTTATTTATCAGCGTGTATGTATTTATGTGTACTTTTATCACTTTATGGATGCGCAATTTTACTTTAGTGACCGTTGTTAGTTCATCGATTCAAGTGTTGCGGTTTCAAGTACGGCCGTTTAATGTTAGTCCAGAACTGAGAAAGAGGCACAAAATGTTTTGAGAAAAGATTTTGGTTTCAATATGTACTTGAAAAAAAAAAAAAAAAACATTTATATATTTTCAAATATATTTATGGCAGACAGCCAGTTCAACATTATTTTCACCGTAGTAGCGTTAAGTATAACATGTTATGAGTATATTTATGATATCGGTCTAGGGTGAAACAAAAGAAAAAAAATTAATCTTTTTGCACAGTGAACATATACACATTAATATTCTGTAAGAAAAAGAAAATTTAATCTACTCAGTGTAAATTATACCGTTCAACATTTGTATATAGTATATCTGACAGTTTATTAATGTCGATAACAGAACTGTCTTCAATCTTTCAAATTCATTAGAAATGAAGAGCTTAGTTGAAAAGCACGTTACATTAAAAAATATGTAATATTTTTTTTTTTTTTTGCGTGGTATGTTATTATGAATCTATTTATCATAAAATTCATCGGGAATACAAATATTAAAGTCGGTATAATAATCTCAGACATTATTTTTAATATTTAATATTTTAATGTTTTATAATTTAAATAACATTAATATTGTAAATTAAATGTTAATACGTTTTCCTAGAACAGTTTATTTGGTCATCTTTAACAAATTAAACATATCCTACCAAAAAAGAAAGTTAATCAATATAATTCCGCATCAATTTTCTGGAAATTTAATCTTTGTTACCTTTATTGTCCTTAAACTTTTGCAGAGGAATGTCGAATATGATTCGACGTAATGTTTCTTTGCAAATTTATTTATTTATTTTTTTTTTTTTGGTAAAAGTAATAAAGAGAAGTAATATTTTCTTATTACAATTAGAGAATTTTCGAAATTATGTAACTGAATATAACTTTTTTTCCCCCTTAAGTGGTGTCAACCGAATAAAATTTGTAAAACAGACGCCGGTCCGGAAAGCGTTAAAGCTCTTATTTTTTGTTTTGTTTTTGTTTTTAAATAATGCCAAACAAACCCCTTAAGATAGATTTTTAACTGCAATGTATTACATGTAGTACTCCATAGCATTCATATATTTATTAGAATATAGGCTTTGAATATGATATTACAATAAAATAATAAATGATGTCTAATGCACGCGTAATTTAATGATGTTTAATAAAGCTTAATAAAAAATATACAATTGAAAATCCTTTTATGAGCGGAATTAACCTTTTTTATTTAAAAAAAAAAAATTCTTTCATTTTTATGTTTCTGGAAAGTGTGTTTTTATCTATGCATTATTATAGATTATATATCATACCCATCTACATCGCATATCAACAGTTAATGGGTATACAAATTAATTCAAGTGTAGTGCACGATAAAAATCATTAATTTGAATCCTTATATAATTCGGTTAATGTTTATTACACATTGATAAATACTATTTTTGTTACATTTAATATGTAACCGTATTATAACTTTGTTAAGACACTGATATATGATAAATAAAAAAATAAAAAAATCAGTCATGATTCATTCTACAATTTTTCGAGGCATTCATTTATAAATAAATATTAAAATATTATAATTAAGCGCATTATTTGCTAACAATGTACGATTTAAATTCAATTTTACAATGCACATTCTATGATTCTAAAAACTGATTTCTGCAACAACAATTATTCAAACTACAATAATTGAAATTGGCAAATTTACGCATCGATATTGGAAAATTAAAAATTGCATTAAAAAAATAAAGGAAGAGAAAATCAAAATTTACACATTCACTGTAAAAAAAAAAATAATAATAATAATAATAATAACCTTCTTAATATACATATTTTAAAATTCACCGCAACTTGAATTTTTTTTTCAGAAAAATTACAAAAATTTTAATTTTACAACATATGCTTCTAAAGAATTTATAAATTTGAAGCATTTTCGCACAAAGTGTCGTAAATATCTAATTACATATTTAAAGAAAAACTATTTTTACTCTTTTAATTTTTCTTTAAATGATTCAGTATTACAATGTCAGGGGGTTAGTTTGTGTTGCTCATTATATCGAAATGTTAGAAGTGACTACATTTTAGCAAATATTTTTTTTAACAATTCGCTCATTCATTTTTTTGTATGTTGGGATTGTGATGGCATCGTTAAGCATCATTTAATAATATAAATGTTCGGATTTTCAAAAATAGAAGAAAATTAAAAGTTTTGAAGAAAAACCTCCCTTGTA
This sequence comes from Maratus speciosus, assembly GCA_963932465.1. Classification (NCBI taxonomy): domain Eukaryota; kingdom Metazoa; phylum Arthropoda; class Arachnida; order Araneae; family Salticidae; genus Maratus; species Maratus speciosus. The sequence goes on along the minus strand of OZ010786.1, from coordinate 535,967,165 downwards.
CTGTATTTTACATACCCCATGACATACGATATTTTTACTTTATATATATATATATATATATATATATATATATATATATATATATATATATTTAAAATCACAAACAAATAACAAACTTCATCACTCACCATATTTAAACTGAAACTCTACATCAAAAATATTAAAAAAACCAACGTAAACATTAATACTTAAAATCAAACTTTAAAACCAAACTAAGGAAAATATTTATATCAGAAAAACAGAAAAACAGAACAGAAGGCGAGCGGCATGGCTAACGACATGCTCTGCAGGGTTAAGTCAGACTTTACGCATGCTACGTCCCCCTTCACCATATATATATATATATATATATATATATATATATATATATATATATAATCTAGTGCTTACAGATATACGACATGTTTTACATGTATACTGTCAAGAAAATCCTTGTAACATAATATGTTTCAAAATATTTTAAATTGTAGAAGAAGTTTGGTTTAAAAGTTATCTAAGATTTATACAGGGTGATTCAAAAAACGTTTACAAAATGGCATGGCAAATCTGGCATACAGCAAGGATAAAATATCACATAGGAACATAGGCTCGCAAAACACTTATTTAGTCTCAAATACAGATTGTTTATCATAACTGATACCGGTTTGGCGGTAATAATTTCGAGAAAAGTAAAAAGATTGCAATGAAAATACAACGATATGTGCATTGTTTTGTGTGAAATGTGATAACATTGCGAAATGATGTGGAAAAACATTTTTCTAAAGCAATCGATGATACCGTATGAATTGATAATCACAGTCCAAAATGTCTTGCGTCAAGTGCATGCTGCTGTCGCCTGTAGTGCAAACTTATACCACTTTTCTTTGGTGTTATCACATTAACAACAGATGTGAGAATGTCCATTAAATGTTTTATTATAATATACTTCAGTTTTCTGAAAGTTATTACCTTAAACCCAAATCGAGTTAGGATGAATCACTCTGTATTTGTGATTAAATAATGGTTTGTGACCCTATGTTCCTATGTGATCTTTCATCCTTGTCGTATGCCTGATTTGCCATGTCATTTTGTAAACATTTTTTTTTTTAATCACCCTTTATAATAAATTTAAAAAATCATTTTAGTCTAATAGATACATAAAAGTAATTTTGAAATGTTAACAAATTCCTCCCGCCATTGGCAAAATAAATGTATTTCTTTACAGTTACTGAATTTAAGCACTCCATTAAATTTACATTGCTATTTTATTTAATATATTATTCATATAAAAGGAATAATGTTGATTGTTTTGCGTTGAAAGAATCTATCCCTTACACTTTAATACTTTTATAAATTAGTGTAGCGCAGAGTACTTAATTTATTACCCTGTTCTTTTAATATTATTCCGATGCTTCTAAAATTTCAAAGTTAAAAAACTATATATTCATTTTTATTTCCACAAAGTCACAAATCAATGCAGAAATAAATTCAGGAAAGAATAGAAAAATGTTTTTTCTCAAACAATTACATACTCTGAAAATGTCATAAAAAATTGACATTTCCTATTTTTCCTTATTTTCTTCTTATAATTAGTACCCTATAAAACTAATATACACTGGTGTCCAAAATTAAGGGCCAGTCACAAAATGCTAATTTTTAAGTAAGCGAATACTCAAAAGGAAATGTTATAATTCAAATAATTACTATCCCTACAGCACAGCTAGTCCATATAGCATCGCATTCATATATCACACATGGCCACAAGTGTCACAGTCACTACGGTGAAACAAAAATAGGAAATTCCACACGTCTCATTATGTGTCTCAAATGATCACTATATGCGACTCCACTGAGACGTCAATGTGACTGCTGCTTTGCGACGAGCCACTAGGTGACTTTACAATGTAGTTAGATTGTGACTCTCATGTGACTGTCATTTTTAGACTCAATTTCAAAGTCATCATGAACTTTCCATTATGATAAGTCACCAAATAATATCACATTATAGTCACATGATGACTTTTCACAAAAGAGCACAATGGTGACTTCACAGTAGTCCCTCTGTCACCTGAAAGTCATTATGTGACTTTAATGTGACATTGTTTGTTAACTTATCACAATGCAGCGTTCACGATGACTTTGAAATTCAGTCACATGAGAGACACAATGTAACTACATTGTAAAGTCACATGGTGACTCGTCACAAAGCAGCAGCCACAGTGATGTCTCAGTGGAGTCACATATAGTGATCATTTGAGACTCATAATGGGATGTATGGAATTTCCTATTTTTTGCTTCACTCTAATGACTGTGACACTTGTGACCATGTGTGACATGAATAAGATGTTATATGGACTAGTTGTGCTGTAAAGATAGTAATTATTCAAATTATATTATTTCCTTTTGAGTATTCGCGTACTTGAATATTAGCATTTTGTGATTGGTCCTTAATTTTGGACACCAGTGTAAATGTTATGCACGCTTTTCAATACATCTGAAAATAGTATTTTGATAGCTGAATTGCTTTTGAAATATACTAGTAATACATTCAGCAGCATACATTAAATATATAGGTTAGTTCAGAACTATATGTCAAAAATTTGAAGGAAGGTAGAGGGGACCTAAATAAGCAGATTTTTACTAGAATGTGGGTGCAGAAATATAACTTTGATGCAGTAAAGGACGGAGTTAAGTTTGGTGGATGAAATTTAATCACTGACTTGAATTGTCATTCCCTCACGGATTCATTAGAAACTCCATCGTTACATCAATGCTGAGCATGCTATAATGAAGATTTCGTGTACAGATGGTTCCTTTTAGGTAGATTTCGTATGAAATACTACCTATTGGCGTCGTTCCTATGTTCGAATTTCTGAAATTTTTTTGCAGATCTACACCGATCATGACCCCTAGAGCCCAAAACCACCCTCAGTAAAAAACTTTATCTATCTATCTATCTATATATCTATCTATGCATTTATCTATCTATATATATCACTTTCTTCTGGACACGATAACTTCCACAATTCTGCACCAATCTCTTCCAAACTGATACATAAAATGAAGGGGCATAAAATCTCGGTTAAGTTCGTTAATGGGCAAAATCGGACAAAGGGGATGGAAATAGGGAGGCTTTTTGTGAAAACCGAAAAAAAACCCATAACTTCTTAAATTTTGTACATATCGAATCAGTTTAAAGTTTTTATTACTTCTAAAAATAGGGCCAAAAATTTATGTATCACAGATTTTTGATAAAGTTAAAAGTGGGCTCAAGGGGCGCAAAAATAGGGAATTTGGAAGAAAAAAAATCATAACTTCGTCAATTCTCAAGATATAAAATCCAACTAATTTTATCATGAATCTCCTTAACATTATCTACAACTTTTATATTCACAAGTTTTTGATAGGACCAATTCGTACCGCAAAACAAAATTAAAAACGAAAACAAAAAGGGCGTTTGAAGAAGAAACAAATCCATAACTCCGTCAATTCAAAAGATATAAAATCCCCATGAATTTATCATATATCTTCTTAATATTGTCTACAACATCTATATAGACAAGTTTTGGATAGGACCAATCCTTACAGCAAAAACAAATTAAAAATACATAGCGGTTGAAGAAAAAAATCATATTAGTAAGAGTGTATTCAAATCCAAACTTCTTATTTTCTGACTCATTTTACAATTCATTTTTACTCTCAAAGGCTTCCAATTAGTACCTTTTCTGACTCAGAAACTATATAATGTACCGTAATGGTCAATTTTTTGATAGAGGCAGAATATATTTTAAAACATGCTGTCAAAGTGGGCCTTTTGAACTGAATTTCCCGAAGCGGATTGTGTTGGAAAAATCCTCGTATTAAGGGAGTATTCAAATCCAAACTGCTTATTTTCTGACTCATTTTTAAATTCATTTTTGCTCTCAAACGCATCCAATTGGTAGATTCGCTTATTCAGAAACTATATAATGTACCGTAATGATCGAGTTTTTGACAGAGGCATATCATTTTTCGAAATATATTTCAAAAAATGATGTGAAAGTGGGCATTTTGAACGGAATTTCCCGAAGCGATTGTGTTAGAAACGAAAAATATCGTCTTACTGAGAAAATAATTGTTTATATATCAAGTTTTAATTAATTGAATGAAAATTAAAACCACAGGTCGCTTATAAATCTCTTCAAAAATCACGTCAACAGGCTTCATTTTTTTCCTATTAAAAATGAATTTGGAGTTATGCCAGAAAATTTCGAGTTGTTGATCATAGAAAAGTATTTTTTTTTAATACCGCCCTAACATGATTCTGAGAAAACCAGTTATTATATAAAAATGAAATAAAAACTCGTCAAAAGCGGCCAGATAAAATTGTTAAAGTGGGTTTATCTCTAATCATGATTTGGTATTTGTTTGTGAAATTAGTACACTTAACTTCAAAATCTACCTCCGCTTGTACGCCGGGCCGGCAGGGTTTTTTATGATATCCCCGACACGATCCAATTTTCCCAAAGTTTTCTCTATCATTGTGAAAGGCTGATTGATTACAACAGAATTTATAAGATTTACGAGCTATTCAAAACAAAATAATAAAAATGCCTGTGATCATAACATAGAAAATTTTAAATAACATGCATAGTGATACGAACATGTTGCGGACTCATAATGTCTGGCGAAAGAAAAAAAATGCGGACCAGCGCATCCATGTTAAAAATTAAGCAACCAACCATACCGGCAGTTCTTGGCCATAGGGGATAAGAAAGGCATCATCTTAACTCAGAATTGCGACATTGAGTCACATTATAAGTTATTTATTATGTATTCAATAAGCATCGAAAAGGCGAAAAAAATTGCTTTTAAAAACAATATTTTTATATAAAATAAAACTTTCAAACTGAACTGGATATGAACTGTTTACCTAGACATACAAAAATATTAGCATGTTACTAATAAAACAGAACGCTTATTTCTTAATAAGAAACCTTTCATATGAAAATATATTTATATTAAAAGAGCACCATAATCTTAGCCATGAGGATTTTTGTTTATTTTATTCATGGCCTTTTAATCCTCATAACTAAATCATCATTATTTTAACTATTATTATCTTTTTAATATCTATTGCTAAAAATACTGGAGCGAAAAAGCTTTTGAACCGAAAAGCTATCTGCTCTGTATTATTTAGTAAACATTTTAAAAATAAAATTCTACATTTACAACAAGCACAATAAAATGATAAGGAGAGAATAAAAAACTACCTTTAAAAGTGAAAGGAAAAAATATCTACTTTACAACTTACAATGTAAATATATATAAAACTTGCCATATAAATATCGAATTTTATACTTTAAAGAAAATAATCGGTAGTACAAACTAAAATAAATTTTTCAAATTTCTTTTCATTGCCTTTTTTAAAATTATACTTTATGCATTTGTCAAGAGTTCATACCACATTAAATTACATAAATATAGCATGCCTCCATCCTGCAGGAACAACAAAAATGTAGTCATGGCAATAAAATGACTTTACCGTGAACACTGTAAAAGGAAAAGTTTAGAATAGCTTTCCTGTTATAATGAAGAATACAAAATGATTTTTTTAACTATATTAATTCCTTGTGTTTAAATCCCGTATATTATTAAGTAAGAGTAAAACACATATTTTATTTATTGAGCGTACGTCCCAGTGAATTTTAATTGTTGTATGACGGGTTTTTCTTTGGGGGGGGGGGGGACGTTGTTATTTATTTTGTGACTGTCAAACAGCTGTTTTTATACACTGCAATTTAAATATTCCACAGTATTTTTTTTTTTTTAAATAACGTTCAAAATTCGTTGGAGGTGTTTGGAACAAAAATGTTGGCACTGGAAATGTTTGTTCATTTGCAAATATTACAAAACACAAAGCACGGCAGCGATGAATAAATAAAAACTCTGCTAATGCTGAAAGTTTGTAAGGCGGCGCATGGAATAAAAAATATCCTGCACAGGCGGTGAAAGAAGAAAAATAGATACGTGAGTCGTCGCTAAAACAATACATTCTTCCTCTCTTTTCTTGCCCCCCCCCCCGAAAAAAAAAAAAAGCAGAGGGAGTTGTTGGCCAGTGCCGATGCAAGACGACACACAAGAATATCGGTCAGCTTTGTCCTGTCGAACAGCCGTTGTAACAAGATTCGATCACTCGGGTTGTGAAACATCTGAAGATATGGGGCATTCTCACAATCTTTTGACTTTTGGGGGGGGGGGGGAAATCTGGCGACAGTAAACTTGCTAAAATAATATTTTAATCTGATAGACGAATGCCTTAATGATTGAAAATATAGAAAAAATGGTCAGCAGCGAAAAAAAAATTATTTAACTGAGGTTTAAGTTAAACTCGCGAGTTTAATTTTCCTTACCATTTTACCACTAAAACTTTTTATTTTCTTCTAAATTTTTACTTATAATGAATTTGCATATTACCCAGAGGACATTCAAATAAGAAATAATGACAATGTAGTACTTTTAGTACAGAATTTTGGCATAACATTGTCTTAAAGGGGTGTTAAAGAAGGGACGGTATAGGGAAAAAGGGAAGAAATGGGGAAAATAAAAAGACGGTAAGGATGGAACAGCAATGAAAATTACCACCTAGTTTAGGCAGATCATGTTAAGACTAAGTGGTAGCCAAAATGTTCATTGATTTTTAAAAACAGTTATTTACATTGGATTAAATTAAAAAATATATATATTTACCTCGAAAAAAGCTGATTTAAATTCTACAGTAAATTTACTGACAAATAATTTTAGACATTATTTCACTAGCATACTTCTGCATGAGAAAAAAACTTGAAAAAAATTCTGTGGCTGCATCTGAAATGATTTTCTGTATAATTTTAGAAGAGGGATGGTAAAAAATCTAAAACCTAGGGACAGATAAAAAAAAAAAAAAATAAAAACCTTAAAAATGTGTGCAGGCTAATTCTTAGCTACTTATTTATATAAAACAATAGTTCGAGTTTCAGAAAAAAAATACATATAATTATTTTTATTGAAACAATTTTATACAGACAGCTCCAAACTTAAAAATCAGCATCAGGGACACGGGACGGTATAGGAGTTTTCCAGGTGTTTGGACCCCCAACATCTTCCAAAACTTATTTATCTCGTTAATATTGTTGTGCAATCATGCAATGGGATGTTCCCAAGTATATGAAAAAAAAAACACACACACAAAAAAGTGTATTAAAATAAAAATTATTAACCGGGGACATGAAAGTCAAAAGATTGTGAGAATGCCCCATATATCTATTGGAGTGCTGCACATTTCAGATGAGAGAGTGTTCAGACACACAAGGCAATGAGCATCACTCTGATGACACAAGGCAGTGAGCATCGCTGAGAATTTCCGAGCGAAGTCCATATTTTTTTTTTCAGCATTTTTTTTTTTTTTCAGGAAAGCGCTGAGCCTAGCATGCAGATCCCTTTCTTTCATTTGAAATTATTCCATAATTTTTAAATATAACACGCAAAGTTATGGGTGTACGGCCGAGTTTATATAAGATGAGCGAAAAATGTCAGTATTTTGATGTAAATTTCAACAGTGTTTATCGCTGTGGGCTCCGGTACATGATAGTTTTTACAAGCGGGACAGAGTCTGGCTTCTTTTTAATCATGAAACTGGAGTATTTCCAAATATAGCACTAGGAAACTTGCAGCATGATTTATAGTCACTGTGTCAGAGGTTTTTTTTTTTTTTTTAAGGGGTCTCAGGACTCTTAAAGCTTTAAAAGTTTCGAAATTTTAATTTTTTTAGATGTTAAACTCCTATCTTTTCTAAACATTTTGATATAATTGTTTCCTTGAAATTCCTATTAGAACTGAAGTTATGGCTTTTACATTTATACATGTTCAATAGCTGAAGCATCGTTTCGGAAACTTTGAAGCCATTTTTCCAAATGACGTTTTTTGGGCATAACGCGCACGATATATCAAAAACTTATGAATATTTTTTCATGAAATTTTCAAAACATATGTTTCATGTTAGTCTGTATAAACTGAACCTAAAATTTCCTTTTTATTGTTCAAAATAATATATTTTTTGGTGATTATACTGTTGAATTTTTCTTAATTTTGCATTAGCTAAATAAAATTTTGTATTAAAAATATAAAAAAAGCTGTAAATACAAATTTATTTAGGTTCAGAGTAATTATTACAATATGAAGTATAAGTAGGTACCAAAATTTTCATTCTAGTTGCAACACTTATTTTGTAATCGTGCGCGTAAGCTGTTATGCTGCATTTTTGCTCGAAAAATGTCTAACAGTTTGGAGCCCCCTGTAAATGCTAATTCTGCATCTTATAATTTTTAAATACACGAAATGAAAGAACATACTTATATATTGTATTCCAATTAAAATTGTGTCTTAAAATCAAATACATTTTAAGATATTAAATGTTAAAAATAGTATTTTTTTTTTCTTTTTTTTCCTATTTTAAGAGTCCTGAGACCCCTTAATGTAATTGCATTTTTTTTTTGTTATAGTCGTCCAAGGTAAGTCTGTGCATAGAGAAAAATATATATATCAGGCGCTCCCTATCTCCAGCAATATTTCTCTCCGTGCACCGACATAGCACCAAAACTTATAAGGAAGATTTCTTGTACAGTTGGTTCCTTTTTGAAGATATCCCAGACACATCAGATAGCTGTAAATTAAATATGAATTATTTGAATAAAATGATATGAAGCCATTGAATCAAGAGGGATCAGTGGGAGAATATCTGAAGATCTTTATTGCGCAACCGGGATTCTTTCTAGTACAGACAAGATTATTCGTCCAATTCCGATGCTGGAGAGGAGAGCATAGTTGTACATTTTTATGTTATCAGAATTATAGTCAAGAAGGTTTAAAAAATTTAAATTAAATATTAGTTTCAAAACTTTATAGGATAAGTATTATATTATATTTTTGAAATATTATTTAAAGATTGTTTTAAAAAGTGAGTGGCAGCATTGTGGATTGACAGGATGAGCATCATATGGTAGCATCCTTCCTGAACATTCCATATGAAGTGTGAATTCTAAAGTCTTGTATAAAGAAGGAGTTGACATGAACGTTTTGAATCGAAGGAAGCATGCATATTTGGATTTAATGATTTTTGATAATGAACTCGGAAGGCAAATTAACAGCTTGCTATTATTAACAGGTGAAGGACATTGTACAGGTACACCTGTTTCATGTTTTGGTATTTTTCTTGTAGGTTTTGAGGGTGCACGTTGTTCTGCATTCATACATGTTAAGTTAATTTTATTTGTTTATATTTAAATTGCAATTTTAAAGTAATTTTCTAAAATATATTTTTTTTTTGTTTTGTAATTTAATTATGCTTTGTTTACATTACTTTTTCGTTTAAATTTGGTTTATTTAGCCTTTTGAATTTTGTTTCTAAAATGACAATAGATTTTTTCTTTATTGAGTGCAGGATGGACTCGTGTTCAGAAACCTGCAAGCTTTTAACAGTGGGGGTGGAGTTAGGCCTGTCTGTTCTCCCACTAATGAAGAACATACAGTTTTTTACCTGTATTTTGAAAGTACTAAAATAATGTTTTCGATCACACAAACAACATAAAATGTTCAAAATGGTCTCCAGCGTAGAAATGGCTATGTGGGTATATTTAATATGTGTGTGCGTTTTTGTAAGCGTAGTACTCATGTTCAGGAAAATGTTATCATTTCTGTGACAAAATCACAATATTTTTTTTTTTTTTTTGTATACAGATTTTTGAACCAAATTTAACAACTCTTCTCGAAAGTATGAGTAAGAACAGTACAAAGACTCTCCAGCAATTAATGTATGAATTTGTTCAATATTTAATGGAATATGGACATTTCTCTGAAATACTTTAACTGCGCATGCGTGAAATTTTCCGAAATTTTTATTTCCAAATTTGGTCATCAGCTATTTTTGGCAACTTACATAAAATGTCTAGTTAAATATTGTTAAATTTATAGAGGTACAATCACCTGATTGACAAATTGTAAAAATTCCACCTACTAAAGCTACTTTAGAACGGAACTCACTATATAACAAACCGGTCACTTCCACTTAATTTTTGACATTAATGTAGTCTTGGGTATTGTAAAATGATATAAGAACACTAATTATGGAAGTAGTAAAAGATTATTTGGGAACATAATTATTCTTTAACTTTATAGAAAGCGTTGATTTACTGTTTATTTCAAAGGTAAAAATGTATGTAGATTCAAATATTGATTTTGTTCGTATACTGTATGTTTTATATTTGTTTGCAGTGAAAATGATTTCAATCATATAAAAATAGGCCTAAGTTTATATAAAACGAAATCTATTTTAGAAAAAGTGTTATTTATTACATAAATAAACTATCTCTGACTATCCCCAATTTACTAGCTTTCTGCATATTCACATTGCGTCTATAGCGAATTATTTGCTGTAACTGGAGTACCACGGTTTTCTGAAATGAGTCAATAACTTTCGTCAATAAAATATGTTTAACAAATTTGTTTGTGAGTGTTTCGACATCGTTAGCTGCTATAAAAGATATAAGGGAAAACTAAATTTTTTCTTCTGCTATCAGCATTGGATCTACAATAATGTAGATACATATTTGTATATTTTCTGGAGAATTCAGTTTAGTTAAATAAAACATTAAGTACTTTATCTATGTCTAGTTTATATTGGTAATTTGATGTTACCTATAATCTTAGTAATTTTGTTGTAACTGAAAAAAAATATTACAATTTAATAAGTATATGTACTAAAATGATAATATTATGAAAGACTAATGTTTCATTTAAATTAATGTAAATAGTATTGTTGTACATTTTTACTTTCTTCTATCTTCAATAGAAGAAAGTATTGTAAACGAATTTTTTTTCGACTTCCGGTTTTCGACGGATTTACACGTTTTAGCGGTCAGAGAAAACAAAAAACAGATTTATAAAAAATGTCTGTCTGTCTGTCCGTGTGTCCGTGTTTCCGTGTGTAGCCATTGTGCCATCAAAAATTATATGAAGTTATCCATAGAATTGAACCAAATTTTTATTATAAGTTTTTTGGCTGTGGCAAGCAGATCTTCCATTAATTTGGAAAAAACCCGCCGGTAAGGGGCGCTGTAATAGCGATTTTTATGCGATATTTGTGCATATTGAATATTTTATCATCAAAAAGTGCATAAAGTTATGCATAGAATTGTACCAAACTTTTTGTGTATGTTTGTGGACATGGCAAGAAGGTTCTCCTTGAATTTGGAAAAATTCCGCCTGTAGGGGACTCTGTAATAGCGATTTTTGTGCATTTTGAATACTGTACCACCGAAAAGTGTATGAAGTTATGCATGAAATTGAACCTATTTTTTGTGTATGTTTTTGGCCATTGCAAGAAGATTCTCTCTGAATTTGGAAAAAAATCCGGCTGTGAAAAGTGCTGTAATAACGATTTTTGTGAGATTTTTGTGCATTTTGAATATTGTACCATCGAAAAGTGTATGAAGTTATGTATAGTATTGAACCAATTTTTTGTGTATGTTTTTGAATATGGCAAGAATCCATTTTGCCATGAATTTGCTATTCTCCCTGAATTTGGAAAAATTCCGCCAAAAGGAGGCGCTGTAATAAAGATTTTTTTGCAATTTTCAGTATTGTACCATCGAAATGTGCATGAAGTTATGCCTAATTCTAATAAAAACACTAATAAAACTAATATAAATGGAATATTGGCATGAGATAGAAGAAAGTTTTGGGATTGGCACATCCAACTAGTCTGTTATCTGTTTTTCTTTATATGAAGTGATAGGCAAGTAAGCAACTTAATAGAATTAAAGCAACCTTTAATCATATAATCTGAAATAAAGTATTAAACGTGTTCACACATACAATGCTCATGTTACCAAATTCATTACTTTGTATCTCGTTATTTCCTGATGAGCAATTTGCATAAGGTGACTTACTTAAAACCTAAAACTAACAAAATGTCACCATACATATGAAAAAATAAATAAATGCAACCTGAAAATAAATATCCCTTTTAAATAATCTGTTAAAATCATTCATGTTTTGTAGATGTTCCTTATTTTAATTTCATATATATATATATATATACATACATACATATATATAAATCTTTTACTTTGTTTTTTTACAGTGACTTATTAAAATCTCCTTCAAAATACTCCAACCTTACAAAGAATATATATTTTAAAAAAAATTCTAAATAGATGTCAGTAACATAAGGTCTCTGATGCGTCACTCTTATACTTTCTTTTCAAAATATCTCTCTAAATGAAATGTAAGACAGAAGATGAAAATTGTGGGACATTTTATGACCATAAAATTCAGATTAAAAATAACTTTAAGTATTTTTTTTTTTTTTAACTATATAATAAAAGTGTAGATTAGAAAGGTTTAAGTCGACGTAAATTAAAAAAAAAAATATGTAATGTGTATCTTAAGAAAGAGAAAGTAATTATTTAAATATATATATATATATATTTCGTAAACGCAAAAAGCTATTTAAATTATTGAAATATGCTTTTTATACACAGTAAAATACATTTAAAATCATGTACTTTCAATCATATTCATGAGCATTAAATGCTTTAAAACTATAAAAGCCAGAGATTGAGTCGTTTATACCAGATGCGCTGATCCAAACATCAAAGTGAAAAGGGGGCTATGCAGTCGGTACATTCCAAAGTTCCCTTTAACCCTCTCGCTGCGCAGCCCGAGATATGCTCGGGCATGCATTTTTCCGTCAATTAATACTATTTGGTTATTACCACCAGTTATCTTTCAGCGAAAACTTAGTCTGGTTTAATCAGGGCGTTTTCTCCGATTACGATAGTTAAAAATTTCAGCTTTAAAGAACCGGTGATGAACGATTAAAAATTCTGTAAAAGACGCGCTTATCGCGAAGAATTACTTCGCAGCGGGGCAGTTAAACGCCCTAACCGTGTTTTTCTGTCACGTAATCTTTGATGTCAAGGGCTTATTTCACACAAAACGGACATTAATGCTATTTTTTTGCTGTGTATATACATAAATACCTTTTATAGCTAATATTTTATGAATAATTAAACACGCATGAGAAATTTTGCAGGATGCTCAAAGGGAAAACAAATTGGGAGTCTTAAGGTTATTCTTAGTATAATATAACAAATTTTCGTAATGGTATACGATAACGTACCGCTATAAGTGAAATTAGCACGGCGTAGAATTTCCATTGAAACAATAATTATTCATTTTTATCAACTTGATGATTTCTGTATTATCCTAACTTCCAGAAAATTATTCATAATTTCTCGCTCCTGATTTATTTTAGAAATAGCTGTTTGGCACCTGTTAAATTTGATATCTGCGATATCTTCTGTAAAGTAAAACTCAGCAGATTATGTCGATGTGACAACATGGAAGTTTAAAGAGTGTTTAACAAAACATATCGAAGATATCAAGCTTGACCGATGTCAAACAGATATTTCTAAACTAAATCAGGAGCAAGAAATTATGATTAATTTTAATGAAGCTAAAATAATAAAGAAAATATCAAGTTATTTAAAATTAATAATTGTTCAGTCAATATAAATTCTACGCCGTGCTAATTAAACTTGTAACAATATACTTGTATCGTAGTTTACTGAGAATAACGTGAACACCTGAACTTCGGTTGAAGTTTGGAACAGTCCAATTACATTTCATATCCCTCGTTTTCACTTTGAAGTTTGGATCAGCAAATCTGGTACATAGGACTTTATGATTTTAATCTTGATCATGAGGATGATTATGCTAGGAAGTAGTTGCTTTTAAATGTATGTTATTGTGAATAAAACAAGTTTAAGTAATTTAAATAGAGAAAGTAATGTTTAATAAGGAAGAATGAGGCATTATCAAAATAACACGCATAGTGAACCATCCCTTCAAAATATGTTTATTTTACATTATTTTAACGTCATATTAGCACACATGATATATAAAATAATAATGCATATTTTTGATTTAAATATTATGGTCATTGAATTTTTTTCATAACAATTAGATTAAATAGGCTTGATTTTTTTTTTAAGCTTCAAATGTAAAATTTTGCTTCTTTAAAATTTTAGACTTTTCCTTATAAATATTAGAAATATAGAAGAAATCACAATTCAAGATTTAAAAAATAACTCTACTTATTGTTACATGCCTGCAATATTTGACGTTTTTAACAATTAAAATATTTAAGAACATCTTCTTCTTCTATGATTCCACGGAATGTATTGGACCACCTAAAGAAATCGTTTACAACACTTTTATATATATTATTTCATAGTGAAATATAAATTAGAAAATCTTCAACAGTTACAACAACATATTATTTTATTTTCATTAAAAATAAAAAATGCAATTAAAAATGTTTTAGTGTATTTTATAATAAATAATTAAAAAGAATACTTTTGCGTTTACAGAAAAATAAAGCTACTGTACGAAAATACTGCAACTGTTTCTTATTACAGAGATAAATATATTTCGAGTAACATTTATTTTATTTTTAGGAATATAACAATTACATCACTTAAAAGATACACATCCTAATTATTTTTTCATTAGCTGTGGCTGGAATTGTATGGATATTGCAAAATAATATTATCATAAAATTGCCATATCTACATATTATTTTTAAAGTACTAGATAGTTTTCATTGAAAATTTTGAAAAATATCTTTATATACATATAATGTCATTCTGCATCATAAGGATTCTAAATGTTTTAAATGCTGACAAAGTCCACCAATCGTTTCATTTCTATTCTTTAAAAATATGACCAAAGAGTACCTATTCTCTAGAGGAGAATATTTTAGTACCCCCCATTAACAGAAATCTCCTAAGTTGCCTACTAGTACAGGAACGATCGACGGAAATTTTTGTAAAATACAACTGATGGCCATTAACGAAAATCTGGCAAAAGATTCGTTTTCGCTCTAGAGATGAAATCCTATGAGTAGCCAAATATAAAGTTATTTTAACCTGTATTTTAAGGGAACCTCTAAAAGTGTGGTATTTTACAACAGGAGGTGTGTGAATCATATTGTTTTAAGTACGTCAAGTAGGGTATCGTTTATTATGAAATGTTTTCTGAACGGAATAACGCAATTCGCAAGTAAATAGGAGGCTTCTTTACAAATTTACGGAATGTTTCAAAGTCCTTATTGTACTTTATCAGGTAACATAGTTTATAAGAGTAACAACTGATGTCCATTCTCGAAAGTTTGGGAAGAACTTCGTTTTGGCGCTCTAAATGATGATCCGATGAATCCCTCCAAAATAAAGTTATTTTACCCAGTTTTGAGGAGGAGGGGCAAAAGGGGAATTTTAACTCTGTGGAGGAAGAATTCAATTTGTCTTAATTAGATCGAGTATGGTATAATAATAATACTAATATTAAGTTGGACGCAGCAGGGGTCGTTTGGTAACTTCAGAGCCCCGAGCCCTTCCTTTGCGATTTCCGGTGTCTTTAATTTGTCTAATTTCATTTTTAAATTTCCCCGATTTTAATTTTTCAATTTTTTTTCTTTCAACCTGGCTTCCGCAAAACCGTCGGAATAAGAGAAGAATAGCTTCAGGACCGCGGAAGGAAAGGGTCTGGAGCTGGACACAGCAGGGGTCGTTCGGTAGCTTCAGGGACCCGAGCCCTTCCTTTCCGCATTTCGGTTTCTTTATATTGTGTAATTTCCCTTATAAATTTGGCCGATTTCAATTTTTGAATTTTTTTTCTTTAAACCTGGTTTCCGCAAAAGCGTTGGAATAAGAGAAGAATAACTTAGAGGATCGCGGAAGGAAAGGTTCTGGAGCTGGACACAGCAGGAGTCATTCGGTAGCTTCAGGGCCCCGAGCCCTCCTTTTCCGTTTTTCGGTGTTTTTAATTTGTGTAATTTCCCTTATATATTTGCCCGATTTCAAATTTTGAATTTTTTTTCTTTCAACCTGGCTCCCCGTAAAAGAGTCTGAATAAGAGAAGAATAGCTTAGATGCGCGCGGAAGGAAAGGGTCTGGAGGTGGGCACAGCAGGAGTCGTTCGGTAGCTTCAGGGCTCCGGGCCCTCCCTTTCCGCTTTTCGGTGTCTTTTCGGTGTCTTTAATTTGTGTAATTTCCCTTATAAATTTGCCCGATTTCAATTTTTGAATTTTTTTTTCTTTGAACCTGGCTTCCAAAAAAGCGTCGGAATAAGAAAAGGTATGCTTAGAGGACCGCGAAAGGAGGTGGACACGGCAGGAGTCATTCGGTAGCTTCAGGGTCCCGAGCTCTCCCTTTCCGCTTTTCGGTGTTTTTAATTTGTGTAATTTCCCTTATATATTTGCCCGATTTCAAATTTTGAATTTTTTTTCTTTCAACCTGGCTCCCCGTAAAAGAGTCTGAATAAGAGAAGAATAGCTTAGATGAGCGCGGAAGGAAAGGGTCTGGAGGTGGGCACAGCAGGGTTCGTCCGGTAGCTTTAGGGCCACGCTCCCTCCTCCTCGCTTTTCGGTGCCTATAATTTGTGTAATTTCCCTTTTAAGTTTGTCCTGTTTCAATTTTTTGATTTTTTTTTTCTTTCAACCTGTCTTCCGCAAAAGAATCGGAATAAGAGAAGAATAGCTTAGAGAAACCAGGTTGAAAGAAAAATAAAATTCGAAAATTAAAACGGGAATTTAAAAGGGAAGTTACACTAAGTAAAGTCAACGAAAAGCGGTAAGGGTGTGCCTCGGGGAGCTGAAGTTACCGAACGACCCCTGCTTACAACTCCCCTGCTTCATTTAGATATTAACTCTTAAAATAGAAAATTAAATATATACTGCAGAAAAAGTTTCGCAAATAAAAAAGAAAGAAACATTTTTCAAGAAGAGCATACAGAAAACAGAAAGTAAAAATTTTAATTTCAACCTGTCTTCCGCAAAAGAATCGGAATAAGAGAAGAATAGCTTAGAGAAACCAGGTTGAAAGAAAAATAAAATTCGAAAATTAAAACGGGAATTTAAAAGGGAAGTTACACTAATTAAAGTCAACGAAAAGCGGTAAGGGTGTGCCTCGGGGAGCTGAAGTTACCGAACGACCCCTGCTTACAACTCCCCTGCTTCATTTAGATATTAACTCTTAAAATAGAAAATTAAATATATACTGCAGAAAAAGTTTCGCAAATAAAAAAGAAAGAAACATTTTTCAAGAAGAGCATACAGAAAACAGAAAGTAAAAATTTTAATTTCAACCTGTCTTCCGCAAAAGAATCGGAATAAGAGAAGAATAGCTTAGAGAAACCAGGTTGAAAGAAAAATAAAATTCGAAAATTAAAACGGGAATTTAAAAGGGAAGTTACACTAATTAAAGTCAACGAAAAGCGGTAAGGGTGTGCCTCGGGGAGCTGAAGTTACCGAACGACCCCTGCTTACAACTCCCCTGCTTCATTTAGATATTAACTCTTAAAATAGAAAATTAAATATATACTGCAGAAAAAGTTTCGCAAATAAAAAAGAAAGAAACATTTTTCAAGAAGAGCATACAGAAAACAGAAAGTAAAAATTTTAATTTTCAGTGGGAAAATTTCGAAAATACGGATTCATTATGTATTATTATGTAGTTTTTATTCTGACTCTAATAACACCATCCGCAAGTCGAAACGGTCATTCGTTTCAACGTTAGTCACGTTTTACGAATACAAAGTCATGAAATGTTTTATGAATACAAAATTATGAATACACGGATTTTGACAACTTCATTGATCTCGAAGAAGACTCAGATGATCATGATTTTGAGTATTGCTAATATTAAGAACATTTAACACGTTTAAAATTATTTTATATGATATTGTAGCGATCTCATCTCACATGATCAGTATAAAGCGAGTTACTAGATAAGAGTAACTGGCTTAGCCTTTTGCTCGACGCTAGCGTTCTCGTCTCCTGATAATGGGATCCGTGGTTCGTATCCCATCGGTGCCACTCGCGCCAAAGTGGTGACCAGGAGAAAACACGCAACCTTCAACAACAATCGCCTCCCCTTATAACCAACAGATGGCAGCACCAAGCAAATCATCTCCAGCAATAAGCCTGTGAAACCAACTGGTGAAACGCTCACAGCACTGGCATGCTGCGCATCACCCACGACTCACGAGTACATATCGCTCGTCAGACATCGACAAGATGTCTTTCTTACTGGGGAGGGAGTGTGTAGCGATCTCATCTCACATGATCAGTATAAATCGAGTTACTAGATTAGAGTAACTGGCTTGGCCTTTTGCTCGGCGCTAGCGTTCTCGCCTCCTGATCATGGGATCCGTGGTTCGTATCCCATCGACGCCAAAATATAAAGAAAATATTTTGAACGTAAAATATTTTAGAAAAAATAAAAAAGTATATTTATCGACTTTGAATTCATAAAACCTACCAAAACTTCGGAATTAATGATTGCATTGCCTTAATTATGGTGCCATTCCATTCAGAATAAAACAAAATACAAAACAAAAGGTAACCCCAATCGACTTGAGGATGGTGTAAATTGATTCAGAATTTAATAAATACATAAGATACGATACTCTATTAGATATATTTTTCCTACCCACTTAAAATTGCATCCTGCATTTGTACTTCAAAACATGATAAAAGAACTTTGTATTTTGGAAACTCATTGGATATTCATATCTAATGCCAAAAAGAAGTTCTTCTCAAATTTTGGCAAATGACAATCTGTTTTTTTTTCTTTTTTAACCTATTTTATCTGTACTGTATACCAACTGACAACATCCAATGACTTGTTTAGCAGAAAAAATATCAATGACGAAAAGAAAATTTAACATTCTTTTTCCGCTTACTCTCAACTGACAAGAATATTCTCGCTTGTACGTCAAAGAAGAATCATGTTCGTTTTTAATATTCAACGAGTAAGGATAAAAATAAATTATCTGTTTTTCTTCGGGAACATTTGAGATTTTCATTCAAAATACAAATTTTCTGTTAAAAGAAGAAGTTTCACACAAAATTACCAGCATATATAGATATATTACGTAACAAATAATTGGGTTAAGCGAACAATCACTACGTGCTTTTTACGACATATTGCTGGATTACTATTATATTTTAATCAGACATTGGTGAGGTTGTATAGCAGTCGTACCACTTAGTGCAAACATCGTTATTGGAGGTGTCAACACTGTGGAAATTTAGAAGCTGTGGACCGATAGAATAGTTCAGTTGACTTATTTAATCAACTCTATCGATTGTTGATAGTGATGAGATTGGTAAAGTCCAATCAAGCAACCATTGATTAATGATACAGTAAAAGCAGATTAGGCCGCATAAGTGGTGAAAAAAGGATGATGTAGAAATTCAGGGTTTTCCCAATTAAAACATACGCTGAAGCCAATAGAAACTGTTTATTTCATCACAACATATCAACGTAAACAATTCCCATAGGGTGATAATTATCAGAGTCATCCTGCTTGAGCAAGAACTAATTATTCATACAAAAAAGATGTTAAAGAACGATTTTAATATTATACGTGACATTAAACACCAGGTAACAGATTAAACAATCAAACAGCACAAAACCTTTTCTGAGCTCATGCTCGAGCGTTTTATTAGAATACGCGGAGTACTTCCGATTGAAACGCAATTTTCAGACTAACCAAACAAACTTATGAGCGAGACACGAAAGAAACTGCGATCCGTCACTCAACCAAAGGAGATCGATCGAGTAACATCATAGAAATGAATCCCGGCGCTGCTGGCGGAGGGATTCCGATGTGCTGGGGCTGACGCTTGCCAGGCTAGGGAGAAATTGAGATGAAATAAAATAAAAATCTAAAAATGGCTTTTATAAGCAATCGAAAAAAATGTAACTGCGCTCAGAATTTTACAGATTGGTTGCGGATAAAAATTAATGAAGGGATTAAATGTTTAGATTAAGTTTTTGAATAAGACTATTATTAAGACATGCGTTTGAATTTTATAGGACTTTAACTAGAGATAAATAATAGAGAGTATTAAGAAATAGGGAAATTAGGAATCCGCCGGCAATTTAAAATAATTTAAAAGGATAGTAAAAGTAAAATTTTTATATAACTTATAC
Organism: Maratus speciosus; assembly: GCA_963932465.1. Classification (NCBI taxonomy): domain Eukaryota; kingdom Metazoa; phylum Arthropoda; class Arachnida; order Araneae; family Salticidae; genus Maratus; species Maratus speciosus. Next base: position 535,947,108 of record OZ010786.1, on the reverse strand, counting down.
ATACATATATATATATATATATATATATATATATATATATATTCATTTTTATTTCTACACTGTACATATATAATTTTGAAAAAAAAATGTATATGTTTTTTTTTTACTTTTTCGCTGATAGATAAATAAATACATGTTTAAAAATATATGCATCTGTTTAAATAAATAAAACGTCTTGAAATATAAAACTATATAAATAAAGTTATAAAAACATTTCACTATGTTTGTGATCATTTCACCGCTTTCCAAGAAGTTGAAAAGTGTTTATGAATTCTGACTTTCTGTCTCCCTGAGCTCTAACTCGCACAGGAAAAAAGTTATTCCAGCTTTCATTAATTAATATTGCTGTATTATTATTATTACTACTTCATCATAAAAAATTTCCAAATTATCTTATTCAGTACATTTTAAAAAATAAAATAAATACACTTCGAAGTCCTTCCGTAAGTTACAAATTTTATCACTTTTAGTATTCATATAAGTGTTTCGCAACCAATTGCTTTACGGAAGTAAAGCACTAAAATTTTAATTGCGATGTCTGCAGCTTTAATGAGGTGATTGCATACTAAAATGGTAATTGATCTATTGTGAAATATACCCTAATTTTTGAACATGCGCATAAAATGCGGAAAACGTGCGACAGGAAATCGCTCTAAATTACTTCAGCAGTTTTTATTTTGGATATATATTTTTAGGGTAAATATCTTGCTTGAAAAATATGGATATAGCCATTCGCGAAATAGGAAACGTTAAATAAAAATTACATTACTAGCATGTCTAAAAATAATTCTGTCTTTATGTTATGGAGATTTTTTGAAGAAAGTAACACACAAATAAAAATAGCGTAGGTGGTAAACCTTTAAACACATACCAATAATAATTGTAAAGTAAAATACTAATATTATTTTATGCTTCGCTTTATCAACTCTTTAAAAGGGGTATTCTCGTCTGGAATTTTGAAAAAAAAAATATAGCATAATCTTAAATTTTAGATCTTTAAGTATATATGCACGAGACAAAATGTTTAATTCCAATAATTTATGGAATTATCTCTATTCTAGTGACACTGTAATTAAGCCCGACACGCCGGAGCAAATCGGACAATAGACAGTGGACAATGAACGACTACCTGATCATTTTTGGTGTTGTACAGACTTGACTCGTCACCAATGGAACCGTATGTTAAACATTTAAATGAGCGTTATGCTTGACATCTGCACATCAAACATTTATTTTTCTCACGACTCTACATTATATACAAACACCACACATCTAATAAAACTTTACAAATAACTAAATATTTTTAAATCTTAAAAGAAAAAATAAAATTCCGCAAAAGAAAGCCGAATAAATATTCGACGGAACAATTCGCGGAGCGCGGCGTTACGCTTGCTGTCGAACTTCCCTGCCTGCGTTTCCTTTAACCGATAATCTTGCGTAAGTCAGGTTAAAAAAAAAAATTGTAAAATTGAAACCGGACAAATTTAAAAAGAAAATTAATTAAATTAAAGACATCGAAAAGCATTTAGATGAGATGGGGCTCAAACTATCCCACGACCGCTGCGGCTTCGAGCTCTTTATTAGTACTATCGATCTCGTAAATGCGTTATTGCACTTATTTGTTATGGATACATTTAAAGAAAATTTAATTAAAATTTTGAAAATTTTTTAGTAATTTTTCATATAGCTGAAAATGTTTTTTTCTGTATCTATTTCTGTATCTGACCTTGTTCTAGCATTATAAAATGTGCTTGAAAAGTGATGGCATTATTAAAATTTAATACAATTTGTTTTCTAACCTATTAAAAATGCTGAACGTAGCACTTATTATTCACTTACATATATACGTAAAAACATTTGGATGCATTTGAGTCTGGGGGGGAGAAAACTGATTGAAATTGCTTTTAATAATGTTAAAGTATTTAAAATACAACGGAAGTGATGTATTTTATTGAAGTTTGACGCAGCATACCACCTGTTCAAAATGTTGTGCGTAGCGTTTATAGTTATTTTACAAGGCCTTACAAACTTTAGTATGTCGTATAGTCTATCGTCAGTAGTTGTCAGCAATGATTCTTTGTCGCGTGTTCATGTATTTATATTAAATAAATAAGTCATTTTAATTCACACCACAACATTTAATACAACATTTCCCAAGACGAATAAATAGAACTTGAAGAATGATAAATATCAATCTCAGATTCGTTACACGCATGACAATAAATGTATTAGAGAAATTTTCATTTCATTAGAGAAATATTACATGTGTATTGCCCATTGACGAAGGAACGATACAACAACATGTGAAAATACAAGATACATGTAAATAACACAATATATTTCCTTCTATATATATATAAAAAAAGTAATGGTTTGGAAATGGACCAATAAAAATCTGCGTAGATCTTCCCGGTTCACTCCTAGATCGGCATCCATATTTCTTGTGACCGGGGGTCTGTTTTCGTTAATACTAAGAAAACTGTTTCGCATAAAAATGTGAAAATTGGTGCTATTATAGAGAAATGTTTGAGAAACACGCTGATGCAGACAATTTTTAAATCGAATAATTATTTTAAGAGATATTTGATGGTAAAGTTTGTAAAAATCGTTTCAATAAAAAAAATTATTTGAGCAAAAACTATACGTAGGAATGTAAACATTTTTACGCTATTTAAACCATTAGAAGTTCCCGGTGTGCAGACTGCATTTATTTTCTTTTTAATTTGACTCATTTTTTGAGGATTTATCTCCTTTTTAAATTCAAATTTGCAGCATTTCGAAAGATATTTTTTATATATTTTAGAAAAGGTTATTATATTAAACTGTTGCCAATGTTTTTTAAAAAAAGCGCAAAGAATAATATTTCCTTGAAAAAAAAAATATATATATATTTACAGGTGGCTATTATAATCAGAAAAAACCTTTCAAATAAGAATTAAATTATCGCGCGTTCAAAATCCGGAAAATATTGAAAATTACGTCATAAAAAATTATAGTTACACATGAATTTTAAAAGAGAAAGAAAATTTTGAAATAATAAATTCATTATTATACGCTAAAAGCAAAGACTTTTAAGATACATAGACTGGCAATTCTCATTCAAAAGTATGGGAAATCATGGCAGGCATCTGAAGTAAATTGAAACACCTGAACCGCGAGGTTTGTACGTCAGCTGTGGCTATTTACGATTAAGTGCTATGGCTAGAATGAGCTTAAAAATTAACTTTTATCAATATATATGGAGTTTATGGCATATTTGTTTTACATGAAGTTATTTTTTACATCTAAATCTGCGTTATAAATATTGAATTTTCAGTAATAAAGTTAAATAAAGAGATTTATTAATAATTTTATGCATGGCATGTTTGGAAAAGAGCATCTAATTTTAACATGCCTTATAAACCTAAATAAAGGCGAAATTTATATGGAAACATATTGTTAAAGATTATTTCCACTTTTTTTTTTAAGTTTGACTTACAAAAGTAACTGGTAGGGAAGTTCAGATTAAAGGTAGAAACTGTAACATAATATAGCAATTTACAAAATTTTAAATTACTTCTAAAGAAATCTACGTTTTTTTAACTAATTTTTATGCAAAAAGTTAATTAAAAATGCACATTAACGAAAGTAACACTATATTTTTATCCTTGGAGAATGTTTATTGAAATGCTTACTTACTATACGAATAAAACAAAAAAAATGATGAATAATAAGGTATTTTTTTTTTTTTAAGGCCTAAATGAAATAGGGTAGACTAACACTTAATGCTCGGCAATGAAAAAAATACGCTGATAAAAGCATTTTCTTAGATAAATTAAAATATAAAGCATATATACTGCCGTACAACAGCTGTGATCAAAAATCCTCAGTTAAGCTGACAGTTTGCAGGTCTATGTATCTTAAAAGTCTTTGGTTAAAAGTCGCAAACTTAGGAAATTTACGTCATATTCAAAAAGGCCAAATAACTGACAGTTGGCAAAACAGTTTAAATTAAAAAATATATTTGAGCAAGACATTTATTTCATATTTTGAGATAATTATTTCAACTATTATGGTGAATTCTAACACAGTGCAAATAATATTTCCTTCCTAACAACAAAAGATTTTCATATTTATGTTAAAAAGAGAAAGAAAACTTTGGTGAAAATTACGTCAGATATAAATCGATACATTATAAATCTGTTATATATATTTTTTCCTTATAGAGCTGTTAAAAAACCGTGAGACAAAGACTCTGTTTACTTAATTCATTTCACATTAGCTTATTTTCAAAATTTTAACAATTTTTTTTTATCAAAGCCGAAAACAGCCATTTTATCTTTTAACAAACGCTGATTTCGCCTTAAAAATCTCCAATCAAAGGAATATGAATGAAAACCCGTTCACAAGGAGATCGACACTGTTTTATTAAATTATAATTAAATCTGTTTAAAGCCGATGAAATTATCCTACTTTTAGAATCAGCGGAGTCGGAACTGGGGTTGGCGAGTGTAGCTCGTAGGGGGCAGAACCCCCTAGCATTTAAAAAAATCAATTGTATGAAGTATAGTTTATTTCAATTATCAGTTTTTTTAATTGTTCCAAGAATTTATTTAATCGAGCCAATATGTGAGCAGCTTTTGATATACATCGACGGTAATAATTAAATAACTCAAGAAAACGTCTTGACTGTGTAAGAGTAGTAGGTTGATGTAATTTTAAAATGCAATCAACACTATCTGGTAGGGGCTCAATGCCAAATTCAGATACCGTAAAACCTAGAAAATCTATGGATGATACGCCGAAAATGCATTTTGATGGATTTAAGCTTAATCCGTATTCTTGTAAGCTTTGAAATATGATTCTCAGATGTTCGAGATGTTCTTCTGGTGTACGAGATGCTGCCAGGATGTCATCAACGAAGACATACAGAAATGGAAGATCTCGTGTAATTAATTCATGAACCGTTGAAATGTAGCAGCAGCCGAATTGCATTCTTGTACACTCAAATAAGACAAACGGTGCAAAAATGGCACTTTTGTGTACATCTTCTGCATGAATTGGTATTTGGTGGTACACTATGACGCAAAAGTTTAGACAATGACGTCATTCAGCTTTAAAATGTAGAATTATGACGTCAGAATTACAAAAACCTGTAAATATATTCAAAAACTGATTTAAAATGCTATGTACAAAAGACAGTCGTTTTATTTGCTATAATACTAATTTTTTTCATAAAAATTCAAATGTGCTTGTCGCAAAAGTTTAGACACTATTCTAAATTTCTTTGAATATTCGCTGGCATATGCAAATTTAGAATCGATGATGTCACAAATTTGGAGTACTTGAGTTCTGCAAACGATTGCGCTTCATAGTCGACATGCCGAGAGCTAAAGAAATTCAAGTGAATGAGGTTTCAAGGATTTGGCAGTTGAAAAGTGAAGGGAAGAGCGTTTCTGAAATTTCTGCTATTATTAATAGGTCAAAAAAAATCTATTTATCGAGTTTTATCGAGTGGTTCCGAATATAAAGCAAAATGTCGGTCTGGGAGGCCACGTGTGACAAATGTACGAGAGGATCGCCTGATACAAAGACTTGCGAGTACTCAACAAATGAGCGTACGTGGAGTTCAAAGCTCATCGGGACTCTCTGTATCAAAGGATACGATTCGTAGACGAATTTTGGAAAAAGGAACAATCGTTTATAGCAAAATGCAGAAGAAACCAGCTCTGAAACCATATCATAAGTTACAAAGACTTATGTGGGCTCCAAAGAATATGTCATATGGAGAGAAATGGCAGTCAGTCATATTTAGCGATGAAAAAAAGTGGAATCTGGATGGCCCAGATGGTTGTTTATCGTATTGGCATGACTTGCGGAAGGAACCTCGACGTTTTTTTAGTCGCAGACAAGGAGGGGGCTCGGTGATGGTTTGGGCAGCCTTTTGCTATAATGGAAAAGTATCTCTGACCTTCACCAGTGGTCGTCAAACTTCACAGCATTATACACAGACATTAGAAGAAAACCTACTGCCATTTGCTGAGCTTCTAAGGGGTCCTCAGTGGGAATTTCAGCAAGACAATGCTTCAATTCACACTGCAAAACATTCAAAATCTTGGTTTAATTCCCATAATATAAGAGTTCTCGACTGGCCAGCATGTAGCCCAGATCTTAACCCTATAGAAAACCTTTGGAGCATCATGTGTCACAAAGTTTATAGCAACGCTAGACAATACTCTTCTGAAAAGGAACTTAAGACATCTATTGAGAATGCATGGTACGATATCGATCCACAAACTATGCAAGATTTAGTTTCTTCCATGCAATCTCGTGTATATGACGTAATACATAAGCATGGATGCGCAACCAGGTTTTAAAAATTGTTTATTTCGATTTTATTTAATTTGTGTCTAAACTTTTGAGACAGCAGTTTATTTTTGTTACCATTTAATTTATTGCAATATGGACAATTCCGCTTTTCTTTGTTATAAATATTGTTTATATGTACAGCACATTAATTTCAAGCAGTGATTTGAAAATTGAATAAATATTTTTCAAAGTATGTAAGAATTTCTTCATTGTCTAAACTTTTGCGTCATAGTGTAATCTTTTATGAGATCAAGGTTGGGGTATATTTTTGTACCATGAAGATTCGAAGTAAAATCTAAAATATTTCGAATGCCATAATTATCTTTTATTGTTTGTGAATTAAGTGATCGGTAATCTCCGTCAGGTCTCCAATCTGTAGAATCTTTTTTTTTTTTTGAACCATATGAAGTGGTGAGTCGTAATTACATTTGGATGGTGGCCGTATGTGACCAAGTTCAAGCATTTGCTGAAATTTGGCTTTGGCTATTTTTAATCTGTCTGGGGCTAATCTTCTTGGTTTGGCGTGGACATGAGATCCGGTAGTTTCTATATGTTGGTATATTGAATGCTTTATTGGTTGATCAGCTCGAGGAGGTTTGGTTATATCTGGAAATTTAAGTAGTAATTTATGATAGATACTATTTCCCGAAACAGTTTTTATGGAATGAACAGATGCTGTATGTAGATGATCGAGAGTAACTAAATTTGTAACATTATCCACTAACTTTTTATTAAGAAGATCTAGGAAATCAGTGCCAATAATTGGAGTGCTTACATCACCTATTAAAGTGAAAAGTTTTTCTAAGATTGAAATCAAGTGTCAGAAGCTTTTCTCCATATACATTGATTCTTGAGGTATTTGCAGCAGAAAGTGTCATAAAAGGGGTGTTTTTCTTCTGGGAAAATTACGCTGGAATAATACTGATGTCAGAGACTGTGTCGCATAAATAATTTATATTGGTCCTTCTATCCTTCAAAAAGAGGCGACGAGATATTTTGTGCAAGGTGGCTGTCGCCGATACACCTCGCCGTCTGTGTTTTTTGAAAATGAACTAGGTTCGAAGCATTTCTTGGCCCTTTTGCCAAATTATTCGTGATACCAACTTTGCAGTCTGGAATCTTTTGAAATGCTACGACTCCTCCCAAAGGGATGCCGACGAAAATGGCTGCGAGACCTGCGTAATTCCAGTTGTTTAATTCTATCATTAAGTTTTTTAATTTCACATAAAATTTATAAATTAATATATGATGGTACTGAAACAACATTTACTGAGGTGGGATTATATTCTAAAATTTGGTCAGCAACTTCGGCTTCTTTATTAAGTGACAATGGTGAGATAGATTGTAAAAGGCTCTGTACATATAACAGTAAATGCGAAAGAAATAATTCCAACATCAATTCATGGGATACTTTGTGGGACTCAGCTCTTCTTTGCATTACTCTTAAAAGATCACTGGGTATACGATCTCCGAGTTGTTCACTGGATAACAATTTCCTTATTTCGGTTTGTGAAGAATCGCTTCTTCGTTTTATTAATTCCGTTTTCAAATCCTCATAAGGTGTATTAACGGATGGTTTGATAATTAAATCCAGTACAACAGATGCAGTATCTGGAGGTAAGTTAGTCGAAATATAATTAAATTTAGTTCGACTTTCTGTTATGGCTTTTGGATGCGCTAATTCAAATGAATGTTCACACATAGCGAACCAAAGACTAACATAATTAAAGTTATACAGTGGAATACGAACTGTACTGATTTCTGACTTTTTCCCATAAAAAAATGAAATATTACTCATTCATTACAAAGTTCTTTTAATGTGCTCCAGACCGAGTGACCTATTTAGCGCGTATTTATGTATTTATATTAATTAAATATATATATTTTTAATTCCATTCCATTTTGCATATCATTTTAATTCGTACCACAACATTTAATACAACATTTCATAAGACGAACGAAAAAAAAAACAAAAAAAAAACAACAATAAATATCAATCTCAGGTATCGTTTGTTGCCATGCAACTGGTATAAATTCTCAACTTTAAAAAATGACGTTTCCTTCACCAATGGAGCGATGAAACTGAAAGATGCACGCGCATGAAAATAAATGTATTAGAGGAATTTTCATTTAATTAAAGAAATACTAGAATTCTTTTAAGATTTGACTCTTTTAAGATAATTCTTTTAAGATTTTGACATTTTCTTTGTTAAAATATCTGCTCAGTCCTTATAAGAACTGGTCGGAACGCGCGCTCCAAGCAACGAACTCCTGATTCTTCTAAGGAAGTAAGTCCTGCTCGTAAATCAGAACGAGCTTCCGTAAATATTCAATAATAGTTTTCCTGTAGAAAAAGATACCCCTCATGAACCAGGAATCAACGACTTACAAAATGTAAGTATAACGTGCAATTCTATCACTTAGACGACTGCGGCTGCCTGAAACGTTTGCTCAAAACTTTAAATGCGTTTTCTCAAACTTCATTTTTCAATATGGTTGACGTGGCATATCAAGTTCTATTTAACACATTTTAAAACAACCTTCAATGTATAACTTTCTACCGCCCCTAATATTTTTCTATATATTTTTAACAAAAAAAAAAAAAAAAAAAAAAAAAAACAGTCGAAAAATCCCTTTTTTAAGACATCCGCCATTTTGCAATTTGCTTCCGTTTTCTATTACATTAGATGCTACAACAACATTCTTGCTAATTAAGAATCTATTTTTTAAATTTTGTTTCAGATGACCAGAAGACTTGCAATATTGTCAACCAGCACACCCCCATTTATTACACCGTATTTTACCAGCTTATAACTTATTTAATTTAATTTATTTTTTTTTCAAAATACCAATAAATATATTGCTTAAAAAAATACGTTTATTTATTTATTTTTTTTTTATACGATAAAATTTATACGCCCAAAATTTATATCTATAGACGTGAATATCCCCTTAATTATGCAATAATCATATGTTTGAAGTAAATATATCGCAGTCTTCCTACTTCTTTGAATTGTCTTTCATTCATTCATATATTTATGGGCATAAATGAGTTTTTCTTATGCGAATAATGCTCTTTCTTCAAAATTTCGTATTAACTACAAGCTCAATCATTTGACCTTAATGTTCAGTTTTACGTTTCTTCAGAAAAGATCATTTATCAAGCAGACAGATAAAACACACAAGATTTAAATATTTTATAATTTTAATGTTCTTACATTATCTTGTTCTTACCTTTCCTGTGAAATAAAAAAGAAAGTTGAAAGTAAGGAATTCTGCGGTTCTTTATAATGGAGCATTTCTCATGAAAGTGATGAAATAATTATTGTAGTTATTCTGTCATATTTTTTTTTTTATCTTATTACAGTCCTTGAAACTATATTTTTGCATATCTAATGTTTTTGAACTACGTTGGAAAATGCACAGATTGCATGTTTTCTTAATATATGGAGCTCTTCAACAAAAACAAAAAATAAGCATCACATATACTTACAAAGAAGGTCTCCATACAGGGCATACTCAGAATATGTTGAAAAAAATGCTAGTGAAACTACTCATGCATGTAATAAGGGATCAGTCAAATGTAACGGCGGAATTTCAGTAGAAAGTCTGTAAAAAAATAAAATACTTTCGAATATTTGGCGCGAAAATACGAAAGTGACACACGATTTGGCGCGCAGGATTTTTCCTCGCCAAAAGCAAACGATTTTAATGCATATGAAAATTGTTTATTTTTTTTAGAATGCGCGGTTTTTTAATTAATTTAAACTTAATCAATAAAATAGGTTATTATATATTTTTTATATTACATATATATGTTCGTTATTGCTGTAGTTATTTAATTTTATCACTGTAAAAATATTTTCTATGCTTTGCAAGTTGCAAATATCTAATTTAAGTTATAGTCAGCTGACATTTGATTGCCATAATACATTTCCATATCGAAGACGAAGTCGTTTCTATAGCAACAAAATCAAATCGACAGTATTCTATCTGCCTTATTTTTGAGCTTGAAATAATTTTAATCAATTAAATTGTGTTTTAAATCGTAAAATATGATATTTAAATTTTATTACAAATACATATAAATATATATGACAAACTATAGTTAAAACAAGCAAAAAATGTCAAAACTATAGTTAAAACAAATTAAAAATGACAAAACGAAAGTTATTTAAGTTAAACTTATATACACAAGTTAAACATAAAAAGTTTTTTTTCTACATAAAAGCGTATTTTTTTCCCATCGCCAACCGGTGATAAATCGCCAAATAAACGAAAATTTCGTTATTTTTTTTACGGACGTTGTATCGGGGTTCCGCCAAAAAATTTTTTTATAAAAGTGTATATCCATATGAGAAGAACATTCTGTAATTTTTTTTCAGATTTTTTCTGAGTATGCCCATATGGAGACTTTCCTTGTTAGTAAAATATTATCATTTTGAACACAATAATGAAAAGATTGCATATATTTGAATTAAATCTTATTTTTATTGAGCAGAATTTCAGTGCTGTTAGTTATCAATGGATTTATATTATACAGGGAAGCATCCCTGTGCGACCACCTCCCTGAGCGATCGTCTTTTTCATAAAACAAAATTTATTCCCATAGGCTTAATACTAATTTTACCTCCATCCAGAGACCATCCCAGTTGAATTCCATCAAGAGCGACCAATTTCTTTGAAGAAAATTAAACAAATTCTATTTTTTCCTGGTCGCTTGAAGAAAATTTTATATGTATATATATATATATATATATATATATTTATTTTATTTATTATTTCGGATTCTATTTATTTCGGAACTTTATATATATATATATAAAGTTCCGAAGTGTGCATTATTCATCAAACTTCTAAACTAAGTTTAGATTTTTTTCATTAATATGGAAACTTTTAAGCGTTTAACCCTATTTGTGGCTTTATAGGCCATGAATTTAACTCTGATGACGAATTAAGAATTGCGGTCAAAAAACTACCCTGCGTTATACTGTTAAGAAACTCTGAAAGAAATAGATAAATTAATGAAATCGTCATTATTTGTTCCCGTTGACAAAAAATCCATTTATTTACTGAACATTGAAAGAACTTAGAAATAAGAGTTATGAAAGATAAATCCGTAAAATCAAAGCAAACGTCAATATATTATTATTTTTTTAATTCTGAACTAATTAACTTTGCAATTGAAGAGCTAAGTGGAAGAACATGTTAAGTAGCAAAAAATGCATTTGAAGAAATTTGATGTGAAGTTTTTGTTGTCAATTTTAATGATTTATTATCTTTTTGATACCATGTGTTTAAAATATTAGCAGGTGTGGTACTAAACCCTATCAAAAAAACGCATTCATATTTAATTTTAAAATATTAAAAAAATATTAATATTATTTGCATTATTAAATATTAAAATATTAAATATTAATGAATAATGTCTTAAATCTTCAAGTCTAAATAGAGCTTTGGTATTTTAGCTTTACCATGTGATAGATTACCTGATAACACCTTCGTCCAAAAGATAGAAGAATTTTTAAGAAAATGTAGCATAACACGTTCTTCCACTCATCTCTTCAATTAATTTTTGGTTAGATACTTAATTTTTTATATATTTTCTTAATGTGAAAAATAAATTTCAGTAACATTAATTAATACCGTTTTTCAAAAATTAAAATCTAGATTTAAACACGAAATCCATGTGAGACCACCTCTCGAAGCGACCAATTTTATTGGAACGGAACGTGGTTGCTTTTAGAAGATTTTTGTATTAATATTTGTTTTCTAAACATTTAAGAATTTAACCTTTTAAGACTTGAAGAGTTTTGGTAGAAAATAAAACTGTTGGTTTTTAACCCTAATTAATAGTATTATGTTTGATAGAAAAAAATATTGTTATAGATGTATTGTTATAGAAAAAAAAACAATTAAATTAAAAAAAATCTAAAAACCCGTCAGAATAAAAAGCGAACTAATTAATTATTTCTCATCTATGTGAAACTATTTATTTTTCAATTCCTACTATTAGCTCACACTCTCGCTATATATATATATACACTGTTCAAATTTTCAATCGTTAATAAAATACTTATTATTCATCCAACAAGCTCAAATATTTTTTTTTAAATTTTAGTGGGTGACACTTGATGTTAATCCAGTTTTTTCAAATATTAATTCAGTAATTTAATTAAATTAAGTAATTTTCAGTAATCGAGAGAACCCTCTTCTTGACCTGGGTTTTCGCCTTGCATATAGTTGGGGGGATACTGTTTTTATACATAGATTTTATACACTGATGATGTGACTCCTGGAACTCAGAAACACATACATCTGGCTTTATTAGCAATACCTAATGTATTTTTTGTGTGTTTAAACGTTGAGTTTTGGTGATATAAAACAAGATATCATATATCTACACCAATTTGTATCGTACAATGCTTGAGATAACGTTCTATGCATTCTACAAAGAATTTCAATTTTAATCGAATTCAAAATGTTCAATGTCGCACGTAACGAACATAAACTTTTATTACATAAAAAAAGAAAAAAATAGAATCTCGTCATTATAAAGCAATTAAAAGCATTGTTTTAATATTATGTTTTTTATATTTTTAATTTTTTGTTTATTGGCACGCAAATGGCTTAAAATATTTTTAAGAGAGAAGATTTTAAGTCTTTTATTGTTCTTTTTACATCCAAATCGATTAAACATTAAGTTGTTATTTTAGTTTTTCTTTTCTATTTTGCCTCACTTTTAAAGTACATTGGAAATATTTTTTTGTTTTTTAGTTTAAGGTAAAATACTTGCATGCGTTTATTTATTTATGTATTTCAATAGCAAATGAAAAATGTATTTAGACGATAAAACATAAAGTAACAAAATATATTTTTTTTTATGTTTATTTCAAATGATTTTAAATAACAACCTTTTTTTAATAATACTTACTCGAATAACAGTTAGAAGGTATATCATTTTTAATAGAAACATAACTTTATATTTAGGTAGGCCATTAAGGATTTTTTTAATAAATAATATGATGTAACAAAAATTAATTTTGCATACTCCTTATGTCTTTTTTTTTCTTTTTCGATATATCTAATTTAATTTAATGTAACTAAACCTAATTTTAAATGTAATGCATCAAAGTAGTATATTAGGAATCTATATTTTATCCTAGGTGTAATATCAGAAATCCCGATATGAAATTTAATAACTGACATTGAAACTTCTGCATATAATGAAATAAAGAGTCATTAACGTAGTATATTAGACAGCGTTAATTATATTTTCAGTTATTATTTTTATTTATTTTTTAAATATTTTATGCAATTAAGTTAAAATCTGAATCAAGCGAAAATAAAATACTAAATAAAGAATTGTTCTTGATTGAGAGTCATTATATTTGCATAGAAAATAAAGTAAATATAAAAAATAAATATATCACAAATATCGAAAAAGTTCATTATAAAAATATCGATGCTAAATAAAACTCATAAATTTATGAATACTAAAGAACTTTGCTGAACTAAAAAGTAAAATGAGCATTAAGATAGTAAACTAAAATTTCCACACAATATAATTTTCTTTTCTACTTAATTATGTTTTATGAATTCAGTAAAGAATACACACATATATATATATATATATATATATATATATGCAAAATTATTCTTATGATTAGGAGATTTTTGTTTTTCTAGGAGATAAAATGAATTTATTCTTTAATAAAGAGCAATTTTTCTATTTAACAAAAAATATTAATAAATAAGAAGAATGTCTTATTACAAAATAATGATACAGTACATCTGGATGCAATAAGTGAAATTGTGCACAGACCTTTAAGAAAAAATCATTACACACAAAAGAAAAATATTCAGAATATCACTATTATACTCAAAGGAAATGTTTGTATATATAATGCTCAGTAAAGTATCTCATTTGCAAAACATAAAGAATTTCAAATGTTTAAAACGGTCCACTAATATTACTGAGGACAATCATTTCATACAATACAATAGATTACAATACAGGAACTTGGTTCTGATGACACGTCAAATTTAATTTAGCTGATATGAGCACATTCCTTTGCTCATTAAACGACAAATGTAATATTTTACATTTGTCTCATTTTAATAAACAAATAAATGTAACAGAGCTAAAAGTCTTCAACATTAATGGCTATTTTTGCAAAACCGACATTAAAAATATATTTCTCAGATGATTTGAAGTATCATATATTATTACACAAATTTTCATTAGAAACATAAATGTGGATCACAACTAGTGTAATACTGGGATTTCCTGCATTTCAAAATGTAGATAATTTGTTAAAAGGCTTAAATGATAAAAAGATATATCAAAACTAAGAATTTAAATGATAATTTTAATGTAACTAACATTATTTTCACGGAGCATTAATGATTTTTTTACAAAAGATTTCATTATCTTACTATGGAATATTATACGGTTTCCAAAATACATTTAAATTAAAATTGATATTTATTTCAAATACAAGCCTAGTTAAAAAATTGCAATTTAATGCAACATTGCCTATAAAAATAAATATTAAAATATCCGTCCTTGACCACATAAAAAAAATTGTTAATAGGAAATTCTTTTATAAATGTAAATATAATTCAGAGTCATCCTTAACTGTACCTCAAACAGCAGCACATACGAAGCTCATTTTTAATGTAACGTGCAAATAATCTTTCATAGCTGTCAAGTCGAGTAAAAGGAAAAATACTACAAAAAATCACACACTTCATAGCTTACCTTTAACAATTTTAACTCGAAAATTAAACATAAAGTAAACACAATTTAAACACGAAACTGCAGCCATAAAGTGAAAAGTTTTTCAACATATATTTTATGTTTTAAACTCACTATCAAAAAGAATCACGTGAGAACACTAATATATGTTTAAGATACAAACATGCCATGGTTTAGAAGATTTCTTTAACTTTATCGTGGGATAAACTTTAAGTATATTTCTTAGTAGAACAGTTTTATATAAAATGTTCGCTACCGGAATTTTGAAAAGTTTAATAAGTAGATGTTTTGAAAGGGTATAGTATTTTAAGAGATTTAAGAAAAAGCTTAAAAAATAGTAAGTTAGAGAGCAAATCCTTTCTTTCAATTCTCAAATATATTTATAGTGTTTTTTTTTTTTTTTTTTTTTTTTTTTTTTTTTTTTTTTTTTTTTTTTTTTTCATCGATAACCATTTATTGATATTATTATGCATGTACTATATGGTTAAAATATGTGATGGAGTAAAAATCCAGCATTTTAAAAGTAGATTATTTTTATCATGTATTTTGAAATTTAATTTAAATTTCTTTTTTATTGATCCATGCATGAATACATATTATATTGAGAATATGAATATAAAGGATGTGCGTACACAGCGATGTGTTACACGTTGATAATTCAATTTTCTCAGTCAAATTCATCTGGGTAGAAAAAAGTAGACAATTAGAACAATATCTATATAGTTTCAATATATATCTATATAGTTTCTATATAGAATCAATTAGAACAATATATCTTTTAAAGTATAAATGCTTTTTCTACTACATGTTTCTCAATATTTCATTTTCTATAGACATGTATTATAGCGATAAATATTTTTCCAATACATTATGTTTTTCCTTTATTTAGTAATGGTGTTAAATTTCATTTTTGATAACTGAAACTCGCATTTAGTAATAAACAGAAAAATCTCTTAATAAATCTACGTTTTTAAAAGAAAAATCAATGAGCCACTTGAGTAATTTATTTATTTTTATTTATTCCTCATATCTGTGTTGTAGAAAAAATGCAGGGATGATAGGGATGACCGCCCCGGGAACCAAGCTTTCGCTTTAGAGTATAAGTGCAATCCCGGGGGGAGACTCAAATCCACTGCATATGGTAAGATACATTAACAATGACAATATTTTTAAAACAGTTAATAACATACAGTAAAATAAATTCAGTTTTCTGTTTTTGACTCTGAAACTCACAAGAAGTGTCATCAGTACATACATTGACAGCAATTGCACTATGTTGTATACATGCATAAACAATTACAAGACATGTTTTTTTGAATATTAGAGCTGAAAAACTTTAAGTGAAAGGCATATGCTGATAAATATAATGAAAATACTAAATAAACAAACCAAAGAAAATAAGACAAATATTTACATTATGTACAAAACAGGGGCTCCTGTTTGAAATAGGAGCTGAAAACAATGAGATTGCTCAGCTAGCTCAGGGGAACCACAGCTGGATTTACAATGAGTAAGTACTTACATGCGTTCAGTGGCGTATTCGGGTGTGGTCTGATGGGGCTCCAGGCTCAGCCCAGATTTGTAAAAAATATCAAACGAAAGTTTTACAAAATGCAGTGAAACCTGCTAAGGTAAAGTTCAAAAGGAAGCAGAAAAATATTCTGTTTAAGACAGGTTTTCATAGTAGAAAGTGCGGTATTTCACAGAGACTACGAAATAGCTAATTCAGCCAAGCTTCCGTTGTACACAGACTCTCTTTACATGCGTTTTATGTTATAAAACGTGACATGTGGTGATTAAAAGTGCATTATTAATTTTAATTAGTTTAAAAAAAACAAACGCTTACTCTTGATATTCATCAGTTGAAAATCTGTGATTTAAGGTAATATAATGCACAGATTGAGACTTCGAAGTATGAACTGCAAAGCCTTAAACATGTTTATAAAATGTATTTATATTAATACTTGTTACGTTATAGTCTTGTTATTCAGCTCGTTACGGCGCTATGATGCACTGTAAAAAAAATTCTGTAGCTCTACAGATGTAACGTTACATGCTTACTAAACTGTCATCTGTAACTGTACAAAAAAAGCTGCAAATCTACAAAACTAGTTTTTGTAAAGCTACAGAAATCTGTAACTTTACAAATGAATCTATTAAAATTGCAGTAATCTTACTAAAATTTTATCTGTAAACCTGGCTGTAGTTACATGAAAAGTTCTAGGCATCCCGGTTTCCTAAAAAATTCTTAGTAACCTTACAGATTTTTTGATTTTCGGCGCAAAAGTGTGTCTGTTACATGAATATTTGTTGTTGCCGTTACATAAAAAGTTCTAGGAATCCCAATTTCCTAGAAAAACTTTAGTAACTTTACAGATTTTTTTTACAGTGTACGTTATTTTATTTCCATATGATTACAAAATATTGACAAAACGTTTTTTCTATGGTTGTGTAACTTTTTGACTAGAAATAAGCTTTATTTACATATTTAATACATTTTAAATTTAATTGAGCTATTCTGAATCTGGGCACGAAAAGCTTTTTATCAGCTACAATTTCTGATTAGAAAAACATTTAGAAAATACTGTCAAATTTGGCAAGAGCTGCTTTTCCAAATTTATCCCATTTATGATAAAATGGAAAACACTATTCAATATTCAAGTATTACAAAGGTCATGCATGTATGCTTCAAAATGAGTCTTAGAATGTGTTAAAGGAGGTAGGGCGGGGGTTAGAGTAAGAATGCTGTAAAATAATTTTAAATTTGATGTTTACTTCTGTTTTATTTACTACTAGCGAACTTGCCCGTCGTTGCCCGCGTATGTCAAAAACAGCAGGAATTACGAAAAAGCTCTGAGAATCACAATAAGATATCGCGAAAAAATTTTAAATCGCTTCTCAAATTTTGAAAAGAAAAAAAAATTATATATTGTGCTCGAAGATTGCAAGTTGATTCCTTTCACTAATGTGGAAAAATAGTAGCAAATCGCTAAAATACACTAAAAATCACATACAAAATTCCCGAAAAATTCGAAAATTGCTATACGAAATCCGAATAAACTTTATTGAAATGGGGGCAGAATATACTTTAGGTCAAAAATGGAATGTCAAAAAATTGCAGTAGATCGCGAAGAAACGTAAAAATCGCATTAAAAATCACAAAAAGTTAAAAAATCACGAAAGTCAAAATTTATTATAATTGGACAAAAATTTCAAATCTAATTGCTTTGACCTGTGGGTTCTATTAAAATTTATGTTTTCGAAATCATGCTAAGCATTAGATCATGTTACTTTTATTCGTAATTAATTTACTTGGAGTCCCTTAAATATAATTAATATAATCCCTTAAGTTAATATTAGTTTTTGTTGCATTAAAATATCTCAATTTGTTGATTTTCTGTAAGCAAGTAAACCCTATTGTTTTACAGTGGAAGTCTATGGGAATTTGGCAAAATATTAGAGATATCGCCAAGTTTGCGTCACTTTTGGCGACAAACTTGGCGTTATTTGGTGACAGAACTGGATACCCCTTCGGTAATCCCCCTTATAGGTATGAAGATGTATTAAATGCTGTTCAATAATTGCATAAAAAATCGCTGAAATTTCAAAAATCGCTGCACGAATTCCGAATGAACTTTTTTGAAAAGAGAACAAAATTTACTATATTGGGTAAAAGAAAAAAAACCGTATTCTTTTTCCTAATTTGGAAAAATAGAATTAAGATAATCCCTTAAGTTAATATTAGTTTTTGTTGCATTAAAATATCTCACTTTGTGGATTTTCTCTAAGCAAGTAATCCTTATTGTTTTACAATGGAAGTCTATGGGAATTTAGCAAAATATTAGAGATATCGCCAGGTTGGCGTCACTTTTGGCGACTAACTTTGGTTGCAAAATTTGGCGATATATTGCCAAGTTTGAGACAAACTTTGCGGTATTTGGTGATAGAACTGTTTCCCCCATACGTTAACTCCCTTATCGTATGAAGATGCATTAACTGCTGTTCAATAATCGCATAAAAATATCGTTAAAAATTCAAAAATCGTTGTACGAATTCGAATAAACTTTTTTGAAAAGAGAACTAAATTTTCTATATTGGGTTAAAAGAAGGAAACCGTATTATTTTCACTAATGTGGAAAAATCGCCTCGAAACTTAAAAAAGTGCTAAAAATCGCATAAAAAATTAAATAAAAAAATCTAATCAAAAAATCGAAAATCGGGCTTCGAGGTGCAAAACTTCATATATACACGTACCTTTTCCCTAAATTTTGTAGCTCTACGTGCAGTGGTCTCTTCAGAACACCGTCGACACACACACTCACACACAAACTTCTTTCTTTATTATTATAGATTTATTAAGAAACCTTTTAGTAGATAATTTTAAGTATTCCGTTTTAAAAAAAAATGTGGTATAACCATGGAATTGTACTTATAAAGACGAAAACTTCCTAAAACGAACATTTTCACACTCCTCTGCGATTTCATCATAGTTGGTTTAATTGTAAAATAGATACGTTATATGCTGTGATAAAAACCTGTTTAAAGCGGAATTTTCTCCGTTTCTTGTGATTCCCTCCTAGAAACTTTATCTCAACCCCCTCCGAAATGATAAGCCTACATACGCCACTGCATGCGTTTATAAAAAATGAAAATAATTAAAATCTGAATTAACAGTAACACATTATGAACAGTAACATGTGAACAGTGAATATTGCATACTATACCTGAATGAACAGTGAGTGTACAGAATCTGTATGAATTGTATGACATATTATTGCTAAATTTTCTGTTTAAATGTCAATTGCGTTTTTAGTTTGTTTAGAACATTTACAAATAACTTTTATCTACAGTGAAACTAATATACATAAATATATCTAGGATTATTAGATTACTTATACTTAAGGTATATAACACAAACAATAAAAAGTGTGTTTAAGGTTTTTTGTCAGGACATAGTATTAAATATTTAAAAACAAAGAAAGATAGATATGCCAGAATATGCTGAGCACGTTGTAAAGATATTACC
This sequence comes from Maratus speciosus, assembly GCA_963932465.1. Classification (NCBI taxonomy): domain Eukaryota; kingdom Metazoa; phylum Arthropoda; class Arachnida; order Araneae; family Salticidae; genus Maratus; species Maratus speciosus. The sequence continues at coordinate 535,926,973 of OZ010786.1, read as the reverse complement.
ACAGTTTGAGCATTTCCCTTGAAATTCTTGTGACGTTATCCATTCTGATATATTAATTATACTTAATCCGAAAATCTGTACCTTCGTTCTGTAAAACGACATAGAGCTTCAAACAACTGTTCTTCTTGTTATTTAATTTTTTTTTAAACTTTAACTATTTTTCACTTAGTTGAAACGTGTTGTCGAATTCGGTTTGTCAATCTTCCGTTTGTTCATCCGTCCGACATGTGTCTTAACGGGCTCTAACTCATATAAGTTTTCTCGAATTGCCATGTGAATGTAGTGTTATTCAGGCTATACTTTAAAAACAAGCTTTAGTAATCACTGCATTTAGTTGAAATATACTTTAGTTTCAGTTTAAATTGAAAATATATTATTCTACTTTATACTATAAAGTAATACTGTACGTTAAACTGTGACGTTTATAGTTATTTAAAAGTTACTATTCCTTAATCTAGGTCACTACTTGATAGTGGAACAATGGAGAAAACGTAGTTTGAATGGTCTTTACCCTGATCGGGGCCGAGAAATAGAAAAAAAAAATGGACAGCTGTTTTATCTGCATAGTTTAACTAAATGCTATAAAAGATGATTTTTCCAACACGATATAAAAAACTCAATTCAATAAGTTGCGTAACTTTAATTGGATTACCACGAGCTTAATGTACGTTTTGGGGGGTTAGAAGGAAATACTCTGTATTCAAATGATGTACGTAGCACATAGAAATATCATTTACACGGACCAAAACAAGTATGTTACATAGTGTTCATAAAAAAAACAAATCTGAGCTTTTTATTCATGTTACGATATCTGATACCTAAAAAAATGATATAATCCTTCAGGTGGAATACAACGAGCTCAGGTGTATAGAATATGTAGCATTAATAGTTTATTTAGTTGACAAACAAAGTATTTCATTACATTATGATTCATGGGTAAATATTATTTGTGGTGCAATGAAAAACTCATTTCACAAGTCGCGTAAATATAATTGGATTACCACGAGCTTGATATACGTTTTTGAGGGTCATTATGGAATGATTTGTAGCTTATATGATGTGCGTAGTGCGTAGAAATATAATTTACAGAGAACAACAAAGTCTGTTACATAGTGTTTATAAAAAACAACAACAAAAAAAAAATAATAATCTGAGCCTTTTATTCATATTACGATATCTGAAACCTAAAAGAAAGATATAATCCTTGAGATGGAATACAACAAGCTCAGGTGTATAGAATAAGTATCATTAATAGTTTATTTAGATTGACAAACAAAGCATTTCATTACATTATGATTCATGGGTAAAGATTATTTGTGGTGAAATAAAAAACTCAATTCATAAGTTGCGTAAATATAATTGGATTACCACGAGCTTGTTATATGTTTCTGACGGTCATTATGGAATGCTCTGTGGTTTATATGATGTGCGTAGTGCATAGAAATATAATTTACAGGAAGCAGAAAAAAAGTCTGTTACGTAGTGTTTATAAGAAAACAAATCTGAGATTTTTAATCATGTTATTATATCTGAAACATAAGAAAATGATATTAACCTTGAGATAGCACGCAACGAGCTCAGGTGTATAGAATAAGTAGCATTAATAATTTATTTAGATTGACAAACAAAACATTTCATTACATTAGGATCCATTGGTAAAAATTGTATGTGGTGCAGTTGAATTTTGTTGTGATACTTGTATATAATAAAATTTTAAAATATCCTACTAAAATATACTATTAAAAAACGCACTACAAAATTTCACAAAAAATATTTTTATCGGTAATGGATGGCGTGTCATTTATCCTTTATTTACAAAGACATGCAAATGAATTCTGTTACCGAACTCACTATGATCACTATTGAAGTACATTTACGGCTGTTTGTAAGTATTATTAAACTTATCTTACTCTTAGTGCATTACGTGATATGCTTAACCCTTTATCTACTGACTTTACTTATAAATACCATTAAAATAACTTGTTATAAAATTCATTAAATACATCGATTAGTAGTAATACAGTTTAGAATGTGTTATAGATTCATTACTTTATCTTGTTCCAAAAGCATGATAAGATACACAAAACTAAAATATTTTTAAAAGGATGATTTCATTTGTATTTGTAGCTTTTCATCTTTCTTGGCGTTGTGGGGGGGGGGGGGGGTTCAATCGGGAAATATTTCTATATTACTATTCTAAGAACATAATATTTGTACATTTCCTAATACTACAAAATACTAAGAAAAAGATTTGAAATAACAGATTTGAGTGTGGTTATAAATTTTGCACAAAATCCTTATAAACTCAAATTTAATGAATCCTTTTAAATCCTTCAATCCTTCTAAAATCCTTCCAAAATTTATTAAATGATTATGTAGGTCTTATAATGTAGTTTCATAAATTGACGAAAAATGCTTTAGAAGATAAAATTTTCTTGAACTCATAATTCACTACATAAAGGGTTAAACCCTGGAGTGAATTCTCATACTTCACTTGTCTTGTGGAGTAACGTTATAAAATCATAACTAGGCATTCTTCGAAAACTTATGATCGCACATTTTTTATGTGAAGAACGTTCTTGTATATTTGTGTAACATTATACACTTATTTTTATGTTCTTGTGTTTATAGCTCTAATGACGTTATTACATTACGGAGAGTCCTTTTTATGTAAAATCGAGAAAATAACATGTTTAATTACTGCGATAGATATGTATTTTAAACGAATATGTCACTAAAAACTGAATATATTTTTTTTATCGATTTTTGACTTACCAAATGGAAATTTTTAATGGTGAGCTAAATATTAAAAATTCTTTGTTTTTGGAAATATTATGAATTTCTGTACATACTGATTTTTTGTTATTCCTTGCTCTCATTTATAAATTACAAAGAAAATAAAATTCCATAAATAAAAGAATTTTGTTAAATATTAGTTAGTATTTGAAGAAAAGTAACAAGTCCACACTTTCTAATAGACTAATACATATGGTCACGCACAAACGATTGGTGACCTTTCCTATACATTATGTTTGTTTAAATTATAATCTAAGAAGTTTAACAGAAATTCGAAAATCATTTAATTAACTGTTATTAATGCGAAAAGATCCAGTTATTCAAGTGTTGCAGTGAGAAATAAAACATTTTGTAATTTTTCTCAGATTTAATAATTCAAAAGAGAATATTATTGTCGGATAATATTCGTTTAAATCATTACACACAGAAATAGAGGTAAGAAAAAACTAGATTTTTTTTTTAAGTATTATATTTATACGATTCTAGAGGTCTCCAAAAACACTGAAATATACTTCTATTCTTCAAAAATACTTTTCAGCGTGAAGATTCTCAGTTCCTGTCATCCGCAAAAAGTCCGAGGTGTCTTCACTGTTCATCTTTTTAATGTGTCCTCAAAATATTCCCTATATGAAATTGTAAGTAGAGAATTTTATGCATCAATGATGAATGTGGAAAAAGTTAAGTTTCACAGCGTAAAATACGCATTTATTTAAGAGAGTATTAAACAATTTCTTTCTTAAAGATTTTCTGTGTAATTTAGACAAAAAAAAAAACTCCTTTAATGGATAACATATAATAAAAATATCTCTCAATAAAAGTACAAATGTTTACAATAGGAAATTTTCGTTAGAAAAAAAAAACTACTTAAAAATTTTAAAAAATATACTTAGAATAAAATTTTAACATGAGAATCCCAAATTCAAGTAAGTCAGATATGCGGCTCTCTTTTTTTTATCTTCTTCTAAAAGTATTGCATAAAGGAAATTAGCAAGTGTAAAATTATATCCCATAAGAAAGTAATTTAATGAAAATTATGTTTTATAACATAAATCACACATTGACTTAAACGTGCATTATCTTTTTTCAGTTCTTTTATCTTGTCTAATAAACCTAAAAAGTAATAAGTAAATGCATTTAGATGTATAATATAAAAGGGAAAATGCCGTTTTCATAAAGGTATTCAACACGTACCAATTGTCTGTGAAAAATAATTCCGAATAATTTTTTTTTAAAGATGTTAAAACAGTGCAATATACATATTTAATCAAAATATGTGATTTCTTAAAATAGTTTGCTTATTATCCCGTTAGATATGATATAAAAAAGAAAATCAATGATATTTATTTTTTATTATTTAAGCAAGATGAATTTATGAATTTGCAATTTGAAAAAATATCTTTCTTTTTAATTTAATGATAATTCAATGAGCATTGCATTGGCAATTTGGTTCAGTTTGAACTGGTGAAAAGTATGCAATTATAAAACGGATTTTTATTCTCCGAATTTGTTTAAATCTTCTACATTTGTTATATTCTTTATATATATTTTCCTATTTATGAATCCTTTATGTACAGGGTGTCCGGTGTATATAAGTATCGAAAAGTTATGGATTATTATTACGGAGCTCCCCATTAGAATATAATAGACTTCACCTCCGTGAATTAGAAACCGTTCCGAGATTTTAAAACATTGAACAAAACAAAAAACTGAAACTCCGGATGAGTAGAAAAAGCCTATCATAAAAGCAATTTGTCAAATAACACCTGATCTGCCACCAAACATTTGCGGAGAACTGGATTACCGTTTAGGCGTTGGCCGTGCTTCCAAAGGTACACACATAGAAGTCTATTGATAATAAAACTTTCTGATGTGCTATTTTTATTTAACCCTTAAATGCCTGATTTTTTCAAAAATCCTTGTAATAATGTTTTTCGGCTGTCATTTATTAAATAAATCATGGGAAAAATACTTTAAAAAATCATATTTTGTTTTAAGTATGGTTTACTGCTAAAAAACTGTTTGTTTCTAATCGGCAATACTGGTCTTTAATTTAAAAAATAATTTTTTTTGATAAAATTATATAATATTAAACACACAAGAATTTTAGGAACTATAATAAGAAATAAATTTAACTTGCTCACTGCAGAGCAAAATAGGGTATTTCGCAAGCATCCAAACAAAACAAAAAGAACAAGTAGCAACAATTGAAAAATATCTTTATTCTTAAACAGCACAAGTGTTGCCATCTACATGTTGAAAATCGATTTAATAATATTTTCATATTGTATTTTAGTGGCAACATTAGGTATTATAGCTTCAATATTATTCTAACTAGTTGCGTAGCAACCCGTTGTGTTGCTTTTGAATTGCATGAGACAATCGATTTTTTTGCGAAAAATAAAATATTAACTTTATTGTAAATTTAGAAAGCCATTGCAATATTAATTTTATTAAGTATAATATTTCAAATAATAAGTTATATTTACAATTTAAGTTGAAAGCTTTCCCAATAAAAATGCACATACACTATAACTTTATTTGCCTCGAGCTTTTCGCTCTTCCAAGATTTTGCTTCGAATTTCGGAGTTGGTAGAAATGATGTCATTTGGGTCAACTTATACATAAATGAATTTTGAACGAATTTATTCAGAAGCATTTTATATTTATGAATTAAAATGAATTTTTAGATAATTATTTTTTTTCTTGCAAAAAAATTCATTTTTAATGTCCACTTCTGAAATGTTTTATTAGCCATCTTAAGGCAATAATTGAAAATCTACTTTTCGACTTTAAATTAAATGAAAATAACGTACGATGTTTGTTTGTTTTTTCTTTTGACGTCAACAGAATTTATCTCAATGTTCCAGTCGAGAATCGAATTTGTGTTTCTAAAATAAACGGATTCCTGAAGCTTGAATATGTGTGAGTTTGTATTTCGTGAAATTTTCTTGAAAACTACAATAAGTTTTCCCCTATTTATTCAAATATACGTTAATTTCAATTTAAAAATGATTTCAAACAATGATACCTAATAATTAAAACACCAAATAAAATAAACTAAGACAGACTTGAGCACAGTTAAAAAATAAAATTTATAAAGAATATACTTAAAAACAATTAAAAATACAATAAGTAAACGTTTCGCCAAGCGACACGCAAGACATCATCAGTACAATACTGTACAATGTACTGTAAAATACCTAATAATCCTTGCCATTTTCCTCCTCTCTTTTATCACCAGAAATGGAGCAATTTTAGTTTCCATCATTACAGAAATGTCATTAAAAATAACGTAAAAATTTATATCTCGAAAACTAATCCAATTTTAAAATTCTACGACCACTTTTAACATCCCTGGGCCCATGCGGATAACTGGCGTTAATTTGATCATCAAACATTCCATATTGTAGGAAGAAGAGCTGTGAAATACAAACGGACAGTCACTTTTTAATATAATAGATTGATGAAGTTTTTTCGCTATAAAAAATTAGTAAGGGACAAATGCTGAATTATTTATTATTTTAAGTGCAAATGGCTTATTTCGTAATGGAGCCTGTACGCAATGGATATAGATTAAAAAACATTATGCTTGAAAATTATTTAAAAAGACATAATAAATAAATCATTTAAGATAAAGTTTTCAAGCAAATTGCATTTGAAAGTAGATTTTCCCCTATATAACGGGTGTAAAAATTGAAGATGCGCGATGTTTAGAAATTCAAAAAATTGCAGTAGCAAAGATTGCAAAACCGACATTTAATCGTCAAGCGTTGCCATTCTCAAAATGACGTCAGTCTTACGCACGGACATGCTTTTCCTTTACAATATAGATAGATTTTCAAACGTGAAGTTCCGTTTGTCAGCTAAAACTTTGCATGTGAAAATGTATTCTTTTGGCTTGAGGTTCTAATTTCAGTACCGCGAAGTACAAATTCCAGAAACTGATGTCTTTTAGATGTATTTGTGTAAAAATATATAGTTTTATCAAAGAAAAGGATTGTTTTCTTTTAAATATGGCACTTGAAGTATTACGCCAAGTGCCTCAAATTCGGTATCAGCCGAATGAAAATATATTGTAACATTAACTTTATGAGCGTAAATGATTTTAAATAGTCACGTCATTTTCTGTTTTGACTTAAAGTAAAGTTATTTTTAATTGTAATGAGTAAATGGTATCAATAAGGATAAATAAACCCCAATATTTCTTTTTTTTCTGCAACAGTGGAAATAATACGATTGCTACCATTTTGATGAGATTTCAAAAAACGTTTCAAATTAAATTAAAAATATAAAAGTGGAAATATTTAGAAAAATAGCGAGTGCGAGGACATCTACAAATGAACAGCTTTCCTTAAAAAAAAGAATTATTCAAAATTGGTACAGTAGAAAGTTCAGGGAAGATGTCTAAAAAAACTATCTTGTGTTTTCAATATATAGATTTTTTCTCTTTTACTTTAACAGTTGCCTAGCAACTCTATTTCATACAAATTACATTTAAAAACACATATATTTCCCAATTCGGCTCTAAATATTTAAATTGTTCGATTACATCTATGTTAAATTCGTGCTTTTTTATATATTATTCTTTTATTTATTTATTGATAAAGCTTTAATTTCGTTGCAGAAAATTAGCGGGAGAGAAATTCTGAACGTTTATCATGTGCAAGATGTTTATTAGTATTTCGTAATGGAGCCGGCACGGCAAAATCATTTAATTGACAAAATAAAAACGAAATAAAGCCAAAATTCACTGGGTTTTGTTGAAAATAATCACAGCATTACATTAAATTCTTATTAATTTCTTTTTGTACAACTATGTTTCTTGTGATTGGTTGTTTAATGTAGCTTTCTTTCACGGCCGCCAATTCTCTGCCATGGGCCTTGCAAAATCTATAAATACCTGTAAATTTTCTGTTTTCTTTCAGTATGTTTGTGTAATTGTTCTTGTTAATAATCAAATATACTCACTTCGATCCACGTCTTTATGTCTGCCTTTTTATTTATTTTAACAGCAGAGCGTTGGTTAGCAAGTTTTGAAATGAGCTGCGAGACATACTGACGCCGTTATCTTTCTGTTTTTCATTTTCTGCTGGGATTTTGAGTGAAAAAGATTTTATCTTTCTTTTTATATATTTTATCGAGCAGAATGGATTCTTCAAAAGATGTTTACGGTGTCCCTCTTTTTGAAGGTGATGGAAAAGTTTTTTCGGTATGGAAACGAAGAGTAATGGCAATTTTTGCTGCTAAAGAATTGGAAAAATTCCTGGAAAATGAAGCAGCTCTAGACAATGCCGCCGATGTCGTGAAAGCAAAAAAGGCTTACGCTTTATTATTATCATTATTAAGTGATAATGTTCTTGCATCACTTCAAGATGAAAATACAGCTCATAAAATATGGATTAAATTAGAACGCACTTATGATACAAAGCGTGCAGTGAATCAAATTTTAATTCGGAAGAGATTGGCAACGATTAAAAAAGATCGTACAGTTTCTATGAGAAATCACATTGATGAAATAAATAAATTAATTTCGGATCTTAAGCTGTCTGGGGCAGAAGTTAATGAAACGGATACTATTGTTTATATTTTGATGTCATTGCCTCAGGAATTTGAAAATGTTAAGATTGCTTTAGAAAACCAACCGAATTCTGTTTTGACATTAGATTTCGTGACACAAAGATTATTAGATGCTGAAGCACTTCTTTTGGATTCAAAGAAAGAAAAAGTATATACTAAGGCTGCTCATGATAATACTGCATTTGTGTCGACTCGCAAAGAATTCTTTTGTAAAATTTGCAACTCTAAAGGGCATACAGCGAAATATTGTAGAAAGAAAATTACTTGCCATTCTTGTGGAAAATTCGGACACATAAAACGTAACTGTAAAGCTGTTAAAAATTCAAATGAAGAAAAATTTGCCTCTTCAGCTGTTTCTTTCGTTGCTGGAAATGCTTCCAGGAAAAGGAATGAATTTATAGTAGATTCCGGAGCAACTTCCCATATGTGTTCTAATGAGAATTATTTCGCATCCTTAGTACCTTCTTCAGGAACTATTAAATGCGCATCAAAAACAACGAATCTAGAAATCAAAGGTATTGGAAATATTAATGGAAAACTGTCAAATGGAATGGAAATTACTTTAAAGGATGTCCTTTATGTTCCAGACTTAAACGGGCAACTCATTTCCGTTAGGAAAATTGAAAGTGCAAATTATACAATTATTTTCATGAACCAAAAAGTATTTATCGAAAAAGGGAGAAACCGTTTTTACTTCGGTGAACGGGATTTGAATGGACAATACGTAAGTGACTTTGTCCCTGTTTACGAAACCGTTCTTACTTCAAAGAAAAATCATTGTGATATCTGGCATCGCAGACTTGGTCATCCGAGTGACAAAGTATTGAAAGATATGAAGCTTCCGGTACCTGACTCTTTTTGTGATATTTGTGCTCGGGCAAAACAGAGTGCAACACCAATGGGAAGAGGACCAAGAAAAAGAGAAACCAAGCCAATGACTTTGATTCATAGTGACATTTGTGGACCTATTTTTCTGACAACCTTTTCTGGCGAGTGCTATTTTATGACTCTTATCGATGATTTTTCTCGTTTTACTGAAGTACGTTTACTGAAACATAAAAGTGAAGTCTCAGAAGAATTAAAAATGTTCTTAAAATCCAACCCTACAGTGAAGAAAATTAGATGTGATAACGGGAAGGAATATTTTTCTAATGATTTAGTGAATTTTACTAGAGATCTTGGTATAGTGATAGATCCCGCTCCTCCATACACGCAATCTTTGAATGGAGTAGCTGAACGCTGCAATAGGTCGCTTCTGAATATAGGACGTGCTTTGATTGCTGAATCAAATTTACCAAAGACTTTTTGGGGTCAAGCTATCCTTTCAGCAGCTTACTTGAAAAACCGAATGCCAAGCAGCACTATTGAGAACAAAACTCCGTACTTCCTGAAATATGGAGAAGAAGCCGATTTCAAGCACATACGTGTTTTTGGATGCAGTGCTTACATGTTAATTCCTTCCGTTCATCGAAAGAAGCTTGACGATAGGTCTAAACAAATGATCTTCATTGGTTATTCTTCAATGGGATATAGATTACTAGATCCTGAAACGAAACGCATAACTGTATCAAGAAATGTGAAATTTGACGAAGAAAAAAAGGAAAATGTTCAGTCGAAACAATACATTCTAGAAAATTCAGAACCAGTCGATAATGAAATTGATCCAGATGTTCTAGACAATACGAGTGATGAATTAGATGATCCTGAAGAGAAAGAAGACAAAACAAGAAAATCTGAAAGATTTACAAAGCAACCTGTACGGTATCCAGATCCTGAAGTTTACGAAGCATTACTTTGCCAACAAGAAACATTAACGTTTGATGATATCAAATCCCTCCCTAGTAATGAACAACGCTTGTGGAAAGAAGCTATGGACGCGGAGATTGAAAGTATGAAAATCAACGATGTCTGGGATCTTGAAAAATTACCACCTGACAAACGACCTATTTCCTGCAAATGGGTATTTACCATCAAAAGAGATGGTCGACATAAGGCGAGACTCGTAGCTCGTGGATTTATGCAAAAAGAAGGGCTAGACTATAGTGAAACCTTTTCCCCTGTAATAAGTATGCCAGCTTTACGTTTGGTTCTTATTTTGATTTTAAATGAAGACTTATATGCATTTGTGTTAGATGTTAAAACAGCGTTCCTGAATGGTAAGTTAAATGAACTTGTTTTTATGGATCAGCCGCAAGGCTATGATGATAAAAGTGGGCGAAAGTGTAAACTTAAAAGAAGTTTATATGGTTTAAAACAAGCCCCACGACAATGGTTTGAAAGGTTTTATGAATTTATTTCAAAGTTAAATTTTAAATCTTGTGATAATGAACCTTGTATTTTTATTCGGTATAATAATGATCATAAAATAATTATTGCTTTGTATGTAGATGATATGTTAATTGCAGGTTCAGACGTAAATGAAACTAATGTAGTTATTTCCCTATTACATAACGAGTTTCACATGTCAAAATCGCAAAGTGTTTCAGAATTTCTAGGTATTCAAATGAAATTCAATTCTGATAGTTTAATAATGGATCAAGAGTTTTACATAATTAAATTGTTAAGTAAGTTTAATATGTTAGATTGTAAACCCAGTGACATTCCTATTTCTCCTAAGTCCACCCCATCTGATTTCAAAAATGGTAAACCTTTTAATGGCCCATATCGTGAACTTGTAGGTTGTTTATTATATTTAGCTTATATTTCTCGACCTGATATTTTGTATGCTATTAACTGTTTAAGTCAATTGCAAGAAAATCCTACTGAAATTGCATGGAAAGCACTTAAGAAAATCTTAAGATATTTAAAAGAAACATTGTCTTTAAAACTTGTATATAAAAAACAAAATTCTGATCCTAAATTATCCATGTATGTTGATGCTGATTGGGGGGCTAACACAAATGACCGCAAATCAGTAACAGGTTATATTTTAATGTTTTGTAACATGCCTGTTCTGTGGTGTTGTAATAAACAAAAATCAGTTGCTTTATCGTCAACTGAAGCTGAAGTCATTGCTTTAACTAAAAGTTTGCAAGACTTGTTATGGTTTAAAAATATTGCTAGTGAAATTGTAAATATTAAGGATTTAGTAATTTTTGAGGATAATCAATCATGTATAAAATGTATCAGTAATGAGAGTAATTATGGTAGAATGAAACACATTGATATTAAATTGAAATTTGTTCGCAATATTATAAAAGAAAATAACATCAAAATTGAATATGTTCCTACGAATATGCAAATTGCTGATTTATTTACAAAGGCATTACCTAAAGTTAAATTTTATGAACTATTATTTCTTTGTTGTTTGTACAAGTAATGTTTAAATTGTGTCATATTATTATTAATGATTGATTTCAAGAAATTTCTTTGTTTTTCTGATGTAATGCTAGATTATGGGCGGGTGTTGAAAATAATCACAGCATTACATTAAATTCTTATTAATTTCTTTTTGTACAACTATGTTTCTTGTGATTGGTTGTTTAATGTAGCTTTCTTTCACGGCCGCCAATTCTCTGCCATGGGCCTTGCAAAATCTATAAATACCTGTAAATTTTCTGTTTTCTTTCAGTATGTTTGTGTAATTGTTCTTGTTAATAATCAAATATACTCACTTCGATCCACGTCTTTATGTCTGCCTTTTTATTTATTTTAACAGGTTTTATAACACACGATATTCTTGACATAGCATGTTTTTTAATTTCAATTTTTTTCGGTTTTTATGAGAAAATGGCAACAAAAAGGCACCGCAATCTACTATTTTTATTTTTCCCCCTTTACTTTAAAAAGAAATGGAGTACTTCAGCTGCCACAATTATAAAAAAAGTAATAAAAACTACAAAAAAATTAATATCTTAAAAATAAATTAAGATACAGCTTTCAAACAAATTGCATTTAAAAGAGCATTTTTTTCCTTATACGGCGATGTAAAAATTTAAAATGTGCGATGTTTAGAACTATAAAAATTTGCTTTAGAGATAATTACAAAACCAAAATTTTATTTCAAATTTCAAAGTGTTGCCATTCGCAAAATGACGTATGCGTTACGCACAGATATGTTTGTCCTTTATAATATAGATAGTATTTTAGAGCCTAAATTGTGTATGTTGCCGAAAAACAACAGCCGACATTTAAGGGTTAAATAAATATATATATATATATAAATTCTAATGGGTAGTTCCGTAAAAATAAACAATAACTTTTGGATAATTATAGACCGAACACCCTGTATATAAAAAAGAACATAGTTAATGATTCCATTTTCATATTTATGCGTATTCAATATTCACAAAGTAGAGAAAATTTTCTGTGTAAAAAAGATTGTTTGATTTTTTTTTTTTTTTTTTTTTTTTTTTTTTTTTTTTTTTTTTTTTTTTTTTTTTACACGTACATTGTTAAACTAAAAAAGCTCTATCAGTATGCTTTTTGTTTTGCAAATACGCTGCCATAAATACAAATTGTGTGTACCAAACAATATATCTGTTAAGAGTGTAAGGAACCAGTAACTTTGTTACAAAGGCTCTCTAGTGGTTTGAAGGTGAACATGGTGTAAGACGTAACTTTAATACAGATGCACTCTAATTGTCCGCGGTACATTTTTAATTAGGAGTTCACTGTTTCGCGAGTTAGCGGTAACCGTATGCAAATTTATTTGCTCAGTCTGTCAGAGTATAAATAGGGGATCGAAATTATGTTAAGCGGTGAGATGTTAGGTTAGTTGGTTAGTCAGTGTAGTTAGACGTTGGAGAGAGTGTGAGTTGGAGAAAATAGTTTTGGTGTTTAGAAACGGCCATGTACGGCTGGAGCTTATCCTGGGAACAAGAACAGATTTAGAATGAAATGAAATCTAGACTTGGATTCGAAATGCACACAGCCGTCGCAGCTCAAGCACGCTCCGGAGAAATGAAGCTACGTGAGTTATCTTTTAAGCTTTATATTTAATTAAGATTGTTTTACTGCTATCATGGAGTGAGGGCGAAATTTATTAGATCTTGTCTGCCAACCCTTTGCCCGTTGTTGAATAAAATATCTATATTTACAGCATATACGACTCCTCATGAACTCTCACCACTATAAATACGCCACAAGAGAAGTAATTGCATTTAGACAAAATCCTTTAGTAAATACATAAAAAATCAAACGTGTAATAAATTGTTGCGATATTTTAAAAAAGTAATTAATTTTATTTTTAAATGTTTTTGCACATTTTATTTATATTCAGGAAAACAATTACATATTAATTTATACACTCCTCATTATTTCTATTTATGTTTTCAAATCAAAACTTATAAGCATTCTTAATACCTCATTTATCACGATTCTTTGAAAATGTTTAAAAAATATAAACAAATACATAAACGCACACATTCAATTTTATATTTTAGAGAAAAGCACGCAAAAATTCAATTATAATCCATTTTCTAGATGCTGTGAAACAAAGACATAGGTTCATTTCACCTTACATCTATTTGCATTATTCGAAAAAGAAAAGAAAAAAAAAATACTGGAAGGAAAATAATTGAATCATGGGAAAAATGGAAGAATGAATCATTCTTACAAGAATTCCGAGAATGCATGCTATTATACCTTTCTTTGTGCGTTATTTCTGCGTCATTTTTCTACTTATTTTCTGTGCATTTTCTGTGCATGTAAAAAAAAAAAAATGCAAGCAGTTACGCGTTAATGAAAAATAACGCCATTAGAGATATTTTCTTGACACGTGTTACTAAAAAACGTAGTTGAAAATTAGCGGAACATTTTCATATCTTAAGAAAATTTCGAAGAACGGAATCGTGGTGACATTTGCAGTTTTGTTTTAAGTCGGTTTATAATTTTTAAATACCACATGTTATTTTCAAAGCTAGACTTTATAAGAAGAAAACATTCTTAACGCAAATTTAAATCATTTCTATACAAAAAAAAAAAAAAAAAAAAAAAAAAAAAAAAACTTTTCATTATCAGAATAGGAAAAAGTGTAATTTTAATGCAGAAATTACATGTAGAGATTTATTCTGAACCAGTCGAAATGTTTTAAATGTCTATGTTTTTTTGGTTATGAAAAACAATATTATCTTAACCTCACTGTTTATGAAATATGAAACTAATGTATTATTTTAAATGAGTTTTTTTTTGCCGGTGTAAGGAAGTGTATTTCTGCTTCAGTGCATTTTGTATTTAACATTGTTTAAATATATATATATATGTTTCTTATGCATAATAAATATACATGAGTTGTAAAATGTCTTTTAAATTTATCATAGGAGACATCCATATTCAAAGAAATAACTTCTATACAAGGTGGTCTACTCTTCACGGTGTCCAATAACTAATTATAAAACCGCTAGGCATAGATTATTTGTTCCAATTACAGAAATGTTTTAAATGAGTTAATGGTGTACTTTTAAAGCTATTTGGGTCGAGTCAAAGCACTTCTTAAAAAAATTGCATTATTAAAATTTGTATACGCTTCCCGGTCCTATAAAATATTTACTAAAATTATCCTATTACACTAAGAAGTAAGACAAAAAAAAAGCCCCATTCTTCTACGATTAAAATAGACGGAGTAATGGTTGTTTAAAGTTGAAGCCTTTTTCTTGTTGCGAAATAGGGGGCAATCACACATTTCATAAATGTAAAAAATCGTGAGATAATAAAAAAATAATAATAGTTAAGTGTAAAAATAACGTTGCAATAGAACTTTGAAGTACATCTTATATAATAAATAAAAACATACAACATGTACTCAGTTAATAACGTAACAAATATTTTGTTATATGGAGTGATGGAAAGCAACAGTCGCATTTTTTTTACAAAATTATACATACTTTAAAATTCTATCAGACTATCTAATTTAAAACGATATTATTAAAAATTAAAGTTATCTTTAAGCTTTCTCGAAGTGACTCAATTCGGCTGCAATGCAGAAATGTACACAGGAATTAAATCCTTCTAATTCGTTATGCACTTTGTCAATGATCCCTCGTAGAAAGTTGCAACACATCTGTATTCAGATGCAGAAAATCTGTATAATTCACGAAATGCAAAGTTTCATAACTCGGTCAATTTTAGGATTCGATGAATGGAACTTTTTTTTGGTCTTAGTGCAATAGAACTGCAATAGTTAGTGCAATAGAATGTTTTTGCTAAATATCACTTAAAGGACCAGGGCACCCTATAAAAATTAAAATTTCGTAGCTTTTAGAAATGGTTTTATTGATCAAAACGACTTTTACATAATTGTTTATCGCATTTAGAACATTTTTGAAATTGAAGCTAACGGTTTAGGAATTAGCAATTGTAAACCGTTGATAGTGGACACCCTGTATATATATATATAAGGACACAAGCACATATTTAATAGTTAAATATATATATGTCTATATATATGTATGTTTGTGTGTGGCGAGCGTTTACGATGAGTAATGTGCAATTTCATCACAACAGAGATATTCTTCAAATACAAATATTTACAATAAAGTTCAATAAACAATCAAATGTCCAAGTTAATATTAAACATTTAACTACATTATTATTAATGAACAACTTTCCGTGCTTTCAATAAATACGCAATTTATTGAAATGTTGATATCCCGAGCTTTCTTAAGCCCTGCGTCTAAAAACAACAATCACCTTTGGCTGAAATCTGAAAAATTTCTCATTTGACCACAGTATACTTTCTTACTGAGTATCGTGGATACTCAATACTGCTTGCGTGCAGATCGTAAGTTTTATTATTTTATTGCGTCATTAGGTTCGTATAAACGTGATTGTTGATCCTTAATCATTCCCATAAATAAATACAGAGGTGTGAAAATTATTAGAATAATTGTGAAATTTAAAATAAAATCTTGTTATATAACAAAGTAACATATTATTTTAAAAATATTGATACATTTAATATTTAGTGTGCATCTTCCCACCCTCCCCCCTGTTTTTTTAAAGATTCGATACGTTTTGGCATACTTTGTATGAGTTTTTGGCAATTATTTGTTATTCCGTTATCATGGTGCTAAATTTGGAAGAGTCTTTTATCAGATAATTCTTGATTGTGATGTTGAATTTCTTTTAATTTTTCTTTACAATGGCCCAAAGATTCTCTATTTGGTTCATATCTAGAATGTTTCCAGGCCATGGAAGTGTTTTCTTTAATTAAAAATTAATGAAATACTGCATCACAAACAGGAATGGTCTGATGGAAAAACTCATCCAAATTTGGCATCATGGCAACAATATACAAATTAAGTGCCAAAAAAAAAAAAAAAAAAAACTCATACAAAGTCTGCCAAGACGTATCGAATCTTTAATAAAAAACAAGGCGATGTACACTAAATATTAAATGTATTAATATTTTTTTTTTAAATAATGTATTATTTCTTTAATATAACAAGATTTTAATGTAAATTTCACAATTATTCTAATAATTTTCACACCTCTTTATATATACATATATATATATATATATATATATATATATATATATATATATATTTCTTGATTTTAATGGTTGTTTGGGCATAGGGGAAAAAAATTTTTAGCTTTAGCTTATTTTTCTCACAGAAAACACCATTTTGCTTATATCATTGAATTCTGTGGCCTTGACAACGTAATTCAATATATAAGCTTTTCCATTTTTTGTCGGTGTCCACTTTTTTCTTTTTCTTCCATAATAATTCTTATAATATATATATATATATATATTTTTTTTTTTTTTACTTACAGCTTTAATTCATAATATTTGATGGTGGTAGGTTATGTTTAATTAATGGTTATATATATATATATATAACTTTTAAACGTATAAAAATATTTTCTTTCTATTCTAATTTATTTTCATTTATTCTTGAGAATCATTTGAAATGCCTTATTGCTATTTAAAGAATCTCGAAATATATTTTTTAAATGTACTTTAGTTCTTCGATGTAAAAACAAAATGATTTGAATTGGGACTAAATATTTTTAAAAAGTAAAAGGTTTGACGGGGAATAAATTTATTTTGAAATAACGTTTTACGATTTTTAATTCTTTACAAGTTAAGAAGCAAATTAATCTTCTATAATCTTTAAAGTAAAAATTATGGCAATGGAAAAAATAAATGTCAAATAATAATTAGTAGTTTTTTAAAATGCACTTTAAAATTTCTGAAAATATTATTATTTTTATTGTACTTAAAAATTATTAAAACTATAGAAACAATTAACTTGATAAAACGTTTAACGAAACTGAATGATAAGAAAGACACATACGACAGTGACTGTAAAAAAATAATATTTTAGTTCCTTTATTGGTATAGATAAGTTACTAAGGACAAACACATGTAGTTGTATGAAATATTGTAAATATTTCTGTTAGTATGATAAGTGACATAATAATCATCTTTACTAATATATGCGTGTGTGTGTAATTATTGTTTAACGAAATTCCTCTGTAGTTCATGTTTCTTTTGTACGTTGAAAAATTTTTACGATCTCTTTTTATTTGTATTGTATAGTACATGAAAATATCGACTAATGTTGAGTAATTAACACCAATCCTCTCAAAGCAGATAAGATAAAACGTAATTTTCAATTGCTTTAATATATTGCAGAATGTCATTTTCACAATATTTTTTATATGAATCAAACAAACAAATGAAATTTAACTTCACTACTTTCATTCTGATACGCAATAAAAATGTTTAATTTTACTTTTATAAAGAAAGCTGCTTTATATGGCTGGATTTTGGAGTTTAATATTATCTAGATATTGATTTCAAACTTCGGAATAACTTATAATACAGTACGTGAAAAATATTTTAACATCTCTCTTTTTTTGACATTGTCGATATTTTAGATTTAATTTTAAGCAGCCACATATACGATCGATTTTCCGATGCTTGATACAATGAGACATTTAATCTTTCATTCCATCCATGCATGCCACTCAACTATATATAATGACAATTATGTCAGTAAATCTTTGTTCACAACTCTAATCTGGGCCTGTAGCGTCACTTAAAAATATGACTTGTAATAAGGGTACATTCGTAAAGTTAAACCACCTACCCTACTACATGTTCTACTGGATAAAAATATTTTTGTCATTTTCATGCAAAATACGAACAGGGCTAGTAGGAATGTCATTTGGAAATCATGATGGCTGCCGCTGACTTTATTATAAGTTAAAGTCTCAAGCAGTGGGTTGTTTTTCAAAATTATATGAATTATTCTATTGTGAATTCTATCCCTGACGTCGTTCCCCTTCATCTGACATCAATGCGCTGATAGATGATATCGTATGCTCCAAAATGTGAGAGGTGGGATGTACTGTCTTTGAACGCATTTTTCGCGAATCTGAACAACAGTTTGGCTATCTTCATAATTTTCTTCATACCCGCTTAAATGTAATTAGTAAAAGTACGTGTAGTAGTAAGTGTAACGATAGTAAAAGTACTTTTTCAAATCAACATCTGTAACTGAAATCGAAAAAGTAAAAAAAGAAATGAAAAATCATATGACTAAATTGAAACGCATGCAAAATTTTGAAAAGAACACTCCTATAAAATTAACCAGGACTCCCTTAAACATTAGCTTACGAGATTTGTCATGTGACTAACTTGACACATACACTTTAGTTATGTGACACATGTAGTCATGTGACTAACGCAATGACTTAATGTTAAATCAGGCCAACGTTCCCTGTCGCAAGGTGATTTATTGATAAGAATGAATTTTAATTTTAAAATTGAATACAATTGAAAATTTGGTAATATTGAAAACTATTATATTTCTTAATGTAATAGATGTAGATATCTGACAGAAGAGCTTGCAGCAAGATTGTAGTTCCCACAGTATCCGGGCTTGTAGATAACATGCCACCAAAGTTCGATCTCTATTACTTTTCTAAATATTTTTGTAAACATATATGAATATTGCATTATATAGAAAGTAATAATAGTACAATAAATAACGGCTAATGCAACAAATATATTAAACGAACAACGAAAGCAGATTTGTGTCGAGTTTAGTTTCTATGAACAAAGGACTTTTACTAAACTTTAACTCTTAAATGTAACTCACATTAGCACCTTTGTACTCGCATAGTTGTAATATCTATTACACAACTCCTACGATGAGATAACCTCAAAACGTAATAATAACTCATGAAATAACCAGCTACTAGCATTTATTTTCTCTTTTTATATATATCTGCAAAAAATAGGAAGTTGCCACAGAATACATCAAAACTTGTTCTT
Organism: Maratus speciosus; assembly: GCA_963932465.1. Classification (NCBI taxonomy): domain Eukaryota; kingdom Metazoa; phylum Arthropoda; class Arachnida; order Araneae; family Salticidae; genus Maratus; species Maratus speciosus. Next base: position 535,907,370 of record OZ010786.1, on the reverse strand, counting down.
TTCTTTTTCTTTAACCCGAGAGAATCACATGTGAACGCACAAAACAAAATAATAAAAATGTCATTTTAAGTCATTTTTTTCTCTTACACTGTTCATCTCTGATCGCGTAATTTTGAACAAAAATCAATAAATAATGCCGATTCCGTAATATAAAAACGATTTTTATATTTAGTTATTTGCTATTTATATTTAATAAATAATAAGTGTTGGTTTAAGGAAAAAAAACCAATATTACAGAAATACGAAAAAAATTGCTCAGATTTTTAAAAGAAAATATTGCAGATATTTGAAAAATATGAAAAAAAGATTAATATGCGAACGTCCAAAATATTGTCTTCGTGGCATAAAATGGCTAGGATTTTTCGAGATAAAACATCAAGCAGTCGACTGGCTCTATACACAAGGAATATTTTATGAATAAATAAGTGGCAACACAGTGCCATACTATTATATGTTACTTCATCCAAATTTCGACTTAAAAAGAACACCTCCGTGCGCAGCGTTAATAAACTTTTAATTAAATTTCTTATTGGTTATAGTAGGTCAAAATGCTTTACATGAGTGGTCATTATATTTAACAGATGACAACATACAAACGTTTTATTCCGAGTTCGCGTAAGATAATATGAACAACCTTTTGTTTACTTTCTTCTCCTTTAAGGTCTGCAAAAACACCTTGGCACTCTTCTTACTAATATTTGTCATATTCACTTCATTTCTTTTAGATTTCTCCTCAGCTCCCTATCGAGCATCTTTACCGGATGACTTATGTTGATCGCACAGTAATGGCACATGCCGATTATTACAAATAATGCATTTCATCATCGCTCGGCATCTTTTAGCGGTATGTTCTGGTACGAAATATACGAAACAGCATCTCTTATCCTTGACAATTTTTTGTATTTCCGCCAAGTTTAATTTTCTCGAAGAAAAGCATTCCGAACTGGAATGTCTTCCATTGCAAAAAATGAAGACTCCTTTTTTCACTGTTACGGAAGATGTAGTCAACAGACCTGCCGCTGTCTTACTGGTTTTACGTTCATACTTAATGTGATTCTTTTTTGCGACATATTTACGATCTTCACTTTTAGCTAATCCAAAACCAGCTACGGCAAGTGACACCCTTTCTTCACCTTCTACTTCGGCTCGCAAAAACTGCATCAGACTATTTAATCTGGCCTGCGCTTTAGTTTTCTCAGATAATATGTTCCTGCGATTCCACTCTTTTAGAACTTCTGCCGAAAAACACGATTCAACATGTGGACATAAGATTCATGCCCATTTGTCAGTTATGACACCTAATGTATCGAAAGCCCTTAAATATGATTCCAATTTATAATATAACGATGTCAGAGAGAACCTTCCCTTCGTTTGTACCGATATTATCAATTTGAGTAACTCTCTCACGTAGCATTTAACCAATATATATTCTCTACCAAAATGGGTCTTTAAACTCTCAATTGCTTTGGCGTAATTAAAAACGATTTGTAATTGTTTGAATCTAAAAATTGCAAATGAAAAAAAGGTGCCTTTTGCAACCGGTAAAAATGGCGTTAAATTAAAGTGAAGAAAAAATCAATTTTTCAGAAAACTAATTTTTTTCTGCTAATTATCGTCTTCTAGTTTCTGGTGATATATATATATATATATATATATATACCTAATAGCTTAATATTCATTTTTCGCCAGAACTGTCCTTTTTTTTACTAATCGCAATAAAATAACAATTGAAAATTTAATTTAAATTACTACAACACAATATTAAAAAAAGTAAAAACATTATGAAAAACTTGCATTTTTTTCTTACAATATACTGAACACATATACTGTTTCGACCTATAATGTCCAAGTAAATTAAGGATTATGCATACATAAACATAAAAATTAAGAACACCATAACATATAAGTAATGTCCAACGCTCTTTAACTTTAAAATTGCTTTTCTTCATCAAGCGCTAAAAAGATGTGTCAACTATTTGAAATACGGAAATAGAAGTAAGTAGTAGTAAGATACGTCTTGTTTTCGCCTCATGAAGATGTTTTTAAAAATGTGCTGTGAAATTACTTGTTTTTTACACTTCATCACAATAAATATATATATATATATATTTTTTTTTACATTGTTACAGTTATGCATATATTTATTTTTTTAATATAATGAAAATAACAATTCAAAAAGAAAATATCCATAAATATTAAATAACTTTTAAGGATTTTATCATTCCAGATTAAATTTATGTAACATGTCTTTTAATATTAAATAATATAAACATAACAATCTTCTACATATACTTCGTCTTACCAATGGAAACATTAAGGGTAGTCGGAATCCCTATATCTGCCATCTTAAATTAATGTACCTGTTCTCCTAAACTACATAAGATATGGACTTCATTTTTTTTATGCATAAAATAAACAATTCTTAATAATAATCTGAAGTTAAATTTATAATTAAATAAAGCTTATATATATATATATATATATATATATATATATATTAAATCTGAAGTAGAAACCACATAAAAAAAAACATGCAATTTTCCCAAAGATAATGATAATAATAATAATTATTATTATTATTATTTTTATGAGTTTAAACAGTTCACCTCGGATTAAAGAGGGATAGAAATAGAATGATCAAGCAAAATTCCAAAGCATAATTTATAATAGTTTTTATTCAAAAAGGAACATCGAAGTTAAAATAACAACATTTAGAGAAAATCAAGTTTAAAGTAAATAAACGCCCTAGTAGTAAAATAGATAAACAAACAGAATTAGTAAAAATTTTCCAACGTCTGGTTGCCGTAGAAACAAAAGCAATATATCACTAGAAAAATGAGAAAAAAATCAAAAATTCGATTTATTTTAGGTTTTGACCTTCCAACTGCCCTTAACTGAATTCTCAAATTAACTTTAAATGATAAGGGAATTGACAAGGTAAAAAACAACACATATTCGGGACTAAGTTTATTAAATGTAGATTAAAATTTATTTATACAAACGTTTTTAATTTTATAAATCTTATAATATATTATTCTTTCTTTTCAGAATTAATAAAGGAATAGTTTTCCAGAATTTCACTTTTAAACTTATTAAGTTTGTTTATAAATTGTATCGATGAAGTGGTATAAACTATGTGCGTATTTCTTTATGAGAAAATAGTTAATATAAAATAAAATAATTTAATAGATAAAATGAAAACAAGAGATTAGTTAAAGCTATGGAGAAATATTTTAATTAAATTATATTACTTTTTATTCAGTAAAACACTCTATTAAAATATTTTTATTAGTTATGTAATATGAAGTGTATACTATGAATTTTCCTAGAAGTAATATTTTTCATTATAGGAAAAGTGTTTTCGAGATTTTTTTTTCAAACATTCATGTAAATTAAAAATAATTTAATTGATAGTGAAAACTTTTGAATAATGTTTTATATAAATTTTACCACTCTTTCACAGCATTAGAAAAATATGCTTTGATGCTATTGATGAATCTCTCAAAATCATATAATTCTAGACAGAATAAATGATTTTCATAAACATTCTATAAATTTTAAAATATTTACTTGAGAATTTTTTTAAATATTCCATTTTATTTAGGTGCCAATAAGAGGAAAACATTTTTGATGTTGAATTTTAGAAAAAAGAGAAATATTTTACTTTACATAGTTACAAATGTCACATTTTTTTTTTCAATTTAATATTTCAAAATTATTCGCGTTTTTCTAAACAACATTTTAAGTTAAATTACTAAAAAGTACCATGGCTCTAAATGCACGCTTTCACAACAACATATATATATATATATATATATAAAAATATGCGTTTTTTTTTTTTTTTTTTTTTTTTTTTTTTTTTTGTAAATATGGATCGTGCGTGATTTCTCCTATTTAATTTTGATATATTTTTACTTCATTTACTTATAACATTTTTTTTCTCAAATAACATTCGCAGAATTTATAATTGTCCCATTTGACGCTGGAATCTATTTTCTTACCAGAATTCGATTGATGACAGACATAGGCTAAATTGATTGCATCACATTTTTTTTTTTTTTTCATTCACCGATTCTTCACATTCCCAAGTGTATTTAATCATTATAACCCTATCTTTATAATTTAAATAATGAAGCGTAATTGAATTTCATATTAAATTCTACATAATAAATAAGAAATTCACTCCGGGTCAAATAAACGCTATTTTCTACAGATATAATTTGCATAATCGCGAAAAACAACTTATATTGGTGCAACAAAAATCCTTAATACAGTTGCTGAAGAACTGGATGAATTTGATAAAAAGCTGGATTATTGGAGAATATTTTTACCTTGTCGCAGCTGAAAGATTACGAGTGCATCCCAACAGGTTAATGTTTGCTGTGGGATGCAATCCTTGATCAATTTTAGATTATGAATTGAATTATATTGTAATATTATTGTCATACAAAATAGTGGTTTGTAATGCACTTCTTTACCGGAAAATTTATTTAACGCGTTTAAAATCAAACTGGATAAACTTTCCTATAGCATATGCCGTAATAGCTTTAAATGTACAATAACAGATAAAGTGGTTAGATATCATTTTTAAATCTTTCCAACTACGTTGAATGTGTTTATGCATTATGTTTGTCTGACTGTCTGTCTGTCTGTTTGTCTGTCAGTCTGTCTGTCTATGTATGCTCTAACTTTCTTAAATATAGTCCGATTGCTATGAAATTAATGTATTTGTTGGTTCATTTACAGGGACACGCAAATGAGTTCTTTATATTATGGCCTTTTGGTAAATTCATTCGCGATATATTTTTATCATATTGCATATTTTGAAAATTGTATGTATCACTGAGGTGTACTGTAACTTACTGTGGAATCTGGTGTGCATATAATTTATCGTTCATTTACAGGGACATACAAAAGTATTTGGCTATAGTAATGCCTATGAAGAATAATTGCTGGAAATGAAATTTCAGTTGTGATGCACTGTTTGAAATTGAACTATTTAGGATATTTATTGGTATGTATAATTTCTTCACAATTGCGTTTAGAAATCTCTTATGAATTTTACAATTTTTTTTATTATTATTTAGACATATTTCACATTAATAAATTGTAAAAGTTTATTACAGTATCCCGAATTTGTTTGAAAGTGTTACATATACTATCCTGGGCGCATGATTTTTTTTTTCTTTTTGTAGTATAAATATCAATACTGTATTGTGTGATTGGAGCGACAAAGAGATATTCCTTGAAAAATTGTGTGAAATTGTACAAAAATTTGTCTGTAGCAGCTGGAGTTTTTGATGCTTCTATGCAGTTCTGACGTTGTAGTGTTTATGTGAAATTGCTTGAAATAACGTTTTGCTATTTTATTTTAATGAAGCTCCTTATCTTTCAAAAAATATAATCTTATATCAATCAATAAGTTCTTTAATGAATTTTAAAATGAATCAAGGTCAAAAATAAAATTTCTTTTTAAAACACCAAAATTAATATATATATATTTCTTACATGTTATTTAGAGAAAAAGAAATGAACTTCATAAGACAATGGTAAAGTTTATTCCTGTAATCTGCAAAATAGTTTTCAACACAATCACGCATGTTATGAATTGCCATATATAATCTTACATTACAGTTACAGCCTTTAGCAATTTCGTGTCTACTTCTTTTACATTCCAGGGATTTAGAGTTGATTAAGAATGATTTTAATCTGAAGGTACTTATGAGTGTTTTTAAATTCTTCTTCTTCTTTTGCCAGAAACAAACGAGAATTTGACAAGTATTCTTGAGCAAACAGAACGATAGTACGAGAGTTCACTCCCTGCTTGCTAACGCCTGCGAACCCTCGTGGATTGCAGCACAATCCACAATGGGACAGGTACGCGATTCCAGCACGCTTCGTACGCTTGCCACTATTTGCATAAATTCTTGCCAGAATAAATACAGCAAAACCTCCGTAAAACGACCACATTCTATTCCAATAAACATTGGTTGCTCCGAAAGGTGATCTCTTAGTAGAGGTCGTGCTTAAATCTAAATTTTAATTGTTGAAAAAGGTAATAATTAATGTTACTAAAATTTATTTTTCACATTAGGAAAAATTATGAAAATTTAATTATCAAAACAAAAGTTAATGAAAATTTAAGTATGAAAACAAAAATTAATTACTGTAGAGTTTAAAAAATGAATACATTGACATTTGCTTTGATTTTATGGTTTTATCTTTTATAACTTTTACTTCATAATCCTTTCGAAGTTCAGTAAATAAATGCAATTTTGTTTTGGACGGGAAAAAACACTGACGATTACATTAATTTATCTACTTCTTTGAGAGTTTCCTGACAGAATAGGGCACGGGAGTTTATTGACCGTCATTCTTATTTTGTCATCAGAGTTAAATTCATTGCCTAAAAAGGCACAAAGGAGTTTAAACACTTAAAAGTTAGCTAAAAAAATGCTAAACCTAGTTTAGAAGTTGGATGAATATAGCGCTCTACGGAATTATTTTTCTAAAAGAACATTCATCAAGTGACCAGGGAAAAACGGAATTTGTTTCATTTTATTCAAAGAAATTGGTCGCTCATGGAGGGGGTTCAACTGGGATGGCCTCTGAATGGAGGTAAAATTAGTATTGAACCTATGGGAATACATTTCGTTCAAATGAGAAAATGTTTGTTCCGGGAGATAGTCGCACAGGGGGTTTCACTGTATAATCACAAATACTTTTAACATATGAAATATTCAAATATTTTTAATATATATAAAAAAAAAAACTAATGTTAAATTTCGTTACAAATGCAAATATAAATGCATTTTTTCGCCTATAATTTTTCACAGCACGGCTTAAATTCATTAAAAACAATTTGAAAAACACTACGGAGACGCTATGTATGGCGCTAACGAAATACGAACAAAATGCTTTCTGCTGCGTCTAAACTACAATCTTGATCAGAAAGCGGATTCGCTGAATGCTCACGCAATAATAAAATCAATCATTGTCATTGCTATTCATGCATCGAACAAACGATCTGTCTTTAAAAAAAGAGATTCTCTTTGAATTCTGATTTTCTGATTGGGTAGGGTCATGTTACAGTAAATTAACATCTGAGAATTGTCGCTGTGGTTGTTGCCAAATGGCAAGCTATTAATTTTTCAGCATCGCTTTCACCCCACGTAAGAGAAACACACACATATATATATTTACATTTTTTTAAAAGTTCGAATAGAGTTATGAGACACCTATATATCTTAATTTTTATTTTGCAAAAATGATGTATGCTTATTTAGATAAGATATCGATTTGTTTAACTATATAAAGTGTCGCCCATTAACGGAAATATATATACATAAAAGAAAAATAACTGTTTCCCTTCTAAGATACTTTTTTTGAAAAAATTGATAAATTTCATCATTTCGCTTAGTATTGAAAATAATATATTTGTAGATTTACAACCTAATATCTCTACATTATTATTATTATTTTATCAGAAACATTTTTCAAATTACCTTATACTGTAAAATTTAAGCGACATAATAAACACACTAAAATGCATTCTACAAAATGCAAAATTCATCACTTCTATTAAACACATAAGTGGTGTGCAAATGTTTTACGGCATTAAAGCAATAAACTTTTAATTGCAATGTCTGCAGCTTTAATGAGCTGATTGCACTCCGCAGTGATAAAAGATCTAATATAGAATACTTCGTAATTCCTAAACGTGCGCATAAAACAAGCAAAACTTGCCACGGGAAATTAACATAAATTACCTCAGCAGTTTGCATTATGGATACAATTTTCGGTTAAATATGTTAATTATACGTGGAAAATGTTTAGTATAAATGCCATTACTAGCATTTCTAATACTTGCCATCTTTATGTAATTTTTCGAAATACGCCAAAAACAAATTCGTAGGCATCAAAAGAAACAAAAAGAGAATGATCGATGCGTGAAAACTGTTATTACAATTATCAAATATTTTTAAAAATAATGTTTAGTTCTACGAACAATTTACATATAAAATTGTCGGATTATATGAATTAAAAATAATAAATATTTTGTGAACTTTTTAAGCTACTTATATATATCCTGCATATATAATGTTAGTAACTCACGACACTAAATGCGCAATGTATAATAGCATTTTTTTTGTCCTTTAAACGTGACTTGATTTCACAGAAGGAGTACTATCATAGCAATTATTTTGTATTACTTCTTTGCTTAATTTATTAAAATTGCAAAAATACAATAAATAAAAAAATTACTTAGCTTTCAATTTTTTCAATGTTTTTACCTACTCTCAAATATCAAATACAGAATTATTAACGTTTCACAAGTATTTCTCGTCTTAGTAATTCAATTTCCCCCCCTCTATTTCGTAGTTCATTAACAACTAATAATTTTCATTATTTATTGTTATATATATATATATATATATATATATATATGTGTATATATATATATATATATATATATATATATATAGGGGAGAGTAGCCATATTTGGACTACCGCTTTAATTGGACCGTTGCCATTCTGCCGTTAATTACAGGAAGAGACTCCATCTACTGATGAAATCATACTCATCAGAATGACGTAACTCATGATTAGAAGAAGCAACCGCCTACCACGTGCTGTTTTCAGACAATTTAGAAAAACCTAAAGTTAGCTGTTTTGATCTAATTTTTTCCTACAAAATGCAAGCGGATATTTTAAAACTAAAGTATGTTGTTATGTTTTCATATACATATATATATTTATCTGTTTATTGCGCATATTTGTCACGCAGATTTGTTTGATTTCATTTTTGTTCTCAGCCTTAAAATTTACTGTTTTAAAAAATGGTGCAGTTGCCGTAATTGGGCCAATTTCAGTTGCTTAAATTTGACCAGATATGCGATCATAAATTTGAAAAGAAAGTAATGAATTTCGAGGACGGTACGCTTTGTACACTATTTTTTCATATTTTATAATGGAATACTATTTCCATGCAATTTTATTTTGTATATCTGGATTAATTTTTTTTATACAGTCTAGGCCTATATAAACATAAAAATATTTTTACATGTCTCTGCAATAAATTTTGTTTGCAATGTCTTTTATCTTGTATCTAATTGTATTTATTTTCTTTGAATTATTTATTCCTACGGCATATTTGATTTACAGAGTTGAATTCAAACATTTTCCTCCTGCAGGATATTTGTGATGGAAGACTTTTTACAGTTCTGGAGGGTGGAATTATACTTTTTTGTGATTAAAACGCATAAAATCTCAAACCTTGTTGAAAATATTGAAAAAGACATAGACAAACTGCCTGGAAGAAAAAACACCCGTGACAGCAAAAGCTGTTAAATGTATAGGAAACAAAAAGCAGACAGTAAGTTGGGAAGAAATTGACCTGCATGAAGGCTGCAGCTACAAATCCACCCAAAAAGCAAACAAATCATTAGAAATGTTATTTCCCTTGCTAAATTCAGTTAAATCAAAGTACACAAGGATCCAAAAAACAGCTGTGTTAACACCATCGTCATATAAAGTAAACATTGAAATGAAAAAAAAAAAAAAAAAAAAAAGGAAGCTTTCACAACACAAAAGCAATTGCAACATCGAGTTTTGAAAAATAGGCGTTATGTAATTAGCAAGAAAATGATGGAAGAGAAGAACTACAAACATAATGTAAGGAAAACTTCTGTTGTAAAAAAAAAAAATTCTGATAATTCAGAATCTAAATAGAATAATGTAGACAGCGATTATTCGTTTTGCCTAATTTGTAAGATTTAAATAAAATAGCAAAAATGACTCAGTGTTCAGATTGCCATATACGTTTCCATGTTGTGTGCGCCGGAAAACAAAAACAATAAACAAAATTCATGTATAAGCTTTGCATCACTCCTTACATGATATTCAAGTAACTGACAATTAGTTCCATAATTTCTATTCTTAATTACTTATAACTTATACATTTTGATTTAAAACAATTACTCTTATTTTCAGATATTTTATTTCATTAGATTTCATTGCTGTTATTTTGTTTCATTGTTTCATTAATCGCAAACTTTGTTTTTAATAAAATTAGTTATATTCCCTAGTCATTAAAGCAGCCTGATATTATTTGGTACAATTTAGGAGACTGGGGGTCCAACTTAGACGACCAGTTGCTGAATTTGGACCACTTTTGACAAATTTTTCAAATTAAAATAAAATTTCAGATTTTCAAAAAGAAATTGATCTAAATATTTATTTAGTTAATAGATGAATAGATTGACCATGTGTAATTATTTTTTGCAGATATTCCAAAACTTAAGTGAGTTGCACCTGAAAATAAGTGAAGTGGTCCAAATTAGGCTACTCTCCCCTATATATATATATGTGTGTGTGTATAATGTTTTTTCATTACTTCAATGCGTTGTAACCATGTCGGCAACTGTACGAAAAATCTTTTGATGTACAGAGTTATTTAGCTAGAATGTAAACTACATAATCTTTACAAGATGCATTTCTCTTATAATCTCTATAACAGAGATGCATCTTGTAAAAGATTATATACCGTATGAAATACTAAACGTATGGTATATAATATTGATTACTAATCCAATTTTGATTGCCCCCCAGTTTCAGTGTATTTGTAGTTACGAATGTTTTTAACTTTAATTTGCTGTAGGAGGTTTATGTTTTCAAAATTTACTGGAAGCTAAGACAAACTAACAAATGAAATTCCTTATGCATATATATATATATTAAATTTAAATTTAACACATTCAATCTTCAAAATTTAATACAAAAATAAAATTATAATTTTGCAATATATATGCAACTATACGGGAAAAATTAATTTAGCCAGAATGTAAACTCTATAATCTTTAACAAGATGCATTTCTGTTATAATCTGTAAAAGAGATGCATCTTGTAAACGATTATATACCGTATAAAATACTAAACATATGGTATAGAAATATCCATTACTAATCAAATTTCAATTTACCTCAATTTCAGTGTATTTGTAGTTATGAATGTTTATAACTTTAATTTGCCGTAGGAAGTTCATGTGTTTTTTAAAATTTATTGAAAGATAAGACAAACTAGCATATCAAATTCTTTTTTATATATTTATTTATTAAATTTAAATTTAACACATTCAATCTTCAAAATTTAATACAAAAATAAAATTATAATTTTGCGATTTATATGAAAAATGCATGATATGTTATATTCATTATTAAAATAACATATATAGATATATAGATATATATATACACATTCGTCGCCTCATATCAACAGTAGGACATCTAGTAATAATCGAAAATAAGATGTCTGACTTACTGCTATGAAAAACTGTGCCTGCATCTAGTGGAACAGTAGGGAATTTTTATAAAATACATATAGTATTAAATATGACTTTGCGTTAGATGTAAATTTCCAACTGCGCGAAAAATGTCCAGACCAGGATTCGAACCAGGAATCTCCTGGCTGAAGCCACCATTGCTCTGTCATCTGAGCTATCCCGGAGGAATCTTGTGGAACTTTTTTTCACCCAGCTAACCTTAATGACTATAGAATCTGGTCTGAATCCTGATTCAGCTCAACAGAATAAATCTCGGGTAATGGAACCCCAGAAATCGCTGGATACGAAATTACACTAGATTAATATTAACACAATTATTCTAATTGGTAAATAAATCATATTAGATGTAAATTTTCAACTGCGCGAAAAATATCCGGACCAGGATTCGAACCCAGGACGTCCTGGCTGAAGCCGCCAGTGCTCTGCCACCTGAGCTATAATGGGCGTAACCTGACCTGAAATTGAGCTATAATGGGCGTTACCTGAGATTTATTCTGTTGAGCTGAACCAGGTTTCAGACCAGATGTTGTAATCATCAAGGTTAGCTGGGTCCACCAGAAATTGGCCTAGTAGTTCCCTGGTTCGAATCCTGGTCCGGAGATTTTTCGTCCAGTTGAAATTTACATCTAATATGATTTTTTTACAAATTAGAATAATTGCGTTAATATTAACCTAGTATAACTTTGTGTTTCAGAAGTTGTTCCACTAGATGCAAACACAGTTTTTCATAGCAGTAAGTCAGCCATATCATTGTATGTTATTACTAGATGTCCTATTGCTGCTATGTGGCGACAAATCTACATATATTTTTAAACATGAAATTTTTTTTCACTGGGCAAATTTACAAAAAAATGCTTTTGCGATAACAGGGAGAAATTTGCATTATTACTATTGTACTAAACACCATATTGCTGTATATTCTAATTCTTGTCTAATTTTCCCTTCACACTCTATTGTTAAGTATCAAACACATACTTTATAATAGACTATATATAGAAATTCTCTATAAATATATCTAAATATATTCAAGAACTTATTTTCTTTCTTGAGATATGGTTAAATTTATTTATTCTCAACAAATTGGTATTACTGGTTAATATACCTGTAGTTTTGGAATGGAAGAACTTTTCTAAATATTTTGCGATGAAATATTATGAAAATTATGAAACTCATATATTTCTCAAACAATATTTTTGGTATTTATCGTAAATTAAATTAGGAGATAAAACACTCTCTCTAAACAAATTAATTTTAGTTGATATTTTAAAGTATACTACATATATGATGACTAAGCAATTATTTCAATAAAATATTCATTTTTGCAATTTAGAAAACAACTCATACGAGATAAACATGTTATTTCTGTTGACATTTTAAATTATATTAAATGTTCATAATTGTTCAGCAATTATTATAATGAAATATTCATCTTTGCTGTTTTAGGCGCTTTAGAACGAATTATTAGAGCTGTTAAAGATAATTTAAATGCCTTGGAGCTAGAGAATTAAAATAGTCTACTGCGCAAAATGCGTTGATGAAATGCTTAATAGAGGCATGTTTTAATTAACTAGGGAATTCTGTCTGTCAAGAAATTTTAAAATATCTTCAGGTGTTTTAATCATAACAAGTATATCTGTAAGGATGTGGAAATAATAAAAAAATAATAAAATATTAATGCGACAAATGTAATTGAATATATTAGGTATTAATTTTGAATTATTCTTTCTCAAACAAAAATATTTAATTAAATAATGCAAAACAAATACATGCTTTATTTTAAAAGTATTATTTTCTCATTATTTTTTATTATTTAAAAGAACAATAAAAGACGAACAATGTGAATATATACAGATTTTTTAAGCTATCATATATCTATGCGAACTTTTATACAATGAAATGTTTCTGTGCATTTAAACGCATTTCATATATATTAAATGACGAAATAGACTTTTTCCTATTGCGAATATTCTTAACGGATGAATTTTTTAACCCTTTTTTTCATAATATATCAAATAAATTAAAACAAGAAAGACAATATCATTCGCAAAGCATACATTATTAAACACTTTCAAACAAATTTACAATATTGCAACAAATATCACCATTAACTGGCAACATTAAAAACTCTTCAAACACGAAAGTTTAGAAAATAAAGTGAAATCGTTTTCTGGATACATTTTCGTTTTTACACAAGCTGTCATAAAGAATCCATGACAGCACTGATATGTTTAAGGTATGAGCATTCCAAAATTTAGAAGATTTTTTTTTACTTGTCCGAATGGTTTAAAAATATGAAGGTTTCAGATGTTTAAAAATATTGCATAGTAGAATAGCTATACATATACACTGGGTTTCATAATAATGTGAACAGCTAGTAATTTTGTGATATCATCGCAAAACTGTATAAATAATTATCAGAAAACTCCATTCTCGAGATAAATACAGTAATTTTACATAATACATACCTGTAAATGAAATATAAAGAAATATTTAAAAAAGTTAAAATTCATTAAAATATGAATTATCTAAAAAAATAGTGTTGCAAAATGATATGAACATCGATTGAAATAATCACTAAATGAGCATAGAAACTGTACAGGAATATTGAATGTCACTCCGAGAAGAAGAAACCGAAATATGCAAATTAGTTTAGCAAATAAAGATTCTTCGCAGGCTAAGAAATTGCTAAACCTGATCGCAAAGTGAGTTGTAGAAGTATAGGTCGTAAAAATGCTTTAAGTGGTTTTGAGAAGGGGAAAATTGCGGCTTTTAAGGATCAAGGACTTTCGGCCAGATCTACAAAAAAAATTGAAAAGATCTCCAGGTGTGATATTAAATTTTCTTCGATTAAAAGAGGAATTTTGAAGCGAAGAAGTCTCCGCGAGACGTCCGCCAAAGCTGTCCTAAAGGGAAAAAAGAGCCATTATAAAAAGAATGAGCAATGTGAAAAAAACTTTAGGCGAACTTTCAAGAGACACACTGATATCAGTGTCAAAAATTACCTTGTCCAGCGTAGTCAAGAGCTCTAAGATGATGAGGTACAAGAAAAGAAAGCCCCAACCACGTATGAGTAACATGCATCAGCAGAAACGCCTGGATTGGGCAAAAGGGCACATGTCTTGGAAGTTAAAATAAAAAAGAGTAATATGTTCCTACGAAAATAATTCAATTTGCATGGTCTGTATGGATTTTGTTATTATTGGCACGATCTGCGCAAGAAACCACAGACGTTTTCAAAACGGCAGCAGGGTGGAGGATCACTCATGGTTTGGTCTGATTTTGGATTTCATGGTATAAGATCAAAGTTGTGTTTTCCTCTGGCAGAATGAGTGCATTAGCCTGCCAAGATCTACTTGAAGAAAACTTGTTGACGATCACTGAGGAAATTGGCCGACACTTTTTGGATACTCCAACAAGAAAATGCATCCATCCACACGACAAACAGCACTTTGGAGTGATTTCTTAACAATTGTGTACATGTAATTCTATAGCCATCTGTTTCTCTTGACTTAAATCCAATGGAAAATGTATGGAGCCTACTGGTTAGAGCTGCTTTCGCAAATGGAAAACAGTATTCCGCAATTTCATAATTAAAAGCTGCTATCAACTTCCACTGGAATGAAATAGATCAAAATTTATTAAAAAGCTTGGTCCACTCCATGCCTGATCGCGTTTTTACATTAATTAAAAGATATGGTGCGTGCATACATTTGCTATTAATCTATATTTTTGGTCAATGTTCATATCATTATGAAACACCTCAAAATGGAAAAATGCAGTTTATTTTATGTATGAATCGCTGTTTCAATTATATTTTGCTATCAAATAAAACTATTTGTTCTATTTCTAACATTGATTAGACTTCAGTATGTTTTGTAATATTTTCTTCTTTTTTATACTTTAAAAACTGGGTGATCATATCATTTTGCAACCCAGTGTATATGATGGATCTACTGAAATTTTAAAAGGTCGTAGTCATTTACAAAACGTATAATATTTTAAATCATTTCGAAGAAAGCCTAAAGAATAGATTGCTCTGTGATTTTTTTGAAAAAAGTACAAATACGATTTTACATTAATATCCTCGTACGTTATATTAAGTTGTTCATAAAATATTTTCTGCTTTATGAATTACGATTATTTGTTTTTATGCACGTTATTTATGCAAGTTATTCTTAAGCTGTGTTTCAATTTAAAAAGTCCTTTTAAAGTATCAGTGATATGTTTACTGGTTAGAACTTTGGAAATTTAATTTCACTCTTGTTATATTCACTGATGTTTGTAAATATACGCATGTATAAAACTATAGATCCATATTAATACTGTAATTACTACATTTTAATTTTTTCTTTCTTCAACAGTATTTCACTAAAATTCACTGGACTCTTATAAACGCAGTGTGTTTTTGAACTGCTTTTTTTGATATATAGCATTATCTTTGTATGCGAACCTCGTTATTTGGGATGCCATTTTTCGCAACACCTCTCGCTATTAATAAATGTATTTAAACGATGTCTTTTAATTCCTTAAGAATTTACACTTTTTTATTTGTTGCAAGATGTGAAATAAAATATTTTACATTAAGACATCCTGATAGATATATGTTGCTTTTGTCTAACTTATTAAGATATATTTTCACAGGTTTTTCCGATACTTTTCTGACTGGCCTTTAGACGATGGTTCATGGGAAAGAAGTGTACGTTTAATTCCGATTAACTTAAGAAATTCTCTAAATAATAAGTCACTTACCAATCCTTTGTGTAATTAAAATAGAGCAAAAATAATCCACGATACTATAATAGATCACTTACTATCAGTATTCGGCACCACCTGCACCTCTAAGCATTTAGTATAGATCCTCAACTACTAACGGGTAATTACCTTGAAAACATCCTGCCATAAATCATACGTATTTTTTCCTAAGTTATATTTTTCCCATTTCAAATGTTTCATTTTAGGGTTATCAAACATCTACTACAAAAATATGTCATTAGTACAATTTTATATCCATATTAGGCAAACGGATTACCTCTCAAACTTGAGGTTTCGGGCTAGCTGGTCTGAGTAAGTTGTTTCAGCAAGTTGTCGGTCAGGTAGGTTAAAAATCAGAATTGAGGTAATTTATGTGAAAGGTCTGGGGTACCAGAATGTTTTTTCACTTAGTTGAGAAAATGTCAATTAGGGTGTTATTAGTTGTATTTATAAGTGATAACTGTATACATGAAACTGTTTTGCTTTGTACCGATTTTGCTTTGGATGTCATGATTATATATAAGTTCAAAGTACGCTTTCAAAAGTTGTCCATATATTTTATTCACAGTCTGATGTGTAATTTAAGGAGACAAAGTACCACAAAAATGCTAAACATAATTTAATCCATTTATTGAAATTGTAATTTTTGTACATATGTTTAATAGGTAAAAACTGCATCTTTTTATTATAACGTGTATAATATGTGAACGATTAAAGTTCGAGGGATTTTTTTTCGCAAATGGAAACACAGAATGTTTATTTTTTTCTTCATGCTGATTTATAATCGTTTTCGTGATTTAAAAATGCTGAGAAGTTTTTTTTTGTTTTGTTTTGTTTTAAGATCGACGTTGTTTTAATATAACTTATTATTATTTATTATATTACTTTTATAATTTTTGTATCTGCCCTTTATTTTTTATGTGATAAAACACTGTGAATACAGCATACATTAAGTTTTTCATATATTTATAGCAGTAAACTTTTGAAAAGGAGCGTTAAATTCCATTATTTTAAGTAATGCTAATAACAAAATATGAATTAATCCTATTGTTATATGTATCTAAAAACTGATGAACGGTTTTTTGTATTATACACGTATTAAATGTAAAAAAATAAATAAATAAATAAATAAAAAAAATTAATAATTAAATAATAGTACTAATGTTTAAATAATTAAATTTTATATTTTTTAAATGTATTTTTTTTTTTTTTTTTTTTTTTTTTTTTTTTTTGCACAGTTATATTTTAAATGTGCTTTTAGTTGAAAACTGAAACGAAATTCAGTAACAGAACTTATCATAATTCTTACATAAAAAAAAAGGAATTATATCATCTTATGTTATTCTTCATTTTCATTCTAAATACATAATCTCATAAGGTTATTTTTTGTTCAGTATTATAAATAAAAATAAACAAACTCCTGCTATATAGGGCATGCTTATTTCAAGCATGAATAAAAGTTTTTTAAGCCTCAAAATCACGATAATACTTGTTTAGGCTAAAAACACCAATCATTAACAAGTCATGTTGCATAAAAAAATAAATACCGGGTAAGTCAAAATGAATATAGCGATTACAAACGGCTATAACTATTTAATGGGAAATAATTTATCGATAAGATTAACACAGAATTTAAACGGCACCTCAGAATTTTCTATACATACGTCATAGATGTTCTATGTGACTTTCCTTGGTCAGTCGGACAGCATCTAATCGGTAGTCCATTTCACGCCATACATTCTGAAGCATTTGTTCAGTCACCGACGCAAGCGCATTACAGATGCGTACTTTGAGTTCTTCAATTGTTTTGGGCATGGAAGGCATCCTGTCTGTCCCATAACCCCATAGAAAGAAAATCGGTCATTTTTACCGTCATAATTGGTCATTTTTACTAATGTGACGGCCGGAATGAACAAATTTCTTGTCGTTGCAAAGTTTCAAATCGCGCATGCGTAGGCTTCCACTTCACCTTACGTAAAGAAAATTTGAAGTTCCGTCTACATTCTGTTTTAATCTTAGTGATATTTTTTTCCATTAAATAGTTATAGCTGTTTGTAATCGCTATATTCATTTTGACTAAACGAATATATTCATTATACTAAATATGAATGATACATATATACTAATATGATAGTAGAATGATAATATATATACTAAAAATGAATTCATTACACTAAACGAAACAACATTGTTGGACTTTCCTATAAAAATAAACTCTTATCTACACGAAAATAATTGCATTTCAAAGGTATGCATATATTTTTTATATGATTGCTCAAATCTTCAAAAGCACTACACTGGAAAAAAAATCGATAATTTTTTTAAAAGCATATTTTTAGTGTGGAGATTCTGCATACTTGTCACTCACACATGCGTCCCAAGCGTCTTCCTGTTATTTCTGTCTAAACTTTTATGAAAATATTCCATATATAAAATTGAAAGTAGAGAATTTTATCACGTAAATGACCAATGTGGGAAAAGGTAGGTTTTATACTGAAAAATACAGATTGATTTAAGATTGTATTAAACAAGTTTTTATGTGATGCTCTGCCTGGTTTTAGTCTTTAAAAAGGAAAATGCATTTTAATATATTACATATAAGAGAAATATATTTCAATAAAAATATTCAACACTTACCTAAAATAGGTACTTTTCGATTAGTTAAGAGGTGGGAATGATGGGTGGAAACCAAACTAAAGCACCATTATAAAAAATTACGAAAAATAATATGCATGCAGAAAGTAATTTATGAGAAGATAGATGATGTAATGCATACGTTAATTCTAGTGAAAAAAATAGTTTATTAAAATTATATTATATTTTGTTAAACCATTTGTGCTTGAATTTATGTTTTCTCAAATTTATTGGTAAAATTACTTTAAAATGTCGCAAAATGAACTGGAAAAATAGTAAAAAAAATCCCGCTATTTTTTTTTTTGTATTATTTGATGAAATGTAAACTTATTCAATATGGGAATAACAAATAAAAAATATATTTCTTTCTTTATAGGGACTAACAACATTATAAGTATTAGTAATAATAAACTAAGAATAATTGTATTTGTCGCTTAAAAACAATTTGTTTCATGATAAACTTGAAAAGAACTTTATATAAATTACTTTCCCCTAAACGGCTAAGAAAAATATGCAGCCATTCTTGCCTACCACCCTGTATTTTGTACGTTACAAAAATGCATAAAAAAAAGGCTTGAACATATAATTTCACAATTTAAAAAAATACCTATTTCAAAGAAGCCAACAAGCTAAGATTAGGACTTATTTATTTGGATCATTGGTAGGAAAAACTCAAATAAACCTTCTTTTTACATTTCGCTATCTTGAAAAATGAAAAATCTATGTATTCGAAAAAAAAGCCTTCATTTAAGCAAATAAATACCCATCTTAAGCTGTCATCTCTCGGTAAGAGATAAAGACATTTATAGATAATTATTTCATGTAATTTTTATGTTATAAAAAAGAAGAACATTATAAAAATTTAGTTAAATTCAAAGTGACCCAAAAATAGGACGTTAGGCATATGTGGGTTAAATACAAAATATAGAGGAAAATCACAACATTAAAATTATTAATTTTTCATAACACAACCGGCATAATGTTAATACTTTCAGTTAGAACTACGGGAAATGCATAATATTTTTTATTGTTTTGTACAGGGTGTTGTGAAATTCGACAAACAAATTATGAGGGGTGATACTAGGTATCAAGTGGAGTAAATGTTGCCCTGGTACATTTGATAGCAAACACAAATGTAGTGTCTTTCATCCTAACTGACATTTTATTGACGGTAATAATTTTGAGAAAAAAACATAAACATTGCAATACAAATGCAACGAAATGTGCCGTGAAATGCTATAACAACACGAAAAGTTATGGAAAAACAGGGTTCTCAAGCAATCGATGATACCATATGAACTGGTAATCCCAGTCCAAAATGTGGAAACCTCACCAGTGGCCCAGAGGTTCTGATCTCAAAGTTGGTAAACGGGAGGTGCTGGGTTCGAACCGAATTGCGCCCGTCGGCCTAATCTTGCCGGAGTTTTCAGTCGTTTTCTTCGAACCTTGTATTACCTTGCGTAAATACGGGTTAGGTTCCCTTAAAAATGCACACACGGAGGGAACACTCCCCCCTTTGGACACATATCCCTCGTGTGCATAATTGGCCGTCATAAACAACACCAAACCTATTACCAAAAATGTGGAGCTTCAAGTGCATACTGCTAGCGCGTACAATGGAAACTTCTACACCATTTTTTTTATCATGTTTAAAATAAAGGTGAGAACGTACATTAAAAGTTTTATTGTAATGAACTTCAGTTTACTGAAAGTTGTTATTGTCAACCCAAAGGGATATAATGTAGAACGCCCTATATCTTTATTAAATATGCGGTTTGCCACAACTTGCTATATAGACATTTTTCGTACTATTAAGACTTACTAACACACCACTGAATATGTCAGTCGAATTCGTCAAAATCTTGTAAAAATGCAATTAGGTAGGATTTATAGAATATTCTGGAAAAACTATGGATATGATCTGTAAATCTGACACCATTTAAAAAAGCAAAACGAGAATCTTGCAGTGATATTTCAATCTGTTTATGTTCGAACATTGACTATTTTTGTATTCATAAATCATGAATACATTATTGTAGAATGTAATTTTATAAATATATTAGAATGTAAATCAAACATATCTTTCGAAGAAATGAAGAGCAAATGCCGAATTGTGCAGACCATGTTAAAAAAAGAAAAAAAAAAACTATTTATGAAATAAGAAATTTTGGTAAGAAAAAATGATTTATATGTGGCTATATAGCATCGAAATTCTCATTTGACAACTATAATAATTCAGTTTTGTACAATTAGTGCTTTAATGTATAAAAGTGTAACCCGTGTTCGTCAAACGCAAAGTACCCAAAATATGTTTAAACATCTTTAATATAGCCTACATTTTTATCAAAATATAGAATCGTTCTGAATAATCAGATTTTCATACCGGGATATATGTCTCGATTGACATTTGACAAATAAATTAAAATAGTAAAGCCACTGATTACCTTGACTTGAATATACATATTTCAAAAGGTATACATATATTATTTTACAATAAATGTAATAATTTTAGCTTTCAGGTTCCCCAATTGGTTAACTGGAGTTCAAATATACATAAACGTGTTTACATTAATACTGTTATAGGTCAGATATTTCGCTATTTTAAATTATGCTCTAGCAAAAAAAAAAAAAAAAAAATAAATAAATAAATAAATATTTCTAAAAGAGCTTTTTATTTTCATTTCGTCAGTACTTCCTGTTCTAAAAATAACATACAACTGAATTTTAGAAATATACATTGACATTTTACAGGTAGACTTCGATTTTGACTAATTGCCGTATGATTGCCAGTCGTATGACGACATAAAGAATTTTGAACGGTTTCTCAATGATGTCTGCGACTGTGAGTCAATGGACATGGACACTGGTTGAATTTCGATGCATTTTTAAACATCAGATTTTGGTTGCTTAATGGCTGTGTCGCTAAGCTTTCGAAAAAAAAATGACTTTTGCTATTTACTGTAAATTACACCTGTTTTTCACGTCAAATATTTCTTTAGATTGGAATGTACATTATGTGATACAGGTAGCAAAAACATCATTATTAGTACCAGAACGTATTAACTTGGAAGTTAAAAAATTAATAAATTCTGGTGACGATAACGTTATGTTTTCTACCTGTATTGTGTTGCGTCACGTATCATCTTATTTGCCATATATGCTGTTTATTGTGGCGTCAGGTCTGTTGGAGGAGTGTTTGTAAAATGTTTTTGAATGTACTTTTTTTCCTTTTTTTTTTTTTTTTTTTTTTTTTTTTTTTGCATTTGATTTATGCCTTACGACACTCTGGCCAAAACCTACTGACCTCTATTGCACGTATTCCTTATAATAATTTTCGTTCTCAAACATGGGTATTTTACAATATACTCACTGCCGATGAGGCAACATCCTTTTAGTTTTGTTTTCTTGATCCAGTATTATAAGTTTTTTT
Source organism: Maratus speciosus (assembly GCA_963932465.1). NCBI lineage: Eukaryota > Metazoa > Arthropoda > Arachnida > Araneae > Salticidae > Maratus > Maratus speciosus. The sequence goes on along the minus strand of OZ010786.1, from coordinate 535,885,213 downwards.
AATGGTTTATATATCCGTTTAATAACTAAACAACACAGATGAACTTGAACCAGTTTGATAAAATATAATTTTTTCTTTGGTGTATTGACGTATATATAAACATACGAGGCCAAAGCATTTTTATTTTGATTTCTGCTTCAAATTTGATAAATTAACGTTTTTTCTTTGGTATTTTCATTGATTATATGTGTTTATGTTTAATTATGGTGTGGAATTTTGAGTCTGCTGTTTGGTTATTTGCAGCTATATCGCTTATCAGATTAAATGTTATTAACATTTTTGTAACTTTATTTAGCTTATATATATATATATATATATATATATAACCATTATAAAGCAATACAAATGATCATCTACAATAGTGAATATACAAATTAATAAACGGTCAAGTGCGAGTACTATTCGCGCACAGAGGGTTCCGTACAATAATATATGAATTAGTAAGTGTACTATTACAAAAATATCGTTGCTAAAAGAATACTAAGGCTTTGTAATAACTTTACAATGTAGGGTTGGGTATATCTGTATAGTATAGAGAGTGCAAAGGAAAGTACCTTTTTACCTGAAAATACATGCGAACGGAGAGAGCTACAGCTATACAAGTGAGGTAACGGTACAGTAAAACTACTACGCCCGACCTAATGCAAACGACAGCAGCACCCCCTTGTGGCGAAATTTGGAAGATTGCCATTGCAAATCGAAAACGAAAAGAGGTAGAGCAAATTTTCCAATTAGAAAGTTTTAGAACATCAATTAATTAGTACGAAACGACACTTTGTTCACGTGGATAAGATAAATCGTCGCCTGCATACACAAAAATGTCCGAAATCGATGAGCGACGATTCTACTTTGCCTATTCACATTCCGGAAATGTAGCAGTGCACAGTTGCAGATTGTGACGTTGTACTGTGCTATAATGTCTGTAAAGATTTAATTTCCAATGCATTTAACCCATTAAGCGCCGCTATATATATTAATCGATATTTTTAAGAATCATAGTTTTTTCTCAATGAACAGAATGTCATTAAAGTACTTTTGAAAAAAAAAATTGATTATTTATGAAAAACAGTATGTTCCCGAAATGGGAGCAATGGCGCAATGGGAGTAATTTTTTTACAAAAATAAACTTTTGTCTCCGTGTAGTTATAACAGTTATTTTTCAATTCTTTAGGAATAAAAAAGACTACATCATTCTGAAACAGACATTTTAGGAAAAATTCAGATAAATTACATCTAGAATTATAATAAACATGTACATTTATAATAAATTTTTAAAACTCAATTTACTTTATCATAAGCATTTTCATTATATATCTTTATTTTTCACCATTACATTATCTTTTCTCTGTATTTTACATGAAAGAAGACTAAACAATTTTTATGCAGCATTACATTGTACCTTTTGCAGGAAACTCGAGTATTTTTTTAACATACTTTTAACCTAGATTGTTTACAAGCATTTTCTAGAAAATGTTTCACGCCATCAAAAGGCACGTTACTTTACAGAAATCCAGAAGGGTTCGAACGTGGATGTTCTTCTATTTTCTGTTCTACTTTTATCAATGACGAAACAATTTCATGGAGAAATTCTATTTGAGTAAGTTTTCCTTTACATTCCTTATGCATTCTCCAAGCTGATATAACTCCCATATTTAGCATGTTGTTGAAAAATGGCCACTACCATTTCTTCCCTCTTATTTTTGGGCGATAAATACTCAAACACCGATCAAGCAAATCGACAACTCCCATGTTTTTTTTATAAGATGCTACAAGAATGGCTGCGGTATATCAATTTTTTTCTTATCTGCTATGCTCAATGTTTTTGCTGAACCTACTGGTTATATAGGTTCAATATTTTGAGCCAGACAAACAACCTGATTGTCTTTCTATTTCACAATGCTAAATGATTCCGTAGAAATAGAGTCAAATGTTTCTCTGTATTTCTTCTTCAAAGCTTTGGAATCTATCAAAGGACAATTTTGTACTATCTCGAATTGTTCCAGTGGTCCGAAAATGCCTGTCCCTCATTTCTAATAATATTGATAAGGACATAAATTAATTAAAAATATATAATTCCGGGATCAGGTGGCAAACAAATGATTTCCAAATCATCCGAATAATCATCTGTTCAAAATAATACAAAGCTTGAGGCACAGTTAAAACTTTCACAGGTATCTTTTTCTTAAAATCGAAATATGCGATACGAAAAAATAGAAAAGCCTACTAAAAATATAGCTTTTTGAAAGAAAGAAAGTATCTAATAAGTAAGATTCAGATTTTGAAAATAACACTTCCAAATAAAGTTTGTTAGAACGAATAAAAAGCATTTCCAAAGTTTCTATACAGAGAGTTTTCACGCGCATAATAAAAGCACGGTATTAGGTCTTCCTAATTTACGCAATCCGTCTGGTCTTGAAAACTAACGAAAGCGCCATTGCTCCCGTTACGGGAGCAACTCGTTCTTTCATGACTTGTGATGAATCTATTATACTTATTAACTACGGATGTATGTAGTATTAGACAATAGACAGTTATAAACATATTTTGAATAAAAAATATAATTTTATTAGTACGTTATTTTTCTAAAAATAAAAGGTCAAATAGCTAAATTTCGTCTTTTTAAACTTGTTTTAAAAAATGGAAAATACAAATGAAACTTTTTAAAAATATTACAGAAGTTATCTCGTATATCCATAATATAAATAACATAAACTTTTTGCCAATATATAATATACTCATTTTAGAAAAAAATCTTAAAGTAATGTTCCCAAAATAGGAGCAATGGCGCTTAATGTGTTAAAATTTTAGAATAACCCTTTCAGGGTCAGAAGAATTCTGTTCGTAAACGTATGAAATAATTGACTGACACCAGAATATTCAAACAAATTTCTCAGAAAACAAAAACCCGCAATTTTCCCTTTCATTACAAAAGCAAAATTTCATTAAAATATTCGTGGTGCCATTTGTCAGTTTTATAATTAAAATTAGGTGGCTAGACCATCTAGCCACCGCCCTTGAAAGGATTAAGTCTATGTCGTCGTATTGAAGAGACTTGCAATAGACTTTCCATGCTGAGAAATGTGTATGCAGAATTACTTTCACGAATACAAACGTGTGTCGTGAGCAATGGCGAACTTTTTGAACATACTGAATATTAACTTTTTATCACTGTGAGACAGTTTGTCTTTTTTTGTGTGTGAGGTTATCAAAATGTATTGAGATAAGTACGTATTTATAGCATAAATTATGCGTATTTCTTCTAGCGTGGGAGGAACTTGTGAGGAATCGTGCACTTTGTGCCAAGTCTTTGAAATTTGGTATAATCTTAGATATTGTCTTAAGATTTAAGGAAACCATCGCAAAAAACTTGTGCGCGCCCTCTGGTGGGTTGTTTGCTAGAAATGCAATCTGACCGCCATCTGTATTGGTATTTTAATTTGATGGGCTTCTTTTAGTCACAAAAACTTACGTAATATCACTTTTTATAGGTTCTAGAATACGAGGAATATTTTATAGGTTCTAGAATACATTTATCAGGTCTAATTTATGTTTAGAAATCAATTTCAGAGTTATGACGTATCTGATTAGACAGTAAAACTCAAGGTAAATAAGCAATTTTTTTTTATTAATTCGATGTAATTTATTAATTACAAAATATAAAGAAACATGAATGGTTGACACAAATATTATAGAATTTGGCGTACGTTACAGCCTTGCAACATAATATATACTTGTTACTTCATGTATTATGCGAGTTATTTGTACAGCCTTCTTGACACTTGCACAATGGGCTCCAACGAATACCAGCTCCATAACATTTACATCTGCCTGTGCATGAGACCAAACAACCACAATTGAGTAGCAATGAACATTCGTGGCTTTCCTCTAGAAGATCAGTCTAGTTGGGTACCCATTCTTTGGTTCTATCATCCATTCCCAACCCCATTTAATATAATCAGGAATATCAGGTGATTTGGACAGTGAGATCTTCCAAATGAATGCGGTAATGAGCAGAGATCGCTTTCTATGCTGAAATAAAGCACATTGTGATGGTGGTATAGATTCAAGGGACTTTAGGCTTTGGGTAACCATCCATTTCCTTCCATCATTGACTGAATCTGCACCACAGTGTTTGCTCTATATAAGAAATGTAAACGTTCAAGATGAGACAAGTGCTGTAATTGTAACGTGAAACTATTAGGTGTATTTTTAATGTCAGTGAACGTGTCAGTGACCTCAGGATAAGCAGCCAATGCATTCCATGCCGTATTTTTACCTATTCCAAACATCGATGATGTTCCATCACACCCCTTAACTGCATGAAAAAAGATAAGGGCTTCGGAGCTTTCAGGTCCACGTTGTTGACAGATGTGATGGATTGGAAGCTCTTTAAAGGTCTTTCCATATCCAAAGCCTATCCATAACTCTGACATATTCAACCGTTTCAAGTGACATATGGTCAGAACAACCATGTTTGTGTCCACTGTGATGAGGTATGCTTTGGCATGTCCTTGCTCAGCTGCGTTTAGCAAGTGCAACATGATTCTGGTGTCTGCTTCTTCTTGCTGGCTTGGAGACATGGTTGATATGTCACTCGTTCTGTTGCTTAGCACCTGATTATCATTTGTGGTGAACAGTTAATACCTTCAGCCAATTTCACGCTGAGGAGGTTAAATAACTCTTGTTTATTGTTGGAATTTGATAAAAATTTCTGCCATGCCGAACCTTTTGGTATAGGTGTTTTCTCAGTCACTCTAGTTCGATGCCCTGAAGTATCACCTCGTTTGTCCCGGGTTTGTGATTTAAGACTACCATCGTGATATGTGTCCCAGACTGCATCTACTCTTGTGATGCTAGGCGTCATTATACTTTATATAAATAGCAGTAGGTGCATATTTATATATTCCCCGAAAACTGTGGCACGCAGTGGTTTTATAATATGAATAACTGCCGGCATATCGAGTACAAGCACTGATGCCTTCTTGAATGATTGAGAGCGTCCTGTGTCAGGAATACCAGGAAGCCACCCAAGTAGAGCAGATTTCGTTTCTGACAGTAATTATCCCTCGTTAGATAATGAAGGCGGGTCACGCTGGTTCTCGTGTCTGAAGAAGTCATCTATGTCTGCTTGTGGTTATGCTTGCAGATATAGAAATAGCTTCGTGAAGAGAGATGCATTTGCCTTCGCTGTTCCCAACATATTGGTTCCTTTCTTGAGATTTGCAGGCGGCCGGTTGCTGAATGTATATATGGTTGCCCTTGGAATTGTGACTTATAGGTGAGTTGTAGCACTTTGAATTATGTCCCTCACAAAGTCCTTATACATGGTTTCGCCCATCCCCTTGCCTTCCTTCAGGCATGTAGAAAAAACAGGATCCATGACCTCACCGGTATCCAATGTGACGAGTTCCATACCTGTCACTTTAAACGGATTTACAATTGTTCCATCTTGTACTACATTAAGAAGGGCTTTTAATTGCTCAAGAAATTTTGTCTGTTCGGTGGTAGAAGATTCCTGATATTCCTGATTATTTACGGATGAATAATTCGTATTACATTCAAAATCACGTATTTTAGCACTTTAGGTCTTGAAATCTCGATGACCTCCTTCTCGTCTTTCTGACCATACATACGCTTAGGTCAACTATCCGCTTTTATGAATTTTATACTATGCTCGTGTCTCTGATCTAGTGGCATGAAAGAGTACTTTTTTTCACAACGTTGAACGACAAACTGCCCTTTAATAAAAGCTTCATGGACACTTGGATGGGTATGTTGTAAACATTCAGAGAATCGGGCAGCTAGAGTGAATAGTTTTTGTGGCCAAAGACGAAAAACCATGGGCAAATTTCTTCGCTAGAACTCTTAGTAAGTAACCAATTACCCACTCGCTGACCTCTAACGAAACGACAAATTAACAGGAGAAAGCCTCTGATAGTTACCCAGTAATGTACGGTTGGTGATTTGGCCATCATCTCAATACTCCATAATCACGTCAAGAGGCATAGGTACTTCATTATCAACAAATTTTTTCAAATCTACTTCCAGTGCATCATACGCTTTGTGATGACACTCTTTGTTATATGGACATCGTAAATCTTTTCGGATATCTTGCTGGCACAAGCAACACAAAGTCCGATTTTTCATTTTTCTCCCTTTTCCTAAATTCATGTTTATTTTTGTGTTGATATTAAGAAATACACTGTAGTTTTTTTTCTGAAGTAACTGTTCAAAACTTATAAACCAGAAAAAAGCACTAATATATTTTATGCTGCTGTTCTGGTATTATATTACTGAATTATTATATATTATTATATTATTGTAAAGACCATATTATATATTGGTATTATATTATTCATTTATTATTCATATATTTCAAGATTATGTGTTTAATAGAAGGCCATCTATTAAAAAATACAAATACAGATGGCAGCCATATTGGACTTCTAGCAAACAGGCCACCAGAGTGCGCGCACAAGTTGTTTGCGATGGTTTCCGAAAAGCTTAAGACCATAAATTATACTACACCGAATTTCAAAGACTTGGCACAAAGTGCACGATTCTTATGCATTTTCAATAATTCCAACCCAGCTATTCATACTTCTGATTATTCCATTCAAACATTTACACAATATCGAGTGCATTCATTTCGGACCTTTTTGGGTAAACAGGCAAAGACTTATCTTATCCCTGTAAACCAAATGTCGTATTCTATTAATTAATTTATGCTCCAAAATTTTCTAACTGGAAATGTTGTTCTATCTCTTTTTGTTTTCGATTTGCAGTGGCTATCTTCCAAATTTCGCCACTAGGAGACGCTGCTGTCGTTTTCATTAAATCCGGCGTAGTCGCTTTACTATACCATTACCTCACTTGCATAGCTGTAGCTCTCTCCGTTCACAAGTGTTTTCAGGTTAAAAATACTTCCCTTTGCACCCTGTATACTAGAAAAGTATAAATGGATATACCATGAACGTTCTAAGATATATGGAACCTAAATAATAGCAAATATACCTATTTTGTAAATTTGTTATTCCATGTAGGTTTTTAGTTAACCTTTAAAGACATAGTAGGTGTATTAAGAGAGCCACTCAATGGAAACTAGTCGAAAATCCCATAGTATTAATGTGATTATTTCGCATTAAATTAGTCTGTCTTTAACAATTTGACGTTTATTGCTTTTATACTGCTACTGGGCTTTGCATTACCTAAATATATCCTTAAAATGTGTTATATAGGCTTTGAAAGCCGATGGAGCATAGAGTACGCCGTCCCTGCCATTATGTATGTCCAAACCGTCCGTGTCTTTAAGGGTTAATATCTCGGCTAATTACGGACGATTTTTTCCGAAATTCATGATCGACAATGCTTTTATACTTCTGCTACGATAGGTACCTCTACCTCTGCTCAACACTTTTGCTGAAGCCCGTAAATCGAAATTTGATTGTAACGAAAAAATGCGATTTTGTCAAAAACTATGTGACCTAGGGTAATCGCTATAATTTTACTGCAAGGTTTAAATTAATGTCTACTACCTCTAATTTTTTCATAATTTGAGTTTCAATAGATTCGGAATTAGATGGGGGGGGCATATTTTTGCACTACATTTTCTACCATAACTTTGAAAATATAATATCTAAAATTAAATGAAATTTATTTTTGTTTTCAGCGTTACGAAAGTTTTCACACAATACCCCACACGACATACAAAGACAATATTTTTTTTCAAGTAACTTAATTAGCCCCTCTACATTTTTCCTAAATATATTTATGAATATTTCTTAATCTGTAAATATGTGGTCAGTAGTCTTTATTACTTCCGTCAATTTGAACTTTACACGTTGCATAGTTTACGAGTAAAAGGGCTGTGACAGACAGGCGGACAGACACAGGAGTGATCTTATAACGGTTCCGTTTTTACTTTAGAAGTACTGAACCCTAAAAATGAAGTTTCATAATTTATAATATATAAATTCATATATTAAATATAATAAATATCAATTCCAACAAAATCACAAATATTTTTATGAGAAGAAAACATTTACTTCTTGTAATTTAAAGTAAAAAATAACTTAATGCTTTCAAAAACATGCATTTTTACCTTGAATATAATTTCAAAATAAGAATTTTTCAATAAAAAAGTCTTTTAACAATAAAAAAAAATAAATAGAGGAAGTGTTTCTAAAAACAGCTATAAAAATATATAAGTTTATTATTTAAATTCATTCATTTATGCAGTTCTGTGTGGAATATTTCAATTTTTCAGTTTAGTTTTATATAAAAAAATGCCTTTACTATTTTTTATTTGTTTAAAAATAATCTGTTTTAGAAATATAAAAAAATATACAAAAAATAGGAGTATTAAACAAATCTTCTAAAGTTTTAGAAAACTGATTAAATATAAATTAAAAAAAAAAAAAAAAAAAAAAAAAAAAAAAAAAAAAAAAACTAAATGTTCCACGTTTAATTTGTGCTAAGGAAAATAATCATTTTTTTTTTTTATTTCAAGGGGCGTGCATTGAATACAGATGTTTTGTAGTACTTATATTATTACTTTTATTCAAAAATAAACCTTCTAAACACTCCTGTAAACCTAAAGTGTTTGAGTGCCGCATTAATGTTATATAAAAAGAAATGTATAAATAAAATGCACGCCTTCAAACTACCGTTTTAGAGTAAAACACGCAAAAATTCAATTATGATCCATATTCTTAACGATTTCAAGCTTCGCTTTTCTCTTTCATTTTCCCATTATTTTACGTGCGTTGATAGAAAAACAACATTGCAAGAGAAGTAATTGAACCACAGTAAACTTGAAATATACGGAAAATGAATCACTCATTGAAGAATTCCGAGAATGCACAGTTTATGCATTCCTTTATGCGTTCTTTGACGTCACTGTGCTACTTATTTCCACCCCATTCTGTAAAAAAAATCACAGAATTAAGACTGAAAGTAGAAGAAGACAATTATAGATATTTTCTTGACATATGTTTGTAACAAAGATAACGGCAAAGATGTCTTAAATTTTGGTGGCCTAAGAAAATGTTAAGCGACAAATACTCTTTTTTTTCGATAAAATACTTTAATGTTGTTAATTTATTTCCAATTTGAGTGTTTATAAATGATTTTGCTTTCAGATATTATGAAACAAAATATATTTTTATTGCGGACTTCAGTGTTTTTACAATAATCCTTTTTTCTCTGTCCGAATACCAAGAGAAGTAAATTGGTATGTGCTACTTATTTCCACCGCATTCTGTAACAAAAAAAATAAAAAAAAATAAATATAAAATAAAAAATCGCAGTAGTTAAGACTGAAAGTAGAAGAAGACAATAATAGATATTTTCTTGACATATGTTTGTAACAAAAATAACAGGAAAGATGTCTTAAATTTTGGTGGCCTAAGAAAATGTTAAGCGACAAATACTCTTTTTTTTCGATAAAATACTTTAATGCTGTTAATTTATTTCCAATTAGAGTGTTTATAAATGATTTTGCTTTCAGATATTATGAAACAAAATATATTTTTATTGCGGAATTCAGTGTTTTTACAATAATCCTTTTTTCTCTGTCCGAATACCAAGAGAAGTAAATTGGTATGCGCTACTTATTTCCACCGCATTCTGTAACAAAAAAAAAATAAAAATAAATAAATATAAAATAAAAAATCGCAGTAGTTAAGACTGAAAGTAGAAGAAGACAATAATAGATATTTTCTTGACATATGTTTGTAACAAAAATAACAGGAAAGATGTCTTAAATTTTGGTGGCCTAAGAAAATGTTAAGCGACAAATACTCTTTTTTTTCGATAAAATACTTTAATGCTGTTAATTTATTTCCAATTAGAATGTTTATAAATGATTTTGCTTTCAGATATTATGAAACAAAATATATTTTTATTGCGGACTTCAGTGTTTTTACAATAATCCCTTTTTCTCTGTCCGAATACCAAGAGAAGTAAATTGGTATGTGCTACTTATTTCCACCGCATTCTGTAACAAAAAAAAATAAAAAAAAATAAATATAAAATAAAAAATCGCAGTAGTTAAGACTGAAAGTAGAAGAAGACAATAATAGATATTTTCTTGACATATGTTTGTAACAAAAATAACAGGAAAGATGTCTTAAATTTTGGTCTCCTAAGAAAATGTTAAGCGACAAATACTCTTTTTTTCAATAAAACAATTTAATGTTGTTAATTTATTTCGAATTAGAGTGTTTATAAATGATTTTGCTTTAAGATATTATGAAACAAAATATATTTTTATTGCGGACTTCAGTGTTTTTACAATAATCTTTTTTTCTCTGTCCGAATACCAAGAGAAGTAAATTGGTATGTGCTACTTATTTCCAGCGCATTCTGCAACAACAACAAAAAAAAAAAAAAAATAAATAAAAATAAAAAATCGCAGTAGTTAAGACTGAAAGGAAAGGAAGGCATTTACATATATTTTTTTGTCATATGTTTGCAACAAATATAACAACAGAGAGTTTTGATGTCTTGAATTTGGTGTCTTAAGAAAAGGTTCAGTAAAAAATAATCATTTTTTCGATAAATAATTTAATGTTGTTTTTTCGAATTAGAGTGTTTTTAAATGCGTTTGGTTTAAAATAATATGAGACAAAATATATTATTATTGGGTGCTGCAGTGTTTTTACAGTTATTTTTTTTCTCTCAATCCGAGTACGAAAAGAATTAAATTCGTATGTGCTACTTATTTCCATCCCATTCTGTAAAAAAAAAAAAAAAAAAATGCAGTAGTTAAGACTGAAGAAAAAGTAAGGCAATTCCAGATATTTTATTGTCATGTTTGTAACAAAGGCAGCAGCAGAATGTTTTGATGTGTTAAATTTTGGTGTCTTAAGGAAATGTTAAGCAACTAATACTCTTTTTTTCTGTTACAACAATTTAATGTTGTTAATTCATTTCGAATTACAGATTTTTTTTATGATTTTACTTTAAGATATTATGAAAAGAGAAATATTAATAGGGACTTCAGTATTTTTACTAATAAATATTTTTTTCTCTCTATCCAAATGCAAAAAGAAGTAAATTAGAATTGAGTAATTACTTTGAGAGATTTTAATAAAAGTATTGTAAAGTTTAAAATTTAATAAAAATCTTCTTAATACCAATATCATCCAGTAATGCAATATTTTTATCTTAAATGAGATTTTTGATTATATACTGAATGTATTAGCCCCCGATATGCTATTTCATAGAGACAACAATTAAAGTGTCATCACCAAAGAATACACTTACACCTCATTGCTCGATTAAATACTGAAACCCTACTAAATATTTTAAACTTCTAAACATTGCACTTTTTCCATTCTTACACCATCGTATAGGAGGAAAAAAAGGTACTTTTAAGGGGAATTTGTTTGAAAACTGCATCTTCATTTATTTATTTTTTGTAGTTTTTAATGCCATTGCTGTAATGTTGTGAAAATAAGTACTCCCTTTCTCTAGAGAGTAATAATGAAATAGTAGATTGCTATATCTTTTTGTTTCTATTTTCTCATAGCAACTCAAAAAAATAGTAACTAGCGTACGCGCTATGTCAATAATATCATCTATTATAAAAGTGTATATAAAGAATATTTGTGTGATTTATTTTGCCCGCAAATATTTAAGTCACGTGAAAAAGCTGAAATAAAGAAATGTTATTGATCCGTGTGTAATAATATTTTCCAACTTTGAGAAAAATATAAATGAATGATTTCTGATAAAACACGGAGCTAGTATAAACTGTATTTACTGTATTTAACATTCTCTATCAATATGAATGTTAGTAACAATTGAAGGCATATAAATCATTAAATACCTGATTTTTTTTTTTTTTTTTTTTTTTTTTTTTTTTTTGTATGGTTTTTTTAATGACGACGACATCTTTCAAAATGCTGATGACATTCTATAATATTTTAAACTTCTAAACATCGCACATTTTCCATTCTTACACCGTCGTATAGGAGGGAAAATGTACTTTTAAATGGCATTTATTTGAAAACTGCATCTCTCTTTATATATATTTTTGTACTTTTTAATGCCAATACTGTAATGGTGGCAACAGAAGTACTCCCTTTCTGTAGACAGTAATGAGAAAATTGTAGATTGCTATATCTTTTTGTTGCCATTTTCTCATAATTACTAAAAAAAAATAATAAGAGTACGTGCTATGTCAATAATATCGTCTGCTACAAAACGCATTTTAAAGAATATCTGTGTGACTTTTTTTGCCCGCAATTACATAATTCATATAAAAAAGCTGAAATAATAAAACTTTGTTGATTCGTGTGTAATATCAATTTCGAAATTTGAAAAAATACAAAAAAAATGATTTCTGATAACACACGGAGGTATTATAAACTATATTTAATTTTCAGTATACATATGAATGTTAGTAACAAATGAAGGCAACAAGTGAAGGCATATGAATCATTAGATATCCGATTTTTTTTTTTTCGAGTTTGTTTTGCTGTGTGTCTGTATTATTCCGTGATAGTGACACCATATGCATACTTTTTTATAGATGTAGTTTAAGGTGACAGTGGACCTTTATTAGAACAAAAATCGACCCCAAAATCGACTTCTTTTTGTGTGTATTATTGTTCTCCAATTTATTCTATGTCATTCGTGGAAAACCGCATGCAGAGACGAATATACAACCTGTGGACAGAAAGTTCGGTGAATGAATTTTTATTCCAAATATAGTATAGTGCAGCATCAAATACAATTTACTGTCCTTCAAAATAATCTCCATTGATGGTAATACCCTGTTGGGAACGAGTATATAAGTCCTGGTAACTCCTGTAAAACAGTTCTTTCGGAATGGCTTTCAGCTCGGCCGTCACGTTGCGTTGAATGTCGGTGATGTCCGTAAATATTTTTCCCTTCAGGGCTAACTTCAATATGGTGAAGAGGAAGAAGTCTGTAGGTGCCAAATCAGGTGAATAAGGGGGGTGATCAAGTGTCACAACTACCTTCGCGGCCAGAAACTGCCGTACAACCAAGGCGGGCGAACGCGACGGATCCATTGCAGTAAACGCTTCAGAACATCGGCGTAGGCAACAGCACTCAATGTGGTACTCTCAGGGAGGAATTCTTTGTGAATGAGACCATTAGAGTCAAAGAATGCTAAAAGTATTGTCTTTATGCACGATTTCTCTGACCGTACCTTCGTTTTTTTTTTAGGCGACGACGAACTCCACCGTGACGGCCGAGCTGAAAGCCATCCCGAAAGAACTGTTTTACAGGAGTTTCCAGGACTTATATACTCGTTCCCGACAGTGCATTACCATCTATGGAGATTATTTTGAATGACACTAAATTGTATTTGATGCTGTACAATACACTATTTGAAATAAAAAAATTCATTCACCGAACTTTCTGGCCACAGGTTGTATATATTTCGCAAAGTTATATGTTTTTAATTTTATCCACAAACATTTTTTGGCCTTTTGATATACTTTAAATCTGTTTTTTCAATACTGATGTTTCAGTTTTTATGTTCCTTGTTACTTAATTTTTGATCAAAATTCATGAAACTGATAAGGAAGAATCCTCCTACTTAAAAACAAACTGTGTATGCATTTTAAAATTCGACTTCTTTAAGACAATTAAATTTGATTTTTAACTTATTATAAGGCAGAATTTTGATGAAAATTGATGTGGAATTCAGAAAAATATCCCTAAAAAAATTAACTATTTAAGTGATTAAAAAATTGATACACAGATTTGTTTGTAATACAGTTTTAGGGGATTAAAATCCAAAATTGAGGAAATATCTAATAAATTAAGATGCAAGGAGCACTTTAACATTTCGTTTTAAAATTTTAATTTTTTAAAAAGATGTTAAATTTCTAATAAGACTGCAAATTTCTTTTAAAGTGTTCTATATACTTATGGTGAAATGTATATTTTCACAAACTTTCAAATATCTATTATGAAAATTAACAGAAATATTTTTAAACGTCCACCATCCAGTCTCATGACTTGGTTGTAAATTCGGAATTCTTCAGCGGATGCAAAAGGCGAAATTTTATATAAAATAAAAGAATGTATTTTAAGTCTTAAAACAGAAATGTGTTTTGTTCTATCTATATTTATTTTTTTTCCCTCGGGGGAGTGACAGTAAATTTTGAAGAAGCAGGATTCCTGCTAAATGCTTGTTTTTTTATTCTTCTTTCTGGGAAAAGCAACACTAATTAAGAAATAAAGTTTTTTTTCAATAAATAATTTAGCTTTATGATTTTAATGCAATTTTTTGTTAGATTGATTTTAGTTGTTTTCTATATTTAAAAAAGTAATGCCAGTATACATCTAAAGAAATCTTTTTTTTTTTTTTTAAGTTGTTTTTCGTTATTGAAATTTACTTTAATTTGCCTTTGAGAAACATTTGATATTTTCTTATTGTTATTCAAAGATTCTAAAAATCTCTTTTAGAAATATATTTTCGTTTTGCGAAATATACACTTTCAAAACGCTTTCAGATATATATCAGACACATAAGGTCTCCCAATACGTTATTTGAATATTTTCTGCTAAAAAAAAAAAAAAAAAAAAAAAAAAAAAAAAAAAAAAAAAAAACGGTTCTGTGAATGAAATTTTTAAAAGCTAAATGAGTAGATGGGGAATAAATATTTTCAGAAATGATAATTTTAGGGAGAATATATTTATTTGGAAATGGCTTTTCATAAGTATTATATTTTTCCAATTTGAAAAACGTTATATGATTTGAAAATACTTTAAAAAATTATTTTAGAAGATAAATGGCAAAATGATAAAATAAATGTCTTTAATTCATGACGCTTAAATGCATGAAATAATGTAAATGTTAGTATTTGCATCATATATGAAAAATGGTTTTTCTGCCTTAAAAATAATATATATAATTTACTAATTTAATTAATTAATTAAAACGCAATTCCTATTTTTAAGGGTATTTTTCCATTTGTAAGATTACACAATATTTTATTTTTATATTATTTATTTATTTACTGCATTGTAAAGATCTTTTTTGCATTAGGATAAGGTGCCCTATTATCGACGATCAGTCACTTTTAGGCCCTTGGAACTTGTAATTTTCAGTGAAAATCTACAAAATTTGGATTTTAGATAGACTAACTACCCACGCACATAGAAACATAGGCAAATATCGTACACAAAAATTTTAACAATGCGAAAAATTGTTTTTTCAAAAGTATTTAAAAAATGCAAAGGGCATAAAATGGTCCCATAATTCTGCCCAACGAAAAATCCAATACGCAGAGGTTTAATTTATGACTAAATCAAAATTTATTTCAAAATGAATAAGTAATTTAATTTACATTAAAGTAAGGCACAAAGAAATGTACTAATTATCAGTGGATGAATAACATAACGAAACATTAGCCATCCAAACACGCGGGAAAAATGTCTTGAAAAAGCATTCCTAATTTCGTCCCCGGGACGAAAATAAGAAGTGCAAGGGGGATTTAATTGGGACCACGCTATTTACTAATATGACGGAGCTTCAGTTTCCGTAAGATGCACTGAAACGTCCTAAAACGCACTGTATGCTATTGCCAGCATCTTACCAACGTAAAATAAATGCAATAAATAAGAAATAATGTTCCACAAACGGTGTAATAAGAACTCATGTCTTCTAAAAATAGAAAATTCGCCGTCTTTAATTTATGTATGCGTCTTGGCAAACGAAAAATTCAATACTCAACCATTATTATCTTCCGTCCCCTGTGCCTTGCATCATAAATGGTGCCACTTTCGCAGAAGCGAAGAAGTTAAGGGGGACGAAATATGGGCACTTTACCCTATACTCGTATATTACAAGAAATAAATAACTACTATAGAAGAAGAAACATGTAATCTTACCACATTTTTTTAAGAAAAATACACAATCTAGTATTTTTTAGTGAACTTAAAAAATAACACTTCTCTGTACTTATTACTAATAATTAAAAATGGACATGCCATGCATTATATAAAATATTTGAAAAAAAGAACTTTATTTAAGACCAAATAATAATGCAACAACAAAATCTACATTATAAAGCAAAAATGTAAATTAAAAAGCAAATATCTATAAAAATAAAAGATATTTTCTCCCTCTGTGTTTGTGAGTATATGAATGCTCACAATGGCTCGCGAAATCTACCGCACGTAGAAATATGAAACTTTGGATAGTCAAAGGCGGTTTCAGATGCAACTGAGGCACGGATTTTTAATTTTTTAAGCACACTTCCAACGTTCCAACACTTCCGCCTTTAATGTTGTGTGTCGTAAATTGTTAACAATTTGCCCCTTTTTCATCCGATCTTCTTTATGTTTATTTCCTTTCCACATTTAGTTATTACTTTTACCACGTTTTCATCTTAGGGATCTGATCTCAACTATAAGTTGGCCCATTTTGGACCACCTATAATAGCTCAGTAAAAATTGTCCGATTCACTAGATTTTCTTCTAACAAACTTCTTATTCATCCAGCCACTATATAAAGAAATTCTCAGATTTCAGCTAGCACAAATTTTGAATATTACTAGCCTTCTTTTTGCCCTTGGTACAATTACTTTAAAAATGATCCGATTATCAAGCAAAATTCATTAACACTCCAGGGGTACTAGGGTCCTACTTTATAAACTAAAAAAAAAAAAATCATTAATCCAAACCTACCAACCTTTTCGAATTTTAATCTTCTTTTTCGGCGTAAAATTACGTTAAATCACTACAGCCTTAAATTAAAAATCGCGTTACGATTAAAGGTAAGTGGTTAATTTTAAAGTCTGTGCGATTTCATCCGTAAGGTGAATATCGCATTGATATTAAAGGGAATTCGTAAATTTATATGGTGGGGCGCCATTCACCGCTTGGGGGCGCATTCTTTCTCCTAGATCTATGGGCAAACATATTTCAACAGAAATCAGTTTAATCGACTTAGCTTAAGATTTTTTTTACAGATTTTAGTACCACTTTTCACCAAGAGGGTGATTATTCTTGGGCTCTATGAACCAATTACTACAGGGTGTGTCTCATTCAACTTGTTTTTCGATATTCTCTTGCGCAAGCAGAGAACTTCCTGTATACGCTAGCATTAGCAGCAGGGTTTCAGGTTCGTTCGGACGGAGGTTTGTTGCGAATACAATAAATGCTGCCGAAGTCAATGCAACTCAGAAACTAAGTTAATTTAAAAAGTGTATTGATTTCGAATGCAGTGAGTCCCCGAAACTGTTTTCATTTGAAAGATTTTCCGGAGATATAATGTCATACAAACTTGAGTTTAATTTAAGTTTATTTTTACGGTCCAAAGCTGCAACGAATGGTCAGCTAGTTTATTATAAAGCATGAATAACGACGAAGGGTTATTAATAATTATAATACCTAACCAAACATTTGTATTTTACTGTATTTCTAAACTTCGCGATTTAAACCTGGCGCAGTTTTAGTGTTTACACAGGCGTCTGCATAAAAAAAAAAATATTTCATATTCAATTTGTTTGAAAAATGTTTCTCAATGAATTTTTTTTTTATCATTTTTAAAACTTGATATTACAATAAATTTAATTTTCATATAATAATCATATAATATTCGAGTAATTTTCATAAGTTGACATTTTTGAAATTTGTATATGTTCCCAGGATCCAATAAGTCATATTTAGGAAACCTTTCTTCATGCTTTGAGAAACAAAACAGTATTTCTTATTTTACGACAAAAAATCACTGAGATATGATACATTAAACTTTATAAAATTTCAGTGCTTTCTATAAAAAAATCATTTTACTAGCTTTAGGGCGAGGAAGCTGCAAAACTTCACAAATTCGGCGTTTCATAACAAGATGTATTTTGGTCGAAGAAGAATGGAAGTTTTATGACTTTATTTGTTAGTGCAGGGGGAAAAAATATTCAAACTTTAACTTATAGGACTCAGGGATCGCATAAAGCGTTTAAAAGTATATATTTAAAAAATAATTGCGGATTGAAATTAGCGGATTGAAAAATTGGCGGATTGAAAATTTGACCAGCATAATACCAATTTCTACATTATGTTAAAGAATTTGTCAATTATACTGTCCACGTAGGAAAAAAAAAATATATATATTGCATTTCAATATTCTTGAGTATATTATTACATATTATTTAGTTGATTTAGATTATATATTATTTAGTTGAGTTCTTTTAAGTGATATGCATGCATTAATTAAATAAAATTGGTCATGTGAAGCTAAATGAATTATTTTGTACAAAACCTTTAGATATTTTACCAGCATAATACTAATTATAACTTATATTAAAGAATTTGATGTAGAATATTGTCCACGTAGCAAAAAAATGTATGTATTGCGTTTCAATATTTTTGAGTACCCTTTATATTATTTAATTAGTTGTTTTAAGTGATATCCATGCATTAATTAAATAAAATTTATCATGTGAAGCAAATGTGACATATTTTGCACAAACCCTTAGATATTAAAAAATAAACAAATGCACTATTATCTGTATAAAATAATAATTATTAAAGTTCAAATTTTAATTTTCTTGAATGTTTGAATGCGTAAAGATAATCGTTATGAAAATTTAATTACTCTGGGGAGTTTTAATAATAACGTTTGAATTTATCTTTTGAAAAATTATAATTTCACAGATTTGTTTTATAATCACAATGTTTTAAAAACAATGGATTTCTTATGCATAGATACTTATTATGTTTGATATATATTCCTTTATTAAATGATTTCCGTTTGAATAAAGTAATTGATAAATTTGTTAAACAAAAGGAATCCCCACTTTTAAAAAAACTTTTAATTTATATTGTCAAAAAAAGAATGATATTCTCAAGAGAATGTATCAGCTCTTTCCATAAATTATACAAGGGATTATAAATAAAATATTTATTCAAAATGCTTCAATTTTCAAATCATGAGAAATTATCGTTTATTGTCTTTTTAGACATTGATTGGAATGCAAAAAATGAGAGTTTATAACATTTAAGAATTTAGTTGTGTCAAAATAAAAAATGTTTAATATTTAACGCTACTGAGCATTTATACTAAAAGAAAATTATGAATAATTACAAAAAAAAATAAATAATAAAGAAATACTGGTAGTAGAAGCTCATTTATCCAAAATTTAATTAATTATTTTCTT
This sequence comes from Maratus speciosus, assembly GCA_963932465.1. Taxonomy (NCBI): domain Eukaryota; kingdom Metazoa; phylum Arthropoda; class Arachnida; order Araneae; family Salticidae; genus Maratus; species Maratus speciosus. Next base: position 535,866,065 of record OZ010786.1, on the reverse strand, counting down.
TGAGGCAAAACATATAAATCTATATACACATTTTTAAAAACTGGAATCGGTTCCTTTATGCAGTGTGCTAAAAAGCTCTAAATTTGCGATATTATACGTATGTCAGTGCTGCCGCAGTCCACTACTTTTATATTCTACTCGCACCACTATTTCTTAAAATATTTTGTAGTACATTTCACTTACAAGCTTAATAAAGTGTACGCAAAAAATTATGTTTTAAAAAAGGGGTGCGAAATTGAATCAAAATATAGTCGTCTGTGGCATCCCTTAGATAGATTTCATTTTCTGTCTATTAAATTGCCTAATCAGTCTTATGTTTTAAATATAGATAAATCATATATAGAGGTAACATAAAGAGGGGAAACCAAAATCAATCCACCAATATTAAATTTCAATATTTATAAAATATATCCAGTAAAATTGAAAAAAAATGAAAAGAAAAGACCATTTATGACATTTAATATCTTAAAATGTATTTCATTTTATGACACAATTTTAATTGGAATGAAAGACATGAGCATGTTCTTTGATTTCATGTATTTAAAAATTACAAGATGCAGAATTTGCATTTACACGGGGCTCCAAACTGTCAGACATTTGACGAGCAGGAAAATGACATAAACAGATTACGTGCAGGATTACAAAATAAATTTTGTAACTAGAATGAAAATTTTGGTGGCTACTTAGACTTCAGGTTTTAAGGATTAAAAAGATTGTTTCATGTAATGAAATTACGTACGGGAAATTATTTCATTTCTTAAATAAATATTAATGATGATTAATGTTTTTGAAATAACTGTTAATGTTTCTGAAATAACTATTGTCTTTGAAATAACTATTAATATTTTTGAAATTATATAACTTATTCTTATTATTTGCACTTTTTCGTTGTTCAAATGTTACTTTGACATTCTTATGCGCTATATTTATTTTTTAACCATAATTGTATTTTATTGTACAAATCGTAAATGTATATTGTAAGAAATCCTGAAGGCTATTTGAAATCATTTAATATAACATTGAGATTATAAAAACGTAATAAAGAAATATTGAAATGCTTTGTCTCGACTAATGTCCATGAAAAATTTTAAAATATTGCCAATTCAATTTGTAAGAAGACTGTTTTGGCTTAAAATTTTTTGACCGTATATTACGTACAATTCATAACTGATTATAAATATATATATAAACAACATGTCTTATAAAATATGAATAGACAATGCACAAAAATGCTATTATTTAAGTTAGTCATATGACTTCAGACCATCATTCCTGTTATTTTAGAAACAAAATTTATATTATGATAAAGAAAATCCATCATCATATGAATTTTTTTAGCTGATCAAGTATCACGTTGCAAAAGAAAATAGCAAATTATAAATCAAAACTGTAATGCATTAAACAGTGTATTCTTCATTTGTTTATACATACAGTAGAACGCCGATTATCCGAACATGTCGGGGCCGACCATAGTTCGGAAAAGCAAAAGTTCAGATAAATGAACATACAATTTAAGGGATGTTTCTGACTATACTAAAATCTTCACACGTTACCCACGCTTTGGATTTCCCGCACTATTTAATGCTGGCATGTTTAAAAATTGATTTTTGTCTTTTGAATTTTTTTTGTTTACTTTTTTATATCATTTTCTAAACTACAACGAATATAATTTAAGTTAAAAAAAATTTCGTTTGTTTCTCGCTTCGAAGACGACATTCTTTTCAATGCTGCCGCATCTTCTGAAATACGTTAGTTGAATAGAGTAAGCATTATAATAAGTTATTCATCGTTGTCCGGTCATCCAAGGCTATCGTATAGATAGCTGGTGACTTCCCCAACATGGTTTATTAGTGAGAAATTGCAGACTCAGGCATCGGCCGGAGTAGCTCAGTGGTTAGAGCAGCAGTCTTGTATACTGTGGTCCCGGGTTCGATTCCGGGCTCTGGCTAATTTTTCACTCCAGATGGGTGTTTTTTATTTATTGTATGTATGTCTGTAAAATATTTATATATACCTTTAACGGTAAGCATTCTTCTACCTTTCGAGCTATTTCATATCTGTCTTCAAACATTCAAAGGCTTCTTTATGTGATGACTTGGATCATTTTCAGAGCATTCGTTTTCATGTTTTTGAATTTCCATTTCGTGTTGAATCTCATCCACAATCTCATCATCATTCAAAATCTGATATCCAGGTCTAATAGGGTGTTTGGATAATTAGAAGTTCGTATTACAAAAATGTTTTGAGAGGAATAGGCTGTTTGGATAATTGAAAGTTCGGTTAAATAAAGAGAGAAATTGGCTGTTCGGATAATTGGAAGTTCTGTTAACTGGTGTTCCGATAACTGGCGCTCTACTGTATTTCAATTGCTTAGAATTGATATATATTTCTTCTTAAAACAATATAATTTTTTTATTATTTTTGCATTTTTTTTTATTTTCATAAAAAACATATTTTGTCTTTTCGTATATTTTTATTTATCACCTGTATATTTTTATTTATAGATATGTTCATAGATTTACTTTAATGAACTTCAAAATGAAGATTATGCATAAAATGTATTCTGTAGTATAGAATATCAGAAACCGAAAGATTTTTCTACTCTAAGCGTAATAAAAAAAAAGTATTTCAAACTACATAAAGAACCGTCAATTTTTATCAAGATTCTATATTACAAATTTAATATCCCTCATTTTGCGGATTTAATTTATATGCATATTAAAATTGATTCTTCGTTTTTCTTACTATCTTTTAGTAAATGACTCACGATATTTAAATGCTTAAGTATAATATTACACTTTCAGTTCAGTAATTTTATTGAAACCTAAAGTTTTAATATATTCTGAAATCTTTTGATTAAGAAACGTATAAAGGATCCCAATTAGGCACAGTTTTTTAATATCTTCAAGAAAAATGGATACGTCTTTATGCTACAATGAAATATCATGCATTTAATCATTATTGATAATTGAAAATAATCCCCTTTACATAAGGATTCATGCTGCAAAAAGGAATAGATAAATGTGTTGTGAAAATGATATAGGGTGTTATTAAAAAATGACGTATTCAACATTTTTAACATCCTGAAGGTATAGTCATTCAGGGTAACTTTGAACAATGGGGTGTAACTTTGCACCACCTCCTATTTTTCAATATTTTTGACTCCAAAGGACTAAATAAAGTCCAGAACTGATCTCTGTTGGCAAGGTTCTGAACTGGGATTTCTACTTTTTATTTTAGAAAATAAATTAGCAACATTATGCGCTATTAATTGCATTATCTAACCATTTTTGTGAAGTACCGTTTTCAAGCTAATTTTTAATGCTGTTTTGAAGTTGTTGTAATCCAATTAAATTTTCATAGTAAGTAACAATATACTAATTTATCAGACATATTATTGTCTAAATGTTGTAAATGTGATAATATTTTTTGATTATTTATTTATTAATAGTTAATAAAATGTAAAATAAGAAGGCACTAACATTTTATCACATTTTCAGGGTAACTGTGAGCCGGCTCAAAGTTATACTGATGTTTCTAATTTACTGATTATAGGTGCTACTGTCAAAAATTTCCCATATTTGCACGTATATTTTGTATAAATGCCGAAAATGAACCTTAGATATAACATAAAAATATTTTCACAAATATGTGTAAAAAACATACAATTCATTTAAAGGCGTTTTTGGGGGTGGAGCTACTCAAATTTGACATTTAATATATTCGACATTTTATATTCTTGTTTGAATAATACCAGTACTAGTATTTATTACAGTAACTATGGATATATTATTGAGATAAAACATTGAAAATTGTTTTCCATCGCATTTTTATGTTTTATATGAACAATAAACAGTTTTGTTTTTCTAAATTCTCATGGTTCTCTTCTTCCACTTTTCTATGCCTGATATTTGTTGTAATATCATAAATTATACAAATCTTGTGATGTTGGGAAATGTAAAGTCGGAGTCTTTACATATCTGAAAACATTTTTTGGGGTTTAAATTTGTCCTAACTATAATACTTTTTTTTTTAATAATGAATTATTTTAGATAATATTTATCATATGGTGCAAAGTTACCCTAAATGGTTGCGTAACTTTGAACCAGGCGAAAAATTCATTTGTTATTGCTTTTTTCCTTTTTATTCCTTAATTTTTGATAGTCAAACAATAATTTAGGATCATTTCTTCTCTTTTATGCCCCTAGTTGCAACAATATTCTTAAAATAAGAGATGTGGAAATAGAGAAATTGCGAATCAAAGTTACCCTGAATGATTGTACTTATAAGTACCATTAAAATAACGTGTTATAGAATTAATTTAATACATCGATTAGAATTAATACAGTTTAGAATGAGGTATAGATGCATTACTTTTATCTTCTTCCAAAATCATTATTGGTTACACAAAACAAAAATATTTTTAAAAGGATGATTTCTTATCATAGTGTTATGCGGCCACTACAGGCCTCGGAGCGGTCATTTTTATAAACTAAATCAAAACTTTTACAACCACTATTTCCTTAGGAAATTTTTCGTTTTAGAATTATCTTGGAAATGTCACAAGAACCTCCTTCGTTGAAAGCTTTTTGTTGTAATTCGGGTAGTAATCTGCTATAAAAATCATAATAAAAAAATAGTGATTTCTAAAAACTTTTGCAGCTATTACCGTGATATAATATTATATTTTATTTCAGTTAGTGAGCTAGTTGTTCTTAAAATTTAAAAACAATATTAAAGAAAATATTACCTAGTAAGCGAAGCATAATTGTACTATTAAGTTATTAAAGTTTTCCAAGAAGCGTTCAGAGAAATTTAATCAAAGGATGTGTACACAAGAGTAGAGCGAAAAGTTTTTTTCGCAAAATTCACATTGCCTGAGTCATTGTATGGTACCAAACTGGGTTGAACTAATTGTCACCAAATTTCAGCTCCAAATATTGACACCTTGAGGTTCCACACTTCAAGTGAATTTTTGTAATGCCTTTTTAAAAAGTTTTTAATGCCTTTTTATCAAAAAATAATAATTGATTAATTGAATAAATAATTAATTAGTAAATTAATATTAATTACTTACGCTTTCATTAATAAATGGCTTTATTAGAAAGTTGCTGTCAGATATTAGTCCTAGAAAGTCTATTTTGTACATAAATAGCAAATTTATACTTCAAAATCTAATAAATGGCAGTACGCATTCTGATCTACAAACTATGACTGGCACGTAACTTTTATTATGTGAAATGATTCGTTTTTGCAACCGTTGTCTTTGTTTTATGCTTGTCCTTGTTTCAATCACTAATATCTAGACACTATTTTTTTTTTTGGACACGATAACACGGAAGTTTAATTTAAAGTGACCTCAAGTGAAAATAAAACTTTTTGTATTGTTTTTGGATCTCCAGTACAATTGAAAGAGACATTTTTACCACATATATTGATTTAATGAGACATTTCGTATGGATGAAAAATGAAAATTGAATGAAAATTTTAGCAGACGAGTATGTATGTAGCAGTAGGATATGTCGCGTTATGAGAGAAAAACAGGATCAATTAACATTTCTGCAACTCAAAATTTGAAGCTTGTTAGAGAAAGGCAATATAGAAGGGAAAATCAGGAATCTAAAGCAAAGGAATTGCTAAAATGCTTATAAAATATAATATATATAATAATACTTAAATAAGTATTACGGATTTAGAAACAAACACCTTTTAAAGATCTGATTCAGAGTTGGAGGATAACTCTGAAGATGAAGAAGATTACATTTGTCATGAAGTCAAATGTCGGAAATCTAATGTCTATGAAACTCCCTCAACCTGCAAGACAGGCCAAATAATAATATCACTGCCAAATCTAGACGTTTTTAGCAATAGAATGGGAGTTTCGGGGAGGTCAGCTGCTATAATTGTATCATATATACTTCGTGATATAGGGATTGTATACAAAGATACTCCATCCAAAGTTAATGAATGGAGCAAGCTGAGGAGAGAATGTCGATTACACTTTCGGAATAGTTTGTCGTTGCCTATGATGGAACGAACGTCAATGTTGGGACAAAAAATGGCGCAGTTAGGCAGCTTAAAATCTTTGTTGTCCACAAATTACACTGGTTTGTATGCTTATTGCATACTATTGAACTACCTCTACGCCGCCTTTTCCAGAAGATTGACGAAAGTGCATTTGGGCAACACCAAATCTCTGAGAACATCCGAAAACCTTGCTGTGATAAGTTTTGTTTCTATTCCAGTTGCTCTGCGTAAAATTCATAAAAAAGATCTCAGTGCAGATAAAAAATATCTTTTCGATATTTCTAGGCCTGTATCCTCGGGTGAGTGCCTTCCAGATATAGTATACAGAAGTACCGGAACGATTTCCCATTCAAAATGGCTCAATACCGCTAACACAATCCTGCGCCTGTATGTGTCGACTGCCGAAACAACAGAAAATTGTAACGTCCTAGTAGAATATGTCATGAAAATTTACGTGCCATCCTCGTTAGAAATAAAGAAAATCACAGGAGCTACTCATGGAGAACGTCACATTCAGAAAATGATAAAAGGAAGCCCATTCAGGCCAGAAGATTTTAAGTCAATCGTTCACAAAATTTTATTCAGAGGAAATCTTATTTTGCTCACTATGAAAGCAGTCAGTTGGCAATACTGTTAGAAGAATTCGAGAATTTGGGCTCCGAAGAATACTGAAAGCAAGAAATATTGACTGGAAGGGAAAAATACGCCAATTTCTCCTTCCAAATTTAGATTTCGAAACAAAGGACTATTTTGCGATGATTCAATGGGTTAATCCTTTGGAATCACCAGCTACCATGAATCTCAGTGACGAAGGCATAGCATGTATGATCAGAAACGGTTAATAATTTGAAATAGATAAAATCCCTTGTCATTCTTAAGCAGCAGAGAGTCATGTGCGGCTAGTAATACAAGCATCATTGGTAACACGTGAAGCAAAAAGCAGGTATGGGCATATTAACAGTGCAATCAAGTAACGAAAGGAGCTTCAAAGATTGACACAAAAGTTAAATTTTTTCACCCTCGTGTGAAATCCACAATTGAAGAAGGATTAAAGTAAAATGTTTTCCGGTTTCTTTTTAATCTTCAGAACTATTTTAAGTTAGAAAATAAAGCTAATTCAAACATTAAAATTAAATTATAGAAGTTGATTGTTTTAATTTTTGCGTTTACATTCCATTCTTTAGCCCCCTGTGTGGAACCTGAAGACGATTAGTGATTGTGCTGGAATATTTTTTACAGTGTCTTTTTAGCCAAACAGCACTATTTATTGGGTCAGGAAATGTTAAAATAAAATTTAAAAAAATGACTTTTTCACTCCACGCTAGTGTACACTGTAAAAAAATCCGAACAAGTTTCTTGTAGCTGACGGAAAAATAGTTTTCTTTCTCTGTACTATTTTTCTGTCTCCTACTGGAAACATGTTCTGGTTTTTTTACAGAGTATATATCTCTTAAAATAACAAATGTACAGACAGGACAATGTTGGCAACAGCAACGTATGATCGAGGTGTAAAGCACTTTTGTTTAGATGTCAGGAATAAAGTAACTTTGTGTGTACAAAAATATATATATAAGGCTGTGTCTCTTACTACATTATATATTCCAAACGGAAAAGTCAAAACATGTATTAAAATATTTATTTGCTTGAACGATGTTACATAAAAGACATTAAAAGTATATTAAAAATATATATTGACGTGATTCAACACCCTCACCGAATCGTCATCAGAATGTAACATTCTGATGACGACTCAGTGAAAGTGTTGAATCATGCCAATATAGGTTTTTAATATACTTTTAATGTTCTTTGTAACGTCTTTTAAAAAAATAAATAGTTTAATATATGTTTTTACTTTTCCGTTTGGAATATATATTGTGATATGGTTATTAGTGGACGTAATTAACAATTATTACTCTTACTTACCCTTACATTTGAGCACCTTACTGCAATGAAAAACTTATACCAGTGTCAGTTCTTTGTACATTGCAATATTTTGGTGTAAATACCAGAATTAATCAAAACAAATACAATTTTACAAATCAATAAACAAATAAGGATAAAAAGAGGTATATAAATAACATATAAGTAGCAATAAAACTAGGCTAAAATGCATGTTAAATGTGCAGAGAAAGAGTGAGGCCGCGTTAATTGGATAAAAAAAAATTATAATTGTGACAGAGGTGGCATAAAATATTAGAGTAAACGAATTAATTAAAAATAACATTCTCAATTCATTTAACCATCCGTGAAACCTATAGTTAGTACTATGAGAATATTTTAAATAATATCGAAATGAGAAAATGGATTTAGTGCGATCTATGAGAACAAAAATGCCAAAGCAATTTAATGATATGTATAACAAAAAGTAAGCCTTCCATTCGAGATTTTTCCAAGATAATCTTTCTTTTTAATGTTTTGTTATATTGTGTGTCTGCTGTATAGAAAACGTAATTTCAAGATAGTCACAACTGATAACTCGTGTAGACAGAGTATATTCCAGATCTTACCTTATTATAAATTGTATGGAGAAAACTAAAGAAACTTGTTTCTCAGTAGGTACTCTGCAATTAAGCCCAGTTAACTGAATGAATAACCTAATCTAGATTTCAAATGCAATCTCAAAACTATAAAAACTCTGTTTACTCAATAGGAATTCTTAGTAGCTTTGTTACACCCTAAACTGTACTCAAATAAGAATTTCTTACTTTGTAGAAGTTTTTGTGTAGCTAAATTTTAACAAATGTTTCTTTTTTTCTTTTAGAAAATAATTGTTATTATAATACCTACTTATTATTGTTATTATTATTATTATTATTATTATATTATAATAAACCTGACTATTATTGCATCATAGTTGTATTAAACAATTTTCTGTTCAGTTTTAGTGCATTACTATTAAATTAAGTGCAGTTAATAACTACAAAACATTACTAATCGAGTTTTCCAGAAAGTTTTCATAATTCTAGCCTACTGTAAGTTTATTTTTATCTCAAGCTAAAGTTATGTTAGAACTACGAGTTGTATGCCAAATAGCTGAAATGATTTTAAAAGAACCAGATTCAGCACCATCATTTTTTTTTCAATTATAAACTAAGGAATGTAAATACCTATATCAGAAAGCTAATCAACATTTAAAAATGAAAACAATAGTATGTTTTGCAATTTGCTAGGAGTTAAATAATTTTTTTTTCATTTCAATTAAATGAATGTTTTCCATTAGTTAAAAAAAAAAAAAAAACTGTTTTGTGTGAATGAATGCAAAACACGCATAATTTTATCGATTCTTATAATACCTCATCCCGCAAGTGTAAAACAACTTAGTTAAAATAAAACCTTTCTTTACATATTCCTCTACTTCTTAAGGAACATTTTTTTTTTCCATAAAATGTATTCAAAGTACTTAAGGCACTTTAGTTCTATAACATTATTTGGATAATAATAAAAACCTTTGTACATGAAATTCGTACAGTGATAAAAAAAAAAATCCAAATTAAGAAATTTTTTCCTGAAAAAAAAAAAAAAAACTATTTATTTTCTTTTATTCTATTTTTTTTTTTTTTTTTTTTTTTTTTTTTTTTTTTCAGATTGGAAATGTCAAGAATTTAGTTTCAGTTACTAAAATAAAGTAATAATTATAAAAAAATTATTCATTTATATAAAAAAGCCTTGCCATCCATATTATATGTAAATGAATTAAATTACCTTAAATAATATTTCATTATGAATACATATTTTAGAATTGTAGAAATTAATTCTTCTCGGAATTTTTAATTATTTTCTCTTTCAAAAAAATGTCCTTCTATAAAAAGAAATAATTTTTTTGGTTTCCTAAAGAATAATAGTGCAGCAAAATTATTTCCGGAATTTGTCATTTTAGCACTAAATAAGAATGTATTTCATTTTAAGCCTATCAATGTTTTTATATTTCAGCAAAATAAAAACATTATTCTGAAATAGTTAAATAAAATGCTAAAACTAATTATTTAAAAAAAAAGAACTTGCAAAGTCAGAATTTTACTTATGAACACAGTTCGTTAATATAACTATTGTTTTATTTCACTCTTGGTAGAAAAATTAAAAAAGTCCTCTTTAATATATTCTATTCCATTTTTTGCATAACTGAATATTAATTCTTCATTTCTATTTATCCTACTGTTAATTTCTTCATGTTTTAATCATATCTTTTTGTATGGTTTTACTTTTCCATTTAATTTATAATTAAATAAAAGGAATTCTTTTTCTTTTAAAAACGACATTTTTATGTACCTTTAATTTATAGTAATTACACACAGTATTTTTTAAAAAAAATTACTACTGATATGGAGTTGATAGTTATTAAATTACACTTATTTCAATATTCTGGTTGTACAGTACATTCTTTAAGAGATTTGTAAAAAAGTGAAAAATAGACATAAAGTTAAAAAATATAATAATTTAATTGGATGTATAACTACGTCCCAGTCTTGGGACCCTGGTCAAAAAAGGGATTTCAGTAATTGAAAATATAAATTTCAAATTACGATCCAATTATATATATTAACCGAAACTATTAAATATTCCATATAATACCATATCTGACCATATCTGTTGCCTGAACGGCTGTCGGGACAGTCGTACATGGTGTTTCTCAATGAGGTCTTAACCGAGTTCCTTGATGACATACCATTAGCGGTAATACAGGGACTTTGGTTCCAGTATGATGGAGCTCCGGCGCATTTCTGTGCTCCTGTACGTGGTTGGCTGGATATGGAATATCCCGGTCGCTGGATCGGACGTGAGGTCCGGTTCTGTAGCCGCCACGTTCGCCAGATCTTACACCGTTGGATTTTTTCCTATGGGGGCATCTCAAGAAACTGGTGTGCACTGCAAAAGATTCTCCGTAAATCAAAATTTAAAATAATTACTATATAGTGAGTTCACGCAAACGAAGATTAATAGTTCTAAACTTAATTATCGTACTCATACAAGATATAATCCAGATGAATACACTTTCTTATTTAGGGTCAAATTGGTTCTGTATTTTGAACCTTAATCGTGATTAGAAATTTTAGATTATTTATAAATGCAAAAAAAAAACTTATTGCGAATGGTCGATTACTATAGAAAACAACATAAAACTCAAAACAGTGGTTTAGGCTCTTTTCAATTCGATAGTTGCTTCTTATTCATATTCTTTGTCGTTGTTAAAGTGAAACATTTATTTTATTAAGATATCCCGATGTACATTAATTCAATTTATCAATTTTTGGAAAGTAATTTTAATTTATATAATATAATTTATATAATATGTGAGGTGCTCACAACTATAGTAGACCAAGTCCATAAAAATTATATAGTACATATAGAACGTGTATAAAATATGTTTTATTCACTCCACAGTGAACCAATTCAGTAAAGAGATGTCATATATGAGAAAGTATGTAAAAACAGACTTGGTTCACTGTGACAGTGGACCTTCTAAATGAACTATGTCTTTTTTTTGTCAAAATTGAGTGTGTCTACTATGGTTGTGATCCCCTCACATATAATCTACAATAAAAAAAACAAATAACTAAACAAGCTTTAAGGGAAATGTATAGTTAATATGATGTTTTAAATAAATTTTCAATATTTATTCATTAAATAAAAATAATGCGTTTTATTTCGTTCAACTTTTAAACATTTCATCAAAAATAAATTGCACTCTATATGTAAATCTTTAAAATATACATTCACAAGTTAAAGGCTTTAATTATTGCCAAATATTTGATTTAACGTAGGTAAAATGCAAACTATATGCATCAAAAAACTTTGCAGTATTTCTCAGAATTATTTGTAATAATTCTAATTTAGTACAGAAGACTAAGGTTCATATTTCCATGTTTCAAGATTAAAAACATTTATTTAAGTAAATCAACAACTACAAAAATATAAGAAAAATGTATTTCGTACTTTGTTAAATATAAAAATTTGAATTTATTATTAATTAATATTTATTTTTAAATGAAATAGTCTGTGAAATTATGAAAATAAAATAATGCATAAATATATTTTTAATTAATTATACAATGGATTCTTCATCACTAATGCAACATACAGATAAACTAAATATAATGTTTTAATCCTTCATATTTTCAGTTTTCACATTTCATAATATAAACAAATCATTTTTAGTATAATAAATTTAAGCAAAATTTATAAATATGTCTGTTATCTATAATGAACAAAAAAATATTTTATCATAATAAGTGGAAATATAAAATATTAGCACATTTTTTATTTAACTGAATATACATTAATATAATTTATAATGCATTAGTTTCCATATAATACGAAAAAAAATAATATGTAAATATATTTTAATCTAAAATATTATTATGTATTGAAACGCAAAAATAAATACTTATAAATATATTTCTAACTTATATTTCTGTAACATATAATATATACTTTTAAAAATCTTAACGCAGTTTTCTGAACTGGGAAGGGGGATGTAATTTCAATTCTTTCTTTAAATAAATTTCCATCAAGTTGTGGGAGTTATTCTATTATGGTGCGTACGTTATTGTAAAATTTATTTTTAAATTATCCACTTATTTTCCTGTTACTCTCAAAGGACGCTAAGTCATTGAAAAGCATTTTGAAGATGTTTAAGGACGTTTATGTATATGAAAGAAAAATAACCGTTTTACGGTCGAATATATGCAAATCAAGTAATTAAGAATTCTTTATTTCATATTTGAAATTTCACGGGTGTTATATGTTATTATTTTATATAAATAAACATTGTCATGGCAAAATATTCCTCAGTCTAATAACTGTGGATATATAATTGCATTGCCTGCAGCTATGATTATCCGGGCGCAAACCAAATTGGTAAATGACGAATTGCATTAGTTGCCATAGTTGCCATAGTTCCAGAAATTATATGCATATAAAATGACATGAAATTCCAATACCTATTGTGATACTGATCATATTAATGGATATATACACGAAGATTACCGGAATTCAGGTTACCTTATATAATATGATGTATTAAATTTAACGCAAACATTTTTCATTATTTGTGGATGTAAATCTAATTATGCTTATTTTTTTAATAAGTAATATCACTTTACAATTATTTAGTTCTATATCTATAATTGTTCACATTTAGTTGAGAATTTATAAAGGCATTGCTAATTAATAATACAATATATATTAATAATAACTAATATCCACTGAGTGTATAAATGTATCAGGATATCATATATAAAGCAAATTTTGTATAAAAATTTCTATTTAAGTTATAAACAATCAAACCTCTATACCTCACAATCAAAGCGATAGGCTCAAATACTTTAGTTACGATAGCCGAAACAAACAAACAACAACAACAACAACAAACTTACCTATAATTCTCGGAGAAGCGAAATGGGTAAATAACGTCAGAGGAACGAACACCAAAAACACAAAAAGTACAGAAAGGTGCTGAAAAACTCTTATATTTCTTAAAAGAAATTTCTGTTACGTGAAGACCTTTCTTATTTGTCGTTTTCAGAAACAGCAGGATCGTTTTCTTGTGCTTATAAATGTCTTTTTTATCATCAATCATACTCACATTAGTACAGAAGACAAATTTCGTGAAAATCATTTCAGACTTTTTTGATATCAACCGGATACCGAAAATGTGTTTCTCGTATAATATGTGAGATAAAAGTATCCATGTACAGTCTTTGAAAAAAAAAGTAAACACCCCTACTAACCCCGCCACTAATTATAATAGAAGAAAGTTACTGGTGCCAAATGATTGAAAATAAAGTCTACTTTTAAAACATGGATATAAAATTTTTATCTTCAAATCAAAACCAGATAAAAACTTTTTTTAATATCAACAACCACTTTTGACAATATATTTTAAATCTTAGTTTCAAACTATACCTAGAAACGAAAATTGAATTCTTTTGGATGATAAGTTTTTGAATTATAATTATTCAGAATTTCGAACGTCTAATCATAAGTTCCATTTTCATATTTTTATTAATAACACCTTAAATTCTTATTCTAATGTGATAATATTTTGTGGGTTATAATACTAAAATTGCCTAAACATATATGCATTGAATTTGTAGTTTAAAAAAAATATCCTATGAATAATGAAATTAATGTTCGAAAAATATGAATTGCAACCTACATTTTTTTTTCTTTTTTGTATTTATTATGTCCTGCTTTAAGCGAAATTTTTATTTCAAATTTTTCTTCCAGTAATTTTTGAATTATGTTTGAAAATTCAAAATTGTTTAAGTTATATGCTGCCTATGTTGCCTATGATGTACAGAAAAGCATATTTTGAATATATATATATATATATATATTACGCATTTTATTGAAACATCTGTGCTGCCAATAGTCATTACACATTAAGCGAGTGAAATTGTCTTTTTGGCAAGAAATAAAACATTAATAAAAGTGACATTGTCTTTCCATAGCACTTCAACAATCGAGCACCGAACTTAGTTTGAATACAACCCCTAATATGCGCTCATTTTAATTTTTTTTTCTTTTAAACTAATCGTACGAATTCTATGAAAATTTGTTTTTATGCTAAATGAATGGTGTAGTATTTATTTATGGTGTTAAACTTGGGTATTGCTATTGAAGAAAGAACATAAAGTTTGTGATTGTTTTGATACGTAGATGGCCCAGTAAGCAAACTTTACATACATCATTTAACAGCAGGCTTTATTTCCAATCCTTTGGTACTAGTAACGTTCTTCTAGAATAATGTGTTGCAGAATTAATAGGAGGTGTTTAATGTTTTTTTTTAAAACGCACATATTCAAATATTTAGTACTTTTAGTAAAAGAAGAGTGTGAAATCTTTAAAATTTTTCACAATATAAACATTTTTATGCGTTTAAATGCCGCAGAATATATATAAAAAAAATTAGAAAGGCAATATTGTAATTGGAGTTACCTTACAGCTAGGTAGTTTTGAATATATGGAATGTATTCATTTAAAAAAGCACGCTGTATTTATTAAAGGTTTATTTTTTCTTTAAAAAAACATTTTGTTTATATGATATTTAACATATTTAATCATAAATTTTGGAGAAACTACGTTTGGACACTTAACTTTTATTATATATAACTTCAGAGTTAAAAGTATGTTAAAAACGTATTCTAAACTTTCAGTAATAAAGTATTCGAAAGATATTTTTTAAGTAAAGTTTATTAAAGGGCATTCTTTTTGAAAAACCCTTAATGAACTTTCGCTTTTATCAAGTTTCAAATTTGCAAATACTAAACCTCCCAAGATACAAATTTATTTTAATATTCCATATTAAAACTACTTCCTTTTTCTTACTACTTTGCTATCTTTTTAATATATGGTTCACTGAATTTAAATGATGTACCATAAAATTAGTTTTACGCTTCATCAGTTTATCCGTGAAAAGCGGAGATTTTCTATTGCTTATATTTTGATACATTAACAAATAGTAGAAGATAAAGTTCTATAATGATTTTATGTGATACGAAAAAATATTATTAAAAAATGAATTACACATTTCAGCTATTTTCGACTGATTAAAATAACATAATGTTAAACTGATTAAAATAACATTTTAATAATTAATTTCATAAAAAAATATTTCTATTTTATATGTTTAGATGAGTCGTATAACTGATACATTCACTGACATTCCTTAAGAATTCAATCTATTTTTTTCAACCCACACAATATTTGGAAATATCCCGTATATATTACAGAATAACCAAACTGTATAATAATGAAACATTTTTTTATTAAATAAGTAAAAGTTGAAATATTGATATATTATTAAAATTATTTTATCTCCTTGTTCACCACAAACGACACATTTGCATCGAGTATTGATAAATTATTAATTTATATCTCAAATTTCGGTTTAGGGAACATTTTGTTAAAGACTTTCAAAATATATTCTAAAAGTTATTCCCCAAAGCTATATGATGTCTATAAAATTTTCAGTGTTTTTAGGTAGATTTCTTATGAAACACTACCTATTGGGATCGTTCCTATGTTGGAATTTCTGACCATTTTTTGCCGATCTACACCGATCATGACCCCTAGGACCCAAAACCACCCTCAGTAAAAAACTTTATATCTATATCTATATCTATATCTATATCTATATCTATATATATATATATATATATCACTTTCTTCTGGATACGATAACTTCCACTATCTATCTATCTATCTATGTATCACTTTCTTCTGTATACAATAATTGCACAAATCTCTTCCAAACTCATACATAAAATCAAAGGGCATAAAATCTCGGTCAAGTTCGTTTATAGGCAAAATCGGTCCAAGGGGATGGAAATAGGGAGGGGGTTTGTGAAAACCGAAAAAAACCCCATAACATCTTAATTTTTGTACATATCAAATCAGTTTAAAGTTTTTATTACTTCTAAAAATAGGGCCAAAAATTTATGTATCGCAGATAGTTCATCAAATTAAAAATGGTATCAAGGGGCGCAAAAATAGGGTTTTTGGGAGAAAAAAATTCATAACTTCGTCAATTCTCAAGATATCAAACCAAATTAATTTTATTATATATGTCCGTAATATTATCTACAACTTTTATATTCACAAGTTTTTGATAGGACCAAGTCGAACCAAAAAAATAAATAAATAAATAAAATAAAAACGAAAATAAAAAAGGTGGTTTGAAGAAGATAAATTTCCATAACTACGTAAATTCACAAGATATTAAATCCCTATGAATTTATCATGTATCTTCTTAATATTGTCTACAACATTTATATAGACAAGTTTTTGATAGGAACAATTCTTACAGCAAAAACAAATTAAAAATACATAGCGGTTGAAAAAAAAAATAATGTTATTAAGGGTGTACTCAAATTCAAACTGCTTATTTTCTTACTCTTTTTTAAATTCATTTTTGCTCTCAAACGCATCCAATTGGCAAATTCTCTTATTCAGAAACTATATAATGTACCGAAGGATCGATTTTTTAATAGAGGCAGAATATATTTCAAAAAAAGATGTCAAAGTGGGCATTATGTGCAGAATTTCCAGAAGCGATTGTGTTAGAAACGAAAAATATTACCCTACTGAGAAAATAATTGTTTATTAATCAAGTTTTAATTAATTCAACGAGAAATAAAAACACAGGTCGCGTATAAATATTTTCAAAAATCATGTCAGCAAGTTTCATATTTTTTCTATTAAAAATGAATCTGAAAATGTACCAGAAAATTTCGAGTTGTAGAGCATGGAAAGGTATTTTTTTTTTAAATACCACCTTAATATGATTCTAATAAAACCAGCTATTATATAAAAATGAAATAAAAACTTGTCAAAAGCGGCCAGATAAAATTGTTAGTGGATATATAGCTAATCATGATTTAGTTTTTGTTGGTGAAATTAGCAAACTTAAATTCGAAATCTACCTCTGCCTGAAGGCCGGGCCGGCACAGATTTTTGTAAAAAAAATAGCATACTGTTTTCATTATAAATTTTGCAACAAATTATACATTTTTGACAGATAATTTTCAGAACCACATAAATATCGACCATAGCTTATAAACAGCTGTTGTAGATATCTGTACGATTTTATATAATTTACGTATTAGTTTATATGAACTGAGACATGTAACTTATGAACATTAGTTAGTCATACTGTGTTCAGCCTCGAACTGCTGAATTCTCAAAGTATTTGCCAGAAAAATTGAATATTATGTCTCCCCGTTGATAATAAATAAGGTTTTTATTCATCGAATTTGATTATGTAACAAAATGGCACTATGGTGCGAATGTGCATATAAATATTTATTGTATGGAAGCAAAAAATTTTGTATACCTAAAATGATAATAAAATATGTATCTTTGCGATTTTACAAAATTACCATTCAGAATATGTATTGAGTAAAATGGCTCAGATATTTTTCTTAATAATTTTATCATTGGTACTGCATATTACAACATATTATAAGGTTTTAATATTACTGCATATTACGTTTAAATATTTGAAGATTGAGTCACATGAAAATAAGATATTTTTTTATTGAATTGCTATAACTGCAGTTTTTTTTAATTATTCTACATGGCAGTGCATGCACAACCTAGCAATTTCTCTTGTCAGAAAACATGAGCATACATTTAAACAAAGCAAATAACATATAAATAACCGATATGTGAGAGAAAGCAGCAAGTTCAAAGCATCTGCGATCCGTCAAATCCATTTCTGCAAATCATTTTCCCCCACCCTTCCGTGTGAATTTATATATATTGATTATTTTCTAAAGACATAGTCGGCGGGAGGTAATCTTTTGTTACGGATATCGTGCTAACGGAGGAACTGGTAGGCCTTTTCTGGGAGGCTAAAAATGCTGCGAAAAACATTTTTCACGTCTGATGGAATGTGAAAACGGTTAACAACTAATAATTTTACTCTTCCAAGCCGTTAAATCCTTCTATCTAAAAAGAACAGTAAGGATTTGGAAATGGACCAATGAAAATCTGCGTGGATACCATGAAACTCATCTGATTGGTGAGATATTTCTGTCTTTTCTTAGTGGGAATTGCGCTTGGCGAAAACCATGAAAATAGAGAAATTAGATAGAATGAGCGGGGAAAGGATTTTCTGCATTTAGATTGGCTTCTGTTTTGGGTTTTTTTAGGGGTCGATGACCGAAGGGAATTTTACAGAAAGAAGATAATTTCCCTTAACTAGTGAGAAAGGGGGGCCAGGCATATGCGCTTTGAATCTAATAATTGAATGTATATAAAATAAGGGATCGCGTGTCGATTCAGACTGGAAACGCGAAATAATTACGTCCGGGGTTGATTAAAAAATAGGTATAGCTTCACGCTACCGAACGGAATCACGAAGGGATTACGCGGGTATTTGATGAGAGTTGAGAAAAGTGGGCAGAGCCCCCTAGTTGTATATAAATTAAAGTGTATACTTTCAAAATGTTCCCAATTTGTCTCTGTCATTTACGAACTGAAATAAATGAATGATCATTAATCATTTTTTAGCTGTGTATCTGAACTCTAACAATTCTGCAGCTAAGTGTCCAGCCTATCTGACCATATTACAGTCAAGCTAAGACTAAATTACGTTTATGTAACAACAACAACAACAAAAAAAAAAACAATTGAATGACTTTACATTTTGCTGCAATTTTTTGAAATGTGTTGTAGCGTCCTTGCACTGTTAAAATTCTACAGTAAACTGTTCAATCATTCTACCGTTTTTATAGAAAACGGTACCTTATCGTGGCATACTATGCATGACCGTAATTTAACATTATTCTAAACACAATACAGTAGACTCCCTCAAATCCCCACAACTTGGTACAAGAGATTATGCGGATTTTAGAATTTTGCAGATTTCTGGTCGTTGGCTTTGTTTAAATTTGTTTAAGCAGAATAATTTGAATGTAATAATGCAAAATAATTAAGCAAAGTAAGAAACTAAAATGATAAAAAGTAAGATAATCTTAGAAATGATTAAATTATTAAAAGTTAAGATAAATGTAAATAATTCATAATGCATAATTAAATATGTATAATAAAGATGAGATACATTTTCTTTGAGTTATTCAATGGGACATTCCTCATAAATGTACCCTACTAATTCACATCAAAATCATAAATTAAGAAAATTTTATTTCAAGTTTAGCAAGTTTTAATAGCCAAAAAATTTGATTAATACAAAAATATATTTGGTAAGTGGATTGTGATTACCAGTGATATCCATATTCCTTGATTTTTTTTAAAGATAAATGCACACTTCCTTGAATACAATTAACGAGTTCTGTCATATTATCAAGATTTACATATTAAAATACATACGGAATGATATGAAATTCAAATGTTCTGTAATTTTGCCCTACATCTGGACTGAAAGTCTCAATGTTTACATCTGAGATGATGTGCAGATTTTAGGCGTTGGCGGATTTCAAGGTTAGGGATTTGAGGGACTCTATTCTGAACATACTAATTCCTATACATTAATGTTAAATTACAGTTATAAAACACTTTAAAAATGAATGTTTGCAAAGTTTCTTGTAAATTTTTAACAGTGTTTAAAATGTATAAATCTGCACCCCTTGTGTATGTATTTGTTGCCGCGCTTTATCGTTTGCAGCTCCTACATTATGAATCGCAAAATAATCGACAAATCGAGATAATATAAATAGATGCAAAAAGTGCATTGCTTTTGTGAAAGCAATACTATTTTGAAAAGCGTAGAATTAAAAAATGTGACATTTTGAAATTTTCTCGTCAAAAATGTTGTAGATTGTTACAATTGTAATTTTCGAATGCTATTTTTTTCATCACATATAAAAATACAGATGTATTTTTAATTAATGCCTAAAGCTCATAATAATATTCAGAGATCTCTACCGTATGCATTATTGTTATAAAACATCTTGCTTCATTTATGTGATTTAACTTTCTTTTAAACCATTTTTTATGCAATAATAATAATACGATTTTATTTTTAATAGATAACTTAAGTATCCGTCATTTCTTATAACAAATAACATGCATATTTATCCATGCGTCATACAATACATTTAAGCAAAACGTGCTTTTTTCCACATCAAGAATAACTCAATGTAAAAGCAAAAATTGTGCCAAGATATTTGAAGCCAATCATGAGCAAAATTGTATTCTGCTTCTATCTAAAGATAATAAAGTGTTAGAAATATTACACATGTTATATTCTTATTTATAAATGGAATACATTAGAAACATAGAAAATTTATTTTGTAAATATGTAGTAATAATTAGTTAAATTAGGCTGTGTTTCAAATCTATCAAACTAAATTGAATAGATAAACTTTATGGTGTGCCACTTCTGTCATTTTATGTCATTTTACTTTTGCTTTATTTTTCTTTCTTCAGATATGTTAGAGAAAAAAAAATATATTTTTTTTAATTGCAAGAATAAAAAGATGTGAAGCCTAAGATTTACAATTTGAAGACAATCCATGCATATTTATTAAAGAATAAAAATTCTTGAGTTTTTGGTCTGTTTAAAGGTACACTCACAAGAATTTCTGTAATCGGGGATACCAAATTACGTAATAAATCGACTTTCATATATTTTTTTCCTCATGTGCGATAAAATTTTCCTTTGAGATAATTTCAAGACTCTAGGTCAACTAGAAGTTTATGCCTTGAAACTATTGCTATCAACTTGAAGCATTATTGTAAAAAGCTACAGTCTATTTCTCGTTGACCTATAATCTTGAAAATTCATACGAAGGAAAGTATTACAGTAAAGTGAAAAATCTGAAAATCTATAATTTGTATAATGCCTACTTTATACTTAACAACATAATCGCGATTTATAGAAACATTGTTTTAAGTTCTGTTTTATACAATAAACTCAAAATGTTTGCACAACAATAGTACCATGTACCGTATTATTTGATATTACGTTCAACATGATTACCGTATCCGTTCTTGATATAAACGCTCTTGGCATACATACGGACAGGAAAGTGTAACTGTACGTTTTTTTTCTCATTATTTGAGGCATGGAAACTTAAAAGCGTAGATAAATTTAAGTTATAAATAATATTTTATGTGGTTATATTGCTAACAAATTTCAACTATGAGATTCATTTTAAAATATATATTATATGTTCTTTATTTAGTAAAATATTGATAATATTACATGAAAAAAATATTTTAGGATGATTTCAAACACTCTATTTTTTTTAAAATCAACATTGCGTTTTAAAAACAAAATAAATGTTTATGCATACACCTGACTTTTTAGTAATGCTGTAGCCGTGAACTCTTAAATTCTGTTACAAAATAGGAACGTCGAATAAGTCTAACTGTGGAATAAAATATTTCTAACTGTAGAAAATGCTTTCCGTTACTATTATATATGTAATTCGATTTATATCCTAAAATTAAGATATCCAAAAAAGAAGATCCATTAGTAATGAGAAAGCAGTAATAAAATTTCCAGTAAAATATCCAGAAATTTTGTTATTTATTTTCAAAACGAAGTGACGTATTTGTATAAATAAACCACAATTAATTATTAAAATATTCTCTGATGAAGAGTTTAGAAAAGCTTGCAAGTACTAAGACGTTTTAAATAAAATGCATATTTTTAAGTTATAACATCTCTTTTATTACAGTTTAGTCAACTTTTAAGTAAAACAATGACACATGTTAAAGTTCATACAATATATTTCAATGACTTTTAGTTTTAGTTCCAGAAAAAATCTTTTCAAAAAAAAATTATTATGAAAAAAAGAAAATTATGAACACAATCTCTATTTATTCATATAAAAGGGTTTTGTCAAACACATTTCTTTACATTAACATTTGATACGTGGAAGTATTATAAGACATATAAAATTTTTCATAATCAATGTTAAGTTACTTTAGTCCACATTGTTATATTAATTTTAAAAAAAATATTTTTAGCCAAAGTACTTTTTATTTATTTTAATTGCAATTCCAATGTATAAATAAAGTCATTCTCATTTAATTACATTTATATTCTTATCGCACAAAGAACTTTATTTTGCGCTTGGTGTAATAAGTTTCTTCTGTATTTTCTCGGTATATTTCTGTTTTTAACTTACGTAAATTACAAGTATTATTATTGCTGTTATTGTACTTATTATTTAAAAAAACTGAAGGATTGGCATCAGATATTTCTATTCATTTTTATGAAAATACTATATAATAGTAAGCAAGTAATGACACACATAATGCGTATGTATTAGTTATATTTGTATATTACTAGGGGGCACCCCCCCCCCTGCTCGCTACGCTCACCAATTCCCTGCATAATATCTTCGCGATTCCATTCGGCATCGCGAAGAGATTCCTATTTTTCTAGCTAACCCCAGATTATTGTTTGTGCTTAAAAATAATGTAAATAGTTCAATTAAGCTCTATTAATAAGCTAATATTAGTTTGTGGTGCATTGAAATATCTCAATTTGTTGATCCCCTGCAAGCAAGTAAACCCTATTATATTTAAATGACAGTCTATGGAAATATGGTGAAATACTGGAAATAGCGCCAAGTTGGTGTCACATTTGGTGACTAATTTTTGTCGCCAAATTTGGTGATATATCGCCATGTTGGCAATAAACTTGGCGACGTTTGGCAACAGAACCGGGACACTCATCTTGGTAACCTACCTTATAGCGTCATAAAGATCTAACCAACCAGATGCATTTCGCGGTATCTACGCAGATTTTCATTGGTCTATTTCCAAAGCGTTACTTTTTTTTATGTATAGAAGGAAAATAAAATATCTTATGAATCTAAAACTTCGCAGTATATTAGGTTAGTAAGAAAATCTTGCAACACCTTTTTTTTTTAATTAAAATATAATTTCTAATGACAAAGTTCGAAAATATTCAAGAGCAGTAAATGCAAGACTAGTCTAGAACCTTCCATGCCGCAGGGTATAAAAACGATTCAGTTGTTTCTTGCAGGCAGTATGTGCAACTATGGATCCAGGGGCACTTCGAGGGATTGCTTATTACGGAAGGGCATTCTGCAAGAAACCCAGAGCTAATATGTGCAGTACGTTCAAGGTTAATGTAGTTCATAATTCATCGGTACCTCGTTTGTATCAGCATTTCTTTCTGGTGATATATCTTTTGGAGTCGAACCAGAGTCCGGCAGAAAATGAAGTGTCGATGACGAAGGAATGTGATATAGATGTTATAGAGTTACGGATGCCGATGAAGCCTCCATTACCGTATAATCATTTGTTGTTAAAATAAAAGGTTTTTCTTTTTACATATGATGTGTGTTGCTAGACTTTCTTATCAACTTAATACTAAAGCTACCCTGATAAAAAGCTAACAGGATAAACAACCCCTGTTGCTGCACTTCACAAGCTGAGTGCAAGCCGATTATCACATATATATTACAAATGAATGACACACAATTACAAGGACGTCACATTTTATTTTACTTCATTTAAAACAACTTCAAACACTCAATCAATTGTACATTCCATTTTTCCTGTACAATTTTACAATCGGGTAGTTTACAAATTACAAAGCAACAATTTTTAGAAATTAAGATTTTAATACATATATCATTAGAAATTTAAATTTTAATAATTTATTATTTTATATATTTTTAATTGAACAATATAGTTAAACTTTAAATAAAAATATCGTTTATATAAAATAGCAAAATCTATTCAATTTTTGCAGAATGTATTTAAATATGTCTAAATTTCATTAGTGCAGTATATTCCGAATTTTTCAATTTTAATTTAAAAGAAAATTAATATATCTAGTCTTATTTAGGTAAATCAACGAACTACAAAACATAACACAAATATTTTTTTTTTCTGTTTAGTTTAGATATGGAAATTATACAACATATTCTAATGAGAATAAAATGAAAATATAGAAAATTTCAAAAGGCAAACATAGTATAAAATTTTGAAAACAAGCTATTTTTTAAATAACTTATCTATAGAATTTATGCATGATAATGCAAAAGGTACATTTTTTTCCCAATTAGTATATCCAGGTTATTACATTTTTTTTTTTTTTTTTTTTTTTTTTTTTTGCTATTTTCATTGCTTTTCTACGTTACATAAATTTTAAAAAAGTTTATTAAAAAGCTATTTGTAACGAAGCTCGTTATGTATAACGAAAATGCTTTTATTGAGATAATAAAGAGAAAAAATACTAGTTCTGTATATTTTTTAACGATAACGAATGTATTTTATTAGCTTAAATATTAAAGTTTTTGCGAAGCGTAAACATAGTAATATGTGCATAATTTTTAGATTAAAGTTTGCATAATTATATATAATGTAGCTCTCAAACTTTTTAGTAAATGATTTTATGTTGTTATTATGACACATAATGCATTATATATGTTTATATTAAATTTAATTGTTATGATAATACCAAAATATAAACCCAAGGTATAATAGAAATTCCAAGTGTTTCAGAAGCTTTTAAAAGTGAAATAATATCTGGAGAATTTAATAAAAAATGAAAGTTATTGTATTAATTTATTATCACTATAATTGAAAAAATAAAATCAAACGTGATGTAAATCATTACGCAGTGCTGACACCAGCAACTGTGTAAAAATATACCAGGAAAAAAAATCATTACGACAAAAATAACTAAGTTTTCTTAAATATAAAACATCGAATATAGAATTACTTTTTGTAGTATATATTTTATTGAGAATACAATTTTGTAAAAAGCATCAGTAAATTACGTATAGTTATACAGTTACGAGTGATGAATTCATTTTTGTATAATAATAATTTTTGTGAAAAAAAATAATATATGTACGATAGTTACACAATCTCTTGCTGTTTCCTTTCAATCAAATCACGGTATCTCACCGAATAATTTTTCGGAAATAATGTATGTTCTTCTACGTATTTAATTGACGAATATTGAAGAAAATGTATTCTAACAGAAATTTTTAAAATTTGATTCTGCAAGATGTTTTATCTTTTTCTAAACATTATTATACATCGGTCATAGACAATAGTTAAACTATATACAGGGCGCAAAGGAAAGTCCCTTTAACCTGAAAATATTTGCGAACGGTAAGAGCTACAGCTATGCAAGAGAGGTAACGGTATAGTAAAGCGACTATGCCCGACATAATGCAAATGACAGCAGCGCTCCTGGTGGCGAAATGTAGAAGATAGTCATTTCAAATCGAAAACGAAAAGAGAAAGAGCAAAATTTCCAATCAGAAAGTTTTACAGCATCAATTAATTAGTACGAAACGACAGCTGGTGCACACGGATAAGATAAATCGTCGCCTGTATACCCAAAAATGTCAATGCCGAAATCGATGCCGAAATCGATGTGCGACGATTCTACTTTGCATATTCAGTTTCCGGAAATGTAGCAGTGTACAAGTGCAGATTGTCACATTGTACTGTGCGGTAATGTCTGTAAAAAATTAATTTCCAAAACATTTAAAATTTTAGATTAAAACTTTCAGGGGTAGAAGAACTTTGTTCGTAAATTAATGAAATAATTGACTGACACTAGAATATTCAAACGAATTTCTTAGAAAATTAAAAACCGATATTTTCACTTTCATTACAAAAGCAAAATTTTATTAAACTATTCTTGGTACCATTTATCAGTTTTGGAATTAAATTTAGGTGGCTAGACCGTTTAGCCACTGCCCTTGGAGGGTTAAATCTATGTCATCGTATTGCAGACGCTTGCAATAGACGTTCCATGCTGGGAAATGAGCATACATAATTACTCTCACGAATACAAACGTGTATCGTGAGCAATGGCGAAATTTTCGAACATACTGAATATTAACTTTATATCCCTGTGAGACAGTTTGTATTTTTTGTGTGTGTGTGTGTGATTTTATAAGAATGTATTGTGATAGGTACGTATCTATACAATAAATTGTGCGTATCTCTTCATACTTCAAGCTATTCCATTCAAACGTTTACACAAAATGGGGTACATCGATTTCGAACATTTTTGGGTATACAGGCGAAGATTTGTCTTATCCATGTAAACCAAATGTCGTTTCGTACTAATTAATTGAAGCTCTAAAACATTCTAATTCGAAATTTTGCTCTATCTCTTTTCATGTTCGATTTGCAATGGCTATCTTCCAAATTTCGCCCCTAGGGGCGCTACTGTCGCTTGCATTAAATCGGGCGTAGTCACTTTACTATGCCTTTACCTCGTTCGCACAGCTGTAGCTCTCTCCGTTCGCCAGTGTTTTCAGGTTAAAGGGACTTTCCTTTGCACCCTGTATATTTTATAATTGAAGGTAATAAGAACTACTATATTTAAACTGACTATTTAACATATTTAAACTAACTATATATTAAAATTAGACTAAATATGTGCTTTATTTAGATAAAATATGCATTGTTTATACATATTTCCATGCGTGCGTGATAGTTGTCAGGTAAATGTCTTAGAAGACTATTGTATTAAGAAAGTTCAACGGCAATAATTTTAGTGTATGTTTAATTAAAATGAAAATTCATTAAATGAAAGTTACTTGAAAATTCATCCACGGATGTATTTTTACTGTAGGTCTTACTTTACAGGTATCTTCAAATGTTATGCAGTCTCTGATTTTTACATCGTATTTTTATTACAAGTATTTTAAACATTCATGCATGGCCTTTTTTTTAGATTGGTCATGTTTTCGGGTATATTGGTGGAATTTCCATCATCAACAAAATTACTTGAGATTCGTACGCCTGCAAGTGAAAAAAAAAAATAAAGAGATGCACCCGACTTCCTTATCATTCTTGTAAGTAACCTGAAAGTAACCTAAAAAAATGGTGCAAGTCTCTCTAAAAAAACTTAAAAGCTGTATAAGTACCCAGAACGTACACTAAAAAAGTAGTAATAGTGCCCTAATAAAAGTTAATATAAATTTATGACATCGAGAATTGGCTGGGTATGATATCCGGACCTTCTGTTTTGGAACTGGAGACTTTACATCGGCACTAATAGTGCTTGAGTACATAACTGAAATATGTAAACGTTGCATAATTGAAGAGCTGAGTGGATGAACATGTTATGTTACATTTTCTATTTTTTTTTTTCTTCTTTTGGATGAAAGCGTTATGAGGTATCATATGGTGAAGCTAAAATACTAATATTCTATTTAGTCTTGAAGATTTAAGATATTATTCAGTAATATTTAATATTTTAATATTTAATAATGTTAATAATATTAATAATTTTTAATATTTGAAAATTAAATATGAATAAGTTTTTCTGAGAGAGTTTAGTACCATACCTATTAATATTTTAAACGCATGGTAACAAACAGAAAATAAATCATTAAAATCTACCTCAAAAACTTTCACTTTAAATTTCTTCAAATGTAATTTTTGGTACTTAACATGTCCTTCCACTTAGCTCTCCAATTGTATTTTCACGCTGTCACATTTTCTTGTGTATTTTCACTGTAGAATTGGTCCCAAAATGGTTTTAAACTAATTAAAAAATTGTTTGGAAATGTATTAAAATATACCTAATCCTAATTAAATTATACCTAACTTGTCGGTCGATAGTTATAAATTTGGGAAATTCTTGCGCCAGTGGTCTATAAAATATTAGCCAAACAAGAGCTCAATCGGAGATATTGTTTGAGAGTATTCTTCGCACACAGATTCAGATCATAATTACAATACTTTCGTTGCACTATTCGTTTGGAAAGAGATCAATCTTACAGAACTTTATCACTGTTTGGATAAGACATATTAGTTTTGTAATTAAATTTTATACAAAGATAAAGAAGTACTATCTTTAATATAAAATACAAACGTTTCAGTGATGTGTTAAACTCTGACGTCATTTTGGCAGTGGCAACTGCAAACGATGAAATTTAATTTTTAATAAATTTTCTTCCAATTTTTTTACCTTCTAAATGTAGGATATTTTTATTTTTACACCTTCGATTAGGAAAAAATTATATACATCCAAATGCAATTTGTTTGAAAATTATGCCGTAATTTATTGGAAAACTGTATCTCAATTTACTCTTTTTTTTTTTTTTTTGGCTCGTAAATTAATTATAAAACATGATTTTGTTTTCAAATCTATATATGTCGCTTAGACGATTACAAAGGATAAATCAGTTTGTATTTTAATTAGCTCATCATTTAGTTACAGCTTATATTCCATAACAAAATTAAAACATTCATTAATCAATTGTTAAAAAATTAAATATGAATTAAACTCAAATTTAAGGCAAGTAATCGAACTTCGCTTTTTGTTCTACTGAAATGAATATAATTAGAAATGGTGATTGCAAATAGCAATTTTAGGAGATTTCTTCGGCTGTTAACTACTGAATTGAGGCCAAAATGAAAATATCGTTTTTATTACGTTTCAAAAGTTTATTTCAACGCTTTATTGCTATTTTTTTTATATAAATATGATTTTTTGTATTCTTAGTGTGCATTTTCTAATAAGGGAGACTAGAGAGTGTTGACCCACTTTTTGCAAAATGATTTTTTAAATATTGAACGTAGAATAAAGTTTTGTGTATCATTATATTCGTTATGCAATCAGTTATCAAAATAATATTGCTACATAAGTGTAATATATAAGAATTTTGAAAAATTATCGATTTAAACCATGAAAAAATAATGGGTCAAGGCTCCTCACATATTGGACGTTTGACCCACTATATGGGAGGTTTGACCCACTTTATTTTATATTGAAATATTTGTGACGAGAAATACCATTATGCTACATGGTTTAATTATTATAAAATACGTTTTTGAAAAATTTGCTGCTTAAACAAACCTGTTCAAACGCAATCGCAAGTCGGATGAGAAAATTTTTCTTTTAAATGGAATTTCGTCTGAGCAGGTATAATTGTACAGCAGGGAAAATGAAATTTTAACATTTATGACAGTATTCCATTAGAGACAGGTTTCGTAAGCATACCGCTGCCCTGAAAGTGTTAAGATTGCTGCTTTCATACTTTATAATCCTTCATGTTTCTATTTACCTACTGTAGTAATATTTAAATGGAAAAAGTTCCTATCAACTTTCCCATTTATATTTTATTATTTTTTTTCTTTCAGTGGATACTATACCAATTTTCACACCTTTCTTTAACCTAAACATTTTCTTTTCCATCACCCTGTTTTACCTTTGCTTTACAAAATAAATTTACACTCTTTTTATATATATAACCTTTAACTTTCATTATGCATAGTGTATAGTGAAAATATTTCATCTGATCCACCCTCCCTTACAATGACTGGGTCAAGCCTCCCCACATATCCCTTTTCTAAAGAATAGCACATTGTTATGTTAAGCTTAACTTACTGTACACACTTTATGCCTGGAATGA
Source organism: Maratus speciosus (assembly GCA_963932465.1). Taxonomy (NCBI): domain Eukaryota; kingdom Metazoa; phylum Arthropoda; class Arachnida; order Araneae; family Salticidae; genus Maratus; species Maratus speciosus. Next base: position 535,836,189 of record OZ010786.1, on the reverse strand, counting down.
AAGCTCGATATTTCTACATCACTTAAAATTTACTTACTTAAATTTCCATGATGTGTTTTATCTGAAAAAAGCTTACAAAATATTTCTAAAAAACAGAACTTTTAGGTTGAAAACCCTCACAATTGATTTTTTCCACGCCTATTTGGATTATCTGTATGAAACAAAGACTGATGTTTGAGCATTCCAGTAGCTTTGGTTGACAGCAAATGATAAAACTCTGAAATTCTTTTAGATATGAAAACTGATGGGTGGGTCAAGCCTCCCGTATGGTCAACCCTACCTGGTCTCCCCTTTATATATTAAATGGAAAAAGTCTATCAGAGTTATCAATTAAAAAGAAAAAAAAAAAAACGTGTAACGCTTGCTCACCGCAGTCTTTGATATTATTTGCTCACACTTTTTTCATAAATTTTGATTAAATGCAATTATTTTATCAAACAACGAGTTTTAACGTTATATAAGTATACTATCTCCAACGCCACTTGCAGAAATTTTCGAAAAATGACTGATTAATTGCTGCGCCTTTAGCATGTGTAAAGTAAAAATTATCTTAACATAAAAATAATATATATGATTGTTTTTACCCGTATTTTGTAACCTAAAAACTATGGTTGATCCCCCTTTCTCCTTAAAATCGAAGCCACATTTTAAATTAAAATATTGTATTGTGAACACATTATATCAAAAGTTTAATATTAAATAACTTTAAAACTTACATGCTATAAACCCAAAGAGAATTCTTTAAAAAATAATATAATCAAACATATGTAAATCGAAATGTATAAAACGTTTTTGAACTGTAAATAGAATTCAAAGAATGTACACTGTCTTATTTTATTACGCTCATCCTTCAGCGATGATAAATTCCCTGTTGTTTGAGAATTTTGTGTGTTTTGTTTCATGGGAAAATAATCTAATTTTACATTGTTATTTGGACAGGAGTTAGGGAAACAGAAAAACGAAATACATTTGGAATGCTCCATTAAATATGTGTATTTTATTTTCTTGTTTTTCAAACAATTAATAAATTTCCTGGAATTTATAAATTGCTTTATAAAAAAAAAAATAAATAAATAAATAAAAAATCCACCATATATTTTAATACAAGGCAAGCGATGTTTTGGCAGTCTGAGGAGAAAATTTAAATTACAAATTAATATATATAAAATCCAAAATCGTATAAAATAAAATAATATAAATGCCTCAATAAATCAATTATTGAAATTGTGTTTTATTTCTTTTATTTAATACTAGAATATAGCCCGTCAGAATGACGTGCTTGCATTTTCAAAATAAATTATATTGCATTGCATTATAAAAAGAATTGTGAAGTATCTTTGTCTTATCTGACTAATAGGGTCAGGTGGGGTAAAGTAAAAACAGCCCATTTTTCATTGAAACTTAATTTGCAAGAAAATTATTAATTGAATTAGTAAAATACTGACATAAAGTATGCAAATGAACTTCACTCCCAAAAACATGCAAATTCCCAGCAAAGAGGAAATTGCTGGCCAGCAGCGAGATAGGTGCTGGCAATGATGGAGAAGTGCTGGCTGATGGTCTACCACTGCATGACCACTGCTGGACAGCTTGACAGGCAACTTTACTGTTTGAAATCATCAGATAAAATTCTGGTGGACATCCATTTTATCTCATGCGCTGGCCCACCACTACATGGAAGTGCACGAACTTTTGCAGTATTATTGCTGTGAACCCTTACGCTAGGTGGTGCTGCGAATATCGAAGACATTGAGTATTTGAACACAAATCTGAAATGAATAACTTAACACAATTTAAGCTGTGAAGCTATTTTTTTTAAACTGTAAAAAATATAGCACCACTGCCACCAATAAAATAAATAAGTAAATGAATAAATAAATAAATTCTTTATTTTAACACCCATTTTTTTACCTTAAATCTGGTTTTACTAGGTTACAAAAGATTTCGGTTTTCATAATTTAGGCAGTTCAGAATCAATAATAAAAAAAGCGTATAAAATACATAGGATTTCTATGCAATAGAATAATTTCTATACCAGTTTAATGATTGGGAACGTAAATCACAAAAGAAACAAACTTGAAATAGTGTAACGAGAGCTTGAAAACTACGAGCAATCGTAGTGTACGCTGAAAGCGAATCGCGTTCACGAAAACCAAGCAGCATCGAGCGCGATCAGTACTTGGGAGGGTGACCACATGCAGTTCAGATATTTCTATAGGCATTTCTATTATAGACATTTCTACAGATGTTTCTATAGCTTCTATAGGAAAAGTGCCGTATTGAAGTAATGTGATGGCATACCAATGCTGGCCTGCTGTTGGCCATCACTGATGGGCCAGCTGCGTTCGGCTTGGACACTTTTCGACAGGTTTAAGTAATGGCACCCTTGCACTTTACCGCTGATAGCCCTGCTGGCTGCCATATTTTTTTCCAGCTGATGGCCCACTGTTTCTTTCTTTGGTGGGTTATTACTAATAATGCTATTTTAAAACATATTGTCAATTAACTATTTTACCCCATTTTATGGGGTAAAATAAAAGACAATTCCAACAGAAAGTTTATTGTACAAAGTTTATTTGTTTTTAAAAATAATAATCATATCTTAAATTTTAAAAAGTTGAACAGAGAAAATTCCGATTTTTTTTTAAAACATGCTTAAAAGAAACCTGTAATAAATTTTCATAATTAAAAATCATCTTTTATCCCATAAGTAAATTGCAACTATCAATCGCATTAAAAATTTTTCTCAAATTCTGTTATTAAATTACAAATTTATTTTCCCTACAAAATACAAAATTTTATTTATTATAATAATGCATTGATATATTTTGTACACGGCGTTATATATTCCTGACATTCTAATTTCATTTTATAAGAAATATTCATGTTTTTCCCAATGCCTTCAGAATTCAAACATTTTAAAGAGGAAATTTCTTTCTTTTTTTTTAACTACCGACAGATGGCGCAACAGAGTATATAAACATTTGTTTTAATATTTTAAAAGTTCAAGACGAATGAATCAATTGTTTGTTTACTTTCATATGGGGATATATAGAGCTGCCAATCTAAATTTAACTGAAGTTATCGCAGCAGAATATGTATACAATTGAATGTAAGTCATCTCTTAAATGTTAATTTATTTTGAATAATCTTTTTAAAAATGTAACTTTTGCAAATAGTGAAAAAGAAAGCACGTTTTAAGATTGGAAAAAAAAATCAGATCAACATTCACTCGTGATGCCACTTGTACAACACAAATTCCAAATCCAGAAACAAATTAATGAATCTATTGAATAACTAAAAAATACGGTAGACATCCGATTTTGCTCTTAAAATGTCTGTAAAAGCATAATAAAGCCTTTAAATAATTTGAAATACGTTTATTTTTAGAAAATAAACGTTAATCCGGTACAAAATAATTAACAGAAATGAATCACAAAATATAGCTATATTCACTGAACACTATGAAGCGTTCTCGTTGGTCAGAAAATAGATAGCCTTGAAAAACAGGGGTAATTTTTCGCGATATTTTTAACAATGTATACTGAATTCAAACTATAAATAAATGTAAACAAAAGTGAAAAACGTATTTCAAAATATTAATATGCTTTTGCAAAATATTTTAAGAGCATTTAATGAATAGCTGAAAGAGTCATTCATTTGTTTTTGGATTTGTAATTTGTGCGTATGAATGGCAACGGTAATCGCTTGCAAACATCGGAAGTCTTTTGTCGGTATATGATTATTTTTAAATTTGATCTTAAAGCATTATCATTGTATACTTTTTGAAGGTTTTAAGAAAAATGAAGAAGAATATGTTACACAACGAATAGATAGACATATTAAATAAGGCAGTCGGCAAATACGACATCGGAATGCTTAAGCCTAACATGGCCGCGTATCAGGAACGGATGAGTTCACTGCCGGAAGCGTTATACACTTTGTGTCATTATAGATATAATTTTTCGAATTCGAATATATTTTTAAAGATATTTTTAAGTTTGTTGTCTCAATTTGCTGTAGTATATCAACGGAAAAATACATATGTCACGCATACCGCATAACACTGAAATTAATTTTTATAATCAGTATGAGAATGTAAATGTGTTTTAGGAATTTTTTTATAATGAAATTGAATATAGCCAAACCTCGTTATCAAGACAATCTAATGATCAGAAAAAAGTGCTGTTATAAGTGGCCTATCGCGATAACCGGAGTTGGAGAAAAATATGTTTATGAAAAGCGGTATTTTTAATTAATTTAAGAAAATTTTAAATTCATAACTGGTCTTGCAGTTTTAAGCAATAAAATACTATTATTAAACAAAATAAACACAAAAATAAAATTAAAAAGAATGAAAATCAGATTTTTGATTATTTGTTTTTTATTATTACATGAAATTTTGAGAAATTTAGGTTTGCTTAACTAGAGATGTGCTTCCTTCAATTCTTTTTTCAATATTATACAATAAATTGTAATCAATATTCTTTGTTTCAGAAATGTATGTTAGATAATTTCTGATCATTTCAATGCAAATCAATGCTTCGGAAAAACGCCGTGTAACAAAAAAAAAAAGAGCCGCATGACCAGAACAAAAATACCGCGGGTAGACGTTTATCTGGAGCTTAAGTGGATCATTAATAGTGTGTGGGTTTATTTATTCAGATAAATGGTTGAAGAAAAGATTCTAATTCATCTCAATGGGTATTTTAGACACTTTTGTGAAATGTTTGGGTAAGAAATTTCTTACCGCTTAATTTTCGTACTTATGAGATGGATTATGTAAAATAGACATTTTACCCAAGCCGTCGGTATATCCGTAGTTGAAAATTTTTCAATGGCATAAAAATAGGAGTTTATTTACTTTAAAACCACATACAAAGAATCGGGAATTTAAAAAAAATGACGTGATTAGCGGAGTGACGTAAAAACCGGGTGCCGGAATACAGAGGTCCGATTGTATATATTTTATGTATTTTGTTTCTGTTTAACATAAAGTAGGAAAATAACTTTATAGAGAACTAGAATAAAGAGGCAAATTTTTTCTAAATGTATTGTTCTTTTAATAACGTTAATGTAATAATGCAATAATAATAACAATTTTATATATTATAGAGAACGTAGGCATTTCATACAAAATTTTAAAAAAATCGAGATTATCTTGAGACGTATATACATTTTATGTATGCATGTTACTTTGCAGTTCTATATACATAACACACACGTTTAGAATAATCTTCTATGCGGATGTTTTAATTTGCATGACTCAAAACTATGAGTTACGTGAAATATTTATAACAAAAGTTTTTGAATCGAAATGTTTTTCACAAAGATCCACATTAGTTATAAAACCCAATCCTGAAAGTTTTTAAAAAGCAAAAAGAAATATTAACTTTGATCAATGACTAAATATATACTAATATTCTTAATATTCGAGTCATGTGATAATTTTACTTACTTTGGAACGCTAATAAAAACTACAAATTGAAAAATAAATAAATAAATAGTATTATAAAAACCTACAAAGTTGCTTTCATTTTTTTAGATTTTATTTAACGAATAAGTTTCTTTTTCAAAAATATCTTCAGTTTTCGTTTTTAATAAAGAATGAATTATCATTCTTTTAATGGAAAACATTAGGGGAGTTTATCGTAAGTCTTAATGGTATTTTTAAAACATATTATAACAATTTCTACCTTTTTTTGTAACTTTTTGTAAAATGAGATATTAGAGTGCTTCTTCTTTTTAAAATTGAAAAAAAGACGATATTTGTGCAATTAAAATCAAATTATTAAAAACTGTTTTTTTTTTGTTTTTTTTTTTAGAAACTTGTAAAACAAATCATTATATCTTCTAACTTCGCATTTTTTGTACAATGAAACATCAAGAAGCTTTCTCTCTCTTATGTTCTAAAAGGCTATATTTGTGTAATTTAAGTGAAATGATTAAAAAAACTGCACTTTTAAGCTTTTCTTTTACATCATATTAATGTTTCACTTAAAGACAAAAAATTTCCAATTGCAAATATTTCATTACTAAATAAATACTTTTTTTTCGCGCTGCAACTAAATATTTTTCAGGGATTACAATAGTTGTACTGAGGGCTGTCATACTAAAAGAATATGGCAAACTGTTTGAAATACATAGGGAGGAATATTTATAGATGCTTAAATTATGCAACGGTTATTGAAAAATATTTCCTGTCGTAAGACTTTGAATTTTGTTTGAGTTAAAATGAATTTAAAATGAAGAAAAAAATTTATGCCAAAATACATATGAATTAAACTTTGAATTACATATTTCAAGGTATTTAAATGAATGTATAAAATTTAATTGAAGGCCAAAATGTTACAAAAGGACCGCTCATGAAATGTCTTTTTGAAAAATCGCGCCTACGAACATCTTTCACAGAGTCGCAATGTCTGCAAAAATATATGAGAAATAAAAGTCATTTGTCAAAGCATTTATCATGTTATAAGCCAGTTGTGCAAACTGCCACAGAGAGCAATACTCAGATTTTTCTCGTGATGCATATTAATTTTTATAAACCTGTGCGTTTGTTATATGTGATATAGTACACACACAAAATTTTTGAAACATCTGATATTATAGAGGAGGAACTCGAGACTTTTTGAGAATGGACAATTTTGAGACTTTTTTGCTCAGATCTCAAAAGGGAACCACTTATGGTGCTTCTCGCAAATTGCATTGAGTCCTGGTGCATTTTGAAGCCCTATATTACGAAGTTTGAGGATCGGCAAAATTTTTCTGTTTATTTTTTATTTTTTATTTATTTTTATTTTATTTTATTTTATTTTTTACAGCAGCATAACTTTCTGAAAATGAAATTTTCGAGACTACTTATCGGACTTCTAACATGGAATTTCTTTTAAAGAAAAGCTTTTAAAAATACAAATTAGTGAATAATTAGTATAAAATATTGAAAAAAGTTTTAAAATTCCTTCATGAACCTGCGAATTTGATATTTAAATATTACAACATTATCTTCACATTTTTGGCGGGGGCAATGTTGGTGGATTTCTTTTTCAAAAGTAAAGATTACCGGCAACCTTAGCCGAATGTCTCAATGCTGCTTATCGTGTGTAAGCAGGTGCTTGGGCCAGTAGAAATTGTAATATCCGAACCAATTAGACACAGTAATTTTTCTAAATTATGCAAAAATATTGATTTACTTCATGATTACTTTTACAAAAAGACACAGCAATTCATGCAATATTTCATCTTAAACATTCTAAACGTTATTCCATATGACTTCAAAAGAAAAGAATTTGGTTCTTTTGTATTTCACTTTAAAAAAAATAATTTTCAATGATCTTGAAACTTTTATCAGAAATATATTATTTATACATTTATTGCCTGCATAGAAAAGAAACCCATAATTCTTGTTTCTTATGCTATCAATTATCCAACAAATCGTACTCTGATTTAATTCTTACACGTACCGTACATATATTCCCGGAATAAGGCGGGCAAAAAATCTGAAGCGCCATATTTCGTGACTTAAATCACTTCTGGTGTGCAATAAACAAATGAACATTCAATAATAAAAAAATTAAAGTGCAAAAAAATAAAAAAATGTAAAATGTGATTTTAACAGAGAAATTTTATCAGTTTACTAACTTTTATGTATACGGCTACAAAATGCACCGGATCTCGATCTTAGCTACGAGAAGCACCAAAAGTGGTTCCCTTTTCTGAAAAAGAAGATTGTTCCGAAGCAAATCTATCTGACTACAAGGATGACTGTGGATTCGTATTATAGGATTATGGGAAAACCTCATTTACCAACGAAAATTACGCGACGCTGATGGACAAAATATTCTATCCAAGCGGCTATTGAAACTTTTTATACTTTTATGCTTCAAAAATTATAGTTTGATATATATTACTGACTCCGTGTGTGAAGTGCGAGTAATCATTCTAACAAACACAAGTACGTTAACAATTCTAAACAAAAAATACAATTTCTGGTTATAATTTTTGAAAATAGTTAATTTATGTCATTGTTTGTAACATATTATGATTTCAAAATGTTTTAAGAGACATTTTAGATACACAGTAAAAAACAATATTTTATAATGTATGTACAGAGAGGTTCAAAATATCATACCCAAACGACACGTCTGTGTGTGTCAGGTCATGGGGAAGAAGAATTACGTAGGAACTGGTGGTCCGAAACGCGACCGAGACGATGTAATTTCATCGTGACCGTGAGACAAAGAAAAGATAAGAAACCGTGTAATAAGACCTTTATTTTGCAAAAAAAGTAATCAAAATAGAAAATACTAATGAAAAATGTTAGAATTCATAACAAGTGCTCAAAATGTGCCCCATCATCCGTGATGCATTATTCACACAGGCGCTGCATGGAGTCGGAAACACGTTCCAATGGGCCCTGTACCGTCGTCACCGCAATATCCGTACCTAAGCCCTTCTAGCTTTGGGGATTTCTTAAATCCCTGGTGTACCTGATACACGTTCCACTGCCCTGGACCTCATGGCACGGATCGCTGCAGCTGGCGTACGTATCCGGGAGACTACGGGTATCAAAATGACCTTTTGATCCACCCTGTATTTTCATTAATATTTTTAACCGCTTACCTGATAATCGCCAGTTATCTCTGTTTCGTATATATTACAGTTAATTACTATCATGACGAAACTCAGGCGTGGGATAATTTATCACTACGATTTATCAAGTTTTTACTCTGCTTGTAATCTAAAAGGAAAGAAAATAAGCTTATACAATATAATAAATTATATATAATTTTTGATTGGCAGTTTTCCAAGTTTTTTAATGTGAAATGCAAATAATGAAATTCAATGGTGTAATTGGAAAAAATGTGATGATTTTTTGAAAAAAAAAATATGGTAATGGAAGAGGTGAAGAAAATATTGATCATAATTCTGATAAGATATGTATTGCATTTATTATCTTTATTAGTTCATACATAACTAAGTATATATGCACCGAAATATTTGAAACTGTAATAGCTTGTATTATCGAATGGAAAGCCTACAGAATTAGTTGGGCGCACAATTAATTGGTAAATTGCGTTATTCTCCACAATTCCATAACTTCTATGCATATAAAATGATATGAAATTACAATACCTGCTGTGATTCAGATAAGATTTAGTAGACTGAGTTGGAGTAAATATGAATTGTGATATTTCTATGGAAGCTTTTAAAAAGCGATACATTAAGTTTTTCGTTTACAAATAAGTTTTAATAATGATAAGATATACGTTTATGTGTCGAAATATAATTGCCAATTTCCTTCGAGATAAATGTAATTTCTATGTATTGGATGTTATATAACAAGTAGTTTAAGAAAATTCAGATGAAGAAATGGGATAATTACAATGTGATATTTATTATTATTATATAAGAATGTAATTACTGTTTTTATTTGGATGCCGATAATTATTGTCTTTACATTTACCATATCAGTTTTTTTTTTCTGAGAGTGAAACATGCATATCACTTATAATTCTTATACAAAATATACAATATGAAGATTTAAAATTGAACACAATTATTTTTGTTATTATTATCTCTGAAACATGCACTTTTAACAATCATTCATTCATATACTTAGGCTACTACATGGATACATACGAATTTAATAATGTTATTCTGTGACTAAAATAATTAAATGGAGAAAAATTGCAAAATCATATTTCACAACGCCTAATTTATGAAACAAATTTCAGTAGCTACGAAATTTTTGTACTACTCTTTTAATGTTAGGTGACTGATTTTTTTTTTTTAAACTTTATTTTTATTACACAAGACACTTTATTTTATATGAAAAAGAGAGAACAAGTATATAAACGCTTTATATACAAGTTTATAGACACAAAATTGTTAGTTCATTATTTATTTATTAAATATTTTTACATAAATATAAATATAATCTGAAGTTATTCAAAACATTTTTCAATATATGATTGATAATATTTTTTTAATATTCGGAATTGCATGAAATATTTGTATAATATTTTTTTTATATAGTAAATCGATATTTAAGAGAATGTGTTAACGTTTTGACATACAATTAAAACTCAATATGCATTGATAATGATAATAAGAGAATTTGTTTATTTCTGTAGTTTTACTTTTTACAATACTATAAATATGTTTTAAAATTTATACGTAATTTTTAAATATATATATATATTAAGTTTGTAATTCTCACACACACACGCACAGAAAAAACAAAAACAGATTGTAATTTTTCTCATTTAGTTTTTAATTTGAATTTTTTTTTCAATATTAATACAATTAGCAATTAATATATATTTGCTAACGTGAACATATATATTTATTTGTTATATCGTTATTTATTTGTACTAGAGGCAAACAATTTTTAGTCAAAATGGCTAGAAATTCCTATACAAAAGTAATAACGTACAGTTTATGTAGATTAATCTATATTATTATAAATTCTTATTAATGCATAATCAATATATAATCAAAGCTGTTCTTTTTATTTTAGATGAAAAACCTTATAACAGTATGTTCATTAATTCGTAATGTTTCTTAAATTTGTTTGGTATTTAAGTTAATTTTTTAACGATGAAATTTTCAAAACAATATAGTAATTGTATTAATGACTGTTATATGTGATTACAATTAAAAGAAAAATGTGCAATGCACAGAAATTAAAAAGAAAATGCAATTTTAAAATCTTAAAGAAATGCAATTTTTAAATTTTTAAATGCAAAACTTTTAAATCTATCTTGGTCCTATGGGCTTATGGTACAAAAAATGTTACAGTTGAAGTGTAATACTATTTAAATATTTTAACCACAGACAGTAAAATGAATCGAAAATTTTACACTGAATAATCGAACGAATTTTATTAAATTAGTACTCATATGTACGTACCGCATAAACTCACACTACACTGCGAAAAATGACTGATGTTTATTAATCTACAAACATGTACAGTCGTGGAAAAAAGTACACACCCCCTACTAACTCCTGAACAAATTAACGTAGAAAATAAGGTACTGATACCAAACGATTCGAAACAAAGTCTACTTTTAAATGATGTATATAAAACTTGCTTAGGGGGGCATCTACATGATAAAATAAACCCAAACTTGATTTTTCTCAGTAGAAATACCCAATTTTAACAAGATTTTTCAAATCTTCGGTTCAAATTATACCTAGACACCAAATTTCATGTCATTTGAATGATAAGATTCTGAATTATAAACATTCAAAATTTAGTGCTTCTAATGTTAAGTTACATTTCCATAATTTTATTAATATCTCCTGAAATTATACTCCCAATATGCTATTTTTTCGTGTAGAATTAATACTAAAATACTCAAACATAAATACGTTGAATTTGCAATATTTTTATAATTTTATGATATTAATTATGCATTATGAAATTAATATTTAAAAAACTTATGAATTGCAACCCAAATTTTTTTTTGATTGATTTAGATTTATTAAGTCCTGCTTTATGGAAATCCAAAATTTCACATTTTTCTTCCAAGTAGTTTTCAAATTAGACTTAAAAAACAGCAAAATGGTGGTTTAAGAGGCTGTCTATGATATAAGTGACTAGATATATTGAAATTTCTTATGCTATCCTGTAATCTAGCAGTCTTCAATGGCTGCTTGAGTAGCGCTTAACATACCTTGATCAAGAAGTGAGGGGGGGGGGGGGCTTCTCTCGGTCAACAATCGAGTACCGAACTTCAGTTTGAATACAGCCCCTAAAATACGCTCGTTTTAAAATAATTCATTTCTCGGAAACGTATCGTACGAATTGCATAAAAATTTATTTTTACGCTAATTGAAGGGTGTAGATTTCATTTATGCTGTCAGAATTGTGAAAATTGTGCACTGCTTTTGAAAAAAAAAAAAAAAAAAAAAACAAAGTTATTGTTCGTTTTAATATGTAGATGGCCCCCTTACTTATACATCATTTAAAAATTACCAATCGTGTGATACCAGTAAATTTCTTCTACGATAATTCATTGCAGAATTAGTAAGGGGTGTTTGCTTTTTCCCCCACAACTGTAGTATAATCAAGAACGAATATATACAATAACCTCTTCCAAGTCACCAAAGATTCCGAAAAGCCACACCTTTAAAAACCTCTAAAAACCTTTAAGCTTTAATCTTTAAAAACCTCAGAAAACTATTTATTTTCGAAATTTAAAGATGAATTTATAAAAATTAATTTTTATTAGCTGTCCGTCATTTTCAGAAACGTTCCTAAGTCGCATTTACAGTGCAATAATCAGTTTTCTCAAATCGGACTATCACGTGTTCGGATGCTTCAACAAGTTTAAGAGACAAACATAAAATATTAAAAAAATTAACATTAATATGAAAATTACATTTTTTTTTTTTTTTACAATTCCATGCACAAATTGAGTTATGGAGCGGAAAATGTTTACTTCAGAATTGATAGAATCGAAAAACAGATTTTCCGGTTACAGAGAATTCATTACATTAACCTTTTACGCACTGAATTATGAATTTTTGACAATTTTAACTTCTAAATCATTTTTCGTGAATTTTTGAAACTATATTAGAAGATTTATATAATCATTTAATAAATTTTAGAAGAATTTTATAAGGATTGAAGGATTTAGAAGGATTAATTAAATTTGAATTTATAGGGATTTTGTGCAATATTTATAACATCACTCAAATATCTATTTTAAATATTTTTGTTATTATTTTGTAGAATTAGGAAATGTACAAATATAATGTTCTTACAATAGATATATAAAAATATTTTCGAAATGAACCCCTCATCCCCCTCCCCTCAACGTCAAGAAAACTGAAAAGATGCAAAGACAACAAAAGTAATCATCCTTTAAAAAATATTTTTGTCTTGTGTAACCAATAATGCTTTTAGAAAAGGGTAAACTAATGCATCTATAGCATATTTTAATCTATATTACTACTAATCAATGTATTAAATGAATATTATAACAAGTTATTTTAATGGTACTTACAAGTACCATCACTAGATAAAGAGTTAATTCATTGTAAAATCTACTAGGAAACGTTTCTAAAAATTACGGACAGTTAATAAAAATTAATTATATATAATTAATCTTTAAATTTTGAAAATAAATTGTTTTCTAATGTTTTTAATGGGGCTCAGGACCTTTAAACTTTTAAAATGTCAGTTATCGGTTTTTGCTTTATTCTGAATGTTTTAAAATTTCTCAACAATATGCAAAAAACCGCATTCAAAAATCTGCATTATTTCTTGAGTTATAATCATTTATAGACGGTGAGTATAATGGAAGGTCTGTAGATATTGAAACTTTAAAAAGCGTTTCTTAGATTAGTAAATTTGGAGTTTGCGCGCTCTGTTACACTTAAACTATGTAAGCTACCGCTTAAAACAAATTAACCAAATATGCGTTCCTTTATAGCCTACAGGCTAAAACAAAAAAAAAAAAAAAGCATATTTTGGTTATTTATTTTTTTGCATTTAAAAAACTTGAAAAAAAAATTGAGATTTGTTAACTTTTTTCTATTTCGTTCTAAAATTAAATTTTAATTTTTTGCGTATATATTTTTGCGTAACTTTTTGCGTATATTTTGGTTTTAAGTTAGAAGTAGATGCGCTATGATTCTATTTTGTTCAAACATTGTTTTCTATATCCAGCATTTAGACTTTTATCATACGCACAGCACTTAATCACGCATTAGTGAGATAAATTTTTAATTTTAAAATTTTAATTCAGTACATACAACAATAATTTATTTTACTGGATAATGTAGTTAAGGATATATACTTTAGGCAGGAAAGAGAAAAAAAATCTTAATTGCATATTGTTTATGTTTTGGTACTTTCAAGAAGGTGATGTTTTTTATTGTTTAGACAAATTCAAAGATCCTGTGCACCCTTAAAGATAAAGAAACACTTTCCAGAATCTTGGATGACTTGGAACGGGTTATTATACAGTTGCGTTCGTAATTATTGTACAGTTACGTAAATTAAGAAACATCTGTCATTTTTACAGTGTATGCAGTTCAAAATATACTGCCTACTATAGTTTTTATAATTAAAGCACTACATTCTATTTAAATAAAGCACTTCAGAAAACAAAGGCTGTCTCACTTTCGCAAGATCATAACAGTCATAAATGCTGAATCTTAAAAATGTCTGCCAATAGAGAGTTAGATGATTTACACAGAGACGGAAATTTAAACCATATTGACTTTTTAAATAAATATAATGACACTAAGATTATTTTTAAATGATAATATAATAAAGAAATCTATTTTAAATCTATTTTTATGCTTAATAATTTTTACGCATACGATGTTTTAAAAATGCGGTTATTTAAATGGAACAATGTATTTTAAAGGTTTAATATTTCATGAACAAATTTATTAAAAAAATGTATGACATTTTCAAAACCATATTTATTTATTTCCTTTGATAAGGTTTTACGAAAAAGGATCAACAAATAAATAAATAGGATGCTACATTCATTTTTTAAAAGTAAACATAAAATTACACTATGTGAAAAATACTTAAGATAACGAAAATATTATAACGATGTTAAATTACTTTAATTCTTTTTAGTACTTTCAGCTATAAACACAGCCTTCTTCGGAGAATAAAAAAAACTGTTATTAATGTCTTATTTGAAATTTCACGTTGTTGTTGTTGTCAAAAGGAGTGAAAGTGAAAGTCATTTTTTTTTAGATCTGGGAAAATAAGACATGGAAATAGAGTTAAGTGGAATATCATTTGTTTTATGACTCTTTAAGCATATGAACCAAATTTTGGGTACGTTGTTGGATCAATAGAAATTATCACTAAAGAAAATATTGTTTGTAATGACGTTTCATTGTAGAACATATCCAGAATTTGGTTCGGTTTGCTTAAAGAATCATAAAACAAGCAATATTCCAGTTCACTCTATATCACTCATGTTTCATTTTCCCAATGTTTTCAGAATGTAAAAAAATGACTTTCTTTTTCAATTCTTTCAACACCAACTACGTGAAATTTGAAATAACACATCAATAGCAGTGTTTTTTGTTTTCTCTGACGAAGGCTGTGTTTATAGCTGAAAGTATTAAGAATTTAACATATTTAGTAATTTAGTAATTTAACATATTTTTAAATCTTTTGTCATCTTTTAAGTATTTTTCACATAGTGTAACTTAAGAAAAGGGATTTATAATCATATGTCTAACATAAAATAGCTTTAAATTTAGGATTATGTCATTAGTATTATGCATCGCTTTCGAGAGAGTTCAATAGTTATACCATTAATAATTAAAACACTACATTGCCAATAGATGAAGCACTACAGAAAACGAAGGTTGTCTCTCTTTTGGGAGCGTTATCATAGTTATAAATGCTGATTTTTAGAACAATATACTTACAGAGAGTGTGATCATTTGCGCTAAATTTAAAATATTGTGAGTTTTTAAGAAAATAAAATGAAACTACGATTATTTTTAAATGATAATATAATATAGAAATTCATTCCAAATATTTTTCTGTTCTTCATTTTTTTCCGTGCTATGCTTTATAAATGAGATTTTTTAAATGGAAAAATGTATTTTAAAGATAATTTTTTTATTAACAAATTTATTAACCTATCTATGCTTAGCGTCCTATTTTTGGGAAACTTCGAATTTTAATAAATTTGTATCATTTTCTTCTTATTTATAACATGAAAACATAATGAAATTATTATCTATAAATGTCTTTATCTGTTTCCGAGGTATGGGAGCATGAGATGGATATTTATTTGGTTAAAGTAACTCTTTTTTTTTCGGTGTTTATAGATTTTACATTTTTCAAGATGGCGAAATATAAATAAGTTTATTTGTATTTTCTCTATCAAGCATCCAAATAAATAAGTCATAATATTAGCTTGAAGACTTTTTTAATATAGGTATTTTTTAAATTGTGATATTATATGTTGAAGCCAGTTTTTTATCTATTTTTGTAACGTACAAAATAGATGTCGTTAGGCTCAAATGGGTACATACATTTATTAGCCATTTAGGAGACAGTTAATATGTAAAGTCCTTTCAAGATGATTATGAAATAAATTGTTTTGGAGCCTCAAACACGATTAGTTTTATTTTATTATTAAAAATACTTATGTTATTAGTTTCTGTAAGGAAACATAATTTTTTAGTAGTTCATAAAAATACTAATTATAGTATATAATATACAATTTAGACGCTTATTTTATATAAATGTAGACAAATTATATATTTCTGCATATTATATTATTGTAAACGTTATACATATTCCCACATTCAGTAAGTTTACATTTTATCAAATAAATACAAACATTTTATAGCGTAATTTTTTTTAGTATTTTTTTTTTAGTATTTTTTAGTATTTTTTTAGTATTATTTAGTATATTTTATAGTTCATTTTACAATATTTTAAAGTTATTTTACCAACAAATTTGAAAAAACAAATATTCCGGCGCAAATGGGTTAACGAATGATAATGACATTTTCTAAAACATCGTTATTTATTCCCTTTGATAAGGGTTTAAGTAAAAATAATTTCTATTCATATTCCTAACTTTTAAGAATTGTGAAATTAGGATCGTGTATAAACGCATTTTACTAAACTTTAGAATAAAACATATTTTTTAATGCGACATATCTTGTTTTAGAACACTTAATGATCCATAACATTTATCAAGAATCTATATTACAAATCTATAACACAAGAGAAAAACTTATTTTAATATTTATACTGAATTTGTTTCATATCTCTTAACTATTGTAACATCATTTACTTAAATGGTGAGCCAAATTTTAAAGATGCAGCCTAAAATCAGTTTTACACATCAGTAATTTTCTTTAACCTCTTCAGTTCCGAAGCTAAAATAATAATACAAATGCTTATTCATTGTTTTTTCCAAACAAAATGACATCGTAAATGACAGAAAAAATATATTTTCATAAATTGATTCCTTAGGCGCTAAGCAATGTGGGTTCAACAATACGGATCTAAAACTACAAACCCCCTTAAAACATCAATTTATCAGTTATTAACCTATATTAACGCTATCACAAATTTAAGAGCTTTACACAAGGAAATAATCTATAAATCCTCAAAATACTTTATTGAAAAAGATTTAAGTTAAATCCTTAAGAAAAATTCTCACTTTCTTGGTCATACTGTCTTTTGGGCATTTTTAGGCATTTTGCAAACCCAGATGAAAATAACTTTTATTTTATGTCGTAATCAGCTTTGATGCTGCCATTTATTCGTTTGCTTTGAACACACACAAAAAAAAAAACATTCTGCTATTAAGAAGTGATGTAAAAATGCAAAAAAAATCGGACGTTTTAGTTTTTATAAGGAAAAGAACAGGGACCCAGTGACCGAAGAGGTTAAACTTAAAAATTAATGTATATTACTCTGAAGATTTTAACGCCTTTTTTATACTTAGAGACATTTTTTCTATTAGTAATTTTGTTGATTTGGAAATATAAAAGATGCATTTAACATTAATTCATATATGTGAAGTTATAATATTTTTGATACATGGAAAATAACGCTGTTTATCAAAATTGTTGTTATATACTTAAAAAAAAAAAAAAAAAAAAAAAAAAAAAAAATCAATAAATCTATTTTTTAATTTAAATTTCTATACTGAATTATACATTTAAGTCAACTGATTCAACATAGTAAAAGAATATAATTGTTAAAAATACCTGATTTCATTAACCTGATAAAATATACCAGGTTGTTACTCTATATTTTTTATAATATTTTTTTTTTTTTTGGCTATTTTCAAATGGTAAAATTTTTATTTGAATTATTTTCTCGTGTGCTTTATTTCTGGAATTAATTACTAATATATTTAGAAACAGTCTAGAGAGTATATTTAATGCAAAGTTTAATGCTTAGAATTTCAATATAAATCATGCGAATATATGTTACATCTTTGGGTATTACAAGTTTCATGTTTTCAAATTACAGGAATTCCATATATAATTCGCACATGTTAAAGTTATTTTATTTCATTGCTGTGCACGCTTTTATTGCAGTTTCAGGCTCAAATTTACAGCAGATTCTTTCACAGAAATAATGAATAATTATTTAGGCTAGATAGAATTTCAGTCTTAGAAGAACAAACTGCTTAATAAGTAACCTTATACATTACAAAAGACGACGGCGGTCAACATTTCTTAAACTATTTCAATGTGTTCATAAATAATCATATAAATTTTAGTAGAATTAACGAAATATTAAGCTAATGTTAAGTGTATCTTCAAAAGTATCATAAAATACAGATTGAAAATGAAGGTTGTTTAAATAAAGGAAAGAAACTTGACATTCGTCATAGAAACTTGATTATACTTGATCGACATGAAACTTGATCGACATAGAAACTTGAATTTCGTCAATTTGGAAATTATCAAAGTTTTCATGTTAACCTTTTAAGTGTTTCGGGCGTAATATTCCGTTCACTAAGCTCCAGGTTCCACAGCAATACAAGCAATATTTAAGATAATATAATTCTACAGATTTAATAAATTTTAAATATATTGAAGAATGATTAATACTCTCAAGGATTACATTCATATTTGTAATAAAGTTTTTGGTATAATGTTGAAATAATCATATATTCTTAGCATTTAAAACAAAATGCAAAGAAAACAACATAAACATAGGTAATTCAAAAATAAAACTATATATATATATTTAAATATGCATTGTGAATTATAGTTCTATAGTAGGTCAACGTTTCTAATTTTAGCTAACAAAATATTTTTTATCTCTGAATTACACATATGACTGCATACAAGGGGCATTTAGTGCTGCTTCAAATATGAAGAGTTTTGAATAATGAACTTTAATTTTGTTTTCCAAAAGGAATCACGATATGAAACAAGGTATCACATGCGTTAATGTAATTTTTGTTTTTAATATTATGGCATATTTCTATAAAAAAGAAAATTTTTCTATAATATTTTTATGTGGTTTATCTCAGAGGGTGCGAGTGCACTTTAAATCTGCACTTGCTGCTCAGGTGTTCAATTCATGCAATACGTATACAAAAATATAACTATACATATATATTTTAAATATGCATTGTGAATTATAGTTCTATAGTAGGTCTACGTTTCTAATTTTATCTAACAAAATATTTTATCTCTGAATTACACACATGACTGCATACAAGTGGCATTCAGTGCTGCTTCAAGTATGAAGAGTTTTGAATAATGAACTTTAATTTTGTTTTCGAAAAGGAATTACGATATGAAACAAGGTATCACATGTGTTAATGTAATTTTTGTTTTTAATATTATGGCATATTTCTATAAAAAAGGAAATTTTTCTATAATATTTTTATGTGGTTTATCTCAGATTGTGCGAGTGCACTTTGAATTTGCACTTGCTGCTCAGGTGTTCAATTCATGCAATACGTATACAAAATGCATGTCTAATTGTAAACTTTTCACCATTTCATATAAATAATAAGTTCTTCTTCTATTATACTAATAGTTTAACAACTTTTAGACAACAATCATTTCGTCATGGATTTTTAGCTGTAATTTATTAATTCTACGGAAGTCGACAGAGCATAAACAATGTTCTTAAAAAAATATATCTGGTTTTTTATTAGACAAAAACCTTTATTTAAGAACAATATAAATAGGAAATATTTTTATAAAAACTCCCCTACTATGTCCTTAAGTTAAAAAGTGGCTGATATATATATATATATATATATATATATATATATATGTATATATATATGTATATATATATATATAGGGGAGACTAGGGACGGTTGACCATACGGGAGGCTTGACCCACCCATCAATTTTCATATTTCAAAGAATTTCAGTGTTTTATCAATAGGTGTCAACCAAAGCTACTGGAATGCTCAAACAACAGTCTTCGTTTCATAGGGATAATTGAAATAGGTGTGAAAAAATAAATTGTGAGGCGTTTTCAACTTAAAAGTTGTGTTTTCTAGAAATATTTTGTAAGCTTTTCTCAAATAAATTATATCATAGAAAATTAAGTAAGTAGGTTTAAAGTAATGCAGAAATATCGAGCTTTTATTCCAGGCATAAAGATTGTACAGTAAGTTAGGCTTAACATAACAATGGGCTATTCTTAAAAAAAGGTCTATGTAGGGAGACTTGGCCCAGTCAGTGTGAGGGAGGGTTGACCAGATTTCAAGGGTCCCTTATTTAAGTGGATTTGGAAATCTTTTTATTATGCACTGTGCATAATGAAATGTTAATGGTATGTATAAAATAATGTAAATTTATTGGGTAAAGCTACAGTAAAATGGTGTCATGGAAACAAAAATGGAAACTGACTAAAGAATGATGTGAAAAAATGCTAGAAAATAGGAAAGTTGATAGGAACTTTTTTCCAATTATATATTACTTAAATAGGTAAATAGAAAAAGTGGGCAAGACTAGAAAGGACGGAAGCAGTAGTATTAACCGTTTCAGGGGCAGTGGTATGTTTATAAAACCACTTAATTTTAATTCCGAAACATCACAATGGCACCAGAATTCTGCTAAAAACTTTTCCATTCAATATGTATGGGAAATATAGCCTTTTTCTAATTTCCAAATAAATTTGTTTGAAAATTCTGGTTCCAGTCATTTATTTTAACATTTTAGTACTGAAAGTACTTTGCCCCTTAAACGTTTAAATCATGTTAATGATAAGTTAAGTGCTCATTCAATTGCAAAAGAACATAGCATCTATCGAAAAACTGTAGGAAGGTATGTAGAAAAATTTCACCTGGGTAAATACAGTGAGATGAAGCCAAACTATGTGACAACTGGATTTGTCAGATCGAGTGTCACAAAAAAATGGAACAAGGAGATAACAAAAAAGCAGGAGAGTGGCTCCTAAATCCGGACATAATAATAACATGAAACACTATGAAAACGGAACATGTCTCTAACAGAATACTGCCTTAAATGTTAAAATTTCATTTTCCCTGCTGTGCAATTATACCTGCTGAGACAAAATCCTGTTTAAAACAAAATTTTCCTCCTCTGACTTGTGACTGCGTCTTAACAGGTTAGTTTAAGCCTCATATATATATATAATAATTAAAGCATGTAGGACAGGGATGGCGAACCTATGGCACGCGTGCCAAACTTGGCACGCGATAGAATATTTTCGGCACAGCGGTGAAATCCTAAAACGAAATAGAATTAAGTTAAACAAAATACGCAAACTTTTACGATCTGGGATTTTCTTTCTTTTCTTTTTTTTATTATATTAGAAAGCAACTAATTGAATTTATAAATTATTTCAGTATCGGCTCAATAAGTTATCAGATTTAGAGAAGGTTTGTAGCATATCAAAATAAAAATATCACGCATTAGAAGCAAAATTCCTAGTCATGAAACTAAAGCGACTTGGTATAAAATATATAATCTTCACAATTGTTCGCTCTATTTATTCCTGAGGGTCATTATTTTAGGAAATGATACGAAAATCTTAAATACTAGAAACCCAAACCACTTGTTAGATAACCCGAATTCAGCTAGCATCCTATTAAAAGTGAGTAGGTTGAACACCGCATTAATTTTTTGCATAACCGACATCGCATTCAGCCTTTTATTACTTTAAGATATATGTTAGTCTAGATATTAGATGTATATTGCTCCATATTTTTAAATCCCAATCAATAAAAATCTGGAAATTTTGATCTACTAAATTACTTTCTGGTGCTTGGCACGTCATGGTCATGTAAAATCTTTTTTGAAAGAAAATGGGCACGGGGATGTAAAAAGGTTCGCCGACCCTGATGTAGGATAACATTATTTTGATTTTTTAAAACTTATTTTATTTCTCTTCACAAATAGTGCAATATAAAACAAAGTGGGTCAAGACTCTCATATAGTGTTTCAACCCTTCCATATGTGGGGAGCCTTGACCCATTATTTTTTCATGATTAAAATCAATCATCTTTCAAATTTCATATATTTTACACTTATGTAACAATTTTATTTTGATAACTGATTGTGTAACGAATAAAAAGATATGTAAGACTTTATTCTACGTTCAATATTTAAAAAACAAAAAATCATTTTGTAAAAAGTGGGTCAATCCTCTTTAGTCTCCCCTATATATATAGTTAAAAACATATCTTTTTTAACCAGAGAGTAGTTGCAACATTTTTCAGAACGTTATTAGTCGCGCTCGGGCTTTTGCCGCTCCCCCCCCCCCCCCGCATACAGAAAATGTAAAATAAGAACCCTTTTTCACATAATATTCGAATATTACAGTTCAATGAAGTTATAAATTTGAAGTTTACTTAAATTATACATTCTATACATGAGATTTGGAATAATGGGGAAAAGTGAAAATGAACTGACATTAGGGATCGTTGCGTAGACATTTCCACCAATTTCAACTTTGCTTGTAGAAATATACTTGAAGGAAAATCAGAGATGTCTTGTTACTTCACTGTGGTGTTGGAGAAACATTTAAAGTAAGCTGCATGGTAGATCTCCATTGCATTTGCAAGAGGATATGAGTTAGGGGAAGATGATATATATTGGCGGCAAAAAGACCGACAAACGACTACTGTCGGGTTAATATTCAAATTTTTAATTGCTTTAAAGTCGTAAAGCCGAAATCCGTAGAGGGAAAAAGTGTCCAAGCATGGAACCGAACCAGAGTCATTGACTATACGCGCAAAGACTTTTGCCACTAAGCCACTTGGACGATACTAAGCTTCTACTAAGCGATAAGATAACTAAGATACTCTGCTAAGCGATACTAAGCACTTCTCACTTGCATCTATTGCAAAGCTGCAAACTGCAGCACATAATGAAATAATGTTCGTGATCAACCTTGGGGCAAAGACGAAACGAAAGAAAAATCCAGGATCGATGAAAATGAATAAATGTACATATATAATTTTGGAAAGTTTTCGCATAGAATTCCACATGCCTTGAAATTCAGTAATATTCAAAATTTCCATTGCTTAAACGGCGTAGAGCCAATAGAGTGAAAACTTGTCCATGTCTGGAATCGAACCAGGGTCATTGACTATACGTGCCAATGCTTTTGCCACTAAGCTACTTGGACGATACCAACCCTAGCACTTCTCACTCGCATCTGTTGCTACAGCACACAATGAAATAATGTCCGTGATCATCCTCGGGACAAAGACGAAACGAAAGGAAAATCCCGGATCCATGAAATTGAATAAATCTATACATATAATTTTGGAAAGTTTTCGCATAGAATTTCGTACGCCTTGAATTCAGAAATAATCAAATTTCCATTGCTTAAAAGGTGTAGAGTGAAAACTTGTCCAAGCCTGGAATCGAACCAGAGTCATTCACTATACGCGCAAATGCTTTTCCAATTAAGTTAGTTGGACGATACTAAGCCTAGCACTTCTCACTCGTATCTGTTGCAAGGCTGAAAACTGCAGCACACAATGAAATCATGTTCGTGATCCACCAACGTCGGTGTAAAGACGAAACGAAAGGAAAATCCGGGATCGATGAAAGTGAATAAATCTATACATATAATTTTGGAAAGCTTTCGCATAGAATTCCACACGCCTTGAATTCAGTAATATTCAAAATTTTCATTGCTTAAAACTCGTTGAGCCGATAGAGTGAAAACGTGTCCAAGCCTGGAATCGAACCAGGGTCATTGTCTATACGCGGCAATGCTTTTGTCACTAAGCTACCTGGACGATACTAACCCTAGCACTTCTCACTCGCATCTGCTACAAGACTGCAAACTGCAACACCCAATGAAATAATATTCGTGATTGACCAATCCCGGTGCAAAAACGAAACGAAAGGAAAATCCAGTATCGACGAAAGTGAATAAATCTATATATATAATTTTGAAAAGGTTTCGCATAGAATTCCACACGACTTGAATTCAGTATTATTAAAAATTTTCATTACTTAAAAAGCGTAGAGCCAATAGAGTGAAAACGTGTCCAAGCCTGGAATCGAACCAGAGTCATTGACTATACGCGCCAATGCTTTTGCCACTAAGCTACTTGAACGATACTAACCCTAGCACTTCTCACTCGCATCTGTTGCAAGTCTGCAAACTGCAGCACACAATGAAATAATGTTCGTTATCCACCAATCCCGGTGCAAAGACGAAACGAAAGGAAAATCCAGTATCGACGAAAGTTAATAAATCTATATATATAATTTTGAAAAGGTTTCGCATAGAATTTCACACGCCTTGAATTCAGTAATATTCAAAATTTTCATTGCTTAATAGGCGTAGAGACAATGAAGTGAAAACGTGCCCAAGCCTGGAATCGAACCAGGGTCATTGACTGTACGCGTCAATGCTGTTGCCACTAATCTATATGTACAATGACAGGAGTAGATCTCACACTTATCTGTTGGCAAGGCTGCAAACCGCAGCACACGATGGAATAATGTTCGTAAGCGCATTCAAGGCGTGTGACATTTTCTACGAAATTTTTCAAAAGTTATAATAAATATAGATTTATTCATTTTCTTTGATGCTGAATTTCCCTTTCATTTCGTGTTTGAGCCATGGTTGATGGATCAAGGACATTATTCCATCGTTTGCCAAGATTTGCAGCCTTGCCGACAGATAAGTGTGAGAAGTGCTGGCTTGGCATCATCCAGGTAGCTTAGTGCCAAAAACATTGGCGCGTTTAATCAATGACCCTGGTTCGATTCCCGGCTTGGGCATTTACTCTACGCCTTTTAAGCAATGAAAAATTTTAATGTTACTAAATTGAAGGCGAGTGGAATTTACTACGAAATATTTCCATAATTATATATACAAACTTCTTTTTAGTATAATAACAACTACTTTAAGCTAAAATTTGAATTCCGTTTCTGTTAAACAGTTTTTAAATAAACTAATTTTTTTTTAATTTTTTACGTTAATAAATACAAATTATTAAGAAATTAATATTTTCTTACATTTATAATTTAATTAAAACAATAGCATTAATGAATTTCATCCTAGAGTAAAATCCACTAAATAAGTAATTTATTTAAGTATTTTTTGTTGTATAGTATATAAAGTGATGCATGATTTCTTTAAAAGTCATATTTTTTTTTTTTAAGGGAAACAACATTTCCTTTTACAAAAACTAAAAATTCTTTGACCTTTTGAAGATTTTTCTGCGTTAGAAAACGCAAAAAAAAAAAAAAAAAAAAAAAAAAAACAGAAATATGCAAATCTTATATTCTATTAATAAATATGAAATGTAATTTATAAATAACTTTAATCATAAAAAAATAAAATTGTTCGTATGGTTTTTTTTCGATGACATACGTTTCTTTGAACATGAATTATAGGAATTAATTAATTCATCAAATATCACAAAAAATAAAAATATATTCACAAGTTCTTTTTTTTTATCAATTACATCTTTTTTAGCTAGTCTGTAACTCTTAAATAACAGATTTATTTTAATTAAAACAGTAATAAAATATTTGGAATTTGACATTTTAGAAATATTCTAACTATATTTTACGTTCATGTAATAAAGATTCCTACATGAAAAAAAATATTTTAATCTAACTTGTTAAGTCATTATACAAAAATCAACAAGCTACATTTAGTAAGTTATATACTATTTATTTATTTCATAACATACTACATAATTCTTCTTCTATATTTCTTCTATTCTTTTTTTAAATTTCGTCTTCTATTATTTCATAAATAATTGATTATGTAATAAATCTTAAAATTAGTTTTAATATTTGTCTTTCGCTGCTGTAAGTAAATGTTAGGAAATCTAATTTAGCACATGTAATACGTACGATAATTTTATTATTATATATTTATATTTTATTTTTCTTTCGGAGGCAAGTGTGAAATAAAAAATAAACACTTTTATTTTTATCTTTAATAAACTGGATTTTATTATTTAAATGATAAATAATCAAAATAAATCTTCTTTTGAAAAATTGAAATTTATACCCGTACTAGTATTCTTTATCCAACTGTAAGTAGTATATAAATATTTTAATATTAAAAATGAATATCCATAAATATTTATTTAACGTAAACTAAAATTACCATTTATATAAATCAACAAACCATATAGTTTTTATTTACAGAATTTTTATTTAGAGAAGTCATTATTTATCGTCGTTCCATTCAAGATAAAATAGCTACATGAATATTTGGAAAAGCTACAAAAATATAAGAGAAAACATATTCTACTTGAATAAAAGCTCACAATGCAAATTCTAACGAGAATATTTAAAAAAAAAAAAAAATCTATAATTTGCTAGGAATTAGTAAAATATATTAACATCCTTATATAAGTATTTTTAATAAAAATTGCGTACATTTTTATGTAATAATTTAGGAAAAGCAAATAAAAAATTATCTTTCCATTAGTGTAAACTACTTTGTTGTTTTTTTCTATTTCACCTAATAACTTAGCTTTTTGCTATCAGAAATTGAGATATTATTTATGAGGAAGATCATTATGTTTAACGAAAGCAGCTTTTTCATAACTAATAAAAAAATAATATAATGTAGGTTGCTTTTTTTATCTTAATGTACATAAATTTTTAAATTCAATAAATTATGTTTTATTTTTTAAAGTATTGCTGTGTAATAATCCTGAGATTAAAGTATTAAATAAAGACGTAGAATAAACAGCTTAAAAGTAAAATAATGTAATACTTTTGGTTATTTCCATTATATTACATCTTTTTTTGTATTCAAAGGCGCCAAAAATCTAATAAATCATTATGTTTGTTTAAATTAAGATAAAGAAGTTGTTGTTATTATACAAGGCATAGGAAGATTTTAAGAGAAGCACAGAATCTCATATTTAAAAAAAAATATGTAGAATCCCTACAATTTATTAATAAGTAAAACAACAGAAAATTTCAATAATAATACAAATTTGGTTCATATTATTTAAAACCACATATCTGGCACAAACAGTTAGAGGGTACCGTTTGTAAGCATTTAGAATCTGCGACTATATGCTCAATGTTAAAAATATTTGTTTTATTCTAAACCTAGTCTCAGTATATCCAGAACATATGGTCTCTTATTTTAAAATTTTTTTAAATGTACATTTATAATGAAATTCTATGTTTTTTTTTTTTTTTTTTTTTTTTTTTTTTTGTAAATATTCAATATACTTTTTTACGAAGGAGATATAAAAATATGCCTATAAAAGTTAACATGCATGGCCATAAATTTTATTAATCCATTAACTCCCAGTTTCATTATGCTCCAAATATTCACTTAAAATATGTTATTGCTACTTTTGTGCCTGCGTGTAGATATTAACATTCGTATTGTGCCCGTCTTTCCTCTGGATATCAGCAAAGTCGAACTTTTTGGTACGAGTGCTATCTTATCCATGATGGAGATATAAGAATGTGTCTCAAATTCCTTACATGCATTAACTTACGTTTTATTTATCCAGTATCTCCCAAGGACTGTCTTAATATCGCTCCAAATATTCAGTTAAAGCATTTGATTGGTTGTATAGTGAACATGCGTGGAAACATCGTTTACGACGGAGATTTAAAACGATTGCCTTAAAGTGTTTACGTGCATAAACTTCATTTTTTCTTTATTATGTTAAATTTTATTATTAAAATATATTTTTTAAATATTTTATTGCAGGAAAGCTGAATTATTAGTCTACACAGGGTGCATAGGAAAGTCCCTTTAACCGGAAAATACTTGCGAACGGAGAGAGCTACAGCTATGCAAGTGAGATAACGATATAGTAAAGCGACTACGCCCGATTTAATGGAAACGACAACAGCGTCTCTAGTGGCGAAATTTGGAAGCTATGTTCAAATTTCGCCATGGCAAATCGAAAACGAAAAGAGATAGAGCAAAATTTCCAATAAGAAAGTTTTAGAGCACCAATTAAATAGTACGGAACAACATTTGGTTTACATGGATACGATAAATCTTCGCCTGTATGCCCAAAAATGTCCGAAATCGACGCACTCCATTTTGTGTAAACGTTTGAATGGAATAGCCAGAAGTATGAAGAAATACGCACAATTTATTGTATAAATACGTACTTTCCTGAATACATTTTGGTAAAATCACACAAAAAAGGCAAACTGTTTCACAGGATAAAAAGTTAAATATGCAGTATGTTCGAAAAGTTCACCACTGCTCACGATACACGTTTGTATTCGTGAGTGTAATTTTGCATGCACATTTCTCTGCATGGAACGTCTATTGCAAGGCTCTTCAATACGACGACATGGATTTAATCCTTTCAAGGGCGGTGGCTAGTCCTTCTAGCTAATTTCAATTCCAAAACTGACAAATGGCACCAGGAATATTTAATAAAATTTTGCTTTTGCAATGAAAGTGCAACTTAGCGGGTTTTTATTCTGTAAGAAATTCGTTTGAATATTCTGGTGGCAGTCAATTATTTCATCCTTTTACGAAGAGAATTCTTCTGCCCTTGAAAGGGTTAAATTAAAATTTTAAATGCATTGGAAATAAAATTTTTACAGACATCACAGTGCAGTATAACGTCACAATCTCCAATTGCGCACTGCTACATTTCCGAAATGTGAATATGGAAAGTATAATCGTCGCTCATCAATTTCGTACATTTTTGGTTATACAGGCGACGATTTATCTTATCCGTGTGAACCAAATGTCGTTTCGTACTAATTAATTGATGCTCTAAAACTTTCTAACTGGAAATTTTACTCTATCACTTTTCGTTTCCGATTTGCAATGGCTATCTTCCAAATTTCGCCACGAGGGGCGCTGCAGTCGTTTGCATTAGGTCGGGCGTAATCGCTTTACTATACCGTCACCTCACTTGCATAGCTGTAGCTCCCTCCGTTCGCAAGTATTTTCAGGTTAAAGGGACTTTCCTATGCACCCTGTATATTGAGGTAAAACACCTAATGAGTTATTTTGTTTACGTGCATGGATAGAAACACAGTTTATTTGTTAATTTTATCTTCCTTTCCACTTGCTACCGGTATAATACAATATCTGAGACACAATATTTTATGCACTGAAATTTGCCATTATAGTGTTATAAAAATTATAAATGCAACACTACTTTTCGCATCAAAATACGAAAAGTGCAACAGCAAAAATGAAAACTTTTCTTACCACAAAAATTAAAAGAACTTTACATAAATATCTTAAAATATTTAAAATTGCTAAGTGGCACTATGCAAGAAATTTCCACACTCACTTGAAATGGAAAAAATATCACTATATCACTTATTCGGATAAATAAAATTAAATAAAAAATTGCAATTCAAAATCGTAATTTAGCTTTCACATGAATATATGCGATTTTGACTACAAATAACACGAAAAGCTTTCATCTGTATATTAGAAATAATGCATTTCAAGCATTGTTTGACTATATATTTGTAAAAAAAAAAAAGTAAAAATATAAAGGAGGCAAAAGTATAGTAAAAATTTAACGCGGTCTGTAACATTTATAAAAAATAAAGAACATATCTGCAATATTTATTTTAAACGTGGAATGGGAAGCATTCCATTCATAGCTCGATCAATATGAAATGCGCATCTTATATGCATATTATATCCATATTTTTATATTAAAAGTTATTCAATTTTATATTCAGTAACAAAAAGTTTTTTTTTTCGATAAACAAAATTGATTCATATCGAAATGGAAGCGTATGAGATTTATTTTAAATTCAAAAATAATTTAAAGAATACACACTGTTGTGGTAATTTACAACCACTATTAATTTAATTTAAGAAATATTTTATTAATCTTTATTCATTTAATATTGAAAGTCGAATTCTAAAAATTTTTTAATTCCTCCCTTTTTAAAGCTTCCCATGTAGGCTTTTCTTTCTTACGTAACATTTCGTTTCATTTTAAAATTATAAATATAGTTTTGAAATCTGAACTTCCGGATAAGAAGTCCTCGGGAACATTCTACAATTTTCTAAACGTGAAGTCATTTCCTCTTCTAGCTCCTCCCCTCTGCAATCAAATTTAAATAAGTTTAATATGTAATTTCAAAAATTGTAACACATTACTACTAATTAGCATCTTATTTTAAAAATCTATTAAAAAAATTAATCTAAATAAGTCAGTTTTCATATCCTATAATATTACAATTTATGCCAACGCAAGATTCTAGTATTTTTGCCCTGCCAATTGGCGATTTTTAATTATTACGGCAACCCGTTTTTCCTCTTGCAAAGCAGAGTGTGCACGTTTTTAATCTCGCATTTTTCTACAGGCGCGGAAGGTAATGGCTTGCCTGCTGCGAATAATCATGTGCGTGCAGCGAAAGCAGTAAAATGAAAGAATTTTTTTTTTTTAATTATAATGGTTTGATGGGCTGCATATTTTCTTCTGATTATGGCAGGGATGATAACAGTTTCACCAACCGAGATGCAACGATGATTATTAGTAGTGCTAAGTGGGTATTACGTACTGATGCTGTGCGGAAAGTGTTGTTTATTTTCATTCGACTGATGCTGTGTTCTGTGTTTTGAATTCGTGCTAAATCATATAAATGATTTGAATTGTACGACAAGTGCCTCCATAATCTCCGAGAGAAAATTTCATTATTTATCTCATGCCAAATGCATATAAATAAGATCGTATACTACTATTATTAAAAAAAATGGATCTATAAATAATAGTTTCCATCATGAATATATTTTTTCAAGAAAATTCTTTATAAATAAAGATTTTCGAAGCTGGATTCTCAGTGCATTCCTTTTATTTGCATTCACCACTTTTGTTTTTTAGGTCACTTCAGGTGATACATTTGCTTTTGTTTTCTTTGTTCTTGATTACCAAGTATATATGAATATTTTTTTTAACGAATCATTTTTAATAATGATTGCCATGTCGGCGTGGTCTTTTGTGGCTATAACTCAGTGTACTCGATACTATATTCTGCTTAATGATCACGAGATATAATTTTTGGAATATTAATATTAATTCAGTATTAAAAAAACTGTATGGTAATATTGTTCGCCTTTTATCGTCCAACACCATGCACATCATGTCTTTTATTTTGATCATTCTTCAGTGACGCAAAATTTCACAAGGTAGAACAATTTAGCGCTTCTTGTCTAAAAAAAGTAATCTATTTTTAGATTGTTAAGTATTCTGATCAGATTACAGATGCCGAAAGACGAAATACCTTCCTGATTTCGAGAGAGAAGTTTGGAATATGGAACTATTATTAATTTATTACTCTTCATTTATAAGTATTCTACATTTGCAGTTGTAGACATTAGAATAAAATAAAGCACATGGGCTTTTTTGTGTATGTTTGTATGAAGGGGTAAGTAATGAGGGGAAAGAAAATTTTTAGCATTTACATATCTGTAAATTTATATCCTGACAGGTGCAACGAGGGCACGCGGTGCAGCTGGCTCTTCGATTTTTCTTATTTGATTACATTTTGTAAACGAATAATAGTGCTCTTTTGAGTTTTACAAGAACTTTTCAAAAATTGCCAAAAGAAAGAATATCGCCTTTTAATTACCAAAATATTCTAAAATTGCACTTGTGTTTATCGAATTAAAAATATATATATTAAATATCCAAGTTTTTTGTTATTTTTCAACATATTGAAATTCTGAAAAGAAATCTTTTGAGAATCTTTACCACCCAAACATTAATTTTATATCCCTCTATTTATAGAACATTGTAAAAAAAAATAAAAGGGTTTAAGGTAATAAATATATACTTTATTATGATAAAAAAATAATAACGCTTACATTTGAAGAATATTGGAACGTTTTTTCCTCCGTTAACAGACATACAAATAGATAGTCTAACAAAATCTGTTGCTATAAGCAATAGAATTTTACATCCATTTTTTTGGCCCATCGTGTTTCTATATTGAGAACAGCTTTTTTTAACTTTACGATATAGATATATATATAACGTCGTATTACTTTTATTTTAGAATAAACTATCAAACAGAAGATTACATTATTTTATTTAGACCGATATTGATCAGATTTTCTTTCTAAATTTATATTTCCAATGAGTAATCTTATTGCAGTGAATGAGGTTTGAACAGTCGGCGAAGGAGAAACAAACAAGAATTTAAAATTTGGCCCCATTACTTAAACTGTCGTTTGGAAAGATTCAAGAAAAAAAAAAACAATGGCTTTTAGAGAGAGAGCCAACACCAAACTTACTGTTTATAAGTGGTTTAATACACACAGATGCATTTACACAGAGAGATTAATTGATTAATTGAATGATTATCGTTTAAAAGATTGTGAACTAGACACCCACACGAAAATTATATTGACAGCCTTATTACAGCCCCCGTAACGCCGATTGTATCTGAGTTACACTCTTATATCATTTTAATGGATTTTTGGTACGAAACGCAGTGAGTCTTTATAATGCGGACACGTTAGAGGGTTTGCCGTTTTTCTGATTTGTGGATAAAAAGCGTACATGGCCTCGTTACAGTAAGGTCATCTGGTATTGTGATGTCTATAGATAAAGAGCCGTGTTTCAGCGCTGAGTCCATTTATAGCGAAGCGGCCGGTGCAAAGAGTACATGTCCAAGTTAAGGAATCGTTTTCATTTTTAGGCTATTTAAAACTTGTTTATTTTACTCAAGAGGGCAAAAGATCAAAACGAACACCACCTAATAACCCTCGAAATAGTATAATTTGATAACAAGAAACATGATGTTTCTTTTTATTTTAAATATTTCCAAACTTCACGCATGAAATCTAACTTCATTAAATAACATTTATTTAAATGTTTGTAAATATTAGAAATATTATTCTGATTTTATTGACGTGTCACTGTTAATAATATAATAAATATATTTTATAGAATCATAAAAGGAACTAAAAATAATCAAATTATTTTTATGCGTTGTGAAATTCCATTATAAATTATAGTCTAACTAATGTTTTATCATTTCATATATCGGCATCACACAAAAAATAGAGCTAATTATATGTTCAGAAATAGTGAAATAAAACAATCATAGAAAAAAGCAATTTAACAAATTACAATGACCCTTTGGAAAATGATTTTTGAAGACTAAAATTTAAGACATAAATTATCGCATTGAGTTGATCATACATTACGTACGCCATGAATTAGACATTAACATTCCTGGACAAATCATGAACAAATTTTAAAAGAAATTTCCGTTTTACAATTTTCGGTAACGTAAATTTTTAAACTTCTGCGGAGCTGGTCATACATTACGTACGTCATGAATTAAACATTAATAGTGTTATTACATGTAAAAATTGCAAGCGACAAAAATCGCCTGCGACTCGTACGTATTATCCACCTGAAACTTACGTATTATCTAAGCATTTCATTGGCTGTTCTAGAAAAGGCTTTTCCATCGTAGAAACCTGACGACCCATTTTAAATGAAATTTCATTCTTAAACTTCTAAACATCCCACAATATTACTTTTTTACACCGTCGTATAGAGAAAATAATGTACTTTTGAATGCAATTTGTTTGAAAGCTGCATCTCAGTTTGTTTCTGAGTTATAATTTTTTTTTTTTTGTAGTTTTTATTAATTTTTTGTCATAGTGGCAACAGAAGCATCCATTTCTGTTGAAAGTAAAGGGAAAATACAGATTACTGTATAGACCAATCAGAAAACGAATAAAAAGCGGATTAAACCAATTGTTGCCGCTAGAAGCGCCATCTAAGTGGTTTGTTTGTAAACTTGTGAGTTGGGTTCGAGACGCCGATCAGAGGAGTAGTGTAAATATTGGCTCTCGATCAATTTACTGTTTTGTGAATTAAAATTTAATTAGTAATACAGTCCGCTAGTTTTATTTATTGTGAATTGTGGGCAGTGATTATTTGAGATTGAGCTATCGACGGGAATATCTAATTTTTTGGTCCGTCGAGCCGGAGTAAAGAACAAGCATTTAATTACGTATTTAAAGTGTTTCGATTTTAGAGTCAACGGGTATTAGTGTACCGAAACGAATTAAGTGTCTTCTTTTTTGATGAGAATTTGTGAATCTCCTTTATTATAATATTACTTTAATATTGTGGTGTTAAAAAATATATATATACTTTATTACGAACAGTTTAAGTCTAGCAGTTGTTTTGATTCAAGAACAAAAATAATTACTATGTTCTTTCAGTGATGTTGCGCAATCATAAGTGATCATTTAACGCAGAGAATGAACAAAGTTCTTTAAAAATGCTTATTTCGAGAAGACAAATGAAATAAATAAAAGAAACAAAATATCTTTCTGCCGTGGCTCAGCAGTTTGGAAAAAGTGATTCACCTTTATTTTTGGAGGTATGTGAAATTTATTTATTTATTTATTGTGAAATTTAATTATTAAAATGTTCAAAAGCGCGAAAAAGGCAGACTATCAGAGGATAGCTTTTGAATAAGGATTGATATTTCTGATATAAATTTAAAATGAATTTAATAAAGGAAAGTGAAAAATATAAAGCAGATTCTAAATTGGTAGAAGAAATGGCCAATAATAATATAGAGGAGAGAAAAAATGAGGAAGCGAAGGTACTAGAACTTGAAAAATTAAAAATTGAACGCACAAAATTAGAGCTTGAGTTGACCAAGGCCCGTGCAGAAACCAAAAGTGAAAAATTGAGTGGTTTCGAGAAGGGAGAAAGCATAGAATCTTTAGACTCTCTCATTAAAAGTATAAGAACACTTACAAACAAAATTCCGTCTAGACCGGAAGGTTGGGGGTATTTTTTCTCGTCTTTACACAGGGCCTTCATTTCAAAAAATGTCCCAGAAAAGTATAAATCGGAAATTCTTCTAAATCTGTTAGGGGAAAGAGCAATAAATGTTATTACGTACATTAAGGATGGGGAATTAGAAGATTATTCAAAGGTGAAAGCTATAGTACTGAGAGAATTTGAGCAAACACCCCAAACTTTTTTAGAACATTTTAGAAAAGCACAACGTCAACCCAATAAAACGTATGTACAATTTGCATGCCGATTAACAACGAGTTGGGATTATTATTTAAAATTGAGAAATGTGACAGATTTTGAAACTTTAAAAAAGTTAGTGATTTCCGATAAAATTTGTCATATACTTGATAAGGATGTTAACGTGTTTTATAAATGTTAGACAAGGAGATTCTTGGCTTCACCCAATTGAGTTATCTCGGGAGACAGATTTATATTACACATCAAAGGGAAAGCCTGCGATTGATAATTATCGGTCGAATCATAAAAATAATTATTCCAGGCCGGTTTCTAAAGTTTTTCTAACTGATGTAAAAAATTCTAAATGTATTTTGTCATGTAATGAAAATCATCCTTTGCATAAATGTCCTGTTTATAAAAATATGTCAGTGAGTGATAGAATTGAGCTGGTAAAGGCAAAAAATCTTTGTGTAACTGCCTTATGAATCATAAAGTGGTCGATTGTAAATGTAAATTCTCGTGTATTATTTGTCGGAAAAGGCACAATGTAACTTTGCATTTTCCTCGCGAACAAAAAATAAATAAAGTTGAAAACCAAGAGGTAATTTCACAGGAAATGATTCACATATACAAAGTAGGTAATAAATGTAATTTGGATGTTTCGGCACAAGTATTTCAGCCTTTCCCAGCTAATAATCAAAACAATTTATTTTCAACGACATGTAATTTGGCTAATGAGTTAAAAGCTGTGTTACTTAGCACATTTGTTTGTTTAATAAGAGATGAATTGGGTAATTTTAATAAAGTACGAGGTTTATTAGACGTTGGCGCAAACTCTAACTTTATGAGTAAAAGGTTAGTAGATAAACTTAATTTGAAAAGAGAAAAAACTAACATTTCTATTTCAGGCATAAATAATTTATCGGTGAGTGTTAGATCTAGGGTTAACACAACTGTTTCAAATAGAAATAAGGATTTTCATTTAAAATTAGACTTTTTAGTCGTTCCGAAAATTACAGAATTTACGCCGTCTAGGCCGCTTGAGACTTCTATCTCATTGTTAATTAACATCAAATTAGCCGATGAAAAATTTAACGTCCCAGGTCCGATTGATTTGCTTTTAGGTGCATAAAATTTCTATGAATTTTTAAGACCAGGTCAAATTTATCCGCAAACATTAAATTCTAAAATTATGTTTCAAAACAGTGTTTTCGGGTATATTGTCAGTGGAAGCCTTCCAGCTAGGGGTGAGAGTAATATACATTGGGTGTTAATTACATATAATTTGGAATTAGAAAAAGTAATTAGAGAGTTTTGGGAAATAGAAAACATAGAGAGAAAGTCTGAGATTTCTAAGAGTAAGGAGGCAGAAATTTGTGAAGAGCATTTTCTGAAAAAATATTCTAGAACTGAAAACGAACAATACATGGTGAAAATGCCACTAAATGAAGATCCGTCTTGTCTTGGTGAATCAAAACAAAAGGCAATGAATATTTTAAATTCATTATGGAAGCGCTTAGTTAGAGAACCTAAAGTTGATGATCTTTATAAAGCATTTATGGAAGAATATCTAAGTATGGGTCCCATGGAAGAAGTGATAGAATCTGAAGGGCCAGAAGTCACTTATTGTATTCCACATCATTGCGTGTTCCGTACAGAATCAAGTAGTACACCATTACGAGTCGTGTTTAATGCCAGTTCCTTAACTTCTACAGCGAAATCATTAAACAGTTTGCAGTTTAACGGAGGAACAATCCAAGATAAGTTATTTTCTGTAATGTTGCGATTTCGAAAGCACCAGTTTGTTTTCGTAGCAGATATAAAAAAGATGATCGTATGATACTAATACATCCGAGTCAAAGAAACTTATTACGAATAGTATTTAAACCTGAGGTGAATGAGCCAGTAAAAGTATACAGGTTATGTAATGTGACTTATGGCACAACTAGTGCTCATTTTTTAGCTACAAGAACTTTAATGCAATTATCCAGAGACGAAGGAAATGAATTTCCTTTAACTGCCAATCTGTTGTTGCAGGATATTTACATGGATGGCATCCTAACAGGTGCAGATGATTTAGCCACAGCTAAGGAGATTCAGCAACAACTGATATCCTTGTTAAATAGAGAAGGCATGGATCTCCATAAATGGGCAGTAAATAATTTTGCTCTTTTATGTAATAATTCAGAATCTGAATATTCTTTTTCTAATGAGACAAAAACTTTGGGAATATTGTGGAAGCCTCAACCAGATTGTTTTGGGTTTAACTTAATTATCGAGAAAAGCGAATTATACGCTAAACGATCAGTCTTGTCACAAATTTCTAGAATATTTGACCCTTTGGGTTTGATAGGTCCAATAATTACAAGGGCCAAGGTGTTTCTGCAAAAATTATGGTTGCTGAAAATAGATTGGTGTGATTATCTCCCAATGAAAGAAAATGAGGAGTGGAATGACTTTCTTACTTCCTTAAAGAGCGTAAATCTGATCAGTATCCCTAGATGTATTCTTATTTCTCAGTCTATTTGTGTAGAACTACATGGATTTTCCGATGCATCTGAAATTGCTTAAGGAGCGGTTCTTTACGTGAAATCTACTAATTATTGTGGTGATTCTGCTGTTAAACTACTCACTAGTAAGTCCAGAGTATCTCCTCTAAAGCATGTCACTATCCAGCGTCTTGAACTTTCTGCTGCAGTCCTGCTATCTAAGTTAATGAAGAAGGTGTTAAGTGCCTTAAAACTAGAAGTTTCTAAAACTTATTTTTGGACAGATAGCACTATTGTACTCACATGGTTAAAAAAGGAATCCAGTGATCTTAAGACATTCGTAGCAAACAGGATATCGATTATACAAGGTTTAACTTCGGTTGAACAGTGGAATTACGTACCTTGCAAGCAAAATCCTGCAGACCTTATTTCTAGAGGTATAGATCCCATCAAGATTAATCAATATGATCTGTGGTGGTTCGGTCCAGCATTCCTACAACAGCCTTAGGTGGCCGAGTGTCCTGATAGCAATCCTGCTGAAACAAATGTGTTGTTTTTGCGTGAATTGAAATCACCATCAGTAACTCAAATATGTGCCTTAGATAACACTCTTGAACATTTAGATATAATTAATAACTGTTCTTCGTTCATCAAACTACAACGAGTAGTAGCATGGTGTAAGATATTCATATATAACTGTAGAAACCCTTTATATCCTACAGCTGGAACTTTATCTAGCAGTGAACTCTCTCAGTCCTTATTGTGCATTGTAAAGAACATTCAAAGGACTTCATTCGTGAAAGAAATCCAGTGTTTAGAAAGGGGTACTGCTATCCCTAACAATAGCAAACTGATAAACTTGTGTCCATTTTTAGACAGTGACGGCTGCATCCGTGTTAGTGGTAGACTTAAAAACAGTAACTTATACGATTACCAAAAATTTCCTTTGATTATCCCTACAAAACGTAATTTTACATTTTTTGTTATTAATTATTTTCATGTTTTATATTTTCATGCAGGTTCAGAAACCACAATGTCCCTCATCCGAACTAAATTTTGGATTTTAGCTGGCAGAAATATAGTTCGAAAAATTATTTTTAATTGTATTATTTGTAAGAAAATTAATTCTAAAAATTCGCAGCAACAGATGGCTGATTTGCCAGCAGCAAGAGTAACGGAATCCAGAGTATTTATACGTACTGGATTAGACTACTGCGGTCCTTTTGAGGTAAAAAATTCTACAGGTAGGAGTAAACAGGTAAAAAAGTTTTTTATTTGTATTTTTGTGTGTTTTACTACACTTGCACTTTGAAATTGTCAATGATTTAACAAGTGCAGCGTTTTTAGCAGCGCTTAAACGCTTTATTGCGAGACGAGGCAAACCTTCTGATATCTCTAGTGATAATGGCCGAAATGGTGTTGGTGACAATAAAGCATTAAGAGAAATTCTCATATCTTTATTTAAGGATAAAAGTGAGGAGGAAATTCAAAATTATTTAGCTAATGAAGGAATTAAGTGGTATTTTAATCCCCCTTCAACCCCTCCCTTTGGTGGTTTATGGGAGGTAGGTGTTAAATCACTTAAATATCATTTAAAGCGTGTTGTAGGTAAAACTATTTTAAGTTATGAGGAACTCTTGACTCTCATTATTCAAATCGAAACTGTTCTTAATTCTCATCCACTCTGCCCTCTTTCAAATTATCCAAATGATGTTGAAGCTTTGACACCTGCTCATTTTCTTATTGGCTCATCTTTAATGGCCTTACCTGAACCGAATTATACTGAAATCCCTATGAATAAGTTGAGCAGGTGGCAATTACTTCAAAAATTGACACAACATCTTTGGAAAAAACGGTCATCAAAATATTTAAATAAGCTCTTAAATAGGTCCAAATGGCATAAAGGAAGGGTTGAGATAAAAGAGGGAGACTTAGTACTAATAAAAAATTCTGATAATTATAGCCCTTTAAAAAGGGCATTTGGCAAGAATTGTTAAAATCCATCCAGGCCAAGATGGTATACTTAGACTTTAAGGGATAAAAATGTCCCATTTAAAAGGCCAGTGGCTAAAATTATTGTTTTGCCTCATATGAATGAAACCACATTAACTACTTGAATTCATACATTTTATTTAATTAAGCAAAATTTTTGTAGTGTAGTGTATTATCATATTCTTGTGTTTATATTCGTAAATTTAATATTTCATTTAGAGTATGTGCTGAGAAAAAATTTGTATTATTGAGATTGTATTCTAAATTGATATCGTATTTATAGTATTGAATGTTTGAAACATTCAAGGCCCGGCGGTATGTTTCCGCTAGAAGCGCCATCTATGTGGTTTGTTTGGAAACTAGTGAGTTGGGTTCGAGACGCCGATCAGAGAAGTAGTGTAAATATCGGCTCTCGATCAATTTATTGTTTTGTGTATTAAAATTTAATTAGTAATACAGTCAGCTAGTTTTATTTATTGTGAATTGTGTGCAGTGATTATTTGAGATTGAGCTATCGACAGGAACACCAATAAAAAGCTTAAGATATGCTTTTGATTTCCTACCCTGAAGAGGACAATAACCATTTTCCAAATGGTTAATAATAGTTTAAGGTTTTTTTAATGTTTCATGCATTCCATACAACTATTACAGCGAAGCCTAATTGCATTTGTTTTCGGTATTCCACAAGTTTATGCTTATGTACTTTTACAGACCAAAGGCGATCTACAAAAGTTTTATAAACGAAAATATGTTTTTGGTGATGAACAGATAACCGAATTGTAACACATGGGAATATTTTTAGTCTTTTAAAAAAACTATAATAATGTTTTAAATAGAACCGTTTCGGCATTGCATTTGAATCCTTGAAAAAATCCTATGGTACTTCAAACAGGTAGAATTTTGCAAACATATGTGAAATAATCCTAAGATACAGAATTTTTATAAAGAACCAATTCTTTTCATCTTAGATTAAAAGAAAAAAAGCTCAAACTGGTGTGAATCAATTAGAACTAAAAGATTTTCTTAAAACACCATCAAAAACTTTAAACTTTAAGGCCTAGCGCATTTAAATGTTTTTTATGGTGTTTTAAGAAGATATTTTAGTTCTTAGATTGAAAACATGAAAATCAGTAGAATTTCTCACGTACAAAAATTAACATAGCACATTCTACTAGAAAAGAAATTATTTTAATTCTGCGTGGGTATTGTATTATAATTTACTTGCTCTCTTTACTGGTGATACATATACCATTAGTTTAATGAAAATCACTAACTGAGATTATTCTCAAAATATTTGAAAAATATATCCTAATTTCGTCTAAAATTGCATTCCCTTAAAAACATATTAAGCTAGGTGCTTTTTCTCCTCGTTGTAAAAAAAGAGTTTTTTTTTTTTTTTTTTTTTTTTTTTTTTTTTTTTTTTTTGAGCAACTTTAAACAAATGAATTTTTATTTTCATTTTTCATGTCTGTATATTTATACATTTATTTATACTAAATTTTTCTTTTTGTAGAACTTCTGAAAGACATTATTTTTATATTTTGATGGAAGTTACATAACTTTAATTTACTATTGCAACGAGGTGTTTTAAAATGGCGTTTTATTATATTAAAATATGTATTATTAAATCAGGGTTAGAGGTTAGTGGTCGTTTATCGTCAAATGTACTAAATTATTGAATTTCACGACAACAAACTTATGCGGAGCCGTCATATTTTACGTCTAGTTTCCAATCACTTTAATTTTTATTTAACAAGCATTATCATTTGTACCTTAGCGTAACCCCCCCCCCCCCACACACACACACCCGCCGGGGCATGCACTTCAAGAGTATTTTTTTCGATAAAATAAAATACTTCATAAAGAATTTTTTGCAATTTTAGTGCTTACCCTCCCCCCCCTAACTCCGAAAAAAACAGAAAAATAGCATTTTTGTAAGATTTGCGAACATTTTAAAATGCTACACCATAATTGGTATCCAAAGGTTCGTTTATTTGCTATAAGGTTCGTTTACTTGCTTTTTAATTTTCTGTTGTATACTTTCAGTCACAGGATATTTTTATTAACTAGGGTTATCCCTGGTTGTATCTAAATGTTCACATGTTCCTTATGTGGACATAATTACTTGATACTATGCTCTGTATACGCATTATCTTTATAAAAAAATAAGTTAAAATTTTCTGGAATACAAATAGTGTAGTTTTATCGGGTTTCACAATTTTATGGAAAAACACTTATTATTTTGATTTAGTGAATAACACAGAGATAAAGTAATTAATACGTACAACGCCCCCCCCCCCTCCACACACACACACACAGCCCTGAAAACATAAACATAAAAACAATGTTGTTGTTAACATGGTTGGAAAAATAAATAAGAAAATGTGATGTAACATACAATTTCAACGATGAAATGCCATATGGCACCTAAAAATACAAATTGCAGGCGTCATTTCATGTCTTACTTAAAGTTCCTAATTTCTAAGCTTGATTGAAATATAAAAAGCATACTTAAGAGCGAAAAATCAGAAAAAACAAAAACAAATAATTGTATTTTATTTTCAGTAGTACAATAAAACACTGTGATAAAACAATGTTTCCATAATAATAAAATGCACGTAGCAAATTATAAAAACTTCATGCAACTTTTCAA
The DNA here is from genome assembly GCA_963932465.1 of Maratus speciosus. Taxonomy (NCBI): domain Eukaryota; kingdom Metazoa; phylum Arthropoda; class Arachnida; order Araneae; family Salticidae; genus Maratus; species Maratus speciosus. The sequence goes on along the minus strand of OZ010786.1, from coordinate 535,794,151 downwards.
TTTTCCTTGACTAAATAATACAAGTATTCTTGTAATTTAAAAGAAGCGTAAAGATTAAATAATATAAGGTACACTTTATTCTATTTTAACAGAATCAAACTAAAAAAATAAATCATGTGAGTTGTAAATTTTCAATTTGGTTATAATGTGTCCATACTGGGACCCGTTCCTAGAATCGATATATTATTTTTCAAGTTTTGTCGTTTTTAATCCAAAAGTATATATTCGACTTCAATCGTTTATTCCGATAAAATGACGTCATAAAATATATTAAATTTTTATAACAATTTTATTTTTGATGGATTAGCATTTTTTAGAGGGGGGGGGGGGGGTAGTATTATGTTGTATAAAGAAAAGGTGTTTTTTGTTATTTTATTGTTCTGCCACGTTATTTTTGGCAATTGGTGGAAGTTTTAGAATATAAACGAAAATATCCGCTCTCGTACGTGGCTTAACTTATGCTTTCAGTTTATCATATTAATGACATATTTTCATACGCGATCTTTTCCATATTCAAGACTCTTTTCCACCATGAAACGCATCGACACAATGTTCAACTGTGCCTTTATTAATCATGCTTGGTACAAATGCGATGATTACGAGCCATTTTTTACTGCGTTTGGTCACAATTTGAATTCGTACAAAAAAATCATGCGAAATTCTTATAGTTTTTAACTGCTTTAAATAGCTTAGTACGAAAAGGAAAATATATAATGCTAAATAAATCGATGAAAATTTGACACTCAAAATAATATAAGAACAACGTAATATTGCATTAACGAGTTATTAGAATTAACCTATGTTAAAAATTTGAGTAACAAAAGTCAACATTATTTTTTACAAATCTAAATAATTTAATACGCTTTAATTGCATTACTCTCTCAGTTGAGTCCTGAATGACATCCACTTAACGCAATTCATGATTGTTTTAGTGAATCCTGTTGTGTGGGATGTCTGCCAGTTTGCTTAATTGAACGAACAACGGCATTTATAGTCAATAGGGTCTGGGTACATTTTCATTCAATTGACAATTATACTACTCACATGGAAATATAAGATACTTCAGAAAGTAAAAGTTTTCTTCCCAGTTTAAAATCTGCAAAATCTGTATTAAAAATACCTTTAAAAGTTAGAATTATTTCACTTCCTTTAACTGCATAATACACAACTAATTAAATGAAAACTGCTGAAAATACTTTTTTCCTTTATAAATAAATATAACAACAAAAAAAAACTTTCTCTGCTTTCAGATTTATTTGGATTTTCCTTTGCTTCTTTGATATGCCTGAATAAATTTACAACTTCTAAAAAGTCAATTATACGCCGGAACAGTCCACGCATTTTATTATTTTCTCTTTCTTATTCAGATTTCTTTTTGAGAAACATTCAACATTAGATATGTTATAAAAAAATTGTTTAATTTCGAAATATTTTTAATTCAAACATCTTATATTTATATTTTTGAGACAGATTGACAAAGAATATTTTTTTCTTAATGTCGCAATGTTTTAAGAGAATGCGAATGCAATTTTCTTTAGATTCTTGTATATTGATAATTTTAATAGCATTTGACAGAAAATTTGGAATTACATAGTAAATTGGGAAAAACATGTATACCATGATATAATTTTCTTCTTGTATGAATTGTGTCAAATCAGTTTATTATTGTAAAATAGGCCTTACACGATGTAGATTTAATAATTGCTGTGTAACACGGATCGTAAATTTATGAATCTTTTCTTCACGTTGTTTTCTCCTTTTGTTTTATACTAGATTATATCATGTAAACCAAAAAAAAAAAAAAAAAAATTATATTTATTTGGATAAACATTTCAAAATTCAGTTAAAATAAAACAGCACAAACACAAACTATTATAAAAGAACATGTTCCTTATTTATATCCTTTGGTTAAAATCTTTATTTTTAAAGAATGGGAAATATTAGATTAAAAAAAAAGCTTTATAAAACTTAAAATAAAAAATCTAACTGATTGTTTTGTTATATAATTTATTTTTAGGGGTGCGCGGGAAATGACGTTTATTTATCCCGTTAAACATATTTGTTTCATACTACACACACAAACACACACACACACATACATGCACACACAATTTTTGCTCGCATTATAGTATAAGATATAAAAGAGCGATACTAAGAGACTCTTAATAAATTTCATTTTATATATTTTTAATTGTTCCTTTACATATGGGAAGGTTCAGATGGAACTAAATATAAATTTTACATGTTTATATATACATATATCATACACAGTATTAGAGTCCACTTTTTATAAATTATAATATATTGAAGTAACTTAATATAATTTCAAATTAATATAATTTAAATTGTGTTATACAGTACTATGGATTGCAAATTCTTCAGAACCAACACAAACATAGAAACTCATTAATAAAATATATCTTTCCCATTTTTTATATAATATTTTGATTAAATCAACATTTGCGTATAAGTGATCCTGACAATGTCTCCCTCCTCCATAATTTAACATCTATCCACATAGCCATTTTTTTTTAGTATATTTCGTATTTTTAATTTTTTATGGTTATTTTTTAATTATTTTTTAATTATTTTTATATATTTTTTTTAAATACGCAAAATGTTAATGGTAACTAACAAGTAACTTATCTAGTATCCATTGTTTAGATCATTAATAAACTAATTGTCGATTAAAGAATATGTGAATTTCTCAAGAAATCCATGATTTATTGCATCAAATATTAATTGATTTATATTTTTATTTATAAGATGTGAGGGACATAAACTCTTGATTCTATACAAATGATTATATATATATATATATACTAGCTGGCTTCGCGCGCTAGCGGAGCCCCTCAATTTATGAAACTTGTAATATATCGGGGCTCCTAAATATATGAAATCTCGAAAGAACGAACCTCGAACCGGCTCCCCGCGACTTACGGTATCGTATATCAGTCGTGCTGCGCACGCACTGCAAAATCCCTTGAAAAAAGCAATCTAGCTCAAACAAAACTCAAACCGTGTCCCCGCTGCCTATGGCACCGTATGGCAGGCGTGCTGCGCACGTGATGCAAAAACCTTTGGAAAAGCTAATCGTGCTTGGTGGCCAAAGTGGGTGGCTGGACACTTCAGATGCATAATATGATTAAGCGGTCGCAGACGTTTCCAATGATATATCACATGAGGAGCATCAGTAAAATTAAAAAAAGTGCCCCCCTTGGGGTTGAAAAGAGGGGGGAATAAAAACTGGAGATGCACCATGATGGGGGCAAGAGGGGAGACAAACTGGGCTCGTGAATTTCAACAGTTTGATATGAAACATCGCTATACAAAGTCAAAACTAGAAGTTTCAAAAGTTAACCCCTTATGAGCATGTAACTAAGGGGGGCAGAGGATGTGTAAAAGTACAAAAATTGATGAGAGCTATGAAAATGAGACAAAAAGACGAAAATTGTAATATTTTAATGAAGCCCACCCCCACGGCCCCCTAACTAAGCCCCTATGCAATTTATCAAAAAGCTGAGATAGCCAAAAGATGCGGCGGTAAAAAATAACCTTGATTAAAACTTTACCAGGAGAATTCTCCACGCTGTGGCTCCAACAGAAGCGAAATTATGGCGATTTGAAAAACAGCCCCTATCGTAAAATGGCCCTAACTTAATAAGGAAGCCTCGTAACCCATGACATTGTAAAATATGCATGTCTAATTTTTTAAGACCTTCAAAATAAAGTGTAATTAGGGGGAGGGTGCAGACTAAAATTAAAATTATTGAATCTCCTCGTCACAGGAACCCACAAAACCCATCTAAAGTGAACTGAGTGTTTTTATAAGTTATTCAGATGAAAGGCCCCATAAGACCATATGTATCTCCACCCAAAAACCACACATGAAACGGTAAGTATCGCAAAGGTAAAAAATAAAAATATTTCGTCCCTCCCCCTAGCCCAGTGCCTGAAATTTCACGCGGCCTTTTTTATAAACTTTATCTTATGTCTCAAAAACTATCATACATTTTCGCTTTGTACAGGCTTTGTAATTAAACAGATCGCTTTGTTAGATTTCTTAATTTTAACGATACATACATGGGTCGGGATAGTGGCGGTCTTAACCAGGAATTATGTTAGTTCCCCATTCCACCTCCAGGGAGAGCACTCCGTTAAATAACCTATCAGTAGATATGTTACTCAAGGTGGTGGCGGTATTAAGCAAGAAATTAAGATAATTGCTGATATTACTATTCGGAAATAGCGGTAACTTATCTTTTCACAATTTTATATTTAATAAGTAGCATATATCTCAGGAGTCCCTCAAAAAAGGCACCCAAAGCGGTCAGAAACGCTAATATTTTAAAAGAAATCTAGCGCTCCTCCCCGGAATTTCACGCGCTATTTTTTTTTTACCCTTTATGTTATGTGTTATGAACTATATTAAAGTTTCAAGCAGATCGCCTTGTTACATTTCCTAATTAAAAAAAAATCGCGTTATGTCAGTTCCGCATTCCACCACCAGGGAGCGCAGTGTATTCTTAACAAAAGCGTATCTGAACGAAACTCCTTCACGCAACCTTTCCGTAGATTCATGGGTCGGGATGGTAGCGGTCTTAACCAAGAATTCCGTTAGTTCCACATTCCACCACCAGGGAATTCTTATTCATTCACTCTATTCTTAACAAAAGTATATCTGAACGAAACTCTGTTAAACAACCTATCAGGGGATATGTTACTCGAGTTGGTGGCGGTATTAAGCGAGAAATTAAGAAATTTGCTGAAATTACTATTCGGAAATAGTGGTAACTAAAATTTTGACATTTTTATATTTAATATGTAGCATATATCTGAAGACTCCCTCAAAAAATGGCATCTAAAAAGGTTAGAAACGCTAGTTTTTTAATCCAGCGCCACCCTCCCCCCTTCTCACTGGAAATTGCACGCTCCATCCTTTTATGAGCTTTTTATTATGCGTTATGAACTATCTTAAAGTTTCAAACAGATCGACTTGTTAGATTTCATAATTTTAACAAAATCGCGTTATGTTAGTTCCTAATTACACCACCAGGGAGCGCACTCTATTCTTAACAAAAGCGTATCTGAACGAAACTCCTTCACGCAACCTTTCCGTAGATACATGAGTCGGAATGGTGGCGGTCATAAACAAGAATTCTGTTAGTTCCAAATTCCACCACCAGGGAGTGCACACTATTCATAACAAAAGTGTATCAGAACGAAACTCTGTTAAACAACCTATCAGAGGATATTTTACTGGAGTTGGTGGCGTTCTTAAGTGTGAAATTAAGAAATTTGCTGGAGTTACTATTCGGAAGTAGTGGTAACAAAAATTTGGACATTTTTATACTTAATAAGTAGCATATATCTGAGTATATCATAGTCCTCTAAAAACGACATCTAAAAAGGTCAGAAACGTTAATTTTTAAAAAGAAATCCAGCGCCCCTCCCCCTCTCCCCTCACAGGAAATTGCATGCACCATTCTTTTATAAGCTTTTTATTATGTCTCATGAACTATCTTAAGGTTTCAAACAGATCGCCTTGTTATATTCCTAATTTTAATAAAATCGCGTTATGTTAGTTCCTCATTCCACCACCTGGGAGCGTACTCTATTCTTAACAAAAGCGAAACTCCTTCACGCAACTCCTCCGCAGATACATGGGTCGGGAGGGTGGCGGTCTTAACCAATAGTTTAAGATAACTGCTGAAATTACAATTCGAAAATAGTGGTATAAACACTTATAAACTTTTTCTTATTGAATAATGAATGCTTATCTCATAGCGCGCCGAAGAAAAACATCACGAAATTGTTAGATTTCCTAATTTAAATTATTTGTTGGTTAATAAAGCACGTACTTTCATTTTATTCTATTCATTTGATAGAAATAAAACCCATTTATTAAATAATAATTAATATCTGAGCTTTTAATTAAGCTATCACTTTGAACTGGGTATATATGAAATCTGCGAGAAATTTCCCGTCCGGACGCCAAAAAATTTTATTAAAAAATTTAATATTTAAAAAGTTAAAATTTCGTATTAAAACATCCTACTCTCCAAAACCGCAGTCGTCGTTATGTCTGATACCTGCTACCCGTGAAAATGAAATCTCTTCTCGACCCTCGAAACGGGGTCCCATTCTAGCCTCGCAGACGGGTCCCATTCCAGTGAGATTGATGTATTTGATAAAAAGATTAAATTTTGTATGCCTTAATTCGTTAATGAGTTGTTAATTAGCTCCTAATTCCGTTAATTACGGCTCGATTTTGCCAAAAAATAGGTGTGCTGTCCTCAGGAAAGTACCTTTTTTGACACCTTTCCCGACTTTCTGCGTGCCCTATGATAAAAGTAGTTCTGACTTCAAGAATCTCTGCACGCACCAACAAACAGATAGACGTTTAACAATAGTAAGTGCGACATTATCACTTATGTGTATTACACGATTCTTACTGTAGAAGTACAAGTTCATACAACTTATTTTCATTTACACATCATTTTCACATCATTTTCATTACAGACACATAAAAGTATTTGGATACAGTACTGCCTATGAATGATAACTGCTGGAAGTTTTTTTTTTTCCTTTACAATTGTAGTGAGCGTTTTGAAATTTAACTTCCTTTTTTTTTATAATTACTTTACTGTGTATGATTTATATATATCATATATAGGTCTACACAAATGATCTCAAGTAAATTTCCGTTTATTGATGAAATTGTTGATTGATAATTTTAAACTGTGCTAATACATGTAATTGAACTAAATTTTAGCATAGTTTATGGTACACATACAAATCTATTTATCCTATACAGGGTTCAACAATAAAAAAATAGGATAATTTTTTAACTATTAATGGTAATTGCAGAATGTTTTCCAAATGCATTATTTATTTTTTAAATTGTTTATTTAGATATATTTTTGCTTAATAAACTGTAAAATTCTGTTAGAGTATTCTGAATGTGTTGGAAAGTGCTAAATAATCTATAAAAAAACATGCTTTTTCGTGCTTGTTTATATATAATTCAGTTCCACCACACTAAAGGCATACCAATAACTCCTGCATTAATATTTCATTAGTCAGAAGAAAGAAAGTTGTGGCTCCCTTACATTTGATAAATATAAAATTAAATGCCAATCATTCAATAAAAAATATATATTTGGGAAACAACGGAACAAATGTTGATAGGTAAAACAGAATGTATAATGTTGTAAGAGTAGCCTACGAATAATAATAATAATAAATACTAATCGATTTTCGGTATTGAATATTTTCAATGTATAAAAGACAATTTATGGCTAAAACATACCGTAGAAACTATGGTTAATCAAAAAAGGATAATGTAAAAAAAGCTCTAATCAATTCGAATACGATACCTCAAATACATCTTAAAAAAACAGAACTTTCCATAATACGAAACTCTCCAAAAATTGCAAATTGAAATATTTTGCTTTAATTTGATAAATAAAGACGTATTACACTTTTTAAACTATTTTACGCAATCTTCAAGTGTGTTAATATATAATTTTAATGTTAGAGGGTTAACTTTTCACCATTGTTGAAAATAAACAAACTTTTACAGACTTTTGTGAACTTCAATAATTAAAATTATTTAGAATTTTACTGCTTAAGAATTCAAGTTTTTAAAGCATTTTTCATTTATATGCATTTCATAGAATTATGCAAAGTGTATAATATTTCATTGACTTAAGCTTACAAAGATATCAAAGAATCATTTTAATGTTAAGCCATTGAATTTTTAATTAAAAAAAGGACTTTTAAACGCAGACAAATAATTAACATCAAAGTAAGTAACATTGTAGTAAATAACATTAAAGATTTATGTTAATAGATATAATCTACTATATAGGTATATCATGCAGATACTAATTTCAATTCGGTCGCTTTGAACTCGATTTCTCATGAATGGATTTTGATGTGACTCACACTGTTAGTTTAATAGTATTCTCGGAAGCTTTCAGAACATTGTATATCGTTCCACGCTGCATATTTATAGAAATATTTGTGGAAGTTCTGTAATCCAGAGAACCCGATTATCAAAGATTAGTTTTTTTTAAAAACTTCTACAATTTTACGAATTTTACACATGGACGGATTATGATGAAACTTGCATTGTTATTTATAATATACTAGGGTGCTCTGCCTCCTACGAGCTACGCTCGTCAACCCCCGTCCAGACACCGCAGACTTTAAAAGTACGCTAATTTGATCGGCTTTAAAAAGATTTCGGAAGATCGAATTATAATTTAAAAAACAGTGGCGATCTCCCAATAAACGGATTTCTATTCATTTCTCTTTGAATAGGGAATTTTAACGCCAAATCCGCTGCGGTACTACTTGATTATCCCGTCGACCAATTTCGCCAAATTATATAAATCACCAAACCACTCGCCAAATTATACAAATTGACATAATTTTTATTTTAAATAACGAAAGAACAAATAAATTAGTTCAACATTAATAAAAATACAAATAAAACGTCGAAATAAAAATAACTCCATGACGTAGACACGTGTAACTTAAAGTCAAGCTTAAAGTCAAGTTAATGTGACAATTACGATCAACTATTATTGGCAATTAATCTTACAGTTTGGCGAATGATAGATTTTTGGTCGACGGGATAACTAAGTCGTACCAAAAATACAATCGCAGTTTTCGTCTTTGATTATGTAAAATAAGTTAAACATTTCAAAATAAGCTAATATAAAAGGAATTAAGTAAACAGAGTCTTTGTCTCCCAGTTTTTTTTTTTAACAAAGCGAAAAGAAAGTTCTTTTAAATGAGACATTTTAAATTGGTCGTTTTTAATCTGACGTAATTTTGACCGAGCTATTCTTTCTCTTTTAAATATTCACGTGAAAATACTTCTGTTAGAAATGAAATATTATTTGCGCTTTCGTAACAAAAATAGTTGAAAAGATCCTCCCAAAATATCAAATAAATGTCTAGCGCAATTTCTAAATTTAAACAGTTTTGCAATATTATTTTGTGTTCATTTTATGTAATAACTGTAATGTGACGTAAATATGAGGTAATTTCCCCTATTTAAGACTTCTAACGCATGTTAATGAATTTATTATTTTACAATATCCTTTCTATTTTAAAATTCACGTGTATAGTTTTCATGAAGTAATTTTTAATAAGTTCTAGCTTTTTGTACATAATTGTTTAATTCTAATTCCAAATGATTTTTTCAGTTTATAATAGTTTCGTGTAAATAAGTTTTTAATTTGAAGCAAACATTGTGGTTGGCGATGTTTATACATTTGGCAAAAGTTTAAATTAATACAGTAAAACCTGTGTAAGTTGACCACTTACGGTACCACACTTCAGTGGTCAACTTATAAAGAAAGATGATAAATTTAATTTTTTTTTTTTTTTTTTTTTTGCGTAATATTCATACCATATAATTTTTTTCCCAAAAATATTTTATTTATTGACAGGGCTTTAAAATAATATTGTATTACCATGCATATTCCTAACACCTTAGAAAAGAAAAGATTAACTACAAGAATGAATTAATAGTTGTGTATCAATTTTTAAATCAATTAGTATTACTACTAATTTAGAAAAAAAAAATTGTTAATCAAATTTAATCAAATCAAATATAAAATACAAATTTATATTCATACATCATTATACAGCCAATTAGTGATTCTTCAAACTATACTAGTTATTACACATAATTTATAAAAAAAAAATATTTAAGAAAAACACTTGTTTTTTTTTTTCATATGTTAAGACACATACACTTTCTAAAATTAAGTTTGTCAATTACATTACTATTTGTCAAAAAAAAAAATATATATTGTAGGTTGAAGCTGATATTTGGACTTTGCATAAGACCAGTGTTCTGTACTACAACAGAGTCCTTGAGTAATTCATCATTATCACAAATAATTTTCTTAACTGTGTCACAATTGCCACAAACTATTGCAATTGGTGGAATATTTCTGCCTACCAACTAGCACCTGAGGTTATTGAAAGAAGGGAAGGAATTATAAGAGAATGAGAAATAGGAGAAAGAAATCTAGAATCAGAGAATGGAGGGGGGAGAGGTTGAAAAGACAAATCCACAAGAGCAACAATTTAAGAATAGATAAGCCTTGAATTATTTACTTACACCTATCACTACTAAAAGCATTTCCCAAGTTAATCACTGTTTCACCTTTTTAAAAATTCTAGTTAAAAAGAAAGAAAAAAAAATAGAAAATTTTCGTGGACAGTTATTTTTTTTCAATTCATGATTTGTTAGCTATTTGGATGGTCAAGTTATAAAGGGTTTTGATGGACATTTTATAATACTTCTAGCCAAATTTGAATAATTTCGGTGGTCAAGATTCAAGATAGACAGGTGGTCAAGTTACAAAGGGTTTGTCTTATAGTTTTGTATAGGATACATTTGGTTCCTGACAACAGATGTTAACATAGACAGGTGGTCAACTTACAAGGTTGGTCAACTTTACAGGTTTCACTGTACCATTTTCTAAAATAATGTAAAAAATATCTCCAGAAATGCTGAAAATTTGAATGTAAAATAGAAATAAAACCTCAAAAAAATGAGTCAAATAAAAAAGAAAAATACAGTCTGCACACCGGGAACTTCAAACGTATAAAATGATCTAAAAATGATTAAATTCCCATGAATAGTTTTTGCTCCTAAAAAAAATTTTTAGTGGAACGATTTTGTCCATCTTTAGCATTAAATATCTCTTAAAATCATTCTTAGATTTGAAAACTGTCCGCATCAGCGTATTTATCAAGCATTTCTGTATAATAGCACCGATTTTCATATTTTTGTATGCAATATTTTTCATAATATTAACGAAGAAAGACCTCCGGTCACAAAAAATTCAAAACCGGCGGCGGCGGCGGCGGCGGCGGCGGCGGCGGCGGCGGCGGCGGCGGCGGCGGCGGCGGCGGCGGCGGCGGCGGTGGCGGTGACAGCGGTAGTTACTTTTTTTTTTTTTTTTTAGAATAGAGAGATTTTTGATATTGTTGTTTCATATTGCATATCGTTATATTATGCTTTTCCAAAACAAAATGTAAATAATCAACTAAAAGATTTGGTTCGCAACAGGAGAATTTTTGACAGGCACATTAAAATTTAAATATCACAATGGCTTTCGCATCATTTTTAGTAATGGGAAAATAAATCTAAATAGAGGTCAAACCAGCCGATACGTTTAGTTTTCTGAGAGGTTTGCTACTAGATGCAACAAACATCCTCTAATTCGGTATCCAAAGGTCCGGCATGCTAGATAATTCGGCACAGAATTCGGAGAAAAGAAGTATTCCTTGTTATATCACGGCTGATGTATATAATATTCTGGTGGAACTTCAGAATGAAACATTGCACAACAACCCATTACAAACGACTGAACATAGCAGATCTATAAATTCCTCAGTTACTCCATCGACGAGGGTGGGAGAGGAATAATACATTTCTGTGGCTAATTTGCAAAATCAAATATTTGAAAGGGAAAATATTTTTTTTCATAAGAATTAAATGCCTTTTTCTCTTTCATAAAAGGATGCTCAACTTGAAACATAATTTGATATGATGCATCAAATAATAAAAATAACTGTAGACCATTATATTCAAATTTTGCGTTTCATTTCTGCAAAAACAAACGAAATAAGTTCGATGAATTTTATCAAAACATAAATATTTATATGTACAAAACATTGAATTGGAGAGGGATAGACGTCTTGCTGAACATTTTGTACTAGCATGTGTGTAGGGGAACGCATGTTCAAAGGCCATCACCATATCTTTATTTGCGTTTCACGTTCAGTTTCTGCTATCTGCTCTACCTCTGTATCTTTGCTTACGTTACACTGCTCAATGTTCAGTATCACTCAGACTGATAGTCATTTGGTCGATTTTACATGTTGTGTTTTTGTGGTCTGTAGATCTTGTCAGTGATTTTATAGTGACGGGCAATTGACATGATCCTACATCGAATATCGTGTCTCCAAAAAGAAAACACCTGAGTCTCAGTTTTGCTCAAAAGCTGGAAATCGTAAAGAAGCTTGAAAATGGCGTAAGTAGGCAAATCATAATAAAAGACTAATGGCATAGGGTCGTCTACCATGTACGACATTAAAAAAAAAAAAAAAAAAAAAAAAAAAAAAAAAAAAAAAAAAAAAAAAAAAACATGTTGAAGCAGTTCTTGAACGAATCGGAAACTTAGAAAAATTTCAGAGAAGGGAACATTTTAACAAAAACAAGTTAGACAAACTAGATCTGTCTTGTACATTTGGTTTTCAGCAAAAAGATCAGAGTGTAAACCCGTGAATGGCCCTATGTTGTTGAAAAAGCTAAACAGGTTGAATGAAATTTGAACATATTGCCGATTGCAAATTTTCTGAAGTCTGACTGAGGAGCTTCAAGACTCGTCTTGGTATCAGAAAATTAGATATTTCTGGAGAGCTGAAATCTGCCTATGTTGTAAGTGGTGAAGAGGTCGAAGATAAATTCAAGTCTCAAAATGAACTGACAGCTTGTCAAAACTATAAAGCTGATGAGAACGGCCTTTTGTGGCGTTGCCTATCAAATTCTACCCTAGTTTTTGGGGATGAGAAAAGTGTAAAAGTGTTTTTAGAAAAATAAAGATAGGTTAAAAATATTGTGTAGTAAAAATACAGTTTATCCGGTTATCACAATATAAAATTTTTTGTGATAGGAAACTCAAAGACTCCCAGGCCCTTAATAGGCGTAGAAATCTTGCTTGTGATTTATGGAGTACAATGAAATGCGTGAATGAATCAAGAGTTGTTTAAAACTGGTTTTTCAAAAAAATTGTACTAGCTGTTAAAACACTTAAAAATTTTTAAAATGACAAGACCATAAATACCAGAAGACCGTAAGGTCATTTTGTTTTTAGACAATTGTAAAACTCATCCAAATAAGGAAGAATGGACCTTATGCACGCTACCTGAGGTGGAGGCTAAAAATCGTTTGCTGGCGATATTTACTAGCGGTGTTTATCATAGCAGTCTATGGAGTGTGAGTTATTAATGCTTGTTTGTTAAAAAATACGGCAAAAAATTTTTGATGGAGCAGTATATACTTAATATATTGTAATATAAATTCAAAATGTTGTTCTGTATGCAAGAAAATTCCCTAAGTTTACAAATTTTCAGTTAAAATGTATGCGCTCAACCTGGGTCATGGCTAAAGTCGTCGGCTAGCGGTGTTTGCGCCGCGCATATTGGAATTCTGGCGGTGCAGTGGCTGAAATAACAGATCAACATGCCACCAGCTCTGGCGTCTGACGTCATCTGCATAAGGTCCATTGGTGTACCGTAACATTTCCTTAGCCTATCTTCCTCTCAATGCCACATCATTGATTGAACGCATGGATAAACAGAAGTTCAAGCCACATTATTAAAGACAATAATCTTTGCTACTGGTTTGGCTTGGGGTGAGGTCACACAGGAAATTTTGATACAGTCATGTCGTAAACTTTAGTCTGAAGTAAAGGAAGAAAATTTTAATGTTACTCACAGTGATACAGTTGAAAATGAACTAGAAAATGTATTAGATTGTTTCGTTTTAGGGAACCCCACGTCACAACTAAATCGACAAGAAATAAAAGAGTGGGTTGAAACAGATTTTGACGAGAGGACAAAGAAAAGTTTGGCAGATGAGGCCACCAATCTGATTGTTATCAAATCAACAGACCCCAAAGATGTTAACTGTAATGAAGATGACTTAGACGAGTTAATCAACATTGTTTGAAATCAAGCGGCTGATGCTTTGAATACATTTATCAGGTTTTCTGAGAGCAGAAGTTCTTTCAACAATGCGGGAATTATGAAACACAGCATCATACGAAAGGACTTCCTAAAAAGACTTAAAACTACTAAACAGCTATTCGAGATATTTTAAAGATGGCTTCTACGAGTAGGCATAATGTGTAGGCCTACAGTGCAAGTTTTCATTTTATAGTGATACACATATGTTGTACTTTACATTCTTGAGTATTGTTTTATTCTTTTCAAGCTATTTAAAGAATAAAAAAAGTGAATTACGGTCATTTTTTGTTTAACTATAATTTCTACTCTCTTTTTTCGGAATTCATACTGTAATCCTGGAAATTTCATAATCCCGCTTTCTTCAAGTCCCGAAAGTTCCAGATTAGAGGATGTTTACTGTATCTATAAAAGATGTCATTTTTTATCTTTAGTACCTATGATATAGATAAACTAAAAAAAAAAAAAAAAGAAAAAAAAAGTTAAGTACCGAAATACATATTGAACTTTTCCTAAAAATCAAAACTAATAATAGTAATAAAGAAGTTAAAAACAAATGATAAATACCAGCTATAACAGATCTTGCATAATGTTAAATGGAAAAAATAATAAAGAAGTGAAAAACAAATGAAAAAACCCAGATATAAAAGATCTTCCATAATGTTAAAGAGAAAAAAAATAATAAAGGAGTGGAAAACAAATGAAAAAACCCAGATATAACAGATCTTGCATAATGTAAAAAAAAACCTTAACCTTACATAAATATTAGTGTATGGAAATAAAACAAATGTTGCAGAGTTACTGTTTTTTTTTTGTAATCTTTTTTTTTTTTTTTTTTGAAAAGAACTATAAAAATAAAGCAGGTTAAGACACAGACTCATTTAAGCGATAAAAATTTCAGTGCTTCGAGGATTTCCTTGACTTTATAGAGCGATAAAGTGTAAATATATTTCAACACGGAATTGATCTTTAAATAAAGGTCGATGTTGAAAATTTTAAATTTTTAAAACTGTCAAAGGATTTCACAGAGAAAAATAAACCTGGTGTAGTATATATTTTTTAGAAACTGTTTTATTGTAGGTGGATCTAGACAGTGTAGCGCTTAAATATTAAAATTTACTGTGAAATGTGATAGTTAGACATGTTTACATAGCTGAATAAAATGAATTTCTATTAATAAGCGTTGGAATAGAAAGTTTGATTTATTATTTAGATATATATTTAAGAAAAAACATTTCCTTAAGAATTGCAAACTTATTTAAAAATTATAGTGCTTTCTATGATTATTTCTTTATTTTCGTAATAAGCGAGTACGCGATCACTTTTTTAAGTTGTACAAAAATGATAATTAAAGGATAGGCATTCTTTCAGTATCGGATGTAATTAAATTTTAAACTTCCTTGTGAGTTAACATGAATTGGTAACTTTTTTTCTTTGTTTTAACTATCATAATCAAGTTCCGATGGAAAACAATTATGGTGAAATTTCTAAGATCATTGTAGAAATTAAATGGTTGATTTTTCTGACTGAATGTTGTTGGAACACAGAACGTCTGGCACAATATTTACACAAGGCAGCCTAAAAAATTTACGATGTTATTAAAATGCAAAGAAGTTTCTAATAATCATGTATGTATGTAAAGGTTATTTTTCTTGTTTTCTTTAATTCCTCAATAGCAGGTCTTGATTGCATTTCAGACGCTACATTTAAAAAAAAAAATGCCGCATCATTATCAAGAATATTCGAGAAGACAATGAAAGCCAGTTTATTTTGCCATAGAATAAATAGAGTTTTGTTTAATAGTTTCCTATTTTTTATGTGAATGTTTTTAAGGAATATTCTAAACTAAATAAGGGCCTTTTAGAGAAGTTTATGCATTAAAGAGGAATTCAAATATGTGTTTTTAACCAATTTTATTTGTTCCCTATATAAATGCTTTTAACTGTGCTATGAAACATGGAATACATAATTATGAAAAATAATTTATCCTAACAGAGAACACAAATTAAGAAACTGAAAAAGAAAAAAAAATGAAGCCCATAAACTAAATTTTAATTATTTTTTATACTAGTTTTTTTTTTTTTTTTATGACATAATTCATTAGATCATAAAGAAAATTGTGCACTTCTGTTTAAAATCAACCTGCAATCCGAAAAAATACCTTACTTTACTTCGTGCATCTTCAATCAATCATTTCCCACGAATCACGGTCGAAACAGCAATAAGATATCCCAAAAGTTAAAATCTAGTGACTATTAACCTATAAACATCATTAGACATGAGTCCCGCATAAATGCCGTCATCCTATTATGTTATATTAAAAAAAAAAGATAATGGTTCTAAACTTATTGCCATTGGTTAATATTACAAGATTTTAACGCTTATATAAAAGACAACTTTTAACTTTTACAATTGCTTTAACTTCACATATTATATCACATATTTATATCTAAATTCAAGATATAAATAACTGTTTTGCTAATTTTATTCTAAGCAACATAATTAGCATGTGGTCTTTACAGCATACTCATCACAGATATATGAAACAGACGGCATAAATGCCGTCATCCCATTATTTTATATTTAAAAAAGTTACTGGTTCTAAACTTATTGCCATTGGTTACCATTACAAGATTTAATCACTTGTTGAAAAAATAAACTTTAACTTTTACAATTGAATTTACTTCACATATTATATCAGATATTTATGTCTAAATACAAGATATATAACTGTTTTGCTAATTTTGTTCTAAACAACTAAATTAGCACATGGTCTTAATTTTTTTGTCAGCACTGTATTTGTACTTATTCAATAATATACATTTTATAAAAAGAGCTTTGACCATAGGCAGATACCTAAATTTTGGTAAATGGTTTATAACACTAACAGAGATAATCTAAAACTTTTTTTTTTGAACTTGTCGAAAATAATTGGAATAGTTACATATGCCACCAATTAGTCGCTTTTCATTTGCGTCGCCATTATGTTCAGCAAAGCAGGTATGTTTAGAAACCCAAGTATCATTACAGATATGCAACTTAATGGATCTCATTTCATTAACTAGAAAAACTGTCAAACGTTTCTCAAAACATTGAAGAGTATTGAAACCATTTTTGTTGTTATACATGTCGCAAGTTAGTTTAAATAACAGCATGCATATTTTTAGTTATTTGGCGACAGCTACATTAATAACTATCGGTGACACATGCACCTATAGTAGTTACTTTGCTATCAAAAGATTCCATGCCTTTCCGTGTATTTATGTGAACACAAAACCGTTCCACTGTCTTTACTATTCAAATTATTGATTTTTTTTTAACAATTTCCAATATAGTTGAAAGGTATAGCTACCTTCTGTTTGTCTGTATACATTTTGTACATTCTCTAACACGTGTAAATATAGTCGTATTGTCATGTAATTGATATATGTTATCTGAGTTAATTGTGGCATATTCGCTATTGACAATGCAGTATCTAGCGACTATAGCTTGTTTACAGGGACACTCAAAAATGTAATTTTATTCAAGTGTATCACCAAAACCGTTTGGGGTGTATTTTAATGATGTTTTATTAACTCAAGTATAAGGAAATTGATATGTATTTTTTAGGTACATTGAAACATTTTTTTCTGTAGAATATAGCATGAAAGTATTTGTCATTCAATTACGTGGTCACACAGAAAAATCGGTTTCAGGATCGTCTATAAGAATTAAACTATGGAATTACTTTTAATTATGTTTACATATGCCTTTTTAAGTTTAATTAAAGACAGTATGCAGGGCTACACAAAATCATTCAAAAGCATTTCTGTGTATAAGCGTGAAACAGCATTTCTGTGTACAAGTGTGTTTTTAATTCATCGTTTCATTTCCAGGTAATCTATATTTAATACTAGTGTAAATGCGCCGTCCTAGGACGGTGAGTAAAAATTGTGTTTATCACTTAAAATTTGAAAAACTGATAAAAAAGTAATTTACAATATGGAAGCGTTTAGATGAGCAAAGTTCGGCTAGTTTATGTTCTAATAAACACACAATTAGCATTTACAATATTTCTGTGTAAACCAGGTTTTCCGGCTAATATACTATAACAAAATTAAGATTTCTTAATAAAACAAAAATTTAACAAATATGCAATAAAACTGCGTAATTAAAACAGTCTGCTGCAACTTTTGAAATAATACTATTTTTTACTTTCTTCTATCTTTACAAGAAGAAAGTACTGGATTCGTTAAAATTTTCGACGGATTTACACGTTTTAGGGGTCAGAGATTCCGAAAAACATGTTTTTACAAAATGTCTGTCTGTGAGTCTGTGTATCTGTGAGTCTGTCTGTCTGTCTGTATGTGACACAAATTTTGTGGGCGCTCTATCTCAAGAACTAATGCACGGAATTTAATAAAAATTTATATTCAGTTAGTCCCTGATATAAATTGGTGCTGATTAGTTTTTGGTGTAAATCGCTCAAAGGTGGCGCTGCTATGCAGCCTTTTTTACGATTTCTGCAATAGCCAAACCTCAGAACTAATGCACAGATTTTCATCAAATTTCAGATTCAATTAGTCCTTGACATGAATTGAAGTTTTGTACATTTTTGTGTAAATCGCTCAACAGGTGGCGCTGCTATACTGCAATTTTACGATTTTCGCAATAGCTCTATCTCAACAACTAATGCTTGGATTTTCATTAAACTCCAGATTCAAGTATACTTTAATATGAATTAGTGCTATTTGTGTTTTGGTGCAAATCGTTCAAATGGTGGCGCTGCTAATCTGCACTTTTTAGAATTTCCTTTACAGCTGTATCTCAACAACTAATGCAATAATTTTCACCAAACTTCAGAATCAGTTAATCCTGGACATGAATTGTCATTTTGTACATTTTTGTCTAAATCGTTCAACAGGTGGCGCCGCTATGCTGTATTTTTCAGAATTTCCACTATAGATGTATCTCGTGAACTAATGCACGAATTTTCATCAAACTTTAGAATCAGTTAGCCCTTGACATGAATTGACATTTTATACAGTTTGGTGTAAATCGCTGAATAGGTGGCGCTGCTATACTGTTTTTTGTGATTTCCGCAATAGCTTTATCTCAAGAACTAATGCTTGGATTTTCAACGAATTTCAGATCCATGTATACCTGGATATCAAATATTGCTGTTTATGTATTGGTGTAAATGACTCAACAGGTGGCGCTGCTATGCTACATTTTTCAGAATTTCCGCTATAGCCCTATCTCAAGAACTAAGGCACGAATTTTTATCAAACTTCAAATTCAGATACACTTTGATATGAATTGGTGCTAAATTGATGTAATTTTTTGTACTATTTAAATGATTTAATTGACGTGGTTTATATAGAAGAAAGTTTTGTGATGGCCACAACATACTAGTTCTAATAACACTTTGAAATTTTGAAACGCATTGAAACGTTTACGCCCCCCTCCCCTCCTCCAATTTTTTTTAAATATGCATATTGATTAATAAATAGATATCTATGATTGAACCCCATCCGAAAAATTGAATGGGAAACATTGTTAAAGTGATCTTCACGCCTATTTGTGTTTTTCTTCTGTTTACCGGCGGCTGAGGTCACGTAGCACGGCTGGGACAGCTTCAAGTGATGTCATTTATGTCGTCTCCTTTAATCTTCATAGCTCCATGGTTTACATTTTTTTTCAATGAATCCCAAAAGGAATGACTCTCTACCACAGCTTCTTATTTACGTTTTACATACGAATTACGTTACGTTTGTTTTCAGAAATGGCTGCGTAAATCATTGAAATTTCGTTAGTTTTGAATCTTTTACAGAAAATTATTTTGAACAGATGGGATTTCAGGTAGAATCGATTTGTATTTAGGCATATAAGTTTTCACATGTACATCTCAAATCAAAATTAAGTCTAACGTGGCTCCATCTTATCGGAGACTGGTAAGATTGATGGGCTCTCCCCGGATGCGTTACACTGACTTTTAAAATATAAAGATACTAGAAGATGTTTCTAGAATATAAATAAATTAATAAACAAGGCTACATAAAGAACTTAATACATTGCTCATTGTGGATTGTTATTTCTGAATGTAGGTTTTCAGTTTTTCAGTTGTTGAGTTAGTTCGATTATCTCAAAAGAATCCAGTTATAATAAAGTGTATCATGAAATTCGTCTGTAGTGTATTTTAATGATGTTGTGCTAATTCAAGCAAAATGAAAATTATATCCAATTGTTAGGTACTATAAAACATGTTTTTGTCTGTAGAATATAGCGAGGAAAGCATTAATCATTTAGTTACGATGTCATACAAAAAAAAAAAAAAAAAAAAAAAAAAAAAAAAAAAAAAAAAAAAGTCGGATACAGTCTATGACCGTTGGATGCAAGAGTTGATTTTTTTTTAGTTTTTACATGCGTTTTTATGTTTAACTAATTTTTTTGCGTATTTCGTTATTGTGTAAATTTTTTAGATCATATGCAGGAGTACACAAAATTATTCTAAAGTATTAGAGCGTTTTAGCGTCAAATGCTTATGTGTGTTTTTTATTCATATTTTCATTTCCAGCTAATATGTGTTTATACTAAGAGATTTTTGTAGAATATAAATAAAATCATATACAAAGCTACATTCAGAACTCAATACATTGCTTTTTGTTGATTGTTATTTCTGAAAGTACATTTTCAGTTATTCAGTTGTTCAGTTCTCAGTTCTTAGTTTTAATTTATTTACTTATTTTTGTCGCGTTTTCGAGTTTGTCGTTTTAAATTATTCCTTCCACAATATTAAACGTGAAATTCCCTTACAGTATCCTAAAGTTTTGATAACTGTTTTATAACCCATGCTTGACGCATGATTTTTCTTTCTCGTTTGACTTTTAGATCAACTTATGCAATTGTGATTAAAAAAAAAAAAAAAAAAAAAAAAAAAAAAAAAAAAAAAAAAAAAAAAAAAACCTCTAATTTTAAACTTTATTACACATGCATATATCAACGTGCTGTCAACGTGTTTAAAAAGTACATTATTTTAAATTTCAGTTACAAAATATTTTCGAATAATTCTATTAATAAAAACGTATATTAAATTAACTTAGCATTATATTATGCCCTACATGCTACATATATGGTTTATAGAAGATATAAAATTAATTTTTTTTGTAAACGTTTAACTTTTAAGGCATTAAAATAGAGTAATCATTATTGTAATAATAGAGACTCTTGAATTAACATTAAAAATCCATTAGGGACAAGAATAGAATTTCGTTATATAAAAAAAGGATACAATTTTCTTTTACTTCTGATTACTTTTTTTATGATGACTACTGAAGCTTCATTTTTTAAGCTAAAAATATCCCCCGAAAAAAAGTAGGCGTTACTCAGTTGATTAGAAAAATTCCTTATTGGCCATGATTGGCACTTTGATTGATGTTTTTCTTTCATGTCCTCTACAAACTTCTTTAACATACATTAATTGATTTACGACTTAATGGTGATGACTCTCTATAATAAATTGAATATTTTTTTTACTAAATGTATGCGTAAAGATAATAATATAGATAGACCACGATTTAAATATACTAGGAGATTCAAAATAGATGTTATTCCGATTATCTTTTAAGGAATTAGTCTATCAGATCTCAAATGCTATTCAGCAATGTTAAGACTGTCTGAGTTGTTTGTGTTCTTATTTTGTAAAAAATCGCTTGGTATATTAATATTATTGATTTCGTTTTAATGTGTACTTTTTTAAAGAGTGCCTCGTTTTTTCTCTGTTGTCAAACTATTTGTTAAATATATGCATGTATATGTAATTTGTATTTTGTTATTTTTATTCCAGTTATTTTTATAGTTTTGTGTTTTGTTTTGTCTTTTAATTTCATTTTTTTACTCTTCATTATTGTACGTATAACATTCTTATAATTATTATTTTTTTATGTATAGGATATATTTCTTTTTACAATTACGAATGTCATTTAGCTGCTGAGTTTTTTGAAGTCTTCTTTATCTGGATCTGGTACTATATATATATGCAATTTATATAATACATATGTGCTGTGACAATATAACGAACATGTGTTTAAAATGCGACCTGATACAGTGGATTGGCTGCTTTGAATTGTTTATACACACAATAATAAAAATTACCACGATGTCCTCTAAGTCATAAATCTCTTTGTGTTCGAGGTCAGTGTGTTAGGTCTGTTTTGTCTGATAAGTAAAATAGTAAAATTTGTATTATTTTATGACTAAATCTTATGATATGATACTTAAAATTTTATTGAACGCGAGACATATCAGGCAAGTAAAACAAAAGGCTATTTTTTATACTGAAATATTAGAACTTTTACATATTTTAAAATATCATAACACAATAAATTTTATTGTAAGAAATTCTATTTTTCATTGATTTCTAACAATGTTTTGCATATTATTGACTGATCAGATTGCATTCGTGTTTTAAAACGCTTACAGGTAAAAAAAAAAAAGTAATTTTTTTATGAATAGCGTATAATCATCTTGCAGAATTTGGAGAATCTCATGAGTTCAAAGCCAAGAGATATGCATCAATTAATTCTCAAATAATGCGAGCGTGGGACGGAGACAATTTTACATTAAATTTTGAAAACCATATTTCATTTAGTGGACCTATCTTTTTCAACATCCGTTTTTCATATACAGATATGCACAGGGTATCCAAAAGCCCCTGACATATTTTAAAATACAATACAAAATTTCCCTTTAAAAATTCAAGTAATTCTCGTGCAAGAGTGCTGTTTGGAATAAAGTTCTTATCACGATGAAAAGTTTTCTTCGAGTGCATACAAAAAATTATTTCAAGACTTCGATCATAGATGGCGATACTTATGCGTATGTTTGGTTTTAAATATGTGTTTCTGTTTCTAATTTTCAGATTAGTTTTGACGCTGTAACACACAGATGATGAAAAGTATTGCTCTGTAACTGCTTTTGACAAAATAAAATTATGCGTAACTGATTGCCTTGAGTTTTTAATGTTTTTTTTTTCTTTTTGGTAATTTTAGGTCTATGGGCGAAGTTTGGAACATTTTTTTATTTACTTGAAGAGAACTTTTCATCGTGAGAAGCATTTTAGTCCGAAGCTCTCATCAGTACGAGAATTATTTGATTTAATTTTGAATTTTACATTGTGTCAGGGACTTTAGGGGAACTCTCTATATACACTATATATATGTGCATATATATGTGTGTATTTAATACTAAACGAGTTTTATAGTTTGTATAATATAGTATTTAATGTTTTAATATGATAAATCACTCGAAATCTTAAAATATTCTTGTAGATTTATTATTTTTCAATTGCACTGTATATCAATATCTGTAACAATTATTTTTTAAAAAATCTCTTAGACAGATATTTAAAACCTTAACTACGTCTTGTAAACTGTATGTTTTGCATATTATCATGAATCTCTTTTTTCTTTTTCTTTTTTTTTTTTTTTTTTTTCATGTGCAATGTTATGTTTTCGTTTTCGTTTGAAGTCTGATAGCTAAACAAATATGGAATTTATTTTTAAGTAAATAACATGTATTTGTCGTAGCAAGAGCGTAAAAAAACTCTAAAACTTTAACAATTAAGCTGGTTTTTATACTTTATTTATTTGAAATCCATAAAAAAAGTTTATAGAACTTATTTCAATCTTCTTATGATACATTTATTGCAATTTTTTTTTAATTTATTCAATGTTGTTTAAATTCTTCCCTGCATAAAAAATATCAATTTAAGGTAACTAAAGTATATTCGTTTTATTTTGAAAAGATTATTTTTCACAAAGCTTTTACATAATATTTATAAGATAAACTGTTTGCACAAAATAATTTAATATGAATCTTACGATACACAGTTCACGATTTAAGCATGAAATTCAAGCTTTAATAAAAATGGAAAATAACAGGAACAGCTGTTTTTGAAAACGCTCACTAGGAAGGATGTTTAATAAATTATTATTTTCCAGTAAAATTTATTTTCTGTATATTGATACATATTTCTTTTTCAAACAAGATCTTCAGTTACTTTATTTATTTATTTATTTATTTTTTTTTTTAAGGAAAATGGAATTTAACAAATTACAACGACCATTTGTCAAATGATTTTTTCAAACACTAAAATTTAAGACATAAAAATCGCACGGAGTTGATCATACATTACGTACGACATGGGTTACATTTTTCGGTACTGTAATTTTTTAAACTTCTATGGAGCTGGTCATACATTACGAACACCATGGATTAAACATTAATATTCCTGGACCAATTTTAAATGAAATCTCATTCTTAAACTTCTAAACAACCCACAAAATTCATATTACACAGTCGTATAGAGAAACAAATGTACTTTTAAATGCAATTTGTTTGAAAGCTGTATCTCAGTTTGTTTCTGAGGTATGAATTTTTTTTTTTTTGTAGTTTTTTCTTACATTTTTGTCATAGTGACAACAGAAGTATCCATCTTTGTTGAAAGTAAAGGGAAAATACAAATTGCTGTATAGACCAATCAGAAAACGAATAAAATGCGGGATTCAACTATAAAAACGCTTCAGATATGTTTTTGATTTCCTACCCTGATCGAAGACCATAAACATTTTGTCAAATGGTTAAAAAAATGCTCGTCTATACTCCTAGAAATAGCTAAATTATTAATATATAAAGACGGTAAAAAATTTTAAACTTTAAGGATCACTTAGCTTTTAATAATTGGCTTTGTTTAAACAGCAGCATTTAGGCATAAAATTCCTTGTAGCTTTTATTTACTTTTTATTTTACCATTCTTTGTTTTGTACATATGTATTCATTAGTAAAATTATGCAAAAAAATTGATTTTAATACATCACGAATTCGAGGTAATACAATAAAAGTTTCTATTTTGCTATACTAAATCATAACGAGTTTTTATACGCGAAATTGTATTAATTTTCAGCGTTTCACTGCACCAAAATTGAATTTTTTTGTATTTAGAAACCAAGAAAGATGTTTATTCTTAAAATTCAAACTATCGAAATTCAGTGATATTTGATAAAACAAAACGGCAACTTTTAAAATTCTGAAATCATACAAAAATTATAATTTCATTGTCCTTCTAAATGTTTGAGTTTTTGATGAAATGAATATACCTGTCTTCTAATAAAATGAAGAGCAAAATATGAAATATTTTTTGAAAATGAAAAAAAAAAAAAAAAAAAAAAAGAAATGGTTTGAAAAACTAGCTATTAGACAGTGATAAGAATAGGCTTCGTATATGATGGGGTTTATTTCTTTTTTAGAAGTAATAACAGCAACAATAATGTTTAGTTCCAATATATAGAATCTATTCTATATAAAAATATGCGTAAAAATAATATTTAACTTCTGTGATTACAAAGGCATAAAGTTAACGCGAAGATTGTAGTTTTTTCACTGACTTTTATGTATCACAATTTTACTAAATATTATCAAATAAAATGCGAAAGGAGGAAAACATGATAGTCACAATTTATTGAATGAAATTTCTTCTTTTTATCAAAGGTGTTTTAATTTCCTTCTCCGTTTTTGCCTATTATTACTATTATTATTATTAGTAGTAGTAGTAGGAGTAATATTACTATCCTAAGTTTGAAAGCATTTTAACCTTGATCCAATGTTGCCTGACGATAGAAAGCATTTCAAAGTGACAGGTTGCCTGTCATCTCAGATTTCACAAAAACCGAACAATTGTCGATTACCTTAATTTTTCCCTCGATCCATGCTTGCATACTGATAGTAAGCATCCTAAGATAAAAAGTTACACTTTTATCTGGCATTTTTCCAAAACTCGGCAATTATAGAGTACCGTTACTCGATCCAAAGTTACCCAATGATAGAAATTCTATGAAACTAACAGATTGCACTATCAACTCAAATTTCGCAAAAACTTAACTATAATCCATTAACTGCATTTTCCCCTTTATCAAAGCTTGCTAAAGATAGTAAGCCCATTTATCTAACATACTCTATTGTCAACTGGGATTTTACAAAATATGAACTATTATCGATTATCTTCACTTGTTTAATCAATGCAAGGGAAGCTAATGTTAATAAGCCTCTGAAGTTAACATTGCGCTTCCAACTCAGTTTTCTTATAAGTGGACGATTCCTCCCCCCCCCCCCTCTCCGACCTTGCAAGTGTTAACTGGAAAAATATCAAGTATTTACTAATGTATCTTTCACCGAAAATAAGAATTACTTGAAAAATATAAGACTAGCATCTACTTTATGAGGCTCGCAATATGAGACTTATTTGAATAATAAGATTATCATGATTTTTCACGAGTCTCTTAATGTAAAACATAAGCGGAAAAAAAAAAAAAAAACTAACTCAAAAATGAACCAGTCTCATTTTCGTAGAACAGTAATTTTTCTGCATTTAAAAAATTACCTAACAGAAAATGTATATCTAGTTTAATATTAAAACAGCCATTTTACCACCCTTTTTCCTTTCTTTGAGGAAAATGTTTACTTTTACGAATAAAAATTGCTTCCTGAAAATTTCAGACTGCAGGTAAGTTGAAATTGGAAACAGGTATAAATGAAACACTGAAGAATACTTCCAACTCAGTTTTCCCGTGGACGATTTCCCCATCTTCGACAATACAAATGTTTACTGAAAAAAGTTCAAATAATTACCATTACCGCATTTCACCGACAATAATCCATCTCAAAAATAACTAGCATGAAATTTCACGAGGATCGCAATAGGGACCTATTTGAATAATAACATTATCATGATTTTTCACGATTCTCGTAACAGAAAGCATACTCGAAAAAAAATAATCCCGACTAATTTTCTTAAAACAGTAATTTTTTAAAACGATGTTCTGATTTGAAAAGATTACATATCAGTGAAAGTTTATCTAGTTTAATATTAAAACAGGCATTTTAAAACTCTTTTTTTTTTCATTGAGGTCAACGCTTGCTTTTATGAATGAAAGTAGCTTTATGAGTATCTCGGAAAGAAGGTAACTTGAAATTATAAACAGGTATTAATGAAACGCTGAAAGATGTTCCCAAATCAGAATCTCATTTTTTTATTTCTTCATTTCTTCTTTGAGGAAAACGCTTGCTTTTACGAACGAAAGTAGCTTTATGAATATCTCGGAAAGCAGGCAAGTTGAACTTGGAAACAGGTACAAATGAAACGCTGAAGAATGTTTCCAAATCAGTTTTCTTAACGTGGACGGTTTCCCTCTCTTCGCCCATTCAAATGTTTACTGAAAAAGGTCAAATATTTACCATTACCGCTTTCCACGACAATTGGACATTTCAAAAATAACTAGTATGAAATTTCACGAGCATCGCAATATAGAACTATTTGAATAACAACATTATCATGATTTTTCACGATTCTTGTAACATAAGGGATACTCGAAAAGAAAAATGACCCCAACTTATTTTCTTAAAATAGTCATTTTTAAGACGATGCTCTGAACTGAAAAGGTCACGTATCAGTATATGTATATCTTATTTAATATTAAAACAGGCATTTAAATGATATTTTTTTTTCCTTGAGGAAAACACTTGCTTTTATGACAGAAAATAGCTTTATGAATATCTCGGAAAGCAGGTAAGTTGAAATTGGAAACAAGTATGAATAAAACGCTGAAGAATGTTTTCAAATCAGTTTTATTAACGTGGACGATTTCCCCCTCTTCGACCATACAGATTTTTACTGAAAAAAGGTCAAATATTTACCATTACAGCGTTTCACCGACAATAAGACATTTTAAAAATAACTAGCATGAAATTTCACGATGATTGCAATAGAGACATATTTCAATAATAACATTATCTTGATTTTTCACGATTCTTGAAAGGCCATACTCGATATAGGCATACTCATAAGGCATACTCGAAAAAAAAAAATAACCCCAACTCATTTTCATAAAAAGTCATTTTTTAAGGTGATGCTCTGAACTGAAAAGATCACGTACCAGAATATGTATATCTAGTTTAATTTTTAAATCAGAAATTTTAAAACATTTTTTTTTCTTTGAGGAAAATTTCTGCTTTTATGAATGAAAATCGCTTCATGAATACCTTAGAAATGAGTAAGTTAAATCTGGAAAAACGTATGAATGAAATGATGAAGAAAAGTTAGCACTGAATGAAAAATGTGCAAAATATGAAGACATCTTTATTAAAATCTACATTTTTATGTTTTACATTACATTTAAAAACTTAATACCATATATTTTTAATGGCAAGAATTATAAACAATCAAAACAAAGTCTGAATAATTTTATAGTAAAGCAGTAGCCAACAAGCCGATGCAAAAATATTTTATTCATGATATTTAAATTCAGAAAAATATATCCAGGATGGAATTTTTAATAAAACATAGCAAATAAAGAAATGTGATAAGATTTTGGTAAAACGTTGCATTTTCCAATAAATATTTATATGCGTAACGCGCTGGAAAATAAGAAAAACGGACTTTGTTCATAATAATGAATAGTATGGATACATTTACAAAGAGATATGGTAGTAGAACAGCATATTATGAAATAAAAATCGCATATGATGACAAAAATATGTGTTTGAATTGTTAATGAAATTGCGTTGATCAATTCTCAATTTGTACTAAGAACGTCTACATTTCTGATGTTTAAAAAATATATATTGTTTCTTTGTTAAATATAAAGAATACTCTTTCACCTTGAAAATAAATAAGCATTGCCAGGTGGACATTAATTATACTTTACTTGGTTTTGTTAATGATTTTCTTATTATATTTTTCTATATTTGTATTGTTATGACATCTCAAACAATAAAGAAATGAATAATTTAATCTTTATACTGCTATGAAGTGTTGTATTTTCTAGTGTAATATATATTTTTGCTTGTGGATTTTAAAAACAAGCATATTTTTTCTTGTAATAAAATTTACATTTCACAGCAATATTTGAATAAAATAAAGAATTTTCCTTCGATCTAAAAACTATAATAAATAGCGCTGAGTAAGAAAAATCTAAGTGAAAATCCATCGCGATTTATATTTATAAAAGAAAAGAATTGGAATAATGTATGTTAATTTTATCTAACTGCCTAAAGGGTATCTTTGTAATAATGAAGTAAGCTTTCACAGTTTTATTAAAGAGTAGTCGAAATTCGCATGCGTCGCAGATTAGTTTTTTCCAAACGAATCTAGAATTAAACGAATAAGTAAGACTAAGTGGACAAAGTGGGAAAGTGGCTACATCAGTGTACACCTCTTCTATGGTTTTGGTCCAAACGAAACGTAAATTATTATATTTTTTGCACAAGTTAAATTCAAATGATTATCATCTTCGTTCACGTAACAATTGGAACCGATTTTTCATTCGACCAACTTAATTTTACTCTCAGCAGAATAAAACATTTTTGATTTCTACTCCTAGTTTCAGAAGATATTGTTTTATAATCTGTGCGATAAAGGGCTAAAAATAAGAAGACACTTAAAATTAGTAACTAGCAGACAATAAAAAATTCATATTGGTCTAAAACCTTGAAACGGATTTCATATTTGAATTTAAAGAAATCTCCACGAAGCAAGAAAAAAAAACTATGAATATTTCACGAAATTATTAAAATTTCGCGTAAATTTATAAAATCACAGATGACAAAATTTTAAACTTTGAAATAAAAGTTTCAAACAGTATTTCTTTTATGAATGCCAAACTGTCATAGCGGAACGCTAAAAAAAGGCCCAAAATTGCATAAATGTTGAGATAAAAATTTAAAAAATCGTCAATTAGGAAAGAAAATATATTATGTTAACAGACGAAAATGGGGTTTATTTTATGAATATCAAAAATTTGACACGAAATGCGAAAAAACTACAAATCGCATAAAAAATGCGAAAAATTCAATGATCTCTAAAGAGAACAATTACTACATTGCTCTACAAGAAAACACATTCTTTCAATAAATATCAAAGTATCACCTAAAAAAACCCCTAAGAAATCCATATTATATAATAATTTACAAACAATTAAAAAGTTGCTTTACGACTTTCGTATAAATTTTATTTAAAAGCTATCAAGACTTAAGACATTCTTTAAAAATACAAACTGTAAAACCAGGTTATTCTGCCGAATACTGAAAAAATCTCATAAAAATTCTCGAAAATTTAAGAAATCGCGTTGCACAAAATTTGCTGTACTGGTGTAAAAGAATAAACCGAATTCTTTTTTACGTGTAAAACCTTTCCCCAGAAGCCGATACAAGGCATGTGCGATAAAATCTTATAAATAAATTGCGAAGCTTTCGAAAATCACTGTGCAGATTATCAATAAAATTTATTGGAAATATGACAAATTTACTAAATTATACAAAAATATTCACTTATTTTTAACAATATATAAAAATCCTCATAAAACGGGAAAAAACACTAAAAATCTCATGAGAATTTAAACCAAAAATTCTTATATAAAGATCCAAAAACTGGTTTAGAGATTCATAACGTCGGACACACAATTAGTTTCTAGCCAAATCTTTCAGCCTTTTGTGCCTCTTCTGAACACAGAACACACGCACTCACACATACACAATGTTATATACTTATTATTATAAATGAAAATATTTTCTATCACAGCATTTAGTATTTTAAAAATACATTCCAAAGTTATAAGATAAACAAAATAGCGAAATCCAATTATTGAAAATTATAATTTTGAGGGGTTATAATAATAAAGCAGAATAACAATAGCAGAACAATAAAGCAGACTTATGTATAAACAACAATTTTTAATTCAATGATCTAACATGATTAATTATTACATTTTTGGAACAAAATAGTGCAGTTTTCATCTTCCTGCTTACAAATAATTACGAAATACAATAGTAAATTAAAAGCTCAATATTAAAAAGCAGAAAAACCAACGTTTAAAATGCACAAATATTATATGAAAAGCAGCAAATAGCTGTTTCGAATCTACTAGCGAGATTCTTCTTCAGTGCAAAAGGAACAGCGTGCTAGAAAAAGCAAGGCTGAGCAAAATCATAGACAGAAACGCGCTGGCTTTTATACCCTATGCGGGTGGCGAAGGCGACGAAACAACCAATGAGAGAGAAGCAGTGGAAACGACTGGGTGGACAAGTAGCGACATCTACCGGAGAAGTAGAGAAAAGAAACCAAAAAAGGGGAATTAAATTAACGCTTTCCAAATACTTGGAAAACCTGGAGTACTAGATAAGTCATTGACTAAAGAGTGAGAATTTTTAATGATATGGTAAGCTTCCCAAAAATCAAGATCAAGGTTAGAAGAACATTTTTGGATAATGATGGCTGAGGAAAAATCTAACCTATGTTGAGAAGACCAAGAATGTTGTGCAATAGAAGAACGTTTGAGCTCCTGATTTTTAACATAACCTTCATGCTCTTTTAAACGAAATCTAAGAGCACGTTTAGTCTGACCAATATAAGAAAGACCACACTGACAAGAGATCTGGCAAATGCCCCAATTATCTAGGCGATCAACGGGGTGTTTGAGATTTGAAAAAGGGATTTTATTAACAGGAGAAAAAATAACTTTAAAATCAAACCTTCTTAGGATTTTAGCAACTTGCTGACTGATTTTAGGAAAAAATGGTAATACAGCTGAAGTATTAGAGTTGGAATTAGAATGCTTTTCAGAATGGTCGGATTTCATCAATTTCTTATAAATAGAATCGATAATATTAGAGGAATAGCCACGATCGACAGCAATAGCTTTAAGGTAATTAAGTTCAGTACTAAGTAACTGAGGAGTGGAACAAATATTAGTAGCCCGAAAAACAAAAGTATTGAAAGCAGCGAATTTCTGGTTAGAGGGATGAGAAGAATACCTGTGAGGTGGGAGACTGACAGCAAAAGGTTTACGAAAGACGGTAGTCTGAAAGCAATTTTCACAACGAATAACAAGGACATCCAGGAAAGAAAGACAGTTATTGGTCTCAATTTCAGAGGTAAATTGAATGCAGGATCAATGGAATTCATAATAGAGAGAATATGATTAATATCCGAATTCATTTCAATCAGGACATAAACATCATCAACATAACGATCATAGAACGGAAATTTTAAGATTTCAAAAAGTTTGACCTCAAAATTGTGCATATAAATATCGCATAAAATTGGACTAAGAGGATTACCCATAGCCAAACCGTCAATCATACGGAAGAAATTACCATTGAAAACAAAAGTATTTTGCGACAAGCAAGCGCGAGTGAGAAGTATAAGTTCCTCGATTTCAAAATAAGAGAAATGGAATTCACAAAGCCTTTTCTTGAGGCAATCTAAAGCCCCCTCAACCGGAACGTTTGTAAATAATGATTTAACATCAAAAGAAACCATCATGTGACCCTGCGGCTTAAAATTATGAAGTTTTTTAACAAAATCAAAAGAATTCTTAACAGTGAAACAGTTACTGCTCAAAAGTGTGGAAAAAACAGAAACTAAATATATAATTTCTGTTATTTAGTTTCTGTTTTTTCCCCACTTTTGAGCAGTAACTGTTTCACTGTTAAGAATTCTTTTGATTTTGTTAAAAAACTTCACAATTTTAAGCCGCAGGGTCACATGATGGTTTCTTTTGATGTTAAATCATTATTTACAAACGTTCCGGTTGAGGGGGCTTTAGATTGCCTCAAGAAAAGGCTTTGTGAATTCCATTTCTCTTATTTTGAAATCGAGGAACTTATACTTCTCACTCGAGCTTGCTTGTCGCAAAATACTTTTGTTTTCAATGGTAATTTCTTCCGTATGATTGACGGTTTGGCTATGGGTAATCCTCTTAGTCCAATTTCATGCGATATTTATATGCACTATTTTGAGGTCAAACTTTTTGAAATCTTAAAATTTCCGTTCTATGTTCGTTATGTTGATGATGTTTATGTCCTGATTGAAATGAATTCGGATATTAATCATATTCTCTCTATTATGAATTCCATTGATCCCTGCATTCAATTTACCTCTGAAATTGAGACCAATAACTGTCTTTCTTTCCTGGATGTCCTTGTTATTCGTTGTGAAAAAGGCTTTCAGACTACCGTGTTTCGTAAACCTTTTGCTGTCAGTCTCCCACCTCACAGGTATTCTTCTCATCCCCCTTACCAGAAATTCGCTGCTTTCAATACATTTGTTTTTCGGGCTACTAATATTTGTTCCACTCCTCAGTTACTTAGTGCTGAACTTAATTACCTTAAAGCTATTGCTGTCGATCGTGGTTATTCCTCTAATATTATCGATTCTATTTATAAGAAATTGATGAAATCCGACCATTCTGAAAAGCATTCTAATTCCAACTCTAATACTTCAGTTGTATTACCATTTTTTCCTAAAATCAGTCAGCAAGTTGCTAAAATCCTATGAAGGTTTGATTTTAAAGTTATTTTTTCTCCTGTTAATAAAATCCCTTTTTCAAATCTCAAACACCCCGTTGATCGCCTAGATAATTGGGGCATTTACCAGATCTCTTGTCAGTGTGGTCTTTCTTATATTGGTCAGACTAAACGTGCTCTTAGATTTCGTTTAAAAGAGCATGAAGTTTATGTTAAAAATCAGGAGCTCAAACGTTCTTCTATTGCTCAACATTCTTGGTCTTCTCAACATAGGTTCGATTTTTCCTCAGCCATCATTATCCAAAAATGTTCTTCTAACCTTGATCTTGATTTTTGGGAAGCTTACCATATCATTAAAAATTCTCACTCTTTAGTCAATGACTTATCTAGTACTCCAGATTTTCCAAGTATTTGGAAAGCGTTAATTTAATTCCCCTTTTTCGGTTTATTTTCTCTACTTCTCCGGTAGATGTCGCTACTTGTCCACCCAGTCGTTTCCACTGCTTCTCTCTCATTGGTTGTTTCGGCGCCTTCGCCACACGCATAGAGTATAAAAGCCAGCGCGTCTCTTTCTATGATTTTGCTCAGCCTTGTTTTTTCTAGCACGCTGTTCCTTTTGCACTGAAGAAGAATCTCGCTAGTAGATTCGAAACAGCTGTTTGCTGCTTTTTATATATTATTTGTGCATTTTAAACGTTGGTTTTTCTGCTTTTTAATATTGTTGCACAAAGGCTTTATTTGCTATTTTTATAAAAGCTCAATGTTGCTAAACATTATCAAGAGACAATACATTCCTATCTTATTTTCCAAAATTGACATAAATAGAACCAGTAATAATAATTTTAACATTTGCTACTAGTTCACAATTTATTCACTTCGAATCCAAGGTCACTTTTGAAAATATTTGAATTTTTGAAGGTTTTTGACAGTTTAAGAATGTAAAACATTTCTTAACAAAAACCTTTGTGACAACATAATTAAAACGATAATCGTGTTTACTTAAATTTCATAAAGTAACATAAAAGGTTAAAAAATATATATGAATAATTTTGCGGAAATCAGGTAAAACAAAAATAACTTTATTAATTTTAACTAAAATAGTTTAAGCTATATAATGCTATAAAAATTCATAAAATATCTTTATTTATATTGACAAACGTTTCATCTCACAATCGGCGACATTTTCAAAATCATTCATGATAGAAAAATCATGATTTCATCTAATAAATTAAATTCAACTACCCAGATGACACGTTTGTCAATCTATATAAAGATATTTTATCACATTTTATAGCATTATTTATGCTTAATCTGTTTATGATTATTATACGTCTTGTTATAAAATGTTTCAATTATGCAATATCATTCTGCTATGACATGAGACAAAATACTATACTTTTTCAGTTATTTGTGATCAGTTGACTTTAGGCTAAACTAAAAAGAACTGTTTTTCCTTTCATTTATCTAATTATTTTAAAAAAAATATGTATTAGTCCAATACAATGGGGCTAATATGATACGGCTATGAATCTAAAGTGAGAGACCATTAGTTTTAAGAGACTGTAAGCTATAAATAGGGCAGTTACAAATGACGTCAAAAATTCGGCAGTTGCATGTCAAACGACCGTTGGAGAGCAGATGTGATTGGTAGCTGAGAGAATTGAGGGCTCGGTTAGAGGTAAATAGGGCAATTGTGATTGGCGAATAAAAATGTCATCAATTGATTGTAACTTTCCAATAAATTAGAAAAAATTCTGAATGTTGACCCGTGTCTAATAGCTCTGGTGTATTATGTAATTTTTTTTTAATCTTTCTTTTTAAGAGAATTTTAGAAACTCTTTCACACATCCAATTAAATACTTCTGAAAACTCACTACAATGCACCGCTTACCTAATTCATTGAATGATAAAATGGTTTAATAAAGTTCGAAAATTATTCACATATATTTTGATGGAGATTTATCAGTAAATTTATAAGTTTACAAAGGTATAACAATTGTTATCGAAATATAAAACAAAAGATAAATGTAGTTTGCAACCTTGATTTTTGATTAATTTTCCATTAATACTTTGTTAAACAACTGTTACTAATGCATTTTTATAACTAGTAATATTGTAATTATCATAAAGTATAAATTACAAGAAAGAAAAGAAATGAATACATGCTGATCATGTCATGTCTTTTGTCACAGCACTTTCCCACGCAAAACAAAGTCGTTAAATTAAGTAACTAGCATTTCGTATCACTCGATTAGATTTCGGTAAAAAACATAAAAGAATATATAATTAACCTTGGAAAAAAGAGAAAAAGAACAGATATAAGGCCATTAAGGATATCCCATATTGAAACAAACACACAATTAAAGATTAAGACTTTTTGTTTTATTATCTATGGATGTTTTAAGTTAGATAATAGAACAGTATTGTTACATCCCCAAGTATCATCTCATATTAGCTCCATATACTGTCTCACATTAGCACCATAAGCTGTTTCATATTAGGCACATGCACTGTTTCACAATTTACATACGCCACCTAGGTTTGTTGGTTTATAACTCCGACTACGTTAATACACTCATGTTTGTGAAAATTGCAACACATGAAGGAATGAAGCGATTAAGATGAAAATTAAAGAGAATATAAGTGTGTTATGCAAATGATTTCAATTTCAGAGTCACAACGCATGGGTGGGCTGAGCAGCGAACGCCCTCTGAACTGCTGCTGAAACAGCACGCATAGAGGACTGTTGTGAGACATTCACAATTGTCTATGGTTATTTGCTAATGGGGTAAAAGATAGGTGAGTTCCCTCTTCGACGAATGAAGGTGGCATTTCAACAACTGACGGAGTTTGAAGAGGGAAGAATTATCGGCCTTCGTGAAGATCATATCGTGCAATAACAACTCGCGTGCAACGTAACAGATGCAGGGTGTTGCGAGATTGAAAGCAGTGGACCGACAATGATAGGTCAACTTGAAAATCTGAGAGTGTACCTCGAACGGTGACGTCAATACGTGATGATAGTTACATGATCCGCATGGCTCTAACGGACCATACACCTTCATCTAGATAGTTGGCAGTAATAGGATAGTTGGCCGGACAAAAAATTGTCAATGAAAGGTTGTAGGTAATATAAAGAATATTTATAATAAACTTAAGCGGATTTCATATGGTATGAATTGACGAAGTTGTGATTTTTTTTTTTTCATTATCACCGCACCCCATTTATATATATATATATTCTGTAACTGTTGGTAAAAAAAAAAAAAAAAAAAAAAAAAAAAAAATGTTAATATTGAAGCTGTAGATACGATTAAGAAAATGTATAATAAGTTTAAGTTGATTTGATATCTTGTGAATTGACGAAGTTATGAATTATTTTCTTCTTAAAATCCTATTTTTCCTAGAAGTAATAATAACTTTAAACTGATTTGATAAGTATTATAATTAAGAAGTTATGTTTTTTTTTTTCACAAAACCCTCCATATTTTTATTCTTTGGTCCGAGTTTGCCCATTAGAGAACTTGACCAAGATTTTCTGAACCCTTTATTTTATCAATCAGTTTGGAAGATATTTGTGCGGAATTATAGAAGTTATCGTGTCCACAAAAAAGTGATATATATATATATATATACACACATATATACATATATAAAGAGATAGATAGATAGGTAGATATATTTATACCAGTGGCGTGGCGTGAATAGTTTCGGTGGTCATCGCAATTATTTAAGTTTGTGGTGAAAAATTATTAACTCTAAAATTTAATGGTTGAATGTTCAAAAAAGAAACTTTAAATCTTACCTTCACTTATACATGAACTCCAAATGTTCTGCTAAAACTGGATCGTAGAGTTTTAAAAGCTTATTAAGAGTTTTAAAATATTGCTTGGTCATCGCCGCATCCAGCGATGACCGGACGCCACGCCACTGATTTATACATAGATAGTGTTTGGAACTGGGGGTGGTTTTGGGTTTTGTGTGTCATCATTGGCATCTTTTTTTTTTTTTTTTTAATTCCAACATAGGGGAGAATGCAATTGGTGTATTTCTTACGAAATCTACCTAAAATTTCTAAAATAAAATACGTCAGTCATTTTTATCTACTTCTGTACTTAATTTTTACGAAAAACATAATAGATTAAACAAGCGACATATGAATAAATCTGAGCAAATCAGTGAAGAACAAAATAAATTCATTAATTTGAACCACAAAATTATTAATATTTATTACATTACATTTCATTTCTTAAAATTTCATCATATAATAAAAACGAATATTTGTAAACATTGCCTTAGAAATTAAGTTTTTTTGACAGAAGGTAATTATTTTTTAAATAAAATTTGTGGTAAGGATTTCATTATTTTTTATAATGACACATTTTTATTGTGTGGAGGGAAATATAATATACGCTGTCCTTTATATATATATATATATATATATATGTATGTATATATATATATAAGTATCCACATTTAAATTATTTTACGCTTTTACGCTTTATTTTTTATTATAAATGAAACAATTTTATTCAAAATATATACGAATAAATATTATGTATGTTTGTGAAATTTGTATGTACACTGGTATTTTTCTTGTGTGGCGGGAAAATGAATATAAGTTAGGCATTACATTTTTTTTAGATATTCAAATTTAAATTTCGTTTTCGTTTTCTATACTTTATTTTTTATTAAAAACAAATCAATTTTATCCTACAAATATATGGGCAAATATTAAGTATGTTTATGAAATTTCTTAAAAGCTAAATCAGTTACTATTTTTAAATATATATTTTTGGTTTTCGAAATACATAGTTTTATATATATGTTATCTCTCTGTTTCAAATATGTGAGTAATTCGAAAATTCTGTTTGGATAAGTAAATATATCGTATAATTAATCAAACACTGTTTTTAAGTGTATAACATTTCTTGTAAGGAAAAACATCCTACTAACCACAATGGTTTTCAACTGAACTCTAATTATTTAAAAAATATATGCACAACGGCTTTTTCAATAATATTCCTCATTGCATGCCTTTTGATAATTACCCGACTGCTAAGAAGGGTTATGTGTTTCACGCATATCTGGGTATGTGGATTTCTTTATACCCTCTCAGCATCTCAACGGCTGGTTGTATTTTAATGAATGAGGTCTCTATCGATTTGTCTTAACCTTCCGATGGTTATAGGCTAGGTTTTGCTTTTATAAATTCAAAATGCCGGCCGTAAACTAAAAAAATGACGGTAGAGACGAAAAAAAATACGCACCCTATTGAGTGACATATCACTGGGTAGGTCTTTCAAAATGAAGCCGATGTTTCATTGACTATTTTACAGTAAGAAGCTCCGTTTAAATATTACACAACCTGTAAGTTGTGTTGGTAGGATCTCTAGCTTTAATGCAATTCTAACCCTCATCGACATCTATAGGCCTCATCAAAACAGTATTTATAGATAGGAACTGACAATTAAACACAACTTAAAAGTCATCAATACAAGTAAATAAAAAAAAATAGGTAAGTAATATAAAAAATAGTTTCACGTCGATGAGAAATAATTAATTCGTTCACTTTTTACGCAGTTTTTTGATTTTTTAAATTTATTATAAACTGAATTTATAACTGTTTTATCGAAAATTATACATCATGATTTACACACATATGCATTCAGTTAATAATTATACCACCCGACTTATGGACTGACTAAAGGCAATCTTTTAAATTAAATTGTTATTTTTATGTGCGAAGGAAGAGTAATTAAGGTTAATTAGTCGTCTCACGATCCGTTAATGAGTATGAATGTCTGAAAGTACTAGAATATGTTAGCAGGTTGCTAAAAAAGAAAAATACAGATTCATTGTTTCCAATTCAAAATAATAATAATAATAATAATTTTAAGTGGTGTATATAAATTGAGGAAGACGTATAATTTTTGGAGGAAATAGTATGGCGAAGAATAATATTTTTACTTTTTACTTAAATTACACACAGTGTTATGCAATAATCGCTCAGAATACAATAAATATTAATTAATTAGGAACAATTAATATATTTAATATAGAATACAGGAATAACAGTTTTTGTATGCTTGATTATTAAGAGAAACAGTTAAATTAGTTAGAATTTTGGTAGACATTTATAATTTAAGTAATATTTTAATAAAATTTATTTGATACAATTTATTTCTCTATGTTTAATAAAAAATATTGGGTTAATATATTTTTAATAAAATACGTTTAATTGATTAAGTTTACAAATTTGGTGCATTTGATAGTTATTTATAACATCTATTTTGCCAAAAAGTCATTTCTAATCCACACCGAATACATTAACTCAAAAATGTAAAAAAAAAAAAAAAAAAAAAAAAAAAAAGTTTTCTAAAATACAAATTCGAGAGGAATATCATATAACTTAAAGAATTTTGAAATGGGGAAACAATGTGCCGTTGGAGTGTCTGGGAGGAGGGAGAGCTGAAATTTTAAATTGCACATGAAAATTGGACCTGCTGGAAATTCACTGGAAAGGTCTGATTAATACAGACAATTCAAAGAATAAAATTTTCATATAAAATATATAGATACAATGTAAAAAAAAAAAAAAAAAATCTTAATAAAATGTTTCTATGAAACTGGGATTTCTAAGACATTTTATGTAACCACAACAACAAAAATTCATGTAACAGATACAATTTTGCACTGTACATCAAAAACTCTGTAAAGTTGCTAAGAATTGTTTAAGAAAATGGGATGCCAAGAATATTTTATGTAACTGCATCCCGTGTTACAGATAAAATGTTAGTAAGGTTGCTGTGATTTTAACAGATTCTTTTGTAAAACTACAGACTTCTGTAGCTTTGCAAAATCTAGTTTTGTAGATTTACATCATCTTTTGTGCAATGTACACTGTAAAAAAAATCTGTAAAGTTACTAACCATTTTCTAGGAATCTGGGATTCCTAAAATTTTTTATGTAAATTCATCACCAAAATTTCATGTAACAGATACACTTTTGCACCGTAAATCAAAAAAATTGTAAGGTTGATAAGAATTTTTTAGGAAGCTGGGATGCTTAGAACTTTTTATGTTTTTATGCAACCTGGTTTACAGATAAAATTTTAGTAAGATTTCTGTGATTTTAGTAGATTCTTTTATAAAACTACAGATTTCTGTAGTTTTACAAAAACTAGTTTTGTAGATTTACTGCTTTTTGTGTACAGATGATTTTTTTTTTTTAAGCATACCGATTTCTGTAACGTTTATCTCTGTAGAATTACAGATTTTTTTTACAGTGTACAGATAAAATTTTAGTAAGCATACAGATTTCTGTAACTTTACATCTGTTGAATTATAGTTTGTTTAAAGTGTAATAAAAGTTTTTACTTTAATTTCCTGATTTTTTTTTTAAATCTATGCTAAGTTAAATCGAAATACTTTATTTTTGTATTAAATGTATTTCACTTTTTGGCAGTGAAAGAGGAACTGCAACATTTTATGTCTTATTATGTTAAACATATCAGGATAAAACAAATACTTAATAAGATATAAATTATTACAACATTAATCATTCAATAATAACACTTTGTATCACAGCATTGCATATCTGCAACACAATCAAAAGTCATTGTTGTTTATACAGTGTGTTTTATCAGACGATTTTATTTATTGCTACTGAGTCCCAACACAGCAGTTAATTTAAATTGCTCATAGTATTTTCAACAAACGGCGATACGGAGGAAATTTGTTATTACAAAGTTTTATGTAACATTTGAGCAGTTTTGCATCATTATTGCTAAAATGAACTTCGAAAAATTTGAGAAATTAAAAAAAGCTCTAGACGCCCCAAAACAAAATTCTTACAAAGGTAAGCTCGTATGTTTTACAATTTTGTATTAAAGATTCGACAATATTTATGAGAAGTATTTAAAATTATGTTTATTGCAGCTGAGAACAAAGTAATGTTTAGTAAATAATTTTCTATTTTTACGTTATTTTTATTTTTTATTTCTTACATGCTTAAAATGATGCATTCTAACAGCTGAGTAAATATTTTTCAAACGAAAGTTTTTGATTCACAAATGGTTAAAGATTAACTTTGGGTTAAATTTTCCTATCAAAACGCATGTGATAACATTACGCTTTTTACTACTGTACTAACGAATTTGAAAATATATCTTTAATGGCTGAAAAAAATTAAAATTAGAGATGAATTATACTACTTCAAAATACCAAATTATGGCCCTCAAATACTTGGTACTGATATTTATGACTATTTAAGAAGTCTTTTCCTCTTATATCTAAAATTCATATATTAAAAAAAAAAATAGAATGTAATATCTATAAATACGAGTATATTTATTGAAAAGACTTTCTTTCGCTCTTGAAAAGGGTATAAAAGTAAAAAGAATGAAGCTCTAGTGCATACCTTTAATAGCTGAAAAAATTAGGGATTAGTGACTACTTGTACTATTTCAAAATACCAAATTATGGCTTGCAAATAAATTGTACTCATACTTAAGAGGTACTGTCTTTTTAACTTCAAGTCAGTCCATAACTAAAATTCAAACGATCAAAACAAAATAATCAAAAGTAATATCTATAAGTATATTTATTCTAAAGAATTTGTTTTACTCTTGAGCGTTAAAGAAAAAAGTTAAAAGGATGAAACACAAGGAATATAATAAAGTAATTCACATTTGGCTATTATTAATTCATTTAAAAATAACTAATATAATATATATAAATTTGTTTATTGAAAAGAACTATTTTTCGTTCTTGAATGGGTATAAAAGTAAAAATAATGAATTTCTATAAATATATTTATGCATATGTTTATGTAATTTTATGACAGATTAACAATATTTAACAATAATTAACTCCATTTTATTAAGATAATATTTTGATATCTCCGGTTTGTGAAACAAAATTTAATAATCGGTAGACATAGTATGTTACCCATTCCAAAAAAGTAAATAAATAAAATAGACCTTTCATGAAAAATTAGCGTTTGCTTTTTAGATCTGAGAGAAAAAGAAAGCATAATTACTTATTTCATG
The DNA here is from genome assembly GCA_963932465.1 of Maratus speciosus. Lineage (NCBI taxonomy): Eukaryota > Metazoa > Arthropoda > Arachnida > Araneae > Salticidae > Maratus > Maratus speciosus. The sequence goes on along the minus strand of OZ010786.1, from coordinate 535,751,979 downwards.
GTGCATTAAACCACCAAAAGTAGAGGTGTCGAAAAATTATCTTAGCGATAATATAAAGTAAACTATCCATTATTTTATGGAGATATATTTAGATAATTTCGTTTAAGACATTTACAAAACATACTTATCTTTGAAAATCCCACAGCAAGTTTTAAGATGGGAATTCAAAATGTCTAAATTGTTTACAAAATGTGCACATACTTTTTAGGAACGTAAAATGTGAATAAAAATTAAAAAAATAAAAATGATAAATAAATTAAACTAAATACTTTGTGATATGCACTCTTTAACAATACTTACTATATGATAATAATAAAAAATACTGATCAATAATTATTACTCAAAAGAAAACAAAAAACAAATCAAAACTTGCGAAGTAAATTTAATCATTCTGCATGAAATCACCCGCAGAGAGGAAACAATTTCGACACAATTTTCAGGCGACGAATACTAGAAAACTTCTGCGAAGAATAATTCCACTTTCCAACGTAAATAAATTAAAAGGGATAATAATTATAATAAATTACTTTCTTTCGAAAACTGTATTGTAAGAATAGAAATATTCAGTGTGCAATGATCCAGAAAAGTTTTATTGTACACGGTTACATATTTGTCTTCAGTTATGATGTTCATATGATTGTAAACAGGCCCATACCGAGGGGAGGGGTTAGAATCGGTATAAATTACACTGGACCGGCTTCGATGTTGGTTTTGAAAATAAAATAACAAAAAAATATAATCGTAATTTCTCACTAAAATTTTTCGGAGAAATAAAACTAATAAATAATAAAATTAAAAATGAGAAATATCTGGAATCATGCATAAAGTTTGGTAAAATAACATGTTAAAGTACTTCAGTTATCTTTTTTTTATACTTTTAGCTTTTTCGTTCAAAATGTATTGATGAAACTAATTAAGATTGAATTATATTTTAAATATTTTAAATTTCTATTTCAAATCTTTAGATGAAAAATAGTCAAATGTATCATAAACGGTAACACCATAAAAGAAAAAAAATAATAAAATTGTAAGCAAATATATACTATTCTTGTCTTAAAAGTACTATCCAGAAAATGTATTTACTAATGCAGTAAAACCTTTTTGTAACGAAATCATTCTTTAAACAGGAAAAAATCATGATCCCTCCAAAAAGTATGTTATACAATTATACCTCATAAGGCGCAAACAACCTGAATAAGTCGTTTTTTTTACTGCTGGTTCCCATTTCCATCTTAACAGGTTTTATTGTTTCATACTTATGATGTGCGTTAAGGTATTCTAAATATCACTGGGTCTCGCTCACTATCTTGACGGCCCTGAGTACAATGTGTTAAAAGTCCATTTATTATAATATAAGGCAGAATTAAAATATAAAAAAAGAAAAATATTATTTACGAGATAATATTTCAAAAACAAATCTTTGCATACATATTCTTTAAAAGATTGTTATTGTATATGTATACCTATATCTATATCTATATCTATATATATATCTTCCACCTTGATCTTATCATGCTTGGATACCACGTGCGGGAGGATATTTTGAAAATCAACTGGTTTTTCATTCGGTATGTAGTGTGATATTTCTATTTTTTATGCTATAAATTGAATGTGTAAGGGGTTGTGCTGTTTTTTCCATCATGCCGTTTGATAATGTTCTGTTTTCATCTTGAAACTATTCACTTGATCATATTGGTTGTTTGGGTACAGGAGAAAAATTTTTTTAGCTTTTAGCTCTTTTCTCACAGAAAAAAAACCGATTTGCTTATATCATTGAATTCTGTACTCTTGAAAACGTAATTCAATATATATATAAGTTTTTTAATTTTTTTTCGGTATCCATGTTCTACTTTTTTTCCCTCCATATTGATTCTTGTAATTATGTATTAGGCACTTTATTTTATGCATAAAGTTCTATATTATAGGTTTGTGGTATCCATTTTTATTGTCAATTCACAATATTGCGGTTTTTGATGATGGTCGGTGATGTTTAATTAATGGTTATCTATCTATCTATCTATCTATCTATCTATCTATCTATATATATATATATATATATATATATATATAATTTAATCAGACAAAACATTTTCTTTTTTCTTCTTTTTGTCTTGAACGCAAAAATTAAGGGGGCATTTTGAAATGTAGCAAAGTGCTTTCTTCTATTTTATTTTTTAAAAATATGCGAAATCTTTAAAAAAATATTTATACCATGATTTTAAATTTCTCCCGCCTTTAACTTTTAGATAAGTACGATTTTTGTTTCGTACTATATAAGTCAGTTTACTAGATATTCATTATAATAATTAGCTTTCGTAAAACATATCTTACGTACTGTGAAATCGTTAAATCGATACAAGACAGACCTGACGTAAAATGAAAGCGTGAAATCTATGCAGAATTGTCTGATTTATAATACTTGCTCTTTTATCGGTACAAATCTTATAGAAAAAAAATGCAGCCTATACTTCTAAATGTCCCGCATTTTTTTCAACAACGGTGGCTATTCAGTATCATCTTCTCGATCAAGTGAAAGTGAAAGCGGAACAGTTCTTAGAAACTCAATAGTGGTGTATCGAAAAACATTTGAACATATTACATTAGATGTGGGGGGGGGGGAAGTTGACAATTAAAATTATTCAAACAACTGGCAGTGAAGATATCGATAGCAATAGAGTCAGAGAATGACGGGAAAAAACAAACAAGTTGTAACTGAATTTATGATTTAACGAAATTTCTAGTACATGTGTCGGACGAATGAGAAGACTCCACAGAAGAACAATCACGCTTCTGAAAATGCATATTATTTAGTAGATAATACAAATTTTCTGTCATAAACGTTTGTATCCTGTTTAAAGAAATAGCAATAGAAAACATTAGTAGATACTGCGTTTGCTAACATAAGAAATAAGCGAAGAATATTTTCACTGAATACAGAAGATTGCTGATTCTGCAAGTACTTCCATGCCAGAAATGAACTCATAATAACGAAAGAAACACTTGAAGTATGAAATAAAAGTTTATAGAGGCAATAAAATTAATATGAGAATTTTGTAAGAGCTGTAATAAAGCTACAATGTGTAAATATACAGCATATACGACAGAAGATAGGTAATCTTCTGTTTCAATGTTTTTTCTAGAAATACACCGCTACATTACAGATGTAATTGAATTAAAACTGAAATTAAAAGTAGATCCTAAGAGTTCCCGTATTATACAGTGACTTCAAATCAATCTGAGTAACTAACAGAAAAGTATTCCAAAGTTCAGTGACCACTAATTAGATGAGAACTACAAGGAAAACGGGAGTATTTTCTCTATGATGGAGTGCATCAACATTTAACCAACGTCCAGCAAAGTTTTTATCCAGTTTTTAACAAACTCGAGCTTTAGTGCTCGAAAGAACACATACACGTAAAAACCGCACTGATGTTGCGTGCTTCATGAAATTAGCACGACTGGACTCTTTAAAAATATTTAATAAATGGAAATCTAATGGGAAAATATATATAATAATATTTTATTCGAAAAATCTAAATAAAAACTGGCTTAGGAAGAAAAGAACACATAAAAATGAATGAATATGTGATAGGGAAAATAAAAGATACTAGACTTAACACTAATATTACATGTAACTATAATTAAAACTATAATTAACGCTATAATTAACACTAACATTTCTTGTATACCCATTACAACCGGTGTGGCTCATAGATGACCCATGGCCTTCAGTTATTCTTGTTTCATGTGTAAGATACAGACGCACAATAAGGTTTGATGATTTACATTTTCTAGTTTCCATCTAATTAATTCACACAAAATGCTTGGTCTTTCTTTCTCTTTCTTTTTTGCTGTGTATAATTCACGCACAAATTATAAACATGTTCTACTCAGTATTAGCATTTCTTACGTTCCTTTACCTGGCAACATCTTTATTTGTTTGAAACTTCTGTGGTGATCAGTGGACGTATTGTTTCAGGTTCTTCTGGAATATATTTCTCTATGAGTTTCTCTTCTAATTTTCGAATATACACTGAAAAAAAACGACGTTTTTACAGTAGTACAACAACGTACTGTTACAAAGTACTGTTCATCTCGCGCTCAAACTCGATAACAGTTAAATGTGATGTAGCTTTCTTTGGTTTCTATACTATATAGACATGAAATAATACAGTAGTTGCGTAAAATTAACAGCACAATGTGCTGGCAAATCTACATTTTTTTTTTTTTTTTTTTTTTTTTTTTTTTTTTTTTTTTTTTTTTTTTTTACAGTGTAGGATCTTTTGCTTATATTAGAACATGTTATCTATTAAAAACTATCCAAGCACTTATGACCGCTAGGTCTTGAACCAATAGATTTTGAACGGATCATCGACCAGTAGATATTGAACACTGCGATTTTATCTTCAATGTAGTTCCATCTTTCGCTTCTTACAAATCACTTTGAAGGGGTAATTTATATTGTACCCTGTTTTCTTTTTTTTTAATTACCTCTTTTATTTGCTATTTTCTTCAAAACACTTACGATTTATTGGTGTTCCATAATTTCGTCTAGTGTATTTTCTTGGATCTTTTCATTCAGCTAATTGCCACTTGAACTGGATTCGGACAATGAGATTTTATGAGAATGTTCACCAAAGTTTTTTTCGCCATTTATGTCGAAATTTGCATCATCACCAGATGTAATTTTGCCACTAGAAACATTTTCAGAAAGTTAGCTTAGCGATTTAAATAGTTCCTTATTCGAAAAACCTATGCACGGCGCGGCACCAACACTATAAACGTGCGAAACTGGAATACCACTAACATACTTTTTTTTTCGCCAGTGTAGTTCACAATCGGCAAAATATTCTGTTTACTTAGCTTCTAATGTTTAACAGAAATAACAACATTCTTCATTATTCCAACAGGAACCAATAGATTTTGAACAGGTCATCGACCAGTAGATATTGAACACAGCGGTTCTATCTTCCAAATAGTTCCACCTTTCGCTTCTTACAAATCACATTAAAGGGGTAATTTATATTGTACATTTCTTTCCTTTTTTTAATTATCTCTTTTATTTGTTATTTTCTTCAAAACACTTACGATTTATTGGTGTTCTATAATTTCTTCTACTGCATTTACTTGGATCTTTTCATTCAGCTAATTGTCACTTTGAACTGGATTCGGACAATGAGATATTATGAGAATTTTCGCCAAAGTTTCTTTCGTCATTTATGTCAAAATTTTCATCATCATCAAATGTAATTTTGCTGCTACAATCATTTTCTGAAAGTTAGCTTAGCGATTTTGAAATTTCTTTATTCGAAAATCCTATGCACGGCGCGACACCAACATTATAAACGTGCGAAACTGGAATACTACTAACATACTCTCTCTTTTTTTTTTTTTTTTTTTTTTTTTGCCAGTGTAGTTTACAATCGGCAAAATATTCTGTTTACTTAGCTTCTAATTTTTAACAGAAATAACAACATTATTCAACATTCCAACAGGAACAAACAGATTTTGAATAGGTCATCGACCAGTAGATATTGAACACAGCGGTTCTCTTTCAATATAGTTCCATCTTTCACTTCTTATAAATCACATTGAAGGGGTAATTTATATTGTAACTTTCTCTCCTTTTTTTAATTATCTCTTTTATTTGTTATTTTCTTCAAAACACTTACGATTTATTGGTGTTCCATTATTTCGTATACTGCATTTACTTGGATCTTTTCATTCAGCTAATTATCACTTGAACTGGATTCAGACAATGAGATTTTATGAGAATATTCACCAAAGTTGGTTTCGCCATTTATGTCAAAATTTGTATCATCACCAGATGTAATTTTGAAGCTAGAATCATTTTCTGGAAGTTAGCTTAAAGATTTTAATATTTCCTTATTCGAAAAACCTATGCACGGCGTGGCACCAACACTATAAACGTGCGAAAGTGGAGTACCACTAACATACTCTTTTTTTTTTCGACAAAATATTATGTTTACTTATCTTCTAATGCTTAACAGATATAACAACATTCTTCAACAATCCAACAGTTAGATACAATATCTTGAAATCATATAAAAAGTGACACATTTGCCTTGAAGGTCCAGGACAGATGTGTGAACCTCCCCCTCCCCCCATTTACCGTTTTTGTGCAAAGCAAGAACGATACATTTCCTTTACGTTATCCTGGACTTATTGAAAAATATAGAGTTGAATGACCTGTCGAAATAAAAGAAAAGCCATTATTTTGTACGGTCAACGATGACCAAGCACGGTAATTCTAGTTATACAGGCATGTAAATAAAAATAATAAAAAAAAAAACTAATCTATAAAAAAATGTATTTATAAATATAGATAGATAGCTATTGAAGTATATACAATACCTTTGAATCAAAATTAATATAACAATTTCAAATAACGATATTAACCAAAATTTAATTGAAAAAAAAATATTATTCGCACTTCTAAAAATGATACCATTTAGAAAAAGAAATTTTATTTAATCCTTAGTTTGGTATAGAAGAAGAAAAAATGCAAATTTCGAAATTAGGTTTCTGCACAAGCAGCATTAATTTCCTGTGAAATTGCAATTTTCTTAATTAAGGGGAAACGTCATTTTATTTGATTTAAGTCATTTGAAAAATGATACCTAATTAGATTGCTAGGAGTCTGTTAATTATATATGTAGATTTAGTGATACCGCAACAGTAATCATGATTCTTCGTTTAATAAGAAGAAACACTTTTCTAATTAGCTGATACTTAATATTTCGTAAAAGAAATAATTTCAAGAGATAAAAACAATGCATGGAATTAACTGTTAATTCTTTATTATATGTCAGTTAACAAAATGATAAATTTCTAAAACCTGGTTGTATGGAAAAATTTTAAACAGGGTGTAAATCTGCGGTGATCAGTTGCTTGCATGCAATAAATAAATAAATAAATAAATAAAGTTAAAATATATTGTTATTTGAAAATATATCGTGACGAATGAAAATGACGCATGATGACGATAATGTAATTTAACAAGCATGCAATTATTAGCAAGAAAAAAAAAAAAAAATAATAAATAAGTAAAAAAAATCGAACGCCATTTTATAAATGTTAAAAAGGGAGAATTTCTTTTACAACTTACGTTACAAATTTCTTTAATTGACGCAAATAAATAGTTTACCTTACAAAAATTAATTAAAAATCCGTTAAATGTAACAAATATACTATATTTGTAACTACAAACATAGTATATATGTTATATTTTAAGTTATATATAACATCTTAAGTTATTCCTTGCAATTTTCTCAACTTTTTTTACGAAAGCTATTCAAATTTACATATAAAATTAATTAAGAAAAATATTTAATAAATACTAAATTATTTTAAATGTATACAACCTAAATAAAATCGTAAGACGAAATGCAATATTCAACATTGATTCAATCATAAAATACGCAATATGATCTTTAAAAAGTCCTTCCGGCCAGTGCCGGGAGGAAGAGGTAGCTTTCATAATCCTTATTTAAAAAAAGCCAACTTATATCATGCAAACACACGAAGCTCAATTTAGTGGAAACCGAATATAGGAGATTCAATACTAATTTTTATCAATATAACGAATGAGAATTTCGCGAAATTAGTCAGCTTTATCCAAGCTGCTTTTCTTTAAAGTAACTTATATTTGGCTGCCAAATTCGGCAATTTCTTAAATGTGCCTGTCATTTTAAGACAACATGGTGGATGAGGCTAAGCAGTGAACTTGGTCGAGACCTTAGTAATTGCTGTGCACATGCTCACTCACATCGGAATCGGTTAATATATAGGAGTGCTGTCGCATGCAAAAAATCAGATTTTTCAAAATGTCACCCGCAATAGAAATTGAAACTGCTATATCTGAGCCATTTTTTAAGGTAAAGACAAACAAAAAATGCTCCTGAATCCTTATATCAAGATCAAATACTTAAGAAAGAAACCTTTTTCAATTTCTAATTTTTTTGCACCTCACTTTAAATATATATATATTTTTTAATTTAATAGCCGCCATTTTGAAACAAGATGGCTGATGAATCTGGCCAGCGAACTTGGTCGAGGTGTTGATGTATACTATCCACATGCCTTCGTACATCGAAATAGGCGAATACGTGTGTTATCGCGTGACAAATACAAGATCGTTTCAAAATGTTAGCCATGCTAGAAATTCAAAGTGCTATAAATCAACCATTTTTTAAGATATCAACAAAAGAACAAATTTTCAGAAACAAAAACTGCTCCGAAATCTTTGTATCAAGGCCAAACACATAAAAAAAATCTTTTTTTCATTTTCCAATTTTTTAATACCTCATTTTGAATTTTAAATTTAATTTTTTTAAATGGCAGCCCTTTTGAAACAAGATGGCGAATGAAGCTGGCCAACGAACTCGGTCGAGATATTTGTATGTACTATGTACACACCACGGTACATCCAAGTCGGTTCATAAATACGCCGGTTATTACGTGAGAAAAATCAGGACGTTTCAAAATGTCAGCCACGCTAGAAATTCAAAATGCTATAACTCAGCCATTTCTTAAGATATAGACGAAACAAAAACTGCTCTCGAATTTTTTTATCAAGGTCAAACACATAAGAAGAAAATATTTTTTCAATTTTCAATTTTTGATACCACATTTCAAATTTAAATTTTTCTTAAAAGTTTAAATGTCCGCCATTTTTAAACAAGATGGCGGGTGAAGCTGGCCAACGAACACGGTCGAGACATTGGTATGTACTATATATAAATGAAATTACATCCTAATCGGTTCATAAATACGCCTTTTATCGCGTGACAAAATTCAGGACGTTTCAAAATGTCAGCCACGCTAGAAATTCAAAATGCTATAACTCAGCCATTTTTTAAGATATAGACGAAACAAAAACTGCTCCGAAATCTTTGTATAAATTTCAAATACATAAGAAAAAAATATTTTTCCATTTTCAATTTTTTGGTACCACATTTCAAATTTTAAATTTAAAAAAAAAATTTAAATGGCCGCCATTTTGAAACAAAATGGCGGATGAAGCTGGCCAACGAACTTGGTCGAGAGATTGGTATGTACTATGTACACACCGAATTACATCGAAATCGGTTCATAATTACGGGAGTTACAGTGTGACATAGGTCAGATATATATATATATATATATATATATCAATTTTGAACGGAGGGTGGTTTCGGGGTCTGGGGGTCATGATCGATGAAAATATACCAAATTTTTTTGAAATCGTTTTCCTCCGAACGGCTGCAATAGGTAGCTTTTTTGTAAAGAAAGCTACCTAAAAGCTTATTGTTATACTTAAAGGAGACAATAATAATAATAATATAGATGTTACAAGTTATAAAATATACATTTTATAAAAAAAAAAAAAAAAAAAAAAAAAAAAAAATAGTATTTTAAGCCTGCAATTCCAGAAGCCATCGTCAGAGAATACCTTTATTAATAATTGCGAACGTATTCGTATGAATGGAACAGCAATTATTAATAAAAAAATTATCTGAAGATGTCCGGGGGAATTTCAGGCCGAAACTACTAAGAAATTTTAAGTAAGAATTATATTTTTGAATTTTTAACATCTATATTATTATTATTATTATTATCACTTTTAAGTAAATCAATCAGCTTTTAGGTAGCTTTCATTACAAAAAGCTACCTATTGCAGCCGTTCGGAGGAAAGCGATTAAAAAAAAAATTTGGTATATTTTCATCGATCATGACCCCCAGACCCCGAAAACACCCTCCGTTCAAAATTGACATGCATAATAATATATAATAATATAGATTATTATGCAGACAATAATAATAATAATATAGATGTTACAAGTTGAAAAATATACATTTTATTAAAAAAAAAAAAAAAAAAAAAAATAGTATTTTAAGCCTGCAATTCCATAAGCCATCGTCAGAGAATACCTTTATTAATAATTGCGAACGTATTCGTATGAATGGAACAGCAATTATTAATAAAAAAATTATCTGAAGATGCCCGGGGGAATTTCAGGCCGAAACTACTAAGAAATTTTAAGTAAGAATTATATTTTTGAATTTTTAACATCTATATTATTATTATTATTATTATCACTTTTAAGTAAATCAATCAGCTTTTAGGTAGCTTTCATTTCAAAAAGCTACCTATTGCAGCCGTTCGGAGGAAAGCGATTAAAAAAAAATTGGTATATTTTCATCGATCATGACCCCCAGACCCCGAAAACACCCTCCGTTCAAAATTGACATGCATATATATTAGGGTGTATCGATTTTTAACTTTTTTTTTGTTTCCAAATTCCAAGTTGATAAAAAGTTGCTACTAGACACCACAACTTACCACAAAAAATTTTGGATTTTTAAAAAAAATGTTTAGATCTCCCGCACAAACCCTAAAGTTTAGAAATTTTACTTAAAAAGTAAATTTTTACAAAAATTTTTAAAAAACCTAAAACACATTTTTTTAAAATTGCAATTTAAAATTCCACTATCAATAAGCACAAAAAACAATAGAAAAAGTATTTCAAAAACTTAGCACAACATTTAGGTCTCCCGCACAAGACGTACAAGTCGTAAATTTCAGGCAATTTTTGAACATTTTTCAGTACTTTGATATTTGTGTTGTTGCTGGTTTAAAAATTAAATGTAACTAAAGCCTCGTTAGGCTTGATTGGAATTGTTGAAATAAGTGAAATAATAAATCACATTTCAATACGTCAAGCGTCAACTTGAAGCGATGGGGTGGGGGAAGGCCAGACTGTCGCGCCGTGGTGACGCGGCACCTATGAATCACCGCGCACACTTGTCAGTAGTTGTCTGCCCGCGAGCGAGCATTGCGGTTGTGTTTTCGTGCGATAGTCTTGTTGTAAGAATCAATTGAGTGAGTGTTGTTGTTGTTCATTATGAGTGAAAAATCGCACCTAACTAGAAAAACTACCGACAGGCCGGTTATCGGGCAACCTATTGATGTGAGTGAGTTTAATGTTCTGCCAACCAAGATGGATGTTTTGAAGTATTTTGAGTGGGTACGCATTAAAATGAAACAAGAGGGAATACATCAGCCTTAAAGAAGGTAATTGCGTTAAGAGTTGCTTTAAAACGTGAGGAAATATGGAAAAGAGCTTCAATTCCTGTTTCTGGCACCAAAAACGCAATATTTATGGTTTTAAAACTGCATGAGCAGCTTGAGAAAATTGAAATGTATTCAGGGCCTAAAAGGAAGTATCCTAACTCCTACAAAGATGCAGTAACTAGCTTTCAGTCAAAAACTGAAACTGCATTGTTTGATATTTGTACTTGCAAATGTGACCTCAGCAACTGTATTTGATCTATTGGCAAAAAAGTCCCGGCACTAGAACACGAGTTTTTGCTCGACCAACGTGGTCCTAGATTGATGTCAATTGCAGAGTGTGACAAAAACGAGACTAAAAAGCTTAAAAAGCGATTAGAAAGAAAATCTAGGTCACAAGCTTTAATGCAGGTAGTTGTAAAAAAGACTGAGGATGAAAACTTAAAATCTATTGATAACATTGATTCTGGTGATAGTACAGATGATTCAATGCCTCACACATCATGTCAAGATAGTGATTTTGAAATAAATGTACTTGATACGAGTCAAAAAAGTGTTTCAAGAGTAGAAGTAAAACAAGAACTGCCACAACGCTTGTCTTTGTTTTCACGAGCTTGTGACCGCAGGGGCATATCTAGTAGAGCTGGAGTTCAGTTAGCTGCTGCACTTTTGCGAGACTTAAATGTCGTTACTGCGGAGAACCAAGAAACAGTAATCGACAAATCAAAAGTAGCAAGTGAAAGGCTTAAGTCTCGTAAAGAAGTAAGCTCAACTCGAACCTCCGATCTGTTGGCCATTTACTTTGATGGTCGTAAAGATGAAACCATAACAAAAGAAATTGTAGCTGGTAAAAGTGTCCGAAAAACTTTAATGGAAGAACACATATCTATTGTTGAAGAACCTGGATCCAAGTATTTCGGTCATGTAACTCCCATAAATGGAAAAGGAAAGGAAATAGTTACATCACTTGTAAAGTATTGTGAAGAAAAAACTGTAGATCTTAAAAAACTAAAAGCTATTGGTTGTGATGGTACGGCAGCAAACAGAGGCACTTCAAATGGAGTTATCACCTTATTTGAAAATAAAATACAACAGCCACTGCAGGCAGTTATGTGTCTGCTACATTTGAAAGAATTACCATTTAAAAAAATTATGGTTGCTCTTGATGGGCCAACTTCTGGACCAAACACATTTAGCGGGCCTATTCGTAAACAACTTCTAAGCTGCCAAAATGTGGATGTTGTCAATTTTGTTGCAATTGAAATCGATATACCAGAAGTTGATCTTAAAGAGTTGAGCACAGACCAAAAGTATCTGTACGAAATATCTATTACGAATTATCAAACAATTTACATCGTTAAACTATCTTTTTTAAGGTATACAACATTTATATATTATTTATGTAGTATATATATATGTATATATATATTGCGTCATTTTATGACTCCTGTAACAAAAATACACTGTGTGTTTTTAACGAAAAAAAAATGGTTCATTTACACTAAAAATTACGAAAGTTTCGTCAAAATTAACAAATTTAGGTCTTGTGCGGGAGACCTAAATGTTGTGCTAAGTTTTTGAAATACATTTTCTATCGTTTTTCATGCTTATTGTTAGCGGAATTTTAACTTGCAATTTAAAAAAAAAAGTGTTTTAGGTTTTTTAAAAAATTTTGTAAAAATTTACTTTTTAAGTAAAATTTCTAAACTTTAGGCCTTGTGCGGGAGACCTAAACATTTTTTTAAAAATCCAAAATTTTTTGTGGTAAGTTGTGGTGTCTAGTAGCAACTTTTTATCAACTTGGAATTTGGAAACAAAAAAAAAAGTTAAAAATCGATACACCCTAATATATATATATAGTAAAGCGAGGAGAGTCTGCTCACATTTCAAACGAATAATAATAAAAAATCTAAATATTAATATTTTGCTAAACTATGCATGAACAATTTTTACTTCAACTGTTTTTTATGCATTTCCATTGTTATTTTGCTGTTATACTGTAATTTAATAGAACAGCAGTAATAAAACCAAGAAAAATATCTTCCGCAATATCTCCTTACAGGGTAGGAGAGAACGCGCACATGGGTAGGACAGATTGCGCACATAGGTAGAAGAGATTGTTATTAATAATAACTAAAATAAAATCTTTTTTACTTTAAAATTTTATCTTTTTTACAAAAGGCAACTTTTCCGCGCTATTACGTTTCGATTATAAATATTTCGGTTTTTTCGACCCACCCTACTGCACAGCTTTTTTCAGTATATTTCAATCTTCTCTAATATTTTTTAAAACCCATCAGATTAGCGCGTTTTTAGATTTTGCTGTGTCTGAACGGGGGTTGGCGAGCGTAGCTTGCAGGGGGCAGAGTCCCCTAGTATATATATACATATATATATATCGGACATTTGTCACACTGTAACTCTCGTATTTATGAACTGATTTGGATGTAATTCTCTGTGTACATAGTACATACCAATGTCTCGAACGAGTTCATTGGCCAGCTTCATTCGCCATTTTGAAACAAAATGGCGGCCATTTAAAATTTGTAAAAAAAATTAAAATTTGAAATGTGGTACCAAAAAATTGAAAATGGAAAAGTATTGTTTTCTTATGTATTTGACCTTTATACAAAGATTCCGGAGCAGTTTTTGTTTCGTCTATATCTTAAAAAATGGCTGAGTTATAGCACTTTGAATTTCTAGCGTGATTGACATTTTGAAACGTCCTAATTTTTGTCACGTGATAACGGGCATATTTATGAACCGATTTGGATGTACCTTGGTGTGTACATATTACATACAAATATCTCGACCGAGTTCGTTGTCCAGCTTCATCTGCCATCTTGTTTCAAAAGGGCGGCCATTTAAAAAATTAAAAAATAAATAAAATTTAAATTTAAATACCAAAAATTGGAAAATGAAAAAGATTTTTTTCGTATGTGTTTGACCTTAATACAAAGATTCCGGTAGAGTTTTTGTTTCGTCTATGGCTGAAAAAAAATGGCTGAGTTATAGCATTTTGAATTTCTATTGTGGCTGACATTTTAAACCGACCTGATTTTTGTCACGCTATAACTGGCGTATTTATGAACCGATTTGGATGTAACTTGGTATGTACATAGTACATACCAATGTCTCGACCGAGTTCGTTGGCCAGCTTCATTCGCCATACTGTTTCAAAAGGGTTGTCATTTAAAAGAAAAATTAAATTTAAAATGAGTTATTAATAAATTGGAAAATGAAAAATATTTTTTTTTATGTGTTTGGCCTTGATACAAAGATTCCGGAGCAGTTTTTGTATCTGAAAATTTGTTCTTTTATTTATATCTTAAAAAATGGTTGGATTATATCAATTTGAATTTCTATCACGGCTAACATTTTGAAACGATCTTCTATTTGTCACGCGATAACACACGCATTGGTCTATTTCGATGTAAGAAGGCATGTGGATAGTATACATCAATATCTCGACCAAGTTCGCTGGCCAGCTTCATCAGCCATCTTGTTTCAATATCGCGGCAATTAAATTTTAAAAAAATTATATTTAAAGTGAGGTGCAAAAAAATTAGAAATTGAAAAAAGTTTCTTTCTTAACTATTTGACCTTGATATAAGGATTCAGGAGCATTTTTTGTTTGTCTTTATCTTAAAAAATGGCTCAGATATAGCAATTTTAATATCTAATGTGGGTGATATTTTGAAAAATCTGATTTTTTGCCTGCGACAGCACTCGTATATATCAATCGATTCCGATGTAAGTGAGCATGTGCACAGCAATTACTAAGGTCTCGACCAAGTTCACTGGTTAGCCTCATCCACCATGTTGTCTTAAAATGGCAGGCACTTTAAGAATCCGCCGAATTTGGCAGCCAAATATAAGTTACTTTGAATAAAAGCAGCTTGGATAAAGCTGACTTATTTCGCGAAATTCTCATTCATAATGATTTAGTATTGATAAAAATTAGTATTGGATCTCCTATATTCGGTTTCCACTAAATTGAGCTTCGTGTGTTTCAATAATATAAGTTGGCTTTTTTAAAAAATAAGGAATATGAAAGCTACCTCTTCCTCCCGGCACTGGCCGGCATATACATGTAATAATTTCTATGTGTACGTCTACGTATAGCGTTGCACCAACTTTGGAGAAAATAAAATTTTTTTTAAAGTTAAAAAATAATAATAACTTCTAAACACACCATTTGTAATATGTTAAAATTTGCACTACTACAATTGTCAGTCCTAAGCCTAGATAAAGTGTGAATGGAAGTTACCTATAAATCATTGCCACAGGCGTTTTTTAAAATAGTCCGATTATCCAGAATTTTCAGTAACCGGATCGGCATCGGTTAAGACCAGTCCGGATAATCGGCGATCTACCGTATTGCATGATTACAATATCATATGCTATTTTTCTGCAGTTTTATGTAAAAAGAAGTTTCCTATTTATTATTACTATTGATCGTATTGCTAAATTGTCTCGTTAGCGTACTATTAATGACCCAATTTACTTTCATGTAGAAACTATATTGCATGATTACAATGTCATATGCTATTTTTCTATAGTTTTATGTAAAAGGAAATTTTCTATTTATTATTACTACAGATTAATATTTGCTGTTTAGTCATTTTTAAATGAGATAATTCCATTACTAAGTAGTTTAACTTTGAATTCGCTCGGTTTTGATCTATCTGCAATGCAACCAAAAACTGCGTAGAACTCACTTGAGCAACACTGAAAAAAAAAAAGAAAGAATCTGTATTTTACAACAAAATGTGCTGGCACCGCGGCGCCCAACACACACTGTTAAATATTTGCAGGGTATGAAACCATTTTTTCAAAAAACGGCCGAATGACCTTCCAGAATGCTGCAAAATTTTTAACAGTGCAGTTGCTGTAGAAATTTACAAGCTACTGTCTTTAAGAGTGTTGTTAAATTTCTAAGGTCTGGTGAAACTCGCCTTGCTATTGGCTGCGTGGGGCACGTGACGTAAATACTTTGATTTTTACTTTATATGCTGCCTGAAATCGCTTTCACAGTTTCAGTACCTTGAGTAGCGTTGCTACACGCTGCACATTGCTCGTGACAGAAGTAATCCGATTTCTATTTCACTTTTGATTGAATGCAATTTCACAGCATCGGTGTTGGAAAAATTACAACATAAAGTGCAGGAAAATTCACAACATTTATTTATAGTGAAATTATGTTGCTTAACAACAAACTATGTCCTTTAAAATGTTTTTAAATGAATACCAGCAAGTGTTTTTTTTCTTGGTGACGCACAAGAATATCTCGATATTGAATTAACTGATAATTATACATTAAGTTTCTTTCAAGAATTCTTTACGTTTAATTTGTATGCCTTTCAGAGGAAAGATGTTCAACAGCAGATATTTTAGTTTGAAGTCGATTTCAGGAGCACACTTGCGGATAAAGTTTGAAATATCTAGCTTTGGGGAAGAAGAAAATACACCCATCATATTATTTCTTTACTGGAGCGTGTACTACTACGATAACTTAGTGTGTTTTAATGACTGTAAATAAATTGGTAGAACAAATGAATATTATGAAGCGTGTAGTTTCTAGGATGGAAAGTTAAAAATTAGTTCGTGGTTTAAAAAATAATAATAACGATTTAAATGAAGAATATTTCAGAACTGAATTAACTGATAATTATACATTACGTTTCTTTCAAGTATGCTTTAAGTTTAACTTTTATGTCTTTCAGGGGAAAGTAGGTCGAAAGCAGATATTTCAGTTTGAAAACGATTTGAGGAACACATTAGCGGACAAAGTTTGAAATATCTAGCTTTGAGGAAGAACAAAATACAGACATTATATTATCTCTTACTGGAGCGTATAGTTTCTGAGATAAAAAGTTAAACATAAAAAATAAACCTGGTTAATAAAAAAAAATAACCATTTAAATGAAGAATATTTCGATATTGAAATAACTGATAATTATACATTACATTTCTTTCAAGAATGCTTAAGTTTAATTTGTATGTCTTTCAGAGGAAAGCAGCTCGACAGCAGATATTTCAGCATGAAAACGATATGACGAACACACTAGCGGATAAAGTTTGAAATATCTAGCTTTGGGAAAGAAGAAAATACAGCTATTATATTATCTCCATACTGGAGCGTGTAGTTTCTGTGATGGAAAGTTAAACATTCGTTTTAGGTTTTAAAAGAAATAATAATAAAAAATTGCAATTTAGAAATTTACAACGACCATTTGGAAAATGATTTTTCAAAGACTAAAATCTAAGACATAAAAATTCGCACGGAGTTGATCATACATTACGTACGCCATGGATTAGATTTTTCGGTATTGTAAATTTTTAAAGTTCTACGGAGCTGGTATTACAAACGCCATGGCATTATGAACGTCATGGATTAAACATTAATATTCCTGGACCAATTTTAAATGAAATTTCATTTCTAAATTTCTAAACATCCCACAATATTACTTTTTACATCGTCGTAGAGAGAAAAAAATGTACTTTTAAATGCAATTTGTTTGAAAGCTGTATCTATATTTGTTTATGAATTATTATTTTTTTTGTAGTTTTTATTACTTTTTTGTCATAGTGGCAACAGAAGTATCCATCTCTGTTGAAAGTACAGGGAAAATACAGATTACAGTATAGACCCATCAGAAAACGAATAAAATGCGGATTCAAATAATAAAAAGCTTCAGATATGTTTTTGATTTCCTACACTGACGAGGACAATAACCATTTTCCCAAATGGTTAATAACGATTTAAGTATAGAATATTTCGATAATAAATTAACTAATAATTATACGTTACGTTTCTTTCAAGAATTTGTTTAAATTTATTTGCATTTTAGGTGATAGAAGCTCGAAAGCGGATATTTCAGTTTTGAAACTGTTTAAGGAACACACTAGAGGATAAAGTTTGAAATATCTAGTTTTATGGAAGAGGAAAATACAGCCACCCTATTATCTCGTTACTGGAGCGTATAAGGAAAGGGCATCTTTACAAACAAACACTTCCGTCAACCAATCTACCAACTATATTTTTGCCATAAAGATCATTGCAGGAATAGTCTTGGCGACGTAGGCCAATCATATCAGAGACGTGTTAAACGTAGACCAATCAAATTTCCCTAGCTCATGCGTACAGGTAGGAGTCATAAAGAACGGACTGGTTTTCTTGCTGAACCAACAGTAATTTGACCAACAGTGACGTCAGCTGCCCTTTCCTTATAGTTTCTGGGATAGGTGTTATACTTTAGTTCTTGGTTTAAACAAAATAAGGATTCTAATGGATTTAAAAATATATCTAATACATGTGACATCACTATGACTAACATAGATATTAAAATAAATTAATGGTGTTGAGCTGCATACCTTACATTATTTCTATAATTGTCCAGTTTTTTTAAATTAGTTAATTTTTTAATAGTAATTTATCTTCTACTGATTTTTCTTAACATCAAGTATTTTATGTAGGTATAAAAATAAGTAAATTAGAAAAGAAATGGTCATTTTTCATTAAAAATTTTTCCTAACAAATATTTCACTAAGATTACAATTTTACAGTTATGGCTATTGATACATGGACAAAAAATAAAGACCGTGTACTGAGCGGCATCTATAAGGTGGTTGAAGAAGAAAAAAAATTAAATTTCCGATTTAATATTTTGAAATTAAAAGAACACTTTACATTAAATAAATCATAGCCATATGAACTAATATATATTACTAAATACCTTTTGAAAATTCGAAGAAATTACACAATGTAACTTTTCCAAGAATCTTTCAAAAGATTTTTCGAGTACCTGCATTAGAAATTTTAAACTACATAGATGCCTTTTTAGCTTGCACTGAACAATTATTATTATTGTATGTAGCTCGGTTGATTAACTTTTAATTATGCATTTCCTATAATTAAAACCTTGTATCATTATGCAGTTTGAACTAAATTAAAAATACGCAGCTGAAATTTTCTTCTTGTAATAAAAGAAAAAAAAATTCTTTATTTTATTTCATTCACGACTATTCTTTGAATATCTGTTTAAAATTATACAACGGAATTCATTAGTTTGCATCAGAAAATAAATAAACAAATAACGAACTGTGAATTAAATTTACAGCTAATAGCTAGGAACTTTAGATGAGAAAGAAAGAACGTATGCTAAATTATTTTCCTTCTTTCGAATTAGTTTCGAGGTTTCGCTAACAATTTTTGCAGGCTAGAGAGAGTTGAATATTTATTCTAATTAAGGTTTGTCGTTCTCTTTAATTAACAGTACACACCAAGTATTTTGTAAATAATTCGTTGATTGTTATTTTTAATTAAATGATTATATTATGAAAAACTGTTAATTTGCATATGTTATTTTATTTGATTTATGTTTCTTCAATTTTTTTCTGGCGGAGTGACTTATAATTTAGAAAATAAATTGGGTTTTAAAATAATCATCTAATTTGAAATCTAATCTCTTTATTTGATAACGTAAGTATATATTTAAGTGTAAAATTAAATTTCATTTTAGACGTTATAAATACTACAAGTTTTTGATTTGAGGTTTTGTATAATGTAAATGATTATTCGGGAAAACAGTAATAATCCCAAAAACCTCATAACTCAATTGATATTATAAATATGTATTTAAAAGAAAATAGTTATATGTGTTTTTTAATAACAATTAACAACGGTTTGCATTTTAAAAAGCTACACCTTGCACAAAATAACGTTAGTTTCTTTTACGGTTCCGTACTTAAAAAGTAAAAACGGTACCATTATGAAGATCACTCGTGTGTCTGTCTGTCTGTCCGTCTGTCGCAGCCGTTTTTCTCTTAAACTAAGATACGTGGAATGTTAAAATTTGGGAGAAGTGTTAAAGCCATTGATCCACATATTTTAACATTATTAACCATTTACGAATACGTTTAAGAAAAATATGGCTGATTAAGTTACTTAAAAATAAAAACCTTTTCTTTTACAACTTGGGGGATGGTGTGATTGTTCTCGTGACACCGTACTCTTTTATACATTTACTTTAATTTTAGGTATTGTATTTACAGAGATATCGTCGGATATAAAATGCAAAATAATGTCTCCTATTCTCCATTTTAAAATCTACTGAAACTAAAATTATGAAAAAAAATAGGTTTAATAGAAGTGTATTAAAAACTTGCATCAAAACTAAAACAAATACGCTAAGGTCAAATAATTTTAGAGAAAATCGCATTTTTCCATTCGACACACCTCGAATCTGGTAGGCGGGAGGTGCTGAGTTCGATCCGAATTGCGCCTGTCGGTCTAATCGTTCGGAGTTTCGAACCTTGGTTTTCTAAGTGTAAATACGTGCTAGGTTCCCTTAGAAAGACCCCCACGGAGGGCACCTCCCCTTAGGGCCTATATCCCTCGTGCTGATAATTGGCCTTCATAAACACAACCAAACATTTGACACGATTTTATCTTTGCGTGCGGGTATTCAAAGGTGCTCGAGGTACCTATCGTCGTGGCATTATAAAAATTAATATACAGTGAAATACGTTTAACAAGAAAACGCTTATCAAGAACAATCGGTTAACACGAAATGATATAGCGGTCCGGACAGCATGCTATGCAATTTAATACATTTGTTTTCTTTTAAAACGAAAAATATTCGTTATTGATCTAGTTAGTTTGAGTTGAAATTGGAGGATTTTGTGTTAAAACCACTGAATTTTCGATGAAAATCAGTGAATTTCCTGTTTTTTTTGTAAATTAGCTTATGTTTTATGATCACAGTGGCTGAGAAATCGGCGTGAAAAGAAACCGCTATTTCGCTTCAAATGAAGATAAAGCTGCTTAATGCAGTTCTTAAAAAAAAGAAGGACGAAAACTGAAATTTGCAAAGAGTTTGGTATTGCCAGTTCTACTTTATCAATGATAATAAAAAACAGGGATCTCATTAAGTTAATGCTGTATGTTTAAACCAGAGATAAAATGTATGAGAACTGCTAAGCACGAAAATTTAAAGACAGCTTTGCTTATTTGGTTCAAACAAGCTAGATCTCAGAATGCTGAGAAAGACAGAAAAATATATATATATCTGATTTTTTCCCCCCAAAACAATAATTTTTTGCTTGCTTTTTATCCTAATGGATGCAACCTATTAAGTAGTTTAACATGAAATAGAGATCAAATTTGACGACGTCGGAATTTTTTTTTTTTTTTTTTTTTTTTTTTTTTTTTTTTTTTTTTTTTTACGAATCTTTTAACGCGAAACTCTTTTAACACGAAAGAAATTTTTGGTCCCCTCAATTTCGTGTTAAACGTATTTCACTGTAGTTTTTTTTTTTTTTTTTTTTTTTTTTTTTTTTTTTTTGATAGAACCCTGTCTGCGTGAGTAATACTCGCACTTGACCGGTGATTATTCTTTTGATTCAAAAGAACAGATCCTACTGGAACATATTTTATTTTTCTTTCATTCAATATTTTCATTAATATGTTCCACTTTCGTCACATTAAAAGATATATTAGCAAAGAAACACATTTCTTTTCGAATATCGTTAAAATGATATTCATATTTACAATTGAATGATTTTTTTTTTTTTTTTTTTTTTTTTTTTTATAATTTACCTCTTTGCAATTGTCTATTTTGTACATGTAAATTATACACATCACTCAAAAGCATTACATGGTTGCCATATTTTCACAACATAATTTGCTTGAATTCATGAAAACTAACGAATGTCTGAAAACCTGTATTACGCGGTCTGTTGCGGAATATTTGGATTTTAGAGATTCTTTTAGAAAAAGATTTCGAGTAACGTATCTCTGCAGGTATTGATAATTTGTCGAGCAGTTGTCAAGTAAAATGACGGAAAAACAAAGACAGTTGCGAAAATGCTTTAATGTTTGCAAGGTGGAAGCTTTTAGTCACAGGAATGTTTATCAATACAGGAGATGCACAAGGTCATCTGACTGTCATATTTGCTTTTAACACATTATTTACTGACGGTACTTATAAGAACTATTAAAATTACTTCTTATAAAATTCATTTAACACATCGATTAGTAGCAATACAGTTTAGAATGAGTTACATATGCATTATTGTATCTTATTAAAAAAGCATTATTGGTTACACAAAACAAAAATATTTTTAAAAGGATGATTTTTTTTTCCTTTGCATCTTTCATCTTTCTTGGCGTTGGGGTGGGGAGATTTTTCAATTCGGAAATATATCTATATTTCTATTGTGAGAACATTGTACATTTTCTAATTCTACAAATTACCAAGAAAAATATTTAAAAGAAAAGACATGAGTGGGATTATAAATATTGCACAAAATCCCTATAAATTCAAATTTAATTAATACGTCTAAATCCTTTAATCCCTCCAAAATCCTTCTAAAATGTATTAAATGATTATGTAAATCTTCTAATGTAGTTCACAAAATTCGCGAAAAATGCTTTAGAAGATAAAATTTTCATGAATTCATGATTCAGTACGTAAAGGGTTAAACAAAAGTGTTTTAGTGGTTTTAAAAAATAGCTTTGTAACACTATCTTCAGTAAAATGTTTCCTTCTATTTGCGAACTTGTGAAAGTAAACCACGTGACCACACCACATGTAAACAATAAGTGAGGGGGGAAGGAATGCTTGATATTTCCATACAAGTCTCCAGTCTTTAAGGAAACGATGTTTTTTGGCTCCTTTTTGAACAAACCCCGCTTTCTAACCATTAATCGAGAACAGGAAAAAGTATGATGATATTATTTATAATGCTACATCAGTTTGTTGGTAAACAGCAATCTCCTCCATCTAATAGTGTCATGAAGATCATGAAGATTTTTTTCAAGGTGAATAAATACTTTAAAATTTACAAGGAGTATCACACAACTAATTTCTTAAAGATTACAAAATTTTTATTTATTATTTAAAAAGCAGATTCCCTAACCAGCACTTTAAATCGGAGATGTTTGATCTAATATTCTAAAATTAAATAATACATATGATTCTATAAAAAAGTATGGTGAAGACGTATAAACTCAGTCTTAATCAAATAGTAAAGTTATAGCCTTTTTTTATTAAATAACGATATTCATTATGGTTATTTAAAACACTATTTGTTTCTCTGAATGAGAAAATATTATCGATAAAGATACAGTATTTCCCAATGTATAAGGAAATCACTTCTCCTTAAAATAAAATTATGTATACTAAAAGCAATAACAGTAAACTGAAAGGCATATAAAACTTTTTAATAAACATTTAAACTATTTACAAACACTCAATTGGGGACATTTTGCAAATAAACACTGATATAATTAACTATTGCCGCAATAAACTTAAAAATTAAAGTTTACCAAAAAAAAAAAAAAAAAAAAATCACAGGCATGATGGAACCAGTGGCTTTAGAAAATATACAATATTAAATCCCTTGTTTTCTATAGAATTGTGATCTCGTGGTTTTGTTTATCAAGTTCACTTTTACTTATTTTTCAAAAATACTTATTCTATCAGTAATGATCTTGAGTATGTAGCCGATTGTGTGTACGAAGGGTAAGCGAATTGTTTATTAAAATTCCTTTATAGGCCACAAACTACACAATATTCTCAATATACTACTCAGCGGTTTTAATTTAAAGTTAACTTAAAAGGTGATAAATAATAATACAGATGATAACAGTTTAAAATATACATTTTATTTAACTTTCCAAGTAATTTTTGTCTACATTTGCAGCCTTCATCAGGGAATATTTTAATAAAATGTCGTTCTATACATTCAAATACGTCACTTGATTTGAAATTGGAGTATATATAATTCTTAGGGGTAGCTCGAAGTAGTAGTAGTAGTGCTTCCGATAAAAGTTGTTTAGAGGAAAATATTTCAATTAACTACATTTCCATTCATTCTAATGCGACACTTTGTTCACATATGTCACTTCGTTTTAAATAGTCAGCTGGAGAGTGTAGTATTAGTAATAGTGATTATGAATTACACTTTACGTACATCTAAATAATTGGGTGTTTACGTTTTCGCATTTTTAATCATATATTGGACATATAGTATAATAGTGCGTCGTTACGTATTTGATTGCATTTACACCGATTTTTTATGGATTCTATGATATTGGATGTGTAGTAATTAGTCACTTGGTATATAATTTTTGTTTGATTAAAATGTATTATGATATTTTGATTAAAATTTAAAATTGACAGATCAGTGGATTGTAAATTCGGTATTATGATTTTATTTTATTTGTTCTAAGTCTTTAAATGAATGATCTTTAGAATGAGTCTTTAGATGGTTTTCACTCTTAGCATATATAATTTCAATTTATTTCTCATTTTATCCCTGCCTTTCACAACAAAATAATAACATATGCATAAAAACTGGTATTTAATTTAAGCCCATTTGGTACTTAGTTTTATTTTTATAACATACAAAATATTTACATTATAGTACAGTTAATATTTATTATTAAACATAAATATAATTGATCATAACCACAATTTTCAAAACAACAGTTTTAAATACTAAAAATAAATGAATACATAAACAAAGGAATACGAATGAAGGTAATTACTTAAAAAAAAAAGTCTCTAGACGAAATGCAATATTCAGCCTTTATCCTATCATAAACTTCACAATATGAATTTAAAAATTTTTCCCTTTAATTAAAATGTAACAAATAACACAAGCATGCAAAATTTGAGTTGTGTTATATTACTTAGCCTTTTTTTATAATTGATTCTTACGCATTTTGTAGCGCTGATTTTTCTTAATTTTTTACCATCACGTGAGCATATTTTGTAAAACGTTTACTTTTTAACTTCAAAATTTACGATTTACGAAACTTTCTGACGGGATGGTTATAAATGAGGGTTATTTTCAGATTTAGTGATAAAAATATACATAAAAATCAATTATCAAAATTTAAGAAACACAAACGTCACATCTATTTTACAGTATCAGGATTTTGCTACTTTTTGAATTTGAAATTTACGATTTGCAAAAATTTTTTTGTGGTAATGTTTTATGTGTGATTGTAAACGAACTGTAAAGCAGGTACTACATTTTATTTTCGATAGCGAACATTTTATAGTAAGCCTCACTAACAAATAATGTCTCTTTAACATCTTCTGTTCCGAAGCTAAAATAATAGTACAAAGCTTATGCATCGGTTTTTCCAAACAAAATGACACCGTAAATAACAGGAAAAATATCTTTTCAGAAACTGATCCTTTAAGCGCTTAGTAATTTAGGTTAAAAAATGTGGATCTAAAGCTCTACAAACCCCCCTTAAAAGTATCAATTTATTAACCATTAACCTATATTAACACAATCGCAAATTTAAGAGCTTTAAACAAATAAATAATATACAAATCCCCAAAATTTTTTATTGAAAAAGATTTAAGTTTAATACTTATGAAAATTTCTCACTTTCTTGGTCATACTGTCTTCTGGGCATTGTTAGACATTTTGCAAACTCAGATGAAAATAACATTTTATTTTATGTGGGAATCATCTTAGATGTTGCCATTTATTCCTTTGATTTGAACGCAAAAAAACATTCCGCTATTAAGATGTGATAAGAAAAGAAAAAAAAATAGTTTTTTTTTAAAGAAAAGAACAGAGGTCCCCGCATGGGGACCGAGGGTTTGATGAGATCATAGCAAATACTCAGAATAATAAAAAAAAGTTAATTGAACCACGCATGTACTTTATAAAGAAGCAATCAAATTTAGCTGCGGAATTCAAGTTTAAAATCCCCCCCCCCCCAAAAAAAAGCACTCTCGAGTATTTGGTGCAAGAGGACGCGATTTGGCTAGCAACACTTTCCTCGCCAAATGGGAGAGATTTTGATGCATTTTCAAATTGCTTGTTAGATGGGTGTTTAAATGCATAGTACTTAATTAATTCAGATTTAAAAAATAAAATAGTTTATTGTTATTAATTTAAGCTTATATGATATATATATACAAGTTGCGTGTGGTTGCAATTATTTAATTTCACATGATTTCACCGACTAAGTAAATTTTAAGTACGTTTTAAAAGTAACTGTCAAATTAAGAATGCGCCCTATATAAATTTCGATATCGAATAAGTTGTTGTTTCCATGGCAACAATAATGCTTTCTTGTATTCTATACTAACAGTATCGAAGATGAATTGGCAGGGCTCAGAATTTGATTTTCATTTTGAGATTGAAACAATTTCAATCAATTTAAATGTTTTTCTAACAGTATAATACGATGTTTAAATTGCATCATATACGACAAAACTGCAGTTAATAAAGCGTATTTATGTAAATTTATCTTAATCAAGATGATTTAGTAAAAAATAGCGTTATTTTATTTTTAATGAGTATTCTTAAGAGTATATATTCATCATAAAAGTTTCTCTGTGCGCCAACCGCTCATAAATCGCAAAAAAGTTATTTATTTTTTTTTTACGAATGCTATATCGAGGTTCCGCCGGAATTTGTTTTAGAGACATATATATATACTTACTACAAGCATATTATGTATTTATTTAAAAATTTTCTGAATATCCGTTTATTGAAACGTCCTTGTAAGATACAAATGTTAAATATCAATGAGAATATTTTGACTTGAGTCAGACTAATGAGAGACACACAAACGGTCATTTGGCGCGACAGAAAGCCAAACAGACAAACTGAATTCTGAAACACTTTTCAACTAATTTGTACTTTTATATATGAATGATGATAAAAGATCTCACCTCTTAATCATTGCTTTACTAATTTTTGCCATACATGAAAATAAATGACATGTAAAGTATACTGTTATATATTTAATTTCCTGATATATAACATTGATATTTTGATAATAATATTATGTAAAAATAGACTGTTATAAAGTATAAAATAATTGCACTACAGTATGAGAAAATATTAACAAATATTTACGTTAGATATAATTTTTATTAAGTTATTACTTACTCTATGAAATATTATTGATTAAATAGTTGTAATTCTAAAGCACTATAAGTATTCAAAAATTGCAATGATTCTTTTTTTACTTTGTGGCTTATCCTGTATTGCTTTTCTTTTTTCAATTATGTAATATATTTTAAAAATAAAGATTTCTTACAAGCTCTTAATGGCATAGCAACAGAATCACGATGCAAAAACTTAGCGTGACATAATTTGAGCTAATAGGAGGAAATAAAGATAAATACAAAAAAGTACGTTTTGATTTTTTTACGTCGCTCCACCCTTTCCGTTTTCTCGAATTCTGTTCATTATTTTCCTGACAAATGGTTTATGGCAATCTAAAATCGTGTGTTATATAATATTACAATGACGAAAACAAACTGAATAACTCTATATTTGAATATTTACTTATTTTGCTTTCATTTTTTCATATATTACGTGCTATTTGTTGATTTAAATGCATTTATACTGGAAGCTAACACAATGACAGCGAAGAAAAACAAAGCTCTTGCGTTTGTAAAATTATTTTTTTAATAACTTTGGAAACATACGCATTTCAAACGTATATAGATTTTTTTCATGAAGCATGAAATTTCCAAAATAATGTAAATTCAGAATTTACAGTACTTTTAAATATCGATGTTTAAATTTTTATGCCTGCTTTAATATATTCAACACTGCTTGGTGGATGTTCTATGTAACCAAAAAAAAAAGTAAAATACCATTTCCCCAGGCGTTTTATCTCTTATATTCCGATATATACCGAAATATCCGATTTTCTTCAAATTTTGTGTATATGTTCATTCTGATAAAGTGCTTTTCTAATTAGTTTTGGGGATTCATTGGTTAAGTATGAAGGGTGGAACGGAGGCTAATCCCCTCCGTAATTCAGATAAATGTGTTTTCAAGCAGAACTATCCGATTTGCTTAAAATCTGATACACCGTCTTATTGTGATAAGACACTTCCCTGATTAGATTTAGACGATCATTGGTTAAATATAAAGGTGATGACGACGGCAAATTCATCCTCCCCCCCCCCCCCCACACACACACAACTCTTCATTTAGATAAATGGGTTTTCAATGCAGAATTGTCCGATTTGCTTCAAATTCGGTACACCTGGTTATTCTGAGAAGGTGCTTCACTGATTAGATTTGTAGATTCATTGGTTAAGTATAAAGATGTGGGAAATGTGGGCGCCAAACCCCCCTCAATTTAGCTAAATTGGTTTTTCATGCAGACGTATCCGATTTGATTCAAATTTGGTATATAGGTTTATTCTGATAAAGCACTTAACTGATTAGATTTGAAGGTTTATTGGTTAAGTATAAACGGGGGCTAATCCCTAGTTAGTTTAGCTAAATTGGCATTTCATGCAGATTTATTCGATTG
The DNA here is from genome assembly GCA_963932465.1 of Maratus speciosus. Lineage (NCBI taxonomy): Eukaryota > Metazoa > Arthropoda > Arachnida > Araneae > Salticidae > Maratus > Maratus speciosus. The sequence continues at coordinate 535,723,582 of OZ010786.1, read as the reverse complement.
GCTTCAAATTTGTTATTCTGGTTTATTCTGATAAGGCGCTTCCCTGATTAGTTTTGGGGTTAATTTTTCTCATTTGAAATACATTGGTTTGCATTATAACAAAAATGTCTGCTTTTTATGATTTTTATTTTTTACCGTTTTGAATTTTTTTGTCTATTTCTTAATTTTTCGAGGGGCATTATTCTTTGAAATAATAGTATAATAAACCAGTAGTGTGTATTGCCTTTGAGTTTAACAGAGCACTTTCTTTTTCTATTGGCATGTCTGAAACCATATACAGCAACTTTTTCAATGCTTTTTTGCAATATATTATCGACTATATATTTTTTTTTATAATTCATAAACTCATAAAGCATATGACTTTACTGGAGTCTACAAAACTGAAGTTCCAACTTTAGTTGACAAAAAAATTCGTAAATAATGCTTATCAATTATTTCATTTACCGTCTAAGTTATTCATTAGCTTTAACTGTTGCAATTCCTAGAAAAAAAATTGTAAGAATTTGAAGGTTAAATTTTTAATAAAAGATATTTACACAAAAGTATCAATTTCTGTTGTCAACGTATGCATGTTTAGGCTATAATATTTACATCAGAGTAGACAACTTAAAAGAAAAAATATATATTTAGTATATCATTTTTTTAATAATATTATTTAAAAAAAAAATACTTTTGCAGACATATTTAAGTATTCCAATATTCAACCATGATACAAAATAAATAAAACAGAAGTGCGCGCATATATTTTGCTTGTTTCATAGAAGAAATTGTATATAATTTTATATATTGCACATGTACATCTGTAAAGGATATTCGTATTTGAAAAAAAAATGAAATGGAATACTTTAAGATTACTAGCCTGCAAATTGCACATCGGCAGAATAATAATAATAAAAAAAAAAAAAAAAAAAAAAAATGTATGAATTTTCCCCAAAAGAGTACAGTTTTTAAAAAGTTATAAACTAGTAATAGCTTCAGGTTTCTTACATTCACATATAAACAAGAAAGGCAGACTTTTTCCAACTGAACTAAAAAATACTTTCATATGAAAAAAAATAAAATAATAAAAATAAAAAATAAAATAAAAAAAAATAAATAAAAAAATAAATTGAAAGATGTTTTTTGTCGTATCACCCTTCAGCAATCTTCTAAAAAACAACAAAAAATGCAAAGAAAAGAGAATCTTTGATTGTAGAATAAATGTTATTCCCGATACGTTTTTATTTGACGCGTATTCGTAATATATAATCTAAAGAGTTAAGTGTTAGTAACATATAACTTCATAAAACAATAGCACATTTTTCTCAGTATTATGATTTTTATTTCAAAGAAAGATCATTAACACCTTAGGGACGAGCGACCAGTATTCGTGCTGCGTAAGGTGCTCAGAATCAGTGATTATTCTCGCTAGCAAATTTTTATTGTATTTTTTGCCTTATTTTATCCGCACATTTTCCCGATTCAATGGGACTAAAATTTCTGATTTAAAAAAACAGTGATAAAAGATTAAAAATTCTGTAACAGACATTCGTCCCAAAGGGGTTAAGAGGTCTCAGGACTCTTAAAGCTTCAGAATTTTCGAAATTTTAATTTTTTAGATGCTAAAGTACTATATTTTCTGAACATTTTGATAGAATTGTTTCCTTGAAATTCCTATTAGAACAGAAGTTCTGGCTTTTAGAATTATACCCGCCCAATAGCTGAAGCGGTGTTTCCGAAATTTTCTTTTTACCAAATGAAGTTTTTGTGAATAACGCGCAGGATATCTCAAAATTTCTGAATATTTTTTCATGAAATATTGAAAACATATATTCCATGTTAGTAAACTGAACTTAAAATTTCATTTTTATTGTTCAAAAAATATATTGTTTAGAAGATTATACTATTGAAATTTTCAAAATTGTGTGTTAGCTAAATGCAATTTTGTATTAAAAATATAATAATGCTTTAAATAAATATTTATTGAGGTTCAAGGTAATAACTACAGTATGAAATATAATTACGCTCTTAGGGCAAAATTTATTTAGTAATCGGACGCGAAAGCCGTTATACCAATTTTGTGCTCGATAAATATATGAAAGATTGGAGCACCTTATAATTACTAATTTTTCAACTTGCATTTTTTTAAATACATGAAATGAAAGAACCTACTAAAACATAATAAAAAGAACAATACTAAAACATTATAGAAACATTTCAAATTACCTACGATTTAAAAAAGATTCCACTCATTTTAAAGAAACTGAGAAAACTACTAGATTTTTAGATTTAAAACATCATTTCTGAAGCAAAAGTCTATTAAGATGCCAGTAATATTAGAAATATTTATAAAAAAAAAAAAAAAAAAAAAAAAAAAAAAAGTTTTTCAGTGTTTAAATTCGTTATCTTATTCGGGAATGAAAACGAAAATTTGTTTTTTCTGTAGCTCTCAATTCCCAAGCAATCATTTTCAGCTGCGTAGCGAATTTATTTATAGAGGAGGGGGGAAAAAAGGTTCATTTAACTATATTTATTTTGATTTTTTTTTTCCGTTGAACATATTTTTTTTTCAGAATTGATAGTATCCAGAAAGATATTTCAGGTTGATACAGAGTTAAGTTAATAATTCACTTTAAATCTATTTTTTTAACGTTTCCGCAATTGACAGGTACAGAAAGTGTACTTTGACTCAAAAATGTTTATTTTAATCTCGAAAATCTATATATTTCCGAAATAAACTGATTTAGTGAAATGGTTTGAAAAATTTAAAATGACAATTTTAGAACAGATTCTATTTTAAGTAAGATTATAAATATGCAAAACAAAATTGTATATAATTCGCGGCAGATTCCGATTAATTTATTTCCGCATTTTCTATACCGAGCTATATTTTATATTTTTTCTAAATAATTTAAATCGATACGGATACCTTCATTTTGTTACAATGGTTTCTGTATTATTGCTAGTGATATTGCATTTAAAATTTTAATTATATGATAATAACAACATTCGTAAATCTTGCCATTTAATTTGATAAAAATACTTTAAGATTTAAAATAAATGGGGCAAAATGAATGGGTTTGCTTGGTTTTTTGTCAAACTCATTTGAAATTACCCTGAAATTTTTACACTAGCCTTATTTAAATTCAAAATTTTATACAAACACGACTTCGCGCTTGCCACATGATAATATGAATACAAACTGAATTTCTAAATCTGCGAAGTTTCTGAAATGTATACCAAATGATAAACGTAATATTTATGTTTCCGCCTAAAAGAGAACACACCACTCAAAAAGATGTCCCCGCGTATTCCCTATGGGCCAAAACATATTACGATTTTGCAAGTAATAGTTTGTTCTTACAACACCAATAGAGCTAAAACTTCTTTTTATAACATTGCTTACAATAATCTGTTTCAGAATTTCAAATTAAAAAAAAAACACTTCTGAAAATTCTAAAAATTTATTTTGCTGAAAACAGATTTTATACAGCCTTATTTAAAATTCAAACAATGTACACAAATTGAATTTATCTATTCAACTTTATATGATGAATAAAACTTAGTTTGAAAATCTAAAACAGTTTCCCTCGCGCATATCAGGTGATTAATTTACAATTTAAATTTCCGTCTCAAACAGAAAAGAAATAATTCAAGTACACTTTCCGCAAGCTTCGTATTGGCAGATAGGGGAAGTTTAGAAATTATAGAATAGTCGGACAAAATGGAGTACTTCAATATCTGGCGGATACTGTGTTGTCGCCAAGCATAAATCTTCCATATGACTTCCTAGTACTCCGATGAGTCACTGTGCTGAGTACTGTTTGGATACCTGTTGTTGGAGTGACCCGGTGAAATAAAATCTTATTCTCAAATTTTACAATTATTTGCAGGTGAATTTTATAAAATTCATTTTAATTATAAAATATCATTGTGAGGGATGTCAACCAAGTTCACCATAAAGTTGAACAGTTAATTGATTGCTGTGTTAGTCAGTTTTCATTTATGCTTAAATGTTGACGATTGAAAAGGTTGTGTTTTCCAACGTGGTGTTTCGTTTAATATAGAATATCAGCAAGATAATAACTGTTGAAAGGCGAGTTTAAAACTCACAACAATTTTTGAAAGAGTCTGTCGCATGATAGATGATGTACTAACGTTAAGTAATTAAATAATTTTTGTTATTCTTTTAAATCGTGGTTTTTCTTCAATTTCAATATTCCTAATAACACTATTCCATATTACCCAACTGGTTCTCATTACCGGAAAGAGTAACTTTATTTTTAAAGATAAATATTGATTTGCATTTTTTTTTCTTTCTCATTAAACGAATTAAAAATGTGTTAAGAAATTGTCAAAGTTCGTTCTTTACTAACTTTTAATGTATCTCAATTTGTTGACTTAGAAATAAAAAATGTAAATTGTGTTACATAATACCAGAACTTCCTCTAATTATTTCGTTTTCTTAAATAATAACTGAAATCGATAGTAAAACAAAAAATCCTTTCTTTTTTTGCATTTATATGTTTAAGAGTTACATGATAATTATGTATTAATTTATCTGACGAAAATAACCTTTAAAAGGGCCTTTTTAGGTACGTTCGTAACTATATAAATACGTAGCACCTATAGTCATCTGTTTATCTGTCTGTCCACATATAACAGAGCAAAAACTACCCAACCGTCTGAAATTTTAAATATATAATTGCTGCAAAATTTTGTTGAAAAATTATTTCAAGTGCATTTTTAATAATGTTACAGCCTTTCGAACAGAATGAAATTGATATGCACTTATGAAAATATACATTCTACTAAAATATACATTCAGTACAATATGCATTGCAAAAAATACTTATACAACTATTTATACTACTCCTTTGCCACGTTTGACGTGCAGTTTCCAATTTGTTTAAATTACAGTGTCGCACACGAAACGAATTCACCTATGTAACATTATGAGATGAATAAAAACTAGCACTTTGCAAATCTAGAACAGGTTTACGGACATATGCCCACTGTTTAATTTGGAAGATACATTTACAACTTAAACAAACAAAAAAAAAAAAAACAAAAAAAAAAAACAAAAAAAAAAGAAAGAAAGAAAGAGAAAAAAAATAAAAAGATTTTTTTTTATTCTGTTACTTTTATTCTGTTATTTTTATTCTAATACATATTACGATTTTCAAAATAATGCAATGAATCTTATGAAACTTATTTGGATAAAATTTATATCTGTGTTACGGCTTACGTCAATCCTTACCAGAATTTCAATTGACACACAAAAGAAATAGTACAGAAAATTCTAAATATTTAGTTTGATGAAATAAAATCCTACCCAACCCTTATTAAAATTCAAATATTGTACACGCAATAAATTCACGTGTACAACTTTATACCATATATAAAACTTAGTTTGTCAATATAAGAAGTTTTTCGGACGTATGCCAAAATATTAATTTGGAATGGGATTTACATTTTCAAATGAAACAGAAAAAGTATCTGAAATAAACTATTCGCCAATTTTGTATGAGCGAATATTTATTAAGTTGTTCGGAATAATAATTAAAACTGATCTTATTGCACCTATTGTAGCAAAATATTTTTTTTCTATTTTTTGCTCACATTTATCTGTTTCAGAATTTTAATCATCGCAGGATAAGAAATTATTTAAATAAACATTTAGTCTTTCAACAATAAATTCTTCTGAAAAATTATGTGCATTTAAATACTAATGTGAATTAACCTATCCAATATTATATGATGAAAAATAACTGAGTTTTAAATTATGAATATTTTTTAAAAGGTACACTATATCAATAAGAATCATTGGACACTTTTAATTGAAGGGATTTTATCGAATATCTAAAGAAATAACCAATTCTTTTAGAGCTTCTGGAATATGAAGAATTTTTTTGACTTCCTATTTTGTCCACGAAGATTTGATCACGAGTGAATTCATTGAGCCAAAAACAAATTGAAGAAAACCTATAATATGTGGGTAAAATAAAATGTAAGAAACGATATGTCGCTGCAGCACATGACTGGGTAGACTTTGTGCAACATCTGTGTTCATTCGTGTAATAACAGTACTTTTATTCATGGAGATAGAGCGATTTCTTTAAAATGTTTTAGAATTTTTTGCATGCATTTTACTTTCAGTATGCAAGGTACAATTCAGCAACATTTAACGCCAGTCTAAGAAAAATAAATGATAAAATAAAGTAGAAATAACATAGTATGATAATAAAGTAAAAATATTAAATAATTATAACAACATGTATAATAATCACTTATAAACAGGTTAAGTTAAATCTGCACTATCTATCTATATTATAAAGGACAAATATATCTGTGCGTAACGCATACGTCATCTTGCGAATGGCAACACTTTGAAATTTGAAATGAAATTCAGGTTTTGCAATTTTCTTTACTGCAAAATTTTAAACTTATAAACATCGCACATTTTAAATTTTTACACCGTCGTATAAGGAAAAAAATGTACTTTTTAATGCAATTTGTTTGAAAGCTGTATCTCAATTTAATTTTGAAATATTAATTTTTTGTAGTTTTTAATACATTTTTTGTCATTGCGGCAACTGAAGTACTGCATTTCCGTTGAAAATCATGGAGGGTGGAAAGTAGAGGGAAAATAATCACGGAGGAAAGAAAATAATATATTACTGTACCTTTTGTTGCCATTTTCTCATAAAAAAAATTGCAATTATAATACGTGCTATGCAGCGATTTTTTATCAATTTTTAGAACGTCAAACAGAGAAAAAAAATCTACTTTCAAATGCAATTTGTTTGAAAATTGTATCTTAATTGACTGAGTTATTACGGTTTTTAAAATAACTAGTCGCCCGTGGCGAACAGTTAAGTCTCCCTTAAATGTATGCTAGGCATTGTATCATGTTACTTTTATTCATAATTTAATTTTCTTGCTCAATCCTTCGCCAAATTGGAGGATTCTGATAGAGAAATCAAGAACTCTGTATTTTTATGTTAGTCAGGCACAGGTGATAAATGGCACATATTGTACCCGTCGCATTTTTTCATATTTCATTAATTTAGATTAAAATATAATCCTTTCACTCAGTTTAAAATGAATAACTTTAATTTAAAACTGAAACATTTCAAATTCATGAATTTCACTTCGAATCAAAAATTCTTTAAAAAAAAAAAAAAAAAAAAAGAAAAGAAAAGAATAAATACCATAAACCATTTAATTTCAACATCAAAGCATTGCTTCAATTTACCCTCGAAAAATGCTGCTGGCAAGTTAAAAAAGGCTATTGGCGAGAATTGCGCCCAGCTAACATGAAAGTACGAACTTTTTGCGATCATAGCAACTTTTATGTAGTTTTATTCGAAAAAAATATTTTGATGAAATAGGTTGCCAGAAAATATGTTGCCAAATTTCTTTTTTCGCCATGGGCCTTTTCTCTATTTCGCCAAGTACCTATACAGGAAAAATATCTTTATTTATTTATTTATTTATTGTATTTTAAATCAGATGAATAAAAGACGGCACAGATGTCTTATACGCACCACGTTGGCGCGATTTTTTTTCTGACGCCAATGTCATATACACACCGGGGAACTTAACTGGCGCCAAAGTGTCGTTATTTTGCTTGATATGGTAACCCGGATGTTGTTGTTTATTTATTAATAAATAGTTTATTTACTTTTAATTTATTTTTTTAATTATATAAATAGTTTTTTTTCTATAGTTATTAATTAAAAAAATATTTATTGTTATTCCCTTTTTTAAAATATTACACAATAACCAATGAGATGCGTTTTCATTCAGGTTTTGCCATTAAACAATTAACAAATAATGCCGATTTCTGTGCCACGTACGATAGCATAATATATATAGATTTTCAAGCATGAATTATTTTTAAATTTATCTATCACGTGTAGCTCGATTACGAAAGATTAATCCGCTTGCCCTTAAAACAATGTAAGAAGTTCAGCATTTGTTTCCGTCTAATGTTCCATAAAAAAAAAAAATTAAACTTACTCTATAGAAAAATAAATAAAATTATGTAAATAAGAAACAAATTTAACAGACATGTGATTGAACCACGCGCTTAAAGCACTGAAATGATCGAAAAGACTGCCGTAAGTCACAAAATCTTGGGCTAATAACTCCTGGCGTGTGGTGACATGTGAAAGTATCGCTTTTAATAAATTTTAAAACTTTATTTGAATGCATCATTGATATTTTTCATATAAAAATTCTTTTTGATGTTAGTGGGCAATCTAAAATATATATTACATGTAAAAAAATAATTACAATAAAAGAAAGAATGATTTTCACCTATACACTGTAACCCGAGGAGCTCGGGTTCGATACCCTAGTATATATAAAATCCTAATGAAACGAATTTATGAAACGGATATAACGACTGAAATGAAACGAATTTAAGAAACGATTCTTTGAAGCGACTGATTAAACAACCGATTTTGTTTCTCGGCGATTTCTCCTAAAATAAGGAATACTTTGCGATGAAATTAACATCAAAAATCCGTATTTATCCACAGATCTCAAAACTGCTAAATTCGAATTAGTTTTTGAAATATTATTTTTTTTTTCTAATTCTAAATATTTTTTTCTAATGATGGCAACTCAAATTTTAATCATAACAGATATATATATATTTTTTCATATTACAGAAAAGGTTATTATTTTAAACTAATTTGGCGACCAGTTTGGCGTCCCTTAAATCTATGCTAAGAACAATGCTTTTTTTTTTCGTTATCATTTTATTTAATACAAAACTTTCATTTTAAACTGAAACATTTAAAATTAATGGCTTTCACTTCTTTCTTTCTTTTAAACGAAGCGAAACGAAAATTATTAGGTGCAGATGTCATATACTCACAGGGGTACCTAATAGGCGCCAAAATGACGTTATTTTGCCTGACATGGTAACCCGGCTATTGTTGCTTATTTATTAATAAATGTTTACTTAGCTTTATTTTCTTTTTATTTAAAAAAATGTTAAAAATTGTTTTGTTCTATAGTTATTTATTAAACTTTTTTTTTTTTTTTGTTATTTCATTTTAAAAAGAATAGAAAATAATTTAAAAATGTATATGTAACTGGTATACGTAAACGAGGTTTTCGCTAAACAAATATTAAATAATGCAACAAATCATGACATTTAATTTCAACTTCAAAGCAATATTTTAATGGTACTACTTAGTTATCCCGTCGACCAATTTCGCCAAATTATATAAATCGGCAAACACTTACCAAATTATACAAATTGACATAATTCATATTTTAAATAACGAAAGAACAAATAAATTAGTATAACGTTAATAAAAATACAAATAAAACGTCGAAATAAAAATCACTTGATGGCGTAAACACGTGTAACTTCCTTAAAGCCAGGAAAATGTGACATTTGCGATCAACCATTATAGATATTTAATCTTATAGTTTGACGATAGATATTTGGTCGACGGGATAACAAAGTAGTACCGTTTAATTTTACCACTCGAAAAAAAAAAAAAAAAAAAAAGAAAAAAGATAACTGGCGAATTAAAAAAATTGGCGAGATTTGCACCCGGCTAACATAAATGTAACAAGAATTCTTTGCGATTATAGCAACTTTTATGTAGTTTTATTCGAAAAAATAATTTTGATTCTTTAATCAAAATGGAAACCTTTCATAAGAAAAGAGAAGGGCTGCAATTGTTTATGGCAGCCCAGTTACATGACTTGGACTAGGACTATTATAATGTAGGTGAAATGGTGGCGATATAATACTATTTGGCGATTTACCACCTGTGGCTGGCTAACATTCAAGTACCAAAATGACCGCCTGGAAAATAAAAAAAACGAAGGGATCCATCGGGAACACTTGATGATAGTCACATGACTGAGGCTTTTATTATACAGATTGTTTTTATTTCTAAAAACAGCGCAAAGAATAACATTTCTTTACGATTAAAACATTATTTACACGTGACTATTAAAAACAGAAAAAAAGCCCTTTAAAATTAATATTAAATGAGTAAAATTGATATAAAATGTAATAAAATGTATAAAATATAATGTATAATGTATAAAATATGTATAAAAAATGTATAAAATGTAAAAAATGTATAAAATATAAAATGAGTAATATTAAATGAGTTAAAAGCAGAAAAAATTGAAAATTACGTCTTAAAAATTGTATTTACACGTGAATATTGAAAGTGAAAGGAAACTTTAAAATAATAAATATATTAATATGCGTTTAACCCTTTCAGGGGCAAGGTACGTAATTCGTAAAATGTTGAAATCAGTGAATGGCACCAGAATTTACAAACAAATTTTTTTCAAAGTACAAAAATGCTTTTGTTGCCTTACTTAATAGAAGGAAAATTTTCATTCCAATATTCTGGTGTTAATGTGGTATTTAAGAATTAAAATGAAGTGGCCCAAAAATGAGCCACCGCACTTGAATGGGTTAAAGCAGTAAATTGTAGTAATTGTAGTAAATTGTATTATGTCAACCATTTTATAACTTTGTTAAGCAATACCGAGAAACAAAGACTCTGTTAATTCATTTCATTTTAGCTTCTTTTCAAATTATAACTGACCTTCTTTAATCAAATACGAAAACAAACATTGGATGCCTTAACAGCAACCGATTCAGCCTTAAATTTTCGCAAACAAAGGAAATTTAATGGGAACCCGTTTACATGGATTTCGCTACAGGTTTCTGATTATAATTCAATTTTCTCTAATCTTTTAACACCCGATCAGATTAGCGTGCTTTTAGATACTACGGTGTCTGAACGGGGGTTGGTGAGCGTAGCTTGCAGGGGCCAGAGCCCCCTAGTAATGCTATAAATATCCTTTATTAAGATTGACTAAAATTTCATCGCACAAACGGCGAAATTTTCAAAATCATTCATGATAGAAATTATTTTCTCATAATTTAAAAACAGTAACAACAATGTCACGGGACATTATGTATAATACAAATAATTGCAAAACATAAAATAAAAATTAAATTAAATTTGCTATTTGCGAGCGTGGATGAATTTTTACTATTTTTACTAAAATTACATAGCATTTCCTTCCAAATTTTATGTAAATCAAGGGACACTGAATCATTGCAAATGTTCTCGTAGAATATAAATATCTCTATTGAGTCCCGGATTATAGATGGTAAATAAAATCTTGATGGATAAATTAACGTGCTATTTTTAAAATCGATCTCTAATGGTTCTGCGCTGCATAATCTGGCCGAAGCTGTGGTTATCCTGTTGTATTTGATGTTTGCTATATGTTCTTTTATTCTAGTTTTCGGCTTGTTATACCTATATAAAACTGCATTGTTCCATCTTCTTTGGTGAAAGGTACTTTGTATACTCCTGATAACTGGTTTGACTCATATCGCAATATATATTCCAAACGAAAAAGTCAAACATATATTAAAATATTTATTTGCTTAAAAGACTTTACTAAAAATATTAAAAGTAAATTAAAAACCTATACATGTTTTAACTCCTTCACTGAGTCAATTTATTTGATTTGAGTAAATTTTTAATTTACTTTTAATATTTCTAGAAACGTCTTTTAAGCAAATAAATATTTTAATACATGTTTTGACTTTTCCGTTTGGAATATATATTGTGATATGGTTATTAGTGGACGTAATTAAGTTTTGTTACTCGTACTTATTTACATTTGGTTTGGCTCAATTGGATTTATTTTCTTGCATACTATATATTTTTTAATTCCATGGAAGATTTTCTGAATAGGGAGAAATTAAATTTATTGTGTTTATATTTTAAACGCTCGAAGAAACCAGGAAAATATTGCAAATTGGATAACATGCAATTTTGTGGATTGAAATTTCTTTATTTCTTATTCTTCAAGCTCTTAATTAATTTTTCTATGGTGCTCTCTTTGTATCCATTGTTTCTTGAAATATCATATCAAGGAGCGTGTGGCTAAAGCTAAAATAAAAAATAATGAGCTGATTTTGAAGGTCTGTATAGTTTCTATTTAATCAATCTTTTTTTTTTTTTTTTTATGAAAGCTATTCATTTGCAGCTTAACTTATTATTCATCATGGCCTTACTTTGATAAGCACCCACAAGATTTTTTGAAATTTCTTATTTAATACGCTTAATAAAATTTCTTCAAAATGGTGGCAATTGGATTACTTCTAATTTTAAATTTTAAAATTCATTATTCTTTATCGATGCATTTTTAATTACCTTTAAACAAGATATATATATATATATATTTCATTTGAAAAAATTGTGTTTAAGATTATCAACGGTAAAGCTGATTTAAACGAAAATTAACCACCGTAGCCATTAAATTAACTAATTCTTTACCAAAGCAAATACGATTAGCCTATTAACGATGCACGGGCGTGAAGAACACAGAACTACGATATAATAAATATAAAAACAAATGATTTTGCGAAGCTAAAAAAAAGTAATTCACATAAGAAACAAAGTAAATTTAGCTTTCAGATACTTCAAAGTTTTATAAGAAATCTATCTTTAGTAGGAAAAAAAAGGAGAGAGAAAAGCAGAAAAGGCAGCACACATGATCATACTTTAATGTGAATGTGCTCTTCCTTATGGTGGCTTTACCTATTTACCTTAAAATCAATAATATATACACAGAACACTGGACAAATTTGCTTGTCAACATAAGCGCTCACGGAAGATAATTCAAGCAAGAATAAGATATTCGATAAGATATAACAGCAATATTTTTTTCTTCTTCTTTTAAATAGAGGCTATAAATACGAAATAAATTAAACTGTTTTTTTTTTTTTCAGAACCTCACGTAAATACAAATTTTAAGTATATCGGTATAAAAAGTAATACATGTATTAAAAACATGCATTAAAAATTCAACAACACATATAAAAAATGATGATTTAAAACAAATTATTATTATTATTATTCTTTCATTTGGGGGAGAGGCGCTCTACCCTATGGAACATCGTTTAACATAATTGTTAAACAGATGTAAACGAAAATAATAATAAAAATTAAAAATTGTCTTCAACAGGGATAGATGTGTGTGTGTGTGTGTGTAGTGGGAGGGGAGGAGGGGCGAGTCAGAGATGCTCTGACTATGTGAGGAAAATTAATTTTTAGTGTTTAATTGTCTTAAATACGAGCAAAGCCGCGGGTTTTGCTAGTCTTAAATATTTTGAGAAGAATAAATTTTATTATAATTTTCAAAAGAAAAAGCGAAGAAAAATTAAAAAAATTTGAAAATACATTTTAGACGAGGGATATTTTCTTGTAGGAAACGTAAATAGAAAAATATATTTTTTTAAAACTAAGCAGCTTTTCTCCCTAAGAGCTGCCCCCACCAATCCCCGTACACCGACGACGCAGGTTCTAAAAATATACTGAATTGTTCTGTTAAAAATAAATAAATAAATAAATAAATAAATATAAATAAATAAATAAATACACACACACACACACACACATATATATCCGATTAAGTAGTATTAAATGATGTTCGCATGACCAGTGGCTACATTCTGTAACCATATTGTCATTTCTCTTTGCGTGGATGATTTTTCGGTACACAAGGAAGCATCCACTACTGCCGCGACAGCTAATAATCGAGTTATGGATTAATTGGAAACTATTACACATTTATAAATCAGCTTGGGGTAAAGGGTTAAGTAAAAAATGTCGCTGCCTTCCCGGCTTTTTTTATGTCTGGAAGAAAAGTTTTTTGTTGGACGTTGTAAACAAATTGTTTTAAATATACTGTTCGGAAAATGTTGTAATTTAAACATTAAATGCTTTCGCGCTTTATAGAGTAATCTATTTAAAGTTGTCTTTCTTTTTAAATCCATGTATAAATATATTATTCAATTAAAAGGTATTTGGGCTTTTTAAAAATCTGACAACTTAAGACAAAAATGTACACAACTGTACAGAAAATTTCTCATAATTATAATAAAAAAAAATGAAACGACCCTAAAATGTTTAATTGGTCGGCCAATTCGCGAACTGCCCAGAAACACACACACACACACACACACACACACAAAGATATGTAATAATAAAAATTTTTGCCCTTTTATATTAGTAAAACTATTCCAAATTCTTAATGTTTATCCTTTTTTGCCTATCTTTAATAATATCTTAATATCTTTGTGTTTTATTTCATGCATTTATACCTGCGTATTCTTTTATTATTCCAAAAACCTTAATCCATTCCTCTAGTCTTATAAAACCCATTAAATTCCATTAAACTAAATTCGTTTTGTTTCGAATGTTTTTAATTGCATTTGTTCGATGATGTTCTTTTTCCCACAATTCCTTTCAAGCTTCCCGCCAGCATTTGATTGCGTTTTAATACTGACGCCGAGTATAAATAATTCATTATCGACGTTACGCGTTCTTCACCCTTCCCATCGAATCGCAGCCTGTCTCTTGTCCCGCTCCTCCCCCTCTCTCTGCTGGAATTGGTTCTCCACTATTAATGTATCCGTCCGCGCTCTCTTTCTTTGTGAATCGACGAGGAACGAGAGAATTTACGTTATTCCGGTTCTTTAATAAATCCTCGTCACTTTGGGTGAACACTTTAATGTGTAGATTCTAATACTTTTAACATCTTAAGTTTTTATAAAGTGGATCAACGATTATTCGAGAGTTAATGGACAAGCTACTGGAAATGTTACGATATGTGTTTACCAAATAAACAACGTTTAAAGTTACGATGACTCTAATAATTATGCCATGGGAAATTCTTTGAATGTTTATTGAGCCTGTTGTCTACTCGCCAACCTGACTGCATTTCGATATTCTCTTGATAACGGAGGGTTGGCCATGATTATTATAGTACATTTACTTCGAAATATACGAGTATCTCCGGAATGCAACATATATATATATATACCTATGAATCAAAGTTGATCTTACAAGTTTATATAACACCAAAATTCTTAAGAAAGATGGCATGTAATAATATAATACATTAATCACTATAAAACAAAAATATATATATATATTAAACTAGAGCTAAGCGGTATGCACAACACACTTAGAAATCTAAAATTATTGAAAAACCTACACAGTTTAATATTATAATATTGTAAATGTTATAAAATAGTTGACTATAACAAAATTGGGAAAAATTCAGTTTAAAAATTGGAGGAACCGTATTTATAAAAGGGAAAAAAATACTAAAGGAATGCAAAGAAGAATGAATATCATGAACAGCAAGAACATGAATAACTCTTCTACTGTAGAATTTTCCATCAGACCCAATATTTCACAAATATAAGTAAAACACAATTAATTACTGACCCGTCAGCACACGCGCTGCTACCCAGTACTTTACTACACGCATAGGATAAATCTCACCCCATTTTGTCTCCCATTATGTTTTTGGCTAAACGTTTTTTAAAAACAAATCTACGGCTCTATATTTTAAAATTCACCAGCACTACTTCTTTTAGGGAAAAAATTATACTTTTAATATTTATTTTCAGATTTTGTAGCAGTTTCTGTAAAAATCACGTTTTTTTTTTTTTTTTTTTTTTTTTTTTTAAGAAAATATGGGAACGATTTATTTTACACTTTAAAAGACGAATTACTTCACAAGATATATATTAATTACATTTAATACCCTTTCATCAATATATACAAGTAGCTTTTATGTTAGTCATTCATTAAAATAATTTGAGTGTGTGTTATCCCGTAAGATATGAACGCATCGAAATGAACCGTTTGTACACGCGCGTGATTATTTAATCCTAAGAGGTATATTTCTCCTCTCTTAGAGAACAAAGAAAATAAATTGCTTCACTCACCCCTTCCCGAACTTTACCTTGAAAGTACAAGGCAGGTAAGATGCGTCCTAAAAAAATTATATATTTTTTAAAGAGAAAATGCGATTGGGGTGAGATTTATCCCAGTGCGTATGCCTACGGGCTAACTGAGAAAAGCATGCATTACATTTATGAGCTGCTTCCTAAAAATTGCCCAATCAAATGTGATACTAGACTTACAAGTAAATCAAAACCAAGAAAAACAGAAACAAAACAAAACTATTAATTCACATGAAATATAACGAATAGAAAATTGACACACACTAAAAAAAAATTACCAACCAATTCCATACAGAATTAATGAATAATGAGGCATAAAGCTATCTTTCTACCGCAAAACTGAGTAGTACATGGAATAATAGCATAATTACAGTTTGCAGTTAATCCAATCAATTGCAAATACGTACAAGTTTGGAAAACGTTAATTTACTGAAATATTCAAATAATAACTAAATGCTGAAATCATACGAACTTTAATTTAATTTCTTAAAGACTATTTTCTATTTTTTATAACTAGTTTCTTCAAGCATACTAGGGTTAATACTTAAAATATAACCCTAATACAGTCAATTACTTTACTGACATATCTGCCTCAATGCTTCACGGTGGATGTAAAATTAAGAAATTGACGCTTATCTTATTTTCAAATTTTAAAGTCACTGTGTTCATGATCCATGAATTCCGATTTTATATCTCATGCGTTCAAATCATAGACAATAATAAATCCCAGATAGTTAAATCTTTGATCATGCACGTCATAAGTGAAATAAATTTTGCTATCTAAATTCAAATCCTACATATACATATATTGGGTCATCCGCAAAGTTCTGCGGCTTTTCAAAGTGATGCTCGGTTTCTTCTAGTTATTTCACTACTATTGTTAAGGGGTGACCTTGAATGACTCAGATATGTACATTCAGTCCTGTCTAGTGCATAATTCTGGCTTGTATTGTCACATATATTTTGTTTCAGTGCAGTGCTAAGAATGGAGAACCGAAAAGTTTTTTTTCGTCATTTTATGCTCTTTTATTTCAAAAAAAGATAAAAATGCTAGCCAGACTGCTCGTAAAATTTGTGCTCAAATGGATAAAATTATGTTTCAGATCTCACAGTTCGAAGGTAGTTTGAGAAGTTAAAGTGCGGAAGTTAACGCCTAGAAGACGACGCTCGCTCTGGATGACTATCATCTGTAAAGAAGGACCTTTTGAGGGTACCCCATGCTTTAACACCGAATTATATAGTTGCTCGAGTTTCGGTATGCGATTCTTTGCTGAAACGAAATAAAGAAGCTCCATTTTTAAATCGGCTCATTACTGGAGATGAAAAATGGATAATATGCAAGGAATGTTACAAGGAAAATATCATGGGGTAAGTCAAATGAATCTTCCCGAAAATATCGGATGAGGGTTGCATCCCAAAACAGAAATGCTTTGTGCAAGGAGGGACTACAAAGCCGTCATTTATTATGGATTGTTTTCACCAAATCAGACAGTAAAATTGAAAAAATACTTTCCCCAATGGCAGTTTTAAAAGCAAAAATTGAAGAAAAGCGATCAGAACTGACCAAACGACGAGATGGTGTGTTGCAACATAACAATGCTCCGTCCCACATCACAATGAATCTCAAAAAATGCCTTATTGAGTATGGCTGGATGTTTAATGCCACTCAGCATATTCCCCAGTCTCTGATTTTTACCTTTTCAGGTCTCTTCAGTATTCTCTGAACCAGGAGCACATTTCTTTGGAGTCGGCCAAACATCACCTTGACCATTTATTCACGACTAAATCTAATAGCTTTTTTAAAAAGGAAATTTTTCAGCTGTTAGAATGATGGCAAAATGTCGTAGAACAAAATGGCGCTTATGTGATCCTATAAATTTTCCTTATGTTTTTGTAATTCTTTATTGAAATTTATTATTTAAAACAGCAGAACTTTCCGGATGACCTATTATATATATATATATATATATATATATATATATATATATATATATATATATATATATATATATATATATATATATATATATATATATATATTAAACAAAAACATAATTTGAAGAACAAATTAAAAAAAAAAGAAAATTTATTTCCTACATTGTTTAAGCCCGAGAAAGGACAGATATTAAGATATTTCTTTCAATTAGTTTTACATGTAATGTTAAATTTTTATAACAAATTAGTTAAGCCAATTGAAAATTAAAAAATAAAATAAAATTCATACAATATGATACTTAAAACACCCTAAAAAATTAGATTCCGTTCAAATGAAATCGAAATAAGTCTTAGACTTCTGCCATTTTTAATTGAAAATATTTGTATTGCAGATTTTGCATTATGTTTATGACAACTGTGCATAAAATGATAAGATGCATGCAAAATACAAAACTTAAAAAAAAGTCTAAGATTTATTTCGATTTCATTTGAACGGAATCTAATTTTTGTTGTTTTAAGTATCATATTGTATGAATTTTATTTTTATTTTTTAATCTTCAATTGGCTTAACTAACTTATTACAAAAATTTAACATTAAATGTAAAACTAATTGAATGAAATATCTTAATATCTGTCCTTTCTCGGGCTTAATGTAGGAAATAAATTTTGTTTTTTTAATTTGTTCTTCAAATTATGTTTTTGCTTAATATGTCAAGTTTTTTAATAACTACTACACTCAGACGAAGGCATTTCAAAATTAATGGAGAGTATCATCATCAGGCGTTATTGTATGCGGTATTGCATCACAATGTGGGATGCAGTTTACCCATGTGTAATTCAAAATGTTTCACTACTGTAGTAATGCAGGTTGCAGTAGTTTGGACAAAAACTTAAAATCTGAACGTAAAAAGTCTATAATCAAAACATAAACAATTAACTTAATTTAAATTTAGATTAGGAAGGCTATCAATGTAAATGTAAAATGTGTTGAATCCTTACTGCTAATATTTAACAATATTATAGCTGTGATACAGTAAAAAATAAAAAATAAAAGTTTTACTTAAATTTTTAAACTCAATTCTCTCTCAAGGGGTGATGTAAACACATCAGAAAATTATTACCTAAGTTTAACTTTGGGTATAGATAGTTCTCATCTCGGAAAAAAAATACATTTTAAAATTTAAGTTATGCAATTCCCCACTAAGTTCGCTACCTTGCGTAAAAATAGCTATCCACTAGAAACTTTTTCCTAAAATATAAACTTGACCAAAGCAAAAACTTATTCTGAAAATATCCTTTTTATTTCCGCTATGACGCCATATTCACCTTTTTAATTTTTGAAAAAAAAAACTAGCTCAATTTAATATTTCACGTGAAAACCTTTCAACTAAAAAGAAATAAATTATTATTACGGCTTTTGGAACTTTTGCAACAATGGAGTAAAAATGTTACATTTTCTATGAAAAATGTTAGTAGATTTTCAATAAAAAAAGCGAAAATTGGAATTATTTTGAAAAATATTTGAATAATGTAAAAATAAATTCGCCAATGTTTCTCTCTGGGTTATAATTCACCCATATTCAAAGGCATTTTACCATTCGTTTTGACCCTGACGTCAGGCAATCGTTTTTACACTTTTAATTTATAATATCATTATAATTAGTAAAGAATAAAAAATGAGTGGCATCAGGGACAAAAAGGTGGGAAGAAAAAATGAAAAAGTTATGATCTCCATAGGCTTTTCCATGTTAAATTAACATTGAGAAGTGACACTGGAAATAAATAAGTATTGCGCTGCCGCGCTATACTTAAATATATATATATATATGTATCGGCTGCGCCATAAATTTGTTAAAGAATTAAAAATTCATTAAAAAAATGATGCTGGAAAATTGCGGTTTGCGTGAGTGGGATTTGGAGTAGATTGGATTGTATTTAATATTAAAAACAGTTGTTGTTTAAAAAAATACTTATAGATCGTGCTCGCAATCGTAATATCCAGCATATTTATACAAATTAGGGTGTCGAGAAATCACATTGATGTACATAGATTCTTCATTCGATGACAGCAGTATGTTATCGTTACCAGATCAAGCGTTGCTGGTTAGGCTGAACCAGTGCGGAACATTACGAAATTTCTGCACGGCAAAATGTCTCAAGACCAAAAAAGGGCACGTTTTATCTGCGGTTTGGAATACGGAAGCTTGTCAGACGCTTAGAAGAAAAGAGTATTTTGCTATATCACTAATTTGAATACATCTCATTCATATTATGCATGACAGCACCATCAATCTGTATTTTTTAAACCATAACTCTTTTTTGTTATTAAAAGAATCCACTCAAGCAGACCGCAATTTTAAGCATATTTTTTTCTTCCTTTCTAGGGAATTATGGCGCACCTTGTATATAAGTGTATATACATATTTGAAAATAAGTGAACTCGACCATGCAGCACCCATTGTGATAACAGTCTTTATTTGAAATTGCTTATTCTAATATATTTCAAAAAAATATTGACGTAAATAAATTTTATCCAACTTTCCAATAATTTAAAGTACTACGCTCAAACCTGATTTCACCTGTGCAATATTATATGATGAATAAAAACTAAAACATGACGAGTTTGAAAATCTAAATTCTTTTTCTATAATTTGTTTCGAGAGATTAATATATAATTTCCATTTACATCGATAATAGTAATATACATTAATTAAACAACACAAATTGAGGCAAAGTAAAACGTTGAAATTTTTCCAAATCTCACTTTCCCCAAAAATAAGAGTAGTTGAAAACAAATACATTGTAATGCTTCAGTAAATAATTTTTCCCGTCAATGAAAAAGTAGAAAATAAAAGCCCATCTGGTCAGAGGAAACATATTGGATAGAAGAAGAGAAATTGAAAACTGCGAGGTGGAAAATTGCATGTGTGCGTAACCTAAAAGGGAGAAAATTGTTTCTTATTTCCTGATACAATTTCTCTGAAAAATGTAATCTTTTAATAATGAATAGAAAGATATTATCTCCCTGTTTATGAAGTCTTTGTGAGTGAAAGTCTATTTAATTTTACGGTAGGAAGTAGAATCATTTAATCATTTAATCTTTTTTTTTTTTTTTTTTTTTTTTTAGATTGTGTTTTATAATTTTAAAATGGAGCTGAAGATTTTGTCATAAACTAGATTTAAAATGTTTATTTTACACACTGTTTGCTTTAATTAATTTTTCGCAAATAACAAATGTTGGCATTTATGTTTCATGGAAATGTGTGGCAGTGATAAATTAAATTACATGAAATTATTTTATTGAAAAGATATTTCTGAAGCACATGTAGAAATTTGAATTTGTAAAGTAGAAATGTGAAAGCAGTTTAAAGAAATTATTTTTATGCCGACTCATGCGAATGTTTTTATCTGATTCTCTTGAACTGTCTACAAATATGACCGAAATTTTAAAAGAAAACTATAAATATGTCTAACAGTTTTAAAAATATGTTACACTGATCATGTAAATTAAATGAATGGTCAGTTTTTCTTAGGATTAAATATGTTTTCATCATCTTTTCTGGATATAATTACAATATAATTGACCTTGTAATCATACAAGTATATGACAGTAAAAATAAATAAATAAATAAATAAAAATAATAAAAAAAAATAAAGAAGGAAAAATTATTGACACTATTTTTCAATAGAAATATATGCGATATTTTTTCTCACATTCATAAGTTTAATAATAATTTATCTTTTCTAATAATATGTATTCGAAACAAATGTGTACTTATAAGACATTTATAAAACAATTGAAATACATTTTGAAGAAATCAAAGTTATAAACACATAGGTGAAATATTTATAAAATATTAGGTGAAACAAATTTATTGAACAACTAAATTTTGCAGTTAATGAACTAAAAATGGAATCTCTGATAGACAAAATTATAAAATATTTTTAATCTAAATCAATACAAGTACTTACCACTCTAGTATCTGTTTATAAAATCCATGCAATGATTGTGAAATATGATATAAATAATGTAATACCTGAAAAGGATAAATATAAAATGTAAAGTTTCATATTTAAAAAATTTGTTAACATAAAAATAATAAATTATATTTAACTACACAATAATTTCAAAAATACATTTATATTAGATAAATATATTGATGCATTTTTACAATATTTTATCTATTTTTTATTTTATCGTGATTCTAAGAAATATGCCAATTAATTTTTTAAAATTGTTTAATTGATATGAATTTCAGTTTACATAAAATAAGTTTTAAATGGTATGAATTTCTCTTTATATTTTTATAAATAAGTATATTAATATATAGGGTGCAATATGTTATCTATCACAGAACTTACTTTTCAGAACCGTTGGTCGTAGACATATAGTTCCAATTACAGAAACGTTTCAAACACGATAAATATTCCTGTTGTGGCATTATTTAAAGTAAAAAATCAATTTTATAAAAATTACGAAATCTGACTTTTTATACGGTCCCCCAGTCCCTATAGTTATGTTTAGTAAAAGTTTACACATATCATAACACATATAACACAAAAATGTTGACATCTGTACTACAAAAATTGACAGAGGTATTAAATTTCAAAGTCTGATATTTTTGCACACGATTTCGTCGTTCATTGAGAGATCAGTTAAAAGATGAATTAAAGTAATCTGAGTTCAAAATCAGAGTGATTTGCCCTTTTTACGGTAAAACCACATTAAACTGGTATCGCCATGCCGGGGTAGCAGCAAAGAGTGTTATTTCATCAAAAAATTTGAGTTGATTTTAAGGGGTCGTGTAGAAATCCAAGAATGAAATATTGAAATTAAACAGAAAAATAAATATCAATTAATTATAGTATCAGAAAACAGTCTACTATAAAAAATGAAAAAATGTTTCGCCGGAATCTATGAGGGATACTGCTCAAAGTGTTCTCCATTGGTGGCAATGCACAATTGAATGCGTGACAGTATTGAGTCTTGGACACGTTAGAGCATAGCAGGTGTGCAAATATTGCGACAGTCAAAAGGGTGATGCACTGCTTCAGATAAACCATATAAGTAGTCTCAGTCACATAGATTTATGCCTTGATGTAATCCCAGAGGTAGAAGTCGATGGGAGTGAAGTCCGGAGAACGCGGTGGTCACTCTACCGGACCACCATATCCAAGAATCTGTTGGCCGAATTCGGTGGCCAGGTACGCCCGGGCGTTTGATGTTTTATGCGGAGAGCCACATCATGTTGTAACCACACCAGACATGCATGTCGGAGAGGCAGCTCTTTATACCTGTCACGTACCGTGTTTTGTAGCAGATTCAGGTAACGATCGCCAGTCCAACAGTCTAGGTTCCCCATATACCGCACCACACGTGTCGTACTGTCCGGGCGATGCGGAGGTTTCCAGGTTGCATCATCCTTTTGATTGTCGCACAGTTTGCACACCTGCTATGCTGTAACATGTCCAGGACTCATTACTGTCACGCATTCAGTTGTGCATTGCCACCAATTGAGAAAATTTTGAACGGTATCTCTAATAGATTCCGGCGTTTTATGTAATCATTTTTTATAGTAGACCGTTTTCTGATATTATAATAAATTGCTATTTATTTTCTGTTTAATTTCAATAATTCATTCTCCGCTTTCTATGTTACCCCTAAAAGTCAGTTCAAATTTTTAGATGAAATAACCCTTTTTGGTGATACCCCGATTTATCGATACCGGCTAAAGGTGGCTTTGTCGTAAAAAGGATATAGCACCCAAATTTTGATCTCGAATTACTTTAATTCACCTTTATACTGATCCCTCAATGAAAGACAAAATCATGTGCAAAAATCTAAAACTTTGAAATTTAATAACTGTGTCAATTTTTGTAGTACATATGTCAAACTTTTTGTGTTATATTTGTTATGATATGTGTAAACTTTTACTAAATATAACTATAGGGATCGGGGACCGTATAAAAATTTAGATTTCGTAATTTTTATAAAATTGATTTATTACTTTAAATAATTCCACAGCATGAATATTTACCTCATTTGAAACGTTTTTATAATTGGAACTATATGTCTACGACCAACGGTTGAGAAATTAAAGGTCGGCGATAGATAACATATTGCACCCTGTATATTGTATAAGTAAATTAACATGTATTGTACAAGTAACGTAATACATATTGTATCAGTTAAACATGCAGTTTATTAATTATAAATCATTAAAGGTACATCTGTACTCTGACTTTCGAAGAAATTCCTGTGTTTATACAGATTTCAAGAATTTCTTGATAAAAAAAATAAAAATAAAAATAAAACTATCAGTCAAATGTAATTTTAGAATGAGTACCAATGCCCATATTTAGATAACAAAATCATATTTATCTTTAATGGAATATAAAAGGTGAATACCCAGAATCAATAAATAAAGTAATATAAATCATATTTGTAATCCAAAATTTTATTTTTTTATAACATGCAGAATGTAAATATATAAGAAAATAAAAAAATAGAACTAAAAAATGTTTGCTTTACGAAAGAAAATAAAGAATTGGATCTAAAATATTTGCTTTACGAAACAAGTAATCTTTTTTGTTTGTATCATTATTTTAAAAAAAATGAGTAATCCGTTATAATTCAATTTCTTAATTATGAAATGCTAATATATATATATATATATATATATATATATTTATGCAGCTCTTTTTGTGTAATAAACGTATGACAATTAATTGCGGAACAGATGATATGCTGCAAAAATAAGTGCTCATTATATGTAGATAAAGTTGCTGTAAATGATTGAGTGTATGGAAAACGAGTCTGAAGTTGCATACGAATAACACATGAAATGTAAATGTTTTTTCTGTTATTAATTTAATACATTTTAAGATTTGTTAAAATAATTAAGTTATATATACCCTGAATTAGATTTATTTACCCTACCTAGCTCAAAATTCAGCTTTTTCTCTGCCAGGTAACTTATCCATTCCGTATGAAACGGAATTTCATTTTTAATTTTCTTTTTCTGCCATAAAACCAGTTTTAACGTTTCATAAGACGCGTTGCAGGGTTTTCGCTGCCATCTTAACCCGAGAGTAGTCGAGTCTTTTTTTCAGAATTTTATTAGCCGCACTCGGTCTTTTTTCCATCGGCCCCCTGCATACAAAACATGTAAAATAAGACGTATATTTCACTTATTTTCAATGAAGTTATAAATTAGCAGTTTATATAAATTATACATTCTGTTCATGAGATTTGGAATAATGTGAAAAAGTAAAAATGAACAGACATTGAGGATCGTTACGTAGACTTTTCCACCTATTTCAAATTTGCTTATAAATGTGTACCTGAAGGGAAAACAGAGATGTCTTGTTAGTTCTCTTTGGTGATGGAAAAGTATTTAAAGTCAGTTACATGGTAGTTCTCCATTGTATTTGTAAGGTGATATGAGTTTTGAGAAGATAATTTATATAGGCGGCAAAAAGACGAGGATGGTTACGTAGACTTTTCCACCTGTTTCAACTTTGCTTGTAAATATGTACGAGAAGGAAAAACAGAGATGTCTTGTTACTTCTCTTTGGTGATGGAGAAGCATTTAAAATCAGCTACATGGTAGTTCTCCATTGTATTTGTAAGGTGATATGTGTTTTGAGAAGATAATTTATATAGGCGGCAAAAAGACGAGGATCTTTACGTAGACTTTTCCACCTATTTCAACTTTGCTTGTAAATATGTACGTGAAGGAAAAACAGAGATGTCTTGTTACTTCACTTTGGTGGTAGAGAAGCATTTAAAGTCAGCTACATGGTAGTTCTCCATTGTATTTGTAAGGTGATATGAGTTTTGAGAAGATAATTTATATAGGCGGCAAAAAGACGAGGATGGTTACGTAGACTTTTCCACCTATTTCAACTTTGCTTGTAAATATGTACGAGACTGAAAAACAGAGACGTCTTGTTACTTCTCTTTGGTGGTGGAGAAGCATTTAAAGTCAACTACATAGTAGTTCTCCATTGTATTTGTAATGTGATATGAGTTTTGAGAAGATAATTTATATAGGCGGCAAAAAGACGAGGATGATTACGTAGACTTTCCCACCTATTTCAACTTTGCTTGTAAATATGTACGTGAAGGAAAAACAGAGGTGTCTTGTTACTTCACTTTGGTGGTAGAGAAGCATTTAAAGTCAGCTACATGGTAGTTCTCCATTGTATTTGTAAGGTGATATGAGTTTTGAGAAGATAATTTATATAGGCGGCAAAAAGACGAGGATCTTTACGTAGACTTTTCCACCTATTTCAACTTTGCTTGTAAATATGTACGAGAAGGAAAAACAGAGATGTCTTGTTACTTCTCTTTGGTGATGGAGAAGCATTTAAAGTCAGCTACATAGTAGTTCTCCATTGTATTTGTAATGTGATATGAGTTTTGAGAAGATAATTTATATAGGCGGCAAAAAGAGGAGGATGGTTACGTAGGCTTTTCCACCTATTTCAACTTTGCTTGTAAATATGTACGTGAAGGAAAAACAGAGATGACTTGTTACTTCACTTTGGTGGTAGAGAAGCATTTAAAGTCAGCTGCATGGTAGTTCTTCATTGTATTTGTAAGGTGATATGAGTTTTGTGAAGGTAATTTATATAGGCGGCAAAAAGATGAGAATCTTTACGTAGTCTTTTCCACCTATTTCAACTTTGCTTGTAAATGTGTACGTGAAGGAAAAACAGAGATGTCTTGTTACTTCACTTTGGTGGTGGAGAAGCATTTAAAGTCAGCTACATGGTAGTTCTCCATTGTATTTGTAAGGTGATATGAGTTTTGAGAAGATAATTTATATAGGAGGAAAAAAGACCGATATCAGACTTCTGCCAGGATATCGGTCTTTTTGCTGCCTATATAAATTATCTTCTCAAAACTTATATCACCTTACAAATACAACGGAGAACTACCATGTAACTGACTTTAGATGCTTCTCCACCACCAAAGTGAAGTAACAAGACATCTCTGTTTTTCCTTCACGTACACATTTACAAGCAAAGTTTTAATAGGTGGAAAAGTCTACGTAGCGATCCTCAATGTCAGTTCATTTTTACTTTTTCACATTACTCAAAATATCATGAACAAATTGTATAATTTATGTAAAAAGCCAATGTATAACTTCATTGAAAATATTATGTGAATTCAAATATTAAATGAAATATATGTCTTATTTTACTTGTTTTGTATGCAGGGGGCCGGCGGCAAAATGATCGGACGCTGCTAATAGCTTTCTGAAAAAAGACGCGACTACTCTTGGGCTATGCGACTATTGCCGAATTAATACTTTATTACGTCAATATGTCCAATACGCCATTAAATAGCTAGAAAAAGCACCGCAGTGCGATTTTTCTACGTCGGTGGGTTCTTCCACGCCCACCAATAAAACCAGACGCGGCAACAGTTTATTTCCGAAAGCAGATATACCAATGGATATACGGATTTAAAACGTATAAAATTACAACAGGTTTTAATAGCTGTCATCTTGAGGAGCCTAGTTAAATGAGCATTTTAGTCGATTGAAAATTTGAAGAAAAAAAACTGTGCAGCAGAAAGAAAAAGGAAATGTTTCTAGATATAACAAGAGGATTTGAGAAAATGTAAATTCTCACATGTTACTATCGTTTCCAAAAAGCGTTCCTTTATCTTCAGGACTTTCGAAAAACAAACGATATCAAGGACATAAATCAGCAGTTTTGAGAATATGCCTCATGTAACAAGTAATTTTCGGAAACAAGTAATTTTCGTACTTTACAAAGTAGTTTTGTCGGTATATTAGTTTTCTCAACAAGATCAAAACGAATTATAACTTTTTCGGTTTATGCTAATTATAAAGAGAACATTTTCAAATGCACAGCGGAAATTATGGTTCCAAATGTAATAATATAAGATTTATTTTAAACTATTAAATTCAAAAGTTTGTATATCGAAGATGTTTGTAGAACATGAAATCGTTTAATATTTGGAATCGTGAGTAACTCGGAATAGATTATGATATATTTTCCTTGACCCTGCAATTGCTTTTCAAGTGTGTATAAATAAAAAATAAATAAAAAATTACTAAGTTTTATTCCGAAAAATAATATCACATGTATTTAATAAATAATATTTCTGAAAATCGAATATTTCCAAGTAAGAAAATTTTCTCCATCTTGCTTTTTCATTTCAAATAAAAATGGAAAAACAAAACTTCCCTTTTTTCCCCATTCGACTGTTATACAAATTATCATTTACAGTTTCTGAAACGGACGGCATCCACAATTTTATTATTTCTTTGAGGCATTTGTAGAAAATTATTTTATAGTACTCAGTTCTCTCTTCAAATGAGTTTCTTTATTATTATTATTAACATTTCCATTATTTGACAATAGTGTTTCTTACAGGGATTTCTTTACACAAGGAAACTTACGTCATTTCATGGATTATAATTTGTAATTTTTATGTAAAGAATCTAAATTAAAAAAAATATAAATGATTTTCTGAAATAAAAAATGGCTGTTTTCTTTTTCTTTAAGTTATTTATTTACAGAAAAATAAACAATTTCAGTCGGTTAAACTTCACACAAAATTTACGGTAAATAAATGACTGCAAAGAAAAAAGATGCGTTTAGAAAATCTTTTGCATGCAATATTTTTTATGAAAATCTAATACAGTCTGTAACAGAAAAATTCCTAATCTGACGTTTTATTCAAAATTCATAAAGCTTACCAAAAATAAAATGCAATATATTTATATTGTCATCTGAATGTTACATTATTTTTTTTTATTTGCAGTTTCAGAAATTGTGAAAAGTGATAATTTGTATTAAATTTGATTTTGTTACATTTGTCGAAACTGAAATGAAAGTTGTGCCATTCAGCTTTGTCTTCAAACTATGTACCAGTTTCTTTTATTATTTTCTTCTATTATTTGACGACCGCATTTTATTTCACTTTCTGCCGGTGAATAAATCTTATTACATTTATGTGTTTTTACTTCGAATTTTTTACATAAATGATTTTGAAATTTAAAGAATAGAAAACATACTTTGTAACTAGTTTTTTATCTTTTAAGTACTTCATTTATCCAATAAAATACATTTACTGTCATTTTTATTTTGAATTTTTCTTTGAATAATTAAATTACAACAACAAAATATATACTATATGTAAAATACATGAAAATGTGATAATTTATAATTATTAAAAAAAAAAAAAAGTCTAGATAAAATTTTATTAAAAATTAATAAAAGTTATTGACAAGAAACTTCGCAGTTCTTTCATTGTCATTCAAATGCTACATTATTTTTATATAAATCCTTAAGAAACTTACGTCAATGGCAATTCTATTCTTATTTGAGACATTTAAAGAAAAATAAATGAAAGCTTTCAGCTATTCAACTTTTTCTTGAAATCATGCATATGTTATTTAATATTTTTTCTATTAGTTGACAAATCCATTCTTCTAATCTGTTCTGCCACATAAAATCTTTTGTCATTTTATCTTTTTTAACTTCGTAATTTTGACACAAAGAAAGTTCAAAAAGAAAAACTTTTGGCAAAAAATACATTTGCTCTATTTAACGTATCAAAGGATAAGGTCCCGAAAAGAAAATAAATATATATAAAAAAAATTAAAATTTATATTTGATGCATGTTAATTTGTCAAAATTAAAAGTTATAACTGAAAAAAAAAGCTTAATAGTTAAAAATCGATTTTTAAGATTCAAATTTAAATTTGAAAATATACTAAACGAAATAAAGGAACTGTTTTTTTTTTCAATTTGCAGTTTTAAATTGCATGTAAAATTTAAAAACTCATCTAATACTTCTTAAAATGTATAAATATACATAATGAACTCTTTTTAAAATGATTGGAATATTTAATGCAGCATATGTAATTCATGAATGTTTCGTATTACGAATTGTAATTCCTGGCTTCAAGACACAAGTTCAAGTTCTAGAGAAGGATCGAATTCCAGAAGAGTTTGCATTTAATTTGCATTTATGTATGCCGTATCATTTAAGAATAATTATTATTTTTATTTATATTATTTTTTTGAAAAATTATATTTATTTATTTTTTGTAGTGTGTAAATGCATATGTATATATAAGCCATACAAACCTCGTTCACGACCTCCGCTAATCTTTTTATTTTTGTATATAAAGGCCAAATTATTTAAATGAGTAAATTATTGAGTTTAACAAGTATGCAGAATTATCATATATTTTAGTTTTATTACTAATATATATATATTTTTTATTCATGGCTGAGCATAAATATTTTATTCTGTGTAGTTAAATTTATACAATATTTTTATATATTATGTTATGATTACTATTATGCGTTATTTTTAGGTCAAGGAATTTTATTACATTATTTATCATATCATTTTGACTTTGGAATATTTATTATCTAATTATGAGGTATGAGAATAATTGAAATAAAAAATAATAATATCATTAATATAATGATAGTAAACATATTCATCGTATTGCCTATTGAGTTCATTTCATATTTATATAGATAAAGATCTGAAAGGATACTTGAAACCAAAATAATGTACGAGACCAGTTCCATTATTGTTTGTCGTTCATGTTCTTAGGAAATATTCTGTATATGCTTTAACTTTAGTAGTGTGGCTTTGTCTAAAGTAAAGATGCCTCGATGGAAAATACACTCATGAAGTTAAACCTGAATATTTGTATAATATAATGGTAGCCCAAATTAAAGTGGAATTGTTGTAATAACTCCGCAATTTGAAGAGAAAGGTGACTGCATATGCAACTATAGAGGGCGCTGAGTGCTGGGAATGCATGCGATATCATCAGATCCCACCATTTACGTGTGTGATAGCATGGGAGTACGTTAAAAGCATCGTTCGCATCATGGAAGCATGAAACGGTGTCAACGCGCGGTCGTGCAATTTTAAACAGCGGGAAATGTGAGTGCTAGTGAAATCTGTCGTCAAATGAGAAATGTGTACGGCACGGAGTGTATGTTACGCAGATCGGTATTTCGATGGTGTAAGGATGTTTGTAGTGGAAGAAGACCACATGCGTTTGACCAGGTCGTGATATATCGTCAGTACTGCGTCTTCCACTACAAAAATCACTACACCATCGGAATACCAATCTGGGTGACATGCACCCCTTGCCACACACATTTTGCATTCAACAATATATTTCACTAGCACTCACATTTTCAGCTGTTAAAAATTACCCGACCGCGCATTGGCACATTTTGGAGGCATCCATGATGCTAACGATGCCTTTTAACGTGTTCCCACGCTATCACACACACATCTGACGATATCGCATGCATTACCAACACACTGAGCCCTATATAGGAGCATGCGTAGTCATCTTTCTCTTCAAACGGAGGAGTTATTACGGCAATGCCAGTTTTGTTTGTGCGACTCATATACTTTATGATATCAAGTCAATTTTAGCATTGAGATAATCCGAGCAATTAACAGTAATTAGTTGTTTAATTATATATGTGTGTTTTTAAGACTTTTATTATCTTGACGTGCGTTACCAGTAACTATTAAAAAGGGAACATTTATTTAACCTTTGCATCCGGTATTAACGGCAGTTTTCCCTATACCTACCATGTTAAATTAATATAGTTTTTCTGAGAAACTACCAAAGATATTCACTTGAAAATTTTATATGCATAATATGTTTATGAAATTGAGGTTAACTTTATAAACAGATATTCTTTAGTAACTGTTTTTTAAAATCTAGAATAAAAAACACTTTTTATTAACAAAAAAAAACTAAATAACAATTTTTTTTTTAAAAGAAAAACTTTGTAATAAAAATTTAAATCAAATCTTTGTAACAGAGGTTCAATTCAGATTGATCAGAGATATGTGTGGAATATTAAGACAAGATTAGAAACAATAATATATATAGTAGTTGGTATAAAAATTGTACATGTAAATTTTCAAAACGCACCATTTTGGGGCAATTTAATTTAAACTTAACGTAGGTAATGATTACTATATATGATGTAAACAAACTGAATTACTTTAAAAAAAAATAACTTCTGGTTGCCATAGAAAAGAAAAGTAGTATGACATTCAAAATTGGTAAAATGAGGTTTCAAAATATAAAAATAATGGCATATTTCGCAAAATTGGCTTCAAACTGACATTAATGGAATTTGACTACAGAACAGTAAATATGTTTATTGCATACACACATATACATATAAATGCTATACTTATCAATTTTAATATAGATTGTGAGGATGAATACATACTATATCATTGCCAACCAGTAATTATTCCGTAGAATTTTTAGTTTGCAGTCGTAATCGGCTAAAAGTGGATGACGTGAAAGCAGAGTCATTGGCAAGAATTTCCCTAAAGGCTTAACTCAATCGCCTGCCTTATACGGCCTTCACAATATCCCTTAGTTTCGGAATTGTTAAAGACTACAGCCGTCGCCAGATGGCACGAATACCTGCTGTAAATTGTGTTTTCTCTACAATAAATAATGCTTATTAAGTGTTACTTTCATACCTAAAAATACGAAAAACATGTTTGTATATGCGTTATAAAAGGTATGGATAATATTCATATATTTTGCCTCAGTGTTTTTTATATTAAAAACAGGAAAACTGAAGGATTTAGATAAAGTTGATTGCGGACAACTTAGGATAATAGTAAACGTTAGAGGTACTGAAAATAAATTGTACAGGTGAATAGAAAAATAATTATAATTATAGGTTTATACCATTTTTAAGAAAAAAAAAAAAAAAAAAAAAAACAAGGCAATTATAAAATCATATGTTTGAATTCTAGCAGTTGTATTATAAAAACAATAATAACAAATATTTACACAATATTAAGGGAATAAGCAAGTTCGCCAGTATCCGGCAACCAGCTCATAATGCAATATTTTTTTCAGAACATTATTTTTGCACGATTCTTAACTTATAAAATATTGATATATGTACATTGCAAACAAATTTCAATAAATTTGACCATTATATGTGTTGATCAGAAATATTCAAGCATGTACAAAAATAATAAAATTACATATATAAAGTAAATATTCTAATTCTGGACACTGATGGTATAAATCTATGATACAATTAAAAAGGTATTTGCATGTTTCATAATATCAACAATATAAGAAAAGGTTTTTGCCAATAATCGACAATGAACTCATATCAATTTTGTTTTCAAAACATGGATATTTACATGATTCTTAATTATTAAGAAAATATATATGTCTGTACATTGCAGACAATTTTCAATAAATGTGGCCAATATATGTGTTGATCTGAAATATTCAAGCATATATAAAAATTATAAAGTTACATATAAAATTAAATATTCTAATTCTGGACACTCATGGTTTAAAAGTATACGATTAAAATAAAAATATATTTACATGTTTCATAATATTAAAAAAACAAGAAAGTCTTTTTTTTCAACATCCGGTAATCAACCGTTATCGATTTTTTTTTTCAAAACATGGGTGGTTGCATAATTCTTATTTATCTAGAATATATATATATATATCTACCCTATATATATAAAATCCTAATGAAACGAATTTATGTAACGATTCTATGAAACGACTGATTAAACAACTGATTAAGTTTCATGGCGATTTCTCCTAAAATATGGAATACTTTGCGATGAAATTAACACCAAAAATTTGTATTGATCCACATATCTCAAAACTGGTATTAGAATTTTTAAATTAGAATTAGTTTTCTAAATAATTATTTTTTTTTCTAATTTTAAATACGTTTTTCTAATGATGGCAACTCAAATTTCAATCATAACAGATATTTTTTTTTCAGACTGTAGAAAAGGTTACTATTTTAAACTAATTTGGCGAGAAGTTTGGCCTCCCTTAAATGTATGCTAAAAAATGTATCATGTTACTTTTATTCATAATTCAATTTGTATTTCATTATCATTTTATTTAATACAAACAGAAACATTTAAAATAAATGGCTTTCACTTCTTTATTTTTTTTAAACAAAATGAATCGAAATATATTAGGCACAGATGTCATATGCGCACCGGGGTACCTAATTGCCTCCAAAATGGCATTATTTTGGGTGACTTGGTAACCCAGCTATTCTTCTTTATTTAATAATGAATGGTTATTTACTGTATTTTATTTTTTTAAATTACATAAATTGTTTTGTTGTATAGTTAATTATTTTTTTGGTTATTTTCCTTTAAAAATAAAAAATAATAGAAAATAATTAAAAAATACGGTGCTACTTAGTTATTCCATCGACCCATTTCGCCAATTTATATAAATCGCCAAACCACTCGCCAAATTATACAAATTGACATAATTTTTATTTTAAATAACGAAAGAACAAAGAAAATAGAATAACATTAATAAATATACAAATAAAACGTCGAAATAAAAATGACTTGATGACGTAAAGACGTGTAACTTGCTTAAAGTCAAGTGAATGTGATATTTACGATCAACCATTATTGTCATTTAATCCATATTTTCGTTAAAAAAAATCACGCCAAACCGGGTGCGTGTATGGCATCTGGACAAATATTAAATGATGTAACAAACGATGACATTTAATTTCAACTTCAAAGCAATGTTTTAATTTACCACTCGATAAAAAAATGCTATCTGGCGAGTTGAAAAATAGCTATTGGTGAGATTTGGACCCGGCTAGCGTAACAGTACCAAGAATTCTTTGCGACAATGGTTTTATGTAGTATTATTCGAAAAAAAAAATTGATTTTTTTTAAATCGAAATGTAAAACTTTCGGCATAGATGTCACATACGGTCCCATATTGGCGCTATTTTTTTTCTAACGCCAATGTCATATACGCAACGGGTACATAACTGGCGCCATAGTATCGTTATTTTGCTTGATTTGATAAGCCGGATGTTGTTGTTTTCCCCAAATTAGCGTCGGAAAAAAAAATCGCTCCAATATGGGGTCGTATATCATATCTGGGCCAAACTTTCATATGAAAAGAGAAGGAATCAGAATTTATTTATGGCTATTATAATATAGATGAAATGATGGCGATAGAATAATATTTGGCGACTTATCACATGTACCTGGCTAATATTAAAGTACCTAAATGGCACCAGGAATATAAAAAGCGAAGTGGTTCGCCCGGAACTGTTGATGATAATCACATGACTTAGGCTATTGTTATCGAAATTGTTTTATGTAGTATTATTCGAAAAAAAAATGATTTTTTTTTTTTAATCGAAATGTAAAACTTTCTGCACAGATGCCACATACGGCCCCATATTGGCGTTTTTTTTTTCTAACGCCAATGTCATATACGCAACGAGTACATAACTGGCGCCATAGTATCGTTATTTTGCTTGATTTGATAAGCCGGATGTTGTAGTTTATGCTGTTGATGTTTTCCCCAAATTAGCGTCGGAAAAAAATCGCGCCAATGTGGGGTCGTATATGATATCTGGGCCAAACTTTCATATGAAAAGCGAAGGGATCAGAGCGTATTTATTTTTGGGAGTTACATGACTTCGACTATTATAATATAGATGAAATGATGGCGATAGAATAGTATTTGGCGACTTATTACCTGTACCTTACTAATATTAAAGTACCAAAATGGCACCAGGAATATAAAAAGCGAAGTGGTTCGCCCGGAACTGTTGATGATAGTCGCATGACTTAGGCTATTGTTATAGAAATTGTTTTAAAATACCGGGAGACAAAGACTCTGTACACTTAATTCCTTTTATTTTAGCCTCTTTTCAAACGTTTAACTGATCCTCTTTTATCAAACACGAAAACAACCATTGGATGTCTTAAGAGCAACTGATTCGGCCTTAAATTTTTGAAATCAAAGGAAATTGAATGAAAACCCGTTTACAGGGAGATCTGCACAGCTTTTTTCAGTATAATTCAATCTTCTATAATATTTTTTAAACCGATCAGATTAGCGTATTTTTAGATTCTGCGGTGTCTGAACGGGGGTTGGCGAACGTAGCTTGCAGGGGCAGACCTTCCTAGTATATATATATACTAGTACATTGCGAATGATTTTCAATAAATTTAACATTTGTATGGACCAATCTTAACTATAAAAGCATAATGAAAAATTACAAAATCACATGATAAAATTAAATATTCTAATTCTGGACAGTCATCATATAAAGGTGTACGATAAAAATATAAATGCATTTGCATGTTTTATAATTAAAAAAAAAAAAAAGCAGGACTTTTCACCAATATCCGGCACAGAAATCGTATCGATTTTTTTTTTTTTTTTCGTTAACAAAAAAAAAAAAAAAAAAAAAAAAAAAAAAAATTACACGATTCTTATTTAGAAAAATATAGATAGGTGTACATTATGAACAATTTTCAGTAAATTTAAATATTGTAGGTGCTGGTCATAAAATACGTAAAACAAAACAAAAAAAAAACATTTTTTTTTCATGTTTCATTATTTTAAAGAATCAAAAAGACTTTTTTTTTTTTTGATTCAACAGTTTGTACTCGGAATTTGAAGGGAATTCATGAAAATAAATTTCTGGAATTTTTTTACGGAATCGTAAATCGTAAGTGCAGTATGGAAAAGAGCAATGAGCCAATTTTTACTTAAAAAAAAAATCTAAAATCGCAATTTCAGTAAAGTTATACCTAAGAAATTACAAGCATGCAAGGGAAATTTTTCATTAGACAAAGTAGGTAAAAGCGCCCCTACAATTCTCCGGAGAGAAATTCTGATTCCCCGAAAAAAAAAGGGATTTCGACTTTTTGTTACGGCCGTATAATGGGGAAGTTTGGCCGTGATTTCCCACTCAATCAAAAGAGGCAGCATAAACATAAATGATTTTATTGAAATTCACATATTAGCAACAACTTCCATTAGAATCTCGGATCTGTCCTGCACCAATTCATAGTAAAGACTCCGATGTTAAAACGTATTAGAAACTACACTATTTTAAATATATCTACCCCATTTGACAGGTTTTTGTTAGCAGATGAAAAAACGTAAAAATTCTCTCTTTCTAGACAGTGCAAGCTGTATAAATATCAGTAAAGAAGCGCAAAGATACACTGACGTGTTCTACGCCAGACCCAATGAAAATTTAGTTGGGAAGTGAGCAGAAAACGCGCTTAGCGATTGGTTGAAAATGATACATAGGGTGGGGAAAACTTGACGTAGTGACATAACTCTTTACCTATAGCGTAAATTTTAAAAGTGGAAAAGGATTAGAGGCGGTAAATACAGGCAAGGAATTCTGAGATATCGAATATTAATTTTAATAAAATATAAAAACGGTATTAATAAACATTTGAAAGAAATAGGAATTTAAGTTCTCAAAATATGAAGGAATAAATAAATTAGGGATTTTTACGAAGTGTTGCTTTTAACAGGTTAAAGTTTTTAGAATAAGTATAAAATAACGCGTTAAATTAAAGGCATGGTTTAAAATATAATTGTTATTTAAGATATTTAAGATATTATTAATAAATAGGTAAAATGTAGATATTATACGGATTTGGAATAAATTAACTAAGGTAAAATGGCGTTTTTTTAATTATTACATATATAATAGAGGTGTATATATACGTATGTGTATATCCATATCCACAAGTTTCTGGACAACAAATGGAAAACTAGTAATTATTTATTTGCATAAAAAATGGATATTAACTAACGTGAGAGCTGGGTATTATAATCTACGTATATATACTGTCGTGACAAACAGACATAAGGTACATCAATGATAACATATATGGAATTCATAAATAGTTTTATACTGCCAATCTGCAATTATTATTATTACAGGTAGAAAATTACTTATGATCACGCCAACTATTCACGCTACTAATTTCACAAGTTTAATTAAAATGAATCATATTAGAAAAAAAAAAAATTGTCTTTAATTTTCAAATACTTTTGTTTTATATTTCTTGAATAATTTAAATCATTGAGTGAAACAAAATATCTGTATAGGAAAATAACTTAATGCTAAATGCTTTATTAAGCATTACCGATTGGCATAGTTCGATTATATTCGTTTAATAAATAATTGTATCGACTCGGAACAAATTATTACCAACACAAATTCATTTTTAAAATATGATTCACAGGTAAAAGATATTTTAATAAACATAAATTCTATTTTTTAGTAAATTAAGTTATATAAATTAAATAATTTATTAAGATTTATTAATTGATATTATTGTGTATTTCATAGTTCATGATGGCTAATTTTATATTATTGTAAAACATCTCGTGTATTTAAAATTTTCCATAGCATAAAAACTATACATCTAATACTGACAGGTTAAGTAACATTACTTTAAATTGTTTAGTTAAGTACTGAATAATATTATTGATTAAACATTGTACAATATTTTTCTAGCCGTTTACCAGAGAATTAGAATGAATTATTTTTTCATTTATTATTAATCGTTTTAACAATACAGAAAAACTTCATTGAATAAAATATAAAAAAATATATTTATATACACAATAATGTATTTTATTAAACCGTTTTAGAGCCTTTTTTTTTATTACGAATAATAAAAAGTATTTTATTCTTTATCGATGATTTTTAATGATTTTGAATAATGTCTTTCCTTGAGCTTAAAAGAAATAATTTTTATATATTAGAGAAGGAGATTTATCGATTTCGACAATTGTTCGCTTTCACTCAAGAAACTGGAAACAAAACCGTTCATTCCTTTTAATCTTACAACTTCATAACTTTATTTTCAATCGCATATGTTTCGTTAAAAGAAAAAAAAAAAAAAAAAAAAAAAAAAAGTGCCATAAGCCATTTTGATTTACGGCTGACAAATTTTATTGAATCTTTCACGGGAAATAAAATCAGTGAGAGGCATTACATTAAATTGTCCGAAAAGATTAAAATAAAAAGGTAACTTTAAATGGAGATTTAGTTTTTTTATTACATGTTTTTTTTTTTTTTTTTTTTTTTTTTTTTTTTTTTTTTTTTAACTAACAGTTATATGTGTTTGTATGTGAAAATCAAATCTTGCTACTTATCGTTTACCCACTTCCTGTTGACATAGGGGTTTGAAATTTGGAATATATATATATATATATATATATATATATATATATATATATATATACAGCTAAGCCTAGATTACCCGCGAAACGATTTTTTTTTTTTAATTCAAGCCAATGCACGGAAAGTACAATAAGCCCTACAAATAAATATAAACCGAAAAAATTATGTATTCGAAAGTAATAGAAGAATACTTCTAGATTCGGTTGTCATGTTTCAAATATCAGATATAAAGTCTTGATGTCTTTTCTTGATTTTATTAACCAAACGTAAACACATCAATTAAATAAGACTACTATGATAAATTCCAGGAGAGCATACCAAGAATAACTTTATTTTGGAGATAAAAATTATTCCATACTAAAAGAAAAACAATAATTTACAATTTAGAATAAAGAAAAGGTGTTTCCAAATCAAGAAGTAAAAACAAGTGACTGTTTTTTATTTATTTATTTATTTTTTTTTTTTTTTGTTCCGAATGTATGGCATTGTTTCTTGTTTTAGTGATTTAGACGTAAAGGAAAGTTTTCTGATGTACTGTGCACATGTATGTATTTTAAACGTTTTATTATGTTTTTTGTACACTAAAGTATAGTTTTTATGTTGAATTTTTTTTTTTTTTTTTTTTTTTTTTTTTCGTGTTTGAACTCCATTTTCAGTCTTTTCCGGATTATCTACAATTTTTTTTATCCGCGGTGCCCTTGCCACCAAATTCCGTGGATAATCGAGGCTGTACTGTATTGCTAAAGGACAATACATCCACTGGACATTGATTTTTTTTAAATTCGAAATCTTAGCACGTAGAAACGTGGGGCAACGGGGAGGCGATGATGGTTGGTTTTCTATGAGATAACAGTGTCAGCTTCAACAATGAGTACTTGTTTAAAAGTACTAATTGCAGGGTTTCACAATAGCGCCAAATTTTGGCCAACTTAGCGAAATATCGTCAACATTGGCGAGAAAAATAAGTTACCATGTATACAGCTTACTTGTCAATGGCTGGCTATTTCTCCAAATTCCGATTTAAATCAACTAATCCATATTTCAGTTTTTTTGTGAATTTTAGAGAAAGCATGTTTTCTTTATATGCCTCTATAATTGTTTTTTTTTATTTCTTATTAATTGATTTAACTAAAAACGAAAGACTTCTGTGAACAAAGATTGAAAACATGTATTTAAATATACAATAATGTATTGTAATAAACTGTTTTAAAGCCTTTTTTTTATAGATCCTAGCAAATGATTTTATTCTTTATTTATTATATACTAGGGGGCTCGGCCCCCTACGAGCTACGCTCGCCAACCCCCGTCCAGATACCGCAGACTCTAAATGCACGCTAATTTTATCGGCTTTAAAACGATTTCGAAAGATTGAATTATAATTTAAAAAACAGTGGCGATCTCCCTATAAACGAATTTCTATTCATTTCTCTTTGATTGGGGAATTTTAACGCCAAATCCGCTGCGGTACTACTTGATTATCCTGTCGACCAATTTCGCCAAATTATACAAATTGATATAATTTTTATTTTAAATAACGAAAGAACAAATAAATTCGTACAACATTAATAAATACACAAATAAAACGTCGAAATAAAAATAACTTGATGACGTATACACGTGTAACAACATTTCAAAATAAGCTAATATAAAAAGAATTAAGTAAAGAGAGTCTTTGTCTCTTCGTATTTTTTAACAAAGCGAAAAGAAAGTTCTTTTAAATGAGACATTTTAAATTAATTCTCAAAATATCAAATAAATGTTTAGCGCAATTTCTAAATTTAAACTTTTTTGTAATATTATTTTGTGTTCATTTTATGTAATAACTATAATGTGACGTAAATATGACGTAATTTCTCCTAAGACTTCTAACGCATGTTAATGAATTTATTATTTTACAATATCCTTTCTCTTTTAAAATTCACGTGTATACTTTTTATGACGTAATTTTTAATAAGTTCCTGCTTTTTATGCGCAATTATTTAATTCTAATTTGAAAGTTTTTTTCCTGTTTATAATAGTCACCTGTAAATATTTTTTTAATTTGAAGCAAACATTATTGCTTGCGCTTTTTATACAGTTGGCAACAGTTTAAATTAGTACAATTTTCTGAAATCTGTAAAAAATATCTCTAGAAATGCTGAAAATTTGAATTTAAAATAGAAATAAAACCTGAAAAAATGAGTCAAAATAAAAAAAAGTCCTTCCGGCCAGTGCCGGGAGGAAGAGGTAGCTTTCAAATTCCTTATTTTAAAAAAGCCAACTTATATTATTCAAACACACGAAGCTCAATTTAGTGGAAACCGAATATAGGAGATTCAATACTAATTTTTATCAAT
Source organism: Maratus speciosus (assembly GCA_963932465.1). NCBI lineage: Eukaryota > Metazoa > Arthropoda > Arachnida > Araneae > Salticidae > Maratus > Maratus speciosus. The sequence continues at coordinate 535,682,425 of OZ010786.1, read as the reverse complement.
ACTAAATCATTATGAATGAGAATTTCGCGAAATTAGTCAGCTTTATCCAAGCTTCTTTTATTTAAAGTAACTTATATTTGGCTGAGATGTTGATGTATACAATCCACATGCCTTCTTACATGGAAATAGGCGAATACATGTGTTATCGCGTGACAAATACAAGATCGTTTCAAAATGTTAGCCATACTAGAAATTCAAAGTGCTATAATTCAACCATTTTTTAAGATATAAACAAAACAACAAATTTTCAGAAACAAATTCTGCTCCGGAACCTTTGTATCAAGGCCAAACACATAAAAAAATCTTTTTCATTTTCCAATTTTTTAATACCTCATTTTAAATTTTAAATTTAATTTTTTTTTAAATGGCAACCCTTTTGAAACAAGATGGCGAATGAAGCGGGCCAACGAACTCGGTCGAGACATTGGTATGTACTATGTACAGACCAAGTAACATCCAAATCGGTTCATAAATACGCATGTTATCGCCTGACAAAAATCAGGTCGTTTTAAAATGTCAGACACAATAGATATTCAAAATGCTATAACTCAGCCATTTTTTTAGATATAGATGAAACAAAAACTGTTCCGAAATCTTTGTATTAAGATCAAACACATCAGAAAAAAATATTTTTCATTTTCTAATTTTTTGGTATCTCATTTTAAATTTAAAATTTTTTTAAATTTTTTAAATGGCCGCCATTTTGAAACAAGATGGCGGATGAAACTGGCCAACGAACTCGGTCAAGATATTTCTATGTACTATGTACACACCAAGGTACATCCAAATCGGTTCATAAATACGCCTGTTATCACGTGACAAATATCAGGACGTTTCAAAATGTCAGCCACACTAGAAATTCAAAATGCTATAACTCAGCCATTTTTTAAGATATAGACGAAACAAAAACTGCTCCCGAATCTTTGTATCAAGGTCAAATACATAAGAAAAAAATATTTTTTCAATTTTCAATTTTTTGGTACCACATTTCAAATTTAAATTTTTCTTAAAATTTTAAATGGCTGCCATTTTTAAACAAGATGACTGATGAAGCTGGCCAACGAACTCGGTCGAGACATTGGTATGTACTATGTACAAACGAAGTTACATCCAAATCGGTTCATAAATACGCCTTTTATCGCGTGACAAATATCAGGACGTTTCAAAATGTCAGCCACGCTAGAAATTCAAAATGCTATAACTCAGCCATTTATTAAGATATAGACGAAACAAAAACTGCTCCGGAATCTTTGTATAAAGGTAAAATACATAAGAAAAAAATATTTTAGCATTTTCAATTCTTTGGTACCACATTTCAAATTTAAAAAGTTTTAAAAATTTTTGAATGGCCGCCATTTCGAAACAAAATGGCGGATGAAGCTGGCCAACGAACTCGGTCGAGACATTGGTATGTACCATGTACATACCGAATTACATCCAAATCGGTTCATAAATTCGAGAGTTACAGTATGACAAAGGTCAGATATATATATATATATGGATATATATATATATATATATATATATATATATATATATATATATATATATATATATATCAACTTTTGAACGGAGGGTGGTTTCGGGGTCTGGGGGTCATGATCGATGAAAATATACCAAAATTTTTTGAAATTGCTTTCCTCCGAACGGCTGCAATAGGTAGCTTTTTGTAATGAAAGCTACCTAAAATAATGCAATCTGCACTCCTGCAAATTCTAACGCATAAAACGATCTAAAAATGATTACACTGCCATGTATAGTTTTTGCTGCTATAAAACATTTTTATTGGAACGGTTTTGTCCAACTTTGGCATTAAATAACTCTTAAAATAATTATTCGATTTGAAAACTGTCTGCATCAGCGTATTTATCAAACATTTCGGTATAAAACCACCGATTTTCATATTTTTGTATGCATTATTTTTGTTAATATTAACGAAGAAAGGCCTCCGGTCACAAAAAAAATCAAAACCGGCGGCGGCGGTGACAGCGGTAGTTACTTTTTTTTTTAGAATAGAGAGATTATTGTTTTTGAATAATGTATTTCCTTGAATTTAAAAAAGTAATTTTTATGTATTTCAAGAAGCGTTTTATCGATTTCGATGATTGTTCGCTTTTCATTCAAGAAACTGGAACCAAAACCACCCATTGTATTTTATCTTACAACGTCATAACTTTAATTTCAATCATATATGTTTTGCGAAAAAAGAAATGTGCCATAAGCCTTTATGAGTTACGGGTAACAAATTTATTGAATCTTTCACAACAAATAAATTCAGTGAAAGAGGCTGCATCAAATTATCCGAAAAGATTAAAATAGACAAGTTGGAAATTGTACGTCAAACGTGGCAAATGAGGTGCGTTCGTACTATAACAATTTTTATGAATATTTTTTGCACTATATATTGTACTGATTACATATTTTCATGCACTTCATAAGTACATATCAATTTAATTCTGATCGAAAGGCTGTAACAAAATTAAAATGCACTTAAAATAATTTTTTTTTTCCATTGGCCGTAATGTAACGAAAAAAAATTCCCTGTCTCTGTAATTAAACTATAGACCCGGTTTCCATGAAATTTGAAATGACTATACAAAATTATGCCGCAATTATATATTTTAAATTTCAAACGTTTTGGTTGGGTAGTTTTTGCTCTGTTATATGCGAACAGACGGACAGACGGACTGAACGACGATTATAGGTGCTACGTATTTATATAACTACGAACACACCTAAAGGGTAATTTTAAATGGAGATTTAGGTTTCTTTTATTTCATGTGTTCTTTTAACTTACAATATTATATATTTAGGTACCTTTCATTACAAAAAGCTACCTATTGCAGCCGTTCGGAGGAAAGCGATTTCAAAAAATTTTGGTATATTTTCATCGATCATGACCACCAGACCCCGAAACCAAACTCCGTTCAAAATTGATATATATATATATATATATATCCATACACACACACACACACACACATATATATATATCCATATATATATATGACATTTGTCGCACAGTAACTCTCGTATTTATGAACCAATTTGAATGTAAGTCGGTTTGTACATAGTACATACCAATGTCTCGACCGAGTTCGTTGACCAGCTTCATCCGCAATTTTGTTTCAAAATGACGGCCATTTAAATTTTTAAAAAAAAATTAAAATTTGAAAATTGGTACCAAAAAATTGAAAATGGAAAAATATTTTTTTCTTATGTATTTAACCATTATACAAAGATTCCGGAGAAGTTTTTGTTTCGCCTATATCTTAAAAAAATGGCTGAGATAATAGCATTTTAGGTAGCTTTCATTACAAAAAGCTACGTATTGCAGCCGTTCGGAGGAATGCGATTAAAAAAAAATTTGGTATATTTTCATCGATCATGACCACCAGACCCCGAAACCACCCTCCGTTCAAAATTTATTTATATACATATATATGTCCATATATATATATATATATATATATATATATATAAGGCTTTTAAAAGGTGTAAAAACAAACAACCCAGAAAACCCTTTGGTTGGTTGTTTATGTTTTTAAAGCAGTTTTAATTCGTTAATATTTTTAAAGTAGTTTTGTTCTGCTGTGTTTTTGAAAGTTTAAGTCTATTTGCTGATTTTTATACTTTTGGAGTATGTGGGTTTGCCATATCTTGCGAAACCTGTGAGGATACAATTTCTGTTTTTTTTTTTTTTTTTTTTTTTTTTTTTTCACTCATCCCACTTTCCGAAGAGCAAGGAGTGGTTTGTTTATTGTTTTTTAGTTATAAATTTTCATTGATTTTTATTGTTGTTTTGCACCCTTTTTTCCATAATTTTCATAAATCATTTACTTTTGATAGAGCTATATATATATATATATATATAGCTCAAGTGAGGGGGAATGTTGTGCACGTAAAACATGTTTAACCCCGCAGTACAAGTCATAAGCCTTGACCACTTGTCTTCATGTTTAGTTTTTTCTTAGTTACTCTTGGTTTTGTTAATTATTGTTTTAGTTACAGTTTGTTAGATGTTTTTTCGTGTAATAAATTATGTTAATTTGGATTTTTCAATATATATATATATATATATGACCTTTGTCACACTGTAACTCTCGTATTTATGAACCGATTTGGATGTAATTGGGTGTGTAAATAGTACATACAAATGTTTCGACCGAGTTCGTTGGCCAGCTTCATCCGCCATTTTGTTTCAAAATGGCGGCCATTTAAAAAATTTTTAAAAATTTAAATTTGAAATGTGGTACCAAAAAATTGAAAATTGAAAAAAATATTTTTTTTCTTATGTGTTTGACCTTGATCAAAGATTTGGGAGCAGTTTTTGTTTCGTCTATATCTTAAAAAATGGCTGGTTATAGCATTTTGAATTTCTAGCGTGGCTGACATTTTGAAGCGTCCTGATATATGTCAAGTGATAACAGGCGTATTTATGAACCGATTTGGATGTACGTTGGTGTGTACATGGTACATACAAATATCTCGACCTAGTTCGTTGGCCAGCTTCATCCGCCATTTTGTTTCAAAATGGCGGCCATTTAAAAAATTTAAAATTTAATGTGAGATATCAAAGAATTGGAAAATGAAAAAGATTTTTTCGTATGTGTTTGACCTTAATACAAAGATTCTGGAACAGTTTTTGTTTCGTCTATATCTAAGAAAAATGGCTGAGTTATAGCATTTTGAATTTCTATTGCGGCTGACATTTAAAAACGACCTGATTTTTGTCACGCGATAACAGGCGTATTTATGAACCGATTTGGATGTAACTTGGTCTGTACATAGTACATACCAATGTCTCGGCCGAGTTCGTTGGCCAACTTCATTCGCCATCTTGTTTCAAAAGAGTTGCCATTTAAAAAAAATTAATTTAAAATTTAAAATGATGTATTAAAAAATTGGAAAATGAAAAAGAAAGATTTTTTTATGTGTTTGGCCTTGATACAAAGATTCCGGAGCAGTTTTTGTTTCTGTAAATTTGTTATTTTGTTTATATCTTAAAAAAGGGTTGAATTATAGCACTTTGAATTTCTAGCATGGCTAACATTTTGAAACGATCTTGTATTTGTCACGGTATAACACACGTATTCGCCTATTTCGATTTAAGAAGGCATGTGGATAGTATACATCAATATCTCGACCAAGTTCGCTGGCCATCTTTATCATCTATCTTGTTTCAAAATGGCGGCCATTAAATTAAAAAAATTATATTTAAAGTGAGGTGCAAAAAAAATTAGAAATTGAAAAAGGTTTCTTTCTTAAGTTTTTAGGTAGATTTCGTATGAAATACTACCTATTGGGATCGTTCCTATGTTGGAATTTCTGAAAAATTTTTGCAGATCTACACCGATCATGACTCTTTGAACCCAAAACCACCCTCAGTAAAAATCTTTATATATCTATCTATCTATCTATCTATATATATATATATATATATATATCACTTTCTTCTGGACACGATAACTTTCGTAATTCTGCACCAATCTCTTCCAAACTGATACATAAAATCAAAGGGCATAAAATCTCGGTCAAGTTCGTTAATGTGCAAAATCGGACCAAGGGGATGGAAATAGGGAGGGGTTTTGTGAAAACAGAAAACCCTCCATAACTTCTTAATTTTTGTACATATCAAATCAGTTTAAAGTTTTTATTACTTCTAAAAATAGGGCCAAAATTTTATGTATCACAGATTTTTGATAAAGTTAAAAATGGGCTCAAGGGGCGCAAAAAATAGGGTTTTTGGGAGAGAAAAATTCATACCTTCGTCAATTCTCAAGATATCAATTCCAATTAATTTTATTATAAATCTCCATAATATTATCTACAACTTTTATATTCACAAGTTTTTGATAGGACCAATTCGTACCGCAAAAAAAAAAATAAAAACGAAAACAAAAAGGGGGTTTGAAGAAGTAAAAAATCCATAACTCCGTCAATTCAAAAGATATAAAATCCCCATGAATTTATCATATATCTTCTTAATATTGTCTACAACATCTATATAGACAAGTTATGGATAGGACCAATTCTTACAGCAAAAACAAATTAAAAATACATAGCGGTTGAAGAAAAAAATCATCTAAGTAAGGGTGTAGTCAAATCCAAAGTGCGTATTTTCTGACTCATTTTACAATTCATTTTTGCTCTCAAAGGCTTCCAATTGGTACGTTTTCTTACTCAGAAACTATATAATGTACCGTAAGGGTCGATGTTTTGATAGAGGCAGAATATATTTTTAAAAATGCTGTTAAAGTGGGCATTTTGAACCGAATTTCCCGAAGCGGATTGTGTTGGAAAAATCATTGCATTAAGGATGCACTCAAATCCAAACTGCTTATTTTCTGACTCATTTTTAAATTCATTTTTGCTCTCAAACGCATTTAATTGGTAGATTCTTTTATTCAGAAACTATATAATGTACCGCAATGATAGATTTTTTGATAGAGGCAGAATATATTTCAAAAAATTATGTCAAAGTGGACATTTTGAACGGAATTTCCCGAAGCAATTGTGTTATCACTTTCTTCTGGACACGATAACTTCCGCAATTCTGCACAAATCTCTTCCAAACTGATACATAAAATAGAGGGACATAAAATCTCGGTCAAGTTCGTTAATGGGCAAAATCGGACAAAGGGGATGGAAATAGGGAGGGGTTTTGTGAAAACCGAAAAAAACCCATAACTTCTTAATTTTTGTACATATCAAACCAGTTTAAAGTTTTTATTACTTCTAAAAATAGCGCCAAAAATTCATGCATCTCCGATTTTTGATAAAATTTAAAATAGGCTCAAGGGGCGCAAAAAATAGGGTTTTTGGGAGAAAAAAATGCCTTATTTCGTCAATTCTCAAGATATCAATTCCAATTAATTTTATTATAAATCTCCTTAATATTATCTACAACTTTTATATTCACAAGTTTTTGATAGGACCAATTCGTACCGCAAAAAAATTTAAAACGAAAACAAAAAGAGGGATTGAAGAAGTAAAAAATTCATAACTCCGTCAATTCAAAAGATATAAAATCAACATAAATTTATCATATATCTTCTTAATATTGTCTACAACATCTAGATAGACAAGTTTTGGATAGGACCAATTCTTACAGAAAAAACAAATTAAAAATACATAGCGGTTGAAAAAAGAAATCATCTAAGTATTCAAATCCAAACTGTCTATTTTCTTACTCATTTTTAAATTCATTTTTGCTCTCAAACACATCCAATTGCTAGATTCTCTTATTCAGAAACTATATAATGTATAGTAATGATCGATTTTTTGATAGAGGCAGAATATATTTCAAAAAATGATGTCAAAGTGGGCATTTTGAACAGAATTTCCCGAACCGATTGCGTTAGAAACGAAAAATATTTCCCTACTGAGAAAATAATTGTTTATTAATCAAGTTTTAATTAATTGAAAGAAAAATAAAAACACAGGTCGCTTATAAATCTTTTCAAAAATCACGTCAGCATGTTTCATATATATATATATTTTTTTATTAAAAATTAATCTGAAAATGTGCCAGAAAATTTAGAGTTGTTGAGTATGGAAAAATATTTTTTTAATATCGCCTTAACATGATTCTGATAAAATCATCTATTTTATAAAAAGGAAATAAAAACTCGTCAAAAGCAGACGGATAAAACTGTTAAAGTTGATTTATATCTAATAATGATTTAGTTTTGGTTGGTGAAATTAGTATACTTAACTTCGAAATCTACCTCTACCTGTAGGCCGGGCCGGCAGGGATTTTTTTACCTTGATATAAGGATTCGGGAGCATTTTTTGTTTGTTTTTATCTTAAAAAATGGCTCAGATATAGCAGTTTCAATTGCTAATATGGGTGACATTTTGAAAAATCTGATTTTTTTTCCTGCGACAGCACTCGTATATATCAACCGATTCCGATGTGAGTGATCATTTCCACAGCAATTACTAAGGTCTCGAGCAAGTTCGCTGGTTAGCCTCATCCACCATGTTGTCTTAAAATGGCAGGCACTTTAAGAAATCGCCGAATTCGGCAGCCAAATATAAGTTACTTTAAATAAAAGCAGCTTGGATAAAGCTGACTAATTTAGCGAGAAATTCTCATTCATAATGATTTAGTATTGATAAAAATTAGTATTGAATCTCCTATATTCGGTTTCTACTATATTGAGCTTCGTGTGTTTGAATAATATAAGTTGGCTTTTTAAAAATAAGGAATATGAAAGCTACCGCTTCCTCCCGGCACTGACCGGAAGGATTTTTTTGTATGTGGCAATCATATCTTGTTACTCCTTTTTCACCCACTTCTTGTAGGCTTTAAAATTTGGAATATACATATATACCTGAGGGCAATACATACGTTGGAAGTAGGTATTTAAAATTCGAAACTGGTTTTCTTTTTAATTTATCTTAAGATGGATTTTTAAAAATTTGGGGTGGGGATGAGTGGCAACGGGAGACAGCTTTTGATTTCGTATAGAGAAACCGATAACAGCTTCAAGATTGAGTATTTGTGTAAAAGTACTAATGGTAGTATTGCCGTATTGGCACCAAAATTTGGGGCAACTTTGAGAGATATGGCCATATTTGGCGATGAGAGGCTAATTCTTGTTAGTTCCATGTAAATCAATTAATCCATATTTCCACATTTTTGTGAATGTTAATGAAAGCATTTTTTTAAATACATTTATATACATATGTATTTTGTTAACAATTGCTTTAACTAAAAGCGAAAAACTTCAGTGAACAAAGATTGAAAAGATGTATTTAAATATACAAAAATATGTTGTAATAAACGGTTTTAAAGCCTTTTTTGTGAATCCTAACAAATGATGTTTTATATTGAAATGTTTTTGAATAACGTATATCTTTGATTTTTAAAAAGTAATTTTTACGTATTTCAAAAGGAGTTTTATCGATTTCGACGATTGTTCGCTTTTCATTCAATAAACTGAAACCCAAACCGTCCGTTCTTTTTAATCTTAAAACATTATAATCTTAAAAGATTATTTTCAGTCGAATATGTTTTGTGAAAAAAAGAAATATGCCATAAGCCATTATGATTTACGGCTGACAAATTTTATTACTGGTACGGCAAATAAATTCTTTGGGATGCGCTGCATCAAACTGTCTGAAAAGATTAAAAGAAAAATGTAATTTTAAATGGAGATTTTGGTTTATTTTATTTCATACTTTCACTTAACTTACAATATTATATTTTTTTGTATGTGGTGTCAAATCTTGTTACTTATTTTTCACCCATTTCCTGTTGACATCAAACTATGAAATTTGGAATATACAAGTATACCTGAGGGAAATTCACACATTGGACATTGGTATATAAATATGGCAGCTAATTTTTCATTTTTATTTATCTTAAATTCTATATATTTTTTAATTCGTGGTGGGAACGAAAGGCAATGGGGAGGCAATGGTTGATTTCATATATAGAAACAAGTATCAGCTTCAATAACAAGCATTTGTTAAAAAGTACTAATGATAGGGTTACCACAACTGCGCCAAATTGAGAGCAAAAACTTGGAGAGGTAACACCAAATTTGGCGAAAAAAATAAGTTGCCATATATGTAGCCAACTTTGCGATGACTGGCTTATTCTCGAAAGTCCCATTTCAATCATTTAATCCATATTTCTAAATTTACGTGAATTTAATAAGAGCATGTTGTAAAAAATACCTTTATAATTAATTATTTCACTTGATATCAGTCGTTTTAACTACAAATCAAGAGCTGTAATGAACAAATATTTAAAAAAAATGTATTTAAGTATACAGTAATGTATTGTAATTAACAGTTTTAGAGCCTTTTTACGGATATTACCAAAGGATTTTATTCTTTATTTGTTATTATTTTTATTTGCTTTAATAACGTTTTTCATCGAGTTTAAAAGAAATAATTGTTATATATTTCAAAAAGAGATTCATCGATTTCGGCGATTGTTCCCTTTTCATTCAAGAAACTGGAAGCAAAACCGTCCGTTCTTTTTAATCTTAAAACTTCAGAACTTTATTTTCAATCGCATATGTTTTATGAAAAAAAGAATTATGCTATAAGCCATTATGATTTACGGCTGACAAATTTTATTGAATCTGCCACGGCAAATAAATTCAGTGAGAGACGCTGCATCAAATTGTCCGAAAAGATTAAAATAAAAATTTTAAATGGAGATTCAGGTTTCTTTTATAAAACATTTCTCTGCGCTGTCATAGAATTTAAAAATGTATTTTTTTTACTAAATAACAAATTTGAAATATTCATTTCTCGTACTTTTTCCTTGAATTAAATATATACATGGTACTTCATTAATTTTAACAAAATTATTGAAATTGGTAATCATTCATAAGAGTTCTAATTTTCGAACTGAGCTAAAAATGTCTGGGCCGAGATTCGACTCATGGATTTTTTGACTGAAGCTGCAAATACTCTGCCAACTGAACTATCCCGGACAAATCTGAAGGACATATTTCACCCATCTAACCTTATAGATTATAGCATCTGGGCTTATATATGAGTTACCTAAACAGAGAATATAGCAGATTATGGAACCCCAATAAACGCTAGATACATAATTACACTAGATTAATTTTAACACTGCTATTCGAATTGGTAAATAATTCATATGAGTTGTAATTTTTCCAATTGGACTAAAACTGCCCGGTCCAGGAATCAAAATTGGATGTCTTGGCTGAAACTGCCAATGCTCAGCCAACTTAGCTAACCCGGGCGAATCTGAAGGAATTAATTCACCCAACTGACATTATTGAATCTAATATCTTGTCTCATATATGAATCAGCTCAGCAGGATATATCGAAGGTTATGGAACTCTAGCAAACGCTGGATTTTTAATTACACTAGATTATTTTTAAAACAATTATTCAAGCTGGTAAATAATTCATATGAGTTGTAATTTTCCAACTGTGTGAAAAATTTCCGGTCCAGAATTCGGAAAAGGTATGTCTTGTCTGAAGCTGCCAATGCTATGCCAACTGAGCCATCCCGGACAAATCTGAGGGATATATTTCACCCATCTAAACTTTTCGATCATAGCATTTGGTCCGATAAATGAATTAACTCAACAGAGACTATCGCAGATTATGAAACTACAGTAATTGCTGGATACTTAATTGCCCTGGTTTGATTTTAACACAATTATCCAAATTGGCAAGTAATTCATGTGAATTGTAATTTTCTAAATGGGCGAATGATATCCGGACCAGGATTCGAAACAGGGATGTCTTTGTTTAAGCTACCAATGCCCAGCAATTGAGCTGTCCCAGATGAATCTGAAGTACACATTTCACACATCTAACCTTATGGATCACAGCATCTGGTATTTTAAACGAATTAGCTCAACAGAGAATATCGCAGGTTATTGAACTCCAGTATACAATGGATACTTAATTACACTAGATTAATTTTAACACAATTATTTAAATTGGTAAATAATTCATATGTGTTTTAATTTTCCAACTGAGCTATCCTGAACGGATCTGAAAGAATTAATTCACTCACCTGACTTTATTGATTATAGTATCTGGTACGATATATGAACCAGCTTAACAGAAAAAATTGCAGGTTATGGAACTCAAGTAAACACTAGATTCGTAATTACACTAGATTAGTTTTAACACAATTAATTTAATTGGTAAATAATTCATATCATTTGTAATTTCATGTCTGGGCAAGTAATGTCCGGAGCAGGATTCGAACAATGTATGTCTTGTCTGAAGCTACCAATGTTCTCCCAACTCAGCTTTCCCGGACGAATCTGAAGTATACATTTCACTCATCCATGAATTAGCTCAACAGAGAATATAGCAGGTTATTGTACTACAGTGAACGCTGGATACTTAATTACACTAGATTAATTTAAAAATAATTGTTCAAATTGGTAAATAATGCATATGAGTTGTAATTTTCCATCTTGGCAAAACAAGAAGTCCGGCCCAGGATTCAAAATTGGATGTCTTGGCTGAATCTGCCAATGCTCAGACAACTCAGCTAACCCGGACGAATCTCAAGAAATTAATTCACTCAGCTGGCATTATTGAATCTAGTATCTGGTCTGATACATGAATCAATTTAACAGAATAAATCGCATGTTATATAACTCCAGTAAACGCTGGATACTTAAATACACTAGATTAATTTTAACACAATTATTCGAATTGGTAAATAATTCATATCAGTTGTAATTTTCTAAATGGGCGAAAAATATTTTGGCCATGATTTGACCTGGATAGCTGGATACGTAATTACATTAGATTCATTTTCATATGTATATATATTCAGATATGCTGTGTATCTGAAATAATGAGAAGCAACTTCTAGTTATGTAATATGGGTGTAGACGAATGGCAGTTTGTAGAAAACCCGCTTCGAAATTTCCTAAATCTGTCGAAAATATACTGTGCCCCACAACAAAGAAATACTTGAATTTTCTATCGTAACATCAACAAAAATATGAAAATAATTTACCGAGATTCAATTAATATCATAAGACGAAACGCAATATTTTACCTTGATTTAAGCATAAAATGTATTATATGAACTTTAAAAAGTTCACTGTTTGCAAATTAAAAATAAACTTTTTACGTATGTAAAACATCTTAGTACTTTCAAGCTTTCTCGAACTCTTCATTAGAGAATATTTTAAGGGGTCTCAGGACTCTTAAAGCTCTAAAAATTTCGAAATTTTAATTTTTTTAGATGTTAAACTTCTATGTTTTCTGAACATTTTGATATAATTGGTATCTTGAAATTCCCATTAGAACAGGAGTTATGGTATTTAGAATTATACTCGCTCAATAGCTGAAGCGGTGTTTCCAAAATTTTGAAGTAATTTTTCTCCAAATGAAATTTTTCGGCATAGCGCACACAATATCTCAAAAACTTCTGAATATTTTTTCATAAAATTTTCAAAACATATGTTTCACGTTAGTCTGCATAAACTGAATCTAAAATTTCCTTTTTATTGTAAAAATAAAATATTTTTTTAGGGGTTTATATCGTTTAATTTTCTAAATTTTTCATTAGCTAAATACAACTTTGTATTAAAAATATAAAAATGCTTTAAATACAGATTTATTTAGGTTCAGTGTAATTATTATAATATGAGGTATAAGTAGGCACCAAAATTTTCATTCTAGGTGCAAAATTTATTTTGTAATCGTGCGCATAAGCTTTTAGGCCGATTTTCTGCTCGTGAAATGTCTGACAGTTTTGAGCCCCCTGTAAATGCTAATTCTGGATCTTGCAATTTTTCAAACATTTGAAATGAAAGAACATACTGGTATCTTTCATTCCCATTTAAAATTGTGTCTTAATATGAAATACATTTCAAGATATTAAATGTTGAAAATGGTCCTTTTTTATCTTTTTTTTTCCAATTTTAACAGTCCTGAGACCCCTTAATAACTAATTGCTGTTTATTTGTAAAAATACGTCACATCGATTTGAAAATGAGAGAGCCAATAATTATTAGATTTGAACGTAGTAGTAGCAGTTACTTGGATTGGACTTAATTAGAGAAAATATATATTATTATCAACTGCTATTCCATTTTTGAATTTCATCACTCTTTTCTCATACGTCACTTTCATTTAAAATGTGCAAATTGGGTATTTTAAAATGCAAGTGACGTATGGGAGCACAGTGATGTAACAAAATAAATGGAACTGCAGTTAATAATAATATATATTTTCTCTAATTAAGTTCAATACAAAAAACTACTATTTTTTCGCTCAACTCCAATAATTTTTGGCTTTCTCATTTTCAGAACGAAGTGAAGTAATAAGTAAAGTTATAAATAAACATTAATTAGTTATTAAAATATTCTGTGATTAAGAGCTTGGGAAAGCTTGAAAGTACTAAGAAGTTTTAATAAAATGTGTATTTTTAACTTGTAAAATTTCTTTTTTTTATATTTTAGTCACCTTTTAAGTAAAAAAGTTAACTTTTTATAGTTCATATAATATATTTCATAAGATTCAATTAGTTTAACTTTGTGTTGTAGGAAATATGAGGACATCGCAAGAAATCATAGAATGTACTGTAATACAGGAATTTCATACAAATGATAACACTAGTCTGCATGATATCAGATGATTAAAAACCAATGACTGCCCTTAATGCATTATTTATGCTAATTACAGAACTGTTCTGAGCTTTTTTCTATCACGTATAGTTTGTTTGCAATACACACGAGTCAATTTCGAAGATTCGAGGGAAATTCCCCTGCATCATACATGCAAAATTAAAAGCTGGAATTTCCGATGGTCCTCAAATCTAAAAACTGATGAAGGACAAAGATTTAAAAAAAAAACGATGAATGAGATAGAGAAAGACGCATGAACCGCTTTCATATGTGTTATCAAAAACTTTATAGGGAATAAGAAATATCCAAATTACAGAAATATTTTTGAAACAATGTTGGAAAATTTCAAGAAGTCCGGGTTTAATATGAGTGTGAAAATGCATTTTCTGCATTCCCATATCAACTACTTTCCAGAAAATCTGGGACATTAGAGTGAAGTACACAGTGAGCGCTTTCACCAGGATATGAAAGAGATGGAAATAGGTACCTGGGAAGATGGAATGTAAATATGATGGCAGACTACAATTGGATGTTAAAGAGGGACATAAAAGCTCAAGGATCATCTGCAAGAAAGACAGAAAGAGGAAAGTTTGTTTAATTGAGCATTGTTTGCTTTTCGTTTTATTAAAGAAATATCATGAACTTATAAGGGTATCTTTTACAGTCTTTTTAACGTGTTTAATGAAGTACTGTGTATAAAGTTTTGATTCCATTAATTAAAATATTGCAAATACACCTTCTTGTTTCTTTGTAAAATCGTGACGTGATAGGTAAAAATGGCAGTCATTTCCGGAATCAGCATAATAAATTGATTCAGGAAAACTTGTTCATTAGAAATCATCTATCAAAAAGTTTTAAAATGCAGACTGGTGTAATACAATCAGCTACAATGTAAATTGCTTAGTTGTTAGAATAAAAATGATTAGAGAGTAATTAGAAATAAGTAGAGTGTATTTTCCATCACTTTTCGTTATCCCATCATATTTCCCACAAATCAAAATACATGGGTTGAAAATATATATATATTACCTAAACTGTTATTACAGTTAAGAACACAAATTTTCCTACGATTTTGAGCGAGGGAATATATATTTCTAAATGAATAAGATGAATGGTGCTTGGGCATACAATGCAATTTTTTGCTTCATTAGTAAATTATATTAATATTATTGCTAAATTATATTAATATTATTATATTATAATATTGCTTCATTAATATAATTGTACAGTCTGTAATTAATAATAACAAGCGGGGATGAGCGAACATAGCTCGGTCAAAATTAGCTCTGCGTTCAACTCGATATAATATTCTCACTATATCATTCGTCCTTCCAAGTTACATTTTTAGATCAACTCTGATTGGATTAACCATGGTTCTCGAGTACTATTAAGAATTTTTTTTAAAATTCTTTCACATTCTGAATGCCGATTTTTACGGCAAATATAGCAAAATTTTGCGACATTCTTGCATTTGGCGCCGAGTATGTGTTTTGGCATTCGTAATCATGAAAGACGATTTTTCGGCCTAATTTCGCTTTTATTTCGCCAACTTTGCGGTTTCATGACCTCGACCCGAAGTGACCCAAAATGACGCACTAATGAAATCTACTCGAACATGTGTGACGTGCTCAATGGTCTGCTAATCAAAAACCGTTAGGATACAAAATTTAGTCAAAATAATGTAAGCCGTTTTATATATAAAATTAACTTGACACGCAGTGACGCCAAAATGACTCACTAATCTAATTTTGTCTAACGTATGACACACCGAGTGTCCTTCTCAAGACCTAAAACGGTATGATACAATATTTTGCCAAAATCGCCTGAGCCGTTTTCTAGATAAAATTAGCTTGACCCACAGTGACCCAAAAATGACCCAAATCGAATTTTCTCTAACGTATGACTAGACTAATGGTCTCGTAATCCAAAACGATAGAATACAAAATTTAGTCAAAATCGTTAGAGCCGTTTTTTAGATAAAATTGGGTTGACCCAAAGTGACCCAAATACCACACACTAATCGAAATTTCTAGAACATGTGATCTAGCTTAACGATCTTCTCGTGACCGGAAACGGTTTTATATAAAATTTAGTTAAAATCGATTGAGTCGTATTTTTGATATAATTAAGTTTAGCTTGACCCATTATGATCCAAAATGACCCACCCATCGAATTTTGTCGAGCATGCGACCTAACAATAATTTCCTCGTGCCCAAAGGCTGTTGGATATAAAATTTTGTTAAAATCGATTGAGCCGTATTTTAGATATAATTACCTTGACCCTGACCCATTATGACCCAAAATAACCCACTAATCGAATTTTTTCGAACATGCGACCTAACCCAATGGTCTTCTCCACCCCGAAAACAATAGAATACAAAATTTAATGAAAATCATTAGAGCCGTTTTCTAGACACTAGCTTGGCCTAGTGACACCAAAATGACCCACTAATCGAATTTTCTCGAACATGTAACCTACCCCAATGATCATCTCCTGTCCGGAAACGTATAATACAAACTTTCGTCAAAAACGTTAGAGCCGTTTTCTAGATTAAATTGGTTTGACCCACAGTGACCCAAAAATGACCCACTAATAGAATTTTCTCTAACATATGACTTAGCCTAATGTTCTTCTCTTAATCCAAAACAATAGAATACAAAATTTATTAAAAACCGTTATATTCGTTTTTTAGATAAAATTGGCTTGACCCAAAGTGATACAAATACGACCTACTAATCGAAATTTCCGGAACATGTGACCTAGCCCAGTAGTTTTCTCGTGCCCCAAACCGGTTCCTATAAAATTTAGTTAAAATCGATTGAGATGTTTTTTAGATATAATTAGCTTGACCCTGGCCCATTATGGCCCAAAATGACCCACTAACTGAATTATTCGAACATGTGAACTAGCCCAATGGTCTTCTCGTGCTCGAAAATGGTAAATTACAAAATTTAGTCAAAAACGTTAGGGCCGTTTTTAAGATAAAATTTACATATACACACACACATTTTTTGCTCGTATTATAGTATAATATATAGGAGGCATTCTCGCAATCTTTTGAGTTTCATGTCCCTGATAAAATATTTTTTTTATTTAATACAATTTTTTGGGATTTTTTTATTTCATATACTGGGGAAAATCCCATTGCATGATTGCATAACAATATTAACGAGATAAATAAGTTTCGGACGATGTTGGGTGTCCAAATACCAGAAAAACTCATCTATCGTCCCGTGTCCCTGATGCTGATTTTTAAGTTTGGAGCTGTCTTGATAAAATTGTTTCAATAAAAATAATTCGATGTAATTTTTTTTTTCTGAAACTGGAACTATCGATTTATATAAATATGTAGCTAAAAATTAACCTGCATACATTTTTAGGGTTGTAATTATTTTTTAAACTCTGTCCCTGGGTTTTTGGTTCCTTACCATCCCTCTTCTAAAATTATACAGAAAATCATTTCAGATGCAGCCACAGAATTTTTTTCAAGATTTTTCTCATGCAGAAGTATGCTAGTGAAATAATGTCTGAAATTCTTTGCAGGAAATTTACTGTAGAATTTAAATCAGCATTTAAATATAAATTTCAAGCATCGTGCTTTTATTGGTAGTCTCACCGTCCCCAAGGTTTATTCCTGCACTTTTCGAGGTAAATAAAAAAAAAATAATAATCCAATGTTAACAACTGTTTCTAAAAATCAATTAACATTGTGGCTATCACTTAGTCTTAACATAATTTTCCTAAATATAGGTGGTAATTTTCCTTACCATTCCATCCTTACTGTCCATTTTTTACCATTTCGTCCCTTTTTTCCAATACCATCCCCTTTTTTTACCTTACCATCCCTTTTTTAACACCCCTTTAAGACAATGTAATACAAAAATTCTGTATTAAAAGTACTACATTGTTATTATTTCTTATTTGAATGTCCTGTGGGTACTATGCAAATTCATTATAAGTAAAACTTTAGTAGAAAATAAAAAGTCATAGGGGTAAAATGGTAAGGAAAATTAAACTCGCAAGTTTAACTTAAACCTCAGTTAAATAAAAAAAATTTCGCTGCTGACAATTTTTTCTTTATTTTGAATCATTAAGGCATTCTCTATCAGATTAAAATGTAAGTTTAGCAATTTTAATTTCGCCAGATTTTTTTTCACCAAAAGTCAAAAGATTGTGAGAATGCCCATATATACATAATATATTTATTTATTTTGTAGTCATCAAATTGTATAAAATTATTAATTTAATGCTTATATAACATATATTACATCAAAAAAATTATAATTTTGAAATTTTTCATTATTAAAAACTTTTTTGTTTCCTGAAAAAGTAGAGTTTTCAATTTTATTTTATTTTACTTTTTTATTATTTTTTTTTATTTTTTTTTTATTTTTTTTGTCACAACAATTTTACACATTTATAAATTATATAGTAAATAAACTGATGTTGAAAAAAACGCCTATTATCACTATTTTTTCAATACTTTTTAAAATATTCATACACACAGAATGAATTTTGGTAATGTTGGTAAGCTTCAGATCGAATCCTTCAAAGAAAGGATTTCAGTTGTTTAACATTTCTTTTTACTCCAGTTACATACTTTAAATTGTCATAATATATTCTTTTAAAATTCAATACGAACCAGAAACATTGTATTATATTGATAAAATAAATGATAAGTCGTGAGAACTAGTATTAGATGACTCTTTTCAGAATTTATCTATTGAACAGAATCGGAAGTGAATATGTTTGAAATTTTGGTTTTTTTCTTGATGGTCTACTTTTTGTTTTTATTCCGTTTGTAAGAATAAAATATATGCATTTATACAGTTTTTTTTTTATGTATTTTTTTTTTCTTTTTTGAAAGGAAACATGCTTTATATTCTGAAAATGATTTGAATAGAGATTAAATAAAATTGAATTATATCAATTGAGATAGTAAAAATATGAAAATATGAGCAGAGAAAATTTTAATTTTTGTAAAACTACATAATCTAGCTTCTTTAAATTATTCTACTTGACAGATGTTTAAAGAAAAAGCAACATTTACACAAAAATCTTTTTAATATTTACATGTCTTTTCTGCGATATATATTTTAATTGATATTGACCTGATTTCTTATTAAATTATAATTTAATTAATTAATTAATTAATTGCTATAAAAATTCAATCATGATCTCTTTTGCTAAATATACTTCTTGAACGCTCTTTCAAAAACACACATGAAAATTAAAAATAAATTTAAGCCAATAATATGAAATTAGTCTTATGAAAATAAGCAAGGACACCTTTATTGCGCTTGGGATTATTATTTTTTTTTCAAAATAAACAACAAAATGTTTTAAACGAGAGAATTATTTTAATATTTTGTAAAATTGATAAAGAAACAAAAGTCCTGGCGGTGTGAACCTAAGACGAGAACACTCTAAAACGGACACAAACATTAAAATAAATTATCATTAGATACGTGAAAATCGCGTCTGAATATCTGAGCTATTGCTGAGTTGACGAAAATCGCCAAAGGTATTGTTCGTCAGATTTTCATTAAACTTTCAACATGAAGAATCTTGGACCTTTCACCAGGACAATGCTCCAGCCAATTCCGGTTTGTTTGTAAAGGTGTTCTGGGTAAAAAAAACCATTCCCATGTTGAATTGTCCACCGTGCTTGCTCGACGCACCCCCCTGTGACATTTATTTATTTCAAAAGATCAAATCGGAACAGAAAGACCAAGCCTTCACAGGATGGAATCGTTGATAAAGAGGTCACTCTCAATCTGAGCAACCTGACAGAAGATGACGTCTACCATCGCTATGCACGCTATGCAATTTAGCAAGAACATTGCAAAGATCGCCAAGGGGAGTATATTAATCGTGATAAAGTTTATGATGTAATTGCAATTGAATAAAATGTTTTATGGCATCAGTCCGGTTATTTAATACCTCAACTCGTATACCACACCTCGTATAAAACTCTTAATTTTCATCGATAATAAACCTATGTAATTTCCTACAGTCTTGTAGATATGTTTTCTTTTTTATATAAACACGGAATTTGATCACAGTTTTTTTTTTTCTTTATAATATGCAATAAACATACACGTGTTTAACTAACATCATGTATATAATGTGATATATCATCATTATTTGCATAATATAATTTCGCTGCAAAAAATTAAACTGTGTGCTGAAACAATATATATACAGGGCGGTCATAAAAAAACTTTGCCGATATATCGAACTCTAGCGGCCGGTACGTTCAACCGATCGAGGTGAGATTTCAAATATAGTTATTCACATGTATGAGCTCGACATTCTGTGAACGGCAACAGACTGGCGCTCACGTTTATGGTTATAGCTACAGAAAATCGAAATTTTCGAATGACAACGCCCTTTTTTTTCATCGCAAAATGCTCAGCGCACGCGAAAACCCTACACAGCGTCGAACGGTACGTGTATCACAATAAACGGACGCGTTCTGCACGCACAAAAACAGCTCTGCGAACCCCCCCCCTCCCCCACCACCACCACCAAAAAAAAAAAAATCAGGGCGCACGAAGGAAATTTCCATATGACAGAGGCAAAATACCAATCACAGAACGCCGTTCGCCATATAACCAGCGTAAAAAACGGATAAAAAGCGGGGTGGGAATTTTAGTTCTGCAGTCGGGAGCTCGCACATGCCTATGAAATGACTTTCCCAGTGAAAGTTCGTGTTGAATTGGTAAAACTCTATTATCAAAATGGGATGAATTCTGCGGAAACCTTGCGTGTTTATCGTCGAAACCATCGCCAAATACGTGGCCCATGTAGCTCGTCGTAATTTAATATAGAAATTCGAAGAAACGGGCTTCACCTGTGAAAGATTGCGATCCGGATGACCAACTGTTCCTGAGGATACTGTTATGGAAGTGCATCACATAGTGACTACAGAACACATGAAAACTTTAAGAGGTGCAGGTCGTGTATTAGATATACCGAAATCAACGGTCCTAAACGTACTGCGCTCTGTAATCCGCAAGTTTCCTTACCGTACCAGCGCGTCCAGATGTTGGAAGTAGGGGACCATCAACAACGTATAGACTTTGCTAACGAATTTCTCATCCCATATGATGGCGATAACGACTGACCTTTTCGCATATTATGGACGGACGAAGCCCATTTCACCCTAACTGGCAACGCCAACACCAAAAATTGTGTGCACTGGGCTGACATGAATCCGTACGCTGTGGCACCAGTGCCTTTATAAGACGTCAAAGTGACTGTGCGGTGCCGCATTGCAGGCACACTTATTCTCGGGCCGTACTTCTTTGAGGAAACGACACCAACGAGATTTGTAACTTGCTCTGTGACAGGCTTCCGCTGCACAGCAATGCTGCAAAATTACGTCATACAGGAATTGTAACACGCGAAATGCACTGAATGACATCGTTTTGATGCAAGATGGTACACCCCCACATATAGCGAAATCTGTTCGGAGGGTCCTGGAACAGCCTTTTGGCGATCATGTCATCTCACGCCATTTTTCATTTCCGTGGCCTCCGCAATCACCCGACCTCACTCCTATGGATTTCTGGTTTTGGGGATATCTCAAATCTAAAGTGTGCATGTGCAACCCGCAAACTTTGTCGGATTTGAAAGATTCTATCAAACGTGAGATTGCTAACATCCCTCATGCGATGTTACGTTCGGTTTTATTATCCACAGTCGTCCGCATGCAATGTGTAATTGCCTGTGATAGAATCCATGTGGAAAATGTGTAATCAAAATAAATGTTTTGTTTCTCCGAACTGGGTTGTAATTAGTGATAGGTGTACTGACTCTCTGTCATATGAAAATTTCCCGTGTGCTCCCCGATCGTGCTTTTTTACGTTCACAGAACTGTTTTTTGTGTGTGCATAACGCGTCCGTTTCTTGCGATAAACGTACGGTTCCAACGCTCTTTAGGGTTTTCGCATGCGCTGAGCATTTTGCGACGAAAAACAAATGGGCGTTGCCATTGGAAAATTTCGACTTTTTCTACCTATAACCGTAACCGTGAGCACAACGTTGTTGCCTTTCACAGAATCCCGAACTCATACCTCCATATAACTATATCTGAAATCTCACCTTGATCTGTTGAACGGACCGGCCGCAAGAGATCCCAATCGGCAAAGTTTTTTTATGACCACCGTGTATATATATATAGCTTTATGTATAAAATTTAAAACTTTTAGAATAGAAAAATTGTACATAACTTTTTATACCAATTAAAAATAGTATTTTAATGGAATATAATGTTGTTATATTAACACTTATATCGACATAACACAAGATTTTGTTAAAGTGCTTGATTCCGTAATACATTATTTCATGTTTTCGTGCGCAAGTATTAAATAATGCAATATTAACTTTGCATTTAAATATTCCTTTTCCAAATATATTTTTACATTTTCCGAAAAAAATAAATGTTTCATTTATTTCGTATTAACCTAAATAAAACATTTCTAACGTATACGTATCAATGTAAACTACATTTGAATAAAATATTTCAAATACATTTCAAGTATTTTCCATTAAAAAAACATTATATAAATTCCTACTTTAAATGGCTTTAGTTTTTTGTCATCATATTTATCATACTTTCATTTTTGTCTAATCTTTTATTTATGTTTAATGTATTATATTATTGTGCCATTTATATTTCTTTTTTATTTGTATTTAGCATGAATTAAGTATGGATACATGCTTTCGTTTTCATATAAAATTCTTCTTTTAACATGACATTTGAAATCCAAGTAGAAGGGTTTATTGGGCATTGTTTTTATATACATATGTAAAATTAAATGTAATTAATTAAATAATCATGCAGATAGTTTTACATTTTTTAACTAATTTTTTACATATATATGGTTCCAATATACTTCATATGCACCAGAATAGATGTTGATTTTTTTCCCGGTTAGCTTAAATGGATACCATAATTATCGGCTTATAAAAATGAAAATATTTATGAAATTTAAGTTCAAATGCTGAGATACTACATAATACTAGAACAACTTAAGATAAATTACATTTTTAGAAAAACAGTGCTAAATTTAAAGATAACTTTAGAAATAATGTTTTATTTTGTCTAGACTTTTCTAAGTATCCATAAAGGAAAGGATATATTTTAGATATGGTATTGTTAATATTGACTACTAAAGTCAGATTTTGTAAAACTAAATCAAATACTACTTGTTTATTACCGTCGACCAAAAAACTATCGCCAAACAATAAGATTAAATTTCAATAACTTCTGACCGTTAATGTCTCTTTCACTTGACATTAAACACGTTACATGTATGTTACGTCATCAAGTGATTTTTAATTTGATGTGTTATTTGTATTTTTATTACTGATTTACAAATTTATTTGTTCTTTCGCTATTGAAAAAAAAAAAAATATGTAAATGTGTATATATTTAGTGATTATTTTGGCGATTTATCTAATTTGGCTGAAACGGTTAACGGGATAATCAAGTAGAACCCTGAATCCTTACGTATAATAATATAATATTACACATTTACCAATATATTGGGTCGATAGGAAAGTCGTGTCGTGTTGGTAAAATCAATTCGTACCGGAAAATTCTGCCCGGTAATTATTAGATATTAGATATCGGAATCAATGTCTAATAACACAAGCCTGCGATGAAAAAATTGCCAGTATAGTAAGTGGTATTTTTCATATTTTTTTGGATGCTGATCACTAGAAAAATAATGAAAATATTCCATTACGTACAGTTTCATCACAAATCGCAATTTATTATTTTTATAAATTTCGTATATTTCGGATCAAAATTTATTATTTATATGAGTTTGATAAATAAATTTATGGGCTTAAAGTAGTAAATTGGTGCATTAAACTAATAATAATAAAAAAAAGAAACTATTTCAATACAGAATATTTCTCTTAATCGGTAAACTGTATTTAAAACACAATATTCAAGACAGAGGAAACCAGTTGAAATCGGATGTCTCCTGCTTGCAGGTGCCTGCTCGCCACCCCTTCTTCACACCCCTTTTCACTGACCTTATTTCTATTCCTGAATCAGTGTCTTTCTTTACTCTGTGCTGTACACGTGTGCTTTTATTCCGACCTGTGAGTTATAAGTTATAGTGATAATTTTTACTTCTAGTTTTTTCTGCATTAGAGAACATAAATTCTAGAGGATGGGCTAATTCACCGAATTGTTTCTGTTACATATCTGTGGTAACTATACAGTGAAAAAATATCAAAAAAAGCATTTCTGATTTTGTAAAAACATGTGTATTTCGCTTATTTTGGGATGACATTGGGCGATCAAGACAAGCCGTGGGCTCCACACAAAGTTTGTCGTATTTGTGTAGAAGAATTAAAGCAATGGTTTCAAGATAAAAAGCAATCTTTTCGGTTTGGTGTATCAATGGTTTGGAGAGAAACTAAAAATAACAGTGATGATTACTATTTTTTTTATTTGTAATGCGAAAGGTTTCAACTTAAAGAACAAAAAGGATTTTACCCTGACATTCCGTCTGCCATACTTCAAGTCCCTCATGGACCTGGTAAAAGAAAAAGGTTCTTGATGGAAAAAAGTGTTAGTTCCACCGCTTCATATAAAATTAGGCCTTATGAAACAATTTGTTAAGGCTTTACCAAAAGAAGGTGAATGTTGCAAATACCATTCTGAGCAGTTCCCGGGTTTATCCGAAATAAAAATGAAGGAAGGTGTGTTTGTTGGACGAGACATAAGGGAAATGATAAAAGATGAAAATTTTGAGAACAAAATGAAAACAAACGAAAGAAAAGCCTAGAAATCTTTCAAACTAATTATTTCTAGCTTTCTTGGCAACAAAAAGGATCCAAACTACAAATCTATTGTAGAAGAGATGGTAAAAAATTTCAAGATTTTAGGGTGTAATATGAGCTTAAAAGTTTATTTTCTCGATTTACACCTAAACTATTTTCCTGAAAATTTAGGTGCAGTTAGTGAGAAACAAGGTGAAAGATTTCACCAGGATATAAAGGAAATGGTGAGGCGATATCAAGGCAAATGGAATGTCAGCATGATAGCCGACTACTGCTGGATGCTGCAAAGAGACAATCCCTGCAAAGTTCACAATAGGAAAAGTGGGAAAAAACACCTGATGTAAAGAAAAAAACATTACTCCGAGGACTCGTAACCTTCTACATATATTTAACTATTAATTGAACTCAGATATAAATGCAATTTATATGGATTTATAAATAAATGAATTTTCACAATTTTGTCATTTCAGCTTTTTCTTTAAAAATATGCAATCATTTTGTGAAAAATGATAGAAATTGATAGAAAAAAATGGATTTCATTTTCGGAATCAGCAATGGAAAAAAAAAAACATAAAAAATAGTTATCAAAATTAATGTAATTTTCAAAAAGTATTTTTTTGCAGGTCTGTGTAATTAAATAGTGGAATTTTCGTTCGAAATTATGTTCCCAACACGACACGACTTTTCGATCGATCCAAAATCAGTTTTTATAAATAATATTTACAGGATTTAATTGTAATATTTAATAAATAGCAATGAAAAAAGATGTGAAATACAGAAAAATTTATTCTACCGGAGAGAAATGCTGCAGAACAAATAACCCGAAACAAAAGTAGGCAGTATTTAATTAAGCACTGAAATCTCTTACGTTTGAAACAAACTGTAAACCATTGCATAATATTTCTAGTATTTTAAGTTGCCCACTCAGAAAATGAAATATAATAAACCATGCGAAAACGAAATATTTCATGTTGAGTGATACATATTTATCTCAAAGTGCGGAGAAATGGTGGAAACCCTGGACGGGAGAGTATGTAACAATTCATGCTTCACGTATATCAGTTTCAAAGAAAACTCTAATCTCCAAAAATGTAACATTCCGAAGGAATTACATTTTCCGACTTAACTTCTTAACAAAGGGGAAAAATGTATAATTTGTATTTTTAAATGTCTTGGTATATTTCTAGTAATTTTGTGTTCTATAATTGTAAAATATATTTATCCAATTCTCACATGATGAAATAATATAAGTAGTAGACATAATATAAGTAGAATATGCATTATATTTTTAAATAAAATGATAATGATAACTGTTTGGCGATAAATTGATTTACACTGAAAAAAGTGTTCTCAAATTAATTTGAGAGGGCTTTTTTAGGCACGTAATTTTTGAATTAACGGGTTGTTTTAATTAAAAAATGATACTTATGTTACTTTTTTGCCGTGCATGACATAAATATGTATAATAATCAAATACAAATACTCATACCAATTCTTACCTGAGCGATTATTTTGTGAATCTTCAAAAATACATAACAAAATCTTCAAGACGCTTAAAGAAGTAAATATGTGTCTCAAACAATTAAAATAGAAAACCACATTGCTTAAAAAAATAATTAACACATTATTTTCAGATTAAATTGACGCAATTTATCTCCCCATTGTCAGAGTTTTCTGCACGAATGAATTTCTGTGTTTAACTAAGACGAAGATTACTTTTGAAAATGCACGTAACGAAAATCGCAGTAGTTGGTAGTTATGCATTGGTTTAAGGTCTATTTATTACCCACCAAATCAGCAGGCGGAGTTAGAGAACTAGAAAAATCTAACAGCGACAGTTATTTTCTGAAGACGTTTAATTTTAATTTGACGTTGTAACGAAAAAGTGGTGCTCCGTATTTAGGGCTTCCGCAAACAAAAAATGCATATTTTTATTTAAAAAAAAAAAAAAAAAAAAAAAAAAAAAAAAAAAAAAAAAAAAAAGAAAAACGATCTCATTCTATTTAAGAACATTGGAATGTGAGAAACGGAATTGTTTTACAAAATATCGCCATCTAAAGCGATTCCATCCCATACTTTCTAGAAACATCTCACATTTTAACAGTTTAACAGTTTCAGCAAAAAAAAAAAAAATAATAAGAATAATAATAAAAAGCCGTACGATCATATTTTGCAGAATGCTTAACAACTAAAGCATATATGAAAAAATAATAAATAAATAAAAAATTAATTTAAAAAGAAAATTCGAAAAGAAGATACAATTAAAGCTTAAAAAAGCAAAAACGAGATCAAAATTCAGCCAAAAATTGTATTCGGCCGGTAAATAAATCTAGAAATAAAACTATCACAGAAATAGAGGATGTGAAGAAACCTAAATCTCAGAATTATGTAGATCCAAACCTTCCAGACCAAAAACCCAATGTTTAAGTTTAACCCTTAAATGCCTGATTTTTCAAAAATCACTGTAATAATGTTTTTCGGCTTTCATTTTTTAAATAAATTATGGGAAAAATACTTAAAAAAAATCATATTTTGTTTTAAGTATGGTTTACGGCTAAAAAACAGTTTGTTACTAATCGGCAATACTGGTCTTTAATTAAAAAAATAATTTTCCTTGATAAAATTCTATAATATTAAACACACAAGAATTTTATGAATTATAATAAGAAATAAAATTTACTTGCTCACTGCAAAACAAAATGGGGTATTTCGCAAGCTTCCAAGCGAAACAAAAAGAACAATTAGCAACAATTGAAAAAATAAATCTATCTTTATTCTTAAACAGCGCAAGTGTTGCTATCTACATGTTGAAAATCGATTTAATAATATTTTCAGAATGTATTTTATTGGCAACATTAGGCATTATAGCTTCAATATTATTCTAATACTATTTTAGAGCCTAAATTGGGTATGTTGCCGAAAAGCAACACCCGGCATTTAAGGGTTAAGATGAAAAGCAACAAGTGGGTAAGTGTGATCGAAGGGCACATAAAGAGTTTCGTTTAATATTCCTTTCAAAACTCTTTATACTTTATAAATAAGAACATAGATGGCCGCACAATTCAATTTGAAAATGATTACTCCTTAACTAAATTGAAAATATTCAAGAACTGCTTTTCAGATAATTGTAACAACAAATGTTTGTATATCAGAAAATCATATTTAATTTATTGTTTTATCTTAAGTTTAAAAAAAAACCTTTAAGGCGGTAGGATACCTTTGAACACGTCGAAAAAGGAAAAAATACCAATATGTTCCAAGCATCTAAACTTGTGTAATAAGTCACAAATAAAAATAAAACTTCATTTAAATATAAAGCTCATATTTATATTTATATTTAAATATATATATATACTTGAAAATTCATAAATAAATATTGAAATGATAAGTTTAAAAATACATGATAATAAATGAAAAAAATCTTGCGCGCATGATAATATCTTAAAATATGCATATAAAGAGGAAATTTTGGTGAAAATAAATACATAATACTGTTACCTTTATACTAAAACCAGAATATTTGTAAAAAATTCTGACTAAATTTAAAAATTAACAAAAAATTAAAACTTTTTAAAAAATATTTTCAAAGTAAAAAACAAAAAAATAAAATAAAATCTTACCTTTTTCTGGTTTTAAGTTGTAGATAATACAGTAATGAATATGTGGTGAAAAGTGTTTTTGATTGCCATGCATAGTTTTTTAGTAACACTGCGCGCAGTATCAAAATTCATCGTTTCGAATAAACGCAATCCAAATTTTAATTATCCTATGTAGTCTTAATAAAACTGCCATAATTTGTAAACAAATGGGAATTTTTTAATGCGGTTTTTTGCATATTGTTCAGAAATGATTACGGAATCAAAATATGTATCCTACCCCCTTAAAATGTGGAAAATATACGAAAATTCTTTTCTTTAAATCCACCTGACAATGAAACGTAGTCCGAAGAGAAAAATTTGAAAATTTCCAGCTTCGGCATTAAAATTGCAAAAAATATGTAAAATTGAATCTATTAGATAATAAAATCAATTCTGAGGGAAAAAATCAAATTCTGACTCCGAGCTTCAAACCAAAAACCTTTTGAATATCAGGCAAATGCGCTACAACTCAGCAATCTAGCCTAAGCAAAAAATACTGAAATTAAGGTTCTGTTTTAAAATCTAAGTCGCAGAAATGATCGGGTGTCATTAAATTAATTCTTTTAACTAAAATGATATAAGACTTTTTAAAAAGTTTCTGATTTGTCTTGTGGTCAGACATACTCAGCAATAAGTGCGCACAATTTCAAGACTCTAACTTATACAGTTTACTCGAAAGAACTCTGTGACAGACAGACAGAGGTTTGACACAAGTAGTTTTTCGTCAGATAAACGAAACCATGAAAACGCATTAAACTCTTACTAAAATGCAAAGTATTTGCTTAATATATACTCTACAATAAACATTTCTTTGGTAAAATGTATGTTGTATTGGTCATTTATTACTTTCTTCGCTGATACTGGGGTTAAAAACCGCAGTGAAGCGTGCGAATGTTAACAAGTAAAGTTGTAACTAGCAAACGTGATGTGACGTTTAGAAATATATTAGCAAGATATAGCACGTTAAAACATTTTAAACTGGTGAATATGAAAAGTACGCACGTATATTTTAAGACTCTGATAATTACGTTATGTTTTTTTTTTTTTTTTTTTTTTTTTTTTTTACGTTGATGAATAGAGACTGTGTAAAACGGAATAAATTTTCCAGCATGACTTTGATTTTTTTTTTTAAATGTTATTATTTATAAGAATATTTTAGAAAAATAATCATCAACGAGATTGTTCCGAACTAATTTGAACCAAATAATTTAATGAGTGGGTTAAAGTTCTAAGAGTGGATGCTATTGCATGAAAAATATAATATTTTATGAGGTTTCAACATTTAAACTTTCGACATAGGACAAACAATGCTTAGAATTAAATAGTAAACATTATTGCAATTTGCTTGGTATCGATAATGGATTCATAAAATTAATATTCAACGCATTATTTAGGGGGTTTATATTATTAGAGGGGTTTTGCAAAAGATTATTTAGGTGTTACTGGTCACATAAAAACCTGTCACAACTTTCATTTCTTTGAGTGTGTTTAAAATTTCCATCTTTACACAATACATTTCAATGGACATTTTATAATGTTAATACAGTCGGACCTCTATTTAACGAAGTCACTAAATCCCCCCAAAAATACCGTTATGTGGAAAATTCGTTAAATAGAGATGAACCTTTTTAAATAGTTTAAACTACACAAAACAGATTTTTAATTCATGAACACTAAACGTTATTAAAAACTTAACTAATCACACTTTTTTTTGTAAATCGTATTTATTTTTTTTATTATTATTCATTTTACCCTTCAAAAAGTAATCTGTAAGGAAAACAAGAAATTTAAAAATATATTGTCCGGAAATACACTGTATTTTCAGTTTTAAGAAAATATTTACATTAAAATTAATGAATTTTAATGACATTATCGTATTTATCATAACAAGTAATTTTAAGCATTGTATTCCTACATGCGTCCTTAAATTTAATTACTGAAACTTATTTACTACGGAACAGCCCTTTTGAGAATGAAAGGGGGATATTGAAAATTTGCATTTCCTGGATGAAATGCAAAGAATGACAGGGATTTTACTGCTCTCGTTGAGTTACGCACCTGGAAAAACTAATTCAAGGTTATTGAGCATTATAAAATGTGTAAAAGAAGGAAGAAGTTTGAAGTGTCCGGAAATATTTTGAGAAATAGGGAAAAAAGTAAAAGGGCTATATCAGAAGAAAAAGTTCGTTAAATAGAGAATACTCTTCGCTATTTGGAGGTTATTTTATGAAGAAATTCGCAAAATGTTCTAGGTACCTGGGAAAAGTTCGCAAAATAGAGAAATTCGCAAAATAGAGGTTCGTTAAATAGAGGTTCGACTGTAATTAATCATTTTAGTAACATATGCTATATTAATATTCGTTTCATCTACTTTAAAAGTATTCGGATTGGATAAAACAATTTAAAAATAACAGGAATTTTATACGAACTTCAATTTTTAATGTGTTTCCTAGAAGAGCTAAAAACAAAGAGCGTTTATTTTTTTGTGCTATGAGTTTAGAAGTGTAACTGCAAATCAATAACTCGACAAACCTTATATTTTAGTCTCGGAAATTCCAGGAACAATATATTTTCATTTTACAATATAAATCCATTTTTTATTAAAACATACCCGTACTAAAATAAATCTAGATCTTGATTTTTACACTTTTTTCTCCTTTACTATATATATTTTTTAAGTTTAATATATATTTTAAGAAAAGGCAATGGAATGAAATCCACCCTATTAATATTTCAGGTGTAGGAGTTTCATTCATCGATTTTTCCTTTTTCAACCAACGTCATTTTTATTCATGTTGTCTTTCTTGATATGTATTTTTTTTTTTCACTGGACTACTTTATGGAATCTAGTGATATTTTATTTTAAAAATATAGCACAATAATTAACATCTTTACTTCAATTGTTCTTATTTTTACGATGCTTAGAATATATGACTGAATGAATTAATTGCTTAAACGCAAACTTTTGAAAATTACATAACTTCAAGCAATAGTTTGGTACATAGGTGCGTTCGTAAATATATAAATACGTAGTACATCTTGTCTTCATCTGGTCCGCCCGTCTGTCTGTTTATCAGCATATAACAGCGCGTAAACTACTTGACCAAATGTTTTGAAATTTAATATAAGGTAAAGCGAGGACAGTCTGCGCACATTTCAAAAGAATAGTAATAAAAAATCTAAATATTAATATTTTGCTAAACTATGCATGAATAATTTTGACTTTATTTGTTTTTATGCATTTCCATTGTTATTTTGTTATTACACTGTAATTTAATAGAACAGCAGTAATAAAACCAAGAAAACTATTTTGCGCAATCTCTCCTTACAGGGTAGGAGAGTACGCGCACATGGGTAGGAGAGATTGCGCACTTAGGTAGAAGAGATTGTTATTAATAGTAACTACAATTACATTGTTAACAATAATAATTACGCTTAATCGACAATGTTGAAAGGTTTTTGTGAGTAAATATTATTGTATCAGGAGTGAATATTTCAATCAAATGTTTAAATAAAAAATAAAAGAAAAAATTTTAACAACAGTTAAGAGTTTTAATTTAAGAAGATTAAAATATCAGAAAAAGCAAGCCCTACTTAGATTACAAAATAACACTAATCTAGTTGATAACATGTTTAACTTGAAAATTACTTCATTTCCATTTCCACAGTTTCATTGTATTTTGCTTGCTAACCGAAGTTGTCGTTGTCCACAATCGATGCACTTATTGTTGTAAATCGTGCATATTTCGTGCAATCACCTGCAACAAGCAATACATTGAATCCAGTCAGTTGTCGAAGTTGTCTCCTGGTACAGTTACAGACATTCAGTGCACTGATCCTCATTGCCCGTCGGTTTTTACCTTGAGTTATTTATCTCACTTTTTGTGGAAGCGCCTTATATTCAGCTGTTTTTTTTTTTTTTTTTTTTTTTTTTTTTTTTTTTTTTTTTGTAGCGGCATTCTTCTTAAGTCTTTTTTCATGTATATTTTGTGGATTAGTAATATTAGTTGCACTCTATTTCATGTTGATTTCGATGGCGTTACACTACTTGGAATGGGTGAAAGCTTTTCCAAAACATTGTATTTGAAAATTTATTTTAGTTAACAAAATTAATTTATTAGCCAATTAATTGCTCATAAATTAAAATATATATATATAAATATTTAATTAAATTATTAACAAATATATTATTAATTTATTAACAAAAATAATTACATAAAATTTATTTAATAACAACTGCATTATTAATTTATTAATAAAATTTTTATCTGCAAAAGTATTTTATTTTGCAAATTAATCTGTTGCCAAATTTAGTTTTGATAATTATGTGTTTTTCCAAAATTATTTCAAAATTGATTCATTCATATGTTTTACACGTAATTTGCAATTCATGCAAATTTATGAATAAGCTGTGTAATCTCTCCTAGCACTTAAACTTATGGGAAAATCCGCCATCTCTACTAAGTAGCAGATGCGCAAACACTCCTATTTTGGTAGGAGAGATTGCGCAGCCTTTTTTTTTTTAAATACGACCACTTCTAAAATGAATTTCCGGTGTTCGCATACTTAGTCCAGGTTAGTAGTTTATAAGAAATTGTTTAAGTTCAAAATATTTTGTATTATTGACGCCCTATAAAGATTCTGACGAACAGTTATGAAAATTCAAGCACTTACTTTGAAAAAAACAAAACAAATTAGCACTGCTTTATCCAAGACGCTTGGAACAATCAATATGCACATTCATGAAGACACTGCACTAATGCTGCTGTACAACTACCTGGAGTCGCTGGGCGCGCACTCTACTCCTTCCCGTCGAATATCTTTGTGCGCAATCTCTCCTACCGCGTGAACTCGCCTCGCTTTACTATATGTAATAGTTGCAGAATTCTGTCAATTCATTTTAATTTTGATGTGAAATTAATCAAAATTTAGAAAAGATATTAATAAAAAAATTATTCCTTCCATTAAATCCTATCATACGTAATTAATTCAATGATATCCCATTACAAGTAATGATTCTGGATAGCCATGGTGACATAGGGGTGTCAGGGTGTATTCTAATAGACTTACATTGATAATTCCATGCGCTTTTGCAACATAATAATTTTAATGCTGATATAAAACCATTAGAAAACAAAACAAATTATCATCATCAAATGAAATCATGTTTTAAATAAGTAATACTGTGAGATGATAATTTCGAAGCTTCTAATGGGATGTCTTACAAATAGGTATCAAATAACTACAAAAGTCGAAATCATATATCTTTTCGCCGTGATGGTGAACACGTATTTTTACATTTTAATTTTTTGAAGTTCCGGTAGATGGAGCATTAAATAATTATTTATTCAGTTCTAAATAATTTTGTTGCCTTACCTTATTATATTATATCATATATCTTATTTATTACCTGTTTATTTTAAACATCTACTTTTTTTGTACTTTTTAGTAATAATTTATTCCAGGTTCCTTAAAATAGCACATAATATTATTTACTATATAGACTTTTTAAGTTAATTATAATTATTATATTTATAAGAATGATAGTATTATTTGCAAGCGGTGATGTTTTGAAATCGTAAGGATTCGCTTTAAACAGTGCCATTCAGTTAGGCGGGATTTTTGCTGTGCTGAAATTGGATACATATTTATGATTATGATATGGTCATAGCAATTCTCTTGCTGGGTAAGTCTTTAATTTAAATGTTCCAATTTTGTTCATATTGTTCATTATTACGGATCTTGCATCGATTAATTATTTATTTAATTCAATTTATAAGGCATAGTAAATGTATACTTTTTGGAGTATAATCGATCGGGTACATAATAGAATTCAATTTTTAGCTTATTGCTGGTTTCCAATACAGAAATCGACTATGTTTTTACTTATATTTGTATTTCATGTACCCCTGAAGAAGTGAAATGCTATATAAGCTTCCTGCTACACCCATCGATTTGATCTATTATTTGTTTACGATAAGTCTTTTATTGGTTCAACAATATTTCACCGGTTATTTGTATCTTTTGTCTTTAATAGGTTATTGCAAAAAAATTTCGTGGTTTTTCATATGTTTTATATGGGTTAATTTTCCACAATGTGCTAGTGAATTAGTGGTATTGTGCTTGCGCTTGTATTACGAGTTATAGGTTCCATCTTTATTTTGTATAATGTCAGTGTTGTGTATTGAAGCTAAATTTATTCATTTAACTTTAGTAATGGGAAATAGATGTTGAATTGTAATTATATATATATATATATATTCATACAATTTAACGAGTACAATATTCTTTACGAATGAACTTTAGTTTAAAATACTAAAAAAATACTTATGTTTCTGGTCTTACTTATTTTTTCATTTTAATATTCTGTTTTTCATTGTTATTTAAAAATATATTTTGTGTTAAAAAGGAACAA
Organism: Maratus speciosus; assembly: GCA_963932465.1. NCBI lineage: Eukaryota > Metazoa > Arthropoda > Arachnida > Araneae > Salticidae > Maratus > Maratus speciosus. The sequence goes on along the minus strand of OZ010786.1, from coordinate 535,647,451 downwards.
CAAATACATAAACCTTCCAGTAAAAAAATGTTGTCTCATGTTTTAGTTATAAATAAATAATGCCATTTCTGCTATAAAATATTTGCTAGTGAACAAAAACTCAGTCTGTAAAAAATACATAATTCTTTTGTAAAAAGTTGTTTAAATAATCAGAAAAATGCAAATTTAACTTTTTTCATATTTCCTTTATTATAGATAATTTGTCATTTTAAAAAGCTTTTTAAACGGAAAAATAGTTACTAGCTGAATGACAACATAATCCTACTGATAAGCAATAAATTTAAAGCCTTAAAGTTATTAATCATTTTAATAAACAAATATTTTTTAAATATAGCATGTAAGTAATTTCACTCAAATTTGTTTAAAATATATTAAATGACATATATTTCAATAATTATCTTTTCATAATCTCGTACAACCATTTTTTTTTTTTTTTTTTTTTTTTTTTTTTTACTTGTGTTAAAACTATTTTAAACTGTAATTTTTTTTCTTTACATTTCATATTTTTTGTTTTATTTTCTGACTATGTATTTTAGTATTCATTAACTTAAAAACAAAAATAATGTAAATGTAAACACATTCAAACTTTTAAAATAAGTTAAAAAGGACTTATTATATATAAATTGTTATTTTTTAGAAATGGAGTAATTGCAGAGTATTTTAATGTTTCCGTAGAATACTCTATACTTCAGTGTGAGCGTTTTTGCGTGTGTGATATACTAAAAAATAATGCGCAACGTATTAAAATGAAAAGTTAATAAAAAGTTTATTGCATTTTATCCTCAAATTTAGTTTATGAACATTAGCCTAGAATATACATTATTGCAATAATTTATCTTTCGTTATTATAATAATCGTTTTGAATTTATTTTATTAAATTCTGCGAATACTTAAATTTAAAGTAATGTGCAACATTTTAAAAATAAAGTATTTTGATTTTTTTTTTTTTTAAATACAAATACATCTATATAATAAAAGCTCAAGTCATGTGACTGTCATCAACAGTTCCGGGTTGACCGCTCCGCATTTTATATGCCAGGCGGCCAATTTGATAATTTAATGTTAACCCGGCGCAGGTGATAAATCGCCAAATATTGTTTCATAGCCATCATGCCATCAGTATTATAATAGTCTATTTCATTCGACTGTCATAAACAATTTTTCGCGTGAAAATTAAAACAAAGCTTTGATATTGAAATTAAATGTCACAGTTTATGTTATTATTTATTAATTTTCTTTATTCTTTTCTTTTCTTTTTTTAAAGCAATAATTGAGAGTCATAAATGAAATATTTTGTTTTAAATTAAAGTTATGCATTTTAAATAAAATGAGTGATAGTACTATATTTTAAATAAAATTAATGAAATACGAAAAAATACGACGAGAACAATGTTTTGCGATTTATCATCTGCGCTCGGCTAACATAAAAATTCCGAGTTCATGATTTCTGTATCAGAATCTTCGGATTTGGTGAAGGATTGAGCAAGTAAATTAAATTATGTATAAAATTAAAGTGATACTATGCTTAGCATATATTTAAGGGAGACCAAACTGATCGCCAAGGGCGGTTAGTATCTTAATAAATACATAGAATATGTCTCCAAAATTTATTTATTACAAAGTTAAGTACTTCTGCATATAAATAAATTTTGATATATATATATTTTGAAATAAGTAATTTTAAACTTAACTAAAAATATTTTGTAAATATATTTTTTAATCATTTTATTTTTATGGGGGGGGGGGGGGTAGGTGTCTATAGATTATACGTAAGTGAAATAAAAAAGAAACGCTTTTATGATCTTATATTTTATTCTGTAAAATATTTATCTGTTAATTTATTTATGTTGCTTTTCAAGTTCTGCGAGAATAAAAGTATCCATTGATTAATTTCTAATTCATTAACTGTCAGTCAATTACATAAAAATTATAAATTTAAAATTAAAATATATCACTCACCAGCATGAAAATTATGGATTATAATATTTCGAGATTTAGTTATTGAAATCGTGTATTAGATACAGTTATTATGTACACTTCATCAACATTTAGATTCCCTTCAATATTTATTTCCGTAATTTAAGTTAATCTAATCTGATTTTGTTTTCAGTGAGGGCATTTTTAACGTACCCGACAGGTATAGCATTTAGAATATATAGAGCTTCAAACATCTAATACAGTTATAGTTTTAAAAGTGTTCAAAAACAGAATCCAAAAAATAACAATAAATGTCAATCGCAGCAACATCTGAAACCTCTAAACAGCCGAAACGTTTTCTAAATTCAGTTTCTATACAATATTTACATTTGAGTTACCAGATGTCGCTGCGATAGCCATTTATAGCTCAGATTCTTTAACATTTATCGCATTAGATTTTTAATCATTTTTTTCTTGCACATTTGACACACTATATCTTTTTGACGTTGTATTACCGAAAACATCCCCCCCCCCCCAAAGTGCATAAACTGCAATAACTCATTTACGCGTTTACGCTAAGATACAGAAGCTTTGATGAAAACAATGCTGAAACAAGTGTGGTTGCAGTTAACATGTGTCGAAAAGCAAATGATGCTCACATTGAATGCTTTTGAATTTAATACACACACACACAAAAAAAAATTATGTTAACTTAAAAATACATTACAGTTGTTTTATCTTAAAATTATGTTTAGATACACTTAAATATGATGATTTATAAATCACATATGACGAGTTAAAATTATCCGAAAACACATACTATTCATGGAGTTAACAAAGATAAGGGAAGAATATATATATATATATATATATGTATGTATGTAGTTTAATTATTAACTGCTATCTTCAAGAAAAATATATATTTCATATTTATTTTACAATATTTAAACAGTTGTAACATACACTGTTAAAAATTTTGCAGCATTCTGGCAGGTCATTCGACCGTTTTTTGAAAAAACGGTTTTATAACCATAATTTAACTGTATTCTGACCATAAAATGGCCAATAATATGGTCAGAATAGTGTTAAAATTACAGTTGTGTAACCGTTTTCGGAAACAAAAACAGTCAAATGACCTGCCAGAATGCTGCAAATTTTTAACAGTGTAGGGTGGATTTAAGACTGGTATTCTTATCCGTAAGTTATAATATAAAACAATAAAATCATTCATAGAGTAGACCGGGGAACATTTACGCATGGGGCACGTTTACACATGATACACGTTTAAGCAGTGCACTTTTTTCGAAACGTGTTATAACTGGTTCGCCACCAGTCATGACAGATTGATGCTGTTCACTAGCGAGTATTCTCAAACGTTTTTGAACGTCAGTCGAGCTTTAGTCAAGCATGCGGAAAGGATAATCTGTTTTCTGTGAAAGTGAGTAAGTTTTGTGTTGAATTTATTGAAACTTATTGTGAACTAATAATACTTTGTTAAGGATGAACAAACATATGAACATTAACAGAATTTTATCCTTTTTTGAGAACAATATTTATATGAACAGAAATGTTATTAATTTTCGTTACACGTTAAAAATAAATCTAAACATGGCGATAGGGCACGTTTACGCATTGACATCGGGTCACCTTTACGCACGTTCTTACTGCGTAAACGTAAAAAAAGAACAAGACTGGGTTCAATGTCTTAGATGCAAAAGGTAGTCCCATCACAACTGGGCAAAATGAAATGGATTTTTTTTTTTTTTTTTTTGTAAAAACTGTAACAGTGATGATGAAGATGACTAAATAGTTTCTGTTTTTAATTAGCAATAATACCTATGTTTTCAGTTTAGCCTATTAAATGTTCTTTACTTAATTTTCTTTATTTTTATTTATTCTTAAACATGGTTTTAAGTTATAAATAAAACATTTCAATTTGATTAATTATTTATTTCACTTACTTCTTTGTTTCACTTATAATATTCGTAAATGTGCCCGTTCCCGGGGCTTGGACCCAAAAAAATATTCTCATGGTTAAAAACACAAAAGGGCAACAACTGAATACACAAATTCTTATAATATTCGTAAATGTGCCCGTTCCCGGGGCTTGGACCCCAAAAAATATTCTCATGGTTAAAAACACAAAAGGGCAACAACTGAATACACAAATTTTGACTTTAATAACTGCTTTATAAAACCACAATGTCTAAAATTTCCTACGTTAAGACATAAAAATTAAAAAAAAATCATTGAAATAAACCGCGTAAACGTGCCCCGGTCTACCCTACTAGAAAATATACAAAATATCGCATATTAACTTCTAAAACGCATAAGAAATTATTATGTATCCACACAAACTTATTGTGCTTACCACACTTTTCAAAGTAAGTTTCCTAATCTTGTGAGAAATGAAGGAAATCGAATAACGAATAGTGCCTCTTATTTTTCTCTTCACTTCTTATTCAATCATTTAATTGTAATTCTATCCAATTTAAAATTGACGAACTGGAAATTTTTATTCCTCATAACCTCCATACTGACATTATATTTAAATTTTATGGAGAAAATCTATGATTTACGTAACAAAATTATAACGGAGCTGCCGGACTAAAACCCTTTTGAGATCATTCATTGAAAACGCCCAGAACGCCCATGATTATGGATTCCGAATAATCTTACGAACCTACAAATATTTTTATTCTTTTTTGTTTTTTATATTATATATATACAGGGTGGTTGTAGTTAGACTTCCCCTATAAACAGCCTCCTACAGCGCAAACGGGTGAGCGGAATGCAATGAAATTTGGTATATAGACTATACACGAGATGCGCTCACGGAATTTCGAAAAAGAAAATTAGTTCCAAAATGTCCACCAGATGACGCTTTTTCCAGAAAAAAGAACATTAAATTTAACACAATAAACGACCAAAACGGAATACAAAAACAATATTAACAATCCAGAACAGGTATTATGAGTAATAAAATGTAAAACCGGCTGTTTTGGCCGTTTATTGTGTTAAATTTCATGTTTTCCCGTAAAAAGCGCCATCTGGCGGACATTTTGGAACTAATTTTTTTTCGAAATTCCGTGAGCGCATATCGTGTATAGTCTATATATCAAATTTCATTGCATTCCGTTCAACCGATTGCGCTGTAGGATGCTGTTTATAGGGAATTTTAATTATAACCACCCTGTATATATGTCCACTAAAGCCCCTTGCCAAACACTTAATTTCGGAACGGCTGGTTGGTGCTACATTCATAAAAGCGGTGTCTAGGTATAGTAAAGTGGGCATGCGCTAATGAACGAAACCGCCTACGGCGCCACCTGATGGAAAACTGTGGAGTTAGCATCCCTATCTCGGAAACGGAAGATATAGTGAAAAAAGTGATATATAGAGTTGTAGCGCATCATCGATTTAGAACGAAAAAACACCTTGTGGACATAAGATGAGGGGTTCATCTTCCGGTCCCAGGCCCTTTTCAGGCCCATTTGTCGACGCAAGGAACCACCCGTGAAGCAAGCCCCGCGACGCGTCCCGAAGGTCGCCGCCAGACAAGCTCCAACAGAGCGGAACCCCGCGCCAACTCCGGTCAAACCGACACCGCTGCCCAGCGCACACGGTGACGGCTATTCCCAAGAAGAGACGAACGGCCGCTACGACAGTCCTCACCACCCAGCTAGAAAAACCAAGTGGTCCCTAAACTTGGTTACTCTAGCCGGTAGACCCCGCAAGCCATCGCAGGAACCAGACGCCTATAAAGACGCTGGGCCCACGGACTGAACCGAGGCTTCCCGACCCGAATTTAATTTACGGACAGGCCCCCAAGATCAGATACCATTTTCCGGCAGAGACATTTTTGTGGGCCAGCCGATAGGAAAGTTAGTGAGGAGCCCCTAGCTTGAAAACCAGGGAGGACGGGGAAAATCCCTCCGGCCGTAAAGCGACCCAGCTCCTGGCTTTTCGCCCAAACCACCCGGCTCAACCGACGGAACCCCTCGCGGATCACGCCGGGAGCCAGTTGGTCCAGACTAGGTGCCGTTAGCGACCCCAGGCGGGCACGGAAAGCTCCACCTAGACGGAATAGACTCCGCCTCGCTAGGGGGTTGGACGGAACGGAGTCCCGCCAGCCCCCACCGACTCGACTCCATCCTAGGACAGAGAAGCCAGTGGAGGCCGACAAAAGTCCGCCCGCCACTACCTTACCTCACGGCCGTCGAGGGTACCCAGGCCCGAAGACCCCTGACCACGTGCAGTGACCGACTGCTACCTTTGTTAGTGCGTTCGAAAGTTAGGTGGAGACACCTCTAGGTCCTCATCACCAGGCGAGGCAAACTTCGGTACCGCATAGACACGGAGGACCTGGATCGGACCAAGAGTTCACCTGAGGCACAATGAGCCGCCGCGTTACCGGCGAGCCTCCGGCCCGTTTCCCTGCGGGAATAGCGTTCGATGGTGGACCTGCCGGCCGACCCCCTCCCAAGGGTCACGGCACGACATGGAGCGACCAGAGCCATACTGGCCTCCCCACGCGACCGCTCCGTGGTCAACGGGGGCACCGCCAAACCCTACCTCCCTAAGGGTCGGCTCACAACTGCTCCAGCTGAGGTCCTCGGAGGGATGAGCCACCCAAGTCATAAAGTAACCTGGGCGCTGTCCGTAACCCTCGCCCTTCGGTTGCTCCGGGAGTCCTGCATGGCGTTCCCGCGAGCCCCGTCTTCACTAGCGAGCACCGAGGACTTTCCTCTACAAAGCCCTCACTCATACTTCAGGCTCCCTCTTAGTCAATAGGTGGATGGGGTCCTATCGCCTTAGCTAGTCTTTGCCCGGCGACACCGTCCGGCCCGTAGACCGGCACCGGGATCGACCTATGGAGCGTCGCTATCCGGCTTGGCCAGAGAACCCGGCTACCGGGGGTGCGTCCCTAGTTGCGGATCCCGAGGGACCTACGCACCCATGCACAACGTCCGTTAACCGTGGCCACCGTGCTCAACGCCTGTCGGAGATGAGCCTCTCGAGGAGGTGGCGAATCGTCCCCATCCGGCCCCCTCGCATTCGTACACAACGAACTCTGCCGAGCTTCCGGTCACCTCCCCCACTCAAGGGGTCGGGTCGGAACCACCCGGAGGGGCGGCCACCCTTGTGGACATAAGTGCAAAGAATAGAACGGTTAAAACGCGAATTTGTTTTTTCGAAATTATTATATTTCGGACAAAGCACGAAACCACAATGTAGCACAGTGGAAACGCTTGTGATTTTCAGTCAAAAGACATGAGGTTCCAACTCGGAGGATTGCATCCTTGTAGCGATTGTCTTAAAAATAGAGTACACAATATGTAGATGTAGATCATGTAAAATAGTGTCCTATCAACTAAACACAACTTGCGTTTGGTGTTTGACATTTACGCAGCATGTAACTACGTAAAATATTGGGTTTCCATGTTCATGCTCATGGTCACGGAGCGATTTTCCAAAGCTGAGTATTGTGAGATGGTTTTATTTTACGGTGAATGTGGATGCGAGGCACGAAAAGCAGCAAGGTTGTACAACGTTTCCGTGGAAGACCGCATCCTTCTCATCAAACCAATCTAAGTGTTGTAAAACGTTTAAGGAATGCAGGCAGCGTGACATTCAATTTGGATGTGGCAGACAGGTAAGTTTTTACAGCAAGTTCAACCAATTAGGTATTATCTTACGCCCTCGAATATCCGAAATGTAGAACAAGAGAGATCAGTGAACAGTAGGGTGTATCGATTTTTAACTTTTTTTTTGTTTCCAAATTCCAAGTTCATAAAAAGTTGCTACTAGACACCACAACTTACCACAAAAAATTTTGGATTTTTAAAAAAATGTTTAGGTCTCCCGCACAAGGCCTAAAGTTTAGAAATTTTACTTTAAAAGTAATTTTTTACAAAAATTAAAAAAAAAAAACCTAAAACATTTTTTTTCTAAATTGCAAGTTGAAATTCCACTAACAATAAGCACAAAAAACGATAGAAAATGTACTTCAAAAACTTAGCACAGAATTTAGGTCTCCCGCACAAGGCCTAAATGTCGTAAATTTCAGCCAATTTTTGAACATTTTTCAGTGCTTTGATATTTGTGTTGTTGCTGGTTTAAAAATTAAATGTAACTAAAGCCTCGTTAGGCTTGATTGGAATTGTTGAAATAAGTGAAATACTAAATCACATTTCAATACGTCAAGCGTCAACTTGAAGTGATGCGGTGGGGGAAGGCCAGACTGCTGCGCCGCGGTGACGCGACACCTATGAATCACAGCGCAGACTTGTCAGTAGTAGTCTGCCTGCGAGCTAGCCTTACGGTTGTGTTTTAGTGCGATAGCCTTGTTGTAAGAATCAATTGAGTGAGTGTTGCTGTTGTTCATTATGAGTAAAAAACCGCATCTAACTAGACAAACTACCGACAGGCCGGTTATCGGGCAACCTATTGATGTGAGTGAGTTTAATGTTCTGCCAACCAAGATGGATGTTTAGAAGTATTTTGAGTGGGTACGCATTGAAATGAAACAAGAGGGTATACATCAGCCGGCAAAGAATGTAATTGCGTTAAGAGTTGCTTTAAAACTTGAGGAAATATGGAAAAGAGCTTCAATTCCTGTTTGTGGCACCAAAAACACAATATTTATGGTTTTAAAACTGCATGAGCAGCTTGAGAAAATTAAAAAGTGTTCAGGGCACAAAAGGAAGTATCCTAACTCCTACAAAGATGCAGTAACAAGTTTTCAGTCAAAAACTGAAACTGCATTGTTTGATATTTGTACTTGCAAATGTGACCACAGCAACTGTATTTGCTCTATTGACAAAAAAGGCCCGGCACTAGAACACGAGCTTTGCTCAACCAACGTGGTCCTAGATTGATGTCAATTGCAGAGTGTGACAAAAACGAGACTAAAAAGCTTAAAAAGCGATTAGAAAGAAAATCTAGGTCACAAGCTTTAATGCAGGTAGTTGTAAAAAAGACTGAGGATGAAAACTTAAAATCTGTTGATAACATTGATTCTGGTGATAGTACAGATGATTCAATGTCTCACAGATCATGTCAAGATAGTGATTTTGAAATAAATGTACTTGATACGAGTCAAAAAAGTGTTTTAAGTGTAGAAGTAAAACAAGAACTGCCACAACGCTTGTCTTCGTTTTCACGAGCTTGCGACCACAGGGGCATTTCTAGTAGAGCTGGAGCTCAGTTAGCTACTGCCCTTTTGCGAGACTTAAATGTCGTTACTGCGGACAACCAAGAAGCAGTAATCGACAAAACAAAAGTAGCACGTGAAAGACTTAAGTCTCGTAAAGAAGTAAGCTCAACTCGAACCTCCGATCTGATGGCCATTTACTTTGATGGTCGTAAAGATGAAACCATAACAAAAGAAATTGTAGCTGGTAAAATTGTTCGAAAATCTTTAATGGAAGAACACATATCTATTGTTGAAGAACCCGGATCCAAGTATTTCGGTCATGCAACTCCCATAAATGGAACAGGAAAGGAAATAGTTACATCACTTGTAAAGTATTGTGAAGAAAAATCAGACGATCTTAAAAAACTAAAAGCTATTGGTTGTGATGGTACAGCAGCAAACACAGGCACTTCAAATGGAGTTATCACCGTATTTGAAAATAAAATACAACATCCACTGCAGGCAGTTGTGTCTCTACTACATTTGAATGAATTACCATTTAGAAAAATTATGGTTGCTCTTGATGGGCCAACTTCTGGACCAAACACATTTAGCGGGCCTATTGGTAAAAAACTTCTAAGCTGCCAAAATCTGGATGTTGTCCATTTTGTTGCAATTGAAAGCGATATACCAGAAGTTGATCTTAAAGAGTTGAGCACAGGCGAAAAGTATCTGTACGAAATATCGAAAGCCGTATCAATAGGTACATGTACAGAAGAGTTGGCCAGACGAAACCCCGGAAACATCTCGCACGCCAGGTGGCTTAACCTGGCAAATCGGATCCTTCGTTTGTATGTAGCCATGGATGATCTGACCTCTGAGCTGAGAATGCTTGCAGAGTTCATAATGAAAGTCTACATACCATCATGGTTCTCAATTAAGTGCAATCCCAAAATCCCGCAGGGTTCCATTTTTTTAAATGATTCATTTCAGAAATTACTTGGAAGACAAACTAAACCATGTCGTCCATGCAACGTTACAGAGAAACGCATTCATAGCTCACCCAGAGCATGTTTTAATAGCGATGTTATTTGATGAATGAAAACATGTTAGAGTCTTGGCTTATAAGAGAATCCAGAAAGCTCGTGAAACAGAAAAGAAAGTGGTAAGAATATTTAAACCCCCTCAGATCAATTTTAATGCTAAAGACTATATAGATATGATTGACTGGTAAACCTCTTCAGTAACCGAACCCCCTCTTGTTACCAATATGAGCCTAGAAGAGTTACAGTTAATTGCGGAAACGGGAAAAAGTGGAAGGGTTGAATTTACAATTCCTTCTCACACTCAAGCTGTGGAACGGATTGTGAAAGAAGTCACAGAAGCTTCAAAGCGAGTGCGTGGGATGATCGAAAGAGATGGTTTCATTCGTGCCAGACTGGAAGACCGTAAAGAGCTACCTACGTTCGAGACCAACAGCGAGTACAAAACCTCGGTGAAGGATTCAAATGTAAGTACGTGTTTTTTGTACTACTTTGATTTTTAATGTTTTTAAATAACATCTTTATCTTACTGTCTTCCACATAATATTTGAAATTAATTGGGGATCATTTTTGTAATTTTGTAGAAATCTGTAGGCCTACGTAAATACTGTATGTAACTTTCGTGTCAGGTTTTGAAGACAAAATGAAAGGACGAATATTTAAAACAAGTCAGTTAATTTGAAATAGAACAGGAAAACTGCGCTCATGTTCTATGAAAATGCATCAGCAACATTTTGTACTTATATACTACATTTTATTCCACGTTATAATAGTTTATACATTTGTAATAAACAATAGTAATCACAAATAACGATAGAGTTTAATTCAACACCTTTATCAAACAATTTACATCGTTAAACTATTTTTTTTATGGTATACAACATTTATATATTATTTATGTAGTATGTGTATATATATATATATATATATATATTTATATATATTTATATTGTGTCATTTTACGCCTCCTGTAACAAAAATACACTTAAGTCTGGTGTTTTTAACGAAAACAAAAATGGTTCATTTACACTAAAATTTACGAAAGTTTCGTCAAAATTAACAAACTTTAGACCTTGTGCGGGAGACCTAAATGTTGTGCTAAGTTTTTGAAATACATTTTCTATCGTTTTTTGTGCTTATTGTTAGTGGAAGTTTAACTTGCAATTTAGAAAAAAAGTGTTTTAGGTTTTTTTAAAAATTTTGTAAAAATTTACTTTTTAAGTAAAATTTCTAAACTTTAGGCCTTGTGCGGGAGACCTAAAAATTTTTTTAAAAATCCAAAATTTTTAGTGGTAAGTTGTGGTGTCTAGTAGCAACTTTTTATCAACTTCGAATTTGGAAACAAAAAAAAAGTTAAAATTCGATACACCCTTGTGAACAGTGTGGCCTCTCAAAATGTCAGGTTTGGAAAATCCTAAGCGAGTTAGGCGCTCATCGATACCGACCAATATCTCAACGGGTGTTTACTGGACTGGGATGCCTAGCGACGCTATTCATGGTGCAACATCGCCATGAACCAGAAACAGGTTCAGCCAACATTCTTAACTGGTATAATGTGGACGGATGAGACATGCTTTTCAAGGAAGGGCATGTACAATAGGCAGAGCATCCAATACCGCGCGCTGGAAATTCCCAGAATACGACGTTCGACATCAAATGCGGTTTAATAATAACGTGTGGTGTGCAATTTAAAATAACAAGATGATCGGTGTACTATTTTAAGATATCTTTATATAGATAAGATTTCTAACGGGCGCACGATATTTACAACTGGTACAGATTGTAATATCGAATTTTGTGGAGAACCTGCCGTTGTTTAATCTTCGGAATCGATGGTTTTGGAGGATTAAATTATAAGTAAGATTTAAATAAGCAGCAGAGATTAAATTATGTTAAACAGTGGATGCGTTATTGTAAGTCCCTAAACTTAGAGGTTGAAAAGCTCTAAAGTAGAAATCCTGAAATGCAAATAGCTAACTAACGAAATAAAAGTAAAGGGGTGAAGTAAATACAAGTAAAGTTAAAATCAAATTAACATTTATTTAAATAAGATAAAACAAAAAATAAACTTTAACATTTAATAAAAACACAATTCTCAAATATACTATTTCACTATTGCGGAATGTATTCATTAACTTTAAATTCACAAACAAATAAGATATAAAATATAACTGACGTCATGGCTATTGTGAATAGGCATCAAACATTCTGTGGTTTGCAATGGTCCAGAGAAAAACTTTAATCCAAAACAAGTTCTTAATCAAAATAAAATATGGTTGAAATGAGCTTGACATACGGTGAAACCTAAACTATTGTAAAACACTTCTTTTTGAAGACATCATTATCCGGGCAGAAACATAACCAAGTTTATCTCACTTCATAACAAGGAACATCGTGACTGCAAACACTATGCCTCTTCAATAAATGATGATAGCTGGAATGAGTCTACTACCAGGGCATTTAATGAATTTCCGCTAGTTTTAACAATAACAAATGAATGACTTGAATATGAAACATGGACGTAGTTGAAATAAACTGCTAATGATTACGTTGACGGTGAACATTGTATCGGCAGGAGAAACTCAAATATATATAGATTAGTCACAACACATTAAACTTGAAATAGAAATCATACTCTGACGAACGTACAATAAACTTAAAAGGGATAGTCCATTTAACACCATAATGTAAAATAAGATGACATTACTAGACACACGAAGAAAGCAAAGTAAAACATTGAGGACAACACTTAGCTAGGAACATTTATGCAGACGACACAAGCACATTCAGGTACAAACACTTAGGTCGGAACATTTAGGTACTGAATGAAGAAAACGTAAAAGTATATATACTACCGATTTAACAGATACGAGCCTATTATGCAATAGAAATAAACACGTGAACTTAAACAAGACCGGAAAATTATAAAAACAGAATAACAGAAATAAAGCAAGTTAAGTAAAGACAATTATTTATGTTATGTATTAATTTAATAAAGTGTATATTAAATAAAGATTTAAAAAATAAGTAGAGAAACTCAATAGCAGGTAAACAAACCTGTTAAACTGAAAGTAAGTATAACTGGTAAAGATATATAAAGATAGTAAAAGTTATAAAATAAATAGGCTTATTTCATGAAAGATAAATAATATTAATAAAGTAAATAAAAGATAGTAAAAGATATAGAAAAGGAGATACTGCAGGAAAGTTATAAGACAGAGATGACTGTATTACTATCAGGTTTCAACATTACGGCGTACCTACTCACAAGACATCTCCAGCTAAGCAGTACTTCGTCGGGGAATTGGAACCAAATAATTGGGTATGGCGGTTTTGAAGATTGGCCATCACGTTCACCTGACCTGACTCCACTGGACTTCTTCCTGTGGAGATACCTGAAACAGAAGGTCTATGCGACCCCTCCACAAACATCACAAGACTTTAAACGACGCATTACGGATGCTTTTGCCAACGTGTCACCCTCTATGCTTCAACGTGTGCATCGTGAAATTCAAACAAGGATCCAAATGTGCATTGCAGCTGACGGTGAGATGTTTGAACATCTCGAATAAAGGTATACTTTTATAAATAGTTGTTTTTTCTATCTAAGATCGTTTGTGACGTCACAGTTTAGTAAATCACGAAAAAACCAATTCGCGTTTTAACCGTTCTTTTCTTCTCATTAATGTCTACAAGGTGTCTTATCGTCCTAAATCGATGATGCTCTCCAACTTTGTTAATCACTTTTTCCCTAACTATTTCCGTTTTCGAGACAGGAATGCTAACTCTGCAGTTTGCCACCAGATGACGCCGTAGGCGGTTTCATTTAGTAGCGCTTGGCTACTTTACTGTACCTAGACGTATCTTTTATGAATATAGCAACAGCCGATACGAAGTATAGAGGGTGGCAAGGCGCTTTAGTAGGCATACTGTGTATGTATATATATATTCGGCGCCTCAGAGCAACAATAGGACATCTAGTAATAATCGAAAATGAGATGTCTGGCTTACTGCTATGAATAACTGTGTCTGCATCTAGTGAAGCAGTAGCGAATTTTTATAATACACATCTGACTGAGATATAGTATTAAACATAACTTCGTGTTTCAGAAGTTGTTCCACTAGATCCAAACACAGTTTACCATAGCAATAAGTCAGACATGTGATTTTTTATTCTTACTAGATGTCCTACTGTCCTGAGGTGACGATAAACCTCTCTGAAAAGAGCTTTTTTACGTCATGGCTTTCGCCACTTTCTTTTACTTAGTTGCATTGTCCCTGGTTGTTTGGAACTGAAATTGGGCAAACATTAATTAGGTACTTTAGCTTTTATCAATGTTACTTTTATTTTTCATAAGTATTTTATATAACTACAGCTATAATTTCTTAATTCTGGCCTCATTTATTTATTTTAATATCAAATTATTCAAAGAGAATCTTTATGTTTCCTCACACTTTATATTTATAATTTATTTTAATTGTTCACTACCTCCTATTTTGATTACTATAATGTCCATTAAATATTTTAATTTCTATATGTACTCTTAAAACTACTGAGCTACTATTACCCAATGGTTAACACAATAGCAAGACAAATAACCTTTTAATACCTGATGCGTTTTGGTAGAAATTAAAAGTCTTGATTTTTAACTCTAATTAATAGCATTATAATCGATTGAAAATTAATAATTTAAATTTTCTCCGATGTCAGGTTACGTCATGGGGGGATCCACACAATTGTGTGGGTGCAAAGTTGGCTTTAAACCTTTATGTACTGAATTATGAATTCGTGGAAATTTTATCTTCTGAATCCTTTTCCGTTTATTGATTAAACTACACTAGAAGATTTACATAATCATTTAATAAATTTTACAAGGATTTTAGAAGGATTGAAGGATTTAGAATGATTAATTAAATTTGAATTGATAGGCAGTTTGTGCAATATTTATAATCCCACTTAAATCTTTTTTCCCCCATAATATTTTGTAGAAAATAGGAATTGTACAGATATAATGTTCTTTCAATAGAAATATAGAAATACTTCAGAATTGAACCCCCCCCCCCCCCACACACACACACACAACGCCAAAAAAGCTAAAAAAATGCGAAGGCAAAAGAAATCTTCCTTTTAAAAATATTTTTTTGCACAACTAATAATGCTTTTGGAAAAAGATAATGTATCTTTAAATCGTTCTACACTGTATTACAATTGATCGATGTATTAAATGAATTTTATAACAAGTTAGTTTAATGGTGCTAATAAGTATCGTCAGTAGATAAAGGGTTAAATCACAGAAAAATGGGAAATTGTTTTTTTCTTTTTCCTTAGCACCACCTACAGAATTGTGTAGTCCAGCGTTTAAAGTGTTAATCCATAGAGCGAGAGCGAATTTGGAATCTGTAAACTCCTTCATGCTGCTACATTGGTCATAGTTGAATATTTAACGAAAAAGAAAAAAAAAGTTTTGAATATATTTATGATACAGAAAGGGAAATCACACTTCTTCCCTTATTACCTTTTCGAAAAAAAAAAAATGAAAACAAGTTAACTTCTTAGAACTTTAAAATTCCTTTTCTTGACAAATAAACAGCTAATTAATTAAAAACGATCAAGATAATTAATTGATTTCAAAACAAAATCTTGATTTGCTGTCAGATGTTTATATTTTAAAAGTAAATCTACATACATTCTATCTTTTAAAATAAAACTTATTTTCTTACAGCTATTCTGAAATAAAATGAAATTTTACTCCATAAAAACATATTTAAATTTAAATCTTTATGGAAAATTATCTTATAATTTTTTTTTAATTATTTTTATAGAATAAATTTTATATTTCAATTCAGAATATTCATCAAATAAAATTTCCGAATTTTTTTTCAGTAAAATTTACTTTTTTTTTTAACGTAAGAAAATTGTTGATTTTTACTTTTAAAAGTAATCAAAGAATTCTTACTTAAATAAGAAATCAGGACTTAACTTGTCTCTCTCAAATGCGAAGTAAGTCAACACTTTTTTCCCGCTAAATATCAATTTGCTTTTTCATTTTTCTTTAAAAAAAGGGGGATTAATAAATAGACTCTCCTTATTTTTATTTCTTTTTGTTGAGAAAACCTTCTAGAAATATTTGTAATTCTTATCTACATCCCATCGCTGTTAGTAATAAAAAATGTTTGAAAATTATTATTGAACGTAGTTGTATTTTAAAAGAAATATTGAATTCGGCGCTTATTTATTTTTAATTCTGAAAACCTGTGTTTCATATTTTGAGTCTAAATATTTAATGTTAATATATGTAAAATATTATAAATCACATTTTTACAATACGGAAATATTAAAAAAAAAATCCTAATTATATTTTGTTTTTGAGACCAGATATTAACATTTAAATGAACAGAAATGACTTTTTAATCTTTAATTTATTTTGAAAAGTGTTTTTACAACGGTTTGCGCTGTAAATAAGATATAGCTGTATATTGTTACTACTTTAGCATAGTTATTAAATTTTTAAGAAAAAAACATATACACAGTTAGCTTTTGAATTCAAATATGTAGTCAATGAATAACGTAAGTTTGGTATACGGGATTGTTTTAAGAATTATGGGCTAATATCTGAAATCTCAAAAACGCTTTAGAAATATTCCCTGCATTACAAATAAAATATACATATGCATACTATTCATAATTAACGAATCTGAGCAATTTCTATCAAATTTAGTTATATATGGGAAAACAAGATTATTGGGAAATTTTATTTTTAAGAGCTTTTAATAGACTAATTTATGTATGATTGTCGTATTCGAGACAAGTTAAATTTTTGCAATAAATAAATTCATAATATACATTAATCTGATCCAACTGCTGTGTTACGTATACGTGTGGATCATGTTTGTCGTCATAAGTTACGCTAATATTCGAGCCATACGCAATTAGAATTCAGTGGAGTTTGGTTGGAGTTTTCTATGCATATTTGTCAATTATGTGAAATTAGGGGTATTACTCTTGATTAAATTAAACTAATTAATTGTAAATGCGATTTAAGTAACAGATATAAAAATGCGGTAGGGGGGGGGGGGTGGCGAACAATTCCACTTTAAGCTTCCGATTTTACATAACTCTCCTTCTAATTTGTCGAATTGGGAGGAATATTTTGTTAACGTGTTCTTTATCATATCCTAAAGTGTTTGTACATGTTTGAATGGACGTTTTGAAGCATAAATTGTAGCTCTCAACAAAAATCCATTAAAAAAATAACAACAGGAATTGAAGTGAGTATTTTTTTTTCTTTTAACTGAGCCACATAAAACATTTTCATACTCTGTATATATTAGCAAATAATTCTTAAAAATAACTTTTTTAAAAGCATAAGATTGTATAACAGCTTTAGAATACAAAGTGTAGGAATATGTACCTCTCTCCCACGCATAAAAACCTTTTTATCACCCACAATATCAGAATGAACATTTTCAAAGTACTTTCCACCTAGATCCCATCAAGACCAGAGGATGTATGCTTCACATCGTTCACTCATGAATTGACGACCACATTGATTAACTATCAGGTGTGTCGACTCTTCCTTTATCCGGCCGAAGATATCATTTGCCGATGTTATGGGCGTGTGGTGTACAATTGAATTTGCACGGAAGTATCGCCACAGAAAAAAATACAGGTGGGTAATGAGGTTGAAAAAATACGTTAGCCATGTCACTTGCTCGTACATGTCGATAGAGCAATGAGGATGAGTCCTATCGATTTAGCCAAACAGAATTCTGAAAAAAACTTACAATTTCCTTCTCATTATGTATCCAGATATGTCGTCGTATAGCTTATGGATCTTTAATCATCAAATGTTGCTAAATATAAATCTAGAAATACGATAGGTGCAATTATGGAAATGCATGTTAATACTAGCAAAAATGTTTATTTTACAGCGCTGTTGGCTCGCAAAGTCACGGTTATCATCCCACAAATGTGCACCTTCGGGAAATTCAGGATACACGTTCGTGTAAAAAGCCACCTCGTCTATGAATAGAATCTACTGTGGAAGTTCCAGTTGTAGGAAAATTTCAGGCAAATACCAACCTTTGAAATCGACACATTGTGGATAATTGTTATTGTATAATGGCTGAACACTTGACACGTTGTAGGAGTGTAAAGTGACCTTGTACAATATGCATATAGTCAAGTGCAATAACTTTGATACTTTTTCTCTCGTTCTTCTAAATTTTACACAGCACCGCTTCTTTAACAGCATGTAACGGTGTAGAACGTCCCACGCTTATGTGAATACATACATGGAAAAACCTGCGTTTTACACCTGCAGTTCATTTGTCCAAAATATAGATTACTTTGTTGACATCTATTCTGGAAGTGTTGTTGGTACATTAATGTCGCTACTTGTCCATTTCCAAAACAGAAAGATAAGCGTAAAACACATCTGCTAATTCTATGTTAGTGAACGCATGCATCCTTATCCTAGAACGTCTTCTCCTGAAATGACCCCACTTCTAACTCTCGAATACGCTTTCAAGAATGGCTTTCAATCTGTTGCTGCTCGCGTTTCCGAACTCAACTTCATATTTAAACTTAATACCTTCATAGTCCGACAAGCCATCACGTTAAGTTTTTAAAACTCATTTTGGAAGACCCTGTATACATTTGTAATTACAAACTTGCTGAAATTTGGTGTAAATACAGGAAAGCATACCGTTAATTAAACGAATTTGTTATATTAAATTCTAGAATTAGGAGAAAGAGTAACTATATATTATTAGAAAATATTATTTCATTTGACGCATATATTATTATACTTACAATAAGACTACAAATCTACCAACCACAATATTAGACAAATAAACCTTTATCTAAATAACAGATAGCCAGAAACTGTTATATGCTATTCAGATATTTATGTATGTTTATCGATAACAAATGGATTATTAATTGCAAATGATATAATGTGTCAGGACTAATGACACCATATTTTTCATAGCGTTCTTCCTTATCAGTATTCATTGTAGATGAAAGTATACTTTATATATCACAACAGACTTTAGAATAGATTGAATTTAAAAATTTTAAAATATACATTTTATAATAGTTTGTTTTGTAAATATGAAAAATTTATAATACTATGTACTACAATGACTTGATTCTAAAAAAAAAAAAAAAAAATAATAATAATACCATAAATTTCTTTAAATTCCTAGTACTTCCAAGCAATTTGTTCAAAAATGTAGTAAAGTATAAAAATACATTAATGATGTTTCGGTTATTACATATATATGTATATATATATATATATATTAGGGTGGTCCTTAAAAAATAAACTTTTAAATTTTCTATGGGGCACCCACCTATTTTGTTCTATGTATAAAATAAAGACTTCCACAAAAACTTCAAAATTTTAAAGCATTTTTTAAGGGTCGCTACCAAGGTTTGAATATTTAAAAAAAATTGAAAATTGACATATTTTGTAATATAATAATACATTATTAATACAAATCCATAGTCATTGCCAAATTGAATCATTGTATGATATTAGGCTGTAAAGACTGTCATTTGTTTCAAGTTTCAACATATTTACGCAGTCTATTGTCAAAACACAGACAGGAGTAATTCATGTCTACACTTTATTTCACCTCAACTTGGCATCTTTGTGAATGGTAGAGAATCTAACATTCCGCCTTGAAATAGTTCTCCGTTATTTTTTAATCTTAAATAGATATAATGCGTAAAAATGTGTAAGATAATGTTTATAAATTATAGAAGTTGATTTTTTGATATTCGTAAAATGTAGTACTAAATGGATATATTCGTATCAGAAGCCGAGCAATCAGAGCCCAAAACTTAAAAAAGGAGTTTACGGCAAGCATTCTTTTGACTGTTCACTAGGATTGCAAAATTTTAGAAGACATTTCAGGATCTGCAACTGCAGACAGATTACCCATTATCGTTTCAGGTAAAGGTCTTGACAGTTACTTGTTGATCCAAAACTTCAACCAGGAACAGGTGACGCAATAGCTTCTGCTGTTAACGAAATATTGGTGTCGTGGGGAGTATTGAGCAAGTAAAATGTATAAGTTTTGATATAACCTTTGTCAATACCGGATTATCGAGAGAAGCTTGTGTTCTTCTGGAACAGAATATGAACAAAGAAAGGATTTGGATTGCCATCATCACATCCTTGAAATATTGTTTTTGTTCTTTATCTTTTGTATGAAGTTTATTGTATTACTCCATGAGTGCTACCCCACTTTTGGCAACATCATTAAGAACTTTGACTGAAGTTACCAGTGCCTTACATATCTTGTAGGATTCATTTGCATTCCAATTTGTCACATCTGTTTCAAAAAATTCTGAAGGTAAATCCATAATTTAAAAAAAAAAACGTCAGAGTGCTGCTTGTTAGAAAATCTTGCAAATCATTTTGGAGAATGACATCAGGATCAGCAGGTGTACGTTTCAAGGGTTCATAATTTTCTTCATTTTTCAAAGTATGCACCATTTTTCTTTTACTTTCAAAAAAGAAATTATTATTGAAAAATGAAAAAGCAACTAGTTCTTCTGTGAAATACAGAAATGTTCTAGGAACTTCTTCAAAGCACACAAAGAAATGATTTCATTTACATTTTCGTCTTTTTTCAAGTTCTTCAGGAGCAGTAAATCATTGGGCCTGATACCAGCTGTGAATGTAGATTTTCACCACAAAAGAACAAACTTGACGAACACCAGATTATTCTTGCTTATAGAGTTTAATCTGATCTCTAAATAAATAAATCTTGAGCGAGTACATGGCCTTCACCATCCATGGAACCCGAAACAATCCACCTGGGGCTCTAATGTAAACACCTCTTTCAGGTACTCCTCCTAAGAAAATGATGACAAGCTCTATCAGTTCCTTGTAATCGGCCCTTGGTTGAAAAATCATTAAGATGATTTTGAGCAAATTCGGTAATTTCTGACGCATTATGTGTTATTTTTTTTCATTGATTACATTGTCAGTTCTGGGAGTCTGAAATATGCCATAATCGATAGATATCCACGGAATTTTAAATACTTTGAATAACAGTATGTCTGGTCCGCTTGAAACTATGAGAGACTTAGCAACAACTTCCTCAAGCATAATTTCAAGGATGTGATGATGGCAAGCCAAATAATTTCTCTGTTCATATTCTAATCGAGATGAGCACAAGCTTCAACTGATAATCGGGTATTAACAAAGGTCATTTCAAAAGTCATATATTTTACTTGCTTGTAAATCCTACAACTCCAATGTTTCGTTAACAGCAGAAGCTATTGACTCACCTGTTCTTGATTGAAGTCTTGGAACAGCTATTTAAATGGTCAGTACCTTTAGCTGAAACAATAATGGGTAATCTGTCTACTGTTTCAGATCCTGAATTTTGCAATCCCAGTGAACAGTCAAAGGAACGCTTGCCAAAAACTCTTCTTTTAAGTTTTGTGCTCTACTTTTGATACGAATATGGCCATTCAGTATGACATTTTACGAGTATAAAAAAATCAAATTCTATAATTTATAAACATTATCTTATAAATTCCTACGCATTTTAACTATTTAAGATTAAAAAATAACGGAGAACTATTTTTCAAGGCAGAATGTTAGATTCTCCGCCTTTCACAATGCTGCCAAGTTGAGGTGAAATAGAGTGTAGACATGAAATACCCCTGCCTGTGTTTCGACAATAGACTGTGTAATTATGTTGAAACTTGAAACAAATCACAGTCTTTACAGCCTAATATCATACCATGATTCAATTTCGCAATGACTATGGATTTGTATTAATAATATATTATTAGATTACAAAATATGTCAATTTTTAATTTTTTTTAAATATTCAAACCTTGGTAGCGACTCTTAAAAAATATTTTTAAATTTTTAAATTTTTGTGGAAGTCTTTATTTTATACATAAAACAAAATAGGAGGGTGCCCCATAGAAAATTTAAAAGTTTATTTTTTAAGGACCACCCTAATATATATATATATATATATACTAGGGGGCTCCGCCCTTTGCAAGCTACTCTTGCCAACCCCCTGTTCAGACACCGCAGAATCTAAAAACACGCTAATCTGATCGGTTTTAAAATTATTATAGAAAATGGAATTATACTGAAAAAAAGCTGCGCAGATCTCCCTGTAGAACGGGTTTCCATTCAATTTTCTTTGATTTCAAAAATTTAAGGCTGAATCAGTTGCTGTTAAGACATCCAATGGGTGTTTTCGTGTTTGATTAAAGAGGATCAGTTAAACATTTGAAAAGCAGCTAAAATAAAATGAATTAAGTGTACAGAGTCTTTGTCTTCCGGTATTTTAAAACAATTTCTATAACAATAGCCTAAGTCATGTGACTATCATCCACAGATCCGGGCGAACCATTTCGTTTTTTATATTCCTGGTGTCATTTTGGTATATTAATGTTAGCCAGGTACAGTTGATAAGTCGTCAAATATTATTCTATCGCCATCATTTCATCTATATTATAATAGTCCAAGTCATGTAACTGTCATAAAAAAATACACTCTGATCCCTTCGCTTTTCATATGAAAGTTTGTCCCTGATATCATATACGGCCCCATATTGGCGCGATTTTTTTCCGACGCTAATTTAGCGAAAACATAAAGAGCATAAACAACAACATAAGGCTTACCAAATCAAGCAAAATAACGATACTGTGGTGCCAGTTATGTACCCGTTGCGTATATGACATTGGCGTCAGAAAAAAATCGCGCCAATATGGGTCCGTATATGACATCTGTGCCGAAAGTTTTCCCTTTTGATTAAAAAATAAAATTTCATTTTCGAATAAAACTACATAAAAGTTTCAATGGTCGCAAAGAATTCTTGGTACTGTTACGCTAGCCGGGTGCAAAAAATCGCCAATAGCTATTTTTCAACTCGAAAGTTAGCCTTTTTTTTGTTTCGTGTGGTAAATTAGAACATTGCTTTGAAGTTGAAATTAAATGTCATCGTTTGTTACATCATTTAATATTTGGCCAGATGTCATATACGCACCAGGTTTGGCGTGAATTTTTAACGAAAATTTGGCGAAAACCTCGTTTTCGAATGCAGTTACATATGAATTTTTCGTACTACAAAGTTATCCCGTCGACCAAAAATCTATCACCAAACTATAATCCTTCTCCTAGATTAAATGCCAATAATGGCTGATCGTTCATGTCACATTCTCTTGACTTTAAGCAAGATACACTTCTTTACGTCATCAAGTGATTTTTATTTCGACGTTTTATTTGTATATTTATTAATGTTATACTATATTCTTTGTTCATTCGTTATTTAAAATAAAAATTATGTCAATTTGTATAATTTGGCGAGTGGTTTGGCGATTTATATAATTTGGCGAAATGTGTCGACGGAATAACTAAAAAGTACCATATTTTTTAATTATTATATATTATTTTTAAAGGAAAATAACCAAAAGCATAATTAACTATATAACAAAACAATTTATGTAATTAAAAAAAAAGAAAATAAAGTAAATAAACATTTATTATAAAATAAACAACAATAGCCGGGCTACCATGTCAACCAAAATAATGCCATAAAAAGGCGCTAATTAGGTACCCCGGTGCGTATATGACATCTGCGCCTAATATTTTTCTTTTCATTTCGTTTAAAAAAAAATACAGAAATGAAAGCCATTTATTTTAAATGTTTCAGTTTGTATTAAATAAAATGATAATGAAATACAAATTGAATTATGAAGAAAAGTAACATGATACATTTCTTAGCATACATTTAAGGGAGGCCAAACTTCTCGCCAAATTAGTTTAAAATAGTAACCTTTTCTAAAATCTGAAAAAAAATATGTGTTATTATTAAAATTTGTGTTGCCATCATTAGAGAAAAGTATATAAAATTAGAAAAAAATTAATATTTCAAAAACTAATTCGAATTTAAAAATTCTAATACCAGTTTTGAGATCTGCAGATCAATACGGATTTTTGGTGTTAATTTCATCGCAAATTATTCCGTATTTTAGGAGAAATAGCTGTGAAACATAATCAGTTGTTTAATCAGTCGTTTCATAGAATCGTTGCATAAATTCGTTTCAATTCAGTCGTTTCATAATATCTGTTTCATTAGGATTTTATATATATAGGGTAGATATATATACATATATAAAAATTGTCCTATAAGGAGTTTTAACAGTGTTCTGTTATATGTCTCCTAATTTTAACCCCCCACCCCACCCCAGGAAAATTAGAAAACGTTAATAATAATGATTAATTTAATGACGATTTTTAAAATCATATTTTTACTATTTTCCCTATAGTCCCTCCGCTTCCAATTAAAGACACTAAGTTATTACTTTTATTTTTATCAGTTATAGAACGGCGATGAATATTTCAGAAGGACGACAATTATTTCATTATTCTGTCATTTTATCAAATTCGCTTTCTCCCACACTTAACTTTACCACAAAAATTGTTTCTGGTAATAAAGAAACAAATAAAAGTATAAATGAATTATCTTTAACAGCTGCACACATTTATCATGTATCCTAGTTTCGTAACTTAACGTCGCACCTTAAATCTCATGTAACACCTAAGGCTGTCTCTTCAGCATTTTTGCTTTTTTCGTATTTATTTCTGTTCCTTATCATCGCACACACTTCGACCATTAAGTACGACCATTCGTTTCACAGATGCTTTTTTAGTAATGTTAATCTGCTATCAGATTCACCAACTTTTCGAGCAATATTTGAGCCAACTCTTGATTTCCTCCAAATTTTCGCGAAATATTCTCTCAACACCCTTAAGGTGATAGCAAAACAGCAATACCCCAAATTTTTATCCACAGCTCTAAAAAAGTCTGCGCTAGCCGCGAATTTCCCCTACAGCATTCATCATTTCAGCCAATCAGAGATAAGCGATTGATACGAATAGATGAAAAATATTAACCGCTTATACTAGTAGTACAGGATTTCCTCCAACTGTAGCAATGATAATTGTAACCAGTTTTTCCCTTTGAACGGGGAAAAAAAGTTGGGGTTAAAATAGGCAGAAAAAGTGGTTGCTCGAATAGTTGGTGAATCTGATAGCAGCTTAATGAATTCAATGTGGGTCACTCCTGACGACAAGAATTTCCACATAAACTCCTGTATACGGTAATTAACCACTCTAAAAAAGCATTGTAATTCATAGTGCCAAATTCGTTGTCTACCATCGCATTAACGCCAAATTTTTGTGAAGTGATTTTACCCCCGCCAATTGGTGTAGTCTGTATTCAAGTTTCACATCAGTTCACTCTTGACTCGCTTGTGATAAACATGCAAAAACAGCGCTTCGGCGCTATTGTAATATCCCACTGCTCTCGTACCTTTCACTGCCTATTTGAATTATTTTAATAAATTGTCTTTCCTTGTAAATTGTTAGAGTTTCCCTTTAATCCCTTAACTGACTTGGATATTATGTAGCAACACACTGTGTGGCAAACAAAACCGTTACATGCATGTACAAACTTATAAAAATAAAATGTAATTGATATTGATGTGTTTCCGCATATTCCAAAATATTGTTGTCCTGGTTATCTATGAATAATTTGCATTAATAAAAGAATTTTTAAATATTTTTAAATTATTTTAAAATATTTTAAAATAACCACAATACTTTACAAAATGTTATAATTACACAATAAATAATTTGGTTACTGAAATTACTTAAAGTTATAAGAAAGAAAATTTAAGTATTTTTCAATCTGACTTTGTAATTTATTATTTTATATATTTCAAATATTAAAATACCACTTATCTGTTTACATAAATCTGTTAACACTAATATTGATTGTTTATGTTATATTTAAATGTCCAGCCACCGGTGACAGTGTAAAATATGATGTAAAACAAAAGAAAATTATATTTTTAAGTAATTACTGAAAATTTATTTAAAATTTGCTTAACTTTTATTTATTACAGAACTATACCATTAATCCATTTTGCAACGCTGCCTAAACGGAAATTTCAGTATCAATCACTTATCACTGACGTGGCACTCAATGTGCTAATAAGGCAGCAGCTGTAAGAAGTTCGAAATTTCATACTTTCTTCGCTAAGGTCAGTACAAAAAGGTAGCATGAAATTTTGGACTCAGTAAAGGTTTTTACAGCACATAATTTTCTAAATTTGTGCAAAGGTAAAGGGCAGAGTTGGTGTCTACGGAACGGATTTAACATAATTTTGAAACAAAAATTCGAATGAATTGGAAAAGTACTTAATAATTGCTGCTTGGTAAGCCTTTAGCAGTGTTTGATAGAACGAATTTCTTCTTCATGTTTCAGATTAAATTCTTCGCCGTAGAGCTCGAAAAGTACGAACTCTGTAACTATAGTATATTGTTTTACTGCCATATATCAGTTGCGATCGACGCAAAGTGTTTTCTTTGATGACAAACTTTTTATTAACAAAGCACCAGCAGCAAGAAGTTCGAAATACCCTCCTTGATCGGCTAAGGTGAGTAGAAACAAACAGCATGAGTTCCATAAAATTAGTAAACATCATTAAATTTAAAAAAAAATCAGGTATTTTTCTCAAAACAAAGATAATTGACAACTTATTAGAGAATGTGGGATCTAGTTATGGGTAAGCAAGGGTAGTTTGTAGGGTGAATAGCCCCTGGTATTTTAATAATAGAATAAAAAAATTAGATATATAGGGTAATTTAGAATGTGTTCTGACTACTAAAATTTCTTAAACAACGAATATACGTTGAATAACAACAACAACAAAAAAATACAAATGAAGTATAGCTTTCAGATATGTCATTTATTCTGCGTGAGGCGGTGTACATACAAAAATATTTATTTTATTTTCCTCCTCCTTTCCTTTATATTTTTTCATTTAAGAAAATTTTGTCCTATTTCAAGAAATAATTATAAAAGTTTCAAACTTTTATGACCAAAACTTACTGAGGTACTTTGAACTTATTAATATATTACACTTTAAAATATGTTTCCTTTTAAATAACTAATAAACATGGAAAAATATTTAAATAAACTTGCGTATAACTTATTAAAAAAGAATTGATACATCAAGTGGTTTTCTGGAAAATAACTGAAAAAAAGCTTTTAATTATTTCTAAAAATTGTGATTTTATATTAAGCATTTCTTAGAAACTTCATATCAAATCTCAACTAAACTTTTTTTTTTCAACTTACAAAATTCTAATAACAATATATATATATATATATATTCTTTCTTTTACATTATAGTTCTGTTTTTTCATAGAAAATACATTGACTGAAATAAATCACAATTTTGTACTTTTAATCTTTTGAAAATGTTTAATATAAAGTTGAAGAAAAAGAAATGTAATGAAACTCATGTTATTAATTTTTCATCTATGATTTTCTCTCCTTGGTTTCTTTTCTTCAAACTATTTCAATTTTATCCCAGTCTATTTTCTAGTTATATACTTTTCTCATGTTTCTTATTTTTCAGGACATTTTATGTTGTTTGGTAAACTATATAGTACAATCTTGTGCATATATAAATATGTATGTTTTATATTAGACGTTGTATTTTATATTAGATTTCATTGTATGACTTAATGGTTTAAATCTAATGATTTATAATACAGAAATATGTGATCTGTTGTTTAAAAATTCTTTTAAACTATGTTATAATATCACATTTCATGCTAGTGTGTGCCGCTACTATATGAAAAATAGCTGTCTTTTATAAGAAGTAAAAGAAAGTCAAGAAGAAGAAATGAAGAACACTCTTCAGTCGGTCTTTTTATCGCACATATAAATTATCTTCTCCTAACGCATGTGCCCTCTCAAATACAATAGAGAACTACCATGTAACTTGCGTTAAATGTTTCTATACCATCATAGTAGAAGTGCAGTCTAAAAAAAAAAAAAAAAAATCTGTAATTCTATAAATGTAAAGTTACACAGATCTGTATGCTTTCAAAAATTTTATCTGTACACTTTACACAAAAAAAAAAAAAAAAAAAAAAAAAAACCTAAATGTAAATCTACAAAACTAATTTTTGTAAGGCTACAGAAATCTGTAACTTTACAAAATAATCTACCAAAATTATAGTGATATTACTATAATTTTATTTGTAACCCGGGTTGCAGTTACATATAAAATTCTAAGTATCCCATATTCCTAAAAAAATTCTTAGTAACCTTACAGATATTGTGATTTACGATGCAAAACTGTATCTGTTGCATGGATTTTCGTTGTTGCCGTTGAATAAAATGTTACAGGAATCCCAGTTTCCTAAAAAAATTTAGTAACTTTACAGATTTATTTTTACAGTGTAAGAAGATATCTCTATTTTTTCTCCATTTCAATTTTTACAAGCAAAGTTGAAATTGGTGGAAAAGTCTCTACAACGATACCTAATGTCAGTTCATTTTTACTTTTTCCCATTTTTCCAAATCTCATGACTAAAATGTATAACATAATTAAACTGCAAATTGATATGTAATATTCAAATATTAAGTGAAAAAATTTTCTTATTTTACATTTTATGTATGCGGGGGGAGAAGGAAGGTGGCGCCAGAAAAAAAGACCGATCGCGACTTTTTTCGTAAAACGTTAATAATGTTCTGAAAAAAGACGCGACTGCTCTCGGCTTAACATAATACAACTTTCTCATTACAGTCGAAGATAACTTAGACTGATATATAAAAAAAGAAAAACTTAGAGAAAATCATTGTAGTGGATATCATTGCAAACAATTGTTACTCTAGTTATCTGCAACGCACAAGAGACACTTTTCAAAATATTTTTCGTGTTTTTCAGTTTGAAAAAGTTTTGCGTTTTGTTCGATAAATTGAATTTCAAATGATCTTAATCATTAAGCGTATGCATATTAGCATATACATTTAAATAGTAGTAAGAAATGTGTAGAAGTATGCAGGATAACATTTTAGACAAGAAAAATGCTCAAATTGAGTAAAATTGATATTAAAAGAATTCGGCAACATTTAATCCTAAAACAATAATTTATTATTTATTTATTTTTCTGGTTATAAAAGGGACTATTATTGTGTGTAACTGTGTGTGTGTTATTGTGTGTAATTTTAGACGCAGAAATAGTCTAAATATTAAAATTCCATAATTAAAAAAAATATATATATAAACACTGATTTAAATGGTTTCGAATTGAGCGCATCACACTGTAAAAAAAAAATCTATAAAGTTACTAAGAGTTTTCTATGAAACTGGGATGCATAGAACTTTGTATGTAACGGCAACAGCAACCATTCATGTAACAGATACGCGATTGCACTGTAAGTCAAAAAATCTGCAAGGTTACTAAGAATTTTTTAGGAAAATGGGATGACTAGAACTTTTTATGTAAATGCAACCCATGTTGCAGATAAGGTTTTAGTAAGATTACTGTAATTTTAGTAGATTCTTTTTTCAACTACAGATTTCTGTAGCTTTACATAAACTAGTTTTGTAGATTTACATCATTTTGGTACACTGTACAGATAAAATTTTAGTAAGCATACAGATTTCTGCAACTATACATCTGTAGAATTACATCCTTATTTTTTTATTTACAGTGCATTTGATTTGATTGCAGATAAAACATGACAAAATGTCTAATACGATTTAATATTTCACTTCAATATGAAATTTTAGCGTTTGTGTTATTAAATAAATCTTCCAACAGAAACAATGATAAAATAGCTATTTTTAAGAGATTGAAATCCTCGTAGAATAGCTTTAGATATGTTTTTTGAGGACATTTAATGCTTTAAATATTATAAATAATGCCATAAATGTATGCCACAATCCTTTATGGCAAATCCCATTAAATACATTAATATTTAATACAATTGACATCTTTAATTCAATATAATTCATTATAATGCAGATGTGTTTTTGACATAATATTCTAAATTTTACGTTTACAAAATCGAAATAATTTGTCAAAAATTATATTCATTTGTCTTACTATTGGATTAGTGCGAATGAAATCCATATATATCAATATTTATATACAGCTACTTATAAATGAATATTTAAGTATATGTTCGTTATACAAATCTACAATTTTTGAACAATCTGCACGAAACCTGATATACACACCTTTTAGAAGAAGAATAAAATCAACACAATATCAGACAAGAGCTTAAAAAAGAATTCCAGACCACTCTTTATTTATTTATTTATTTTTGCATCACCTCAATAGTTTATATTTAAACATCTATTTTTTTGTTTTAATTTTGATATACAATTTTTACTTTTTTGTTACCATTAAAATAAACTGTGTATGTGAAATATTTTTACAAGCCAATGCAAGTTTAGACTACTCGCTAAGTTTTTACATGCAAGACTGGCGTCTTTCTATGCAGATAATGAGCATTTTCCTGCACAAAATGGAAAATCTTTACTAAAAATGCGTTAAAACGGCATGGTACCTTCGTTTAAATGCACTTGGATCTGAAATAACCACTGTAATACTGTCATTTTTATTCGAAGAAAACGAAATCGGAACAAAATAAATTAATGAAAAGACTACTAAATAGGATTTCACTTTCATATTGAATCTCATATCAATTTATTTTCAGTATGATGTTAAACGCGCGATAAACAAGCGTTTACTGTTTTACTTCCTATCTCGTTTATCTACAACGGCTATATCTTGTAATATGAGTGTTTTTGTGAAGCAATTTTAGCGTCGCTGATTTTGCTTTAAATATCAGTATTTTGATTGCCGTTCATTTGAAATCACAAATGTTTGCAGACTGCTTCCATTAAAACACCAACCACATATGTTTCGTTATCTGTAAAAAAGGAACTACCATCGGTACAAAAATCATTCTATCATCTATACTGATTTGTTTTTACAAAAATGTGACGCTTCCTCCCGAGCTACAAGTTTCCATTTAAAAATAATGAGAGATGGAATAGAATTTCATTAAATGGTAAGACATTCAGTTAAATATTTTTCATGTTTCCCATACAATCATGGAAACCATAGCATTTTATGTTTCACTCGCCAAAGAAAAAATGGTATTCTCATTTTAAAGGTAGGTAATTATACTATAATTGCGGCAAATTATATAGTCCACATTAAAAAGAAGAAAAAACAACGTTAAAATATGCACAAATAATACACGAAAAAGAGCAAACAGCTGTTTCGAATCTACTATCGAGATTCTTCTTCAGTGCAAGATAGGGAAAAAAAGGAACAGCGTGCTAGAAAAAGCAAGGCTGAGCAAAATGGTAGACGGAGACGCGCTGGTTTATATACCCTAAGCGGGTAGCGAAGGCACCGAAAACAACCATTGAGAGAAACGCAGTGGAAACGACTGGGTGAACAATTAGCGACATCTACCGGAGAAGGAGAGAAAAAGAAACCAAAAAAGGGGGGAATTAAATTAATGCTTTCCAAATACTTGAAAAATCAGGAGTACTAGATAAGTCATTGACTGAAGAGTTGGAATTTTTAATGATGTGGTAAGCTTCCCAAAAATCAAGCTCAAGGTCAGAAGAACATTTTTGGATAATGATGGCCGAGGAAAAATCGAACCTAGTTGAGAAGACCAAGAATGTTGAGCAATAGAAGAACGTTTGAGCTCCTGATTTTTAACATAACCTTCATGCTCTTTTAAACGAAATCTAAGAGCACGTTTAGTCTGGCCAATATAAGAAAGGCCACACTGGCATGATATTTGGTAAATACCCTAGTTATCTAGGCGATCAACAGGGCGTTTGAGATTTGAAAAAGTGATTTTATTAACAGGAGAAAAAATAATATTAAAATCAAACCTTCTTAAGATTTTAGCAACTTGCTGACTGATTTTACGAAAAAATGGTAACACAACTGAAGTATTAGAGTTGGTATTAGAATGCTTTTCAGAATGGACGGATTTCGTCAATTCTTATAAATAGAATCAATAATATTAGAGGAATAACCACGATCAACAGCAATAGCTTTGAGGTAATTAAGTTCAGCATGAGTAACTGAGGAGTGGAACAAATATTGATTGCCAGAAAAACAAAAGTATTAAAAGCAGCGAATTTCTGGTTAGGAGGATGAGAAGAATATCTGTGAGGTGAAAGACTGACAGAAAAAGGTTTACGAAAGACGGTATTGTCGTATTCTCATTGTCAATACTGTCGATTTCAATTCTAATGTTTATAAGCCCAATCTTAAATATCCTGTTAAACAATGTCTGAAAAATTTGCGTTCTGATCCAAACTTAATTATTACTAAGGCCGACAAAAGTGGTCAGATTGTTCTTCTCGACAAATCTATGTATTTGGAAAAATCCTATAAATTAATTAATGATGGTCCGTATATGCAAATGTCCATATATGATCCTTCCTCTAGTGAAATGAACTCTATTGAGTCTGCTATCAAGTCTTCTTCCATTATTCCTGCTAACTTTAAGAAGTCTCTTATTCCGTCTATTGTGCATTGGGCCATGTTTTATGCTTTACCTAAGGTCCATAAACCCGACATTCCTTTAAGACCTATTGTTTCCAGTATCGGTACAGCTTCTTAAAAGCTTGCCAAATATTTAGTTTCTGTTTCTTCCCTACTTTTGAGCAATAACTGTTTGACTGTTAAGAATTATTTTGATTTTGTTAAAAAACTCAATAATTTTAAGCCGCATGGCTACATGATGGTTTCTTTCGATGTTAAATCATTATTTACAAACGTTCCGGTTGATCGGGCTTTAGGTTGCCTCAAGAAAAGGCTTTGTGAATTCTATTTCTCTTATTTTGAAATCAAGGAGTTTATCCTTCTAACTCCCGCTTGCTTGTCGCAAAATACTTTTGCTTTCAATGGTAATTTCGTCCGTATGTTTGACGGTTTGGCTATGGGTAATCCTCTAAGTCCAATTTTATGCGATATTTATATGCACTATTTTGAGGTCAAACTTTTGGAAATTTTAAAATTTCCGTTCTACATTCGCTATGTTGATGATGTTTATGTCCTGGTTGAAATGAATTCGGATATTAATCATATTCTCACTATCATGAATTCCATTGATCCCTGCATTCAATTTACCACTGAAATTAAGACCAATAACTGTCTTTCTTTCCTGGATGTCCTTGTTATTCGTTGTGAAAATGGTTTTCAGACTACCGTCTTTCATAAACCTTTCGCTGCCAGTCTTCCACCTCACAGATAGTCTTCTCATCTTCCTAACCAGAAATTCGCTGCTTTTAATACTTTTGTTTATCGGGCTATCAATATTTGTTCCACTCCTCAGCTACTCAGTGCTGAACTTAATTACCTCAAAGCTATTGCTGTTGATCGTGGTTATTCCTCTAATATGATTTATTCTATTTATAAGAAATTGACGAAATCCGTCCATTCTGAAAAGTATTCTGATACCAACTCTAATACTCCAGTTGTGTTACCATTTTTTCCTAAAATCGGTCAGCAAGTTGCTAAAATCTTAAGAAGGTTTGATTTTAATGTTATTTTTTTCTCCTGTTAATAAAATCACTTTTTCAAATCTCAAACACCCTGTTGATCGCCTAGATAACTGGGTTATTTACCAAATCCCTTGCCAGTGTGGCCTTTCTTATATTGGCCAGACTAAACGTGCTCTTAGATTTCGTTTAAAAGAGCATGAAGTTTATGTTAAAAATCAGGAGCTCAAACGTTCTTTTATTGCTCAACATTCTTGGTCTTCTCAACATGGGTTCGATTTTTCCTCAGCCATCATTATCCAAAAATGTTCTTCCAACATTGATCTTGATTTTTGGGAAGCTTACCACATCATTAAAAAATCTCACTCTTTAGTCAATGACTTATCTAGTACTCCTGAGTTTCCAAGCATTTGGAAAGCATTAATTTAATTCCCCCTTTTTTGGTTTCTTTTTCTCTCCTTCTCCGGTAGATGTCGCTACTTGTCCATCCAGTCGTTTCCACTGCGTCTCCCTCATTGGTTGTTTTCGGCGCCTTCTCTGCCCACTTAGGGTATATAAACCAGCGCTTCTCTGTCTATCATTTTGCTCAGCCTTGCTTTTTCTAGCACGCCGTTTCTTTTTCCCCTAACTTGCACTGAAGAAGAATCTGAATAGTAGATTTGTAACAGCTGTTTGCGGCTTTTCATGTATTATTTGTGCATTTTTTAACGTTGTTTTTTCTTCTTTTTAATATTTTTTCACAAAGGCTTTATTTGCTACTTTTATATATAGTCCATAATTTCTCATTGTTGGTTTACGATTATTTGAATTGCACAGATCCTCGTTACTGTGATCGCCGAATTATCGAATTTTTATTTGTTTTACTCGGAGGACTCTGGCGTTTCACATGGACAAAAGCTGTTGATTATGGCAGTTTTATTTAATATATAAAATATTCTGTACTTTCTAAAAATAACTGTAAACCTGAGTTTCTGGATGATTATACTACTGTTACGTTATTATTGTAATCATTTTTTGCATTAGCATAAACTAAACTTTAAAACATATTTCTGAAGAAGAACTATTAGAAAACATAATTTGCGGTACACGCATAAATAATTTAATCTTTAAATATGGGATTTATTTTATGATTAAGTTTTCTCATTTTATGGTGGATGCACTTCAATTATTTCATGCATCAGAGTAATTTAGAATGAAGAGGTTATTCTAATATTTTTTTTTATTAGTTGCTTAAACCATTACCGAAGAATAATGCAAATACATCAGCTTTAATATATGTAAAATGTTAAATTTGAAAATATATTCATATGTACAACCTAATTTTAATTGACAACGTTTCTCATTCCTTTATTATAGAAGGAAATTTCCGTGAAGATTACGAGATAAGCATTGTAATAATATTAATGAAATGGTACAGTAAACATCAAAATGTGCTACATTTTAAAGGATTTAATTAACTTTTATTTATACTGTTAATAAAGATTGTTATATTAGCGGAACAAATTGACAAAGATTGTAGAAGTTTAGTACCGCTGACTAAATTGAATGCATTTACATGAATGTTTATAACATTCAGTTTGTATTATTTAGATATAAAGTCATTTCATTTTCGTCGTATATCTTTCTTTAATGTATAATCGCAATTGGAAAAAGAAAGAATCTACAAGGTGTTCTAAATGTCTACAGTACACATTTTTTTTTTTTAAATTTTATATACAATCAATTGTAGTACGGCTGTGCGGTTTAGACATGAGGCGAATAATAATAAAAAAAAGTAGTTACGAATTTCACTCACAGACTGAGCTGCCTGCCGAAAAATCTGACATAGGGCAGAAGTAATACAATGGAAATAATGAATACGATGGTGTAAATTACTAAAAGAAATATTCTACATGCATACGTTATCAAATATAATTGGTAATAGAAGACATTACTCATTGAAAAGATATTTCCTATTAATATGATGCCGGACACAAATCGCTGTAACATTATAATATGGCTTTCAAGACCCATACATTTTAAAGTAGAAATTACTTCCTCTAGATAAAAAAAAAACTGTCCTCTACATTTTATGAAACAACTTGTAGTCATACGAAAGAACAGTGGCATTTGAGCAAGTATATTATTTGTTAACTTTCTTTCTCAAGCGAATTTTGTAAAGTCGAAAATTATGTCTCAAAATTATAATCTACATTTGTATACTGTATAATTATTCGGATGTGCCAGTCCCAAAACTTTCTTCTATCTCATATATTTAAATATTTCAGAATGTTGTTATAAATGTCAATATTTCATTTTTATACTATATTCGATACTATATCATCTTTGACTTTCATCTTAAATTTAAGGTTTAATCAATCAATCGGAGTAAAAACGAGTTAATATCGAACATGACATTTATTAAAATCAACAGTTTTCAGTAATTATGTTGTATATCTGCTGTTCGCGAATAGCCGACTTAGCAGGATGGGAAGTTCTCATCGATTCACGAGCCGCCGGCGTACAATAGAACTGCGAAGAATCAAGATAATTACACAGGAATAGCTATTATAGTTCCCACTTTCTGTGGGATGTTTCCAAATTCAGAGAGGACCTTCTTACTATGGCCGAAAACATACACAAAAAATTTCGTTCAATTCTATGCATAACTTCATACACTTTTCAATGGTACAATATTGAAAACGGCACAAAAATGGCTATTATAGCGTCCCCTTCTGGCGGATCAAAATTCAGGAAGGACCTCCTTGCCATGGCCAAAAACATACTCAAAAATTTGTTTCAATTTCATTCATAACTTCATACAATTTTCGATTGTACAGTATTCAAAATGGTAGAAAAATCACTGTCACAGCGCCCCATTCAGGCGGATTTTTTCTAAATTAATTTAGAAAAACGATTTTATTAAAAACGAATTTAGAAATTTAGAAAAAAGAGAGAACCTGCTAGCTCTAGAATTAAAAAAAAAAAAATGGTTCAATTCTACGCAAAACTCCATACAATTTTTAAGGTTACAATGGTCACAGACGGACAGACAGAGAAATATTTTCTATAAACATGTTTTTTGGAATCTCTGACACCTAAAACATGTAAATCCGTAAAAAACCAGGAGTCGTAAAAATTTCGATTACATACTTTCTATATTAATACAGGGAAATTATTCCAGAGAGAAACATTCGCC
Organism: Maratus speciosus; assembly: GCA_963932465.1. Taxonomy (NCBI): domain Eukaryota; kingdom Metazoa; phylum Arthropoda; class Arachnida; order Araneae; family Salticidae; genus Maratus; species Maratus speciosus. Next base: position 535,610,771 of record OZ010786.1, on the reverse strand, counting down.
TTGCATACAATATTGCAAATGAAAATCAAATTTTAAAGTAATTGCTTAAAAGGCGCAAAGGCCAACATAGTGAAAAAGATTCCAAGCCCGGACTCGAACCCGGGCCATCAGTATAGCGCACTGACGTTCTACCGACTAAACCACTTGGAACGATACCTAGCTCGGAAAATTTCTCACTATTATATGTTGGCAAGGCTACAAACGCAGCACAAGATGGAATATTTATCGTGAGTCACCGACCTGGGACAAACACGAAACATAACTAAATCCAGCATCGATAGAAACTATATTAATACATGGAAATTATTCCAGAGAGAAACATTCGCCTTGCATACAATTTTACAAATGAAAATCAATTTTATTTTATTTTATTTATTTATTTATTTATTTATTTATTTATTTTTTTTTTTTTTTTCATTTGTAATACATACTTTCTTCTATTGAAAATGGAAGAAAGTCAAAATGTAACATGTGTTGACTAATTAGAAATGTAAAAAAGAGATTTAATTCATCTAAAATTCCCGAATTTTGTATTTTGTTTTTAATTTTAAAAAAAATGCCGTATGCGCTATAAAAATCCCAATATATATATTTGTTTACTTACATGAGTTTTTCTTAGTGTGTTTAGCAATATTTCGTAATAAATTTTTCTAAGCACTGGCCACAGGTATGGGGAAACAGTGCTTTTACCCACGACTTATCTCGGGGCAAACGGCGAAGTAGTTAAAGATATATAATTATATGTAATGTAAATGTACAGTCGTGAAAGAAAAGAAGTAAACACCCCCTTACTAACTCTGCAACTAGTAATAATATAAGAAATTAACTGGTACAAAACTATTTATAAATAAAGTCTACATTTAAAGGATGGATGTAAAATTTGATTAGAGGGGCAATCTGCAAATCAAAACCAGAGCAAACGTTGTTTTTTTTCAATAGCAACATTCAATTTATACAATATATATTAAATCTTCGGCTCAAACTATGCCTAGAAACGATTTTTCCTGTCACTTAGTTGATCAGTTTTTTTAACTGAATGGTGTAGAATTTATTAATGTTGTCAAACTTAGGTATTGCTATAAAAAAACAGCTTGGATTCTTTTTTTTATGTTGATGCACCCCCTAAGAAAATTTTATATACATCATTTAAAAGTACAGTTTATTTCCAATCGTTCGGTACCAGTAACTTACTTCTTCAATAATTCGTTGCGGAGTTGGTAGAAGGTGTTTTTTTCCACGACTGTACCAGTAGTGAACACTTTGTCATATTCCCCCACCCCCCTCGCCGCTATTTCAAGAGTACCGATCTTAATTTTATTATCTGAGACAATAGAATTTGTTCTAAATCTCGATTTAACCCACACCAAACGCACACAATACGCACATCTAAACACAGGTTCCCAGTAAATATGATTGCTTTTAACATTTAGCACACATAATTAATAGTTTTTGGAAAATTTAAACTACATAACTTGTGGACACAATAAAGCAAAACTGGACCCTAGTCTATTTGAAGAGCAAACACATTTAAATGATTTTAACAAATAAAAAAATGAAACTGTTTAAATAAATGTTTTATTAACAAAAATAAATTTAATGCATCATCAATAAATTAACACAATGAAAGACTAACATAATTTGTAAAAAAAAAAAAAAAAAAAAAAAAAAAAAAAGAAAAAAAAAAAGAAAAAAACAGAAACAAGAAAGAAAAAAAAATATTTCTCAAGCATACATTACATAATGTTGATTAATGAAAATTTCATTTTAGGAAACGGTTTCGAAAGGGAAAGTAACTTTAGAAAAAATATCTGTAACTAAAATCGAAGAAGTAAAAAAGAAGCGATGTAAGATGGACCTCATCTATCCAATGCCAAAAAAATATATATAACAAATGTCGAAATGCAAACGAGATATTAGAAAATAACCTCTCCATAGGTTTAGCATTAGCTCCTGAGTGTCTTCACCTGCAGGGTCAGGAGCCTTAAGACTACCCACTAACTTGAAAAAGGCCACCTATCGTAAACAAATATAACTTCGACTATTTCCGGATTTAGAATATATGAAAAAAAGAGAAGATAAGTTTAGTATACGGAAATAATAAACAAAGGTAAATTGTCTTGTCACATTGTAAAGCGGGAAATTAACTGGTTTCATGATTTAGACAAAATACTTGAATCTTCAGTTATCGAGTGAAGGTCACTAACTGACAGAAAGCAGTGCAACGTCTCAAACTATTTTAATAGCTTTTCTTTATAGATGCATCTCTTTCTGTTGTTAATGTCTGTGCAGCTCGATGCGAAATTGAAAATTCGCTTTTGGTTAGTTATCTAAAATATAGTAGTTTGCCGATACAGTACTTTGGTCAGTTTTCACTTATTGTTGGCAAAATCGTACCTTGGCAACATGATTCTAGCTTTTGTCTGTTACGGGTATACTAATGTGGTAGTAACAGTAGTGGAGCCTGCACATAAATGAATAAAGTTAATGCAAACTTTAAAAATATGCATAATAGTAGAATCCATGATAATAATTTTAGTTCTATTAAAGCCATAATATTCGGCCCCACCAGTGGCCGAGAGGTTCTGCTATCGAACTGGTAGACGGGAGGTGCTGGGCTCGAAACAATTAGGCCCGTCGGCCTAATTGTTCGGAGTTTTCGTTGTTTTCTTCGAACCTTGGATTTCCAAGCGTAAATACGGGTTAGGTACACTTAGAAAGACGTTCCCACGAAGGGCACTCCCTCCCCATTAGTGCTCATATCCCTCGTGTTGATAATTGGCCGTCATAAACACAACCAACCAACCATAATGTTCGAAAACGTTGCATAAATGTGGGTACAAAAGATAATACAAAAATTGACTACCCTTATACAATACTACAAAAAATCAAAATAAAATTAGAACACCGTCATATTTTTTTTTATTGGATTCATCCAGATCTGAATCTATACCCTACAAACAACTGTAGGATTAGGCTTTAACAGTAGAGGTATGTATCGTCTCCCCTCATGGGAAAAAAAAATCTGTACGCAAATTACAATGCTATTATCTTTTAAAATTACCACGATCGCCAATTCCTGTTCAAACTACGCAGTTTCTAAAATAATAATATTGTGTCCTGTTTTAAATTACCCTTTATTGGAGATTGAAACACTTTATCACGCAAGAGGACGAACTTCTGCAATCGACTTGTCATGCCTTTCTTTAACTCAGCTTCCTTCGGCTCCCATGACTTCATCCACCGCTGTTGCCGCAGCCGAAGGCTGGATATGTAACACTCAGGATTGATATGTACACACTTAATAATCAGCTTGTATAAAAGGCTTAAGCTTGAAATGTGGCTTGCCCTCGAACTTATGTAACAATGCTAAGGGCAACATTTTTTCATTACGTTCGAGATTACGAAAATTCATCTGCATGGGAATAGCATTCGGAACTGCGGCAATGAGAAACACTGTGTTTAGAAAAGCAAATTTTATATTTTAAGCTTTCATCGAGATTTAGATATTTTTAGTAACAGGTACAGTTTATGCATGTTTTTTGTTTCTATTTTAAAGAACCTCCATGCATATTTTCATGTTTTTAATGTAAATTGTTTGTTTCAAATAATAAAATATCGAATTTTCTAACATGAATTTATCGGATAGTATTGCGTAGAACATAAATATAAGTATTTTAAGCATGTGTTTATATGTATTTCTGCTGCATGGCGTGATGAAATGTATAAAAAGACAAGCTAGCCGTGCTGCTTTTCCTCTATATGATTCACAGGGAGACGTCACATGGATATTGTTCATATGAAAATGGTTTCAATATATCGGTTTTATATATGACGTAATTTTCATCATTAAATGGCTTTCACGTCTAATAATTCAATTATATTAATGTTTTCTTTATTTTTTAATATTATTGTGTACATAAATTTTCGTGACTGAATGTTTCCCATTTCCCGCTTTTAAAACGTGATCATATATATGTTTTTTTTTTTTTTTTTTTTTTTTTTTTTTTTTTTTTTTTAATTTTACATCTGTTTTTAATAGTCACGTGAAAATATACTTTTATTGTTTGGAAATATTCTTTTCTGTGTTATTTTACATTTACGCAAAAAAGTAAATAAAAAAACAAATCGCCTTTTCTAAAAGTAATAAAAATCTCTATTGCAATAATCAAGATTTGAACAACAAAAATTAAAGAAAACCCTCCAATAATTAGTAAAATTTCAAACAAAAAACTAATTGACACAGCGCTCTGTTAAGTAATCTAACAGAATAATTTTGACTGATTCAACATTATATAGCTGGTAAAAAAAAAAAAAAAAGAAAAAAAATATATCCTAGAATTAAAAATTGCTTATCCAACATTCCTCTATACAACTGTCAATTTCCATATTTATATACGTAATATTTTTCTTAATATTACCCGAGAAAGATCTCCATTTAGAAAAAATTCCTTTACGGTATATTTTTTTTTTCTTGAACAAATATATATTTAAAGGCTTACTACATGTACCGATATCGAAAAAGAAAAAGACAAGCATCCTAATAGGGAAAAAAATTTTCAGGAACCCTATCACATAACAGTTATAAGCACTTGAAAAAAAAAAATATATATACATGGTGTCCACTCTCAGCGGTATCCAATGACTAATTCTTAATTCTTCGGAATAGACATATTAGGTCCAATTACAAAAATGTTTTAAATCTGGTAAAAAAGTATTTTAAAATCGATTTGGGTCAATAAACACATTTCGATAAAAATTACAAAATAATTTATATATTTTCCCTGATCCCATAAGTTATATCCTTCTATGTATAAAAAAGGTAACGATTTGGAAATGGACCAAAAGATTTCGAAATGAGCCAATGAAAATCTGCTTCACCGATTGGTCAGATCTTTCTGTCTTTTCTTAGCGACAATTAGGCCTGGTGAAAACCATGAAATTAGAGAATTTAGATAGGATGGGCGGGTAAATGGAAGAATCTTCTTCATTTCGATAGACTTCTGTTTTTTTTTTTGTTTGTTTGTTTGTTTGTTTTTTTTTTTTTGGGGGGGGGGGGGGTGTCACCCGGACATATTAAAGAAAAATATACAATATACAACTTGTACTAAAAATATATAATACAAAATAACAGAATTTTTGTTAAATGAAATGATGAAAAGCAACAGTCGGTGTTCTCTACACAATGATACATATTTTAAGATGTATTAGATTTTCTAATGTAAAACTCAATTAACCCATTAACCACCAAAACTGTAAAGAAAGAATTTTCAAATTTTTGTTGCAAGTAGTTTGCCACCACAAATTCATAAAGATAATTTTCGTATTTCAAATGAAAATCAAATTGCTTAGACGTAATTGCTTAAGAGACGCAACGGCCAACATATTGAAAAAAGATTCCATGCCGGGACTCGAACCCGGACCATCAGTATAGCGCACTGACGTTCTACCGACTAAACCACATGGAACGGTACCCAGCCTGGAAAATTTCTCAGTATTATATGTTGGCAAGGCTACAAACGCTGCACAAGATGGAACATTTATCGTGAACCACCGGCATGGGGCAAACACGAAATTTAATTAAATCCAACATCGATAGAAACTATATTAATACATGGAAAATATTCCAGAGAGAAACTCTCTCTTGTTCTAACTTGTTTCTCTCTGGGATAATTTCCATGTATTAAAATAGATAATTTTCGCTTATTAAAAGTTCTGCCAATAAATACGACAATTTTTTAATTATAAAATAGTGGTGGCAAAGTAATTAATTTTAGTACGACCAATTACTTTGACAGTTGCGCGAACGGAACACCACACTGTAAAAAAAAAAAAAAAAAAAAAAAAAAAAAAAAAAAAAAAAAAATCCGTAGTTCTACAGATGTAAAGTTAGAAAAATCTGTATGCTTACTAAAATTTTATCTCTACACTGTACAAAAAAAGATGTCAATCTACAAAACTAGTTTTGTTAATCTACAGAAATCTGTAGCTTTACAAAAGACTCTACTAAAATTACAGCAATCTTACTAAATTTTTATCTGTTATCCGGATTGCAGTTACATAAAAAGTTCTAGGCATCCCAGTTTCCTCAAAAAATTTAGTAATCTTACAAATTTTTTGGATTTACGGTGCAAAAGTGTATTTGTTAATTTTTGTTGTTGCCGTTTTGTAAAAAGTTCTAGGAATACGAGTTTCCTAGAAACATTTTAGTAGCTTTCCAGATTTTTTTTACAGCTCACCGGGTAATGGGTTAATAAAAATGAAAGTTATTTTAAATCTTGCTCAAAAGTGAGTCCATTTGGCTGAAATGCAGAAATGTACCCCCGATATAAATTTTTCTAATAATTTGAGCATTTTGTGTACGATCCCTGGAAGCGTGGCCAAATTCATTTGGCCCAAGTCAAAAAATTAAAGGTTAAATAACTCGTCCAGTTTTAGTGTTATATGAAATGTACTTTTATTTTTGTCTTGCTTGTTAACGCAATGGGAAATGTTTACTAAATATCACTTACAGACTCGGTGAATCGTATAAAAATTTTAATTTCGTGGCTTCTTAAGAAATGTTTTTATTTATCAAAAACACCTTTTTCACATTTAAAACATTTTTGTAATTGGAACTATATGTATGTAACTAACGGTATATAAATTAGATATTGGACACTGTTCAAAGTGGACACTCTTTATATATTTTCAAAGTGGGAATTAAATTATTGAGAATTGCTATTAAAAATAGGCAAATGAGTTGAAAAAATAAATAAAAAGCATTGTTCAGATAATTTATAATTTTCATTAAACTACAATATCTGCAGTTCTTATATTTCTGGAAGCCATGAATTTAAATTTCTAATACATATGATAAATAGTAAAGATTCAAAACGAAGCGCGACATTACACAACAAATATGACAATACCATTCTAATAAAGATTTTAATACTTCTTATGCATTTAAAAATTTCATTTAAAACAATAATCTTCAATTATTGAATAAAATTATCGGTAGACTGAAAATTATTTTATGGTTGAGCGACATTTATCATTGTACGAATGCTGCAATCTTTATGATACGAAGCATTAACAATAATTGTTTGCTGAAGCTTAGGAAATCAGTTGAAATATCTTGAAAATCAGTCATTTAAAATCATATATTATTAAGAGTACATTTAATTTGAATTGATTAACTTTCGTTAGAAATTAAGCTAATGCGCATTTAAATTGAAAGATAGAGGTTGTTACTAATTTAAGAGTAAAAATGCATTAATAAGTTTTCTTCTTTCAAATTAACATTTGAAGAAATTAATTTACTGCTTATCTAGTTAATAATAGTTGATATGAGATTTAAATAAAATGCTAATTTTTTTATGTTGAAAAGTTATCCGATGATATAGAAAATTAGTTCATTTAATAATTCTAATTAAATTTGTAATTCAAAAGTCTTACATTTTTCAAATATAATTTTCATGTTAAATGCACCTTTTTAATAAAAATTACTTACGGACTGTACTTTTGATACTTAATTTGTATATTTTATTAATGTTTTGAATTTTATTTATATTTGATCGTTGCGAATAAATTGTTAAATACAGAGAGAAATGCAAAAATGTATTGTCACATTTTTTTTTTTTATTACAAGGTGCTGTGATTATTGAAATTTGTAAACCCTCGGTTCTATTTTTTCAGTTATTACAAACACATACATAAGCATAACAACGGGCCGAAAAAAATAAAATCGATTGTTTTGATCCCTATACGAGGAAACTCTTTCGAATTTCAGAGACAAAATAAAATATTAAAAAAATAACAAATTTATTGATGGGTCTGATATAAAATGTCGCCAAATTTGGCTATATTTGTTAAAAAAATAAGCATTCAGAATGTGAAAGATTTTTTTTAGAAATTAAAAATGAAATGATTCGAGATACATGGTGAAACAAGTCAGTGTTGACCTAAAAATGTAATTTGGAAGGATGAATGATACAGTGAGAATAGTATATCGAGTTGAACACAAGGCTAATTTTGACCGAGCTATGCTCGATCACTACGTCTTGTTGATATTTGATTACGCATAGACCTTGAAAATCCAGAAAATGGGATAAAAGCCCTTTCTGAAGATATATGTATATATATTTTATGGTTAACAAACTTTATACCACCTAAACACTGTAGCTGTAGTTGCTAAGTCCTGAAATCCATTTAAAATTATTATCAAAATCAAACGCCTTCCGATAGCGCATGAGCAACGGATTTATGCGAAATATTAAGGAATGAAGTTCTTTTTCTCGCATATATTATGGCTTCCTCCAGCCCTTACTCAGTGTCGCCGCATCTAGCAAAATTTTATTTAAAAATATTGAATTCACACATGAAAATTTTGAATATCTATTTTGTTTTTTATTTATATAACATCTATCATCTTCTAAAGCAAAAATAACTATTCAAACTTGCTGCTAAAAATTCGGAATGCCTAAATAAAAAATCAGCCAGGTGCGGCAACACTGATTCCACTATATGTCGCTTCGTTATGTTAGAAGTAGCCATATCATATTCTACGGTGTTGTAACAATTTTGGGATATATGATAATGTATTATGAATATATCGATAGATCATACATTGACATTTCAAAAAAGCGTTCAATTAAATAATCTAACCAAGCATTAAAAAGTGATTTGCTGTTGTTACATTAAAAGAAACAACTTATTTCTAGATAGGTAAGAGCAGAATACTAGTAAAAATTCACATGTTTAGTGTTATTCTTTTTAAAAAGTTTTCTTCATCCATTTTGACGGTTCCCCTTTATAGAATCGTTCAACCAAAGTCGCATATGTAATATAAACATTTATCTTCTCTCGAACAAAATATTTTGTGTTGAAATCAATATCTACTTTACTTTTCAATGTAGAGTTCTGCTAGTACCCTAGTGTGTTGACTTGTACAAATCATGCATACATTGCTAAATCAAATTAATAGAGTTAACAGAGTTAGTAATAACGCTTTTAATAATAATAAAAAAACCTGACGTTAAATATATGGGCAATTTATTTTACAATAATATCTTTCCATGAAAATCTAAAAAAATACCTAAAATTATTTTTTATTAAAAATACTTTTTAATAGCATTGGCAACGTTTCGGATTCAAGGCGTGACCAAATATGAGTGCTGGCTTTTTTAATTTAGTAGAGGAAACGACTGCACTCAAGTCATTCCGAGAAAAGAGTCGTTGTGCATGATGCACTAAAATGAAGGATGCTGCACACATGGAAATTGTTTCAGCGGTAGTAAGAAGATTTATATATGTATATATTTATATTAGTCATTTATAATACTTTCGTTATAAGTATACGTGCAGACGCGTATCTTGCACTTTATATATTTTCAAACGTAAATACAGTAGGCTCCCGCTTAACCGGCCTAAACGGGACCGAAGGTAATCCGGTTAAGAGAAAAACCAGTTAAAGCGGATAAATAATAAATAAATAAATATCTGCGTAATTTAATTAATTAAACCCCGTACGATATATTTAGTTTTTCAATTTGGGTAGTTTTAAAAAAGTATATATTTTCTATATCTTGTGAAATGAATATTAGTAATAATTATCTGAATTGAACAAAAAATGATCACTGATAACAAATAATAAAATATATTTAACAGAAATGTTGAAAATCGTGTCAGACACCTTTATAAGAAGTTGAAATTGTTCTACATTATGTATATTTAAGCTAATCAACCATAAAGAAATCAGCGACCTTCTTCCGCTGAAGGCAAGATGACCGACATTTTGGAGCGTATTCTCTCCATCTCTTTAACATCATAAGTTTAACCCAGGAAGCTGTTAGCCGCGGCTCAACATAGCGTAGTGCCAACTCTAATGGTTTTACCCCTTCCATATGAGGAATTTTAGCAGCGTCAACTTTAACTGGATCTTCATCAGGATCGTCTTCATATTGTACAGCATCAGTTACTGTCCAAATTATATCCTCGTCATATACTGTTACTTTCTTGAGATCTTTATCAGACTCAAACAACTCTTATACATCTACGGTGATCTGTTCGCATCCCTCAAGCTTTTTTAATGTTTATACAAAACAGTTTCCAGATATATCAGACATTATAGAATTCCGGGTGGGGGAAGGAAGATTGCACTTTTGACCATTAGAAACACAAAATCTCAAATCTTCCAGTGGTACATATCATTGTTCCTGGCGGGGGGTCGTCCCCCCACCAGCCACACCTTGAATTAAACACTGGTGATGGTCAGCGGGTATCCATTTAGAACCGACGTTCTCCTTTCTGAATTTTGCCTCCTTCCCTACGGAATTGCAATTGAACTCGGAAGCGTAAACTGAGTTCCCGAGGCCGTCATCCTTGAATTTTGTCTGATGTTGGGGAAAAAAGTCGGCCGGTTAAAACGGAGTTCCGGTTAAGAGGGAGGATACTGTAATTGTTTTTTCTTTTTAATTTATTATTATTATTATTATTATTATTATTATTATTATTATTATTATTATTATTAAATGATTCAACATAAATAAAATTTTCTGTCATAATGAAGGGAACTAATAGTTTTTCCAACTGGGTTAAATCATATTCAAAGCTGGAGTAGCACAGTTGACGTTTATTCCAACAGAGCGAAAAATGCCCAGACCAAGAATCGAACCTAGATACTTGGCGTGCACGAGCACGCCAAGTACCTTTAAAAAATCCATAACTCAGAATTTTTTATTAATATTTAGAATAATTCCAGCTAAAACCTTTTTTCAGCATTCATTATTTATAATATTGACGTTATCTATATGGGAAGAAATAAATATTTGTAGGACAACTTTATCATGAGTTGTAAATAGGGAATTCTTTATAGTTGTTAACCATTAACAACTTAAATATATATTTAAAATAAAGCATGTAATTAATTTTGCTAAAATTCGATAAAAAAACACATTTAATGCGCTTATGTTTAACAAAGTAACTATTTCTGTTCTTAGAAATATTTCCTGAAAACATAATTTTTTTCTTGCGTTGTTCTCTATTTTACTAAATATAAAATTACTGCAGCATATTTTTATATTTATTTTCCTTTTTCTCATTCGTTTTCTTGTTATACAGGTTGTTATTCAATAAGTTAACCCTTAAATGCTTGGTGTTGCTTTTCGGCAACATACCCAATTTAGGCTCTAAAATACTATTAGAATAATATTGAAGCTATAATGCCAAATGTTGCCAATAAAATACATTCTGAAAATATTATTAAATTGATTTTCAACATGCAGATGGCAACACTTGTGCTGTTTAAGAATAAAGATATATTTATTTTTTTAATTGTTGCTACTTCTTCTTTTTGTTTTGTTTGGGAGCTTACGAAATACCCTATTTTGACCTGCAGTGAGCAAGTAAAATTTATTTCTTATTATAGTTCCTAAAATTCTTGTGTGTTTAATATTATAGAATTTTATCAAGGAAAATTATTTTTTCAATTAAACACCAGTATTGGCGATTAGTAACAAACTGTTTTTTAACCGTAAACTATACTTAAAACAAAATATGATTTTTTAAAGTATTTTTTCCATGATTTATATAAAAAATGAAAGCCGAAAAACATTATTACAATGATTTTTGAAAAATCAGGCATTTTAGGGTTAAATTCGAAACATATGTAAAGGGAATACATAGATGTGAAATTATGCATAGGGACGTAGAAATTATACTTAGGGAATATATTCCTAGGGACACTGCCTTTTATATTAAACAATATTTCGTTGTGTGTTTTATTATTTTCTGGAAGAGTAGCGACATCAGTTTTTATTATTACAGGGATTTTGAATTTCCTGAAAAATAATGTTCTTCATGATTAAATGTTAAAAACTATTCTGAAAGCCCCAAAATAAAATTTTGCAATAATTTTTTTTTTATTGTTTTACAACGATAAGAAAAATATTTTTCTTTTCAATACCACACATATTTATTATTATCCGTTTTTTTGTTATTTTTATTTATTACCGAATGTTTTATCAAAGGTCCTATAATTAACTTATAGGTCACTAGACAATAATGTTTGACTATGAGAATCCATCTCTTGCTAAATTTTAAATTTGTAATGTAGAATAATTCACGAAAAAATATCTCCATTATATGTATAATTTTCATAAGTTAGAATTTTGCAAAATCTTTTTAATGTATTAGTTCATATGTGGTGTGTTATTGATATGTTAATTGTGAGTTATTTGGAAATTATTAAAAAATGCATCTTTTATCATACTTTATATCAGTGTCTTTTTAATAAAAGTGTTATCTTATGATGATGTAAGTTTTATAAAATTTTAATGTTGATTTATTGTTGTTATAGAGTGTAAAATTCAAAATGTCAAGGGATGAACCTGATTACAATAACAACATATATACAAATCAGTTATAAACAGGTTAAGTTAAATAATGCTATAAAAAGTGATAAAATATCTTTATTAAAATTGACGATCGTTTCATCGCAAAACGGTGACATTTTCAAAATCATGCACGATAGAAAATATTTTCACATAATTTAAAAACATATTCGCATATTTAACTTAACCTAGTATAATAATTACAGATTTCAGATACATTGAATATTTTTTTACTTATGACCCTTTGACTTATTTTAGAAAAATAATTATAATTAGCATAATTTGAAATTTTGGAATCTACAATACTTTTCATAAGGCGAAAATACTATAAATATGCCTGGGAAGTAATTTAACAGTCTTAAAAGTGGTTGGAAGTTAGTAGTTTGTCGGTGCTACAATATTCAATGATTTTTACGTTGGTAAATTAGAAAAAAATCTTTTTTTGATAAGTTTAATGATTGATATACCGATTGATTTACTTTTATTGGTAATTATTTTATTGTTTCCATGTATTCTTGCTTGACATGCGGGGAAACAGATTTGCAATTAATAAAATAAGTGAATGACTCGGTAATTGTATTATATCCTCTAATTACAAAATGAGCTTCAGCGTGTATGTTTCTAAATTTAATTTAATAAATTCTGAGAATATTCACAGCTGATTTTCTTTTGAACGTTTTGTTTCGAAAATTTACTATTATTTTTAAATAAGTTTAATTAAAGCGTAATTTCTAAATTGAATATTTATTATTAACATAGTAAAATTTTCCATGGTAAAATCAATATTATTCATTATTCATAGAATTTAACTAAATGTTTATATACTTATTATTGAATTCTTTGGGTAATTTCATAGAGTGAATTCATAAAGTTAACTAAAGTTAAATATCATTTACAAAACACATTGTATTGTACATAATATTTCATTCTGTAGATTATATAAACTTTTATCATTTTAAGTGTCCGAAAATATAAAACTTTCAGTCAATAATTAATAGTATATTAATTGTTAAGCTTCAACTGGTAGAAAACTATTAATTTATATTTAACTAACACATATTTCAGAAGAGTTATGATTCAGTATTATGAACGTAATTTTAAAACACTAAGAATATCTGAAATGTTGTTGAACATGAAAAATAATATTATTTCTCTAGCTTTTTTCGCCGTATAAATTTTATAAATTTATAAATCTTCTATTAAATTGAAATTCGTCGTAAGAGAAGTTCATATTTTAATAACATTTCGAATAATTTTTCTAAACTCTCAGTAGAAGGATAGTGAATGTCGGAGGCCTCAAATAGAATTTTTTAAAGAAACTTTTCCAATAGTTTAATCTTTCTTTTTTTTTTTTTTTTTTTTTCGTACATACTTTCCTTTACCATAGGTTAGTAAGTTTCTTTAAAACTCAATACCGGGGAATGTTGTGTTTTATTGATCGAATAAGAGATAAATCGTGAGAACAAGTGTCAGTTGACTGCATTTTTAAAAGCATCCATTCAGCTGAATTGTAAATGGATGTGAGTTGAATTTCAGCTTTTTTTATGGCATGGGTTTTGTTTTTATTCGTTCTAGAATACTGATGTATATATACATATATATATATTTGATCACACTATATTAATAATAATATTCATTTAATTACTTTAGTAGTAAACTTACGTATATTATAAATAAACTTGTTTTCTTTTTCAAATAATAAGTTGAATATTTCTTTAAAATCTATGTATATTGCAGAAAGAGAATAAAAATATTATTTTTTCTTTTATAAAAGCTACAATTTATTTTTATAAAAGCTAAAATATATTTCTGATAAATAAATATTTTACTTTTGTAAAAGGTATAACTAATTTTTTTTATAAAATATATATTTCATTTTTTTTTTTTATAAAACATATAACATGTTTTTATAAACCGATGTACAGGCCATCGCATTTCAGAAAACAGTAAACATGTATTTCACTACGACGTTTTTGGATATATAATTTCTGTTTATTTACTAACTTTTTATCATTTTTCGTGTAATTGAAGGATATTAAATGTTCATTTAATATATAACTTAATAAGGTAAGTATCATTTGTATCTCTGTAACTGTCTTCTATCTCACACACATTTACATACCTACAAGAAAAAAAAAGATAAAATAGAATTGAATAAATTAAACTAAACTAAAATCTGAACAAAAATATAATAATGCCATTGAAATAAATGAAGAACTATTTACTGCACATGATATTTATTTTTTCAAATAATTACGGAACAATTCAAATGTGGAAAATTTATCGTCATCAAAATTACTAACAACAAAATGATAGCTTACTTCCTCCATCTATTATATTATTAAAACCTCATAACTTGAAAAGAAAGTGTTGTTCTAAAGTCATGGAAAATTTTATATGTTATGAAAGATTCAAAATTTCAGTAGAACTAAACACGAACACAGGTGTTTTATAGAGCTATCAAAATGACATTATCTATTATTACAACTGTGTCTTTTACTTTTCTAAGATAAAAACATTCCGAATATTTTTTTAAGCTATTTGTGCCTGAATTTTCGTTTTCTCAATATTTTTGTTAAAATCACTTTAAAATGTTGCAAAATGAACTGAAAAAATAATTAAAGAATACGCTATGATTTTTTTTATTTATTTGATAAATGTAAACGTACTAAATATGGAAATATGCATAGTATTTGTAATAGTATAATATGCATAATCATATGTTTTGTCTAAATTTATATAAAATAAGCTTTTAAATTCTATATTCTGACCCAAAATTAATTTTTTATGAACTACTAAAAAATATATCTATTTCTTTACAAACACTAATAACATTATAAGTAATATTAATAATAGAATATGAATGATCGTATTTGAGGCTTAAAAAGAATTTATTTTATAATCATCTTGAAAAGGACTTTTCAGAAGTAACTGTCTCCTAAATGGCTGATAAAAAATATTTACCCATTCTTGCCATATGTACCCATCCTTGCTATCATTTCTACGTTTCAAAACTTCCTAAAATATAGGCTGGAACATATAATTTCACAAGAAAAAAAAATACATATTTCAAAGAAGTCTACAACCTAAGACTATGACCAACCCAGCTAAAAATGAACTGCAGTTTTTTTTACAGAAATGAGGTATTTTTCAAGTTTTTCTACGGTCAACTGTAGTTTTTTTTTTTTTTTTTTTTTTTTTTTTTTAGTGCAATATTAACAGTAAAAACACTTCAGTTATTTTCCAGTTATTGACAAGTACTTTTTCAACCCAAAATTAAAAAAATAGTAAGACTTTATGTCTACAGTAAAACGGCAGAGAATTTCAAGTGATTTTACAGTAATTAATTCACAAAAATATTCGGTGATGTATCTGCAGTATGACTGTAGTTACTGAAGAACTTTACAGGTCTTAATTTTTGTAAGTATGATTATTATAATAGTAACTACAGTATAACAACAGTTACTGTAAGATTCTTTCGCAAGACACAATATGGTATGATTGTGTGATATTTCCCGAAGTTTCTAAAGTGTTTAAAAATGTTTTAATTTTGTGAGAGTTGAATGTTATGAAACACACTTTTAAATACTACTAATAATAATTAATACTATTTCCAAGACTTTTAAGGACTTAATTAAAAGTCACATTCCTACCTAACGCAAAATTTTTAGTTCCTCTTTCATTTTAAGCTAAGAGAAAAAAATTAAATTTCTCTATGATTTTCAAAATCAGAGAAAAAAAAATTAGTTAAATTTCAAAATCGAAGGAGGGGCAGTGCCATCAACCCACCTGTGAACCTGCCCACAACGGAAAATTCCTAGTTTTTTTTTTTTTTTTTAACTTACTCTAAACGAATAAATTTTGCTATGTTTTTTTTTTTTTTCAAAATCGGAGAAAAAAAATATTAAATTTCAAAAGCCGGAGGGGGGGGGGGGGGGGAATGGGCCTCTCACTCACCAGTCCCTTAATGAGAAATTTCTTCTCATTTTTTTTATTGTAAGTTACTCGAAAAGTATACATTTTATTATGTTTTTAAAAATAGAAGAAAGGGAAATTTTAATTAATTAAATTTTGAAATCCAGGGAGGGGCAATAGGTTTCTCCTACCTTCTACCCTATCCCTAACTGAAAATTCTTAATTCCTCTTTTATTCTAAGATAATAATAATAAACAAATTCAGTATGTTTTTCAAAAGCGAAGAAAATAGTTAAAATTTAAATTCGAGGAAGGGGCAATGGGTCAGCTATTTCCTCTTCCCCTAACAGAAAATTCTCAGTTTCTTTATTTTTAGTTACTCGAAAATAATAAATTTTACTATACTTTTTCAAAAGTGGAAATAAATAGAATTTTATTTATTACATTTTAAAATCCAGGAAGGGGCGGCAATGAACCTCTCACCCCCTTCCCTCCCGCCTTCTTAATGTAAAATTTCTTATTTTTCTATTCTAAGTGTTACTCGAAAAGTATAAACTTTACTATGTTTTTGAAAATAGAAGAAAAGGAAAAATTAATTAATTAAATTTTAAAATTTAGGGAGGGGCAATAGCTCTCTTCTACCTTCGTCCCCCCTAACAGAAATTTCTTAGTTGTTCTTTTATTTTAAGTTAAGAGAAAAGATCAAATTTCACTATATTTTTCAAAAATCGGAGAAAGAAATTAAGTTAAATTTCAAAATCGAGTTAGGGGCAATGACTCACCTATGCCCCCTTCCCCAAACGGAAAATTCTTAGTTCCTTTATTTTAAGTTATTCGAAAAGAATAAATTTTATTATGTTTTTGTAAATTGGACAAAAAAAAATTACTAATTAAATTTCAAAACCCAGGGAAGGGCAACGAGTCTCCCCCCACCCCTTAACTAAAAATTTCTTTTTTATTTTTTTTAAAGTTACTTGAAAATTTTACATTATGTCTTTGAAAACAGAAGAAAAGGAAATTCTAATTAATTACATTTTACAATCCAGGGAAAGCAATAGGTCTTCCTTGCTCACTGCCCCACACTGTAAAAAAAAATCTGTAGTTCTACAGATGTAAAGTTACATGCTTACTAAACTTTCACCTGTAACGTTACGAAAAAAGTTGCAAATCTACAAAACTAGTTTTTGTAAAGCTACAAAAATCTGTAACTTTACAAATGAATCTGCTAAAATTTCAGTAATCTTACTAAACTTTTATTTGTAACCCTGGCTGCAGTTACACTGTAAAAAAAAATTTGTAAAGTTACTAAAGTTTTTCTAGAAAACTGGGATTCCAGGAACTTTTTATGTAACGGCAACAACAAAAATTCCTGTAACAGACGCTGTTACAGGAATTTTTCTTGTTGCCGTTACATAAAAAGTTCCTGGAATCCCAGTTTCCCAGAAAAACTTTAGTAACTTCACAGATTTTTTTTTACAGTGTACATGAAAAGTTCTCGGAATCCCAATTTCCAAAAAAATTCTTAGTAACCTTACAGATTTTTTGATTTTCGGCGCAAAAGTGTGTCTGTTACATGAAATTTTGTTGTTGCCGTTACATGAAAAGTTCTAGGAATCCAAGTTTCCTAGAAAAACTTTAGTAACTTCACAGATTTTTTTTTTACAGTGCACGATCTTCATAACTGAAAATTTTTAGTTCCTCTTTTATATTAAATTGCTCGAAAAAAAAAAAAAAATTACTATGTTTTTCAAAATCGAAGAAAGAGAAAATTTAATTAGATAACTTTCAAAATCGAGGGTGGGACAATGGCCCTTCCATCCTTTTTTATGTCGCCCATGATTTGAGCTTAGGAACACAGGTGGATCTACTCCTTACTCATTGCATAAATTGTCCTTCTACGGACATACACATAACTTCCAATTTTCCCCTTGTATTTCATAAAAACAAAGAACAACAACAAAAGAAAAGTATAATTTTCTTCCTTTATTTATTAAAAATTCTCATTTTTACATATGATTTATTTTTCAAACTCTTACAGCGGCAATTCTAACCCCATGGTTTTGGTATTTACTGGAAGAGAAGTAACAAAGAATCATCTCAACTCCTCTCCGAATCGAGTTGTTGACATCATGAACATGTAATCCCGCGCGGCAGAACGGCGTATCACGTTGTATTGCTAGAAAAAGATCGTTTAGTTTGCAGAAAAAATAACTTATTTTTACTGAATTCAAATTAGAACGAGTGACTATTGGAATATTTTTATATTTTGAATTGAGTGAAATTATTGTCAGATCCAGACGTTTGTGTAAATATGAATTAGTGATAAGAAATTTCGATAAATAGAGTGCCTTTTCCAAAGAATGTGCGTGATAGATAAAAATATATCGTAGCTAAAAATTTTACAATTCGAGCTCAAATTAAGCGTTTAAAACTGAATAAAGAAAGTATCAAATAAAAATATTGTAGTAAAATTATTTTAAGTGGAAGAAAAGAAAACCCCTGTTTACAAAAAAAATAAATAAATAAATAAATAAAAAAAAAATAATAATAATAATAATAATAATAAGGATTAAATGCACCGTTGCAATTTATGTATAAGTATTACAGATCCATCTAATATTGTACTATTACTGGTTGCAACATACACAAAAAATTTTGTTCCAATTCATGTTCTGGAGATTAAACTTAAATTATTATTATTAAATTCAAGTAAATTTATTATTATCAAATTCAAGTAAATCAAAAACATTCCATAACATTTTATTTCTATCTAGAGAGTTAATCCAGTTTGTGTTTATAGGATTCAATGCACTTTTATATTTATAGAAACAAATAAAAATATTTTATTTCAGATTTACAATTGCTTCAATACTTTTCTTTTACATTAAAATTTTAGAAATTTTAAATAAAATATATGTGCTTGTTAATAATTATGTGCATTTAATGTTGTACAGTTACATAAAAAATCAATACTGAAGTAGAAATTTCAATTTGATGCCTAAGATACTTCAATATGTGTCAATAGAATAACAACATTCCATTGGTAAGTAACTTATTGTCTTTTTAGGAATGAAATATTTTAATATGTACAAAGCAGTTATTAAAAAAAGGACTGCTATATATACGCTAGTTTCAAATACAATATATTTCTGCACCAGGCTACACATGAATCATATCAGAGAAAAAAAAAGCAATACTACTTAGTTATCCTGCCGACCACTTTCGCCAGATTATACAAATTGACATAATTTTTATTTTAAATAATGAAAGAACAAATAACTTAGTATAACATTAATAAAAATACAAATAAAACGTTGAAATAAAAGTCACTTGATGACGTAAGCATGTGTAACTTGCTTAAAGTCAATGAATGAGGCATTTATGATCAACCATTTTGACATTTAATCTTTTAGTTTGGCGATAAGATTTTTTGTCGACACATTAACTAAGTAGCGCTAAAAAAGCTTATTCCATTCAAAAACTATAAGCAAAATAACATTGAATTGAAACTTTGAAAAGGTGTCATTTGACACAGATAGCAATAGTGTTACAATAATTTTTATTTATGAGTACATACTCGCTAATAATGTAAAATATCAAATTTTTTAAAAGAAACAATCTTTTTTTACTGTCATATTAACCTGTCAGCACACACACTGGGATAAAATCTACCCTAATTACATTGTGAAGCTGATCTACAAATGTAGGCTGCATGTGCGCTGACGGGTTATTTGTGTTAATATGCAAAAAAGAAAAATTACATTTCTGAATGATAATAGTGCCAAATTAGTTTTTTTTCGTCAATTATGACACTTCTCAGACTCAAATAATCAAGGAGTTATGTTTTGATTTTCTCAAAAACAGGTTTTTAAGGCTTATAAATTATTGGTACTTTTCCGTTAGCCAGTCGCCAGTGTTATATATACATGCTTATGTATATATATACATACATATACACATATATAGGTAGAAGCTATATATGTGTGCGTGCGTGTGTATACATACTATATATATATATAGGTACATGTACATATATATATATATACAACACTGGCACCCGGCTAACCGAAAAGTACCAAATTTTTTAAATGTTCCATTCGGCTTATTTTTTGTTTAAATTTCATAAAATTCATAAGGAAGAATCCTGATACTGTTTACAAAGAAACTGGGTATGTATTTTACAATTACACTTCATTAAGACAATTCTATTTAATTTAAGGTCAATTTTTGATGACAATCCCCGACGGAAGAATTTCTCTATTTTTTCCAAAAATCAACTGGCAAATTTCGTGAATTTTTCTGACTACTGAATAATTTTTATTTTAAATAATAAAATAACAAATAAATTAGTATAACATTAATAAAAATACAAATAAAACGTTGAAATAAAAGTCACTTGATAACGTAAACATGTGTAACTTGCTTAAAGTCAATGAATGTGACATTTATGATCACATTAACTATGTCGACACATTAACTAAGTAGTGCCAAAAAAGCTTATTCCATTCAAAAACTATAAGCAAAATAACTATGAATTGAAACATTAAAAAGGTGTCATTTGACGCAAATAGCAATAGTGTTACAATAATTTTTATTTATGAGTACATACTCGCTAATAATGTAAAATATCAAATTTTTTAAAAGAAACAAAATCTTTTTTTACTGTCATATTAACCTGTCAGCAGTCAGTACACACACTGGAATAAAATCTACCCCAATTACATTGTGAAGCTGATCTACAAATGTAGGCTGCGTGTGTGCTGACAGGTAATTTGTGTTAATATGAAAAAAAAAATTACATTTCTAAATGATTATAGTGCCAAATTATTTTTTTTTTCGTCAATTATGACACTTCTTACTCAAATAATAAAGGAGTTATGTTTTGATTTTTTCAAAAACAGGTTTTTAAGGCTTATAAATTTTTGGTACTTTTCCGTTAGCCAGTCGCCAGTGTTATATATACATGCTTATGTATATATATACATACATATACACATATACAGATAAAAGCTACATGTATATATATATATATATGTGTGTATACATACTACATATATAGATATATGTATAGTACATATATGTATACAACACTGGCACCCGGCTAACCGACAAGTATCAAATTTTTTAAATGTTCTATTCAGCTTATTTTTTGTTTAAATTTCATAAAATTCATAAGGAAGGATCCTGATATTGTTTACGAAAAAACTGGATATGCGTTCTACAATTAGACTTCATTAAGACAATTCTATTTAATTTAAGGTAAATTTTTTATGACAATCCCGACTGAAGAGTTTCTCTATTTTTTCCAACAATCAACTGGCAAATTTCGTGAATTTTCCTGACGACTGAATGACAATTTTCACAGATTTTTCCCACGCAACTGATTGACAAATATTGCAGTATTGTATTTCTACCCACTGGTGAAATTTGTAGTTTTTTTTCTTGATACTGATTTGTGAAACTTGTGGGATTTTTTTCATATGGTCGATGGATGAATTTCGCAGATTTTCACCGCGGCCGATAGAAGAATTTCATTATTTCTCTTACTTTTTGAACTTTTTAAATATTTTTATCCTTTTAGATTGGTTTTTTTACAGAGCCCTAATATAAATGTCATTTATAATACAGGGTGGTCATAAAAAAAACTTTGCCGATATATGGAACTCTAGCGGCCGGTCCGTTTAACCGATCGAGATGAGATTTCAGATATAGTTATTCGGAGGTATTAGCTCGGGATTCTTTGAACGGCAACAAATTGGCGCTCATGGTTATGGTTATAGGTACAGAAACTCGAAATTTTCCAATGGCAACGCCATTTTTTTCGTCGCAAAATGCTCAGCACAAGCGAAAACCCTAAATAGCGCTAGAATGTTATGTGTATCGCAATAAATGGACGCGTTATGCACGCACAAAAAACAGCTCAGCAAACGGCCAAAATCAACACGATTGGGGCACACGGATGAAATTTGCATATGACAGAGGCAAGACAACAATCGCAGAACGCAGTTCGACAGATAATCAGCGTAGAAAACGGATTCTTGACTCTCGCATATGCAAATTTCCTCCGTGCGTCCCGATCGTGTTGTCTTTGGCCGTTCGCTGAGTTGTTTTTTGTGCGTGCATAACTCGTCCGTTTATTGCGATACACGTACCGTTCCAGCGTTATTGAGGGTTTTTGCATGTGCTGGGCATTTTGCGACGAAAAAAAATGGGCATTGCCATTCGAAATTTCGAGTTTCTGTACCTATAACCGTAACCGCGAGCGCCAATTTGTTGCCATTGACAGAATCCGGAGCTCATACCTCTGAATAACTATATCTGAAACCGCATCTTGATCGATTAAACGGAACGGCCGCTAGAGTTCCATATATCGGCAAAGTTTTTTTATGACCACCCTGTGTATAAAAATTTCATAGAGGAGGGAGAGTGTACTCCGGGTGGTGCCCCCCTGAGGGGGCACTTTTCTAAATTTTGCTGACACCCCTCATGTGACCCATCACTGGAAAGGCCTGTGGCCACTTATTCAAGTTATGCACATCTGGCTTTCCTCCCCCCACTTTGCCCCCACCCCCAAGGGGGCACTTTTCTAAATTTTGCAGTCACTCATCATGTGATATATTGTTGGAAAGGCCTAATACCACTTATTCATGTTATGCACATCCGGCTTTCCTCCCCCCCACTTCCCCGCCCCCAAGGGGGTACTTTTCTAAATTTTGCAGTCACCCATCATGTGACATATTGTTGGAAAGGCCTAATACCACTTATTCATGTTAATCACATCCGGCTTTACTCCCCCCACTTTGCCCCCTCAAGGGGGGCACTTTTCTAAATTTTGCAGTCACCCATCATGTGACATAATGTTGAAAAGGCCTAATACCACTTATTCATGCTATGCACATCCGGCTTCCCTCCCCCCGCTTTGCCCCACCCCAAGGGGGGCACTTTTCTAAATTTTGCAGTCACCTATCATGTGACATATGGTTGGAAAGGCCTAATACCATTTATTCATGTTATGCACATCCGGCTTTCCTCCCCCCACTTTGCCCCCCCATGGAGAGCACTTTTCTAAATTTTGCAGTCACTCATCATGTGACATATTGTTGGAAAGGCCTAATACCACTTATTCATGTTAATCACATCCGGCTTTCCTCCCCCCACTTTGCCCCCCCCCCCCAAGGGGGGCACTTTTCTAAATTTTGCAGTCACCCATCATGTGACATATTGTTGAAAAGGCCTAATACCACTTATTCATGCTATGCACATCCGGCTTCCCTTCTCCCGTTTTGCCCCCCCCAAGGGAGGCACTTTTCTAAATTTTGCAGTCACCTATCATGTGACATATGGATGGAAAGGCCTAATACCATTTATTCATGTTATGCACATCCGGCTTTCCTCCCATCACTTTGCCCCCCTCCCAAGGGGGGCACTTTTCTAAATTTTGCTTTCACCCATCATGTGACATATTACTGGAAAGACCTAATACCACTTATTCATGTTAATCACATCCGGCTTTCCTCCCCCCCACTTTGACCCCCCAAGGGGGACACTTTTCTAAATTTTGCAGTCACACATCATGTGACATATTGTTGAAAAGGCCTAATACCACTTATTTATGTTATGCACATCCGGCTTTCCTCCCCATATTTTGTAATAAATTTTTAAAAGTCTATAGTGAAACTGCAAAAAAGATGCAGTTGGAAGATTGCGGTGATTTGGCACAAATCCCTGCAGTTCTTTTGAAGTCACATATCTATAAATTTACTGCGGTGAGTGTGTAGTTATCAACTACACACTTACTGCGGTTAATTTATAGTTATGTCGACTTCAAAAACACTGCAGGGATTTGTGCCAAATCACCGCAGTCTTCCAACTGCATTTTTTTTAAAGTTTCACTGCAGTTCATTTTTAGCTTAGTTTATTTGAATCCTTGATAGAAAATACATATAAACATACTTTTTGCATTTAGCCATTTAAAAAAAATTAAAAATCTATAATCTCCGAAAAAATTCTTCATTTAAGCAAATAAATATCCATATTATGCTGTCCTCTCTCGGTAACAGATAAAGACATTTATAGATAATTATTTCTTAAAATTTTCGTGTTATAAAAAATAAGGAAATTATACAAATTTATTAACATTCGAAACGTCCCAAAAATGGGACGCTAGGCATATCTGGGTTATCTATTAAATCTTCACATCAGAAACATCAATGTCAATTTTGCAAAATATTTAAAAGTTAATTCCACATTATATAACATTTAATACCCTGAAAATTAAATATAATGATGTTAGATTATATGTATTTATGTAAGAAAGTAATATTTTCCCAACGATTCAAAAAATCTAAAGTTTAAAATTTATTAGATTAAACAAGATTCCATGCAATTATACTCTTCAGCTGCTTAAATTTATATATATTTACAATAAAACTGTACATCTTCTACCCCGTTGTCCCATTTAATTTATGTTTTATTTGCCAATATATAAGTTATTTCAAGATTCTAGTATATGTACAAGTGATATTTTAATTATATTTTATTAAAATCAACAAGATCACTATACACGATATTTTAGCATCTCGTAATGGAATACAGATGTAGCTACTCAGTACAAAATATCGGCATGTGTTGCAGAAGATGGATAAAATCTCATGTAACTTAATATTTAACAAAAATACATCACCTCACGAGATTTATATCAAATTAAGGGGTCTCAGGACTCTTAAAATTGAAAAAAATATATATATGAAGAGAACCATTTTCAACATTTAATATCTTAAAACGTATATTTGTAAAAAAACACAATTTTAATTGTTATGAAAAATATAAATATGTTCTTTCATTTCATGTATTTAAAAAATTGCAAGAAGATGAATTAGCATTTATAGGGGGCTAAAACTGTCAAACATCTGAAGAGATAAAACTGGTATAACAGCTTACACGCACTATTACAAAATAAATATTGCAACTAGAATGAAAATTTTGGTGGCAACTTATACTTTATAATTCCAAATTTCTTACTCACTCATTCCCTATCAGTTTGTTTTGTCTTTTTTGGGGAAAAGTAATGTTGTAGACTAAAAATAAATGAAATACAAGCAAAAATTAAGAAAACCGCTTTTTTACTATTTTTTTAAAATATTCTCTATCGAAATTTTAATATAGATTAGAAATCAGAATAATTATTATTTCAATATATTTTGATATCAATAAAACTATTGAAACTCACTATAATTTTTCTGGTGGAGATTAAAAAAATTTTTCATAACGTTTTTCATTATTTATTGAATGAGTTTTCTACTTCTATTCGCGAAGACAATTAACGATATTGGAGAAAGGGAAATTACAGAGAATGTATTATGCTGAATAATGGCCACTTAAATTTGATAAAGATGATAATCTTGAAATACTTCTTGTGTATTGTGTTACTGGTAGAAAGAAAAATCGGTGTCCAAAGATTTTACACCAACTCTTAATACGTTAAAAGAATGCATTATAAAATGTATGAATTTATCAGTTTTAACTATAAATGTAAGTGTATTTTAAGATATTTGTTGAAGATAAAAATTCAGACCGTATAACACTTTTCTTTAACATTGAGTTAAGTTGGAAAAGTACAACAAATCTCGTTTTGGCATATAAGGTAAGATGTATAACATCTTTGCATTTTTAAAATTATGTAAAAACACATTTGTGGTAAAAGATTCACCTCTTTGACAAGTTAAAAAAATGTGAAATGAATAGCTATTTTTAAACCCTTGGGGACGAGCGACTGGTATTCGTGCCGCGTAAAATGCACAGAATCAGGGATTATTCTCACCAATAAATTTTGCCTTATTTAATCCGAGCATTTTCCCGATTCAATTAGGCAAAAATTTCTGTTTTAAAAAACCGGTGATTAAATATTAAAAATTTTGTAAAAGACGCTCGTCCCGAAGAGGTTAAGGCACTATTGCACTCCCACCGTGTGAATAGAGTTCACTTTTTAAATAATAAGAGACATAATTTACATATTACAGGCCGGGGAGGGGACATAGTGACATTACAGATACTTTGGTGGGGAGTGTCCGAATAAAGGTTGGAAACCACTGCCCTAGACCTTAAAACCAGCCGCTGTTCGAATGTTGATAGATGTGTATATGATCTCTGCCATGCAGTAGCATTCATATTTATAAACCATTTACGATATAATTAAGCCTGCAGATTAAGCATTTTTTAATAGCTTAAAAGTGTTTGATAGCCAGTTTATTATGCCATTTTGTTTCAAAATGGCGGCCACTTGGAATTTAAAACGGAAAAAAAATACAAAACTTAGAGATCCAAATTTTATTTTTCGTTAGTGTTATGTGCATATGTGTTGGACTTTAATACAAGGATTCTGGAGCATTTTCTGTTTTTCATCTGTCTTTAAAAAATATCTGAGATGTAGCAATTTGGAATTCTGGGATGGCTGACTTTCTGAAATGAGATTATGATTTTTAGTAAACATGATTTCTGGCAAATTATGTTTCATTGTTCTAACCAGTTTTCCAAACATTCCCATAAAACTATATATTCATAACCACTATCTTCGATTCGCGCCAAATTTGGCAACATTTGGCGATATATCTTAAAGGGCGATATATCTCGAGGCTTTGGTGACTAGAGATTAATGTTTGAATTTGGAAAATTCTCATTCAAATTCAGTATTGATGAAAATTAGGTCTTCTCAAATCCAATTCTTCTTCATTTTCGCTTCTTGAGTCCGAGTAAAATTCCCTAAAATTCCAAGAAAAATATAATAGAATTAAAATTAAATTAAAATAATAAACAAAAAATAATGAAATAAAAATAATAAAATAAGTACAAAGTAAAATTCGATAAACATACAATAAAATATATATAATAATAGAACAAATAATAAAATAATTAAAATAAAATATATAATGAAAAATAAAAATAAAATAAAATAAAATAAAATAAAATAAATAACTTTAACATTGCAAGAATTCTAGAAGCTACATTTTCTTCCCGGTACAGTTCGGAAGAACTTTTTTTTTCCTACAGTTACTGCGCTATCAAAAGAAAGTTCCTCGCAAATCATTAACTACTACTTAAATTAACATTTCCATCGAAAATTAATTTTAAAACATGGTCCTAAGTGTTTTGACGATTAAGATTTATCTTTTTATTCAGAATTCCCTTTACAATTTCTTTACTTTTTTTGGAGGTGTTTTTAGTTCATTTTCTAGTTTAAAAAGTAAGACAAATATTGATTTTTAAAAACCACGGAGAATTCAGGTAGATAAGATATCAGGAACAAATACTAAGTTATTGAGAAACTGTTTATTTTTTGTTAAAACTAAGTTTTCTTTTTCTTTACATTTTTTCCTCACTTTTATACACAAAAAAATGCAGAAAATGAAATTTCTCAAATTTTAATCAGTTTTCGTCGGCAATACGTTTAGAGAATGATTTCAAATACATATATTTGTAAGAATTCTGAAATATGATGGAAAACAGTGTGTATTTTAGTGAACATACATGATTTTGAAGCGAATTATACAAATTTAGCATTTCTGTAAATCTGTTTCTCAGATGCCTTTTTATATTTTGAAAAATATTCTGCTTGCATTTTTTTTTTAAAACGTAATGACTTTAAAAAATTATATTTTTGAGTAATTTTTAATCAATATATATGAATGAATAATTTTATTATTTATGACATTATATGTGGACATTAGAATGGATAAAATTGATATTCAAATTAAAAAAATGATTTAAATATCCAAAGTTTATTATTATTTTTTTTTAAGTTAATATTTAAATATAATGTTTAGTGAATGTGCTACAGTCAAATTTCTTCAACATAAAACCTCAAAGTGACAGAACTTCTGACTTATTCTCTTAATCTTGCTTTTGGCTAATTTTTAAACCGTATATAGCAGATATTATTTTTTAAAAACTAGTAGTTGTAGTAGGTACTGTTAAATTAGTATAAGTAAATTCTTTGTTGTACACTGAAAAAAGCAGTTATGTCCATAACGCCAGGTGTTTTTTTTTTTTTTTTTTTTTTTTTTTTCTTTAAATACCGTTTATTTTAAAAATATGAAAACAGAAAAGTTTGCGTTATATACTGCCAAAGGAAGTGATGTTCACAATATTTGGTTTATTTTGAAAGATCTTTTTTGACACTAATTTTACGTGCATTTAAGGTTATTATCATGTGCTCAGATAGGTGAGACTTTTTTTTTTTTTTTTTGTAATTTGTATTAAGCAAAAAAAAAAAAAAAATGTACATAGGAAAAAAGTCCCAATATTTTAGAAACGAGTTGTTAATGTCTTCCGACAATATAAACTTGTGTTTTCGGAAAGATACAACCAAAGTTGTAAAACGAATTTCAAAAGTAATATTACATTTATTTCTTAATATTAAGAGTATGAGTAATTTTTGACATAAACATTCATAAATATATATATATATATATATATATTTTTTTTTTTTTTTTTTTTGCTTCTTTATTCAAATTTTTAACAGCGAATAGACTAAACATAAGTATTATGGATAAGTATAAGGGGATATGTATTTAATAATTTCTGTAATAAAAACTTGTATAATAATCACTTATAAAGAGAATAATTAAAATAATGCTATAAAAAGTGATAATATATCATTATTAAGATTGACAATCGTTTCGTCGCACCAACGGCGATATTTTCAAAATCATTCACGATATAAAATATTGTGAACGATTTGATCGATTGTGATCGAAACGATTGTCAATCTTAATAATGATATTTTATCACTTTTTATAGCATTATTTTACTTAATTTCTGTAATGTTTTACATGTAAGGTTTTTAAAAATATATTTCTGCCCTGTAGTTAATTTACATTAAAAATAAAAAATGTATATATACATCCACTCTTTGCGACAATGCATGATATTCCAAGATTAATTTCGTATATTAGTAACCTTTATTAATAGGTTACATTTTAAATGATATTTTACATAAAAAAATAATTGTGTCTAGAAAAACAATATCTAAGTGCAAAAATTTTAACTTTTACCGAATTTAGTCTATTACTAGCGGAGCTGGAGAAAAAGCGTTTACAATTTTCGTAGAATAGTGCTTTTAGTTTAATTCTTTCTAAGAAACATAAATTCCATAACTCTACAAAGCATTTTTTCTAGTGTCAGAAGTTCTAAAAACAAGTTTCTTTTACAAAATATTTCTATTTTTTATTAAAAAATACACCTACTAAAATAAATCTCAATCATGTATTTTTAATTTTTCTTTCTGACAAAGTTTAATATATATTTGAAAAATCGGAAATGTAATAAAACTCTGGCTATTAATTTTTTAACTAAAGGATTTTCCTCCATCGATTTCTTTTCTCTTTCAGATTTATTTCAATTTATGTTAGTTTTTTTTTAAACTTGTATTTCATGATACAGTATGTTTTTGTTATTCTTGTATTTAGAATTAATTGCCTTTTCGAAAAATATGTTCTACAAAAAGATACACATGTTGTGAAGGGTACTTAACGCAATAATTTAAATTTTAAAATACGAAGAGGTATCATAAACTTGCAATTAAATTTGAATATTTTTTAATGCTACCTCGCACATTTTACATACGCAACAAAAATCCTTTACATACGCTTTGAGAACATTTGCAAGAGAAATATACTACGAAGTGCATTTCTTTAAAAATTTGTGCAAATAGAAATTATATAAGTAGTCGCCTGTAATTAAAACTTTACGATAACCGTCGCATTTTTTATATTAGTCCAGGAAAAAAATTAATGTTTAAATTTTATTTCTGATATCTTTCTGAATTTTAAATTATCTGAGAATTAACCGAAAATAGCGTTCAAAAAACGTGTAACAGAGATGTGTGTGTGTTCCTATTTTTTATAATGACAACAATTTCTGATATGCACTACAACAAATTGGTATAATAAAAAATCTACTTCCTGCAGATGTAAACATTGCTATGTATTTTATTCAAAAATATATTTAGTATTTTCAGGCAGAAAAACATAGAAATATATTTCATTTAGACATCAATATTGTTAAGGATTTTACAAAATAAATATGTTATAATGCAGTATATTTTCTTTTATAAGGAAATTAAATTACAATTATAATAAAAAGATAAGGTAAGTTTTATCTTTTTAAATATATACTACACTGTCACTTTTTTTACCTCCTTTAACGGAAAAAAATAACGGATATTCGTCAATTAAGGGGCTTCATAGAGTTAAAAATCATAAAAAAATGCAATTTTTTTTATTATTGGCTTAAAAAAAATACTGAGTTTTTTATCGTTTTTATGTTCATTAGATCCAGAGATACAACACCTTTTGCCTTGAGAAGCGATGTACTTTAACTTCACTTTCACTGACTTTAACTTCATTTATCTCAGAATGAATTTTTTTCACGATTTGTCAAATTTAAAATAATATATCTAAAATTCCTTGCAAGATATATGTATGCAATTTTCAACCGAGATTTTATGCTATATTTCCAACAAATCGCATTCATGATTTTTAATTTTGAGTAATAATTGTGAAAATATGCTAATTAATGCGAACCTCACTCATGAAAAAACTTCATTTTTTTACTTTTTTTTCCTTAAAAAATCATAATCAATATTTTAAGAAATTCTGAAGACGAATTAAAGTAACACATTTTCTGTACATAAAAGTGTAAAAATTTTGTAAATTGAGAAAGTACTTCCAAGAAATAAATCAAAAATTAAATTTGCTTAAATTTTGTAAAAAATGTAATTTTTTTAAAAAGATATTTAAATTTTCTCAGAATTTTTTTATATCCAATATTCGTATTATATTAAAATATATTTCAGAAAAAATTTCTTAATAAAATGTCCATAAATAAAAACAAGTTTGAAATTGCTCGCCAAACGTGGCAAATGATGTCGTACTATAACTAGTTTTATAAATATTTTTTGCGCCGCATATTGTACCGAATGTATATTTTAGTACACTTCATAAGTGCATATCAATTTCATTTTCTTCGGAAGGCTGTAACATGATCAAAATGCAATAATAACTTGCAATAATTTTTCCCCATTGGTCGTAATGTAACGGAAATCTTTTGACTGTCCCTGTCATTAAACTATACATAGATTTTCATAAAATTGGAAATGACTCGACAAAATTTTACAACAATTATATATTTATAATTTCAAACCATTCGGTTGGGCAGTTTTTGCTCTGTTATATGCGGACAGACGGATAGGCAGACGGACAGACAGACGGACTGAACGACGACTATCAGTGCTAAGTATTTATATAATTACGAGAGCACCTAAAAACAATTGAATTTTGAGCCCCGGACCACCGTCACGGGGAAACTCCTGGCGGCAGTGCTGCCAGTATAATTTCTGTGAATTGAAGAAGGCATTTCTGAGAGTGTACATCGTTTGTTTTTGAGTAATACATGAACGTATTTTGGGCTATATGTTCTGAATTCAAATTACCACAGTATTGGCTCACAATTTAAATTTTAGTTGTTTTTTAATAGTAACTGAATTATAAATTAGCGAGGTTATGCAGAAAAAACTACGAAATTTTAAGACGCATTATAAGGAGAGTATCTTACGTACAAGGAGAAAAGCAAGCAAATAATTGTAATTTAAAATATCACAATCCGCTAACATTCGGTCATAAAAAATCGAAATAAAGAGACACATTTTTAGCTATCTTTATCAAATAAAGTTTTAAATTTCGTCAAATTTTATAAATAAATATACAAATTTTGAAACTGTAGTTGCAAAATTAAATTTTTTATAAAATCTTTTTACATATTTCTTTAATGACAGTATCGCATTAAAAGAAAAATTAACCCAAGAGACTACATTTTATTGTTATTTCTTGGCAATTAAATCAAGCTATGTTGAAGTTATAATTTTATAGCTTGACATGAAGGTATATCTGTATTAAGATTATTGTTATTATTATAGTTAAAGGTATAATCTATAAAAATAAAGGTATAAATTTCAGTACTTACTGCCAATATGAGTGTACAATATAGTATAGTTTCAAGGGATGATTAAAACATAAACCGTTATTGAGTGTAATTAGCTTCATATAAACAACAATTGATTCAATAAAAATGAAGTGTATTTTAAAATAATTTGCTATTTTTAATGTTTAAAAAATTGGAATATATTATAAATGAGTAATAGGTTATATGTTTGACAGTACCATTATACAAAATTCAGTTTTATTTAACAAATGAATTCAAAACTTCCCATAAAGAAAGCAATTACATTCAATTTCGGAAAATTCTAGATAATTATAATGGGTTAAACAATCTTAATAATAATAAAATAATTTAAATGCATAATATTAGAATAAAGAGAAATAAAATGTTTCATAAAAATGCAAGATTTAATTCTTAAATATAGCGTTTTTGTATGATTTACTTTTCATATTAATGATAGATGCACTTGAAATTTGTTCATCCAACAGAGAAACACTAAGCAAAGAAATTACTCTGATATTTTTCGTAATTGTTTCATATAAATGTTACTGTTAAATGATGCAAAGAAATTATCCTTATAATATCTGTAATATTTGATATCTTAAATCAAATTTATATGCACAACTTAGTTTTAATTGGTGTCTTTTATGATTCTTTTATTAAAACAGCAACATTGTATTAAGATTTAGAGTTAATGATGATAAAAATGTTATGAAATTTGTTCAAAAATCTTCTAAATTTATTTTATTTGAGCGGAGATAATTATCTTTTTGCATTTGCAGTTAATTATGATTATGAAAATTACTAAACAAATTAGCTCCGTCTGTGTGTGATTAGGTAAAATTGTAATGACGCTGATTAGATAAAATGAATTTACGTAAATGCTTCATTAAATTATATCCTTTCTGTCTTATAAAGATATAGAAAGTTTTATTCCTGTTCATATACCATTCTTTAATGCGTAATTATAATTAGAAAAGATATTTTAATCTCACGTCTTTTCAGTACATTAATTTTTAAAACAATTTTAAGAGGGTAAGTGGCACATAAACAAAATATATATTATGAAGAAAATATGTCATCTTTAAATTGAAAAAAAAAATAGCTATTTTGGAAATCATCTTTAAATTAAAATTATAATTGTATTACTTGAGGTATTTTAAGTGAAACATTGCTTAAAAGTTAAAATTGTGAAATGTATGTCACAAAAAAGTACTTGTTTAGTTCAACGGAAAACTATCGGAATGAAGATTGAGTACATATTTTGTTTTTCTCATATTTAAAAAAAGCAATCCTTAACTTTCTCTCTTTTAAGTGAACGAAATGTAATTAAAAAAACAATCACGGCCAATTAAATGCAGGTCGTCTGATAAAATTTTAAGGTTAATGAAAGTGTAACTATTCAATTTCTAAGGATATAAATTAATATATGACACACACACACTCACATATATAGTAAAGTGAAGACAGACGCCACGGTCGGACATATGCCGCAGAGATTGTGTTGGCGACACTAGCGTTCCTTAGACCAATTTTAGAAGTTCGTAGTGTTCCTCTGTGCTGTGTGATGTGTTGTATGCGTTTCCACCGCTTAATTGTCAGTATTTACATATTTAAGCCAGTTTTTATTGCTCGAACCTGTGTGGTAAGTTGCTAAAATTATTCTAATGAAGTTTTATTACATATTTTAAGAAAAATAAACAGAGATTTCATCCCAAAATCAATTGCAACTAAAGACCAGATCCACGTGGTATATAGACATGTGCTTGCCTTTCTCTCACGTCGCTCATATGATACAAAATGGCGGCGTGGCATCTTACCCGCCACTATGGGACATATGCCGCACCGAGATTGAGGGACAGATGCCGCAAAATATATTTTTGTTTTTCGGTTCAATAAATTCATCACTGCAATTTTAGTAGAACTTACATTTAAATGCTTGTATATTAGCGCATTCTGCTACTTATCAAAATATTCTTAGCAAAAATGTTGGTTCACCATGTATGAATAAGGAAAATGTAGGCCGTTTACGATTCTCATCATCTAAACTGTTAAACAAAATATCTCCTATCTCAATGGTGAAAAGACCTATTCAGCCAAGTAAGAGAAACTAAAAGGATGTAAATATTACAAGCACAGAGTTTATAAACAATAAAAAAGAAGAAGGAAATGAAAAGCAAAAGAAACTAGAAAGCGTCAAAAAATGACAACTTGGCGGAAGTAAAATTTGTAAAAAAAAAGGAAGGGAAAGATCAACTTGAAAACGCCTTACTTGGGGAAAAAACTAAAATATGAGTCATCTTCCAACAATGGGTAAATTGTTCCTCTTATGGATTCTGATGGCAGAACTGAATTGGAATTTCATGTTTCTGTATGTGTTGAGCGGTTGGAGTCTTATCAAGGAGCAAAGTCTAAAGCGCACAGCATTCAGTGGATCAAATTCAATCGAAAGCTCCATGAAAAACTCTTACTTTACTTTTGCTACGGGTAGAGTGGTGTGATTGGGGGCGAATGGGAATACAAAATCAAAGAATGAGAAGAAAGGCCAAAAATAAACAGACTAGTGCCTAAATAGAATAGAACTAATACTTAAATTAAGAGCAAACTGCAATGTTCTCCTGGATGTAAACCAGTGATTTATATCTTTTTTGGAATTGTGCTGTCTATTGTTTCCCGTATATATGCTATCCATTTATGTAAATTCAAATGATTTTCTTTTCATTTTCACTTCTTGTCTTAAAATTTGTTTATAGAGATTACTCTTTTGCATTTTACACTTTTCACACAACTTTTCGCAATTTAGTGATATATATAATTTTTGTAAGTTTACTGTTATTTATTTTCATTTTAAGTAGTTTGTGAAAATAAAAATGTAATTTGCTTGAAAAAAAAAATACACAGCCTAGCATTTTTTCTCCATGCGGCATCTGCCCCACACCCCATGCGGCATCTTATCCAGTACATAAAAAATGATGTTAAAAAAAGGACCTGTGGGAAAATAATTATGCCTACTTTATTAAGAGGTTTTAACTTGTTTAACAAAGAAATTAGATTCTAAAGGGTTTGATCAATGATTTCTGGTACTTAGTTTGCTCTTTTTTGCTTTATTGTACATTTTACAAGAAGAAAAGAAAAATGCGGCATCTGCCCCCACTTTACTATATGTATGAGAATATGAGTTTCAATTCTTCCTTTATCCAGAAAATCAAGTCTTGGGAAATCGCGAAAACCAAAATCAGGATAAGACTAGTTTTAACACAGGAAAAAAGTGGAATAAACGTGTTTCTTATGTGCAGGCTTACCAATAGTATAGATTCACAGAGAAAACACGATATTTTTAAATTTGGGATAAAGCGAGATTTTAAAAACACGTCCTCATATGTATACCTGTATAAATAAATATATACATGTATATATTTGTACACATATACACAAATACATATATATACTGGGTGTCCCACAGATGTGCTAACATTTCAAAAATATTTCTAAAACAATGTAAATTTATTCTGTAAAACTACAGGAAAATGGGGTGATTGATAGAAAGGAAAATGTTTAAAACTGATAAAATGGAAATCAGAAAAATTGCTATAGAAGCAAGAAAAAAAAAATAATGAAACATAAATTGTAAAGTTCACAGGAACTTTTGTTTCACTTAAATAGTACCTGTAGTAGGTAAATAGAAAGAATGAAAACGACTAAAAAAGATGAAAACAGCAGCCTTAAGAAATGTTAGGTATCCATCAATTTGAAAAAGAACATAACATTGATGAAAACACTTTAGGAATGTATATAGAGAAATTTCATCAAGATGAACACAATGAGAAGAAGCCAAACTATGTGGCAACAAGTGTTATCAGGTCGAGTGTAAAAAAAAAAAAAAAAAAAAAAAAAAAATGCATGTTTAAAACGGAATTTTTCTCCTCCGATTTTATTCCGTCTAAGCACGTTTGTTTACACATTACATTTTTCCAAATATTGTTTAATTATATTGAACCCTATAGTAAAAAGGTATTCTGTCTTTTTAAAAATTGATTTTATTTCATTTAACAAATATTTCAATATAAAATACAGTTGGTCAATCCTGCCATATATGACCCATTATTTTCTTATGCTTAAAATAAATCATTTTTCAAGTTTCTTATATAGTACACTTATAACGCAATTTTATTTTGATAATTGTCTGTATAACGAATAAAATGATGTATGGAACTTTAATCTAAGTTCAATATTTAAAAAATAAAAAATCATTTTCTTAAAAATTGGTCAACCATCCCCAGTCTTCACTATATGTGGCCGCCATTAGATTAGTAATACCGTCCACTCATTATTGCTAAATTTAAATGTCGCACAGGGGATCTTCTAAAAAATAGTAAATGTCAAAAAAAAAATCACTTACATATATCATATTTAGAAACGTCGGTAACATTTACCTTCAGATAGAAAAAAAATTTCGACAAACCTTTTAAGATTCACGTCGGTTTAAAATATGGAACTCGACATGTTTGATTTATTTTTATTATTTCCAAAATATATCACAACGCTTGTAGTTGTTTAACAGTAACTCGAAAGCTATTGGGCGGAATGATCCGTAATTTTTAATTCGCATATTTGAAGACACAAAACTAAATAAATTCCAGATTATATTTCATATATATATCTATTTATATAATTCAGCAGTGATTTTTCTGGTGACGATTCCGGGACGCGCCGATCCTCGGAAAGGAAAAAAACAAACATATCGCGGCCATGTTAGGCTTAAGCATTCTGATGCCGTATTATAAATCGAACAATTGCTTTATTTAATCTACATTGCATCACATCTTTTCTTCTTCATTTTCTCTAAAACCTTCAAAAACTAAACAATTATAATGTTTTAAGTTATAAATTAAAAATAAGTAGCTACCAACATATATTAGCGATATAAACAAATGAACAGTTGCCATTCAGAAACACAAGTCCCAAATTAAGAAACAAATGAATGACTCTTTGACAATTCATTAAAAAATATACGGCTAACAGCTGATTCTGCTTTAAATATATTTTTTAAAGCATATTAAAGCCTTTAAGTATTTTGAAATGAGTTTTTCATTATTGTTTACATTTATATGTAGTAATTTTATTTACGGCTGTTTACATTTACATGCAATCAGTTTGCAACATATTAAGTAATTTATTGAATAAATATTTTAAAAAGAATTGTTTTCAACAAATATTAATAGTTTTAATCATTATCTTCATTCAATTTAATGACTATTAATCATTATTCATATGCATCATTCATATAAATATTAATTCATATCAATGATTTATATATTTCACTCTTCTGTAGTGGCAACAGTGAATCTTTGTTTCTTTGGGAAAAACTTGCTGATATTTCGCCGCTATACCTATTCGCTTTTATCTATCTGCAGTTAATTGTGAATGTTTTAAAACAATTATTTTAATTTTTATTATGGAATTTCCGAATGAATCGCTTTCGGAAAGAAGGCGCCAATTGACCAGGAAAAGAATTGCACGTTGGCGATCGCGACAATCAACGGATTTCTCAGTTTGCCTGATAAACTGAGCTGAGTTTACACCGAGCAGGATTAAACACACAATTTTTTGTTTATTTAAACTATGCATATTTTAAGTTCATGTTCATTCCGATTTTTAAAATCATTTATCACTCACAGGAATGTTTCATTATAATAAAGATTTTTAAATGAAAATTACATTTTTTTAAATTTTACTAAATTTTTGTATCATTAAAATCATAGCTTTATGTATGTGTATTACTTTGAATGATTCACATAATGATGTTTTAGTTTTGGCCAAATATATGATTCAAATTTTAAAGTTTCATCTAAAATTAAAAAATAAACATCTGATTTTTTAAAGAAATGCCACATGTTTTTTGTTTTATTTTTAAGTTTCTGAATTCACCTATACATATTTTAAGCTGAATTTAATATATTTTTCTGAATTATTTTTTGCTGTTTGAAAAATGCAAAAACTTTTTTGTTTTATTTCAACTATGCATATATTTACAGTCAAATTATAGTTAAAAACCTTTACAGACATGCCACTTTTCAGCGAAAACATGGAATTCCACTTTTTTGGCACAATTTATCATCCCTGGGATTGATGCAAATCTGTATTAAAATTTGTTGACATTTTTAGGACGAGAGGAGGGGGGGGGGATACAACAAATATGTGAGCACGAACAGCGCCAAATTGAGTTTATTTCTATTACTTTCGCATTCGACCTTCTCTTTCCCATGACCTACTGTGCATTTAGTCCATGTATAAAAACAAACAGCATGAAAAAAAACATAGCCAGGACCTTGCAACTATCGTCTGTCTGCTTTGCCTGAAAGATTGCAAAAATCATCAAAAGATCGTAGAAAAATGGTGGTTTCATCAATCGAATGTCAATTTCGTCAAAGAATAGCAGAAAAAAAACAAAACACAATTTTTCCCAAAGGGTCCTTTAGAACGAATATTTCGTCTAAGGATCATGGAATATGTGAATTTCGCCAAATAATCGTGGAAAAAACATGAATTTCATCAGATGATTGCAGAAAAAACGCATTATTTCATCAAAGTATTGCAAAAAACATGATTTTCGTCAAATAATCATGGAAAAAATATGATTTTCATTAGAGGATCACAGAGAAAACGAGAATTTCATCGAAAGGTTGCATGAGTGTAAGTTTCAACATAAGATCCTGAAAAAAAAATGTAAATTTTGAAATCGGGAGATCTTGAAGCTTATTGGTTCATCAGTATCACGTGAACCATTAGTCAGCTAAACTTTCTGTTACATAACTAATTTGTCGCATACATTCGGATGCACCTGTGCTTCTGTCAATGTATTTTAATTGTAAAGTAAGTCTCGCTTGCTCTGCTGTTTATTTCTTTTTGTTTTTTATTAGTATTTTTGCATTAGCTGTTTAAAATACACCCTTTATTGGCCAATATATCTATTTTTACATTGTTTACCATTTTAGAGACGGAAGATTCAGCCAGCGGCTGCCGAAAAAATTGAAGTCTGAAAACATCGAGGGTGTATTACCAAACGTCAATCAAAATTTAAATTTAATTCAGTTCAAAGAGAAGTACCAAACATTGACGATGTTTCAGACCTTGACTAGGATCAATTTTTCTAAACATTAAATTATTGATTTTTTTTTTTTTTAACTGATTGTTTTTTGTGTAAATATTAATTTTTTTTTTTGTATGAAACCTTACTTTTATTTTATATTTAATGAATTTTTTGGCAGATGTGAGCGAGAATTTACCTGCATTCGTAACAATTTTTTTTAAGATTGCGGAAAAACTTCGTTTTTAAATCTTTATGTTACTTATAAATCCATGTTTTCTATTTTTTGGGCAAAATCATTGATTTATAAATAACATAAAGATTTAAAAAAGTTTTTCCGCCATCTTGAAAAGATTTTTGGCACAATTTTTTTTGCCAAGTGGCACTCTTCCCTAAATTTTGTCAAAGAAACACGAGAGGTGTAATTCGTCAAAAGGGCAAAGAAAAAGTGCGAATTTTGCAACAAATTCCGATAAAAAACACTCATTTCGTGAAAGGATTGTGGAAAAAAATAATCATTTCGTCAAAAGGCTGTGAAAAAACATGAATTTCATCAAAGATGTGCCGAAAAAACGAGAATTTCACCATAAACATTAAATTATTGATTTTTTTTTTTTTTTTTTTTTTTGTAAATTTTAACTGATTGTTTGTTATTTGTGTATATATTTAAAAAAAAAATTATATATATATTTTTTGTATGAAACTCCCCATTTTTCTGAATGGTCGTCTCATTTATTGGTATTTATTTATATTATCCTTTTACTTTTATTTTATATTTAATAAATTTTTTGGCAGTTGTGCGCGAGATTTCACTGCATTCATAACAAATTTTTCAAGATGGGAGAAAAAATTCGTTTTTAAATCTTTGTTACTTATAAATCCATGTTTTTACATCGTTTTCTATTTTTTGGGCAAAATCAAAATTTTAAATAACATAAAGATTTAAAAATGATGTTTTTCCGCCATCTTGAAAAGAGTTTTGGCACAATTTGTTTTTGCCAAGTGGCACTCTTCCCTGAATTTTGTCAAAGAAACGCGAGTGGTGTAATTCGTCAAAAGGGCGCAGAAAAAAGGGGAATTTTGCAACAAATCTCGATAAAAACACTCATTTCGTCAAAAGGCTGCGAAGAAAAACGCGAATCTCATCAAATATGTGCGGAAAAAACGAGAATTTCGCCATAGGTTTGTTGGAAAAAGCTTTTTTTTTTTCTCGTGCATGAGGTGGTTCATATTTTCTTCTTTTGAAGGTTGACTTTTGCAAACACAATTTTTTGAATGCTTTTGATGACTTGCCACTATCTGAATAACCATGCATATCAATCACCTGTTTAATTGAGTCTGACTTAATGTTGTACACTTAAAATAACACTTTCCCGTCATTTTTGACGGGGGCATATGCTAGTGTATATATAATTTGCTTAATTTCAAAATATGTATGGCTTAGAAATTATTTTAAATATAAATGGTAATCAATAAATGCTTTAACAGAGTTCGAATTTAAAAAAAGATGAGCTCATTTTCCACTAATTTTTTTTAGTTCTTTTTAAAAATCTACCCGCAGTGCAATCTGTTTTGTAACAAATAAAACAAATTAAACATTAGATCTTCCAAATTGTTACCTGCATTATCCCTAAACTACCAGAACCAAATCACTTGCCATTTCAGATACAAAGTTAAATGTTACAAAATAATTCAAATATGATGCCAAAATCAGGTTTTTAATACTGAAAATTTTAAAAGTTTGTTGCAGTTGCAATATGTAGCAAATTTGAATAAACTCCAAAGCAACTTTTATATAGAGTGTTAATCATGAAACATTATTACTAATCGATTAGTACCAGCCAGATTTTTAAACCCCAATTTGGAATATCGAAGTAATTTTTTGAGATTGTTTGTCCTTTTGTTATATGATAAGTCGCATGTTTCATCTATCGTATACGAAAAAATAATATCTTTTTTCTGGGATTAAGAAAACGCATATATTTTGGAACTACTACTCATATGTCAGTTACTGTGATCAGTAGTTACAGAACATTAAATAGCTTAGATAGAGTTACAATTCAAAAAAGTACTATAGCAAGCTAACTAAATATTCTGTGTGTTAATTGAAACTCATTTTTAAAGAAACCTAAGATTAATAATTATTAATATGCTGCTTGGCGCAGCATGATAAAAATTTAAATTTAAAGCGACAAAAACGCAGAAAATGCAAACTTTTCGCAGACTAGTTTCGGTAGCGTTTAGCGTACCGTCCTCAGTGCAAAGAATAACGGAAACTTGCTCATTTATATAAAGGAGAAGCGGATTGAACTGATAAGTTCATTAACCAATGGGGAAACATGAAAATACAAGTCACAACCAATAGGGGAATAGTATAGGTAATGCCACCAAAAATGTGAAAAAAAGCCTGTTAGTAATTAAGCAAAAGGGGATTTTAGGAAATATTTTCAGCAATCTGATAAAGGGAGGGGGGAAGCGAATTTACTTTCCAGTTGAATCCGCTTTTCATCTATATAAATGAGCAAGTTTCGATTATTCTTTGCACTGATGGAAGTATGCTAAACGCTACCGAAACTAGTCTGCGAAAAGATTGCATTTTCTAACGTTTTTAACGTTGCTTTTAAATTTAAATTTAAACCTAAGATTACTCACAATATTAACATTCAAACGAAAAGAAATACTATTATTGTTTTCCAAGTTGAATTTACGCATTTAGATATATAGTTTGGTATAACAAAAACAACTATTTTAAGTCAGGCGGATTTACGAAATCAAGAATATCTGAAATAATTAAGTAATACAATAGCATATTACATATATCCACATATATAAGTTTTAAATATATTAGATAATGATAAGTTCACTCTCCATGCTTTAAAAATTTGTTTTCACTTTGAATAATACATCGAAAGCATTTATTGTGGATTGCAGAAAACAATAACCTGTACATAAGTATACAAAACTACTTAATCTTGCCAGATGCAGTCAAAATAAAATATTAATAATAATCCCCCTTAAAACCAAATCAAATATCTTAATTTTTTGTATGTAACATGTGAAACATTTTATTATGCATCATGATAACAGCATTATCTATTTAATATCTCTTCTTGAGTTTACAATATTTTATCAAATTATCGAAAATTCTGGTAATGGTACTCATTACATAAGTATAGTTATACCATTTGATGTTTTACCCAGAAGTTCTGTTTTATTTTTAGTAGTTACGTTTTTTAAACTAATAATTTAATTCTTTTCTCGTTATTTTTATTTCATCTCACTAGCTTTAGTATTGTACTATTGTGTTTTTGTTCCACTTCTCGATCACTTTAGCTTTGCTTCTTTTATGTCTATTCAAATGTAATCGCAAGAGTTCTTTGTAAAATTTCAGTGAAATAATTAGATTTGTTTTTTTTCTATGTTGCCTTGGCAGTATTTAAACTAATGCGAGAAAATATGCATAATTCCTTCGTACGTAACTAAATTTGGATGATGCTGTATATGGTCCGGTATAAGCATATTTTGGCATGGATATAAACTTTACAAATTTAGAACATAGCATGATATTTCTGATATAATTTTATGTGTGTTCAGACTTAATAACTGGAACTTGAAAAAACAGTGATCATTTTATGTTAAAAAGTATTTATTCATTATTATTTCCGTAATAATTTAAACTGATCTGAATTTGCATGTATTTTTTTTTAATTTCTGATTCCATATCAGTATACCAATAATCCGACTTTATAAACATATAATTTTTTTGTACATTTTATAAAACTTACTTGCCATAAAGATTAAATAAATTCAGAAATAAATTTAAAGAAATGCTCTAAAATATTTAATTGCTTAGAATAAAGTGTTAACATGTTATTTTAAATATTCAAATAAGTTTCAAATAAAGTATAATTTACATGTTTCATGTGATAAACATATCTTTTAAAATTTACATCAAATGCAAATTTTAATATTTTGAATGTGTATTTTTCACTTTATTCGAAATATATCACGTCATAAACGCTAATAAATGGAGAATTTCGGATCGTGATGTACGTTTCAAGCAATAAATATTTATTAATTTGACTCATAACATTTGCAATTCAAACTATTTACCTCATAGAAATACAATTTTCATCGTATACCTTATATTTATAATCCATAGTTGAAATGAATCCTAAAAATTTAAATACTAATAAATTTCAATAACATTCTGAATAAAATATTTTAAACAAGCAATAATTATGCTTCGCTTTCAAAGAGGATTGATTTAGAATTAATTTCAGTTTTATGCATTTCGATTTTTGAGAAATGGCAATTCATTGCATTATTCATTTAAAATAGCTCAAAGACATCTGAGAACGAAAAAAAAGGTTTTTTTATGTTTTTTGTATATTTAACGTTCTTGAAAAGAAAAATTTAAAATGCGTGTATATTAATATTAATATGTTTTGAACATATTAAAATGTATGACTCCAAACATTTATAAAAGCCACATCTCGTTTTGAAATAGAGATAGACCTTCCTAAATGACTGTGTAAAGAGAGACATAATAAAATTTCGAAACAAGAAAGTGAAATCATGCCTCAACCAAAAATTATTTTAAAAATTTGAACACATTTAGAATATTGCAACATAACTTCCACGTTTAATAAACTGAAAGATGATGCTAATATAAGATTATGAAAACACATACCAAATTTGAAAATACAATTTCAGCTGTTACCGTGTATAGTCGTGAAGAATTATTTTTGCAGTCCTGTACATGATTTATAAGTGTATATATGTAATACATTGTATGCAAAAAGTTCACGTGGGAAGCGTATAAAACATTCCAAAATTTACCGAACTGCAACATCCGTCAATAAACGAAATAGTACTCGAATTTCATCTTTGCTATCTATATTTTTATAGATTATATTTCTATACATTTTATACACACCAAGTAACATGCGAAAAATTTGAAAAATTTAACAACGTATACTACATTTGAAAATGTATGCCCAGAAATTATTGGTCACTGACTAGACTAAACCGAATTATTTTGTATTTCTCTGTAAATGAACGTTAAATACTACGCATACCATATTCTATAGCAAGCATGTTATAGTGGATGGATCGCAATGATGTATACTAATTAAAATACACGTAAAATAGTGTAACAATATTAAAATACACTGCACGCAATTTTTCTCCATACATCTAACGGAATTATTTTGACTGCCTACTAACGAATTGTAAAAGCTACACACTTCATTTTAATACCGGAGGCAATACACAAGGCAATACGAGTGTATTTACGCGGGTTAGAGCACGGACGTAAAACTGAATTCATATACGGTACTATGTTTAAGAATTACAACATGGTTACTATTTTTCATACATTTGCA
Organism: Maratus speciosus; assembly: GCA_963932465.1. Taxonomy (NCBI): domain Eukaryota; kingdom Metazoa; phylum Arthropoda; class Arachnida; order Araneae; family Salticidae; genus Maratus; species Maratus speciosus. The sequence continues at coordinate 535,566,022 of OZ010786.1, read as the reverse complement.
TTCTCGCAACTACTTATCAAAAAGATCTGTGTAATTTGTATACTAGTCTTTTACTTTGTTTTATACTAGTTAAAGTTCCCTTATTACTTTTTCTTTTTAAATGAATGTAACTCTGTTTCTGTGTGCTTTTATTATAACTAGGGAATCATACCCGGGGTTCCCGGGTTACAGAATATAGTTGAAAATCATTTTTTATTATTGAACAGTTATATTTTTTACATGCAGTATATTTTTTAGATTGCCCACTAAAATTAAATAAGAATTTTTCATATGAAAAATATGAATTATACAATCAAACAATTTTTTGAAATTTATCAAAAGCGATTTTTTCGTATTAGCTATATGCTAAGAGTTATTAGCCCAATATTTTGCTGCTTACGGCAACCTTTTATTTTCTCATAATATCAGAGCTTTAAACGCGAAGTTCAATTACATATCTGTTGAATTTATGTTTTATTTATATTATTTTATTTATTTATTCATAGAGGAAGTTTTATCTTTTTATGGAATATTAGTTAGAAAATGGTGAACTCCTTATGTTGTTTTAAAGGCAAACGGATTAATTTTTCTTAATCGAGCTCCACATGATAGAGATAAATTAAAAAACATTTCATGCTTGAAAATTATTTTTAAAACCATAGACAATCAGTAAACTCAAATGCACTTTGCAAACAAAGTCCATTTGAAAGTTCTTTTTTCCTATTTGGCTGTCAAAAAATTTAAATTGTTCGATTACAGATATGTTAAATTTGCGTTCTTTTAATATTATTCTTTTATTTATTTATAAGGAAAGTATTAATTTCGTTATGAAAAATTAGTCAGAAATAAAAGCTGAAAAATGTTTGTTACTTTATGTGCAAAATGTTTATTATTATTATATATTGAAGCCGGCACCTCATAAGATAAATTACAAAAAATCGTGCTTGAAAATTATTTTTAAAAACATAATAAATCAGTCAAGTATGATACAGTTTTTAAACAAATTGATCTGAAAGTATATTTTTTCCCTATACGAAGTTTTAAAAATTGAAAATATACGATGGTCATAAGATTAAAAAATTGCAGTAGTGAAAATCTTCAAAACCGAAATTTGATCGTGAAGTGTTACCATTCACAAAATGACTTTAGCGTTACGCAAAGATACGTTTTCCTTTATAATATAGATACGGAATCAGTAAAATGTAATAAAGTTCAGTTATTATAAAAAAGTTATCAATTGATGCTCTATTTTGCTTGGTATTCCGGAATGAAAAAAAGCAAAATTTATTCCACTTTGACACGATCACAGAATTTTTTCGCTATGAAATCTAAACCCGACATCATTTTTACCTTCTAAAAGTTTACACACACACCCCTCATATCCGTATTCACCCTTTTAAAAAAATTGCATTTTAATTTGATCATTTAAAAATCATTTCAACTCAAAACTTGAAGCCACGATTGTCAGCAAAATCTTCGCATGTGAACAGTCACGTTCTTAACTCGAGATTCTAATCTCAATATCGGTGAGTAAAAAATTGCTGTAATATATGTTTTTTAGACGCATTTGTGTTAAAAAGTTTAGTTTTATCTAAGAAAATCTTCATTTTCTTTTAAATATGACGTCATTTCGCCTAGTGTCTGAAATTTAGGACTATACAGAAGGAAAGAAAAAAAGAATGGCAACTTTATGAGGAAAATGCGTGTATTAAGCAGTACGTAATTTTCCGTTCAAAATATTATGTCCATAATGGGATTTTGTACCACTAAACCCACAGAACAATTTTGAATTTTTATCAGATAATCGCATGAATAAAGGTGAATAAACCTTATTATTTCTCTCTTCTCTGCAATAATGAAAGTTATCTAATTACCATCATTTTGAAGAAATTTCATAGAATAATTTTAAAATTAAAATATAATAATGGGATATTTAAAAAAAATCTTGTGCGAGCACATTTACAGATGAACAGCTTTCAGTTAAAAAATTATTAGTAAATATGGTTCAACAGAAAGCTCAGGGCAGATGACTAATAAGCAGTCTTGTGTTTTAAATATATAGATTTCATAAAATTATGAAAAATTAAATTAAGCAAATTATGTTATTTTGATAAAATTATAGTAGCATGTTTTAAAGAATAGCAATAAAATTTTAGACAAAAACTTGGGGAACCTGATATTATTTTAAATCTTGAATTATTGCCATTATCTTTGTTTGCATGTCTAACTCGGCGAAGAGAATTTACCCAAGAGAGAATCATCAAGTTCTGTTATATAAATCGCTATTTTCGGACAAAGAGCATGCACACTGTATGTTACTTCTCGTTCATAAAGACACTCTAAATGTTTGTAAAACATTGCGTTTTATAAGTGCGTGATTTCGATTACGTTATTTTCAAATGAAACATTTCAATGAGACATTTTCACCTGTGAAGAATTTCAAAGCAGCTGGGGTGAAAATGACGCACTTCTACAAAACATATTTCAGTTTTAAGAATTAAAATACACGCTTTTTGTTATAAAATGATGTCAATTGCATCCACTGAAACATTCCATTTTTACGATCCCGTCTTAAACAACATCTATAGAAAGGTATGCATGTGACATCATTATCGCGGAATAAGACACAAACCCAGAAGAAAGCTATGACATCATTTAAGAAGTTTTTCAAAACAAATCGGGTATTTAATGATTTATATGACTACATTTTTTTTTGTTTATAATTGTTTTATCAGGAGTCATTCATTTATATTTTTTCAAAATTCGGAAAATGTTATTACACACGGATTGATAAAATCGCATTCTTTCAGATTTTTGATACGAATTAAGTAAATGCGGGGAAAATAAGTCACACAAATATTCTTTGAAATAAATTGTTGTAAAGAGAAAATGTTGTATCGTTTAAAAAGTTAAATTGCAAAAAATTAAAAGTAATTTAATTCACAAATTAAACGAAATAAAACCTAAACTCACCAGGTTTTATAACAGAAGATATTCTTGACAAAACACGTATATTATATATTTTTTTCATTTTTATGAGAAAATGGCAACAAAATGATACAGAAATCTACTATTTTCCTTTTTTCCATTTACACTTTCAACAGAAATGAGTGCTTCAGTTGCCACGATTACAAAAAATGTAATAAAAACTACAAAAAAATTAATATCTTAAAATTAAATTGAGATACAAACAAATTGCATTTAAAAGAACATTTTTTTCCTTATATAACGGCGTAAAAATTTTAAATGGGCGATGGTTAGAAGTTTAAAAATTTGCAATAGAGAAAATTGCAAAACCAAAATTTCATTTCAAATTTCAAACTGTTGCCATTCGCAAAATGACGTATGCGTTACGCATAGATATGTTTGTCCTTTATAATATAGATAGTTTTCAACATATGATTATATCTAATGCTTATACAGTGTGATTCATAAATATCTAAACAATATGCTATTTCCTTAAATATTTTCTGTAGACACATACTTAGAGTTACAAAGTTTCATAAACAAGGGTCAAAATTTAATGACATAAGTTGCAAATCCATGGGGAGTCTATTTGCGAAAATACAAAACTGAATTCTTATACGGTCCCCGTAGTGTAAAATTTCCAATTACGTAATTTTTCTTATACATTCCTAAATTAAACAACAACAACAACAACAACAAATAATAATAATAATCACAATGTCTTCAACATTCGCAGAGTTATCAAAATCCAAAATTCCTGACATACACCATTTATCCATGCCTCTGAGCGATGAATTAATGACTAATTTTGAATGCAAGATAGGGATCATCCAAAAATTGTAAATTATTAAAAGTCGATTTAAGACAGTGCCTCTCCTTTGGACATAAAATAGGCAGGGTATAGATTTTGCATTCAATCTGCTTTCAAAGTACGCTGGTGGTCTGCACGGGTTTAAATATCTAGATCCGGTCCCAAACCAACCCGTAAAGAAATAATTTTGACGCTGCCTGGGAAAAAGTTCAAGTAGTTTAAATGTTCCGGCTTGACGGAATTTCTACATGATTTTTTACATCAATATGGTTAAAAGTTGTTTCGTATGGAGGAGTTATGACCAAAAATACTTATTATAGCTTTTCTTTTTTCATGTTTATACCCTCATAGCATGCATGGTCACAGTGACGTCGTTGTGACGTCACTGTGAGTCACTGTGGTCACGTCACATCTGTGACCAAAATGCCACCACTCAGTGATGTCACATTGTGACTGAGATGTGAACTTCTTAGAAAACTTTAAAAAATTACAAAAATTCTTCAAAACATGTTGTTACTGTAAAATTTTATTTTTCTGGCAATAAAAAAGAATTGTTATGTCACCGCATGTAACGTAGGTAACGTCATACTCACAAAAAAAAAAAAAAAAAAAAAAAAAAAAAAAAAAAAAAAAACCATATTGTAAATCACAGCGTGAGAAAAATATGACCTTCAAAAATCTTTGAAAATGAAGAAAAATGTTTTAAAAAGGCCCGAGTTACAGCGGCATAAGGAATGAAAATATATTAGTGGATAGCAAATAGTAAATTCAGACACGAAAAGGTGGTGGTGTGTGTGTGTGTGGGGGGGGGGGGGCATATAAAGGAAAATGCACGGTACAATTATCAACAAACTAGATTTTCATGCTATATTTTATCAATTTGATATCTAAGAAAGTGAAAGTATACTTTTTTCCTGATTTCAATTTTATCTACTATTGAAATTTAATATAATAATCCTTCTCTTATTCTTATTATTATAAAAGTGCTTCTCGGAAAAATGGTACGTGCTGGAGCAATTTGGATAACATATTTAGAATTAGGAATATTAAATATATACACTTTACATATTTAGTTTGCAGGAAGGAAAATTTTTAATTTATTTTTACCGACCACTGGTATTCGAAACACTTTTGTGGCTTCAAACTAAAAAAAATCTATTATAGTTAAGTCTGCAGCTTTTAATGAGCATGTAGAAAGAGTCTTCAGAGTTTAGTCATACATACATTTCTTGCTTTATAATTTGCATTCAAGTCATATTTTTTCCTGTTAGTGTAATTATTTTAAGTAACTATTTTTTTTTTTTTAATTCTACTTCTTTCAGACTTTGAAAATAAAATTAGCATTTTCCGAATTAAAACAAAAAATACAACATTTATGCAAAACCCATGATATAATTTATTATTCGTATTTCAAATTTGTGTTTTAGAGATATGACTCTAAAAAAAAAGTTATTTTACGAATAGTTTTATTCTACAGGAAATTAACATGAAAAGAATGACGATTGACAAAGAAAAATTTTTTATCCTCGATATTTATTTATATCTTATTATTTTTTAGGAAGATATTTTCTTTTTATTATGTGTGAAACAATCTTTACTTGGAAAAAGGGAGGGGGGGGGGGTTAAAACTGATAAAAAGAAAAGGTAAAATACATTGGAAAAATCTTCAAATACAAAAATTTAAATACAGACAGTCTCATAAAATGATTGCACATGCAAGTTCCAAATCTGTTTATATAAAAGCAAATAAACTAACACCTGCCCAAAATCGTCTACCACGATACCGCAGGGTAAACAGAGAACTTTTTGTTCTAACAGATGCGGTAAGTTAGTAGTCTAAAATGTAAGCTTTTGCGTGTGCTTTTTTTAATGGAAGAAAAAGACGTCGCCATTTTCGGATACACACGGATAATAATAATTAATTTATGGAGCTTAAAAAGTGGGTCTTATTTAATTTAAATTGTTTATTCCTGTTTTGTATATTTGGTGAGATGAGGTAAATAGTTTTATATTATACCTATAGAAAGAGAATGATCTGGATTTGTTTTTCAGATTAGAAATTAACATTATACTGAATGGGAAATGTCGTTTTACATACTATAGTAGTGAAACTTTTGAAAGACTTTTTTTCATTGCTAATAATATTTTAAATTATTATTTAAAATCCTAAATCTTCATATCAATGTTTTCAGATATAACATTTGCCAAAATTATAAAATAATAGGAATTCCTTGTAACATATGGAGAGATTTTTGCGAAATTGTTAAATCTAATAATACATTTAATTCATCTATTGTACTTTGTTGTTGTTTAACAGTACAATTATAAATACTAATTATTTAGTGTTTTTCAAATTGGTATATTTATTTTTTTTTAATTGTATGTAAGCACGTTTTTTTTCTGTTCGTGATTTTAATCAAACATTTAATTGTAGACATTCAGAATCAGTTATTAAATTTTCTTCGATTGTAAACTCATTTTCTACGTTTTCGATACACGTTCGATACTTCGCATTAAAAAATAAAATATGACATTTAAGCATTGAAATAAAGTGTTTTTTTATGCCTGATAACAAGTTTATAGATTAAACTGCTTCATTATACTTTTTAAAATTTGATATTTATAATACTTATAAAAAAATATTTATAATTTATATTTATAAAAGTTGATATTGTACTGTTCATTAGCGATAATTGCTGGAAATGCATTTTTAATTATAATATGCGCTTTTATGATTCTCTATATTTATGCATTAGTATATGGTGTATATAAAAGCTATAATTCATATACAAGGCTACACAAAAGTATACGTAAGAGTTAAGAAGTATAGGCGCAAATTGCTTAAAGGTGTTTTTTAGATGAGTTATGGATTTTTATGTTGAACTGCATTTAATTTACTAAGAAATGTTTGTAGAATATGGATAAAATGATACACAGGGTCAAGCAAGGAAATGGATATATGGCCGTCTATAAATTATAATTTCTGGAAATGTGATTTCAACAGTTTTAAGAGTGTTTTAATTTGAATTAAATTTTAACTAAATAGCGGCGTGTAATAAAGATTCTAGGTAAACTACAGGGTTGTACAAAAGTATTCAAGTATGTTTTCATATATTAGTATAAATTGCTGAATGAGAATTTCAACCTGTTATGCGTTTTCTTGCTAAACTAATTTTTCACATTATAGACTAGTATATATCAACCTACAGATTAAATACAGGGCTATTCAAAAGAATTGGAAAACATATTTGGCTATGGACGGTAACTGCTGAAATCAGTTTTTCAAATGTTTTATGCGTTTTCTAAAATATTTACTTAGTTATCTTATTTACGTTATTTTCTTAAATTACGATGTCTAGTTAAAGCATTCAGGAAGCATTGGAAAGTGCTTTATAATCTATGCTTAACGCATGATTTTTCTTACTTGTTTTTTTCTATTTCCCAGATCAGTCATTTCCTATAAATCATACCAAATCTATTTAGCTCATATTAACAAAATACAATATACACGGGAATAAATTTAAATAAATATGGCTTATCTTATTCTTCTTTAAATAGGAAATATATTAATATTCGTTAGACTCCATGTTCGTATTTAATAAAATAATAACAAATCACAACACATAAAAACTTACACATTCTTAATATAAAGCTTGAACTCAAAATGAAGCTTAAAACTTAATAACAAAGGTTGCCAGTTGATAAGCATTGTTTTTTTCAGTGTAAAAATTAAAAGTATTTTAGAAGAATAGGACTCCAAAATAGCGATACTTTGCTAAAAAGTACGGTAAAAAGATAATATTGTATATTTCAAACAAAACTTTATTTTAAAATTCATCACAGTGTTATAACAAGAATCATCACAGTATTAATGCTTGGAAATTTTTCCAGAGATAAACATTCGCCTTGCAAACAATATTTCAAATGGAAATCAAATTTCAAATTGATTGCTTAAAAGGCGCAAAAGCCAACATAGTGAAAAAAAATTCCATAACGGTACTTGAATCCGGGCCATCAGTATAGCGCACTGACATTCTACCGACTAAACCACATGGAACGAGACCCAGCCTGGAAAATGTCTTACTATTACATGTTGGCAAGGCTACAAACTCAGCACAAGATGGAATATTTATCATGAGCCACCGACACTGGGGAAACACGAAACTTAATTAAATCCAGCAACGATTCAAACTACATAAATACTTGGAAATTTTTCCAGAGAGAAACATTCGCCTTGCATATTTCAAATGAAAATTGCATTTTAAGCAATTAATTTGAAATTTGATTTTCATTTGAAATATTGTATGCAAGGCGAATGGTTCTCTATGGAAACATTTCCAAGTATTTATATAGTTTGAATCGATGCTGGATTTAATTAAGTTTCGTGTTTACCCGATGTTGGCGGCTCACAATAAATATTCCATCTTGTGCTGCGTTTGTAGCCTTGCAAACATGCACTAGTAAGAAATTTTCCAGGCTGGGTCTCGTTCCATGTGGTTTAGTCGGTAGAATGTCAGTGCGCTACACTGATGGCCCGGATTCGAGTCCCGCCTTGGAATCTTTTTCTCTATGTTGGCCGTTGCCCTTTTAAGTAATTAATTTGAAATTTGATTTTCATTTGAAATCATCACATTGTTTATGACAAGTTCGTCACAAATGACACATATTTCACAAATTAGTCACAGTGTGACGTCAAAGCATTATCACTGTCGTCACAGGTTCGTCACAAAGTTAATGCCAAAATAGCCAAAAATGACACACTTTTCCCAAATTTGTCACACCGTGACTTCACAGAGTGGTCACAAACGACCCCTAAAACGGCCATAACGACCTCGCATTCTAGTCACTATGACGTCACATCGACGGTCAAAAAATCACAGTGTGACTTCACAACGACGTCGCCGTGACGTCACCATGCCTTACGGGTAATTATTATTTTTAAAGAAGCGCCAAAAGCTGTCATTATTTGTTTTAATAATGAATCTCTATTTTATGTAAACGATTCACTCCTCATTTAATATCGTTAATCCATATTCCATGTGTTGGAGACAATGAAAAAAGCTATAAAGTAAAATCTTTTATGATGGAATCACATAGGAAAGGAAAAGAAAGCGTAAGCAAGTTCCCTTCTTAGGTGTTGTAAATGTAGTCTGTTTTTTCTCAGGTATTATATTCATTTTCCATGGATCATCAGATTTCTCCGTTTAAGAAAGGATTCCGTCATAGGAAGATTTTTTTTAACAAGTTTTACTGTATTTTAATTTCTTTTTTGCCTTAGAATCAACTATCCTTTAAAAATATCAATTTTAAAGTTTTACTGTAAAATAATGGTCATTGAAAAATATATGCATTTGTTGTAAAAGTTTATGGGCTGAGCCAAATTTTACTTATTTTTGCACGTATTAGGTCAGTCAGATATAATGATTTTAATACAGATTGTCTCGAGACCGGGACTGAAAATTTTGTCCAGAGGATACCTAGGAATAAGAAAGCCAGGGCCGGTTCGGTATAACCAGTGGCCAAGAAGTTCTGCTCTCAAAGCTGGTAGACGGTAGGTGCTGGGTTCGAACCCAACTTGCCCTTCGGCCCTATCATTCCGAGTTTTCCATGGTTTTCTCCGAACCTTTGATATCCTTGCGTAAATACGTATTAGGTTCATTTAGAAAGACCTCCACGGAAGACACTCCCCCCTATCGGGACCATATCCCTCGTGCAGATAATAGACTGTCATAAATCACACCAACACCCGGTTCGGCATGAAATAATACGTTAGGCCCGGCCTGGCCGAGACTTCAGAAAAAAATTCGCCAGTCATGGGTCTGGCAATGGCCGGCCCCAAAATACAGATTTCTTTATACGGCCACGCCGGAAAGATAAAAAGCCTGAAGTTGAGATGGCTAAAACTATGAAAAACTGTTAATCGGTATGTTAGAAAAAGCACTGTCTAAAATTACACATATAACATTTATTTATGGATATTTAGTACAAAAAGGAGGTGGAAACGGCAAAAATTAAACTGAATCGGAAGTTTAACCATATAGCACGAAAGCTCCCGAACACTTCCCCAGGAGCTCCAAGTCATCCGAAATTCCTCCTAATACTAAAATGACAAAATGAGGACATCCTGAGAAATAGACTTTTAATATTTCCTCAGGATTGAGCTCCCCATGACGTCCTACGGAGTAACGTCCGAGGACTTCAGTCCTGGGGCGGTACCTGGGAAGCCATTCCTTGGGATGTCATTCCTGGGGAAGAACCTCAGATGTAATCCCTGGTGAAGCACTTGGATATTAATTCCTGTGGAATTATTTAGGAAGTTGTAGTGCTGGCGCCATCTCATGAGTGATTCTGGAATACTTTAATCAGTTTTTTTTTTTTTTTTCGTCAAAAATGTGAATTCGATTTCATCAGATTCGATTTTTATTGAAGTCAGTTTTATAATACTAATTATCGATTTATTTTGCTTGGTACATCTGATATTATTTTAATTTATTGGAATAAATTTTAACATTTTAAAGTTTAATTAAATATTTTAATTGCTTTAATTAAATATTTCAATTAACTGAATCCATTATTTTATATAATGATTATTAAAATACATCTTTAAATCTAAATTTTGTTCCTTTATTATTATTTTATTAACTCTTAAAATATATCATATATATTTCTTTTTTAATATTATTACATTTTTTTATCAATCAAGGAACTTTTAATTTATTTAAATTAATTAGGTAATAAATTTCTAAATAGGGGACTGATCTGTACCACATACTTTTTCTTCTATTTAACCGTTAGCGGGCGGTGTTTACAAAAAAGGACACCTAATTTTAATTCCAAAACTGACAAACGGTATCAAGAATATTTAATTAAAATTTTCCTTTTATAAAGTACGGGAAAATAAACAAGTTTTTGTTTTCTGATAAATTCGTTTGTAAATTCTGATGTCAGTCCACAATTTCATCATATTTACAAACAGACTTACTCCACACCGGAAACGGTTAAAAGTAAAAATTCCTCTTTTACTTCCCCTAATTTGAACTTTCCACGTTCCATAGTTTACGAGTAAAGCGGCTGTGACAGACAGACAGACACAGGAGTGATCTTATAATGGTTCCGTTTTTCATTTTTTAAGTACGGAACCCTAAAAATTAATTAAAATGTTTCATAATTCAAGTTAACGCTGGATAAAGTTATTTTTGCGTCATCTGTAGTTAATAGTAATTGCTATTCGAATTTCCCACTATAAAATATTGAGTTGATGAAAAAGGTTTCGAAATGAGTTAAGACATTTTAGGATTGCATGAACGCGCTGAATAATTTTTCATATAACATTCAGGTTAAATTTATATTTTTCATAATGTTGGTTCGCTCATTTTAATTTTAGATCGTAATTTAAAAAATAACTTTTTCTTCCATATGATGCAATCAATTTGTTAAATAATACCAAAGACACAGTGATATGAATGTCCGGGTTAGGGCATATGTTGTATACACTAAAACTATCAGAACAATAAAAAATGCTGTCACAGCCGTTCGCTGTATCAGGTAAAGCTACGAAAGCAATAACGAATATTAAAAGGCAATCACCAAGTTTGGAAAATTTTATATTTAACAGGAAGAGACAACATTAAAAAAGTAAAGGTGACTGTATAAAGTGCATTAAAACGAATCATTACATATTTATTGTAAAACAAAAATACGATTGTACGCCATAAAAAAGTAATGTATGTACTTTGTTTTATACATATTGAAATTATGGAAATATAAAAAGGGATGTTTAATAAAGGATTATCTCACTCTCTAGTTTACTGTAATTGTATGCTTAACTTCATTAAATACAAATTACTTGCCTGAATACCAGCATATCACTTAATAAATTCCAACGCTTGTGAGTACATGCCTTTATTTGCTGCAGCTTTCATTATTGACGCTTAATTTTTTTACGAGTGTTACGAGGCGTGTAATATATATTTCTCATGGAATAGCTATGCTTTTACAAATACAAAACATTTGAACTCACTAATAAGAGACATAAGAGATGAGCAGTTCTGTATACTTATAGCAAAATTAAGTTTTAATTCTGATGCCTTTCGTTAAAACAATGGTTATGAAAATTTACCTTTGCCATGAAATGTATGATTGTGCTCTCTATGAATGGTTAAAAACATTGCTTTGTAAGGAGCAGTACGCTTATATTTAATGTATTCCTGCAGTTGTTATATTGAAAGACTGTAAATCACGGCGTTATAATTGACTGTTTTTTTAATAAAAAATTAATACTTCCAAAACTTCCTTTTCCACATCCCATTTTTTGACGCCTTGGTACCTTATATATGTGGCATTTTATCTTATTTATGGGCATGCAGGGTTTCCATGATGTTTAAAGATCCACGGTGTTGCAGATGGAAAACAGGCTCATTTGTACACCCTCAAAGGATTTTTTCTTCTGAAGCGCACGTTTTAATTTCTGAAAGGGACTTCCAGATTCTTAAGTACACTTTTTGAAGCGTTAAATCTACTTTTTTGTTCTTTAAATGTATTCATTTATATTTAAAATTCAGGATACAATTTTAAAACGTCACAATGAGTCCGGTTTTACTATGCAAGTAATTACGTACTTTAATACAAAACGCACAAAGGGCAATAGTGTATGGCTGAGATGTATGTTGATCTTCTTTTGGGTCAAAGATGGATATCACTTCCACAATATTTTTAACCAAGTACAGGTCGTATGTTCTAACTTTTTAAAACTACCTGTGGAAAAGTCTACTAGCAATGTGGTTTTTATATGTTAGTGAAATAAAATACAGAGTAAAAGTTTATAACATAAAAATAAATAATGCACAATATTTGATTATTTTGATAGAGTACAAAACGTTTATTAGTTATAAGTATACATGGTTATTGTGAAATTCGAAACAATATAAAAGTGCAGTACAAAGTCATGAACGGGTAGGAAAAGTTTGTGGTTTGCAGATAACTATTTATCATAATATATAATTTGCACAGATAATAAAATCGAAATTCAAAATGTCTATAATGGTGGGTGCCGATGCCAAAAACTAATAAAGGTAACGTCTGTGAGATATTATTTCGATGTCAGTTACTGCTGTAAGTACTAAATGTGTTACAGTACTGCTTATAGTCGTCGTATTATACTTGACACAATCTTAAGCAGCATATCAACTGGAACGGCTACTACCTACTGCCGTACTATATTTTAAGTTTTAGAAACATTTGGGAACTTCCTCTATAATATCATAATTTTATTAAAAATTATGTATTTAAAACAAATACACTTTGCTAAAAGGCACATACATTAAAAGTATAATAAAACATCAACGTTTCATTTGGCATCTGCGAACGTCTTCAGGATGATATGAAACACACAAGTCTATAATTTTTAAGAATGAAGACAAACATCTCAGAGTCGCCGATGGCCTTGACTAGTATTAAAAATTATGTATTTAAAACAAATACACTTTGCTAAAAGGTACATACATTAAAATTTTAATAGAACATCAACGTTTCATTTCGCATCTGCGAACGTCTTCAGGATGATATGAAACACACAAGTCTATCATTTTTAAGAGTGAAGACAAACATCTCAGAGTCCCCGACGACCTTGACTAGTTATAGCATTATCATTATTTTATAGTTAACGCTACCATTAAAGCAGTATTCGGAAAATTGTGCTACAAGTTATTACACTACTTAGACAACTAGTTAGGACACAATTACACTAGTCGCTACTTTAGTTTGCTGTACAGCGTGCAGCATTTTGAAAAGATTATTGTATAAAGTAGTGCGATACTAAAAAGCAGTAGTTTGTAGCAAGCATTGAAGCATGGTACAATAAAATTTCTAATTTAACTGTTAATGGATGAAGCTATATCGATTCAAACATTAAATTTAGTGTTAATAAAACTATAACTTTCATTTTAACTGTTTGCAAAAATGTTTTTTATGAGTTGATTTTTTTAAAAGTTTTATCACTTTTACATTTGAATTTGCTGTTTAGGTTTACTAGCAAAGGTAGGTTAGGTATACTATAGAATCCGAAACGCATTTTTAAATGTTTGCTGGAGTTGTAACGCAATTAATTATCTGTAATCTCCTTCATCTTTTAAAATTATAAATATGTTCAGACTTAGTACTACTTTTTACAACAAATATATAATCCTTTATTTTTTATTTTTTCATTATTTAAGAAGTCAATATTTCTTTGTAGACTTACATACAGCAGCAGAAAATAAATTTTCAATGGCTAAACAGAAAGAAAAACAAGTAAACAAACTGATTGATGTAATATATTAAATCGGTATTGCCATCCTCGCTTGAAAGCATTTTTCAAAAAAAAGATCGAGCATTCAGTAAAAAAATACATAATTCATTTCCTTAAAATGGTGCTTAAATATTTAGAAACGCGCACAAAATTTCTTTTATCCATAATTGTTTTATACTAATTAAGTTATCTATTTTAAAAAGCTATTTAACAAAACAAACAAAACAGTAAAAATCTGAATGACAACTTTATCCTTAGTGGTAAGTAGTGAATTCTTCATGGTTATTAATCGACAGCAACAAATCTCTTTTTTATAATGAAGTATGAAATTAATTTTGTTCAAATTCGATAAAAAATATATTTAATGCTCTTGAACACATAACATTTTGGTATTTTGAAAAATAGTTTACCTAAATACTTTTTTTTATTTTGCGTTCGTTAATATTTTTAATATGCATAAAATTCCTAAAGTTTTTTTTTTTTTTTCCCGTACGTGTTGTTTTAGTTCCTAGCTAAATATTTTATTTTCCATTCTGTTAAATACGAAAATATAGTAAAGTAAACATGTTCGGGATTCGCTAAGTAATAATAAAAAATGTACGTTAATGCTTTTTCATTATATTTTTATTTGATTATTTTCTCATTGTTTTATTGTATGTAGGGATGTCCGTGGTTTATCGTGTGTGATATACTACAATAAACACATAAAACTACTGCATTAAAAAATTATACCACTATCTCATATTATTTAGATCATTATCTAATATTATTTAGATTACGAACACGGTCAAAGCTCATACATTTTTATAATAATGCATAATTACTTATTAATTTTTGCATATTCTAAGTTGATTTAGATATTAATTTTATGTTTGAAATTTTTGTTTTACAAGATATTGTTATTATTTAATCTCTTAAAAAACTTACAAATATAAAATTTAAAATTTAAGAATAAAAAAATAGTTTTGGAAGCACTACATAAGCATCTAACGTGAATTTTTCAATTAGGATAACAACAACAACAACAACAACAAAAAAAAACATGTAAGCTAATGAGAAAATCCTGTTTTACAATTTAAATTACATATATTAACATAAAAGGGTGCTTGGAAAAGCATTTCTAAAATTTTCTTTATAATTAAGACTTTTTTTTTCAAAATTCAAATTACAGTAAAACAAAAATGAAATATTGTAGTTGTCATTTGTCCTGAAAATGTAGGATATATATTTTTCATTCTTATTTATTTTATATCCTTTTAAATAAAGTTAGTTATCAGTAGTATTTAAATATGTATACATATATATATACATATGTATATATATATATATATATATATATACCGGGTGTCCCAAAAATGACTGACGAATTTTAAAATTCAATAATTTGCAAACGGAGGCAGATTAAAAAAAAAAAAAAAAAAAAAAAAAAAAAAAAAAAAAAAAAAAAAATCTTGCAGGAGGATTATGTAGGCGATGAGAGAAATAGGAGCTAATTCCAGATCCTATTTTTGGTACTTCGAGATCCATTCAAACCATTTTAATCCCTTTTTTCGCATGGGAGAAGAGAGAGACAAAAAAATCGAGCCTGGGTTTAGCTGCTTTTGCTTGCAGAGCCACCTATCACTGCTATTGGTAACTAAAACTGGGAATCGCAGCATAAAAACTCTTGACATCTTACATAACCCTCCTGCATAAATCTTTAATATAACTCCTATGGAGGGGTGCACGTTCATCTGCATTCAGACATGTTCATTTGTTTACATTTAAATTGTTAACTTTTAAGTACTTTTCTAAAAGTTTATTATATAAAAGATTTTTAAATTATGCTTTATCTACACTACTTATTTATTGATTTTTGCTTAATTTTGGTTTATTTTAGCTTTTTTGAATTTAGTTATTGAATTGACAATAGTTTTTTTCTGTATTGGGTGCAGGTTGGACGTGTGTTCAGAAACCTGCAGATTTTTAACAGTGGGGGTGGAGTTAGGTTAAGTCTGTCCTCCCACTGAAGAAGAAAAGACTGTTTTTTGCCTGTGGTTTTGTTTTTTACCTGTCTTTTATTTCTCTTTTTAAAAGTTTTTTATAGTTAAATATTACAGATATACACTTTTTTTATGGGTTATGGTGTTTTTCATTTTAAAGTAATGAAATATATCTTTGTTGCATTTGATATGAGCTGCTATTAGCGCCAGTTGTGCAATAATTTTTCATTAATTATATATGATATATATATATATATATATATATATATATATATTTGTGTGTTTGTGTGTGTATGTGTTTCTATCTAACATCTACAAATTGTTTATAAAACCCCTAATTATGTTTTTTTTCTTTTTTTCCGACTTTTGTTATATTGAATAATATCAATACTTTAAAAAGAAATTTATCATCAATCAGTTATTTGACTTATAATATAATTAATATATATATATATCTTCTTGTTATTGTGCTACATATATGTCACTTTAAATCTCGTGCGTTTTAGATTCTGAATTACAAAAAACCTAAAATTGTTACAAATTACTTAAACCCGTAACTGGCGGTGAGACAGATAGAGCTAATTATTTCTTAAAATGTTTGACTGATTTAAAGTTGTTTTATGTCGAGTATGCCTAAATATATTATTTTTCTTGTTTTTATGTTATCATATGTTGCAATACATTTTATATTTTTTTGTGCATAATTATCTTTTATTTTTAAATAATGTAATCGAAAATAAAAAGAAAAAAAAATCATGAAAGTGCATTTTATGTGTGCCCCTTTCAACCCCGCACGGTGTCCCTTTCATCCCGTACAATGGGTTAAAAGGGACATTTCTCCCAATTTATAAAAATGCGTATATATTTTTAATTACTGTACTTGAGGATAAGATGTTATAGTAGAAGCAAAGGTTTTAGACAAGAACTAGGCGCAAATTTTAAAGTGATAACTTTTACTATCATTATTTTATAACTTTATAAAGACAAAAAGTCCTTTTCATCCCCCTTCTCCCCTACATATATCAGAATAATTAAAAAATATTGATCACCTCATACCTAAAGATTTCTTCTAAATACTAAAAAAAAAAAAAAATGTATATATATATATATATATATATATATAGAAATCTACAAATAATTTATTTTAGAAATCATATGTTTCCATTAAGTAAAAAACTTAACCAAAAATAACATATTGGAAAAGTCTAATGTATAATAAAAGAAAGTTGTGCTTCAAATGTATTTTTTTTTTTTTTTTTTTTAATAATTTTCGTTCAGTTTTCCAAAAAATACATTAAAATGAATGGATTCTTCATAACTTTTTTTAAATAATAAATTATTATTAAATAAAAACTTTTATTGTAAAAGGACGCAATTATTGAAAATTTGTATCTTATCATTTATATCATCAATAACTGCGAAAATTGCATAGATTCATTGCAAACTTTTCCAGCTTAAATAACGCAAATTCTAACCAGTCTACAGAAATAGAAACAATAAAAAAAGACGCTTTTTTGTCCTGAAATGAATAAATTATTGAAAATAAATTTAGAAATCTTTTGGAATATAAGTTCACAAACGTGACTTACACGTGCGATCACCGTATTTGTGAAAAGATTTTATCAGCTAATGTATTTTTTCATTTAAAAAGGGTAGAAATTTTAAATAAAAATTTTTAAATATTTAATAAAATATTTCATTTTATCAGTGCAATAAAAACAATATCTTAAATTTTTATTCATTTTTATTTCACACTGAAATTATTAAATCTGTCTCTGCAGGTTTGTAAAGGAGAGAATTATGGGGGAGACTTTATCCCAAGGTTATTCTGTGCATTAAATATATAGATATATTCTCTTGCATATTTGGTAACTTGTGACGATGCAAATAAAATTTTTAGGTTGCTAACGTTCATATAATAAATTTAAGAAAACATAATTTAAAGGGTCTCAGAAATCTTAAGTTGGAGAAAAAAGGGGAAAAAAGGCCATTTTGCAACATTTAATAACGTAAAATGCATTTGATTTTAAGACACAAATTTAATTGGGAACGAAAGATATCAGTATGTACTTTCATTTCATGTTTTTTTTTTTTTTTTTTTTTTTTTTTTTTTTTTTTTTTTTTTTTTTTTATGGGAAGATGCAGAATTAACATTTACAGGGGCCCCAAACTGTCAGACATTTGAAGAAAATACACAGAAAATCGCAGAAAAATCGACATAACAGATAAGGCGCATGGTTACAAAATAAATTTTGCAACTGGAATGAAAATTTTAGTACCTACTTATACTTCAGATCGTAATAATTGCCCTGAACCTAAATAAATTTGTATTTAAAGCATTTATTTTTATTACAAAGTTATATTTATCTAATGAAAAATGAAGAAAATTTCAACGGTATAATCATCTAAAAAAATATTTTTTTGAACAATAAAAAGGAAATTTTAGGTTCAGTATATACAAACTAATACAAAACATATATTTTGAAAATTTCGAGAATATTTTGAAAATTTTTGAGATATCGTGCGCGTTATGTCAAAAACGTCATTTGGAGAAAAATGACTTCAAAGTTTCGGAAACGCCGCTTCAACTATTGCGCGGGTATAATTCAAAATATCATAACCTCTGTTTTAATAGGAATTTCAAGGAAACAATTATATCAAAATGTTAAAAAAAGATAGGAGTTTAACATCTAAAAAAATTAAAATTTTGAAAATTTTAAAGCTTTAAGAGTCCTGAGACCCCTTAACTAAGAAATAATATTCAAACTATTAAGAACTTTAAATGAATATAGAATAGCTTGGGAATATCCCGCGGTTTTTGACTTAAGAGGGTCCGGGGCTCAAAATTCTATTTTTTTTTTTAATTTATTACTTATAGATATTTTGCTATGATTTTTTTTTTTTTTTCTTTTGCTGAAATGTGTTTTAATAAAATAAGAATATTGCATATAAAAAATCTGAAAATTTTTATATATTAAAAAAAAATAAGTTTTAAATTTTAATCATATTTAATTTTGCATATAATTCTGGAAGTACTAACTCGATTTACAAACTTTTTACACTCCTGTGTACAGAAAGCGTGTCATTTTAAATTGGCTTCAAGATTTCTTAAAATATTGATTATGGATTTTATAAAAAAAAAAAATTAAGTAAAAAATGAAGGTTTTTTTATGAGTGAGTTTTGCATTAATTAGCTTATTTACACAATTACTACTCAAAATTAAAAATCCTGAAAAATTTCTTTTGGAAATATTGCATCTGTTGAAAATTTCATGCATATATCTTGTAAGGAACTTTAGGTATATTCTTTTAAAATGAATGACAAATAATGACAAATAGTGAGATAATAAAATTTGACAAAAAATGTGACAAATAGTGAAAAAATTCATTGTGAGATAAATGAAATTCTCGTCAGAGAGCAGTTGATGCATTGCTTCTCAAGGCAAAAGGTGTTATATCTCTTAATCTAATGAAACTCAAATCATGCGGTTTACGGTATTTAACGCTAAAAAACTCAATATATTTTTTAAGCCAATAAACAAATTGCATTTTTTTTTAGAATCTTTATCCCCGGACCTCTTTAATTGTTTTGAAAATCGCCTGTTGTCTTTATTTGTTATTCGTTGATTTGTTAATTTCTCGTTAATGTTTATACTTTCATGTAAGAATTAAAGACATTTTTCATTTTACATATGTCACAGAAATAATCGATTTTTTTTTTTTTTTTTTTTTTTTTGAAAACGCTTCCATTTCTGAACCGTACCTCAAGATTGGCGGTAAAAGGTCCATCTTACCCCAAGATTGGGATAAGATGGACAACTATCTAGAGGTAAGATGCCATTTGGAGTTTCAATGTAAACAATTTTTTGTGAGTCAGTGTAAAGCATAATGTGACGAATAAAAGTAACTTTAATAATTTAGATATTCTAAGGTTCTTAATTTACTTAATATTAGGGAATTCCAAAAATATGACCTTAACAAACGTTGGCAATTTAATAAAAAATCTAATATTTGAAAATAAAATTTTGCTCTTATATTCGTAAAACTTTATAACAAGTTTAAAGAGAGCCAGTATGATAAAGTACAACTTTGTTGTTGATTCGTTTTACATATCCCTCTGTTCTTTTCAGAAATATCTCAGATATGTTAAATACTGCCCATTTGTTTAGAGACTTTGAGCAACTGTTATGCAACCAACAGTTTCACTGACTGCACTTGATGCAGCATCTCACCCCAGTTACCCTATTTTCATTTAGTTCAGAAAATTGTGTCTGCAGTTTATGTGCATATGCCGCGCGAAACTTTGCGAAACAATTATTTTTAAATACTAGTAGTAATCTGTTTTCTTTCACCATAATTCCCGAAACGAAACCAGTGTAACCAAGATATTGTATTGTGCTAAATAACCATAACCACCAAACTGGAAGACGGAACATGACG
The DNA here is from genome assembly GCA_963932465.1 of Maratus speciosus. Classification (NCBI taxonomy): domain Eukaryota; kingdom Metazoa; phylum Arthropoda; class Arachnida; order Araneae; family Salticidae; genus Maratus; species Maratus speciosus. The sequence goes on along the minus strand of OZ010786.1, from coordinate 535,545,558 downwards.
ACATCGAGAAATTGGTATCGTATAGTTGATGAGACCAATTTATCCACCAGAGTAATCGGTAAAGTACATTTATACTCCTTCTATAAGTAACCGCAGATGCTTCAAAACTTTCCAGTAGAAGCGAAATTTAGAGTGCCTTAATGCTCAAATTAACGTGTTGCAGCAAGTCTTAGATGGTAAAATATATGCCGCTACAGGATGTTAAATTGATTACTATCAAAAGAGTTGTATAAAACATAAATAGAAAAACGAGTTCTTTATGAAATTTTTTAAATTAAATTTTATTTTAGAGAATCTTTTATATAGAATAATTTGAAACTTTTTTATCATATTTCATTGTCTTAAACAAATTTCTACACATTTTTTATAATAAAGGATTACTTACCGATATATTTTTTGAATTTTTTTCTACTACATATACACGGTTAAATTAATTAACTAATGAAAACTATAAAGAAGTTTAACGATCTATGGAGGATACGCGAAGTTTTTAAAGAAATTACAAAATGAAAAAATTCCCAGAAGAAAAAATGCGAACTTTTTTTGAACTACGCGATATGATCTTTAATGTCATTTTTTTATTTATATCTCCAAATAGTTATTTCATTTAAAATATCATTACTGTAAAAAAGCAATATTAATATTGTATGTTTATTTTTAACATGTCATTACATGTTTCAATTCTTTCATTTTTATTTTACTGGCACCATGCATTAAAAGCAATATTAACGCAACGTTCTGTTTATTTTTAAAACGCTCTGCATTACCCAAACAAATAATACATGTTATTTTATATTTTTATGAAAACTTTTCCATTTTCCAGGGAATTGAGAATGCCAGCGTGTTTTCATTTTCAAATTTAAACTATTTGTCTCATCAGATAAGGCTAAATGAAACGAACGACAAGAAGTTTTTCATTGATGTTATAAAATTTTATTTGTGTTCACCTCTTTTTCATATTTTTTTTTTTTCAGCAGTGTAAAAGTTCTTGTAAATTTTGTAATGAATAATAAGTGTAAATTTAACTGAATTTCAGTATATTTAAGTGCATTTCTCTTTTATCTTTAGTATCAATATGAATTTTTCTAAAAGTATTTTAATGTTTATTAACAATTGCGTTTTATTTAGTAATTGAATATTCTACAAAGATTTTCATCGTTATTCACTCAAACGCGTATTCACAGATCACGTAAGTCAAACTAACCATATTATAGATTGTTCAAATTCCATTTAATTAGCGATTCTTCACCATGAATGGTGAATAAATTATTTTTTATAATAGAATATGCATAATTATAATTAATATAGATAAATTAATATTGCCACTTAAATATAGGTCGAATCACCATGTCCTTTTAATTGTCATTTTTGATAGTTATATAAAATAAACTACAATTACTTATTGATCACCATGGAAATTATCATTGTTATTAACTTAAAATTTTAGGTAAAATGGAAACATATTACTTAAGTTTTATGTTTACACATTTAAAAAAAAAAAAAAAAACTACTTTATCAGATCTTTATACATAGTTTCGTTGATAATTTTACCTGTCAGTAAAGAAAAAAAAAAAGATTTGAAATTCAAAGGCGTGTGAACGAAAAACTGTTCCTGAAATGCTACTTAAATGTCTTTAAGTGACTATGAAATAACAAACAGACTTATAATTACGAAAAGCTCCAAACCCCATTATAATATTCACCCCAAAAAGCATTGTTACTTCCTTTAAACATGCACATAACTTTATTTCTAACATTAATATATTTTTATTTTATATTGTTACATAAAACATAATGACAAAATAAATTTAATCTCGTTCAACCAGCTATAAGGGAGGGTAAACAATTGATTTCAACATAGCTACGACAAGTAAACTCATTATAATGATATGATGTATTGCGTACGGGGACTTGTAAATTATATCAGTCAAGGTTTTAAGGATTCTAGAGAAACTATTCATTTGCTTTATAATGCTTTAAAATATTTATTAGCAAATCAGAATGACTAAAACACACATTTCTATATTGATAAGTTATTTGAATCTTCACCCAGTTTATTGAAAGTCCATATGATTATAGTAGGATGATGCATACTCTATTTCAGATTCTTAAAAATACCGTTGCATTGTTAAATTATTTGCATGTCAACAGCAAAACCTTTATTTTCTAAACAGTGGTTCTCAGAATTTGATTTTTTAAAACACTTTGAGAGGAACTTGTGCATAAATTACGAATATTTTAAAGAGAACTTAACAATGAAAAATAAAGTGTATACATTGCATTCCGCGTTTTTGTAAGCCGTTTTTATCTACGAAGGGTTTTGATTTTTTTCAACAATTTATATTAATTAAATATAAAGCTTTCAGATATAAACCAAAATTGTATGTACGATGTTTAAAAAATGTAAATATTTTAAATGAATTCATGAAATTAGTGTACGGCTCAGGGGAAATTCGCATTATAGGGCAAATTATGTGTTACGTCATTAAACATATCTAACCAGTTTGTTTCATAAAATAATGCAAAACTATTTTAATAAATATTAATAATTGGACATTTTTCAGAGAGAAACATTCGCCTTGCATACAATATTTCAAATGAAAATTTAATTTCAAATTATATTTTGCTTAAAAGGCGCAAAGACCAACCTAGTGAAAAAGATTCCATGCCGGGACTCGAACCCGGGTCATCAGTATAGCGCACTGACTTTCTACCGACTAAACCACATGGAACGATACCCAGCCTGGAGCCTATTTTAATAAAGTTTTTATTAATTGGATTAAATATTCTAAATGCATTGTTTTTAAGCAGAATTTCTTACTCTTTTTATAATACATGGAAATATTTCCTTAATTGCATATACTTATCCAAACGTTCATTAATTTGGAAATACGGTGTCTATTTTATATCTTATACATTTTCAAAATACAATGACAATGCTTATATTATTTATTAAAATGAAAATTATAATAATAATTTTCTGTAGAATTGTTTCCTTTTGAACATTTCGCTAAATTTATTTCTTGTACCAAAATATATTTAAAGCAATATCTATTGCTTAAGTTGCATATAAACATAACTATAACAATACACGCTACTGTATAACATTAATGGGTTCTGCATAAGTACTTAACGACTGTTTGTTTAATAACATTCATACAAATTTTAGACATGTTTGTATTTCGGCATAGTTACACATCTACTTGATTAATACAACCAGCAGAATTGAACTTAATTGAGGAAGTTGGAAACGAATCATAGTAAATATATTTATTGATTTATATTTCCCATTTTGTAATTTCAGATAGGGATTTACATATTGTATAGAATTATAAGCATAGTAGCTGATAACATAAGACATTTTTAAGTATTATTCGTTCCGTTTATTTAATATGAAATGCGATTATCCATTTTGCAAGTTAAATCTAAAAGGTCATTTTGAGAGAATGCTTTTTATTCTATTATATTCATAAATTGTTCAAAAATTTTGTTTTTCAAATTTATAATTCTTTATTAGCTATTTCAACATTTAATGCGGAAAGCGATATTTCTGTAAAATAAATAACGATAAAATTTAAAGAAAATAATTCATATAAGAGAAAAATAAGAGAAAAATACCTATTGTTTAATAGCTTAAGCATTATAAAAAGAGAATTATCAAGAAAGTTTACTTTTGTATGTTTAAAAGGATCCACATTTATTTTACTTCTGTGTAAATCTATATAGTGATAATTAAGTTTCTATTAATATCATAATATTAAAATATTTATTTGCTTAAAAGACGTTATAAAAACACATGAAAAGTAAATTACAAACTCTTTATTTACATGTTTCAACTCATTTTATGAGTCGTCATCAGAATGCATAATTGAAAATTACAAATGCATAATGAAAAATGGAAAAAATCATCGAAAATAAACAAGTAATCATGTAACGCGCCCTATATTTTCGCGATTGCTCGTGTTCCCTCTATGTCGCGATGCCGTAATTTATCCAACCATTCAACCCATAAATTCGGGATACGAAAAGATAATGTATCGTTACAAACTCCTGGACCTCTTAAATAAATTTCAATGAACTATCTTATGAATAATTGTAAATAAAATTTAGACCTGTAGATGATTTTACTCTCGTTAAAAAGTATGTTAATGTTCTCTATATGATTCAGCCGGGATAAAGCAGTATTACCTCTGTTGTATTTCATGTCTGCTATATGTTCTTTACATTTGATATTGAATTTTAGTTGGGTTATGCCTATATAATAATTTTTTATTCCTCCCTCCCTAATAAATGAAATTATATAAACTCCTGAGAGGTCATCTCTATTAATCGGATAAATTTTAGTATTTAAAAGCATCTTTAATTTAGGAGGCGGCTTCGCGATCAAACATAAGCCAAAATTTCTTAAATGATTTTTCATATGTTGAAAGAAACCCGGGAAATAGTTTGCTACAACGCTTTTCATACTAACTTCATTAATAGTTTTATTTTTATTTTTAGAAGTATCAAAGGAGCTCTGAATCAATTTGTTAATTAATTTTACCTGATATCCATTATCCCTAGCAATACGTTTAATTTTCTCTAATTCATCCCCCAGATTTATAACATTAGAAATCTTGAAAGCACGATTGATTAGGAACCTGAAGGTGGATAATATGTAAGGCAATGAGGTGCATGCAACGGAAGGTATAACGTTTAAATCTGCGATAGGTTTTCGGTAAACTGAACGAATTAATTCATTCCCCTTTCTCTGTAACTCAACATCTAAAAAAGGTAATTTTCCCCCTGTTTCTAGTTCAAAAGTAAACTTAATATTATTGTCAAGTTCATTTAACTGTTGCATGAAAATCATTAACTCATCTACATTACCTCGCCAAACAATAAAAATATCGTCTACATAACGATATAGCGAGATGTAAAGAACATACAGCGGACATAAAATATAATAGAGGTAATACTGCTTTATCTCGGCTAAATCAAGTAGAAAACATTAACATACTTTATAACGAGAGTAAAATTATCTACAGGTCTAATTTTTATTAAAATTATTCATAAGAGAGTCCACTGAAATTTATTTAAGAGGTTTTTGTAACGAGTTTGTAACGATACATTATATTTTCGTATCCCGAATTTATGGGTTGAATGGTTGGATAAATTACGGCATCGGGACATAGAGGGAACACAAGCAATCGCGAAAATATAGGGCGCGTTACATGATTACTTGTTTTTTTTTCGATGATTTTTTCCATTTTTCATTATGCATTTGTAATTTTCTATTATACATTCTGACGACGACTCAGAAAATGAGTTGAAACATGTAAATAAAGAGTTTGTAATTTACTTTTAATGTGTTTTTATAATGTCTTTTAAGCAAATAAATATTTTAATATTATGATATGATTAGAAATGAACGTAATTTTGATTTACTACTCGCACTTATTTACATTTGTAAGTTTCTATTATTTCAATCTGGCTAATGAAATTTAATTATAAAAAATAATTAAAAATAAAAAAAATCAGTTTAAAATTATTTTCTTGTGTCATACTATTTTCTTTTTCCCTATTGCTTGATTTCTTGTTGATTTGTCCATAATTAATTATTTCTTAAACAATTTATTTTTTTAGAGCGTAAGCGAGGAAATTTCAAATAATACAATTTTATTAAAACTTTTTCACAAGCAGTTTTTCAATACAACTGCGCAATATATTATTCTTCATGTCATTTGAATCAGTTAATGCTAGTGTGTGTAAATGACTGCTGATTTATATATTTTAAAAATTTATCTGCATTTATTCAACAAGACTGTTGATATAAGTGTTTCTTTTTTACATTCGCTTTTCAAAAGATATCTTTCTTTAGGTCTTCGTCGCAGTGGCTATTTAAAATTAACATATTTTTACCAATAATAACAATTCAAAATATATTAGAACTATGGGCTTGGACACAATATCACATGTGTTGAGCATTAACAACATACTTCAACAATAAATGTCAAACTGAGGGAAACTGATAGACACTATAAAATATTAATTAACATCGTTTCAGAAATACATTAATATTCAGAATGTTTATAAACTGAAGGCAGGATTTTAAGAAGTTTACAATTTAAAGAAAAAAATAATTATAAAATCAAATTAAATATGCTTAATGTGTCCATCCTGAAACATAATGAATGCGCTCAAACGGTAGATACATTGAGTATAGTTAATTGGTTTTAAAATTAAAATAAACTGTTCCTTGCTTGAATGTGTTAGTTCTATTGTCCCTTCTTCTGCATAATGTCACGCATTTTCATGCAGTTAATATAGTTAAGCTTGGAATAGGAGGAAAAATTTACTATTCAGGGCTTATAATTAAATTATTTTCTATATGTAAAATAGAATTTAAATTTAATCATAAATGCTCTACAACTTTCTAACTGACTTTGTTTTGCTGGTATCTCTACCGCTTTCTCTATTGGAATGTCAACTCTCAAATTTTCAATTTAGTGTCACTAAAAGAGGTCACTTAGCGTATCGCACAGTAAAAACTCTCTGTGTGATTAGAGCTGTCACAGTTAGGAAGATAATGGATGTTGATAAGAATTACGTGAGCATTCTGTATATTTAAGCAGGCTTGAATCTACCAAACAACAGTGTAAAATAACCATACATGAAATCGGATAAGTCAAAAATAGCAGATGACGTGAGTAATTAGAAGTATCGTGATGCCACTTTAAAGTAATTTTAAATGTAATTTGAAGTTAACTATAATGCAAAAGCAATCTTTTTCATTTAATAAGATTACCCATAAAAGTTTATTTCAATGGTTTAAATTAAGTCGTAATGAACTTAATTTCGCGACATTAGTGAAAGTGACTGCTTCCATCCTAGAAATGGTACGAAAATTTTATGTTATTTAAAAACATTTCAACACCGAGTACGGTAAAATCGTTTTCTAGTAATGTTTTTGAAATAATTAGGTGCACATTAGTACTTTTTTTAACTCCACTTAAATCATATTACCATTTAATTTCTGTTTTAACCATTTTTGCTTTTTTCTATGTATTATTAATATACACTGCTCAAAACAATTAAAGGATATTTGAAGTTTTATATAAAATAAAGATATAAACGAAATTTTTTTGCCGAAAATAGAAGAAGAGAATCACAAATGCAAATTTTTCTGGTTTTCAAACTGTGGAGTATGCAAATTTTGTGTTCGACGTCAAAAACGTCGCTTCAGCGGCAGCGAATGAAATTTGACTTTCAACTGGATAAAAGAGAATGAAGACAAGGATGATCGGCATTCAGTGATTGCTTTGTTTCGATGAGTACGATGTCTCAGCGAAGTCATTTGACAGATTCAGAAGCTTTGAGAATTGTTGGTATGTTAGAAGGGGGGCAAACTCAAGCCGAAGTAGCGCAAGCCATTGGAGTGCCACAAAGTGTCATTTCCAGGATCTGGAACCGTTTTTTTGGAGAGTGGATGTGCAGGCCGAAGACCAGGGCAAGGTCGTAGACGGGCAACAACGCCCAATGAAGATCGGTATTTAGCGTTAACAGCTCGGAGACACCGAACCATGAACGCTACTCTTCTCCAACAACACCTTCTCTCGGCTACAGTCACCACGATTTCAACTCAGACTGTCCGAAACTGGCTCCATACTGTAGGTCTGTATGCTCGCCGACCGATGATATGTGTTAGATTAACATCAAGGCATCATCGCGACCACAGGGAGTGGGCAACCGAGCATGTCAACTGGGGGAGAAATGAATGGAGCAATACTCTGTTTTCTGACGAGTCCTGTTTTTCTGTGCATCCGGATAATAGGCGTATTTTCATCTGGAGGGACCGTGGCAGTATGAATAATCCTGCGTTCGTGCACGAAAGTGTCAGATTTGGCGGTGGAGGAGTGTTGGTGTATGGTGGCATCTCCATTGACGGGCGCACTGACCTCTACATCATTCGAGATGGAGCTCTGACTGGTCGCCGATATAGGGATGAGATCCTCAGACCTATTGTAGTCCCTTACGCTCTCAGCAATCGGAGATAACTTCATTTTAATGGACGATAACTGCAGGCCACATCGTGCAAACCTGGTAGAGGATTTCCTTTTCGAGGAAGGAATCGTTCGAATGGAATGGCCAGCGTGTTCTCCAGACATGAATCCAATCGAGCACGTTTGAAACGCTCTAGGAAGACGAGTTTCTGGCCGCCAACAACCCCCACAAACTCTCCAAGAACTGGAAAGAGCTCTTCTGGAAGAGTGGGGCAGAATACCCCAACTCGCCATTAATAGCCTCATTGAGTCCATGCCTCAAAGGTGTTCAACGTTGCTGGCCGACCGTGGAAACCATACCCCCTACTGAAAATGATTTCCTTTGAAGAAAACACCTTTTCTTATTCTTTTTTTCTCATATGCACAAATTGTGTTTTTTCCTTTAGTACACAAATGCGCAATAAAATGCATTTTTTTCTGCCAAACATGTGTAATTTATTCTCATATAACCTACTATGTCTGTCGACCATGTATCAATCAGCTAAACAGTTTACCAGATACAAAATCCACCTAAAACTGCAATATCCTTTAATTGTTTTGAGCAGTGTATATATATATATATATATATATATATATCAGGGCTCCCAAGTGGTCCGCCAACTGAATACCAATAAATTTTAACAGAAAATTTTATGGTAGGTTTGCGCTAGAATTAACTTTCAAAGGTGATTCCGGGGCGGTTTGTAAGAAAAATCTAAAAAGAAAATTTTCCTAAAAAATTATTGGTATTCAGTTGGCGCACCATTTGGGAGCCCTGATATATATATATATATATATATATAGAAATCGGCGAAATAAAGAAACGTATATGCAGTTTCTTCCGAGATATTATAAGAATTGGTGACCAGTTAATATTAGAGATTCATAATATTAGAGTGATTACCAATACAAATATTTTGAAACATATTTAAATCTGAAAGATAAATTTAGTAGTTTTTAGACAATTTATTCATTCAACCAAATTTAATTACCTCTCTCTCTAACTACATCCCAAAATGTTAAGTTTTGAAATTATATATCGATTATTATTGCAATTATATATAGAAATATATTCTATTTTAATTTGATTTTTTTTAACTATGGATTTTCTTTGTTTCCTTTGTGTATTCTGATGTTTAACATTGAATGAACAATTCTATAATATGTAAAAATTATGATCCAAAATAATTGATGAAGAGAAGATAGATATTATTAGTTTCTAATTTTTTACTCTTGCAAGTGATAAATGTAATGCCACTTTCTATACTTTTATACATATTATTATAGGTAAAAAAAAACATCTAGTATGATTTTCTATTACCGTGTTTTGGCATTTGTAAATAACGGTGGAATTCATTTACTTATTTTTTTTTTTTAAAAAAGGCTTTATTTTTACCTAATATGTTATTTGCTTATAATTTTGTAATTTACGCGACGAATTTATGTCTCATTTAAATAAATAAATATATATATATATATATATATATATAAATTAGGAATGAATCAGTTCTCATCTCTCATTTCAGTTTTATCGTAAATTTCACTACACAATCTACTACACAATTTCACTACGTAAATCTCACACAATTTTTTCAAAGATATTAAAACCTAAAACACCCATAAAGTTCCTAATATTGAAAAATATTTCATTATACTAAGTGAAAAAACATACATGTAATAAGCAAAATTGTATAATGTATCATAATAATCTTTCCTTTCTTGATGATATTATTGTGCTTTTTTTTATCCTATTAAGGATTGCATCATTGTTAAAAGCCTAATATTAAAATATTACAGTATTTACATAAAATTATCTTAGCTTTCCATTAGTAATTTCATTTACGAATGTGGTTTTACATAAGGTTTTGTAATGTTTAAAATGACACTCAGTCCTGATTTCATGATATTTGTACCTGATTACGCCATCAACCCAAGGCGAGTGATTAGTTATACATGAACTAATATATCGAAATTATTAATGATGTTAAAATGCAGTAATCCTTCGTTTAATGAACATTCGTTTATTACAGAAAATGTAATAGAAATCATTGTCATATAAAATTGCATGATGGATTTCATGGCATTATTTGTAGGAATATATTCAGCTGGCAATTCCATATTTCTTTATTATATGCTTTAGTTTAGTAAAAAATGTTTCGTAATGAACTATAATTTTTAATTTAGTAATATTTTTATAAAATAAATGTAATTCATCCATGATAATAACTATGATATAAAAATATAAGTGCCATGTTCAGAGTTATTTTAAAATTTTCTTACACAATGTCAGCTAATGATTTTTTTTTTTTTTTTAAAGATGTGATTTGCTACAACACACTTATAAAATGTAATAATATACTAAGTATCGAAAAAAGTAAAACTCACTTTTTAAAAAAATGAGATTTAGTTCTTTATTATTTTTTTATTTATGTATTCTTCATGGAGAAAGGAAAAAGGCATCAGTATACATAGTACAAGACTTATAATAAAAAACCTCTTATATTATATATCATCAGCCAAGGGATATCCATTTTTAAGGGTTGAATAGCAAGATGCAAGTTTCATTGGAGAAACCTCAAAAAGAATAATTTATAAACTGAAAATGCAGTGGAAGACATCTTAAAGCCGACTTGTAGCATGCAATTCACAAATAGTGACTAAATATATCAATGCTGATGTTACTTTTAGTTTAAATGTAATTTTTATTCTTCTTTGATACTAAAAGTAAAAGGTACTACCACCACAGTTGCCGAAAAACGACAGTAATTTTTGCAATTTATTTAGCATTTTGAAGATATTTTCTGTTTTTATTGGGGGGATTCGAAAAAATGTAAGCTTATAATGTTTTAGATTATGCAATTTGAATTCAAAAGGACAGGTAATATATATATTAGGGTGGTGCGAAAAAAGTCAAGTTGATATTTCCGAGTCGCTATATTGCGGAAAAGTTGCGATTGGTAAATACAAGAAAGACAAAAATAAAATATTTCAAATCGGACTTTATCTTCCGATCCCGCAAACCGCCTAAAAATGCCAAAAAATTGAAAATTTCCGATTTTTTCAAAAATTTTCTTTTTTTTTACGTTTATATATTTTTTATCGCTATAGTAAAAAATATTTGCAGTTTGTACTGTTTAATAATAATAATAATAATAATTGTGTTTAGAGAATATCTTCCGATCGCGCAAGCTCAATAAAAATCGGCAAAAATTGAATTTTGAGTGATTTTCATGCATTAAGAATATAATCAACTGAGGTCAGTTTGCAGTCTCAGGTTAAGATTTAAATGTTAATTGATACTATTGAGCATATTAAGTTACTTTTAAACAACCTAGAACTTACCACGAAGAGTTCGTTTCAGGTCTGAAAAGTTTAGTAGTGCACACAACTGCCGTTAGCCACGTTGGAAAAAAGCGCTGAAGTCGGCGTACGCGCTCCCACCTAGTCTCACCTAACTCCATATTTACAGAAAAATCAACTGGATTCAGATGAACTACATGGCATATACTATTTTGACGGAAGAAAGGACGATACTCCAGTTAAAGAAAGTATCGCATCTAAACAGGTTCGTCGAACTATTAAAGAGGAACACTTTCCTGTCATAAAAGAACGTGACTAAGTTTATTTAGGCCATGTGCCTCCAAACTCCGGGCCTGCTAAGGACATTGTAGCTTTCATAGTATCATGTCTTACTGAACAAGGGGTTTCACTAGAATACTTAGATTTGGTAGGCTGTGATGATACAAATACCAATACTGGATAGAAAGGTGGTGCTATCAGAAAGATTGAAGTTTATCTCTGACGACCACTGCAGTGGGTTGTTTGTTTATTCCATTTTGTTGAATTACTTTCCCGCCATCTTTTTCAACATTTTAATGTTGAAACTACTGGCCCAAGATCATTTAATACGCCATTTGGACACAATATCATTGTTGTGTAAAGCTCTCGGTGATAAATTTTCAATTGACTGATTGTGAAATTCCAGAAGTGAACAGGCAACTGTTGAGCAAGGACCAAAGATATCTTCTTGGCGTAAGTCAAGCAATTAACAGTTACAACTTTCCAAATGACTTATTAAAGTGTGACTCCGGTCCAATTTCACATGCCAGATTGCTCACTTGTGCAAATAGAGCCCTTCGACTTTACGCGAGCGTGGAAAACCCATCGGGTGCCTTAAAGCCATATTGACATTTATTTTAAAATCTTACTTGCCAGTTTGTTTTGAAATAAAATGCTGTAAGTACATTACAGACGGGCCTATTAATCTGTACAGAGCAATTGAAACATCTCGATACTTTCGTGACAACCTGAAGAAAGTGTAGTCTTTGAAACTGAATGAAACTCGTTCTTTGCTCACCCGGAAAACCTACTGATGGCAATGGTCTTTTATAAAAGGAGGCACATAAGAGAGCTAGCTAGGGCTGTTAAAAGCCAGGCAGGATGTTTCAAAGGGTAAAGGCATCTGAATCTTTATCACTCCTACAATCCAAAATTAATTGATTGTAATGTAGCAAAATTAACATTTCCACCACTTTTTCGGAGATTAACCCATGATGAAATACATTTCTTCGTTCAATCAGGTCATATCTCAGTCTAGGATGATAAAAAGTTTTTCAACCACACGTAAGATGTCCAGCGGTGCATTAAATTGGTAACGGAAGCATCATTTAAGGTATGTGGTCCCCAATCAAGAGAGTATCAGGGCCACACTGAAATCAATGTCCATAATACCAGACATTACCACCAAATCTCAGTACAAAGTTGCGTCTAAAAGTCAGACTTAAACAGATGACATAACAAATTGTATAACTTATACTGTCACGACACTAGTTTTTGAATACAAAGTTTTGATTCTATTATAACAAATTATGTATTTAAGTAATGTAAATAGCAAACACCCTCTTTGGTTGGATGGAGGATAGGGTGTGGTTTGAACTCGAAGTGCAGCTACCTTCCCGTGGTGAGTTCTGGTTTGTTTAAGCATTATCAAATATCTAAACAAGCAAAGAGTTGTACATTGTACAATTTATATGCAAATGTTGGAACGCAAACTGATCTCAGGTGATTATTTTCTTTATTCATCAAAATCACTGAAAATTGAATTTTTGCCGATTTTTATTGAGCTTGCGTGATCGGAAGCTATTTATTAAACGCAACTGTCTATTTTTATTATTATTAAATATTACAATCTGCAAATATTTTTCACTATAGCGATAAAAAATATATATACGTAAAAAAAGAAAAAAATTCTGGAAAAATCGGAAATTTTCAATTTTTTTAAATTTTTAGGCGGTTTGCGGGATCGGAAGATAAAGTCCGATTTAAATAATTTTTTTTTGTTTTTTTTGTTTTTCTTGTATTTACCAATCGCAACTTTTCCGCACTATAGCAACTCGGAAATATCAACTTGACTTTTTTCGCACCACCCTAATATATATATGTGTGTGTGTGTGTGTGTATTTACCAAAACCGAATAGTTCTTGCAATGTAGTTGCCAGAACACCCGCCACACAGATTTGATTAAAATATTCGTACAGCTTTGATTTGATGATTTCAGACAATTTGCAGCATTAATTGGTGAGGTTTTAGTGCTTTGATTACTAAGGGTAAAAAAAAAAAAAAAAAAAAAAAATTGCATTCGTCAAATAACGGAATATACAAAAATGAAAAAATGCTTCTCTATTGACGGATTATTTAAAGTATAGTTTGTAAAACAATGTAATGATTTTTTTTCTACCAAACATTTGATATTTCACCCTTCATTATTCACATTTATCTGGTATATCATTGAATTTTGCAACAGATTATTCCATTTAGAAATAACTACCTTATACATGCATTTCAACGCATATATTTCATTTAAGTAATAATTGTCAGATACCTTCAAACAATTAAATTTCATTAAATTACTAAACGTATTGGGAAATCTTTGTCTGTTTTATCAAATGTTTGTTAAATGTATTTCAAGAAATGAAATTTAACTACATAAAATAATATTGTCTTTTTCAGATGTTTGTTTAAAAAATACTATAATCTATATTTTAAGATCTGTTACAGATGACTTATTATATTTAAAAATCCTTTATTACCATTTTTTCATATATGATGAACAATAGTAATTAGATATATATTACAATTTGTGCTAAAAGCTAAAACTTTAACTAACGAAAGACAACTGGATATCTTCAATGTCAGCTTGATATGCTTACCACTATAATAGCTATTAATGTGAACAATCCGCGTACCTTAAAAACGGAATTTCGTAAATGATTGCCGGCAGTAAGTGGACAAGGAAGGAACGATTTGAGACGACTGCAAACGGAATAACTAAGTTATGAAAAAAAAGAGTACCACTATAAATAGTGGCGAAATATGTGCAACTAAATTTATTTGTTTGAGATGAAGTTGCGAAAAAATAAATAGCGAAACTTAGCGCCGATTTCTTTTTTATTACAAATATGGTGTGTTTGTTTGTCTCATTTTTGCAATGTAAGATTTTTAGGAGTGTAGCGCTAATTTCTAGAATGAGATTTGCCGTAATTTCCACAAAACTTTCAAACGTAGCATACGCTTTGTCCGTATGTCGTTAATTTCTCCTAGATATGAAAACTAAAAGAAAAAAAAATTGACTGGTAAAGGATTATGCACATCTCAATAAATCTCGATTGTTATATGTTAAACTGGAAAACATGGAACATAACAAATTGCTATTTTTTTCAAATATTCATTTTCATATGTATGTACTTTTATAAAATTTTAAGAAAACAATTTTAATTTATTTTCCCATAAACATTTCTTTTAGTTCTCAAGAATTATCTTATTTCCATCTGTAAATATATACACTATAAACTGAAATGTCTGAAATTCAGACACATAAGTGTCTAAAATGGAGTGTTCAATTTCCAGACATTTTAAAGTGTCTTAAATTTTAAGACGCTTGTATGTGTCTGAATTTCAGACATTTAAAAGTCTGAATTGCATCCATGTTTGACGAGTTTCTCACCTTTTATTTTTTTTTTCTTTTGTAAGCATTATACACTGTAAAAAAAGTCTCTTAAAATAGGCAAACGGCACTGCCACTCCAGACTCCAGTACTATTTACACATTTTAATGGAAATTTTCTGATGTAAATTCTAGATTTTTTTTTTTTTTTTTTTTAGATTCTTGTATTTAAAAATACCCAGTTAAAAGATTAAATGAAATTATTTACAAATAATGACAAACCCACTATTTCAATCACCACTTCCACAGTCACATGTATACATTATTTATATATTCAATTGAAACTCTGTACACACACCAAAATTACCCCAGACGGTTTCGAAACAGACTCCTATTCCTTAGAAGAAAACTGTCCTAACAATTCGGCCACAGTTTCACGAGCCGAGTTTTGAAATAATATTATTTATGAAACACAACCAATGTACTTTGTGTAGTAGTAAATAGTACATTTTTTTTCAACTTAGTATAATTCCGAACATTTTAGATATTTTCTTTGTAGAATTGTGGATATTTCACATTTTAATACCAGCTTTCAGTCATTGAGTACAATATGAACCCACAGAGTGAAGGGATGCAATTGACAAAATTGAGGTTTTTAGTAAATTAAGTTCTATGTTGAATATAAATGCTAATTGATTGATTTAAAATTCAAAGCCTGTCCCACTGCAGTTGTGTGTCTGTGTTTGTGTGTGTGTGTGTGGGGGGGGGTAATAACGCCCTTTAAAAAGAATCAATTTTTCATTTTTTAAAAATGCATTTCTTATTCCCCTAAGCATACTGTTTTTTTTCTTTTTTTTTTTCTTCTACAAGGAAAAAAAAATGAAAGGATGCATTAAATATATGGCAGAATTTTTCAGACTGGACTCATTAATTCCTTCCTATATGCTTCCTATATATATTCTAAACGAAATTTCTCAGTTATAAATATTGTGCATAATTTTTCAGTTAAAATATTGATATTTAGTTATTAAAATCTTAGTTATACATATGCATTTTTTTCTTTCTTTTTTTTCAATCGAGATACAGCGTAAACCTTTTTGATGTTTAGACTACTTTTCTGAACTAAACCTGACTAAATCGATACTCAATCATTAGCTAAAAGGTTAGTATATATATCGTAAAATTTTTCAGAACTACTGCATATAATTCAAAAAAAAAAAAATGAAAGAAGTTTGACTTCTTTTGAAATAAACATGACATTTTTAAAGGAGATGGCGTATGTAGTGTATTACAGTAAATTTACATCGCATTAAACACAACGACATGAATAACATTTATTAAAGACTCACAGAAGCGCCAGGAATAAAAGTAATGGCAAGAATAATAACAATAAACTGCTATTCCCATATATAAGAACATTAAATTTTGTCAGACGATAATACAATAAAATAAAAATAAAGCAAGAGACTTTAAATATGATAAATCATAGCATTTTCTCTGACTTAAACAAGATGGCGCCACCACTTTTAATTATTTTCAAATTATTTTAGAAATTGCTTTTTATTATTTTCCCGTTTAAAATTATTATTAGCCCGGCCCAGCCGTGTGTAACAGCTAACAGATCGGCACGGAAAAAAGTTAAAATCTCGGTCAGAGCCCGGTCTGGGTGAATTTCTACAAAACATTCATTTTTACATCGATTTGGTTAAACATTTGTCTGGTACGAGGAGTTCTGACCAAAAATATTTATCTTAACTCTTTTTTTAATGTTTATAATCTTCATTTTTATAGAAGTGCAGCGAGCTGCAATATTTATTTTTTTAATTAATCTCTTTTTCTTGTATGTAAATGTTTCAGTTAACATTAATATTTTAATCCATATTCCATGTATTAAAGTGTTAAAAATCTAAAAAATTCCATACAGAAAAATCTGTTAAGACAAATTGCATAGAAAAAAAATGCTTTAACGTAATTGCATGTTAATTTTGTATCGATCAACACTTTTTTTAGTCTAAAACAGGATTCCGTCATATACAGGTTCTTTTTCACACGTTTTACTATATTTTAATTTAGGTTTAGTTTAAATGCTTAGAAATCTGCTATTTTTAAAAAATAATAATTTGTAATGATTAATTGTAGAATCATGGTGATTTAAAAATATATTCATTTTTTTTAAGTTTTTGGGCCAGGCCTAATTTTAGCGATCTTTGGACGGACCAGGGGCAAGCGAAGACAATGGTTTTCATGCTGGCTGGGCCAAAACTAGGACGGAAAATTTTGGGCCGTGAAGACTATTAATGAAACCAGTCCAGGCTCTGTACAGCGAAAATAAATTAGTCCCGGCACGATCCTTCAAGGAAAAGGTAAGGCCTGGCCCGCGAAGAGTAGTCACTTGCCTGTCCCGAAAAGAGTGGGATTGGCGTCTCAATTCGCAGTATAATTCCCATATTTTAACGGATATTTTTTACAGTGATAAAGCTTACAAAAAAAGGAAAAATTGGCTGCCTATTGCCGAACTTCCAGGTTGGACAAAAATGGATGCGATTCAGGCGTTTGAAATGTCCTAAATTCAGACACATACACCTGTCTTAAAAATTAAGACACTTTAAAATGTCTGAAAATTGAACACTCCATATTAAGACTCTTATATGTCTGAATTAAAGATATTTCATTTTACGGTGTTTATACCATGATCATATAGTAAGACACTTAAGTGGCTTAATTTCAACACCTATGATGTCTGAAATTCTATATTCAGACATTTAAGTGTCTGAATTTGAGATGGCCTTATTCGCAGTGTAATATGACGGAAATTTGATTTTTTTTTCACCCAATAAACAGTAAGTTTAGTTGGGGCAACTGGGACATGATTTTACAATGTGACTCTGGAACTTCTGACAATTCAGCTTCAAAAAGCTAATGTTCATTTGAGTTAAAGTCTGAACTTCTGTAAATGTGTTCAAATAGGTTCCCTCTATCAGACAGAATTGCTCAAAATTACATTTTAATATTTAAAAATATAAAAATATGCATATTTCATCTTTTTTTCCTCATGGGTCCAGTTGCCCCAAAAAATGAGGTAACTGGACCAGGGGGTCTATGTTCGACATGCGTTTATATTTTTTCATATCGGATATCAGGTCCTGTTTGAAAAAATGTAAACAACTTAAAAAAATTAAACCAGGCAGATCGTGCTAATTATATGTCAATAAACAGCATTGTAAGGGAAACCTCTGCTGTCAGTGTGCCTAAAAAAGCACTAAAAGTGAAAATATTAGATTTATTTATACCAAAAATATAAAACTTAAGTACGTACTTATGTGCATTAGTATAGATAATAAGTATAAAAGTCACATGGGTATTTTAGGAAAAAATAGCAAGGTAAATCTCTGAACAAAAGGCTACGTAAGTACTTAAGTACTTTATATTTATCCAGGGGTCGCATTATAAAGGGAAAATTTTATTGTTCCTTAAAGGAAGGTGCTATGAAGATATTATTTTCAAAATAGTGGTAGGGACGATAAAAGATTCCCTATAGCATAGCTGCCAACTTTACGCTTTTTTCTTACCACTGAAATATTATAGTAAATGTTGCCTTATTTCATCGTCGAAATCTTATGATTAAACAAAACGAAAATCTCTATTAAATTTTAGTGGTAGCAAGAAAGCGTAAAAATTGGCAGCTATGCCTATAGAATGCGACCCCTGTGTATAGTACAATTTCAAGTTCTGGGTATCTGGCTTTCAGGGGCAAGGTACTTGCATTCGTAAAATGTTGAAATAATTTAATGGCACCAATATTTACAAGAGAATCTATCTGAAAACATGTAAAAGTATATTTTCGCGTACTTAATAGAGGTTAAATTTTAATTATAAAATTCAGGTGCCAATGTGGTAATTAGGAATTGAAATTAAGTCATGCCATAACGGCATCACCGCCTCTCAAGGGGTCAAGAAATTTTGTTTGATACCACTCAATATGCTTTTTTAAAAATTTCATTACGTTATTTTAATAAGGTATTCTATCATTTTCTTTTTCTGAGCAAAAACCAATGAAGAAATTTACTTCCCGTAGTAAGAGAAACACACACAAAAAAATATTTATAACTATTGGGGTAACTGGATCCTTCATGGCCCAGTTACCCAGGTTACATGTCCCAATTACCCCATTCTTGAAACATTTATGAGGTAACTCGGACACCGGGCTTACATTTAAAACATGAAGTAAATATGTGTAGATACCTAATAATATTAATGTAGTTATATGTCTAATCTTTAAAAAAAAAAGATTGTTTAATAAAAGTACTTACAGTATTTTAATAAAAATCCGAGGAAGTTCAACCATATTGACGTTGTTTTTAAAAAAGAAACGTTAATTTTTGACAACCTATCACAGCAAAGTGAGAGTTATGATTGAGTTGATACACGTTGTTTTAGGAAGTAGAGATAAACGGGCATTGCTCAAAAAAGCTAAAACTTAAAAAACACCAACAGTTTTTTTATAAAATAGCCTATGGCACAGTTACCTCGTGGTTCCAGTTACCACAACAAATCTTATATTCTGTATTTTACTCATATAAAATATCTGAAATTATCTTTTCATTCTACAAATATAAAATTTTCGAATTTTATCGTAATGGAAATAATATATCAAGACTAGATTTACAAAGTCATCCAATTTCCAGCTTTATATAAAATATTGTTCTTCAGAAATTTTCTAAACTGCTCCAAGTTCCTTCTAAACGGAAAAGTAAATATACATACTTTTCCCATAAGAAGCTTATAAAAAGATTTGCGGAAAAGTTTTATGTGATAAACTGTTTTTGTTTTCAACTTATAAAATGAAATAGTAATTTCAAAAGTTCTTTTTATTTAAATCGAGAAAAATTCTTTTCTACAACATAAAAGTGTTTTTTTTTTTTTGTTCAATTTCTTATGTAATACAATATACAGTGTACACATTATTATATACACACTATTTATTCTAGACGCTGTAATTACTATGGTGATCAAAATTGTGGACACTTTTAAGTAGCTTTCATTACAAAAAGTAAAAAGCTATCAATTGCAGACTTCCGGAGGAAAACTCTTTGTGAATTTTGCAATATTTTCGCCAATCATGACCCCCAGATCCCACAACCAGCCTCCGTTGAATGTTGACTTATATATATATGAATATACGATATATATATATATATATATATATATCTGAATTTTGTCATGCTGTAACTGTCAAATTTTTCAGCGAATTTGGATGAAATTTTCCATGTGCATAGCATATGCTAATGTCTCGACCGAGTTCGTTGGCCAGCTTCATCCACCATCTTGTTTCAATATTCAATTGTCTTTTTCTTTTTTTTTTTTTTTTGATTTTTTTATGTTTTCTAACATTGTATATTTAGAGAAAACGTTACGTTTCACAAAAACACTTATGTATCATTTTATGAATATTAGAAACATTAGAAGATATTTTAAAGAGTCACACAGTGTCAGTTAACAACATAGGCCATTTTAAAGAGAAAATTAGGAAATCTAAAAAAATTCGAAAGTGTCCAGAAAATTCAAATGGTGGCCATTTTGAAACAAGATGGCGGATGAAGCTGGGCAAGGGATTTGGTCGAGATATTAGTATGTACTATGCATATAAAAAGTTTTATCAATAATCGGTTCAAAAGTTCGAGAGTTACAACATGGAAAATTCAAATATAAATATATATATGAATATATATAGTATATGTATATAAGTCAGCATTTCAACAAGATGGTGGTTTTGGTATCTGGGGGTCATGATCGGCAAAAATACAGCAAAATGTTCCGAAATGTTTTCCTTCGGACAGTTGCAATAGGTAGCTTTTTACTTTTTGTAATGAAATCTACCTAAAAGTGTCCACATTTTAGCCACCATAGTAATTACAGCGTCTAGAATAAATTGTGTGGAAATTTGCTATTCCAAACAGCGCTAAAAATCTGTATCCCTTAAATGTGCAATGATGCTGAAATCCGAAGTACCGATCACAGCGATATCTGCGGTATATTTTCTAATTTCAATGTAAATATCTTACTATTACAACGTCTAGACCAAATTGTCTTGAAGTTTTAAAAAATATGCTGCAGATCTACTCTTTGGATTTCAGCATCATTTGAAATTTGGGATCCAATGTTTTAGAATTTTTTTATGCATTACTGGGATAGCCGATTTCCACACAATATCTTCTAGACGCTATTATATAAGTAGCATACTTCCTGTACATAATGCAAGGTTATAAGAGAAAATATCCCATACATAGTGCAAGGTTATAAGAAAAATTTTTTATTCAAACTTTAACATCCGTTTGAGCACGTTACAACAAACAATTTTGGTAAAACCAAAAGAGAATACCAAATTTTTATATACAGATATCTATACCAATTACATTTCCTAAAGAAAAGAATATAAGTAAACTACTTTACAGTATTAATGCAAGGTTATAAGAATATTTTTCCATTGATAATGCAAGATTATTAGAAAAATTGTCTATTTAAGCTGTAACATCCTTCTACAGTACCTTTCAACAGCCAATTTTGGTATAGATATCCAAGCTCGTAATTCTTTTATTCATACAGCGGGTCCAATTGAAATTCTGATTTTTGTTCATGGCTTTAACAGTAATGAAGATAGTATAAGGTATTTTCAACAGACTTGCTATACCTTTTGAGAAATGCTGTGAGATCACTGAAAGTACTGGAATTCTACAATGAGCAGTATTGTTGTCAGTTAGACGGTGTGAGGTTAATTGCTTTGTTAAATGCTATTTTATTCTCTATAATGGCACCTTATCTACAGATACTACATTTGTAGTATATTTCACATAAGGAAACTTAAGTATGAGAAAGTAAAAAAATACAATATTTTTTTTAATTTTTTTTTTCATTTTTCTATAATTCCGAACAAAAATCTTGGTTAGGATTGGAATGTGACGATTATATTTTTTTATTTAAAACTATCTGATCCGCCCAGCGTTTCGAGGTCCCGTGGTAATATTCTTAAATGAAACTTAAATTTGTATGATTCTATGTGTTTAATTCGATTTTGTATGAGAAACGTGCAGCTGGCTGTGTGAAAGATCGGTAAAAATGAAAAAAATATCCTCTGATATTTAGCTGTAAAAAGGCTCGAAATAGCTGTTTCGTGAAAAGAAAGGGGGGCGAAGCAGAGACAGTAATACGCTCCCTGGGGTTGAAAGTAAAACTAGAATACTTAAGGTAGATATACTTAAGGTTATCGCTATCACTTTGAATGAAACAGACCCCGTTGTCATCGGGCACATAGAACCCGAGATACTTTCAAATAAAGTAAAACCCGATATGGGCGCAAACCGCTAGTCTCTATCATAATAATATTTGGCATGTGGACTAGTGTCCATATTTAATAAAAAGTACTTCCCTCCTACAAATAAAACACGTTTCTTTATAAATCCATTATTAAAACATTTCCTTTACCAGTCCGTCCCTCATTTTCGAAATTTTTATATGTTATAAAAAATATGATTTCGTGGGCTCCGTAAGAATATCATAATTAAAATAATAGTATTTATTCTAGAAAACGCTAGGATTTTAAAAAAAAATTGTTCGTTAACTCCTCTTCATTTTTTCTTTAAAATTTTTCTCAGTATAAAATATCTGAAAATAGATAACTTGATTAATTTTCTTTTGAAATTAATAATAATTATTGGAAAAAAAACACTAAGATTTAAATAATTTCTGATAGGATAACATTTCTTTTTTTTTTTTTTGAAATTGAAGAAATAATTTTGAAAACTTAAAAAGTTTAATTCAATATTCCTATTCCTGAAGCAAAAATGAACTTAACTCAAACCCTACAGGTATTCCTTGGAAAGCAAAAAATAAATAGCGTTTTTAAAGATATTAATATTTCCGGTAGTTTTTGGCTAAATTTATTGATGTTTCGAATTTATGAAATATATTAATTCTACATCTGTATCCATAATTTAATTTTTTTACGTCAATGTGACCTACTAACAATATTGTTTCAATGAAATTTAAATTACAATGTATAAAGTAACATATCTAATGACAGAGAATATAGAAGATTTTCAATTGAAGTAACAGTTATAAAGTCCGTATATAAAGTCTGATTTTTTTTTTTTTTTTTCTGTATTTGTAAATTTTAATGTGAATACATTTACTATTTTTTTTAGATTTTTCTAGACTCTACGTCTAATTTTTCAAATAACCATAAGTATATTTTAGTTTATGTACTTTTTTAAATTTTGTATATGAGTATTGAAGTAGTACTTTACGTGCTGTTCATTAGCTTGAAAGATAACGATTGAAAGCAAAAGTTCCTACATTAGAAATAAGATATTAGGTTAATGCATTAAACTGATGAATGAAATTAAACGCGACGGGAACATGGTTAATGTAAAGATCAGAATACTACATGATACATTTTGCTAAAGACTGCTGAATTCTTTTTCGGAAAAGTATAATTAAAATAGTAGGTTTCTTTTCAAAATTATAACAAAATGAAATAAGAAATTACCAACGAGCTGTTTATAAATAAGACAGTAATATAATTTATGGTAAAAAAAAAGAAAAAAAGAAAATGTTTAAAATAATATAAAACAATACGAATATTGAACTTTCCTGGGAGAAAGAAAAATGGCAAACAAAATAAACATAAAAATACACTTAAAAAATTCTATAATTTGGTAATTTTGTCAAAAAATTCTTAGAAGATTTTAAAGTTACACAACTTTGCTTGGGATATATTTTGGCATTATAATATAATCAATATTAGTGAAATATAATTAATGTCCTTTTTACACACACACATACACACACACATATATATATATATATATATATATATTTGAAATACAGTAGATTCTGTTTTATGATATATTTTTACAATTTAAAAAAGTAAATAAGTTATTTAAACAAGGCATTTTAAAACTACACTTCAAACGTAGCTGATATTTACAATAATAGCGATTTAAATGTCTTACCCGATTTAATAAATTCACAGGATTAATTTAATTTGTAATCTCCAAAATTTTCGCTGTTTTACATTTTTCTTTAATTTTCAGTATTTTCTGGAATTCTGTATAAATGTACTAAACCTAACTTCAAGTTACAAATCGCCTCTTCTTCGAAATAATAATGACCAAAGTCTATTTGGGACGCATAAATCAATAGCCACATATGATTATGCATGAATTCTGCAATCTCGACATCTGTTTAAACCTGATTCATTATATCATGAGTGAATGGCAAAATTAGGTTTGTTACAAGATGGATAGTAAAATATTATATGCTGAATACCATTTATGCGTAATTTAAATGGGATAGGTTTAATTAATATATGCAAAACAAACTTTAAAATATCAGGCCATTTTTTTGTCATCGTTATTTATTAGATACCTGTAGGCCAAGATTCTGTATGGCCTTTGATGATCGCATGCTTTCAATTTTAGAAATTTTGTCGAATGCTTAAAGATAAGTTTGTCGGATTTTTCTGTAACTTCAGGATTATGAAGAATATGTTCGACTTCATGATTATCAATGGAGTTTTGATCAGAAGGACAATAAGGGGAACAACGAAAAATCATAAAGAATAATGTTTAGGATCACACTGTAAAATAAAATGCACGAAATGATTCTTATAGCTTACGAATACATGGATATTGTACAATATACGTATTCATTTGTGGAAAAATATTCATAGAGATGCATCGATTTTTTAAAAACATTTTTTGCATGTTTTTTGTTTACATCATGTAGGTTTCTTTACCAAGTTTAACGCCAGTATCAGAAATTTCACAAAATGTAATAGAAATAATATGGTGCAATTGAAATGTAAATATATTAAATATTCGATTAAATATGACCAGTTGAATGAAATACTGTTTATCTGCTCATACGCGCACGATAAAAAATATATTTTTCTCATGATTTGATAGTCAACTCTATGGATCAAATCATAAAAAAAGCCTGTCAAATATTGTGAATATTCAAAAAGATATCGGCAATAGACTGAGCTAATTTTTAGTTGTTTTCTAAAAACAACTAAATGATAAGGGTTTTTCCATAAATTGTCGTTTTTAATTTTTACTTTTATTTACTTTTCACTTATTTTAATTTCCATTTTTTATTGATGCTTTAATTGTTCTTGGAAAATCACCAGAACGAGCCTATTCCAAGAAAAAAAGAAGTATCAAAATCTAAGCATTTCTTCTAAATTTACATGTTGACATTCAATAAGTACAAACTTCTTTTCTGAAAGCCAGATAATAAATAATGAAAATTTTCGAAAATCCCTTATCATTCAGCAGCTTTTTGAGAGCAACTAAAAAATCGCTCAATATATTGCCAATATATTTCGGAATTTTCAAGATGTTTTTTTATGATTTGTTCAATAGTGTTGACTATCAAATCATGATTTTTTTGTATCGTGTGCGCATGCGCAGATAAAAAGTATTTCATTCAACTGCTCACATTTTATCAAATATTTAATATATTCACATTTCAATTACACGATATTATTTCTATTACATTTTGTCAAATTTTCTGAAACTGGCGTTAAATTTGGTAAAAAACCCTGCATGATATAAACAAAAACCATGAAATCATTTTTGAACTAAAAAAAAAAAAAATCGATATATCTCCATGAATATACGTTCTATTCGTCCATAGATGAATATATATATATATATATATATTTCAATATCCATATATTTGTAAGGTATAGCAATAGATCATTTCGGGCATTTTATTTTACAGTGTGATCCCAAACATTCTTCTTCTTTGATTTTTTGTTCGAACTCTAATTGTCCTTCTGATCAAACCGCTGATGATAAATATGAAGTTAAACCTATTCTTCGCAATACTGAAGTTCCAGAAAAATCTGACAAATATATCTTTAAATATTCGACGAAATGTCTAAACATGAAAGTGTCCGATCATCAATGGCCATATATCTTCACTTTTAAATTTAAAACATCTTAGCCTGCCTATCATAAAAAGATAATTCTATTTGATTTTTAATAATAAAATGGGAGCTTGTAGATACATTTATACTTATAATTTAATTTATATAAAGCGCAAACCACTCTCAAATTGTTTAAGATAAGGAAAACAGATTATCAAATATTGAAAATTAGTATTAAATCTATTTTTACAGTGCATCTGACAAATATTTTTATGGACATTTAAATATTACATTTTTGTATACTGATAACATTTATTTCGATTCCTACAAGATATACTATTTAGACTTTTACATTTTTACAATATTTTTGAAAATTTACATCGAACAGTATATAGATATACGTATGAGGACGTGACTTTCAAAACTCACTTTATCCAAAATTTTAAAAATCGAGTTCCCGCTATTAATCTATTCTTACATATCCCATACATATTACATATATTATATATATTTCACATTACATATATTACATATTACTATTAATCTATTCTATTACATATCCTACATCAATAAAACACTACAATCTGCAAAATAAAACAAGCTTTAGGGGAGACCGGGGATAGTAGGCGCGGTTTTTAGTTATTGATTTTTATTAATTTTTTGTTTAAGTTTTTTATGAAACTATAACTGTACTTTTAAAGAACAGGCATCGGACTATAAATACCCAGAGTTTTGAGTTTGTCGCTTTTATAGTTTATGTTTAGCGGAAGCCTAAAGTAAAAAGAAAATTGTGTGCCAACCTATCCCGTCACAGGGCAATTTGCCCTATGTGGTAAGTTGGAACACGCTTTATAAAAACTTAAATGAAGCTCAAATAAGATACGCTGTTAAGCGAAATCAGTTTCATTATTACCAGTAAGTTTAAACAAAGGCGTTATAGCCGTACAATGTAAATTCTAAATTATGCAGACATAAAAATATTGAATAAAACATTAACATTGAGTAACTTCTATCCAACTCTATATCATCATCAGAGTTACAGTTGTCACAAAAAAAATCGAGTGTCTCCGATTGGGCAAGCGCCGTGTGCCCAAAATCTTGCATTTTAACCACTTTTTTCCCTGTTTGCTGTTTTTCAAGCTACCAGCACACACCAAACACCGAGCCAACTTGCCTAGTGTTCAATGCGCCTACTAGCCATAAAATATATTTCTTCACAAAAGGGACACGTAATTCTCTAAGCATAAATAATCCAAGTAAATCACATATGGGGTAGGTACAGTTAATCATACACTAAGAAAAACTGTACATGTTAAATTGCAGTTATTAAGTATTAGAAAGTATAAGCATAAGTATTAGAAATTAGAAAAAGAATGAAGCAATAAATAAATTACTTATGAGTGCAAAAAACAGAAAAATCGTAATAAATGTCCACCGCACGTAGGTAACACTGCAAAACTACAATGAGGATTGTAAAAAGCAATAAGAAAGGTTCTCTGTGACCGGTTGCGCAATCTATCCACAAACAGGCGGTTTATGAGGACTGCGTCTACTTACCCCTGTAGCCAACTAACCCCGGTCTCCCTACCATATATTTCTGGATTATAAAATCTTGTTTTACAATAAAAACCAATGGACGCAAGCAGAGGTTTTCCCAAATTCCCAAAATTTGATTTTCTGCATAGGTCGAGTTTTGAAACTCACGTGCACATATAAGGACCTTCGAAGAGAAAGGGTGAATCCGAAAAATCAAGTTTTTGTTTCGTTTTTTCCACATCAGATAGATGTAGGCAACAAGTAGGTAAGTCATTTTGCCCTGGTTCGCTCTTGGTATTTTCACAGTATCAAGCTAAAGTGAGTAAGTTGTGCCATATTCTATAATACTACTTGCAAAACTTTACGCTTGATTTCCCAATACCCCAATTTCGGGATTCGCCCTTTCTCTTCCAAGGTCCTAATATAAACTTTTAATTATGTCCTGTACTTTTAGTTTTCATTATTACAGATATTACCTTGATAAATATTTTCTATTGAAAAATAAAAATGTTTACACAGACAACTATGATGTATTACAATAAACTTGATTGGTGCTTACATAATACCTCGATAGTGCTATTCGTATTTCAAAATACTAGCTTTCAAAACAGAAGCGCATTATGTAACACTTCGTTAATTATTCTTTTTATTTTCTTTTTGTTACATTTATTTTCTTTTTGTTACATCTATTTTCTTTTTGTTACATTTAGATAAACGGAAAAAGAAACTTTTTGTATTTAATAATTTTTTGTACTAATTAAGCTGTATTTAAAAAAGTATTAATTAAAAAAATAGTAAAAAATCAGATTGGCAACATTTTCCGTAGTGGTAGGTAGTGATTTTTTTTACAGTTCTTATTAATTAAGAAAAATATTCTTTTATAATGAAGCATGTAATTAATTTTCTTCCAATTTGTTAAAAAAATTAAGCTCTGTCATTTCCCTAATTATATATTTATTTTCTCGGAAATAGTTAACCGAAGCACTTTATTATTTTATTATGTCTAAATCCTGAGCTAAATTCTCTATTTTCATTTTTTTTCTGATTCAGCTTCTTTTTATATATTTCATTATTCCTTAACATAAAGAAGAAAATAGTCAAATCTAAACGCGTATTTTCTGTCATGCGTAATAAAAGTATTTTTTTTTTTTTATAAATTACTGGTTTTTGTGTTGTTTTTGTCTTTTTGATATAGAAGGTTATTTTATTTTGAATATTTAAACTTGTGTATGGATAGTATATGTGTGTGTGTGTTTCTATGTACGAGATAACGAAAAAAAAAACAATGTGTTAAAATCAGTTAATTAGTAGTTTATTTTATTCTATCTACTATTTTTTAAATTAAATGTAAGCATTGAAAAAACATTTTCAAATATTTATTTTTCAAAATCCAGAAAATATTTTAAAATCATGTTATATTTGGAACTTTTGTTTTACAAAAAGTTAAAATTAAAATGTTTAGAATTTTAAATAAAACTATATTATACCTCCAATCATTTCCAAGGACCGTGATAATAACTTTTAATAAACATGTTTTGTATGATTGCACACATTTATCCTGATTTTGCGTAAATTTATATTTTTAAGTGAAAAATTCTCAAAAAAAATATTGATCCTTTCTGGTAAAAGGGCTCGTATGAAGACATTTTCTTGTTTTTTCAGATATAATTGTGTTATCATTTATTATTATTATTATTATTATTATTATTTGTGTCGAATTATTATTATTATTATTTGGAATTTTCAGTATTTATAAATATAATGGTTTTGAAGGTCGTGGAAAAATATTGCTATCTAGTTTTAAAAGAAATTAATTTTATTTTTTCTTTGCTTTTGTTGTCGAGTCTGATTCTTTAACAAAATGAGAAAAAAATAGTGATTTTTCTCCTTTGAAATAAGAAATTATAATCGGTTCTAAATATAAAAGTATCAAAGACCTCTTTAAAATTTCGTGAACAAATATGCATGTTTAATACTAAAAACATGAGCTCAGCCAAGCGCCGTCGCGCCGAAGCAGACCGCGTTTAATGCAGTGTTGCTAGTTTGCTGAAGTTTCAGCACCGGGTTCCGTGAATGTGCACAAAAATGAAAAAAAAAAAAAAAAAAACTCAAACTCTGTTTACTGGAGAATTGAATTTTATTTAACAACATTTTAGAGCATATCTGACAACTCGCATCAGGGTATTCTTCACATAAAACGAAATATTTTAATCATCCGACTATATGCATTCCTGACAGTCAAAAGAAAAAAAAATAACACTACACACTTAAATAATAAAAAAAAATACTATCGTAAAACTTTAAAGTTAAGTGTTACATGTGAATTAACTTATCAACAATGTCCTATGCTGAATCACCATATTCATGTACATTCACAATGACATGTATGAAAGGTGCAGAGGGAAAATCATTATCATGCTAAGAGTGCTTTTGTTTCTTTACAACATACAAATTAAATGTGTTCAATGAAACAAATTGCAGTTGTTTGCGATAACTCGTTGATCTTGTATAAATTTCTTTACAGATGGACATTGTGAAAAATCTGTATGAAAAATATTGAAATATGTGTTATTTACATCATTACATCTAATGCAAGTAATGCATTTTGCTATGTTTGAATAATGGGGATCTTCATGTGATAAGGCATATACAGGGCACCTGATTTTATATGTGCATGGTTTTGCCTGATGACGAAGGCTTTGACAAACGAAACATATTTCTAACAAAACGTATCTTTTGTTGTATCTGTAGACTGAATTTTGATTTCCCCATGTTTAATTAGCATTTTAGCTATCCATGGAGGAGTTAAAAATATCCAATTGAATGAATTAACATATTTCATCTTATATTTTTGTTGAAGTTGAATAGAAGGTGTGATATACCAGTTAAGTCAGAAATTGCCAAAAGAATATGAGGGATATTAAAATTTTCTGACAATTGACAAATAATTACTGAAACATGCTTAAAAGTGGAAGACATGTTACTATTTTTAGAGGAAGTGGTAATTTCTGCAGTACTTTTATTCTGTTGTGGACTTTTCAAATCAGAATCCATATTCGACTTATATTGTAAAGATTTTTCAATCAGACTGGTGTTTACACAAATGTCTATTTGTGCTGTTTCATTCATCTTAGGTGATAACATTTTGCTGTATGTTTCCGATGTGCTTTGATCCTGAAGTCGAGCCTCATTAATCGCGACTTCATGTTTATCCTTGAAAGTGAGTGCATGCAATCTTTCCAAAATTTTTGTGTTTACAGTTTGTAAATTTTTGTTCTTATTTTGCAACTTAAAATAATCATATCACCTGAAAAAGAATCACTCAATATTCGAAATTCCCACAAAAATTTTCTTATGTACAGATGATATATTTTCAACTAAAATGTCATTGATTTCAGGACCAAATTGTTCCTGTAGTAGAGGGAATTCTGTGTTTAGAGTTTCGCCAAATCTCTTAAGCGCTTCCTGAAACATGTAAGGTAAGGAACATTTTAGCTCAGTCATACACGATTCCAAGTCTGGGTGGTTATCTGTCTGTGACATTTTTCAAATTTGTTAAAAAAAAAAAAAAAATCTAGACTAAGGAAAAAAATTAAAAAATTATAAAAGATTACATCTACAATTTAAAATGTATCTGCCGTATTTGAACATAGTAAAAACAAACACTCCAAACGAATATTTTTCACTGTGTGAGCAGATAGATAAAAGAAAGGGGGTGGGGGGGTTCTTGAAATCTTAATTCTGTATATTTTACAAGTAAATACTATATTAAATATCGTTGTAGTACAGAAAAAAATTCCAAACCCTCATACATTATGCAGAAACAGGCAGAAAAAAATCAGTACAAAATTTTCAATACTATGCCATGCATGAAAGATAATCAATTGGGAATATTGTGCAAAAGTAAAAAAAAAACTTTTTTTTAATCAAATAATTGCCAAGATAAAATCTCACAAGTCTCTTTTGAAAACGGCGACAATGAATGCCAACATGCCTATCGTATTATAAACAAATATTAACTAAATGAAATTTCATTTCATGTATGAAAAATATTAAAACATATAATATCAACATGAATTAATTATGCACTAAAATACTGAAAAAAAAAGTACCTTTCAAAATAAAGAGTGAAAAGAGAAGAGAATAATTATAAGTGCTAAGTAAAAACATTAAAATATAATATTTCAATTTTGAAAATCCTCTCTGTTCATGCTAACAAATCAAAATAATCAGTAAAAATAATCATTTTTTTTTTTTACACAATAAAATAAAACGGAGAATATCTATAAATCATAGCATGTAAAGTGAAAATAAAAAAAGGAAAAATAATAACAAGTAATTTACTGCAATTACGAAGTTAAAGTTTAAAATATGAATTAAATATTTTCCCTGTTCAGACTTATTTAAATATTCTGCTGTCAGATCAATTTTATTTTAGTTCCCATTTCTGTGTGTAAATGTATTACTAGAGGGTATTATTATTATCTTCTTAAATTTGCTGTTTTTTTTAAACACCAAACACTTTCCTTTCTTATCACATCGGTTCACATGAAGGAAAAAAAATAGAAACACGATTTTTCTTTCACAGGGCAACCGAACACTTCCTGTTGAAAGTACACCACAAAGGCATTTAACCACAAACTTTTTTTCGCATTTAAATGCATTGTTTTCACTTTACACGGAAACTTGTGCATCTTTTTTTTTTTTGTAAGCAAAGCACTAATATTTATAAAAGTTTTGAATCTTCAGTGAAATTAAGTAATTGAGGCATTTTTGATGAATCATACACACGTAATATGACACACCGTTCATCAGATCATAATCACAAAGACGACGAAAAAATGCACTTTTCGGACACTTTTGATGTAAGACACACTTCTGTCTCACTCTGTACGTAAAACACTTTTATCACAAACGAAAAACACTAAAATATGAAGCACATTTGGGTACTCATTCGAATCACACGCAAGTAGATATGTGTACTGGGGTAAAAACACAGGCCTTTCCTTATGCCGCTGTAAAAGTCGCACGCAAATTTTGATGAATAATGATGACACGAGTTGACATCTGACAGGAGCAGAGAGGGACGATGAGTCAGCAGGTACGAGCCGAGGAAACTGTTACTCGTCGGATCGGGTAAGTAAAATGGCGATGAGCGACAATAACAAGCAGAACGACATCAGAGGGGGGAAGGCACACAGGCGAAACTAGGATGATTTGAAGGTGCTCTTTCGGTGAGCGAAGAAATATCACAATGCCTTCTATCACGGTCCTTCGAGCAGATGAATCCATGAATGCATGTTATCTAGGGCACACCATCAGGAAGGCACACACATAAGGCGCGCCACACACCAAGGAGACATGCGGCAGAAAAGCGTGAGGCATGCGACAATTCCACCCTCTTAACAAAGAAAAAACCGGTTTGAACAGCAGAATTTGCCTCATGTCTCACGATTATTGTCGCATGTCTCTCTGGTGTGTGGCGCGCCTTACAGGTGATACTTTGCAGGATTTTTAAAAGTTGAGAGGAAATATTAGCTTTTCAAAATGCAGGGAAAAAATTTCACTCTGTTGTTTCGTGTAATATAAGAGTACTCTGGCGGAGCAACAGTTATCCGCATGTTATATAGTAATTTCCTGGTTGAATGTGAAGAGTAAGGCATCGTTGACAAAAGCAGTCCAATAATTTGAAGGAAGTCCGTGAAAGAGGTGGGGTAATTGGAATGATATTAAGGGTGGGGGGGGGTGGCTATTTCCCTTTCTTCATGTCTTTTTTTTATTATTTTTATTTATTTATTTATTTATTTTTAAAATAAAAGTTGGAGAAAAATAGGCAGATGCGCCAAATACTTGTGCTGAAGTTCCAACACCGGGTTCCGTGAAAGTGCACAAAATGAAAATAAATCACCAATTCTATTTACTGGAGCATAGAATTTTATTTAACAACATTTTAGAGCATCTAATATAATTAGTGGTTCATAGAAGTAAACGGGAAGGAAAGTCCAAGACAATAGGACGCGCCGAAGCTCTTATTTGGTTACATCTTTAACATCTCATTGGCAGTAGATAATTGCATAGTTTCGCCAGAAGTCCAGATATCTTATCGGTATATAGTATCGCTAATTTACAAACTTTTGATGGCTGCACGAAGCTGAACAAAGCATTGGTGCAATAAATTATAAGAAATTATCCAGTATCACTACCAGACGCGTCACGCCTGGGTTACCAAAAAAATCGTTTTCATATTCACTTAGACGGCGCCAAAAAGACTCCATTTTTTATATTAAATCTGAAATTTAGATTCTAAATGATTGCTACTTATTATTGCACACTATAAAGATCAGGGCATCTGTTTCTAAATTAGACATAACTCAAGCTGGCGTACATGGGATGATTTCAAAGACCGCATTCGTATCAACTAAATGTTACTTTTTTTGTTATATTTCCTCAACAGTTAAATTTTATGAGCAACTAAAGAATGGCTTATTAATAGCGTGGGCGAAAGCCGATGAAAGGAAAAGTAGTTGTAAATTTACAAACAGCTGTATTTCTATTTTTTGTTATTTATACATTATTTGTTTTAGACAAAATCCGTTAACAGACAGAAAAGGATTTTGTGGGAATAAAATTTTGATAACTGGAGAGCAACTGACAAAATGAAATCATAAGACTGACTATTTAAAAGTATTGAATTAAAGACCTTACAGAAAGGTGAAAAAAACACACCTAGATAAAAATCCGTATGGTTTTTAAGAATTGAATTAAAATTTCATATTTCAGTTTAACGAGGGGAGGGGGAGAACAACATAATTTAAAATCAATAAAGTTATGTTTAAATTAACTTTGAGTAAAACCCGATGTGTAACAGAGAAATCTGTCACTGCCGGTGCGCTACTTTTTTTAAAATTCTGAATTCTTCATTGGCACTACTTGTTTGAAATGGTAAAATCTGCCTTGTTTTTGCCTTAATTAATATGTCAATAAATACGATGTCAATAAATACAAGGCGAATTTTACTATTTCAAAAAAGTGGTACCAATCAAAGAATCTGAATTAAAGAAAAGTAGCCAACTAGGCAACTTTGCTTTAACGCTTAATCGAAAATTTCTGAGATTTTACGTTTTTATAAAACTCTACTACTTCGAAAGTTTCCAAATTTTTATAGGTAATGCAGATGCAGTCTATTCGGTAATCCGAATGAGTTGAAATACTGGCGTTTAGTTACATTTAGCGTAGAAACAAAATCGACTTCTGGAGGTGCAAAAAGACTTCCAGTCGTGAGTTTCTTCGAAAATGTTAAAAATTGTATTTTTCAAAACTGAGTAAAAGAACATGGTGTCACCTTTAATTAGGTAGTTCTGTGAATTGGTACCTCTAAAATTGAGCTCTAAGGGAGCGTTGGTGAACACGTTAAAAAGTCAACAGCGAAAATAACAGCGCTTTTGGGAATTTTATTTCCAAAGTGTTAAAAACGATACTTTTCAAAAGTATTACGGCATTTTAGATGTAAAATTTCGAACCTTTATTATACACCTTCTTTGTTTTCCTACCCCGAACAATGCGGCCGGTAAACATAAAGACAAACGACCAAAAATTCAGAATTTGGTTATTCCTTTCTACGCGCTAGAGAAAGCAGAGATTGTACGTGAGCATGCGCTCGCGCATCTGCAGTTTTTTGCATAAAAATCTCTAAATTGATGAGTTTTTTTTTTTATTAATGTATCGGCTAACAATCAAATAATTACAAAACTGTGCCACAGATGCATCAGGACCTGCCTTGGACTATCGTCGCCAAATTTTAAGAGTTCTACGTGTTATATATTTCGCTATCCATCTCCAACTGGCACACGTACAAACTTATACAGAGAGCGATACTTTCTTTTATTAGTTTAGATAATTAAAATAAACGCATAATATATCATAAAAATGTTTAAACAATATATTTAATCAACAACTGAAGTACAACACAATCACATTTATTACATAATAATTCATTCGTTAAATTATAAATCATTGTCCTATTTATATCTTCGAAAACATAAACACAAATCCTTATTTTCTAATTCATAGATTATTAGACATCTAATTAAAGGACATTATTAACTTGATACTTGATTGAAATACAGCATACTAAAAACTTTACGATTCATTAATTCTGCAACAGTAAAAATATATAAACTTATTCAAAATTTATATATTTCCTTTATTTCCTCGTGGCATTATTATGCATTTAAGAAACTGCCTATAAACTGACATTAGTTTAAAGAAAAATGCTTCCTTTTACTAACTTTCGATTTAATTTAAAACATTTAAACTTCGAGTAAGAGTATGGTAAATGTAGAAAATCCAAAAATAGTATCATTCAAAGGAACTTTTCCAATAGTTTAACTTTCATTGTACTTCACATGTACTTTACTTTGCCGTAGATTAGTGAGTTTCTTTAAAACGCAGTACCAAAGAATCTTGTTTTATGTTGATCGAATATTGGCAAAATCACCAGAACTAGTGTCACATGACTTATAAATTCTCGTTTGAACAGAATCGGATATGAATGTGGGGGAAATTTCAGGTTTTCTTGACGGCATACTTTTTGTTGTTTTTATTTCTATAATTGTTAAATGTATGCTTTTGTCCAGCATTTAATACCGAAAATATTTTTGAAAGACTTTACAATTAAAATCATTTCTTTTATAAAAGAAATATCCATGAATCCTCAAGTTTTAACAGTAATTAAATAAAGTTGCATATATAAAAATAAAGACAAGTTGAAAATCATACATCAAGCGTGTCATGTGTGCTTTCGTACTATAACTAATTTTAAAATATTTAGATCTTGTTCCAATAGCTGCTGCCATCTTATTCAAAAATACATGAATAGAAAATTAATTGCGAATACATTTAATAAATTCAGTAATACGGAAATAATATCACTCCATCTTAAATAAGACGTAATCACCTTGGAAAGTATATTTAATTAACAACTGATGTATACCACAGTCGCATTATGTACACAATATTTCATTCTTTAAATTACAATAATATTCCTACTTACATTTTCGAAAACATAAACACAAATCCTAATTTTCTAGTTCATAAATTATCAGACACCTAATTAAAGAAAAATATTAACTTGATTCTTGATTGAAATTCATCATACTAAAATCTTTATGATTCATTAATCCCGTAACAATAAAAATATATTAACTTATTTAAAATTTATATATCCATTTCTTTCCTTGTGGTATTGTGAATTTAAGAGTCTTCCTGTAAACTGGAATATCTTTAAAGGAAAAAGCTTCCTTTTATTAACTTTTGATATAATTTAACACATTTTAACTCCATTTAAACTCCCTCTAAATGGCTGGTAAATGTAGAAAATCTAAAAATCGATCATTCAAAGAAACTTTTCCAATAGTTTAACCTTCCTTGTACTTCACATGTACTTTACTTTGCCGTAGATTAGTCAGTTTCTTTAAAACTCAATACCAAAGAATCTTGTGTTATATTGATCGAATAAGGGAAAAATCACAAAAACTAGTGTCAAATGTCTGCATCTTATAAATTCTCTTTTGAACAGATCCGGATAGGAATGTGGGTGAAATTTCAAGTTTTCTTAACGGCATACTTTTTGTTATTTTTATTTCTGTAATGCTAAAATGTATGTCTTCGTCAAGCATATAATATAGAAAATATTTTTGAAAGGGTTTAATGTAATAAAAAAAGTTTTGATTCGATTTTAATAAAACTGGAAATGACTCAATGACCCAATCACATTATTAAATAAATATTCAATTCTTTCAATTATAAATCATTTTCCTATTTACAACTTCGAAAACATAAACTCAAGTCCCTATTTTCCAGTTCATAAATTAATGGACATCTAATTAAAGAAAATTATTAACTTGACGCTTGATTGAAATTCGTTATACTAAAAACTTATTGATTCATTAATTCTGTAACAATAAAAATAAATAAACTTATTTAAATTTTATATATTCCCTTTCTTTCCTCGTGGTATTATTATGAATGTAAGAGTCTGTCTGCATTCTGACATAAGCTTAAAGAAAAACGCTTCCTTTTACTAACTTGCGATATAATTTAAAACATTTAAAGATCCAGTAAGAGGATGGTAAATGTAGGAAATCCGAAAATCGTATAATTCAAAGAAACTTTTCCAATAGTTTAACTTTCCTTGTACTTCACACGTACTTTACTTTGCCGTAGATTAGTCAGTTTCTTTAAAACTCATTACCAAAGACTCTTGAGTTAAATTGATCAAATAAGGGAAAATCAAGAAAACTAGTGTCACATGACTGCATCTTATAAATTCTCATTTGAACAGAACCGGATAGGAATGTGGGTGAAATTTCAGGTTTTCTAGACCGCTTACTTTTTGTTGTTTTTATTCCTGTAATGCTAAAATGTATGTCTTTTCCAAACATATAATATAGAAAATATTTTTGAAAGAGTTTACTAGTAAAATCACTTCTTTTCTAAAATAAAAATTCATGGTTTCCCACTAATGTGTTTAACAGTAATTAAATAATATTGCATACATAAGAATAAAAACAAGTAGAAAATCGTACATTAAACGTGGCAAATAATTTACATTTGTACTATAACTAGTTTTAAAATATTCTGATTCTAGTGCAATGGCTGTTACACTCTTATGAAAAAATACATTAATACAAAATTAATTACTATTCTACATATTAAATTCAGTAATACTGAAATAATATCATTCCATCTTAAATAGGGCATAATCACTATGGACACCTAGAAACATTACATATCAAAGGATATCACTGAAATAATTACATATGATAGGATTTGATAGACTGAAGAAAACTTTTATTAATATCCGTTTAAGTTTTGATGCGATTTTAATAAAAATTGAAATGACTCGACAAAATTCTGCAACAAACGTATGTATTAATTTTCAAATCATTCAATTGGGGTAGTTTTTGTGCTATTATATGCGAACTGGCTGACAGACAGACAGACAGAACTATAGTCGTCGTAGGACAAGACGATGATTTTAGGTGCTAAAATTTATATAATTACGAACTCACCTAAAAACGAGTTTTTATTTTTATAAAAACTGATAAAACAACATAAGATTCTTTTGTGTAAAAAAACTTCAATATAAAGAATTATGTTCAGATTAAACAGAGATATTTTGTAATTGCTTAAGAAATTACATAGAACTAATCCATAGTGGTTTCTACGAAAAGTAAATCGAAGCTAAAAAGAAGTCAATATGATAATACAGTTTTTAAATTTAAGAGGTCCCAAGACTCATAAAATTTCAAAATTATCGAAATTTTATTTTTTTAGATGTTCTCCGGTCTTTTCTGAACACTTTGATGTAATTGTTTCCTTAAAATTTCCATTAGAACAGAAGTGTTTGGCTTTTAGAATTATACCCACTCAATAGCTGAAGCGGCATTTCCGAAATTTTGAAGTTATTATTCTCCAAATGATGTTTTGAGGCATAACGAGCACGATATCTGAAAATCTTCTGAATATTTTTTCATGAAACTTTTAAAGCATATGTTTTATGTTAGTCTGTATAAACTGAACCTAAAATTTCCTTTTTATTGTTCAAAATTTTTTTTATTATTATTATTTTGTTGATATTTTCTAAATTTTGCATTAGCTAAATACAATGTATTAAAAATATAAAAGTGCTTTAAATAAAAATTTATTTAAGCCCAGGGTAATTTATACAATCTGAAGTATAAGTAGGCACCAAACTTTTCATTTTAGTTTGAAAATTTATTTTCTAATCCTCCGCGTAATCTGTTATGCTGATTTTCTGCTGGTCAAATGTCTGATAGTTTGGAGTCCCCTGTAAATGATAATTCTGCATATTGCAATTTTTTAAATACATGAAATGAAAAACCATACTTATACCTTTCATTCTAATTAAAATTGTGTCTTAAAATTAAATACATTTTAAGATATTAAATGCTGAAAATGGTCTTTTTTTTTCTTTTTTTTTTTTTTTTTTTTTTCAATTTTAAGAGTCCTTAGACCCCTTCAAAAATATATTTTTTTACAACGCAATGTATTATAACTTATCTCAAGTGTTCAAAAGCATTTCTACAAGATCTTGTTTAACTCCTCTTCTCTAACCGCTTGGTTCAAATTCTTGGAATCAAAATTTAACACAATTCCTATGCTTAAATAACTTATTTTTTGGTAGTGTGACGCGTTTCAGGTATGAAAACAATATTCTGTAAAGAAAATATTGGAAATTTACCTCAGTTCGATTGAAATTTGTCCCAGTGTTTCAGGGGGCAAAAATATTTGTCCAACTAGGTTACGTAGATGTCACATGCATGTCATCAGGTAAACGCCATTGATTGTTTTAGAAACCAGCTGATATTATTCGATTTAACTGTGTCATAATTATTAAAATCGACATCTTTCCATGTCGCGTTTCTCCTGAATAGATGCAGGTTCTATGCTATTGATTTCATCTATCATCCGTTATTTGTTCTTGAAGCAATCAATAAATTGTCGTTGATTGCTTTAGAAGCAAGCTGATTTTATTGGATTGAGCCGTGTCAATTGAGCGATTAGATTGAGACGTCCATTTTTTTGTCCCGGGCAGAAGCTGATCGGATGTACGTTTTATGCCGCAGAGGATTTATTTATTTATTTATTTATTTTTTGTTCTAGGAATCTGGATTTAAAATCGTATATACATTTAATTTTATTTTTTTAAACAAAGTAATAAAAAAATTTTCGGAAGGAAATTTATCCTTCTATATAAAAAAAAAGTTTTGATTTGGAAATGGACCAATGAAAATCTGCGTAGATATTCCGGGTAGAACTCATCCAATTTAAATGCTTAAGCCAAGGCCTCCTTATCGAAATAAAAGGACTCGCAATCGCTAAGTTTCCTTTGTCCGCTGTACACTTCGGTTAGAAACCACATAGTTTTCCGTGACTAGCGCCATCTAACGTGAGAAACAGAAATATTTTTTTTATTTGTTTTCCATTTGTCTTTTACCATTTTCTTTACGATGTGCTTTGTAGTTTGCAAATGATAGTTGTTAATCTTAAAATTTTCATATTTTCTAGACATTTTATTTAAAAAATGAACTTATTTTATTGATAAACAAAAAAATGTTTACTGCTGTATTCCGTTATGTAAATAAACGATGATAATGATAGTAATAATAATCAGGAAAGAAAATTATTTTACCATGAATTTCTCAGTGATATTAGTTATTGAAATAAATGGATAGCATCTAGATCCGGAAAATGTAAAATATTTCATTTTCTCTTTTATATTTTCAAATATGTGATTTATTTTATTTCTGCTATTCCTTTTCTTTTCACAATTAATTTCACCTTACAGTATTAATTTAACATCGCTCCTTCAATTTGTTTCAATGCACAGTCTCATTTATTTATTTATTGGCCTATCATTTGTTTTAATTTTGAAGGTATGGGGGATCATTTCAGTTTAACATACTTTAGATGAAAGCTTCACTGTTTTTTCATATAAAGTTTGTATGTATTAATCAATGGAAAGTTTCATAATTGGCTCCACAGCCAATTGGCATATCTTGGCGGGCATAGT
Organism: Maratus speciosus; assembly: GCA_963932465.1. NCBI lineage: Eukaryota > Metazoa > Arthropoda > Arachnida > Araneae > Salticidae > Maratus > Maratus speciosus. The sequence continues at coordinate 535,504,532 of OZ010786.1, read as the reverse complement.
TTGGTGCGTAATTAATTTCCTTGTTTTAACTCACATATGTTATGTAAGTTTTCCTAAAATGTATCAAAGTATTTTAGGAAAGTTAAAACACGCATAGATACACATAAAAACAGACTGAAGTCATAAACACTTAAAAAATTGGAAAAATAAAGTTTAATAATCACTTAAATTTATACATGTCCCCCAACTTTCCGCAAATATCGTATTCTTGTCATGCTACGATTTTGGTGTTTGTAAAGCTTAATTTGAGTATTCTTCCTTAATCAGACCTAGAGCCAATTGGCGTAAGTGTAGTTTGGCGCAGAATTAATTTTATTTTTATACCGTATACTTGATACCACATTATTCCAGCACCGCGTTTTTGCAGTCAACTTTGACTGTGGAACAGATTACAGAACATTAGCTAATACTACATTATATAATAATAAATCGGTATTTTTCAAGTATAGGGGCCTTGGCGAGAGAAGAAAATTTGGCAACGTAATTTCTGGAAGCATATTCACTGTTTCACATAAAGAAGCAATATTTTCCAATATTTGTACAATTTATTTAATATAAAAAAGGCATTTATATATTTTATATACAAATATAAACAAATCGTATATAAAAAACAATAATAATATCTAGAAACTAAATTTATGCATGTAAATTCGGCACAGATGTCATATTGGCGCGATTTTTTTTCTGGCGCCAATGTCATATACGCACCGGATACTTAACTGGCACCAAAGTGTCGTTATTTTGCTTGATAAGGTTATCCGGATATAGATGATATGGTAACGAGGTTTTCGCAAAATTGGCGTCGGAAAAAAATCGCGCCAATATGGGGCCGTATATGACATCTGTGCCGTAAATTCTTATAAAACAAGCTGACAGTTCATAAGTTTTGTTTTCATAACTGTTTATATCAATCGGCAACAAATCGCTCTTTCCGAAGCCCAAATTGTGCTAAGATTAAAAAAAATAATAACCCGCAATGTTCTATATACTGAAAATTCTACTTGTTAGTTATCCCGTCGACCGAATTACTGTCGCCAATTTGTATGATTAAATGACAATAATGGTTTGCCATAAATTAATTAATTTTAAGATTAAATGCCAATAATGGCCAATAAAACCAATATTTCGACGTTTTATTTGTATTTTTATTAATGTTATACTAATTTATTTGTTTTTTCGTTATTTAAAATATTGTGTCAATTTGTAGAACTTGGTGAGTAGTTTGGCGATTTATATAATTTGTCGAAATTGGTCGACGGGATAATTAACAAGTACCCTGAAAAAATATCAATAAATCTTATATTTAAATCTTCATTTTTGATATGTTTCATTTTTTAAAGCCAGAACATAATTGTGCGAAATATTTTTTTTACGCATTTATTTTACTGGAATTCGAAAAAATATTTTATACAATTTTGCCAATAACACAACATTTTCAATTTTTTACTGTGCATTTGTTTATGGAGTATTACCAGGAGTATACACCAGGTGGCGTAACTTACGGGACAAAGTCAGCTAATAAGTTGGCAATTATCGGGGACATTTTCACCCATAGACTTTCTCCGGATTGTCAAATCTGTTTTATGATAAGAGAGTCTTGTGTTAAGCATGGCCATAGCCTACTATGATATATAACGGCCCGCGCATTTCGCCGAAAAAGTGAAGTCGGGTCCAACTTCAAACCCTGAACCAAAACTTCACAAAGTCTTCTTTGTTTACATTTATACCCTGCCCAGATAGAAGCTTGTTTCTCATCGTCGAGGTTTCAGAATCATTGATCGTATTTTCATGTAATAAATTAAATATTTATTTTCTTCAATTTCCTTTGATTTAAAAGGCTATTTTACACAAATTGTAGCATTTTAGTGTTACACATACTTTTAAGATTAGCAAAAATATTTATTGTTTACCTTGATCGTTTGGTTCATTCATGAAAAATGCCGGTTCTGTTTTTTTTTAGGTAGATTTCGTAAGAAATACTACCTATTGCAGTCGTTACCATGGTGCGACTTTTGAAAAATTCCTTCATAACTTTTCATTATAGGACCTCGGGAACCCAAAACCACCCCACCTAAAAAGTTTATATATATATATATATATATATATATATATATATACAGGGTGTTCCGTTAAAGGGGTCCAATATTAATAGGGGTAATAGAGGAGATCACATGGAGCATAAATCAGTATATAAAGCCTGGTCGGATCTCAATAGTTTTCAAGTTACAGCAAATAGAATGAAAATTCGGAAAATTGTAAAAGAACCCTCATTGCTAAACTATCGATAATGCTACATAAAAACGAAGCACATATTTAGAAAGAGCAGAAAAAAACCTACAAAATGACATCAATTGTATTAAAATAGCAATATTTATTGACGAGTTACAAGCCCTGAAACAGTGAAAAAAGTACGAAATCCAATATACATCAAAATAGTTAATCGTTAATTCCAAAAAGACAACTCTAGCTACAACAAGGAAAATGTAGTAAAATTTGGTCCATTCCGAAAACTTTCGAAAAAGCTTACAATGAACCATATCGGTTTAATTGTGTGAGAGAAATTAATCAGTTTCTTAGTTACAACTCCGCTTTCTTTGACACTAGCAAAGGTTAAACTCCGCCCATCACGATTGGAAACACCGCCTTTTTAATTACTCTCAACTATACATTTTCGATCATGCTTCTTCTGAGATGCAACATTTTTAATTATTCAAGAGATTTGAACCAAAATGAACCAAAATAACTTTACAATAATAGTCTACATTTTAAAGTGGTCTTTTATTGATATAAAGCTTAAGTTAAATTCTTTAAAATTAAACTGGTGGTGAAAATTCGGAAATAATTAAAAATATTGCGATTTGTAACTATGCAAGAAGTTTCAGTACATGTTTTACATGGACAATTATTGTATGTATATGTGCATCATAATTTATGATAGGAAATAATAATAACAAATAGCATAATAATTTTATTAATTATAAATTTAAAAAAGACACTAAATTTTAAATTAATTCATACAAACTTTGTAATTTACAATTTGAGTACACCACAGTCTGTGACTTACAAAATACTGTGCCAAAAAGTGTTGAAAATAAAAGAAAAATGACAAATAAAGAATTACATTCCACGTACTTTATGACATATGTGAAGCATAGTCTTCTGGCCTGCGCTGCACAGTTCAATGTCGGAAGGCAGACGAACGGACATTATTATAATAGGTGTTCGAAGTTGCGCCCATTAACAGAATCGCACAGCCGACCGCGACGTCGTAAAGATTGGCGAACACGCCGAAAAACTCCGACGGAGTTGGGAATGTCTCCTGCAGCGACAACGATTCGCGCTAGTAAATCCTCCGGTGTATCCACAGGCGTTTCATACACCAGCGATTTAAGGTGTCCCCAAACAAAAAAGTCTAACGGATTGAGGTCTGGAGAGCGTGCAGGCCAAGCAACAGGTCCACTGCGTCCAATCCATTTCCCAGGATATGTTGAATTGAGGTGATTGCGAACACATATGAAAAAATGTGCCGGTGCGCCATCGTGCATAAACCACATATTGTGGCGCAATGTTGCTGGCACATTTTGCAGTAACTGCGGTAAGATATCCCGTAGGAAAACCAAGTACGTACTGCCATTGAGTACATCTGGGAGTAAATATGGTCCTATGAGATAATCGCCGAGGACACCTGCCCATATGTTCACACTGAACTTTTGTTGTGCGTTCGACGGGAAAACAGTGTGCGGATTTGTATATGACCATGTGTGCATATTGTGCGTGTTTACCACGCCCTCTCTCGTAAATGTTGCTTCATCAGTAAATAAAATATTTTCCAGAAATTGTGAATTATTTTCTGTTACATTAAGCAACCAGCGTACGAATTCTGTCCGCTGAGCACAATCTGTTACTGATAACAGTTGTACTCGCTGCACATGAAAGGGGTGCATGTTTTCTGCACGCAGAACACGCCGCACACTTTGGTGAGAAACACCGACTTCAGACGCAGCAGCTCGTGTACTCGTGGAGGGGTTATCTTTAAAAAATATTCAGTACATCTTCTTCCATTGCAGGTGTTCGTACATGTCGAGGTTTCCCTGCATCAATGCTTGCTGTATTAAACGATCCAGTCTCCCGTAATCGTCTATCGATTTTTATGAAGAGTTTCGAACTTGGGCAACGTCTCCTTGGAAATTGCTCACGGTACATGCGCTGTGCTAGACATGCATTTCCATGAGCTTGCCCGTACATCAGATGCATGTCCGCATATTCTTCGTTAGAGTATTCCGGCATAATTATTATACATCAACTTACTACAATCCCACTTACAACAGCCTCCCTTTAACATAACGCCCACTGATGACTGCTGTTTTATTACACTTTTCTTCCTATACACATAGAATATTTGCATAAAAAGTATTAATACTTCTTCTTCATCATCCTGAAAGTTCATGGAGGAAACGCAGCAGTCACGGAGTTTGCTTTAAGACAAGGCGAGAGCTGCACAATATGTCATTCACTTGACCAGACAGAATAATGAAAGGGTATTGATAGAGGTTGATCAGAAATGTATAATTGAAAGATATTAAAACGGGGTGTTTACAATCGTCATGGGCGGAGTTTCGCCCTTTCCGTGCGTGCAACAGTACAGAGTTGTAACTAGGGAACTGCTTGATTTCGCCCATACAATTAAACTGATATGGTTTATTGTCAGCTTCTTCGAAAGCTTTCGGAATGGACCAAATTTTATAACATTTTCCTTGATGTAGGTAGAGTTGCATTTTTGTAATTAACGATTAACTATTTTGCTAAATATTTGATTTTGTATTTTTTCACTGTTTCAGAGCTTGTAACTCGCCATTAATTCTCAATATTCTAAAACAACTTATGTCATTTCGTAGGATTTTTTCTGCTCTTTCTAAATATGTGCTTCGTTTTTATGTAGCATTATCGATAGTTTAGCAATGAGGGTTTTTTTTACAAATTTCCGATTTTTCATTCTATTTGCTGTAACTTGAAAATTATTGAGATCCGGCCAGGCATTATACACTGATTTATGCTCCGTGTGATCTCCTCTATTACCCCTATTAATATTGGACCCCTTTAACGGAACACCCTGTATATATATATATATATATATGTATGTATGTATGTACTAAATTTTGTCCGCACGATAAAAGTCGCAATTATGCACGGATCGTCTTCAAACTCGCCAACAACTTTGAGATGGCTAATATCTCGGCGGGGATTGAGAATGGGCAAAATCGGCCCAAGGAAATGGAAATGGGGAGGGCTCAAAATTTTGAATACCGTCTTAACATGATTCTGATAAATCCAGCTCTTACACAACAATGGCAGAAAAAAATAAATATTTTTCGTTATAGCAGTTGCCAACAATTAAAAAAAAAAGCAATAAAATTCTCACCAGAACAATTGCTTTTCTGTTGAAAGTTTTTCACGTGAAAAATTGAATTAAATAAATAATTTGGCGAATTGAAAACAAATTGAATATTACGTCATAAGTTTTCTAGAGTAATATTTCCGCATGAAAACTCAAAACGAAATAAATAGTTTGACGAATTAAAATCAAAAACAAAATAATGTGTCACATTGGAAATAAAATGGACCTCAACAGGTGAATATGTAACGTCATGCGAGTTTGAAGAAATGTATTAAAACATGATAAAAACCCGACTATGGAAATATTAGCTTATTTTAACACTTTGAGGTTCTCTGAATTTGCTTTAGCTATTTTTTAAACCTATTCCACATACATGCGTGTGTGTATTCGTGTATATTAGATTTTCACAAAATGTTTAGCTCCCTGAGGTCATTTTTAGTGAAGGAACTGGGTTTATCTCTAATCTTAATTTAAGTTTTGTTGGTGAATTTAGCACTTAACTTCGAAATCTACCTCCGCCTGTAGGCCCGAGCTGGCAGGGATTTTTTTTTTTTTTTTTTTTTTTTGAATGTCCCGTATTTATATAAAAATAGCTTGGTTTCATATACAAGTTTTAAAATTAAAATTTGATTTTTATCAAACTACAGTTCTCATAACTGACTTGAAGCATCTATTTTTGATTAATTTACTGTTACCGGTAAAATATTTGTTTTTAATATCGCCCGAACCAAGAAGAAGAAGAAAAAAAAAGGCCGATCTTCCTTAAACATTAAATATTCTTATTTTTAATCAGAGAAAGAAATGGTGATCACGGATTTAAATATCGTTGCAATATTCTATGTTATCCAAGTAATTTTGATTAAATCGTGTAAGGGTATTTGTTACTTAATAAATTACATTTATTAATTATTACAAGGAATTTTATGAGTATTTTAATATATTAAAAAAAAAAAAAATTCATCAGTTTTATTGTTTCAGCAGTGAAAATAGTAAATAAATGGTACTTAGTCATCCCGTCGACCAAAAATCTATCGCCAAACTATAAGATTAAATGCCAATAATGCTTGATCGTAAATGTCACATTCACTTGACTGTAAGCAAGTTACACGTGTTTATGTCATCAAGTGATTTTTATTTTTACGTTTTATTTGTATATTTATTAATGTTATATTAATTTATTTGTTCTTTCGTTATTTAAAATAAAAATTATGTCAATTTGTAAAATTTGGCGAATGTTTTAGCGATTTATATAATTTGGCGAAATTGGTCGGCGGGATAACTAAGTTGTACCAAATAAATTTGTGACATTCATGTTTTAGACTAAGCACGTGTTTTTTTATTTATATATTTTATGTGTGTTGGTTTAACAGTTTTAAAGAGAAACACATTATATTAGTCACTTAAATAAATAGAACTTTACATTTACATTGATGGGGACAGTTTATAATAACCCTTAACAGCTGTATTCGAATTAGCTGTTAATTCTAAGCTTGATTGGAATGTCAGCAGACATGTAAACGTAACCATGGCGACATGACGTAATTTTGGTGTTTGTTTGCATATCTAACCTCCCAGGTTGTTTCAGTTACGGTCAGAGTCAAATTTCAATTTTGGGCAGGGTATCAGAGTCCTCTGGCGAGCGACTTAATACATTAAACACAAATCAGTATCTAAGTATGCCTTGAGCATGGCCTTTCTTCGTTAATATTTAAAAAAAAAACTGTGGTATACAAAAATATGGAAATTGGTATATTATAAAGAAAGATTTGATAAACACGCTGATGCAGACAGTATTCAAATCGAAGAATTACTTTCAGAGATATTTAATGCTAAGTTGGACAAAATCGTTCCATTAAAAAAGTTTTATTGGAGCAAAAACTATACATGAGAATTTAATCAATTTTAGATCATTTTATAGGTTATAAGTTCCCGGTGTGCAGATTGCATTTTTTTTTTTTTTTTTTTTTTTTTTTTTTTTTTTTTTTTTTTTTTTAATTTGACTATTTTTTTGAGGTTTTATTTCTATTTTAAATTCAAATTTTCAGTATTTCGAGAGATATTTTTTACAAAATAAAAAAATGTTTTTAATTTAAACTGTTGCCAACTGTATAAACAGCGCAAACAATAATGTTTACTTCAAATTAAAAATTTATTTACACGGGACTATTTTAAACAGAAAAAAAAATTAAAATTAGAATTAAGTGATTACATGTTAAAAGCAGGAAAATTGCGTCATAAGAACCATATTTACACTGGAATTTTAAAAGAGAAACAAAATGTTAAAATAAAAAAAATCATTACTATGCGTTAAAATCTGTAAATGGAGGAAATTACGTCATATTTAAAATGACCACAAAATATGGCAAAACAATTTAAATTAAAATATATATCTGCACGAGACATTTACTTAATATTTTCAACTATTATCGTGTATTCGAAGACAGCGCAAATAATATTTCCTTCTAACAACAAAAGTATTTTCACGTGAATATTAATAAGAGAAATAAAACTTTGGTGTAAATTACGTCAGATTTAAAACGATACATTTAAAATGAATTATTTAAAAGAACTATCTTATAACGCTGTTAAAAAATACCGGGAGACAATGACACTGTTTACTTAATTCATTTTACATTAGCTTATTTTCGAATGTTTAACTATTTTTTTTAATTAAATACGAAAACAGCCATTGTATCTTTTAACAGCAGCAGATATGGTCTTAAAAATCCCCAATCCAAGAAAAACGAATGGAAACCCGTTTACAGAGAGATCGCTACTGTTTTTTTTTTTTAATTCAATATTTTTAAAGCCAATCAAATTAGCGTGTTTTTTGGATTTTGGTGTCCCTGAACGGGGGTTGGCGAGCGTAGCTCGTAGGGGGCAGAGCCCCCTAGTTTCTTAAAAAAAGGTATTTACTTCAAACAATTCTCTTTCATTATTCTGTTTCACTTTTTAGAAATTAAAAGTAAGTTATAGTAAAATTTTGTCTTTAACCCTTAAATGCCTGATTTTTCAAAAATCATTGTAATAATGTTTTTCGGCTTTCATTTTTGTAAATAAATCATGGGAAAAATACTTTAAAAAATCATATTTTGTTTTAAGCATGGTTTACGGCTAAAAAATAATTTGTTACTTATCGGCAATACTGCTCTTTAATTGAAAAAATAGTTTTCCATGATAAAATTCTATAATAGTAAACGCACAAGAATTTTAGGAACTATAATAAGAAATAAATTTCACTTGCTCACTGCAGAACAAAATAGGGTATTGCGCAAGCTTCCAAACAAAACAAAAAGAACAAGTAGCAACAATTGAAAAAATAAATCTATCTTTATTCTTAAGCAGCACAATTTTGCCATCTATATGTTGAAAATCGATTTAATAATATTTTCAGAATGTATTTTATTGGCAACATTAGGCATTATAGCTTCAATATTATTCTAATTGTATTTTAGAGCCTCAAATGGGTATGTTACCGAAAAGCAACACCCGGCCTTAAGGGTTATTATTATTATTATTATTTTTTTTACTTATTATTTTTTTATATAATTCAATTTTTATAGGTAGATGATATAGATTCACTGTACCTCAGTCGCCGTCCAGAGCCTGCGATTTTCGCAATCAGTTGCATGGTATATATAAATATTATCAGCTCATTATATAAACTTGTTGGAGGACTAAGATATGATGTAAACAAACAGAACTGTTTAATATTTTTAATCTACACCTTGCCTTAGAAAAAAAAAATCAATTTATGTAGGAAAGTGATGTACAAGATTTTAATTTGTCGAAATATTCAAATAATAAAAGAATGCTGATAGCATAAAAACTTGAATTTAATTCCTCGAAGACATCTAATTTTACAATACGTTGCATCTATTTTTTTTTTTTTTCAAACATACTAGGGTTAACACTTAAACGATATATTCTATAGAATATTCTGATTAGGCCTAATATAACCAATTGCTTTATTAACATATCTCCTGTCAATGCTTCATGAACGATGGAAAAATAGGAGAATAACTCTTTTTTCAAGTTTAAATCCTTGTGTTTGCGATCTGTAAATTCGCTTTTATATGTGATGGGCTCACAACCATAGTAAGCCAAATCAATTTTGAAAAAAAGAATTCTATAGTTCATCTAGAAGGTGCATGACATTTGTTTTATCTACAGTATTTACAGTAAACCAAACCTGTTTTCACAGAGTTTATCATGTACGTCATCTGTTTACAGACTTAGTTCACTGTGGGAGTATCTGAAACATATTTTATGCACCTTATAAATGGACTATAGAATTTTTCTTTTTCAAAATGGACTTGGTCTACTAAGGTTGTGATCATATCATGTGTTCAAATCATAGAAATAGACACTAATAAATACCAGATAGTTCATTTTACCACATACATCATCAGCGATATAAAGGAAGCTACTTAAATTCAAAACCTACAATTATATTGTTAACCCTTTCTATCTAGACGGTACTGTAAAGTACCATTATAATAACTTGTTACAAATTCTATTTAACCCCTTGAAGGGCTGTGATGCCGTCAAGACATCACATAATTTTAATCCTTAATTGCCACATTCGCACCGGAATTTTATAATGAAAATTTCACGTTTATTAAGTACGCGAAAATATGCTTTTACTTGTTTACAAATAAATTATCTAGTAAATACTGGTCTCAGTAAATTATTTCAACATTTTATGAATACAAGTACCTTGCTCCTGAAAGGGTAAATACATCGATGTATTAGTAATGCAGTTTAGAATGAGTTATAAATATTTTACTTTATTTTATTCCAAAAGCATTATTGGTTGATTTTTTTTTTCATTTACATCTCCAGCTTTTTTGACATTGAAAGATTGTGTGTGAAACGTCCTTAGTTCTTAATTATTCCTGTAACGTAAAATACAAAAAAAAAAAAATTAAATAAAAGATTTGAGTGAAATTATAAATATTGCGCAGAATCTCAGTAAATGGAAATTTAATTAATTAATTATAATTGGCAAAATCCTTTTAAAATTTTTTAAATGATTGTGAATGTCTTCTAATGAAGTTTCAAGAATTCACGAAAAATGCTATATAGAAGATGAATTTTTTATTAATTCATAATTAAAGACTTAAAGGGTTAAAAGAAGAGATACAGGTGTTTCAACATATTAAACTCAACTTTTCTTTTCAAAATTCTTTAATTTAATTTTTAATGAAACATACTTTTTAAAAGAAAATCATATCATTTAGAACGAAAAACCTTCCTTTTGGCAATATCTTTTGAAGATTTTTTTCGAAAATCTTTTAAATAATTGGTTTTCATCTTTGAATTTTTTAAAATCATTTCTCCTTGAAAAAAAACCAGCCAATAAATTAAAAACTATCTAGAAAATGATTTCAAAATTACTATTATGTGTCAGAAGTTTAATTTTTTTTAAGTCATCCGCATACATTCTATTTCTAAAACTCATATTTTTTTCTACAGCTATTCTGATATCAAATGAAAGATTCACTAAAAATTCTATGATTTAAATTTAATTCTTCTTTCTATGAAAAATAATTTTAAAAATTCCCTCAATTTCGACGATCAAGTTTCAGCTTTTAATTCAGAATCCCCATTAAAATATCTTTACATTTTCGCATTTTTTTCAGTGAAGTTAAAGTCCTTGTTATCCAAGAAATACAATATTGATTTTTACTTGACAAAATAATGAAAGAATTCTCGTAGATAAAAAACCATGACATTTAATTTAATTTTAATAAATAATAAGTATTTCATATGTTTTATTATATTTGTATTTTTTCTTTATATGCAGTGTGATCAATTTAAAAGAGTACCTGTTTGCGTTTTTTGTGTTATCCAAATGTGTAATATAAGTAGCAAGACTTTCAACAACATTAATTATTTAATATGTCTATATTTAATGTGCGGGTATCTTTTTTTCACTTTCTAAATGCGAAAACACGTTTTTTTTAAACATAAATTCGCGTGGACATCATTAGTAATTTTTTATCTGATTCTGCGCAAATGATTTGAGTAAATCGTCAGCTCGATGATTTAAAACAAATCATAACAGAAGAAATCTCTTCAATAACACCAACAATGTTGAGAAATGTGTCAAAAAACTTGGTTCGACGTGTCCATTATTTGTATTCAAAATGGTGGCGAACATTTTCGACATTTCCTGCAAGGAATGATAATGTAAAAAAAAAAATAATAATAATAATAATAATAATAATTGAATTATGTTTTACAAAAATAGAATTATCTCAGTATCAAGGAAAATTGTGCGTCTCTATTTCTGTTTCAAATCACAAATGAAGTTTTAATAGTCCAACAGTGTTTAAATTGCCTCCCACACTTATATATAGTTCAAAAAATTATACTTCAGTGTTAGAATAGTTGCCATACTCTTCAAATTTAAGGGTTATAAGAAAAACCAACAGGTACTCTTTTAAATTGATCACTCTGTATATAAATAAACCTAAAAATTCAATCTCTAATATAACTAATAATTACGGGAATAATTTAAATTATTATTAAATTAATTATTAATTTATTATTACATTAATTTTAATACTATTTACTAACCTTTTAGCTAATGATCAAGCATAGATTTGATTCAGGTTTAGGGGTCAAACACCTAGTTTGAGAAAAAAAATCCAATTAGAGTACTGCTGTGAAAAAATAGTTACACTTAGAAAATTATTTTTGCAACAAAATATCAATAGGTTATCACAAAAATAGTGAGAAATATTAAATTTATAATTAATAAATTATAAGAGAGTGAAATAATGAGTACCAATTTCAAATATTTTCCCACATATTCCATCCATCTGAAAAAAGAAGAAAAAGAAAACAACAGAAGAAAAACACTGTTTTTGTACAAGTAAAAATCAATATTTTAGCACAAAAGTTAAACATATTCCGTAGAAATGTATTAATTTAAATTTTGAATCGCACCCTCCTACCTCATCCGATGCAGCTACTTTGATCGCTTTCACTGCTTAAATATCTTTTTGCTAAATATCGTAAAATGTTTCCACGACTAATCACACAGTCAATGGACACGTATTTTATGAAACATGTAAAAAGTTTTAAGTATATGGCCACATATATGTTGTGAAATTTATTAAAGTTTTGAGAAAATTACGATTTTGTAACGAAATGTGAAATACTGTTAATCAAATACGAACAAGCACTTATTAATAACTTCTCTAAGTCCTTCTAATATTTTTTTTCAAACTTAAAAAAAAAAAAAAAAAAAAAAAAAAAAAAAAAACGCCTGCTGCAAAATCGTTATATTTATAACCGATAAAAATTTCAATAAGTTCGTATAAAAAGATCTTTATTTATTTATTAATTCATTTGTTGTTAAGTATGAAACGACTCTATGTGATTAAACAAAGGCGCTTTTGCTACAACAATTCAATTCTTTATCTCCTTTTTTTCCATTTAAAAATATAAATTCAGACAAAATCCTGTTAAATACTGTAAAACTATAAAACACGAGGTTCGTGTAACCCTTTATGTACTGAATTATGAATTCATAATTTTTTTATTTTCCAAAGCATTTTTCGTGAATTTTTGAAACTACATTAGATGATTTACATAATCATTGAATAAATTTTAGAAGGATTTTAGAACAATTGAACGATTTAGAAGGATTAATTAAATTTTAATTTTTAGGGATTTTGTGCAATATTTATAACGCCACTCAAAACCTTTATTTTAAATATTTTTTTCAGTACGCAGTTGAATTAGAAAATGTACAAATATAAAATTATTACAACAGAAATATAGAAATATATCCGAAATGAAAATCCCCCCCCCCTTCCCCCAACGCCAAGAAAGATGACAAGATGCAAAAGGGAAAAAAAAATTATCCTTTGAAAAATATTGTTGTTTTGTGTAACCAATCATGCTTTTGGAACAACATAAAATAATGCATCTATAGCTCATTCTAAATTGCATTACTACTAAACGATGCTTTAAATAAATTTTATAACCAGTTATTTTAATGGCACTTATAAGTACCGTCAGTAGATAAAAGGTTAAAGTTATTATAATGTGCCAAGGCAAAGCCAGGTGGGTCAGATAGTACAAAATAAAGTTGGGAGATAATGTTCTAATAATAAGAATGTATGATTTTTTTAAAATAATTTATAAATTGTACGGAATTAATAATACTTCTCCGACAGGGTATTTCCTCTGATTGGGAAACTATTTTCCTGCTTTTTTTTTTTTTTAAGTACACATTTTTTATTAACTGCATTTATGTAAAATGAAATGATTTTTTTCTAATCAGTTTTCTATTGTATGACAAGATATGCTATTTTTAGAATAGATGTAATTGACTCTTAAATCTCAGAGCTTTTTTTTTTTATATTTATACAAAATGCTGTTTTTTAAGTATGTAAGCTTTGTAACGGTTAAGACACATATTTTTATCAAAAAAAAAAAAAACTACAAATTATTTAAATGAATGTCCAGTAATTATTTAATTGTAAATAATTACGCAACGAGCTTTCTCTTGGGTTCACTTTTAACACTTTAAATAATTGAAAAACAGACATACACATATATACAGTAGCGCTCAAAAGTATTTTGACAGCAATATATTCGCTGTTATTTTGTTTAAAGTTCTAGTGTTATACTTGTGTTTCACATTATTTTCTAGCAAATTGTAGTTAATTATGGTTAAATATTAGTAATTATACTTGAATATGGTTAAATAAAATAAATGGTTGATTATTGTACTTTATTATTGTTTTTATTTGAGTCAATTATTATCTTTGTCAAAGTATTTTTGAGCGCTACTGTATATAGTCAGAAATCGGTACCAAAGAGGGATTATGGTTTAGATGTTAGCAAGATCGAATAATAACAGATAAAGCGACCACGTTATGCAGTTAGTAATATCTACTGATCGTAATTGTTCTTGAAAATCAAATCTGTGAGATATTAGCATCTATTATAGTCGGATATCACAGGTGTTATGATATAACTCAAAAAATGAAGGAAAATAATATGCATAGTAGTCAGCTTAGGTATACCAGTAAACTTAATGATAAAAAATAGGATTTTAAAATGAAAATTATAAATTATATATATTAAGAGGTCTCATTACTCTTAAAGATTTAAAATTTTACGAAATTTAAATTTTTTTAGTTGTTAAAATCCTATCAGTTCTGAAAATTTTGATATAATTGTTTCCTTGAAACTCACATTAGAACAAAATTTATGGCTTTTCGAATTATATCATCTCGATAGATGAAGCGGGGTTTGCGAAATTTTGAAGTCATTTTTCTCCAAATACCGTTTTGGGGGCATAACGCGCACTATATTTAAAAAAATTTCTGAATATATATATATATATATATTTTTTTTTTTTTTTTTTTTTTTTTTTTATAAAATTTTCAAAACATGTATTTAATGTTAGTCTGTACAAACTAAACTTAAAATTTACTTTTTATTCTTCAAAAACAATATTTTTTTAAAGTCATATTGTTGAAATTTTCAGAATTTTGCATGAGCTAAATACAACTTTGTATTAAAAAATATGCTTTAAATACAAATTTATTTAAGTTGAGATTCATTATTATAATCTGAAGTATAAACAGGCACCAAACATTTCATTTTAGTTGCAAAAATGATTTTACAATCCCGCGCATAAGCTGCTATGCCAATTTTCTGCTCGCCAAATGGGTGACTGTGTGGAGTCTCCTAAAAATGCCAATTCTGCATCTAAAATCATATATATTTTAAGGTATTTAATGTTGAAAATTATATGTTTTTTTCATCCAATTTTAAGAGTTTTGAGACCACTTAATTGTACAATCCAATCGAGTTTCTTCGAATAACATATTCAAATGCTAAAAAAAAAAAAAAAAATCTTGTTAAATAAAAAATTCATCAACTTATGTATGAGTTGTTCTTTATGGATTGTCACTCCTAATGAGCGGCCCTGAAAATAAAAAGACACGCTTTGAAAGGTGTTCGAACCCGACACCAGATTTTATGAATCTGAAAAATTATCTACTGATGGTACTTATAAGTACCATTAAAATAACTTGCTATAAAATTTAATTAATCCATCGATTTGTAATAATACAGTTTTGAATGAGTTATAAATGCATTACTTTATCTATTCATTAGCAGTTCAAAAACATCACTTGTTACACAAAACAAAATTATTTTTTAAAGGATGCATCTTTTTGGAGGGGAGAGGATTTTTCGATTCGGAAATATTTCTATATTTCTATTGTCAGAACATTATATGTGTACATTTCCTAATTCTAAAAAATAGCAAGAAAAATATTTAAAATAAAAGATTTGTGTGGGGTTATAAATATTGCAAAAATCCCTATAGATTCAAATTTAATTAATACTTCTAAATCCTTCAATCCTTCCTAAATCCTTCAAAAACTTATTAAATGATTATGTAAATATTCTAATGTAATTTCAAAAACTCACGAAAAATGCTTTAGAAGATAAAATTTTCATGAATTCATAATTCAGTACATAAAGTGTTAAGAGAGTGTAATGCATGATTACTTTTAGCCTCTAATATATCTACAATATATCGAAGAAAAAACAAATGAAAATCAATAGTGATATCCCCTTTCTTATAAAAATAAAATTGCATATATAGTATATATATTATCATTTATTTATAACATTGTAAATTTGTAGATGTTTATTTTTATGCATTAAGAAATAACTTATTAATAAGTTAAATATAAAATATATTTCATTTAATATTTTATTCTAATAAAAAAAATTACATAAAAAAAAAACGTAAGAGCCACATAAAAATTTCAATTCTTCAAAGAACTAACTTGAATACTAAATACAAGAACGTTTAAATTTTTCTCAAGATTTTAATAAGAAAGTAAGTGAATAACTCTACTAAACTGATTTTTATTCTTCAGAGATTACATCAAAAATGCATATATATATATTTTTTGTTTTTTCTTTTCTTTTTCTTAACATTATAACTCCATTTTTTGTAAACAAAAAATACATTCACTAAAATAAATCTCGGACTTTTGCTAAAGTTAATTTGGTAAAGTTATATACATATATTTAAATGTATGGAAATGTATGGTAACTCTTTTTTTTTTTCCTGTTCTAACAGTGTCGCGTGTAAAATTTTCCTTTTCTTCAAACTATTCCAGTTTAATCTCGGTAACTTTCTTGATATATATATATTTTCATACCATTATATTTCAAAGTATCTAATATTTCTGCATAAAATATACAGTACAATAACGTTCATATATGAATATTTATGTATTAATGGAGTCTAACAAGAAAAAGGTTTCCTGTAAACAGGAGGGCTGTTAAATATTTTACTAAACAGATGTAGTACAACAACGGCTTTTTCCTTCCGAGAGAGAACAGATATTTTTAATATTATGTAGCTAAGTGCAAAAGCCGCTGTCTTTCGCTATAAAATATTTTAACCCTTAAATGTCTGGTGTTGCTTTTCGGCAACATACCCAATTTAGGCTCTAAAATACTATTAGAATAATATTGAATCTATAATGCCTAATGTTGCCAATAAAATACATTCTGAAAATATTATCAAATCGATTTTCAACATTTAGATGGCAACACTTGTGCTGTTTAAGAATAAAGATAGATTTATTTTTTCAAATGTTGCTACTTGTCTTTTTGTTTTGTTTCGAAGCTTGCGAAATACCCTATTTTGACCTCCAGTGAGTAAGTAAAATTTATTTCTTATTATAGTTCCTAAAATTCTTGTGTGTTTAATATTGTACAATTTTATCAAGGGAAATTATTTTTTCACTTAAACACTAGTATTGCCGATTAGTAACAAACTGTTTTTTTAGCCGTAAACTATACTTAAAACAAAATATGATTTTTTTAAATTATTTTTCCCATGATTTATTTAAAAAATGAAAGCCGAAAAACATTATTACAATGATTTTTGAAAAGTCAGGCATTTAAGGGTTAAAGTTGCTACTAACTCTAAGCTTAAATGATCACTTAGTGAATCCTACATTAATTGTGTAGCGTAGAAAAAATAAATTAAAGTGTAAACGCATGTAAAAGCAAATTTTAAAGAACTTAAAATACTAAAATTTCATATGAAATATTTCCTTGGGGAGCAATCATCAGGGCAAATAAATCAGGGCAATATATATATATATATATATATATATATATATATTGTATACAGTATAACTTCAAAAATCTGGCATCATCGGAACCGAGACTATGCCGTATTTTTGAAGAAATGTCAAAAAGAGTGACTGGGAATATCAAAAGTAGTACTTCACGGTACTAGTAGTAGTTCTTAATGGTGCCCTTAACCATGATTGAATTCATTATTATGTGATAATTATGCAAGAAAACGAGAAAATTACATATAAATAAAACGTACGTGTTAGTTATCCCGTCGACCTATTCCGCCAAATTATATAAATCGCGAAACCACTCGCCAAATTATACAAATTGACATAATTTTTATTTTAAATAACGAAAGAACAAATAAATTAGTATAACAATAATAAAAATACAAATAAAACGTCGAAATAAAAATCACTTGATGACGTAAACACGTGTTGTCAAGTGAATGCGATATTTACGATCAACCATTATTGGCATTTTATATTACAATTTGGTGACAGTAATTTGGTCGACGGAATAACTAACAAGTAGCAATAAAGCTTACCTTAATTGATATTTTCTTTGTCACAGGAAAAAAAATCTAATAAAGAGTGAAATGATTTCTTCTTTTGTAATTTCGGAAACACCGATGTCAACTACTGCTTGCATCACATTTTTTGGCCGTTCTTTAACATCATTTTTTATTTATATTTTATACAAATGTAGAGTGTCTATTTCGGAAATACAGTCTTGTTGCTTTACAGCAGATATTAATTCTCCACTCAAATGTATGCATTTTTATATAGTCACCTTAATTTCCTGCCGGTTGTTAATCGTCGTCTTCTGAGCTGTGACTAGTATTATCGGCGGTTCTATTTAGCGCAGCGTCAGCGATCACGCTGTCCGTTAAATTATTCGCTGTTGATGCATTTTCGTCAATGCCTAGTCAATCATCTATATCTCTTTTTTCGACAATTTATGCATTTTTAGATTTTGCGCGTTCAATCAGCTCATAAATTGCGATCTTTTCACGGGAAATGCGAAAGTCTGAAAATTCTTCCTCAAACTTGATGTCGCTGTTGCCGAAAATTCGTTCAGGCCATATATTGTGACATGCATTCGACAAAGTTGTTCCCAAAGTTGTTCCCTTGCTAAGCAACTGTGCATCTCCCACAAATTTTTTTCAGAAAATAATTGCCTCTGACAAATGAAGAAAAAAGTCAAATATTCGTTTTTTTTTTTCATTTTTACTTTCAATATTTAAGTTTTTAATTTATAAAGTATTATAATTTTCCTTTTCCCATAACTGGAAAGTGTAACAGTAAAAGGAGGAGGAAATATGTCTTTGATGACGGATTATTTTAGTCACACTATATATATATATATATATATATATATATATATATATATATATATATATATATATATATATAGTTTATCTAATAATAAGTTATCTAATAAGTTATCTAATAAGTTAAATATTTATTTTAAATAGTATTTAAAAAACTCTGGTTTACAATATTTTTATAATTTGAGTAATATTTCCTGTCTTTCTAGATTTAAGATAAAATTTCATTAAGTGAATAAACAAAAATGTTGGTAAATGCAGTTTACTTTGTAAATCAATCCACTATATAAATCTATCCATGCTAAAACAGAAGAATATATTAAAATAAGATTTATAATGTTTAAAAAATTCGAAATAATTGTCGTATATTATGGTAATCGGTCTGGCAGTACATTTACAGGAAATTCAATAAATAGAATTAATTTTAAAAAGATAATAATTTTGTTGATTTTATCAAGTATTATAGTACTAATATATAATTCTTATTATATCGGTATAAACAAAACATACATGCAAATATTTGAACAAACTATAGATAAAATATAAAAATGTAATTACAAAACATTATTAACTCTACTCCATAAAGTCATGGATTTAATTAAATATGTAATTAAATATCGTTGTTATTATGTTAATAAGTTTTCCAATTTAACCGAGGGCGCACTTAAAGTTCGTTTATGCATCACCATAATTAAGAAAAAATAACTTACGATGATCTGGAAATATTTTGCTTTCAAACTTTTTTAATTTAAATTTTAAATAAACATAATTTTTTTTGGAAAACTCATATGATTTAGAAAGAAAAACCTCCCTTCTGGAGATATCCCTTCATTATAGTTTCGATAATATTTAAAACAAATAGTTTCCTTTCTTGAATTTTTAAATCTCCCACAATGACGTATAAAGTGATTATAAATAATTAAAAACGATCTAGAAAAGGATTTCAAAATTAGTATTTTAATTGGTGTTAGAAGTTTAACTTTAAAAATCACATCCCCATGCATTCTATTTCTAAAACTCAAGTTTTTCCTACAGCTACGCTCATATCAAATGAAAGACTCAGGAAAAAATCTATGATTTCAATTTAAATCTTTATTCTTCGAAAAATAATTAATTTTTTCCCTAAGAAATTTGACGATCAATTTTCAGCTTTTAATTTAGAATCCCCATTAAAATATCTCTACTTTTCCGGATTTTTTTTTCAGCGAAGTTAATTTCCTTGTTTTAAGACAATATTGATTTTTACTTGAAAAAAAAAATAATAATAATTCATGTAGATAAGAAATCATGACATTTGATTTTATTTTCGGAAATAATAAGTATTTCGTAAATTGTATTATATATGTATTTTTTTCTTTATACCCATACGTATTATTATTATAAACAGTTTTTTATATCGGTATAAATAAAACATACATGCCCTATAATTGAAGAGATATCGATAATATAGAAAAATATAATTACAAAACTTTATTATCTCTGTACCCTAAACGCATGAATTAGTAATTACATATAGCTGTTATTATATGAAAAGTTTCCCTATTTAATCGAGAATGTACTTAAAGTTTGTTCATGCATCAGAGTAATTAAGAATAAAGGAATTACGCTGATCTTTTCCGTATTATTCTGAATAAAGTAATAGTGCTGAATTATGCAAAGAAATCAGTTATAATATTTGGAAACTAGATAATTTAAATCAAACTCATATGCAGAATTTAATTTTAATCGGTAATTATCATGTTTCATTTATTACCAACTCATAATTGGGAAAAGATTTAGAGATAACGATAGTAAGAATATTCTGAAAATGGTTCAGTAAACATCTAAATTTATTACGTTTGAACGCATATAATTGTCTTTTTGCATATACAGTTAATTATAATTATTGCATTAGATAATCTAATTAACTCGATATGAATAGGTTTAGGAAAACATGCAATGATGCAGATAAAACAAAAGAAATTTACGTGAATGTTTGTTACATTCATTTTCTTTCATTTCGATATAGAAAGTTTTCGTTCTCATTATAAATCCTCATTTAATCAATAATGAGAAGTTGGAAATAAATTGAAACCTTTTCAGTACATTAACTTTTAAAATACTTAGATTTAGTGGTATGAGTGGCACATTAAGTTATTACGTAATCTGTTCCAATACTTATAAAGTTCAATTTAAAAAATGAATTCTTGGAAAATTCTATTATTTCAATAAATTAATCATAATTTGGAGAACTTTCTTTCTCGCTAACTTTCTTCGCTTTAGAGTATCAGAATTTCCTAAAGAAATACAGTACGCAAAAATATTCTTACCATGGATCGAAAAACGTTTTTATGTTTGTAGTATTTTTTTAAATATATTTAAAAAATTTTAAAAGTGGCTATTGATTTGAAATTACTTTGGATTCTCACTAAAAGTGGGAGTACAAATTTCTAAGTTTTTAATTCTCAAAATAAATATTTCATGGACTTTTTCGGAATTTTTGCCAGCGGACAGGTTACTCGAGACAAATTAAATTTTTATTAGATTCCTAATTAGTTTTTATAATATTGCTGTTTCTATCGAAAGTATTAAAAAAAATACTGGTGTTAATTACATTCTATCTGTCCCCGGAAATTTTAGATGAAACTTTAAAAGATTGCGAAATTTAAATAAAAGTGTTAATGAAGTTACTTAACCCTTTATCTATTGCATTATGATCGACTGCAATTTTTTTAATGTATATTTTTTTCAGTTGCTAAAATGAAAATTAAAGGGTCAACATAAGAAAAATTCTCATCCAATTTCAAATGGCACCAAAATTGTGGTAAAATATTTTCGATTTAATAAGAATTTGAAATATAGCCATTTTTTTTTTATTTACAAATATATTTCTTTTTGTAAATTCCAATTATTTCAACACTTTAGCATTGAAAATGCTTTGCCCCTTAAAGGGTTAAAAAACTATTTTTTTTTTTTTTTTTTTTTTTTTTTTTTTTTTAGGTTTCGATCTTCGTAGCAGTCCTTTAGTTATGCGTCGTCTATATTCCAGGGACAACATGTTATCTCGCGTCTCCACATTTTCAATTTATGAATTTACATATGCCATTTCTAGCACAGCAAAAAAGAGCCGGTGCCACAATTTTTTCGATTTCCTATAAAAAAAATAAAATTGAAAAAATAAATACTAGAAAAATCATTACTACACTAACTTTTAGTACTTACATTTTAATGCAGATGAAAACGATGCATAACTACACAGACGAAAAGTAAACAAGAAGTTTTTCTTCAACACACAGTGCACTGACGGTATTATAAATACCACCGAGTAATTCATTTATTAATTCAAATAAATACATCATTCACATAAAATAGCTAGTCAAATTGTATTATAAGATCATAACGAACAGATAATAAAAAATCGAACGCTCATCTTATATCCTTTACTGTGTTTTCAGCAATAAATTGACGGTCGTGACAATCTGTACGAAATGTCGCACAAAACACATCGACTGTTTCAAAGAAAGCCTCCTTACTCGCTAAAATAACAAACCTAGAACTACTGCTGCCATGTATCCAGATAAAATGGACTTAAAATAGTGTTTTTGCAAAGTACCATTAAAATATTAGTAATATTCACTATGGGAGGAAAAATTAAAATGAGTGGTACTTATAAGTACCATCTGTAGATAAAGAGTTAACTATTCCGCCAACTCTATAGATATACTGATGGCGGTAAATAAGACTTTTAAGAGTTCTGAAAGCCCGTCAATTCATGCGCCTTTTGTTGCTTTATATTTAATTTATACATTACTAAAAAGAAGATTTTGTTTGGAATATTTCCTATTTAATAGTTTTATCATAAAATGGTTTTAGTGTAATAATACCAACTCAACGTTATCCATCCAACATACAGGTGATAGTAGAAATTTAATTATCGGTTTATGACTGCAGGGAATCTCTTTCGATGCTTGTCTCTGTTCTTGCTCTCGAACTATTTGTTTGCGATGGAGAGTTTTTACAAGGTGTATATGGATGAACAATTATGTTTCCTAGCTATTGTGTATCAAATAGAAACAGTTCTTTTCACTTTGAATAAAATGATACCTAAATTATTTCACTACTACTCAAATATTGATCGTAAGCATCAACAGTACCAATACGCTACTCCAACACTCAAGATTTCGTACTTTCGACACTAGGCGTATTGGTTCACCAAATCTGATTGGGAGTGAGTGAACATGGTATTACTTACAACCTACTTTAGACAAAATAGCAATTCATTTATTACTGTAAGTATGCACAGAACACATATTCCATGTTTATTTTTTTTTTCTTCAACACACTTATTCGCCATTCCCATCTTTATAAATTGTTTTAAGTATATGATGGGATAACAGCATTAAAACACGCATTTTATTTATATCATTTGCTTCATAATTAAAGACTATAAAAAATATTATTACAAATTTTTATCCAACGTCTGTATATTTTACAAATTGAATGAACATTATAAGTAAAAAGTTGAGGGGATACAAAATGAAAGACATTTTAACATTTTTATTTTTAAACTTTTGTTTTCTTTTAAAATAGTAATAAGCATAAAAAAGTGTTAAAATATAAAGTTCTTTCAATACTTTGTACTGTTTCAATGTGTTTGACTCTTTTTATTGAAGCATTCTTATGAAGAAATGTAATTATGTATGAGTATTTTTTTTTTTCTAAAATTGAAAGTAATTGTATGATATGATTGCGTAATGTATTGCATGTAATATAATTATATATGTTACATTAACTCTTCTGCTAACTACAAATAAAAAAATGTGCCGTACTGGATTATGTGTTCGCTTTAATTAAATTAATAATACATCAATTACGAACTATAAAAATATTACGAATAATGAATACGAAAGAAGGAATTAAAAAAAAATCCAGCAATAATAATTTTTTATATTTAGAAATTATATTTTATATCCATTATAAAAACGTTTAAATACGCTAAAATTGTTAATTTGTTTATATAATTATTTCTTTTTTTATATACATTCGAAAAACGACAACCTCTATTTTATGTTTATGCGTTACCTTGTGATAATAATCCTTTTGTTTAAATTTTGTTTACTATTTTTTATAGGACATGAATTTAGTTTTCCGTGTTTTTATAACCATTGTATTTAGTTTTTTTTTTTTTTTTTTTTTTTTTTTTTTTTTTTTTTTTTTTTTTTTTTTTTACGATTGATTAATTAAAAAGACCAAATGATACAAGACAATGAAATACATGATGGCTATTCCATCCAAATAAAGGTTTATTAATTTCATATAATTTTAAAATTTTATGAAATCTATTTAATAAATTATAGATAATATGCTCGGTAGAAGTAATGTTATTTAACTAGTCAGAGATATTTATTATTTTGCGCTTGATGCAATATTTATGATGCAAATCATTGAGTTGACTAATTGGTGAAGGTTAGGGAATCAGTTAAAATATCTTCATAAATAGTCATATAAATTCTGATATTCTTAATATAAATATAAGTACAACCAACATAAAGGAAAAAAGATTCACTTATCTTTATTATGAGATCGTTTGCGATATAATAACTGTAGAAGTGTATTTATATACCGAATAATATATTATTTCAAAACATGCATGCATTGCTCGAAGTGTGTGTCGTCTACACAGTAACAATTCCACCATCATTGTTTTCTAAATAGTAACAGCCTCATTTGACATCATATTTGAGTTCCTCGGATTTACGAAGCACGGAAAAATGCCCCCGATTTTATTTTTAAATGTCCCAAATTTTAGTTTAAAAGATCGTTTACATATGAATGCTGTGTGCTGTTTTTGATTTCTCGCGTTTTATTGCACAATAATACAGTACGGATCCTTTCGATTTTGGAAAAGGAAAACGCTACTCCATATCGGAACAAAATATTGAAATAAACTGCATACTTGCGCGCACACACATACATAAAAATCAATTTAGCATCTATGAAAACATAATTGCCGAAACGTCAGTGAAGGCTTACTGTGGAGACACGAAAAGTTTTGGTTTCCGTTAGTCTGTCTGTTAATCTGTCTGTTAGTCTGTCTGTTAGTCTGTCTGTTCCGCGATAACTGCCGAAAAAAGCATCCGATTAGCTTGAAATTAAGTGGGTATGTTGGTGAAGTACCCGGATTTAGCTGTATAGATTTTTTTGTTATATTTGGTTCATTCGTTCAGAAAATATAGAATATTTTATTTTACGCAATAATGCTTTTCTATAGCAATTCAGACGATTTTTCCATTTTCATTTGTTGAAAGGAAATGACTAATATGATTAAAGGATTTAAATGGTAAATTATGGATGATGAAATTTCCTAATTAGAAACATACATTATTCATATTAGTTTGAAATTTTGTGTATACATTTGTCAGAGTTTTTTTTCGGTGTATAACATATGGAGGGAGTTTATATGTTTGTTCCAATAATATAAAATATTTTCTTTTACAAATTTAATTAAAATAAATGGCCATATTTCATTGTTTTAATTTTCTTTTAATTGTTACCTAGCAACGAAATTACACCTAAAAATATCGTAAATGTGAATGTGTGTGTAATTCTTTGAAGTCAAATCAACGTCAAAAGGGATGAATTAATTAATGCCTTTGTGTCTTTACATATACAAGGAATTTACCCCAGAAATAAAGACAGGTTGTGTTCTATTTATTTTGTCAAAATGTTTTTTTTTAAATTAAAAAGCTCATTATTTTCATAAGGAATAAATTGACATTTTGCTATAAAATATCTTTTTATTTACCGTTGCCAAGGAAATCAGATCGCGGAATAATAATTTATCCTAAACAGTTAATTTTGATTTCAAAAATTTTCATGTGCAAGAGGAAAATGAAATACAAAATAGTCATGAATACGTCTTCATATTGGAAATTAATTCGAATGTACGAAAAGAAAGTGAATTTGACCTCATATATCAAAACTAAAACGAATACGCTTTGAGGTTGAAATAAAAGGGCCTTGTGTTATGATATTAATTCTTATTATTAAAAAAAAAAATTGCCAATATCTCACGATTCATCGTCTGCACGGCTAACAAAAATGTTTAATTTTTAATCGAAAATTTCAATGAGAAAAAAAATCTTTTGAAAAGCAAATAGATAGTAAATGTCAAAATTATGCACCGCAAAATGATCTCTGTCGAAAATGACGTCACTGTATCGGGAAATAAATATTTTCATTCTTAAATACCAAACATTAACTAGATTGCCTGAAAAAAATATTTTTTGACGAGTGTTACATCTTAATGCAGCCTCATTTCAGAAAATATGAATGAAAAGTATTTTATTTTTTTAAGTAAATTACATTTTCGTTCATAAAACCTAAACTTTTAATATAATAGCCTCAATGTAAATCATCTTCTGTCCACCGGTACTGAAAAATAAGGCTCGGAAGTGTAAAAAGAAATCTAAGATTTACAATAACCATTAGCGCAATCAATAAAAAGTTATATATATAAATTTAATGAGACCATGGGATGGTTCAGGGGCTCCGCCCCCTGAAGAAATCTACTTTATAATCTAAAAAAATACCAGAATTAGTAGCTCATGAAATTTTCAAAATATCCTTCCATAACAACGCTTTCAATTTAACGCTTCTAATGTCTGAAAACTTCGTATTTTTTTATTCATATAAATAATTACGTAATTCGAGAAATTTAAATTGCGTTTTGCAGGAAATTGAATATTACAAAATTTTGTTTAAAAAAAGACTTGCAGAGCTGACGTTGAGGCTCCTGATCTGCAGATTTACTAGTTTTAAAAAAAGTAAGTGTAAAGATTAAAAATCTTCACTTTTACAGGTTACGAAAAAAAAAAAAAAAAAAATAGAAAACTGTCTGTACATCATTAAAAAGTTATATACGCTTTACGTCTTGTGTCTCTCTATTCTAAAAAAAAGTAACTACCACTGTCACCGCCGCTGCCGCCGCCGCCGCCGCCGGTTTTGAATTTTTTGTGACCTGAGGTCTTTCTTCGTTAATATTAAGAAAAATAATGCATACAAAAATATGAAAATTGGTAGTATTATACAGAAATGTTTGATAAACACGCTGATGCAGACAGTTTTCAAATCGAAGAATTGTTTTAAGAGATATTTAATGCTGAAGTTTGACAAAATCGTTCCACTAAAAAAGTTTTATAGGAGCAAAAACTATACATCGGAATTTAATAATTTTTAGATCATTTTATACGTTATAATTTATCGCCTTTGTTTTTTTAATTATAATTCAATCTTCTAAAATCTTTTTAAAGCCGATCAAATTACCGTTCTTTTAGAGACTGCAGTGTCTGAACGGGGTTGGCGAGCGTAGCTCGTAGGGGGCCGAGCCCCCTAGTTTTATTAAAAAGAAAATCAGATGATCATTAGAAAATATTCTATTTTCTTCCTTACATAGATATTGCAATCATTACTGAAGAAAAAATAAGTCATTTTTTCACGAATTCTCTGTATCTATATTTTCCTTTTTAATTAACGAAGTCCGTTTTCTGGCTTTTTTAAAAATATTTTTTTTACATACCAGAATGCCTACCTGAAATACTAGCAATATAAAAATTTTAGTGCCTCAGGCAGTTCGAATGTCTTGCCTGTGCATCAATATCGGGAGACAAATTTAAACTATGGAGAAATGCTTTGAATATATAATATTATATATAAAAGAAAAATGTTTAAATTATGAAACCCTAACCCATATTGCGAATAAGCTAGGCCTTCGAGTGTGACCAAATGAGAGTATCTTTCCCAGGTCAGAGCGATGGTTAATAGCAGGGTAAAATTCAGTAGTAAGTTTTATGGAATTTTTTTCATTTTTAGGAAATCAAAACATTTCACTTTCGTGTTATATCTTCAAAAATTTTCGGCAAACTGTCCAGTCATCCAGTCATCGGAACGTTTCTTCAGAAAACTGTTAAATACCATAATTTAACTATATTATGATTATAATACGGTCGATAACATGCCATATAATAGAGTGTGGCTTTATGTGACATGCAGTATAGAGCAAAGTGGATCCCACACAAATATCGTATAAAAAGGATAATTTTTAATTAAATTAATAAAGGATATATAACACTTTATTATGCAGATTTTTACTCATTCTTTTAAAAATACACATCAAACGCGATATATATATATATATATCGCATTATTATTATTATTATTATTATTATTATTATTATTATAAACTCACAAGACATATCTTTTACAGAACCGACTTCACACATAATGATTAAAACCAAGAAACTAGAAATACAAAAAAATCCCTGCCTGCTCGGCCTACAGGTGGAGGTAGATTTCGAAGTTGAGTATACTAATTTCACAAACAAAAACCAAATCATAATTAGAGATAAACCCACTTTAACAATTTTATCTGGCCGCTTTTGACGAGTTTTTATTTTATTTTTATATAATAACTGATTTTATCAGAATCATGTTAGGGCGGTATTAAAAAAAAATACTTTTCCATGCTCAACAACTTGAAATTTTCTGGCATAACTCCAGATTCATTTTTAATAGAAAAAACATGAAACTTGTTGACGTGATTTTTGAAGAGATTTATAAGCGACCTGTGTTTTTAATTTTCGTTCAATTAATTAAAACTTGATATATAAACAATTATTTTCTCAGTAAGACAATATTTATCGTTTCTAACACAATCGCTTCGGTAAATTACGTTCAAAATGTCCACTTTGACATCATTTTTTGAAATATATTCTGCCTCTGTCAAAAGATCAATCATTACGGTACATTATATAGTTTCTGAATAAGCGAATCTACGAACTGGATGCATTTGAGAGCAAAAATGAATTTAAAAGTGAGTCAGAAAATAAGCAGTTTGGATTTGAATACTAACTTAATACGATGATTTTTCCAACACAGTCCGCTTCGGGAAATTCGGTTCAAAAGGCCTTCTTTGACAGCATGTTTTAAAATATATTCTGCCTCTATCAAAAAATTGACCATTACGGTACATTATATAGTTTATGAGTGAGAAATGGTACGAATTGTAAGCCTTTGAGAGTAAAAATGAATTGTAAAATGAGTCAAAATATAAGCAGTTTGTATTTGAATACACCCTTACTAAGGTGATTTTTTTCTTCAACCGGTATGTATTTTTAATTTGTTTTTGCTGTAAGAATTGGTCCTATCCAAAACTTGTCTATAGAGATGTTGTAGACAATATTAAGAAGATATATGATAAATTCATGGGGATAAGCAGAAAATAAAAACTTTTGAATTGACGGAGTTATGGATTTTTTTCTTCTTCAAACGCCCTTTTTGTTTTCGTTTTTAATTTTTTTTTTGCGGTACGAATTGGTCCCATCAAAAACTTGTGAATATAAAAGTTCTAGATAATGTTAAGGAGATTCATGATAAAATTAATTAGATTTGATATCTTGAGAATTGACGAAGTTATGAATTTTTTTCTCCCAAAAACCCTATTTTTGCGCTCATTGAGCCCATTTTTAACTTTATCAAAAATTTGTGATACATAAATTTTTGGCCCTATTTTTAGAAGTAATAAAAACTTTAAACGGATTCGATATGTACAAAATTTAAGAAGTTATGGGTTTTCTTTTTCGGTTTTCACAAAACCCCTCCCTATTTCCATCCCCTAGGTCCGATTTTGCCCATTAACGAACTTGACCGAGAGTTTATGCCCCTTGATTTTATGTATCAGTTTGGAAGATATTGGTGCAGAATTGTGGAAGTTATCGTGTCCAGAAGAAAGTGATATATATAGATAGATACATACATAGATAGATAGATAGATAGATAGATAGATAGATAGATAAAGTTTTACAGAGGGTGGTTTAGGGCACTAGGGGTCATGATCGGTGTAAATCTGCAAAAATGTTTCAGAAATTCCAACATAGGAACGACGTCAATAGGTAGTATTTCATACGAAATCTACCTAAAAAATACACGAATCATTTGAATGATTCAGTGGATTTTGATAAAATGTGCATTCGTATATTTATTGAAGAATATTATATGTTGTGTAGTTTTTGTGAGTTGCTGAAACAATATATTATTTTAATATTTTATAGATTTGAATAATCTATATATATATATAGGGTTCAAATATTTTTCAATATTGAAACACAATTTTTTGAGCTAATCTTTCTTTAAAAAACATTTTTTAAATCATTCTGCAGTGTTATACTCTTATTTTAATTTTCCTTTAGTTTTCAAATTATTTTCCATTGATAATTTGCATTGTAATTAAAGCAGTATTATTTGTGTTGAAAAAGAAACAGAAATACATAAACCGCCTTACAACAAAAAATATTGATTTTCGTTTACGCTATAAATCAGCCATTGTTTTTTCTGCCTCAAAATCTTTCCTTAAAAACAGACACACATTGTGTAAAAAAATCCATAAATCCTTTTTAAAAACTTATTCTAACCTTCAGAGAATAAGTAAAATATAACTTTATTCATAATTTTTTTTATGCTAAATATGTTATCTAATTAAAAAGACATTTGAAGGGAAAAAATAACTGAAATATTAGTGACACCATTATCCTTAGTGGTAAATATTAAATTCTTTACGGTTATTAATACTTAATATGGAACATCGTTTTTTATATTAGCGGATGTAATTAATTTGTATTAAAAAAAAATATATATATATATATATATATATATATATATATATATATATATATAATGACCTTATTCTTAGCTGATTATATTTTTAACTTCTTGGAGATAGTTTATCTAAATATATACTTACTTTTTGCTAGTATTAAATATATTTTAATATGTATTAAATTCCTAAGGCATTTTTCTTTTTCTTTTCTTTTTTTTTAGTTCGGTTCACTTTGTATATTTTATTATGTTGTACATAAGTATAAAAACAGATAATGTAAACACATACATAAGTTAGTACGAAAAGAAAATTTTTTTATATAAATTGTAGTTTTACAGAAATTTTGGAATTGCTCAATGTTTTATTGTTACCGTATGTTCTTATACATGTGCATTAATGCTTTATTAGTATACTGGGAAAAATACATAATGGAGTTAAAATAAGTGAATGTGAGGTCTATTGTCATTTTTTAATTTAGAAAATGAACATACACGTTAAAAATTAGTTTTTTTTTTTTTTAAATTACATAAAATAAATGCAACTAATATATAAAATTAGCAAATAAAGCATTTGTGCAACAATATTAAAAAGCAGAAAAACCAACGTTTAAAAATGCACAAAAATATATGAAAAACAGCAAACAACTGTTTCGAATCTACTAGCAAGATTCTTCTTCAGTGCAAGATAGGGAAAAAGGAACAGCGTTCTAGAAAGGAACAGCATTCTAGAAAAGCAAGGCTGAGCTCAGCCTTGTTTTTCTAGCACGCTGTTTCTTTTTCCCTGTCTTGCACTGAAGAAGAATCTCGATAGTAGATTCGAAACAGCTGTTTGCTTCTTTTCATATATTTTTTGTGCATTTTTAAACGTTGGTTTTTCTGCTTTTTAGCAACTAATATATTTGGTGATTAATTCATTTACCAAAGTTTCTAATTATAAAAATGTAAAATTTCGTATAAAGTTTAATTTGTTCAAACCTAATAATTGTTTTTTCATCAATCTTGGAATTTTTTAAAATATTTATTCAGCATATTTACT
This sequence comes from Maratus speciosus, assembly GCA_963932465.1. NCBI lineage: Eukaryota > Metazoa > Arthropoda > Arachnida > Araneae > Salticidae > Maratus > Maratus speciosus. The sequence continues at coordinate 535,472,990 of OZ010786.1, read as the reverse complement.
TGATTCTTTTTCCTGAAATCACAGAGTTAATTAAAGTTAAATAACTAAAAATAACACATTTTTTATACCTAATATTTAATACTGTAAACTATAAATTCTTTTTCGTATTTATTTCACCGAAAATATAAATTTATAAGCCATTTTAACCTAATATAATCAGTTCGACATCTTGTTAGAAAATTATAAATTTGATATTTATTATAATAATTATTTATACTACTAAAAAATTCCTTATTTATTTATTTGAAAAATATCTAAAATATGTGACGTATGAATAATAAAAAAAAAAGAGTATTTTTCGCTGTGAAAACTTTATACATTTACATATCTGGCAGTAATTCGACATATGTTTGGTGTAAAACGTTTTTATTTTACTAAATTTTCAAAGAAGTTTAAAATATTTAAAGTCCCTGTCAGAAGATAGGAAATGCAAGGAAAATTCCAACCGTATCCTGCAAAGAGACTTTTCCAATAGTTTAACTTTTCCTTTACTTCCGATGTACTTTACTTTTTTAAAGGTTAGTAAGTTTCTTTAAAACTCAATACCGAGGAATCCTGTGTTCTTGTGTTTTATTGATCGAATAAGAGATAAAACGTGAGAACTAGTGTCAGATGACTGCGTTCTACAAATTCTCTATTGAACAGGATATGAAACGGGTGAACATGATATTTTAGTTTTTTCTTGTTGGCACACATTTTCTTGTTATTTTATTCTATAATACTGAAAAATATGCCTAGAATATATTACCAACATTATATTTTAAAGGAGTTACTAGTAAAAGTTTTTGTATTACAAGAGAAACTTTGTTTCGAATAATGAAGTCAATGTAATTGGATACCATGGAGTACAGCTTACTGAAGAAAAATATATATATATATATATTATTTAAGGGGACGGTGGAGCTTAAAATCCTTAAAAATAATTTTTTTTTATTTTTGTAAATTTCAACTTAAATATTATTGAAGGGTACATTATATACATTATGGCATGCATTTATCACAAAAAAATTAAAAAAAAAATATTTTTGAGAAAAAAATGGAATTTTACTCGTCTTAGAAATCTTCAAAATGCCCCATGCGTCTTCAATATCAATGGAAATCCCCAATATTTTTTATAAAAGTTTGGTTTATATATATAAATAAAATCAAGCATCGAATTTTATATATTTGAATTTAAAGGTAAAAAAAAAAATTCAAAATTTCAAAAATTTTTCAAAAAAAATTTTTTTTTTTAACCTTTAAATTCAAATATGTAAAATTCGATGCTCTATTTTATTTCTGTATATAAACCAAACTTTTATAAAAAATATTGGGGATTTTCATTGATATGGAAGACGCATGCGGCATTTCTAAGATTTCTAACACGACGCGTAAAATTCCATTTTTGTCTAAAAAATAATTTTTTTTTTAATTTTTTGGGGATAAATGCATGTTATAATGTATATAATGTACCCTTGAATAATATTTAAGTTGAAATTTACAAAAATACAAAAAATTATTTTTAAGGATTTTAAGCTCCACCGTCCCCTTAAACCAATTGTACTGGCCAAATTATTAACGTAAGTGAGTATTCTGCGTCTATTTTCCTGTTTTGTTGTATCTGGCACATGTATTGTTATATTTGGTGCCACCCACATACGTGACTTGGATATTAGAACATTAATGTGGCTTTGACGGCATTTTGTTTCCCATTTTGTGACTAAACATTGTTAATTTTGCCCTAAGGCTGCTAAACATAAATATTTAATCTTAAAACCGAGTGCAATAAGACATTTGAATGAACATACCGAGATTCGCACAGTTAGGTGTCTGGACGAATCAAATTTAAAGTAAATATGTCATGACTTGAACAGCAGAGTCAACAGAATTGCAGCAACAAACAAGATTCAACTAATTGAGCGATTAATTCGTGTATCGCATCATGTTGATGAAATTGAACGACTGATTCATAAGTACATCTAAGGGATGCGACAACGTGTAAAGGGAGTCATAGCTGCTAAAGGTGGACATACAATGTACTAAAAGCCATGAGTGGACATCTATAACTACGTCCATTGAACGTAATGCATATATTCACCCAATATTAAATGTAATACAATTAACTAACATCTATGCTGATTTATGTGTACTTTTTTTCTGTTACTGTAATAATTTTGACTGTACTATATATAACGTAACAGCTTTAAAATACGCAACAGTATTTTCCAGTGTATCTTAAAAATCAGTTATTAAAAATCAGTTACAATTATATTTTAAAGAAAGCTAAATATATATATTTTTTGCATATGTTTTAATAATAATTCTGTCTACGGAATCCAGGGATTTAGTTAAAAAGATAATAACAACCGTAAAAATGTGTGCAGGTTAATATTTTGCTACATATTTATATAAAACAATTGTCCCTGTTTCGGAAAAAAATTACTTCGAATTAACTTTATTGAAGCAGTTTTATACAAACAGCTCCAAACATAACTAGTCGGATGTACCAATCCCAAAACTTTCTTCTAACTCATACATGTTAATACTTCAAAATTCGCTATCACACTGCCAAAATTAAATGACAATCTATGCATCTCATGAGGATTCTAAACATATGAAATTCTGTGCATTAGTTCTTGAGATATGACTATCGCTGAAATCGTCTAAATCCAGCAAAATGCTGCCTAGCAGCGCCACCTATTGGGTGATTTATACCAAATCCTAATCAGAAACAATTTATGTCAACGTCTGACTGAATCTGAAGTTTGGAGAAAATCAGTGCATTAGTTTTTGAGATAGAGCTATATCGAAAATCGTGAAAATTCCTGCATAGCAGCGCCACCTATTGGGTGATTAACACCAAAACCTAATTAAGAACAACTTGTGTCAACATACAACTAAATCTGAAGTTAGATGAAAATTCGTCCATTAGTTCTATAGATAGAGCTATTGAGTCAATCGTGAAAAAGGCAGCACAGAAGTGCCACCTGTTGGACGATTTACACCAACACATAATCAGTAGCAAGTCATATCAAGGACTAACTGAATCTGAAGTGTGATGAAAATCCGTGCGTTAGTTCTTAAGATAGAGCTATTGGGGAAATCGTGTAAATCCTGCAAAATTCATCATAACAGCGCCACCTGTTGGGCGATTTACACCAAAACGTTATCAGCATCAATTCATATCAAGGACTAACTAAATCTGAAGTTTGATCAAAATCCGTGCATCAGTTCCTGAGATAGAGCTATTGCGCAAATCGTGAAAAATGCAGCATAGCAGCGCCAGCTGTTGAGCGATTTACACCAAAAACTAATCAGCATCAATTTGTATTAGGGACTCACTGAATATATTTTTTTATTAAATTCCGTGCATTAGTTCTTGAGATAGAGCGCCCACAAAATTTGTGTCACATACACACAGACAGACAGACAGACAGACAGACAGACAGGCTCACAGAGTCACAGACAGACATTTTGTAAAAACATGTTTTTCGGAATCTCTGACCCCTAAAACGTGTAAATCCGTCGAAAACCGGAATTCGAAAATTTTCATGAATCCAATACTTTCTTCTTGTAAAGATAGAAGAAAGTAAAAATCAGCATCAAGGACATGGAACGGTAAGGAATTTCGTGGTATATTTGGACCTCCAAGATCGCTTAAAATTTCCGCTAAAAAAGAAATATAATAAAACCCAAGAATATGTACTAGTAAAATAAAAATTATTATTCAGGGACATTAAAGTCAAAATTATGTGCCTCGTATACAAAGTAATAATTAAAATTTTAGCTGTTGTGAAATTAAAAGAGTTAGTTTCAATCCAAACACATTTCGTTATTTTGCACACTATAGATATATATAGATAAATTACAGCATTTGTTCGTGGTATGAAATGATCTTCCTTTTTTCTGTTCTTTTTCTGGTCTTTTTCTTTATTTTTCTGGTTGGATATGTTAATGACGCAGTATATATACCATCTTTATTTCAAAATGCGCACAAACTTCAAGGTCTCATTTAGAACGCCAGTAGTCGCGTTCGGTCCTTTTGCCGACGGTTGTAATTAGCGGGAAAAAGAAGTTTTCAATAATTATTCAATTATTACATTTCAATGAAATTATGAAGTTTTAGATCTCTGAAATTTGTCCGTTTCATATGAAATATTTGGAAAGGAGAATATGAAGTTACCCTAGTAATAATGTATTGGTGTTTTTGACGGATTTCTACTTTTCTTATCAATATATACTGGAAAAAATGCTAGGATGCCGTGCAACTTTACTATTGTAATAGAGAATCATTTAAAGTCAACTACATAAAGTTTCACAATTGTACTTATGAGGCGAGATGACATAGAGGACGATAATTAATAAGGGCGGATAAAACACCAGCACGTGACAACTGCCGGGTTAACTCTGTGGTCAAAACCATTGTAAAAACAACTAAAACAACTGTAGATAAAGCTCATGATGGGTGAAAAATTAATTATATGAAGCTTTTATATTGTTGTCATAAATTAACAGAATACGCTGAAAACAATACCCATACACACCCACCCGCCCCTTCTCCCTATCCGTTTAATTTATGATCTTTTCATTTACTTCGCTTGTTTTATATATTATGTTTATACACAAAATTATAAAATATCATTATAAAAATTCTAAAAAGTTGTTTACTATAAAATCAAAAATATTGCATACAACCCAACCGTTTTTCTTATTTTTTTATCTTTTCATAGCCTCTCTTCTTAGTATTTCTTCTTTTTTCTAAGACGCCTTTTTATAGAATTCTATATTATGTTGCTTTATTATTACACCATTTGTTAGCAGCAGTCATGTTTATGTGTTAAGCATTTTAATTTTCACCATATGCCATTGCCCCAGAGATGTGTGATATACTTGTAGATTTCAGGCAAATCCGAGAAAATCTATTCGAAATCTCATATAGAGCTTTCGCGTTGAATTCCGATAACTTTTGCCACATGAACTTTTACATATATTTAAAAAGTGTTTTCTTTTAAGGTTGTTAACTACATGCCATTTGACACTTTTTAGCACTCAGGATTTCCAAGCCTGAGAGCTAATTTGCCCGCAGGGCCTGTACGTAAGTACGTATGTATGTACGTAACGCGATAACTCTTGACAGGAATATCCGATTTATTTAAATTTTTGGATATAGGTTCATTTTGATAAAGTGCTTCCCTGAATAGTTTTCGGGGTTCATATGTTAAGTATAAAGAGGAAAGTGAAACGAAGGGGTAATCCCCTTCTTAATTTAAATAATTTTTTCCTGCAGAAATATTCGATTTGCTACAAATTGTCTAAATAGGCTCATTCTGATAAGGAGCTTCCCTGATTAGTTTTGGTAGTTCAATGGTTAAGTAAAAATGGGGAAACGGGGGATACCACACCAACTTAATTTAGGTAACTGGGTATTTCATGCAGAATTATCCGATTTGATTGAAATTCTGTATATAGGTTCATTTTGATCAGGCGCTTCCGTGATTAGTTCTGGGGATTCAATGGTTAAGTATAAAGGCGAGCGGCGGGCTAATCCATCACCTTAATTTAAAAAAGTGGGTTTTTCATGTAGAATTATCCGATTTTCTTCAAATTTGGTATACCGATTTATTAAGACACGGCAATTCATCTATACTAATATTATAAAGATGTAAAGTTCGTTTATTTGTCGGAGGTAAGGTCTGGAACTACAGAATCGATTCCAAATGTAATGGTATCAAAATAATGGTGTTAGTCAAACTTAGAACATAGGCTATATCTTATAACCGTGCCACTGGCCAAAACGGGGTGCAGGAGCAAAAAACGTTCTAAAATGTGATTTTTGTGTTAATGAAGGGTCTAGAAACATGAAATTTAGAATGGTATTTATTTATAAGATACTAATGATCTCTAAGCACATTTCTTTAAAAATTCGAAATTTAAAAGGGGTGAAAAAGCATGAAAAGCGTTCTAAAAAACGTTCTAAATTGCGATTTATACACAATCTCAGAAAGTACCGATTCGATTTTTTAAAAAAATGGTGTGAAAATGATGGCGACAGCCCACGCTCCAACATAGGCAATATTTTATATCGGTGCCACTACCCCAAAAGGGGTGCAGGAGCAAAAAAAAGGTTTAAATTACGTTTTTTATGATACTGCACGGGTTAGAAACTTGAAATTAGGCTTGGTAGTTACTTACATGATACAAATGATTTCTAAGAATATTCCTTTAAAAACTCGAAATTTAAAAGCGATGAAAATGCGCGAAAAGCGCTCTAAAAAACGTTCTAAATTGCGATCTTTACGCTATCGCAGTTAGTAACCAACCGATTTCAAAAGTAATGGTTGGAAATTAATGGTGACAGCCCTTGCTCCAACATAGGCTCTATTTTATGTGGATGTCACTACAACCTAGGTGTTGCAGAAGCAAAAACTGTTCTAAATTGCGATTGTTGTGTTACTGAAGTGCCTAGAATCCTGAAATTAAACAGGGAAGTTATTTATAAGATACAAATGATCTCTAATAGCATTTCCGAAAAAATCGAAATTTAATAGGGGCGAAAATGAGCAAAAAGCGTTCTAAAAAACTTTCTAAATTGCGATTTCTACGCAATTTCAGGAAGTACCGAACCGATTTTAAAAATAATGGTGTGAAAACAATGGTGACAGCCCTCGTTCCAACATAGGCTGTATTTCATGTCGGTGCCACCACCTCAAAGCGGGTGCAGAAGCAATAAACTATCTAATTTGCGTTTTCTGTACTACTGCAGGGGCTAGCAACTTGAAATTAGGCATGGCAGTTTCTTATAAGATGTAAATGATCTCTAAGAACCTAAATAATTCCAAAATAATTTCCTAAATCATTCAAAATTAATTTCCCAAATAATTCGAAAAATAAAAATTGTGAAAATGGTCGAAAAACGTTCTTAAAAGCGTTCTAAATTGCAATTTCTACGCAATCTCAGAAAGTTCCCAACCGATTTCAAAAGTAATGTTGGGAAATTGATGATGACAGCCTTTGCTCCAAAATAGAATCTGTTTCATGTCGGCGTCACTACCATATTGCGGTTGCATTTAAAACAAAAACGATCTAAATTGTGATTTTTCTAATACTGAAGGGGCTAGGAACTTGAAATTTGGCATGGTAATTATGAGATTTAAATGTTCTCTGAGAAGAGTTCCTTATAAATTTGAAATTTAAAGGGGTGAAAATGAACAGAAAGCGTTCTAAAAACGATCTAAATAGCGATTTCTACGCAATCTCAGGAAATATAAACCGATTTCAGAAGTAGTGTTTTCAAATTGATGGTGGTAGTCCCCGCTCCAACATAGCCTATGTTTTACGTTGTTGTCACTACCACCTGTGGATTACAGGAGCAAAAAATGTTCTAAATTGCGTTTTTTGTGTTACTGAGGGGGGTCTAATATTTTAAATTTGGAATAGTAATTACTTCAGAGATGCAAATGCTTTCTAAGAAATTTCGAAAGAAAATTCAAAATTTGAAAGGATGAAGTGAGCGAAAAGCGTTCTAAATTACGATTTTTATGCAATCGTATGAAATACGAAACCGATTTCAAACATAATGGTTGCAAATTGATGGTAATAGAACCTGCTCAAACATAAGCTATATTTTATGTCGGTGCCACAACCCCTACAGTGTTGCAGGAGCAAAAAACTTTCTAAATTGCGATTTCTTCGGTACTTAAGAGGCTAGAAACTTTAAATATAGCGCGGTGATTACTTATAAATATAAATGTCCTCTAAGAACAGTCGAAAATAAATTCGAAAATAAAAAGGCATGAAAAGGAGCGAAAAGCTTTCTAAACGAGTCCTAAATTACGAGTTCTATGGAATCTCAGGAAATAATAAAAGTTATTGGATGCGAACCAAGGGTGATAGTCCCTGATCCTATACGGGCTATATTTTATGCCGGTGTCACTACCACCTGGTTGGCAGGAACAACAAGAAAGCCTTTAAAAACATCTAAATTCCGTTTTCTATAGAATATTAAGAAATACCAACCGATTTCAAGGTTAATGTTGGCAAGTTAATGGTGACATACTCTGTTTGAACATTTTAAAAGACATTCTATTTCAACTCTCTTTCGGCATTTTATGTTGGTGCCACTAACACCAGAGAGGATGTATACTGTTACAGAAGAAGCTTAGAATTTGATATGATGGTTAATTTTAAGATGGAAAGGATTTAAGATGGTTTCCAAAAAATTCACAACTTCAAATGAATACTGAAATGGGCGTATAAAATAAGCATAAAAGTCTCAAAATACTTTCTAAATTATCATTTATTTGGAATTAGTTTTAGTTCTTCTTATTAATTAAAATCTCATTTCTGTCTATTGCGCTTTTATAATGAAGTTTAGTCAAACTGTGGCTTAATTTGTAATTTTTGAATTATTCCTAAAAGTGTTTGTCTAATAAAAAATAGTCGTGCAAATATCACTTACCGTATTTAAACTATTACGCGAGCAAATCCGCGGGTTTTGCTAATTGATTATATTTGGACGTTGATTGGTTAAGCATGAACGAGGTAAGAGGCAGCTAATCCCTCCACCCCTTATTTTATTCGAGGGCATTATTATTTGAAAAAAATCGAGTATAATATACAATTAATGTGAATAGCCTATGAGTTCAATGCCATCAGTTTAACTGGGCAATTATATTTATTTTTAATACAATGGTATGAGTTCAAGTCACTTAAAAAATGCAGAAACATGTTTTATATAAAAAGTAATAGAAATAAGGAAAATCAAATGTTTTAAATTTGTTTGGTAGTTAATTGTATTTAAAATAATATGTACAATTAATACAAAAAATACATTTCATGCGTATAATTTATAACCTACAAACTGTTTTATCATGAAGAGGTGGTGGTGGAACCGGTAATGATACCCGTAAACAGTGATATAAAACTAGAAATTAAGTCATTATTATTACTGAAAAAATATTCAAAAAATGAAACTATAATTTAAAGCAATAACAAATAAATTTATTCCGTAAAAATATTTTACATTTTTTGATGGTTATTGATTTTTCCTGAACTAAAGAAAGCAAAAGTTTTCTGAAAGTATGTAGAATTTGCGAATATAAAAACAATTTTTTTTTCTGGCAATTGCTTAATCTTTAAAATACATTAGCATATATTGTACGCTACTTTTTTTTTCGTCACATCTATTACTCTGATATCAAGTGAAGGTTTCATACAAAAAAAAAAAAAAAATACAAATACTATTGAAATTTAAATCTCATCTGAAATTAATTAAAATAATCTTTTCAAGGATTTTCGCGAAAAAGTTTTAGCATTTAATTTAGAATCTTCGTTAAAATTCCTTTACTTTTCAAGATTTTTTTTTTCAGAGAAGTCCATTCCCTTTTCTTCAACGTAAGAAAAATATTGATTTTTATTTAAAAATAATAAAAGAATTCCTTAGATAAAAACTAAATCAGAACTTTTAATTTTGTTTTCACAGATACGAAATTATTCATAAACATTATTATTTTTGTTAAATATATTTTTTCTATTTTCTTTTTTTTATATATATGTGAAAACTGAAAATAAAAATTCTTAAATTTTAATCTCTTTTTGTCGACAATTTGATTCGAGAATTATTTTGAATGTTTATTTTTGTCTAAACTTCAGCGCAATTTATGTTAGAAAAGGCTTGAAATTTTAAGATGAAATAAATTAATGAACATACGTAATTTTAAAAACAATGTATTGATCTGGAGTGTTTTTAGTTCTATTTCTAAAACAGTCAATTTCATATTCTTAAAAATGGTCTCTAGCTTTTGTATTTTTTTTTTTTTTTAAGTAACGATGCCTTAAAATATATTTGCATAAAATGGAATAAAAATTAAAAAAAACATATTGTTATAATTTTTATACTCTTTGAAAACAGATATTTATTTTGGAGTGGATGTAATTGTCATGAAAATATTAAAATTTTCAATAGAATTTTTTACAATATTTTGTCTTGTAAGTATGTTTCATAGTTTAATTATAAAGATTGATGCTTTGAATGTTTACATATCATAAAACCTTTGCGCATATTTGCATCATCATTATGGCATACAAAATTAAAATTATTTAAAAATTGGAGAATTGCACCATGATATATATATTAAAAATTATGTATTAAAAATAAATAAATCATGCCAAAAGGTACACACATTAAAATACAATGAACAACAACAAATCAATTTCAGTGCTAAGCTGACAATGTTCAAATTGTCAGTTTAGCACTGAAATTGATTTCATTAAAAAAGTCGCTATAGATCATTGTTTTCAAAGTTCTCAGATTGACAAGATTATTTGGCAGTTTAATACACCTCCCCCCCCCACTTCTCAGTCAGAACATCAATTTGTTAATTGTTTACCTATCAATTACAGGAGTATGCATTATATTCCCATTTTATATGAAAAATTAAAGCAGATTCTCCAAGCATTCAATATAAAGTCCCACCCAATACCCAATACAAATTCTTAGTAATAATATAGATAAAATATTGAATCCTCAAAAGAGCCGGTGTGTAGGAAATTCCAATTACTCTCCTAAATTAAGAAATATTGGTTTATATCAGTGAAATGAAAAAAAAAATCAGAAAGATTAAAAGAGTACAGAAGGGACATTTCACAATCGGAACTAAATACAGTTATCGCAAGATTTTGTTTTGCTAAAGATGGTAGCAGGGTTGTCTTTGATGAATCAAGAATCATAAATCCGCGCAAGAATCTATATGTCAACTAAATTTTAGAGTCAATTAGGATTACTAAGCTTTAGACAAAAAACTTGTAACGATAATTTATCCTACAGCGTTAATAAAATGACATCATATGTTAATAATATAGATAAAATCTTGAATCCTCAAAAGAGTCGGTGTGTAGGAAATTCCAATTACCCTCCTAAATAAAGAAAGACTGGTTTATATAAGTGAAATGAAAAAAAAAAAAATCAGAAAGATTAAAAGAGCACAGAAGGGACATTTCACAATCGGAACTAAGTGCAGCTCTCGCAAGATTTCATTTTGCTAAAGATGGTAGCAGGGTTGCCTTTGATGAAGCAAGAAGTCCGTGCAAGAATCTATATATCAACTAAATTTTAGAGTCAATCAGGATTATTAAGCTTAGACAACAAACTTGTAACGATAATTTATCCTACAACTTTAATAAAATGACAATATGTTATAAAAAATTTTTGGAGATAGTTCAATTTACCCCACCCTATTTTTTCCATTTCTGGGATGGTTTACTCCTTTTAGTTGCCTTGGCAACTTGATGATATTTGATGCGCTCTCCAGTCATGTTTCCTCTAGGTCTCTGAGACGTTTGCATCCATTTTTTTAAATTTTAGACTTATGTGTATCATAACGCCCTGAAGATGCTTGCAGATACGAAATGAAATGTTGGTGTTGATGGTATTTTAATGTATGTACCATTTAGCATAATGTATTTGTTTTTAATACATAATTTTTAAAATTAAAATTGTCGCATGTGCCAATCCCAAAACTTTCTTCTATATCACGTATGTTATTACTTCAAAATTCGCTACCACTTTGCCAAAATCAAATGACAAACCATGCCTATCATGAGGATCCTAATGACATGAAATCCCGTGTATTAGTTTTTGGATATGACTATCGCTAAAGTCATGTAAATCATACAAAAAGCAGCATAGCATCAACACCTGTTGGCGGTTTACGCCAAAACCTAATCAGCAACAACTTATGACAACGTCTAACTGAATATGAATTTTGATAAAAATCAGTTCTTTAGTTTTTGAGATAGAGCTATTAGAAAACATCGTGAAAAATCCAGCATAGCAGCTACACCCATTGGGCGATTGACAGGAAAACCTAAACAGCAACAACAAGTGAAAACGTCTAACTTAACCTGAATTCAGAAGAAAATTCCTGCAGTAGTTCTTGAGATTGAGCTGTTCCGGATATCGTGAAAAATGCAGCATTGCAGCGCCACCTGTTGGAAAATTTACACCAAAACATAATCGGTACCGATATTTATCAAGGTATACCTGAATCTGGAGTTTGATGAAAATTCGTGAATTAGTTCTTAAGATAGAGCTTTTACAGAAATCGTGAAATATGCAGCATAGCACCGCCACCTGATGGGCGATGTACACGAAAACATAATCAGTACGAACATTTATCAAGAGATTATCTGAATCTGAAGATTGAGTGAAATCCGTGCATTAATTCTTGAGACAGAGCTATTAAAGAATTCGTAAAAAATGCAGCATAGTAGCGTCACCTATTGCGTGATTTACACCAAAACATAACCAGCACCAATATTTATTAATGTATACCTGAATCTGAAGTGTGATGAAAATTCGTGCATTTGTTCTTGAGATAGATCTTTTGCAGAAATCGTGAAAAATGCAGCATACCAGTGCCACCTATTGGGCAATTTACACCAAAACGTAATCAGAACGAATATTTATCAACGTATACCTGAATCTGAAGTTTGATGAAAATTCTTCATTAGTTCTTAAGTAGAGCTTTTACAGAAATCGTGAAAAATGCAGCATAGCACCGCCACCTGTTGGGCGATGTACAGCAAAACATAATCAGTACGAACATTTATCAAGGTATACCTGAATCTGAAGATAGAGGGAAATTTGTGCATCAGTTCTTGAGGTAGAGCTATTAAAGAAATCGTGAAAAATGCAGCATAGCACCGCCACCTATTGAGCGATTTACACCAAAACATAACCAGTACGAATATTTATCAATGTATACCTCAATCTAATGTTTGATTAAAATTGCTGTATTATTTCTTTAGATAGAGCTATGGCGGAGATCGTAAGAAATGCAGCATAGCAGGGCCACGTATTGGACGAATTTCATCAAAACGTAACCAGCACCAATTGATATCAGGGACTAAAAGAATCTGAAATTTTATGAAAATCCGTGCATTGTTTCTTGAGATATAGATATTGAAGAATTCGTAAAAAATGCGGCATAGCAGCGCTACTTGTTGGACGGAACAAAAGCCAATGAGCACCAGTCTATATCAAGGTCTAACTGAATCTAAAGTTTTGTGAAATTCAGTGCATTAGTTATTGAGATAGAGCGCCCACAAAATTTTTACCACATACAGACAGACTCACAGACTCAAAGATTGACTCACAGACATACTCACAGACTCAAAGATTGACTCACAGACAGAGTGCCAGACAGACATTTTCTAAAAACCATCAAATCGTTTTCAGGACCTTCTAAAACGTATAAATCCCTCTAAAACCGGAAGCCAAAATTTTTCACGAAGTCAATACTTTCTTAGAAAGTAGTCAGTCCTTTAAAGATAGAAGAAAAACAAACAGAAAAAAAACATATTTTTAACAATCGAGTAAAGCCCATTTATTTATTTGAATTAAAAAATCTAGAAGTTAGAAACAGAGTTGGGCAAATTTGTAATCTAAATTATCCGCAGTGTAATTACAAGTAAATTGCACATAATTGATTATAATTACATACATTGAAACACAGAAACTTTGTCAAATAATGGGTTGGGCGCCGCTCCGGTTACAGTGCTGCAAGAATTGTTTACGGCATGTAATTTTAACTATAATTAATTACATACAATTAAACTGTAATTACACTGCAGATAATTGGAATTACAAATTTGCCCAACTCTTATTACAAATCACCTTATTTCTCGCGTTAGAATGACCAGCTGAATTGTCCTATGCTGTTATAGCACCCAAAGGCTCATGGTCAAGAAAACTGAGTTAAACACTGTATGTTATGATACCCTAGGGATTGCAGAACAATAAAGTTAAATTTAGTTTATAGAATTTAGTATAATTTTTATTAACTGTGATTTACAAAATATTTTTATGCATGCTACATTAATGAGCAAGTAAGTTTTGAGCAAAAATGAACAAAACTGCTGACAACATTCTTTAAAATATAAAAATATGCTTAGAAGGTGGATGGTAAGAATTTGAATGACTTGTTGATTGTATGCACTGTTGCCAGATTAGGGACTTCTTTAATTCAGATTATTTGACTGCCACCTTTTTTTTTTTTTTTTTTTTTTTTTTTTTTTTTTTTTTTTTTTTTTAAGTAGTATAATTCGCTTTATATTTCAGAATTTTTAATCTATTTCTAAATAGGCCGAATATTTCTATTTAAAAAAAGCGGTGACAATCAACTATCTGGGGACAAAAAAGTCCCCAATATGGCACTGATCGTATGCTCTTGATTATATGCCTAAAACGTTACATATTACTTGCAACATCACAGTTTAATATGGCATAGTCAAATTAACGTATTCCTTAAAATTAGTATACGTAATTTAAACATTTATGTACGTTTATGGATTAAACAAAAAATATATATATAATTCAGAAGGACGATAAAGTGGCATGAACAGTTACCAGATACAGCTTCGGAATGTGATACAATTATATGAAATGTGAACGGAATTAAAAATGTCCATGCTGGAATTAGATATACTATGTGTTATCAATATGTATTATTTTATTCGAGTCATATATAAACTTTCCAAATATCTTTTCATCATCAATAGTAAATCAATAAAAAAAAATATGTAGTAGGTACTGTTACATTGCCACCAAATCAAAAAGAAGGTTTCATTATCAAACATCTGTGGCTAGTTTGTATCATTAAAAATAATTTAAATGACCATTATATTTCCGGAATATTTTAACTATATACCAAACAAGTAAATTTCAGAAAAATAACGTACGTTTTAGAAGTAAGTAATTTAAATATTGTGTGTTTCAGTATAAATTTGTAATTTATTATTAAAGAATGATTTATATTAACAAATAACACTTATTTGTGATTTCATAAATATGCTACAATTATTATTCAAGTTATACAACTGAAAATAATTGTAAAGATGCATTTTATATCCTATATAAAATAATAAAAATATTTCATACTGTTTTGAAGTGTGTACTCTTCTAATATTACACTGACATTTAGGATTCATTTCACGTATAATACTTTTCTTTATCCTTATGATAATTTTAAATAATCTGACTTAATATCGACATGAAGAATTTATACATAAATGAAGATTAAATGTCACTAATTTTAATATATGTATATATATATATATATACATCTATCTATACAATGATCACACATGTTTTTAAAAATGCCATTGTTTATTCTAAATATTAGATTTTCTCGAAAGAATAAATAGTCTTCAAATGAGACTGCTGGACAATATTGACGTAAAAATACTTAAAATATAGGGTTCATTATCAAACATCTGTGGCTAGTTTGTATCATTAAAAATAATTTAAATGACCATTATATTTCCGAAATATTTTAACTATATACCAAAAAAGTAAATTTCAGAAAAAAAAAAAAAACGTACGTTTTAGAAGTAAGTAATTTAAATATTGTGTGTTTCAGTATAAATTTGTAATTTATTATTAAAGAATGATTTATATTAACAAATAACACTTATTTGTGATTTCATAAATATGCTACAATTATTATTCAAGTTATACAACTGAAAATAATTGCAAAGATGCATTTTATATCCTATATAAAATAATAAGAAATATTTCATACTGTTTTGAAGTGTGTACTCTCCTAATATTACAATGACATTTAGGATTCATTTCACGTATAATACTTTTCTGTATCCTTATGATAATTTTAAATAATCTGACTTAATATCGACATGAAGAATTTATACATAAATGAAGATTAAATATCACTAATTTTAATGTATGTATGTATATATATAATACGACAATTGAAATCCTTCAAATTCTAAAAAATAAATCAGAACGTCTTTATATGGAATCATCATATATGAAATATTATAACACAATTTATCCTTATGGACTTAACAGTGAAGTATTTAACAGACCTGTCAAAGTCTTCACATCTATAAATAACAATATTGATTATTCTCCAATTTATCCTACTCTTAATCATAATTTAAATGCTAAAACAACACGTAATAAACGCGGAAAGGGTTCATCATCAGTTGTAGTTTCCAAAAAATCTATCACAAAACAAATTAATGATATTCAACGATATTACTTAGAGAATTATAACTGGTTGTTAATTCCTAAAAACATCTTTGCTATTAAAAAGAAACAGCTGGTACAACATTTAAATGTCTTTCTAAGTAAATCTTTCTCTAAACATTTCTCTGATATTTACTTTGACCTTATTATGAGTAGGGTTAATCTTTTAAATATTAATATACAAAAAAAACACAAAATTCAGAACATGAATACTCAAATGTTAATTACTTTTTCAAATCACATTTTTAATAAAATTATTATCAATTCTATAATTAATGATAAAAATTGTTTTTTTCCTATCAATAATCTTCATATATCAAAAACCTTTAAATATCCGAATACAATTGGGAGAAAATTTTTTAACTACAATACATTTTCAAAAAATACATCTGCTGCAAGTACTTTTCCGTGTAACTGCAAAGACCCCACTCTAAAAAAATACATAAACAATGATCATGGACATATAATCACTTTAAATCTTGATATTGTTCATGATTTTAAATTGAAACAACTAATGGGTTATGGTACTAAATATAGACTTCCATCTAAATTTAATGTTAAATCTATTATCAAACAGTTTACATATGATATTGATATTTTTATTTATAAAATTTCTATCTCTTATAATAAGCCTATTGAATATTTTAATCAATGGAAGATATTAGTAATTGAAAAATTAACTATGGCTTTAAAAAATAATATTGCTGATTTGGTTTCTATTAATACACAGCATTATTTCCAACAAATTACTAAATTACAAAAAAACTTCGTTATTACATATGTAGACAAATCTCCTAACAATTATGCTATTATATGTAAATCATATTATCACCAACTTCTTACAAATTCTATTTCTTCTAATAAGTCTTTTAAAAAAACTAATGAAAATGTTATTGTAAATAATCGTAAAATTCGAAGTTATTATAAACTTTTAAATATTTTATCTACTAATTTTAATTATCCATATTTAGTTCTTATTCCCAAATTTCATAAAACTCCTATTAAATTTAGGACTGTTACTATTGGTTGTAATACATATAATAATAAAGCCAATACACTTCTCTTAAAAATTCTTAATCAAATATATGAACTTACTACAAACAATGATAATACACATTGTATAAAAAATAGCTATCAACTTGTTAATATTTAAAAAAATCTTCATTCTGTTTGTAATATAACGACATATGACTTCAAAGATCTTTTTAATAATATAGACCTATTAGATTTACATAAAATTATAAATGCATTATTTAAAAAGTATTATAAAAAACTGGAATTACCATCTAATATAGATATTGCATTTTTTAAATCTTTAACTAACTTCATTATCTATAATAATTATATATTGCAAGATAATACTTTATATTTACAGCATGTCGGTATACCACAAGGCGGTTGTACTTCCAGTTTACTCTCAGACTTATACTTATCTCATTATGAACGTAATTTTACTAATAATAATCTACATTTATATCGTTATATTGATGACATCATTTTAATTGAAACTGATCAATCTGCAATTACTCGATTTCCAGTTGATTATCCCACTAATTTGGAATTAACGGAAAACCTATTATCTAACAATACAATTAACTTCTTAGATCTTAAAATTACAATAAAAGACAATAAAACAATCACAGATTTATATGACAAACGTAAAGAATTTAAATTCACAGTTAATACATTTACAAATTTTAAATCTTGTCTACATCATTCTGTATTTCGTAATATAATACTTAATCATTTATATAGAATAAAATGTTTATGTTCTTCTCCTCTAATTAACAATAATATTAAAAAACTAATTTATGATGCATTAAATCATGGTTTTCCAAAAAAATTCATATATTCATTAATATACAATTAGTACTTTTCTTACATGATCTATAAACACAAATTAACACATGCGTAAACAAAATTACAAAAAAATTATAAAATAAAAAAATATCTATAAAAAAATAAAAATTGTAAAATAATATAAAAAAATATTATAGGTTGGTTGGGTGGGCAGATGTTAGAGTACGGAGGAGGGTGGTGTTGTCTGGATAATACGCAATGGTTAATTATTTATATGAAAAAAAAGCGGGGTTCTTGTATTAGTACTATTTTTTTGTTATGTATTTTATGTGGATGTTGATTTGATATTTTATATGTAAATTGGAGATTTTCATTAATA
Source organism: Maratus speciosus (assembly GCA_963932465.1). Lineage (NCBI taxonomy): Eukaryota > Metazoa > Arthropoda > Arachnida > Araneae > Salticidae > Maratus > Maratus speciosus. Next base: position 535,454,784 of record OZ010786.1, on the reverse strand, counting down.
TTATAATTAGCTTAATTATTCATTAATCTAATTTACAATTATTTGTTATTAAATTTTAATTTACTAAGGACAATATCATATTAATTACTAATAGTATGCCACTCTTAGTTTAATGTTTTTGAATGTCCCACATTCATACTTTATGGATGTCTGAAAATAATCCACATTCTATATTTGTGCTTTTAAAGTAATGGGATTTTAAGTATTATTTAACTTTCTATATACTTCCACAAGTTTTTTATTTCCTGTTCATTTTATAAATATCTTATATATAATTCATTAAAAAATAATTTTTAAATTATTTTTAATAATTATTTATATTAACACTAGAACGGCGGGAAAATCTTACCTACTGGAACGGCGGGAAGGGGTCATTTTGACCCCTCGATAAAACTATTGAAATAACAACGCTAAAATAATTTTAAAAGCCATACATTGGCAAAAATATGTAATTTACGTGTATTTCATAATTTATATTTAATATTATTCGATAATTTATTGAATTTTTAAAGTACTGTATATGTAACGCCTACAGGGCGATTAATTGGATCATACTACGACTACTCAAAAAACTCATTAATTTGATATAAAAATCGATTTAAAATTAATGTTTTCACAAATTAAAACTAATGTTAACTAAAATAAAACACAATTTATAAAATAATATATATTTATATTTTCATCTACTTACTCGCCGAATGATTCACTCTCTAAATCCATAAATGAGAAATATGTTCTGTTGTTTCCGTTATTTCATTATAAGTGTAGCTGAATGGTTAATATGTTAAGCATTCTGTTTCAATTTTATTTAATGCTTATAATACTCCAAATTGTACGCACGTATTAGGAATTAATTCAGTTGTATCAAAAAAAAAAAAAAAAAAAAAAAAAAAAAAAAGCAATTTTTCCAGTACATTTTCCGCACACAGCTTTGAAACATGGTGCGCAAAATTCTTGAGATTTGTTTCCATTGCATGTTTGTACTTGACATTTTTTCTCTTGATATCTATTTTATTTTCGTGTTTTTTTTTTTTTTTTTTTTTTTTTTTTTTTTTTTTCTGAAGACTCAGGAAAGATCTTTGCGAGATTTGAAACCATAAGATCCATTCATCTCCTAAATTTAATAGAAAATCTCTTCTTCTGATAGGCTTGCCTGTTACACTTTTATAAATTATCCAGGCGTTTAAAGCTGCATGATCCAAAATATTGAAAAAGATATGTACAGGCCATCGTCTAGAAGCCGATTTCACGGAGTATTTTCGGCACATCTGATCATGGATATCCACACCATACTTCGTTGCGTTGTAATATTCTATTGAATCGGGCAACTTCTTGAGACCGTCTTCAGTTTTTACAGTAGAATGCAATGAGCTAAGTAGAAAAACACTTTTTTTTCTTTTGGCTTGATAGATGGTAAGTGCATATTATCACATTCCCCTATCTTCGATGAATAAAGAGTACTGCGCATATTTTTCAATGATATAGGAATTTCTCTTCTGTTCTTTTTCATTGTGCAACCAAAGTTTTATTTTTAGCTTTTAACATTTCTGCTAATTTGATATTAGTAAAATAGCTATCTGTCGTAATATTCCCCCCCTTCGTTTAGATGGGGACTGTTAATTTCATGATAACATTTTCCGATAAACGTAATTAAGGATTGGCTGCTTCATCCTTTTCTAGATAAATAAATTCATTCAAGAGGTATTTAGTATCAACGTCAACAGATCACCAAAATTTTATTCCAAATTTATCCGATTTATTTGGCATATATTGCGTAAATTTATATCTATCCTGAGATGGGAACAATTGTTCATCAACTGTAATATTTTGTCCTGGTCGGTAGCATGTTTTGCAATTTTCAATAAATTTATTCCACATTTTAGATGCAAGAGCAAATTTAACAGTCTGTAGTCTGGTAGATCTCGTTGTCTTTTCATCAAACCTAAAAAATTTTTTTCTTTCTTTGAATCTATCTCTTGAGATAGTTTCTTTGCAAAATAGTATTCCTCATGCCTTAGACGACAATGAATATAAATCTAAACCCTTTTTTTATTGCTCCTCGAACATATAGTATAGCAACAAAAGCAGCTTCGAGTACAAAGAGTATTTTATTAAAGGGGTCAAAATGATCCCCATCCGCCGTTCTAGGAATACAAGCCCATATTTCAAAAACTAACAAATCTAGAAAGCTGAATTTTTCTTTAGAAATATATGTTATCTATTTAGGAAAAGTCAAAAAAATTCAAACGATTTCGCCCAAGCAAACAAAAGTAATCAACGGACGAAAGTACTCAGGTGTCAAAATGACCCCTACCGCCGTTCTAGTGTTAATTATTACTGAATTTATTTTGTTTTATAGCATATAGCTATATGCTATATATTATCAATGTTCTAGCATTATTTAGACTCTTAGTTTAGTTTAAATAAGTTAGCTAATAGAATATATTGTATGCTTTTAAATTTTATTAACTATAGTTTTAAATACATTGTGTGATATATATTAGGTTTATAATTCTCTATATATAAGGATTTGTTTGGTTTTGCTATTTAAACAGTTATTTACATTCAAAAGCTTGCAAATTTTTATCTTGCGATAGATGTTTAATATAATTAATAATAGATGGCAGCACCAAAATTGTCTCTTTCAGATTGCTCTAATTTTTAATTTTTCTAGCTCCATTTCAGTTATAATTTATACACCAGGGTGTATTTTTAGCTAAATTTTGACGATATTGTTAAACTGTTATCTATTAATTTAATAGTGCATTTTAAATAATGTAATTATTATCTATTTATTTTATATTAGATTAAATTTGTTTTACAAGGTATTTCAAATTTTATTTCAAAATGTATTAACTGCATCCTTTGGTATCATTTACTGTGATTTCTTAACTGTTTTATTCACCTTAATCTTTTTGATATACTGGTAGACATGTGCACATGGATTTTTGTAAAATACTGAAATATTAATCGGTATGGTGTTTATTATTTATATTTTATATCCTATAAATATTTAAATACGTTTTATTGATTCTTCCATTTCATATTATTTGTTTCTATTCTGCTTTCATTTTTAATCAATTCACTTGATTTTAGTGGTTGTTCGGGCACAGGGGAAAATTAATTTTAGCTTTAGCTTATTTTTCCCACAGAAAACAACCATTTTGCTTATATCATTGAATTCTGTGCCCTTGATAACGTAATTCAATGTATAAGCTTTTCAATTTTTGTCGGTGTCCACTTTTTTCTTTTTTCTTCCATAATAATTCTTATAATATTTTTTTTTTTTAAATACTTACAGCTTTAATTCATAATAATTGACGGTGGTAGGTTATGTTTAATTAATGGTAATATATATATATACATCTATCTATACAATGATCACATTTTTTTTTAAATGACATTTAAAAAAAAATTAATTTTTTAAATGAATGTTTATTCTAAATATTAGATTTTCTCGAAAGAATAAATAGTCTTCAAATGAGACTGCTGGACAATATTGACGTAAAATTACTTAAAATATAGGGTTTATAGGATTCATATTTATCATGAACAAAAATCGTAAATTGTTTCGCTTTTATGAGTTATCAAGATATTTTTAGTGTTAGATTGATCGAAGGACAAAAAAGTAAAACTGAATCACAATAAAATTGCTAGATATCCGAGAACTCTTTGAAACAGAATTCGCCGGCTATTTGCGGATATCCATTATTCTGAAAAATATGTGAAAAACTAAATAGATGATGTGGATAGGAAAAGTGCTCGTTAAATAGAAGTGCCTGCTAACCCGGAGTGTCTCATATTGAGGCTCTACTCTACTGATATTTTTTTTTCTTTCTTGAAAGCTGAATTTTACATTCATGGGATTACTTATATATGTGATTTCGTAAAGATATGTATTTAACTTGAACTCGTATAAAACATGCGACGTATTTTAATATTAAATATTTTTAGACGCAAATATGCTAGTATATTGTGAAAAATAAGTGAAAAACTAAATAGATGACCTGGATAGGAAAAGTGCTCGTTAAATAGAAGTGCCCGCTAACCCGGAGTGTCTCTTATTGAGGCTCTACTCTACTGATATATTTTTTTTTTCTTTCTTGAAAGCTGAATTTTACATTCATGGGATTACTTATATATGTGATTTCGTAAAGATATGTATTTAACTTGAACTCGTATAAAACATGCGACGTATTTTAATATTAAATATTTTTAGATGCAAATGTGCTAGTATATTTTGATAATGAAAAGAAAAAAAAATGAATGATTTTCGAAAATCTATTTGAATGGTTGTTTAAAAAAAAAAAAAAAAAAAAAAAAAAGGTTTTGTTTTTCTTTTTTAGAAATATTTTATTAAATGGATCACAAATATTCCAATTAATATCGACGCAAATAAAAAGTAAACATTATCCAGAAGAGCAGATTAAATGTATAAATTATTACGAAAAAGTAAAAAAAAGATGAAATTTATTTAGCAGCTTTTTCTTCTGAAATAAAAAAAGCATATGGTTTTTCGTTTTAACAATACTTATCTTTTACGTTGCTTTTGATGTTTATCTCAGTATTTTTGTATTATTTATACTAAAATAATAATGCTTCAACTCATTTTAAACGAACTCCGGTATTAAATTTCTCTTAATTTTTTGCACAATTTTTAGCAGTGATACTACCAGTGCCACTAATAATAATAATCACGAATTTCTTTTAAATGTGTCACTTGTTGAGGGGAAATTAAGGGGTCTTGTACCTTTTAAACACGTCGAAAATTCACGAAAAACTTCAAAGTTTGAATTAGTCTATCTTCAAAGCCTTTTTATGTATAAACATGAAATTTTGGATATTGATTAAACACATTGTGCTTTGTAATATGCAACCATTAGAAATTTATTAATCCTTTACAGAATTTGTGTATTGTTGAAATTAAAATAGCTCTTTTTTTTACTTCGTAAGTCATTGCGCGCATGATATCTTGAGAAAGTATGTATGGATTGATATGAATTTTGGTAAAGTTACTAAACATATATGTGTGTTTAAAATGACTTACTCTTGGGCTAAAATTATTTCATTAACTATATAAAAAAATATTTTCGTAAAAAAAATAAAAAAATTGTATTTTTAATGAATAAAAATAGTCATAACTAAAAATATTACCATTGTAAATACTTAAAAGTAGATCATTTTAAACACACATATTTGTTTAGTATATTTACCAAATTTCATGACAATCCATACATACTTTCTCCAGATATCATGCGCGCAATGATTTATGGGATAAAAAAAAGAGCTATTTTGATTTCAACAATACACAAATTCTGTAAAGGGTTAATAAATTTCTGATGGTAGTATATTACTAAACACAATCTGTTTAATCAATATCCAAAATTTCATGTTTATACATAAAAAGATTTTGAAGATAGACTAATTCAAACTTTGAAGTTTTTGGTTACTTTTCGACGCGTTTAAAAGGTACAGGACCCCTTAATAATTGAAAATGAATACGGCCCTTTGAAATATTATTTTCATTTTAATGTTATATGCGTGAAAAAATAATTATCAGCTCATAATGTAAATAGAATATTTAAATAAAAAATACATTAATAAAAAATACATTATAATACTAGGTAAAATTATGTTTAAAATTAGACAATAATTTTTTGGGAATTTTTCAACTGTATGCAACATAATCACGTAACAGAGAATGTCACTTTAACGAATTTTTCAGTTTAAAAAATATAATTTTATTAGAAAAATAAATAAATTTTTTATATTATAAATATTCTTAATTTAACGAATTTTTCAAATTAACGAATTTATCTCTTAAGTCTTAAAAAGAATGCTCATTTATGTTTAACGAAGCTCAGTTCACTAGAATGTAACAATATTTATCGGAAAGCTAGAATTAAAAAAAAAAAATATTTTATTATTTTCACAATTCCTTGATATTTAAAATTTCAGCGTATCTGAAAGCTATCATTCCTGGGATGGTGTGAAATTACTTCTGTATCAGAATCTTTAAAATTAAGAACCTCTTCGTTTACATTCACACGTAATAACGTTTTTTTTTTTTTTTTTTTTTTTTTTTTTTTCCCTTATAGATTTTCCTGTTTCTTTTTGCAATTTTTTAAAGCTATGAAATCCAACGAATTGATATTTGGAGCAGTTCCTGAACTTCGAATTAAACAGCTACCTTATTAATGAATTTTTAATTTACAGCAATTCACGTTTAGCTTTAGATTTCCTTTTTTTCTGTTTTTATTCGTAAAGTGCAGTAAGTGAAAGAAATTTTCTATTACGTACCATTTAAAAGAAAAGGACACAATTTTGAAACTCTCTGAAAGATCTAATGTTTGCACAAACAGGAAACCAATTCAATTTGTAGGCAGTCAGGTGATTTATGAAAATATATATAATAGTTTTAACGATGTAAGTCAAATCAAATGACCATTTCAGGAAATGTTACACCCTAAGGTCAAAGGTGTGTCACAAACCGTGAAAATAGAAAATTAGAAGCGAGTTCTGGTTGGATGGTTCGTTTTCGTGATGGCACAGTATGCTATAAAAACAAGTGAAAATAAAGAGAAGGAAATGGGGCAAAAAAGTGTCGATGAGTCGTGAAAATAATTTCAATTTCGATTAAATTGATTTTGTATTTAGTTTGACAAAGAAGAAGTCGCATCATAACAATGGAAGTCTTAAAATATAAATTGAAGGAAAAATCTAAAGCACGAATTTCGGTTCTATTCTGTTCTAATGTTCTCTTTTGGGAAATATGAAAGTTTTAAAATTGTGAAAAAATATTCTATAACTTTGGTCAAATAATGGTGCAGTATATTTAGTTACAGCAAATTTACCTAGCATTAAAGTCGAATAGTGACCATCTAAAGCTAGTATACTTTTATATTGAAGCCTGGATATCAAGGATTTTTTTTTTTAATAAAAAAATGCCAAATTTATTTTCGGGTACCGACTAATAGAAATGATTTTATCAAAGTTAAAATATGAGGTTACTGGAACGACGAATATGCTGCTGGCAATTTACATGAAATAGGTTGCCTGGAACATGTATCCTGTACCGAAATTAGAAATTGCTAGAGAAATTACGATCTTCAACATTTGAAAAATGAAACATAAAAGACTGCAGAAAATTGTACTTATTGCATTGAATTTTCTTCTGATCTCTTGCCCACAGCTACAGAATGTTTTCAATTGTATCATCCATTGATGATTGCATTTAATGGATGGATGAGTCAACACATGGCTTGACCTAACTAAAAAAAATGCATTGTTGAAGTTTTAATAAAAGAAGAGTCATGCAAACGACAGTGGATGTGAAGATGGTAAAATTAGAACTAAATTGTATTTTACGAACAAAATAAGATTTTTCGAACATATAAACATTTAAAAGAATTTATCTCAGCAAAAAAGGGCGGAATTTTATACATTGTTCAGTAATATATAAGATATTGTTTATTGTTTTGAAAAAAAAAAATGTCAAATTTAGAAAGGGGAAAATTTTGAACTTTTTTAACAAAAATAATAAAAAAATATTATTATTATTATTAAAAGTTACATTAAAGTACATACACCGATGTGCTGTTTTAATATGTCATATATATTATATTGTTATGACTAAAACTTTGAAATTTAAAAAATTAAATATTTTTTTTGACAAATATGTTCGCAATAATGTACTATATTTTCTTTTTAGACATGTTTGAAAATAATTAATGGAACTTTAGTAATAAGACATAGTCCTATATAACATGTATGCAAAATAGTTTATTTTTTTTTTAAATCCGCAATATTTGAATTCAAATTACCGATTTTTTTCTGTATAAGGAACTTAATTGGTGGTCCCTGGAAATTCGCTGTAACGAGATTTTACTATATAATTTTAAGTAATTTTCCAATTAATTCTCTGCTGTGAAATTACGCTCGAAATTATTGAATATATAATACGTGTATTATGGCATTGCTAACAAAGCGTAGAACAAATAATGTGAAAAATACCCAAGCTGGGAATCGAACCCGGAACCCTTGGAATAGCGCTCCAAGTGCTCTACCATTTAAACTACAAGGACGATGCCCAGCTTTGATGTCTGTGTACTCAGGAAAACTATTCCACCTTGTGATTCAGTTGGAGCCTTATCAAGATATGTGGGAAATGCTAAGCTGGGCATCGTTCTCGTTGCTTAGAGAATTTGGAGCGCTATTCCAACGGTTCCGCGTTTTATTACTGACTTGGACATTTTTCACATTGTTGGTTCTACGCTTCGTTAGCAATGAGATAATTCACGTTATATATTCGAGATTTTACTGTTTAATAAATTTAAAGAGGAATAAATATAATAAATTATAATATTAGTTAAATATAATATGCTTAATAAATTCTAATATTAATTAAATATAATATTCTTAGAAGGAAATTTACGATCTCTTGATCACTATACTGTTACCTAAGTAAAAAAGAAAAAAAAAATGTATGGACTCTGAAAAGTGTGTTTTTTGTTTTCCCGCCACATTAACATCTGTCACACTCATTGCCGACTACCCTTCAACTATGTCCGACAGCTTGTTAGCGTATCTCTCTTAACTGTGCTTAACATTCTTTTTTAACTCATTTTTTATATTTATTTTACTTTATTTTATCTTTTATTAATCAGTAAGATTCTTACTATTTAAATTAATAATACCACTTTTCTCTAAAAGTATTTTTTCTTTATCTCTAATACCTTTATTTTTATTAAAATTTTATTGTAGTTTTTAAAACTACAGTTAGACTTTTAAACCCCAATGGCTCATTCATTATAAGACAATCATCCATAGACTGGGCGTAAAGTTGCTGTCAACTTGGAAGCCCCTCAAAGTGCAAACACTGTTAAGCCACTGTTAAAAGGAAATTTAAAAACTCAACTTTTAACAGTGCAACAACTTTTCAAAATTATTGCACTTTCCTATGTATTCATAAGAATTTTTAAATTTTTTTAATCACTTACAGTAAAGAAAATTTTAACAATTGATTTAATACCGCGGATGAGTTAAACGCATAACAAATAACAAAAAACAACGAATTACTTCCTTATACTAGAAATTCTTCAATATATCATTTTTCCAAATGTAGAAGATAAGATTAAATTTATAGTTTTATTATATGATAGCAAATTCAACTTTAAAACGTAAACATAATGTATTCTCCTATAGAGGAAATATTGGAGAACAAATAATCCAAAACAAACTTAGACAGTCCTTAATTACGCACTGCAGATCTCTTACGTTCGAAACATACTGTACGCCATTGCATAGTCTTTCTAGTACTTTAAATTGCGCTCTCATAATATGAAAGGGAGTAAACCATGCGGAAAGGAAATATTTCATGTTGAGTGTTATAAATTTATCTCAAAGAAAGGAGAAATGGTGTAAACACTAGGAAACTATGTAGCAAGTTATGCTTCACATGTATCAAATTCAAAGAAAGCTCTGTGCTCTGAGGAAAATATATTTTCAGAATTTATCTTCAAAACAAAAAGAGTATGCTTTATAATTTTAAGGAGATTTTCCCTAGAATGTTATTTTGTTCAGTAAAACAATAACATACTGCATATATATGCGTTACATTTTTGTAAATAGAAGAACTTTCATCATAAAAATATTAAAAAAAAATATTATTATATTTTTCATTAAATATAAATAAGTTTGGTTATTTCGACGATAAAAGTTGCCTGGCACAAAATTGTTTTACATTTAGGAAGTATTTTCAAATTTGATTTAAGGGGTCTTGTACCTTTTAAACGCGACGGAATTTAACGAAAAACTTCTAAGTTTGAATTAGTCGATCTTCAAAACCTTTTCATGTATAAACATGAAATTTTGGGTATTGATTAAACAGATTGTGCTTTGTAATATGCTACCATTAAAATTTATTAACCCTTTACAGAATTTGTGTATTGTTGAAATCAAAATAGCTCTTTTTTTTACCCCATAAGTCATTGCGCGCATGATATCTTGAGACAGTATGTATGGATTGTCATAAAATTTGGTAAATATACTAAACAAATATGTGTGTTTAAAATGATCTACTTTTAAGTATTTACAATGGTAATAATTTTAGTTATGACTATTTTTATTCATTAAAAATACAAAATTTTTATTTTTTTTTTACGAAAATATTTTTTTATATAGTTAATGAAATAATTTTAGCCTAAGAGTAGATCATTTTAAACACACATATATTTTTAGCATATTTACCAAATTTCATGCCAATCCATACATACTTTCTCAAGATATCATGCGCGCAATGACTTATAGGGTAAAAAAAACAGCTAATTTGATTTCAACAATACACAAATTCTGTAAAGGGTAAATAAATTTCTAATGATAGCATGTTACAAAGCATAATCTGTTTAATCAATATCCAAAATTTCATGTTTATACATAAAAAGGCTTTGAAGATAGACTAATTCAAACTTTGAAGTTTTTCGTTCATTTTCGACGCGTTTAAAAGGTACAAGACCCCTTAATGCTTTAAATTGTATTTTCAAAACAAAACTTTATGCTTTGTAAGTTCACAATTCTTGGTAAATAGATTTCACGAATTTTATTTTAGGAAAAAAAATATTTAAAATCATAGACTAGCGAAATATTTCACTTACTCTGCATTATATAATTGTAAAAAAAATCACTCTGCGTTATATAATTGTAAAAAAATCAACCATAGCCAAGTTTGAATCATAAGAAAATTAAAAATTCAAACAGCAGCATGTAATTACATAAATTATAAATTTTAATTTATTTGTATTTATTACAATTTTTTTTATAGGCACAGACACCGAAAAGTATTTTGTAGTTGAAAACTGACCCAGAAAGAAGGTTTTTCGTTCGTGATTAAGTGTGTATAATATCCAATACGAACGGACGTACAGTAAAATCTAATTTATGGGTGAACAAATAATCTGCACATGTATTGTTTTCTTTTTTTTTTTCCATATGAGATGTATATGTTAAAAAAATCATCATATTAAATTAAAAATAATGAATATATATATATATATATTTAAATAACACTACTTTTTCTTTAAATATATTAAAATAATTAAAATTTTAATTTAAAATATGGTGAATACTTTAATTATGTCTTATATGTATAAACATAAGCAAAATAAGCATACTTCACAAGCGAAAAAAACATAATGTAGAAAGTGTTTCGAAAACAGAAATTCTATTCGTTTAAATACGCACACACAAATTATACATGCTAAATTAAACAAATATCTCCAAATTCTTTCATCAGTCTTAAAATAGTAATGTATTTAAAGGATTTTCCCAATATTCAACCCGGAAATAATGAAAACCAATCATTATTACGGAATATGAAATGATCTTTGATTGCAAATTGCAACCTCTTTAAATTATAAATTATGAACAGTTTACTATCTTTGGGTTATACATTTTAAGAGGAATAATCAATTCTATAAAAGAAAAAAACCCAGTTCAAACTGAAATTTATCACTTTGCAACTATATGAAGGGGAGACAGAAGATAATATAACATGTAAATTTATTCAGATCTTTTATTAAAACATTAGGGATTTTTTTACGCATTTTCATATTTACGTTAGTAACAAAAATATTTGGCAAATAAAATATCCATATTCCGTGTGTACCATAAAATTGCAGATTTAATTATAAACATATAGATTAATTTGGTTAATGTATGAGCAATTTTGTATTGGACAAAATACTTTTAACTATTTAAATTGAGTTGTTAATCTTACTCTACATAATGCTTTTTCCGTAACAATACCACTAGTTTTTACAAACATTTGAATTTCGAAATCCGAAGACTTTTTTAATTTAATCATTGCAAAATATATTTAAATAACGTACAGATGGAACACTTACATATATTTTATATTTAACTATGATATTTCGAACGAAGGATTAAAATAATATCATATTTGAATGCTTTAGATACTCCATCTCATGAAAATAAAGAGGTACAGTCGTGGAAAAAAAAGTAAACACCCCTACTAACTCCTTAACAAATTAACGTAGAAGAAAGTTATTGGTGCTGAACGATTGGTAATAAAGTCTACTTTTAAATGATGTATATAAAATTTGCTTAGGGGGGCATCTACATATTAAAACGAACCATAATTGTGTTTTTTTTCAAGAGCAACACACAGATCTGACAACATAAATGAACTCTACACCCTTCAATTAGCCTAAAAACAAATTTTTCAGAAATTCGTACCATAAGCTTCCGAGAAAATAATTATTTTAAAATGAGCGTATTTTAAGGGATGTATCCAAATTGAAGTTCGGTACACGATTGTTAACCAAGAGAGCCCACTTCTTGATCAAGGCAACTTAAGCACCACTCAAGATTTCAAAATATCTACTCACTTCTATTATAGACGGCCCCTCAAACCATCATTTTACCGTTTTTTAAGCATAATTTGAAAACTATTTGGAAGATAAATGTGAAAATTTGGATTTCGATAAACCAGGACTTAATAAATTTAAATCCATCAAAAAAATTGCAGATTGCAATTCATAATTTTTTATATTAATTTCATAATTCATAATTCATATCATAAAATTATAAAAATTGCAAATTCAGCGTATTTATGTTTGGGAACATTAGTATTATTGCTACACAAAAAATTAGCGCGTTAGAAGCATAATTTCAGGAGATATCAATAATAAGATGAAAATGTAATTTAGAAGCACGAAATTTTGAATGTTTATAATTCAAAAACTTGTCATTCGAATGACTTAAAATTTCGTGTCTCGGGATAGTTTGAACCGAAGTTTTGAAATATATCGTTAAAATTGGGTATTGCGATTGAAAAAAAATAGGTTTGGGTTCTTTTTAATATGTAGGTGGCGGCCTAAGCAAATTTTATATGCATCATTTAAAAGTAGACTTTATTTCCAATCGTTCTGTACCAGTAACTTCCGTCTACGACAATTTGTTGAAGAGTTAGTAGGGCGTGTTTAACTTTTTTTTTTTCCACGACTGTACATAGATGTTCTTTCGTTATACATTTCATGTTACCATGTTTTCTATTTTATCCATTAAGAGGACCGTTGAGGTTTATCTCAGCACAAATCGACCCCAAAACCGACATTTATTTTTATGCGTATTATTATCTTCCAATTTGAACTACTTTATTCGTGGAAACCCTCATGCAGATGCAATTATTTTACGCAAAGTTACAAGTGCCTTCGTTTTGTGCATAAACAATTTTTTGGCCTTTTAAAGTACTTTAAATCTGTTTTGTCTCAATACTGACGTTTCAGCTTTTTTTTTTTCATTTTAAATACTCCTTACTATTTAATATTTGATCAAAATTCATGAAACTGATAAGGAAGAATCTTGATATTGCTTAAAAAGAAACTGTGTATGTATTTTTAAATTCGACTTCATTAAAACAGTTAAATTTGATTTTTAACTTATTATAAGGCAGAATTTTGATGAAAATCATTATGGAATTCGGAAAAAATATCTCTAAAAATATAATTATTTCAAGGATTAAACAATCGATACACAGATTTGTTTGTAATAGAGTTTTACGTGATTAAAATCCAAAATCGAGGAAATATCTACAAAAATTAAGACAAAGGAGCATTTAAAAATTTTAATTTTTTTTAAAAGATCTTAAAATTATAATAAGATTGGAAATTTATTTTAAGGTGTTCTATATACTTATGGTGAAGTGTATATTTGCACAAAATTTGAAATCTCTCTTATGAAAACTAAAAGAAATTTTTTTAAACGTCCACCATTCCCTTAACATGCAGTTAAGTGATAAGTTATATTTTAATGTATGTTACATTTAATAATTAATTGTAAAGTTGAAAATCCATGTAAATAAAAAATTCAAGAACTGTATAAGATCTTTTTTTAATATACCTTATTGAAAATAACTAAAATCAAAAACGTCTAAAGTTTTTTTTTTCTTTCTTTATTTCCAATCTAAGAAACGTCTTGTCAATAACTAGAATTTTTTTTTTCTTTTTGCTGAACGACAGAATTTCAGGAGCAATATGTTCCGTCTTTTACAAGATAATTCCATTTTTTATTAAAAAAATACACTTACTAAAATAAATCTTGATCTTGTATATATTTTATTTCTTCTAAAGTTTAATATATATTTGAAGAAAAGAAATGTAATAAAACTCATGCTATTAATTTTTCAGCTTTTAGACTTCTTTCGTTCGATTTTTCCTTATATTTTGCTGACTATATCAGGATTATTTCATTTATTTTTTTTAGACAAATATAGATACATATCAGTTCACCCCATTATTTCATGGTATCTAGCGATGTTCTTAAAAAACTTTGCTGATATATGAATAATCCCTGTTCTACGCTCCATTTAACCAAATGAAATGAAATGTGTTATATACATGGTGTCATCGAATTCATATGCCAAACTGTAGCGGAAGATAACGTACACATAAAGAAACAATATTGGTATGGCAATGTGGGGTCAGAAATGAAAAGATTTGACGGAAATCAAGAAATGCGGAGAGAATGAAAACGAGCGTTTTATTCACACTGGTATCACGTCAGTGTTTCTCATGGGTATATTTTTGTTTATAATATAGATGCCTCGCGTTCATTCATAGATGAAAGTAATTATCTTTCCAAAAGAAAAAATAAATATATTTTTGATATTTTATGTTTATCTTTTCAAATCTATTAGTTTTCGAAAACAATTTGAAATTTCTATATTTGTGATTTAAAAAAAAAATTACAAACATTTCACTAAACCATTTTAAAATGCTCAAGAACGAATAACCGTATTTTTTAAATATTTTAAATTTCGTTATGGAATATTAATTGTGCTCCTCATTATATAGCAGCATTTGTTTTTAATTATACTTGAAAATGCTTTTTAGAAACATACATAAAATTCATTACATTTAGATACACTTTTTAAACTAATTGCATTTGAAAGACATTTTTTAAAATTAATTGCATTTGAAAGAATTTTTTTTATTAATTACATTTGAAAGGACATATTTAAAATTAATTAAATTTGAAAGACTTCTTTTTCTAATTCGACTGTATAAAAATTTATTTTGCATGATGTTTAGACATTTACAAAAAATACAGTAAAAGCGAAATTAATTAATTATGCGATGCAACTGTCACTATGACATCAGCGTTACTAACGGACATATTTTCGCATTATAATATAGATGGATCGTGTTCTTTTATAGTTGAAAACATTTATCAATTGATATTTAAATCTGCTCCATAAGATTTACCTAGTTAATTCAACGACAAACATTTACATACGCATAATGTAATTGTCATAAATTCCAATCGTACTCTGAATTAAATATTCCAAAAGAATAAATAAATATATATTTAATGTTTTGTGTTTCGCTTTTCTAAGTCATTTATTTTCGAATTAATTTCAAATATATGCACTTCTTATTGAGCGAATTTAATAGTCTATAAGTGATACATTTAAAAATGTTCAAGAACAATTGAAAACAAGGAGCAATGTTTTTTAAAGCATTGTTTAACAGTTTATAACATTTTTCACATAATTTTATGGACATTCGTTAGTATATAAATATTAATGATCTACTAAGATGTATTAATGTAGGTATCATGGTGAAATAGGGATGAACATTTAAAATGAATGCATAAAATTAAATATTATAAAATAAAATAAAGTAAATGAGGAAATCGTTACTGCATTGTATATTTTGAGTTTACCTGGAAACTTATTATTACTATTACTATTATTATTATTATTATTATTATTATTACTATTATTATTTTATTAGCCGACTTTGGCGACCAGTTTGGTTTCCGTTACATGTGTGTTAAGCATTGTACCATGTTACCTTTATCCAAAATTTAATTTACTTTCTCAGTAATTCGCCAAATCAGAAGTTTCTAGTAGAGAAATCAAGAACTCCATATTTTTATGGGTACTACTTGGTTATCCCGTCGACCAAAAATATATCGCCAAACTATAAGATTAAATATCAATAATGGTTGATCGTAAATGTCATATTCGCTTGTTTTTAAGCAAGTTACACGTGTTTACGTCATTAAGTTAATTTTATTTCGACGTTTTATTTGTATTTTTATCACTGTTATACTAATTTACTTGTTCTTTCGCTATTTAAAATAAAAATTATGTCAATTTGTATAATTTGGCGATTTATATAATTTGGCGATTTATATAATTTGGCGAAATTGGTCGACGGTATAACTAAGTAGTACCTTTTTATGCTAGCCAGGCGCAAGTGATAAATCATCAAACATTGTCTTTTCAATCGCATTTTTTCATATTTCATTAAATTAATCTAAAACATAATAATTTCACTCATTTTATTTAAAATACATAATTTTAATTTGAAATTCGTGACTTTCACTTTTTCTTTCCCTTTTTTAAGAAAAAGAAAAGAAAAATAATAAATAATACCAAAAACCATGACTTTTAATTTCAATATCAAAGCATTGTTTTAATTTACCACGCGAAAAATAAAAAATGTGAAAAATGTTCACCTGGCATATAAAAAGTGAAGCGGTCAGCCCGGAATTATTGATGGCAGTCACATGACTTATGCTATTATTATAGAGATTATTGTTGTTGTTGTTGTTGAAATTATTATTATTGCAAATACATTTCGGTATTGTTTTTCTTTTTAAAAGTACTTTATGGGATTTTTATTATATAAATTACTTTTCTAGTAACAAATAGTATTTAAAACATTTATGGATTTATATTTATATATACATATAATTTATGTTTAAAATCCAATATTTATAAAAAAAAAATTATATTATGCTTATATATCTAAAGTTGACTTTTCATTTGAACTGATTATATATAATCATGTTGGTGGTCTATTTCCTCTCTAATTTAGAATTTGAAATAATAATCAAAAGAAAATGATGCAGCTTTATCACAGGTTATCCTGGCAATGTAATTGTGATAATAAATATTATTTTGAAATTTTATTAACTTTCAATATTTTAGAAATTATCTTAATAAGTCCATGTTATTAGTTTAAATCTCACGAGAATTTATTAAGAATAAACATTTTAATTTTCGAGTTTTAATTTTTAATACAAGGAATACAGTTTTACAAGAATATAACTCATCAAAAATCTTCAAAAAATGCCTACCAATTTAATCTCAATAGGTGTAATATAAAATGAAAGATTGAAATCATTTTCTGAAAAAAAAAAAAAAAAAAAAAAAAAAAAACTAGTGTCGGTATAAATCATTGTTTAATGAGTGGCAAGTACAAATATTCCTACGTAAAATAGCTTTCCTGAAATAAAAAATTATCAATTATGTTATGCAAATATTGTTTTGCAATATCAAATGATAAATGCATGTTATATATTTATTTTAGTGTTTGCTAATTAAGTATTATTAGAACAAACATTACATCTAAAAATTGTATGCTGAGTCAATATTATGTATGGAATAAATATATAAGATAACTAAATATTTTATATAATGTAAACTTCGAAACCTATTATCATTTTTACTTTTCATTTAAGCATGTTGTCGAGCCTTTGAAATCACAATTTACAAGATTTTAATGTTGCTCTAATGCAGTTATCGACTTTTGTTAAAAATGGGTATAAAAAAACTTATTTATGTGTAGAAATATAAAAAAAGACAGTTATATATCTTAAAGCAAAAAGCAATTATAAGAAATGAATTAGATAAAATAATAAAAAAAGGATGAATATGGCGACACAAATATTATAAGCAAAAAAAAACTTAAAAAGTTATTTAAAAGTGGATAAAATATGACTACGGTTAATCAGTGTATATAATATATTTTAAAGTCCATAATTAAAATCACATAAACTATTTACAAGAATAAAATACAATTATATTCCTACAGTTTCGGACAATAAAACGTGACTATTCCCAGGGAAATTATTATGGAGTGACCAACACGGTACAATGTCTTCATTACACAATTTAAAAAAATGTTCTGTTGAAAATTGAGTGATGTAGATATTGTATCGTGTTGGGTTCTCCTTAATATTTTCCCTGTGGATGGACAAGTTTTATTGTCCGAAACTGTAGGAATATAATTGAATTTTATTATTGAAAGTAGTTTATTTGATTTTAATTATGAATTTTAAAATATATTATATACACTGATTAGACTTTATCATATTTTATTAGTATAAAGACTATGTAATAAGTCTTTGCAAAATTATTTAAAAGTTTTAGGAAAATGATAGCCCATCAAAATTCTTTGTTAAGATCAATTAAAATTATGTTTAATCTTAATCAAATAAGCTTAGTTCTATGTATTTTTTATTATCCGCAAACTCAATTTTTGAGTATTTAGTACTTTATTTTAATACCAAAGGATAATTAAACAATAAAGTATATGAAGAAAATCTCACCTTAACAAAGATTTTAATACTTTCATATACATTTAAAATTTCATTTTAAATCACTATCTTCAATTATTGAATAAAATGTTCATCAGACCTGAAACTTATTTTACGGTTGAGCTATATTTATCCCTGTATAATTGCCGAAATCTTTATGGTGCGAAGCATAAAGTATAATTGTTTGTCGAAGCTTAGGAAATCACTAAAAATATCTTGAAAATTAATCATTAAATGTCGGTTAATCAGAGGAGGACATTTAATTTAAAAATTTAAATTTTTATTAGAAACTTAACTAAAACGCATTAAAATTGAAAGACAGAGTATGTTACTATTCTAAGAATAAAAATTAATTTATAAGCTTTCTTAATCAAATTTAATCGTGAAAAAGATTATTTTGCTGCGATATACATACCAACAGTTTTTATATGAATTAACTTAGACGATATGGTATACCATGACATAAAAATGAAACTATTTAGTGATCTTCATTAATTATACGCTGGCAATAAAACAGAAAATTAATTTTTAGAGTATACTCATGTTAAATTGACATTTTTAATAATAATCATTTTTGAAATAAATTGAATTAGCAACTAAGTTTTTGCTTATTCTAAAAATACGTCGTTACAAAATACTATGGTTTTTGAAAACCAGTATTTTCTAATAGTAACATTTACATTATTTAATGAAACTAGTTGGATGTGCCAATCCCAAAACTTTCTTCTATCTTATACATCTTAATATTTCAAAACCTAGTTACACATGTTAATACTTCAATATTATTAGTTCAATACTATACCAACTTTGATTTTCATCTTAAATTTCTGCTCAAGTCAATTAAACGGACTAAAAATGAGTTAATCTATATCATGATATTTGTTAAAATTATTAATTTTTCCTTATTCTGTCGTTATCAGCTGTTTGCGAATAGCCGGCATACCAGGAAGCGAGTTCCCGCCGCTGCATGAGCCGCCGATGCACAATAGAACTACGAAAAATCAAGAAAAGTATACAAAAATCGCTAGCACGGAGCCCCTTTACCGCGCAATATTTCCAAATTCAAGGAGAACCTGTTGGCCAAAGCCAAAAACAAGCACAAACATTTTGGTTCAATTGTATGCATAATTTTATACGCTGTTCGATGGTACAATAATGAAAATGGCACAGAGATCGGAATTATAGCGCCCCCAACTTTCGGAATTTTTTCAAGTTCAGGGAGGACTTGTTTGCCATAGCCAGAAACATGCACAAAAAATTTGATTCAATTATATGGATAACTTCATACACTTTTCGATGGTACAATAATGAAAATGGTACATACATCGCAATTATAGTGCCCCCTTCCGGCAGAATTTTTCCAAATTCAGGGAGGAACTTCGTGACATGACCAAAAATAAACACATAAAATTTGGTTCAATTCTATGCATAACTTCATACACTTTTCGGCGGTACAATATTCAAAATGGCACAAAAACTGTACAAAAATCGCTATTACAGCGCCCTCTACGAGCGATTTTTTTACAAATTAAGGGAGGACCTCCTTGCCATAGCCAAGAACTTGAAATTTTTTTTTTGGTTCAATTCTATGCATAACTTCATACACTTTTCGATGGTGCAATATTCAAAATCGCACAAAAATCGCTATTACAGCGCCCCCTAACGGCGAATTTTTTGCAAATTCATGGAGGACCTGCTTGCCATATCCAAAAACTTAAAATAAAAATTTGGTTTAATTCTATGCATAACGTCATACACTTTTGGACGGTACAATATTCAAAATCGCACAAAAATCGCTATTACAGCGCCACCTACCGGCGAATTTTTTCCAAATTCAGGGAGGACCTGCTTGCCATAGCCAAAAAACTTAAAATAAAAATTTGGTTTAATTCTATGCATAACTTCATACACTTTTGGACGGTACAATATTCAAAATCGCACAAAAATCGCTATTACAGCGCCTCCTACCGGCGAATTTTTTTAAAATTCAGGGAGGACCTGCTTGCCATAGCCAAAAACTTAAAATAAAAATTTGGTTCAATTCTATGCATAACTTCATACACTTTTCGATGGTACAATATTCAAAATCGCACAAAAAACGCATTTACAGCGCCCCCTACCGGCGAATTTTTTCCAAATTCAGGGAGGACCTGCTTGTCATAGCCAAAAACTTAAACTAAAAATTTGGTTCAATTCTATGCATAACTCCATACACTTTTGGATGGTACAATATTCAAAATCGCACAAAAATTGTTATATCAGCGCCCCCTACCGGCGAATTTTTTCCAAATTCCGGGAGGACCTGCTTGCCATAGCCAAAAACGTATAATAAAATTTTGGTTTAATTCTATACATAACTTCATACACTTTTTGATGGTACAATGGCGACAGACAGACGGACAGACGGACAGACGGACAGACGGACGGACGGACAGACGGACGGACGGACGGACGGACACACAGACAGACAGACATTTTCTATAAACATGTTTTTTGGAATCTCTGACCCCTAAAACATGCAAATCCGTCGAAAACCGGAAGTCGAAAAAAATTTCGATTACAATACTTTCTTCTATTGAAGATAGAAGAAAGTAAAAATATGCGAGTAGGAAAGAGCAAGATTATAATTAGAGAATAGTGGTAATCCATAATGTTTGTCACATATTTTCTTCTATATATAAAAAAAGTAACTATTTGGAACTGAACCAGACGATTTGGAAATGAACCAATGAAAATCTCCGTAGTTACCGTCTCATTGGTATTTACTAAGTTGTTTCTAATAATTGAATGCATAGAAAATAAGGGATTGCGAAGCGATCCAGAATGGAAACGCTAAACAATTACGGCTGGGGTTGGCTAAAAATTAGGATTTGCTTCGCGATAACGCGGGTGATTGATGAGCGTAGCGAGCCGAGGGGATAGAGCCCCGCTAGTATTGTTAAAATTAGTTTACAATCCAATTTTGTCCATACAAAATATACTTATTTTCAATAATTTCGAATTGTTGATAAATTATTATAAATATAGAGCGATAAATATGTGAAGGACTTCTGATCCGTTTCGTTATTGTTTTTATCTTGGCTTTAAAATGTAATTTAAAATTATATAATGTGAGTAAAACAAACCACAAGTCTCCAGCAAATCTTATAATTGACACCACATGACATGAAGCTAAAAGAGCAAACTATACTTCGTATTTCTATAAATTACTGTATCCACATCGTCATAATAATAGGAATAAATAAAAAAAAAAAGAATCTGAATAACAGGTACTTATAGCATAAATTAAGTAGGCACCGTAACAATTTCTTCGTGCTAAATTGATTAATTACCAGCTATGTTCTCTAGGTTGTTAGTTGCAGAGAATAGTTACCCTCAAAAGGGATAAATAGATTCTGCATTGACGTTTCAATATTTGATACAAAACACATGGGTGAAAATGAGAAAAAATAATAAAGATTTTATTAGAAAGAGTGTTACATACACACACAAATACAAAAAAAAAACTGCATTTTACAACAAAGTGTTCTGGCACCCGCTCTGCCAACATAGTTTCTGTAAAATTTGCAAGCTGGTGTCTTTAAGAAGTCTGTAAATTTGCTCAAATCTAAGAAAATCGCGTTTTTATTGGCTCCGTTGAGCAGGTTACAGAAAGATATCTATTTTTACTTTCATTGTTGCTTGAATTTGCTTTCACAGCATCGGTGTTTGAATTCGATTTCACAGCATTGGTGCTTGAAAAATGACAAAATAAAGAGCTTGAAAAATCACGGTTTTTTACAAAGAAAGCTGCTGGCACCTCGGCTGCCAAAATACTGCTGTAAAACTTACAGCTGCTGTCTTAAAGGGTTCTGTAAAATTTCTCAATTATAGGGAAATTCGCGTTATTATTGGCTGCGAGGTGTACATGGCAGAGAAAAAAAATCGAATTTTTCTTCCCTTTTTACTTGAATTTGATTTCACAGAATCTGTGCTTGAATTTGATTTCACAGAATCGGTGCTTGAATTCCATTTAACAGCATCGGTGCTTGAATTCCATTTAACAGCATCGGTGCTTGAAAAATCAGATCATAAAGTGCAGGAAAAATCCAAAAATGATTTTGCTGTGTAAGGTGGTATTCTTATGTGAAAGGAATTCCCAACTCACACACATAAAAATACAGGAGAGAAAAAGAAGATGTACGAAAATATATGTAGAACAACGATAAAATTTGAGACATCAAAGAATAATATGATGTGGCAGATGACTTAAAATCATGCTAAACGAAGAATGGATCATAATATCAATAATAAACAATGACTGAAAGGTTCAGAAAATTATTTGTTACTGTTAGAAAGATAATAAAGCAACAAATCGAAAAAATGCTTTTGAATTAACATAAGTAAGAAGTACGAATTGCCACAGAAACAATTTAGTTTAAACCGTTATACAGTGGGTGTAATAATAAACATTGATGTATAAAGAGAGGTATTTAAAAACACTAATGAAATTAGAAATTTTCAAAAATGTATATTTAAGTAGTTGGGAGAGAATTTTCTTTAAGTTTTCGCACAAAATTTTATCATAATTTCCATAAATATATAGATTTTCTAAAACGTTTAATTATTTTACGTGTATTGAGGATAGTTTCAGTATAGGAAAATTGTAAAGACATGTTTGGTTTGCCATGGAAGCCTTCAAACATCAGTTCTAAACAGTTCCAATTACATAACACATTTTTGTGGCACAGGTAACCTTTTAGAGAAATGACACGTAGCCCTATAATATAAAATACAATTATTAAAGTAGATATTGTAAACCTCAGATGTAAGATACGTTTGGATAAAAATTTAAGCAGAAAGAAAATGAACTGTATTAGTAGATTTAAAGATAGATACATTCAAAATTGAAACGTTTTAAGACTTTCCCTCATATATACGTTAAATCTTAAGAGAATAGAGGAAAAACACTGTACAATTATATATAAATTACATTTATATATCACATAGGGCATTGCCGAATTCAACCGACAAATTCAGAGGGGCGATAGTAGTGATCAAGAGGAACAAAATTTGCAATTTAACATGGTGTTGAAAACAAACTATTTAATCAAAAATACGGAGTGTTCCGCCGTAACTCAACTTGAATTGCCAGTGCTAAGTTTCAGAAATCTGAAGTATGTAATAATGAAACTTTTAAGGGTTCTTAGGGCTCTCAAAGCTTTAAAAGTTTCGAAATTTAATTTTTTTTAGATGTTAAACTTCTATCGTTTTTGAACCTTTTGATATAATTGTTTCCTTGAAATTCCAATTAGAACAGAAGTTACGGCTTTTAGAATTATAGCTGAAGCGGCAACTTTGAATAGCGGAAACTTTAAAGTCATTTTTCTCCAAATGACGTTTTTGGTAATAACGCGCACGGTATCTCAAAAACTTCTGATTTTTTTTTATTGAAATTTTTTAAACATATGTTTCATGTTAGTCTATATAAACGGAACATAAAATACCCTTTTTATTGTTCAAAAAAATATTTTTAAGGGGATTATACTGTTGAAATTTTCTAAATTTTGCATTAGCTAAATACATATTTGTATTAAAAATATAAAAATGCTTTAAATGCAAATTTATTTAGGTTGAGGTAATTGCTATAAACTGAAGTATACATAGGTACCAATTTTTTTTTTCTAGTTGCAAAATCTCTTTTGTAATCGTGCGCGTAATCTGTTACGCCGATTTTCTGCTCGTCAAATGTCTGGCAATTTGGATCCCCCTGTAAATTCTAATTCTCCATCTTGTAATTGTTAAATACGTGAAACGAAAGAACATACTTATATCTTTCATCCCAACAAAAATTGTGTTTAAAAATCAGACACATTTAAAGATATTAAATGTTGAAAATGTTTTTTTTTTTCACTTTTTAAATCTTAAAAATCCTGAGACCCCTTAATAAACATGCTAACTTTTGTTGTAAATGTGACAACAAGAAAATAAGTGGTAGAAATTTGAATTATATGCGCAACAGTATGCACTTGATTCTTCAGATTTTGGACTGAGATTAATAGTTCATACGGTATCACCGATTGCGTGTTCACCACTTGAACTTTTTTGTGATGTTATCACATTTCGTTCGAAACTATGTATATATTGTTATATTTCCATTCCAATGTTTTTATTTTTCTTGAAATTATCACAGTCAACCCGTGTGCAGTTACGGTGAAACACCCTGTATTTTTGATTAAAAAAGTTGTTTGCGACCCCATGTTCTATGGTAATTTTTTATCAGCTCGATGCGTACTGTCAGATCTCTGAATTTGTCGGTCGAATTGGGCAACACCCTATATAGTTATTATACATTGTTTTAATATATATATACAGGGTGTCCCTAAACTCATGGTACATACGCTAGGGGGTGATAGAACACATCAAGACGAGTAATAGTAAATAGGAAACCAAGGGTCCCAAACGTATTCCGTAGGAGACAGGCGCCTTTAAAGTTTAGGGTCCAAAATTTCAAATGATTATAAAATACGGAAAAATTGGTCGATTCTTTTGCGGTTTTCACTAAAACTATTCTTTATGTCAGTCTATTCTTGAAAATAAATTTTAAAGATACAGTTCAAAAAATGCCGATAGAGGGCGCTTTCGACTTTGGAGTAACCAACAACTATTTTTTACCATTATTTTTTGTATATCATTACATGCTTTCAAAAGCTTACACTTTAACTTAAATTTTGAGCTCAAAATCTGAATCGTTGGGAGTGGTTAAGTAGCGCAAACTGAACTGTGTTCAGGAGTTAAAATTTAAAATGATTATAAAAAACGGAAAAGTATGTCGATTCGTTTGCGGTTTCTTTCTATTCTTTATGTCAGTATTGTCTCGAAAATAAATTTTAAAGATAAAGTTATAAAAATACCTATAGACGGCGCTTTAGACTTTGGAGTAACGAACAACTATTTTTTACCCTTATTTTTTGCATCTCACAACATGCTTTCAAAAGTTTAGACTTAAAATTAAATTTTGAGCTCAAAATCTGAATCATTGGGAATGGTTAAGTAGCGTATATTGAACTGTGTTCAGGAGGGGGGTTCAAATTTCAACACATGGACACAATTCAGTTTGCACTACTTAACCACTCCCAACGATTCAGATTTTGAGCTCAAAATTTAAGTCTAAACTTTTGAAACCACGTAATGAGATACGAAAAATAACGGTAAAAATAGTTGTTCGTTACTCCAAAGTCTAAAGCGCCCTCTATCGGTATTTCTTTTACTTTATCTTTAAAATTTATTTTTGAAGACAATACTGACATAAAGAATAGTTTTAGTGAAAACCGCAAACGAATCGACTAATTTTTCCGTTTTTTATAATCATTTGAAATTTTAACTCCTGAACACAGTTCAGTTTGTGCTACTTAACCACTCCCAACGATTCAGATTTTGAGGTCAAAATTTAAGTTTAAGTCTAATCTTTTGAAAGCATGTAATGAGATACAAAAAATAACGTTAAAAAAAAAAAATAGTTGTTGCTTACTCCAAAGTCTAGAGCGCCCTCTACCGGCATTTTTATAACTTTCTCTTTAAAACTTTTTTTTTTAAGAAAATACTAATTTAAAGAATGATTTTAGCGAAAACCGCAAATAAATCGACCCATTTTTCCCGTTTTTATCATCATTTCCAGTTTGGGACCCTTCTTTACAAGACTAATAATTCGTCAAAAAGGGGGGATTAAATTATTTAAAAATTTATATAATCTTATGCATAAAGAAGAGCTTTTTTCAATGACGAAAATTATAAACGATGGTAATAAACACCATAAAAATTATATTGATACGCGTCAAAATTATGCGATAACGCAGTTCCTGCTTGAAACAAATTGCTTAAAAAAAGGCGTACATTCTGTAAAAATTCCAAACTTCTTTTTGAAAAATTTCTTAAGAAAAATGTAAAGAATATATTTATTCATAATTTCTTGCTATAATTAACTTATTAGTTTAAAAAAGCTATTCTAAGAAGAAAAATAGTAAAAATATGAATGACAAATTTACCCTTAATCTTAAGAAGTAAATTCTTCATGGCTACCAATCAAAAGCAAAGAGATTTTTTTAAGTGGACAGTGGACATCCAAAATCATGAAATTCAACTAAAAGGTAATTTTTTTTCTTTTTAGAGCATTATTCAATTTTGTTGCGTCTTGGCAGAGATATAAGCTTTTATTTATGTAAAAACTGCATATATTTATATAGATTTTTTTACTTAAAATGCTCAATTCTCAAAATTGAAAATTTCGCATATTTCTAACTTTTGAAACGTTCATGCGCATTCCTAGTTAGCAGATTATTTAAAAATTTATATTGTATATTTTATAGCGATACTAAACAAAAGTTTGCATAAAAAGTTGCATTTCTGGGATATTTTAGGGTTGACATTTATATGCATATAAAATATACAGGGTGTCCAATCTCAATGGTATCCAAACGCTAATTCCTATACCGTTAGTCATAGCCATATATTTCCAATTACAAAAATGGTTTAAATGGGCTAAAGAAATATTTTAAAAGCGGTTTGGGATAATAAAATTATTTCTTAAAAATTAAGAAATTTAGATTTTTATATGCCCCCCCCCCCCCAAAGTCCTATATATTATATGTAGTAAAATTTTCCTATTACACTGAGAAGTAAGACCAAAAAAAGTCCCGTAAAAATAACACTAAAACTGACCTGGTTATGAAACTTTAAAAATGCATGATTTATGCCACTTTTTTTTAATTGGAACACACATGAGTTCGACGATGCTTTGAGAGGACATATACAAAGTGCTGAAAGTAATCGAAGAACTTATTTCATGTGTATCTGCACTTTGAAAAAAATCGTACTAGAATTAAGACTGAGTTAACTTTTTCTAAGTTTCAGATTGTCTAAAATATCTGTATTTTAACAAATGTTTTATTTTGTAAGGATTTGAGACTGTTTCTTTTCATGATTTCGTTTAACAAAATGCATGTTTTTTTATAATTTTTTATGTTACTTCAATGATCGTATGTACGTTTTTCCAGTTCAAATTTTGTACTCGAACTTTAACTCCGTTTCAAATATTCGATCGAGATAAAATTTTCCATACATTTATGACAATCTAATATTATTATGATTTTCGGTGGTTACCATTTATACTTATTTTACAGTAGAACACAAAAAAAATCGGATATATTACGGCGAAGAAGTTTAAGAAAAAGATTTAGATTAGATAACCCAAGCCTGCGGTGCCTGTGGTTTTTAACTGTTATGTATTTTTTAACACTGAATTCGAAAATTTCCTTAATTTTTAACCATCATATCAGTATTTCTCGCAAATCTTAAACTGTCAAAGTTACGAAATAACAAAGATTGGATACGATAAAATAGAGGAGATGGCTGTGATTTTTTTTTACTTTTGATAATTGATTTTTATGTACATTTTAGCACTGAATCCGAAAGTTACTTTAATTTTTAACCATCACGTTTTTGTAAATCGTAAATGTCAGAATTAAAATATAACGAAAATCTGATACTTTAAAACAGATGCAATTTTTTTTATTTAATTCAATTTGATTTAATTCAATAATTTATTCAATTTTTCGGCTTATAGTGGGATTCTTACAGATAAACAGCTGAGAGGTCCAATGAGGTGGGGGAAGAGGATCAATTTTAACTATGAACTTTTTAACTTTGAAATTTAGAATTTGAGAAAATCGTGACCTGAACGTTAACTATTTGTGTGCCAATCCCAAAACTCTCCCCTATCTCATATATTTTAATATTTCAAAATGTTGTTACCAATGTCAATATTTCATTTTTATTAGTTCAATACTATATCAACTTTGACTTTCATCTTAAATTCTTCTTCAGTCAATTAATCGGAGTAAAAACGAGTTAATCTCGATCATGATATTTATTAAAATCAATAGTTTTTCATCATTCTGTTGTACATCAACTGTTCGTGCATAGTCGGCTTATCAGGATGGGAATTTATTGTCGATTCACCAGCCGCCGGTGCATAATAGAATTACAGAAAATTAAGAAAATTACTCAAAAACAGCTATTATAATGCCCCCTTTTAGCTGAATATTTCCAAATTCAGGGGGGACCTTCTTGCCATGGCCAAAAACATACACAAAACATTTTGTTCAATTCTATGCATAACTTCATACACTTTTCGATGGTAAAATATTCAAAACGGCACAAACAGCTGACAAAAATTGCTTACAGCGCCCCGTACCTCCGGATTTTTCAAATATTAAGAAATGACCTGATTGCCATAGCCAAAAACTTAAGAAAAATTGGTTCAATTCTATGCATAACTTAATACTCTTTTCGATGGTACGATATTCAAAATGCCACAAAAATTCCACAAAATTCGCTATTACAGCGCTCCCTACCGACATATTTTTTTCTAAATTAAGGGAGGACCTGCTTGCCATAACTAAAAACTTAAAAAAAAAATGGTTCAATTCTATGTATAACTTTATAAACCTTTTGATGGTACAATTGCGACATACGGACACACGGACATACGGACATACGGACAGACAGACAATTTTTAGATGTGTTTTTTTTTAATCTCTGACTCCAAAGACGTGTAAATCCGTCCAAAATCGAAAGTCGAAAAAAATTTCGATTACAATACTTTCTTCTATTGAAGATAGAAGAAAGTAAAAATGAAGCTCATTTTCGGATTCAGCGTAAAAAAAATGCATAAAAATCAATTATCAGGAGTTAAAAACATACCAATCACATATATTTTAGTATCAAATCTACGCTATGTTTTTCTTTTTACCCGACTGCCAAGAAGGCTTATGGGTATGTGGATTTTTTTATACCCTTGAAACATCCGAACGGCTGGACGGATTTTAATGAAAGAGCTCTCTATATTATTCGTCTTAAACGTCCGATGGTTCTAGGTTATGTTTATTTTTTTGGCGGCCGTAAAATACAAAATGGCGGCACAGACAAAAAAAAAAAAAATTGCGCACCATATTGAGTGGCATGTTATTGGATAGGTTTTTCAAATTGAAGACGATGTTTCATTGACTATTTTACAGCCAGAAGCTACGTTTAAATATTACAAAACCTGAAATCTCTAGCTTTAATGCAACTCTAACCTTCCTAGACATTTATAGGCCTCATCAAAACAGTGTTTATAGATAGGAACTAACAATTAAACACAACTTAAAGTCACCAATACTATTAAATAAAAAAAATAGGTAAGCAATAACAAGTCATCAATAACAAGTAAATAAAAAAATAGGTAAGTAATAATAAAAAAAATAGTTTCACATTGATGAGAAATTATTAGTTAGTTCGGCAGTCGTTTTTTTCTATTTTTAAATTTAATATTTACTTGCTTTAACTTTAAATTTAAGATTTCAAAAAAAAAAAAAAAACTGTACGTGATGGCAAAAAACGAAAATAAAGTTAGGACTCAGCGGTGCAAAATACATAAGAATCAATTATCAAAATTTCAAAAACATGACATAACCCATCTTTTGCAGGCTAGTGTAATTTAATAACATTTTAAAATAGGTATCATTTTGTTATTAATTTAGGCTGTTAATTCTCATCATTTTATTTAACAAAAATTCTGTTTTTTTTTCTTGTTATATGTTTATTACAAATTGTATATTTTGCATTAATATGTCAAAGTGATTAAAGATATCAAATTTATATTGCAATGTTAATTTTACTCTCAACCATTTTTTAATATACCAGACAAAATTTTATTTCAACTAAATTTGTGAATGACCCCTAATTTGCGATAAAAAGTATGGCCCAACTTTAAACAGCTATTACTCGGTCAATTTTAATCATAGAATAACGGGGCTTTTTTTATCTTACTTGACTAAGTAACAGGCAAATTTTACTAAATATAACTTACAGGACCGGGGACCGTATAAAAATTTTAATTTCGTAATGCTTTTATTGACTCAAATCGCTTTTAAAATATTTCTTTACCTCATTCAAAACATTTTTGTAATTGGAACTATATATGTCTATGACTAACGGTTTAGGAATTAGACACTAGACACCTTTGAGAGTGGACACCCTGTATAGGTACATTTTTAGAAAAAACAAAAAACAAAAAAATAAATAAAGCATAATTATAAATTTAAAAAAAATTCTGCTTATACATTCAACAAATTTTTAGAATTCATTCCGACTTCTATTGTAATATATAAAATGTTCATGAGACATTTTGAAATACGACAATTATTCATTATTTTAAAAATTTAAATAGTGAACAATTTAATTTTTTTTATTTTATCACCAAAATTTGTATATAACTATTTAAGCTTGCCATTAAAAAGGTCTTTCAATATTCAAATGAATCCATTGAAAAGTGAAATATTTGTTTTTTAATGTCTACTGTCCCCTTATGTAATTTATTTGAATTAAAATCGATAAAAATAATATTTAATGTTCATTTTAAAAATATTTAAACAAATACATTTATGTATTGTATATTTATCATATAGTGTTATGTAATATTTATATCTATACTCCTATACAGCACTAAAAATTCCTCAAAAATTGAATGTTAATTTATTTTAAAATTTATATAATGTTGATGCGGTGTATATAATTTTGAATCTCCATTATGAATCTTCATTTTGCTCTTCATTGTGAATAAAGAAGAGTTTTCTGAAATGACGAAAATTATAAAACAAATAAATAAATCACCATAAAAATTTATTAAATAATGCGATAATGTAGTTCCTGCTTCAAACTAATTGTTTAAAAAAAGGCACACATTTCGTAGAAATTCCAAAACATCTTTTTGAAATTTTCTTTAAAAAAGGCAGAGAATTAATTTATTCATAATTTCTTGTTATAATTAACTTATCGGTTTTAAAAAGCTATTCTAAAAAAAAAATAATAATAATAATAATAATATGAATGGAAACTGTATCTTTAATCTTAAGTAGTAAATTCTTCATGGTTATTAATCAACAGCACATATATTTTTTTTGAAGAGACATGTAATTTATTTTAATCAAATTCGATAAAAATAATATTCACTGTTCTTTTTTCAAAAATTTACATTTTTGTGTTCACCAAAAAATTTATCCCAAAACATTTTTTTTTTTTTTAGATATGTTGCATTAAATATATTTTAATGTGTATAAAATTCCCAAAGAAATTATTATGTTTATTTGAATAACTGCTGTAATAGTTTATAGCGAAACATTTTATTTTAGATTAGCTTAAATACGAAATTATTATATATATATACACATGCTGGTTTTGTTAGGAAAAACAAAAACTATTCCTGTTCATTATCATTATTGTTATCATTTTAGTTTTTATTATTGTTTAGTTTTTATTCTTTTAATGTGTGTTTATGTGTCTGCTGTTTTGCTTATTTGAAATTCTGGAAATAAAATATACATAATGCATTAATATAAGTTTATAAGAACATTGTGATATTTCATTCTATTTTTTAGAATTTAAATATTCCTTACAACATAAAATTTTATAAAAATGTATTATTGAAAATTAATTTTCGTATTTAATCAGTACTTTCAGAGATGCCAAATTGTTTAAAAATTTTGTTTCGGAAAGTAATTTTAAAAAGCATTACTTAAAAAAAAAAAATACTTAAAATCTGTTTTATAAGAATTAAAGTTCAATAATTTAAACAATAAGGATAACAATTCAGTTATTGAAAGTTCATTTCTCGTATATGACACGAATTTTCCAATAAGGAAAACTGAATTAAAAATTAAATTTAATATATAGCTAAAAACTAAACTGGTTTTAAAATTTAAATATCAAGTGTTTACATATGTGTTTGGATTGTATCGCTTTAATATTCAAATTAAAAGAAATTCATATCCAGAGGATTTTTACAATCTTTCATTAATTTCTACCTCGTTTTCAGGGTCGTTCGAAATTATATAGCGTGTAGTCGTCGTCTGGCCCGTCTGTCTGTCTGTCCGCATATAGAAGCGCATAAACTACCCAACCGAATAATTTCAAATTTAATATATATAATCTGTACAGAATTTTGTCATTTAAAATTTTATGAAAATCGAATCAAATATTAAAAAGGAATTAACAAAATTTTTTTTCTATTCTATTAAATCCTACCATACATAATTAATTCATCGATGTCCCATGAAAGTTAATGACTCTAGGTTTCCATGGTGATGATGTAGTATTTAAGGTGGAGTCTTTTGCATTACTGAATTCAATAAATGCAATCGTAATAAATTTTGTATCCATGCATTTTTGCGTAAGAGTGCAACTGCTATTGCACCAAGGTCTGAATATTTATAAAACTCGTTATAGTACTAACGTACCTCATTTCCCACGTTTGGCGTGCAATTTCCGACTTGTTTCATGTAAAGATGAATTCGGTATTATAATTTTCACTTAATTTCTGATATGATCGATTTATAAAATATATTTTCGCAGGTCTTTCTGATGACAATATAACATTTTAATAGTTTTAGAAATTAATTATAAATTAATACACTAATGTTAAGGCACTTTTTGGTTAGCTGGCCCCTTGTGATAAATATCAAAATAACCTGCGAAAATAGTACAATTGTATATGAGTTGAAACAACAATGAATGTCACTATGCGCCAAAATATGCCAAATTGCTGTAAAACTGCAACAATGATAACATTTAAATGCTAAAATGCACGAACAAAATCGAAGATTAATATAAAATAAATCGCATCTATTAATGCAAATGAAACATATAAAAGCGAAAAAATAAAATTATCATTCAAAAAAAAAAAAAAATAAATAAATAAATAAATAAAATAAGTAAAACACATGATTTACCCCTTGTTGTTATATTTTTAACTTTTTATAAAAACTTTTTTACGAGATGCATTTGAGAAAAAATCTTTTTTTCCTTTGCTTACATTCACACATTGTTTATAATATCGTATCTATTTTTTTTATTTCTTTTCTTTTAACCTTTAGCATTTAATGTTGAGGTTTCCAATTTTTTACTTTCCTTCATAAATTGTGTTGTGAAAGAATAAAAAAGTCACCACTAAGTCACTACTTGCGTAATAGATATACAGTGAAAAAAGGTTAAGATATAAAATTATTATTCAAACTTAAAATTAAAGTAATAAAAAACAGCATTTGAATCTTGTTGTTATATTTTTATCGTTGTATAGAAACTTGCTTACCTCTACATATTGTTTATAAAAAATTAATCGTGCCTATTTTTTATATCTCTCTTTTCTGAACATGTAACGTTTAAAGTTGAAGTTTACAATTTTTTCATCTTTCCTTCATAATTTTTATTCGTAAATCACAAACGACATAGTGGATACGACGCCTGTGTATTTGAGTAATTTTTTCCACTTACATACTTAGTATATTTTTTAATAAATTTTATGTATATTACCTTTATGATATTGATGGAGATTGCAGTAAGAGACAATAGCATTATATTTGTTATTTATCTTTTAAAATGTTTAGTGTTTAATGTTTAATGTTTAAGTGTATAATGTTTAAAATATCTAAAATTTAAAATGAAAACACTACAGAGATATTTGCCGCTTATGTTTGTATGTCACTATAATCCAACTGTGCTTTTTGAGTTTTAGGAGGGCTTCAGTAGAGTTTTCTATGGACAATATAAAATGAAATATCTTATTAGTCAGTTATTTCACTTTCTCATAAGGAATTAAAAATGAGTAATTTTTGTTAGGCGTTATATCTGTCATTTTATTCAAAGAGCTTAGTAGACTACGAGGGTGGTTCAATAACTATTGTCCGAGTGTGTACCTGAAGCAGTTCTGTGATAGATTTCTGACAGTGAATGAGACGTGACTACATCACTATGATCTCCTGTCTAAGTGCCTGTAGCCACGTCTCATTCACTGACACCCCCACCAAACCCCACCCCTTTCAAGCTAGGTACGACCTCTCTCAACAAAAAAAAAAAAAAAAAAAAAAAAAAAAAAAAATGTTAATATAGCAACTACAGTTTGAAATTGAGCATTTAAGCATCTAAGTCATTAGGATTCCATATTCCACATCAACCATCGCATTACAAATATTTTATACGCACTCCGGACAATAATTATTGAACCACCCTCGTAAAAGTAGAATTAAAATTTTCTAAATCGGTTTTCTGTAGACACTGTGAGACAGTTTCTGATTTTTTTTTCTTTTTACAAATTATCGACCTAATGTATATCAATTTAACATAAAAAAATATATATATATTTTTTAAATTGCAACTCAATGCACTGTCACACATTAAATGTATGTAACATTTATATAAATCAATAATTAGAAAGTTCATAAAATATTGATGGCCTCTTGTCTAAAGTTTACACATAAATACTAAATAAAAATCAATTCGTAAAAGAAAAATAATAATAGCGATTAAATATTCACATAATTTTGTTTTGTTGAATTAAAGTCTTTAAGAACACGTTTTAAATATATTTAGTACTATTTCATAGTATATATACTTTTAAACATAACTAGAAAGTTATCTTTGTAATATGGGATTTCTGGGAAGAAAAAAATTTGCCTTTTTTAAAGTCCACTTTTTTTCTCGTTTTTGAAGGATTTCATGGCAGCGGTTGGACGTTTCTTGTCTTTCAAATCTTACAAATTTAAGTAGAAGAATAAAGAAGATATAAATAAATAAAGAAGAATTAAATAATTTTAAGTTAAATGTATGTAAATTTTATAAAAAATTGTCGCCCAAATGAACTACATCATCAATTTTGTAATTGGAAAAAAAATAAAAATTGCATATTTTCATCACACATATATGTGGCGATTATTACGTAAATTCAAATCAGTCAACTGATATAGAGACAGTTAAAAAAAAATACTGAATGTAAGTTTCGAAGCCATTTATTTCTTGAACAAGAATACTTATTTTATTACAACGCGCCTTTGTGTTACTTGATGTAAATAAATGTAGCCAGATATTATTTTTTCTTACAAAATAATGTGTAGAAATCCATTACGGAAATATAAAAAAAAATATATGAATGTAAAATATTACGAAAAATACTAAAGATAAATATCATTTCTTCAAAAACAAAATAATGATTTACATAATTTTTCTCTACACAAATATTAATCCGTAGATTGTAAAAGTTTTACTGCTATTTAGCCAGTGTTTTTGACAGTAATTCCTGTCTCATTTAATGCCCATATTACACTTAAATTTTCTTATACCCATATTTCAGGCATTATAGTAGCCATCAGTATAGACACTTTTACCACATTTGTTTAACAATAATATATAAAGATTCATGACACTTAATTTTCATTTTAAAAAATCTTTTATCTTTCGTTTTGTACATATTAAAATTGAAAATTATAATTTACATTTCTTTACTTTTCTTAAAAACAAAATCACTCTACAAAAACAGAAATACTGATGGCTACTATAATGCCTGAAATATGGGTATAAGAAAATTTAAGTTTTACTGCTAATTCATAAAAAATGTAATTAATAAAAAAGGAATTTTATAAAGCATAAAATGTGAAATATACAAAGCCACATAGATTACGAATTTTAAGCTTTTTTCAATAATATCAAGTTTAAAATAATTTTTAACTATATTACATTTTTATGTACATTATACTTCACATTTTTATATTAAAGGATTACAATAAGACGGTCAAAAAAATTTTAACTTTAAATTTAAATACTATATATTCAAGAATAAATTAAGAGCAATAAATCATTAGAAATAAAGATAACCATTTTTATAAAATGTAACTTGAAGTGACGCATATTTTTATCAGAGCTTTTATTACTATTACTATTATTATTATTATTATTATTATTATTATTTTGCAGATGAGTGAAACATTAACACTCTTAAAAAAATACATCAATGCAGTAAAGACACAATACTTGCACTGAAATACTGACTACTAAACATATTTACTGACTTAAAATACCGTTAGTGAAATAAAATTACAGTATCGATAATTCATGTTTATTTTTAAAATGTCATAATATGTTTCATTTCGTAGATTTTTACTTAACTTTCCTGCTTTTTTTCACATCCCAAGCCAATATTAATGCTTTATTTATGTTTTTTTTTTTTTTTTTTTTTTTTTTTTTTTTTACATTTCAATTTCGTTTAAGTAGTGAAATAAATATCACACTTATTAATTTATTTTATTTTATGTATATTTTTCATTGTTATGATGACGGCAAAATGCCTGATTGATTTAATTCTCATATTTCCTTTATTTCTCTGTTCATCTAGTTTTGAAAAAAAAAAAAATAACGGCAAGGAATGCTTCATTTTTGTTAATTAGTCAATTAAAATTGTTTATATGTTTCTCCAATGTTTTCTAGGGATTTTTTTTTATCGATGTAAAAAATCTTGTAAGCATTTGTTATAAATGAGAACAGTAAAAGAAGCAGCATTTCATTTCATTTCTGACACGACGTTAGACATTTACAGCATTTTAAAGAGGGAATTTTAAAGATCAATAGCAGTTTCACTTATTTGAACATTGCATCTGAAATAAATAATGTTCATTAAATAAACATGTCATTAAGTTATAAAAGTTAACCCCCTAAAAATGTAATATTATCAAGAGCAAAACTATAACAAGCATCACTTTAAATATCACACAAACAACTATTATTTATTTCGATTAAACTTCTATATTTCTTTATTTGTAACATGTCACATTTTACTTTTACATTATATTACTGTAGCGAATAAAGTGAAGTAAAATCAATTATCTCGTTGTTTCAGCTGCAAGCGGGTTCATAGAAATGGTTGTATAGATGCTGTTGAACTCAATATTATCGGACGGTGTAGAGTGTGCAGAATTTAAAATTTACTAATTTTTCAGAGTGTGAATTCAAAAATTTTAGAAAAACATTAGTCTTATCTAATATGATAAAATCACACTTATCTGTTATCAATAAGTAGCTGAATTGAATTTTTCTTACTAAAAGAGGTATAATTGAAGCACAATGATGTATAAAGCACTTCGTATTTATAACAATATTGTTTCATTGGTGTGTAGAGCGTAGTTAAGGAACCCGGGGATATTGTAATGTCCAAAATACATGTTTATTTTCGAAAGAGTGCGATTTTGCAATTTCTATGGAACTTGTGCAGAAGATATATGAATAAAACTCTTATTTATTGATCTTATTTTGTTAAAATATTTGAATTTAACGTTGTATATATAATAATTTAAAAAACTGCACGCTTGAGTGAGGTATACTAGGTATAAGATTTATCTTATGGAAAACCTAAAAAAAATATATATGTTAGATTTAAACATAAAATGTATCTACTTATTATATATCTGTTTGATTAAAATGTAAAACATATCTGGGGCATTCTCACAACCTTTTGACTTTTGGGGAAAAAAATCTGGCGAAATTAAACTTGCTAAAATAACATTTTAATCTAATAGACGAATGCCTTAATGATTAAAAATAAAGAAAAAAATGGTCAGGAGCGATTTTTTTTTTTTTTATTTAACTGAGGTTTAGGTTAAACTTCCGACTTTAATTTTCCTTACCATTTTACCCCTATAACTTTTTATTTTCTTCTAAATTTTTACTTATAATGAATTTGCATAGTACCCACAGGTCATTCAAATAAGAAATAATACAAATGTAGTACTTTTAATACAGAATTTTTGTATACCATTGTCTTAAAGGGGTGTTAAAGAAGGGACGGTAAGGTAAGAAAAGGGACGAAATGGTAAAAAAAGAGACGGCAAGGATGGAACGGTAAGGAAAATTACCACATATTTTTAGGAAAATCATGTTAAGACTAAGTGATAGCCACAATGTTCATTGATTTTTTGAAACAGTTGTTAACATTGGATTAAATTATTATTATTTTTTTTAATTTACCTCGAAAAGTGCAGGAATAAACCTTGGGGACGGAAAGACTACCAATAAAGCCACGGTGCTTGAAATTGATATTTAAATGCTGATTTATATTCTGCAGAAAATTTCCTGTCAAAGAATTTTAGATATTCTTTTTCTAGCATACTTCTGCATGAGAAATAACTTGAAAAAAATTCTGTCGCTGCATCTGAAGTGATTTGCTGTATAATTTTAGAAGAGGGATGTTAAAAAATCTAAAACCCAAGGACAGAGTTCAAAAAATAATATCAACCCTAAAAATGTGTGCAGGTTAATTTTTAACTACATATTTATATATAAAAAAAAATAGTTCCAGTTTTAGAAAAAAATTACATTGAATTATTTTTATTGAAACAATTTTATCCAGACAGCTCCAAACTTCAAAATTAGCATCAGGGATACGGGACGGTAGATGAGTTTTCCATGTGTTAGGACCCCCAAAATCGTCCAAAACTTATTTATCTCGTTAATATTGCTGTGCAATAATGCAATGGGATGTTCTCAAGTATATGAAATAATAATAATAAAAAAAAAACACAAAAAAGTGTATTAAATAAAAAAATATTATTCAGGGACATGAAAGTTAAAAGATTTTGAGAATGCCCCATCTACTACTATTAATACCTGCTAGTAGCATTTTTACTTGATTAACCATTTGTACTCCTTTGTCGCCTCTGACGCGACATCATCTTTATTTGCAAAATTTGTTTTTGGCACTAGTATTAAGTCTTATTGCGTACTTGAACGAAACTTCTTATAAAAAGTGGTGCAGATTGAATAAAATTTGTGTATGAGACGCCCGAGTCGAAAGTGTTAATATAAGCTAAAGAAGTGAATTTAATTCAGGAAGTTTTAGGAAAAATTTCAAAGTAAGAACTTCAAAACATAATATATAAATCGTATAGTATTATTTAAAAATAATCTTGTACAAATATGTCTAAAAATACTTAACATTTAAATTTTAAGTAAGTAAAGCGTGATGCATAATTTTGTTTTCTATTTTGGAACACGACGGAAAGTGAGCGTTTAAATAAATTATGTATATTGATAAATCTTTCAAAAATTAACCAAAATTAAAAGTTGGAAGTTGCAAAAGTTGGGTTATTTTAAATGAATTTATTTTAATCAGTGTTTGAATCGGGGATCCTGCTGTCTAGTGCGATCCATATCTTAAATTGTTAAAAATATCTAACAATTTTTTTTGCAAATGAAAAAAAAATACGTAAACTTTTTATTATTTAAATGATCTTAAATATTTAAGCACATTGGTTTTCTTTACAGGATAATTACTTCCTAACATTTACATGGATACAAGAAAATATATAGAGGAGACTAGGGAGGGTTGACCCACTTTTTACAAAATGATTTTTTATTTTTTAAATACTGAACGTAGAATAAAGTTTTAAATAACAATTTATTCTATGTACAATAAGTTATCAAAACAAAATTGCTACATAAGTGTAACATACAATAAATGTGAAAAATTATTGATTTTAATCATGAAAAAATAATAAGTCAAGGCTCCCCACATATGGGAGGGTTGACTCACTATATGGAAGGCTTGACCCACTTTGTTTTATATTGCAATATTTGGGAAGAAAAATAAAATCAGTTTAAAAAAAAGCAAAATACCTTTATACTACATGCTTTAATTATTATAAAAAAATATATGATCTTAAAATAACCTGTTAAGACGCAATCGCAAGTCAGAGGAGATAAATTTTGTTTTAAATAGGATCTTATCTGAGCAGGTATAATTGTACGGCAGGGAAAATGAAATTTTAACGTTTAAGGCAGTATTCTGCTAGAGACAGGTTCCGTTTTCATATTGTTTCATGTTATTATGTCCGGATTTAGGAGCACCTCTCCCGCTTTTTTTTTTGTCTCTTTTTCCTACTTTCGTGACACTCCATATGACAATGTCAACTATGTGACAACTCTAGTTGTCCCATATTTTGGCTTCATCTCACTGTAGTCACCTTGGTGAAAATTGTCTACATACCATCGTAAAGTTTTTCGATCGATGCTATTTCTTCTGCAGCTGCATGAGCATTTAACTTATCATTAACATGATTTAAACCTTTAATTCGCAAAGTATTTTCAGTACTAAAATGTTTAAATACATGACTAGTACCGAAATGTACGAACAAATTTATTTGGAAATAACAAAAAGAGTATAATTCACATAAATATTAAATGGAAAAGGTCTTAGCAAAATTCTAGTGCTATTGTGACGTTTTGAAATTAAAATTAATTGGTTTTATAAACATACCATTGCCCCTGAAGGCGTTAAGACTGCTGATTTATCCTTTCTAGTATTCCCTACTTTTTCTATTTACCTATTGTAAGTAATATTTAAATGGAAAAAGTTCTTATCAACTTTCCCATTTTCTAGCATTTTCTCACATCTTTCTTTAGTCAGTTTTAAACATTTTATTTTCCATGACACCATTTTACTACAGCTTTACCGAATAAATTTACATTACTTTATATATATAACCATTAACTTTTCATTATACACAGTGTATAATAAAAAGATTTCCAAAATCATTTGATTAAGGTAGCCTTGATCATCTGGGTCAATCGTCCCTCACATTGACTGGGTGAAGTCTCCCTAAATAGACCTTTTCTATAGAATAGCACATTGTTATATTAAGCCTAACTTACGGTACAATGTTTATGCCTGTAATGAAAGCTCGATATTTCTGCATTTCTTTAAACCTACTTACTTAAATTTCTATGATATAGTTTATCTAAAAAAAGCTTACAAAATATTTCTAAACAACACAACTTTTAGGTTGAAAAGGCCTCACAATTGATTTTTTCCACACCTATTTCGATTATCTCTATGAAATGAAGACTGCTGTTTGAGCATTCTAGTAGCTTTGAGCGAAATCTATTGTAAGATTCTGAAATCCTTTTCAATATGAAAATTGACGGGTGGCCCAAGCCTCCCGTATGGTCAACCGTCCCTAGTTTCCCATACGTGAATGTACATATTGTCTTAATTGCAAAGGAAATTTATCAAATGTATATTTAATTTATTTTACTCATTTAAAATACTGTACGGGGGATGGTGTCATTCATAAGAAAGAAAATGACAATTACAATTTTATAGTGATCAATGTTTCCTCAAGCTATCGTTAAAACTATTTCTAGTATTTGCTATCTATAATGAAAGTGG
Source organism: Maratus speciosus (assembly GCA_963932465.1). Taxonomy (NCBI): domain Eukaryota; kingdom Metazoa; phylum Arthropoda; class Arachnida; order Araneae; family Salticidae; genus Maratus; species Maratus speciosus. Next base: position 535,413,317 of record OZ010786.1, on the reverse strand, counting down.
AATCTCTTGCTAAAATCGCATGTAAACATAGCTATAACGATGTGCGTTACTGTACAACGTTAATGTTTAAGTACTTAATGCCACTTTGTTTAATAACATCCATACAAATTTTAGACATGTTTGTATTTTGGCATAGTTACATATCTACTTGATTAATACAAGCACTAGACTTGGACTCGATTGGGGAATTTCGATATGAATAATAGTAAATATATCTATTGATTTACATTTCCAATTTCGTGATTTCTGAATTGAATTTGCTCATTGTATTGTACTATAACTATGGAAACGGATATCTAAACATTTTTAATTTATTTTCACTAAAAGGGTTAACTAGGAATCACACTTAAAAATATGTGTAAAAACACAAATAAAGTAATTTTTAGTTAGATCTTATATCATCTTAATCATGAATGTTTCTAAAAAACATTTTCTGCTGTTTTCTTTTTAAACACTGTCAGATAATTCAAAATGTAATGCAAAAAGTGGCATTGTTGGGAACTTTTTACTACAGAAAATATAAATGAATTTATAATTTTATTCATACAGAATAGAAATAATTAAAAAGAATTATGAAGAAAGTTAACCTCTCTCTCTCTCTCTCTCTCTCTCTCTCTATATATATATATATATATATATATATATATATAAACACAAGTTGTTAAATTTGTGTCTACCTATAACACAATACTTATGACTGTATTGTTTCATTCTCTGTCAGTTTAGTTTCAAGTTATTATTTTTTTTATCCTTTTGTCAGATAATTAAAGATTTCATTCCAAATGTGATACTTTTTAATGTAATAAATATTAACGAATTAACTAATTTGTTCCTACGGTATAAAAATCGATAATAAATATAAAATAAGTTTAATTTTTCCATTTATAAGCAGAAATAGAATTCGTTAATTCTAGGTTTATATTTTTCAATTTCTACTATTAGTTCACCCTGCATTTATTTATTTATTTATATATATATATCTTGTTACAATTTTCAATCGTTAATAAAATACTTATTATTCATCCTATCAAGTTGAAATAAATTATTTTAAACTGCTACTGGATGAAAATCGATGTTAATACATTTTTTTCAAATATTAATTCATTAATTAAATTTTAATTAATTAATTTTAGTTTTACATGGGAGACAAAATGGCGGCCATTCGTTATTGAAGCATTTAATGCATCTTCATATCTATAAGGGGGGTTACCATAGGGGAGACCCTGTTGTGTCGCCAAATAGCACCAAGTTTGTCGCCAACTATCTCTAATATTTCGCCAAATTCCCATAGGTTTCCATTGTAAACCTACTTGCTTATAGAAAATCAACAAATTGAGATATTTTAATGCAACAAAAACTAACATTAGCCTAAGGGATTATATTAAATTTTTCTTTGATGATCTAAGCAGGAAGTGACTTTAAAAACAAAATTTTTATATTACTCGTTAATGCTATACTTGTGATTGAATTGTTTTATTTTTGCTTATGTTATCTTTGTCCTAAAAAATGCACTTTAATTACAAATAATTTTTTTTAATCATAGTACTTTCTTTCTGCCTACTACATGATTTTCTCTCAGATGTTACAAAATTAACTATTGCTTAAACATTTAACTTTGTTACAGCTGTAAACACAAAACGTTTTATATAATATTATTTTCACGCGACAATTTTTCGTTTTACACCATCTTTATTGGTTAATATCCACATATTTTTAATTGATATGAAAAGGCTTAGTTATAGTGTCCAGATTTTTCAATTGTAAAACAAAATATAAATACATTATCTTAATATTTGTCTAGCAAAGGTCATTTCTACTCTACTGTATAATGCTTATTTTATATTTAAATAATTCATTTGCTATACTACTTTGAAAAATGCTGACTCAACCATTATCTAAGCGTGCAGTGCCAACTTTTTATATTTTGTCTTGGAAATTTATAAGAATTTATTAAAATAGAACTTCCTCCCATGTTACGTTCACCTTTCAAATTATAACTTTTTTTCATATATGCTGAATTTTGGAGACTTGAATGAAACCAAAATATTCCCAAACATAATCATTTAGAATTTTTCAGAAATGTAGACTGTAGAGAAGAAAATGCAATCTAATGAGTTGCAATTTTACATATTTTTGAATTAAATAACTAAAAGAAATAAGTTAATAACATTATATACAATAAAACGGTCTTTGGTATTATTTAAATTTTAGAACCCTATCCCTCCCCACCCCCTCACCACCCCCCCCCCAAAAAAAAAAAAAAAAATAACAAAAAAAATACTACAACAATCTTTATTTTAAATTCCCAAAATAATCACGGTAATAGATAATAATCCAAACTTGAAGGAAACAACAGGCGCGTATTTGTGCAAATGGGCTCAAAAATTATAATGATTATAAAAACCTATTTGAAGAAGAAGTTTTAAAACAAGTAAAAATTATATGATATTCAATAAATAGTTTCCATACAATTCTAGAACATAACACAAATATTTGTAACACATTTTTGCTAACTTAGTAGAGAATTTCAATTAACTTAAAAACTCGCATTCGCAAACTTAAACTTACAGTCATAATTGAAACTGCAAAATAACAGTTTATAATGTCCATTCGGAAAATCTATTAACTTATTACTCAATCGCAGATGAAGAGCATACTAATGTTGTCGTATTTCAAAGAGTAATTTCAGTTGTGAAACTAAGTTAATTGAAGACAAAACATTGATAGGTTTAAAAACTCAAGTATATTAATTTGTAAGATTTACCATCAAAACTATTATAAATCCTCTTTACTTCCAAAGTAGTGATTTTAATTGAATTAATCTGATTAGCTATGGTACTATTGTGCACAAACAGTATGTTTGGAATTACAACCTTTCGTCTGAATTATTAACTGGAACAAACCAGATATTCATGATAGTTAACAAGTAACAATTAAATTTAAAAAATCAAAAAAAAAAAAAAACCCGGCTGCTTAAAAAGCGTACTAATTAATTATTTCTCATCAATGTGAAACTATTTTTTTATATTACTTACCTATTTTTATTATTTACTTGTATTGATTACTTTTAAGTTGTGTTTAATTGTTAGTTCTTATCTATAAACACTGTTTTGATGAGGCCTATAGATGTCTATGAGGGTTAGAGTTGCAGTAAAGCTAGACATCTTATCTACACAACTTCCAGGTTGTATAATATTTAAACGGAGCTTCTGACCGTAAAATAGTCAATGAAACATCGTCTTCATTTTGAAAGACCTATCCAATAATATGCCACTTAATATGGTGCGTAAAAAAAATGTTTCATCTCTACCGCCATCAGTTGTATTTTACCACCGCCATTTTGAATTTATAAAAACGAAACATGGCCTATGACTATTGGATGGTTAAGACGAATCGATAGAAACCTCGTTCATTAAAACCCATCCAGCCTTTGGAATGTTTCGAGGTTATAAAGGAATCCACATACCCAGATACGCGTGAAGCACTTAACCCTTCTTGACAGTCGGGTAAAAAAAAGAGAAATAGGTTCTTTCGTGTTCAACAAACGTTCAAAATATTATGTTACAGAATAAATTAATTAATTAATTAAAAATAAATAAAATAACACTTTTTTACAACGAAATACGTTATGTGCTTTTTACTGTTACGTTTTCGGAGAACTTTTAAATGCAAAGTAGCGCATTTTCATACAAAATTAAATACATTAACCCTTTGTCATTCAACAATTCCGATTTGAAACCTATTTACTCAGACATAAGAATACATTACAATAAGCATGTAAAAAAATGTAGAACAAATATATATATATATATATATATATATAATGCTTTTAAAAGGTGTAAAAGAAACAACCCAGTGCATCAGGCGCAACGCAGCTTCTTATATGCACTAAGTAAATATAGCTCTATAGGTGGGGGTATGGACTTCTCACATGTTCAATGTTTTTAATTGCTTAATGATTTAGTTATATAAGAATTTTTATTTACGTTTTATAAGTTTAAATTGATTCTTTTGATTTTGAATTGGTTGGTTGTTTATGTTTTTAAAGCAGTTTTGTTTCGTTAATATTTTTAAAGTAGTTTTGTTTCGTTGAGTTCTTGGATGTTTAAGTCTATTTGCTGATTTTTATATTTTTGGAGTATGTGGGTTGGCCATATCTTGCGAAACCTCTGAGGATACAATTTCTATTTTTTGTAACTGTTTTTTTCACTCCTCCCACTTTCCGAAGAGCAAGGAGTGGTTTGTTTATTGTTTTTTAGTTATAAATTTTCATTGATTTTTATTGTTGTTTTGCACCCTCTTTTTCATGGTTTTCATAAGTCATTTCTTTTTGATAGAGCTATATATATATATATATATATATATAGACTAAATAGTACTTTTTTCACAGCTGCAATGAACTGCAATAAAATTACATTATTCTCATAAATATTCTCAATTCTCTAATACAAAATTTCAAGTACATGAAATTACCTTTGTTAAAAATCTATATTTAGGCGTCTTCAGAATTTTTAATTTGACAAAATTTACCAAGTTCATTTTAGCAGTAATGAAACGAAACTGTCCAAATGATAAATAAAAATTAATTCGATATAGCCGGCTGTTGGGAACTCTGTTAACATTTCATGTTAACTGATGTGTTGGGATTAGCTGCAATGCAGAAAATAATCTTTATAAATCAAACTCTAAAAGTAAGATTGATTTTTGCATATGTTGCAGATATCGAACACGGTGATACAAAGGTTACAAGCTTATTTATAAATATAAGCAAATATTTCTGACTAACCACTTTTTATACCAATAGCTTTAGAAAATGTAAATATATATATATATATATATACGATAACGTAAGATTATGCTGAATAATAAAACTTTGTATGAATCACTATAAAACAAAGGAATTCGCAAAATGCACTTCAGACTGAAAATTTTAAAAGCCCGTCATCAGTCAATGTAAACACGTGCCCGTAAAGGGACACTGTCGCAAATGATCAGCCTAACAATAAAGAAATGACATAATAAAACACACATACTACAATATAAGTTAAAACACACATACATAACGCCTGCATTCAACAGTTAAAAGTACATATAAATATTATACAGACATACATACAATAAATACAATAATCCCAACAGGAGTGAAAAATTACCCAGAGCCAGGAATCGAACCCGGAACCACTGCATTCCAGGCAGTCGCTCTAACCTCTGAGCTACTCTGGCCGATACCTGGGTCTGCAATTATTCACTAATAAACCAAGTTGGTTATAGATGGCTGGTGACTTCCCCGATTTGGTTTATTAGTGAAAAATGGAATGCAGTGGTCCCGGGTTCGATTCTCTGGATAATTTTTCCCTCCGATTGGGGTTTTTGCATGTATGTCTGTGTAATATTTATATATCCCTTTAATAAAGAGATGACTTTGTCCCCTTATGGATATTTCTTTACATTGGCTGATAACGACCGTGTTAAAATTTTCATTTCGAAACTCGTTTTTGTTTTATAGTGATTTATACAAAGATTTATTATTTAATTGTGATTTATCGCCTTTTTTTTTCTTTGCTCTGTTTTATCATAAGACAATGTTACTCATAATATACTGTATGCATTCCAAGTATTCTACATATGAATAAAAATCAATTAAAATTTTAAACATAACAATAAGAAAAGTTGGAATAAACAGCAAAGATGAAATAACAATACATATAGATAAAAGTTCATAGCTGCCGACCTTTCACTAATCTTCCGTAATATCTGGATTAATTTAAACCAGGTTAACCACTTTCGAACCAGAAAATTTATTTCAATAAAATTCATTTATTTAATTCAATGTTTCTGGGTGGAACATATTTAATTTCATTTCTTAAATTTTTTTTTGGTTCGAAACGTACTAAACCGGGGTCAAATTAACGCAAGTTTTAAGGAAGATTAGTTTGAGGTTGGCACCTATGAAAGTTAATATAGATAAAAGGTTAGATAAAAGTTAATAGGGATAAAATGTTAGATACAAGATAATATAGATGTAAGGTACCTGAATGTCACCTGAAAAGGAATTTTTGATTTTTCTTATTAAAGATTTTTATTTTTTAATTTTTTTTTTTTTAAATCTTAATATAATAAATGCTGTCCGAATTTTAATTAAAGTTTATTCGAAATTCTTAACGTATCCTTTCCTTGTAAACCTGTTGTAGAACTTTTAGAGCTATTTTATGCCTTGTGGTGTTTTTTTTTTAATTTGTGAAAGGAGTCCCGTTTCAGTTTTTTAATCCGATATAATAAATTTTGTTTGTAATTTTAAAGGGTTTTTTTTTTATGTCTTTTTGATATTTGTTTATGAAACGGGCACTTCTGTAGTTTTAATACTGTCGTGATTAAACTTAAAATAATGTTAAATTGATTCCTGTATTTACGTGGGCGATGATCCTGAAATTGGATATAAATATGCGTTAAAATACAAAAATCACAATAATTGACGGTTCATTTAATTCCATATCGAAGTGGCCGTAGCATGTATGGGTTTTCGGTGTTAAATACATTATGATGCCTAAACTTAAGTTCGTTTGAGGGGTCCGGGACACAAAAATCTTCAAAAGTTCTAAAAATATTTTATTGTGTAAAAAAATTCCCGTCTTTTTTTCTGCTTAAAATGAGTCTTGAATCATGTTTCTATCCTTATTAGAACGGAACATATTAGTTTTTTCGTTTTGGTTTCTTTTCAAAATCTAGCTTTCGAGCAATGGTTGTCATGCAAATGACTTCTTGTGAAAATGCGTTTTTCATCATGATGGGATTTTTCACCATTTCTCATATTTAAATCGTTATAACTCAAGAACCGTTAAAGATATATGGTTCAAACTTGAAACGTCTTTTTTAAATTAGTTTACTTTAATTTTGATTCAGAAAATTTGATAAAAAATATACTTTTGAAAATAAGATTTTTTTAAAGTTACATATTTTTTTTTTCGTTTTTACTTTAAATATTTTTATTATTTTTTAATTAATATTTTTAGTAATGCTGAATCTAAATTAAAATTTATATATTTTTGTTTATTTAAATGATAAAAAAATTAAATTCTACAAATAATATTTCGAGTTATAACAATTTTAAATTACCCCAATTTTTTTAAAAAAATTAAATAAAAAAAAAAAATGAGAAATTTTATTATGCGATTTTGTTTACAAATGATATGTTTAAACATCACAAAAAAATTTAAAAATTTAACTCAATAAATAAAAATTATTTAAAAATGTGTCCCGGAACCCCTTAATTAGAGATATGTATAGACCGACCAGTGAAGCTCAACTAATAATCATACATAGTATTTGTTTAGGTATTGTGCAAATATACTAGTCTCTAACGTAAATTGCTTCGTGAAATATTTTGAGAAAATAAATACGATCATGTAAAGAAATTTGCACTCGTGAGAATTTTAATAAGTGAATTGTTTCAACTTTGAAAGATTTATTTTCCAATTTATGATTAATAATAAAAAAAAATAATATAAGCTTTTTGCTTTTTAATGCATTCCAACAACTTTGAAATTGGGTCTGTCTTTTTGCCCGCCTGTCTGCCCGCTGATCTGTCCATTTAACTCACGTAAACAAAACAAAACAAAACAAAACAAAAAAAAAAAATCCGTTTAAATGCGTTATAACGGTTTTATGTATTTTTAAATATTTAGTAACTTGCTTAATTTTTTTTTATTTACATGATAAATAGTATATCTTTAAATAAATAAATAAATAAATAAATAAATAAATATATATGCATACATTATTATTATTATTATTATTATTATTATTATATTTATTTTAATTCAAAGAAAAGCTCTCAACTTTTCATTATCTTAAAGTTATCTTAAATGTTTGGCCAACTTTTCGTTAAAAACATATAAAAACACATAAAAGACTATAAAACACATAAGGTTCCTAATCTTTAAAAATAGTGAATTAATACAACCAGAATTCTAAAAAAAAAACAAAAAAAAAAAAAAAAAGAAAGAAAGAAAAAAAATGAATTTAACAGTACATTATTATATCCTCTCTTACTTTACAATTAATTAGTTTCCTATTTTATCGCATTAAAGATTGCATCATTGCTAAAATACAGCAATTAAAATGTTTATATAAAGTAATCCTCGCTCGCTTTGCTGTAACAATTTCATTTACTAATGGGTTATAATCATGACATTTTGTAATTTTTAAAAGGTTACATAATCATAATTTCGGCAACCAACTACACAAGCAAATATTGTAAAATGATTAATTATACCTGAACAAATGTTTCAAAATTATTTTGGATAATTAAATGTAGAAATTTTTCCCATAATGTACATTTGCGTATTCCAGAAAATTTAATAGTATTCACTGTCATATAAAAATATATCATGTATTTCATGCTATATTTCCCAAATATAATTTCTTATAGGTAGTTGCTATAATTAATTGTGGATATAGTTATTTTTTTATTATTTTTTTTTTTAGACTTTCTCTTTTTACAGTTATTTTGCATTCAATGTTTACTCATTATAATAAACATTTTCTACATTTAGATTGCAATAAGATCGAAAATGGAAACTGTGTTTATCTAAATAAGTATTTATGTATCATAGATATGCATTCTAAGGCATAGAAAATGTGCAATGTTTCTGTGTAAGTGTAAGGAAAAGTAGGAGGGTGGAGGACACACATTATCAGGCTATGGGCTTCTCTTTGGCTTATTGAGGCTTCTTAAATCAAAGTATTAGAATCATAACACGATTTTTTCTATTTATAAGTCTAATATTTTTATCCTGTGATATTTTACAATGACTCGAGTTAAAATAAGTATTTATGTATCATATATATGCATTCTAAGTCATAGAAAATAATGCGATTTTTTGTGAAAGTGTAAGGAAAAATAGGAGGGTGGAGGCCACAAATTATCAGGCTATGGGCTTCTCCTTGGCTTATTCAGGCTGTTTAAATCAAATTATTAGAATCATTACACGTTTTTTTTTTTTCTATTTATAAGTCTAATATTTTTATCCTGTGATATTTTATAATGAGTCGAGTTATAGGTAAATAAATATCCTTGTTAACAATGTTATAAAAATCTTGTGAACGCTCTTTGAACTCGTGAACTCCACACTAATTCAAATTCGCGCCGATCAAATTTCAAAATGTTTGCGTTATTTAAATCATGCTTTAATCTATATATATATATATATGTAAAAGTCAATTGTCTATGGGTAAAGACAGACTTTTCTCCTTGAACATCTACTGCTATTCACACGCGGTTGTAGTGGTTAAATAGCACTTGGTCTTCTGCTGTTAGTAGGGCAGTTTGGTTGCTGTGGGTGGAAGTAGGGGGATTGTAGGGACACTCAAACGTATTCCATTATGTTACGTCCTAAGGGGGGGAAATCGTGTGAGATAGTTTGATAGGTTGTACACTAACACCAAAAGAATTTTTATATGAAAAATATCAATCATGCAATAAAAAAAAAAAAAAAAAGCTTTCAAATTTATTAAAAGCGAAACTTTCACATGATACCGTATTCTATCATTTTTCGATTTACGGCAGCCTTTCTGATCATTTCAGAGCATTAAGCGCGTAGTTCAATCACATATCTCTTATTTTTTTTTTTACATATATTATTTATTTATTTTTCTATAGAGGTAGTTTTAATTTTTATGGAACATTAGACAGAAACAAATGCTGAACGTTTTATATTATTTCAAGGGTAAACTGGTTAATCTTTCGTAATCGAGTTACACGCGATAGAGATAAATTTAAAAATAATTCATGCTCGGCAGTTATTTTTAAAACCATAGACAATCAGGAAACTGGGGAATAGTTTTGGAAGAAATTATATTTTAAAGCCATTTTTTCCTTTTTGGCGATGTGAAAATTTTTAATTGCATATACGTTAAATTTGAGATATAATTTTATATAGTATTCGTCTTTTTTTTATTCATGAAACTTTAATTTTGCTGTAGAAAATTAGATGGGGATAAATGGTATCAATATTTTATTGTTTTATGTGCGAATTGTTTATTATTAATTTGTAATGGCACCAGCACGCGATAGAAATAAATTAAAAAAATTCATGCTCAAAAATTATCTTAAAAACCATAATAACTCAGTCAATTAAGATTTATTTTTCAAACAAATTGCATTTGAAAGTAAATTTTTTTTTCTCTCTATTTAACGTTGTAAAAATTGAAAATCTGCAATATTTAGAAATTAAAAAAATCGCAATAAAAATAAATAAAAGTTAAATTTGATCGTCTGCTGTTGCCATTCGCAAAATGACGTCAACGTTACGCACAGATATGTTTGTCCTTTATAATCTATCTATGCCCTTTATAATCTATCTATTTCTATCAATGTTAGAGAGTTTTGGCATTAAAAACGACCTTTAGTATATTGTATACTCTGCGTATAAAATAAATTTCCACGCAAATAAAACAATCTCTATAATGATAATATAGATAGGGTATAAAAAGTATTGAGTAAGTAGTTTAAGTTCTGATTTATTTTTACTATTACAATATTATGTCTAGCAATATGAAATCAAAATCGTATACCATATGAGTTATGAAAAAAGCATTAAGATTCACGATTATGTCATTGCACCGGTTAATTATAATTCATTAACCTTTGCTCTGGCTAAAATAATATTTTCTTCATATATATTTTTTACTTTATCTATGAAATTTAAATTAATTACAGACAAAATGAAATTAAAAGCAGTATCTTAAGCTTTGTGTACAGTTTTTGCAGATGTAAATCGTGTTGCAAGTACCAGTTTTTGTAAATAAGGTATTTCATTTTTATTTTCTGATTGAATTAGAGTGGTGATTATTAGCTCATTTGTGACTTCTCGATTTTTTTTTCATTTACATTTCAAGTCATTCTTAGAATACATTACAAGTTATATCGGTTAAACTTTTAGATTGGGATGGAATCTCATATGTTTTTCAACGATTAAAACATTTCCATAGCATTATATATACAGTATAGAAAACAGGGGATACATATACATGCTTATAAGTTCAAAATAACTATATTTGCTGTTAAAAACGCTATTGTCAGAAAATTTTTGTGAAAATCCCTATATGTTAAAAAACGAAAATACTGGAAAATGTTTTTAATTAATAGCTAAGGAAAAAAAATTGCAATTTTCGATTACAAGTTCAGTTGTCACTTTATTTAATCTCGTGATGAACTAATACATAAAAATTATATAAAGCGTGATTTTGTTCAGAAAAATAAATGTATTTACGTGAAACAAACTAAAAAAAACTATATATCACAATTATGAGCCGAGAGAACTAAATTAAGCATGATATATATATTTAAACTTGTAACGAAGCATTTGGTGTGATATACATTTTCTACCTACCCAAAATAATATATCAATGAATTATTGTTCCTACAATTTTATTTCTCTTTGGTCTTTTTATGTCTCTTAGGTCTGATGCTTTCATCATTTCTGTCACTTTTCAACATGTTTACTGGTTACAGGCTATAATTGCCGTAATTATTTATTTAAATTTTAAACGCTGACGAATAAATTCTGCATACTTAGGCTTTTAAAACATCAAATTGCTTAAAATGCATCCCGCTTCCAGATATGCAAATTTAGAGAAGACATCTACCATTAATTTTGCACGTTATAGTGTCTTAACTGTTTGGAATGTTTAGTTTCAACTAGTGTAAATATTGCAGCATTTTAAATACATTTAATTTTAATTCATGAGATAAAAACGAACATGGCGTTGAAATATGTTTAATTATATTGATTTCCTTCATTTTATTAAGTTTTCTTGAGATAGTCGGAAAACAAAAACTCAATTTATAAAAGAATAGATAAAAAAATAGAAATATGAAATATATTATTCTGAAAAATATATATATATATATATATATATATATATTAGCCACCATACCATTAACTTTTTGATACATTTAAATATTATATATATTTTAAATATCTTATGTAAAAAATAAATAATAGTTGTTTCCACACAGGGAGCGTTGGCGGTTAATGTCTTATTATTGCAAAATAATTTAGCTAAATGAAACTTAAAACACTGAAGTTTTTCTTGTGCAGTATTTCAAAATATAAATAACGATTTAATAACTTGATTATTTTTAAAAGTTCAAAATGCTTTCCTTCATGCGACGTTGAAAATGTATTTCATGATTTAATTGTACACATTTTTATGAAAATACTCTTTTACTTAAAATCATGATAAAATATATAAAATATCACATGCAACAGCTCACCATACTAAACATTGTGGTGACATCACAAAAAGCCACAAATATAAGAATTTCAGGAAATTGAAAATATGTGTAAACATAAACGTTAATTGCCATATTTTATGAGAAGTATTTCACATTCTGATTTTTACAGTATTAAAGAGGCATGTTTAAGAATATTCATTTTATAGGGAATGTATAATATATGAATATTTTTTGACAAATTCTTTTGTTTTCAAAGTAGAATAACATTTCTTGAAAACTATAGATATATGTTATACTTAAAATGCGGTGATAAAACTAGATCTAAACAAAACTAAGCAACGTAAGCGCTTTATTATACTTTTAATAAAATTCAATATGTCTCCTTTCACTTTAAAGTACGCATTCTATACATAAATGTTTAAAAAACAAATCGATGTCATATCTTTACAATATAACAAATTAATAAAGAGAAACAACGTATAAAGACACAACTATAAATATGTTTAAAAAGCATACAGCTATTTCGAAACTTCTAAGGTTTCATCATCAGTGATTAAAAATCAAAAGTAAAATTAAAACCCTTAGTAAAAAAAAAGGGGGGGGGGGGGCAGGCAGAGAGCCAGAAAGGTGTACCTTACAGCTCTGCGGTCAACAGCGAAATGCAACACACGGCTGACAAACAGCCACGTAGTCGATCCCACGCGCACCCCCCCCCCTTTACTCAGAGTTTTAAATTTACTTTTGATTTTTAAGCATTGATGATGAAAACCTTAAAGGTTTCGAAACAGCTGTATGATTTTTTAAACATATTTATATCTGTGTCTTTATGCGTTGTTTCTCTTTTTTAATATATCGGCAAAAAGTACAATCCTTCCACAATTTTTATGAATATTACAAATTTTCTGACGTTTTTAAGTATGCATGGGTAAAACTAGGCAATATAAATTGATATTAAATATAGATTCAAATTGCTTAGACATACAGGGTGTATCAGCACAGAGGTTACAAATTTTCAGGACGGATAGAATACACCTAGACAATGGGAAATCACATGACAATGCACGGTCGGAAACGCTTTCCGGGCGCGGTAGTGACGAGACAAAACACAAGAAAGGACACGAACAGGGAGAGAAAACATGTTTATTATTCTTAGTGCAAATAATTATATTTATTATATTTAGGACAATGCAAGAAAGTGCTCAGGAACGTCTTGTACGCATCGTGGCAGCTGCTGGGGAAGTCCGAGACACCCCCGGTATTTTCGAGATCTTCCATGCATCACTGCCCTGGGTCGTTATTTTGAACACACCAACTTTGATGACGATCGTTGTCTCTGCAACGGTTTTTTTTTTAGTTTTTTGCTGTACTACGAATAATAATCGTGTTTTCTCCTCTTATTTGTGGCCTGTCTTTCTTGTGTTTGTGTCGTCACTACCACGCCGGGAAAGCGTCCCCGACTATACATTGCTATGAGATTTTTTAATCCACCAGGTGTACTCTATATGTCCTGAAAGTTTGTAACTGCAATGCTGATACAACATGTATACTAATTTATTATAGCCACTGACGTCTGCATATTAACTATCTGTAAAATCTGTAATATATCGGGTTGGCAAGAAAGTAATTTCGGTTTTGTTGTATGAAAAAAAAAACTCATTTTCTTAAGACAAAAAACAAACTTTAATAAATTATATATTTCCCATTTTGTTCAAGGACTTTTGCCATCTTTCTTCCAGCTGCATGATTCCGCGATCATGGAACTTTTGGTCCTTATCAGACAAAAACTGAAACAAGACTATTTAAGATCATCGTCATTTGCGAAATTTTTACCATTCAAAGAATTCGGCAAACTTCAAAATCAATGGTAATTCTCGAATACACGTGTGACGTCACTTCGCAACTAAGTTCTAATAATTACCCACGAGTTACCAAAGATTTGTGGGGCCGGCATTATCGTGGTGGAAGATCAATCCTTTACAATTTGACAGTGCTGGCCGCTTTTCTTTGATTGCTTCATCCAGTTTCATGAGTTGTTGACAGTGAACATCTGAATTAATTGCCTGGTTCCTTGGAAGTAGCTTGAAATACACAACACCTTTGTAAACCCACAATATCCACAGAATGTTCTTTTTTTATGCAATTCAGCTTACGATGTGGTTAGTGCTAGTTAACCAAGCTTGGACCATGATCGTTTTCGAATGATGTTACTGTAGGTGACAAATTTTGCATCACCAATGTTGTTTTTTATCAAGAAATGATCATTTTTGTTGCGCTTAAGATGCATATAGCAAATATTGATTTGTTGTGTTAAGTGAATATGTTTCAATTCATGCGGAACCCAAATATCAAGCTTTTTAATGAGTCCAAGTCGTTTTAAGTAATTTTCTATGGTTGTATGCGATATGTTTAACTTCTCTGCAGTCTTTCGAACATTTATATGACGATCCTCTTTAATTATGAAATTGGTTTGGTCATCACAAACCCTAGTCGTTCGACCAGAACGTTGGTCATCTTTCAGTGAAATATCTCCAGAAAGGAATTTTTTAAACCAATTCTCATACGTGCGCTCTGTTATGCAATAAACACAATAAAATTCTCATATCTCAATGAACCTCTTCAGCTTTTTTTAATTTGCGGAAATAAAAAAAGTAAAGTAAAAGATGTCGAAAATATTTAATTTTGCACTCCATGTTAAAATTGACCCTGAATTAACAGGTGCAAACAAAATCACACTGCATGTGTTTCTAAAGAGACCTCAATGTCACTGCTATCAAATGGCAAAATGCCAAGAACATCACTGGCAGAATTCATTCAAAAAATTTACATAACGCTTTCTTCGTGTGAAAATCAAAATTAATTTTTTGCCAACCCAAAATATTATATTATTAGGTTCGTTCGTAATTGTATAAATGCGTCGCACCGTTCGTCCGTCTTTCGTCGTTCGGTCCGTCTTTCGTCGTTCGGTCCGTCTTTCTGTTCGCATGTAACAGAGCAAAAACTATCCAATCGAATGATCTCAAATTTTAAATATGTAATTATTGAAAACTTTTGTCAACTCATTTCAAATTTTATGAAAATTGAATGTATAGTTTAATTACAGGGACAATCAAACGTTTTCTGTCACATCACGGCCAATGGGAAATTTTTTTTTCAAGTGCATTTTAATGATGTTACAGCCTTTCGAACACAATGAAAATTATATGGATTTATGAAGCTCACTAAAATATACATTCCGTGCAACATGCGGTGCAAAAATATTTATAAAACTAGTTATAGTACGAACGCAACTCGTTTGCTACGTTTGACGTGCAATTTCCAACTTGTTTAACATATGCAAATGTAAAAAAATGTGGTAATTCAGGGTTCAATGAAAATTATTTTCGGATTATTTTTTTATTATATGTGATTGAATTACAAGTTATTGATCCGAAGAATATAAGAAAGTAAAACGAGATAATAAGAAAAAAAATATAGGAAGAATTTTAAACTCATTTTTAAGAATCAGCAAATTTAAAATCTGTGCATAATATATATATATATTTAAAAACAAAACAACAGAATAGTCATTCACATCCACTTGACGTAACGCTATGCTAAGGAACACTTATAATTTCCTTATTAGGAATCAGTTAATTAAAATCTTCTGTTTACATCTGTAAGTAATGAATTTCATAATCTAGATCGATATACGGGAATACTTGAAATTATTTTGTGGTTTCAAGCTAATAAAGTTCACTGGAATACTCTAATTTCCTTCGCATCCAATACATTAAGAATAATGTAGCCCTGAGTTTGAAGCAATCAGTTAAATATCCCGCAAATCGTTCATTTAAAATAGGATAATTGCAAAAGATATGAAATCCAAACTTAATTGAACATAGATAATTATTTCTTTTAAAAAGATGTAAGTAAGTGTATGCATGGGGAATATTTTGTTATAGAAATTAAAAGAACATGCGAATGAAAGAGTATTTAATCCGATTTATTAAACTATTTAAAATTTACTTTCAAACCTTTACCATTCAGTTGAAGAATTTGCTCCGATGCTTTATTACGATTTAAATAATCATTGAAAAATATTATTTCATTGTCTATTTTATAAAACAATTGCACACAAATGTGAACAAAAAATATGCTTGAAGCAATCAAATGATGTATTGTTTGCTTTTACCTAAGGGAATAGTATATACACTGCTCAAAACAATTAGGGGAGCACATGGTTTTAGCGAAATTACGCAAATATTTACACCGATAAGTAACGTAAAATAAAACATCCATAATTTAAAGTGCAGTAGAAAACAGATAAAGAAAACTTCACATGTAAATTAAAGTTTATGACATCAAAAACTAGAAAAAGGAGATAAGTGCAGAAATCGGGATTTTACAGAAACGTCTGTTTCTTTGCCTCAGTTGCAAAATTCAATTACTCAGCTTGCGTTTTGAGAAAAGGTGGCTTGAAAATGTCACAACAACATGATTTACCGCAATCCATGGCTTGGCGTGTTATCGGGACAGTTGAATTTGGAGAAACATAACCAAGTGTAGTGGACGCTGTTGGAGTCTCAAGAAGTGTCCATAAAAGGCTGTGGAATCGATTCCAAGACACATGGAATGGTAGTCATCGACAAGTGCAATGTCGAAAATGTGCTAACACAGAAACTGATGATCGATAGATCTAATTAACAGCTCGTCGAGACGGAACGGACAATGCTACTCAGCTGCAAACACAGTTGTTCTTGGCCACAGGGCGAAGGGTGTCCAGCCAAACAGTCCGAAATATGCTTCATCAAGGTGGTCTCTATGCACGTATCCATTGTATTCCGTTGACCTCAAGCCATGCAGCCCACAGAAGGTGGGGAACTGAACATCAAGTTCGGAGCCAACGTTGTTTGAGTCAAATTCTGTTTACAGACGAGTCCCGATTCGGTCTGGATGTGACATATGATGCGTTTTGGCATGAAGAGAAATAAGCACTCAAAAAAATCCCACATTCGTTCGTGAAAGATCACATTACAGACGAGGTGGGTTGATGCTATTGGCTGGAATCAGCATAGGTGGACGTACGGGCCTGTATATATTTCGGAATGGCACTTTGACGGTTCGAAGTAATACAGACGAGATACTGAGACCTCCTGTCGTATTTTATCTTGCAGTAATTAGTGATTTCTTTTTTTTCATGCATGATAATGCCAGACTTCATACAGTTCGACTTGTGGAAAAAATGCTTGAAGATAAAAACAATATAGCGCATGGAATGACTAGCATGCACTCCTGAACTAAATCCGATCGAGCATGTTTGGGACATACTCAGACGATGAAGTGATGCGAAACCGGGGACTCCTTTTACTGTCCTGGACTTGCAGATTTCAATTCTTGTGCAGTGGAACAGTATTCCCCAAAGTCTTAACGATAACCTCACCGCATCCATTGAAAACAGGTGTGCAGCAGTTTTATCTGTTCGAGAAGACCACACGTCATATTAAAAATCTTGCATCATTTCTAAACAATACTTTTTTTTATCATTTACATGAAACCAAATTGTTGCCCTAAACCACCTTTTCATGTTCTTTTCATCTTTTCAAAGAATAAAAGCTCCCTTACAATTTTTTTGCGTCTTTTTTTTCTGTATTGCGCATTGATACACGTGTACTATCCATTTTATGCCCATACATGGCTGTCTCTTCACTTTTTTGCTTGCTCCCCTAATTTTTTGAGCAGTGTAAATACAAGGTATACAATGAAACACGCCTGTGCGACCACCTCCCAGAACGAGCATTTTTTTCATGGAATGAAATTTATTCCCATAGGCTCAATACTAATTTTACCTCTATTCTTAGACCACCATATTTCAACTCCTTCTATGACCGACCAATTTCTTTGAAGAAAATGAAACAGATTTCGTTTTTACCTGGTCGCTTGAAGACGGTTTTATTAGAATAATAATTCCGGAGAGCGCATTATTCGTCAAACTTCTAAACTAAGATTAGAATTTTCATTTATTCCGGTAACTTTTAAATGTTTAAACCTCTTTGTGACTTTTTAGGCAATGAATTTATCTCTGATGTCAAATTTAGGATGACGGTCAATAAACTCCCCTGACCTATTCTTTCAGGAAACACTCAAATAAATGGATAAATTAATGAAATCGCCATTATTTGTTCCCGTCCAAAAAAATTGTATTTTTATTTAATTAACTTCAAAAGGACTTGGAAATAAAAGTTATAGAAGATAAAACCGTAAAATTAAAGCATACGTCAATGAATTCATTTTTTAAATCTGCAGCAATTAACTTATGTAATTAACTTTTGTTTTGATACTTAAATTTTCATATTTTTTCCTAATGTGAAAATAAAATTTAGTAACATTGTTGCCTTTTTTTCATCAATTAAAATCTAGATTCTAACATGACCTCCATTAAGAGACCACCTCTCGGAGCGACCAATTTTATTCTAACGGAACGTGGTCTCTTTAGGGAGGTTTTACTGTATATTTAAAACTAATATAACAACTGTTTTCGCACACTTTACTATACGAGTAAATATATGACAACAATCATTTGCAACAATCCCGTATATGTTTGAACACAGGGCCATCGCGAAGACTTTTTATTGGTGGGGGAGACGACCTTAATTTGCCAAATCAAATTTTAGTATTTGCCAACCAGTTTTATAATTTTGCCAAGTTACCGCAATTAGAAGATTTAATATAGTTCTTATTTGTAAAAAGTTTAATTATATTTCTATTATATTTGTAATTTTTGGCAAATCTATCACACTGTAAAAAAAATGGTAACTTTCCATGTAAAATCCAGGAACGTTTCGCCTTTTATCAGGTTTTCAGAATAATTTAGCTCTTTCCTGTGAAATTCTGGTTTTCTTATCTGAAACGTTCCTGAACAAAAGTTGGAAACAGCAAAACGCTGCGGCCGCCATTTATTATTTTTTTTTTCCTATAATCCGTTGCTCGCGCGCGAGTGTCGAAAACGAATTCCTTAAATGAATGTAAAAAAATCAATATGGAATGCAAATAAATCAATAGACGACATAATCCTTTACGTCTCTATTGTCAAGATAATTCAGATGAAAATACAATACCTCTGTGACATCACTAAGAGATTATTTCTCGTACTTGTCTGTGAAATCTTTAACGAGCAGACTGTGTAAAAGAAAATACACCTATTATTTGGATCTGCATTAACCAGGGGACAATCAAATATGATTCTCACCTATTTTGATTAATTTAAAGTATGTTTTAGAGTTCTTATCTCTAATTATTCTTGTGAAAGGATTTCTTCAAATGGGCCTTAGATTTTCAGAAATTAGATGCCGAGTTTTAGCATACGTTTCAAATACCCATTAGTTTGCAGCTCTCAACGTGTTTACTGGTGTGGACGCAGAAAGCTTGCACACCACCCGTACGGCCCGGGTTCGATGCTACCTCTTGACTTTTTTTTTTCTTTTTTAATTAATTTTATATTTTAACACTTTATTACAATTTGATTTAAATTTGACATATATTTGACATATATTTGACACTTTGAATTGCTGCAAATTTGAAATTTTTTTTTTATTTTCGGAAAAAATATACAATTACGTTTAGGGTTTTTTTTTCATGAAAATTTATATGTATTTTATCTAACTTGTAAACTAACATAATCACTGGCGAAAATCCAAAATATTTTATGTCTAGATTTTTTTTCTAATTATTATTTACATTTATATGTTTTTATATTTTAAGCAAAGTTCAGAAACAATATATCACATATATATTTACTTTATTGAATTTTAACTGAAAATTTATTTTTTCGTGTAAATTATAAATAATAATTTTGATGTCAATTTCAAAATATTTTTTCATTCTAACAAATAATGATAATAAAGCGAAAATTGTCAACTGGAAATGTAAAAATCGTCTGCGGATCCCGCATGCTGTAAAATGTCAGTAATGTCATAATGAAGGGAACGAACATCCAGAGTGAATTATGTCAGCCAGGTATCGGTCCGGATAGCCTAACAGGTAAGGCATTGGCACGGCACGCCAAGTCTCCAGGTTCGATCCTTGGTCTGGACATTTTTCGCTCTTGTGCTACTCCAACCTTGAATATGTCAGTAATGTTTTGCTGTCAACAGAAATATTCCTGGTATTTCGCAGGAAACTTACTGGCATTTCTGTAGAAAGTTTTTAACATATACAGTAAAGTACCAGTCATTTTCAAGAAATGTTTCTTGGAAATAATGGGCAACTCAGCTGCCCATTTTTTCCCAGGAACGTTGCGGAATTTTTTTTACAGTGCAGAGATAGACAATGTATTATAGTATTTTTTTGAAGTTCTAAACAAATTTTACAACTAAGTTTGTAAATTTGCCACGTGTAACAGCATTCGAGATCATTTTAGGGGTGAGGCTCCCCCCGCCCCCCCTCCTAGAGAGGACCCTGTTTGGACACTTAAAACACAAAATACAACAAATATACAGATTCTAGAAGTCATATTATATAGTTTTCACTTTAATGACTGCACGTATTTGGGATTCGCTTAGGAAGTTTTACTTAACGAAAACTACCGCAAGTATTTTTTGTAGACATGTTAATGTAAGAAAAACAGCACTTCTGCGACACTTCGTGAAATATTTCAACTCAAAATATGGATATTTGGACCAGTCTTTATCGTTATAATTTATATATTTTTTAAAAGTTTGTTATTCCCCCAAAAATTATAATAAACAGAAATCTGTGCTGTTTAAATCAATTTTATAATGAAATCACTATCTTTAATAAACATAACATCCTTATTAATGTGTATAATAAGCAGAATTTAACAGGATATTACGGAAGAAAATTAAATTTTATAATTTCCCTCATATGCATGAGTTAACTTAAAACTCGTTTCTACGTTTTTAAATAAAGAATTTCATAACCAAGATCGAAGTAATTGAAATTAATTCACGGTTACAAGATAATAATGTTAATTTATTTTCTATAATTCTTCGCATCCGATATGTTAACTACGAGTATAATGATGCGCTGAAATTCTCATTATCAGCTAAATATCCCGAAAATTAGTCTTTTAAAATAAGATATTCTTAAAAGATATCGAATTCAGGTTTAATTGGACGTAGAAAAATATTTCTTTTTAAATCATGCAAATATATGTGAGCTCTTGGAGAATAATTCTATGGAAATTTCAAGAATATAATGGATGAATTAATATTTAAACTCATTATTAAAATATTTAGGATTCACTTAATCAGCCTCTATCATTCAATAATGCAATTTTAGAAAATAAGGTATTACGATTAAATAAACACCCAATGTTACATATTAGTTAAAACAAAAAACGGAACAAATATCCACACATAAACCTAACTAGATTATACTCCGCAGGATTATTTATTAAATAAAAACTTCTGATTTTCAATCATACTAAAACTAAAATAAAAGTAATAATTATTTTAACAATTTTGAAATCTTAATCTGACTAAATGTAAAAGAATTTCACGTTTAGAAAAAAAATATATATATATATACTCTTTAATAGTTTCCTAATTTGATTTTTTTCAATGGTGTGATGTTTACCTTACTATCAACTTTAAAGTAGTTGCCACAAAATTTAAGCAACGTTTTTTTTATAGTAGATTATTATGCTTATTTCATATCTACAATCTGTTTCCTTATATCACGACTAATTATTGGGTAAACTGAATTTCTGTGCTTGTATGGTATTGACACATTTTTTATTTAACATGCTTTTTAGGGGAAGGGGGGGGGGGGTATCTCATTTTCAAAATGGTGAACATTGTCAGATTCCTATCATTAAAATAAGCAACAATTCTTGTAATCGAAAAAAAATATAGAAAAATATTTTCTTTTTAGTTTATTTTATATGCATGAGATAACTTAAAACTCATTTCAATGTTTTCAAATTAAGAATTTCATAATATCTATTGATATACTAATAATTTTTTCTTGTTATGAAGTTAATAAAGTTTCAAAATATTCGAACCCCCTTCACGTAATATACAATAACCATAATGTAGCCATAAATGTCTAGCAATCCAGTAGTTAAATGTCTAACATATTGGTCAGTTAAAAAACATAATTTTAAAAGATACCAAATTCTTTCATAATTGAACGTAGAAAACGATTTCTTTTAAAAAGATGCAAATATATGTGGATGCACGGAGAATGTTTGGATATAGAGACTCACAAAATATACCAATGAATAAGCATTTGATACATTTTTCGACGTACTTTGAATTTACTTTCAAACATTTAACATTCAGTTTCGTAGTCTCATTAGATGAATGATTACGATCTAATAATCATTCAAAAATGTTGTTTTATTGTTGAGTTTTTCAAACAGCGGCAAGTAAAAACGAAAAGAAAAGATGTTTTCACCCATCAAACGATGTATTTCCTTCATTTTTAAAAGGGTGCTACATAAATACAAGGTATATATATATATATATATATATATATATATATATATATATATATACATGTATATATACATGTATATATACATGTATATATATATATGTATATATACATGTATATATACATGTATATATATATACATATATACATATATATATATATATATATATATATATATATATATATATATAAGGAAAATAACAGCAGCTTTAACACCAAGTACTATAAATATATGAATCCATACATTAGCAAGTATCTCTATTTGTCTGAACATTTTAAACACAAAGGATAACAAAGACACAATTTCTTGTTGTAAAATATTGTTTGTTTTTACTTAATTAACTTTACATATTTGGGAGTAACTTCAGATGGTTTAATTAATGATAAAAACAAAGATTTTTTTTTTTTTTTTTTTTTTTTTTTTTTTTAGTTCTTTAAAAAATACTCCATGGAATCTTTCACCGCAAAATATTAAAACTTCGGCCCGTCATTATCGTTATATTTTGGAAAAAAACACATATCGTTAATCCATAATATTTATAATACAGGAAAATTTAAATTACTATTATTATGCAATGACTAAAATAAAAAAAAATGAACTCACAAATTAAATGGGATATTACGGAATAAATTTATTATTTATAATTTACTTAATATATATGAGTTAACTTAAAACTCTTTTCTACGTCTTTAAATGAGAAAATTCATAATCAAGAACGACATAATTGAAATTACTTCACGGTTTGGAGATAATAAAGTTCATTGAAATTCTCTAATCGCCTACGCATCCAATACATTAACTGTACTGCTGTTCTGAAATTCTCGCAATAAGTTAAAGATCCTGAAAATTAGTCTTTAAAAACAAAATAATTTTAGAAGACATCGAATTTAATTTTATTTGGACGTATAAAAATATTTCTTTTTAAATTATGCAAACCTATGTGAACGCTTGGAGAATAATTGTATGGAAATTTCAAGAATATAAAGGATGAAATGATATTTAAACCCATTATGATAATACTTATGATTCATTTAACTCGCCTTTATCATTTAGAATTGTAATTTAAGTAAAAGAGTTATTACGATTAAATAAACAATCAATATTATATGTTCTTTTAAACAAAAAAAGGAACAAATATTCACAAATAAACAAAATTAGATTCCATTCACAAGAATTATTTAGTAAATAAGAACTGCTGTTTTGCAATCATACTAAAATTAAAATAAAAGTAATAATCATTTTAATAATTCTGAAATCTTAATCTGACTAAATTTAAACAATTGTAATACCACTGTTTAATAATTTATGACGAATAATCCTATTATGTGACAATAATAATTAATTGAGTAACTAAAATTAGTTTTATTTATGTACCAGATAAAATAGATTAAACATTACCAGTGTATGACTTTTAACTAAAATCTACTTATTTAAAATTTTTATAAGAATGCACTTTTGATAAATGTTGCGTAAATTTGAGGACCAATCAACTAGTAATCAATCTGTGAAAACTTTCACAGGAAAAATATTAATACTTGGACCAGCCATTATTGATTTATTTAGAAAAAAAACACATATTGTCGTTTCCGAACATTTATAAGAAACCAAACGGAAATTTGTACTGTTTAAATCTTTTTTGTTGTGCAATCACTAATTAAAAAAAAAAAAAAAAAAAAAAAAATAATAATAATAAACGGAACTCACAATTTAATGGGATATTACGGAAGGAATTTAATATTTATAATTTCCTTAATATGCATGCCATCAATTAAAACTCATTTCTATGTCTTTAAATGAGAAATTTCATAATCAAGACAGAAATAATTTAAATTACTTCACGGCTGAAAGATAATAAAGTTCATTGAAATGCTCTAATCGTCTTCGCATCCGATACATTAACGGTGATGCTGCGCTGAAATACTGGCAATCAGCTAAATATCCAGAAAATTAGTCTTTAAAAATAAGATATGTTTTAAAAATATTGAATTCAAGTTTAATTGTACATATAAAAGTATTTCTTTTTGAATTTTGAAAGATATGTGAACGTTGGGAAAATAATTATATGTAAATTACAAGAATATAACGGATGAATTAATATCTAAACCCATTATTAAAATACTTAGGATTTACTTAACACGTCTCTATCATTCAGTATTGTCAATTTAGTTAAACAGTTATTACGACTAAATAAAAACTTAATACTACATATTCTTTGAAATAAAATAAATTGAGAAATATTATCAAATAAACCTAATTAGATTGTATTCTAACAGATTATTTAGTAAATATCAACTGCGGATTCGCAATCATACTAAAATTAAAATAAAAGTAATCATCATTTTAACAATTCTGAAATCTTAATCTCACTAAATTTAAATAATTGTAATGCAGCTATTTAATATTTTATGCCGAATAATGATCTTATTTGATAACAATAGTTAATTTAACAACGAAAATTACCTAAATAATGTTAAATTTTATATGAAGGCACTTTCTCTTAACTGTTACGTAAGTTTAGATACCAACCATCATGCTTCTTAGGTGAGTTCGAATTATAACCCAGTAGCACTTATAGCCGTCGCCTGGTCGACCGGTCTGTCTGTCTGTCCACATATAACAGCGCAAAAACAACCGAACCGAATGGTTTGAAATTAATATATATAATCTTTGCAAAATTTTGTCGAATAATTTAAAATTTTATGAAAATCGAATCAAAACAAACGTTGCCGTGCTGACTACGTTATAGTTAACCCTTTAAGCGTCCTAACTGGTTTTCCGTCACTTAATCTTTAAAATCAAGGGCTTATTTAATACAAAACTGATATTAATGTTATTTTTTTGCAGTGCATAATATAATTAAATATGTAAGGTAATCTTACACAAAACCCCATACAAATAGTATTCATAGGTATTATTTTATGAATCATGTAGTCATATTTTTCCGTATTACTAAATTTAATATACACTGTAAAAAAAAAAAAAAAAAAAAAAAAAAAAAAAAAAAAAAAAAAAAAAAAAAACAGTTTTCCTGTAGGAATCGGAAAAATAGTTGCCCTTATCGTACCGGAAAAATCTCCGAAACATCTCGGAATAAAATCCGTAAAATCGGAATATAATCCATAAAATACCATTTTATTAACTATTTTCTTTTTTTTATGGATTTTATTCCGAGCTGGGTCGGAAAATTTTCCGGTACGATAAGGCCAACTATTTCCCCTATTCCTACAGGAAAACTGGTCGGATTTTTTTTACAGTGTATATAATCGTAATAAATTTAGTTTTCATGCATTTTTGCATAAGAGTGCAGCAGGCATTGCACCATGAACTGAATATTTATAAAAAAAAAAAAAAAAAAAAAAAAAAAAAAAAATAGTTGAACGCTACTCATTTGCAACGTTTTATGTATAATTTCCGTTTGTTGTTTGAAGGAGATAGTAAAAATGTTTTAATAGTACTATTATGAAATCAGTTTTGGACCTAAATTGTACTTGAAGTATAATCTTTTCCTAAAACATACTTAATAAGCATAACAATTTTATTAACATGCATAATCAGCGGAATTGAATGTAATTTTAGGTGAAGGAATAGTATTTGTAATTTCCTTTATATGCATGGGATATAGTCCAGGCAATAGAGACCGTATAGGGACTCTACATAGCAGAATTAATGGTAGTGCTGGAAATCGGCTTTGTAGATGTTTTTTGGGCCGCTGAATCCGAATTTGTAACTTCCCACCAAAATTTCCCCCGACAACCCCCAAATTTTGGTAAAAAGACCCCCCCCCCAATAAAAAAGGTTTTAATTAAAAAATTCCATTTTTTTATTGTTTTAGGGGGAAAGTAGCTAGAAATTCAGAAAGTAGACAAAATTTGCAAAAAAAATAGATGTATGACATTATGACTTAGGATGAAGGGGAAGGGGGGATCTGCCTCGGAACATGCGCCGCAATGCTGCGTGGACTAAGTTGTTGCGCAATCCCACTAAACCACTCACACGTTTACATTAGCCCTCCTTTCTTCCCTCCGAACTTTCTCTATAAGGTTTACTTTAAGTTTTTTGGGGCGCTAAATCCGAATTTTTAACTTACCCCCAAATCCCCCCCCCCCAATAGTTGTGTTTAACTTAAATTTCTTATTGTTTTAGGGGAAAAGCATTACGAAATTCAGAAACGACAAAATTTGCAACAAATAGGATATATGACATTATGACGTAGGATAAACGGGGAGAGAGGGGGCTGCCTCGGAACATTCCCGCGCGCTTTTCTCAAAAAACAAATTTTTTCAAAAATCAATTTTTTGGGGGGTTGTCGGTGAAATTTTGGTAGGAAGTTACAAATTCGGATTTATCGACCCAAAAAACATAAAGTGAGACGAAATCCAGAACTAGTATGAATTTTGGCAGATAAAATCCCCTATTGCCTGGACTTTTATAATTTAGTGCACGTAGCGCCGCAGTGCATGTTCAGAGGCAGCCCTCACCCTTCCCGTTCATCCTAACTCATAATGTCATACATCCTATTTTTTGCAAATTATGTCTAGTTTCTGAATTTTGTAATGTTTTCCCCCTAAAACAATAAGAAATTTAAGTTAAAAACAACTATTTGAGTGGGGTTTCGGGGGGGGGGATTTTTGGGGAAAGTTAAATTTCGGATTCAGCGACCCAAAAATCTTAAAGTGAACCTCATAGAGAAAGTTCGGAGGGGAGATGGGAGGGCGAATATAAACGTGTGAGTGGTTAAGTGGAATTGCGCAACTTAGTTCACGCAGCACCGCGCGCATGTTCCGAGGCAGATCCCCCCCTTCCCCTTCATCCTAAGTCATAATGTCATATATCTAATTTGTTGGAAATTTTGTCTACTTTCTGAATTTCTAGATACTTTTTCTCTAAAACAAAAAAAAAATGATTTTTTTAATAAAAACCTTTTTTGGGGGGCTTTTTACCAAAATTTGGGGAGGTTGCCAGAGGAAATTTTGGTGGGAAGTTACAAATTCGGATTCAGCGACCCCAAAAAAATCTAGAAAGCCGATTTAGAGTACTACCATTAATTTTGCTATGTAAAATTTCCTATTGCCTGTACTAATAACATAATACTCGTTTCTACGTCTACAAGATAAGAATTTCAAATCGATATACTTCGATATCTATCGATATACTTGAAATTATTTTTCGCTTTGCGGACAATAAAGTTCACCGAAATATTCTAATCTCCGTCGCATCATATACAATAACTAGAATACTGCACTGAATTTCTAGCAGTCAGTTAAATTTACAATTAAAATAAGATCATTGTAAAAGATACGAAATTCTATACTAACTTAACATAGAAAACGATTTCTTTCAAAAATATGCTAATATATGTGTATGTATGGAGGATGGTTGGATATAGAAATTTAAAAAAAAAACATACGAATAAATATGCATTTGATTCATTTTTCGAAACACATTGAATTTACTTTCAAACCACTACCATTCAGTTGCGTAGTTTCATTAGATGACTTATTACAATTTAATAATCATTCAAAAATTTTATTTCATTGTTGAATTTATCAAAAGTTTCCTAGTAAATATGAAAAGAAAAGAAGTTTTCAACCATTCAAACGAAACCTTCATTTTTAAAAGAATGCTATTTAAAACAAGGTATCTATTAAAAAATTAGGGAAAATAACAACAAATATAGCATCAAGTACTATTAATATAAAACTCTGTACATTTGCCATTATCCTGCATTTTTCTGAATCTCAAAAACAGAAATGGTAATACAGACACAATTTCTAGATGTAATATAATGTATTTTTTACATAATTGATTTCACATATTTGGTAATACTTAAGATGTTTTAGTTAACCCATTTATGCCTCAATTTTTGTTTTCCTAAATTTGTTGTTAAAATCCCTTTAAAATGTTGAATAATGAACTGGAAAAATACTATAAAAAATTACGCTGAAATATTTTTGTATTTATTTGACAAAATGTAAACGTAGTAAATATGGGAACATCCATATGTAAAAAAATGCATAATTATATGTGTTATCTAAATTTATATAAATCAAATTTTAAATTGCGTTTTATATACCATAATTAGTATCTATATGAACTATTAAAAAATATATTTATTTATTTACAGAGAGTAAGAACATTATAAGTATTATTAAGAATTTATTAAGAATAATAGTATTTGAGGCTAAAAAACAATTTATATCAAAATAATCTTAAAAAGGACTTTACATAAATAACAGACCCTGAATTGCTAATAGAAATATGCACCCATTTGCGCCTAACGTCCTATAATTTGTACGTTACAGACATGCATAAAAAATAGGTTTGAACATATAATTTCGCAAAAAAAAAAAAAAAAAAAAAAAAAAAAAAAAAAAAAAACTTATTTCAAAGAAGTTTACAAGCTAAGATTATGCTTATTTATTTGGATCCTTAATACAAAAAATAGAAATAAAAACTTACTTTTTAAGTCTCTATGTACCTCTTAATACCCACCACCGCATTCCTAACGGGTCACGGCCCTTTCAAAATTTACCAAAAAAAATTCCACTGCATCTCCTTTCCTCTCTGCGAATGCGAAGAATTAGACACACCAGTGCATAGGTACTATCACTGTACCCTAACGGAAACCCGGCATATAAAATTTCACAACTCACTCCCCAAATACTGGATAATAAACATACTCTCAAGGCCGGCAGTGCTGGGATAATTAAAGCATAATTATAAATTTCAAAAACAAATTTGTGTTTTAACTTCCAGCGATCATGCGTAAAATATCAGATCAGCACTCCAAATATGAACTTTCTGGACTTACAGTGTGTCCCAGCACACGCAGCATTGCCATAGTAGCAACAACGTCTCCTTTTTCACCTGCTGCCTATCGCGTGGGGGCGCCTTGCCCCAATGGGTGACGCCTAAGTCATCGTTTTCTCTTTCGCTCTCTGTCTCGAAGGGACAGTCTGTTGCCCAGCAGGCAGAGCTATTTATGTAAATTCTTATCTTTAAGACCTTAATAATGACGACCGGGAGGGACACTATGCTCTACAGATTTGGATTCCTCGTCTGAGCTGTTCTACTTAGGCAATCAAACTTACTTTTTACATTTCGCTGTCTTCAATGATGAAAAATTTATAAACACCGAAAAAAGGCCTTCATTTAAGCAAACAGCTATCAATCTTATGCTGTCATCACTCGGTAATAGATAAAGATATTTATAGACAATTACTTCATACAATTTTCGTGCTGTCAAAAAGAAGAAAATTATAAGAAATTATTAAAATTCGAATCGTCCTAAAAATGGGACACTAAGCATAAATAGGTTAATAAAAAGTAGAACATGTATTTTTATTTTTTATTTCTATCTTTATTTATTTATTTATTTATTTTATTTTTGTATTTTTAATACAAAAAATTAATCCGTAGAATCTTTCACAGCAAAATATTAATACTTGGTTAAGTCATTATCCCTATATTTGTGAAAACAACAACAACAACATATTATTATATCCGAATATTTATAAGAAACGAAGCTTTGTACTGTTTAAATCACTTTTATAATCCAACCACTATCTTAAAATAACAGAATACACAATTTAATGGGATATTGCGAAATAAATTTAATATTTATAATTTTCTTAATATGCATGAGTGAACTTAAAACTCATTTCTAAGTTTTTAAATGAGGAATTTCATAATCAAGATCGATATAATTGAAATTACTTTACGGTTTGAAGATAATAAAGTTCATTGAAATGTTCTAATCGTCTTTGCATCCGATACATTAACCGTAATACTGCGTTGAAATTGTGACAATCAGTTAAATATCCAGAAAATTAGTCTTTTAAAATAAGATATTTTTAAAAGATATAGAATTCAAGTTTAATTAGACGTAGAGAAAGATTTCTTTTTAAAGTGTGCTAAGGTATGTGAAAACTTGGAGATTATTCTATAGAAATTTCGAGAATATAACGGGTGAATGAGCATTTAAACCCATTATTAAAATATTTAGTATTAACTTTCCCCACATCTAGCATTCAGCAAAGTAATTTTAGTTTAGGAGTTTATTAAATAATATGATTAAATAAACACACAATATTACATATTCTTTGAAAAAAAAAATCAATATTCCCAAATATTTCTAATCAGGTTATTTTCCACTGGCTTATTTTGTAAGTGCCAAAAGCCGATTTGCAATCATACTAAAATTAAAATAGAAGTAGTCATCCTTTTTATAACTGTGAAAACTTAATCTGACTGAATTTAAAAGAATTTCATATTTAAGAAAAATAATTTATAATAAAAATCTTTAATAGTTTCCTAATTTGCACATTTTTCAGTTGTGTGATGTCTACGATTCTATGAACTTTAAAAACGTTGCCACAAAATTGACGTAATGTTTTTCTAGACTAGATTTTTATGATGATTTCAAAACTTCCGACTGTTTTTTTACATCACATCTAGTTTTTGAGTAAAATGAAGTTCTATTTTTTTTTTATATTGACACAAGTTTGAAATAAGTTGCTTTTTAGGGGTATGTACCACATTGTTAAAAAAGTGCCCAGTGTAAGATTTATATCACGGACATAAACAACAATTTATGTAGCCGAAAAAATATGAAAAAAAAGTAGTAGACTCTATTCTAACTAGTTGAAGTGGATAAAAAAATTTCTGGCTTTTTGACCTCCCAAAAAATATTTCACCTTTTTCAATATCCCCAAATATTTCTAATCAGGTTATTTTCCGCTGGTTTACTTTGTAAATGCCAAAAGCTGATTTGCAATCATACTAAAATTAAAATGGAAGTAGTCATCCTTTTTATAACTGTGAAAACTTAATCTGACTGAATTTAAAATAATTTCATATTTAAGAAAAATAATTTTTATAAAAATCTTTAATAGTTTCCTAATTTACACATTTTTCAGTTGTGTGATGTTTACGATTCTATGAACTTTAAAAACGTTGCCACAAAATTGACGTAATGTTTTTCTAGACAAGATTTTTATGATGATTTCAAAACTTCCGACTGTTTCTTTATATCACGTCTAGTTTTTGAGTAAAATGAAGTTCTATTTTTTTATGATATTGACACAAGTTTGAAATAAGTTGTTTTTTAGGGGGGTGTAGTGTACCCCATTGTTAAAAGGGTGACCAGTGTCAGATTTCAATCACGGACATAAACAACAATTTATATAGCCGAAAAAATATGAAAACAAGTAGTAGACTCTATTCTAACTAGTTGCAGTAGATAACAAGTTTTCTGGCTTTTTTACCCCTCCCCCCAAAAAAATCACCTTTTTCAAAAAGTTGACTTATAGGACAAAACGGATACTAGATTTGAAATCAGCGCAAAAACTGGTTTTGAAACATGTTAGTGTACTCGTGTGGAAGAAATAATTCGACGTCAAAAAATAATAATAGAAAAACATGAAAAATTTGCAGATTACACACAATACAAGATAACATGTCAGTATAATCTCAGAAACAAAGTATTTTTTTAAGTAACCAAGACAGTAATTATAACATAAAACTAAAAAGCCAGTCTGCTAATCCTTTATGCCTTAAATTTGCATATAATTAATCAAAATTTTCGAAATTTGCATAAATCGATATATGCAAATACCAAAAACAAGTCCTGCTAGAGTAAATCTAAAACATGGATGTGGAATCAGCACTAAAAACTGCATAAGAAATAACAAATTTTGTTTTTGTGAAAGAGCAAAAGTTCAAATTTATTGAACAGTGTAATTTATGACTGTAACGTTCTCACCACCGAAAACTGATATCTGCGTTCACTAAGCTGCGGGTTTTACTGCAGTAGGAGCTTTATTTAAATTAATATAATTCTATTGATATACAGCAGTTTAAAACACTGAGTTATGCTGTCAAAAACATTGACTAAAAATTAACACTCTCAAGGGTTATATTCAATACGTAATAAAGTTTTATTATATAATGTTGCAAAAAATAACCATTTTTTACCATTTATAAAAACATTAAGGAGAAAACAACATAGCAAATTTGCCCTTTTACTGGGCAGACAGGCGATTAATTAACTCATTTGATAATAATTAATTGATGCAACATACTAGGTTTATTCTGCTTATGTACAAGATTACAAATGATTAAAGAGTATATGAGGTTTAACGGAAAACTATTTAATAGTTAAATGTATATATATATATATATATATATATATATATATATATATAAAACTTGTCTTGCTTTATTGCATATTTGAGAGGCCTGTATATATAGGTGATAAAATTAAAATTGTTTAATAGATTCCGTAAGAGTATTATAACAGTTTGGAACTGATTTGCAGGAAAAATATTTTTTTAACACAATCATTGTTTTTAGTAAAGGAAACAAATATATTAACATCCATAATGTGCATAATTGATGCCCTGTTAGGGGAACAAAAATAATATTTGTAATTTCCTTAATATGCATGATAAAACTCATTTCTGCATCTTCAAATGAGGAATTTCATAATCTAGATCGATTTGCTTGAAATTACTTCGCGGTTCAAATCAAATAAATTACTGGAATATTCTAATATTCTTCGTATATATTAACGAATGTATGTATGCGGCATTCAAAATTCTGGCAACAAGTTAAATTCCTAAAAAAGACTCATTTAAAATAAGTTATTTTTAGAATGTACCGCAGTAAACCTTAATTGGCTGTGGACTTTTTTTTTTTTTTTTTTTTTTTTTTTTGAATGCAAAAATATGTGATTTCTTGGAGATTAATTCTATGGAATTCTGAGTATATATCAGTTTTTTTAGGTATATTAATCAATTATGATTTATTTTTTCAACAAGCAGCAATCGGCTAAATAATTTCATGTATTAATATGATTTAAAATACATTTCAAATAGTGTATTCTTTAGATAGCAAATAGGAGGTATTTTTACAAAACCTGTAATTAATCGATATTTTGATTGATTACGTAGTACGTGTTCAATATAGAAATATAATATTATTAAAATAATAACTCACCGTTTTTAAGCGTTTTCATAATTATATAAATACTTAGCACCTATAGTTCGTCGTTCGGTCTGTCTGTCTGTCTTTCCGTCCCTCTGTCTATCTGTCCGTCCGTCCGTATATAACAGAGCAAAAACTACCCAACCGAATGGGCTAAACATTTAAATATATAATTTTTGCAATTTTTTTTCGAGTCATTTCAAATTTTATGAAAATATGATGCATAGTTTAATTACAGGGACAGGCAAAAGTGTACCATTACATTACTGCGTCTGGGAAAAAAATATTCCAAGTGCATTTTAATGATGTTACAAACTTTCGAACCGCAAAACAATTAATATACACTTATGAAGTGCACTAAAATATACATTCAGTACAATATGCGGTGTAAAAAATATTTATAAAACTAGTTATTGTACGAACATTTGACACGTTTGACGTGCAGTTTCCAACTTGTTTATTTTGTGAAAAATACAATGCACAGGATTTTATACAAATAACTCTAACTAATTTATATTTTACTCAATTACTCCTGGAATAGGAAACGCAATAATATCTATATTATACAAGGCAAACTTGTCCGTGCGTAACACTAGCGTCATTTTGATGGTAGCAACAGTAGACGATTAACTTTTATTAACTTTTATTGCAATTTTTAAAACTTCAAAATACCACACATTTTTAATTTTTACATTGTCAGATAGAGGACAAATGTAATTTCAAAAGCAATTTGTTCAAAATATCATCAATTGATTCCAACTTTTTTTCCACAACGAAATTAAAACATTTTTCAATCAATAAATGAAACAATAAAATACAAATAAAACACAATTTACGACCAATCTAACTTCATGTTTAATCCGCTGAAACGGACATAAAAGGTAATTAATAATAACCATAAAGGGTAATTGTAAATAGCGGTATATGGAGATTTCTTCGGCTGTTAACTCCTGACGTGAAACCAATACGCAAATGTTGCTTTTAAGGGGTCTCAGGACTCTTAAAATTGGAAAAAATGAAAAAAAAGACCATTTTCAACATTTAATATCTTAAAATGTATTAGATTTTAAGACACAATTTTAATTGAAATAAAATATATAAGTATGTTCTTTCATTTCATGTATTTAAAAAATTATAAGATGCAGAATTACCATTTACAGGGGGCTCCAAACTGTTAGACATTTGACGAGCAAAAAATCGGCATAACAGCTTACGCGCACGATTACAAAATAAGTGTTGCAACTAGAATGAAAATTTTGGTGCCTACTTATATTTCAGATTATAATAATTACCCTGAACCTAAATAAATTTGTATTTAAAGCTTTTTTATATTTTTAATTCAAAGTTTTATTTAGCTAATGCAAAATTAAGAAAATTTCAACAGCATAATCTCCTAAAAAAATATTGTTTTGAACAATAAAAAGGAAATTTTAGGTTCAGTTTATACAGACTAACATGAAACATACGTTTTGAAAATTTCATGAAAAAATATTCATAAGTTTTTGAGAGATCGTGCGCGTTATGCCCAAAAACGTCATTTGGAGAAAAATGACTTCAAAGTTTCCCAAACGACGCTTCAGCTATTGAACGTGTATAAATGTAAAAGCCACAACTTCAGTTCTAATAGGAATTTCAAGGAAACAATTATATCAAAATGTTCAGAAAAGATAGGAGTTTAACACGTAAAAAAATTAAAATTTCGAAAATTTTAAAGCTTTAAGAGTCCTGAGACCCCTTAATACGTTTCAAAACTTTATTAGAACGCATTTTTCTTCTATATCAATATAATTTTTTAATTGTTAGTGGGCACTCTAAAAAAATATATATTAAATGCAAGCGTTAGCCATAAAAAATTACCTTTCTCTCCGCTGTCATTGAGATTATTTGTTGATTAGTTTTTTTCTGCAATTCTTTTTTATGAAACAACGTGTTTTTAACGATATATAAACACACTATGTCAAAAGACGCTGGCAGAACCTTTTGAAAAATACCACATTCATCGTTGTGCCTATAGAATTTGAAGAAAAAAAAAGATGTTAATATAAAAAATAACATATGTTATAGTTTCATCTATATTCTGTAACACGGGAACAAGAAGATTACTCTCATTTTGAAAAAAAAAAAAAAAAAAAAAAAAAAAAAAAAACATGAAAGTTAGTTTTTGTCTTAGATACAATTCTAACTATAATTTTGTGCAGTTATGATGTCACAGGGAAAAAATGCTAGTAACGATTAAATTCTGTTAATGTTTAAATGTTCGGTTAATGTTACAATTTTTTTTTTTGTGTGTGTGCAGTTCGTACCTGTATTTAAATGTTTTTTAAAAAAAATGTTCATGTATCAACTTAAGTTTTACCGCATTATTTTATTATGTAATCACTATCTTTCATAAAAATACCAACTCTGTTATCAGACAGAATCATCAAACTTTAATACGATATTAAAGAACACACTTCAAGTTAAAAAAATTATTAATATGCATGGTTAACTTAAAACTAATTTCTACGTCTATTAATGAAAAAAATTCATACTATAAATCGTTGTACTTGATTTTTTTAACAAGTTGAAGATAATAAATTACATTGACGTATTATAATAGTCTTTGCCTCGGATGGATATGATCCAAAGATGTATGAAAACTTGGAGAATAATTAATTGAAAGTTTAAGAATATATCAGATGTATGAGCAGTTACGTCCATTATTGACGTGCTTAGGACTTATATGCCAAACCTCTTTCAGTTACGTAATTTTATTAAACGAGTTATTGTGTTTTAATAAAAGACTCCGGATATTACAATTTCAGATACAGAAAAAGAAGAACTATTCACAAACGTCTCTTATTAACTTAAAGCTTTTTTAAAAAGTTATCTTGATTTTAAGTAATTTTAATCACTAAATTTAAAAGCATGATATTCAATTATGATTTATTTTTTTCTGAAAATACCAATCATTTAATTAATTTTGTTTGATGCATCATTATGTTTTGGTGAATATTTGAAAATAGCATATTTTCTAAAATAGAAATAGAAGGTATTTTCACAAAATCTAGCATTAACTCATATTTTGCTTCCTTACTTAGTACAAATTGAACACATAAATGTTAAATATAAAATAAAAATATATATAATATATGTATAATGTTAAATTAAAAAAAAAAAAACTCTCGGGTTTAAAATTTGTTAAAAATATAATTCAATGGAATTTTGATAAATGCTACTAATTTATATTTTGCATTATTACTCCCTAAATAGCGAATACAGAAATGCAATCATATTAAAATAAAACTGAAGGCTGTTTTTGTCTTAAATAAAATTCCAACTCTATGTTTGTGTAGTTCTAATGTCACAAAAGAAAAATTGGTAGCAACGACATTATTTGGTTATTTTTTACCAATTTATGTTACCAATAATTATTATATTCTACATTTTGTACTGTTATTTAAATGTAAACAAAAATGTTTATGGATCTGCATTTTTATTATGCAATCATTATCTTTAGCAAACATAATAACTCTATTTACAGACAAATTCCTTAGAATTTAATGCGATATTAGACAACAAATTTAAAGTTTAGAAATTTCTTAATATGCACGCATTAGCTTAAAACAAAGTTCTACATCTTTTAATGAAGAATTTCATAATCTAAATAAATGTACTCGTTTTTATTTTTTTCGATTTAAAGAAAATCAATTTAACTGATATATTCTAATCGCCTTTGTCCCCGATGGATTAACTATAACGATACATTAAATTTCAGGCAATCATTTAAACATCCAGAAAATCAGTCATTTAAAATAAGATACTTTTGAAACATGCAGAATTACCATTTGATCGGATGCAGGAAACTATTTTTAAACGACCCAAAATATATGAAAACTTTGAGATGAATTCATGGAAAGTTTAAGAATATATCAGATGAATGAACTTTTATGTCCATTATTAACGTGCTTAGGACTTATTTTTCTAACCTCTATCTTTTAGTTGAGTAATTTTTTATGCGAGTTATTGTATTTTAATAAACAGTAAGAATATCACATTTTTGGATACAGAAAAGGAAGAACTATTCACAAGTATCTCTAATTAATTCATCTTTTGCTCCGTTACATTGTAAATCGCAAAGACAAAATTACAAACACATACGATTTTTTTAACAAAATGCATATAATCAATTATGATTAACTTTTTTCTGAAAATACCAATTAGTTAAATAATTTTGTTTGATGCATTATCATGTTTTAATAAATATTTGAAATGGCATATTCCCTCGAACGGAAATAGAAGATACTTTAACAAAAAGTGTAACTAATTGAAATTTCGACTCATTACATACATATCGAACACAACAATTTAATTTTTTAATAATATCTAAAAAATTCTCAGGGATTTTAAATTTGCCTAAAATTTAAATTCAAAGGAATTTTGATAAATGCTTCTACCCAATTTATATTTTGCTTTATTACTCCTTAAATAACGAATACAGAAAAGAAATCATATTGAAATAATAATCGAGACTTGTATTTTGTTTAAAATAAAATTCTAACTCTATGTTTGTTTAGTTCTAATGTCACAAAGGAAAAAAATGACAGAAACGTTTTTTTTCTGGTAATATTTTACAATTTATGTTACCAATGATTGAAAATTTTACTGCTTTATCATTATGTAATTATTTTATTTAACAAACGTATCAGCTTTTTTAACAGACAAAATCATCAAAATTTAATACCTTTCTATAGAAGAAATTTAAAATTTAGAATTTTCCTAAAGTGCACGAATTAACTTAAAACTAATTTCTACATCTTTTAATTAAGAATTTTATTATCTAAATACATATACTCGAATTTGTTTTTGTATTTATGATTTCAAGAGAATAAATTTATCTGAAATATTATAATTGTCTTTCCCTCTGATGGATTATCTATAATGCCAGATTAAATTTCAGGCAATCAGTTAAATATCCAGAAAATCAGCCATTTAAAATAAGGTACTTTTAAAACATAGAAAATTTCCCTTTAATTGGATACAGAAAATAATGTATTTTTAAACGACGCGAAATATATGAAAACTTTGACATTAATGCTTGGAAAGTTTAAGAATATATCAGATGAACGAGCATTTATGTGCATTATTAAAGTGCTTAGGACCTATTTTCCCAATCTCTATCTTTCATTTACTTAATGTTATTATAGGTTCTACATTTTGTTCTGTTATTTAAATGTAAACAAAAGTGTTTATCGATCAACTGAAGTTTTTACTATATTTTATTATGTGATAATTAACTTTAACAAACATAACAACTCTATTAACGGACAAAATCTTTAAAATTTAATGAAATTTAGAATTTAGAATTTAAAACTAATTTCTACATCTTTTAAAGAAGAATTTCATTATTTAAATAGATGTACTCGTTTTTTTTTTCGTTTTTTTTTTCTTTACAATTCGAAGAAAATAAATGTAACTGAACGATAATGCTACGTTAAATTTCTGCAGTCAATTAAATATCCAGAAAAAAAAATAATTTAAAATAAGATACTTTTAAAATATAGATAATTCCACTTGGATTGGATACATAAAACGATTTATTTTTAAAGGATGGAAGATTTATGAAAATTTGGAGATTTATTCATGGGAAATTTAAGAATATATCAGATGAACGATCATTTATGACCATTATTAAAGTGCTTAGGAATTATTTTGCCAACATCTATCTTTCATTTACGTAATGTTATTATACGAGTTATTGTGCTTTAACAAAAACTCTGAATCTCACATTTACGGATATAAAAAAAACCAATAATTATTCACAAATAAATCTTAGTAACTCATCTTTTTCTACATTAGATTGTAAATCGCAACAGCAAAATTACAGTCAAATAAAAGTTTTTTTAACGAAATTAATCTGGATTTTATGTAGTTCTAATCACTAAATTAAAAAAAAAAATGTTATTCAATTAACATTTATATTTTTCTACCAATACCAATCATGTAAATAATTTTGTTTCATGCATTGTTATGTTTTAATAAATATTTGAAATAAAATATTCTCTAGAATGGAAACTGAAAGTATTTTTCATAAAATCTATCATGATTGATATTTTGCTTCTTTATTTAGTATATGTTGGACACGAATTGTAATAATAATAATAATAAACTCCAGGATTTTTTAGTTTGTGAAAAGTATAATTCAATGGACTTTTGATAAATGTCTTAATACAGAACTGCAGAAAAAAATACAGAACTGCATTCATATTAAATTAAAAACTAAAAGTTTGTTTTGCCCTTAAATAATTTCTGACTCTAAGTTTGTGTAGTTCTAATGTAAAAAAAAAAAAAAAAAATCTAGCAACAACTTATTCTTTTACTATTTTTTTACTATTTATGTTAACAATAATAATTATTTTCTATATTCTGTACTGTTATTTAAATGTAAACAAAAATGCTTATGGATTAACTGATGTCTTTATTGCATTTTTATTATGTTATTACTAACTTAACAAACATAACAATTTCATTAATAGACAAAATCGTCAAAATTTAATTTTATTTAAAATTTAGAATTTTCTACATATGATCGAAATAAATTAAAACTAGATTCTACTTATTTTAATGAAAAATTCATTATCTAAAATGATGTACTCTTTTTTTTTTTACGATTTGAAGAGAATAAATTTCACTGAAATATTCTATTCTTCATTGCCTCCGATAGACTAACTATAATGGTTCAATAATTTTCTAGCAACCACTTAAATAACCAGAAAATCAGTCATTTAAAATAATATATTTTTAAAACATACAAAATCCCCTTTAATTGGATGCACAAAACGATTTATTTTTAAACGGTGCAAAGATATATGAAAACTTGGAAATTAATGCATGCAAAATTTAAGAATATATCAGATGAATGAGCTTTTATGTCCATTATTAATGTGATTAGGGATTATTTTCACAACCTCTATCATTGTGTTACATACTTTTATAATATGAGTTATTGTTTTTAATAGACATACAGAATATCATATTTTCGGAAATAGAAAATGAAGAGATGTTCATAAATATCTGTAATTAACTCATATTTTGCTTCATGACATTGTAAATCGCATCGGCAAAAATGCAATCACATAAAAGAACGAATGGCATCGCCGTTTTAAATTATGGTAAAGTCGAAAATTCGCTAAAGTTATAAGTATGATATAATAAACAAATAATCGA
Organism: Maratus speciosus; assembly: GCA_963932465.1. Classification (NCBI taxonomy): domain Eukaryota; kingdom Metazoa; phylum Arthropoda; class Arachnida; order Araneae; family Salticidae; genus Maratus; species Maratus speciosus. The sequence continues at coordinate 535,372,452 of OZ010786.1, read as the reverse complement.
AATACATAGTTCGATTGTTTATAACTAACAATAACCTTATTTTCAAAGATTAATTTAGTTTCGTTAAAAAACAGAAAACGGAAAATTATTAGCAGCATATGGTACTTACAACCGTATATTTAGGCAGTTTGAATATTAAATAAACGGTCAAGTGCGAATATTACTCGCTCTCAGGGGGTTCCGTACGATAAATATATGAAACTGTAACTGTATTATTTTTAAAAAATCATTGTTAAAGAATAATAAGACTTTGTAAAAAGCTATACAAAGTAGGGTTGGGTATAGCTGCGTGTATATACTAGGAAAGTATCTATGGGTATACTATAAAAGTTCAAAGAGGTATGACGCCTAAATAATATCAAATATTGCTATTCTGCATAACTCTTTTTTTTAAAGTCATCCTAATCTGTTTATGATGAACTTAATTCGGCACTGACAATAAAAATAGTGCATATCTTAACTTCATTTGGAATTTTAAAAAACTGAATGCAGAGTAATAATAAGATTTTCTTTTTACAGTGCAACTAAAACAAAATCCGTGTTCAAAGTTTAAACTTCGCATTGTGCTAAGCGGGCTTTAAAAGGAAGTCACAAATATGCAACGCCGCCATGGTCCGTGCCGTGTTATTCTAGATAGGTTTTTAATTAACTTTTAAACATACGGGAGGCATAATGAGAGATCCACTCAATGAAAGCTAGTTGCGAATCCCCGTAATATTCTTCTTCTTCTTTTTCTTTTCATAATATCAAATTATATATCAGAATATTTAAGAATATAAAATATTGCGATTCTGTATAACTCTTTTGTTTAATCTTATCCTAATCCGTTTATGATGAACTTAATTCGGTACTGACAATAAAAGTAGTGCATATCTAAACTTTATTTGGTATTTCAAAAAACTAAATTTAGCTTAGTGATAGTTTCTTTACAGTGTAGGTAAAACAAAACCCTTGTTCAAAGTTTAAACTTGGCATTGTGCTAAGCGCGCTTCGAAAGGAGGTCGCAAATATGCACCGTTACCTTAAACCGTTCCGCGTTTTTGCGTTGCTAAAAGAATAATTAGACTTTGTAAAAAACTGTACAACGTAGGGTTGGTATCGGTGTATATGCCGTAGGCTAAATGAGAAATCAGGCTCTTTGCAAACAGCCGGTCTAATTGGAAAATCATCTTCCTTTTTTCCAATTAGCCTGATATTCTTCAGGCTTATTGCAAAGAGCCTAGAAAGCGTTAGGCTAATTCAAAAATGAGCACTTATTATACAATCAGGCTTTTTAGGCTTATTAAGCCATAACCCGACCCAAACTCACAAAATAAATTACAACAGACCGTACCCCGATCCGAGCAAGACAAAATAATTTCAGTCTACATGCAACCCGACCCGAACCTGAAAGTGCCAATTGAAAAAACCCGAAATCTAACCCCTAACAAAACTGATAACCGACAAAAATATTCTAAAGCACCATAACCTGATCCGAGTAAGACAAAATAATTTCCGTGAACACGCAACGAGACCCGAACCTAAAAATTCCATTAGAAAAAAACCGAAATCTGACATGAACCAAATCTGAATCCGACAAAAATATTCCGAAGAACCATAACCCGATCCGAGCAAGACAAAATCATTTCCGTGAATACGCAACCAGATTCGAACTTAAAAATTCTATTAGAAGAAAACCTGAAATCTGATATGAACCAAATCTGAACCCGACAAAAATATTCCAATGAAACATAAACCGATCCGAGCAAGACAAAATAACTTCTGTGGACGCGCAGCCCGATCCGAACCTAAAAACGTAGTTTGAAAAAACCCCGAAATATGACCCGTACCAAATAAGATAACCGACAAAAATATTCTAAATAACCAAACCCGATCCGAGCAAGGCAAAATAATGTCCTTGGACACGCAACCCGAGCCGAACCTAAAAAAATCATTTGTAAAAAACCTGAAATCTGACCCGAACCAAACCCGAACCCGACAAAAATATCCCCAATAACCATAACCCGATAAGAGCAAGACAAAACAATTTCCGTGGACACGCAACACGACACGAACCTAAAAGTTCCATTAGAAAAAACGCAAAATCTGACACGAACCGAATCTGAACCCGACAAAAATATTCTAAAGAACCATAACCCGATCCGAGCAAGACAAAATAATTTCTGGGTACATGCATCCCTATCCGAACCTAAAAATTTTGTTTGAAAAAAACCTGAAGTATGACCCGTACCAAATATGATAACCGACAAAAATATTCTAAAAAATCATAACCCGATCCGAGGAAGACAAAATAATTTCCGTTGACTCGCAACCCGACCCGAACTTAAAAATTTGATTTGAAAAAAATAAACTGAAATCTGACCAAAAACAAATCTAAATCCAACAAAAATATTCCAAAGATCCATAACCGGATCTGAGCAAGACAAAATAATTTCCATCGGCGTGCAAACCGATCCGAACCTGAAAGTTCTACTTTAAGTTAACCCGAACAGTACCCGAAATAAAAATACATCAGGCCTTAAAACGATACGAGCAAGGCAAATTAATTTCCGTTTACACGCAATACGACCAGAATCGGAAAATTCCATATGAAGTCAACCTGAAACCTGACCAGAACGCGATCTGAAAATTACAAAATTATTTTAAAGAACCGTAACCCGATCCGACTAAAACAAAGTTATTTATGTAGACACGTAACTGGATCCGAACTTAAAGGATCCATTTGAAGTCAACTCGAAAACTGATCACAACCAGGTTTCGGATTGAGTTCAATTAGAACTTTCAGGTTCGGATCGGGTTGCCGGTCGACGGAAATTATTTTCTTATGCTCGCATCGGGTTATAGTTCTTTGGAATATTTTTGTCGGGTTAAGATTTTGTTCGGGTCGGGTTTCAGGTTGACTTCAAATGGAATTATTAGGTTCTGGTCGCGTTGCGTGTCCACGGAAATAATTTGTCTTGTTTTGATCCGCTTTGGATTTTTGGAATATTTTTGTCGGGTTCATATTTGTTTCATGTCGGATTTCAGGTTTTTTCTCAAATGAAATTTTTAGGTTCGGTTCGGGTTGCGTGTCCAAGGAAATTATTTTATCTTACTCGGATCGGCTTATGATGCTTTAGAATATTTTTGTCGGTTATCATATTTGGTTCGGGTCATATTTCGGATTTTTTTCAAACAAAATTTTTAGGTTCAAATTGAGTTGTGTGTGACGGAAATTATTTTGTCTTGCGCGGATCGGATTATGTTTCTTTGGAATATTTTTGTCGGGTTCAGATTTGGTTCATGTCAGATTGCGGGGTTTTTTCTAACGGAATTTTTAGGTTCGGTTCGGGTTGCGTGTCCAAGGAAATTATTTTGTCTTACTCTGATCGGGTTATGGTGCTTTAGAATATTTGTGTCGGTTATCGGATTTGGCTCGGGACAGATTTCGGTTTTTTCAAATGGAACTTTCAAGTTCGGGTCGGGTTGCATGCAGACAGAAATTATTTTGTCTTGCTCGGATCTCGGTACGGTCTGTTATAATTTATTTTTCGGGTTCTGGTCAGGTTATGGGTTAATAAGCCCAAAAAAATCACTCTGATTAGATAATAAGTGGTCATTTATCAATTAGCCTAAGGCTTTCTAGGCTCTTTGCAATAAGCCTGAAAAGTATCAGGCTAATCGGAAAAAGGGAGATGATTCTCCAATTTGCCCGGCTCTTGCAAAGAGCCTGATTTCTCAATTGGCATACGACATCATATACTAGAAAAGTATGAATGGGTATACCATAAAAGTTCAAAGAGATTCGAAATCTAAATAATATAAAAGGTTGCTATTCTGTATAACACTTTTTTTTTAAACCTTACCCTAATCTGTTTATGATTAACCTAATTCGGTACTCACAATAAAAGTAGTGCATACTTAAACTTCGTTTGGCATTTAATAAAACTAAATTCAGCGTACCCTTGTTCAAAGTTTAAACTTGGCATTGTACTAAGCGCGCTTAGATAGGAGATCGCAAAGGTTCAATGCCACCTTGGTCCGTGCTGTGTGTTTCCAGATAGGTTTTTTATTAATTTTTAAAGACACGGAAGGCGTATTGAGATGCCCAGTCAATGCAAACTAGTCGCGAATCCCATAGTATGTGCGTGAATATTCTAATTAAATTAGACTGTTTTTAAGAATTTGACGTTTATGATTTTTATACTGCTACTGGGCATTGCATTACACAAATATATCATTAAAAGTTGTTATCTAATCTTTAAAAGCGGATTGTACATAGATTACACCACATCCGTCATTATGTATGTCCAAAACCTTCCGTGCATTTATAGGTTAATATATCGGCTAATTACCGACAATTTCTTATTAAAATCATTATCAACATTGCTTTTATACTTCTGCTACGAAAGGTACCCGCAGAGCTTCTCAACACCTTCACTGAAAGCTCCCAAATCAAAATTTGTGTCTAAAGGAAAATGTACATTTCTCAAAAACTATGTGACCTAGGTTAATCGCTATAATTTTCCTGCAAGGTTTAAATTGACGTCTAATACCTCTTATTTTTTTCAAAATTTTACTTTCAGTAGCTTCGGAAATAGATGGGGGGAACATATTTCTGCACTAGATTTTCGACGATATCTCTGAAAATATAATATCTAAAATTAAAATAAATGTATTTTTGAGTTCAGCATTACGAAATCTTTCACACGATGTATAAAGTATTTTTTTTTTTTCAAGTAACTTAATTAGCCCCTCTATATTTTCCTAAATATATTTGTGAATGTTTAATAATCTGTAAATATATGAGACAATGGTCTTTATTATTTCCCTCAATTTGAACTTTGCACGTTCCATAGATTATAAGTAAAATGCACTGTAAAAAAACACTGTATGTTTGCCAGCACAACACTATCACAGTTGAATGTACTGTATCTTTCTTTGGTTTCCTGACTATTTAAACATGAAAAATACTACGGTAGTTGCGTAAAATTAACAGTACAATGTACTGGCAATTTTCGACGCATTTGGACCACAGCACAAACTACTGGCGTCTAAATTGCCACTACATTGTGCTGTTAATTTTACGCAACTACTGTATTTTCCATGTTTAAATAGTCAGGAAACCAAAGAAAGATACAGTACATTCAACTGTGATCGAGTTTGTGCGCGAGATGAACAGTACTTTGTACTGTAAAAATGGCGTTTTTTTTTTTTTTTTTTTTTTTTTTTTAACGTGTGGCTGTGACAGACGCACAGACAGACACAGGAGTGATCTTATAATGGTTCCATTTTTACTTTTTAAGAACGGAAACCTAAAAATGGGTAATCGCTAGTAAAAATCCCATTTATATTAAGCATTTGTTTTACTTATATCGACATATTGACATATTGCTGAATTTTTACCTGTACTTAAAAGCAAAAAATATATATTTTAGAACCCTCTCTCACAGTTCTAGTATTCAAATATTTTTTATTAAACAATCATTTTCGTTTTTAAACACAACAGCTAAATTAACTACATAATTAACAGATTTTAATAAAACGATAGGAGACCAAATTCAAATTTTATAATTTCTTAGTCATGAGTTAACTTAAAACTAATTTCGTGTTTTAATTACGAATTTAATAATTTAAATAGATGTACTCGATTTTTTTTACTGTTTGAAGATAACAAATTTCTCTGAAATATTCTTATCGTCTTTAATCCCGATGCATTAACTATAGTACTATACGTTGCAATATTTATTGGTATTTTGAAAATATATAAAATTAAATAAAATTATTAAGTTCTTAACTCGTAAATTTCTGCCTAAAAAGGGAGAGATGGTGTTGGTTGACACGAAAATTGCCCTTCTGGTTATGAAAAAAAAATTAAATATTCTTATTTAATAAGAATTTCGTTATAGCTCCTACCTAGAAGAAGGCGGAAAAAAATTCGTAAAATGGCGCTGCCTGAAAAAAAGTCTTTTTTGGTTGCAGTTGTTTTCCGATACAATAGACAATTTTGATTTAATAAATATTCAATACTGCAGATTATTAAAAATTGTAGATTATTATCATTATGATGTACAATACAAATATCTATTTCAATAGAATGCCATATCAAAATCAGTCGCAGATTTTTATTTATTAAGTTATTTTTTAAATAGATATATAATTTACAGGGATAAACTTTAAAGAAGACATATATTCCTCGTACAAAAACGTACAGTTCATTTCCAATATAGTAAGTTATTTTGATTTCGTAAATATTGAAACAGCATATTCTTTTAAGTGAAAAAAGATTAAATATTTACACTTATTTCTAATTACGTTAAGTTTCGCTTGATTATTCTGTAAATATCGAATGTATAATTGAAAGCACACTAAAATTTATACAAGTGTATTTGTATTTTAAGAAGTCTGAAATCTTAAACTTTATTTAAAACAATATATATTTAAAAGAATATTAATACGGCTTTTTGAAAATGATTACCAATAATAAGATAATTTTAAAAGAATTACTTCATTTGTCTAATATATACATGATTGTTACACATTACTAGCATATGACGTATAATACCAAAACCTTTTTCAGCAAAATGTTATATAAAAAATCAGCTGTAGATTCTTCTTTACTAAAATGTTGTTTATAAAAACCCTATACATCAGTAAACATTTAACACTCTTACCGCCGAGAAAAAAGGCAAAATTGTAATGTGGATTTCTCTTCATTTTTTAAATGCTAAATAAAGATGTTTTTATTTCAACATAGTTTATACATATATTTTTATTATTACGTGTAGACATATAATCCTTGAGAGTATTAATCATAACTCAATTGTTTAAAAGTGGATCATATCTGTACAGTTATATTAATTTAAATAATGTTTCTACTGCAGTGAAACCTGCAGCTTAGTGAACGGATCAGTTCGCGGCGTGGAGAACGATAAGAGAATGTATATTACTTATTTTAAAAAGCACAGATCGTTTAACATAAAGTAGGCTCTTTTATAGATAATCTAAAAATGGAACCAAATAAATAATTTTTTGTGTTTTTAAAAGCACGTAAATTATTCTTATCAAGACATATTATTACATCTTCTTTGTGTTTTAGATATAAAAATAGTTAAGATATGGTAAACTGCCAAAATAATATTTTAAATAGTTTTTTATCCTAAAAAATATTTCAGTCATTCCAGTTGATTTTTATAATTAAAACTAGGGGGCTCTGCCCCCTGCTCGCCACGCCCACGCCCGCGTCATCGCTATTTTCTAGCCAACACAAGATGTAATTCTTTCGCGTTTCCATTATAGATCGCTTCGCGATCCCTTATTTTTTATGCATTCCATTTTTAGATTCCAAACGCAGATGACACCCTTTCTCATTAGCTAATGGAAATTATCTTCTTTTTGTAAAAATCACTTTTGCCATCGATCCCTAACCCCCCCACCCCCCCAAAAAAAAAAAAAAAAAAAAAAACAAAAAAAAAAAACAGAAGTATATAGAAATGCAGAAGATTCTATCCCCTCCCCCCATCCTGTCTAAATTCTCTATTTTCATGGTTTTCGCCAAACACAATTCCCAAAAAGAAAATACACAAAGCTCTGACCAATCATATTCTCTTCGCGGTATCTACACAGTTTTTCAATGATTCATTTCCAAATATTTTGGCCCATCTCCAGATCCTTACTTTTCTTTATATATAGAAGGATTCCCTTTTCAGTTATTAGAAATCTTCAAAAATACTAAACAGTACATTCTTAAAATAATTCGTATTACTAAACGATACAAAAAATATAAAAAACGAAATTCTTGATATAAAAGTTTAACAATTTTAAAGTATGATTAAAAAAACAAATTCCAATTGGCAGATTTAATCTCTATGTTAACTGCCGTGCAATACGAGATTATAAATCATTTTAAGGCCTGTTAAAAATTTTATTGAGGAGATAATTTAAAATGTTTTAAAAAAATAAAAACGTATATACTCTATAGAATAAAAATGTTTTCTTATTATAAATTATACGGTATGTACTGTTGAAAATATTAATGTTAAAATACGTTTAATTGTCAGTATAGCATTTTTTTTTTTCTTATCATTTTTGTAAATTCAATACGTTTAAGTAACACACGGTATTTAAAAAGAACATGAAAGTTTAAGCAACATTTTTATTTTACTGAGCTGCATCTTTTAAAGATACCTTATGATACAAAATTATTCTAAACACCAAAATCAAATTCATTACTTTCTGCATGAAAACTAAAGATTTATAAAATAAAAAATATTTACTGGAACTTTGTTTTCGCTTTATTTTTTTATACAAAAAAAAAAAAAAAAAAAAAAAAAAAAAAAAAAAACTATAAACCAATATTCTTCCTAAATGAAAATTCATTAAAATTGTATGAAAAAAATACTTCATTTTATATTTGTCAGTGATATTTATAAAAAATATACTGAAATAAAAAGAAACAGAGATTAGCATGAAATTAGAATGAACTAAGCAATAGCTGTTACCTTTTTTCCACAAATTTAAAAGCGCTGTATTAAGATTTTACAACACAAAACTTCATAATAGGGTACTGAACTTTTTGAAAACTAAGGAAATTTAGTAATGACTTGGTTTATTTGTAACTGTAACCTCTTATCATGTCTGTAAATGTACTTCAATTCATATGAAATTCAGATATGTTATCTGCATTCTGAATTTACATTTCCCAGCATCACAAGATTTGTAAAATTTATAATATTACAACAAATATTATGCATAAGAAAAGTGGAAGAGGAGAACCATGAATATTTAGAAGAAAAAAAAAGTTTATTGTTCAGATAAAACATAAACATGCAATTAAAAACAAATTTCAATGTTTTAACAATAATACATCCATAGCTACAGTAATACATACTAGTACTAGTATTATTCAAATAAGAGTAGAAAATGTCGAATGTATGAAATGTCAAATTTGAATAGCTCCGCCCCAAATAACGCCTTTAAAAGAATTTTATGTATTTTACACATGTTTGTGAAAATATTTACATGTAATATCTAATGCACACTTTCGGCATTTATATAAAATATACGTGCAAATATGGGGAAATTTTGACAGTAGCATATATAATCAGTAAATTGTAAACATCAGTATAACATTGAACCGGCTCAAAGTTACCCTGAAAATGTGATAAAATGTTAGTGCCTTCTTACTTAACATTCGATTAATTATTAATGAATAAATAATCGCAAAATATTAACACATTTACAACATTTAGATAGTAATATGTCTGATAAATGAGGATAGTGTTACTTACTATGAAAATTTAATTGGATTACAACAAATTCAAAATAGCATTCAAAATTAACATCAAAATAGTACTTCACAAAAATAGCTAGATGATGCAGTTGATTCCGCATAATGTTTCTTATTTATTTTCTAAAATAAAGAGTAGAAATCCCAGTTTAGAATCTTGCCAACAGAGCACAGTTTTGGAGTTTATTTAGTCTTTTGGAGTCAAAAATATTGAAAATTAGGAGGTGGTGCAAAGTTACACCCCATGGTTCAAAGTTACCCTGAATGACTGTACTTAATTCTACAATTTTCACATATAAAACATTTTTCAATGTTAATACCAGATAGTTAAAAAGTTCAACTTTAAATTAAAATTTCAACTTTTATTAAATAAACATACTTTTTAAATCCTTCCAAAACACACGTATTGCAAATAATTCATATATGTTATAGATGTTTATAGCGTCATATTCAATATTAAAAATGAAATGTGTACGATTTTAGTTTGTATACTGTGGCACTCAGATGTATCCCGATGCTGTTAATGGAGAAACAATGTTTTCAGTGCATTATAATTATGTTACATTATTTCAGATATAATAAAATTTAGATACACCACTGTGAGTGATAACCGTATGTTTTATATACAGTATACAGCAAGTAGTGAATATGGTTCGTTAACAGGGAGACTCAAACATGTTCTGTTACATTACAGTGAATGATTTTAAAAATGCTTCAGTGTATTTTCACAATGTTACTCTGAGCAATGTTGTATTTTAACAGTGTTACTATGAATGATTTCTATAGAGAAAAGAGAACAAGGACAATATAAAGAATTCCATTATATTAGATCTATGGAGAATATTTGTTCGCATCGTATTTTAATGATATTACGCAATATAAATGACATTGATCTATACCTATGTTTTTTTTGTGTTTTAACATTATAGCAGAATCGGCTTCTCTTATGTTACAAAAAGCACCACAGTTTCTACTTCAGCGTAATGATAAAAAAATATAGGCTCATATAATTTTAGTTTTAATCTAAATTTTATTACCCAGTGGAGGCGTTATTGTTCCGTTATCCTTTAATTCACTGATCACTGTAACTCCCTATTAAATTCGAAATAAAAAGCACTGTGATTTATATTCATAATTGTGCACGCTATTATAAATCAATGTACAAGATTGTTATATAAAAAAATCTGATACATATGATTCTAAAAATAATATATATGCAACAATTCTGTAAAAAACAAATAATTATATATTACAATGTGCCCTTGTCTTTAGAGAATAAGACATTATTTATTTCAATTTAAATTCCTTTCTTTCAATATTTTATTTCTATGAATTTCTCCAAAACACGCAAAACAATAAAAAAAACAGAATCCAAAGCTTTTCGGGTCTATATTAAAAACGTACCTACTTCTGACATTAAAATCAGGAGCTGATTAAAAAGAAAGAAAATCAATATCGGAAATCAAACTCAAGTGTAAAGAAAACAAAATTTGGAGTAAAGAATTTTTTTTTTTTTCAATAAGATATTTCAAAAACGAATGATCTCCAGTCTTTTGTTAAATTCCGTCATCTGTATTTTGGTATTTTGGTGAACACAGACAAAATAATTCAAAAGAAAAATTTGCTTTTAACTTTATATAGTGGCATACTTCAAAGGAAATATTTCTAAAAAATAGGAAATTAAGAAAAGGTTCAGACAGATGACTTATTTAAAATGTAATACAGATTACCTGTTCATGAAGATTGTTATAAATAGCTATATGAAAATATAGCATTGCTCATAAATTAAAAAATACCTTAAATAAATAAATAAAAAAAACTTACAAAAATATGAAGATAAAAAAGGAACTTACGAATTGCGATTTAGTATAAAATAAAATATTATTTAAAAAAATTATATTTTGCAATCATGTTTGAAAATTTGGAATATTTTGCTTAAGCTGTGGATATATATATATTTTAAGTTAATGTTAATGTCGATGCAATCTTTGAAAGTTTATTAAGAGGTAGATACACTGGTTTATAAGCAAATCGAAAACAAGAAAGTTGTATTCAATTAACCTAATCAATTTGGAGAAGTTCACCGATTCGAAAACTTAATTCACAAATGAATATAAATATGTACTTTAATAACTACAATGCATTCATCACAAGTGAATTAATTATTTTTAAAATATAGCAAATAAAGATTAAGTATTTTTTAAATCACAATTATTATTTAATTACATTTAAAACATTAATATCTGCGCACCATGCCGTAATTGTAAATCAATCCGCTATGAAGAAAAAAAAAACTTGTATTCTGATCGTTGAATTTTGCGGGAGACAATGTTAATTTCTATAGCATGCACTGTTAAGTAATTTAGATCACGGTTTAATAATTTTGTTGTGTAAAGTAATTTGATGAAACACGGTATCTTTCTGTTTAATATTCTAAAAATCTACATGTTTTAAATTTTAGAAAAAAAATAAGCTATTTAATGATCACTCAGATCATTGTTACGATCACCCTCAATATGCTGCTTTAGACCTCGAGGAAACCCTGCCGCTTGTCTAGGGAATGGAGTTTGGAATTAAGAGGAGTAGACATGCAGTATACAGTGCACCAGTCGCGAGGGAAGTAACAGAATAGGTTGTCACAAGATGGCGGTTGATTTTTTAACCCGGGTCAACAGTTTCTGGTTACCACCACTTCGACATGAAAATTTTGAATAGAACATTTTCGCCTTATTTTAGAGGGTTTTTCATACAAAATTTCTCTGACAAATATGGCAACAATTTCTGTTCATTTTTACTGTTGCAAGTTGGCCGGGCATTATAATCTATTTGGCTGACGCTGACAAGAGTTGTTTAAGTTGTGAGAACATAATGGGAACTCAGACCCGACTGCCGCAGAAGTAAAAATAAATTTGTGTTTTTAGCCATAAATATGACTGAAATGCTGCATTAACAAGGCGTTTAAATGAGGAGAAAATTTCAAATTAAATTTAGTATTATAAGTTCGTCCCAGTGGTAATGTGTCTCTGCGAAACCGGTTACAGTTGAAGCTTCACCACTTTGTGAATATGTCAATTCGTTCTTCTTCGTAGTTCCATGATCTAGGTTTGTAAAATTCAAATACTTGTTCACTCGTTGGTGCACTGAGTGGCAGAGTAATTAAGATTGTGTTTTTTTTTTTTAATTTATTGATTATAAAGAGCAAATTATCGTACAATTTCTGTTGTCTAACTCAAGGAAAGAAAATTAACATACAAAACAGAAAATCATCATGTATCATAACTCTTATAGAAGACGTTCTTCCAAATTATTAATTTGAGTGTTAGACGTTCCATCAGATCCGAAACTAAAGACGAAACTTACATTGTAAAGTTAATGTTAGCGTAACAGATTTCAATCACACTATTATAAAGAAAATAAAAACATTACACTAATTATCGAAAATTTTTGAGAGAATTCAAACAAATAAAATGTAATTTATGCAGTGTTATAAACTGGAACTTGTGTATAGTTTTAACTATAGCAAACCACTATCTATTTTGAAAACGCACTAAACTTTAGAGCATACTTTTCAAATGGATATTAATATGCCGTTTAAAGATTCGATTCCATTCAGCTTACAGCAAGTAATTATTGTTAAGAAATATCAAACCACGATTTTTACTCTTTTTAAAATACCAATTACTAAATATTTAAATAAAAAGCTTATGCTTGGTGGCATTGCTTGAACGCAATGTATTGTATTATTGGATTATTATTTTAAGAGTGGTCTTGGTCTAATTAGCCCTTATTCTAAAAGTCTAACCACTGCTTTTTAAATATTTCATAAGTTTATTATTCAATACTTAACAATTCTCGGTAAATATTTTATTAATTTATTTCATGGAGCAACATGTTTCACAGTAAATAGTACACCGGCCATAAATGCATGGCTCAATAAGACAAAACTCTTCATGATTTCATTTTTATGAAGGTTTTCATTATTCATATAAAATTCCAGATTTTTGTAAATATTTTAGACTAACATTTTGAAAAATCACATGAACATTAACATTAACTATGACAACAAAATTATGTTCAACCTAGTACGAAAATTTTCAAATACAATATCAAGGGATAAAAATAAATAAAAAAATTGACCTATTTTTGCAGGCCTGATAATATAAATTTATTACGAATGATTAATTGTATGTCAATCAAATGTATCACATGTTTTATATAAAAAATGCACAGCCGTATATTTGAATTAATAATAAAATAAGTTTTTGAATACAATATAATTCCTAAAATGTACACGATACCATATACGTTAGAAAAAATGAAAAAAAAAGTAAACATGTTCTCTAATAGGAAGATGCACGAAAAAGAAATAAAAGAAATAAATGAAATTACTTAAATTCAGTATAAACGCATTTTTCATTTATCTAAAAATTACACAATTCTTCAGACTTAAAGTACTATTTGTAAAATTACATATGAAATATTCCGTATCTTTCAAACTTTTAGATAAATGTATGTGACATTTTTTTTTTCATTTATTAAGGATAAATAAGTAAAAATATGTAAATTATTGAAAAAAAAAAAACCGATGAAGTTTATGTTTCATATAAGATTACCATATAATACATATTATATATTTTTGAATTTGATTTCGTTATTAATTCAAGAACATTAAAAATTATTTGATTCAAATTTCAGACAAACTACTGGAACGAAATAATTTATATCTCATTAATATTTTACTCTGCACTTTTATGTAAATGCTCTATTTAAAATGCATGCCCATCTTACAAAGAACTACACTTTTCAAACAATTTATTTAAAGTAAATTAAGATCAACAATGCAAATTTTAATTGTAATTGTCTAAAATATTTCTGTATGGGTACATGTTTCAACGAACTATAAATATTTCATTTAAAATCCTTTAATATGCATTTATCCTTTTGTGATAAATATAAATATACATTGTTATTACATTAAATCATTTGGCAAAATTTAATGTCGAAATATATATCTTAAATTTATATGAGAAATTTTGCATCTTTTGTTAAAATATTATAATGTATTTATTGTTCAAATCTAGGCATCTGAAAAACTCAATTTCCTTACGTAAAGTTACAAACTTAAAAAGAAGTTACACTGTAATCATAAAATAAATTTTAAACGATTTTAGCGAAATTGTTTGTAAAATTATCAATAAAAATAAATAAATTTTATTAATGAACATTTTGAGATTTTATTATTAAAAAACAAAATTACACAATATCTCATAACGTAGTACTCTAGTAACTTAGTACGATAACTCTATAACGTACTCATTTATGATTTTTTTCTCTTCGTAACAAACATATAGGAGTACATTTTATAAAAATGTAAAAAATAGAAATAATTTTTGACAATATAGGATACTGAAGTTAATTAATCACACTTCAAGAAAATTGCATGAAAAAACAAAATGCAGTATTATTCAGTACATATATATATATATTACATATCCAAATTTATACTATAACAACCAAAACCATAGAACTGAACCAAAATAAAAATAAATAAACTAAACAAAATGCAACAACATAATTAACTTAAACCCGGCGTACCACAGCACCAAACCATCAAACTGTAAACAATATGAAAAAAGTTAAACCAGTGGAGACAGGTGGCATGGCTTGTGACTATATGCATATATGTATATATATTACATATATATACATACATATATACCATAAAATAGTTAATTTCGATGTGTTTTAATAAGCAATAGATCTTATGAAATTTGATGAATATGATTTTTAATAATTAAATATGGATAATATTTATTTTTGTATAATGGAGTAAAATGATTATTCTATTTTTTAAAACATCCTATATAATATTATGTTACACTATATTTTTCTAAGTAAAATGAATTTTCTGTTATTTTGACAAACTTTGAAAGTTATAATAAAAGTGACAACTATGTATCATTTCTGTCACTCCTTACAAGAATATTAAAAGAGTGTTATATTCAAGATAACAGATAAACTGATTTCAGCATTCTGTTTAGCCCTATGACTATGTATCTCGCGATTTCCATGGGTGACTTTTGTTGAAAATTTTATATTATATACAGTTATTTAACCAATTTTATTTTAAAAATTCAAAAATGTAAGAATGCAAATGATAAATACACTATATATTTCAAATACATGATGAATTAAATGGATGTAATAAAAGATGACGTAGTGGTCGATTATATATTGTTCGAAAGACTTTTGGAAAGAAAAATGCGCAGTCAGAATTATGGAGTCATGGTTAAAGAAATTAATGTAACATATAGTGACAAATAATGCACCATAAACCGTTCGCGATGATCGTAATTCAGATAATTTTTAATCTTTCAGCACCGTTTTTTAAATAGAATTTTTTCTTGATTTAATCACAGATGATCACAGACAGCTTTGATTAACATGAAAAAATAATTTCAATTAAATATTACTGATAGTATGGGTTCTGAATACTTTAAGTCTCCAGTTTATTTGGTAGATGAGGTTAAATAAAATATCTAAATTGAAAACATAAGTAACATGTTGTTCTTTAATTCATCTATCGAAATTCACATATGGGTCGTGCAAGGTTGTTCTCTGGATATGAAGATGCTAAAGTAAATAAAACACATTTTCACCGAGACTTTTAAAGATGAGTTCAAGTAAGGCTGTTGTACTTTACTGTGTGTATTAATTAACGATACAGTGTGCCTGAAAATTTTAATTTACTGCTTGTCAGTTGAAGGGATTTATTAAAATCGATATTATTTTAGATTCAACAAGCCCTGTAAAGCAAATATGTATTATGGAATGATATAACCTATCGATATTGTTCAATTATGCATCGGAGCACATTTTAAAACCTGGTATATATTTTTTTTTCCTTTTGCAAAATTCCACATGTACTGCAAATAGTCCTTATTTCAAATTATTTTTATAAACAAGTTGAAGTTTTTATAGTATTTGTGGATCTGTTATGATTCAACTTAAATTATCCATAATCTGTGCATAAGGAAATATAGCATATATATTTTAGATATATTTTCATGACTTCCAAATAAGCATGTATAGTATGTCTATGCACACTCAAAATATATGAGGTAATTTCAAGTATTATGTTAACCTCTCTCTTATGAAGGATTTTAATCCATATCTTTCATTAGCATAAATAAAATACTTCCTTTAGTAGTGAATAGGAGAGTAATTTAGTCTGGTATTTTATTTCTTATTTTTATTCTTATTTTTATTTCTGGTATTTATTATTATTATTATTATTATTATTTTTTTTTTTTTTACATCACGTTGGAAAAACATCTTTCTTCAGCATTTTAAAAAAGTTGCAGGGAAAACAACATTACAATTTTGCCCTTTTGCTCGGCCGTCAGGGGGTTAAGTTGTTTTTGGGAAACGGAAAAACCTTCTAGAAGGTTATACTACGTTAAAAGGTTTCCATTCAAATGAATGCATCATTTGTTACAGAATTTATTACAAATATTAAAAATATATTTTCTTATTCTATGTAACAGTGTTAAAACCTTATTAAAATGAAAAATATATTAGACAATCTTTTTCATTAAGTACTCTAAATTGTACGAAATGTCAAACAATGCCCATATCTTATTATAGAGCATTAATTATAATATCTACTGTAGATGAACAAAACATATATTTTTTTTTCTTTTTTATATACAGTTCCTTATTTTAAAAAAAAAATACAAAACAGCATTCATACTGAGAAAAAAAAATGTTCATATAACAAAAAATTTATTCTCCAAACTTATATTCTAAAGCAGTCAATATATCCTATACATATTTTTGAACGCTATTTCACTGCGATATTTGACTAAGTTTGTTGAACAAATGTTTCCGCTTCGATATAGATCATGTTATTTGAAATGGAAGTAAAACCAAATAAAGTTTCTCGTCAATCAGGAAAATAAATTTTGAAATCCACCTTGCTGCTTTTATAGAGTTATATTTCAGAATACGTAAAATAGAATGTATGTAAAATAGATTAATATAGACGATTTAAGGAAGAGAAATAAAACATGTTTTATTCATATTTAAAGTATGAGTTTTGAGAATATTTATTACTTGTTAAAGCAAAAAATACATTGAGTATTTTTCAGTGAATACCTCGTTTTATCCTGTACAATTTTAAGGTCACGTTATTGCTTAACCCTTTTTGTACTGAATTATGAATTCATGAAAATTTTGTTTTCTAAAGCATTTTCCGTGAATTGTTTAAACTACACTGTTAAAAATTTGTAGCATTCTGGCCGGTCATTTGACCGTTTTTTTTTTCCGAAAACGGTTACACAACCGTAAATTTAACACTAGTCTGACCATATTATTGGCCATTTTATGGTCAGAATACAGTTAAATTATGGTTATGAAACCGTTTTTTCAAAAAAAAAAAAAAAAAAAACGGTCGAATGACTTGCCAGAATGCTGCAAATTTTTAACAGTGTACATTAGAAAATTTACATAATCATTTAATAAATTTTAGAAGGATTGAAGGATTAATTAAATTTGAATTTATAGAACTTTTGTACAATATTTATATCCCAACTCAAACATTTTATTTTAAATATTTTTCTTAGTATTTTGTAGAATTAGGAAATGTACAAATTAATGCTCTTACAATAGAAATATAGAAATATTTCTGAATTGAAACATCCCCCCCCCCCTCTACGCCAAGAAAGTTTAGAAGATGCAAAGGCAAAATAAATCATCCTTTAAAAAATATTTTGTTTTGTGTAACCAATAATGTTTTTGAAACAAGATAAAATAATGCATCTAAAATTCATTCTAAATTGTATTACTAGAAATCTATGTATTAAATTAATTTTATAACAAGTTATTTTATAGGCATTTATAAGTACCGTCAGTAGATAAAGGGTTAATATATGTCTAAATGACATTTACGGTATTTTGCCTGCTATTTTTAAAATGTTGAATGAGTCTTACATGATTCTATATAGAAAAACTGGGGAGGTGGTGCTGAATTTGCGAATTTCAAGAACAGATAACTGTCAATAAGAAAACATTTAATAATGTTTAAACATAGAAAAATTTTGACTATTTATACATTGATGATAAATATATGAAGATGTTGTATTTTAAAACAAATTAAACAAAGTATGTTTATACATTGATTATTCTTTCAGGAAAGTCGTCGGATAATGGTGACGCAGCGTAAAACTTAATCCTGAAATATGGTTTTGCAGAACACATTAACTTGGAATTACTGCCGTCTGCACTGTGATGTACCATTTGTTTTGTCCTTTTTTATACAGGGTGATTTTTTTTTTAAGTTGTGAAAGTAAAACGCTATAACAAAAGAACCACAGATCCAAACGACCTAAAATTTCATCAGTATGCTCCTAAAGCAATGGGAATTTTTTAGGCGCGGTTAAAAAAAATCTTATAAACGCACCGACAGATGGAGCTGAATATGCAGTAAAGTCGGGAGACGAGCTTGTGCACGACATATGCACAGTAGCGATAAACCATGAAGCATGTACACTTCGTGTTCATTTTTCTACGGATATTCCTGCGATTTCTGTCTAAAGAATACTGTGTATTGTGGTGGTGTTACGAACTTTGCTGTCCTGAAGGCACGCATTGCGCACCAGATCTGCAGTATCCAGTTGTATGCTCTTCGCTGTGTTGTGGAACATGGTGTTCCACGTTTCCACCTCGTAGCTGAAAACGGTGGACAGCACATTGAATATGCCTTGCGTTAGTTGCGCAGCTCTGTATGAATACTTTACTCCATATTTTTATTTCGTTCTGTTTCTGCGAAGGTGTTCGCAGTTCTTTCCCCCGATTTTGTATGTCCTTGATATCCGTAATAAAATTTCTTTTTCTCAAAGTACCGCCCATTGTTTTCCTTCCACTGACGATATAATTTGTTTCTGTTAACTTACACCGTCATCTGTCGGTGAAATTTTAATTTTTTTTTCTTTTCTACTACGTCTAAAAAATTTCCGTTGCTTTGGGAGCATACTGGTGAAATTTCAGGTCATTTGGAAAAGTGGTTCTTTTGTTATAGTGTTTTAATTTCACAACTTTAAATAAAATTACCCTGTATTTGTAAATGTAATAACCGACACTTAATTATAATTTATTTGTAAATACGTTATCCTTAATTTTGAAATTTTGAAAAGGACATACTGACATATTCTATATACTAAATAATACGGTTGTGTAGAAACACAGCTGCGTACGTTTTTGTCTTTTCTTCATCCGTATAAAAATAGTAATCCATCATGCATTAATACACCAATTTATGTATTAATAATGTCAAAAAAGCAGCTCTTAGAAAAGTGCTAATCAATTAAACAGACAATGCCACAAAAGCTTTCTTTTTACCCGACTACGGCAAAGCCAAAGGAGGGTTATGATTTTGACAGGCTATGTATGTATGTATGTATGTATGTATGTATGTATGTATGTATGTATGTTCATCTGTTCCCTCGTAACTTCTAAACCACTAATCAGAATTCGACAAATGACATATCATTAGAAGCGTCTTAATTGTCCGCTGGTTATAGGCTATATAGATTTTCACCAAATTCAATGTGGCGCCTTCTAGCGGACAAAATATACAGAGTAAAAAAATAAAGTTAAGCTAGATATGCCGTGTTTGGTATCATTTTAAAGCGCTTCACTTCAAAACCATAGAGGGTTTGTTTATAAGTGCCTTGGATCATAATAAGTTGCTTAAAAATCCACATGACAGTCAATCGTTAGCAGAATTAGATAGATTAAGAAATCTTCCTAGGTCATCTTAATACATGAAACCTTCAATCTACATTACACATTTACACATTACACTAACGACCTCATCCACTAATCGGTCCATTACCCATTTGCTGCCATCGACGGATATGTGCGTCACTACTACCAAATACTGGAAGCGTCATACGTCAAAAAATAAAGTTAAGATAAATATGCCGTGTTTGGTATCATTCAAAAGCGCTTTACTTGTACATTTTGAATATATCTATATATTACTAGCATTTGCTTGTGACTTTACCTGTATTCATGGGGTACTTTTATACTTTTTCAGCGTAGTTTTTTGTCGTAGTTGGGTTTTAGTTTTTTTACTTTATCTTGTTTATTATTATTATTATTAAAGATGATTTCTATGATCTGAAACTTCAAATGTTAAAACGAAATTTCACAAATACTTTGATCAGAATTGGGAATCATAATATATATATATCAGTATGTTCAAACAATGTATTACTATATAACGTTTTAAACCATAAGAGAAAGACTGATTTATACTTAAACTTTCTGAAGCATAGGGTGGAACATTCCAGCGTAATATTTATTTTACCACATCAAATAGCTTCAGGGATATTACGACAAATGCGAATCTAGATTTCATTTATTTAATATATGTATGACTACACATTTTAGATTTTAAAAATTTTAAAGGAAAAGATATTTTTTCTCTAAACATGTAACATAAAATAGAAAAAAAATATTATTTAATTTTTAGATTAATTATTATTATTTTTTTTTACATAAACACATTCACATTGTGATTCATGTATGAGAAAAAATGAAAAAAAAAAACATTCCAAATTAATTTACATAAAAACATGTATTTAAAAAGTTCTTCATAATAAGGAGTCTTTAAAAAAATGCCATCTTTTTTTTAAAGAATTTATTTCGGCTAATCATTCATTAGAATTTTGCTTTAAATGACACTTTTTTTCTCTGAAAATATACCACAGTTTTTCCTTGTAGAATTATCGATCATAAGTATGTTCCGCATTCGGAAAAAAATGAGACACGCTTATTCTAGAAAACATTTTACAACCCAACCAACATTATGTTTAAATTTACCAAATACACACACAAATAATTTAAACAGAATTTTTCTATTTCTATCGGGTAGACGATTAACTATTGGGAAAATAGTGTGCAGCTTTGTACATGATATAGCTTATTTTCTATGTAAACCATACAGTAAGCAGAAATCTGGAAATGAATATTCATCAATCTTCACATATAAAAAGCACTGCATTGTTTTTTTTCTTTTGGTGGATCACTTTAATAATTCATTTATGTAATACACAAATCATATTCTATGATAAAACGTAGATCAGCTGGAAAACATTTACGAAAACAAAAATCACGTAAAATAATATTTTGAAATGAAGCATGTTAAAATTATGTGTATTAAATACTTCTTTCTTACATGAGTATTTGTAAGCATGTATGTAGTCTTTCGGAAAAGAAATAAACTAATTATTTTCTACCGGCAAATTATATTATATTTTAAATTTAAACAATACATTGTATTTCTTCTGATGCTTTATCAAACTACATTTCCAAAGACATTATTTTAAATTAATAAGCTTAATATTTTGAATCATGCAAACAAGGAATAAAGAAAAACAAGAATACGCTGTAATGAAAATACCCCTGTGGGTATTTGATTTCGGAAGATAAGTAATAGTCTGAATTACTCTAGCATGGATGTGCGTCTGAATATTTAAGTATAAATCAATAAATCGCTTGAGGCATGCAATGTAATAAAATAATATCTTATTCGAGTAAACTGCTACAGATTAAGTTTCTTAATTCTGCTTAAATAAGTTTTGGTTTACCCTTTGATTCCTTGATATTTTTATTTATTCCAACTATCTTTAACCTGAAACCTTTTTGTTTCGTAATTCTGTAATAAATTGTTAAACTAAATAATACATGTATTACAAAATTTCATTTAGAATTTTATTTTAGCTTAGTTAAATAATGCATGCTATTATGTTCTCAAATAACAGAAAAAATAACACATGGATGTACAGTGGCGGTAAAAAGTTTCCGGCAAGTTAGTTTATTTGATTTGTTTGTCAGAACGTTTCAGAGAAGGAGAAGCATAATTCATCTAAAAGTTATTAATAAGCAAATGACGTCTGACCACATGGTCATTTTGATTGGACACAGAAGACACTTGATGTAAAGGAAAGAAATTCGAAATTCGCGTGGGCAAATGTTGCCAACCATTCGCCATTCTTTGGTTTTTGCTACCGGTAAAATGTTTTTTTTTTTTTTTTTTGGCTGTGTTTGTTATTTAATCTACATGAATAATATAGATGAATTCAAAAATGAAAAGTTGAACAATTATTGACCATAAACGTGTGATTTTTTTTTCTAGCTAAATATCGTCTCGTAAGATTGCAGCAAAGTTATCGATCAAAAAACCTACTGTGAAGGACATTTTTTTTAAATATAAAGATGGTCATGGCCTTGAGAACTTGTCAGTGTTCGAGAGACCACTGAAAAGACTATTCGTGTGGGCAGAATTATCAGGCAAAAGGCAGTTGATGACCCCATAGAAATTCCGCTGCAATATCCCGCGATTTACGGAGTGAAAATATTGCTGAAATAAGTCGATCTACCGTGTCAAGACGACTTTATGGAATAGTTGGTCTTAAAATACCTTTCATAAGTGAAGAAAATCATCCGGGTCGCTGGTGTTTACCAAGGAACACAAAAACTGGCGAAGTGTAAACTGGAAAATGTAGTAATTTAAAAACAATCGAAGTTCGAAATTTATTGAATGTGATGGCAAACACTACGTCCAATGACGTAAAAACAAAAGATATGATTCGAGATTAGTCATTTCCTACAGTGATGCATGGCAGGGGACATGTTATGCTGTTGGGCGCATTTTTCGGAAAATGTGTCGGTCCGTTAGTTGATCTCCACGGCAAGATGAATTGTTCAATGTATATAAGGATTTTGCTGTCTTATTGGAGAAAAAATTGTATTCACAACTAAATTTTTCAGCGTAATAATGACCCAAATCATACATGCAAGTTTTTCAAGCAGTGGTTTTTGCACAAAAAAGTTCCGCTTTTGAAATGATCAGCACAATCACCTGATCTGAGAAAACCTTTGGAACGAAATTGACAAACGTGTGCGGGATTATAAATATTCCAGTTCAGCAGAATTTCCTTAAAAATTGCAAGAAGAGTGGAAAAACTTACCACAGACAATCTTCAACCGTTCATTGAATCGATGCCACGTCGCTGCGCCGCAGTACTTATTGCTAAAAGTATGACGAAAAAATATTATTTGTAAATGTTGTTGATCAATGTTATTTTCTATTATGATACCATTTTTTTTCCAAACTTGCCAAGATGGCTTGAAACTTTTGAGAACATGAGATTTCCTTTGCAATTTATTTTGTCAATTAATTTTATTGATATTTATTTGTTATTCCATAAATATATTGAGAACTATTATGTCAATAAAATGTATAAGTATCATTGAGATTACCCTTCATGTGGGTATACTTATAAATTAATGAAAAATTTTATGCTGGCCAGAAGTATTTGACAGCCACTGTATATTATATCGTATAACGCTGGTGCATAACCAGAACCTTTTACATGAGACTTGAATTTTTCTTATTTAACTCCTGAACAGTTTCTTTTTTTTTCACACAATAAACTAAAAGTACGGACCTAACACAATTTTTTCTGACTAAAATATTCATCCTATGTTATCTAAAAATATATATCATTAAATAAAACGAAGATTACAATTCAAAATTAGTAGAATTCAAAATTTTTGTATAACGGAGATCTTACGGTCTATTCTTGATTTTACGGTATATTGGCAAATCTGTTTACTGGTTAAGATAATTGTGTACCAAAAAAATATATTATGTAAATTATTTCAAATAATAGAGTGATATAATTTGTGAATAAGTTAACACTATATAAATAAAATCAGTTTATTAAAAATATATTAGCAATGTATTTATTTTTTTACCAAATATGATATTACAAACTTGATTGTTTTATTTTATACTGACAGTACTGTATTCTACAAACTTAAGTATCGGATTTTTTTTACAAAGATTAGATCATAAGAAAAAAATAATAATTGCATGCATATAAACCAGTCAAAATCGGATGTATTTCAGTACATAAATTTCAGAGATATCAGAATAGCGATACGTAGTCATATCACAGAAAATTTAAAGATACATTTAGAAATATATATTTTGCTGGATTATTGTTGAAGCCTTAGCATTTTGATTTCACACATAATGTGAATAAATGACATCTGAGAAAAATGAGCATAAACATTTCATTTACAAAAAAATGTTTTACATTTTATCTAAAAGGTCATCATGGTATTTTATTTTTATTATTAACCATATCACTTACACTGTTCATGAAATCGTCAAAACATTTGTTGACATTTCTAGAGATATTAGGGTTCATTTTAAGATAAAAATCTTAAATTCGATATTTTGGTCATTTTTTCCCTTAAATGTACATTTACCAAATTATGTACACTCCTTTTTTTGCAAAGAAACCTTCATGAGCATGAAACCAAGTTAAAGAGAAATAAAAATTATAATAACTACTACAGGCATAAATAAAATTAGAGAATGCGGGGTAAGGACATAAGTAATTGCAAAGCCTATCTGCTTGAATCCACAATAGGGTTTTGAATCGTTCTCACCTACATTCAAATTATCACGTCTCTTGTTCATGACATGACATCGCAGTACAGTGCCAACTTCGCGTGAAACGCCGCCACACGTAACCTCCATATAAATTAAAAGGGACCATACAGGTGAATTTCAATAAAATGCAAGGTCTAAAAAATATAATTTGGAAGCTCTGGCGGACTCTTGAAGGTCAAGAACGAAGTTAAATATAACCTCAAGAAATATGGCGCATAAAGCATCCAAATAAATTTGGTTGCTCTACAATACGATTTCATTTCAACGACTGGCGTAGGTAAAAAAAGAAGAATATTAACATAAAAATATCAATTCTTATGCTTAATATTTAAGACTTCAGTTTTACAGTAATGTATAAAAAAATTTAAAATTATAAATCATGTAATGTTTTTGTTTCAAAAGTGCAGGTTATATCACAGTATATTCGGTAATTAAAACTAGCAATGAAAAGTTTCCCAAAAATTATGCAGTTTCTGCTGTAAAGTAAAATTTTCATAATATCTAAATCTCAAATATTTTATTGTATTGCTTTATATATGCAGTTATATTCTATAATAATTCTACATAAAGGTAGAATGATGCATTTCAGAAAGTTTCATTGTGATTGATTGGTAACTTTGTTTGTTATATTTCCACTTGAGATTGGAAATCATATTCTTCACAGTAGAAAAAAACATTTGTTATGCAAAACTTGGCCAAATATAGATCTGTAATATTATTCAAAGATATGTTTGTGAAGGTTTCTTATCTATAGGATTTTATCTGAATATGGATTTGAAAAATATATTTCTGTCATGTAAACTTTTTTTGTTAGGTTTCAACTGTATGAATGCAGCTTTAATAACCTTTCGACTGAATGTTGCGTCTAGAAAACAACAAATAAATATAAAGCTTGTGAATCTATTTTAGGAACTATTCTTGTGGTGAAATATGATATGAAAGGTTTTTTGGCATTTTCATTTATTTCAAAATATATGTTGAAATAGAAACTCTGTTACGTTTTTTCATCTGATTAAGAACTGTAAAATTCGACGTGTACATTCCGTTATGTCATCAGATGCAAAATTTACAGTACTGCAAGGAACAAAGTATTATAACTCTAATCGTTCAAAGTATAACAACCACATCAATGGATTATTAGTAATGTACTACTGCAAATATTATTTAAACTGAAAAATATAAAATGCATATATAATTCTCATTTTTTTTTATTCGGAAGAAACTAATGTCAATATTTAGAAGGAAAGCATTAAATTAAAAGTACACTAATTATGTTTTAAAAACGTATTATTTTTTTAATACGTATATCAACATAAAAATAATTTATCTCGCTGACTGAACTAGCTTACATGTTCTATAAACTTCAACGTGGTATATTCCTTTACCGTGGTGAGAGAAAAAAATTACAATACTAAGAGTAACTAAATATTATAATTACAATTGTTCAAAACAAAACATCCATATCAATGGATTATAAGAACTACTCCAAATATTATTAAATTATAAAATGTAAATACATCATATAGGTATTAGCAATGCTAAAGAAAAAGAAAGGCTGCCGCGGTGCTTTGGGCGCATGTTTTTTAGAGACCACTGGAGTCACGTGATGTTTGAATGGACCAATGCAGGTGTACGAAAAGAGCATGACGTCACTCTAGTGGTCTGTAAAAAATGATATGATGAATGCACCGTGGTATCCTGTCTTTCTCATTAGCCTCGGATATTAGAAATGAAGAATAAGATTCCATGATGAAGTTTCGAAGACTTTCTAAAACTGAGTAAGTGGATTAAAAAGATGTTATTGATATGCGATACGTCTTATAAAAGTTCTCAAACACAGAAAATGTCTGAAATATTTTCAACATATTTCAAAGGACAAAAAAAAAAAAAAAAAAAAAAAAAAAAAAAAAAACCAATGAATGTCATATTTATATTTTTGAGTCACATAGTAGGTAAGATGCTCAATAAATAACTGTTTATTATTCAAACTATATTTATCAAGGAACCTATAAAACTTTGCTGGACATATTTTACGACATCCAAAGAGAATTCATGAGTTTGTTTAAAAAAGATTTTTAATCGAAAATTCAAAGTAAAAAATCCTATTTCGAGCATCTGTTCGAACCATGATCTACATTCCAAATAGAATAATCCTTACCAACCGATGATCTGCACATTAAGTATTAGAACGAGAGTTACTACACATATTACTGGGGAATGTGATCAATTTTACTGTGAATCAATTCTTTAAATTTTGTTGGAGGTTTATCAATTAAATTAATATTATACAGTCCACTCCCTCTAATCCGCAAACGCCTATAATCTGCACTATATTTCAGATGTAAACAAACATGTTGCTGGACAGATAATTACACCTGTTTATTTTCTATTTACTTTATATCCAAAATTGTTAATTGGTCCAAATCATCCAAGCAACCTCATAGCAAATTGGTATATAATTTTATATACCTTAGATAAATTCAAATAATATAAGTGATCGTATTTACCTAAATTCTAGTAGAAGAGCAACGCGAAGCATTAATAATATTAAATTATAATTCGCGTCAAAATGTAATTATTAAATTTGAATAATTACTAATAAAATTAAGAGTTTGCGTTGTGAATTATTTAGACGAACTCTTCCACTTATGAATTAAACTAAAATTTAAGCTGTAAAAAATAAATTGACACACTTTAAATATTATTAATTAAATAATTACAGAAACTTTTTAAAACTTGATTAAATATTTTATTTACATTGAACATAACTATATACAGAAAAACATAATATTAATTCAAAAAATAGAAAGCAACACTTTTGTTTGCTTCTCATTATTTTAAGTATGTTTAATCTTTAAAAAAAAAGACAATATTTTCACGTACTCTAATTATTATAATTGTTTCTTTTTGCTAAAAGAATAACTCTCTTTCATTTTTAAAATTACCTTAATCTTATTTAATTATTGGTTTTGTCGGATCTCAGATAACTCTCTACCGTAAAATATCAGAAAAGTATTTTTTAAGATTTTTCATATGATCTTAAGTGGTAAAAGAAAATGTTTAAAATAGTACCTTCTTTTAATATACGGGATGGTGGCCTTTATTCATCAAATTCCGAGTTGTTGCGTTGCTTAGGATCATGGCAATGTGTCATCAGGAACGCATCCTCAATTTGGCTTGATTAGGATCACTCCGATATGTACATCAGGAAGACATCCTCAATTTGGCTTGATTAGGCTCACTCCGATAGGTACCTCAGGAAGACATCCTCAATTAGGCTTGATTAGGCTCGATTAGGATCGCTCCGATATGTCCATCTCGCCTGGGCTTTACTAGGGCTTACGGGACTCATTGCACGGGCTTTCAGGAGAGTTCCTGCGTCCTCTACATCTTTTTCCAGACTATATTTTTTAAACCTTATTCTTCTTGCACACCAGCTCCTGCAGTGGGTGGAACTATTTTTTGTCTAGTCCACTGTTATTGGATGTGAGAAGATTTTTTATTATACTTCGATAGGCCTATTAGCTAGCAGTCTGCAAATGGCCCCTTACATATGCTTTAATATTATTATCTGCCTTAAAGTTTGGGTGGTCTGAAAAGTCATAAATTTATCCCAACACTTTTATTGAGGCCATAAATTGATTCCAACGTTTTTATGATTTTACGACTTCTAATTATACACCACTTTCCATTGGCTTGTCATAAAACGACACCATGGCGTCTGGCTATTGTTGTTGTCTGAGATCCGAACTCTAATCAACATTATACATTCATTTTACAATACAACAATTTTTTAAAATTATATATTTACTATTTAAAATCAACTTAATAATTGTTGTATGAACTTACACTCTTATTTTACTTAAATATATAAACATTATAATTTTACACTCATAATTATATTTTATAAAAAATATTTATACAAACAGAAATAACAAATTACGCAATTTTACTTTGATTTAACCAACATGGTGCGGGAACATATCATAGTTATATGTTGCCCAGCATCTCTCCCGGTATCAGAAAAAAAAAAAAAAAAAACTGATTGCTGGTTTTATTTTTTTTTGTAAAGCTTGAAGGAATGTACGTGTCCATATGACTGTGTATCTACACAGTTTTTGAGCGAAGACTGTAAAGTTCAATTATCAATGGTTCTGGTATATTTTATAAGAAGTTCTTCTATTGTTTCATAACAGAAAGTTCAACACATGATAGCATAGTTGTCTGTTGACATTCACATTTATAGAAGACCTCTGTACTGACAATCAGACGTCTTTCTCGAAGCCTTTTTTCTTTACCACACACATGTTTAATAATTTTGTAACTTTACAGTTTAAGTGCCCAAAATACATTCAAAGCTATAATTTTGTCTGAAATTAATATGCCGAAATAAACCTCATTATAAGAAAAATAATGGCATACGCATTTGACATATTATTTCATCACATACAACCTTATGACACAGTGTTTTATCTAAAACACATTTTATACTGAATAAAAGTAAATACAATGCTTGTAATATGACATGTTATATTTTCACATAATTAATCTGATGTATTCAAATTATAATCAGAAAAATATTGTATACAAACTTGTTACATTATTTTATTTATTTGTTGCTTCTAACATGTATGATCTGTCAAAATGTACAAGCTAATTCATCTCCTTTAATATATCATTACGCAATGCTTTCCAACTTTACCCGATACGAGGAAAAAAAAAGTAAGAAGAAGGAGAGAGGAGAATAAAACCAGTTATTGAACGTCCCCGATTCTCCCGAAAAGTGGGGGTTGGACAAGCTACTAATTCCTGTCTGCGAGATGATTAGTGCTGTGACAAAATTTTACGACTACCAAAAGTATGTATTTAAAACCATTTCATGCTTGTAATTACCTTATTAATTAGTATAATTTCTTGATATACTTTCTTCTTAACTCACTGTGCATGCCTGTATGTAATTTTAAACATAATCTATGCATAAACAGTGTATGTATTTGTATCGTATCTAATGTAAACCTTCTGCTTTTTTTTTTTATTATTTTGCAGGGGAAAAATGGCGATTCTAGCATCTGAATTCTCCTGCCTCATACTGGAACTGAAGCGAGGGTGGCTTTTTATGCATTCAGGTTTAAATCTAACCCAAATTTCCTTTCAGGATTAAAAAAAAATGCATATAATTTTCTTTAACTGATTACCTTGTATATTTTTAGACCTTTCTAACAAACACAAATTTTGATTCATGATATTGTTTACTATTAAAATGTAAACAACACGGAAAAATGACTTCTACGTCCTCTCAAAAATGCAAAATATGCATTACGCTGATCTTAAAAATGCACCTTCATTTAATACTGTTAAATAGTGTTTACTATGAAGGGGGGATGCTGGACAGATAATTACACCTGTTTATTTTCTATCAAATTTATATCCAAAATTGTTAATTGGTCCAAATCATCCAAGCAACCTCATAGCAAATTGGTATATAATTTTATATACCTTGGATAAATTCAAATAATATAAGTGATCGTATTTACCTAAATTCTAGTAGAAGAGCAACGCGAAGCATTAATAATATTAAATTATAATTCGCGTCAAAATGTAATTATTAAATTTGAATAATTACTAATAAAATTAAGAGTTTGCGTTGTGAATTATTTAGACGAACTCTTCCACTTATGAATTAAACTAAAATTTAAGCTGTAAAAAATAAATTGACACACTTTAAATATTATTAATTAAATAATTACAGAAACTTTTTAAAACTTGATTAAATATTTTATTTACATTGAACATAACTATATACAGAAAAACATAATATTAATTCAAAAAATAGAAAGCAACACTTTTGTTTGCTTCTCATTATTTTAAGTATGTTTAATCTTTAAAAAAAAAGACAATATTTTCACGTACTCTAATTATTATAATTGTTTCTTTTTGCTAAAAGAATAACTCTCTTTCATTTTAAAAATTACCTTAATCTTATTTAATTATTGGTTTTGTCGGATCTCAGATAACTCTCTACCGTAAAATATCAGAAAAGTATTTTTTAAGATTTTTCATATGATCTTAAGTGGTAAAAGAAAATGTTTAAAATAGTACCTTCTTTTAATATACGGGATGGTGGCCTTTATTCGTCAAATTCCGAGTTGTTGCGTTGCTTAGGATCATGGCAATGTGTCATCAGGAACGCATCCTCAATTTGGCTTGATTAGGATCACTCCGATATGTACATCAGGAAGACATCCTCAATTTGGCTTGATTAGGCTCACTCCGATAGGTACCTCAGGAAGACATCCTCAATTAGGCTTGATTAGGCTCGATTAGGATCGCTCCGATATGTCCATCTCGCCTGGGCTTTACTAGGGCTTACGGGACTCATTGCACGGGCTTTCAGGAGAGTTCCTGCGTCCTCTACATCTTTTTCCAGACTATATTTTTTAAACCTTATTCTTCTTGCACACCAGCTCCTGCAGTGGGTGAACTATTTTTTGTCTAGTCCACTGTTATTGGATGTGAGAAGATTTTTTATTATACTTCGATAGGCCTATTAGCTAGCAGTCTGCAAATGGCCCCTTACATATACTTTAATATTATTATCTGCCTTAAAGTTTGGGTGGTCTGAAAAGTCATAAATTTATCCCAACACTTTTATTGAGGCCATAAATTGATTCCAACGTTTTTATGATTTTACGACTTCTAATTATACACCACTTTCCATTGGCTTGTCATAAAACGACACCATGGCGTCTGGCTATTGTTGTTGTCTGAGATCCGAACTCTAATCAACATTATACATTCATTTTACAATACAACATTTTTTTTAAAAATATATATTTACTATTTAAAATCAACTTAATAATTTTTGTATGAACTTACACTCTTATTTTACTTAAATATATAAACATTATAATTTTACACTCATAATTATATTTTATAAAAAATATTTATACAAACAGAAATAACAAATTACGCAATTTTACTTTGATTTAACCAACATGGTGCGGGAACATATCATAGTTATATGTTGCCCAGCACATGTAAAAAAGAGTTAAAATCTTTTTTAAGTAAGATAACTCACATTTTGACTGTAATAAATATTGACGAATACGATGAATTTATTGAGAATTTTAATTAATTTTAAATGCACTAATTTTTTATTGCATTTCTGTATTAGTTAAAAAGAAATATTCTGTGTATCTTATAAATAACTATTAGACTACTACATTCTGAACGCATTTGTTGGCTATTAAAAGGTAAAATTACTTTCAAAGAGGGGCTAGCTCTAGTGTATCCTAAATATTTCAAGACATCCTGACAATATGAATTGATCTTTTCACCCCTCTGCAGAGAACTAATGTGTGCTACACACACACAGCATAAAGTTACTACACATATTCAGAGACGTCTTACTTATCACAATATTCTATCTCCACACCATCACTCCACTCTGCTCAGTTCAGTTTATCTGTTTTCTCCGCTCGCAAAGAGCGTGTGTCGTTCCAAAGTCAGTCCCTCGAGCGCATGCGCGCTGTATCTATTCAAGGGAAAAAGACGTCATCGGTGAGGGCGCTGTAAGCAGTAGAAGGCTTTCCCACATATATGTGTGTATATATACAATATATGTATATAAATATATATGTACATATACTACATATGTGTATGTATATATCTATATATATAAATCACACTGGAACGAATCACATCGTATATATATATATATATATATATATCACATTGGAATCGCCCAGTCCCCCACGGATAATGCAGTGTATTGTGTCATAATAGTCCACAGATGCACAAATAGCCAACAACAACAATCAGTGTTCATGACAAGATATACACTGAAGCACTGGAACCAGAGTTCCTGTAAAGACACACTTGTAGTAGCTCAGAGAACCAAGTTGGTTTCGGTGATATTTTTTAAAGAGACCTTATAATTACAATCGTATATTAGGCGGCGTGGGAGGCAGGAATGGGTGATTTTAAAAGATGATAATAATACTTATTAAATTCGCTAATTTTAAATATATTTTAAAGTCATTTATAAATTTATTATAACTTATTTTCTAATTAAATAATCACAATAAAAAATTTAATTAATTTCACTTTAAAATCAGATTAACATTTAGTTCATAATGCTGGTTTCAATAGCAAAATTCTGCACTGGCTGCAATATGCAAAATTATGGTTGTCTGGTTGTGCAATGTGCTGTTCAGTTAAAGAATTATCAGATAATAAATCATTAGATTAGCACATGTAAGAGACTCTTTGTTGGGAAAATTGTTTGCGTCAGCATAGACAGAGACTTTGCATATTGCACGCCCCATTATTTTTATATGAAACGTTCCTTTGAGCGCACAATGTGAATCATGGGATTGAAAATATGCTGTTATAAATCAGAATAAACTTAAAATGTGTTTTTAAGAGTGTTTTTTTCAATAACATTTTACTTAAAAATGGTAAGTTAACAATTTCATACATATATTTTTATATCAGTCTTTTAACGAATGGATATTAGATGTTCAAAACGAAGTCCTGTACTTCAAAGTGTTTTAATTAAAGTTTTGGCTGCGGTACGTTAAAATTACTATTTCCTGAGTTTGAACCTGATTTCTATCAGAAAGATAAATGCAGTCGGTCTTATTTGATTATGGATTACTAGTTATAATTTTGCATTCTTAAGTTGTTTTATCTGTTTGTTTTTATTATTATTATTATTATTTCTCTATAATTTGTCATGTAAAAGCAAATAAACATTTGAACGGAAAAATATTTTAAAAAGAAATTATTAGAATTATTGAAATTGGAAAAATTACGACAACATTAAAAATTTTAAAGTCTATATTAATTAATTAAAATAAATTGAATTAATTAAATGATATATAATTAAAACTAAACTAAACTAAATTAAATTAAATTATTTAAAATTTAAATAAAATACAATTATTTATAATTAAAAGTAAACTAAACTAATCTAAACTAATTCTTAAAAAATTAAATTAAATAAAATTAAATTAAAATTAAATTACCACTTTTATTACAATTAATATTTCTATTTCTTGATCATTCAGTTTATTTTTTCATTATTTGTTTCCACAGAGAAAAGATGCAATTGCATATTTCTTGTTTATTATATTCTAATATTTTAAAACCTATTTAATTATAAATGTATTAATAATATTTATTAGTTCTTCATATGTTCTTTTTATTATACATGCTGGAAAACAAATTATATAATAATATATATTTTTAAATAAATTGATGTTTCATGTCTAACTGTCAAAGCGAAAGAAACACAAAATAATTTGAATAAATATAAAGAAATTTACAATTAAATTAAATAATAAAATTTAAAAATTGTTTCAATTTATATTTATAAAATTTTATTAACTATGAGTCCCCTATTATTTTCTACAATCGACTTTCAAATCCCTATATTAAATAATAACTTTCAGTGTCTAATAACTTATTTACTTATATCTAAGCGATTTAGACATCATACAGTTTATCGTAAAAAACCTGTCATTAATTATAAATTTAACGACCGTAATTGAGTTATTTTAAACACTGAAATTTGTTCACAATAGAGAAAAATGAAGGGCATTTTTAAATCTCCATTAAGCATACTTTGGATACATTGATGACTAAAATGACCATGCACAATTTATTTCTCGTTCATTTATTTTTGTTTTCAAAAACTGGCTGTACTCTCTAATTAAAAGTACCTATTATAAAGCCGTAATGGCAGGAAACAGGTATGTATTTTCAAACAAATTATTACAAGAACATTTTTTTTCTTTCTTTGTTAAACTCATGTAAATGAAGACAAAATAAACTATCTTTTAAGATTAATCCAAAAAATGAACTGAATAGATAAAGTGTAATGACATACATAAATCTAAATAATGGTGATCAGAATGTGGCAACGATTGTTTTAATAAACTGATTACTAAGAAAGAAAAAATGTTATTTTTTAAGTATAAACAGTATGATGTTTTCGTTATTAAATACGTGTTGCACAGGATTTCCTCATTTAAGTTTGAGTAAAAGAATAATTTTAATATATATTGCAAATATTACAGTAATAATTTCTCATACATACATACATACATACATACATACATACACACACACACACACACACACACACATATATATATATATATATATATATATACAACTCCGGCGTCGCGTTTTGCATACTTCATCTCTAATCTCAAAACGGGATGCTTTCAATGGTGCCTTCAGAAAGAACAAGAAGCCGCAGAGAGAGTCTGAAAAGCAGGGAAGTTGGCGAACAAGTCTGAATCAGGTACTGGAATGATTGAACTGGAAAATTGATGAATTTCACACGTGGAGAATCTTACGATTTCTTTCTTTTTGAGAATCACCAAGCTGTGTAAAATAAAAGATCTAGCTTAAAAATTCTATTCAACTTTGTATGACCTTCCCAATGATATCGTGGCAGAGCTTCCTGACTACGACGCCTTCGAGCCCTACCATCGAAAGTGCCCTAAATATTCCACAATTATGGAATCCTTGCGGGCTTTATGTTCACTGCACCAGATTGCTTGTCTATTTTTCATATTTTTCTCATCCTTTTTACTTTTTTTATAATATAAAATAAATAAATAAATAAATAAAACTGAAAAACACATTGCCTATATATATATATATATATATATATATATATATATAATATATATATGTTGCCCTGATTAGTGCCTTTTTTTAAGTTAAGTAGTGAGTGGCCTTGCAGCTTTCCTTTACCGCTTTTCCTGCCCAAGCTTGGCGAATGTAAACTTTCAACTAGTGCTAACTTTTATTTCTTTTTCACATTTTTTATTCTTTGTTATAATAGTTCTTGCAACTACAGCTATACTTTTATATACAACTACAGCTATTCTAATCTAATTTTAACTTCCTTTTTAAGTTCTTAAACTTAATTTAACTTTTTTATCTCTAAAATTACAGCACTTATGATAATTTCTATCATTAATATTTTTTTTTTCATTTTTAATGTAGATTTAAATAACTACACCTTCTCTTTTTTCCCAATGGCTCATTAATTTGTAAGATATCATATCTACAGCCTGGGTGTTAAGTTGCCCGGAAACTAGGAAACCCCTCAATGTTGCTCCACTGTTCAGTTCATTTCAACACACTAAAATGTTATGCAGTGCCTTTGTTCAACCCGTTCAGTCAGCTCGAGAGAAATCAAAATCCAACGAACACCTATGTCACTGGGCGGCCAGCAGTCAAATACTGGTTCACTGGAATTTTGTGTAATAATCCAAGCATGTGCATTAAGCTGTCTTCTTTCAATGTTCACGGTGGCGCCGTCTTTAAATCACTATTGTGCGAAAAAAAATAAATCAGACCTCTCACTCTCTCTCTCTTTCTCTCTCTCTCTCTCTCTCTCTCTCTATATATATATATATATATATATATATATATATATACAAAATAGCCATAACTTCGTTCGGATTAATTGTGGAATTGCTTTCACCAGTTTGTTCAATTAAAAAAAAAATTAAATAAAGTTTAGTTTTATATATTTTTTTAAATACATGTGATTACCCACCAGCATAGTATTCTTCTCACATAATAAAAATTACTTCAAAGGTAAAGAAATCATGCTCTGTAAATCCGCAACAAATAGATTAAATTTTATAATATTAGTCCAAACTTCTCTATATATTTTTTATTGTTAATAAGTCGATAACTATCAGTTGCACCGACGCATGGGACGTTTATGTTTCGATTAAATGATTCGCGAGACATTTTAATCATTAGTTCGCCAAACCACCTATTTAAAATAACTACTAATGCTTATATTCTACTGATAGGCAGTCGTAAGAATTAAGTTTAGATGAGGGGTTAAATCATGGTTTGCATAATCTTTGGCAAATATTAATGTATTGAGAAAAATTAATGTTTTGCAAATATTAATGAATGTTTAAACGTCCGTTAAACGTAACGCTATTGTAAAATTTGGAATCTCAAAAAAGTTGTACTTCAAACTGTGAGAGGATTTTACTTTAGAACAAATGGAACGAGTTCTTTCATTTTTATTTAATTAAATGAAGGCTAGTCGTTTTTGTTCAATCTTATACGACCAAAAAGTATAAGGAAATCTGTTACGTGTACCTTCAGCCCCGGAAGACATATAATTGATTCTTTTATAAAAAATAAATAAAGAAATAAATAAATGGATGTAATTTAAATTTCAATAAATATATGTCAAAATGTCCGAAAGTGATACATTTTTTCGTTGTAATCAAAAATACTCGTTACAATAAAGAAGGTTTTGGACCAAAGAAGTAGATCCTTATTCTACTGACCCAAATAAACAAACCTATAATAAAACTCAAATGATACAATATATTTAAATCGAAATCAAAAACCAGAAATAAGATATTTGACATAGATTTTTATTATAGATTTTTTAGATCTAAGGTAATTTCGAATAAAAAAAAAAAAAAAAAAAAAAAAAAAAAAGTTACCTTTTCAACCAGTTACTTAACAAAAGCAAATTTACATACAAAACTATCTTTCTTAAAAAATGTAAAATTACATGTGTCAAACGCAACTTTTCAAGTGAGTGCGATCTATCAAACCAGGGACATATAAATAAAAATTAAAGTTACTTAATCTATAAAAGAAACTTTTGAAGACAATCAAACGGAAACGTATTCTTTTAAATGATTTTTCTGATCAAATTTATAAATAGTAATTCATCGAATATCTTATATTTAAATATTATCTGCAATTTTATCATAAAATTTTGTATTATATATGTCGATAATGATTTTTTTAACATTAATTCTTAAGTTTTTAATGATTTGTGTTTTCTTTATTACTCTACTTTCATCAGATTAAAGACAAACAAGCCAAATCCTGAAAAATCTCTTTTTTAATTTTTTCAGATTAGTCTATTTTTAATTCTGTATTACTTAACATAAGATATTTGTAGTATCAATATATGCAGTTATAAGTTTTTAAATTCCACCAGGAATTTTTTCTTTTTGAAAACTTGTAGCGCAATTTTAAACATATTACATAATTCAACACATTTAAGATTTCATTATTCATTATACTTTATATTTGTATTTTTTAAACGTTTGATTCCCTATATTAAAATATTTTCACCGTCAAAAATAATTTATTTAAATTCAGCGTGCTATATATAAATATTGATAATTTTTTCTTTTTTGTTTGTTCTTGTATATTTATTAATTTTATGTTCCATATTAACAACAGAACTGGTAAAATATGCATAATTGTATGCTGTAATGTGAGTTGATTTGTTTAAAATAGATTGACACTATAATTCCTTAGATAATTCTAAATCTAACAAGTACAAATGCATTTCAAACATAAGTGATAGTTTAACCCGTTTGAATCAGGCGTCTTACAAAAAGAACATATCTTTACATTGTTCATGTACTTTCCCTTAAAATTTTTCTTTATATAATCAGTATTTATTCATGATAGTGCGTGTCTGTGTATTTACTAATATCATTTCATTTATTTCAGCACTTGGCATAACAAATTTTTAAAATATCTAGGAAGGGTGAGTTCGCGATTAGCATCAAGCTAAGGGCCCAGTATAAATATAAAATTGTTGTACTAAAAGTTTTTATATCAATAATGAAAGATAGAAATCTATTTTCTTACCTTTCTGGTAAAACAGACATACGCTGGTTTCCTTCTTACGTAGGCAACCTGTAATTTTTATTTAATGAATAGATGTGGCAAATTGTGAGAAATATCATCTTCGAATAATCCAGATGTAGAGAAAAAAAATATTTAAATCTTGAAGAAAATCTTGGTTACAAGGATCCACACTCACACACTAAAAAATATAAAGTAAAAGATTAAATATTAATAAGACAAGAGTAATGACGTCGAAAATCCAGTAGGAGACTTAAGTCTTCCATAGGACAAAGAGTTGAATTACGAAAAACCGTGCGTCTTGACCTCGCAAAATCGGCCCTTCAAGTGAGAAGCAAAAAAAAAGGGGGCCCACACGAGTTAAAACAGAGTAAAAAAGTCTGGAAACAATAAAACTGCTTAACAAGCAAAAAAAGTTCTAATTAAAGGAGTCTATATCGTCAGAAAAGTTTTCTGGTGCTGCTATCTATTGTCGCCTTTTCGAAACATAAGTCTTTGACACAATTGTTCATTAGTCCGTGATCTTACGAGAACTTCGCTCAGGGAAGTGTCGCCATCTTGGAATACATTTCACAACTAAAAATGAAGGCGTGTCACAGATAAATTGTCATTTCACAGGCGAGGCGGTGTTGGACATAAAACCACTTACGCTGAGACGTTTTCCAACAAATACAAAATATGTCACTTAATTATCTGCGTCATTGGCGATTCTTTTAATTCAAACCTATGCATAATACAGCACAAGAATAATTTATGATAAAAATAAATTAGTCGGATGTGCTAAATCCAAAACTTGCTTCTTTCTTATACTTGTTTTAATATTTCAAAAAGATATTTCACACATTAATACTTCAATCTTATAACGCGACTACTACACCGACTTTCATTTTCATATTAAATTCTCTTTAATTTTAATAATTAGAGCAAAAACAAGTTAATTTCGATCATGATATTTAATAAATTCGTTTTCTTAAATATTCATTATTAATTAAATCGTAAATATTTATTATTAAGTATAAATAAATTCTTAAATATTTTCTTTACTGTGTAATACGTCAACTGCTTTGGAATCACCCTGTTAGCAGGATGCGAAGCCCCGTTTCAGCACGAGCTGCCGCCGTACAACAGATCTGCGAGAAATCAAGAAATTTGCATAAAAATTTCTATAACAGAGACCTCAGAATTGTAATATTATATAATGGTTATGCATATATAGATATAGTTATCCTAATGTTTCTAATATTGAAGAGCAGTACTAATATCTTAATGAATTGAAATAACAACCTGTAAAATACAAAATTTCTTTTATTAAATAATAAAATTAACACGATGAATAAAATTTGAGTGTCTTTAAATTTAAAAAAAAAAAAAAAAAAAAAAAAAAAAAAAAAAAAAAAAAACTTCTAAAAATGGAAGTTTTACTTAATTTAATTAAGTTGCATCTTTTTTCTAGGGATTCTTTATTTTGAATAAATCCAATGAATAAATAATTACACCGCCGCAAATGTAAAACAATTGATAATTTATTTTGAAAATTTCTGGAATTCCGGACATTTATTGACTCAGCCTCGTTTCTGACAGGAAATATTCTGCTTAATTACTATATTTTCGAACTTCGTCTATTTAAGAAATTTAGATATTCTACTTTGAAAGGAAGAAGTATGTTTTAATTTAGGTATACTATTTGTATTTAATGAAATAAAGGCATAAGAAATAATAAAAAAAAAATATCTGCATGTCTTGTTTTCATAGTTAATGAATTTTAGTCATTCATCTATTTATTGAAATGCTTTGATTTAATAAGTATTAAATGATTATGAATAACTTTTATACAAATATTTATATTAAAATATTCATTATAGAAATCAAATACAAGATTGAATCAAATATATACTGATTATAATAAGAAAATCCTGAAATAGTTTTGTCATAAGAAATCAATAAAATGTTTCTCAATAAATGTTTTTCATAAAAATTTAATGGCATTAGTGTATTTTATTATCGCAAATATGTCTGATATATTAAAGTAATTAAAGAGTAACTTGATTGGCTAATTCAATTTATTTACTGTATAAATAAAACATAAAAA
The DNA here is from genome assembly GCA_963932465.1 of Maratus speciosus. Taxonomy (NCBI): domain Eukaryota; kingdom Metazoa; phylum Arthropoda; class Arachnida; order Araneae; family Salticidae; genus Maratus; species Maratus speciosus. The sequence goes on along the minus strand of OZ010786.1, from coordinate 535,331,886 downwards.
TTTCTAGAAAAATGTAAATGTAAATGTAATATTAATATTAAAAAATATTTATTGAACAAAACATGTTCAAGAAATATATTTATCTAGTTCTACGGCAATGTATATGCACATTTATTTATTATCAGTTCACTGATATGGTTGTTCATTTACAGTATTTAATTCCTGGTTAGTTATTTAAATACGTATGTTTCACTCGTATGATAATATTTTATTTTGTATGTACATTTTATAAATTTCACTGTATGTAATTATTTCAAAAACTGCTGACAAGAAATTCCGACTATTTATTTGACTCTAAACTTTAACCAAAATTTATAAACAGCATGGTTCTGCTGTAATTCCAAATGTCTTTCTAATCTGATTCCTTTTATTCATATTTCTGCTGGCATTTATTTTGCTTAATAATGCAATGTATTAATATGAACAAACAATAGATTTCTTTATTGCATTTAGCAAATATCAATTGTAAGCTGTTTAATGCTATTACTATATTATAAATTTATACAATTAGATGTGCAGCATTTCTATTGAAGTGTTGCCAGATTGGGGACGTTTTTATCGCCAGATTGTTGATTGTCGACGATTTTTTGAAATAGAAATATTCGGCGTATTTAAAAATAGAATAAAAATTCTGAAAAATAAAGCGACTTATACAATTTTAAAAAAGTGGTGATATTCAAATAATTCGGATTAAAAAAACCTTAATCTGGCAACACTGATTGTATGAATTTCTATTTTTTGAGGAAAATATATATATTTTTTTTATGTACATAAAAAATATATATGTTAATATTATCACTAAATTACTTATTTAGTGAAAATAAATAATATTTATAATGTAGTTTAACTGACTGAACAATTTGAAAATTGCATTGTGGGAATCATGTTTTTTTTTTTTTATTAAATTATACTAGATTGTATTTGTAATAGAACGCTGACACACGAAGTAGATTGTATTTATAAAAGAACGGTGGCACACTGATAAACAAAAAAGCGAAAATTAGATTGCTTGAAAGTTACAAAAAAGACAGAGAGAGAGAAAAGGTTGCTATTATATATTTGAATATCACAGTGGGCCATTCGTGTATGCGACTCGGTTTACAACAGTACTGTAAAGTATAGTTAAATGTCGCGCAATTTTAATGATATTGTTTTTGAAGGTGACAAGTTTAAGAAACATTTTGTACTTTGCAAAAATTTAAAATTGATGGTATTAACCCCCTCACTGACAAACCCGTGTTAAGGCGACCGTGGACGTTCAAAATCGCAAAAAAACATTAAAAAAATCAATTTTTTGTTTTTTGGAAAAAAATGTTCTGGCAATCTTCTACTTTCAAATATTATAAAAATTATTCAAATCCGATAATTTTTTGCAGAGATACAGCTGTTTTTCTAACGTAAACAATCGTTAATCTACCCTTAAAATAAAACTTTAAATCCAGTTTTCTCAAAATGAGAATTTTCGCCGACTGAGTAAGTTCAAAATGCTCCATGCGTCTTAATTTTATACCAATTTTCATAATACTTGGTAATATTGTTGTTGATATACTTTATTACAAAACTTGCTATTAAAATGTGTACATTATTTCATATAAAGATCAAAAAGTAATATTTTATTATTGAATTTTATCCAAAATGATCCATATTACAGATTTTTAATTTTTTTCTGCCAAGGAATTTAGTATAATTTTAAAATGTATAGCAACTTTTGATATAATATCATAAAGCTATACTAAAAAAAAAAAAAATACAAGTTTCTGAAACAAAATTTAATGCGCATGGAGCATTTTTAATTTGTATCACTAATTGCCATATTATTAATTAATTACTCATTTGCATATTAATTTTTTTTAATGAAATTAAGAAATTTTCTTAATTATTGCACAAATTATACGTGTATTAAATTTCAAAACAATTGAGCAAAAATTGTAGAAAATATTTTTGAACGTCCACTGTCGCCTTAATACGTTCACTAAGCTCCAGGTGTCACTGCAGTACAAGCAATATTTAAAGTAATATATTGATTTAAAGTATTTTTAATACATTGAACAATGATTAATATTTTTTCTAGGATTGTATTCATATTCGTTATTATTTTTTTTATAAAATGTTCAAAGAATCATTTTTTTAGCATTTAAAACAAAATGCAGAGAAAACAACATTACAATTTTGCCCTTTTCCAAGACAGTCGCAGGGTTAAAATGACAATTTTTGCGCTCTCAAAAATATTTGAACTTCGGAAGTTAAAAGACATATTCAGGTAATTCATATTGTCATTTTTATTCTGTAAATCATTCCATTATTAGGAACATTTGTAGGAAGTATTCAAATGACATCTGAAAGAGTACGGAGTCTCAGCGCAAAGCAGTATTTTCATTCACGAAAGCCGGCATAACAATAAGGCACCTAACGATTTTATATGCCTATTTCTGTATCATCAGTGTAGCGTCTAAAACAGAAAAGTGTCGAGGCCAATCATTGATTGCAGGCAATTTCTACCTGTATTCATATATTAAATGTACGTTCTCTCCTACCTACAGTTTGGTGTATTTTACGTAACGAATATTGTTAACATTTTATTTTCATTTTAATTTTAATCAGAAAATGTCAGGACCAATTTCTAATAATACACTTATTGATTTTTATTTTAATTTTATATTGTCTGTTTTTTACCTGGCAATATTTTTTTTTTGCTATCAATACAATAAAATTCTGAAAATACAAAGCAATCTGGAAAATATAACTTTGAAATTTTGATATTTCAAGAGATCTGTTGACACCCAGATCCGTACGAAACACTAATGGTGGTTTCGATACGAGTTCCAGTTGGTGTAATTGGGCAAGGCACACATACCATGTAATAATGTAACAGATTCAGAACAGAGCGATTTATTTTCATTTACTGAATGTGTCCCAGATTCAACATTCCCTTTAAATTCGCCACTGGGATTAAATATCAGTTTTTACTGAGTGCTTATAATTATGCAAATATTGTTAGATTAATTGAATAAATTTAAAATACAAATTTTAATGCATACACTTAAAAGTTTTGCGCAATTTTTTGCTAATTATTTTATTTGGAATGACGATATTTACATTCGCGTCGTTGTGAACATTTTAAAGATTATTTTTATTAAAAATTATAAAAAAATGTAACATTAAAAAAATATTTCTTAGAATATACTATGTATATAGAGCTTTTTTATACTACGTAATTCTCTCTAAGTAAGTGAATTAGCATATATATTCCTTCTAGCAACAACACCTCCAAATCGAATAGCCGATTTACAGTAACGGGAAAAATATGCATATATATATATATAATCCTGGAAGACGGTTACAAAAATATAATGAATTCTACTGAAATTTTCCAGCATTATAAAACTTATCCATTAGCACGACAAATTTTGGAGATATAAAAAAAAAAAAAAAAAAAAAAAAAAAAAAAAAAAAAAAAAAAAATGTCTGAAAAAAAGTCTGTACATGATTTTCGGTAATTTTACAATATAGGTTTTACTTTACAAAATGAACATTACTTTTTATTCTAGAATGCAGCATATTTCAGTTAATCATATAAATATATATACTTGAGAAATGACAGAAACGTAAAACAATATATATATATATATATATATATATATATATATATATATATATATATATATATTAGATACTGGTTCAGAAACTTAATTAATATATACAGAATTACACATTGCAACAATTCTGAAAATTACTTTCAGCCAAAGTAACTTCTGTGTAAGTATCGCTGCTTTAAATATCGGAAATCTATTGGTTTCTTGAATTTTTAAAGATCACAGGCCGATTTTGTAATTGTGGGTAACACTAAGAATACGCTCTATTAACTATTCGCTGGCAATCTTCATAGATCCATTTCTATTTTTTTATGTAGAGCATAATATTTTTTTATGTATATTTAAAGTTTGTTTATTATTTAAATTCAAACAGAAATATGAAAAACTGATAAGGCTCTAAAATAATATATTGAACTGTATTAAACATTATCCTCTCTTGGACAGTAAGAAAATTTATTATATATTTTTACCGAATATATAATAAATTGTTAATGGACAGTAAGTAAATTTATTATATATTTTTACCGAATATATATTTTATTTTGGGGAATAGTTATAACGACAATTGAATTTAAAAAAAAAACAACTTATTTCTTTTAAAAAGTTGTTATATGAAAGGATAATGTTTTATTTCTGAATCTTATTAAAAATGTTCGATCCACAATAAACTAAATCACACTAAAAAATTTGTTAAAAAGTACAAAATAATTTTTATTATCATATTCAAACTAAACATGAAAAAAATTACTCACATCAATCAGGATATTTTATTCTGTATAAATCGATTATATATTTGATATTGTAATTGATAAATTTAATATTAAAAAGGTTAAAGTAATCTAATTTTAATATTCAATAAACGTTTCAATACCTTGTGAATGTGTTGTAATTTTATTTGGCAATTTCTATTTAAAGTCGTCATTTTATTAGCTTTTTGGAAATAGTATTTGACTTTCACACTAAAATTTATTGAGGAATATTTGTAATATTATGAGGAATATTAAGAGAATTTTTTCATCATTTTTCTATTCTGAGTTTTATTGATTTTAATCTAATTAATTACTTTAACATAAAGAAAAATTTTAAAGACCTTAAATAATAATAATAATAATAATATGTATATATATATATATATATATATATATATATATATATATACAGATTTTTCTACTGCCTTTTTATTGTTGTGAATTAATTTAAAATAAATAATCTCTCATTTGTTTCTTTTTAGTGCACGGTTCCAATAAATTATTTTATGATATTCAAACTAAATATGAAAAAAAGAGTACTCAGACATGAGTACATTTATGTATATTTTTATGTATAAACTGATTATACATTTTATATTGTAATTGATAAATTTGTGATTGTAAAAGGTAAAAGCAATCCAGTTTCAATATTTAAAAAATATTTGTGAAAGTGTTTTGATTTTATTTCACAATTTCTATTTTAAGTAGGCGTTTAATTGGATGTTTCAGCTTTAAAGTATTCCTTTTAATAAATTTTTATTCTGAGTTTTATTGATTTTAATCCAATCAATTACTTTGCAATAAATTCAATTTTAATATATCTATCTATACACACACACACACACACACACACACAGACACACACACATATATATATATATATATATATACATATATTGGTAGATTTTACTACTGCGTTTAAATTGTTGTGAATTAATTTAAAATAAAGAATATCTTATGTGTTTTTTTATTTTTTATTATTTTTTTTATTTTTTGTGCATAATTTCAAAAAGTTATGTTAACATATTGAAATTAAATATAAAAACAAAAGTAATCAGGTCTTTAAGGAAATTTTATTCTTCATAAATTTATTATACATTTTATATTGTAATTGATAAATGTAATATTGAAAAGGTTAAAGTAATCCAAACTGAATATCCAATAAACATTTGAATACCTTGTGAATGTGTTTTCATTTTATTTTACAATTTCTATTTAAAGTAGGCATTTTATTGGAAGCTACAGGAATAGTATTTGACTTTCAAACTAAAATCCATTAAGTGATATTTCAAAATTAATAAAATCTCTTTCCTTATTTTTTACTTCACGTTTACAGCTGTTACAGCTGTTACTATTGTGCTTAGTATGTTGGGAATTAATTTAAAATAAAGAATATCTCATTTGTTTCTTTTTAGTGTATGGTTTCAATAAGATGGATTATCATACACAAACTATATATGAAAACAAATGTACTCAGGTCTTTAAGGATATTTTATTCAATATAAATTTATTGTAAATTTGATACTGTAATTTATTAATGTAATATTGCAAAAGGTTTAAAGTAATTCAAACTGAATATTCAATAAACATTTGACTACCTTGTGAATGTGTTTTAATTTTATTTCAAAATGTCTATTTGAAGTATGTGTTTTATTCAAATCTTCAGAAATAGAATTTGACATTCAAACTAAAATTCCTTGGCCGATATTTCAAAATTAATAGTATCTTTTTCGTCATTTTTTATTCAGGGTTTTAATGAGTTGTCTTCTAATCAATTACTCTGCAATAAAGAAAATTTTGAAAGGCTTTCAATTATTTAAAAAAAAATTACAGATTTTTCTACTGCATTTAAATTGTTGTGAATTAATCTAAAATAAAGAATCCCTCGTTTCCTTTTAGTGTACGGCTTCAATAAGTTAGATTTTCATATTCTAACAAAATATGAAAACAAAAGAACTCAGGTCTTTAAGGATATTTTTGTGTATAAATTGATTATAAATTTGATACTGTAATTGATAAATATAATTTTTCAAAAGGTTTAAAGTAATCCAAACTGAATACTCAGTAAAAATTTGAATACCTTGTGAATGTGTTTTCATTTTATTTCACAATTTTTATTTAAAGTAGGCGTTTTATTGAAAGCTACAGAAATAGTATTTGACTTTCAAACTAAAATCCATTAAGTGATATTTCAAAATTAATAGTATCCTTTTCGTCTTTTTTTCTTCTGGGTTTTAATGAGTTTTCAACTAACCTATTACTTTTCAATAAAGAAATTTTTGAAAGGCTTTCAATTATATATATAAAAAAAATATATGCAATGACAGATTTTTCTACTGCGTTTAAATTGTTGTGAATTAATTTAAAATAAAGAATCTGTCGTTTCCTTTTAGTGTACGGTTTCAATAAGTTAGATTTTCATATTCAAACTAAATATGAAAACAAAAGTGCCCAGGTCTTTAAGGTTATTTTTGTGTATAAATTGATTATAAATTTGATACTGTAATTGATAAATGTAATATTGCAAAAGGTTTAAAATAATCCAAACTGAATATTCAACAAACATTTGAATGCCTTGTGAATGTGTTTTAATTTTATTTCAAAATGTCTATTTGAAGTATGTGTTTTATTCGAATTTTCAGAAAAGCATTTGACATTCAAACTAAAATTTCTTGAGTGATATTTCAAAATTAATAGTAACCTTTTCGTCATTTTTTATTCAGGGTTTTAATGAGTTTTCTTCTAAGCAATTACTTTGCAATAAAGAAAATTTTGAAAGGCTTTCAAAAAAAAAAAAAAAAAAGACAGATTTTTCTACTGCGTTTAAATTGTTGTGAATTAATTTAAAATACAGAATCGCTGGTTTCCTTTTAGTGTACGGTTTTAATAAGTTAGATTTCCATATTCAAACTAAATATGAAAACAAAAGTACGCAGGTCTTTAACCCTCTCGTCACCATGAGCCCCATATGAGGCTCCTATTTCGAATTGCAATATTTGAATGAAAAAAAAAATATTTTTTTTTAATTCCAGCACCTAATAATGATAGCATATGTCGATACATTTACTATTATGACTTTACTTATGTTTCAGCAGCATGTAATAATAATAATATTAATAAAAGTTTTATTAATTATTAGTAAACCGTTGGCGTTTCTTTTATTTCAAACATATGTTTCACTCTTTAAATTTAAATTATGGACTCCTTTTTCGAATAAGTTATTTGTGGTAAAAGATAGAAAAATACTACTAAATTTTTTTATGTTTGTTTAATCTGATTGTAATACGACATTTTCAAAACGTCTTAAAAAATTTTCGTTAGACTACTTTTATATGAAAAACGCGCAACATAACTGCATTCGTTAGGTTTCTGTAAAGAACACATTCATTAAATGTCAGTGAACTGTAACTTTTGTGATTTCGATAGCTGGTTTTAATTTTGTTAGCGTAATAGTAATTTTTCCCAAAATTGAAAAATAAATCAGTGACGAGGGGGTTAAGGATATTTTTGTGTATAAATTGATTATAAATTTGATATTGTAATTGATAATTGTAATATTGCAATAGGTTAAACTAATCCAAACCGATAATTCAATAAGCATTTGAATACCTTGTAAATTTGTTTTAATTTTATTTCACAGTTTCTATTTAAAGTAGGCGTTTATTTGAAACTAACATAATTATTATTTGACTTTCAAACTACAATCCATTGAGTGATGTTTCAAAATTAAAAGAATCCTTTTTGAAATTTATGGATTTTTATCTAATAAACTACGAAAATAAAATGAAATAAATTGAAATATACAAAAAATAAAATAATATAAACACTGCAGATTTTACTGTTGTCTTTCTCTTGCTGCGAATTAATTTAAAATAAAGAATCTCTCATTTGTTTCTAATTAGAGCATGGTACGAAAATGCGCTAAATAAATATATGTATATTTTTATTTGGATCTGTTTAGTAATAGTTTAGATTTGGGATAATAATATTTCATTTAGTTATTCAAATATATATACTTTCATGGATGTTATTAAAATCTGTAAACGAACATAAAAACATACATATATATATTTCTGTTCTGAAGCACAAAAGTGCTTAAAAACAGTCATGTTTGTCATCAATTTATAATAAAGCTTGTTATCAGTTTATTTTCAGATAATACAAAAAAGAAAGTCATCGCAAATGTGAAAACTTATAAATTTCGTAAGGTATACAGCACAAAACATTTTTTGAAAACATGGTCGTTTTGGGGAGAGTATGTATGGTTTCATTCTTTGTAAGGATTTTAAAAGCAAATTGATATGATTCAATGTGAAATATATTTATCAACCACGCTTTCTTTACGATTAGAAAACATAAATATCAAGAATTATTAATGAAAGTCTTTAGCTATAAATAATTTATACATTCAGAATAGAATAATGTAGTAACCAATTATTGCACTGAAAAGTGTGATATTCGTGGTAAGTAATTTTTTAGTCTAATATTTAACCGACATTAACACATCATGTTAAAATAAACATATTACATCTGTAAATAAATCTATCTTCACGTTTAAATTGCTAGAAAATACTGAAAAATCATAAAAAATAAAATTATTAATAACAAAATTAAAATTATCTATCGTAACTCAATATTCATTCTATAAGAACGAGATTGCGCGTCGCTCACGAATTTTCTGGGTTTAGGATATTGAGTTACGATATTGCCCTGGTATAGACGACATCTTAAATGACTGCAGAAAAGATCGCGGCTATGAAATTTAATTAAGGGTGTATTCGAAAAAATATTTTTCCACCCCCAACAGCTCGAAATTTTCTGAGACATTTTCAGACTCATTTTTAAAAGTAAAAGGTTTAAAAGTAAAAAAGTACCAAAAAAAAAAAAAAAAAAAAAAAAAAACAGTTTAAAAGTAACTTGCTGGGTTGATTTCTGAAGATATGTTTAACATGCCGTGTGATTTCATTTTCAGCTCAATTCATTAGAATTTGATTTTTAAACAATTATTTTCTCAGTATGACCATTTTTTTCATTCCCAGATCGCCCGCTTCGGAAAATTCGGTTCAAAACGTCCACTTTGACAGCGTTTTTTACAGTATTTTCTGCATCTATCAAAAAATTAAGAAGCACGGCACATTATATAGTTTTTAAGTAAGAAAATTTCCCAGTTTGATGCGTTTGAGAGCAAAAATGAATTTTAAAATGAATCAGAAAATAAGCAGTTTGGATCGAAATACACCCTTAACACTATCGCTAGGGACGAGATAACTCGTCTTCTAGGAATATTAGCTATCAATCAAAGAAAATCAATTCGTACCGGAAAATTCTGTCATCTAATTATTAGACATTGATTCCGATATCTAGTGTCTAATAATTATCGGTCAGCATTTTCCGGTGCGAATTCCTTTTCCCAAACGGAGATGATATATTTTTTTTTTTTTTTTTTTTTTTTTTAATGTTCGTAAGGACAAACAAATCATTAGAGTGAGAAATTTTATTGTTTATTATTTTTGAAAGTAAAATGAAGAAGTTTTAAACGAATTCGTGTTTTGTTTACATTTTAGTGCTAAGAGGAGCGGCTCAGGTTTTTAGCGCAGAGGGTGGAACAAAGGCGCGCCAATGCCGCGGTGAAAGTGATAAGGGGGCCGTCGACCTTTATTTGAGAAGAAATCGACGCAAAAATCGACAATTATTTTTGTACTCATTATTATTCTCCAGTTTCTTCTAAATCATTTGGAAAAAACCGCATGGAAATGCGATAATTTTTCGCTAAGTTACTAGCGTTTGAATTTTGTACACAACAATTTTTCGGGCCTTTAATATACAGGATGGTTATAATTAAACTTCCCCTATAAACAGCATTCTACAGCGCAAACTGGTGAACGGAATGCAACGAAATTTGGTATATAGACTATACACTAGATGCGTTCATGGAGTTTCGAAAAAAAAAATAGTTCCAAAAGTCCACTAGAGGCCGCTTTTTCCTGTAGAAACATTAAATTTAGCACAATAAACAGCCAAAACAGAGTCCAGAATTGTCAATAAATGTTACTATTGTTTCTGCATTCTTTTTTGGCCGTTAATTGTGTTTAATTTAATGTTGTTCTGGAAAAGGCGCCCTCTGGTGGACATTTTGGAACTGTTTTTTGTTTTCGAAATTCCGTGAGCGCATCTCCAAATTTCGTTGCATTCCGTTCACCCGTTTGCGCTCTATGATGCTGCTTATAGGGGAAGTTTAATTATAACCACCCTGTACTTTAAATCTGTTTTTCTGAAAACTGATTTTTCAATATTTTTAGATTTTTGAAATGCGCCATGCGTCATAATTTTTTTTATCAAAATTCATGAAATTGATAAGGATGAATCCCGATATTGCATTCATTTTAAAATTTGACTTCATTAAAATAGTTAAGTTTGATTTTTAACATATGAAAAGGCAGAATTTTGATGAAAATCGATATCGAATTCAGAAAAAAAATCTCTAAAGAATTTACTATTCAAGGGATTACAACACCGATGCACAGATTTGTTCGTAATAGATTTTTAACTAATTAAAATGAAAAATTGATGAAATATTTTTAACAAATATGACGCATGGAACATTTTAAAATTTCTGTTTAAAATTTTATTTATTTTTTTAAAGTCTTAAATTTATAATCAAATTGGAAATTTCTTTCAAGGTGTTCTACATGCTTTTGGTGAAATATACATTTCCGCAAAATTTCATATCTCCATGATGAAAAAAATATGTTTTAACGTCCACAGACGCCTTAAATTTTCGGGACCATGGATATAGTTTCTTTGAAAATAATGCAGAGAAATAAATTGGCACATCCTTGTAAGACGACCTAACATCTTCGCATTATTTTTTTCAAATTTAAAAAAATTGTTAAAATCATTTTGAATCTTTTACAATTGTGTTTAGGTTTATATATTCCAAAACAGATTAACTCTCATTCAGACTACTTTATTCTATATCCAACCGATTGATCGGTTCTAGGGAAGCGGTTCTCAATCTTTATTGGTACGCGACCGACCTTTTAAATAACAGAAAATTTCGCAGCTCACCTAATATAAGGGTTTATGCGAGTATGGAAATTGACAAAATGGAAATGAAAGACAAAATATATCATGAAACATTAAAGATAAGACGTAACTTTATTTTTCTACATACGTGCCAAGTAAGTTGAGACATTTGTCATACCCCTTTATAAGCTTTAAAAAGCGCTCCTTGAAAAAGTCAGGGCTTTGCATCATTCTGTTCCCGGTAGATGTGGAGAGAAAGTGCGTTGTGAATTTGTGGTGAAAGGAGGAAGTGAGAGTGGTTTTCCGCTATGAATGGGCACATGGATTATCGGGAACAGAAATCCATAATCGCCACGTGGGAGTCTATGGACCAGATGTTATATCGAAACAAATGGTGCGTAGATGGTGCCGCCAATTCAGTGAGGGGCGTCAGCAAGTGTTGAACAGACCGAGATCTGGACGGACGCGCACGGCCACTACAGACGAAAGCAATGCTTGACTACCTCTTGCTAAGCAATGCTGAAGTCACACAAGCCGTTCAACGCTTCTTTTGTATGCAAAACCCTGTTTTTTTTTTCCTGGAGAGCTTTATGAAGCTTATAAAGAGTACGACACATGTCTCAACTCACTTGGCACTTAAGTAAAAAAATAAAGTTGCGTCTTATCTTTAATTTTTCATTACATTTTCTGCCTTTCATACACACCACTGTCCACAGTTGCCAGGGGAAACTTATTTTCCGACTCACCCTCGTACCTTGATATATTATTTGCCGCTGTAATTATTATATTTTTTAAACAGGCGAAATAAAAGATATATTTTGTGACAAACCTCGATAGTTCCGCGACCTATCAAAACACCCGTCGCGAGAGAGCAGTGTGTCGCAAACCATAGGTTGGGAACCGCTGTTTTAGGCTATTCTATATAGCTGGATGGAAAACAGGGTTTTAAAGGAACGGTGGGCGTTAAAAATTTATTATCATTATTTTTTTTAATTTCATCATAGTGATATGAAATTTTGTGTAGATAATCATTTCGCCATAAGTATATTCAAACACGTCTTAAGTATATTCATTTTAAAAGAAATTTCCAACCTCATTATAATTTTAAGATTTTTAGTTTTTTTTTTTAAATTTTAAACCGAGATTTTAAAATGCTTAAAAATAAATTTTTAGATATTTCCTCAATTTTGAATTTTAAGCACATAAAACTCTATTACAACAAATCGGTGCATAGATTTTTTAATCGCTTCAATAGTTAATTTTTTAGAGATTTTTTTCAGAATTCGATATCGATTTTTATCAAAAATCATTTGCCAAAAATCAATGCCATTTAATAAGTTAAAATTCAAAATTAATTAAATTAATAAACTCGAATTTTAAAATGCATGCACAGTTTCTTTGTGAACAATATCACGATTTTTCCTTATCAATTTCATTAATTTCGATCGAAAATTATTACTCATAGAGTAATGCTAAAATCTAAAAATGTTGAAAAATCAGTTTTCAGAGAAACAGATTTAAAATATATTAAAAGGCCGAAAATTTGTTTCCAATATAGGTCCACGATCCCCTTAAGAAAACTAACTTGCTTTTCATCAGTAACGCGTTTTCGTTTAAATGGCCTTACTTTAACAAGAGTGATGTAGTTTTTTTCAGAAGTTAAGTTTCTGAAAATAACAATCTAGTTTAAACACCTAATTTTTAAAAAGTTTTGAACCTATATAATGTTTATTAAAAAATTCTTTATGTATATTATAATAACCTTAATATATCTATCTATTCTAATACACAAATGCAACCAGAGCAGCATATCAAGCTAGAAAGAAATGTTTTACAGTTACATTTAACAAAATAATTGAATTTCAAAATTTTAATGATAATTTTTTTTCGAATTCGTCGCCTGATAATACACATTTAAATACAAACATCTATCTATGAAATGATCAAATTATGCAAATGGGCCTTAAAATTGTTATTGCATTGTTATTGCAGCATTTTATACCGGTCGATAAGCAATAAACCTTTGTGTTACATTGTAATTACGGAGTAGTTAATTCTTTAAGCTTAATACACTGTTATCACTTGAAGAAAATTACAATGTATATTAATATATTCTGAAATATTTGAAGCATTTCGAAAGTAATATTAATTAATCATAACAGCTTTTAAAACACAATTTATAATTTATGATACTATTTATCACATATAAATGATAACTGAAAACTTTTCTTAATGTATGAGGAACATAGGAATGATCCTTAATATATTATGATATGTATTCTAGCATAGGGTAACTCCGGGAAAGATGCCGCACCCCTTGTAATTTTTGTATATATCGATAGATGGGCATCAAACGCACAGTATAGGTGCGCAATGAGATTATTTTAACCAGTATATAGCGTGAATCCCATTTCGATGTTTACTTGTAGAAGTACAATACTTATTTTGACGTAAGTGCGTGGTTTCACTGTCCAAACTTTTAAACGCGTTATGTTTAAATACTTTTCATACACTAATTACTAATTGCATGCATGATTTCGAAGCGTTTGTATAGAGTATTGCGTGTGTGGTTACGTCATTCCCCTTAGTGATAGCAGGTAACTGTGATGACCGACATCTACACCATGCAAAATCGGATGTAAGCCGCAGTTTCTTTTCTACGGGATGATTAAGTGTTATTAACTTTTCCTTTTCTTTTTACACAGACTAACCATTATAGGCATTTTATCAAGTTCACTAAAACCAAAGGAGAAAAAGGGAAAAATAAAAAGTAACAAGGGCAAGAAAGATGCAAATCAAGATGATAATAATAAGAAATTTGATTACGCGTAACGCAGACGTTCTTTGCGAGGAGTGTTTACAAAACGACTCCAAAAAAAGAGGAAGTGTAATTAGCTTCGTCGTATCATGTGTCAAATGTAGTTTCATAAAGATTGTACTTTTTCGATATTCTTTCTGTAGATTATAGGCAGGGGTGCAAGCGCTGCGCAACAAATGGCTGATTGCTACCACTAAATTTTTATAGTATTCCTCACATTATTTATTGTCACATATTACTGAGATTTAATAAGGCGAAGAATATTACTAAAATTTAGTGGTGAAAATCAGCCATTTGTTTCGCAGCGCTTGCACCCCGAATTATAGTCGAAAAAACAGGTCTCTTAACCAATCTGGGACCATAAGGGCATATAAGCATCTTCATAAAGAACATACAAAATTTGTTTCTGGCACAAGTAAAAAGAAAAGCAATATTTGCTTTCTTTAATTAGAACATTTACTTGATTATTTAAGTAAAGGTAACACCTTTTAAAAAATGGTGCTAACCGAATGAAATTTGTGTAAAAGCCACCGGTCCCGAAATGGTTAAGAAATAAATTATGTAAACACATTTTCCCCCCTCTCTAATACATTGATGTTACGCTGTTGTTGAAATAACAGTTAAAATTTAATGTAAAAAAATAAGTCGATAAATTTAATAGTGAAATTAGACAAACAATTGTATTAATTTGAATATACTAATACGTTTCATTGTACTCATTAATTTCATTTTGTCATTACATCGTTAATTATAGTCCAGATATGAATATTTTTAAAAATATTTTTACTTATAATTTCATTCTGTTCTTATTACAAACTTGGCATAACTACCGCACAAGTGCGGCGTCTCGGCCTGAATGTACGGTGACGCGCCGCAATGTAATGTTTTAGGAAAAAATTCTAAAAAATATTAATTATTTGTTTTAAATTTTTTTGTCGCAGTACACGCGTTGTATACTTAACATTAAATAGCACAGAATGGCTTTTTCGTTTCATGTCCACCATGGGACTTTATACACATATTAAAAAAAAAAAATGTGCAGAATAAATCTCGTAATTAATCTATTTACAGAAAGAATATCGAATACTTAATTCATAAATAATGAAGCGAAACAAAAAAAAATAATATCAGGTTGTAACGAAAGTTTCCCGCCACAGCTAATACGGTCCGCTCGAACAGTTAGCGTTGATGTGTTTGCTCATATTTTGTCAAGCGATTTTTGACATTTGAAAGAAAGAGACTTGCTTTATAACACTGTGTTTCGAAATTCGTAAAATAATATATCGTTATCATTAAGCACAGGGTGACTGAAGTGGAACTATCCCGCTACCAGATTAGAACCATCATTTACTTCCAGATCTGTTGCAGACAATCAGCTACAGAATGTCACCGATTAAAGTGTACAGCTTTAGGTACTAATGTTGTATCATATGACACTGTGAAGGTTAAGGTTTGGCGGAATGGTAGTGATACATAAAATTATAGTTAATTATACATAGTCTAATTAGTATTATGTAATGGTAATTTGGCGAAAAACTTCAGTTACAACCTAATATTTCTTACAGCAATTGCTATGAAATATGTCTCATTCAAGGATATATATATATATATATATATATATACAGTTGGAGGACAAAATAATACGAACACCTGTGAAATAATGGAAAACCTTTATTAATAGGGGGTTGGACCACCCTTTGACTGAAGTACAGATTTAATGCGACGTGGGATAGATTCATAAAGGTCATGGACAATATTTAAATGTATATTAAGCCATTCCTCCTGCAGAACGGTCTCTAATTCCGAAAGGCTGGATGGAGGAAGAAATCGGGAACGAAGTTTGGACTCCAAATACTCCCATAAATGCTCAATAATATTCAAGTCCGGAGACTGAGGATGCCAGGCAAGATGTTCAACTTCTTCGACATGCTGTTTGAACCATGCTTGAACACACTTAGCAGTGTGGATAGGTTTATTGTCGCCTTGAAAAAAGCGGTCGCTCTACAGTCTGGACAAATGGATGGACATGATCCCCTAGAATGCTTAGATAGTGATTGGAGTTGATTCTCCCATGCAGGCTAACAAGTGATCCAAGACCGCGCCAAGATATCGCACCCCATACCATAATGGAACCACCCCCATGCTTCACAGTCGGCAAGAGGCATTCAGAATTAAACGCTTCTTTAGGCGTTCTCCAGACATAAACACGTCCGGACGTCTGAAATAGTGTGAATGACGATACATCTGACCATATTACCTGTTTCCACTGCTGTGGGGACCAGCCTTTGTGATCTCTGCACCATTGGCGTCGCTTGAAATCATTAGTTGCTGTCACCAAGGGTTTACGAATTGCCACTCTGCCATAAATGTTCGCAGCATGAAGTTCCCTTTTGACAGTTTTGGTTGAAATTTGGTCCTGGAGATGACTGTTCATTTCGGATGTTATCTCGGATAACGATTGCTTGTGATTTCGGGCTACCATGCGCTTCAAGACCCGTCTACCCCTATCACCAAGCTTTGACTTTCGGCCACTGTTGTGCTCTGAAGACTTCGTCTTACCCTCTTTCGTGTATGCTGTCATAACAGCTGATACCGTACTATTTGCAAACCCCTAAAGGTTTACCGTTTCCGCAACTGATGCTCCACCGCAACCGACGCACTCCGACAATCATTCCTCTTTGGAACTCTGACAGGTCTGACATTTCAATTTATCACAGACAGTTATATAGACGCATGCAATGCAGGTGGCTGCTGTTAAGAGACTGATACCTTCCTCTTCACGCTCACTAGGTGGCAGACTTCTGTTGCAGTTGGCGCGGCAGTTCTACAGGTGTGAAATACGTCATACTGCTTCACAGGTGTTCGTATTATTTTGTACTCCATCTGTATATATATATTAGCGAAAAGGCTATAGATTCTTGTTAGGCTATAGAAAATACATATATTGCTGTTTTGTGAACAACGGCTATCCAAATCAGGGCATTTTGTTTAAAGTTGAAACCGACTTACTTCAAATATCTAAAACTTTGAATTACAACCCAACAACTCTAAAGGTAGTCAGCGCACCTAGATGAGAAATTTTCCTATATTTTTATATAGAATTGCGTAATATTTTGATGAAGCAAACTATATATGTTATCAAGCCTTAGTACAGATTTTTTTTTTAGTTATAAAAAATCGGAATAAATTAACATTTTTTGCTTTACAAAAAATTATGTTTCACTTTCTAATTTTATGATTATTTTTTAGATATTCTGGTTAATATGCGTAATTTATGTAATTTATACAATATGAAATCGTTAGAGCATCAATTTGTCAATGTTTTATTATCAAAAGGTATTTAATGTCTTTGTTTTTCGTTTGAAAGTGTATTTTAAAATGTTATTTCTTTAGAGAAAACATGCGTGAGAATTCGAAACAATTCAAACTCATTACAAATAATATATTAAGGAAGTCTACGATATATAAATGAGGTAATAGTATATTTAACGCAAAAATATTTTGTTAAATAGATTATAGTGTAACTAAAATATGTAAAAGTGACTACTTCCCTAATCAGAGTATTTTGTGCATAAAATTAAATTTCGTTTATGAAAACAACAAGACTACAAAATAACAGTTTCATGAAGTCACGCAATGTATCAATCAGTAAATAATATTAAAAAAAAAATCATAAAATTTCTTTGTTATAATTTGAAACGTAATTTCACTAAATGTGTCTGGATGGAAACTGAACTAGTTTTGTCGTTTTAATACAGTAAATGATGATGTGTGTATTTTAAGTAGATCCATAGCATTTATTGTTAAAACATAGGCAAATAAAAAAGAACTATATTGATTAAAACAAAAATCATATTTGCATAAATGTTTGTTTTTTTTCATAAATTATGCTAAAAATATTTGCTTTTTGATTCCAAACGTACAGTAATTTTTTCGAACAAAAATATAAAAATAAATAGAATCAATTGTTTAAATTTTATGGCATATTTTAAAACTTTAATCTCGAAATGAAGTTTAATTAAATATTACGTTAAACAGAACTGAAAAAAAATCTTAATGATTTAAAATTTGTAAACAAAAAGTAATTAAATTTATATTTTGTGTGATTCAAATTAGGATATATTAAAACATTTTCTCGATATAAATACCTACTATTTATATAACATTTAATGATTGATCAAAACTAGAAAATAACTAAAATATATTTTAATTTGCATTAAGTTATTTTCAAATAACAAATAATCAATGACATAAATGCTTCAAGGTAAATTCTGATTCATGGAATTTTATTTTCAGAAACATAAATGATTAGATAGAAATCAATATAACTCAAAATCATAAAACGATGAAACTGTTCTTTAATGATAAAATATTACGAAATAATTTTGTTGGATAACCAAATACCGTTTCCGTGAAATCCAATAAAGTACATATTTTAAATAGAATTTGTCAAGTAAAATCAAAATACGTTTGAAACACATTCAAGAGTTTATTGAATATTAAAGTAGGATTAGCTCATATTATTACAATATTGAATTTTCTTCATTTTATGCTGAAGATAATAAATATCAATAAAGGTATGAGAGGTTTTGAATATTTTCCTGTTTAGTTTGAATATGTTCATATATTTTGATAGATATTTATGTAGATTATCTGCTTTGTTTTAGTTTATTATAGATTCATAGATTTTTTTTCAATATTACTGACGAAAAAATGAATTTCTTTGAATGTTTCATTTTGAATGGAAAAGGTAAGTAGTATCACTTTATATTTCTTTAGAAATATTTGCATAAATGGTAATATTTTTTTTTTATAAATTTACAATTCATTCGTAATTTGTTTAGACAAATTGAAACAGAAATAATATTATCAAGTTAGTAAAAAAAGTTATTGTTGCATTTTTTTAAAGTGTAGTAGTATGTAGATGAAGTATAATAATGCAGAGTAATACACTGTAAAAAAATAAATAAATAAATAAAATAAAATGACCACTTTTCCTGTAGGAATCGGAAAAATAGTTGCCCTTATCGTACCGGAAACATTTCCGACACAGCTTAGAATAAAATCCGTAAAAAAAAAAAAAAAAAAAAAAAAAAAAAAGTGAATAAAACGGTATTTTACGGATTTTATTCCCAGCTGGCTCAGAAATTTTTCCGGTACGATAAGAGGAATTATTTTTTCCGATTCCTACAGCAAATCTGGTAGTATATTTTTGTACAGTGTATGTGAATGTACTTTGTTGGATATTTATAACAAAAAAAAAAAAAAAAAAAAAAGAAAAAAGAAAAAAAAGAAAAGGCTGGGGTTTAATTTATTAAGGATCAATAGATATTTTTTACTATATGATTAAGATATATATATATATATATATATATTTACCCTATATATATAAAATCCTAATGAAACGAATTTATGAAACGAGTATATGAAACGCCTGAAATGTATCGATTCTTTGAATCGACTGATTAAACAACTGATTTAGTTTCACGGCGATTTCTCCTAAAATATGGAATACTTTGCGATGAAGTTAACACCAAAAATCCGTGTTGATCCACAGATCTCAAAACTGGTATTAGAATTTTTAAATTCGAATTAGTTTTCGAAATATTAATTTTTTTCTAATTTTAAATACATTTTTTTCTAATGGTTGCAACTCAAATTTTAATCCTAGCAGAATTTTTTTTTTAATAATTCAGTAAAGGTTACTATTTTAAATTAATTTGGCGACATTTGGGCCTCCTTTAAATCTATGCTAAGAATAATGCTTTTTTTTATTTCGTTATCATTTTATAAAATACAAAACTTCCATTTAAAAATGAAACATTTAAATTGATGGCTTTCACTTCTTTAAAAAAAAAAAAAAAGAAAAGAAAATATTAGACACAGATGTCATATACGCACGGGGGTACCTAATTGGCGCACAAATGGCATTATTTTTATAGGCATGGTAACCCGGCTATTGTTGTTTATTTAATAATAAATGTATATTTACTTTTATTTCTTTTTTAAATTTATATAAATTATTTTGTTCTATAGTAATTAATTATTTTTTTGCTATTTCCTTTTGAAAATAATAGAAAATAATTAAAAAATACGGTACAGTGTAGTTGTTATTCCGTCACCCAATTTCGCAAATTATATAAATCGCCAAACCACTCGCCAAATTGTACAGATTGACAAAATTTTTATTTTAAATAACGAAAGAACAAATAAATTAGTATAACATTAATAAATATAAAAATAAAATGTCGAAATACAAATCACTTGATGACGTAAACACGTGTAACTTGCTAAAAGTCAAGTGAATGTGACATTTACGATCAAGCATTATTGACATTTAATGTTATAGTTCGCGATAGATTTTTTGTCGACGGGATAACTAAGTAGTACCAAAAATACATATGTAACTGGTATTCGAAAACGAGGCTTTCGTCAAATTTTCATAAAAAAAACAAACAAACGTGCCAAACATGCGGTGCGTGTATGACATCTGGCGAAATATTAAATTATGTAACAAACCATGACATTTAATTTCAACTTCAAATCAATGTTTTAATTTACCACTCGAACAATTAAAAAAATGCTAACTGGCGAGTTGAAAAAAAGATACTGGCGAGATTTGCACCAGGCCTTTTTTTTTTCTTTCGGCACAGATGTCATATACGGCCCCATATTGGCGCGATTTTTTTCGGACGCCAATGTCATATACGCAGCGGGTACTTAACTGGCGCCAAAGTATCGTTATTTTGCTTGATATGGTGAGCCGGAGTTGTTGTTTATGCTGTTGATGCGTTCCCCAAATTGGCGTTGGAAAAAAATCGCGCCAATATGGGGCATTATATGACATTTGTTCCAAACTTACATATGAAAGGCGAAGGGATCAGATCGTATTTGTTTATGGCATTTGATGACTTGAACTATTATAATATAGATGAAATGATGGGTATAGAATAATATTTGGCGACTTATCACCTGTGTCTGGATAACATTAAAGTATCAAAATGGCACCTAGAGTATAAAAAGCAAAGTGTTCCGCCCGGAACTGTTGATGATAGTCACATGATTTAGGTTATTGTTATAGAGATTGTTTTAAAATGTCGGTTGACAAAGACTCTGAATGCTTAATTCATTTTGTTTTAGCTTCTTTTCAAATGTTTAGCCGATCCTCTTTAATCAAAAACAAAAACAACCATTGGATGTCTTAACAGCAACTGATTCTCCATTAAATTTTTGCAATCAAAGGGAATTGAATGGAAACCCGTTTACAGGGAGATCCGCACAGCTTTTTCAGTATAATTTAATCTTCTCTAATATTTTAAAAACCCATTAGATTTTTAGATTTTCAGATTCTGCGACGTCTGAACGGGGGTTGGCGAGCGTAGCTTGCAGGGGGCAGAGCCCCCTAGTATATATATATATATATATATTAAAAAGCAGAAATTATTTTAATGTTCAATTTTAAAAGGAACATGTACACTGTAAAAACAATACTGCCAGTTTCCCGGTAGGAATCGGAAAATAGTTGCCCTTATCGTACCGGAATAATTTACGACCCAGCTCGGAATAAAATTCGAAAAAATAAGTAAATATTCAGTAAAACGGTATTTTACGGATTTTATTCCGAGCTGGGTTGGAAATTATTCCTGCACGATAAGAGCAACTATTTTTCCGATTCCTACCTAAAAACTGACATTAATTTTTTTCAGTGTATGTAGTATCATTCCAATTTTCTTGATCTATGCGAATATATTAAATATAATTTTTTAGGAATGTGTGAAAATAAGTAAACTGTTTGGGCGAATTGGAACCTTTAATAATATCAAGATAAAAACAAATTATTGTCATAAAATGTTCGTTATATAAGTTTCTTTATTTTTCTTTGTCTTTTGTTGGTGTTTACGTACCCTGCTTCACGAGCTCAGACGATATTTCAAAATTATTTACCATGTTCTTTCTATTCAGCTGCATTTGAGGGGGGGGGGGACATTATTAATGTTGAAAAGACACTAAGTTCATTATAGAAGTTTCTTTGTTTTTCTTTGTCTTTTGTTGGCGTTTACGTACCCTGCTTCACGAGTTCAGACGATATTGCAAAATTATTTACCATGTTCTTTCTATTCAGCTGCATGTGAGGGGGGAAAACATTATTAATGTTGTAAAGACACTGAGTTTGACGATTTCATGTTATAACTCAAGTTACGTTTGGTACCTCTAATGATATTAAAGAGCCATTCAATGGCCATATTTTTTATTCACAATATTGTCACTTAGAGAAGCAAAATTAGCCATTCGATGGAGAATACCATGACAAATGGTTTTATATGGGTCAGATCTTCAGACAAATTCGACCATTCGTCTCGGAATGTCTCTCCATAACCACCACCACTATCTCCATCACTACCATCCATTTTTTTATTCTCGTTTATCTTCCCGAGGCCTTTGCTGCATAGTGTACAAGTACATTTCTTCTTTATTCAATATCTCGGGATGTATGTGTGCGATCCTCACTCAACTTATACCATTCGCCTTGGTGTATTTCAGTACTGGATCAGTATATGATGTTACATTGTTTTCAGCTCCCATTTTCGACGTGTTTTGGCAAAGGAAGCTTGCCTTGACATTTTGCTTAACCCCAGTTCTTCTTCGAACCTTAACAAGATTTAAAATGTTTCATAATTTGATATGTAACTGTTAATGCGAAACTATTCAAATTATTGTCCGCTAAGTTGCAAAATTCCTGTATTTAGCTTATTGGTGAGATAAACAATTGTAGAATATCTCGAAAGTAGAATCTTGTATTTGATTGTTGTCTTTATAGATAGGTGTTTAATAGATTGGCGATTTTTATCGATTGTTGATTTTTCGAGAATAGCCCATCACTATATCCGGTTAAAGGAAAAGTCGAAAGTTTGTGAAAATAAATTTCACTATTAAAGTCAAAGAACAGCTCTAACTTCTAATGAAAATTGTCCAAACGTACCTTTAAAAAGTCCTTCCGGCCAGTGCCGGGAGGAAGAGGTAGCTTTCATAATCCTTATTTAAAAAAAGCCAACTTATATCATGCAAACACACAAAGCTATATTTAGTGGAAACCGAATATAGGAGATTCAATACTAATTTTTATCAATGAGAATTTCGCGAAATTAGTCAGCTTTATCCAAGCTGCTTTTCTTTAAAGTAACTTACATTTGGCTGCCAAATTCGGCAATTTCTTAAAGTGCCTGTCATTTTAAGACAACATGGTGGATGAGGCTAATCAGTGAACTTGGTCGAGACCTTAGTAATTGCTGTGCACATGCTCACTCACATCGGAATCGGTTAATATATAGGAGTGCTGTCGCATGCAAATATCAGATTTTTCAAAATGTCACCCACAATAGAAATTGAAACTGCTATATCTGAGCCATTTTTTAAGGTAAAGACAAACAAAAAATGCTCCTGAATCCTTATATCAAGATCAAATACTTAAGAAAGAAACCTTTTTCAATTTCTAATTTTTTTGCACCTCACTTTAAATATATATATATTTTTTTAATTTAATGGCCGCCATTTTGAAACAAGATGGCTGATGAATCTGGCCAGCGAACTTGGTCGAGGTGTTGATGTATACTATCCACATGCCTTCTTACATCGAAATAGGCGAATACGTGTGTTATCGCGTGACAAATACAAGATCGTTTCAAAATGTTAGCCATGCTAGAAATTAAAAGTGCTATAAATCAACCATTTTTTAAGATATCAACAAAAGAACAAATTTTCAGAAACAAAAACTGCTCCGGAATCTTTGTATCAAGGCCAAACACATAAAAAAAATCTTTTTCATTTTCCAATTTTTTAATACCTCATTTTGAATTTTAAATTTAATTTTTTTAATGGCAACCCTTTTGAAACAAGATGGCGAATGAAGCTGGCCAACGAACTCGGTCGAGATATTGGTATGTACTATGTACAGACCAAGTTACATCCAAATAGGTTCATAAATACGCCTGTTATCGCGTGACAAAAATCAGGTCGTTTTAAAATGTCAGCCACAAGAGAAATTCAAAATGCTATTACTCAGCCATTTTTTTTTAGATATAGACGAAAGAAAAACTGTTCCGGAATCTTTGTATTAAGGTCAAACACATACAAAAAAAATCTTTTTCATTTTCCAATTTTTTGATATCTCATTTAATTTTTTTTTATTTTTTAATTTTTTTTAAATGGCCGCCATTTTGAAACAAGATGGCGGATGAAGCTGTCCAACGAACTCGGTCGAGATATTTGTATGTACTATGTACACACCAAGGTACATCCAAGTTGGTTCATAAATACGCCTGTTATTACGTGAGAAAAATCAGGACGTTTCAAAATGTCAGCCACGCTAGAAATTCAAAATGCTTTAACTCAGCCATTTCTTAAGATATAGACGAAACAAAAACTGCTCCCGAATCTTTTTATCAAGGTCAAACACATAAGAAAAAAATATTTTTCCATTTTCAATTTTTTGGTACCACATTTCAAATTTTTAATTTAAAAAAAATTTTAAATGGCCGCCATTTTGAAACAAAATGGCGGATGAAGCTGGCCAACGAACTCGGTCGAGAGATTGGTATGTACTATGTACACACCGAATTACATCCAAATCGGTTCATAAATACGCCTTTTATCGCGTGACAAAATTCAGGACGTTTCAAAATGTCAGCCACGCTAGAAATTCAAAATGCTATAACTCAGCCATTTTCTAAGATATAGACGAAACAAAAACTGCTCCGGAATCTTTGTATAAAGGTCAAATACACAAGAAAAAAATATTTTTCCATTTTTAATTTTTTGGTACCACATTTCAAGTTTTAAATTTTTTTTAAAAAAATTAAATGGCCGCCATTTTGAAACAAAACGTCGGATGAAGCTGGCCAACGAACTCGGTCGAGACATTGGTATGTACTATGTACACACCGAATTACATCGAAATCGGTTCATAATTACGGGAGTTACAATGTGACATAGGTCAGATATATATATATATATATATATATATATATATATATATATATCAATTTTGAACGGAGGGTGGTTTCGGGGTCTGGGGGTCATGATCGATGAAAATATACCAAAATTTTTTGAAATCGCTTTCCTCCGAACGGCTGCAATAGGTAGCTTTTTTGTAAAGAAAGCTACCTAAAATGTGATTCAATGTTGAACCAAATTTTAGAATTGTTATTGTAATTTTGTTGTTGTTAGATTATTATTTCTTTCATAACAAAACTCAATGCTCATCCTGCATCAAAACAAACTCAATAAAGGTAAGGGAAAAGTAAATATATAATAAAAACTACGTTTAGTAAATACACTTCTAAAATAATAACATGTTATTCTTTCATTAATCTAACTTTTTGATGAAATTTCCCATAAAATGTGATGACAATATATTCAATGAGAAGCCTATGGTTGATTTTTGTTTGAAAATTGCATTTATAAAGAGCTATTTATTAAACAGAAATATGACCTTAATAAGCTTATGCATAAGAAGATAAAAATGGTAACAGATATTTACATTTATTTACGTAATATAAGATTATTTTAATGTATATAAAAGTAATGCCATTAAAATAAAACCATTATAAAAGTTTACATATATTCAATCTGCGTAAATTATATATTTTTATTAAAAATTTAATAATGATACTTTTAAGTGTAACAAATATATGTTTATTAAAGTATACTTTTGGAAATACACGTTTTTTTTCACTATTTTAAGATATTTACAATTATTCAATATAGTTCCATATTTTGCACAAATATGACACAATACTATGAATCTTTCTTATACATGCAAAAGTTTTGCTTTTACGTAACGTGAAATATACTAAGATACTTGAAAAGTTGGAAAGAAGACGACATATTCTTGATTTTAAGGTCACGACGAATGGGTCGTAGCTCATAAATCTCTTTGAATGCATGACATATTTCCGATATTTTGATAAATGATACGCAGTAGTGAAATATGTCTGAATATTAATTTTAAATTTTATATATAATATTTTCAACAAAAAATAGTATGGATAGCATTTTAAAAACTAAAAAAATGGCATATGATTAAATTCAGGTAACATTGATTGACTTTCACTTCCCTCTACCGAAGTGTAATGCATTAAGAGATAAACATTTTAAAGTATTATGCAAAGTATGTATAAAATGTAGAACTGTGAAAAAGTAAATTTCAGAAATGTTAATGAAACACATAACCAAAAACATATTGTGTATGTAAAATTATATTTGGCAATGAAGGGAAAATTAATAACTGAATCTTCCTGATAATTGTGCATGAAATATGTATGCATTTATTACATAATTTATTTTAAACATTTATATATATATATATGTATGTTAGGAGAATTCAAAACTCTCATATTCCTAAAGAAAATTTTGAAAATTTATTTCCTTTCCAGCATAACAATGTCAAATCTCAGCTGTTGTCACTATTATCCTGTCGGCTTAATATTTATATTGTGGTGTAATGACAATAGAGGTTGTCAAAAATCACTTGTTTGTCTGTGTTTCCGAATTAATTCGCACAGGTTTTGCCGCTTGGTCATGCGAAGAAGAACATAGACGAAACTCATAAATGATACTGTCAATGTGATATCATCACCACCTTATTTACACTTTTCAGGAATATTCATTTGGGAAAATGCTAGAAGTAATGGATGGTAAAAAAGATTATTGATTCATCATCTAAAGGTATTAACCGGACTTTTTGGGAAAAAAAAGCAACTTCTCATCTAATTTGGAAGTCTTAATAAACATTCCATCTCGACGACGATCTCACACACTTATTCTCTCCGTATTCTACACTACATCTTTTCGCATATCTTTTTCGTATCTGGCTGTGCGTCTGTATTTAAAATACATCCGCTCAACGCTATAATATATTTCAACTGATTCCTCTTTTCCAATCATATCGCTTTTAAGATGGATTTATTACTATTTCCGGTGTAATGATCAAAAAATAAAAGTAAAATCCGAATTAAATAGAATTCCTAGCGCGAAAACATTGTTCTAGAATCTCCTGTAACTTCAAAGATGATAGCCACCTTGATATTTTAATAAATAAAGAATTATAACAACATGTATATTAACGTATAGGTAATATTTATATAGGTATGACAAGCAGAAAACTTAAAACTAGAATCAAAGACATACAGCAGACATAAAATACAACAGAAGAAGCACAGCTTTGGCTAGATTATGCAGCGAAGAACCTTTACAGATCGATTTTAAAAATAGCAAGTTAGTTTATCCATCAAGATTTTATTTACCATCCGTAATCGGGGAATCAATAGAGATATTTTTACGCAAACGAGAATATTTGAAATGATTCAGTGTCCCTTGATTACCTAAAATTTGGAAAGAAATGCTATGTATTTTTAGTAACAATAGTAAAAAATTAATCTACGCTCGCAAATAGCCAATATAATTTTATTTTTATTTTATGTTTTTGTAATGTTTTTCATCATACATGATGTCTCGTAACATTGTTTACCATGTTATTGCTTTTAAAATTGTGTAAAAATTAATCCACGCTCGCAACCAGCTAATTTAATTTTAATTTTAATTTATGTTTGCAATGTTTTTCATTATGCATTATGTCTCGTGATATTGTTTACTATGTTATTGTTTTTAAATTATGTGAAAATATTTTCTATTTATTAATGATTTTGAAAATGTCCACGTTTGTGCGATGAAACGATCGTCAATCTTAATAAAGATATTTTATCACTTTTTGTAGCATTATTTAACTTATTTAAAGAATGATTTTAAATAAATAGGTTTTTTAGACGAGGTAAATTATGAGTTATGATATTTTAGCAATTTAGGAAATCATTTAGAGGGGTTTGATATACCGGGAAATTATAGTGAATTTTAATAGGGATATAAATAATAAAATGCTTTTATTAAAGGAATATAAGTAGTTAGCGCCATTTTTAGATTTACGCAATTTTGAATAATAATATTAGATGCATTAAGATCTTATAGCTTTACATATGGAGATTAATAGATTGGTTTAAGAATAGTGTTTTAATATAATAAGCCGCAATAATATATTGAATATTATTAAAACGTAAATTTATATGGAATAATGTTAACCTCGGCGAAAATTTTATTAATTTTGCAACATGTACACACACACACACACACACACATATATATATATATATATAAACATATGTTACCGTTAAAGTGTATAATTCAGTTATTTCATAGAATACCTAGTTATTTCATGAAATAACTAACCAAGTCCGTTAAAGTGTATAATATTATTGGATTCTACACTTTAACTAGTTATTTTATAGAATAACGATTGACTAACCGTTAAAGTTTAAAATAAACAATTTGACAATAAAACAAATCCGATGTTTTATAAATTAACTGATGATAAATAGTTAAAGACACTCGAAAAATGCATTTCATATTACTGATAGATTAATTGATAAATAATAAATAGAAACAGAATGTATTATATAATTTTTTTAAAAATAGTAATAAAAAATAACAGAATGTAGTGAGGAAATAGTTATATTTAAATATTTACAACTTATAATTATATAAATTATTAGGCTGCTTAGTCCTATTGGCAAAAAATGTTAAGCTGTTTAAAAAATATTACAAAATTTGTTTATCCAAAACTCAAAATATAAATAATACTTACAAAAGAAATAGTAATAATAATGTTGAATATTGTTAAAAAATGACATGCTCGAGGGAATAATTATGTTATTTAATAAAAACATAAATATTTAATAATTCATATTTTTTTTCCTAGAAGGGCGCAAGTGTGTGTAAATACTACAATGTGTTAATACTATTAGCAATCAGACAGGTATTAACAATCACATTAAGACTTTGTAATTGGTATCTGGGCAAGTCATTGGAGTAGTCCCTGGTGCTAGCTTTCAGCAGAACTGACCACAGAAAAAGGAGAGCTCAGTTAACTTTAGCAGTTTTTTTTTTTCTTTAAGTTAGTTAAAATTTTTAGCCTGGAATTAATAAATTATGGGCTGAGAAACAAAATTAACAATATATAATAACAATATATAACTCTAATAAATAATGGAAAATAAAATGAAGGTATTTCATAAATTTTTAAATTAATATGATCTTACATTATTGTTTTGAAAAAAAAAATATGAATTATTAAATATTTATGTTTTTTTTTTTTTTTTTTTTTTTTTTAAATAACATAATTGTTCCCTCGAGCATGTCATTTTTAAACATTATTCAACATTATTATTATTATTTCTCTTGTAAGTATTATTTATATTTTGAGTTTTGGATAAACAAATTTTGTAATATTTTTTAAACAGCTTATAAACTGCTTAGTCCTATATAAAAATGTTAGCTGTTTAAAAAATATTAAAATATTTGTTTATCCAAAACTCAAAATATAAATAATACAAAAGGAATAGTAATAATAATAATAAACATCGTTTAAAAATGACATGCTTGAGGGAACAATTATGTTATTTAATAAAGACATAAATATTTAATAATTCATAATTTTTTTCAAAACAATAATGTAAGATCATATTAATTTAAAAATTTATGAAATACCTTCATTTTATTTTCCATTATTTATTAGAACAAGTTTGCTGTGATGACACTTAGAATTACATTGCATATAATTTTAAAAACAAGCACACATTTTACTATCACACAGTGTTTTACACGAACACTTTTCAAATCCTTGCCCAGTGCCGCAACTTTCAGCTGTTGCAATAGATCGCAGAGTTGTCTCAACATTTGGAACTTCTTCAATGGAAATTAATTCTTGATCACATATACTGAACTCAGACCTAGAGTACAGCTGATTTATTTGACCATTTAGTGATCCTAATCGGAAAATCCATCGCTAGTTATTTTTTTCCATGATGACAGCTAAAACCGACCTAGCATCTCCTCTTCCTCTGTCCACTTCAGGAACTGGAATACATACTGTAATGCCTATAGATGTCTCAGAATAAGATTTGTCAGACATTAATTTCATTTTCGTAGCTTGAATTTATAAACACTCTTTAGCTCCTTGTCTTTCTTTCTCAATATTTATTTTATTTAGACACAACCTCCAGACTTTCTGTACCATTTTATCTTCTGTGTAACACACTTCTAGGCATAAAGCATGGATAGGTTGCTCACATTTACAGCAAAAGAGGCCGTCTTCGCAATTTTCGGAACGCACAACACACAATTTTACAGTTTCATTCGAAGGTGTATCTTCGATGGAAACAACATTATCATAACGCTCGAAGGACACTTTCCCAGTATGATTCAAATGTGTTTCCTTGACGGTGCCATGAACACGTTCAAATGATGCACTTAAATCATTTAATGCGTTTTAAAATTGTTGTTCACCCTCTATTGAATCAAACACTTCTCTTGGAATAGGAGTTGTTAACAGTCCAACTGTAGGAGCACAACCAAACATATCATCGTAAGGTATTTTCTTTATATCAGAATGAAGTGCTCTGTTTTTCATGAATTGAATAAATTTAAGCCCGTGACTCCAAGAGGGAGATTGGTTGTCTTGCACCCAAGTTGTC
Source organism: Maratus speciosus (assembly GCA_963932465.1). NCBI lineage: Eukaryota > Metazoa > Arthropoda > Arachnida > Araneae > Salticidae > Maratus > Maratus speciosus. Next base: position 535,301,120 of record OZ010786.1, on the reverse strand, counting down.
AATATATTTTCGATGTCTTGGTTTGCTCTCTCAACTCTACCTTGACTCTGACTATGTCTGGATTTACCATGTACGATCTTAAATTCTGGCCAAGCTATTTTCAAGTCTTCAATTATTTTGTTGCAGAATTCTTATAAAATATCGAACAGCATATCACTTGAGCAATAAAATATAACGTCTGGTTTCACATCTGTTACTGGCACAATTAACTTTTCTAGGCCATCAACTTCAAGGACATCATAATGCTGGATTAACCAATAGTCATGTGGTATTTTTTTCTGTGCTCTTTTAGCCTTTTTTACTTCTGCTATCAAATTTAATAATTTTCCTTGAGTAAGTATAACACTGTTTTCCTTTGTCTCCCGCTTATTTAACAAAAATTCAAACCGCTCTCGCATTAAGTCTTTCTTATTTACCAATTGATCTCTCATTTCTGTAGTACTCATCGTTAAAAAAAAAAGATTGGAAAAATATTCGTTAATAATCCCAAATGAAAAACGCTAACTTAAATACGCCGCTTACAAATTTATGCAACTTCAATACACATTCGACAAAACATGAACTGTGAATGACAAATGAAGAAATGCAGAATGCACACTGATTGCAAACCAGACATAACCGATTCAAAACTGACTAAAACCAGCTGTAACAGGTTCAAACAGCTTTCACCTGCCGTGTTTAATACTTTAACGGTTAGGCAATCGTTATTCTATAAAATAACTAGTTAAAGTGTAGAATCCAATAATATTATACACTTTATTAGTTATTTCGTAAAATAACTATTTATTCTATGAAATAACGGATTGTACACATTAACGGTAACATATACACTGGTGGACAAAACTTAAGGACCAATGCTATTTTCAACGATTACAATTCGAAATAGATCCACAGCAGCACGTGTAAATTTGCATCATTGCGGTATGTACTCTGCTTTGTGAAACTTATGAAAATTTTGTACTTCCAATTTTGTCGATCACGTGACAGCAGAGATAAGAGATTTTAGGCAATCGGCGGGTGCTGTGAGTTGTCATTAGATGTAAAAATTAAAGGAGATGGAGTGAAGCTTCAATATTGAAATTTTGACCATGTCTTCGAGGCATCATTTAGATGATATTACTCATGGTAGAATAATCGGAAAGTTGGAAGAAGGATGACAAAATGAGAGAAGTTCCCATGAATTTAACATCGCACACAGTGTTGTTTCTAGGCTATGGGCGGTGGAATATGTACTAAAGAGGGGAATAAGTACTAGGCGCATGGGAGGAGGTCGTCCTAGCACTACGACATCTCATAATGATCACTATATTGTTATTTCGGCAAAAAAGAACAGATGGAACAAGCATTTTCAATTAGCAAATCAGGTTTGTGCTGCCACAGGAAATAACATATCGCGGGAAACTGCTGAAAGACGCTTGAAAAAGGGTGTGCTATACGCCCGAATACCTGTTGTGTGTGTCCCACGCTGGACACGCCAACGTAGTGTCCTTTACAGTGGTGCCGTATGCATCGCAATTGGACTGGTGACGACTGGTCTTCAGTGCTCTTCTCAGACGAGAGTAGATTCAGTCTATCGTCTGATTGTAGACGTAAACTGATACGGCGCGAGGTTGGTAGTACTTACTGTCGCGAAAATATTCTAGAAAGAGATGAATATGCAACTTTAAGTATCATGGTGTGGGCAGGCATCATTTGCAATGGCCGCACGGATATCTATGTGCTTGTCCAAGGACCGGTGACCGGTAGACGGAACATTGAAGACGTCCTGCTTCCACAAGTTCACTTTTTCGAGGTGCTGTCGGCGAAAAGCTTCGGTTTACGGCCGATAACGCACCTTGTCATCGCACTCAGTCTGCACAAGATTTTGTTGAGGCCGAAGATATCCATCACATAGACTGGCCAGGACCTTAATCCCATTGAAAATGTATGGGATGCCTCGGGGTGAAGTATTGCTGCTCGAAAATTGCCTCCAACAAACAAGGAAACCCTCATCCATGCATTGAAGGAGGAATGGGCAACTTGCCTCAACAGCTACTGAATCATGTTGTTCTGAGTATCCCACGCCATTTTGAACGTTGTCTCGCATTACACGGTGACCACATCCCTTATTGATATGGCACTCACGATTGTTAATTGTGAGTATTTTGCTTTCTCTGTGATGCAAGATTTCGGACAATATTCACGTTTAAAAAAAAAGAACCTCTGGTAATACCCTGTATTCATTCTTTCAACAAAATTTTTATATTAAATCCTGTACTGTTAATATTATTGTTTGCTTCTTGACCTACAATCTCACATAGATTCGCATTTACTTGTACATATCTTCTTGGTCCTTAAATTTTGTCCACCAGCTTATATATACACATGTATATCTATATATACACATGTATATATATATATATATATATATAGAGAGAGAGAGAGAGAGAGAGAGGGAGGGAGGGAGAGAGAGAGAGAGAGAGAGAGATAAATAGATAGGGGAAGGGGGGGGGGAAATCGAGTACCATAAATGTTTGTTTGTCGCAAATGCAATCAAATAGAAAAACAAACTCTGAATACCGTTTTTAGTATTAAATGAACCTTTGGCTATAATAAAACATATTCTTTTCGATAAAAAACACAATTTATTTTATAAAACAATACCTTTTTTCAGGCATATGCAAAAATCCGGTTTTACCCCACTGGTTGTGTAAAACCGGGTATCCATTTAAAACTCCTAGAAAACTCATTTTGGTCCAAAAAATCTTCTTTAATACTGTAAAAAAATACATTTTTGTTAATTTTAAGAAACCGAAATTCCACATCTGTGCTTCAACGTGTCAAAAATAAATCTGTGGCAAATTTTCTACATTTTATAAGTCTGTCTATTTTACACTGGAAGTCGTAGATTTATTTTAACTGCAAGAATCACAAATGTATTTCTTTTCATATTCTTCTTCATTCTACGTGCTTTGTGTGCCCATCTTTAACATTTTAAACATTGTGTCCAATCTTCTTTGAAATCTTAATCGGAGTAAAGTTCATTGCAAAACATTCAGGCTTCATTATCTTCTTCATTTTCTGAGGATGTCTCCTGAACCGTTATTGTTTTCTTTTTCTTTTAATTATTAAATATTTTTTTCGTTTTAAGATTTTTCCTTTTTCATTTTCTAGGCTGCTTGGCTTCTGTCTCCTTAATATTTGTTTCCAGCTCTAATTTATAGGGAGATGAAGTCAAAATAACAGTTCTCTCTTCCTTTTGTCAGCTCTTTTCTCAATCATAAAGCCCTTCTGCGATAGATAGTAACATTTTAGGCGAAATTGGAAATGCAGAGTGGTCCAGACAAATCATACGGTCATTTCTTACTTGTAAACTGCCATTATAACTTCCCTCAACATGATTGACTGCTAGTTATCATTACATTCAATGGAGCCAATCAGAAACCCGTCTAATCGGCACCCATGCTAAATAAGTTATCAGTTTGAACGTTTTTATAATTAAACGTCCACTATGAATTTCTCTTATAGTTTACTATTTTTGTTCTTTCTTTCTTCGTCTTGTATTTTTAACTGTACGTAATAAAAATATTAATATGAAAATAAATAACAAATATTTCAATATTTTATTTAATAACAAATGTGCCAATATTTTATTTATTATAGTAATTATTGACATATTTATTAGTATATATAATTACTTATTTATTAATATATATAATGACTTCATTCATATAATTAATTGACTTTGCATTTTCCTAATATTATTATTATTTTTAAATAAATCATTCAAGATTAACGTGTATCTTACATAATTAAATGTAAGTACTTCTATAAACATTTTTAGCTAATTAAATTGTCCGATAGTTATAAATTCATATTTTTGTTATAAAAAGATGTATGAATAAAATGTATTTACGATGAAAATATGTTATATCATAGAAATATTTTTCTCATTTCTTATTCTAATTAAATTGAAATATTATACATGCAAATAATGTATTCTTTTTCATTTCGAAAAAAAAAGAAAAACTTTTGCTTAGTAAATAAAATTTTCCAATGAAAGTTTGAAAGAATAATAACTAAACAGAATATTTTCTATCAAAAACGAGACAAATGAGTCAATAAATGTTAGGAATTCCAGAAATTCGTAAAATTAATTATTATTTGTTTGCAGTGGCGTGATTATTTATTCACTGAAATATTTGAAAATAAATTACCTAAATTTATTATAAAAATAGGTAACTTAATTTAATAAAATAAAATGTTGGTTTTCTAAGATGGTAATTCAATTAATACAGTTGTAATGAATTTTGAGTTTGAAAAAGTAATTATTTTAGAATGAATGTTTTTATATTGAAAGAGTCATTCAGAAAGATGAACTAAGGAAAGTGTTTTGAATTGTAGTATTATTTAGTAAATGAAAATTATATTTGCATTTAGCTGATTCATATTTCTAAGTTACTTCTTGGATTACTGTAAAATATTGTAGTTCTCCAACTAGATTGCAATCTATGGTATTCGTTTATTATCTAAAAAATAAAAATAAAGAAGTCTCGAGTCCATACATATACTAACACTTAATGTACCAATAAACTCTCATTTAACCGGTACAAAAAGAAAACATTTAAAATTGAACCAGATTTGTTAAAACGTAAAATATATAAAATATAAATCGCGCATAACTAAGTTAAATGAAAAAGTTTAGTTTTAAACAAAAATTCTTATGTGAAATATTTTAATAAAATTTCAGTAACATTTCCCACATTTAGTGTTATAGTAGTATCTACTTATGTGCTATGTATTGCATTTTGTTTTATTCTATTCCTTTAGAACGTCAATGATAATTTACTGCAATGGTTTTTCAAATTTTTTCTTTTCAGATATACATAATTTTTGTATTTTGTATTTTGTATTTTATTTTTCTTATTTGAATGTATAATTGAATGTATTATTTGAACGTATAATTAAAAAATATTGTACGTCTTCTTTAATTCATTTAATCGCCCTAATTTGTTACACTAAGTCACATAATGAAATTCTCGTGAATTCTAATGAATTCTTGTAAAAGTAAAAATGTGTAACTTTTGAAAGAAACTGAATTAGCAGCGTTGGGTTGATTTTTGACGGCCAATTATCTACTCGAGGGATACAGGCCCAGGGGAGCGGGGTCCCCTTCGTTGGGGTCTTTATAACTGAATTAGTAGGATATAATAAATACAAAATAACTAAAAACATACATTTTCTTATTCCTTCATTGATTCCTTACTTAAAATACACTGCCACCAATATATATATATATATATATATATATATATATATATATATATATATATATATTGACACTCAAACCACAAACTTAATGTTTAGATGTTTTATTTTACCTTTTCCTGCTTTAAATGGAAGAGGCGGGAGAGAGTTTTTATCACGCGTTGGTCACGTGGAGTGTTGGTTTTTGCATCTAGAGATGACTCAACGTTCTGCTTTTTCTCTTTTTAGTTCTGGTAGTTGTTTGAATTGAGTGGTTTTTTTTTTTTTTTTTTTTTTTTTTTTTTTTTTTTTTTTTTTTTTTTTTTTAATGACTGTCAAGATTTTTTTTCTGACACTGTAATTAAAATAAAAAATATATTTACTTTGATCCATTGTAATTATCTCAGCCAATCCAATGCAAAACAAGTAATACTCGATAAGAAAAATGTAGAATGATGTATTTGCTTAGTGTAGAAATAATACGTACTGAAATATAGATAAAAGTAATAATGTATATTATTCCAACGGTGTCAAAGCTGTCATTCATTATTTCATTATTATTATTATTAGCAATAGTATTTTGAAAGTTTAATATATCAAAGCAAAGAAATGAAATTTTTTCCATGTATTTTTAAGAGACTTAAATTGATTTATCATACTTTTACACTACTCTTTATAACCTTTATCGTCGAATTACATTGATATTAATAATTGCTTTTCTATATTAAGAATTCCACGTTAAATATTATTTTTAGATAAAATTTAAATATATTTATTGTCAAACTAGAATAGAATATTTAAAAATAAATTTACTCTACTTGTAAAAATACTGACAAATTCTATTGGTTTACAGATTTTCTTCGGTGAAAATTTTCATTTGAGTTTTTCATGTGTCCAGATATGATGTATCGCTGTCACACTACATATAGTTTTTCATATATTTTTCATTTTAGAAAAAAATATGTATTAGAAATATGATACTTTGTAAATAAAAGTGCTTTATATTTTAATATTCTGGATTTAAAGATGCTTGTTACACTTTATAAAATATTGGTAAAGTATTTCTTTCTAGTATTCAAATAATACATTGAAGCAAATAAAGTTCTGTAACAAATAAACTGTTCAGAAACAACTTCCGTAATATATTGTCATTCTTTTTGCATTGCTCTTTTTGAATATTTATAAAGTGTGAGCATCAAAAAATTAATAGCATGAGTATTTTATCTCTATAATCTTAATTCTGGAAAGAAAATGAGGCTCTTTCATCCTTCATCGGGAACACTATGTGTTTATAAATAGACTTTGTCAAACAAAGCAATAATTTATATTCTTAAAAATAAACACATAAAGTGTTTGAATCTGTTTTCATTTAACAAAAGACTGAAGGAAAAGGAATATTAATACGAACATCTCTTACATTTTACATTATATAATTGAAAAATACTTTACAATTTTAAATCGCATTTGAAAATGAGGCGTTTTAATAATTGGGAGTATTATATCTTCAATTTTAAATGTAATTGTCAATTACAATTGTCAATTTAAATGTCAATTTTAAAAATAATGATAAATGAATTTAGTATAACGATAAGCTCACGGAATCTAAAATGATCGATCGATAATATTAACGCACATATGAACGCGTTTAAATGTCTGCTATTTTGTAACACATGAAATACAGATTCCGATGATGTAAAAATCGATATTAATTATTTTCAATGAAGGTATGCGTTCTGATTGCTGACATATCCATATTTATTTAATCTTAAATTATATTAATCTAATATATCAGGGTTTTTTTTTTTTATTTATAAAAATAATAAATCATAAAAACATTTAACGTTCGGTATAATTAACAAAATTTAATGCTCCATCTTCCTATTAATATTATAGTCTAAGAGCTAGCAACGTTTTCGTCAACTGATTTTATCAAGGCTCATTTTTCTATATGTTTTTCCGATTTATGGTGTAGTACATTTGCGGGCATTCTGGCAGTCAGGAGACGTTGCGTTTACCAGCGGGAAGAGGGGTTAAGCAGGTCAAAAATCTTCACAATTACGTCATTTTATCAAGGCTCATTTTTCTATATGTTCTTCCGTTTTATGGTGTAGTACGTTTGCGGGCAGTCTGGCAATCAGGAGACGTTGCGTTTACTAGCGGGAAGAGGGGTTATGCAGGTCAAAAAACTTCAAAATTAGGTAATTTTATCAAGGCTCCTTTTTCTATATGTTCTTCCGTTTTATGGTGTATTACGTTTGCGGGCGGTCTGGCAGTCGGGAGACGTTGCGTTTACCTGCGGTAGAAGGGCTTCTGCAGGTCAAAAAACTTCAAAATTACATCCTTTTGGATGATTTTTGTTTATAACATCTGTTTCTACCAACTATTTGTGATATTAATCCATTATTACCAGACGTTACCAATGGCGCTAAGAAACTACCAGATCCACATTTATAGGTAACATATTACTCTTTGGTTAAAAGACAACCTATAATTAATTTGCCAGACACAAATTCGGTTGCAAAGTTAATGCCAGACGGCTTTAAATATGGCAACGAAAGTGCCTGTTTCAAAAGTGTTTTATAGTTAAAAAAATTATAAGTCATCTTTACGTCATTTTATCAAGCTTAAAAATTACAAGATATTACTTTTGGCTGGCAGACAGCCTATAATTAATTTGCCAGACACAAAATCGGTTGCAAAGTTAATGCCAGACGGGTTTAAAAATGGCAACGAAAGTGCCTGTTTCAAGAAATGGCATATTTTGCAGGGATTAGGCTTAATTTGATGACAGTCAACCCTTAATTGCTACCATAGCAACAATCGTTTCTTTGTAAATATATATCTATATATATATATATAGTGTATGTCGAAAAAAATGTTTAATTTTGTGTAATTAATGTGAATTTATGTAATTGTAATTTTTAAACTATAAAACACTCTTGAAACAGGCACTTTCGTTGGCATATTTAAAGCTGTCTGGCATTAACTTTGCAACCAAATTTGTGTCCAGCAAATTAATTATACGTTGTCTGCTAGCCAAAGAGTAATATCTTGTAATTTTAAAGCTTGATGAAATGACGTAAAGATGGCTTATTATTTTTAAACTATAAAACACTCTTGAAACAGGCACTTTCGTTGTCATATTTAAAGCCGTCTGGCATAAACTTTTCCACCAAATTTGTGTCTGGAAAATTAATTATAGGTTGTCTGTTAACCAAAGAGTAATATGTCACCTATAAATGTGGATCTGGCAGGGTCTTAGTGACATTGTTAACGTCTCGTAATAATGGATTAATATCACAAATAGTTAGTAGAAACAGGTGTTATAAACAAAAATCGTAATAAGAGGACGTAAATTTGAAGTTTTTTGACCTGCATAACCCCTTCTTCCGCAGGTAAACGCAACGTCTCCCGACTACCAGACCGCCTGGAAACTTACTACGCCATAAAACGGAAGAACATATAGAAAAATGATCCCTGAAAAAATTACGTAATTTTGAAGTTTTTTGACCTGCATAACTCCTCTTCCTGCAGGTAAACGCAACGTCTCCTGACTGCCAGACTGCTCGCAACCGTACTACACCATAAATTGGAAAAACATATAGAAATATGAGCCTTGATAAAATTACGTAATTTTGAAGTTTTTTGATCTGCATAACCCCTCTTCCCGCAGGTAAACGCAACGTCTCCTGGCTGCTAGTCTGCCCGTAAACGTACTACACCATAAATCGGAAAAACATATAGAAAAATGAGCCTTGATAAAATGACGTGTTTTTTGACGTTGCTAGCTCTTAGACTATTACTTTTTCTTTCACCTTTTATTAAATGGAAACAGAATCAAACACTTTACTTGTTTAATCTTAAGAATATAAATTATTGCTTTGTCCATTGACAAAGTCTGTTTATAAATACACAGTGTGCCCGATGAAAGTTCATTTTTTTTTTCTTTTTCCAAAATTAAGATTATAGAGATAAAATAGACATGCAATTAATTTTTCTAATACTCACACTTTATAAATATTTATACGGTCCCTGGTTTATATAAATTTATTATTAAAATAATATAAAGGGATCACAACCATAGTAGAACAAGATCATTTTGAAAAAAGAAAGAGATAATCCAGTTAGAAGGTGCATAAAATCCGTTTTATCTACTCCCACAGCGAAAAAAGTCTATTTTCAGATACTTTCCCATATGTGGTATTTGTTTACAGACTTTGTTCACTGTCGGATTGAAAAAAAAACAGATTTTATGCACCTCCTAAATGGGCTATCTCCTTTTATTTCAAAATGAACTGGGTCTACTGTAAAAAAAAAAAAAAAAAAAAAAAAAAAAAAAAATCCGACCAGTTTTCTTGTTGGAATCGGAAAAATAGATGCCCTTACTGTACGGGAAAAGTTCCCGACCCAGCTCGGAATAAAATCCGTAAAAAAAAGGAAATAGTCAATAAACGGTATTTTACGGATTTTATTCCGAGTTGGGTCGGAAATATTTCCGGTACGATAAGGGCAACTATTTTTCCGATTCCTACAGGAAGACTGATCATATTTTTTTACAGCGTATGGTTGTAAGCCCCGTATATATAGAAAAAAAATTCTTCATGCTCTGACAGGATTAATATAACGCAGAGTGCTTTAGCAGTCAATGTAAAATTATTCCTAATAATTAAGGACTTTACTTTGTACTATCTAATAATAAACAAAATAGGTGATGCTACAACTTAATATATAAAATAAACACATGAAAAAAATAAATCTCAATGTTTCGGTTTATTCTTTCAAACCATCATCAGGAGTACAATATTCTAAAATACAAATCGACAGAAAACAAGTATATGCTACATCTTAAAAATGAATATTTGAATTCAATTTTTAAGATATAGCATATAAATTGTTTACTGCTGATTCGTATTTTAGAAAAAAATTACTGCTGATGATAGTTTTAAAGACTGACCGAAACGTTGAGATTTATTTTATTTATGTCTTTATTTTATGTAGTACGTTGGATTACAACACCTATTTTTTTTTTTTTTTAAAGCTACATTATTCCATTAACAAAATTTACTAAGTTGTGACACTTTGAATCTTATGAAATTTATACGCTCTCCTGCACTTAAAAAATTGTATAACGCTGTTTTACTGAAGAAAAAAAAACAGCGGATTTTTCCAAAAGGACAAAATATCATAGCCTGGTAATTTTTGATCGAAGAAAAAAGGACTTCTTACAGTTTGACTTTTCAGACCGTGGAGGAAAACCTGACTCTTAAGGCACATGGACTGTACCAAATTTTTAAAATCTACTTTAAAAATGATAATGACATTATTTCATCAACATAAACTTATGTACAAACATATTCTGAACATTTTTGCAACTTGTACACTGCTATGTATCGCTAACAGGTTCAAAATTAAAGCACTTTTAATATATTGAATAACACTGTATTGTGTTTTACTCGTATATGGCTTTACGGCCTCTGTATGCAGTAATTTTCCATTGATGAAATTGGAGTGTGCAGTGCATACATCTTACATTATATGTATTATATTAAGAAAAATTTATTCCTTATATTAACAAAATTTAATTTTTTTTCGAATTGTTCTCAGCAATAGCAGTTTTTTTTATCCCATTACGCGCTGTTCATTTAATACTTTTAATTAAAGAATTCCTTTTTTTAATTTCTTCTAACAAAGATAATTACTTTTTACAGTACATCTAGTATGAAATAGCCTTTACAGCAGTCTACAAAATGAAAGTTTCAAACAGAAAAAAAAATTAGTACCTATAATTATATAAATCATCAATGAATCAAACGTATGTTTAATTGAGGTTTTACAATTTCCTTCTTTTTTCAGTATCGGGAAATAAAAGTGACTCAATAATTTAAAAGTTCTCCAATTAAGGTTAAAAATTAATGATAAGTGCCTTTATTTAACATTCAACTTTTTGATGATCCTTTAATGGGGGTATAATAAACTAGCTAATTTGAAAGTAAGTGAGTAGAGATATTGGAAGTAAATTACACACTTTAAAAACGTATAAAAGGGTTAATGCAATATAATGAATGTAAAATAAATATGTACTTTTTTATTAGTGAAATGACGCACTATTTTACACTCAATAACGCATTCCAACAAGTTGAAAAGTGTTTGTGAATTAGGTTTGTCTGTCCTTCCACGCTCTAACTCGCGTAAATATACTCGGATTTTCATTAATTGATTTATGTTAATGATGTTTACCATGACATGTTAGGTATTGAATATGCGTAGCATTAAAATTCGTGAACAGGGATAGTTAAAAGAATTCTGTTACATTATGGTAAATGAGGAAAAATCCTTTACGCAGAATTTTAATGACATTACGCCTTTTCAAAGTGGTGAAATTTATATAAACCACTGAATTTCACTACAAAATGACTACTTTAGAATAGGGTATTCATTATTAAAAAATATAAACAGAAAAGTTTCATGAATTTGAAATTAGTAGAAGAATAGTTCTTAATCCGGGTGTCATGTTTAAAATATTAGACATGAAGTCTTAATGTCTTTGATGATTTTATCAACAATAAACGTAAACAGAATTAAAAATATTTAACAATTAAATAAGTCTATTATAATAAATTTCAAGGGAGCATATCAAGCATAGCTCCATTTTTGAGATAAAATCTATTCCATACTAAAAGAAAAACAATAGTTTTCTCGCCGGCTCGGAATTATAACATACCAACGTGAGTGACAGTACAAACTTCGCCCAGAGTAATGTAATTAAATAAATTCTCAAACTTTATAGATTTCGCGTTCATTTACAGGGACAGACAAAACAAATCGATTACAGTAATGTCTTTGAGCAATGATTGCTATATGTGCGTTTTCAATTGCGATATACTCGTTTGAATTGAACTAGTTTTTTTTCATATTTTTCGTTATATATAATTCCTATACCTCCTATATAGGGCTGCACAATATAATTCAAATACCATTATCTTTATTACCGGAAACTGCTGAAGAAGGATTTTCAACTGAGGTATACATTTCCTAAATGAACTAAATTTTTGCATGATTTAGTTAATATAATCCATATATCATACACAGAGCTTCTGAAAAAATTCGGATAATTTTTCCACTGTAGATGAGAATTTCTGAAATTGGTATTTTCAAATGTGTTATGCTTTTCGAAATAGTTTAATTAGACCTCACAATTCAACTTATTAAACAGTTTTGTTACATTATTCAGGATGTGTTGGAAAGTGTTTCATATTTAATTCTTGACGCATGATTTTTTCTCTTTTTTAGAATATTAACGCTTCTTCAAAATTTGACAATACGGTATTGTAAAATTGTGAATCAAAATCTAAGCAAATCAAAGCTGTATTTTTCTTTTATTAATAAATTGCCATGTTATTTAATATTTATTTAGATTATTTCTGGCTTCTTTAAGTTTGACTTCGAGAAATGAAATGTGTATTTCAGACAGTTTTTGTTTTTGTTAAGTCTTACGTATTTTTTTTTGCATTATATATATATATATATATATATGTCCTATTAAGAAAAAGTGCAGTTCAATAAAAATGGATAATTAAACATAATCAATTTAGTTAGAATAAATTAAACACAAACAATTACAAAATTTATCTTAAAAAAATTAATTTATATTTATGAAAGTAGTTGCGTATATGTTTTTAATAATATTATGTACGCAATGCTTCTATATGCTATTTATAATACAAAGAAAACAAAAAAAAAATTAAAAACAGAATTTAATTATTTTCCGCCAGTTATTCTACCTTACTAATTTTTACAAATATATCAAAATGAAATTATCTAAATAAAGTAACTGATCCAAAATACTGTATAATTCTAGCTAGTTTCTGCTGATATTAAAAAAATGACACAAGAATAACTTTATATTAAAAATAATATCACAGTGTTTTGAATCTGTATTTAATAGCATAGGTTTCCGTGATAATTTTCTTTTTTTTTTCACCTATAGAACATTTGCATGATTTATTTTCCAAAATGTAATTTTCAAATAATGCAATTGTATTCTATATTAGCTAAATTTAAAACAAACAGCATATCTTTCCGAAATAATATTTTAAATAAATTCTTTCGATGTATTGAAAAACAAAATTGTTCTTTATAATAAGATGTGTGAAATAACAGAGAAGTACAACATACAAAATATTTATAAATTAAAAAATAGATTTATGTTTTTTAATACTTTTACGAACGTATTTATGAAAATAATGGTGTTTTCATTCAGATTTGGTTGCGAAAATATTTAGGGTAATTTAAATGTATATATTTTTTCTTATTCTAACGCATAAAATTTCACACGATAAGAAGAATATCTTAAAAAAAAGAAAAAAGAAAAAAGAAAAAATAAATAAACTTTTAAGATTCACTCGATATTATCAAAGGCTCTTTTCGATATAAATCACTCTTTATACTGTCTGACTAGAAAAATGCATGATATGAATTATTTAAAATCTTTGACTTAAAAAAGAAGTATTTTTTTCATGGTCTGAAGGACGTACTTTAAAAGACCTTTTTTAAGCTGCGAATAAATTTTTATATTTTTTCTTGCTTTCACAATTTGATTGATTACTTTTAGTTTCATGGACGTTTTTTATAAATGAATATTCATTGTTTCAAAATATTTCTCACAAAAGCCGAATTTTATGGCTTGTTGAATTTTTTATTTTTGTTACTGTTGAATGACAAATTTATAGAACCTTCGCTTTTATTTATTGCACTTAATTCCATTGCATGTTCAAGACATTATTGTTGAATAAATCTGAATTTGAAATACATAATAGAATAAAACTGTTGACATTTCTTTGCACTCTAGTTCCACAAAATTTATGGAGTTACATGTATAACATTTTCTACCTATATTAATAAATAAATTCATTAATTTTCATTACTGTACAAAAGGTCAGGCTTGGGCTAATTTACATATGTTTTGTTATAATGTTATTTTATTATTTTTTTCTCCTGCTTGCATTATAAAAACCAATTACAGTGGAAATCATTATACACCGTAAAGTGAAGAAACGTTCACGTAAAATAATACAATATATTTTCAAAACCTGTTACAAAAAGTCTACCAATAATGCTAACTTACACAACATCTGAATAAACTAATATTTTAACACAATCAAACTGATTGGTAAAGTTATCATACGAATTGAATATTTCCATCTGAGCGAAAAAATGCCCAGGCTGGGAATCGAACCCAGATCCTTGGCTTACAAGGCCAATGCTTTTCCGTTTAAGCTAACTGGGCCGACAACCAGCCAGCATATTTCGCTCAGAAAACCAATAAGGTTTTTCTGAGCGAAATAAGCTGGCTGGTTGTCGGCCCAGTTAGCTTAAACGGAAAAGCATTGGCCTTGTAAGCCAAGGATCTGGGTTCGATTCCCAGCCTGGGCAACATCTGAATACTTTGGCATACGATGTGAAGGAAATTCGCAGTAATAAAGTGTGCTACAATATGTTCAATAAATATAGGTATCCCCTTCTAATCGTGTATTGTATTGGTTTGTTAAAAGCTTATTACTATTACTTATAATTGTTACGTAGAGAACGAACATTGAAATATGTAAGGCGTTCAAATGATTTAGGAAATTTACAAAAATAAACCAAAAATAGCGAAATTTTAACCATTCCACGTCCAAAATGAAATTAGAGCCATCCTCAAGAGTCAGTGGTTGATGATTGCAATATTGGAAAACTGTTATTTCGTTAATATCAGATTATATTTTGATGTCACGCTGCTTCCAAAATCTGCGTTGTTTCACCATATCGAATACACAAAATTTTCTAATGTCGGTGAAAAGTAATTCTCCTGTATATTTCTCAGAGGCCCAAATTCCACATCCTCAAATACACCCACCTGATTTTGATTGGAGTTCTACAGATTTACCTTCATTTTATTTTCTTCATGAGGTTTCAATTGCTCTGTAGTTTCTAAAGACGTAGATATACATTGATACTAAGTGTTTATAAGGAAGCCTAAGATATCCTTGTAGTTTGCATAAATCCAATAAAATCTCCTTAAAGCAAGCATGTTTGGTTTCAATAAAAATTGCTCGCTTCGAGAGGTGGTTTCTTAATGGAGGTTGTGTTTAAATCTAGATTTTAATTGTTGAAAAAAGTTAACAATTAATGGTACTTAAATTTATTTTTCACATTAGGAAAAAATATAAAAAATAAAGTACCTAAACAAAAGTTAATTACAAAGTTAATTACTTCAAAGTTAAAAAAAAATGAATATATTGACGTTTGCTTTGATTTTACTGTTTTATCTTTCATAACATTTTATTTCCATGTCCTTTCGAAATTCAGTAAATAAATGCATTGCATTTCTTTTTTGGACTTGAACAAATAATGATATTTTATTAATATATCTATTTCTTTTAGAGTTTTCTGACAGAATAGGGCAGGGGTGTTTATTGATCACCATTCTTAATTCGTCATTAGATTTAAATTAAATGTCTAAAAAGGCGCAAAGTGGTTTAAACACATTAAAGTTACTAGAATTAAAGAAAATATAAACTTAGTTTAGATGTTTTATGGATAATGCGCCCTCCGGAATTATTTTTCTAATAAAACCTTCTTCAAGCGGCAAGGAATAAAATTAATTTGTTTTATTTTCTACAAAGAAATTGGTCGCTCATGGAGGGAGTTCAACTGACATGGTCTCTGAATGAAGGTAAAATTAGTATTGATCCTATGGAATGAAATTTTGTTCCAAGAAAAAATGACCATTCAGAGAGGTGGTCGCTTAATACAGGTTGTCGCACAGGGAGGTTTCACTGTATACTTAAATATAATATGACATTTTTAGATGTCTCTCTTTTGACACACCGGTAAATTATAGAGTGTGTAATTTTTCTTGTAGTTATATTTCGTGCACATTCTAACAAATAATACATGAATTATGAATTTGGGACACACTTTACGACAGGGGGCTCAGCACAGATGCTCCATCATCCATTTGTGATAATTGTCATATTTTACAACTGTTTTTTATCAGTTGTCAAAGGAGTTGGCATTTCATGAATGTCAACGGGTAGATTTAGAACAAATGCTTCGATTTTGATACTATTTTTTTTCCTTGAAATAGACTCTTTCAGGTTTTTTTCCAAGAATATTTAAAGCATCAATAAAAAAGAATAATTTAAGAAATACAAAATTAAAACGACAATTTATGGAGAAATCCTTATCATTTAGCTGTTTTTAGAGAACAACTAAAAATCGGCATACTCTATCGCCGATATCTTCTGAATTTTCAAGATATTTAACTGGCTTTTCTATATGAGTTGCTCCATTGTATTTATTGACTGTTAAATAATGTAAAAAAAAAAAAAAATAAATAAAAATAAACTGCTATGATGGCGCATGTGCAGATAGAAAAATATTTCATTCAAACTTCCATATTTCATAAAATTTTTGATATATTTGCATTCCAATTGCACTATTTTATTTCTACTACATTTTGTCCTTTTTTTTTAAAGCTGGTCTTAAATTTGATTGAAAACCCTGCATGGCAAAAACAAAAGACACGGAAGAATATTTTGAACTTAAAAGAAATCGACATATCTCTATGAATATACATTCTATTCTTACACAAATGAATACACATATTCTACAATCTACACATATTCGTACGCTACAGCGATGTATGATTTCGTGCATTTATTTTACAGAGTGATCCTAAATATTTTCCTTGGATTTTTTGTTGGCCCCCTAATTGTCCTTCTGATCAAATCGCCGTTAATAAATATTTAGTCAAATATATTGTTTATAATCCTGAATTTCCAGAACAATCCGGCAAGTAAATCTTTAAATATTTATTAAAATGTCTAACATTGAAAGTGTACGGGGATTAATGTCTTTATAGTACAGAAGCGCTCAAGAGTATTTCGACAAAGATAATAATTCACTTAATTGAAAAGAATAATAAAATACAAAAATCAATCATTTATTTTATTTAACCATATTCAATGCTTTAATTTTAATAAATTAACAATAAATATAAATATTAATAAAATTAGATGTATACTATATATATATATATATATATATATATATATATACTTATATCTGATTTTTTCATGCTGTAACTCTAGAATTTTTGACCCGATTTGGATGAAATTTTTCATATGTATAGTGCATACTAATGCCTCATCCGAATTCGTTGGCCAGCTTCATCTGCCAGCTTCATCTTGTTTCAAAATGGCGGCTATTTAAATTTTGTGAACACGTTTGGAAATGTTTAGATTTCCAAACATTCTCCTTAAAATGACCTATGTTAACATACAATGTGTGACTCTTTAAAATATCTTTTATTTTAATGTTTCTAACTTTTCTGTTTAATATAATACATAAGAGTTTTGTGAAACGTAACATTTTCTATAAGTATACAATGTCAGAAAACATAATTTTTTTTCAAATTTTCCAAGCAAACAAAAAAACAAGATGGCGGATTAAGCTGGTCAGCGAACTTGGGCGACATTAGTATGTACTATGCATATGAAAAGTTTCATCCAAATTGGTTAAAATATTCGAGAGTTACAGCATAACCAAATTCAGATATATATATATATATATATATATATATAATTTTATTATTCTTATAAATATTTATTGTTAATTTATTAAAATTTAACCACTGAATATGGTTAAATAAAATAAATGATTGATTTTTTATTTTATTTTTCTTTTCAATTAAGCGAATTATTATCTTTGTCAAAATAGTTTTGAGTGTTACTGTATATCTATCTACGAGGGTAAATCAAATATTAACCGGAATTTCTGCCCGGAGGCCTGAAGGTCATTGCGAGGGCGCTCAAACCTCTGCGCATGGCAGGTGGGGATCTCATATGACTATTTATGCGCAGATATGTGCTACCCTCTCCGTTCTTCAGTCGGCAACAGAATGAATAGGGAAGATGTTCACCCCAACGTTGCGCAACGCATTATCATGAATTTTCTCACAAATGAAGACGTAAGACCGGCTGAAATCTTAGGAAGGCTTCAAGCACAGTTTAGGGAGACATGCCTGCGGAAATGCCAAGTGTATGACTGGTACAGAAAGTTATACGAAGGATGAACAGAAGTTGAAAGCACCCCTCACCCCCCCCCCCTCGAACAAGTTTGACTGAGGAAAACATTAGCGCCATTCGGGACATTCTCAAGGGTGATGCCTACTACTGTCAGCTGTTGCAGAAAACAAAACGTGCATATCGGCGGAAAAGACGTGAATTTCCGGCCAGAGAAGTGATTTTGATTCATGACAGTACCCGTCCTCATACAGCCAACCTGACTCGCGAAAAGTTAGAGGAAATGCATTGATCATCGCTGGAACACCCTCCCTATAGTCCCCCTGTGATTATCACATGTTTAGGCCTTTGAAAGAAGCATTAGGAGGTGAACGATTCGGCAATGACACTGCTGTTGAAGCCTTCTTGCGCAATTGGCTGGAGACACATCTCCTCTTCTTTCTATGATTACGGCATCAAAAATCTTCCGATCCGTTCGGAAAAATATGTTTTGAAATCAGGAGATTATAAAAAAATTATATGTAACTTTCTGTTTTGTATCTTGTACCAAAATTAAAAAACAAAAATTCCGGGTTATATTTGATTCACCCTCGTATATATACACTGAGGTGACAAAAGTCATGGGATAGCAATATGCAAATTTATAAATGGGAGTAGTGTCGCTTACAAATTGTATAAATGGTCAGTGCCTGGGCAGGACTTTCATCTGTGTTCAAATGCTTCGTGTGAGAAGGTTGATTATGTGATTATGTCCACACGACGAGAATTAACGGATTTCGACCGCGGTATGCTAGTTGGAGCTAGACGCATGGGACATTCCATTTCGGAAATCATTACGGAATTCAGCATTCCGAGATCCACAGGCCCCACCAGTGGCTGAGAGGTTCTGCTCTCGAAGCTGGTAGACGGGAGGTGCTGGGTTCGATCCCAATCGCGCCCGTCGGCCTAATCGTTCGGAGTTTTCGTGGTTTTCTTCGAACCTTGGTTCTCCAAGCGTTAATACGGGTTAGGTTCCCTTAGAAAGACCTCCACGGAAGGCACTCCCCCTTTTAGGGCCTATATCCCACGTGCAGATAATTGGCCGACATAAATACAACCAGCCAACCAACCGAGATCCACAGTGTCAAGAGTGTGCCGAGAATACCTAAATTCAGGCATAACCTCCCATCATGGACAACCCAGTGGTCGACCGCCGGCACTTAATGACCGCGACCAGCGACGCCTGCGTAGACTTGTCAGTGTGAACAGATAAGCAACACTACGTGAAATAACCGCAGGAATGAATGTGGGACTTCCGACGAGTGTGTCCGTCAGGACAGTCCGGCGAAATTGGGCTTTAATGAGCTATGACAGCAGAAGACCGACTCGGGTGCCATTACTAACAGCACGACATCACCAACAGCGGCGCTCCTGCTCTTGAGACCATATCAGTTGGACCGTGGACGACTGGAAAAAAGAGGCTTGGTCAGATGAGTAACAATTTCAACTGGTAAGAGCTGATGGAAGTGTACGAGTGTAGCGAAGACCCCATCAAGCCATGGTCTCAAAGCTATTGGTGGCTCCATAATGGTGTGGGCTGTGTTAACATGGAATGGACTGGGTCCGCTAGTCAAACTGAACCGTTCGTTAACTGGGAACGATTACGTTCAGCTACTGCGAGACCACTTGCAACTATTCATGGACTTCTTGAACCAAAAGAACGATGGAATTTTCCAGGATGACAATCTGCCATGTCACCGGATCATAACTGTTCGCGATTGGTTTGAAGAACATTCTGGACAATTCCAGCGAATGATTTGGGCACTGCGATCGCCCGACATGAATCCCATTGAACATTTATGGGACATAATCGACAGATCAGTTCGTGAATCCGCCACCGACAACACTTTCAGAATTATGGACGTCTATAGAGGCTGCATGGCTCAATATTTCTCCAGAGGACTTCCAACGACTCGTGGAGTGCCACGTCGTGTTGCTGCACTTCGCCGGAAAAACGGAGGACCGACACGCTATTAGCAGGGTATCCCATGACTTTTGTCACCTCAGTGTATATATATATATATATATATATCACAATTGAATATAAGTCACAAATGAATGGAGGGTGATTTTGGGGTCTGGGGATCATGATTGGCGAAAATATAACAACATTTTCGGAAATGCTTTTCTCCGGACAGCTGTAATAGGTAGCTTTTACTTTTTATAATCAAAGTTACCCAATAAAATATACAGTACAGCCTTATTGCTTAGAACAATCGTCCAGTTAGAAATTATTGCAAAGAACAAAATAGAAAAGTATCATTCATTTCATATTTGATAATTCGGGGCTGTCGATTTATCGGGAGAGAATGTGTTAAAAGAAGTGTTTTGCATTTAGCGTAGTCATTAGGACTTATAAGGATCTTTTCTGCAAATTCGAAGTATCGAAAAATTTAACAAAATTGTAAAAATATATGAAAAATATTTTACATGTTGCAGACAGTTTTGAAAAGCTTTTATTTATTTGAATTTGAATAAAAGATAAATATTCGATTGAATCATAAATAGAAATATAATATAATTTTATAGTATAATCCTCAGTTTTTACAAATTATAATGATGCTTCCATATTTTTGAAATGTTAAGCTACTATCAAATCATGTTACTTCAAAAGAAAATTAATCTGGCTATTTAAATGTTAGAACGATAAATTTTCACTATTCAAGACAAATTGCTTTTAGATAAAAGACCTCTCAGACAGTCTTTTATCTATGGATGTCTCATTAACCTCAATATTGAACTTCTAAAAGTCATTCAACCACTTTAGGACTGAAATTGCATATTAGCATTTTTTTTTTCTTTGAAACAGTGAATGGGATGTTTAGGATGTTCGTTGTATAATGTAAGTATTACTTGATCTAAGACAGTAAAGAATTATTGCAAAATTTGAGTAAAGGTAATAAGAAAGCACATATTTTCGCAGGTTATCTAATAGTTTTTATTATCTGTAAATTGCTGACAGATACTTGAACGTGATGAAACTAAGGCAAAAAAAAAAAAAAAAAAAAAAAAAAAAAACAATGCACTAGGGTATTTCGGAAGTAATCTCCATTTGGTCCTACATAGTAATAAATGTTTTACTTTGTTCATCTTAAAACTAGCTTTTCACTATTTTTAACATGGCTGCTACATAATTAGTGGAGGGTAGTACACAGTGAGACGAAAATTATTATTACTTAACAAGTAGCGACGATTTTTATTCTTTTGAAAAAAAAATTGCTACATCTTAAAGCTACATGAATGCGCTGCACATTAATGCATAAATGATTTAAAAAAATATATTTATAAAAGCACAGAAGCAGCGTAACGCAGTATCGAAAATTGTCTCACTGTGTACCACAAGTAGTACACAGTGAGACAATGTATATATTTTCATAAATCATACATTTTTACACTCTATCAAGAATTTTCTGCAGTTTATGATTTCTAATTAATATTTCTAGATTTTCAAAATATTAAAAATATGACCCTCGGGTGGACAATGGTAAACCTTGGGCTACCTTCATGCAAATTTTCAGTCTCTTACGTTTAGTAAATTTCCCTAGCCATCGCACACCCACACACACACAGATAAAGAGAGCTAGAGAGAAAAACCTTCTTTTATTAATAAATAACTTTTTTAACATCAGAACCACATAGTAGGTACACAATAAGACACGTCTCACTGTGTACCACAACTGTGTGTCTCACTGTGTACTTTCGTTACATTGTAACAAAATGGATGCCACATCTATTACATCAATTTCATAGCTTTAAAAAGTTTATGTTGTTTTTCCGAAATAGTCTATTATTAGATATAGCTATGTTTGGTTAAGTAAATATATGTCATATTGAAGGAAATAAACTCTAAAATAGACGTTTATGTAACTTTAACAACTATAAAATAAAGGATTATTTACTATTTTGTCGGACGAGTAACTGAAGTGCCGAAACTACATCCACGTGTTGCATAAGATGATGTCGTTATGTGTGTGTGCCAGCTTGAAGAAAATGTTACAACTGTATGTCAAAGTGACTGCTGTCTCACTGTGTACCATATCTCACTGTGTACTCCCCTACCCTACAGTAGAGCCTCGTTACAATCAATGCCACTTTAACGAGTATTATTTGGATTGTTAAAAATAAAATCCGGTACTACTTAGTTATCCCGTCGACCAAAAATTTATCGCCAAACTTTATGATTAAAGGCCAGTAATGATAGGTCGTAAATGTTACATTCACTTGACTTTAAGCAAGTTACACGTGTTTACGTCATCAAATTATTTTTATTTCGACATTCGTTATTGTTTTATTTGTATTTTTATTAATGTTATACTGATTTATTTGTTCTTTCGTTATTTAAAATAAAAATTACGTCAATTTGTATAATTTGGCCAATTGTTTGGCGATTTATACAATATGGCAAAATTGGTCAACGGTTTAACTAAGTAGTACCAAAAATCCTATTATCCTATTCCATTGTAAAAAATATTTAGTTTAACACTAGAACGGCGGTAGGGGTCATTTTGACACCTGAGTACGTTCGTCCGTTGATTACTTTTGATTGCTTGGGCGAAATCGTTTGAAATTTTTTGACTTTTCCTAACTAGATAACACATATTTCTAAAAAAAAATCAGCTTTCTAGATTTGTTAGTTTTTGAAATATGGGATTGTATTCCTAGAACGGCGGTTAAAAAATATCCGGAACTACTTAGTTATCCTTAGTTATCCCGTCGACCAAAAATTTATCGCCAAACTTTATGATTAAAGGCCAATAATGATAGGTCGTAAATGTTACATTTACTTGATTTTAAGCAAGTTACACGTGTTTACGTCATCAATTTTTATTTCGACATTCGTTATTGTTTTATGTGTATATTTCTTAATGTTATACTAATTTATTTGTTCTTTCGTTATTTAAAATACAAATTACGTCAATTTGTATAATTTGGCGAAATTGGTCAAAGGGTTAACTAAGTAGTACCAAAAATCCTATTATCCTATTTCATTGTAAAAAAATATTTAGTTTAGCCAATTTTTCAACATAGAGAATTTTTTAATATTTCAAAAATATATATTCTAAAAACACAGTCAAAATATATATTAAACATTTAATTGCTAAAAAGGACGTCAAATGTTAATAAAATACATTAAAAGATCTTAATAATTTGACATGTTTCGATTGAATTTACTCAATCATCATCAGAAAAACAAATAAACACTAAGATGGAAAATGACAATAAACTATTACAAATGAAGTTTAAAAATAAATAATTAAAAATCACGCGCGTAATATTTTAACACGTTTCACGTTGCCCTATTTTATTTTCAAATTATCTAACAATTCAATCCAAATATTTGGGATTTGAAAAGACAAGGTAACATTGCAGACCATTGAGTTCCTTATGTAAATTTCAATAGATTCTCTAATGAAAAGTTGCAAATAAAAATCCGACCTATAAATTAATCTACTTTCATTAAACAAAATATTTATGTTTTCTATTTTATTTAGCCTAGATAATACGGTTTTACCTCTAATAAATTTTATGTCTGCAATGTTACAATTTAATATAGAGAATTTTATTACTGCTCACCAAGGATTCGGTGCAACGTGATTATATTGTATAAGTATTTGCCATGGTATATCACTATTTTTCAAATTCCTTCTTTATAAAATTTGGTCGCTTATGTATGTAGCCAGCTTTTCACGATATTTTAGTCATCTAACCTAAGTTAAACATCTGTCATGCAAGTAACTTACTTTTTCATTTTAGTAAAAAGATTGAAATAACCCTGTAAATCCGGACTGTATTAAATTTCCTATTTAAATCGTGACCTGCAAAAATGTAACAACTTTTGTCATCATACCGGACTTGGATCCGAGTAATTTCCATTTCATCACATCTATAACGATGACGAAATTCAAAATACCATAAAAAAGTACGTATCTAGATGCTGGAATTTTATGTAGAAGGATATTTGTGAAATGTTACAAAAAATGCTTTAACAATATGTTGAAAAAATAAGTTAAAGGCTGTTTATAATAAAATATGTATATCATAAAATATTTGTATGCGCTATTTTTCTTTATATACAATCGGCGGTTATTTTCCGAAAAGCTCTCATTTTTATAATACATCTTTGATCAATGTATGCACGTATGATATATACCACTATGAAAGTTTTATAATCGCGATATTATAGTAAAATTATTTATATATTTTAAACTAAATTAATAAAAAGTATTCTTATGCCCCAAAAGTTTTATTAGTTTGAATACTGCTTATATTTATATTAAAATTGATAATGTAAAAAAAAGGAGAATAAATGTATTCGACATATGTGCAGAACGACAATAAAATGAATTTTTAAACATAATGCCATACTCTAGTCTCAATCATACTCATTGAAATGTTAATATAGGAATTCAGTTTTTAGTGAGTAAATGCTAAGCCGGTAATCGAACACAGAAACTGTGATATACGATGCCAATACTTCACCGCTAGAGCTACCTGGGTTGACAACAAGCGAGCAAATTTCTCTGGTGATACATCTGGCCTGTCACGTACACAGCTGAACAGAATAAATCGTAGGTAATGCAACTTTATTTAAAAGATGGGGCGTAGTTTTAAGTCAAGCATACTGATTGGTAATGTTGCCTATTACCAATAAATTTATCAGTCAGTACGCTTGAGGTATACTGTGTACCCACATCCACATCCATTAAATACAGTCCATTGCATGTGGATTAAGGTACTGAGCTATCTACAACATAGATCCAGATGTCATTACCAGTAAGGTTATTTGAGCGAAATATGCCACCCGGCTGTCAGCGCAGTTAGCTCAATCGGTACAGCTTCGATAATGTAAGGCAAAGTTTCTAGATTAGAGTTCCCGAACGGTCATTTTTTCCCTTACTTGAAACAATTGAATGCGTATGATATTGAACAATAAAACCTATTTATTCGTATTTTTTATCACAGAAATGCACACAATCGTTGGGTTAGACAACTAACTATACATAAGTATTTGAAGGGATTTTTCTTTGTCAAAGTTATCTATTTCAAAGAAATGATAGCTGGCAAAATGTGATACTTACAATGTGTCGTAATATTAATACATTTAACGAAATTGATGAATTATCCCGTTCTTTCATATATTTGAGACATTTGCGCAGATGCACGAAAAAGTGGAATTATTGTATAAAAATTAAAATATTATCTGCATAAAGCACATAGCTTCTAGTTCATGTTTTTGATCAATCTATTGCATGGGAAGCATACAGATAGGCTAACATTCTGTGAACCATTTAAATGATATTAAATGGTAGCATGGTCGAGCTTTTATTACTTTTATCCTAAATAATATAAAAAATACAGATTCAAATTTATTGTAAAAGAAATAAAAGATTGTGAATATATAAATGAAAATAACTGTGCTCATATTACACAAAAAGTTTTATTCCTGATAAAAGTAAATTAATATAAAAATTAAACATGATTAGTTATGGTTCCCAAATTGTCACTACCCTAATACTTTTCTGAAAACTGAAACGGTATAATATAATTATGTAGTATGTGATATGTGAGCAAATAACCAATAAATATCTCTACAATATAAGATACAAAAAATAAATCATAGGCATAGGAAACATGAAAAACAGAATCACATGTTCGCTCTTTTGATTAGACTAATGCACGGAAAACGTTCAGCTGATATCATATTCAACGAAACATTATAGTTCAGACGTGCTAGAATTTTTATTATTTTTCCCCAATAAAGCAACAACATCAACAAAAACACATAGACACAGATTAACAGTAAAGCAAATAAGCTTATTGCGCAGATATAACTCATAATATTTTTTTTCCTCTTCAAACACAAAGAAAACAATCACGCACATATTTTTGAGAATGAGAGAGATACTGTATAAATATTTAATATTAGCGATTTGAGATATGTCTGGAGAAGAAATGAGCTTCTCTCGTGATATGGCATTAGGAATTGGTGATTTTTGCCTCAGCAATATTTTATGTTAATTTTTTACAGTGTACAAAATACAGTCTGTAAAGTCATATTTTTTTCAACTTTGTTTTAGATGTTTAGCAATTTACATTATATATATATTTATACAGATGTGCTTATCGGAGGTGTTTTTTTTTTTTTTTTTTTTTTTTTTTTTTTTTTTTTTTTTTTTTTTTAGCTTATAACGTAATTATCAATGCAAAATAGCGTCAAATTGATATTATTTTATATGTATTTATTTTATATATAATTATTTTACGGTAGTGATGTACATGATTTTCCGAGACAGGTAAGCTACAAATACTCAGTCTTTGTTTCAAATGAATTTTTTTTATAAATGGCTAGCTCCATGAGTTTTATAGTGTAAGTCACACTGCTGATAACTGCTATGCTTGTTGGCCACCGTTATTTTCGAAATGTTTGCTTGGACTTATTCAATCAGTGAGATATCTCTGATAAAATAAGTCACATTTTTACGTTCTAAAATGCTGGTAGCCGAAAATCGCAGTATGTGCCTTACACTACAAGTGCACATAGAAATAGCTAACTAAAGAAATATATTTAGTATGTCCTTTATGTTATAATTTCTTACATAATTATTTATTGTTGTTCATTGTATGAAAATCACATTTTGAAGGTACGATCAGGATTTTGAGTATAATTATATTAAAATTAAACAAATATATTTATTTTTCAGACAGCTACTTTTCTACATGATTTGTTGGATATGTAATGAGAATATCCTTCGAATTGGCGAGAAAAATAAATCGAATTTTAAGAAATTCTTAAGACAGAATGACATGCAAAAAGAAATTATTATGCACATAAAAATTCTGAATTCATAGGTATAAGAAGCAGAAACACTACAACGTTTCTTTATCAAAATAATGCGCAAAAATCATTTGTTTCATATCATAAATGATGACACAACGTTGTTCAGATTTTCTAGATATCTCATTCTATTTCCCGAATAAATAAAAATAATTATTGAAGCTGATTTATAGTAAAATAAATCAACCTTTGCATTTTAATGAAATATGTACTATAGATATTCTAAATTAAATGTGGATTGGTGATTCAATAAATTATAGTACAAATATGAAATGCAAAACATCATGGGCAGGAAATAGAATAGATCCACGATGTTCATATGATCACATAATCCAAGGAGATTATTCAGATCGTATTAAATAAAATAAAGAATTATAATTCATAAAAATTGAAATTTCATGTATTTTCATATTTTCTTTAAGATAAAAAAAAATAAACGACTATTAAAATTAATGCTTGCTAATTATGGTGTAAGTGGTGCTTTTATCGAAAATAATATTTTCAATGTGCATCAGGAGAATGTGAGAATCATTAATTGAACTTCTTTGTGACATACAAAACCTCATTAGAATACTTGTTATATTCCATTATTTTAGAAGAAGACTCTTGATCAAAAAAATATGTTTGAACCAAAAGTTTCATTTAATGTAGGAAATTCAATTGATTTAAACAAAGAAGCAAGGCGCAGTTAATTAAATGACATTACTCGTTTAAAAATTGCTTGTTTAATTAAAGAGCCAAGGTCAGTAGCAAAACACGCATACTTATATATATATATATATATATATATTATCCAATTAATGCACAAAACTACTTAACTGATAGGTATCATGCTTTTAGTTTTAGGTACATAGTTCACAGTATGGATTTCAGTTTATCTTTTCGGAAACACGCTTTGTTTACGGTGAAACAGGCTGTTACTATATATTGTTAAAACGTATTTATGTATTATCAAAGCATTTAATATTTTTTTTTTTTAAATTCATATATACGCGTACTTATTTGACATGTTAGCAAAATAATTAATACAGTATTACATAAAATTGTAACCGCAGCTTTTTTTTTTTTTTTTTTTGATCAAGCTAATGTACGAAATCATTCAGCTCGCATTACCTTCAAAGGAACATATTTATTTCGAAATGCTCGAAATTTAATTCTTTTCCATAATAAAACAGAAACTCATATTCACTGCTTCACAGCAAAGCTTATAGCAAAGATATAACTCATAATAGTTTTTTCTTGCTACACAGTGAAAACAATCACGAACATATTTTAGAGAATGAGAGGAAATTATTATATGAATATTTTATATGAGAGATTTGAAATATGTGTGGAGAAGGTTTGAGCTTCGCTCTTTATATAGCTTTTGAAATTGATTTTTTTTGCAACAAAATTGCATGTAAATTTTTCTCAATGTACAAAATACGGTTTGGAATGGTCATACATTTTATTTTGATTATTATTTTATTATTTATATTTAAATTAAATATTTAACAGCTGTTTTTTTATGTTTGATAAAGAAATTTACTTGTTACTTTTTAGTAACGAATACATGTCTAACAAATGAATATATGCGTAAACGGATTCTGGTTTCATATAAAATTGTTTGATGACAGTTATAATTTACACGATTACATAAAAAATGAAATCTGTTAAACGAGACATTTAATATTAATAAGTCTTTAAATAAAGGAAATATATATATTATGTATATTGAAAAGTATGCATTATATTTAATGTATTTACATGAAAATTTTGCGTGAAAAAAATACACTGAAATTTTAAATAACTAATTTCCTGAACAGAAAACATTAATGACAAAATCCATTTTTTATCATTCTAATGCACGAAAAGGATTCAGCTCATGTTATATTCGAATGTAGTACTTCATTTCGGGCAGGCTTGACATTTCTTTTTGTTTTCTGGATAAAGCAAAATGTCATACCATCTCATTTACAGTAAAGAAAATAAGCTTATTACGAAAATATAGCTTATTGTATTATTTTCTCTCGGTATACAACAAAATTAATCACATACATGTTTAAGAGAGTGCAGGAAAACTCTATATCAGAAAGAAATATCTTATAACAATAATTTGAGACACGTACTACACAAGGGAGAAAAATCGGTTTCTCTTTTGATATGGCTTATGAAATTAGTGAAATGAAAAATTATTAAATTAAGAAATTATGAAATTATGGTTTATGAAATTAGAACTTTTACCATAGTAATATTTTAAGTATTTTTTTCAAAGCATGCAGCATGCGTTAATAAAGACACATTTTTTATTTAATTTGTTTCTGATTTATATCTACAATGTGTCCGTAAAGTCATGGTGCATTTTTGACCGGTCACAGGAAATCAATGAAACAAAATGGAAATGAGAAATCATCACAAAATAACGGGACAACTCTCCAAGTTTCACACCTGTTCAGTGCAGTTCGAGGTGGCCTCAATTTATTGCCCTAAACACATCTACACGATATGCAAGTTCTTCCCACACACAGTTATGGTCATCTTGTGTATAACGTCTATGATTCTCAGTTTCAAATGGACCCCACATCGAACGACACTGAGCAGCTATGAAACATGGAGAGATTTTCTTTCATTTTGTGCAGATTTCACATTTCCATCTTCTTCCATTGATTTCCTGTGACTGGTCAAAAGTGCGCCATGACGTTACAGGCAGACTGTATATAGGGTTGCGAAACTTTGCGATATGATACAGAAATGCCTCAAACAATTATTCTGGAGAATCCCAGATAATATTCTTTGTATTCAGTGAACATTACAGGGAGTATCACTACAATATGGACGCAGATTTTATTTCAGAACTTTAATAATAGTGAACGATATTTTAACAAAATTTTAAACAGTTTCTGTATATTTCTTAGTAACACATGTAACTGTATCATGAAAAGTTGTCCAAATTGTTAGAATTATCACATAAATATCCTAAAATAGGAACGTCATAATTCAAAGTTAATTGACAGTATATATAATTTAACTTCCGGAAACTCTGTTTATTTTTATTACTCTGCTTCATCTTATGGCATTGCACTTTCCAGAAAGCAATGTGTATCCATTGAAAAATACTTTAAAGTATTTTTACATTTATTGAAATTATGAACAATGTTTATGTTCATATATGGGGGGGGGGGTGAATTGTGTATTTTTGACTGAAATTTATTACGTCCCTGGTTTTCTATAAAAAATTGCTTGCCTTGTGGTCTACTCCTCCTTAAAGTGTGAACACGATCATTTCGCAAAACCAGTTTACATTAAAAAATTTAAGCTGGTCCGGTAGAGAAAATTCCACCAAAAATGCCATATTTTTTAAGCTAGAAAAATTGTAAAGTTTTTTGAGTTCACTACCGCAATCCGCATGTTTTTATCATGATTGAGATCCTGTGATATAAATTTCTTTGTCTTGCACTGCTGCACTTTAAATAAAATTAAAGAAAACTTTAACTTCATTAATCTCCGAATGAATTTTTCCATGATTTGTCATTTTTGAAAGCCTATTTGTAAAATTCAGTTCAATGTATATGTATGAAATTTTAAACAACGTTTCTGTATTATATTTCTAATAAATTGTACTCAGAATTTTTTATTTTGGAACGAGAATTGGGAAAATGTGCTAACTACTGCAAAAGACATGCATGAAAAAAAAGTTTAAAATTTATTAGGAACATCATTATCAATATTTTTAAAATCCTGAGGATAAATTAAAATCCCATTGTTTCTGTATATAACAGTGGAAAAATTATGCAAATCAGGCAAGTAGTTCATGTGTCACATCAAATCATTTATAAATGTTTATATGTTTATCAATTATATGTGTTAATTAATTATATATGTTTAATTTTTCAAATTTAAATTAAAATTTTTTTAATGTTTTCAGTATTTTTTTAATATGCAATGCAATATGTAGTTCATTATACAACACATATTTTGCCAAAACAAATCATTCGAATACATCTATAAATAAAAAAAAGTAGGATTTTGCGTCCCATGCATCTTTAAAACCGTTAGTTTTAAAAATATTTCACTAATTATTAATAGATTAACAACTGAATATTTCTACAATATATTAATTTTCTCCCGTAATTGTCTTCATTACGAGACATTTTGAAGTCAGGGTTTTTCTCTCTGGAAATCTTTTAATGCGATTTTTATTTTTAAAATACGTATTTCATCATGCAATTTTAAGATTTCGTTGAATTTCTACGTTAAAGCAAATATTTCTGACATTTATTGAGGTAAAAAACAAACAAAAAGAAAACAGAGTGTAACTTAAAAAAATATCTAACCTCCAATATTTTTATAAAATTGATCTCATTTAATTTTCATAGATATTATTTCGGTAATTGAGCGTATAAACCAGTATTTGACACTATAGTATAAAATACAAAACACCTTAGGTAAACAAAACGGTGCTCGTCAAGTATGCTCCCATAAATTCCGGCTTTGTTACGCAAATAATGTTTAAAATTCATTAGTACTGATTTATTTCAATCCAAACAATCCTCCTGTGAAAGTATAATTAATAATAGATATATAAGTAAAACTCTAATTATAAATATAGACAGCTACTACACTATATAGACTGAAATGAAATAGCAAAAATTCACTTAAACTATAAAATAAAATCAACATGAACTATAACTCAAAATTAACCAAACTATATAATTACTTATGGGGAAAAAAACCCAGAATACCCCCACCCCCAGAAAACAGGCGGTTAAAACTAGGCTAAAACTCTTTTTTTGTGTATGTGATGTCCTCCCTCACACTTCACCGCATAAAAATTAAATTAGTGAAAAAAAAAAAAAAAAATTATGCATATATATACCGGGTGTCCCAAAAAGGACTGACTGATTTTAAAATTCAATAACTTCCAAACGGTGACAGATATTAAAAAAATTCTTGCAGGAGGGTTATGCATAAAGTCAAAAGTTTTATCACAGTGATTTTCGATTATAGTTCGAATTACAAACAATAGATGGCGCTGTAAGCAATAGTCGCTAAATGCAGGCTCGATTTTTGGTCCTTTCTGTTGTTCCATGGAGAAAAAGGAGATGGAAATGTATTATCCGGGCCACGAAGTACCAAAAATCGAGCCTGCATTTAGCGACTATTGCTTACAGCGCCATCTATTGTTTGTAATTCGAACTAAAATCGAAAATCACTGTAAAAAACCTTTTGACTTTATGCATAACCCTCCTGCAAGAATTTTTTTAATATCTGTCACCGTTTGGAAGTTATTGAATTTTAAAATCAGTCAGTCCTTTTTGTGACACCCGGTATATACAATATAGAAAATATATAGCGGAAAACTGCAGTTACCAGAATTTCATGTGGGGTAATTCCGGTATTTATGTCGCACATTTTTTTTTTTTTTTAATTTGTGTATAAAATCCCATGGTGGACATAAAATTTAAAAAATCATGCTGTGCTATTCAATGATAAATATACATCGCGTGTTCTGCGAAAAAAAATTCAAAACAAATTATTAATATTTTTTAACAATTTTTTTCTAAAACATTGCACTGCGGCGCGTCACCCGTACGTTCAGGCTGAGACGCCGCACTTGTGCAGTAGTTATGCCGCGCTTGTAAAAGAACAGAATGAAATCATAAATAAAAATATTTCAAAAAAATATTTATGTCTGGACTATAATTAACGATGTAATAACAAAATGAAACGTATTAGTAGATTCAAATTAAAAACTGTTGCCTACTTTCACTATTAAAATTATATACTTATTTTTTTTTAACCTTAAATTTTAATTGTTATTTCAGCAACAATGTAACATCAATGCATTAGAAAGGGAAAGAAAAAAAGTAAAATTGTATTTATATGTTAACCCTTTCGGGGCAGGTGGCTTTTACACAAATTTTATTCGGTTGGTACCACTTTTTTAAAAGAAGTTAACTTTACTTAAATAATAACGAAAATGCTCTAATTAAGAAAGTAAATATTACTTTTCTTTTTAACTGGTGCCAGAAACAAATTTTGTAAACTCTTTATGAAGGTGCTTATATGCACCTATGGTCCCGAATGGGTTAAGAGAGCTATTTTGTCGACTATAATCTACAGAAAAAGTGTCGAAAACGTACAGTCGTTATGTAACTACATTTAAACAGATCATGCAACGAAGTCAATTACACTTTCTCTTTTTTGAGTAGTTTGCAAAGAACGTCTGCGTTATGTGTAATACAATTTTTCATTATTATCATCTTGACTTGCATCTTTCTTGCATTTCTTACTTTTTATTTCCCCTTTTTTTCTCCTTTGGTTTTAGTAAACTTGATAACATGCCTAACATGGTTAGTCTGTGCAAAAAGAAAAAGAAAAGTTAATAACACTTAATCATCCCGCACAAAAGAAACTGCGGTATGTATACCGGAATAGCACTGTGGCATGTATCCCATTTTGCATGGTGCAGAATTCGGCTATCAGAGTTACCTGCCATCTCTAAGAGGAATGGCGTAAACATACACACAGTACTCTATGCAAACACTACACTTAGTTTTGACTTCGAAATCATGCATGCATTTAGTAATTATTGTATGAAAAGTATTTAAACATAACGTGTTTAAAAGTTTGGACAGTGAAATCATGCATTTACGTCAAATTAAAGATTGATCTTCTACAAGTAAACATCGAACTAGGATTCACGTTATACACTGGTTAAAATAATCTCATTGCGCACCTATATTGTGCGTTTGACTACCATCTATCGATAATTTCAAGAGATACAAGGGGTGCGGCATCTATCCCGTGTGCGGCGACTCTCCCGGAGTTACCCTACTATCGTACTGGAATGTGAATGGAATGAATATTTTATGAATTTGTATACTTGCGAAAATTGTGATATCGCATGAATATGAATTGTAAACTATAACCAATAAGTAATACTGGAGTATGGATTGGAAAACATAATTGGATATACAGGACTTTACACTGTATATCAAATAAAAATCAAAAAAAAAATCCAATAAAAGGGATAGAAAACTTTGCCGATATGTAGACCTCTAGCGCCCGGTCCGCCTAACCGATCAAGATAATATTTCAGATACAGTTATTCAAAGATATGAGCTCGGGATTATGTGAACGGCAACAAAATGGCTCTCACGGTTACGGTTATAGGTACAGAAACTCGAAATTTTAGAATGGCAACGCACATTTTTTTCCCGTCGTAAAATGCTCAGCGCATGCGAAAACCGTAAAGAGAGT
This sequence comes from Maratus speciosus, assembly GCA_963932465.1. NCBI lineage: Eukaryota > Metazoa > Arthropoda > Arachnida > Araneae > Salticidae > Maratus > Maratus speciosus. Next base: position 535,266,710 of record OZ010786.1, on the reverse strand, counting down.
TGGAGCTGTACATATGTCACAAGAAATGGGCGCGTTATGCACGTACAAAAAATGGCCTTGCGAACGGCCTAAAAAAACACGATCGGGTCGCACAGTGAAAATTTTTATATGACACAGGCAAGACACAAATCACAGAAAGCCATTTGACAGATATTCAACGTAGGAAATGGATAAAAAGTGGGGTGGGAATGTTGTTTCTTCAGTTGGGAGCTCACAACTGCGGATAAAATAACTTTACCAGCGAAAGTTCGTAGAGAATTGGTAAAACTGTATTATCAAAATGGGATGAATGCCTCGGAATTATTGCGTATTTATCATCGAAACCACCACCAAATAGCTGGTCCATGTATCCCGCAAGCTTTGCACGATTTAGTAAAGAAATTCGAAGAAACTGGCTGCACCAGTGATAGACCGCGATCCGGACGACCAGCTGTTCGTGAGGACACTTTTTTGGAAGTGCATCACATAGTGACTTCAGGACGCATGCAAACTGAAATAGATGCAGCTCATGTATTGAATGTACCGAAAATCACGGTTCTAAAGCATACTGCGCTCTGTAATCAGCATGTTTCCATACCGGTACCATTGCGTCTAGATGTTGGACGCGAGAGACCATCAATAACGTACGGAGTTTGCAAGTGAATTTCGTATCCATCATGATGGCAATAACGACTCCCCTCTTCGCATACTATGGACGGACGATGCACATTTCCCCTTAACTGACAGCGCCAATACCAAAAACTGAATTCACTGGGCAAAAACGAATCCGCACGCGGATGTGGCAACATTATACAACGTTATACGACGCCAAAGTTAATGCGCGGTGCGGCATTGCAGGCACAGTTGTTTTCGACCCATATTTCTTTGAGGAAGCGACACCAACGGGTTTTGTAACGTGCTTTGCGACAGCTCTCGCTATGCAGATATGCTACACAATTACGTTAAACCAGAATAGCTGCAGCAAAATGCACTGAATGACACTGTTTGGATGCAAGATGACTCATATCCATCTATAGCGAAGTCTGTTCTCAGGGTCCCGGACAAGAATTTTGGCACCCCCGTCATCTCATGCCATTTGCCATGCAACATCCATGATCCCCAAACCTCACTCCTATGGATGTCTGATTCTGCGGATATCTCAACTCTAGTGTGTACCTGTGCAATCCGAAAACTACGCCGGGTTTGAAAGACTTTATAAAATGTGAGTTTGCAAATATCTCTCATGTTACGTTAAGTTCGGCTGCATTGTCTACAGTCTCCCACTTACAAAACGTAATTACTTGTGATGACACCCATGTGGAAAATGTGGCATCCAAATAAAAGTTTTCCTTTCTCCGATCTCTGTAGCCATCAGTGATTAGTGTCCTGCCTCTGCCATCCGCAAATTTCTTCCGCGCGCCCGAATCCTTGTTTTTTTGCTTGTTCGCAGATCTGTTTTTGTGCGTACATAACGCATCCGTTTTTTGTGATACACGTACCGTTCCAACGATCTTTAGGGTTTTCGCATGCGCTGAACATTTTGCGACTGGAAAAAATGGGCGTTGCCATTCGAAAATTTCGAGTTTCTTTATAACCGTAACCGTGAGCGCCACATTGTTGCCATTCACAGAATCCCGAGCTCATACATCTGAAATCTCATCTCGAACGGTTTAACGGACCAACTGCTAGAGGTCCATTTATTGGCGAAGTTTTTTATGACCACCCTGAATATACCATAACTTATACGACATTTCCTGATCTAAGTGATTCACGGAACGCATGGTCGACTCTTTTATGAAACAGGCATTGATTATACATTTGATAAACATAATTTATTTTAGTGTTCTGGTTGAAACAAATGACATAAATATTGGTTTACAGTAAAACGAATAGCCGTAGTTCCAACAGTTTTAATGAAATTCATATTTATCTGTATTCCTACATGTATACATTATAGGTTAAAATGCAATTGTTTGATCGCTGTAACGCTCTTTAAAATTATGCAATTGTTTTACGAATTTTTTGAGGATTGAAATATTAATTGACTGCATGATTCTACCAGTTTATTCCTATTTTCTCAAAAAAAAATTTCAGACAATGGAATGCGTAAAACTGCAGATTATAAACAGAATTATACTTAAAATTAGACTTATTAAATCTTAATTAGAATTTTTAATCTATATTGAATATCTTTAAAAAGGATTTTTAAATGAACTTTTAAACTTTGGAAATTTCGTTGATTGATTTATTCTCCTCTTTCTCCCATTATTCTCAAGTGGTATTTAAGATTTCGGGATGCTGAAATACGGAACTTTTTACATGAGCTCTTTTTAAACTTAATATTTTTTGTGGAATTCTTGCTAAGTGTATTCAAGATAAACAGACTTTCAGAGAAATAAAAAAATAATGTTAATTTTTTATACGTGGTTTAATGATCTTAAAAATAGGTACTTATTTAATAACACACAAGTACTTCAATTTTTCATATTAATATGGATTAGAATGTAAACCTCTTGTAACAGATAATATTTATAAATTCTCGTGTTTCAATATTTATATTGAAATTAAAATTTTAGAACGGGCATAAATATTTATATGATATTTGAGTAGATAAGCTATCAAATGAGATTACAATATGATATGTAAAACATCGTGGGTATATAAAAAAAATTAAATGTATTAATGAGGTATTTTACTAATGTACAAAAAAAAAACTTTTATAATAACAACTGTGACACATGCTGTGATGAAGATAAAAAAAAAGTATTGTACGTTTAATTTTTTTTCTTAAATCTATTTTTTTTTTCAAGCGAGAAACAAAAACATTGTTTTCAGGCAATGTTTACAAATTATCGTAATTCTAAAGATATGATAAAATGGAGAAATTTTTTAATGTATATATGCATAAGTATGTGACGTGCAAGCAGATCGATCAATAACAACACCACAATGTAAAATAAAAAGTATCATGAGCATACAAACAGAAAACTTTTTTTTTAAATTTTATATGTTGTTTTTATCAGGCTAATGCACGGAAAGCAAAGCATACAGCTCGTATCATATTAAATAAAACGTTATCGTTAATATATGATAGAAATTTAATTATTTTCTCTTAAAAAACATATAGCCGGATTTACAGCAAAGCAAATATGCTTATTTTGCAGACACGTCGCACAATATTTTTTGTTATACGTTGAAAACAATCACGCACATATTTTATAGAATGAGAATAAATACTGTCTGAATATTTTATTATAGAGATTTGAGATATGTGCGGAGAAGGAATGAGCTACTGTCGTGATATGGCTTTTGAAATTGATCACTTGTTCACCAGAATTTGTTTTTATGTACGTTATGAATGTTTCACTATCTGCGAAATGCTGTATGAAAGTTGTACTTTTTGTCGCAGTTTGTTTAAGATTTATTGCTGCAAACATTAAATTTTTAAAGGAAGTTTACTCGAAAGGACATTTCAGTAACAAATATCTGTTTAAGAATAATAAATGTAATAAATTAATAGCTTTTTTATTTAACGGCTTCATGATAACAACGTTTGGTGGTATTTTTTTCAGTGGATATTGCACATAAAAAATTACATTTGAAATTCAAATAGAACAATTTATTTATTGTAAGCTATATGTGATGTATATTGAAATAGTAGAAACTTTCAATGTTGTGCATTGTTAAAAAATTCCTACCGGCTCATCTTACAGGCGAATGTAGATTTTGAAGTTAGGTATTAGTTTCACTCAAAAAACTAAATCAAGATTAGATATAAAGGCACTTTAACAAATTTATCTGGCCGCTTTGCTTTTAACGAGTTTTTAATTTCATTTTTCTGTATGAGATGTTTTTTTCAGAATCATGTTATACGATATTTTTTCTTCAACACCTATAAATGTTTACTTTGTTTTTGCTCTAAGAGTTTGTCTTATCAAAAACTATTATAAAAGTTGCAGATATTCTTAAGAAGATTTATAATAAATTTATGCGAATTTGATACAGTAGCGCTCAAAAGTATTTTGACACCATTATATTCGCTCTTATTTTGTTTTATATGAAAATATAAAAGAAAATATACTCCCTATCATTAGAAACAATATGACTGCAGTTATCCAGAGGTATCAAATTTCAATTTGTTTGTTTACATTTGGCGCCACCAAAAAAAAATATGACCCCTCTTTGGCTCAAAAATATTTTGACAATTAGTTTGCATTTACTGTTTGCTTTCAGAAAGCAAAACCATCCGCGCTTTTGCGCATGCGTCAGGTATGGTTTGACTTAATCAGTAATGAGATTTTCGACTTTTTGCATACCAGTAAAATCTTAGAGAAAATGTTGTACTCTTAAATCACAACAGTGTTCCGATTAAATAAAATAAAATTTTTTCTAAGATTATACTGGTGTTTTAAAAGTCGGAAATCTTATCCCTCATTTTATCAAAATACGGATGATCAAAGTTAGTTTAGCCACGTTTGGCTGAGTGCCAATCTTAGTTATCAATCTCAGCCAATCAGTAAAACAGATCTTTTGGAAAATACCCATCTCAACATAACACTCTTTAAATATTAGAATCGTCTCAGAGTGCTAGACGCCTCTTTTGAAAACGAACAGCAATTATTGAAGGCTTCGGTTGCTCTATAGTTTCTATTTGTGTTTATATTGACTTATTGTGATTATTTTTAAATGCCGAAACGCAAAGAATATTCTAGTGATTTTAGAAAAGCCGCTTTAAATGCACTTAAGCAATGAAGGGCGCAAGCAGAAGTTCCTCGTTCTTTTAACGTGTCTCGGCAGTTTGTTAATGTATGGAATAAAGTTTTTAATACTCAAAAATCTGTCCAAAATACGCCTCGAAGAGGCCGTCCAAAAAAAAAAAACAACAACAACAAAAAACAACTTGCAATGTTGACAGTATTATAAAAAGAAAACTAGCTACAAGTGATTGTCGTAAGTCGGCTGTAGTAATAAAAAATAAATTGAAAGAAAAATACAGCATAGACATACACGTTTCAACTGTCAAACGACGCCTAATCCTCTATGATTTATATGGCCGAAGACTAGCAGAAAAGTCTTTGATATCTACTAAGAATAGGGAGGTTAGACTAACATTCGCAGAACGGCATAAATCGTGGACAAGTGTAGAGTGGTCTAAACTGTTGTGGAGCGATGAAAGCAAGTTTAATTTAGTATGTTTTGATGGAATCTAGTACATTCGGCGTCCTAAAAATAAAAAAAATATAATGTCCGATACCAAATACCCACCGTCAAACATGGAGGCGGCAATGTGATAGTTTGGAGTTCTTTTTCTCGCAGCGGGATTCGACCCTTAGTTCGAACTGAGGGGAATATGGATCGGTTCATATATGTTGATATATTAAATACTCATATGCTACCATATGCTAAACAAAACCTGCCTGCTAAGTGTTATTTTCAGAAAGATAATGATCGGAAACACACATCCAAGTGATTTTATGAAACGCAGAAAACTGAAGGTTCTAGAGTGGCCAAGTCAAAGTCCTGATCTGAACCCCGTAGAGCATCTGTGGGAGGAGTTAGATCGTAGAGTAAGATGCCGAAATTATAGAAATAAAGAGGCTTTATACGAAGCTCTTAAAAACCAGTGGGACCGAATTTCTTTAGATCGAATATAAAAGTTAGTGGACTCGATGCCTTGCGCGTTGTGAGGCTGTCATAAAGGACAGACGATATGCTACGAAATATTGACTGACACATTAATATATTTGATAATTATTGTGTTAAAACGATTTTTTTTATAATGTCAAAATGCTTTTGATATATCATTTTTCTGATTTTTCATTGATTTCACATTATTTTCTAACAAATGATAGTTAATTTACTAAAATTCTGTAAAACATAGACTATGGTTAAATAAATTAAGTGCTTGATTTTTATGTTTTATTATTGTTTTTACAGTAGCGCTCAAAAGTATTTTGACAACCTTATATTCGCTCTTATTTTATTTCATATAAAAGAAAATATATTCCCTATAATTGAGAACACTATGACTGCAGTTATTCAAATGTATCAAGTTTCAACTTGTTTGTTTACATTCGGCTCCACCGAAGAAATATGACTCCTCCTTAGCTCAAAAGTATTTTGACAATTAGTTTGCATTTAATTGCTGAAGGTGTCAGTGGCGCTATAGCTTCGATTAGTGTTTATATTGACTTATTGTGATTATTTTTAAGTACCGAAATGTAAAAAATATTGACGTGATTCTAGAAAAGCCGCTGAAAATGCTCTTAAGAAAGGTAGACTGCAAGCAGAATTAGCTCGTTCTTTTAACGTGTCTCGGCAACTTGTTATTACATGGAATAAAGTTTTTAATAAACAGATATACATCGAAAATAAGCCTTGAAGTGGCCATCTGAAAAAAAAAAAAAACTTCCAATGTTGACTGTATTATACAAATGATATCTACAAGTGGTTGTCGTAAGTCCGCTGTAATAATAAAAAACGAATTAAAAGAAAATTACGGCATAGACATACACGTTTCATCAGTCAAACGACGCCTAAACCTCTATGGTTTACATGGCAGAAGACCAGCAAAAACACGTTTGTTATCTACTAAGATTAAGAAGGCTAGAGTTGCATTTGTAAAACGCATAACACTTCCAGGAGCAAAGCAATTCCACTGCTAAAGTGTTGAAATTAATGATTGACACCAGAATTTTGGTTAAAAAAAATCTGTTTATTATGTGTGTGAAACATAGCTTTTTCTTATTTACAAATAAATTTGTTTTTAAATTCCGGTGTGAATCATTAATTTGAAAACTTTAGCAATGGAAATGCTTTGCCCCTGAAACGGTATTGACCCAGAATTTGTACCCAGAATTTTTTTAACCAAAATTCTACCCAGAATTGTGCCCAGATTTTTTTAACCAAAATTCTGGCGTCAATCATTAATTTCAACACTTTAGCAATGGAATTGCTTTGCTCCTGAAAATGTTATGCGTTTTACAAATGCAACTCTAGCCTTCTTAATCTTAGTAGATAACAAACGTGTTTTTGCTGGTCTTCTGCCATGTAAACCATAGAGGTTTAGGCGTCGTTTGACTGATGAAGCGTGTATGTCTATGCCATAATTTTCTTTTAATTCGTTTTTTATTCCATACATATTTCTTCGGTGGCTCCGAATGTAAATAAAGAAGTTGAAACTTGATACATTTGAATAACTGCAGTTATAGAGTTCTAAATTATAGGGATTATATTTTCTTTTAGATTTTTATATTAAATAAAATAAGAGAGAATATAAGGTTGTCAAAATACTTTTGAGCGCTACTGTAACTAAGCCAATTTTTATATTTGTCAAAATAATTTTGAACGCTACTGTATCTTGTGAATTGGCGAAGTTATGTTTTTTTTTTCTTTGTCAACGTCCCTATTGTTTGCGTTTTTAATTATTTCGCGTAACAGTTGATTCTATAAAAATCTTGTCAATATAAAAGTTGTAGATAATATTAAGAATATTTATAATAAGTTTAAGTTAATTTGATATCTTGAGAATTGACGAAGTTATGAATTTTGTTTTCCCTAAAACCTTATTTTTTTCGCCTCCTGAGCGCGTTTTAAATGTTATCAAAAATATGTGATAGATAAATATTTGGCTGTTTTCCTAGAAGTAAATAATAACTTTAAATTTATTTAACATGTATTAAAATTAAGAAGTTTTAGGTTTTTTTCGTTTACACAAAATTCATCCCTATTTCCACCAACTTCGTCCGATTTAGCCCATTAACAAACTTGACCGAAATTTTCTGCCCCTTGATTTTGTGTATCAGTTTGGAAGAGATATGTACAGATTTATGGAAGTTATCCTGTCCATAAAAAAGGTGATAGCTAGATAGACAGATAGAAAAAAAATTGAACAGGGGGCTGTTTTGTGATCCAAGGAACATGATCGCGTAGATCTGCACAAACGTTTTCATAAATGTTTTCAGAATGACTTTTTCCAACACAGGAGAGAACGTAATAGGTAATATTTCTTTCAAAATCTACCTAAAAGTGTAATTTTGTATACGTGATAATATGTTTAGATGCGGCTGTGTATTACAGAAAATAATATTTCTTTTAACTGTTATTTTGTATCACTAATTCTGTCACCTAAAACATATAAAAAACTGCTTTCAATCTAATTTTTCTTATCTTATTCTTAACAGGTTTTTGATAGCAACGTTTGGCGTTATTATATAACAGTGGATAATGCACATAAAATATTACATTTGAAAGTAGCCAAAAACTAAATGTAATAAGTGATCATACATAATTCCATCGTGTATATAGGAATATACGTACTTTATTTATGTTATTATCCATATCATTCATTTACCAATCCGTTAATCAGTTAAATTTGTTAAATCAATTAAAGTGTGATAACGTATACCTAGGAAGCGGAAGAGAAATAACATTTTATGTAGAACACGAATTTTATAACATAGAATATTAACATTGATTTTTTAAATTATGTTCATAAGAATAAAAGAAAAAATATATACATACAATTGTAATTTAAATTCAAGCATGTGAATTATGGCTACTTTAAAGATGTTTTAATATACATAAATTTATTATTTGGCTTTTCATTTCTCTGAAAAAAAAGATCCATTGTTTAAAATTTAAAAGACAAAAAAATTGTTTTAAAGTATTTACTATGTTATTGCATACATGCCAACTTCTCACTGTTTTTAAAATAAAAAAAAAAAAAAAAACACTTAAAAGAAGAAATTTTATTTAAAGAATAAAAACAAGTGAAATTAAAATTACTATACCCAGAACACATATATTTAGCATCCACCGTCTATCCATACACAGTATACACGCTGAATCAGGGTCGCCTAGATTCATTCATAAACTGGTGTCACCTGTGACGCTCAGAATAAATGAAGACGAAATATCTGTAAAGAGATTAACTATACTAATATAATTGCTATTAATAACACTATTATGCCTTTGTCTAATTTTGTTAAGCACCTGGTGGTTATATTTGACGAAAGGATAAACTGGAGCATTCATATTCTCTTTGCTAGGGGAAAAGGTAAAGAGTCCCCTTGCACTTAACCCTTTATCCACACTGTCAAAAATTTGCAGCTTCTGTCCATTCATTTGACCGTTTTTATCGAAAATGGTTACACAACCGTAATTTAATACCATTCTGACCATATTATTGGCCATTTTATGGTCAGAATACAGTTAAATTACGGTTATGAAATCTTTTTTCAAAAAACGGTCGAATAACTGGACAGAATGCTGCAAATTTTTAACAGTGTACTAAATTATGCATTCATGAAAATTGTATCTTCTAAAGAAATTTTCGTGAATTGTTTAAATTATATTAGAAGATTTATATAATCATTTAATAATTTTTAGAAGGATTTTAGAAGGATTGAAGGATTTAGAAGGATTAATTAAATTTGAATTTATAAGGATTTTGTGCAATATTTCTAACTCCCTCAAATCTTTTATTTTAGATATTTTTCTTAGTAATTTGTAGAATTAGGAAATGTACAAATATAATTTTCTTACAATAGAGATATTTCCGAATTGAAAAATCCCCCCCCCCCCACCATCCCATATGCCTAGAAAGCTGAAAAGATGCAGAGGCAAAAGAAATCATTCTTTTAAAAATATTTTCGTTTTGCGTAACCAATAATGCTTTTGGGACAAGATAAAGTAATGTAACTATAACGCATTCTAAACTGTATTACAACTAATCTATGCACTAAATGAATTTTATAAGAAGTTATTTTAATGGCACATATAAGTACTGTCAATAGATAAAGGGTTATACGTCTTCTTAATATCCCTACTGTTGCAGTATATATGAAATTACAAATTTAAGATTCTTGCATTCTACTTGTGAGGACCTAAACAGTTCTCATAAACGGTTTCGCATGCAAATCTTCCACGGACAACTTGACTAAACTGCGCAACAGACACATTCGCATTGTTCGCAATTCATCTCACTGTCTTAGAAATACCAACATATGTTAAGATTCTAATGCCCGACCACTAGAAAAAGAGTTATTTACCTTTGCATTATATTCAATGATAATTCAAGAGCTAAGTGGAAGAACATGTTAGGTAACAGAAATTACATTTCAAGAAATTTGAGGTGAAAGTTTTTGCTGTAAATTTTTATGATTTATTTTCTCTTTGATACCATGTGTTTAAAATATTAACAGGTATGGTACTAAACTCTCTCAGAAAAACTTATTCATATTTAATTTTCAAATATTTAAAATTATTAATATTATTGACATTCTTAAATATTAAAATATTAACTATCAATGAATAATGTCTTAAATCTTCAAGACTAAACAGAATCTTAGTATTTTAGCTTCACCACGTGATAGGATACCTCTTAACGCTTTCATCCAAAAGGAAAAAAAAAAAAAAATAGAAAATGTAGCATAACATGTTCATTCCCTCAGCTCTTCAATTTATACAACCTCCCTAATCAGATTATCGACGAACTGTCTTAATATGAAGCCTTCGAGCCCACTCTAGGGAGCGCTCGAAGTATTCCATGGTTATGGATGGTCGGGGAACTGGAGTTCTTCACACCTTCAAAATTATATTTCTTAACTCTATTTAATTTAATTTCATTACATTTTATGCTTTAAAAAATTACTACGAGGGAAGGTCAGTAAGTGTGTCAAAAACTGATATGAGAGGTCAAATTAGTTGTGAATTGTTTCCAAATATACCAATAGGTGACAGCACTGTCAACTCTAAGATGTCAATTTCGAACTCACAAGACAACAGTTGTACAAGATGAGCAGGGGCGTTCAAAAGTTGTTAACGATGAACGAAGTGGTCGTCCATGTTGAGATTGCGACAGAAGAAACAGTGCGGAATTTTGAAGAAATGGTTAGAGCTGACAGGCAAACAACAATAGACAGCATTAGCAACTGCAACAGGGAGTTCACATGACCGACAGCCAACTGATGTAGATGTTGAATGTGAGGTACACAGATGGCTGAGGGAGCAGTCCAAAGATTTTTATGTAGCAGGTATTAGAAATCTCATAAAGAGATAGGACTAATGTATCAGTTTAAATGACGATTATATAGGGAAATAAAGGTGCTTTTTAAGTAAGTATCTTGGTTTCCATTTTTTTTATTGGCTTTTGTGACCTACTTACGGACTTGCCCTCGTATTACCTAGAACAAAATAACGAAATATACTGTTAATATGTAGAAAAAAACCATGAAAAGTACAGCAACTGTGAATTTGACGTAGCCTGCTACTTAAACTGCGCTGTAAATATATTTTTAATTTAAAATTTTCACTTAATTACATCCATATTCCTTTTTTAATTTAAAGCTAACTTATATGTACATACAGCATTTTAATTTTTAATAATTTCTTAAATTTTTATTCTACTAGTTTTATTTTGTATCACAGTTAGACTTTTTCCTGTCCAATGGCTCCTCTCATAATAGGACCTTCATCAAAAGGTTGCGTGTAAAGACGATTTTAACTCGACCGACGTCCCTTCGAAAACTTTACACCGTTTAGAGCCACAATGACGCAAAGTCGATTTCTATAATTGATAAGCAGTTTTTATTCAATGCATGATTTTTTATTTATTTATTTATTTTTTTAGAAAGGTGAAGTTGACAATCATGTTACTGCATAAGTATTTTACAGCATTTGGAGATTTTCATTACTTATGCTTATAAATTTTCATATAACTTTGCTTTGTGTTTATGTAAGAAATGTGTAGTTTTTTTTTTTTTTTTTTTTAGAAAGGTGAAGTTGAAAATCTTGTTACTGCATAAGTATTTTATAGACTTTGGACATTTTCATTACTTATGTTTATAAATTTTCATATTACTTTTCTTTGTGTTTATGTAACAAATGTGTTTCGATAGTAGAAACACCAACAATTTTTCAATTTTTCTAAACTGCCGCGGATAAACTTTTAGACATATTTTCAAATCTTATTATCAAAATCTTAGCTATCGTTTTTAGCAGAAATTTATTATCTACTCTTTGAATGGTATTTAAACTATGTTTTGTTACGCTTGTTTCAGTGGAGATTTTTATATTTCACCTTTAAGCATCGTCACATTAATATTACCGTTCTGTATAAATGAATGAAAGTCCTAATGAACTATAGTTCTTTACGAAAATGGTATTTAATAGATTGTATACTGTTAAAAATATCTGTTAAAATTACCTCTGTTTTTTAAGACTATCTCTTTTCTGACCAAAGAAAACGCTTTATAGGCATTTATGTAGAATTCACATTTGTCAGATAATAGTCTTTAAAGGGATACTGATGTTGCACGATATTATTAACAGTATATACTCAGCTGTATGGAAAAAAGACAAACACAAAATGCATAATCCTGTTTTCAGTAATGCTATTCAGTAAAATAAAGGATATTTATTATTACAAAATTGAAGAAAAAAAAATAATTCTATTTTTTCTAAAGGCAATGTATTTTCCACATTCAAAAATAATATTATAAAATGTTAATGATAGTAATTACTCCTAATTTTTATTTTTATTGATTGGCAGGTAATTTACGAACAGCGTCCTTCTTCTAACTTTTAGCTTTTCTTACACTTACACATTATACTTAGAATTTTTATACTATACTTATATTCTTCTGAAAATTTGAAAGTTTCTATCCAAGTCAACTTCAACCAGAAAGTTTACACAAAGAAAATTTTATAATAAATTTTTATTATTAACAGAAATTTTATTAGTTTATCACTGTAAAATTCATTCTTTAACAATGCTCAATTTTAACGCAAATTGCAGTCATAAAACTCCTCTGCAGCACTTATGTACCATGCCTCATTCAACGCTTAAAGTATATTTACAGTCTGGAAAAATAGCAGTTTCTCCTCTAAAGATAGTGTTTCTTCACATAATAGCAGCATTCAGAAAAACCCAGTGTATATTATAAATTATTTTACTACAAAGTTAACTATTCTTTCGATTCACTAAACTTTTCAACAAAATCTTAAAAATAAAACGAAATTCACTTACATTTACGAAAAGTCTTTTATTTTGCCATAAGTTTCTTTGTAAATAGTTAAAAAAAGTACGTATAATAAAATAACGCGTTAGTATATAAACATACTAAGCATAAAAATTTAAAAACTGTTTTTCATAAGCCGTTTGAATGTACGGCATCAAGTAAAGAAAAAAAAAACTTTATTATACTCAAAGGAGAATCACAATGCTGTCACAATTTGGAAACTTAATAAGTGATTACACAGTAGTGGAGTGTATTTAACTTATATATACCGGGTATCCTAAAAAAAACTGACTGATTTTAGGTGGCTTTCATTACAAAAAGCTAACTATTGCAGCCGTTCGGAGGAAAGCGATTTCAAAAAATTTTGGTATATTTTCATCGATCATGACCCCCAGACCCCGAAACCACCCTCCGTTCAAAATTGATATTTATATATATATATCTGACTTATGTCACACTCTAACTCTCGTAATTATGAGCCGATTTCGATGTAATTCGGTGTGTACATAGTACATACCAATGTCTCGACCGAGTTCGTTGGCCAGCTTGATCAGCCGTTTTGTTTAAAAATGGCGGCCATTTAATTAAAAAAAAAATTAAATGTGAAATGTTGTACCAAAAAATTAAAAATGGAAAAATATTTTTTTCTTATGTATTTGACCTTTATACAAAGATTCCGGAGCAGTTTTTGTTTCGTCTATATCTTAAAAAATGGCTGAGTTTTAGCGTTTTGAATTTCTAGCGTGGCTGGCATTTTGAAACGTCCTGAAATTTGTGAAGCGATAAAAGGCGTATTTATGAACCGATTTCGATATAATTCGGTGTGTACATAGTACATACCAATGTCTAGACCGAGTTCGTTGGCCAGCTTCATCCCCCATTTTGTTTAAAAATGGCGGCCATTTATTTATTATTATTTTTTAATTTAAAATTTGAAATGTGGTACCAAAAAATTGAAAATGGAAAAATATTTTTTTCTTATTATTTGACCTATATACGAAGATTTCGGAGCAGTTTTTGTTTCGTCTATATCTTAAAAAATGGCTGAGTTGATGGCTGTTATTTTGAATTTCTATCGTGGCTGACATTTTGAAACGTCCTGAATTTTGTCACGCGACAAAAGGCGTATTTAAGAACCGATTTGGATGTACCTTGGTGTGTAGATAGTACATACAAATATCTCAACCGAGTTCGTTGGCCAGCGTCATCCGCCATCTTGTTTCAAAATGGCGGCCATTTAAAAAAAATTAAAAAATAAAAAAAATTGAAATGGGATACCAAAAAATTGGAAAATGAATAAGATTTTTTTTGTATGTGTTTGACCTTGATACAAAGATTCCGGAACAGTTTTTGTTTCGTCTATATCTAAAAAAATGGCTGAGTAATAGCATTTTGAATTTCTATTGTGGCTGACATTTTAAAACGACCTGATGTTTGTCACGCGATAACAGGCGTATTTATGAACCGATTTGGATGTAACTTGGTCTGTGCATAGTGCATACCAATGTCTCGGCCGAGTTCGTTGGCCAGCTTCATTCACCATCTTGTTTCAAAAGGGTTGCCATTTAAAAATAAATTAAATTTAAAATTTAAAATGAGGTATTAAAAAATTGGAAAAAAGAAAAAGATTTTTTTTATGTGTTTGGCCTTGATACAAAGATTCCGGAGCAGTTTTTGTTTCTGAAAATTTGTTCTTTTGTTTGTATCTTAAAAAGTGTTTGAATTATAGCGCTTTGAATTTCTAGCATGGCTAACATTTTGAAACGATCTTGTATTTGTCACGCGATAACACACGTATTCGCCTATTTCGATGTAAGAAGACATGTGGATAGTATACATCAATACCTCGACCAAGTTCGCTGGCCAGATTCATCAGCCATCTTGTTTCAAAATGGCTGCCATTAAATTAAAAAAAATATATATATATTTAAAGTGGGGTACCAAAAAATTAGAAATTGAAAAAGGTTTCTTTCTTATGTATTTGACCTTGATATAAGGATTCAGGAGCATTTTTTGTTTGTCTTTACCTTAAAAAATGGCTCAGATATAGCAGTTTCAATTTCTATTGTTGGTAACATTTTGAAAAATATGATTTTTGGCATGCGACATCAATCGTATATATCAAACGATTCCGATGTGAGTGAACATGTTCACAGCAATTACTAAGGTCTCGACCAAGTTCACTGGTTAGCCTCATCCACCATGTTGTCTTAAAATGGCAGGCACTTTAAGAAATCGCCGAATTTGGCAGCCAAATATAAGTTACTTTAAAGAAAAGCAGCTTGGATAAAGCTGACTAATTTCGCGAAATTCTCATTCATTATATTGATAAAAATTAGTATTGAATCCCCTATATTCGGTTTCCATTAAATTGAGCTTCGTGTGTTTGAATGATATAAGTTGGCTTTTTTAAAATAAGGAATAAGAAAGCTACCTCTTCCTCCCGGCACTGGCCGGAAGGACTTTTATAATTCAGTAACTTGCAAACGGTGAGAGATATTTAAAAATTTCTTGCAGGAGAGTTATGCATTAGCTCAAAAGTTTTTTACAGTGATATTCGATTTTAGTTCAAAGTACAAACAATAGGTAGCGCTGCGATCAATAGACGCTAAATTCAGGTTCGATTTTTAGCACTTCGGGATCCACTCAATAAATTTTAATCTCCTTTTTCCGCATGGAAGAAGAGATAGGCCAACAATTCGAGCCTGTATTTAGCGCCTATTGCTTACAGCGCCATCTATTGTTTGTAATTCAAACTACAATCGCAAATCACTGTAAGAAAAACTTTTGACCTCATGCATAACTCTCCTGCAAAAATATTTTAAATATCTCTCATCGTTTGCAAGTTATTTAATTTTAAAATCAGTCAGTCCTTTTTAGGACACCCGGTATATATATATGTATACAGTGAATTCTCGATAAGTCGAATTCAAACGGACCGGCAAAAATATTCGAGTTATCGTAAGTTCGACTTATCAAAAATCCTTAAATACATACAGAACATATATAAAAAAAATAATTCAATCTAATAGATAGGAATTGCAATAGATAGGAATGAGCACTAAATAAAAATACAATTTAATAGTACATTATATAAGGTACTTACAAACTCCAATTTTGTGGGAAAAAAAACAAAAACATTTTGTTAACAAAGGAAAAGAGAATGGTCCACACCGTCTCTACTTTCGAGATATTGCCGCATGTGCCTCTTGATTATTTAGTGGTGAAACGTAATTTACTTCCTCGTTATCTTCTTCAGATTCAGGATCGTTCTCCATATTTTTTATTGCTTCTACTGTATCTGAATCACTAAGTTCACCGCAAACTGCAACATTATCCTCAATATTCAAAAACTCATTATCGTCATCTTGAAAAAAAGCTGGATCTTGTAGATTTTCCTTCACAACACATGAATGCGCATTGCTTGCAAAGAAGCCAGCAACTAACCTACTGAAGCAATTTTTGATAGTGATTTGTTTCACATCGTTGCTCGAGGCATTCAAAATTATTCTAATTGTTTCTAACATATCACACTTTTGATTTATTCCATTATCGTCATCCTCTATTGCCTTCCGCACTAGATGTTTTCTGTAGGAATGCTTTAAATATTTAATTACTCCCTGGTATGAAGGTTGTAGCTTAGAAGTTGTGTTAGAATGCAGAAATTCTAACTTGATAGATTTCAAGTTCAAATGTTGACTGTGAGCTGTACTACACTGATAAACGAATATCAACCCTTTTTTTGCATGAAACACTAAACCAAATTTTTGATGTATTCCTCGAAAAATATTAGCGTCATCCAAGCTTTGTGATTAGATCTGTACTGTACGGGAGGTGACTTTTTATGTTTGAAACTGAGAGGAATTTTGTATTTACTGATGCTCAGTAAAGGTAATTTTTCTATTCCAGAAGCATTTGCTCCGACAAGGACAGTTAAACGTTCTTTACCTAGCTTTCCACCGGAACATGATTCCCTCTTAAACATCGTCGTCTTGTTAGGAATACTTTTGAAAAGAGTCCCAATTTATCTATATTGAAAACGTCGTCCGCAATCTAACTTGCAAGAAGTTTGGGTAATGAAATTGTCTTCCATTCATCACACAGTGCAGCAGACACACCTTTTCTTCACCGTTTAATGTCCGAAAGAAGATGTTGTGTCTGGCTTTAAACTTTTGAAGCCACCCCGTGCTTGAACTGAAGCCTTCCACATTCAATAATTTTGCGATATCCAAAGCTTTCTCACGTAACATCATACCACTTAAGGAATTACACTCTTATGTGTCCTATATTATGTAAGCCATTTTACGAGGTCTGTTTCGATATCTGGGAAGGCACACGTTTCATCCTTTTTCACTTTGTGTTGACAGTTGACTTATGTCTTTTGAAAATGCTTTCTTTATCTTTCAGTCTGGTAGATAGCATGTTAGGAGGGATACCATATTTCAGGACTATATCTTTTTTTCTTTAAATTAGGATTGTCTTCAATATCTTTTGTCAAATTTACTTTTTGTTCTAAAGTAAGAATTTGTAATTTCCGCTTCGACATTTTGAAAGACCCAACTGAAAACGTATCATGATATGAAAGCAATAATCACTAAAATGGCAAGACTCAACATTAAAGTAATGAACTTCAATGGAATCTCAATAAAATCGAAAAAAAAATCCTTGCACAAAAGCGTGGGAATTTTGGCCAATTAGAATTCATTTAGCCACCTGCTCCGTTTCTAAAGAATACCTGTTGAGCAAAGAAAATGCGTAAAAGGGAAATGAATGCGCTATGGTAGGGGTGGGGGGGATGATTTCAGCTGAAATTCCCAACTCGCAGAGGCTCCACACGAACCGATGTAGGGAGTAAAAATAGCGCCCTTCAAAGCCGGCGAAGGAGACAGAAAATTTTTATCTAACACAAAGTGCCAGTATTTTTGAGCTGTGACTTAAAAATTAAGAAATTAGTCAAATTACTATTTTTTTCTATCGGAAAAATCGACTTAAAAGATGGAGACTTTGACAGAACGAGAAAATTTAATATTGAATTGTAGTAAAAGAGCTGTGACTTCGTGTAAACTTCGACTTAAACGAATATTCGACTTATCTGACTTCATCTTATCGAGAATTCACTGTATATATATAAACTACCAGAAGAATTTGAAAATTTTATATTATAAATAATTATTTATAAATAGTAATTTTTCAACAAACATTATCTTGTGTGAAATATAATCTTTATAGTCGATGAACAAAATACAGGGTGTCCACCATAGCATGTCCCAGTTTAAATGGAATATTATAGGGGATTAATTTAAACAATTTCCCACAAATCATGGATCACATTGTAGGTAAACTAATCTAGTTTTTTTTTTTAAATTCAAATGCCTAATATGTGCACTTTTAATTATACGGCACATATCGAAACTAAAGTCCAATTCTTCCCATACATCGGTTAACCAGTCAAGAGTAATAGAAAGAATAGCTTCTTCAATTCTGTGTCTCAAATCTTGTAACTCATTAGGTAGCGGCGGAACGTAGATAAGATCTTTTATACAGCCCCAAAGGACACAAGTTTAAAATTGCTCGTCAAACGTTTCAAATAAAATGCGTTCGTGATATAACTAGTTTTATAAATATTTTTTGCACCGCATATTGTACTGGATGCAAATTTTAGTGCACATCATAAGTGCATATCAATTTCATTCTGTTCGAAAGTCAGCGTAACATCATTAAAATGCAATAGAAATAATGTTTTAAAATTGACCGTAATGTAAAGGAAATTTTTTTAGTGTCCCTGTAATTAAACTATACATCCGATTTTCATAAAATTTGAAATGAGAAAATTTTGCTACGTATTTATATAATTACGAACGTACCTAAAAATGACATGGCTCTAACAGCTTTTAAATCTTCAGCCAAGCGATAACGCTTTACTTCCACACTGTAAAAAATCTGTAAAGTTACTAAAGTTTTTCTAGGAAACTGGCATTCCTAGAACTTTTTTATGTAACGGCAACAATAAAATTGTTGTAACAGCGTCTGTTACAGGAATTTTTCTTGTTGCCGTTCCAAAAAAAGTTCTAGGAATCCCAGTTTCCAAACTTTAGTAACTTTAGAGCTTTTGTTTACAGTGCAGGAGGCGCAATTTTGAAAATGTGGCACTGCAAGCAAGTAAATAACAAAGCAGTACACGCGCATGCGCCTATCTAAAACTCTTTGACTTTCTCTTACTTTTTGACATTGAACCAACACTCTTCAACGCTTACAGTTGTTACTATTAAAATTTATAACCTGGTTCTTCTTTTATGGACAGCCCTGCACTGTATAAAAGAAAAGTTTTTGAGTGTCCCTGTAATTAAACTATACATCCGATTTCCATAAAATTTGACAGCTTTTAAATCTTCAGCCAAGCGGTAACGCTTTACTCCCAAACTGTAAAAAAGAATCTGTAAAGTTAGTAAAGTTTTTCTAGGAAACTGGGATTCCTAGAACTTTTTTTGGAACGGCAACAAGAAACATTTCTGTAACAGACGCTGTTACAGCAATTATGTAACGGCTACAACAAAAATTGCTGTAACAGCGTCTGTTACAGGAATTTTTCTTGTTGCTGTTCCAAAAAAAGTTCTAGGAATCCCATAATATTTGTATTTAATAATGATTAAATTCATTATAATCTGTAATATTTGTATATAACTGAAATTTATTGCATAAGTATAGGGCTTTTGCAAGGATATTAGATTAAATCAACTCTGTTAACGTTTTACTTTTATTATTATTATTATTTATTGTTGCTTTGCTTAAAGAATAGTTAGAATGTAATGGAAAATTGCGAATTAAAAATTTCTTAAAGCAAATACTCATTACATATACTTTTTGAAAACGACCAAGTTATTTTTGAACGAAGTTTTGGAAATATGAAATATTCAATATCAGCAATTGTGGAAAATGAGGATAAAAAATATGAAAAATGGATATTAAAAATTAATACACTTCATTCCTATGAAAATAAAATTTAATAAACAAGAAAAAGGAATATCTTAGAAAAAGTACAAGTATTTAAAACCTAAATGTTGTTACTTGTCTCACATATGGCGATTCTGTTGTGGGCCTTCAAGTTCTTTCCTAGTCACTCCGATAAATTAAGAAGACTAATATCGCTTGAATTAAAATTACAGTCCCATGTAAACTTTCTATGTTTTCTTTTATTAACAATAAATATAATCTATTCATTAATGAGTCTTATATTTTATATTTAATTTATATTTATGTTAAACAAATTCTAAACAATGCCGTAAAAATATTAAAACATTTCTTAAAAAATTGCAAAAACATTTAACTGTCACCATAGTTTTAATTTGCTTCCTATTTTCATGAAATCATTTTTCCATTTCTTTTTGCTTGTTATTCTCCATCCCTGAATGTACTCTCTTTTGCTAGTAGTCGAGAGATTAGCTATTCCACAATTACTATATTATAGGGATGTGTGGCCGATGACTACTTGCATCTCGGTGAAATGCCCACAAAGTAGTACAGATAGCTTCTTTTTTCAATTTTCCATGTTTAACTTGTATTTTCCAATTTAACCCTTAAATGCCTGGTGTTGCTTTTCGGCAACATACCCAATTTAGACTCTAAAATACTATTAGAATAATATTGAATCTATAATGCCTAATGTTGCTAATAAAATACATTCTGAAAATATTATTAAATCGATTTTCAACGTGTAGATGGCAACACTTGTGCTATTTAAGAATAAAGATAAATTTATTTTTTCAATTGTTGCTACTTGTTCTTTTTGTTTTGTTTGGAAGCTTGCGAAATACCCTATTTTGACCTCCAGTGAGCAAGTAAAATTTATTTCTTATTATAGTTCCTAAAATTATTGTGTGTTTAATATTATAGAATTTTATCTAGTTAAATTATTTTTTTCAATTAAACACCAGTATTTCCGATTAGTAACGAACTTTTTTTTGGCCATAAACTATACTGAAAACAAAATATGATTTTTTTTTTCCCCATGATTTATTTAAAAAATGAAAGCCGAAAAACGTTATTACAACGATTTTTGAAAAATCGGGCATTTAAGGGTTAACTATAGATACTATTGATGTTTTGTTTTGTTTGAAGCTCTAGTAGTATAGATTGAGACCTCTTGATCGGCTAAATGTATTTACAAAGATCCTATACATAAATATTAGTAAAGATTTTAGTTAGTCGAGCCTATTATTCTAATTTTAACCCCAGAACTAGAGTTTCAACAGGTTAAGCCATTAGATTATTTTAAAATATTATATATGTTAGTACTTTAGCACTTAAAATAGTGTTTTTTATGTTCCTTTATAAAATTGTAATGCATTTATATCATGGCTAAAGTTTTGTTTAAATATTTTGTTCAATTTGATTTTGTTGATGTCTCTTCATGTCAATTTATCCACTTCACGATCTTGGCCACATATGTGGGCGTTTAGATTTTTATAATTATAATTACTGTCAATAATAAAAAGAACAAAATTATGATAACTCATTCAATACAAAATCCCTCAACACGAGAAGTAAAAATGTTATGTTTTGGCTGCAGTGATACTGTTATTTCTTATGTTAAAGATGTAAAGAAATCTTGAAGTGATTTTTCGGCAGTCAGTGTTGTTGGATTACTTCAACAAACTGTTAATATTTGATAAAAAATAACATCAGATATAGAAAATAATCGTTAAAAAATTTCATTTTTTTCATTTGTAAAAAAAGAAAAAAAAGTGGCGTTTGTTTTTGCTCGATAAAACAAAATCATCCCTGAAGATGTTAGGATTTTGATACTTAAATATATTTTCAATGTTAAATGCTATGTTCTTTATTGTTCTTTTTTTATTTTTTAGCCTAGAGTATATTCGTTAATTAATAGGCATCAAAACACCAATATTAGTTTCAGTTTCACAAGCATAATTTAACTCACGAGTCTGAGAAGCCTTCTTTTATCTTTTGAAACCTGGGAAATCACTATATTTTCGACACTTAAAGATCAATTTATATATTTAAAAAATATATTTTGCTTCCAATGTTATTTCGAATTTTAACTTTTATAGTGTATTATGAGTTTCCTTAACATGTTTTTCGTAGTTACCTGAAATATATTTCGTAATTATATAATTACGTAGGACCTATATTCGTCGTTCGGTCTGTCTGTCTGTCCGTTCGCCCACATATAACAGAGGAAAAACTACCCAACCGAATGGGCTGAAGTATTAAATACATAAATGTTGCCAAATTTTGTCGAGTCATTTCAGATTTTAGGAAATTCAGCTGTATATAGTTTAATTCCAGACACAGTCAAAAGTTTTACGTTACATTACGGCCAATTTGAAAAAAAAAAATATATATCAAATGCATTTTAATAATGTTACAACCTTTCGAGCAGAATGAAATTTATATGCACTTATGAAGAGCACTAAAATATATATTCAGTACAATATGCTGTGTAAAAAATATTTATAAAACTAGTTATAGTATCAGCCCACCTCACTTGCCATGTTTGACGTGCATTTTTTGCTTTTTCTGTATGCTATGAATTCTCGAGTAAACATTTCACGTTGAACAAACTTGTTTTATATGTAAACATAAAAAATAATATATATTCAACTGTGAATTTTAAAATTATTAATTGAGAAATAATATCAACTTAAAAAAAGATATTGTGGTTAGAAAAAAAAAAAAAAAAGCCTACTCGAAAACATTTTCGAAAATCAGTGACATAAAAATAAACTTTGCTTTTGTTAAAACCTTTTATACATCTCGAAAATTTATTTATTTCTGATATCTATAAATATAAATAAGCCTTTTTGGTATCGTGGATAACTCGAAAGTGGTTATTGCATATTTTTGTTCGCAGTTATAATATATTTTCGTGTATGAAGAAAAAAAATATATATATATTTTTTTTACATTGCGGAATTTGTAATCCTTATTTTATATTATAAAATTTTTAACAAATTAAGTTCAACAATTTTTAATTCTGTAAAATTATTTGAAAGTGAGCCACGACTGCATATGAGCTTCGAAACTACATGGGCGTAATAAATAATAAATGATAAACCTTCTGAAACTCAATAACATACACGCATAAAACGGACCGCTACTTCTTTCCTCTTGATCAAACTAATGCACGAAAGGCATTCATGTCATATCATTTCTAGTGAAATGCGATATTTTGGAGAAGTTTACATTCTATCCTTTTCCTAAAATAATAATAAAAAATTATAGACTATGTGATATATCATATCAGAAAAGCTTAGCGTGTGTCTGATTGCAATGATTAGGGAAAATATTACGTGCAGGTTTCAATTTACTGTTTACTATACTATTTGAATATTTCACACGAATATGAAAAAAGACACATTTACGATTGTGAAAAAAATACTTCATTCATAATTTAATATTTCACACGAGGTAAAACGTCTCAGAAATACTATAGGATTGTTTTTATATAATTGTCAAATTACTTAATATTTGCAGGGGTCTTGTAATTTTCAATTGTTTAACATCACAATTTTGTAAATGTATGTTTCCTGATAATTTGCAACATCAGATGATAAATAAAATCGGTACAAACATAGTAATAGCTTGAATATAGTGATAGTACGTACGTATATTAAAATATTAGGACTCCATTCCTCTTGAATTTAAAACTAATGCAACAAACGGACCTCTACTACTTTCTCTTGATCGAACAAAATTCATTTATTCCATATAATTTTTAATGAAATTCGATATTTTAGTGAAGTTTTTATTATGCCCTTTTGCCAAATTAACAATAAAAATTATAGACTATGTGATATATCAGTTCAGGAAAGCGTAGGGTGTCTCTGATTGCAGTGGTTAAGGGGAAATCTTACGTGCAGGTTTCAATTTACCGTATAATGTACTGTTTTAATATTTTACACGAATATGAAAAATCACACATTTACGATTGTGAATAAAATACTTCTTTCATAAGTTAATATTTCACACTAGAGAAACGTTTCAGAAATAGTATAGGATTGTTTTAATATAATGGTCAAATTACATGATATTTGCAGCGGTCTTGTAATTTTTAATTTTTTAACATCACAATTTTTTTAATAAATGTTTATCGATTATTTACAAAAGTAGATGATTAATAAAATCGCTAAAAATATAATAGTTTGGGTATAGTGATATTAAGTATATGAAAAAATTAGGACAACACTGAAAAAAAGATGTAAAGTTACTTACTAGACTTTCTTCTGTAACTGTACAAAAAAAAAAGCTGCAAATCTACAAAGCTAGTTTTTGTAAAGCTACAGAAATCTCTAACTTCACAAATGAATCTGCTAGAATTTCAGTAATCTTACAAAAATTTTATCTGTAACCATCGTTGCAGTTACATGAAAAGTTCTGGGCATCCCAGTTTCCTAAAACATTCGTAGTAATATTACAGATTTTTTTGATTTTCGGGGCAAAACATAGATTTGTGTCTGTTACATGGATTTTTGTTGTTGCCGTTACATAAAAAGTTCTAGGAATCCCAGTTTCCTAGAAAAACTTTAGTAGCATTACAGATTATTATTATTTTTTTTTACAGTGTATATGCCTCTTGAATTTTTAACCAATACAACAAACTGACCAATATTGATTTCTCTTGATCAAACGAAAGACATTTATGTCATCTAGTGCAATGCGACATTTTGTTGAAGTTTTTTATTATATCCTTTTACTAAAATAACAATAAAAATTATAGCTTATCTGATATATCATATTAGGAAAGCTTAGCATGTGTCTGATTCAATGGTTACGAAAAATCTTCCATGTAGGTTTCAATTTAACGTAAAAAGTACTGTTTGAATATTACAAAGGAATATGAAAAAAGACACATTTAAGATTTTGAATAAAATACTTCTTTCATAATTTAATATTTCACACGAGGTAAAACGTTTCAGATTTAATATAGGATTGTTTTTTATATAATGGACAAAGTACATGATATTTGCAGGGGTCTTGTATTTTTTTATTCTTTCACATCACATTTTTTAAAATAAAAGGTTCTTGATAGTTTGCAAGAGCAGATGATAAATAAAATCTCTACATATATAATAGTTTGAATATAGTTATAGTAAGTATATAAAAAAGTCGGAAATCGTACATTAAACGTGGTAAATGAAGTGCTTTCGTACTATCATTACTTTTATAAATATGTACATCTTGGTGCAATAGCTATTGCACTCTTATGCAAATATGCGTGAATAGATGATTTATTTCGGTTGTATACATTACATTCAGTAATACGGAAATAATATGACTCCATATTAAGTAGGACGTAATCACCATGGTAACTTAGAATCCTCACCTATCATGGGATATCAATGAGTTCATTACGTATTATAGGATTTAACGGAATGAAGAAAGCTGTTATTAATGTGTTTTATGTTTTGATTCGATTTGAAATGGCTCGATAAATTTCTGCAACGACGATATAGATTAAAAAGCAGAAAAAACAACGTTTAAAAATGCACAAATAATACATCAAAAGCAGCAAACAGCTGTTTTGAATCTACTAGCGATATTCTTCTTCAGTGGAAGATAGGAAAAAAGGAACAGCGTGCTAGAAAAAGCAAGGCTGAGCAAAATCCTTTTTTTCTATCTTGCACGGAAGAAGAATATCGCTAGTAGGTTCGAAACAGATGTTTGCTGCTTTTCATTTATTATCTGTGCATTTTTAGACGTTGGTTTTTCTGCTTTTTAATATTGTTGCACAAAGTCTTTATTTGCTATTTTTATATATACATTGAATTTCAAACCATTCTGTTGGGTATTTTTTGCACTGTTATTTGAAGACAGGCGGGTTGAGAGACAGACGTACCAGACGACGAATATAGTTGCTATGTATTATATAATTGCAAACGTACCTAAAAATTAGTTCTGTGTCCTCTATATTTGTGTAACGCAATAAAAGACTTTTTGATGTACAGATTACCTTCACAGGAAAAGCATTATTTTCTAAATTTATATTCTGTCTTTCGTTGTATTTGTTGGTATTTAAATATTTAATATAAATAAATGGCATTATGCCAATACTACGCTTTATATGTTCGCCTGTTAAAAAGGATATGGCCATTAATTGTACAGATATACTTATAAATACAAAAGTACGCTATTTAATCCAACAAAGGTTTTGTAGTTCAATTTGATAAACTTCGGAATAACAATATTAAATGAATTTATGAAAAGTACAATAGAATTGCAGGAGCAGAATTGCATGAAGCAAATGAAATATTTTCTCTATAAAAGTTATTTGTAAAATATTTTTCGAATATTGCACCAATAGAACAAAATTTTAAAACATGCTAAGTAAAATTATAATAATATGCTATGACATATTTTATTAAATATGCAATAATTTCCGAACACTGTCAATTAACATACTATAAACCTAACATAAATTTGCGAATTACCATCACTTGCATCTAAAACCTGAAATTCGTATTAATGAATTCTTTGAATATTCATTTATTTAGATTTTGTTTGAAGCACAACTCTTTAGATATCGTTTTCAAAACAATTGTTTAGAAGTGCTACGGGTGTAAAACAACTCCCATAAAATGTAATTTTAAAGTTACGCTGCATCTTCTTGTACTAATTCCGTCAAATTAATAAGGTTACCTATCAAATTTGCACTCCATTATTCGCAATAATAATGGTCTATGTCGCTAATAAATAGTCATGTAATCCTTTCCGGCACAGTGTGCCGGGTCTGGATACTTAATTTTAATTCCAAACTTGCGAACGGCACCAAGAATGTTTTAGTAAAATTTTGCTTTGACAATGAATTGGTAAAATAACATGTTTTTAATTTCTAAAAAAGTCGTTTTAAAATTCCGGTGTCAGTCAATCATTTCATAATTTTACAACAAAAATTGCCCGTGCCGGAAAGGGTTAATACCTATGTAAATTGAAAAAAAAGTTAAAACATTTAATTATTATTTTCATATGCCTTGTGTATATTATGAATTTTCCAAGAATGAAAATTGCAATAGATAATAAATGAATATTTTTTGTTATTTAAATTGTTTTAATTTCTTATAATGTACACGAATATTAATAACTATTTCTCTCAAAAAATATTTTTATTAAAAGAGATGTTATCCAGATTTATTTTAGATTCTTTACTTTACACATAATAAAAATACTTAAACAATGACAAAACAGCAAGAAATTTTTATACTGTAACATGCAGGTTAAGTCAAAATGAAAAGTCCCATTTTCAAAGGTTTAAAGCACAAAATACAATCAATGTATTTATTCAAAATATACACACTGTAAAAGGTAATATACACAAGATACGAATAGTAGTTTGTAATTTTATATTCGGCAATAGATGGCGCCGCAAGCCCAATCGTCGTAGAGATCCTACATTAGAGAGAGATTGGACATTGACGAAATATCCGCCATTTTCGTTACAAAGTAGATGGAACGCCGAACAGCGCAATGCATTTCCATCAGCGTCTAATACTTTTTATTCTATTAAAATTGAGAAAATTTCACTTTATATGCCTTCAAAGAGTCTTTCAGAACATAAATATGAGCACATTTCCATTTTAATGAGTAAGAATTCTCAGAAAATGCATTTTTTACTCTATTATTTTTTTTACTAATTAAAATAGTGGGCAGAGGAAGATTGGGCATGTAAGAACTTTATTTTAATTTCGCAATATTTGAGAAAATAATTTTTAACGATTATCAGATAGAAAATTAACTATAGAATTCAATTTTTTAAAACTATAATCTATTACGCATTTTAAAACAACAGTAATTATTATAATTTCCCCCATCTTCGCATTGATAATTTTAGAAACAATAAAATTTGAACATATCATATAACACTCCTTTTAACTATGTATGTCATTCAAAGTTATTTTAATATGTGCGCTGTAAATATTTTATGATAAGTTTCTACGTACTGTTACTTCTTTTTGATATTCTTTTTCAATACAGAAATCTGTTAAATATATAGTATTAGAATGAGTATTTTTACCCTTTCACCGTCCGAGGGTTTTGCAGTATTTTTATAAGAATGCTTGTAAATCCCAGGATATATATTTTTTAAATCTCAGTTTGATGTTATAATATCTTTAATATCACTACTTTCTATATAAGGTTCAAAATAGAATTCTGTTTAAAATATTTTGGTCTACAGCCATTTTAACATGATTTCTAGGAACGGAAAAATCCGGGCCAGACGGTTAAAGGGTAAAACATTAAATGAAAGTTTAAAAATAAATAAATAGGGACACTGCTGTTAAAAGAAACAAATAAAAAGTGTGAAAAACAAATTCTATAAATAAATCAAAATCCGATGACTAAGTAAAATTGCACTGGTGCGTAGCGTAAAACAGCTGAGTAAAAGAAAAAAAATGCATTTTCTGAGAATGCTTACTTATTAAAATGGAAATGTGATTATATTTATTTTCCGGAAGGCTCTTTGAAGGCATATAAAGTGAAATTTTCATAATTTTAATAGAATAAAAAGTTTTAAACGCTGACAAAAATGCATTGCGTTGCACGGCGTTCCATCTACTTTGTAACGGAAATGACGGACATTTCTTCTATGTCCAATCTCTCTCTAATGTAGGATCTCTAAATCGTCGTAAGCCACCACAATCCACAGATCTCACTCCATACGTTTATTTATTTATTTATTTATTTATTTATTTTGAGGAAGTTCGTAAAGGATTTCGTGTATGTACTTCCAGGTAAAAAAGACCTTGACTTATTTAAAAGCCCGTATCACAGCTGGTATCTCAGCATCGATACAATCTTATAACATATGTATAACATAATAATGTATAACATAATCTATAACATATGCAAAACTTAAGAGGAGCACTTTCAAAACTAGATTACAATACCTCTACGTGTAAGAATATTTGAATAAATACATTGATTAGATTTTGCGTAGTAACCTTTGAATTTGGGGCAATCAATTTGACTTATTTGTATTTAATAATCGATATTTATATTAAAGCATTTTTTTATACATAAATTTGTCTGAAATTACTTTGTTAAAAAATGTATGATGAAATTTTCAGTGATAATTTTGCAATCTTTTACTGCCGATAAATATCCTCAAATTACGAGCAATATTTATTGAATATGAATTCTTAAAGAAAAAAAAATATATTCACTTCTTATTGAATTTTGAGTATAATTAAAATATTTAAATTTTACGATTTATTGATGGCAAAAGTTTAGATATGCTCTGCAGAAATTAAACTTGGAAAATAGAATAAAAACTATTTTCATGTTTTAAGTATATTTTAAGGAGAACAATCTTTAATAAAAATACTAAATAATTCAAATGCGCATTGCAAAACATTTCCTTATATTATATAATTATTTTTGAATCTGGATTTTTGAAAAACTTCACTTACTATTGAAGCAAGGAATGCAAACATATTTCTAATTTTGAAATTGACTTACATTAGCATTAGAAAATATGTTCAATATGTTCTTCGATTCACGTTTATCTCACAACTACTCGTTACAAATGTATATACAGATTTGTTAATAATTATCAATATATTCCCAGTATGCATGTTACTAAATGCAGGTGACAGAAATTAATCGATAGATAGTGTGGAAATTCCAATATGTATCATAAAACTAATATTACTGTGGATATGATGTATATTGAGTCATTGTATATTTCATATAATGTATTAGATACCAGTATTCCATATACTATAAATTGCAAATACCAAAATTTTACTATTTTATTTTATGAAATTAAAACTTAAATATTAGGTAATATTTAAGATATGAAACTAATGAAATTCGATTTGTGAAAACTCATATTAAAATTGCAAAAACATGTGAAAAGATAGATTACATGAAAAAAAAATGGTAATATTTTGTATTACTAATTCAATTTTCAGTCTAATTAAAGCATTTAATTTTACTATTTTCAGATAACAAAAGTTTAGATATGTTATCCAGAAAGGAAACTTAGAAAAGAGAAAGACGAACTATTTTCATGACTTGAAGTATACTTTAAGCCGAGCACTGACTATTAAAAATATAGCATCTTAAGAATTGTTTTTAATAAAAATACTTAAATTATGTTTTCTCAGTTGTTCAATGACATCTCAACTATGTGACTCTCGGTCATTGGAATCTCAGCTATAGGCGAATTCCGTTATGTCCTGTCATATTGAATAGGATAATAAATCCTGCCTTAAGTTTCTATTTTATAGGCGATACTTTTATTCGTCTATCAAAATGATACGCGAAGAACTTCGTTATTTCTATGCACTGTTAAAAATTTTGCAGCATTCTGGCAGGTCATTCGACAGTTTTTTGAAAAAACGGTTTCATATCCATAATTTAACTATATTCTGACCATATGGTCAGAATAGTGTTAAAATTACGGTTGTGTAACCGTTTTCGGAATAAACGGTCAAATGACCTACCAGAATGCTGCAAATTTTTAACAGTGTGACTGAACGGATACCCTTTAACACCTGACCTACACAATTGCGTAGGTAATCCTATGGAAAAAGAAAAACGATTTTCTGTTCTCTGTGATTTAAAGAACAGGCTTCACCACATAATTGTGTGTATCCTCCTTTGACATAACCTGACATGGGAAATTAAAATATATATATTTTTTTCAATCAAATATGATCTTATTAATTGGATTTAAAAACCAAGACTTCTAATTTTTATCAAATCTCTTCAGATTCAGATTCATT
This sequence comes from Maratus speciosus, assembly GCA_963932465.1. NCBI lineage: Eukaryota > Metazoa > Arthropoda > Arachnida > Araneae > Salticidae > Maratus > Maratus speciosus. Next base: position 535,235,965 of record OZ010786.1, on the reverse strand, counting down.
TTCAGCCAGGTGGGGAAGCCTACCAATTGGTTTGAGCTCAACTAGCCCCACCCAGCAATGTTTATTTAAAAAGAAAATTACAGAGCATTTATAGAGTAATAAAATAATGGTAGGTAATAAAAAGTAATTGAGATAATGATATAAGTATAGGTAACAATAGAAAATTAGACGAGCTAAGTGCTTTACAGACGTATAACACATAATTTCTCTTTAACAATAACACTATTTCTATAACTGTTTTAAAGTAAAAGTTTGTTCGATTAGTTCCATAGCTCATCATCAATATCATATAATAGTTCCTGTGGAGGCATTTGGAAAAGTCCTCGATTGTTTTCAATCAGTGTTAAGCAGTTTATAATTTTTTGTAATAGTGCTGGTTGTTTTCTGATTATTCTGAACCATGAAGAGAGACTCATCGTTCTGGAGATTCTGAGGTGCTATATGGATGTTAGTGTGCATTACGTTACGTAGTGCAGCGAGGTTCCTCGTTTTCCACCCGTGCAGTAGCCCAAGTCAGCTTTTCCGAACTTTACCAGATAATCTGAAAAAGTCTTAAAGGGATATATGAGAATTAGCAAAGGGACCACTTTTAGTGAAGACCGTCCCAAACATTGATACTTTTGGATTTTATAGCCGTATACACCAAAGTTAGAAAACACATAATATTTGACTGATAGTATCTTAATATATATTTTTTGTTACATACAATTAATTTTAATGTAATGAATTTTTAATTGTTAATTTAACGCCTAAAGGGTCGCCAAATATGGTGCTACGATTCCAAATCTTTATTCAGACAAAGCAAATGGCTGTAATATTTCATCAGATTTGCCGGAAATAGTTCTACGGAATCGAACAAAGCGAATTTCGCATCGACAAAAATATAATTAATATGTTGTGTTTATTCAAAATAAAATTCCCAGGTTCGTGAAGTAATTTGTTTTGCATTATTTTATTCTTACTAATAACTATTTTGTATTTTATAGTACTATTTTCTAAAAAAAAAAAAAAAATCTATGCTAATATAAGTGGTCTCATAAATTATATTTCCACATCAAAAGTTACATTTTGAGAATGCAATGCTGCTATAAAATGAATATATACAATTTTTGCAGACAAATTGTATCGACTCTCTAACTTTGACCTATAGGTAATAAAATGCACCTTGTCTGAATGCAAAGTACGGGCATTACCAAAAGGAAGATGAAGATGATCTGACACTCTAGCAACTCCAAATTCTGATACTATCCAGAATCCTATAAATCTCTAGAAGCATAAAAAATGGCTGCACATAGAGATTCCTGGACCTCTGGAATCATGTAACAGATTTCGCCTCTAGATGTGTTTGATAGATTAAAGCGTGTACCGAAGTAAAGTGTGTACAAAAATTTTAAATAATGTATACATAAATAAAATGTTTATGTATGTGTAATCCCACATATAAAACGGCATAACAATTCAATTGGTTTGTTTACATATATATGTTTATGTAATTTGGCAACAGTTGTCCATTTCTGAAGTTCGAATTACGCCAAGCTTTTTTTTATAAAAAGCCAACGCCCGTATAGTGGAATAGTACAGACGGCTTTTTAATAAAAACCTAAATTGGCACATTATTACGTAAGAACAGTTAGTGTTTCTTCTATCTAAAATGAACTTAAATGTTTCTTATTTTTTTAATCAAAAGATAAACTAAATTTTATAGTTTAAAGGAATTTTATTTTTAACTATGATTTCACACTCTTTATAACATTATAAATATTACTAAGAATAATATGAAGTTTTAGTCATGTATAATGTATAATGTGCAATGCGAACTACAGCAAGCCCTCTCATTTCTGGGCGATTAAATATCGCTCCCTTGAAACGCGTATATGTAAGAGATCAATGCATTTAGTTTTGAACTCTAATTTGAGAATGGTCTTTCAAAAGAATATAAAATCTATTAGAAAAATTGAGAAAAACAAAAGCAAAATATTTTATTTTTCCCAAAAGTGTACAAAATTTATTCTACTTCCGCACTATCACTTAGAAATACTTTCGAAATGCACTTTAGAATGTTCATATAAATCGATTCATAAATCCGGAAATAATTCTCTGTGATTTCCAAAGACTCCGCGGCTCCTCTGCATATCAATCCGGATTTAACAATTTCCTACTCTTTCAAGTGTACTTCGACGAAATTATTTCAATATCTAAAGTTGCACCAATCATTCTAGGAAGGTTATAATTTATGCGAATTACTCATTATTTGATTTAACGGATACGCGGAACGATTGATTTCTCTGGCAAACAGCAACATAAGTTCCGAAAGGAAACACAGAACGATAGCACAATTGTTAATTTCTAGTGAGTTATCAATATATTTTAATAAAATATTTATCTACTATGTATACTTAATGTTATAAAAATTCTTGAGATGTAATAATTTTCTAAAGTTTTTATTAAAAAAAATCAGTCTTTTACACTTGTAAATATCGTCATTAAAATTATCTACTTTCCTAAAAAATATTGAATCATATACCTTAATTTCACTAGAATACAATAACTTAGGAATATATATTTTTTAATAAAATGTTTACAAAGGATTAAAATAAATAGATAAGTAAATATATACATGTATATAGGGTAAAGTGCCCATATTCCGTCCCCCACCAGTCACTTTTAGTCCCTAAATGTTGTAATTTTCTATGAAAAAATACCAAATTTGGATTTTACAATAGCACATATTATTACAATACGCACATAGAAATATTGGCAAATATCTTACAAAACAGTTTTAACAATTCTAAAAAGTGTTTTTTTTTTTTAAGTATCTAAAAAAATGAAAAAAAAATGGTTTCAATTTCGTACTTTCAAAAAATCAAATACTGGGTACTTAACTTATAACTATTTAATGTACATTAAAGTAAGGCACAAAGGAATGTACTAATTATCAGTGGAAGAATAACATAACGAAGCATTAGCCATCCAAACACGAAGAAAAAATTTAAAAAACTGTCGTGAAAAACCATTCCTATTTTCGTTCCTGGGACAAAAATAAGAACTGTAAAGGGGACAAAAATGGTACCATGCTACTTACCAGTATGGCTGAGCTTCAGTTCCCTGTAAAATGAACTGAGTGTTCTAAAACTCGCTGTATGCTACTGTCACCATCTTACTTACGTAAAATGCAGCAATTAATAAGAAATAAATACTTACAGTACAGTAAATAACGTTTCATAACCGATGTAATAAGAACTCAGGTCTTATAAAAAAAAGAAATCCGGCGTCTTTAATTTATGTATGCGTATTCGCGAACAAAACATTCAATACCGACCTAATTTAACTTCTGTCCCATGTGACTTGCGTCATATAAATGCTGCATGTTCAGAAAAAAAATGATTACGTTTTTGCATCAAATGCATATGTTATAAAAATCGTTCGTTGTTGAATAAAATGGCTGACATATAAGATGAGCAAAAAGTATATTCCGGATTACAAAATATAATTGTGAAAATCTCGTATGCTGTATAAATCTCGTATAAATCTAAAGCCGTATCTCGTATAAATCTCGTAGACATATGCATATTTTTTTAATTGTTTCAGAGTTTATTTTCTACAAACAAACGTTTATTTTTGTATATACGAGTACCTTTATTGAACATAAAAATCAAAATACCGTTGCATAATATCGTTTTAAACATTGGTTTACTATATTTAACCATCATTGTGTTATATATGGTTCACTCAATGTTGAATATGGAGTATTTCCTTACTCAGTTAAAAATCGTGGTTATTTATTACTAACTTTAATTAATTATAGCTGTTACTGGTATCCTTGTTTTATTACATTAGTCTGAAAATTGAGAAATCCTGACATGACAAAAAATTGTTTTATGTTATTTTATTATTTTTTTTAAAGAAAATTGGTTGAGCGTATCAACCATTTATTTATCTCTATGCTATACTCGAAGTTACTAGATCAAATGTCATTCTTTTAGCCTTAACAGAATAGAAAAAAACTGGAATTTTATGACATTTTTTGTTCTTAACCTTCCGAGCGTCTTGCAAAAGGGTAAAATTGTAATGTTGTTTTCATTGAATTTTCTTTTAAATGCTATGAAAATATGATTCTTTCAACATTATAAAAAACTCAATTAAAAATCTATTTATATAAAATCCATGTTTCTGTGTGTCCCTCACAATTCCTGTCAGAACGCCACATTCATCGCGCCCATGTTAAGCTTCCTACGGAGAAATCGGTATAAGCTTCAACATAATTGTTGAAAAGTACTAATGACAGGTTGCCAAGATAACGCCAAATTTTGACCAACTTGGCAAAATATCGTCAAAGTTGGCGAAATGCCGCGAAATTTGGCAACAAAGATAAGTTGCCATATATTAAGCCAAATTGTCAATAGCTGGCGAAACTCCTAGTGAAACACATTAATCTTTCATATTCGATCTTACCCGCAACTTAATTTAAACTCCGCGCTTTTAAGATTTTTCCAAAATTTATGAGCCAGAATTTAAAGTGTAATATTCGAAAATGTACTTATTTACATTTTCATCCAGCTGCTACGAATAAAAAGATCGCCATTAGAACGCCCAATATTATCCGATCTTCTAACTGATCGATTTTAATTTGCTTTACGTAGCCGGATAAAGAAATTAAATTCTCGGTACTGTTCCTGCATAGGGGCGTTGGCGAAGAAAGAAATTTGGCAACATATTTTCTGGCACCCTACTCATTGTTTCATTTCACATACACAACGCAGGTGTATTTTGCGATATTTATGCAATTTATTTATCATAAAGAATAAATTTATCTAATTTTATTCAGAAACAGAAGTACATGAAAATTTGTACATAATTTGTACAAATTTGTACATAAAAAACAACAATGTCATACATTTAATTAAAATGCATATATAAACAAACAAAAAATGTCATCAAGTTTGTTTTCATAGCTGTTTATATCGTTTGGCAACAAATTTCGTTTTCTGATGTCCGAATTCCGCCAAGCTTTTTTTTTTAAATGCCAAGGACCATAAAGTGAAAAAGTATCAAATTCTCTGTGACTTTGAAGGTTTGACATTAGACCAGAAATATTTAAATTTCTTGGTGCAACGAAGATTTGTAACTTAGCAAGAACGTATGACTATTTTTAGCCTGCAAGATAAAATTCAAGGACAAAAACCAAATGTCAGAAAAAAGACCATTTATTCCATTAGATTAGTGTAATTACGTATTCAGCGATTTCTGGAGTTCCATTACCTGTGATTTATTCTGTTGAGCTGAACCAGGTTTCAGACCAGATGCTATAATCATTCGGTTAGCTGGGTGAAAAAGTTCCATCAAATTAGTCAGGGATAGCTCAGATGGTAGAGCACTGGCGGCTTCAGCCAGGAGATTTCTATCCCGGACATTTTTCGCCCAGTTGGAAATTTACATCTAACATTCATGTTTAAAAATGAAAAAAAAAATATTTTTAAAATATTTTTTACCTTACTTATATGTTTAAATCTGTAATTTATTTATTTTCAAGAATTAATAATCTAAATTGTCCAAAATATGAAAAACAAATCTAAACAAAGATTGAATAGATTCGACCTATAATCTGCATAAAAACTTCAAATCTGCACAACACTGGGGCGCAAGCTGTACAGATTAGTGGTCTTCTACTGTACATAGTTATTCATAAATGTTTCGTTTTTAAAATGTGTTTTTTTCATCTATCACTGCGGAGCAAGAGAGATAAACTCATATTTTTGCACATGAGTTGTATATACATATATAATTCATTTCCCGTCATTTTTGACGGGCTTTATTTCTAGTATGAATGTAATCCTTGAGAGTATTAATCATTCTTCAATGTATTTAAAATTCATTAAATCTATAGAATTATATTATCTTAAATACTGCTTGTATTGCTGTGAAACCCGAAGCTTAGTGAACGGAATATTAAGCCCCAAACACTTGGAGGGTTAAACCCCATTTAGTCCAGTTATTATAGAGATAAAATATAGCCTAGATTTTAGTAGAAATAAGTAGAAATAAGTAGAATTTAGTGTAATCTATGCATGCTTATTTCTGATTGGTTGAGAACAAGTTTTAATTTCTAACGATATTTGTAAACGTAATTTTCGTGCTCGTTTTCGAAAAATGACCCGGTCTCAATGTGTTTATAACAATTTAAAGAATATGACAATAAACATTTCAATGTTCATGCAAATAAAATCATAAATTCTAAACCAATTTCTAGTTATTTTTAAAGCTCCCGCGGCTGTTCTGCATCTTAATTTATGTTTTAACAATTTCCACTTACTTCAAGTGTGCTGAAGTGAAATTATTCTAAGATTCAAAATTCTTCTATTCGTTCAACGATAGTAATAATGAGTAATTCTGAACCAATTCTGAGTTATTTTTAAAGCTGCCGCGGCTCTTCTGCATCTTAATTTATGTTTTAATAATTTCCTCCTGCTCCAAGTGTGCTGAAGTGAAATTATTCTAAGATTCAAAATTCTTCTATTCTTTCAACGATAGTAATAATGAGTAATTCTGAACCAATTTCCAGTTATATTTAAAGCTCCCGTGGCTTTTCTGCATCTTAATTTATGTTTTAATAAATTACTCCTACTTCACGTGTGCTGAAGCGAAATTATTCTAAGATTCAAAATTTTTCTATTCGTTCAACAATAGTAATAATGAGTAATTTCCAGTACTCATTATTCATTATACTCACTCATTCTGAACCAATTTCCAGTTATTTTCAAAGCTCCCGCGGCTCTTCTGCATCTTAATTTATTTTTTAACAATTTCCTCCTACTTCAAGAGTGCTGAAGTGAAGTTATTCTAAGATTCAAAATTCTTCTATTCGTTCAAAGATAGTAATAAAATATGTACATTAATCATTATTGAATTTTACGAAGACGCAGAAAAATTTGTTCTTTGACCAATAGCAACAGAATTTACGTGAGGAAATATGCAAATCATACGACAATTGTAAATTAATAGAGGAAAAATGTGTTTCTACAAACAAGTTAATTTCGTCTGTCGCGTGTTCTTAAACTTTTTCAAAAAAATTTTTAGCTTACAGTCTATGAAAGCCTGAGAGCTAATGTCCCAGCAGGTTCTGTATGTACGTATGTATGAATGTATGTACGTAACACGATAACATTTGATAGAAATATCCGACTTGCTTCAATTTTTTTCTAGATGCATTCTGATAAGGCGTTTCTTTGATTACTTTTTGGTGTTCATTAGCTAAGTATAAAAGAGGGAACTGTGGGCTATTATCCGATTTGCTTGCAAATTTCGTATACAGGTTTATTCTGATAAGGCGTTTCAGTGATTAGATTTGGGGGTTCATTGCTTAAGAATAAAGGGGTGGATTGGGGAGGCTAACCTCACCACATCATTTTATTTTTCGAAGGGCATTATTCTTTGAATTAAGAGTATAATATAAAATTACTGTGAAAAGCCTGTGAGCTCAATGCCAACAGTTTAACAAGGCACGTTTCTTTTTATGTGCGTTCGTAATTATATAAATACGTAGCACCTATAATCGTCCTTCGGTCAGTCAGTCTGTCTGTCCGTCCGTCCGCATATAACAGGGCACAAACTACCCAACCGAATGGTCTGAAATTTTAAATATATAATTTGTTCAAAATTTTGTCGAGTCATTTCACATTTTATGAAAATAGGATGTATAGTTTAATTACACGGACAAACAAATGTTTTCCCTTACTTTACGGCAAAGTGAAAAAAAAAATATTTCAAACTCATTTTAACGATATCACAGCGTTTCGAACATCATGAAATTGATATGCACTCATGAAGTGCACTAAAATATACATTCAGTACAATATTCGGCGCAAAAAATATTTATAAAACTAGTTATAGTACGAATGCACTACATTTGCCACGTTTGACGTGCAGTTTCCAACTTGTTATTTATTAGTTATTCACCTCTTTACCAATAAAAATAATTAAATTCGGTAATAAAAATGTTAAACAATGCCCAAAATGAACATAATAGCACAGCAAAGTCCAGTGTCTTATAAAAATGAAATTCCCCTAACACACTTTACATAAATACGGAATGTAAATATTGTATTTTTTCAAAAACATTTTTTTATAAGAATATATTACATGGGGAAGATTATTTTTAAATCGCGTTTTTTTTTATTTTTTAAATAATATAATAGCATTATTTTTGAAATATTAAATTTAAGAATTTATTAAAAATTTTAATTAATTGAAAATCAATAACCAAAACACTCTGGTTAAATTGTATATCATTTTCCTATTTAAAAGACTTTGTGAATCAAATTGTTTAATAATTTATCTAAACTGCGCATCTGATACATCTTTTTAAAATATTTCACATTTATGAGATTTATTTCGAATCATTTAAAACCGTTTTATTTTTTTTTCTGAAAAGTTCTGAGAGAAATTGAAATTACCTGGAATACTTTCAGAATGTATATTAGAACGTTCATAAAGGCGAATCATAAATCGGAAATAATTCTCATTGATTCACAAAGATCCAACGGCTACCGCGCATATAAAATTGGATTTTAATTATTTCATCCTCTTTCAAGTATGGTGGATTAAAATTATTTCATACACCAGATCATGTCACACTCTTTGATAAAACCATAAACTCTTAGAAATCTATTAATGAAATTTTCTAATTGAAGAATATAAATACTACATTTTAAAACATTCGAGTTTTTTTAATTGTTCAATGATATATTTTACAAAACAGCTAATAAACTACATTTTTAATAGTGTATATGATTGTTTTAATAAAATGTCTAAAATAATTTAGTATCCCTAAATAATCCATTCAAAAATATACTAGACTGGTGAGGCACGCAAAAATTTGTCTTTCCTTCATATTTATGAAACATCTTTCTAGGGTTTTTTTTTTTTTTTTGTGAATTAAATTATTGACAACTTTATCTTAAATTTTCATTTCATAAATCTTGTAGAAAGATTTCACATTTATTTGATTTATTTCGAATCACTTAAAAAAGTTTATTTTGCTGAAAAGTGTAGTAGAGAAATTGAAATATTTTGACAATGTAGCTTAGAATGTTCAAGGAAAACAATAATAAAACGGGAAATAATTTGTGATCAAATTATTCACTAATTTGTCTAAACTTTTCATTTTATATATCTTTTTAAAAAATTTCACATTTATATGATTTATTTCGAACAATTTAAAAAAGTTTTATTTATTCTGAAAAGTTCCGCGGAGAAATTGAAATAACATAAAATAATTTAAAAATATAGATTACAATGTTCATGGAGGCCAATCATAAATCGGGAAATAATTCTCATTGATTCACAATGCCCCAACTACTACCGTGCATGTAAAATAATTTTAATTATTTCCCCTTCTTTCAAGTATGCTCGAGTAAAATTATTTAATACACCACATCATGTCACACTCTTTGATAAAACTATAAACTCTCCAAAATATGTTAATTAAAATTAACAATTAAATAGGGGATATTACTACCACAATAGCAATAATATGTTTTATATGAAAGTTTATAAACTATGTTTTAAAATATTGAAGGATGATTGTTTAAGGGGTCTTGTACCTTTTAAACGCGTCGAAAATTAACGAAAAACTTCAAAGTTTGAATTAGTCTATCTTCAAAGCCTTTTTATGTATAAACATGAAATTTTGAATATTGATTAAACAGATTGTGCTTTGTAATATGCTACCATTAGAAATTTATTAACCCTTTACAGAATTTGTGTATTGTTGAAATCAAAATAGCTCTTTTGCACCCCATAAGTCATTGCGCGCATATCTTGAGAAAGTATGCATGGATTCGCATGAAATTCGGTAAAGATACTAATCATATATCTGTGTTTAAGATGATCTACTCTTAGGCTAAAATTATTTCATTAACTATACAACAAAAATATTTTCGTAAAAAAAAAAATAAATAAATAAACAATTTGTATTTTTAATGAATAAAAATAGTCATAACTAAAAATATTACCATTGTAAATATTTAAAAGTAGACCATTTTAAACACACATACTTGTTTAGTATATTTACCAAATTTCATGACAATCTATACACACTTTCTCAAGATATCATGCGCGCAATGACTTATGGGGTAAAAAAAAAGAGTTATTTTGATTTCAACAATACACAAATTTTGTAAAGGGTTAATAAATTTCTGTTGGCAGTATATTACAAAGACCAACCTGTTTAATCAATATCCAAAATGTCATGTTTATACATAAAAAGCTTTTGAAGATACACTAATTCAAACTTTGAAGTTTTTCGTTAATTTTCGACGCGTTTAAAAGGTACAAGACCCCTTAAAAATGTCTAAAATAATTTAGTATACACTGTTAAAAATTTTGCAGCATTCTGGCAGGTCATTCGACCGTTTTTTTTTTTTTTTTTGAAAAAACGGTTTCATAACCATAATTTAACTATATTCTGACCATAAAATGGCCAATAATATGGTCATAATAGTATTAAATTACGGTTGTCTAAACGTTTTCGGAAAAAAACGGTCAGATGACCTGCCAGAATGTTGCAAATTTTTAACAGTGTACTTAAGGGGTCATTAGATGTTCAAAACCATCTTTTTTCACACACTTGTACCGAAAATTTGCACACGTAATTCATACATTTTAGAATTAAATTAATCAATTTTATTCAAAAATTGTGTAGTTAATAATTTTATTAATTAAAATATAATAAATAATTAGTGTAATTAAAAATGATCCATGCACATTAAATTTGACATTAGTGGTGTTTTGTTAAATGGTACGTTTATAATATTTCAACAAAAGATGGTATGCGTTTTAAAATTAGAGTAATATACGGAGTAAAAATAACAATATACTTCCGATATTTACATTTTTCTTGAAATTAAAAAAAAAAAAAAAAAAAAAAAAAAAATGTTACATAATTACAAAATTTCACTTTCATGTGCGCTAATGAATGCATATTAATAATAAATTTTGAAATACAACATATTTCAAACGATAATATTAAATATTATGAAAATTTGATAAAAAATAAGACGAGTGGGAAATTTTGAATACACTAACTTGACAATAATTCTCATTTTGAGAAAACAGGATTTAAAATTTCATTTTTAGTGTAACTCAATTAAGGTGTACAAATTTGAAATGAACAATTCTCACCTTCGCTGACAATTGTGGGAATTTTTGCGGCTTTTTGCAAATGACACACTTATGATTAAAGTATATTAATAACCGAAAACGTAAAAAAAAATATTTTTTAATCAATTTTTCCAATCTGAAGGTCCGCGGTTCCTTTAAATTAGCTATTCTTAATCATTCCAAACTGCAGAAGTTGAAAAATCACTACAGTCATACTAAATAGTATATCGTTTTCCTTCTAAATGATTTTGTGAGGCACGCAATCATTTGATTTATATTCACATTCAATAAAAATCTTTGTAGCTTTTTAAAAATATTTTTATGATACTGTTTTGAACAACATCATTGTGTGAAATATTTTAGCTGAATGCACACCTAGGGTTATTTTATTAACCAATTAAAGACTGACGGTTCGTTTTCATGACATTGAGTTTGTTATTTTTAACACTTTCCAAAGTTTTGAAAAGTGTTTATGACTTCGGTTTGGCTGTCCGTCTGTCCACGCTCTAACTCTCGTAAATATGTTCGGATCATTCTGAAATTTTTGGATGTTAGTGTACTCTACCATAGCACGTTCCCTATTTCAAATGAAGTTTGTAGCATGTTTAGTTCATTTACAGGGACAGTCAAAACTATTCCGTTACATTACGACCAATGGGAAAAAAATCGTTTCAATTGATTCTTAATAGTGTTACACTCTTTCAAACATAGTAAAATTGATATTAATTTATGAAGTCGACTAAAATATGCATTATGTTTAATATGCGGTGCAAAGAATAGTCATTGTTCATTTACAGGGCCACACAAAAGAATTCCGTTCATAATGGTATAGGGTGAATTGTTTGCGGTGTATTTGAAAAGATGTCAGATACTATATCGTATCCGAATTACTACTGTATATTAGTAATGATTGCTCGAAATGCATTTTAAATTATGATACGCGCTTTTTTCACTATATTTATGCATAATATAAAGTGCGCATAAATGCTGTAGTTCATATAAAGTGCTACAGAAATGAATTCGTAAAGGTTACTGAGTATGAGCATAAACTCTAATTTTTTAACTATTTCTATTACCGAATAGATATTACTGAAAAAATAGTAATATAATAATAAATTACTGCTGGGGAAACTTTTAATCTGAATACTTACTTTTCTTTTTTTTTTATGTTTACGTAAATGTTATTGATTAAAATTTCGACAATTTTATTAATTACTATTATGTTTACACTTACAGTGTTAAAACATTCGCTGAAAACTATATTGCATTTTTCCAAACAGACGTAGAACACATTTTACAATAATGAAAAAAAAAAGTTTAATTATTGTGAAAACTGTCACTGAAAAGATTTAATAAAAAATTAAGAAAGAAAAATCATGCGTTAAGCATATATTATGGAACACTTTCCAACACTTCCTGAATGCTTTAAGAAAACTTCCTTATTTAGGGAAATAAGGTACATAAGATAACTAAGTAAACATTTTATAAAACGCATAAAACATTTGAAAAACTGATTTCAGTAGTTACCGTGCATAGCAAATATGTATTCCAATTCTTTTGAACAGCCTCTATTTCACATGTAGTTTGATATATATATACTATATAATGGGAAAATTTCGCTTAGCAGGAAAATGCATGACAGTTTGGAATTCATCTTTCAGCAATTTATACTAATAGATGGAAACATACTTGAATACTTTTGTACACCCCCATAGTTTACCTAGTTTTTTTATTACATGCCACTATTTAGCTAAAATTTAATTCAAACTAAAATATTCTTAAAACTACTGAAATTACATTTCCAGAAATTATCACCGTTAGACGGCCATGTATCCAACTCTTTGCGTGGCCCTGTATATTATTTTACCTATATTCTATAAATATTTCTTAGTAAACTAAATTCAGTTCAGCGTAAAAATGCATAACTCCTTTAAAACACACCTTTAAGCAATTTATGCTCATACTCAGTAATATTTACGAATTCATTTCTGTTGCCCTTATATGAAATATAGCATCTATACACACTTTATAGTATGCATAAATATAGTAAAAAAAGCGCAGGTCATAATTAAAAATGCATTTCGAGCAATCATTACTAATATACAGTAATTCGGATACAATATATTATCTGAAATCTTTTCAAATATACCGTAAACAATTTCCCCTATACCATTAAGAACGGAATTCTTTAGTGTTACCCTGTAAATGAACAATAATTGATCTTTGCACTGCATATTCAACAGAATGCATATTTTAGTGGATTTCATAAATGAATACAAATATTACTATGTTTGAAAGATTGTAACACCATTAAAAATCATTTGAAACGATTTTTTCCCATTAGCCGTATTGTAACGAAAAACTTTTGACTGTCCCTGTAAATGAGGTAAACATGCTACTAACTTCATTTGAAATAGGGAATGTGCTATGTTAGAGGTCATTAATATTCAAAATTTGCAGATCGATCCGAGTATATTTACGAGAGTTAGAGCGTGGACAGACGGACAGACAAACCGAAGTCATAAACACTTTTCAACTTTGTTGGAAAGAGTTAAAAAAAGAACGTAAATATCATACTTAAAATATCTTCTTTCAATGACACATTTTATGTAAATATTCATATAAAATTGTAATATAGTGATTGCTGCTAGTTATAATAATGTGACTGAAATGATTTGTTATTTATAGTATTTTGAAAATTTTATTAAATGTTATAGTGTTTACACTTGCAAAGTTGAAACATTCTTTGAAAATTATTTGTTGAAAATTATATTGTATTATCCCTAACAAACGTACCGCACGTAACATAATATTTCAAAGAATGTAACATCATTCTGAAAACTATCAATTATTGAGAAATCTGTTACTGAAAATGTTTAATAAAAAATAAATAACGTAAATATTACATTAAAAAATATATACATTTAATAATACATTTTAAGGAAATCTTCATATAAAACTAATATAGTGTTTGATGCTAGTCATAATAAAATGGCTGAAATAAATTGTTATTTTATAGTATTTTGATAATTTAGGTAAATATTATTATGTTTACAATTAAACTTTCATTGAAAATTATTCTTTTGAAAACGATATTGTATTTTCCCTAACAGGCGTACCACACATAATGAATATATAATTATTTTGAAAACTTTCAATTAAGAGGTTTAATAAATAAATAAAGAACGTAAATACTACATTTGTTAACAAAATATCTTTTCTCCTTTAAATAGCACATTTTATAGAAATGTTCATATAAAATTGTAATTAAGTTTTTCCAGCTACTTTTAATAATTTTTTTAAATGGTTTATTACATTGAAACGGATTTTTTAAAATTAAGTTCATATTAAATTGAAAAGGAACGAGCATGAAATTCTTATTAAATGGTGTATCGTTTCTCTTTTAAAAGTTTTTGATAATCAATTTGTGAAGATATTTGCTTTTAATTAGCATTCGACGACGATCTTATTAAAAAATTGAAACTCATTATACTTTTTTGAGAAGCACTTCTAAAAAATAAGTTTTACTTTTCTCAAAAGCGTTGAAGAATAAATGTGATATACAATTGAAATGATGCGGAAGTGAACTTTAGAATTTACATTCTAGTTTAATCATAAATCCGGAAATAATTTTGAGTGATTTTGAAAGCTTCAGTACCTCATCTGCATATGAGATTGTGTTTAACCATTTCCTCCACTTTCGAGTGGGCTGGAGGGAAATTATTTCCAGATTCGAAATTATTCCATTGTTCTAAGGAACTAATATTTTATTCTCGTTACTCATTATTTGACTTTACGGTGTTACGGAAATATGATTTATCTGCCAAACTGCAACACGATTTCCGAAAATAATAAATCAATTACAGGTGGCGGTGTACTTGTAATCGTATATTACTTGATGAAAACCTATGCATCTCAATAAAATATATATATATATTTTTATATGTGTGTTTATCAAATTTTATAAACACTATTGCATATTTTCGTTACGGAAATATGATTTATCTGACTAACCGGAACACGATTTCCGAAAATGATAATGCAATAATAAGGTAATTAAATATACCTATGAATTTGAATAAATCATAATTCTTGTCGCCATATGCGTTCATAATTTTTTATAAATATTACTATATATTTTTCTGCTATTTAAGATTTTAAAGATAATTTATTTTATTGTACCCAAAATATGCATCCCTCACATCATATCACACCATTACGTAGAACTATAGAAAAAGTTTATAAAACGTTTTAATTAAACAAGAAATGCGAACACAATATTCGTAGACCTAAAATAAAAGTATATTTTTTTACCAGATATATATTTATTAGAAAATTAACAAACTGTCTTAAAAAAGTGTTTGCTTTTTGATTTATAAAGTGATTTAACTACTTTGGGTAATTTATTTTTTCTAAAAAATCAAAGTAATAATTTAAAAATAAAATCTCCCGCTAAATTCTTATTAAAAAGAATGCCGTTTTTCTATTGCATGGTTTCCTGATCCAGTTATTTAGTCGTTTGTCTTAAATATTAATCTGAAAAAGACCTTATAAATGATTTCAAATTTATTAAAATCATTACGGTAATCCTTTTTAAAATTCAATTTTTGAAGGTATTTGTCTTTAAATAGCATTGGACGAAAATCTTTTTGAAGAAGTCACACTCATTGGAATTTTTGCGAAACACTTCCAAGGCATTAGCTTTACTTTTCTGGAAAGGTTCGATGAGTAAACATAATATCCAATTGAAATAATGTGGGATTGAAATTTAGAGTGTACGAGTGTACATTCTAGTTTAATCATAAATCCGGAAATAAATTTTAGTGATTTTGAAAGCTATAGTACCTCCTCTTCTTATCAGATTACGATTAACAATTTATTCCTCTTTCAAGTTTGCTGGAGGGAAATTATTTCCAGGTTCAAAATGATCCCATTGTTCTAGGAAACTAATAATTTATTCTCGTTACTCATTATTTGACTTGACGGTGTTACAGAAATAGGGTTTATATGCCAATCTGCTATCCTATTTACGAAAAAAATAACGCAATTCGAGTAATTGTATATTATTTGATAGAAACCTGTGCATCTCAATAAAAGAGTTTTTTTAGGACATTTGTGCTCATTAATATTAATAAATATTATTGCATATTTTTCAGCCTTTAAGATTTTAATGTTCAAAATTTCTTTACATTGTTTCCGAATTATGCACCAATCACGTCATTTCACACTATTACGTAGAACTGTAATAGTTTAGAAAAAAAATAAAACTTTTTAATCAAATAAGAAATGTGAACACAACCATTATAGAACAAAACATTGTGGTATGTGGTATATATATGTGTATATATATATATATATATTTTTTTTTTTTTTTTTTTTTTTTACCAGTTATATACTTTGTAAAAATTTAACAAATTGTCATTAAAAATAATGTTTGCTTTTTGGCTTTTGAGAATTTTTTCGGACGTGTGTTTTCATAATTTTTTGTAAATATTCTTACATATTTTTCAGAATTTTAATATTTTAAAGTTCAAAGTTTCTTTGTATAGTAAAGAAAATGTGCATCAATTATATATTTTCGCATATTTACATTGAACTTTAATAGTTTAGTAAAGTTTTATTAAACGATTTAATTAAATATGAATGTGTACACAATATTTTTATAACATAAATAAGTGCACACTTTTTATATATAATATGTTCTTTAGAATGTTTAAAATCTGCCTTCAAAAATAGCCTTTTATTATTTATAAAATCGATGAACTATTTTGAATAATTTAATTTTCTTAAACAAATTCAAAATGATACTTAATTAAAACTAATATCGACCCCAAAATACCATGGTTTCCTGAATCCAATAATTTAGACGTTTGTCTTAAATTTTCATTTGAAAAAGACCTTTTAAGCGATTTCAAAGTTGTTAAAATTATTATGATAATCCATTTACAAAGCGAGTTCAGATGCACTTAATGGCACCCAAGAATTATTATAAATTAAAATTTTTATTTAATGTCTAATTTCATTTTGCAATAATTTTTAATGATCAATGGTCCCTCAACTCTTATGTAAATAAAATTGTGTTTGGCGATTTCCGCTTGTTCAACTGTGCTAAAGTAAAATTATTTTAAGATGCAAAATCGTTCTTTTAATTATAGGAACATAATAATTTGTGCCTATTACTCATTATTTGATTTTATGATGACATGGAAAAAGGGATTTCTGATTCGATAAAGAAAACGCAGGAAAACAGAAAATTACTGTTGAATAATCTATTCAGCTATATAACATGTATGGTAACTACGGGAGAGTCGCCGCATACGGGATAGATCCCGCACCACTTCTATTTCTTGTAATTATCGATAAATGGTCGTCAAACGCACAGTATAGGGTGCGCAATGAGATTATTTTAACCAGGGTATAGCGTGAATCCCATTTCGATGTTTACTTGTATAAGTACAATCCTTAATTTGACGTATGTGCATGATTTCAGTGTCCAAACTTTTAAACACGTTATGTTTAAATACTTTTCATACACTAATTATTAAATGCATGTATGATTTCGAAGTCAAAACTAAGTGTAGCGTTTGTATAGAGTACTGTATATATGGATGTGCCATTCCCCTTAGCGATGGCAGGTAACTGTCATGGCCGACGTCTGCACCATGCAAAATGGAATACGTGCGGCTTTGCTATTCCGGTATACATGGCGCAGTTTCTTTTGTACGGGATGATTAAGTGTTATTAACTTTTCCGTTTCTTTTTGCACAGACAAATTATGTTAGGCATGTTATCAAGTTTACTAAAACCAAAGGAGAAAAAGGGGAAAAATAAAAAGTAAGAAGTGCAAGAAAGATGCAAGTCAAGATGATAATAATGAAAAATTGGATTACGCGTAACGTAGACGTTCTTTGCAAACTACTCCAAAAAGGAGAAAGTGTAATTGGCTTCGTTGCATCATGTGTTTAAATGTAGTTACATAAAGACTGTACTCTTTCGACACTTTTTCTGTAGATTGTAGTCGAAAAAACAGGTCCCTTAACTCACTCGAGACTATAGGTGCATAAGCACCTTCATAAAGATCTTACAAAATTTGTTTCTGGCACCATTAAAAAAGAAAAGTTATATTTGCTTTGTTTAATTAGAGCATATTCCTGTTTATTTAAGTAAGTTGACTTCTAAAAAAGTGGTACCAACCGAATAAAATTTGTGTAAAAGCCACCGGTCCCGAAAGGGTTAACAAATAAATTATGCAAACAAAATTTTACTTTTTTTTTTCTTTTCCCTTTCTAATACATTGATGTCACGTTGCTGCTGAAATAACAATTAAAGTTTAATGTAAAAAACAGAAGTCGACAATTTTAATAGTGAAAGTAGGCACGAATTACTAATCTGAATATATTAATACGTTTCTTTGTATTCATTTAGTTTCATATTGTTATTACATCGTTAATTATAGTCCAGATATGAATATATTTTTTAAATATTTTTATTTATAATTTCATTCTGTTCTTATTACAAGCGCGGCATAACTACAGCACAAGTGCGGCGTCTCCGCCTGAATGTGGGGGTGACGTGCCACAGTGTAATGTTTTAGAAAAAGATTGTTAAAAAATGTTAATAATTCCTTTTGAATTTTTTTGTCGCAGCACACGTGTTGTATATTTAACATTAAATAGCACAGCATGATTTTTTAAATTTTATGTCCACCATGGGACTTTATATATAAATTCAAAAAAATGTGCGGCATAAAACCCGAAATTACCCAATATTTTTATAGTCATGAGAGCTAAAATGTTATTTCATAATTTTTAAGCGAATTTTATCTCACATTAATCAATACTTTATGTTTAAAAAGTTTACATTTCGTTGAAAACAATTGCATTGTTTCTTCTGAAAACGTACAGTGCATAGTATCGCATATTTACAAAAAACTATAATTACTCAGAAAAATATTAAAGAAAAGCTTTTACTAAATATGTTTTTTTTTATAAAAAATTGACAATTTTGTTAAATGTTATTATGTTCACTCTTGCGGTGTTAAAACATTCGTTGAAAACTTTATTGTATTTTTCCGAAAAGACTTACAATACATATCACAATATTGCAAAAAAGTATAATTATTGTGAAAACTGACACTGAGAAGGTTTAATAAATAAATAAAGACTACAAATACAATATTAAAAAAAAAAAAAAAAAAAAGTTGTTTTCTTCTTTTAACAAAACATTTTATTTAAATTTTCATAAAAAAATGTAATATAGTGCTTGTAGCTAGTTTTAATAAAATGTTTGAAATGATCTATTACATTGAAATGATATATTTTTATTTAAATCCTATTGAATTGAAAATGAAATATCTAAAAATTCTTATTAAATGCTATATCGTTTATCTATTAAATGGTTTTAATAATAAATTTTTGAAGATATTTGTCTTTAATTAGCATTCGATGAAGTTATTTTTATAAAATTGAAACTCATTAGAATTTTTAACAAGCACATCTAAAAAATAAGCTTTACATTCCTCAAAATAATAAGAATAAATGTAATATCCAATGGAAATAACGTGGTAGTGGAGTTATCAATTATTATAAATATTATTACATGTTTTTCAGC
Organism: Maratus speciosus; assembly: GCA_963932465.1. Lineage (NCBI taxonomy): Eukaryota > Metazoa > Arthropoda > Arachnida > Araneae > Salticidae > Maratus > Maratus speciosus. Next base: position 535,216,198 of record OZ010786.1, on the reverse strand, counting down.
ATTTTAAGATTTTAATGATGAAAAGTTCTTTGTATTGTTCCGAAAGTATGCATTAATCACATCATATCGCACAATTACGTAGAATTATAGAAAATGTTTAGAAAACGATTTAATTAAACAAGAAATGCGAACACAATAATTAAGGAACAAAAATAAAAGTACACATTTTTTTCTGAATTACATATTCTGTAGAAAGTTAACAATTTTTTTGTTTAGAAAAGTGTTAAATTTATAAAACCACAGAATTACTTTAGGTAATTATTATTATTTTTTAATTATTCAAAATTGTACTAAATTTAAAAATAAGATCTTCCTCAAAATTCTTATTAAGGGGAATACCGTTTTTCTATTGCATGATTTCCTGAATCCCGTTATTTATTCTTTTGTCTTAAATTGTCATCTGAAAACAACCTTATAATGAATTTTTAATTTATAAAATTATTATGAAAATGTTCTTTAAAAAATTCATTTTTTAAAGATATTTGTCTTTATTTAGCATTCGACGTAGATTTTTTTAAAATGAATTCAAAATCATTACAAATTTTAAGAAACACTTCTAAAAGTAAGCTTTACATTCCTCAAAAACTTAGAAGAATAAAAGTAATATCCAATTGAAATAATGTGATAATGAACTTTAGAATGTACATTCTAGTTTAATCATAAATCCGAAAATAAATTGTAGTTATTTTGAAAGCTTCAGAATATCCTCTGCATATGAATTTGTGTTTCACAATTTCCTGCTTTTTCATGTGTGCTGGAAAGAAACTATTCCCTGATTCAAAATTATTCCATTCTTCTGGGAAACTAATTTATTCTCGTTACCCACATTATTTGACTTTACGGTGTTACGGAAATATGATTTATCTGACAAACTGCCACACGATTTCCGAAAACAACAAAGCAATTATAGGCAATTGTTTTTTGCTTGTTAAAAACCTATGCATCTCAATAAATGAGAAATTTTTCGGACGTGTGTTCGTCAGTTTTTGTAAATTATTTCATATTTTCAATCTTTTAAGATTTTAATGTTCAAAATTTCTTTCTATTGTACCGAAACTATGCATCATTTACATAATATAACATAATTATGTTGAATTTTAATAGTTTAGTGATGTTTTATAAAAGGATTTAATTAAATAATAACTGTAATCACAATATCTGTAGAACAAAAATTAAAGTTTATTTTTCATAAATTATGCATTTTGTAGAAAAAATAAAAACTGTATTTAAAAATAGTGATTTTCGATTAAAAAAAATCGAAGAACAGTTCTGGAAATTCTTAATTCAGATATTCAAAATAAATGAAAAATAAAATAGCTCCCAAAATTCTTATTAAGTGGGATGTCGTCTTTTTATTACATGGTTTACATAATCTAATTATTTAGTCGTTTGTCTTAAATTTTCATTTGAAAAAGAACTTTTAAATGATTTGAAATTAAAATTATTTTGGTAATCCCTGTTAAAAAAGTGAAGAATGTTGCAATTTATAGCGTCCAATATTTATCATAATTTTAATTTAATACCTAATTTCATGTTAGAACGATTTAAATAATCAATGATCTCGCAGCTTTTTTTTAAATTAAAATTGTATTTTGATAATTTCCGTTTCTTGAATTCGGGTTGTGAGAAATTGTTTCAAGATTCGAAATCGTTCCATTAATTCTAGGAAACTAATAATTTATGTCCATTACTCATTATTTGTTTTTACGATAACGCAAAAATATGAATTTCTATGTCAAACTGAAACATAAATTCGAAAAGGAAAACGGAATTTAAGGAAACTGGAAATTACTGAATAGTAATCTATTAATCTAAACACCATATAAATTTTTCATGTCATGAGAACGTAAATGTTTTTTTTAAACGGTTTTAAAAAAATCTTACGTTAATCAATACTTTATGCTTGAAAAGTGTAACTTTCATTAAAGTCAATTGTATTGAATTGTCTGAAAAAACAGGGCACATAGCTGCGCACTTTTCCAAAAAAAAAAAAAAAAAAAAAAAAAAAAAAAAGAAAGAAAGAAAAGAAAACTATAATCACTTGGATAAATGTTAAAGATTTAAAGTGTATTTCTGGCATTGTAGCACTTTGATTTACAATGAAAATCGATGGATGCAGATAGAGATCTTTTTTTTTTTCCCACAAAGTTTGATTTTCTGGATAAGGTGAGTTTTGAAACACACGTCCTCATATGTATAAATCTTTTAAAAATTCTACAATGAAATATTTACAAAATTTATCATATGTTTTTGCAATGATGTTATTTTACATTTTTTAAATATTTCATTTCGCAAAATGTTGAATCAGCAACTAAAACTTCTGATTGAGCGACCAAAATTTATATTTTAAATAATAACAATAAAAAAGTTTGTTTTTATAATAAATAAAATAAATTTGTTTTTAAGTACTAATAACATTTTGGAATTGTCTTCAAAAGCACATTTTTCGATTATAAATTTCGATAAATGAGACAATGCATATTGCTAATTTCGTATAAAATTTACTTAAGAAAAAGAAAAAAAAACTTAAAAATATATACACTGTAAAAAAAAAAAAAAAAAAAAAAAAAAAAAAAAAAAAAAAAAAAAAAAAAAAAAGTGATTTTTCTTGCACTTTATATTGAAAATTTCCAAGCACCGACGATGTGAAATCGAATTCAATCAGCGATTCTGTGAAAGCGAATTCGAACAAGTAAAGTAAAAATCCTATTATTTCTCTCACGCGCGGCGGAAAGTCAATAGAAACGTGGCATTCCCAGACTTGATAACTTTTGCAGTACTCATCAAGACAGCAGCTTGTAAATTTTACAGCTACTGTCTTGCAAACCGGGGTGCCAGCACCTTTTGTTGTAAAATATTGTGATTTTCCCTTTTCGAAATAAATATCTTGTAATTTTTCAAGCACTGATGCTGTAAAATTGATATCAAGCACTAATGTTGTGAAAGTGAATTCAAGGAACAAGTGAAGTAAAAATCGTATTTTTTCTCTCGCATGCGGCGAGAAGCCAATAGAAACGCGATTGTAAATTTTACAGCAATTGTTTTTGCAGCCAGAGCGCTAGCACATTTTCTTGCATATTTTATTTATATACACCTATTATAGCATATTTTATTTATATACACATTTTTTTTTCAGGGATATCTTGTTTTTGTTTTTAACTCATCATAACATTTTGTATTAAAATTTTAAAGCCCATTTTTCCATTATGATTTTTGATAAATGTCACTAAAGCCATAAGTTTTTCTCTATTTTAATAATTAGATCGAAAAAAAAACTACCTTTCTGGTATTTATTTTGAATTGAAAATTGTATTTTACATCTTACAGTTTTTGTATTTGTCAGCATCTTTTGTTTTGTGAATCCGCAGAGAAAATTAGTGTCATTCAGATAAATATTTTAAAGTAAGCAAATCGACTTGAAGATGAGTTACTTTTAAAAAAATAGTTTTTTCTTAATCAAGATATGCAGTTAAAAATAAGGGAAAATAATTAAAATATTTTCGACAAATAAATAAAAAAAAAATGTTCTGCAATTAAGCAATATTGAAATCCAATGACTATTTACGAAGAGAAAAAATTGTTTTACTTTTACAGTAAGCTGTAACTTTTTTCACATCGCGCAGACATGAAAATTAAAAAAATACGCATATAAAAAGAAAAGTCATTTGCAGAATTATTTGATTTCAAGAATCCCTTTATATAACTTCATGATGTTAAATATAAATGAAAAAATATATACTCTACGTCTTAATAAAAAAAAATTACTTCAATATACATAAGAACAAGTGAAAAATTGAAGACAACAACAACAAAAAATATATTTTTACATCAGCAATAACAGCTTGGAATGAAACAAATAATAACGTAAAGAGAAACATCGCTATATTAAAATAAGTCTGATGTAATATCTAAGTACGCGAGTTTCATAAGTGAAAGAATATTTTAATTTCTGTTTTATGAGATGTATGCTCCGTATTTTGGTCTTCATGAATGCATTAGTGAAATGTACTGTGAAATAAAATATCGATGTAAGTTAATTATTTAACTAGGAAAAAATTACACTCATCCTTTTTAGATGTAAATTTATATATATATATTGAAATATTCGCATTTTTTTTTTACCTTAGTGTAATTAAATGATAAGAAATTTCAAATTTCCTGTATTTTATCATCTGCAGAAAAATCTACATTTGTTATTTATCTAATATATGTTTTTTAAATGCATAACTTTAAAAATCACCTTCTATTTTCTATTTGTAAGTACGTTTTCTTATTTTATACCTAAATGACTATTTAAATCAGTAACAAAAAAGTACCAACATAACACGTTTGTCTCATTTCCATTATACACCCTTGGCCAGAACTATTAGACATCCTGAGTTTTAATAAATTTTTGGTTTTTAAGCTAAAAAATAAAAGTCCTATTGTTATATAAATTATTATATTAACGTAAAATTACAAAAATAATATCAATATTTCGGTGGTCCACCCTTGGTTTTAATAATAGCAGCAAAATTGCACATTTTACAATACTTGTGACATCCCATTCTTGAATACGAGCATTTTCCAAAGCTGCTTTTGATGTTATGCTGTGTTTTCTGATTTGTGTTTGATGTGTGTCCTGGTGTCTATACACAGTCGACAAGTGCACTCCAATTGACCAGCGCAGCGCTGGTCAATCCAGAAATACAATGTTACTATCTTTAAACCGGTGCATAGTAGTGGCTTATTTATGCTAAGGAGCATTGTCTTGTTGGAACTTAATGCCACCTACATTGGTGTAATGGAACATGTGCGTTAACGAAGGCATCAGCACAATTATGTATTTTTCGCTGTTCTTGCGGCCTTCGCAAAGGAGGATTTCACAAACAGCATCAGCTGCCATGCTGCTCCAGATCATAATGCGGCCGCCTCCGTGTTTCACGGTAGGCCCCAAGGAATCTGGATGATATTCCTCGATGATACCTCTCCACTCAAAGGTCACGTCGTGTGTTCCAAATACTTGGAAATAACATAAAAATGGCACATCATAATATTATCAATTTTATTACAAAAGCCGACTCTGGATGAATGGTGGTTATTTTGCATTATAAAAAAGTGTTACAATTATTACCTGAAAGTTAGATTCATCGAACATTTTATCAATCCTCGTCCACAAAATATTGATGTCGACGAGGGCATTCCAAGGGATTCTTCTAAAGATAAGGGTTTCTTCCTGACTTTGCACCCTTTTAACCCAGCAGCTCTTGTCAGTCTTCTCCTTTCCGTTCGGGCAGTTATAGTCTGTCCAATGTCTTCCGACAGAGCTGCAGTGACCTCCGAAGAAGTATGTTTGCGATCTCTAACAGGTTCTCCTATTTCTTTTCTGTCCTGTCGTTTCGTTGTCACGCGTTTTCTGTCAGCTCTTGTTTAAGTGAGACCGAGTCTCCGTGAACCTTGTAAGAGCAGATTGCACTGCACATCGAGAACATTTCGCCAAGTTGCTTATCTTTACTTTAGATTTACCTGTTCATGTAAGATCTAAATTCTCACACTTATTGCAATAGACAGCTCACTTCTCTCAGGCATTTTAGAATTAAACGATGTAAAATTCCCACTAGATCACACACGGAAGTTACTGTGCACTGCGAATGTCAAATAAAGACTGGCAAAACATTCGAAGTATTTTTTCAAACAAATTTGATGATCTTTGTTGTAGTCACCAAATGTCGTCAGTCGTTCCAAAGGGATTATTTATGTTTTCCTTGACGTTTGACAACGCCGCTTACGCCTTTGTATAAAACGTTTGTTATTGTTTCTAATATATTTTTTTACGATTCAAGTGTTTTGTAGCTGTTGCCTAAAACTTTTGGCCACGGCTGTGTTTTTTAAGCGCAAATTCATTTTTTAAATTGTTTTCAGATAGCAGTATTTTAAACGACTTGTTCAGTATTTAAACACTTCAGGAGTATTAATATAATTTTTTGCTTATATTTCAGTCAGTAGTAAATGCTGAAAAATGAATTATTTTTTTAATTCATTCAATATTAATTACTGCTTTTAAAAGAACGTTTGAGATTTCTAATTTAAATTATATCTTTGGAATTTAAATTACACATTTTTTATAGCAGATGTAAACTTGGGATAAAAGTAATCTCTTTCAAACTCATCCTCAGACTGCCATATAAAAATATGACTGCCACTAATCTATTAGTAACAAGGGGGATTAATTATTGCTATACTTCATATTCGTTAGGGGTTTTGTCTAGATATAGCGCATGATTTAATCTTTGTGTTTTAAATACTAAAAATTGTCTTTGAAATTGTATTTGACTTCTGCGGTAAATTGTGACTTAGGATACCAATTTCAGTCGTTGCATTTCAGATTTCAACTATGTGGGTACTTCTTTATGCATAGTTTAAACAGCTTAAAATTTATAATGCTTAGGGGAACAATTTGAAATTTTCGAATCGCATGTTTAGCTTCCTATATTTCTTACTGTCAGAAGGTGTTAAAAGATTTAATTTTTATTCTCAGGCATAAAACTACGGCATTTCCGGTCCTCTCAAAGTGCACTTACCAGAAAGAGAACCTCGAGTATCCAACTCTCTCAATGCAAGATGTATGACAATTCCACCAAGCTTTTTATTTTCTAGCACAGACAAACCTGCCTAAGATAACTTTATTTTGAAGTTAACATCTCAAACATCTCCTTCAAGAAACCGTCCAGGTTTCTTTCCTTCCATGAAACATCCAGAAAAGTAAAATATCACTTTGAAAGTTTTTTTAAGTACATCTCAGTGTGCTTTCAAAGGCATTACCATAAGGTACTATATAAAGGCTAAGAACCATGGCCATCTTCAAATTTGTGGTATTGTATTTCGGAAGATTCTTGGAATATCAAAAAGAGTGTAAACATTGTGATAGGGGTGTTTAAAATCTGAACTTTCTTTTTAAAAAGAAGTGGGAGGGAGACCCCGTGAAGCAAGAGAAACTTAGGGATGTCCACGCATTTTTAAAAAACATTTTGATGAAAAGTGGTCAGAAATGGAGGTGCTTACTTTCTATAAAAGTATTATTTCTGAGGAACCAGAACAGAATGAGATGGTAGGGGAAGATTACGATGATATTCCAGAATAAAAACTCAATGATGTAATTGTTTAATTTATTTTTGGACATTCTGTAAGTACATTATATTATTTCATATATATAATATATATAATATTATATGTTATATAAATTGTATCACATCAAATTAAAAAATAAAATTTTTTTAATCATAAGCTAGTAATAAGTTTTATTTGATTGTCGATAAGTTTGGTTTTTATAATAATGTGTAATAATAAATTTTAATCATACTTATTGTTGTCATAAGGATTATTTTTTAATACAAAATATTATCATCCGACAACCGAAAAAAAAACTTTCTTATTCATAGTTTGGCAGCAAAACTCTTCTTATCCATAGGTTGGCAACAAAACTCTTCTTATCCATAGGTTGGCAAAAAAAACTCTTGTTATCCGAATTTTTTTTCCAAAAATTAATTAAATGAATTAAAGTAGATTTTCCAACTTAACACAATGATATCACAGAACAATTAACTATAAGTGTACCAGAAATCGATGCACGGGGTCGCAGTTACAGGTTTTTCGCGATTTCCCTAAAGAAAATTAGCCGATGTAGGAATGCATGCCAAAAATTTCATTGTAAAAAACCAATTGCAACATAGAAGAAGTTTTACTAAAATTTTAAATTGTCCTCACTGCTTTCTAACGGTTTTCCTCTAAACAATTTGCGCATGGTGTTCTATAATTGAAAATTGTCGCTATTGGCTGTTTACAGTTTGTTAATAATGCATTAAGTCGCCGTTTTTCATGCTATATGTGCCGATCCAACGTTATTTACAGTTTTTCAATGCGCTAATCATTATGCGACGGAAAAAATAGGTGTTCGCATTTGATAATTTCGCTTTTATTTCATTTTATATGTTAAATCATGGGCTCTGTTGTTGTTCACCACGATCTCAAGCGCATACTTTCATATATATAATTCTCACATTTTATTTCTATTAGTTGAACGGAGCAGCCGCTAGAGATTCATATATATATATATATATAAATTAACACTTCGCTTTATAAGCCTAGTCCTCAATGCTTACAGTGTCCAACTTCTGTTTTCTTGGCGATTGTTCATTGGGCGCATTGCACAATATGTCTCAGCTAGGTAGTCAAACTAACACAGACCTCCAATGTACAGTAATTTCTGATTTCTAATGCAATAAAAAATATTATCAAGTCGGATATTAAGTAGTTATTGTCATCATATTGATATTATCATCCACTTATTAAGGAGAGTTGCCCAAAAGCAAACTGTATTATTTTCATTGGAACCAAATGAAACTATTCATAAAGCAATTTACAACAAGTTGGCCAACTACTACAGTATTTACTCTAGTTATTTATTTTTTTAACTGGTACTTTCATTCAAAAATAATGAACTTTAAGTATTTGAATCGAATCGAGCTAATTTTTTATTCCCATTTGACAACGACCTTTTAAAGCGTTTCAAATTCATTAGAATTCATAAAATTCTACGAAAAAAAGAGTTTCAATTTGTTTAATGAGCCCCTGAATTATTTTAATAATAATTAAAATATGACGATAAACATTTCTACGTTTATGCTAACAAAATCGTAAATTCGTAACTAATTCTCTGTTATTTTTTAAGCTCCCCGGGCTCCCCTGCAACTTGATTGTGTTTTAACAATTTTCTCATCTTTCAAGAGTCAAATCATTCTAAGATTCTAAATTCTTCCATTCATTCAAAGATAGTAATAAAATATGTCCACTGTTTATCCTTCGATTTTACTAAGGCACGTATTTTTTTTCTATTTTTTTAAACAACAATTCAATTTCGTGAGCAAATATATAAATTATACCTTAATTGTAAATTACTATTAGGCCACTACAAACAGGCGAATTTCCTCTGTCACGTGTAACACTTTTGTATTAGTTGTTTCCTATTTCCCCCCTTTACAATTGCAGTCAATGAATATCGTTAAATTACTGCCGAAATTGATATAAGCGGCGCATCAAATTACATATTGCTTTATAAACCTGCAATCACTCCCACAAATTTTAATTAAATACTAGAACTAAATACCACATTTTTAGAAGATATTTTCTTTTCTGTAATAATACATTACATCATGGATTCTCATACTATGGTACGCGTACCAGTACTGGTGCGCAAAACTCTTGCTACTGGTACACGAAATTACAATACTGCTACATGAAATTACATAATATAGTATGTTAATATGAAATCAAAAACTGCCTGAATTTATCGTTCTGTTTCTTTTTTTTTTTCCAGTGAATTTCAATGAAATTAACAATTTTGCTCACTGTTCAATATTTGGTTTTAACACGACTAAGAAAATATAAAATTTTCTTCCAAGCAACAACACTTTTTCATACAGTAAAGCCGAATGTTATTATAATAATAAATTGCTGCTGAGGATCCATTTACTCTAAATACTTTTGTATTTTTTTCTGGTATGTTTACGTAAATGTTATTTAATACTATTTTGACAGTTTTATTAAATATTGTTATGTTTGCACTTGCAGTGTGTGAACATTCATTAAAAACTATATTGTATTTTTACCGACAGTTTTACAAAACATACCACAATGTTGAAAAAAAGTATAATTATTGTGAAAACTGTCGCTTAAAATGTTTAATAAATAAATAAGTAACGTATATGAAATATTTTAATAAAAATAATGTTATTCTTTTAATAACACATTTTATGGAAATGTTCATATAAAATTTTAATGTAGTGCTTGTAGCTACTTTTAATAAAATGATTGAAATGATGCGTTAAATTGAAACATTTTTTAAAAAATTAAAATTATATTATTTTGAAAACGAACGGCCGAGAAAATCTTATTAAAAGCTATATTGTTTTTCTATTAAATGTTTTCTATATTCATTGTTTGAAGATATTAGACTTTAATTAGCATTCGATGATGATCTTTTTAAAGAATTCAAACTCATTAGAAATTTTGAGAAACGCTTCTAAAAAATAAACTTTACTTTCCTCAAAAGCTTCGAAGAATAAATCTAATATCCAATTGAAATAACGCGGGAGTGAACTTTTAATTGTTCATTCTAGGTTAATCATAAATTCGGAAATAAATTTTCGTGGTTTTGAAAACCCACTGCCTCTGCATATCAGATTGTGTTTAAAAATTTCGTCCTCTTTCAAGTATGTTGGAGAGAAACTATTTCCAAATTCAAAATTATTTCATTGTTCTAGGAAACTAATAATTTATTCGCCTTACTCATTATTTGATTTGATTTTACGGTGTTTTTTTTTTTTTTTTTTTTTTTTTTTTTTTTTTTTTTACAGAAATATGATTTATCAGCCACAATGCAACATGATTTCCGAAAATAGTAAATCAATGATAAGGAGCGGAGATTACTTGTAATCGCACGTTACTTGATAAAAATCTATGCATCTCAATAAAATAGAATTTTCTCTAAAATGAGTGTTCATCAATTTTTATAAATATTATTGCATATTTTTCAGCCTTTTAAGATTTTAATTAAAATTTCCTTTTATTGTAGTCATACTATGCATCAATCACATTTTATCACACAATTACGTAGAACTATAGAAAAAGATTATGAAACGATTTAATTGAACAAGAAATGCGAACACAATTTGTAGACCAAAAATAAATGTGTATTTTTTTAGCAATTATACATTTTGTAGAATGTTAAAAAACTATATTTAAAAAGTGCTTGCTTTTCGATTTATAGAATGAGAGAACTACTTTGGGTAATTTATTTACTCTTGCAAAGAATTCAAAATAATACTAAATTTAAAAATAAGATCTTCCGCTAAATTCTTATTAAGGAGAATTCCATTTTTTCTATTGCACGATTTCCTCAATCCAGTTATTTAGTCGTTTGCCTTAAATTTTCATCTGAAAAAGACCTTATACTGGATTTAAAATGTATTAAAATTATTAAGATAATTCATATTAAAATTACATTTTTGATGATTTTTATTAGCATTTAACGACGCTTTTTTAAAGAATCAAATTTACTAGAATTTTTGCGAAGCACTTCCAAAAAATGAGCTTCACTTTTCTCAAAAGCGTCGAAGAATAAATGTAATATCCAATTGAAATAATGTGGGAGTGAACTTTAGAATGTACATTCTAGTTTAATCATATATCCGGAAAAAATATTTAAGGATTTTAAAGGCTCTACTACCGCCTTTGCATATGAAATTGTGTTTAACAATTTTCTACTTTTTCAAGTGTGTTGGAAGGAAATTATTTCCAGATTCAAAATTATTCCATTCCTCTAGGAAACTAATAATTTATTCTGGTTGTTGTACTTTATTATTATTTATTGTTTGACTTTACGGTGTTACAGAAATATGATTTATCTGCCGAACTGTAACACAATTTTCGAAAATAATAAAGCAGATTTAGGGTAATTGTATATTACATGACAAAAAACTATTCATGTCAATAAAAGTTAATTTTTCCTTGCATGAGTGTTCATCAATTTTTATAAGTAACATTTCATAATTATTAGCCTTTTAAAGTTTTAATGTTCAAATTTTTTTCTCTATTGTAAGGAAACTGTGCATCAATCACATCATATCACACATTTACGTAGCTAACATAATAGTTTACAATATATATATATATATATATATATAAAGATTTGTTTTTATATTTTCATTAAAAATAGTGTTTCCTTCTTGCTGTATAAAATCATAGTACTATTTTAGGTAATTTATTTTTTTTTTTTATTCTCCAAATGATACTAAATATACAAAATAATATCTCCCGCTAAATTCTTATAAAGGGGTATATCATTTTTCTATTCATGGTTTCCTGAATCCAATTATTTAGTCATCTGTCTTAAATTTTCATTTGAAAAAAAAATTATACGATTTAAAATTTATTAACATTTTTATGATAATACATTTTAAAAGCTGAATAATGTTGCATCTAATAGCACGCAAGAATTATTCCAAGAGAAAATTTTAATTTAAAGTTTTAATAAATTTTGGAAGGATTTTAAATGATCAATGATTCCGCTGCTCTTTTGTAAATAAAATTGTGTTTTCACAATTTCCGCTTCTTCAATTTGTATTGAGTGAAATTGTTTCAAGATTCAAAATTGTTCCATTAATTCTAGGAAACTAATCATTTATGCTCGTTGCTCATTATTTGATTTTACGATGACACGGAAATATGGATTTCTCTGCCAAACTGTAACAGAAATTCGAAAAGAAAAATGGAATTGCAGGATATCAGGAAATCACTGCAGAAAACTATGTTAATCTATATACTATATAACTTTTATTATCATGCGAACTTAATTGTTATTTATTTATTTTAAATTTTTCATGTATTAATCGTATCTTTCTGCTTGAAGAGTTGTAATTTCGTCAAAAACAGTTTATTGTTCTGTCAGAAAATATACAGCACATAGTATCACAATTTTACAAAAAAATAAAATCGCTGAGAAAAATGTTAAAGAATTTTCTTATTAAATAAGTAATTTGAGCATTTTGAAAATATGAGTGTATTTTTGTATCTTCAAAAGGTTCATACACTAATAGATTTTGGTTAGAATGATAATAATTTGTTAAAGGCAAATGCTTAAAAAAATGATGCCAATCAAATAAAATCCATCTTTTGGATATTTTCCTCGATGCGGTAACTTGTGAAAAAATATTAATAGATCAGTACATAAAGAGAAAACAACCCCCAAAATTATCTTATTAAAAGGTGTTCTGTTTTTCTATTAAGTCACCCCCCCCCCTTTTTTTTTTTTTACATAATTTCTCATTAGACAAAAGTTTTTTGAATGATTTCTAAATTAATGGAATTGTTGTAAAACATGTTTAAAACTTATTTTTTTTCACAATAGTTAAAATATTCTAATAATAATTTGAATTAATACATAGTTTAGTTTAAGAATTTTCACACCAATCATTGAAAACATGTAAATAAGTTTCCGTGATTTTCAGTGTTCTTGCGGCATTTCTGCATATGAAAGTGTCTTTTAACAATTTCGTCTTATTTCAATTGTAGTGGGATGAAGTTATTTTAATATTTGAAAATTTCCCTTTAATCTAAGGAAGTTTATAATTTATGCTAATTACACATTATTCTATTTTACGATAAGAGATAAATTGGAATTTCTCAGACGAACAGCAATATAATTTTCTAGAGGTAAAAATGAAATTATCGTGTGATTGAAAACTAAAATGATATTAAGCTTTAGAATAAAATGAACTTTTTTTATTCGTGTGCACCTTATAATATAATTTTTTAATCAGAAAATCATTTTTATGTATATATTTCATTCATATACACTTTCAATAAAAAAATCTATTATAAATACTGTGATACACTTCTTTAATATCCATATACAGAGTCTGCCAAAAGTCTTAACCTGAACTCCTTATTATAAGAAATAAGATAGCATACTTGTCAAATGAATTCGGCAGTGCATGCAACTTTCTTATTTTACAAAAACAGTGTACAAGTACAATGTAATATTTTACAAGTACAATGCTTACATTTTACAAAGTAACTATGACGGATAAAGTATCCGAAGATATGTCATGGATTTCGTAGTTTTCTCCGAATACTCTGTAAAATCGGTTTAGGGTCCCTTAGAAATACCACCACAAAGTGCAATCCTTCCGACCTCTGCTTATATCCCTAACACAAATATTCGGATATCAGAAATCAGAAACACCATAAATAAGTTTTTTTTTTTTTTTTTTTTTTTTTTTTTTTTTTTTTTTACAAATGAAATTTATAGCAACAGCTCTTTTGCTAGTAAGGACTATTATATATGAATGGTAAAATTTTCCGATACAACTTAAACGTATAAACTATGAATTTTTAATGGAGTAGAAGAATACAGTGTAAAACTGTCTAGAGATGTGAAACATAATACCTCAGATATGACACAATCTCAGCAGCAAACAGCGTATAATGTTTGAAATACTTAGTTTTCAATCAAGAATGTGAAACGAAAATCATCATATCGCAATACCATAATTTAAGTAGTATTTTTATAAGTCTATTTAATGATGTATTTTAGTTTTTATATTTAAAATTACTTAATTTTTTTTCAATATCGTTAGCATATTTAATAAGATAATATTTCATGCAATGATTTTAAAGTATATAGAAGTGCAGTTTTACGGATTCCTTTGCGAATGATTTTGGAGAAAACCAGATATACCAAGTGAGATGAACAGGGGTATTACTGAAAATTAAATGAAATGTCCGAAACAATGTTTAAAAAAATGAAAGAGAAAATTAAATAGGGAGATTATAATTTTTATAAAGGTGATAATTTGATCATATTCTTATGCAATTTCTTAAACTATAATCAATATAATTATAGTTTTGTTGTTAAATATTGATACAATATACTTATATCTATAATAATAAGGAAAGAAGTTTGTGTGTGAGTTTGTGAGTGTGTCGATGGTATTCTAAAAAGACCGCTGCACGTAGAGCTACAAAATTTGGGGAAAACGTTCTTCTACATATGAAATTTTGCACCTCAAAGCCCGATTTTCGATATTTTGATTAGATTTTTTAAATTTAATATTTTATGAGCTTTTTAGCGCTTTTTTAAGTTTCGATTCGATTTTTCCACATTAGTGAAAAGAATACGGTTTTTTTCTTTTAACCTAATATAGTAAATTCTGTTTTCTTTTCAAAAAAGTTTATTCGGAATTCGTACAGCGATTTTTGAATTTTTAGCGAATTTTTTATGCGATTATTGAACAGCACTTAATGCAGCTTCATACCTATAAATGGGTTACCGTAGGGGGAGAGGCACAGTTCTGTCGCCAAATGCTGCCAACTTTGTCGCCAACTTGGCGATATATCGCCAAATTTCGCGACCAAAATTAGTCGACAAAAGTGATGTCAACTTGGCGATATCTCTAATATTTTTTTCAAATTCCCATAGACTTCCATTTAAACCAATAGGGATTACTTGTTTTCAGAAAATCAACAAATTGAGATATTTTAATGCAACAAAAACTAATATTAACTTAAGGTATTACATTAATTATATTTAAGGAAATCCAAGTAAATTAAATTAAAAATAAAAGTAACATGATACAATGCTGAGCATGTTTTCCCAAGCATAAAATTTAAGAGAGCCCGCAGGTCAAATGAATTAGATTTGAAACTTTTATCCAATTATAGTAAATTTTGACTTTTGTGATTTTTTAAATTTTTGTGATTTTTAATTCGATTTTTACTTTCCTTCGCGATCTGCTGAAATTTGGCATTCCATTTTTGACCTATAATACTGAAGTAATATTTGCCCTCATTTCAATAAAGTTTATTCGGATTTCATATAGCAATTTTCGAATTTTTCGGGAATTTTGTATGTGATTTTTAGTGTATTTTAGCGATTTCCTACCATTTTTCCACATTAGTGAAAGTAATCAACTTTCAAAAATCTTCGAACACAATATATTTTTTTTTTTCTCTTTTCGAAATTTGTGCAGCGATTAAAAATTTTTTCGCGATATCTTATTGTGATTTTCAGAGCTTTTTTACAATTCGTGCTGTTTTTTGACGTACCCGTGCAACGCCGGGTAAGTTAGCTAGTTAAAAATATTATTAGTTTCGAGTTTTAGTTAATGTTGTAAAATATAATATTTTGTTCCCTTTTAAAAGGAAGTATACATTTATTTATTTATTTTAAGGGTATTTACACTTTTCCGCTGGTGGTGCAAGACAGGATATTTTTTTACATTTATTATAAAAATGGCATATTTAAAATTATATTGTAATACAAAAAGGAAAGTAAAAATAAATAGGGAAAGTTACGTTAATCTATGTTTGAAGTTTTAAATTCAACAAGCAACTAATAACATGTGCTTTTAGCTCAAAGTTTTCTGCTCCTCCGCAATTAAAGTTCACATTTTGTCAAATGTTTATTCACCTTGAAGAATTATAAGTCTATACTGCAGAAAAAAATTCTTGAAACTCGCTTATGTGCTACTATTATTTTGTTTATAACAAAATTAATTAAAAAAATATCTTTAGATTATGATGTTTATTTTACTCAATAAGTTCTATTGCTCAAATATTAATAAAAATATTTTTAAAATTCATTTTTTTAAGTATTTTATAACAACGTGGTCAAAAAGTTTATATGTGATGCAATTTTTTTTTAAGTTACCTTTTAATTTTTTAGTCCAAAGAATAAATAAAAATGCTGTAGTTTGATATTTTTTTTATATTGTTGTACATTTTATACTGATTATACATATGTTTTAAGAATATTTCTGTTAGTCACTAAGATTTTTAACTTAAACAGAAAAAATACATAGACCGAACATCTTCAGTAAAATTGTTTTAGAACTATGGCCCACAACAGGTGAGTATTTGGAAGCCTTTCATGCCTTTTGCAGTCGAAAAAAATATTGTCTTTGTTTAAACACTTTATAATGTTTTGAAATCACCAAGAAATTCGTTTTTTTTCTACTATAAGTTTTCATATTTGACGTAGACATCATAATGAAACTTCAGATTTTAAAAATCATTTCTTTCTACTCCTCTCCCTCTCTCTCTCTCTCTCTGTATATATATATATATATATATATATATTTGCCAGTCTATTATTTGAAATAATGCATTTTTTGCGACATGTTGAGTTCTACCGACTGACGATTACGCATCCACCTGGCCGTTTAATTTCTTAAATTTTTATCATCATCCTGTATCTGTGTTCCATTTGTAGATCAATAGTTTATTGGTCCTCTGCTAATTGAATTTAATAGAGGATTTATTTAAATCGGCGCTTTATAATTTTCCTGTAACAATTTTGTGGCTTTTTTCATTTCTAAAATAGGAGTTTTGGTCACGTTAGTTTTTCTTCATATTAGGTATTCTATATATAAATGGAATATATGCAATCTTAACAGTAGATATATTGTCAAGTAATGTTATGAGAACTTGTCTGATGTCTTTTGATTTTAAAAGGAATTATATTTGTATATGAATGAGGACGTGAGTTTTAAAACTCTCCTTGTACAAAGTTTAAAAAGTCGAGTTTTCACTATCGATTTGTTATCATTTGTATACCTGCATTGAAAAACACTACGATCAGCTTAAAAAACTACTTTCACAGTGTATTTCTGGTATTGTAAAACTTTGATTTACAATGAAAACCAATGGACGCAGATGTAAGTTATTTAAATTACCAAAATTTATTTTCTGCATAAGGCGAGTTTTGAAATTCATATTCTCATATGTATAAGCTCATAAAAGTTCTACATTGAAATATTTATAACACTTATAATATATATATATATATATATATATATATATATATATATATATATATATTCGTAAGATTGTTATTTTACAATTATTTAAATCTTTTTTTCAAATGAATGAGCCAGAACGAGCCAGTTTCTTAAATGAGCCAGTAAAATTCTGACGCTACAATTTCCATCTTAAATAATAACATTAACGTAACTTACTGACCTTTCGGAAAATATTATATTAAATAAAATTCTGTTTTTTTTTTTTTTTTTTTTTTTTAATATGAGTAACATTTTTGGACTATCATCAAAAGCCAATTTTTGGATTATAAATTTTGATAAATTAGATATAACGCATATTGCGTATTTCGTATTAAATTTTCTTTTAAAAAAAACTTAGACATAAATATCCTGTTTTTTTTTTTTTTTTTTTTTTTTTTTTTTTTTTTTTTTTTTTTTTTTTTTTTCTAACTCGTCATAAAGGTTTATCTTTACCTTTAAAAGCTAATTTTTTCATTATGACACTAAAGTTGAAAAATATTTTTTTTTTCTATTATACTAATTACAACGAAACAAAACTACATTTCTGCATTACATTTAGAAAGGGAATAATAAAAATAACGTAACTCACTGCTATTTCGTAAAATATTATATTCCAGAAAAAAAAAAAAATCAGTTTTTCTTAACTATCTTTAAGAGCTCATTTTTGGATTATAAATTTTGATAAATTAGATATAATGCATATTGCGTATTTCGTATTATGTTTTCTTTAAAAAAAACTTAAAGACATAAATATCCTGCTTTTTTCTAACTCGACATGTCTTGTGTTTACCTTTAAAAGCTATTTTTTTCATTATGACACTAAAAATATTTTAAAGTCGAAAAATATTTTTTCGATTATATTAATGAGAACGTAACAAAACCACATTTCCGGATTACATTTTGACAGGGAAAATGTATTTTACACCTTACTGCTTTGTATTTTCCAGCATTTGGTCTTCTGAATACTGAGTATGAAAATTTCTATCGTTCAGATAAATAATTTTAAAGTAGGCAAATAGTCTTGGAGAGGAATTCTTCTTTAAAAAATATTTTTTTGTTAATCAAAATATGTAGTCAAGAAAAAGGAAAAATAATTAAATTTCGACAAATAAATAAAATATATGTTCTGCAATTAAGCAATATTGAAATCCCGAGGCTATTTACGAAGAGAAAAAAAAATACTTTTACATTTAGAGTAAGCTGTAACTTTTTGGATATGGCGTAGAAGAAAAAAATAAAAATTTAGAGCATATGAAAAGAAAAGAATAATGCAGAATTCTTTTATTTCAAGAATCTCTCAGTAAAACATCGTGATGTTTCATACAAATTAAACAATTTTTATATTCTGTACACTTGTATCTTAATAAAAAACTTTTCGTATTTAAATAGATATAGTGTTATGTAAAAAAAAAAATAATAAAAAAAATATTATAAAGAAAAATACAACACATTTTTAATCAGCAATAGCATCTTGTAATAAAAGAAATAATTCCTTTTAGAAAAACATTGCTACATTAAAAGAAGTCAGACGAAATATATAAGAACGTAAGTTTCTTAAGAGAAAGAATATTTTAATCTATGTTTTTTGAGTTAGACGTATTTTTAGTATTTTGGTCTTCATGAATGCATGAGTGAAATGCACTGTAAAATAAATTAACGATGTAAGTTCTATCAACAAACAACTTACACTAATCCTTTCAGATATGTATAATTTAAAACATATATCTATATTTAAATATGCACATATTTTAGAGTCCTAGTGTAATTAAATTAAAAAAAATAAAATTTCTTATAATTTATCACATGCCGGCAAACATTTATTTGTTATTTTTTTAGTGTAAGGATAAGGTAATTGAAAAATATAACAGATTCTATTTCCTATTTCTAAGTACGTTTTGTTATTTTATGCATGGAATACATTTTAAACAGATAACAGAAATACTTGCAAAAAGTGTAAAGTTCACGAGTTTGTCTCATTCCCCCTATATAATTTAAACTAAAAATCATTTCTTTAATTGCTTTCAGATAACATCATTTTCAAAAACTTGTTCAGTTTTTAAGTACATCACCAAATAAATATTATTTTTTACATTTCATGCAGTTATTCAATGACGAAAAAATGACATTTTTTTATTTATTTCAATATGAATTAGTGCTTTTAAAAGAAAGAGTGAGATATTGAATTTAAATTATATTTTTGAAGTTATACATTTATTTTAAAAGGTACATACTTGGAAAAAAATAATTACTTAAATGTTATACTTCACATTTGTTACGAAGGTCGTCTAGATATAGAGATATTATAAATCTTTGAATTTTAAAAACTAACAACTGTTTTTGAAATTGTATTTGAATTCTAGTGTGAAGTCTACTTTAGGACACCTATTAGAAGGCTTTTAGTCCAGCAATTTGGAAAATAAGCTCCATTATAATTTGAAACTGCTAAAGTTAAAGTCCAATATTTGCAAAATAGATTACAATACGGGTGGTAATTTAATCATACATCATGAACAGCTTAGAAAACAAGCTGAAATTTTCAAATGCATATTTAAGGTTTCTGACTCATGATATCTGTTTAAAATCGTATGTTAAAATTACTTTTATTTCGAAAAATAATGTCGAGGTATTTATAATTTCAAAAATAATTATAGATATAAATATGAATAGTAATTTTTAAATACTTTACAATGGATCCATTTCTAGAATCTCCAAATATGCGAACTCAACATTACCGCTTATTGAGACTCGTAGTTTTTGAGTTAGATCTAAATCCCTGACCTAATTGAAAACTCGTTTCCAAAGGAGAAGAGAAAGAGTTATAAATTAGATTGAAGCTTAGATTAGAAAAAGTGTTACCGCTTAAAGTGTTATAAGTAAAATGTATCTTATGGCACATAAGAGCCTTTTAAATAAAGTACTAATCCAGAGTTGCCACGCTTCAGGGAATTTCCAGACAAGGATATTCTTCGGTACCAGTATTTTCTTACAGAAAATCACTCCTTAAATGTCGCGAAATTTCGTGCGTTAAACCTAGATTTATTTTTCTATAAACAAATACTGATATTTCACTTGGAAAATTCCCTGAAGCGTGGCAAACCTGTAATCGTTTAATATTACATATATTCCAAGAGTGCATAAAAGGAAATAAATCAGAATGGTTTAATGTCTTGAGAATTATTTCATAAATTATTCATAAATTAAATTGTAATTTTATTTTATTTGCAATATATATTTCTCAATAATTACAAAAAGTATGCAGAATAATATAATAGAAGTATTCACTTTACAATAAATGAACTACAATGTCTGCACACATTGACACCAAATGACATTTGGAAGAGCATTAACTAATCTACTTGTCAAATGCTACTTGTAGGTTATGCAGACAGATACTAAGTGTGACAAATGTGAATGCGATTGATTATTGTTCTAAATTTGTAGTATGTTTCGTGCTGCGTGCAGAAGCTAGATTCAGAAATTGATGGATCAATGAACATGATCTGTGACATAGCTCGTACATCAGCTATGAGAAATGTAACATTATTTAGAATTTCACCGTTAAAATGCTCTAACATTCTGTTTGAAATAATATAAACTACAGCGATTTTCTTACTTTTATACAAAAACATATTAAATAACACTTTCAAACAAATAATTTTGAAATAAAGAGTGTAAAATTTGCTCTTAAGTTAAAAAAAAAATAATTGACGTAATGAGTTTTATTATTATATTTATAAATTTATTTTGTATTTAATTGATGCAATAGAGATTCCAATGCAGTTAACAGTGATAATAAAACAATTATTTCAACATCACTTATTTAAGTAAACCAAATTAGAAGTTCAAAGAATATTGTAACTTTTTTTTTTCGTCTCCTCACATTTAAATGAATTTAAGGAACGAAATTATAGCTAACATATTAATGTAATTTTCCCTTATATCATAAACATCAACAGTTTATTTCATATATAAAGTGTGGCATATCCGCTATACTTTTTAGATTGCATCTCAGAATAAAATGTGACATTTTAAATAATTGTTTTCGAATACTTTGATCATTTTTTAGAGAAAGCTGATATTTAATCGTGTAATTAGTTATTTAAATAAATCTAATCAAAATATAAGAAAAGTGAAATATATATATGTATATATATGTACATACTTATAATAATAAACTCGACATGTCTTTTGAAAATCAACATCACCAATTCTATCAAAACGTAGAAAGCACGTAAAAAATAACTAGAAACCACCACAAACGATAATACCAATGAAAAAACCAATAAAGAGAAAATGAGCGAGTGACAGGCGAAATTGATTATGAAACATGCTGTTGTGGGGTTTACTAGTATAACCCTTGCAACATTCCCTAAACATTCATGCATATACCGGGTGTCCTAAAAAGGACTGACTGATATTAAAATACAATAACTTGCAAACGGTGACAGATATTTAAAAAATTCTTGCAGGAGGATTATGCATAAGGTCAAAAGTTTTTTTTTATCTTTTACAGTGATTTTCGATTTTAGTTCGAATTACAAACAATAGATGGCGCTGTAAGCAATAGGCGCTAAATACAAGCTCGATTTTTTGGCCAATCCCGACTTCTTTCATGCGGAAAAAGGATATTAAAATGTACTGAGTGGGTCCCGAAGGACCAAAAATCGAGCCTGAATTTAGCGTCTATTGATCGCAGCGCCATCTATTGTTTGTAATTCGAACTAAAATCGAAAATCACTGTAAAGACAATTTTCATCTTATGCACAACCCTCCTGCAAGAATTTTTTAAATATCTGTTACCGTTTGCAAGTTATTGAATTTTAAAATCAGTCAGTCCTTTTTAGGATACCCTGTATATATATGTGTGTGTGTGTGCGTGTGTGTGATACAACAATATGTAATCCGCTTTTATTATTCCAACCGTAGGAAAAAAAGTTACATTTATTTCCTGTTTCTGTTCTTGAAAAATACTATTTATATTACTACTTTGAAATCCCAACCTTTATATCGCATTTATATAAATAGAAAAAGCTATTATTGCATCAAAATTATAAATATTCTCTTAGTAAATAATATATTTTTTTCAATAACTTTCTTTTGCAAAGTAAAAGTCGATTGGTGATTTTATTAATATTGTTCGTAAATATTATAGCATCTATATGTATTTCATTAGATTTATAAGTTTTTAATAAAAAATTTCTAAATAAGCAATTTTGAAACAATTAAAAGTGTGCAAGGGAAATGTGGTTAATATATTTTTTTTCATAATAAACGAAATATTCTCGTACTCCATAAATTATTATTATATAATAAAATTAAAATGTATGACAATGAAATATGATTAGTTTGAAATAAAATTTGTGATGTTCCTTGTTCCGATAGTTATTTTGCTAGTTTATTTATTTGATATATATGTTTATCCATGTTTATAAGTATACTTCTGCAAAAACGATAACGTGTAACTATGAAACATGTGTATATCCCGAAGGAATATTTATTTTCTTTAACTGGATCTACGTATATATATTCCGTTGTGATCCAAGAGATCATGAGATGGGATACCGTCAATCATACGCCCAGTCAGATTGACAGACATGAAACAAACTATTTTTTAACAATAGAGGAATTTTTAATGGTAATAATGATATATATTGTGTTAATAATAATGTCTATGGTTCCGATATTGTGATTAAGAGAAATCATAAAGACAGATGGTAGTAAGTCGATGAAGGTTTGTCCTCGTAGCACCAATTTTACGAAAAAAAATATCATATGTAAAAGTAAATTAAACTCGATGGCGTTTTATCAGATTTCTGTTAAAACGAAAAAAATAATACATCTTACACGATGATATTTAATAGAAATGAAATATGTATTTACACACGCACAAACGTAATATTTATTTACAGGGGTCTCATAAAGCAAACTGCATGCAAATAACTTGAATGCATGAATGCATAATATGAATAATATGAATGCATGCAATAATATGAATGCATGCAAATAACAGCATTCTAAACAACCAATAGCAACACTGACAAGTTAAAACGAACAAGTTTTGATGAAATTGCATATTTTATCTAATGCTTTTTTCGGGATTTTCAACGAAAGATAAATTGCAAATAGTGTTCTATGATTGGAGCTTGTGCGCCTCGTCTCTCTGTTACCATTGTTTTTTCACAATGCTTTTTTTGCATGTATATTAAGTCAAAGTTCTTCATGCTGCATGCACCGTTCCAGCATTATTTTTAATTTATCAGTACGCTAATCATTTTTCGATGAGAAAAATAATTGTTCCTATTCATAAATTTCGATTTTATTTCATTTTATCAGTAAGAATGCAGACTTCATTTATTTTTGTTTATCACAATCTTAATTAATTAACTTCACGTAACTAATCATCACATTTTATTTTGATTGATTAAATGGAGCAGCTACTAGGGGTTCATATATCTGAAAAAAAAATAAACGGTTTGGCGCTATAATCCTTAAGGGTCATGACTTAGAATGTCTGATTCAGTTTTATTGGGCATTGTTCCTGGGGGTGCTTTTAACTATATACCCCTGCCAGATAGTCAACGTAACGCAGAACTCCAATGTTTCGTTCCCAAGCACTTGGGCTCATTTTATATAGGCATATATTCGGACTTATAAAGAGTGTCCCAGAAGTAATGGGACAAACTTTAAGGGGAGGTAGGGGACATCACAAGGATTCAGATTTGCATGGCAACGCAGGGTCGGAAACGCTTTCTTGGCGCGGTAGTGACGATTCAAAACACAAGAAAGACAGGATACGAATAAGAGAAGAAAACATGTTTATTATCCTTAGTACATCAAAAAACTAAGAAGAAACTACAGTAAAGGGACAACGATCGTCATCAAAGTAGGTGTTCGAAATTACGACCACGGGCCGTGATGCATGGAAGCGCATCTACGGCGTATGGAAGATCTAATGTTCTCAAAAATACTGGGAGTACCTCGGATGTCCCTAGCCGCTGCCACGATGCGTGCAACAAGCTCCTCAACACTTCCCAGCATTGTCCCGGCATTTTTGCAGTACTGAGAATAATAAACATGTTTTCTCTCCCTGTTCGCGTCCTTTCTTTCTTGTGTTTTGTGTCGTCACTACCGCGACATGAAAGCGTTTCCGACCCTGGGTTGCTATGCAAATCTGAATCCTTGTGATGTCCCCCACCTCCCCTTAAAGTTTGTCCCATTACTTCTGTGACATCCTGTATATTGGATTCACATATCGGAAAAGATTTTTATGACCACGCTGTAAATATACATACACATATGCAGTACGATAAAATATATATATATACCGGGTGTCCCAAAAAGGACTGACTGATTTTAAAATTCAATAACTTGCAAACGGTGACAGATATTAAAAAAATTCTTGCAGGAGGGTTATGCATAAGGTCAAAAGTTTTATTACAGTGATTTTCAATTTTAGTTCGATTTACAAACAATAGATGGCGCTGTAAGCAATAGTCGCTAAATTCAGGCTCAATTTTTGGTACTTCGTGGCCCGGATAATACATTTCCATCTCCTTTTTCTGCATGGAACAAGATAAAGAACCAAAAATCGAGCCTGTATTTAGCGACTATTGCTTACAGCGCCATCTATTGTTTGTAAATCGAACTAAAATTGAAAATCACTGTAATAAAACTTTTGACCTTATGCATAACCCTCCTGCAAGAATTTTTTTAATATCTGTCACCGTTTGCAAGTTATTGAATTTTAAAATCAGTCAGTCCTTTTTGGGACACCCGGTATATACCGGGTGTCCCAAAAATGACTGACTGATTTTAAAGTTCAATAACTTGTAAACGGTGACAGATATTTAAAAAATTCTTGCAGGAGGGTTATGCATAAGGTCAAAAGTTTTTTTACAGTGATTTTCAATTTTAGTTCGAATTACAAACAATAGATGGCGTTGCAAGCAATAGTCGCTAAATACAGGCTCGATTTTTGGTCCTTTATCTTGTTCCAGGCGGAAAAAGGAGATGAAAATGTATTATCCGGGCCACGAAGTACCAAAAATCGAGCCTGAATTTAGTGTCTATTGATCGCAGCGCCATCTATTGTTTGTCATTCGAACTAAAATTGAAAATCACTGTAAAAAAACTTTTGACCTTATGCATAACCCTCCTGCAAGAATTTTTTAAATATCTGTCACCGTTTACAAGTTATTGAATTTTAAAATCAGTCAGTCCTTTTTGGGACACCCGGTGTATATCTTGTCAATATATGATCCACTAGTGACGGTACCGTTCAAGAGAAACGGATGCCAAACGTGCTCAAGAACTGCATAAAGAACAATATTCGATTTATTTTTGTTGCAGTGAAATTTCTTTGAAAATTTAAATATCGAATTTATCTTATCGCAAATTTTCCTTCACGGTAGGAAACTATAAAGTACATTAAAAATAATTTTATCTGTACAAATAGCGACATAAAACAAACTCAGAAATGTCAATTTCTTAATCCGCGTGTGCTGCTAGTTCAAATATGTGATTTTTACCACCTATTTGATTTTCTGTTGTCGACGGGAACTCCCGAATACACTTCATCCGTTTTATATCCGTTTCCTGGGAATATTTAAAATTATAGTTATGCTTGACACATCTGTGTCATGGACTGTGTCGGGAATGAGAAATGCTAATAAACATACGATTCTGCATTGTCTTTATTTACGTCTACATCTTGATTTTTTTATGGCCATAGCCTGCGACATGTTAGCCGCTGTGAATGTAAAAAATGTCAACTTTTGTAATCCGATTAGGAGAGTTTTTATTATTATTATTATTATTGCTTGTGTGCACTGCTTTCATTTGAGTTTCCTTATGTCACTTTACATTTAAACAGCTAAAATTAAAGCTATTTATGGTTTTTCACCATAAATGTCATTTTATGTTGAAAGAAATTGGGTATTTTAAGGGAACCGGGAAAGCACAATTCAACTAAAAATTTGATTTTTACTTTTTTATATCATTAAATTGCTTAAACTTTTATCTTTCCAATGATGTGTCACGCATGTTCATATATATATAAAAATACGTGTTGAAATTAATCATTCTTTTTAAGAGTACTTCATAGCTTAATGGATATTTAAATCTTTAATTGACTTTTTCTGAAAACTTGGATTTTTCATGTTTATGTTCTTTTTTTCAATATCTATGAAACTTAAGAACTCAGATTTTTATTTAATGCTTATATAATGATATATTGTATACTTTAACAGAGGGATTTATTGATTTGTTGAGAATTATTTATTTTAGTTCAGTGAAAGTTTACCAAAAATGCTAATTTAAAAATGACTTTCAATAAATAATTAACAATTAATTTTAAGTTTCACATAAAAAGAAAAAGGCTGTTAAAATACATAAATCATGTTATTTTAACTACTCTAAAAAATCTAGACCTCTACCTTTCACCACTTCTGAGAAAAAGGTACATAAATTTGGTGAATTTAACTTGGCGGAAATAGGGCTTTCCTTGTCCCCTTAATTGACTGATTGAATTTCGTTCGAAGTTTTCGAAATTTTGTCACTGTAACAATAATTGTGACACCTAGATTGTTTTGCTTTACATCTTTTTCGACACAATGCCAACAAGTAACCAACTTTTAAATAGTCATTTAAACCTTTAATGGTGCCTTTACTACAGACATATACTTCTAATTGTTTTTTAAGCACCTTTTATATTTATTTACCTATTACCACCTATTTATCTGTTGTAAATTATGTAATTCAACTTTTGATGAATATAAGAGATGTATGAAAAACATTTTGTGTTTATAAGGAATATTCATTCATATTTTTTCCAAAATATTTACGAAATGAATATTGCCATGCAGACTACAGATTAATATCAATCACGAATTTAATTAAATTCTTTCTTTTCTAAATTTATTTTTCAAAAAATCATTTTGAGAAATAAATTTCAAAAATAAAGAATTTAATTAAATCCGATATTATTATTGAAGCTGCATTTAACATGTCAATATTCATTTCGTAAATATTTTTGAAAAAATACGAATGAATATTCCTTAGAAACAAACAATTTCTTTGATAAATATATAATAAACGTACAGAGTTAAATTACATAACGTGTAATTCAAGGGAATCTCTCGAGAGCGTCACTTATTTTAATCAAACTAGAAAGAGCCTCTGCTAATATTGATCTAGTAAACAAGTTAATTAAACAAATAACTTTGTTTTCCGGCTGACTGTTATTATTTAGAAAGTGTACGAGGAATGGGATGAAGTTATTATTCATTAATTTCTTATTTTAAAACTTTCATTTTCAAGAATGGAAATTGCATTTTCTTATAAAGATTAAAGAAATCAGAACTCGAAAATATTTATATAAACTTCTTCACGCAATCATTCTATTTTGTTTTTGATTTCTTTACTTTATTTATCCGATTGTTTATAAATGATGCCGAAAATCGTTATTCTACATTTGTCAAAGATAACAGTTAGATAATAGTTACATTTTAGATTTTAAGAGAAATTAAAAACAAAATCGACAAGGTCTATAGGTTCTTGTAGTGTACGTTACATAGCTGATAACAGCTATGCTTTTTGGCCACCGGTATTTTCGAAAAGTTTTATTCGCCTTATTCATTAATGAGATATATCCGATTAAATAAGTCACATTTTCCGTTCTGAAAAACTGGTACCCAAATACCATAGCTCGAAGTAGCTGGAGTCGTTCGGTAGCTTCATCGCTCCGCTTTTCGGTGTCTTTAATTTATATGATTTCCCTTTTAAATTTGTCCGGTTTCAATTTTTGATTTTTGATTTTTTTTTTCCAAACCTGTATTTTGCTAGAGTGTCTTTTACTCGGGACGTAGCTGGTATCCATGAAACTTTCTTTCGCAAAATAGTCGAAATAAGCGGAAGTATAAAGGGCTGCGGACGAAGAGAGGCCGCTCGCCACGGCGGTTGACACACCCGCAAACCCCCACTCGCCTACATGGTCCGCTGCGGTTTTACCCTAGAAGAATTTCGCGGTCGAACCGCCGAGGCGAGTCCGCAGCCCTATATTCTTAAACTTAGTCCCACTCTTTTTGCGGAAGCAAGATTCGTAGGTCCCCGGCCACGTCCCGAGTATAAAACACTATAGCGGAAGCCAGGTTAAAAAAATCAAAAATTGAAACCGGACAAATTTAAAAAGGAAATTACACAAATTAAAGACACCGCAAAGCGGGAAGGCAGGGCTTGGGGCGATGAAGCTACCGGACGACCCCTGCTTCTTCTAGCTTATTATTAGATAATAACATAATTGATCAAACCGCCGCGGCGAGCGGCCCATTTTCGTCCGCAGCCCTTTATTCTTCTACACTATACCGACTCTTTTGCGGAAGCAAATTTCATAGGTCCCCAGCCACGTCCCGAATATAAGAGACACTAGCGGAAGCAAGGTTGAAAAAAATCAAAAATTGAAACCGGACAAATTTAAAAGGGATATTACACAAATTAAAGACACCGAAAACAGAGAAGGGTTTGCCAGGGACCCTGAAACTACCGACCGACTCCTGCCACTTCGAACTTATGCCACCACTTGTGATTATACCATAACGATACCATAGTGAAATATCTATGTGATTTACACAACAAGTACTCATGGAATTAGCTTATAGTATTGAAGAAAACCATTTGATGCCTTAAATACCTGGACTATAATATATAAACTCAATCTTCTTCCGTCTTCGCACATTTTCCATTATTAAGGGAAATTTCTTATATTTTACATGTTTATCTATCATTGAAGTGTTATTTTCTCTTCATTTATTTATCTTTTAATATCTTATGTATAATTTTTGGTTTATTTTGCAAATGTTTTGATGTGTTATAAAGAGTTGGATTTTGTCATTTAGGTCTAATGCTTATAAAATAAGGTGAAATAACATATCTAAACTATGAATTAAACCTACAAGCTCCTCTGATGAATCTGTAGGTTATTCATAGTTACTTGTTATACAATTTTGGTTTCCACACTTCATATTTTGTTCACCTTTTATGTTCATGGCATTTAATAATTTGATGTTCCTAATTAAAATTCATAATGTTTGAATCATGTCTTAAAACTCAATTTGTAATTTATATATTTAATACAGATGGTAATTTGTAAATTCTAGTGGTTATATACATAACAATAAATTTTTCAATAACATTGTGTGTTAAATTTCACAGTATTAGATAAATAAAAATAAAGTAGACGAAGTTATCGGTATGAAGAATAATATCGTCATTTATACATCTCATACTGTTAAGTTTCTCATACTGATCATATATTTTGTTTTGTACAGATCTTTATAAACTTTATCTGTGAAATAATGAACTCAATTGTCTAAATAATTATATATTGTAAGTGTAAGTTCTTTCAATAAAATTTTATAGTAAGAGAATTCGTATCTATGATTTTATTTTAAAAAAGCCCATCGCCAAGATAGTTTGAGGAACCATACTTAATAAAAAATAGTTTTAGTTTATATAACTGATATTGTGTATTAGTGCGGTATCTTATATTTGACAGGTAATGTTTTTAGTGATATCTTAATTAAAACTTTAAGGGTATTTTTTGTAAATGTAAATGCAAGTGTAATTTTCGTATGTTTATGTTTTTTAAATTTTTTCCTCATAAAAATATATATTTTACCAATCAAATATTAATTTAATAATACAGTTTATATCTCTCCTAAAATATAAATTAATAATTATATAATAATTAAAAATACCGAAAAATAAATAAATAGTGTGAACTGAAATTATTTCAATGATAATTGATTTTCAGTAAATTCTTATATGTGATACAAGGACTCGATTATTTTCCTTAGAATTTTTTTTATTGAGATGACTATCTCTAATATAGCTTGATGAACTATATTGAAAACAGAAATGTTTCTTTCATAAAAACGAAATTATTAATTATACAGGGTCGTTGACATTTTCCAGAATAAATCAGACTTCATGTTTAGCAATATTTTTAATTGTATGTCTTTCTGTCTACTAATATTTAAAAGAAAAATGTCATTAAATCTAAATCTTATAATATTTCATATTACGAAATGAATAATATTAAGTATCAAGAAATCAATTTATTACTTTAGGAGATTCTCTGTCAATATCATTTGCGAATTACTAATTTATAAAACACCTCATAATCACTTTACCTTAGTAATAATATTTCTTAATTATGTATTAGTGTTTTTCATAATTCTAAGGGTATTTTTTTATCACAAATTTAAACCTGAACTTCGAAGTTTTTCTTTCAAGAACAAATATGCCTACACTAAATATAGCTAAAATCAAAGAGTGATTTATGTATATTTAATTTTATGAAATTATTTCCTTCACAAATATTATTTGTTTTACTAAACACATATTTCATTATTTATGCTATCTTCTACTACTATTGTATGCTAATATCCTTATTTCGAGTAATTGAAATGAGGTTTTGTGTTGATTTTGAAGACTGTCTGAATATATATATCTTTTAAATTAAGTTTTAAAAATTAAGAAGTTAACAGTAAAAATTATACAGCATAGTAGATTCTGTTTATGCTACTGAAGAAAGAATTTTCATAATACATGGTGATTCAAAATGAATGGAAAAAAATAAAACATACCTGTGACTGGTGTAACGGGTTTATATTTAAAATACACATTTAACGTGAAACTATAACTATACACGTTTCTAAATGTATTCGACATGTATACCCCCCCCCCCGTGACACGCATAATTTCTGTCCGGTAATACAATTCCTGCCACACTTTTGCTGGCATCAGCTGTATTATTGATTCCAACACGCCACTTATACCCTGCTTTAACTGTTGTATAACCTGAGTAAGAAGGGCACGTTGTTGCGCGATAGTGTAATGATGAGGTGTTTCCTTAAAATATTTTGTCTGTAAATGTCTCTGAAAAACGACAACCGATGAATTTTTTGCATATTCTAACACACAGTAAGCATATCTTGCGGGAATGCCGACATTATGAATAACACAACAGTTCTAGTGACGATTTCGATAATAACAAACTTTTCATTTTTGCCTGGAAAAACTTGTATAGTTGTACTTTCACGCGATATTTTTTATTTTCTAATTAAATCCATTAAATAAATTTAAAGTTGTTTGATTTTTTATACAATTCATTTTGAATCACACAACACATCTGTATCATTTATTAGAAACAACAGAAACATACACAAGTAAATATTTTATATAGAAATGCATGCTCTACTTACTGATTTATCTACTGAAGTGATAGAAATAACTTACCCTAAAAGAAAAGAAATTGGATAATTATTATTTACAAATTGTTTAACATTGAGAACAAAATTTAATATCAATAAATGCATATTCTAATAAATTAAAATATAGTCACTTTAAAATCTTGTACATTTTCACATAACTGACAGATTTTAATATTTTTTTCTACACTGGCGTGCAAAAGTCTTTGGTAAAACAAAGTAAATTTAATTTAATTCCAAAACAAATATAAATAATTATTTTAAAAATTCCTAAATTTGAATTTTGTATAACAATATCTCAAAGCAGAATTTAGAATTTAGTACACACAAAGTCTTATATCAATTAGAAACTTCACATATCTTGTATCAATCGAATAACAATATTCATGCATGGAATATTTTGACTTTTTGTTTCTTCATATCAATTGTGGTGTGAATATTGAGATATTTAGTTAAGTATACTAATTGTATAATGATTACTTAATATTAATTTATGTTTTGGAATTGAAATATTCGATCGATTTTGAGATTAATAAATATTTCTCTCTATTGCAGGTAATATAGATTTCTTGTAAATGACTTTTTAAAAATATGAAGAAAAATGTAAATATTAAATCGGAGTGTGTAACAAAATTGAAATTCCGATTTAAGAATTGTATCCCCACACGGAAATTGAAAAAATTAAGTATCATCTAAACAAAGTGTACACATAAACTCGAATGAATAAATTAAGCAGAATTTCAGCTAGAAAACTATGTGGACAGACGAAATAAGTAAGACAAACACATTGTGATTATGAGTAAACGAAATAGAAAAAGAGTTCCATCTACTGTAATTAAAGAGATTTTGAATAAAATAGAAAAACCCCAATACTCGTAGATACAATTAATAGGCGTATAGTTAAAACTGCGTACTGTAGGTTTGACTGGTTCCAAAGCTTATCAAAAATATTTGGTATGACGTATAAATAAAACTGGCACAGACAGTCCGTTATATTATTTTATGCCACTAAACCATATCCAACGACATTAACTACAGTGGGTTAAAATCATTGATCTTGCATACTGAGTGAATGGGAAAAAGTGTTTTATACTGTTGAGTTCATTTTTGAATTGTTTAGAACCAAAAGAAGGAAATATGTCGATAAATAATCAGAGAGCGTCTATGCGAATATTTTTGAAACAAAACAGGGAGGCTATAATGTTATGATTTGGGGAGGTTTTGGAGGAGGAAATGTTGGAGATTTGGTAGAAGTGAAAAAAAAAATGGATGCGAAAATTTATCACGGTATTTAAGTACTTCATGCAGCTCCACCTAGTATACGAAATGTTGGCAGAAGTTAGCTGTTCAGCAAGTCAATAACTCAAAACACAATTATTTTAAAATTATTTGAAAGGAAGAAGAAGTAAAAACTTTCAAAATAATCATACAGTCTCCGCAATTGCCTGATTTTAATTTTACTGAGAAATTGCGGGATGAAATGAAGATGGCAGATACCTGGAAAAACATAATACACGAAACACTAGAAAAAAAATGTTGTAACCAATTCAAAAATTAAGCAAAGCTGGAATACGCGCTAAAAGAGACCACATCCACGAAAGCAAAATATGAGTAGAATTAAATTTTTATGATAAATATTTAAAATGTGCACATATATTTTGTTATTACATGATCTATTACGCCGTTCTATATTAAATTCATTAGTATTTCACTATACTTTGTTTTATATTGTTAATATATTTTTGTGGGGATCATTCTGCCTTTCATTGCGTTATAATTTTGCTTCCAATGATTTCATTAACATTTGTTTAAAAAGATTCTATATATGACACAATTTCCATTTTTCCTACATTTTTATATACTTCCTTGCAATGCCAAATAGTTTATTTAAAACTACATTATTGGCGACATACCAGTTTTTTATCCCAATCATAATTGTGGACATTGTGTATCGAAAATCAGTGCCAATTATTTAGAAAAGAAATTTTTTCTGTGTCTGATTTGAATATACTATTTCTGATTAAAATAAAACCTTTGTCCTATTGCATTTATATTAATGTAATATTTACTCAAACTTTTTCAGTAAATATAATTGCATATAATTTACATTTTTAACATTCATACTTTTCAGGATTTATTCTATTTTTAAATTTAATATTAACATTATTTTAAATGTTAATAAAAAATAATATTTATGTAAAATTTGAAAGCTTATAAAAATGCCATATTTTTAAGAATAAAGGATATCTTTATCTGAATTTATAGTGAATATTAAAATTGTATATAGTAAGTTTTGTACTTGATGTTTTATTAAATAACTTTTCACAATAATATCTAATGTAGTCCATATAAAGTATCCATTCGTAGAACATCGGAGCATAATATACGTACTTGTTAGTACCCATAATATTGTGTGTATCACATGAAAAACCTCCATCAACAGCTAAATAAATGCAATTCTACTATGAGTCAATTTGTATAAAAAAAAAAGCATGCGTCAGGATCTAAACTCATTGATGTTCACGACATTCAAGATGCAATTAATCACTTTAATTTCGCTACCATGTGTCATTAAAAACCTAAATAAATTTGAATCATTTTCATTTTTGGCCCTTATAGAAGATTTTACATTATAATTCATACCTTGCAGTTTACTATATGCGTGGTATACCTGAGAACGTCATAATTCTTAAATCCTTCAAATGATAAGATAAACTCATGAAAGTTAAATTAAGTAGGTGTATTCTGAGTGTTCAGCTAGGTGCTGTTTGGTATTATACACCGAATAAATCAGTGATGAATAAATCGGACATTTACCAATATGTTTTATTGCTACTTTTTTACTTTTAACTTTTCCATTTTCTTATACTTTCACTTGAAACACTGGGTGGTTTACGCTGTAAATTTAGTCAACTTGAGAACTATTTAAATAATTTAAATATGGATATGACATGTAATAATTGTAAGTATATATACATATAAATGGAATAAATAAAGTTGATAGCGCCAGAACTTAAAATTTCAATTCATACTTGTTTCAGTAGTACTCAGCGGACCGTCCTCAGTTCAAAGAATAATCGAAATTTGCTCAAATATACAGGAGAGAAACGGATTCAAGTGAAATATTTATTATCCCATAAGAAAAGGAGAGATTTCGGGCAACAGTCAATAGGGAAATATAATAGGGAATGGAAACAAAATTGTGAAAAATGATGGAAGTAATAAAAAAAATGGATTTTAATATAATATTTCCAACAATCTGTTAATGAGGAAATAGCGAATTCACAATTAAGGATGTTAGCATATTTTTATTCATATGAAATGCTTTATGAAATTTAAATTCAGGCTTACAAGTGCGTTTTCAAATCATTTTAACCGAATTGAAGTTTATAAAGATCATTGCAGGTAGATGAACACTATTTTTCAGCAATATTTTGCAACTGAAGATTTATTAGGTTTCCAGTTTTTGAATATATTGTTGATGCTCTTTAAAGAGAATAATTATACGTTCTTTAATATTTTTTACTATTTATAAAATATTACACC
The DNA here is from genome assembly GCA_963932465.1 of Maratus speciosus. Classification (NCBI taxonomy): domain Eukaryota; kingdom Metazoa; phylum Arthropoda; class Arachnida; order Araneae; family Salticidae; genus Maratus; species Maratus speciosus. The sequence continues at coordinate 535,181,010 of OZ010786.1, read as the reverse complement.
AGGTACCATCTGAATAATCAAATGAAGTATAATTTTACTAAACATTTTTCTGTTTCATCTATATATTTTCAAATTTATTTATAATTACACTAAATCATTTCTAATTATCCAATTATAAAGATAAATCTGTTTAAAGCTTTGAAAATCCACATTCATTAACATGAAAGTAGTTTGAAATTGTGTCTAGCTGCGAAACAACGTAGCTTGTCTATTGCTACGATTTTTTTTTTCATTTAGGAAAATCCAATAACACATTTAATTTACAAATACTAATGAAGAGTTTCTCACAATTTGAAAAATTTTAATGCCAAATCATAAAAAAATAAAAAAAAAAATAATTAACACTTTTTTGATTAAAACGCATAAAACTTGGGTATATTGTCCAGGAACTCATAATGGATTTTTTATTTAAACTCTTATATAAGTTTCAGGAAATAATATATTTCGCTATTCATCAAGATAAATAACATAAAGAAAAAGCTGTTTGCATTTTATTTATCAATTTTAAGTTTAATGATATAGGCGTGTCATTGTGTAACGACTGCTAGTTCTAAAAGCTTGTTAGATTATGTGTAGATTCTTGAATTAATTATTCATTTTTATTTCTGTTTATCTCTTTTTATAACTTCAGGGTTTTTACATCAAATGATTTATTTTTACGATACAGTTGCAGGGTGATAAAAAGAATGCAGTTTTCTTTTCTTTCGAAGGTAAATTACATCGTCTGTTTATTTTGCTTTCGAAAACTAGATAATTCACGTAAGAATATATACTTAACATTTATATACAGGGTGTGTTCACAAAGTTTCATGACAGGTCTGAGAATACAAAATTTATTAAACATTTTTGCACAGTGAGCTGAAATTCTTCGAAATATGACGCTTGGGCATCAACACGCCGCTGCTAGCGTTTTTTCATTGTTCATAGGCTCCCAAGAAGTCTTCGCGCAAAAGATTGTTAAGGTACCTCATCGAAGCTGAGTGGATCACTCGAATCGTGTCGAATAGCTTCCCTTTCTGGTCTCTGTTGGTCCGAGGGAATAAACAAAATGTCGCTGGAAGCGAATTTGGGGCTGTAGGGCCCTGAATGTCTGAAATGACGCGCCGCGTCAGCTTATTTTTACGCTGAAGTGCTCCATTATTTGGAGGGTCGAATCCGGCGCGTCCGCCCAGACATCAAATACGTTTGTAGACCACGACAATGCGTCCTCTCACAAGTCGCTCGCCGCCGCCAAAGTTTTGGCTTAGTTTAACGTGGCAATACTGCCGCTATCCCCCTAAATACCCAACCTCTGTCCCAGTGACTTTTTTGTTTCCCCGGATAAAGAAAGTCCTGAAAGTGAAGAAATTCGACACGATTCATGCGATCCAGGGAGCTTCAATGAGGTCCCTTAACAACCTTCCGGGCGAAGACCTCCAGAGAGCCAATGGAAAACGGAAAAAAAAAAATCCTGGCAGCGACGTGTTGATGCTCAAGGGTCATATTTCGAAGAACTTTAATTCGCTGTACAAAAATGCTCAGTACATTTTGTATTCTTGAAACATTGTAAACACACCATGTATATCTATGGATCCGCACGTAAATGCATACATTACATATATCTACCCTATATATATAAAATCCTAATGAAACGAATATATGAAACGACTGATTAAACAACTGATTATGTTTCACGGCGATTTCTCCTAAAATACGGAATACTTTGCGATGGAATCCGTATTGATTCACCGATCCCAAAACTGGTATTAGAATTTTTAAATTCGAATTAATTTTCGAAATATTATTTTTTTTTCTAATTTTATATACTTTTTTCTAATGATGGCAACTCAAATTTTAATCATAACATATATATATTTTTTTTTCATATTTTAGAAAATGTTGTATTATTTTAAACTAATCTGGCGACCAGTTTGGCATCTCTTAAATATATGCTAAGAAATGTATCAAGTTACTTTTATTCATAAATTCAATTTGTATTTCATTATAATTTTATTTAATACAAAACTTTCATTTAAAACTAAAATATTTGAAATAAATAGCTTTCACCTCTTTCTTTTTTTTAAACGAAACGAAAAGAACAATATAAGGCACAGATGTTACATACGCAACGCTGAACCTAATTGGCGCCAAAACGGCGTTATTTTGCCTGACATGGTAACCCGGCTATTGTTGCTTATTTATTAATAAATGTTTATTTGAATTCATTTTCTTTTTATTTATAAAAAATGCTGTAAATTGTTTTGTTCTACAGTTATTAATTAAACTTTTGTTTGTTTATTGTTATTTCATTTAAAAAATTAACAGAAAATAATTTAAAAATATATATGTAACTGGTATTCGAAAGCGAGGCTTTCGCGAACTTGTCGTAAAAAATGCGCGCCAAACCCGGTGCGTATATGACAATACAACAAATCATGACATTTAATTCCAACTTTAAAGCAATGCTTTAATGGTACCACTTCTCCCGTCGAGCAATTTCGCCGAATTGTATAAATAGCCAAATCACTCGCCAAATTATACAAATTGACATAATTTTTTATTTTAAATAACGAAAGAACAAATAAATTTGGTACTTCTTAGTTATCCCGTCGATCAAATTACTGTCGCCAAATTGTAAGATTAAATGCCAATAATGGTTGCCATTAATTAATTAATTTTAACATTAAATGCCAATAATGGTCAATAAAACCATTAATTCGACGTTTTATTTCTATTTTTATTAATGTTTTACTAAGGCACAGATATCATGCGATTTCTTTCTGACGCCAGTGTAATATACGCAATGGGTAATTAACTGGCGCCAAAGTATCCTATTTTGCTTGATATGGTAATCCGGATGTTGTTATTTATGCTGTTGATGTTTTCGCCAAATTGGCGACGAAAAAAAATTCCGGCCAATACGGTGTGTATATGACATATGTGCCTTATTAAAACATTAATATTAGCAATTCTGTGCCTTTACTAATTTATTTGTTTTTTCGTTTTTTAAAATAAAAATTATGTCAATGTGTATAATGTCAATGTGTATTTATATAATTTAGCGAAATTGGTCGACGGGATAACTAAGAAGTACTATAAATTTGTATAACATTAATAAAAATACAAATAAAACGTCGAAATAAAAATCACTTGATGGCGTAAACACGTGTAACTTCCTTAAACTCAAGTGAATATGACATTTACGATCAACCATTATTGGCATTTAATCTTATAGTTTGGCGATAGATTTTAGATATAACCGGCAAAGATTGTGAATCAAACTTGAAAACAACCATTGGATGTCTTAACAGCAACTGATTCTGATGTAAATTTTTGCAATCAAAGGGAATTGAATGGAAGCCCATTTACAGGGAGATCGCTACAGGTTTTTTCAGTATAATTCAATCTCCTCTAATCTTTTTAAAAGCGATCAGATTAGCGTGCTTTTAGATTCTGCAGTGTCTGAACGGGGGTTGGCAAGCATAGCTTGCAGGGGGCAGAGCCCCCTAGTATACTTATATTCTCATAATATATATACATATCCATATTAGTGCGTGTGAAAATGAAATAACAAAAAATTCCCAAATTCTTACCTATAGCTATGCGTTGTACCTTACATTATTTTAAGACGCATATAAGATTTTTTTTCTTATTTATGCTTTAAACATGAAATTTGAAAAAAAAAAATCCTATTAATCCTAAAAAAAATGAAAACAATGAAGGTAAATATTTCAAATGAAAATCAAATTTCAAATTTCAAAGTAATTGAGGTCGGTGACTCACGATAAATATTCCATCTTGTGCTGCGTTTGTAGCCTTGCCAACATATAATAGTGAGAAATTTTCCGAGCTAGGTATCGTTCCAAGTGGTTTAGTCAGTAGAACGTCAGTGCGCTATACTGATGGCCCGGGTTCGAGTCCCGGCTTGGAATCTTTTTCACTATGTTGACCTTTGCGCCTTTTAAGCAATTACTTTGAAATTTGAAATTTGATTTTCATTTGAAATATTGTATGCAAGGCGAATTTTTCTCTTTGGAAAAATTTCAATGTGTTAATATAATTTTTCTATCGATGCTGGATTTAATTATGTTTCGTGCTTGTCCCAGGTCGGTGACTCACGATAAATATTCCATCTTGTGCTGCGTTTGTAGCCTTGCCAACATATAATAGTGAGAAATTTTCCGAGCTAGGTATCGTTCCAAGTGGTTTAGTCAGTAGAACGTCAGTGCGCTATACTGATGGCCCGGGTTCGAGTCCCGGCTTGGAATCTTTTTCACTATGTTGGCCTTTGCGCCTTTTAAGCAATTACTTTGAACTTTGAAATTTGATTTTCATTTGAAATAATGTATGCAAGGCGAATGTTTCTCTCTGGAAAAAATTCCATGTGTTAATATAATGGAGGTAAAATTTGAGAGAGATTTTAATAAAATATGCTATTACATTATTTTAGATTTTACTTTTTGGTATTTTCCTAAAGTAGATACATCGCATGATTGATTGGTTGGTTGGTTGAGTATGTACACAACCGCCATCTATTTCACACTGTGCTTAACACTCCAGGTCTTCGGTTTTAAGTGAATCTGCCCCACCATCCACCCCTTAGTTTTTATCTAACTTGGCACATCTTGTCCAGCACTTCAGACAGAATATGTATACCTGCACATATATAGGGAATAAATTAGTATTCTGCGTGTTAATAATCGAAATAGGCAAGGTTCATCATAATAATTGTGACAAATCAGGTATCTATCCTTTTTAATTTGCTACAATGAAATTATTACTTTACATTTTCCCTTTTTAAATCATATGCAACAACATAATTATCTTTTAGAGAGTAATAAATTTATCTCAAAAACATTTCTCATGAAATATTATATAAATCAGAGTTTACAAAAATTGTTTACACAAATTACATAAAGATGATTTTGCATGTAAATGTATTAATTTCGTGACTGATTATTTTTTTGTGTGTTTCCTGTGAAAATTTGTTTGTTTTGTCGGAAATAAAAGAGGTATCAAACACCTCTTGTTAATATTTTAATTTATATTTTTCTTCTTACAACAAGTTTAAATGCTTATGGTTGATTGTGTATTTTTAAAATATCAAAATATATTAATCGATGTACATTTTTACTTAATTTTTATATAAAACATAAGTCGTATATATCCAAAGTCATTTAAATAGATTTTTAGAATAAAAATATAATACCAAACAAAATAACATCTTCTTCTAAGAGTCGAGATTGCTTTCTAGTTTGGTTGAAATTTCTACTTTTTTTTCCTCCTCAAAATAACTCATATGAATTTCAAATTAATTTCTAAGGAATCTCCAGCAAGACATATTAGAATATAAGATGTTTAAAAATAAGGCGGTGCAGAAGTAAGGAATTTGTTGCATTATTAAATAATGTTCCAAATTCGAAAACTAAAGATAACATATATTGTAAATACAATATATGCTATTAATGTAAATTGAAAAAAAAAACCCAAATAAAAAGCTTTTTTCTTAGGCAAAATGTATTGTATTGTTTTTAACTTTATTGATAGTCTATCATATTAAAAAAAAAAAAAAACTAGCTTTATGAAAAATTAATAGAGACGTCACATTCTTATTTAAGGGGTCTCAGGAATCTTAAAATTGAAAAAAATGAAAAAAAAAGACATTTTTAAACATTTGGTATCTCAAAATGTATATAATTTAAAAACACAATTTTTATTGGGATTAAAAGATGTTAGTATATAGTTTTATTTCATTAATTAAAAAAATTGCAAGATACAGAGGTATTATTTCTAGGGTGCTCCAAAATGTCAGACATTTTTCGAAAAGAAAATTGGTACAACAGCTTACGCGCATGATTACAAAATACATTTTGCAACTAGAATAAATTTCTGTGCCTACATATACTTCAGGTTACAATAAATACTTTGAACCTAAATAAATTTGTATTTAAAGCATTTTTATATTTTTAATATTTTTAATGTAAAGTTCTATGTAGCTAATACAAAATATTGAAATTTTCAACAGTATAATCACATAAAAATATTTGTTTTCAAACAATTAAAATGAAATTTTAGGTTCAGTTTATACAGACTCACATGAAACAAATGTTTTGAAAATTTCATGAAAAAATATTCAGAAGTTTTTGAGATAATCGCGCGTTATACCAAAAAACGTCATTTCGAGAAAAATGACTTGGAAATTTCGTAAACGCTGCTTTAGCTAGTGGGCGTGTATATTTGTAATAGCCATAACTTTTTTTCTAATGGGAATTTCAAGTAAACAATCATACCTAAATGTTCAGAATAAAAAGAAGTTTATAATACAAAATAATTAAAATTTCGAAAATTTTGCAGCTTTAAGAGTTCTGAGGCCCCGTAATTTGGTAACAAGTAATAATCACAAAAAATTCGCAATTATTTATACCTTTAGACACATTGAAAATATGATATTTTGTGTTGTTTTAAATGATAATATGATACTTTTTTTTTTTTTTTTTTTTTTTTTTTTTTTTTTTTTTTTAGTTAGAATTTATATTTGTTAAATGAAACAAAAAAATATTCACGTTGGTATTAACATTATCCGTAACACCTACAAACTCGACAACATTCTGATGGTTTACAATTTGCAATTTCGGTGTATTTACGATTTTCAGAATGCATCATTTAATGTAGATTGCGTCTTATGCAATCGATGCAGCATATATCGAAACTGACAAAATTAATTAAAACATTTTCCTTTTTACCAACAGAGGTCTTTTCTAGCGCATGTGTAAACATTTGCTATTACTTTTAACATAATTTAACCCATTTGTGCCTCGGTTCCCAATTTTGTACGCTTTATTTTAAAAAAATCTCAATACCAATGAAATTATGATCTACACAAAGTTGTATTTTCTTGAAATTAAATGACGATTAAGAAAAAGCAGGCCATTTCTTTTACTTTTTAACCAATTATGTTATAAGAGGTATTATTTATAAGACGAAGCATTATTTTAGAATACGGTTATTTTTAGAATGAATTTTTAATTAGAATGGATTTTTTTCTTCAGATTTCTTTTTTTTTTTTTTGTCCAAATTTGTACCGTTATACAGGGTGCAATATGTTATCTATCGCCGACCTTTAATTTCTCAACCGTTGGTCATATACATATAGTTCCAATTACAAAAACGTTTCAAATGAGATAAATATTCGTGTTGTGGCATTATTTAAAGTAAAAAATTAATTTTATAAAATTACGAAATCTAACTTTTTTTTATGGTCCCGCAGTCCTTATAGTTATATTTAGTAAAAGTTTACACACATCATAACGGATATAACATAAAAAGTTTGACTACAAAAGTTGTACTACAAAAATTGACATAGTTGTTAAATTTCAAAGTTTGAGAATTTTGCACATGATTTTGTCTTTCATTGAGGGATCAGTTAAAAGATGAATTAAAGTAATTCGAGATCAAAATCAGAGTGCAATTCCACTGACATTTATCTAATCCTTAGTGGATATGCTTTATTTTCCGGTTCTCGATTCTACCTACTTTGACATTGGAATGTTGTAGGATCCATGAAAGTTAGCTAGAATTTTTAGATGAAGTAACCCTATTTGGTGATTTCCCGATTAAGCGATACCGGCTAAAGATGGTTTCGCCGTAAAAAGGACATTGCACCCTGACTTTGATCTCGAATTATTTTAATTATTTAATAACTATGTCATTTTTGCAGTACAGATGTCAAACTTTTTGTGTTATATATGTTATGATATGTGTAAAGTTTTACTAAATATAACTATAGGGACTGGGGGACCGTAAAAATAGTTAGATTTCGTAATTTTTATAAAATTGATTTTTTACTTTAAATAATGCCACAACATGAATATTTAGCTCATTTGAAACGTTTTTGTAATTGGAACTATATGTCTATGGCCAACGGTTGAGAAATTAAAAGTCGGCGATAGATAACATATTGCATCCTCTATATCGTCCTATTTTAGGGACGTTAGGCACGAAAGGGTAAGGGTTTTCTCTGTTACTGCCTATGCATTAAATCTATGTTTTATGCCATTTATTTTGTTACAAAATCATTACATATCATTTGGATTATTATTTGGCTATAAATATTTCTTTGTTATTAATATAATGCGGGGAGGGGGGGACTCGACTCAAAGACCTCTACCCCTCCCCACCTTAGCTATTGGCTTAGTAAAATTTTATATCTTACCGTTATGCTTTGTACTAGTTTAGTATTTGACAACCTGAGGTTACTAATATGTTTACTACTATATATGCCATATATACTCACGTAAAGTTCGAGAAGTTTCTGGCAAGTTTTTGCAAGTAAATTGAGGGGGGGGGGGAGAGATTGAATTATACGCGAGTCAGTTACAAAAAAAAAAAAAAAAAAAAAAAAAAAAAAACTGCAAAATTCTGGCTTTTTATGTGCATTGATTTTGTTCAAGATAGAAGTGAAAAGTTAAGTTTTTGACTTATACACAAGTTATTGATTTTTTGCAGAATTTCCATTTGAAAGTTAGGAGTTCGATTTATATGCTAGTGTATACGGTATATATAAACTATTAGCAATTCTTGATTATTTTTATTTTTTACTATATAATTTTTTACTATGCCAATGGTTAAGCGTGGGAGGGGACTTTGTTTTGAAAGTTCTTGAGCCGATCCCAGTACCTATAGTAATAATAAAGAAATTTGTATAGTCAAATAATAACCCGAACGATCTATAACCTTTTTGTGACAAAATAAATACCATAAAACATAAACTTAGACTTAATTCATATACAGCAATGGAGAAAATCCCTACCCTTTTGTGCCTGGTGCCCCAAACTTGGGAGATTTATTTTTATAAGTTAAATAAATAATTCTTCAAAGATATATATTTTTTTTATTTTTACGTTCATTTTATACCATTTACTATAATTAAGCATAATATTGAGTTGAAAAAAAAAATGAGGCACTAATGGGGTAATATTGGATTAATTCTAATTTCATAAAGTACCTATAAGCAACAATGATTACATGCATGGACCTAGTTTGGTAAATTAAATCGAAGGTTTATTTATTTTTTTAAAGGTACTACGATCATCCTTTCATCGATTATTAAAGTCGTAATCGAAATCAATAGAACCAATTTGAAAGAATATAAGTAGAATATCCCCCATATTATACTTGAACGAAGAAGAAATACCCATGAATTTATAATTTGTTAAATGTTAAAATTTAAGCTATAAAATAAGATTTTAAGGAAGCAAAATATAAATTTCGTCGGATATTTCTAGCATTGTAAATGCCAATTTAACTCGAGAGTACTCGCGTCTTTTTTCGGAACGTTATTAGTCGCGATCGGCCTGTTTGCCGAAGGAAATGCCGCATATAGAAAATGTAAAGTAAGAAACATTTTTCACTTAACGTTCGAATATTTACATTGTTAAATTATAGGCTAGGTTTTGTTTTTATAAATTCAAAATTCCTGCCGTAAAATACAAAATGGTGGTAAAGACGATTTTTTTTTTTTTTTTTTTTTTTTTTTTTTTTTTTTTTACACACCCTATTGAGTGGCATATCATTGGATACGTCTTTCAAAATGAAGACGATGTTTCATTGACTATTTTACAGTCAGAAGCTCCGTTTAAATATTACACAACCTGGAATTTGTGTAGGTAGGATCTCTAGCTTTACTACAACTCGAACCTTCATAGACATTTATAGGCCTAATAAAAACAGTGTTTATAGATAGGAACTAACAATTAAACACAACTTAACAGTCATCAATACAAGTAAGTAAAAAAAAAAAAAAAAAAGTAAGCAATATACAAAATAGTTTCACACTGATGAGAAATAATTAATTAGTTCGCTTTTTACGCAGTGGGGTTTTTTGATTTTTTAAATTCAATTTTTACTTTTTTGTAATTTTTTTTCAAACGGAATGCGAAGACTGTGTTTTTAAAGGTAAATTTTTAACAAGTTTCAATATATGCTATACGTTATTTCTACATTTGGCAGTGGATTCCTAAATTCCATTGCCACCCCTGTTGATAAAAAAAAATATATTATTGCTTTTTTTCCCTCTATCTTTTATTTTTATTATTATGTAATTATTGTTTTGTTTTCTGCTGTTTTTTAAAGACCTTTCTTGCAATGAAGATATATAAGTCGGAAGAAATATATAAGTCTATGATATGAAATTAGTAACCCTAATGAAATTAATATCCTTTCATTAAAGAAAACTTTAAAATGTTTTCATCTTAATTAAATTGAAAGCATAAAAATAAATCTACATTTTTACGCAAAGGAAGATTGTATGGACTATCCTCCTTCATTTACTATTTTTAAACTATAAAATGTATTTCTGATAACAAAAAATATATAAATTTAAATAATAAAGTTTTACTAGAATGTAATAATTATATATCTCTCTTTCATATTCTTTAAATATATCAGTTTTCTTTTTATGCAACTTTAATTGCTGAATTCTATTTGGATAAAGAATGTTTCTCATTTTGCTATCACTTAACATATTTACTGCTAATTTTTTTTTAATGTAACATGCTTAAAAAATACTATTTATAAAAATTGCAATTTCATTTAATTATATAATTTAAAACTGTTTTATTGAAACTGCTTAAGAACAATAAAAATATGACAATTTAAAACAAAAATGCGGTTCTCAAGAGCATTGTAATTTGAATGAGGAATATAATTTCATGCTTATAAATGCATTAATATTTAAGAAAATATGCTTTCTAGAAATGGCTTCTATTACGATAACAAGTTCTCATCTTTGATGATTAAACAAAGATTATTTCAACGATTCTCAAAATTTTGTATAATTAGTTTTATCAAAAGCAGTATTCATTTAATTGTGTTCCTATGCAAATCCTTACGTATAAATCAGTCTTAATAAGGTTCAATCTTGAGAAATAAAGGATTCACTCTATGATATTTTGGAGGTATTTCAAAAGTATAAATCATCTGTATTAATATTTAATTTGTGAATAATTACAAGGCTTAAAAGTTTGGTATTGTAAGTTTTTAAGCAGAATTGTTTACACAACAGAATACATATACAACCAAATTTTAGTTTTTTAATGTTCACAAATTCTTTAGGAACCTTCCGTTACGAAAAATGACCATTGAAGCCGTTTGGAGGGAAGTAATTTCTTAAAATTTCGGTATATTTTCATGAACCATGACTGTAGACCCCAAAATCACCCTCAATCCAAATGTGAAAGTAATGTGACATTTACCATTTCAAAAAAGTGGTGCCAGTGTAGAAATATCTGAATTTGAAAAAAATACACGCGAGATAACATTATCGGACCGAAATTATATATATATATATATATATATATATATATATGATTTCTACTTTGTAGTTATCTGATACCTCCCTTAGAGAATTCCATTAAAAAAATTGTCATTCTTATCATCGCAAAGTTTCATTTTATGATTTTTACTTTTTTAGTTATGATAGGTTTATGGCATCCATTTTTATTGTCAATTCATTCACAATATTGCGGTTTTTGATGATTGTCTGTAATGTTTAATTAATGGTTATATATTAGCATTCAAATTATAATGCTGCATTTGCGCATGTAATTATGAATGTAAGTTTTTATGATGTTTTTTATTATGATATCTTTTCATTTTGAATGCAACAATTCATTTTGAATCATTTTTTCCTTAATATTGGTATCTTATATATTTATATATACCTAGGTATCTAAATGTTTTAGCAATCTTTTAAATATTATACGCTTAGATCTTTGCTGCAAAAGCGCATAATCTTTGTGTATTATCTATATGATTTCTGCTTTGTAGTTATCTGATACCTATCTTAGGAAATTTCATTAAATTTTTCATTCTTATCATCGCAAAGTTTCATTTTATGATTTTTACCTTTCTTGTTATGATAGGTTTGTGGCACCAATTTTTATTGTCAATTCATTCACAATATTGCGGTTTTTGATGATGGTCGGTAATGTTTAATTAATGGTTATATATATATATATATATATATATACATATGTTACATTATTAGATCTAATTCCGCGATTTCCTTATCTTATTCTAAATTACTACTATTTTATATTCACTAAATCCTTATCCTTAAATAATCTCTATCGTTAACTCTATTAAATTCTCTTTAATTCAATGTCTCACTTGTCTAAATTGCTTAAATATTACGCTTTTAGTATCCTTAAATTAAATGTTCCATTTCCGCGCTTTTTTTATTTCTAGAATATTCTTTTAGCTTCTATTTTTACTTTCCCGCGCATTTCTGAGGTTATCGTTTTTCACTTCAAATTCATCCGCTTTCTCTGTACGCACATTTTTCATGACGTGATGTTCTTAATTATTCATTGGTTGAGAGCGCGATCTACGTCTTATTTCTATTCTTACACTTGAGGAACAAAAAGTCGATACTCGCTGTGTTTCAGCAGAATTTGTCGTATTTCTACTTGGATAACATCCCCTGGTCGCCGTCTGAAATTTTCTATTATCTATAATTTGCTTACCCATAATTAAATACTACGTAGCGAAGTCTTGATTAAAATGAATTGTTGGAAACTGCACCGCCGAAAGCTCTTTCAATAAAATCCTGAGTTAAATTATGCATTGTCTCAATTATTCCGGAGAAACCTACACTGGATAAATGTGTTAGCTGGCCTACCACTCGATGACTGCAACTTCTTTCCAATATCCATGTTGATTACCATGTTGTTCTTCGAAACATTCTCTTCTTTAAAATTCAAAATTCGTTATATTTGTCGACGAGAATTCAACTCTACCTGTGTTTCTATTATTTTCAACGTTGCGCTTACTGGTAACATAACAACCAGTTATTTCGTTCACTAGTAAAACCTTCCAATGTTAGATTAATCTAACATATATATATTTATATATATATGTTAGATTAATCTAACATATATATATTTATATATATATAATTTTTATTTCTTGTATTAACATTCGAGTTTATTAACCGATTTGGAATAGGCTGAGCCTGTTTCCAAGAAATTCGATGGACTCGTCCGAGTTTATTTGACAGTTCTTTAAATTATCTTTTTTTTTTTCAAAATGGCGGCCACTTAAATATTTCAGTTCAAAACCATGCACAAAAATTAGAAAAAAGCTTTTAAACTAAGTGTTCGCCTCTGATATAAGGATTCGAGAGCACTGTTTATGTTGTTGCTGTTGTTGTTTTTACATAATCTTAAAAAGTGTCCGTGATATCTCAATTTGAAACGGTAAGGTAGCTAACTTTTTCATAATCAGATTTCATCTATAAACTATACAAAACAAGTTTTTACTTTCTTCTATTTTTACAAGAAGAAAGTATTGGATTCGTGAAAATTTTCGACTTCCGGTTTTCGACGGATTTATAAATTTTAGAATGTCCTGAACACGATCTGATGGTTTTTAGATAACGTCTGTCTGTGAGACTGTCTGTCACTCTGTCACTCTGTGAGTCTGTATATGACAAAATATTTTGTAAGCGCTTTATCTCAAGAACTAATGTACTGAATTTCACAAAACTTCAGATTCAGTTAGACCTTGATATAAACGGAACCTGATTTGTTTTTGGTGTAAATCGCTCAACAGGTGGCGCTGCTATGGAGCATTTTTTATGATTTCCGCATTAGCTCAATCTCCAGAACCAATGCACGGATTTTTATCAAACTTCAGATTCTGTTATCCCTTGACATCAATTGAAGTTTTATACATTTTGGTGTAAATCGCTCAACAGGTGGCGCTGCTATACTGCATTATTTACGATTTCCGCAATATCTCTATCTCAAGAACTAACTCTTGGCTGTTCAACAAACTTCAGATTCAGGTATGCCTTGATATGAATTAGTTCTGTTTCTCTTTTGGTGCAAATCGCTCAAGAGGTGGTGCTGCTATGCTGCATTTTTCAGAATTTCTACTATAGCTGTATCTCAAGAACTAACGACGAATTTTCATCAAACTTCAAAATCAGTTAAATCATTGACATGAATTCACATTTTATACATTTTGGTGCAAATCTCTTAACAGGTGGCGTTGCTATGCTGCATTTTTCATAATTTCTACTATAGCTCAAGAACTAATGCACGAATTTTCATAAAACTTCAAATTCAGATATACTTTGATATGAATGGGTGCTAAATGGATGTAATTCCTTGTACTATTTAAATGATTTAATTGACGTGATTTATATAGAAGAAAATTTTGTGATGGCCACAACATACTAGTTTACTAATTGACTTTAATTTCTATAATAATCGTTGCTACGCGCGTACTCTGAAAACAACTAAGTCATGTATACAAGCCTTAAATTTTTGCCAAATTCACCAACATTTGGCAGTTTATTACCTAATTTACTGAGAAAAACTAAGTCGCCATAAACAAAGAGTATTTGGCGTTATAGCTGACTATATTTTCAAAAATTACTTTCCAATGCAGTAATGACGAAAACTTGTATTCTTCAATATAACCGTATTCTACGAAATTTATCGTATTGTTCCTAAAAACTAGGAACAGGGAACTAAAAGTAGGAAGGACTTTTTTTTTATTACCCAGCAGTTTTTAAATACTGACTTAAGTAGATCATTATAAACCATAACATACTTTATATCTGTATATTTTTTTAATATTCCAATAATTTGCAATAATTTGAATTATGGCAACCAAAAATGATTCCATTATATTATGCTAATAATTAGTAAACAATAAAATATTGTTTATTGCGCTGCTATTCAAAAATCATGAAGTATTTTCCATGGGAAATAAATAAATATGGGTTGCATCAAACTTTTTATAATTACAAAAACATTTTTATGTTATTATTATTAAGCATGATGAATACAATAAATACAATATATTCAGTTATGAGAAATTCCAGTCTATATATAAAATATATCTATAGCAAGTGACGGATTTTCACCAGGTTCAATATAAAATACAAATGACTTTATACACTGGAAACACATTTTAATGAAACATGACAAATGAACTGTAATGAGCTTTATTTTTTTTTATTTAATAAACTGAATATATTTTATAATTTTATTCTATACATTTATTCTAAACCCAATTATTTCCATGATATGTTTTTCCTTATGCAATGCAATCATATCAACTGGCACTCATTGCATTCCAGTATTAATTTTTTTTGAAAGACGACTACCGCAAAAATTACTTTTCATTAATATATATATATATATATATATTAATTGTATTTAATTCTGTTGCATACGTTTTCAGGTTATTAACAGACCTTTAACTACGACTTGTTGGTGCACTTTACGACCTTTCAAGTTGCTTATGAGTCTACGATCTTATACACACACACACACACACATATATATATATATATATATATTTATGTATGTATGTATGATTGACGGTATAATATTATCTTATTCCTATTATATACAAACTAGATGACCTATGTAGATCCTGTTATCTAATCATGGTACATTTTTTTTATACCTTAAATTGTTTAAAAGTTAATTTCCTTTCTTCATGCTATATATTTATTTTTCTTTCGAGTAAACCACTATCTAATACAACTTTTTCGATCATTCATACTTAATCTAATCATTTTAGCTTGGAAGTAAAACTTTCCTCTAAGCTATCCCATGCATGATGATATTACCTCATCTTGGTGTCTAGGGGATTTAGAAAGGCCAAAAATTGATGAAGATGCTGAAAACTTAATACCTTGCGAAAATGAAAAAAATTAAAGTTTTATATGTAACGAAGGCAACTACCAATTAATGAAATGCGATTTTTATTGTTCATTCTATGCTTAAAATGTTTCAGCAAGTAAACCAATTTTCTCTGATCTAAGATTACGATTTTTCGAAGTATTATTTTCAAAAACGAGTGTATTAAAAAAGTATAATGTTAGTGGCATTGTAAATCAGTGCAAACAAAATTGCAATGAGTTATTGTAACTACTTAAGTTCAATAAATATATTATTCTTTCGAACAAAAATACTTTTCTCAAGCGCATTGTAATCTGAATAACGAAGCTGATTTTATACTTAAGAATGCATTAATGCTTAAGAAATTACCCATTCTAGAAATGGGTTCTATTATGATAACAAGTACACATCTTTGATCATTAAACAAAGATTATTTCAACGATTCTCAAAATATTGTATAACTAGTTATATCTAAAGCAGCATTCATTTAATTGTGTTCCTATGCAAATCCTTAAGTATAAATCAGTCTTAATAATGTTCAATCTCGAAAAATAAAAGATTCACTGTATGATATTAGAAATGTATTTGAAAAGTATAGATTACACTGGTCAACAGTGATTTTGTTGTAGAACTAAAATTAGTTGATTCTAGATCAGTTTTTGGCGCTGATTCCGAATATACTTTCCGTTTATCTCCAGGTGGTCCAGCTTTTGAGAAATTTGCATATTTAATTTTCTGGAAATTTAAGCTTTTTTGTGCTATTTTATGCAAATTTTAGATACAATATATGTCACATCTAATTACGTTTTCTAGATAATGACTACTTGACTATTTGCTTCAGATAAATGTCACGATTTGCATATTCTTAACATTTATTTATCAGTTATTAAGCCAAATTTGCATATTTTTCAATGGTGTCATGTTTACATCACTATCAACTTTAAAATAGTTGCCACAGAATTGACGTAATGTTTTTCTGGACTAGATTTTTATGCTGATTTCAAATCTGCAGTCTGTTTTCTTATGTCATGCCTAGTTTTTGAGTAAGATGAATTTCTACTTTTGCACGGCATTAACACAGGTTGGATATAAGATGCTTTTTAGGGGTGTGTAATCCATTGACAAGAAGGTGAACAGCGTCAGATTCATATCAGAGACATAAACAAAAATTAAAAAAAAACAAAAAAAAAAGAAAAGAAGTAGTAGAATCTATCTTAACTAGTTGAAGTTTATCATACAAAGTATCATAAAAAGCTATTTCTGGCTTTTTTTTCACCTAGACGGGATAGAAAAAAACAGATTCAAGATTTGAAATCAGATAAAATAAACTGGTTTAGAAACATATTAGCGTACTCTTGCGGCAGAAATATTTGAACGTCAAGAAACATTATTAGAAAAACATAAAAAATATTCAAATTAGGTACAATATTTCACAGTCACATGTCAGTATAATCTCAGAAACAACGTTTTTGTGAAGAAAATTAGGTAGTAATCAAAACATGAAACAAAAAAACCCTGTCTGATATTGCTTTATACCTTAAATTTGGAAATAATTGTATAAAATTTACTCTAACTTGAACTTTAATTTAGTATGCAGATATCTCTCAAACTTGACGTGCTGGATTAAATCTAAAACTAGGTTCGGAATCAGCACAAAAAACCGCATGAAAAACATCTAATTTCTGTTTTACAACAGAGCAAAAGTTCAAATTTGTTGACCAGTGTTATCTGTAGTAATATTTAATTCGTGAATAATTATACGACTGAAAAATTGGTATTGTATGATTTTTTTTTCTCCAGAATTCTTTCATATACAACAGAAAAAAATGCAATCGAATGAATAATGTTAGTTTTATAATGCTCACATTTTTTAGGAAACTTTCGTGACGAAAAGTAAGACAATTGAAGCCATTCGGAGGGATGCAATTTCTGAAAATTTGTGTTTTTTTTTTCATCAATCATGATTTTAGACCCCAAAATCACACTCATACACATACATGTATATACATATACACACATGTATATATGTAATAAAACTCTTCGCCCCTTTTGCTTAGTAAAACTATTCCAAATTCTTAATATATTTCCTTTTTTACCTATCTTTAATAATATATTAATATCTTTTATCATTTATTTCATGCATTTAAATTTGCGTATTCTTTTATTATTCTAAAAACCTTAATCCATTCGTCTAATCTTATAAAACTCATTAAATTACTTTTTCATTTTCTTCTAAAGCTAAATTCTTTTTCTTTGGAATGTTTTTTAATATCATTTGTTCTTTGGTGTTTTATACCCACTATTCCATGCGCCCGCCAGCATTTAATGGCGCTTTAATTCTGACGCCATATAAAGAGTTTATTATCGACGTCATCCCTTCCCGTCGAATCGTAGCGTGTTTTATGTCCCGTCCTTCCCCATCTCTCTGCTGGCATTGTTTTTCCATTTTTCTTTATCCGTCCGCGTTCTGTTGCTTTTAGTACATATATCGTTACATCGGCGAGGAGCGGAAGAACTTGCGTTTTTCTGGTTGTTTAATTAAGCTGCGTCGCTTGGAGTGAACGTTCTAATGTGTAGATCCTAATCTTGTAACATCTAAAGTTTTATGAAGTGAATGATCGATTATTGAGAGTTGATGAAAGAGCTACTGGGAATGTTTGATATGTTTTTTGTCAAATAAACCAGTTTAAAGTTACGATGACTCTATTCATTATGTAATCGGAAATTTCTCAATGTTTATTAAGCCTGTCTTACTCGCCACCTTGACTGCAATCCGATATTTTCATGATGACGGATGGTTGGCCTTGCTTGGTCGCCTACGTTTTATTTCGTGATGTACTAGTGTCGCCGAAATGTCTGAAAGTCTATAACAAAATGCTATACACACACACACACACACACATATATATATATATCATTTTTATATCTTGTGATAACATTCCAATTTCTGAACCGATTTGGATGTGACTAAGCCTGTTTACAGGAATTTCGAGAGTCCTGCACGAATTTCAGTTTCCTGCGTTATTTTTATTTCAAATTGGCGGCCACTTAAAATTTCCATTCAAAACGATTTACAAAAAATTGGAAATGATGCGAGCTTTTACACTTAAGGGGAGTCTTCACTCACTTAAAAGCAACCACTTCGTAATGTTAAAACTATGTGCAGATTGTTTTTCAATTTCTCCTTCAAATTTGAACATTCTTAAACGATTTTTTTTCATAGGATAAATGAAGTCGATCTTTAATATGACTATTTTTTTACTTGTCCGATGTCGAATGCAGATTTTTTTAATAAAGGTACTTTCACTTTCGAAACCGGTTCTGAAAGTGAAAGAAACTTTATTAAAAAATCTGCAACGGAAATTGAAAAAAAAGTAAAAAATATCCATATTAACACGTTCACTGCCATAAGCATCAACTGTGGGTCTAATGTTTTTTCATTCTGTGCCGTGAG
The DNA here is from genome assembly GCA_963932465.1 of Maratus speciosus. NCBI lineage: Eukaryota > Metazoa > Arthropoda > Arachnida > Araneae > Salticidae > Maratus > Maratus speciosus. Next base: position 535,161,876 of record OZ010786.1, on the reverse strand, counting down.
CATGAGCCGAGGGGGGGAGGGGGTCACTGGTACTTTTCCATGTATTATTAAGTAATAATCGTGAGCAGATCGGCAATGACTTTATATTTGTATGTGGCACTCTGGAACAACTGTAACTTACTATATTTTTTTGATTTTACTCCGTTATTATGTGTACTGTATTCATTTTACAACAGCCCTCCTTTAAAATCACTTTAATTAGTCTTTCTAGGTGCGTTTGTAATTATATAAATACGTAACACCTATAGTCGTCGTTCAGTCCGTCTGTCTGTCCGTCTGCCTGCCCGTCTGTCCATCCATCATTCTGTCTGTCCGTTCGCATATAACAGAGCAAAAACTACCCAACCGAATAGTCTGAAATTTTAAATATATGATTGTTGCAAAATTTTGTCGAGCCATTTCAAATTTTATGAAAATAGGATGTATAATTTAATTACAGGGACAGTCAAAAGTGCAAGTGCATTTTAATGATGTTACAGACTATGCACTTATGAAGCGCAATATATATATATATATATATATATATATATATATATATATATGCATTCAGTACAATATGGAGTGCAAAAAATAATTATAAAACTAGTTATAGTACGAACGCACCTCATTTACCACGTTTGACGAGCAATTTCCAACTTGTTAATTTTGGCACCCTGCTGATTACTTTAAATTCCAATGGGGACAGTGAACGGGTTAAATATCGATATCAGCTATCCTTTGCAAAACAATCGTTTAAAAATATTCAAATTTAAATGAGAAATTCGAAAACAACATGCCCATAAGTATAACACTGAGGAGAGAGTCATTTCAAGTGAGTGAAGCGCCCCCTTAAGTGTTCAGCTGTGTTGCAATGATTCGAAAGCATTTTTCTTTGTCTATATCTTAAAAATATTGCCGAGAGATCGTTATTTAAAACGCTCGATTTGCTGACAATTCCATAGTCAGATTTCATTTATAATCTTGAGAAGAGGTGTTTCCTGTTAATTGACTTTAATTTTTGTAAGTATAGTTGCTACACACATACACTAAAATCAGCAGAGTGATATCGGCCAGCGTCAAATTCTCGCTATGTTCAGATATTTTTGAGAGATATATCGTCTAATTTACAGACAGATCAACATAAACGAAGCCAACTTCGCAATAGCAGATCATTTATTTTTTCAAAATTTACATTCAAATGCAGTAATGACGAAAAGTGGTAATACTGTATAAACGGGATACATGAATTTTATCTTATTGTGTTTCAATAAAATTATCTGAATTCATAAAAACAAAGAACAAGGAAAATAAATGCCGGATAGACTTTTTTTATTATCCACCAGTCTTTAAATGCTGAGTTAAGTGCAGAATTATAAGCCATGGCGTACTATATAGAGTAGCTGGAAAAGGTTTGGGGACGATATATTTTTCTGTCGTAATTATTTCTGTAAGCAAAATTTCTTAATGATGTAAATTAGTAATCTGTAGCTTTAGTCATCTTCTATGGTCCGCAACTAATGATACGCGTGAAATTTGTAATATAAAAAATACCAAACTTGAATCTGAAAAGTAGAACATTTTAGAAGATCACATACGGTCTTATGCTGGTAAAAAAGACCTCGTGGATGAATGTTTCATCAGTATAAGGATCTTAAGCACTCCGTCAAAATGGTGACGAATTGGATTACGCAGTTTCTTTGTAAGCAGTATCAGGATACTGCGATTTCATGAATGAGATTCATGATCAATTTCACGATTTTTTATCAAAAATTAAGACGCATGGAGCTTTTTAAAAATCTAGAAATGTTGAAAGATCAATTTTGAGAAAAACATATTTAAAATATATTAATTGGCCAAATTTTTTGGGGGGTATAACATTCAAACGCTGGTAACTTTGTGAAAAATAACTGCATCTGCAAGCGGTTTTTCGCAAATGGTTCAGGACAAACAGGATAATAATAATATGTGCAAAATTAATTTTTGATTTTTGAGTCGATGTTTGCTCAAATAAAAGTCCAGGGTCCCATCAAGTAATTTTGCGAATTTCCGGACTATTTTTAATTCGTGTATATGTTCCAATTGATACAATGTTGCGTTTTGATGATGTTTAAAATGTGTACAAATATTAATTTACACCATGTGGAAATTTTGCTTACAGAAAATGTTTGGACAGAAAAACAAATAGTCTCAACACTTTTGCATGCTGTAAGAATGTTTTTTTTGCTCAAAAAAATGCTCAATTATATTATGGATATAATTATGGATATATTTATTAAACAATTAAAATATTCACTATTCCTATGTTTCAAAAATCAGGAAATATTTTCTAGAGGAACTAATAAACTTCGGTTGCGTCAACCATTTTTTTATAATTACAAAATACATTTTTATAGAATTATTATGAAAAATTATAATGTAAAATAAACACAAGCTAGACATTTATGAGAAACGCCAGATAGTGAACTAATTTATTGCAATTTGTGGATTTGTGTGTTTTCTGCTTTGCGAATGCATAGTAATCTAAAATATACTGTAAAATTTTCCCATAAATATGTACGTAGTACTCATTAAAATAATCTTAATTGTATGTCGAGAAAAAACGGATTTTTTTTGTAGAAATTGTTTTTACTAATTTTTGTATAAACCGGGTAATTTTTGTATAACCCGGCCTGTTTAAACTAATTTTTGTACGGGCCGGGCCGAGAACTGTAAAAATGCAAACCGCCCGGGCCCGGCTCGGGCCGAACTTTCAATTCTTACACCGGGCCGGGCCGGGCCAAGATAGCTTTCGTTCGGGCCGGGCCGGGTCCCGGAAATTCCGGCCCGTGCAGACCTCTAAAATGAAATCGAAATAAATCTTACACTTCTTTTTTTTAAGTTTTGTATTTTGCATGCATCTTATCATTTTATGCACAATTGAATGCAACATCTGCAATAAAAATATTTTCAATTAAAAATGGAAGAAGTCTAAGATTTATTTCGATTTCATTTGAACGGAATCTAATTTTTTAGGGTGTTTTAAGTATCATATTGTATGAATTTTATTTTTATTTTTTAATCTTCAATTATCTTAACTAATTTGTTACAAAAATTTAACATTAAATGTAAAACTAATTGAATGAAATATCTTAATATATGTCCCTTCTCGGGCGTAAACAATGGAGGATATAAATTTTGTTTTTTTTAATTTGTTTTTCAAATTATGTTTTTGTTTAATATTTAATTTTGCTACATACGTTTTCCGGTTTCTATCTAACTACCAACTACGACTGGTGAATGCGATTTGCGACGGTTACGACGGACCTTTCATGTCGGTGATAAGTCGACTATCATACATATACAGAGTGATTCAAAACTTATCGTTCGAATTTAGTGGGGAGATAGGGAATACGTCAGGGAACCCATTTTACACAGGAAAGTATGTCCACAAATGTACGCATGCGTATGTAGATGGCGCTGTGCGTACCCAATCTTCGATTGCGTTCCAATTAATGTTTTGACTTTCCTAAAGTTAGTATTATTACTTCCCCTATTTCCACTTATCATTTGAACTTCCACGAAGCATTTTACATCTTTAAAAACTCAAAAACCTCGTTAATGACCTTTATCCAACGCATTCGTTATCTGACGCTTGGAACCTTTTTGTTTAAATCGTTTAAATTTGTACTTTCCAGATATTTTAACCTTTATATACATACACACACACACACACACACACACATATATATATATATATATATATATATATATATAGATAGATAGATAGATAGATAGATAGATAGATAGATAGATATATTAGCTTATCTTCATAGAGGTAGTTCCTTGCATTCACTTTACTTGTCCATTTTGTTCATGTAGATGACGTTTGCAGACTTACATGAAATCGGTTTACGGACGCCTACCTCCCCACGAAATTTGAACGATAAGTTTTGAATCACACTGTATATACAGTAGAGTATCGTTACAACGAAAATTTCAGTATAATGAATGCTCTTTCGATTGTTAAAAAAAACTTATTATCCTAATTCATTATAAAATAGTCAATTTAACGAATTTTTCACTATAGCGAATTTGAACAGACATTCGTTGAAACAAGATTTTACTGTACATGATTGCCGGTATTATATTATTTCATCCTTACTATATCTGCAGAAATGACTTATTTATATTTTATTATTTATTCATAGTGTAATTTATATATACCTTAAACTATTTAAAAGTTAATTTCCTATCTTTATGCTATATATATTTTTTTTCTTTCGAGTAAACCACTATCTAAGACACCTTTTCCGATCATTCATACTTAATCTAATCATTTTAGCTTGAGAGTAAAACTTTCCTCTAAGCTATCACATGCATGATGTTATTACCTCATCTTGGTGTCTAGGGGATTTAGAAAGGCCAAAAACTGATGAAGAGGCTGAAAACTTAATATCCTGCGAAAATGAAAAGAAATGAAAGTTTTATTATGTAAGGAAGGGAAGTATCAGTGAATGAAATGCAATTTTTATTGTTCATTCTATGCTTAAAATATTTCAGCAAGTAAACAATTTTCTGTGATCTAAGATTACGGTTTCCCGAACTGTTATATTCAAAATAGAATAAAAAGGGGGAAAATAAGTATAATATTAGTGGCATTTTAAAGCAACCGAACGACTGAATTCAAGATTTCTGGATTTCCGAATATATTGCCTGGTTAAAAGAACATTAGTAATCCACTTTTCCAAAAATTGAAAACCCTAAAATTGATTTTTTATATTTATCTTTTTTTTTTAGGTTGCCCACTAACAGGACCGAACGCCTTTATATATAAAAAATATCAATTATCTATTCAAAAAAGTTTTGAAATTTATTATAGAGACATACATGATTATAAACCACATGCCAGGAGTTAATATCTGAAGAAATCTGAAAAGATTTCACTACCTATATCAATCTTTTTTAATTCTAACTTTTTTCATTATGTCTTCGCGTAGTTTATTTACATGTCTGTTACATTTGTGTCTTCTTTATTTTTGATAAACTTTTAATTTCGTTATTTATTTTAGCTGGAAAGAACTATTCGTACTGATGATGCAGGATAATTTTTTGGGGGGTGATTTTAAGTGATAGAGAAAGATTATAATAAAATTCATGCTTGAATGTAAAATAAATAAATAAATAAATAAATATTCAATAAATTCAGATGCAATTTTCAAACAAATTGTATTTAGGAGAATATTAATTTTTCTATTCAAAGGTGTAAAAAAAATAAATTTTGAGATGTTTAGAATTTAGTAATTAAATATCGACTGTCAATATCATGTCAGCGTCAGTGGCTGACAATTTTTTGGTTTTAAATATTTTTTAATTTATTTATTGCGAATTGTTTTACACTTCTTCGGAAATGTATGCTTTGTTCTCTATTTTTGTAGTATATGGTTTAATCTAATATTTATCTGATATATAATAATCATAATTAATCATAGGGCATAATCATAGCTTCAATGGTTTTTGGAGAAGTGGATTTTAGTTTAATATGTTTATAATATATGAGAGTCATTCTAGTATCATCATTAATTTTCTTTTCCTTGATGAGCGTGATAGTATAATTAGGTTCAAGAGTGTAGACCGATTATTTAAGGAAATAAGTTAAATGATATAATAACGGTTGAATCACTAAAGACTTTTTTTGTTGTTGTCGTTTCAATTAATAAGAATTATATGCCTGAAGTATATATTTAAGGCATACAAGCTCTTTAGGAAGAGCAGGCGCAGGACTGCTAGGATATGTGTGCAAACTTTAAGCAACGTTTCTACACATATGTACCAAATGAATTTAGACTAACAAAAACAAAACTTATAATTGGACAGGAACATTTTAAAGACGACACCGACAACCAAAACTTATAACGGCTGTTTGTCGCCAAGATACTTCTGACCAAAATTTTAAACGTCTATTATCTTATTGATCTCCGTATTAATTATAGGGTAACTCCGAGAGAGTCGCCGCATACGGGATAGATGCCGCACCCCTTCTATTTCTTGTAATTATCGACAGATGGTCGTCAAACGCACAGTATAGGTGCGCAATGAGATTATTTTAACCAGTGTATAGCGTGAATCCCATTTCGATGTTTACTTGTAGAAGTACAATCCTTAATTTGACATAAGTGCATGATTTCACTGTCCAAAATTTTAAACGCGTTATGTTTAAATACTTTTCATATACTAATTACTAAATGCATGCATGATTTCGAAGTCAAAACTAAGTGTAGCGTTTATATAGAGTACTGTGCGTATGATTACAACATTCCCCTTAGTGATGGCAGGTAACTGTGATGGCCGACGTCTGCACCATGCAAAATGGGATACATGCCGCACTGCTATTCCGGTATACATGCCGCAGTTTGTACGGGATGATTAAGTGTTATTAATTTTTCCTTTTTTTGCACAGACTAACCATGTTAGGCATGTTATCATGTTTACTAAAACCAAAGGAGAAAACGGGGTAAACAAAAAGTAAGAAGGGCAAGAAAGATGAAAGTCAAGATGATAATAATGAAAAATTGGATTGCGCGTAATGCAGACATTCTTTGCAAACTACTCCAAAAAGAGGAAGTGTAATTGGCTTCGTTGCATCATGTGTTTAAATATAGTTACATAAAGACTGTACTTTTTCGACACTTTTTCTTTAGATTGAAGCCAATCTCTTAACCCAGTCGGGACCATAGGTGCATATAAGCACCTTCATAAAGGGCTTACAAAATTTGTTAGAGAATTAGATTTGTTAGAGAATATTTGTTAGAGAATATTAGAGAATTTTCATGATTACTTCTTTTAAAAAATTGGTACCAACCGAATAAAATTTGTGTAAAAGCCACCGGTCCCGAAAGGGTTAACAAATAAATTATGTAAACACAATTTCACTTTTTTTCTTTTCCCTTTCTAATACATTGATGTTGCGTTGTTGCTGAAATAAAAATAAAAATTTAATTTTAAAAAAATACGTCGACAATTTTAATAGTGAAAGTAGGCAAGAATTATTAGTTTGAATCTACTAATACTTTTCATTGTACTCGTTTAGTTTCACTTTGTTATTACATCCATGATTATAGTCCAGATATGAATATTTTTTTTTAAATATTTTTATTTATAATTTCATTCTGTTCTTAATTCAAGCGCGGCATAACTACCGCACAAGTGCGGCGCCTCAGCCTGAATGTACGGGTGACGCGCCGCAGTGTAATGTTTTAGAAAAAAATTGTTAAAAAATATTAATAATTTATTTTGAATTTTTATGTCGCAATACACGCGTTGTATAATTGACATTAAATAGCACAACCTGTTTTTTTTTTTTTTTTTTTTTTTTTTTTTTTTTATGTCCACCATGGTACTTCATACACAAGTTCAAAAAAATGTGCGTCATAAATCCCGGAATTACCCTACATCATACTATTTTCAGCTGTATCAAACTTACAAGAGTTACTCAAGAAACAATTGCATATTTTGCATACATCTGGAATGTTATCCACTTTAACAAATTGTGTCTGCATTTTACAATTTTAACTACCAACTAGTAAAAGCCATGCTTAGTTTGGATTCGCGAAACATTATTTAATAAGACAAATGTATGAAAATAACAATATATATTTTTTTAAATATTATTCGTGCATCTTTATTATGCAATAACATTATTTTATGTTTTGGCGCATTTTAATTTTAGAAACGTAAATTCAGCCAATTAACTAAAAATTTTCATCGGAATTTTGTATTTATGATGTAAGACATATATAAATAAAAATATTTTCGAAGAAACATTTTACAAAATATTTATATAACGAATTTAACAATTATTTTTATTTGTCTACAATTCTTTTGTTGCCACTTTACAAATAAATAAATAAATAAATAAATCATAATATTATTCTTTTAAAATACGTAAGTATCGTCTGCGTAAATGATTTACCATAATAAGAATAAATTGTGTATTTGAATTCTTAACGCTGAAAAATACTTTTATAATTGAATGCAAATAATTGAATTTTCACAAATTTTAATTCATTAAAAATATGCTATAATTTTCATTAAAAAAGGGTATTTTAAAAGTTTCATAAAAAAAGTCGTAACTCCATGATTTATTTCTTTCTTCTGAAAATATACGTGTTTCACTTTTTTATTTGCAAAGAAGACATCCGTAATGAAAAAACATGTAAAATAAATTAATTAAAATAATACAGTTTTTAAAGCTATTCAGAAAAAAAAAATATTGTGCAAATCTGCAGATCATAATTTATTTTTATGTTTAATTTTAAGTCAAAATACTGAATAGTTTTTTTTTTTTTTTTTTTTTTTTTTTTTTTTTTTTTTTTTTTAATGTACGACAAAATGCAATTTGTGTAGCCTAGTAAAGGATTCGCTTCGCTCATCCTAATAATTTTGAAGAAATTCTCCGCAGAACTTTGGAGCACGCTGCTGTTCAAATTTTTGATTAGAAAGTGTTTAAATGAATGAAGTATGCATTTTGAATCATCATTCAAAGAAAATGTAGTATTTGATAATTTTATGAGCACTTAGCTACAGAATAAGTATCTTTCATTTTACGATAATGTTATGAAAAAATACTTAATGTACAAGAATGTTTTAATTATGTTGAATTTACAAATGTGCACCTTATGCCAAAAAATTTAAAAACAAATAAATAAATTTAGGCTAAAATTTGATTGAAGCTAGAATATACAAAATATGACATATTTTTATGGCATAAACCAACCGTTAGATAAAGACACCTATCTCATACATTTTGGTTATTTTATATCTTTTATGAGTTCGTTTTTGAGTAGATTACATTTTGGCAAATGTTTTTGAATGATTCATTTTTAATATAATCATTTCAGAATGAAAACCAAATCTCTGGCATAAAATATTTTCCGCATTTTGCACCTCAGGGGATTATGGAGTGCCGAAAACTGATAAAGTAGCTGAAAATTTAATAACCTATGAAAATGAAAAGAATAAATGAAACTTTGATTGTGTAAAGAATGGATGAATTGCTCTAAGGTTTTTTTTTTTCCCATTTCATGCTTAAATGTTTATGCAATTTAATCACATTCTCTATTATGAAACTTGGATTACAGATGAGATATTAGAACAGAATATCATTAAAAAGCAAAATTAACACTAGTTTTGAAAATGAATCTAATTCATTTCATATTAAAGTAACATATTTTTTTGTCATTACTATAATATTTAATGTCATATATTTTACTTCATTTTAAATTTTTCATAAATTTTATATATATATATTAAAATTATTTGTACAGAGTGATATTATGTATCATTTGATGGAATGCTACTGAAAATACAACTAATATTATTTTAGTGGGATGGATAAAGAAAAGAAGATTAAAAGGTAAACAACATAATTTAAGCTTAGTTTCAAAAATTTCAAATTATTTTAAAAAATTATACGTGCTCAATACAAAATGTATATCTTATAATTAGACTTTAAATTTGAGCTTGAAAACGTCACATATAATGAGAGATATTCTCAAAAATTAGTATTGTTGAAACCCTTTCAGAGTCATTATGCATATTCAAATTTCGTGTGCTATTTAGAAATTTATTTTGATGTATTAACTTCCTAAAGTCATAGTTAGGTTGTCACTGCACAAGTTCCCACTTGAACTTTGTTTTCCTTTATCGCCTCTTCTATTACCTCTACTTTATTGTTATTAAAATACTGGCCTTTATTCCAAAAACTTCTTTTTTTTTCTCCTACAATTAATGCTCAGGAAATCTGCTAATTTAGTTATTTGGAAATATGATTCTTTAATAATGTACATACTTACAGTTGGTAAACCTCACAGGATCTTTGCTACTTTAATATCACGAAATTTGCTTACTTAATAAGAAGCTATTAGGTAATAGTAAATTCACAGGTGAGGATTACATATACATATATACAACAGACATCAATATGTATATATAATAAGAAGAAAATAAGTTTGTGTGTGTGTATGTGAATGAGAGTGTGGCAAAATTTGTATTTTTCATGATTTTTACTTTCTTCTGTCTTCAATAGAAGAAAGTATTGTAATCGAAATTTTTTTCGACTTCCGGTTTTCGATGGATTTGCATGTTTTAGGGGTCAGAGATTCCAAAAAACATGTTTATAGAAAATGTCTGTCTGTCTGTGTGTCCGTCTGTCTGTGTGTCCGTCTGTCCGTCTGTCCGTCCGTCCGTCTGTCCGTCTGTCTGTCGCCATTGTACCATCAAAAAGTGTATGAAGTTATGTATAGAATTAAACCAAAATTTTATTATACGTTTTTGGCTATGGCAAGCAGGTCCTCCCGGAATTTGGAAAAACTTCGCCGGTAGGGGACGCTGTAATAGCGATTTTTGTGCGATTTTGAATATTGTACCGTCCAAAAGTGTATGGAGTTATACATAGAATTGAACCAAATTTTTAGTTTAAGTTTTTGGATATGACAAGCAGGTCCTCCCTGAATTTGGAAAAAATTCACCGGTAGGGGCGCTGTAAATGCGTTTTTTGTGCGATTTTGAATATTGTACCATCGAAAAGTGTATGAAGTTATGCATAGAATTGAACCAAATTTTTAGTTTAAGATTTTGGCTATGACAAGCAGGTTCTCCCTTAATTTGGAAAAAATTCGCCGGTAGGGGGCGCTGTAATAGCGATTTTTGTGCGATTTTGAATATTGTACCGTCCAAAAGTGTATGAAGTTATGCATAGAATTAAACCAAATGTTTATTTTAAGTTTTTGGATATGGCAAACAGGTCCTCCATGAATTTGCAAAAAATTCGCCGTTAGGGGGCGCTGTAATAGCGATTTTTGTGCGATTTTGAATATTGCACCATCGAAAAGTGTTTGAAGTTATGCATAGAATTGAACCAAGAAAAAAATTTAAATTCTTGGCTATGGCAAGGTGGTCCTCCCTTAATTTGTAAAAAAAATCGCTCGTAGAGGGGGCTGTAATAGCGATTTTTGTACAATTTTTGTGCCATTTTGAATATTGTACCGCCGAAAAGTGTATGAAGTTATGCATAGAATTGAACCAAATTTTATGTGTTTATTTTTGGTCATGTCACGAAGGTCCTCCCTGAATTTGGAAAAATTCTGCCGGAAGGGGGCACTATAATTGTGATGTCTGTACCATTTTCATTATTGTACCATCTAAAAGTGTATGAAGTTATCCATATAATTGAACCAAATTTTTTGTGCATGTTTCTGGCTATGGCAAACAAGTCCTCCCTGAACTTGAAAAAATTCCGAAAGAAGGGGGCGCTATAATTCCGATCTCTGTGCCATTTTCATTATTGTACCATCGAACAGCGTATAAAATTATGCATACAATTGAACCAAAATGTTTGTTCTTGTTTTTGGCTTTGGCCAACAGGTTCTCCTTGAATTTGGAAATATTGCGTGGTAAAGGGGCTCCGTGCTAGCGATTTTTGTATACTTTTCATGATTTTTCGTAGTTCTATTGTGCATCGGCGTCTCATGCAGCGGCGGGAACTCGCTTCCTGCTATGCCGGCTATTCATAAACAGCTGATAACGACAGAATAAGGAAAAATTAATAATTTTAACAAATATCATGATATAGATTAACTCGTTTTTAGTCCGTTTAATTGACTTGAGCAGAAATTTAAGATGAAAATCAAAGTTGGTATAGTATTGAACTAATAATATTGAAGTATTAACATGCGTAACTAGGTTTCGAAATATTAAGATGTATAAGATAGAAGAAAGTTTTGGGATTGGCACATCCAACTAGTTTTTTTCTGATTAGAGTTTTTTTTTTCTGTATTTTGCAGATATTTTTCGAATTTTGTAGCAGGAATCCTGTTTCAATCCATTAGACCAAAATTGTAATTTTTGTCATCTGCGACTTTATTTAGTATTTTTGTCGCAATTTGCTGCGATGTTTCGACATTAGTACAATGAATGTGGTTTTAGTATTCTATTATTTTTTATTTTCTTTTCTGTTAGGTTTATTTGGTATTCGTGAAGAGAGTTTTAAATTATGCACGATTTTATTTTAGATTTTTGGAGTTTTCCCGCGTATTTTTGGATGTGCAGTGGTGGTCGAGTCACATCCTTTAAACATACGAATAACATACGATTAAAGGCAAAATAAAGAAATAATATGAAATTTTTCTATGAAAAGGAGGTGTACTTTCAAGCTACAAACAACTTTTAAAAATGATGAACATAATAAATATGAGCAAGAGACAGAAGACATCACAAAACGTAACTGCTAGCGCTTTCTAATTTGGGAGGAGCAACGGTGTGTGAGAAATAAAATATCGCTTTATGTTTTACAAAAAAAAAAAAAAAAAAAAAAAAAAAAAAAAAAATCCAGTTTGCACAATCCATAAGTATGACACAGCAGTTATAACGTTAAGATTCAGGATTTCCGAAGGGTATTTATGGTTTTTGTAAGATTACATTTAAGATTACGAGATGTATCTGTTGTATCGACAAAAGCCCTTAATGATTTCAACTTTACGATCACCAATTTGATACTGTGATATTTTAAGAATAATTATTTTTATTCATTTATTTATTTATTTATTTTTCAGTTTAAATTCAGTGTCTTTATATATAATCAGATTTGTAGCATCGGCATAGAAAATAATTATTCTAGAACTGCTGAAAATATTTTTATCTTTTATTTTAAGTTTAAATATGTTTTAGATCCTAGTAAATGTTTAAGAGGTTTTATGTACATTAATTATTCATTAATTTAATAAAAAACATTCAATTGGAATTAAGTAGATGTTATCCTGATTGTTTAAATTTAAATGAGGCTAGTGACATGTGTTGACATGTGTTGACTAGTTGACATTATGTTATGTTAATTTATTAAATTTGGATTTAATAATTATGGACAATTTGCAAAGCATGTTTTTTTTTTTTTAAACTAGAAATATTTTATTTTTTTAAACAATGCATGCTTGATTGATTTTCGGATTTATACAAAAGCATTTTGAAACAAGCGAATAGTACAGAGATATTCCAACTGAATCATCGGGTTTTGATACGTTGTTTCATGCAAACGAGGAAACGTATATGTTTCTATGACAAATCAAACGAGAGGGCGTTAACTACAGTTTCGCGCTACCTATGTGTCATGTTCCTGTGGTTGCTATGGTTGCTTCGCGAATGTCATATTCAAAATGGCGACTGGACAGCCGAAATTTTCCACACAGTTGGCTATGGAATGGAAAGTTTTTGTTGAAGCGATTTGTTGATTTGTTGGGATATGGATGAAACTCTCTCTAACACGGTTCACTGTTTCTTCAGTAATGCTTGGTCGGCCGGAACTTTTGCCTTTACATAAACAACCGGTTTCTTTAATCTCTCGATACCAGCGCAGAATGCTTTGTTGGGTTGGTGGTTTTCATTTGTATGCCTTCCGGAATGCCCCTTGAACGGTTATAAGCGATTCACATTTCGAAAATTCTTGTAAACAAAACCCTTTCTGCTGTCCTATCGCAATTTTAAATATGACCTTCGCGCAGAAACCATGGCAACCGCACGCCCATGACACATACGCAGCGCGAAACTGTAGTTAACGCTTTCTCGTTTGAGTTGTCATGGAAACATATACCTTTCCTAGTTCGTACATCGTCGCGTATCAAAATCCATAATAACTTTGTATTGTTAGAATTAATAAAAAATGATATATTTTTACAAATATATTCATAACGCTACTACTAACATACTTTAACATATTTTTTATCATTTTGATTTCATATTTCATTATATAAATACTTTGGTAAATTATTTGAAGTGGCAACTGCAATTGGTCCTAACATCGAGTTTAGATGTTCATCTTGATATGTGCTTATGTTCCTTGCTAATCTCCTTTAGTTTTCAGATGTTTCATTAATAGCAGAGTTCATGCAGACTGGAATGAATAACTGTTAACTGGAATAAAGGAAAGACAATTCCCTTTTTAACTGTTGGCTTGTTCAACATCTTAAGCCTAATACGTTCTGACAGGAGAAGGAATTCATAGCGATCGAGCTTTAGAAATTACGGTACCATTTGCAAATATTTCAGTACAAGATGGAGACACAATAGCTTGCATATCATATACTTTTTTTTAATTTGCTTTCCAATTAAATTGCATATATTGGAAACATTTAAGTTTTGCTGTTAAATTTGTTTTGTATGTCATTTAGCGTATGTTTGAAATAAAATTTAAAACAATCACTTTTTTTAAAATATTGCTACACTTTTGAAGTATACGAGATCTCAGCGCCTTGCTGATTGAATCATGGGAGGCTAAATCATGTTTTATACATCTTTACTCCTCCCTCCTCCCGAAGTTTTTTGAATTGTTATTAAAGTTTATATATAATTGTTTTGTTACAACAGCCACTTTTCTTTCAAATGTTTCATATTTTCATGTTTAACCATAATTGCCTTTTGTTAACCAATATGTTGTTGTCAATATTTCTAGTGCTTCTTTATGTGACAATTATCTCGATGATCTCAAATTGGATTTTTTTTTTTCTATCTCTGCTATAACTTCTTTGCCAAATCTAATTGCTCCTATTGAAGGAGCTTTTAAGCATAGCGCTGTATCTTCGTCTTAAAAAAGAGTTTATTAGGCATCTTATTGCAAATACTATTGATTTCAATTCTAATGTTTATACCCAATTCTAAAAATCCTGTTAAACAATGTCTTGAAAATTTGCATTCTGATCCAAACTTAATCATTAACAAGGCTGACATAGGTAGTCAGATTGTAACAAGGCCAAGCCTTGCTTTTTCTAGCACACTGTGCCTTGCACTCTATCTTGCACTGGAGAAGAATCTGGTTAGTAGATTTGAAACAGCTGTTTGCTGCTTTTTATGTATTATTTGTGCATTTTTGAACATTGGTTTTCTGCTTTTTAACATTCTTGCACAAAGTCTTTATTTGATATTTTTACATAAAATGCACATTGTATTTGTACATGATATACATATTTTAGCTTTATAATTTTGCTGGGTGTCCCAAAAATGACTGATGAATTTTAACATTCAATAACTTGTAAACAGTCACAGACATTGTCGGAGTTTCCTCTTAGTCCGCACAACTTTGAAGAAATCCTTAGCTATTCATATGCTTTCACCACCGATATGATTACGTGATATCGGTCACGCTCTGAGAGGATTGTTTAAATGAAAACTAACTCTTTCAATTAACTAAATTAACGGTTTATTTACACACTATTTACAAAACACAAAACGCTATTTACACTTAAAAACTCGGATGTAGGTGATCCGGTTCAACATTAAATTAAATAAGTAAATGCTGGCTGTGTACTGGTAAACTGTTATATCACTCTGACTCTACACTCGTTAAATTAGCTTTACCGGAGATTACTCTTAATCTCCCAAAACATGGGCTCTAAGCTCGGCGAGCTTCACTCAACCCTACGCTCTATCGAAGAGCTATACACAGGAACAACCTACCGCCTTGCGCTCTCGGCTTCAACTCTTCCTGAGCAAATCGACTGACTACTAGCAAACCCCTGTATTTAATGGACTCATCCTCTTCCCCCAACATAAATCCGGAGTTTTTACTCTGACCACATTTATCAGCTCTTTCCCTCGTTCGTGCAATTACTTTCGTCTGTCAATCTCCAACAGACATCTCAAAAGGTAGGGTAAACCCCTCTCCATCCCTAACTTTATCTCTTCACCCACACTGTACAATTCACCTGCTCAGATCCAGTTTCAGACAAGGAAAGAACGTTACTTTGAAATTCCCAGTACACAGACTATACAATATATAATATAGTAAGACAAAATAATATAGAACCATAGTTCTAACAGCATATGTTTCTCCGAACCTGACAGACATTAAGAGAATTCTTGCAGGGGTGTTATGTAAAATGTCAGGAGTTTTTATGCTGTGCTCTCAGTTTTAGTTACAAATAGCAACAATAGATGTCGCTGAAAGCAATAACTGCTAAATCCAGGTTCAATTTTTCTGCCTCTCCGTTCTTCCATGGAAAAAAGGAGAATAAAATGCATTGAATGGATTTCGAAGCACGAAAAATCGGGTCTGGACTCAGCACCTATTGCTCTCAGCGCCATCTATTGTTTCAAATTCGAAATAAACTCAAGAATCACTGTAAAAAATATCCTGACATCATACATAACACTCCTGCAAGAATTTTTTTAATACATGTCACCTTTTGCAAGTTATTGAATTTTAAAATTCATCAGTCATTTTTGGGACACCCAGTAGAAAATATAGAGATATTTTTTAAAGATTGAAACTATTATTTAATGATACTATAAAGTATTTATATCTAATACTTGTCACAAATTGTTTATTATCTTTATTCATTCCATTATAAGTATATTACTTTTTGGCTATTCTCTTTTAATAATCGTTTTTAATTTGATCAATCCAGAATAAAAGTTAAATCAGAGGTATAAAATAATTGCCCCGTGGGAGATTTTGAAAACTTAATACCCGATGATGATAATAAAACAGAAAATCGACTCTATTAAAGATGAAAGAAATGCCCCCAAGAAATTATTTTTAAACTTCGACTTAAAATTCTGTGCAATTTAATAATATTCTGTGCTGGAAGTATAAGTGAGTTTGTATAATGGAATTAAATAAAAATAATATAATATATCTATCCAGTACAAGAACATTTTATCTTTCTTTCCAAAATATAAATATAATATTCCTTGTTGTCCATTTTACTTTAAGTGTGATTTAGTATTTACCTTTTATATGTATTCTATAAAGTTTGAACAATGCAACAACTTCTGGTATTTACCGTTATTTACCTGATAACCAAACTGATAATTTAATTTGAGATTAGTTTAGAAGAGAAAAATATTATCTGAAATATGTTTATACTAGAACCCATCAAGATTTGAGGGTAAATGACTTGAATGTTCCATTAGAAAAATTCTTGAATTTTGAATTACTTGTTTTTAAACTTATTATTGAAATCTGACAAATTTTTATTTTCATAAATGATTACTACTTCTTGAAAGTGAGATAGAGAATGCTGCCAGTCTAACCTATTGAATGAAGTGAAAGAACTTTAAGTTTATAATTTACAACTAATTATGCTTGCCTTTTATCTGAAATTTACCAAAAAATACTGGGCAGAGCATTTACTTTTACTTACTACAGTCTCATTTTTTTTGTTGAAAAAATAACAATATAAATTTTTATTTTTTTAACTACACGATTTTTAAAAGCTGTCATGAATTTTATTTATACCAGTCTCATTACCAAAACATATTGGTCACATACGTACTTTTTTTTTACTATATGACTTTTAAAAGCTTCCATGAATTTTATTTATATCAGTCTCATTTTCTAAAAGCCTAATTTTGAAACTTGATGCAACTAACGATTTATAATATATATTTGTTAATACTTGAATTTCTTTTTAAATTTCTTCATTTTTTAAATAATAAACTATCGATATCAATATAATTTATTTTATAGTTCTTATATGATTATTTTCCTTACTTTATATATGTTTTATTTATTTTTTCTTAAGGAAAAGAATGACAAACTTTTCCTTCTGTCTCACACACCTACATATTCTTGATAATGGTAAAAAAATATAAACAAAAGTTGTAGATCAGCTCAATTTATTTAATTGATAATTACATGCAAAATATTTTAGGTTAAATATTTCAAATATAAAATTATTATTTGTCAAAATATTTCTGAGTGTTAAATTTTATTTAATGATAAACCATTCAAATAATAATAAAATCAAAATCATATAACTTCTCCTCTTAATAAAATATGTCATTATCGAAATGAAACATCACCAAAAATGGTACAGAAATCATTTTTCCGGGTGTTGGGCTGAAACCTGCGTCGTCTACAAAAGGTAAGAGCTTTAAACTGATGCTTTAGACCGCTCTGCTACACAGCCCTGCTGTACTTTTCCTATAAATATTTCCTCTAAAGATATAGTAAATTTAACTTCACGCTTGCGCAAGTTGTGAATTTTTGAGTCTCATCTTACAGAATCAGGTTCATGCTTTGATATAAATTTTGAAATAACGATTTATACTAAGTTGTTAGAAAAAGGGTTTGCCACTCAAGTAAAACATAAACATATTTTATATGCAATAGTAAAGATAGATAGCACACGGTAATTAAGGTTAAAATTGAAGCTTGAAAATGTCACAAATAATGACTGATAATCTCAAAAATTATTAGTGTTAGAGCCTTCTTAGTATTATAATGCATATTGAATTTTCGGGTGCTATTTAGAAAATGCACTTCGAGTCCTCATCATCTTCGAGTCTGCAAGTCATAATTAGATTGTCAGTGCACCCTTTTCCACTTGAGCATTATTCCCCCTTTACGCTCACTTTTATTATCCTCATTTTATTGTTAATAGGATACTGATTTTTATTCTCATCACTTCTATTATTTCTCTTATAATTAATGATCAGGGAATGTCCTAGTTTAGCCACTTGGAAATATCATTTTTTTATAAGATGTAGAATGAGAGTTAATAAATATCACAGGGTCCTGGCTCCTTAAGAAATCACCCGATTTATATAATCAAAAATAGATTAAATAGTTTGGTAAGAGGTGATTTTCTATATCTATACAATTAAGTTTAACTTAAATATCTACTGAAGTATAATAATTCATATATATGTTACGGTCAATTTGATAAATTCAGTTATTATAATAACTGAACATTTCATCGGAACAATGACAGAACTCCAAAAGAGTTATTGGTTGGCATTCAAAAACCTTTTCAAAGACTTTCTTACAAATACGCAAGTAGAAAATTACACCGAAATTGTCCAGTAACTTTTAAAGAGCTTCAAATGCTTGGTTGCAACATGAGCCTCAAACTTGATTTTCTGCATAGCCATCTTGATGACTTCCCGGAAAATCTTGGCGCAGTCAGTGATGAGCAGGGTGAGTGATCCCACTAAGATTTGAAGCTCATGGATGAACGGTATGAAAGTAAAAGGGATGAACGAACATCTGACTCTAGTTGGAGCATCAAGTGAGATTTTCCACAAATCGAACACTATAGGAAAATCTATTGGGTCGATCGGAAAGTAGTGCCGTGTTGGGAAGATCAATTCGTACCGTTTAATTATATCATTTAATTATTAGACATTTATTCCTATGTCTGGCGTCTATTAATAACCGGGAAGAATTTACCGGTACGAATTGATTTTCCGAACACGACAAGAATTCCGATCGAGCCAATACAATCGAAATTGTTTACCTTAATATGTATATTTTTCGTTTTGTAAAATGATTTCACTCCTTGTATGAACACAAGCTTACAGTGAGTACATACAGACGTTGTAAGAATAATATATTTGGTAATTTCTTTTCTATGTTCTCCTTTGTATCCTCATTATGATTTTGGTGGTATCCTGTAGCTTTAAAAGGTGACATGATAGGAAATAACTCAGGTCAATTTTGGATTTAGATGTCAATAATTAGTCAAAAATAAGTGCCAGATCTAAGTCAACAAAATGTGTCTTCCCCAGTGTTATGAATAATTGTCGCGTCAATTGGTGAATTTGATAAATACTGTATATTAATAATATTTACTGGTTATTATTAATAATTCCCAAGGAAGTTCGGTCAATATTATTAAGGTTATTAACGAATATATCCTTTCATTTAATATGTACTATCAAAACTGTACGAAAGGAACTGTATTCCTATTATAGGATACCAAGTCTTAAGTTATTAAAGATAGTTTCTTTTTAATTACTGAATCAATTAGGTAAAAATTTTAAACAGTGGAATAATGAAAGAATAAATCATTCAGTTTTTAAATGCACACTTTTAGCAATGGACATTATGAAAAATGGGGTACATATAGAAAGTTTTTTTGTAGAAGAGAAACTTTAGATTTCTATTAAATTAATTTTAAAATATAGTAAATGTATGAAGATAAATTACTGTCAGAATGAGACAATTCTTACCCCAATCTAAGAGAACAAGGAAGAAAAATCCTGCGTTAAGCATAGATTATGAAACACTTTCGAACACTTCCTGGGTACTTTAACAAAACTTGGTTATTTAGGGTAATATGGTAAGTAAGTGAACTAAGTAAACATTTTAGAAAACGCATAAATCATTTATAAAACTGATTTCAGCAGCTATTGTACATGGGAAAATATGTAAGGGCAAATTAATGTATTATTTCTTTTTTTTTTAATATTCACGTGATTTTTTTTTTTTTTTTTTTTTTTTTTTTTTTTTTTTTTTTTTTTTTTTTTCTAGAAAGGAAATATTTTTATTTGCGCTGCCTTGGAATTGGGAATAATAATATATAAGACCATCAAGAAAAGTAATAAATGAGTCGTATAAATATATTTTAAAATTTAAAGTGTTTGGAAATATTATTATTTGGTCATTTTAAATATGACGTAATTTCCTCCACTAACGGCGTTTAACGCAAACTATTGTATTTATTATTTTAAAATTTTATTTCTCTTTTAAAATTCACGTGTAAATATAGTTTTTATGCCGTAAGTTTCAATATTTTCCTACTTTTATACGTAATCATTTAATTCTAATTTGAAAGGTTCTTTTTATGTTTATAATATTCACCTGTAATTAAAATTTTAATTTGAAGTAAATATTATTCTTTACGCTGTTTTTACATTTGGCAACCCTTTAAAATAATAACATTTCCTAAAATATGTTAAAAAGTTCTCTGGAAATGCTGAAAATTTGAATTTAAATAGGAAATAAACCCTCAAAAAATGAATCATATTAAAAAGCTATTTACAGTCCTTAGACCGTGAGCTTCTAATGTATTATCCTTAGAAAAATAGGTTTAAATTGCTATGTATAGTTTTTGCTCTTGTAATTTTTTTTAAGAAATTGTTTTTGTCATAACTTAACATTAAATATATTTAAAAATAATTATTTTATTTAAAAAACTGTCCGCATGTGTGTGTTTATCATACTTGTCCGAGAATTTATGTCTTAAATGTGACAGCCACGTCATATTTCATGTTTATATTTCAAACAAGACCATAGAAATCGCAATTTAGAACGTTTGCTGATCATTTGACCGTTTCAAATAATAATAATAATAATAATAAAATTAGGAAACATTTTTGACGAGCATTTGCATCTTAAGCACTATGACACATGTCACGTTTCCAGCCCCTTCAGTATCACGAAAATCGGAATTTTAGAACTATTTTAGCAGACATTTCCCTTTAAAAAAACTATTGTGTGCGTAAAATTGCGATTTAACCCTTAAATGTCGGATTTTTCAAAAATCATTGTAATAATGTTTTTCGGTTTTCATTTTTTAAATAAATCATGAGAAAAATACTTAAAAAAACGAGCCGTTAATTCCCAAATTGGTTCAACCGAGCCAGCAATCTGATTGGTTAAAACTGATATTTATATAGTAGATAATTATATTTATTTTCTTATGAAGTAGTGTAATGTAAAATAGAATGCAATTATAATGACTTAAATTGATTTATTTTGTTAAATTTGATCAAAATCACAGCAAAGTAATCCAAAATATTAATATTAACAAAGGATCAGATTGCTGAGGTTGGATGAGCCAATTTGGGAATTAACGGCTCGTCTTAAAAAAATCATATTTTGTTTTAAGTATTGTTTACGGCTAAAAAACAGTTTGTTACTAATCGGCAATATTGGTGTTTAATTGAAAAAATAATTTCCCTTGATAAAATTCTATAATATTAAACACACAAGCATTTTAGGAACTATAATAAGAAATAAATTTTACTTGCTCACTGTAGGTCAAAATAGGGTATTTCGCAAGCTTCCAAACAAAACAAAAGGAACAAATAGCAACAATTGAAAAAATAAATTTATCTTTATTCTTAAACAGCACAAATGTTACCATCTAGATGTTGAAAATCGATTTAATAATACTTTCAGAATATATTTTATTGGCAACATTAAGCATTATAGCTTCAATATTATTCTAATAGTATTTTAGAGCCTAAATTGAATATGTTGCCGAAAAGCAACACCAGGCATTTAAGGGTTAAAATAATAGCCATATCAACTTTAAATTTTATATCCTTAACAATTCTATAGAAATTGTAATTCTATGGAAAATGTTTTCTTAAGTATTTATATCCTTTTTGAATTTTGAATGTTTTTGAAACTGTTTTTAGAGAGTATTTATATCTTCCATTTTACCATCAAATCAAATTTCTAATTTTTATACCCTTGAAAATCACGAAATATGCATTTTAGAAAGATTTTGCTCCTGCATTCCGTTGGAATTATGATACCAACATAAAATATAGCCTTTGCTGAAGTATACACTGTCGCCGTCATTTTGCTAACATCACTTTTGAAATGGGGTTTTAGTTCCATATTTTAAAATTTACAATCAAACGTTTTTTCATTATAATATTAGTATAAAAATAATATTTAAAAATATTTAAAGTTAAAATTGTTTTGAATTATTTTTATATCTTAATAAAACATGCTGAAAAATAAAAAAGTTTCTTCTTTTTCAAGATTTTTGCTCGCTAGATACGAAGCCCGGTCTGCATACGAATCTCTCTTGAGCAAACATCATACCACTGAACTGCTTTGTACTCTAGAAAGCTTAAAGTTAATTTTTAAATATTTACCTCTGGCTATAGACGCTAGTTATGATACGAAAGTTAAGCAGTTAGGGTGTAGATTCTAGACTAAATGAGTAGTCAACTATGTCATATACAATGGAATGTCGCGAGTACAAAAAGTATAGAATAAAGTGAGCATAAATTAGAGGAATATGCTAATATAAAGTTATTATCAAACACTTTGTTTTAAATGTTTGAAAGAAATATATGTATTACAAACTTAATTAATGACAGCACATACCTATAAAATATAAAAAGTAATTGTGGACCATCACTACTGCGATGTGCCCCATCCCAATGGCTGGCTTAATAAGCTTATTTTAGTAACACTAATATATTTAGATATTCCTTAAACTTTATACAAGTTATTAAAAAATACTTTTCTTCGTGTATCTTTCTTGAAAATTTTGTACACAGCAGGAAATCAAACTTTGTTCACTAAAAATCTTGCTCAGAAACTACAGCTGAAACAAGAAAAAAAGAAGCTTCGCTAGGAATAGCCACTGCTCACGTGATGTGCGTTGATTTGTAAAAACAGAGGCATAATTTGACAGTCCGAAGGCCATTTTATCACTTCTCATTGGCACTAAGTACAAATATTGGGCATTTCGCGTCTACAGTCGTAAGAATATTAAATGGGCCATTACTGGTATATGGGCCATGATAGGTGATTTTACCCTATATAGATATATAAAGTTTTCAACTGGGGGTAGCTTTGAGTCCAGGTGTCATCATCGGTGTATATCTGCAAATTTATTTTAGAAATTCCAACATAGGGGAGAATGTAATATATCTTACGAAATTTGCTTAAAATTTCATTTTGTGAATTTACTCATTGGCGGCAGTGTTTTAAAACAACCGATACGGCAATAAGTGTTGTGTGACGCTAAAAAGATACCGCTAAAGTATAAAGAAGGCGTAATAGATTTTTAAATTATATCCCGTTTGAAAAAAGAGGCTGTCTATTTTTTGAACTGAAAAGGAACAACGCCAGTTAACCGATATCTAAAATATGATGGCCTGCCCTACATATAGGGTGGACATAAAGAATATGTGGGTACATGCTACCCAGTATGCTATATCTAATATTTTCTAAGAACGCGGCAAAAATGAGCTTTTATGTTAGTCGATCGCCAGTGATAAGTCGCCAAATGTTGTTATCTGTCTCCTCGTTTGAAATCGCCAAGTTAATGTTATCAATCATAATAATTCTGATAAATTAAGTAGTCTATAATTTTTATTTCTTATAATAAAAAAAGCTTCACAATAAACATCTACTTATAAACAATATTTCTCAAAAGAGATTTGGATATCATTCAGTTATTTTTAATTTTATGTGAGAGAAAAGTGAATTTCAAGATTTATATATTTATTTTAATGAAAATTTGTTCTTTTGCTGGAAATAAAAAAATATTCATATTGTGCTCTTTCAAATTTTAATTTATATATTTTGTATTATAATCCATTTACATTTTTACCGTTTAGTATTTTTTTAAATATTAAAATATATTAATAAATTATTCATTCAAATTCATTTCTGTTTAATATTCATTTTAAAACGTGAAGCAGATATATTCAAAAACGTTTAAATTAATTTTTTCGAGAATAAAAATTTAAAAACAAACTCAATGACTTATTTTTATGAGTCAAAATTGCATATTAGCTCCTTAATGTCAATGTATGATATTTTTTTTTCTTTTATACTCAAAATAATTCATATGAATTTCGAATTAATTTCAAATACAGACATATTCTTTAACAAATTTCTTCGAATATAAAGTGCTTTAGAACTGGGCATTCCATATGTAACATATGTAAGGAATTTGTTGCATTTTTAAATTTTGTTCCACATTCCTAAACTAAATTCAGAAAACATTTTAAATACAATTTACGTTATAATATTTTTTATATGTATGAAATAATATAAGTAAATAATATAATTTATTTTAATAATTTTAGTTTATATATTTTATATGAAAAAAGGAATAACATTAGTATTAACATTATCTGTAACATCAAACAAAAAATCAACCACTTTTGATATATTGGAATTTGCAATTTGCACTGTAATTACCGTCTTCGGGTTTTCTCTTTTTCATGAAAACAGCGTCTTCTGCAAATGGCACTGAACTTTATAGAAACTGGCAAAATTAATTAAAACGTCTTTCTTTTAAAAGATTTTGTCTAGTACAAGGAGAAACATTTGTTTAATACATTTTAATCATGTATACACTCTTATTTCATGAAGAATATAAAAGAAATTATATAGTATTTGAATTCTTCCAGTTCGGCTTCACTAATGAAAGCAATGGTTTTGTTTGTTTGTTTTGGGTAATACTGTCATGCTTTCCACAAGAGGTCTTAACCCTTTATCTACTGACGAAACTTATGAGTAACATTAAAATAACTTATTATAATATTCACTTAAGGGGACAGGGAAAGAAAAATTCAACCAAAAAATTGATTTTTACTTTTTTTTTTATATATAGTTTAAACTTATATCTTCCCAACGATGTGTCACGCATGTTTATAAATAAAAAAAATAAGTGTTAAATTATTCACTCTTTTCTAAGAGTACTTCACAGCTTAATGGGCATTTAAATCTTTAATTGACTTTTTCTCAAAACTTGGATTTTTCATATTTATGTTCCTTTTTTTTAAATATCTATTAAAATTAAGAACTCAGATTTTTTTTAATACTTATAATACAGTTTAACGCAGGGATTTAATGATGTAGTGTGAATTATTTATTTTAGGCAGTGAAATCTTACCAAAAATGCTAATTCAAAAATGTCTTTCAATAAATAATTAAAAATTAATTTTGAGTTTAACTTAGAAAGAAAATGGTGTGTTACATTACGTAAAGCATGTTATTCAAACTATTCTAAAAAATCTAGAGCATATCTTTCACCATTTCTGAGAAAAAGGTACATAAAGATGGTGAATTTAACATGTCGGAGATAGGGCTTTTTCGGCCCCCTTAAAACATTG
This sequence comes from Maratus speciosus, assembly GCA_963932465.1. Taxonomy (NCBI): domain Eukaryota; kingdom Metazoa; phylum Arthropoda; class Arachnida; order Araneae; family Salticidae; genus Maratus; species Maratus speciosus. Next base: position 535,136,271 of record OZ010786.1, on the reverse strand, counting down.
ATTAGTAGCAATACAGTTTAAAATGAGTTATAGATGCATTACTTTATCTTGTTCCAAAAGCCTTATTGGTCACACAAAAGAAAAAATATATATATTTTTTAAAGTATGATATGTTTTGCCTTTGCATTTTTTCAGATTTTTTGGCTTTTGGAGTGGGGGGTGGGGGGGGGTATCTTCAATTCGGAAATATTTCCTTATTTTCATTATAAGAACATTATATTTGTACATTTCCTAATTCTACAAAATACTGAAAAAAATGTTTAAATTAAAAGATTTGAGTGGGGTTATAAATTTTGCATAAATCCCTATAAATTCAAATTTAATTAATCTCTCTAAATCTTTCAATCCTTCTAAAAATTATTAAATGATTATGTAAATCTTCTAATGTTGCTTAAAAAATGCACGAAAAATGTTTTAGAAGATAAAATTTTTAGGAATTCTTAATTCAGTACGTAAAAGGTTAAAGTATTTGTTTGTTTGTTTAGGGTAGTACTGTCATGCTTTCCACAAGAGGTCTTAACCCGTTATCTACTGACGAAACTTATGAGTACCATTAAAATAACTTATTATAAGATTCACTTAAGGGGACCGGGAAAGAAAAATTCAACCAAATAATCGATTTTTGCTTTTTTTTTAAAATATAGTTTAAACTTATATCTTCCCAAGGATGTGTCACGCATGTTTATAAATAAAAAAATAAGTGTTAAATTATTCACTCTTTTCTAAGAGTACTTCACAGCTTAATGGCCATTTAAATCATTAATTGACTTTTTCTCAAAACTTGGATTTTCATGTTTATGTTCCTTTTTTTAAATATCTATTAAACTTAAGAACTCAGATTTTTTTAATACTTATAATACAGTTTAACGCAGGGATTTAATGATGTAGTGAGAATTATTTATTTTAGGCAGTGAAATCTTACCAAAAATGCTAATTCAAAAATGTCTTTCAATAAATAATTAAAAATTAATTTTGAGTTTAACTTAGAAAGACAATGATGTGTTAAATTACGTAAAGCATGTTATTCAAACTATTCTAAAAAATCTAGAGCATATCTTTCACCATTTCTGAGAAAAAGGTACATAAAGATGGTGAATTTAACATGTCGGAGATAGGGCTTTTTCGGCCCCCTTAAAACATTGATTAGTAGCAATACAGTTTAAAATGAGTTATAGATGCAATACTTTATCTTGTTCCAAAAGCCTTATTGGTCACACAAAAGAAAAAAATATATATTTTTTAAAGTATGATATGTTTTGCCTTTGCATTTTTTCAGATTTTTTGGCTTTTGGAGTGGGGGGTGGGTGGGGGGTCTTCAATTCGGAAATATTTCCTTATTTTCATTATAAGAACATTATATTTGTACATTTCCTAATTCTACAAAATACTGAAAAAAATGTTTAAATTAAAAGATTTGAGTGGGGTTATAAATTTTGCATAAATCCCTATAAATTCAAATTTAATTAATCTCTCTAAATCTTTCAATCCTTCTAAAAATTATTAAATGATTATGTAAATCTTCTAATGTGGCTTAAAAAATGCACGAAAAATGTTTTAGAAGATAAATTTTTTAGGAATTCTTAATTCAGTACGTAAAGGGTTAAAGTATTTGTTTGTTTGTTTAGGGTAGTACTGTCATGCTTTCCACAAGAGGTCTTAACCCGTTATCTACTGACGAAACTTATGAGTACCATTAAAATAACTTATTATAAGATTCACTTAAGGGGACCGGGAAAGAAAAATTCAACCAAATAATCGATTTTTGCTTTTTTTAAAAATATAGTTTAAACTTATATCTTTCCAACGATGTGTCACGCATGTTTATAAATAAAAAAATAAGTGTTAAATTATTCACTCTTTTCTAAGAGTACTTCACAGCTTAATGGCCATTTAAATCATTAATTGACTTTTTCTCAAAACTTGGATTTTCATGTTTATGTTCCTTTTTTTAAATATCTATTAAACTTAAGAACTCAGATTTTTTTAATACTTATAATACAGTTTAACGCAGGGATTTAATTATGTAGTGAGAATTATTTATTTTAGGCAGTGAAATCTTACCAAAAATGCTAATTCAAAAATGTCTTTCAATAAATAATTAAAAATTAATTTTGAGTTTAACTTAGAAAGACAATGATGTGTTAAATTACGTAAAGCATGTTATTCAAACTATTCTAAAAAATCTAGAGCATATCTTTCACCATTTCTGAGAAAAAGGTACATAAAGATAGTGAATTTAACATGTCGGAGATAGGGCTTTTCCGGCCCCCTTAAAGCATTGATTAGTAGTAGTACAGTTTAAAATGAGTTATAGATGCATTACTTTATCTTGTTCCAAAAGCATTATTGGTCACACAAAAGAAAAAAATATACTTTTTTAAAAGTATGATATGTTTTGCCTTTGCATTTTTTCAGATTTTTTGGCTTTTGGAGTGGGGGGAGGGGGGGGTCCTTCAATTCGGAAATATTTCCTTATTTCCATTATAAGAACATTATATTTGTACATTTCCTAATTCTACAAAATACTGAAAAAAATGTTTAAATTAAAAGATTTGAGTGGGGTTATAAATTTTGCATAAATCCCTATAAATTCAAATTTAATTAATCTCTCTAAATCTTTCAATCCTTCTAAAAATTATTAAATGATTATGTAAATCTTCTAATGTTGTTTCAAAAATGCACGAAAAATGTTTTAGAAGATAAAATTTTTAGGAATTCTTAATTCAGTACGTAAAGGGTTAAAGTATATGCCTAATTCAAGGCTTCTTTTTTTTTTTTGGAAAAATATGAAATGTTTATAAAACACATGTGTTTTTAGTTAAAACAGGGAATAAAACTATGAATTCATATAATTTTTTATTGAATTTTAATTAACTTTTCATACTTAGGCAATCTTTAGTCGAATTTCAGTAAAGAATTGAGTTTATGCCAAACCTTCTATAAAGAAATCGAATTAGTATATTTCACTTTTTTTTTCAAGAATATATTATCAAACTACTTACTTGTATGAAGCAAAACGTTTGCAATAACTCTTGAATTTACTAACATTTACCAAATTTTGTATACAAAACATGCTTTTTGTTTAAAAAAGGTCAATAACAATAGCTCTTAAATAATTATTTACAAACTTGCAAGCTATATTTTGCTTCATAACATAAAAATAGATGAGCAGAACCTTATTATAAAATTTTATTTCAATATCATGAAAAATCATTAAGAAATTATGTTTCTCGTAAACGTACACAATGAAAAACGCAGTTTTCCAGAAGACGCAAATTAAGATTTTGATCCAGCACAAAAAATTATGTAAAAAATATACAACTTTAAAATCCACCATATTTTTTGGTGCTTATACATTAGTGTATATATTATATATTTGTGTATTAAATGTATTGTTTGCATTTGTGGCCCTTTAAATGGTCACTTCCGATTTAAGAAAGCTCATTTTCTGTTTATATTTTGTGCTAAAACTTTGCTTCTAATTATCGCTTAAACAAAAGTAAGGCATTTTTTGGAATAATAAATGTTTGAACTTTAACTTAAAACAATAAAAAAAAACAATCGAGTTTTTTTGAAAAAACCGCGATTTGAAGCTAATCACATACCTTAATAGACTTGCAAACACATCGCGTCCTACCGACTGCAACATTTCAGTCGGATTTCGAACCCAGTACCCTTTATCCAGTAGCCTGTGCCTTAAGAAATAGACAAGAAGGTGGGTAATAAAAAATCAATGAAGTCAGTTTGAAAGGGTATCAGCAGGAATGTTTTCAATAATAAAATTTGAAAGAGTAATTAACAATGTCAGAGGTATAATGCATACGCTGGTAATGTTAAAATTTATACTTTATAGAGAAGATTTTAAATTATATTTTATGGAAGCAAAATATAAATTTCATCAGATATTTCTAGCATTTATAATGACGATTTAATTTTATTTCTAGTTTAGTTTCAACTAGCGACATGCGAATTAGGTATTTTCAATGGTAATTTTTAAACTGACTTCAATATATGTTATAAAATTATTTCTGCAGCTTGATTATTGTCTGCTTTGTTTTACATTTTATGTTTTTTTTGGAAAATTATAAACGGCTTATCTTGCACATGTGAAATAAGTATGATGTATGGTTATGATATAAAATTCATAATCTAAGTGATAATATTCTATTTCCACTTAAAACCGTTTTTAAACTCTTAATAATCTGTAAATATTAAACTCTTTTAATTTTGAACGCCTTGAACTAAAATAAATAAATAAATATCTAACTTTTTCCAAAACAGGAAGTTTAAACGACTAATTTTGTTTATTTACCAAGACCAGGGTCTTAGTAAATAAACAAATTTTTTACACAATTTTTAAAACAATATTTTTTCATTCATGAATATATCATAAGATTTAAAAGTTTGGTATTGTATTGTTTAGCAGAATTCTCTTATACACAGCAGAAAACAAATACACTAACTTATAAAATCTTACTTTAATATTTCTCACCGTTTTCTATTATGCATCTGTTTGTAATTACTGTGTTAAATAAACCAGTATAAAGCATTATAAGTGTGTAAATGTTATAAAGTGTTATATATGTGTGCATTTTGTTTACCATATGACAATTTAAATAATTATGAAAAATATAATTTTAATTATTAAATCAGTTTGAATGTTACTTATTCAGATGCTATTAAAATGTTATGAACTCCTTCCTTGAAAAACAAATAGTTGTGGAGACATTTTTTCTATAATTATAAAATACTTTTTATAGTCTTAGTAATAAATATGATAACGTAAAACTAAACAAAAGATTCTCTTTTAATGAAAACTTCAGATAAATCATTGGAGTATTTTTTGCATTTTTACAGTTTCCATACTAAAAACAAAAGTTTTTACACACTATAACATATTTTAATTAAATATTTAAAAAAAATAATTATAATCAGCTTTATTATTTCTTGTACCATAAATTGAAGGTATTTAAAATTTTATAATATATTTATTTTATATTAAAGACGTGAATTATCACTTTGCTAACTAAGCGTAAGCCAACAGACTGAAAAAATGTCGAAGCCGGGAATCGAATTCAATAATTTCAAGCGTAATTTCACTGCCTGAAAAGTAGTTGAAAAATTAATTAAATATTTAATTCAATTTCACTTATATCTATATTCTACTATTCAGTAGGCATTTTAATTATATAAATTAGCTTTGAATAGAGTGCAATATCAGTCTTCGGTTTCTGACTATTTACAGACCACACCAAAAAATAAAAAATAAAATAAAAGATAAATAAATGTATAAATAAATAAATAAAATTGCTGTATATATTTTCCGCATACTAACTGAGCTTGAACTACGAATTTTACGACCTTACAATTGGGTTGCAAGTCGACGACCATTTATACTTATACATGACTACCGGTATAATATTATTATGTTGTTTACATATAATGCCGGAATGACCTATCTTAATGTTTTTAACAAATTAATGTATAATACTTATACACCTTGAACTATTTAAAAGTGAATTTCCTACTTTATTGTATTATTTTTCTTTCCAACTAAACCGTTATCTAACACACCTTTTTTCGATCACTCATACTTAATCTAATCATTTCAGCTTGGGAGTTAAACTTCTTTCTGAGCTTTAACTTGCATGATTTTATTGCCTCGTGTTGGTGTCTAGGGGATTATGGAAGGCCGAAAACTGATGAAGATGCTGAAAACTTAATACCTTGCGTAAATGAAGAAAACAATGAAAGATTCATTATGAAATGAAGGCATGTATCGGTGAAAGAAATTAGATTTTTATTTTTTATTGTATGCCTAAAATCTTTTAGCAAGTAAATAATTTTCTGCTTTATAAGATTATAGATTCCTGAAGTATTATTTTCATAAAAAATAAAAATAACGAAAAGCATAATATTGGAAGCACTGTAAACCAAGAGAAAGTTGGAATTCGTGATTCACGTATTACGGAATATTATGCCCGAGGAAAAGAACAAAGATAAAATCAATTATTATTTTTTTAATTGAAAACACAAAAATAGATTTTTTGGATGTGTTATATATACTAGCTGAACCGCACGACGTTGCGCAGACCCGTGAAAAAATCATGAAAAACGCAAAAAAAATTCTAAAAAGCGCGAAAAATCATATTGGAAAGAGGACAAAATTTTCTATATTAAGCTAAATGTTTAAAACAGAATTCCTTTTTCGAATAACATAAAATTGCATTGAAACCCGAAAAAAAAATGCTAAAAATCGTTTTGAAAAAAATTATAAATATCACTAAAATTGAATGATCGCGGAAGACAATATTCAGTATATTAAGTTAAAGTTTGAAAATATTGAGAAATATTCTAAAATCATTGTACGAATTCCGAATAATTTATACTGAAAGAAGGGCAACATTATTGCTTTATGGAAAAAAAAACATAAAACCGTATTTATTAAGGGGGAAAATCGCCACTAAAGGAAAAAAAAAAAACTTCCAATATAGCAAAAAACACTATAATTTTGAAGCCCTGCGTGCAGCAGTCTCTTCAAAACACAGTCAACAAACATACAGACACATACACACACATACAACCCGACATGAAAATTTTACATTTATTATTACATTATATATATGTGTGTGTGTGTGTATGTGTGTGTTATATTTCCACTTTGAACACCAAGTGATCTTTTTACATGGAAAATAACAATCTGTGTCTTTAAAAATGTTTTGAAATGTATTAAAAGTTATACATTTGTATTAGACGCATGCAAGGGATAATAGCCAAAGAAATCTCCAACGATTTCTCTTCTTACATCAACCTTTTTTATTCTTAATATTTCATTTGACAGATAGACGATTGCACTTCTGTTAGGTTGTGCTTTATTTATATTTTCATGTTAGCTAGAATAAAATGTTGGACTGTTTAATTCATTCTAAGAGACGCGGGATAATCTTTCATAATAAGATAATAAGCAAAAGAGATAGACTTTGATAAAATACCTACTTGATTTAGAAAAATGTAAAGATTCATTTATTGAGATATAGTTTTCAAATAATTTGTATTTGAACTTATATATTTTTTTATTAGATGGTATTGCGATACTCAGAAGTTTAACGATTGTTAAAATCAATTCTTACGGTCGTTGCAACCCTCGATATGATGTCATCTTTGCTGTCGGACAAGTGTTTGCTTTATAATAGAAATTGCTATTATTTATCGATAATTCTTTACATTTTTTGGAATTTTAATCTTTTCATTGCTCACGACTTTTATAATATACAATTTCATTTAATATTAACGAGATGCATTGTGGTACTCATTATTCAGTATTTTTAACTACATATTGTTTAACTTTTAATTTTCCAAAAATACGAAGGTCATTTAAATGTAAACCGAAAATTACTTCTTCAAGAGAGTGCGAGGTATAATTGAAGATCCATAGGTGCAGACGTAATATTGGGAGAAATATCAGATAACTAGTCCATTAGCTTTTGAATCCAATTTTCTATTTGGCAGTGAGATCAATAATTTTTAATGTCAATAAGAATTGTCTTACTTTGTACAAATTATTAACAGAATAAACGTAAAACCTTTTGAAACTTTGTGCGAACTTAAAGAACACTTCCAGGAAGACTAGCGAAAAATAGATCTTAACATGAGAAGATGCTGAAGACGAATTCCAAAAGAAAGAAAAATAACAGGTAGGCAAGATCTTTGAAACCATATTTCCGTATTTTTTCTTGAATATTATATAAGTTATACTGCATACTACTGCCAGCTGCTCCAAAAACGCTGCGTCCTAATCCGTAAAAAAAAGGGGAAAAATGCATATTTCTGATTTTAAATGTTTTACTCGTCTTTTAATTTTTTTTACTTTCCTGACTTCATTCTTGAGTTTTAACTCAAGGAAAGCTTGAAAATATTTTATAATAGACTTGGGGCCTCATTGCAGCCCAGAAATTTCATTATCATTTGTGCACCCTGAGATGCATTCCGTAGTCGATTTGTTGACAGTGCAGCCGTCGATACATTTATGAGGACGTGGGCAGAGAATAAACGTCTGTGTTGTGATAATAGAACTTAAAAAATGTACCGGAAAATACGTTTTGAAATCAGGAGTTTTTAATATTTTCATATTTGCGATCTGTAAAGTCATTCTCCTCCTTGAAAATTTCCGAATTCATTCGGCTCTCTAAACACAAAGTATGCTCGAAGAAATTTTCTGAGTAACTTTAGAGACTATCGCAGTTCCGAAGTTTGATTATCATGTGATTGAGTCACTAAAGTGGGATTTTTAAAGCCATCATTTTGAAAACAATACAGTTCCCAATACTTTTGTGGACACTTGTCGGTTGCATAAGCCTCTGTCATTTTATTATAACGGAATAAACAAAAATACATACGGTAAGCTTATATTTTGAAATCAGGACATTATAAAATTTGAAGATTTCGGATCAGGAATTTTATCCTGCTTTTTTATATTTCCGGTGTTCTTTCTGCAGTTTTAGCATCCTAGTAAGAATGAAATTCCATGGATAGATTCGGATTAACCACAAGCTAAAACATTATTTATTACATATATGAGCGGCTAAAAAATTGACTTTTATGCGTCATCATTTTAAATACATTGCAGTCGCCCAAACTTTGGTGAACGATTTGCTAGAGAATAAGCTACTTTCATTTCATGAAATAAAACACTATTTGTTGCAAAATATGTCTTGGAAACAGAAGATTATGTAGGAAAGTAATATCGCATTGGCAAATTTGTATCTTATGTACACAAATGTAAAAAGGAAAAAAAAAAACAGTTTATATTTGTTTGAACTATTAGTATACGGAAAACCTGAGATATTGTTTGTTAACTAACCGTGACATGAAATATCTCTATCTAATATTTTTTTTCTACAAATTTCTTTAATCGCTTCGGTTTTGAGTGAATTACTTTACAAAACTTACTTTTGAATGATTCCTTATTAATATAATAATTTCAGAATGAAAGTTAATTCTCATGCATAAAATATTTCCGCATCCTGCGTCTCAGGAGATTATGAAGTGCAGAAAACTGATAAAGAGGATGAAAACTTAATAATCTATAAAAAGGGAAAAAATGAAACTTTGATTGTGTAAAGATTAAATGAGTTGCTATAAGAAATATTTTGTTTCATTTCTTGCAAAGAATGTCTTTGCAATTTAAGCACTTTCTATGTCATAAGACTTGATTAACCTCTAGATATTACGATGGAATACCAATAAAAATCAATAATAATACCAGAACTGATCTAATTTGAACAGCTGAAAAATATCATTTCATATTAAAATTACAAAAAATTTTGATATTAATAAATTATTCAATGTCATCAATTTTTCTCAATTTTAAATTTAGCCTAAACGTTTATTAAGTATATTAATTATATATTATATATTATATATATTTGTATAAATTTATATGTAACATCTTTTGCAATGCGACTTATAATCTGACTGAAATTATTTTAGTACAATAGATTAAGAAAATTCCACTAAAAGGTAAGAAATATTCATTTAAAATTTGAAACATAAATTTAAGCTTAGTTCAAACTTTTTGAAATTCATTAAAATAAAAACTTATATGCTCGATATCAAAATATACAGTTTGCATTGATTAATTAAGCTTAGAAATTCAGCTTAAAAATTTTAGGGGAGAGTAGCCATATTTGGACCGCCGCTTTTATTGGACCGTTGCCATTCTGCCGTTAATTACAGGAAGAGATTCCATCTACCGCTGAAATCCTACTCATTAGAATGACGTCACATATGATTAGAAGAAGCAGCCGCCTACCACGTGCTGTTTTCAGACAATTTAAAAATCCCTAACGTTAGCTGTTTTGATCTAATTTTTTCTCACTAAACGTAAGTGAATATTTTAAAAATAAGGTACGTTGTTATGTTTTCATATAGATATATGAATTCATCTGTTTATTGCGTATATTTTTCACGTGGATTTGTTTGATTTCGTTTTGTTTCTTAGTCTTGAAATCAACTGTTTTTAAAAATGGCGTAGTTGCCGTAATTGAGCCAATTTAAGTTGCTTAAATTGGACCAGATACGCGATCATAAATTGGAAAAGTAAGTAATGAATTTTGAAGACCGCACGCTTTGTACGCTATTTTTTCATATTTTATAATGGATTACTATCTCCATGCAAGTTTTTTTTTATATATCAGGATTAATTTTTTTACACAGTTTAGGCCTATGTAAACATAAAAATATTTTTACATGTCTGTGCAATAAATTTTGTTTGCAATGTCTTTTATATTGTATGTAATTGTATTTATTTTCTTTGAATTCTTTATTCCTACGGCATATTTGATTTACAGAGTTGAATTCAAACATTTTCCTCCTGCAGGATATTTGTGATGGAAGACTTTTTACAGTTTTGGAGGGTGGAATTATACTTTTTTGCCATTAAAACGCATAAAATCTCAAATCTTGATGAAAATGTTGAAAAAGACATAGACAAACTGTCTGGAAGAAAAACACCCGTACCAGCAAAAGCTGTTAAAGATATAGGAAACAAAAAGCATACAGTAAGTTGTGAAGAAATTGACCTGCAACAAGGTTGAAACTACAAATCCTCCCCAAAAGCAAAAAAATCATTATTAATGTTATTACCCTTGCTAAATTCAGTTAAATCAAAGTACAGAGGGAGCGAAAAAACAGTTGTGTTAACATCATCGCAGTATAAACTAAACCTTGAAAAAAAAAAAAAAAAAAAAGACAAAAAGGAAGATTTCACAGCACAAAAGCTATTGGAACATCGAGTTTTAATAAATAGGCGTAATGCAATTAGCAAGAAAATGATGGAAGAGAAGAACTACAAACATAATGTGAAGAAAACTTCTGTTGCAAAAAAACAAAAAAAAACAAACAAACAACAACAAAAAAAAACAGTCTGATAATTCAGAATCTAAAAAGAAAAATCTAGACAGTGATGATTGGTTTTGCCTAATTTTTAAGAAAAATAAAATAGCAGAAATGATTCAGTGATCAGATTGCCATTTGCGGCTCCATGTTGTGTGCACTAGAAAACAAAATCAATAAACAAAATTCATGTCTAAGCTTTGCTTCACTCCTTACATGATATTCAAGTAACTGACAATTAGTTCCATAATTTCTATTCTTAATTACTGATCACTTTGATTTATATTTTGAATACATGTTGATTTAAAACAATAACTCTTATTTTCAGATATTTGATTTCATTATATTTCATTGCAGTTATTTTGCTTGATTGTTTCATTAATCGCAAACTTTGCTTTTAATAAAATTAGTTATATTCCCTAGTCATTAAAACAATCTGATATTATTTGGTCCAATTTAGGAGACTGGGGTCAAACCTAGTTGCTGAATTTGGACCACTTTTAACAAATTTTTCAAATTAAAATAAAATTTAAGATTTTAAAAAAATAAATGGATCTAAATATTTATTTAGTTAGTAGATGAATAGATTGACCCTGTGTAATTATCTTTTGCAGATATTCCAAAAATTAAGTGAGTTACATCTGAAAATAAGGGAAATGGTCCAAATTCGGCTACTCTCCCCTATATGTAATGACTCTCAAAACTTATTATCGTTCAATATCTTTGAGTGTCATTATGCATTAGGATGGGCAGAAAAAATTTTTTTTCGATTTTCGCTGATAAGTAGTGCGGAAAAGTTGCCACTGGTGGCACAAAGTTCACACAAAAAAATTGAGATTTTATGGACAATTCTTTCATTTGCCGCAAATGGCTTGAAGTTTTGTCAAATCTTGATTTTTAAAAATTTTTTATCAAAAATTTTAAAAATGTCAAATTAAATTTATTTTAACAGAATTTTACTTGAAATGCCGTGTTTAATGCACGAAATGTTTGAATAAGTTCAAATTAAGTATTATTTAATAATTATGTGTATTTTGAATTACACGATTTTTATAGCCTCATCGCGTATAAGTAAGGAAAGATTGTAAGTATTTCTTGGTTCGTCGACTTCTTATTCTCGCGTTCGTATTATATAAATACGTTGCACCTAGCCCTTCAGAATAGTATTTCAAGTAGAATTTCAATTTTTTATCATTTAAATAAACAGAAATATATAAGTTTTAATTTAGATCCAGCATTTTTAAAAATATTAATTAAAAAATTAAAATATTTAAAATAAAATTTAAGGGGAAAATGATATAACTTAAAAAAAATCATATTTTCAAAAGTAAATATTTATTTTAAATTTGCTGAATAAAAATGAAAGTAATCTAATTGAAAAAGACATGTTCCAAGTTTGAACCATATATCTTTAACGTTTCTTGATTTATAGTAATTTAAATACGAGAAATGGTGAAAAAACACATCATGAAGGAAAACGCATTTTCACAAGAAGTCGTTTGCATGACAAGCATTGCTTGAAAGCTAGATTTCGAAAACAAACCAAAACGAAAAATAAAATAGTTGGATGTGCCAATCCCAAAACTTTCTTCTATCTTATACATCTTAATATTTCAAAACCTAGTTACACATGTTAATACTTCAATATTATTAGTTCATTACTATACGAACTTTGATTTTCATCTTAAATTTCTGCCCAAGTCAATTAAACAAACTAAAAACGAGTTAATCTATATCATGATATTTGCTAAAATTATTAATTTTTCCTTATTTTGTTGTTATCAGCTGTTTGCGAATAGCCGGCTTAGCAGGAAGCGAGTTCCCGCCGCTGCATGAGCCGCCGATGCACAATAGAACTACGAAAAATCAAGAAAAGTATAAAAAATCGCTAGCACAGAGCCCTTTTACCGCGTAATATTTCCAAATTCAAGGAGGACTTGTTGGCCAAAGTCAAATACAAGCACAAAAATTTTGGTTCAATTGTATGCATAACTTCATACACTTTTCGACGGTACAATATTCAAAATGTATGTATTTTATACGTTGTTCGATGGTACAGTAATGAAAATGGCACAGAGATCGGAATTATAGCGCCCCCTTCTGGCGGAATTTTTTCAAGTTCAGGGAGGACTTGTTTGCCATAGCCAGAAACATGCACAAAAAATTTGGTTCAATTATATGGATAACTTCATACACTTTTCGATGGTACAATAAGGAAAATATGGTACAGACATCGCAATTATAGTGCCCCCTACCGGCAGAAATTTTCCAAATTCAGGGACGACCTTCGTGACATGACCAAAAACAAACACATAAAATTTGGTTCCATTCTATGCATAACTTCAAACACTTTTCGACGGTACAATATTCAAAATGGCGCAAAAATTGCACTAAAATCGCTATTACAGCACCCTCTACGGGCGATTTTTTTTACAAAATAAGGGAGGACCTCCTTTCCATAGCCAAGAACTTAAAAAAAAATTTTGGTTCAATTCTATGCATAACTTCATACACTTTTCGATGGTACAATATTCCAAATCGCACAAAAATCGCTATTACAGCGCCCCTACAGGTGAATTTTTTGCAAATTCAGGGAGGACCTGCTTGCCATATCCAAAAACTTGAAATAAAAATTCGGTTTAATTCTATGCATAACTTCATACACTTTTGGACGGTACAACATTCAAAATCGCACAAAAATCGCTATTACAGCGTCCCCTACCGGTGAATTTTTTCCAAATTCAGGGAGGACGAGCTTGCCATAGCCAAAAACTTAAAATAAAAATTTGGTTCAATTCTACGCATAACTTCATACACTTTTGGATGGTACAATATTCAAAATCGCACAAAAATCGCATTTACAGCGCCCCCTACCGGCGATTTTTTTCCAAATTCAGGGAGGATCTGCTTGCCATATCCAAAAACTTAACATAAAAATTTGGTTCAATTCCATGCATAACTCCATACACATTTGGATGGTACAATATTCAAAATCGCACAAAAATTGCTATATCAGCGCCCCCTACCGGCGAATTTTTTCCAAATTCCAGGAGAATCTGCTTGCCATAGCCAAAAACTTAAAATAAAATTTTGGTTTAATTCTATGCATAACTTCATACACTTTTTGATGGTACAATGGCGACATACAGACGGACAGACGGACACACAGACAGACAGACATTTTCTATAAACATGTTTTTTGGAATCTCTGACCCCTAAAACATGTAAATCCGTCGAAAACCGGAAGTCAAAAAAATTTTCGATTACAATACTTTCTTCTATTGAAGATAGAAGAAAGTAAAAATTTGGTTCAATTATATGGATAACTTCATACACTTTTCGATGGTACAATAATGAAAATGGTACAGACATCACAATTATAGTGCCCCTTCCGGCAGAATTTTTCCAAATTCAGGGAGGACCTTCGTGACATGACCAAAAATAAACACATAAAATTTGGTTCAATTCTATGCATAACTTCATACACTTTTCGGCGGTACAATATTCAAAATGGCACAAAAATTGTACAAAAATCGCTATTACAGCGCCCTCTACGAGCGATTTTTTTACAAATTAAGGGAGGACCTCCTTGCCATAGCCAAGAATTTAAATTTTTTTTTGGTTCAATTCTATGCATAACTTCATACCCTTTTCGATGGTGCAATATTCAAAATTGCACAAAAATCGCTATTACAGCGCCCCCTAACGGCGAATTTTTTGCAAACTCATGGAGGACCTGCTTGCCATATCCAAAAACTTAAAATAAAAATTTGGTTTAATTCTATGCATAACTTCATACACTTTTGGACGGTACAATATTCAAAATCGCACAAAAATCGCTATTACAGCGCCCCCTACCGGCGATTTTTTTCCATATTCAGGGAGGACCTGCTTGTCATATCCAAAAATTTAAACTAAAAATTTGGTTCAATTCTATGCATAACTCCATACACTTTTGGACGGTACAATATTCAAAATCGCACAAAAAATGTTATATCAGCGCCCCCTGCCGGCGAATTTTTTCCAAATTCCGGGAGGACCTGCTTGTCATAACCAAAAACTTATAATAAAATTTTGGTTTAATTCTATACATAACTTCATACACTTTTTGATGGTACAATGGCGACAGACAGACGGACAGACGGACAGACAGACATTTTCTATAAACATGTTTTTCGGAATCTCTGACCCCTAAAACATGCAAATCTGTCGAAAACCGGAAGTCGAAAAAAATTTCGATTACAATACTTTCTTCTATTGAAGATAGAAGAAAGTAAAAATAGGTTCTGTTCTAATAAGGAAAGAAACATAATTCAAGCATCATTTTAAGCAGAAAGAAGCGGTGAATTTTTTACTGCCAAAAATATTTTTAGAAAATTTGAAGTTTTTTGTGTCCCGGACCCCCTTAACACTAATAGAAATACGCCAAGTACACGGCAAAAAATAAATTGTTGATTTTACAGTATTATACTGGAAGCTTGGGTGCCAGGATAATACTGTAAAATCAACAAGCTTGTCGTTAAATAAAATAATAAACCGTAAAATAAATAGTAATATACTGCTAAGTAGTAATATTTGGTACATTTTTAAATTTTCATTTATAAAACGGTCTACTACTGTTTATTTACGGTTTATTATGTTAATTTACTGTATTATACTGCCCCCACCCCAGCTTCCAGTATTATACTGTAAAACCAACAATTGTTAGGTGCGTTCGTAATTATATAAATGCGTAGTACCAATGTCGTCGTTCAGTCCGTCTGTCTGTCTGTCCGTCCGCATGTAACAGAGCAAAAACTACCCAACCGAATTGTCTGAGATTTTAAATATATAATTGTTGAAAATTGTTTCGGGCTACCCTATTATGCATATTCAAATTTCGTGTTCTGTTTTAAAAATACAGTTTTATGCCTTAACTTCCTATCATCATAACAGATTGTCAGTGCGCAAACTGCCACTAGAACTTTACTTCGTTTTGTCGTCCTCACTACTATTATCTACCGGGTGTCCCAAAAAGGACTGACTGATTTTAAAATTCAATAACTTGCAAACGGTGACAGGTATTTAAAAAATTCTTGCAGGAGGGTTATGCATAAGGTCAAAAGTTTTATTACAGTGATTTTCAATTTTAGTTCGAATTACAAACAATAGATGGCGCTGTAATCAATAGTCGCTAAATTCAAGCTCGATTTTTGGTACTTCGTGGCCCGGATAATACATTTCCATCTCCTTTTTCTGCATGGAACAAGATAAAGGACCAAAAATCGAGCCTGTATTTAGCGACTATTGCTTACAGCGCCATCTATTGTTTGTAAATCGAACTAAAATTAAAAATCACTGTAATAAAACTTTTGACCTTATGCATAACCCTCTTGCAAGAATTTTTTTAATATCTGTCACCGTTTGCAAGTTATTGAATTTTAAAATCAGTCAGTCCTTTTTGGGACACCCGGTACATTCTATTGTAATTAGAATGCTGGCCTTCATTCACATTACTTCGATTTTTTCTCGTGCAATTAATGATCAGAAAACGGATCCGCTTGACTACTTGCAAATATTATTACAACAATTGTTGACAAATATATCAGTATCCTAGCTTCTTTAGATTTCTGGATATTTGTTTATATAGTAAGAAAAGATGAGGAAAAGGTGGGGATTATACCGGGTGTCCCAAAAAGGACTGACTGATTTGAAAATTCAATAACTTGCAAACGGTGACAGATATTTAAAAAATTCTTGCAGGAGGGTTATGCATAAGGTCAAAAGTTTTTTTTACAGTGATTTTCAATTTTAGTTCGAATTACAAGCAATAGATGGCGCTGCGATCTATAGACGCTGAATTCAGGCTCGATTTTTGGTACTTCGTGGCCCGGATAATACATTTCCATCTCCTTTTTCAGCATGGAACAAGAGAAAGGACCAGAAATCGAGCCTGTATTTAGCGACTATTGCTTACAGCGCCATCTATTGTTTGTAATTCGAACTAAAATCAAAAATCACTGTAGTAAAACTTTTGACCTTATGCATAAATCTCCTGCAAGAATTTTTTAAATATCTGTCACCGTTTGCAAGTTATTGAATTTTAAAATCAGTCAGTCCTTTTTGGGACACCCGGTATATGCATATATATATATATATATATATAATGACGGTAACTAATTATCATGGGCAAAGTTACGAAATCACTATTATATTCATATATATATATATATATATATATATATATATATATAATTTATTTATTGGAAGATTTGTTTAAATTGATGTTTTGTAATTTTTGCTTGTAACAATTCTGTGGATTATTGTATGCCAACTCTAAATTTGGAGTTTTGGTCATTTTATTGTTGGAATATGTTAGTTTTACTTCATATTAGTTATTCTTTATATGAATCACATAAACGAAATCTTAACATCAGCCTTTTTGTCAGGTAATGTAAGAGAACATGATAGTTGTCCTTTCATTGTCAAAGGTATTATATATACCGTGTCTACACGTATAACCTGACCTACCTTTATTTTCGTAACCGTTGGTCCTAGATGCATACTTCCAGTTACAAAAATGATTTATATAAGGTATAGAATTATTTTTGAAGTGATTTGGGTGGAGAAAAATATTTATTAAAAAGTTACGAAATTTAAGTTTTTATACGGTCCCCCGGTCGTATAAGTGATACTTAGTAAAAATTTACTGTGACGCTAACAAGTAAGACAAAAAAAGTCCCTTTCAACTAACGTTAAAATTAACCGAGTTATGAAACTTTGAAATGCATGACTTATATCACTTTTTTGCAACTCGAAACAGATGATTTCTGCTATGCTTCCATTGGTCGTAAATAAAGTACTTAAACTTATTTCAAGGTATCTGCGCTTTGAAAGAAATCGTACAACTACTACGATTCAGTTACCTTTTATTAGTTACGTTTCAGATTAGTTAAAATAACTGTATTTTACATATGTTTTATTTTGTGAGGATTTGAGGCTATGATTTCTTTTAACAAAAATTATGTTATTTTTAATTTGTTTCATTTGTTGTTTCATTTAATTTGCAACGATTGTCTTTCCAGTTTAAAATTTGTACTCGAACTTTACTCACTTTCAAATGTCCGATCGAAGTTAAATTTTACATACTGACTTAAATCCGATGACGATGTAATATTATTATGATTTTTGACGCTTGCCAATCATATACATACTTATATTAGATGATAACACACACACACACACACAAAAAAAAAAAAAAAAAAAAAAATCGTATAGATTACCAACAACAAGTTTAAGAAAGAATTTTAGATTAGATAACATAAACCTGCAATGGTTGTGTTTTTTAACTTTTATAATTACGTTTTATGCATTTTTTAACGTTGAATAAAAATAGTACCTTCACTTTTAACCATCATGTCAGGATTTTTCGCAAATCGTAAATTTCAAGGTTAAAAAACAGCAAAAAATCTGATACTAATAAAATAGATGTATTCATAAAAACATGTATAATAATCACTTATAAACAAATTAAGTTAAATAATGCTATAAAAAGTGATAGAATATCTTTATTAAGACTTACGATCGTTTCATCGCACAATCGGCGACATTTTCAAAATCAATCATAATAGAAAATATTTTCACATAACTTAAAAACAATAATATAGTAAACAATGTCACGAGACATGAAGCATAATGAAAATATTGCAACCATAAAATAAAATTAAAATTAAATTAGCTATTTGCGAGCGTGGATTAATTTTCACATAATTTAAAAACAACATGGTAAACAATGTCACGAGACATCAAGCATACTGAAAAACATTGCAAAACATAAAAAAAAATAAAATTAACTTGGTTATTTGCGAGTGTGGATTAATTTTTACTATTGTTTCTACAATTACTTAGTATCTCTTTCCAAATTCTTGGTAAATCAAGGGACACAGAATCATTGCAAATATTCTCGTTGCGTAAAAATATTTCTATTGATTCTCGGACTATGGATGGTAAATAAAATCTTGATGGATAAATTAACTTGCTATTTTTAAATTCAATCTGTAAAGGTTCTTCGCTGCATAATCTGGCCAAAGCTGTGGTTCTTCTATTGTATTTGATGTCTGCTATATGTTCTTTGATTCTAGTTTTAAGTTTTCTGCTTGTCATACCTATATAAAATACCTATATAAATTTATCCATCAAGATTTTATTTACCATCCATAGTCCGAGAATCAATAGGAATATTTTTACGCAACGAGAATATTTGCAATGATTCTGTGTCCCTTGATTTACCAAGAATTTGGAAAGAGATACTAAGTAATTGTAGAAACAATAGTAAAAATTAATCCACACTCGCAAATAACCAAGTTAATTTAATTTTATTTTATGTTTTGCAATGTTTTTCAGTATGCTTGATGTCTCGTGACATTGTTTACCATGTTGTTTTTAAATTATGTGAAAATTAATCCACGCTCGCAAATAGCTAATTTAATTTTTATTTTATTTTATGGTTGCAATATTTTCATTATGCTTCATGTCTCGTGACATTGTTTACTATATTATTGTTTTTAAGTTATGTGAAAATATTTTCTATTATGATTGATTTTGAAAATGTCGCCGATTGTGCGATGAAACGATCGTAAGTCTTAATAAAGATATCCTATCACTTTTTATAGCATTATTTAACTTAATTAGATGTATTCAATTTTTTGGCTTATACCGGGTTTCTTACAGCAAAACAGCTAAGGGGTCCGATGACGTTGGGAAGGGAAGGGGGATCAATTTTAACTTTGAGCTATTTAACTTTGAAATTTGCTTTTTGTGAAAAATCCTGACGTGATGGTTTAAAATAAAGGTCATTTTCGGATTCAGCGCTAAAAAATACATAAGAATCAATTTTCAAAAAAAAAAAAAAAAAAAAAAAAAAAAAAAAAAAAAAAAAAAAAAAAACATGGCACAACCCAAAATTTGATACTAAATTTGTGAATGACCCTAATTTGCATCAAAAAATATGCTCCAACATTAAACAGCTATTACTCGGCAATTTTAATCGTAGAAAAACGGGACTTTTTTTTTTGCCTTAATTATCAGTGTAACAGGAAAATTTTACTAAATATAACTTATAGCACCGGGGGAACGTATAAAAATTTAGATTCTGTAATTCTTCCCTAATTTGTTTTTTCGCTTCAAACTATTTTTATTTAAACTCTGCAGCTAATTTTGACCACTTTTGTAATTGGAAGTATGCATCTGAGACCAACAGTTTCAAAAATAAAGGTAGGTCAGGTTATACGTGGACACGCTATATATATATATATGTATATAATTAATACATATACATGTATATATATATATATATATATACTATATGACCAAAGGTGACCGGTCATTTGCGATTTTAGATGTTTTCTTAAATATCAAGAGAAATACATGAGGAATTGTCTTGAAACTCAAAGTGTGTAATCAGAATTTTTAAGGTCATATATTTCCGTGAAGAATTTTTTTCCCGAAACCCCATAGGGGACCGTCAAAAAATTTAAAAAGAACGAATATCTTTTGCTTAACCCTGTAAAAACTAACGTAGCAAAAGCTTTCAACACAGGACATTATGATTAAGTGTCTTATTGCAATAAACTGTGTTCATTTTTATGAGATTAGCATGTATATTCGTAGAGAAATTAAAGTTTTTATATAGTCCCAAATTTTGCCAAGTTTTTTGCTTATAATTTCAAGAGTTCTTAATATTAAAAAAAGTGCTTTTCAGAATGTATGACAAACAGTATACCCTGCACAATACCCTGCAATCAGAATTTAAAAAAAAAAAAAAAAAAAATGAATGAAAAATGAGCAGGTTTACTAAAAAATTTTTCACTACGCATCCGCCAAAGCAATCAAAATATAATGTGCATAATGTATTAGCTATGTGTACAGAGCAACTTTTGAGAAAGTCTCAAAAACATAGCTCTAAAATTCTGAAAACATTCGTCGATAGAATAAGATCGAAATCCGTTTTTCCCCAAATGAAAAAAATATGAGGTGCTGTATACAAATACAGTAGTACGTGTAATATTGTGTATATTGTCACTAATTACTGGATATATGGATACAACCTCTCATCTTTTTGCTTCATTTTGGGAACAACGGATTTTGATCTCATTCTATAAACGATTATTATCAGACTTTTCAAACTATGTTTTTGAGAATTTTACAAAAGTTGCTCTATACATTTAGCTAACACATTATGCACATTATATTTTGATTGCATTCGCGCATGCGCAGTGAAATACTTTTAAAGTAAGCCTGCTTATTTTTCATCCAAGTTTTATTATTTTTTAATTCTGATTGCAGGCTATTGTGTTCAATCTTGTTTGTCATATTTTCTGAAAAGAACTTTTTTTATATTAAGAACTCTGCCAATTATAAGCCAAAAACCTGTGGAAATTTGGGACTGTTTTTATATAAACCTTAATTTCTCTACGAGTATACATGCTATCCTCATAAAAATGAACAAAGTATATTACAATAAGCCACTTATTAATAATCTCGAGTTTAAAAACTTTTGCTCCATTAGTTTTTACAGGGTTATCCGAAAGATATTTGTCCTTTTTCAATTTTTTGTCGATCTACTATAAGGTTTCGGGAAAAAAATCTTCACGGAAATATATGACCTGTACTATTCTGTTTATAAGCTTGGAGTTTCAAGATAATTCTTCATGTATTTTTCTAGATATTTAAGAAAACGTCTAAAATCGCAAGTGACCGGCCATACAGTATATATATATATCATATATTATATATTATTATTATTATTATATATTATTATTAATATAATGTGTAATGTATATATATATATAATACCTTTGAAAATCAAAAGACAACTATCAAGTTCTCTTAACATTACGTGACAAAATGCTCACTGTTAAGATTTCATTTATATGATTTATATAAAGAATACCTATTCTGAAGTAAAATTAACATATTCCAACAATAAAATAATCAAAACACCAAATTTCGATTTGGCATACAATAATGCATACAATTGTTACAGGAAAATTAGAAACATTAATTCAAACAAATCTTCAAATAATTGAATTATAACAGAAAAATAAACTATTGTCCTACAAATGGAACAGAGATAAAAGATGATGATAAAATTTAAGAAACCAAAGCAACAGGTGGATACCTAATCATCAGTCGGTAGAACACGACATGTCGAAAAAATGCATTATTTCATGTACTAGACTGTTATATTTGCTAAAATAAGTGTATCACTGCCGATATAATGCATGTGAAAAATAAAACACAATGAATAAGACCACTTAAGAGATATAGTATATTTGTACCCACTACCAGTAATCTATTTGCAGACACATTCAATGTGCAAGAACTCTCACACATCAATTTTTTTGTTTGTCTGAAGAACTCGTGAATATTGAAAATGAAGCTTAAAAAATGATAATAATTACCCCCCCCCCCAAAAAAAAAGAAATATATATATATTTATATATAATTGCAAGTAAGAATGAATTTTGTGCACAAGGTGCTATTCATATCGTTTGAATACACAAACATCATACGATTTACGGAAAATATAAAAATGTTTAAATACTTTTATGGAAAGTAGGTGTAACAACATGATGCAAACAGATGTTTCAAAACGATGAATATAGCAACTACAATAAACAAACACAGCTCAAAAAATACTCCCAAGCTCTTCGGAATGTGGGAGGAGTAAAAATGAATTAGAATTATTGCAGACCCTCAGTTTCTCAGGGCACAACTAGCATCCATATACTAAAAATCCGACACAATAGTTTTCATATTAAGCATCAGATTTTTTGAAGCATGTGTAAGGTTTTTTGAAGTTAAAATTTAAGATTGTGAGTTATTTATTTGTATCTGCAAAAGTATTGAAGTTCTTATCAATTTCAAAGTTACGCCCACCTATTTGTACATTTGAGATTTATATACCGTGTGTTTCAAAAGTTCGTTTCGAAAGTAAAACGCGATAAAGAAAAAAAAAAGGTTTATGGTTCAGAGAGACATGTGGTTTGCAGATAAATGTTCAGCGTGGTACGGGATTGTGTATGAAATCAACACCAAAATTAGTTCAAAATGTCAACAACAGACGGCGCTATTACAGATAATTCTATAGAAAAATTCCAAAATGCTCACACAATGCATGATTTGCATACAAAAGCATTAGATTATACAGCATGTACACGTACAGTAGGGTGGAACTTAAGTATAGAGTAAATATATATATATACCGGGTGTCCCAAAAAGGACTGACTGATTTTAAAATTCAATAACTTGCAAACGGTGAGAGATATTAAAAAAATTCTTGCAGGAGGGTTATGCATAAGGTCAAAAGTTTTATTACAGTGATTTTCAATTTTAATTCGATTTACAAACAATAGATGGCGCTGTAAGCAATAGTCGCTAAATTCAGGCTCGATTTTTGGTACTTCGTGGCCCGGATAATACATTTCCATCTCCTTTTTCTGCATGGAACAAGATAAAGGACCAAAAATCGAGCCTGTATTTAGCGACTATTGCTTACAGCGCCATCTATTGTTTGTAAATCGAACTAAAATTGAAAATCACTGTAATAAAACTTTTGACCTTATGCATAACCCTCCTGCAAGAATTTTTTTAATATCTGTCACCGTTTGCAAGTTATTGAATTTTAAAATCAGTCAGTCCTTTTTGGGACACCCGGTATATATATTAATGCGTAATAGTGAAAACTTTTTTTCCTTTTTGGATGCCCTAAATATTGGCTGAAAAGATTTTTAAAATAGGTTTGTTTAGTAAAAGGATTGTTTTCCAGTTCCTCAGGAACCGTAAAGTTTTACAATTTCAGTGTAAAACAACTTAAAGTGAACAACACAACTGTTAGCTTATATAAGCTTATATTAAGCAAATAATACACAGAAGTCACAACGAGGTTGTGGCTATTTATCTGCTTCCACCCTCCATCCCTACTTTTTTTTATTTGCTTTCAACTTTCTGCCTTATAACCCTTCTTTGTATCAAACTTTGGCATTACATTCAGGGATTTGAACTTTCCCCAGATAAAGCCATCTCTTGCTGCATATCCAGAGATGGTTGACGTAGCTTCCGTGGCAATTTTGACACACCTTTCCAATGTTTGCCTATAACAGGGGAAAACCTAAGAATGATGTGTTTCCCTGTTTGTACAATTTTTTAAGTTCTTCACCTGATAAGTCCGACAAGACAGGAGATTCTGTTAGCTTACACGGATTTCAATTAAGTGTTTGGAAGCATTAAAGTTAAGACCTCAAAGTTAACTTCAAAACTCATAATATATTTATTAGACTTGGATCTAGATGTTATTATGCTTCTATATCCAAGGTATCTCTTATATGTTTAAGGGAATTGGTTAACATTGCCAGAAGTATATTTTCATTATTGTCAAAACATAAATTTATCTGACTAACTGAATAGATGATGTCTTTATACTGCTTTTCGGGGTACTTGGGGCATTTAAATATTTCCCACAAATGAGCAATTCATACTTCCAAGAAGTTTTTAACTTGATGTTGAAACACATATGACTATAAATTTTTATAATATATTCAATGACAAACTTTACATTTTAAAGGGACAAGGGACATTTAGAACCTTAAAAATCATTTTTTTATTTTTTGTAAATTTCAATTTAAATATTATTCAAGGGTACATTATATGCATTATGTCAAGCATTTATCACAAAAAAAATGAAAAAAAATAAATTTTGATTAAAAAATGGAATTTTACGCGTTCCCTTAGAAATCTTCGAAATGCCCCCCTGCGCATTCCATATCAATGATAATCCCCAATATTTTTTTTTATAAACGATTGGTTTACATATATAAATCAAACTTTCCATCGAAATTGATATATATAAATATAAAGGTTTAAAAAAATCAATTTAAAAAGAAAAAAAAAAAATTAATATATATATAATATATATATATATATATATATTTTAATATTACTCAAGGGTTCATTATATGAATTATGGCATATATTTATCACAAAACTAGTTGGATGTGCCAATCCCAAAACTTTCTTCTATCTTATACATCTTAATATTTCAAAAACTAGTTACGCATGATAATATTTCAATATTATTAGTTCAATACTAAACCAACTTTGATTTTCATCCTAAATTTCTGCTTCAGTCAATTAAACGAACTAAAAACGAGTAATCTATATCATGATATTTGCTAAAATTAATAGTTTTTGCTTATTCTGTTATTATCACATGTTTGCGAATAGCCGGCTTAGCAGGAAGCGAGTTCCGCCTTTGCACGAGCCGCCGATGGACAACAGAACTACAAAAAATCAAGAAAAGTATACAAAAATTGCTATCACAGAACCTCTTTACTGTGCAATATTTCCAAATTCAAGGAGAACCTGTTGTCCAAAGCCAAAAACATGCACAAAAAATTAGGTTCAATTGCATGCATAACTTCATACACTTTTCGATTGTACAATAATGAAAATGTACAGAGACCGCAATTATAGCGCCCCCTTCTGGCGGAATTTTTTTAAGTTCAGGGATGACTTGCTTGCCATAGCCAGAAACATACACAAAAAATTTGGTTCAATTATATACATAACTCCATACACTTTTCGATGGTACAATAATGAAAATGGTACAGATATCGCAATTATAGCGCCCCCTTCAGGCGGAATTTTTCCAAATTCAGGGAGGACCTCCGTGCCATGACCAAGAACAAACACAAAAAAATTGGCTCAATTCTATGCATAATTTCATACACTTTTCGATGGTACAATATTCAAAATGACACAAAAATCGCTATTACAGCGCTCACTACCGGCGATTTTTTTCCAAATTAAGGAAGGACCTGCTTGCCATATCCGAAAACTTAAAATAAAAATTTGGTTCAATTCTATGCATAACTTCATACACTTTTGGTTGGTACAATATTCAAAATCGCACAAAAATCACTATTACAGCGCCCCTACCGGCGATTTTTTTTCCAAATTCAGGGAGGATCTGCTTGCCATATCCGAAAACTTAAAATATAAATTTGGTTCAATTCGATGCATAACTTCATACGCTTTTGGATGGTACAATATTCAAAATCGCACAAAAATCGCTGTTACAGCGCCCCCTACCGGCGAATTTTTCCCAAATGCAGGGAGGTCCTACTTGCCATATCCGAAAACTTAATATAAAAATTTGGTTCAATTCGTTGCATAAATTCATACACTTTTGGATGGTACAATATTCAAAATCGCACAAAATTGATATTATAGCGCCCCCTACCGGCGAATTTTTTCCAAATTCAGGGAGGATATGCTTGCTATAGCCAAAAACTTAAAATAAAAATTTGGTTTAATTCTATGCATAACTTCATACACTTTTTGATGGTAGAATGGCGACAGACAGACGGACAGACGGATGGACGGACAGACGGACAAACAGACAGACAGACATTTTCTATAAACATGTTTTGGGGGATCTCTGACCTCTAAAATGTGTAAATCCGTCGAAAACCGGAAGTCGAAAAAAATTTCGATTACAATACTTTCTTCTATTGAAGATAGAAGAAAGTAAAAAATGTTTTTTAGAAAAAAATGGAATTTTACGCGTCGTCATAGAAATCTTCGAAATGCGGCTTACGCGTTCCATAACAATGAAAATCCCCAATATTTTTTAATTCACCATTCGCTTAATTCAAGGTTTATTTGGAAATACTGACCAGCGCAGCGGGTATAGCCTGCCAGCATATTATAAAGCAGTAAGCTCTAAAAGTTCCGCTCGAATGTTTTCAAAAACTACCCGGTGGATTTTTTTCCCAAATTGTATCATTCGATAGGAAATATTCCCGGGGGGGGGGGGGGGGGGTTATGAGAAAATAATATGCAAGGATAGCTGTGAATTTTTATAATAAATTTCGTATTTTACTGCTATTTTGAACGAAAATTTTGCCAGTGATTATCTTTTGGCAAAAGGTTTGTTGATTAAAGAATTAAGATGGCTATATCTGTTAGAAAATAATACAAACACTTCGCGAATAAATGAAAAAAATACTGATATTTAATTTAAAAAACAACAACAAAAAAGTTTTAATAAGACATAATATTATAAAACTAAAATATTCAATTTAAACATGGAATAAATAGTGATAATGCTTAAAGTATAAATTATTGTGTTGGTGAATTATCGTTTGCGATAGGTTAAAAAAATGAATCTGAAAATTTGATTTGACAATTTTGAATGGCATTTTTTATTCTTTTTAACTCTTTTATCGCTTGCGCCAGGTTAATATAACGTGTCTGAAAACTTGATGAAATAAAATTAGGTTACATTCTTTAGTCTTTGTCTTTTTTTTTTTGTCAATTTAATTATTATTTTTATATAATTCTCCCATCATATGATTTACAGGAAAAACTAGAAGTATTTGTAAAAATGGCTGTATTAGTGAGTTACATGCTATTTATTTTTTACCTTCGTTGCCAAACAATGCAATTTTAAACCAAATAAGACAAAAGTGTGAAATAAGTCGAGAGAAGAGCATTTCGAAGTACATTTTTATATTCAAGCGTAAATTATATAAAAAGCAGTTAAAATTATAATTAGGTAGTCAATCGTTTAAATTTTAGTGTAAATGTCTTCCATATACCCACATATTCTAAAATAATTTACTTGCAAAGATTTAAAATATTTTTCACCATACTATGGAATACCATTACTATGGAAACATGCGTTTTGTTTTCCTCAAGTATGGGATTTTTATATCCTCGAACTCGGATCATTACTTATTAATTGAATATTGTGTATTATGTTATTTTCTTTAACATGCCGAACATATTGTCGATTTCACTTACAGGAATATTCACTGCTTTAAAAGTTAGGATATAAGAATATTGTTAAAAAGATTTCTGCAATTATACGTTATTACTATAAAAAAAAATATATATATATAAACATTTTGCAATAAATATTGCTTGCTAATTTGTAATTTCTTTTTAGCTTTTTCTGCATAACTTTCTTTTGCTTAACCATTGTTTAAGAAATGTTTTATTGGACATATTGGACTAATCTTACGGAATCGTGTCACCCGACAAGTAGCATATTGGATGGCGTATCAAAATTCAAAAGATTAGACAGATTTTGAAATTAGCGTGTACTAAATGGTGGCAAATGGAATAATGCCCGTGGACTTATCATTTCAGCTTAGATAGGATTAAATTATCTGGAATTTAGATCAGTATAAAATTTATTGTCCTGACGCACACTCTAGTAGCTAAACACAGTAACAAATTAATAGTTATTTTCATAATCTGGGTTATTTACACAACAGACGGAAGATTAGTTTACTCTTAAATATGAAGAAAATAGCAGGCTTTTTTGTTTGATCTTGTTAGTATGCTCTTTAGAAAAATGCAAAATAAATCTTCGGTTCAGGTATTCACCAAAATGCATATTGCTAATTTTTTTGTATAACTAACTTTATTTATCATTGTCAGATCTTAACCCTGGTACACGTGCAAAAATATTGTTGCATCAGTTTTTATGTTTGACGTGAACCCTCACAATGACGTCGATTACGGATGATTATAAAGATTTAATTGGCTGCATGAGGTTTATTTTTCTACAAGTTATTTACTACTTTTCTACAAGTTAATTACTACTTTTTTTCACGGGTTAACGGTTACATGATTTTAGCTGGTCTACAAAATGAAAAGACAATGAAAATGACGTCATTTTAGATTTATTCAGGCAATTCATCTTTAAAAACACACATTTTTATGTTTCACTTTTCTTTTAAATATGAAAGTTAAACAATCTTCTTTGTCTGCAAATAATTTATTTCTTTTTTTACAGTATTTACTCTGCTAGAATCCAAAGAGGGAAAACAGTAGTAGCACAAGAGGATGTTTATTAAGAAATATAACTAACATCCAAAGAGGTTGTATTTAAGCTACCAGAATCACATATTGTGCGAGCTGAGAGGTCAGAAGATCAAGGACAAACAAACGAAAATAAAGCACCCGATCATTATTAAAGTTCAATGGTAAATCTCTGCAATCATTGTAATGCATCTCTAATTTAATATTGTCAGATATGAGAACATTTTAATTCCTATTGTCATAACGGCCTCATTTCCCTACCAGAAGTGCACAGTGAATAATCAAGTAAAATAACTGCTTCTTAATAGTTAAATTTTGTCCAACGCATAAGGTAATATAATATCGCAATGGCGTTTGCAACTTTTCAGCAACGCGGAAGGACATTTAAGCTATAGGTCAATTAAAAAATATATACAAGTTCGAATTCACCATTTCGCTTAATTCAAAGTTTATTAGGAAATACTGACCAGCACAGCGGGCATGCCCTGCTAGTATATATATAAATCACGTTCATGCGTAGCCGAAAAATGTATATGGTACTGGGTAATTAGGTTTAAAATTGCAACTTGAAAACATCAAACATAAAGACTGTTATTCACAAAAATTGTTAGCATTAAAGCCTTTTGAGTGTTATAATGCACATTGACATTTTGTATGCTATTTAGAAAATGTACTTCCGCGCATTAATTTCCTCATATCATAATTAGATTGTCAGTGAACCATTTTCCACTTGAACTTTATTCCCCCTTTACCCTCACTACTATTATCCGCATTTTATTGTTAATAGTAGACTGATCTTTATTCACATCACTTCTATTCTTTCTCATATAATTAATGATCAGGAAATGTCCTAGTTTAGCCACTTGGAAATGTGATTCTTTTATAAGATGTAGAATAAGAGTTGATAAATCTAACAGGATCATGGCTCCTTCAGAAGTCACGCGATTTGTATACACATCGGGAATAGATTAAATATTTTACTGATAGGTGAGGAGTTTTTTATATTTATGCAATTAAGTTTCACTTACATCTCTGGAAAAATATAATATTATGTACATTTCTACATATTTAAATAAATATATTTGTTTTACTGTTAATTTATTTTAAAGTACCCATTAATTTATAAAGATGTAAAATTAGAATATATTGAGGTAATAAATGAAATAGCAGTTTTAATTTATCAAGTAAATAAACTCTGCAAATGTTTTTAAAAAGTGCCTGTATGATCAATAAAGAAAAGTACTACTCTATAACTAAGCATGAAATATTCCTTGAAAATCCTAAGTATAATTATTGATATTAAATGCGTTTACTAAAAAACTCCCTAATATTAAAAGGTTACAATCTCGGACTAAATCCATTCGACATTATGAATGCTCTGTAGAATAATATGGCTTGCTATTCCCAAGAAAACGTGAATTTCATTTGTAGAGCTCGTTTGTAACACATTCCAACAAAGTTGAAAAGTGTTTATGAATTTGGTTTGTCTGACCGTCTGACCACGCACTAACCTTGTAAAAATACTCTGATTTTCATACAATGGATATATGTTAAGAGGACAAGGGACCTTAATTTTTTTTCTTTTCTAAATTTCACTTCAAATAGTACTCAATGGTATATTATATGCATTATGGCATGCATTTATTACAAAAAAAAAAAAAAAAATGTTATTTTTGAGAAAAAAGTGGAATTTTACGCGTCGTCTAAAATCTACGAAATGCCCCCAGCGCGTTCCATATCAATGAAAATCCCCATTTTTTTAAATAAAAAGTTTGGTTTATATATAAAAATAAAACTATGCATCGAATTTTATATATTTGAATATAAAGGTTAAAAAAATGAAAATTTTTGAAAATTTTCGAGAAAATTTAATTTTTTTTTAATGTTTTTCTTTTTTTTTTTGGTAAATTTAATTTTAAATATTACTCAAGGATACATTATATGCACTATGGCATGCATTTATCACAAAAAAATATATATTTTTTTGAGAACAAAATGGCATTTTACGCGTCTCGTAGAAATCTTCGAAATGCCCACTGCGCATTTCATATCAATGAAAATCCCCAATATATTTTTTATAAAAGTTTGGTTATTATATATAAATAAAACTATCAATCGAATGTTATATATTTTAATATAAAGGTATTAAAAAAAATCAATTTTTTTTTTTAATTTTTTCGAAAAAATTCTATTTTTTTTTTCATTTTTTTTTATTATAGCATTAGCATTAATAGTTGCATAGCATTAATAGTTCTTTTACAGGGGAACTCAAAAGGATCCCGTTACATTGTGGTCAATGGGGGAAAATCGTTTACAGTGTATTTTAATGATTATTAAGCTATTTAAAATGTATCGAAATTGATATAAATCACCGAATGTTACTGAAAGATGGCTACTTCTTAAAAGGGCGTTCATAACATTGAATGTTCATTTACAGGGATACACAAAAGTTACTTTATCTCATGTTTTAAGGATTTATTTTCAGCATATATTACCGTATATTGGAGATATAGTATTATAGGACGTCGTTACATACTTTATTCACTTCACACTGAATTTCTATGGATTCTTTGATGGTAGATGCGTAGTAATTATATGCTCAGTATATTATTTTTGCTTGACCAAATCTATTGACATATTAAATTTTAATCAAAATATCACAATAGAATTTTATCACGCAAAAATTATATCCCAACATCTAATTACTATCACTATAAGAGAATCCATAGAAATTCTGTGTAAAAACAATCAAGTATGTAACTACGACCCATCATACAATATTCCCAATACAGAAGAGCGCCTTTTATCCAGACCGGTCAGGAACGAACTTATCGGGCTAATGAAAAATCCGGATAATTGGAAAACTTTAAAAAAAATGGCTATGGCAGTGTTTTTTAGGTAAGTTCCCCTCACACCTTTTCCAGGCTTAGGACTGGCAATTGTAGTAGTGCACATTTCAGTATATTAACAAATGATGTGTTTAGAAATTTTTTTTTTTCATTTTTTAAATTTTATTTTCTACAAAATTGGTAGAAATTTATAAATTGAAGCATGTATTGAAATTATTGCATGTATGTATGTATACATACACTGTATAGAAGATACATTAAAAAACATCATTATGATAGGAAAAAAGAAATTCGTGATAGTCTTCTTCTAGAGAAGAGAGATTTTCATGAAAAAAAAAAAAAAAAAAAAGAAAACGAAGCGTGGGACTCTCGCGCGTTAGAAGAGAAACTTGTTAGATTCTAGAAATAGTTGACCTTTATGCATTGCTTTCTTTACATTTGTTGGCGATTTACTTCTTTCAGGATTAGAAAATAGTTAATTAACGGTTAACTTTTCTACATCCAACCGAATTTACCCTACCGCGCCTAATGAAGTTTCACTTCAAAAATTTTGGAGAATGCGGGGGAAAAAACTTAATGTTCTTCTATCTGATTAATGGGACAATTCGTTTTTTGACGTCCGGATAAGCTCCGGATCAAAGCTTTACTGTATATGGAAAAATATCCTGAAAATACATCTTGAAAACTTGAGAAAAGTGATGTATTAAAATGAATGATATGAACAAACTGAAGTATTGAAATAAATGGAACGGCAGTTAAGTATATTTTTCAGTACATAAGTTTAATCCAAGACACGTCCGTTTTCAGCTACCTTAATAATTATAATTTCATTCATTTCAAAGAAGTGACGTTTTTGTAAGAATATAACAGCAATTATTAGGTTGAGCAAAAACTTCTGGGAAATTTGTGAAATTTGTGTTTTATGCGCAAATTAACAACAAAATCAACAAGGGCTATTCTTTAAAGTTGAGACCATCATAGTGCACGACTTTCTGCCACCGTTCTAGCAGATTCCGGATTTGCTGGTTAAGTATGTCGCCGTTACCAGTACATACATCCTCATTAATCTCATCGATGGCTTACAGAATCGTAAAGCGTTTTTCTCTAATAATGCCGGGTCAACACACGCAAATCGTACTTCAATAGGCATTTTGGTGACAAACTTCCTGGACTCCTAGAAATGTACCACTAGTACTCTTATATACGTTACAAGTTGTGGTAACTATTAGATTAAAAATTTCCCAGAACTTTTTGCTCAACCTAATAATAATAATATTATTCTCTGATGATGGATGCGGGAATCGCAAGCCAAAAAAACTAAGAAATTTTAAATAAAATGTATATTTTTGAGCTTGTAACATATATTATTATTATTATTTTGTCGGGTTTTAATTAAAAAAGTGAGCTTTTAAAGTTCATATTTTGTATTTTGTTGTTGATCAAGCCTTTTCACACTATCAGCCGGGAATGGATTAAAGGTAAGGAACATTATAATGAACATCTCTCTTTCACTTATTCTTATTAAATATAAAAGCAATTTAATAAATTACAACGACCATTTGAAAAATGATTTTTTCAAAGACTAAAATTTAAGACATAAAAAATCGCTCGGAGTTGATCATACATTACGTACGCCATTAATTAAACATTAATAGTGTTTTTACACGTAAAAATTGCAAGCGACAAAAATCGCTTGCGTCTCGTCAGATTTCCAGAAACTTACGTATTATCCAACCATTTCATTGGCTGTTAGGGAAAAGGCTTTTTCATCGGCAGATTTCCAAGATATCTGACAACCAATTTTAAATGAAATTTCATTCTTAAACTTCTAAACATCCCACAATATTACTTTTTACACCGTCGTATAGAGAGAAAAATGTATTTTAAAATGCAATTTGTTTGGAAGCTGTATCTCAATTTGTTTCTGAGTTATTAATTTTTTTTTAGTTTTTATTACTTTTTTGTCATAGTGGCAAAAGATGTATACATATCTCTTGAAAGTAAAGGGGAAGTACAGATTACTGTATAGACCAATCATAAAACGAATAAAATGCGGATTCAACCAATAAAAAGGTTCAGATATATTTTTGATTTCCTACCCTGACGAGGACAACCATTTTTCTAAATGGTTAATAAAAAATTGCAATAAAAATTAATAAGAAGAATAATCCTATGGTAACGAAGATATTGTATACAACTTTTAATATGTATAACGTAGTATAATTACAGTGATATAAATGGGAAAATGTCAAAGAAAACAAGTTTTTGTCATCTTTACTCTATTAACTCGTAGTTATATAGAAAATTGAAAGCTGAATTTTCAAGCGATATGACGGCGTCCATATCTGCGCCCAGAATATGAAAACATCATTAAATACTTTTCGCAGGAATATTCGTGAAAAAAAAAAAGAGTAAAATGTCTTCAATTTTCTAATGCGAACTCAATTTAGTTTCAGAATTATCATTTCAAAACATGGCAAACTACTTTAGAATTACTTCATTCGCTTTCTTGATCTGAATCTAATTTGAAGGTAATTTTCGCTTTGTTTCTTAATTTGATTAACATGTGAAGCACATAATTAGGAATAGCAATTACACTCCTTCTTATTTTATATAATCATTTTAGATTGGAAGTTAAATCCACTAAAGCATGAAATATTTACTCCAACTTGTGTTTCAATGGATTAAAAAAGATCATAATGTCATGAAAATGCTGAAAGTGTAATGACTTGCAAATATGGAAAGACAATAACGTTCCATTTTGAAAAAAAAAATTAGGCTTCTAGATAGTATACTAGATTTTATTTTAGAGAATCATTCTTATCATCATATCCTTCCTTAAGAAGTATTTTCTGCTTTATATGATTTTATTTATTAATGAATAATTATATTAGAAATAAATATATACAGTTATGGGCAATCGTCATGGCTTTCGAATTCAATGTATAGTTCATATAATTAAGGTATTTTGATAATTTTGTTAAAATATTTGAATAGAAAAGGCATAAAATACATTTTTTTAGAAAGTGGAAGTAATATTTGACGTTATTATTATATCATGCTGCATATTTTCATATAGTTTGACATTTGTACTATAAGTAAAATATGTTGAATCCATTTTAGTTAATTAAACGTTTGTTAAATATTACTTATTTACTTTTAATTATTACAAAATTTAGACATTTTCAATAGCAATAAAATAAATGGTTACATAAAAACCACGTTTTTTATCTATTGCATTGTTTATATGTTTTTCTTGAAGATCTCAAGCATATGGTGTTTTGCAAATTAGTAAGTATTTCGAAAATATCTATATGAATTAGATATGTTTTTGTATTAGCTTACAAAATTTCCACGATGGTGTTACTAGTGCACGCCATAGAAAACACAAAGTTATGAGTAACAAAATTTGAAACAATTTATTAACAAAAAACATTATTAAAAATGCATAAAATATGTATGTTTTAAAATATTTCTGAAATGCTCTGATACATATGCAAGAGAAAAAAAAATATTTTTGATGCAATTTTGAAAAACGCAGGGTCAGTTGAAGGAGTTTTTTATTTGTTCATGAGACTCAAACAAGAAAAAAAAAATATGTCGGGTATCTTTATGTTTTAATCCGTAGTTATACGGAAAACTGAATGTTTAATTTTCTAAATGGTATATTCACGTACTTTTCAATAGTAATGTTCACATTATTAATTGATTCTTAACAATATTTTGCTTGAATATTCGTACAAAAAACTCCTAAAAAACAACATTTGAAAGCACAAATATTATAATTAAAAAGAATGGCAAACTACTTTAGAATTTATTGATTATTCCTTGCAAATACTTTAGCTATATTATTACTTTCCGTGATAAGAAACTAGTTTCAAGTTAATTTTCTCTTTGTAATTATTTCGATTAACACATAGATCACATTATTACAAATAGCAATTACATTCAGTGTTAGTTAACTAATCATTTTACGCTATTAGAAGTTAAATCCATCAAAGCATGAGATATGTACCTCAATTTGTGTTTCAAGGGATTATGAGAGGACAAACTCCTGAAAATGCTGAAAGTGTAATGATTTCAAAAATGGAAATACGTTAGCGTTTCATTGCGTAGGGAATGTTGGCTTCTATATCTTATGCGAGATATCGTTTTCATCATTATTATTGTCATATATTTCCCTACAAAATACGTCTCTGCTTCATACAATATTAAATATCTATGAATAATTATATACGAATTGAAAACATAGAATTATTAGTCATTTTTTTATGTTTCATTCATATAATGAATGCATTTTGAAAATATTTCGAGACTGATTAGATATCTGAATAGAACAGCTATATAAATGTATTATTTTTCAAGCGAAAATAACATTTATCATTTTCATAGTAGCATGCTTCGTCTTACGATACATCCCTGCCAAGGACATTTTTACGATATGTAAAATATTAGAATTATTTTTTAATACATATTTACTTATAGTTACAAAATTTTAGACTTAATAATTAAAAGAAAAGTAACAAAAAATGTTCACATGAGAATTATTTTTTTTTCCCAATGACTTTTTTTTTTTTTTTTCAAAATCAGCGACTTATTTGCAAAAGTATTATTTAAAGAAAAGGTAAACTAATTTATGATCTATTCTTTATTTTTTCCGTATTGATCAGTTAATATTCCTCTTAGTCATAGTTTGTAAATATTGCTTTGATCAGTTAATCATATTAATCTTGCACAATCATTAGGTTTAGTCTGGAGTTAGAAATTTGTATTAAACTTCCATGTCTTTTCCAATTATGTCTACCGCACACTTC
Source organism: Maratus speciosus (assembly GCA_963932465.1). NCBI lineage: Eukaryota > Metazoa > Arthropoda > Arachnida > Araneae > Salticidae > Maratus > Maratus speciosus. Next base: position 535,099,844 of record OZ010786.1, on the reverse strand, counting down.
AAAAGTGTTCAGATTCTGCTGTTATTAATGGCGAACTTAATCACGTATTTTTTTTGCTGTCGAAAGAAGTTTCAACCTTTGTGTTATCGATTAATCTGTTATAAATCCAACATACCCAGTAATACTACATAGTTAAAAATACAATTAGCAATGCATAGTAAAACCATTCTTTCATAATCTGTAAAAATCAAACATGATAATTTGATTCTGTTACCATCATATCTTCTTTTAGGGTTAAAATAGGTAAATTTAAAAATACTTCATCCTTATTTTTGTCTTTAAATCCGTCAATATCCCTTTAAGAGCGGGAGTTTCTTTTTTTTTTCTTTTTTTTTTTTTTTTGGTAGAAATTGAAAGTTTGGATGGTTTCTCCTTATCGATAGGATTGTATTTGATTGAAAAAAAAAACCCAATGTCAATTTATGCCAAGGGAGCACACACACAGTTGAATGCAGCCATTTTTGGACTAAATCTACACAATTGTGTAGTTTGCGATTATGTATGGAAATATCTAAAAATAAAAGTTTGAGCAAAAAATGTGAGTTAATGTTCATCAGCCACAATGAAAATGTTTGAATCAATTTTTGTTTTTGAAAAGACCACTACCATTCCATTTTCTGAGACGTGCTCAATGCTCGCACCCCTCTTAAGAGCCGTTGTCAAATGGTATGCCCTTCACTCCGCATGGATTGTGCCTGATCCTTCACATTTCTTTTTTTTAGTTTTTCCAGCTGCGATATTTTGTTGAAATACCGATCGAAATACATTACACTAGGTCTGAACCAGAGTAAGGGCTACAGTACATATGTGTCTAATATTTTTCTTTTCGTTTCGTTTAAAAAAAAGAATGAAGTAAAAGCCATTTATTTTAAAGGTTTCAATTTTAAATGAAAGTTTTGCATTAAATAAAATGATAATGAAATACAAATTGAATTATGAATAAAAGTAACATGATGCATTTCTTATCATACATTTAAGGGAGGCCAAACTCGTCGCCAAATTAATTTAAAATAACCTTTTCTAAAACATGAAAAAAAAAATATATGTTATGATTAAAATTTGAGTTGCCATCATTAGAAAAAAAGTATTTAAAATTAGAAAAAAAATAATATTTCGAAAACTAGTTCTAATTTTAAAATTCTAATACCAGTTTTGAGATCTGTGGATCAATACGGATTTTTGGTGTTAATTTCATCGCAAAGTATTCCATATTTTAGGAGAAATCGCCGTGAAACGTAATCAGTCGTTTCATAGAATCGTTACATAAATTCATTTCAATTCTATTCATTAGGATTATATATATATATGGGGTAGATATACAATGATACGTAGCGTACATTCACGTAACAGTAATAACACAACTATAACGAGAGATTACCGTTTCATGAGTTGTATTCTACCTGAAAGGAATATTCAGAATGCCAAATTTAAATACAGTAAACCCTCGATTTAACGGACTAATTGGGACTAAGATGTGTCCGTTAAATCGCAAAGTACTATTTATAATATTATTTTGTTATAATTATAGTACATATATATATATTATTACGTACTTGTAAATATATATATTATTACAGTGCAAATTACACATATATATATAATATATATATACAATATATACAGTGTATATACATACATGTATTTTATATATACAATATATGTATATACATATATGCTACTGTATATATATATTATATGTAAACACAATACATTACTTTTAGTAATACAATATTGGTAATGAAATACAAACGAATTAGCACATATGCAACATTTATGCATGCATAGAACGAAAAGCATATCACATGGCCGCATAGGTCACCAGCATCATTGCGCATGCTTAGAACGAAAACCACGCTGCAGTGAGAATCAAACCGCGCGCTTTCGGCGTTTCGTGTTCTTTCCCTTTTTTTAAGGTTTCGTTCATTTGATCACGAGACATTGTGTCGCCACAGATATAATAAATATATATTTTTTTAATTTACCTTGAAATCGCTTTTTAAAAATAGTAAAAAGAAATGCTTTGTCGTTGTTCATTGCTTGATTTTTTACATATAAAAGCTTAAAAGAGGGTTGCGTGTTGATTCTCAAGTAGGGGATGGGGCCGGGACAGTAATACTTTTTTTTTCGAAGCGTGTTTCATCGTTTTAGAAGCTGTTTTATCATGGAGGCTTCCAGTAAATAATAGTGATAAATAAATATTTGACATTTGTCAAATATAAAAATTTGAAATACGGGCGTTGAATTTCAGGTTAGGGATAGGGGAATAATTTTAAGTTAAGTGTTTTAAAGTGTTTTAAAGGGAATATTAAACGAAACCCTCTGTGCGATCTGAGATCACACTTACCCACTTGTTTTACTTTAATTTTTGTTTAATTGTTAATTTTTATTTATTTTATTTTTTTTAATTAGTCCGTTGAATCCGAAGTCCGTTGAACCGAGGTCCGTTAAATCGAGGGTTTACTGTTATTATTATAAGAATATGTTTCTTAAGACATGATTTTTTTTATAAAAATTGCTTTTTCCCAAAGTAATTCTTGTATTAAATACTGCAATAAAAGTATTTATTAGTAGGATCTTAGTATAAATTGTCATTTCGAATGAAGCCCAATTTTTACTCTACAAAAGTTTCCTTATTCTAACGTTACCGGAATTATCATTTTTATTCAGATCACTTCTATTCTTTCTTGCGTAATTAATGATCGGTAAATGTCCTAGTTTAGTCACCTGGAAAGGGGATTCTTTTATAAGATGCTGAAAAAGAGTTAATAGATCAGATGGAGCCATGTCCACTTAAGAATATTTATGGATAAATGAGATTATTTGTGTTAAAACTTTCACAGGCTGATTTACTGTTCTTTTATTCATCGGAAGAAAAGAACCATTTGTAACAGATATTGAGTAATATATTTTAACAGAAAAACATAGATGCATTCGTAAATTTACGATTTTCTTTATAAATATTTTTTTTCTGACGTCATCGAATAATAAATAATCTAGAACGACTTCACTCGACTTTCCAAACATTTTGTAGGATAGTTTGCATTCAGAGAAAATGTAATCCAAACTTAACAATAAAATATGCTACGCAAAATACGAAATTTATTTTAGTATAATACCCACGTTTATATACCTATTTTTTGACCTAGATATTTGATATTCGATATTTGATACAAAGGAATATAATAGAGTACTTGCAAAGGAAAATGTATGAAAATTGTTAATTTGTATATTTTGTTTTGTTTTGTGCTTATTGTTTCTTACCTGTAAAAGAAAAATAAATGGAACCGTTATCTTCCCCCTTTAGAAATTGCGATTATGCAAAATCAAGTAGTACATCAACACAAAACTATTAAAGATTTTGCGATTTTTTTTCCTTTATATGTTTTATAAATCATTCCGCTGTGCTAAATTTAAAGATTCTAGGTCGAGAGGAAGTACCTGAAATGTTTTGACAGTACAAACTAGAAGGAAATTCCAGTTGACATAGTAACATGACATTTGACATGAAAAAGGGTCTTATACATCGTGAAAAGGAAAAAAAATCCGAAAATTTATAATTTATAAATATATGTCAATTTATTAAGTGAGAAACTCATCAATTTCCATAAACATTACTAACGCAAAATTGATTAAATGCAATGCCTTTTTTGTAATTGTATAATAACGTAACGGTTTTGAACCTTCTGTGTGACAGTCCTACTCGCGCTGACTTATCCTGATTTTCATTTTTTTATATTTTAAGTAATCCGATTATTTTTCACTCGATATATCTATTTTATTAATAAATTAATGATTTTAAGTTTTTTTTATGTTCTAAAGGCCTTCCTTCGACACAAATTTCAGTGTTTTAGGTCAACTAGAATACCTTTTAGGTTTTACTTTCAAAACCTATAGGGTCTTCCTTTTTAAATAAAAACGTGCAATTTAGTACAGCGATAGATTTTTTGTACATTTAAAAGTTAATATCCGAAAATCACTAATTTAGGTTTATATAGTGATTTCTTAAGTGGTTTTCCATAATCGTCCTTTCCAAAGCGAGAATAAGGTTCCGTTTTCATGACGTCACTTTTAATGCGTGTGACGTCAAACTGACAATAACAAAACTGTTACTTTAAAACTTTTATTTCCTATTTCGTTTGCATACTAAAGCTATATCTAAAACACTTAACTATCTTAAATACATATGGTAATATTTTCTGTGATTTATATTAAACACAATATGAAACATACCTTTTATTTTCTGAAAGTCAGATGTTTCTCTTTCCAAATAAGGCTTCATGACTCACGTCACGACTGAAAGCGTCAGGAAATTGATACTTTTTCATGCAACCGTTTTAGATTTCAATTTTTATTATTGGAAATATAACTTTGAATTTAAAAATAACTAGGCAACCCACCTCGGGCTGCTTGCATGAAAGATGTGAGATATACTGTCCGCCAACACATCAAACGTTAAAATTACTTATAATTTAAAAAATCAGTAATTTGAGCCACACTTTTCAAACAAAACAGTGAAATTATTTTTTGTTTTCCATACCACGGCGTAAATATTAATCGCTGATACCGCGAATATGATGTCCGAGTTACTCAAGGACATTTTTTCTAGGAAAATCGGATATTTTTTCTGCTATACACGCATAATAAACTGGCATTCTCATTTATAAAGTTGGAAGATTTTATTATGGCAGCGTCAAAGTGACGTCATTTTTTTCAAATTGACTTTTAAACGATTTACGGGGTGTAATGCAGAGTAGTTTGAAATTTATTTTAACTGGAACTTTATTTAAACAGGAAAAGCCGAGTGGTTCTGATAGTAAGGGATATTTTTTTCCTCCGATAATGAATCTTTTTTTTTTCGTTGTGGTTAGTTAAAATAGACAAATTACTAATTTAATAATTATTTAATTGTTTAATTAACATTCATATTTATGTAATTATAGCGAATTATTTATTATTTTTACTTTGAGTAATGTATATCTTGTAATATGGTTATAAGATTATTTTATTGTTTACTTGTTAACAAATCATTAACAAACTGTTAATAAATCATTTTTCTATGTGTTTTAAAAGCAATATTTTAATTCGAATGTAGACTACGAATTCTGTTTTTTCATTTCGGCATTATTCCATATTTTATTTATACGACTTTTCATACGTTAATTATTCTACGTTACATATGTTCATTGTACTACGTTGAAGCTTTTAAAAAATATTTACATCACAGTAAATTTTTTTTTTAAAATCTCGAACATTTATTTTAAATATAGATAAACCTGTAGTTCTTAAATCATGATATATATCACCATGCGCTTCATAGAATGTTTTTTTTTTTTTTCGCCAAGAAATAATAATACTACACAAAATGTCCCGAGTCATTGAAATACGATGCCGAAAGCAGAGCTTTTGTAAGCATATCACACAATATATTCCAATTTCCCAGCCGAACTGTTTACCGAAAAAAAATAATTTGTTGCATGTCTTTATATGACTTTCACTGCACCTATTATTTCCTGAATAATTTGACACGAAAGTAGAAATCTTGCTGGATCCCTATTAATATATTTGAATAATATCGATGGACTTGCTTTGTATTATAATGTAACTGGCTTATTGCTTCGTCATTTGACTGATTCAAATAATATAAAACTTTTCATTTAATTAAAAAAAGATACAAAGATGAACGGTAGATACGCACTTATTTTTATCTTTAAATTTTATCTACCAAATATTTACCATTTCCAAAAGGCTAAAGTCACTTAAAAAAAAAAATAAATAAACTACATATTTGCTTAATATTTGTATTATTACATTTAATTAAATACCCCATATTTTACGTAAATAGCGTTTCTTTTTCCTAAAATATTCACAAATAAATATTTACATGATCACTTTGAATATAATATTCCGTATATAGATTAATAGCATCATCATTAAGCCACTATTTGACATATGAAGTTCTTTAGTAGAATATTTGTCGTTTATGAATATTTTCACAAAGAAAATACTCTGTTAGTGGGGCATTATAATATTTTTTTATACGAAAGTATGCTTTCAGAATTATTACTTAATAATCTAATTTGTTAGGCGTCGTACAAAACTATTTTAAAAATAAGAGTAATCATCTCTGTCTATATTATATTATATTGTTAGGAATGTCCATCCTTCTCACAAGAAATGGATGAAAATTTTTAAAGCCCACTGGTTACCATCGTGCATAAAAGTATTTGATGAATATCTATGTGTTTTTCAAATTCTAGAATGAGAATGTATTATTCAGATTATATTTTAGCAAATGTTGCTTTTCCTTCCGCTAATTTTCTTAACGAAGAGACAGAGAAATAAAAATAGAAACAAATTTAGTAAAACAAAAGTTAATTGTTTCTTTAAATTTTATGGAATTTAAATTTGCTTTTTCATAATGAAAGTGGAATTATTATGATTGCAAAAAATATTTAAACATATATTTTTGAAATTATTATTAAAAATATTTTTCATACGTAAGTTAAACCATATTGAACATATTACACTCCCAACTACCTGTTGACTCCCAAATGTAGGGTTGAAAAAAGCCAATCGGCCAAAGTATTGTTTTATTATGCGCAGTTATACAGCTAGACAAAAAAGAACACAGTAGGGTGGGTCGAAAAAAATATTTTTTTTTTTCGGAACGCTTTAGTGCGGAAAAGTTGCTTATTATAATAAGCAGAAAAATGACATACAGATTTTTAAAATCGGTTAAAATCTTCAATTCGCGCATCGTACTTAATGTTGATGAAAAATTGCAAAAATCGCGCCTTTTCTCTAATTCTTTTAAGTTAATTAAAACTCGCTTTAGCTTTTGATGCTTTTTTCATGATTTACATAACCTAAATAAATTAAATTGTAATCAATAACATAATTTTTCCGTTCGCGCAACATCTAAAAAAAACATAAATTTAGCAATTTTTCGTATATTTCACCGTAACTCTTCGCCCGTTTTGCTAGAACAAAACGACCGAGAACTCACCACGTGGAGGTGGTTGAACGTAGAGTTCCCCTCCTCCCTACCCAACCAAACATCCAATTGCTGTGCGTGGCATTTACATTATATTTGTAATTATTTACAAAGGTTTTCCATAGAGTAGCATTCTTTGGCTTACTGTGTTTTTTACGTTTTCTTTTTTAAAGAGACACATTTAAAGTCTGATTTTTTGGAGAAATGGGGCCTAAACGATTTAGAAATCAGTGTTGTTCGGATATAGCCATCTCTAGCTTCATGTCCATATACTATATCCGAGGTCTCTGTCACAAGTTTGACGCACGTCTTAACAGTCTCGGTTTGACAGGGAAATATTTGTATTTCTCTGATGAGAGTAATGTCAGAAATGATGAACGATTTAACATCAGATTCACTTAGGTTCCGCGGCATTGGAAAAGGATACACCGCACAAGAATTCCAATTAATAATTTCTATGTAATCGGAGGCTTGAAAGTTCTCATTTGTTGGAATTACAATTCTAATAGTCTTCTTCTTTAGGACGGTTTGTCTTGCTTTTACGATCCTTCTGTAACCAATATCCCGAATATATTTTCGTTAATCAACAATCATTGCCAACAGAACATTGTCTGGGTTCTCAAAAAAACGCATTTCGTTCCATTACTGGATCGACAGCTTGTAGTAATTCATCGGATAAATAGCGTGATGTTTGGATTGATTGAAATACATATTTTGGTCCGCCAGTAAAATATTTGCTCATTTTCTGGCAAGCATGTGTGATTTTATAATGAAACCAGCTACTTCTTTTAAGTTTTCCGATGAATCTGATACAATCTAATGACTCGGTTGGCCGCAATTAGTAATCTGGAATCGGACAAAGTACCAGGGCCACAATTCGAAAAGTCTTCTGGACAATGTTCCAAGGTGATTGCATTCAAAATGTCCCAAAAATACTGTTGTTCTTCGCTCAAAAAAGTCCTGTCTATATCAGGAATCGAACAATCAGGGGGTTCACAATTGACCACAGGAGCTTTTTCACAGCAAGTGAGCTGCTACCCGATTGCGCACTAAAATATTTATGCTATTCAGTTTGACCATGAATATGTTGAAAAATTTGGCAATAAGAAAGCTCATTAAAATCCCGGATGCATATGATCCACATTTTATGATTTTATATTCGTTGGAAAGCACCGTTATTCCATACAGTGTTCGTTACAGTACCAGCACACCCCCTACTACTTCTAGTTTTTCTAGTGATATTGACAGTTCAGACAAACAATAAATAATGCTTTGACTTATATCATTTGATGAACTCGAGGACGAAGATACATGTCCAATATAAGTTGATCCAGATTCCTGGATAAGAGAATAGAGTTCTTATTTCACATTCATGTGAAATTGCTTGCCATTAAATTTTTTGACGAACAAAGTATGTCATTTTTGTCCGTCAAAAAAAGAAACGAACTTTCCTCAGGGTGTGTGAATTTGCTTTTCAAATCCATCCTAAAATCACTTTTGTCTCTTCTTATTTTACACTTAGCAACTACATCAGAAGAATCTGTGACGGTTATCCAGAACACTTGACGCTATGACAGCTTTAGGCGGATCAGAAACACCGAAATGATGGCTGTTTAGCGCTGTTGCGTTAAATCTAATTCTCATCTCCCATTTGGGCTTTTAGTCGATGTACTCGGTTTATATTTATCTTCCTCATACTCCTAGTCTTCAAAAGAAGTGTATTTGAGTTCATCAATTTCATAGTACACTACCAATTTAGGAACTTAAAACGATTTGAGGAACCACTCAGTGCTTACTGAATTTCACGAGATTTCCGCTCGGCCTTCACGTTTAACTTCTTTGTAACTGTTTTTTAAATGCATCCGATTTTCTCCCAAATTGTAATTCCTTTGAAGAATCATGAACCTCAACTCAAAGACACGAATTTTCTATTTTTTTTTTTTTTTTTTACATAAGCATTTAATTAGAACTGCACATTTACATTCATGTGGTCGTTTTATTATAATATAAATACCACACCCAACAATTGGAGGGTTGATTGGGTAAGATGTTGGTGGACTCAACGTGCAACCACCACTACGTGGTGAGTTCGGTGTCGTTTTGTTTTAGCAAAACGAACTAAAAGTTGCACGGTGAAAATTGCAAAAATTGCTAAATTTTTGTTTTTTCTAAGTTCTTGCGCGAACAAAAACATTGGATTATTCATTAGCATTTAATTAATTTAGGTTATGTAAATCATGAAACAAGCATAAAAAGCTAAAGCGTATTTATTTTTAAAGTTTTAATTAACTTAAACAAATTAGAAATGAGGCGCGATTTTTGCAATTTTTCAGCAACTTTAAGTACGATGCGCGAATGGAAGATGTTAACCGATTAAAAATATATATATGCCGTTTTTCTTCTTATTACAACAGGCAACTTTTCGGCCCTAAAGCGTTCCGGAAATAAAATAAAATCACTTTTTCGACCCACCCTAGTACACAGGATTATAAGATAATGATAAGCCGAAATTTTATCTTTTTTTTTTTTTTTACAAATAATCAGTGTCATGACTATTCGTTATTCTGCAAACATCCCATAATAAATATATTCTCGACATATGCGTGTGAACATTCCTTCACGGCTCACAACCTAAGAAAGTGCTCATAATCACAAAATTCCCAATTTCCTAGATTTATCAAGTATTTTCGTTAGAAATTTCCATACTCATGTTTACTCCCAAACACAGTGTTTAAATAAACTAATAAGTCAAAGTAATTGTTTTATTATACACAGTTATACTGCCAGACAAGTAAGTACATAGGATTATACGATAATGATAAGCCGAAATTTTATCTTTTTTACAAGTGATCAGTGTCGTGGATATTCGTTAGCCTGCAAATATCCCAAAATACATCTATTTTCCACTTATGTGTGTGAGCATGATGACGTCACTGAACTCAAGTAAGTGTATATAATCTCTTTATTCCCTTTTTTACAGAATTTTACTGAATTTTTGGAAGGAATTAGATTTCATTCGCACAAGATAATGAGTGATATAAAGACCTTGACTAAAATATTTTTTTAAAACTATTTTTAGAAGTGAGCATTGTTAAGAGAACAGAATAAGGATGATTAACAGCGAACTTTAACCAGCTTAATGGTAGACGTTAAGGACCAAGGCGATATATACACAAACATGAGGTAAAATATTACTAATTTTTGATCGAACTTGTAGCTATTACAGTTTATCTCGCAAATTATTCAGTTATAAATTTGCCAAATTGATTTAAAATATACAATATTTGAAATATATGTTTTTTTAATTAACTCAAAAATGGTAAATTTAATCTTAGTCAAATATATCGACCAAAAATCATGATAATTCGTACTGTGTATTTTAATAGACATTTTCTTGCACCACCCTACAAATATTTGCATAAGAATAAAATACCAGCCAGTCATTCTAATAAGCTGTCAGAAGAAATTGTGACAAGAGTATTATTTGATGCTAATCTAATTTTGTAGCCATCATAAATTTGTTTACCGAATTAATAAGTTGTTCTCTACTTTTATATGATTTTCTGCTGTCAGTCACATCCGAAATTATCATAACAATTTGACAGGAAAACAACATATTCAATATCAGGGAATATCTAATAGAATTTGACAAAATAATAGAAATATGAATAAATCCATATTAATTATATATTATAGTGTACTGTTCAATGCTTTAATAATAATAGTGCAGCATTTTCCATTTTATAGCTTCTATAAAGTTAAATATTATTGAGATAGTTGATTGATTTTAATATGTCGAAATTGATTTGGAAGATAATTGATATAGTTAAAACAATTTTTATAGTATATATATATCTTTCTGTTTGGAAAATCATTGCGCAATAATTTATAATTATTTGAATTATAATAAGGTATATATTTTTTTTCATTTTCATAGCTTATGTACTTATAAAAATACATATTTAAATCTATAATTTTAAAATTATTTTTTTAAGTATTAAATATCTCCTAAAATAGTGAGTGTAATGTCATAAAATGTTAGTACACTATACAGAGTTCTTTCATATAATATTAGTTTTTTGACTTGCTTAAAGTTATTATAATTTGAACAAATTGTTAGAGGATTATTCTAATCTGATGATAAAACAAATGAAATTTAAATTTTATTACATGGTAATCAAAAGGAAAAGTTATTATTCAAATTTATTTACTAAACAAGTAATTTTTTTGTCTTTATTACAGTTTTTTTTATTAGGTAGATACATCCATCTTTCTGTACTATTTGATAAGACATTGAAAAGTGAAATTCGTTTTGTATTAATATATCTAATTATATATATATATATATATATATATATATATATATATATATATATATATATATATATATATAATAAATATGAAATCACAAATATATGAACAAATGGTAAAATTCAAATAGATGAACAAATTATGAACATAGGAAACCATTACGTAAACTTAAAAAAAAAATAGGAATAACCCATAGAATCATGAGAGGTGCTTGTTGGTTAATTCATGGTGAAGATGCGTTATTTCATCCAATTTTCTCGGCATTAAGCCTAAAATGACAAAATTTAGCACCGAATAGCGAATCATAATAGAAAAAAGAGATAATGAGAATAGTTTTAGAGTGGGAGGGACAAAAACAAATATTTATAGATAGTTAACTGAATGATTAATGCTAAAGTAGATACATTTGGATTTCAAGTGAATAAGATAGCAATAATGGTACTTAATCAACAAGATGGAAACAAATTGAAGACTATGGAAGTAATGCATGATAAATGTGCTAGTGCAGCTATGAATACATGTGTTAAGGGAATTAAAATAAACAAAATGAAATTGAACAGCTAAAACTAATCTGTATTAATTACCAAGTTAAAGTTACCTTTTACTTGATAAAGAGAGTACCATTAAAAATGCCAGAATACTAAGGTTTTAAGACTAAACTAAAACTTAAAATAACATACTTAATGACATGCGCATTGGTAGCAATGCTATTAGAATGCTGAAATATATACATATATATATTTCAGCATTCTAAGTGTTAATAAAAATTTTAATATTGGTTTACAGAATTTATGAAAAAAGATATATGATTTTTTAAAGTATAAATTTAAGAAGTATAGTTATTTCTGGTCAATTGATAATAGTGTTGAAATTCTGGACAGATTGCCTTTGACTCCTCTGAAAATGGAGGTATTCGACTTTGAAATTCTGTTCACAAATATACCTATTGATTCTCTTTATGATGTTTTAATGAATATTTTTGATGTTTTTAGTATAAATGATGAATCAAATATTAATAGAGATTTATTTTTAAGTTTATGTCATTTCTGTTTTTATAATAATTATGTAAATTTTAACAATAATACCTTTAATCAGATTTGTGGTATAGGGATGGGGACAAACTATTCTAGTACAGCAGCAAATTTATTTTTGTTTTATTATGAATTTAAGTATACTATAAAATATAGCAGGTATTTAAAGGTCTTTAGGTATATTGATGATATTTTGATTTTTAATTTTGATTTTCCTAATGAATATGATATTATATATCCAAATTGTTTAAAGTTAAATAGAGCAAACCGTGATGACTATAATGAGAGTTTTTGGATATTTTATTTGAAATTATTGAAAATAAATTGATTTTGGATTTGTGTGATAAGAGAAATAGTTTTCAATTTTTTACTAGAAGCATGCCACATTGGTTTTCTAGTTTACATAAAAAAATTTACATAAATATTATAATTAACCAGTTAATACGTTTCAATAAAATTTGTGGAGGAGATAATAATTTTTATAAACAGATTTTTAAGTTATTGGCTAATTTATTTTACAATAATAACTACCCTATGCAGTTTTTGAAATATTATTTAAAGACAGTTTTAAAAAGTGAATGGCAACGATGTGGTCTGGCGGCATGAACATGTGATGGCATCCTTCCAGAACTTTCTATATGACGTATGCATCCTAAAGTCTTGCTAAAAGAACGGGTGTGTATTGATGAATTGAAACGAAGGAAAGTTGCAGACTTGGAACTCTAGTATTTGAAAATGGCTGTGGAAGAAAAATTATTTGCTTATTGTTGACGGGTGAGGAACGTTATACAGGTATTACTGCTTTTCACGTTTTGAGAAATTTTATTTTGCAGGTTTGGGGTGGCGCACGTTTCTTCTGCATTCATGCATGTCAAGTTAATTTCTTTTGTTTATATTTTAATGGCAATTTTTAAAGTATTTTTCTAAAAGCTTTTTTGTTTTTGTATGATATTTTTTGTATTGTTAATATTATGCTTTTTTGATTTAATTTGAGTTATTTTAGTTTTTTTTATGAAATTTGGATAATAAAATGACAATAGTTTTTCAGTATTGAATGCGGGATGGACGTGTGTTCAGAAACCAGCAAATTTTAAAAGTGGGGGTGGAGTTAGTTTTTTGTCTGTCCTCCCACTGAAGAAGAACAGACTGTTTTTGTTTTTTACCTGTCTTTCTTGTTTTTTAAGTATTTTATAGTTAAAATTTTTGCAGATATACACCTTCCTTTTGGAGTTATGATGTTTTGGCATTTTGAAATGGTGAAGTATTATATATATATATATATATATATATATATATATATATACATAAAAATAATCTTCTACAAGTATTTTAAAATTTATTTTTTGAAAGTAAAATTGATTTACCCATATTTGGACTTATACATTAAATTTATACTGCGTAATACATTAAATGTTAAGTACATAATTACAATTTACAATCTTAAATGCGATACATACATTCGTGTTTTCTTGAATAGCCTTTCATAAATTAAAAAAATTTGTGAACTAAAATTTAACTCAATAACTTTTTAATGTGTATGCAAAACTAAACGTTTTATCTAATAGCATTTAAACACCGTAATTTCTCATTCATATATATTTTTAACATCATATATATTTTTTTGGCCAATGACCTTTTTTATTTTGACCAAAATAATGTATACTTCAATATTTGCAATTTATATGGGTCATTCTTTGCAACTGAGCAAATCAGCTGTGGCAGACATGTCACAGATTTTACAGAAAATCAGTATATAAGTAGATCATATCTATTTATGAGTAAATGTAAAATAATAGATTTCAGGATTGTTCATTTAAGTATTAAAATTTACATTAAAAGTGAATGCAAAATCGATGTTTTGTGTACATGCTTAAAATTTCAATTTTGATTATTAGCCTTAGGAATGGAAAGACTATATTGAAAATTATTTATAATTCGGAATGAATAATAAGTAACAGAATGGCGTAAGTTAGTAATTATATTTTTATTCCGTAATGAGAAAAAATTATTTTTAAAAATTTTTGAGGTAAAAATGCAATATTTCTATTGTTCCTTTTTCACATGAAGGACAGTACTGACAAGTTTATAATTGCTTGACCTTATAGCTAAAAGTATATGTTTTAATATCGAAAGTTTCATTCTTGCCTTTATATTCCTTAATGATAAAAAAATAAATAGTAATAAATGCTCAAGGTAAAATGTAATATTTCTATCACTTCTTTGCAAGTGAAGGAAAGCTTTATTAAACTTTTAAGTTATTTGATATTATAGATAAAAGTGTATATTTTAAATACATAAACTTTTATTTTTGCTTTCAGTCTATTTTTGGCTATTAATATATTTATTTTAAACTACATTAAATATATATATATATATATATATATATTACGTTGAACAAAAAATTAATTATTTATCCTCTAAATCCGTAGATGGCAGCACTACATTTTTTCCCTTTGAAATCGTGCAATATTGTAGAAAAACAAACGCGGATTCAAAGAAGTGGAATGGAAAGCTCTTGGAATGCTCTAAATATTACTTTTTAAACCCAATTTTGTGACGTTAGGAATCAAAAGGCAATCTTGAATTTTTTTAGCATATCATGGACTTATTTAACTTTATGTCTGTCAAATAACTGTAATGTCTGACCATTCCTTCATTACTTTTTTGCCTATCAATGAGAGGAAAAATTACGATTTTATCATTTTTTTTTTTTAAGTGAAGGAAATACATGGCAACTTAAAAACTTTAACAATTTGACCTTAATACGTAATACTACATCAGGCATCAATTTCACAGATGTTTTTGAATTACTTTAATTTTTATAACGTTTTATAATTTTTTTTTTTTAAATGACAAATTTTCAATTTGTACAACAAGTTTAAGATTAATCATGAAGTTACCAATTTCTTATTACTAAATAAATATGAAGATAATTTTCCAGAGATGACAATATTATAAAAAGATTTAACTTATGTTAAATAGTTTTCAAGATAAGGAACTTCAAACTTGCATTTTTTTTTGTCTAAATATTTTGCAATACTCCATTTGAATATGAATTAAATATGTTTATCAAATTTTATTAAAATCGGTTACTACGCAGACACGACTTTTTTTTTTTTTAATTTTTGCGCATTTTGTGTAGAATGACCCATATGCTATGCATTATTATTTTCTTTTAATTACGTGTCCTTACGTCAGCTTTACATTTATCTAAAATGATCCCTGCTGCAAGTCATGCATTTATGACACATTTATTTTTGAAACGTTATAGCTAAAAATTCGTTTAAGTGTTTTATTTTTGACTTATGTCGATTTCTAATATTTATTTTTGTTTTTGTTTTTTATTCAGCAACGCTCTCTGAATTTATAACTATTTACTATATAAGCTTCTTAACACTTTTCCAAATTATTTTATCAATTGGGTTTGTCTGCCTGTTTGTCTGTGTGCAAGACTCTCTGTGCTCTAACTGGCGTAAATATACTCAGAATGCCATGTAATTTATTTAGATATTGATAATCAACATGGCATGTATGGTATTTAAAATGAAGTGTATACCATTCAAAGTTCATTTCCAGGGGCACTCAAAAGTAATCCCCTACACTATGGTTTATGTGGGGAAATCACTTTCAGTGTGTTACAATATATTAAACATATTGAAATTGAGGTGCACTAGAAGATGAATACCATAGAATTTGTTATGCGTAGCATATACAATATGCGAAAAGGGAACTCAAAAGTATTTCTTTATAATTATGGCATATGAAGCAAAATCGTTTGCTGCGTATTTTAATGAAGTTACTCTCTTACAAAGTTAATGAAATAGATATAAATTTATGAAGTGCACTAATACATGTTTTCTGTAGAATAAGGGAGGTGTGGTGGTCGTAGGAAAGTATTTATAATTCCTTTACACCCAAAAGTGAACGGTTGTATAAACGTTTTAATGATAAAACTCTTCGCAGCGTATTTCAATAATATTGCACTATTTCAAATATGATGAAATTTACGCACGATACTTAGGTTTACTTCAATATGCATGCAGTTTAACATGGTGTGCACTTATGATATACCACTTAAAGTTTAGCCAAATATTTTCTTGCAACGCGTTGTGCATAAATTCCATCGACCATATATAGGGCTAAACAAAAGAATTTGTCGGATTACAGAAAATGTGCGTGTATTGCCTAAAGTATTTTTTGTTGTTGTTATTTAATTTGAGTCATGCATTTTCAAGCTCAACTATAATTAGTATTCTAAGAGATGCTTGTAGTATTGAAATAAAATCATATACAGATCTATGTAAAGAACTTGATGTAAGGCGGACTATCTATGTTATAAAGGACAAACATATCTGTGCGTAACGCATACGTCATTCTGTGAATGGCAACTCTTTGAAATTTCAAATGAAGTTTCGGTTTTGCAATTTTTGCATCAGCAAATTTTTAAACTTTTAAACATCACAATTTTTCAATTTTTAAACCGTCGTATAGGGGCAAAAAGTACTTTTAAATGCAATTAGTTTTAAAGCTGTATCTCAAGTTATTTTTGAGCTATTATTTTTTTGTAGTTTTTAATAACTTTTTTCTAATCGTGGCAACAAATGTAACCCATTTCTATTGAAAGTAACGGAAAATAGGAGATTATTGTAACTTTTTGTTGCCATTTTCTCATAAAACTTGAAAAAAAGTTGAAATTTAAATACATGCTATGTCAACAACATTCTCTGTTATTCCGCGATAGTGACATCATATGCA
This sequence comes from Maratus speciosus, assembly GCA_963932465.1. Taxonomy (NCBI): domain Eukaryota; kingdom Metazoa; phylum Arthropoda; class Arachnida; order Araneae; family Salticidae; genus Maratus; species Maratus speciosus. The sequence goes on along the minus strand of OZ010786.1, from coordinate 535,082,753 downwards.
TATTTTTCTATGGATGAAGTTTAAGACTGAATTGTGAAAGTGGTTGCTTTAGCGGAGGCAAATGACGTCATTTTACAAAAAAGCGTGTATTTTAATTCTTAAAACTGAAATATGTTTTGTATAAGTGCGTTACTTTCACAGCCCAGCTTCTTTGAAATTCTTCACAGTGAAAGTGCTTCACTTTTGAAAATAAAGTAATCGAAATCACACACTGATAAAGTGCAATGCTTTACAAAAATTTTGTGTGTCTTTATAAAAGAGATGTAACATGCAAATAAAAGCGATTTATATTAAGAACTTGATGATTTTCGCCTAGTTGGATTTGCTTCTCCAAGTTAGACAAGCAAACAAAATATATCTTGGGATTAATTCTAGGTTTTAAAAAAAATATCAGGTTAATGAAGTTTTTGTCCAAAATTCTCTCGACTAATAAAATTTTAATGCTGTTTTTTAAGACATTCTACTATAATGTTATCTAAATAACATAATTTGCTTAATTTAATTTTATATAATCTATATATTTAAAACACAAGTGTGTTTTTTAGTTATCTGCCCTGATCTTTCTGTTGAACCAAATTTACTAATATATATATATATATATTTAACTGAAATCTGTTCATTTTAATGTGTGATCGCACTTGCTGTTTTTTAATACCCCTGCTTTTATATTTTAATTTTAAAAGCATTCTATGAAATTTCTTCCAAATGGTGAAAATTTGATAGCTTTCATTATTGCAGACAAGAGAGAAATAATGAGGTTTATTTATATTTATTCATGCTATTTTCTGATAAAAATTCAAAAATATTGATAAAAATTGTTTTAAAGTGTTTAGTGGCGCAAAATTGTATTAGGGACATAATATTTTGAACGGAAAATGGCATACTGCTTTTGAAAACACGCATTTTTCCTCATAAATTTTCCATATACTTTTTCCTTCTGCATGTGTACTCATACTAAGTTTCAGACACTAGACGAAATGCTTATTTAAGTGAAAATGAAGTCATATTTAAAAGAAAACGATCATTTTCTTAGATAAAACTAAACAAGTTTAAATCAAATGCGTCTAAGAAACATAAATTACGCAAATTTTTACTCTCTAGTATTGAGATTAGAATCTCAACTTTAGAGTGCGCCTGTTCACATAAAAGATGTTGCTGACAAGCGTGACTTCAAGTTTTGAGTTAAAATGATTTTAAAATGATCAAACAAAATACAAATAAAAAAAAATGATGAATACGGATATGAGAAGTGCGTATGTATATTTTCAGAAGCTGAAAAGGATGTCGGGTTTAGATTTCATGCGAAAATATTTCTATGATCGTGTCAAAGTGGAATACATTTTGCTGTTTTTCATTCCGGAATACCAAGCATAAGATATTCAATTGATAACCTCATCCTAATAACTGATCTTTATTATATTTTACTGATTACGTATGTATCTATATTATAAAGGAAAAAAAGTATCTGTGCGTAACGCTGACGTCATTTTGCGAATGGCAACACTTCACGATCAAATTTCGGTTTTGAAATTTTCACAACTGCAATTTTTCAATCGTCTGACCATCGTATATTTTTAATTTTTAGAACGTTGTATAGGGAATAAATCTGCTTTCAAATGCAAGTTCTTTAACAACTGTGTCTTAATTGACTGATTTATTATGTTTTAAAAAATAATTTTCAAGCATGATATTTTGTAATTTATCTTATCACGGGCGGTCTTCAGTACATAATAATAATAAGCATTTTGCACATACAGCAACAACAATTGTTCAGCATTTACTTCTGGCTGATTTTCCATAACCAAATTACTACTTCCTCTTTAAATAAATAAAAAAATAATATTAAAAACACAAATTTAACATATTTGTAATCAAAACAATTTAAATTTTTAGACAGCCAAATAGGAAATAAAACTTTCAAACGGAATTTGTTTGCAAAATGCATCTCGGTTTACTGATTGTCTATCATTTAAAAATAATTTTCAAGCATGAAACATTTTTTAATTTATCTCTATCGCGTGGAGCTCGATTACCAAAGATTAATCCGTTTGCACTTAAAACAACATACAGAGATCATCTTTTTTTTACGGCTAATATTCATAAGAAAATAAAATTTCCTTCATGAATAAATAATACACAAAACACAAACACAAATTTAACAGAAATGCAATTGAACTACGTGCTTAAAGCCCTGAAATTATCAGAATATAAGAGTATGCCATAACTAGCAAAATCTTTCGCTAATAGCTCTTAGCATGCGGCTAATAAGAAAATATCGCTTTTGATAAATTTCAAAACTTTATTTGATTGTATAATTCTTATTTTTCATATGAAAAATGCCTTTTTATTGTTAGTGGGCAATCTATAAAGTATATTGCATGCAAAAAATTATTGTTTTTCAATTTAAAAAAAAAATGGTTTTCACCTATATTTTGTAACCCGGATACGATCCCCTAGTGAATGTTAATTACTGGAAATGTGATTTGAGTTCTTTTTGCCTGACTTAAATTTCACCTTAATATGTATCCTGTATAATATAATATACAGGACCACTATTTATTTCATTCATTTAAATATTAAATTAACTTTTAAATACACGCGCATCAGACAGATACAAAAAAAAAAGGAAAAAAAAACTGTAAAAAAACTTGAAAATTCCAATTTTACCATCTACTATTTATCTACAATGAGTAATCATCACTTATCGAAATGCCTTCTCCTTATCACCCTGTAGAATCCGTTCCTCAACAAGGCTCTCCGGCCAAGTACTTAAAGTCCTTACCGTCTGTGCTTAGGGGCGTCACCTTGAATCCAGGCGCCGATATATGCTGCTTTGAATTATTGTCAAATATAGATGCCTATATCGAGCCATCAAAACGGATACTGTTTTCAATTTATGCTGGTGCCGGGCTGCTGTCGGCATTGTTACGGTAGCTATTAACGTACATTCAGCATGGCGCTCTGCCGATACCAGACCGGCTGCGTGCCTCATGAATAGGGCCGTATTCGCCCAGCGTATGAAAAAAAGTTACGGAACCGGTAGCGGAAGCCGGTATCGTGCCAATACCGCCGGTAGTGGCAAGCGGCTGTCGGCCAATTGCTTACCGATAATTCTGTGTTTGCAGGTAGGGTGTTCTAAAAACTTTGAACTCGGATTTTAGTTCTTAAATATTGTTCTTAGATATATTTTATAAATTACAAAGTTATGCAAATGATACATAATTTTATGAAGTCGATTAATACTTTCAGGCGATTACATTAGAAGAAATAGAAAATTTAAATTTTATACCACACGAACAAAATAATTCCTGATGAGAAAAATGCGCCCAATATAATAATAATGCCATGTTCAATATTTCAAATTTTTATCATAAAAAGTCACAGATATATATTTAAACAGCGTTAATTAGGGATTAATCTTAATTGAAAATCTAAATATTTTCAATTCAATGTCAATCCATTGTTTTATTTCGCAATCTGTGTACTATTCTTGAAACACGATTATCCGAAATGAATTTTACCTTTGTGAACTCATATGTAAGCATTGGAAATTAGTTTAAGTCAGTATTTATGTATTTCCATATTTCTGCGACTCTTTATTGTGGAATGCTGTAATTTTGTACATGACCTTATTCGTGTATGGGGCACATTTTAATCATTGAAAAAAAGTACGGAAGCCGCATAAAAATTAAATTTTGTATTTCTCACAAAGTTAATCCACTGGAAATTTTAATAAATTTCATACACTTCCGAAAATATTTTAGATAATTTTGTTATTTATAATATACAGGGTGGTTCAGAACTATATTTAAAAAAATGCAAAGGTATGTAAAGGGAACCTAAATAAGCGGATTTCGTTAAAGAATGTTGATGCGGAAATGAAGTGCTGTGACAATAGAGGGCGTTGTTGAGTTCGGCAAATGAAAGAACTTCACTGAATTGAATCGTCATCCCTCGTAGGGATTTCCAAAAGAAACATGCATCATTACAGCAATACAGAGCTTGCCGACATGCTTTTTATGTATCGAGTTGCACAAGTAAATCGTTCGCACACTCTGCACGTCTAACAGCTCTCGAGCCTGCTATATGTCTATCCTCGACTCTTCGTAATGCTGCTTATTTCACAGCATGAATTCTGCGACTTCAACAGTGTCCGCATCACACCTCTAAGCATAGAACGATCTACTCGCAGAAATCTCCCCATAAAAATGCTCCAATATTTGGCGATGCACATATTCCTACCAGGGAGTCGTTCCATGTACATCTTCTGAGCAGCCTCTGCAGTTCATTACGCAGAACCATACATGAAATGCATGCCAGAAATCTCTGCATTCGTGTAATAACGCATGTTCCTCGAAATCTGTGCGGAAAATGACTTACCAAACCAGCGAAATGTTTTTATCCACTTAACTCAACTGCGCCCTCTACTGCCTCAACGCTCATTTCCGCATCCATATTCCTATACGAAATATAATTATTGAGATCCTCTCCACCTACCTTTACATTTTTGACATATAGTTATGAGCCACACCGTATGTCTATGACCGATATTTAAGGTATAACTGCCGATGTCAATGTTTTTCGGACACCATGTATAGCCGATCCTCTAAGCAATATTTACGTGTAGAATTAATTGAAGATATTGTTATTAATCAGTTGTTACTAGTCACATTTTTATACGGTGATTTGCTGCAGTGTCAGTAGAATACCGTGCTTTTTTCTTATTTTTTCGGAATTTCACGAACAAATTATCTTCATTTTATGAATTTTATGATTTCACTGCCAAAATTTTACAATTTTAACAATTTATCTGACTTCTAACTTATATCATACCTTGTTATCTAATGTTATTAAAATCTAATGTGAATTAAAAGAAATTTATGCGTCAAACATATTTCCACACTATATTGTTTTCATCTATGGGGGCTGAATAACCGTGCAAAGTCATTTATGTTTCTTTTTTTTAATGTTTGTTATTGTTTTTATATTGCACCAGTGCGCTCCTTCATCATGACCGTTTTTCCAACCTACGCTAATATAAACATTTACATGTTATATATAATATGTTTTATGTAATAATATTTTACATAAAATACAAAGTTTGACTATTATTTTTAACACAATCATACTGATTGGTAAAGTTATCATACGAATAGCATATTTCTAACTGTGCGAAAAAATGCCCGTTGCCAAAAAAATGCCAAAAACGAAATATCGTTTATAAGAAGTTCTTTTACCTGCGATTTATTCTATTGAGCTGTTTACATGGCAGACCAGATGTTATTACCAATAAGGTTATCTGAGCGAAATATGCTCGCTCAGTTGGAGATATTGAACGTACATAGTTTGAAGTTTTAAAACTTCAACGTTTGCTTAAATGGTGACAAATAATAATAAAACACATGTTACAAGTTTTAAAATGTACATTATATTTAAAAATTTGAGTAGTTTCGGTCTGCAATCCCGCAGCCATCACAAGGGATTATTTTCATTATTTTCCATTCCAAACAATAAACAATATAAAAATATTCCTTCGTGAGGGCAGTAATGACGTAGGTTATGATTGACCTGACAATTCTACTTCGTCTTATGGTTTTATTTATTTATTTATTTTTATAAATTACAAGTTTTCGAATGATAATTTGCCTTAAAAACCACGTGAAACATCACTTTCTCAGAGGATCGAAGACCCAAACCTAATCCATTAAATAAACAAGCAGCAGTTGCAGATATAGCAAAAGAAAACAGTGATGAAATCCATACAAGGATTTTTTAACCTTCCACTGCAAAAGTTTGCAGCTGCTCGGTAAATCAGCAATACTAAAGAAAAAAATAACGAACTTCAATGACGATTATTTTCCACCTAAATATAACACTTTTTATAATGTGAAGCTCAACGCTAAGAACGACATTCCTCAAAATAGTTCTCAGATTATTAGAGTGAAAGTTTATATGTTAAACAAACAAAAAGAACATAGATATAAATTATATTTTTATAGATATTGAAAGTAGCGTATTAAGAACTTACCATTGATACTTGGAAAAATAATATATCGTCATTCATATTTTACTTCATTCTAATTTTAACTTAGAACGTACCGATTATAACAATTCGAAAATTGTACGTCAAACGTGTCAAATGAGGTGCGTTCGTTTTATAAATATTCAGATCTTGCTGCAAAACTGTTGCACTCTTATGAAAAATACATGAATACAAAATGTATTACGACTGCATATATTAAATTCAGTAATACGGAAATAATATGGCTCTAACTTAAGTATGACACAATTACCATGACAACCTAGAATTATTATCTATCATGGGATATCATTGTATTAATTACGTATGATAGGATTTAATAGAACAAAGAAATTTTTTATTAATATCTTTTAAAGTTTCGATTACATTTTCATAAAATTTGAAATGAACCGACAAAAATCAGCAACGATTATATACAATTAAATTTCAAACAATACGGTTGGGTAGTTTTAGCGCTGTTATATGTGGACAGATGGGCAGACAGACAGACGGAAGGACCAGAAGATGGTTATGGGTGATACGTATTTTTACTCGGATATAATTACGAACACACCTAAAAATAAAAAAAGAGGGCTTATAATTCAACATTCTTTATAATTAGATTATTATGTTTAATTGTAATGCAAATATATACCGTAATTTTTACCCTGATGATGAATCTATAGCTAAAACAGTAATCAACAGTAATCTATAATATAATTTACAAAATATTTAGATTTTTATTTGTTTGAGATTAGAAGATTAAATGCTGACATATTTCTACACAATACCGTTTTGTTAATAATTAATTTGATACTCACTGAGTTAAATAAATCCCCTTTTTTCATCGGCTGAAAGAACTTCCGGTGTGTATGCCATCCATCACTTTTCTTTCTCCGTTTATACGACAAAAATGAAGAGGTGTCGTATATCGTCTCAGTGATTAATCGTATCACGGAACAACATGAAAAAAGGATAATGCTAGATTTCATTTTACAGCCGCTCCAGAAAAAAGCATCATTGTTGGTCTCATACTTGTATTTCAAAAAGAATAATTTAAAGATAAATTAAAGTAAATAATGAATTGTATGATATTTTTCGCTTTTACTTGTTCCATGATAAAATACAAGTTCGATAAACATGTAAAGAGTTTTTAAAAGTTCACAGGAATATAGATTTTATTTTACAGCCGCTACAGAAAAAAAGCATCATTGTTGGTCTGATACTTGTATTTCGGAAAGAATAATTTAAAGATAAGTTAAAGTAAATAATGAATAGTATGATATTTTTCAATTTCAGTTGTTCTATGATGACATACGGCTTCGATAAACGTGTAAAGAGTTTTCAAAAGTTTACAGGAATATAAAGTACTTAGATTATTTACATAAAGGTGCATAATCCCTCAAAGATTTATGTTATGGGAAAAATACTGAAATGTAATATCAGATTTTACATAATAATGGTTATAGATATTGTGCATGATTTTTGATTATACTTTAAAATAAAATTTAAAGAAAAAACTACACAAATCATCACTGAAATATAAAAGATTTTCAATACATTGCAAGTTTATGTGTTTGAAAAAAATAATAAGATTTGTAAGTAATTTAGAAAAAAAATTAATAATGAGTTTCAACTTTATTATTGTGACATCACATAAAACCACAAAACATTCTACTTTTTTTCTCCACTGGAAAATATTTTCGTATTAAACGCTTAAAAAAAATTGCATTTGATTTTAGTCGCAAATCGTTCTCGTTGCTGTTTGCAGTAATATTGCCTGTATGCATGTCATATATAGTCGGTAAGATTAAGTTTCAATTTTATTATTGTGACATCACATGAAAACACAAAACATTCTATTTTTTTTCTCTACTCGGAAATATTTTAATATTAAACGTTTTACAGTAAGCAAATTTGCATTTTATTTTAGTCACAAATCCTTCTCGTTACAGTTTTCAATGATATTTTTGTGTACATATCTCCAAATGTCGGAAAGATTTAAAACAATTGCACATGTCGCTTTTGATTTTTAAAACATAAATATTTCAACACAAACTTACAAAAATAATTATTTCTAGATCATATTGTTATGCAAGTTATCGCATCAGTTCCACAAATTATGTTTTATTTTGTAATAAATAACATTTTTTAAAATTAATTCTGCAAATATAAATGTTACTAAGTAATATATAAGTGTTCGTTTAAATTTCGTAATACAGTTCGTTTAATAATTACAAAATGCCTTCCATAATTATGTTCCCCTTATAATGACGTAAACATACTGTTGCCAACTATTAAATGTATTAATGGATGTTGCTACAATTGTGAATTGCTATGCAAACATTGGAATATGCTTTTACGCTACACAAAGAATTCCAAACCTAGCTATTGCCATATCACTAAAACGAAGTTAATAATTATACGATATAACAAGTAACGTACCATAATTATTCAAGTCTCCTGCGTCTAAAGATGAAGCTGTTAGGGAGAATGTTCGACTAATTGTAGGCAAGTTAAAAAGGAAACGAAGGACTCGGGAAGAGATGCAAAAATATTTTTTCTCTGCCAGCAAACAGGGCGAATTGATAAGATCCCATTTAGTATCAAAACTTCCCTGCAGGTTTACTCGATTTCACCCGCTTCAGCGGTTCCACACCCGTCCTGTTAAGGAAATTTTGACGCTGATTAGCTTCTATTTTTTAATATGTTCCCGCATCTTTCTATGAACCAAATCTAGTAGTTTCGTCTTGACGTGCAGTTCTTGGCTAACTTTGAATGGAATTTGAAACTGCGTAAGAGCCTAATTAAAATAATAAAACTTTGTAAAAAATCACCATATCGCCAGTTTTCGGTGCTGTTTCGCTGCGTAAGAGCCTTTTTTACATCTACTCACATTCCAGATGAGCCCATCAAGCGATTGGTGGTTTAGTAGCTCTGCGATTGGTCATGGCCAAGATTAACCCCTTAGGGACGAGCGACTTTTACAGAATTTTTAATCTTTAATCTTTAATTTTTTAAAACAGAAATTTTTGCCTAATTGAATCGGGAAAATGCTAGTATGAAATAAGGCAGAATTTTCAATGAAAATTTACTGGTGAGTATAATCTCCGATTCTGAGCACCTTACGCGGAACGAATACCGGTCGCTCGTTCCCAAGGGGTTAAGGACTTGTTTAAATCGACTAATATATAAGTTCATATGCATAGAATTCGGGGCTCATATAGAGAACACCTACAATGACAGTGCGGATGTGTTGGCAAAGTCTGCCACCAAAAGACAGTGGTTGGCGTGTAGATCCAAGTCACACCTTACCAGGTCAAGAAACCACAATTTGACCGAGCCTTGTCAACTCGGGAAGATATGTCGAGCAACTCTGAAACCGATATAATGACATATGCTATCTTCTCGCTCGTCAACGTCCGTAGAGTGTATGGCGAAATTTATATGGATACGTTGTTTAAGGCTCGACATTTTTAATGTCCACCAGGTTTTTGTTTTCATTTTTGATGATCCCACATGCTTCTGCGTGTCAGGCGATAACACAGTCAGACATTATAAGAGTACACTCTCAGGTTGGACTAACATATTTTACGCAAGGTGCTGGGCTAACCGATTCTGAGTGCTGATATCTATGTTTAGATATGGAAATTTCGGGGAAATAATTATATCAAAACGTTGAGAAAAAATAGGAGTTTAAAACATAATTTTTTTAATTTCGAAAATGTTTAAGCTTTAACGATCCTGAGACCCCTTAAATATATATCAACTATTTTACAAATTACTACAAACGACAATGTAAACTGCATAGTCATTTAATCATCCAAATTCATTTTTCAATACATTTTCCAATTGCAATATCCAATCTGAATCCGTATTTTTTTGGAGACACTATGAGCATTACATGCCTTATTCTACAAAACAGTTATATAATTCATTTTTTCACGTAACTTCCTATTTCCCAACTCATTTTGTTTACACGCGACAGATTTTATCTAGCTGTATCTGCAAAAATTCCATTTTATATTTATTTATGCTTACATTTGCATATGTCTGTTTTACAAAACAAATGTCGATTTAACACCATGCTAACAATAAAGCAAAAACTATTCGTGTTTTATTTAGACAAATGTTTGTTTCCAAAGAATATATCTCGATAAAGACGAAAATCAGTACCACGAGAAACGTATTAAAATATTCAAAACAATTCAGCTTTCATCTAACACTTTTCTAAGATTGTAAATTACAATTTTAGTTACTATGGTAACCGCAGGTAACGGCTATCAACGTGTTGAAAGCATAATTGTGGTAACTACGGCCAGTTGAAAATGTTGAATGGAACAGTACAGCAAATTTCGTCGGCCATTGTTTAAATCCATTGTTTGGTAACAAATTTCGGATTTGTTTACGTCATATTCATTAAACTGCTGACCATAAACTACTGTTGAATAACAAGTGTTGAGAACATTTTAATGTTAGCAAACTCTAGCAATTATATTCGAAATGTTTTATTATATGGAACCTTGAATGCATAACTTTGACTTAAATGAAGTAACACTGAAATACTGTATCTTTGTTAGAAGTAAACTTTAAAAGCGGTCTTGCAAATGTGGATTAATGAATTACTGTGGTTATATATAGTTATATATAGAACAAACATGTAATGATGAATATTACTATATTAAGAAATTTATTTCAGTATTTCTCGGCGTCTTTTTGAAATTTCCTTTGGATCAAGTTTTACAGTTTACACTAATTTAAACACATTTTCCATGTCGTGTTTTAATCACTATTGTACCGTTAAACACAAAATCCAATAAATTTAAAATTTTTGCATAATCCAATGTTGCAAAAATTAATGTGAAATTATTTATGTAATAATTATATAGATCATGCATTTCCTGCTTTCATATTGTATTAAGAAAAGTTTATTATTTTTTTTTTTCTACATGAAAATGCCATTTTGAGATTCTAAACGCAATGATAACAAATCCTAACAAATTGTTTTTTAATAAAAAAAAAAAAATCTATTATTCTACATCCATTTTCTCAGTCCTAAGAAAATGTCTTTGATACAGTTATGAATTTTTGTCACAAATCTCTGTAGTCGTTAAATAATATGTTTTGGTTGTTTGTTGAAGCATATGATATTTTCATTCATAAATAAATAAATTAAATATTTTCAAAAGCTTATGCAAACGTTTATAAACACAATAAATGAATTTCATTTATAAAAAATAATCGTTTTTTTTTTATATGAATGCCATGATGTCAGATGTTTTTGAGTTGTAAACATTATATTTTATGAAAATTAAGATGATGATTCTTCCGCTGTCCTACTTTCCTAATCTGGTTGTCATTTTTCGAGGACCCCGGTTTTTAAAAACTAGCTTTGGATATAAAAAATAACATTAAAATGGTGCAGTTTCATTTAAAGAAATTCTGCTTTTAGTGATGTATTTATTTTTGCACCATATTAACATTGTAGCTAATGTTCAGTAAGCTAGTGACACAGAGCAACTGCAATATTGGATAAAATATAGTATTGCTTTAACCCGGGAGAACTCGCTAGTGAGAATTTCTCTCACGGTGCCCAATTGCTATTCTCTTACTTTACATTAGCTTAATATCTTTTTTTTTTTTTTTTTTTTTTTTTTTTTTTTTTTTTGCTTGCTTAGCTTGGCACTTTTACTCACAAATAGGTAAAATAATTGAAATAACATTTTTAAATTTTAATTATAATGAAAAATTGTTTAAATAAGAGTCTTAAAAAAAGTACGAGAATGATAGAAAATCTCATGCAGCGAGTTCTCCCGAGTTAAATGTAACAAAATTATCAGATCAGTTATCTATCATGAAATGTTAGCATTATTATATATTTTTTTCTGAAATAATTTAAACTCTACAAATCAATAAATTTTACCAAAATAAATGACATAAAGTTGTTGAAACAATAAAAGAAAACGATGTTGTTTTCCTGCTTTAAAAATTGTGTAATTTTATTTTATCCATCAATATAACTCATTCAGTACATCCCTCAGTAGATTGTCAAAAAGTAACAAAAATTAAATATACTTCTCATGTAAACACTAAAATATTACGACATTATTTAAATTATATCTACAGATAAGAATACATAATATTTGACAAAATTGAAATAATTATTGTATTTATTAACGAATACGTTGAAAATTTTAGAACCATTAAACAAAGTACAAGATGTGGATCGACGCGAAACTAAAGACAACCCCCCCCCCCCCCCCCCTCAAATTTGAAGTGATTCCTTACCTTAAGCTCAAATAATCTAAATATAAATAATACATTTTGGACAGAATAACTCTAAAGTATTACGTACAATACCGTAAATATATTGAGGTTATTATAAAGCGTAAGATTTTCAATATATCGCAATGACCGACAGGAACTTCATCGACAGTTATAATACTTATAGTTTTCTTAGATACTTTGTTAGACATATGTGTAAATGTCTTAAAATCTGTTTTTATTATTATTTATTATTATTATTATTATTACTTATTTATTGTTCTAAGGGCAACAGTGGTTCGTGATTCTAATAGTAAAATATGCCGTTGTTTTCTGTACCGGTGCTACGTGGGGATTTTCTGTTAGTAGAGGAGATTTTTCTCCTGTTTTTTTTTTTCAACATTAGCCATCTTTGATTTGCTTCCAGATGAAGGGATCCTTGATCCTTGTGATAATACAGTGTCGGAAATTATAAGGCCTACTGGATCAGATCAAGTTTTCCATCAGATTTTGACATGAAATTAGTGAAAATTTCGTTATACCACAACACACACACGTCCAAAGAAAAAAAAAATCACCAGGACATTAAAAATGTGTTACATATGCAACAAACATGGTGGCATAGAGACCGATTCAAAAGTGACAATATAATTTACATGAAATACATGTTACTGAATCCAAGGATATAAATTTGAAGACGTTTCTGATGATAAAAAAATGGGTATGCTTAAATGTTTGCTCAAACTGCCACATATTCTAAATTCGGTGGATTTTAATGACTGCATTTTTTGTGTGAACTTAATCTATTGCTTTATGAAATTTTTAATTATTTGAATTTTATCTCAAAATCTTTTATAATAATATAATTATTTATTTATTTAAAAATAAAAATCAATTTATGGATATTTTTGCTATTTTATTTTCTGACAGTGTTTACTTAGAGGAAATAAGGTTGGATTAAACGTGAAATCTTTATTTTTGCGTCTCACAGTAAAGAATTGATTTGTACACGAGTTTTTTACTTTTTCATTGTTTTTCTGCAAATGTTTTGCGGGGGTTGACATATACGCAATTATCTAGGGTACATTAATAGTAATATTACCCTATCTCTTTTGCATCATCTACATCACAACTGCATCCTTTATTTAAACATACATTTTCCCCGTTAAATAATATGTTTTGATATTTTATTTTGCAGTAAGTATATACAATTCTTTCTTTAAATTAAATTCTTGTAAAGCTTAAATTCAAAAACTGATAATTACATGTTGTTTTTTCATTGCTTCAAGTATTTTAAAATATTCGTTTGTTAAATTTTGTCTCATATTGTGTCGGAAACCTCCAGCAAAAAAATAAATAAATAAATAAATAAATAAATAAATAAATAAATAAAATAAATAAAATCGCGGTTTCTTCTTGCACTTTACGGTTGTTTCTGAGATCCACCACTGCCAGTCTTTTTAATTTTTGAAAAAAAAAATGATATTTTGAAGAAAAAAAAATTCCGTCTAAAATTTCGACTTTTAAACTTATTACAAAATATAAAAAAAAAAAAAAATATTTAAAAAAAAATGACTCGATGGGCCTTTTTATGCCAATTTAATTATGCATAGATGAGCACAAAATTTATCCAAAAACGTTAAAAATTCTACCGTTTAAAAACGTTAATAAAGTATCATGCTGCCAATATTGAAAAATGTAGTTCCCAAAAAAACCGCGTTTAAAACTTTAGAAAAAAAAAAAATACAGATTTTTTTTTTTTTTTTTACTTTTTACACTAATTACACTACTTACACTACTTAATTTTTTACACTTTTTTACACTTTTAAATTACACTGCTTAATTTTCTATTCTTGCGCCATACTAGTGGTCTGCCTGTGCCATAATATGTTTATTTAAAACGTTTTTACTTGACCTACGAGCAGATCCTCTTTCATCGCTTATGCCGCTTTGATTCTAGTATGGCCCAGCCGTTTGGCATCTTCCTTTGCATTGCATTACTTGTACTATCTGCATGTAAATTTCTGCACCGACATTATATGTAACACGAGCAATATCGGTGTCAATTTAAACGATAGAGTGACTTTTGGGGATGACTTCTGGACAAATTTTCCAAATTTTAGCACTGAAACTTTCCTTGGTGTTCAATAAGGGAGTAGAATACTTAAATCGATCAATACATCTTCACGAATAAAACGAACGGCAACGAAAGCATGTATTTGTGAGTTTCAACCTGAACGCTACAACCATCTTTATATTCATCGACAAGGTCGGTTTTATCGGTAATGAGTGCGCTCACATTTCTGTTGATAATCGAGATATCACTTTAAATCATTTTGTCCAAAAATCTATACACTAGAAGTATTTAATGTGCGTTGAGAACGTATGTAACTCATTATCACATCGCACATGCATATAATTAATACTAAAAATATCATTTATTTCTGTCTCATTTGGTTTAGATTGCAGGTGGGGCTTTGTTCATCTTCTTCACAGAAAGTCTAAGCAGACTAGATGGAAATCAATCCACTACAAATATTTATGCTTGAGTCGAGATTCGAACCAAGCACAATTTGTCCACTACCCGACGCCCCCAACGAAATTTCTCCCTTAAGAGCTTCACGAAATCGTAAATTAAAATTTATGCTTTGATGTAACATTTATGTGAATATGCTATGTGGAGAAATGCAATTTTTATGTGCATGATGAAGGCAACAGCTGGAAGTAATGTTTCATGGAATTTGTTAGTTTAAAAATAAATGAATATTAATATGCTTTATAAAACATTTTGTTTGAAAAATATTATAAATAAATATTGAGAACATCTAGTTGGTACTTATTATATAACACATAACAAAAGCTTTCAGTTAAGAAATATTTAAAAGAACTGCCAAATATCCAAAAATATGCTAGATATAATTATGAAAATACAATATTATTATGATTGGTAAATTAATATAAAATGAAATATTCGGTTTCATGCTTAACCTAATTAAGTGCTTAAGTTTTCGCAGATAACCTAATTAAACATGTATTTGTTACTGATTATATGACATGTAACAAAAGCTTTCAGATAAGAAATATTTAAAAGAATTTCCATATACCCCAAAATAAACAAATTATAAAATTATGAAAATGCAATATGATTATAATTATGAAATTAATATAAATTGAAGTATTCGGTTTTACTCATAAAACTAATTTAAGTGCTTACTTTTTCGGTGACAATCTAATTAGAGTCCTTAATTTACACTACAAATGGTACATTTCCTTAACTTAAATAAGACGGCTTTATCAGGAAAGATCCATACAATAAAAATGAGGTTCCACTTAAATTTACTTAAAAGTTTCTAACACTTTATTAGAAACTCTTATATAGCTTGGAATGACTAATTCTACTTATAAAGCTAATGAGCAGAATTCTTTTGCTAGATTTTAGTTAGGATAAAATTAGAAAATTTCTTAAAGTTTATTCAACAGATGCAGTCTACTGCACTATTTCAAATTCTAATTCTATGTATTTATTTTACACTTTAAATTTAATTTTACTAATTCATTCATTTAATTTGAAAGTGTGGCATATCTATGCCATTCTTGTCATTGATATTTGGATTTGAAATGAATACATAATAGAAGGAAACAGAATTATAATATATTTGTATGAATGAATAGGAAATGTTGAAACATTTTGTCAAGGCATATTTTGCTTAACCAAAATGTTTCTTATAATTTCATACTTGCTTTTGTATGTTCATAATATTTAGTAGAGAAAAATCTAAATGTACATAAGGTATATAGTAAAGTTAATTTTTACATAAGTAAAAATTGTATTACATTTCTGCAGTTTATTTAATTATTTAACACCAAAAAAACTATTTGATGTTCTCTTATATATTTCAAATTCTTTCTCATAGTTTTTCGTTTATGTTATAGTATAAATTTATTCTGCACTGTGCCAAAAAATTATTTTTATTGTGTGTTCCTGGCGTTACAAATTCTTGGTTCATTCTTGGGCGCAGTAGAGGTTTTTCGCGATTTCCCAAAAAGGATTTTGTAAATAAGGCGAGTTTCGAAACTCAAGTTTTCATATACATTTTAATTTCTTCATTTTAAACAGTGTAAAGGAGAAATAACTTCAAATTAATCATTTATGGAACAAGTAATAATAGCAGGAAATTTTTATTGTTTATTAAATACTTAATATAACAAAAAAATAATTGATTATTGAAAATGTTTACTTTTAATAATATTATTATTACTGCGTTGTATATATTACCAAATTTTGGCCCTTTAAACAGCTTATAATATTTCTTTTATGAATCCATTGTGTATTAAGAAGTAACCTAATATTTACAAACCGTTTTAAAAATATATATATTTTAAAACTATTATAAATAAATATTCGTGCTATCTAATCTAGGTTGTAGCTAAATATATAACTTCAAAAAAGCTTCCAGTTAACAATTACTTAAAAAACTGCAAAATATAAAAAAATAAACTAGATATAAAATTATGAAAATTCAATAGGATTATAATTATGAAATTAATATCAATTGAAGTAATCGTTTTTACGCATAAAACTAATTTAAGTGCTTACGTTTTCAGTGACAATCTAATTAGTGTCTGTAATTTACACTACAAATGATCCTCTTCCTTAACTTAAGTAAGACGGCTTTATCAGGAAAGATCGATACAATAAAAAAGAGGTTCCACTTAAATTTAACTAAAAGTGTCTAACACTTTATTAGAAACTCTTAAATAACTTGGAATAACGAATAATACTTATAAAGCTAATCAGCAGAATTCTTTTGCTTACTTCAGTTAGGATAAAATTTGAAATTGTGCTTAAAGTTTATTCAACAGATGCATTCTACTGCGTTAGTTAAAACATTAATTGAATGTATTCATTTTACGCTTTAAATTGTATCAAACAAATTCATACATTTAATTTGTGTGGCATACCTATGCCATTCTTGTCATTAATATTTGGGTTTGAATGGAAAACGTAATAAAAGGAAATAAAATGATAATATATTTCAATGAATGAATAGGAAAAGCTGAAGCTTTTTGTTAAGGAATATTTCGTTTAACCAAAATGTTTCTTATAATAACATACTAGCTTTAGTATGTTCATAATGGTTAGTAGAGGAAAATCTTAAGCTATATAAAGTATATAAAGTTAATTATTATATAAGTAAAAATAGTAAAGCATTTCTGGAGTTTATTTAAGTACTTAACAGGGAAATAACTATTTGATATTGCTCTTGTATATTTAATATTCTTCCTCTTAGTTTTTCGCTTATGTTATAGTAAGGATTTATTCTGCACTGTGCCAAAAATCTAGTTTTATCGTATTTTTCTGGCATTTCAAAATCTTGGCATACAATGAAAACCAATGGACGCAGTTAGAGGTTTTTCGCGATTTCCCCAAAAAAGATTTTGTGGATAATGCGAGATTTGAAACTCAAGTTCTCATATATAGTTTAATTTCTACATTTTAGAAAGTGCAAAGGATAAAAAACTTCAAATTGATAATTTATGAAACAAATAATAATTGCAGGAAATTTTTGTTTTTTATTAAATGCTTAATATAACCACAAATTAATTGATTATTGAAAACGTTTTCTTTTAAAAAAATTATTATTACTGTGTTGTAGATTTTACGAAATTTCTGACTTTTAAACAGCTTATAATTTTTTTAATGAATAAATTATGTAGTAAATGCCATGTAACATTTATAAAACATTTTATTTGAAAACTATTATAAATAACTATCCATCGCACCTAGGTGGTAGTTAAATATATAACATGTCAAAAAAGCTTTCAGTTGACAAATACTTAAAACAATTGCTAAATATAAACTAGTTATAAAATTATGAAAATCAAAAATGGTGATATTTATGAAATTAATATAAATTGAAGTATTCGGTTTTACACATAAAACTAATTTAAGTGTTTACGTTTTCAGTGACAATCTAATTAGAGTCCGTAATTTACACTACAAATGATCCTCTTCCTTAACTTAAGTAAGACGGTTTTATCAGGAAAGATCGATACAATAAAAATGAGGTTACGCTCAAATTTAACTAAAAGTTTTAACACTTTATTAGAAACTCTTAAATAGCTTGGAATGACGAATTCTACTTATAAAGCTAATGAGCAGAATTCTTTTGCTTGCTTTCAGTTAAGATAAAATTAGAAATTGTGCTTAAAATTTATTCCCAGATGCATTCTACTGTGTTAGTTAAAACTTTAATTGTATGTATTCATTTTACGTTTTAAATTGTATTTAACAAATTCATTCATTTAATTTGAAAGTGCGGCATATCTATGCCATTCATGTCATTGATATTTGGATTTGAAAGGAATACATAATAAAAGGAAATAAAATTATAATATATTTGAATGAATGAATACAAAATGATGAAGAGTTTGTTGATGCATATTTTGTTTGAACCAAAATTCTTCTTTTATTAACAAACTTGCTTTTGTATGTTCATGCCGATTGCCACAAAAAATATAAATATATAAAAAATAATTATTTATTATATAAGTAAACACAGTATAAAATTTATCATTTTATTAACTATTTAATAACGAAATAACTTTTTAATATTGCCGTTGTACATTTAAAATTCTTCATCTTGGATTTTTTCGTTTATGTTATAGTTAGAATTTTTTTAAAATTTATGTATATATGTATTTGAATTTTCTTCATTTTGAATAGTTTAAAAGAGAAATAACATCACACTAATCATTTATGAAATAAATAATAATTGCATGAAATTTTTATCTTTTATAAAACGATTAATATAATGAAAATAAATGTTTATTCAAAATGTTTTCTTTTAAGAATTCTATTTTTATTGCGTCGTACATTTTACCAAATTTCTAAATTTAAAACAGTCTGTAATATTTTCGTTATGAATCTTACATTTTGAAATATCTATCATATTATTTTCTCAGTAAGTTTTATGTCATATACCGCAAATGGTAGAATTTCGGGACACAAAAATGATATTATGAATTATGTAATGTCGTATTTCAGTTCATTGCCGAAACGTCAGTGAAGGCTTACTGTGGAGACACGAAAAGTTTTGATTTCCGTTTGTCTGTCTGTCTGTCTGTCCGTCTGTTCCGCGATAACTGCCGCAAAAAGCATCCGATCGGCTTGAAATTAATGTGGCATGTTGATGAGGTACTCGGACTTAGCTGTATGGTTTTTGGTTAAATTTGGTTCATTCGTTCGGGAAATATAGAATATTTTATTTTGCTCTGTAATGCTTTTCAATGGCAAGTCAGACGATTTTCAAATTTTCATTTGTTGAAAGAAATGGCTCATATAAAAAATGGATTTAAATGGTAAATTTTTGATGCTGAAATTTTTAAATAAGAGTAGTAAATTATTCCTATTAGTTTGCAATTTTGTCAAAATATTTGTCAGAGCTTTTAAATTAGGTGTATAACTTATGATGGAATTTTATACATGTGTTCGAATAATATAAAACATTTTATTTTATGAATTTACTTATATTTCATTTTTTTTCTTTTAACCGTTGCGTAGCAACTATATCTCATCTAAAAATATCATAAATGTGAAAGTATGTATGGTTTTTAAAGTCAAATCAAAGTTAAAAGGAATGAATTAATGAATGCCTTTGTATAGATATTTGCATATAAATTGATTTAAACGCAGAAATGAAAATAGTATTTATATACTATATAGAATAATATCTTTATTTATGTATTCAACTATTTTGATTATAAAGGGAAAAGTTCGTTATTTTCATACAGAATAAACTGACATTATTCTATTAAACTTTATAAACTTTATTGTTGACAAAAAAAAAAAAGGAATAACTATTTCTCCCAAAGAGTTCATTTTAATTTGTTAGATTTTCACGTGCAAAGGGAAAATGCAGCAAATTACAAATAATTAAAAAGATAAATAGGACAGGAATGAATACATATAAACATTTCACACCAAATACCACCTAAATTAATTTTTGTAGTGGTATTTTCCCACACTACGAAGAAAGATTCCTCGAATTACACGATTTTACTTGGCCTTCCTTTTCTCATTGGTTGCGATTTCATTTTCGCAATTGCGTATATTAATTGGCACAAAATTTTACATTTTTATGACTGAGGTATATGTAAGGCCATACAAATAAGAAATTCCGTATTGTTTCCTATAAAATGTGATAAAGTGTTGGTTAACTATATATGTTTCTATTAAGAGGAGCAGGGCTGCCAAGCCTCCGGCGTTCTGGATACCAGTATTTTAATACAAAAAATGTTACTTTATTTAATTGAAACATTTGCGCGATTTAAAAGAACAACATTTTCTGTAAGGTAATAGTGTTGTGCAAAAAGCCTGAGACTTGCCATGTCTGGTGGTGAGTGAAATGTTTTATTTAATGCATTTATCTCTATTTTAATGCTACGTGAACAACGTCCCGTGTAACAGCTTGTAGAGTGTAAAATAAATTATTAAAATAATCCCTATTACGAAAAATGAAACAAAATGCCCGGCAAAGGGAAATAAAAGGTTAGTTAACCTTTCGTAATTTGACCTGAACACAGGTGTGCATTAAATTTCAACGGTGTTTGTAACATCACGATTTTAAATTAAATGTGGATACTATTAAAAGGCTATCACAAAAAATACTTAACGGCGCCATATCACGTTTATCTATTTAGTCAATTGGAAGTGGACACGATGATGAATTATTAACCGTTAGGTTTAGAACTCCCCCTACTTTAGGGTGATTTTAGTAAGTTAATGCTATCGAGTACATTTTTAGATATTTAGATTAGATCTTAGATATAAATATTGCAGAATGGTAATCAAAATTATTATTAGATTTCTAAATTAGATGTCTCAGTTTACATTTCCAAAAGTTCTTTATCCATTAGATACAGATGTTTGTGGTTAGCAGGCAAGTAAATACTGCTGTATGGATATTAGGATAACGTAAAATGCTTGACCAAATTGTTGCTTATCCTTATAAATCGCAGTGTAAAAATGAATCTAAGATATAGGATAATCATTAACTCAATCAATAGAAAATTACAAATGCAAAATAAATTACACAACGGGGGGTTCAGGGGGGCACCCCCCTGAAGAAATTTGCTTTATTATATAAAAATTACTAGAATAAGTAGCTCATGAGAATTTCAGAATATCATTACATAACAACGTGTTTAATTTAACGCTTCTAATGTCTGAAACCATCGAAATATTTTTTTCTCCTTCTATAAATGTTTGAGTAATTTAAAAGTTTAAATTTTGTTTTTGTAGAAAGATTAATATTAAGCAAAATTTGCTAAAAACAATAAGTTGCAGAGATGACGTTGAGGCTCTTGATCTGCAGATTTACTAGTAATATACACTTTAATATGCTCCAGGAAAAGAAAAAAAAACTTTATTGCCGAAACGTCAGTGAAGGCTTACTGTGGAGACACGAAAAGTTTTGGTTTCCGTTTGTCTGTCTGTCTGTTCCGCGATAACTGCCGTAAAAAGCATCCGATTAGCTTAAAATTAAGTATGCATGTTGGTAAAATCCCACGATTTAGCTGTATAGTTTTTGGTTAAATTTGGTTCATGCGTTCGGAATATATAGAACATTTTATTTTGCGACTTAATGCTTTCCTATAGCAATTCAGATGATTTTTCCATTTTTATTTGTTGAAAGGAAATGGCTCATATGATTGAAGGATTTAAATAGTAAATTATGGATAATGTAATTTCTAATTAGAACCATACATTATTCATATTAGTTTGAAATTTTGTGTATACATTTGTCAGAGTTTTTAAATTCGGTGTTTAACTTATGGAGGTATTTTATATACGTGTTCCAATAATATATCTTTTTATAAATTTACTTTTTTTCAAAGCACATATTTCATTGTTTTATTTTCTTTTAACTGTTGCCTAGCGACGGAACACACCTAAAAATATCATAAATGTGAAAGTATTTGTAATTGTTTGAAGTCAATCAAAGTCAAAAAGGACGAATTAATGCCTTTGTGACTTTACATATAGATGAAATTTACCCCAGAAATAATGAAAGACTATGGTCTACTTATTTTGTTCAAATATTTTTTCCTTTAAATTAAGAAGTTCATTATTTTCATAAGGAATAAATCGACATTTTGCTATAAAATTTAACAATCTTTTTTTTTTTTTACCGTTGCCAAGAAAATCCTAACCCAGAATAATAATTTATCCTAAACAGTTAATTTTGATTTGAAAGATTTTCATGTGCAAGAGGAAAATGAAATAAAAAATAGGCATGAATACGTCTTCATATTGGAAATAAAACTAAAATACGAAAAGAAGGTGAATTTGATCTCATATATCAAAACTAAAACTAATATGCTTTGAGGTTGAAATAAAAAGGGCTTATCTTATGATATTAATTCTTATTATTAAAAGAAATGTTACTAATATCTCATGTTTTATCGTCTGCACACAGCTAACAGAAATGTTAATTTTTAATCGAAAATTTCAATGAGAAAAAAAAACTTTTGAAAATCAAATATATAGTAAATGTCAAAATTTTACACCGCAAAATTATCGCTGTCGAAAATGACGTCATTGTATTGGGAAATAAATATTCTCATTCTTAACAACCAAGCATTAACTAGATTACCTAAAAAAATATTTTATGACGAGTGTTACTTCTTAATGCCGCCTCATTTCAGAAAATATGAATGAAAATTATTTTATTTTGAAAAGGAAATTATATTTTCATTCATGAAACCTAAACTTTTAATATAATTGCGTCAATGTGAATCATTTTCTGTCCACCAGTATTAAAAATTAAGGCTCGGAAGTATAAAAAGAAATTTAAGATTTGCGATAACCATTAGCGCAATAAATAAAAAGTTACATATGTAAATTAATGAGACCACGGGGAGTTCAGGTGGCGGAGCCCCCCCCCCCTGAAGAAATCTATTTTATTATTTAAAAAAATATCAGAATTAGTAGCTCATGAAAATGATTTCAAAATATCCTTCCATAACAACGTTTTTAATTTAATGCTTCTAATGTCTGAAAACTTCGTATTTTTTATTCTTATAAATAATTACATAATTTGAAAACTTTAAATTGCGGTTTGCAGGAAATTGAATATTACCAAAGTGTGTCTAAAAACAGTGACTTGCAGAGCTGACGTTGATGCTCCTGATCTGCAGATTTACTAGTTTAAATTATTTCCGATTAGAGACTAATATTAAGCTCGAAGTAGCAGGAGTCGTTCAGTAGCCTCAGGGCCACGAGAAATGCTTCCCGGTTTTCGGTGTCATTAATTTGTATAATTTCACTTTTAAATTTGTCCGGTTTCAATTTCTGATTTTTTTAAACCTGGTTTTCGCTAGAGTATCTTTCACTCGGGACATGGCTGGGGACTTACGAACCTCGCTTCCGCAAAAGAGTCGGAATAAGTGGAATAATAAAGGGCTGCGGACGAAAAGAGGCCACACGCCGTGGTGGTTGACCCACCCATCCGCCCCCAACCGCCGATCAAGAGTAATAATAAGCTGGAAGTAGCAGGAGTCGTTCGGTAGCCTCAGGGCCCAGAGCCCTGTCTTCCTGTTTTTCGGTGTCTTTAATTTGTGTACATTTTTTTCCTTTTAAATTTGTCCGGTTTTAATTTTTAATTTTAATTTTTTTTCCAAAGAAAAGAGGCTGATCGCCGCGGCTCTTTTCGTCCGCAGCCCTTTATTCTTCTACTTATTTCGACTCTTTTGCGGAAGCAAGGTTCATAGTTCCCCAGCCACGTTCCTAGTAAAAGACACTCTAGAGAATGCCAGGTTGAAAAAAAAAATCAAAAATTGAAACTGAACAAATTTAAAAGAGAAATTACACAAATTAAAGATACTGAAGAATACTCTTTAACAAATGAGTGTAAAACTTTATCTTTTAAAAAATCTTTCAGGGCTTAGAACATTAATTTCTTCTGTTTATCTATGTCATTTTTATGTGGGGTCGTAATTACATAAATACGTAGCACCTATACTCGTCGTCTGATCCATCTGTCTGCCGTCTTTAAAAGCGAAAATCTACCTATCTGAATGGTATTTAAAATTCAATATCGTTGCATATTTTTGTCATTTCAAACTTTCTGAAAAGCGAATCAAAAGTTAAAAACATATGAAAAATGTTTTCTTCATTCTATTAAATCACACAAACATAATTAATTCAATGATATCTCATGATAGGTAAGGATTCTAGGATCCAACGGTGATTAAGTCCTATATAAGATGGATTCATATTATTTCCGTATTAATGAATTTAACATATATAATCGTAAAAAAAAATGTATTCTTGCATTTTTTTTGTATATAGGGTGCAAGAGATATTACATCAAAATCTGAATATTTGTAAAACTAGTTATCCTTTTATGTACTGAATTATGAATTCATGAAAATTTTATCTTCTAAAGCATATATCGTGAATTGTTTAAACTACATTAGAAGATTTACATAATCATTTATTAAATTTTAGAAGGATATTAGAACGATTGAAAGATTTTGAAGGATTAATTAAATTTGAATTTATATGGATTTTATTCAATATTTAAAACCCCACTCAAATCATTAATTTTAAATATTTTTCTCTGGATTTTGTAGAATTAGGAAATCTACAAATATAATGTTCTTATAATAGAAATATAGAAATATTTCCGAATTGAAAAATCCCCTCCCCAACGTCAAGAAAGTTGAAAAGATTTAAAGGCAAAAGAATCATCCTTTTAAAAACGTTTTGGTTTTGTGTAACCCATTTTTCATTGTCACTTACTGAAATTCTCGTATTCGGAAACTTTTTATCTACGTAAGGAAGGATTTTATCTAAGTAAGGAATCATTCGGAAACTTTTTATCTACGCTCGTCAACCCCCGTTCAGACACCGCAGACTCTAAAAGTACGCTAATTTGATCGGCTTTAAAAAGATTTCGGAAGATTGAATTATAATTTAAAAAACAGTGGCGATCTCCCTATAAACGGATTTCTATTCATTTCGCTTTGAATGGGGAATTTTAAGGCAAAATCCGCTTCGGTACTACTTGATGAACCCGTCGACCAATTTCGCCAAATTATATAAATCGCCAAAGCACTCGCCAATTATATAAATTGACATAATTTTCATTTTAAATAACGAAAGAACAAATAAATCAGTGCAACATTAATAAAAATACAAATAAAACGTCGAAATAAAAATAACTTGATGACACAGACACGTGTAACTTGCTTAAAGTCAAGTTAATGTGACATTTACGATCAACCATTATTGGCATTTAATCTTATAGTTTGGTTGGTTGGTTGATGTTTGACGGCCGATTATCTGCACTAAGGATATAGGCCCGTGGGGGAAGTGCCCTTCGTGGGGGTCTTTCTAAGGGAACCTAATCCGTATTTACGCATGGAAATCCATGGCTCGAAGAAAGCCACGAAAACTCCGAACGATTAGGCCGACGGGCGCGATTGGGATCGAACCCAGCACCTCCCGTCTAACAGCTTCGAGAGCAGAACCTCTCACCCGCTGGTGGGGCCCTTATAGTTTGGCGAATGATAGAGTTTTGGTCGACGGGATAACTAAGTAGTACCAAAAATACATATGTACGAATACAAAATACATACGAAAACAGCGATCTCAATCGCTGTTTTCGTCTTTGACGTAGACACGTGTAACAACATTTCAAAATAAGCTAATATAAAAGGAATTAAGTAAACAAAGTCTTTGTCTCCCGGTACTTTTTAACAAAGTGAAAAGAAAGTTCTTTTAAATAAGACTTTTAAAATTAATCGTTTTTAATCTGACGTAATTTTGACCAAACTATTCTTTCTCTTTTTAATATTGACGTGAAAATGCTTGTTTTAGAAATGAAATATTATTTTCGCTTTTCTAACAAAAATAGTTGAAAAGTATCCGCTCAAAATATCAAATAAATGTCTAGCGCAATTTCTGAATTTAAACCTTTTTGCAATATTATTTTGTGTTCATTTTATGTAATAACTGTAATGTGACGTAAATATGACGTAATTTCTCCTATTTAAGACTTCTAACGCATGTTAATAAATTTATTATTTTACAAATTCCTTTCTGTATTAAAATTCACGTGCAATTATAGTTTTTATGACGTAATTTTTAATAAGTTCTTGCTTTTTGTACATAATTATTTAATTCTAATTCCAAATGTTTTTTTCTGTTTATAATAGTCACGTGTAAATAAATTTTTAATTTATTTACAAGTATAAATAAATATATATATATATATATATATATATATATATATATTTTTAAGCAAACATTATTATTTCCGCTGTTTATACAGTTGGAAACAGTTTAAATTAATATCACTTTCTAAAATCTGTAAAAAATATCTCTAGAAATGCTGAAAATCTGAATTTAAAATAAAAACCTCAAAAAATGAGTCAAATTAAAAAAAGAGAAACAACCTGCACACCGAGAACTTCAAACGTATAAAATGATCTAAAAATGATTAAATTCCTATGAATAGTTTTTGCTCCTATAAAACTTTTTTAGTGGAACGATTTTGTCCAACTTTAGAATTAAATATCTCTTAAAATATTTCTTCGATTTGAAAACTGTCTTCCTCAGCGTGTTTATCAAACATTTCTGTATAACACTACCGATTTTCATATTTTGTATGCATTATTTTTCTTAATATTAACGAAGAAAGATCTCCTGTCACAAAAAATTCAAAACCGGCGGCGGTGACAGCGGTAGTTACTTTTTTTTAGAATAGAGAGATACTTATATACACTGTAATCAAAGAACTTTATCATCTCTCTATTCTAAAAAAAAAGTAACTACCGGTGTCACCGCCGCCGGTTTTGAATTTTTTGTGACAGGAGGTCTTTCTTCGTTAATATTAAGAAAAATAATGCATACAAAAATATGAAAATCGGTAGTATGATACAGAAATGTTTGATAAACACGCTGAGGCAAACAGTTTTCAAATCGAAGAATTATTTTAAAAGATATTTAATGCTAAAGTTGGACAAAATCGTTCCACTAAAAAAGTTTTATAGGAGCAAAAACTATTCATAGGAATTTAATCATTTTTAGATCATTTTATACGTTTGAAGTTCCCGGTGTGCAGACTGTTTTTCTTTTTTTAATTTGACTAATTTTTTGAGGTTTTATTTCTATTTTAAATTCAAATTTTCAGCATTTCTAGAGATATTTTTTACAGATTTTAGAAAGTGATACTAATTTAAACTGTTGCCAACTGTATAAACAGTGGAAACAATAATGATTGCTTCAAAACAAAAATATTTATACTTGTAAAAAAATTAAAAAAAATATTTACACGTGACTATTATAAACAGAAAAAAAACATTTGGAATTAGAATTTAATAATTATGTACAAAAAGCAGGAACTTATTAAAAATTACGTCATAAAAAGTATAATTACACGTGAATTTTAAGAGAGAAAGGAATTTGTAAAATAATAAATTTATTAACATGCGTTAGAAGTCTTAAATAGGAGAAATTACGTCATATTTACGTCACATTATAGTTATTACATAAAATGAATACAAAATAATATTGCAAAAAGCTTTAAATCCAGAAATTGCGCTAGACATTTATTTGATATTTTGAGCGGATTCTTTTCAACTATTTTTGTTAGGAAAGCGCAAATAATATTTCATTTCTAACACAAGCATTTTCACGTGAATATTAAAAAGAGAAAGAATAGTTTGGTCAAAATTACGTCAGATTAAAAACGATTAATTTAAAAAGTCTTATTTAAAAGAACTTTCTTTTCGCTTTGTTAAAAAATACCGGGAGACAAAGACTGTTTACTTAATTCCTTTTATATTAGCTTATTTTGAAATGTTGTTACACGTGTCTACGTCAAAGACGAAAACAGCGATTGACATATGTATTTTGGTACTACTTAGTTATCCCGTCGACCAAAAATCTATCATTCGCCAAACTATAAGATTAAATGCCAATAATGGTTGATGGTAAATGTCACATTAACTTGACTTTAAGCAAGTTACACCTGTCTACGTCATCAAGTTATTTTTATTTCGACGTTTTATTTGTATTTTTATTAATGTTGCACTAATTTATTTGTTCTTTCGTTATTTAAAATAAAAATTATGTCAATTTATATAATTGGCGTGTGCTTTGGCGATTTATATAATTTGGCGAAATTGGTCGACGGGTTCATCAAGTAGTACCGCAGCGGATTTGGCCTTAAAATTCCCCATTCAAAGAAAAATGAATAGAAATCCGTTTATAGGGAGATCGCCACTGTTTTTTAAATTATAATTCAATCTTCCGAAATCTTTTTAAAGCCGATCAAATTAGCGTACTTTTAGAGTCTGCGGACTCTGAACGGTGGTTAACGAGCGTAGCTCGTAGGGGGAAGAGCCCCCTAGTGTTAAAAAAATAAACCTTTACACGCCAATGTTCCATTTCTGGAACATGCAGATTTATTACCTTAAAGAAACAATATTTTTTTTATTATTTGTTAGAACTTATATTCTACGAGTAATATTATCATTTTAATTAGTCTCGCTTAGTTATAAAAAGATTTGTTAAATTTTGAATTTTACATGAATTTTCGAATTTTGTCCAATGAAAAGTCTAAAAAAAAGACCCGAATTGTGATTTTCTCCCCTACACTATTTATATTATTAATGCCATATCGACGCCAAAAAATCAATCCACACTTTCTTTTTAAATAATACATTTTTTAAAGCAATGCGAATAAATTTGTATTTTTCGCAAAATTTTGAAATTGATGTTCAATTTATGGAACATTGGCGTTTAAAAGGATTTATATATTGCGCGATGATTATTTTTTACGCCACTAATTAATGATAAAAGACTAAATCGTGATTCATTGTTAAACACCAATACATTACTTTTCACATAATATGTACATAGGGAAAAAAATATTTTTATATACTGATATTTTTATTTATTAATAAAAATATTGTGTAATTCATGTATTGACTCGTGTTGACTTCATTGTAATGTGTATTTTGAAAGTGGCACGTTTCAATGTTTTGCAAAATTCTATATTAAAGGAATGTTTAATATATTAAATGAATATATTAAATTATACCTTTCTTAACAAACATTAATTATAAAAAAGTACTAGTGTAATATATAACTAGTGTAATATATTAACTAGTGCTGAAAATTAATATTTTGCGGAAGTAATTTCATCATCGTCTAAAATATTTGATTGTAATATTCCTTAAAAAACGGATGTAATATCTCAAACACACACAACCCATAAAAGAAAAGCGGATTTTTTGAAAAAAAAATAAAAATAAACGTGCAGTAGGATTATTGTATTAATTAGATAACTATTTTTTATCTCCGTTTTTATTTAAATATAAAGCAAAACCTCCATAACGAATATGTCTATTTCCTGAATGCAGTTTCAATACGCAACACATATATATTTGTATTCTGCCAGCAAAAATTGGACACATCCGATTCGCATTATAATTCTGCCCTTCCAAACTATGCGTTATTTAAAGAAGTTACCGTATATACATTTTATGAATGATACAATGCATCTGCTGTACAAAGGCAAGCTTTATAACCCATAGCATGAATTCTATTTTAATAAAAGGACATAAAGAAATATAACCTTACTAATATACTTCATCAGAAAAGATGTCGTGAGCTTTATTAGCATGCTACCACGTTTTGTTTGGCATCATACAACTTTATTAACTGATATAATCATCTATCGTGGTCAAGTTATTAGATTTTCTGTTGTCATATACATCTATCATGTTCTTTGAACATTGTGATGCGGCATGACAAATGCACAGATTTCTAAATGATGATAAAAAGTGTTTATTATATAAGACTTTCAGTGCTTTTTTTTATTCGTTTGCCGAAGTATTTTATGAAACTTCGGATTACTAAAAAATAATACTATTAATAAAAGTATTAAAAATAAGACTTTTTTTTCGTATAGTTTTTTTTAAATCTAATAACGCTTTTTTTTTTATTGAATTACCATAATGGGAAATAGTCTAGTCAAATGGTTTGCAAATTTTACATTAATAATATTTTTGCCTACATTAATATGAATAGCAATAATGTAACTTTTTTTATAATACGTTTTAAAATTGTTGTAAAATGTATGGCACAGTTTGAAATAATTCATATTTTTAATACACATTTAGGTAACACCTGACATGTAAGTAATAAAAAAATAAATATATCCATACCTCCTATAATTAAATCTATTATACATAACATCAAATTAAAAGCGTAATACAATTTTTTTCAGTTTGAACATTTTTGATCTACTGTTAATCCTTCCGCTTGGCACATTCCACACTTTTTATTCGCCCTCTTTTTATTTTTAACCAAAATCATGCAGATACTGAACATAAATCAGTATCCGTTTATTGGACCTTCGCAATAGCATCCTGAGTTGTATTGTCGTTTCATATTACAAAATTGTTGATGGTTTCATTTTAATATGTAAACAACCGCAGCGATGTTCTTTTGGTTGTACAAATCGCGCGTGTTTGTGAAATTATATTTGATCCTTTTAGTTTAAGGGTGACTACAGTTCAAATAATGTCTAAGTGCAATGTCTAAAATGCAATTTTAAAGATAAAAAATTAAATGGCTTATTATCTCATTAGAAACATTAAATAAAGACAAGAATAATTACGTTATTGAATAAAATGAACGATTTCTTAAATATGACAGAGATCTGAGAAATAAAACTTAGCTGGTACTATTTTTACATCTTATATTTAGAGTTAAAACACATCTTTGCCAAAAGTCTGATCTTAATAGGTACATATGAAAATTTGGACGAGAAAATATGGATTATGGGCATATAAACGTGAAAATAAATATCATTAATTTACTAAACGGTGTATAAACTGTTGCAAAGTAAAAAAAAAATACAAACATTAAAATAAAGTTAAAATATTCAAAGTTTCTGTCATCTTCTGTGACCTTAATCAGGAAAACGTTGTCGTAATGTCTTCTAAAAATAGAGCAAAACCGTCTTGAATTCAAAAGTTTCGTTATATATCCAGTCAAAAGTAACTTTAACTAATTACAATCCCGAAAACATGCAATGGCACCATCTATCAGACAAAAATCCAGGAGGAGCTTAGTTTTAATTAGCAAATTGCCATAGATCATGGATTTCCCATTAAGTACATTTATAATATTATTCACAAGCAACATTATCTCCCCCCCTCAAAACTTACCTAATAACCAGCAGAGACCAGCATAATGTCGATTCAGGTATGTGCCAGTCATTTTTGAAAAGTTAAGGAAAATGGTTCGCGGATTTAACGTTCAACTTGTTCTATTCCCCCTCCTTACCTTACTAATTTGTTAAATAGCAATTTAGATCCTACACCTGGGCATGAGCCTACCGGTGTTTATGAAATTCCTATTATTTTTGATAGCAGTGCTAGAAAGTTTTACATTGGAACTACGAAAAGAAAATTTCTGGAACGTTTGAAAGAACATAAAAGAGATATTTTGCATAATCGTCAGACAACAGCACTTGCTAAATTTTATTTCAACAACCCTCATAGTTACATAGATTTTGATAATGCTAGAATAATATTTCCATGTAATACTGCAATAGATGGCCTTCAGAAAGAATCAATAGAAATTGTGATTAGAAAAGAAGAAGTTTGTAACGATAACATATCATTTAATATCCCTCAACTTTGGATGCACATATTAAAATAATCTTTTGCAATTCATTTTATATATCTCATATTTTTCAAAGTCAAGTATGCACTGCTATTTTTGATTTTAAAAAAGATTGTCTCTTTCGTTTTCAGTTCTGCATTTATTTGCTTTGCCTTACAATAGATGTGGCCACTGCAGGCCAAATTGTTCATTTGGTGTTATTTTATTCGTTTTTCACCTTAGACAGCGCCATGATCTAAATCAATCGAAATTGTAGACTATTTTTTGTCTGATAGATGGTGCCATTGCATGTTTTTTGGATTGTAATTGGTTAAGGTGACTTTTGACTGGATATATAACGAACTTTTTGAATTCAAGACGGTTTTACTCTATTTTTAGAAGACATTACGACAACGTTTTCCTGATGAAGATCACAGAAGATGACCGAATCGTTGAATATTTTAACTGCATTTTAATGTTTGTATAGACTTTTTGATTTTGCAACAGTTTATACACCGTTTAGTAAACTAATGATATTTATTTTGACGTTTATATGTAACTTTTTTCGGTGTAAATGTCCAGTTCTTTTATTATGGATTATGGATATTCTCTCACAAATACCAAGTACCAATGTGGTAAAAAAAATCGGCTTGTAAACGATAAAATAATCACTTCTATAAATTTTAGTTTACTTTCATTTGTAAAAAAGAATAATGTTTTTTACCACATTCCTTCCTGAGTGCAAAGTTTTTTCAACAAAGCTCTATTTCTTGACATTGTGAATTTGTAATTTATCATAAAGTGTTATTTAATTGTTCGTTAATCTTTTTGTAGAAATCCCTTTTTCATAGATTCTATTGGAAAATAAAGCAAAATATTTCACTCAATTTTCTTTTAAATATTAATAATTAACTTCAGTAATGTTTTGAATAAAAAAAAATTAGCAATGAAAAAATTAATACAAAAAAAATTTAAACGTCAGTTTAAAATAAGCCATGATTTAACCCGACAGTTAAAAAAAAATAGCTTGAACGATTTTCGATTTCATTTCATCTCTGAAAAAATGTACGATTCTCGCATTCCTCTATTCATGTAACGTACCTCTTGTTTTCTAAAGATAAAAATTTGTCTGTTCAGCATTGTAAAAAAAAGTAAAACCTTGACGCAATCGAAAACAAATAAAACACAGAAAACAATTCAAATTTCATCCAAACGTTTTCCAAGAATATAAATTCCTGTTTTCGTTCCCATGGTTACAGCAGGCACCTTTCGAGAATGTGTTGAAAGCATTAAAGTGATAACAACGGTCAGTTGAAAGACTGAAATTTCGCCTCAAAATACATTCCGGAGACGATGTTTAAATTCATTGTTTTTAAATGTGTTTACGCTTTTCATGTCGTAGGGCATCCAAATCGTCTATTTAAAACAATGATAAAGAATTCTTTTAAAGAAATAAAATAAACAAACAATTTACGGTCACCCATTGCTGTTTATGGCATTTTCTCTAAAACTAAAAAATTCATTAAAAGTAGAATATATTTTTTATTATGATTAAAACGACTTCCTTGGATGTATAAATTTTTTAGAGTAAATATTTTGAATAAGAATTTCCACATAATAATTTTATGTAGCAATGTGTTGTATTTTTCTTTAGGAAAACATCACTTTGGGGCACACTGCACGTGGTTAGCGGTAGCTATATTTGGGATTTAAATTTCTGTCTCGTTCACAAATAAAATAAATATTTTCTATAAGCTGGAATATTAAGCTGAGTTTTAAACATACCGTTACTGGCAAAAATTGTTTAGATTTTAAATGTACACCCAAATATCAAACAATAAAATGTATTCTATATTTAGGCTTTAATTATCTTAATGCATGTCACATTTGCATAACTTAAAAAAAAAAAATGTATTATAATTTAGATACATGAATGCATCCCTTATAATTATAAATTTCATGATGTTTTATCAAAGAATCTTGCACTGTGTTAGAGCAATGACTCGCTAGGCACATGATATTTAATTATGTATATCTAAAAAAAAACCATAAATATATGCATATGTACACTAAAAAAAAAAAAAAAAAAAAAAAAAAAAAAAAAAAAAAATCCATCATAGGCATAGTTTATTTCCACTCTTCTACTATTCAAATCGATTAATCCCAGAAAAATCATTTCATAAAACGTATCTTGTTTATATTTAATACTTATTGCCGAAACGTCAGTGAAGGCTTACTGTGGAGACACGAAATGTTTTGATTTCCGTTTGTCTGTCTGTCTGTCTGTCTGTCTGTTCCGCGATAACTGCCGCAAAAAGCACCCGATCAGCTTGAAATTAATTGGGCATATTCGTGAGATACCCGGACGTAGCTGTATAGTTTTTGGTTAAATTTGGTTCATTCGTTCGGAAAATATGGAAGATTTTATTTTTCTTTATAATGCTTTTCTACGGCAAGTCAGACGATTTTCAAATTTCCATTTGTTGAAAGAAAATGGCACGTTTGATTCATGGATTTAAATGTCAAATTATGGATACTAAAATTCCAAATAAGGGTTTTAAATTATTCCTATTATATTGAAGTTTTATCAATATATCTATCAGATTTTTTTATTTACGTGTATAATGTTTTGAGGACATTTATACATGTATTCCAATAATATAAAGAATTTTTAAATTAATTTTCTTGTTTTACATGATACATATTTCTTTTTTTTTCCTTTTCTTCGTTGCCTAGCGACTGTTATTCGTAGCCTATCATTGCGTCAAATATGAATGAAGTTAGTAAATTACGTTAATTTTGTTGCAGGTACTATTAAAGGCTATCACAAAAAATATTTTATCGCGCCAAATCGATGCAATTTATGCAATTAACAGTGGGCTCGATAATGAATTATTTTCCAGTAGATTTATAGATCTCCAGATATGCATATTTTGGGGGGCTTTTAATATGTTATTGCTATCGCATGGATTGGGATGTTTAAACTAATGTTTAACCATACTATAAGTGAAAAAAAAAGTACAGTTAAAGGCATGTAAAAACCTTTTTAACACTTTCCAACATGGATGAAAAGTATTTATGACTTCAGTTTTTCTATCTGTCGATTGCCGTGTTTCTCTACGTGCTCTAACTCGCGTAAATAAGTCGGGATTACATGTAATTGATATACGTTATTGAGGTTTGCCAAAGTATGTTTGTTATTAAAAATGAAGAGTGTAGCATTCATAGCTTAATTACAGGGGCACTCAAAACTATTCCGTTACATTATAGTCTTTGGGAAAAATCGTCTGCGGTGTATTTTAATAATGTTACACAATTTTAAACGTAATGAAATTTATATACTTTATTAAGGTGCACTAGAACCTGGTTACAATAAAATATGTTATGTGTAGCACTTACAGCATGCGTACAGGGAACTCAAAAGTATTCATAATATTACAATCTTTGAAGAAAATCCTTTTGTGGCGTTTTTTAATGATGTTACTCAGTTACAAAATAATAAAATTGATATGTATTTTTGAAACATTTTTGTAGTATATGGGGTGCAAAGCATATGTTTTTTTCAGGGTCACACAAAAGTGGTCGATTAAAATGTGGTCTACGGGGGAAAAAAACTAACTCCTCACAGCTTATTTTAACACATTAGCGACGGGAAACGAGAATTCTCGTTTTTATTCAGAATACATCATTGGCTAAGGGAGTGACTTCTACCTTACAGAAAAGACATTTATATTGTGTTGTCCATATTTTTTATAGATTGTAAGACATTATATATTACATCCGTACATTGAAAGATATTTACTGCTGCATAAACATGAAAAACATATCTCAGAAACCAATTTCCGAGACACTTTCAGAAGAGGGAGGAGCTTCTACTGTTTTTAAACCCAGATTTAATTAAATTGCCTGTCGTCAGTGTGTTAATTGTGTTGCACTAATTCAAACATTATGAAATTAAATTACATTACTGTGGTTGACTACAAGAAGCTTGAATATGATTTGTATCGCATTTATCGTTCATTTATAGGGTCACATAAAAAATTTCTGATACAGTTCTGGTCTATTAGGGATGATTGCTGAAGAGCATTTTCGATTATGGTGTGCGTTTTAACGTTAAGTAAATTTGTGCTTAATAAGTAGTGCTTAAATATTGTATAGACCATGTACAGGGATACACAAATGAATTCGTAAGTATATATGAAAATGAGCGCGAATTGCTTCAGTGTGTTTTTTTTTTTTTTATTTGAGTTATGTATTTCCCAGCCCAATTACATTTAGTATACTAACAAATGTTTGCAGAATTTAAATAGAACCATATACAGGACTCCGCAGAAACTGGATATATGGTGCACACTATGCATACTAATCCCCAGAAATGTGATATGAGCAGTTTTAAGAGGGTTTTTTGTCTGCATTAAATTTAAATGTTATAGACGACGCGTAAAAATCTTCACGTAATGTACAGGACTGTAGAAAAGAATTCATGTACGTTTCCGTCTATTGGTAGAATTTACTAAAGGACATTAACACAATTAATTGATAATTACAAATGTAAATTAAATTACACTACGAAGGGGTTCAGGGGGGCTCTGCCCCCCTGAAGAAATCTACTTTATTATCTAAAAATTACCAGAATAAGTAGCTCATGAGATTTTCAGAATACCATTACATAACAAGGGGTTTAATTTAACGCTTCTAACGTCAGAAACCTTCGAAATATTTTTTCGTTTTATAAATGTTTATGTAATTTCAGAACTTTAAATTTCGTTTTTTGTAGAAAGATTAATATTACTCAAAGGGTGCTAAACACAATGAATTGTAGAGCTGACGTTGAGGCTCCTGATCTGCAGATTTACTAGTTTTATTGTACTTTAAATGTAAGGGTTAGCAAATTTTTCGTCACATGATTTTATCAAGGCTCATTTTTCTATATGTTCTTCCGATTTATGGTGTAGTACGTTTGCGGGCAGTCTGGCAGTCAGGAGACGTTGCGTTTACCTGCGGTAAAAGGTGTTATGCAGGTCAAAAAAATTCAAAATTACGTCATTTTATCAAGGCTCATTTTTCTATATGTTTTTTTCCGATTTGTGGTGTAGTACGTTTGCGGTCAGTCTGGCAGTCAGGAGACGTTGCGTTTACCTGCCGGAAGAGGGGTTATGCAGGTCAAAAAACTTCAAAATTACGTCATTTTATCAAGGCTCATTTTTCTATATGTTTTTCCGATTTATGGTGTAGTACGCTTGGAAGCAGTCTGACAGTCAGAAAATGTTGCGTTTACCAGCGGGAAGAGGGGTTATGCAGGTAAAAAAAACTTTACGTCCTTTTATCAAAGCTTATTTTTCTATATGTTATTCCGATTTATGGTGTATTACGTTTGCGGGCAGTCTGGCACTCAGGATACTTTGCGTTTACCTGCAGGAAAAGGGGTTATGCAGGTCAAAAAACTTCAAAATTACGTCATTTTATCAAGGCTAATTTTTCTATATGTTCTTCCGATTTATGGTGCAGTACGTTTGCGGGCGGTCTGACTGAAGGGAGATGTTGCGTTTATCTACGGGAGTAGGGGTTATTCAGGTTTAAAAAAAACATCAAAATTAACTCATTTTAGCATGATTTTTGTTTTTAACATGTGTTTCTACAAACTATTTGTGATATTAATCCATTATTTCCAGATGGAGCCAATGTTGCTAACACCCTGCCAGATCCACATTTTTAGGTAATATATTACTTTATCAGACAATCTATAATTAATTTGCCAGACACAAATTCGGTTGCAAAGTTAATGCCAGACGGCTTTAAATATGGCAACGAAAGTGCCTGTTTCAAAAGTGTTTTATAGTTAAAAAATTATAAGTCATTTTTACGTCATTTTATCAAGCTTAAAAATTACAAGATATTACTCTTTGGCCAGCAGACAACCTATAATTAATTTATCAGACACAAAATCGGTTGCAAAGTTAATGCCGGACGGTTTTAAATATGACAACCAAAGTGCCTGTTTCAAGAGTGTTTTATAGTTTAAAAATTATATGTCATCTTGACGTCATTTTATCAAGCTTAAAAATAACAAGATATTACTCTCTGGCTAGCACACAACCTATAATTAATTTGCCAGACACAAATTCGGTTGCAAAGTCAAAGCCAGACGGCTTTAAATATGGCAACTAAAATTCCTGTTTCAAGAGTTTTTTATAGTTTAAAAATTATAAGTCATCTTTACGTCATTTTATCAAGCTTAAAAATAACAAGATATTACTCTTTGGCTAATACACAACCTATAATTAATTTGCCAGACACAAATTTAGTTGCAAAGTTAATGCCAGGCGGCTTTAAATATGGCAACGAAAATGTCTGTTTCAAGGAATGGCATCTGTTGTAGGGATTTGGCTTCATTTAATGACAGTCAATCCTTAATTGTTACTATAGCAACAATCGTTTCTTTGTAAATATATATATATATATATATATATATATAGTGTATGTCGAAAAAAATTTAATTTAGTGTAATTAATGTAAAAGTTATGTAATTGTAATTTTTAAACTATAAAACACTCTTGAAACAGGCACTTTCGTTGCCATATTTAAAGCCGTCTGGCAAATTAATTATAGGTTTTCTGCTAGCCTAAGTTTAATATCTTGTTTTTTTTTTTTAACTTGATAAAATGACGTAATAATTTTTATAATTAGGGGAGACTGGGGATGAAAGGGACACTCAAAATTTGAGGACGAAAATAAAATGCAGAAATTTTCAATTATGGCTCAATCGATGGCGATAATTGTTCTGTCTTAATAATCCTTAAAATTGATGCCAGCAACTGTAGCATTGTAGCTGGTGAAAGCAAAACTTGTTTCTGATATGTAAAAGTAAATTTTGATCTTGCTTTTCTTTTTGTCTCTAAAAAATTAATATTGTGTTTAACATTATATTATTTATGTTATTTAGCACTATAAAGTGTACACTTTATATGCATAGCGGTATATTTTGTTAGCTAAAATACTGTCATGCATGAATACATTTTTTATTTAGCTAGGTGGGTATGGGGTTGAAAGGGACAGTAACTGAGGGGTTGAAGGGGACATGGGTCACGCCCATTTGGTAATAAAAAAACTTTTAGTGAAGGTTAATAAAAAGAGATAGCTTCAAATTTGCTCTAAGCATCTAATATGAACTGGGGTTTAACAATTGTGCATGTGAGTATCCAATTTCTTTGAATTTTCGAAATATGTCCCTATCTTGGGAAACAAACAAGCAAGCTGGAAATGATTGGTTACAAGATTTTAATCAACAAAATTCATTACTTTCTCTTACTAAAACCTATAGCCATTAAGTTTAACAAGAAGCACAAGTTTCAACAAAGCTAATGTTGATATTTTTTAAACACCTTTAGTCAGTTATGAATCGCTAAAAATTGACACGGAATATAATACATAACTGTGATGAAACAAGTTTAATGACAGAGCACAAGCCAAGAATATAGTAGCAAAACGTGGTGAAAGCAATTTTCTGACGTAACATCAGCTGAACGTGGTAAACTTGTCACACTTTTGTTTCTGCATCAGGTAACTCTCTCCAACACTATTCGTTTTCCCAAGGAAGAATTACAAAGAGTTCATGCTCGAAGCTGCCCCATCCCAGAGGCTTGGATTTGCTCATCAAAGTTGGTGGATGACCGCAGAATTTTGTTAAAGCTATTGTGCATTAGCTTTATATTCTAGTATTTCCAAAACTGATCCTACTCTTCTCTTATTTGATAATTATGAAAGCAATACAAATATAAATGCAATAAAATTTGCAAAATGTAATGGAATAATTATGGTAACATTCCTGTCGCACTTTATCCGCAAACTCCTGAAAAGCACTCGGAATGAATTCGAAGTACACTTTTTCAGGAAAAAAAGGATTAAAACTTCTTTGTATTTACGGATAATATTGACATGAATGACGCGAATATCAGTGATATTGTGATGAAGTTACCTAAATCCGTAACTGCTGGTGAGACAGGTAGAGCTAAATCTTTCTTAAAATTTTTGATTTAAAGATGTTAGAAGTAGACCTAAACAAGTTATTTTTCTTGTTTTTGTTTTATCATATGTTGCAATATATTTTATTTTTATTTGAGTATTATTATCTTTTATTTTTGAATAATGTAATCGCAAATAAAAAGAAAAAAAATGTTCATAAAATTGTTTTATTTATGAGTGTTTCTTTCAACCCCGCACTGTGTCCCTTTCATCCCCCACAATGGGGTTAAAAGGGACATTTCTCCTCATTTATAAAAATGCGTACAAATTTTTAATTACTGTATTTGGGGATAAGAGGTTTTACTAGTATTAAAGCAAAGTTTTTAGACAAAAATTAGGCGCAATCATGATAATTATATCTTTTAATGTCATTATTTGATAAGCTTATTGAGACAAAATGTCCCTTTCATCCCCACTCACCCTAGTTATAATTTTTAAACTGTAAAACTCTCCTGAAACGGGCACTTTCGTTGCCATATTTAAAGCCATCTGGCATTAACTTTGCAACCGAATTTGTGTCTGGAAAATTAATTATACGTTGTCTGTTAACTAAAGAGTAATATGTTACCTATAAATGTGGATCTGGCATGGTCTTAGAGACATTGGTAACGTCTGGTAATAATGGATTAATATCACAAATAGTTAGTAGAAACAGATGTTATAAACAAAAATCATGCTAAAATGACGTAATTTTGACCTGCATAACCCCTCTTCCGGCACGTAAACACAACGTCTCCTGACTGCCAGACTGCCGCAAACGTACTACATCACAAATCGGAAAACATATAGAAAAATGACCCTTGATAAAATAACGAAATTTTGAATTTTTTGACCTGCATAACCCATTTTTCCGCATTTAAACGCAACGTCTCCTGAGTGCCAGACCGCCAGCAAACGTACTACCCCATAAAACGGAAGAACATATAGGAAAATGAGCCTTGTTAAAATGCCGTGTTTTTTGACGTTGCTAGACTATTTATTAATTATACTCTTAGACTATTTATTAATTAGTCAAAATATGTTTATCTGACAGTTAAAAAATCGGAAGCTTGTCATTTTAAAGACACAAATAGTATATAAGTATGGTTCACAGATGAATTAATTTTACCCGGTGACTTGGATTTTAATTTTCTGCGAGATAACTGAGTTTATCTAATTTCATAATGTATATATATATATATAAAATACAATGAGCTTTGATTTGAAAACAAAAGTTCGGAAATTACGGATTCTATAACTCTCTTAAAGGCATAAATTGCATAAATTATTTTAAATTGCTTGATCTCAAAAGACATAAAGTAGAACATAGCAATTGGTATTTTTATTTTCGGATATCATTTTTTTAAATTACATAATTTAGAAGAAACAAAATATGAATGTACGGAAAACTGCTTTAAAAAGAATAATAAATTTGGTACGTAAAATTTTGATTTCTTTAGCTATTATATATTTTTAAAAACCAATTTCTCAATTTCCAAACATATATAGTAATATATATATATATATATATTCATCGTCTGAAATGTGGATTTTTAAAACATTCCAACATATTTGAAAAGTGTTTATGAATTCAGTTTGTCTTTCAATCTGCCTGTCCAAGTTTTATCTCGCGTAAATATACTGGGATTTTCATTCAACTGATATATATATTAATGATACTCACCATGGCATATTCGGTATTGAATACGAAGTGTGTAGCATTAATAGTTAATTTACAGGGGCAATCAAAATTATTCCGTTACATTATGGTCAAAGGGGAAAATCGTTTGCACTGTATTTTAATGACATTATTTTGTTTAAAATGTATTGAAATTGATAAAAAAACGGCAAATTTCACTAAGAGATGATTTCTATAGAATGGGGCATTTATGGCATATATCGTTCATTTACAGGGCACACGCAGGGCACAAACATCGTTCACATTGGTTCTATTCTATGCATAACTTCATACACTTTCCGATGGTACAATAATGAAAATGGCAGAAAAATCACTTTTATAGCGCTCTTTGCCGTCGGAATTATTCGAAATTAAGGTATAACCTTCTTGCCATAGCAAAAAACGCAAAAAATTGGTTTAATTCTATGCATAACTCCATACAATTTTTGATGGTATAATGACAACAAACGGACACACGGGCACACGGAGTTACAGGCATTTATATCTTACAGGTATCTATAAATATATACAGACATCTATAAATATGTTTTTGGGGGATCTCTGACCCCTAAAACGTGCAAGTCCGTCGAAAATCGAAGTCCAAAAAAATTTCAATTATAGTACTTTTTTCTATTGAAGATAGAAGAAAGTAAAACCCAATTTTTTAGTTGTTTCACTTTGAAGCAAGGGTGCGATATGTGCAATTCGTACGCAGATAAATACGCACGTAGTACAGCAACGATATAAGCATTCGTTACATCTACAGATCCTTTCGTTTGTATTACAGTTTGATCATACATATTATTATTTTTATTAATTTTTTTTGGGCTAATACTTTTTCCAGTGACTTTACTGAAAAATACGAGATCAAACATGTTGTTTATCATCGAAAATCAACGATTAAACACACGATAAATACATTAGGTAATGTGAATAAAACCAGACGTATACGTTTCGTGAGTTCCAGGACTCACATCATCAGAGTATAAAATCTGTGTATAAAAATAATATCACCCCCTCCAACTACATGCACGGTGAAAACCCAAATGGCAGTGAACACGACACCGAAAGACCATCAACTTAGAGCAATCAATGAAATCAAAGCGGAAGTGAAGCACCGTGACACAACATATCCACCCAGAAAGTTGAGATGTAAGGTACATTACAAAATTCATTAACCAAGGAGATTTTAAATCCATGAATATGAACACATGAAGAGCTTAAGGGATCTTGTACCTTTTATAGGGGTCGAAAATTAACGAAAATCTTCAAAGTTTGAATTAGTCTATCTTCGAAACCTTTTTATGTATAAACGTCACATTTTGGATATTGATTAAACAGATTGTGATTTGTGATATGCTAACATTAGAAATTTATTAGCCTTTTACAGAATTTGTGTATAGTTGAAATCCAAATAGCTCTTTATTTTATTCCAGAAGTCATTGCGCGCATGATATCTTGAGAAAGGGTACGGATTGTCCTGAAATTTGATAATGATACTAAACTAATATGTGTGTTTTAAATGAACTACTTTTAACTATTTAGAATGGTAATATTTTTAGTTATCACTGTTTTTATTCATTAAAAATACAAAATATTTATTTATTTATTTATTTATTTATTTATTTATTTATTTTTTTTGCAAAATTATTTTTTTATATAGTTAATAAAATAATTTTGGCCTAAGAGTAGTTCATTTTAAACACACATATATGTTTAGTATCTTTACTAAATTTCATGATAATCCATGGATACCTTCTCAAGATATCATGCACGCAATGACTTCTGTAGTAAAAAAAAAGAGCTATTTTGATTTCAACAATACACAAATTAAATAAAAGGCTAATAAATTTCTAATGGTAGAATATTACAAAGCATAATCTGTTTAATCAATATCCAAAATTTCATGTTTATAAATAAAAAAGCTTTTGAAGATAGACTAATTCAAACTTTGAAGTTTTTCGTTAAATTTCGTCGCGTTTAAAAGAAAAAAAAAACCTTAAAAATGTATAAATCTAGAGGAGTAATGTATTTGTTTATAATTGTAGCTGAATCAAAGTTGAAATTATATCCCAAGGTGGGAACATAATTTGTTGCTGTTCACATAGTTTTACGCACCTTGTGTATCTAAAGATGCTATGATTTTTTTGGAAGCTTGGTACACGAGATCTGCTGATTTAGAAATTAACGAGGCTGCATCTCTATGAATAGAATATCCAGTTTTGTTTTAACTATAATTTTTTGGCAACTTGATGTAATGTTTTTTCTAATTGTTGAACTTTGAAACCTAGTGCGACTTTTACGTTAGGAATTAGCTGATGAGGGATTCAGGATGAATCCGAAACGTCCTTTTATATTGTTTTTATTGTTTTTATCTTGTAATGTAATGTAATGTCTGTTATTTTGAAAAGTTTTTATAATTATGAATGAATTCAGACGTAGTCCTTTTGTTTATAT
Organism: Maratus speciosus; assembly: GCA_963932465.1. NCBI lineage: Eukaryota > Metazoa > Arthropoda > Arachnida > Araneae > Salticidae > Maratus > Maratus speciosus. The sequence goes on along the minus strand of OZ010786.1, from coordinate 535,038,641 downwards.
CAATGCTATGGTTTTATTACAATTATATTTAAAACTTTGCCTTTTTTACCCGGCTGAAAAGAAGGGTTATGTGTTTCACGCGTATCTGTGTATGTGGATTTTTTTATGCCCTCGAAACATCCCAACGGCTGGATGGATTTTATTGAATGAGGTCTCTATAAATTCGTCTTAACGGCCCAATGGTTATAGGGTAGGTTTTGTTTTTATAAATTCAAAATGGAAGCCGTAAAATACAAAATGGCGGTAGAGACGAAAAAAATACGCGCCCTATTGAGTGGCATATCGTTGGATAGGGCTTTCAAAATGAAGACGATGTTTGGTTGACTATTTTACAGTCAGAAGCACCGTTAAAATATTATACAACCTAGAAGTTGTGTATGTAGGATCTATAGCTTTACTGCAACTCTAACCCTCATAGACATTTACAGACCTCATCAAAACAGTGTCTATAGATAGGAACTAACAATTAAACACAACTTAAAAGTCATCAATACAAGTAAGTAAAAAAAAAATAGGTAAGTAATATAAACAAGTAATATAAAAAAAAACTATTTTAAGTCAATTCCTACTTAGGTCAATAACATAATTTATTTCTCCCCTTCTTCTTTCCTCTTGAGTGGCGCAATAGAATGCCTTGATCAAGGAGAGGGCTCTCTCGGTCTTAAAAAACCTTGATCAAGAAGATGGCTCTCTCGATTATTGAAAATTAATTAAATTTAATTAATGAATTAATATTTGAAAAAAAGTCTGTATTAACATCAAGTGTCATCCACTACAAGTTTTAGAAAATTTATTTGAGCTTGATTGGATGAATAATAAGTATTTTATTAACAATTAAAAATTTAAAGAAGATATATATATAGCGAGAGTGTGAGCTAATAGTAGGAATTGAAAAAAAAAAATAATTTCACATTGATGAGAACTAATTAATTATTTCGCTTTTTACGCAGTCGGGTTTTTTGATTTTTTAAATTTTATTGTTTATTAATTTTATTTCAATATGTATTTTAGTATAACTAGATGAGAAAATATCTGAAAAGAAATAGTTTCGTTTTCTAAAGAAATTGAGACATGGGAATTACAAATTCGTAATTTGACCTAAATGACAAACTTTGTTCTATAAATTAATGAGAAAAGTTTATTTCCTTGGAACCGTCGACTTTAGAATTAGTTAATACATTAAAATTTATTCAACAGATGCATTCGCTCTTGTTAGTTAGAATTTAGATTGCAAACATTCGTCTTATTTTAGAATTTGCTTTCAGAAAAATTATCTGCTGTACCCAAATGTTGGACGTCTCTATTGATATTCTAATATCCTTAAGGCTTATTTGAACAAAGTATATAATTTAAAAGCAAATGAAATTACAAATGTGATGAAAACACTACATTAAGAAAGCCACAAATTTGCAATATTTAACAGTGAATTAATAGTATGTGGAAGCATAGAAGTGACTCGATATTTTTTTACTAGTATATAACAATTCACTAGAAAATTAGTATTCAGGTTTAAACTAAACATTTGCATAAAAGAAAAAAAGCACAAATAGAAAAAAAAAATATTTTTACAGAAAAATTAAATATATTTTTTTATGTACAGATATCATTCATTAAGATAATAATCATTTAAATAAATGTTCAGTAAATGTTTATTTTAAATATAGAAAACGGCATTATTTAAATTGAGTAATAAGAAAGTACAAATAATATGTTTTATGTTGTATAGTATAAGAATTTGCAATTAATAAAAATAAGAAAACTGGAACAGTAAAAGACAAAGAAAATTCTACAAGAAATGGGATAACTAATAAAAAATAAAAATTGATGGAGAAATAATACGAAATAAATATAAAAGGCAAAATTAAATTTTAAACTAGAGATACGATTTGAAAACAAAATCTTAACAAAAGCAAAATGAAGTAAACATTTGAAACGAATAAAGCAAATATATGATAACAATAGTGGAGAACGGGACTTTGTGGAATTGAATTTCCAATTAAGCATAATGCCAATAAAGAATGTTCGGATATAGTACAGAAATTTACTTTTGTCTGTTTTTCAAAAAAACGATATCAACGTCGATATAATATAGGGTCTATTGTAAAAACTTAAACTGGTGTAATAGAAACAATTCTTTCTAGTACTCGTTGGGGCGACAATTGGATACGTGAATTCATATCTACTCACCACCAAAAATAATTTTTGATATTCTCACATTTTGTACTTCAACTGATAGCGTTTGTATCAAAGCACTTTGGTATTGTTGATGTTTTTTGGGGCTATTACGGATGTGATGAACTCCATTAAACCATCTCTTCAAATAAAATGGATGCTTTTAAACAGCAAACGAATCCATCATTTTTTTTAATTTTGTCTATTTATTCGCAGGAAATTATATAAAAAAAAATATTGTTGATTATCTAGAGATAAACACAATGTAGAAATACTTAACATCGTGAAAATGGATAGCTACACATGATTTAATGATTAATTATTGAAATATGATATTGGTTTTGTACACTGTATTTCAACTGACAGCGTCTGTGTCAAAACAGTTTACTATTGTTGATGTTGGTTGGAACAATTACGGATTGGATGAACTCCATTAAATCATCTCTTCAGGAGAAAACTAATCTTTTTAAACTGCTAAGGGATTGCATGATTTTTTTAATGCTGTCTTTTTCTGCTACGGAAATTATTGAAAATTACTGTTGTTTACCAGAGATAAACGCAATGTAGAGATGCTTAATATAGTGAAAATACATTGCTACACCTGATTTAATGATATATCTATTGAAAGACGTTATAGTTTTTGGACGCTTTTTGTACTCCAACTGACAGCGTCTGTATCTAAACAGATTGGTATTGCTGATGTTGGTTGGGACTATTACGGATGAAATGAACTCCACTCAAACTTATCTTTAAAGAAATTGAATGCTTTTAAACAGCTGGGGATGCATGCTTTCTAATTGTTGTCATTTTCTGCGCAGAAATATTTTAAATTTAGTGTAGAATACCCAGAGTTAAACACAGTGTAGAAATCTTAATATCGTAAAAATTAATCATATATATAGTGAAAGACATTATTTGTAAGGATACACATTACAAAACATGTGACATATAGGTGGTTCTTTGATTTACCTACTTTAGAAAAGTTCAGTTGATTGAATTATATTCTTTGTTTTTACAAAAAAAAAAAAAAAAAAAAAAAAAAAAAATATACATTCCGGATTTGAATAAAGTGAAGCTAGTGAAGAATGAATTTGTTTTATTACTCCATTTCTCCATGCACAACCCAGTATCTATACTCCTATTATAAAGAGGAAAAAATTGTTTATTTGTAGGAGGTAAGCTCTGGAACTACCGAACCGATTCCAAAAGTAATGGTATCAAAATGATGGTGTTAGCCCAACTTAGAACATAGGCTATATCTTATGTCGGTGCCACTACCCCAAATGGGGTGTAGGAGCAAAAAACGTTCTAAAAATGCGATTTTAGCGTTACTGAAGGGCCTAGAAATATGAAATTTTTAATATTAGTTACTTATAAGATATAAATGATGTCTAAGAACAGTTCTTAAACAATTCGAAATTTAAAAGGGGTGAAAATGCACAAAAAGCGTTCTAAAAAACGTTCTAAATGGCATTTTCTACACAATCTCAGGAAATACCAAACCGATTTAAAAAATATTGGTGTCATAATGATGGTGACAACGCTTGCTCCAAGATAGGCTATGTTTTATGTCGGTGTCACTACCCCAAAGAGGGTGCAGGAGCAAAAAACGTTCTAAAAATGCGATTTATGTGTTACTGAAGGGCCTAGAAATATGAAATTTGAAATATTAGCTACTTATTAGATATAAAGGATTTCTAAGAACAGTTCTTAAACAATTCGAAATTTGAAAGGGGTGAAAATGCGCGAAAATCGTTCTAAAAAACGTTCTAAATGGTGATTTCTACACAATCTCGGGAAATACCAAACCGATTTAAAAAATAATGGTGTCAAAATAAGGGTGTCAAAAAGACGGTGACAACCCTTGCTCCAACATAGGCTATGTTTTATGTCGGTGCCACTACCCGAAAGGGGGTGCAGGAGCAAAAAACGTTCTAAAAATGCGATTTTTGCGTTACCGAAGGGAAGAGAAATATGAAATTTGAAATATTAGCTACTTATTAAATATAAAGGATTTCTAAGAACAGTTCTTAAACAATTCGAAATTTGAAATGGGTGAAAATGCGCGAAAATCGTTCTAAAAAACGTTCTAAATGGTGGTTTCTACACAATCTTGGGAAATACCAAACCGATTTAAAAAATAATGGTGTCAAAATAAGGGTGTCAAAAAGACGGTGACAACCCTTGCTCCAACATAGGCTATGTTTTATGTCGGTGCCACTACCCGAAAGGGGGTGCAGGAGCAAAAAACATTCTAAAAATGCGATTTTTGCGTTACCGAAGGGAAGAGAAATATGAAATTTGAAATATTAGCTACTTATTAGATATAAAGGATTTCTAAGAATAGTTCTTTAACAATTCGAAATTTAAAAGGGGTGAAAATGCACGAAAAGCGTTCTAAAAACGTTCTAATGGTGGTTTCTACACAATCTCAGGAAATACCAAACCGATCTAAAAAATAATGGCGTCAAAATGATGGTGACAACCCTTGCTACAACATAGGCGATGTTTTATGTCGGTGCCACTACCCCAAAGCGGGTGCAGTAGAAAAACGTTCTAAATTGCGGCTTTTGCGTTACGGAAGGGTCTAGAATCGTGAAATTTGGAATGGTAGTTAGTTATAAGATATCAATGATCTCTAAGGACATTTCCTAAAAAAATCGAAATTTAAAAGGGGTTCAAAATGTGCAAAAACATTGCAAAAAACTTTATAAATTGCGATTTCTATGCAATCTCAGGAAGTACTGAACCGATTTCAAATATAATGGTGTAAAAATGATGGTGACAGATCTTGCTCCAAGATAGGCTATATTTTATATCTGTTTTTACTACCCCAGAGGAGATGCAGGAGCAAAATGCTCAAAAAGCGTTCTAAAAACGTTCTAAATGCCGATTTGTCGGCAATATCTCAGAAAGAATTAATCTGATTTCAAACGTAATGGTAGGAAATTGATGCTGACAGCCTCTGCTCTAACATAGACGCTATTTTATGTCGGTATCACTATCACCAAGACGTTGCAGGAGCAAAAAAGCGTTCTAAATTTCGGTTTTTGTGATTGGTAGGGGCTAGCAACTTAAAATTAGGCAAGGTACATATTTATTAGATATAAATGATCTTTAAGAACAGTTTCGAAAAAATTGGAAATTTAAAAAGGGGTGAAAATGCGCGAAAAACGTCCTAAAAACGTTTTAAATTGCGATTTCTACTCAATCTAAGGAAATACCAAAGCTATTTCAAAAGTAATGGTTGCAAATCAATGGTGACAGTCCCTGCTATAACATAGGTTATATTTTATGTTACTGTCACTACCATCTGAGGGTTGCAAAAGCAAAACATGTTCTAATTTGCGTTTTTTGCACAACTGAGGGGCCTAACACTTTGAAGTATGGCATGGTATTTACTTACAAGATGCAACTGCTTTCTAAGAACAGTCGAAGGAAAATTCCAAATTAAAAAAAATGAAGTGAGTGAGAAGCGTTATAAATTACAATTTTTAAGCAAACTTAAGAATTACCAAACCGATAAAAAAAATAATGATGACAAATTTTGGTGATAGAACCTGCTCAAACATAAGCTATATTTTATGTCTGTTCCACTAACACCAAAGGGTTGCAGGAGCTTAAAACTTTCTAAATTGCGATTGCTGTGATACTGAAAAGGCTAGAAACTTTAAATATGACATGGTAGTTACTTATAAAATATAAATGTCCTCGAAGGAACGTCGAAAATAAATTGGAATTAAAAAGGGGTGAAGCGAAGGGGAGGTGCGAAAAGAATTCTAAAAAAGTTCTAAATTACGATTCTATGCAATTTCAGGGGATATAAACCGATTATAAAAGTAATAGTTGCAAATCAATGGTAACAGTCTTTGATCCTACACAGGCTATATTTTATGCCGGTGATTCTACCAGCTGGGGTTCACAGGAACAACAAACGTTCAAAAAAAGGTCTTTAAAAGCTTTTTAAATTACGTTTCTGTGGAATATTAGGAAATAACAAACCGATTTCAAAATTAATGTTGGCAAATTAATGGTGACAGTTCCTGTTTCAACATAGCCCTTTATGTTGAGAGAGGTGGTAGGACTTGGAATTTGACATGTTGGTTAATTTTAAGATGTAAGAAAATGGTTTCTAAAAAACTCAAAACTTCAAATGAATACTGAAATGAGCGTATTAATTGAGCATAAAAGTTTCAAGATATTTTCTAAATTATCATTTATTTAGTTTTATTTCATTTTATTAATTTAAGTCTCTTTTCTACCATTGCAGTGTAATAATGATGTTTAATCAAACTGTGTTTTAAATAGTAATTTTTGAATTATTCCTAAATGTCATAAGTACCTTTTAATAGAAAAAACTTTTAATAAAATAAAATATTACCTTTTAATAAAATAAAAATTCAGTTAGTTCCTTTTGATAAAAATTAGACATATAAATATCACTTGGCATATTTCAAATATTACGCGAGCAAAGCCGCGGGGTTTGCTAGTTATTAAATAATTTAAAATATTGCAAAAAGCAACGTTCTTAACTTCTCTGAAAATTACCGTACAATAAAATTACTTGCATCACAAAATCCACAATTTAAATACATACACATGAATACTTAAAGCGTACATACAATTATATTTATTAAAATATAATAAAAAGGCAAAATTGTGGCAATGCTGAATTATCTTTACATCGTAGATATAATACACATGGATACATCATGTGTCATACTGTGAGCGTAGATAAGGTAAATTCCTATAAATGTCGTTTTTTTCTGCTGCTCTTCATCAACTGATTTTTCTCATAAATATCTTGAAATAAATGTTATTTTCATCTTTACCTCTGAGTTTACGAGGTAAATTTAAAATTATGGGGTAGTTATAAGCATATTAACATTTAATTTAACATCCCTGTCGAAAATTTTTACTTCATACAATTATTCCAGGAATAATGAAAAAAAAAATAGATTTAAAAACAAGCAATGTTAACCCATTATAAATAAGAATATTCAATGATTAAATTTGAAGATTTTTTCTTTTCACAATAACTCCAATTAATGCTATACAATTTGCAACATATTTCTATATCATGGATTCATATGTTTGTTGCTTTGTACATTTTAACTTGATAAACTTCTGAACAGCTACGCAATATTCCGACATCATAAATGTGTTATAACTTTCAGAATTTCAATACTTATATGATGCAGCTTTCTGAATTCCAAGAGTTAAAGAAAGAGATCAAACGCTAATGTAATGTTCAAAAGACAGGTTTTCCGATTGGGTTATTTAATCTCCTGCGTACCATTCGAATAGCTTATTTTTAAATTGTCGTCTTCTGTTGTATATTGCGTTGTTTACCAAAAAAGAAAACCAAACCACATGCACGTATATTAAATCTATGACTGTAAATTTACTAAAATTGCAAATGCCATGATGCTTTTGATTACCTAAGAAAGGCTGCTCAGACAAGTTCACCAAGTCTGTAGAGCATAGTGTCCCTCCCGGTCGCCTTTATTAGGATCTTAACAAATTCAATTTTCACCCAGGGCTGAAGCCGCGAGAATCGAGACCGCGGGCGGAATTTTTATAAATTTCCGGGACAGTGGCGCACCCGCCAGGTGAAAAAAAACAACGCGAAAGAGAGCAGATGAGAGAAAATAGCGGAAATATCAGCAAAACAAGATTCTCTACGAGACAAGCGTCGGAAGAATGCGCAAGAGATGCTGTGGTTGGTGATGTGAGTAGCAGCTGCCGAAGCACAGAACTTCCTAGCGGTAAGGGGCAGCTGAATCTGTTGCATGCCAAGACTACGTAGTTAGTATTGAAATTTCAAAAAAGGTGTTTATGGATGCATTTTAGTTTGTTTAGTAGGGGTTTACGTGTAAATATATTATGGAGCCATCCTTCTGGTGAGCATAATCGGCGTTTTAAGTAACAGCGTCGCGTGAGGTCACAGTGGAAGATGGTAAGGCTTCTGGTGCCCACTTCATAACACAGACATAGGCTGGAAGAGGCGCACTCAAATCAATCTAGGTAGGCCTTGAAGGGACCATGGCCCATCAGAAAGTACAGTGTGAGGTAGTAAAGCTTAGTGGAAACTTTAGGAATGTATTTGCCTGCCCTTCGTTGATGTATCTCAGTACTCCTGCCGTGACGTTAGAATCCTGGATCTCAGGATCCTCTTGACATAGGATTGGGGGTACTGGGCGATGGGTGTCTATGGTACGTTTTTATGTAGTTTGTTTCACTAGGTCATCAGCTAGCTCGTTGCCAAAGGTACCTTTAGGAGCAGAGACATAACACAGCGAGGTACTGTGAATGGGTGATTTTAGTTTTAGCTTAATTTGTAGTACAAGAGGGTCTTTTGTCTTGTGTGCATATATAGCCTTCAGATCGGAGAGACTGTCGCTGAAGAGGGGAATACGTCTGCATGGGGTAAATTTAACTTATTATAATGCGCTGAGTATGGCTTAGAGTTCCGCTTGATGCATGGAGTTACTATCCTTGTCTTTAAGCAGTCAAAACTGCAAGCTCCACATTATGCATTCGTTCTGTTATGCATATCTCACTGAAAGAATGATCACGCTGCTATTTGTGATAATCCGAAAAATCAGTTAATATTTAATGTGTCTATCTATATTGAACCTTTACAGTTTAATGTTTTTTGTGTTGTATCTGTAAAAAAAAAAAAAAAAAAAAAAAAAAAAATATTTGGAACGTTCGTCGTATGTTAAATGTCAAGTGTCCAAAGACAAATAACTAGTAAACCAATAATATTTTAAAATGCAAATAAAATAATTTTCTTTAAAAAAAGGGTTTTACGTCTTGAGAAAATGTTGTTCGGATATTTTAATGACAATCAAATTCGACTTATGACTTCTTCCGTTAATAAAAATAGCAAGATCTCAGATGCGGTTTCGCTTAAAGAAATTTAGCACAATTGGGGAAATTTTCTGTTCATTTTAACTATAAATATCTTCTGGAATTCTATATAACTGGAACTTCTAGAGTTGCTGAATAGTAAAATAGTATTTATCTCAATTCTAAGAGCTTTTCATTTAGAGCATTCTTTAAAAATACAAATAATATGTAAATAAAATTATTGAATCCCTTAATTTGTGTAAAATATGTTTGAAAATTTCTGAGATAATCCAACGTAGAAAATTCAGTAAAAGAAGTATTTTATCATTCTCTTGGGCTTCTTATGAGAAAACAGAATTATGCTGATAAGGACACGGTATATTAAAATAATGTAACCTATAGCGCATTTACAGACTGCTTAATATCACATAAAGTGTACAATAAATATCATTTTATCACAGAGTGTTAGTATTTATTGCCAAAGTGCGTTTAAGTAAGGTTAGCCTGACACTATCTCGAAAGCCAATTAAAAAAAATAACTTAAAAATAAGTAAAATTTATTATATTTAATAATTATCAATCCTATATATATTTAAAATCCTAATAAAACGAATTTATGAAACGGATTTCATGAATCGGCTGAAATGAAACGAATTTATGAAACGACTGATTAAACAACTGATTATGTTTCACGGCGATTTCTCCTAGAATATGGAATACTTTGCGATGAAATTAACACGAAAATTCCGTATTGATCCGCCGATCTCAAAACTAATATTAGAATTCTTAAATTCGAATTAGTTTTCGAAATATTATTTTTTTTTCTAATTTTATATACTTTTCTCTAATGATGGCAACTCAAATATTAACGATAACATATATATTTTTTTTCCATATTTTAGAAAAGGTTATTATTTTAAGCTAATTTTGCAATCAGTTTGGCCTCCCTTAAATGTATGCTAAGAAATGCATCATGTTATTTTTTTTCATAATTCAATTTGTATTTCATTATCCTTTTATTACAAACATTACTATTTATTACTATTTATTACATATTTATTACTATTATTACAACTATTACAAAAAGATAATATAACTGGAAGGTGAATCATAAGTTATTTCAAACCTTTCTAAAAAATAAGTTTTCTAACGTGTACAAAGTTCTTTATAAACGATGTTTTCTCTCAATTTAATTGCATTTTTTGAAAGAGTATATTTAATATTACAGAAGATACTATAACAAACAACTGTTACAATAAGATAATATAACTGGAAGGGGAATCATAAGTTATTTCAAACCTTTCTAAAAAATAAGTTTTATAACGTGTACAAAGTTCTTTATAAACGATGTTTTCTCTCAATTTAATTTTTTTTTTGAAAGAATATATTTAATATTATAGAAGATAGTATAACAAACAACTATTACAAAAAGACAATATAACTTGAAGGGAGATCATATGTTATTTCAAACCTTTCTAAAAAATAAGTTTTCTAACGTGTACAAAGTTCTTTATAAACGATGTTTTCTCTCAAATTAATTGCATTTTTTGAAAGAGTATATTTAATATTATAGAAGGTAAGTATAACAAACAACTATTACAAAAAGATAATATAACTGGAAAGGGAATCATAAGTTATTTCAAACCTTTCTAAAAAATAAGTTTTCTAACGTGTACAAAGTACTTTATAAACGATGTTTTCTCTCAAATTAATTGCATTTTTTGAAAGAGTATATTTAATATTATAGAAGATACTATAACACACAACTATTACAAAATGATAATATAACTTGAAGGGGAATCATAAGTTCTTTCAAACCTTTCTAAAAAAGAAGTTTTCTAACGTGTACAAAGTTCTTTATAAAATCGTTTCATACTCTGCTTAATGGAGATAATGAAATACTTATTTTTTGCAAAAGGTACATTGTCCCTTCGGAAGCAAAAACAATAAGCAAATTCTTAGAAATATAGGAAAATCATTCTTTTATAATTCATTAGGGTTGTTCATTCACTTTTGCTTGGAAACAAAAATAAAAATGAAAATAAAAATAAAAATAAAACATTTAAATGAACGGATAGGTATTATAAAAGAAACAAAACATAGAATGACAATTCTTTGTTTTCGATAATGTAAAATAAAATAAACCGAAATGAAATCTGAAGACAAAATCTTTCATAACGTTAAGTAACGGTGTTTGGTGTTATTTATGACTGCCGATTATCTGCACGATGGATATAGATTCTAAGAGGAGTGCTCTCCGTGGGGGTCTTTCTAAGGAAATCTGGCCCGTATTTATGCAAGGTTTCCCAAGATTCGAAGAAAACCACGAAAACTCCGAACGGCACCATTGGGTTCGAACCCAGCAACACTCGTCTATCAGCTTCCAAAGTAGAACCTCTCAGCCACTTGTGGGACCCTCTTTAGGTAACATGTGATTATATCCGTTTAAGTCTTATATCACCAGATTGTGCGGATTCGAAGTGAATGAATTTACTAGTTTTCTTTCAAATCATTCAATCCTCTAGGGTTGAGGTATTTAGAAATACAAAATATATAAAAAAAAATATTTCTGAAATTTTGATTGAACGTATAAAACATAATTTACCCTGTTTTAAAATAGATATTTTTCAGCTCCGAAAATTTGCCTCCCCAGTCTTTAAGGGGGAGGAAAATATTTCATGTGATAAAGTTTCAAATCATTGTTAAAAATATCCACATTGTTATAAATACGTTACCTAAAATAAGTGGTTTTAAAATAGGAAATGAGATAACAAAATAAATGCAGCATGATAATATTAGTATATGATTGCCGAAATTCACTCTATTAAACGTAATTCTGTATATACACGGTTATAGGGTTTTCATGTTTACATATATTGAATGAAACTATTTTTATAATGTGATTTTTGCAATAAATAATCTCAAAAACATCTCATTGAATAAAGTAAAGAGTATTAAACATGTGTCGCATTGAATGCCAGTAAATCTTTAAAAAAATTATCGCGTAAGAAGAATGTGATGCCGTCTAAATTTCGTTTGATCAAAGAACTCAAAATCAACTTTCGATTCTGGTCTATTAATGGTAAATGTTATTGTACAACAATTGGTATTGGGTAAAATGGATTACAGCTTGGAGACACAATTTATAATGCGGATTCAATTTACTGTCTTTACGTTGATATATCTGACTATTAAGAACGAAAAAAAAAAAAAAAAAAAAAAAAAAAAAAACTGAAACGCTTCGATTATTAAAAGAAAAGAAGTATTTTCAAAAAGAACTTTATGCTGCAAAATTATCAGCGTATTTTATTTGTTGTTTCAACAGATTTTTAAGATAGATCTAGAAAAAAAAGTCATATTTCAATGCATTTTATAATTTCTCAATATACATATATATATATATATATGTGTTTTTTCTTAATTTGAAATAAAATCATATTACATATATATATTTTTAAATAATCTACATTGTATCAGTCCCAAGTACTTAATATTAAATATTTAATATTAATTTGAAAAACAGTCGTGCATAATACAATTGAAAATAATTTCTGTTTCAATGGTTTCACACTTCCAGTAAGTATTTTTAACAATTTTGCATTTCATAAGCAGTGAATAAAATATAAAAACAATAAAGGTATTCTCAAGGATTAGATGGCGATGAATTTGTACGCAAAATATTTTCCCATTTTTTGCAATCATATTTATCATTATATTTTTTGACAAGTTCTAAGAATTTTCTCTTCTGTTTTCATTTTTAGATCATCAATCATTTTTCTATTAACGTTTAGATGACAAAATGAAGAGGGTTTATATTTCGTTTTCCTGATTAATTGAATCGCTGATAAAGGCTAAATAGGATATCGGATTTTTCATTTCATTTGTATCCTATTTATCGAAATTGTTTTTTTTTTTTTTTTTTTTTTTTTTTTTTTACTCAGAACTTTACTTTTACCTATGAAAATTTTATTGCTTAGAAGAGAATATAAAGTTTTAATAAAAGGTATGCGTCATAAATATATATTTGTTGATAAAAAGCTATTTTAGTGTGACCAAGAATTACAGAAAATTTTAAACAGCCCCACAAATACTACGTTTTTTCTTATATTTTAAAAGATATACATTAGGGTGGAACTAAAAAACGAAGTTTCGAATTTTATATTCTAATAGTGATTATTTTTTCCTAAAGAAAATATTTAAAAAGAAAATATTTTTCTTTTAATTTTAAAATGATATTTTCCGGTTCCTCAAAGCGCCTGATTTTCCCTAAAAAACGAAAAAAGCCAATAATTGCATGAAAAGTTTTTTAAGCTTATTGTTAAATTTATATTTTGGAAAATTAAATTAATTAAGTGTTAATGTCCTGTAATAAAGAGAATAATTTAGTTTGAGTGCCTTAGAAAAGTTAGCCCCACTTTATTTGACTTTTGTAGAAGCCAGCGTCGTGGGCGTCGGCTTTCATTGTCTCTGATTTATTTGGCTGCGACACATAAAAAGTTAGTCCAATTTAACGTGTGTTAAGTTTCTTCAATTATTTTTCAATAAACATTCGGTGTCAAAAGTGACAAAGTCTGTTAACGAACCTAAATCTAGATAATTGTTGAAGTGTCCTGTATTTCATGAACCAAAACAATTAACGTTAGACTGTCATCTTTGACGAACATATGAAGATGTTATGAAACTATTTTTCGATTCACTTTAACTTAAAATCTGACAGCTGGAATCTGGTACACGCTATTTCTAAAACATCTAAAGCTGTTGATGATAAATTAAAAGTGTATTGCTGAGACCTTCAAATCCAACGGTTTCTGATACACAAAATTGAAAAATAATCAGAGACTAGCGCGAGAAATGTCAAAATTAGAAGAAAAATATTAAGATTAGAAAGAATAATCCCACATCCAATATAAAATTGCAAAATGTTAGGTAATCCTGCAAAAAACATTTCTTTGTGTAAAAGCAATAAATATTATCGTGTATCAGAACAAGAACATCACTTTCTCAAAGACCAAAGAGAGATGGGGTGATGGCAATAGGATCAATAGATATAAAAACTACAAAAAATATGTAGCAAGACTGGAAATGGAAATATCAAGGAAAAAAGTTATTTTAAAACAAAAAAATGATCTTTTGATTGAATGACCATCAAGTGTGAAAAATAGTTCGGAAGGAAATAGTTCAATCGGTTGTTTTTCTAAACCTGAATTTGATAATCAGCAAGGTGAAAGAACCAGAGTATTAGACAGAACTTCAAATATTTTTGCAAATGGCACCTTAGAAGATATGGGTATTTCTGATGATAATAAAGAAAAGGTAACTGACAGATGGACTTGAAGACGACAAAGAGAAAAGAAAAGGAAGAATTTGGAAGAACAGGAAATACGAAATGAGTTAATTTTAGAAGGTTAGTATTTTGATGGCAGAAAGGATAACACTATGATAACTGAAGCAGAGGAAAAAAGTCCTTCCGGCCAGTGCCGGGAGGAAGAGGTAGCTTTCATAATCCTTATTTAAAAAAAGCCAAATTATATCATTCAAACACACGAAGCTCAATTTAGTGGAAACCGAATATAGGAGATTCAATACTAATTTTTATCAATATAATGAATGAGAATTTCGCGAAATTAGTCAGCTTTATCCAAGCTGCTTTTCTTTAAAGTAACATATATTTGGCTGCCAAATTCGGCAATTTCTTAAAGTGCCTGTCAATTTAAGACAACATGGTGGATGAGGCTAAGCAGTGAACTTCGTCGAGACCTTAGTAATTGCTGTGCACATGCTCACTCACATCAGAATCCGTTAATATATAGGAGTGCTGTCGCATGCAGAAAATCAGATTTTTCAAAATGTCACCCACAATAGAAATTGAAACTGCTATATCTGAGCCATTTTTTAAGGTAAAGACAAACAAAAAATGCTCCTGAATCCTTATATCAAGGTCAAATACTTAAGAAAGAAACCCTTTTCAATTTCTAATTTTTTTGCACCTCACTTTAAATATATATATATTTTTTTTTAATTTAATGGTCGCCATTTTGAAACAAGATGGCTGATGAATCTGGCCAGCGAACTTGGTCGAGGTGTTGATGTATACTATCCACATGCCTTCTTACATCGAAATAGGCGAATACGTGTGTTATCGCGTGACAAATACAAGATCGTTTCAAAATGTTAGCCATGCTAGAAATTCAAAGTGCTATAAATCAACCATTTTTTAAGATATAAACAAAAGAAGAAATTTTCAGAAACAAAAACTGCTCCGGAATCTTTGTATCAAGGCCAAACACATAAAAAAATCTTTTTCATTTTCCAATTGTTTAATACCTCCTTTTGAATTTTAAAATTAATTTTTTTCAAATGGCAACCCTTTTGAAACAAGATGGCGAATGAAGCTGGCCAACGAACTCGGTCGAGACATTGGTATGTACTATGTACAGACCAAGTTACATCCAAATAGGTTCATAATTACGCCTGTTATCGCGTGACAAAAATCAGGTAGTTTTAAAATGTCAGCCACAAGAGAAATTCAAAATGCTATTACTCAGCCAGTTTTTTTAGATATAGACGAAACAAAAACTGTTCCGGAATCTTTGTATTAAGGTCAAACACATACAAAAAAATCTTTTTTCACTTTCCAATTTTTTGGTATCTCATTTAAATTTTTTTATTTTTAAATTTTTTTAAATGGCCGCCATTTTGAAACAAGATGGCGGATGAAGCCGGCCAACGAACTCGGTCGAGATATTTGTATGTGCTATGTACACACCAAGGTACATCCAAGTCGGTTCATAAATACGCCTGTTATTACGTGAGAAAAATCAGGACGTTTCAAAATGTCAGCCACGGTAGAAATTTAAAGTGCTATAACTCAGCCATTTCTTAAGATATAGACGAAACAAAAACTGCTCCCGAATCTTTTTATCAAGGTCAAACACATAAGAAGAAAATATTTTTTCAATTTTTAATTTTTTGGTATCACATTTCAAATTAAAATTTTTCTTAAAAATTTAAATGGCCACCATTTTTAAACAAGATGGCGGATGAAGCTGACCAACGAACCCGGTCGAGACATTGGTATGTACTATGTATAAACGAAGTTACATCCATATCGGTTCATAAATACGCCTTTTATCGCGTGACAAAATTTAGGTCGTTTCAAAATGTCAGCCACGCTAGAAATTCAAAATGCTATAACTCAGCCATTTTTTAAGATATAGACGAAACAAAAACTGCTCCGAAATCTTTGTATAAAGGTCAAATACATAAGAAAAAATATTTTTCCATTTTCAATTTTTTGGTACCACATTTCAAATTTTAAATTTTTAAAAAAATTTTAAATGGCCGCCATTTAGAAAGAAATTGGCGGATGAAGCTGGCCAACGAACTCGGTCGAGAGATTGGTATGTACTATGTACACACAGAATTACATCCAAATCGGTTCATAAATACGCCTTTTATCGCGTTACAAAATTCAGGACGTTTCAAAATGTCAACCACGCTAGAAATTCAAAATGCTATAACTCAGCCATTTTTTAAGATATAGACGAAACACAAACTTCTCCGGAATCTTTGTATAAAGGTCAAATACATAAGAAAAAAATCTTTTTCCATTTTTAATTTTTTGGTACCACATTTCAAGTTTTAAAATTTTTTAAAAATTTTAAATGGCCGCCATTTTGAAACAAAATGGCGGATGAAGCTGGCCAACGAACTCGGTCGAGACATTGGTATGTACTATGTACACACCGAATTACATCGAAATCGGTTCATAATTACGGGAGTTACAGTGTGACATAGGTCAGATATATATATATATCAATTTTGAACGGAGGGTGGTTTCGGGGTCTGGGGGTCATGATCGATGAAAATATACCAAAATTTTTTGAAATCGCTTTCCTCCGAACGGCTGCAATAGGTAGCTTTTTTGTAAAGAAAGCTACCTAAAAGTGTAACTAAGAATCATTAAAGATGAACACCTGATCTCAGTTCAAAAACCATGATAAAAATATATTGGTCATATTTCATTGTCATCTTCTTCTTATATTAATATAGCCACTGCAATTTTGGTGTATTTTCTAAATAATAATACAGACATTTCAAGTTTGAAAGTTGCTGTGTGAAACAGAAACGCCTTTAATGCAGGATGCAAATCTGGAGTTGTTAAAATATCGGAAGAAATACCCTAAAAACTTTATAATGGATAATTTTATTATTACATGCAAATGAACTTTTTTCTTAGATACTTATTTCAACATCTTGCTGGAAAAACTACGGGTCAAAAGGATTTTCTGGACCAGTAGGAAAACGACTTGAAAAAATGCGAACATACTGAAATTATAGACTATAAAAATTTTGATCCTATCTTGACGGACTGATCGGATGAAGAACTTAAAAAAAGTACAAACAGGGGATACACCTGAATTTTAGATTTTCCCTGTCATACTCAAACAGTGGAAACGTGTGTCAAAATTGTCCCGTGAGCTGCGTCAACCGTCTTTAAATATTTAGCAAAAGATGGCTTAATCTTGGGAAAGTTGAATTCCCACAATGTAATGACAAAGTTTGCCTGAAAAGACAGTAGGTTGAATATCCAGCTGAATTAATCCATAACAAAGTGAGGTAAGGAGGGTGGAAGTTGATATTTAACCACCTCCTCGTAGTGACTTCTGGATAGTATTTGCTAAATAAAAGTAGATATGAGCTAACAGCTACGTTGCTTACTTTAAGTTACTTTATACTGAAATTTCAAAATTTTGACCTCATTGAGGAACCGGAAAACATTTAAAAAAACCTTTTCAGCCAAAAGTTTAGAAATCTTAAAAGGAAAAACGTTTTCACTATTACACATTAAAACAAAAAAGTTTTTTTTTTTTTACCCTATACTTAAGTTCCACCCTAATATACATGTACAGTCGTGGAAAAAAAGTAAACACCCCCTTCTAACTCCTGAACAAATTATCGTAGAAGGAAGTTACCGGTACCGAACGATTGGAAATAAAGTCTACTTTTAAATGGTGTATATAAATTTTGCTTAGGGGGCCATCTACATATTAAAACAAACCATAAATTCATTTTTTTTCAATACCCAATTCTGACAGCATAAATGAACTCTACACCTTTCAATTAGCCTAAAAACCATTTTTTATGCAATTCGTACCATAAGTTTCCGAGAAATTAATTATTATAAAACGTGCGTATATTAAGGGCTGTATCCAAATTGAAGTTCCGTAGTCGAATGTTAACCGAGAGAGCCTCCTTCTTGATCAAGGCACCTTAAGCAGTCAATGAAGCCTGTTAGACAACGGGACAGCAGAAGAAATTTCAAAATATCTGGTCACTTCTATCATAGACGGCCCATTAAACCATCATTTTGCCGGTTTTTAAGCATAATTTGAAAACTATTTGTAAGAAAAATGTGAAATTTCGGATTTTCATAAAGCAGGACTTAATAAATCTAAATCCATCAAAAAAATTGTAGGTTGCAATTCATAATTTTTTCGAATATTAATTTCATAATTCATAATTCCTATCATAAAATTATAAAAATTGCAAATTCAGCGTATTTATGTTTGGGCACATTAGTATTATTGCTACACAAAAAATTAGCACATTAGGAGCATAATTTCAGGAGATATAAATAAATATATGAAAATGTAATTTAACATTAGAAGCAATAAATTTTGAATGTTTATAATTCAAAAACTTATCATTCAAAAGACTTGAAATTTGGTGTCTGGACATAGTTTGAACCGAAGATTTGAAATATCTCGTTAAAATTGGATATTGCCATTGAAAAAAAGGAGGTTTGGGTTCGTTTTAATATGTAGATGACCCCCTAAGCAAATTTTATATACATCATATAAAAGTAGACTTTATTTCCAATCATTCGGTACCAGTAACTTCCGTCTACGCTAATTTTTCGAAGAGTTAGTAGGGGGTGTTTACTTTTTTTCCCACGACTGTGCATATACACTTCGAATGAATTAATAATTCTGTGTAGGTGATGATTATATAAATTTACGTGTATATATATCTTGTTTCCTGCCGATTTGTATTTTAGAAAATTTTACTCCTGATTATGGGTTTAAAGATTAAACTGAAACGTTGAGATTTATTTTATTCATGTGCTTATTTTTTATCACCTTTTAGTTAGTGATTAAAGCGTACGTTGGATAGCAACATCTATTTTGTTTAGTACTTTATGTGTATGTATGTTATGCATGCGTATAGAGTAGACAAGAAAAGTTTGACCATATGGAATATTTGAACCAGTGCTTTCATTTTATTTTTATTTCGTTGTTTATAGTGATGAGCTTAAGATAGAAAACATACTACAATACTTTTCTATTAGTTCCTTTCGTTTTTAAGCCATTAACGTTTTAAGTATAAAAGTAACGTGGAACGCCTAGCTCTAAAAACGCAGTTTTCTATTTGTCAATCTTGAATTCCTATGCTAATCATAAAAGAGTATGATGTGAAAATCCCAAAGCTTTCTTCTATTTCACACAAGTTAATGCTTCCAGAAGTTTTTACATCATTTAATGTTATTATTTCAATACTACACCGACTTTGCTTCTCAGACTGAATTTCGTCTTTATTTTATTAGCTGGTGTAAACATGAATAAATCTCGATCATTTCTTTTTAAATCATTAATTCCCGCTGTAAGCCGGATGCTTGAGAGTTACCAAGATACCCGGATGCAAAGCGCACGTCGCTGCCAATGTAAAACACAACTACGAAAACTCGTTTTTTTCCGTAATATCACATAATTTATTTTTTTAATATGTGTATTTAACACGTTGAGTGTCACGATGACTGACACTGAAGCGCTGAAATTTACAATGTTTAAAGTAATTTTTAAGAAAGTATAATCCTGAAATAAATAAAATGTAGGTAAATTTTAAATATTTGTTCAGTAATTATTTAAAACAATGTATATTTTTCCAGTTTTGTTTCATATTTTAGACGTCAGACATCGATGAATGACGCGTTTTAAATGGAAATTTCGTTGTCAGCCACCGGTGGTTGACGTGACGCTTAACGTGTTAATATAATCTGCATATGTTTTATTATTGTAAATTGTTTAATAATTTAATATAATGCTACGATTTTAGGCAAAACATCGAGAAAATTGCACAGAAACCTCTATCACACCACAGCAATCGTGTGGAATATCTCCAAATTAAACTGGGACCTGCTGGTTATTTGCGAAAACATATCTAGGGGAGGGTAGTACACAGTGAGACGAGAAATATTATTTCTTAACGTATGGCGACAATTCGTATTTATTTTAAAACATTTTTGCTGCAACTTTAAGTTACACAAATACGCTAAACATTAATATGTGAATGGTTTTAAACAAACTTATTTATAAAATCACAGACGTATGATAATGGAGTATCGGAAATTGTCTCACTGTGTACCACAAGTGGTACAAAAAAAATGTTCGTTAAATAAAATTTTTGACGGGTATTTATTCATTTCATTTAGCGGGTTAAAATTACCTTACTGTGGGTCAGCCTCCATGAAAATGGGATATTGATTCTAGCGAGTCATTCAAAAACTATGTGCATTTGTGATGGGTTATGCAATGTGAGTATTTTTTCAAAGTGAATGAGAATGGCTATTCAGAATGTCTCGCAAGGTAAAATAAAACATCCGAAAAATGTTATTGGATCAAGTTCATTCATTGAAACTGGTGGTTATATAAAAGTTGCTCCTAAACAATTGTGTAGTTTTTTGACAAATCTGAGATATTGCTGAAAAGAACAAAGAGACATATGGACGACATTAACAAATAATTTTCTGACTGTTTCTTACTTACCTCATTCTTTGCAAGAGGAAAATGTTGTATTCCTGAAAAATTTCTACTTTCGGCTATCGATTGTTTTATACATTTTAGAAGGTCCTAACCACGATTTTATAAATGTCTGTCAGTGAGTCTGTCTGCAACTCTGTGAGTCAATGAGTATGTGAATCTGTGAGTCTGTCTATATGTGAGAAACATTTTGTGGGCGCTCTATCTCAAGAAATAATGCGTGGAATTTAACAAAACTTTATATTGAGCATCAGTGACATCAGATAAATCTTGATTTGATTGATGCTGATTAGTTTTTGGTATATATCGCCATGCTGCATTTTTCACGATTTTCGTAATAGCTCTATCTGAAGACCTAATTCACGGATTTTCACAAAACTTCAGTTTCTCTTACTCCTTGATATGAATTTATGCTGATTACGTTTTGGTGTAAATCGCTCAACAGGTAGGGCTGCTATGCTGATTTTTTATGATTATTTCAATAACCCTATCTCAAGAACTATTGCAAGAATTTTCATAAAACTTCAGATGCAGGTATACCTTGATAAATATTGATGCTGATAATGTTTTGGTGTAACTATCCCCACAGATGGCACTTCTATGCTGTAATTTTCACAATATTCTCAATAGCTGTATATCAAGAACTAATGTACTCATTTTCATCTAATTTCAGATTTAGTCAGATGTTGACCCAAGTTATTGCTAATTTGGTCTTTGTGTCAATAACCCATTAGGTGGCGCTGCTAAGCCGAATTTTCCACGATTTTTGCTATAGCTGTATCTGAAAAACTGATGTACGGATTTCATCAAACTTCAGATTGCGTTATACGTTGACATAGGTTGTTGCTGAGTAGGTTTTGGTGTAAAACTTCAACAGGTGTCACTATTATGCTGCATTGTGCATGAATGACACGATTTTAGCGATAGTTATATCTCAAGAACTAATGCGCCAAATTTCATATCTTTAGAATTTTCATTATGGGCATAGATTACCATTTAATTTTGGCGCTGTGCCAGAAAATTTTTAAGTACTATCATGTATACGCTAGAAGAAAGTTTTCGGGTTGGCACAACCAACCAGTTTTTATATATTCGCAGGTAGCACATATAAGTATTTACAATCCAAGTATGTTTTACATACTGATTTTTTAAACTTTATCAGATATGTAAACGCTATAACACGCGATCTAACAAGTTGCCATTGAGAAGAGAGTTAAAGTGTTCGTTACTTCATCAGCAAATCTTGTGCAAAATCCGTATATCTCAAATTCTAAAAATTAAATTCTGAAGTCATAGTGCTGAATAATAAAATTTCTCTTTCGTCACTGAGTCAATATGAAAGTCTAAGCGGTTGCTTGCAATTTTAAAGTCTTGAGCTACATTTTACATTTTTTGTAAATTTATGTATCTTGTAACTACCTGAAAGTTTAGATGCTAAACATTTAAATTGTACTGTTATTTCTATTCCGCATATTTAATTTGGATTCGGAAATCTGTGACATTGAACATGAGAGAAGTGTGATCAGTGTGAAATATTTCATAATAAAAGCCTCTTATGGAAACCATTTTTTATATTCAGCAATTCCCTTATCAGAAAAAAAGAAAATAATCTAAAGTTATTATAAAAGATTCATCATCAATGCGAGGTGATTGAGTTTTATTTATTTAATTTGCTTTATTTTTGATATTTAGACTAAAAGTCATTTTAATATAACACAATTCATTTTACTAAAATGCTTTGTTATTTCCTTATATGGTAATGAAAGGAAATTAAAAATTTTCATATAAGGCGAATAGGCGAAAGATATAAGGCAAATCTTAAATTTATACGCAAACATTTATTTTGAATACTTTTCAGAAAATTACTGAAAAGATTTAATATAAAATATTCATAAAATTCATAAACTTGTTTCCTGAATTTCAATTTTATGATGAAAGTAAGGATATATATTTCTGAAATGAGTTAGTGATCTTCCAAATTGAAAAAGAAATAATGTAAAACCGTTTCAGTTTTTAGAGACACCAAACACATATACGAATCAAGGAAAAAAATGATTGAAATGTAAGGATACAGCTGAAACGTGTTTTATATGCAATTTTAATTATACATTTAGTTTTCAAGATTAAATATGTTACGTAACGTATATTCTATTGACACATTTCATACTTGGATATTATATTTCAGTTTGCATGTAATATTTTAATGAATAAAAATTCCATGAGTGACCTTCTGCACCGAAGACTAAGCTTTGTTTGCATGCTGTTTCCTAAGTGCATTTTTATGACACTAACTTGCTTCAAATGTATGAATGTTATTCAATTTATAATTGTTTGAATGAAATCTTAATTACCTAATATAGTTTAAAATCTTCAATATTTTGAGGTGTTCTGCATTACATCATAAGGACGCGGGTTATATGATTTACTTAAAACACAAAAATCTCCATAAAATATGAGAATACATACATGCATTACATATGCTGCGCAGGACTATAATATGCATACAGGATATAATTGATATTAAGCATATTTGTATTTCAAATTTATTGCATATTCGATATAGAGATTCTTATAAAAAGAAACGGATGTATTAGGGGTGAACATATTAGACCAAGTCAACTTTGAAAAAAAAAAAAAAAAAAAACGAGATAATCCATTTACAAGGTTAATAAAATTAGTTTCATCCCAAATGACAGTGAACCAAGTTTGTTTTCACATACTTTCTCATATATACCATCTGTTTACAGACTTGGTTTACTGTGGGAGTGCATAAAACAGATTTTATTTACCTCCTAAATGAACTATCTCATATTTTTTTGCAAAATGGACCTGGTTTATTATGGTTGTGACCCCCTTATATTATCATCATTGTTTTGGTTTATTTGTTTGGCAATTTCAAATAGTTTTGGCTATACTGTGCATGAATTACAATAAATTCCTATACATAGCCGCCAAATAGAAAGTGAGCAATGTTAAATCGAATTACATTTCTATAATATAATCCACTTTTTAAATTGAAATTATTTTAAATTATTGAAAATTATTTTGAAATCAAAATTGATCTACCGGCCCATTGAATTATACTGTTATTACACATATACAGATACAGTATACATTACAGATGTGGCGGAATAATGTGTATAATGTACTTTATGTTATAAATTTCGTCAAAAGTAAAAATGTTGGCCATAACTTTTGTTTCCAGAAGTTTCAGGAATGACGACACCACGATATCAGGTTTCAGTTTTTAAAAATACTCGGTTGGATTCGTAAGTATATCACTTTTTTTTGTTCTAGACAAAGCAAAGCAAGTAATAGTACCCCATAATCACTGATTTAGGGAAATACCCTAATCCTGCCGTGTGTGGCAGTTATCAGAGCCATAATTTGTAATCAATATAAATGTGTACTTGCCGCTAGATATCCTCCTGCATGTTGATGGAGACTTAATGAAAAATATGATAAAGATGAAAAAGATTCACCTGAAGTTTTTTTGCACAATTTATAATGTTGTTAAATTGATTTGTGTAATATGGTTTTTAAGAAGTCTATTGATAGCAAATATTGGACAGTTATAGTGCCATTTGCGGAAAACCATAAGCATACATACATTTTTAAGATATCTCTTCCTTGTGAACGAGAAAAGATTATACCGTAGAATTCAAGATTTACTCCCGCCTCAAGATTACACGTATAGCGTAGCGCATCACCACTACTCTCCTATATTTAATACTATTGCCAAAATTAATTTAATTTACGATTCAAGTCTATATATATTTTTTACAGATTTTTTTAGAAGTGAAATGTCTAAAGGAAATCATAAAAAAACTCAAAAGCATAGGATACCAAACATTATATTTTAAATAAGATACAAATAAATTTGTAAATATTTGCACATGTATACATATAGCATTGCACAGATTGATTTTTATCCCTATTATTAATTGCCTTTTAACATACGATAGAAAACTATGAAAGGTGATCGTAAAGCAGTATTAAATTTAAACACATAATTTTTAATTATTGTAATATATTTATTTTTCCAAAATTTTTGTTTTCTATTGTTTGAAAGGTAAAATGTACCTCTTAATTTCATAAACAAAAATAAAGTTTCCCGTAAAAAATAAGCTGATTTTCGAAATATTATTATTAGTGTTTTAAGAATTACATTGAGTACTAAATTTGATTTATATTTCATTTGAAATTCATTAGTTAACGGTAAAATACACTTTTATTGAGTAATTTAAAATCCTTTACAATGGTATTTTGTTCATTTCTACTCGCTTTTTTTTTATGTTTTACTTTGAAATATTAAGCCTAGTTATCAGAACATGAATTAGAAATGAAATTGCTAACTTCTAAAAGATTTTGCCGACCACAGTCCAAAGCTTCGTTTCAAAGCAAACTTTGATGTCCCTTATTTCACATTCTTTAAAGGGAAGATTTGAAGCAATAATTTTAGAATTGAAGTTAATAAATGAGACAGAAAACGAGCTTTGACTACAATACTATTCTGACTACTTTGAATTGTAAATCTTTGTTAACGCAGTTATTATCTCCGAATAATAACATGTAGTTCTAGAAATACATTTTTAATTACACTTGTAACTTCAATTTTAAGATATGAAAAAATAAAAGAAAATTATTATTTTTTTTTAAATCCGTAAAATGTATTGTACTATTTTACGGAATTTTATTTAATTTAAAGTATTCTTCACCGTAAAATGAATTTTACTATTTTACGGGATTTTATTTAATTGAAACATTACAAAAAAGTATAATTTGTGAATCTTTAAATACAACAATAAATTATCTCCAAATAATAATATACATTATAAGAAATAATTTTCTAATTACAGGTGTAACTTCGATTATAAGGATGCAAAAATAATGGAAACTGAATTTTGTAAATTCGTAAAATAGATTTGAATTTTTTTCTGTGGCTTTGTTTGATTTAAAAGATAATTCGAACATTACAACAAGGAATAAATTGTGAAGATTTAAACACAGCACCGAATGATATTATACATTGTACCTATTAAATTGAAACTCCCACAGAATAAAATCGGAAATGAAAAAATATGTTTAATTTCACGTGAGAATTAATGAAAACAAAATACTATTATTGAAAACATTATTTATACTTAACATAAATGACAATTTACGCATTTGACTGTTTTATATCTCTTCACTGTAAAAAAAAACAAAAAAAACATATATATTATTACAGTAAAAAGTACTGTTCATCTCGCGCACAAACTCGATCACAGTGAAAGGCTCTATCTTTCTTTGCTTTTCTGACTATATTAACATCGAAAATACAGTAGTTGCGTAAAATTATCAGAACAATGTGCTGGCAAATTTGACGCCAGAAATTTGTGCTGGCGTCCAAATTGAGAAAAATTCAAGCACATTGTGCTGTTAATTTTACGTAACTACTGTATTTTCCATGTTAATGTAGTAAGGAAACAAAAGAAAGAAACAGCACATTCACTGTGATCGAGTTTGTTCTGGCAAATTTACAGTGGTTTTTTTACAGTGTTTTTATGTGAAACTTTATAGAAGGTTAAATGTGATGAACATGCTTTTTTTAACTAACCATTAAAAAAAATGTGAAACATTTATATTACTTTCATACCATTCCAATAATTATTTTAGAAGATCTTTTCGCATCTGTTTATGTCGTCAAGTAACGATATCATATATGGAATATGTTAATGTAATAAAAATTCATTTCTTTCCGTTTCATGTTCTGAATACATCTCGAAACGTTAATCATCTTATTAAAATTTTAGACACAGAAAAAAAAAATCATAAAACGAAAATAGCTAAATTTAGCACACAACTTAAAATTTTATACACACTAGCCTGATATTATGTACAAAAAATAATAAAATTCAAATTTCTGATATAATAAAACACATATATTTTTTTAAACAGAATATTATCCAAATATTTAAGTTGCTTCATGGACGTGTTTGTATCAGCTAAATTTATTACATAATTTATTTATTTTTTAATATTATATTTAAATTAAGAGCAATAAAAGAAAAGATTATTTTTTACTAATATAATAAAACAGATATTTTTATTTCTAATCAGAAGATTACCAATGAAATTTTCAGATATTTCAGTATCTTGATGGTTAAGATTATATTAGCTCAATTTATTACACAATTTAATTTTAAATATATTATGCTTAAAATAACTGCAATAGATGATAAGATTAAATTTTACTGATATAATAAAATAGATATTTTTTATTTCTAATCAGAAGATTACCAATGAAAACTTCAAATATTTCAGTATCTTCCTGGTTATGATTATATTGGCTCAATGTATTACACAATTTAAAATTTAAAAATATTATACAATAAATGATAAGATTAAATTTTACTGATATAGTAAAACAGATGTTTGTTTCTAAACAGAAGATTAGCCCACAAAATTTGAAACATTTAAGTTTTACACTTGTGATAATAAATTTCATGCCAGAAATATATTTTTGAAGAAATCTGAATGTCAAAAATACTATTCCTACTTTAGTAGTTAAAATACAAAATAAAACGTCTAATGCATACAAATGTGATTCCTGAGAATTGTAAATTGTTATGCCCAGTCTGAAATAAAATGCAAATCCTTTCTGGAATAGTAAGGAGGGTTACATCAAAGTGCATTTACCCATATGAATAAGCAAGAAATCTGGTCATACATATCAGAAGTTATATCGATTTTCTGGATGGAGACCTTAAGCTCTTGCATTCACTTCATATAATTTAAAAAGTGATTTGTTGCACTTAGGGATATTCAGAAAATGCTGCGTTTACTAATATAATGCATTTTGATATTATTGCAAGATGTGATAAAAACACGTTTGTTTTTTATTAAAAATTTATGTAATATTTTTATTCTATTTCGTTAAAAAAAACCTGTATAAATGAATATAAATTCTGTGTTTAATATACCTTACAGGGCATAAAATAATATATAATACATGGGTTTCTGCAAAATATTATTTTTTGTTTTGGAAAAACTAAGCATTGAAACAGGCATTTATTAAACTAACATATTATACTAATCATTCTCTTTAACAAAATATACATGTTAAATAAAAGTTCCTGATAGCGTCCCTGGCAAAATTATTTAAATAATTAACATTAATAAAGTTGCATAAAAAATAAGAGAGCATATTTAGAACATTCATTACCCTTGTTTAAATTCTGATTTAATTTTTAATCTAAATACGTAAGAATAAAAAGAAATATTGCGTACAGTATAATTGATGGCTCAATTTCTTAGTATAGTATTTTTGAATCATTTTTATTTAATACCCAATTTGCAGATATAGATAATAATTTACCTCTCTCTTATATTATGATTAGAAAAATTAATGTAAAATTTTCGAATCGAAACAAAACATTGAAATAAAATAATATTTTTCATTCAAAAATTAAAGGAATGTATACTGGGATTATAAAAAAAGGACATTTTTTCTGATATTTTGATACCAAACTTGATATATACTCAGGAATTCTTCTCTACGACCATTACTTAGGTAACAGACCGGGAGACGCCTGCACAGACCATCACTATATTGAGTTGACGGCTAAAATTTAAGAATTCGACAGGTTGGTTGATTTTTGATGGCCGATTCTCTACACTAGGGATATAAGCCCGACGGGGAGTGCCCTCCGTGGGGGTCTTTCTAAGAGAACCTAACCCGTATTTACGCATGGAAATCCATGGCTCGAAGAAAACCATGAAAACTCCGAACGATTGGGGTAGTAACCAGCACCTCCCGTCTACCAGCATCGAGAGCAGAACCTCTCAGCCGCTGGTGGGGCAAGAATTAGACAGAAGTCGATTATCATATTAAAATGCAACAGGTTTGACAATTCATACGTTGGTGGAAACCAAAGTTGGGCAAACTCGTAATTCCAATTATCATCAATTTAATTACAATTTAATTGCGCGTAATTATATTTAAAATTACATGCCGTAAAAAATGCTTCCAGCGCTGTAGTCGGAACTGACCCCCCCCCCCCATTCCATTTTACATATATGCTGAATTTCTGAGTTTGAACGCATCTAACTATATTTAATTACGTGTAATTTACTTCTAATTTCAATGCGGATGATTGAGATTAAAAATTTCTCCAATTCTTGTGAATACAAGCGGCAGACCCGATTTCAGTTTTTCTGCAACCAAAGATATAAAAATAAGAACGACTGGGAGAACAAAAACACAATGTCTAGAAAACAGGGATTAAGTTTTTTCATAATTTAGTGTCGCCCCGATGAATATATATATATATATATATGTATATATATATATGTATATATAAATTGTACAAAACATATTTCAATTTTAAGACTTAAAGCACACACTTTTATTTTATATAAAATGACATCATTCGCATCCGCTTAAGAATTGCGCATTTACGATCCACTCTTAAACATCTATAGTAAAGCAGGCATAGGACGTCAATATCGCGAAATAATACACAAATGCAGCAAAAAGATTCCGTCATAAAAAAAAAAAAAACTCGACAAAAAAAAAAAGGCTGTCTAATGATTCGTAGACCTTCATTTGTTTATAACATTAACATAGATAGTCCTTAAAATTAAATATAGTTTAGTATAGTTAGTAGAGAAACGTAGGCTGTTCGGATAATTAAAAGTTCGGTTAATTTTTTTTAGAGAAATAGGCTGTTCGGATAATTGGAAGTTCGGTTAATTGGAGTTCCGATAATTGGCGCTCTACTGTACTTAAAATTAAATATAGTTTATAATAGCTCCATATTTTAACAGGAATCATTCGTTTATATTTTTCAAAATAGCAGGTATTTTAATTACATTTTCTTTCGGTTGTTATGAAAAAAAGGCAACAAAAATATATAATTAATTTTGTACAACTATTTTTCCTTTACTTTCTACAGAAATGGAGTGCTTTCGTTGCCAATATTAATAAAATGGCTCCAAAAACTACAAAAAAAAAAATATTTAAAAAATAAATGGAAATGAAGTTTTCAAACAAATTGCATTTAAAAATACTTTTTTTTCCCAATACGACGGTATAAAAAATTGAAAATGTGCGATGCTTAGAAATAAAAAAAAAATTGTTATAGAGTATTTAATCGTAGTGCTTTGTTTTACGGCTGGTTTCTGTAAGGTAACGTTATTTTTTGGAGAAGACACAAAATAAGCTGGGAGAAAGAAATAGCATACCGTACCGGGGGTTAATAAACCTACCAGTCAACCACAAAAATCAAGCTTGCAGGTGTTTTCCACCAAGACATGTCTTGACAGACTAGTTTCATTTTAATGTGCGAATCAAGCTTTAAGTAGTCCTGTAATTAAAGTCGTGAACTCGGTGAGGTGATGGTTTGTGGAGTATGCTCCCGGTTTATAAAAGTTGCAAATGTTTGGTAATGGTTGCAATATTTGTGTATGAACAAATCGGTTTAGTCGCTAAAACATTCAACATAAAAAGTGCTAAAACATTCAACTAATCAAAATCATTGTTTTAAAAACGCGATAGTAATAAAGAACGACGTTGAAACATTTTTTATTAATTTGTTTTGTGGAATTTGGAGACCAAATATTCTGAAATCTTTTTCGAAGTACTCAAGCTGCAACAGATTTGAGTTTTTAATGAACTGCTTTGTATAAAAGCTCTAAAAACAGTTGAAACATTTACTCCCTTACACTGAATGGCAACAAAAAAGGAAATGTCTACATAGGGTGTAAACGTTTGGAAATGTTTGAAATATTTGTGTTAACAAATCTCTTTGGTCGTTTTTATTAAAATGTGTTAAAAAATTCAACTAACCAAAATCATTGTTTGAAAAACGGGGTAGTTATAAAGAGCGACGTTGAAACATTTCTTATTTGCTGTGTGGAATTTGGGGAACGAATATTCTGAAATAGTCTTCGAAATACTCAAACTACAGCACTTTGAGCTTCTTTGTGTAAAATCTCTGAAAACAATTGAAATCCTCCCCCCTTATATTGAAATACAATATAAAATATAATTTTAGATAGAATAATTTATTATATAATCTTTAAAATCTTTTGCAGCACACGAATGAAAGTATATTTTACTCAAATGATTTAGAAAGATACTTTGTCACACTTAAGTTTCTTTTTTTATGTACTTCTTAAATCATTGTTTGAAAAACGTGGTAGTTATAAAGAGCGACGTTGTAACATTTTCTTATTTTCTGTGTGGAATTTGGGGAACAGATATTCTGAAATATTCTTCGGAATACTCAAACTACAGCACAATTGAACTTCTTCGTATAAAATCAGCGAAAACATTTGAAATAGCACCCCACCTTATATTGAAATGTAATATAAAAATAATTTTAAATAGAATAATTTATTATATAATCTTTAAAAGTTTTTGCAGCACACGAATGAAAGTATATTTTACTCAAATAATTTTGAAAAATATTTTGTCACATTTAAGTTTCTTTTTTTTTATGTAATTGTTAACACACTCCGCGTTGTCCGGGCTTGTGCTAATAACATAAAATATACGTAATATCAGTAGTGAAACGTCTTATATTTATAAACGAAAATCTTCCCAAAAGAACTTGCTGCTCGAGAGCCTTCGGCAGAATAAACATCCTAGGCTTTACAATTTTAAATGCAATTATATCCAAATGAACCTATAAATGGTACTCTTTCACTGTCTTTGGCAGTGTACACCAAGCATGTTACGGACGCTTTTGTCTAGTTTTGCAAAGGAGGCTCTAATTTGTAAGATTTTATATTTGAAACGAAAATATATCCAAATAAAAATAGAGTTGAGGGCCGCCAAACGTACTGTAGATTACAAAGATATTTTCTAAATAAATAAGTAAAATAATTAATGCTAATATACTGTGCTTCATTTTCAAATGTTATTTTCGGTTGTAAATAATTATAATTTCTTCAATTTCAAGATTGCATGTCTCACAGAATACTTAAAAGTCAAGCGTGACACTTACAAATTATAGGGATTACACTGTAAAAAAGAAACAATTTTTTCTTAATGTTGAAAAATATAATAAAATCACCAACGGTAGTATACAATAACTACTTTCGAATGCCCCACGATTTTGAAAATAGTTCTTTACCTTTAGAAACTTCTGAAACAGTTATAATTTTGAGATTTAAAGATATATATATATTTTTTTAAACAATGTTTTATTTTTCCGTAATATATTTTCGAAACCTTTTCAAGTAGCCTTTATAATGTATTAATGAGTTATATCAACAAGATCATAGATTTTTTTGTATGTTATCCATTCTCATTTAAACATGTTCATATTAAGAAACATGTTTTACAAACAAAAGTGGAAAACAATCAGCATTAATACTAGCATGAACATTCATGCTGTTTTGCTACTTTTATATATAAGTTCGGTTAAGAAGCTGAAAATCGTTACTTGAGAATCATCATAGAAACAAATATTCCATTTTCATAACAGTGATTGATACAGTATAAAAGTTACTCAAATACATTTTTGATAATCAGTGGCAGCAAAAGTAACTTCGGATATTATAAATTACTTCAAATATTTAATCTAAAAAATATACTGGCTTCTGTGATTTCTAAAGATAAAGAACAGCTTTTCGGAATCATGGGTAACTCGGAAGTGGTTATTGCATATTTTCATTATCTGCATTTATTTCCTACAGTGTATATGTAGCGATCGTTCCTTCGCAAATATTTTATTATTATTTCATTCTTTCGTTTCAGAATAGAGGCAGTTTGAAATGCGATTTTTTTGGAAATTTTGCTAATTACATCTTTTTATAGTGACTGCGAATGATTAAGAGAGGAAATATTTAATTGACTGTAAATTATACACCCAAAATGACGTGCAATGTCTCAAAGAAAAACTATAAAATAATCGACAATTAATGCATTGGGGTGAACCATGGCAGCAGTTACTTCACGTTGGATAGCCCTGGTTTATACATTGTAAAACTCCGTAGACATTTTGTTTTGAAGTAGAAATTAAATTTAAAAAATCAAAAAACCCGACTGCGTAAAAAGCGATCTAATTAATTATTACTCATCAATGTGAAACTATTTTTTTTATATTGCTTTCCTATTTTTCTTTTATTTACTTGTTTTGATGACATTTAATTGTGTTTAATTGTTAGTTCCTCTCTATAAACACTATTTAGACGAGACCTATAGATGCCTATGAAGATTAGAGTTACAGTAAAGCTAAAGACTTTACCTACATAACTTCTAGGTTGTGTAAATTTTAAACGGAGCTTCTGACTGTAAAACCGTCAATTAAACTTCATCTTCATTTTGAAAGACGTATCCGATGATACGCCACTCAATAGGGTGCGTAAAAATATTTTTTATTCTCTACCGCTATTAGGTAGCTTTCATTACAAAAAGCTACCTATTGCAGCCGTTCGGAGGAAACCGATTTCAAAAAACTTTTGGTATATTTTCATAGATCATGACCCCCAGACCCCGAAACCACCCTCCGTTCAAAATTGACATATATATATATATATATATATATATCTGACCTTTGTCACACTGTAACTCTCGTATTTATGAACCGATTTGGATGTAATTCGGTGTGTACATGGTACATACCAATGTCTCCACCGGGTTCGTTGGCCAGCTTCATCCGCCGTTTTGTTTCAAAATGGCGGCATTTAAAATTAAAAAAAGTCCTTCCGGCCAGTGCCGGGAGGAAGAGGTAGCTTTCATATTCCTTATTTTAAAAAAGGCAACTCATATTATTCAAACACACGAAGCTCAATTTAGTGGAAACCGAATATAGGAGATTCAATACTAATTTTTATCAATACTAAATCATTATGAATGAGAATTTCGCGAAATTTGTCAGCTTTATCCAAGCTGCTTTTATTTTAAGTAACTTATATTTGGCTGCCAAATTCGGCGATTTCTTAAAGTGCCTGCCATTTTAAGACAACATGGTGGATGAGGCTAACCAGTGAACTTGGTCGAGACCTTAGTAATTGCTGTGCACATGCTCACTCATATCGGAATCGGTTGATATATACAAGTGCTGTCGCAGGCAAAAAATCAGTTTTTTCAAAATGTCACCCATATTAGCAATTGAAACTGCTATATCTGAGCCATTTTTTAAGATAAAGACAAACAAAAAATTTCGCCGGAATCCTTATATCAAGGTCAAATACTTAAGAAAGAAACCTTTTTCAATTTCTAATTTTTTTTGCACCTCAATTTAAATATAATTTTTTTTTTTTTTTTAATGACCGCCATTTTGAAACAAGATGGCTGATGAAGCTGGCCAGCGAACTTGGTCGAGATATTGATATATACTATCCACATGCCTTCTTACATCGAAATAGGCGAATACGTGTGTTATCGCGTGGCAAATACAAGATCGTTTCAAAATGTTAGCAATGCTAGAAATTCAAAGTGCTATAATTCAACCATCATTTTTAAGAAATAAACAAAAGAACCAATTTTCAGAAACAAAAACTGCTCCCGAATCTTTGTATCAAGGCCAAACACATAAAAAAAATCTTTTTCATTTTCCAGTTTTTTAATACCTCATTTTAAATTTTAAATTTAATTTTTTTAATGGCAACCCTTTTGAAACAAGATGGCGAATGAAGCTGGCCAACGAACTCGGTCGAGACATTTGTATGTACTATGTACAGACTAAGTTACATCCAAATCGGTTCATAAATACGCCTGTTATCGCGTGACAAAAATCAGGTCGTTTTAAAATGTCAGCCACAATAGAAATTCGAAATGCTATAACTCAGCCATTTTTTTAGATATAGACGAAACAAAAACTGTTCCGGAATCTTTGAATTAAGGTCAAACACATACAAAAATAAATATTTTTCAATTTTCAATTTTTTGGTATCTCATTTTAAATTTTAATTTTTTAAATTTTTTTAAATGGCCGCCATTTTGAAACAAGATGGCGGATGAAGCTGGCCAACGAACTCGATCGAGATATTTGTATGTACTATGTACACACCAAGGCACATCCAAATCGGTTCATAAATACGCCTGTTATCACGTGACGAAATTCCGGACGTTTCAAAATGTCAGCCACGCTAGAAATTCAAAATGCTATAACTTAGCCACTTTTTAAGATATATACGAAACAAAAACTGCTCCCGAATCTTTTTATCAAGGTCAAACACACAAGAAGAAAATATTTTTTCAATTTTAAATTTTTTGGTACCACATTTCAAATTTAATTTTTTCTTAAAAATTTAAATGGCCGCCATTTTTAAACAAGATGGCGGATGAAGCTGGCCAACGAACTCGGTCGAGACATTGGTATATACTATGTATAAACGAAGTTACATCCAAATCGGTTCATAAATACGCCTTTTATCGCGTGACAAAATTCAGGACGTTTCAAAATGTCAGCGACGCTAGAAATTCAAAATGCTATAACTCAACCATTTTTTAAGATATAGACGAAACAAAAACTGCTCCGAAATCCTTGTTTAAAGGTAAAATACATAAAAAAAAATATTTTTCCATTTTCAATTTTTTGGTACCAATTTTCAAATTTTAAATTTTTAAAAATTTTTTAAATGGCCGCCATATTGAAACAAAATGGCGGATGAAGCTGGCCAACGAACTCGGTCGAGACATTGGTATGTACTATGTACATACCGAATTACATCCAAATCGGTTAAAAAATACGAGAGTTACAGTGTGACATAGGTCAGATATATATATATATATATATATATGGATATATATATATATATATATATATATATATATCAATTTTGAACGGAGGGTGGTTTCGGAGTCTGGGGGTCATGATCGATGAAAATATACCGAAATTTTTTGAAATCGCTTTCCTCCGAACGGCTGCAATAGGTAGCTTTTTGTAATGAAAGCTACCTAAAAAAAAATAAAATTTGAAATATGGTACCAAAAAATTGAAAATGGAAAAAAATATTTATTTTTTATGTGTTTGACCTTTATACAAAGATTCCGGAGCAGTTTTTGTTTCGTCTATATCTTAAAAAATGGCTGAGTTATAGCATTTTGAATTTCTAGCGTGGCTGACATTTTGAAACGTCCTGAAATTTGTCACGCGATAAAAGGCGCATTTATGAACCGATTTGGATGTAACTTCGTTTATACATAGTACATACCAATGTCTCGAACGAGTTCGTTGGCCAGCTTCATCCGCCATCTTGTTTAAAAATGGCGGCCATTTAAATTTTTAAGAAAAATTTAAATTTGAAATGTGGTACAAAAAAATTGAAAATTGAAAAAAAAATTCTTATGTGTTTGACCTTGATAAAAAACTCAGGAGCAGTTTTTGTTTTGTCTATATCTTAAAAAATGGCTGAGTTATAGCACTTTGAATTTCTAGCGTGGCTGACATTTTGAAACGTCCTGATATTTGTCACGTGATAACGGGCGTATTTATGAACCGATTTGGATGTACCTTGGTGTGTACATAGTACATACAAATATCTCGATCGAGTTCGTTGTCCAGCTTCATCCGCCATCTTGTTTCAAAATGGCGGCCATTTAAAAAATTTTAAAAATTAAAAAATTTAAAATCAAATACCAAAAAATTGGAAAATGAAAAAGTTTTTTTTCGTATGTGTTTAACCTTAATACAAAGATTCCAGAACAGTTTTTGTTTCGTCTATATCTAAAAAATGACTGAGTTATAGCATTTTGAATTTCTATTGTGGCTGACATTTTAAAACGACCTGATTTTTGTCACGCGATATCAGGCGTATTTATGTACCGATTTGGATGTAACTTAGTCTGTACATAGTACATACCAATGTCTCGACCGAGTTCGTTGGCCAGCTGCATTCGCCATCTTGCTTCAAAAGGTTGCCATTTAAAGAAAAAATAAATTTAAAATTTAAAATGAAGTATTAAAAAATTGGAAAATGAAAAAGTTTTTTTTTTATGTGTTTGGCCTTGATACAAAGATTTCGGAGCAGTTTTTGTTTCTAAAAATTTGTTCTTTTGTTTATATCTTAAAAAATGGTTGAATTATAGCACTTTGAATTTCTAGCATGGCTAACATTTTGAAAGAATCTTGTATTTATTAAAATAGCAATAAACGTTGGTTTACTGCTTTTTAATGATCTTGTATTTGTTGTCACGCGATAACACACGTATTCGCCTATTTCGATGTAAGAAGGCATGTGGATAGTATACATCAATATCTCGACCAAGTTCGCTGGCCAGCTTCATCAGTCATCTTGTTTCAAAATGGCGGGCATTAAATTAAAAAATATATATATATTTAAAGTGAGGTGCAAAAAAATTAGAAATTGAAAAAGGTTTCTTTCTTAAGTATTTGACCTTAATATAAGGATTCAGGAGCATTTTTTGTTTGTCTTTATCTTAAAAAATGGCTCAGATATAGCAATTTCAATATCTAATGTGGGTGACATTTTGAAAAATCTGATTTTTTGCCTGCGAAAGCACTCGTATATATCAATCGATTCCGATGTGAGTGAGCATGTGCACATCAATTGCTAAGGTCTCGACCAAGTTCACTGGTTAGCCTCATCCACCATGTTGTCATAAAATGGCAGGCGCTTTAAAAAATCGCCGAATTTCGTAGCCAAATATAAATTACTTTAAATAAAAGCAGCTTGGATAAAGCTGACTAATTTCGCGAAATTCTCATTCATAATGATTTAGTATTGATAAAAATTAGTATTGAATCTCCTGTATTCGGTTTCAACTAAATTGAGCCTCGTGTGTTTGAATAATATAAGATGGCTTTTTTAAAATAAGGAATATGAATGCTACCTCTTCCTCCCGGCACTGGCCGGAAGGACTTTTTGTATTTTACGGTCACTATTTTGAATTTAAAATAACAAAACGTAGCCTATAACCATCGGACAGTTATGACGAAATAATAGACATTTCATTCATTAAAATCCATCCAGCCGTTGGGATGTTTCGAGGGTATAAAGAAATCAACATACCCAGATACGCGGAAACACATAACCCTTATTGGCAGTCAGGTAAAAAGCAATTTTATTTTCAATTCGAATATCAACTGATTATAAAAACAATACCACTTTTGTTACTTTCTTCGCTATAAACGTATAAATTATTTTGGTTCAACAGCCTCTTTCGTTTACCTTGTAAACATTCAAACATAACTCCTAATTAAGATGAAAAATTATTCCTAAAAATCAATTAAATTACTTCGAAAATATAAAACTCAATGTGGAAATTAAAACGAAAATTTCTCTGTTTTACTGGGTTATAAAAAAAAATGTTAATTCCAAGTAATTTAAAAAGTCTTTCTGAAAAGACAGTATTAATTTTTTTTTTGGCTAATTCATGAAAAATATGAATTATATCTCTTTAAGATTTGACAGTTAAAATCTTACTTCTACAATATGACAAAAATACTTTCTTAAAATCGAAATATGTCTATTTCATAAATTAAACTTCGATGATTTTGTATAAATTTCTAATGATGTATTTATTTATTTATTTAATTTTGTCGGGATAGATTACAAGTCATCCGCGCAGCATCGTTTTAGCTGTTTATGACGGGGATATTGATTACATTCACTACATACTATATTTTAATTTTACAGACACATAATTAAAAGTTTTTGTATTGCTTTCTTATTAAAAATTTGATATCTAAAATTATATCTATTGTACTGTGAGCGTACTAATTCCGATTTATAGTTTAAATGATTTATATGTGAAATTTAACTTTCTTCATTTTTTTTTTTTTTTTTTTTTTTTTTTTTTTTTTTTAAGGAATTTCCTGGATTTGATGGAGATAATTTGAATAAAAAAGAACAAAGTTATTCTGTTTTTACTTTTATGTTTGGAGAACAATGCATTTAGTGTCAATTATTTATTTATTAATATATGTTTAGCACAAGACGTACTCCACCCATGTGCATTTCAAATATTTACACAATATTATACATAATATTACTTCAAATATTTATAGGCATGTTTACCAGTATAATGTCGTTTTTAGTAAAAATAATGAATTTACTTAGTTTTAACACCCGAGAAAAATTACCGGCCATTAAGTTAAAACATTATAAATGTTTTCGATTAACAAACTATTATTTTATATAGAATTACAAATGGTAACTTTACTTTGTATTACAATAAAAAAGGGATTTAACTATTGGCAATTTATAATAAACATATATATATTCACAAAAAAATTAAATTCATCATTTAGCTATTCGAAAGCAATGTGTATTTTTAAATTTTAATTTATATAAAATATAAATTTGTAAAGATATATTTTCATTATTACCTTTAGAAACACATATTACTTGAAATACATGTTTATTGTTTTTTCCCAAACAACAAAATTTAATACATTTTATAAAAATCTAGCAAAGGGAAAGAACATTTATTACGCTAACCGATCAGCATAAATTTCTCGAATGTGAAAACGAACCCTTCAATGCAAATTAATTGTAAGTATTTCCAGAGAGAATATTAGATAATTATTCATTTGTATATATCAGCAGAGTTTCATTTCTGTTTTTTTTTTATATTACGGAAATGTTAATAATTGATTTATGGCGAAATGTTTTGAAGCGATAGGATTTGAATATGGGAAATGGAGCATAGTTTTTTTTTTTTCTCCTGTTTTCTCTGCTAAATAAAGTGGGTAAACTTTCATAATGAATTCATAACACTTTGTTAGCTGAAAATTGTATTCTGAATCATTCGAGAGTATTATATGAAACAGAATAAATAATTTCAATTAATTTCTTATAAAAATATGATAAGATTTATATTTTTGTTTATATAAAAACGGTATTATAATGAAGAATTCAACTTCGGGGATTTTGAAAATTGATTTTTCTCCTTATTATTAATATTAGATGAAAATTTTGCATTTATATTAATGCATACAAATATAAGCTTTTTTGTAATTTTGATTCCCTCTTTACTAGTTCTTGGTTCCGTATTTCATGTTATATTTTAAGCCAATTTATACAAGTAAGCTTTGCGGATATCTTCTTTTGTGGAAACATTAATAGTTCCATGGGGCAAGTTTTTGTACGCTTTGAGTAATGTAATTCATTCCAAGGGTTTTACAGTGATATCAATTTAAAAATCTCGTGATTAGCAGGATATCGTCGGTTTGCAAATGTTTGTTTATGTAACTGTAGTAATAGAAGATATCTGGAGAAAAATATCGTTTATAAAGATACTTATTATTTAGGTACCACTTATTAAGTACCAGTCGTATAAAGGTACCACTTATTATTTTTGTAAAATTCCTCTGTAGGATTGTGGAATGTGGTTTGCATTTACATGCAGATACACTATGCATTTAAAAACTTTAAAAGACCGATCTTAAATTGCTTTTAGTATTACACACAGAAGTTTTTTCTGTTATTCTTTGAGAAAATATACCAAGATATGTGAATTGTAAGAAATAAAAGAAATTAAAACACAATCAAAAATTTTCAAATGCGCAAAATGCATTATGTTTTTAAACAATTTCTTCAAGTATGCTTTGGGGAGATAATCTTTTGTGAAATTATTTATAGTTCCATGGCGCAAGTTTTTATATACTTTCAGCAATGTATATCAGTTCAAAGTTTTTAAAGTAACATCAATTTAAAATTCGCACGATACGCGCATTATCTTCGTTTTTTCAAATTCTTGTTATATAAATATATAGAAAATAGCCTTTATAAGGGTAATTTTCTAAATTCCCATTTCACTATTTTTAGCAAATTCCCCGTTAGGATTGTGGAATGTGATTTGCACTTTCTTGCAGGCACACAATGTTTTTAAAAATTTCAAAAGATCGATCTTAAATTGCTTTTCGTGGTACCAACCAAAGTTTTTTTCCTTCTATTCTTTGGAAAAATGTACCAAGATACGTGAATTGTAAGAACTAAAATATCTTCTTAAAACACCATCTAAAAATTTCAAAAGTCATTGTTCTTTTAACCAATTTCTGCAACTATGCATAGGGGATATAAGCTTTTGTGAAAATATTTTTAGTCCCATGGCGCAAGATTTTATATACTTTCAGCCATGTATATATGTCAGCAACCTCCAAAGTTTTTATATTAATATCAGTTAAAAATTATCATAATATGCGCAGTATCGTTGTTCTGAAAAGACTTGATTATGAGGGAGAAGAATTAGAAGACATATAGAGAAAAATATCGTTTATAAAAGTAAATTTTCTGAATTCCCAATTAATCATATTTAGCAAATTCCGCGTTAGGATCTTGGAATGTGGTTTGCATTTTCATGGAGATGCACAATGCTTTTTAAATACTTAAATGTTCGATCTTAAATTGCTTTTCGTACTACCAACAAAAGTTTTTTTCTGCTATTCTTTGAAAAAACGTACTAAGATACATGAATTATAAGGACTAAAATATTTTAAGACGCCATCAAACAATTTCAAAACGCAAAATGCATTATGTTTTTAACCAATTTCTGCATGTATGCTTTGGGGAGATGCTTTTGAGAAAACTGTTATAGTTCAATGGCGCCAGTTTTTCAGCAATGCACATCAGTTCAAAGGTTTTATATCGATATCAGTTTAAAATTCTCATCATACGTGCAATATCGTTATTTTGCTTTTTGTACTACCAACCATAGTTTTTTTCTGATAGTCTTTGGAAAAAAGTACCAAGATTGTAAGAACTGTGATTGTGTAAGACTGTGAGTTGTAAGAACTAAAAATTCTTCGTAAAATACCATAAAAATTTTTCAAATGCGCAAAATGAATTTTTGCGCATGCAAGTTTTGCGCATTTGAATTTTTTTTGCTGGTGATTTACGAAGATCTTTTAGTTCTTACTATTTTACGCTAGATTCGCTTATATTCCTTTAATTCGTGAACTGATTTGTTTTCACTTATATTCCTTTAATACGTGAACTGATTAGCTTACACCTATATTCCTTTAATGCGTGAACTGATTTGTTCTACGGTATTAATCTAATACGATGCAATTTTTGGATGTCGAAAAACACGTCAATTTAATCTTCAATACAAATAAATCTGTTCGTTATTTTTAGAGTTATTATTAGCCCCCGATTTGCTATTTCTTTCGGGCAACACTAAAATATACGTCACTAAAATATAACTTTACGTTACATAAGCCCGTCATAAAACGAAGCAAATATATAATTATAGGGTTAAATACTAATAAACCGCACTATATTTTTTAAAAACTCGCTCATTTTTAAATTTTACACCTTCGTATAGGGGAAAATGTACTTTTAATTGCAATTATTTTAAAACTGCAACTGTTTTCATTTTTGAGATACTAATTTTTTTATGGTTTTAATGACATTTCTGCGATACTGCCACTAAACACTCCATTTCTGTAGAAAGTAAAGAGAAAATAGATGGAAAATAGTAGATTACTATATCTTTTTATATAATAACTATAAAAAATTGTAAATAAATACGTACTATTTTGAAAAAACATAAATGAATGATTTCAAATAATACATGGAATATTTTTTGTCAAGTTAACGACATGGCTTTCTTTTGGGTTTGTGTATTGTTCCGCGATAGTGACGTCATATGCCTACTTTTCTATAAATGTTGTTTAATGCTGAATAGTAAATGTGGAATTCCTCAGCGGATGCAAATGACGCATTTTTATATAAAATAAAAACGCGTATTTTAAGTCTTAAAACTGAAATAAGATTTGCACCATTTTTACACCAGTGACTACGAAATGCTTCAGAGGTGGAAATGCTTCACTTCTGTAAATAACGCAATTGAAATTGCACATTGATAAAATGCAAAGTTTTGTAAATATTTATACGGTCTTAGTACACGGGCAGTGACATTTAGGTTCATAGAACATTTGTTTGAGAGTTAGACTAACCAATATAAGATGCACTTTTTATTGTAACTAATTTTGTATGTTCATTGTAAATTTTTGAAACAGTTCCTTCTTAAACATTTCCTTTCGTCGAAATTTGACGGCTTCTACCTCGTAATAGAAATAATACATTTTTTCGTCATCAGGGGCGACAATAAATTCTGAAAAAGCAGAATTCCCGTTTCTTGCTTGTGTTTTTATCTTTTTTTTTTTTTTTTTTTTTTTTTTTTTTTTTTTTTTTTTTTTTTTTTTTTAATAAGTGAAAGGCATGTATTTTAAATGCTTGTGTTTTAAATTAAAGTTATGTATTTGAAATGAAAGGAGTGAAAGTATTATACTTTAAATGAAATTAATGCAATTAAATGTTTTTTTTGTTATTATTATTATTATTACAAATTGTTATTATTATTGTTATTATAATTATTATTATTATATGTACAAAATTTGAGAGGATGTAGATAACTAAATCAGACATATTTTGTAAAGAAACTAAATATCGCAATCTTTGTATCCAGTCAACAATACAGAGTACCTCGCTTATATCGGATTTTTTTTACATAAATGTACAATAACGAAGGTCAGAATTCAATTGAAGATTTAAAATGTATAAAACTATATCTTGTTTCCGAGATAATGTGTAAATACCATAATAATAGTTTCGATTGTATATTATTATATATTCTCCTTTTCAGGTGATTTGTTGCAGATAGTAGTTAAGATTATATCATGGACAAAAATATAATCCGCTAAGGGGGAAAATAGTATGTTTTACTAATTATATAGAAGTAGAAAGTTCTATTTCTATACTGTTTGGCATATCCAGATAATGATATCTTTAGTGCGAGTAACACGTCTCAACGCCGATA
Source organism: Maratus speciosus (assembly GCA_963932465.1). Classification (NCBI taxonomy): domain Eukaryota; kingdom Metazoa; phylum Arthropoda; class Arachnida; order Araneae; family Salticidae; genus Maratus; species Maratus speciosus. Next base: position 534,995,069 of record OZ010786.1, on the reverse strand, counting down.
ACTGATATATGCATTTCGCTGCAATTTAAACATTACTTAAAACAATTTAATTGTACATATATGATCACATATATAATACAGTTTTAAAATATTGAGAAATGATTTATACTCTCAAAGACAGTATCCATATACGTAACTATGCTTTTTTTTTACATCATGTTGAAAAATCGTCTATTTTTTATATTTTTAAAAAAATTGCTAAGAAAGCAACTTTACAATTTTACACTTTTACTGGGCAGTCAAGGATTTCGAAAATTCTTTTATCACTTTTTTTATTAAACGTATAAACAACAATTTTTTTCTTAAATGGTGAATAAACCATGTACTTTTGAGTGAAAAAATATATTGCCACTCTATTTTTTTTACAAAAAAAAGTAATGTTGTTTTGTGTTTTTCCACCGCTTAAGGTTTGCACGTGGATTCTTAAATTGCACTGCATATGTATATTCCAATGCAATGCCAGTGCTTAAAATATTTGCACTCGATATTGAATTTTATTTATGCAAAGATTTATTATTCATAGTTTGGATAGACGTGTTTCTTAAAAAATATATATATAAGTTATTCTTTTTCAGTAGAAGTTTTGTTAGGTTTTTATAAGTGTAGGTGAAACTAAATAAATAATTGTCTTCAAACTCTAAATCATTTAATAAAATAAGTTTTACCTTAAGGAATTTTTGCTTTTTATATAGATTTACGTTTTACATTAAATTTTCATCTTGTAATATTATGTAACACTCGTTCTTCTATGATTTTTAATAAGTTTGATTCAAGCTGCTACAATTCAAACAAAACATTAGTTGTTAGTAAACTTCTGACTATAAATCAAGCAAAGGTAAAAGAAACTTAAACAGAAGTGTTAATTTTTTATATCGATACTAGTATTAAAAAGAAGTAATGTTTGTTTGCTTGCGTGTAGAGGGTACTCTGTGGAACTGCTGAACAAATTTTAAAAGAAATGGTAACAGAATTGATTGTAATAGTCCCTGTTGCAAGAGACGCTGAATTTTATGCCATTACCACAATTCCCAGAGAGTTGCAAGAGCAAAAAATGTTCTTAAAATACGATTTTTTTGTTACGGAAGGGCTTAGAAACTCGAAATTTGACATTGTAGTAGCTTATAAGATGTACATACTGTCTAAGAACAGGTTCTAATAAAATCGAAATTTAAAGAGGTGAAACGCGTTCTTAAAACGTTCTAAATTACGATTTCTATGGAATTGTTAAAGATAAAAACGTGGAATGTGGCAGATACTTATAAGATGCAAATTCTCCCTAAAAACGGTTTCGAAAATATTCCACATTCCCTCCGACTGTCTTGGAAAAGGGCAAAATTGTAATGTTGTTTTCTCTTAATTTTGTTTTAAATGCTAAAAAAATGATTCTTTGAACATTTTATAAAAAAAAAAAAAATAAAGAATATGAATGCAATCCTTGGAAGTATTAATCATTGTTCAATGTATTAAAAATACATTAAATCAGTAGAATTATATTACTTTAAATATTGCTTGTATTGCAGTGAAACCTGGAGCTTAGGGACACGGGCTTGTCAATAAAATACAGAAATCTTCAAAAAAGTTCTAAAATTTTTCTAAATTACGATGTATGGGGGAAATATTAAACCTATTCCAAAGTAGTGATTGTAAATTAATGGTGATACTCCCTGCTCGAACAAAGACTATATTTTATGTCGTTTCTACTATTAATAGGGACTTTCAAGAGCAAATAAATTCTAAAAATGCGATTTTTCTAATACTGATAAGACTAGACAATAGTAATTTTTCATGGTAGTTATTTGTAAGAAGTTAATGCTCTCTATGAAAATTTCTAAAGAATTCTAAGTTTAAAAGATGTGAAAATGCTTGAAAAGCGTTCAGAATTACAGTTGCTATGACATTGTTAAAGATAGAAACATGAAATTTGTTATGGTAAATATATCTAAAATATAAATTCTCTGTAAAAACCGTTTCCAAAAAAAAAAAAATATTAAAAAAGTTGAAATGAGAGAAAATCGTTCTAAAAAGGTTCCAAATTACAATATCTATGAAATCTCAGATAATAATGAACCAATTTTAAAAGTAATGGTTTCAAATTATTGATGACAGTTTCTGCTCCAACATAGACTATATTTTAATTCGGCACCACTATCACAAGGAAAAACTGTTCTAAAATTGTGAATTCTGCGATAGTGCAGAAGCTGGATACAACGTTCTAAATGCATTTTCTATGCAATTATCAAAGATAGGAACTTAAATTTTGGCATAGTAAATACTTATAAGATATAAATGCATTGTAAAAAGTGTTTCTAAGCAATTTCAAATGTAAGAGGGTGAAATGACTGAAAATCTTTCTAAACATGTTCTAAATTACGATTTCAGTGAAATCTGAGGAAATAGCAAACAAAGTTCTTAAAAACTAGTTTCAAAATGATGGTGTTCCTGATAACAAATCGTCTAGAAAGTTCACATTTTGAAGATATTTACTTATAAGATGTAAGCGCTCTCTTGGAACCTTCGCGAAAAAATTGAATTTTAAAAGGGATGAAATATAATGAAATGATTCTAAAAACATTCTAAATAACGATTTTTATGCATTTGTTAAAGAAGAAACTTTAAATTTATCGTGGTATAGAAGTATAAAATATAAATTACCTCTAAAACAGCTTCTAAAAACATTCAAAATTTAAAAGTGTGTAATGAGCTAAATTCGTTCTAAAAATATTCTATTTTGGATTTATATAGAATCTAAGGAAATATCAAAACGATTTCAAAATAATGATGTCAAATTAAGGGGGCAGTCCTTGCTAGAACACATATTATATTTTATATGTATGCCTCTACGATCAGGCGGTTGTAGGAGCAAGAGAATCTAAAAATGCGATTTTTATGATACTAAAGTGGCTAGAAACTTGACATTTGCCATGGTAGTTATTAGTTATAAGATGTAAATACTCTATAAAAACAACAGAAAAAAAATCAAAATTTAAAACGGTGAAATGAGCAAAAAGAGTTCTACATATGCTCTAAATTGCGAATTCTATGGAATTGATAATAATAAAACTTGGAATTTAGTATTGTAGTTATAATAAGATGCAAATGCTTTCTAAGAATAGTCGAAAAAATATTCTATGAATATACTATTTGATTTCTACGGAATATCAGGAAATAATAAACTGATTTCAAGAATAATGTTAAACCTATTCATGTTAACAGTCGCTGTTCTGACAAAGACTATATTTTATGCTTGTGCCACTACCACCAGGAGAGGGGGGTGATAGACAGTTTGACTATAAACTTTTAATAAGACTTGAAGGTTAATTTTAAGAAGTAAATGCTTGCTAAGAACAGTTTCTAAAAAAATGAAACCTGAAATGAGCGTAAAAGCTTCAAAACATATTTCAAATTTTCACTTATTTAGAATTAGTTATAGTTCCTCGCATTAATTTGTTTCATTTTCGCCTAATGAAGTCTAATTATGAAGTTTAGTAAAACTGTGACTTATTTAGTAATTTTTGAATTATCCGTAGCAGTGTACGTTATTCTAATAAATAAGAGCACAAAACACCACTTGCCCTCTTTTCAATAATTAAATGAGCAAAGCCGCGGGTTTTGCTATTATATAAATATTTTAAGTGAAAATGAATCATATAAATAGGAAAGCATTAATTAAACATGCTCCATGTAATTGAGGAAAAGAAAAAAATACGAAACATAAAACTAATATATAATTTAATAAATTTGCTTATTTTGCATTTATTAAAAGATATATTTTAATGCCCTGAATTGTGAATAAATTACGCCAATTACTTATTTATATGCTTTCATAAAATATAAAGACACGACACATGCTACGATGAATTTATACGTATACATTTAAAACTAATGTCTGTAATGCTCCTCGGATTTTTGTTTCTTTGTGAAAGATAAAATATACATATAATATCAGGTTGTAACAAAAATTTCCCGTCACAGCTAATACGGTCTATGTAAACAGTTCGCGTTCACGTATGTGCTCATATTTTGTCAAACGATTTTTGGCATTTGAAAGAAAGAGACTTGCTTCGTAACACTGTGTTGTAAAATTTGTAAACAAAATATCGTTATCATTAAGTACAGGGTGTCTGAAATGGAACTATCACGCTATCAGATTAGAACCGCCATTTACTTCCAGTTCTGTTGCAAAAAGTTAGCTACAGAATGTCACCGAATAAAGTGTACAGCTTTAGGTACAAGTGTTGTAACATATGACACTGTGAAGGTTTGGCGGTATGGTTGTGATATATAAAATTACAGTTAATTATATATAGTATAATTAGTATTATGTAATGGTAATTTGGCGGAAAACTTTCGTTACAACCTAATATAATGTTTTTATGTATTTATTAATTATACAACTAAAAATAATATTTAATTTATTAAATTGTGCGTAAAATATATGAATATTTAATAAATATAATTTTATAAAGTAGCAAAATGAGATGCATGAATAATTTATACATTTATTATTAAACCTCATTTCATAAATCCTTCCGAATTGAAAATGAAGTATAAAACAAATATATAATACAACGCTTTTTGTTTGTATCTTGTTTATATAATTAAAAATAATATTTTAATTCATTAAATTGTGCATGGAATGTAACAAGGAGTTAAAATTATACTTTTATAAAATATTAAGGGCAGAGGCATGTAGCTCCGAATAACTTATTCATTAACATCGACATTAAAGATAATTTATTCTAGAAAATCTATAACTCATCGTATAATACTCTCTAGAATTTAGAAAAGTCCTTTCTTTAAGATAATATACACTGCTTTCATGACGTAAATATCTTATAAGAATCTTTTGTAATAAGTCTCAGAACTGCAATGTGCGTAAATAATACTTTTAGAAAATTAATTATGGTAGTCAAAATCCAGAAGTTACAATCTAAGCCGAACTAAGAACACCAATTGTTAAACAAGACTGTTCTTTGTCAAGATATCCGATGGTTGAATAAATATTTAATTATGCAGCACTTATTAATAGCTTATATATTATAACATTTCCTTTAAAAAGAATATTTTTTTAGCTACGTTATTTCAAATTTATAAATAGATTGATTCGGGTAAAATACAAAGTCAAACGTCTTCAAAACATTATAAAGTTTCATGAGTGATAGCAGAAAAGTTAGGTAAATTTTCCATAAAATTCGGATATTTAATTTCTGTTGCTGCTTAATTAATAAATTAAATAAAATATTTTTTGATTAAATAATTTTTCGTACTTCATTTTAAAAAGAAATAAATTTGTAACAAAAAAATATTTTGTTTTAAAATGTTCAAAGAGAATAGAAACTTATAAGTGAGCACTTTTCATTAATTACATTTACTAATTTTAATATAAACCATTACGGAATTTAATGTATATAGCTACAGCATTTGTCGAGATAATATTACTTCAAATCGCATGTTTGATATAACTTTATAATCTATATGTTTTCATAAAAATTGTTACCGCAGGATTGCCAAACGGTTTGTCTTTTAAATACCAGTATTTTTTAATAAAATATGTGTTTGTAAAACATTTCCATCAGAAATAATCTTCGAGGTACACTTTTAAGAAATATGCATATAAAAGTTTAAAAAGAATATTCTGGTGTGAGTAGTACACAAAAAAGGACAATTTCTAAGCCTTGTAATTGAATTATTGTCTGAATTATTACATTAACTGTTTACATACGAAATGCATTTCTAAAAATATCTCCATAATTTAAAAAAATATATATCAATTCCCTATTATTTTTCGCCTTTAGCACTTATGCATCTACGTCTTTCCCGAACAGCTAAACATAATTGGGTCTAAATCAGAATTAAAACAAGAAAGAAGAGTCATTAGTCAAGCACAGATTATGAAACAGTTATCGACACTTCCCGAATTATTTAACAAAAGATCTCTGATTAATAAAGTAAGAAAAACCTAATTAAAGTTTATAGATAATGTTTACCACGTTTGAAAACCAGTTTTTTGCAATGATCTTCCATAACCATAAATGTAGTCCAATGCTTTTGTATAACTTCGTATTTAATCCACAGAATTGTATATATTCTACAAATTCTAAAGCTTAGTTCCCTAAGAAAATGCATAATAGGTCGAGAATTCACCTTCAAGAATTTCTACAAATATACGAAACATGCTTTAATTCTTTTGTACGGTCCTGTATATTAACAACAGCTTTTTATAATCGCCACATATCAAGCAAAAATTTAATTCAGTCTAAAACATGGTTAAAACAAGCGAAATCACAGTTCCAGACATTATCATCCCTACGAGGCTATCTATCCTGTGCTTTGTGTGGCACTGTGTATGATTATATATATATTATTCAAATTTCTCTTAATATACTAAATGAAGTTCAATTTGAAATGGCGCAATTTACCGAAAATCCGCCTTTAAGCTATTCATTGTGATAGTCCGCAATACCTACGAAATGTTTTGTGTAGCCCTGTATATATGATTTCTGGCATTTATACACTATACATAATACGCAAATGTTTAGTTCAACTTAAGCAGACATACCATAAATAAAACAACACTTCCACAAATTATCGCTAAAAGACAGTACTTCAGATATGATACTGTATTCGAATCTTTTGCGTATCTCTTTAAATGGACACTAATTGCTGTACACATCACGTTATATAGCAAGCATTTTGAGTAAACCTCAGTAATGTATATGGATTTTATTATATTTTAAATAGTGTAACATAACTAAAATAAGCTATAAAACGTTTTCTCAGTAGACCACTATGTAACGGAATTCATTTGCGTGCAATGTTTGCCTAACTTTGATGTGGTCTAACATCATTAAAATGAATTTTAAGCGATTTTTTCCCATTGCCCGTAATGTAACGAATGAAGGTAAACGAACTGTACGAGCTACATCATTTTCTAGCGATCAGGGTATAGTAAAATTCTATAGCACACAAAAATTTTAGTGTAATTCTAGTATATTGAGGAGGATTGAACTCGGATAGTCAGACGGACAGACGGACGGAAATCATAAACTCTTGTCAACTAAGTTGGAAAGTGATAAACAGTTATTTAGTATCAGGCATTTAATAAACTAAAAAAGAAAATTAATATTAAAAAATAAAATAAATATAAGTAGATGTTTCAAGTTTAAAGCTCCTCATCCATGTAAATTTCAATCGAAAAATAAATCTTTTGTTTATGCATGTTAACATTCAAAACATCCTTTTGAAATACAAAATACCAATTCAGTCATAATAAAGGTCGCAATAGTTATAGTACTTTTATAACGTAAATACTCGCATAGAACAGTTTTAAAAAATCGAAATTTAAAAGTGTTAAATGGGCGGAAAATGTTCTAAATAACAATTTCTATTCAATTAATACTGAATAAAAATTGAAATTTGACATGCCTTAAACTTTTATAACGTAAATACTCGCATAGAACGGTTTAAAAAAATCTAAATACAAAAGTGTTAAATGCGCGGAAAGCGTTCTAAAAACATTCTAACTAAAAATTCTATTCAATTAATGATGGGCAATTGAAATACTTTTGCATATTGGTTGCTACTTTTAAAACGCAAATGCACACTCAGAAGGCTTTTTTCCTTAATTCGAATTTTAAAAGGGTGAAATGTGCGAAAAGCATTCTAAAAACGTTCTAAATTACAATTAACTTCTTAAGGATAGAAACTCGAAATTTGACCATGTTGCAACATTTAAGACGCAAATAAACACAGAGAAAAGTTTTTATTTTATTTTATTTTATTTTATTCAAAATGGTGCAGGAGTAAATATAATATCTAAACTTACTATTTTTGGGATAGTGAAGGACTAGAAACTAAGAAAGGTTTGTAATGAAATTCGCAGTTTAAATGGGTAAAATGAGTAAAAAACTCTAAATTACGATTTATATGGAATTTTAAATAATATTTGTTAATAAATAAATTCCACATTCATTTCAAGGACACGCCAATAAAACTTGGCATATTTTAAAAGCTACGCATTTAAAGCCAAGGGTTTTGCTAGCTTTATTTCTTTTATAAAATAGAAATATTAAAAATATTGGCCCATAACAAGAAAATTCCTTTAATTAAAAAAAAAAAAAAAAAAGACTCACTGTATTTTTTTTCAATAAATCCTCAACATTTTGAAGTTAACAAAGCTGATTTCCTTCTCGATGAAAGAATTTGAATAAACTATCGGATACAAATTTGCATTCATACATCTGTAATAATATGGCGACTTATAAAACGCTATATAATAGACATTTAAATAATTTCTCACAAAGCTAAGATGTACTTACATTTAATAAAATTCAGCCAGGTCATGTAATACATAAAATAAAATAAATAACAGTATATTTTCACTCAAGTCCAAGTTATCCATTTTTTACAGTTTTAAACTGGTACCCATGTTTCCTGGATTGAAATACTAAAGGAAAATATAGCACCCACTTATTAATGGTACCTTGTCGTAAGAGAATCTTTGGTTTAAAAAATAAGATTATTAACTATTTCAAATATATATATATATATTAATATCTACATGCATACAGGTTTTTGCTGAATTTGAACAACAAATTCAGAGGCGTAACAGTAGGCCTTGAGCGAACGAATAATTTCCGAAGAACATGGGGTCCCAAACTACGTATTTAATCGAAAATACAGGATGTTCTACCTTAACTCAATTCGGGTTGACGGTAATAACTTTAAGAAAACTGAAGTATATTATAATAAACATTTTAATAGAAAATTTCCTCTTTGTTGTAAATGTGATAATATCAAACCGCAGTGTAAGAAGTTTCCATCATACGCGTCAACAGTAAGTATTTGACTCTTCAAATTTTGGACTGCGATTACCAGTTCATACGGTTTATTCGATTGCTTGAGAATACTTTTTTTCCAGAACTTTTCGTAATGTTATAACATTTCACACAAAACAAGGTACACATCGTTGCATTTTCATTGCGATGTTTTTATTTTCTTAAACTTATTACCTCCAACCAATGCTAATTTAGAATGGATCATTCTGTATTTTTGGCTAAATAATTAGTTTACGACAGCATGTTCTATGGCAATTTTCCCTGCTATAGAGTAGGTGGGGGTAAAGATACGCACGGAGCATATATACGCATCGTCTGATTTAATATGAAGAAACATTTCTACAATCATGACCGCTAGATGATAGTTTGGTCTTAAGTGTAGTAGTTGTGTGTTCAAACCTTGTGAAAAAAGTATCACTCCGCGCGAAGAAAATGAGGTAAGTTTAAAATTATGCATTTTGATCTAATATTTTTAAAATTTCACTTTATTTTTTACCTGACAATACTTCGAAGTTTTACAAATCTAAAAATTCAGTGAAGAACGGAAGCCCTATAGCTTCTAAATTCCGTATAGTTTATCGCGATCGCATTTGGTTAAACTTGTCAGTTGCCGGTTAAGTAAAATACTGTAGAATGGGGTAAAAGTACGCATCCGTCTTGGGGCAAAGATAAGCATAAGTTTAAAATTCGGGCTTTGTCCTATCGTTTTAGCAAGATGCAAAGCTTTCTATAATTACGTTGTGGAAAGTTTTATTTTTATATTCTATAAAATATAATAGATACTTAACTAATATAAGCTAGTTAACTACTATTTCCTTTTTCTAGTTAATTTTTCTCAATATGGAACGTAGGTATCTACCTACCTACTTTTAAAAGTCAATATTCTTGTTTCATAAAACGATTTTAAGTCTTAGCCCTTACGCTCCTATAATCAGTTTTCATAGTTTAACTTGTAATTTTCGATTTAACTATTGATGTTAGTTTAATTTTGAATCATTTGGAAACATAGTAGTATCGCTGAAGACTTCTAAATGAGGATAATGTTTATTATAGGCCTTTTCATAAAGTTTAGCGCAAAAACAATATCTTAAAAGTCAACCAATACTTTTATTCATTCAACGATCAAGGGTCTTTGGGACCGCTCAGAGTATTTATGCAACAATTTTTGTCACAGTAGTTAGAGGTTAACTGCTATTTACGATCTCACATACCGCTGTTTTTTTCATGGTTTAACTTACAATTTTCAGTTTAACTATAAATACTAGTGAAATTTACTAATGCTTTTGCATAACTCTTTCGTTTTATTGGAAATGGGGCAAAAACATGCACTGCGTGTCTTTGCCGAACCACTGCGTACTATTACCCCAACCGATGGGGCAAAGATACGTAGAGCAATGTTTTTTTTTTTTTTAATGTAATTTTTCACAGGACAGATGTGGGACAGAATGTCGGTTGATGGTGTCACTTGAATAAGGTTTTAATCTAACATTTTAATCACTCATTACATAAGTTTAAACCAATGTGTGAGTTAAAAATCAAAATGTATGGAAAGTGCGTATCTTTACCCCACCTACTCTATATCCCTGCTATCTCTCCTCTTAATTTCTCTGTCGAATTCGGAAATACTCTGCATATATATATATATATATATATATATATATATATATATATATATATATATATATATATATATATATATATATATATATATATGTATATATATATATATGTATATATATATATGTATATATATATATGTATATATATATATGTATATATATATATATATATATATATATATATATATATATGTATATGTATATATGTATATGTATATATATATATATATATATATATATATATGTGGATTTATTCTAAAATATTAATCGGTATGGTGTTTATTATTTCCTTTTATATCCTATAAATATTTAAATAGGTTTTATTGTTTTTTCCAATTCATATTATTTGTTTCTATTCTGTTTTCATTTTTAATCAATTCACTTGATTTTAATGGTTGTTAGGGCACAGGGGAAAATAACTTTTAGCTTTAGCTTATTTTTCCCACAGAAAACAACCATTTTGCTTATATCATTGAATTCTGTGCCCTTGAAAACGTAATTCAATATATAAGCATTTCCATTATTTGTCGGTGTCCACTTTCTTATTTTTCTTCCATAATAATTCTTATAAATAATTTAATCTTTTTTTTATATATACTTACAGCTTTAATTCATAATATTACGGTTTTTGATGGTGGTAGGTTATGTTTAATTATTGGTTATATATATATATATATATGTATATATATATATATATATATGTATATATATATATATATATATATATATATATGTATATATATATATATATATATGTATATATATATATGTATATGTATATATATATATATATATATATATATATATATATATATATATATATATATATATATATATATATATATATATACATATATATATATATATATATATATATATATATATATATATATATATATAAATGTGGGAATGTAAATATTCTCAACAATGCAACTCGTCTAACTCAAGCGTTTATTGAATCGATACGCAATCATATATGAAATAAAAAGTACAACACGAGAAGCGTGGAAAAAAGCAAAAAGTGTGTGGCAACGGTTTTGATAAGAAAATTCAAGAGATGTTTTTTTTTAGAAGTTCGATGGTGTTTTATCTCAACATGAAGGTTGAAGATTAGTTGAATAAAAAAGAAAAGATTTGTGTAAGAATTGTAGGTGAATTCCAGTATTTATGTAAACAAATGTATTATATTATTGATGTGGATGAACTGTTGTGATCTTCCAAGCATAATATTTGTTCAAGTGAATAATAAATGCCGTATTAAATTGATGAACTAATAGATGCATTTATTTATAGTTATAAGCTAAGTGAATCTTTAAATAATTTTACGAAAGAAACCTACAAATTTTGGGGGCTCGGCCGGTATTTGAATAAAAAATTGAAACGATTACGGAAAAAAACACATCATTATGTCGATGTTGAATAAAGCGCGACGGAGTGATTTGATTGAACTATGCGAGGAATGCGGAATAATTACGCCAGAGAAAGTAACCATTCTGTCATTAATTGAAGCAATAAAAACTTCGGAAAGTTTTGATGAAGACTTTATAAAAGACCGTCTTGAAGTAATATCATCGGCTAGCAAAGAGAAAAGAATGTCAGAACTTGAAGCGCAAGCAGAGAAGGAGAAAGAGCAAAGAAAAATAGAAGCAGAGAAGGAGAAAGAGCAAAGAAAAATAGAAGCAGAGAAGGAGAAAGAGCAAAGAAAAATAGAAGCAGAGAAGGACACAGAGCAGAGAAAAATAGAAGCAGAGAAGGAGAAAGGGGAGAAGAGAATAGCGTTGGAAGAAAGAAAATTAGAACTTGAAGCAGAAGAGAGAAAACGACAGGCAGAACTTGAAGCAGAAGAGAGAAAACGACAGGCAGAACTTGAAGCAGAAGAGAGAAGACGACAGATAGAGATAGAGGAGAAGAAATTGATGTTAGAAATAGAGGATAGAGAAAAATGAGGGAATTTTGAGCTAAAGAAATTAACAATGCAAGCCGAGATAGACTTTCAGAAGGATGCAGAAATACTAGCTCCAAGAACGGGAACAGGTAAAAATTTTGATTTGTTGAAGTTACTTAATCGTTTTGATAGTGCAAATGGTGATATCTGTATGTTTTTAACATTATACGAGAGACAAGTATCTCAAATGAAAATAGACAAGGATGAATGGGTATCGTATCTGTTAAGTTTATTACCGTTAGAAATAGCTAGCATAATTACAAGAGAAAAGGAACCTGATGTAAATAACTACGAATATATAAAAAATTTATTGTTGAAAAGATTCAAAATGTCGCCGGAAGAATTTAGACAGAGGTTCATGACTCATAAAAAAGAGCCAACAGATAATTGGCGCGATTTTGGTTTTCAGTTAAAAATTTACTTTAATGAATGGGTACGTGGAATGAACGTAACAACTTTTGATGGATTAACGGAGTTATTAGTAACTGATCAAATTAAGCGAAAAATACCGCCAGAAACCAGAGAACGTTTTATTGAGGAATTTCCAAAGATAAAAGAAGTAGATGTATTAGTGGGAAAACTAGATGATTTTGATACGGCGTGTAGAGGATTTAAAACCGCCAAATTGTATAAGGCGCAAAATAGCGTGAGCAGGGAGGAAATAGATAGCCAGTGGAATCAAAATTCTCATCAAAATAATATAGGACGAGGCGAAAGAGCTATTAATTCGATAATTATCTGCCATCTTTGTGGATTGCCTGGTCATATCGCCGCCAAATGTACAAATAGGGATCAAATGAGCACACAAGAATATTATGGTAACCCGATTAGGAAAGCAAACGATAATGGCGCACAAAAAAGAAACATAATGAGCTTATCAAAAGCAGAAAATAACGCCAAATCGACAAAAAAGATACGTGTAGTTCCAATAAATGAGAAACCGACGAAAATTATCATCGACACAGCAAGCGATGTGAGTTTAATAAATGAAGAATATTACACTGAAATAGGCGCACCTGAATTATGCCAAGAAAATTTGCATATATTGACTGGATTTGGCGGAGAAGAAACACAGCCAATAGGATACTTTGAGCATGAAATACAAGTAGACGGCGTGAAACTGACAGATAATTTTCATGTAATATCAGGTCTAGAATGTGACATATTGTTAGGTGTAACTGCAATATCAGGATGCATTTTAACAGTCACAGAAGAAGGTGTCAAAATAAAAAATCTCGCCAAGGAAGAAAACGCCAAAGGCAAGACCATTATGTATTGTAGATATATTAGGGCGGTAAGGAATACCGATGAAAATCTAAAATATGTGGCCAATGAAATAAATAGAAAAGCTATAATGAGAAAAACGGAAAGATCTCGTGAGAAAAAATTAAATTCAATTAACAAAAATTTGAATGAAAGAAATGAGGTATCACGAATAGTACGAATGAGCGAGCTAAAAGAAAAACACAATTTATATGCACGCACCAATGAAAATAAAAATGAAATGAAGAATCTTGAAAAATATTATAAACGAAAGAACACGAGAGAAGAAAATAATACTGAAAGAGTAAATGTAAATAAAAAGAGATTTAGCGAAAATTACAAGCGTGATCGCAATGACAAAAATGAAGATAGAAAATATTATCCGAGAGACAATTTTGTAAATAGACGTCCCAGATATTGTAAACAATATACATTTCTTGGCGATAGAAGATATTTATACGGAGATCAGAAAGAAAGAATACGGGAAAATTTTGAAAGGGAAGAGATTGAACTGTGTAAAAGAGATGTATACTTCTGGAGTAATAGTAATCGTAGGCAGTATGAACAGTCATTAAACCATACTGATAATTCTGTTTATGGTGGATATGAAGCTAAATTTAAAAGAAGATATGATTTGAAAACACGTTCCGTTGGGTCACCGGACTGTCAGGATGACCGAATGTGGGAATGTAAATATGCTCAACAATGCAACTCGTCTAACTCAAGGGTTTATTGAATCGATACGCAATCATATATGAAATAAAAAGTACAACACGAGAAGCGTGGAAAAAAGCAAAAAGTGTGTGGCAAAGGTTTTGATAATAAAATTCAAGAGATGTTTTTTTTAGAAGTTCGATGGTGTTTTATCTCAACATGAAGGTTGAAGATTAGTTGAATAAAAAAGAAAAGATTTGTGTAAGCATTCTAGGTGAATTCCAGTATTTATGTAAACAAATGTATTATATTATTGATGTGGATGAACTGTTGTGATCTTCCAAGCATAATATTTGTTCGAGTGAATAATAAATGACGTATTAAATTGATGAACTAATAGATGCATTTATTTATAGTTATAAGCTAAGTGAATCTTTAAATAATTTTACGAAAGAAACCTACATATATATATATATGTATATATATATATATATATATATATATATATATATATATATATATATATATATATATAAGCTCAAGAAAATCAAAAGTAAAACTAAAAGTAAAATATAAAAATAAAAATAAAATCCATGCGATAAGCGCTACAGCTGCATATAACCACACAGATTATATATAGCACATTATGTTTTAAATGCGTTTGTCGGACCCAGAATCCTGCACCCCAAATAACCTAAGTGTAACCATAAAACATCCAATAAATTTAAACAGATATAACCTGAACAAGAAAAAACAACAAAACAACAAAATGCTGTGGCCTCTTCAGCGGTGGGCATTTTAGAAAGCACAGCAATGTTTCAGATTAATTACAATTTACAACAAACTATTATTCAGTAGTGGCAGTGGGTTTCAGCCAGAGTGTCGCAAAGCATAAATCAAATGCATAAAAACAATTGAAAGCATATAGCGAACACTCCCCCACCGGACCCGATGCCACAATAAACAGTGCATCTCGAAGATACAACTGATTCAGAACGTATGTGTAATGTATACTGAAACAATAAAATTATTTTACCCAAATCCGAGCAACACAGCCACAAAAAACAATAACTAAATTCCAGTGATCCATAATCTGTCCATAAACGTTCCATGTCTGTTGCCACACAATTGCAGACATCCTTGTAAAACCGTCCAAAAAAGGCTTTAGGTTATACAAATCATTAACTGTCAATCGCATAGCAACTCCTCAAAAATGAAGACTGTCTGTAAAACTAGTATATTTATTAATGAAATTCAAAGGTATATTGTTTTTATAATACAAAATGCTGGTTAAATTAAAAAGTTCTTTAAAAAATAAATTTTTATTTGAACAGAGTTTATAGTAGCGAAAAATCTGACCTATTATGATATTGACGTAAACGCGTTTATGGATATTTGAACTCCAATTAACTAAATGGTTAACTTCAAAATTAAAGTTATCCCGTTTATTATAAATTGATATGTGTATACCGTTTGAAATGTTTATTTTCAAATCAAGATAATCAGCAGCACTATTATTTTCATTTGTTTTTTTTTCAAAACCAGCATATCAGGATAAATGTTACATGATATCCCCAAAAAATCGCGATCACAGTTCAAAATTATCAAATCATCGATATATCTAAAAGCCAGAAAATTAACATCGTTATTGACACTACAAAATTGAAATTCATAATAAAATAAAAATAAGTTAGCTGCCGTTGAAGAATAACTTGTTCCCATTCCTATTCCATTATTCTGTAAATATATATTTGAACCTGTATAAACATAGTTGTTATATAAACAAAAATTACATAATAATTTAAATAAATTAAAATCCAAATCTGTGTCAGCTATAATTAAATAAAATATTTAATTATATATAATTAAATAAAATATTTTTAATTATAGCTGACACAGATTTAGATTTTAATTTATTTAAATTATTATGTAATTTTTGTTTATATAACAACTATGTTTATACAGGTTCAAATATATATTTACAGAATAATGGAATAGGAATGGGAAAAAGTTATTCTTCAACGGCAGCTAACTTATTTTTATTTTAATATGAATTTCAATTTTGTAGTGTCAATAACGATGTTAATTTTCTGGCTTTTAGATATATCGATGATTTGATAATTTTGAACTGTGATCGCGATTTTTTGGAGATATCATGTAACATTTATCCTAATATGCTGGTTTTGAAAAAAACAAATGAAAATAATAGTGCTGCTGATTATCTTGATTTGAAAATAAACATTTCAAACGGTATACACATATCAATTTATAATAAACGGGATAACTTTAATTTTGAAGTTAACCATTTAGTTAATTGGAGTTCAAATATCCATAAACGCGTTTACGTCAATATCATAATAGGTCAGATTTTTCGCTACTATAAACTCTGTTCGAATAAAAATTTATTTTTTAAAGAACTTTTTAATTTAACCAGCATTTTGTATTATAAAAACAATATACCTTTGAATTTCATTAATAAATATACTAGTTTTACAGACAGTCTTCATTTTTGAGGAGTTGCTACGCGATTGACAGTTAATGATTTGTATAACCTAAAGCCTTTTTTGGACGGTTTTACAAGGATGTCTGCAATTGTGTGGCAACAGACATGGAACGTTTATGGACAGATTATGGATCACTGGAATTTAGTTATTGTTTTTTGTGGCTGTGTTGCTCGGATTTGGGTAAAATAATTTTATTGTTTCAGTATACATTACACATACGTTCTGAATCAGTTGTATCTTCGAGATGCACTGTTTATTGTGGCGTCGGGTCCGGTGGGGGAGTGTTCGCTATATGCTTTCAATTGTTTTTATGCATTTGATTTATGCTTTGCGACACTCTGGCCGAAACCCACTGCCACTACTGAATAATAGTTTGTTGTAAATTGTAATTAATCTGAAACATTGCTGTGCTTTCTAAAATGCCCACCGCTGAAGAGGCCACAGCCTTTTGTTGTTTTGTTGTTTTTTCTTGTTCAGGTTATATCTGTTTAAATTCCTTGGATGTTTTATGGTTACACTTAGGTTATTTGTGGTGCAGGATTCTGGGTCCGACAAACGCATTTAAAACATAATGTGCTATATATATATATATATATATTTATTTATATATATATGTATATATATATATATAGAGAGAGAGAGAGAGAGAGAGAGAGTGGAGAACGTCCAAATACCGGCTACCACATTTGTTTTCAATCTAGGTACTACAATTTTCAAAATTGGTAAAGAGAAATGTGACAGCAGGGTACCTTGGCAAATTTTACACCTATTTAAGAAAAAAAATCAGTTTAAAAGGAATTTCCTGTTTATAAAATGCATTATTCTGGAAGTCTGCAAATTTTGAGTTTTGAAAATGGGGTCTAAATACCGGCTACCTACGTTTTCTTCCAAAAGAATCACACAAATGGTGGTAATGAAAATTATTAAGCGATAAGAACATGTTTTAATTAATTTTATTTATTAATAGACTTCTTCTGCAAGTAAACATATGTAATTTTTAATGAACAAGAATTTTTGTCAAATTTATAAAAATCTCAACGACTATCTTTCATAGTCTTCTTTCCATTATTTTTCTGGTTTAAAAGAAAAACTGTCTGCTTGAAATGAGAATTATTTCATCTGAAAAAATCATAAACACAGTTATCAATCTCTGCGTCGGTACAGTATCGCTATGGGCCCACATGTCACATTCTTAATGTTGAACCCAGCGTCCCATCCCCCATTCTTGACCACAGAGTTCACTTTTTAAAAATCCAATTTTTGCCCCATTCGCTTGTTTTTTCTCACGTTTTCGTCCGTCATTTTTCCTCTTTCTCTTTACATTTCTTGTAGGCAATTTTGGGATATCCAACAACGCATTCCAAAAAGATGCCAATGTATTGAACAACGAGATTTTTTTTCCTCTGAGTTGAAAATGTCAAATCATACACATTCGTTTTTGGAAACGATCTGGAGTTTGCGAAGCTACGATCTGGGTCTCCACATCATGGTTCGTTTGGATAGATTTTCGTTTAAAATATAAAATCATATAAATTCCAGGGTGCTTTGGAAAAACTGACACGGAAACGTACCATCTGCATACCACGTACTGGTAAATGCTGAGGAATACTGTGAGTCCCCAACTCTAGGTTCCATAGGATGAAATTTCAGGTTTTTCTCAGTATAGGAGCCTTGGAGAAATAGCGTATGGTGAAAAAAAAATATCTGTGCCCTTGAATTCATCGGAAATTTTTACATGTATTCATTTCAAGCTTGCTAATTTTGAATAAAACTTTTGTACATCTGAATAAACTATACATATTTCATATATACTACACCTAGTTCAAGATTCCTCCATACTATTTTGAATTGAGCCTTTGATAATAGCGCAAAATATATCTTTCATGCATAAGTAATTAACATATAAATAATTCAAAATTATGTAAATATATCACGTAAATAATACGAAAATCACATACATAATAAGAAATCATATAAATAATAGCAATTCCTGCATATGAAATAATAATATCGATAACGGAGATCGTTTAAAAAAAATAATAAGTTACTTTTATTACATTACATACAATTTTACAAGCGTATTTATGTATTTTGAATCAACTGAAGTCTATGGAAATAATTATTAAATATTTAAAGAACTAAACTGTAAATTTATTTGTACATCGCAAAGATGCAAATAATATGATTATTTGTGAAGTAGAATTCAATGAGGAATTTCAACACTTACTCATTTGAAGCTCAACAACTTTGAATTAAACTTTCATACATCTGAATAATCTGTGTTTCTTTCATATATACTACACTCTATTTCAAGATGACTGCATACGGTTATTAAAAAATGCTTTGATAATAGCTCAAATCCATCCTGCATACGAAATAATTATATAAATAATAATAAATTATATAAATATATCATATAAAGAATAAAAAAACCTTATAATTAATAGGAAACTATATCAATAATACGAATTCTCGCATATGAAATAATAATATCAAAAATCCAGCTAATTTAAGATTTTACAAAAAATTCTTTTATAATATTATATAAAATCTTACAAGCATATTTACGTATTTCAAATCAAGTAAAGTTTATGAAAATAAATATTAAATATTTAGGGAATTAAATTCTAAAGCTCTCTGTAAGTTGCAAAGATGCAAAGATTATTATTATCTGTGGAATATAATTTCATGAGGAATTTTAACACGCACTCCTTAAAAATTCAATAACTTTGAAAAATCTTTTATACATCTGAATGAAATGTACATATTTAATATATACTACACCGTAGTTTAGAATGCATGCATACAATTTTGAAATAATGCTTTGATACTAGCGCAAAATATATCTTTCATACATACGAAATAATCATATACATAATACGAATTTCTATAAATAAATTATATAAATAATACGAAAATCCTATATATAATAGGAAATCATATAAATTATACGAATTCCTTCATACGAAATCATAACATCAAGAATCGAGTTAATTAAAAAATTAAAAATGTTACTTGTATTCTATTACTTAAAACTTTAAAAACGTATTTATTTCTTTGAAATCAACTAAAATCTATGACAATAAATATTATCTATTTTAAGAATTAAAATTTAAAATTTCGCTGCAAACTGCAAAGATGCAAATAATATGATTATCTGCGAAGTAGAATTTCATGACGATTTTCCACACTTACTCAATTTGAGCTGAATATATTTGAATAAAACTTTTATGCATCTAAATAAACATTACATATTTCATATGTACTATACTCTAGTTCCAGACACTTGCATAAGATTTTGAACTAATGCTTTGATAATAGCGTAAAATATCTCATTCCTGTATACGAAATAATGATATGTTTAAATAATATTTAATTATATAAATATATCATATAAATAATACGAAAACCATGTATATAATAGGAAATCATATAAATAATACGAATTAATGCAGACGAAATAAAAATATCGATAATCGAGATAGTTTAAAATTTTTAAAAATGTTACTTTTATTATACATATTACATATTATATACATATACTTTTATTATTAGTTATTACTTAAAACTTTACAAACGTATTTATTTCTTTGAAATCAACTAAAATATATGACAATAAATATTATCTATTTTAAGAATTAAAATTTAAAATTTCGCTGCAAACTGCAAAGATGCAAAGAATATGATTATCTGCGAAGTAGAATTTCATGACGATTTTCCACACTTACTCATTTTAAGCTCAATATATTTGAATAAAACTTTTATACATCTAAATAAACATTAAATATTTCATATGTACTATACTCTAGTTTCAGACGCTTGCATAAGATTTTGAACTAATGCTTTGATAATAGCGTAAAATATATCATTCCTGTATACGAAATAATCATATGTTTAAATAATATTTAATTACATAAATATATCATATAATACGAAAATCATGTATATAATAGGAAATCATATAAATAATACTAATTAATGCAGACGAAATAAAAATATCGATAATCGAGATAGTTTAAAAATTTTAAAAATGTTACTTTTATCACATTACTTTAAATTTTAGAAGCATATTTATGTATTTGAAATAAACTGAAGTCTACGAAAATAAGTATTAAATATTTACAGAATTAAAAATCTAAATTTCGATGTATACTCTAAATATGCAAAGAATATGATTATGTGTGCCATGGAATTTCAACACTTACTCATTTTAAGCTCAATAACTTTGAATAAAACTTTTATACATCTGAATAAATTGTGCATCTTTCATATATACAAGACTGAAGTTCAAGATGCTTGCATATTATGTTGAACTAATGCTTTGATAATATTACAAAATATATCTCTCTTTCCTGCATACGGAACATTATTCAACATCTGTATTTCTTTTACTTCAGTGGCATGCGAGTGCGAAACGTTCATTCAAATTCAGCTTTGCATAAACTTTAAACAAGTTCCCCCTCCATTAGACTGAGAGTAATCTTCCGACCCTTCTACTTTAAGTGACTAAGTAGTATCAGTGAATTTCTCCAAAGTTTTGAGTTCTTGTTTATCGGATTTTAAGCGTATCGGTGTTAATTTCCCTTTCTCCAAGTCTTGCTTCATCTCTTGCATTTTAGTGCTTTATATTGAAAAAATAGATATTGTAAAATTAGTGAACAGTGATACGATCATTTTATATACTTCAATGCATTATTCTCCCATTTTTACAACTTATTCTTTAATGCTACATATATATATATATATATATATATATATATATCGAGAGAGAGAGAGAGAGAGAGAGAGATACGTATATATATATATATATATATATATACTAGGTGGCTGTGCCTACTACGGTATACATTCGCCAACCCCCGTTCAGACACCGCAAACTCTAAAGGCACGCTAATTTGATCCCGTTTAAAAAGATTTCGAAAGAATGAATTACAATAATAAAAAAAACAGTGGCGATATCCCTGTTAACGGGTTGTTTTAGTCTTCCATTAAACCAGATCAGCGATACATGTGAAAATAAGCTAATATAAAATGAATTAAGAGTCTTTGACTCCGGTTTCTTTTAACAACGCTATAATAAAGTTCTTTTAAATAACACAATTTAAATGTATCGTTCTCTGACGTAATTTTCACGAAAGATTTCTTTCTATTTTTAATATTCATTTTAAAATACTTTTTTGATTAGAAAGGTCATTTGCGCTGCCTTTGAATTCTCAAGAATAGTTTAAAAGATTATCTCAAAATATGAAATAAATGTCTCGTGCAAATATACTTTTTTAATTTAAAGTGTTTGGCAATTTTAAGTATGACGTAATTTATTCCGTTTACGACTATTAACACATATTAATGAATTTATTATTTTACAGTTTTCTTTCTGTTTTAAAATTTACGTGCAAATATAGTTTTTATGACGTAATTATCAATATTTTCCTACTTTTAATACGTAATCATTTAATTCTCATTTTAAAGTTTTTTTTTAATCATTTGGAGGGAATATTATTCTTTGCGCTGTTTTTTTTTTTTTTTTTTTTTTTTTTTTTTATTGACAACTATTTTAAAATAATACCCTTTTCTAAAATGTGTAAAAAATATATTCCGAAATACTGGAAATTTTTTTTTAATCGAAAAAAATCCTCAAAAATGAGTCAAATAATAAAAAAAATAAATGCAATTTGCACACTGAGAACTTCTAATGTATGAAATGATCTAAAAATGATTAAATTTCTGTGTATTGTTTTTGCTCCTATAATTTTTTTTTTAAATGGAACAATTTTGACCCACTTTAACATTAAATATCTCTTTAAATAATTCTTCGATTAGAAGACTCTTTGCATCAGCGTGCTCATCAAACACTTCTCTATAATACCACCGATTTCCATATTTTTGTTGGCAATATTTTTCTTAATATTAACGAAGAAAGACCTCCGGTCACAAAAAATTAAAAAACGGCAGCTGTGACAGCGTTACTTTCTTTTCTTAGAATAGAGATATATTATATTGAAGGAATGTGTGTGTGCGTAAACCTGACGTAAATTTGTCGATTAGAATAGCAGCCGATTAAATTTGACTTTTATTAACATTTATTTGAATTTTTTCAACTACTAAATATCGCACATTTTAAATTTTTACAGCGTCGAGTAGGGAAAAAATTAACTTTCATAAGCAATTTGTTTGAAAACTGCATCGCAATTTGTTTGAAAACTATGTGACCATTTTGGCAATTTCTAATATTTTTAAAATAATTTTCAAGAATGATTTTTCTTTTCAAATCTATCTCTATCACATTCAGACGATTACGAAAATAAATCCGTTCGCACTTATATCAATATAAATATCTCATCATTGGTTTCTAGCATATAGTACATAATTAAAATGAAAAGTTCAACGACCAATAAATAAAACAATATATATAAATAAAACAAATTTAAGTATGTAATCCAATATCGCATTTAAACCACTGAAAGGAACAAAATCAAAAAGGCTGATTGTAACTAGCGATCTTTAGCGATTTCTTTGACTGTTAACTCCTGAAAGCAGGCAAATAAGATAATATATCTTTTCATACGTTTCAAAACCATATTTGAAAGAATAATTTCTATATTTCATAAAAATATATTTTTCATATTATTTGTGGGCATTCTAAAAGATATATACTGGATGTAAAAAAAAAAAAAAATAAAACTATTAGAGTTATAAATTTTTAAAAAGTAGGCTCACACGAGCCTTTCTCGCTGCAATCTTTGAGGTTATTTGCTGATAAATTATTCCATTATTTTTTTTATTAGTTGCATTTTTTTGTATTAAACAACGTGTTTAAACGATATATATGTTACTAATTCAAAGACATTTTGTTGAACCTATTGGAAAATACTTCATATACATACGATTTTCATATTGTTAGTTTGCATTCTAAAAAAATATATAAAATATAAATATTGAATTAGATTTATCAATAATGAAATAAATAGACCTCACGAGCTTTTCTCGTAACGATCGTTCATATTATTTGCTGATATTTTTTCATTATTTTTTTATTAATTGCACTTTTTTATTAAATAACGTGTTTTAACAAAATATAATTATACTACTTCAAAGACCGTTTCCAGAACTTCTCGTAAACTATTTCATATGAAATCGATTTTCGTATTGTTAGTGGGCATTTAAAAAATATATACCTAATGCAAGAAAAAAAAAAACTATTAGAGTTATGAATTTTTAAAAAGTAGGCTCGCACGAGGCTTTCTCGCCGCAATCTTTGAGATTATTTGCTGATAAGATTTTTCTTTAATGTTTTATTAATAGCATTTGTTTTTTATTAAACAACGTATTTTAATGATACATTATGCTACTTCAAAGGCCGTTTTCATAAATTGTCGAAAAACACTTCTTATAAATACGATTTTCATATGGGCTTTCTGAAAAATATATCAAATGCAAAAAAAAAAAAAAAAAAAAAAAAAAAACTATTAGATTTATCAATAATAATGCAGAACTTGTCAATAAATACTTCATATAAATACGATTTTCATATTGTTAGTGAGCATTCTAAAAAAATATATCAAATGTAAAAAATGTATTAGATTTATCCATAAATAAATAAAAAAGTAATCCTCACGATCCTTTCTGGTCGCAATCTTTCAGCTTGTTTGTTGATACGTTTTTGTCCTTAATTTTTGATTAATTACATTTTTTAAATTAAACAACGTGTTTTAACGATATATAAGTATATTACTTCAAACGCCTTTTGCAGAACCTTTCGAAAAATAGTTCAACCATCGATGTTCCTTTAGTATGTGCAGAGTAGAAAGGATGTTAACCTGAAGAATAATATATATGGCGGTTTTACCTATATTTTGTAACCCAGAAAGGCCGGGTTTATCCACTTGTGTTTATAAATAAAGTAAACTATCTGTAAGGCGAACTCTGTAAGACGGGAATCTGTTTAACTCGGAAAGATTTTCAAGTCCCTACGAATCCATAGACATAGTAAAATTTGTCTAAGGCGGAATATTGTCTACTGCGGAAAGTTTTCTTGGTCCCGATCGATTCCGCCTTAGACAGAGTTTACTGTAATACATTCTATGTTAAATTGCTTTCTTAAGTAAGAAGAAAATAGCTTTTAAAAATGAGATAAAATAAATAATTATTGTTATAACTCATTTTCACCCTTATTGTGTTTCAAAGAAATTTCTTTTTTATACATAACTTTTTTTTGTTTATTAAACAACGTGTTTTAACGATATAAAAACATACTACTTCAAAGTCCGTTTGGTCCCGAACGATTCCGCCTTAGACAGAGTTTACTGTAATACATTCTATGTTAAATTGCTTTCTTAAATAAGAAGAAAATATCTTTTAAAAAAATGAGATAGAATAAATAATTATTGTTATAACTCGTTTGCACCCTTAGTGTATTTATTTTTTTTTATTTATAATTTTTTTTATTAATCAACGTGTTTTAGCGATATATAAGTATACTACTTCAAAGACAGTGTGCAGAATCTTTCGAAAAATACTTCTATCATCGCTGTTCTTTTATTAAGTGCAGAGAAAAAAGGATGTTAACATCAAGAATAATATATATGGCGATTTTCACCTATATTCTGTAACCCGGAAAGACCGGGTTTATCCCCTTGTGTTTATAAAGAATACATTCTATGTTAAATTGCTTTCTTAAGTAAGAAGAAAATAATATATATGAAGTAAGTAAGAAGAAAATATATTCTTTCTTACCTTATGTATTGGATGTTTTTATATAAATTATATAAATTTTATAAATTATATAATACAAATTTATATAATACATTTTATATAATGACCAAATTTATATAATACAAAAAAAATGTAAGTATTCTATTATTATATAAAATATATAATAATAGAAAACTGTTTGCATCAGCGTGCTCATCAAACACTTCTCTATAATACCACCGATTTCCATAATTTTGTTGGCAATATTTTTCTTAATATTAACGAAGAAAGACCTGCGGTCACAAAAAATTACTTTCCTTTTTTAGAATAGAGATATATTATATTCAAAGAATGTGTGTGTGCGTAAACCTGACGTCACATATATATATATATATATGTGTAAACCTGACGTCACATATATATATATATGCGTAAACCTGACGTCACATATATATATATATGTGTGTAAACCTGACGTCACACATATATATATATATGCGTAAACCTGACGTCACATATTAAATTATATAAATTTATATAATTTATATAAATTATATAAATTATTGTATGGAATTATATAAAAATATATATAAGTAAGAAGAAAATAGCTTTAAAAAAATTAGATAAAATAAATAATTTTTGTTAGAACTCATTTGCACCCTTAATATGTTACAAAGAAATTTCTTTTTTATACATATTTTTTTTTGTTTATTAAACAACGTGTTTTACCGATATATAAGCATACTACTTCAATGTCCGTTTGAAGAACCTTTCGAAAAATATTTCACCCATCGCTGTTCCTTTAGTATGTGCAAAGGAAAAGGGATGTTAACATCAATAATAATATGTATTACGGTTTTCACCTACATTATGTGACGCGGAAAGACTTAGTTTATCCCCTTGTGTTTGTAAAGAATACATTCTATGTTAAATGGCTTTTTTACGTAAGAAAAAAATAACTTAAAAAAATGAGATGAAATGTATAATTATTGTTAGAACTCATTTGCACCCTTAATGTGTTACAAAGAAATTTCTTTTTTATTTATAATTTTTTTAAATTAATTAACGTGTTTTAGCGATATATAAGTATACTACACACTGTAAAAAAATGGTAACGTTCCATGTAAAATCCAGGAACGTTTCGCCTTTTCTCAGGTTTTCAGAATAATTTAGCTCTTTCCTGTGAAATTCTGGTTTTCTTATCTGAAACGTTCCTGAACAAAAGTTGGAAACAGTAAACGCTGCGCCCGCCATTTATTATTTTTTTGCTATAATCCGTTGCTCGCGCGCGAGTGTCGAAAACGAATTCTTTAAATGAATGTAAAAAAATCAATATGGAATGCAAATAAATCAATAGACGACATAATCCTTTACGTCTCTATTGCCAAGACCATTCAGATGAAAATACCTCTGTGACATCGCTAAGAGATTATCTCTCGTACTTGTCTGTGGAATGTTTAACGAGCAGACCGTGTAAAAAAATACACCTATTATTTGGATCTCCATTAACCAGGGGACCATCAAACATGATTCTCACCGATTTTGATTAATTTAAAGTATGTTTTAGAGTTCGTATCTCTAATTATTCTTGTGAAAGGATTTCTTCAAATGGGACTTAGATTTTCAGAAATTAGATGCCGAGGTTTAGCA
This sequence comes from Maratus speciosus, assembly GCA_963932465.1. Taxonomy (NCBI): domain Eukaryota; kingdom Metazoa; phylum Arthropoda; class Arachnida; order Araneae; family Salticidae; genus Maratus; species Maratus speciosus. Next base: position 534,967,906 of record OZ010786.1, on the reverse strand, counting down.
TACGTTTCAAATACCCATTAGTTTGCAGCTCTGAATGTGTCTTTCGTGGTGTGGACGCAGAAGGCTCGCACGCCACCCGTACGGCCTGAGTTCGATGCTACCTCTTGACTTTTTTTTTCTTTTTTAATTAATTTTATATTTTAACACTTTACAATTTGATTTAAATTTGATATATATTTGACACTTTGAATTGCTGCAAATTTGAATTTTTTTTTCGGAAAAAATATACAATTACGTTTAGGATTTTTTTTCATGAAAATTTATATATATATTATCTAACTTGTAAACTAACATAATTACTGACGAAAATCCAAAATATTTTATGTCTAGATTTTTTTTTCTAATTATTATTTACATTTATATATTTTTATATTTTAAGCAAAGTTCAGAAACAATATATCATATATATATTTACTTTATTGAAATTTAACTGAAAATTTGTTTTTCCGTGTAAAATATAAATAATAATTTCGATGTCAATTTTAAAATATTTTTTCATTCCAACAAATAATGATAATAAAGCGAAAATTGTCAACTGGAGATATAAAAATCGTCTGCGGATCCCGCATGCTGTGAAATGTCAGTAATGTTTTGCTGTCAACAGAAATATTCCTGGTATTTCGCAGGAAACTTACTGGCATTTCTGTAGAATGTTTTTAAGATATACAGTAAAGTTCCAGTCATTTTCAAGGAATGTTTCTAGGAAATAATGGACAACTCAGCTGCCCATTTTTTTCCCAGGAACGTTGCGGAATTTTTTTTTACAGTGCGCTGTAGAAAAAAAAATCTGTGAAGTTACTACAGTTTTTCTAGGAAACTGGGATTCCTAGAACTTTTTATGTAACAGCAACAACAAAAATTCATGTAACAGACACACTTTTGCACCGAAAAAAAAATGTGTAATGTTACTAAGATTATTTTAGGAAACTGGGATGCCTTGAAGTTTTCATGTAAATGCAACCAGGGTTACAGATAAAACTTTAGTAAGATTACTGAAATTTTAGCAGATTCATTTGTAAAGTTACAGATTTCTGTAGCTTTACAAAAACTAGTTTTGTAAATTTGCAGCTTTTTTGTACAGTTACAGATGAGAGTTTAGTAAGCATGTAACTTTACATCTGTAGAACTACAGATTTTTTTTTTTTTTTTTTTTTACAGTGTACTTCAAATACAGCTTGCAGAATCTTTCGAAAAATACTTCTATCATCGCTGTTCCTTTAGTGCAGGAAAAAAGGATGTTAACATCAAGGATAATATATATGACGGTTTTCACCTATATTCTGTAACCCGGAAAGACCGGGTTTATCCCCTTGTGTTTATAAACAATACATTCTATAATAAATTGCTTTTCTAAGTAAGAATAAAATATCTTTTATAAAAAATGAGATAAAATAAATAATTATTGTTATAATTCATTTTCACCCTTATTGTGTTTCTGAGAAATTTCTTTTTTATACATACATTCCAAACTATTACCTGAAATTTTAAATAATAATGTTTCCCTTATTTAAGTACACTCGTTCCGTCATTACATAAAATAATAATTAATTTTTTCAAAATTCTGGGATTAAATTTTTTAAAACTTATGAAGGACTTCCCTAACAATAGGAATAATAGTTTTTAAAAGTCACTTTTTTATATAATGTTTTAGTGAGTAATAGTGTAATAATTCATAAAAGTATACTTTTCACATAAAACGATTTTTTATATTAAATGTTTAAATTATTATAATTACAGCATATTTATTACTGATATCAAATACTCCTTAAATGGAAATTTGAAATTTAAAGCAGTGAATTTTAATAAGATTTTGATTTCTTGTTCCTCGGATTATAAGAGTTAAGTTAGAGTGTATGTTAGAGTGTATGTGAGAGTATATGTTAGTTTAACTTTCAATAAGTCTTGCGTCATTTCTTGCATTCTGTTTCTTGAAATTGGAAAGTAGATAATGCAAAATTAGTAAACAGTAATGTGATATTTTTATGTCATAGAATAAAATATTCTTGCGATTTTAAATGTTATTCTTTACGTATTTTTATGTATTTTAAAATCACACAATATATTTTGAATCACTTACATAAGTAAAATGACAATATTTATTGAAAATTAGATAATGGTGGAAAATTATTTTTTCAAATTATTTTAACCTATTTTAAAATTAACGTGCTTTTCAAAAATTCCTTTTTTATTAAGAAATACCGAATGAATAACAGAAGTTGTGAGTAGTATGTTTTGTCTCATCTGTCGGAATTTTCAGGACGGATTCGGAGTTTCTGAATAAATTTGTGAAACAGATGTCTTCTTTTGAAAAAAAAAATGACCTTTTGCTACGTTAATTTATTAAATTAAATTATAATAATTATATCAGTTTTATTATACTTATACTTATGTGAATATTCTCACACGCAAAAATAAAATTACAATATGTTTATTCGTAAAAAAATGCATATTGTTATGCATATTGTTGGCTAAATTATACTTATAAATTAAATACAATTTTTAACCAATATTTTGCTTTAACCCTCTCGTCACCCTGAGCTCATATGAGACTCCTACTTCGAATTGCAATATTTGAAGGGAAAAAAATATTTATGTTAACTCCAGCTCCTAATAGTGATAGCATATGTCGATACATTTACTATTATGACTTTACTTATGTTTCGGCATTTAATATTAATAATATTAATAAAAGTTTTATTAATTATTAGTAAACCGTTGGCATTTCTTTTAAAACAAACATATGTTACTCTTGTTAAATTTAAATTAGGGACTCCTTTTCCAAATTAGTAATTTATGATAAAATATAAAAAATACTACTAATTTTTTTATGTTTGTTTAATCTGATTTTAATACGACATTTTCCAAAAGTCTTCCTTACACTATTTTTATATGGAAAAAAAAAAAAAAAAAAAAAAAAAAAAAAAAAAAAAACGCAACATAACTACATTCGTTTAGCTTCTGTAAAGAACACATTCTTTAAATTTCAGTAAACTGTAACTTCTGTGATTTCGATAGCTACTTTTAATTTTGCTAGCGTAACAGTAATTTTTTCCAAAATTGGAAAAAAAAAATCGGTGCCGAGAGGTTTAACATTAATATTTCCAGTAAAATAAAAGTACATTTTTAACAGAAATTTCAGTTGTCTGGTAAACGTTTTAGCGCTTCATATAAATAATTATCCTACATTAAACCTGGCTTCCACAATTCTATAGAACTTCAGATGTTGGTCAGTATTACTGGCATCAAAAGATATATTGAAACAGAATTGTAGTCAAAATCCTTCACTGCATTAATGTCCATATATAGATAGTAAATAGTGTTTATAGTCACCTCTAATGCGCTTTTATATGACAATAAGCTATTGGCACCTTTTGACAGATATAATATATAATACATAATTATATTTTCGACCATGTAAGGAGGGACATAAAAGCATATGTTTTGTATGTTATCAGTGTCGCATATCAGTGTACCTGTTCTTAGCTTTTAGGATAGATTTAATAAATAATACATTAATATGTTTTCTACTTAGACTAGGAAACGGAAAAACATATGCTTTTTACAAGGTAAATGTAGCATATCTATGTATCTAATGTGATCATTGAAGTTGGGCATAATAAATAATATATTAATATATTTTCTGTTACAGATAATAAAACAAATAAAATTTCTTTTGTATTTTGTTAATGTCTTATTAATAGTACAAGTTTAAAATTAATATATGTTATAACTTTTCCTTAAAGTTTACATTAAATTAGTTTTTGTTAAATCAATATTTATTAACACGTTCACTGGCAAGCCTATAAAGTAAGAATTTTAAAATTTCTTCTTGAAAGTCGTTTGAAACCACAAATTCAGAAAAGTAAATTTCGTTTTACTAATACAGCGAAATTTCTGAAAATAAATAAGGCAATTTTTTAATTCTAAAATAATGGTGACAAAGTAATTAATAAATTAAAATCACGAATATTAAAGCTACGAGTATACTCGTAGCTTGACAGCGAACGTGTTAAGGGGTCTCAGGACTCTTAAAGTTCTAAAATTTTCGAAATTTTATTTTTTTTAGATGTTAAACTCCTTTCTTTTCTGAACATTAAGACATAATTGTTTTCTTGAAATTCACATTAGAAAATAAGTTATGACTTTTAGAATTATACCCGCTCAATGGCTGATGCGGCATTTCTGAGACTTTGAAGTCATTTTTCTCCAAGTGGCGTTTTTGGGTATAGCGCGCAGAATATCTACAAAACTACTGAATATTTTTTCATGAAATTTTCAAAACACATATTTAATGTTAGTCTGTATAAACTGAACCTAAAATTTCATTTTTATTCTCCAAAAAAATATTTTTTTATTATACCGTTGCAATTGTAAAAATTTTGTATTAGCTAAATACAACTCTGTATTACAAATATAAAAAATGCTTTAAATACAATTTTATTTAGGTTCGAAGTGATAACTATAGTCTGAAGTATAATTAAGCACGAAAAATTTCATTCTAGTAGCAAAATGTATTTTGTGATCCTGCGCGTAAACTGTTTTATCAATTTTTTGCTCCACACATTTCTGACAATTTAGAGTGCCCTACGAATACTAATTTTGCATCTTACAATTTATTAAATACGTGAAATGAAAGAATGACCTTTTATCTTTCATTCCAATAAAAATTGAGTTTTTAAATCTTATACATTTTAAGATATTAAATGTTGAAAATGGTCTTTCTTTCTTTCTTTTTTTTTTTTTTTTAATTTTAAGAGTTCGGAGACCACTTAAGAAATCAGGCTGCTTTTAATTAATGTTGCGAACTTTTAGTAAAGTAATATTAAAGCTTTAGATCGGACACACACGGACGTTATAAATTAAGCTTAAATTTTTAAGGGGGTAGGATACCTTTGAACACGTCCAAAAAGTAAAAAAAATATCACTAGGTTCCAGGCTTCAAAACTTGTGTAATAAGTCAAAAATAAAAATCAAACTTCATTTAAATATAAAGTTCATATTTAAATTTATATTTAATATATATATATATTCGCAAATTCATAAATAAATATTGAAATGATAAGTTTAAACATATATGATAATAAGAGAAAAAAATATTGCGCGCATGATAAAATCTGAAAATATGCATACAAAGAGGACATTTTTGTGAAAATAAATACATAATAATGTGAACTTTATACTAAAACCAGAATATTTGTATATATATATATATATATATATATATATATATATATATATATATATATATATATATTGCCTAAATTATAAAATTATCAAAAAATTAAAAAATTAACTTATAAAAAATATTTTCAAAGAACAAAAACAGAAAAGAAATAAAGTAGTAGATTTTTCTGGTTTTAAGTTGTAGATAATACAGATGTGATTATGTGGTAAAAATTTCTTTTGATTGCCATGCATAGTTTTTTAGTAACACTGCGCGCAATATCAAAATTCATCGTTTTGTATAAACGCAAAGCAAAGTTTAATTATCTTATGTAGTCTTAATATGTAGTTTTAATGAAACTGCTATAATAAGTAAACTAATGAGACTTTTTTAATGCGATTTTTTGCATATTGTTCAGGATTGATTACGGAATAAAAATATGTGTTAAAAAAATTCGAAAATCTGGAATGTTTAAAGGTATCCTACCCCCTTAATACAATTTCAAATTTAGTAAAATGTTAAGGAATTTTTAATTTAAATAGATTTTTTTATCGCTCAGCATTCTCCGAATGAATTCCTACTACTAAATGAAATTACCAACATCGTTCAAAAAATTATTCTCATTTTGTAGAATAAAAAGTAAGATTTCCTAGGCAAATCATGCATTTTGTATTTAATCCTCGCAAATAATTTATGCAGTTCTCGTTGATTTTACATAAAGTAATAGTTACAATAATAAAATAATCACAAATTTAAAAATATATACCTTACAAAGCTTTAAATATTACTACTACTAAAGGAAATTATCAACATCTTTCAAAAAATTATTCTCATTTTGTAGCATAAAAAGTAAGATTTCCTAGGCAAATCTTGCATTTTGTATTTAATCCACGCAAATAATTTATGCAGTTCTCGTTGATTTTACATAAAATAATAATTACAATAATAATAAAAAAAAATTGCAATTTAACAAATTACAACGACCATTTGGAAAACAATTTTTTCAAAGACTAAAATTTAAGACATAAAAAATCGCACGGAGATGATCATACATTACGTACGCAAGGAATACATTTTTCGGTACTGCGAATTTTTAAACTTCTACGGAGTTGGTCATACATTACGTACGCCATGGATTAATCATTAATATTCCTGGACCAATTTTAAATGAAATTTCATTTTTTCAAAGACTAAAATTTAAGACATAAAAAATCGCACGCAGTTGATCATACATTACGTACGCCAAGGATTACATTTTTCGGTACTGTAATTTTTTTTTATTTCTACGGAGCTGGTCATACATTACGTACGCCATGGAATAAACACTAATATTCCTGGACCAATTTTAAATGAAATTTCATTTTTTCAAAAACTATAATTTAAGACATAAAAAATCACACGCAGTTGATCATACATTACGTACGCCATGGATTAAACATTAATATTCCTGAGCCAATTTTAAATGAAATTTCATTCTTAAACTTCTAAACATCCCACAATATTACTTTTTACACCGTCGTATAGAGAAAAAATTGTACTTTTAAATGAAATTTTTTTGAAAGGTGTAATCTCAATTTGTTTCTGAGTTATTAAATATTTTTTTTTTTGTAGTTTTTATTACTTTTTTGTCAGGTTGGCAACAGAAGTATCCATCTGTGTTGAAAGTAAAGGGAAAATACAGATTGCTGTATATACCAATCAGAAAAAGAATAAAAAGCGGGATTCAACTAATAAAACGCTTCAGATATGTTTTTTATTTCCTACCCTGACCGAGGACAATAACCATTTTTCCAAATGGTTAATAAAATAATCACAAATTTTAAATAAGATATCTTTAAAAGCTTTAAATATTACGATTTACTTTAAGAGGTCTCAGGACTCTTAAGAGGGTAGGATACTTTTAAACCTACAAAATTTTCGAATTTTTTTAACACATATTTTGATTCCGTAATCCTTTCTGAACAATATGCAAAAAACGGCACTAAAAATTGTCATTAGTTTACTAATTATGGCACTTTTATTAGGATTACATATTAAAACAACATAGGATAATTGAACTTTGCGTAGCGTTTATTCGAAATAATAAATTTTGATACTGCGCACAGTGTTACTAAAAAAACTATGCATGACAGTCAAAAGAAATTTTCAACACATATTCATTTCTATATTCTCTACAACTTAAAACCAGAAAAATGTAATATTTTATATTTTTTCTGTCTTTCTACCTAGAAATTTTTTTTAAGAGAAAAATTTTAATTTTTTGATAATTTTTTTTAATTTAGTCAATATATATATATATTTTCAAATATTCTTGTTTTAATATAAAGGTAACACTATTATATTGCTATTATCAAACTTTCCCCTTTATATGCATATTTTCTGATTTTATCATGCGCGCAAGTTTTCTTCCCTTATTATCATGTATGTTTAAACTTATCATTTTTAATATTTATTTATGAATTTGCAAGTATATATATATATATATATATATTTAAATATAAATTTAGCTTTAAAATTAAATGAAGTTTGATTTTTATTTTTGACTTATTACACAAATTCTGAATCTTGGAACATAGTGATATTTCTTACTTTTTCGACGTGTTCAAAGGTATCCTACCCCCTTAAAGCTTCAAAATTTTCAAAAATGTATTTTCTTTTTTAGATTTTAAACTCCTATTTTTTCTGAACATTTTGTTATAAATGTTTCCTTGAAATTTCTATTAGAACAGAAGTTATGGCTTTTAGAATTACACCGTCTGAATAGATGAAGCGGTGTTTCCGAAATTTTCAAGCCATTTTTGCTCCAAATGACGTTTTTGGCATAACGCACAGGATATCACAAAAACTTCTGATTATTTTTTCATGAAATTTTAAAGCATATGTTTCATGTAAGTCTGTATTAACCGAACCTAACATTTCCTTTAATAGTTCCAAAAAAAAAAAAAAAAAAAAAAAAGTGATTATAGTATTTTATTTTTCAAAATGTTGCATTATCTAAATACAACTTTGTATTAAAAGTATACAAATGCTTTAAACACAAATTTATTTGGATTCAGGTTCATTAGTATAATCTGAAGCATAACTAGGCAGCCAAATTTTCTTTCTAGTTGCAATATTTTTTTTGTAATCCTGCGCGTAAGCTGTTATACCAACTTTGTGTTCTTCAAATGTCTGACAGTTTGAAGTCCCTTAAAAATGCTAGCTCTGCATCTCGTATTTTTTTTAAATATATGAAATGAAAGAACATTATTTATATCTTTAGTCCCAGTAAAAATTGTGTTGTAAAATTATATCGATTTTAAGATATTAAGTGTTGTTAATTGTCCTTTTTTTTTTACTTTTTCCAATTTTAAGATTCCTGACATCCCTTAAGAAATACAGAGAAATTAACATAATATAACGTTTTACATAAAAATATAACGTATAATGTAAAAAAGAACGTAAAACTTTAAAATGTCTATAATTTATGCACTTTTAAACTTTTTAAAAATCATTCAAGGTAATATGTATTATTATTATTATTAAACGTATAATTAAACTTGTGTTAAAACGTATGATATAAAAAAATAATAACTGACAATGTAATCTGACTACATGCTTAAACCGCTCAAATTATCAGAGTCAAAAACACGAAAAGACAAAATGCAAAGGTAAGTAACGAAATATTTGTCAATTTCTTCAAATGCTGGAATGCTGCTAATTCGGAAGTGATGCATTTAATGAATTTCAAAACATTATATAAATGCATTATTGGTATGTTTGAAAAAAAAAATTGGTGTTCTCCGTAAGGAATATATATATATATATATATATATATATATATTACCATTAATTAAACATAACCTGCCACCGTCAATTATTATGAATTAAAGCTGTAAGTATTAAAAAATATTATAAGAATTATTATGGAAGAAAAAAGAAAAAAGTGGACACCGACAAAAATTGAAAAGCTTATACATTGAATTACGTTATCGAGGGCACAGAATTCAATGATATAAGCAAAATGGTTGTTTTCTGTTGGAAAAATAAGCTAAAGCTAAAATTAATTTTCCCCTGTGCCCGAACAACCACTAAAATCAAGTGAATTGATTAAAAATGAAAGCAGAATAGAAACAAATAATATGAAATGGAAGAATCAATAAAACGTATTTAAATATTTATAGGATATAAAATAGAAATAATAAACACCATACCGATTAATATTTCAGTATTTTACAAAAATCCATGTGCACATGTCTGCCAGTATATCAAAGAGATTAAGGCGAATAAAACAGTTAAGAAATCACAGTAAATGATACCAAAGGATGCAGTTAATACATTTTAAAATAAAATTTGAAATACCATGTAAAACAAATTAAATCTAATATAAAATAAATAGATATTAATTACATTATTTAAAATGCACTATTAAATTAATAGATAACAGTTTAACAATATCGTCAAAATTTAGCTAAAAATACACCCTGGTGTATTATTCGTAACTGAAATGGAGCTAGAATAATTAAAAATATAGCAAACTGAAAGATACAATTTTAGTGCTGCCATCTATGAATAATTATATTAAACAACTATCGCAAGATAAAAATTTGCAAGCTTTTGAATGTAAATAACTGTTTAAACAGCAAAACCAAACAAATCCTTATACATAGAGAATTATAGAACAACCACTAAAATCAAGTGAATTGATTAAAAATAAAAGCAGAATAGAAACAAATAATATGAAATGGAAGAATCAATAAAACGTATTTAAATATTTATAGGATATAAAATAGAAATAATAAATACCATACCGATTAATATATATATATATATATATATATAATGCAAAATATATATATAAAAGTTTTTTAAAAAATATTTAAACGTAGGTCCTGTATCCCGAAAATCCGGGTTCAATCCCGTAGCAGGTTTAAAAGAATTAAAATAACCTCTCGGGAATTTCCTTTAGTTTGTAATTGATTCTTGCGATAAATGTATGCACATTTTTACAGCGGCGTGCTTCAAATAACAGTTTTATAAATCACAAAGATTCAAGAAGTCATTTTTTGTGCATAGTGCTTAAATCCATAATTTATCAGTGAATGTCATTAATATATATATTTTTTATTAAAATAATGGATAGCTTTAGAAAAACAAAACCTACTTTTTAAAACAAATTTTTGAAATTCAAACAAAATCATGTTAATGAACAAAGGTATCTTTATAATATCATATCTTTCTTTTTCAAAAGATATACAGAAAGATAATTTCTAGTGTCAGAAATAATTAGATTATACCGTAGGGAGAATGATTTTTTACACTTTATTTTTGTAATATCGCGAGCGTTAATTAGTGAATATTTCTCGATACATATCCGAAATAATGAAAAGTATTATTTCGACTTGCATTAATTAAATCAATATTTTTTTCTTTAAATCTAATTATATTAATCTAAAATTGAATGTATTTTTAATTTATTGATTTTGAACATGAAAGTTTACTGGAACTGGATGAATTTTATTTTAAGAAAGTCGCATTGTTTTTGCCTTGAAATTTAATGCGGAATATTGTCTGAATGTAAAAGTACTTTTAAAACGTTATTTCGTTAATAATTTGAATGATGTCATAAAGTTAGCACATTAAAGTATTTTTGTTATTATTATTATTTTAACAGCTAACAAAAATTACAAAACTTGCAAATGAACCTTTAAAAAATAAAATATAGAATGGAAATACTATATTTAAATTTGTTTACAAACTCATATTTAAGACATACAAAAGGAATCAATGTTTTTCATACGTAACCTTAACAATGAGGAGCAAAAATAACGGTTAAATATATAAAATTCTTATAGAACTACGTAAAACTTAAAAATATCCATAATTTATGCTTTTTCAAACTTTTTAATGTATATTAATATTATTATTATATTTATAATTAAGCTTTCGCTAAGTCTTAAGTTATTTAGAATATTGATATACCTAAAAGAGAAAATACGAGATCAAATGGATTCTGGTTATGGTGAATATAGAAAATGATCATAAAAATCTTTGAACCCTACTGAAAATTTTACCTCTTTAAAATTGTAGAAAGTGAATTGATTAGCTAACCTAATTAAGAAATTTATATATAAAAAAAAAAGTTTTTCATTTCGAGATCTAACAATCATAATTAACAATATCAACAAAAATTATTTATTAAAATTGTAAAGAAGAATAAAATAGCTGAAAATATCCACAATTTATCATAGATTTTTATCGAAATCAATTAAATTAAAACATTTATTTTATTAATCTTAAAAATATGTTTTATTACTTATGTACTTATAATAGTAAGGAATGGATACGCGAAAAGAATAATTTCCAGGATGATTATTATCAAATGCACGTTGTCCATGATCATGGCGATCTGTGAAAGTTAAACAAAATTTTATCTCATTAAAATATACAAAAATCATTGATTACATAACACGATATCAGTAGAAAAACTAAAACAACAAATGTAAAAGTCATTTGCGTAAAAACGAACGCATGGATGTAAGATAATCTTTATAATATCCAAATATTTGGATACTGTTGTATATACATATATAAATATACATATAGTGTCACAATTTGGAAATAAATATTCTTAGAAAAAGGTGCTGAAATGTTGTTTGTAGACACATTCAAAGGTTTTCCAAATCCACGAAAATAAAATTTTTCTTATTATTTTTAATATTATTAAACAGACAAATAATCCTTGAGGTACCTAGAATACTAATATATTTATATAATAGAAAATCAAAAGTCCTGCAGGTTATGGTTATGAAGAACATATTGGACATGAAGAACATCATGATAATAAAGTTCTAAAATGTCAAATGAATATTTTAGATGTTTAAAGCTTTACTAAATGCATTGATTAGATAAAGATTCTCATCAAGAAATTTAAAAATCTTATGTATTAAAATAATTGAAATGACACCGTTATTGTATCACAGTCCACTATTCCTCCTTCGAGAAATAATATATAAAATTTATATATTCTATTTTGTTTAAAATATATCATGTAATTTATATATTTTTATGTACCGAATATTTGAAATTTCTAGGAATAAATTGTCCAAGTCTTTAGATAAAAAATAATATTTAAAATACGTTTCTAACAATAATTTTGTTCACAACAACAAGCAATCATCAAAATGAACTTTATTTCAATCATCTCACTACTACATATTTCTTACCACTGAATTTACATTTGCGATCCGGTTAACATATTTCTGAAAGAGATGATTTTAGTTGTTCTATTTCTGCTAAAATTTCCAACCCACTCGAATTCCAAGTTCTGTGCATTGAATTTAATTTCAAACCAACTCGATCCTTATATGTTAGCTATCCTTTTAATTATTTAAATATTTATTTTTTTTTAACTGTACATATGATTTTAAGTAAGCATTTCAATAATATTCATAAACTGAAGCACTAATTGTAAAAATGAAGTTCTAGTCCCATGGAGGTGTGACTAAAGTTAACGTTAAAATCATATAAAGCATGCTCTCATTTTAAGTGTTTTATGCACTTAATTTAATAGAAATTTAGAATTTTAACAACTTTCTATTAAAAAATGTTTTTGTAAACTTATTCATTCACTAAATCATCATATAATTTAAATTGAAATTATATTAAAAGAAAATCTTAATTCGCACATCAAAAACGTGACTGGTGGAATTACCGTGATTCATATGAAAGTTTCACATTTACATGCAGGGATATTGTATGGTAGAGATAATAACTTAAACATACTTAAAACTAATGAAGAATAAATATCAATATCTATTGAATTTGAAATATAACTAATGCTGTTTTCTATTTTTTATCGTATATTTAAAAGGTTATAACTTATGTATAGAATGGATATACAAGTTCATTGCTATATTATTTAACTGTGAAGACAAACAATAAAAATGATAAATTCATAAAAATATAATTAAATATAATTAAATATATATATATATATATATAACTTAATCGGAGTTATACTTAAATCGCTTAATCGGAGAAAAACATCCAGGTGTGTTATTTAAACTTGTTCATCGTTATACACATTGCGTACAATGTCTTTTGACCATATCTTGAAGGTTTTATTGTAACGTAATTTAAAAAAAGTTACATAATGCGTATTTAAGTTTACGAAACATACCGTTATGAGTTATAGAAAAATTCATTATTTTATATTACGACATAATTTGGCAATTTGAGGAATGTATTTGCTAAGTACGTACACAACATAATATAACTTTTTTTTTTTTATAAACAATAACATTCAATTCATATTTCTACTAAAATAAATCAATCACATTTTAGATTTCTGTATATTAGCAAAATATATACGTTTTTTTCAAAAAGCAGAAAATGCTTTCACTTTTCCCCTGACAAAACTGGAATACGTGACATTTTTGTAAGATAGCGAAGACTGCCTCTTTCAGTCTTTCTTACTCACAACGATAATTATTGAATAATTGATCAAAAACTTTTTTCAGATAAACTCTGTTTTAAAATATTTGCGTTAAAAATAAATAAGTTTGACGAACACATTAAAATGTTAAATTTAGTTTTAAAATAAATTAATTATAAATTAGGAAAAATAATGATAAAAGGCTAAAGATTTGTATTCATAAATGTGTATAATCAAACTCTCAATCACTATTTTGTTTCTTTTTTGCGTTTGATGTGCTCCCTTTTATTTCAATAATAAACGAGTTTAGATAAGATAGTTTAGGTATGCATAAACTTTGATCATTGTATACATAGCTTAAACCGATTATGAGTTGAAAACTGTTAAATTTTGCTTAAGTTAAATAAATTTTGCACAAAATGTATTTATACATATATTTATAATTTTATCGCGAAGTTTGTATTATAGTGTATTTTTTATTTATAAATTAATAATTGTATTTCATTATACTATAATTTAAGTTAATTCTGTGTAAGTGTATTAAAATTATATAAATATTTGGTTTTAAATTGTTAAATACTTTTTTTTTATTAGAAAACTCTGAAAATACTAATTTTAAGTGTATCTTTTTTATAAATAGTTGTTGAAACGCTCTTAGTAAATGCTGTATTTGCTTTTTTATAATTTAACTCAATTATTTCAACAAGTACAACATTAAAAAAAGGAATCTAATTTAATTCTTAAGCCCCTGAAGTAGCATTTTGTATAAAATAAATTAATCACACCTTAGATTTCTGTATAGTTGCAAAACATACGACATTTTATCGGCATCAATTATACTTTAACATTTTTCCAATAAAAGTTAAATACGCGACAGGTATGTAAGAAATCGAAGAATGTATCTATCAGCGATTCATACTCACAAAAACTGTTATTGAACAATTGAAAAAAAAGGTTAACATTAATATGAAATAAACTTCCCAAAGAAACGAAGATAAATAATCATATGTAGATACTCATATACGTTTTAAAGCAATCGACACACTGTTGAAAACTAACCAATAGCATTAGATGTAAAAGAATTATCAAATAATAATTAAATTGTCTAGTATTCATAATTTAGAAGTTTTAACCGTATTGATAAATTGTATTATTTACCAGGAATAACATAAGACTTTTTTTTAAAAAAACTAAGAAAATCTTTCGACTTTTCATTTATAAAAAATGAATACATAAAATTACTATATCAGCTCGAATCTATCGGATAGTTTTTCAGAAAATATTTTCCAATTATTCCCAAACTGTTACAATTTAAAAAAGTTCAGTGAAAGGATAAATATACTCAATGGCATTTCACCATGAATTCAAATTAAATTCAATGTTTTAGTACAACATTAATTTTTTTTTACAATATAATTTAACGAATTATCTCGAAACCAAATCTCAAGCAAAATGCCCAATTGTTCAACCATTTTTATTACACAATGGTTACTTAACCGTAATTTATCTTTATTACGACTAATGAGAAAGTTACGTTTTATGATGTAGAAACCGCCACGCATAAAAACGGTTAAGTGGTCAGTTTGCTGCAGATTTTTAACAGTGTAGTATTGATAATTGACAAAGCTTTTAACACTGCTGATACATTTACATTTTTTATATAAAAGAAAACATGACTTTTAAAAAGATACGAAATGCTTTTATGTTTATCCTGACAAATGAATACTTGACATTTATATAAAAGCCCTAAGTACCTGCCATTCAAGTTTCGTGATTCAAGAAGAAAATTGCTGAAAAATGATCTTTTTTTCGGTTTTGTAATTTTTTTAATATTTACGGATAAATTAATATGCACATACACGTATCTACATGAATTCGACATCCGTTTACAGTTGTAGAATAATGATAATAAAGTTACTTTGTTTGGAATTACCTCGAAAATAATGGATTTGTATAGTAAAAATAATCGCAAATGTTCTTGATAGTGTTGATAAACTTTATCAGCAAAATGTATACGGCTTTTTAACAATATAAGAAATGTTTTCTATTTTCACCTGGCTAAATAAATATATAACTTGTAAGTACGATAGCGAAGAAAGTATCATGGGATTACTCATAAAGAATAATACTGGAATATTAACTATTCGACATACATTTACAGTTTAAAAAGAATTATAAAACGTTGTGTTATTGGTAAAAGAATTACTTGTAAAATAATGGCTTTTCATAGTAATAATAATTGGGAATGTTTTTAATAGTATTGATATAGTTTACCTTTTATCAGCGAAATCTATACAGCCTTTTAACAATATAAGAAATGATTTCGCCTTTTACATGTCAAAATTGATACATAATTTTAACGATCTGTAATAACGTATCATTCTATTACTCATAAAGAATAATATTGGAATATTAAAATATTCGATATACTACAGTTTTAAAAGAAAGATAAAAAACGTTACGTTATTTGTGAAAGAATTATCTGTAAAATAATAGTGTTGTATAGTAATAATAACTGGGAATATTTTTAATAGTGTCGATATAGTCTAACATTTATCAGCGAAATGAATACAGCTTTTTAACAATATAAGAAATGATTGCGCTTTTTACATGACAAGACTGATACATAAATTTGAACGATCTCGAAGTATCGTTCTATATCGTTCTCTAAAGTATCATTCTATTACTCATAAAGTATAATATTGGAGTAATATAATATTCAACATACATTTACAGATTTAGAAGAACGATAAAAAACAATTATTATTACAAGATAATAGCTTTGTATAGTAACAATAAGTGAGAATTTTTTGAATTGTATAGACGTTTTTTAAAGTTTAACTTTTATGAAGAATATGATTAATTCGGTTTTTTAACAATATAATAAATGCTTTCGCTTTTTACCTGATAAAATAGATACATAACTTTTAAGTACGATCGCGAAGAAAGTATCATTGTTTTACTCACAAAGAATATTATTGAATAATTGATCAAAAATTGCTTTCCGATAACTTTATTTTGAATTATTTACGCTTAAAATAAAGAAGATCAATGAACATATTAAGATTCTCCTTTATGTTTCAAAATGAATTCGATGTATGTTAACAGCTTCCGTAGACTGAAAAATTAACAATGCATTTTTTGTGTGCATTTAAGCAATGTATTTAAATAATAATGTTTATATGTGTAAATGTATATGTAAATTATGTTTTGCAATGATAAAAATAAATATTTATACAGTAATTTTTTTTATAAACGCATAAAACGTATCAAATATCCACTGTAATAATTAATGACACGCTTTCACGTATATGATAACGCAATATTTTATAAGTTACCACTTAAAAGTAAAATAAATATTTTAACATTCGGATTATAATACCGTTTATACAAATCCGAATAAATATATTTAAATAGAGCAGGTACTAAAAAATAGGAAATTACACGTATTAACATAAAATAGAAAACTATTATATCAAATACTTGTTTCATCACATTTTTTTTATATTTCATGTTTTAAGTTAGGAGCTTAAAGGGAAGT
Source organism: Maratus speciosus (assembly GCA_963932465.1). Classification (NCBI taxonomy): domain Eukaryota; kingdom Metazoa; phylum Arthropoda; class Arachnida; order Araneae; family Salticidae; genus Maratus; species Maratus speciosus. The sequence continues at coordinate 534,950,785 of OZ010786.1, read as the reverse complement.
TATAGAGTAGGAATATCTAATTAGATCCAGATTGGTTGAAAACTGAACAATATAGATAATCACATACTTTGAAAAACTAACGTATTACTTATTTTATTTTACTTTAATGAGATATTATGCATAACTGGTTTTCATTAATAGATTTTATTTTAATTATATGTTTATACCTTATATAATAAATATAGAACTATATGATACTGTTAAATATAGGTTATTTACACTTCATAAATGGTCTAACTATATACATATAAAACAATTTAACATTAGATTTTCAAGTTAATGAGAAAAAAAATACAGGATGATGAACAAGAAACTTTAAAAAATAAAATATTATGAAAAATGCAATTAGATTTTTAATGAAGCATTAATAGAAAAAGAAAATCTAATGAATAAAAATCTATTTAGCATATATAATGCAATATTTCTTTAAGCCTTACGTGACTGATCTAAAAATTCAATGCAAAGGATCGCGAAGATTAATTTCAGAGGAAATTTACAACGTGCACAAGTTTGTTTAATCTTTTATTTCGTATAATTGTTTAAAACACTCTCGATTATTTCGTAATTAAAGAATCAATTATTCAATTTAAAATATGTATTTCCTATCAATTGAATTTTTGATTGATAAACCAGCCAAATATAGGAACATTTTCAATTTTTTTAAATTATTTATTTATAATAGAAGAAATAAAAATTAAATAAAATAAGGCATTTTTCTTTGTGCATTAAAGTATACTTGATGGTGCTTTTTCCATATAGGAAAATATAAAAAAAAAAAAAAAAAACATATTACAGATTACTTTTTCTCTATTCGATTTCGTTTTAAAAAGAATAAACATAATTAAATAAATTTTATTAAACAGAAAGAATTGTTGTATATATTATTATATTGTTGTTCACCTTTGTCATTTTACATTGTTATTTAGAATGATATATATATTAAATACGTTTCAACAGCTAATTATATCAAATACTTTATTATAATTTATATGCTTATGTATTTAGTCTTAAATTTCAGCTTTCTTTTCGCTGTAATTTATCGTTATTATTTATAGATATTGATTTTTAATACATGTGATCGCTGTTTTTCTTTTATAATACGGCAATATAACTTTTTTTTCTTAATGTTTTCCTATTTTGTACTTTTATTTTATTTATTAAATTATTAAAATATATAAGGCACTTTTTTGTTATACATTTTAAATAATACTTCGTTAATAATACTCAAAAAACGACTTCGCAAAATATGATAAAATTATGAAGATAGCAAAAAAAAAAAAAAAAAATAATAATAATAATGATTTACTCACGTTCATCCTCAATGAATCAGTTGCAAAAATCCAACTCGAACCACAAAATTTATCAAGCTTTATATTTTAAAATATTTCACAAACTCAATTCACCTTCCTACGGAACAATAACTTTCTACGACGATTTCCACGGAATTAACGGGAAAATGAAATTCAAATATTATGCACTCACACAGATAAAATTTTTAATCCGCACACAGCACTTTCATCAGTAAAGGTATATGCAAATGAAGGTTGTTCAAAAAACACAATTCCAGTGACCCGCTTTTTAAAAACTACTTCACTTATTAGATAACTCCTTTAAAGAAAATATCACTCGGAAATTTTAAAATAAATAAATACAAACGTTTTTAATTTAAAGATAAATTTCACATTTCACCAAGTGCAATATGAAACAGGTAATGATAAATTTCATATCCAATACGGAGCCAGTAAAGGCAGTCGGATATAGATGTGATGGGGGAAAAGCATGCACGAGAGAAGTGATACAGAGATATATAAACACAGAGAGATGATATCCGCTTGTACACCGCAGAGTAGAATGTTGGAATGCCTTGCATAGACCTTCTCGGTTCTTGTATGATATTGATCGTTAAACGTTGTCACTAGATGGCGCTCACTGCCAAAGGAGAAGTTTAAAGATGCCTAAGTGAGCGACGGTATAACCGCGATTTGCAAACTATTTGTAACAAATGTCGCTGAATAATTGTTATCTGGCGGAACCTGTTCTCTATCTTCAGCGCTGCTCATCTTATTATAATTTAAAGATAGTAAGGAAATGTTATTAGATAAGATTCGTTCAAACAATAAAGAGATAAATGAAGTTTGTTTCTTTAAGAAAATATGAGAAGCTTCCATATGTTACGCATATGTAAATATTTAACACACTAAGATAATAATTGTGAGGATAAATTAAATTATTCAACTCTGAAAGCATTTGTTCATCTTTCATTTTCGTTAGAGTAATAATAATGTAAAATTTCTATAGGCATACCGAAAGAAAATTAGACAGATAGATAAGTACACAGAAGTAAACAGGTAAATTGAGGGAGATATACTATAACAAATATATAAAGAAGTTGGAAATTGAACGTTAAACGGGAAAAATAAGGTACGTTCGTACTATAAATAGTTATATAAATATTCAGATTTTTGTGCAATAGTTGGTACGCTCTTATGCAAAAATGCATGAATATCAAAAATTTTTACGATGATATATATTAAATTCAGTAATAGAGAAATAATTTATCTTCATCTTATAGATGGCGTAATCACCATGCTAATATATAACCATTATCTATCATGGAATATCATTGAAATAATTACGCATGATAGGGTTTAATAGAATTAAGAAAACTTTTATTAATATATTTTAAAGTTTTGTTTCGACTTTCATAAAATTTGAAAAGACTCGACAAAATTCTGGAACGATTATCTACCCTATTAAAATCCGTGCGCGTATCTATTTAACCTCAAAAACTCCGAAACCACAGGACGCAGGGCTACAAAATTAATTACACGGGATGCTGATAGTGGGCCCATGAACGACTGAGGCAAAAAATCCGAAAAATGTAAATATATTTTATTTTATGTTTTTGACGAATGTTTGACTTTTTTATGTTCAACCCGTAATTGCGCGAGTTCTAACCCGTTCTAAATGCTTACTGCTATGTGAGATATACATATTACATACGCCATACTGCAATACTAAGACGCTGTATCGGGTATTAAGATAATTAGATTATCTCTCATGCAAATAATTAGAGATTTAATTGCGCTTAAGTATTATCTTTAAAAAAGAAAGAAAGAAAAACATTTTCTGCAAAAATCCACAATTTTATTTTATTTTATTTATTCCCTTATTCCAAAGATATTTTTTATCGTCTGCTGCCGTAGCCGCATGATAAATTAAACTTTTAAAATATTGCACATTAGTAGATTTTTTTTTCTAAATCGAATAGTTATTGAACATGAAATGCCGCGCGTAGAATGGGTTAAACAGCTAATATATATATTAAATTTCAAACCATTCGGTTGAGTAGTTTTTCCGCTGTTATACGCGGACGACAAAGGGGTGGTCCAGACGACGAGTATAGGTGCGACGTGCTTATATATTTGCGAATGAGACTAGAAGGCATACAGTGGTCTTGGCAAATCTAGAAATATATTGAACGAAAGAAAAAAGAAAGAAACTGGAAATGTTATTGTCATTTTATTAACCATTTGGAAAAAATGGGTATTGTCCTCGGTCAGGGTGGGAAATCAAAAACATATCTGAAGCGTTTTATTAGTTGAATCTCGCATTTTATTCGTTTTCTGATTGGTCAATACAGTAATCTGTATTCCCCCTTTACTTTCAGCAGAGATGCATACTTCTGTTGCCACTATGACAAAAAAGTAATAAAAACTCCAAAAAAGAATTAATAACTCAGAAACAAATTGAGATACAGCTTTCAAACAAATTGCACATTTAAAAGTACATTTTTTCTCTATACAACGGTGTAAAAAGTAATATTGTGGGACGTTTTGAAGTTTAGGAATGAGATTTAATTTAAAATTGGTCCAAGAATATTAATGTTTAATCCATGGCGTACTAATGTATGACCAGCTCCGTAGAAGTTTAAATATGTACAGTACCTAAAAATATAATCCATAGCGTATGTCAGGTATGATCAACTCCGTGCGATTTTTTATGTCTTAAATTTTATTCTTTAAAAAAATCTTTTTGCAAATGCGGTTGTCATTTGTTAAATTGCATTTTTATTTGTTTATTTATTTACATAATATTTAGATTGTCAGTTCGGAGAAATTGTGAAAATTATGATACTTTCCTTTGAAATTTCGACTAACTTTATATTTGTCAATCGTTCCCTGTTTGCAGCATCTTTAATATTATTTTCTGTAATAAAATGCATTAAGGAAAAAATATTTTATATTTTACGTCTACTTTAAAATTTTGTGTTCATTTTTTCAATGTACATGTATTTAATTTTGCGATGATTAACGATATTTCTTAATCTCATATTTTTATTTTAGCAAATTGCATACAAATATGAATTTCATTTTTATGTTATTAAATTTTGTAAACACAAACATCTAAATAAGAAGTCAACTTCCAATTTACATTTTTAATTATCATAGAGTCTCATTAAAATATCTCAATTTGTTGATTTTCTAAAATGAAGTTGGTTTACAATTGAAGTTTATGGGAATTTGGCGAAATATTAGAGATATCGGCAAGTTGGCGACAAACTTGGCGACAGAACAGAGTCCCACCTATGGTAACCCCCCTAATAGATATGAAGATGCATTAAATGATGTTCAATAATGAATGGCCGCCATTTTGTCTCCCATAAAAAACTAAAATTAATTAATTAAAATTTAATTAATGAATTAATATTTGAAAATCTGTATTAACATAAATCGTCATCCAGTACAAGTTAAAAAAATTATTTCAACTTGAATAATAAGTATTTTATTAACAATTGAAAATTTGAACAAGATAATAAATATAGGGAGAGTGTGAACTAATAATAGGAATTTAAAAAAAGATTATTTGTTCAACTTTATATAAAAAAAATTAAGTATGAATGAATATGAATCCAATCCTTGAGAGTATTAATCATTGTTCAATGTATTAGAAACGCAATAAATCAATAGAATTATATTACTTTAAATAATGCTATATTGCAGTGAAACCTGTAGTTTAGTGAATGTGTTAACACGGGCATGTCAGTGAGAGTGTTTTAAATAGACCATTTACTTTCAAAAACATGTTTAAAACATACTGAAGAACATTCTAATTATCCCAGTATGCAACATAATATACAACAATGACAATTGAAATATAATAATTAATTTCTGTTTAAAATATTTTATCATTTTGAAATTAACCATACAATATGATTAAATAGATTAAATAAAATAATGCTAAAAAGTGATAAAATATCTTTATTAAGATTAACGATCGTTTCGTCGCACCAACGGCGACATTTTCAAAATCATTTATGATAGAAAATATTTTCACAAAATTTAAAAACAATAAACATAGTAAACAATGTCACGAGACATGATGCATAATGGAAAATATTGCAAACCTAAAATTAAATTAAAATTAAATTAACTATTTGTGAGCGTGGATTAATTTTCATATAATTTAACAAAACAATATGGTAAACAATGTCACGAGACAACATGCATAATGAAAAACATTGGAAAACATAAAATAAAAATAAAATTATATGGCTATTTGCAAGTGTGGATTAATTTTGACTATTGTTATTAAAATTACATAGCATCTCTTTCGAAATTTTAGGTAAATCAAAGGACACTGAATCATTCCAAATATTCTTGTTGCGTAAAAATATCTCTATTGATTCTCGGATTATGGATGGTAAATAAAATCTTGATATATAAATTAACTTGCTATTTTTAAAACCAATCCTTAACGGTTCTTCGCTGCATAATCTGGCCAAAGCTGACATTTTTTTCATAGAATATGAATCGTAAATTTCCAACTGGGCAGAAAATGTCCGGTGGCTGAAGCAGCCAATGCTCTATCTGAGCTATCCTGGAGGAATCTGGTGGGACTCTTTCACCCAGCTAACCTTATTGATTATAGCATCTGATCTGAAATCTGGTTCAGCTCAACAGAATAAATCGCAGGTAATGGAACCCTAGAAATCAGTGGATGCGTAATTACACTAGATTAATTTTAACCCAATTATTCTCAATGGTAAATAAGTCATATTAGATGTAAATTTCCAACTGGGTGAAATATGTCTGAACGAGGATTCGATCCAGGGATCTCTTGGCTGAAGTCGCCAATGCTCTACCATCTGAATTATCCTGGACGAATCTCGTGGAACTCTTTCTCCCAGATTACCTTATTAATTATAGCATCTGATCTGAAATCTCTTTCAGCTCAACAGAATAAATCGCAGGTAAAAGAACTCCAGAAATCACTGGATATGTAATTACACTAGATTAATTTTAACATAATTATTTTAATTGGTAAATAAATCATATCAGATGTAAATTGCCTAGTAGGCGAAAAATGTCCGGACCAGGATTCGAACCAGGGACCTCTTGGCTGAAGCAGCCAATGCTCTACCATCAGACCTATTCCGGACAAATCTGGTGGAACTTCTTCATCCAAGAGAGCGCTGGTTCGAATCCTGGTCCGGTCATTTTCGCCCAGCTGGAAATTTACATCTCATATTATTAATTTACCAATTTGAATAAATGTGTAAAAATTCATCTAGTGTAATTACGTATCCAGCGATTTCTGGAGTTCCACTACCTGCGATTTATTCTGTTGAGCTGAACCAGATTTCAGACCAGTTGATATAATAAATAAAGTTTACTGAGTGAAAAAGTTCCTCCAGATTCGTCCGGGATAGCTCAGATGGTAGAGCATTGGAGGCTTCAACCAAGAGATTCCTGGTTCGAATCCTGATCCGGACATTTTTCACCCAGATGGAAATTTACATCGCATATGATTTATTTACCAATTAGAATAATTGTGTTAAAATTAATCTAGTGTAATCATAGAAAATCAAAGAACGGATTTACAATATATATTTATGTGTTATATGCGTATGCACTTATTGCATACAGTCACGTTTTCATGAAAGGTAATTTTTGAGAAAAAAATAATACACTTGAAATACTTAAAACCCAAAACGAGTTCCGCGTGGAAGGACACATTCAGCTTGCTTTAAAATAAATAAAAATAAAAATCTATTTACTAAAAAATTGCATAAAAATTTATTAAATATTCCGTTACAAAACAAACTGGTCTTTAAAATTAAAAAACATTGATGTTAACAATCACATGTGAGGAAATATAAAATATGATTTCCGAGATCTTTTAATCGCAAACGCGACCATTTTCAAAGAATAGTTTCACTAAAATGTCGCACTCAGTGTTGTATTAATATTTCAGTTTGGGAAAAGGGAGCATTCTATTATTCGTTGGGAGTGTATATGAGATTGTTACGTTCCAATGTTGAAGTGTTAGATATTTCAAAAATATTAAAAAAATATGAAGTATGTCATAGGATAAAACATCATTACATACACTATTTCCTTTATTTAAAGTCTCCAAGGATTACCTAATTCTCGAAGTATAATAATCTGATGCAGGTATAATAACTTTTGCATTTTCAAAATCTATTTTAGAATTTTGGTGTTGATCTTTCACGGTCCTTTCAAGGTCTTCTTTGATCGATTGCTCTTTTCGAGGATGAAGTATATAAATAATTGACTGATTAAAAGAATTTTTCTGATATATATATATATATATATATATATATATATATATATATATATATATATGTATATATATATATATATATATATATTATATATTGTATATATATATATTGTACTATATATATATATATATATATATTGTATATATATATGTATATATATATATATATATATATATATATATATATATATATATATATATATATATATATATATATATATATATATATATAATGCCTTATCAGTATTTAAGTAGAAGTAATTACAGTTTTGCATAAAAATTGTAATTTTCTCTATGATACTGGAAATCAAACTATAGTCACCGTTCGGTCTGTATGTCTGTGTATCTGTTCGTCCGTCTAAATATAACAGATCGCTGGATACGTAAAACTACCAAACTGAAGGGTCTAAATTTTAAATGTATAAGTGTTACAAAATTTTGTCGAGTCGTTTCAAATTTTATGGAAACCGGATGTATATTTTAATTACAGGGATAGTCAAAAGTTTTCCGTTACATAACGGCAAATGGGAAAATATTATTTCAATTGCACTATTTTCAGAAATTATGTCACAGCCTTCAGAACAGAATGGAATTGGTATGAACTTATGACGTGCACTAAAATATGCATTCAGTACAATATGCGGTCCAAAAGATATTTATAAAACAAGGGATTGTATGAACGCACATTATTTTCCACATTTGACGTGAAACTTCAAACTTTTTTTATATTTGGACTAGAGAACATTCAGTTACGGATTTATCTAAGCGTAAAAAAAATTATATATTTAAGTATCAGAAATATTGTAAGATAATGAGTTACCAGAATATTTTTATCATAATATGCTATGACAAATCTTTTACTTCTTTAAGTGAAAAAATACGAATTTTTTGTTATAAAATTTATGTTTTTAATTAACAAAAATAGCATAAATTATGTTAATTAAAGCTTTAAAATAATTAAATAAATAATTCTGTAATTTATAGAACATAAATGTAAATTGGTTACATTTCTTTCAAATCATAATCCTTATTTGGTAATACGTTTTAAGAAATATAAAATTTATGATAAATTGCAACGTTAAGTTACGTTTATTTGAGTGAACATAGAAATGTAAAGAATTATTGAAAATATTATATTACTTGTATTTGCTTTTTCTTGAAAATTAATGAATGTGATATTTTTAAGTTTTGAAGGAAATGAGTCGTTCATTTCTTATTCAATCGCAACTGATTGCATTCGTTATGCAAAATGATTCTTTGAAGCTCGTTAATCTTTAATATTACCTTTAAAATTTTATACATAAGCGGAGAAAATCTAAAATCAAATAGATTTAGAATCGTTATGTAAAATATAAAAAAACAAGAAAAGGGGTTTTCTTATTTTTATTTCCATAAATCAGTGTTTCAAGATGTATTTACTCCGCATGCAGCCATAAAATATTTATTTTTCTGAATATCAATGCCTTTATAATAGCTATAACAAAATAGATTTTTTATGTTATGCTTTTTTTCATAGTTTAATTTTTCTAAAAATTGTAATTCATACTGTAATTTTACATGGAAGATATTACAATGTATTGTATAATTATTTCTTGCTATTTTTAGTTATGCATTTGCTAGAGTTTAAAGATTAACTTCAATCAATATAGTACTACAAATGATTGCCACATAATAAAACAGTCTAACAGAATAAATGAGTGGCTGTAAAATTAGTGATTGTCATACAATAAAACATTCTAAAAGAAGACTATGGCTAGAAAATTACTGCACCGATTCGCGCTCACACATTTTTATATCTATGCATGTGTCTATACATAAAAGCATATAAAAAAAGTCCATTGTCAAAAACGAAACGTAGAAAGATTAGAGAGGTGATGAAACGGAAGAAATTGCGAAAAAAAAAATTAATGAAAGAAAATATATTTAAATTAAAGTTATTTATAGGAATTGCTTAAAAGTGTAACTGTCAAATTTAATACTTGACTTGCAGCGGTGAAAGGTGAATTTGCATTTCTATAAAATACCAGACTAATCACGTACATCTCTCGCAGCAATAAATTCTGGCAATTAATATTAAGATTTTAATCTAAGATTTTAATCTAATTTTAATCTAAGAATTTTCAATCCATTTTCCATTAAAAGTAATATGACGTTAGTTTCCGCTGTATATCTTACAATACAGGATGACGCTCAATCACGTTGAAATCTTAAAGGGTGCAGGGTGTTTGCCGGGATATTCACCAACAATTTTGGCAACAGTTACTGCAAGAAAATAAGGATTTTTATGCCTGCCATGCCGTTTCGGAAAAACATACCACTTTATTACACAGTCGCCGATGTTTCCACTCTAATCAGTGACGAAAACTCGCCCCTGGTGCATATGTGTTTAATGTTGAAGATGTCATTACATGGACTTCAAAAACAGGATTGATGATTTTCAAAACTTTTTAAAACATTTCATATTACATGTACGTTGTATGATTTTCTATTTGAGAAAACAGCTAAAATTGCTAAAGTGGGGAAAAATCCGTTTTGAAATTTTTAGTTTCTATATTTATGAATTTCTTAATTTTTCACAATTTTTGTGGACTGATATATAAATTATATATTAATTTCTGTACTATGTTTGTTTAACAAAATGTTTTGTTTATTATATTTAAATAATACCAAAATATATGCGTGCATTAAATTTTTGAATTTGAACATGTTGATAATATTCTAAAACTATTAAAGAGCGTTAGTTTTAAATAAATGTATTATAATAATACTATCTAATTCATTTTTAATATAGGGGGTCCCGGGACACAACTGGGTGCAGAGGCGGAATGAAGATGTGCAAGAATTTGTAAAGGATGTGCTGCCATCTTGCGGCAATAAACAGAAGAAAGAAAACCTGTTCCCGTTCAACTTCGGTAGCCATGTTAGTCTAGTTTTCTTGATCACTGATGCGTAAATTTTTCATAGTGTGATTTTTTTACCCTATTTTGTAATATCTGATTATTTTGTAACCAATGTAAGGCATATATTCTAGTTTTCATTCCAACTGTAGTTATTTCATGCTTGAAGTACGTTTAATTGTCTTAAGATTCGTGCAGTTAAACTTTTTGTACGTATCTTTGTCGATTGACTTTAGCTGCCTAACCTAAATCGTGGCGGAACGGGTGGGACGGAATGGAAAAGTACCCCATTCTGACTAGAAATTTTTTTTAACTAACTAGTTCTGACTTTCAAAATTTATAATGCGGCGAATTTTACACAAAGTCAGTTGAAGGTTGGGTCGCTTGTTCCATGTGCAAAAAAAAAGGACGCACAATTCATGTACGGAAACAGATGGCGAAGATGATGAGACTGTTACAGTGTGTGAATATTCTCAATAGGCTTAAAAAAAGACACAATCAAAGAAAACTGTAATTAAACCTTTATACTCACACTGTTAAAATTTTGCAGCATTCTGGCAGGTCATTTGACCGTTTTTTTTCGAAAACGGTTACACAACCGTGAATTTAACACTATTCTGATCATATTATTTTCCATTTTATGGTCAGAATATAGTTAAATTATGGTTATGAAACCGTTTTTTCAAAAAACGGTCGAATGACCTGCCAGAATGCTGCAAAACTTTTAACAGTGCACTTAAAAACTAAATATAGACCAAACTTTTTTTTTTTTTTCATTATTATTAGTTTTATATGGTTCTACTTGTCACACTGTTAAAACGCTGTTCTTAAAAATAAGTAAATTGTACTAATTATTGAGCACTTCTTAAAATAGCTCCGAGTACTTAACTGTTAAATTTGAAAAACGCATGTACTCATTTTTTTGAGTACATGCAGGTACTCGAAAATAAGTATGTATAGAAACACACATACACTATAAGAAAAAAAAAGCGAAATTACAGAGAACCGAAAAATCACCATTTTTTATTACGGTAATTTTGAATTGCGAAGAACTACAATCTTTGGACTAAAGAACAACGAATATACTATTTTAATTCTTGAAGTTTTGTGTATGTGCCGCCCCGTGATTTGAACCCGAGTTCCCTAGGTGGAAGATCGGTATTGTACTGACTGTGCTATAAGAGCAATTGCCAGCTGCCTCCAAATGACATCTTTTATCAATCAGCGACGGAAGATCGCTAACAGTAGAGATGAATTTTTCCTTTCTTAAATATTCTAATTTCTAATAAAACAATTTTTAAACTAAATTTTCTACTTTAACATTTCTAATGAAATTGTAAAATTAAATAAATTTGAAAAAGTGTGTATTATAAATTAAAAATTATAACAAAGATAGACATATCTTTAAATAAAAGCTTGGAAATCCCTATTGTCAATTCGGTATAAGAAAAGGGTTTATCAGAAAACTCATATTTTTGAGCACATAGGATTTAAGTATGGATATTAAGACTTTAAAATACAAAATATATGTATTCATTTCTGCATACATTTATAAATCAAGTATAAGTATACACAACTTAAAAATATCATGTACTCGTTCCTGAATTAATTGTACTTAAAAAAATCGAGTACAAAGATATTTGTATTTTTAAGTAGATTAATGTTCCTTTTTGAAGCAATTGTACTTAAAAAATATGAGTACATAGAAATGCTCATTTTTAAGTAGATTATTTTTAACAATGTATTTCTTTTTGAAACAATTGTACTTAAAAAAATACGTGTAAATGGAAGTTCTCATTTTTAAGTAAATCTTTTTGAGAGTGCATTAAAACTCGGTTCTGCCCCATACCGGGAGCAGAACGGGGCATGTAACATAATGTTCTGTTTTATAAATAAATATATTATTCTTTTGTTTTCTTACAATATTGTTAAACAGTTTTGATTATTACATTATAATGTTTTCATAAAAAAAATTTCTGCTTTTTTTAAAACTTTTTGCATTTTAAAAACGTATTTCAAATTGGTACACCGTTCTGCCTCGGGTTCCACTACTACTACTCATGTAAAAATATCTTGTAAGTATCTCTTATGTTATCTAGCTAAATTTTAGATAATTGAAACAATTTTTTTAGTATATTAAGTTTTAAAACAACGATAAAGTATGAATTTCTACTTTTTACGAGATCACTTTAACAAGATTGCCCCTACACCATGCACGCAAGAAGAGTTTGCTTGTTTTCTTTCTAAAATCTTTTCGACACCATTGATATTAAACAACAATATTCACTTTATTTAATGACAGACATATTTAAGATATATTAGACAAATATTTTACTATGGTAAAAGTGGTGCATGACCCCTATTTTTAGATTATTGTGTGAAATAAATGGATGTCTTGATTAAAATTTTGAAACTTTTGAAGATTCCAGAGTCTTGAGAATACTTATACATTCGTTTTTTCTTTCAACAACCGATGTATATCTATGTCTTTTTCTACTGATCATTTTTCTACTTATCCCTTTTTCTACTCATCCTATTTCATTCTCATGTATCGTGAACCTATATTCATCCAGGAATTTATCACAGGCTTTGGACTGTTGCATTTTATTGCGTTGATATTTCTCGTATGAACACTGCTTTTCATTCCTTCTCGCACATTTATCTAATCTGTTGACACATAAATAGTAGAAAGTTTGCGCAAAAAATACACCAACAAATTGACTTCAAGAGCATGATAAGTCAAAAATAACCAGTTACTAATGCACGCGTGTGCAATAAGTATCTTGCATGTGATATTAGATATCTTAATTGGGCAAGTATCATGAAGTGGTGAATATTTCGATTCCTACAATGTCATGCTGATGATAGGCTAAGAATTTGGGGCCATGCGCATGGGACCACTGCTAGTAAGGCATACTGAAAGTCCAAATATCTATGCCGGGTCAGTAATTTGTACGGATTTATATTCCTTTGCAATATTTGGAACTTTAGTATCTATATAAAGCGCCGCCTCTGCCTCCAACTACGCTAAGTGTATTTTGGGCGATCGCTATCTGTTTTTATATGATTTTTCTAGCACCAGGTTAGAAATAGATTTATAAACTAAATAACTGATTCTATATAACCCACTACCAATCACCTGATTAAAGGATAATTCCACTGGTCTCTTGGCTATTTACAACCTTTAAGAATCCTGAACATACATTATTTATTATTTTATTCTAATACAATAATTTTTCTTTTCCATCGATTAATTTTTCTTATATTAAAATAAAATATGACTATTTTGAGCAGTTAGGTATCGTAATAATTTATTTCAAAACACCTTTTGACAAATATTCTACTGACGTATAATAAATCTATCTCCATTTGTCAGTTATTGTAAGTTCTTGATAAAAGTTAAATTTCATTTCCATATGCACAGTGAGTTGAATTTTAGATATTATTATACTGACAGTGATAAATACTACTTTATTCAGAAGATTCGTTTAAACACGTTATATAAAATAACCACATAAATCCCCTATTTACATTTTTTAAACCAAAAAAAAAAAAAATCACTAAACATAAATGCAAGATATTTATGAAAGTCGATTACTGCTTATTTATTTTATATGAATAAAACTTTTAAAAATTTCTTTACACTTATTCTGTATTTGCAGAAAGCGGGATTTACCGCAATGTATATAAGACTATACAGTAAGCTATAAATAATTTTTATATGTATTTCGTAAAAAAAATATTAATCATTTACGCCTGGATTTTAAGGATTGCATCAAGTGCCACGTTCCATATATTGCGTATTTGAATGCAACTATTATCGAAAAGTTACATTTTCTTTATTAAGTCGCAGAATTCGGAAATTAATGAAGGCCAATATCAATTTAGAATCAACAAATCTTTGTCACTTACTCACCAAGCATATAATTATATGCATAATCGCTATTCAATCAAATTATCTTTTTTTTAATGTTATTGTACATTGAAATATATCTTGATAATTTCATTGGCATATGTTGTTTTGGAATAAGCAACATCTTTAGTGGCAACGGATAAATAACACCATGCCTTTTTTTTCTTTTCTTATTCCTATTGAGTTTTTAAGGCCATGTTAAAAAAAAAAAAAAAAAAAAAAAAAAAAAAAAAAAAAAAAAAAAAAAAAAAAAAAATCCACCTTATTTTTTCAATCATTGATCGAATTTGAATGCCAATATTTTCGAAAAGTTAACTTTCTATATTAAATCACAAAATTTGGAAATTAAAGAAGGCAAACGCCAATTTAGAATCTACAAATCATTTGTCTGTTACTCAGCAAGCATATAGTCATATACGTCATCGTATTTGATCAGATTGTCTTTATTTATTTTATTGTACATTGGAATATATCTTGATAATTTCGTTGACATAGGTTGTTTTGGAATACGCAACATTTTTAATGACAACGGATAAATAATACCATTACTTTTTTTTTTCTTCTTTTCTTCTTCCAATTCAGTTTCCAAGGACATGTTTCCAAAAAAATGAATCATAAAAAAAGTCAACTTACTTTTACAATCATTTATTCGTTTTCCACTTTTGAAAGAAATATTTATTTTTTTTTCACATTTTTTAAAAAATTTTTAAAAGTATTTTTACGCTTAAAGTGTGAAGCAGAATATTTTGTTTAATGCCCTTTGTCTCGTTTAATTTTTAACTTCCAATTAGAAAATATTTTATTTTAAAAATAATAAAATAAACTTTAATAATTTACATGCACAATATAAGTACTATACATATACAATTTTAGTTTTTTCAAGCAAATATATTTGAATTGTTATTGCGATATTTTACAAGCAAATCTAATAATTATTTTATTATTAAATTTAATAATTTAAGCTGACAAAAGGTTTTATGTTTAAAACATCGAAATTAGTTTTAAATACAAATAGAAAATTGCATGTTTTAATTGTTTATCTTTCGTAATACATTTATCACAAAATTGTTTCTGTTAAGCCTAGGCAAATAGACAGTTTAAAAAATTATGTATTTTATTACTAAGATTTAAATAACAAAAATAGAATGTGTCAGTATCAGTAATAACTACATATATTTTTGCAAACAATTTTAACATTTTTTCCATCATCACAGATTACTATTTTTCTGTTATGTTATTAAATCAAATGCATGAAATATTTTATCTTTGCAGCTAAGAATAGCTATATGATTTAAAAAAATCGAGTTGTTTTAAATATTTATCTTTCATAACACACTGAGTACATAACCCCTTTTCGGCAAATACTGAATGAATTCATTACGCGTCTCGCTCCCTCTAAGCTCATTAGTCTAGTGAGTTGGAGCAACGTCTTGATGAAATTCAAATTTCTACTCCGTGTGCAGTACGCATTGAATGTCAAATATATTTAACCGATAGTCCATAAATAGAGCTTTGCATACTTATTCATTTATTTCTCGCTTTTCGAAGCAATTTTTGAAATTCAACTCTCTTTTCGGGAGGTTTTATTTTTCAACATATTGGAATCAATCAGAATAATATTAACCAAGATTTATAATTAAAGTACATTTTTTTTATAAAAATATGTTTTCTCAAAGAAAAGTGAACCGTCGTTTCTAAATATTAGTTAAAATAAAACTCTTTTACTATAACATTAAATGAAATGGTTCCCAGCTCTACATAAGTAAATAAAACACTATGAGGCCGAACATGATTTACATTTTGAAATGCAGTAAACCAACGTTTAAAATGCACAAATAATGCGTGAAAAAGCAGCAAACAGCTGTTTCGAATCTACAGCGAGATTCTTCTTCAGTGCAAGAGAAGGAAAAAAAGGAACAGCGTGCTAGAAAAAGCAAGGCTGAGCAAAATGATAGACAGAGACGCGCTGCCTTATATACCCTATTCGGGTAGCGAAAGCGCCAGAAACAACCAATGATAGAGAAGCAGTGGAAACGACTGGGTGGACAAGTAGCGACATCTACCGGAAAAGGAGAGAAAATGAAACCAAAAAGAGGAAATTAAATTAATGCTTTCCAAATACTTGGAAAATCTGGAGTACTAGATAAGTCATTGACTAAAGAGTGAGAATTTTTAATGATGTGGTAAGCTTCCCAAAAATCAAGATCAAGGTTAGAAGAACATTTTTGGATAATGGTGGATGAGGAAAAATCGAACCTATGTTGAGAAGACCAAGAATGTTGAGCAATAGAAGAACGTTTGAGCTCCTGATTTTTAACATAACCTTCATGCTCTTTTAAACGAAATCTAAGAGCACGTTTAGTCTGGCCAATATAAGAAAGGCCACATTGGCAAGAGATTTGGTAAATACCCCAGTTATCTAGGCGATCAATGGGTTGTTTGAGATTTGAAAAAGTGATTTTATTAACAGGAGTTAAAATAACATTAAAATCAAACCTTCTTAAGATTTTAGCAACTTGCTGACTGGTTTTAGGAAAAAATGGTAACACAACTGAAGTATTAGAGTTGGAATTAGAATGCTTTTCAGAATGGACGGATTTCGTCAATTTCTTATAAATAGAATCAATAATATTAGAGGAATAACCACGATCAACAGCCATAGCTTTGAGGTAATTAAGTTCAGCACTAAGTAACTGAGGAGTGGAACAAACATTGGTAGCCCGAAAAACCACTGTTTGGACCAGCTATTAGGTGTACATTTAAATGTGTCCATACGACGATTTCTTCCGTTTTTCTACCACGTCTTACTTTTCATAGTTAAAAATTTTGCGGTTTGCTTTAAAATTTCACATTTTGCCAAAAATAAGTTTTACACATGCGCATCAAAATGTAAAAAACGTTTGTTCCGGATCAGTAACACAAAAATATTGGGGAAGTTGTGTAATATTAACTGCGCATTTTCTGTAGCATTAGATCATGTAAACTTTATCTTATTATGCATTATAAAGATACACATTATTATTTTTTTATTTAGTATAGCTGTACCTTAAGTTTAGATATTTTATCACTCTTTATGCTAAACTTCTAATCGTCGAGTCCGATACAATTACGACAATTGTCTGTGAATGTATCCGTCGCAACGATTACAGGGTTAAATAAAAATATTTATTTTTGTAGGGTGTTCATTGCTAAACTTTTCATGATCATCTTCATCATTGAATTGTTTGAAGGTCTGATTTATCTTTATTCTTACAATTCAATTATTTTTTCATTTATAATTGGATATGACTGCAAAATTAGTTTACAATATTAACAAAATAATGTAATACAAATGTAGTTGGATAATAATGATTAAATCAACTAATTAGTAATAACCAGTTTTTAAACAAATTCGTTCACGAAAACATTACTGACATATTCAACATTAAGCTTAGCATAGTACGAAAAAGGTCGATAGCGCGATAAAGCAAAAACTAACTAGTGCAGATCAAAATCTTCCGTCACGACAAATTTCTATCCAAAGACAGAAACAGGAATCGCTTCATTTCACTGCTTAAAACAGAGTTGCAAAATAACAGAATTCAAGCTGACCAGGCAGAAGAAGACGCTGCTATCATGATTGTTACCTCGGCCATTTCAAGAGCCGAAGCCTTTGAAAGTGTAGTATTGGCGGAAAAGCGATTGGTTTTCTCGTGATCATGACGAGCTTGGGATATCAACACAAAAATCTGATTTTCCAAATTATCGAGAATTTTTATTTATTTATTCACCCAGAAGAAGAGGATGATGAAGCTGATGCCTGGGAAACCATCGACCAAACCAGCATCTCGATGACTTTGACAGCCAGGTTGATAATGTCGCAACAAGCCCAAAGAAGATCAAAGCTATTGAAAAACAAGCAATCTTCTCGTTTTCTCCTCAAGCTGAGGCTGATGTACCAAACCCATCAACCCGCAAACGCTCCAGAAATTACTAAGTACATTAAAAATCTTACCGTATCTCTTACTTACATTCATGCAAATACATACAATAAATGTTCACCACTTAAGTTATACAAAAAAAAAAAAAAATACAATGTTGTCAATTTTTTTTTACAATGTTACCGTTGTAATTAACCGTTATTGCTATCATGCAAAACCTGTAATATAAGCAAGTTATATTAAAGAGGATAAAATAAATAAAAATTGGTGTCAAATGTTAGTTTTTCCATAAAGTTAGCCTTTTCCAGAATGCCGTAGCACGCTTTGTAATGGGTTTAGAACAACGTTTTTACAATGAAATTTGTAGAAAATTTAATGCTCTTTCTTTTGGTAATGAGGTATGGTACACAAAATATTTATAATTTTCAAGTTATAGGCAAAAAACTGAAAAAAGTCCGAAAATTTCGTGGTGTTTTTGGCTCCACAAAGTTTAGCCTCGGGATATTTTGTTGGAAAATAATTAATTCCTGTTATTAACATCCCCATAAACACTTTAAAAACATAAAATCTTCTAGCAGAAGTTTTGCATCTATTTCTGACAATTAGACTGGACTAATTATACTACAAAAGCAAAAGTTTTTAACGCCTAGTCATGCTTATTTTCTGTCAATTTAAAGATTTTTGTACATTTGTGCTTACACAGAAGACCCAAAACATTACGACCACCCCCGCATTTTGCAATGAACTCTCCTGGATAATGTAGAAGGCACGTAATCAGGTGTGAATGGAATTTAACTATTACTAGAGTGTCTGAGGAATCACTTTTTGCGCATTCTTCTGCCTTAATGGGGAAGGCTGCTGATCTAAGTGACTCTAATAGAGGGCAGAATTCAATGCCCTGACTGCTCAGAACGAGTTTCACCGAAACTGCTCGACTCATGGGTTGTCCTCGACATATATTTCTCAGTACTTATGCAAAGTGGACGGATGACGGTGAAAACATCAGCAGACGCCATGGCTTTGGATGTCCTCTCGTCCAAGGAAAATGTATGTCGGAGACTCTGTCACTTGCTAAAGCAAAATCGGCGACATACACTGGCACAGGTAACAGCTCGATACAATGCAGTTCCAAGTAGAATTTTTTCAGAGCACACAGTATATATTACACTGTTGGATATCACAGTACACAGTAAACGTCCCGCACATGCGCCTCAATTGACAAAGCATCATCGCCAACTACATCTACACAAGATCAGGGAACGTCGTGATTGGATCATGGATCATTGGGAGAGTGTCGTCTGGTTGAATGAATCAAGATTCACTCTTGAACACTTTGATAGTAGTGTCAAGGAACGGTTCTTCCAGGCGACCGTTGCTCCCCCTTATGCAGCAGGTCATACAGATCCATGCGGTGACGATATTATACTTTGGGGAATGTTCTCATAAACTTCTCTGGTACCCGTAATTAGGGTAGAATAAACCATGAAGGCCGCTTACTATCTGAACATCATTGGCGAACAGTTGCACCCTTACATGGTATCTGTCTTAAATGGAGTCTTCGTGCAAGGCAACACTACATGTCACAGTGCTCGAATTCAGCTGGAATGGTTACAAAAGCAAAATAATGAATTCCAATAAATGTCATGGGAGTCTATCTCAACAAGTCTTAACCCGATAGAGCAAATTTGGTGTGTTGCACAGAGCTAAAAAACAACCATGTTTTAATATCCCTGATTTGCATGACCGCTGCTTAAACATGTGGTAAAATCTGTCTTCGGCCATCTACAAAGGACTTCTGACACCCATGCCAATGCGCATTCCAGCTTTTCTGCGAGCCAAAGCCGAGGCATGTGTTATTAGGAAGGTGGTCATAATGGTTTGGCTCTTCAGTGTATATTTTTTAATTTACCTGAAAACTAAAGTTTTTTTTTTCATTCAAAAAGAATTAAACACTTTTTAAATAAATGTCCTTTAAATTAAACCAAATGTAAAGTAAAATGTACAAAATCCCACAACACGTAAATGTAAAAAAAGACGATTAAGTGTAAATTTCGCATTTTATAATTTTTTTTCAAGTAGCTGTTGTTTTTCATTTTTTATAAATCTGACCAATATCAATAGTAATATATTTTAAATGTTACTTTGAAGCCTTGTCATATCAATACACAATAAAAGTTTACTGAATTTTCTTCCTATAAATGAATATGAGTTTTAAAACTCGCCTTATCAAGGGAATGATAGTTTAGTAGAGCAAGTTTTGTTCCCGAAGTCCTGGTATATAAGGCGAGTATTGAAAGAGTAAACTAAGATTTTACAATGCAAAAAATACTCGATAACACTTGTTCGGTGGTTGCACAGTGTCGAGTTTTTTTTTTTTTTTTTTGGTACAAGTTTAGTAACATTTTGATGTCGGAGCACGAGTGTCACTCGGGTTACCATTTTTGGTAAAGCCAACTAAGCAAGACAGATTTTCGGGGTCAAATTTTAACTCTCTGAGCTATAAAAATACCTACTGTAAATGTTTCCTGTCTTTTCATATGTTATCTACGAACCTTTTATTTTGAAAAAAAAAAATAATACGTTGCAGCAATGGAAATATCTAGAATCAGAGCTTGAATCGAACTTATGTGAACCTTGTGGCGTGGTTTACCTATAACTATATAGTATAACTATATTACGTATAACTATATAGCTAGATATGTACATACATAGGTAGGGGAGACCGGGGCTAATTGCTACAAGCATAAGTAGGCGCAGTCCTCGTAATCTGCCTGTTATGAATGGATGACGCACTGTAAAAAAAAATGGTAACTTTCCATGTAAAATCCAGGAGCGTTTCGCCTTTTATCAGGTTTTCAGAATAATTTAGCTCTTTCCTGTGAAATTCTGGTTTTCTTATCTGAAACGTTCCTGAACAAAAGTTGGAAACAGCAAAACGCTGCGGCCGCCATTTATTATTATTTTTTCCCTATAATCCGTTGCTCGCGCGCGAGTGTCGAAAACGAATTCCTTAAATGAATGTAAAAAAATCAATATGGAATGCAAATAAATCAATAGACGACATAATCCTTTACGTCTCTATTGTCAAGATAATTCAGATGAAAATACAATACCTCTGTGACATCACTAAAAGATTATCTCTCGTACTTGTCTGTGAAATCTTTAACGAGCAGACTGTGTAAAAAAAAAATACACCTATTATTTGGATCTGCATTAACCAGGGGACAATCAAATATGATTCTCACCTCTTTTGATTAATTTAAAGTATGTTTTAGAGTTCTTATCTCTAATTATTCTTGTGAAAGGATTTCTTCAAATGGGCCTTAGATTTTCAGAAATTAGATGCCGAGTTTTAGCATACGTTTCAAATACCCATTAGTTTGCAGCTCTCAACGTGTCTTTCGTGGTGTGGACGCAGAAAGCTTGCACGCTACCCGTACGGCCCGGGTTCGATGCTACCTCTTGACTTTTTTTTCTTTTTTAATTAATTTTATATTTTAACACTTTATTACAATTTGATTTAAATTTGACATATATTTGACACTTTGAATTGCTGCAAATTTGAATTTTTTTTTTTCCGAAAAAATATACAATTACGTTTAGGTTTTTTTTTACATGAAAATTTATATGTATTTTATCTAACTTGTAAACTAACATAATCACTGACGAAAATCCAAAATATTTTATGTCTAGATTTTTTTTCTAATTATTATTTAGATTTATATATTTTTATATTTTAAGCAAAGTTCAGAAACAATATATCACATATATATTTACTTTATTTAATTTAACTGAAAATTTATTTTTTCGTGTAAATTATAAATAATAATTTTGATGTCAATTTCAAAATATTTTTTCATTCTAACAAATATTGATAATAAAGCGAAAATTGTCAACAGGAAATGTAAAAATCGTCTGCGGATCCCGCATGCTGTGAAATGTCAGTAATGTCATAATGAAGGGAACGAACATCCAGAGTGAATTATGTCAGCCAGGTATCGGTCCGGATAGCCTAACAGGTAAGGCATTGGCACGGCACGCCAAGTATCCGGGTTCGATCCCTGGTCTGGACATTTTTCGCTCTTGTGCTACTCCAGCCTTGAATATGTCAGTAATGTTTGCTGTCAACAGAAATATTCCTGGTATTTCGCAGGAAACTTACTGGCATTTCTGTAGAAAGTTTTTAACATATACAGTAAAGTACCAGTCATTTTCAAGAAATGTTTCTTGGAAATAATGGGCAACTCAGCTGCCCATTTTTTCCCAGGAACGTTGCGGAATTTTTTTTACAGTGCGCACCCAGTCAAATTGTACATTTCTTCTTGCTTTCTACATCCCCTTTGCTGTTATGAATCGTTACCCACGTGCAGCGGAAATTTATTACGATTCTTTTTTTCTTTTTGCATTCATAAGTAATTTTTTTGTTGTTTCGTTCTTTTTCTTATTTCTAATACTTATCTTAATAATCGCGATTTAACTTTTGTAGTTTTTCATAGTGTATGATTAATTTTAACTATTCCAAATGTGATATACTTGGATTTCTTATGTTTAGAGGGTAACATCTGCATTTTTGTGAAGAAATTTGTTATGAGGCTAGTAGGCGCATTGAACAAGTTGAATCGGTGTGTTACCAATACCGTTACTCTGTTTCGTAATATTTCCTGCTATTTTATCCCGTTTGATAAATTAATTACTTTTTTTACAAAAAACATTAATTACCATAGAAAAACTGTACAGGTTAACACACCGAAGAACATTATAAGAAATAATGTGGAAGTCGTAATAGTTAACGGACGATCTATTAAGCAAACTGTTAAAGCTTTTAATATTCCTTGGAGAAGTCTGGCCCTATATTAAGCTTAAACGAGTGATGGTGTTCATAACTCATGTATGACAGACTAGAAGCTGCATGTTCAAAAGATTCAGTGTCATCTTTTTGGTTATATATCCAGCAGTCACTGGAGCTCTTCTGATTTCTGCTTAGGATGTTGGATAATTATATTCTGAGGATATTAGACCAATAAAAATGACAGAATCAAATATAATAGGGAAAATAGGTGTAGGTAAAAGGCATCCACTTGACGTTTGATAGATTCTCCAAATCTGAAGGCATTGAAAGAAGAAAATAAGCTTTAGAGAGGAAAAAAGGTGAAATACAAAAAAGAAGATAATAACGGCAACATTGTTTCCACCTATATAAAAAGGGAACTTCTTATAGAGAAAAGCACGAATCTTGATAATATCTAAGGTAATGAGGAAGGTTAATATATGGTATGTGTTGGTACTTTAGAAACAGCAAGCATCGTTAAGAGCACATTTCAGTCACGGGAAGAAAGGAAAGCGATAATGTTAAGTCTATGGGGGTGTTATTTTCAAATATCTCGGTTTGATTTAAATATTTTTTAATGATTTTTTTTGTACATGATAGGTGAAATCAATCTACAACTGGAGGAGTTTTTATTTTTTCGATTTTGGTTATAGTTTTTTTTTTTTTTAGATAGTTTCAATTTCTGAACCGGTCTAAATTGGTTTCGAAAGTGAAAGTATTTTTTTTTAACAAAATCTGAAACCA
The DNA here is from genome assembly GCA_963932465.1 of Maratus speciosus. NCBI lineage: Eukaryota > Metazoa > Arthropoda > Arachnida > Araneae > Salticidae > Maratus > Maratus speciosus. The sequence goes on along the minus strand of OZ010786.1, from coordinate 534,926,896 downwards.
AAGTAAAAAGTAGCCCGGTTGTAGATCGTCCTGAGCTATCCTATGAGAAAAATTAAACATTAAAAGTTATTAAAATCAAAGTGAGATATTTGAAAATAACACGCCCATATACATAAGATTCTCGTTTTCCTTTCTTCCCGTGAACAGTGTGAGCTCTTAAAAGTGTGTACGATGCAGTGTACGTAAGCACATGTGGCCTGCACAAACGGAGGTACACAATTTTACATTTGTGATAACCGTAACTCTGGTAATGATATCGAGTACGATCGAAACCTCTCAATGTTAATGTTTTATTCATTATTTTTATGTCTGTATAATTCAATATCTACATTGCACGGGGATAATTTCTTTGTTTAATGTTGCTGCTAATAATAAAATTGATTACTCTTAACTGCGTGTCTTATTTGAGCTTAAATTATTTTTTTAAGCGTGAGCCAACTTACCACATAGGTATAGGCAACTTGCCCCGCCACGGGGTAGGTTGGCACACATTTTTTCTTCTACTTCAGGCTTCCTCTAAACATAAACATCAAAAGCTACAAACAAGGAACTCCGGGTATTTATAGCCAAGTGGCTGTGCTTTAAAAGTACAGTGAAATTTCGTTAAAAAACTTAAAGAAAAAAATTAATAAAAATCAATAACTAAATACTGAACATACTAGTCCCGGTCTCCCCTACATCATACATAAGATTCATTGCGAGCTACTAATTCCGGTGTAGAAGGTGGTATATTGTAAATTTAATTCTGTAGTAGACAATGATTGCATCCTCGGAACAGGAAAGAAAATTTACTCCAGCGGTCAAAAATAGAATATCACGATGACTCCAAACTCAGTGCAGTTGGTAAGAAAGCATACCAGCGTAGAATCGACTACTTACACAATGTTTCCTGGAGAAATAATCCAGCAAAATATAACATAAATTAACAATTTCTTACACAATCCAATGGAGAACTCTCATGAAGATACCCACCTTTAGAAATTAATAGCAATGATGAGAATAAGGTCTCCCATAAGACGTTACCCTTCTCATTATTTAAGATTTTTCATGACGAAATGCTATATAAATCTACCGGACAAATTTTCAGGGATGTCCTTATAAGCTGTTTAGACTGGTCCAAAGTACATAAAGGCAGTTTCTGAGCTCGGTCACACTATCTTATAGGCTGCGCGTGGGAAGACAACATATAAAAGAAAAAGGCATTCCACAATTTTCTAACACCTCTCACCTGAAAGCCTCTCACAATACTACATTGACATCAAACGCTGTCAACGCGTCCTGAAAATGCACGTGGGTAGCATTCTAAGCGTCAAAGTAAGTATATATAGTGGCTAAATTAATATTATATCAGTTAATTTCAAAGTTCCTCTTTATGTTAAAACAAATTTTCTTCATTAATTTTTATCACATCAGATAGGATATTGTGTGGTGAAATTACAGTGATCTTAATTAATTAAATACAATTTAACACTATAACGATATAACCATTTATTTTTAATAATGGTTTATACAAAAACTGTCTAAATCAATAAACTGCTTAGTTCGTTTGTGTTTTCAAAGGCATGCATTTTAATTATTGTATTTTGCTTTAAATAAATTTTATTTTTAAATTTCATCAATTCGTTTTTTTCACACACATATATAAACAGTGTTGCTGAATTTGACCGACAATTCAGAGGGGAGGTAGATTTTAAAGGTAGGTTTAAAATATACTATAACTCATATTTAGTAACAAATGCAGTGTGTTACATTATTAGTGAACTTCGATTGACGGATTTTCTACCCTAATTTAATTTGCGTTGACTTGAAAAAAACTTTCAAAAACTTCATGTGATAAAACTTTTAATACATATTCTGACTTTTGTCGTTAATGTTGTATACTAGTGGTAGAACTTTCCATTATACGCGCCAGCATAATGCACATGCCGCTCCATATTTTGAGCAGTTCATACGGTATCATCGATTAATTGAGCCCCCTGTTTTTCCAGAAATTTTCGTCATGCTACAACGTTTCACACAAAATAAGATTCATATATATATATATATATACATATCCAAAAACCGGATATATATATATATATATATATATCCGTATTTCTTTGTTTAGTTTATCAGTACATATGTTTTTTTATTAAAATAATGTACCTCTTCAAACTTACTATCAAGCAGAAAATGCCTTTATTCAAAACCTAATAATGTTTTATTTATGAAGAGAGTGAACAACGAAATATAGAAGAAAATATATTGTATTGAATATCACTTTTGCGATCGCTGATAGCAGAAAATTATGGAAAGAGATCGTAAAATATAATGAAATCATACGTTTACAAGATTTGTATGATAACAAATATGATTGTATATTGCCTGCATTTTTATAAACTTCATTTTATATTCATTTTAGTTTTCATTTTATGCTTTTCTGTGTAGATATTTTATCAATGAGAAGGAATATTATAAATTCAATGCATTTTTGAACAAAATGAATAGTTTGAAATTTTCATAAAGCGTTTAAAGATTTAGTAAATATAATTTTGCGGTATTAAAAAATTTTTACAAAATGCTTCAATTAATTACACTGGATTCAAAGACATCGCAAAAATTGAATAAAAATAAAGTAATAAGATAATAAGTATAACAGATAGTTAGTCCATGAGCTACTACAATTTCAATAGTAAAGTACCTATACATTATTTTTTACATCAACCACTCGCAAGATTTGCTAAGACCTTTTTATTTAAACTGAATATTTTCAATGACTTAAAAAATATGACATGATCTATTTTTATTCTAGTATATGTATTTTATATTAATATCCCTTATAGCAAACATGGGCACAGTTGTGTTCCCTATGGTGTCCCTGCAATTCACGTTCGTCACGTCACATTTGTGAAGAAAATTTGAGCTCAGTGTAACTTTACAATGTATCATAATATGAGTCTTTTATATTTTAATAAAACTAATCTATGAAACATTTTATGGTATCAAGAAAATCATCATATGGCATCAAGATCTTTTAAATTTTTTGTGACGTTGCTGTGACGTCCTTTTAAATCACATTCATGTGACAAACATGCAAACACTCTGTGACGCGACAGTGTATCGACAATGTAAATTTGAAAAAAAAAAGAATCATTTAACCAAAATGAAAAAAAATAATTAAGAAATATACTTTTTAAATTTCATAAAATGTGGACTTTAATTATGATATACGGTGTGTCCGCTTCAAAGGTTCCCAATGGCTAATTCCTAAAGGGTTAGTACCGATTACAAAAATGTTTTAAATCAGGTAAAGAAATATTTTAAAAGTGATTTGGGTCAACATAAACATTTCTTAAAAATTACGAAATTTAAAGTTTTATACGGTCACCCGGTCCTATCAGTTATATTTAATAAAATTTTCCTATTACACTGAAAAGTAAGACAAAAAAAAGTCTATTCATATAACGCTAAAATTGAGCGAGTTATGAAACTTTAAAAATGCATGACTTAGGTCACTTTTCTGCTCTGCAAACAAATGAGTTCGGCTTGGCTTTGAGGGGTCACATACCAAGTGCTTAAATTATTCGAAGATCTTATTTCACGTGTATCTGCGCTTTGAAAAACATCTTACAAGTATTACGATTAAGTTAACGTTTATTAAGTTTAAGATTGACTAAAATAACATATCTTTAATTTTGTCAGGATTTGAGACTTAATTCTTTTAACAAAAATTAAGTTATTTTTGTAAGTTTTTATGTTACTTCAACGATCGTGTGTATGTTTTTCCAGTTCACAATTCGTACTTGAACTTTAACTCACTTTCAAATATCTGATCGAGATTACATTTTACATACTGGCGCAAATCCGGTAAAATCTAATACGAGGGTTACTCTGAACTTATCGAGATACGCGCAGACGAGAATTTACAAAATAAAAATAACGGTTTAATTTTAAAATACAAAGTATTTTAACATAGCAGACGATTTTTTACTGACTTACTTAAACTTGTTTAGCGTAGAATAAATTTTAAACACAAGAGAAAATGGAGTTGACGCGAGAACATTTTCGCGCTATGATTTTCTACGATTTTAAAGCAGGATTAAATCAAGAAGAATGCGTTCAACGGTTGAAATTAGCATTTGGTGATGAATCTCCAGCTCGTGCTACTGTATTCAGATGGTTTAAAGAATTTAGGAGAGGTCGCAATTTTCTTCAGGATGAAGAACACGCAGGAAGGTCGCCGTCGGCAGTAATCCCGGATAATGTGTCTGCCATACGAAAAATGTTAATGGATGATAATTGCTGTACCTATCAAGAGATACAGAAGGAACTTAACATTAGATCCGCAGCTATACACAAAATTATTCATGAAGAATTGCATATGAAAAAAGTAGTTTTCATTTGGGTTCCACATAATCTAACTGAGCATCAAAAAGAGGAGCGTGTCAGAATCATTAAAGAAACTCTTAAATTGCTAAATGATGGTGACCACTGCATCATTTCTAAAATTATAACGGGTGATGAAATTTACATACCGTTTTTTGACGTTCCAACATGTCAAGAAAGCAAAGTATGGGTCTTTGAAGATGATCCCTAGCCGACAATGGTGAAAAGACAACGCGCACTGAAAAAAGTGATGTATGCCGTTTTCTTTAGAAGTACGGGATTGGTCAAAGCCATCAAGTTAGAAGGACAGAAGACAGTAACAGCAAACTGGTATACCACTAAATGTCTTCCAGAAATTCTACAAGAAGTGAATGTTAGGGGACTAATGCTTCACCATGACAATGCATCTTCACATACAGCCGGATTAACAGTTGAGTTTCTTAAACAAAAACGATTTAAAGTGATAGAACATTAGCCGTATTCACCTGATGTAGCTATGTGTGACTTTTGGTTATTCTTTAATCTAAAAATGAACTTACGTGGACGTCGTTTTCATTCAGAAGAAGAGATTGTCGTGGCTATAAATGCATTTTTTCATCTATTCCAAGAAATGAATGGCTTGAGGCATTTAATCTGTGGAAAAGTCGTCTACAAAAGTGCATTGATACTGGAGGAGACTACTTTGAACACACCTAAAATTTTGTAAGTATAACTTTAAAAACCTAGTTGTATATCAAAAATTTCAGAGTGACCCTCGTATTATTATGATTTTCGGTGGTTACCATTTATTACTTATGTTACAGGATAACACAAAAAATTTCGGATATAATACCTCCAAGAAGTTGAAGAAAAAGTTTTAAATTAGTTAATACAAGATTGCAATTGCTGGGTTTTTTTAACTTTTATGTATTTTTTAGCACTGAATCTGAAAATTACCTTAATTTTTAACCATCATATCAGGATGTTTCGCAAATCATAAATTATCAAATTTAAAGAACAACAAAAATCGGATATTATAAAGTAGAGGAGATGACTGTGTTTTTTAAATTGTGATAATTAATTTTTACGTACTTTTTAGAATCGTACTGAAACTGAAAATGACCTTCATTTTTAACCATCACATTAGAATTTTTTTGCAAATCGTAAATGTGTCAGTTAAAATATAGCAAAAATCTCAAACTATAAAACATATGTAAATTTATTTTATTTTATTTTATTTTATTTTATTTTATTCAATAATTTATTCAATAATTTTGCTTATCCTGGTATTCTTACAGCTAAACAGCTGAGTGGTCCAATGTCATGAGGGAGGAGGTTCAATTTAAATTTTGAACATTTGAACTTTGAAAGCGAAAAATCCTGACGTGATGGTTAATAATAAAGGTCAATTTCGGATTCAGCGGTAAAGAATACACAAGAATCAATTATGGAAAGCTAAAAAACATGACATTATCCAACTTTTGCAGGCTAGTGCAAATTAATAATATTTTAAAATACGTATAATTTTGTAAAGAATTAAGGCTGTTTATTTAGCATCATATTATTTAACAAAAATTCTGCTTTTTTCTTTCTTCTTAAATGTTTATTAGAAATCGTATGTTTTGCATTAGTATGTCAGAATGATGAAAGATTTCAAATTTATATTGCAATGTTAATTTTACTATCAACCATTTTTTTAATATATCAGACGAAATTATATTTCGACTAAATTTGTGAATGACACCTAATTTGCAGCAAAAAAATTGCTCCAACTTTAAACAGCTATTACTCGGTAAATTTTAATCGTAACATAACGGGACATTTTGTATTACTTGTCAGTGTAAAAGGAAAAGTTTACCATTAAAATTAGCTGAGCAGCTATAACTTGCCTGTGCCTGAGTTCAGAAATTAAAATTAATAATAACAAAAAAATATATATATATAAAAACAGCAGAGGACAAAATTTACTACATTGCAGTTTTTTAAAGAGCTGTCTAACATTAAGTACACCTACGCTGAGCCGATGTATTTTATTGGTTTTAACAGGACTTCTTTTATCCAAAATTGGCCTTTTTGACCAAAATAATCTTTAATACAGGGAAGCCTGTTAATTATAAACAGTACATTTTTTTATGTTTTTAATTGGTTTTCAAGACCTTTAATTTATTTGGAAGTGAATAAATAGCCTATTTGTTTTTAAAATATGGCGATATTAATTTTCGAATAAAATATGCAGGGAGATAGTGATTTGAAAGAACGCAAATATGTCATCTAAACATGGAATAGATGTGGAATTAACTAATAAATAAATACTAAGTAAAATTCTTTAGAAATCGTAAATTAAAATGTTTTTAGAATTTTTTCCGCTCATTTCATATTTTTAGATTGCGATTTTCTGAGAAATCTTTCTCAAGAAGGATTTGTAATCACAAATGAAACCGACATGTTAACCTTTAACTGATGTCGCACGGTCTCACAGATCCTGCGACTATCAGCTGTAAACACTTCCACCCCTTAAAATTGCAAATATCACTTGCCCGTACCAGTACCTTCTTCTATTAGCTTGCCAAGGTCACACACAAAGTGATAAATCTGTGAGTTGATTTTAAAAGTGTTATTTCTTACGTTGGAATCTGTCAGACCGGATCACATCAGTTGTGTGATCATTTGAAACTGTAGTACAATACACTGGATTAGTTGTACTTTTTTGTTCATTTGTTTGGTGTCTTTTATTTTGTGATATGAATCGTCACAATATCCAAAAAGTTCTACTTTCCTCACCAGAAAGAAATAGAAGATATTATGAACAACTGGTCAGATCAAGAATTTTCCGATATTGAAAGATCTGGCAATGCAGATTTTACTGACGAAAGAGATCGCGATACGAATTCTGAACTTTCCGATGGTGAAAATGTAAATATTTCTGATGAAGTTAAACATAATCTTAATTACCGAAAAGGTAGTTTAGAGAAAAACATCTTATAAGCGCCTTTCATGCCAAAAGTCAGTATACATTGAATGCACATGAAAAATATGTATTGACTGCAATATTGATGTACTTTGACTCTTGCATATTCGTAGGGTAAATATTATTTTTTTTTAAATAAACACTGCATTTCAGTTTTCATACTTTGTTGCAACGATAATTTGTAAAAAAAAATTGTGCACGATTAATTTTTATATTTAATTAGCAAAATTAACAAACCAGCGTTTATTTTGAAAAAAAATTACTTTTTTCTGTACTGAAGTTAAATAATATGAATAAAATACTTTTTTCATGCAATTTAATTCACATGCTCTTAAGAGAGGTACAACGATATTGTTAGGACAAAATTTAAGTAAATTCAACGATTTAAGTTTTTTTTTTTATTCATTTTATTCGAGCGGTCTGAGAGACCGCGTCACATCATTTGTGTGAGAAATTTTAGTCACATCAGTTAAAGGTTAAATTCGAAATTGTTAGTCCATTCAGTATTAAAAAAATAATCGACTTTGAACGTTTTGCGCCAATACCCTTTTCAATTAAAAAAAAAAAAAAAACCTGTTCTATGCTTGCATTTGCGGCTTAAAAGTAGCAGCTTTTTCAAATTTCAAGCTTCTGTTATTTACAGTTCAACAGAAATCCTAATTATACCGCATTTTGATAGCTTTTTGGGCCCTTCACCCATTTATATTTAGATTATAATTTTAAACTGTTCTGTGCAGCTATTTACGTCTTAAAAGTAGCAGTATTGTCAAATATAAGGTATCTATCTTTAATAATTCAATATAAATCGTAATTCAGAAAGCTTTTGAATATGCTAGGCGCATTTCAATCCTTTAAACTGTTTTAGATTTATTTTTAACTATTCTGTGTAACCACTTACTTCTTAAAAGAAACAATACCTAAGAATTGTACCAAAACCGTAAATTAGAACGATTTTCGTTTATTTGCCTTTCAGGGACTACAATCTTCAATATGACACCATTACTTTTTAAATCAGTTTTTTACATCCTGATATTCCATAGATGTCGCAATTTACAGAGTTTTTAAAAAGATGGTCGTGCATTTTCACACCTTTTTATCTTCTAAATTTATAGAAACTATTGTTAGAAAACATTTATACCTTAAAAATAACCACCATGTCAAATTTCATGTTTCCTTTCAGTATCACAAAAATGCATTTTTAGAACGTTTTTTTTTTTTTTTTTTTTAGCTTCTGCAATATCCTAGAGGTAGTGGTAACGACATTAAATGCCTCATATATATGAACACGGGCTACCATCAATTTTCCACAGTTACATTTGAAATCAGTTCTGTAGTTCCTGAGATTACCTCCTTCAAAAACACAATTAAACAAACGGTAATAAACGTATGCATTTTTTTTAAATTAGGATAAAAGCTATCTAGTTTCAATTAAAAAAAGTGTTGATTTTAAATTCATAACGTTTAAAATAATACTTCTAAAACAAAATTCGAAAGCCGTGAAAATGTTTGCGAAACATTCTTACACATCATATAATTTTTACTTGAAAATATGCTTAAACTAAAGAAAAAAAAGAGTTATGTTACAGAAAATTGTCGAGATGTCAATCTCATTCTTGTAGAAGATAAAGTTATTAAGATCGAGTATTGTATGTAATTTTTCTGGGGATGAATTAACTCGTATCTTGCAATAAAAAACTTGCATTTCAGAAATAGAAAAACACATTTTTTTCTCTCATGAGATATACTTTATTAGAATTTCCTCAACCAAAGAAAATTTTCTTGTTTCAGGAATGTTTATATCGTGTTTATTGTAATTAAAATGTTTTGAAAGATTAAATTATGACTTAGTTAGATACGTATATACAGTAAAGAATTTTTTAGATACAGTTTGTTTTTTAATCTAAAGGAAAGCAGGGTTTTTCTTTTTTATAGGAGCAGTATGCACTGGTTCAGTCGTATTCGTCTATCAAAATTATTTCCCACATCTTTCCATATTTTTAGTTACTTTATATTATCCTAAACCTATTTGCCCACAGTAAACAAAAAGCAAATTCCTCTCTATTATATGTAACTTCCGTGTGAATAATTATTTCTATTATTTCAATATATGCAAATCTCTTATGAACTGTTTCGTGACGGTTATTTGTAATAGAGGAAAAAATACCAGAAATGTTTCACAAATAAAAAAAGTAACTATATGCAATATTCTAAACAGTTATTTTCTTGCAATAAAAGGAGGCGCTATTATGATAGTTATAAAAATAAAGAAAAATAAAAGAACTTTTGTGAATTCTTTCATTCATTATATACCGAGTAGAGCAATAAATTTTAAATATGCTAATATTTAAAAATAAATAGCGTATGTAATTTGTTTATGTAAAAAATATAAAGTACACAAAAAATTCTTTTCTTGAACAAATTCCTATACTACAAGTACTATCCTGCAACTCACGCTATGATACTTGGATGGCTAGTTAAAGTTCATGTATAGTTTTTTACATGATTCGCGTTTGCATTTCATTATTTTGAAGTTATTATTATTTTCATTTTCATAGGATAGTTAAGTTCAATCGCTAACTGGATTTTTTAAATTTACTTTTCCTGTTAGGGTTTCAGTTTTTTTTTCGTGATTTATTTGAATTGCTTAACTGTCTGTAACCCTAACGCACTCGCGCCTTTTTTATTTCGTAGCGTCAGCACACTCATGTTATAAATTTCACACCATTTTCTCATTCATTATATTTTTGCCAAAATACGTTTTAAAAACAAATCTGCTATTGAATATTGCAAAATGAATCATTTCTAGTTATTTTAAACAATTACGCTTTTTATATTTATTTACAGATTTTCATTCAGTTACAGTAAAAGTCGCTATTTTAAAGAAAATATGCAAACGATTTATTTTATAGCTTAGAACATGAATTATTTCACGAAATTAATACTAATTACATTTAATATCGTTTTATCAATATATATAAGTAGTTACGTTTTCATTTTTAGGGTTCCGTACGTAAAAAGCAAAAATGGAACCATTATAAAATCACTCCTGTGTCTGTCGGTCCGTCTGTCACAGCCCTTTAACTCGCAAACTATGGAACGTGGAACGTTCAAATTGGGGAATGTAATAAAAACTATTGACCCACATATATACTGATTATTATACATTCTCAAACATCAATAGATTAATATTAACACAATTATTCTAATTGGTAAACAAATCATATTAGATGTAAATTTCCAACTGGGCGAAAAATGTCCGGACCAAGATTCGAACCCGGGACCTCCTGGCTGAAGCCGCCAGTGCTCTGCCATTTGAGCTATCCCGGACGATTCTGGTCCAACTTTTTCAACCAGCTAACCTTGATGATTACAGCATCTGGTCTGAAACCTGGTTCAGCTCAACAGAATAAATCTCAGGTAATGGAACTCCAGAAATCGCTGGATACGAAATCACACTATATTAATATTAACACAATTATTCTAATTGGTAAATAAATCACATTAGATGTAAATTTCCAACTGGGCGAAAAATGTCCGGACCAGGATTCGAACCCGGGACCTCCTGGCTGAAGCCGCCAGTGCTCTGCCATCTGAGCTATCCCGGACGATTCTGGCCTAACTTTTTCACCCAGCTAACCTTGATGTTTACAGCATCTGGTCTGAAACCTGGTTCAGCTCAACAGAATAAATCTCAGGTAATGGAACGCCAGAAATTGCTGGATACGAAATTACACTAGATTAATATTAACACAATTATTCTAATTGGTAAACAAACCATATTAGATGTAAATTTGCAACTGGGCAAAAAATTTCCGGACCAGGATTCGAACCCGGGTTTGAATTCCGGTCCGTTAGTAGACGTTATGTTAAACCTTGCAGGAATATTATAGCGATTACCCTAGGACACATATTTTTTGAGAAAAACGCATTTTTGCGTTACACACAAATTTTGATTTGCGGGCATTCCGCAAAGGTTTTGTAGAGAGCTGTAGGTACGTATCGTAGCAGACGTATAAAAGCATTCTTGATAATGATTTTCGAAAACAAATCGTCGGTAATTAGCCGAGATATTAACCCTTAAAGAAACGGGCGGTTTGGACATACATGATGACAGGAGCGGCGTACTCTATGCACCATCGGATTTAAAGCCTTGATAACATTTTTTATGATATATTTATGTGATGCTATGTCCAGTAGTAGTAGAAGAACAATAAACGTCAAATTGTTAAAAAACAGACAAATTTAATTCGAATTAATCACATAAATACTATGCGATTCGCAACTAGTTTTCATTGAGTGGCTTTCGCAATTCGCCTCCTGTGTCTTTAAAATTTAATTAAAAACCGATCATGAAAAACTCGGGCCACGGACCGAGTCGCTATTGCAACTTTGCGATCTCCTTGCAAAACGCGCTTAGCACAATGCCGAGTTTAAACTTTGAACAAGGGTTTCGTTTTAGCCTGACTGTAAAAGGAAAATATTATTACTACGCTGAATTTAGTTTCGTGAAATGTCAAATAAAGTTTTAATAGACAATACTTTTATTGTCAGTACCGAACTAAGTTTTCATAAACAGACTAGGACACGTTTAAAAAACAGTTATACAGACTAGCAATATTTGATATTATTTAGGTGTCACATCTCTTTGAACTTGTACGGTATACCCATTTATACTTTTCTAGTATATGCAGCTATACCCAACCCTACGTTGTATATAATTTTTTACAAAGTGTAATTATTCTTTCAGCTAAGATTTTTAATTACACAGTTAATAATTCATATATATATATTGTACGGAACCCTTTGAGCGCGAGTACTACACGCACTTGACCGGTTATTTTTTTATTGTCTGTTATCACCTAAGAATTTAACGTACCTAAATAAAACATTCGTACACGCGTGAGAAATATATTTTTCTGTTATTACTGAACAAAGAAACGACATTCATTCACAAATCCCTTCTCGACCTTGATCTTAACAGCTACAAGGCATGTCTGATCAAAAATTGTATCCCATTTTTCGAAGAAAAAAATTGTGGTTGTGTGAAATCCACCGTGTCGCGTGTTTGTACGGGTTACCAGTAAAAGTATCGGAAAAAACAAACCTTAGTAACCAAAACTACTATATATATTAACATTGCTATTTTTTTCTTTAATTACGAATCTCATTTTCGCTTACTCACAAACCATTTGTTCGATAGGCTAAGTATAAATGTAACATATGTTTGGAAACACTAGTAGTCTCTAAATCAAACTACGTGCATCTTGCATAAGGACACCAGAGTAGTCTTAATGTTCGTTACCTTGGCAGGGATCAAATTAAGAAATCCTAAATAAAAACTGATTTTAAAATATAAAAATGCAGGCTACAAACATTAAAAGACAGACTGCTATTCGATTAACATCAGCTAACGACTGTATTTGAGTGAATCACGTTGTTTCCAAGAGGAAAACGTTTTTCCGATAGTCCCATAAACAAAGCAATGAATAAAAAATATTAATTCATTCTGTAGGACGAGTAAAACATTTTACTACAAACTTTAAAGGGTGGTTGAATACACCTTGATAAGGCCAATTAACTTCACAGTACACTGTTATTGCTATTTTATGATAATCAATAGACAATCCACCAAATATGATAAATCTTAAAATGCATATAAATTTATAGAATTCTTAACACCGAAAATATGCTAACAAAAGAGAAATCGCCTGTAAAATTACAAAGCAAATATGTATATTCAGTCTCCAATTTTCCAAAAAAAAATATATATATAATGCTTGCCCTTTTGTTTTTCATCATGGAGTAAGCTATAAAAAAGGATTTAGCTGTGTGTTGTCGCGACATATTATGGCATAGGTAAGAATTTTTTCAAAAAAAAAAAGAAATATTTGTTTACAAAACATGGTGTATTTAAAATACACTACGAACGTAAACTACGAAGTAAAATTTCACCTCTTGTGTATCTTTTAACAAAATTTCCGGTAAATGCACGATTTTTTTTTTAATTTCTCAAACAAAATTTATGTACATATATTCCAGAATTTTGATTAAAGGCATTTAACCAAGAATTAAAATGAATGCACCGAGAAACTTTGATTTTTAAAACATGTATTGCACTATAGACTTTCTTCTTTTTAACACACTAGCAGCAGAAATGAGAGCACTGTTATAAAGCACTGTGTATATAGAGCACTGTTTCTTTTCTTCACAGCCTGGTGTTTACGGCAGCCATATAGAAATTTTAATTTTGTATTTCTTCAAATTTAATCTCCCGAAAATTTTTATGAATTTCATAAAATTATGTACCTTTTTTTTACGTAGCTTTGTAATTTATAATATATATCTATGATCAATATTTTTGGAATAAAAACCGAAGGCAATATTTTCGGAACACACTGTATATCAATGTAATGTGTTAGATTTTAACGCTTGACGTCCAATTTCAAAACTTAATAAGTTTTCTCTGCGCTACTAATGCTTGTTACATTGCCGCAGTATTTATTTTTATACTCTTTTACAATTCTTTGAGGAATTTCAATGTGCAATCAATTGCGAAATGGTTTCGAAATGGTAAAAATATATTAAATACTTTAAAGTATTTCGTCAGCAGATTTGTACGAAAATCTATAGATTTGAAAAATACAGATTGTGGTTTACAACTTATTCGTGAATTGGAGTTTGATTGAAAATACCGTTTGACATTAACCTGGTTCTGACGCACACACGCGCACAAATAGTGATTATAATGCTTTTCTTAAATTATGTGTTCGGAAAGTAAAAATGTATTATTTTTCTCATTTTGATTGTATGTTCTTTCAAATATTTTGATTTTATTTTTATTCCTATTTTATTCATTCTTCAATAATACTTTTTTATCATCTTTCATATTTTCAAGTTCATTTGCTTTTATTTGAATGTGTCCATATTAAAAGATAGAATAACGCATATACATACAAAAAATCAGCTACAAATCTATAAAAAAAATGAATTGTTGCACACAAACGCATTGCACTAAGGGTTCTAAATTATCTCTCATAAATTAATTAAGTGACATTAATCCAGTTCATAATATGACAAAAAAGCTCGGCTTTCCTGAGCTATATGGTAGAAGCAACAACCATAAAATTGTGAATGAAATCAAGAAATCGATACTTTACATGAGCTATGAAATTGCACTAAATTGAACTGTTTCAGAATTAGAAATATAGTACAGCTAATGTATTAACTAGTGAAATGCTAACTACAAAATTGGTGGAACAATTAAAAATAAAATGCGAAAAAGTTGAATGATGATGTTTCCAGTGTTACTCTTTATAAATACGAGATAACTCAAACGAGACCTATATTTCATGAGATGTGTGCCATACTATTAACATTCAAACATAAAATTGAATTTCAAACTGTTTGAATAATCGAAAGTCTAACTATTGACTAATAAAAAGTCATCTCTTTTAGAAGATGCAACAGATTTCATTGATTACTTCTAGAAAGCATAAAAAATGACCCAGTGGAAAAAATCCTCTGAATCAATCGGCACGCCTGACGGAAATCGCTACGGTTATACATATAAAATCTAGAAATTCTATACTGAATTCGGCGAAACAAAATGTGTCCGTTTGCGCCAACGTAATAATTGGTGCTAGAACATTTCTAAACACTTGCGAAGCAGGTAAATATCTTCAAAGTTACATAACATTCACTTGACAATTGTACAAGATATTTTTAACCCTTCATGGCTTTTTAATAGTTTTTTTTTTTTTTTTTTTTTGACAAAATTTACATTATTAAATTATTTTCTGGTTGACTGATGATTTTTTAAAGTTAAGTAGAACGTCTTTGCAGTTATAGTCAACTACATTACACCACTTATTAATATAACTTTGAGAATTTGTTTTAACTAATTACTATGAATTGCATTTCCAATCAAAATATATCGTGTAAAATGGATAACGATAAAATAAATATTTTTAATACTGTTAATCGGTGGATATTTTTCGTTATTTTATATTGGGTGGCTTAGATAATTATTATACAAAAACAGCGAAATATTGATATGCTTATTAGTTATTAACATTAAGTAAGACTTAAATTATCTTAACACTATATGCAAATTTTACAAATGTATATATTTTTTTCTAAATGACTACATTGTCGAAAGTAAATTCCACAATGCTGTCTATTTATACTTTACGCATTAGAATACTTATATTTTTGTAAAATGCATTAAAGAAATATCGAAAAATCAAATCATAACTGTGCAGTATTAAAGTCAATCCCTTTTTTATTGTACTCTTTGTAGATCGAAAAATTATATATATATATAGTTAAAAAAATACAATAGTAATTTCAAACATTACCACAAACTGTAAACTTTAATTGAAGTACAAAATTAACTGTACCATACCAAATAAAAACTATATTTTAACTATATTTTAACTCAATAACCAATCTCAAAGAAACACAACATAACCAACTTTAACTTAAACAAAATCAACCATAAGAAACAAGACAAATAACTAACTAAACATGGAGACAGGTTGAATGGCTTATGACACGCTAATGCATTTAAATACAAATGTAAGTTAATAATAATGAATATATATATATATATATATATATATATATATATATATATATATATATATATATATATATATATATTAATTATTATTGATTTAGATTTATATTTAAATAAATGCTATATACAGAATAGATGACTGCTTCTAAATCATAAAATAATAAATAATAACATGAAAGTGTAACTGGGTATGAAAAGTCAAAATAAATATTATATTTAATTAAAAAATAATAATCCATAAATTAATAATTCACACATAAAAATTAAATGTATGTAAGATGTGCATAAAAACATTAATTTCTGTATGAAAAGCACATAATCCAAAATTCCCCACCTTTGTGTGATAAAAACATCAACATGGTTTAATAAGTTTAGATGATAATTTTTGGATAAAAGGTATTTATAAGTTAGCAAAGAACATAAAAGGTAGATTAAGTCTAGAAACGTCAGATCTGTACAAATTAAAACATGAAGTTTTGTAGTTGTGTGTAGAATAAAAATATAAACAAATAAAAAGAGATTAATATTCGATTTCAGAGACTTTTCTGTTACTTGGAATTTTTCTCTTGAGAACTTAATCCTTCCAATTAAGAGTAATATTATTTTATTTCATATTTATTTTTAATGCTTTATTCATTTCTGAATATGATACATTTGTTGCATAACTTAATAATAAAGGAGTCTGACAGAACATATTTTCTTTCACTTTATAAATGGGTGTGAAATATATGCTGTCACGTTGTACTTAAATTATTTAAATGTGGTTTATTCCGATAGACGTAAATAATATTAAAAATTTTCTGTCCTACTTTTGTAAATAGTAGAACGTGTTACTAGAGATATGTGAAAAAAATGTTTTAACAAAATAAATAAAGGCACAAAAAAAATCTTTAAAACCTAAGGGAAATATCAATACATAAATATCTGAGAACAAATTACCATATAAATACAATCTGATAAAGATTATCACATCATATATTTTTTTAATTTATTAATAAAAATAGTTTAGCATCGTTTTGTTTCATAAATTCACCACAAAAGCATTCAAAATTCAGGAAATAATTAATGAAAAAGTAATGAAAAACACAATTTATTTATATAATGAAAAAGATTAACAAAATATCGTAAAATTACGAACTGCAACTGTCAACTAATAGGAAACCAACATTCATTTTTTTTCTTTTTTTTTTTTTTTTTTTACATGTCGTAAATTTTTTAATACTCATTTTAAAATACGTTTTACAGGCAGAATGTAAAAGGAACTTTTCACATAATATTTTCAGAAATATTTTGAAAACTAAAAACATGACTCACGGTAAAAGAAAAATGTGTATCTCGAGGCTTTTGCTTCTTTTTCACACTGTTTAATTGAGAATAATATCCTTTCAATTTATATAATATTCATTTTGAAACTGTCAAAATTTTATTTTTTCGTAAATACGTGTACTACTGAACTCGTTTCGTAGGACACCGATTGAGGACTACTGCATACACTTTTGAGTGATAAAAAATTGATTTGAATGTGTACAACTTGGAAGAAAAATCAGCATACTATTGCTAAATGTAAAATCAAAATATTTTTGATTAAGAAAAAAGAGACAGATTAAAAAGTTGCTATCGTGTGGATAGAATAAAAAATTATCAATGGCAGATAGTGACAATCGTGTACAAATTTTTTGTATCAAGTCGTTACAGGAAATAGTGCCCTAAGTAATAGTAGTCCATTAAGTAACCCTTAACCTATACATTTAATTAGGGCAGACCGTGATGATTCTTGCTCGTCCGCAACGTGGTGGTTTGGTTTTATTGGTTAATTAAGTTTTTCATGTTAAGTCAGTTAAGTTTATGTAAACTGTCAGCTAACTCATGGGTTATTGTTTGCACCAATAAAGGCCTCTATTTTGTCTCCATAAACTTCAAATGGTCTTCCAGAGCGTGGTGCATCTTTAACATCAAAATTGCGGCACGAAATTTTGGAAACTACTTTTGGCATCGGCATTTCGTCAATGCATCGTCTCCATACACATCAATTTTTTTTTTCTTGTTTTACCAGCATTTTGACCTTTTCGATAGTAAAAAAAGTAAAATATGCCAGAAATGCTGATTTCGACTGTGCACATGTAATAACGCACCGAACAAAAACTATTGCACAGAATTAAATAAACCTTTTCTCAAACAATCATTCCTATATTAGCTGTCAAAATATATAATGGAAATTCGGCTTAAGTGAGAATTTGTATGTGAAATATACAATTATATCCTCTGTTGAGAAAAAACTAAATTACTTTCTGAAGAACCCAATAAAACAACGCCATTTCTAGGGATATTTGAAAAGTGAAGTAGAATCACTACACTGCAAGTGTAACATAAATGTATTATTTAATTGATGGAATATGGTCATTTGTGTGATAAAAATTTTAACTCTTATTGCGGGAACGGCAGCAATTCCTCTCCACAGGAGACTGTGAAGTGACTGCACAAACCATGAACTCATCTAGTTGACTGATGATTTTTTTAATTAGACTGAACTCGATTATCGTATTAAGGGGTACTGGAAAGCAAAATTCAACCAAAAAATCGAATTTTACTTTTTCATATCATTCAATAGTTTAAACTATTATCTTTCCAACGATGTGTCACACATGTTTATATATAAAAAATAAGTGTTCAAATCCTTCATTCTTTTCTAAGAGTACTTCACGCCTTAATGGCCATTTAAATCTTTAATTGACTTTTTCTCAAAACTTGTATTTTTCATGTTTATGTTCCTTTTATTTAATATCCATTAAACTTAAGTACTCAGATTTCTTTAATGCCTATATTATGTTATATTGTATAGTTTAACAAAGGGATTTAATGATTTGTTGAGAATTATTTATTTTAGGCATTGAAATCTTACCAAAACTGCTAATTTAGTAATGACTTTCAATAAATAAATAATAATTAATTTTGAGTTTCACTTAGAAAGAAAATGGTGTCTTAAAATACGTAAATCATGTTATTCTTACTCTAAAAAATCTTGACCTCTATCTTTCACCATTTCTGAGAAAAAAGTACATACATTTGGTGAATATAACATGGCGGAGATAGGGCATTCTCTGCCTCCTTAAAATACAATGGATCTAAAAAGACATGTCGTGGTGGATTCCACCTGCAGAACAGAAATTAGGAGTTTGTCGGTTGGTTTATCAGTGTGTTTTCCTTCACCCAAAATTATGAAAATCTGAAACAGAAAAACACGGTGGCAAACATAAAAATCAATCACTAATATCGGGGTACTTTCCCCAAAGATATGACTTAGCAGATGAATTGCATTTTGTTATGCTAATCGACTTTTAACTAATCATGGAATTTCAGTAGTGAACCCGATGAGGTGATGGTTTGCGAGGTCGCCTGCTTGTCTATACTTTTGTAGCCAACTATGTTGGGCAACTCAAATAAAATGTCTAGCCAACTGTCGTTAAAATGTAGTAAGATACCGGCAATATAGTTAGTTTAAATTCAATGGCTTGATAAAAGTAGCTGGAATTAAAGAATGTTTCCGCAAATTGTCCTTTTTTTTATTTATCAATATAGAACAAATAAGTATCTATTTATTATATTTCCATGAATAGATTTTTAAAGGATGCTTCGATTTTGATAACTATATGTAAGCAATTGAACAACATATACCAGCGATATATTTCTGTATTTTTACAATAGCATATTTAAATTTTAATATCTATCTTCAATGTTGTCGACTACTAAATTATGAAAAACAGCGTATTCCGCGCATGCGCAATTAATGATTTTTTCAAGAAACTGGATATATTTGATTGAAATGATTAAAATATTTTATTCTGATTACGTTAACATGTTCCTTATTCAAAATTTCCCTAAAAGTGCCGTTAAAGTTTTGTGAAAGCTTTGCCTTCTATGTGAAAAATATGAAAGATTTTTTTAGAAGTTTTAAAAGGAACATTTATTTTAACATTGATATATCTGCTATTGTTACACACAAAAAATAATAATGCGCATGGAACACATAGTCATCGACTACTTTACATTTTGTAGAACATCTGGAGAAATGCTTGACGAATACTTTAAGTATTTTATTAACTGTAGATGGAAGTCAAATTCGTGAAAAAAGTCGCTGTTGTTATTTATTAATATATTGAAGCATATAGTTTCCCCTTTTCGAGTGGTATATTAATTTTGTTTGTACGTCAGCAAGAAGTATTTTTTTAAAGAGATTCAGTATGTTTACATCATAAATAAACATTACGTTCATAAACTTTAAACTCAATTTTTCAAAACCTTGCATTTTCAATTTCGATGTACCTTTTTACACAATCTGCTACATATTATTATTTGAAATCTTGCGAGAATATCTGATGCATATCCCTGACCGATCTGAAGTGAACTTTAGCTACAAACATTTGTAAAAATGATTATAGAAATGCTTTTATTTGGGAAAATGAAAGCTTTTTGTTATTTAAAAGTGTTTTTTTTTTCAGATTAAAAAAAAAATAAATAAGGAATAGCTATTTATAAAATTGACTTCATATTATGTGTATAATAAATTTCAAAAGAGTATTTTTGGATGTTTTTGAAAAATGGCACAATGATATGATATGGTAGGTATCGGGAATGTCAATTCATCTTAAATGTTTGAAATCATGTCTATAACACAATACTATGTAGAAATTTTCCAACATTGATGTTTATCTGTGTAACACGAATATATATAGGATATAATTTTTCTTATTAAAAATCTTCCTTTTTAATTCTTTCTTTTTAATGGTTTTTGTTTATGTCATTCAAGGTTTTTAATTAAATTTCATTCTCTTTCAGGAAATTTGACAATGTACATTAGAAACAATGTACTGTAACAGGCATATATATTTAAATATTTCTTCGATAGAGGTGTCAGAACCAGTTGGCGACTCCTCATTTTTGTTACGTACACGCTGTCATAGTTTTTGTTCTCCAGTCTTCAACGAAAGCTAAAATGTAGAGGTTGTAAAATACGCAAAGTTTTTAGTAAACAAGTAAAGGAAGTACGTTTTGATTTTGAATCAAATGGTTTGTATGTGGCGCGCGTAATTATGAAGGGATTTCTTCTGAAAGTTATCTGATTGCTAACATATATTGTTATATACATTTCATTGTTATCATGAAATTGTTATTATGATTGTTAATATATTATCATTATTGCTATCATACTATCATCATTGCTATCATATTATCATCATTGTTATTATGATTTACTGTTTATAAATATTTTGAAAACATCGTACAAACGTTGCAAACAAAGCTTCGTACAGTAGTTTCGTTTCATAGTTCGCTTGTAGTCAAGAAATTTCTATATTATTATTTTTCTTTTTTTAACTACATCCCATAGTTGAGTTTTATGGTATAGAAATGTGTCAATTTTTAAATTGTGGTGTCTATTTTTAAAAAGTGGCACTGCGGCATTGCAATTAGAATTTAAATATATTACATATTTAATGAAATGTGATCATTTTCATGAAATAGTTTTTAACTGCGCATGAGGGAAAAATATTTATTTTCCTTAATTTATTTTCAACTATAAAGACAATTCATATAAAAAATCCATTTGAATATCAAATGCATTCAGAAAGATATTTGTTACACAATGAGGCGATTTTGGTGTTTTTGCTAAAATTAGCGGGGCAGTAAGAACATTTCAACGATTTGCATCGTTCAATTTTCTGATTTGTTTATATTTTTGTCGATGCTTTAAATTTCCTATGAATAATCATCAGAATTAATTCATTCAAAAAAAAAAAACAAAAAAAAAACAGTGGCACTCCGGGAGTGCCAATAGAAGCGAAAACTTCAACAATTACGTGTGTGTTTTTTTAATCGTCAGGAAATGTTTTATGCGTTGAATTGTGTAGCAGCACTAATGAAAGCATCTGGGGACACGGCAGTGCCTCTGCCAAGTCTTGAAAGCACAGCCGTAAGCAACTTTTTTCTGGAAGCAACTCAGGGTACTTTTGACCCCCCAATATCTTTGTGTTGGTGATTCCCAGAAACTTGAAACTTCGTAAATCTAAAGTAATGTGGAAATGGAACTAAATGCTGAAATTTCACGTTTCTATCTTTTTTATTTCAGAAGATATATGAACTTATACTTTCGCCTTTTCGACACTGATTCACCGATCATCAAAACTCAGAGGTACGTCCTGTATCCCTAGAATCTTGAAATTTGGTATGAAGGTAGTGTTTGGGATACAATGAAAGGGAAAATTTAAAAAATCCGGAAAATTTGGATAAAAAGTCGAAAAATCAAAAAACCGAGAATTTGGCAGAGATGTGATATACGAACCAGGTTTGGCGCGATTTTTTAACGTCAATTTGGCGAAAGCCCGTTATCCAATACCAGTTGTAATATATATTTTTAAATTATTTTCTATTGTTTTAAAAAGTAAACAACAATAAATAAACGGTAATTTCATGGTACAGATGTCACATATTGGCGCGATTTTTTTCTGACGCCAATGTCATATACGCAACGGGTATTTAACTGGCGCCAAAGTGTCGTTATTTTGCTTGATATGGTAACCCGAATGTTGCTATTTATGCTGTTGATATTTTCGCCAAATTGGCATCGGAAAAAAATCGCGCCAGTATATGACATATCTGCCGATTTCATTAATAACTATAGAACAAAACAATTGTACAATTAAAAAAAATAAAATAAAAGTAAATGAACAATTTATTAATAAATAAGCAACAGTAGCCGGGTTACCTTGTAAAATAAAGTAACGCCATTTTGCTGTCAATTAGGTACCCAAGTGCGTATCTGACATCTGTGCCCCGTATTTTATCTTCCGTAATCGAAATTCCCGCCAATACTGTTGGTCATTGACCAGACCATCAACACGATAAAATACAGCGTTATCGGTTTTTAGTTACACGAAATAGGTAGGTCATAAATACGGTATAATTCATTTTAACTGACGAAAAACAAAATAATAATTTGTTTTAGCAATACGCCGGGAGAAAAAGTGAGTTTTAGCTTCCTTCTTCTTTTGCGGATTGAGCTGAAGAGGGAAAAGTTCCTGTCATTCACCGCTTGGCGCGCTAGTGTCTATGTGTCAAAACACTAGCATGTCGGTTACGTTACAGTGTCTCGAAATCAGTGGTTTTTCTCCATCTCAAAAAAGCTCACCGCGCCTAAAGAAGTTTTCACTTCAAAAATCACCAATATAAAAGCATCCGTTATAAAGCTACGCATGTCCGTCCATACGTTTAATACTCACTTCTTTGTTGTGAGTTAGAAAGATGACAATATGTGGAAAATCCATTATCACCCAGTTACATTAGAAAGAAAATGAAATTATTTGACTTTATAGTCAATACCTTTCTGCATTTTGCGAACATTCGACAAGACTTTTTATAGAATTGCAATATAACTACCGATATAAACGGATTAGACTAATAATGAGCTCGAAGTAGCTAAGAGTCGTTGGTAGCTTCATCGCCCCGAGTCCTCCCTTCTCGGTTTTCGTTGTCTTTAATTTGTGTAATTTCCCTTTTAAATTTGTCCGGTTTCAATTTTTGTTTTCTTTTTTTTTTCCAACGTTGCTTTCGCTAGAGAGTCTTTCACTGGGGACGTGGCTGGGGACTTACGAAACTTGCTTCCGCAAAAGAGTCGGACTAGAGTAGAAGAATAAAGGACTGCGGACGAAGATGGGCCCCTCGCCGCGGCGGTTGATCCACCCTCCCTCCCTCAACCGCCGACCGAGACTAATAATGGGCTCGAAGTAGCTAGGAGTCGTTCGGTAGCTTCATCGCCCCGAGCCCTCCCTTCCCGGTGTTCGGTGTCTTTAATTTGTGTAATTTCCCTTTTAAATTTGTCCGGCTTCAAAATTTGATTTTATTTTTCAATCTCGTTTTTGCTATTTGATGTTTAATGATGATGATTTGCGGGTGGGTCAACCGCCGCGGCAAGCGGCCCATCTTCGTCTGCAGCCCTTTATTCTTCTACTCTAGTCCGACACTTTTGCGGAAGCAAGTTTCGTAGGTCCCCAGCCACGTCCCGAGTGAAAGACTCTCTAGCGAAAGCAACGTTGGAAAAAAATGAAACCTGACAAATATAAAAGGGAAATTACACAAATCAAAGACACCGAAAACCGGGAAGGGAGGGCACGGTGCGATGAAGCTACCGAACGACTCTTAGCTACTTCGAGCTCATTATTAGTCTAATTAGACGCGACCACTAAATAAAGTAAAAGATCTATTGTTATCTCTCGCCCATAGGCGCATAAAAATTATTTCATAGAAATGCTCATTTTGTATTAGATATTTAAAATTATATAGTATATTAATTGGAATATGCTACTACTTCTGAATTTTATTTTTTTCTAAGGGTAGCGTTACGCTTTTTTAAAATCTTGCATAATATAAAGAAAAACTCGGTAGAATTTCTTGATTGAGTAAAGAAAACCTTCATACCTCCATCTATATATGTATTATACATAAGAAATAATCACAAATTTAGTACAAAATCAGGAATTTTATTGCTACAGTTACTTGTCAGCTTGAGTATTTTATTGTGCAAGAATATAGTAAGTATTATTTTCGTATTCTGGTTGTTGTGTGATCCCTAAATATCTGAAAAATATTATGACAAAGATTTTCTTAATATTTCTTAAGTGCTAGAAGATTTTGTTTAATTTTTGTTTAGATATTAGTCTAAAATAGAAAGTGTCCGATAACTTATGTATATACAGTACATGTTTCAAAAAAGTACCTTAATGTCGAAATAGTATAGAACAGTAGAATTTGTAGTACCAGAAATATAAGTTTATAAATAAAATCTTTTTTGAACAAATTCATTGGCATTTCCCAAAAAATTTATTAATATAGATGGGTAGAGTTAAAATTTTACACACTTAAAAGAAATATATACGTTTCGCAATGTTTGCTAATGCTTAAAATTTTGCCTTTCAAAATAAAGTTATTCTGATTCATAAAATATTTTTCAAAATATCCTTGAGATGGGAAAAGATATAAAAAACTAAAAAACACTTTTCATAATATTCATATAATCCATATTTTAATCATTTTTTCTTCTCACAAATGCCACGGAAAAACCTTACTAAATAAAAATAAGAATTTATGGTTGGACAATATGTTGGACAATAATTATGAAAATCGAATCTTAACTACCATACATCCACAAAATCTCCAAAAGGATTTTCCTCAAAATAAATTCCCAAATGTGTGCAAAGCGAAAATAAACCACAGAAAATTCATATTATACATCCCGTAGCGGTTCTTACCCCTTTCTTGTGAACGAAATCCGCGCAATTTGAAAAAAAATAAATATTGATTTTGTTTTTTCACACTATTCTCAATCCTTTTGTTCAAGTTTTGTTAGTAGCACTTTTTTTCAAATTGTAACGGAAAGAAATTTTTTAACACATTTCACATAAAAAAAATAACTACGAATAGTATTTAAATCGAATACACATAAAAAGAAAAAAAAAATATAATACATGTTTTGTCGTCATTTTTTATTGTTACACAGAAAATCATACAAAATCATTTCCGTGTGGCCGGCAATTTATATTGTTGAAATGAACAGAGAAATATAGAAAAAGTCTGTGGATCCTAATGTCAACAACAACAAATTAAAAACAATATATATATATATATATATTAATCTAAAATGTCTCTTGATTTTTTTTTTCAAAAAAATAAATTTATAGATATCTTTAAAACGTCCACAGTCTTAAAAATGGTTATGTTTTTTTTTTTTTTTTATGAGTGAAAATTTTTCTGGCAATATAAATCTCTCAGATGTAAAATTTAAATTTACAAGGTAGTATTAAAATGGAAAAATATAGAAAACTAGAGGAAAAAAATATTTTTTTTTTTCAAAGCAACTTTATAATCCCAAATTTTGTCGATTTATCTCTTGAAATTAGATTAAAAAGTGATATATAAAAATAAGAATATTTTCGAAAAAAATATTTTTATATGTTATAAATGAAAATAGAAAACAGAAAAATATATGAAAGCCGATTTTAAACTACTGAAAATCTAAAGTAAAATATTTCTTTATCGACAAAAGTCACGTGTGATGTCCACGTCTGTCAGAATCTTCTAGTATTTGACATTTTTGCTCTCTTCTATTTGAAGAATAATAAAGTATTGGTGTCGTGAAAAAATTAGACTTCCGGTTTTAGATTGATACATGCGTTTTAGAAGGCACTGAACACCATTTGAATATTTTCAGAAAATGTCTGTGAGTCCGTGAGTCTATCTGTCGGTATGTGACAAAAATTTTGTGGGTCTCTATCTCAAGAAATAATGCACGGGATCTAAGAAAACTTTATATTCAGTTATACATTGACATTACGCTGACTAGTTTTTGGGGCTAGTCGTCCATCAGATGCACTGCTATGATACATTTTTTTTATGATTTCTGCAATAGCTCTATATCAAGAACCAATGCACGTAATCTAACAATACTTTAGATTCAGTTATACCGTGATATAAGTTGTTGATGACCAGTTTTTGGTGAAAATCGTTCATCAGGTGCACTCCTATCCTGCATTTTTCACGATTTGTTCAATAGCTCTATCTCAAGGGGGTTATTCTCTGCAATAGTGCAAAACGTGCTTCCCAGCCATATAAATGCTCTTAATTTTATTACATTTTTATTTATTTTTATTTTTATTAGAAGATCTAAACACATTTTACTAGGGGAAGAAAGTAAAATTTCAAAATAAATAAATTTAGTATTTAAAAATATAATATATATCATGCAAACATCATTCTCTCACCTTTCCCCCACCTGTACTACCATATTTTATTGCCTATTTCTTTCCATCCAGAAATAAAAATAATTAAAAATACCCTAAGCAAAATAAAGTTCTTATTTGATACATTATAAAAAATAATAAAAATATTAATTTTTACTATTATTATATAGTCTACTCAATCAATTATATGTTTCCCCATGTTAGACCATCATTCCCTCACACATTGCTATTATCTCAAGTATCTACCACTAATGAGCAGTAGCAGTCTAGCATTCTTCACAGAGAAGAAGCTATTTTAAGCACTTGTCAGTCCAGCAACATAAATTGGTGGTGTAAGATTTTGTTAATTTTACAGAATTTTTTTTAGTCAGTATATCCGGAAGCGTTTTTATTAGCAGTCATTCCCTCACACAGAATATTCATTTTTTTGTAAGTATCAAAAATTTTAATTTTATCATACATTATATATTAAGTGTTTCTCTTAAAGGAAACAGTTTGGATTTCTTCATAATTTTGTATTTTTCCCCTACAACTAGTAAAAATGTCTTATTTCATCATTCCCTCACATTTTTTATTTTATTTTTTCCACA
The DNA here is from genome assembly GCA_963932465.1 of Maratus speciosus. Lineage (NCBI taxonomy): Eukaryota > Metazoa > Arthropoda > Arachnida > Araneae > Salticidae > Maratus > Maratus speciosus. The sequence goes on along the minus strand of OZ010786.1, from coordinate 534,899,632 downwards.
AATATTTATTTTTTATTTTTTTATTAAGTCAAATTTTTAAAACAATTTCTGTTGCTATTAAAATCTTCAATAATTGTCTGATTTCTTACCATTTATCTAATTTTTATGAAAATTTACATATGCATCATTCAAGTCAGACTGCTGGCCAAATTTGCAAGTATTGTAGAGAACAACCCAAGGACTAATGCATAGAATTTCATCAAACTTCAGATTAACTTATACTTTGAAATAAATTGTTACTGATTAGGTTTTGGAGTTAATCACTCAATAGGTGGCGTTGCTTTCTGCACTATTCACGATTTTTACGACAGCTGTATCATAAAAACTATTGAAAATTTAATCAAACTTCATATTATGATTCATTTTTATTTAGCTAGATCCTTATAAAGGCTCAGTGTATACAGTGCGACAAGTGTGTACACTATATGGCCAAAGGTGACTGGCCACTTACGATTTTAGACGTTTTATTAAATATCTAGAAAACTATGTGAAGAATTATCCTGAAACTCCAGGTGTGTAAACCGAATAGTACAGGTCATACATGTCCCTGAAGATTTTTTTCCCGAACCCCATACAGGCCCGTCAACCAATTGAAAAAGAACTTTTGGATAACCCTGTAAAAATTAATGTAGCAAATGCGTTTAAACTGTATATTATGATTAAGTGCCTTATTGTAATAAACTGTGTTCATATTTATGATGATAGCATGTATATTCGTAGAGAAATTAAATTTTTATAAAAAGGGTCCCAAATTTTGCCAAGTTTTTTGCTTATAATTTGTAGAGTTCTTAATATAAAAAAAGTTATTTTCAGAAAATATGACAAAAAACATTGTACAGTTATTGTATATAGTAATGTACAGGCCTATATGTAAATATAGGCCTTGTAATCAGAATTAAAAAATAATAAAAATTGTATAAAAATGATCCGGTTTATTAAGTAATGAATATACGCATGCCCGAATGTAATCAAAATATAATCTGTACAATGCTTTAGCTAAATGTATAGAGCAACTTTTGTAAATGCCTCAGAAATACAGTTTGAAAAGTCTGAAAATTATCGTTGATAGAATAAGTTAAAAATCCGTTTTTACCAAAAGGAAGCAAAAAGATGAGGGGTTGTATCCAAAAACAATAATGCGTTCAATATTGTGTATGCTATATTGGCACTAATCAATAGATATATGGACACAGTCCCTCATCTTTTTGCTTCATTTTTCGGAAATGAACAACAATTTTGAGTAAATGAACACAAATTATTACAATAAGCCACTTAATCATAATCTACAGTTTGCACACTTTTGCTACATTAGCTTTGACAGGGTTATCCAAAAGATATTCCTTTTTTTCAATTTGTTGACGGTCCCGTATGGGGTTTCAGGGAAAAAATCTTCGAAGAAATATATGGCCTATACTATGCCGTTTACACAAGTGGAGTTTCAGGTTAATTCCTCATGCATTATAGTGATATTTAACAAAACGTCTAAAATCACTAGTGGTCGGTCACCTTTGGCCATATACAGTATCTTTGTGTTGGGAAGTTGAGTTGCAGACCTCGTAGAAGGTGGGTGACGAAATTCAATGATTTGTTTGATAGTTTTGACGCTTGTATTTCATTTTAAAATGTACACAATTAAATGAACAACATACCTTTAGAATCATTATGACAGGCAGAGATTGTTATTACTTTCTTTTATCTTTACAAGAAGAAAGTACAGTAAACTCTCGATTATCCGGCTCTCGACTTATCTGGTCATTCGTACTATCCAGCTTAGTAAAACCAAATGTGGAATTTTGCATGCGTTCGAGACAGGCAGGCTCTTGTCCGTAGGAAAATGCTAACTCGCGACAAAAAGCAGCAAGGACTTGCAGAATGCAACAGCAGAGACAGACACAAATGGAGGGGGGAGGAGGGGGTTAAGGCTTGATAACATGTTTTGTCAGTTTTGTAATGGAACAAGTGCGGACGTTATTTTCCGCTTATCCTGGTTTCTTTCGTGCAGTCTTTTGGTGTGCTTCGTGTTTATTTATTAAAGATTATGGAACGAAATGGGTGATAAACAAAAAAAGGTTGTAGTGACTATGAAGGAGAAACTATGAGTCAGCAGGAGGATGCGGCACCAGCTGATATTATCTGCTTGAATAAATTGAGGGACATTGAGTCGTGGAAAAAGGCTAACAGGGAGAAGCAGTCATCTATAAACTACTTTTTCTGAAAGAAAAATTAAGTTTTGACTCTTTTATCTTATGCATAACTTTTGATATTTGTGCAATCATTTATTAATAAACAGTAAAATAAGATTTACTCACTTTTTTTAGGAATTAGGTTACGTTTTACGCTAACGTTTTGCTTATTTTAAAACTGTATACATAAACTTTATGTTAACATGTGTAACATGTGTTTTTAATATAGGGGGTGCAGGAAGTGTTTGAATATTTATAGAACTCCGGCCTATCCGGCTTTTTTTTGTCCGGCCTACCTTTCCGGCCGAATAGTGGGGAGTTTACTGTATTGGATGCATGAAAATTTTTGAATTCCGATTTTCGACGGATTTACACGTTTTTGGGGTCAGAGATTCAGAAAAACATGTTTTTACAAAATGTCTGTATGTGAGTATCTCTGTCTGCCTGTCTGTCTGTATGTGACACAAAATTTGTGGGCGCTCTACCTCAAGAACTAATGCACGGAATTTAATTAAAAAATATATTCTAGTAGTTGGTGCTGATTAGTTTTTGGTGTAAATCGCCCAACAGGTGGCTCTGTTATGCTGCATTTTTCGCTATTCCTGCAATTGCTCAATCTCCAGAACTAATGCACGTCTTTTCATCAAAATTCAGATTCAGTTAGTCCTTGACATGAATTGACGTTTTATACATTTTGGTCTAATGCGCTGAACAGGTGGCGATGCTATGCTACATTTTTCAGAATTTCCGCAAAGATCTATCTCGAGAACTAATGCACGAATTTTCATCAAACATGAAATTCAAATATACTTTGATATGGATACGTGCTAAATTGATGTAATTTCTTATACTATTTAAATGATTTACTTGACGTGATTTTTATAGAAGACAGTTTTGTGATGGCCACAACATACTAGTTTAAATTTAGTTCTGTGATAGCAAATTTTCATGTATTTCCACGTATGTGAAAGAGAAAAGTTTTGATATTTCCCTAGCGGTGACTTTTGGAACTAAATTTGTTTTCGCGGAATCCATCATCAATCCATCATTTAATCATTCTGACATATTACTGCAAAATGTACAATTTGTGCTGAACTAATTGGATAAGAATAACAGATTTTTTGTTAAATAAAAGGATGAAAAACAACAGCCTCAATTCTTTACAGAATGATACATATTTTAAAGTGCTGGTAGATTACACTGTCTTTTAAATTTTGTGTTGTGACATGTTATTTAGCTTTTAAAAATTGATTTTTATGTATTTGTTAGCTCTGAATCCGAAAATGACCTTCATTTTAAACCATCACGTCAGGATATCGCAAACCGCAAATTTCAAAGTTAAAATTGATCCTTCCTCCCCTCCCAACCTCATCGGACCCCCGAGCTGTTGAGCTGTAAGAAACCCAGTATAAGCCAAAAAATTGAATAAATTATTGAATTAAATAAAATTAAACTGAATAAAATAGTCTTACATCTATTTTATAGTATCAGATTTTTCGCCATTTTTTAACCTTGAAATTTACGATTTGCAAGAAATCTTGACTCAATGGTTAAAAGTGAAGGTAATTTTTGGATTCGGCGTTAAAATATACATAAAATGAAATCATAAAAGTTAAAGAACACAACCACCGCAGGTTTATGTTATTTAATCTAAAACTCTTTCTTAAACTTCTTCACGGTAATCTATCCGGTTTTTTTGTGTTATCCTCTAATAAGATGGGAAGAGTCGAGAATCATAATAATATTGCACTGTCATCGGATTTAAGTCAGTATGTAAAATTTAATTTCGATCGGACATTTGAAAGTAAGTTAAAGTTTCAGTACAAATTTTAAACTGGGAAGACGATCATTGCAAGTTAAATAAAACCTTATGAAAATAACATAATTTTAGTTAAAAGAAAACATAGTCTCAAAGCATTACAAAATAAAACATATCTTAAAATACAATTATTTTAACTAATCTGAAACTTAACTAATAAAAGTTAAACGTAATATTTGTACGATTTCTTTCAAAGCGCAGATATCTTGAAATAAGTTTAAGTACTTTATACAAAATATTTATATGTACAATACAACAATGACCCCTGAAAACATTGTCGAAATCATCTGTTTTGATATGCAAAAAAGTGGTATAAGTCATGCATTTCAAATTTCTATAACTCGGTCAATTTGAATGTTAGCTGGATGGGATTTTTTTTGTCTTACTTGTTAGCGTCCCAATAATTTTTTCATAAATATCACTTGTGGACCGGGTGACCGTATAAAAAAATTAAATTTCGTAATTTTTAATAAATGTTTTTCTTGACCCAAATCGCTTAAAAAAATTTATTTACTTTATTTAAACTATTTTTGTAATTGGAATTATGCATCTAGGACCAACGGCTGCGAAAATAAAGGTCGGTCAGCTTATACGTGGGCACAGTGTATGTTAAACTCAGTATTACGTAAATAATAATGTGCAAACTTAAATAGGACGTAATTACCATGGTAACCTTCAATCATTACCTATCATGGGATATATTTGAATTTATTACGTATGATAGGATTGAATATAATGAAGAATTTTATTAATATCGTTTTAAATTTCAATTCGATTTTCATATAATTTTAATTGAATTTCAAACCATTCAGTTAGGTAGTTTTGCGCTCTTATATGCGTGCAGATGGACGGGAAGACGGGCGGACCAGACGACTACTTTGGGTACTAGGTATTTCTATAATTACGAACGCACCTAAAACGAACTGTATTCCAGTATTATTGAATGGAGGAAAATCTTTATTATATTAAATATAGTTTATAATAGCTCCATGTTTTATCAGAAATCATTCCTATATATATATATATTTGTTTTTTCAAAATAGCGCGTATTTTATTACTTTTTTCAGTAGTTATAGGAAAATGGCCGTAAGAAGGTACAATTACTATTTTACAACAATTTTTTATTTATTTTTTACAGAAATGGAGTACGCGAGTTGCCAGAATAAAAAAAAAAAAATGGCGCTTAAAAGTACCAAAAAATTAAAATCTCAAAAATAAATTGAGATGTGATTTTCATACAAATTGCATTTAAAGTATTCTTTTCCCAATACGACGGTATAAAATTTTAAATTGTGCAATTCTTAGAAGTTTCAAAAATTGCAGTAGAGTATTTAACAGTACAATGATACATCTGCTTTGTTTTACGGCTGGCTTTTACAACTGAACGTTGTTTTTTGGAGGAGAAACTTTAATAGCTGGGAAAAAGAAATAGCATACAGGGGGCTAAAAAAAAAAGAATGAAATGCTCAAATATGTCTCACAACGTTTTCTATTATTTGACTTTTAATCTTGCAAAGCAAATACTGCAATTCATATAGTAGGTCTGGTAAATATTGCATAGATGGTTTGATTGGTATTTATTACGGCCAGTTATCTGTGCGAAGTATTCTAAAAACAAGGCCTGCAGAAATACTTTCCATAAGAGTCATCCTAATTTCTAAATAAAATTATAAAACATCGCGTGTAAAATATTTTCAGTTAATTAAAATAAGAAAAACCATAATTTAAAAAGTCTTTTATTACAAATATTCCGGCAGAACATATTTTTTAAAAATACAAAAAATCTCAGATATTTACAATAGAGAAAGTTCGAAAAAAAATTATGAAAGTCGAACCGCGACTTCTAAAAACTTACTTTCAAGAATCTCCTTATGGAAAAAAAACAGCAGGTTTTTCCCTGTGCCCACAAATATTTTCCTCTGCTCACAAAAATTTCAAACAAGTATGTACAGTGAAATTTTGGCACATTTTAAAGTAAAATTACACTTCTCGCAGCTTTTTTTCTACTTTTTACTTTTTGTTTTTGAAAACATGTTCTTCCAATTTTTACAATAATAACATGGATAATTCTGAAGGTGTGAAAAAATATAAAGGAGTCAAGAGATATGATTTTAAATTAATATTATGCATTTTGCATATTTTTCTATTGTTTAATAAAATTTACTTGGAAAAAATTTCTCCATTTTATATCAAAATACTGTGAAAAAGAGCAAGATCGTAAAAAGAAATAGAGGTTAATATATTTTTAATTATTTATTAAAAAACGTATATATGAATATATTAAAAATGTTTCTCCATTTTTACCTTAATACTATTATTCCAAATTCTTAAAATATCTACATTTTCCCCCTGTCTTTTAATAATAACTTTAATATCGGTTTACTATCAAACTTTAATGTTTTAATCACATGCCTTTAAATAAGAGTGTTGTTTTATTTCTTATTCTAAAGACCTTAATCTGTTAAAACGACACTGCTCTGTAAGAATCTCTAACCTATTTCTTCCTATTTGAAACATTAAATTTTTATTTCTATAAAATGTTTCTTAATACCATTTATATATTTATTAAAATTATTATTCAATATCCCATAATTCCTTTCAAGGAATTCCCGCATCTAAACTTCCAAATTTTTCTGTCTACGTTGTTGATAAAAAAAACAGAAATGATGTCATGAAGGGTGCCTTGCTCATGGTTTTCAACCAGTCACTAAGCGATTTCCCCTAGCTTCCTCTAACTTGAGTTTCGTTGGTTCTGACGTAGAGCACGTCAATGTACCTTTGCGTGTTTTTCTAATATGTATACAACTTAAACAGGCCTGGAGAAGAGAATTTGTACGTTTTTTCTTTTGTCTGATAAATCTATGTCACCGGGAAAGTTTTTCTTGAATTCAATATGCGTGTCTAATAATCTAACATCCTAATTCTATTTTTAAGACGTATCAAGGCCCAAATATTGGCAAAACAGGACAACCGGTGGAATTTTTCGCCAATATGTGGAGCCTAATAAATTATTAGATGAAAAATACACATTATTTTATATTTACGGGAAAACACACAACCAGTTCATCCTTGGCATGGCCTTTCACTATGATTACAAATTACGACTGGAAGTTTGTGATTCATCGGGTTGGTGAAATGTGATTGGAATGTTTCACTGGTTTATTGGACATGGTTTACACATACTTGGAATAGCATTGCATATATATATATATATATATAGATATATATTTATATTGTTTCTTACATCGCTGATTAAATATTAAATATCGTAGTTTTTTCCTATTATTTTATTTTTACTTTTTTGTATCTTTACAAGAAGTAAGTCTTCTGTTCGTGAAAAATTTCGACTTCAGGTTTTCTACGAATTTATATGTTTCAGAATGGCATGATCACGATTTGTGTCTTTATGTATGTTTGTCTGTATTTCTGTTTGCCTGTCTCTAAGTCTGTCAATCCGTGGTGGCTCTATCTCAAAAACCAAATCACATAATTTAATAAAACTTCAGATTCAGATCATGGAGCTATGGAGATTAAAAGGAGACGACATATGAATCTAGCACCGTGGAGAGTGCTGAAGCAGAAAGAAGAGTTCTTTCCCCCTCTCCGGTGACTGTTATATTTGTCTTTTACCGGATTTTCGCAGCGAGAAGAAACTGGCTCACAGGGCAGCTCACCGCGGTCAAATATGCCGAAAGCAGGGTGGTAAGAACAGCTTCGAGGACGTTATTTATGTCGTCTCCTTTAATCTCCATAGCTCCATGATTCAGTTAGTCTTAGATACAAATTGGTCCTGATTAATTTGTAACACAAACCGCCCATCACGTCTCTCTGCTGTGATGTATTTTTTCTGGATTTCCACAATATCTCTGTCTAAAGAATTATTACACGTACAGTCGTGGAAAAAAAAGTAAACACCCCCTACTAACTCCTCAACAAATTATCGTAGAAGAAAGTTACTGGTACCGAACGATTGGAAATAAAGTCTACTTTTAAATGATGTATATAAAATTTGCTTAGGGGGCCATCTACATATTAAAACGAACCATAACTTTGTTTTTTTCAATAGCAGTACCGAATTCTGACAGCATAAATGAACTCTACACCCTTCAATTAGCCTAAAAACGAATTTTTATGCAATTCGTACCATTAGTTTCCGAGAAATTAATTATTTTGAAACGAGTGTATTTTAAGGGCTGTATCCAAATTGAAATTGAAGTTCCGTACTAAATTGTTAACCGAGAGAGCCGTTTCCTTGATCAAGGCACCTTAAGCGCCACTCAAGGAGTCAATGAAGCGTGTTAGATTACGGTACGGCAGAATAAATTTCAAAATGTCTACTCACTTCCATCATAGACGGCCCCTTAAACCATCCTTTTGCCGTTTTTTAAGCATAATTTGAAAACTACTTGGAAGAAAAATGTGAAATTTTTGAATTTCCATAAAACAGGACTTAATAAATCTAAATCCATCAAAAAAATTGTAGGTTGCAATTCATAATTTTTTCGAATATTAATTTCATAATTCATAATTCATATCATAAAATTATAAAAATTGCAAATTCAGCTTATTTATGTTTGGGTATATTAGTATTATTACCACAAAAAAAGTAGCACATTAGGAGCATAATTTCGGGAAATATAAATAAAAATATGAAAATATAATTTAACATTAGAAGTACTAAATTCTGAATGTTTATAATTCAAAACTTATCATTCAAATGACTTGAAAATTTGGTGTCTAGGCATAGTCTGAACCGAAGATTTGAAATATCTCGTTAAAATTGGGTATTGCCATTGAAAAAAATGAAGTCAGGATTCGTTTTAATATGTAGATGACCCCCTATGAAACTTTTATACACATCATTTAAAAGTAGACTTTATTTCCAATCGTTCGGTACCAGTAACTTTCTTCTATGATGATTTGTTGAAGAGTTAGTAGGGGGTGTTTACTTTTTTTTTTTTTCCACGACTGTACTTTCCTAATCTTCAGCTTCAGTTTGAATGTGACATACGGTGATATTGATAAGTGTTTGGTACAAATCGCCAAACAGGTGGCACTGCTGTATTGCATTTTTCAGGATTTACACGATTTTAGTGATAATCATGTCCCAAAAACTAATTAATCGAATTTCATCAAATCTTTTATTCTGCTAAACCTTGACATACGTTTGTACTGTTTAGGTTTTCGTGTAATTCATATAAAGGGTGGCGCTGCTATGTGAATTTTCGCTATAGCTATATCTCAAAATATAATGCACGGGGTTTAAACAAACTATTCTGTTACGCTTTCACATAGGTTGATACTTATGAGGCTTGAATGTTTACTTCAGAAAAGGTATGGCTTTTATGCCCTTTCATTAGGGAGTTTTGGTTGCACACATATAAGAGGGTCCTCTTTGAAATTCAATTATTTCTTGGAAAAGTGCAATGCTTATATCCACTTTTTAAATGTATACAGTTCAATGAAGGTATACCTTTAAAATCCTCATCATAGGCATAGATTGCGATTAAATTTTGTCAATGTGCTAGCGAATTTTAACGTGTTTGGGATAGAATGGAATTTTGGGGCTGGAGCATCTGACGAGTTTTTTTTTTTTTTTTTTTTTTTTTTTTTTTTTTTTTTTTTTTTTTTTTTTTTAAAGGTAATATTACTCGGAATTACTATAAAAGTATTACGAAAAATTTTTAAGATGCAATTATATAATATTTAACAAGAATATATATAAAGTAGGGATAAATATATTTATTTTTACATAAAATCTATAGTTATCTTATTTAAGCATTATACATCGTACGACTAAAATATCAGTGAAAGAAAAATTTATTTTGAATCAATTTTTACTAAGATGAGAAAGATAAAAGAAATTATAGCATAATGATATTTTGTATTTTATTCATAAAAAATAATATATTCCGAAATTATATTAATATATACTCAAACAATCATACTAATTAAAGCAATATTGTTTTGTGTTAATCTGTTTAATTATCACATGTAAAATGGGTAAAAAACAATTATGCAAAAATTATATCACTAAAATTTAACGTCGAAAAGATCAGTTTTCGGTGATGAATGTAACAAATCTTATACATAGGATGATTCACATAGCTTTTTTTCAAAAAATGCTTAATGGGCCATTTGCCTTTTTTCGCTTGATTTTTTTTTTTTTTTTTTTTTGCTTTTTTTTTTTTTTTTTTGCTTTTTTTTTTCGTATAGTCTCAAACTATCCGTGTGAAAAAAAAGTGTACAAATTCGAAATTTTTTCGTAGTTATTTATTGCTTTTAAAGCAATGCGTTCACAGGGTTATGTTGTTTTGGAGCACTATTAACGCATTTTATGAAAATGACTTTTTTCAAAATGGACGGGATGGCTATTTTCTCTATAACTATTGATAATAAAATTTATTTGAGCATGGACCATTTTCAAGCATTTTTATGAAAAATAAATATTTTTAGAAGCATGCCAAAGTGCGAAAAAGGGGTCTGAATTACACTTTTTTTTTTCAAATGGATGACAATTTGTTGATTTTGAACTTTTAAAACTTAAAGTGCCTGAAGCTCCAAATAATATTATCTATTTTCATAATCCTTTACAAAAATTGATTCAAAATCGTATATAGTGCTCTCTCGGATCACGACTGATTGGAAGTGCATAGTGCGGCACTAAAGCATCCACCCAAGCAACTGAAGCCACGCCATTTTTTATTTTATTTTTTTTTATTTTTTTTACTTAAAAGATTTTATAATGTGTTTCAAGAGATAAAATATTAGAGCTAAATTCTTTAAAGTTTTTCGAAAAAAAAAATACTAAAAATCACTATTTAATGGCCTTATAGAGGAAAACCCCCACCTTAAGATTGGAATAATTTAAAAATATTAGAGAAAAATACTTTAAATGTTTTTCTTAATAATCATGCAATCCATAATTATGCAATCTTCTGCTTATGGACTAATGGATACTTCTTCTGCTAACAGATGCAACGTAAAAAAGCACACATAATAAATTAAAGCTTTTTGGCTGCCATTTTTTATAATATTAGAGAACATTAGATAAATGTGGAAAGTATATGTAAAAGCAGAATCTCAGCTACCCACCCACATCCACAGAGGTATTTTGCACTAAACAAATTTCCACATGTGTGGAAAGTGAAAAATCTGACACTCATAAAATTAATGTGATATATCTCGCAAAGTTATCTACTATTTTACATTATTTTTATTCCGTGTAAAGGAAATTCGTCAATTCGAAAAAGAAGTATTATTATTTTCAGATCACTTGTCAAAATTTTATTCGTTTGGATACATAGTGCATTTTTCAAATAAACTATGAGTGTAACTAACGCTTTTAACGCACTTATTTTTGAAAAATGAAACACAAAAAATCATGTGATTTAAATTGTACTTATCTAAACAAGATAAAAAAAAAACAACAAAAAAGACCCAGATAATTCATAGTTTTGACATTTTTCACAATTACTCTGAAAATTACATCTAAATTAAAGTATAAATACCAGGTAATGGAACTCCAAGAACTTAGAGTTTCATTAGCTGCGATTTATTTGGCGTATCTGTTTCAAATATCAAACCAGATGTCATGATCAATGAAGTCCTCTAGGTGAGAAAGACTCCCATATTTGTCCAGGAGTGTTCAATTGGAAGAGCGTTGGAAGCTTACACCAAAAGTTACTGGTTCGAATCATAACCTCTTTTGAAAAATTACAATCCATATTACTATAGAATGTTCAGTGAGGAAAATAAAGCGTTTAGCATTTATAATTTGTTTACAGGGCCCTACAAATGGATAGCGTTAAAGCGCGGTCTATGGGTAAAAAACTTTTGCGTTGTATCTTATTGATTGTACGATAATTGAAACATAATGTGGTTACTATACTTAATTTAGATGGATTACGACATACATTCTCAAGAATGGAATATGTCGCATTAACAGTTTGTTTACAGTGACACACAAATGGATATATGAGGAAAAATAATTTGGTGGGCAATTTACAGATCATACAATGTTCAAAACATATCGAAATCAATGAAGTGCACTAAATGTTTTTCATGGATTGTAAAATCCATACAATTTGTCGTTCATTTGCAAAATACAAAAAGAATGCCGTTAAAGCACTGACATATATTAATAATTATTGGAAATGTCTTTTCCTACTGTGATATTAAGTTTTTCCCTTTTCTTTGAATGTATTAGGTGGTGTGAATAAATTTCATAATCACATGCATCACTACACGAAAGACTTCGCACATATTAGCAGTAACAATAACTTTATTTAAAACAATTGATAATTTAATAGATTTTTGTAGGGAATAATGGGGTGGTATGTATCACAACTATGTGGATATCGATATTTTGAAAACAAAACGCTTAATTTTGAGGGACGACGATCATCATACCCTATCTTGAGAGAACAGTGAGCTATGCGCGTGTAGTTTTAATTCTGTAAACTTATGTTTTCAAATATTTTCCACACCAAAACCATTTACCAGAATTTTAACTTATTATTTGGCTTTTTTTTCACATTTCAGTGTTAGTTAGTTTTTTATTATATTTTGATTCCACCGTTAGATTTTATCTCGTATACTAGTAACTTGTCTACAACATAGTTGTGCAGAAAGCTAAAATTTGAGGTGTTGGGACGGCGTGACTTGGTAAGTATTTTTGAAAACGTAAATGATGTCGTAAGAGAAATCACAACCATGGCAGTGAATGGCTCAACGAAACGCTCACACTTTGAAGAGAAGTGGTAAACAAAACCATTAAGACGAGTGACACCGAGGACTATTTTTCTATAAATCAATTGTGTAATGTCAATCTGTTGGAAGATACGGTGGTATGTGATGAACTATGCACGGTATGTCATAAGTATAAGTCTGGTTCACTCATGTGGGAAAGGCAGGGCTGCAAACACAAGTCTTACTACCGCTGCACTCCCAGTCCACCTGACAATTGACTTTGTTATTTGTGCGATAAATTTCTCTCTTTCATGAAAAACAATTACTCGTGTATCTAGTCTCAATTTCTAGGTCACTCCTTACCAGTGGCGTGGCGTGAAAATTTTCGGTGGTCATCGCAATTATTTAAGTTTGTGGTGAAAAATTATTAACTCTAAAATTCAATGGTTGAATGTTCAAAAAAGAAACTTTAAATCTTTCCTTCACTTATACATGAACTCCAAATGTTCCGCTAAAACTGGATCGTAGAGTTTTAAAAGCTTATTAAGAGTTTTAAAATATTGTTTGGTCATCGCCGCATCCAGCGATGACCGGACGCCACGCCACTGCTCCTTACCCTAATGTATAAGAATAAAGTTACTTTAATGTTATATCAACTTATGCTATTTGTTTTATGTCAGACCTTACTCCTAACGCAGTTAATTATATACATTAATCAGTTTATGGGTATTATTTTATATAATTTTAATTTCAGTGTTCATCACATTTTTTTTTTTAGAAAATATATGTCAAAATATTCTTGTATCAAATGAATTCCATTTCACAACATGGCTGTAATTTCTTTATGGACGGAATAACGCAAATAGTGGGATAATGCCGGATTACACAATACATAGTGTATTACCCAGTGCTAGAAGACACATCTAATGCTGTGTTATCATCGAAAGCGCATCATTGTACATATTTTTTACAATTATAGCATATCAGGATAATGTTAAAAAATTGCAAAATTCCGTTTTCATATACAAAAAAAGTTTAAGTTAAATAGAAAGTGTAATAACAATCAAAATCAAATAGTATTTTTTTTTAAATCTAATGTAAAAAAAAAAAAAAAAAAAAAAAAAAAAAAAAAAAAAAAAAAAAAAAAACTATTTATCAAAGAATTTTGTAAATGATTTATTGTTACGTCTTTTTATGAGACACACAAGAATGTTCAACCTTCACAAAATAATTTCGCAGAAATGTGTATAACAAAAACGCCATGCATTTAAAATCAATGTTGTTCATCTCGCAGTTTTTTTTTGCTACTATTTGAATTTTTTCTTTCTTTTTTTGGAAAAGTATCTTTCCGATTTATATAAAAATATTACGGAAAATTAAGCTTAGAAAATATACACAACTAAGGTTAAAATTAAAAAATAATATTTTACATCTCGTAGTTTTTGCTATTGTTTTGCTATTCTTGATAGAAATATAATTTTTATTTATAATAAAGTCTTGTGGAAGATTCTTAAACTTCAAAAATTGTAAAAAAAGAGAGGTAAAGTTATTATTAGTTAAATTATTATTTTTCCGATTTATATAAAAATATTGCGGAATTTTCTTAAGATGAATAAATATTAAGAATATATATACATAGATATAGTTACTCAAAGAAATTCGTATATATTTGTTGTTTGTTTCTTTATGCATAGTACATTTATTGCTTATCCTAACATCTGCATATTATAAGCGGAATGAGGGGATAAAATACACAAGCAGAATTTCAATTATAAAAAAGATAAAGTCAAAAACATTTGTTATCGATGAATATCGCGAATTCAGTGCACGGAGTAAATTTACAGACGCGTATAAATAAAAAACACTGCACTCTAAAATATTACAAAACATGTATTGTTATCTACTATTTGACATTTTTTTTTCTTTCAAGTAAACTCCTACTGATTTTAAGAAATACATATTAATTTTATTTCTTACTAATCAGGAAATTTTATCCATGTTGTATATGTCGAAATAAAGTTTTATTGAAGGGATATAATAGAATTTTTTTTCCCTATATCTTTGTTTGTGACGATGAATGTGATATTAAAATATTTAATCGACGTTTTTAACTTTCGTAGTTAAAAGAACTGAAAATATTAAGCACATTTTTTATTTAAATGTACTTATTTTTATTTTAACACGTTATAATTGATGAACCCATTAAACCCATGCGCTCCCGTTGCAGAAAGAAATTTATTGGGGTTTTTTTCCGCAAAGTATTTATAAACTATTTAAAAAAATACATTTTATAGTGAAAACTTAATAGTATGGAATCTAATATATATATATATTTTTTTTCAGAACGATATGTATATATATATATATATATATATATACATTTCATTTTTTGTAGATTTCTTTAAAGAGAATTTATGGTTTTTAGACTAAGGAAAGAAATAAATTCTTTAGATTTTACAAGTACAGTGAATATTTAAAGTCAACATTTCAACTAAAGATGTATTCCCAACACGAAGCAAAAATGCCCATTTAAAGTAATATTAGAAAGGTTTCTTTGGCATGTTCCCTCAAATGGAGATTTGGCGGCTTGTGGTAGCATTTCCATCCCTTTGTCTTCAAGCGCACTTCGATAAAGAAAGGAATGCGTTCCTGAGCAGTAAGGGAATTAAACCAGTTAAACTTTTCGAAGAAAAGAAGGTGATTTATAGTACACAGGGTGTCCCTAAACTCATGGTACATATGCTACGGGGTGATAGAACACATCAAGACGAGTAATAGTAAATAGGAAACCAAGGGCCCCAAACGTATTCCGAAGGAGATAGGCGCCCTTAAAGTTTAGGGCACAAAATTTCAAATGATTATAAAAAACGGAAAAATTGATCGATTCTTTTGCGGTTTACACTAAAACTGTTTTTTATATCAGTATTTTCTTGAAAATAAATTTTAAAGATACAGTTCAAAAAATGCCGATAGAGGGCGCTTTAGACTTTTGAGTAACCAACAACTATTTTTTACCGTTATTGTTTGAATCTAATTGCATGTTTTACATCGATTGTTTTACTGATTTTACATCGTTGATCATCAGCAGAAAACTGTCCAATCAGTAAACACTTACAACGATTACATAATTTGAAATTTAATGCTATTCGGAGCAATGAGAATGCTACATAATATTCCATGTAACCGTTCTTTAGAAAAAACTGTTAAGCTGTTAAGACTGGACAGCTAAGATAGTGTTAGAAAAGACTGTTTAGACTGGACAGCTTTCAAAAAATTTTCTGATAAAAATTTTATGTAACATGTTTATATAACAAATAATGAAATTCAGCAAATGATGTATGTACAGCTCATTTCCACTTTCAAAACATTGGAAATTGCCTAACAAAATTTATGTAAATGGATGAATGAAATAAAATTTATATTTTTGTAAATTTTCAAAATGTTACTGTAAACCATAATTTTGAAATAATATTTAAACATTACTTTTTTACGTTTGATTTTGCTATTTCATGTATTATGAGATTTTGATAAACTAATATGTTATAACTTTTTTAAAACAAATATGCTGCTTTCTTTTCCAATAAATTATAGCACACTTTAGTTAACACTTTTTTTTTTACAATATAAAATATAAATGTTTCCTACATTTTTCAATTTCGTGCTTTAAAGAAAAATAAGTGTAAAAATACTTCTAGTAAAAACTTGTTAGTATTTATTATTAACATTCGTTTTAAAAGTTATTAACAATAGAAAAACACTTTTAAAATGCACTTAATGGTTGCTTCACACTGTAAAAATCTGCCCATTCATTCAAACCTTTTTTAGAAAACGATTACAGAATTTTAATATATGGTTATTCTGATCAATGAGAATTGATTCATAATATTTTAATATAACCGTTGCTAATAACAGTAGTGGAATACTTGAACACAGAGTACTGCATATTTTAAACTGTATAATAACTCGTCAATTTCAGTAAATAATACAACTTATTTCCACATACATAACCTTACAAGTAAATTATTAACTTAATATATATAAATGAATAAATAAAATTCATTTAAATATTACCAAAATAAAATGTTTCTTGTCTTCATTTAGTAAAGATAGAAAATCTGAAGAGGAATAATGTATGTATAAATTTAGAAAATAATTTTGTTTCTTGTCTCAAAAATGCGTAAAATCCGTAATTTCTAAAAAAGGTAATCTTGGTTTTTAAATATGAGAAAAAAAAATGTGGAGGTATGTTATATATGTGGAATATGTGTTAAATATGTGGAATACAGATTCTCAACTACTAAAACACAAAAAATAAGAAGTATTTATGGAAGGAAGTCACAGGTGCTTTTTACAGACTAAATGTGCGGATGTGTGTAAAGTGAAGAAATTGACACGCTTAAAAGGAATATTATAACAATCTCCAAGCGTTTCCTACCATTTGAAATTTTTATCTTGCCAAAGAAAACAGAATATCTTTAAATAAAAGAAATATACATTTTATCTCAATCCAAACTCAAATATTTTATTCTGATTTATGCATGGCACATTTATAAAATGACATGTAAATAAACGAATAGTTTTCTAATAATTTTCTTACCAAATACAAACAAAATACTAGCAAATTCTATAGTCGTTAATTAATTCATACATTTTCAATAATTCTAAGTAAGAGTAGAGATATACGTTCTCTTGCATATTAATAGTTTTTCGAAAATTATTTCTTAGGAACGTTTTGAAACGCAATGAAAAACACTAAAAATTTCCGAAATAATTTAAATTGTTACAGACGAATCTTACTTTCCTAAAAATACATGAAAATTGTTACAGGAGAAATATATATACAATATATATAATATGGAAATAATTGTCATCCCATTCATACACGCACGCACAGACACTCACACAAGAAAATCCTTAATTTTATGAAAAGGTAATATTTGCATTTAGATATCCGAAAAAATTTGCGGGAGGGGGGGGGGGGGGTTGATGTTAGAAAGTATTAAATTTAGAATGCGGAATAATAACTACAAAAAAACAAACTACTAAATTAAACAAATATATATAGAAGAATGTAACAAGTGTTTTTCACAAACTATGTTTACAGATGTATGTACAACGTAAAATTGGAAATGCTTAAAAGGAATATTTTGCATCTGAAAGCATTGTCTGTTATTTGTAATTTTTTATTGCTAAAGAAAAGCTCTAGGTTAAAAAAGAAACATTCATTTTATTTTAAACCACACTCAAATATTTTATTCTGTTTTATGCACAGCACATTTATAACAATATCTGCAAGTAAACGAAAATTTTATTCAATACGTTTCTTATTGGAAATTAAATATTAACATATTCTTAGAAGACAATTAATCTGAACAGTTCAAAAAATTCTAATAATTCTAGGAGGTAAAATCTATAGGGGTAAAATGTTCAACAGCAAGTAAAATTTCTACCACGGTTAATGCACCTTAAATGTTCAAGTAGATACGTATAACATCCAAACATATTTATACAAACTGTGTTTAAACATACACTACAAAAGTTAGATATAAATTTCATTAAATAAATTTAAAACAACAGTGCCTAAAAAATAACCATTTGTAATCCTAATTCAGATTAAAACATTTATTATTCATGTTGCTTTTGTCCTGGTTATTCTTCTTTTGAAAAACAAGTTCTTGTATTTATCCAAAATTACATAAAGTTTATTAATGAATAATTGAAAAGTATTACAAATTTCAGAATGTATTAATGTTGATATAAGAATGAATGAATAATAAAATATATCATTTTTATAAATAATAAAAGTAATACTTTGTCTGAAGTACATAAAGATATACGATTATAGTGTTTAGCAAGTGCTTATAATATAAATACTAAACTGACTGCAAAAAAATATATAATAATGTTTTCTAAAAATCCTTCTAATAACAAATTATTTAAAGAAAAAGCTTTTGCTGACATTTTGAAAATTTATTAAATGAGTATATTTCATTGTCTAAAAATTTCTTTTAATACAGAACATTTTCCCCAATGTCACTCTCAGTTATTTTTAAATTATCTAATATATGTAAACGCTAATATTTATTTTTATGTCTAGTATTTTATTTTTGCACCAAATTTGTATAACAGATTCTCTAAATTTACTTAATTGAATTACATATTGGGTATATACAAAATTATGTTCAGTTTTTCTAATAGATGGCGTAAGAGTTCTTATATGCATTGTGTGAATCTTTTAATACATATTTTTCAAAAGGATCATCATAACTTTCAAAACGTAGTATAAGATATTTGATTAAAGTGTAAACAACATAGTTTTTTATTCGATTTAAAATGGATAGTTTTGGGACTAAAAATCGTCATTTGTTGGAAGCTTTGTATATTTATACTTTTATGGTGTAAAGAAAAGCGATCCCGAAAAACAACATTTACTTGAAGAAGCTTTTTAGGGTGAATATGCTTTTCCTAATACTATGTGTAGAAAGTTGTTCAGGCAATATAAATTTGGTTTATTCGATGTTGAAGACGCAAAACGGGAAGACAGACCTAAAAAAATTGAAGATGAATGTTTGCAAGCATTATTGAATGAAGAAAAAGAAAAAACGCAACAAGAAAACATTATTCCTACAATAATACAGTACCACTATATTAATGTACCACTTTCATGTACTTTCTAAATAAACATGTAATTTAACCAAAATTGGAACTTATTTTTGCATATGCCCAATAATTTCAATGCAATATTTTGGTTTTTGTTTCTGTAAGTTTAGTTATATATTAGCCAACAATACCAATTATAGAAAACGTTGTGACGTAGACAGAAATACTACCAGTTATAAACACTTTTATGTTTCATCTAAATACTTTTGCTTTGAATATTGTGTAGGGTTTCCCGCCGCTCGTGGTTTTTCTAATTCAATCCTATATTAATATAGCTTTTATATTAAGTTATCTTCAAAATTCAAGTTAATTACTTTTGGAGCGAACAAATTATAATTCAAACAATACGACAGTGAGGTCATAATTTTTATAGATTCGAATAAAACAAGCAAACTTTTATGTCCACGATAAGCAATAGCTTTTGCTTTTCCTTTTATGTCTCTAAAATTGATTATATGAATTCATTTATTGCGTTTATAAGTTAATTTCACATCAATGTGATGCACTTCGAAGTGGTAGAAACCATTGGTATTGCGACATATAACCATTAATGTGTAGTGAACATCCTTGCGATTTTCAGAAGCAACGGACAACCTCTCAAAGATTCTGCCAAAACTGAATTTACAAAACCTATTTGTGACTATTCGACTAGGGAGTGATTGGGTTAATGCAATTGTACGGACAATTTTGTCTGATGTAGCTCTGAGTTTAACAGCATCATCAATTGTACCTATGAAGAAATTATGTTGAATTATTATGATGTTGGTTACTTATATATAAGTACTATACAAACTTATATATAAGGAAACGTATTTCACTCTATACTTTTTGATTAAAGCGGTATGTTTGATGCTAATAAGATAGCATTTTATCTAAATTGTGTAGATATTTCTCGCTTTAAAAGAAATATAAATATTTAATCAAGTTTATTATTTACGAAGAGAAATCTTCGCTTTATTTCATCGCAGAAAGAAATTGGGAAGGATAACTGTTTGGAAATAATAACAGCCAAATTCAAGGGACCGTACCTAAGCTGATAAATCTTCACCTACGACAATAACTGGGGCATTCTCACAATCTCTTGACTTTCATGTCCCTGAATAATAATTTTAATACACTTTTTTGTGTTTTTTTTTTCATATACTGGGAAAAACCCCATTGCATGATTGCATAGCAATATTAACGAGATAAATAAGTTTTAGACTATTTTGCGGGTCCAAATACCAGAAAAACTCATATACCATCACGTGTCCCTGAAGCTGATTTTTAAGTTTGAAACTGTCTGTATAAAATTGTTTCCATAAAAGTAATTCAATGTACTTTTTTTTTTTAACTGACACAATTGTTTTATATAAATATGTAGCAAAATATTAACCTGCACACATTTTTACGGTTGATATTATTTTTTGAACTCTGTCCCTGGGTTTTTCATCTTTACAGCCCCTCTTGCTAAACGTATACAGAAAATCACTTCAGATGCAGCCACAGAATGTTTTTCAACTTTTGTCTCATGTAGAAGTACGCTAGAGAAAGAATGTCTAAAATTCTTTGATAAGAAATTTACTGCAGAATTTAAATCAGCATTTGAATATCAATTTCAAGATCAAGCTTTATTGGTAGTCCTACCGTCCCCAAAGTACCGTCCTGCACTTGACGAAGTAAATTATAAAATAATAATAATTTAATCTAATGTTAACAACTGTTTCTAAAAATCAATGAACATTGTGGCTATCACTTAGTCTTAACACGATGTGAATAAAATATGTGGTAATTTTCCTTACCGTCCGTTTTTTTTTTTCCTATTTCGTGACTTTTTCCCTATACAGTCCCCCTTTTTTACCTTACCGTCCCTTCATTAATACCCCTTTAAGACTATGTTATACCAAAATTTTGTACTAAAAATACTACATTGTTATTATTTCTTATTGGAATGTCCTGTAGGTACTATCAAAATTCATTACAAGTAAAAATTTCGAAGAAAATAAGAAGTTTTAGTGGTAAAATGCTAATGAAAATTGAACTCGCAAAGTTTAATTTTCCATTTCATAAGTTTAACATAAACCTCAGTTAAATAAATAAAAATTCACTGCTGACCATTTTTTCTTTATTTTGAATCATTAAGACATTCGTCTATGAGATTAAAATGTTATTTTAGCAAGTTTAATTTCGCCAGATTTTTTTTTTCTCAAAAGTCCAAAGATTGTGAGAATGCCCCAACTGTTTTTGAGAATCTGTATATGCCTAGTATGCAGGTACCTATGTTTATGCTAGAGCTTTTAGTTTACAAAAAAATGCTGTTAAAGCAGTGACATTTAAAAGCAAATAAATACTGTGATTTAACAGTCTTTGTTGAAATGTGCCATGGCAGAATTATTTATTAATTAAAATATTTAGAATATATTTGCAGCTTTTGGTGCAAGTTTGTTATTATTTTCATTGTAATCAACTCATTAATGTAACAAAAAATACCTTTTACTTAATAAAATATATACAGCAATTTAGTATATGTAATTAAAACAATTGTGAACGTTATAAACAACGGAAATGATATAAATGACTGTTGTGAGGATGAAGGATGAACTGACAATGGTTTGTTATCAGATTCATGTTTCCCTACACAGGTTGCTCATAAAAGAATAGCTCAGTTTCAAAGGTATATTATAACAGTGTAATTAAGACTATTTACAACAGATCATACATCTAATGGAAGGGTAACTAACATAACTTTTCATATAATATTGGGTTGAGCAAAAAGGTTTTTGAGCATAATCTAATAGTTACCAGAATTTGCATCTTATATAAGATCACTGGTTAGGAGTTGAGGAATTTCGGCTCCAAAGTGTCTATTGAACAGTATAATTTGCGTGTGTTGATCCGGCATTATTGGAGAAAAGATCTAAAGATTCTGAAAGTCGTCGATGAGATTAATAAGGATGAAGGTGCTAGTACGGCGTCAAAGTTCGTTCTTCCAGCAAATCAAGAATCTGGCAGAAAGATGGGGACTATGATGGTCTTTACTTTGAAGAATAGTCCTTATTGCTTTTGTTGTTAATTTGTGCATAACAAAGCAATTTTCACAAATTTCCCACAACTTTTTGCTCAACCTAGTATGTTCACCTTTATTTATACGGCACATAACCAACATAAAGACCAATTATTCCCATACTTCGTTTAAGAAGTCGGAAGAAATAGACTCTTCAATTCTGTGTCTAAACACTGGCAAACCATTAGGTAGGGGTGGAACGTAGACGCAATCTTTTATAAAACCCGAAAGGAAAAAGTCACATGGCGTTATGTCAGGTGTACGCTTTTAAATCTTCTGCCCAGCAATAATGTCTTACGCCCAGGAGTCGCCGATTTACGTATGCTGCACTGAAAGCTAGTAAATAACAAGGTAGTACGCGCGGATTCGCTTATCTAAAACTGTCTGAGTTACTCTTTATTTGTGATCTTGAACCAACACCAACAACGCCCACATTTGATACTATTAAAATTTATAACTGGTCAAATCTTTTATGGACTTCTTGTATTTAAGGCCAATTTACCTTTTACATGAAGTATTCTGAAAGCATTTAAACGTCGCCACTACCTGAAAACATGCATATAAACTATTCAATTTTGCCATTTTAATATTTCGCTAGTAAAGGTACCGCAAAAACAATTGTCATGAAAAATGTTTAAAATGCAAATGTTGGAGCTAAGTCCTTCACGAAATAAGTTAGTTCAGATATCGAACACTCGCGATTTTTGTAGGCACTCAACTAAGAACGCTAACCTTAAAATTGGCGACCAAATTAAAATAAATACCCACCTACATTAATTACACACTTTTATTATTTCCATTTTACAGAACAGTGCTTTGCTTTCCAGACTGACGTTTTAAAATAGTTTATGTTCGAATGTATATGCGTTATTAATGACATGTAAAAAATTACAGTGAACCAAATGAAAATCGTAAAATGATTCCTTCAACATCAACACGTAAAATCGACTTTTCTTTTCTGCAGAGGATAAAACAAAACAAAAGTAACACATTTATCAATGTACTTTTTACTGTGTATTATTAAGAAGTATTTACATAACATTAAAAGATGATTTGAAATCCTTTTAACAGCAACAGGGTTCATCAAATATTGTAAAAAGTCTCATCATCTAAAAATACATATTTTTGTTTTTTATTGGTAGTATAAAAGTAGATCGAAAATATATTTAAACCCATTATTTAAAATTAATAAAAACTAAATATTACATGAAGTTCACGTGTTGTATCGAAAATTTGTGTAAAAAAACGATAAGAACTGGAATTTGCATGCGATGAAATATAATAAATGTAGCTAAACAATATAAGGAAATCTGCATGTTTGTCTTAGCTTTCATATATAGGTTAACTCTAGGATAGATGGTCATAGTTTATAAAGGTTGGAATAAAAAATGTTAGAATGCGACTACAAGAAATATATATACATATTTTAAATTCTTATACATGTATTCATTATATTTTATGCAAAAAATAATTAAATATTGAAAACAAAATTCGTTAAACGACATTGATATTAAAATGACAGATGTTCCATCTCTCCTTAAAGCCGTGGAGAGATGGCCATTCGGTACAAGAACGAAAAAGTAAAATTAAATAGAAAAAAAAAATATTTCATATAGTTAATCATGAAAAATATATAGCAATTTGTAAAGACGCAGTTATATGATGGAAAATAAGTGAATGGAACTCGAATAAACAAAATTTGAAGTATAATTTCAATCCTTCGTAAAATCTTACCATATGTTTGGCAAAGGCCTTGATAATTTGTACACGTTCATGGAACCTTATACATTGCATCCAGACATCCTTTTTGGATGTGATATTATATTGTTTTGCACAACCAACACAGTGATCCTAATCCAATTATATTTACTCATTATCTGTAAAATCTGGTAATTTAAATGTATTTCGTTTTTTTTTTTTTTTTTTTTTTTTTTTTTTTTTTGATACTGGAAATGTCGTGATTTTATTTATCGCGTTTATTTTAAGTTTGTTACGTTGATTTAGTTTATTTATCAACTTTATCAGTTTCTGTTATGAAAGTTTCCGACTTTTTTTCAGTATTTTTTGAAAAAAAAAATAAATCGTTAGGTATTATTACATTATTATTATTATTAAAAGATTTATATTAGCTAAAATTTAAATAATTATATCAATTAATATATTTATAAACAGAAACGTTATCTATTTATTTTAAATTTAATTATATTTATTTCAAATAATCATTCCGTATAATTGTTAAATATTGATTAAAGGTGGCCATCTCTCCCAGATTTCATGTGGACATCTCTCCTGAAATTGAAGGACTGTTGATCGTTGAATTGACTTTTGGTCGTTGAAAAAAATAAATCGTTAGGTATTATTACATTATTATTATTATTAAAAGATTTATATTAGTTAAAATTTAAATAATTATATCAATTAATATAGTTATAAACAGAAACGTTATCTATTTATTTTAAATTTAATTATATTTATTTCAAATAATCATTCCGTATAATTGTTAAATATTGATTAAAGGTGGCCATCTCTCCCAGATTTCATGTGGACATCTCTCCTGAAATTGAAGGACTGTTGGTCGTCCAATTTAAAGCATCAATGGCCATTGTACGTCTTTGTTTTAGGCTTAGAATTAAAGATCAGATTATATACGTACTTCAAACGTCCACATAGTAAATATATATATATATATATATATATTTATAACGTAAGTACTGCAAAACATTCACATACCTAAGTCAAAAAAAAATAATATTCAACCACTAGATTAAATAAACATTAAAATTACACGTACTTTTTATAATCGAAAAACAAAACTGCACATCTCAATAAATAATCTCTTTGAACTATTTCATACAAACAAAGTTTATGTTGCAATCAATGATCCAGTTTTTCCGAATTGAAAAATTCATTCCCTTCCCCCCCTCAACGCCAAGGAAGCTGAAAAGATACAAAGGCAAAATATATCATCCTTTAAAAAATATATTTGCTTTGTGTAATCAATAATGCTTTTGGAACAAGATAGAGCAATGCATCTATAACTCATTCTAAACTATATTACTACTAATCAATGTTAAAGGATTTTTTTAACAAGTTATTTTAATGGCACTTATAAGTATCGTCAGTAGATAAAGGATTAAAACATAAACAATTACAATACTTTTACTGTCGATAACTTACATTTTGCAAGCAATATTTTCATCTACTTTGCTTAAATTTTAAACATCGGATGCATATTATTCTATATAAAAAATAAACAAGTCGAAATAAATTAATTAGTTTTGACTTTAACATAATCATGTTTTTTCTAGAGAACAAGGCGTATTTCATTTTGTAATAAAACATAAAAGCGACAAAGTGTATAGATATCAATAGACTCATTAACATTTTTCAAGGATAAAACGAAATGTGTGAAATAAAATGTGAATTTTTATCTCTCCAAATAATTATATCATCTAGATTATTAATATGAATGAATAGATGAATTGTCAGAAATATTTCGAATGTTTTAGATTAAAACGACAAAATATCATTATTTACATAATTTTTAGTTTTGCATTTGAGCTTAGGAAAAAAGGAAAAAATATTTATATTGTGTCAACATAAATCCTTTTATTATGATAAATAAAACTTCATAGAGGTTTTTATTTGCATCATACTTTGTAGTATTAATATCACATTAAAATAATTGTTGAAAATTATATTGGAAAAATAAATTTTGTATTTATTATTTATACATTGGTAAATTGTACATTCAATTTTACGTTTAATATTTGGCTTTGGTAAATGCAAAAATATTAAACGGTTTATCAGTATATGCGAAATTTATCTATATACATATATATATATATATATATTAAATTCAATTTACTAAATGAAATTTATTACACAATATGAAGAGCATTTAAATATGCATCAAATCGTCAAGGTTAAAATTTGAAAAAAAAAAAAAATAAGAGTCTAACTTATTTGATAACTTAGAAAAATAAGGAATCATTTTATTCAAATTTAATGGATTATTGTATCCAAATTTCAACGATAATACGTAGACAAACTGAGATAGTTCAGACCCAACGGTGATGTTTAGTTCGTGATTATAGATTCTTGATTCTGGGCGACAGCGCGGCTTATTTGTGAGGTAAGATTTATATGTACATTTTTTTTTTTTTTGGAAACCAATTTGATATTGTCTGTTGCGTAGTAACAACACAGTCAAATACACTTTTAATGTTTCCCGCGGTCGGCGATGCCGTAGTTCCATGTAAGAACTCATACTTCATAATAATGCGAAATTCCGAAAGTTCAATTTTCAAAAAAATTATTATTTTTTTTCTTTTAATTTTCTATAGCTTTTTAAATTTTTAAGTTGTTTTTTTTTTTAATTTTCTATAGCTTACAATGATTTCTTTAAACAGGCGGCGAGATTTGTAAATTGAAAAAAAAAAAAATGGATTAGCAGATTGGTAAAATAGTAAGCCAATGTCAAACATTAAACTGTTAAAATTGGCAATATTATTAACTGCAAATTTCATTCTTGCCGATTTAACAGTATACATAAATATTCATTTTATAACTGTAAAAGAAAAAGTAAAAGTTTTATGAGATACAACATAATCCGATCATCATATCTTACGAGCTCATAACTATGATATTATTTACCGATAGTAACTACATGAAACGAAAGTTTCAAAAACCACAACGTTTATTTTGCCCGTGTAATATATATACAGGGTGATTCATAAAAGATGGGCAGAACTTTAAGGGGTTATAGTACACTTAAAGACAAATAATATTAAATAGGAGACTAAGGGTCCCAGACGTATTCCCAAGGAGATAGGGGGCATTAAAGTTTAGGGTCCGAAATTTCAAATGATTATAAAACATGGAAAAATTGGTCGATTCGTTTGCGGTTTTTGCAAAAAATTTTCTTTATGCCAGTATTTTCTTGAAATAAAATTTTAAAGTTCAATTTAAAAAAATGCCGATAGGGGGCGCTTTAGACTTTGGAGTAACAAAAAACTATTTTTTAACGTTATTTTTTTGTATTTCTTTAAATGATTTCGAAAGCTTAGACTTAAACTTAAATTTTCAGCTCAAAATCTGAATCGCTGAGCGTGGTTCAGTAGCGAGGGGAGGGGGTTCAAATTTCAACTTCTGAACATAGTTCAGTTTGCACTACTTAACCATGCCCAACGATTCTGTGCTGTGATACGAGGCAAAAATACAACTTTCGTCAAGGACTGCATAGTCGGAATTCACTCATAAAGGCACTGGCACAGTTGGAAACGTCGCTCATGCAAACGTTAAAGCTCCATTCCTGACGCTAGTCACCGGGTGAAGAAGGAAACAGAAAGTATGCAAATGTCAAATGGGGAAGAAGAAGAACACGTATGCAAAATTTCGACACGATTCAGGCATAAAAACCACTGAACGGTGAGTCAAGTGTAAGTCGCTATAGTAATGAATCGGAAGATGGTGCCCTTCACGAATAAGGAAAAGGCTGAGATGCATTTAATTTACGGAGCGGCAGATGGAAATGGTGCAGAGGCACAATGAATGTACGGAGAGCGATTTCCCAACAGGCGGTTGCCTAACCGCAAAACTTTCGAGCGCTTGCACAGACAGTTGTGTGAGACGGGATCATTTCTCGCTTCCCGGTCGAATGCAGGTCGTGCAATAAAGGACGAATCAGTAGTTGTTGCAGAAGCCATTCTGGATGTAGTAGCGGCGCAGCCAAGTACAAGTACACGAACAGTGGCTAGGCAGGTGGATACCTCACAGTCCATGACTTGGAGGGTACTGAAGGATGAACATTTGCTCCCGTTTCATGTGCAACGAGTCCAGAAACTGTCTCCAGGGGATTATCCAAATCGTATTGAATTCGCCCGCTGGTTTCTGCAGCAGAGCGCGCTAAATCCACATTTTGGACGAACTGTGCTTTTCACCGATGAATGTACTTTCATACGTGAAGGTACATTTAACACACACAATGCAGATGTATGGGCGGATGTCAATCCACATGCTACGTATCCACATGCTCATCAGAGACGCTTTTCCATCAATGTTTGGGCAGGAATCCTCGGAGACCACCTAATCGGACCGTACCTTCTTCCTGAACGCCTCAACGGTAAAACATACCTCACATTTCTGCAACATGTGCTGCCAGACCTGTTAAACGTTGTTCCTCCACGCATCCGGCGGGTCATGTGGTTCCAGCACGATGGAGCGCCAGCCCATTACGTACGAGACGTCCGCAACTATCTGGACATCACATTTCCGAACAGATGGATTGGTCGAGGTGGTCCTGTTGCTTGGCCTGCTCGCTCGCCAGATCTTTCACCCCTCGATTTCTTTTTTGGGGGACGATTGAAGGCTCTTATGTATGAGACACCCATTGAATCCCCCGAGGAACTGGTCGCCAGACTTTCCGCCGTTGTAGGGGAAGTGCTCGAAAAGCCTGATGTTTTCGCGAATGTTCGCCGTTCCATTCTTCGCCGTTGTTCTGCGTGCATAACCTCTGGTGGTCACAATTTTGAACATTTATTGTAATTACATGTTAATAAATATGCTTTGGTAACATAATCCTACTTTGTGTCTTTTTACCTCGTATCACAGCACACAATGTGTGGACATGGTAAACTGAACTGTGCTCAGGAGTAGAAATTTCAAACCCCTCTCCCCAGAAACTTAACCACGTCTAACGATTCAGATTTTGGGCTGAAAATTTAAGTCTAAGCTTTAGAAAGCATTTAATGAGACACAAAAAATAACGGTATAAAATAGTTGTTCGTTACTCCAAAGTCTAAAGCCCCCTCTATCGGAATTTTTTGAAAATTTTCTTTAAAATTTATTTTTAAGAAAATACTGACATAAAGAATAATTTTAGCAAAACGCGGCAGTAGTT
This sequence comes from Maratus speciosus, assembly GCA_963932465.1. Lineage (NCBI taxonomy): Eukaryota > Metazoa > Arthropoda > Arachnida > Araneae > Salticidae > Maratus > Maratus speciosus. The sequence continues at coordinate 534,870,335 of OZ010786.1, read as the reverse complement.
AGAGCCTAATCTACGACACAAAGATCGGGAATAACTGATTTTTGTTCTGGGGGGAGAAGGGTTTCAAATTTCAAATTTCAGTTTACGCTACTTAACTACTCGTTAGGACTCAGATTTTTAGATCAAAATTTAAGTTTAAGTCTAAGCTTTCGAAATCATTTAAAGAAATACAAAAAATAACGTTAAAAATAGTTGTTTGTTACTCCAAAGTCTAAAGCGCCCCCTATCGGCATTTTTTGAAATTGAACTTTAAAATTTTTTTTCAAGAAAATACTGGCATAAAGAAAATTTTTTGCAAAAACCGCAAACGAATCGACCAATTTTTCCATGTTTTATAATCATTTGAAATTTCGGACCCTAAACTTTAATGCCCCCTATCTCCTTGGGAATACGTCTGGGACCCTTAGTCTCCTATTTAATATTATTTGTCTTTAAGTGTACTATAACCCCTTAAAGTTCTGCCCATCTTTTATGAATCACCCTATATACAATGGTGTGCAAAAATTAAGGACCAATCACAAAATTCTAATTTTTAAATACGCGAACACTCAAAAGGAAATAGTATAATTCGCGTAATTATTATCTCTGCAACACAGCTAGTCTATATAACATCTCATTCATGTCACCCATGGTCACAAGTGTCACAGTCACTACGGTGAACCAAAAAAAAATTCCATACATCTCATTATGAGTCTCAAATGATCACAATATGTGACTCCACTGATACGTCAATGTGACTGCTGCTTTGTGATGTGTCACCAGATGACTTTCCAATGTAATTAAATTGTGACTCTCATGTGACTGTCATTTTTAGACTCAATTTCTAAGTCATCATGAACGTTGCATTATGATAAGTCACCAAATAATACCACATTATAGTCACATGGGGACTTTTCCCAAAAGAGCAGAATGGTAACTTCACAGTAGTCTCTCTGTCACCTGAAAGTCATCATGTGACTTTAATGTGACATTATTTGGTAACTTATCACAATGCAGCATTCGCGATGACTTTGAAATTGAGTCTGCAGATGACAGTTACATGAGAGTCACAATGTTACTACATTGTAAAGTCACATGGTGACTCGTCATAAAGCAGCGGTCACAGTGACGTCTCAGTATGGAAGATGTATCAGATGTATGGAATTTCCTTTTTTTTTTTTTTTTTGCTTCACCGTAGTGACTGTGACACTTGTGACCATGTGTGACATGAATGAGATGTATTGGCTAGCTGTGTTGTAGAGATAGTAATTACTCGAATTATATTATTACCTTTTAAGTGCTCGCGTATTTGAAAATTAGCATTTTGTGATTGGCCCTTAAATTTGCACACCAGTGTATATACTACATTGTAATATGTATAAGCTTCAGTTACCGGATACATCAAAATAACTGCTTTTCATATTGTAGTCATTTATTGAATAATTCTTTATAATCAGCAGAATTCCTTTTAATATGATAAATACAATTGCTCGAAGATTCATATTTCTCTCATGCTTTGTACTATTAACATCAAATTAAGATAAATAAAATAATCATATTGGAAAAAAATAAACTTCATATTTATTTTTTTATATATTATTAAATTGTACATTTAATTTTCATTTTGATATGTTGCTTTTCTAAATGCAAAAATGTTCTACAGGTTATCAGTATGTGCAAAAAATATTTTTACATGTAAACTTACTAAAAGGAAATTATTACACCTTATGAAGTGTATTTAAGTATGCACTTAATGTAAAGTTAAATATACCTTATAAAAGTATAAAAGAAGTAGTAACAATTTCATGAGATAAAATACAGTAGATCTTTATAACGCAATTCTATGTAATGCAATTCTCCATATAACACACAACTTTTCAGGCGTAAACAATGAATTTTCCACTTAAGAAGCACCTGAATTATTACATTGGAAAAATTTCTACTCTCAAATGTGATATGTTAGTTCAACTTTATCTCCTTAATTAAGAACTATTTAATGAAAAAAATTGCTATTAATACAATAAACATTTTTGAGAATGATTTGGTCCACGTATAGATGGGCAATATTTATAAAGTAAATTGAACAAAGTGCAATATCTATATAATGCAAAAATTTACAATTTGGATAACTCTTGGCGACAAGGAATGCAGTATAAAGCTACTCTAATGTGTTTTGATATGTTTCAGACATATTTGGTCATGTTTACAAGGTAAATTTAATGATGTGTGAAATGTGATCCATATGACGCAAAATTCTATGTAACGCATAACCTTGCGTTTTTAGGTTTGCGTTATAAAGATCTTCTACTGTATAATCGAATCATTGTGTGTTACGAGGTTATAACTGTGGTATTGTTTTCCAATAGTAACTACGAAAGTTTCAAAACCAAAACGTTTATTATACAGTTCTAGTATCTTTTTTTTTTTTATAGGTATAATCATAACTTACTGGATACATGTATCAAACTGCTCTTCATATTATATCCATATATATTGAGTAAACCTTATAATCATGGGAAAGAATTCAATGTATGCGATATCCTGTTACATAATGTTCCCTGAAATGTGTGTTATTATTTAATAAAACGTAAACTTTGTATGAAAATATTAATAAGGGTTAGTTGAATTATCATCAAAAGCAGGCGATAAATCACAGTTAAAATAATTAATTTTTGTATAGATCACCATAAGATCATAACAATACACAGGACGGGTTTCGAGATGAAAAAAACAAACAAACAAACAAAAAAAAACATCCCGTCTCAAGTACTGTAAACACGTGTCCGCAATGGAAAAGTTAACAGCACAAAAATATTAGTTAATAATGGTTATTTAGAAAAAAAAGTTTCATGAAATTTAATTTTAAGTAATTTATATTGTGTAAGATTTGATTAAGCCTTTTACCTTTTTTTCTCTTATAAAAATAGTATATACAATGTTTTCTATTTCATTACAGGAGATCAATATATAGATATTTTCATATATATATATATATATATATATAAAATTAGTATTTTTAAAAATCTAACATTTTAAAAATACAAAATCATTATTACAAAATATAGTCTTATTTTTACTTTCTTCTATCTTCAATAGAAGAAAGTATTGTAATCGAAATTTTTTTCACTTCCGGTTTTCGACGGATTTACACATTTTAGGGGTCAGAGATCACAAAAATGTTTATACAAAATGTCTGTCTGTCCGTGTGTCCGTATGTCCGTGCGTTGCCATTGTACCATCAAAAATTGTATGAAGTTATGCCTAGAATTGAACCATTTTTTTAAGTTTTTGGCTATGTCAAGCAGGTCCTCCATTAATTTGGAAAAAATCCGCCGGTAGGGGGCGTTGTGATAGCGATTTTTCTGCTTTTTTAATATTGTGCCATCAAAAAGTGTATGAAGTTATGTATAGATTTGAGCCATTTTTTTTGTATATTTGTGGCAATAGCAAGAATGTCCTCCTTGAATTTGGAAGAATTCCGCCTGTAGAGGGGGCTGTAATAGAAATTTTTGTGCGTTTTGTGTGCATTTTGAATATTGTACCATCGATACTTGTGTGAAGTTATGCATAGAATTGAACCAAAATTTGTGTGTATTCTTTTGGCCATGGCTAGAAGGTCCTCCCTGAATTTGGAAAAACGCACGGTAGGGGGCGCTGTAATAACGATTTTTGTGCATTTTTGATATATTACCATCGAAAAGTGTATGAAGTTATACATATAATTGAACCAAAATTTTTGTGTATGTTTTTGGCCATGGCAAGAAGGTCATCCCTAAGTTTGGAATTTTCCGCCGGAAGGGGGCGCTGTAATAGTGATTTTTGTGCAATTTTCAATATTGTACGATCAAAAAGTGTATGAAGTTACGGTGAATTCTAATGAAAATACTAATAAAACTAATTATAACGAAATATTGACATGAGATAGAAGAAAGTTTTGGGATTGGCACATCCAACTAGTTGGAACATAATAATACATTACTTAACCCCTTAACTCTTTCATTTTTCTTAACACTATAAATTAAATATAGCGGCAAAAGGCTGCTTTTTTTATACTTTAAATATTTTCCTTGCACAATCGAAAAATAACGGGCATTAAATAAAGAGAATTTTACAGTTACAACGTAGTGGTATCAAAAAAGTTTTAGTACCGAAGCAAGCAAAGTCGTCTTGCCCGAACTGGGTTCAGGAAAACAGTTAAGTGGTTAAGGACATGTTTTACGTTTATTTATAATATATCTTACTTTATTTTAAGCAATTTTTATATCTTCTTTACAATCACACTTTTCTTATTCGCTTATTTAAATACGTTACAAACAATATATTTAATTAAGTCAATATATTATTTAATTTTCATTATTTTAATACTTTTTTTAGTACTAATAGTTCAGAAAAGAAAATCAACTTTTTTTTTATGTAATATTATTTTTTCTGCTTACTCTTTTCACAACCAGCATTATATTTCTGCTATACCACACACTACAAGCTAAAACGCTTATGATCTTAAAATAACTCAATTGTTTATCCATATATTAAAAATGAAATTATGTAAGAAACGATTATCTTTCCTTTTATAATTGGATGCAGGATTCTATAAAAATCGCGTTTTTATTTTTGTACATATAAAAAGAACATTTCTTTCATACCGTGCATTATATAAACGTACGATACATTGCAAAATAGTGTAATGCATATTAATTTAAATAGGATAAATTCGTTTATTAAAAGATTTTTGATTTCTTAGAGTACTATTTTATTAAAACAAATGCTACATTTTCCCTAAAGATTACATCGATAAATTTATACAATTTAAATCATATTACTTTATGTTGCAAATTAAATACAAACGTAAATTGATATTGTTTTTTTAACTATAATATGCATATATGTGTGTGTGTGTGTATTATCTTCAGAATAGCAATTGAACATTTATATATACATACACATGTATATACACTGAAAAAAAATTCATTTTATAGTATAAAAATTTCAGCTGGGGTGCTTGTTTATAACCGTAAAATAAGTAGTAATGTGCCGTATTATACAATTAAACAGTATGTTATCGCTAAATGGAATAATAATTTACAGTTTTACAGATTATTAATATTAATTTTACTGTTTTAAACTGAAACCTCAGCTGAAAGCATTAAACCGTAAAAACGAAATAATAAATACAGGCTATGCTTACACGAGGACGTCAATTTCAAAATTCACTTTATCCAAAATTTAAAAAGTCGATTTTTCTCTAACAATCTATTCTATTGTTGAGCCTCTATAAAAAAAAAAAAAAAAAAAAAAAAAAAAAAAAAAAAAAAAAAAAAAACATGGGGGCTTTCTCCCCTGCACACCCGTGAATTGCAACACTACCCGTTTCCAGCACGCTTTGCTTGCTCGACACATTTAGCAGCAACTCTAACCATACTGAATACTATCATAAATCCTTTTAAGTTATGGAATTTTCAAAAAATAATAATAAAAAAAACAGTAATTAAAAACTTCGTTGAAATCACAATTAAAAATGCGTTAAGTTGATACCAAAAGGCATAAATCAGTTTGACATAATGTAAAATACCAATTTTGGAAATGTAAAATAATTAACAGAAGAAAATTACTTTGGAACACAATTAATTTAAAACTTATTGCACATAATATTGTACACGGCTTAAATTTCTTTCGAAAAACCCTACCTGATACCAAGATAGTTCAACATAAATCAACAATCACTATCTGAAGTTCGTTTGACGAGAAAAATACATCTCTCAGACACTTCTCAAATTAACAAAACGTAAAGAACGCGTTTTTTTATGCATCTGAAACCAGGATGGCGAACTGTGGAACGACGGATACCACTATTTTTTTAAAGAAATAACGACTCTTTGAATCGCAAAGATTTGAAGATTAGATAAGGCAATGATTGCTATAAAATTTTAGTGGTGTTGAGTGTGCCACAGTTGGCCACCCCTGGTCTAAAGGAAACTTTTGATGAAAAGCTGATTTCCTGAATGCATAACGTGACCGTAGAAAGAACCAATGGCCATTGCTATTCTTACATCTTCCAAAAGATCGTAATGTGTTTAAAAATTGTTCCTGCTCTGAATTTTAATTTGCTGAATTAGATGTACAGGCCAGTGAACATGACGTCATATTGACAAAATCGTACTGAAATATTTCAGTTTTATATAGACACTAAAGCTCATGACGTCATTGCCAGTTCCTAACAAATCATTCCTGTGCATCTCCTGGTTTTTTATGCGCTTTTTTTCCAGGTGGTAATTCCTTCACACTATGGAAAACTTTCCCAGAAATTGGTTGTTTGTTTGAAGAAATTCTACCGTGTGCCATGCTACTTTTGCAGTCCATATGAGAATGAATCCTTTATTTCCAATATGAAATCATTTTCATCATCAGAACCATTCATCCTTTCCAAGTTTAAAGCGTCATTTAAGCAATTGTTTTAAAATTTCTGAGTTTCATTAAATATTCATTTTAATTAATTGGAAAGAATGTAATTTTCAGATAATTTTATTTTGCGTATACGAAGGAACTTTAAATAAATAGCAAGAGTCCAGTCTATGTATGTGTAGGAATACGGATCAAGAATATGACGTCATCACTGACATCGTTATAGTAAAATATTTTATTTTATGGGCACAAATGCATCTTTTGTTTTCGGAATTACGTCAATATTTTCATCGGAAACATTTCGTTTTCGCTATTTCTTACTATGAAAGATTATTTACTGTCATTTTACTTACACAGATTAGTTAATATTATTTCTCAATAAATAATTTGTGTTCTGTTCGTACACGATTAGTGCATAATTAAACGAAATCGTTTTAATATGTTTATATTTTATGAAAACAATTGAAATTCCTCTTTTAAATATCACGCGAGTTTAAATGGTTAAATTCACTCTTATGATTGGCGGAATGTAATAAGGAAAATTAATTATATTATTGCCGTTGTTGCCAAACGGCAAACGGCAAACTACAAATTATGCCTTATTTTAGCGCCACGTAAGAAAAAAATATATATAGATACTACAATCTGTAAAAATCTAGTTTTATCGTTTATTTATGTCACAGTAAAATCTTGGTTTTGAATAAAATCCAACGGACGAAATCAGAGGTTTTTCGCGATATCGCAAAATTTTATTTTCCGGATAAGGCGAGTTTTGAAACTCATTCCTCATATATATATATATATGCGCTATTTTGTAATTTTTTTTTTTCAAAATAAAGTAAAATGTTAATCTAATAAGTGTTTGTGATTACAGAATAATTACATTATTTAAATTCCTTAATCACTAATATTATGTTTAGTCCGAGATTTTATGCAATATTTTCAATGTACATTGATGAATAATTTGCATAATTAAAAATATATATTAAAACCAACGAAACGCATAAACTGAGGATAGTTCGTTAAAAAGAAATCACTAAAATTAAAATTCCAATTTCGGGAAATTAATGTAAAAAAACACCCTCTGGTGTTTTAGAGTGTAAAAAGAAACCAAATATATGTATATACATTTATCGTGATCGTCTAGTTATGTAAACCCAGTTTTTAATAATTTTATAAGCATTATTATCAGATTTCTTTTACTGAAAACGCAGTAATGCGATTCAATATCGATCTACAAACATATACTTCTTAGCTTGCATCGGGGAGTATATATTTCATGAAAGATTTAAATAAAATTATTATGGGATCTGTTGCCATTTTAACCCTTAAATGCCTGACATTTCAAAAATCATTGTAATAATGTTTTTCAGCTTTCATTTTTTTTAAATAAATCATGGGAAAAATACTTTAAAAAATCATATTTTGTTTTAAGTATAGTTTACGGCAAAAAAAAAAACAGTTTGTTACTAGTCGGCAATACTGGTGTTTAATTGAAAAAAATAATTTCCCTTGATAAAATTCTATAATGTTAAACACACAAGCATTTTTGGAACTATAATAAGAAATAAATTTTACTTGCTCACTGCAGGTCAAAATAGTGTATTTCGTAAGCTTCCAAACAAATCAAAAAGAGCAAGTAGCAACGATTGAAAAAATAAATTTATCTTTATTCTTAAACAGCACAGGTGTTGCCATCTAAATATTAAAAATCGATTTAATAATATTTTCAGAATGTATTTTATTGGAAACATTAGGCATTATAACTTCAATATTATTCTAATAGTATTTTAGAACTTAAATTGGGTATGTAGCCGAAAAGCAACATCAGGCATTTAAGGGTTAAGATCGTAATTACTTTAAATTTCCTAAACACAGTGAGTGTAATATAATTAATCTATTATTTTCTAATAGCCCAATACATATTTATCCTCTTGCGTATATCCAGAAACGATGCCTATGTTTTCGAAACTATTTCAATTTAGAACAGGATATTCATTTTGTTCATGATTTCACCTTGAATGTTCTAAACTTTTCTGCCGATCATGATAGCAGTAGGATATTCATTGTTTATTCCGACGTTGACAAAAATGCTAAAATTTTTATGCTTTTTTTCGCGCGTAACACCATGTCTTACACTAATTCTGTATAAGCTCCACTAGTTGCTGAGAAGTTAGGCTCTCGAAATTGGTAGGCGGGAGGTGCTGTGGATTCGAACCCAATCGTGATCGTCCATCTAACAGCTCGGAGTTTTCGTGGTTTTCTTCGAACCTTGGGAAACCTTGCGTAAATACGGTTTAAGTTTCCTCAGAAATACCCCCACGTAGGAGACTCCACATAAGGCCTATATGCTTCATGCAGATAATATGTCGTCATAAATAACACCAATAACAATAATTCTATATAATGTAGTTTAGTCATGCCAAATAAATATTACTTTTTTCTGAGGCCTGTAGATGCCTTACTGCATGGCAGCGATAAAGTTTTATCGTAGAATCCTTAATGTAAAATGTCAGATACTTTTTGTTTTATATTAAACGTTAACTAAGATGGTGTAGAATACCTGCTATTCCTTAAAAAATTAACAATTAAAGCATAAGCCAATTTTTACAAATTTCTATCCACATAGTAAACAGAAACTAACATTTAATACATTTCACGGTCATTTGAACAAACATTTTCGAACCAAAATCCCTGTCGACCCCTGTCGATCAAAAAGAAGAATTCGTAAGAATGGAAATTTTCCATATTTGTTTTGGCAACATATACCCAAATTTAATTTATTTATCAATTTCGTTTATTCGGACGTTAACAAAAATGCTAAGATTTTTTATGCTTTTCTCGCGCGTAACACCATGTCTTACACTAATTCTGTATAAGCTCCACTAGTTGCTGAGAAGTTATGCTCTCGAAATTGGTAGACGGGAGGTGCTGTGGATTCGAACCCAATCGTGATCGTCCATCTAACAGTTCGGAGCTTTCGTGGTTTTCTTCGAACCTTGGGAAACCTTGCGTAAATACGGTTTAAGTTTCCTCAGAAATACCCCCACGTAGGAGACTCCCCATAAGGCCTATATGCTTCATGCAGATAATAGGTCGTCATAAATAACACCGATAACAATAATTCTATATACTGTAGTTTAGTCATGCCAAATAAATATTACTTTTTTCTGAGGCCTTTATTGTAGATGCCTTACTGCATGGTAGCGATAAAGTTTTATCGTAGAATCCTTAATGTAAAATGTCAGATACCTTTTGTTTTATATTAAACGTTAACTAAGATGGTGTAGAATGCCTGCTATTCCTTAAAAAATTTACAATTAAAGCATAAGCCAATTTTTACAAATTTCTATCCACATAGTAAACAGAAACTAACATTTAATACATTTCACGGTCATTTCAACAAACATTTTCGAACCAAAATCCCTGTCGACCCCTGTCGATCAAAAAGAAGAATTCGTAAGAATGGAAATTTTCCATATTTGTTTTGGCAACATATACCCAAATTTAATTTATTTATCATTTTTTTTTAAAGTTGTTCAAACATAAAAATTTTGCAAAATGTCATGTCACCAAATTAAACATACTCCTTTATTCATTTGATCAAAAGTAATTTTGAAGAAATAAATTACGTAGAAAAAGTGTAATATCGGTCATTAAACATAGTACAGCTACGTTATAATTAGTAAACATATGAAATTAAAAATTTCAAAATAACTTAAATTATGGGAATTTTATACATTTTACATCATTTACAACTACTCTTTTTTACAAAAAAAAAAAAAAAAAAAAAAAAAAAAAACCGATTATAATCTTATTAGTACCTTCATCCCACTGAACGTGTTCAGTGCAGACTTTTTGCTATTATCTTCATTATATTATTCATTATAATTCATCATATTATCAAATTTATTTTGCCTTTCTCTGAATGAAGTGCGTGATATTTATACATTTCATGTATAAGGCAGACTCAAACCTACACGCTTCTGGTTTTAATACTTAAAACGGTGTCATTTTTTCTTTTAAGTAACTTTTCTTGTTGGAACTTCGTTACATTTATTTTGTTTTCGGGAAAAAAAAAACAAACAAACATTGCATAGACATATTTTATTCATGAAATTTTCTTACAACTGAATTATAGCTATAGTGTAGATCAGATTACATTAAATATATTTAAACATATTTATAAGAAGTAAGGTATTTTTTAAATATGTTTATTAATTAAAGAAATACATTCACTATTTTATAGCGAGTTAATACGGCAGGTTGCATGAATGTGTTGTGGCTTTGCATGTGCTCTCGTGTTAACTAAATCTATATTACAGATTTGAATATGAATTTAGGCACAGACTATCAAATACAAATGCGTTTAATTACAAATAACAGCCTTAAAATGCGAATATTACTTAATCACTTCAACATTTGCCCATAAATAATAAGGGGATAAAAGCACTGATTTCCTATATCTGCTGCCGGTGAAGTGTTTAAAACATATTATATACGTACAGAAGTATTTTTTTACAAATCTATGGAAAATAATGACCTTTCTCATACAGGACATCCTCTCACTTTTATACATTTGCCAATACTATCATTCTGGCGTAATTTCTATCTCCTAATTCAATTAAAAACGTTACTAAATGGTATGTCAACAATTGACTTTTGAGATTGTTAAGCATTTTTATTTGAATTTTCTAAATGTTGAGATAAAAATCAAGTTGTCTAAATATAGCTTTTATTTAGATATTTAGAATATAAGTAAAGGGTAAAAAATAGTTAACATTGTCAGTTTTATTGTATTAATTTTTTTAAAACAGTATTAACAATAAAATTTTTGTTGTTCTCTCGTTAGCGATGGTCTTTGCATTTGCTTCGGTAACTTGCAAAGGATCCACTTATCAATCTCAACATTTCTTATAAGTTTGTTGAATTCTTGAATCATCTGAGCATCTCTCCAGGCAGTTTCGTTCACCAACTTTTGTTCTTTTACGTGATTTCTGTCACATGTATATTTTAAATTCTTCTTCTCTTTTCAGGCGAACATTGTAGATAAGAGTCATTAACATTCAAACGAGTAAAGAGCTCAACGGTTTATTTTGTTTCAATATCTCCAAGGCATACATATTCTTTTAATATTATTCATTACCCTCTTAAATTTCTTGGTTATTTCACATTGTCCTTTCCTGCAACAATTTTTGCTTTCTCATTTGTTTGTACTTTTTAGAAAATATGTCAAGACTAAAAAATTAATCTGAAAGGTACTACATGTGATTTTGCTAGAATTTTACTTGATGCAATTCCAATCTAAAATCAGTTCCCTAATAGTGTATACTTAAGATTTTCCACAATTTCAAGTCAACTATAAAAGCTTCAGCAGCAAATGGTGTTGCTACCACGATTTGCTGTAGAGAATAGCACCGAACTGCATAAATCGTTCGAGGTGCATTTATTTCATATTAGTTGGACGGAAAACCGGAAAACGTCTGGTTGATCTCGGAATAGAAAAAAATTGAATCTGAGAAACGTCTTTTATTATTCTTTTGTAAAAGCCATTTCTCATGATTTTTTTTTCAACTTATTCAATTGCATGAGTTACAATACAAGCATTGTTGAAATGGTAGCTTTATGCCATAAATGTACCACTTCTTTAATTATCATATGACTGGCATTTCATATTGTCATAAATTCACTCAGGTGATAATGAATCCGATGCAGAACTTGAGTTGATAATTATTTTATTGTGGTAGAAAATTATCTAAATACGCGGGACCAATCTGGAATTTTAATTGTTTATACGTTTTGCAGTTAATGTTAAAGTCACAGCATTAAAATTGCACAAATCTGCACATTTTGCTATAGTTTGAACTTTAATTAACATTTTGAATAACTGTTTAAGCTAATAAGTATTTATATTTTTGTAGGAACTTTAATATTTAGTCCTTACAATTAAAATATTTTTCAAGATCGAAGAAAATGAATTTTGACCAGTGAAAAATCTATCTGTACTTCTGTGGTTTTATCTCCCTATAGAAATAATATAGTATTTAAAATACCTTCCCACTATTTAAAAATATTAAATAATTAAGTTAAATACAGATTATTTAATAAATGAAAATATTTGCATTATTGATTTTATATTAAATTACCTAATAATTAAATTGCTTCAACTGGCTCAAATCTGAGTGTTTTAAAGTGTTATCGGATATGCTTTTTTTTAACCCGGGAGAACTCGCTAGTGAGAATGCCGGATTGCTTTTCTTTTACTTTACATTCGTATAATATCAACTTTTTTTGGTTGGCTTAGTACTTTTATTCACAAAATAGGTAAAGTAATTGAAAAACATTTTGAAATTTTAATTAAAATGAAAAATGATTTAAATGAGAGTCTTAAAAAAGTACGACTGTGAGAGAAAATCTCATGCAGCGAGTTCTCCCGGGTTAACTACATTAACAGATTGATGTTTTTGTATTTAAGAAAATATTTTTGACATTTAAGATATATGTCATGTATTTATTGCATGAAATAAAATTTGCAATTTTTATTTATTATAATTCAAAATAGAAAACATGTGACACATTCTGTAGCGAGATAAGAAACAATATACATAAAATAAAAGTTGTGAAGGTTCACATTTAGATAATGATAAATGAGGATAAGTATTTACTTTCTGCAGCTATCTCCATAAAATCACATATCTGATTGATATAATACATAGAAATTTTTATCATAGTACAATCGCAATTATCAATAATATAAATACTTCGCAGAAATATATTTTTAAACATAGGTTTACATTTGACAATATACATTGACTTATGGGATTATCTAAAGGCAACGATTTATACCGATTATCCTGAACGCGACCTTTTAGGAAATGTGTTCCACATATTTTTAAACGTTTCAAAAATATGTTAATACTTTAAAAAAGGAAAGGGTTTATAGTGTAGCAACCTGCAAAATACATTATTTATAATGCACTCTTGACTATTTCTCTTGTCAACAAGTTACGATGAATATTCATAAGTACTCTTGTTTTATCTTGTTCCATTAAAAGGAGTACATTAGCAACGTTCTTTATCAGAAATTTCCTTTAGAGATTTAACAAAAAATAATCACGGAGGACACTTTTTTCGAATGTAACAGAATTAGTTTTTGATGTTTGTATAGTGATTTTTAATCGACAAATTATAAGTAAACATTCATAAAATTTATTAATTTTTCTTTAAACTTTAAAAAATAAACTTACATTTAAAAAAAATATGTATTTAATTGTCAATTGACAATTCAGCTTGTATTTCATTATTGCTATTTAAAAGGCCACTGTTTTACCGTTTAAGCTAAATGTGCCGACAACCAGCCGGCATATTTCGCTCGGAAAACCTTATTGGTAGTGACATCTGGTCTGTCATGTAGACAGCTCAACAGAATAAACCGCAGATAAAGGAACTTCTTACAAACAATAGATACGTAGATGAGCTATTCAATAAATCTGATTGGTAAAGTTATCATACGAATTGAATATTTCCAAGTAAGCGAAAAAATGCCCTGGCTGGAAATCGAACCATGGTCCTTGCCTTAAAAACCCAGTTCCTTTTCTTGGCTTGTAAGCCCGAGTATTGGCAATATAAAAATTAAAACCAAAAATGAATGGTTCTACAGTTTGTAGACCATGATTCTTTGTTATACCCAAATTGTCTCACAATTCGTATACTAACAGATTCATCTAATTTTCTGCATCTAACGTATTGTATGATCTTTGACTTAAGGGTGTATTTCGATCCAAACTGCTTATTTTCTGATTCATTTTAAAATTAATTTTTGCTCTCAAACGCATCAAACTGGGAAATTCTCTTATTTAGTAACTATATAATGTGCCGTGCTTCTTAATTTTTTGATAAATGCAGAAAACACTGTAAAAAACGCTGTCAAAGTTGGCGTTTTGAACCGAATTTTCCGAAGCGGGCGATCTGGGAATGAAAAAAACGGTCATACTGAGAAAATAATTGTTTAAAAATCAAATTCTAATTAATTGAGCTGAAAATGAAATCACACGGCATGTTAAACATGCCTTCAGAAATCACCCCAGAGAGTTTCATGTTTTTACTTTTAAAAATGAGTCTGAAAATGTCTCAGAAAATTTCGAGCTGTTGAGGGTGGAAAAATATTTTTTCGAATACACCCTTAACTTCCAGGAAAGGGAATTTGTTTTACTCCCAAGAAAGGGGGTGAAGGAGCGCACTGCTTCCTCGCGGAGAGCGGTGACCACAGCATTACTCCTCATTTTGATAATTATCGCTACTGGCGATCACGCCAAAGCGCACCAAGTGAACCCCGTTTTATCTGTCGCCCATGTATGCAAATTCCACTGCTTAGCTGTTTGCACTATTTCGCTGACAGTCGAGGATATACATTACGTCTATGGAAGATTCCCTTCTTCACGCTTCATTATCTTTGATGTAGCCATGTCTCATCCACTGTCACAAATATATCCCCATAAGCTACAAACCAACCTTACCCCCCTCCCCACTTTCAAGCTAGGTGCCATCTCTCACCCCAAAAACATATAGGCATCTAAGACATTGAGCTTCAATATTCTGCACCAACCATCGCAGTACGAATATTTTATACAGGCTCGGGACAATATTTATTGAACTACCGTCCATAGTGCATTTTAGCAAATAGAATATTTTTTTTTTCATATTTAGTCTACTAAAGACTGTTCATTTTGTAATACACATACGATATAAAAAATTAAATACAAAAATAATGAAACGTTAATTTACTAGATATGTTTAAATGAGTTACATTAGATTGTATGTTTCTGAATATTTTACACAATTCACGCATTTAAAATCAACGATTTTTTTTTTTTTTTTTTTTTAATGAATATCATGCTTAATGTCATTTTCATTTCAATCGTATTTTTATATTTTTCATTTTATTATAACATAGTAGATATGAATACATAATAAAAACAAATTTTGCTTCTGACATTTTAAATTACAAATTAAATATTCACAAGTCTTTTATTACGGTATAAAAGAAGTCCCCTTCACGTCCCGGGGTCGTAATTTCGAACACCTACATTGATGACGATCGTTGTCTTTTTAATGTTCTTTTTCTTAGTTTTTTGCGTAATAAGGATAATAAACATGTTATCTCCTCTTATTTGTTTCCTGCCTTTCGTTTTTTGGTTTCGTCACTACCGCGCCACAAAAGCGTTTCCGACCATGGGTTGCTACGCAAATGTAAAATGCCCCCTATCTCATCTTAAAGTTTGAACCCAAAAATTCTTGGATATCCTATATGTATATAAAGAACATATCAAATTGCTATAATTATCAAACATATGTATATAAGCTCTGTTAAAAATTGAAGAGCACACATTTAATTATACAGTATTTTTTAAAGTTTTTGTATATAACATGTTGCGTATAGAATAAAAAGTAACGAGACATTTTCGTCTTTTCTTTCCATTTCATTAAGACATTATTTATCCATATTGAAAAAAAAAATGAATGAAATTCAATAATTGTTACTCTTCCATTTTATGTTCCTAAGTCTTTATTCTTTTCGCTATCAATATGAGTTTTAATGAATATAATACACTATTTTTTCGAAAGTTATTAATAGCTTAAAATAATATCACTTTATCTGTACTGTTAGAGAAAAGTATTTTTTTCTACTAATAACGGAATACAGAAAACAATAAAAATATATTTTTTTTTTTTGATAAATAATAAAATAATGTTTTTCTTGCATGCATTAAAGAAATATTTCATTTATCGTCAGATAATGAAATGAATACTAATTCAAGAAACTGAAGAATCAATTATTTTAAAGCGTTTTGTGATTTTAAAAGATACTATTGATACAAATGTTTTACCTACGGCTATAAAAGTTTTTTTTTAATTATTATTATATATAAAGGAAATTACATTACAATGAATACTCTATTTATTATCTGCAAGAATGTTAAATATTTTCATCATTTATGAATTTTTAATATCGAAGTAAATGTTACAAATGGAACTGAAACGTATTAAACTTAACAAAAAGAAAGAAAGAAAGAAAACAAAACTAAATATTTTTTATAAGCTGTAGTAAGGCAATAAAGTGTTTTATTATAATAATAATTGAACATATTTATTTTATTAAACACATTTAGTATTGTCTACAAATACATTTCAGACAATTCATGATTTTTTAAAGTTTAGTTACATAGTAAAATCTTTTAGTTTAAATCTCCAATTTAAATATAATGATACCTCGTATGACAAACGTTTCTGCTACCGAATTTTTCGGCTAACGGTGTTTTTATTTTTACTGTTTTTATAATTCTTACAAATATGCATTTGACTAGATAATAGACGTATACTATCCGTGCCTCATAAAAATCATTCTGTAAATAGATTTTGCGTGTTAAGTACAGTGTCGAAGTCGTAAAAAAACCATAGGTCATACGCTCCAGGCAGAGGGTATACTCTCAAGGCAGAGGGTATACTCTCAAGGCAGAGGGATAGATAGTATAGTATACCCTAGATAGTATATACGGCAACTTTTATGAAAAAAATATGGTATACGGAGATATCTAAAATAAAATCCTGGAAGTATACAGTGTATGCTACCATGTACCCTCCACTTCCTCCCTGGTTAGGTATTGTGGTGAAATGGGATCGGCGTTTATAAAAACTTATGTATTGATCCTATTATGGAAAAATTTGATCAGTTGATAAATTTTTCCTGGCTGTTTTATTTTTCACAGCCTAAGTTTCTTCTAAATGTGTATTAAAGAAAGAAAGAAATGTTAGCATGATGATCGCATTAGATCAAATGATAGCTTCAAGCATTGATTTTGAATTGCCATTGCGAATAGCGAGTGGTTTGAAATGTTCTTAAAAACATAAAGTGGACTCAATCTTTTGTTAAAAACTGCATATCCATATCCTGTGTTTCCTTACTTTGCCAAACTAATACTACTTACTTTGCAAATTTACAGACCGCTTACTTTGCAAATTTAATATTTACTTCTACCAGAAAAGAAATACAATATAATGTTTCAGTGTTTAAAAACTGGTTTATTTAAAGATTATATACCACTTATGGGTTTATTATTAATATTTAGGCTAATGTCAGACGAACGTCTTTTTCCACGTTTTTCACTCTCTTCCACTATCCGTACACGATTCCTAGTAGGTGTAGGAATGGTGGAAGCGATAAAAAAAAAAAAAAAATAAATAAATAAAATAAAATAAATAAAAAAACACGTTTGTCTAACATTAACCTTAGTACAACATTAATTTTTAATACAAGTTATTTTTAAATCATAACTTGTGCACAGAAAAATTATGTTAATTAAATTTTAAAAAAAGGTCGAAATATTATATCAGTACACATTATATCTGTACACTTATTTTACAATATATCTTATGTGTTTTAATCATGTAAAAGAAATATATTCCTTCATGTTTTTTTTTTTTTTTTTTGAAATTATTAAAATATATGACGAAACGTGTTTTAAAAACTGTCTAATTCCGGGATGTATTTACATATTCAAATATATAAATATCACATGCCAGAGAAGGATGATATTATAAACTTGCATGAAAAACCAGTAAATATTACTTATAAAATCATATTTAATTTTAGGTAGCTTTCTTTACAAAAAGCTACCTATTGCAGCCGTTCGGAGGAAAGCGATTTCAAAAAATTTTGGTATATTTTCATCGATCATGACCCCCAGACCCCGAAACCAACATCCGTTCAAAATTGATATATATATATATATATATATATATATATATATATATATATATATATCTGACCTATGTCACACTGTAACTCTCGTATTTATGAACCGATTTGGATGTAATTCGGTTTGTACATAGTACATACCAATGTCTCGACCGAGTTCGTTGGCAAGCTTCATCCGCCATTTTGTTTCAAAATGGCGGCCATTTAAAAAATTTAAAAAAAATTAAAATTTGAAATGTGGTACCAAAACATTGAAAATGGAAAACTATTTTTTTCTTATGTATTTGACCATTATACAAAGACTCCGTAGCAGTTTTTGTTTCGTCTATATCTTAAAAAATGGCTGAGTTATAGCATTTTGAATTTCTAGCGAAGCTGACATTTTGAAACGTCCTGAATTTTGTCACGCGATAAAAGGCGTATTTATGAACCGATTTGGATGTAACTTCGTTTATACATAGTACAGACCAATGTCTCGACCGAGTTCGTTGGCCAGCTTCATCCGCCAACTTGTTTAAAAATGGCGGCCATTTAAAATTTTAAGAAAAATTTTAATTTGAAATGTGGTACCAAAAAATTGAAAATTGAAAAAATATTTTTTTCTTATGTGTTTGACCTTGATAAAAAGATTCGGGAGCAGTTTTTGTTTCGTCTATATCTTAAAAAATGGCTGAGTTATAGCATTTTGAATTTCTAGCGTGGCTGATATTTTGAAACGTCCTTATTTTTGCCACGTGATAACAGACGTATTTATGAACCGATTTGGATGTACCTTGGTGTGTACATAGTACATACAAATAACTCAACCGAATTCGTTGGCAAGCTTCATCCGCCATCTTGTTTCAAAATGGCGGCCATTTAAAAAAATTTAAAAAAATTTAAATTTAAAATGAGATACTAAAAAATTGGAAAATGAAAAAGATCTTTTTCGTATGTGTTTGGCCTTAATACAAAGATTCCGGAACAGGTTTTTTTTCGTCTATATCTAAAAAAATGGCTGAGTTATAACATTTTGAATTTCTATTGTGGCTGACATTTTAAAACGACCTGATTTTTGTCACGCGATAACAGGCGTATTTATGAACCGATTTGAATGTAACTTGGTCTGTACATAGTACATTCCAATGTCTCGACCAAGTTCGTTGGCCAGCTTCATTCGCCATCTTGTTTCAAAAGGGTTGCCATTTTAAAAAAAATGTAATTTAAAATTTAAAATGAGGTATTAAAAAATTGGAAAATGAAAAAGATTTTTTTATGTGTTTGGCCTTGATACAAAGATTCCGGAGCAGTTTGTGTTTCTGAAAATTTGTTCTTTTGTTTATATCTTAAAAAGTGGTTGAATTATAGCACTTTGAATTTCTATCATGGCTAACACTTTGAAACGATCTTGTATTTGTCACGCGATACCACACGTATTCGCCTATTTCGGTGGAAGAAGGCATGTGGATTGTATACATCAATATCTCGTCCAAGTTCGCTGGCCAGCTTCATCAGCCATCTTGTTTCAAAATGGCGGCCATTAAATAAAAAATACCCTCATAGCATGCATGGTCACAGTGACGTCATTGTGACGTCACTGTAAGTCACTGTGGTCACGTCACATCTGTGACCAAAATGCCACCACTCAGTGATGTCACATTGTGACTGAGATGTGAACTTCTTAGAAAACTTTAAACAATTATAAAAATTCTTCAAAACATGTTACTTATTGTAAAATTTTATTTTTCCGGCAATTAAAAAAATATTGTAACGTCACTGTTATGTCACTGCATGTAACGTACGTCACGTCATATATGTGACAAAAAAAACCACCATATTGTAAATCACAGTGTGACAAAAATATTAACTTCAAAAATTTTTGAAAATGAAGAGAAATATTTAAAACATGCCCTAGTTACAGCGGCATAAGGAATGAATATTAGTGGACAGCAAATAGTAAATTCGGGCACGAAAAGAAGGGGGAGGGTAGAAAAATGCACGGTACAAGTATCAACAAACTAGATTTCCATGCTATATTTTATCAATTTGATATCTAAGAAGTGAAAGTATACTTTTTTCATGATTTCAATTTTATCTAGCATTGCAATTTAATATAATAATACATCACGGATTGTTATTATTGTAAAAGTATTTCTCAGAAAAATGCTATGTGCTGGAGCAATTTGAAACATATTTAGAATTAGAAATATTAAATCTATACACTTTACATATTTAGTTTGCAGGGAGGAAATTTTTTAACTTTTTTGGCGACCACTGGTCGAAACACTTCTGTGGTTTCAAACTAAACATTTTCTATTACAGTTAAGTCTGCAGATTTTAATGAGCACGCAGAAAGAATCTTCAGAGTTTAGTCATATATGCATTTATTGCTTTATAATTTGCATTCAAGTCATATTTTTTTCCTGTTAATCTATTTTTAGTAACTGTTTTTTTTTTTAAAAAATTTACTTCTTTCAGCCTTTTTAAATAAAATTAGCCTTTTCCGAAAAAAAATATATATATATATACAAAATTTATGCAAAACACATGATATAATTAATTTTTCGCATTTCCAATTTGTGTTTTAGAGGTATGACTTTTAAAAAAGTTATTTTACAAATTGTTTTATTCTGCAGAAAATTAACATGAAAAGATTGACAGATTGACAAAGAAAAATTTTTTATCCTCGAAAACATTTTTTTTTATTTATTAAGAAGATATTTTTTATTTATTACGCATGAAACAAACTTTACTTTAAAAAAGGGGGTGGTATTATTACCATTAAATTTATTTTTACACATTTTAAAAATTTAAGCAGTGTTTTATCTAATAAACTTCCGTTTTCAAATGAATTTTTTTGAAAGTGATAAAAAAGAAATGGTAAAATGCATTGGAAAATTCTTCAAATAGAAAATTTTAATTACAGACTAACTCATAAAACTATTCCGCCTGAAAGTTAGGACTGCAAATAAACAGTAAAATCAGCTGCTGGAGATCGTCTGCGTCGGATATAACCGCAACCGCAGGGTAAACAGAGAACTTTTTGTAATACACGCGGGAAAAGAACATGACCAAGTCTACAATGTCAGCTGTTGTTTTTGTTTTTTTAAATGTAAGAGAAAGACGTCTGCCATTTTCGGGCAAAAATACTCGGATATTATTAATTTACAGCAAAAAAAGGTAAGTCTTATTTAATTTAAATTTTTTATTTCTGTTTGTATATTACGATTATGAATTAAATAGTTTTATGTTATACATATAGAAAGTGACTGATCTGGAATTGTTTTGAAGCAAAATTTTCCTAATCGACACTATTTTGTAAAATGTGTTAATCGGCCATCGCTCAAAAAAAAAAAAAAAAAAGAAATTCATGTCTACATTCATAGTGGGATGAATATAAACATTAATTTGCAGTTACTTGGGATTGAGACAGTGATGTGGAATTTTTTTCGGCTTCTTATTTTTTTCCTGATTACTAACACTCATATAACAGTATTTATCGTCTTTATTGTTTTGGAGTTAAATATTATATTCGAATAGTATGATATTACGAAACTGTTTCAGTTTAGAAATTAACATTATAGTGCGAAAATGTCTTTTTACATATTATAATAGCGTAACTTTTGAAAGATTTTTTATTTATTTATTTATTTTTTTTTTGCTAATAATATTTTAAATTATTATTTAAAATCCTGAATCTTCATACCAATGTTTTCAGATTTAACATTTGCCAAAATTATAAAATAATAGGAATTCCTTATAACATATGGAAAGATTTTTGAGAAATTGCTAAATCTAATAATGCATTTAATTCATCTATTGTAGTTAGTTGTTGTTTAATAGTACAATTAAAAATACTAATTATTATTTTTAGTGTTTTCAAATTGGTATATTTATTTATTTATTTTTAATTGTATGTAAGCATTTTTTTTCTATTTGCGATTTTAATCAAACATTTAATTATAGACATTCAGAATCAGTTATTAAATTTTCTTCGATTGTAAACTCATTTTCTACGTTTTCGATACACATAAATATTGGCATTAAAGGTGTATTCGAAAAAATATTTTTCCACCTTCAACAGCTCGATATTTTCTGAGACATTTTCAGACTCATTTTTAAAAGTAAAAACATGAAACTTGCTGAGGTGATTTTTGAAGAGATGTTTAAGAGGCCGTGTGATTTCATTTTCCCCTCAATTCATTAGAATTTAAGTTTTAAATAATTATTTTCTCAGTAAGACCTTTTTTTTTTCCTTCCCAGATCTTTCGCTGTGAAAAATTCGGTTCAAAACGCCTACTTTGACAGCATTTTTTTGTAATATTTTCTGCATTTATCAAAAAATCGAGAAGCACGGCACATTAGGTAGTTTCTAAATAAGAGAATTTTTCAGTTTGATGCGTTTGAGAACAAAAAGGAATTTAAAAATGAATCAGAAAATAAGCAGTTTGGAAACCTAAAAACCTTTACACCCTTAAAAAATAAAATATTATATTTAAGCATTGAAATAAAGTGTTTTTCATGCCTGATAGGAACCTTATAGATTAAACTGCTTTAGTATATGTTTTTTAAAGTTCATTATTTTACTTTTATATTTCCTTTCAATCATTTATTTTACTTTTATATTTCCTTTTTAACACCTTTCAACAAAGTTGAAAAGTGTTTATGACTTTGGTTTGTCTAGCCGTCTGTCCGCGCTCTAACTCTCGTAAATATACTCGAATTGCTCTGAAATTTTTAGATGTTATTGACCTTTACCATAGCACGGTCCCTATGTGTAACGACGTTTGTAGCATGTTTAGTTCATTTACAGGTACAGTCAAAAGTATTCCGTTACATTACGGCCTATGGGAAAAAATCGTTTCAAAGGTTTTTTCATGATTTTACACGTTTTCATACAGAAAAAAATTGATATGCATTTATGAAACGTACTAAAATATGCATTCTGAAGAATACGAGATGCAAAGAATAGTTATTGTTCATTTACAGGGCTAAAAAGAAATTCCAATACATAATGATATAGCGGTGGAGGGAATTGTTTGCTGCGTACTTTAATTATGTTAATCTATTTCATATATAATGAAAATGATATACGTCGCTGAGGTTTACATACTATAAATTTTTCATGTAGAATATGAAGTGTATATAGCATTTACAGGCACACATAATATAGTTCAGATACTATATTGTATCCGAAGTACTGTTCATTTGTGATGATTGCTGGAAATGCATTTTTAATTATGATATGCGCTTTTATGATTCACTATATTTATGCATAGTATATGGTGTATATAAATGCTATAATTCATATACAGGGCTACACAAAAGTATTCGCAAGGATTACTGGGTATGAGCGCAAGTTACTTAAAGGTGGTTTTTAAATGAGTTGTGCATTTTTACGCTGAACTGAATTTAATTTACTGTTGTATAATATAGATAAAATGGTATACAGGGTCATGCAAAGAATTGGATACATGGCCGTCTATAAATTATAATTTCTGGAAATGTGATTTCAGCTGTTTTAAGTGTGTTTTAGTTTGAATTAAATTTTAACTAAACGGTGGCGTGTAATGAAGGTTCTAGGTCAACTACAGGGTTGTACAAAAGTATTAAAGTATGTTTCCATATATTAGTATAAATTGCTGAAAGAGAGTTTCAACCTGTTATGCATTTTCTTGCTAAACTAAATTATCCCATTATATAATATATATATCAACCTACAGATCAAATACAGGGCTGTTCAAAAGAATTGGAAAACCTATTTAGCTATGGACAGTAACTGCGGAAATGAGTTTTTCAAATGTTTTATGCGTTTTCTAAAATGTTTACTTAGTTCTCTTATTTACCTTATTTGCCTAAATAACGAAGTTTTTTTAAGCATTCGGGAAGTGTTGGAAAGTGTTTTATAATCTATGCTTAACGCATGATTTTTCTTACTTGTTTTTTCTATTTCCCAGATCAGTCTTTTCCTATAGAACATACCAAATCTATTTAAGCTCATATTCACAAAATACAATTTACACGGAAATAAAAAAATTAAATAAATATGGCTTACGTCGTATTTAATAAAGCAAAGATTAATCACAACCACAACACCTTAAAATCTTATACATTCTTAATATCAAGCTTGAACTCAAGATCAAGCTTTGAACTTAATAAAAAAAAGATTTCAGTTGACAAACATTGTTTTTTAAGTGGAAAAATTAAAACTATTTTAGAAGAATAGGACTCCAAAATAGCTATATTTTGCTAAAAAGTACGGTAAAAAGATACAATTTTATATCTCAAACAAAACTTTATTTTAAATTTGTCCATTTTAAAATTCATCACAATATTAATACTTGGAAATTTTTCCACAAAGATATACTCGGTTTGCATACAATATTTCAAATGAAAATCAAATTTCAAATTAATTGCTTAAAAGGCGCAAAGGCCAACCTAGTGAAAAGAGTCCATGCCGAGACTCGAACCCGTGCCATCAGCATAGCGCACTAACATTCTACAGACTAAACCACATGGAACGACACTCAGCCTGAAAAATTTCTCGCTATTACATGCTGGCAAGGCTACAAAAGCAGCATAAGATGGGATATTTATCGTGAGCCACCGACATGGGGCGAACACGAAACTTAATTAAATTCAGCATCGATTGAAACTATATTAAGACTTCGAAATTTTTCCAGAGAGAAACATTCGCCTTGCATACAATATTTCAAATGAAAATCAAATTTCAAATTAAAATTGACTTTTAAGCATGTAATTTGAAATTTGATTTTCATTTGAAATATTGTATGCAAGGCGAATGGTTCTCCCTGTAAAAATTTCCAAGTATTAATATAGATTCAATCGATGCTAGATTGAATTAAGTTTCCTGTTTATTCCATGTCGGTGGCTCACGATAAATATCCCATCTTGTGCTGCTTTTGTAGCCTTGCCAACATGTAATTGTGTGAAATTTTCCAGGCTGGGTATCGTTCCGTGTGGTTTAGTCGGTAGAATGTCAGTGCGTTATATTGATGGCCTGGGTTCGAGTCCCGGCATGGAATCATTTTCACTAGGTTGGCCTTTGCACTTTTTAAGAAATTAATTTGTAATTTGATTTTCATTTGAAATCATCACAGTGTTTATGACAAGTTCGTCACAAATGACACATATTTCACAAATTGGTCACAATGTGACTTCAAAGCATTGTCGCTTTCGTCACATGTTCGTCACAAAATTAATACCAAAGTAGTCACAAATGTCACACTTTTCACAAATTAGTCACACTGTGACTTCACAGAGTGGTCACAATGTGACGTCACAAACGACCTCTAAAACGGCCATAACGACCTCGCATTCTAGTCACTATGACGTCACATCGACGTCACGTGACGTCACATCGACGGTCACAAAGTCACAGTGTGACTTCACAACGACGTCGCCGTGACGTCACCATGCCTTACGGGTATATATTTAAAGTGAGATGCAAAAAAATTAGAAATTGAAAAAGGTTTCTTTCTTAAGTATTTGACCTTGATATAAGGATTCAGGAGCATTTTTTGTTTGTCTTTATCTTAAAAAAAGGCTCAGATATAGCAGTTTCAATTTCTAACGTGGGTGACATTTTGAAAAATCAGATATTTTGTCTGCGACAGCACTCGTATATATCAACCGATTCCGATGTGACTGAGCATGTGCACAGCAATTACTAAGGTCTCGACCAAGTTCACTGGTTAGCCTCATCCACCATGTTGTCTTAAAATGGCAGGCACTTTAAGAAATCGCCGAATTTGGCAGCCAAATATAAGTTACTTTAAATAAAAGCAGCTTGGATACAGCTGACAAATTTCGCGAAATTCTCATTCATAATGATTTAGTATTGATAAAAATTAGTACTGAATCTCCTACATTCGGTTTCCACTTAATTGAGCTTCGTGTGTTTGAATAATATAAGTTGGTTTTTTTTAAATAAGGAATATGAAAGCTACCTCTTCCTCCCGGCACTGCTGTGTCACATTTAAATCACATGAGAAATATCGAGTACTTCATGGAAAATAAGGTAATTTTACTGTAAATTTATTAAAATATTATAATATTAATTTTAATAAACGTCTAATTTCAATTATGAAAATTCATATTGACCATATAAGTTAAAAATTTTAAAAAAACCCCCCGCCAGTTGAAATTACGGTATTCAATCAATTACGTCATTTTGACAAACGTATACGAAATTAATTTAGTTTTATGATTTAAAAATGAGCTTACAAATTAATGATTGCTAGTAATTTATTATAACTTTAGCAAAAATTATTAGATTAAGTAAAATAATGCTAAAAAGTGATAAAATATCTTTATTAAGATTGACGTCAGACATCAAGTACAACAGACGAACCACAGCTTTGGCCATATTATGCAGCGAAGAACCGTTACAGATTGATTTTAAAAATAGCAAGTTAATTTATATATCAAGATTTTATTTACCATCCGTAATCCGAGAATCAATAGAGATATTTTTACGCAACAAGGGTATTTGCAATGATTCAGTGTCCCTTGATTTACCAAAAATTTGGAAAGAGATGCTATGTAATTTTAATAACAATAGTCAAAATTAATCCACACTCGCAAATAGCCAAGATAATTTTATTTTTATTTTATGTTTTGCAATGTTTTTCATTATGCATGTTGTCTCGTGACATTGTTTACCATGTTATTGTTTTGTTAAGTTATATGAAAATTAATCCACGTTCACAAGTATCTAATTTAATTTTAATTTAATTTTAGGTTTGCAATATTTTTCATTATGCATCATGTCTCGTGACACAGTTTACTATGTTTATTGTTTTTAAATTTTGTGAAAATATTTTCTATCATAAATGATTTTGAAAATGTCGCCGTTGGTTCGACGAAACGATCGTCAATCTTAATAAAGATATTTAATCCCTTTTTAGCATTATTTTACTTAATCTGTTTATAAGTGATTTTCATAAATGTTTTTTTTTTGTTAAAATTATTATGTTAAAATAAATTTCCTATATTTAAAATCTAAATTCAAATCCTGGTAGTAAAGGTTAATATTATACTATTGCATTTTAGGAAAATTATCTACTTAATCGTTTTTGTTGAACTGGAAACTGAAAAGAGAAAATTTTCATATTTGATGGAAAATAAAGTCATTTCATTTCATATTTAACAAAATATTATTATATTAGTTTCAATAAATGTCGAATTTCAATTATGAAAAATCATATTTACATTGTAGGTTAAATATTTTATCAAAAACTGTTTGTTCAATTAACGGTATTATTTCAATAAATTTGTCGTTTTATCACTTTTGGAAGTGGTAAAACATAAATAACGTCTATTAAATTATAAACAGAAGTTCTCGTATATGTCCATTAAAAATATTTCAAAAATATATATTCTAAAAACACACTCAAAATATATATTAAACATTTAATTGCTAAAAAGGACGTCAAACGTTAATAAAAATACATTAAAAGATCTTAATAATTTGACATGTTTCGATTGAATTTACTCAATCCTCATCAGAAAAACAAATAAACACAAAGATGGAAAATGACAATAAACTATTACAAATTAAATTTAAAAATAAATAAATAAAAATCACGCGCGTAATATTTTAACATGTTTCACGTTGCCCTATTTTATTTTCAAAATATCTAACAATTCAATCCAAATATTTGGGATTTGAAATGACAAGGAATCATTGCAGACCATTGAGTTTCTGACGTAAATTTCAATAGATTCTCTAATAAAAAGTTGCAAATAAAAATCTGACCTATAACTTAATCTACTTTCATTAAACAAAATATTTATGTTTTCTATTTTATTTAGCCTAGATAATGCGGTTTTACCTCTATTAAATTTTATGTCTGCAATGTGCTCTTTACATCTCACTTGAAATTTTCTCAGTGTCATGCCAATATAATAATTTCTATAACCACCTTCTTTAAGAAAAGGAATGATATAAACACCGGAAAGGTCAAATTTATCAATAGGGTCAATTCTAGCGGTTAAAATTGATTTTAGTTTAGGAGCGGGTCTAGCAATTAAATTTACATCAAACATTTTAAGTTGAGTTTTAGCGGATTCGAAGAAATTTGGATAATAATTTCCCACACAGCACAAATTGGTAAATATGACATCCATATAACGTAAAGTACATCCATATACCATGTCCATAATTCATCCAAGGAATTCCATACTACATTGTATCTACGTAGATATTACCATCAGATGTCTCTCCGAATACATCCATATAGCGTTTGCTGGACATCCAGTTCTGACATAAATCTATGTAAAACGGATGTCTATGTCCATATAGATCATATCCTAGACATAATATGTATGTATATATACATCATATCTATGTAATATGTACGTATATATACTACACATATCTATGTAATATGTACGTATTTAAACTACACACATCTATGTAATATGTACATATATATACATCATATCTATGTAATGTTTACATATATATATGTAATATGGAACAGTATGCGTATACCCAGACTCTTCTGCATCTTATTTTTGTAAATTACAAGAAAACGTTATTCATGAAAAGTTTATGATTTTAAAAAATATTTTAAAGTATCAAAATTATTGGTAAAAAGCACAAATTATTAGCAATATTAGCTAAACTGTAATAATTGTATTTTAAGTCATACCAACTGTATCGTGTAACTGCTTTGATGACAGTAAATATAATTAACATAAGAAAATATCAGGGAAAAAATACTTTTTTATTATCTTAAAACAACATAAATGCTTTATTTTTTAAAAATGTATTTTTTTTTATTATTTTACTTTCAAAAACAGAAACTTTTATTATATAAAAACATCATATCTCCACCCCCTTTTTTTATCTTTTAAAATCAAACCAAATAGTGTAATTACTCTGGTAACTAAGAAGGTGGGAGTATACGTAGGGTTGTCCCACACTATTATTTTTACTTAGCGGCAGATTTTATTTATGCCCCAGAGTGACTATATAAATGTTTATTTCCCATTATATTTACAATTTTACTTTATTATTACATGGGCATTTAAAAATATTTTCAGCTAAATAATTCTTGTACTTACTTTTTTTATTGTGTACTCATAGTTTGTAGCGTAACATACTATTTTTGGAAATTATAAGTTAGCGAGTAATGTGATTAACAAAACTAGTTCGTAGGGAGCGCCAATATTATTATTGAGGTTACTTTAATAAACTTACTTTATTATCTCCTCTTTTGAAAGCAATGGGAGTCCTACATACTCACAGATTTTTTTAAATCTTCTTTTTTGAAATCTTCGATGCTGAATCCATAATCCTTGCAAAAGAGCATACCGTCAAAGGACACCAGACAAATTCCAGTTGCTTGCAGACGATCACTAATGGTAGTTACTTATTTTATAATAAAACTACACACCTGTGATTTTCTGAGAGCATTCAAATTTGAAGATCTATCCCGGCACCAGCTGATCCACCAGACGCACATCTCCACTGGTATACTTTGTATTGATTGAGATACTGTTTCTGGATGTAACGTCAAAAATAACATTGATGCTCCGTACAAACTAGTTTATTTTTTTTAGATTACATTACTCGCTAAATTATGTGTTCTAAAAAATAGCATATTACACAACAAACAATGTCAAAACTAGGACCTACTATAGTTTCTCGTTACTTCTAATATAATATTTTGACCACTGAATTTATTGAATTCATTGATTCGTCAAAAATTTTATTATACACTCAAACATATAGACTCAAATCAAAGAATCTTCCATAGAAAGTATTTCATGTTTTGATAATGAATCCCATTTTCAAAAATAGTAAGAATAATAAGTAAATGCTTTTTGAAAAAAAAAAAAAAAAAGGTAAATTTTTAATTTAATAGATAATTACATTTAAACTGAGGACCTATGCTATATGAAAAATCTATAGTAGCTATACTTGTAAAAGAAATGCACCTAAATATCAATTTAAATAAAATTTTGTAAATATGTATTTCAAATGGAGAACCCCTATTATTTCGGTATCAATGCTTTTTCAATAAATGTAAATAATCATTCCATCGTTAACAAGATATGCAGATTTAACTTAAAATACAGTGAATAGATAAAATTAAACATATGAAAATAAACTTTTGAGATTAAGAAACCTTTTTTATGAAACAATAAATTTTTAATAACGTAATTTAACAACATAATAAAGTGATAAGTTACTTTCAATGTTAAAAAATTATTTATTATTATTAGGCAAACTGTTAACTTATCCTTGTTTTCATTGGATCTAATTTGTTAGCATTATTTTCTTTTATTCAAGACAAATTCACTATTTGAAAGTTTTTATTGATAATAAACATTCTCTTTTTTTTTTTTTTTTTTTTTTTTTTTTTTTTTTTTTTTGCCAAAACAGACTGTTGACCCCCCCAAAAGTGTTTGCACTATAATTATACAATTTTATATCGTTCGCATTAGATAAAGTTTCTGGGGTATGGGAGAAGGAGTATAAGAAATTAAATATAATCCAAACTTTGTAAAGTTTTATATACAAAATTAAGATTCACTGAAAAATCAAAACATTTTAAATGTAAAACCGATGAGTAACCATGTAAGTCAAGTATAGAGATTACTATGATCAGTCAATTATATGATAGGGATAGAGAAGATTATAAAATTTGAGGAGTTAATAAAAAATGTATATGGCTAATTTCTTTGTAGTTTTTTAAAGATAAGGTTAAAAATCGTAAATGCTACAATAAGCACCAAAATAGAATAGCAAATAAAAACCTGAAAAAAAAAAAAGAAATCAAAGGACTTACTTACATATAATCCTGCTTGATATTTAATCCAAATCTCAAACAACACCATGCACAACCTAAAGTAAAATAAACATTACTTCTATTATTAGATTCAGTGGTTGTTGTAAATGCTAACTGTTTGATACAACTAAAAATTTATAAAATTAAAAACCAAGTTGAACTTTGATAGTCTAAATTAAACCAGCCAAAAAATGCATAAACATCTGCATAACATAATGGCGTCGCGTCTGGCGTGTTTACAAAACAACAGAAAGCTCATGTTGCCACACGAAACAGTGTATCGGAAGTAAGATATTTGACTCTTTTAGCGCTCTTTATAGAGGGCGCTGTGTCTACCTCCATAAAGTGTTGGTATATAAACGTCATGTTGACATAGTTTCTTTGACAATCCAGTTTATATTTTAGAATGAACGTTAAGTCTACCTCCATATTATGTTGGTCCATGGATTGTTGGGATATAAATGTCATATGAATATAATGTGTTCAACCATCCATCTTACGGTTTTGAATGAACATCATTTTGATGTACATGTATGTATTCTAGATGTAAACCGCTCTAAATAAACGAAATATCTACGTGTGTGCTGTGTGGGTTTATAACCACCCTTTTCATGTTATTTTCTCTGTCGGTTTTATTCTCAGAAACTGCATCGCTCCTTTTGTTAATAAACTTTTTAATTAATTTATTAACTATTTTAACATGATATTGTTATTATATTATATTTTTATTATAGTTAAACAATAGCTATTGTTTTAATTTTATCTAATTCGTCATTTAAATATTCAGGGAACAAATTCTAAAAGCTCTGTTAATAAGGACTCTAAAGGTAGATAATTTATAAGAATATGGAGTGCAAGCATCAAAAGGTATAACATTTAATTTAGTTATTGACTTACGATATATTGAACGAATTAGTTTATTATTTTCACTTTTTAATTCAACATCTAAAAAAGGTAATTTCTTATCAGTTTCAAGTTCAAAAGTAAATTTAATCTTATTATATAAATCATTTAACTGTTGAATAAAAACTAACAATTTATCAACTTCTCCCTGCCAAACAATAAAAATATCATCTACATAACGTAGCCATACTGAAGGTAATAATTTAAAAATACTAAAAATTTTTGATTCAAGGGGGCGTAATTTGAATTCTGCTAGGAGGCCTGAAATTGGAGATCCCATTGGGGCACCGTCTGATTGTCGATAAATTATATTGTTAAAAATAAAATAATTACTATTAATTATTAGGTTTAGGTCACTTTTTAAAGTGTTTTTCATTGGTATGTCAAAATCTTCTCTATTGTCAATGAACTGTTCGATGGTTTGAGCTACTTCTGAAGTATGTATGGATGGATATAATGACACAATGTCTAAGCTTGCTAAAATGCAATCATCTGTAATGTCGATTTTCTCTAATCTTCCGATAAAGTCAATACTGGAATCAACCGTGAAAGTGGAGGGAGGCAATAACTGTTTCAGTAATATAACGAATGCACGCTCTAAGTAATATGTTGGGCCTTGAAATTGATTGATTGATGGGCCTTGATTTTTAGCAATTAAATGTTTAATATATATTTTGAGTGTGTTTTTAGAATATATATTTTTGAAATAAATAACGTCATTATGACAAACATATACAAACTTTATTTCGTTTTATAAATTAACATGAAAGAAACATCATGCGTGAAGCATAGATTATGAAACACATTCCATAACATTCTGAATAATATAACAAAACTTCACCGTTTAATAAGTTGATATAGGATTTCTAATTCAACCATTTAACCAAACCATTAACCAAACGCATAACACATTTGAAAACCCAATATCAGCTATTAACATCTACAGTTGGAAAACTTTCCAAATTTCTTAATAGCCCTGTATATGACACATAGATATGTATATATAAACTACATGCATACAAAAATTTAGTTCAGGTATGAAATGAAATACATTGAAAATTCTCCTTCACCAATTTCCGCTGATAAAGAAAATGGTACGTGATTGTTTTTTTTTTGTTTGTTTGTTTTTTTTTTTTTTATATACAGCCTTGTATACGAGGTATACACTTTATACATAAAGAGAAAACTTCCAAAAAATATTTAAATTTTAAAGCGCAATCCAAAATTGAAAACGCACTTCCAGCAATTATTGCTCAAAGACAGAAATGTAACTGATTTCCTTTGTGTCTGTCTGTAAATGAATTATAAATGCTATCATTGCCCTATTCTATTGTAATAATCTTGTAATGAAATTCAGTGACTTATATCAATTTCAATACATTTGAAATAGGGTATTGTCATTAAAATATACTGCAATCTATTTCCCCATTAGCCATAAAGTAACAGAATTCTTTTGAGTACCCATGTAAATGTACTGTTAAGGCTACACAGTACCCTTTTTCAAAAAAAATAGAGACAGTCACATTAAAAATAATTAATGACTTAGTTTGAGATTATAAAATTAAACTGATTCTGGTAAAATAAAAAAAAAAATCATTTTAACAATTACCGTTTTTTTTTAATTAATTTTTTTAATTGAAGTTTTTTAAAACTTATATAACATTTTCTATTTTTAATATTTTTAGGTTATTTTAAGTGACTTATATTCATTGGATTATTGGGAACGAAAGTTAGTATGGAATTAAAGATGTAACTTTTATTTAAAGTTTTATTTATTTTTGTAGCGCGAAATCTGAAAAATACACGAAAATTTTGGAAATATTAGCTTTGACATAAAAAAATAACTATAATCCGCAAACCATACTAATTCCATACTAATTATTGTAGTACATATATATGTAAGTGTCGACAAAAAATTTCAAGACTCTATCTGCAACAGAAATAAAGCCTTAGGGATTAGCAAACACTGACATAAACAAAAATAAAAGCCTGAGAAAATGCATTTAAAGTTTGTAAAGGAACACTCAGAATATTCTGATAACACTCAGAAAAGTTCAAATATCTTTAAAAACTATTGATTTCAGATCTACAATTTGGAGTCATGATTCACAACCGTATAGACCACTAAAAAATTTAAAAAAAAATCGATATTTTTGTGATTTTTAAGGTATTGTTTAGCCTTAATGCTACACACGTCATATTAAATACCGAGCATGCCATGTCAAACATCATTAACATATACCAATTGCATGAATGGTCGGGTATATTTAATCTAGTAAGAGCGTGAACAGACTGTGGATTTATTAAAACTTTTCCACTGTGTTGGAAAGTGATAAATATGTTCTTATTTGACATGTTTCATGGTCATTTGTCACATATCAACATTAGCACTAGTTATTTGTTTAAAATTCACGTCCGTTTTTCCCCCCTAAATTCAAAACCTGGTAGTAAAGGTGCATATTACCGATTTCACGTTCGGTGCATTAACTATATAATCGTTTTGTTTGAATTTAAAACTCAAATAAGCTACAATGTTATGATTTCTAACTGTTTATTCGTTGACTGACAATTTTGTATTTGCTGTAATAAATTCTTTCATTATGATTGGATATGTCAAAATAAGTTTCTATTGCTTTCTTGTAAAACTAATTTAATGTATTTCTTCAAATCAATTTAATTTGAAGTTATTTTATTTTAAAATTTAATGATAAACTTGAATCTATATAATACAAAAAATCTTGTACGAGTATAATGCACAAACTATCTATATATTACATAATAAAATGTAATAAATTCCAATTTTACAAATTTCCACATTTTATCTGTAGCGTTGGATATTTTAATTGCCATCATTA
This sequence comes from Maratus speciosus, assembly GCA_963932465.1. Classification (NCBI taxonomy): domain Eukaryota; kingdom Metazoa; phylum Arthropoda; class Arachnida; order Araneae; family Salticidae; genus Maratus; species Maratus speciosus. The sequence goes on along the minus strand of OZ010786.1, from coordinate 534,835,641 downwards.
CAGAAAAAGTAAAAGTATTAACAATATAAAGAAAGTAATTCACATATATATATATTTATATATAATATATAGTTATATATAGATATTAAGATATCCTTGAATCTTTATGAACAATTGACATTATTTTGAACCCGTAATTTCTGTTATGGTTTTCATGTATAGATATACAGGGTGGTTATAATTAAACTTCCCCTATAAACAGCATCCTACAGCGCAAACAGGTAAACGGAATGCAATGAAATTTGGTATATAGACTATACACGAGATGCGCTCACAGAATTTCGAAAAAAAAAATTTTTCCAAAATGTCCACAAGACGGCGCTTTTTCCGAAAAAACATTAAATCTAACACAATAAACTGCCAAAACAGCCGGTTTTACATTTTATTACTCATTATTCTTGTTCTGGATTGTTAATATTGTTTTTGTATTCCGTTTTGGTCGTTTATTGTGTTAAATTCAATGTTTTTTCGGGAGAAAGCGCCATCTGGTGGACATTTTGGAACTATTATTTTTTTCGAAATTCCGTGAGCGCATCTCGTGTATAGTCTATATACCAAATTTCATTGCATTCCGCTCAGCCGTTTGCGCTGTAAGATGCTGTTTATAGGGGAAGTTTAATTATAAGCACCCTGTATAATACAATCTCACTTTGACATAATATAATACACATATAATTTCAAACACAAATATCGATACATGGACAACAGCTTTAAAAAAAAAAAACTTTAAGAAATATTTAAATAACACCTTATTTATTTATTTTAAGTAGAATCCCTTACAAGTAGCTATAAACAGATCAAATGAAGTGTTCAATATCTTAATCCAGGGAAGGTGGATCTGTATCGTATCTTGTCGAACAGATTGTTCTACACTGAAATTTGCCTGATGATGCATTTAGAATTTTGATTGCATTAAGTGTGACTCGATATCGTTGCATAATCATGGTAACTGGGTATTTGATTCATATGACGTCTCAGAAGATGGAATATTATGTTCTCGTGAGTTAGGATATTACTTGTGCATCTGTCGATATTTAGTATACATTGTACGCATTGTATAGTTGTACTAATATGCATTGGTAGTTTCAAGCATTTGTTAATACTTAAGCTTCGTATAAATAATTGTTAATCAGTTTCCGGGATGCAATTTCGTGAATACGTATTATTTATGCACCTAAAGTTAGAATTTGCATTATATTCATTATTTTTATTTAGTTAATGAATATATTAGATATTTATTTTTATTAGTCTACTTATTTTTTTTTACATAGATGAAAAGATATATTTTAATATTTATGTTAAAGTTATTTAAAGTTCATGGCATATATAAATGATTGTCCCAACTTCACTGGGTTATTAAAAATTAAAAGAAAAAAATGTATATATTATTAGAAGACAGAAATTCTGCGTTTTCAGAATTTAGTGTCACCCCTATGAATATATATATATATATATAGTACAAAACATATTTCAGTTTTAAGAATTAAAACACGCGCTTTCATTTTATATAAAATAACGTCATCCGCTTCCGCTGAAGAATATCTCATTTTTGATCCAGGCTTAAACAAATCTACAGTAAAATACGCATATGATGTCACTATTGCTAAATAATAGAAACTCGACAAAAAAATTGGCTATCAAATGATTCATATGCCTTCAGTTGTTTGTAATATTATCATAGATACTTAAAATTTAATTTTTTTTATAATAGCTCTTTGTTTTCTCAGAAATCATTCATTTATATATTTGTTTTCTCAAAATAGCACGTATTTTAATTTTTAAAAAAAATCAGTTTTTATGTGAAAATGGCTACAAAAAGATATAATTATAATTTCCCAGCTACTTTTCTTTTACTTTCTACAGAAATGGAGTACTTAAGACGACAAAATTAAACAAATGGCACTGAGAACTACAAAAAAAATAATATCTCGAAAATAAATTGAAATGCAGTTTTGCTAGGTAACATGTTCGAGAAAATTCGATTAGTGGGTTATTTTTGGGTCATTATGGGTCAGGAACAAGATAATTACATTTAAAAAAAACAGTTCAATCGATTTTGACTAAATTTTATATGAACCGTTTTCGGTTACGAGAAGACTATTGGGCTAGGTCACATGTTCGAGAAATTTCGATCAGTGGGTCATTTTTGGGTCAGTGCAAGTCAAGCTATTTTAAACTATCTAAAAAACGGCTCTAACGATTTTCAATAAACTCTATATTCTATAGTTTTGGTTTACGAGAAGACCATTGGGTTAACTCACATCTTCGAAAAAATTCGATTAGTGGGTCATTTTTGGTTCACTGTGGGTCAAGCTAAGTTTATCAAGAAAACGGCTTTAACGATTTTGGCGAAATTTTGTAATATATTGTTTTCGAGCACGACAATACCATTCGGCTAAGTGTCATGTTCAAGGTAATTCGATTAGTGTGTCATTTTGGGTCACAATGGGTAAGGGCCAAGCTAATTGAATATGAAAAAAGGCTCAAAACGTTTTCAGAAAATTTTATAATATATGGTTTGTGGGCATGAGATGGCCATTGGGTTAAGTCACATTTCGAGAAAATTTTATAAGTGGGTCATTATGGGTTACAATATGTCAGGGTCAAGCTAATTGAATCTAAAAAGACGCTCAAAACATTTTGACCAAATTTTCTAACGTACCGTTTCTGGGCAAGAGATGACTATTGGGCTAGGTAACATGTTCGAGAAACTTCGATTGGTGGGTCATTTTTGGGTCATTGCGGGTCAAGCTATTTTTATTTAAAAAACAGCGCTAACTCTTTTCGCTAAACTGTATATTTTATAGTTTTGGATTACGAAAAGACCATTGGGCTAAGTCACATATTTGAGAAAATTCGATTCGACGGTCATTTTTGGGTCTCTGTGGGTCAAACTAAATTTATCTAGAAAATGGCTCTAAAGATTTTGACGAAATTTCGTAATCCATCGTTCGGCCATTCCTAATCCATTGTCGGGCACGACCATACTATACTACTAGGTCGCATGTTCAATAAAATTTGATTAGAGGGTCATTTTGCATTACAATGGGTTTGGGTCAAGCTAATTGTATTTAAAAAGATGCTCAAAACATTTTGACCAAATTTTGTAATAGACCTTTTCTGGGAATGAGATGGCCATTGGGCTAAGACCCATGTTCGGGAAAATTCGATTAGTGGGCCATTTTTGGGTCACTGTGTGTCAAGCTAATTGTATCTAATAAAGGACTCAAACGATTTTGATAAAAAATTTTATATACCGTTTCTGGGCATAAGCGGACTATTGGGCTATGTAACATGTTCGAGAAAATGCGATTAGTGTGTAATTTTTGCATCACTGTCGGTCAAGCTAAATTTATTTACAAAACGGTTCGATCAATTTTGATTAAATTTTGTATTCAATCGTTTTGGTGTACGAGAAGGCTATTGGACTACGGACATGCTTGATAAAAGTTCAATTAATGGGTCATTTTGGGTTACTGCGTGTCATGATAATTTTATCTAAAAAACGGCTCTAACGATATTTTCTGTACTCTATATTCTACAGTTTTGGAATTCGTGAAGAGCATTGGGCTAAATCACATGTTCGAGAAAATTCGATTAGTGGATCACTTTTGTGTCAATGTGGGTCAAGCAAAGTTTATCTAGAAAACGGCTTTAACAATTTTGACAAACTTTTGTATTATATCGTTTCTTGGCACGAGAAAACCATTGGGCTAGGTCGTATGATCAAGAAAATTATATTAATGGATCATTTTGGGTCATAATGGGTCAGGATCAATCTAACTGTATCTCAAAAATGTTCAAACGATTTTGACAATTTTTCAATTCCTACTATTAGCTCACACTCTCCCTATATTTATTTATATATTTATATATTTATCTTGTACAAATTTTCAATGGTTAATAAAATACTCATTATTCATCCTATCAGGTTGAAATAATTTTTTTTAAACTTGTACTGGATGACAATTGATGTTAATAAAGTTTTTTCAAATATTAATTAATTAATTAAATTTTAATTAATTAATTTTAGTTTTGCATGGGAAACAAAATGGCCGCCATTGGTTATTGAATTTCAATGAAAGTATTTTCAATAAGGGTTACCATAGGGTGAGGGGACCCTGTTCTGTCGCCAAATACCGCCAAGTTTGTCGCCAACTTGGCGATATATCGCCAAATTTGGCGGCCAAAATGAGTCGCCAAAAGTGACGCCAACTTGGCGATATCTGTACTATTTCGCCAAATTCCCATAGAGTTCCATTGTAAACCTACTTGCTTATAGAAAATCAACAAATTGAGATATTTTAATGCAACAAAAACTAATATTAGCTTGATTATATAAAATTTTTCTTTGATGGCCTAAGTAGGAATTAACTTTAAAAACAAAATTTTTATATTACTTGTTTTTTATATTATGCCGTTTTCCAGTACGTGAAGACAATTGGAATATGTCACATGTTCGATAAATTTAGAGTAGCGGGTCATTTTTGGATCAATGTGGGTCAAGATAATTTTATCTAGAAAATGAATAACGATTTTTACTAAATATAGCATTTCACCATTTTCAGGCTCGAGAAGATCATTGGGTTACGTCGCATTTTCGAAAAAATTCGATTAGTGGATCATTTTGGGGTCTCTATGGTTCAGGGTCAAGCAACGTGTAACTAAAAGAGCAAGAATGATTCAGTGGGAATAATATATCGCGATACACACAAAGCTAACTCTGACCGAGCTTATCTCGGTCGTTCTTGCTAGTTCAATTTAAAATTACTAGTGTTTTTCTCGATTTTCGATTAACAACAAAGTGGTAATTTTTTTTTCGTTTGATTTTAATAACCCTGTAAATTTGGGATATTCTTTTATTTATCTTTATCTTTATCACTATATAATAAAATGTTGTCCTTAAATTTAAGAAATTCATTTTGTTAACAATGTTGTTTAATGTAAGATTCTTCACTAAACACGAACGACATCGTGTCGCTACGATAACTTATCCCACACTTTTTTCAGCATATCCGGTATCACTCTTTGAATAGCAGCATATGTGCGTGTCTTAAGTTCGCCAACGTCAGTTCGGAGCGTTCGTTGGAACAGATACCTAAGAAAGACACAACACAAAGAGTCACAAAGAACATGCTCAAAAAAGTATGGGATGAGTTATCAGACCGCCTCGATATCGTTCGTGTCTCTGGATGTGGCTCATATTAAATACTTATAACTAAGTTTATTGAATTAAAAATTACAACTGTTATTCTCGATTTCCGATTAACAACAACGATGTATTTTTTTTTGGTTTCCTTTTAATAGCCCTGTAAATTTCGAATTTTCTTTTATTTTACACACTATTTAATAATATGTTGTCCTTAAATTTTAAACAAGTCATTTTGTTAACAATGTTGTTTAATGTAAGCTTCTTCTAAATCACGAACGATATCGAGTCGGTATGATAACTTATCCCGCACTTTTTTTCAGCATATGCGGTATCACTCGTTGAATAGCAGCATATGTGAGTGTCTTAAGTTCGTCAACGTCAGATGGAAGCGTTGGAACAAATACCTAAGAATGACTCCACACAAAGAGTCACAAAGGACATGCTCAAAAAAGTATGGGATGATTTTTCAGACCGCATCGATATCGTTCGTGTCTCTGGATGTGTGTCACATTAAACACTTATAACAAACTTTATTGAATTTAAAGTTACAACTGTTACTCTCGATTTCCGATTAACTAGGTTGTAAGTTTTTTTTTCGCTTCCTTTTAACCCATTAAGCGCCGCTATATTAAGCACGTTAAATAAATAAAGTTTATTTATATATTTTATGTATCTAAGGTGCCCCTATGATAAAGCAGTTGAATTTTTTTTAATAACTGTAACCGTTTAGAATGTATAACATGTTCCCGTAGCGGGAGCGTTGGCGTCTAATGGGGGTTGAACCTTCCTCTGAACTGCAAAGAAACGCGCGTTATTTTCTCCTGCCATAATGCAATTGCGATTAGAAAATTTAATAAAACTTCATTTTTAGGCATGATGCAAACAAATAAACAAACATATAAACAATTACTAAAAATATATGGATTAAAATTTAATATTAATATTCATAAATCACTTTCATTTAAATTTTTTAACGAATATTCAAAATATTAGAAATATAACGTCACTCTTACTTTTTTATTATTTCCCCACACATTGTCTATGCAACTTGAAAGGAATAACTCAGATATAACATTATGCTGTAATAAACACTACACGCACATATGTATAAATTTGTTTTACACCTAGATTTCTGGCATATACTTATATTAGAATATAGTTTTTTTTCATCGACACGTAACTGATATATATAACTCTATATATTCCTAAATGATGTTTTGAATTTTCTTTATTACCTGTTTCAAATAAAGTAGTTGTTTTACAAATGAAAATTGAGACATCTCTTATTTCAATATAATAAATGCTTTTCACGTTACTATTACCAAACATCGATTTTCAAATTATTTAAAAAAAATATATATATTATCTCTTTAATAAGAGGCCTGCATATATTTAAAAATCGATCTACAACAGTATCACCGTTAGTACAATTAATATAACATGAAACAATTTAGAATTTTCGTAATCCTTCTTTTTCTTTTTTTATATTGTATATGAATCTACCTATGGATTTAAGTTTCAAAAGTAGCTGCCAACTACTGCTGTATTATATCTTAATTTATGGTCAAATTTACTGTTACAAGAAATTACCAAATTTCTTTTTTAATGTTTTAGTAATAACTTACTTTTCCATGCAAAACGCAATCTTTTATTTTTGCATCTTGCATTTTAATTGTAATTAAAGATTTTTTTTTTCTTCGGATGAACATCATAAAGGTAAATTTTAAGGGGTTTTTTGTTCACAATGGTTTTGTTTTTTCCGTATAATATTACGAATCCACATTCAAGCGAACTGACATAAACTGCTTTGCATGAAAAATCAATATAAAATGTTCCTCTCTTTATGGAAGCACGCTTGCAGCAAAGGGACGGGAATGTAACCACAAGCCGCCAACGCTCCCGTTGTGGGAACATACGAAAGAAACCTTTCTAATATTGCTTTAAATGAATATATTTACTTCGTATTAGGAATTTATTATTAGATGATCTGTTGGCTTTAAATATTCACTGCACTTGTAAAAACTAAAGAATTTACTTTTTTCTTTTTACTAATTTTACTTGAGGAAGTCTAAAAACCAAAAATTCTCTTTTTTAAAAAATCTGCAAAAAATAGTAAATATATATATATCATTCTGAAAAAATATGTATACTACACGCCATACTATTAACTTTTCGGCACAAAATGTATTTTTTAAATAATTCAAAAATATGTTGAGGGGAAAAATAACAAATTGTTGTTCCCGCAACGGGAGCGTTGGCGTTTAATGGGTTAATAGCCTTGTAAATTTGGGCTATCCTTTTCTTTTACAACTATATAATAATATGTTGTCCCTAAATTTTAAGCAACTCATTTTGTTAACAATGTTGTTTAATGTAAGCTTCTTCCGAATCACGAACGATATCGAGTCGGTATGATAATTTTTCCCACACTATTTTTAACACATCAGGTTTCACTCTTAGAATAGCAGCATAAATGAGTGTCCTATGTTCGTTAACGTCAGTTGTTAGCGTTGGAAGACGTACCTAAGAAAGACGCCGAACGAAATGTCACACCAGGAATGCTGAAAAAATTGTGGGATGAATTATAAAACCACCTCGATAACGTTCGTGTTTCTGGATGGGGCTCACGTTAAACACTTACAACTGTTTTCAATTTAAAATTTCAACTGTTATTTTCGATTTCCTATCAACAACAATGTTGTATATATTTTTTCTTTTAATAGACCTGTTAATATGAGATATTCTTTTATTGTACACACTGTATAATAATATGTTTACTTAAATTTTATACAAAGCATTCTGTTGACAATGTTGTTCAATGTGAGCCTCTTCAGAAACTCGAATGATATCGAGTCGAAACGCTAACTTATGCCACACTTTTTACAGCATATCCGTTATCACTCTTTGAATAGCAGCATATGTGCGTTTCTTAAGTTCGTCAACGTCAATTGGAAGCGTTAGAACAAATACCTAAGAAAGACACCATACAAAGACTCATAAAAGACATGCTGAAAAAAAGTGTGGGATGAGTTATCATCGCCTCGATATTGTTCTTGTCTCTGGATGTGGCTCATATTAAACACATATAACTTACTTTATTGAATTTAAAATTACAACTGTTATTCTCGATTTCCGATTAACAACAACGTTGTACATTTTTTCGTTTTCTTTTAATAACCCTGTAAATTGGGGATATTCTTTTAATATACACACTGACAAAATAATATGTTTACATTAAATTTTAAGCAATTCATTTTTTTAACAATGTTGTTCAATGTAAACTTCTTCAGAAACACAAATGATATCGAGTCGGTATGATAACTTATCCCACACTTTTTTCAGCATATTCGGGATCACTCTTTGAATAGCAGCATATATGAGTGTCCTATGTTCGTTAACGCTAGTTGTTAGCGTTGGTACAAATACCTAAGAAATATACCACACAATGAATCACACCGAACATACAGAAAAACTGTGGGATGAGTTATCACACTGCCTCGATATGAATCGTGTTTCTAGATGGGACACTCATTAAACACTTATAACTGTATTGAATTTAAAATTTCAACTATTATTTTCGATTTCCGATCAACAACAATGTTGTACTTTTTTTTCTTTTAATAGCCCTGTAAATATGAGATATTATTTTATTGTACACGATGTATAATAATATGTTTACTTTAAATTTTATAAAAAGCATTCTGTTGACAGTGTTGGTCAATGTGAGCCTCTTTAGAAAGACGAACTATATCGAGTTGGTATGTTAACTTATCCCATATCTTTTTAAGCATATTCGGTATCACTCTTTGAATAGCAGCATATGTGAGTGTCCTAAGTTCGTTAACGTCAGTTGTTAGCGTTGGTACAAATACCGAAGAAAGACACCACACAAAGAATCACACCGAACATACTGAAAAATTGTGGGATGAGTTATCACACCGCCTCGATATCAATCGTGTTTCTGGATGGGACTCTCATTAAACACTTATAACTGTATTAAATTTAAAATTTCAACTATTGTTTTCGATTTCCTATCAACAACAATGTTGTATTTTTTTTCTTTTAATAGCCCTGTAAATATGAGAAATTATTTTATTCTACACACTGTATAATAATATGTTTACCTTAAATTTTATACAAAGCATTCTGTTGACAATGTTGTTCAATGTGAGCCTCTAAAGAAAGACGAACTATATCGGGTCGGTATGATAACTTATCCCACACTTTTTTAAGCATATTCGGTATCACTCTTTGAATAGCAGCATATATGAGTGTCCTAAGTTCGTTAATGTCAGTTGTTAGCGTTGGTACAAATACCTAAGAAGGACACCACATAAAGAATCACACTGAACATACTGAAAAAGTGTGGGATGAGTTATCACACCGCCTCGATATCAATCGTGTTTCTGGATGGGACTCTCATTAAACACTTATAACTGTATTAAATTTAAAATTTCAACTATTATTTTCGATTTCCTATCAACAACAATGTTGTATATATTTTTTCTTTTAATAGACGTGTTAATATGAGATATTCTTTTATTGTACACACTGTATAATAATATGTTTACTTAAATTTTATACAAAGCATTCTGTTGACAATGTTGTTCAATGTAAGCCTCTTCAGAAACTCGAATGATATCGAGTCGAAACGCTAACTTATGCCACACTTTTTACAGCACATCCGTTATCACTCTTTGAATAGCAGCATATGTGCGTTTCTTAAGTTCGTCAACGTCAATTGGAAGCGTTAGAACAAATACCTAAGAAAGACACCATACAAAGACTCATAAAGGACATGCTGAAAAAAAGTGTGGGATGAGTTATCACCGCCTCGATATTGTTCTTGTCTCTGGATGTGGCTCATATTAAACACATATAACTTACTTTATTGAATTTAAAATTACAACTGTTATTCTCGATTTCCGATTAACAACAAGGTTGTACATTTTTTCGTTTTCTTTTAATAACCCTGTAAATTGGGGATATTCTTTTAATATACACACTGACAAAATAATATGTTTACATTAAATTTTAAGCAATTCATTTTTTTAACAATGTTGTTCAATGTAAGCTTCTTCAGAAACACAAATGATATCGAGTCGGTATGATAACTTATCCCACACTTTTTTCAGCATATTCGGTATCACTCTTTGAATAGCAGCATATATGAGTGTCCTATGTTCGTTAACGCTAGTTGTTAGCGTTGGTACAAATACCTAAGAAATATACCACACAATGAATCACACCGAACATACAGAAAAACTGCGGGATGAGTTATCACACTGCCTCGATATGAATCGTGTTTCTAGATGGGACACTCATTAAACACTTATAACTGTATTGAATTTAAAATTTCAACTATTATTTTCGATTTCCGATCAACAACAATGTTGTACTTTGTTTTCTTTTAATAGCCCTGTAAATATGAGATATTATTTTATTGTACACGATGTATAATAATATGTTTACTTTAAATTTTATAAAAAGCATTCTGTTGACAGTGTTGGTCAATGTGAGCCTCTTTAGAAAGACGAACTATATCGAGTTGGTATGTTAACTTATCCCATATCTTTTTAAGCATATTCGGTATCACTCTTTGAATAGCAGCATATGTGAGTGTCCTAAGTTCGTTAACGTCAGTTGTTAGCGTTGGTACAAATACCGAAGAAAGAAACCACACAAAGAATCACACCGAACATACTGAAAAATTGTGGGATGAGTTATCACACCGCCTCGATATCAATCGTGTTTCTGGATGGGACTCTCATTAAACACTTATAACTGTATTAAATTTAAAATTTCAACTATTGTTTTCGATTTCCTATCAACAACAATGTTGTATTTTTTTTCTTTTAATAGCCCTGTAAATATGAGAAATTATTTTATTCTACACACTGTATAATAATATGTTTACCTTAAATTTTATACAAAGCATTCTGTTGACAATGTTGTTCAATGTGAGCCTCTAAAGAAAGACGAACTATATCGAGTCGGTATGATAACTTATCCCACATTTTTTTAAGCATATTCGGTATCACTCTTTGAATAGCAGCATATATGAGTGTCCTAAGTTCGTTAATGTCAGTTGTTAGCGTTGGTACAAATACCTAAGAAGGACACCACACAAAGAATCACACTGAACATACTGAAAAAGTGTGGGATGATTTATCACACCGCCTCGATATCAATCGTGTTTCTGGATGGGACTCTCATTAAACACTTATAACTGTATTAAATTTAAAATTTCAAGCATTATTTTCGATTTCCTATCAACAACAATGTTGTATTTTTTTTCTTTTAATAGCCCTGTAAATATGAGAAATTATTTTATTCTACACACTGTATAATAATATGTTTACCTTAAATTTTATACAAAGCATTCTGTTGACAATGTTGTTCAATGTGAGCCTCTAAAGAAAGACGAACTATATCGGGTCGGTATGATAACTTATCCCACACTTTTTTAAGCATATTCGGTATCACTCTTTGAATAGCAGCATATATGAGTGTCCTAAGTTCGTTAATGTCAGTTGTTAGCGTTGGTACAAATACCTAAGAAGGACACCACATAAAGAATCACACTGAACATACTGAAAAAGTGTGGGATGAGTTATCACACCGCCTCGATATCAATCGTGTTTCTGGATGGGACTCTCATTAAACACTTATAACTGTATTAAATTTAAAATTTCAACTATTGTTTTCGATTTCCTATCAACAACAATGTTGTATTTTTTTCTTTTAATAGCCCTGTAAATATGAGAAATTATTTTATTCTACACACTGTATAATAATATGTTTACCTTAAATTTTATACAAAGCATTCTGTTGACAATGTTGTTCAATGTGAGCCTCTAAAGAAAGACGAACTATATCGGGTCGGTATGATAACTTATCCCACACTTTTTTAAGCATATTCGGTATCACTCTTTGAATAGCAGCATATATGAGTGTCCTAAGTTCGTTAATGTCAGTTGTTAGCGTTGGTACAAATACCTAAGAAGGACACCACATAAAGAATCACACTGAACATACTGAAAAAGTGTGGGATGAGTTATCACACCGCCTCGATATCAATCGTGTTTCTGGATGGGACTCTCATTAAACACTTATAACTGTATTAAATTTAAAATTTCAACTATTATTTTCGATTTCCTATCAACAACAATGTTGTATTTTTTTCTTTTAATAGCCCTGTAAATATGAGAAATTATTTTATTCTACACACTGTATAATAATATGTTTACCTTAAATTTTATACAAAGCATTCTGTTGACAATGTTGTTCAATGTGAGCCTCTAAAGAAAGACGAACTATATCGAGTCGGTATGATAACTTATCCCACATTTTTTTAAGCATATTCGGTATCACTCTTTGAATAGCAACATATATGAGTGTCCTAAGTTCGTTAATGTCAGTTGTTAGCGTTGGTACAAATACCTAAGAAGGACACCACACAAAGAATCACACTGAACATACTGAAAAAGTGTGGGATGAGTTATCACACCGCCTCCATATCAATCGTGTTTCTGGATAGGACTCTCATTAAACACTTATAACTGTATTAAATTTAAAATTTCAACTATTATTTTCGATTTCCTATCAACAACAATGTTGTATTTTTTTTCTTTTAATAGCCCTGTAAATATGAGAAATTATTTTATTCTACACACTGTATAATAATATGTTTACCTTAAATTTTATACAAAGCATTCTGTTGACAATGTTGTTCAATGTGAGCCTCTAAAGAAAGACGAACTATATCGAGTCGGTATGATAACTTATCCCACACTTTTTTAAGCATATTCGGTATCACTCTTTGATTAGCAGCATATATGAGTGTCCTAAGTTCGTTAATGTCAGTTGTTAGCGTTGGTACAAATACCTAAGAAGGACACCACACAAAGAATCACACTGAACATACTGAAAAAGTGTGGGATGAGTTATCACACCGCCTCGATATCAATCGTGTTTCTGGATGAGACTCTTATTAAACATAACTGCATTGAATTTAAAATGTCAACTATTATTTTCGATTTCCTATCAACAACAATGTTTTTTTTTTTTTTTCTTTTAATAGCCCTGTAAATATGAGATATTCTTTTATTGTACACACTGTATAATAATATGTTTACCTTAAATTTTATACAAAGCAGTCTGTTGACAGTGTTTTTCAATGTGAGCCGCTTCAGACAGACGAACTATATCGAGTCGGAACAATATCTTATCGATACTTTTTTCAGAATATCCGGTATCCCTCTTTAAATAGCAGCATAAGTGCATGTCATAAGTTCGACAACGTCAGTTAGCGTTGGAACAAATACCTGAGAAAGACACCACACAAAGAGTCACACCGGACATGCTGAAAAAAGTGTGGGATGAGTTATCAAACCGCCTCGATATCGTTCGTGTTTCTGGATGGGGCTCACAGTAAAAAATTAACTGTATTGAATTTAAAATTTCAACTGTTATTTTCGATTTTCTATCAACAACAAGGTGATACATTTTTTTTCTTTTTCTTTTAATAGCCCTGTAAATATGGGATATTCTTTTATGTACACATTGTACAATAATATGATTTACTTTAAATTTTAAATAAAGTATTCTGTTAACAATGTTGTTAAATGTAATCCTCTTCAAAAACACGAAAGTTATCGAGTCGGTACGGTAACTTATCCCACACTTTTTTTATTATATTCGGCATCATTCTTTAAATAGCAGCATATGTGAGTGTCCTAAGTTCATGAACTTCAGTTGGTAGCGTTAGTACAAATACTTAAGAAAGACACCACACTGTAAAAAAAAATATGTGAAGTTACTAAAGTTTTTCTAGGAAACTGGGATTCCAAGAACTTTTCATGTAACGGCAACAAGAAAAATTCCTGTAACAGACGCTGTTACAGGATTTTTTCTTGCTATTGTTACATGAAAAGTTCTAGGAATCCCAGTTTCCTAGAAAAACTTTAGTAGCTTTACAGAATTTTTTTTACAGTGCACACAAAGAGTCACACCGGGCAAGCTGAAAAAAAGTGTGGGATGAGTTATCAAACCGCCTCGATATCGTTCGTGTTTCTCTATGGGGCTCACATTAAAAACTTATAACTGCATTAAATTTAAAACAGTTAAATCAATTGCATGTACCTTTCCCGTAGAATAGCTAGTAAAATTGTATTCTAACATTATAATTAACACATAAAAAGACAACACTTATCTTGCGTCCTTTACTATGCTTACGGAACTAAAAAGACAAGCTCGACAATAGAGCAAAATATCGGCAGAAAAAACGTCGACTGTTTCAACGGTAGCCGCCTTCCTCGCTAAAATAACGAACCTACAACTACTGATGCGATATAGCCTAAAAAGTGGAGTTAAGGCGTCTCAGGACTCTTAAAGCTCTAAAAATTTCGAAATTTTAATTTTTTTAGATGTTAAACTTTTATGTTTTCTGAACATTTTGATAGAATTGGTATCTTGAAATTCCCATTAGAACAGAAGTTATGGTATTTAGAAATATACTCGCTCAATTGCGGAAGCCGTGTTTCCAAAACTGTGAAGTCATTTTTCTCCAAATGACGTTTTTCGACATAACGCGCACGATATCTCAAAAACTTCTGAATATTTTTTTATAAAATTTTCAAAACATATATTTCATGTTAGTTTGCATAAACTGAACCTAAAATTTTCTTTTTTATTGTAAAGAGAAACTATTTTTTAGGGGTTTATATTGATGAAATTTTCTAAATTTTGCATTAGCTGAGTATTTATTAGTATTGAGTATTGAGTATATATAACTTTGTATTAAAAATATAAAAATGATTTAAATACAAATTTATTTGGGTTCAGTGTAATTATTATAATCTGAGGTATAAGTAGGCACCAAAATTTTCATTCTAGTTGCAAAATTTATTTTGTAATCCTGAGCATAAGCTGTTATGTCGATTTTCTGCTCCTGAAATGTCTGATAGTTTTGAGCCCCCTGTAAATGCTAATTCTGCATCTTGCAGTTTTCCAAATATTTGAAATGAAAGAAAATACTTGTATCTTTCATTCCCATTTAAAATTGTGTCTTAATATCAAATACATTTCAAGATATTAAATGTTGAAAATGGTCCTTTTTTTTCATTTTTTTTCCAATTTTAAGAGTCCTGAGACCCCTTAAAAGAGTATTCCTGCAAAGTACCATTGGGATATGAGTATTACTCTCTATGGGATGAAATTTTAAAGTGAGGGGTACATATAAATACAGTAATCAGATAAATTTTTAAACACTTATAACTATTAGATGCAAATTTCCAACTGGGCGAAAAATGTCCGGACCAGGATTTGAACCCGCGACCTCCTGGATGAAGCCGCCAGTGCTCTGCCATCTGAGCTATCCCGGACGATTCTGGTCGAACTTTTTCACCCAGCTAACCTTGATGATCACAGCATCTGGTCTGAAACCTGGTTCAGCTCAACAGAATAAATCTCAGGTAATTGAACTCCAGAATTCGCTGGATACGAAATTACTCTAGATTAATTTTAACACAATTATTCTAATTGGTAAACAAATCATATTAGATGTAGCTCAGATGGCAGAGCACTGGCGGCTTCAGCCAGGAGATCCCGGGTTCGAATCCTGGTCCGGACATTTTTCGCCCAGTTGGAAATTTACATCTAATATGATTTGGGTTACCAATTAGAATAATTGTGTTAAAATTAATCTACTTATAACTATGTTGAATTTAAAATTTCAACTGTTATTTTAGATTTTCGATGAAGAAATTTATTAATATTTTTTTTTTTGTTTTCTTTTCTTTTAATAGCCTTGTAAATTTGGGATATTCTTTTATGCACACAATGTATAATAAAATGTTTGCCGTAAATTTTAAACAAATCATTCTGATAACAATTGATGTGTAATAATAATTATTCTCCTTCAAATTAATATCTTCATTATAATTCATGTATGTAACCGTACATATTTGTCGTAAAACTAGAATTTGCAAGAAAAATTGAATTTCAATAAAGAATAAAATATGATCACAGTATCAAAGAACATATAGCAGATATAAAACACTACAAGATAACTGCAGCTTTGGCAAGACTGTACACGGATCCTTTGCAGATTGAATTTAAAATGCATCGATAATAAATACAATGACTCAGTATTTACGTAGTTAACGGAATTTGGAAAGATATGTTTTTCTAAATAAGAAACAGTACCAAAAAATAATTCACGTTCAATTTATCCATTTTTGTTAGAGATTGATTTTGTTAGACTTGATTTTATTATACATGTGATCGCTTAACTTTTGTTTACCAGTTTCATTTTAAAATATTTTTGTGGAAATATTTTTATCAATATAGGTTTGTATAATGTCGCCGTTTGAGCGATGAAATACACTGTAAAAAAAAATCTGTGAAGTTACTAAAGTTTTTCTAGGAAACTTGGATTCCTAGAACTTTTCATGTAACGGCAACAACAAAATTTCATGTAACAGACACACTTTTGCCCCGAAAATCAAAAAATCTGTAACGTTACTAAGAATTTTTTTGGAAACTGGGATTCCGAGAACTGTTCATGTAACTGCAGCCAGGGTTACAAATAAAAGTTTAGTAAGATTACTGAAATTTTAGCAGATTCATTTGTAAAGTTACAGATTTTTGTAGCTTTACAAAAACTAGTTTTGTAGATTTGCAACTTTTTTCGTACCGTTACAGGTGAAAGTTTAGTAAGCATGTAACTTTACATCTGTAGAACTACAGATTTTTTTTTACAGTGTATGGAAATCAGAATAAAAGTGTTTATATGCCTTTTAATTGTCTTTTTATGACTTTCAGCATGAATTATCTTGGTTTAGAATAAAGGTTTTATTTGTTTGAATAACCATTGCCATTTTATTGAAGCTCTAAAACTCTTTAAACAAAGAGTACCATCTTAATTTAAGACAATTATGAACGGTTTAATTATTTTTTCAGACTATGTTATATAAAATATGCTAGTATGTACGATGAACGTTAATATTTCACATATACACTGTAAAAAAAAATCTGTAAAGTTACTAAAGTTTTTCAAGGAAACTGGGATTCCTAAAACTTTTTATGTAACGGCAACAACAAAAATTCCTGTAACAGACGCACTTTTGCGCCGAAAATACGAAAATCTGTAAGGTTACTAGAATTTTTTTAGGAAACTGGGATGCCTACACTGTAAAAAAAAAATTGTAAAGTTACTAAAGTTTTTCTAGGAAACTGGGATTCCAGGAACTTTTTATGTAACGGCAACAACAAAAATTCCTGTAACAGACTCTGTTACAGGAATTTTTCTTGTTGCCGTTACATAAAAAGTTTCTGGAATCCCAGTTTCCTAGAAAAACTTTAGTTACTTCACAGATTTTTTTTTACAATGTAGAACTTTTCATGTACACTGTAAAAAAAAAATCTGTGAAGTTAGTAAAGTTTTTCTAGGAAACTGGGATTCCTAGAACTTTTCATGTAACGCACTGTAAAAAAAAATCTGTAGTTCTACAGATGTAAAGTTACATGCTTACTAAACTTTCACCTGTAACTGTACGAAAAAAGCTGCAAATCTACAAAACTAATTTTTGTAAAGCTACAAAAATCTGTAACTTTACAAATGAATCTGCTAAAATTTCAGTAATCTTACTAAACTTTTATTTGTAACCCTGGCTGCAGTTACATGAAGAGTTCTCGGAATCCCAGTTTCCAAAAAAATTCTTAGTAACCTTACAGATTTTTTGATTTTCGGCGCAAAAGTGTGTCTGTTACATGAAATTTTGTTGTTGCCGTTACATGAAAAGTTCTAGGAATCCCAGTTTCCTAGAAAAACTTCAGTAACTTCACAGATTTTTTTTTACAGTGCGGCAACAACAAAATTTCATGTAACAGACACACTTTTGCGCCGAAAATCAAAAAATCTGTAAGGTTACTAAGAATTTTTTTGGAAACTGGGATTCCGAGAACTTTTCATGTAACTGCAGCCAGGGTTACAAATAAAAGTTTAGTAAGATTACTGAAATTTTAGCAGATTCATTTGTAAAGTTACAGATTTTTGTAGCTTTACAAAAACTAGTTTTGTAGATTTGCAGCTTTTTTCGTACAGTTACAGGTGAAAGTTTAGTAAGCATGTAACTTTACATCTGTAGAACTACAGATTTTTTTTTACAGTGTAACTGCAACCCAGGTTACAGATAAAAGTTTAGTAAGATTACTGTAATTTTAGCAGATTCATTTGTACAGTTACAGATTTCTGTAGCTTTACAAAAACTAGTTTTGTAGATTTGCAGATTTTTTTGTACAGTTACAGATGAAAGTTTAGTAAGCATGTAACTTTGCATCTGTAGAACTACAGATTTTTTTTTTTTTTTTTTACAGTGTTGATGACTGTGACTGAGAAATAAACATTGGGATTTATTACAAACAAGAGGTGACCCAGGGAAACTCTCTAACTGTATAATTTCTTTTTAGAAACTGAAGAAATTTAAAGTGGATGTTTTCATCTCAATAATTTGAATGCGTAATTTTTATGCTATAAATTATATTCCTCGTAAAATTCACACATAATGTAAATTATAATTACTATTACAAGAGAAAAAAAATTATATTGCAACTACGACAAATGAGATACAAACGAGAACTTATACTTTATATTTCCGTAAGTAAGCAGTGTCTTGTGGTACAAAATTATCATTCTACGTAATCTCCTTACACTGTAAAAAAAATCTGTAGTTCTACAGATGTAAAGTTACATGGTTACTAAACTTTCACCTGTAACTGTACGAAAAAAGCTGCAAATCTACAAAACTAGTTTTTGTAAAGCTACAAAAATCTGTAACTTTACAAATGAATCTGCTAAAATTTCAGTAATCTTACTAAACTTTTATTTGTAACCCTGGCTGCAGTTACATGAAAAGTTCTCGGAATCCCAGTTTCCAAAAAAATTCTTAGTAACCTTACAGATTTTTTGATTTTCGGCGCAAAAGTGTGTCTGTTACATGAAATTTTGTTGTTGCTGTTACATGAAAAGTTCTAGGAATCCCAGTTTTCTAGAAAAACTTTAGTAACTTCACAGATTTTTTTTTTTTACAGTGTACTTCAAAACACATTTTTCTGGTGTATAGCTAATTTTTATTCAGTTATCTTAGATTGGATGTGATAGGCTACTAAGCATTGTGCGTAAGAATGCTTCGACAGTTGCATCGGGATAAAATGGATTGCATTTAAGTATCCCATTTGACGCTGCAAATATGTGTGTAATGCTGAATGAAATGTCTGGATTATAGGAATATGCGACTTCTTATAAAAAAAACTTCTTAAAAGACCATCAAATCCTTAACCCATTAGTGCCTGAATTTTTTTTTCAACTCAATATTGTGCTTACTTATAGTAAATGGTGTAAAATGAACGTAAAAAATAATAAAAAAAATTCTCTTTGAATTTTTTTTTATTTAACGTATAAAAATATAAACATCCCAATTTTGGGACGCTAGGCACGAAAGGGTAGGGGGGTTCTCCGTTACTGTCTAAGCATTATGTCTATGTTGTATGCCATTTAATATGTTTCAAAAAGGTTATATATCATTCGGGATATTTTGTGACTATAAAAATTTCTTTATTATTACCATAAGGGGGGGGGCGAGGGCTGGGGTCAGCTCAAGAACAAGACCCCCTTCCTCCTCACCATTAGCTATTGGCATAGTAAAAATTTATATAGTAACAATTTATAATAATCAATAACTTAAAATGGAATATGTATACCGTATATACTTGCATATACGCCGACCCATTAACTTTTGAACGCAAATTTTGCAAAAAATCAAAAACTCGCGTTCGTCGACCCCTAACTTTTTACTTCAATTTCGCACAAAATCAAACCAAAGAGTTCACTTACTAATGCAAAAAATTAGTAAGTAAACAAATCATTGAAATTTTTTTAATAATAAATTATTATTATTTGTATATTTTATATAATATTTTATTATTTATACACATAAAAAACAGACTTTTGCAGTATTCGAAGGTTTTTTTTTTCTTTCTTCTTTTCGGCTTTTGTAATTGACTCGAGTATAAGTCTACCCCCCCCCCCCCAATTTACTTGCAGAAAATTGTCAAAAATTCTTCGTTTTACACACGAGTATATATGGCCCAGTAGAACTTCGATTATCCAACCCTCGTATAACCGGAACTCTCTGTAAACCGATGTCGATATCCTGAATTTTTTTCCAACGTATTTTTTCTTTTTTTACTTTCACATTCATTGTGTATGCAAGTGTTCCTTTCCAAACCACGAGTAGATATAAGCATTTTGGTTCCCCTTTCTTTGAATTCCATTGAAATTAGCTTGAGCTCCCGCAAGATCCGATCCCGGGATAATTATAATCTCCCCCCCCCCCACCACCACCACCACCTGTGTACACGTCCCTGTTCTAAACAAATAAAATTATTTTCATGTATAATTTAAATTTAGATATTTTTTAAGCAGTGAATATAGTCCTAATAGCAATTCGATTTCGATGTTGCATATTAAACTAGATGATTATTGATAAATTCTCGATTATCCGGAAATTTGATTATTCGGTGTCATTTCGGTCCTAATTACGTCGGATTATCGAGGTTCTACTGCATATATTTTAGTAATCTCAGAACTTCAAATACTAAACTAGTACAAAACATAACGGTATGATATACATTTTTACTAAGACAATAGCTAAGGGTGGGGAGTGTTGGGTGTCTTGTGTCTTGAACCGAGCTCAGCCCCTGTTCCCCCTATAGCAATAACAATGATTAGTCAATTAATAATCCGAATAATAATTTTATAACCAAATAATAATCCGAATGGTATGTAACCCTTTTGTAACAAAATAAATGTCATAAAACATACATTTAATGCCTAGACAGTAATGGAGAAAACCCCTACCCATTCGTGCCTAGCGTCCCAAAATTGGGACGATATATAAAGGTTCAAATTCGAACAAAAAAATAGAAAACTGGAAAAATGCAAAAATATGTATTCTAAAATAATGTTTCGTCTTATAAATAATACCACTTATAAAATGATTGATAAAAAAATAAAAGAAATATCTTACCTTTTCTTACGCGCTATTTTATTTCAAGAAAATCCAACTTTGCGCTACAACAAACATTTATTTCACCTTTTCATTCTTAAAAATTCACTGCCATTTATGGATAAATATTGAAAAGAGATACTAAGGATATATTTTACTAAGTTTTGAAAGGATATCATAAGGTGTGTCCCAACGAAATAAAGCCACCGTAATTCTGTGCTGTAACTAGATACTAAACAAACAAATAAGAACGAAACAAATATATTAAGAAAGTACATATACAAATACATATTTGCAAGGAGTAACTCACTCTTTGCCCCACCTGGACAGTAGAAAAAGATGAATGCTTAAAAAAGAGGGGGTAAAGTGTCCCGCCGAAATAAAGCCACTGCCAATATTAGTATTTATTGGTAACTACCGACATTCGAGCTTCTGCAGTTCAACATGTTTATGATGTCAGGAAGTTGTCAAATACTTTTTCTATGCCAATCGATCTTTGTGCAGACTTTAGAAGGCTGTATTTTCTATTTCTCCTGCAGTATTGCAATGGGGAAAAATTCACCTATTAAAGTTCGAGAAAGGCCAAATAACAGCTTTTAAGGGAAAATATCTTTCACATAGACCAATATCTAAGCAAATCAAACGATCTAAAACCATAATAGACAATTTTGTAAATCGGGGAAATACGTGCGGGTATAAAAAAAAGGTGGTGTACATGCAAAAAAAAATGACTTCCAAGCAGGAACGAGTAGTTTTGCGTCGTCTTTCACGAGGTAGTATTTCTCTAAAAGAGTTCGCCAAAGAGGACAATATCCCTATGACAAAATCAACCCTGAACCGAATTGAAAAATGTATCGTCATCTTGCGATACAAGAAAAGGAAATAGCCGCACATGTTGAAAGTTATCCACATGCAAAGGAGAGTCGATTAGGCCAAATATAATCAAATCTAGAAAGACTAGTGGCAGTTGTATGGGTCAGACGGCCGTGTTTTCTATTGGTATGGTATGAGGGAAGAAGAGGAATTTTTCTCCATAATACAGCAAGGTGGAGGCTCATTAATAGTGTGGGGAGGATTCTGCTATGCAGGTAAAGAGAACCTTGCTTTTCTCTCAGGCCGCATGAAAACTACCGATTACCAAGAAATGCAAGAAAACCATTTAATGTCATTTGAAAAGTGAATTTGTGGACTAAGATGGATTTTGCAGCAAGACAAGACCCCCATCCACGTTGAAAAATCATCGTGGGAATGGTTTTTGAATAATGGGGTGCATGTCAACGAATGGCCTGCCCTTTCCCCTAAGCTCAATGCCCAAGAAAATGCGTGGGGTATTCTCAGTAGGGCTGTATATGAAAAAAGCAGACACTTTCAGTCTGTAGTCATCAATGAAGGGTGGGGGAATATTGATGCTACTGTCCTCCAAGGATTGGTAAATGGTATTCCACATTGTATATTCCAAGGCATATATAATCATGGCGGATATATTGTCTATTAACAGTAGTGGCTTTATTTCGGTGGGACAATTCCCCCCCCCCCTCTTTTTTTACAAATTCATTTTTTTCCTCCCCAGGTAAGGCAAGGAGTGAGTTACTCCTTGTAAATATGTATCTGTATATAAACTTTCTTAATATATGTGCTTCGTTCTTATTAGTTTTTTTCGTTTCTGATTACAGCACACAATCATGGTGGCTTTATTTCGGTGGGACACACATTAATTCAATTTGTAATGGGATTTTTTTAAGAAAGCGTCCCAAAATTAGGACGCCATGCACAAATGGGTTAAATGCGCTAGGCATTTCGAAAGATCTGAGTCTTTCTTCGTCAGGCGCAAAAAGACATGCTTCTACTTTGAAAGCAGCAGCAAGACTGAAATGATAAAAGGGAATGGAAAACAAGCTGAAGAAACAGCCAATAGGAAATTAGAAATCAACAGCCAATAAGATAGCAGGATTCAACAACCAATCACAAAATGGTATAATCAAAACAAAACAACACAGAGTAGAAGAGGAATAAAGAAGCAAAATGGGGAAAAAAGTACATAAAAATAAAAATAAATTATAATAAAGATAAAACACACACATATACTAAACTATGAGAACACATGAAATGAAAATAAATAAATGAATAAATGAATAAAATATAAAAACAGACTAAAATTAATTAATACAAAAATTTACTTATATGGTAGTACTGAAAAGGTTTTTCCAAGCTGCCAATAGCATTGTGAAATCAGATTTATCAAGATCAGATTGGCGCATTTAAAGTTTAGTTGTTGTTATAAGAAGTTATTTTAGTTCGTATTAATTAACACCAGTTTCAACTTATTTTCTTTTATAGGAATATGTTCCAAAAGTGTATTTCGTGAAAACTGCCGAACTGCATCAATTGCAATAACTTCCCACCCTGTAAAAATATTAGTGCGTGAATTGTATCTTGGTAGTGAGTGACATCTTGTATTCTGAATCAGTAGAGATGCAGAATGTTCATATGTTTTCATCAGTCTCGAGTGTCTGAATATGCAGAGCATGGACCTCTTTTTCAATAGCTTCCTTTCTTCCATGAACTTTTTACGTCAATCTTTGACTTAGGTTATGTTGATACACGAATATAATAAATGAAAAATAAACATAATCATATTGTAAACCAATATCTAAAATTGTTATTGTTTCGTAAAACAACCAATATTTAAGAATTATTTTATGCTGTATAAAATGTGTTTCTTAACTTGACAAGGAAATAAGACGCCAGATTATTATTTTTTTAACCATTTGGAAAAATATTTACTGTCCTCGGTCAGGGTAGTAAATCAAAAACATATCTGAAGCGTTTTTTTTACTTCAATCCAACATTTTATTCGTTTTCTGATTGGTCTATACAGTAATCTGTATTTTCCCTTTACTTTCAACAGAGATGGATACTTGTGTTGGCACTATGACAAAAAAGTAATAAAAACTACAATAAAAAAATTAATAGCTCAGAAACAAATTGAGATACAGCTTTCAAACAAATTGCATTTAAAAGTACATTTTTTTCTCTATACGAAGGTGTAAAAAGTAATATTGTGGGTTGTTTAGAAGTTTAAGAATGAAATTTCATTTAAAATTGGTCCAGGATAATTAATGTTTAATCCATAGCGTACGTAATGTATGACCAGCTCCGTAGAAGTTTAAAAATTCACAGTACCAAAAAATGTAATCCATGGCGTACGTAATGTATGATCCGTGCAATTTTTTATGCCTTAAATGGTTATGTCTTTGAAAAAATCATTTTCCAAATGGTCGTTCTAACTTGTTAAATTGCATTTTTTTTTTTTTTTTTTTTTTTTTTTTTTACTTTTTTTTTTTAATTGCTACTGAAAAATTATAAAATTTATGTTTTTATGTATTATTCATAATTTATATGAATTTCTTAAGTTATATGTTTGTAACTTTTTATAGGTTAAGTAATTTATTGTTTAATAATTTGTAAATTTTGAATATGTATCTTAAAATATTACTTGTTCACACTGAATTGAGTTAGAACTCGCTTTTGAAAGAATAACTCCTGCATTAATATTAAAAATTTAAAGATTTTGTGTTTAGATAATAAAATTATTTGTAAGTAAAAATGAAAGTTGACATTTCATATTATGTATCTTTTTTTTATACCTAAACTAAAACTTTTTGCAAATAATGAATAATTTCATTAGGCATTTTCTTTTTACTCGAACGATTCTGAAAGATCGATGCCGATATCTTGATGAAATTCTAATTTCTGCTTCGCATGCATTACGATTGAAATGTCAGACATATTTAGTATAGTAATTTAGTTTTGAAAGAAAGTTATATTTTTTTTCATTTAATGTTATTTGAATTAAATTAAAATTATATATCTCTTTTTATGTAATGTTGTTGCCTTATTTTTAAGCGATTAAATTGTTTAATACCTGAACGCAGGCGGAAAAGTAACTATTACAATTTAATTTAGATAATTGAGTCACTGCGTTCTTTACGTTTACATATGCGAATAAAACGTCAAAAAAATTCACTTAAGAGTACATTTTTAAAGAAATAAACTAAATTAAATAACAACTTTGGACAATGTTCATTTTTTAAAAGCAAAATGCACCAAGATGCTTGCGTCACATAAATAAAATACAAAAACGATAGATAAATTTAATCTAATACTGCAATCGTTCTGAACTGCAATATAAGTAGCATCCTTTATAACTTTCTTGAAGGGTTCTCAAGTCCAAACTGGCTATGTTATCACACATTTTGATGGCGATTTTTGTTCACAAACATATCGAATTCGTAGCTACACTTAAGAAGCAACTGAGTAATTCAATATTATTTCCGTTTTTCGGAAAAGTCTGTCAAAATTGACATTTTAAACCGAATTTTCAGGCACAGGAAATGACAAAACCGACATCCTGAGACAACAACCGCTTATATCTCAAGATCAAAACTTTTTATCGGAAGACGAAAAAGATAATGTTCGGTTAGAAATCACTTAACTACTTATGCCTGAAAAAATAAAGTTTTAATGCAAAAAATGATTAATTCGTAAACTTTTGTGTTATTACTTGGAGAAAAATGTATTTTGTGAACCGCTTTAATCCATTAAACGCCAACGCTCTCGTTGCGGAAATTGTAATTTGTTATTTTTTCCTCAAAATATATTTGAACTATTTAAAAAAATGCATTACGGGCGGAAACGTTAATAGTATGGCGTGAAGTATGTAGTATATTTTTTCAGAATGATATATATATATTTACTATTTTTTACAGATTTTTTTTTAGAAAAGAGAATTTTTTGCTTTTTGACTTTCTGTAAAATTAGTTAATTAGTAAAATTAGTAAAAATAAAAAAAAAATATTTAGTTTTTACAAGTGCAGTGAATATTTAAAGCCAACAGTTCATCTAATAATACATTCCTAAACCGAAGTAAATATATTCATTTAAAGCGGTATTAGAAAGGTTTCTTTCTTGTGTTCCCACAAAGGGAGCATTGGCAGCTTATGGTTTCATTCTCGCCCCTTTGTCTGCAAGCGCGCTTCCATAAAGAAAGGAATGCGATCCCAGGCATTAAGTGAAAATAAATCAGTTAAATTGTTCAAGGAAAATAGGTGATTTACGGAACATATGACTAATAGATATATTGGTTATAAATTGTTTTTAAACACATTTTATATTAATTTTTATCAAAAGCAGTGTATATCAGTTCGCTTGAATGTGGATGTGTAATATTATATGGAAAAACAGAACCATTGTGAACTAGATTACATTTAATAAAGAGCAACAAAACCCCTTTAAAAGTTATGTTTATGATGTACATCCGTAAAAAAAAAAAAAAAAAATAAATTACAATTAAAATGCAAGAGAAAAAAAAATACAGGATTGCGTTATGCATGAAAGTAAGTTAAGTCTAAAACATTAAAAAAGTATTTTTGTAAATTTCTTGTAACAATAAATTTGAACATAAATTAAGATATAGTAAAGTAGTAGTTGGCAGCTACTTTTGAAACTTAACTTCATAGGTAGATTCATATACTATTTAAAAAAAGAAAAATAAACATTACGAAAATTCTGAATTGTTTCATGTTATATTAATTATACTGACGGTGATATTCTTTTAGATCGATTTTTAAATATATGCAGGGCTCTTATTAAAGAGATCAATTTTTTTTTTAATAATTTGAAAATGTTTGGTAATAGTAACGTGAAAAGCCTATATTATATTGAAATAAGAGATGTCTTAATTTTCAGTTAACAACTACTTTATTTTAAACAGGTAATAAAGAAAATTCAAAACATCATTTAGAAATATATAGAGTTATATGTGTCAGATAACGTGTCGATGGGAAAAAAAACAATATTCTAATATAAGTACATGCCAGAAATCTAGGTGTAAAACAAATTCATACATATGTGCGCGTAGTTTACATTACAATATAATGCTATATGTGAGTTATTCCGTTCAAGTTGCATAGAAAATATGTAGGATAATAATAAAAAAGAAAGATTGACTTTATATTTCTAATATTTTGATTATTTGTTCAAAAATTTGAATAAAATTTATTTATAAATAATAATATTAAATTTTTAATTCGTGTATTTTTAGTAATTATTTATATGTTTGTTTATTTGTTTGCATTATGCCGAAAAATGAATTTCTATTAAAATTTCTAATCGCAATTGTATTATGTCAGGAGAAAATAACGCTCGATTCTTTCCAATTCGGAGGAAGTTACTACCCCCATTAGACGCCAACGCTCCCGCTACGGGAACATGTCATATTTTCTAAAAGGTTACAGCTATTAAAAAATGTCAACTGCTTTATCATAGGGGAATCTTATATATATATAATATATATATATATATATATATATAACTTTATATATTTAAAGTGCTTAATATAGTGACGCTTAAAGGGTTAAATTAGATTTTAAAATACTGTGATGGAATAATTATTTAAAGCAAGCTAAATAAAAAAAAAAACCCACAAATATTAAAGATAATAAAACATTTACTTACATTTAAAAAAAAAAACTCGTTTTTATTATATTTTATGCACAGATCTTTTCTCTGAGTCTGTCATAAAATAATTTTACATTAAAATATGTTTAATCATGGAAAGCATGTAGCTAAAATTTCATCATAATATATGATGGCTTAAAGTCAATGTAAAGTGAGTTTTATCAAAGTATCAAAAAAAAAAAAAAAAAAAAAAAAAAAATTCTAATCTCATGCAGGAAAAAAAACTAAATATATAAACAAGTAAGAATATCGTAGGTTTTTTTTTCTGCGAACAAATTATGTTGTGTGCGCCATTGAAAATATTCCCAATCCAAAAGGAAAACAATAAATACTTGCAAAATCCTTTAGTTATATTGAAAAAGTTTATCATAAAAAGAACGACATTGTCGCCCGGTGGCGTGGTCACTAAGTGGAGGCTTCTGTCACGCTCAGGGTCCGGGTTCGAGTCCCTGGTTAAGACATGGATGCAATTGCGATTGTGTTTTCAAAGTAATATATATATATATATATATATATATATATATAATGTAGAGAAATAAAAATTGTTATGTCTGGACTGTGTTACGATATTTGTGCATAAATAAGCATCATTTGAGGTGATAGCCATTGTTTCTACAGGCCTTTAAGCAATCTCCGCTATAGTGGATTTCATATCAAATAAAATCAAAATCAAAGAATGACTTTCTGTCAAATGCGTACTCTTGACAGTATATAATTCAATTTTTCTATTCAAAAGAAATATTTTTTCCTAAATGAGTATTTTAAACTAGGTTTCAACACAGAATGTTTTCAAGAATATATTTATGCATAGCTATGTGGTTTGGAAAGAAATGCTTTCAAAAATTTATATATACTACTGAATCGTAAATGCCGGTACACATTGCATGTTTGGTTAAGTTTGTATTGCCTTTCATTGCCACTATCAAATAAAAATATTTTTTAATCGAAAATGAATTTAAATAAACATTAAAGAGATAGTTCTTTTATAATAGTAACTAAAAAATCACGAAAACATGATATGTAGGATGAATTGGATTGTTACACACCAGAATCATATTATCGTTGTTAGAGATTTTATCTGTTCTTCACACCTATATTAGTGTTGCATGAATATGGGTGATACAGTGTATTGAGGAATGTATGCTTGTCCTCATATAAAATAACATTAGATCAAAAATTTTCTTTTCTTTTCTTAATCTATAAAAACTAGTTGAATGATTAGACATCTTCAATATACGCTTTAAACTATTATATGATCAAAATTATTTTAAAAGTATGTTCTTTACATTCCTGTAAGTTACATGTTAGAAATAAATGTAGTCTACTTCAAATTCTTTCACACACAAAACGAAAAAAAACACACGTTTACAAAATTCGATGTTCGGTCACGTGTTATATACTGAAAAAAAAAAATTGTTCATCTTGCGGTCAAATTCAATCACAGTCGAATGTGCTGTAGCTTTATTTGGTTTCCTGACTATATAAACGCGAAAAATAACAGTAGTTGCGTAAAATTAACAGCACAATGTTCTGGCAATTCAGACGCCTACAATGTTTTTTTTTTTTTTTTTTTTTTTTTTTTTTTTACAGTGTAGATGATTTATTTTGGTAAACAACGTCAAGTAATCGCGTTTACTTCGGAAGAGAATTGAAGAGTGATCAGATGCATTGGTTAAGAACTAAAAAATTGACATGATCTATTAAAACATTAAATTTACAGTAGTAAACGCTAAATATGTAGGAATACTAAATTGAGACCCAGTGTCTATTTTTTTCAATACAGGTCGCAGACGTGCTACCACAATTTGATATCATATTACAGAATTTCCGTTCTTTTATGTCCATAGTTGAGCAAAGAAACCGAATATAGATTATTATTTTCTTATGCGATATGTGTCATAAACATATACGTCATGGGCAAGTTTCAACCAGATAAAACGGAAGAAATTAAAAACATAAATTTTAGAACAATGATTATATATTAAAAATTTGAAGCAAACTGCGCAGTGATTTAACAGTATTTAAAGATAACGGATACTTCGCTATCCCTTCGAAATCATTCGAAAACCACCAGCTTTGAAACTACGACAAAATGTGAAATTTTTATTGAAACATTTTTTTAAAAGCATGATGCATTATGCATAATTTCAATGACTTTTTTGCTATTATTACAATTGTCTGAAATGAAACCCTAGAAACAAATATAAAATCGTTTGGTGTCTGACACATGTTAAACTAAATATTCAATCTAAGCTGTTTTAAAAACATTATATTTAAAACAAACTTTTTGTAATAAACATTTAATGCATCCAAACTGATTTGAATTATTTTTAAATGCTGTTAATAATATAGTGTTTAATTTAATATTTATAGATACAAATTAAATATTAAGAAGAAACAACCAAAAAAAGTTAAATTTAATTGAGATATGGTTTAAATGTATCAATAATTATGCATCACTTCAAGGAATATTTTGATAGTAATATTGTCTAATATGAAACCTTGGAAATAAATGTGAAATTCCTTAGTGTCTGCCAAATGTTAAACTAAATATCCTATGTAAATTGGTTTTAAAAGTTTACATTTTAAAAATGTTATTCATAAACTTTTAATTTAACTCAACTGATTTGAATCAATTTTACATATTATTATTATTATATTCAATTATTTAATATATGTAGTAAAATATTAAACATTAAAACGAGACCACTACCAAAAATGTCAAATTTAATTGAAATGTGTTTTAAACGCATCAATTATTATAAATCAATTGAGCGAATATTGGGATATTAGCTTTGTCTAATATGAAACCATAGAAATAAATATAAAATATCTTGTTGTCCGACAGATGTTAAACTTATTATCTATTTATATAAAATCCAAGTCTCGGTGTGTCCCTCACAATTCGGGTAGGACCGCCTCATTGAAATGAGTAACTGTTGAATAATACTAATGCAGGGTTACCACAGTAGCGCCAAATGTTAGCCAACTTGGCGATAGCTGGCTAATTTGGCGAAATTCCCATTTAAAACCATTTATCTTTCACAAAGGAGGTCACCAAAATTTAATTTAAGCTCCGCTCTTTTAAGACATTTTTTCAAAATGTATGGGTGAGAATTTAAAGTACATCTTTACATCTTCCTCCCGATGTTACTAATAAAATAACCGCCAATAGACGACGCTGTACTGTGTGAGCTCCTAACTGGGAGATTTTAATGTGCTTTAGGTACTTTTCCAGTATAGGTGCCTTGGCGAAAAAGAAAATTTTGGCAACATATTTTCCGGGAACCTATCCACTGTTTCATTTTATATACACAAACATTTATTTCCCATATTTATACGATTTATTTAACATAAAAAAGCCGTTTCTCTAATTTTATACAGAGACAGATGTAATTTGTACATAAAAACATGAATAATATACATATAAAATAAACATATAAAACAAACAAAAACACTCATCAAGTTTGTTTTCATAGCTGTTTATATGATCTGACAACAAATCTCGATATTTTTCCGTTATACGGACACCATGTCAAAATGTATGCTAATGCGCCAATTATTTCAAAATGCTAAAAGATATTTGTAATTTTATGCCAGAAGTTTAATATGAGTTTTATTTTATTATTTTTTTATAACAGTTATTTGTTCAATTATTTTAAGTATATATTTGTGATTTAATGAAATAGTTCGTAAAAGTCTGGAATTTTCAAATGTTATATTTTTTAAATGTTCACTTTAGTATCGACAATGGTTTTTCTTTTGTTTTTCAAATGCTTCAATTCACGTGGTTTTTATTTCGCGCCAACTATTACGCTTGGCGACAATGGTATCCGTATAACGGAAAAGTACCCAAATCTCACTTTCTGATGCCCAAATTACGCCAAGCTTTTTTTTAAAAAACACCAAAGCTCCTACAGGGGGAAAGTACCAAACTGTCTATTATTTTCGGATATCTGTGTTATAGTTTATACTATATGCAAGGTGGGTGGAGCGAAGAGTTTAAACATTAAATATTAAAGTTTCGGCACAGATGTCATATACGCTCCATATTGGCGCCATTTTTTTCTGACGCCAATGTCATATACATAACGGGTACTTAACTGTCAGCAAAAGTGCCGTTATTTTGCTTGATATGGTAACCCGGATGCTGTTGTTTATGCTGTTGATGTTTTCGCCAAATTGCCGTCGGAAAAAAATCGCGCGAATATGTGGCATATATGACAACTGTGCCAAAGTGTCTATAAAACAGTATAAGACTAAAAAATTAAGAATAAAATAAGTGCAAAAGAAGACTAAGAAGAAAGAAAAATCATGCGTTAAGCATAGAATATGAAACACTTTCCAACACATCCTGAATGCTTTAACAAAACTTCGTTATTTAAGGAAATAAAGTAAATAAGATAACTAAGTAAACAATTTAGAAAACGCATAAAAAATTTAAAAAATTGATTTCAGCAGTTACCGTCCATAGCCAATAGTACCGTTATTACATGCCACTATTTAGCTAAAATTAAACTACACTTAAAACTACTAAAATCACATTTCCAGATATTATCATCCATAGACGGTTATGTATCCAATTCTTTGCGTGACCCTGTATATCATTTTATCTATATTCTACAAACATTTCTTAGTAAACTAAATGCATTTCAGCGTAAAATTGCATAACTCCTTTAAAAACCACCTTTAAGCAATTTACTCTCATACTCAGTAACCCTTACGAATTCTTTTGTGTAGCCCTGCGTATGAACTGTAGCATTTATACAAACAGTATAGTATGCATAAATGTAGTGAAACATAAAAGCGCATATCATAATGTAAGTATTGCGCGGCAGCGCAATACTTATTTATTTCCAATGCAATTAATTTCGCAATGTCTCTTATTTACATTATTTTATTATCATATTTATGAGCTCAGAACAAAAGCATATTTTTTCATTATTTAGTTATTAAAGACGGAAAAAAATTATAAATGCATGATTTGAAAAATTTAAATAATTTTCTTTCTTAATACTAAAAAATAACTTCGGGAATAACAGCGGGTTTAAGTTAAATAAGTTTAACTTTTTAATTCTGATGTAATATTCAAAATAACTGTATTTATTAGATTTCAGTAAACAACATCATGATCCGATTAAACTTTGAAGTTAGAGGAATTACAATGTCATTTCAGGACCTTTCTTTTGGAGAAGCTTTTCTAAATTCCACATATACATGGAAATTCTTCAGTGTTAGAAATATTATTCTAAGAACTGACATAACATGCGAACGGCCTGCAATTTTACACAATTTTTTGAAAACTACTTTATATCAGAAATTTTACTAAAAACTGGTTACTTTTTTGTCATAGCGACCCACACTATTAGGATTATGACAAGTTGCAGCCAATTCGCCAACGTCATAAGCAAGATCGTGAAGCACGCACATATAATACCATTTCATGAAATCGTATACGATAATTTAATAGTTTTTGCCTCACTTCAAGTGTGTAATTTATTTATTTTTAAGGCTTAAAAATCTAAATTGTTCAATATGTGAATTTAAAAAAATGTAAACAAAGATTGAATAGACATGACCGCAAAGAGCCTCACATCTGCAAAACACTTGGAACCAAACTGTGCAGATTAGTGGTCTTCTACTGTACACAGTTTTTCAAAAATGTGTTTCGTTCTTAAAATGTGTTATTTTCATCTATCACTGCGGAACTAGCGAGAAAATTCATATTCTTGCACATGAGTTGTATATATCTTTATATCTAAATTTCCGTCATTTTTGACGGGCTACCTTTCTAGTTCCATATAGTAAGCTATTTTAAAAAGTAGCATATTTGAAGAAAAAAATGTGTGTAGTAAAATTTTAATTTATCCCAACTTATTTAAAAGTTTTTTACATGCTATTAGTATATCATATATAAGTTATATTAGTATATCATACTTAAATATTTTAGTAACAAATTAAATATTAAAGCGAATCAATCAACAAAAAAGTTAAAGCTAATTTGGATATGTTTTAAATTCATAGAACATTTTACATCACTTCAATGACTAATGACTAATTGCTTGTTTACTTATACGTGTTAAACTAAATATTGGATATAAGCTGTTTGAAAATTAATATATGTGTAATTAAATTTTTATTTATCCCAACTTTTTTTATTTACTTTTACCTGCTCATACTGTATCATATTATTTAATATTTATAATTAAAAGTTAGAAAAAAAACATGTGTAAAACATTTAAACATAATTGAAATATATTTTAAATTTATAAATCATAATACATGTAGTCCACGACTATCGTGGCATTACTTTTATCTAGAAGTAAACCTTAGAAATAAATGTGAAATCACTCCTCTGTGTATCACACATGTTAAAATAAATATTTCACCGAAGATGTTTTAAAAATATTATGTTTGAAAAAAAACTGTGTATCATAAAATATTAACTTATACGAACTAACTGATACTGAATTTGAAGTAAACTGGTTTTGAGTTAATTTTATAACAAGTATTATAAGAATTATTTTAAATATTGAAGTAACATGATAAAACATTAATATAAACTTAACAGCAAAAAAGTTAAATGAAAATAACCATTTGACAACAAAAATTATGTTTCATAAATATTTAGTACATTCCAAGTGATTTTGAAAAAAGAATACTTGGGAAGATTATATCATACATTTTAATGTGTATAGAATAAAATTAAATCAATAAAACGAAACCGTCAGCAAAGAGTTAAATAAAACTGAAATATTTTTTTTGTAATTATTCAAAAGAAGACAATAAGCATACACATGCAGGCGCATATATATATATATATATATATATGCATCCTTTAACTTTTCAAAATAACAGTTCTTGCCTACGGTAAAAATTTCTTTGACGTAAATCAATATATAGGTTAGTAGACAGAAGAAAAAGTATCTACAATCTATTGCAGTCGTAGCTGAATCAGTAAAAAGTTAAAGTTAAATATTTCTTCGAGGATGAAAGTCACAGGTGTTTTTCACAGGGAAAATTCATAGATGTGAGAATCTAAATATTCTACACACTTAGATTTACTATCATATATCTCGCAGCATATTGAAATATTTGAAGTACATTGTTAGAATGAAACCGTACAGTTAAGTTCAAGCAGAATATATCTTTTTTTTCTACTGCATTCATATTTTGTACTTTTTATTTATTTTAGTATTTAAAAAATACATAAGATGTATCCCACAAGCGAAATGCCAAATGATTTGTATGACTATAGTATTTTAGATTTAACTAAAATTTTTACAATGTTTTAACAAAATAATCTTATTAAATCAACGCCACGTTTATGATTATCATTAAACTGAACCTGACATTGTATAAGAGTACAGAGAATGCCTCATGATATAAAACTACTGTTTAAACTACATTATTTATAAAAAATTACAATGTCTTATAATCCTTGACATATTAAATTCTTTATGTGAACTTCTTGTCTAAGAAGCTATTATTTTAATCGCCTCCCGCGCTGATTCCTGCAATTGATTTATTATTCGAAATAAACATCTTGTATAGCTGCCAACTTGTACGGATTTTTGCTACCACAAAAATTTAATAGAAAATTTTCCCTAATTCAATCGCCGAATTGCAGTGAATTTTGATAATTAAATAAGGCAGAAATTTCTGTTAAATTTTAGTGGTAGGAAAAATCCGTACAAGTTGGCAGCTATGATCTTGTTGTTTCAATAACGTAATGTCAACAACAACATTATATAAAATGTTTCTCTACCTGAGAGTTTTTTCGAATGGCGTAAAAAATGTTTACATTACTTGCACTAGACGTATCAATGAGAATGTTTCTGATGATGTAGAGTAATCAGAGAATCGGAAACATTCTGAAAGAGAAGGTTTCGGCTTACAATATTTAGTTAGTTGCTTTCCGATAACTAAAAGTAATACTGAGAAAACAACAAAAACTGGGATCAGTGAAATACAGTTGAAAAAGCAGAGAAAAACTGGCGATAAAAGGCAATTAAAATAATAAAACTTCCTATAAATCACCATAAATTAAAAAATCACTTATGTTATATCGCCACATATTTATGTAATTACGTATATTTCACGTATGCACGTATGTAATATTTATCCTCCTGAGACCCCGCGTCCATTTTATTAGACATTTATATATTTTTTTTAATATAAAATACTTAATTTCAGTTAGAACTTGTAAGTACTTACTGTCCATTATACCACATTGTCTAGTGCTGCTATCTGCATGACGAAATAATACGAAAATTTCAGCTAAACTTGAATTTTAATCATTTGAAAGTGGCAGCGAACAAGAGAAAGACTCATGAAGGTAAGCAGATAGTTCTAACGCAAATTTTATATATTTTTTAAAAGTATGTAGGTATTAATGCTACACACATCTCATTTTAAATGTTGTATCAATGAAATGATATCCCAGTTTAAGTAATTTAATTTACATTTTAGAGAATAAAGAATTTTTTTTATGTCCATTCAATTGGACGTGAGTCTTCATCAGTTGTTTTTATTCAAATTAGACTCATTCACGTATGTAATTTTTATAAATCACGTTTTTACATCGAATGATGGCGGACTGTTATATTTTAAAGCTGCAAACGCATCATGTGTGTTTTTCGATTTTATGATGATTTATACAATGTTTTATTATTTTAATTGTATTTTATTGCCAGTTTTTCCGGTGCTGTTTCAACTGAGATAATCGCGGAATCAATCTTTTAATATTCATCTTTTAATATTCAAAATCTCATTAAAAGTGGGAAAATCACTGAATCAGCTTATATTTCAGTAACCAATATTTTATGAACTAATGGGTGAATTTAAAAAAAAAAAAAGAAATCGCTATTAAAACATCAAATTAAATTATAATAATTAAGTTTTTAATTATTAATAATGATAATTTTAATATTTGCATGATTCTATTCTAAACTAAACTGATGAAACTGTTGTGTGAAGATGATGGGAACCCCTTATGCCTTTCAGCTAACTAACCATGAAAGAAAAATTAAAGATAAAAATGAGAAGTAGATTATCACATTGCCGACGGGCAATTTTTAACAAATCTGAATTTTAAAACATTAGAAGTTCCTTCCTGTATTGAAAGTCATTTGTAAATTTGTGTTCTAGATAGGTTTCACAAGATTATGCATCGGTAAATATCTTATAATTTACTTATTTAATATGAAATATCTTAAAATCTAAATAAATATATGGATAACATGATATAAATGCAATTTCTGTAAGGTAGAAGTCACACATTTAGTCAATGATGTTTTTTGAACGAAAACGAAAATTCTAGTTTCCCGTCCTGAATGTGTTAATTTAATTATGGTCGTTGTAGAGCAGGAAGATTTGAAGTAACTATGATTGACATTAACTATGAGTGACATTAAATACCAAGAACTGAGTGTGAGATAGGTATTACTATGAACTTCACAAAATTGAAACATACACGTAGTGCTTTGACAGTACGATTCAACGTTGCAGAAAGAAAATATGACTAGGAATAGTGTAGATTACACTGTAAACTTGCCAAAGAATGGTATAATAACACTGTAATATAATCATGTACAAAGAATCTTTATTTGAAGTAAGGAAGTTAACACCTTAGCACAATGCCAAAACGCTCAGTCGAAGATTTAACTATAAAGTTTAAAAATGGACACTGAATAATTATGAATATGACAGGTTTAACCAATGAAATTTGTAAATTATGGATTTCTAGTATAAATTCAAGAAAGGGTGAGCTGGACAAAATCCACTGGAGCTTTCTTCTACCAACACATTTATATATTCTATACTTAAAAAATAATTATTATATTTAAAAAAATAATTATTATATTTTTTAAAAATAATGTTTATATTCAACAAAAATGTCAAAAGCAAATTTCAGGAGATTCAGGCACACTTTAGAGGGGCGGGAATTAAGACCCAAATTTAAAGGACATCAGAAAATGTGTCTCGTTCACGCACAAATATTTGAATTAGGACAACAAGGTTACACACAAAAC
This sequence comes from Maratus speciosus, assembly GCA_963932465.1. NCBI lineage: Eukaryota > Metazoa > Arthropoda > Arachnida > Araneae > Salticidae > Maratus > Maratus speciosus. Next base: position 534,797,866 of record OZ010786.1, on the reverse strand, counting down.
TCAAAAATCTATTTTAACTTAGCTACCTTCATAAGAAAGTAGCCCTTATGCTGTAAAGGTATCAACGTGTTTATTTAAAATGTAAATATCTGTATTAATTTACGATTGCATTTTGCATATCATTATAAAAAACATGTAATACAAAAAAAAAACAGTTTTCTGCTGGGGAATTTCTTTAACTGTTAATATTTTTTTTCTAAGCAAAGTTTTATTTTATTAAAATATAAATATTGTGTTCTTATATAGGGGAGACTAGGACGGCTGACCATTGGGGAAGCTTGACCCACCTTTCAGTTTTCATATTTAAAAGAATTTAACAGTTTTGCCAATAAGTGGTAACCAAAATTACGGAAATGCTAAAACAATAGTCTTTGTTTCATGCGAATAATTGAAACAGGTACGGAAAAATTAACTGTGAAGAATTTTCGTCTTAAAAAGTGCATTTTCGGAAACATTTTGTAAGATCTTCTCACATAAAATATATCATATAAATTTAAGAAATCAGGTTTTTATGTAACGCAGACATATTGATCTTTAATTCCATGCATATGATTGTGCACTATATTACGCTAAATATTACAATGTGCTATACTTTACAAAGTTTTATGTGGGAAGTATTGACACAATCAATGTGAGAGAGGGTTGACCAGATGGTCAAAGATCCCTTAATTTAGTGCTTTTGTAAATCATTTTATTATAAACTGTAAATAATGAATGGTTAATGGTTATGTTTCGAAAATAATGAAAATTCTGTTGAGGTACAGAAAAGTAGGGTAAGGTAAGGTAGAGGAATGGAAAATCTTTAAAATTGACTAATGTAAGAAGTGAAAAACATTTAATAAAATATAAATTGGAAAGTTGATAGGAACTTTTATCCCATTTAAATAGTACTCGTAGTTAGTTGATAAATAGAATGGAAAAGACTAGAAAGAATGAAAGCAGCGGAATTAAGAAACGTGTGCCATGCCTCTGCAAAAGAACATAACGTTGATCAAAACAGTTTAGGAAGGTAAGAAGCAAACTTTTATCTAGATGAGCAGAGGGAGATGAAGCAAAACTATGTAGCAACTAATGTTGCCAGGTCGAGTGTCACATTTAAAATGCAATTTTTATGCCTTGGATTCCACTTAAGCAGGATTGTTTATCCATCTAATTTTCCGAAATAAATTTTAATAGTAACTAAGCCGTGTAGCGTAAAGTTATTCCACATTTTTTTTTAAACTAATTTTATTTTCCAATATTTCAATATAAAATAAAGTGGATCAAGCCTCCCATATATGGGGAGCATTGACCCATTATTTTCTCAGGATTAAAATCAAACATTTTTCATGTTTCTAATACATTACACTTACAGGGTGTCCATAATTAAACGACCCTACTTTAAAGTTGTCTACAGACAAAACTTTTGTTCATAAAGTTGTGATATTTTGTGATAAACATAATAAAAGGATGGGAATTTGTTTAAGCTAAATAAAATGTAAATAAAAGTAGTTCAAAATTTCGCCAGCTGAGGGCGTTTTTTAATAAATTATACACTTAGCATTACGATAGTTTAGACATTTTATTTATTAACTTAACCTTACGCTAAAGACAGCATTCAAAACATTTTAAAGGCATTTCCCTGAACATGCTATCTTACGATTCCAGATGGTATCTGAAAATGATGAAAGTCATGCAGAACATGTTTGGCTATAACAAAATTTGTTAAACTATCGTAAATGTATGCTAAATGTGTAAAAAGGGTATCCTATTTTTTTTTTTTTTTCGCTCAAATATATTCCCATACTTTTATTATGTCCTCCAAAAGATTTCACAACAATCTGAACAATGATTTCGTCTGTAGACAACTTTAAAATACGGGATATTAATTATGAACATCCTGTAATAAAATTTCTAAACTATCTTAATGCTAACTGTGTAATTTATTAAAAATCGTCCTCTGGTGGCGAAATTTTAAACTATATATATATATATATATATATATATATATATATTTGGTTTAAACAAATTCCCACCCCTTTATTATGCCTTTCCCAAAATTTCACAACTTTATGAACAATAGTTTTGTCTGTAGTCAGCTTTAAAATAGGGTCGATTAATTATGGACACCCTGTATATCGCAATTTTATTTTAATAACTGATTGTATAACGAATAAAAGGATATATGAAACTTTATTCTAGATTCAATATCTAAAAAATAAAAAAATCATTCTGCAAAAAACGAGCTAACACTCCTCAGTCTCCAGTAGTATATTATAAGACATACACATTAGTTCGATTTTAAAGTTATCCTACAGGAGGAAAGTGAGAAAAAAGACCAATTTAATTATAAGACTAAAAAGTTATTTATCGTTCTTCAAAATCCGAAATCTGAATTTTTAAACATTCATTTTGTATTTATAATAGTTTAATTATCCGAAGAAATTTTCTCCATTCCATCATAGTCCTTAATTGTATGTGCTAACTAAAATAAAATTTCAGCACAGCAACTAATTTAGTATGAGACAAACAAAGTGCATGTTATCTGCACGAAAGCAGCAGGTGTTTTTTTGTAGAAGGAATTTTCTAAAAGTTAAAAAGTGAAAAATCTTGCAGTCTCATAAAAGAAAATCTACTTCCTTATTCTTTTACTGCTGTAAAGAGATGGAACTAAGACAAGTAATTTAAATTTTCATAAATATTTCTGACATGTTAATAAGCTGTCAGGAACATAATATTTTAATATTTAATAAAATGTTAAACGTCTTACAACATATTTTCCGAAATACATTAAAAAAAAAAATAAAAAAAAAATAAATAGTCATTATTTTTTTTATTTTAACATATTTAAATAATTTAATGTTTCCTCATATGTTTAAAAAATACGTATAATAAAAAGTTATTTCGTATCTGTTAGGAATCTTAATCAAGCAATGTATTGAAAAATTTACCACTAGTAAGGATATACATTATCTTCATAGTAGTTTTTTTTAATAATTCATTCCCTTTGATTTGTCGCTGTACCTCTATGTGATTTATACATATAAAAAAAGCTTCATTGTGTATTTTTTCGAATTTACATATAAAAATGCTAATTACTTTAGATCATACAAATTTCATATTTTGATTATTTTCATACATTTTATTAATTGGTTTCATATTGTGATTGCACATGAAAGCAAATGTAAAAATAATAAATTGTAACAGGTTTTTTTGTGTGGCTATGGTCAAGTATATACATACATACATATATATATATATATATATATATATATATATATATATATACATACATATATATATATATATATATATATATATATATATATATATATATATATATATATATATATATATATATATATATATATATATATATATATATATGTATATATATATATATATATATATATATATATATATATATATATATATATATATATATATATATATAAATCGCTTTTTTAAAGAGAAGGAACAAAAAGTCTAACTCTTTATGAAATATCTTAACTTTAATTATTAATTTACTTATACACTTAACTTTACTTAATAAAATAAAACTTAAAAACAAACAATCTAACGTTTTATAAATATTTCTGACATGAAATGACAATTTTAAAACATTTAATAAATGGATAAAAGAAAAATCCAGTCCCATAACATATTTAATGGGACACCATTTAAAATTATTTAAAAGTTATACATTTATTTTCAAACAATAACTTTAAATTATCAACATCTCTAAATTATAATATGTTTTGGCTTATTTTTGTAAAATTTATTTGAATAAAAGCACTTTATTTTACATATAATATAAAAATTATGCTAAAAATTTATTGAAACATTTACCAGTAGTAATAACATAAATTATCTCCATAGTGTTTTGAAAAGTAATGCATTCTCTTTTATCTGTAGCTTATTTCAATATGACTTTCAGTTTTAAAATGTAGTATATTTCGATTATAAATATAAAAAAAATCTTTGTGTATCTTTTCGAAATTGCATATAAAAATGCTGTTTACTTTAGAACACAATATTTTCATACTTTGACTATTTTCATAAATTTTCTAAATATATTTCCATATTGCTATTGCATATCAAAAACAAATGTAAAAACAATAAATTATATGAGGTTTCAGCGTGACTATAGACTGAAAAACGAAAATTTTGTTTTAATGAATGATGTATAAGGAAGTAGTAAATTTTATAAAACTGCAACAGAAAACAATGATTTTCTGAACAAAAGTATTTTATTAATCGGAATCTGATTTGATTACGAGATGTTTTATTCGCAAATTACTTTTGACAAACCCTTCATGGCATCTACGGTACTCATTTAGTGCAAACAGGGAGTTTCGTTTTTATTCACACCTTGATATCTATTTTGATATTGCCTGTTCACGTTATTTTTCGATTGGCAATATTTATATTTTTGCTTTATTGTATTATATAAATTTAAATAAAAACTTGAGAAGTAGATTTTCTTTTACGAGAATGAAAATATTTGGCTTCTGAATTAACAACAAATTGACAATGATGATTTTAACTATCAGTCAGGGTTGCCATGCTACAGGGAATTTCCAGACCAGTAAATTCTTCGGCACCAGTACTTTCTTACAGAGAATCTCACTTTAAATCAGGCGAAATTTCGTGCGGTTAATCTAGATATATTTTTCTACAAAAAATACTGATATTTTGACTGAAAAATTCCCTGAAGCTTGGCAACCCTGTCAGTGTATTGACAATGATCTCAATTAATTTTATGTAGAATTTCAAAATAAATGTAAAGTTACATTAAAATTAGATAGACGCACAATTTCATTTATACATTTATAATAATCGCTGGTTGATCAAAGTTAATAAAAGACATTTTTCTTTGAATTACCTTTTACGTTATTCTTAATTTCGGTAAAACAAGTATCGGGTGTGGTGGTGTGTGTGTGTGGGGGGGGGGGGGGGGGTGAAATCAGCGTATCGCAGAATTTGCGACTATTACGACAAACCCTATTTTCTTCAAGATGAAATCAAATATAAAACTAACTCTAAATGCACGATACATATTTCTGGGAAAATATGCATAGATTTTGTTGTTGTTGTTGTTTCTATGTTTTTTTAGAAAAAAAGGAAAAAAAAAAGTTTATAAACATGGTCTACAAATCTGGCATTTTGCTGTTGTGACTTCTGGTACTTCTTGTAAAATTTCAAATATTATTAATATGTTCATTTAACAGGCTACACTAATCACTTAAAAAGACCGTGATGATAATGTTAATCCTATGGGGAAGTTATTTTCAACTATCTCGCTTGATTTTTGATATTTTTGATTTTTTTTTTTTTTTTTTTTTTTTTTTTGCATAGGATAGCTGAGGACGATCTACCGCCGGGCTAGTTTGCATGTATAATTTTTCACATTTGAATGGCTAAAACAAATCAAAGTGACTTTAAATATGTACAGATATAAAGTTTGTTTCAAAATGACCTACAATGAACACAATTAAATTTGTACGTCTAGAGAAAAAAATAATTTTTTTTAAACAACTCTAAATATCGATGTTTTTTTTTCATGTAAAAGTAGTGAATTATGAATATCTTACTGGAAAACATAATAATACGCCATTGTGTGCTTCTATGCGTTTAATACATACAGTGAACATTTTGTAAAATTCTAGGCAATCATTCTTAAAAAATCTTACCCGCAATGATCAAAATAGTTGTTTTAAGAAAATTGACCTTAAAGTTTAAATTACCCATTGATCGCATAGCAAATTTTCAAAGTGTTTTTGACATAACTTATCTTTTAATTAAAACTTTTGAATGAGATTTGTTTTTAAATTTTGCTATAAAATCATATTTAATTAAAAGCTATTCTATTTTTTAAAAATCTGTTTTTGGATACATTAAAAGGTATCTGTCAGTGTAACTATAGTTACACTGACGTCTATAGACGTCGCATATATATATGAATACCATTATATTTATATGCGAATCCATATTAATACAGTTTTAGGGAAGCAAAAAAAAGGCCGAATTCGGGATTAATTAGGGGAAAGCTGGAAATTGTTTTAATCAATTTTGTTTAGGTCTAGGATGAATATACTATGTTTTCCCCCTTGTACTAGGTTATCGTTAAGAAATATGTATAGATTTATAGTCCAAAAACATGTTTTTTTTTCTTAAAATACCATAACAATATCTCAAAAAAAAAAAAAACTAACTCTATCACGAAAACTACCAATACAAATGTTGCAGAGAATAAAATTCAGAATAAAATGACTACAGACATTTAATAATTTTGTTGAACATAAAGTTCACAATTCTATTTCAACTTTTACCCTAAATCGCTAATCAAGAACTTGAAGCCAAAACAGACACGATTATCAATCTACCGTGCTTCTAATTTTTATGTACGTGAATTTTTTTCTTTAATTTATTGAAGCATTTACGATGTTTTAGGAATTACTTTAGCTCATTATTTTGGATATTTTGAGAATTAAGGTTTAACCTCTTGATTACGTGCCCAGTGGTAGGGGATCAAAAAAAGACCGAATACGAAGGTAATTTGGGGAAAGCTAAAAATTGTTTAAATCCATTCGACATAGGTCGTAAAAAAAAAAAAAAAAAAAAAAAAAAAAAAAAAACATAAAACATGTATATAATAATTGGAAGCTGTGTGGACTGATAACTTGATCTCTCCTGTCTTCAAACTTTTGATTAGCGATTAAGGCAAAATTTTGAAATAGAATTACTACTTAATTATGAACAAAAAATATTAATGTGGCTACTCATTTTATTCAGAATTTTATGCTCTACAACATTTGCATTGGCATTTTTTGGCAGAGTTAGCTGTTTTAAGATATTTTTAAGTTAACTTGGTCCCACCTGGCTTCGAACTCTTGATTAGCAATTAAGCCAAAATTTTGAAATAGAATTACGACCTTAATTATGATAAAAAAAATATTAATGTGGTTATTTATTTTATAGAGAATGTTAAAGTCAACAACAGCTGTACTGAGAATTTCTTTGACCGAGTTAGCCCTTTTGCGATATTGTAATGTTAACTTGGTGTCTCCTGGCTTCAAGTTCTTGATTAGTGATTAAGGCAAAATTTTGAAATAGAATAGCGACCTTAATTATGAACAAAAATATTAATGTGATTATTAATTTTATAGGGAGAGTTTTAATCTATACATCATCTGTACTGGCAATTTTTTGATAGAGTTTGCTGTTTTGAGATATTGTTAAGGTAAATTGGTATCTCATGGCTTCAAATTCTTGATTAGCAATTAATTTAAAATTTTGAAATGGAATTGCGACCTTAATGTTGAACAAAAATATTAATGTGGGTATTCATTGTATTCAGAACTTTATATTCTATAACACTTGTATTGGCAATGCTTTTGATGGAGTTAGATGTTTTGAGATATTGTTATGTTAACTTGGTCTCTCCTGGCTTCAAGCTCTTTATTAGCGATTAAGGGAAATTTTTGAAATAGAATTGCAACCTTAATGTTCGACAAAAATATCAACGTGGGTGCTCATTTTATACAGAATTTTAAGCTCTGCAACATTTGTATTGACAAGGTTTTTGATAGAGTTAGCTGTTTTGTTATATTGTTAAGGTAACTTTAAAAAAAAAGTGTTTTTCGAAAATAAATATGTGCATATTTCCTAATATTCACCCAGTACGAGGAATAAAAAGTAGTACATTCATTTTCGACCTAAAATGAAGGGATTAAAATAATTTATAGTTTCCCCCTAATTAATTCTGAGTCCAACCACTTTACAACCGGGCTAAACCTGTGAAGTAGAATTGTGACTATAATGTTCAACAGAAATATTAATTGTATAGGTACTCATTTTACTCACAAGGAGACGGCAAGAGTGTGGGATATTCAAATCAAAGTAGGATTATGTGTGTAATCAGTACTGAGTATGAGAACTCGTATGATCAAGTCGTAGCACGCAATACTTAGTAATTATTGAGGAAAAAAATAAACTTTTTTTGTGTTCACACACACAAAACACACCCTTTCAGTGACAGGAGAACTCTGTTCGTAAAATGGTGAAATAATTGATTAAGACCAGAATTTTGAACGAATTTCTTAGAAAATAGAAACTCGCTATTTTGTCTTTCATTGCAAAAGCAAAGTTTTATGAAAATATTCTTGATGTCATTTGTCAATTTTGGAGTTAAGATTAGTTGGTTATACCGTGTAGCCAGTGCCCTTTAAAGGGTTAAGGGGAGACATGAGTGACATTTTTTTAATGATATTTTTTGTCAATTTTTTCTTAAAAAATGTATGTCCACTTTTGTTTCTGGCCATTAGGAATAATTGTAACAATTCAAGGGGAGACAAGAATGGGGAGCCACGGCTATTCACATTAAGGAAGACACGACTGAGACGACACGCCCACTGACATGAATTTTACTCTAATATTTTATACTCATTTTATTATATGTAACAAACTTCTATTCAAGAGTTTGTATATAATATTGTTCATGTGTTTGATAAAACTGTGGAAGAACTTCACACATGTTAGAACTGTCTAAATAACTACAAGAGAATTAATCATAACAAATCATCATATAGTAATATATTTTTTCTCAATGGCTACTGGCTAGTGATCACTACTATTTGGTCATCTGAGTTCTCTTACTGAGTATTAGTTACACATAAAATTTGTCTTGATTTGAATACGTCACACCCTTGCCGTCTCCTCGTCACAATTTTAAGCTCTACAACATTTGTATTGACATTTTGTTTTGATAGCGTTAGTTGTTTTGCGATATTGCTATGGTATTTAAAAAAACGAGTTTTTTGACTATAAATCTATACGTATTTCCTAACGGTCCCCAGTACGGGTGGGAAAACAGAGCATATTCATTTTAGTCCTAAACTGAATGGATTAAAACAATTTCCAGCTTTCAGCTAATTAATTCCGAATTCACCCATCTAAACTCTGGGCTGTATCTATGCTTTACATTTCTGCTCCTCATCGTAATATCTTTAGATTTCACACAGTGATGAGTCACGAAATTTTAATTAGAAAATATTCATTATTGTTAAAGTTTAGAATAAATTTTGAATTTCACATTCAGATTCTGCTCTCTGAATGTCTGAGTAAAATGATTGATTGCGATTTTGAAAACGTATACAACAATGTCTTTACTAATCTTTCAAGTTTCAAAGATAAATATTAAATCACGAAAAATAAATGTAGCATATAATTGCTCTTTTTAAAATTAAACATAATTATTAAAAGCAAGACACATTAAAATACTTAGAATATTTTCGCATTATTTTCATCGTGATTTTTAATTCCAAACGTTTCATACGCTAATTTTTATAATCATGTAATAAGTGTTTCATATTTTAAAAAACGTAAATTACAATTTTAACTTTTTTCAAACATTTAAATATACAAATAACTGATATTTTATGCATCTATAGTTTCTAAAATATGTAATAACGTAGATTTTTGTTAGAAAATAATGGTTTTTACACACGTAGATGTCGACGCACAAATTGATTTTTTTTTTCACGATATGAAAAATTGCAAATTAATGCAAATTTTTTATGTTTGAGATTTGTGCCATGCAGTTTAAGCTTAGTATCACGTACCTTATTTAAATTTCTTATTCTGGTCACGGAGATTCTGCTTGTTCTCCAACTTTAAGTGTAACTGCTGAGTAAATATATTTTACATCTTTAGACAAAAATGTTTACTGAAAATCTCATTTGCAACTCAATTTTAAGCAAAATACAGTAAACTCAAATGTTATATTGGAGATAGACATTTACCTTATTTAATTTTTTTTATATTTTACGGATCTTTCGAGCTCAAATCTGGATTTTAAAAACTAATTCCAGATAATAGTCTGTATATATTCTTATAGAGTACAATCCATGTTCTCAAAACATATTCCTTTTTTTTTTCTTGTTAAAAATATACATTTATGTCACATATGAAGAAAGTGATTTCACCTACGAGGTGTCTTGAAGTCACTATAATGATTTTTTAAATTTTAAAATTGCTTCTTTTACAAATTTCCTTTTTACCAGATTTTTGTAAATTTATATTATAAGATTTTCCCTCATATATACTTGCCAACTTTCCCTTAAACTTCCCTAAAATGTGACATAATTTATCCCAGGTTAAACACGTTTCGAACCAGAAATTTACAAATAAAAAAAAAAAAAAAAAAAAAAAAAAAAAAAGAAATTAATTCAAATAGATTTCATAGAGAAACATGATTTTAAATGCATAATGATACATCAAATAAATTTTCTGGTTAGTAACGCGTATAACCTGAGTTAACTCATATTTTACGGAAGTTTAGTTGAATGTTGGCAAGTATGCTCATATAACTACACATTCTTTCATCCGGTTTTGCAACGACTATTCGTACCATAAATACTGAAAATAATCTGTAAATACCCTGGTTATCAAAAATTAAGGAAAAGTCACAAAATGCTAATTTTCAAATTCGCGAACACTCAAAAGGAAATAATATAGTTCGAGTAATTACAATCTCTACAACACAGCTAGTCCATATAACATCTCATTCATGACACACATGGTCACAAGTCTCACAGTCACTACGGTGAAGCAAAAAAATAGGAAATTCCATACATCTCCTTATGAGTCTCAAATGATCACTATATGTGACTCCACTGAGACGTCACTGTGACTGCTGCTTTGTGACGAGTCACCATGTGACTTTACAATGTAGTTACATTGTGACTCTCATGTGACTGTCATTTGTAGACTCAATTTCAAAGTCATCGTGCACGCTGCATTGTGATAAGTTACTAAATAATGTCACATTAAAGTCACATGATGACTTTCAGGTGACAGATAGACTACTGTGAAGTCACCATTGTGCTCTTTTGGGAAAAGTCTCACACATTTTCACATTTTCACTTTCATAAATAGATCCTTGTTAGATTTGGATGTATACCTACAAACAGTATGCTCTGTTTTGCACGATTTCTCTGCGATAGCTCTAGCTCAAGAACGAATATACACTGGGCTCCAAAAGTTACGGTACAGGGACTGGATGTTTTTGATTGTACACGGTTTGTCGAATATCTACCAACATTATTGGCGAATTGTACTTCTGGAATGTAAAGAACATGTTTGATTTCATATTTCTCGGTGAAGATTTATCTGGTGTATAATTAGGGTGCTAATAATAAATTTAATAATAAAATAATATTGGCGATCACCTATGTATCAGAAAAGTCTGGTAATGGTTTGTCACTGTGATAAATGACTATTTGGATCCTGTTCAACGTTTGTGTGGATTTTTTTGTTGTTGTTGTTGTTTTTATAGCATACAAGGTTTTCAACCAAATTTAACACAACTCTCCAAAAACCTGACAAAGAACAGTAGCAACAGTATACTGCAATTAAAGCATGAATATATTGAATATTTGATGAGATATGGGCACTTGTATGAAATACTTTTTAACTGCGCATGAGTGAAACTTTTCAAAATTTTTATTTCATAATTTGGTAGCCAGGTATTTTGGGTAACTTCTGTAAAACATCCAGTGAAATATTGTGAAAACTCAGAAAGATATAGTGAGTTGATTGATAAGTGTTGGAAAAACCCTTATAATAAAGATATTTTTAGAGAGCAACTCACTATATCGTTATATACTCACCCTATCTTTGTGAAATTTCTCGATATTTGACCGGACATTTTAGATAAGTTGCCCTAAATAGCTGACTACCAAATTATGAAATAAAAATACTGAAATCTTCCACACATGTGCAGTTAAAAATTATTTCATACAAGTGCCCATATCTCAGCAAATATTCAATATATTCATGTTTTAATTGAAGTGTACTGTTGCTACTGTTCTTTGTCAGGTTTTCGGGAAGTTGTGTTAAATTTGGTTGAAAACTTTGTATGCTATAAACAAAAAACTTTTCAAATTTTCACAAAAACGTTAACATCTTTAAGCATCATGAAATAATGCATCACGGAATACAAGTTTTGATAATTATTAAATAACATACATACAGAATCACAGTATTATATTCGAATTTTGAGCTTCAAAAATAACAGACAACATTTCATTGGCCAAATTTGGTAATGGGGGGGGGGGGACCAACATTTAACTACAACTATAGTGTAAGTGATTTTTAATAACATATTATCAATTCACTCACAGGATATTGTGCCTTGTAACCTGCTGTTTGTCTTCCTACTGTTATACAGTTTCGTCCTAAATTGTACGTTGAGAAGAAATGAATTACAGAGCGTTTCTTATTTATTATCACGCATTACTAAAAACATATCACTTTTATCTAGCCAAACACCAAGCACGTAAACAACCAAAACAGATAACAAAAAATAGCTATTAATATAAAAAAAATGAATTAATTATTAAAACAGCAAATGAAAATATGTGTCAAAACTGACTGCATAAAATTATACAACGTTGTGTAAATCCTAAATAATACTGCATAATTGTATTGAAATATTTTATAAGTTTTAGCATAAAAGAATAGCCACAACGTACAAGTTTCAGCAATTAATCAGAAATTTATAATAAATACTATAAATCAATAATATATGTTTTATGTAAGTGGTTTCCATTTTTTATTTTTCAAATAAAGCGTTCGTTATCATTAAATCGACGAATCTAAAAATTGAAACTGACTTAATTTCTGGCATATTCAAGTCCGAATATTGAAACCATTTTTTCTCTTTTTTTCTAGTCACAAATATCCGTCGCATCAGAAAATAATGCATTACGGAATACTTGTTTTATTGAAAATTTATTTTATGGTCTTTTGATCGCCGGATATTTTTGTCGGATTTTGTTCAATATCATGAGTTTATGTTGACTTATTTTCTCAGGCAGATTTTAAATCGATTTCGTTAAAACTGACACTTGAAGCTGCTTACATTTTCTGAAATATATTTTGTCTTGATTTTTGCAAAGTAATCATTCTGTTTAGCGATTAATTATTTAATAATTTAAAAGTTATTATGAAGTGACAAAATTTTAATTAACATATTTTATAACAAAAATATGCTTTTCTAAAATACATAACACAAATGGTGTTATGTGTTTGCTTTGCATATTTCATTAATGAATGGTTTATTCATTAAAAAAAATATATCAAAGAAATTTAGTTATGGCTTTTTATGCTTTGTATTTTTTCTTTGTATTTCTCTTATTTTGTATAATTATTTTTTTTAATCGACTTCACTAATACTGACATCTGAATATGATTATATTTTCTTAAATATATGCTTTGTCTATTTATTACAAAAATATTCTTTTCAGCAATTATTCCTTCAAGCATTTTCATTTTATAATTGATTAACACATATTTAATGTATAAATTTTTTAACACAATTATGTTTTTCTAACAGACATAACACAAATTCTTTAATATATCACTCAACCATAAGAAAAGTGACACATTCCGGCAAAAGTAACTGTCACAGGAGAGGCAAAACAAGTTCGCTTGTTTTTACAGCAACTTGAAATTATAGCACTTAGTTCTGTATACTACAGTAGAAAAGTGCGTAAAAGCTTGAGGGGTCTCAGGACTCTTAAAGTTTCAAAATTTTCGAAATTTAATTTTTTTTTAATATTAAACTCCTATCTCTTCTAAAAAAATTTTTCTATAATTGTTTGCTACAAATTCAAGTTAGAATAGAAGTTATGGCTTTTAGAATTATTCCCGCTCAATAGCTGAAGCAGTGTTTCCGAAACTTTGAAATCATTTTTGTTCCAAATGACGCCGGGGCGCTATTTGAGGGGGGCTGGGTGCGATACGTCCAAATATAAGACGCTAGGCATAAATGGGTTAATCAAGTTATATTCTAATTATTCATTAACAATAGAAAAAAACAAATAAATAAATTAATCTTATTAATGTGAACCTTATTAATTTGCAGGAATTATCACAGCATCGATAAAATTACCCTCTACATTATAAATATATCAACACACAGTAGAATCAACTTCATCACCAATTACCCGCATTTAAAATCACTTCCAATTAAAGTCCCAATGGCAAGGTAGGTAGAACACCAGTACATTTGTAAACTCTAGGTGTTGAATTTTGTCCGTCTTGGAGGACAAAAAGCGTCGTAATTCTCCGATACTAATAAATACCGGTTCTTCGGAAATCCTCCATAGATGGCGCCACCAGCGTCTTTTTTGCCCTTAGATGCACAATTCAGTTTACACTTTTTATGAACGGTTTAGTTTGTAATTTTTTATGCTTGCGTAATGAGAGGTTTCAAATACGCTTAGATTTTGTGCAATCTTTTTTCTTTTGCACACTTTTTTTTTTGAAGAATTTCACTAACTTGTAAAAATTGCTAACTTTTCGCTATCCTTTTTTTTTTTTTTTTTTAATGAGTTTACAACATGGAGTTTATAATGTACATAGAAATGTACGGCGTGCCGCTGAAACTGTGGACAAAATGATGTAAAGAAGGTCTATTCAGAATGATGCTTATATGCTTGTGTGAGCATATAAGCTTCCGATTAACTGTTCCGGTTAAGTGCAAAATAGACTTATGTAGCGAAGGGCAAAAATGTGGGAATTCACAATTTAAAGCGGATATCCCGGAATATAGCTCCGAAAATATCACTGACATGTGGAATTTTTAGAGCAGATGCTCTGTGCGGAATTAGCCAATTGTTTTCTGTTTCACTTGGTAGATAATCGATTTCAAAGTAGAATCAGCATTTCTATTTAGTTACAAGTGAATTAACAAATACATACTCATAGTTTATACTCGATGATCAGAAAAATGTTTACAAAATGACTTGACAAATCAGGCATACAACAAGGATGAAAAATTACATGGCAACATAGGTTTGTGAACCTATGTCCCTATGTGATTTTTTTTTATCCTTGCTGTATACCTGTATGCCATTTCATTTTGTAAACTTCTTTGAATCACACTGTATATACAAGCAAAATGCGTCTGCTTTGCTTCTCACAAATTACTTATTTTGTATTGCGATTTAAGGATTTTTAAATTTTAGTCAACGAAACAAATTTTTTAATTAAAGATATACATAAAAATTTTAGTACATAATCATTTACCTTATTAGTGCCGTTAGATTCAGTGCATTAAAAATACATTTCTTTAGGCGGAAAATTTTTGTTTTATTATTTTTTGAACAATGTTGGATGATTGAAAATTAATGACATTTTTATTATGAAGACAGCTAAACGCTGTCGAAATGGTTTAGCTACTGAAATTTTACAGAATAAAGATTTAGATTGATTCCTATTAGTGCTGATTATCTGTCCACCAGAAAATTAAAATTGTGAAAGTGCATCCATAGTTGAAGTAGTTATTTGCTCCATACTTATCTTACAATTTTGACATTAATTATCGCTAACAATAATTGACATTTTTCTAATGCATGACATTCTAATGCATTTGTTATTATCTTATATACATATTTTAAAAATCGCATCAGTGAACAGTGAAGAGGCTTGAATGAACAACTTTATGTCTGTGTTGCTTAGTTGTGTGTTTAAAAAGTCATTGTTTGTATCATTACTATTGAAGTATCTTTATGATTTTTTACATTAAAATTTTAAGATTTAATTATAAAAATAATCTGAAAAAATGGTTAATATTTCTTTAAAATATACACATAATAATGAATTTATGATTATACGCTAAAATAAATATTTTCAATGCGTTTTGCATATTGTTTGTACAAAATTGCAATTAATAATAGATTTCAATCTGCACCATGTACTTAACTTTCGAAATTATATGATTAAAATTGTTAAATATAAGGTTATTAGCAAAACTCCATAGGTTTATAATCAAGGTTATGTTTAATGTTACCCTGTTTGTACCAAAGTATTGTCCGTACTGGTAAACAAATATCAATGAAAATTCTAAAATACGTTACACAGACCATGGGTAAAAGAAATCTGCAATAAAAAATAGCAGTTCAAATTCCGACCATGAGGAGAGATGGCGAAGACCAAAAAATTCCAAAACTGGAAACAGAAAATTGCATTGATTCATAGCATATGTTGTCCACTTGCGTCAAGTACATGTTAAAAGAGGGTTGTATCGTAATCCACAGTAGCGTGATGTATTTCTCGATCAATTGCAGCAACATTACTATTAATGATTGCTTGCAATTCAGGCAGAGTCCGTGTGCTTCCCCCATAGACACGAACATTCAGAAATCCATACAACCAAAAGTCACAGTTCAAGTCCGGAGAACGAGGAGGCCATATATTCGGAAAACTTCTAGAAATTACCCGATCATCACGAAGCAGTGCCACCACTGTTCGGGCTATGGGAGGTGGTACACCATCTTGCATAATAAATTACTGCTCTACTGATAAAACAACTTCACCAGTAACGCTCGTTCTTTCATCTCTAACTGTATGGTGCAGAATGGCTTTACTTCAGCAACTACTGGCTATGTAATCCGCTCCAAATTAGCATAACGCCATTTCTTGTAGATGAAAACCACAATCTATCGTTCGAAAGTTGAATTACTATTTTACATTGCAGATTTCTTTTTCCCCATGGTCCAAATAAAGTATTTCCCAAGTTTCATCGAATTATGTCAACCAGAACGTACTCCACGTATGTCGAAACAGGTAATTTTAATTATAACCACCCTTTACAACCGTGAATAATAAGCTAAAATTTTGAATTGTGCAAAAAAGTAATAATGTGTACAGAATTCATATTATAAAGGAGAAGAATCATTTTGATTGTTTTCTTTGTATAGTTTGAAAATTAACTTAAATATAACAAATATGATAACATTTTTGGATAATCGATTTAACTGTGTACAATTTTTTATAAGTATACAGGAATCACCCCGACTTATGTATTATTCGACTTACATAAATTCGCAGTTACATCATAAATCTCGAAAATTACATTTGTGAACATACTAGCGCGTTTCAAAAGCAGTTGCATATTTTGATATTTATTTTATAAATAAATTATATAGATATAAACCACAACCATAATATCGTTTATATATTAGATACAGCTATATTTTTATTGGTATACACAATCAGATCTATAACAAAACAGCATAATCGTTAGTGTTAGTTATTCATAGGAGTCATCTAATTCATAAATAAATACAGTTTGTGCTTATCAATCATTATTTTATTTTGTGAGTGAAAATTCATTTGCCTTGCCATCAGAAATCATTCAGAATAAGTTAAATTAGTCCACTTTAATCATTTCTTATTTATATAGTCGATTGGTGTGGATTCAAAATTGTTATAAATCAATTCATCAAAGTTAGATTTATAAATCTTGTATTCCACAAGATATTTGAAACGTGTTCTTTAAGGGTTTTTTAAATATTTATTCATATTTTATAGTTTATATACGAGTAAATACTGTCGCACGATGCTTTATTTATAAAATAATACTCTGTAAATAATAATATATATATATATAGTTAAAAAATTCCAATAGTTATTTCAAGCATTACCACAAACTGTAAACCCTAATTGAAGCACAAAATTAACTTAACCAAACCAAATAAGAACTATAATTTAACTTAATAAACAAACTTAAAGAAACACAACATAACCAACTTTAACTTAAACAAAACAACCATAAGAAACAAGGCAAATAACTAATTAAACATGGAGACAGGTTTGCGTGGCTTATGACATGCTAATACAGGGTTCAAACTGTTTTTAAGCATGCAACATTCCCCAGATTTATTATATATATATATATATATATATATATATATATATAACAGCTTATAAATTCGACTTACATAAAATTCAAGTTGCGTAAAACTTTATAGAGCGCATTACTCACGCATGTCGGGGGATGCCAGTAAATATATATAACAAAAATTGCCATTTTAACTCGGCGTAACGGGGCACATAGCAGAATTTAACAAGCATTTTAGAAGTGGACTTTCAATTTGTAACGCCACATGATATACAGTTGCATGTACTATGCTATTAGAGAAAATTTTCTGGTATCTGAGGACATGTCATATGATTGGACAAACATTCACAACTTTGAAGCTCGATGATTATTCCAGATCCACAAGTAACTAGAATAAAGTATATTTTGCTGACGTAGAGCTTTTATATTATTTAAAGAACATATACATAAAATGTAATGTTATTTTGTAGAAAAATATATTTTACATTTTTTTTCTATTTCATTAATTAAACTTGTGTTATATTGTACTTAAAATTTTTGGTAAAATACAAAAAGAAAATTATCCATGATTTCGACTACATGAAAACTTTACAAAATATGCTTTGTAATCGTATGCGACTCTTCATAAATCCGGATGCGGCGTGTTATTTCATAAAATTTAGATATTTTTTAATTACGTTTTAAAAAGTAATTATGTAAAATGTCATATTTAATTGCTCATTTACTATTTCACATCAACGAAATTTCTGAAATATATATGTAAAGATTAAAATAATTATATAACATTTCTAATTATCTTTTCGTTTCCGGAAAGTGTACCGTTTGATATATCTTTTTATAAAAATATTAAATAAAATAAATATAAATATAAATAATTTAAGAATGTAAACTTGAATGCCTTGAATGAATTAACTTGAATGACTTAGTCTTATCTGAAGAAGTTGCAAAAGTATATTTTTTATTTTAAAAGAAGCTAATTTATTACTAATAATAATAAGAAGAGAGGAAAAAATAATTGAAAATGTTTCTTTTTTTAAGATAATGAGATAAAAAAAAAAGATTATTGGAAGACGTCTGAAAAATTGTCTTGTTTTATAATGGTTATATAATCTCTTTTATCTATTTCAGAGACACCTAGTAATCGTTATATAATGACACAGTTAATTTTAAAAGAGTGTTAAGATTTTCTTTATTTTTATAATTAATTTTCTATGTTTTTTATGATATAAAAGGAATGATTTTATACTGTGTATTTAGTAAAAATGTTATTGTTTGATCTTTTAAATATTAACATATTTTAGTTTATTGGATGAGAGAATTTTCAGGATTAAAAAGATAGGTGATATTCAATTTCAGGATTAGAAAGAAATGGGACACTTAATAATATAATAGTATTAATTAAATAAAATGCATGTGGATATTTAATTGGTTTAGAATAAGATCTCTACGTGCTAGAAATACGGCGAATATCTATCTAACTATTCCTTGAGTAGAATCTTTGTGGAACATTTTATTATTCTTCCCAGGTTTAGAGATTTTTAAGTAATGTAAGTATCAAGTTCAAGTTCTGACCAGGCAGGGATGCCTACCTAAATGCTTGAGCACAGCAAGCCCTGCCTCGCTAATTATGTTTACTAATACTCCCATTTACTCAAAGATTTGAAAAATATATCACAGTATTAATTTCAGATAGCAACCCAGTTGCCTTTGCGTGCTACTATACAATACGAGGTATGAATTATATAAGAACTAAGAAAAGAAACTAAATAAAACGCTAGTTATTAGAAAATTGCACATTCCACACATAATATGAATTTTTACAACACTACCTCTAACAGGAAATATTTACATAATAGCTACTGGTTATGAATATTTTAAAGCACATAAAACCATTAACTATAAAACATAGAATATTTACAAAACAGCGTAGGGTTATAATAAATTATGCAATAAAAACTTAGGAAAAAAGAGACATAAATGCTAATTATTAAAAGATTACGTGCTAGACATAGACAAGATATAACAATTATCGTAATTAAAGTATTAATATGGATATTAACAATAGCAAAATTTTTATCTTAACCGTGTATAGTGGCAGGGCGACTATGTACAGTCGTGGGAAAAAAAAAGTAAACACCCCCTACTAACTCCTCACCAAATCCTCGTAGAAGAAAGTTACTGGTACGGAACGATTGGAAATAAAGTTTACTTTCAAATGATGTATATAAAATCTTCTTAGGGGGTCATCTACATATTAAAATGAATCCAAACTTCATTTTTTTCAATGGCAATACCCAATTTTAACGAGATATTTTAAATCTTCAGTTCAAACTATGTCTGGCCAGTAAATTTCAAGTCATTTGAATGATAAGTTTTTGAATTATAAACATTCAAAATTTAGTGCTTCTAATGTTAAATTACATTTTCATATTTTTATTTATTTATATCTCCCGAAATTATGCTCCTAATGTGCTAATTTTTTCTTGTAGTAATAATACTAATATACCCAAACATAAATAAGCTGAATTTGTAATTTTTATAATTTTATGATATGAATTATAAATTATGATATTAATATTCGAAAAAATTATGAATTGCAACCTACAATTTTTTCGATGGAATTAGATTTATTAAGTCCTGCTTTATGGAAATTCAAAAATTTCACATTTTTCTTCCAAGTAGTTTTCAAATTATGCTTAAAAAACGGCAAAATGATGGTTTAAGTGGCTGTCTATGATGGAAGTGAGTAGACATTTTGAAATTTATTCTGCCGTACTGAAATCTAACACGCTTCATTGACTCCTTGAGTGGCGCTTAAGGTGCCTTGATCAAGGATGGGGCTCTCTCGGTTAGCAATCATGTACGGAACTTCAATTTGGATATAGCCCTTAAAATACGCTCGTTTTAAAATAATTAATTTCTCGGAAACTTATGGTACGAATTGCATAAAAATTCGTTTTTAGGCTAATTGAAGGATGTAGAGTTCATTTATGCTGTCAGAATTGGGTACTGCTATCGAAAAAAACAAAGTTATGGTTCGTTTTAATATGTAGATGTCCCCCTAAGCAAATTTTATATACATCATTTACAAGTAGACTTTATTTCCAATCGTTCGGTACCAGTAACTTTCTTCTACGATAATTTGTTGAGGAGTTAGTAGGGGGTGTTTACTTTTTTTTTCCACGACTGTACATAATGTCAGTGGTAATAATGTTTTTTATGTCAAAGCGATAAGATCAATGGCTTGGAACAATATTTAAAAAATATATGTACCATATTCTGCAAGATCGAACGGTGGCACGTTATTTTGAAATATGTGTTGACTGTGTTCTATTAGTTATAACAAAGTCATATGATTACAAGGTTTTTAAAATGATGGTTTTCAGATGATAAATGTGGTAAGTGACACATTCATAACTTTTAGAAAATGAGCTAACGTTATTTACTGTACTGTAAATATTTATGAGTGTTGTGGTTTTAGAGTTCCCAAAACACGCTCCGACTAGCAACAGGATACGGCCAGCAGTTCCCATGAGAAACTTGCAACCTCAGAAACGCTGATGTAATTAAACTGCTGATGCGTATTTTTGATTCCTCTGAGCTCGGGAACAATTAACAGCCCAAGCCCAGATTTCATTTCGAAGTGGCTGAGATTGGACGTATATATCTCTAGACGAGGAAAGAAGTCGCTACGAAACTGGACAAAAGTCCGATATGAATTCTCAGATGCTGTGGGCAGATGCCGCAAAAACCCCTACCCTCCCGTACTCTGTAAATATTGTATTAACTTAATGTGTAAATTATAATCCAGATCCATTAAACTCCTTTTATTCAATAATTATGGCCTTATTCTTCTATCATATTTATGTCTTATTCATTGCATGTATTTTACGTTGAAAAGATGCTGAAAGTAGCATGCAGTGTGTTTTAGGACGCTTTGTTCTTCCTACTGGAACTCAAGCTCCTTCATATTGGGAAGTAGCGTGGTCACAATTTCGTCCCCCCTGCAGCTCTTATTTTCGTCCTGGGACGAAATTAGGAATGCTTTTTCATGGCATTTTTTAAATTTTTTTCCCTCATGTTTGGATGGCTAATGTTTGGTTAGGTTATTCTTTCACTGATAATTTGTACATTTCTTTGTGCCTTACTTTAATATAAATTAAATTACTTACACATTTAGAAATAAATTTTGATTTAGTTATTAGTTAAGCGCCGGCGTAATGTTTTTTTTTTTTTTTTTTTTTTTTTTTTTTTGGGGGGGGGGGGGCGAAATTGGGGTCATTTTTTTTACTTTTGCATTTTTTAGATACATTTGAAACGAAATTTCGCCTTGTTAAAAATTTTTTGTACGATATTTGCCTATCTTTTTATGTGCGTGAGTAGTTAATCTATCTAAAATCCAAATTGGGTAGCTTTACACTGAAAATTACAACTTCCAAGGGCATAAAAGTGACTGTGGGACTATAATAGGGCTTCTTATCCTGCTTAGTCGCGTTTTATTACTTTCATCTAACTTCAAGAGAAAAAATTATTGTTTTAGACATTCGGCTTTCGGTGGATTTACACGTTTTAGGGGCTAGGAATCCCGAAAAACATGTTTTTACAAAATGTCTGTCTGTCCGTCTGTCCGCGTGTCGCCATTGCACATTGAAATGTGCATGAATTTATGGATAGAATCGAATCAATTTTTTTGTTTATGTTCTGAGCTATACCCAGCAGGTACTGCCCGAATTTGGAAAAAAAATCTGCCGGAGGGAGGCGCTGTAATAGCGACGTCTGATCCAATTTCAGTATTTTGCCGTCGGAAAGTGTACGAAATTATGAATAGAATTGAGCCATTTTTTTTTTGCATATGTTTTTGGCTATGGCCAACATTCCAACTTGAATTTGGAATTATTCCGCCGTAAGGGAACGCTGCAATAGCGATTTTTGTATAATATTACCGATTTATCATTGTTTTCTTGTCCATCGGTGGCACGTGCGTAGAACCCGCGTCCTGATAATCTGTCTATTCGCAAACAGCTTAGGTTTAACACCATAACGAAAATCTATTGATTTTTATAACTATCTTGATCGAGATTAACTCGGTTTTACTCCGATTATTTGACTGAATCAATTATTTAAAATGCAAGTCAAATTTGGTATAGTATTGAAATAATAATATTCCTTTATAAACATCTGTAACTACTTTTTGAAATATTAAGATGTATGAGATAGAAGAAAATTTTGGTACTGGCAAATCGAACTAATTTTTGATTTATATGAAGAATACTCTCTCAGTGGTGTACTTAAAGGTCTTGTATTAAAATATCTTACGTAAGAAATGACACACAATGAATGCTGTTGATATCGATTGTCTATAGAGTGAGCTCGCCCCAAGGCGGAATACGTTCTACGACGGAAATGTTTCTCCGTCCTCATTGATTTCAGTTTAGACAAGGTTTACTGTACTATTTTACTGTAATAAATTGTGTGCTGAGTTGATCAATGTTTCATTATAGATAATATACAAGTAGAAAATGGCGAATCCTGTTTCTAAAATCTGCAGCTTTAATTGAGCGAAAGCTCAAAGTATTGGAAAGAAATTTCACACTTTTATGGCTACAACTAATCGTCTAAAAAAGATATTCAGGTATTCCAAGATTTTTCACGTTATATCACAATTGATAAAAAATACTGGAAGAGCATATTTTAAAGAATTCACGATTAGTTTTAAATCATATTAAATAGTCATCACTGAATGGTTTACGCTGGTGTTGTTCAATGTAAATGGGTACAAGAATTAAAAACTTTGCTAATTGTATTTTTACACATTTAATTTTTTTACAGATTATTTGCAGGAAACATTTGGTTAATACATGAAAATCACTTGTTCCTCTCAGGGAACCCACGCATACAATTAAAATTTCAGCAACTATTTTCTTCGATTAAGAAGCCATAATAAAAATTAGTATGTTTTCATGCTCGTAAACAATAATTTTCTTTTTAAAATTAAAACAACATTTCTTCTATTTTTCTATGACCAACAGAATAAGTGCAGTCTACTTACTGCGTTCAAATTTTACATTACTACAATAAAATTAAAAGAACAAGAAAAGTGTTTTTCATATCAATTCTCTAATCAGATCACATGATCAATGACACAATTTCAGTCTGGCTGAGAGAGGCCCGCTCAAGGGATTTCTGAAATATTCCACATCATCAAAGCGTTTAAAAAAATTGTATGGTGTACTCAAAAATTACACCGCTCTGTAAATGTCTCAAAAATCACACCGAGATAAATATTCCTCGTTAAATATCTAAGATAACATCACTAGATGATAAAATATAATGGAACATAAATTTTTACGAGTTTTAACTGAAATTAAACTATTTATATGAAAAATAGAAATGTCCAATAAGATGAAAGTGACCGACGGCGTCTCAAGAGGTTGGAGAAAACATGGCACACTCAGCAAACGTAAGATATTGTTATTGTAACGTTTATTATTGTTAAGGCACTATTATACTTTGGCATATTTTTCTGTATGTAGTGTACTAGGTAGAAAGAAAAAATGAAAATCATGCATGTAAAAAGTCTATACTTGGAAAAGTTGCCTAATGCAAAGCCTATTTATAATACTAAATCTCAGCTAAGCCAAATGAAATTTTTCGCTGCCAAAATAACTTTAATATTCGATAGTTTGGCATAATTTATAATAGTTTGGCATTACTTACAGGGTGGTCATAAAAAAAACGTCGCCGATATATGGACCTCTAGCGGCTGGTCCACCCAACCGACCGAGATGAAATTTCAGGTATAGTTATTTAAAGATATGACCTCGGGATTCGGTGAACGGCAGCAAAGTGACGCTCACGGTTTCGGTTATAGGTACAGAAATTCGAAATTTTCGAATGGCAACGCCCATTTTGCCCCCATTGCGCAAAATGCTCAGCGCATGTGAAAACTCTAAATAGCGTTGGAACGGTATATGTGTCTTTGGCTAATTGAATAATCCGGCTCTTTGCAAAGAGCCGAGCTAATTGGAGAATCCATCTCCCTTTTTCCAATTAGCCTGATATTTTTCAGGCTTATTGCAAAGAGACTAGAAAGCGATAGGCTAATTGAAAAATGACCACTTATTATCCAATGAGGGTGATATTTTTAGCTCACAGGCTATCAAAGCCTGAGAGCTTATGTGCCCTCCGATTCTGTATGTACGCATGTACGTACGTACTTACGTATGTACGTAACGCGATAACTCTTGATAGATATGTCGTAGGCTAATTGAGAAATCCGGCTCTTTGCAAACAGCCTAGGCTCTTTGCAAAGAGCCGGGCTGATTGGAGAATCCATCTATCTTTTAGGTAGCTTTCTTTAAAAAAAGCTACCTATTGCAGCCGTTCGGAGGAAAGCGATTTCAAAAAATTTTGGTATATTTTCATCGATCATGACCCCCAGACCCCGAAACCACCCTCCGTTCAAAATTGATATATATGTATATATATATATATATATATATATCAATATATATATATATATCTGACATATGTCACACTGTAACTCTCGTATTTATGCACCGATTTGGATGTAATTCGGTGTGTACATAGTACATATAAATGTCTCGACCGAGTTCGTTGCCCAGCTTCATCCGCCATTTTGTTTCAAAATGGCGGCCATTTAAAAATTTTTAAAAAATTTAAAATTTTAAATGTGGTACCAAAAAATTCAAAATGGAAAAATATTTTTTTCTTATGTATTTGACCTTTATACAAAGACTCCGTATCAGTTTTTGTTTCGTCTATATCTTAAAAAATGGCTGAGTTATAGCATTTTGAATTTCTAGCGAAGTTGACATTTTGAAACGTCCTGAATTTTGTCACGCGATAAAAGGCGTATTTATGAACCGATTTGGATGTAACTTCGTTTATACATAGTACAGACCAATGTCTCAACCGAGTTCGTTGGCCAGTTCATCCGCCATTTTGTTTCAAAATCGCGGCCATTTAAAATTTTAAGAAAAGTTTAAATTTGAAATGTAGTACCAAAAAACTGAAAATGGAAAAAAAATTTCTTCTTATGTGTTTGACCTTGATAAAAAGATTCCGGAGCAGTTTTTGTTTTGTCTATATCTTAAAAAATGGCTGAGTTATAGCATTTTGAATTTCTAGCGTGGCTGACATTTTGAAACACCCTGATTTTTGCCACGTGATAACAGACGTATTTATGAACCGATTTGGATGTACCTTGGTGTGTACATAGTACATACAAATAAATCAACCGAGTTCGTTGGCCAGCTTCATCCGCCATCTTGTTTCAAATTGGCGGCCATTTAAAAAAAATTAAAAAAATTTAAATTTAAAATGAGATACCAAAAAACTGGAAAATGAAAAATATTTTTTTTGTATGTGTTTGACCTTAATACAAAGATTTCGGAACAGGTTTTGTTTCGTCTATATCTAAAAAAATGGCTGAGTTATAACATTTTGAATTTCTATTGTGGCTGACATTTTAAAACGACCTGATTTTTGTCACGCGATAACAGGCGTATTTATGAACCGATTTGAATGTAATTTGGTCTGTACATAGTACATACCAATGTCTAGACCGAGTTCGTTGGCCAGCTTCATTCACCATCTTGTTTCAAAAGGGTTGCCATTAAAAAAAAATGTAATTTAAAATTTAAAATGAGGTATTAAAAAATTGGAAAATGAAAAAGATTTTCTTTATGTGTTTGGCCTTGATACAAAGATTCTGGAGCAGTTTTTGTTTCTGAAAATTTGTTCTTTTGTTTATATCATAAAAAGTTGTTGAATTATAGCACTTTGAATTTCTATCATGGATAACACTTTGAAACGATCTTGTATTTGTCACGCGATACCACACGTATTTGCCTATTTCGATGGAAGAAGGCATGTGGATAGTATACATCAATATCTCGACCAAGTTCGCTGGCTAGCTTCATCAGCCATCTTGTTTCAAAATGGCGGTCATTAAATTAAAAAAAATATATATTTAAAGTGAGGTGCAAAAAAATTAGAAATTGAAAAAGGTTTCTTTCTTAAGTATTTGACCTTGATAAAGGGCCCAAACTAAGGGGGGCAGAGGGGGCATGTGCCCCGGGCGCAAGAGCCAAGGGGCGCCAAATGAAAGATTATACCTTTGGAATCTATCATTTTCTTCTGATGGACTGATGGCTTTTATTATTATGAAACGGCCATTATAAATGAAGTGTTAGGTGAAGATGAAAGAGCAGCCGTAAAAAGTTTGAACTCTGATTTTCTGGTCAGAATGGGAAAAAAAAATGGCCATAATTTTTTTAATTAAAAAAAAATTATGGCTATTTTTTCCCCATTCTGACCAGAAAATCAGAGTTCAAACTTTTTACGACTGCTCTTTCATCTTCACCTTACACTTCATTTATAATGGCTGTTTCATAATAATGAAAATTATCAGTCCATCAGAAGAAAATAACTATGTTAAAGCGGAAATTCGGTTAAGCGGGACTCGGATAATCGGAACTATACAGTATAAGCAAACACTGTAAATAGCCGGTAATACATGCAAATTCTTTTATGTAAACGAACTATAATTGCAACAAACGTCACATTCAATTTACGTAGTTCAGTATTACATATTTTATGATCACATATTTTAAATTTTAAAATAAGTCGGCCATTAGAAAAATAGTAAAATTCTCTTTGTAAATATACTTTGAGGAAGAAAGGGGGGGGGGGCAAAATTCATGTTTGCCCCGGGCGCAAAAAAGGCTAGTTTCGGCCCTGCCTTGATATAAGGATTCAGGAGGTTTTTAGTTTGTCTTTATCTTAAAAAGTGGCTCAGATATAGCAGTTTAAATTTCTAACGTGGGTGACATTTTGAAAAATCTGATTTTTTGCCTGCGACAGCACTCGTATATATCAACCGATTCCGGTGTGAGTGAGCATGTTCACAGCAATTACTAAGGTCTCGACCAAGTTCACTGGTTAGCCTCATTCACCATCTTGTCTTAAAATGGCAGGCACTTTAAGATATCGCCGAATTTGGCAACCAAATGTAAGTAACTTTAAATAAAAGCAGCTTGGATAAAGCTGACTAATTTCGCGAAATTCTCATTCATAATGATTTAGTATTGATAAAAATTAGTATTGAATCTCCTACATTCGGTTTCCACTTAATTGAGCTTCGGGTGTTTGAATAATATAAGTTGGCTTTTTTAAAATAAGGAATATGAAAGCTACCTCTTCCTCCCGGCACTGGCCGGAAGGACTTTTTCCAATTAGCCTGATATTTTTCAGGCTTATTGCAAAGAGCCTAGAAAGCGTTAGGCTAATTGAAAAATGACCACTTATTATCCGATTAGGGTGATATTTATAGCTCACAGGCTATCAAAGCCTGAGAACTTATATGCCCGCCGATTCTATATGTACGTGTGTACGTAAGTACGTACGCATGTGCGTAACACGATAACTCTTGATAGAAATATCCGATTTGCTTCAATTTTATTTTCTGGGTTCATTCTGATAAGGTGCTTCCCTGATTAGATTTTGGGATTCATTGGTTAAGGATAAAGGTGTAAAAGGGGGCTAGTTCCCCCCTTAATTTATATAAATGAGTTTTTCATGCAGAAATATTCGATTTGCTCCAAATTTGGTATACCGGTTTATTAAGATAAGGAGTTGCCTCGATTTGATTTAGAGGTTCATTAGTTACATATAAACGGAGGAAAGGGGGGCTATCCCCCCATAATTTTGATAAATGTGTTTTTCATGCAGAAAACTGCGATTTGCAATAAATTTGGTATACCGATTAATTATGTTAAGCAGCTTTCCTGATTACATTTGGACGATCATTATTATGTGTAAATGGGGGAAAGGGGGCAATTGCCTCTCCCCTAAATTTAGATAAATGCGTTTTTCATGTAGAATTATTCGATTAGCTCAAATTTGGTATACTGGTTTATTATGTTAAGGAGATGGCTTGATTATATTAAGACGTTCAATAGTTAAGTATAAAGGGAGGAAAGGGGGCTACCCCCCCCCTTAATTTAGATAAATGGGTTTTTCATGCAGAGTTATTCGATTTGCTCCAAATTTCGTATACCGGATTATTATGTTAAGGAGCTTCCCTGATTAGATTTGGAGGTTCATTAGTTAAGTATAAAGGGAGGAAAGGGGTGCTAGATCCCCCCCCTTAATTTAGATAAAGGAGTTTTTCATGCAGATTTATTCGATTTGCTCCAAATTTCGTATACCGGTTTATTATGTTAAGGAGCTGCCTTGATTAGATTGGAGATTTATTGGTTAAGTATAAAGGAGGGACAAAGGCTAGTGTCCCCTTAATTTGATAAATGGGTATTTCATACAGAATTATTCGATTTGCTTCAAATTTGATATACCAGTTTATTACGATATGGCTTCCTTCATTTGATTTGGAGGTTCATTGGTTAAGTATAAAAGGGGGGAAAGGGGGGCAATTGCCCCTCCCCTTAATTTAGAAAAATGGGTTTCATGCAGATTTATCTGATTTAGTTTAATTTTTTTTTCAACCGGATCCGATCTTGAAGGTTCCATTTGAAGTCAACCCGAAAACCGATCACAACCACGTTTCGGATTGAGTTCAATTAGAACTTTCAGGTTCGGAACGGGTTGCCGGTGGACGGAGATTTGTTTGTCTGGCTTGCATCAGGATATAGTTCTTTGGAATATTTTTGTCGGTTAAGATTTGGTTCAGGACGGGTTTCAGGTTGACTTCGAATGGAATTTTCAGGTTCTGGTAGCGTTGTGCGTCCACGGAAACTAATTTGTCTTGTTCGGATCCGGTTATGGAACTTTGGAATATTTTTGTCGGTTATCAGATTTGGTTCGGGATTTCGGGTTTTTTCAAATGGAACTTTCAGATTCGGATCGGGTTGCATGTAGACTCAAATTATTTTGTCTTGCTCGGATCGGAGTACGGTATGTTGTAATTTATTTTTCGGATTTGGGTAGGGTTATGCGTTAATAAACCTAATAAAAAGAAATTTGCCCAGTTAAACTGATGGTATTGAGCTCACAGGCTATTCACACTAATTGTACTAGCTTCTTTTATTTCAAAGAATAATGCCCCTCGAAAAATAAATGAAGGTATTAGTCCCCGTTTCCCCCCCTTTCTACTTAACCAAAGAACCTCCAAATCTAATCAGGGAAGCTACTTAACATAATAAAGTGGTATACCAAATTTGAAGCAAATCAGATAATTCTGCATGAAAAACCATTTCACTAAATTAAGGGGGTTATTAGCTCCCCCATTTCTCCCTTTATGCTGAACCAATGAACTTTCAAATCTAATCAGAAAAGCTCCTTATTAGAATGAACCTAGAAAAAAACTTAAACTAAATTAGATAATTCTGCATGAAAACACCTTTATCTAAATTAAGGGGGAGGGCAATTGCCTCCCTTTCCCCCTTTTATACTTTACCAATGAACCTCCAAATCAAATGAAGGAAGTCATATCGTAATAAACCGGTATATCAAATTTGAAGCAAATCGAATAATTCTGTATGAAAAAGCCATTTATCTAAATTAAGGGGATACTAGCCCCTGTCCCTCCTTTATACTTAACCAATAAATCTCCAAATCAAATCAAGGCAGCTCCTTAACATAATAAACCGCTATACGAAATTTGGAGCAAATCGAATAACTCTGCATGAAAAACCCATTTATCTAAATGAAGGGGGGGTTAGCCCCCCTTTCCTCCCTTTATACTTAACTATTGAACGTCCTAATCTAATCAGGGAAGCTCCTTAACATAATAAACAGGTATACCAAATTTGGAGCAAATCGAATAATTTTGCATTAAAAACCCATTTACCGAAATTAAGGGGAGGTAGCTCCCCTTTCCTCCCTTTATACTTAACTAATGAACCTCCAAATCTAATCAAGCCTTCTCCTTAACATAATAAACCAGTATACCAAATTTGAGCTAATCGAATAATGCTACAGGAAAAACGCTTTTATCTAAATTAAGGGGAGAGGCAATTGACCCCCTTTCCCCCCTTTATACATAATAATGATCTTCCAAATGTAATCAGGGAAGCTGCTTAACATAATTAACCGGTATACACTTTCCTCCCTTTATTTGTAACTAATGAACCTCCAATTCTAATCAAGGCAGCTCCTTAACTTAATAAACCAGTATACCAAATTTGGAGCAAATCGAATAATTCATCATGAAAAACCGATTTATCTAAATTAAGGGGGGTACCCCCCCCCCTTTATACTTAAATAATGAGCTTCCAAATCTAATCAGGGAAGCGCCTGAACACAATAAACCGGTATACCAAATTTGGAGCAAATCGAATAACTCTGCATGAAAAACCCATTTATCTAAATGAAGGGGGGGTTAGCCCCCCTTTCCTCCCTTTATACTTAACTATTGAACGTCCTAATCTAATCAGGGAAGCTCCTTAACATAATAAACAGGTATACCAAATTTGGAGCAGTTCGAATAACTCTGCATGAAGAACCCATTTATCTAAATTAAGGGGAGGTAGCCCCCCTTTCCTCCCTTTATACTTAACTAATGAACCTCCAAATCTAATCAAGCCTTCTCCTTAACATAATAAACCATTATACCAAATTTGAGCTTATCGAATAATGCTACATGAAAAACGCATTTATCTAAATTAAGGGGAGAGGCAATTGGCCCCCTTTCCCCCTTTTATACATAATAATGATCTTCCAAATGTAATCAGGGAAGCTGCTTAACATAATTAACCGGTATACCAAATTTATAGCAAATCGCATATTTCTGCATGAAAAACACATTTATCTAAATTACGGGGGGGGGGATAGCCCCCTCCCTTTCCTCCCTTTATGTGTAACTAATGAACCTCCAAATCTAATCAAGGCAGCTCCTTAACTTAATAAACCAGTATACCAAATTTGGAGCAAATCGAGTAATTCATCATGAAAAACCGATTTATCTAAATTAAGGGGGGTAGCCCCCCCTTTATACTTAAATAATGAGCTTCCAAATCTAATCAGGGAAGCGCCTGAACACAATAAACCGGTATACCAAATTTGGAGCAAATCGAATATTTATGCATGAAAAACCCATTTATATAAATTAAGGGGGGGGGGAACTAGCCCCCATTTCCCCCTTTATCCTTAACCAATGAACCCCAAAAACCAATCAGGGAAGCACCTTATCATAACGAACCTAGAAAAGAAATTTGAAGCAAATCGGATTTTTCTATAAAGAGTTATCCTGTTACGTACATACGTACGTACGTACGTACACACGTACATACAGAATCGGCGGGCAGATAAGCTCTCATGCTTTGATAGCCTGTGAGCTAAAAATATCACCCTGATCGGATAATAAGTGGTCATTTTTCAATTAGCCTAACGCTTTCTAGGCTCTTTGCAATAAGCCTGAAAAATATAAGGCTAATTGGAAAAAGGGAGATGGATTCTCCAATTAGACCGGCGCTTTGCAAAGAGCCTAGGCTGTTTGCAAAGAGCCGGATTTCTCAATTAGCCTACGACAGATATATCCGATTTGCTTCAATTTTTTTTCTAGGTTCATTCTGATAAGGTGCTTCCCTGATTAGATTTGGGGTTCATTGTTTAAGGCTAAAGGGGAAAAAGGGGGCCTAGTCCCCCCTTAATTTATATAAATGGGTTTTTCATGCAGAAATATTCGATTTGCTCCAAATTTTGTATACCGGTGTATTGTGTTAAGAGCTTCCCTGATTAGATTTGGAAGCTGATTATTTAAGTATTAAGGGGGAAAAGGGGGGGCTACCCCTTAATTTAGATAAATCGGTTTTTCATGATGAATTATTCGATTTGCTCCAAATTTGGTATACCGGTTTATTAAGTTAAGGAGCTGCCTTGATTAGATTTGGAGTTTCATTAGTTACATATAAAGGGAGGAAAGAGGTATCCCCCCCGTAATTTAGATAAATGGGTTTTTCATGCAGAAATATGCGATTTGCAATAAATTTGGTATACCGGTTAATTATGTTAAGCAGCTTCCTGATTACATTTGGAAGATCATTATTATGTACAAAGAGGGGAAAGGGGGGCAATTGCCCCTCCCCTTAATTTAGATAAATGCGTTTTTCATGTAGAATTATCCGATTAGCTCAAATTTGGTATACTGGTTTATTATGTTAAGGAGTTAGCTTGATTAGATTTTGAGGTTCATTTATCCCCACCCCCCCTTAATTTAGATTAATTCGTTTTTAATGAAAAAATTTTCGATTTGCTCCAAATTTGGTATACCAGTTTATTATGTTAAGGAGCTTCCCTGATTAGATTTGGAGGTTCATTAGTTAAGTATAAAGGGAGGAAAGAGGGGCTAGACCCCACCCCCTTAATTTAGATAAATGGGTTTTTCATGCAGAGTTATTCGATCTGCTCCAAATTTCCTATACCGGTTTATTATGTTAAGGAGCTTCCCTGATTAGATTTGGAGGTTCATTAGTTAAGTATAAAGGGAGGAAAGGGGGGCTAGACACCTCCCCCCTTAATTTAGATAAATGGGTTTTTCATGCAGATTTATTCGATTTGCTCCAAATTTCGTATACCGGTTTATTATGTTAAGGAGCTGCTGGATTAGATTTGGAGATTTATTGGTTAAGTATAAAGGAGATACAGGGGCTAGTGTCCCCTTAATTTAGATAAATGGGTTTTTCATACAGAATTATTCGATTTGCTTCAAATTTGATATACCAGTTTATTACGATATGGCTTCCTTCATTTGATTTGGAGGTTCATTGGTTAAGTATAAAAGGGCGAAAGGGTAGCAATTGCCCCTCCCCTTAATTTAGATAAATGCGTTTTTCATGTAGAATTATCCGATTAGCTCAAATTTGGTATACTGGTTTATTATGTTAAGGAGTTAGCTTGATTAGATTTTGAGGTTCATTTATCCCCCACCCCCCCTTAATTTAGATTAATTCGTTTTTAATGAAAAAATTTTCGATTTGCTCCAAATTTGGTATACCAGTTTATTATGTTAAGGAGCTTCCCTGATTAGATTTGGAGGTTCATTAGTTAAGTATAAAGGGAGGAAAGAGGGGCTAGACCCCACCCCCTTAATTTAGATAAATGGGTTTTTCATGCAGAGTTATTCGATCTGCTCCAAATTTCCTATAGCGGTTTATTATGTTAAGGAGCTTCCCTGATTAGATTTGGAGGTTCATTAGTTAAGTATAAAGGGAGGAAAGGGGGGCTAGACACCTCCCCCCTTAATTTAGATAAATGGGTTTTTCATGCAGATTTATTCGATTTGCTCCAAATTTCGTATACCGGTTTATTATGTTAAGGAGCTGCTGGATTAGATTTGGAGATTTATTGGTTAAGTATAAAGGAGATACAGGGGCTAGTGTCCCCTTAATTTAGATAAATGGGTTTTTCATACAGAATTATTCGATTTGCTTCAAATTTGATATACCAGTTTATTACGATATGGCTTCCTTCATTTGATTTGGAGGTTCATTGGTTAAGTATAAAATGGCGAAAGGGTAGCAATTGCCCCTACCTTTAATTTAGAGAAATGGCTTTTAATGCAGAATTATCTAATTTAGTTTAATTTTTTTTCAACCGGATCCGAACTTGAAGGTTCCATTTGAAGTCAACCCGAAAACCGACCAGAACCAGGTTTCGGTTTCAGTTCAATTAGAACTTTCAGGTTCGGATCGGGTTGCCGGTGGACGGAGATTATTTTGTTTGGCTTGCATCGGGTTATAGCTCTTTGGAATATTTTTGTCTGTTAAGATTTGATTCGGGACGGGTTTCATGTTGACTTCGAATGGAATTTTTAAGTTTTGGTAGCGTTGCGTGTCCACGGAAACTAATTTGTCTTGTTCGGATCCGGTTATGGATCTTTAGAATATTTCTGTCGGTTATCAGATTTGGTTCGGCATTTCGGGCTTTTTCAAATGGAACTCTCAGGTACGAGTCGGGTTGCATGTAGACTGGAATTATTTTGTCTCGCTCGGATCGGGATACGGTCTGTTGTAAATTATTTTTCGGGTTTGGGTAGTGTTATGCGTTAATAAATCTAATAAAAAGGAAATCGCCCGGTTAAACTGATGGCATTGGGCTCACAGGCTATTCACACTAATTGTATATTATACTCTTCTTTCAAAGAATAATACACCTCGAAAAATAAATGAAGGGATTAGTCCCCGTTGCCCCCCTTTCTACTTAACCAAAGAACCCCCAAATCTAATCAGGGAAGCTACTTAACATAATAAACTGGTATACCAAATTTGAAGCAAATCAGATAATTCTGCACGAAAAAACCATTTCACTAAATTAAGGGGGGGGGGTATTAGCTCCCCCATTTCTCCCTTTATGCTAAACCAATGAACTTTCTAATCCGAAAAGCTCCTTATTAGAATAAACCTAGAAAAAAATTAAAGTAAATTAGATAATTCTGCATGAAAACCCATTTATCTAAATTAACGGGAGGGGCATTTTCCCCCCTTTCCCCCTTTTATACTTAACCAATGAACCTCCAAATCAAATGAAGGAAGCCATATTGTAATAAACTGGTGTATCAAATTTGATAAAAAATCGAATAATTCTGTATGAAAAGCCCGTTTATCTAAATTAAGGGGACACTAGCCCCTGTCCCTCCTTTATGCTTAATGAATAAATCTCTAAATCAAATCAAGGCAGCTCCTTAACATAATAAACCGGTATACGAAATTTGGAGCAGTTCGAATAACTCTGCATGAAGAACCCATTTATCTAAATAAAGGGAGGGGTCTAGCCCTCCTTTCCTCCCTTTATACTTAACTAATGAACCTCCAAATCTCATCAGCGAGGGAAGCTCCTTAACATGATAAACCGGTATACCAATTTTGGAGCAAATCGAATAATTTTGCATTAAAAACACATTTACCTAAATTAAAGGGAGGGGGGGTAGTCCCCCTCCCCTTTCCTCCCTTTATACTTAACCAATGAACCTCCAAATCTAATCAAGACATCTCCTTAACATAATAAACCAGTATACCAAATTTGAGCTAATCGAATAATTCTACATGAAAAACGCATTTATCTAAATTAAGGGGAGAGGCAAATGCCCTCCTTTTTCTCCTTTATACGTAATAATGATCTTCCAAATCTAATCAGGGAAGCTGCTTAACATAATTAACCGGTATACCAAATTTATAGCAAATCGCATATTTCTGCATGAAAAACCCATTTATCTAAATTACGGGGGGAGGATAGCCCCCCCCCCCTTTCCTCCCTTTATATGTAACTAATGAACCTCCAAATCTAATCAAGGCAGCTCTTTAACTTAATAAACCGGTATACCAAATTTTTAGCAAATCGAATAATTCATCATGAAAAACCGATTTATCTAAATTAAGGGGGGGTAGCCCCCTTTCCCCCCATTATACTTAAATAATGAGCTTCCATATCTAATCAGGGAAGCTCCTTAACACAATAAACCGGTATATCAAATTTGGAGCAAATCGAATATTTCTGCATGAAAAACCCATTTATATAAATTAAGGGGGGGGGGGGGGACTAGCCTCCATTTTCCCCCTTAACCCTTAACCAATGAACCCCAAAAACTAATCAGGGAAGCACCTTAACAGAATGAACCTAGAAAAAAAAATTTTGAAGCAAATAGGATATTTCTATCAAGAGTTATCGCGTTACGTACATACGTACGTACGTACTCACGTACATACAGAATCGGCGGGCACATAAGCTCTCAGGCTTTGATAGCATGTGAGCTAAAAATATCACCCTGATCGGATAATAAGTGTCCATTTTTCAATTAGCCTAACGCTTTCTAGGCTTTCTGCAATAAGCCTGAAAAATATCAGGCTAATAGGAAAAGGGGAGATGGATTCTCCAATTAGACCGGCTCTTTGCAAAGAGCCTAGGCTGTTTGCAAAGAGTCGGATTTCTCAATTAGCCTACGACATATGCATCACAAGAAATGGGCGCGTTATGCAGGCACAAAAAATGGCTCTGTGAGCGGCCTAAAAAAACACGATGGGGTTGCAGGGTGGAAATGTGCATATTAAAGACGCAAAACACCAATCACAGAACGCCATTCGACAGATATTATATGTAGAAAATGGAAGTGTTGGTTCTTCAGTCGGGAGGTCACACATGCCGATGAAATGAATCTGCCAGCGAGAGTTCGTGGTGAATTGGTAAAATTCTATTATAAAAATTGGATGAATGTCTCGGAAGTCTTCCGTGTTTACCATCAAAACCATCACCAAATACGTGGTCCATGTACCCCGTAACCTCTGCGCGATTTAGTAATTAAATTCTAAGAAACTGGCAGCGCCATTGATAGATCGCGTTCCGTGCGACCAACTGTTCTTAAGGACACTGTTAGGGAAGTGCATCACATAGTGATTTCAGGAGGCATGCAAACTGCAAGAGGTGCAGCTCGTGTATTGGATATACCGAAAACCACTGTTCTAAAGCCTAATGCGCTCTGTAATCCGCATGTTTCCATGCCGGTACCAGCGCGTCCAGATGATGGACGCGAAAGACCACCAATAATGTACGCAGTTTGCAAATGAATTTCTTATCCGATATGATGGCGACAACGACTGGACTCTTCATATATTATGGACGGACGAGGCACATTTCACCTTAATTGGCAACGTCAAAACTAAAATTCAGTGCACTGGGCAGAAACGAATCCGCATGCGGATGTGGCACCTCTATCTTTATACGACGCAAATGTTACTGTGTGGTGCGGCATTGCAGCACAATTGTTTTCGATTTTTATTTCTATGAGGAAGCGACACCAACGGGTTTTGTAGTGCGCTCTGTGACAGGCTCTCTCTATACAGCTATGCAACAAAATTGTTAAATCAGAATAGCTGCAGCGAAATGGGCTGAATATTCTTTGGATGCAAGTTGACGCATATGCACATATAGCGAAGTCTGTTAGCAGGGTCCTGGACCAGAATTTTGGCGAATGCGTCATCTCACGTCATTTTCCATTTCCGCAGCATCCGCGTTCTTCAAACCGCACTCCTGTGGAAATCTGCTACTGAGTATATCTCAAATCTATAGTGTACATGTGCAATCTGAAAGCTTCGCAGGATTTAAAAGACTCTATCAAATGGGAGATTGTAAACATCTCTCATGCTATGTTACGTTCGGCTGTATTGTCTACAGTCTCCCGCTTGCAGTACGCAATTATCTGTGATGACACCCATCTGGAAAATAAGAAATCCAAATAACAGTTTCCCTTTTTCCGATTTGTGTAGCAATTAGGGATTAGTGTATTGCCTTTGCCATATGCAGATTTACTTCGCCCGCCCCAATCGTGATTTTTTTTACTCGTTCACAGAGCTGCTTTTGTGCGTACATAACGCGTCCGTTTTTTGTGATGCACGTACCCTTCCAACGATCTTTAGGGTTTCCGCATGCACTGAACATTTTACGACGGAAAAAATGGACGTTGCCATTCGAAAATTTCGAGTTTTTGTACGTATAACCGAAGATGTGACCGCCACATTGATACCATTCACAGAATCTCGAGCTCATACCACTGAATAACTATATCTGAAATCTCATCTTGATCGGTTTAACGGACCAACCGCTAGAGATCCATTTATCGACAAAGTTTTTTTATGACCAACCTAATATTTACTCTGATGAACCCATTAGTCGTTTAAATTAAACTGTCAGAAAAATCAAAATTTTTGAAATTTAACGTTGGAAAACAAGGAACTCGTCAATGACTCGTCAATCGCGCAATTCGTCTGCGAATGCTTCGATATCTCTTAAAGCGTTTGCACGATGCTTTGTTATTTGCTGGTGCTAGTATGACTGCTTTAGTTGATTTTCTGTGTTATTAGTGCATCTAGAATTTATTTTACATTACGCTTCTCATGTATATTATTTCTTCTCTTATTTTCAAGTATATTCAACTTAGTTATCCTTTCGTAAGTAGGGTAATTAGAGTAAAAGCTGGGACGAGATTAGACGACTTGGGCCACTTTTTTTGTGCATGAAACTATGCAAAGATAAAGTAACGATTCAATGATAATTTACTATCGACATATACGGACTTTATAAGGTAATATTTAGATATATGAAAATAACTTTTATATGAAAATAAACAGGAATCTGGTTTTGGTGACATGTTAAAGCTAACATGGTTCATATTATCCGAACCCTTA
Source organism: Maratus speciosus (assembly GCA_963932465.1). NCBI lineage: Eukaryota > Metazoa > Arthropoda > Arachnida > Araneae > Salticidae > Maratus > Maratus speciosus. The sequence goes on along the minus strand of OZ010786.1, from coordinate 534,759,040 downwards.
TAAGGAAAAAATGATCATTGACTAGAGTAACATATAAACAAATGTTATATAAGAACAGAGATTACCATAAAAATATCGTATATTAAGAAATCCTTACAAATAGAAGTTAAAGTATATTCCTCGAAACATGTAATATGATTTAAAGAATCAGCAGAGAGAATTTTCACGATATGTCGCTGTGTAAATGCAAGGACATATTATTCTGCATTATCAAAATTAAAGTAACTGATGAGGAATGATTTTTTAACGAATCAAAAGACTAATCGCAGAATGGGAATTAGAAATATTGAGAATAAAGGAATCAAATTGCTTCAAAAATTATCCAATGCAATAAAAAGTCAGCAAAAAGAAATCAAAACATTCAAATATAAGCCAGTGAAAAAAAAAAACAGCCAATCGATTTTCTCTTTTTATTATGTGGCACATTTAGATTTATTGAAGTTCTGATAATACATACAAGACACTTAATATAAACAGTGTGAAACGAAAAATATATTTACAAGTCACAATTTTCTCTAAACTTCGCAAATGAGGATCTACACTCCTATAAGTAGCACATACTTCTGACAGGTGTTTCTGATATAGATCAACAACAATTCTTATAAATGCAGTTTTAGAGATATAAAAATAATTACCAAAGACGGTTATTAAGAGCGTAAAGTAAATTATTATAACATAACTAAAAAATTATAACATATTTTGAAATTCAGACAAAAAAGTGATATTTTTTGATTGGCTTGAATTTTTTTTATGTTGAAGTAGATCATATGTAATGGATTTTGTGCAATTTTGAAGCACTGAAAAAAATTTCCTGTTTCCTGTAGAAAATGTAAAAGTTCAAAATCATGAATCCCTTTTTTCATGAAAATTGAAATGCCAGTATGTTTGGATTGCTATATCTCTGGAAAGCAACAACATCCCGAAATTCTCTTGTCATAAACTGTTAGTATAACACTACATGCTTAGTAAAATTTACTTAGTTCTATGGGCATTGTTAATTTTCATTGTTATGTTGCCACAAAATTCAATGAAAATGTCATTTTTGTCCGTTTTCTGCACTTATTTTCTTAGTTAAGCAATAGTACATAAAGGTTTTCTTATAGAACATGCAAGTTTACGATTAGGAAGAGCTAAGTAATATAGAACTTTACCGATATATCGATGCTGTTAGCAAATATAATCTGTAAAATATTCAAAAGTTTCTGTAACTTTTGAATTAGTTCTATCTCAAAACAGCATCACAGTTAAATAAAACGAAATATATTATGTAGTAGTTGAACATATGTACAAAAACATGGAAACGAAAATAAGTGGGATCTCATGCTATTTTCAGCAAAAAAAAAATTGCAAGCTTTACAAAAAGGCAGTCTCAATATCAGGCTTTCTCCCTATCAGAAAAAGATTTATCCCGTTTCTCTTTCCCTTTCCTATGATTTCCCCTATGAGGAAAAGGAACATACCTTTTCTCTTTCTCCTTCTAGAGGAAAAGCCTGACCAATTCACTGCCTTCTTGTATTTTTTTTTTCTCCTGAAAACTGCATGAGACCCCACTTATTTTTCGTTTCCACGTTTTTGTACATATTTTCAACTACTACCTGATATATTGTGTTTTATTCAACTGTGCTGCTGTTTCGACCTAATTCAAAAGTTGCAGATTTTGAAGCTTTTGAATATTTCACAGATTATATCTGCTAACAGCATTGATATCCCGGTAAAATTCTGTATCAGTTAGATTCTCCTAATAGTAAGCTTTAATGTTCTATAAGAAAAATTTTGGGGTACTATTTCTTAACTAAGACAATAAGTGCAGAAAACGGACAAAAATGTCATTTTGAATTATTTTGAAGAAATTAAAATTTGAAATATTATTCAATTGTTTTTGTATTATATTTTCTAAACTGTTGGAATAAATGTTTTTATTATATATGCAAGTATACAGTTCCGAATAATACTAAAAATTTTGATAAAATCAAATACGCAGAGAGAAAAGAGTGACATTAAATTTTCTTTTAAAATTACTTGTGCACCCTGCTTCGCTTGCCCTGAAATCTTTCTGACAGAATTTGCATTTAACAGGATAACAAAAAAATAAACAAATATTAAATTACCAAGTTACATTTTGAAAAGTTACATTTCAGCTTTCGCTGAGAATTTAATTTAAATCTACAACCGAGTCACTTTTAAAGCTAAATCAAAAGTTCCAATAAATGTACAAATATAAATGTATATTAAATTTTTCACAGTAGAAGGAGTGGATGCTTTTTATGGTTTTGTTAAGCGTATATATATGAATATCATTTCCCAAGCTAGAGTTATTTTCATAAGCAAACGCTTTTATAGAATAATGAAACATATTAAAAATATATGTACTCAGATAAATTATCGTTACGTAGAACAAGAAAAATTTCATAGAATACAAATTAAAATAAACTTAATTTTGGATTAAGTAAATAAATATTAAAATTTAAGGAATTTGCCTACAGTATTAGATACTGAATAAAAATTATCCGCGACATATAGTATATTTTTCACACTAGAAGGAGTGGATGTTTTTTATGGTTCTGTCAAGCGTATATATATGAATATCATTTTCCTAGCTAGAGTTATTTTCATTAGCAAACGCTTTTATGGAATAATGAAATATATTAAATATATATATATATATATACTCAGATAAATTATCGTTACGTAGAACAAGAAAAATTTCAGAGAATACAAATTAAAATAAACTTAATTTTGAATTAAATAAATAAATATTAAAATTTAAGCAATTTGCCTGACGTATTAGATACTGAATAAAAATTATCCGCGACATATAGTATATTTTTCACACTAGAAGGAGTGGATGTTTTTTAAGGTTTTGTCAAGCGTATATATATGAATATCATTCCCCTAGCTAGTGTTATTTTCATTAGCAAACGCTTTTAATGAAATATATTAAAAATATATATACTCAGATTAATTATCGTTATGTAGAACAAGAAAAATTTCCCAGAATACAAATTAAAATAAACTTAATTTTGGATTAAATAAATAAATATTAAAATTTAAGGAATTTGCATAAAGTATTAGATACTGAATAAAAATTATCCGCGACATATAGTATATTTTTTCGATTTTTTGCAGAAAATAAGTGAATAATTTGTTAAATGTTTCCTTAAAAGATACTTATCTGGAAGCTTTAAATAATTATTTTAAAATAATAATTACTTGCTTAATTGCGTAATAATTGTTCATATGCCATTTTGCATACGCCAGTGAAAGTACCTTAATTTAAAAATAAAGTGTAAAATAGATTCAGAAAAACATCTGTAATGAGTGACATTTTAGTCTAAAACAATCTAAAAAAGAAACAAAAGGAATTTTAATGATCTATGAAGGAGCTGTTATGTGAAAATAATCAATCTACAAAGATATTTTTGATAAAAAGTTATTCTGACACTTGTTAATTTAACTGAAAAATTAATTATTATTTTTAACCATATTTAGAGTGATAGTATAACCTTTCATTTTAATCATTTAAGTATAGGATACTATTCATTTATTTCATCCGTAGTTTAATTCCGAATAAAATAATACGTGACGTTTCATTAAGTTAAATAGGTCCGGGACACAATTTAAAATAATTTTTATTTATTGAGTTAAAATTCTGAATTTTGTTTGTGATGGTTAACCATATAAATTGTAAACATAATCAACTGATCAAACTTCTCATAATTAAAAAAAAATAAAGGTAAAATTTATTAAAAAAGTGGGATAATTAAAAATCTTTATAACTCGAAATATTATTTATAGAATTTCAATTATTTTTCATTTAAAAACACAGCAATATATAACTTTTTTGATTCAGGATTTAAAAAAAAAATAATTTAAAACAATTAAAAATATTTAACGAAAAAAATATTAAAAAACTTAAAATAAAATATTCAAATTTTAAAAAGTATTTTTTTTTCAAATATGCTGTATCAGAATTAAAGAAAAACTATCAAAAAAGACATGTTCTATGTTTGACACATTTACCTCTAACGGTTTTTGACTTATAAGAATTTTAATACGGTAAATGGTGAAAAAAAACACAATCATTAAAAAAAACGCATTTTTTCAAGAAGTCGTTTAAATGTCAGCCATTGCTTGAAAGCTAGATTTTGAAAATAAACCAAAACGAAAATTTTAATATTTCTTGTTCTAATTAAGATAGAAACATGATATAAAAGTCATTTTAAGCATCAAAAAGCAGAGAAAATTTTAATCAAATAAAATGTTTTTACAAAATTTGAAGATTTTCGTGTCCCGAAGCCCCGTAAATAAGGAATATACTGTTATTTATTTAAGGGGTCTCAGGACACTTAAAATTGGAAAAATTGAAAAAAAAGACCATTTTCAACATATAATGTCTTAAAATGTATTTTATTTTAAGACAAAATTTTATATTGGGATGAAATATATAAGTATGGTCTTTCCTTTCATGTATTTAAAAAATTAGAAGATGCAGAATTAGCATTTACAATGGGCTCCAAAATGTCAGACATTTGACAAAATCGGTAATTTGGAAAATCGGTATAACAGATTACGCGCACGATTACAAAATAAATATTGCAACTAGAAGGAAAATTTTGGGTTCTACGTATGATTCAGATTGTATTAATTACTCTGAATTTAAATAAATTTGTATTTAGAGCATTTTTATATTTTTAATACAAAGTTGTATTTAGTTAATACAAAATTTAGAAAAATTCAACAGTATAATCACCTATAAAGAATATTTTTTTGAACACTAAAAAGGAAATTTTAGGTTCAGTTTATACAGACTAACATGAAACACAAGTTTTGAAAAATTCATGAAAAAAAATTCAGAAGTTTTTGAGATATCGTGCGCGTTATGCCCAAAAACGTGTTTGGAGAAAATTGACTTCAAAGTTTCTGAAATGCCGCTTCAGCTACTGATCGTGTATAATTATAAAAGCCATAACTTCTGTTCTAATAGGAATTTCAAGGAAACAGTTATATCAAAATGTTCAGAAAATATAGTAGTTTAATATATAAACAAATTAAATTAAAAAAATTAAAGCTTTAAGAGTCCTGAGACCCCTTAATGTGGAATTCCAATATTTTAAAGTTACGAAATAAAACATCAGTAAAATTTACCCCATTTTCACAGACTATCATTATACATATGCTTATATATATTTGAATTTTCAATGAATAAGTATGTTTCAAGCTTAATCTAATGACATTTATAGCGGAGTGGCTATTTCATGCTTTATTTTCATGTCTGTAATTTAAACAGCTTGGCAAAAGTTAGGAAAACAACTGGTCGAAGTTTGACTGAGTAGATAAATTTAAAAAGAAACAGATTAAACTTAAAACGAGCCTATAAATATATTTACGCTAAAAAAACAACCTTGCATTTTCTAACTCAACTCCTAACACAAATATAATTTAAAAATATATTTACGAAAATATTGTTTACATAATTTTTTTTCGACTTATTCTAATTTAAACTTTTTTGGAATAAGTAAAAAAAATAATATTAAGACAAGTAATCATATTTAAGTAATTTATTGAGACTGTAATATTTGGAACAACAATCTGTGGCTCTAAAATCCATTAATACCGATTGGCCTGCAGTGTCCAGCCCTGTTTTTTAGACCAGGAGATCTGCGGTACTATGCAGCATATGTGCCGGTCAGGTAGTCAATCGTTTGTGAAATCCTAAGTATTTATAATTTGTGTCCCATTTATAACTACGCCATGTTAAATCAGTGAATGTCACGTTACATTAGCATAATCATGCATTTTCTATTCATATGTAGAAATAGTGATTTTCATCGGTGCAAAATGTTATATGTACTTTTCATACTCTTTTAGGTAGCTTTCATTAAAAAAGCTACCTATTGCAGCCGTTCGGAGGAAAGCGATTTAAAAAAAAAAATTTGGTATATTTTCATCGATCATGACCCCCAGACCCCTATATATATATATATATATATATATATATATATATATATATATATATTATCTTTGTCATACTGTAACTCTCGTATTTATGAACCGATTTGGTTAAAATTTCGTGTGTATATAGTACATACCAATGCCTCGACCGAGTTTGTTGGCCAGCTTCTACCGCCATCTTGTTTCAAAATGGCGGCCATTTAAATTTTTTTTTTAAATTTTAAATTTAAAATGAGGCACAAAAAATTAGAAATTGAAAAAAATATGTTTCGTTATGTTTTTGAGCTTGATACAAAGATTCCGGAGCATTTTTTGTTTCGTCTGTATCTTAAAAAATGGCTGAGTTATCACACTTTGAATTTCTAGCATGACTGACATTTTGAAACGATCTGATTTTTGTCAAACGATAATATGCGTATTTATGAACCGATCTGGATGTGACAAGGCATTTGCATACTATATAGCAATGTCTCGACCGAGTTCGTAGGCCAACGTCATCCGCCACCTTGTTTCAAAATGGCGGCCATTTAATTTTTTTTTTAATTTAAAATTTAAAATGAGGTACAAAAAAAATAGAAATTGGAAAAGATTTTTTCTTTATGTGTTTGAACTTCATACAAAGATCAGGGAGCATTTTTTGTTTAGTCTATATCTTAAAAAATGGCTGAATTATAGCACTTTGAATTTCTAGCATGGCTGACATTTTGAAACGATCTGATTTTTGTCACGCGTTAATACGCGTATTTATGAACGGGTTTCGATTTGACAAGGCATGTGTATAGTACATAGCAATGTCACGACCGTGTTTATTTGCCAACTTCATCCGCCATCTTGTTTCAAAATGGCGGTCATTTAAAAATTAAAAAAAAAATTAAAATGAGGTATAAAAAAACTGGAAATGGAAAAAGATTTTTCCCTTTTGTGTTTGAGCTCGATACAAAGATTCCGGAAGATTTTTTTGTTTCGTTTATGTTTTAAAAAATGACTGAGTTATAGCACTTTGAATTTCTAGCGTGGCTGACATTTTGAAACGATCTGATTTTTGTCACGCGATAACACGCCTATTTATGAACCGATTAGGTTGTGACAAAGCATGTGCATAGTACATAGCAATCTCTTGACCGAGTTCGTTTGCCAACTTCATCCACCATCTTGTTTCAAAATGGCGGTCATTTATAAATTAAAAAAAAAAAAATTGTATTTAAAATAAGGTAAAAAAAAAATTGAAAATGAAATTTTTTTCTTATGTGTTTGAGCTTGATACAAATATTCCGGAGCATTTTTTGTTTTGTCTTTATCTTAAAAAATGGCTGAGATATAACAGTTTGAATTTCTAATGTGGGTGACATTTTGAAAAATCTGATTTTTTGCCTGGAACAACACTCGTATTTATCAACCGATTTAGATGTGAGTGAGCATGTGCACAGGAATTACTAAAGTCTCAACCAAGCTCATTGGATAGCTTTGTTGCACCCATTATGTTGCTTTAAAATGGCGGGCACTTCAAGATGGCGCCGAATTTGGCGACCAAATATAAATCACTTTAGATAAAACCAGCTTTGATAACGCGACTAATTTCGCGAAATTCTCACATTCATATTCAGTATTGGCAAAAATTAGTATTTAATCTTCTATAATCGGGTTCCACTAATTTGAGCTCCTTGTTTTTGAATTATATAAGCTGGGTTTTAATAATTAAGGAATATGAAAGCTACCTCTTCCTCCAAGAACTGGCCGGAAGGACTTTATTTAACTACAATGTAATTATATTTCCAACTTTGAGTCATATTTTCCGGTAACAACTTCACATAGAAACACCCGCATGTTTTCATTTCTTTTAATCTCATTACCGTCGATTAAAATGTTGATAAATTTACATCATTTAAACGCATATCTAGAAATAAATGTTTTAGTTTTATCGGTGGAAATGGTTCTTCTTTTCCAAATAAGAAATCTTTGTCACTCGATAAAACTTTATATTTTCCTACGTATTATCGTTTCAAACTCGATAGTAGCACAACAATTCATTATTGAAAATAAATTTGACTTTACACAAAACCACTATTAAATGCAACAGCTTCATAAGTGAAAATGCGTGTTTTTTTTTTTTTTTTTTTTTTTTTTTTTTTCATTTAAAGTGAAGTATTTTATTTATCCAATGATGTAAAAAATTAGTTTTATTACTACTACTAATATACCAATGATACTAATAATAATAATCTTTTTTACTGTCTGAGCGAAGCAAAGCCTCATACACTGCGCAATATTATTCCGTGCATATTTAGCGACGGTAAATATTAAAACATATCGTCAAGCATTTACTCTAATGATATTTGAGAAATTTCCTTCTAATTTTCCCAGAGGTACCTTAAAAGATGATAACTAGTATCTTCTATTGAAAAAAAAAAAAAAAAAAAAAAAAAAAAAACATTAAAAACCGCTTGGTAGCTACATTAAAAGAGAAAGGAAAAAACACAAATAAAGAAATAAAGTACACATATCACGGAAATTCCTTTCCTAAGCCATTTTCCCCGTCGGGAGATTTTCGTAGACAAACGGATTAAAACACATGCAAACATTTTACGCACGCACTAATATAACAATAAAACACATTTCAATTTAATCTTTTCACAGGGGCTAGTTGAAAAATACATGCCAAATCGCAACAGATCGATTCTGTCTGGGCCCTTGTGTAGAAGTCAAACTAGAAAAAATCAGGATTTTTTCTATTTAAAAAAATAATAATAAGTTAGAAATTGTAATTTGACTCTAATATCGTCAAAAGTAATTTTTTATACACCAGTAGCTTTTTTTATATTTCATGTATGTTAATTTAAAATACTTCTTTAAAGTTTAAATAAAATATTTTTATTTATTGTTCTTCCTTATTTTTTTCCGTTTAGTGATTCAAATGAAATTAGTGAAAAGCATACATTTTTATTACCATGTATGTCGAAAGAAACATGTGAATCTTTCATATTCAAAGGGGAATGCGTGCGATATGAACATTGTACAGGAATAATATTTGGCGATTTATCACAACACTGGCTAATATAAAATTAAGCATATTGCAAATACAAATGGTTCATCGTATAATAATTGAAACAAATAATTATGTTATGAAACCACTGTTTTTACAATAAGATCTAATATACCGCATTCAGATTCATCAGAATGATTAGCGTGAAATAAGAATAATACAAGACAAAAATTGTTTTAAACGTATTAGACTTATAATAATGATATTGAATGATCCAGTTGTCTTTCGGCTCGACTATTGAAGTTTCTCAAATAAAATAACCACAGACGGAGTGTTTTATATATATTATTTATTTGAGTGAAGATCGGTCAACAAAGTTCTAATTAATTATACAACCATTTAAACAAGAAGGTGAAAGATAAATTCAAGATTAATTCAAAATGTCAAGATTTTCCACCCATTCTCACCACATATAGAAAAAAGTACATTCATAAAATTAAATTATATTTTACCAACGCTACTGAAATATGCAGGTAGCTGCAAATCCGACAATAGAACATGAATGAACACACTCCACAAATTGAATGAGTAACATGTACCATACAGTTTTCATGGGAAGTCACTGTTATATGGCCCTTTGTGCTTTTTAAAACAGAAGTAGTTCGGTTTTAAGAAAGTGATAGTTATTGCTAAATGATATAAACAACTAAGAAAATAAAACTGATTAGTCAATATGTATATTCATGTATTTGATAAAGTAACACATTGGAGCTCAAAAGTCAGTTGCCGAAATCTGTTTGAGTTTGGGTTTCCACATATTGACGGCATATGTATGGACCGGATGATTATATCACTAAGGAAATATGTGAACTTCATAATTAAGCAGTCCAACTATGTGTTTATAAGCTTCATTACGTAATCAGGAACAACTAAGCAGGGGGAATGCTGTAGCAGCTCGTTATTAAAATGGATTATTTAATTATTCCTATGTGGCAGTCGAAGATTCAAATCTTTTTTTCATGATGAGGTCTTATCCTTATTAACATGATATTATTGAATAAAATATGTTATTCAGGTACCACAGGTCTTCTTATAAGGTACTGTATAAAGCTCCGAATAAAATTTCGAACTTCCCCCGAAATGTCTTCTCTCTCTCCTCTGTCCGTCTCTAGGATCTGGCTGCTCGCGCGTATTTAAGTTAACCTAGTGCAAAGTGACAAATCAATTTACCGGACTTTCCATCTCCAATAATAACCACTTTAACACGTTCATGCCGGCGTGGTGGGTCACACTCGACTGTCTCAGAGTTGTCAAGTTTCAGGATTTTTGCACACCACTGTTATTTTAGAGAAAATGTTGTTCATTTAAATCGACCAATTGTTCTAATTAAATAAAACAACATTTTATTTATTAAAATACTGGTATCCAAAAGGCCGGATACTTGCCAGCTCTGAGACAGTCGAGTGTGACCCACCGCGCCGGCGTGAACAAGTTAAGAGGGACTTATTAACAGCTCCGTTGAAATAATCTTGAGGTGATTCAACTTCGTAGCGCGAAATCTCCTTTCTAGAACACTGTATATCCTTGAAATCAGATAAACAGTGCATAAATAAAAAATAAGCTCTGAGCTTGAGAGTGCTATCTTAAAATAGATGTTAGATTGCCAGACGATAATTTTAACAGAAACAAATAACTTATTGATGTGGAATAAAACTAGAATATTTAAGCATTGAAATACTATATTAGACACTTTGATATTTTAATAAATACATGATTTTAAATAAATAGTTTTTTTAGAACGGGAAAATTTAAAACCTATGATATTTTCGCAATTAAATAAATAATTTAGAGGGGTTTGATAAACATGGGAAATAATATTCAGTTTTAATAAGCATTTAAATAATAAAAGGATAAGAAACGTATGCAAAAACGTACGCCTTCATTTATAGATTTAAGCAATTTGGAATAAATATGCGTGGATTAAGATCGTATATGTTTATTTATGGAGATTGAGAGATTAGTTTAAGAGTATGTTTAATTTAATAAGTCGGTATAATACATGGAATATTATTAAAAAGAAAATTTATATATAATAATGTTAAACTTGGCGGAAGAAAAAATATATATATTTTTAATATTATCTCCCATCTCCAAAGATTTTGGATGCATTTGGTAGTTAAGTAAAACTGCAAGTTCATACAACATAATTTTAATAATTTTGGAATTTGAATTTTGAACAGTAAAAATTTAGAAACTGTCAGCGAAGGGATGAAAAAGAAATTTAAAGCAATGTAAAAAAAAATCCCTCGGAGCATACCCCTGTAAAGAATACAAAATAAGTGCTGCAATAGCACTTACCATTTGGAAGTGTACAAAGAAAAATATAATAAAAATAATAAGTAAAAAGTATTAATAAAGAAGAAATAATAATATCATAATGGTAATAACAATAATAATTTCCTGTGTTATTTTGTATGTCCATTCCATTAGCAACTTTCAGTCAAGTTCACATAGTTTCAAATTTTTACTTAGTTTAATTAGGAAATTTTCTAAGTTCCATTAATTTAATAAGTCTGTTTTTGGAACTTACTGATAACGATTTTTATTTTCATAAAAGTTCCAAAAATAATAATACAGTCCTTCCAAATAAAAAGTTCTATAGGATGCAATAATTTTTTTCTAAATTTTAACCATATGAGATTAATTTTTCTTTCACATTAGAACTAAAATTTCCGATTACTCTTTTTTAAACGTAATAACATTAAGTTATTTTTAGTCACTTTTTATTTGAGTTTGACAAGTATCTATAATTATAATATATTTTTTCATGTAATAAACAAGTTTCTGGTAGTTACTCAACTACTCTTAAGGTTTGTTTTTCAAATTACATTTCTGAGCTCTTTTTCGTTTTAGTTGAGGCACTTAATATTTCATATATATATATATATTTAAATTTATCTAGGTAGTAAATATAAAACTTTTTAATCATAATTGTATGTTTACTGTCCAATAACGACTAACAAATAGTACAATTCTCAATAATATAAATAGATAATATAATAATTTACAATTCATAATAATAAAAATACTAATTCTCATTTTAAATAATAATTCTTTAATTAATCCTTAAATAGTTCCAATTTATCTTAAATATTTCCAATTTATTTTTCTAAAACTTTAGAAAAGATTTCTAACGATTTCTTCTGAAAGATTTCTAACAAATCCTTCAAACTTTGTTTTTGTATTTTTTCTCTTTTCAACAGTTAGATACAAACTTGAAACAAAGTTTTAATTAAAAACTAAAAACATACACTTTCTTTATGAAACAAATCGCATGAAATACAAAGCTTCATAAACAAATCTTTTCAAATAAATTTCTTTAAATAAACATTAACTTTAGTTTATTTTTCTTTTTTTTTTTTAAACATGATATATAAAGCAGCTTGATTTATCGGAGTTTTTCTTTAATGGATTGTTAGCTGCATTTGTGGAGCAACTTACGTCTGAGAGATTACTTCGCAAAGCTCATACATTTTTTAAACGCTTTATTCTATTCAAACAGATTTTTGAACTAATTCTCACAAGCTGTTCTTAATTTTGCGTAAGAAATTTATAAAACTAATCTTTTTGCGATACATTTTTTTTATTAATGATATTCTTTTAATAAATCACAAATCATGATTAATTACGAAATATAAAAAAATAGAAATTAATTTAATATATAAACACAAGTCTTTCTGAAAACTATCCTTTCTAAAACATCTGTGAAAAGTAATTTTTCATAATACAAAATGTTTTAATTGTCCATATTCATATTAAGTAATTTTTTTTGTGAATTCTTTAAAAGTCATCATATACGCGAAAATACATACAATAACAATATACATGTATATGCGGAGAAATTTAAACATAAATATTAATGTCAATGAAAAATTAACTGGAATCTTTTAAATATAAATATTTATCTACCCTATATATATATATAAAATCCTAATAAGACGAATTTATGAAACGATTTACGACAGATTAAACGACTGATTTTGTTTCACAGCTATTTATCCTAAAGTATGAAACGTTTGGCGGAATATACTCCAATTATCCGTATTGATCCACAGATTTCAAAAATAATAATAGAAATTTGAAGTTTGAATTTTTTCGAGACATAACTATTTTTTCGAATTAACGCTTCTATAAAATGGCCACTCCTTTACTTCACTTTTGTGGAGAAAACGACGAAAAGGGAAAAATCACAATGACTATTATATTTCTTTTTCGTCATTTTCGAATGGAATTATCATTTATTTCAATCGATAGTGAAGACAATATTGTGATTAAATTATGTTTTTCAGGGGAAAAAATATTCTATCACATTTCGATCATTCGGAGATTTTTAGAAAATAATAATTGTCTGTAACTTTCAAATTCCATATACGTAAAAAAGGGTTATCTTTTCAATTTTAAATAGAACATGACAGCAATAATCTTAAAAACAGAAGAAAAAGAATTAAGATAATAATTAAATGATCACGTTAAAATCAAATAAGGAAAGTTACATCAAAATCTTAACAAGAAAATATTTAAAAAAGTATGAAAACATTAAAATCAAATTATCACACGCGAAACGCATTTAAAAATGATAAATACATCACATGAAAAGGCCCAAACATTTTATATCGTGATACTTAAAGGGCCTAAAATTATTAAATTATTAAACATGAAAAACATTAAATGGTAAATATTAGGTAATATTTAAAAAGGTTAATTATTATTTTCAAAATACTTTTATATTAAATAATATAAGTTACCCGTGAATCTTAACTGAGGGAAAAAAAATATTACATGAGATATGTATATAATGGGGAAAATTAAATCATATAATTAAAACGATTTACATTCCTGATCACTTTTGGCAATTTGTTCTCCGTTTTTATCCCAAAATGTCAACTTAACACCGGAACTTTTTGAAGAAGAATGTTTACTTTAAATAATCAAGAAAAGTTTGACATTAAACAAATCTGGAAATACTTTTTTTCATTTTCTGGTGTGAATCCGAAATCTTTTAATAAAAGTTGAGGCCAATCTGGCAAGCTTATTCCAGATATTTAAGCTGGAGTCACATGGCATAAAAGTAGCCGTTTAACAAATTTGTTTATATATTATATCACTTTATGCATCATAAATACTTTTAAATGTAAGCGGACAACACTTCAGACTTATTTTGTACGAATTACTATTCAATAAATACATATTAGAATAATAGGAAATTCTTATTAATGCAAAAATATACATTGTAAAAATGACTTGAAAATATGCATGATTGCGTATAAAATAGAGAAATGAATTCATGAGTAAGCTATGAATGTTCCTGAAACACTTACAATTCGATCGAGACATAAAATATAAGCGTAAAGTTTCAAAACACAATTCTTTTCAATACACGGATCTTAAAGTTATTCCCAAGCAGTCGGAGATTTTTAACCTCAAATCTAAAGAAAAAATATTGTCCATAGGTCGCTATAAAACTCACGATGATAGCGGTATTTTTAACCTAACCATTTCATACAAGCTGATTATCAAATGCATAATTAATTTTACTGATCAATCCCCGAAAACTGACGTCATTTATTACAACAGTGATGGCTGAGGCTATGTTAACCGAAAATTCTCCGTTCGAATTGAAAAGCATGGTAACGCCACTGCAGAAGATAGCCGCTGTTATGCTGATAATATTCAATCTTCCGTAAACTGGTAATTTTTTTTTTAAACAGGACACATTGCATGTTTTCAGAGGTTGCGAAGCCTGAACGGGATTTGATAGGAGTTGCCCGAGGGTTGCCGCAGAGGGTTGAGCGCCCTAGTATATATATGAGTGTTGAAGAATATAACAAATACAGTTTATAGACAACACGGAAAGTTTCAATCCCTGACACATTTTCTTTTCTTCTCATTTTTTGTTTAGCTTGAAAACTTTCTGACGGAACATTAAAAAAAAAAAAAACTTCCTATGTTGGAAATACATCTAACAAACTAGGAATTCCCCCCCCCCCCAAAAAAAAAAAAAAAAATTATATTTTATACCCATTTTCATAAATCAGTCAAATGCCCGATGAATGTCGCTTTTTTTCTGTTACATAATATTTTTATAATAAGGAGTAATTTTACTATGGAAAAAGGATTTTCCGCTCATGTACATGCATTTGAATATTTGAAACCAATTATTTTCTTACATAATAAATTCCGTCTGAGGTTGGGAGTTACAAAATCACCTTTTTTATTAGTTCCCGATATGCTATTTCTTTTGGGCAGCAATTAAGGTGTCACCTCTAAAAAGTAATGTTCCGTTACTGACGCCAGACGTAAAATAAAGCAGATTTATCATTGTACTGTTAAATACTGATAATATCTACTGCAATTTTTTTAACTTCTAAGCATCCCGCATTGCCAATTTTTATATCGTAGTATAGGGAAAACAGTACTTTTAAGTGCAATTTGTTTGAAAATTGTATCGCAATCTATTTTTGAGAAATTAATTTTTATGTATTTTTAACACAATTTTTTTTTTTTAAATTTAAGTGCTTGATTTCTGTAGAAAGTAAAGGAAACAGTGTTGGAAAATAGTAGATTATTATATATTTGGTTGTCATTTTCACATAACTAGTGAAAGAAAATTGTAATTAAAATACGTGCTGTGTTGAAAAAGTATAAGTTTAGGTTTTCTGATAAAACATGCAGCAATTTTAAAGTACAGTACAGCACCGATCATCCGCGGAATTGGGTGGCAAGGGCATCGCGGATAACCCAAAAAAGACTAAGAATACAGTGCAAGCACGAAAAAAAAGAAAATTCACTATAAAAACTATGTTTTAGTGTACAAAAAACAGAATAAAACGTTGAAAATACATACATATGCACAGTACAGCAGAAAACTTTGCTTTACGTCTAAATCACTAAAATAAAGAACATTAAACAAGAAACAATGACATACATACTGTACAAAAAGTGTTAAAAAAACCTTTAAAAAAACAGTCACTTGTTTTTGCTTCTTAATTGGAAAACACCTTTTATATCTCAAAAATGAAGCTATTCTTAATATGCTCCCCTGCACTTAAAAATTTGCAGCATTCTGGCAGGTCATTTGACTGTTTTTTCCGAAAACGGTTACACAACCGTAATTTTAACACTGTTCTGACCATGTTATTGGCCATTTTATGGTCAGAATATAGTTAAATTATGGTTATGAAATCCCCAAAAAAAAAAAAAAAAAAAAAAAAAAAAAAAAAAAAAAAACGGTCGAATGTCCTGCCAGAATGCTGCAAAATTTTTAACATTGTGGCATTTGTCATAATAGCCTTATTTAATTGTTAAATATTTTAATTGCTGTGTTTACGTTTTGTTAATAAAATCGAGAAAAGACATGAAGACTTTATATCTGATATTTTAAATATGGCAACCGAATCTAGAAATATTCTTCTGTTACTTTCGAATACGTGAATTTTTCTGTCAATATTTATTAGTAGGGCTTATTGTATTTTCCGCGCTGTTGGCTTTAATTTAATAAAAAAAGAAAATCGCGTCGCGAATAATCAGCTCGCGGATAATCGGGGATTTACTGTATATTTAATTTTATGTATCCATATTAAATTTAAAAACGTATGAATCATTAGATCCCTTTTTTTTTCGTCGAGTTTCTTGAATGACGACATCTTTTTTTTTTTTTTTGCTGGATTTGTGTAATAATCTGCGAGAGTGACGTCCTGTGCATACTTTTCTGAATAAGTTGTTTATGACTGTGTCATAAATATGAAATTCTTTAGCAGATTTGAATAACGTCTTTTTATATAAAATACTACTCGTAAAGGCGTGTATTTTATGTTTTCAAACTGAATTATGCTTTGCACGATCTATGTTTATATAAGTGATGGAACAGTGTAGCAGCAAAGAATCTATTGACACCGTGAAATTTTATTAGTATTCTTCATCTAACTTCAAAACAGAATTTCTGAGATTTGTCAAGCAGGAGAATACTATAAAAATTTAGTGGTGACAATCGCTCAATTCCTGCGCCACTGTTCCATCACTGTTATATATATATATATTTTTTTTTTCTTTTCATCTGGATCGACCCTAAATTTAATTTTCCTGTGATAAATAATAGAAACTGTTCCGAAAAAATTAGCACTTATTTAGATTTTCAAAAAACCATTCTATATCTGGATACCTTTCACTTTGCTAAAAAATACAAAAAAAAAAAAAAAAAATTCTTAAAATTTGTATTATGAAATACTAATTACGCTATTGTAAATTTACTTAGGTACACGTTTATTATAAACTAGCCGCCCTTGGCGACCAGTTTGGTCTCCCTTAAATGTGTGCTAAGCATTGTATCATGTTACTTTTATTCATAATTTACTTCCTCAATCCTTCGCCAAATACGAATGTTGTGATACAGAAATCATGAACTCAGCATTTTTTTGTTAGCCGGGTGCTCCAATCTCTAAACATTGCTCCCGTCGTATTTTTTCGTATTTCATTAATTTCATTTAAAATATAGTACTTACACTCATTTTATTTTAAATGCATCTGAAATATTTAAAATTTATGACTCTAAATTATTGCTTTAAAAAAAAGAAAATAATGTAATAAATAAATACCATAAACCATGACTTTTAATATCAACATCAAATCTTTGTTTTAATTTAGCACGCGAAACAGTCGCATAAAATGAACTGTTATAATACTGAAGACATCATGCCCATATAACAATATTTGGCGATTTATCCCCTGCTCCCGGCTAGCATAAATTTAGTAAATTGGCCACCTGGCATGCAAAAAGCGAAGCCGTCAATCCGGAATTATTGATGACATTCACAAGACTTGGGCAATTATTATAGAGATACGTTGAAAAGGCATTTTAATGCCTCTATCTCCTTTTAACACTTTATGTAGTGAATTATGAATTCATGAAAGTTTTATCTTCTAAAGCATTTTTCGTGAATTGTTTAAATTACATAAGACGATTTGCATAATCATTTAATAAACTTTAGTAGGATTTTAGAAGGATTGAAGGATTTAGAAGGATTAATTTAATTTGAATGTATAGGGTTGGGTTGATTGTTGACGGCCAATTATCTACACGAGGGATATGGGCCCGAGGGGGAGTGCCTTCCGTGGAGGTTTTTCTAAGGGAACATAATCCGTATTAACGCATGGAAATCCACTGTTCGAAGAAAACCACGAAAACTCCGAACGATTAGGCCGACGGGCGCGATTGGGTTCGAACCCAGCACCTCCCGTCTACCAGCTTCGAGAGCAGAACCTCTCAGCCACTGGTGGGGCTTGAATGTATAGGGATTTCATGCAATATTATAACCCCGCTCAAATCTTTTATTTTAAATAATATTTGTTACTATTTTGTCGAATTAGAAATTGTACAAATATAATGTTCTTGCATTGGAAATAAAGAAATATTTCCGAATTGAAAAATCCCCCCGCCTCGCCAAAAAAGCTGAAAAGGTTCAAAGGCAAAAGAAAACATCCTGTTAAAAATATTTTTGTTTTGTGTGACCAGTAATGCTTTTGGAACAAGATAAATTAATGTATCTATAACTCATTCTAAACTGTATTACAACTAATTAATCTATTAAATGAATTTTATAACAAGTTATTTTAATGATACTTATAAGTACCGTCAGTAGATAAAGGGTTAAATGCATTACAGTTGCAAACTTTATATTTATATTTTATGTTTATTTCATTTATCATATATACGATTAAAATCATAAAACATCAACTCGCTGATTTTTTGTACGATCCATAAAGTGTATTTCATAAAATTATTAATCGGTCATAGTTAATTACAAATAAATTTTATTTAATAAAAATGAAAGATAAATTGATATTTTTTACTGTATATTTCGCTTATTGTCATAACATTTCATTAATTTTTTCTTTGAACTAACTCGCTTGTAAGAAGAGAACGCAGAATAAATTTCAAATAGTTCAAAATTATAGGAGATTTAATGTTGTAACTTTTTCTTAAAGGAAAAAAAATGAACGCCTTTTACTAGAAAAAAAAGGGCCAAAAGTTCCGACATGTCATAAAACTTAAAGTACGTTACCTCTATAATTATTGATTTTTGAAAAAAAAAAAAAAAGTATTTTACTGGCATTAACATGGTGTAACTTTTTTTAAAAAATGTATGACTTATTGAATAAAGATTTTGCGACAGTATAAATAATATAAACTTTGTTTTTTAACATGTATAAGTAAACAAATACGTTACATTAAAGCTATCCTTGATTTATATAATTTTTTGTATCTGGAAATATATTTTCTTTTTTATTATATGTTAGCAGCATTTTACGATATAATCACCATTTATTTTATTTTAAATTCCCCGGGTTACACGGCGCAAGTTAGTATCAAGACTTATTCAGATGTCTTTTGAACGTATAAATCTTGGATTGCATTATAAGTGTCTGCTCATAGCAAAGCGATTATCCCCTGCACCACAACTGGCATAATTCGGAAAACACCGACATTACCTTATAAACTTTAAAAAACGCTGAAAACAAAACCACTTATAAAAGTGTAGAAAATTATCGATTTTGTCTGAAATGACGTAATACATAGTTATTAAAAGACATGGAACATCCATTATTAGGGTTTCGGTCATCTGACGAAATACTATTCGACTCACTCCTCTGTTATACTAGGATTATACTAGGATTGGAATAAATCATCTTTGATCTCTTCACCTTTAACAAAATACTGATCATCCATGACTTTTTTTAGTTTTTATAAGATGAAAATCAATGCGCATAGCAACTAAATAAACCAGTTAATTATTTATGACAAATCGGCTACCGCTTCTACTTGCATCAATCGCTTTCGTTTCGCATAAATTGAGTAATAAAATCAATATTCTAACAATTCCATCACTGATAGTTGTTCACCATACACCTCAAAAATTTATCAGTTCCTTTCTTCCAAAAAGAAAAATTATGCAGCAAATTCATCATTATTCGGATCTTTTATAATCTAAATGATCGTTAGCGTAAATCACACACGCCAGATTATTACTATAAAAATCGCAATGTTTAATACAATTTTTATTCATTAAGGACGTTGATATTTTTAGAATTATTTTTTGATAAATGAAGAGAAAAACAATAAAATGTGAATTTGGCTTCTGATTTTTAATTTGCTGATAAAAAAAAAATGTCTGAATAAATCCGATTTATTAAACTAAACAAATAATAATAAACACAAAAAAGTAAAATACTACGAAAAAAAATTCACATTTTCTTCTTTATTGTGATATTTTTTATACGTTTATCTTATTAAAGACGAAGAAAACCTTTCGTTTAATTAAACTTAAACATATAATTGAAATTTGTGAAAAAATTAAGAATGATATCTATACTTGAGTATGAAAATTCCTATGATATTTCAAATTTTATGTTTCCTAAAACCTATATTAACACGCATTTACGTGTTTGAATAACTTAGCTTGCTTATAACAAAACCAATTCAACGATTTTCAGCATATGCTAAAATGTAAATTAATGTAAATTTTATATATTTGTGATTTATATTAAAAAGTTTTAGTTCAGTATCACGTATGCATTTTTTATTCTGGTCACGAATTTTCTATTTCTTCTGAAGTTTTAAGTAGAATTGCTTAGCAAGTAAAGATGACTGCCTTAAAAAAAAAGTTTCTTTAAGATCTTTGCAATTTAAAAACAAATAAAGTAAACTGAATGAGCAGAATGCTAGATAGATATTTACATCGTTTATATTTTCTTTCATTTAATATTTTTGCCGAATTCTGTCTTCAATATTTTGGTTTTATTTTGTTTTTTATGGAAAATAATTAATATAAAATCTTACAACTATTCTCGATTCTTGTTCTATAATAGTTTAAGGATTATTCTTTCGATTTAATTCTTGTAAGAAATATAAATTTCGTTGGTTTGTAAATAAAGTATTTTCGCATGCTAGGGACACAAAATTACCATTTATTAGTTGTAGATTTTATATTTGTAAATTTTAAGCATACAATAATTTCGAAGGTGATAGTTTTTCTTCAGAATATTGAAAACAGAACTTTTAAATGTTGTCTATCATATAAATAACGTTTCCTTTCAGCATGTCAAACAAAGAGCAGCTGTCTCACAACAAATACAAGTAATCTGGAAATATGCTAGTTGTATTTTAATTTTAAAATAAAATTATAAAAAACTGAAATCATGAAACTTTATACTGTAGTAGGTAATAAATTAGTAAGAATGATTATGAGTAAACACTTTGTTAATTTTTTGTCATTTTTGATGCATCTGTGTCCGAAGGTTATCCCATAATTGATTTTATTTCTTTAATTTTATCTAATTTTTTTATGCACATTTTATATATGTTACGTATAAGGTGTTATATTTTTTGTTTAATGTATGCGAATTATGCTAGTTGTTCAGTACTAGATGGACTTTCATAATTTGGAAACTTAATCCCCTACAAGCACTCTTAAAATATACTTAAATGCAGTGTATTAAAAGCCATGTTTTATGTAGTAACGGAGAATCTAATGAAAGCACCCATTAATTTTACAGATCAGATTTTCTTTCAAGATGGTGTTATTAACAATCAAAATTTGACGATTTCAACTATTATCAAAAATATATTCTAGATTAATATATTCTAAATTGGTAGCATTAGATTGGTGTAGTTAGAAAAATTGTAAATTTAAGATATTGTCATTAGGGGTTCCAACTGAAATTTAGGAATATAGATGGTGGTGATAAAAAAACTTTGCCGATATATGGAACTCTATCGGCCGGTCCGTTTAGCCGATCGAGATGAGATTTCAGATATAGTTATTCAGAGGTATGAGCTCAGGATTCTGTGAACGACATCAAATTGGCCCTCACGGTTACGGTTATACGTACAGAAACTCAAAATTTTCGAATGGAATCGCCCTTTTTTGGTCGCAAAATGCTTAACACATGCGAAAACCCGAAATAGCGCTCGAAGGGTACGTGTATCGCAATAAATGTACGCGTTATGTACGCAAAAAAAAAACAGCTCAACGAACGGCCAAAAACAACACGAACGGGGCGCACGGAGGAAATTTGCATATGACAGAGGCAACACAAAACTCACAGAACGCCGTTCGACAGATAATCAGCTTAGAAAACGGATTCTTGCCTCTGTTATAAGCAAATTTCCTCCGTGCGCCCCGATCGTGTTATTTTTGGCCGTTCGCTGAGCTGTTCTTTGTGCGTGCATAACGCGTCCGTTTATTGCGATACACCTACCGTTCCAGCGCTATTTAGCGTTTTCGCACAGCGCTGAGAATTTTGCGACGAAAAAAAAGGGAGATACTATTCGAAAATTTTCAGTTTCTGTACCTATAAAAATAACTGTGAACCCCAATTTGTTGCCGTTCACAGAATCCCGAGCTCATATCTCTGAATAACCATATCTGAAATCTCATCTCAATGGGTTAAACGGAAAGGCCGCTAGAGTTCCATATATCGGCAAAGTTTTTTTTTTTTTTTTTTTAATGACCACCCTGTATATCGCGTTTATTCGTTTCACTGTTTGTCCTCATTTGGCGTGAAATATGTATATTTTATGAAATAAAATTGTCGCCACTTTTAGAGAAATTACGGTTTAAATCATTATCCAAAAAAGCTTAAATTATGAATTCTTGCACAAAAAATGTCATTCATGCGAAAAATGATTAATGAAGCCAAACTTAGTAGAATTAAACTCCCATTTATGCGGCTTTTATTCCGTAAACTACTTAATACTTAAAATACAAAATTTAGAATGTATTCTTTTTTTAACTATTTGGGAAAATGGTTATTGTCCTCGGTCAGGGTAGGAAATCAAAAACTTATCTGAAGCGTTTTATTAGTTGAATCCCTCATTTTATTCGTTTTCTGATTGGTCTATACAGTAATCTGTATTTTCCCTTTACTTTCAACAGAGATGGATACTTCTGTTGCCACTATGACAAAAAAGTAATAAAAACTACAAAAAAATTAATAACCAATATACAAATTTAGATACAGCTTTGAAGCAATTTGCATTTAAATGTACATTTTTTTCTCTATACGACGATGTAAAAAGTAATATTGTGGGATGTTTAGAAGTTGAAAATTAAATTTCATTTAAATTAGGAATATTAATGTTTAATCCATGGCGTGCATAATGTATGACCAGCTCCGTAGAAGTTAATAAAATTACAGTACCGAAAATTGTAAAACTGAAATTTCTTTTAAAATTTGTTCATGATGGGTCCAGGAATGTTAATGTTTAATCCATGGCGTACGTAATGCATGATCAAATGCGTGCGATTTTTTATGTCTTAAATTTTAGTCTTTGAAAAAATCATTTTCCAAATGTTCGTTGTAATTTTTTAAATTGCTTTTTTTTTTTTTTTTCTCTGTAGTTTTTCTGTAGTTTTTCCAAATACCTCAAGACCTCTAATGAAAATATCAAACACAGCCTGCTTTAAAGAATTTCTATATACTACTTATTTTAGTATCAGTTTGCGTAATGTATCTAAATTTATATAAAAAATTAAAGTAAATAATATAAACACATATTATTTATTTTTAATAACAGAAATTTAAGAAACTGTTCATTGAAATAAATCTATTTAACAAAAAATCTCTTTTTTATCTATATTGTTAAAACATTTAACAGGCGTTTTACCTTATTATCATAATGCTATAATAATATATTACTTAAGCAATTTATTCTGAATGTTCCTTTTTTCCCAATAATGCATTATTTATCATTAAAGTTACAATTCCGAAAATCGAAACTGTCTTCATTTCTATCATATTCAAGAAGAAATATACGAAATAGTATTCTTTTTTAACTAGTTGAAAATATCTGTATTTTCATAAACAGGATACATCACGAAATACGTCTTTTATTGAAAATCCATTTTATGGTTTTTTGATCGTCGGATATTTTTGTCGGATTTTGTTCAATATCATGAGTTTATGTTGACTTATTTTATCAAAGAGATTTTAAATGGATTTGAACGTTTGAAGATGTTTATATTTTGCATGTATATTTTTCTGAACCATCGTGATAATATTTGTTTTCAATTAATATATTTTTTAAAGTTCTATCATCTAACTTAGCGGAATATGTGTTAATTAAAATATCACTTATTCGAATATATTTTGTTTTGATTTGGTTTATTTATTAGAAATTAAATTTAGAATAGCAAAAATATGTACGAGTACAAATCAACAAAAAAATCTTTTGCAATCCATATTGATGTTTGTGCAACTTTTATATATTGGAAATTACATTTGATTTTGACATACTTTTTAATATAATTTTTGTGAAATGCTATATTGATACAGTATGGTTGTCATTCAATGTGTTTACTTAAAATTATTACAGAAAGTTTTTCCATATTTAAATGCGTTTGGAATAAGACTTTTGACTAGAAATTAAGAAATTTCAACCAGTTATATCTAACGGATTAAAGGACTCTTTGCGATTATGCTTATAAGCATCAAAAGTATACACTATAAAGGAAAGATTGACTCAATTTCAAAAAATATTATTGTAAACCATAATTAAAAAAATAAACTCGATAGAAAAATTAGCTGAAAATTTTGCTGTCGTACTTCATAACTGTTCTATGTGTCTCTTTGTAGTAAGAGACAAAACATCAATGAAAAAACCATTGAATCAATCAACCTATTTTGAACCAGCTGTTGTGACACCTGATCATATACAGGGTCCGTCAAAAGGAAATAATTACTCTTTTGTCCAATAACTTTATTTGTACTCGGTTTATATTCGAAATTTTAATGTCAAAGTGAAGTTTGGAACATGCATAACATTATGAAAGTGGTTTAACATGTTCACTTCTCCTTTCAACGATCATTTCAAGCCTTCTCTTGAAACCTCTAATAACGATGTAGTTCTACTCTTAAGACGTGGAAAACACTTGACTCAGAAATAGTGTTGTCAGGTGCCCCGCGTAAGTCGGGGCTCCAAATGCTCTAGGCACCAGTATTTTAAAGTTATTTTCTTAACTGTGTCTAGCGATACATTTATATGCAATAAAAGATGGAGAAATAAACTATAAGAAATTAGTGGTGTTCAAAGCATTTGGAGACCTGATTTACGCGAGACGCCTGGCAACACTACTTGGAAAGGTCGATCCCTCGACTCGAACTCTACAAATATGGATTATCATTAACACGTTCATCCACTTACTGGATATTTCGAGCTGTCCTCGCAGATTGTGGTCTTCCGGTAACATTTTTTGCCTCCTAAAATTAGGTATTATTTAAGTTTTTCATATTTCTTTTTAAAAATTTCAAATGCACGCTCGATTATTTTTTAAATTTCAAATCGGCATTCCTAAAATAATTTTATAAACCACAATATAGCAACATAAGGATATGAATGATGAAATCTTAAGAATAATGAAAATGGGTATTTACGTGTAAAATCAAATGAGTTCAATGGAAAATCATTTTAAGTATTTTACATGTTTTAACGATTTTCTTTTAAAAGGAAAATTTCTCGGTGCGTGGGAATAACCTAGACAAAAGCCCTCCATCGTGAGATCAGCCGGACGAGGAACATTACTAGAATATTTTCAAACTTCGGTGACTTTTTAAGTGATCTCAATGCAACTGTTCTTTTCTTGTGCTATGAAGAGCGTTGAAAAAAATGTTCCCGGTATTGCACCCTGGGTGGAGAAAGGCTTCGGTTAAAAATGACCGCTGTGTTCAAAATATCACCTTGGTGAAATGTGCAGTACGATTTTATGTTTCACCGTTTGAGATCCAAAAATGGGTCCGATTATTAGTGACCTCACATTTCTACAATCTGGGTGGTCGAGTAATACACCTCCCTATTTTGAGTAGTGTTAGAGAAGAGGGAAGCGGGGAGAGTGCCAAATGTCCATCTAGAAGAAAATGTCCAGAAGAACATCTCTCGGTACTAGAAGAGGCTGCAGCGAAAGGGATTAACTGCGGAATTTTTGCAATGTTTTTACAACCGCACGTGTCACCCGCATCTGTGAATAAGTGTGTTCAATTTTCATTTTTTTCTAATTGCAGGAAATAACAAAGCATTTAGAGGTAGTATTTAAAGGTCAGGTAGAGTTAAATAGGCTATGATATAAAAAACTATATATTTTGTTCTGGTTAGTTTTCTGAAAGTCATTTTTCAGAAAGTCAGTTTGTATGTCTGCCGACCATCTGTGCTCTAACACGCGTAAGCATACTTGGATTGACATATAACCGATATACGTTATTCAGGTTACCATGGCATGTTGGGTATTAAGCATAAATTGTGTAACATCTATATTTCATTTACAGGGACACTCAAAAGAATTCGTTTACTTTATGGTCTATGTAAAAAATCATTCGGGTGTATTTTAATAGTCTTACACAATCTTAAACATAGTTAAATTTATGTACATTATTGATGTGAACTAGAAATTGTTACTACAGAATATGTTATGTTTAACTCTTACATTACGCTTATACGAGAACTCAAATCTATTCCGTTAAATTATATTACATGATGAATAATCATTTACGGCATATTTTAAATTTGTTTCTCTGTCACAAAGATAATGAAACTGAAATGAATTTCTAATTTGTCCTAAAACTATTCCGTTAAATTATATTACATGATGAATAATCATTTACGGCATATTTTAGATTTGTTTCTCTGTCACAAAGATAATGAAATTGAAATGAATTTCTAATGCGTCCTAAAACTATTCCGTTAAATTATATTACATGATGAAAAATCATTTACGGCATATTTTAGATTTGTTTCTCTGTCACAAAGATTATGAAATTGAAATGAATTTCTAATTTGTCCTAAAACTATTCCGTTAAATTATATTACATGACGAAAAACCATTTACGGCATATTTTAGATTTGTTTCTCTGTCACAAAGATAATGAAATTGAAATGAATTTCTAATTTGTCCTAAGACATACTTTCTGTAGAACATGCGAATTTAACAAACATTTACAGGATAACACAAAATAGATCAGTCATACAGTGGTCTACGGGGGAAAAACATTTAGCAGCGTATTTGAATAACGATAAACTATTTCAAACATGACGAAATTGATATACATAACTAATGTCTACTACCAGATTTTGCGTAGACTATGATGTCCACTACAGCTATCGTTCATTTGCAGGGACACATAAAAAATATTTGACACAATACTGTATCCGAAATATTGTCTATTAGGGATCGACTGCTGAAATTACGTTTTCAGGTATGTTACGCGCTTTACGATTAACTAACATTTTGCAGACTACATACTGTGTATCCATTCTATAGACCATTTGCAGGGCTACAGTAAATAAATTGTAAGCATTACAGACAATGAGCGTATATTGCTTAATGGTTTTTTTCCCTTTTAATCATACAATTTCAAGCTCAGCTACATTTAGTATACTAAGAGAAGTTTGCGGCATATATAACTAAATAAAATCATATACACAGTTATGCAAAAATCTGGATACATGGTCACCTATCGATATTAATAGATGGACGTGTGGTTTCGGTAGTTTTAAGCGTATTTGTGCTTGAAACAAACTTCAGCTTAATATGTGGTTCGTGTAAAAATATGTGGGTAATATATAGGGCTGAACAAATCAATTCAAGTACGTTTCCGTCTATTGGTAGAAATTGCAAATGATGAATTTTCAATTGCGTTATGCGTCTTCTAACTAAATTTAATTTTAGCAAAATATGTAAAATATATATAGTAATCTCTAGAACATTGACAGAGGTGCACAATAGAGTTGCAGTATCTTTTCGGTTTTGTACAATAATCTTTAAAATCTTTTTTTTTTTTTTTTTTTCAAATGAACGTTTCTAAAATGTTTACATAGACATGCTTTTATCGAAAGTTTTGTAAGTGTTTCATAATCAATGCTTGTCGCATAGTTTTCCTTTCTTGTTTATTTATATTTTGAAGTCAAACAGAGTAGCAACCTGTTTTGCAGTACAATTAAAAACGAACTTATATTAGAAATCAGAAAAAAAAATTATTACAAATAATTTCTAAACCGCTTAACCAAATAACTTCTTATTGTTATCTGATAAAAATGACCACTGCAAAAATTAAAGCATGGTGCTAAATTTACTTTCTCACAACTTCTATATGAAAATGAACACATTAGGAAACTGTATGCATGACATTGATTAGTGCACAGTATTCATAACTGATTTGTATTATGGTCAATCCATTTCAATTGGTCCAGAAAATAATTTATTCGTTGCTTCACCATTTTTTAAAAATCTGAAATATTTTGTAAAACAACCCTAAGATGATGGAAGTTCAAAATGACTATTAT
Source organism: Maratus speciosus (assembly GCA_963932465.1). Lineage (NCBI taxonomy): Eukaryota > Metazoa > Arthropoda > Arachnida > Araneae > Salticidae > Maratus > Maratus speciosus. Next base: position 534,730,721 of record OZ010786.1, on the reverse strand, counting down.
TTTAATTTTATTAATTTTTGTTTGTGCATGCCGGCCATCTTTGATTCATCGTCTGCAGCAATTTTCACACAAGAAGGGTTTACGGAATTGTAAATAATTCATCGTTTATTTATCCAATTCAAGTGCGGATTAAAGCAATTTGTACAGAATACATTGGGCTAAAAATCTGGTAATGGAGTAGTCTCCAAAACTAAATGCTTATTGGTAAAATTTAAGCACACATTTTCAGTTTTTTCCAAAATTTGTTCATTTACAAGAGGAAATTTTTCTAGCAAGGAAAACTGTCAACGTGACATAATTTCTTTTACAAATAGGCCAAAAGTACTTATACTCACACGCCGAGTTCCAGATCTGAGACTTGCTTTCTCTTCGCTAAAAATAATTCCAAATTTTTTGAAAAATGACAAAATTCGCACTTTTCAGGCTTTGATATTTCTGATGGGGCATGAGATAAAAATCTGATTTTTTTTTTTATATAAGAGTATTGTATGGTAGTGTTATGGACAAGAAATTTCAGGATGGAGATTTGACTACAAGCTGAGATATGGCAAGGGCAACGTGTCAAAACAATACTGCCAAACTATTGTTTTGTTGTAGTCACAGGTAAGTATTTATCTCAGGGTGTCATTTAAAATTAGTTTTTTTATTATCTTTAAATAATAGTAACAGAAAATAAAGCCCATTGCAAAACTTAGCATCTAATTAAAAAAATAATTATGCCTAAGGCCATACATTTTGTAGGGTTTCAGTAATTTTTGTTGTAAGTAATTTTAGTAACTAAAAGAAACCTCAATACTTTTACATAAAGAAAAAAATATATACAAGACCTGAGACAAAAAACAACATAGGGAAAAAGAAAAGCTCTTAATGTTGTCATACTTGTTGAGACATGATCAAACGTGTCAAAACACATTCTTGCTTGTTGGTTCAAAAACCACAATTTTGATCTTTCTCAATATTTTATTTGTAGGAACCAAGTCTTGTCATCTCTTGATAACTTGATTGAAGATCTTGGCCCTGCTGGCTCATAGAAATATACTTTGAAATCACTATGTGCAAGTCTTAATTCATTAATAATTCCTAGCTTACTTCTTATGCAAAAATGTGATTTTTCTGCAGTATAAATTTTGGAAAGGCTTTGGATATCTTTACATTCTGAAAATTACTTGAGGCTGATGCATGGTAACATCGCATAATGTTTCATTTACAGGAACATACTTATGGTAGGAACAAGTTTCAGGGACTGGTAAGCAGCATTAAAATTGTAGTTTTTAAACCAACAAGACGGAATGTGTTTTGACACTTTTGATCAATGTCTCAACAAGTATGCCAACATTAACAGCTTTTCTCTTTCCCTATTCTGTTTTTGTCTCAGGTATTGTATATATATATATGTGTGTAAAAGTGCTGAGGTTTCTTTTAGTTACTAAAATTACAACAAAAATTACTGGAACCATACAAAATGTAGGCCTTAGGCATAATTATTTTTTTATTTAATTGCAAAAGGTTTTATTTTCTGTTACTATTATTTAAAGATAATCTAAAAAATAAATTTAAATGATACTCTGAGATAAATACTTAGCTGTGACTACAACAAAGCAATAGTTTGGCAGTATTGTTTTGACATGTTGCCATTGCCATATCTCAGCTTGTAGTCAAATGTCCATCCTGAAATTACTTGTGCATAACACTACCATACAACACTCTTTATAAAAAAAAAAAAAAATCAGATTTTTATCTCGTGCCCTACCAGAGATATCAAAGCCTGAAAAGTTAGATTTTTGTCATTTTTGAAAAAATTGGGATTTTTTTTTTTAGTGAAGAGAAAGCAAGTCTCAGATCTGGAACTCGGCGTGTGAGTACAAGTACTTTTGGCCTATTTGTAAATATATATATATATATATATATATATATATATATATCATGTTGACAGTTTTCCTTGCTAGAAAAATTTCCTCTTGTAAATGGACAAATTTTGGAAAAAAATTAAACTTTATGCTTAAATTTTACCAATAAGCAGTTAGTTTCGGAAACTACTCCATAACCAAATTTTTAGCCCAATGTATTCTGTACAAATTACTTTAATCCGCACTTGAATTGGATAAATATACAATGAATTATTTACAATTCCGTAAACCCTTCTTGTGAGAAAATTGCTGCAGACGATGAAACAAAGATGGCCGCCATGCACAAACAAAAATTAATACAATTAAAATAATAGTCAATTTGAACTTCCATCATGTTAGGGTTGTTGTACAAAAAATTTCAGAGTTTTTAAAAATGGTCGAGCAACCAGTGCTGGACCACTTGAAATGGATTGACCCATCAGTCATATTTTTTACGATGATTTTGCGACAACGATAATAAGTTTTATGTCCTTTTTTTTTTTTTTTTTTTTTTTTTTTTTTTTTTTTCCGGGAATGAACATTTTTTTTCGTTAACGGAAGTACATATATATGACATCCACATGGGTAGTTATATCTCTTCGACGATTTAATTTAAATTTCAAAAACTTATGCAACATTGATCAATTATGAATCCCCGAAAATTATACAAATGTTGTGAAATTTCATTATAAATATATGAACTTCTTTTCAACTTTCAATGCGTATGGGAATTTTAAATGTTGTTACATTTGATTTTCAAATCAGAAAAAAATAACTAAAATTTGATGTTTATCCCTTTTGAACTTTTATGTATAAGAAGTATTAAATTTGAAAGAAATTATTTCCTAATTGAAAATACCTATAAATATATGTACATAAATAGTCTTATTTATCTTTCGGTCCTTCTGTATCATAAAAATATAGAAAGATATTCTTACTCTATATTTTATAAAGAAGTTAATATAAACTGAAGCACACATATATAATTTTTTATTTAAATTGAATAATAACATTAAATTAATATTTGCATTTAAACATTTAATATAGGTTTTTTGTATTGGTTACATGCAAAAGTTAAGTTCCGTTTTTCTAATAGATGGCGGGAGTGTTTTTATATGCATTGTGTGAATCCGGTAATACATGCCTTTGATACAGCGTCTAGACTACCTAGTGAGGAAATATGCTATCCAAAGAGTGATAAAAAAAATTATACCTTAAATGTGCGCGATACTGCTAAAATGCCAAGTGTCGATCGCAGCAACGTCTGCGGGATTTTTGTATTACTAGTATTACATTGTATAGACTAGCAATAGCTTGAGTTGTAGAATATATCCTGCAGATGTCGCTGCGATCTGCATATTGCAGAAGAATCGTTGCATATTTAAGAGATACAATATTTTAACACTTTTTTAAGTATTACAGAGACAGCCGATTTCCACACTATGTTTTCTAGTCGCTATACCTTTGATAAGGCATTGCACATCCTTCAAAATGTAGTATATTACATTTGATTAAAGTGTAAATAATATATATTATATTCATTTTAAAATGAATAGTTTTGTGCCGAATAATCTTCCTTTTCGGGAAGTTTTGTTATTACTTTTATAATTTAAAGAAAAGCGCTGATGAAAGTCATCGTTAACTTATAGAAGCTTATTCTGAACATGTTTTTACTAAAATTATGTGTACAAGGTTCTTAAGGCAATTTAAAAGAAGGTTTACGCAATCTTGATGAGGCAGAACGTGAAGGTAGAAATTGCAAGCATTATTCGAAGAACAAACACTACAAAAAGTGGTAGAAGAAAAGAATGTTGATCAAACCGTTGTCAGTAGAAGTCTACATGGAATAAACACGTAATGAAATAAATAAACATGTAATTTTACTCAAAAATTGGGACTTACTTTTGCAAATACCCAATATTAGTCATAAAAGAAACAGCCGTAAAAAAATAAGAAATCTTAATAATTCATTACACCCAGATATTTATTTATCTTATCCAAATATAAAACATCTCTATTCTTATATAATATATTACAATAAAATGATATATATATATATATATATATATATATATATAATACACACACACACACACACACACACATATATATATATATATATATATATAATTATTCATTTGTATACACATTAGGGAAATTTGAATTTGGTTCAACAAAAAGATGAAAAACATGTCAGACATCAATATATCCAAAACATATCCTTGAAATATACGTTCGTTTAACATTCTGATAGAAATAATGTTTCTGACACCAGTGTACGTATGTGCAAACTACAATAAAAGTTCATTACAAAAACTAAACTAGTATAAAATAAAAATAGAGTATGTTTTTGTGTAAAAATGACGCAGGTGCTTTTCGCTGAATAAATTTACTAATAGTTAAGATTCGAAAAATCTTGCATTCTCATATGAGAAAATTTAGTTTTCTATTCATTTATTTCTGTACTGAGGTGCAAGGAAACAAAGTCAGAATAAGTTCACATAAATTTTCGTACTGTGTTTTATCATGTAAGGGCCATATTTTTATTAAGAGTTAAGAAAATGGTACATGGAAAAAACAGTGACTTAAACACTTTGTGAGTAATTCTTTCTAGATATATCTATCAAACAATTTGAGCGTTAGTCTTTCCATTAAAAGTTATTTTTTCCCTTGTACATTTTATACAATTTATTGTGATTACATCTCTATCACTTTATTTCAATAACAATAAACGATTTATAAAGATAGTTGATTATAATAATCGAAAATACTAAGAAAATTATAACTAATCTACAACAAACAGTCGACAATTCTTAAAAGTTAGAAGATTTTTTTCAAGAGGATCCTGTAAATATTTTATTTGCTTACAATTCTGCTTTAAAAGATGAATATTAAATGTCTATAATCATTTTTCTTTTGTCCGACTCATGCTACATAACGTGTTTTAAAAGTATTAATGCTGTTTTTTTTTCAGATTTCTAAGCGTTTTTTCATTATATAGAATCTTTACGTGTTCTTATAATCGTTGTCATTGTTTTATATTTCTTCGATTTTTTTAAGGGTTCGAAATCTGTGAGCTTCGCAGCTAATGACTGTGGTTATATATTGTCATCGACATCGCATCTAGATCTTATGTAGACATGAAATGCTGTATCATATATTTCTTGTAAGTCACACTCTAATGGGCTTCATAAATAATTTAGCTTATTTACTGTACAATTTTCACCGATTAAAAAGGGATAACATTAACGAAAAATTCATGACACAAAAAATTAATTTTAGGTAAGCTATACCAGTTAATTTCTTTAACATTACGTGATTAAAAACAACAAGTTTAACAACATTAATTGGCACCTACTCTATTAAAGAGATAAATAATAAAATACAAGGTTATTGGATTACGATATTTAAAAAGAATGGGATAAAATAGGTGTTTTAAAGATAGGTTATTTTCAAAAGGTTTATTGCTCTTTTTAACTAAATTTAATTTTTAAATTTTTAATAACTTATTATATTTTTTTAGAAAAAAAAATGCACATTTTTTTTTAACTTATAAAGTACGAGGGGTATTTAGAATATCAGATACAAATATAACGATATGACACCATTATCAGCCAAATGTACGTAATTGCACAAAGCATCAAGACATTACACTTGACCATATAAATACGTTTGCACGCCAGCAACAATGAATGTGGGATTATACTAGGATACTAGAATTGCATTACATAATCTATAACCTCGTCACATTCAACAAAATGCTGATCAGCAATGATTTTCTAATTTATATAAGATGGAAATCACTGTGCTTAGCAAGTAAATAAACTAGTTAGTTATTTATCAAAATTAGGCTACCGCTTCTACCATCATCAGTCATGTTCGTTTCGCATAAATTGAGTAACAAAACCAATACTCTAGTAATACCATGACTGATAGTTGTTTACCATACACCTCACAAATTTGTCAGTTCATTCTTCCAAAGAGAAAATTATTGAGTAAATTCAGCATTGATTGGATCTTTTTAAATCTAAATGATTATTAGCGAAAATCACATACGCCAGATTATTACTATACAAATTATACTGTTTCATGCAATTATTAGTCATTGAGGATGTTATAGCATGTGGATAGAGTCACGTGATTCTTGGAATTTCGATTATTTAAGAATCCTAACTTGAGTCACAAAACAGCCCTCGTACGTTCTGGATAGACGATATTTTTTTAATTATTTTTTGATAAATGAAGAAAAAGACAATCAAATGTGAATTTTGTTTCTATTTTTTAATTCGCTGATATAAAAAAAAATAAGAAATAAAGCTGATTTATTAAACTAAACAAGTAATAATAATAAACAAGAAAAATTTAAATACTACGAAAGAAATTTCCAATTTCTTCTTTATTTGATATTCGTTATACGGTTATCTTATTAATGACGGAGAAAAACTTTTGTTTAATTAAACTTAAACGTAAATTTTAAATTTGTGAAAAAAAAATAAGAATTGAGAACAATACTTAAGTATGAAAATTCCGATCATATTTCAAAGTTTATGTTTCCTGAAATCTCTCTTAACACGCATTTACATTAATAAAAAAAAAAAAAATAACTTAGCTTGGAAATAACAAAGCAAATTCAACGATTTTCAGCATATGCTAAAATGTAAATTAATGTAAATTTATTATATTTGTGATTTATATTATAAAGTTTTATTTCAGTATCACGTATGCGTTTTTTTATTCTGGTCACGAAATTTCTATTTGTTTTGAAGTTTTAAGTATAATTGCTTAGTACGTACAGTTGACCGCCTGAAAAAAAAAAGGGTTTTCTTAAGATTTATGAAATTTAAGAACAAATAAAGTAATTTCAAAGAGCAGATTGCTAGACAGATATTTACATTGTTTAAATTTCTTTGTTTTTAATATTATTTGCCGAATTTGTTTGTCGAATTTTTGTGAATTTGTTTTATTCTATCTCCTATTTTTTTTGTTTTATTTTGTTTTTTATGGAACATATTTAATATAAGATCTTACAAGTATAATCGATTCTTGTTCTCTAAATATTATAAGGTTTCTTCTTGCGATTTCATTAAGAAATATAACTTTTGCTGGTTTGTGAATAAAGTGATTTGACATCTTAGGAAATTCAAATTGCCATTTTCTAGTCACAGTTGCGCTATAATGATTTTATTTTTGTAAGTTTTAAGCCTTCAGTATTTCAAAATGCGATTTTTTCTCCAGAATATTCAAAACAGAAGTTTTAAATGTTGCCTATCATACACTGTAGAAAAATCCGAACACTATTCCTGTAGAAATCGGAAAAATAGTTGCCCTTATCGTACCGGAAAATTTTCCGTCACAGCTCGGAATAAAATCCGTAAAAAAAAAGGTTGGTGGTGGTTGGTGGTTGATTTTTGACGGCCGAATATCTGCACTAGGGATATAGCCCCGAGGGGGAGTGTCCTTCGTGGGTGTATTTCTAAGGGAACCTAATCCGTATTTACGCATGGAAATCCATGGCTCGAAGAGAACCACGAAAACTCCGAACGACTAGGCCGACGGGCGCGATTGTGATCAAACCCTGCACCTCCCGTCTACCAGCTTCGAGAGCAGAACCTCTCAGCCACTGGTGGAACACCGTAAAAAAAAGGAAACATTCATTAAAACGGTACTTTACGGATTTTATTTCAATTTTACGGATTTTATTCCGATTTTACTGATTTTATTCCGAGCTGGGTCGGAAATTTTTCCGGTACGATAAGGGCAACTATTTTTCCGATTCCTACAGGATATCTGGTCCTATTTTTTTTTTTTTTTTTACAGTGTATAAATACCATTTCCTTTCAGCATGTCTAAAAAAGAGCAGCTTTCTCATAACAAATAAAAGTAATCTGGAAATATGCTAGTTGTATTTTAACTTAAACAGATAATTATAATAAAATGAAATCGTGAAAAGGTTTTTTACTGTCGTAGGTAATAAGCTAGTAAGGCTGAATATGAATAAGCTGTTTTTTTGTTTTGTTTTGTTTTGTTTTTATGCATCAGTGTCCACTTTTAATCCCATAATGGATTTTCCTTCTTTAATTTTAGCTAAATTTTTCTGCAAATTTTATATAGGTTACGTACAAAGTGATATATATTTTGTTTTATGTATGCGTATTATACTAATTGTTCATTATTAGATAAAGTACCATAGTATGAAAACATAACCACTTCCAACCACTCTTAAAAATGGATGTAATATGGTATAATAATAGCCATATTTTATGTAGTAAGGGATAATCTAATGAAAGCAGACATTTATTTTACAGATCAGATTTTCTTTCGAAATGATGTTATTAACAATCAAAATTTGGCGATTTCAACAATGATCAAACATATATTCTAGATCAATATATTTTTTATTGGTAGCAATAAACTGATGTTGTTGAAAAAAAAAAAATGGTAAATTAAAGACATTGTCATTAAGAGGTTTCAAATTGAACTCAGAAGTACTGTATCACGTTTATTTGTTTCACTGGTTGTCCTCATTTGGTGTGAAATATGTATCTATGAAGAAATAAAAGTTGTCACGCACTTTTACAGAAATTGTAGTTTAAATTAATGTAAAAAAAAAAGATTAAATTATAAATTCTTGCACAAAAATGTTCACTTATACGAAAAATGATTAATGATGCCTATGTTAGTCGAATTAAAGTCCTCATGTATGCGGTTTTACACAGTAAATTATTTAATAATTACATTACAGAATTTAGAATTACTCTTTTTTTGTTATTTGAAGTTTATGGGTTTTTTTTCCAAATATCTCAACACCTATAATGAGTTCATCAAATTAATAGCACAGCCTGCTTTAATGAATTTCTATATACTACTTATTTTATCATCGCTTTGCGTAATGTATCTAAATTTTTATAAATAGTTAACATAAATATTGTAAACACATATATATATATATATATTTTTTTTTTTTTTAACTGAAACTTATGAAACTGCTCAGCTAATTCTATAATACATTTTAAAATGCATTATACACTGTTAAAAATTTGCAGCATTCTGGCAGGTCATTTGACCGTTAATTCCGAAAACGGTTACACAAGTAATTTTAACACTATTCTGACCATATTATTGGCCATTTCATGGTCAGAATATAGTTAAATTATCGTTATGAAACCGTTTTTTTGCAAAAAAAAAAACAATCGAATTACCTGCCAGAATGCTGCAAAATTTTTAACAGTGTATGATGTCATACGGAAAAAAAATATATATTGATATCGATAAAAAATCTGTACTGAAGTATCACATTGACATTAATCATTGAAATAAATCTATTTGACATGATATCTCTTTTTTTATCGATATTTCTAAAACATTTAATCGGAGTTTTATCTTATTATCATAATGCTATAATAATATGTTACTTAAGTAATTTATTCCCAATGCTTCTTTTTTTCCAATAATGCATTATTTATCATTAAAGTTACAGTTCCGAAACTCGAATTTGTCTTTATTTCTAGCATATTCAAGAACAAATATAGGAAACAATTTTCTTTTTCAACTAGTCAAAAATATCTTTCTCTTCATAAACAGGATGCATCACGAAATACGTATTTTATTGAAAATCTATTTTATGGTTTTTTGATCGTCGGATATTTTTGTCGGATTTCGTTCAATATCGCGAGTTTATGCTGACTTATTTTATCAAAGAAATTTTAAATGGATTTCAACATTTGAAGATATTTATAGTTTCAATGTATATTTTCTGATCTTTCATGACAATATTTGTTTTCAATTACTATATTTATAAAAGTTATATCATTTAAACTTAGCTGCAAATGTGTTAATTAACACATTACTTATTCAAATGTATTTTGTTTTGATTTTGCTTATTTATTTAAAATTAAACTTAGAATATCAAAAAATTTACCAAGTTTATACAATGAAAATTACATTTTATTTTGAAATACTTTTTTATATAATTTATTTGAAATGCTATGGTATTACAGTATGGTTGTCATTCCATGCGCTTATTTAAAATTAGACAGAAATTTAAACGTGGTTTTCCAGATTAAAATCGGATTGGAATAGGATATTTATTTAGAATATATGAAACTACTATCAATTATATACATCGGATGGAAGGGCAGATTTTGATTATGGTAATTGAGGGTTGTAACCAGCATTTAAAATTTTAGACTGTACAGGAATGGATGAGTCAGTTGCAAAGAACATGATAGTAAACCATAATTGAAAAATAAATCACAATAGAAAAATTAGATAAAAGTTTTTTTTTTTTGGCGTACTTCATAACTAGGTGGCTGCTTGTAGTAACACACAAAACATCCATGAAATAAACTATTCAATCAATCAGCTCATCCCCCCCCCCCCCCCAATATATTCTGAAATTAGTTCATATACAGGAACCGTCAAAAGGAATCATTCACGGGATTTTGTCAATAACTTTTATTTTATTCTGTTTATATTCAACATTTTAAAGACAAACATAAATTTCGAAAATGCAAAACATTATAGAAGCAGTTATATATTCACATCTCATTTGAACAGCCATTTCAAGCCTTCTCTTCAAACCTCTGATCAGGATGCATTTCATCTTTTGAGATGCGGCGAACACTTGGCTTACAAATGCCGATTTCTTGAGAAAGTTTCGAACTTGACAGATATAGATATATATTGACTCGTTCATCCACTTTCTGGATTTTTTCAGCTGTCCTCGCAGATCGTGGTCTTTCGGGTAGGTATGAACACAACAGTTTTTTATTCGTAAATTTTTCTACAAAATTTTCGAATCACGCGAGATTTCATAAAATTTCAAAACGATATGTCTTAAAATGATTTACAAATTACAAGATAGCATTAGAATGACATGCATGTTCAAATCTTAATGTAATCAAAAAATATTTTTTTCATATAACCCCAAGTGCGTTCAATGAAAAATAGTTTTAGGATTTTACAGCTTTATCCCCAACTGTACGCGTGATCAAATACTCATTTGTGAATCAGTGCGTTCAATTTTCATTCTTTGTTTTTATTCATTGCATGAAATATACATGCATTTAAAGGTCATTTAGATCTAAATAGGCTATGCCATGTAAAAATATTGTTTGTTCTGGTTAGTTTTATTAAAGTTTTTTCTTAAAAAAAAAATACTAGATGGAACCCGCCAAAACTTAACCTAAAAAATACTATAACAGTATGAGTCAAACAAGCTTCTTTATATAAAACAATAGGACGCAATGTAACATTCCATCTTTATTCAATCACAAAACGCCCCACCAGTGGCTGAGAGGTTCTGCTCTCGAAGCTGGTAGACGGAAGGTGCTGGGTTCGAACCCAATCGCGCACGTCGGCCTAACCGTTTCGGAGTTTTCGTGGTTTTCTTTGAAACCGTGGGTTCCCATGCGTAAATACGGGTTAGGTTCCCTTAAAAAGACCCCCACGAAGGGCATTCCTCCCAGGGCCTATATCCCACGTGTTGATAATCGGCCGTCATAAACACAAACCAAACCAAATCAATCACAAAACACACAATATGAACATTAAAAACCTCACCGTTTTAACTGGGACAAAAAAATAATGAAATATATGTTACAAGTTAAAAAATATAGGGGAGGCCAGGGCAAGTTTTCCAACTTTATATATTTTTATTTATGTATTTTTTTTATTTTTATCTATTTTGGTATCTATAGGTTATCATTGTATTCCCTAGATTTTTCTATACAAACTGACACAATTATTTTTCAAAAAACTAAATATACTTTTTTCACACAAAATGGTTAAATCTAATCATGTTACGTTGGAAAATGTGCCCCGTATGTGGCGCAAGTTTTCCAGCCGACTACAAATGGCCAAAGACAAGTTTTCCAACTATACTTTAAGTGGTGAAACACTCGTAATAAATCTTGATTGTTAATTAATAAGTATTTTTTATTGTGAACTAAATGCACAGTAACATAAAAAACGGTTTTAATATATTTTACATTTCGAGACGAAGATCCAAAGAGCTCCCTGGCCGGGATTGGATTTTAATTCATCCCACACCTTTTATCTGATTCCTTTTGCAGCTTCCCTTTTTTTAGATGAATCTTTTTTTCCCATTTTCAGTTGTTTTTTAATAGGAGAATCGATCAGTACAATACTTCCTATTTTTCTTTTCAGGCCGTTTTTGCCTCCTTAGTGCAGTCTTAGCAAATGTCCTAACTTCATCTGGTGTAGCGAAGTTTTTTTGGATGTAGAAGTAAAGAAGGATAGACTTTTTCATAAGCAATAGGAAAAGTTTGAGTAGAACTTAAGGAACAGCTTCTTTGGAAGTGCTACCCAGAGTTTTGGTGTAGAAAAATTAGATGATTTTTCTTTTTTTTTTGAGGGGGGGGGGGGGGGGCAATCGTTTAGTGAGGAAAACTTGAAATCTTTTCAGGATTGTTGGTGCTTTGGTGCGTTCAAAATTTGATACCGCAGCCTGTCAGAAAAATAGGATGACATAAAAGCAGAGTCTTTAAATATTTCAGGATTCCGTGGGAAAATTCTGGAATGTTTAAAACCCCCCATAATATTGACTGTGTATTAATGCCAGCGGAGAAGTTCTAAGCACGGTTAATTTGCTTTTTGAAGGGTGCATACGCACAGCGATCTCAGTGTTGTAGCTTATGACTATAAAGACATAATTAACATAAAATGGATTCATTAAATGAACCAATTTTAGAAAAAAAAGACTATTATATTTTTGAATTTACCCTGTTTTTTATATTGATAGTCTTACTGAAATGACTAAATGATCAAACGGGTTCGTAGTGTATATGGTTATTTGTGCGAATTTAATACACAATAAATACATTTTTGATACAATAAAACTAGCTGATTTAGGAGGGAGGACATTTTCCAACGCGAAACATGTTTGAAAACATGTCCGTATGTTGTTGGAAAACTGTCCGTCGCCATATTTAAACTTTTACTCTACCTGGGCGATGTAAGTTATTTGCGAAACCAACGCTTAGTTACCTGAAGAATAAACCCCCCTTTTTAGTGCATTAATTGCCAAAACAGTAAGTTTAACGCTAGTACTTTTACTTTACGTTTTATTAAAGACCTGAAATTTTACTCACCGTTGAAAAAATGAAAAAAAAACAGCTCTCCTGACGAAGTGAGAGCAGCGACTAAACTATAACTTTTGTAAATTGTGTGTAAGATGTTGTCACTTCAGCCAGTTCACTTGCTAGCGTCTCCTAGCGGCTCATTTAAAAACTAAAGCGAGTTGCAAAATTTCCCCCTATGGAAAATGTGACCCGGTCTCCCCTACAATTTATTTAAAAGTTCTTAGTACTGTTGGTCTGCAATTCAGGTGACCATCGTCAGAGAATATTTTTATTATTAATTGCTGTTCCATTCATACATATACGTCACATTTGTTGAAGTGGGGGAGTGTATAATTATTTATTATTAAGGTAGCTGAAAGTGGAAGTAGCAGCGCCTTGGATTGAACGTGTGTAGAGAAAAACTATATTTAACTGCCGTCATAAGACGGATTACTTCCCAAAGGATTATTTTTCTATACATATGTTCAATCCAACGCACTGTGACTTCTGCAACCCTAATAATTATAGAATTCAGAGTTAAAAGTGATTCAGAGTTTTAAAAAAAAAAACGAAATGCTCTGTGCCGTAAAATTTTGCTATCGTTTGGGCAAAACTAGCTCCAGAAACAGTTAAGTTAATAAAAGAAGCTTACAAAGACAAATATTTTGGTCAGTGAACGATTTTTAGATGGCATGTGATTTCATAAAAGGACGTTTGTCTGCAGAACTGGCTCCTAAGCCTGGACGGCCAGAAAGTGTTTTGAATGATCGAAATGTTAACATTGTGAGGGCTATCTTGCGAGAAAATTGGCTAATGATATGTGAGGATAGCGACATAATCTAACATTTCGAAAACGTCGATATTTCACGTTCTACGCAAGAACAGCGTGGAACGGTCCAGATGGGCCCCTCATCACCTTATTAAAGAACAGATTCAAACAAGATTTCTTATGAGTGAAAACAATTGCCTCAAAATGATTTCCACATTTCCTAAAGACTGTAATAATAGCTGATGAAATATAGGTGGATCATTTTAATCCACTTACTAAGTCCGCAGCAAGTATATGGAAACAAGCTGATTCTTCGCAGACCGGAAAAAATTCTACTATCCAAATCTGATGGATAGTTCTAGATATGATATCTGATGAATATCATAACGATTATTTTCTTTGGTCATAAAGGTTTAATCTATCAGCAAGCTGTGCCTCCAAAAACTATTGTGAATGGTGAATATATAGTATAATTTGGTGAATTAATAAAAGTTTCGAACAAACAATTGCTCGATAACAAATCTGTGTCTAAATATATTTAATTTAAAATGGTAATCATGTAATTGGATGATGAAGTTTTATCGCACGAAGAGCTGTCGAAAGAAAACGCTTAGCGCTTTAAATATATAGATTGGGAAATTTCATTAAGCGATAATTTTTTTCTCAATCCCATATAACATGATTGTAATATTGTCGAATTGTCTTTAATTGCAATAATTAATTTAAAAATATTATTATATGCTAATGTGCAAGAATTTGCGAGGTTTCAGAACACATTTGTACTAAACTGCAACACAAGCCTGCGAGGGTTGTGTTTTTTAACTTTTGATAATTGGTTTTTATGTATTTTTTAGCGCTGAATCCGAAAATTACCTTCAATTTTAAACATCACTAAATTTCTTTACGATTGTCCATTGATCCTGCGAAAGTATGTAGTATTCCAATTTAGAAATGATTGGAGAAATACCTTAGACGTAACTGGCCTTTACGACATTGTAGACATAAATAAATTAACTGGCTCCATTAGACTTTATCCAAAGTTTTTATTTATACATAACAGAAACATTTCCCGCACGTCTCTTGAAGAAAGAGCGTGAGAGCGACAACGTAAAACGAGGTGCAAGTAAGATGAGATGGAACGTACGTCACTTTACGTCCTTCGACAATAAGTTCCTGTAATTTTTGATGTCATAATCCGCAGTATAATCAATAAATTGTTATTTAAAAAACGTATAATATCTATTTAGTAGCTTCAAGTTTTCGTTATTATTAATTTTTACTAGTAGATTTACGATTTCCGAAAACTCATGACGTAATGGGCAACACTGAAAGTCATTTTCGCATTCAAAACTAAAAAATACATATAAATTAATTATCAAAGCTAAAAAAAATCCATAACATCTATTTTATAGTATTATTATTATTATTATTATTATTATTATTTTACTTTTTAACATCGAAATATACGATTTGTAAAAAATCCTTACGTGATTGCAAAATAAAACGAGGTGAAAGTAGGATGAGATGGGACGTACGTCACTTTATGTCCTTCCAATAAGTTCCTCTAATTTTTGATGCCATAATCCACAGTATAATCAGTAAATTGTTATTTAAAAAACGTATAACATCTATTTAGTAGCTTCAGGTTTTCGTTATTATTATTATTATTATTATTTTACTTTGAAATTTACGATTTCCGAAAACTCCTGACGTAATCGCTAACACTGCAGGTCATTTTCGTATTCAACTCCAAAAAATACATATAAATTAATTATCAAAGCTTAAAAAAAAACACCCATATCATCTATTTTATAGTATTATTATTATTATTATTTTACTTTTTAACATCGAAATGTACGATTTGTAAAAAATCCTTTCGTGATTGCAAAAAATGAAGGTAATTTCGGATTCAGGGTACAAAATACATAAGAATCAATTATCAAAAGCTAATAAAATTAGTCTAAACACAGTCTAAATTTTGCAGGCTTGTGTAATTAATATTTGTTCGCAATTATTAACATAAACGATTGTTTGCAATTTTAAATTTTCATTAACTCATTTTTATTAAATATCCGTTATTCAATTTGTTAAAATGGTTGATAGCATTGCTTATTCAAATGTTCGGTTGCAGTGTCTTCATAACCGAGAATTCAGATCAGTAAATAAAAGTTCTTATTTTACTGATCTATTTTCTATAACTCTATATCCCAGGAAAACGGATGTTATTCAGACTCGTATGTGAATTGGAAATTCAAGGATCACTCAAAAACATCTTTTAGTTCCGGAGGATACATCCATGTGTCCACATTGTCATTTTTATTACCTTTTCATTCATCATGTATTAACTGACAGTTCGGACCCAATAATCATAGTTTTGTATATAGTGTAATTTAAATATATTTCCGAAGTGTTTGAAAAATAACAAATATATATATATTTATCAAAAATTAAAATAAAAGTTATTTTTCTTTAATTCAACAACCTATCAGCTAATATAGGTTGGTTCATTGGTTGATTTTTGACGGTCGATTATCTACACTTGTATATAGGCCCAAGAGCAGAGTGCCTTTCGTGGGGGGTCTTTATAAGGGATCCTAACCCGTATTTACGCATGGAAATACATGGCTCGCAGAAAACCACGAAATCTCCGAACGATTAGGCCGAAGGGCGCGATTGGGTTCGAACCCAGCATCTCCCGTCTACCAGCTTCGAGAGCAGAACCTCTCATCCGCTGGTGGGGCATCAGCTAATATTATAAAAAAAATAATTAACATTTTAGCATTTTAATAAAAACTATTTAAATGTATTCAATTTTATCTAAAGATAGACAAAAAAATGTTTTTTCGATCTTACAAAATACTTCAAATAATTCTATTTTCATAATAAGTTAAATAATAAGCATTAAAATGTTTAAATACCAATTTTGTTTTTATTTCTTAATAGTGAAACAAACTGAAATATATATTTTTGTAATAATTAAAATATTTAAAAAAATCTAATTAACATTTCTTTGCAGATAGGATATTTCCTATAAATACTTTTTTTTTTTAACAAAATTCATTAATTCAAAATAAAATCTATGAATTTAAAGAAACAAAAACTCATTTTACTGATAAACTTACACTAATGGAAGCAGTAAAGTAATTTTTCATGAAAATGTTTCTTACGTTTTACTTTATTATCCAGTACAGATGAAAATTAATTTAAAGTGTTTTCAAACATAATAAGAAAAAAATTGTAAAAGAATAATGCCAGTCGTATAACAAATTGCCTTTATTTAAAGTGATTACAGGATACTTTACTTTTTTATCCACTTCAATCCAGTGAATAATCGTGATATAATAACACAATAAGTTTTTATAAAAATGAGATATATTTATAATACTTGCAATTTTCCAGGTAATGAATAACAACAATGAATTTCAAGAATCGAAAACGTATTTTCTTATACCGCATCTAATGTATTACTAAATATTCTGGTACAGATGAAAATTAATTTAACGTGTTTTCAAACATACTAAGAAAAATCTGTAAAAGAATGATGAACGCCGTATTTGAAAGAATGAAAGAAGAAATTGCCTTTATTTAAAGTAGTTACACAATACTTTAATATGTTTATCCATTTTAAGCCATTCAATAATCATGATATAATAGCACATTGGAATTCTGTATAACAGAATATATATTTATATTCTTGTACTTTTCTAGACAACGTATAAAAACAGTTCATTTAAAGAATCGAAAGCTCTTTGTTTAATAAATATACAATAATGAAAGCCGGGAAGTACATTTTCAATACATAGATTACACTTTATTCACTACATATAGATACACTATGTATAGCTTACACTATATGTATATACGCACAATTATATAGTTTTTAACACTAGAAGCGCCAGAGAAGTCTTTTTTACTGTTTTTACCATTTCAGCTTGAATTCCTAATAATCTATCTATCATAAGAAGTCACAATATTTTTAATTTCCTTAAAAAGCCTCGAAAATTATTGCTACCAAATGTGAGTCGAATGAAATTAAAATTAACGAAGTTATATTTAGTCATACCTATAAGCGCAACGAGCAGTCAAATTGACTGCCAGTAAAATTGGGTAGATTCAACTTGCTTTCTCGATTAGAAAAAACTCCTTTTCTTGAGAAAAAAAAAAAAAAAAAAACATATTCCCTACGCATTATTTTCATTCACTGTTTCCATACAACAGGAAATACGTACCATCTTTTTCATCCATTTCTACTATTCACCCATTTTTTTCTATCAGTAAGGCAGGTCGTACACTGAGGCGACACATGCAAAATGTTGCTGGATTTCCAAGAAAAAACAGGTTTGAAATTGCTTTCTTCTTTTTTTCGACCTGTTTATTTATCCTAAGTCGAACTTAATTTTCCTCCTGTCGGCGCATTGTGCGGACCGCCTAGCAAAACACATTTCCCCCTAACATTCCTTTCATTCCCCACTTTTTTCTAACGAGAATAAACACACCACTTTTAAAGGAAGCGACTCAAGAGTGAAAGGTTCCATTCTCTCATTGGTTGATCAGAAACCGGTCTTGGCTTGCTTCGCAGGGATGATTTGGGGATGAAATGCAAGCACTTTGAGAAATAATGCACCTAGTTAATTCATGCTATTTTGGTGAGAGTTTTGTGTGGACGATGTTGTCCAGTGGTTAACGCGCTTGTCTAGCAAACTTAAGTAGGCGAGTTCTATCCTCTCTGTTGCTTTTGTATTTTTTATTTGTGATTTGTTTCAATTTTTATTAAGTTAGTTAATAAAGATTTGTAGACTTCTATTATCAGTTATTTCCAATTTTTTTCATTGTCAATTAGATAATTAAATAAAATTTTGATTAAATTAAGTTTTAATTGTTATTAAATTAAATTAAATTGAAATTGAATTTTTATTAAATAAAATAAAATTTAGTTTTAAATAAATTTCGAAATTCATATAAGCTACTTTTTTATGAATTAAAGTGAGCATTTATTGTAATTCAACAATAATATCTCCTAAACTTACATTATTTTTTTCCCTTATAACTTTAGTATCAGATAAATATTAAATTAGCAAAATTAATTTATCAAAGTTTTCTTTTAAAATTAATTAGTATTTTTCATACAGAAAAACTTTATTATCAAATGCTTTGTAATTTTTTATTATGTATAAAATACTGTTAATGAAATTAATTTTTAAAACTCATATTACTTAAAAGCTATTTATTTCAATTCCTTAAAATGAATATTTTTGAAAATATAATGTTATTTCTTACACTTATATAAAATATTTTTATTTTTATGTTATATTATTTAACAATATATCTGAATACATAACTATATTCAGATTATTTTATTTGAAAGTAAAATTTTATTAATTTATGAATTTATATTAATATTATTAACTTAATAAGTAATTAATTATTTAAATCAATTTGTAATAGTTAAGTACTTTTTATTAAAATTTGCTAAAAAATTTTTAATTGTTTTTATTAAAAAATTCTAATAAATTACTTTTTAAAACAATATATATATTATATATATATATATATTATTTGAAAACTCAGTCAAAAACATAAATTATTTTTATTAAAAAAATTATCATAAATTATTCCTTCACTATTACCACCCTAAATATTTGAAAACTAAGTTAAAGGCATTAGTCCAAGTAATCATTAACTAGAAATATTTAATGCAACAAAATACATTATAAAAACTTCTTATAGTTTTTGGTAGTTATTGCTCAGATATTATTGTTTTTGGTTCCAACTTTTTTTCTTCTTTTAAGTGAGTAAAAAAGAAAAAAATAAAAAATAAATAAAAAAAAAATAAAAAAAGTCATTATTATTTAATTTATTTTTTCATTATAATTCACTACAAGTGTGAACTATAATTTATTTTAGCTTGACCTTTTTCATTCACTATCTAACTATCTAAGAAATACTTTATTTTTTGATTTTTTGCCCTGTTTGTTATTTTGCAGTAATAATAAATAGATATTAATATTGCAAATTACTATACGGGCAAGGTAGAATTTAGATGATCTAAATTCCTTTCTGACAATTTTGATTATTTGAGTACTAGTTTGGCCATTTAATTATTTATATTTACGCACACAAAGTGCCATGAAAAAAAAAAAAAAAAAAAGGATAAAATTTGACTGAGTATTTTTATTAATTGTTTTATATAGTTTTTTATTTTTTAAAAACACATCAGCTATCAAGGAAGGGGAGGGGGTGCTTGAGTTTACTGTTGCTTTGCACAAATAACTACAGTCAAAACACATAGGTAATTAAATGCAGTTGCGTAGCCAGGATATTATTTCGGCGGGGGGGGGGGGGGGACAATCCCCTAAGCTTCTGTCCACCTGATGCAAATCTATAAATAAAAAAATATTAAATTTTCTTTTCGTATAAATATCAATTTTATACTTTTAAAATATGGGATATGTTTTTTTTTTGGTTTTTTTTTTGTTTTTTTTTAGTTTAAATTTACATACATCTGTATATACAAAAGGAATATATGTAATGAGTAATTTAAAAGTAAGTTACAAAATAATAAGTCTAAAATATTTAAATTGGTTACTTTTTTAAAAGAAAGTCAGTTTTATCAATTTTTTGCAGGGAAAAAGGGATATTTAAAAAAATACCATATCATTGTTATCCGTGAATCACTTTATATGAGAAATAAATTAAAATTCCTTTCATGTCGTAAAGAAAATTTAATATGATTGCAACTTAATACTTGAAATAATTTCAAGTGACACTTGGCGATTTGTTTTGGTGGTGAAATGCTATGTGCCTTCTGATTTGTTAGTTAGAATTGTCTACCACTGCTCAATTATCAGGACTTGTAACCTTGAGAATTAATCGCGGGATTCTTGTTTCTTCTCAACCAATGGGAGAATGGAACCTTTCACCCTTGAGTCTCTTCCATGCCTTTTTTTGCGAAATGTAAGGGTTGGGTTGGGTTGATTGTTGACGGCCGATTATCTGCTCGAGGGATATAGGCCCTAGGGGGAGTGCCCTTTGTGGGGGTCTTTCTAAGGGAACCTAACCCGTATTTACGCATGGAAAATCCAGGCCTTCGAAGAAAACCACGAAAACTCCGAAACGGTTAGGGCGACGGGCGCGATTGGGTTCGAGCCCAGCACCTCCCGTCTACCAGCTTCGAGAGCAGAACCTCTCAGCCACTGGTGGGGCGCGCGAAATGTAAGAGATGGGAAATATGTAGTACGGGAATATGTCTCATGTGCTAAAATAAATACCGCAATCCAGAACCACATGCAAAAAGAAATGCGTTGCTTGGAAGGTGTTTATGGATGAATCCATGTTACACCATATAAAATAATGCACGATAAAAGAGGCAGTTTTGAACAATAAATAAATCTAGGAAATATCTTTTGAATAACTTTATACTTTAATTATTATTATTTTTGCAAGAAGAGAATACGTTTGCAATATGGATTACGATTATCTCTCTAATAGGGCTCTGCTTTTCTTCATGAAACAATGTCGCACAATCGATTTGGAGATATAATGAAAAATTTTAAGTTTGACATGAAGTCAACTAGGACTCAGAGTTTACAATGCTACTTTGCAATGTTTTCAGATATTTGGAAAAAAATATGAAGATGTTTGCCATTTCTTAAAAGTCAGGAGAAAATCTAGTTGTAGATGAGCAGTTATTTCCTTCCAAAGTCAGATATTAGTTTACACAGTATATGACAAATAAACTAGACAAATTAGGTATAAATTATTCGATGCTCGAAGATATATTCTTGAGGTGTATGTGCTTTTCCACATCTTGGAAAAGATAAATCAAGAAATGAAACTGAACGCTTTACTGAAAATATAGTAATGTATTCTAAACCCTTATCTGAATATTGGTAGAAATGTGACAGTGGCAACTAGTTTACTCACTATTATTTGCTAAAAGAATTAAAATGAAAAAAAAAAAAAAAAGAAAGAAAACAATTTTTATGGCACAGTAAGAAGACATAGGTGAGAAATTACGCATGAAGCTATGGATTATAAAACACAGCAGTATCAAAACTGTTCTACTAAAGAACGGGGGAACTACTCTTTCGGCCTATCGGGGTAAAAATTAAAAAGGAACTGCTTCTTACTACCTCGCATCCAAATGTAAATGTTCAATAACAAAATAAGAAGAAAATTTCAGAAACACTAGAGTTCTGCAACAAAACCAAATATTTAGTTGACCAGATGAAGCTTAAATATTCTATTCGGGCTGGTTTACGTAGATGGCCAGTCCATGTTTAGCAGGATTTCTAGATTTAGCAGGAATAAATACGTACGTTAGCTACCGAGAATTGATTTTTAAACATATTTCAAGGCATAATTTTCTATTTCAGTTAGTGGATGAGTTAAGACATCTTCACTTGAACAACAAAAACAATAAACAAGCTCAAGATTGCCCCAAAAAAATTCCAATACTAGCAAAAACTCTGAAAGAAAATACGTCAGTGCCAGATTGGTCTTTGTAACAACATCAAAAGAAGTGGTGTATGTAAAACATGTTCCTATTATGTATGTGGAAAATGCACTTCCAGCATTGAAAAAGTTATGTTGCGTAAAAATTGTGAATAGCAATAAAATGTGCTGTATTAAATGTAGGTAGAAATTTATTACAAAAGTATGTATTTTTTTTTTTTTTTTATAAAAATAGGCTTTTAGGTAGCTTTCTTTACAAAAAAGCTACCTATTGCAGGCGTTCGGAGGAAAGCGATTTCAAAAAATTTTGGTATATTTTCATCGATCATGACCCCCAGACCCCGAAACCACCCTCCGTTCAAAATTGATATATATATATATATATATATATATATATATATATATCTGACCTATGTCACACTGTAACTCCCGTAATTATGAACCGATTTCGATGTAATTCGGTTTGTACATAGTACATACCAATGTCTCGACCGAGTTCGTTGGCCAGCTTCATCCGCCGTTTTGTTTCAAAATGGCGGCCATTTAAAATTAAAAAAAAAAATTAAAACTTGAAATGTGGTACCAAAAAATTAAAAATGGAAATATATTTTTTTCTTATGTATTTGACCTTTATACAAAGATTCCGGAGCAGTTTTTGTTTCGTCTATATCTTAAAAAATGGCTGAGTTATAGCATTTTGAATTTCTAGCGTGGCTGACATTTTGAAACGTCCTGAATTTTGTCACGTGATAAAAGGCGTATTTATGCACCGATTTGGATGTAATTCGGTGTGTAGATAGTACATACCAATCTCTCGACCGAGTTCGTTGGCCAGCTTCATCCGCCATTTTGTTTCAAAATGGCGGCCATTTAATTTTTTTTAGGTAGCTTTCTTTACAAAAAGCTACCTATTGCAGCCGTTCGGAGGAAAGCGATTTCAAAAAAATTTGGTATATTTTCATCGATCATGACCCCCAGACCCCGAAACCACCCTCCGTTCAAAATTTATATATATATATATATATATATATATATATATATCAATATATATATATATATATATATATATATATATATATATATATATATATATATATATATCAATAGGAGGGTGGTGTTGTCTGGATAATACGCAATGGTTAATTATTTATTTAAAAAAAAAAAAAAAAAAAAAAATGCGGGGCTCTTGTATTATTACTATTTTTTTGTTAGGTATTTTATTTGGATGTTGATTTGATATTTTATATGTAAGTTGGAGATTTTCATTAATATTATAATTAGCTTAATTATTCATTAATCTAATTTACAATTATTTGTTATTAAATTTTAATTTACTAAGGACAATATCATATTAATTACTAATAGTATGCCACTCTTAGTTTAATGTTTTTGAATGTCCCATATTCATACTTTATGGATTTTTATGGATGTCTGAAAATAATCCACATTCTATATTTGTGCGTTTTAAGTAATGGGATTTTAAGTATTATTTAACCTTCTATATACTTCCACATGTTTGTTATTTTCTGTTCATTTTATAAATATCTTATATATAATTCATTAAAAAAGAATTTTTGGATAATTTTTAATAATTATTTATATTAATTATTACTGAATTTATTTTGTTTTATAGCATATAGATATATGCTATATATTATCAATGTTCTAACATTATTTAAACTTAGTTTAGTTTAAATAATTTAGCTAATAGAACATATTGTTTGCTTTTAAATTTTATTAACAATAGTTTTAAATACTTTGTGTGATTTATATTAGGTTTATAATTCTCTCTATATATGGATTTGTTTGGTTTTGCTGTTTAAACAGCTATTTACATTCAAAAGCTTGCAAATTTTTATCTTGCGATAGATGTTTAATATAATTATTAATAGATGGCAGCACTAAAATTGTATCTTTCAGTGTGCTCTAATTTTTAATTTTTCTAGCTCCATTTAAGTTATAATTTATACACCAGGGTGTATTTTTAGCTAAATTTTGACGATATTGTTAAACTGTTATCTATTAATTTAATAGTGCATTTTAAATAATGTAATTAATATCTATTTATTTTATATTAGATTAAATTTGTTTTACAAGGTATTTCAAATTTTATTTCAAAATGTATTAACTGCATCCTTTGGTATCATTTACTGTGATTTCTTAACTGTTTTATTCACCTTAATCTTTTTGATATACTGGAAGACATGTGCACATGGATTTTTGTAAAATACTGAAATATTAATCGGTATGATGTTTATTATTTCTATTTTATATCCTATAAATATTTAAATACGTTTTATTGATTCTTCCATTTCATATTATTTGTTTCTATTCTGCTTTCATTTTTAATCAATTCACTTGATTTTAGTGGTTGTTCTATAATTCTCTATATATAAGGATTTGTTTGGTTTTGCTGTTTAAACAGTTATTTTCATTCAAAAGCTTGCAAATTTTTATCTTGCGATAGTTGTTTAAAATAATTATTAATAGATGGCAGCACTAAAATTGTATCTTTCACATTGCTCTAATTTTTAATTTTTCTAGCTCCATTTCAGTTATAATTTATACACCAGGGTGTATTTTTAGCTAAATTTTGACGATATTGTTAAACTGTTATCTATTAATTTAATAGTGCATTTTAAATAATGTAATTAATATCTATTTATTTTATATTAGATTAAATTTGTTTTACAAGGTATTTCAAATTTTATTTCAAAATGTATTAACTGCATCCTTTGGTATCATTTACTGTGATTTCTTAACTGTTTTATTCACCTTAATCTTTTTGATATACTGGAAGACATGTGCACATGGATTTTTGTAAAATACTGAAATATTAATCGGTATGGTGTTTATTATTTCTATTTTATATCCTATAAATATTTAAATACGTTTTATTGATTCTTCCATTTCATATTATTTGTTTCTATTCTGCTTTAATTTTTAATCAATTCACTTGATTTTAGTGGTTGTGCGGGCACAGGGGAAAATTAATTTTAGCTTTAGCTTATTTTTCCCACAGAAAACAACCATTTTGCTTATATCATTGAATTCTGTGCCCTCGATAACGTAATTCAATGTATAAGCTTTTCAATTTTTGTCGGTGTCCACATTTTTTCTTTTTTCTTCCATAATAATTCTTATAATATTTTTTAATACTTACAGCTTTAATTCATAATAATTAACGGTGGCAGGTTATGTTTAATTAATGGTAATATATATATATATATATATATATTTGACCTATGTCACACTGTAACTCTCGTATTTATGAACCGATTTGGATGTAATTCGGTGTGTACATAGTACATACCAATGTCTCGACCGAGTTTGTTGGCCAGCTTCATCCGCCATTTTGTTTCAAAATGGCGGCCATTTAAAAATTTTAAAAAAAATTAAAATTTGAAATGTGGTACCAAAAAATTGAAAATTGAAAAAATATTTTTTTGTTATGTGTTTGACCTCGATAAAAAGATTCGGGGACAGTTTTTGTTTCGTCTATATCTTAAAAAATGGCTGAGTTATAGTATTTTGAATTTCTAGTGTGGCTGACATTTTGAAACGCCCTGATTTTTGCCACGTTATAACAGACATATTTATGAACCGATTTGGATGTACCTTGGTGTGTATATAGTACATACAAATAACTCAACCGAGTTCGTTGGCTAGCTTCATCCGCCATCTTGTTTCAAAATGGCGGCCATTTAAAAGAAATTTAAAAAAAAATAAATTTAAAATGAGATACCAAAAAATTGGAAAATGAAAAAGAGTTTTTTTGTATGTGTTTGCCCTTAATACAAAGATTCCGGAACAGGTTTTGTTTCGTCTATATCTAAAAAAATGGCTGAGTTATAACATTTTGAATTTCTATTGTGGCTGACATTTTAAAACGACCTGATTTTTGTCACGCGATAACAGGCGTATTTATGAACCGATTTGAATGTAACTTGGTCTGTACATAGTACATACCAATGCCTCGACCGAGTTCGTTGAACAGCTTCATTCGCCATTTTGTTTCAAAAGGGTTGCTATTTAAAAAAAAATGTAATTTAACATTTAAAATGAGGTATTAAAAAATTGGAAAATGAAAAATATGTTTTTATGTGTTTGGCCTTGATACAAAGATTCTGGAGCAGTTTTTGTTTCTGAAAATTTGTTCTTTTGTTTATATCTTAAAATGTGGTTGAATTATAGCACTTTGAATTTCTATCATGGCTAACACTTTGAAACGATCTTGTATTTGTCTCGCGATACCACACGTATTCGCCTATTTCGATGGAAGAAGGCATGTGGATAGTATACATCAATATCTCGACCAAGTTCGCTGGCCAGCTTCATCAGCCATCTTGTTTCAAAATGGCGGCCATTAAAAAAAATATATATATATTTAAAGTGAGGTGCAAAAAAATTAGAAATTGAAAAAGGTTTCTTTCTTAAGTATTTGAACTTGATATAAGGATTCAGGGGCATTTTTTGTTTGTCTTTATCTTAAAAAATGGCTCAGATATAGCAGTTTCAATTTCTAACGTGGGTGACATTTTGAAAAATCTGATTTTTTGCCTGCGACATTACTCGTATATACCAACCGATTCCGATGTGAGTGAGCATGTGCACAGCAATTACTAAGCTCTCGACCAAGTTCACTGGTTAGCCTCATCCACCGTGTTGTCTTAAAATGGCAGGCACTTTAAGAAATCGCCGAATTTGGCAGCCAAATATAAGTTACTTTAAAGAAAAGCAGCTTGGATAAAGCTGACTAATTTCGCGAAATTTGCATTCATTATATTGATAAAAATTAGTATTGAATCTCCTATATTCGGTTTCCACTAAATTGAACTTCGTGTGTTTGCATGATATAAGGTGGCTTTTTTAAAATAAGGATTATGAAAGCTACCTCTTCCTCCCGGCACTGGCCGGAAGGACTTTTTTTCTTTGAAGAAGTACTTAAAAGAAATAATTGTAGTTATTAAAAATTATAAATAGTCTTATAAAGTAGTATAAAGCATTTACAACTTAAGATATGCATTTAATTCAATGAAAAGTCAATTTGACTGCAGTTGGCGCTTTTAGGTATGGTACTATCTAGTACTATCTAGTACTATGTAGAACTATAATTACCCAATGAGTTTCTAAACCAGGCATGTCAAACACGCGGCCCGCGGGCCACAACTGGCCCGCCGGCAACTTCTTTGTGGCCCGCCAATACTTTGGCATTTTACTTTTGTTTAACTCAGTTACGAGTTGCAATTTTCCAACTGAGTGAAAAAGTTAGCAATGAGGCAAAGTGAGCAATTAAACATATATTAACTATGTTCGGTAGCAAAATTTTTCTGGTAAAAGCAACATAATTTGAACTAGAAAATGTGTTTCATAAATGAAATGAAATACGTAGCGCATAAATACAGGACACAATTTATTAAATAATTTTTTTTTTCCAAAATATGTTTTTTTTAAGTTTTTCCTCGAAAAAAATCCGGAAGACTAAAAGTTATACCTTTGCTAGATTAATATAGCTTGTGTAAAATAATTTTTTTAAGGTAATACAATTTAGAAAATCCGATTAAACTTTGTAGATTTGGTTGATAAAAATTAATGATAAGTATTTTTTCGAAAAATAAGATAAAATAAACTATAAATTATAATAATAACTTTGGAACTTCTTGAATATTTGTTTAATATGGCTATGTTTTGTACGTGCTGTGTGCAAGTCTAATAACATTATCTACTTTGTTTGATGTGGCCCGCGTCTTTGTATGCAACGCTTAATTTGGACCGCAGCGGTAGACGAGTTTGACATGCCTGTTCTAAACCGTAAGATATATTTATATTCTTGTCAGTTTCAAGATGAATTATTAATGAATAACATGAATAAAATGAACAAAATAAATGTCTTTTAAATTGTACGAATTAAAAATATTGGATTTTTTATACGTAGAATTATAGCTGTGTATATATTAATAATACGATTTTGTAAATCAGAAAATGATTTGGTATAAAACAGCAAAAAAATACCTGTCTTATATGTTGATATTGAAATTTTAAAATTTATGCAATTGCTTTAGGTTACATAAAATATATTATGTATGTAATGTGTTTTTTCGTTTTGAAATACATTCCAATATGACCAACTATGATTTTATTAGATGTTTTGGGGAAAATAATGTTTACGATATAACATAGTTATATAAAGTATATTATTAAGGTCTAAATATTAAATGAAAATGTTACAAATTTAAGAAAATAATAATTTAATTTAGAGTTGTGAATTATAAAATATAATCAATTATAAAAATTTAAATTTTGAAACATTAATTTCAAATAAACATTTACCGATTACTCACATTGATGATATTAATAAATAACATAAATAAATCATAATATTAATTAGAACAATATGTGATACTTAAGAAAAAGGCATAATTTATGAAACTTGATTATTGTTTTTTAATGCGGAAAAACACATAAATTCAAGAAATAATAAAATAGAAAGTTATAGTTATTCCAATATTGCAATATCATTAAATATGTAAAATGAGATTCTACAATATCAGGGTTTTTAAAAATACTACTTGTTTTTTTAATCATGATTTAACCCAGTTTAGTTTCTTAATACGCCACGAAATCATGCTTTTTAATGAATGGTTTATATTAGTTTAACCTTTAAAGCCATACAGGTATTCTAGCAACAAAAATTCACGGGTGGCGCATTCCATATGCCATCGAATTTTAAAGCCTAAATAACAGTTTATATAGATTTCAATGTTTAATGCAATGTTCAGTTTTAGTATAAAAACAATAAACATGAAAAAAAAAACCCTCATTGAATTAGAATTATTATAACACGGAAGACTAGTATTAATGTACGATACATTCGGCAATGCTCATTAACCCATTCGCTGTCAACCGCAAGTATATTTGCAGCTTTAATTTAGTAAATACTTTGTCGCCACTATTTTATAAATAAAAAAATGACGTATTTATTGACAGAAATTTTGCTGTATTAGTAAATCGAAATTTACGGCGGCTTTCAACAAGAAATTTGAAAATCTTACTTTATAATTTTGGCAGTGAGCGTGTTAAAGTCAAAATTTGATGGTAAACAAGAATAGTGTCTAATGCTTACTAATAGTATAGAAGTACTGTAATTATCTGGCGTATAATACGCGGGTCAAACAATCAAATTTGGACCAAAAATTGTATTTTTTATAATGTAACTTATTAGATCTTGGTAAATATTTGTCTTCAATTACTCGAACATTTGGGTTGAATTTTCAGGATTCAAACATGTCTGTTTGAACTGCGGATCATACACCGGGAATTACGATAACAGGCATGACATATTTAAATATAAAATATTTTAATTACGTATGAAAATAATATAAATTACACAAATACACGGGCGGTGTATTGCGTACATGAGTGGTGACATACCAGCAAAAATAATGAAAGAGAAGAAACTTCAACATTAAAGAGTAGTTGAACAATATAGGGTCATTGTTAAGGGAGGAAATAATGGACAGATGTTAATAAAGTAAATATTTAAAAATTATCAGCCATGTTTCTACTGGATTTTGCACACAATATTTTACCCATGCCTTTAAAGATTAGGCAATTAGATTTACCTTCAATTTTAATTTTAATTTTTGAGTTTGAAAGATAAATATTATTCTATGTGAAACGATTTTATCTGTATGATTACATTCAATTTTAAAACTGATAACAAAACATACGTTCGCTTATAATAGCAAATAGTTTTCTTTTTCTTTGTGAAACTGTTCAAAAAGCGTTTTAAAAAGATCTCCATTTCTGCGCTTTCCTCAAGAATGAAATTTCATGTTTCTTAACATACTGAAAGTTCTAGAATAACAAATAAATGTATTTTCATTTATCTTAAATGCAATATATTATCCGTTTAACGTAATGTATATTATTTTTTCTTCAATTAAATCCAAGTAAAAACGCCAATTACTTAATCAAACATATTCCCAGAATTTTAAATATTCAATTTTTTGCTTCAATACTTAACTAAAAATTTTTAGAACCAATTTGTTTCACATAAAATGTTTATTCTGCGTATTCTCTTTTTGACAAAAATATCATTAAATTACATTTCCGGGAAAAAACACTAAAAGAATACGTAATTGTGTTTCATTTTTAATTTTAAGAATTTATAATTCAAGAATGCATTTAATTATTATTATTTTTTTTTTATAAAAGTCATTTAATTTAATTTTGCGTAGATTGAAATTAAAATGTTTTATTTTTGAAATTTTTCAAAGGAATTTCCTTTAAATGTTTTCTTGGAGATTTCTTTAAAACAAATTTAATTGTTTGTATCTAAAGTGACGGTATTGCTCTGTTATTCGTAATTTCATTTTAGAAATTTAAGCTATTTAAGAATTACATTTTAAGTTTTGCGAATAATTAAATTTATTGCGATTAAAAAAGGACAACATTTTCTCTGAAATGTCTTTGATTTAGTGGTAAAATTTAGAAGGTACCATTAAATGATTATTTTTTAAAATATACTTTCTTTGTAATAAATTATGCTTTCATTCTAATGAATTTTTATGTTTGTTTTAAATTATGGTACTGAGTGAAAAAAAGAATTTTTGACGCTAAGATACGGAATCAAAACAAATAAATACAAATATTAATGCAACATGTAAATATTTCAATATGTCATGATAGTTTAAATAAGTATTTTTATTGATAGGTATTCATTTTATATTATAAAACTCTAAATCTTGAGTAGAAATATTTATCTAAGAAAGTAAATTTTGTTTTGAAAATGTATTCTAGCATATACTACTCCAATTCTTCTATGTATAACAAGGATTTATAAATACTAGTTTTTATAAATTTTGTATAAAGAAATATTAATGTCTTATTGAATATTTCCTTGAAAATCTTAATATCATTTTTTTTTTTTTTTTTTTACACATCACTACAATATGTACATAATGAAAAATATATTTGATAATGCTCTTGCGAAAACTTTCAAATAATATTATTTTTTATCTACAGTTTTAAATATTATATAGACTAATTAGAACGTTATCGTCTGTCAGAAGGTCAACCCTGGCCGATGGTCCATGCATTAAAATTGTGGAAAAAACTTTAAAATTCTCAGAAGATGTAACTAATCTTCGGTGACCGGGACTGTCGCCTGCTTAAATGTAGAAACGTATAATGTTCTTATGCGTTCTTATGTACTGTCATCAATATCAGTACATCATTCAAGCCACATTTAAAAAATTTACTTTGTAAATCTAAACCTAAAATTCCCCCCTTACTGAGAATCAGTTCAATTTACAGTATCGCATGTAAAGATTGCGACTCGGTATATATTGGCAAAACTAGTCTTACTTGCGCCATTCCCCTTGCCGAACATAAAAGTGCCTACATATCTGGAAGCCTACAGTCTAAAATTGTACAGCATTCTTTAGATACCGACCATATCCCAGATTTCGAAAATATGAAAGTTATCGGATCCTGTTGCAAAAAATGTTAAAAGTAGAGTTTTCCTGGAAGGTGTGTTCACCGGTAAGCGAACTTCGCCGATAACTGAATCATCTTCCATCTGAATACACAGCATTGTTTTGATATTTTTATACTTTATTTAATTTTAACTGCTAATAAGTTTTAACTGTAAACGTGATATATAGTTTTTTGTCATTTGAATTATATTTATTGCACTGATGAGGGATAAAATTTAGCTCGAAATGTTTGTTTTTTATTTGTATTAAATGTATTTATGTAATTTTTACTTGTATGTCTGATGAATTGTAATATATATTTTATTTATAAATAAATGCATAGTTTGACGATTAAAATTACGTCATATTAGAAATATAATGGACGTCAGCAGGTGAATACATAACGTCATATGAGTTTGAAAAAACGTATTAAAACATGATAAAAACCCAATTATGGAAATATATACATATTTTAACATTTTGAGATTCTTTGAATTTGTTTTCGACATTTAAAAATCTATTCTATATACATTAGAGATGAGACGGACTCGGGCAGGCTCGGACTCGTTCTTTCTGAAACTAGAAAACTTTATTTATTTATGTATAGAAAAGATTGAAAGAACATTTTTCCACGCGTAAAATTACTTTGCGAGTCTTTTCAATGTTATTTTGATCAAAATGAAGGGGCAATAAAAATCGTGTTTATTTTAGTATCTGATTGCTGTTTTAAAAGAAAATTTGTGATGTTTTCAGATTTATGTCTACGACATTTCCGATGACGGTCAATTAATATGGCGCCAATCAAAACAAGCACAAACAATGAGTTCGTTTTTAATAGAATTTTCGTTTGTGACAGAAAATATTTTTTAATCCGATCGTTTATTCATTTTTTATTTAGTTACCTAACGCGAAGAGAATGTTTTCTTTGATTTTTAGTAGACCAGAAGTAGCTTGAGGTTTGCAAATTATTTAATCTTACATTGCGCACGGGTCATAATCGCTCTTCATATGAAAATAACTTTACTGGTTATTATATCTATTTGTAATGAACTCTGCTCGTTCTGAGGACTATGTAGTAGATTCACGATGTATCTTTCCTTCGTAGTAAATATAATTACTCCTGTTATTCTGATAGAAAACAATCAATAAGTGTTTCCTCTTTTAATATAAAAGCATCGGGCTTTTAAGATAACGCTGTCAATTTCGTAACTTACGTTGATTTTCATGTTCACGTTAATCACGGAAGACTGTTATGAGAAAGGAATCGATTATAGTTAAAGATGTACATGTTTTATAGGAAATTGAAAAACTCGATTCTTCGATTCTTCAGCATAGAAATAGTAATATCTGAAAACTTCAGGCCTGTCTTCATTAAACATCATTGTCATTCATTTTTTAACGTGTCCATCAAATTTGCGTGTTAAAGGAAAAAATAAAAATGAGAATACTTTTAAGTATAAAGTTTATTTTTAATTCAATTTAAATTTCCATTTAACAATTATTTCTATGTAAGAAGTTTTTAAAAATGAGATATCACTTTCGAAGCAAATTTTTATGTATAATTTTGGTATTTGGCTCAAACGAGTTCGCGTTCTGATGTCAAAAAATCTTACTGTCTCAGATGCGCTCGGTTAAATTCGTCGGCCTCGGGCAGGCCCGGGCTCCAAAAAACGAGCCTGAACTCATCTGTAATATACATAGGGTAAGGTGCCCTATTATCATCCCCCAGTCACTTTTACGATCTTAGATGTTATAAATTTCAATGAAAATCTACCAAATTTGAATAATTAATTATTAGTGGATGAATAACATAACTAAACATTAACCATCCAAACATGAGGAAAAATTTGAAAAAAAAATCATGAAAAAGCATTCCTAATTTCATTCCCGGGGCGAAAATAAGAACTGCAAGGTGGACGAAATTGGGATCACGCTACGTCCCAATATGACGGAGCTTCAGTTCCCGTAAGATGGACTGAGCGTCCTAAAACTCAGTGTATGCTACTGGCAACATCTTACCAACGTAAAATATGGGCAATGGATAAGAAATATATAATTACTGTACCGTAAATAACATTGTACAAACGACGTAATGAAGACTCGGGTCTTCTAAAAATAGGAAATTTGCCGTTTTTTATTTATCGTTTTAATTTAACGCATTTATGTATGCCTCTTGGCGAACGAAACTTTCAACACTAACCCATTTTACGTACCGTCCCCTGTGCCTTACATCATAAGTGGCGCCACTTTAGCAGAAGCGGAGAAATCAATGTGGACGTAATTAGGAGAGGGGACGAAATATGGGCACTTTACCCTACATGTATGTATGCGTATATATTAGACTTTCCACAAAGGTTTAGGTCTGAAGAGCTCGTTCTTAGTAAAGAACGGAAAATAAGATAACTTTTCTGCTTTTTATTATTGTTTGTTTTATACTGTAAGTTTAATTTTGAATTAGATTTTTCAAAACAAACATTCTTAAAATTGCAGGAAAATCTCGGGTATACTAACTAGTTTAATATAACAAGGGGAGATGTAATCCTCTTAGTTTAGATTAAACAAGGTTAGACTTAGTTAGAATTATCCAATTGACTTCAAATTTTGTGTACCTGTTCATTCGCATAATTTGAAATAGCAAATCTCCTTTGAAGTGAGAGTATAATTCAGGGTTAGTATACACAGTTTCTGAGCTCAGTACAAGCATTTTAACTGGACATACATTTTGTTATGTTTTAGATTCGTATTTATATGATGTTATAGAATTTCTGTTTTAGGATTTATAGATGCAAGATAGTAGCACGTGTGTTTGACAAAAAGTATGTCACAGAAAAAACAAAATAAAACAGATCAACTCTAAATATAAGACATACCGAAAACCAGATAAAGAAAAGAGAATACGGCTTGTCAAAAAACTACAAATGAAGAGATTGTGGAGAAGAGAGTTTAATCTGAGAGCTCACAACAAACGGTAGTTGGCTACGTTAGACATGGGGGATGTATAATATCCATTACAAATTGTCTGAAAAACAAGAAGAAAAATCGAAAAGTGTAAGTAAAAGATAAAACGTTTCTATTCATGATTTTGTAATAAAAGAATCATTAATTTGAAGCAAATATTTTTTTTAAATTAGGATTTGTTAACCTATGCTTTCTATTATTTTACGAATTGGGCAGACTCTTCCGGTCATGTAGGTACGTTGAAGATCATAATACATGACAAATTCATTAATTAGGTTTTTTGATAAAACCTCATTTTATCTGTTTTTATAATTATAGTAATATCTTTTGTGAATATCTAAATAAACTTTGAATTGGATAGTTTACAAAAGTCAGTATTATAAAAACAAGTAATATAAAAATTTTGTTATTAAAGTCAGTTCATACTTAGGTCATCAAAGAAAAATTTAATATAATCCCTTAAGCTAATATTAGTTTTTGTTTCATTAAAGTATCTCAATTTGTTGATTTTCTATAAGCAAGGTTTACTATGGAAGTCTATGGGAATTTGGCGAAATGATAGAGATATCGCCAAGTTGGCGTCGCTTTTGGCGACTCATTTTGGTCGCCAAATTTGCCGATATATTACCAAGTTGGCCACAAACTTGGCGGTATTTGGCGACCGAACAGGATCCCCCATTATACATATGAAGATGCATTAAATGATGTTCAATAACCAATGACCGCCATTTTGTCTCCCTAATAAAACTAAAATTAATTAATGAAAGTTTAATTAATGAATTAATATTTAAAAAATCTGTATTAACATCAATTGTCATCCAGTACAATTTAAAAAAAAATTCAATTTGATAGGATGAATAATAAGTATTTTATTAACGATTGAAAATTTGAACAAGATATACAAATAAATATAGGTAGAGTGTGAATTGAAAGGAGTTGAGTAGGAATTGAAAGAGAAAAAATATTTATTTCATGTGAGTGGCAACTTTCACAGACTTGCACTATTTTTATTTAGCCTTATAATGAAATTAATTGATAATGATGAAAACTACTTTTTAAAAATACGAATTCATAAATATGCACTCTGCGTGGAATAAACACTATTGAATTTAAACTATAAAATTTCCCAAGTGACAAATTTCGTGATCGAGTCTACCGCTTACAGTTTTGGAGTAAAGTCAAATGAGTGTAGGACCCCGAACGGACGCGAGGCGGTCACACCTGTGCTGCCTGAAAATGAGAAAAATCAAACCAGTACGAAAAACTCGAGTTTCAAAAGCAATGAATTAAATATTGAATTTTCTATACTCTCACAAATTCTTATTTTCTGACAAAAAAAAAAAAAAAATCTAACATAAGTATTTAGCAACATAAATTAGTTATATGGTAATGATGATTACGGCTTTTTAAAAATATGAATGCCAATATATGCACTTCGCGCAATATTTAAAAAAAAATACTGCAGATATATATTAAATGTTTCTTTTATTTTCATCATACAACTCTATATTACCCTGAACATAAATTATTAAAGTATGTTGAAGCCCACTGGCATATTACGAAAGGAATTTCTTATAATGAATGAATGAGTTCAAAGCCGCAACGATCATCCGATGTATTAAACCACCCGCGCCAGTCCTGTCTGCTGTTAGATGCAATATTTTTTTTTTATTTAGATTTAAAAAAAAAATTCAGTAACTTGTTCCTTTATAGGACCGCCAGCTCTGTAAAGTTTTGAAATGGATAATGATCTTGAAGCAGCAAAAGTCGCCCGACGTATTAATCGCCCAGGTCCTGCACTGCCCTACCAGCAGTTCGAAGCATTAAACTTTCGGAAATTTGCTTTTAAATATGTCCGGTGATATCTTGCGTGATCAGGCCTGCCGCCCTATCAATCGTTGTAAATGGTAACGATTTGAAACCTCTGTGTTCTTCTGATGCATTAAACTTTCGTGACATGATCTGCCTGCTTGTAGATGAATTTAGCTTTTAAACTTTTTCCGGTGGCATCATCCATGATCGGGGCTGCCCTATACCGTTTCGTGTAATGGCGAAAGCGTGTAGAGACATCGGACGGGTACCCGACAGCCTTTTTTCGTGCAAAGATCCATTAATTAAAATTAGTGACTTTCATAATTTATATTTAGGTTAAAAGTATGCATGGAAATTAGTAATATGCAACATTTCAAGATTCTATGATAATTAGTTGTTGAATGTGATTGCGCACTATGTCCAAAATATACATGTTTGAGTAAAGGGGGCTTCAAGATTGACTTTATTACATAACAGCAAAGACACATGCCAGATATGTTTTGCTATAACATTTGTTCTAATTGGATTTTTTGTAAAATTCTTTTTGCAGGGAATTTGTAATATTTTAAGGTATCTATGTTATTTTGTTTTTAAAAAATGGAATTATCTTAAATTCCTCAACTTGGATCGATCGCTCCTTAAATGATTTTAAATGTGTTTCGTGTTTCGCCGTATGTTTCGTTTTTCTAAACACTGTGACATTTTACAATCATAAAAACATTTATGTACAGGTTGCTCAAAAAAAAAAAAAAAAAAAAAAAAAAAAAAAAAAAAAAAAAAGGAGTTCTTTAATTTTTTTTTTTTTTTTTTTTTTTTTTTTTTTTTTTTTTTTTTTACTTTTGGGGATACGTAGACAGTATTTCAATAGAGTTTAAATTTCTGTGTAAAAAGTACCCGGAAATTATATTTTAAAAGATGCACGTTAAATATACCACAACGACTATTTTTTATGTATGCAGATACCACTGTACAGTGTTATAAAACGGATTTTGACTGTTATTTGTAACTTAGTGTGTTGACAGCAGGTGTTTTTTAGTAATTACTTTTGAATGCTGTGTGATGTTTGACAATGGATTAGTTAGTTGAATACAAACTTTATTTAAATTTTGTGTTCCACTTGGAATTTCGTGAGTAGAATATCCTAAAAATAATTGAAATTTCGTAGGAATTTTGCACCACGATAATGTCCCATCGAACAAAGTTAAAACAGTATAACCGGTTTTATTTTTGACCAAAAAGCAACAAATATCATCTATCAAGCAGATCTGCTCGCCTGATATTGCCCTGTGTGACTTTTCGTGTTTCAGAAGTCAAAATAATCACATCGAAGACGACAGTTTGATATAATTGAGGGCATAGAAAGAAATTCGAATAGGGAGCTAGAGGCCATACCTCTACGTGTTTGATAGAAAATATATGGAGATTTGGGTCAAACGCGGTTTAATTGTATTCGACTATATAGGGAGCTATTGAACTTTTAAGGCATCAAAATAAATTTTGCAAATGAATATTTTTTTCTTCTTATTTAAAACTCAGCTAACTTTTTACACAGAATGTATGTTAAGGATTAAGATTGTATTAGTGAAATAGTCCTGCCGCTATTTTTTTTTAATTGACACTTTCTAATTTTGTCTACGTTCCCTGAATCATGTAAAATGTACTTAGAACACCGTGCTGCATTTGTAAAATTTTTATAGAAAATATATTTTTAACAAAACAATATAATTGATGTAACAAAATAAATATGTAAATTACATAAAATGAGATTTACAGACAAAGCTATGAATTTGAATGTATTGTGTATATTCATCTATATGTTTATACTTTACTTTTAGAGATTTCCATGTGTAACAGGCATGAAATAACATGGCAAAATAAACAAACTTCTTATTCGGAATTATCCGTTAAACGTTTGAAATTCGGTTTTGGTAGCAAATTGAATTTGAATACTTATTTTTACAATCAAATCACAAGGCTGGAAAATGTGAAGGGAAAGAAAGCAAAGTAAACATGAAATATAAGAATTATATCTAGGGTATAGGGTGGCTGTATGTAAAAAATTATAACCTGCGACGATTGATAATTATGGATTTCAAATGTATAACATGATTAATTAGATCATCGAAAAGATTTTAATAATAAAGATAATTTATGAATGTGTCAAAAATATTTTTTACTATAATTTCTTTTAATAATTAGTAAAAATTAATATATATAATTGTATATGTGAATATGTGACATTTTGACTGACGGCAAATAGTTGGTATTGTCGAAAAAAATGAGGGTTTCCTTTCCTAAACAACACAGGTAGCAGCCGAATGGTTTTAAAATAATAAAGAAAAATGAAGAATTAACATAAGGCAGTCGCTTGGAACATTATTCACTTTATTTCCACACTCTCGATTAAATCTAGGGAAGATGCTCTCTCCTTCCATGGTAAAAAGAATAAAGTCTATTCTTCTTGTCACAATTAGTTTAAAAACATTCCATCTCTTGACAGCCGTCTAGTCTTTAATCCGTTAATATCTAACATCTATCACCCATTACGATACCGTTGCTTCCTCATTCTACTCACATAATAAACAGTATTCATCCAACGTTTTACTACCTCCATCGAGCAATCACATTGAATATCCAGTTTGCTACGACTGCAATCCACCACGTTCACCTCTACATGCTAAAAACTAAAAAGCTTCTAAGCTCACAGCCCATCTACTCCTATATGCTATATCCTTTATGCCATATGCCATCTCTCTGATTCCCGCCATCCGTATTTATACTCTGCTGAAAAGACTGTTCTAGAAAATTCTTATATCCTCGCAACAGCTATCTAAAGCATAAACAAAGGTTAAAATCTGTAGTCGAGATTATGCAAAAATAACCCTTTTTTCCCTCTTCAGACGATAAAAGAAATAAATTTATGTCTGCGAAGTTTTAATCTTTGAAATATTTTAATTACACCTGGATATTTTAAATAAAAGAATAAATTGAAATAAGTAGGGTTTTTCTTTAAGACAGAATAATATTTTAGCAGTTAAATAAAGATTTAAGGGGAATATGATATACTGGGATTTAATAGGAATTTAAATAATAAAAGGTTTATTAAAGAAATATAAATAATCGAGCCATTTTTTAGATTTACGCAATTTGGAATAAATATGAATTAAGATCTCAGAGATTAATAGACTAGGGTTTTAATTTAATAAGCCGGTATAATATACGGAATATTACTGAAAAAGGAAAATTTACATAAAATACTTTAAATTTGGCACAAAAATTTAAATTTTGTAATATTATCCCCCCTCGCCAAAGACTTTGTATGAATTTTGTGGTTAATTAACTACAATTTCAGACAACAGACTTGTAATAAATTTGGAAGTTGATTTTTGAGTATTGAAAATTTTAGAGACGCCAGCGAAGAGATGGAAAAGTAAAATTTAGCAATGCAAGAGAAAGAAAAAATACTAAGAGCATTTAAATTTAGCTGAGAGCATTTCCCCTGTAAAAGAACACAAATAATGGTTACAACATCACTTACCATTTGTAAGTGCATAGGAAAATATAAACACACTAATAAATAAAGAATAAGTATAAATACAATAAGAAATAAATAATAAGAAATAATAAAACTATAGTAATAACTAACAACAAATTCTTTTATCTTATGGAAATTTAGCGTATTTCCATTTCTCTTATCACAAACATATTTCCAATCCATTAATGCTTAACACTTTATTTACTTCAAGTAAAATTTTAAGTCCCATTGGCTTAATCAGTTCGTAGGTCATAAAAGTCCTTTAGCAAAAATAGTGATACAGTCCTTAAGTAAAAAGTTCAGCTGCAATAAATATTTTTTACTAAATTTGTTTCGACTACTCTGCCTGTTAAACTCTTTACATTATGTTTAAATACTATTTGTCATCACAATAGTAGTTTTATTTTAATAAACAAATTCCTAGTAGTTATTCAACTACCTTTTAACGTTTGTTTATCAACTACTTTTTTGAACTCCTTTTCCCATTTTAATTGGGACTCACCATCTTTTAAAACTTCTTAACTTTGTCTTAGTTAATATCATAACTTTTCACTTATAAGTTATGTTTCCTTTTTCTTTAATAAATAATGAATCTTTCAATAAATAATATAATACTTTCAATTCATAATCATAATAATAAAATTCTCAACAGTATACTTGAATAATAGCAATAATAATACTTAATAACAATATTATATTCTAAGAAAATATCACAGATTGTTTACTTATTGACACGGAAAATAATAGTTGAGGATAAAAATAATACATAGCAATTAATAATTTTCTTATTTTTTACTTATATAAGAAAGTATTTTTGCCAGTCGAAACATTAAAAAAAATAATAATAATAATTCCAAAGTCCAAATAAATTTAACTCTAAATATTTAGAAAGTGGACTCTCAACCAGTATTTCTTTACAATAATTTATCTCTCTGTTACTCTTGATGAATAGACGTGCATTTGATAAACTTAGAATGGTAAAATAAAGAAAATAAATAGGAATAAAAGATAATTTGTTTATGTACTAAATTTTCTATTGCTACACAATCACTACAAAATCTCATCACAATTATCAGTTTTCTATGTTTATATTATTATAATAATATTATCAATTCTTACTGTTTTTGTAAACAATTGGTTAAGACAATGGAATAAAATAAATATATTTTATTTTGATATAAACTTGATATAGAATTACAAATATTTATTTTTATTTTTCAACATCAATCTGAAAACTCCCAAAATCAAATACACATCCTATGCCTGCATAGATTGTCTACTTAATCCCCAAAACTCCCCAAAACAAGTAATATCCTCGTGGCGCCCCAAGGTCATACCTGGCAATGTTGAAAACTAATGTAATAAAGACATTTAAAGAATTAAAATTTAATCTATGGTTTTTACTTTAGTTTGAGTTTGTGATGGCAATTGTGGTGGTGATGTTGGTTGTGGTTTTGTTTGTTTTATGGGTTGCTCATGAAACATTCTGAAATCATTTGGTGAAAAATAGGGTCTTAATTTAGAAACGTGTACAATAACTGAATTTAGTCCTGTCTCATAATTAAATTGATCTATTTCATAAGTTACTTCAGAAAGTTTATTTATAATTTTATATGGTCCTGAGAAAGTAGGTTCTAATTTTCGAGTGTTAGGATACTTAAATTCTTCATAAATTACAGAATCTTGTATTTTTAATGGGGATTCAACAAAATTTCTATCATATAGTCTTTTACTTTTAAGATGAAATTCACGAGTTCGCGCTTTTGCAATGTTGAGTGATTTACTGACAGTAGGATAGTAGTTTTGTTTTAAAGGAGATTGATAGGGTAATTGACCATAAAATAAGTAGGCAGGTGGGAATTTAGTTATGGAATGCGGGGTATTATTGTATTCTTGAATTACTTGGTCTAATAATCTTGTCCAAGGTATTTTAGAAGAAGTGGAATTGACTTTACATTTAAGCCTGGTAACTATTGTCTGATTAACGCGCTCTACCTTCCCATTGGTCTGTGGATGGTGTGATGATGTAAAACGTTGTTGAACATGATGTTTTCTGAGGAATTTTTTGAATCTTGGAGACCTAAAAGCTTTGTTTCTATCACTCAGTATTTTTTGAGGTGTTTGAACATTAAAAATTTGCTTTAAACAGTTTGTATATGCTTCAGTAGTAACATTTTTAGAAGGAAAAGCCCAAACAAATCTAGTTGCGTGATCTATTATTATGTGTAAGAATTTTTTTGTTGAGTTGTAATAGTTAAATCCACCCACAGTATCAATAGAAAGACATTCAAAAGGTTGATCTGTGGCTGGCATAGCTTGTAACAAGCCAAATCTTTTTTGTTTTTGTTTTTTATTTTTTTGACAGGTGTCGCAATGTTTAACAAATTGTGTTATGTCTATAGTCATATTAGGTCAATAATAGTTAGGGGATATTAAGTTAAGCATTTTTTGGATTCCTAAATGTCCAAAATTATCATGAGCAATATGGAGTAATTTTTTCCTCAATGACATTGGTACTACTATTTTTTTGAATCCCTTTCTCTGAATTATAATAATCCCATTTTCTTTTTTATATTTCTTATCACAGACATTATCCTTGTTTTGCATCTCTATGATTTCTTTTCTGTCCAACAATAAACTTACATGTTGATTGAAGTAAGCAACAGGATTTCGAGACAACATATCTGCTTCGACATTTGTTGAACCCCTCTCATACTTAATCTCGTAATCAAACATGCTAAGTTTAAGTGACCACCTAAAAAGTCTACCTCTTAAGTTCTTAACGCTCTTCAACCATACTAGAGATGCGTGATCGGTATGGATTGTAAAGTTGACTCCATGGAAATAGTGATAGAATTTATCAAGAGTATCTATAATTGCTAAACACTCTAGCTCGGTTATAAAATAATTTTGCTCATAACTCTTCAAAATTCTAGAATGGTAAGCAATAGGATGTAAGAAATTATCTTTATCAGGTTGTTTTAGAACTGCACCCACCGCTACCTGAGAGGCGTCTACAAACATGTGGAGGGGCAATTTTGGGTCATAAATTTTGAGGATTGGTTTTGCAATTAAGGCATTTTTTAGTTTTTCAAAAGAATCCTGACATTCTGAGTTCCATTCCCATATTGTGTTTTTTCTAAGTAATTTATTAAGGGGTATCTAATTTCAGCATATTTGTCTATGAATTTATGGTATACATTAATAGAACCTAAAAATCGTTGTAATTCTTTAACATTAGAGGGGGGTATTAATTTTTGAATGGTCTCAATATTTGCATTAGCTGGAATTAAAGTCCCATTGGTGACTTCGTAGCCCAAGAAATTAATTTTATTTTGGCTTAATTTACATTTAGAAAGTTTAAGTTTAATATTTTCTAATTTACAGATTTCAAAGATTTGAGTTAAGTGTTTTAAGTGTTCTTCTAGAGAGGAGGAGAATATTATAATATCATCAAAATAGTGACACGCGAAATCTATTTTATATTTGTTAAGGATCCTTCTAATAGTTCTATTGAATATTGGGGGGCCTGTTTTTATACCGAACGGAAGAACTAGCCATTCAAAGAGGCCAAAGTTGCTAGCAAAAGCTAATTTTTCGGTATCAGCTGGATGTATTGGTATGTGCCAGTAGCCAGAGGCTAAGTCTAAAGTTGAAAAGTACTGAGCACTACTCAATTTATCTAAAATTTCATCGATACGGGGCAAGGGTTCTGCATCATTTTTAATTATTGAATTTAATTTCCTATAGTCTATACATAATCGGGTCTTTTTGCCTTCTTTTTTCATAGCTAAAGTGATAGGGGCAGAATATGGGCTATTGCTTTCTTTTATGAGTCCAGCTGCTAATAAAGATTGGATTTGACTTTTTATTTCTTTTTCTTCTAAGGGGGAAGTTCTGTAGGGCCTCAAAGATACAGGTAGGTCAGAATTTAGAAGAACGCGTTGTGGCTCAATATTAATCATACCCACATCATATTTATGTTTTGCAAAAATATCCCTATAATTTTGAACTATCTCCCTTAAATCATCATTTTGAATTAAATTTAAATCCCCAATTAAATCTGAATCAGAATTATTAACATCGCGAAAATTTTGAGAAGTTATGAACTGTCCATAATCAGGTTGCACATTATAATCATTTCTATCATTCTCAAAAAAGTCCTGAGTAGTCATATAATTTTCACAACTAGATGGTAATTCGTTATCATTCTTACATAAATTCAAAGTTTCACTAATCTCATTAGCGATTATTACATTATCATCATTATATAAATTCAAATTCTCATCACAATCAATTGCTACCAAATCATTCTCTTGTTGCACTTTATTCATATCTACAGTATGAAAATAAAGAGATTTCTCATTATGTATGGATATACTCTTATTTATAATTTTTCTTCCTTGTTTTACAGTACAATTTCTACAATCTATAGTTAAATTAAATTTAGAACATTCGCTTAAATCCAAAATAGCATACTCCAAATT
This sequence comes from Maratus speciosus, assembly GCA_963932465.1. Lineage (NCBI taxonomy): Eukaryota > Metazoa > Arthropoda > Arachnida > Araneae > Salticidae > Maratus > Maratus speciosus. Next base: position 534,686,260 of record OZ010786.1, on the reverse strand, counting down.
AGTATTACACACTAAAAAGTTAACACATTTGGTAATTTTACCCACTTTTAGAGAAATTTTACATTTTTGATTTATTTTTAACACCCCTTTTGTCTGACCAATAATAACTGTAGGTATAGTTTCAATTTTAGCATTTAGTTCTTTAACAAATTTGAGGGGTAATATTGCCGTAGTGGATCCAGTGTCCACTATACATGGTAAATTATAACTATTGGTACATCCATACACTATTAGTTGTCAAATATTAGGAATAGTAGGTGGTGAATTACTAGGAAGAGTATCAGAGCATGTTGCATCATTTCTAAATAAACACTCTTGTTCCCAATGATATGCATTATTTACACCTTTATTTGTACATATTCTACATGGTCTAGAAGGATATGGTTTCTGAAAGTAATTATTTTGAAAATTTCTAGACCCCTGATTTTGATACTGTCTTTGTGGAATCCAATTCCTAGGTGCATTATTGGGCCTATTTGGCTGAAAATTAGGTCTACTTGGTTGAGTCCAAGGCCTAGGTGGTTGAAATTGTTGAAAATTTTGTCTAACTGGTTGTTGATTTACTGTTTGGCTTGAAATTTGAGGAGTGAAAACTTCAACAAATTGCTTAACAAGCCGGTACCATTCAGTGGTACTATTTGGAGGGTTTACATTAATATTATTTCTATACTCTGGTTTTAATCCATCTGTCAACCCTTGTATTAGAAGAGTCTCACAAAGATGGAGTTTCCTCCCAATTCCTACTTTTTTGTGAAAATAATTTTCTAAATTATCTAATTTATATAATTTTAGAGTTGAGAAATCAGACAAATTTGGAACATTTAGTTCAATGAATTTTTCTATCAAGATTTTTGAAATCTGTTCATAACGAGTACAATTAACACAATCATTGATATAGACTTTTAGTGCTTCACCCTTTAAATACTGTGGAATAGTTTTAAATTTCCACTCTAAATCTTTATTTTCCCTAGTACTCATATCATCATAATAATTTAACCAAGCCTGGATTTCCATTCCAGTACTAGGATCAAAATTGACTAATTTTGGTTCAGCCATTATATCAGTATTCATTAAAATAAAAGAAGCACTTCTATTCTCTTTAATACATCCTGACCTTAACAACATTTAAATTAGTAAGGTTCTATTTTTCACAATAGATTAAGTACTCTTTCAGACTTTAATAATAAATAAATAAATAATTCTCATGACTTCATAATAAACTTCACAATAAATAAATAAATAAATAAATACTCTTCACGAAATAATAAATAAACCTCATAAATGAATAATAAATAAATCTCATAAATAAATAATTCTCATACTTAATAATAAATAAATCTCAATAAATAACAAACAATAACAAAAATAATAATATAAGAGGTGTAAAAATATTTTGAAAAGAACTCACTCCAGTCATCTTGTCTCACAATCACCAGCACTATACATTGCTATTCTCATTAGCGATGTAAATTTTTAACTTTCCGGCACTGATCTTTAGTAACTATCATAAGCTATCGTGTACCAGTACCACTACCCTTTTGTAATTTTGGAGACACACTCGTTTTTATTGCCGTCACTTCTAAATCCTGTCGGACTTTTCTTTTCTCTGTGACATTTTGACTGACGGCAAATAGTTGGTATTGTCGAAAAAAATGAGGGTTTCCTTTCCTAAACAACACAGGTAGCAGCCGAATGGTTTTAAAATAATAAAGAAAAATGAAGAATTAACATAAGGCAGTCGCTTGGAACATTATTCACTTTATTTCCACACTCTCGATTAAATCTAGGGAACATGCTCTCTCCTTCCATGGTAAAAAGAATAAAGTCTATTCTTCTTGTCACAATTAGTTTAAAAACATACCATCTCTTGACAGCCGTCTAGTCTTTAATCCGTTAATATCTAACATCTATCACCCATTACGATACCGTTGCTTCCTCATTCTACTCACATAATAAACAGTATTCATCCAACGTTTTACTACCTCCATCGAGCAATCACATTGAATATCCAGTTTGCTACGACTGTAATCCACCACGTTCACCTCTACATGCTAAAAACTAAAAAGCTTCTAATCTCACAGCCCATCTACTCCTATATGCTATATCCTTTATGCCATATGCCATCTCTCTGATTCCCGCCATCCGTATTTATACTCTGCTGAAAAGACTGTTCTAGAAAATTCTTATATCCTCGCAACAGCTATCTAAAGCATAAACAAAGGTTAAAATCTGTAGTCGAGATTATGCAAAAATAACCCTTTTTTCCCTCTTCAGACGATAAAAGAAATAAATTTATGTCTGCGATGTTTTAATCTTTGAAATATTTTAATTACACCTGGATATTTTAAATAAAAGAATAAATTGAAATAAGTAGGGTTTTTCTTTAAGACAGAATAATATTTTAGCAGTTAAATAAAGATTTAAGGGGAATATGATATACTGGGATTTAATAGGAATTTAAATAATAAAAGTTTTATTAAAGAAATATAAATAATCGAGCCATTTTTAGGTAGCTTTCTTTACAAAAAGCTACCTATTGCAGCCGTTCGGAGGAAAGCGATTTCAAAAAACTTTGGTATATTTTCATCGATCATGACCCCCAGACCCCGAAACCACCCTCCGTTCAAAATTGATATATATATATATATATATATATATATATATATCTGACCTATGTCATACTGGTACTCTCGTATTTATGAACCGATTTGGATGTAATTCGGTGTGTACATAGTACATACCATTGTCTCGACCGAGTTCGTTGGCCAGCTTCATCCGCCATTTTGTTTCAAAATGGCGGCCATTTAATTTTTTTTAAAAAATTTAAAATTTGAAATGTGGTACCAAAAAATTGAAAATGGAAAAATATTTTTTTCTTATATATTTGACCTTTATACAAAGACTCCGTAGCAGTTTTTGTTTTGTCTATATCTTAAAAAATGGCTGAGTTATAGCATTTTGAATTTCTAGCGAAGCTGACATTTTGAAACGTCCTGAAATTTTTCACGCGATAAAAGGCGTATTTATGAACCGATTTGGATGTAACTTCGTTTATACATAGTACAGACCAATGTCTCGACCGAGTTCGTTTGCCAGCTTCATCCGCCATTTTGTTTAAAAATGGCGGCCATTTAAAATTTTAAGTAAAATTTAAATTTGAAATGTGGTACCAAAAAATTGAAAATTGAAAAAATATTTTTTTCTTATATGTTTCGCCTTGATAAAAAGATTCGGGAGCAGTTTTTGTTTCGTCTATATCTTAAGAAATGGCTGAGTTATAGCATTTTGAATTTCTAGCGTGGCTGACATTTTGAAACGCCCTGATTTTTGCCACGTGATAACAGACGTATTTATGAACCGATTTGGATGTACCTTGGTGTGTACATAGTACATACAAATAACTCAACCGAGTTCATTGGCCAGCTTCATCCGCCATCTTGTTTCAAAATGGTGGCCATTTAAAAAAATTAAAAAAAATTTAAATTTAAAATGAGATACCAAAAAATTGGAAAATGAAAAAGGTTTTTTCGTATGCGTTTGACCTTAATACAAAGATTCCGGAACAGGTTTTATTTCGTCTATATCTAAAAAAATGGCAGAGTTATAACATTTTGAATTTCTATTGTGGCTGACATTTTAAAACGACCTGAATTTTATCTGTACATAGTGCATACCAATGTCTCGACCGAGTTCGCTGGCCAGCTTCATTCGCCATCTTGTTTCAAAAGGGTTGCGATTTAAAAAAAAAAAAAATGTATTTTAACATTTAAAATGAGGTATTAAAAAATTGGAAAATGAAAAAGATTTTTTTTATGTGTTTGGCCTTGATACAAAGATTCGGAGCAGTTTTTGTTTCTGAAAATTTGTTCTTTTGTTTATATCTTAAAAAGTGGTTGAATTATAGCACTTTGAATTTCTATCATGGCTAACACTTCGAAACGATCTTGTATTTGTCACGCGATACCACACGTATTCGCCTATTTCGATGGAAGAAGGCATGTGGATAGTACACATCAATATCTCGACGAAGTTCGCTGGCCAGCTTCATCAGCCATCTTGTTTCAAAATGGCGGCCATTAAATTAAAAAAATTATATTTAAAGTGAGGTGCAAAAAAATTAGAAATTGAAAAAGGTTTCTTTCTTAAGTATTTGACCTTGATATAAGGATTCAGGAGCATTTTTTGTTTGCCTTTATCTTAAAAAAAGGCTCAGATATAGTAGTTTCAATTCCTAACGTGGGTGACATTTTGAAAAATCTGATTTTTTGCCTGCGACAGCACTCGTATATATCAACCGATTCCGATGTGAGTGAGCATGTGCACAGCAATTACTAAGGTCTCGACCAAGGTCACTGGTTTGCCTCATCCACTATGTTGTCTTAAAATGGCAGGTATTTTAAGAAATCGCCGAATTTGGCAGCCAAATATAAGTTACTTTAATTAAAAGCAGCTTGGATAAAGCCGACTAATTTCGCGAAATTCTCATTCATAATGATTTAGTATTGATATAAAAATTAGTATTGAATCTCCTACATTCGGTTTCCACTTAATTGAGCTTCGTGTGTTTGAATAATATAAGTTGGCTGTTTTAAAATAAGGAATATGAAGCTACCTCTTCCTCACGGCACTTGCCGGAAGGACTTTTAGATTTACGCAATTTGGAATAAATATGAATTAAGATCTCAGAGATTAATAGACTAGGGTTTTAATTTAATAAGCCGGTATAATATACGGAATATTACTGAAAAAGGAAAATTTACATAAAATACTTTAAATTTGGCGCAAAAATTTAAATTTTGTAATATATATATATATATATATTTAGGTAATACATAAAAACAATTATTTTTCTAACTAAATGCCACATACACTTAATGAATATGTATATATTTTGTTTTATTCCAAAATATAAAAGAAACTTACAAACATATAATCGTTCATTATTTTTTTAACGAGGGATGATAAAAAAATACATACTTCTATTGAAATCTCCATGAGTATGTCTAACCACTGACAATAAAGTATTTAAAAAATATGGGCATGAAAGTTTTAAATTGCGATTATAAAATTAAATAAAAAATACTTTTTTTAATTACTTTGCAATTTTAAATATAGACAAAAAATATATATCACAATTTAGGTCCGTCGAAAGTTTTGAATTAGTTTGTTAAGACCCCCCTTCCATAAAACGTTTTGCAGCTTCCTCTGATCTGGATGAATAGAGATTTGATTACTTATTTTTTGAATGTCTGCAATGAAAACGATGATATATTTTCTAAATCTCGCCATAATTGAGAATAAATCATCTTGTATTAGACACTCGAAATATTGAATAGAATTAAGCTTGTTTCCCTTAGTTGTTAAAGAAGACGTGCTAACTGCAACTCTCAAAGGCGTTGATATGCTTTTTTATATTCCTCTATACACTCCAAGATAGGGGATGTAATGGGATCCATTTTCTTCTTGCTTTCGTTCTTTAACCATGTCTTCAAATGTTGAAATTCTTTTAAGAAATCTGATTATAATCTTAAGTACTCAAGAGCTTTAGCTACAAGATTCCTTAAAGAATTTATTTTTTTCTTTGCGATTTCTTTAGAATTTCCGAAAGTAGTCGGATCCTCTTTTAATGGCATTTTAGCAAATTATTTACTTTTTTTCTCTCTATGAAATGTTTCTTACAAATTAAAGTCTCTTTACTTTTTGGTTTTTCAACCTCGATAAACATAGCATCGGTGAACACATATATAATTTTAATAAATTTTTAATTAATTTTCAACAATGTGATAAATCACGTATTAAATAGTCAATAATTTGGAGCATAATTTCAGTGCTGAAAATTAATTGAAAAATTAAATGAAATTATATGTGTTAACCAATGTTGGTTTATTTTTGTCTCATGTTTCGCCTCAGGATTGTGTGCTCATGATGACTATTCCATCTTGTGCTGCAGTTGCAGCCTTACCAACATATGTGCAAATGAGAGATTCTAAACTGGGCATCGCCTTCGTATTTTGAATGTTATAGCACTTGGAGCGCTATTCAAATGGTTCAGGGTTTGATTTCTAGATTGGACTTTTTTCACTCTGTTGGTTCTATGCTTAGTTCGCAATATCACAAATCACGTAATAAATTGTCAATACTTTCAAGCGTAATTTCACAGCTGAAAATTTATTGAAAATTTAATTAAAATTATATATGTGTTAATTGAATTTTATTGATCGTATATTGTGATAGAAGGGGATTTCAGTTTAAGTGTGGGATAATGATAACAGATTAATAACTTAATAAATAAGATCTTGTAAAGATCATAAAGAATTCTGAAAGATAATTAGGTGCAAATGAAGATTCGGAGTTGTCTGAATTTTTTTATTGTTAAAGATGGTAGAATTATTAAATGGAGTGAAAAGGACGTAGTGTTAACTTCCAAATATAATATTTGGAATAAAAAGCACTATACCTGTATATTTCATGAAGAAAATATGTCTGGTCCCTGAAAGACTCGATGGGAACCTCCTTACAATAGAAAGAGTCACATCATATCATAATATATTTTAACAACTATACCATACATTTTAATTTTCAAGATTTCTTTTATAGTGTGAAAGGCAAAATTTTAAACAATAATGATGTTTTAAAATGACAAAAAAATTAATACATATATACTTCAGTATGTTCCAATGCACAAACAAAATTTTATATAGATTTTCACTTAACTTCGTTAAGTATATAATTGAAAAAAACATTTGTATCTTGAATGTAATATTTTCAATTATCCACTCTTGAAGTTTCAGTCGCAACATAATAACACATAAAACTAACACATTAATTATCTTCAAATTAAACGAAGAAAGGAGAAATTATAATAAATGCGAAAATATTTGTATTCGGTAAGCAATATTTCTTTAAAAAAAGAGAAATATTAGATAGTCGAATCCTTTGTGAAAACTGTTATTTTATTTATCTTAAACATCTTATCATATAATATAATCATCTTTATAATATAATTGTATGCAAAGGTACGAAGATTAAATTCAGCGCTTCTAGAAATAATATTTTGAAGAAAATGCACATTTTTCTGTTTATTTCGTGAAGGAAAAATGTCTTGTCCCTGTGAAGCACGACGAGCGATTCCATGAAACAAAAACAGGGACTTAAGGTATTCTCTCATGTTATTATAATTGCTTAACATAAACTTTTTAAATTTAGAATCTTCTAAACAGGTACACCATGCGATAAATGAAGAGCTATACAATACGATATTTTAACAGCTTTAGAATAGGATGTGATTTTAAAGATTTTTTTTCTGTTAATAGTGTGACTATGAAAAGCAAAATATTAAAAAATATTTAAGATTTGCAATTGAAAAATTAAAAATGGGAAAAAAATAAAATTTTAATATATTTCATCGTTCCCGCAATATTTTATAAACGTAAATATTTTTTCACTCAAATATTTAGTTATATATTTAAAAAAGAGGAAAAATATATTTTACAGTGGCGGTCAAAAGTTTCCGGCCAGTTAGTTTTATTGATTTTTTTGACAGAACGTTTTAGCGAAGAAGAAGTTCAATTGCTCCAAAAGTTAGGAATAAGCAAATTACCTCTGACCACGTGGTCATTTTGATTGGTTACTTAAGATACTTGATGCAAAGGGGAGGAATTCAAAATTCGCGCGTGCAAAAGTTTCCGGCCATTCGTCATTCATTAGTTTTTGCTATAGCTAAAGTGTTTTTGGCGATGTTTGTTAATTAATCAAGGTGAATAATGTATTTGAAATTCAAAAATGAAAAGTTTAACAATTTATTGTTCCTAAATGAGGGATTTGTTTGTCGCTAAAGGGACAATCCTCTCGTGAGATTGCGGCAAAGTTGTCGATCGGAAACGTTGCTGTAAACAACATTTTAAAAAATATATAAAGATGGTCATTGCCTTCAGAACTTGCCACGGTCCGGAGGACCCCGGAAAACGACTATTCTTGTGGACAGAATTATCAGAAGAAAAGTAGTTGATGACCCGCGTAAAAATGCCGCTGCAATTCCACGTCATTTATGGTGTTAAAAGCGATTTATGGTGTTATGGTTATTGCTGAAACAAGTCTATCTACAGTGTCAAGACGCTTATGTGACGTAGAACTTTATGGAACAGTCGGTGTTAAAAACCTTTCATAAGTAAAAAAATTCAGAGGGCCCGACTGGTGTTTGCCAAGGAATACAAAGACTGGACAAGTGAAAACTGGAAAAAAGTACTATTTTCTGATGAATCGACGTTCAATCTTTTTGTGAGTGATAAAAACCATTACAACCGACTACCTAAAAACAAAAGATATGGTGCGAATTATATTATTCCTACAATGAAGCACGCCGGAGGACACGTTATGCTGTGGGGAGCATTTTCTGGAAAATGCGCCTGTCCGTTATTTGAAATCCGCGGCAAGATGAATAGTGCAATGCATGAGGATATCTTGCAAGATCATTTGCTGCCTTATTGGAGGAAAAATTGTGGTCGCAACTATTTATTTCATCATGATAACGACCAAAAGCATACATCCAAGCTCGTCAAGCAGTGGCTTTCGCACAAAAAAACTTCGCTTTTGAAATGTACAGCCCAATCTTCCGATCTTAATATAATAGAAAATCTTTGAAACTAACTTGAAAACGTGTGTGGAATTATAAATATTCCAATTTAGCTGCATTTTCATAAAAATTGCAAGAACCGTGGACAAAACTTAACATTGATGATCTACAACTGTTCATTAGAGTGGAGCGAAAAAAATTAATTTTTTTAAATCAAAAACGGGTAGGTGCTAAAAGTTGCCTTTATACTAGTACATCATCTGTGTGCAATATTACCGCTGAAAAAAAATGGCTTGAGTCTGCGCTTTTGGTCCAAAAGTCGAAATTTTGGGTAAAATTTGACATTTTTTCAAAAATTAAAAAAAAATTCTATAGAGCTGGTTATTATTTAAAAGTGTTATTTAAACCTTTATTATTAATGACTTAACATATTTAAACGAAAAAACTATATCTTTGTTCTGTATAACTGGAACAAAACTGACAACTTTTGGTGAAAAAAAAGCATTTCCACTCTGTTGTGTCATACAACTAATTGTTGTTTGGAATACAGCTCTTACCTAGCTGCTTTCAAAACTACCCAGGAGGTACCACGTGGAGGTGGCTGCCTTTCATGTCACAACAGTGCATAGCTCGACCACCCTACCATCTGAACTCAATTTTTTATTTATACATTGAATTGTGATTTTTTTTTCTCAAAGACTGGCATAAGTTTTCTATGTATCAACCTGGTACATCTTCTTTGAATCCACAGACTTTGGATGCTGCTGCTGTGATCTCATTTACGTATTTTTCTACTGTTTGTGTAAGAGAAGACAAACAGTGTAATGCAGTGCGGATGGTATTAATGTAATTTATTCAGCCTTCTATTATCTTCACCAAGATTGCACACGATAAATGCATATTGATTAAAGGTTCTGTTACCACAACACTTTTCCAATGAGTTAGATTTATATAATTATCCGCTTCAAAGTTGATTGTAGATATTTCCGATTTGCGTATGCCATCATTTACTCTCATCTTTCGACTATTATGTGCTGAGCAGCTAGCTGTTTAATGTGATGGCAATCGTCAGAGAGCATTGAAATAAGAATTTCCTCTGTGTATGCGAAGCAACCATTGTCCTAAATAACCTTTTTTCAGTATTTTTTAATTCCGTTTTGTGTGTTGTTTAGTATCCAAGTTGTTTTTGTGTAGCCAATTCCCCATGAGTTTTTAGATTCCTTCTTTAGCTGTGAATTACATTTGATTGTAAACTATTCTGGAGCCAAACTTGGATAACATAGTACTTTTTGAGTGAACGTAGAGACTCTGATGGGCAGTGAGTGCTCATTTGAAGGCGGATAATTCTGTTAGTCGTTGTCATCCATTCTGCGAGGGGCATGTTTAGAATGAACCATTACAATTGATCATATGTCTCCTCCAAGTCCAGTTAATTTCCTCTGCATCATTTATTAGATAAAATCGTTGGCAAAAATTAGATTCTAACCCACAGGGATGCGCCGGACCAATAGGAAAATCTTTGTCCAAGTGCTTATTCCCTTCTTATTTCAATTTTCGAAGCCATGGAGAGTATTTTTTAAACATTATTTCCTGAAATCAAGAAAAGGGTACTCAGCACATACCAGAAATACCTGATAGATATCTGCAAAGTTATTTCATCAAGATATTGCTCAGAACTAGCGAATAGGAACCCAAGAAACTTGTCCTAAGCAAGATGGCCCACAACGGCGCATAAAATTATTCGCCTTTATATAAGCACTGAACTGATTGACCATCAGACTCTGGTTCACTCACAAAGTATGTAATCCAAGTTTATGCCACGTGATGGCTTACACCAAATAAAATTCACATCTAAAAAATTGATCTAAAAACTTATGGGAAATTACTCGGCTACAAAACATCACAGAAATCGGCAAAAAACAAATACTAAAAAAATTTATTTAGGATAATGGTAGCTTTTCACATCGAGAGCAAATTCTTATTGCAATTTTGATGATGATCGCCATCACATTAAACAACAAGCTTATCACCATATAAAAAATTCAAGAGGTAGAGTAAATGATGGCATACTCAAAGATGAAATACCTATATGTTGTAAAATGTTGTAGGAACGGAACTCCCAATCACTATGCAGTAACTGGATGAAATTTTGGTGAAAATACTACAGAGCTGAATAGATTCCATTAATTCCATTGCATTACTCTGCTTGCCTTATCATACACAAGCAGTAGAAATATACGTGAAGAAGTGTCACAGCAGCACCCAACGTCTGTGGATACAAAGAAGAGATGGATTAGGTTGATACATAGGAATCTTATGACAGTCTTTGATAAAAAATCACAATTCAATATATAAATAAAACATTGTGCTCAGATGGAAGGGTGGTCAAGCTATGCACTGTTGTGTCATGAAATGCAGCCACTCCCACTTGATACCCCCTTGGTAGATTTCAAAGCAACTACGTAAGAGCTGTATTCCAAATAACAATTAGTTGTATGACACAACAGAGTGGAAACGCCTTTTTTTCACCGAAAGTTGTCAGTTTTGTTCCAGTTATACAGAACAACGATATAGTTTTATCGTTTAAATATGTTAAGTCATCAATAATAAAGGTTTAAATAACACTTTTAAATAATAACAATCTCTATAGAATTTTTTTTTAAATTTTTTAAAAAATGTCAAATTTTACCCAAACTTTCGACTTTTGGACCAAAAGCGCAGACTCAAGCCATTTTTTTTCAGCGGTAATATTGCACACAGATGATGTACTAGTATAAAGGCAACTTTCGGCACCTACCCGTTTTTGATTTTCAAAAAATAATTTTTTTCGCTCCACCCTACTGTTCATTGAATCGATGCCACGTTGCTGCGCCGCAAGACTTATTGCTAAATGTATGAATACAAAATACTAGTTGTAAATGCTGTTGATCACTGTTATTTTCTTTTATAACACCATTTTTTTTCCAAACTTGCCAAGGTGGCCGGAAACTTTTGAGAACATGCGTTTTCTTTTGCAATTAATTTTGTCAATTAAATTTATTAATATTTAATTTTTATTCCATAAATAAGTTCTTAACTGTTATGTCAATAAAGTGTATAAGCATCACTTTGAGATTCCACTTCATATGGGTATACTTACAAATTAACCAAAAAAATTATGCTGGCCGGAAACTTTTGACCGTCACTGTACATATAATATATCCTCTTCGTCCATCATAAAGATTCTGTAACAACATATTTACAACTAAAGTTAGCATAATTTCACCTTTTCAAAACTGAAAATTGAGAAATTAGTTAAATCACAGGTTACATTGGAAAGGCAGTTTGTATTTCAGTATGTATGTTCGGATTCATATGTATAAAAGAGCAAATAAATATATACATATATTATACTTTATACCTTGTCAAATAGTTATCATATTTTTAAAAACTTCGTCTATAAAAAAATAAATAATTAAATATATTTCAAAAATCAATTTTGCGATATCTTTATTAGTAAAAAGAAAACATAGTTATTAAGCCCTTCTGATTCATGCAACAATTCTCGATAGAATAAATATTGCATAATTTTTACTTTATTAAATTTATTATTTAAGTACAAAAAAAAAAAAAAACGCATTTTTTAATCATAAAATATTGAGTTATTTCTTCTTATCCAAATTAAACAAAGACCGGAGAAAATTTAGAATGAAAATATTTTTTTCGACAAGAAATACATAAATATGATTAAAAACATTAATGTTAGATCCCGGAATCCCTTTTTTTAAATCAAATTATTTTTACATCTGATATTTACCCTCACGGGCATATAATATGAACATTAAAATCTGTAAAATAAATCATTATTTTAGTTTTATTCTTATTTTCCTTATGCATTACCTTTATACTTCACAATATTTTCTATCTTTTAGATTTCGAGTAATATTCTCTAAAATCTACTGATGAGAAAAATAGCTTACTGTCGGACTTATTATGAATTTTCTTAAGAGAACAAGACTGTATGCAAAAAAATGGAAAAAAAAAGGAATAAACACAGAAGCGATGTTCTTCTTTTTAAAATAAGCATTATCTTATAATTTTGTTGTTTTATTAATCTTTCTTGATTAAAATGGTATTTTCATTTTGCCTGTAAGCAAGTATACGCAATAATGTTTAACATGGTTAAGAACGGTATTTTTTATTTTTTAAATAAAATTTAGATACCAAATAAAAATGCAAAATCTAATCTGAAACATGATTTTATTCCAAAACTACCACAATTCCTCTTTTAAATATGACGTAAAAATACGTAAGATTTAAAAATATTAATCAAAATATTTTTGTTAAATTCTATATATATATATATACTTAAAAAATCTAAATTTTGTTTGCTCATATTATAAACAGCACACTTTAAGTTGTCTCTCTTTTATTTAAAAAAATGCACGTCATTATTGTAACATTTTAATTGTAAAAATAAACTTATTTCATGTATATGATGAAATATTTTTTTTTCAAATGATTTCAGAAATCCATACATTAAAATATATAAATTTGGCTTTTAGTTTGGTTATGATTTAATTCAAAATTATAAATTTATTTTATAGATTCGGTTTTCATATAACGTAATATGTTATTTGAAAATATGTATTTAATATATTTTCAAACAATTCTTGTCTATGACCTTTTTATTCACAGTACAACATTCAAGACCTATTTTTTTTTTAATGTCTTTCCTACAAAATAGGTTTCGCTACCACTGGAAACATTAATACTATCTTTATGTTTCTGAAAGGATACTTAATCTTTTTAATCTATATTATTATGTAATGTACAGTCGTGGAAAAAAAAAAAAGTAAACGCCCTCTACTGACTCCTCAACAAATTATCGTAGACAAAAGTTACTGGTACCGGACGATTGGAAATAAAGTCTACTTTTAAATGGTGTGCATAAAATTTGCTTAGGGGGGCATATACATACTAAAACGAATCCAAACTTCATTTTTTTTCAATGGCAGTACCGAAATTTAACGAGATATTTCAAATTTCCGGTTCAAAATATGCCTAGAAACCAAATCTCAAGTCATTCGAATGATACGTTTTTGAATTATAGACATTCAAAATTTAGTACTTCTAATGTTAAATTACATTTTCATATTTTTATTTATATCTCCTGAAATTATGCTCCTAATGAACTAATTTTTTGTGTAGCAATAATGCTAAAATACCCGAACATAAATACGTTGAATTTGCAATTTTTATAATTTTATGATATGAATTATGAATTATGAAATTAATATTCGAAAAAATTATGAATTGCAACATACAATTTTTTTGATGGATTTAGATTTATTAAGTCCTTCTTTATGGAAATCCAAAATTTCACATATTTCTTCCAAATAGTTTTCAAATTATGCTTAAAAAACGACAAAATGATGGTTTATCTATGATAGAAGTGAGTATTTTTTTAAAAATTTATTCTGCTATCCTGTAATCAAATAGGTTTCATTGACGCTTAAACGTGCCTTGATCAAGAAGGCGGCTCTCTCGGTTAACAATAGAGTTCGGAACTTCAATTTGGATACAGCCCTTAAAATACGCTCGTTTTAAAATAACTAATTTCTTGGAAACTTATGGCACGAATTGCACAAAAATTTGTTTATAGGCTAATTGAATGGTGTAGAGTTCATTTATTCTGTCAGAATTGTGTACTGCTATTGAAAAAAACAAAGTTATGGTTCGTTTTAATATGTAGATGGTCCCTTAAGCAAATTTTATATACATCATTTAAAAGTAGACTTTATTTCCAATCGTTCGGTACCAGTAACTTTCTTCTACGATAATTTATTCAGAAGTTAGTAGGGGGTGTTTACTTTTTTTTTTCCACGACTGTACTAGAGATCTATAAAAGATCGTTTTCTCTACTTGTGTATTACATATTTGATATAAATCATTTATCTAATTTATGACTCATTAGTGCGGATGCAATTACTAACATTAACAGAACCATAAGCTATTTCTAACACATGTTTGAAATTTTATCAAAACTAAGCAGATACAACTGAACACAATTTTCCTGTACTTTGAGAAATGTTGTGGCCTACATGCTTATTAAATTGAATACATTTCAGTGATAACATTTTTTACAACTCCTTCGTGTGGCTTCTTGTACAATTAGCTATCACGATCGTCTTTATAAAATGACATAAATTATGCTATTGCTAACGTGAATTACGTTAAAGTTGTTGCAAAAACCACACATCTGTAAAAAAGGTTTTATAAATTCTGTTTTTATGAAAAATCATCGAAAATTGTATAATATAATGTTAAATAGAATATTTTGTACATCGCAATAATGATTTTTTTGAACCACAGATTAATTGATTGCAACTTAAAAAATAATATAAAAACAAAATATATTTTTCTCGAAAGAAAGTCCATTATTTTTCATTTGTTTTCATGAGCGATAAATATTTTCATATTTAAATATTTGAAAAAGTTTTAGGTAGTATTTTACCATACAATAATTTTAAAAATGTATACATATGAGTTCTTAAATTCAATTTGAAACCACTTTGTTTAGTTATTTCTTTTAGTTCCAGAAATATATATTTATTGAAATAATAAATACAAAAAAATATTATGAATATTAAAAAGTAATAATATGAATAAATATTATGAAAATTATTAATTGTGCATATCAATATTAATAAATATTATGAAAGTTATTAATTATGAATAATTATATTAATAAATATTTTGAAAATTATTATTTATAAATAGTATTATTAATAAATATTATAATATTATGAATAGTTATTAATATATATATGAATACATATCAATATTTATTGTTCGTCATTTTTTCAGTATCATGCGAATAAAATTACCTGACTTCTTTCATTTGCACAAATAAATGAAATTGGCGCAATGATTAATAATAAAAGTTTGTAATTAAGCGAATATACAGAAAAAGGGGGTAAGGAATTTTATTTTACAAAAACATATACTTTATGTATGCAAAAGCATATATTAAAATGCTGAATATCTTTTTATTTTGATTGAAACCACAATTAACAACAACAAAAAAAAAGGCCAGAACTTTACTCTAAATAATTGGATTATAAATATATAAAGGACTGCTAATCGACATTCATGAAGCAGCAATTTTGTAAAATCCTTTATTGTGGCGTTTCGTTATTAGTGTAACACCACGCATAAAGTTTAATTTATTAAAGAAAATGCATATTTCTTAGTTTTCAATGTAAATTAATAGTGCAAGTGTTAATTGTAAGCATTATTGAGCTATTGTGTTATTCAATTAATCCTAAAATAGATTTATTAAACAAAAATAAAGACACTTCACATTACTTATTTAATTACGGATTTTATGTAATTTTTTAGGTGCGTTCGTAATTATATAAATACGTAGCACCTATAGTCGTCGTTCAGTCCGTCCGTCTGTCCGTCTGTCCGTCCGTCTGTCCGCATATAACAGAGCAAAAACTACCCAACCGAATGGTCTGAAATTTGAAATATAAGATTGTTGCAAAATTTTGTCGAGCCATTTCAAATTTTATGAAAATCGGATGTATAGTTTAATGACAGGGACAGTCAAAAGTTTTTCTTTACATTACGGCCAATGGGAAAAATTATTGCAAGTGCATTTTAATGATGTTACCGCCTTCCGAATGGTCTGAAATTTTAAAGATATAATTGTTGCAAAATTTTGTCAAGCCATTTCAAATTTTAGGAAAATCAGATGTATAGTTTAATTACAGGGACAGTCAAAAGTTTTTCTTTACATTACGGCCAATGGGAAAAATTATTGCAAGTGCATTTTAATGATGTTACAGCCTGCCAAATGGTCTGAAATTTTAAATATATAATTGTTACAAAATTTTGTCGAGCCATTTCAAATTTTAGGAAAATCAGATGTATAGTTTAATTACAGGGACAGTCAAAAGTGTTCGGGGAATGGGAAAAAAAATTATTGGGAGTGCATTTTAATGATGTTAAAGACTATGTACTTTATGAAGTGCAAAAAATTATACATTCAGTACAATATGGGGTGCAAAAAATAATTATAAACTTGTTATAGTACGAACGCACATCATTTGCCACGTTTGACGAGCAATTTCCAACTTGTTTTTGTTAATGTTGATTATAACGTCGCTACACTAAAAACAAAATAAATATTTTGATATTTAAGAAGGTTTAATTTTTTATCTTAAGCAGTAGAAAGGTTTTATGGATATATATATATATATATATAGATAGATAGATATAAACATCAAAATTCTTATGATATTATATTCACAGTCGGCGAAGCTATAGCACTAAAGAAATAATTTTGCACGGTGTTGCTTATGACTTTAAATCAATGTACAATGACACTGTAGAAGGTACACAAACTTAAATTATCTCATCTTGTCTAAAATCGATTAATTTAAAATTCATGAATTTTAACTGCGGGTTTTTAAAATACCGGGAATTACCGCATTAGTTAAAATCATAGCAACTGAGAAATTAATTTAAGAGCTATTTTAAGAGACTGGGCTTTGCTCTTTTAATATATTTTTTTTTTCCTTTTTGTCTATGTCCGAATGGTCATTGTTTTCACAAATGAATAATACGAAAAATCAAATAAAAAGCAGTTGTCAGATAAACCCAGTCCATTTTGCAATTTGTCAAAATTAACTCAATAGTTAACTTAATATTAATTATTTTCCTTCCAAGATGCAACCAAAAAAATGAATTACATACATTTTTAAAAGTGATTACTAAAATGTAATTGTTTTATGGTTATTATCGTGTGTTATATCTAACATTTATGTTACGCATTTAAAAAAAAAAATCTTAATAAGTGATTTTTAATCATGATTTTTCGATCCACTAAATTTATTTATTAGTTTGGACGTAAAGGTAATTAAAAATATTTTTGGAAATAAAATTGGAACGCGGTATAAAAAGGTTCGACGACCGATTTATATGTTGTAAAGGAATAAAAGAAATGTCTAATATTGAAGCAATATACCTTTAGCATGATAGCAGAAATAATTATTTTTTGAAGTTGCATCTTTAAATTTTGAATTCTCGTTTTCCCAGGAAAATAGATTGAAAATATTAATTTTTTTAATGAAATCACTACACTGAGAAATGTCAAAATAAATTAAAAACAAAATATAATAGATATAAAAATACTTTTAAAAGAATTATAGGATATAAGCATTTTAGGAAATTTCTGAGTTTTGGGAATTCATATCGATACATTTTTGTATTTGAACGTATAATTAGTTTCAGCAATGCGCGGGGATATTTTTATTGTAGTAACAGTTCAGCTCCAAGTTCTTTTAAAAGGTTTTTTGTTTAATTATATTCAAAACGTTATCTGGAAATTTCATAAAACGCACAATATTTCTATATTTTACTAATTAACTACAAAATACAGTTAGTAAGTATTTTGAAAATCTTTATAAACTTCGAGATAAGATACGGGCCTTCTCATAATCTTTTTACTTTCAGGATTAAAAATCTGGTTAAATTAAACTTGCTAAAATAACATTTTTATCTGATAGACGAATTCCTTAATGATTCAAAATAAAGAAAAAAATGGTGAGCTGTAATTTTTTTTTATTTAACTGAGGTTTAACTTAAACTTACGAGTATAATTTTCCTTACCATTTTACCTCTAAAACTATTTTTTCTTTTAAATTTTTACTTATAATGAATTTGCATAGTTCGCACAGGACATTCGAATAAGAAATAATAACAATGTAGTATTTTTAGTACAAAATTTTGGTGTAACACTGACTTAAAGGTGTGTTAAAGAAGAGACGGTAAGGTAAAAAAAGGGGGCATTATAGGAAAAAAGGAGAGTAAAGGGAAAAAAAAGGGATGGTAAGGTTGGGACGGAAAGAAAAATTACCACCTAATTTTAGGCAAATCATGTTAAGGCTCAATGATAGCCACAATGTTCATTGATTTATTGAAACAGTTATTTACACTGGATTAAATTAAAATAAAATTTTATTTACGTCGAAAAGTGCAGGAATAAACCTTAAAGACGGTAAGACTACCAATAAAATCACGATGATTGAAATTGATAGTTAAATGCTGATTTAAATTCTGTAGTAAATTTCCTGTCAAAGAATTTTAGCCTTTCTTTCTCTGGCATAATTCTGCAAGAGAAAAAGGTTGACAAATATTCTGTGACTGCATCTGAAGTGATTTTCTGTATAATTTATCAAGAAGGACGGTAAGGAATCTAAAACCCAGGGACAGAGTTTAAAAAAATAGTACCAACCATAAAAATGTGTGCAGGTTATTTTTTGGCTACATACATAGTCCCAGTTTTGGAAAAAAATTACATCGAATTACTTTTATTGAAACAATTTTATACAGACAGCTCCAAACTTAAAAATCAGCATCAGGGATACGGGACGGTATAGGAGTTTCCTGGATATTTGGACCCCCAATATCGTCCAAAACTTATTTATCTCCTTAATATTGTTATGCAGTCATACAATGGGATATTTGTCAATATATGAAATTAAAAAAAATCACAAGAATATGCGCTCAAATGTAAGTCAAATGATTGTGAGAATGCCCCATATATATGTCCTAAATTATAAGATTGGTATTAATGGTATGTAATATGTAATTTCTTCGTCTATTAAGGAGAGAAAATTAAATCATGTCTGTTATACATAAACTCAAAATGATAACAAGGACATTTGAAATCATAAATATAAAGAATAAATTTGAAGTTATGTGAATCAGTTCTGCGCATGTGAATACATACGTGTGTAGTGAGTATTCATTTATTTTCTCTCTCCACGGAGGGAGACCATTCTGGTCAGGTACAAAGTTTATAAATTAAGTCCTTAGTAAGAATAAAAGCATTAAAAAATATTAAATTAGTCTGTTGTTTCTTGTTTGCTAAAAAACAACGTTTGAACACACAGTATATAAAGTAAGCACTTTGGCATAAGCAGACGTATGCGCTTCGTGAGTTTTATAAATTAACTCCCAAGTAAAAATAAAAGCATTTAAAAAATATTAAGTTAGATCCGAACTAAAGACTTTCTATTAGTTATTATTGAAAAAAAAATATAAATTTTTTAAATACCAGTTGTTTTTTATCTAAAAAACAGAAAAGTCTTGCTTTCTCTTAATCTACATTATGTTCCGACATCTATGTTACCTTTTAAAATTTACTTTCACTGCACGCATAGGGTGACGTCAGGAACATATTTTCCAAATCAATTCCTTAGTAACAATAAAACCATTTAAAAAATGTTAAGTTTGAACTTAACTAAAGTCTTTTAGTTAGTTATTATTGAAAAAAAAATATGTAAAAAACAAATTGTTTGAACGTCAGTTATGTTTGAGATGTTGGGTAGTTCACAGAAGGCACTTTCGACTTATATTCATTAAAATATTAATATTAAATTTTAAAATCATTTTATTAGAAATGTATTTAATATCTTACTTAAAATTTAAATATCGATATGAATGAAAATATTTGAAACTTTCCCAGTTTTTCTAATCTTTATAGCTTCGGGCCTTAAAATTAGCCTTTTTGAGAATTCAGAGAGGTGTTTAGGGACGAGACTGGCAGAACGATATTATTTAAATTTATTGTAAAAAACAAGAATATATTTAATATTTACTTAAACAGTATAGAATTGTGCTTAAAATCTATATTATATATATTAAATTTATATAGAGTAGAGCCTCGTTTATCCGAATTAATTGGGACCGACGAATGTTAGCATAATCGAGAATGCTTTACTTTTAAGAATAAGGACAGATATATGCGCTATTTTTTTTATTATTGTAAGACCTGCTCAACACGTTGAGTGGCGCGATGAATGGCACTGAAGCGCTGAAAAACGTACAATGTTTAAAGTAATTTTTAAGAAAGTATAATCCTGCAATAAATAAAAGGTAAGTAAAATTTAAATAAATGTTCATTAATTACTTAAAACAATATATATATTTTTTAGTTTTGTATCATATTTTAGACGTCAGTCATCGGTAAATGACGCGTTTTAAACGAAAAGTTCACTGTCAGTCACCGGTGACTGAGGTGTAGCTTAACGTGATAATACAAATAAAGGAATTACAAAATGGAAACAATAATAAATTACCTGAATCTTAATTTTGAAATTAAGCACCTTTTACATATTTTACAAGGGTTTGAAACAATGTTTTGTTTGCTACAGTGTCGATTACCTTTCCTTTTCAGCTCTTTCACGAAGTTAACATAGCACGAAGTTAAAAACATAGCATTCAATTAACAACAACAACAACAACAACAAAAAAAAAAAAAAAAAAAAAAAAAAAAAAAAAGACGAAAAAGGGGACTTTAAATGTCTATTTTTTTTTTCCATAATTAACAAAGCTATTATGCAGTATTATCTTCTTTATTTAAATACACCTTTAAAATGGATTTTGCATACAAGGAATGCGATAGTGAAAAAAAATCTTTAAAAATGGATTTTTTACACGAGAAATGTGACAATAAAAAAATAAAAAAATAAAAAAATACCTTTCAATGTTGATTTCGGTTAACCGCGAGTTTCGGTTAAAAGAGTATCGGATAAAAGAGCTTATACTGCATTATAATTTAACGTAGTATCTCGCAATGATTTTTAAAAGTGTAAAGTCTAACTTTGATTATTATACATGCTTATGAAATACCATTATTATGCATATAAAAACTTTCGAGTAAAAAATAAGTAAGTAAATAAATTATCAGATTAGCGTAGAAGAACTTCCTTTTCTAGTATCTTATGCTTTGTTTATTCCCATGATAAATGTATGTTACACATTCATGAATATTCATATAATACGAGTACACTGCTTATGTTTGAGTTTTAAAGGAAACTTTATAGTACTAGTTAGTCTAGGGAACTTTAACTAATGAACTATGCAAATTCTTTATGCAGTCATATGTGAATAACATTTACATAGTAATTTTTGCATGCTCTTTTAAAATAAATATTTAAGCGGTGTAAAGTAATGCATATATTTTAAATTCATGTAACTGAAGTCCTTGTTCTAAAGTTTAAATTCCGTGTCAGTGCTTTTTAATTATATGGAATTTTTTTTCTGCAACCCACTTTTAAACGTTATGAAAATTATTATATGCTTTCAAGCAAATATTTCTACTATAATGTCAATTTATATATATAGTAAAATATACATTGTGAGTAAAATATTAATCAAAACAGTTAGTGAAATAACAGTGAAGTTTAGTTTATAATAGTTATCATTGTGCATTGCGAACTCTTGTAATATCGTCTATACATAACTTTGAAGAGTCAGTAATGCCATCTATAGATAAGTAAATCTAAATCACCGAGGTGACAGGTTGTCCAATATTAACCTAATCGAAAAAATATAGAAAGGTAAATTACCTTTGTAACATTTATTAAGATCCTGTTTTTAAAGACTATAAATAATTTTAAAAGAAGCCCCAAATCTTTTTTCTCCTCCAAATCTTTAAGAATTTCACCAAAATGCTATTTTTATTTATTTTTTTACCATAAACCTATTGTGTCATTCCATCGTTTGCAACTGTAGCTAAACACAAAACTCTGTTTTGGGATTAAATAATATATCTGCGTATTCTTGCATAATAGTATAAAAAAAGAGTTTATTTTTTTTTTTTTTTATCTCAATATTTTTCAAAAATATATGAATTAACCTATATGCGGAAATTCCAAAGCATTAGGAAGAAATATTCAAAAACAAGTCAGAATATTCAGATTTCTTTTTTTCATCTTTCTAAACTTTAATTCTTTTATAAATGTGTCATAAATATATTGAATGTTATTGACTATTTGTTATTTGAAATAGTGACCTTTTATTTATTCATTTTTCACTTGTTTCTCTGAACAAATTATACTTCTCAGGGCAGCAAACCTTTGTACAGCTAAAATAATTTTTTGGATTATTTCCTTTTGCACTACACTCTGTATTTCTTTAGGAATATAATTAAATCCAGTTCTATTATGAAGCGGGCGTTTTCCGTAATAGTTATTGCAGGCCAGTCACAGGGAAATAAATATCTTTGACATATCATACAGAACCTTTTTTAGTCGGCATCACAACAACAAATAATATGAAACATTCTTCTGGTACGCTAAATTTCCAGAAGTTCTTAACACCAAAATAAACAGGAAATATATTCTAAACAGTAGTTCAATTCCTTTTATGTAAAGTGTTGTTGTAATACAGGGATTTTTAAAGAATCAAAAAGACGCGCAATCATCTATAAGCTGTAATGAGTCTTAAGTGCACAAAAATATATCTCCTGCGACAATAACCATTACGATCAGAAATATTTTCTTTTTGAGGAATAAACGATTATAAACGAACTAAGTTATTGGAAATAGATCTATTTTGAGAAATAACTTAGAATAATAGAAATATAAAAGAATAAATATTAGATGTATGAAATCAGAAATTTAACTAAGTTTTTTTATATAAAATTTTATATGAATATTACTTAAAATCATCCAAACTAAATTAAAAACTTAAAATTACCTTTATTCAATTCGACATATTTGTATCAACAATAATCTTGAAAATGTCGTCGTCGATCCTGATGAGAGGTATTTATATGCATTTTAAGTGTATTTTTTAACATTTTACAGAAATTTTTAGCTTCTTTGGATTAGTTTTTAAAATTTTAACTTTCAAAATTTTGGAAATGATTTCTGACATCATTTAAATATATGTTAACTCTAGGATAGATGGCCATAGAGGACAGATGGCCAATCTAAATATTTCCAAAACTCGAGCATAGTTTGCACCATAAACTTTGTTCGTAGGAAATAGTCCAATTAGTACATTAATTGCGGACATGCAGCTATTGCTTTCGATTATATGTAAGTGTAATTTTAACGTTTACTTAATTCTGTAGTTGAATATTTTTGTTGAGTTAGGTATCTGAATGTTTTGCTGTACGAACGTGATATATATATTATTATTATTTATTTATTTTTACTTGGCTTTTAATGCACGTATATAATCCAATCTTTGCTTCTAGGGCTAAAACAAAGCCGCAAAATGGCAGAGTGACGCTTTATATTGGGTTGCTATCTATCCTTCAATTTCAGGATAGATGGCCGCATTAAATGGAGGAAAGATGACCCAGCTTTAATCAATATTTCAAAATTATACGGAGTAGGGATCCTACATAAATATGATTATGTTTAAAGTAATTATATATCTTTTATGTTTATAATTATATAAAGTGCTACAATTGTTTAAATTTTAACTAATATATATTTCAATAATAATAATATAATAAGGCGTAACGAGGAATTTTGTTTTATGAAAATATTGAAAAACGTCATAAGCACTCATCCCAGAAGCAGATAAAGTTGATGAAAAAAACTTAAAACCGTAGAAAAAGGTCTTAAATATATGCGAGAAACAATGAAAACACTACACTTCCAGCAGTGAAGAAGATGAAATACATTTGAAATTATCAGATTATAGAGATTCCGAAGGAATAGAATTGGATTAGGATCACTGTGTTGGTTTTACCGAAGCATATAATACCAAAATCAAAAAGGATGACTGGATACAGTGTATAAGGTGCCTGAAATGGTTTCATGAAATGTGTACAAACTATCAAGTCCTTTGCCAAAAATGTGGCAAAATTTTCGAAAAGTAAAGGGTTAAAATTACACTTCAAATTTTTTATATTGAAATTTTATTCCCTCATTCCCCATGATGTAATGGCATCTTTACGAATTGCTATGCATTTTGTATGATTGACCATAGGAAATGTGTTATTTTTTGCTACCTTAACTTCACATTTTTCTTTCTTGTATTGGATGATCATCTCTCGTTGGCTTTAAGGAGAGATGGCAATCAGACAATTTGATTTCAATTTGGTTTCCCACTTTTTACCCCCAATATTTATTATTTTTTGCCCAATATATAGTGAGAATGGGTATGAGAATTTTAAATATGCATAACAATGCATTGTATTCGAAGAATCTTTATCTATGGCTATCTATCCTAGAGTTAACATTTGGCATATATTTAGAAAATTAGATAATTCTTTTGTTTCATCAGATTATACATCAGTGTTGGGTATGAGTGCGTTCATTGAACGAAAGTTCACGAACTTAGTCCATTTTCTGTGAACGTTGAGTTGAACTTGACTCACTTTTTGATAAACGAACGTGAACTGAACGAAAGCTCAAAAAATCCGTGAGTTTGAACGAAATTTACAACTCAAACTCAATTTTTTTCATAATTTATTTTTTTTTAAATTTTCCAGCCGTTAAGACACGTTTTCCCCATTTAAATGCCATTTAGAGGCCTAAACGAACTTGGGACGGGTCGAGTCTGATCATTAGTTTTTCTGTGTCATGACCGGGCCTTGCTTTCTCTGGAAGCTCGGCACTTGCCGAACCGGACTTATTTCTGGGCCTGTGCTTTATTCTTCCTAGAAGTCTACACCGACAGAACATTTCTGGCCCGGTCACCCCTGCTTGTATGAAAATTATTGCCCCGTCCCAGCCTGATTCGTGCAAAAATCTGTTTAAGGAACAACCTAACTTTGGTCAAATTTTTTTCCGAAAAAATATATATATATTTAATTACCATTATTCTATAATTAAAATTCTCTTTAAATAATAGTAGTACATATACGTTTCTAGAGGTGGGGATACAGTACTGTAAAATCTATTATAAAAATCTGTGTATGGCGAGATCCTGTTTTAAACGGAAAAAATTCCTGATCGGTGGGATCTGGATCTTCAAAATGGATATATTAATCCGTTTGAAAATAAATAATTCATTTGCAAGAGACGACAGAACTGGTAAAAAAGGAACTTAACTATAATATTTTTTTCTCTCCTGTGTGATTTCACCATAAAATGTTTTTCGATATACAATTTTTCAGATTTTTAAGTCTTCAAACCGTGTAAATTGATTAATGGTATTAATAATAATTCAGATATTTACATACAAATAGACGTCCATTAAGAAATCAATATAGCAATAGGTTATATACACTGGTTATCAAAAATTAAGGAAAAGTCACAAAATGCTAATTTCCAAATACGCGAACACTCAAGTGGAAATAATATAATTCGAGTAATTACTATCTCTACAACACAACTAGTCCATGTAACATCTCATTCATGTCACACATGGTCACAAGTGTCACAGTCACTACGGTGAAGCAAAAAAATAGGAAATTCCATACATCTCATTATGAGTCTCAAATGATCACTATATGTGACTCCACTGATACGTCACTGTGACTCCTGCTTTATGACGAGTCACCATGTGACTTTACTATGTAGTTACACTGTGACTCTCATGTGACTGTCATTTGTAGACTCAATTTAAAGTCATCTTGGACGCTGCATTGTGATAAGTTACCAAATAATATCACATTAAAGTCACATGATGGCTTTCAGGTGACAGAGAGACTGCTGTGAAGTCACCATTGTGCTCTTTTGGGAAAAGTATCCATGTGACTATAATATGATATTATTTGGTGACTTATCATAATGCAACGTTCATAATGACTATAAAATTGAGTCTAAAAATGACAGTCACATGAGAGTCACAATTTAACTGCATTGTAAAGTCACCTGGTGACTCGTCACAAAGCAGCAGTCACATTGACTTCTCAGTGGAGTCACATATAGTGATCAATTGAGACTCATAATGAGATGTATGTAATTTCCTATTTTTTTGCTTCACCGTAGTGACTGTGACACTTGTGACCATGTGTGACATGAATCAGATGTTATATGGGCTAGCTGTGTTCTAGAGATAGTAATTACTCGAATTATCTTATTTCCTTTTGAGTGTTCGCGTATTTGAAAATTAGCATTTTGTGACTTTTCCTTATTTTTTGATAACCAGTGTAGGAAGAAATTGGAGCGGAGGCCCCTGTGCTATGCAGTCTACGGTAGAGGTCTGCACGTGCTGAAATTTCAAGGCCCGGGACCGGCTCGATCCATAGAAGAAAAACTCGGCCCAGCCCGGTACAAACATTAAAAGTTCTTCCCGTCTCAGCCGTTCAAAAAAATATTGGCCTGGCCCGTAGAGAAAAAAATATTGGCCCGACCCGGCCAGGTATAACAACTAAAAGTTCGGCCCGAGACCGGCCCGGCCCGAATGAATTTCTACAAAGCATTGATTTTTACGTCGATTTTGTTAAAAATTGTCTCGTAGAAGGAGTTATGACCAAAAATACTTATCTATGCTTTTTATTGTCATGTTTATAGATTTCATTTTTATAGAAATTACTAGAAAGATAGCCCGTCAAAAATGACGGAAAATGTAATATATAGATCTGTTATATACAACACATCTGCAAGAGTATAAGATTTTCTCGCTTGTTCCGCAGTGATAGATGAAAATAACGCATTTTAAAAAAGAAACACATTTGTGAAAAACTATGTATAATGAATACATAAAATTACTACTTAAGTGTAAATTAACATTTGGTCAGAAAACTTCCGAATATACGAATTTTTTTGTAAAAACTTTTCTATTATTTAAAAGCTGACCTTGCTTATCAGTATCTTCGACATATATTTTTAAATGTACTTCCTCTTTACATCTTGAAATAATTACATATAGTTGTCCATGGGAAAAAAACAGTTCTTTTAAATACAGTCCGACTATAGAAAATGTTTATCCTTCTAACTTATTTATCATATTTGTAAATGACAGTATAAATGAAAATTTTATTCATATCAATTCATTTCATTCATTACTCATTCATTTCAAATGAAAAATACTATAAATTATTGAAAAAAGGTATTTCTTTGTTAATATATATGTTCTATATTACATCTCTACTTCATTATTATTTTTCCAATCAAAGAACAGAACAAACCTACCAAAAAAAGACCCATTGCCGTTTTGAGCTGCCATTATGGTCTGCTTGAGAAAAAAAATAAACATTATAAAAACCATAGAGGTAATTCAGTGTTGGATGAATGCCAACATCGGTTCCCTTTTCTCATGTAGACTTTTTTATGGTGCAGCGACTGGCGGTGACGTCATTAACATTGTATTAAAAGAGAGGAGAAATAGTAACGCAATGAGCGAAATTTTTTATGCAAACGATTCTAAAATGTGAATGACTCACCATAACAGCTCTGTGCTTGTTTACATTAGGAAAATTAAACACAGTTTCTGAAATGGTTTAACGATAGCGCAACACATTAAACTTTTCTAATAGAAAAAAAAAGCTGAACATATGCTGTTTTTATAGAAAAATAAGCTGAACATATGCTGTTTTTATAGAAAAATGTGCTGAACAAACGTAATTCAAGATAGAAGAAATAAATGTAAAAAATAAAATTGAAAGACAAATTTTCATTAATATTCACAAAAATGTATTTTTTAATGCTAAAAAAAGTGGGAAATTTTTGGGATTGAAATGAAATTGTTTTATTTTCTCATGTCCAAGAAAACAATAAACTTTTTTACCAAAAATAAAACCGACTTCAAAAACTACTACAAAGTAAAAAATAATTTTTTTACATAATAGTTAATAAGAAATTAAATTAAGCGCATTTTATTTACCATGCGTATTATTATATTTATGTACATTAATTTGATTTTTTGGAGTCGGTGCCAGCCAAACGAAGTTAAGTATAATCATCCAACAGACACACATCCAAATATCTACGAGTTTTTTTACGATTTGTTATTTAGTTAAAAAAAATTGAATTTTACCATTTTTGAAACATTTCATCTGATTTTATAAACGTGTATTTTCAAGTGAGATTAGTTGTAATTATGTGTGCTAAATTAAGGGTTATTTCAAAATTAATGCGTTTATACAGGCTGTTATGTAAAAAAATCGTAGCCAAACACAGATTTTCAAATGTAGGATGGTGTCAGAGTTGATTGAGAATGGATTTTTTTTCCTAAACGGTTTTGCTGAATCATGTTACGATTTGTATTGGATAAACAATTTTAATTTTGAACTTGGCTTGGCTGGCACCGACTCCAAAAAAATCAAATTAATGTACATAAATATAATAATACGCATGGTAAATACAATGCTCTTAATTTAATTTGTTATTAACTATTATGTAAAAAAATTATTTTTTACTTTGTAGTAGTTTTTGAAGTCGGTTTTATTTTTGGTAAAAAAGTTTATTTTTCACTTTTTAGTTCTTTTTTGAGTTACAATTTTTGCATGATTCTTTTGGAGGAAATTACGGACTTTTAAAGAAACTTTTAAAGATGTTATTTTGATACGTAAATACTTTTGTCCAGATTTCTGTGTACATTAATAACACAGGTTTTTTGTGAAAATTCTTTATATACATATATTACATTTATTCTTCTTCAGATTTAATAGCTTTATTTTTTAATTAAATATTTTTGTTTCTCTATTTGGACATGGGTAGAACGACAAGAGATGCTGCTCGCATGAAAAAATATCGAACTTTGGAAACTGACAATAAAAAGTTCTTCGGCTTACTAAAAATGCTCTATGAAATACAGAAGAGAGACCCAATGACTTACTTTTCATACTTTCTAACCGATGACCAGGCCCTTATCTTTCGGGTTGCCCTAGATGAACGGGTTTGATACCTGTCATCGGCGTAGGAGACCACCTAATCGCCACGTAGCGGCAATAAACCTGAGGAACGCCTAGATCGTTTTACTATCGGCAGTGCCTATTTCTTAATTATGAACTTTTTTATGCCAGTTATTTAACATTTATATCTTGTTGTTTAGCACCTGCGCATTGCTACTCATGTTGATCTCGTAATTTAAAAGCTTAATCAGATGACGAAACCTTCATCTGGCAAGACACCTCAGAGGTATAATTCATAGGTAAATTCGAGGTCTTCGCACCTATCGACGGAGTTTACATGCACCAGGAGCCATTAGGATACATGACAACCGAATAACTTATCAAAGAATGATCGTGAAAAGACTACAGGGGGAAAGTCTTAAATGGCGTTCCCTCAAATGGCAGGTCATTGATGAAATTTCTATGGTGTCAAAAGAGAATTTATATATAATTCATTTGAGGTTTCAAGAATTTAAAAACAATTTATTTTTTGGTGGCATTAATGTTTTCTTATATGGAGATATTATGCAAGTGCCTATATTTAATGTATGTATGTATACGTAATGCCAATGTGCTTAATTGTATGCTAAGCATTTCAGCATGGTAATTTTATTAATAATTTAAATTATTTGCTTAATCTTTCGCCAAATCTAAAGATTCTGATAGAGAAATTGAGACCTCATTGCATCATGACGGCATTTTGTTTATTTTTGTTTGTAATCTTTCTTGACAAAATCAGCTTAACTCACTTAGGCATTTATGCTTCTTATTGCATCATCATTTGCAATACGTTGGGCAGTGGAGATTTTAAAACTATTAAGTAATCTACCGTTATTGCGTCCACTGCCAATTGTTGTTTCTGAGCTAATATGATTTGGTGCATTGAAGCGTTTTGCGAATTAAATATTTTATGATACTCACATTTACATTAAACCAATTGCTGCTGATATTTTTTTTGTTTCACGCTAGCCTTAACTGTGGGCTCGATTACGGAAGATTAGAAATTCATCGTCATGCTCATTTAATAGTCTTGATTAAAGTGTCATTGGTCTGCATAATAACTGACGTATTTTAGCGAGTATAGTACTGCAAAACATATAGAACTTTCGGAAGCAACTTATGATATTCGCATTTTCTTTAAACCATGTTTGCTGTTATAGTATCTCACACTTTTTGCTTTTATCGAGCAACCTGATTCAAATTTACTTGCTCTCATTTCTTGATACAATTCAAATGTTTTCATGACTGCGTAACTCACTGACTTGCTTTTGCCATTATGCTTATGCCTACTGATGTTTAAGTTCTGTGCCATGTAAATACACCGCACCGTAACAATGCCGTCTGTAATACTAATTAGAGTAACTCCTTTTATTTCTTTCCATGTTGTTTATCTTGTACTTTAACAGCATAGGGATCTTGGCTCAACTTCTGTTTGCATATAAAAGTAGACAAATGGTTGTTTACAATAAATAAATTTATAAATATTATAAAACTTGCTTGTATATATGAGACAGTGGTACTACTTAGTTAGGTACAGATGTCATATTCGCCCCATATTGGCGTGATTTTTTTCGGTTGCCAATTTGGCGAAAACATCAACAGCATAAACAACATAATCCGGGTTACCACATCAAACAAAATAACGACACTTTGACGCAAGTTAAGTACCTGTTGCCTATATGATAGTGGCGACAGAAAAAAATCGCGCCAATATGGGGCGAATATGACATCTGTTCCCTTAGTTATCCCGTCGACCTAAAATCTATCGCCAAACTATAAGATTAAATGTCAATAATGGTTGATCGTAAATGTCACATTCACTTGACTTTAAGCAAGATACACGTGTTTACGTCATCAAGTGATTTTTATTTCGACGTTTTATTTGTATTTTTATTAATGTTATACTAATTTATTTGTTCTTTCGTTATTTAAAATAAAAATTATGTCAATTTGTATAATTTGGTGAGTGGTTTGGCGATTTATATAATCTGGCGAAATTGGTCGACGGGATAACTAAGTAGTACCTAGACAGTTAATAGGTTGTCAGAAAATATGCGTGAAATTTTCATTTTCTCTTCAAGGCCCCTATACAGGAAAGTTATCATTAATGTTATCTAGTGGAAATATTAAAGGCAATCAAAAAACATTCATACATATAACTGTTTAATATAATATAATATAGGTATGTATATAATATTATGGTACTTCTTAGATATCCCGTCGATCAATTTCGCAAAATTATATAAATCGCCAAATTATACAAATTGACATAATTTTTATTTTAAATAACGAAAGAACAAATAAATTAGTAAAACATTAATAAAAATACAAATAAAACGCCGAATTAATGG
The DNA here is from genome assembly GCA_963932465.1 of Maratus speciosus. NCBI lineage: Eukaryota > Metazoa > Arthropoda > Arachnida > Araneae > Salticidae > Maratus > Maratus speciosus. The sequence goes on along the minus strand of OZ010786.1, from coordinate 534,654,756 downwards.
TTTTATTGGCCATGGCACAGATGTCATATTCGCCCCATATTGGCGCGATTTTTTTCTGTCGCCAATATCATATAGGCAACAGGTACTTAACTGGCGCCAAAGTGTCGTTATTTTGCTTGATGTGGTAACCCGGATTATGTTGTTTATGCTGTTAATGTTTTCGCCAAATTGGCAACCGAAAAAAATCGCGCCAATATGGGGCGAATATGACATCTGTACCTTGGCGGCACAGATGTCATATTCGCCCCATATTGGCGCGATTTTTTTCTGTCGCCAATATCATATAGGCAACAGGTACTTAACTGGCGCCAAAGTGTCGTTATTTTGCTTGATGTGGTAACCCGGATTATGTTGTTTATGCTGTTAATGTTTTCGCCAAATTGGCAACCGAAAAAAATCGCGCCAATATGGAGCGAATATGACATCTGTACCTTGGCCATTATTGGCATTTAATCTTACAATTAATTAATTAATGGCAAACCATTATTGGCATTTAATCTTACAATATGGCGACAGTAATTTGGTTGACGGGATAACTAAGAAGTATCAATATTTTATATATATATATATATATTATGTGCCGCCAGTCTGATGTTATGTGTTTAATTAAACTAAAATATTGTATACTAAATTATTGTTTTGTATTAAGTTAGTTTGCTTCTGTATTATTTAGCATTTGAAATAATGGTGTATATTTAATTATTGTATATTAAATTACTATTTAGAATGCGATTGCCAATTGAGTATTTTAAATATGACTGTCGGTTAGAAAATGCGAAGAAACAGATTGGGGAAGGTCCATTACTGAATTTGAATGGGAATATCGCCAAATTAGTCAGTTACAGCCAAGTTGGCTTCATTTATGGCGACTTATTTTGGTCGCCAAATTTGGCGATAATTAACGTAACTGCGCCAAGTTTTGCGACAACTTGGCGCTAACGTATATGAATACATAGTTTTATGCTTATGATTGAGAAACGGGTTACAACAATGAAAGATAATTTGGGTGAAATCCTTCATTTTATTGGTTTTTGTTGAATTACTAAAAAACTACTTAACCAATTTCGATGAAACGGAAGTGGTACCAATTCGAGAGTATCCTCTTTCAATTAAAACAAAAGTCACATAAATCGGACAAAAAGTTCCGGAGCAATCGGTGAACATACATAAAAAAAAAAACATACATACGCGTCGAATTGATAACCTCCTCCTTTTTGAAGTCGGTAAAAATGAAAAATTGGGCGCCAATTCAATTTAACTTTTGTTTAAATTTTTTTGGTACTTCTTAGTTATCCCGTCGACCAATTTCGCCAAATTATATAAATCGCCAAACCACTTGTCAAATTATACACATTGACATAATTTTTGCTTTAAATAACGAAAGAACAAATAAATTAGTAAAACATTAATAAAAATACAAATAAAACGTCGAATTAATGGTTTTATTGGCCATTATTGGCATTTAATCTTACAATTAATTACTTAATGGCAACCATTACTGGTATTTAATCTTACAATTTGGCGACAGTAATTTGGTCGACGGAATAACTAAGAAGTACCGTTTTTAACACTTTCCAACAAAGTTGAAAAGTGTTTATGCATTCGGTTTGTCTGTCCGTCTGTCCGTCTGTACGCGCTCTAACTCAAGTAAATATACTCGGATCATTCTGAAATTTTTGGATGTTAGTGATCTCTACCATAGCACGAACCCTATTGCAAATGAAGTTTGTAGCATGTTTAGTTCATTTACAGGAGCAGTGAAAAGTTTTCCGTTACATTACGGCCTAAGGGAAAGAATCGTTTCAAATGATTTTTAATGGTGTTACACTCTATCAAACATAGTAAAATTGATATTCATTTATGAAGCCCACTAAAGTATGCCTTCTGTTGAATATGCGGTGCAAAGAATAGTTATTGTTCATTTACAGGGCCACACAAAAGAATTTTGTTCATAATGATATAGGGGAAATGTTTTCCGGTGTATTTGAAAAGATTTCAGATACTATATTGTATCCGAATTACTGTATATTAGTAATGATTGCTCGAAATGCACTTTTAATTATGATATGCGCTTTTTTAGGGTTTCGTTCATCTGGCGAAACCCTATTTGTCTCGCTCCTCTGATTGTCTGTCTGTCTGTCCGTCTGTCACAGAGCCCGTTCTCAGAAACTATACATGTTGGAGACTTGAAATTTCGCATACTTATAGATGAACACCACACATCATACGGCAAATCATAAAATTTTGAAAAAGTCGTACATTTAACCCTTTGGACTCCCACATGTGTATTTTAAACAATCCTTTCTAAGTGAGCCCCTAATTAGTTTGGAGGCGTGAAATTTTACATACTCATAGCTGAACACCACATATCATATTGCAAATCATAAAATTTTGAAAAAGTCGTATATTTAACCCCTTGGGCTCCCACATGTGTATTTTAAACAATTCTTTCTAAGAGAGCCCTAATTAGGTTGGAGGCGTGAAATTTTGCATACTTATAGCTGAACACCACATACCATACGACAAATCATAAAATTTTGAAAAAATCGTGCATTTAACCTTTTGGGCTCCCACATGAGTATTTTAAGCAATTCTTTCTAACTGAGCCCCTTATTAAATTAGAGATTTGGAATTTTGCATACTTTTAGCAGAACACCTGAGGCCAGGCGACAAATCATAAAATTTTGAAAAAGTCTTACGTTTAACCCTTTGAGCTACTAAATATGTATTTTAAGAAATTCTTTGTAAGAGAGCCCCTAATTAGGTTGGAGACATGAATTTTTGCATACGTATAGTTAAATACCTCAGACCGCACGGCAAATCATAAAATTTTCAAAAAATCTTATATTATTTACTCCTCCGGGCTGTAACTTGTGTATTTGAAGCAATTTTTCTAACCTCCGCCCTTTTCACCCGTGGAGCACTTTTCCAACTTTTGCCGACACCCCTTTGACCATTCTTTCATATTATGCACCATAGCCTTACACATTTTAGTTCCACTTTTTACCGCCAGGGGCACTTACTTATCTCGGGTGCTATCGGCCGAATCCCCTCGACTAATATATCTACGGATAGCATATAAAACGGAGTTTCGTTCGGATACAGGTTTGTTTAAAATAGAGTGCGTCCCTGGTTGCAAAATGTGGAACTAACAGGTTTTTCAAAAGGTTAAAGTGTTTTGAAAGGAATATTAAACGAAACCCTCTGTGCGATATGTGATCATACTTACCTAGTTGGTCACTATATTTATGCATACTATAAAGTGCGTATAAATGCTATAATTCATATACAGAACTACAGAAATGAATTCGTAAAGGTCACTGAGTATGAGCATAAATTGCTTAAAGGTGGGTTTTAAAGGAGTTTATGCATTTTTACGCTAAACTGAATTTAGTGTTCTAAGAAATATTTGTAGAATATAGATAAAATGATATACAGGGCCACGCAAATGTTTGGATACATGGCCGTCTATGGGTGATAATTTCTGGAAATGTAATTTCAGTAGCTTTAAGCGTGTTTTAGTTTGAATAAAAATTTAGCTAAATAGTGGCATGTAATAAAGGTACTAGGTAAACTACAGGGCTGTACAAAAGTGTTCAAGTATGTTTCCATCTATTAGTATAAATTGCTGAAAGATTAATTTCAACCTCTTATGCATTTTCTTGCTAAACTAAATTTATATAGTATATATATCAACATACAAATCGAATACAGGGCTGTTCAAAAGAATTGGAATACATATTTGGCTGTGGGTGGTAACTACTGAAATCAGATTTTTAAATGTTTACTTAGTTATCTTATTTACCTTATTTCCCTAAGTAACGAAGTTTCGTTACAGCCTTCAGGGAGTGTTGGAAAGTGTTTCATAATCTATGATGTACGCATGATTTTTCTTACTTGTTTATGATATTATATTATGTACGTTACCTATGTATATATATGTATATAAAATTGGCGCCCACGCTTTAATTTTTTTCCCTTGGGCATGGGGAAATGAAACAATTTCTTTTCAAGCCCAAATATTATTTGCTACTTTTTAGTGTATTTAATATATATATATACATTTTTGGGAATTTTAATGAAAGCATGTCTTTCAAAAATAAATAAATAAAAATTTAAAAAAAATACATATATTTTGTTTTTAATTTTTTAGTCAAACAACTTTTTTTTTGTCTTGTTTTACATTTATTTTAGGCACAGATGTAATACGGTCTTGGCGCGATCTTTTTCCGACGCCAGTTTGGCGGAAACCTCGTTACTATATCATATATATCCGTGTAACCATATCAAGCAAAATAATGACACTTTGGAGACAGTTAAGTACCCGGTGCGTATATGATATTGGCGCCAGAAAAAAATCACGCCAATATGTGTATGACGTCTGCGCCTTATTTTATTCTTAATTTTTTGTACAAACTATAGCACAGATAGTGCAAAATAATAGACATTTTGGTACTTTTCCACGCTACTTGTTAGTTATCCCGTCGACCAAATTACTGTCGCCAAATTGTAAGATTAAATGCCAATAATGGTTGATCGTAAATGTCACATTCACTTGACAACACATGTTTACTTCATCAAGTGATTTTTATTTCGACATTTTATTTGTATTTTTATTAATGTTATACTAATTTATTTGTTCTTTCGTTATTTAAAATAAAAATTATGTCAATTTGTATAATTTGGCGAGTGGTTTGGCAATTTATATAATTTGGCGAAATTGGTCGACGGGATAACTAAGAAGTACCTTTTCCACTATAGGGGTCTTGGCGTTTTTTAAAAAAGCTTGTTGTAATTCGGGCATCAGAAGTTGAAATTTGTGATCAAATCATATAAAGAACTATGAAAATGAAATAAACAAACTTTTAAGTTTATTTATATAATCTATAAATATTTTACTTATATCTATATTATTGTTGTTTTTTTATATATAATTTAATTCTGTTTGTATACAAAAATAGTTAATATAGTTGCTTCTGTATATTAAATAAATTGTGTAAATATTGAAAAATTACTTGTGTAGTTTATGGAACTGTGAATAAGTTGCTAGAAAATATGTTGATAATTTCATTTTCTGGTACTTTTCCGTTATACGGACACCATTGCTGCCAAGCGTAATAGTTGGCGCAAAATGAAAATCGTGTGAATTGAAGCATTTGAAAAATAAAAGAAAAAACATGAAGATAAAGTGAGCATTTAAAAAATATAACATTTGAAAATTACAGACTTTTACGAACTATTTTATGAAATCACAAATATATACTTAAAATAAGTGAACAAATAACTGTTATACAATAGAGTAATAAATTAAAACTCATACTAAACCGAACAGATGCCATATATTCCCGCGGCCGCCATCTTGGATTTTTTCTTGGCGTGAAAACACCTTTTCCGCCAAGTAATAAATGTCGCCACGCAGCGATTTATACGTTTGTTAGGATTAACGAAAATAAAATGTAAAACATCGCCAAGAAATTTCAAAATATCGAAGATGGCGGCCGCGTGAATATACAGCATGTGGTACAGATGTCATATCATACTGGCGCGATTTTTTTTCTGACGCCAATGTCATATACGCACCGGGTACTTAACTTGCGCCAAAGTGTCGTTATTTTGCTTGATATGGTAACCGGGATTTAGATGATATAGTAAAGAGGTTTTCGACAAAATGGCGTCGGTAAAAAGTCGCGCCAATAAGGGGCGTATATGACACCTGTGCCCAACATCTAAGCCTTGTTTTCTATTGCCGCCATTAAAGTTTCAGCTGTACGATCGGGAATAGGAGTAAGAAAACATCTCCGTGTTTCACGACATAAAGCACCTAACACCCACTGAGGAGGAAGAAAACGTGCTGCGTTGCTTTTTTATCTGGTAAAAAGACTTTCATCTACTTCTATAATTTTATTAGGTCCACCTTTTTTTTCTGTTTGGTCGTGAACATAAAGCATTTGCACAAACTTCTCTCAAATAACTATTCCAGTCAACTGTTGTGTTGTGGTTCATAGCAAGTTGCAGCCCACAAAACTCAATCGATGTCAACTCTTGGCACCATAAATATATAAACCTTAAAGCATTAAGAAAAGACAACCGCGATTCTTCAAACCATGTTTTTTGTCGTATTCCTACGCTTTCTCGGCATGATCGTAAGCTACATCTGCATTTCGGATTTCCAGAACTCATCCATAATTTCATTTCGTGATTTTTTGAACACAACATTTTATTATGCAGAATTCCAAATTCCTGAAACAGTTTTATCGTAATTTTCTCATCATCTGGTAATTGCCAAATGGTAAAATCCTTCTCAGTGTCAGCAGTAAAAGAAAATTATAACTTCATAACAAAAAAATATATATATATATTTAATTCGAATAGTAAATTAAATAGCTTTTAAGGTTAAATAATAACAATTCACGCGATTCACGTTTCATAAATAGCATATCACAATGTTCCACATGGTTTACAATAAAAATTCTTTTCACGACCAGGGTTGAAATAATTGACGCATTAGCATACATTTTGGCATAGTGTTCGTATAATGGAAAAGTACTCATTTTCTCTATCTCGCCAATGTCCTATACTGGAAAAGTACCCAAAGCACATTAAAATCGGGCAGTTAGGAACTCGGACAATACAGCGCCGTCTATTGGCGGTTATGTTATTAGTACAATCGGGATGAAGATGTAAAGACGTACATTTTCGTATATTACACTTTTAAATTCTCATCCATAGATTCTGAAAAAAAAAAAAAAAAAAAAAAAAAAAAAAAAAAAAAAAAAAAAAAAAAACTTAAAAGTACGGAGTTTAAATTATATTGCGGTGACCTCGATTATGAAAGATTAATGGTTTTAAATGGGAATTTCGCCAAAATACCTAGCTATCGCCAAGTTGGCTTCATATATGACAACTTGTTTTTGTCGCCAAATTTGGCGCCATTTTTTAGAATTTGGCGATTTTTCGCAAAGTTGGTCAATCTTTGGCGCTACTGTGGTAACCCTGCATTAGTATTTTTCAACAATTACTCATTTCAATGAGGCGGTCCTATCGGAATTGAGAGGGGCACACAAAGACTTGGATTTTATATAAATAGATTGCGATATTTATTTATTTAATGAATCGCTATTTGTTGCATGTAAATGTTTCAGTTATAATTAACAAAGTTGATCCATATTCCATGTATTGTAGACTTAAAAATCTGTAAAATGCTATACAATAAAATCTTCTGAGACAGAATTGCATAGGAAAGGGAAAAAAAGCGTTATAGACAGTTCCCTTGTTAGCAGGTGCAAATGTATTATATATTATTTTCTTACGTATTGGTATATTCATTTTACATGGATCAAAATATTTTTCACATTAAGAGAGGATTTTGGCATAGGCAGGTCTCTTTTTCCTTCTTTTTCATTTTCACACGTTTTACTATATTTTAATTTAGCTACATTTTAACCCATTTATGCCTAGCGTCCCAATTTTGAGACATTTCGAATTTAAATATTTTTTTATAATTTTCTTCTTCTTTACAGCATTAAAATTGTATGAAGTAATTGTCTATAAATTTCTTTATCTATTATCGAGAGATGACAGCATAGAGGTCTGCACGGGCCAGAATTTCCAGACCCGGGCCGGTATGTTTATATTTTCTCAATTCACGGCCCAGCACGGCTCGTACAAAAATCAGTGAAAATAGGCCCGGCCCGTGGAAATTCAATTAAATAATTCCCGACTCAATTTCTGCAAAAAATTCAGGTTTTTTTAAACATACAATTAAGATTATTTTAAAGAATAATACTGCATACATATTTATGGGATAATTTTACAGTATATTTTAAAATTACTATGTGTTCTCAAGACAGAAAATACATAATAGCAACATTAATGATTACTTAAAGACTTAGACGTTTCAACATTTAAATAAGGATTCAATAAAAAATTAATGTAGTTTAGAATAAAAGAAAAAAAGGAGGGTTAAAAACATAACTTTTGAAGCTGTATAATAAAAAACAGTTTTTTAAAAATATTTCTCTGTCATTTAATAAGGAGTCCAAATGAGCTATTTTCTGATGCATTTCTGAATTCATTTATTTTCGTAAACGCATAAGATTGGCAGGTGTTCTTATTCAGAAACTATATAATTGAATAACGTTACCCATTTTTTAATAAAAGCAATATATCTTTGAGAAAATACTGTCAAAGTTAAAATTTTGAATCGAATTTCCAGAACCGATAACACGGGAAAGGAGAAAAACCTGCAATCACGTGACAAGAATCTCTTATATCTCGATAAGTAATTTATTTATAAAAAATGGAAAACGCTGTTCGATTCCAAATCCCTTCAGTAGTTAGGCCTGTCAATTGTATGCTTTTACAGTTAAAAATGAGTAAGAAAATATGTCAGAAAATTTCGCATTGTTGAGCAGTGAATTTGAAAAACACCTTAAGGTATATTTCCAAAGATTCAGTCAAGAGAAGTTCGTTATCGCTATTAATATTTTTAGAAAACATATTGCCTTCCCTACACATCCTGAGAACAATAAAGTCGAGTTCTGGACTTGTGCGACTAAGTAGAAAAAAAATGCAATCCTGATCTCGGCACGAGTTTGCTGAAAAGAGTAAGCCCGGGCTCAGACCCATTTTATTGTCCGATGCTGATCCCTACGATAGACATATTACATTTCTGCATTGATGTTGTCAAGCTCGCATTAGCTCGTGACGCACATTTATACTTATTAATTTATATGCCTAAAATAAGAGTCAGGGAGATACAATTTACTTTATAGTGCTTACGAACGTAACAATGGTGTTCTTATCGCTTACATCCATCCACCCCCCACACCAACTCACTACATATTATTTATACTCCATTTCACTAACTTAAGATTTCTGTCCAGTAAAGATATTCCCAATCTCTTTCGCAGCTAAAGAGATATCGCTGTTACTTTTTACTGAAATAAAAGACATTTTTACGAAAAGTATATCTTTATTTTAATTATTTATTTTTGAAATATTTACTTTTAAAACAAATCATTGTTTTTTTAAGGGAACATTCATTTTATTGGTAAAAACTTTGCAATGATCTTAGCAAATGCACAGTATAGAATATGGAAAAGTTAATAATTTCATTAAATACATGTGCGTTTGTAAAATGAATAAGTTAATTTTTGTCCGAACTACACATATTGTGTCTTTAAATGAAAAACTAAAGAATTTAATACCCTGAAAATAAATAAATCTACAAAACTTCCATTATAATATTTCAATAATATTATTTGTATTTTGACATTCAAATGCATTTTTAGGGTTTCGTTCATCTGACGAAATCCTATTCGTCTCACTCCTCTGTCTGTATGTCATAGACTCCGTTCTCAGAAAGAATACATGTTGGAGACTTAAAATTTTGGATTGTTATAGCTGAACACCTCATATCAAACGGCAAATCGTAAAATTTTGAAAAATCTTATATTTAACCTTCTGGGCTCTAACTTGTGTATTTTAAACTTTTATTTCAAATTGAGCTCATGATTAAGTTGAAGACTTGAAATTTTGAATCCATATAGCTGAACACCTGACATTAAACGACAAATCAGAAAATTTTAAAAATGTCTTGTATTTACCTCTCTGGGCTCTAACTTGTGTATTTTAAGCAATTAATCTAACTCGGCCCCTAATTAATTTGTATATGTGAATTTTTGTATACTTATAGGAAACCACTTGCGATCACACGAAAAATCATAAACTTTTCAAAAAAGTCTTATATTATTTATCCCTACGGGTTCTAACTTCTGTATTTTTAGCATTTTTTCTAACCTCCACCCTTTTCTCCGGGGTACACTTTTCTAGCATTTGCCGACACTATTTTGACCACTCTTTCATATTATGCACCATAGCCGTACATATTCAAGTTCCAATTTTTACTTCCAGGGGGCGTCTACCTATCACGGGTGCTATTGGCCCGATCCCATCGCATTGTATATCTACGGATAGTTTGTGAAACGGATTTCTTTCGGATAGAGGTTTGTTTAGAATAGAGTGAGCCTCCTGGTTGCGAAATGGGGAATTAATAGATTTTGAAAAAGGATAAAGTATTGTGAAAGGAATATTAAACGAAACCCTCATTGCGATCTGTGATCACACTTTCCCACTTGTTTTAAATATTTTCTCTTAACTTCATCGAACCACACTGAAGTCACAGAAAATGCTATAGAAAATTTCAGGAAAATTAAATATTTACTTGTGTATTTTTTAAGGAATTCTTTAATTCATACAATATATACAATATATGTTTTGAGATTACTATCAACAACACTGATAATGCGAAATTGTGTAAATTTATTGTAAATAATATTTATCCTATGGAACTTTTACAAATATTATAGCAGTTTATGGTTTGACATGCTATAAAAAGGGGAAATTATACACAACTAACCGTAACACCGAAATTCTTATTTGAATATAATCTATAATCATATATTGTTTTTGTTATAAAAGTTATTGAAGCTTTGTTATGGATTGCATGTTAATGTGACTGTAGTTGTTCAGTAGAGTTATCAAGAATAAGAAAATAAAGGAACCAATAAATAAGGAAATTGAAAAAAACAAATAACGTTCAAAACTTTTCAAATTTATTCAAATATATCAGACAGATTCAAGAAATGGATGTGTTTTCTCAGTAATTGGAAAATCAAATTTTTACTTTTTTTTCATTTCTTCATTCAGGTAACTGTAGTGTTAGGCGTTATTTGGATAACTCACATCCATCATTCGGACAGCAACTAGACATTCGAACAGGAATTCATTAACTATGAATGTAATTATCAGCGTCTGCCGTACTGTCTTATATGAATGCAGCCTATAAGATAAATGTGACCGAAATAGGACATTTACACAGTACGTAAACAAAACTTTGATCTTCTTTGTACATCATTTTGATATTGTTTATTCCTACCGTTTGTTAAGAACAAAATTATTGTTTTTTGAAAATATGAATTATTTAAAATCTCCATCTAAAAAGAAAATTAATATTAGTTTCAAATTATATCATTCATTTTTATATTTATAATCATATTTATTAACTTCTGACAGTCGTTAGATTTTAATTGAAAATCGGAAAAATGGCAAAGACAATATTAAAAAATAATAACATATCCCAGCAAAGAAAGAAACAGTGGGCCATCAACTGGAAAAAAGATTGCAGCCAGCACTGCCATCAGCAGTAAAGTGCAAAGGTGCCATTACTTAAACCTATCAATAAGTGTTCGTGCGGAATACAGCTGGCCCATCAGTGATGGCTAACAGCAGGCCAGCATTGGTATGCCATCACATTACTTCAATCCGGCACTTTTCCTGCAGTGCTAGCACCTATACCACTGCTACTCCTTTGTTGGCCCAGCACTTTCCCTTAAAAAAAAACATTCTTATAGAATTCTATATAAAAAAAAAGTATTATAGCTCTTTTTTCTATAAGCTAGTTTCACCAAGAGCTATAAAAATATCTGCCTATAATAGAAATGTCTATTGAAATATTTGAATTTGCAATGGTTTCTATGTGGTCACGCTCCCAAGTACTAACCACGTTCGATGCTGTTTGGTTTTCGTGATCGGACATGATCAAGTACTCTCAGCGTATGCTACGACCGCTCGCAGTTTTCAAGCTCTCATTACGCTATTTCAAGTTTGTTTCTTTTGTGATTTACGTTCCAAATCATTAAACTGGCATAGAAATTATTTATTGTTTAGAAATCCTATATGTTTTATACGCTTTTTTTTTTTATTATTGATTCTCAACTGTGTAAATTATGAAAACCGAAATCCTTTGTAACTTAGAAAAACCGGATTTAAGGAGGAAAAAACAGTGCGTTGAAATAAAGAATTTATTTATTTATTCATTTGCTTATTTATTTTGTTGATGGCAGTGGTGCTATATTATTTACAGTTTTAAAAAAAATAGCTTCACCGCTTAAATTGTGTTGAAATATTCATTTCAGATTTGTGTTCATATACTCAATGTCTTCGATATTCGCAGCGCCACCTAGTGTAAGGGTTCCCAGGAATAATACTGCAAAAGTTCGTGCACTTCTATGTGGTGGTGGGCCAGCGCATGAGATAAAACGGAAGCCCACCAAAATTTTATCTGGTGATTTCCAACAGGAAAGTTGACTTAAGCTGTCCAGCAGTTGTCATGCAGTGGTAAACCATTAGCCAGAACTTCTCCATCATTGCCAGCACCTATCTTGCTGCTGGCCAGCAATTTCTCCTTTGCAGTGATATTTATATGTGGCACACAAATAGAATGCATCTCTCAAAATAATAGAATTCTTAATGTTCTAAAACAAAATAAAACTGACTTGATATATCAGAAAATATTTCATCGTAGATACAACCACATCTCTGTGCATACATGTTTTCAAGAAGACATGCTCACAAAAATTTGATTAATATATTTTTAATTAAAATTAATTACATACCAATGAAAAATTAGTAGATAAAATTACATAGATTTATACTTTGCACACAAATAAGACTTTTCTGAAAATAATAGCATTCTTAATGATCTAAAATAAAATAAAACTGACTTTATATATCCGAAAATATTGCATCGGAAGTACAACCACATGTCTGTGCATAAATATTTTCAAGAAGACATATTCACAAAAATTTGTTTAATATATTTTGAATTAAAATGAATTACATAGCAACGAAAAATTAAAAAAAAAATGTGATATTTGTTTTTGAATAAAACATGAAGAATAATTACTCATAGTTGATCTAACCAGTTGTTGTCTTTTAAAAACGATCACTTATTTCTTAGTAGGTTCTTTTAAAAATACATGTCGTAAAAATGCTCAAGAAATATTTAGCTTTGAAGTAAAATTATTTGCATAAAACATCAATAGGAACCGTGATAATAAATCTTTAATAATTCAGTTATTCTACATATATTTTTACTCAAACATTTTATTTAATTTCATATCTATGAAAAAAAAATACGTTTGTAACTTAAATTATATTCAATTTTAGGATATTTTACTAGAAAATATGTTTTCTATATTTTGTTTTCAAAATTCGTTTATTTTAGTCTGTCATTGATTCAAATATACTTCTAGATATACAACATGTTTCATAAAAATGTGTTGTTAAAGTAATATTTTAAGGAACATCTTTAATATAGATTTCTTTCAGAATCCAACTAAACTCTTTATTATTATTATTATTATTATTTATTATTTTTTAATAATGTGCTGCAAGCTTAATTTAAGAAAATTATGTTATTTTACTATTACTTTTTAAATTTTAAGAATAATAACATTTATTCATATTTCGACAAATATAAATTTTTATTTTCTGCAAAATATCTTTTTTTCTTATTACAAAAATTCGTAAAATGACGTCAACTGATGATTTTACATACGATATAGGTACTTAATATTTATAGTGTACTTCAAATTAGATATATATGTATAATGAATATAAAAATTAAAAAGATTATATTATTTGAAAGAAGACACTGTTGTAAAATATAAAATTTCTAAACTAAATATATATTATTTGCATTTTCTGTGTTTTATGTTTTTGGAAATATGCTTAGATTGGAATAATATGAACAAGAAATATATGAACAAGAACATATGTATACATATTAATTTACAGTAGATATAAAATCAAACAATACAATATCCGTTAAATTTTCCAAAAATACTTTAAAAATATTAAAATGAAATTATAATACAAATGTCTTTGATATATTTCATTTATTCTTTTAGAAAAAGCAAAGTTTTAATTTATTTTAGAAATATTTTTCTCAGTACTCAGACAAGTTTATAAAAATAGATATTGGGATTAACAATTACGATTAATAAGAAATTTTAAAAGAAAAACATTATTTTGCAAATATACCGGGTGATTCAAAAGTTCGATGCGAAAGTAAAACGTGACAATGAAAGATCTATAGGTCGTAGATATACGCGGTTTGCAGCTAAACATTCAGCGTGGTACGGGATTTTTTATGAAACCAAAAAAAAAAAAAAAATAGTTCAAAATTTTGACACTAGAGGCCGCTACAGTAGGCAAATTCATATTCCTCACACAACGCAAGATTTGGCTACAAAAAGTGTATACTATATAAGTATTCTATAAAAATTTTGTATCCAAATATTGCATTGTGTAAGTAATATGGAATTATCTGCAGTAGCGCACTCAATTATAGAGAATTTGAACTAATTTTTTATTGGTGTCAAACAAAATCTGTGCCACTCTGAATATTTATCTGCAAACCGCATTTCATTCCGATCTGTGAAAGTGCCGAAACATTGGTTTCCAATATTTTTTTTAGGTTTCACTTTATATGTTTATTTTATTTCAGACTCGGGTGTTGCAAGATTTCATGACATGAGCGACTATATCCTAGTATTCCACTAGGTATAATATTAATTATTATTCGAGTTATTTTCCACCATCAACATGCAGTTATTAGAAAGATCAGCAGAATTTTAGTTTCCAAATTCGTTTTTTTTAATTGTGTTATGAACTGAACGAAATTTTACAAAGTAATATTTTATCTAAATTGAACAAAGAAAGATACATTTAAGAAAACCATTGTAATACATAAATATTTGAAAATTTGCTTTTAAGTGTTATAATTCAGTTAATCTGTGGTTTTTAACCGTAATGCGATTTTGAAGAATAAACATTTCGTGAACAAAAACTGCTTAACACTCTCGCTGCGTAATTGTTTTATCAAAATAGCTTCAAAAATTTCGTACTTGATCCCTTCGCGTCATGCGCCTTTTAAGAATTTTTATTCTTTTGTCACCGGTTTTTAAAAAGAAAAAATTTTGTCTATTTTAATCGGGAAAATGCTCCGATTAAATAATGCAGAATTTACAGTAAAAAAAATAATAACTGGTGGGAATAATCAAGGAAAGTTAAATAGACGGAAATAATGCATCCTGAGGAAATCTCGGGTTGCGCAAATTTTGCTACTTTTGCGTCGCCCGAGGAAGTCTCGAGTTGCGCAGTGAGAGGGTTAAATAGTGGAGTATTTCGAACGCGAAATATTCGAATGTAAATCTGAATTCAGACATGATCTCAAAAACTAAGATTTCGATTCCTTTTTGTGCGAGTCGTAATTTACTACATTTCTAGGGTAGTTATTTCAAACATTCAAAACTTCTTTTGTAATTTAGAAGCTTTTTAATAATTATAAGTTTAAAAATATATTTTGTTGATACAACAAAAAATGTTATTGCTGTTTAAAAACTTAAAAAATAGAATACAATGTTATTACATAAAAATAAGACTTTAATAATAAAAAGATTTATCATATACAACAAAAGAATAAATCATGTATTTCAATAGTAATAAATTCTTATAATTCAAATTTCAGAAAATATATATCAAACACAATCGATAGACATATACTTGTACATGTCTGTGTCTTTCCTATTTTTACATTTTTATATGTGCACAATGAAATCATATTAACAGTGTATCTCATGCAGAAATCTATTCGGATTTCAATTTGGCTGAAAACAAAATAAACCTTTCAAGAAAAGAATTTGCTTGAGCTAATATATCGCAAGATAGAAAAATTTTGCTTTTGTCAAATGTTATAAAACACATTTCAATATTTTCAGAATATCATAACGTCACTGTTTAAAATGATGAAACCAAAGTTCAGCCGTTATCATCATCAGCCGCTGAAAAGGTATTTTAATTATTTTATGATCTGGATATACACTTCATAGTGAACTAAATTTTCATTTAATTACAAAATGCATAAAGGATTTTGAAATTTATTTTCAGAAATTTCCACCAATATAAGGAAATGTACTTGAATAATTTTGTACAACCCTGTAACAAATCTACAGCTTTTTACAGAATTTCTACAGAAATTCAGTTCAGAAAAATAACGCGCAAAACAACAGGATACGTTCTTTTAGAGATTATTTGCCATATACAGAAATGTATCCAGCTCTTCGAGTTGCCGAATGATATAAGAATTTACTTAATTTTTACCAAACTCTCTAAGTGAACTAAACATTGTTCAGCAGAAAATTGATAAGTATTACCGTATAATATATAAGTACAACCGTATTAAGCAATTCACGTCCATCGACAATAGTAATTTCTATATGATATAGAATCGATACAATACGTAGTAGAATTAAAAAAATAGCTAAACACAAAAAATAATATCACATCGGCAAACGCACCTCTGCTTTTATTGCTTATAGACAATACTAAAAGTAAACTCTTTTGTATGTCACTAAAAATGATATAAATACTGGTCACGTCATGATGTATAGTAATCATATAGTAGTGTACTATAATAATTATATAAATTTCAATATGCTTGAAATATTGCACATTATTAAAACACTCTCAAAACAAGCTTTGAGAGTTGGCCATTATGTAGTTGGATTATTTTAATGACTCTGTAAATGAATGGTTCATATTTTCACATGTTTTTCACGGACTTTTTAACTGCATATCAATTTTATTATGTTTAAAACAGTATAACATTATTAAAATATCAGTCAAACGATTTCTCTGCACACTCCAAAATGTAATTGGTTTCATTTGAGTGACCCTTTAAACGGACTATAAATGCTACACAATTAAGTTTTATAGCAAACTGTCCGCAATAATCTTAAGTAACATGAATCAGTTATTATTGAAACAATTAAAACGTTTATGTTAGATAGAGCACGCACATTCGCCATACAGACAGACCATGTTTAAACAATTTTTATATACTAAACCATCTTATAAACAAAAGTGTCAAACATGAGAAGGAATTACTCTATTTTTATAAATACTGCTACTTCAATAAAAAAGAAAAAGTAGCTCACTAATAAAAAAAAAAAAATTTTGTTTATTTAATTACGTATAACTTTTATATTGCTTTAAATTGTTACTTATATCACGAGACAAGAAATTTTATCAGACAACTTATAATATTCAAAACTATATTAGGAATGCAATTTATCATATCACGTATAATACACTGCTCAAAACAATTAAAGGATATTTGAAGTTTTATATAAAATAAAGATATAAACGAAAATTTTTTTTTGCCGAAAATAGAAGAAGAGAATCACAAATGCAATTTTTTCAGGTTTTCAAACTGTGGAGTATGCAAATTTTGAGTTCGACGTCAAAAACGTCGCTTCAGCGGCAGCGAATGAAATTTGACTTTCAACTGGATAAAAGAGAATGAAGACAAGGATGATCGGCATTCAGTGATTGCTTTGTTTCGATGAGTACGATGTCTCAGCTAAGTCATTTGACAGATTCAGAAGCTTTGAGAATTGTTGGTAGGTTAGAAGGGGGCCAAACTCAAGCAAAAGTAGCGCAAGCCATTGGAGTGTCACAAAGTGTCATTTCCAGGATCTGGTACCGTTTTTTGGAGAGCGGATGTGCAAGCCGAAGACCAGGGCAAGGTCGTAGACGGGCAACAACGCCCAATGAAGATCGGTATTTAGCGTTAACAGCTCGGAGACACCGAACCATGAACGCTACTCTTCTCCAACAACACCTTCGCTCGGCTACAGGCACCACGATTTCAACTCAGACTGTCCGAAACCGGCTCCACGCTGTAGGTCTGTATGCTCGCCGACCGATTGTATGTGTTAGATTAACATCAAGGCATCGTCGCGACCGCAGGGAGTGGGCAACCGAGCATGTCAACTGGAGGAGAAATGAATGGAGCAATATTCTGTTTTCTGACGAGTCCCGTTTTTCTGTGCATCTGGATAATAGGCGTATTTTCATCTGGAGGGACCGTGGCAGTAGGAATAATCCTGCGTTCGTGCACGAAAGTGTCAGATTTGGCGGTGGAGGAGTGTTGGTGTATGGTGGCATCTCCATTGACGGGCGCACTGACCTCTACATCATACGAGATGGAGCTCTGACTGGTCGCCGATATAGGGATGAGATCCTCAGACCTATTGTAGTCCCTTACGCTGCAGCAATCGGAGATAACTTCATTTTAATGGACGATAACTGCAGGCCACATCGTGCAAACCTGGTGGAGGATTTCCTTTTCGAGGAAGGAATCGTTCGAATGGAATGGCTAGCGTGTTCTCCAGACATGAATCCAATCGAGCACGTTTGGGACGCTCTAGGAAGACGAGTTTCTGGCCGCCAACAACCCCCACAAACTCTCCAAGAACTAGAAAGAGCTCTTCTGGAAGAGTGGGGCAGAATACCCCAACTCGTCATTAATAGCCTCATTGAGTCCATGCCTCAAATGGGTTCAACGTTGCTGGCCGCCCGTGGAAACCATACCCCCTACTGAAAATGATTTTCTTTGAAGAAAACACCTTTTCTTATTATTTTTTTCTCATATGCGCAAATTGTGTTTTTTTCCTTTAGTGCACAAATGCGCAATAAAATGCATTTTTTTCTGCCAAACATGTGTAATTTATTCTCATATAACCTACTATGCCTGTCGACCATGTATCAATCAGCTAAACAGTTTACCAGATACAAAATCCACCTAAAACTGCAATATCCTTTAATTGTTTTGAGCAGTGTATAAGACAGTTTTATGAATGTAGATATTAATGAAGCGGATAAATATCCAAAAATAATTGAAGTCCTTCAGATTTAATTAATGAAGAAGATAAAATAAAAAAAAAATAAATTATTTTCTTAGTCTAGATTAATTCATTTAATATCTCATCGCAAGATTTATTAAGTTGGGATAAAATAACATATTAAGAAAACACTTTTTTTCCGTTTTATGCTTAAGAAAACTAAAATGTGAATATTGTTAAGTCTCGGATTTATTTGTTCTAAGTTTATTTATTTTGTTAGTTTTTTTATGGGGGCTTATCTGAGACATTAAAAACAAATGTACCATAATATTCTTGTTGTAACACCCATATTCTTTTTATATATAATGAAAAATAAAATTACTAATGATTCTTTAAAGAAACTTATAATGTATACTAAGATATGAATTTTTACATAATCTTAATAGTCTTATGTGGATGTAAATTGTGTCTTTTAAATTACATAGATATGCTAAATTTTCAGGAGAGTGGAGAAAGCTATGTATAATACTGTATGTTGTTTGTATGCAGAACCATTTAAAGAAGTTGGAAATTGCTCGTCAAACGTGGAAAATGAGGTGCGTTCGTACTATAAATAGTTTTATAAATGTAAATATTTTCTATATATAAAATATAAATATATATAAAGATTATTAAAATATAGTAAAATATATTATTAATTACTATACTAAAATTACTGTACTATATTACAAATTACTATAGTAAACTATATTAAAAATATAGTAATATAAATATTTTTTGCACAGTATATTGTAATGAATGTATATTTTAGTGCACTTCATAAATATATATCAATTTCACTCTGTTCGAAATGCTGTAACATCATTAAAATGCACTTGAAATAACTTTTTCCTATTGGCCATAATGTAATGTAAACTTTTTGACTGCCACTGGTATTAAACTATGCATCCGATTTTCATAAAATTTTAAATGACTCGAAAAAAATTTGCAACAATATTTAAAATTTCATACCATTCGGTTGTATTGTTTTTGCTCTGTTATTTGCGGAAAGGCGGACGGACATACTGACAGACAGACGGAATTATCGACGACCATAAGTGCTACGTATTTATATATTTGCGAACGTACCTCAAAACATTAATATACAAGGTGTCCATAAAATAATATCTCGTTTCGATGATATATTATCACAGTTTAATTTAGACTATTTACATCAAATCATACATCAAATTGAAGACAAAGTAATCTAGTTTTCTTATAATTGTTCAAAATGTGCACCATTAGTTATATGACACATTATCAAACCAAAATTAATATTCTTCACACACTTCGGTTAAGAAGTTCGGAGTTAGAGTCCTGCATCGGGTCGGGTTACCCGCTTTTACCCGAACCCGACCGGAACCGCGGTTCGGGTCGGGTCGGGTTTGCGCTATATTTTCCCGCTGCGGTTCGAGTCGGGTAGGGTTGACATTAATTATTTTTGGTGCGGGTCGGGTTCGGGTCGGATTGGTTTTCATTGTTTCGGGCTCTGGTCGGTTTCGGGTTGGCTTTTTCAGTCTTGTGGGTCGGGTTCGGGTTGACCCGCTTTTGTAAAAGAATGTGGAAAATATTTTTTCCCTTTAAAAGCCTATATAAACCGCAGATGAAAGTTTCACAAAAGCAAAATGTGTGCCTGCCTGTTTTGTCTTTAGTCATCCTTTCACACCAGTCTTCGAAATAAGAAACTGCATTATATTTTTATCGTATTTTATAAATGCAATACGCAGCAAAATGCTAAATGGTCATTCCTGTCTAATGTATCAAGTGAATAATTTAATTGTGGTGATACGCGATGCACTATGTTACACCGGAAAAATTGAAGGCAGATGGGTACTTGTGTAAAATAAGGTGTATCGTTATAAGTGGAACTTTTGAAACCGCAACTAATTTTAAAGCATATTTAAAAACTAGATTTTATGTTTTATACCATTTAGAGTAGAGTCCTGCATCGGGTCGAGTCAAAGGTTTTACTATAGTTGAATATTAAAGAATATAGATTTGTTCATTCTTTTATATAAAACATAAAAATGGTATTAGAGAATTAGAGGTCTGCACGGGCCGGAATTTTCAGGCCCGCCCCGCCCCGTGTAAAACTTAAAAGTTCGGCCCTGGCCTAGTTTATAATTTTATCGGCTTCGTCTAAATATTTATTAGGGTGGGTCGAAAAAACCGAAATTTTTATAATCGAAATGTAATAGAGCGGAAAAGTTGCCTTTTGTAATACAGAATACATTTCTAAACTATTACATCGAACGTTTAATATCTTTTACCGCCGCAAGGGGGCCAAAGTTTCAAAAAATCGCAAAAAAACATGTTTTTTTTTTAATCATTTTTTTTTAATTATCCAAACATACCAATACAATTTTTAATAGAACGCAATAGCTACATGAAGATATGAGAAATGTCCCGGTAAATGTTCATTATGATGAAATCATATCTTTATTTGCCGCAAAAAGACCATATTTTTTGTAAAAATTTCAATTTTTCATTTTTTTTTCTAAATTTTTATAATTTCTATAATATGTCTAGAAATAAATAATTTTACTTTATATCTATTAATATATCATAATTTTTTATAACTATTTGTAATAGACTTGAAAATAATGTTAATCATTCATTTTTCTTGACGATCGCTTCATCTACTGATGTTTTACTTCATAACAGCCAATTCATGCCACAAAAATTACATAAAATGAGCAAAATGTTTTAGTATTTTACTAATTAAAATATAGAGATGTTTAACCGAAACGGGTTAAATAAACTTAAAATGAAGAAGAATTTAATGTAAATGAATTTTATAATATAACTTGCTTTCAGATGAAGCCATTATTTCTCGAGAGGCCAAAACTAATCAGATGTGATACTCCCTCTGTTCCAGTAAACAAACTTTATCAGTGCTTCACTGATTAATTTCAGGCATTTTTCTAGTGATTGAGTGGGACAAGGAAAGTTATAATAGCTGGTATCTTTAATCGATCATTTTAAACTCACCAGCGTTTTTAGTCGATAAAGAAACCATAACAGGTGGTTCCGTTAGTTTTCAGTTTTGTCAGTAGACTAAAGTCATACAATTTTAAGCTTCAGTGTTGAAGTCTGCTATGATAAAGTGACGGATGGCACTATTCTAGTCCACAGAACTTCCAGCTTTTGCAATATTCTTCATGGCTGGGGCCTTGGTGTTCTCCTCTTCATATGCTATCATTCCAAAGAGGCTATTTGTATGATTTGCGAAATAGTCATTTCGTGAAAATACAGGAACTATAATCTTTCGTAGATTATCTGTCAAGTAACGTAAGTTACTAACTATAGTGCACAGATTCTGGAAAACATGAGTGATTCATTTTAATTGTAAACCAACTGATGCAGTACATTTTCAGGATGTACTCAAAGAATATGATAAGTTAAGAAGAAGATTTCTTTGTTCCAACGTAGAGTCTCAAAATTCGAATAGCAGTGATGATCCACCTTGCGTGAAATATTTGTCCAGGGACTCAGCAAAAAAGTTCAATTGTATACACGCGTGTTGAAAGAGCTTGCGATATTTCAGACATATACGTCTATCATCATCTATCATCATCTATCATCTTTATCAACAGCTAGGTGATCAGATTAAATTGGCTTAAATTTTGCAATTGGTAATAATTCGCAAATCGCAAGAGATCAACCAATTGGGCCACACTATGATAGAGAACCTGTTTTTTGTCATCAAAATGTTTGAAAAGATTTCTCAGTGAAAGCTCATTGAAGTGAGGTCAAGGAAGCCAATAAAGTGGTTTTTTAAAAGTTGTTCTCAACTAATCCTACTGTAACACCACCTTTGCATCCTGTTTTGAAGACAGTTCCGCGAAATTCAACTGCAATTATTATTCCAGTCGGGATTTCATTTTTCTTCAAAAAATCTATAATGTCATTGCATATAGAAGTCGCCTTGCCAGACGATGGGGTCAAATGACGAAAATAATTCAGACCTAGTTCTAGTACAAAGAGATATGTTCCTCCTTGACTTCGCAAAGATGAAACTTTGCCACCCCTTTAACCTGGCAGATATTTCTATTTTTAGGGTCATCAAAATATAGAATAAAAGGAGTACATTACAAAAAAAAACCGGACAAAGTGAAACGTGGCCCTCTAGCAGCGATAAATTAATTTTTGCGTGCAGGCAGCTGCAGGTGTTTCTATCATTGAGCAATTTTTTTTTATAGGATTACAGTGATCATGGTTAACAATGTGCATGAAATTAACAACACAAAATGCCTTTCCCAGCCTATTAGAAATGTAAAAAATCTGAAAACATTACAAAAGTTATGAAAATTGAAAAAATGAAAAACTTTAATTTTTAACATTTTTTAGAAATTTTGGCCCTGTTGTGGCGGTAAAAGCAACGATGTCACAAAAATGAAATGTTAATGTTACATTACTAATATCTTGGCGTGGCTATTGCGTTCTATTAGAGATTGAATAATTATGTTTGGATAATTAAAAAAAAATGCTAAAAGTATGTTTTTTGCGATTTTTTCGAAATTTGGACCCTTTGCGGCGGTAAAAGATATTAACCAATCGGTGTAATATTTTACGTATTTTATATTTTTTACAAAAGGCAACTTTTCCGCGCTATTACATTTCGATTATAAATATTTCGGTTTTTTCGACCCACCCTAATATTTATATCGGGCCGGTAGACCAGCTTAATTGTAGTTATCGGCCTGGCAGGGCCGTTCAATTTTTTTTGCCGGCCTTGCCGTTTATTTCTTTTATCAGCCCGGTCCGTTGAAAAAAAAAACTCCTAATAAAGCGGCCTGGCCAATTTGAAATTTTGCCGCCCGCCGCGGCCCGCGAGCCGGACCGGTTCAGACCTCTATTAGAGATACAATTGCAGATAACTTTTCATAATGGTGTTAAAACATGATTTGCTTTTCTTACATTGCGGGTTCGGGTCGGGTTGCGGTTTGCCGAAAATTATTTTTGCGGGTTCGGGTCGCGTTGCAGGTTGACTTAAATTGGAATTTGCGGGTTCGGTTCGGGAAGAACTCGACCAGCGCAGGACTCTATCCGGAGTAACGGAAGTAATAGCCTCTTCAACTCAGTGTCTAAAATCTGGCAAATAATTAGGTAGCAGCAGAACGTACACACGGCACTTTTGTAAAGTGTTATGTTGATAATTTGAGTTTTCCTTAAATAATTAAATATTAAAAAAAAAAAAAAAAAAAAAAAAAAAAAAAGTAATGCTAATTTTTAAGATGTTTTATATAGATAATAGTTGGTTTTTTTTACTTTAGAATAACTTCTTTTTCTGTCAGTCAATAGTTCAAATTACTCCATATTATACTTAATGGTTTATTGTAATGCCAAATAATATTTTGAGGAAGTTTTTTTATGTTGGCTTGGCGCCCGCCAATGTAAAGACTTTTTCCTCAGTAATTATGAATATTTTATGTGTAAAATATAAGCCTATAATGTTTAAAAATGTAGAAAAAAAAATATTTAAAGTTACAACTAAATCGCAATTTAATATTGAAAATATGTGTTCAAATGACAAAATAATATTATTTTAGAAGTTTTTAGAGTTATTCTATTTGTAAATAATTAAGCTTAATTTATTATTTCATTTTTAATCGCACGTGGTTCCGAATCGGCGATGTTTTGAGTATTCATCCGCGTACGATCGGACCACGTTTTACATGCAACTAAGACTCCTTTTAAAAATCGGAAAATACTGTGTAAAAATAGATATTATGTGTTATTTAAATGATGATTAATTCATTTCAAAAAGACCTAAAAATAAATAATAGCGCATATCTCTGTGTTTTTCGGCGCGGAACGGAACTTTGTACCGTTGCGCTGGATGAAAGAGGTAAGGAAGCAAGAGGATAAAAGGAGAGATCTTCGCTAAAAACGTGGCTTTTTCTCTTCGGAAGATCGGAGTTCGGAGGTGGCAGGCTCGGCTGCAAGGTGGAAGGAGCGACCGTGTGTCGGCTGGAAGGTTTAGAAGAGCGAGAGAGATCGCGGAGTCCGGAGCTAGTAAAACCAATTGGCCGCAATGATGTTGAAATTGAGTATCAAGATTGTGGAGAGTCTTCAGAGAGAAGACTAAATGACACCGACGAATTGCCTGGAGATGTTGTTTAAATTATGAAAATACTGTAAACATTAATAGAGGTACCTCTTATTTATTTTATCCGAAGAAATTATAAATCATTTTCAATCATGAACAAATTTGCAATCTATCTTTGTTAGTTTTAAACTAAAAGATTAGATAAATAATGATACTTGTTAATATTGTATGTGTAATTTTTTTAAAGATGAACTAGATTTTAATATTAATTGCTTATATCCTATTCCTTAAATAAACATTAATTTAAATCAGTAAAAATATCTCTGTATTAATTTTTCCTTCCCACAGCAGCATTTTTCCTTTTTAGGTGGGTTTTTTTTATGTAATGAATAATCTATACGATCAGTTTTTTTTTATTTTCTCTTGGTAGAATTTATCTACCACGTGTTTGTGTCTACCTAGAAATGTTTTAGGTACGATACCACACTTTTTTGGTGCCTAGTGACCTTTGCCATTTTGGCGTCGCGGCACGGTTCGGGTCCGCGTTTTTTTTTTTTTTTTTTTTTTTTTTTTTCTCGGCCAAATTCGGCGCCGTCACCTGTTGTTTTCTTTTACCTTTTGCTGCTGTGGATAATGGAAAATATTTGTAAATGGAGTAATTTCTTAAGAAATTCATTTTTTAACATGATTTAAGTGGCTGTAGAGAATATTAACTTTAACTTAGTTTTCATTTTTGATTTTCCACATGTTGCATGAAATTTTTATTTTCACAATTTTTATATATTTTTATAGTAATTTATAATTACAATTAGTATTATTTTGGGGGAAACTTGCAGTAATTGATAATAATGAGCACTGAGACAGATACGCCTGAGGAGGTGACTGGACAGGCTGGGAAAGGGAATGAACAGAATACTACTTTAACTGATTTAAATAATAGTGTAGAAAATGAGAAATCCAAAAAAGAGAGTAAAGAAAATAACCCAGCAAATACTTCTTTTGGTAGTAGCAGTTCACCACCAACATTATCACCAGTCAGGAGTTCAGACAGCTATGGGAGGAACACACATGGACCAGTGTCTCTGGTACCAAACCTAACTTTTAACTTCAATCAGTTCTTTTCAAATATCCCAAATTATTCAGGAGAAAATCCCGATATAACAGTAGCTGATTTTCTAGACAAAATAATAGAAGTTAGAGACTTTGCAGGTTGGCAGGAGGAACAATGCGTCTTTGCCATAAAGATGAAATGCATAGGAGAAGCCCAAAAATTTATTAAGTCCCAGCCTCACTTAAAAAATACACACAGCCTACAAACTCTAAAAGAAGCCTTAATTAGCCGATTCAGTAAAACTGTAGATGAGGCATACCATTTACAAGAGTTTACAACAGCCCGCCAAAATATTAGGGAGTCAAATAGAGCTTTCCTGTCCAGAGTTTTGGGTTTATCTTACAAATGCTTTGCAGATCAAGAGGCCATCCGAGAAAAATTACTCGTACAAAAATGTCTGCAAGGTATGTTACCGGAGGTGCGAAAATTTGTCATGCCACATTCTCCTAGCACTTATAAACATATTTGGGACTTGGCAATTTGTCAGGAGAAATGTGCAGACTATGACCAAACACAAGCACCAATTAACATTGCTCAAACTACTAATAATTACTCAAATGAAATGCAAGAAATTAAAAGTCTCATTCAAAATGTAGTCAGCGAGAGTGATCGAAAAATCGCAGAACTTAGTAACCAAGTACAAACATTATTACGTGTCACCCAAGGTCAGTCACAAGGGTATGGGGCAGGTCCATCACAATACGGGGGTAGACAGTACCGTCCCAGACGAAATATTGTTTGTTACCAATGCAACCAACCAGGCCACTTAAAAAGGAATTGTCCCTCATTACACACACAATCACAAAATTCTAATTCAGATTCTTTAAACCAGTAGTGGGGCAAAACGGGAACGTACCACTGTCTTTGGATTCTCCCCCTAATTTGGTACGCATAGATACGGTTAGTGCTGAAGTAGGACAATTACCTATAATTTCCCTTAAATTAAATAAACAAAAAATAGATTGTCTTATCGATTCAGGAGCAGCAATAAACTTAATTTCATCCGAAATTTTGAATAAACTCTTACCAAGTTGGGTTGATATAGCTGAGTCTTGCACAATGCAAGTCATTGGCGTCAACAATGACATCATGGGCTTAGATAAGAAAATTAAACTTTCCTTAACTGACCAAGACGTTAAATTTGACGTAACCTTCTTTATTAGTAATAGTCTAAAAACAAACTATAACGCAATTCTTGGATCGGAATTTTTAAAATCTCATAACATTATCATTGATTATAAAACTGAAACGTTAAAATATATAAACCATACGATTTTATGGAACAATATAAAACATATAGAAGTTAACTCGATAAATTTACATAAATTTGAAGGTATAGGGAGTACGGTAAATAAAAATGTTATTGAACCTCGATCTGAACAATTCATCAAAATTAAAATTCATGGGTTACCACAAACTCAAAACCTAATTTTTGTTCAGCCATCAAATAAATCTCTAAATAATTCTTGGTTAGTAGCGAACGGAATTTATAATTATGAAGGCAACAAAGATTTATGGATTAAAGTAGCTAACGTAACAGAAAGGAAAATTCATATAAATAAAAATTGTCAGATAGCAAAAATTGAATTTGTTGAAGCAGTTAATGTCCAAAATACAACTGTAAATAATTTAGAAGTGGAAAATGAGATAACTGATTTTAATCCTTATGGGGAGAAGTTCGAATTAGATCATTTAACTGAATCACAAAAACAGGCAGTCATGGAAGTCATAAATAAAAATAAAGCTATTTTCGCACAGTCGGTTAAAGACTTAACAGGTTGTAACACAACCAGTCATCGGATTTATTTAACAGATGATATTCCAGTCCGTTCTAAACCCTATAGGACACCATATGCTTTAAGAACAGAGCTGAAACAACAAATTGATGACCTACTTGAAGCTGATATAATTACCCCTTCTGATTCTCCTTATGCATCCCCAGTAATATTGGTTAAAAAGAAAAATGGTTCTTACAGATTAGTTTGCGATTACCGAAAGCTTAATTTAAAAACTAAACCCTTGCCATTTCCCCTCCCCCATATTTCAGATTTATTAGATAAATTAAATGGTGCTCATTACTATACATCTTTAGATTTATGCTCAGGATATTGGCAAATGGAGTTGCATCCTGATGACAGATACAAAACTGCCTTTTGTACAGAATTTGGTTTGTTTGAGTGGACAAGATTGCCACAGGGCCTAATCAATGCTGCAGCTTCTTTTCAAAGGCTAGTTGCTACAATTTTATTAGGTTTAGATACTAATACTTACATTGATGACATAATTATTGGTTCTGCAACTTTTGAAGAACACATTCAAAAATTAGATCAGGTTTTTAAAAGACTCAATTCTCATAACCTGAAAATTAACCCTGAAAAATGTCAAATAGCAAAAAATTCAATAACTTACCTTGGATTCCAAATTAAAAATGGTGCAGTCTCTCCAGATGAAAGAAACGTAAAAGCTGTAGAAAACTTCCCCATACCAAAAAACAAAAAAGCTGTACGTAGTTTTATTGGAATATGTAATTTTTATAGAAAATTTATTGATCATTTTGCCGACATCGCAAAGCCCTTAACAGAATTAACTAAATTGAAAACCCCTTTCAAATGGAGTCAGGAAGCAGATTCAGCGTTTAACAAATTGAAACAGTGTTTGACTTCTTACCCTTGTTTAATGTTGCCTAATGTTGAGCAACCTTTCTTTTTACATACCGATGCGTCTGGTTTCGCATTAGGTGCTGTACTTAGCCAAAAAGATGAATCAGGTGATCTGCATCCAGTCGCTTATGCTAGCAGAACTTTAAAGGATGCCGAAACAAGATATAGTACGTTTGAGAGAGAACTTCTCGGTGTAGTTTGGGGAATTAGTAATTTTAGACATTATCTTTACGGGAGGGAATTTACTCTTTTTTGTGATCAGCAGGCAATTTCGCAGGTGTTGAGAATCCAAGACAGTGGTAGAGTTTCTCGTTGGGCTCTTGCACTGCAAAATTATAATATAAAATATTGTCATACCCCAGGTAAATGTAATGTACCAGCTGATGTACTATCGAGAAATGTCAATGTGATACAAGAAATAAATATCAACACAAATTTTTCAAAAGAATTTATTAAATCATCACAAAATCAAGATGCAAAATGTAAAAACATAATTGAACAATTAAATAATATAAATGAAATACAATTAAATGAATTAACCTTCTTTTTAAAAGATGATTTATTATATTGCATAAACAAAAAAGATGCACATAATGACAATCAAACTAAATTAGTTATTCCTAAAACTTTAATTTCACATATCTTAAATTTAGCTCATGACTCTGTAACCTCAGCACATCCAGGATTTAAAAGAACACTAATTAAAACTAAGAAAAATTACTTTTGGTGGGGACAATATAAACACACACTCAATCACGTTAAATCTTGTGTACAGTGTGCCATTCGTAAAGGATATAAATCCAAACAGAAAGCTCCATTGCAGAGAGTCGAAATTACTTCACGTCCTTTTGAAAAGATTGCAGTCGATGCAGTGGGTCCGTTAAGTACTACAGCAGTGGGAAACAGACACATTATTGTAATTACAGATTATTTTACAAGATGGGCTGAGGCATATCCTGTACCGAATTTACAATCTGAGGTTATAATATCAGTGTTAGAAAAATTTATTTCTACTCATGGGATTCCTGAACACCTCACTACAGACAAGGGCAAATCTTTCATATCAGAGGCAATCTTAAAAGTATATGAGAAACTTCACATTAAAAAACATACTACGACCAGTTATCACCCGAGTGCAAACGGGGTTGTGGAACGGGCCAATGGCACGATAGTTAATATGTTAAAACACTTAGTGGACTCTTCAAATGAAGATTGGGACAAAGTTTTACATTTTGCTCTATTGGCTTACAGAACAGCTTATCACGCTGCTATAGGGGATACCCCAGCACATTTAGTGTACGGTAGGGATCTACTTTTACCTGTTGACCTCATAACCAAACCTATTCAAAGATCTTACGCAGATACTCGAGAGTTAAGTGAAGATTTACATTTAAGGTTAAGCAAAATTTTTCGCTTGGTCAAACAAAATTTAACTACAGCTGCAGAAAAGCAGGAAGAGTATAGGTTAAAGTTTGCCACAGACAAAAATTTACAAGTGGGGGACTTGGTGCTATTGTACACACCAGTAGTTAAGCCAGGGGCTAGTAAAAAACTTACACAGTTCAATAAAGGACCTTACCGTATCACTCAACAAACTAATACAGTAAATTTTAAAATTGTTCACATACAAAACCCCAAGGACGAGCAATTAGTACATGTTGATAGATTGACTAAAATCACTGAAAGAATTATTTTTCCTGCACTTTTTGAGGAAGAGATTAATAATGGGGAACGGGATACGGATCAAAACAATCAAATTGACATGGATGTTAAGGATTCTCAGGTAGAAGAGATTGTTGATCAGTATCCAGTTTTTGATTTGATAGGTTATAGTGATAGTAGTAACAATCAAGCTCATGCACACAATAATAAAATTAACACTGATAATGTTGACATAAATACAGGCTTACCTGGTCAGTCACATTCAGGATCTAGGCAAAATTGTAGACAGCATACGAGACCTGCAGTCGTTAGTGATTACAATTTGCGCACCAGAGACACACATGGTTTTGTTGTGAAAAAATAAGATTTTGTGGTGAATACATTTTCACCATTGAATAGTGTTGTATATAATTTTTTTTCTATGGTATTGTATTGTATAATTTGTGTAATATAATTTATGTAACGTATTGTATAATTTGTGTAATATATTGTATAATCAGGATCAAATTTTCGTTTTAAATTTTTGAACAAACTTGCTATTTATTGTATGAATGTGATAAAGTATACGTATAAATCTTAAACACACCAGTCAACTAATGGAAATCACCTTGAATTGTTTATTATGTATAATCTAAACATTATGGTTATGGATGCATGTCAAAATTTGATGAAGCAAGATTTCATTAATGTTTGGTAAAGTTGTCTGAATCCTGATTTGGTTGGTTTTGGTGACTGGGTGTTCGGAGTTTAGCCAATTACTTGAATTTCTATCTGGGTAGTTAGAGGGGTATTCACATGCAACATGTATTTTTTTTTATTTTTTTTGGCGAGGACCTGATTCTTATTCTTTTGCTTACAAAAAATTTTTTTTTCAGAAAAATTTTTTTTGAGGGGACGGAGATGTAATGTGTTATGTTGATAATTTGAGTTTTCCTTAAATAATTAAATATTAAAAAAAAAAAAAAAAAAAAAAAAAAAGTAATGCTAATTTTTAAGATGTTTTATATAGATAATAGTTGTTTTTTTTTACTTTAGAATAACTTCTTTTTCTGTCAGTCAATAGTTCAAATTACTCCATATTATACTTAATGGTTTATTGTAATGCCAAATAATATTTTGAGGAAGTTTTTTTATGTTGGCTTGGCGCCCGCCAATGTAAAGACTTTTTCCTCAGTAATTATGAATATTTTATGTGTAAAATATAAGCCTATAATGTTTAAAAATGTAGAAAAAAAAAATATTTAAAGTTACAACTAAATCGCAATTTAATATTGAAAATATGTGTTCAAATGACAAAATAATATTATTTTAGAAGTTTTTAGAGTTATTCTATTTGTAAATAATTAAGCTTAATTTATTATTTCATTTTTAATCGCACGTGGTTCCGAATCGGCGATGTTTTGAGTATTCATCCGCGTACGATCGGACCACGTTTTACATGCAACTAAGACTCCTTTTAAAAATCGGAAAATACTGTGTAAAAATAGATATTATGTGTTATTTAAATGATGATTAATTCATTTCAAAAAGACCTAAAAATAAATAATAGCGCATATCTCTGTGTTTTTCGGCGCGGAACGGAACTTTGTACCGTTGCGCTGGATGAAAGAGGTAAGGAAGCAAGAGGATAAAAGGAGAGATCTTCGCTAAAAACGTGGCTTTTTCTCTTCGGAAGATCGGAGTTCGGAGGTGGCAGGCTCGGCTGCAAGGTGGAAGGAGCGACCGTGTGTCGGCTGGAAGGTTTAGAAGAGCGAGAGAGATCGCGGAGTCCGGAGCTAGTAAAACCAATTGGCCGCAATGATGTTGAAATTGAGTATCAAGATTGTGGAGAGTCTTCAGAGAGAAGACTAAATGACACCGACGAATTGCCTGGAGATGTTGTTTAAATTATGAAAATACTGTAAACATTAATAGAGGTACCTCTTATTTATTTTATCCGAAGAAATTATAAATCATTTTCAATCATGAACAAATTTGCAATCTATCTTTGTTAGTTTTAAACTAAAAGATTAGATAAATAATGATACTTGTTAATATTGTATGTGTAATTTTTTTAAAGATGAACTAGATTTTAATATTAATTGCTTATATCCTATTCCTTAAATAAACATTAATTTAAATCAGTAAAAATATCTCTGTATTAATTTTTCCTTCCCACAGCAGCATTTTTCCTTTTTAGGTGGGTTTTTTTTATGTAATGAATAATCTATACGATCAGTTTTTTTTTATTTTCTCTTGGTAGAATTTATCTACCACGTGTTTGTGTCTACCTAGAAATGTTTTAGGTACGATACCACACTTTTTTTGTACCGTTGCGCTGGATGAAAGAGGTAAGGAAGCAAGAGGTACATAGAGGAGGTACATAGAGAGGTACATAGAGAGGTACATAAGGAAGCAAGAGGTACACAAGCAAATGCACCAAATGAAAAAATCGCATGGCTCTTGCGGCTTTTAAGTCCCCAGCCCAGCAAGAGCATTTTACGCTCAGAAATCGCCAGTTTGCTTATGTGGCACTGCAAGCGAGTAGGCAGAACAAAGCAGTACTCACACATGAGCCTATCTAAAACTTTTTGAGTTACTCTTTAATTGTGAACTTGAAACAACACTCTACAACGCTTACAGCTGATACTATTAAAATTTATAACCGTAACATTCTTTTATATACATCTCGTATTAAAAAAAAAATTATATGCTTAAAAATAAAAACTTATATCCTCCTGAGACTCAAGCAAAATGTAATGCATGATTTTTTTTTTCAACAAACAGGCATCAAAAATGACGTTTTTAAAGAGATTAATAAATTTCGATTTTTTAATTTTGTTTTACAGCAAATCCATCGAAATGGATGTTCAGACCATAACTCGCTTTAAAGTAATTTAAAAAATACGAGAAGTATAGGAAAGAATAGAATCTGTTATAAAGAACATAAGGCAAGTATTAACATCTGATTTAAAATTGCAAAATAAAAATAGTTTAAACAAATAAAAATATCATAAAAACGAAAATTACCAGCAGAACGTTGAATTCCATCTTCACTCATATATTGCGCCATTTTTAAAAAAAGTAGTTACCGTTGCCAAAATCCAAAAGCTGAATGTTGATTTTTGATTCATTCATTACCAAAACCAATTGATTTTAGATTGCTACAATGAAATTTAATGCAATAGAAGGAGAAAGCAAAACATCCATTTAATTGGATGTCAGGTCTCAGGAGGATATACAACCCATGTTTCTAAAAATAAAAACTTATATACAATCCTATATTAGGCTACGTATATTATACATCGATCTAAGATTTTTTTTTCTAATTAAGTATGTTGCAAAAGGTTTTTAATAAATATTTTTATATTTATTTTTCAAAAGATTCTAATTCTATCTTTAATGATGCCTTATATATTTATATTTGAGAAACAGTCTTTAAATAAAACTAAATAATAATAATAATAAAAAAACAGTGGCACTCCGGGAGTGCCAATAGAAGTGAAAGCTTCAACAATTACGTGTGTGTTTTTTTAATCGTTAGGAAATGTTTTATGCGTTGAATTGTGTAGCAGCACTAATGAAAGCATTTGGGGACACGGCAGTGCCCCTGCCAAGTCTTGAAAGCACAGCCGTAAGCATCTTTGTCTGGAAACAACTCAGGGTACTTTTGACCCCCCCAATATCTTTGTGTTGGTGATTCCCAGAAACTTGAAACTTCGTAAATCTAAAGTAATGTGGAAATGGAACTGAATGCTGAAATTCCACGTTTTTTTTTTATTTCAGAAGATATATGAACTTAAACTTTCGCCTTTTCGACACCGATTCACCGATCATCAAAACTCAGAGGTACGTCCTGTATCCCTAGAATCTTGAAATTTGGTATGAAGGTAGTGTTTGGAATACAATGAAAGGGAAAATTTAAAAAATCCGGAAAATTTGGATAAAAAGACGAAAAATCAAAAAACCGAGAATTTGGCAGAGATGTGATATACGAACCAGGTTTGGCGCGATTTTTTTAACGTCAATTTGGCGAAAGCCCGTTTTCCAATACCAGTTACAATATATATTTTTAAATTATTTTCTATTGTTTTAAAAAGTAAACAACAATAAATAAACGACAATTTCATTAATAACTATAGAACAAAACAATTGTACAATTTAAAAAAATAAAATAAAAGTAAATGAACAATTTATTAATAAATAAGCAACAGTAGCCGGGTTACCTTGTAAAATAAAGTAACGCCATTTTGCTGTTTATTAGGTACCCAAGTGCGTATCTGACATCTGTGCCCCGTATTTTATCTTTCGTAATCGAAATTCCCTCCAATACTGTTGGTCATTGACCAGACCATGAGCACGATAAAATACAGCGTTATCGGTTTTTAGTTACACGAAATAGGTAGGTCACGAATACGGTATAATTCATTTTAACTGACGAAAAACAAAATAATAATTTGTTTTAGCAATACACCGGCAGAAAAAGTGAGTTTTAGCTTCCTTCTTCTTTTGCGGATTGAGCTGAAGAGGGAAAAGTTCCTGTCATTCACCGCTTGGCGCGCTAGTGTCTATGTGTCAAAATGCTAGCATGTCGGTTACGTTACAGTGTCTTGAAATCAGTGGTTTTTCCCCATCTCAAAAAAAGCTCAACGCGCCTAAAGAAGTTTTCACTTCAAAAAAATATTTTTTAAGCTCTTTTAACCTTTTATCTACTGGCGGTACTTATAAGTACCACTCAATTTAACACATTCATTAGTAATGAATATTACTGATATTCTATTGGTACTTTACAAAAAAATTCTCTTTTAACTCCTCTTTTTCAGATACTTGGCAGAAGTAGCTCTAGGTTCGTTATTTGAGCGAGGAAGTAGGGCGTATTCAAAACAGTCAATGTGTTTTGTGCCTCCATTTTGTACAGATTGTTACGCTTGTCTTTTTTGCTGCAAACATAATAAAGGTTCCAAGATAAGTGTTGGATATATATATTTTTTTTTATGTATTCAATATTATCGTATAATAAAATCTGACCAGCTATTAAACGCTGTGAACGCTGTATGTATTTTATTTAACATTTGAAGTACTCAGCTGTACTTGTATATACCGAGAGTAAACTGGGTGTTGGATAAAACTTTTGTTAACTTTTTTTCTGTTTAGTAATCCATCGTAATTAGCTTCTTTATAATGTAATTACTAAATTGTAGTGTTGTAATGTTTTATCCCGTATTTCTTTTCTGTTTCGTTATTATTTTTTTATAGTAAATTGAAAAAATTGTGGCACCGGCTAGAAATGTCATATGTAAATTTATATATTGCATATGTGTAGATGCGAGAGAAAATGTTGCCTGTAGAATATAGGGGTCGCATAACTAAAGGACTGCTAACAAGATTGAAACGCAAAAAATGTTTTTTTAGTGGTATTAAATTTTAATTTTTAAACATTTTTCATGTGAGGACGTGAATTTGTAAATTCGCCTTATCCAAACATTGAGTTTTTTTTTTTTTTTTTTTTTTTTTTTTTAATCAATATTTTCCATTGGTGAACTGTTGGATGTTTTTTTATGTATTCAATATGATCTTATAATAAAATTTGACTAGCTATTTTAAGTGAACGCTGTATGTATTTTATTTAACACTTGAATTACTCAGAACACTTGAATAAATTGTAGTGTTGTAATCTTTTTCCCGTATTTCTTTTCTGTTTCATTATTATTTTTTTTTATAGTAAATTGAAAAACTTGTGGTACCGGCTAGAAATGTCATATGTAAATTTATATATTGCATATGTGCAGATGCGAGAGAACATGTCACTAGAATATAGGGGTCGCACAACTAAAGGACTGCTAACAAGATTGAAACCTAAAAAAAAAATAATGCCATTAAATCCTAATTTTTACTCATTTTTCATGTGAGGACGTAAGTTTGTAAACTCGCCTTATCCAAACATTGATTTTTTTCTATCAATCTTTTCCATTCGTGAAACTGCATCGAAAAAACACTACAGTCTGTAAAAAGTAGTTTAATCGTGTATTTCCGGCATTATAAAATCTTGGATTGCAATGAAAACCAATGGATGCAGTTATAGGTTTTTCGTGATTTCCCAAGATTTGATTTTCTATATAAGGCGAGTTTTGAAACTCACGTCCTCGTGTGTAGAATAAAACTACGTCGATTTCATATATTTGTATTGTTAACTTGCGAGAGACTTCATGTTATTTAGAATTTTTAAGAGTTTCAAATATAATTGAAATATCATGTAGCGGATTTTAGTAACGAGAATATTTTAGGCGTAATGTACAGTTGGTACTTTAAAGTACCAGTTTAATTAATTACCTCTAACGAATTAAATTTCTCACGGGTGAGTATATATATATTTTTTTTACGTATATCATTTAAGGGGTCTCAGGAGTACCTGGCGGTGCAATTTAGCAACATGTCACATTTAATTTTTTTTCCCTCAGTCTCTATAAAACATAAATGAATAAAAATTTTAATATAGACAACCTAATATCTCTTCTGTTTAAAATATTTTTTTTAATATACTATATTAAAATTTTACCTTATTTTTTATGTCTAATTTTGATTAAAATTTTTTAAATTGTTTTTTAACATGCATGCACTGCGCGCAAGACTGTAGCAAAACTAATGGTTCAAGAGCCCTCAGAAATATTGATAATGATGTAAAACTAATGTATCTTTAACGTACACTTCATTTTAAAGCTATTTATTTATTTATTTTGTTTGAAATTTTAATTATAAATATAAAATTTTGAAAAAGTCCATTCTTTTACTGAAACATTGCCAATTTAAAACAATCAATGCAATTATAATACTAAATTTGAAGTGTAAGGTTTTCTTTACCTTAAAATGAAGATATTTAACAATTTTCAGGCAAATTACTAATTAGTTTGCGAAAAATGCTGCGCGCAGTTCATGAAAGTCGAAAAACGATTTCATTTTTTTTAAATCAAAATTAAACATAAAATAAATAAAATAAAATTTCAATATATAATATTTTAAAAATATATTTTAAGTAGAAGAGATATCAGGATGTCTGTACTAAAAATTTTATGCATTTATGTTTTATAGTGACTCAGAAAAAAAATTTAAATGCCACATGTTGCTAAATTGCACCGCAATGTAAAAAGTAAGACTCCTGAGGCCCCTTAATTTTCTTTGTAGTAACTGAAAACAGAAAATAAATGAAAAAGTTTGCAGTAGATGATAATGCAGTAGATAGACTGTAAAGAGATATGATATTACAAAAGTATGTGAAATATAAATATTTTTAAAAATATTTTTAAACGCAGAAAAGCGCATTGATATACAGGGTGCAATATGTTATCTATCGCCGATTTTTAATTTCTCAACCGTTGGTCGTAGACATATACTTCTAATTAAGAAACGTTTCAAATGAGATACATATTCATGTTATTACATTATTTAAACTAAAAAATCAATTTTATAAAAAATACGAAATCTAACATTTTATACGGTCCCACAGTCCCTATAGTTATATTTAGTAAAAGTTTAAGCATATCATAACAGATATAACACAAAAAGGTCAACATATGTACTACAAAAATTGATAGAGTTATTAAATTTCAAAGCTACAGACTTTTGCACATGATTTTGGCGTTCATTGAGGGATCAATTAAAAGATGAATTAAAGTAATTCGAGATCAAAATCAGAGTGCAATGTCCCTTTTACGGCGAAACCACTTTTAGCCGGTATCACCAAAGAGGGTTATTTCATATAAAAAATTGAACTGACATTTAGGGATCGTATAGAAAGCGAAGAACGAAATATTAAGATTAAACAGAAAAATAAATATCAATTTATTATAATATCAGAAAATGGTCTACTATAAAAAATGAATACATCAAACGGCGGAATCTACTAGATATATTGCTTAAAGTGTTTTTCATTGGTGGCAATGCACAATTGAATGCATGACAGTACTGTGTTCTGGACGCGTTAGAGCATAGCAGGTGTGCAAACTGTGCGACAATCAAGGATGGTGCGCTGCTTCAGATAAACCAGAGAAGTGGTCTCAGTCCCATAGACCTATACCTTGATGTAACTCCAGGGGTAGAAGTCCATGAGAGTCAAGCCCGACGAACACGGTGGCCACTCTACCGGACCAACATATCCAAGGACCTGTTGACCGAATTCAGAGGCCCGGACGTTTGATGTTTTATGCGGAGAGAATCCCATTATGTTGAAACCACACCCGGCATGCATGTCGGAGAGACAGCACTACATATCAATCATGCACCATGTTTTGTAGCAGATGCAGGTAACGATCGCCCGTTTAGGTCCCATAGTAGAACATGGGTCCAAGAATCTGGGTTGCCCATATACCGAGCACACGTTTCGAATTGTGCGGGTGATGAGGAGGTTTTCTAGAGACCAGTAATGCACATTGTGCATGTTAATAATGCCACACAGTATAAACATTGCCTCATCTGTCCACAGAATGTCACAAAGGGACAATGGATTTTCCTCCAAGTATTTGAGCATGAAATTACAATAATCAAATCGTCGTGCGTTGTCACCCAGCATCAATGCTTGCACTGGTGTCGGATGGTATGAGTGCGTATCATGTGCGTGTAACAAATGCCAGACATGCTCAATGCATGGCTCGCTTATTTCCGCCGTCCTCAGTTGTGGAATTAAAAGGGCAAATGCCAGCACCTC
Source organism: Maratus speciosus (assembly GCA_963932465.1). Taxonomy (NCBI): domain Eukaryota; kingdom Metazoa; phylum Arthropoda; class Arachnida; order Araneae; family Salticidae; genus Maratus; species Maratus speciosus. The sequence goes on along the minus strand of OZ010786.1, from coordinate 534,616,022 downwards.
CTCCGGCGTCAATCGAAGATTACACCTTGCCCGTCTACCTGTTCTGGGTCGTGATGAAAAGAGCCGGTCTCTCTAAGATGGTGCAATGCATCAGCTATAATTGCATGCGTTGGATATAGATCCTTAGGGACACGTTCTCAATAAACACTCGCAGATTCTCTGGCATTCCTTTGCCATTCACCATAAATGAGTATCATTTCAGCATATTGCATGTATGCGTAGCTTGCCATCACGATCTAAGCACTGACTAGCATGTCAATTGCTAGATAGCTCGTGTTTTATCCCGAACGTGTGGCGCTGCGGTACTATTGTAATTTGCATTATCCAAATTTTAATGCTCGTTATATCTCGGCTATACGTTTGTATTCCGCTATCATTTATCTAGTCCTTAGTGAGTATGTTTTATTTTGCGGTTGTCGATTCTACCTGCTTTGACTTTTGAATGTTGTTCGACACATAAAATTTAGCTCGAATTTTTATATGAAATAACCCTCTTTGGTGATCTTGTTGATTCCGGCATTTGAAGTATTCCTTTTTTATAGTAAACGTTTTCTGATATTATAATAAATTGAAAATTATTTTTTTAATGTTAATATTTCATTCTTCGCTTTGTATACGACCCCTAAACGTCAGCTCAAATCTTTAGATGAAATAACCCTCTTTGGTGATACCCCGATTTGGCGAAATCGGCTAAAGTTGGTTTCGCCGAAAAAAGGACATTGCACGCTGATTTTGAATTCGAATTACTTTAATTCATCTTTTAACTGATCCCTCAATGAAAGACAAAATCATGTGCAAAAATCAAAACTCTGAAATTTAATAACTCTGTCGATTTTTGTAGTACAGATGTCAAACTTTTTGTGTTATATCTCTTATGATATGTATAAAATTTTACTAAATATAACTATAGGGACCGGGGGACCGTATCAAAAGTTAGATTTTGTAATTTTTATGAAATTGATTTTTTACTTTAAATAGTGCCGCAACATGAATATTCACCTCATTTGAAACGTTTTTGTAATTGGAACTATATGTCTACGACCAACGGTTGAGAAATTAATGGTCGGCGATAGATAACATATTGCACCCTGTATATATTTTTAAGCAATATTTAGTTAAAATACCTTGATATATCGGAGATTTATAATAATGGATTTTTAGCTGCATTTACGAAAAATCGTATGCTTGAGAGATTCACTTTCGAAATCTCATGAATTATTTAAAATAATTGTTTTCTTTAAGCAAGGTAATCTTTAAAATCTTTAAAAGAATCCAAAAACTGCATTGAGTATAGAAAATAAAATAGATGCAAAACCATTATTTTTCATAAAAGCTGTATTAATGGTTTTCAGTAATAAGATTCTATATCTATATGGTTATAAATTTTCATGTATATCCCTTGCCGATAAAATAATTTAACTTAAATGCATATAAAGAGATTTCTAAGTGAAATTTTTATTCTTAAAATGTTTTGAAATCGTTCGTTAAATGCCCGAACAAACTTAACTCTGTTACAAATGCATGCGTATTATATAAATACAAATAAATTTTACTTAAACAGTGCATCATAAACATATATATATCTACATATAAATGAACGTAAAGTATAATAATCACCAACAAAAAACAAATTACATTCTTGTGAAATGCGCCAAAATGCTGCAGTAAAACACATAAATTGAATATAAACTAGTAAAAAATTATATTTAGCCCGAACTGGCGCACCCCCCTCCCCCTCACAGAACAAGAAGAAAAAAGCTGTTTGTAAAAAATTAAAATTTCAACGACGGTTATGATCTAAGGAGTGTTAAGAGTGTTGGCACTATAAATCTCGAATCAAGGAATTCTTTACGTACGTTCACGTTGGCTGAGATCAATTTTGATGTCAAAGACTATATCGATTTTATAAATTTGACTGTAGTGACCGTGACAGAACCACTATTAACAAAGTTCTTAGATCATCACATTCTTGCAAAGTGTATCCTAAATGGAAATTCAATAGATAAAGAGATTTTACGTAAGGTTAAATTATTCCCAAGTCACACTCACGCCATTGAAAGATGTGTGAAACTTGCTACGGAGGCTTATTGTATTGTTTGTGCTCCTTTGAGACGCGGTGGGTTCATTAAAACTTGTCTGTATTCTCGGAAAAAATGCCAGATTTTGAAACCAAAAAACAGTATGGACTACTATAAAATGGTAACTTCATTGCTTGTAAATTGTAATAGTAAATAATTTTTACCTTATTACTATAGTTCTATAAGAATAATTTCAAATTATATTTTCTTACATAGGTTAAGAAAAAAGTATAAAACAATTACAATTACCCAAATTCCATATATTTAAAAAAATGTATATTATAGTATACAGTATAAAGTATGGTAAAAATATAGTGTAACTTTACTATTAATATATAATAATAATTCGATGATCATCTTTTTAAATTAAATTAATATTAGTTTGTGTATTTGAGGGGGAGAATGGGAAAATGCACAACTTTTATGCTTTTTTTTTCAATATTCAATGACAATGGGGCACTATTTAATATTAATAATGTTCAAAGATATTTTATATTCCAAATGAGGATCTGATAGAGCAACTATCCCACACCACCCCATTTTGATTTGTAGTCAAATTTATTTTCCATAAGCGAGCACTTTTAGGTTTTTTCTCAATATTCAATGACCACGGGCCAGTATTTAATATTAATATTTAATATTACCATTTTTAAAAGATATTTTATATTTAGAATGAGGATCTGTTAGAGCAACTTTCCCATCCCGCCCAATTTTGATTGGAAGGAAAAAAACCTTTCGCTCCACCCTAATGTTTCTATCATTGAGTAGATATTTTTGATAGGATTAAAGTGATCATGGTTAACAATCTGCACGAATTTAACAACATAAAATGTCTTTACATAAATGTAAAATATATATATATATATGAAAATATTATAAGAAATTGAAAAAAAACCAAAAAAAAATAATTTTTAATATTTTTTTTTTGAAAATTTGCCCTATTGCGGCGGTAAAAGCAATGATGTCACCAAATAACATTTTACTGTTACATTACTAATATTTTGGTGTGGCTATTGCTGTTAGAAATTGAATTAGTACGGTTGGATAATTTTTAAAAAAATGCAAAATATATCTTTTTTGAGATTTTTTCGAAATTTGGCCCTTTTGCGTTGGTAAAACATATAAACCAATCGATGTAATATTTTAAGTATTTATTCTTTTTTACAAAAACAACATTCCCGTGCTATTACGTTTCAATTACAAATATTTCGATTTTTCGAGCTACCCTAAAATTTATATAATTTATGATATTAAGAATAAAAAACATGAAAATAAAAATTTTAAGTATAATGCCTATACCAATACATTCTGTTCCAAAACAATGTAATATATTTTACATATATCAGTATAAAATATTCATCAAAATTGTATTTTATAAATAGGGTAGAGGAGTACACAGTGAGGCATGGTACACAGTGAGACAGCAGCCACTTTGACATATAGTTGTAACTTTATCTTCAAGCTGGCACACACAACGACCTCATCTTATGCAACACGTGGATGTAGTTTCGGCTCTTCAGTTACACGCTCGACAAAATAGTAAATAATTCTTTATTTTATAGTGGTTAAAGTCACATAAACATCTATTTTAGAGTTTATTTCCCTCAATATGACATACATTTACTTAACCAAACCTAGCTATATCTAATAATAGAGTATTTCGGCAAAACGACATAAACTTTTTAAAACGATGAAATTGATGAAACAGATGTGGCATCCATTTTGTTACAACGTAACGAAAGTACACAGTGAGACACACAGTCGTGGTACACAGTGAGACGTGTCTTATGTGTGTCTCACTGTGTACTAACCCCCCCCCCCCATGCTTTACACGTTTATTTATTCAAAACAAATTGCTTTTTAAATGTTTACTTTTTATCGTCTCTTGTGAAAAGGAAATAACTTTGAGTATATGTAAATATTAAAAAATTCAGACAATATTCGTTTAACATAAGATACCTCTTTAATAGAATTAATTTCTAAAATAAACAAGTGAAGACTAGAATTATTTTTATTTTTATTAATTAATTAATTTATTTATTTTTGCGTATGTGTTCAATTGAATTCAATTTTATTTTTCTAAAGCTTTTAGCCTAGTACAAAAATTATGGAATACACAGAAACATAATCACTTAAAAAAAAGACATTTTAGATGAATAATGGACGGCATTTAGCAAACTACTTAATTTTAAATTAACTATATCTTTATCATTTAGCTTAAACCTACAATTCTTCGTAATATTCCAGGTTTTTTAATGTTAAAAATTTAAATTTCACATACATATTAAAATTGTAAGAATTCCCAAAATGTTAATATATTATCATTTAAAATTTATGACGTTTTTAAGATTAGAAAAAAAATTAAATATTGCATCAAATATTTAAAATAATTAGCATTATTTAGTTTAAATTAAACTTTTCAGACATATTTAATTATTTTTGCTCATATTAATTTGTTTTTTGCATACTAATTTAAGTTTGGTAAAAAATACATGCAATAATATTGTATAATATTAAAACTCTATATTTATTTATTGTTTTATTTTATGGATCAAATTATAATAACAATAATAAATTGAACATTAATTAAATGTACATTAATTAGAATATACATTAATTAAAATGGAAATACATTATCCAAAATGAAATATTTTCAAACACGGAATCAAACCCCAGTTTTGAACGGTTTAGACCAGGGGCTTCTTTTAAGAACCATATGAAATATCTTTATCGCAAAAAATGAAGATTCGTTTTTTAAGTTACACGATAAAGCTGCGTCATTTTAATGTTTTTTAAACTATAAAATACTATAAATTGTGCCCACAATATGAAGCGTTGATGCCAATTATGGGTATGTTGCTGTATTAATTTTTTTAATAAATTCTACCTTGCATACTCTCTTACACTCTTACTTTGTTTTGTTATTTTTGTTAGTACATGTATATTTGAATTATAAGGTCCCACCACAACAGCAGGAATTTTTACACTTTTGTTTGAAACTTGTAATTTTTTATTCATTAGAATCATTAGAAACATAAAAAAAATGAAGAAAATATAAATCAAAATGAAAAGAAAAGTCATATAGTTTTTACGATATTACTGTGATTCAAATTACACTGGTATCCAAAATTAAGGACCAATCACAAAATGCTAATTTTCAACTACGCGAATACTCAAAAGGAAATAATATAATTCGAATAATTACTATCTCGACAGCACAGCCAGTCCATATAGCATCTCAATCATGCCACACAAGGTCACAGGTGTCACAGTCACAACGGTGAAAAAAAAAAATAGGAAATTCCATACATCTCATTATGAGTCTCAAATGTGACTCTACTGAGTCGTCACTGTGACTTCTGCTCTGTGACGAGTCACCATGTGACTTTACAATGTAGTTGCATTGTGACTGTCATGTGACTGTGATCTGTAGATTCAATTTCAAAGTCATCGTGAACGCTGCATTGTGATCAGTTATCAAATAATCTCACATTAAAGTGACATAATGACTTTCAGGTGACAAAGAGACTACTGTGAAGTCACCATTGTGCTCTTTTGTGAAAAGTTACCACTTGGAATGGGATGCTATATGGCTATTATAGTTTTAATTATGTATGCGTAGTTTAAACGCTGTTTTCTCAGAATTGAAAATTTTGCACATTTATGAAATTTGAAATGTTCCATGCTCCTATATTTACCAGATTCTATTGAAATTTTTACTGTGCACTCATCATATAATAGTAAAAAAAAGTTTGCATAAATAGGGGACATTTTAATGTTAAAGTTTGTGCTGTAGGGATAGTAATTATTTGAATTATATTATTTCCTTTTGAGTATTCGCTTACTTAAAAGATAACATTTTGTGACTGATCCTAAACTTTGGCCATCAGTGTATGTACATATTGATATGTTTCTAAATGAATTGTACCTTGCTTACGTTTTTACATTGTTATTTTTATTAGTACATGTGCCCTGCTTTAAAAAGCGATTAATGACATTTTAATTCGGTGATTTGAAATTTAAAAAAAATTACAGAACTCCTACTAAAGTTATTTTTCATGCAAGTTATAATTCACCATTTCGTAAAAAAACATGGGAGATCTACACTTTTGTAAGGTAGTGTTTTCACTACATTTCATTGTTCAAGGATGGATCGAAAACATCAAATTCGATTAAAAATTCGATTTTTCAATTTTTATCAATAAAGTCAATTATTTTTTTATTTAAATATATATGTATACGTATAGTAAATGACGATTGATTAGTATATTACAGTTTAAACTCCAAAATATAGTTTTAAATATGTATGCGTAGTTTAAAAGCTGTTTTCTCAGACTTGAAAATTTTGCACATTTATGAAATTTGAAATGTTCCATGCGCATTTATTTATCAGATTCTATTAAATTTTTAATGTGCACTCACCATATAATAATAATAAAAATGTTTTCATAAATAGGAGACATTTTAATGTTAATGTTTGTTATATAATACAAAAACTATCATTGTTACACGAAAAAGTAGAGCAATCTTGTAATATATAGTCCAGGCAATAGACACCGTATAGGGACTCTACCTACACTGTTAAAAATTTTGTCATTCAAATTAGGTCATTCGACCGTTTTTTTGAAAAAACGGTATTATAACCATAATTTAACTATATTCTGACCATAAAATGGCCAATAATATGGTCAGAATAGTGTTAAAATTACGGTTGTGTAACCGTTTTCGGAAACAATGGTCAAATGACCTGCCAGAATTCTGCAATTTTTAACAGTGTAGCAGAATTAATGGAAGTTCTAGAAATAGGCTTACTTTATGTTTTTGGGGTCGCTGAATCCGAGTTTGTAACTTCCCACCAAAATTTCCCCCGGCAACTCCCCCACATTTTGGTAAAATCCCCCCCCCCCAAAAAAAAAAGAAATTTATTAAAAAAATGACTTAGGATGAAGTGGAAATTTTAATTAAAATAATTTCTGTAAATAAAAATTAATTTCTGTACTGCTGGAAAACCTACTATTCCCGCAAATTGTTCCGGAATGTCTCAAAAAGAGGGGGAAATTCCCTTTATTCTTGAATGCATGTGTGTTGGCTGTTCGAAAGTTCGAATTTATTTTGAAAATTAAAAACCGAAAATTCGATAAGTTAAAATTTTTAATTCATTTAAAAAAACAACTAAATTAACGCTTTCAAATTTAATAAAGTAGCAACCCTCTCCCACCCCGTTCATCCTACGTCATAATATCATATATCCTATTTGTTTCAAATTTTGTCTAGTTTCTGAATTTCGTAATGCTTTTCCCCTAAAACAATAAGAAATTTAAGTTTAAAACAACTATTTTTTTTTTTTTTTGGGGGGGGGGGTCGGGGGCTAAATTTTGGGGGTAAGTAAAAAGTTCGGATACAGCGACCCAAAAAACTTAAAGTAAACCTTATAGAGAAAGTTCGGAGGGGAGATGGGAGGGCGGATGTAAACGTGTGAGTGGTTAAGTGGAATTGCGCAACGTAGTCCACGCAGCACCGTGGCGCATGTTCCGAGGCAGATCTCCCCTTCCCCTTCATCCTAAGTCATAATGTCATATATCTAATTTGTTACAAATTTTGTCTACTTTCTGAATTTCTAGATACTTTTCCCCTAAAACAATAAAAAAATTCATTTTTTAATAAAAACCTTTTGGGGGAGCATTTCACCAAAATTTGGGGGGGTTGACGGGGGGGGGGGATTTTGGTGTTAAGTTACAAATTCCGATTCAGTGACCCACAAAACATAAAATAAGCCTATTTCCAGAACTTCCATTAATTTTGTCAGGTAAAATCCCCTATTGCCTGGACTAATATATATATATTTTCTTTTTACATGTTCATAGAACATTTACGATTTATTTGAACTTTTTTTCTAAGAACAGAAAAGTACCTTATCCGAAAAAAAGTCATGTTATATTCAAAAGAATTGCACATGTGGCATCTTGAAGTATAGAAATCATTCGTTATTTTAAAATTTTAAAATTTATATTATTTAAAATGTTTTTACTATTTTAACGCTAATATTTGAATTTAACTGTTTGAACTTGCCATTAAAAAGTCCACCAATTTTAAAATGAATCTTTGAAAATTAAAAGAATCGGGTGTTAATGTCTCCTGTCCCCTTAAGAATATATATTGGAATCCTTCATGTATTGACCATGGACCCTAGCATAGCACAAGTCCTCGACAGATAGCCAATATAACGCGAGATTCCCAGTGTTTACTTATGAAGTGCACTTGGTACTCATTTCATCCACTACGACGAGATGAATGTTTGATTGAACCTTGCTTAGTCCGCAGTCCGGAATCGAACTATGAACAAGTATAGTTGTAAAGGACCACTATTCTACTGGGTTTCATGTTATTTTATTAGTATATGAAAATTTTAGTTTCATAAAAAAAAAAAATGATTATATTATTCATAACTCCCTTTTAACTGTTCAATATTTAATCCTTTGATTTGGTTGAACATACATGATAAATATAACTGGATTTGGGCATTTATTATGTATTTGTATATATATATATATATATATATATATATATATATATATATATATATATATATATATATATATATATATATATATATTACGATGTCAATGCGACATTTCTCACTTCTGATTCATTTGTTAATTCAAAATGCATATATTATCAGATCTACACTGCCAGGGAAATTCCCCTTTATAGACTAAATTATTCGTCATTTTTAAACAATTAATTTCTGTACTGCTGGAAAACCTACTATTCCCGCAAATTGTTCCGGAATGTCTCAAAAAGAGGGGGAAATTCCCTTTATTCTTGAATGCATGTGTGTTGGCTGTTCGAAAGTTCGAATTTATTTTGAAAATTAAAAACCGAAAATTCGATAAGTTAAAATTTTTAATTCATTTAAAAAAACAACTAAATTAACGCTTTCAAATTTAATAAAGTAGCAATTTTTACATGCATTCCAACTTATTCGAAATTCCTTTTTTAGAGTATTTGATAAATGCTCACATGTAAAATATATTCTAAACAAACACATATAGAAAATATATAGTAGTTCAATCAAAATTTTAAAAAAATCGATTTTATTCGAAAGTCATATTTCATTTCTTCTCGAATTTATTTAGAAATAAATTCGTATTTTCATCTAACAGTCAAATTATATCTTATTAAAATGTCTAATATGTAATAAATTTTATACCCTGTTATTGTATGCGTGTTAAAACATCGACCATTACTTTGTAACAGCGAAATATCCCTGCAATTAAATTTAAATTTCTGGGCTTTCTGAACAAGAAATTTAACAAGCTTTATTAATCCCTCATTTGAATAAACCGACATCTTCATTTCATGGCTTTCAGATATATAGAAGTTTTAATAATTTTGAAATGTCATCTCGATATTTTGGGGATATCATCTGACATTTATCCTGATATGCTAATCTTGAAAAAAAAAAGTGAAAATAATAGTGCTGCTGATCTGATTATCTTGATTTGAAAATAAAGATTTAAAATGATATATGCACATCTCAATCTACAATAAACGAGATAACATTAGTTTTGAAATTAACCAATTAGTTAACTGGAGTTCAAATGCGCATAAACGCGTTTACATAAATAGTACCATAGGTCAAATCTTTCGCTACTATAAACTCTGCTCGAATGAAAGATTATATTTAAAGAACTTTTTCATTTAACCAGTATTTTGTAATATAAAAATAACATACCTTTGAAGTTCATTAATATATATAATAGTTTTACAGACAGTCTTCATTTTTGAGTAGTTGCTTTTATGATTGACAGTTACTGATTAGTATCACTTAAAGTCTTTTTTCGACGGTTTCACAAGGATGTTTTACATTGTGTGGCAACAGACATGGAAAGAGCATGGACAAATTATGGATCACTGGATAGTTATTGTTTTTGGGGCTGTGTGGCTCAGGTTTGGGTAAAATAATTTTATTTCTGTTTCAGTGTATATTACACATAAGATTTGATTCAGTTGTATCTTCAGAATGGGAGATGTGCTGTTTGTTGTGACGTCGGGGGTATGTTCGTGATATGCTTTTAATTCTTTGTATGAATTTGATTAATTCGCTGCGACATTCTGGCTGAAACCCACCGTCACTAATGAATAACAGGTTGTTGTGTATTGTAATTGGTCTGAAATATTGCCGGGCTTTTATAAAATGCCACTACTGCCGCGGCCACAGCATTTTGGTTGTTTTTTCTTCAGGTTATATCTGTTGAAATTCTTTGATGTTTGTTGTTTATTCTTAGTTTCATTATGGTTCGAGATTCTGGGTGTCGAATGCATTTCATACATAACGTACTATATATATATATATATATATATATATATATATTATAAAAACTAAGACAACCCAAAATTGCACAAATTTAAATTTAAAAACAAGCTTATAGCTAAGTAAAAGCACACCATTAACAAATGGAGTAACAAACAGAAAACATAAACGAAAGAGAAATTTGTACAATTAACTAGAACGAAAAAGGAGACAGGCGGCTTGGCTTACGACAAGCACTGCGGGGTTAATCTAGATTTACGTGCATGACGTTCACCCTCGCCTGTGAAAACTAAAATTAACTAGAAAAACTAACAGAAAAGGGATGAAATGTAAACCAAACAATTAAATTCCACCATGTCCAATCGACACACGTCTAAAATCGAACAGTTAATATATCTCAAATCAATAATTCTTACTTTTGCTAAAATCACAATTTAAGCCATGAATAAATCTGGGAGTATAATCCTGTGAACTGGCGTTACTGTAATATTTTAACATTTCACCAACCAATCCATTCGAAGTTGAAGTCTATCTCTCTATACCATTTAAACAATTTACAAACATGTTCCTAAAAATATATCTAATTAAAAACAACTCGTTCCAAATGATCCCGCCAAGCCACAAACCTAAAATGTCAGTCATAAAAAGAAGCGATATCACATAAAAAGAAGCGATATAGAAGTGCATACTCGGAGTGCTGTGTAAAAATCTATCACTAATTATAATGTTTCCAAGGGACTCTGAGTTAGGTACAGTACGCGAAAACTGCTTGGCGACCTGCAGGCTTTGATAATGTTTGTTCTTCCTGCACTTACATATGACTATTTGTTTAGCAATTTTCTTCTTGTATTACTGATCCCATTAAACTATGATAAGTTGAAGCTTGTGGTGTTTACATGCCCATTTTTATTTAAGATCATGTTATCGACTTGTTCATTTTATTTACCATTATTTGAACGAGAAAGGCAACTTTTAGGAGGAGGATTTTCTAATTAAACATGTAATAAGCATTTTGAGTTTGTAAAATAATAATAAAAAATAATGATCATATGAATATTACTAACAATGCACCTAATAATAGACGTTATAACTACGATATAATAAAACAACTTCCATGAAGGGAAGATGATACTGATCAAGAAGAAATAGAGGAAGTGACAAAGGAAGACAGTTGTGAAACTGAACAAATTAATTATGGAGAAAAACTAAGTTACGAAAACAATAAAGAAGAGATTGTGGGACAGACGGATTATACAGTGGGGAAGGAGTAGCTGGACGATAAACTCAATACTATTAATAGTATGGAAGACAAAATAACATACCAAAATAATGAAAAAATATTACTTGAAAACATCATAAAAGAAAAACAATAAGAGATATTAAAATAGAAAAACTTGCTGCAAGAAAAGGAAATAACCATAAGAGAAACCATAGATGAATTTCATAAACTGGAAAATATTTTACAAGAAACAGTAAAACAAAAAATTACAATTAACAAACAATTACAAGAACTTCAAAAGAACTTTGCTGAACAAAAAGAAATCAACGAAAGATTATCATTAAAACTAAAGAAGCAAGAATAAACAATGAAAGGAAAACAAAATGAAATATCAAATAAAACAATAAAAATCGGCAATCTACAAAAAAATTACAAAAACAACAAACAGCCGAAATAAAGAAAAAATTCCAACATAATAAATAAACATTAACAAACATAAGCTATACAACTGGAAGCATGCATGCATCATACAAAACAGAAGAAGCAGCTGAATAAAATGGAAATGAAAGTACAAACTACTGAAACAGAATGCGGAACTGTGGGAGAGATGCAGCAAGAAGTTATAGAAGGGATACAAATGGTAAAAGAAAATAATACAATAAATATCGAAGAAAAACTTCTTAAGCTAGAAAGTTTGTTAGAAGAAACATTATATAAACTAGAAACTAGAAACTAGTCACAAGGATGAAAGATCAATAATGCATGATAAGAACGAGATATTAACATTCACAGAGGCAGCCATTCTCATCAGATGTAAAGACAATACCAACATAACAACGGTTCAAGAAATAATAAACGAGAAGTTAATAGAACAATAACAAATACCAAATTTCTACAGAAAAATATCTCAAAATTAAAAATTTCTAATAATAAAAGCAACATCAGAAGAAAAACTACAAATTCTTTTCGAAACAATACCCAAAATAGAAAACATAAAGAATGTAATAGAAGCTGATTATAAAACCGAGAATTTCCAAAAAATCATAATAGCTGGGATAACTAAATATATGCAACAGGAAAAACTCTTAAATACCATAAGACAACAAATATCAGAAAACAACTCTAATATGAAACTACATAAAATAAAACAAAAGCAAGAATCGAAAAATTATCAGATCATCATGGAAACAGATATAAAGACATCTACAAGTCTTTTCAGAGTAGGTTTTGTGAGTGTAAGAATTCGACAATCCAAGGTCTCCTCATAAAAGCCAATTATTAGATTCTGAAATTGTCAGTTGTACGGCCACACCAGCGTCCACTGCAGAAGCGAGAGTATTTGTTCATATTGTGCAATGGGACATTCCACGACAAGTTGCCCAAATCGAACAAAACCAGATTTAAAAAACAATGTATAAACTGCATACATTGAGAAGGATATCGCCCACACACAGCGGATTCATCGCTATGTCCCACGTTTGTGGATCAGATCATTAAAAGAAATAATTATTTGAACTCATATATGAAATTATAGATGCACTCAAATATGATCTCATATATGAACTCAAACCCGAATTCATACATGAACTCAAATATGAACTCATACACAAACTATACAACAGAAGTTGCGGGTTACTATAAAACCCCGAACGTCGTTAATAATTAATCCTCTAAAATTTAATTAAATTCTGAGTTATAACATATTCTTAAGCAAATACTATAATTAATTATCTAACATGTCTTGTACTGTGAATACTTCTTTTCCCCTGCTGTATAGTTCTAGGTGTCATCGTAAATAGGTACATCTGTAAATAATTGAATAACTCATATATACTTTACTATTTTAATATTTTCACATTATATTGATTTAATAGTACTTCAAATTTATGGTAAATCTTAAAATTTAAATATTGAAACTTAAATGTTTTTTTCAGAGATGCAGTGTCAGATGGCCACATGGGTGATTTGACTTTATGGATTTTATCCAAGCCCATTGCCCTCGTGAAACATTAATCTGTGAGCACTCATGCGCCCCCAGATATAGGCCGTGGGGTGGATGATTGGGCACTTAATTTATAATAGTTGTAAAATGTTTTTGTCTTTAAATATACTAAAGTACACTGTTAAAAAAAATCTGTAGTTCTACAGATGTAAAGTTACATGCTTACTAAACTTTCACCTGTAACTGTACGAAAAAAGCTGCAAATCTGCAAAACTAGTTTTTGTAAAGTTACAAAAATCTGTAACTTTACAAATGAATCTGCTAAAATTTCAGTAATCTTACTAAACTTTTATTTGTAACCCTGGCTGCAGTTACATGAAAAGTTCTCGGAATCCCAGTTTCCAAAAAATTTTTTAGTAACCTTACAGATTTTTTGATTTTCGGCGCAAAAGTGTGTCTGTTACATGAAATTTTGTTGTTGCCGTTACATGAAAAGTTCTAGGAATCCCAGTTTCCTACAAAAACTTTAGTAACTTCACAGATTTTTTTTTACAGTGTAATAACCTTTTCAAAATTCTTTAAACTTTGATTTTTTTTTTTTCTAACAAAAATGAAACTTTGGCCTCAATACTGGATTACATCTCATTTTAATCTTAACTGGTAAATTGATAAGCATAACAAAATAATAACCTTCGACAACATGTTATGGCCATTTGACAAATAATATATATTTAATTAACTAAAAGTGTTGTAAAAATGTAAAAAAAATAATTTCAAACTGTAAGCTGAAATCTACAAACTTGCGAAATATTTTCATACGATATCGTAAAATGGTAGTTTCCTCCCTGCCTTGGGTTTGGGGTTTTACCTAACCAAAAACCAAAAGCGGGTTCTCAGGGTAGGTGCTTACCTTACCGATATACAGATGAATTTTTCTACATAAAAAAGATAATTGATACTAGGGATATAATTGTAGGCTACTTTTCCATTACAATATGTATTTTTTTTTCCATTTTGTTGTAGGATTGGTTTCGGATTGAAGCCTGTCAGTTTTAGGTCGAAGTTTTTTGGGTTCGGGTCGGATATAACCCAAACCACGCACGAATCTACGCTCTCAAATTAGTCCGTGAATTGAATTGAGAATTTTCCCTTGATTATAATTCGTTAAAACATGAAAATTTGCTCTTTGGTTCGACCATCCACCCTCCTTCCCAAAAAATACAGAAAACACGCAAATTACCTGAAGTACTCACACCTAAAGCAGCATGTTCGTCAAATTACATGGGTGTTCCGGCAGCTGCGCTGCCTAGTACTTTTTCGTATTAGAAACGGAATTTGTAAATCCATTTTATTTAAAAATAAGTAAAAATCACTAACTTAAGCCCAAATTTTCCTAAAATTCTCTGGTAAAAATACTATTTCTAAAAATAAGCGAAATATCACTTCAATTTACTGGTATATTTCCGCATTCTCGGGCCCGAAAATGGCCGCCCATGCAGACCTCTACTACAGTCCTGCATCATGTCGGGTTATCGCTTTTACCCGTTTTGGTTTCCGCTTAGCTTTTTTGTCGGATTCGGGTCGGGTTGACTTATACTTTTTCGCTGCGGGTCGAGTTGACATTCATTCTTTCGGGATCAGTCTTAACTCTTGCGGGTTGAGTTCTGGTTGACTCAGTAATTCAAAAGAATGGTCAAAATATTTATGAGGTTGAGAATTCCATAATGCACACTGCCGAAAAACGGACATATATGTTTAGTGCACTTTTCAGTTCCTACACTGTAAAAAAAAATCTGTAGGTCTACAGATGTAAAGTTACATGCTTACTAAACTTTCAACTGTAACTGTACTAAAAAAGCTGCAAATCTACAAAACTAGTTTTTGTAAAGCTACAAAAATCTGTAACTTTACAAATGAATCTGCTAAAATTTCAGTAATCTTACTAAACTTTTATTTGTAACCCTGGCTGCAGTTACATGAAAAGTTCTCGGAATCCCAGTTTCCAAAAAAATTCTTAGTAACCTTACAGATTTTTTGATTTTCGGTGCAAAAGTGTGTCTGTTACATGAAATTTTGTTGTTGCCATTACATGAAAAGTTCTAGGAATCCCAGTTTCCTAGAAAAACTTTAGTAACTTCACAGATTTTTTTTTACAGTGTAGCACCTAAATATTTGTACGCTTATACCTCTTTGAATAGTAGGTACCTCACAATCTGCTCACATGTAACGTGTAGGTTTGCATAAACTATCACAAATAAGATGCAAGTTTGTATTAAAAACGAAAAGTTGGTAATATTTTTCATATTCGAAAGAAGAAAAATAGTCCTTAGAGAAATGATAATCTATCGTCACACTTCTTACCATTTTATTTCTCATACAGTAAATTGAATATATACTCTTTCATATTAATACGTGTTTTTTTTTTTTCATCGGATACATACAGATGGTCAAACTTTTTGGGAAAATCCTGGCAACCCGAATTGCAGAAAACATATGAATCGTATAAATTATTGTAGTGTGAACTGAATGCTGCCATGTGTTCCGATTTACGCGGAATGTACAGATTTTCGGGAATCCCGAGACCGGTACCGTACCCAAATTACATTAAAATTTACGAGTTTAAATTAAAATTGTATTCCTTAGTCTGAGACCAGACAATTCAAACACAAGTCGGCTACAGTAAGTCGTCACAACGGCCAACCAACGAAATTCGCGATTTTTTTTATTCACGATTCTTAACTGGCTCTGCCGAAATTTGTAATTTTTGTCCACGTCAGATTTATAATATTCACGATTTTTTTAAACTCGACATACAAAACTCGCGATTTTTCCATACCCGACGTAGAATGTGTGATTTTTCAGAAATGGATCGACTAAATTTGCGAATTTTCTAAGCCCGATCAGTAAAATTCGCAATTCTTTACTGGCTCTGACTAAATATATAATTCGTGCAAACTGACGAAATTCTCGATTTTTTTCTCGCGATAAACAGATGAAAACGCGATTTTTCGGAAGCCGATCAATGAAATTTGAGGTTACTCCTCTCCTAATTGACAAAATTCGAGATTCTTAACTTACATGACAAAATTTGTCATTTTTTTCCGCCGCAAATTGACGAAATTCGTCGGTTTTTTCTTACGACTGGCGAAATTCATAATTTTTCCGCAGGCAATCAATAAAACTTTAATTTTTTTTCGCGTATCATCAACAAAATTCACGATTTTTCCATGCCCGATCAACGCGATTTGCGATTTTTCCGAGCCTGATCGAGAGAATTCGTGATTTGTTTCGTGCCCGTGCAACAAAATTATCGATTTTTCCCGAGCCCCATAGAAAAATGTCGTAAATTCCCGTGGCCGATCGGCGAAATTTACGATTTTTTTTTCGTGCCTTATCGACAAAATTCACACTTTTTCCGTCCCCTATCAACGAAATTTGGAATTGTTTTGTGCAGGATAGACAAAATACGCGATTGTTAAATGGCTGACAAAAATTTCAGTTTTTTTTTTTTTTTTTTTTTTTTTTTTTTTTTTTTTGCAAAGGGAAAAAAATCAAGCTTTTTTTCTTACGACCTAATGACAAAAATTCTATTTTTTCAGTTTTAAATTTACGAAATTTGCGGGCCACACGCAAACCTATCGGGGGCCACAGGTTGTGCGCCCCTACCTTATAGTAGTCACATTGATTCCCTTACAATTTTTATTGCATGCTCCAATTAGATCTTTCAGAACGTGCCAACTCCATTCTTCAAATATTTTGATTGGTAATCCAAATCGATAGATCATTTTCTGTATGAAAAGATGTATGAAATATGCTGTTAATCACTTTACAGCATAACCCCTTGTATACATATATATATTGAATTTTTCAGTGAAATCTAATACATCATTAATCGATATTTTAAGGATTCGTTTTTCATCTATGTCTTCTTTCTAAGGTATATGTTTATGTCTTTTCAGACTACATAAACGTATATATCAGTTCCTTTTGTTATAAATTATTTGCAAAAAAAGTTCGTAGTAATATTTTTATGAGAAATATAAAAGTCTAAAGAATTGTTATTATTTTATTATTATTACTTTTATTATTATTATTTCAAATTGGATGTGTAGTGAAAAGAATATAAATTGCATAGAATTAAGATATTTTCCATAGATGATATGATGGTGCACCTTTTGTCATTTTTTAAGATATTCTTCAGATTTTATTTTGTAAGAAGCTCAAAATGAATTATTATTTATTCTAAAATATGGAATATTTATATATGTAAATATGCAATATTTACCTTTTAATATGCAAAAGAAAAAAAGAAACTACCATTGAAGATGTTTCTTCAGGTAAAGAAATACGTTGTAGCCGTTGGGTGCAAGGCCCGTAAGATTACCAACATGTTCTGGGTTCCTTATGACATTGGTACTACGTCCAGAGAAAGCACAATATTTTCTTACATTTTGTCGAAATATAATGTTCCCATAGACGAAAGCAATTTCTTCGTGAATATCCAATGGATGCTCACCTTTTGCATGAAGAAAACGTATGACGGAACATACTTCACAGTTGGTGGAATTTTGAATTGACGCAGCCATTATAAACACGCGGTACACAAGAAAGATTAACGACTCACAAAACAATTTATGAATCACTGCAAAGGAAAGGACAAATGTTCAAGTTTACAATATGTGTTGCCCGAGCGCTCATTAAAACTTTTTCTTTCCTAAGGTATATTCATATTTGTCATATGTTTGTGAGAGTGACTGTGGTGTGTGTAACGTAAGCTAAATAGATGTGAAGAAACACGTGTTGATGGATTGCTAGAATAAATGTGAAACTTTGGGTATTTATTGAATGTGTGTTTAGTAATGATTTTTATATATAGTACACTGATGATAATCTTAAGTGTTTTTAATCATAAAATTTTGAAATTAAAAATATATACTTAATTGAAATTAATTTTCGTATTAAGATTGGCAAAACGAAAAAAAATATATATGTATTCATTTTAAGTATATTTTTTCATGTGCAGTTTCTATGTTTCCCACTAAATCTGAAAAAAATCGTTCATAAAAGAATTTTAACGACTAGAATTTCATAATCATACAAATCCTGTTCCGATAGAAATTCAATATAGATGCTAAATAATCTGGAATCTAACAAAAAAAAGTTACTTAATTAATGATAACGAAGAAGAAAAACTATTTGATTAATCTAGATTAATTCAGTTAATACCTCCTAGCATAACGTATTAAATTGGGATTTAATAACATGTAAAGCAAACATTTTTTTTTTCCTTTTTACTTAAGAACAAAAAAATATCTTGAGCTTCAGAATATTTATAGTCAATATGTTTTTGTACATCAGTTTATTTGAAGCATACGAGTGAAAGATAAACTTTGTTTCTAAATTTATTATTTATTTTCTGCATAATTTTTTACATAACCGATCCTGAAATTACTGTTGTTGCTACGGCGAGTAAAAGAATACATTCTAAACTTTTCAAGTATAAATAAAAATTAAGTGACAAAATACTTGGTAATAAAATCATTGCCATAGTATGAATTTAAAAAAAAGAACGAACAAAGCTTTGCTGTGTGGTATTATTGTATTTTTTATAATAAATTTCACTACGTATGTGTAGAAGTCTGAAGATTATGTGATTATAAACACAACGTATTTATTCTTTAACAAACCATATTTGTTGATTACAATTATTATTACAATACATACAAAATAAAAGAGAGTCAAAACTTTTATAGAAAAACTTTATTTTAATATTTAGTTGATTGTTGCTCTATTTGTAATAAATGTATTATGCTTCAGTTTCTAATATTTTCAGAAGAATTTTGATCTTCTGACATTCAGAATATGTTTTTATTCTTTTCTGCTTAAAATCATTAACACTCTCCGTACAAAATGTCAGCTAACACGGACAAAATGTCAACAAGTGTGGAACATGAATTTTGCATCGTAATATGTGTTTTATGTGTACATTACAGTCTAGTATTAAATTTGGCGTGAGGAAAATATACTGCGCATAGAGAGTTGTAAAAAAAAAAAAAACATCAAAACAATTAGTAAATACTACTATTTATTAGTGAAATCTTATTTATTAGTGAACTTATTTAAATAAATTTTGCTCACAGACTTCTTTTTATATAATTGAATTGACTTTGCATGTTCAAAATTGCTACATATCGTTTGCGAGAGACATTATATTTCAGATCCGTTTAGTAAAATTTTGATCAATATGAACATCAGATAACAAAAAAAAAGACACAATTTTATTCAAAATGAACATCAGATAACAAAAAAAAAAGACATTTCGATACAAAATTTATAATCTCCAAAAACATAAAAATAAAAAGTTTTTCGTTCTAAAATAATTTAATGAAAATAAATCAGATTAAAACATTCATTTAGTACCTAATGTGACTTATTTGAATCATTCCAATGCGATATCCTGCATATTCATTTGCATATAATAAACATAAGGGGACGAGGGACCTTGAAAACATTAAAAATGAATTTCTTATTTTTTGCAAATTTCACTTTAAATATTATTCAAGGGCACATTATATTCATTTTATTCATATGCATTTATCACAAAAAATATATTTTGAGAAAAAAATGGAATTTTACGCGTCGTCTTAGAAATCTTCGAAAATCCACCTGCGCGTTCCATATCAATGAAAATCCCCAATAGTTTTTATAAAAGTTTGGTTTATATATATAAATAAAACTGTGCATCGAATTTTATATATTTGAATATAAAGGTTTAAAAAAATAAAATAAAAAATTGAACAAATTTTAAATTTTTTCGAAAAAATTTCTACTTTTTTTTATATTTTTATATTTGTGCCCTTAAAATTTTTAAATCAGATTATTTTAAAGTGTTCTACATTTTGCTTAGCGACATTAAAATAAACATATGAAATTGTTTAACATACGTTTTCTGAATCACACAATATTTAAAATATAGTTTACATACCAATAAATGAACTAAATGCATTAAATAAATAATATAGCGTCTGACTATTTACAATTTTATGCATTGGACTATATATATTCCTACCTATAATACTCAATAAACGTTACTCCCTAAAACTTGTGGCCTTCAATTTTATAGAGTAATTTAACTTATACAATGGTGTAATTTAAACTGACGTAACTGGCATAATATTACACATTAGTGTAACGTAACACCAGTTATAGTGGTTAAATTATTCCATAAAATGGAGGCAGCATACCTGCCAACATTCTTATTGAGCATCATTATATAATTTATTTGCAGTGTACATTGACTGCTACTGAACAAATATATGTGCCAGAAATATTTCACGTGCCGCAAAACCACAAGAATACGCTTACTAACAACAGTTTAATTGAAGACAATCTATTGCTATAAAACGGGACTATTGAAAATTTATTACCGCGTATTTAAGAAAAAAAACACTTTCCCTTCTTATTATGTTTAGGAATTTCATTTTCGAGTTCCACTTGTAAAAATAATTAAATTGGGGTATAATGTAACTGAAAATGCATAAAATAAACGCTTTGTATAAAATGAAAAAAAAAATCCAGCAATTCGAAATTGAAAACAGACTCGATAATCACAGAAATCTTCATTGTAAATGCCTGCGAAAAAACTGCTTCAATGAAATAGGCGGCGATCTTAGTATAATAGTAA
This sequence comes from Maratus speciosus, assembly GCA_963932465.1. Lineage (NCBI taxonomy): Eukaryota > Metazoa > Arthropoda > Arachnida > Araneae > Salticidae > Maratus > Maratus speciosus. The sequence continues at coordinate 534,594,785 of OZ010786.1, read as the reverse complement.
GCATTATATATAATAATACAGTGGAACCTATATTTAACGAAACTCTTTTTTGAGAATTTCTTTATTCTCCGAACATTTTCTTAAAACCATGATCATTTTCTCATTTCCTTTTTCCGCAATTTTACTATCGGAAAATAATCTCCAAATAGCTCTATCTAACGAATCTTTCCTTGTAATATAATTTTCCCCTCTCAATTTTTCAAAATATTTCTTACATTTCAAACTTATTTTTTTCTTTTAACACATTTTATGATGATCAGTGACTTTGATCTGGTTTTTAATCCGAGCTTAACATACCGAGAGTAATAAAATATCGTCCATCCTTTGCATTTCATCTAAAAAGTGCAAACTTTTAAGGTGTATCTTCCATGCTCAGTGGGTCCGTCCCGTCTCAAATATGTAATGTCTCTCGTTTTTAACATTGTTGAACAGTCTTGCTGGTAATTTCGGTTCTTGTAGCTCGGAAATGTTAAAACGAAAGAACTTAACTATCAAAGAAAAAACTTTAGATCTTGATAAGGTGGTTGAAGCCGTAAAGTAAAATGATATTTCTTTAAAGTCTGGTATTTCTCCAAACAGCTTACCAATCACAGCAAAAAAAAAAAAAAAATTGTAATGAGATGCAAAATTATGACTCATCGAATTATTGTCGAAAAAGTCTAAAAACCTGTGTCTATAAAATTGTGGATGAAGCAGTTTTGAATTGGATACACACAGTGAGAGATAAAAATGTTCCGATCTCTGCTCCTTTCAAAATTGAGGAAGCTCTTAAATTTGCGAAGGCATTGGGATACAACGAATTTCGAGGAAGGATTGGATGGCTTTAAAATTTTAAGAAAAGACACGAAAATGTGGCAAAAGTAATATCTTATGAAAATAAAGACGTTGATAATGATGAAAGTAAAAACTGGACATCGGAGACACTGCACAAAATTTTAAAAGACCAATAAAGCTTTTTAATGCGGATCATAAGTTTATATTTTTAATGTTTGCTTCAAAATTCATTAACATTTAAAAAGGAAAAAAGTGTTCTGAAGAAAAAAAAGCAAAGCTACAATAACTGTCATGCTAGATGCAAATATGACTTGACATCAGAAATAAAAATGATTGGTTATCCGAAGAAGGAAAAATCCAAGATGTTTAAAAGGAACAAAATCTTTGGAGGTTTGTTATGACTTTAACAAAAACTCTTTGTTGGATGATTATGACCTTCTCTCTTTTGAAAAAATCTTTTATGACTTCATAATATTGTATTATGTATAAATGTATTATTGCAAAGTGTGTCAAAATTTCTTTCATTTTTGTCATTTATCTCGCCCATCGAAAGAAAATAAACCAAACACTGAAAAAGTTGCAATTTTTTACTTGTCACCTAAAACTACGTCTAAACTTCAAGCAATAGATCAAAGTGTGTCCAAAAGTTTCAAAATGCAGTATCGCAAGGGAATAATGCTGAAAGTTATCACTGTGCTTCAGAAAAATAATCCACTGCAAAATTTCAATTAAATTTAAAAATCAAAAAACCCGACTGCGTAAAAAGTGAACTAATTAATTATTTCTCATCAATGTTAAGCTATTTTTTATATTACTTACCTATTTTTTACTTACTTGTATTGATGATTTTTAAGTTAAGTTTAATTGTTAGTTCCTATCTATAAACACTGTTTTGATAAGGCCTATAGATGTTTATGATGGTTAGAGTTCCAGTAAAGCTAGAGATCCTATCTACACAACTTCCAGGTTGTGTAATATTTAAAGCTTTTGACTTTAAAATTGTCAATGAAACATCGTCTTCATTTTGAAAGACCTATCCAAAGATATGCCACTCAATACGGTGGGTAATTTTTTTTTTCGTGTCTACCGCCATTTTGAATTTATAAAAACAAAACCTAGCCTATAACCATCGGACTCTTAAGACGAATCGAAAGACATACCATTCTTTAAAATCCATTCAGCCTTTGAGATGCTTCGAGGGTATAAAGAAATCCACAAACCCATATACGCTTGAAACAGATAACCCTTCTTTGTAGTTGGTTAAAAACATTGAACTATAATGTCACAAGTTCTACTATTCGTACTATTTTTCAAAAGCTGGATTCTTTGTCCACAATGAGAATTAGGCAAGTAGGGAGGGTAACAATGAGATTCTCTATGAGAAACTTTTAAAAATGTGGTTACAGTTGAGGGTAAAAGAAGAAATTAACGGCGGTAGCAGATTGACTTTTTTTATTTCACGTGATTATTTTATTTCACGTGAAGTTAAGACATTAGGAAACACTAATAGAATTGGATATTTTGGACAGTGTCAAAAATGAAAACAATACAACAAAGAATTGAGGTGTCGACTAAGATGAAGATGTGAATGATAATGATGTAGAAATCAACAAACCTTCATATGATAAAATGCTAAAAATCATTTGAAACAATCCGACACGGATTACATTTTAAATAAAATACGCCTGAAGGTTTTTTTAGTGCATTGCAAACATGCGAGATGAATTATGAGGAAAAACATTTTTCGAAACCAAAAACTCAGACAGAATTAACAGACATTTTGAGCAATTAAATTTAAGGACGCATGTTCGAATGCATGATTTAAATCGCTTGTTATAATATAAGATAACGACATCAGAGGGTTATTTCATAAGATAATGTATGATATGTCAATGTAAGCTAATGTAATGAAATGCAATAATTGTAATGTAAAATTACACTGGTCAACAGTGAAATTGTCCTTGAAGTAAAATTGTGCATTTCTGTATCAAATTAACCCACTGAGGACGAATATCATTATGAAAAACTTCATTATCTTTATTTTGGAAATACAGATGCACAAAATTAAGATTTTTTTTCCAAAAATAAGTATTTTTATACTAATATATAAATATATATATATATATGAATCGTAATAATTTTATTTTTACAGAATCGACTTCAAAAAAGCTTCAAACGTGTGTATCGAAAATTGAAGCTCATTTCATCTAGATTTTATGTTATGTTTAAATTTACCGCATTGCAATTTGTTTTGGAACAATATTAAAAATGGCATATTTTTTAGGAATTTCAAATGGTACACATGTATATTATATCCAAATTACTTCAACCAATGATTTCCTGCACGATATGTAAAAATATAATATATTGAAGACTCCAAATATGATGCATTTCTTTGTTCAATTTTGTTCTTAACCGTTATCGGACCCTATATTAGCAAGGTTGTCACTGATGACTATTTTTATATTATTTACTTGCCACAGTTAAAATATTTTTTTGAGTTATTTCCTCTTGAAAATATTGTCAAATTACAAGTAAAAGTGGTGGTAAAAAAAGTGGTGCCAGCGAAATAAAATTCTTTGTTTCCGAACGGATTAATCTTGCTACCATACACAGCCTTAATTTTTAAAGCATAGCTTAAAAACTACGTGATGAATTGGGCTGTAATTTTAGATTAATATATTTGAAACTTTTCGAATAATGATTAATTCATATTATGTGTCCACAAAATTAGTATAAAAATATATCGTTTATTTAATAGACAAAAAACAGTTTTATTTTGTGGAACAGTGCTATGTTCTTAAAACTGAAAATACAATTTATTCAAGGAAGATGTTTTGTTTTATTGTTGTTTCGTTTGCAGATTACTTTTTGACGGGAATATCAAATAAAACAAAAAAGATGTAATTTATTTTAAGAAATCTGATTAATTATTTTTTTAAATAATATTGAGTGGTTATGATTTCATAATCTGTTTTATGTAGTTTAAAGTAATTGGAAAAGTAAATCTCTATTTAACGAATTTTCCATATAACGAACATTTTTCGGGATTTAGCGGCTTCGTTAAATTGAGGACCGACTGTAGTATAAAGAATTAACGTTTGTTCGTTCATTTGCTTATTTGTTCATTTGTTTGTTTGTTCGTATGTTTGTTTGTTCCTTTGTTTCTTGTTTGTGTGTTTGCAGGGGACTTTAACAACCGAACCGATTTTAAATACAATGTTTTCAAATTGATGGTGACAGTCCATGTTCAAACATAGGCTGTATATTATATCAGTACCACTACCCTCAATGGGGTGCAGGAGCAAAAAGCGTTCTGAAAATTCGATTTTTATGTTACTCAAGGGCCTAGAAACTTGCCTGTCAGTATGGCTATATATAATCTCAGTAAGTACGAAACCATTGAAAAATCTAAAATTATGGTTGCAAAGGGATGGTGGCAGTCTTTGCTCCAACGTAGGTCATCATTTATGCCGGTGACACTATCACCAGGTGGTTGCAATAGCATAAAAAAGTTTTAAATTGCGATATTTTATACTAAAGGGGAAACATGAAATTTGGCATGGTTTTTACTTATAAGATATAAATGCGTTCTAAGAACATCCGGGAAAAATCAAATTTTAAAAGTGGTGAAAATGCGCGAAAAGCTTTTTAAAAATGTTCTAAATTACAATTTCTATACAATTGTTAAAGACAGAAAGATGGAATTTGGCGTAGTAGATACTTATAAGATGAAAATGATCTCTAAGAGCAGTTACAAAAAATTTCGAAATTTAAAAGCGTGAAATGGGCGAAACACTTTCTAAAATCTTTCTAAATTACGGCTCAATTAAATCTTAGAGAAAAATAAACTGATCTGAGCAGTAATAGTCGTAAATTGATGTAAACAGTGCCTCAACCTACACAGTCGAAATATTATGTTGGCGCCAATACCAACTGCGGTATGAAAAAATAATTGTGATTTTTGTAATACTGAAGAGACTATAAATTGAGATTTGGAATGGTGATGACTTATAAGATATTAGTGCTTTCTAGTAACAGTTGAAAAAAATTTCGAAATTTATAGGGATAAAAAGTGCGAAAAGCGTTCTAAAAATGTTCTAAATTACTATTTGTAAGCAATTGTTAAAGATAGAAACATAAAATGAGCTGTGGTAGATAATTATAAGATATAAATGATCTCTGAGAACAGTTACTAAAGGGATCAACATTTAAATGTATAAAATGAGCGAAAATCATTTTAAAGTCTTGCTGAATTACTTTTTTATGGAATTTCAGGAATAGCACTCCAATATCAAAATTATTTTTGGAAAAGTGATGGTGAAAAACCCTGTTCTAACATAGGCTATATTTTAAGTTACTGTCACTACCACTACGAGTAGAGGTATTATTAGACTTTTGCGATGCAATGCTAAGAACAAAAGTTTAAATTAAAACTGAAATGAGCGTAACAGCTTCAAAATACATACAAAATTATAACTTAGTTTGAATTAATTTATTCCTTCTCTTTGATTTATGTCGCATTTTCGCCAAATTCAGAGTAATAATAAAGTTTATTCAAACTGGGTTAAATAATAGTTTTTTAATTATTCGTAGCATTGTAATTTCTTCTAATGTAAATAAGCTTACAAATACGTCTTAACATACCGTAAAGTAGAGTTACTTTGTGGCACTAGGTCGCTTTCTCGTATTTCTAATTACCTGGTCCGTCTGGTGTGGTAGGGAAGTAAACAGCATTCTCATCTGCTAGTACGGTGTGCCATATCACCTAACGACCATTTTCTGAAGCTCTAACACGAAATTTGCAAACTAGACTTAGTGTCACAAAGTAACCAGTCACAATGTAACATCTTACGGTATTTCAACTATTACGTGAGCAAAGCCGCGGATATTGCTAGTCTTTAATAAAATTCAGTGTTATAAGAAATTTATCAAATCAAATACTTCGGGTTTATAGATTAAACATTCAGTATTTCACATCTATATTTAAAACTTTTTTTTTGCTGTTCATTGTAAAAAATTTAGGAAAATCCTTTCAAAGTTTACTTATTTGCATAAATATTTATATAGTGATTTGTTATACGTTTTATCTGGAACACAAAATTTTTATTTTTAATCCACGAAGGATTAAATGCTTTTCAAAATATCACCTTTATATGGAAATGCAGTTAAGAAAACTACTATAATCATTTTTATATAAATTTATTTGAATGAACATTATAGATTATAGATTATATATTATTATTTTAAAACCGATTATGTTACAATGTTAAAAGAGCTTGATTAATTGGAACTTTTCTCTAATGCATTGGCGGGACATGGGGGTTTAGGGTATTAATTCTAAAGAATTATTCAAAAGTCTTGTTCTTTTAAGAAAACTATTTTTTTTAAAGTACCCTACAAAGTTTTAATAAATTAGTAAATAAGATTCAAAGAACAATTATTGTATCTAAAAATGGTCTTATTAATTAAAATCTCAATGACATATATATATATATATATATATATATATATATATATATATATTTGCGTCTAGAAAAAGTAAATGAAATTAAATTCATATAAAGAAACAAACATTTTCATTCTAAAGTAATTTTGACAGAGATATTTTAATTCAATGCTTTAAATAATAATAAAAAAAAAACGCAATCATTAAAATAATTTAACATGCTTTATGTAAAAAGTATTGAACGCTACGAGTTTTAGCGAATTTTAAAATAATTCACGTACTTCTTTATTTTGTCTATATAAAACAAAATTGTTATAATAGTTTGATGTTTGATGAGATGTGGCAGTGGCATTTCAAATTAAAATTGAATATTCAATATGTGGTTTATCACATTGCTAATTAAGTGTCAAATCAACAGTGTGAAAAATGTCCAAGCCGCAAATCGAATCCGGAATCCTTGGAATAGCGCTCCAAGTGCTTCATCATTTAAGCTACGATAACGATACCCAGCTTAGCATCTCTTAATCTCTCTAAAAATATTAGTAACCAACCCTAGTTATCTTTACAATTATTTATATGCTGATTTGTTATACATTTATATCTGGAAAAAAAAATCTTTCATTTTTTAATCCATGAAGGATTAAATGCTTTTCAAACTATCCCATTTACATAGAAATGCATTTAAGAAAACTACCATAACCTTAACCGGAAAAATGCCGTCTGTGAGATGGTTGTGTCTACATATCTATCCTTTACACAAAAATGAATGCATCCCCAATCTTATCACACAAACTAATCATTGCGCTGCTGGTCCTCTGCCTCCCTAACCCATTTACAATGACTGCGCATTTTTAGTTATTGGAAAAAAAATATTTTTTTTCAACGCAGCCTGTGAGACGACATGTTTCTGTTTATAAAATTTTTTGCTCTGGGGTATTGATATGGAGGAGCCGATAAAGCGGGTACGCTACAGTGATAAAAAAGACTGAAGAAACTGTTTTGAGATTGTGTGAAGAAGTAGTGAGTGATATAAACGATGTTGAAAGTATTTCAGATGATGAATATATAAATTCTGAACACGAAAGTGACTCAACATTGTCAAAAATGCAGATATTTAGAATATGCTGCAATATTTACTATTAAATGTTTTGTTACTTTTACTGCTTAATATTTTTTTTTCTAATTCATATCGTACCGCAATATAAAAAAAAAAAATATTAGAATTTATTTAATTATTATGAAGAAAATTTTATATTTTGAACAATAATGTGCAATTTAAAAATATTTTCTGTCTCCGACATTCACAAGTTATTTTTATGCTGTCATATTACAAAATTGGACCTGTTAATGCATTACTATCAAATATTAAGTCTTTAATTTCACAATTTGTTAAATTATTAAGAGTTATTTTCCTTTTAAAGTTTTATAGCAATTTTTTTTAATTTAGCAGTCTCAAAGACTGTTAAAAGTTTCCGTTTGTGCCGTAAAGTTTCCGTTTGTGCACGGGATTTTAATGTTTCCGATTACGGGTTAAATATCATTTTATATAAATTTATTTGAATAAACATTATAGTAAGATTGTAAAACCCATTATATTATAGAGTTAAAAGAGTTTAATTTATTAGGGCTATTCTCTAATGATTTGGAGAGGCATTGAGCGTTTGAGAGACAATTTTCTAAATTTAAAGAATTATTCAAAAGTATTGTATTTTTTAAGAAAAAAAAAGTTTTCCTAAATCAGGAAATAAGAATCGAAGAATAATTATTGTATCTAAAGCTGGTCTTATTAGTTAAAATCTGAATAATAGACATTTTGTGTCTAGAAAAATAAAAATAAAAAATGCAATAAAGGAAATATAATTCATATAAAGAAACAATCATTTTCATTATAATTTAATTTTGACAGAGAAAATTTAGGTCAATACTTTAAATTTTAAAAAGTCACAATCATTAAAATAATTAAACATGCTTTATGTAAAAAGTATTATGCCCTACGAGTTTTATCAATTTTTTAAATAATGCATATAGTTTTAAATTGTCCATATAAAACCTTACTGTTATAATCCGTTTAAAGAATTGTGTTTCATCAGATATAGGATTTCAAATTAAAATAAAACATTTAGTACGTGATTTATAACCTTGCTAACTGCTCGTAGCATAAATGGTGGAACACTTGGAGCGCTTCTATTCCAAGGGTTCTGAGTTCGATTCCCGGTTTGGACATTTTGACACTGTTGGTTCTATGCTCCGTTAGCAATGTGACCAATCACGTATTACATAATCATTAATTTCGAGCGTAGGGTAAAGTGCCATATTATCGTCCCCCAGTTACGTTTACGTCCTTGTAAGTTGTAATTTTCAGTGAAAATCTACCAAATTTAGATTTTACATAATCTGACTAATCACGCACATAAAAACACAGGCAAATGTCGTACAAAAAAATTTTTAACAATGCGAAAAATTGTTTTTTCAAAAGTATCTAACAAATTCAAAATAAAAATAATGGTCTCAATTTCGTCCCACAAAAAAATACAATACGCCGAGTCTTAACTCACAACAAATCAAAATTTATTTCTAAATGAGTAATTTAATTTAAATTAAAGTAAGGTACAAATAAATGTACTAATTATCAATGGAATAATAATATAACGAAACATTAGCCATCCAAACATGAGGAAAAATTGAAAAAAATGTCATGAAAGAGCATTCCTAATTTCATACCCGGGACGAAAATAAGAACTGCAAGGGGGACGAAATTGGGACCACCATACTTCCCAATATGTCGGAGCTTCAGTTCCCGTAAGATGAACTGAGCGTCCTAAAACTCATCGTATAGTACTGTCAGGATTTTACCAACGTAAAATACATGCTATGAATAAGAAATAATTACTTAGAGTACAGTAAATAACCTTCTACAAACGGCGTAATAAGAACTCGAGTCTTCCAAAAGTGGGAAATTAACCGTCTTTAATTTATGAATGCGTCTTAGCGAACGAAACTTTCAAAACTGACCTCTTTTACATCCCGTTCATTGTGCCTTGCATCGTAAGTGGCGCCCCCTTCGCAGAAGCGGAGAAGTTAAGGGGGACGAAATTAGGAGAGGGGACGAAATATGGGCACTTTACCCTAATTTAACTGCTGGGTATTAATTGAAAAAATTATTAAAATTATATAAAATTAAATATTTTCCAAGATTACGCCTGCTTACTAGATGGAGTGATATTTTGCACTCATTCTAGTGTAAACCTGTCCTAATTAATTTGTTTTCGTGTGCAAACTAACACACTAATTTTAAAAAAGATATTTAGTAGAAATACGAATACACGAATTCTTGAAATTATATTATGCTGTGTTTCCGTTCGGTATTGTATGCTTTGGCTAAATTTTACCCACATGCATTTTCCACACTTATTTATTTTTCTTTATATTTTTATTATAAACGAGATAACGTGTTTAATTTTTGTATTATATTCTTGTCTGAAATAGATGCAATTTTATGAATAAGATGGGCACATTTTAAAATCTGTAATCATCCTAAGATAGTGTACTTCAATATAATGCTATTGATTAAAAATGCTGAGACCAAAATTTTAAAACTATATAAAGTATCCCGTATCGACACTCATTACATATATTCATGTTTGCTTAACATTTTTTATACTTATTTAACTGTCTGGATTATTTTTTTTTTCCCAAGTAGTTTGAGATAATATAACAGATATACCGAAATTTTTGCATTACATATATTATAAAGATATATTTATTATGTAAATAAAAAAATAGATTGTGATATCATACACAATGAATATACAATGTGAAAGAATGTATGCCCTTGATCTGGCAAGAGCGTTTACTAAACTAGTCAATTTTCCTGCTGATCAGAAGCAAGATTATTAGCTGTACGATTCATTGTTCATTAATCGAACTTTACATTATATTCAATACCTCATAATATGCACTTATTTTTTTAAGTTCGATATATGTTTACAAGCATATGTGACTTTTCGAAACTTCTGGAAATTTTACATGCTTCACATTCGAAATGGTTTTAAGCAATGCTATACTGATTAACTGCTTTTATTGTAATATTTTCGTAATGCAAAGAATATTGGTTAAGAGAGAGGGCTCTGCCCACCCGAACCCACGTTTTGACTTCAATTTTATGATCTCAGTTTACAGTAATTGTTATAGTTTCAGTATTAGTTTGGAAAGACCGTTTGGAAAATAAAAGAAATCTTATCACATATTTAAAATAAAGTACAATATATATATTATCGTTTCTAATATAAAATACATAAATACTTTTATTGTTATATAATTCGTAATATACAAGAAGTTTTGAAACAGTCGATTATTTGAAATTAAGTCCAATATTAAAAATTAGTCCAATATTAAAGCCTCTACTTATTTAATCATTAAAGAGAAAATTGATTTATAGTATCTTAACATGTTTCGTTAATTCTTCATATCCACCCAGAAGGAATTAAGGTGAATAGATACCAAAAGCTAACAACAACAACACAGTGTAAACATTTATTATTCATTAAACTCACCCTTAACTTACGATTTTATTTTTGTCTTTAATTCTTATGATTATACTTCAATGAAATTCACTTTTCGTACGTTCGGATTACCCTATCAAACATTTTCAGCCTTTTTCTTATTTTTATTTTTCCTTATATTTTAACACATTTATCTGCTACGGCTAGACTTATTTTCATGGCTCCTCTATGATGTGATATATGCTTACACATTTACAGGGAGTGGAGAAGAACTTTTTACCTGTTCATCTGTTTAAAAAAATTCAGATAAATCTTTCAAAAAAAAGTGTTAAAAATATTAGATATTCATTAAAGGCAAACATATATACATATCTTCTGCGTCTTTTTTTATTAGAAGAAACAATGCAGAGAAAAATATAGTTGTAGTTCTACGGTTGATTTTACAAAATATCAACTTATAAAAAAAAATATAAGAAAGCTTTAAAAATTTAGAATAAAAATAGGGAATAAAATTTATTTTCTCCAAAAATTCTGTAGAAATTGTAGTAAAAGTGAAACAACAGAAGTAAAATTTAATTTATGCTGCAGAAATATCGTTAAAAGTAAAATAACACAAGAAAACTTTAAATTATTAATGTTTTTTTAAGAGAAAACTGTTTACGCTCCCTTTTAAAAAAATAAGCATACCTTATATGAAGATTTTTTAAAATATATTTTCTTTCAATCAAGCGTATTTTAGTATATATAAAAAAAATCAGTTCTGATATATTTATTTATTTTTAAATGCGGCAAAAATCAAATACATTATTTTTAAACGTATATAAATGTCAAATTATGTGTAAAACTTATTTAAACATAATATGTTTCCTTATTTGTTTAATGTCATTTTCTAATATTCTATATCTAAACAAAGATTCAATTTTTCAGTTAATAAAAGCATGTTGCATATTTTTAGTTTTTTTGTTGTTATAATAGATATTTAACATTTAAATTATATATTTTTATATCTTTAAGACCGTATTATAATCGAGCTTCTTCGGCATATCACACTATAAACCTAAAACAAATTATATATTATTTCTTCATGTATTGTCGTAACATTAAACATGAGTTTTTTATAGAAATTTAACAGCATTTAATGAAACAAAAAACTTTATTCAATTTTTTTTTTAAAACTCACCTTAAGCATTAGATTAAACCTTGATTTCTAAATAAGATTTTTTTTCAGTTAATGAAAACATGCTTCATATTTTTTAGTTTATTATTCACTTTTATACTCGATAAATTGCTTTTAAAAGAGTTATTTTTAAAGTTCTTTCAATTAAAAGGTAATGTTATATATATATATATATATATATATATATATATATATATATATATATATATATATATATATATATATATATATATATATATATATATATATTATTTGAAAATATTCTTCATCATGTCTTTACCGTTTCTCGATGAAAATGGCAAAAACATTTTTCCCATAAAACTATTTTCTTTATTTCCGGGAAAACAAATAACACCTTTAGGTGTCAGAAAACCTAAATTATGTTTCTAATATCTAGCTAACATAAAGATATTATTCTCTAATGCACTGCAGCATATTAAGAGTTCTTTGTTTTTCCTATAAGCAACAACCACCTTATATGTATTATATATCTACGATTTCAGTAATTTAGAACTTACTTCTAAGGAAAACTAACTAGCACAAAGAAAGCTTCGAGAGATTTGTAACACTTATCCGTAATTTGTAGAAAACTAAGTAGATATACCTAAATGCAATTTTTCTCTATTTAGAAAATGTAGTGGCATGCACAAATCTTAAAACGATAACTGTGTCATTGATCTTTTTCTTCTGCATTCACGTTTTTTTTCCTCTGTAAAATAAGTTTCCCAGATTATTTCTTACAATTGAAGACACTTTTCCTATCCCTATAATTTTTTTCATATGTATAATATAGAAAATAAATTATTAGTTAATGTTTAAACAATATTATCTGATCATTTAAGAAAAGTAATTTATTGGCAGCGATAAATGAAACTTTTAAGTCCGTGTTATCCTTTTAAAGACATTAAACGTTTAATACATTTATATAAAAAAATTCATATTGCTCTATTTGTTTCACATTATTCTTTAATGAACAGCAAAATTATAATTAACAAGAATAAGAAATAACACCACTGATATAATTTATCAAAATCGTTCTAAAACAATCAAAACTTTGTAAAGAAATTTATATTTCCTTCATACAATGAAATGGTGCTTCGATAAGTAAATAAAAAAATCACATTTATAAACCTATTTAAAAAATTAGGATATAATGTATGGTGTTTCATTTGTTCAACATTCAATATAGTTCATAGTCCTATAAACGTACAACAACGTAGAATTAGTAGATTCTAATTAAGGCTAAATACTTTTAAACAAATAAACAAAATCTGGAAATTGCGATTCATAGATGGTTATGTATATGTACAAGGTTTGACTATTAATTCCAGTGATTGTAGCAAAAGTTTTTGGAATAGGAAGCAGGTTGGTCTGTTAACGATTTGAATCATCACGTATTTCCGCAGAATATAAGCTCTGCGCGTGATTCTCTTTTTACGATTGGTGTTGAATAACGCAATCGAACCTTCAATGTGAAGGCATTGTTGCTGATATGAAAATAATACAGCACAGAACAAACATTAAAATTTACTTTAATTTGTAAAAATACAAGTGAAACGTGTAAAATGTTGCCAGAAGTGTACGGTGTGGCCACATTATAACGTTCTAGCATTTTTTAATGGTTTCGATGCTTTTGTGAAAGCGTAAAATATTATATGAACACTGGACGCCCGATATCACTACGCACACCTGAAACCTTTGAGAAAGTCCGCGACCATATGATGTCTGATCGCAGTTCGACTAATTGACTACTCGCCGATGAAATTGATATTGATAAGGAGGTGGTACAGAACATATTGATGCAAAATCTAGGGAGACTTAAGTTTTGCGCCATCTTTGCTCCTCACTGTTTATCAGAGGGGAAAGTCAAATAAGAATGGAAAGTTTTGGTGAACGCATATACAGTATATCCTAAAGTGAAAGCATCACTAAAGGGAGCAAGATTTCTGGATATTTTTAGCATCAAGGAAAACTTGAAGTCTGAAATTAGGTCGATTTGCTAAGATGACATGAAGGCAATTCAAACAATTGTACAGTCGCACGAAAAACTGTTTGAGTCAGACGGACATACTTTGAAACATATTAAACAGCTATGTACTGTACATTCGTATTTCAGAAGTTACACAGACCTCAAAACGTTTACGAACTGAGACCAGATGCATTCGGTTGGACATGGTTTGTGGAATACCTATCAAAATGCTTGACAAATTGTCCTTGAACTTCGAGGGTGTCAAGAACATGTTTGACTTCATGCTATTTTTCAGTGCAGATTTAGTGATGGGAACAATCATGTGTGTAAAATAACTTTAGTCATAAAATGATATCTGTGAACACCCATGTAAAATAAAATTGTCTGTGACTGTAGATAATAATTATATGTGCCATCTTTAATGGTTGTATATATTTGTGTTAGCATAACATGGACATTCGTGAAGGTGTTAGCGTTTCTTGTAAAAATTAAAATGCTTTTTTTTATAGAATACAAAGTTTTCAACCAAACTTAACACCACTTTCGTAAACTTGGAAAACACAGTAGAAACAATATACGGTATCTGAAGCATGCATATATTGAATATTTGGTGATATATGGGCATTTGTATTAAATATGTTTAACTACGCATGCGAGAAAGATTCCATAATTTGGTAGCCAGCTATTTAGGGCAATTTATATAAAATGTACAGTAAAATTCAGAGAGATAATCCTGTTATAGTGTGTTGCTTTGAGAAAGTAGCTTTATTATAATGGATTTTTCACAATAATTTCAACAAGCACACACTATCTTTTTGAGTTTTGACATTTGTATACTGAACTTTTCATATCGAAATATAAATAGACCAAACTTCATTTGCAATAGAGAACATGGCTTCCAATTTTTCAGTAAGAGATATTACTGATCTACAATAGAAACACAGTGTTGGAAAAATTATCAAGGTCATGTTTTCCTGAAATAATTTATGAACGAATGAAAGTAAATATTAAAAAAATAAATTTGATATTTAATAAGAAATAATTTACTCATTGTATTAAATAAAGACTAACAGCATTAAATGCAGAAATTTTACAGCTTTTTGACTTAAATTACAATTAAACAAAAAATTGTCACAGTGTTACATTTTCGTTTGATTATTTTGAATTACTAATTTTACTCAATATTACTCAATTTATTTTAATCCTCTAGATTAATTCCTTAATTCATTAAATATATCTTCATACAAAGTATCCAATTAGAATGAAATAAGAAGATATATTTTTATGCTATTTCACTTCATGAAACAAACATATGGATACCTTTCAGTAGCTGACTTATCTTATGTACATCATCACTAAACTTTATAAATGTTATTTAAATTTAAAAATAATAAACAAATATCTATTTCAATTTTATCTAAATTTTTAATATAGTTTGAATTTTTCAAACTTAAGGAATCTCTAGAAGTGACTGAAAAATTGTGATTTCTTACACTACTACCTTAACAATACGTTAGTTATTTGCGTTATGTATCCGAAATTAAACTTTATTTTATAAGTAAGATATAAAATTTTATTCTTAAAATATACATCATTTTATTTCAAATACTTATAGTACTTATGTAAATATATTAAATCTAGTTCTTTTTAGATAGCTATCACTAGCATAGGATTTTTTTTTCTAAATTTTTACGATATATAGTTAAAAGAGTTTGCCTTGTAGAAGTTTTTCTTTAATGGATTAATAGTTGTAGTTATGAGTATCTTACGCTTTAGGGATTACTTGGTATCACATGAATTATTGAACAGCCTTATACATTTTAAGGAAAATATTTTTGTATAAGGACTCTACAATTTTTTTCCTAGTTTAAAAGTTAATATAAAGATTATTTACTTTACAAAAATATAGAATTCAAACATAAATTTTAACAAATATATATTTTTTCTCTAAACTGCTTTGCATTAAATAAAATTTTGAAATTAAATAGTGAAGAGCATTAGCTGGGAACTTAAAGAAACCATTATCTTAAAACACTTTGAAAAGTATTTTTAAATTTTTGTGGATTTGTCTAAACAGAAAACTTTTATTTATCATAAATTTGTGCTTTTAAAATTAAAAACGATCTCTGGAATAAATGTAAGAGTTAAGAATGCTTTGTTAAAGTTATATAACGGTTACTTTCTATACATGAGAGAAAAGTAAAGATGAGGTTAAAAATAAATTAATTAAGAAGTAGTATATAATACTAAAGAAACCAGCGAAACATTTTAAGCAGCATACATGTCTTTGATTTTAATCGTGGAATTTATGGTAAAAATAATAATTCATAATCACCTAAATATCAGTAAAAAAAAAAATCTTTTGTGCATAATTACTGAAGCCCCCAATGTTTGACTAGATAAGAAGTATACCATGTTTAAAATTAAACAAAATATTTGGAAAAAATAGAACATGAATCCAAAAACTGAAGGAAAAAAAAATAGTGTCATTGATATTTCATTTAATCAAAACTTCAGGAATCTTTTTCGTTATCCATGCCCAAATGATAAACAGCCAAAGATTAATCCAATAATCTTTATTGACATTCCAAACACATTTTATGTACATTGAAAATACGAATATTGGTTTCATGTTTGAAATAAATGTTGCTATTTTGCAGTACATAAAAAAGAAAAAAAAATATTAATATATGTTGAACCAAAAGTCTTGCTCTGATTATAAATATCTACTGTGCTCAAACTATTATAATTAGACATATGTTTGTTTGGATAAGTTGAAGGTAAGTACTGTTATACATTTTTTATAAGACCATGTACCTCAGTAAATTCCAACGTGTGCTCCCTTGCCACATTGGTAGCATGGGGGATGTATAAGCGGCATTCTAGTACCCGCCAAGTGTTCTTTAATATGTATTCTGTTACAGTATACACAGCATTTTGCATCCTAGACTTCAGTTCTTCGCCGTCAGGAATTGGTGTGACAAAGACTATCCCCTTGATAATGCCCACAAAGAAATAAAATCCAGAGTATTCATATCCAGAGAGCGCAGAGGCTGGGGTGTTGGTCCAATCTCTTCCAATCCACCGATTCGGAAATTTTTCATTTTTTTTGCGCAAAAAAAAGAAACTACTAAAATTGACATATCGAATGATACAACAAGTTACATTATTATTCAAGCGGTTAATTTGTAATAAATTATTATAGTCAGGGCAAGACTTTTGCCACACCCTGTAGATCCCATTTTAAGTAGATTATTTACAGTTTTAGTTTTTCCTTTTATTCGAATTTTATAAAACTTATATATCGTATCAGTTATTTAACTAGGTAAACCGTGAAAAATGTCGTGGTTAAAATGAACAATCACGTGATATTTCAGAAACCATACATGCATTCACTTAGTAAATGAATTACCTAGAAACTTCTGTCACTTTTTCAACTTCATTCTTCCATAAAAGTATGGAAATGTTATCGCCGTTCAATTTTTCTATGCTCAGCTATGTTGGAGTTTCTTTTAAATAGTCTCTTTCTAATTTGAAACTATGATGTAGTTTACTTTTTTAATGTTTTAATAACGCACTTCTGTAAAACAGAATTAGGCTGTGTACGCAAACTGTTTATTAGTGCAAGTTGGCCTATAATGATCCCCTTAAGGGGAAAACTTGTGTAAAATACCATAGCTGTTTAAATAAATATTTGGTCCTATGCTAATATGTTTTACACTATATTTTGCATCAAAAACATACTTAAATAATATTTTAAACACAAATTAAGTAATGAAAAAATAGATTTTTGAAAATGTGTCTAAAAGATCATTTTACCCTAACCCAAGGGTAAAATGATCCTTTATTTGAAAATTATTGTAAATTGTTTTTGTTTTTTTACGTGCAAAATAAAGGATATAAAAGTAATTATGGCAATACTTACACTGTAAAAAAAAAAAATGGTAACGTTCCATGTAAAATCCAGGAACGTTTCGCCTTTTCTCAGGTTTTCAGAATAATTTAGCTCTTTCCTGTGAAATTCTGGTTTTCTTATCTGAGACGTTCCTGAACAAAAGTTCGAAACAGCAAAACGCTGCGGCCGCCATTTATTATTTTTTTGCTATAATCCGTTGCTCGCGCGCGAGTGTCGAAAACGAATTCCTTAAATGAATGTAAAAAAATCAATATGGAATGCAAATAAATCAATAGACGACATAATCCTTTACGTCTCTATTGTCAACCATTCAGATGAAAATACAATACCTCTGTGACATCGCTAAGAGATTATCTCTCGTACTTGTCTGTAGAATGTTTAAACGAGCAGACCGTGTAAAAAAAATACACCTATTATTTGGATCTCCATTAACCAGGGGACCATCAAACATGATTCTCACCGATTTTGATTAATTTAAAGTATGTTTTAGAGTTCTTTTCTCTAATTATTCTTGTGAAAGGATTTCTTCAAATGGGCCTTAGATTTTCAGAAATTAGATGCCGAGGTTTAGAATACGTTTCAAATACCCATTAGTTTGCAGCTCTCAATGTGTCTTTCGTGGTGTGGACGCAGAAGGCTCGCACGCTACCCGTACGGCCCGAGTTCGATGCTACCTCTTGACTTTTTTTTTCTTTTTTAATTAATTTTATATTTTAACACTTTAAAATTTGATTTAAATTTGATATATATTTGACACTTTGAATTGCTGCAAATTTGAATTTTTTTTTTATTTTCGGAAAAAATATACAATTACGTTTAGGATTTTTTTTTCATGAAAATTTATATGTATTTTATCTAACTTGTAAACTAACATAATTACTGACGAAAATGCAAAATATTTTATGTCTAGATTTTTTTTCTAATTAATATTTACATTTATATATTTTTTATATTTTAAGCAAAGTTCAGAAACAATATATCATATATATATTTACTTTATTGAATTTTAACTGAAAATTTATTTTTTCGTGTAAATTATAAATAATAATTTTGATGTCAATTTCAAAATATTTTTTCATTCCAACAAATAATGATAATAAAGCGAATATTGTCAACTGGAAATGTACAAATCGTCTGCGGATCCAGCATGCTGTGAAATGTCAGTAATGTTTTGCTGTCAACAGAACTATTCCTGGTATTTCGCAGGAAACTTACTGGCATTTCTGTAGAATGTTTTTAACATATACAGTAAAGTTCCAGTCATTTTCAAGAAATGTTTCTTGGAAATAATGGGCAACTCAGCTGCCCATTTTTTCCCAGGAACGTTGCGGAATTTTTTTTTTACAGTGTAATAAATAAAATAAGCTTTACAATCAAATAGCATACATAATTGATTTAATGGAAATTTTAAAATAAAAAAGTGACACACATGGATAAAATAACAATAAAATAAAATATTTGAAAATTATGATCGAAAAGTAACGCCTATTTCCGCCCCATCCGAAAACTATGAATATTTAACCCGAGAGTAGTCACGACATTTTTTAGAACGTTAGTAGTCGCGTTCGGTCCATTTGCCGCCGTTACCAGCAGGCCGAAAACGAAGGGGAATCTTGCCGGTGTTATCAGATGATCGAAAACGGATAACGTAGGGTGAAAATATTGACTGAACTTTAAAAGATTACAGCAATTATTCATTTTACAACTTTTTACAGCAATTATTTATTTCGATTAAGTACATATTCAGTTGGCATCTAGATAAATGTTTTTATAACTCTTTCTTCGTTTTGCATAAATACTTAAAAGTAAATAGCAAATGATTTGATTGAATTTCTGATGTTACTATGAATCAATAATTAGCAGGAATACATTTACGAATATGAATCTAAATTCGTGATAGGGTTTTTTTTTTTTTTTTTTTTTTTTGGAAGGACAGAATCAGAGTCGGGTAGATTTCTATGATACTCCGGCATTCTCTATTCATTTAATAAAATAAAATTAATAAATTTAGCATCAATATATTACACTGACATTAAACTGAACAATTAAACTGAAAGTAAAAATGGAACCTATGACATGCAACAGAAAATCAAATACAATACCACTAATTCTACAGCATATTGCGGACGATTAATTCATTTAAAACATATGAAAAACCATCAAATTTTATGCAATAAACAATTAAAGACAATATATATATATAAACTTTCTGTACAATAATACCATTGAAAAATAATGAAAATGACCAAGAATTATGAAATCACAAACACCACATAAACCAAATATTATTAAAAATGTATAATTATATATATATATATACATATATATATATATATATATATATATATATAATAATAATAATAATAAAGAAAAAGGTAAAAAATACTTAACTTCGAAATTATAAATGTAAATGTTGTAACTACGTTTTATTTATTTATTAATTTTGTGGGGTGTCTGTGTGTGTATGAGGGGGGGAGAGGAGGGGGGGGGTCGCGAGTTTTTGTGATTAAATCCATTTTTCAAATGAAAATGCACGATTTGTAGTTTTTCTACTTATTTCAGGATGGGAGCAGCGCCCTTGAATAAAAACTCTGGATACGAACTTCGCTTATATAAAGCAAATAATAAATAAGTTATTGAAATTATATATTTAATTTAAATACATTTGCAATTGTAGATTTAAATCCAAAGATGGATAATTTATTTTAATTAATAGAATCACTGAAAGGTTCATCTTAATAGAGATGTATTTTATAGCAACTATTTAAATAAAATAAATATTCAATTGTACATTTCATAATAAGGTATTAATGTTATAATTTATTGTTTTATAATATCATTCATTAAAATAATAAAAACAATAAGAAAATTTTCTCCGAAATTATAAATATGCAGCAATAATTTAATTTAAATAAATTTTCTCTCATATTCTGGAAAACATTATTATGAAAAATAGTTTGAACAATTGATGAAAGACAACAAATTTAAATTTGTTAGATACCGTCCAAAAGCCTCTATTGGATTTCAATAAAAATAAAAAAAAAATCATTTTCTGCGGCATTGTTAAAAAAAAAAAAAAAAAAATGTGTTTTTACTTACAGTATGAAAAGTTAACAATAGATAAATTTTAGACAAATACTTAAAATATTTTTTAAAATCATAGTATAAACATTCACTGAATTATCCAAAAGAGATTTTTATTTGCGTAATTTCTAACCTACATTATAAAATTCTCATTATTTTTCTTATTGTACAAATACATATATGTATGTTCTTCCTAGATATACATACTACATTTCTGGGAAAATTGTTTTATCTTTCGAATTTGTTTTATTGTACAAAAACGATACTTTTCAGATTTTGGAGACACGGCAAATATTTTACTGATTCTCACAAAATTCTCTTCTCTCTCTTTTTTTAATGGTTTGGCAGTGTTATTGTCTGTTTTCTTTCATTTATATGTCCCGGTAATAAATGGAAAGCAAGTTCTTTCAAATAATGATGATGAATTTCCCCTTTTTTACCCCATATTTAAACGATTATCAATTTGAGAATTTATTCGCGCAATATTTGACAATGAAAAAAAAATGTAAGTGACCATCCATCAGTTTTTTGTGCGAACTGACTTCACAACTAATATAATAAAACAATTTTAAGTCACATTCTAAAAGTAAAAAAAGTACTCCATGAACGGGTAAAATAGTAGAAAGAAAGACGAAATAACAACAGGCAGCGAGTCCGTACTTCAAAGAAACTTTCCCCCACAGATTTCGCGGAAATGGGAAAGGATGAACACGAGGGGGAAAAATTCAACTAACGAAAGTGGTCGCAACGCGGTCATTTAGACCGATTGAAACTTTAGAATGCGATAAAATGCTAAGAAATAGCAGGAATGACTTGCAATTTTACTACACAAGAGTGCGAACACTCAAGGTCAGCTACACGGAATTTCGCTATCGTAATTTTAACGGGAAATGAGTTACAGGAAGATAAGTAATTTCGGGCGGGGAAAAGACCAACGCGCGATTATTAACGGGTTAAGCACATATTGCAAAAATACACATAATCATCATTCTCATCTATCCCTGCGCATGCATTTTGCGCTCATTTACGACACTTGTGACACTGGATCGAACCCTCACCATCTGCAGTGGAGGCAAACAGTTTATCGCAATAAATACACTCTTGTTCATCCTGTGAATCTGTGTCACTATATTCGAGATATAGTTTTTTAGGCACCCTTTTCTTCTGCATGGGAATCAGTGTTGGTAACAATGATTCCCATAACTACATATCCAGTGTTGCCAGTGGGCTACTTTTTTAAATTTCAGATTTCTTGATTGGCAGTATTTTTTTGAGATAGTAAAACTCGCCTTATTTACTGACTTATTAATAAAGGCGAAAACAAGAGCAATTTTACCGTTTGAGAAAAGTAGCGCCAATCAAGAAATCTGAATTTAAAATCTAGATTTAGAATATTTTAATTGGAGTTTTTTAGCTGCAGCCTCTGTTATCTTCTCTTTCTTTTCTCTGTTTTTCATTTCCAAACACATTAGATTCTTATAAGGTATGCTCGTTAAAATGACGCTTTTCATCGATTTCCTTTTTCTCGAAGTTATTGATTCCATTTTCTTTGGAGACGCTAGGATAACATGTGGACGTAAAGAGAAAGGTTTGAGATAGTCACACATTTGGCTCCCATGATGACTAGGTAGCGCTAACGGATTTTCTTCACCCAATAAAGTACTAGCAAAACGATCCACATAATGGATCATTTTACCCGGCAACATGACCGTCTATTTTAGATCTATATAACTAGATGACGCTGATAAATATAACAAACTTAGGATGTGCAATTCACATCTAAAAACACACTCTATTAAGAAAACCAAGTCATATTTCTGTATATGAAAAACTTTATATGTAAATAAATATGAAAGTTAGTGCTTATCTTATAGCAGATGTTTTAAAACCCACTTTTTCAAAGAATTATATTCAGACGCGTTATACTGCGATCGTTTAAATACCGCCATTGCTTCTTCTTCACTTGACACCACTAATTTATGTGTTAACCTGTAGATAGCGGTACCTGTCTGGAAGAAAACCTATGTGGATCGTTTTGCCCGCTAGGATCATTTTAGGCCAACTTCCCCTACATCTTTCTCAATTTCTATCATTTACGAGTAGTACTGTATTTCTGCTAAAGATAAATTGTATAATATAAATTACCTCGAGTGAAAAAACTGTATAGTGCAAAAAATTAAATTATATAATATGTTATGGTATGGTTTATATACTAGAGAAAAACGTAAAGTTATAATCGAGTTTTATTATCCATAGATTCTGATATTTAAGAGAAATTTAATAAAATTCCTTGTTTTCCTAATATTAAAATAATATGATGTGCAATATACATGTTGAATATTTTTTTTTTCGTTTTAACTATCAAATAAAAGCGTGCGGTTTATTAAATACGCTATAATATCAATGCATCATTTTGAAGTTACACGGCGAATTTTTTATTTCAAATGATAAATAAGAATGTGATCTGTGTTATAATATTTACATTGCGATAAATATTGCGAATTAAACAATGTACGCAATGAAGTCCGTGAAAGTGATAAACTTTCTTAAACATAAAGTGTAATGAATTTTTATAAATAAAATGCGTGTATTTCTTAATATGTTACTTGCTTCAATAAAATTCAAAAAAATCTTTTTAATTTTCTACCTAAATGCCTTATAAAATATCATATTATAAAATAATATTCAAAGTGTAGTGTACCGGTGCAAGTTGACAACAGGGATAAGTATGCGCAAAACTAATAATTCGCTTGTTTGTGGTAGATGGCGAAATCAATAACAAAGTACATTTTTTATAGCTTTCTACTGTCCACATTGTAGGTTTGCAGCACTACCCACGGGAATTGGATATTTATTGCGATATTTCTTTTTTTCTATCATTGATAGATAATTTTTCGTTGTTTCATGCTTATTCTATTTTCTAATACTTATCGCAATAATTGCATTTAAATTATGTAGTTAATCATAGTGTATGATTATCTCTACCTACTCCATATGTGAATTACTTGGATTGTTAATGTTTAAAAGGTTACGTCTCCCATTTTGTGAAAAAAAAATATTATGGGGCTAGTACGCGCGTTGAACACGGGGAAAGTGCTCTCGGTGACCAATTTAACCCGGTTACATTGTTTTGTAATATTTTCTGCTATTATTTCCCATTTGATAAAATAATTAATTTTTACAGAAACGTAATTACCAGAAAACAGAGATAAACAGATACAGAGAAAAACAGAATAGGCTGAAACACGGAAGAATGTTATAAGACATTCTGCAGATGCCAGATTAATTAACGTATGATCCATTAGGTAAACTCATAAAGCTTTTAATATTCCTCCGAGAAACCCGATACGACATTCCCAAATTATGAAGAATGAAGTTCAACCGAGTGACGATATTCACAACAAATCAATGACAATCGAGAAGCTGGATGTTCAATAAATAAATAAAAATAAATTGCGATATCACACACAATAAATATACTATGTGAAAAAGGGTATGCCCTTGATCTGGCAAGAACGTTTACTAAACTAGTCAATTTTCCTACTGATCAGAAGCAAGATCATTAGCTGTACGATTCATTGTTCATTAATCGAACTTTACATTATATTCAATACCTCATAATATGCATTTATTTAAAGTTCGATATATGTTTACAAGCATATGTGACTTTTCGAAACTTCTGGAAATTTTACATGCTTCACATTCGAAATGGTTTTAAGCAATGCTGTACTGATTAACTGCTTTTCTTGTAATCTTTTCGTAATGTAAAGAATATTTGTTAAGAGAGAGGGCTCTGCCCACTCGAACCCCCGTTTTGACTTCAATTTTATGTTCTTAGTTTACAGTAATTGTTATAGTTTCAGTATTAGTTTGGAAAAACCGTTTGGAAAATAAAAGAAATCTTATCAAATATTTAAAATAAAGTGCAATATATAAATTATCGTTTCTAATATAAAATACATTAATACTTTTATTGTTATATAATTCGTAATACACAAGAAGTTTTGAAACAGTCGATTAATTTTGTAATATCGAAAAATTAGTCCAATATTAACCCATTCACGCCGGCGTGCATCACCGGTGGGTCACGCTTGACTGCCGCATCGGTCGGCGTGCATCACCGGTGGGTCACGCTTGACTGCCGCATCGGTCGGCGTGCATCACCGGTGGGTCACGCTTGGCTGCCGCATCGGGCGGCGTGCATCACCGGTGGGTCACACTCCACTGTTCCATAGAAGGGTGTACTACAGGTGGGTCACACTCGACTATGCCATAGACGGCGTGCACTACAGGTGGGTCACACTTGAATATTCGAAAATTCAGTAGTAAAAACAATTCAATATTATAAATCTTATACATTCACGACGGGAAACGAGAATTCTCGTTTTCATTCAAAAGATATCATTAAATAAGGGCGTGGCTTCTACCTTACAGAAAATGCATTTATATGATGTTGTCCATATTTCTTTAGATTTAAGACATTTTATATTAAATTCGTACATATGCAGTCAATAAAATCATGTCTCTAATGCATTTGCTTACTCCTTACGAACTTTCAGACATTCACAATCAACTCTGCTTGTTATATTTGAGTTCAATGTAATAAATATGAGGTATGCGTGTCATTACATACAGTGTCTGAATAAGCGAAAGTACCGCGCCTCCAGATGAAGGAAAAGATGAATTCAAGAGCCGCCTCACAGCGAGAAACATGAATATAGGCGCCGGCGTGAACGTGTTAAAGCCTCTACTTATTTAATCATTAAAGAGAAAATGGATTTATAGTATCTTAATATGTTTAGTTAATTCATCATATACACCAAGAATGAATTAAAATGAATGGATACCAAAAGCTAACAACAACAACACAGTGTAAACATTTATTATTCATTAAACTCACACATAACATACGATTTAATTTTTGACTATCATTCTTATGATTATACTTAAATTAAATTTACTTTTCGTACTTTCGGATTACCCTATCAAACATTTTGAGCCTTTTTCTTATTTTTATTTTTCCTTATATTTTAGTACATTTATGTTCTATGGCTAGACTTATTTTCATGGCTTCTCTATGATGTGATATACGCTTACGCATTTACAGGGACAGGCGAAGCACTGCTACTGGTTATTCCATGAACTTTTTACCTGTTCATCTGTTGAAAAAAGATAAATCTTTTTTTTTTTTTTTTTTTTTTTTTTTTTTTTTTTTTTTTTTTTTAAGTGTTAGAAAATATTCGATATTCATTAAAGGCAAACAAATATACATATCTTCTGCATCTTTTTTAATTAGAAGAAACAATACGGAGAAAAAGTATTGTTGCAGTTCTATGGTTGATTTTAGAAAACATCAACATATAAAAAAAATAAGAAATCTTTAAAAATTTAGATTAAAAATAGGGAATAAAATTAATTTTCTCTAACAGAATAAAATTAATTTTCTCTAACAATTATGTAGCAATTGCAGTAAAAGTGAAACAACAGAAGTGAAATTTAATTTATGCTGCAGAAATATCGTTAAAATTAAAATAACATAAGAAAACTTTAATTTATTAATGTTTTTTTAAAAGAGAAAACTGTTTGCGCTTCTTTTAAAAATATAAGCATAACTTATATGAAGATTTTCTAAAATATATTTTGTTTCAATCAGGCGTATTTTAGTATATATATAAATAAATGAGTTCTGATATATTTATTTAATTTTAAATGCGGGAAAAATCAAATACATTATTTTTAAATGTATATAAATGCCAAATTATGTGTATACCTTAGGGAAACATAATATGTTTCCTTATTTGTTTAATGTTATTTTCTAATATTCTATGTCTAAACTAGGATTCAATTTTTCAGTTAATAAAAACATGTTGCATATTTTTAGTTTTTTGTTGTTTTAATAGATACTTTACAGTTAAATTATATATTTTTATATCTTTAAGACTGTATTATAATCGAGCTTCTTTGGCACATCACACTATAAATCTAACACTAATTATATATTATTTCTTCTTGTATGGTCGTTACATTAAACATGGGTTTTTTATAGAAAAAAAGCAGCATTTAATGAAACAAAAAACTTTATTCAAATTATTTTTTAAACTCACCTTAAACATTAGATTATATCTTGATTTCTAAAATAAGATTCTTTTTTTTTTTTTTTTTTTTTTTTTTTCAGTTCATGAGAACATGCTTCATATTTTTAGTTTATTATTCACTTTTATACGCGATAAATTGCTTTTAAAAGAGTTATTTTTAAAGTTCTTTCAATTAAAAGGTAATGTTATATATATATATATATATATATATATTGAAACTATTCTTCATTATGTCTTTACCGTTTATCGATGAAAATGGCAAAAACATTTTTCCCATAAAACTATTTTCTTTATTCCCGGGAAAACAAATAACACCTTTAGGTGTCAGAAAACCTAATTTATGTTTCTAATATCTAGCTAACATAAAGATATTATCCTCTAATGTACTGCGGAATATTAAGAGTTCTTTGTTTTTTCTATAAGCAACAACCACCTTATATGCATTATGTATCTACGATTTCACTAATTTAGGACATACTTCTAAGGAAAAATAACTAGCACAAAGAAAGCTTCGAGAGATTTGTAACTCTTATCTGTAATTTGTAGAAAACTAAGTAGATATAACTAAATGCAATTTTTCTCTATTTAGAAAACATACTGGCATGCGCAAATCTTAAAACGATAATTGTGTCATTGTTCTTTTTCTTCTGCATTCACGTTTTTTTTTCTCTATAGAATAAGTCACCCAGATTATTTCTTACAATTGAAGAAACTTTTTCTATCCCTATATATTTTTTTCTCAAAACACATGTTTATAATATTAAAAATAAATTATTTGTTAATGTTTAAACAATATTATCTGATCATTTAAGAAAAGTAATTTATTGACAGCGATAAATGAAACTTTTAAGACCTTGCTATCCATTTATAAACGCATTTTAAAAATTTGGCTATAATATATGGAGTTTCATTTGTGCAACATTAAATATAGTTTACAGTCATATAAACGTGCAACGTAGAAATACTAGATTCTTATAGGGCTAAATACTTTTAAAATAAATAAACAAAATCTGGAAATTGCAATTCATAGATAGTTATGCATGTGTACAAGGTTTGACTATTAATTCCAGTGATTGTAGCAAAAGTTTTTGGAATAGAAAGCAGGTTGGTCTGTTAACGATTTGAATCCTCATGTCTTTTCGCAGAATATAAGCGCTGCGCGTGATTCTCTTTTAGGTAGCTTTCATTACAAAAAGCTACCTATTGCAGCCATTCGGAGGAAAGCGATTTCAAAAAATTTTGGTATATTTTCATCGATCATGACCCCCAGACCCCGAAACCACCCTCCGTTCAAAATTGATATACATATATATATATATATATATATATATATATATATATATATATATATATATATATATATATATATATATATATATATATATCCATATATATATATATATATCCATATATATATATATCTGACCTATGTCACACTGTAACTGTCGTAATTATGAACCGATTTCGATGTAATTTGGTATGTACATAGTACATACAAATGTCTCGACCGAGTTCGTTGGCCAGCTTCATCCACCGTTTTGTTTCAAAATGGCGGCCATTTAATTTTTTTAAAAAGAATTAAAATTTGAAATGTGGTACCAAAAAATTAAAAATGGAAAAATATTATCTTCTTATGTATTTGAACATAATACAAAGATTCCGGAGTAGTTTTTGTTTCGTCTATATCTTAAAAAATGGCTGAGTTATAGCATTTTGAATTTCTAGCGTGGCTGACATTTTGAAACGTCCTGAAATTTGTCATGCGATACAAGGCGCATTTATGAATCGATTTTGATGTAATTCGGTGTGTACATAGTGCATACCAATGTCTCGACCGAGTTCGTTGGCCAGCTTCATCCGCCATTTTGTTTCAAAATGGAGGCCATTTAAAATTTTTAAAAAAATTTAAAATTTGAGATGTCGTACCAAAAAATTTAAAATGGAAAAATATTTTCTTCTTATGTATTTGACCTTTATACAAAGATTTCGGAGCAGTTTTTGTTTCGTCTATGTCTTAAAAAATGGCTGAGTTGCAGCATTTTGAATTTCTAGCGTGGCTGACATTTGGAAACGTCCTGAATTTTGTCACGCGATAAAGGCGTATTTATGAACCGATTTGGATGTAACTTCGTTTATACATAGTACATACTAATGTCTCGACCGAGTTCGTTGGCCAGCTTCATCCGCCATCTTTTTTCAAAATGGCGGCCATTTAAAAAATATTAAAAAATTAAAAAATTAAAATGAGATACCAAAAAATTGGAAAATGAAAAAGATTTTTTTTGTATGTGTTTGACCTTAATACAAATATTCCGGAACAGTTTTTGTTTCGTCTACATCTAAAAAAATGGCTGGGTAATAGCATTTTGAATTTCTACTTTGGCTGACATTTTAAAACGACCTGATTTTTGTCACGCGATAACAGGCGTATTTATGAACCGATTTGGATGTAACTTGGTCTGTACATAGTACATACCAATGTCTCGACCGAGTTCGTTGGCCAGCTTCATTCGCCATCTTGTTTCAAAAGGGTTGCCATTTTTAAAAAAATTAAATTTAAAATTTAAAATGAGGTATTAAAAAATTGGAAAATGAAAAAGATTTTTTTTTATGTGTTTGGCCTTGATACAAAGATTTCGGAGCAATTTTTGTTTCTGAAAATTTGTTCTTTTGTTTATATCTTAAAAAATGGTTGAATTACAGCACTTTGAATTTCTAGCATGGCTAACATTTTGAAACGATCTTGTATTTGTCACGCGATGACACACGTATTCGCCTATTTCGATGTAAGAAGGCATGTGGATAGTATACATCAATACCTCGACCAAGTTCGCTGGCCAGATTCATCAGCCATCTTGTTTCAAAATGGCGGCCATTAAATTAAGAAAAATATATATATTTAAAGTCAGGTGCAAAAAAATTAGAAATTGAAAAAGGTTTCTTTCTTAAGTATTTGACCTTGATATAAGAATTCAGGAGCATTTTTTGTTTGTCTTTACCTTAAAAAATGGCTCAGATATAGCAGTTTCAATTTCTATTGTGGGTGACATTTTGAAAAATCTGATTTTTTGCATGCGAGAGCACTCGTATATATCAACCGATTCCGATGTGAGTGAGCATGTGCACAGCAATTACTAAGGTCTCGAGCAAGTTCACTGGTTAGCCTCATCCACCATGTTGTCTTAAAATGGCAGGCACTTTAAGAAATCGCCGAATTTGGCAGCCAAATATAAGTTACTTTAAATAAAAGCAGCTTGGATAAAGCTGACTAATTTCGCGAAATTCTCATTCACAATGATTTAGTATTGGTAAAAATTAGTATTGAATCTCGTATATTCGGTTTCCACTAAATTGAGCTTCGTGTGTTTGAATAATACAAGTTAGCTTTTTTTAAAATAAGGAATATGAAAGCTACCTCTTCCTCCCGGCACTGGCCGGAAGGACTTTTTTCGATTTGTGCTGAATAATGCAATCGAACCTTCAATGTCAAGGCATTGTTGCTGAAATGAAAATAATACAGCACAAAACAAACATTAAATTTTATTTTAATTTGTAAAAATACAAGTGAAACGTGTAAAATGTTGCCGGAAGTGTACGGTGTGGCCACATTATAACGTTCTACCATTTTTTAATGGTTTCGACGCTTTTGTGAAAGCGTAAAATATTATCTGAACACTGGACGTCCGATATCACTACGCACACCTCAAACGTTTGAGAAAGTCCGCGACCATATCATGTCTGATCGCAGACCGACTATTTGACTACTCGCCGATGAATTTGATATTGATAAGGAGGTGGTTCAGAACATATTGATTCAAAATCTAGGGAAACTTAAGTTTTGCGCATCCTTCTTTCCTTACTGTTAATCAGAGGAGAAAATCAAATAAGAATGGAAAGTTTGTGTGAAAGAATATATAGTGTTTCCTAATGTGAAAACATCACTAAAGAGAGCAATATTTCTAAATATTTTTAACATGAAGGAAACCCTGAAGTCTGAAATTAAGGCGATTCGATAAGATGACTTGAAGTTGATTCAAACAATTGTACAGCCGCCAACAAAAGTGTTTACGTCAGACGGAACATACTTCGAAACATATTAAACAGCTATGTACTGTGGATTCGTATTTCAGAAGTTACACAGGCCTCCAAAAGTATACGAACAGTGGCCAGACGCTTTCGATTGGACACGTTTTATGAAATACTTACCAAAATGCTTGCCAAATTTTACCTGAACTTCAAGAGTGTGAAGAACATGTTTGACTTCATATTCTTTTTCAGTGCAGGTTTAGTGATAGGAACAATCTGGGGGCTAAAATAATTTTAGTGATAAAATGATGTCTGCGAACACCCATGTAACATAAAATGGTTAAAATTGTCTGTGACTGTTGATAATAATTATGTGTGGCATGTTTAATGGTTGTATGTATTTGTGTTAGCATAACATGAACATTCGTGAAAATGTTAGCGTTTCTTGTAAACATTCAAATGCTTTTTGTTTATAGGATAGAGAGTTTTCAACCAAACTTAACACCACATTCGTAAACTTGAAAACCACACTAGAAACAGTATACGGTATCTGAGGCATGCATATATTGAATATTTGACGATATATAGGCATTTGTATGAAATATGTTTAACTACGCATACGAGAAAGATTCCAAAATTTTAATTACAGAATTTGGTAGTCAGCTATTTAGGGCAATTTATATAAAATGTACAGTAAAATATCGCAAAAAATCAGAGAGATAATGCCGTTATAGTGAGTTGCTTTGAGAAAGTAGCTTTATTATAATGGATTTTTCAAAAATTTTCAACAAGCCAACCCTATCTTTTTGAGTTTTCACATTATTATACTGAACTTTTTATATCGGAGTATAAGTGGATCAAATTTCATTTGTTATAAAGAACGTACCTTCTAATTCTTCAGTAACATATATTACTAATCTACCATAGAAAAACAGTGTTGGAAAAATTATCAAGGTCATGTTTTCCTGAAATAATTTATAAACAAAAGAACGTTAATATAAAAAAATAAAATTTGGTATTTAATGAGAAATAATTTACTCATTATATTAAATAAAGACTAACATCATTAAATGCAGAAGTTTTACATTTTTTGTGTTAAATTACAATTAGACGACAAATCACCACAGTGTTATATTTTCGTTTGATTATTTTGAAATAGTTTACTCAATTTATTTTAATCATCTAGATTAATTCATTAATTAATTAAATATATCTTCAGTCAAAACAACCAGTTAGAACGAAATAAGAAGATATATTTTTATGCTATTTCACTTCATGAAACAAAAATATGGATATCTGTCAGTAGCAGACTTATCTTCCCTATGTAAATCATCATTATACTTTATAAATGTTATTTAAATTTAAAAATAATAAACAAATATCTATTTCAATTTTCTCTAAATTTTTAATATTGTTTGACTTTTTTTAAACGTAAGGAATCTCTACTGACTGAAAAACTGAAAGACTGAAGTGACTGAAAAAATTATAATTTTTACACTACTACCTTAACAATACGTTAGTTATTTGCGTTATGTATCCGAAATTACAATTTATTTTATAAGTAAGAAATAAAATTTTATATTGAAATATACATCTTTTATTTCAAATACCTATAGTACTAATGTAAATATACTAAATATAGTTCTTTTTAGATAGCTAACACTAGCATATGATTTCTTTTCTAAATTTTCATGATATATAGTTAAAAGAGTTTGCTTTGTAGAAGTTTTTCTTTAATGGATTAATAGTTGTAGTCATGAGTATCTTGCGCTTTAGGGATTACTTGGTATCACATGAATTATTGAACAGCATTATTCATTTTAAGGAAAATATTTTTGTATAAGGACTCTACAATTTTTTTCCTAGTTTAAAAGTTAATATAAAGATTATTTACTTTACGTAAATATAGAATTCAAAAATAAATTTTAACAAATATATAATTTTTCTCTAAACTGCTTTGCATTAAATAAAATATTGAAATTAAATTTATGTGAACAGCATTTGCTGTGAAGTTAAAGAAACTATTATCTTAAAACACTTTGAAAGGCATTTTTAATTTTTTGTGGTTTTATCTAAACAGCAAACTTTTATTTATTATAAATGTGTGCTTTTAAAATTAAAAACTAGCTGTGGTATAATTGTAAGAGTTAAGAATGCTTTGTTAAATTTGTATAACGGTTATTTATTTACAGGAGAGAAAAGGAAAGATGAGGCTAAAAATAAATTAATTAAGAAGTAGTATATAATACTAAAGAAACCAGCGAAACATTTTAAGCAGCATACATGTCTTTGTTCTTAATCGTGGAATTTATGGTAAAAATAATAATTCATGATTAACTAAATATCAGTAAGAATAATCTTTTGTGCATAATTACTGAAGCCCTTAATGTTTGACTAGATAAGAAGTATACCATATGTAAAATTAAACAAAATATTTGGAACAAATAGAACATGAATCCAAAAACTGAACGAATAAAAAAATTGTGTCATTGATATTTCATTTAATCAAAACTTCAGGAATTTCTTTCGTTATCCATGCCCAAATGATAAACAGCCAAATATTAATCCAATCATCTTTATTGACATTCGAAACACATTTTATGTAGTTTGAAAATACGAGTATTGTTTTCATGTTTAAAATAAATGAAGCTATTTTGCAGTACATTAAAAAAAAAAACATTGTTAATATAGGGTGAATCAAAAGTCCTGCTCTGATTATAAATATCTACTGTGCTCAAATTATTATAATTAGACATATGTTTGTTTATATACGTTGAAGGTAAGTACTGTTATACATTTTTTTTTTTTCAGACCTCAGTAAATTTCAACGTGTGCTCCCTTGCCACATTGGTAGCATGGGGGATGTCTAAGTTCAGTCTGGGGCATTCTAGTTCCCGCCAAGTATTCTTTAATATGTATTCTGTTACAGTATACACAGCATCTTGCATCCCAGTCTTCAGTTCTTCGGCGTCAGGAATTGGTGTGACAAAAAATATGCCCTTTATAAAACCCCTAAAGAAATAATCCAGAGGATTAATATCTGGAGAGCGCAGAGACCAGGTTGTTAGTCCAATCTCTTCCAATCCACCTATTCGGAAATTTTTCATTTTTTTGCACAAAAAAAAAAAAAAAAATACAAAAACTGACCTATCCAATGATACAGCAAGTTACATTATTATTCAAACGGTTAATTTGTAATAAATTATTATGATCAGGGCATGACTTTTGCCACACTCTGTAGATCCTATTTTAAGTAGTATATTTACAGTTTTAGTTTTTCATTTTATTCGAATTTTATAAAAAGGATATATCGTTTCAGTTAATTAACCAGGTATACTATGAAAAATGTCGTGGTTAAAATGAAAAATCACGTGATATTTCCGAAACCATACATGTATTCACTTAGTAAATGAATTACCAAGAAACTTCTGTCACTTTTTTATCTTCATACTTCCATAAAAGTATGGAAATGTTTTCGCCGTTCAATTTTTCTACGCGTAGCTATGTTGGAGTTTCTTTTAAATAGTCTCTTTTTGATTTATTTAGGTAGTATATTTGTTAGGTAGTATATTAGTAAATTTCAACGTGTGCTCCCTTGCCACATTGGTAGCATGGGGGATGTAAAAGCGGCATTCTAGTCCCCGCCAAGTGTTCTTTAATATGTATTCTGTTACAGTATACACAGCATCTTGCATCCTAGCCTTCAGTACTTCGGCGTCAGGAATTGGTGTGACAAAGACTATGCCCTCGATATAGCCCCCAAAGAAAAAATCCAGAGGATTAATATCTTGAGAGCGCAGAGGCCAGGGTGTTGGTCCAATCTCCTCCAATCCACCGATTCGGAAATTTTTCATTTTTTTGCACAAAAACTACTTAAACTGACCCATACAAAGACACAACAAGTTACATTATCATTCAAACGTTTAATTTGTAATGAATTATTATAATCAGGGCAAGACTTTTGTCTCCCCCCCCCCCCCCGTAGATCGTATTTTAAGTAGAACATTTACAGTTTTCTGTTTTATTTTTTTTTTCATTCTATTCGAATTTTATAAAACTCATATATCGTTTCAATTATTTAACTAGGTATACCGTGAAAAATATCGTGGTCAAAATTAAAAATCACGTTATATTCCCGAAACCATACATGCATTCACTTATTAAATGAATGACCTAGAAACGTTTGTCACTTTTTCATCTTCCTTCGTCCATAAAAGTACGGTAATTTTACCGCCATTCAATTTTTCTACGCGTAGCTATGTTGGAGTTTCTTTTAAATAGTCTACATTTTTCTACTTTGAAACTATGATGTAGTTAACTTTTTGATCTTTTAATAACACACTTCTGTAAGACAGAATAATTACGAGTAAGCTGTGTACGCAAACTATTTATTACTCCTTTTCATAATTTCTATCATTTACGAGTAGTTCTATATTTCTGCTAACTACAAATTGTATAATATTAATTACCTGAAGTGAAAAAACTGTGTATTGCCAAAAAATTAATTATATAATATGTTATGGAATGGTTTATATACGACAGTAAAAAAGGAAATTTATAATCGAGTTTTATTCTCCAAGGATTCTGATCTTTAAGAGAAATTTAATAAAATTCCTGGTTTTCCTAATGTTAAAATAATAGGGCGTGCAATATACATGTTGGATACTTTTTTTTTTCATTTTAACTATCAAATGAAAGGGTGCGGCTTACTAAATACGCTATAATATCATTGCATCATTTTGAAGTTATACGACGAACTTTTTATTTCAAATGATAAATGAGAATCTTATTTGTGCTATAATATTTACATTCGAATAACGAATCGGGATAGAATATTTTGAATAAAACAATGTGCGCAATGAACTCCGTGAAAGTGATAAACTTTCTTAAACATAAAGCGTAATGAATTTTTATTATTAAAATGCGTGTATTTCTTAATATAGTACGCTGTAAAAAAATAATGCCAGTTTCCTGGTAGGAACTGGAAAAATATTTGCCCTTACAGTACCGGAATAATTTTCAACCCAGCTCGGAATAAAATCCATAAAATACCATTTTACTGACTATTTCCTTATTTTTACGGATTTTATTCCGAGCTGTGTCAGAAATTATTCCGGTACGATAAGGTAAAATATTTTTCCGATTTCTACCGGAAAACTGGCAGCTTTTTTTTTTTTCAAAATAAGCGTTTTAATTTTCTATCTAAATGCCGTATAAAATATCGTAATATACAAATATTATTCGAAGTGTAGGGATGACCTGTGCAAGTTGACAACAGGGATAAGTATGCGCAAAACTAGTAATTCGCCTGTTTGTGGGTAGATGTCGAAACCAATAACGAACTACATTTCTTATTGCATTCTACCGTCCACATTGTAGTTTTGCAGCATTACCCACGTGCAGTGGATATTTATTACGATTTTTTCTTTTTTTTTTTTTATCATTGATATTTAATTTTTCGTTGTTTCATAATTATTATATTTTCTAATACTTATCGTAATAATTGCACTTAAATTATGTAGTTAATCATAGTGTATGATTATTTCTACCTACTCCATATGTGATTTACCTTGATTGTTAATGTTTAAAATGTTACGTCTCCCATTTTGTGAAAAAAATATTATGGGGCTAGTACGCGCTTTGAACACGGGGAAAGTTGTCTTGGTGACCAATTTAACCCGGTTAAATGTTTTGTAATATTTTCTGCTATTATTTCTCATTCGGTAAAATAATTATTTTTTTACAGAAACGTAATTACCATAGAAAAACAGAATAGGCTGAAAAACCGACGAAAGTTCCAAGACATGCTGTGGATGCCACATTAATTAACGTACGATCTATTAGGCAAACTGATAAAGAGTTTAATATTCATCTCAGAAACCTGATACGATATTCCCAAATTATAAAGAATGAAGTTCAACTGAGTGACGGTGTTCACAACAAATCTATGACAACCAAGAAGGTTGATGTTCAAAAGAGTCAGTATAATATTTTTCGGTTTATCTCCAGCAATCACTGTTAGAGCATTGAAAAAATACACAGTCAAGAAAGAAATTAAGGAAAAATAGACGTAAGAAAAAAGGGGCCAGAAGAATATTGAGAGATTCTCCAACTCTAAATCCATTGAAAGAGAAAAAGGCAACAGTAAAAGTTAGCCAAAGGTAATGAGATAATAAAGAAAACATTGTTTCCACTTAAAAACAACAACAACAACAACAAAAAAACCACTTGTATCTAAAGTACAGTACGGATCTTAAAAATAGCTCAGATGACGAGAAATCGTATTGTCTGGTGAATGCTGGTATCTTGATAAACAGTAAATACAATGAAAAGTGGCTGCAATGCACTCTTTGGGCACATGAGGCATGTTCAAACGGGGACACTCAATTTTATAGTTGTGATAACTGTAACTCTGGTGATGATATCGAGTAGGATAAAAAATATTTAATGTTAATGTTTTGGTCATTATTTTTATGTCTGTCTAATTTAGGATTTAGATTGTGTGTGGATTATTCCGTTGTTTAAACTTGTTTGTAATAATAACATCGATTACTCTTCACTGCGTGTCTTATTTGAGTTTCAATTAATTTTTTTTTTTCTAAAAAGGCGAACCAACTTACCCCTTAAGTATAGGCAACTTGTTCCGCGACGTGGTAGATTAGCACACATTATTTCTGTTACTTCAGGTTTCAGCTAAACATAAACTACAAAGGCTACATACTCAGAACTTTGTGTTCTTTAAAAGTACAGTTAAAATTTGTTAAAACACGTAACAACAAATTTATTTAAATCAATAACTAAAAACTACGCCTACTATCCCTGTCCCCCCTACACTGATTTAATCTTAATTTTAAATTTTACGCTTTATGTATTTTTTGTCATTCATATATTTTATCATTTTGTAAAACATTTTGTAAAATTTTGCAGGAGAAATGTAATGATAACACAATAAAAACTAGGTGGGATGACAAATACCCTAGTGTTTTAAGATTTTTTTTAAACATAATTTATTGAGATTTAAATGCAAATTATGTGTGATTTTTTAGTAATTCCTCAATATTTCAATGACTTATGCATTCTGCGCCAAATAGGAAATACAATAAATATATCGCAAATTAAAAATTCATTTTTGAACATTTAAATTATGTTCAATTAATAGTAATACTATAATAATAATACGATATGTTTCGAAATATAGTTAAACATTTTCCACAAAAAGTTAAGTAAATTCTTTTTTTTTCTTCTTTATTATATTTTGTTTAATTTGCTCTACACGTAAAATACATTAAATATGCAAGGAAGTAAAATAATCTAGAAAACTAATCTTACGGAGTTGCAAGGTAAAAGTAATGATTGCTTCATTCTAAGAAAATTGAATTTGCACAAAACATTTCATAGATAAAGGTAAATTTTTCTATGTAAAAATGTGAGATTTTGTCAAGCATTACTTGTTATTCCAGTTCTATACATAGTTAAGTTTATACAAGGGGGAATAATACATAAGATTAACAATTTCATTTCATAATTGAAATTTGCTTGAAAAAAACTCAACTAGACTTTAAACATACACAAACATATACATTTCTTTTTCAAACGAATTCAAAATACAGCTTATTAATGTAAGTTTTGTAAATGAAAAAGAATACTGCAATAACATTTAATAAATAATTCTGTTGATAACATTTCTTCTTGAAACTAAATGCATTTCCTTATTCCTAAAAGGAACATTTCATAGTTATTGTTACCTTTCTATAAGTGTGCAGCCATGTACGCTGTACTGACAAGAAACAATATTTGAACATGTAAATACAGTTTTTGTACTTAATGTTTTGTTTAATTTGCTTTATTCGAAAAACCATTAAATATAAAGGAAATTCAGTAATCTAAAAAACATAAATTATCGAGTTTTCCTTTTAAATATGAGGATGCCTTCTTTCTAAGAAAGTACAAAACATTGCCAAATAAGGGTGAAATTAATGGAGTTATAAATAAAGATGAGGAAACATATAGTGTACTGTCTACCAGTTGGGAGTGAAGTAACTAAGGAGGTTGTCAAAAGATGGAGGCTGCTTTTTTTAATCGAATGAACAGTTTCTGAATACCGCCGGCTAAACTTCTCACCAATAAATTTGAATAGAAAATTTCGCCTTAGTGAAGTGCCTTATTCGCGGAAATAGTTTTTCACAGATGATTTAAAAAATTGTATTTGATTTTACTGGTGTCAGTATGCCCAGTGATTGTAATATTTATCACTGACACTGACAGTCTAGATTGCCAGAATATTGCAGAAATGCAGGATCTCAGTACCGCGAAAATAAACTTTCACCAGTAAAAATGAATATCTGTTTCCGACATTATTTATGACTGAAATGCTGTATTAATAAGTCGTCTAAATAGGAAGAAAATTTCTTTTTAAATTTACTAAGGGAAGTTTAACCCAACAGTAATCAAACCCTGCGAAAGGTGTTACAGTTGAATATTCACTATTTTAAGAATATGTCAATTCCGCTTTATTAACAGTTCCATGGAGAAATTTTATATGGGAAACTGTGAGATTTTGCAAAGCATATTCATGTAGTTCCAGTTATATACATAATAAGTTGATATAAGAGAAAACAGTTACAATAGATTAAGATTTTTTTTCTAGATTTTCCACACTGTAAAATATATCCGACCAGTTTTCCTGTAGGAATCGGAAAAATAGTTGCCCTTATCGTACCGGAAAATTTTCCGATCCAGCTTGGAATAAAATACGTAAAAAAAAAGGAAATAGTCAATAAAACGATATTTTACGGGTTTTATTCCGATTTTACGGATTTTATTCCGAGCTGGGTCGGAAATTTTTCCGCTACGATAAGGGCAACTATTATTCCGATTCCTACAGGAAAACTGTCTTTTTTTTACAGTGTAGGTGATTATTTTTGAGAAAAAATGCAGCACAACAGTAATCATAGATAAACATATGCATATCTTTTCTAGCGAATTTAAAATGCAGCTGAGGATTGTAAGATTTGCAGGGGTCGTACCGGTTGTGAAATTTCTAGAAAATGAAATTCTTTGGTACCAGTATTTTATTATGAAATATCTTTTCTTAAATAAAGACTGAGATTAGGCATGTTTAACCTAGATGTATTATTCTATTAAAAAATACTGGTATTTGCCCTGAAAAAGTCCCTGAAATGTACGAGCTCGGTTTTGTAAATATATTAAAAAGAATACTATAATAAGGTATATTAAATAAATCTACTGATAACATTTCTTCAATAAATGCATTTCCTCATTCCTAAAAGGAACAATCCATAGCTAACGTTCTACATGTTTGTATACATGTAAGATTTACTGACAAAAAATAAATTAAGTCATTTCAATATCTTCTTCTTCATATTGATTTGTTTAATTTGCTTTGTTTGAAAATTCAAGAAATATAAAAGAAAATCCAATAATGTAGAAAACATAATCTTACGAATTTGCATTTTGCATATGAAGATTTCTTCTTGCTTAGAAAATTGAATTTTCCCAAAACAGTACCAAATAAGGGGGAATTTTTATATGCAAAATTGTGATATTTTCGCAAGCATATTCATCTAATTCAAATTCTCTAAGTATTATGCGAGAGAAAATTTACATAAGATTACAAATGTCAAAATTAATATTATAACTGAAACAGAAAATTGGAAAAAAAAATGCAAACATTTACCTGAAGAAATACATAATACAGCTAATGACTGTAATGTTTATTTATACATAAATAAATAAATAAATAAATAAATAAATATACAAACATATATATGCACGCAACTCTCGTTATCTTTCTATGAGTATGCGGAGGTATGCATGCTGCAAAGGCAGGGAAAAAATAATATTTCTGTTCATTTTTACGATGGTATCAAAAGTCCCCTAAAAATTAGCAGAAAATGCAGAGTATATTACTGAATAGAATGTATATACGAATATGTAAGTATATTTTTGAAAATAAACTCGATATAAATGTCATATTTTGTACTCTGACCATTGTTTAATAGCACGCTTCTAATTGGTCCATTTCCATAAAACATTTTGTTTCACGTAAATTGTACTCTCTAAATACGAAGAGCGACTGGCATTTAGACAGACTTTTCAGAAGAAGCCATTATTTCCTGCATTTAAAATGTTTTTCAAACCAACTTTAGTGAATAAATATAGGTGAAGAAGAGTAACAAAATCCATAATATACCAAAAACGTATTTTTACATATATTTCATTGTAATAAATGTTACGATACATTAATTTTTAATGTTTCGTTGCATCACAAACTATATTTTACCTAAGCAATCAATATGTTTGTGAGAATAATTTTTCTTTTTCTTAATTCAAAGAACATTTGATATATAAAGAATTTCCATACACAATGAAAAAATATCGGATTTTTTTTTTTTTTTTTTTTTAATCAGGCATATCTAAACTTATTTTTTTTATTATTTTTATTTTTATTTTATTTTATTATTTTTTTTTAATCAGGCATATCTAAACTTTCAGACAAATTGTAGCAGAGATAAAAAACAATTTATAAAGTAACACGACGTTATTGCCAAATAGTTTACAGTAGAAATCGCCATATTTGATAATATTAACGTATATTAGCATAAAAGATCAGCTGAATATTTCTTTTCAAATTATTATTTTATTTTCCTTTTGAAAATGTCACTGTTAAAGTGACACTGTGAAATTATTTTTCTCGTTACATACAGGAAAACCCATAAATATAGGAAAATAAAATTAAGATTGAAAAGTACTATATTACGGTCTGGAAATCTTCCAATATGATTTCTTTTAATTCCCTTTTTTTATGAGAAAAATTTACTACTTTAATTTAAATGGTATCAGGCGAAGGATTCAAAAACAGAATGTTTTATAAGAGAAACTTTTTCGTATCTTTAGAAGTTTTTTTTTAGAAAATAAAATAAATAATTATCATTTTCAATGAAAAATAAATTACCCTTTGTACACTGTGAAAAAAAAAAAAAAAAAAAAAAAAAAAACGACCTGTTTTCCTGTAGGAATCATAAAAATAGTTG
Source organism: Maratus speciosus (assembly GCA_963932465.1). NCBI lineage: Eukaryota > Metazoa > Arthropoda > Arachnida > Araneae > Salticidae > Maratus > Maratus speciosus. The sequence goes on along the minus strand of OZ010786.1, from coordinate 534,552,739 downwards.
TCCTTATAGTCCCGGAAAATTTTCCGATCCAGCTCAGATTTAAAATCCGTAAAATACCGTTTTACTGACTATTTCCTTTTTTTTACGTATTTTATTCCGACCCGGGTCGGAAAAGTTTCCGGTAAGATAAGGGCAACTATTTTTCCAATTCCTACAGGAAAAATGGTCGGATTTTTTTTTTACAGTGTACATAATTATATTTTCTACAATGTTCAGTCTTTTTTTACATAAATTCTGATGTATGTCATGATTTTAAATCTTCTAAACGGTTAAAAATATTCCAGTTATATATATATATATATATGTTATTTGAAAAAGTTTTTTATTTTTTTTTCAGTTCATTGCGTACCTGTTATATATTTATTATATATACCTAAAATATATTTATTATATAAAAATATAATAATATATATGTATATTTATATGTATATATATATATATATATATATGTATAATAATAATGTATATTTTTAAATACACATAAACTGCACATTTGTTCACGCGGGCTCCACTCAAGAAATTTAGGTTAATACTAATACCAGGATGCTAATTTATGGAAAAAATAGATTAAATGAAATGAATTATATTTTTCTGTACGTCATTGCTTAAATTTTGTCTTATATTATCCGGATTTCTGATAGTAAACAAATTCTCATTTAATTTTTTTTAGAAAACTGCAAAAATGATATTTATTTGATGCGTTTTAGACCGGCGTATCATGCTTAAAAATATGTCATAACCTGTACGTCAAACGTGGCAAATGAGGTGCGTTTGTACAGTAACAAGTTTAATAAATATTCAGATCTTGATGCAATAGCTGTTGAACTCTTATTCAAAAATGCATGAATACAAAATTTATTTCGATTATATATATTAAATTCAGTAATACGGAAATAATATGACTCCATTTTAATTATGACGCAATCACCATGGCAACCTAGAACCATTACCTATCATGGGATATCATTGGGTTAATTACATATGATATGGTTTATTAGAATGAAGAAAACTTTTATTATATCCCTTTAAGTTTCGATTTGGTTTTCATAAAATTTGAAATGACTCGAGAAAATTCTTGTACGATTATATATATTAAATTTCGCACCATTCGGTTGAATAGTTCTTGTGGTTTTATATGCGGACAGATGGACAGGCAGACGGAAATAACAGGTGACGACAAGTGCTACGTATTTTCATAATTACGTAACGACTATAGGTGTTACGCATTTATATAATTACGAACGCATGTAATAAAAAATAATTAAACCTATCCTCTAAATTAATTACATCCAAAAATAAATATGTTCGCAACATTTGTTTCATTTTATATAAATAATAATGTATGCACAGTATGTCATTATGCAACTATTTTGCAGCAAAATAAATATTGAAACTGGTCATAAAATAAAAGCACAAGTTTGCTGATTTAATCACAAAAAATGGAATATGCTTTCTTAATCTAAATATTTTCAGTGAATTCTTCAAATTATTTCAGATTAAATCAAAATGTAGAAAACGTGAATCAAACGAAAATGTTATTCTACGATGAAGAATGAAACTATGTAATCTCAAGGAATAATTTTTCAAAAAGACATTAATTTTTCTGCCGCATGTTTTCCTTTATAATCCTCCGTAAAAATGTATTATTTTATTACGTGCTTTCTTTCACTCTACTTGTTTTTTCTGCATAAAGATGAAATATTGTAATTGATATTTCAGTGTAATGATGTTCAGTGTAATGTATGTACTCAGGCGTGTTTCCGTCGACGATATGGAATTTTAATAAATATATGAGAACTTAAATATAAATGAATAATTTAATTGTGATGCACTTTATCAGTAAACCAGCATCAGAAGATAAATCGCCAAACATTTTTGGGTATCTAATTGTTTAAGAGATTTAAAGAAAAAATGAATTAATTATGCACAAAATTATTTTCGGAAAAAAAAGCCAATCAGCTATGAAATTGAAACAGTGGCATATTTTAAACACTAAATAGCGGAAAAATAGTATTGTGATATATACATTTTTTTAATTTAATAATTTAGTATTAATATAGTTAAGCTATATACTAAACCTTGAGAAAACATTTAATAAATTCTGTACAGATAATTTAAATAATGTATTTCTTCCCTGTTACACATATCTTAAACAAAACCTGGCGAAAGTTGTAACATAATAATGTTACTCGTACGCGCTTTCTATCAAATATAAACTACATATCTGAATTTGAAATAATAGGTGCACACGATAAAGTAGCATATTGTAAAAAATAATGGTTTCAGTTACAGGACTGGAAATGATGAAATTAAGTGGGATTTTAAGATAAACATTGAATAAATATTAACAGGACATTCAGCATATTACCTTTTTTTAAATCTAATTGTCGTTTTGGTAGAACTATTTAAAACTTTTTAAAACATATAATAGGACAACAAGTATTTAGACTAACCCAAAATATGAGGGAAATAATAAAAATAATTACCAATTCAAACTTAGAATATTATTTTTTTTTTAATTTCATATCTGTTTTGATACCTAAGATATTTGACTACATTTAACATAAAATTTTAACATAAAGCGTATTTTAGGAGAATAACCATAAGTAAATAAGTCTATTATTTCGCATTATTTTTATGCATTTTAAAAATATTTTCTTGCATCTTTCATTACTTTTCAATTTTTGAATGCTACAGTGTAAATGTGTCCTTTTTGTCTAGAAATAGGTTCTTCATAATTGAAAATTATATACACCTACGTTCAACTAACACATCTACGTCTTAGAAACATTAATTTATGTTTCGTAATATCTGTATATAGTATATAATATATATATGTAATATCTATTTAACTCAAACATATTGTCCTCTAAAGTACCATAGAATCGGACGAGTTTTCTCCATCATAAACAAAACGTTCGAATGTCTATCATATATTATTTATCTACAATTTCACTAATTTAGGATTTACTATTCAGATAGAAACCACCTACTCTAATAAAGCTTTATTTGTAACACTTATCTCTATTTAGTACAATACTGAGTAGCTAGGGTTAAATGCAATTTTTCTCCATTTAGAAATGCTTGCGGCGCCGTTATTTCTTAAATGGAAAATATTTCAGAAAACTTTTATTTATTTATTCTTTTCTTTGTAACAAATTAAGTCATTCTTATTTATTCTATTATTTGAATTGTTATAGGACGTATTTCAGGATATATATAATCGCATTAGAGACATATTTTTAGAAGCGACAGTTTAGCACATTCGCTTTTCAAGTAACAATATCTAATATCATTTACGTATCATATACGAAACCTGATTCGCAAATAGCAATAAATAAGACTTCGTTTTTGTTAAAAGTTTCAGTAAAAGTAATGCATTTTATCTTTAACCTTGAAACCCCTTCTTTTAAAACGGTCTACTAAATATTCTATTATTTGAATTGTTATAGGACGTATTTCAGGATATATATAATCGCATTAGAGACATATTTTTAGAAGCGACAGTTTAGCACATTCGCTTTTCAAGTAACAATATCTAATATCATTTACGTATCATATACGAAACCTGATTCGCAAATAGCAATAAATAAGACTTCGTTTTTGTTAAAAGTTTCAGTAAAAGTAATGCATTTTATCTTTAACCTCGAAACCCCTTCTTTTAAAACGGTCTACTAAATAATCCAATATTACGTAAGTATATAATCTAGGAGGTAGTGAAGGGTATACGGGGGTATAGGCCGTATACCCACTGGATTTTTTAAGGAACACCGTATACCCTCTGTTTCTCAAGAAAGCTATAGTATAAATAAACTAGGGTATGCCCTCTGCCATGAGCGTATACCCTCTGCTTAGAACATATACCCTCTGTTATTTTAGTACTATACCACTGGATATAATATATATATATATATATGGAGATATCATGAATAAACAGCATTTCTAAAAACCTAGTAAATTTTCTGTAGAAACCGTCCCAATATATATTGAAATTGTAGTGGAATGCAATAAATACAATACAATTTATGATATTTAAAAGAATCTATCTATATATATATATATATATATGTATGTATGTATATATAACAACTAAACAAATTACCAAAACAATTTACCAATACATTACAAATTACCAAAAAAAAAAAAAAAAAAAAAAAAAAAACGAGCAGAAAAAGAATAATGGATATTTGGAGAACCTAGACATAATCTTCAGGTCCTAAATGCCTAAATTTGCATAAACAGAGTGTGTGGTTTCATATTCATAAAAAAGCCATAAAAAACTGCAGAATATGAATTTGGGACTGCCAACACACAATGAATAGGGAAATAGATTATGAAAACAAATAAGTTTAGGTAAAGTATGATTAAAAAGGATAAAGAAATAAAATACACATTACCATATTGAAAGCATTGTTGACTGGGAATGAGGATACTTTAAATACAAGTAAAGGAAATTATATGCACATGCTGCCAATGGATGTACATATATATGCGGATACATATGCATATGAATATTGTATATGTATATATATATGTTACATTATTAGATCTAATTCCGCGATATCCTTATCTTATTCTAAATTACTACTTTATTTTCACTAAATCCTTATCCTTAATTAATCCTTATCATAAACTCTGTTTAATTCCCTTTAATTCAATGTCTCACTTGTCTTAATCGCTAAAATATTACGCTTTTAGTATTCTTAAATTAAATGTTCCATTCCCGCACTTTTTTCTTTCGAGAGCTTCCATTTTTACTTTGCCGCGCATTTCTGATGTTATCCTTTTTCCCTCCAAATTCATCCGCTAGCTCTGTTCGCACTCTTTATATGACGTGACATTCTCAATTATTCATTGGTTGAGAGAGCAACCTACGTCATATTTGCGTTCTTACACGTGATGAACAAAAAATTGATACTCGCTGAGTGTGGATTATTTTGCAACCCTCTCTCGAGCAGTCAGCCAGACTGTTTAGGCGCCGCGAAGGATCACGTGACCTTCGAGAGAATTGATATTTGAAAACATTTTTTACTCTTTTTTTTTAGTTTAGGTTTTTTTGTGAATGTGAATCTTGAACGCAGCAGGTAGTCTGCGTATGTTTTTTGTCATGATTTTCCAATCGAAGAAATGTTTTGATTTTAAAAAGGGAAATGCTCTTTTCGTGGCTTCTTTTTAGAAGAACATAATTGCTGAAATTTTAATATGATCATCTTGAATTCCCAGTGTGGAATTTAGTTAACAAATATTATCCAAATGTTTTCGTTGTATATATACTGTATATATTTAAAAGTTTAAATAGAATTTTCAAGTTTTTATCATTATGTGCTCTTTTATTGAACAACACCTGCGCCACTTTCAACGGGAAATATGCTTGATTATTTTAATGTGATTTTACATGAATCGTGAAGTTTTCATTTAAGCTCCCCCAACTTTGATTCAAAAATCGGTAGTAAACCAGTTTCGGCAGTTAAGCTTCCTAAACTTAACATAGAAAATTTTTCTGGTGATGCAAGCCAGTTCTTAGAATTTTTTAATTTATTTGCTAGTGCGATAGATTCAAACGAATCGTTATCAAAAATTGAAAAATTCCAATATCTTAAATCTTTGTTGTCTGGACCAGCATATAATATTGTAGCTGGTTTTGAACTGACAGATCAAAATTATTCAACGTGTTTAAAGGTGTTAGAAGAAAGGTATGGGAAGCGGGAAAATATAATAAATTGTTACATGAATAAAATTCTAAATCTTGAACCAGTGAAATCCACTAACAATGTTATTTCTTTAAGAAAGTTGTATGATAATATATCGAAACTTGTATGAGAAATCTTGATACGTTAGGAGTGACATCGGGCTCTTACGGCCATTTATTACTACCCATATTATTAAGATTATTACCCGAAAAGTTGATACTAGATTTCCATCGAAAACGTGACCCCGATAAGGACTGTGAAGTCACCGATTTAATAAACTTTATTAAAACGGAACTAAGATGCCGGGAAGCTACTAATTTGGTAAATAATTCCCAAGGCAAGGCTTATGAAAATTCTAAAACCAAATATGAAAATTCTTCAAGTAAATATGAAAATTTTCCCCAAAAGAAAAATATACCTTCGGCTGCTGCTTTAAATGCATCTACAATACAGTTTTGCATATTTTGCAAGTCTTCTGATCGTGTAGGACTAAATTGTTCGAAATTCACTGATGAACAAAAAAGATATAAATTAAAGAAAGAAGGCCGCTGTTACAAATGCACAAATAAGTCACATTTATCTGCAAACTGTAGAACAAAAAACAAACCCTTGTTCCAAATGTGGTAACAATACCCATAGTTATTTATTTTGTTTTAAAAAACAACAAAAGAAAATCCCGAAAAACAAAAGAAAGGTGCAATTGTATCTATGATGTCGGAACAAAAATATAAACGAAATAAAGCAATATTATTGCAGACTTGTACAGTTACTGTGTCTGCTGGTAAACAATGCTTGTTGGCTCGCGTTTTATGTGATAGTGGTTCAGAAAAATGCATCGTGAAGAGATGTCTAGTACAAAAATTAAAATTGAAGCCATTGCGAAAAGAAAATTTATTAGTTTATCCTTTTGGGCGGCGACGCCCTTATGAATCTTGTTATGAAGTAGTTGCTCTTGAATTATCCAGTGTTGTGCAACCTATCAACTCGATAAAGATCGAAGGACTAGTGGTTGATAATATAACTGGAGCTTCTGTGAAAACCCTAGAACAAGAACTTTTAGACATAATGAGAACAAGAGGCTTTAAGCCTGCTGATACAGGTCTTGAACAGGAAAGAAATATTTTGCTACGGTCTGACTTTTTGTGGAAAATATTAAAGGGAATCGAGGGAAAATTGACAAAAGAATTATACGTTCCAGAAACTATTTTCGGTCATACGGTGCAAGGGCAGATAGAGTCGAATAAAAAAGAAATAGCTTGTTTGTGTGTTTCAGTTGAAAATATAAATACTCAACTGAAAGCATTTTGAGATGTCGAAGCAATTGGCATTGCTGAAAGCAATGAAAAGAACATTACCGATCATGAGGTAATAAAAGAATTTAAAGAAAATTTAAAATTCGTAAATGGGCGTTATGAAGCAAAATTATTGTGGAAAAAAATTCTCGTGAATTGCTTAGAAATAATCTTGAAGTAGAAAAGAAGCGGTTTTCTAGTTTAGAAAATAAATTCTTGAAAAACGATTCTTTAATTAAGTAATATAGCTCCATTTTGCTAGAGCAGTTTAATGAGGGTGTAATAGAATTGTGCACCGAGAAACAATCTAATAATTCCTATTACATGCCACACAGACCTGTTATCCGTGACGATAAAACTACAACAAAAATGTGCTTAGTCTATGATGCTTCTTCCAAATATGGTGATTCTCTATCATTAAACGAATGTTTGTATCATGTCCCTAACTTGAATTCTAATGTTTTAGATGATGAAAACATTCCTGTTTCGAGTTTCGAACCCCCAAATACTTCCTTGCAAATTTTAGGATTAATCTGCAACAATACAGGAAATAAATTTGGACTAGAATTACCCTTGTTAGAAAAATGAAATCATGATTCTTCTACTAAACGCAATGTTTTGAAAATTTCAACTATGTTCTTTGATTCAGCCGGATTTATTGCCCCTTTTGTTTCTGGTGAACTAGAAAATGATTGGCAAAATTGGCTTTCAGAAATCCCTGATTTCGCTCACTCTAAAATTCCCTGGCAGTATTTTAGCAACCTGATCATGGAAAAGGAGCATCTCCAATTGCATGTTTTTCCTGATGCTAACCCCAATGTGTATGTTCCTGAATTTCTTTCCTTGCCTGAAAATCAGTGGCCTAGTGTTAAAATTGCTGCATCTCGATTACCTGATGTTTCTGAAGAGAAGTATAAAAAAGCAGTCACCATCTCTTGTGTTGTTCAAACAAATAAATCTGATGAAATTCCCATTTTTAATCTTGAAAAGTATAGCTCCCTAAAGAAATTGTATCGAGTAACTGCATGGCTATTTAGATTTATTTTTAATATAAAATTGAAGGTAGAAAAAAGAAATTTTTCAGAATTATCAGCTGCGGAAATGTTACATGCTGAAAACTTTTGGTTAAAGCTAGTGCAGGAAGAAAGATTTCCTGAAGTTACAAAATACTTGCAATGTAGCAAGAGTATCCCTAAAGAATTGAATCTTCTACAGTTAAATCCTATGTTGTCAGATGATGTTTTGCTGTTGGTATGAGGACTGTTACAAAAGTCTGATTCCTCATTTTATGAAAAACATCCAGTTGTGATTCGTGAAAAACACAAACTTACTGAAATAATCGTGAAAGATGCACTTGAAAAGTTTTTCATTCAGGAGTGTCCAGTACATTAGTACAAACTAGTGAAAAGTTTTGGATTTTAAAATCTAGACAGTGCATAAAATCAGTCTTGAACAAATGTACAATCTGTAAGAAATTTAACGTACGCCCTGGTCAACTAGTTATAGCAACTCTAGAGCATATCTTGTGTTTACCTGCAACCAAGGAATCCTTAGTGAAACGCTTCCGTTTGCGCGAGACTCTACTGAGTCATTTTTGGAAGCGCTTAAAAAATGAGTGCCTTCTCAACTTACAATCTGCTCACTACACGGACCAGAATAAAACTTCTGAGTTTGAAATATATGATGTGATTCTTATGCATATGAACATGTATCAAGAAGTTGAGTATTTGTGGACAGAGATTTAAAAAAAAACAGTGTCTTATGAACTGAAGACAAACAATACCATCATTAAAAGACCTATTAATTTTTTGCCTAATTTAGAACTGAAAAAAAAAACCTTTGATTTTATTAGAGACTCAAAAACTCTCATTGACATTTGACTTAAAAAAAAAAAATCTTGAACTCTTTTGTTTTTTGACTTTAAAAAAGAACTTTTTATTTTTTTCACTTAAAAAAAATGTTTCTTGTTTGATAATAGTTCTAATTTTTAGTTTATTTACTTTTGTATTGAATATTCTAGAAAAAATTGTATAGATTTAAATTGTTCTTTCTATTTTTAGTAGCAGAAACCTGCCAACCAAATTTTTTTAATTGTTTTATTATTTATTTGAAGTCCAGTATGTAAGTATATATTTTGATTTGTATTGTATTTATGTAAGTGTAACAGATGATTTTTTTAGAATAATTTTTATTTCTACTTTAATTGTTTGAATCCCCATTTTGATGAACCCTTGTTCATCGGGGGGGAGTTTGTGGAATATTTTGCAACTCTCTCTCGAGCAGTCAGCCAGACTGCTTAGGCGCCGCCAAGGATCACGTGACCTTCGAGAGAATTGATATTTGAAAACATGTTTTACTCTTTTTTTTTAGTTTAGGTTTTTTTGTGAATGTGAATCTTGAACGCAGCAGGTAGTCTGCATATGTTTTTTGTCATGATTTTCAAATCGAAGAAATGTTTTGATTTTAAAAAGTTAAATGCTATTTTCGTGGCTTCTTTTTAGAAGAACATAATTGCTGAAATTTTAATATGATCATCTTGAATTCCCAGTGTGGAATTTATTTAACAAATACTATCCAAATGGTTTCGTTCTATATATATTGTATATATATATAAAAGTGTAAATAGAATTTTCAAGTTTTTATCATTATGTGCTCTTTTATTGAACAACACCTGCGCCACATTCAACGGGATATATGCTTGATTATTTTAATGTGATTTTACATGAATCGTGAAGTTTTCATTTAAGCTCTCCCAACTTTGATTTAAATTAAGAATAACGTGAAGCTCTTGAATTTTTATGAAGATTATTCTTTACTGAGTTTCAGCAGAATTTGTCGTATTTGATAACTTCCCCTGGTCGCCGTCTAGTATTTTCTATTATCTATAATTGCTTACTCATGCTTAAATACTACGTAGCGATGGATTGATCTAAATTTGAATCGGCGGAAACTGCAACGCCGAAAGTTCTTTCAATAAAAGCCTGAGTTAAAATTATGCCTTGTCTCGATTATTCCGGAGAAACCTACACTGGATTGTTATTCGAATTGAAATGTGTTATCTGGCCTTTCACTCGATGACTGCAACTGCCTTTTAATATCCAGATTAATTATTCATCTACTATGTCATCGAAGTTAATCCGCACTTTCGAATCACTATATAAAATAAAATCGTTATATATATATACATATACATTTTTCTTTTACTTAACAATACAGTAAATGGTTTATTATGATATTCACTGTTATTTCTAATTTTTTTCTTCTCCTTAAAATATTAAATAATGTAACAGAAAAAAATACTTTTTGGAATATGTCTACACTAGCACGAAGTTAACATTAAAAAAAATTCCAAGTGATTTTTAATTATAGAACTATTATGCTTAATTTTATATCTTCTTACATTTTAACAACATACGGAAAGTATTGATGTTTTATTTCGAATTGCATGTCACTAAATAATAAAGCGCTGTGATGAAAAACCGTAAAAGAATAAATTAAATAAATTTGGAGACTGAAAGTCAAGACATATTTTTGTGAATAACGCATCTGGCGCGAAACAGTTTTAAGAATACAGTCAAACATGTACCAGAAAAAGGTATAATATAAAACTTACTACAGAAGTATAATATACTATTATACTATCTCAGAATTTACCCAGTGATCAAATGTAGCATTAAATAAAATTTAAAGAATTGCTAGATACTAATTACATTGAAATTATGTCATCTTATAGGAATGCAATTCGCATAATAGTCTACATCAAATAGTGAATCTTCAAGAGCATTTTCTTAAGATGTAATTTTTTATCTATAAATACTAAAATTTGCTCTTTTTAATTCCAATCTAATATGTAAACATTTATTTATTTGGTTTGACCATTTTACGACGTTATCCATGCTGTAACAAATTTCTCTAAAAACTTTATGCAATCAGATTTCCGCTTAACCTTCCCTGTTTTCTGTGAAAATCTTTTGTGAAAGCTTCAGAAACTAAGGAGTATGAATATGCAATTGTCATGAATAAACACAATTACTAAAAGCCTAGTAAATTTTCTCTAAAAATAGTCAAAATATATACTAAAATAGCAGTAGCATGCAATAAAGACAATACAAGTTATTTAAAAGAATTCCTTTACTGCATTTTTGAAGGATGTTTCTTCATAAATTACTTTAAATTTATTTGTAAATTATTTCAAAGCATGACATCTTTTAAATTCAAGAAATGTATTTGAAATACTCATTTTAAACATCAAAATGAATGATAAAATACTTGGCTTTTTATTTTGATTTTTTCGAACATGAAACTAAGATTTTAAAATTTTATTCATGTAATTATATTAAATGCAAAAAAGTCCCAATATAAACAAAAATTGTTGTAGCATGATATACGTACAAGAAAATATACGATTTTAAAAGGAATTCTTTTATTACATTTTGAAAACGTGTTTCTTCTTAAATTACTTCAAATTATATTTGCAAATTGTTACAACGCGTGATCTTTTTTCTAATTAAGAAAAAAAAATTAAAAAATCGTTTTAAACATAAAAATGAAGCGTAAAATATTTGAGTCTTTTATTTTGATTTTTTAGCAACATGAAATAACTGTTTTAAAATGTTATTTATGTGATTTTATTTTAAATGCAAACTTCTGCATACTTCGTAGAAACATATAAACAAGTGACATTTTTCAGTAAAATATAATGTAATTGACACAAAAAAACTTTATTTCGCATTTCCTGTAGTTCAAAAGAATTAATAAATTATTCGGTGAGAGATAACAAGGCGTCTACATAGAAAAACATTTCAGAAGATGTTACCTCTGTAATCCGAAAACTAATTGATGTATTTTTCTGTCTGTAACACGTTGTTCTGCAATTATATTTTCATAGAATAATAAAGCAATTCATCTAGAAAAGGAAATAATGGTTAATGTATTATTAAATAAAAAATGATTGTGTAGAAACATTGTTAGAGTTGTATAATACCTCACATGTGAACACTTGTAAAAAATTCGTATTCTATTTTAGACATTTTTTATAACCAGCATTTATTATGATAATAAGCACTAAATTTTTAATTACATTTCCAAATCAATTATAATAATTCTTTTATACTTCGAAGATCATATATCTGTTTTCTGTAACGGATATTTAAATTACGTTTATTCGAAATATATATAACTACCTTATACATATTTAATCCTAATGAAATGAATTTATGAAACGTCTGTTTAAACGATTGATTAAATTTCACGACTATTTCTGCAAAAATATGGAAGTTTGTCGCGAGAATTATCACCAATAATCCGTATTGATCCACAGTTGTCAAAACTGGTAATATAATTTAAAAAAATTCAATTAGTTTTCGAAATATTAATTTTCATCTAATTTTAGTTTCATTTCTGTATTCTGTAGTGACAATCTGTAATAGTCAGAAAATTACATTTTTTTTTTAAAAAAAAAGGGGAGAATAGGAGTAAACTTAAGGGAATATCAGCTTTCTTTTTTTTTTCTTACTTTCAAATTTATACTTGAAAAAATATTGTGATTAAATTATATTTTCAGGAAAAAAAGGATTTGTTTTTTGTTTTTATTGAAAAGGGAAATTATTAAAATCAGAAAGAAATTTTAAAATAAGAATTAAATGAGCACTTATCAAAATAAAAAAATAAAGAAAATTGTCAAAATATTTACAAGTAAATATTAAAAAAATATGAAAACTTTAAAATAATAAAATTATTACACGAAATATTAATAGGGGATAATTACATCATATCTAAAATTACCAAATATTAAATATCGTCATAATTAAAGTGACTAAAATAATTAAAATATTGCACTTGAAAAACTGTTAATGGTGAATATTATGTCATATTTTCAAATCTGAAATTATTACATTTCCAAACACTTTTAAATTAAACAATATATATACCCGTAAATCTAAAAATAGAAAAAATGTTTAACAGAAATAAATTATTACATGAGAAATTTTATACATTTAATATTCAAAATTACGTTATATATTATACGATACATTTAAAAGGATTTTCATTCCGGAGAATTTCAATGTGACGTCACATGTTATAAAAGTACTGCGACTAAAAAATTCGTTTATAAATTAGATCACTTGATGAAGCGTAAATACAGGTATATTTATGCGCAACATTTCGTTTTATTTTGTACGAATTACTATTAAATAAATACATTATAGAACATCCGAATATTCATTTTAATTAATATAAACAATATACATTGGGAAATAGGCACAATGACGTATTAAAACAAAGAAAATAATTCATGAATAAACTATACCTGCTCCTGAAAATATCTGAAACACGATCAAAGCATAAACTATAAGATTAAAAAATGTAAAACACAATGTTTTTCAATATCATTTTACTGAAAGCGAATTCCTAGTAGACGAAGCTTTTTAACCTAAAAATTAAAAGAAGGCTATTCTCCATAACGTTGTTATAAAAGTCAGAAAGTTAAAGGCATTTTTGACTTAATCATTTTAGAAATGCTGGTTTTCAAATATGTAATTGATCTTATTTATCAATCCGAAATCGCCATCAGTTGTTACGACAGCGATAGATGAGGCCATTGTAACCAAAAATATCCTATTTAAACGGAAAATAATGAAAACCCGGTTACAGAACATATTCGTCTCTATACTGATAATATTACTCAATATTCCGTATCCTAGTAATATTTTTAAACAGGCAAATAACCATCTTTTTGGAGTCTGTGAAGCCTGAAAGGTGATTGGCGGGCGTAGATCGCAGAGGGGTGAGCTCCGAAGTATGCATATAAATTGGTAGTAAAGAGATGATATCTAGTGTACATGTTTCGAAAAATAAATACTTATAAATAGTCAGACGTTAAAAATCTAATATAAACAATCTAAAATATAATGAAATTAAATGCCCTACAAGATTGCAAATGTCTACGTGAATGTGTATAAAACTGCGGTTTGGGATTTGTGAACAAACCTACTCAAAGAACCACACCATTAGTGTAATAAGGTAAAAAATTATATACAGCAATCGAAAGAACAAAATGAAAGGTGTATTTTGAAGCATAAATTATTTGCTCTCGTCATCCCGTTATAGAGCTATAAAGATCTTATCGTGAAGGGACGCGATAAAGCAAAACACGTTTAAAATACTCTAAATTTGCTGCTTTCTAAAAACCCGTGAGGCATCTCTTACTCATTTTACGCTATGTGTGAAGCGTGTGTAATACTGAAAAATGACTCGTTGTTTGTGTGTTCTAAATCAAGCTATGACTTTGAAGTTTTAGAATGGAGCAAAAATGAAGCATCACAAAAATAATCAAGCTATCATCCTAGTCCTGACAGAAAGAGGCCGCGAAGTGTGATTACGGATGAATGTGAACACTGGGCTTTTTCACACTGTAAATCTCGCAAATCTAAAAGGTTCAACTTGGCTACAGTACAGAAGTAATTCAGGTTCGAGGGTTCCATTTCCCAGTTGTACAAACGAGTGTGTCAAAGTACAAACTGTCAAAGTACAAGCATATTCCCATCCACGTTTATGAGATGTTCTTCCAAAGTCGTGAATAATGTTATCCCGACCATGACGAAAATTTTGGCTTAAAGTTTTGAAGCACAACACTGTGCTACAAGTTATGGATTTCACGGCACATCCCAATTGCGCATAGGAATTTGAAAATCGTTATAACATTTTGTCACAAAAAATCAGGTGATCAGTAGGTATTTTTACTACACAAAGCACAACTCAACGAGAATCAGCTATCCCCCAAACAGAAACACAATATTTCATTTCTACGATTTTCTGTAGCGCATTTATCATATTTTTCAGTTTATGTACTGGGTAATTTCGACAAGTTTAAAATCCAATTTATAACTCCAGATGAAAGTATTTCCAGAATTTCAACATACTGCTTCATTGGGGCGACGAGATACTGTCCAGTGATATTTATTTTGTTTTCTGAGACGCTCTGTCCTAAATTCTTTAGCATGCAATTTCTTAATAACTCATAATTAAGGATATTATATTTATTGTTTGTTTGTTTCCATTTACAATGTGTAGACGGCGGAACTACACAGTACACAATGTCCTTCCGAATTCATGATAAAGATCTACCTATGTAAGTTGTATATAGAATATAATGTGGTGTGTACGCTTGTGTTCGTAGTGCGTTGTAATAACTAATGATTTATGCATAATCGCAGCGTTAACCCGTGTACTTGTGCAGTTATAATTAATAATTTCCCAAAATTACAATATTATATAAATAAAAATGTTTGATCATTATAAAAATAAGTGTGTTATCTGGGAAGCCAAAAACGTCTGAAGTAACTATTCTGGACTAAATGACATTCATGCGCTATTATATGTATCAGCATCACAATATTTTAACTTATAGAAGATTATATTCCATAGCATTCCGCGTACCGTCATTAGTGCCGCGGTACTGATGACGATATGCTGAACGCTACCGGAGACATCCTGCCATAAGTAAAAAAAGTTCTGGTTCTAATGACGTTGTTTTATTTGCTTATATTATATTTCGCCATGAATCATCTTATTTGAATAAGTTGAAAAGTGTTTACGAATTCAATTCGTCTGTTGACTGTTGTCTACATTTTTACGAAATAATTCACATCGATTGCAACGGAATGGATATATGTTATTGAAGTTAAATATAGAATGATCGTTTTAAGATTTGAAGCGTGTTCCATTTATAGTTCTGATAACGTTACATAAGCATTTACAGTTCGGTTACAGTTACATTAGCACTTATTTAATTGTGTTATAGATGTTTAAAAGAATATTTAAAAAATATATAAAATATATTGTATTTAAAATATTTAAACGATGTAAACGGAAAACTTGATTAAGCAAACTTGTTTCTGCAACGTGATTTTTAAATAACAGTAAAAAAAAAAAATGTTGTAAATAGAAAAACATCATAAATTACCCCATTCTGAGTAAAAATTGTATTCGTTTTTTATTACTATCACAAACTTCTAAATTCAAATATTGATCTTAGCAAACTATATCTTGTCCGTTGTAGTGTAAATTGTAATTCTACTTTTGTTCTTTCGAAACATAAAACTATTTTATTTATATATAACATATGCATAAAGAAAAACCCTGAAGATATTTGTAATATTTTTACTCTATTTTGGAAAATATTTTTTTTCGATTCGTTTTGATAAAATTTAAGACCGAAGTAAAAAAAAATAATAAATGAAAAAAAAATGTACATTTTATTTTCATGCAATTTTTATTTTTTAATTTATTGTATCATAAAAAGTAATGAGAATGATATCATCATAAAACAATTTTATTAAAAGCTATGTAAATATCTCAGCATATAATGTAACAAATGCGCATGTTTAATATAAAATTTAAAAAAAGAACATGATATACATTTTCGTTTAAAAAGCATCTGTTTTGTTTAGAAAAAGGTAATTTATTTTTGCAATATCTTGATAACTTAAAAGATTTGAACACCTAATGAGTTTGAAATATTGAATGTTTCTTTCAGCGTAAGCTATATATGTCTAAAATCTTCTCCATATACATTGTTTATGTATCATTCCATTAATTTATGACTTTAATCTAAAAGTAATCTACCCTACTCCTAAAGGTAGCTGTCAAAGATATTGAATCTTATGTCTAATTTTTAGAAACAAAGCAGATAAGTAAATATAATTTTTCTCTATTACGAAATTCTTGTGACTTAAATATTTCTGAGGGAAAAACACGTTTTACTACCGTGATCTATATGTTTATTTGTTTTGTGTCCGCCAGCAGTGATATATAAATTACTTCCAAGAACTTTTATACACCTAAAGTATATAAGTACAATTCAGAATCGTTATGTTATTTTAGATTTTTCTTAAATGTTGTGATAAAATGCTACAAAAAATATTTTTGTGTAATCTGATATTCAATTTGCATAAATGATAATATTAATTTTCGTATTTTTAAAATTCCTTAACAAAACCTTTTCATGCGCTAAATGTAAAAATAAAGATTTTCGTTTTATTATATGATCTGTAGATTTATTTAAATCAAATTTAATAACGAAAAAAATATTTTTACCTATTTTGAAAATACATTCATGTGTGGCCGTGTTTTGATAGATTTTTGAAATGTGTTTTTTTTATTTATAGAATTGAGATTATTTTATTTCATTTTTTGTTCATGTTAAATTAAAAATTTTCTGAGAATAGCTTTTTGCAGTATTTTATTACATACCAGATATTTCTCTTAAACCGTCGATGAATTAACGAGTTAAAAAAAAATGAAATGAAAGTTCAGAGTTTGTTGGCGTTATTGGAATAAAAAATTTTATTTTATTAAATTTTACTGATTTTAAGGGTTCCGTATTTCAAAATATCTTACAGCGCACGTAAGAAAAACTAATACGAAAATTCTTAACTTATAATTTGAAGTCGATTTATTAATTGGCAAACTCTCGTTGGAGTGTGGCACTCCTTTATTTTAGCTGTCCACACATTTACGATTACGCAGAGGTTGAATTTACGATTTCGCAAGGATCACCTTAAAACTTATATATATATATATATATATATATATATATATATTACATTTACGCATATATATATATATATATATATATGATCCAAATGCTCATATATGTGCCATATCCGTCATTGCATACTTTCTACGGTAATTTTGTGTGAGCCCAGAGGATGAATCTCGAAACAACCAACGTTTATCTATAATTATAAAGTATTAATGACATTAATATATGATGTGCATAAGTCTTTGCGACTCCCATATAGCCCAGTTATTAAAATACTAGTTAAACCCGCGAATTTGCTCGCGTAAGAGTTGAAATATGCTAAATGATATTTGTATGTCTAATTTTTATTTGAAGATATTATACTTTTAGGAATAACTCAAAAATTACTAATTAAGACACATTTTGACTCAACTTCATTATTACACTGCATTAGAGAGAAATCAGACATAAATTAATAAAAAAGAACTAAAAGTAATTCTAAATAAATGATAATTTAGAAAGTATTTTGAAGCTTTTATGCTCATATCATTCGCTTATTCCAGTTTTCCTTTGAAATTTTGAATTTTTTAGAAATCGTTCTTAATACGCATTTACATCTCAATATTAACAACCATGTCAAATTCCAAACTTCTTGTCTAACGGTGTACCACCTCTCTGGTTGTAGTGGCAGTAACATAAAATGCCTATGTTGAAACAGGGATTATCACCATTAATTTGACAAAATTAATTTTGAAATCGGTTTGGTATTTGCTAATATTTCATAGAAAACGTAATTTAGAAAGTTTTTAAGGGCTTTTTTATAACGTTTGTTCTTCCTGCCAACCCCAGGTGGTAGTGGAACTGGCATAAAATGTATCCCGTGTAGATCAAAGACGATCACCATTGATTAGCAACCATGACTTATGTAATCGGTTTATTATTTTACTGAGATTGAATAGAAATCGTAATTTAGGACATTTTTTCCAACGCTTTTCGCTGGTTCACTTTGCTTCACCCCTTTTACATTTTGAATTTATTTTCGACTGTTCTTAGAGGGCATTTATATTTTATACGACCATGCCATATTTAAAACTTCTAGCCTTTTCAGTATGACAGAAATCATAATTTAGAACTTTTTAGGACGCTTTTCGCTAACTTAATCCTTTTAAATTAAAAATTTTCTTCCGGCGATTCTTAGAAAATATTTGCATCATTTAAGTAATTACCATGGTAAATTTCAAAATGTTAGATTCCTCAGTATCACAAAAACGCAATTAAGACAATATTTTGCTTCTGCAGCTGGTAGTGCAAACAACTTAAAATATAGACAATGTTGTAGCAGGTACTTTCACCATCAATTTGCAACCATTACTTTTAAATATGTTTTATATTTTCCGAGAATGTGTACAAATCGCAATTTAGAACGTTTTTAGAACGCGTATTTTCACATCTCTTAAATATCGATTTTTTAGGAAAAGTTTTTAGATATAATTTCTATCTAATAAGTAACTACGGCGGCAAATTTCATATATCTTGGTCCTTCAGCAACAAAAAAATCGTATTTTTAGAACTTTCTTGTTCCTGCACTCCTTTGGGTATATGACATCGACATCAATTTTCAACCATTATTATTGAAATTTGTTTGATAATTCCTGAGATTGCGTAAAAATATCAAATTACAACATTTTTTAAAACGCTTTTCGCGCATTTTCACACCTTTTAAATTTTGATTTTTTTAGGAAACGTTTTTTGAGATTATTTATATCTTATAAGTTACTATAAAGGCCAAATGTCATGTTTCTAATCCCTTCAGTATCACAAAAAGTGCATTTTAAAGCTTTTTTTGCTCCTGCTAAAACCCAAGGTGTTAATGACACCGACATAAAATAGAGCCTATGTTAGAGAAAGGGCTGTCACCATCAATTTCCAATCAATAATTTTAAAATCAGTTTGATACTTCCTGATATTGCTCAGAAATCGCCATTTAGAGCGTTTTTTAGAACGCTTTTCGCGCATTATAACACCTTTTAAAATTAGAATTTTTGAAGAAATATTCTTAGTGATCATTTATATGTAATAGGTAACTGCAATGCCAAATTTCATGTTTCTAGTCCCTTTACTAACACAAAATCGCATTTTGAGAAGTGTTTTGCTCCAGCACTCACTTTGGGTTAGTGTCATGGACATAATATATAGCCTGTAATTGAACGGTAACTAACACAATTATTTTGATACCATTACTTTTGAAATCGATTCGGTAGTTCCAGAGATTACCTCCTACAAACAAACAATCTTTACTTCTTTATAATACTGGTATAGATAAAACTTATATACATGACATGTGTATAAGATTTATATAACGTATATGTGGCAAATAAGACATAAATAATATGGGTATTTCTTATTTGTTACAGAAACTTTCTCTGTTACTATTATGTCATTTTGCAGTTACGATTTCTCACAATAATCGCACAGATATACATTCATCATACACACACACACACACATATATATATATACACAAGGTGTCTTTTAATTAACATAAAATTTTAAAATGAAGTAACACAAGAATCGTTGCAGATAGCACAGCGAGATTTTTTTATTGAAAAGGACGTCGAAAAGGTAATAAATGCACAAAGTTTTCAAAGCGAGAACATAAAGAGGCGATACAGTAGCGCAACCTAGTCACAAACTTATCAGTTACTTGTTCAAGTGTTTCTCTTTTAATGCTTGCAAATTAGCCAGTAATGGATTTCTTGAGGCTATTGAGGTCTGTCGGCATCTTCTTGTGCAGCAAATCTTTCATGTGACACCAAAGATTGAAATCGCACGTATTCATATCCGGTGAATAAGGTGACCAATGCAATGCGCAAGGATGGTCGTTCGGGTATTGATAAGCAATAACCCATGTTCCAACCACACTGATAATAGTGTCAAACACTCTGCCTGTACTATGCGGAGGGGCACCGTCCTGCATGATCCAATATTCATCGGTGTTCATACCCATATTACGAATTTGGAGAAAAACGGCTGTCTGTGATTATCTCTAACATTATCAAAGTTTTTAAATTTTCTTATCAGATATCTTACCCTTGCTCCAGAAAGGCTTGGGTCGGTTTCTGAATATTGAAGCTCACTTCCGTAGAAATAGTGCATTTTCACCACATAAATACCAATTTTTTAACAATAAAAATACAATCTTCAGTTGAATATGACGCTTTGATAGACTTTTTCAAAATTGTATGGAACTGACACAAAATAAATTCCCTTTATCCCCTCTCTCACTGAACATATTCCTGCTGCCATCTAGCGAGGCTCTGATACGTTATTATTGATTAAAGTTGTAGGTCAATTAAAAGTCATCCTGTATATATATATATGTATGTATGTATGTATGTATGTACGGGGTGGAGCGAAAAAAAGATTTTTTTAAAACAAAAACAGGTAGGTGCCCAAAGTTAAGTTTATACTGAAACATGAACTGTGTGCACTTTTACCGCTGAAAAAAAAAAGGGTTTGGATCTGCGCTTTTGGTCCAAAAGTCGAAATTTTGGGTATAATTCGATATATTTAAAAAAAGAAATGAAAAATTTGTGTAGAGCTGGTTGTTATATAAAATTGTTATTTAAACCTTTATTACTAAATACTTAATATATTTAAACGATAAAACGATATCTTTATTCTGTATAATTGGAGCAAAACTGACAAATTTCGTCAGGAAAAAAAACGGAGTTGCCACTCTACACTCTCTGGAGCATACAACAAATTGTTGTTCTGAATACAGCTCTTTTCTAGTTGCTTCCAAAACTACCCAGAACATACTATGTGGGGGGTGGTCGCAATTCATGTCCCATCCGACCATCACAGTGTTTTATTTATATACATTGAATTAGGAATTGTTATCAAAGACTGATAACTTTTCTACGTATCAACCTAGTCCATCTCTTCTTTGTATCCCCATATTTTTTATGAAGCTGCAGTGACCTCCTTCACGTATATTTTTACTGCTTGTGGAATAGAAGGTAAACGGAGTAACGCGGTGGGGATGTTATTAGTGGAATCTATTCAGATGTTTGTTATCTTCACCAAAATTGCATCCAATTAATGCATAATGATTGGGAGTTCTGTTACCACAACATTTTCTGAATCAATTATATTTTTATATATAATATGCTTCAAAGTTGATTGCAGGCATTTCAACCTTCAGTATGCCATCATTTACTCTACCTCTTGCATTTGATATATGCTGAGAAGCTACCAGTTTAATGTGATGGCGACGTCAGAGAGTGTTGCAATCAGAATTTTCTCCATTGCAAAGCAATGGTTTTTACCTGAATGGCTTTTTTTAGTATTTGTGGTATGCCGTTTCCTTTGTCGTTTAGTAGCCGAGTAATTTCCCAATGCTACATCCACTCCAGTGTATTTCCTCTGCGTCATTTATTAGAGCAGATCGTTGGGGGGAATTCTAACCCACATGGTTTCGGCGGAACAATTTGAAAATCTTTGTCCACGTGTCATTCACTTTTTATTGCAATATTGTAACCCATAGAGAGTAATATTGTAAAATTATTTCCTAAAATGGAGAAAATGGAACTCATCACAGTCCAGATATACTTATTGGGCATTTGCAAAGCTATTTCTCAGAAGAACTAGTGAATAGGAAACCAATAAACTTATCTAACAAAAGATAGCTTACAAAGGCTAATGTAATTTTCAGCCCTTATATAAGCACTGATTGACCATCAGACCCTTTAGGTTCACCCACAAAATATGTAATCCAAGTTTATGCCCCATTATGGTTTATACAAAATATAATACACATCTAAATTATGGATCAAAAAACTTATGGAAAAATACTCGACTACTAAACAACACAGAAAACAAATACTAAAAAAAGTTATTTATAATAATGGTGGTTTGACCACCGAGAAAAAATTCTTATTGCAATGCTCTTTGTTGATCGTCATCACATTAAACAGCCAGATTCTCAGCATATAACAAATACAAGAGGAATAGTAAATGATGGGATACTCAAAGATGAAATAGCTATAATCAGCTTTGAAGCAGATTATTATATAAAAAATATAATTGATTGAAAAAATGCTATGGTAACAGAATTCCCAATCGCTATGCATTAATTGGATGAAATTTTGGTTAAGGTAATAGACGGCTGAATAGATTCCATTAATAACATCCCTACTGCATTACTCCGTTTGACTTCTCTTTCACAATCATTAGAAATATACACTGTAAAAAAAAAAAATCTGTAGTTCTACAGATGTAAAGTTACATGCTTACGAAACTTTCATCTGTAACTGTACAAAAAAAGCTGCAAATCTACAAAACTAGTCTTTGTAAAGCTACAGAAATCTGTATCTTTACAAATGAATCTGTTAAAATTACAGTAATCTTACTAAATTAGTGTCTGTAACCCTGGTTGTAGTTACATGAAAAGTTCTAGGCATCCCAGTTTCCTAAACAATTCTTAGTAGCCTTACAGATTTTCTGATTTTGGCGCAAAAGTGTGTATGTTACATGAATTTTTGTTGTTGCCGTTGCATAAAAAGTTCTAGGAATCCCAGTTTCCTAGAAAAACTTTAGTAACTTTGCAGATTTTTTTTACAGTGTACGTGAAGGAGGGTACAGCCTATATCATCACGAAAGTCTGTGGATACAAAGAAGAGATGGACTAGATTTATTCATAGAAACTTATGCCAGTCTTTCATAAAAAAATATCATAATTCAATGTTTAAATAAAATACTGTGCCCAGATGGTCAGTTCGTTGGGACGGGTGGGGCATGATATGCAGCCACTTCTACGTGGTATGTCCTGGGTATGTTATACTGACGTTAAAACAAGAAATTACCTATTAAAACTATGCACATTTTTGATTATATATTTATGTGCGTTCAATATCTTTTCAAATCAAAATTTGGTTCGTAGAATCATTTTGTATAAGATGAAGATATATTTATGTATATCGAGTCTAATTGTTGCGCGTTTTATATAAAAAATAATAAGATCTATTACATAAATTATCATCTTGTAACGAAAGTTTCCCGCCACAACTAATACAGTCTCTGCAAACAGTTCGCTTTGATGGATTTGCTCGAATGATTTTATTTTTGGCATTTGAAAGAAAGAGACTAGCTTTATAACACGGTGTTGTGAAATCTCTCTATTCTAAAAAAAAGGTAACTTACGCTGTCATCGCCGCCGCCACCGCCGGTTTTTAATTATTTGTGACCGGAGGTCTTTCTCCTTTAATATTAAGAAAACTATTGCATACAAAAATATGTCAATCGGCGGTATTATAGAGAAATGTTTGATAAACACGCTGATGCAGACAGTTTTCAAATCGAAGAATTATTTTAAGAATCTAGGGAGACTTTTTTTGCGTTTTTTTAGAGACATTTTTACAAACTAGGGGGCTCAAAATAATAATAATATCAAATATCAAATAAAATATCAAATAAATATCAAATGAATATCAAATAAATCACGGTTTCTCCGTGCCCGAGTGGTCAAAGCACCACGCTGTAATCGCTTGCGAGCGTAGAAGATTGTTTGTTCGAATGCCGCTGGTTCCATTGCACACACTCTTTGTGTAGAACTCCCAGGATGTATTTCTATTGTGTTGCAATATTTCCTAGTGCTATCTTGTCTCTGAATTATAAGCGGGCGCTCATGTCAAGCACACAAGTCATATGTTTGTTGTTCAATAAATAAATAAATGAAATAAATGTCTCGCGAAATGTCTAAATTTAAACTGTTTTGCAATATTATTTTTTGTTCATTTTATGTAATAACTGTAATGTGACGTAAATGTGACGTAATTTCTCCTATTTAAAACTTCTAACATATGTTAATGAATTTATTATTTTACAATATCCTCTCTCATTTAAAATTCACGTGTAAATATAGTTTTTATAGAGTAATTTTTAATATGTTCCTTCTTTTTAAACGTAATTATGTAATTCTAATGAAGTTTACAAAATGAGGTATGAGGTTTTATAAAAGTGTCTGAAAGTTTCTCGAGTTTGAGTACGGAAAAATAATTTATAGAGAATTATTTTGAACATTAAATATATGTTGTCATACTAAGAATTTTTTTGTATTATACATTCACATATATATATTTAGAAAACTGTAAATATGAATACATATTATAACTCGTATGTATAATTTGAAGAGTATATATAACTTATATATTTACAAATAAGTTTTTGGAAAGAAACATTTTTTTTTTAAATACCGTGTTTTATTTCATTATTATTTTTTTAATATTTAAAAAAATTGCTGTAGGATTTGTTGTTGATTTAAAAAAATCAAATATTTAAAATTTCAAAAAATAATAAAAAAAATTTAAAAAAAAAAAATTTCTACAACTCTTAATGATTTTAATAGATGTTCTATAGTAGTAGAAAATTACTTTATAGAGGGAAATTCAATTGAGGAAATTTTAACTGACAATTAATTGCCAAATTAAAATCCGTTAATTCGAGTTTGAAGTTGTATGAAGTAAAGATAAATATCCAACAAATTATTATTTCCTTTGGAGCCTAATCGTTTTAAAATATAAACCTTAAACTGTTGTACTTTTCCACCATAAGTAATATAAAAAACTCCTTTATTTTGAAATTATATGGAGTAATTTTAAATATGATTTCTTTACTTATTTTTTGTTATTGTTCGAACACGTATATTATACAGAAACCACTGCTGATAAAGAAAATCTCTGTTTACAGAAAAATACATTATTTTTATTTGTATTATTTTATTTGTATAGTTTTATTGTAACACATGCTTCATTCGCCTACAAAATATTTTTCGATCTTCCACCACTACATAAGTCGGGCACGAATTTTATTTGCAAGGATAGTATATTTTAGTTTTCTTAAACTTTGCGAGCACTATCGTCACATCTGCTTAAATGCTTGCAATTTTTATTCTGCAAGTTACAATAGCTTCATCTTACAATATTTTTGAAGATATATTTCAGACAGTTTTCATTATAAGATTTCTCAAATATCGTAATGGGTTTATATTTGTTAAAGTTTTCTAATGAATTTACTATTTATGAGTTGCTCGTTGTATAGTTTATAGAAATTGTACATGTATATATTTTTATATATACGAATCCAATATTATATACATTGTATATAATACTGGATTCATATATGTAAAAATATATAAACATGAAAGAGGTTTTCATAAGTTCTCTTCACACATATCTACAAAACTCTTTAATATCTTCAACTCATAAGTTTTAAATGGCCATTCCATTTTATGTTCGTTTTCACATTTACGTATATTCAACAAATGTATTGAAGAACACCGACAAAGCAAGCATAAATATATTATTTAGATAAATGCGTTTACATAATAACATTTTGACAAGGTAAATCATGCATATGATGAAATTAGTTAAAATATTAAATCTGATCTTTCATCATTAATACAATCATTTCGTTTGATCACTATCGTAAATTTTAGAAGCCATTGAAATTATGCTTATGCGTCATAAGTTTTCATGAATGATGCTGTTATTCTAAGCTAAATATTCTGGTTTAAAATATTCAGAATTCCATATAACTATGCAACATAACTTTTGACAAAAACATTAGAAATCACACTTTCCGAAATATTAATTTAATACAAATTATGATTAACGATAAATATGTCATATGCTCACTGTGAGTAGCTCTAAATATAATTGTTTCACAATTCCAAGACTACAAAAGTTAAATGAAATTTTAGTTCGATACACTTAACAGAAACAAAACTAGTAAAAATGATAAAAAAAAAAAAAACACTTTTCCATTTTCTGTTAATAATCGACGGATTGGGTACAACATATTGGTATAAAAAAAACCTATATTTAGATTATATAAAAATGACTTTTATTTATATTTGTCAGTTTTAAAGGTTTTTAATTATATTTATATTTTTTTCTATTTTTAAATACTTTTCATATTTATTTGCTTCAAAGTTTTAAATTTATCAACTAATTACTATTTTGCACAACAATAATATTATCGTAAAAGTATTTACTTTTTTAAATTTTTGTTGTGGGTCCAAACTATTAAAATTGAAGCAGGATGGATTATTAAAAATATTACATCTAAAAACTACTGACAATGTAAGCTTATATAGTTATTGCGAATGCATTATTGATTCTTTCTTCAGGATATCCTTATTTAATTTTTATTTTTATCATTTGCTTAATTAATCATTCTCATGGATAAAAAATAATTTTACAGACTTTGGTATTTTCTTTAACACATTAAGCAGCAAGGTGATGAAAATTAGTTGAATAGTATAATATGCAATTATTGTCTTAATTAAAATGTGTTTAGAAAAAAAAAAAGAACGTATCTTTTTTATATAAGAAATCCAGTCTGAAATCAAATGAAATATAGATGTTAATTATCGAATGAAACGTTTTGAATAAAAATAAATAAAATTCTTAAAAGTTAATTAACACAGCGAATTTCTTCTTAAAAATAACGCTTAATTTTTTTTTTTTCTTCCGTAGTTTAGGATTATTTAATTGTCTGAGCGAAGCGAAGGTTAATACACAGCGCAATATTACTTCCGGGCCACATGCAGCTACGATGGATATTAAAGCCATGTCCTACAAAAACAAAAACAAAAACAAAAACAAAAACAAAAAACAAAAAAAAAAAAAACTAATAAAAATATTTCGTCAAGCATAACTCAAAAATTATTTGTCGGATATCGTTTCTGATTACACCAGAAGGTACCTATGAGGGTAACCTACTGAACGCACCTACTATCAAAAATAATTTCCAAATCGTTTAAAAATTATATTAAAAAAACCGATAAAAAAGCACAATTTATCTACAAACGTCACGGAAATTTAGTGTACGTCATTTTCACTGGCTGGATGTTTTCGCAGAAAGTCGGATTACAGAACATGGAGCAAAGTAAATATACACGCACTGATATTACAGTACAAAAAAACCTATTTAAAGATGAAAAAATATAGACTTCTTTCTATTTAAAAGAAAAAAGCCAAAATATCTTAATCTATACTAATATTTAAGAAAAGTAAAGTTTGTATGTTTGTTTGTAGCAAGTAATCTATACTAATATTATAAAGAAATAAAGCTTTTTTTTTTTTTTTTTTTTTTTTTTTTTTTTTTTTTTTTTTTTTTTTTTTTGCAGGAGTAATTACCGAATCGATTTCAAAAGTAAAGGTAACAAAATAATTGTATTAGCCCACGATTAGTGTACGATGCCACTACGCCAAAGGGGGTATAGGAGAAAAGAAAATCGTTCAAAATATGCGATTTTTGTATTACTGGCGGACCTAGAAATATCAAATTTTGAATATTAGATACTTATTAGATATAAAGGATTTCTAAGAACACTTCCTAAACAGTTTGAAATTTAAAATTAGTGAAAATGCACAAAAAGCGTTCTAACAAACGTTCTAAATGGTGGTTTGTACGCAATTTCAAGAAATACCAAACCAATTTAAAAAATAATGATGTCAAAAAGATGGTGACAACCCTTGCTCCAAGATAGGCTATATTTTATGTCGGTGCCACTACCCTAAAGAGGATGCAGGAGTAAAAAAGTTCTAAAAATGCGATTTTCGTGTTACTGAAGCGCCTACAAATATGAAATTTGGAATACTTAGTAAGAATACTTAAATTTGGTTACTTATTAGGTATAAAAAATTTCTAAAAGCACTTCTTAAAAAATTCTAAATATAAAAGGGAGATAATGCGCGAAGCGTGTTCTAAAAAACGTTCTAAATGGCGATTTCTATGCAATTTTAGGAAGTATCAAATCGATTTGAAAATTAATGGTTGTAAATTGATAGTGACAGCCCTTGCTCTAACATAAGATCTATTTTACGTTTGTGTCACTACCACCTGGGGCTTGCAGATGCAAAAAACGTTCTAAATTGCGGTTTTTCTGTTATGGGAGGGCCTAGAATAATGAAATTTGGAATGTTAGTTACTTATAAGATATGAATGATCTCTAACTATATTTCCTAAAAAATCGAAATTTAAAAGAGGTAAAAATGCGTGAAAAGCGTTCTTGTAAATAATGATTTCTACGCAATTTTAGGAAGTATCAAATCTATTTCAAAAGTAAAGCTTGTAAATTAATGGTGACAGCCGTTTCTCTAACACAGACTCTATTTTATGTTTGTGTCACTAACACCTGGTGGGGGGAGTTGCAGGATCAAAAAAACGTTCTAAGTTGCGGGTTTTGTGTTATGATAGGGCCTAGAATCATGAAATGTGGAATGGTAGTTACTTATAAGATATGAATGATCTCTAAAAACATTTCCTAAAAAAATCAAATTTAAAATGGGTGAAAATTTTAAAGGGGTGCGCGAAAAGCGTTTAAAAAACATTCTACATTGCGATTTCTATGCAATCTCAAGAAGTACCGAACCGATTTCAAACATAATGGAATATAAATGATGGTAACAGATCTTGCTCTAAGATAGGCTATGTTTTATGTCTCTTTTCACTTCCACAAAGGGGTTACAGGAGCAAAAAACGTTCTAAAATTGCGATTTCTGTGTTATGAAAGGACCTAGATTCATGAAATTTGGCATGTATATGCTTATTAGATATAAATGATCTCTGAAAACATTTGTATAAAAATTTGAAATTTAAAAGGGTTGAAAAAGCTCGAAAAGTTCGTTCGTTAAAAAACGTTCTAAATGCCGATTTGTGAACAATCTGAGGATTAATCTAACTGATTTCAAAAGCAATGTTAGGAAATTGATGCTGACAGCCTCTGATCTAACAGAGGCACAATTTCATGTCAATACCGCCTGGGAGGAGTTGCAGAAGCAATAATCGTTCTAAATTGCGATTTTGTGATCAGTAGGATTTATCAACTTGAAACAAGGCATGACACATATTCATTAGATATAAATGATCTTTAAGGGGTCTTGTACCTTTTAAACGCGTAGAAAATTAACAAAAAACTTCAAAGTTTGAATTAGTCTATCTTCAAAACCTTTTTATGTAGAAACATGAAATTTTGGATATAGATTAAACAGATTGTGCTTTGTAATATACTACCAACAGAAATGTATTAACCCTTTACAGAATTTGAGTATTGTTGAAATAAAAATAGCTCTTTTTTTACCCCATAAGTCATTGCGCGCATGATATTTTGAGAAAGTATGTATGGATTGTCATGAAATTTGGTAAATATACTAAACAAATATGTGTGTTTAAAATGATCTACTTTTAAGTATTTACAATGGTAATATATTTAGTTATGACTATTTTTATTCATTAAAAATACAAAAGTTTATTTTTTTTTTTTTTTACGAAAATATTTTTTTATATAGTTAATGAAATAATTTTAGCCTAAGAGTAGATCATTTTAAACACACATATATGATTAGTGTCTTTACCGAATTTCATGCGAATCCATACATACTTTCTCAAGATATCATGCGCGCAATGACTTATGGGTAAAAAAAAGAGCTATTTTGATTTCAACAATACACAAATTCTGTAAAGGATTAATACATTTCTAATGGTAGAAGATTACAAAGCACAATCTGTTTAATCAATATCCAAAATTTCATCTTTATACATAAAAAGGCTTTGAAGATAGACTAATTAAAACTTTTCGTTAATTTTCGACGCGTTTAGAATGTACAAGACCCCTTAAGGACAGTTTCGAAAAAACTGAAAATTTAAAAGGGATGAAAATGTCCGAAAAGCGTTCTAAAACCATTCTAAATTACGATATTTACACAATCTCAGGAAATATCAAACCGATTTTAAAAGTAATGGCTGCAAATTGATGGTGACAGTTGCTGCTCCAACATAGGTTATTTTCCATGCTGCTGTCACGTTTTAAATGAAATGATTACGTTTTAAATTAAATGAATGCAATATGAATAAGGTATAGGAAAATTGTTTCGTCATTTATCACCTACGTTTGGCTAACATAAAAGTATCAATATTGCCATTTGGGCACACATGTCATATACACAGCACGTTGGCACGATATTTTTCGAACACCAATTTTGCGAAAACCTCGTTTTCGAATGCCAGTTACATATATATGTTTAAAATGAGAATAAAAATAATTAATAACTATAGACCAAAAAATATATATAATTTTGGAAAATAAGGTAAAAGTAAATAAACAATTTATTAATAAATAAACAACAACATCCGGGTTACCATATCAAACAAAATAATGACACTTTGGAGCCAGTTAAGTACCCCGTTGAGTATATGACATAGCGTGAGAAAAAATCGTGCCAATGTGGTGCGTCTAGGACACCTGTGCAGCAATGGGTTCATGGTATGCGGAATGAAACGTATATGGTGTAGCCACCCTTCGTACCAGAAAAATGGCCAGTAATCCTTATTCAGATACACAGGCAAGGTTGCCATCAAACAAGAATAATACTCACAACAACATTGTTCTAACTGTATGAGAGTTATAATAATGATATAAAATTGGCTTTGAGCAAACAGTCACAGAAGGAGTGTTTTAGACATGTTTCGAGTGAAGCTCGATCATCAAGGTACTAATTAATTATGCAAGCAACAGATATATAAACAAAAGTTTAAATTAAAATGTAAATATTTGCAACCTCTCCCCCCTCACCCCCTCCTACAAAAAATTTTACCACAATGAAATTAACTTGGCGTTTAGCGACGCTTTTTAAAATACGACATTGGTTGCAAATCTGATTACGGATCATTCCCATAACGTTTGAAGTAATAACGGTACTTTATTTTTAGCGGGGTTAACATTTAGAGAAGAGCATTTTTTTTTTCGCCAAAAGCAACTTTTTTTCCGCATGAGTAATTTAGAAACAATTCTTTGATGTTGAAAGACAATGTTTCGACTTATTATCTCTTATTATTATTTTTACTTATTTGTATTTTAAAAGAAATGAGTCAAAGTCGTGTTTTTTAAACGTATTTAATTTGTGTATGTCAAATGAAAAGAATGCATTACGAAAGTTAGCGATTTATCTCCTGTATCCGTTTAAGTACCTTATTACCATGAGCGTAACACCCTTCACGATAGTTCGTTGTTATGTGGCCTTGGCGCCTTTTTAAAAAGTTTGACCGAAATCGGGTTTAAGAAAGTGAGATGTGTTTGCCAAATGATATAAACGACTATGAAAGTAAACTTGAAGAGTATTAAACTGGTTTATGTATGTATTTTAATAAATACATCCGCTAACACGTATTAAATAAATTATTTATGTTTTTATATAATAAAACTTAAACGGCTCATTTATCTACGTGTATGCTAATATTATAAAGTAGTAACGCTTGTGTGTGTGTAATCTCAGAAACTACCTAGACAATTTAATAAATAATGGTTTGAAAATGCTGGTGACCATCTCTGCTCCAACAAACACTATATTTTATGTCGGTACAACAACCTCCATGGGGGCAGGGGCAGAAAACTTCTAAAATTGCGAATTATGAGATATTATTTAAGCCAAAAGTTTGAAATTTTGTGCGGTTGTTACTTTTAAGATATAAATACTCGTTATGAACTCTTTCTACAAGGAAATTAAATTTTAAATTAAATTAAAGTTAAATTTTAAAGTAAAGAGTAAAAACGTTCTAGAAAGTTTCTAAATTTATTTGGAATTTTTAGAGAAATAATTTTTTTAAAATTCACATGGCTATTACTTTTAAGTCGTTATTGCCGGTCACTAAAAAAATAAATAAATGAATAAAATGGTGCACCATAACAAAAGATCTAATTTTCAATCTGCAATTTATTTGATACTGCTGGGCCTAGAAACTTAAAATTTGGAATGGTAGTAACTTATAAGATATAAATGCTCTTTATAGAAAGAATTCAAACTGCAATGCACGCATTAGAACGAATTCTAAAAAAAAAAAAAAAAAAAAAAAAAAAAAAAAAAAAAAAAAAAAAAAAAAAAAAAAAAAAAACGAAATTAAGAAGACAATAAAGCGGACAAATTTCTAAAGGTGACGACTAAATAACGAAGAACATGGAATCATTAGGAATATAAAGATGAAATTTTTCACGAATGTCACTTTCAACTCGTTATTACTCGCAATAGAACGATTTCTAAAAATTTCGCTATGTAAAATGATGCAGGAACAAAAAACATTCGATTTTTTTCCTGTGTTACTGCTGACCTAAAAACCTTTTATCGGTTGAAATTTTTGGACGGGATACTTTTAAGATGTAAATGCTCTCTTAGAATGGATTCTAAAAAATACAAAATTTAAAAAGATGAAATGAACGGAAAACGCTCTAAATTAACATCTATTTCCATTATGAGGCATATAAACTTTAAATATTTAATAAAACTATATCTCCACCCCTCCTCCCCCCCAAAATAAATAAATAAATAAATAAAAATATAAAAAAAACATGCAACTTAAATGCAAGAAGTCGGGTAGCTACTTATAAAGCATTGAATAACTTTTTTTAACATTGAATAAATGTCGGTATGAAGCAGCGAATAGTTTGCAGGAAAGTACTTGTCAAAATGTTACTTATCTGGGCAAAAGGTTTGAAATGTGTCTGTTTAAATTTGATATGCAATTTTTTTTCAGCTTCACTAATCTAGAGATTTAATCATAAGGTCATTTTCTCAATTGTCATTAGACGATTTTTTATATAGTAACTTATTCGGGTAATTTTTTTAATCGGTTAATATTGACGTATTTTAGCTCGCGTGATTTCTTGGAAAAATATGCACGAATTTGTAAATTACTCGAAATGACAATTGGATAGCTCAAAGGTTATGCAGAGGAGATATACCAGATCTCGTGTCATAACTTACGTTGCAATAAATGCCGATATGTTTGTGTGGAGGCTCAAGTGGCCTACCTGTAAAGGAATAAGGGTATCAGTCCTGTCAGGTAACTTATGTATTTTTTTCGGACAAATATTGAATATTTTTCAGAGAAGTCACGTATTGTCAATTAAATATAGCATCTCATTTTCTATTCTTATCAATAGTTATTATTAAATCTATGTTCTCACTAACATCGCTGAGACTAATCCCCCTGAGGGAAGCCCTAGTACATATATTCTTCATATAGTATAAAACAGAGTAAGTATCATTTATGATTTGCATTGTAAGGAGGCAGATTTGAATTGTTATGTTCGTTGAAACAGTTAAATAATATAATGACATTTAGATTATAATATTTTTTCATCGAAATAATGTCACTTTTGTAGGTAAAGACAGAGTTCTGCAAAAGTATGGTTAAAAAAGAATTTAAAGAAATCTCATAGTCTAATGTTAAATGTCATACATATACAGAATGTTAAAACATTATTGTTATACTATCTCATTTTCGAAAGTATAGATTTCAAATTTTGTTTTTAAGAAAATTTAGCCGCAGACAAGATTTTTTCATATAATTTTTATTCTCACTGCCCATGTATAACGGGTACCAATATATGTGATAGTTAAAACTTTAAATTCAAGTAGCAACATGTTCAGTTTTTGAAACATATTTTAATCAATGTTGGAAGAAAATTTGATTAAAACATCGATCATTGATAATTATTAACTTCAAGAAGCTGTTTCAAACGTGAGAATACATCGTCATTTTCATATTTTGTACAATTTCGATATTCATGCATTAGTTTGATTTTCTGAGAATAAATGTATGTACACCTCTGGAGGAATTCAATTCAAGGTCGTGTACTGATTTTTTTATCGACAAAATGGCGTACACAGCTCTGTGGTAACAACATTTCTCTTCAAAACGACTACAATCACAGATCATTTACATTCGAAACAATAACAATCAGCAAATGCCATTACGTGTAAATGTTAATTCGTTGAGAAGTTGATAATTTATAAAAGAAGAATTGCGCAGTATATGCACAGCTGAATTGATGTCTTAACGTTAAACGGGTCACATCTAGGTAACATAATATATATATTTTTTTATATTTAAGACAGGTTTACTGTGAAAATTACTTTCAAATTCAGGTCTTTATGTAATACAGGTATTTTACTATGTCAATATAAATATTTGACGATAAATATTTCATAAGAACAAATGTATAACATTTGTCCCTTTTTTTATCCGAATATTAATTTCCTCTAAATGCACAACCAAAGTTAAAAATTAAGGTTTTTTTTATTATATAATTTATTATATATTTATTATAATTTAATTTTTTTTTTCATTGTGGATATAAATACAGCTCATATTCAAAATATTAGAATAATTGAGGAAAAGTAATAAGAAAAAATTAGTTTTCATTTATTTAATTTTGATACTAAATAAATGCAATTAAATTTCTTATAAATTAAATCTGGGATGTTTAGATAATATTTTAGCATTTACAAAATATAAAATACAGTACAATAAATTAGGTATACAGCTTTCTGAAACACTTCAAAATATTAGAATAAAATTTATATTGGTTCAAAATATTAGAATATTTTATTTTGCGCAATAATATTACCTTATGAATATGAAATAAATAGTAGTAACTATTTCGTAACATCCCTTTTAGCTTTCATAACAGCCTACAATCGAACATTCATACTATATAGAAGGCAAACATTTCTATCAATAATAGTCCAAATAGACTTTATAAGTGCCACTAACTCAGTTTTACTTGAAGGGGGATTTTTTTAAAGTTTTTTCTTCAATATACACCATAAGTTTTCGATGTGATTAAGGTTTGGCGAGTCTGGTGGCCAAAGAAGTACCTTAATGTTGCGTTGGCGGAATCAATTCTTAGTTGACTCAGAGGTATGAAGGGACACTAAATCTTATTGAAAGATGAAATAATCTTGAAATAAATCTTCTGATGATGGAATCATGTGATATTCCAAAATTTTTTGATACATCTGAGCGTTAACATTTTCTTAGACTATGCATAACTTTCCAAGTCCTTCTGCACTCATGCAATCCCAAACCATGACAATAACAACAAATTTTACGGAACGTTTATGGCATTCGTTATCAAATACTTCTTGCTTCATTCTCTAAACTCGAATATCTTGATTACCATATGAAACACAAAACATACTTTCATCACTAAATAATATAATTTTCCAATATTTTTCGCTCCAGAAACGTTTTGATTTACACCTATTCAATCTTATAAGCTTTTGTTTTGCAGTCATGAGAGGTTTTGTTTTCGATACACGACATTCAAACTTAAATTTATGCAGACGTCTTAAAGTTGTCGATGTAGAAACTTCAAGTCCTTCTTCTTTCCATTTTCGATGCAAGAATCCCACACTTTTTAAATGAAATTTCTTAACTGTACGCTTCAGTTTCCTGTCATCTCTAGCAGGTATTTTTGAATTTTGGCTGCCATTTCGGCGACTATTTAAAAATTTCCATTTTTTGAATATTGTGTTAGTATTTTACTAACGATTGATTGCGAACAATGTAAATAATTCACTATATAATATTGATTTTTACCGTGCCGATACAAATCAACCATACGCAGTTTAATAGATTCAGGAATACCATTCACATGACCCATTTTAATGCGAAAAAGCAAACAAATTTCAAAAAGAATACCGATTTTAAATAAATTCGTCTGAATTTAATCAATGATGCCACTAGTTATGAATTGGTGATAATTAAAGGAGAATTAATGTGAAATATTCTAATATTTTGAACCACTTAAATAAATATTCTAATATTTTGACTTTTAAAAATATTTTTTCAATTAATCTTTTCTAAAAAATGATATTAATTTTAAGATAATAAATAAATTTAATTGACAATAAGTTCTTAATAAAAATATTTTTGCATATTTGTATTAAAAAGCATTAAATTTTCAAACGATATATCAAACGATGTTTTCACTGTAACTTATAAAAAAAAATAGAGTGTGTTAAGGTAAAAAAAAAAAAAAAAAAAAAAAAAAAAAAAAAAAAATTGTTCATACTGCAATGCATCTGTCTTTTTCAGAAAAATGTTATTCAAGGATAAAAAAGTGTAAGGATTTTCTTTAGGTAAGGATATTTTTAGTATATTTACTTTATCGAGAATTTTTTTTTTATCCATAACTAACCAATTTCAAAACAAACAAAAGAAAAATAAAGAAACGATGCAAAGTGTAATATATATTTAGGCATTTAATCTTTTGTATATTTTTTTCGTGATTTTAAAAAAAGTGCAATAACATCTGTACATTCATGCGTGTTTAAACGAACTGGTTTTTTATTCGCTATGAAACTTAATGAGTATTGAATGCTCGTTTTCCATCATATATTATTACACTTTTATTATTATGATTTTTACTTCCATCATGGCCAGTGGTATAAATTATAAAAACCGCCTTTGTAAAATATAAAAGGTCATTTAAGAATTTAAATTTAAAGACGAAATATCATCATTATTCTAAAAAAAAAAGAGAGAGATGAAATAATTTTAATAAAAAATTATTTTCATATTATGATATTATTTAAAAATAAATAAATAAAAATACATATGTATTTTTTTTACTTGCATTAATTAATCCTTACAATAAGATAAACTTTCATAAGTTTATGCATATTATTTACATATCGAATGAATACGTTCAAAATATTATTCTGTCCAATACCAGTTCCAAATCCTAACAGTGAACGACAGTTAAATCAATTAATATATTTCTATAAATTAAATGATTTTTTTTATCCATTTCTGCAACACCTTCATTTTTAATCAACGTCTCATAACTATGTTTGTTTATCGAAAATGAATGTACAGTGATATTTATATAATTGTGTAGTCAGTATCTTTTGGTTCTCCTTATCGCTTTGGTTCAGTGTATATTTCAAAATTCATACGCTACATTCTTTCACAATTTTAATATATTCTGTAGACACGCAATGAAACGTCTATTTTACTCTGCGGTACACGTTCTAGTAAAAAGAGACATTTTTTAGAAACTTTAAATTATGCTTAAAGTCATCCAATAAGAAATCTTCTTCTAAACATATATAGCCCCACCAGTGGCTGAGAGGTTCTGCTCTCGAAGCTGATAGACGGGAGGTGCTGGGTTCGAACCCAATCGCGCCCGTCGGCCTAATCGTTCGGAGTTTTCGTGGTTTTCTTCGAGCCGTGGATTTCCATGCGTTAATACGGATTAGGTTCCCTTAGAAAGACCTCCACGGAAGGCACTTCCCCTAGGGCCTATATCCCTCGTGTAGATAATTGGCCGTCAACAATCAACCCAACCCAACTCTAAACATATATTCTGGTCTAATATCTTATTTCAATACAATCAGAAATTTTGCCCTCATAGCTAACAAAAGTTGTTTAACATGTTCGCCTTAATTCTCAATCTTCTTAATTATTAATTTTGTTCTAAAGGTCGTATTCAAATGAATAAATTAGCAAAGCGGTGTTTCGTTTTTTTTTTTTTTTTTTTTTACCAATGTTGCTTTAATATTTGTACTGAAGGCGATAGACAAAGAAATTAAACAAAGACATTAAATCTGCCACATCTCGAATTCCTTAAAAATATTTCACATAAATGTCAATATTTCGGAAAAATGGCATTTCATTGAGAATATTTTCGTAGTAAATGTAGATATATATAAATGGTAGCATTATGGATGTTCTGCAGTATTATGTCCAATCAAAATATATTTAACCGGAAGCCACATACACAGTACATTTGTGAAATTTGCATTGACCTCCCAGTTTGCAGATTTCACCTTTTATACAATTTTCTATTTGAAAACATTTAGACATAGATATTAAACATGAAAATTTTCAATATGAAATTAATCTTGATTATTGAATGTTTTTATGAATATTTATTAATATGTAGATTGGACCAAACGTTTTTCCCACATTTTTAAATTCGCAAAAAATAATGTTTCTGTGCTAAGCTAGTGTGGTTTGAAACAGATCGCTTGCTGCATTATTGCGAACTTTTGTGTCGCCAATATATATATATATATATAGCTAAATTTATTAATTTAATATTACTAATTGGAAATAGATGATGGATTGCAATTATATAATGGCTATATATGAAATCTGCTCACCGATTACACTATGCCAACAAAAGTGAAATAAACGGTCGAGTGCGGGAATAAACCGCAAACATAGGGTTCTGTACAATAAAGATATTAACTAGTAACTGTACTATTACAAAGTCGTTTCCAAAAAAAATAAAAAGACTTTGTAAAAAGTAGTACAACGCAGGGTTGGATATAGCTGTATATACTAGAAACGTATAAATAGACATACAATGAAAGTTCATAGAGATATGAATCCTAAATAGTATAAAATAATGCTATTCTGTATAACTCTTTTTTTTAATTTTTCCTAATCTGTGTACGATGGACTTGTGATAGACTTATGATGGACAGTTTATGATATACTGCCAATAATAGTAAAGCATATTTTAACTTCACTTGGCATTTCATAAAACCGAAATAACCATAGTAATAATCTTTTCTTCTTACAGTGTACCTAAAACAAAACCCCAGTTCAAAGTTTAAATTTCGCATCATGTTAAACGCGCTTTGAAAGGAGGTTACAAATTTACAAGGCCTGGATCCATGACGTGTTTTTTGGGATAAGATTTTGATTAACCTTTAAAGACACGTTTGACGTATCAAGAGAACCACTCAATGCCAAATATTATTTATTATCAACAGTAATTATGCGATTAATTCTAATTAATTAAGTCTATTTTTATCAGTTTGTCGTTTATTGCTTTTATACTATTAATGGGAATGCATTACAGGGCATGCATTATCACATAAACATTTCATTAAAACTTGTTATCTAGGGTTTAAAAGACGATAGCACATAGAACACGACACCCGTGTCTTTATGTATGCCCAAATCGCCCGTGTCTTTAAGGGCTAATATCTCGGCTAATAACTGACAATTTTGTTCGAAAATAATTATGAAAAATCATTTTATACTTCTGCGATGATACGCACCTCCAGCGCTCCTCGACACTGTTATGTCATGTATATTAAAGTTTAAGATTAATCTTTATTAAATTCTGTTTAGCATGACATACTTTGTATTTTTACCATCCGAAAGTCTGTGTTAAATTCCGACCGAACGCCATTGCTTCACATGATTTTTACCAGTAAATACGCGATTCATTCATACCGTAACTGCTATTATCTTGAATCACCGTTACTCGCTGTTCTTGGCTTGCGCGATGTTTCCTGCCTTCGGATTGGTCGATGTTTGACGTCATCGTTCGTGAGTCAGTGGCGTTTAGAGTATGTATTTCATTTCATGTAATGGCAAAAGCTTTATGCAGATTTCCACAACAAGCTAGTATAATTATTGGGATATAACGTTGCATTTTCCTCTTGCCTTCTTGTCTTTGCTTGCTTGTAAGCAGCCTTTGATTTGTTTTTTTTGCCATTTAACTACGGCGTCGTAGCTTTTGCTACGTAACTATGAAGTCTGCTGGCGGTTCTTCTTATTATGAACAAATGTTATTCATCTCTTAAGCTATTTTAAGTTTAGTTCAGCGAAGTTATGCTGACAACATTCTTCATGTATATAATTTTCGTTCATCATTAAATAATTATGTTTACTCCCGCTGTGTTTATTTACTGAAGTCTTCTACTTACATGCATTTCCATATAATTTAGATTCTACTGCGCAGTATCTGCTGAAGTCTCGTCTATATTGATAAGGGAATACAACAAACACCTTTGCTGATCATCCGCAAATCGAAATTTGTGTTTAGCGGAAAAATACGATTTGCTCAAAAACTGCCACATAGGTTTATCGTTATAATTTTCCTGCAAGATTTGAATTAACATCTTCTACCGCTATTTTTTTCATAATTTTAGTTTCAGTAAATTCGGAAATAGAAGAGGGGGATATATTTAGGGATTGCATGTTCGGCAATATCTATGAAACTATAGTACCTAAAATTTAAACAAATGTATTTTTTGTGCTTTTCACATGATACCCCACCCGGTAGACAAAGAAAATATATTTTCAAATAACTTAATTAGCGCCTCTACATTTTTCTAAATATATTTGTAAATGATTAATAATCTATAAATATGTCGATCTTTATTACACCATGCCTTTATTACTTCATCTAATTTGAACTTTCCACGTTCAATAGTTTACGAGTAAAATGGCTGCGACAGACGGACAGAAAGATACAGGTGTGATCTATGATAAACATTTCGTGTTAACCAGTTAGATTTTATTTCTTGCAGCTGTTTATTATTTGTTATTATTTTCCATCCAGTTTGTATTAACTACTGTGATATTTCTACAGGTGCAATACAGTTTGAATGTATTTCGAAATACAAACTATGCTTACATTGACTAAAAATTATACAAAATCAATGTATAATATGGAGTTATGTCAAGTATTGTTGTTTTTTTCCGCATCTTTGAATATATAGCACATTCTTTAGAAATCATCATAAGTATTTACTTTAATTTGCTTAACTTCTCAGTGCCGTGAACTTTTATATCCGTTCACTAAACTGCTTATTTTGCTGCAACAGTAGCATTACTTAAATTAATATGTATTTTTAGATATATAATGCTGTTCTAAAACACAGAATAATGATAAATACTCTCAAGGGTTATATTCATGTACCTAATTAAGTTTGGCATGTTGAAAAAATCATCCTTTTTTTTAAACAAAGTTAAAGAGAAAACAACGTCACAATTTTGGCCATTTTACGATTGATAGCAACAGATCGAATATAATTAAATTCTGCATCAAGGGAATAGTTACCTTAACAAATTATGCATGATTTAAGGATAAGAAAATGAGAAGTTGAAGCTTTTTTGGGAAGAGAGTTGACATCGACATATCTACAATAAAAGAAAAATTGATAAGCTTAAACACCACTTTTTTATATTATAACATTTACAACAAAAGGGAGAATGTTTATTAAAAGTTTTATTATAATATACTTCGGTTTTCACGAATTCATTACAGTGTATTCAAATTGAGTTATGATTGCTCGCCCTGTATTTTTGATTAAATAAATGGTTTGCGGCTACAGGTTCCATGGTAATTTTTCATTCTCTTGATATCTACTATAACCCCTCTTAATTTGTCTGTCGAATTTGGCAACTCCTTCTACATATTTATTTATACACAAAATAATCTTCGCGTAAACTCAATTCAAAAGTTATAAAACTCATTTGAATAACAAGAAACGCATCATCCAATAGAAAAAAATCTCAAAACAATTCACTTATGATTATTCTCCCCCGTCTTCTTTAATATACTTTCAATACACAATATACTTTCAATATATTCTAGCAAAATGTGCATTTAAACATGATAGCATAACAAGCAAATTTTAAATTGCAAAGATACATTTTACAAATGTGAATTTCTGCTTTCAGACAAAATTGAATTTGAATACTTTTCAACTCACATTTATAATGAAATCAGAAGCCCAAGAAATGTAAAATAATGAAATAGAAATTCACAACAAGTGCATTTACAATTTAGAAGATAAAATTTCGCGTTATTTGTTGACATGTATGCACATTTATTTATGCAGGTATCTAGAGTTATTTTGATTTGCGAAAACACGTAAATCGTATTAGAATAATGTTGTATTATATATTCATATTACAACTATTTTTCTAAAATAAAAATATATTTAATTTTATGTAAAAATCATTTCTTAACAACAAAAATGTACAATTACAGTCCCATCTCACTTATACGAGTTTAAAGGGATTGATTTAAATTCGCGCATAACTGAGAGCCGCGCATAACTGAAAGGATGTTGTATATAGTAATTCTTTATACGCATTATGGGAAAAAACATTTTGAAATATAAGAATTATGATTAATAACATTTTATAAAATAAAGGATGTATAATATTAGTATAGTGTACTTAAAATCCTTACACTTTCCCTATAAAATTTAGTTTTTAAAATACAATAAACGTAAAATTTCATTTTACATAGAAGAAGATATGCCAATTAATCCTCTTTTAAAAAGTCCCCGATGCTAGTTTGTTTTTGCTTAAGCCGCGTTTGTACAACGACCTTTGCTAATGCATTAAAGTGCATCATTGTACATTCGTGGAAAACAAGTAAACACCCCCTACTACCTCCTCAACAAATCATCGCAGAAGGAAGTTACTGGTACCGAACGATTGGAAATAAATTCTACTTTTAAATGATGTATACAAAATTTTCTTAGGGGGCCATCTACATATTAAACGAATCCAAACTTCATTTTTTTT
This sequence comes from Maratus speciosus, assembly GCA_963932465.1. NCBI lineage: Eukaryota > Metazoa > Arthropoda > Arachnida > Araneae > Salticidae > Maratus > Maratus speciosus. Next base: position 534,510,035 of record OZ010786.1, on the reverse strand, counting down.
CAATGGCAATATTCAATTTTAACGAGATATTTCAAATCTGCGGTTCAAACTATGCCTAGAAACGAAATTTCAAGTGATTTCAATGATAAGTTTTTGAATTATAAATATTCAAAAGTTAGTGCTTCTAATGTTAAATTACATTTTCATATTTTTATTTATATCTCCGGAAATTATGCTCCTAATGTGCTAATGTTTTTTTTTTTTTTTTTTTTTTTTTTTTTTTTTTTTTGTAGTAATAATACTAATATACCCAAACATAAATAAGCTGAATTTTCAATTTTTTATAATTTTGATATGAATTATGAATTATGAAATTAATATTTAAAAAAAATATGAATTGCAACCTACAATTTTTTGATGGATTTAGATTTATTATGTCCTGCTTTATAGAAATTGAAAAAATTCACATTTTTCTTCCAAGTAGTTTTCAAATTATGCTTAAAAAACGACAAAATGATGGTTTAAGGGGCCGTCTATGATGGAAGTGAGTAGACATTTTGAAAATTATTCTACTGTACTGTAATCTAACACGCTTCATGGACTCCTTGAGTGGCGCTTAAGGTGCCTTGATCAAGGAAGGGGCTCTCTCGGTTAACAATCCAGTATGGAACTTCAATTTGGATAGAGCCCTTAAAATACGCTCGTTTTAAAATAATTAATTTCTCAAAACCTTATGGTACGAATTGCATAAAAATTAGTTTTTAGGCTATTTGAAGTGTGTAGAGTTCATTTATGCTGTCAGAATTGGGTACTGATATTGAAAAAAAACAAAGTTATGGTTCGTTTTAATATGTAGGTACCCCCCTAAGCAAATTTTATATGCATCATTTAAAAGTAGACTTTATTTCCAATCGTTCGGTACCAGTAACTTTCTTTTACGATAATTTGTTGAGGAGTTAGTAGGGGTGTTTACTTTTTTTTTCCTCGACTGTACTTGATGCTGCATCAGCATATTGAAGGTAACATCTCAAAGCGTCGAGGTCTCCTAAAGCAGTAGCATAAGATTGGACAGTTACAATATCAGTTTCATCATTATCATCATCTTCTCCTTCTTTTTCAGCTGTCATGCCACCAAAAACAGTTTCCATATCTTTTATTGCCGTTAATATCACCATTGACGAAATCTTGAAAAGAAAGAGAGTCTTAGCTTATGCAGTTCTATTCTTCTTCGTCTATTATAAAATCATTGTTGTTGTTTTCATTTTACTGTAATGGAGAAACTTCAGCATCATTTGAAGGAACAAAATTCGCTTTTCTAATGCAGTTAGAAGTTATTGTGGCTGTTACGTTATTCCAAGTGGAAACGAGCATATGGATAGCATCCAGAATCCAAATTTTCTTGAATTCATTTTTCTGCTCTGGGATATAAATATACTTCGCACCAAATATTTCCTATACTGCGCTTTAACTGACCATATTATAAATAGATCTAATGGCTGGAGCCTGCTAGTACAATTTCCAGGGGAAAATATAATCCGTGTATGTGTCAACAATGGTAGATATGAAGGATGAGCGGGACACTGATCCATAAATAGCAGGACTTTTTTTTAGCCATCTTCATATCAAATTCCTTCAAAAAGTCTAAAAATAGTCTGTTATTTCCGCGTATAACTGAGAGGGATAATTCAAAGTGGCGCTTATAAGTGAGAAAGCTACAGTATTATTTTCCTATTCCTCGTGACGGGACCTTACGAAAATCGCGTATAACTGAGAGACGTGTATAAATGAGAGGCGCGTAAATGAGAGGTGACTGTAATATATAATCGATTATTAATCTAAAATTTAAATTAGCGTACATATAAGCCGAAAATCTATGATCTGCATACCTATATAATTTGCGTCTTGTATAATACAGCGTAAATATCTATCATATTGCAAAATAATGTTCTCTCAATCTACGAAGCTGTTTAATTCGATTTCTTCATTAAGCAAAGCGGTAGAAAATACACTCAGTGCTTAATAAAAAATCTTTTTTTTTTTTTTTTTTTTTTTTTTTACTAATAAAGCTTACACATGTTGCAGAGTCTCTTATAAAATAGGGTACTCTAAATTTCTAAAAATGAGTAAAAATTAACAGAAATTCTGTAAACTGAGGACAATCTTTAATAATTTATATGTTATAATCGTTTTATTATAATCGATTATAATCTATTTATATTGTAATCAATTATTTTAAGGAACTCAAGATATCAAAATACATTATTTGTTAATAAAAAATTTATTTTATATAAACTAGATTTAATAGGCTTCGACTTAAAAAAAATATATATATATATTATGCATAAAAGATTTCTAGGGATAATATACTATTAAATGGCCTTTATACAAAATAAAACGTAAAGCCTTGTAAAAACTCTAGATTAATCAAGAATTCTTTAATATTATGGTGTAGGATCGCGTTTGGTATGTAATACAGCTTAGATTCGCCTTGGAATCTATTCATACAAGTGCTGAATACTATTTACAGATATATTGTGCCACACTTCTTGAAGATACTGTGAAAGTTCCGGGAGAGATGGCGGCGGAGGATATCGATTCCGGATTGAACGATCTAAAAAAGACCATAACGGTTCTATTACATTGAAGTTGGGTGACTATGCGGGACATGGTAGATGTTGTATTTTATCCTCGTGTTCATCTAACCATAATTGGGCAAGTATCGCTGTATGAATAGGAGCATTATCATTTTGGAAAATTCCATCTTCTGCAGGAAACAAAGTTTGCATTATAGGATTGACCTTATCAAGTAAAACATCTTAATACTTCTCTGCAGTGATCCTTCCTTTAAGGACTACGATTTAGCCAGCCAAAAACCACGACACGGCTGCCATTCACAGATCCACGTTCATGCTTGACATCTGGAAGGAGATAATCAAGATCATATGATTGTGCAGGTGTTCTCCAAACGTGAGCTCGACCGTTTTTGGGAGAAATTGTGAAAGATGATTTATCTCACCATACAAATATCTTCCACTTATCAATCGACCAGGTTTTGTGGTTCTAGAACCGCCATAGACGGCGTTTGACATTAACAGCTGTGACAAGTGGCTTGGGAATTGCTGTTCTGCCTTTATTGTTCCATTTATAAAGCAGCCGCCTAACTGAAATTACTCGCACTGGAAAATCCAGATGCGGATTGAGCTCTGCGATAACTTTGGCTGCAATTGTTTTCTTTTTAGACATTTGATTTCCTAACAGTCTAAGAGCTAGCAACGTTTTCGTCACCTGATTTTATCATGGCTCATTTTTTTATATGTTCTTCCCTGTTATGGTGTAGTATATGTGCAACCGGTCTGGCAGTCTGAAGACGTTGCGTTTATCTGTGGCAGAAGGGATTATGCATGTCAAAAAACTTCAAAATTACGTCATTTTATCAAGGCTCATTTTTTTATATGTTATTCCCTTGTATGGTGTAGTACGTTTGCAACCGGTCTGGCAGTCCGGAGACGTTGCGTTTACCAGTGGCAGAAGGGGTTATGCAGGTCAAAAAACTTCAAAATTACGTCATTTTATCAAGTTTCATTTTTTTACATGTTCTTCCCTTTTATGGTATAGTACGTTTACAACCGGTGGATAGCAGACAACCTACAATTAATTTGCAAGACACAAATTCGGTTGCAAAGTTAATGCCAGACGGCTTTAAATATGGCAACGAAAGTACCTGTTTCAAGTGTGGTTTATAGTTTAAAAATTATAAGTCATCTTTACGTCCTTTTATCAAGCATAAAAATTACAGGATATTACGCTTTGGCTAGCAGACAACCTACAATTAAGTTGCCAGACTCAAATTCGGTTGCAAAGTTAATGCCAGATGGTTTTAAATAAGGCAACCGAAGTGCCTGTTTCAAGAGTGGTTTATGGTTTAAAAATAATAAGTCAACTTTACGTCATTTTATCAAGCATAAAAATTACAAGATATTACTTTTGGGCTAGCAGGCAACCTACAATTAATTTGCCAGACACAAATTCGGTTGCAAAGTTAATGCCAGACGCCTTTAAATATGGCAACGAAAGTGCCTGTTTGTAGAGTGTTTTATAGTTAAAAATTATAAGTCATCTTTACGTCATTTTATCAAGCATAAAAATTACAAGATATTACTCTTTGGCTATCAGACAACCTACAATTAATTTGCCAGGCACAAATTCGGTTGCAAAGTTAATGCCAGATTGCTTTAAATATGGCAAACGAAGTGCCTGTTTCAAGAGAGGTTTATGGTTTAAAAATAATAAGTCATCTTTACGTCATTTTATCAAGCATAAAAATTACAAGATATTACTCTTTGGCTAGCAGACAACCTGCAATTAATTTGTCAGACACAAATTCGGTTTCAAAGTTAATGCCAGACGGCTTTAAATATGGCAACCGAAGTGCCTGTTTCAAGAGTGGTTTATGGTTTAAAAATAATAAGTCATCTTTACGTCATTTTATCAAGCATAAAAATTAAAGATATTACTCTTTGGCTAGCAGACAACCTACAATTAATTTGCCAGACACAAATTCGGTTTCAAAGTTAATGCCAGACGTCTTTAAATATGGCAACGAAAGTACCTGTTTCAAAAGTGTTTTATAATTTAAAAATTACAGTTACATAAATTTACATTAATAACACAAAATTAAACATTTTTTTCGACAAACACTATATATGTATACATATATATTTACAAAGAAACGATTGTTACTGGTAACAATTAAGGGTTGACTGTCATTAAATGAAGCCTAATCCCTACAAAATATGACATTTCTTGAACTTGCACTTTCGTTTCCATATTTAAAGCCGTCTGGCATTAACTTTGCAACCGAATTTGTGTCTAGCAAATTAATTGTAGGTTGTCTGCTAGCCAAAGAGTAATATCCTGTAATTTGTATGCTTGATAAAATGACGCAAAGATGACTTATCATTTTAAAACTATAAACCACTCTTGAAACAGGCACTTCGGTTGCCATGTTTAAAGCCGTCTGGCATTAACTTTGCAACCGAATTTATGTCTGGCAAATTAATTATAGGTTGTCTGCTAGCCAAAGAGTAATATCTTGTAATTTTTATTCTTGATAAAATGACGTAAAGATGACTTATCATTTTTAAACTATAAACCACTCTTGAAACAGGCACTTCGGTTGCCATGTTTAAAGCCGTCTGGCATTAACTTTGCAACCGAATTTGTGTCTGGCAAATTAATTATAGGTTGTCTGCTAGCCAAAGAGTAATATCCTGTAATTTTTATGCTTGATAAAATGACGTAAAGTTGACTTATAATTTTTAAACTATAAACCACATTTTAAACAGGTACTTTCGTTGCCATATTTAAAGCCGTCTGGCATTAACTTTGCAACCGAATTTGTGTCTGGCAAATTAATTATATGTTTTTTGCTAGCCAAAGAGTAATATCCTGTAATTTTTATGCTTGATAAAATGACGTAAAGTTGACTTATAATTTTTAAACTATAAACCACATTTTAAACAGGTACTTTCGTTGCCATATTTAAAGCCGTCTGGCATTAACTTTGCAACCGAATTTGTGTCTGGCAAATTAATTATATGTCTTTTGCTAGCCAAAGAGTAATATCCTGTAATTTTTTATGCTTGATAAAATGACGTAAAGATGACTTATCATTTTTAAACTATAAACCACCCTTGAAACAGGCACTTCGGTTGCCATGTTTAAATCCGTCTGGCATTAACTTTGCAACCGCATATGTGTCTGGAAAATTTATTATAGATCGTCTGATAGCCAAAGAGTAATATATTATCTACAAATGTGGATCTGGCATGGTCTTAACGACATTGGTAACGTCTGGCAATAATGGATTAATATCACAAATAGTTAGTATAAACAAATGTTACAAACGAAAATCCTGCTAAAATGATGTAATTTTGAAGTTATTTGATCTACATAATCCCTCTTGCCACAGGTAAACTCAACGTCCTCGGCTGCCAGACCGGTTGCAATTGTACTACACCATAAAAGGGAAGAACATATAAAAAAATGAACCTTAATAAAATGACGCAATTTTGAAGTTTTTTGACCTGCATAACCCCTTCTGCCACAGGTAAACGCAACGTCTCCGGACTGCCAGACCGGTTGCAAACGTACTACACCATAAAAGGGAAAAATATATAAAAAATAAGCCTTGATAAATGAAGTAATTTTGAAGTTTTTTGACCTACATAACCCCTTCTACCACTGGTAAAGTCAACGTCTCCGGACTGCCAGACCGGTTGCAAACGTACTACACCATACAAGGGAAGAACATACAAAAAATGAGCCTTGATACAATGACGTAATTTTGAAGTTTTGTGACTTGCATAACCCTTCTGCCACTGGTAAACGCAACGTCTCCCTACTGCCAGACCGGTTGGAAACGTACTGCTCCATAGAAGGGAAGAACATATAAAAAAATGAGCCTTGATAAAATGACGTATTTTTGAAGTTTTTTGACCTGCATAACCCCTTCTGCCACTGGTAAAGTCAACGTCTCCGGACTGCCAGACCGGTTGCAAACGTACTACACCATACAAGGGAAGAACATACAAAAAAATGAGCCTTGATAAAATGACGTAATTTTGAAGTTTTTTGACCTGCATAACCCTTCTGCCACTGATAAACGCAACGTCTCCCTACTGCCAGACCGGTTGCAAACGTACTGCTCCATACATGGGAAGAACATATAAAAAATGAGCCTTGATAAAATGGCGTATTTTTGAAGTTTTTTGACTTGCATAACCCCTTCTGCCACTGGTAAAGTCAACGCCTCCGGACTGCCAGACCGGTTGCAAACGTACTACACCATACAAGGGAAGAACATACAAAAAAATGAGCCTTGATAAAATGACGTAATTTTGAAGTTTTTTGACCTGCATAACCCTTCTGCCACTGGTAAACGCAACGTCCCCCTACTGCCAGAATGGTTGCAAACGTACTGCTCCATACAAGGGAAGAACATATAAAAAAATCAGCCTTGATAAAATGACGTAATTTTGAAGTCTTTTGACCTGCATAACCACTTCAGCCACGGATAAGCGCAACGTCTCCGGGCTGCCAGACCGGTTGCAAACGTACTACACCATAAAAGGGAAGAACATATATAAAAATGAGCCTTCATAAAAATGACGTGTTTTTTGACGTTGCTAGCTCTTAGACTATAAGAGGGACAGCTCAGACAAGGAAACCAAGTCTGTAGAGCATAGTGTCCATCCCGGTCGTCTTTATTAAGGTCTTAAAAAAAAGAATTCAGTTTTCAGCCAGAGCTGAAGCCGCCAGTATCGCGACAGTGGGCGGTATGTATATAAAATCCCGTGTCGAGTCGCACTTGCCAGGTGAATAAAACCTAACGCGACAGGTAGCAGGTAAGAGAAGGAAGGCGAGAAAAAATAATTACAAGACAAGATTCGTTCCGCCGGAGAAAATATCCTCTACGCGAAAAGCTGTGGGTGAATGTGAGACAAGGGGCAGCTGAAGCTGCTGTATGCCCAGAATGCGTAGTTAGAGTTGAAATTTCAAAAAGGTGTTTATGGATGTGTTTTAGTTTGTTTAGTAGGAGGGTGCGTCTAAGTATATTAGGGAGCCAGCCTTCTGGTGGAGATGCCGGGCGATTTAAATGCCAGAGTCGTGTGAGTTTACAGTGGAAGTAGACATGACTTGCATTGCCCACATCACCGCACTCTCACAGGTTGGAAGAGGTACACTTAAATTTCTCTAGGAAGGCCTTGAAGAGGCCATGGACCGTCAGAAAGCTGGTCGTGTACGGCGTGAGGTTATAAAGTTGAAGAGAAACTTTAGGAATGAGTTCGTGTGTGTGCCTGCCCTTTGTTGATGTGTCCCAGTACTCCTGACATGACGTCAGAATCCTGGATCTCAGGAATCTTTTTGGACATTTCCGCTTTAATATCCGTCGGTCTCTTTCACTCAGCTTCTCCTTCCGTCTTCTATTTTACTTGGCCGAGCTTTTCTTGCCACGCTGTGTATACACTGTCATGACTTAAGACACCGTACTTCTTGACACGCATAAAAGCCGGGATGTTTCGGTCACTGTTGCTCTAATTAGTAGGACTGCTACAATTTGGCCTCTCTGTGAGATCTGACATTTTACACGTTTGACAAATAACCAAGACGTATACAACTTCACGGAAGCTACCTGGTACTACCATTATATATACAGTTCGTATATATATATTTTTTAAAAAACTGACGGCTAGAATTATATGTTAACGCTTACGAATCGCATTCTTAAACGTAATTTTTATTCACAGGCGTTTCGATTATTTTGATAACTACATGTATCTTGCAGTTTTTTATTTCATATAAACATCATTATTTGAACACCTTTTGAATATCTTTTCTTTTAGCTCTAATATTAATGAAAATGTCAAATAATGACACATGTATGATAAGGTAGTATAGCAAGCCAAAATTTTTATTTCAAATGCTTATTAAATAAAGGTATTCGACCAATAGTAAAACTAATAGTAAATTGTAAGCTCCAATTTATACGATGTTGAATAGTACATCACATAGCGAAACACTTAATTGAACTATTTAGGAGAACCAAGATGTTTTCAGCTTTTCGCCAGTATATAAAAACCCACAGAATGACATCACTTTAAATTTGATATTTTTACACGTCTTGAATCAGACGTATTCTGCAATATGCAAGCTTGACCATCATTTATTTGTGGAAAAACGATTTTTTGCAGAAAAACATCAGTTGATCAATGAAAATGGAAATTAACGTGTTGCATATTTCTATAATGCCGTAAACAAGAAATAAAACAAATTTAAGCATATTCATACATAATATTTTGATGACTTCGTCTGAAAATAAGCATATCTATTTATTTATTTATATTATTTATATCTATTTATATCATTATACTACCCTGTTAATTTTGTACATCTGCTATTAAAAATTTATGCTTAACAACATATGGTGAAAATGAATATATTTTAAAATGCACTCGTATAAGAGATTAAATAATTAAATATTTAATATAAATTGTTTGGTACATTTACATTTATTAGTACTGGATCATTAAATATCATAATAAGTATAAGCAAAAACAAAAAAAAAATCCCCGATGGAGAGATATATAATTCAAATAGTAATAAAATTCTGAGCATTATGTTTGTATGGTAATTGTAGTAATTTAATAAACAAGTTATTTTTCCGAATGTACTCATCGAAAAAATATGCAACCTTTTTTTATAAAGAAAGATATTCTGGTAATCTATATGCATTCAGTTTAAGTCAGGTGAATTATATCTAATTAGAACAACATATAAAGTATTTTTTTTTTCTTCGGGAAGGCTGAAAGTTTGAACGTTACTCTGTCATGGATTCATTTACGACAGTTTTCATTTTTATTCTGTAGTTATTTTATGGTTTATTTTTTCTTATTCTGCTAAATATATATGAATGAATAATATTATTTTAAATTTCAACAAATAACAGAATTTTAAAAAAGGCTTAAAATAATAATTAAATTTGATTAGGAAGGATATTATTGTAAATTACATCTGTGAAGCTGATAGATGACTTCAAAATAATTAAAAAAAGAATTAATGTAGCATAAAAGGTACTGTTACTTTTTTATGTAAAGGATTAATTTTTTAGATTGTTTTTCTTACATTTTTAAAAATTTGCATTACCTAATTTTGCTTTTATATATCAATTTCGGAAAAAAAAAATACAAAATCAGTAACATAAATTTTAATTTAAAATCGAAGTTTAATCATTCCTCTAATAATATTTTAGTTTTCTACAAAGTGTGTAAATTTATAAATACTTTGTCTTATTTTAATTATATAAAAAATGAAAGCAACATTGCATTTAGAAAAAAAAAATATCATTTCCCTTTTTTAGAGTTTGTCAAAGGATTAAGTAATATCAGCTGCTATTTACATAACATTTGTTGCATGATATAATAGTAAAAAACTTGTGACGCCAACGTAGATGTCTGCACGGGCCGGAATTTCCGGGCCTGGGCCCGGCCCAAACAAAAGCTATCTTGGCCCGGCCCGGTGTAAAAATTGAAAGTTCGGCCCGAGCCCGGCCTGGCCCGTTTGCCTTTTTACAGTTCTCGGCCCGGCCCGGCCCGTAGAAAAATTAGTGAAAACAGGCCCGGCCCGGCCCGATTCAATTTCTACAAAAAAAATCTGTTTTTTCTCGACATACAATTAAGATTCTTTTAATGAATACTACGTACATATTTATGGCAAAATTTTACAGTATATTTTAGATTACTATGTGTTCGCAAAGCAGAAAACACACAATAGTAAACATTAACGATTACACAGTGTTTTAGTCATCGGCTCTACAGACATTTCGAAATTCCAATAAGGATTCATTAAAAAGTTAATGTAGTTCAGAATAAAGAATTAAAAACATGATAACTTTTGAAGCTGTATGATAAAAGTAGATTTGCGAAAATATTTCTCTCATTTTTAAGGCTTTTCTCAAATCGAAAGAAGTTACATTTCGACACATTTGAGAATTCATTTCTTTTCGGAAACACGTAAGATTGGCAGGTATTCTTATTCAGAAACTATGTAAATGAGGTATTTTTCCTAGATAAAAGCAATATACCTTTCTTTGAAAATACTGCCAAAGTTAGCGCTATGAATCGAATTTCCGGAAGCGATAGCACGGGAAAGGAGAAAAACGTACGGTCGCATAACAAGAATCTCTGTTATCTCTGTAAGTAATTTATAAAATATGGAGAAAGCTATTCATTTCCAAATGCCTTCAATAGTCAGGCCTGTGAATTTTATGCCTTTATCGTTAAAAATGAGTCAGAAAATGTGTTTGAAAGTTTCGCATTGTTAAGCAGTGAATATGAGAACCCCTTAAGGTATATTTCCAAAGATACTGTTAACAGAAGTTCATTATCACTATTAATACTTTTACAAAACATAATGCCTGTCCTACACATCCTGAGATCGATTAAGACCAGTTCCGTCCTGGCACGAGTCTGCTGAAAAAAACATTAAGCTCGGAATCAGACATTTTGTTCCATCGCCATCTGTACGATGGCTATCTCTACGATGGACATGTTACATATCAGTATTGATGTTGTTAAACTCGCATCGGCTCGTGACGTACATTTCTACTTCTCGAGAAAATCATATTCATTGAAAATGGCTCGTATTTTATCTACTTCGCTTGAATTCTTATATCGGGCCGATAGGCCCGATTAATTTTTTTTATCGGCCCGGCCCGGTCCTGCAGGCCTGTTCAATTTTTTTGGGCCCGGCCCGTTGAAAAAATTGTCCTAATTCTGCCGGCCCGGCCCGTTGGAAAATTTGCCTTTATTCCGCCGGCCCGGCCCGGCCCGCGGTCCTGGCCGGGTACGGGCCTCGGGCCAAGCCCGGGCCCGTGCAGTCTCTACGCCAACGGAATATTTTTCAACATGTGACTATATGATTTATGAAATAATGAAAACTGTCATTATATTCCTTTATACATGAATAGACGTTCTACATTTAAAAAAAAAATGTTTCAAAGAACAATATGCAGGATGCATATAACAAAAAAATATATTTCTCAAGAACGAGAGTAATAAAATTTCAATGCAATGTTTTGTAATTCATTTGTTTCGTACGTGAAATTCATCAGTGTAAGAGGTACTCTATAAAAACGGTGAAATGACTAAAACAAGAACGGATTCCAAAGTTATTTTATCTCCAATTATACTCAGATAGAAATCACCTTTCCATTAAAATCTTCGTTAAATGTTTGTTAAAACAATAAATTAAGTAACTGAACTACATATTGGAATGGTTGAAAATATTATCATTTTGAACACACAAATATTTTGACATCATATTTGGATTCTTCAGTTACCTTATACGACCAAACCAGAAGACATTTTTTGAAGAAGTTTAAGAACTGAAATGCATAAAGCTTTTTAATGATAGCTCAGATAATAATATGCAAAATGAGCTCAAAGTTGAAGTTCGCATATCTAAAGCGTCTTGAAATGGATTTCTGATAGAATTTTTATAGATTAAATATACGATATTTAAAAAAATTTCAAGTTATCCTATTGCACACTTAATAAAGTTGCACTTTTTTTACGGTAAAGATTTAATTCCGCCTTCTCTACTAAAGAAAAGTATTTCTAAATATTAATTACCACTGTATTATTTCAATTTCGGTTTTAATAAAAAAATATTTTTAATAATCTCTGCAATTTGATTCTGTAAGGTACCACTAGAAATTGTAAAATCTGAATTTTATAGCAATTTCCTCCAATTTACATTCTGTTATTTAGATTTAGACATTTTAACATGTAATTCATTTTTCTTTAATTTTTGTTTACGCTTTTTCTTCATATACACATAGATTTTATGAACTTAATATATAATGTGCTTTATTTTTATACATTATTAGTAAATTTAAACCAAAATGAATTTTAGATCAAATTTCGAAAAGGGATGTTTAAATATTTCAAAATGAAGAAATTTAATAATTTTTAGATGAAATATAATTATTATATTAAGTGCTTTGTTAGTTTATATTGTCATCGCTTAAAGACATGTTAATTGTTTTTTATGATTGCGATTTATGCGTTACTGAAGGGCCTAGAAATATTAAATTTGAAATATTAGTTACTTATTAGATATAAAGGATTTCTAAGAACAGTTCTTAAAAAATTCGAAATTTTCTAAGAACAGTTCTTAAAAAATTCGAAATTTAAAAGGTGTGAAAATGCGTGAAAAGGGTTTTATAAAATATTCTAAATGGTGATTTTACTCAATTTTGGAAAGTATCAAATCGATTTCAAAAGTAATGGTTCTGAATTGATTGTGACACACTTTGCTTTAACATAGGCTCTGTTTTTTGTTTTTATCACGACCACCTGGGGGTTACGGAAGAAAAATAAACATTCTAAATTACAGCTTTTTAGTTATGGACGTGACTAGAATCATGAAATTTGGAATTGTAGTTACTTATAAGATATCAATGTATAAGGACATTTCCTAAAAAAATCGAAACTTGAAAGGTGTAAAAAATCGCAAAAAAGCGTTGTAAAAAACGTTCTAAATTGAGATTTCTAAGCAATCTCAGGAAGTACTGAACCGATTTCAAATATAATGGTGTAAAAATGATTGTGACAGCTCTTCCTCCAAGATTGGCTATATTTTACGTCTGTTTGCATTACGCCAGAGGAGATGCAAGAGCAAAAAACTTTCCAAAAATGCGATTTTGAATTATGGACGTTCTCATGAAATAAAGCCTTCTAAAAACGTTCTAAATTACAATTTTTATGCAATCATATCAAGTACTAAACCAATTTTAAAAATAATGGTGACAAATTGTTGCTGATAGAACCTGCTCAAACATGAGCTATATTTTATGTCTATGCCACTACCACCAGAATGTTGCAGGAGCAAAAAACTTTTTAAATTGTGATTTCTGTGATACTGAAGAGACTAGAAACTAAAAATATAGCATGGTAGTTACTTATAAAATATAAATGCCCCTGAAGGACTGTCGAAAACAAATTCGAATTAAAAAAGGGTGAAGCGAAGTGGAGGTGAGAAAAGCGTTCTAAAAAATTCCTAAATTACGATTTCTAAGCAATTTCAGGGAATATAAATCGATTATAAAAGAAATAGTTGCGAATCGATGGTAACAGTCTCTGTTCCTACACAGGCTATATCTTATGCCGATGATTCTACATTCTTGGGTTCACAGGAACAATAAACGTTCTAAAAATGTCCTTTAAAAGCTTTCTAAATTACGTTTCTGTAGAATATTAGGAAATAACAAACCGATTTCAAAATTAATCTTCGCAAATAAATGGTGAAAGTTCCTATTTCAACATAGCCCTTTATGTTGAGAGAGTTGGTACAACTTGGAATTTGACATGATGTTTAATTTTAAGATGTATGAAGATGGTTTCTAAAAAATTCAAAACTTCAAATGAATACTGAAATGAGCGTATTAATTGAGCATTAAATTTTAAAAATATTTTGTAAATTATCATTTTTTACTATTATTTCTTTTTATTAATTTAAGTCTAATAGCAGTGTAATAATGAAGTTTAGTCAAACTCTGTTTTAAATAGTAATTTTGGAATTATTCTTAAAAGAATATTTTCTTCTAAAAAAATTAGACATATAAATATCACTTGGCATATTTCAACTATTACGTGAGCAAAGCCGCGGGGTTTGCTAGTATTACCCTCTAAGTGTTTGGAGCGTAATATTCCGTTCACTAAGCTCCAGGTTTCACAGCAATACACGCAGTATTTATGATAATATAATTTTATTGATTTAATGAATTTTAAATACATTCAAGAGTGATTAATACTGTCAAGGATTACATTCATATTTGTAATTGAGTTTTTTTTTATAATGTTGAAAGAATCATATTTTCTTAGCATTTAAAACAAAATGCAAAGAAAACAACATTACAATTTTACCCTTTTGCAAGACGCTTGGAGGGTTAAATATTTTTTTTTAATCAATATTTTTACAGAAATATTTTCTCATATATTCGACTTTCTCCTAATAAAATTATGGTGCGTATTATAAAGTAGGAGGATTTTTTATTCTCAAGAAAAACGTGTTGCGCATTACACACGGGTGCCCATTATGCATGAGGAATTACGATGAAATGCGATAAAAAATGCGAGAATATTCTGAATAAAGACAATTACAAAGTACTTATTTTATCACATTAAACTCTATTTATACGATAATAGACATTTTAATTTCCATTTTTTCGTAATTGAAGCACGAAATATTATGAAAAATAAATAAATAGGTTAGTAAAAAAAACACGATTAAACACATTTCAAAAGATAGGAATTTAAATAAAAAAAAAAATAATATTCCAACAACGCTGTTTCCTTCATGCCATGCCATAATAAAGGCTATACGGCAAATTTTAAAAATTAACGGACGGTAGCGTTAATTACTTGATTATATTTTTGAATTCTATTTACACCACTATAGTTTGAAAGTAAATTTCTCATGATCATGATTTCAAAATATAAGTATAAAAGTGTTTCGTATAAGGATGACAATGCTACTTATATGGCGACTTCGCCGGTTAAGGTTTAAAATTTAGAACAGTCTTCGTTACTAAAATTTAGTAGGGGAAAAAAAACCTCTGAAAGAGGATTTGTTGAAATTTAAATACTTCGTGCAAAAAAGAATAAGCACTTATAATTAGTAAAATTATGAAAGCATTCTGACGGCCTGTTTTATCTTAAATTCCTATTGTTTACCAAAATTTATTTATTGAGATATTATATTCATCTTATTGATATAATTTTTTGGATTACTTAAACTTTTCTTCAAGAATATGGTTAAATATCGCCTTCATATGTATAAATAACACTTCGCGTATTTTTGTCGCACCCCATTTCTGATACCTATGATACGATTATATAATTTGTTCATTTTTGGAAACATATAGTTAGACTTGTTCCATATTCTTGAACAATTACCCTTACTTATGTTAATAACCCCTCTCCCTCCAAAAAAATATAAACTTTATTAAAAATGCGCACATTAATATTTTGTTTCATAACTAAAATAATCCGTTTTTAAATAAATAATATAAAATTTATGTGAACATATTCAGCTAAATTTCGCAAATTGTCATTGAAATCCTAATAATATTTGTATTTTGTTTTTCTTACAAAACATTTCAAATTGAAATTTCCATTTTAAATTGGGCAAAAATTTTGCGACGTTAAAAGCATGTATATAGTATTTAAAAATATTTAAGATTTAAGCCACAATTTAGGAGTCAGGATCGTTTTCTTTCAAGAGTAGAGCTAGTATTCTATCTAGCTCTGGAGTAAAAGAAAATTTATAATTATCGAATTAGTTTACTTATTTATTTATTGAACTTTATTTATAAAATTATAATTAAGATATATTATCTCCTTATTAGCATTCTTTTCGTTTATTAATTTGAATTTCACATACCCTATAATTAATATTTCTTTAAAAAAATAGATTTTAATGATGTATCAGTAAAAAATGTACTTTTTTTTCAAAATATACGTTATGCATTAACATGGATAAACATCGTGGTAATTACTCGTGAATATTTAACTTTTCTTGTATTGCTAATGCTATATTATTACCTTGTACCTTGGGAAAAGTACGTTAAATCTAAACAAATAAACAACAAAAAAATCTTTACAGGAGTTACGTAAATTTATGTTTATTTTAGAGTATAATTAGTAAGCTCTTAAAAAATTGGGTATAAGCATAACATTTTAGAAACCCCGGAGTAAAGTAAACTTCAAACATTTTAAAGATATTTTCGAAAAGTTTATGTTTGAGAAGACCTAACTACTTTTAAAAATGTTTTATCATGTTTTCGTTGTTAGTAATATTTTAAAGTATAAATACTATAGAATTTACCCTAACAGCTTTATGCTTAAATGTACTTAAAAATATGAAAATATTTATTCATGGACATCGAATAATGAACTTCAAGATCAAGTAAACATTCTAAACTATAAGTATTAATGTTGATATAACCTACAAGTTTTGTAAAAAAAATAAATAAAATATATTCAGAGTATAATTTACTGAGAAATTTCAAAATATTTGAGTACTTTCTAGTCTTGCAGTTTAGCATTATTACATGTCGCTTCACCTAATGTTATTGTAATTTTTCATATAATAATAATTATATGGTTTTATAAGCAGACAAAAGAACGTTTTTTACACCAGAACTTTTTAACTTCTAGCAGGCTAGTTTTGGTTGCATTCCGCATACTGTCATACTTCAGCATATGTGTAAAAAAAGGTGGGATTTTGCAGCTATATATATGGAACAGAAGCGGATTCGAGGAATAGGTTTATTGACCAATGGAATTGCAAGAAATTACATAGATCAGCGAATAGTAAAATCGTATACGAAATGGAACTTGTAATATGAAAACCTGCTTGTAAAAATGTGTTTTTATGTAATATTTCTAATAATCTCAGAATGGGGGAATAACGAAGTCGCAATTAGTAGTATTTTTTTTTTTATATAGTTTTTGATTTTACAATGTTAAGGATATTATCAATATTGTAAAGAGAGATGTCAGTTAAATTGAATGTCTCACAATACTGATCATGTGTTCAAAATATTGACAATATCTTTAACAATCTGATCTGTATTGACAGCAATATTGAATTCAGTTTTGAAACAGAAAATAATTGTTCACTCCTGTTTCACGATATTCTTGTTACTTTCAGTGAAAACATCTGTTTCGCATCCGTCAATAGTAAAACTACGCAACAGTTCCTCATGTCATCACTATATTAATTGACGCAGTCAATTGACCTTCCATTATTGATACTACTTTATTTATGGAACTATATAGAGGGTGATTCATAAATATCGAAACAATAGTCTATTTTCTTAAATGTTGCCCCTAGACCCATACTTCCAATTTCAAAGTTTCATAAAAAAGGGTGCAAATGTTAATGACATAAGTTGCAACTCCATGGGGGGGTCTATTTGATAAAATACAAAAAACTAAATTTTTATACGGCCCCCGTAGTGTAAAATTCACAATTAAGAAATTTTTCCTTATCCATTTCTGAATTAAACACAAAAAAGTCATCTCGATTTCTTCAAAATTTGCAGATATATCAAAATCCAAAATTCGTGACTTACACCGTTTATCCATGCCTCTGAGCGACGAGTTTTTGACTCATTTTGAATGCAAGATAGGAATCATCTTCAAATTGTAGATTATTAAAAGTCGATTTAAGACAGTGATTCTCCTTTGGACATAAAATAGGCAGTGTATAAATTTTACGTTAAACCTGCTTTTAAAATATGCTGGTGGTCAGCACTAGAGGTCTACACTGGTCGAAATATCTAGGTCCGGTCCCGAACCGACCCATTGGAAAAAAGTTCAAATCGTAGCCTGGCCCGGCCAGACTAAATTTCTACATAGTTTTTTACATTGATATGGTTAAAAGGTTTCATATGGAGAAGTTCTGACCAAAAATAATTATTATAGCTTTTCTCTTTTCGTGTTTATAATTATTATTTTTAAAGAAGTGTCAAAAGCTGTGATAATTTGTTTTATTAATGAAACTCTATAGATGTGTAAATGATTCACTTCTCCTTTAATATCATTAATCCATATCCCATGTGTTGGAGACATTGAAAAATGCTATAAGTTAAAATATTTTAAGACGCTATGACACAGAAAAGAAAAAAAAAGAGCGTTATAGACAAGTTCCCGTTTTAGGAGTTGTAAATATAGTATATTTTTTTCAGGTATTATTATATTAATTTTCCATGGATCATCAGATTTTTGGGGTTTAAGAAAGGATTCCGTTATAGACAGATTTTTGTCACTAGTTTTACTGTACTTTAATATTTTTGCCTTAAAATCTACTATCCCTTAAAAATATGAATTTTAAAGTTTTATTGTAAAATAATGGCCATTTAAAAATATGTGCATTTGTTTTAAATTTTTTGTGCTGGGCAAATTTTACTTATTTTTGCACGGATTAGATAAGTCTCAGATAATGATTTTAATACGGGATGTCTCCAGTCCGAGACGGAACATTTCGGCCCGTGGAGACCTAGGAATAAGGAAGCCAGTCCCGGCTATGGCCCGGCCCCAGAATACAAACTTTTCTAACGGCGTAACCGAGACAACAAAAAGCCTGAAGTTGTGAGGGCTAAAATTATGAAAAACTCTTAATCGGCATGTTAAAAAAAATGATTATTTCAAATTACACATTTAACATTTATTTATGGACATTTAAATAGTACAAAAAGGAGGTTGAAACTGCAAAAGTTAAACTGAATCGGGAGTTTAAGCTACAGAAAGAAGTTACTTTTACACGTGCATTTAAAAAAAAAAAAAAAAAAAAAAAAAAAAAAAAAAAAAAAAAAAAAAAAAAACATTTAAACATTTTATTAGGAGTTAATCTAGGTTTAAAACATTAAATGCGTTTTTTTTTGTTTTTTTTTGTCTTTAAATTCATATAACTCAAGAATCGTAAATAAAAAAATGCAAACTTGGAACATGTCTTTTTTGTTTAGTTTTAATTAGTTTTGTTTCGGTAAATTTAAAAAAAAAATCACTTTTGAAAGTGTGATTTTTTTAAAAATAAGTTACATAATTTTTTTATGAGTATTTTTAATATTTTTAAAATTAATATTTAAAAAAAATCCTGAAACAAAACTAAAATTATACTTTCCACTTTAATTAATTGAAAAAAAAATGAAATCCGATGAATAATGTTTCGAGTTATAAAGATTTTAAATTAAATCCGCTTAAAAAAATACCAATCATTTAATTTTTTTTAAAACTTTATGAGAAATAATAGGATGTGATTTTGTTTGCAAATTGCATGGTTAACCATTACAAAAAGAGAAAAGAAATCAAAATTCTAACACAACAAATATATTTTTTACATATTACCTAGAATTCTTAAAGTAACATTGTTTCTTGGATTGTATGCATTTCAATTTGTGTCTAATCCCTTAAAACCTGATGAATTATTTAAACGGTCATAACTCTGCGAGTTTTACAGATATGAAGAGGCAGTTTTTTGTGTTTAATTCAGAAAAGGATAAGAAAAGTTTTCCTGATTCGAATTTTTACCCTACGTTGGCCGTATAATAATTCAATTTTCGTATTTTTTCAAATACCCCCCCCCCCCACCAACACACACACATGGAGTTTGAACTTGTGTCATTAAATTTTGCACCTTTTTTTATGAAACTTTTCAATTGGAAGTATGTGCCTAGAGGCAATATTTAAGGAAATAGCCTATTGTTTCGATATTTCTGACTCACCCTGTATATGGAACGGAAGCGGATTCGAGGGATAGGTTTATTGAGCAATGGAGCTGCACGAAATGAGGGCGATCAGCGAATACTAAAATAGTATAGGAAATAGAACTTGTAAAATGAAAAACTACTTGTATAAAGAAAAGGTATTTGATGTAATATTTCCAATAATCTCAGAATAAGGGAATAACGAAGTTACAATTAGAAGTATTTTTGTTTTTCTTTTTTATAGTTTTTGAGTTCATAATGTTAAGGATATTATCAATATTGCAAAGAGAGGTGCCAGTTAAAGTGAATGTCTCACAATACTGATCATGTGTTCAAAATTTTGGCAATACCTTTAACATTCTGATCTGTATTTACAGCAATATTGAATTCAGTTTTGAAACATAAAATAGTTTTTCACTCCTGTTTCACGATACTCTTGTTACTCTTACTAAAAACATCTGCTTCGCATCCGTCAATAGTAAAACTGCGCAACAGTCACTCATGTCATCACTATATTAATTGGCACATTTTATAACCTTCCATTATTGATACCACTTTATTTATGGAACTATATATATATATGGAAAAGAAACGAATTCTTGGGATAGGTTTATTGACCAATGGAATTGAACAAAATTAAGGCGATCAGCGAATAGTAAAATCATACAGGAAATATAACTTGTAATATGAAAAACTGCGAGTAAAAATAAAGGGATGCTGTTCGATGTATATTTCCAATAATCTCAGAATAAGCGGATAACGATGTTTTTTTATTTTTGTTTTCTTTTTTATAGTTTTTGAGTTCATAATGTTAAGGATATTATCAATATTGCAAAGAGAGGTGTCAGTTAAAGTGAATGTTTCACAATACTGATAATGTGTTCAAAATTTTGACAATACCTTTAACATTCTGATCTGTATTGACAGCAATATTGAATTCAGTTTTAAAACAGAAAATACTTTTTCACTCCTGTTTCACGGCACTCTTGTTACTCTTACTGAAAATATCTTTTTCACATCCGTCAATAGTAAAACTACACAATGGTCATTCATGTCATCACTATTGTAATTGGCACAGTTTATAATTATTGACACTACTTTATTTATGGAATTATATATATGGAAAATAAGCGGATTCTAGGGATAGGTTTATTGACCAATGCGATTGCACGAAATTAAGGCAACCAGCGAATAATAAAATCGCATACGAAATAGAACTTGTAATATGTAAAACTGCTTGTAAAAATAAAGAAAGGGTGTTTGATGTAATATTTCGAAATATCTCAAAATAAGGGAATAATGAAGTTAGAATTAGAAGCATTTTTATTTTCTTTTTTATAGGTTTTGAGTTCATAATGTTAAGGATATTTTCAATATTGCAAAGAGAGGTGCCAGTTAAAGTGAATGTTTCACAATGCTAATCATGTGTTCAAAATTTTGACAATACCTTTAACATCCTGGTCGATATTGACAGCAATATTGTATTCAGTTTTGAAACAGAAAATAATTTTCCACTCCTGTTTCACGATACACTATTCACTCTTATTGAAAATATCTTCTTTACATCCGTCAACAGTAAAACTACGCAATAGTAAAACTACTCAGGTCATCACTATTGTAACTGAAACATTTTATAACCTTCCATTATTGATACTACTTTATTTATAATACAGTATCCTTGTTCTTTAGATTAACCGCTGATTAGCATTGTTTTTCCTAAATTCAGCATTCCCATTGCTAATGCCCCTGATTGAAAATGATTTTAAAGAATTTTGACTCCTGCAATATACTTACATTTTCTAAGCAGACAGAAGCTATGAATTATATAATTTATGTGGTGTTCATAACATTAATTGTCACTGCGGTCTTTTCTATACTGGACAAACATTTTTTTTCGCAATAAAGAAAAGAAATAAGACATTTATCCAAAAATAAAAAAAGTAACAAATATGCCTTTGCTAAACACTGCTGGTAGACCAATCACACCATTGACTTTAAATCAGCTAAATTATATCTACGTCCAATTCTGTACCTGAACTTTAGTTTCTTGAAGTATTCCAAATCTGTAGAAATCCAGAAAATATTGTTATTTGTAACTTCGTTTTTCCCTTATTATCAGACTTTTGAAAATGTTATATGAAAATCTATTTTTTTCTTTTTTTATACTAGAATTATTTCACATTACCAGTTCCATTAGCTATAAAATGTTGTATTTGCTGTTCCCCACAATCTTCTACAATTTCGTTGGTCAATAAACTTTTTCCCAGAATTTGTATCTCCTCCATATAAATGAGCAAAATTTCAACAATCTTTGCACTGCCTGGCTATGGATGGAATGTTTCTACTCTAGAGGTTACTATAGGAGGTTCGGAATCGACGCATCCAGGCATTCTTCACTATATCTAATCCATGTCCAAGTCCAAGATTTCAACTGATGGCGATACGCTGAATGCTACTGAAAATAATCTGCTATATGTTGGAAAGTTTTCGTAATAAAAAGGTTGTTTTATCCTTCAATAAATAGCAATAATTTATATATATATACAGAACGTGTGAAAATTATTAGAATAATTGTGAAATTTACATTAAAAATGTGTTATATTAAAGAAATATTAAAAAAATATTGATACATTTAATATTTAGTGTTTATTCCCTTGTTTTTTATTAAAGAAATAATGGCATACTTTGTATGAGTTTTTGGCAATTAATTTGTATTTCGTTGTCATGATGCCAAATTTGGAGTCTTTCTATCAGACCATTCTTATTTGTGATGTTGCATTTCTTTATATTTTTTTTTTTACAATGGCCTAAGTGTTCTATATGGAGTTCATATCTCGATTGTTTTCAGGCCATGGAAGTGTTTTCTTTAATTAAATTAAAAAAATGAAACATCACAAACAAGAATGTTCTGACAGAAGAACTCATATAAATTTCGCATCATGGCAACGAAATACAAATTAATTGCCAAAAAACTCATATAAACTATGCCAAGACGTATCGAATCTTTAATATAAAGCAAGAGGATTCACACTAAATATTAAATGCACCAATATTTTTTAAATGTATTATTTCTTTAATATAACAAGATTTTAATGTAAATTTCACAATTATTCTAATAATTTTCACACGTCTGTATATATATGTGTATATAGATTGATATAGCTATATATAGATATTTGGGTGGGTCGAAAAAAAAATGTTTTATTTTCGGAACGCTTTAGTACGGAAAAGTTGCCTGTTGTAATAAGAAGGATAACGCGATAATTTTTTTAATTGGGTAACATCTTCTATTCGCGTAACGTACGTAATGAAAAATTGCAAAATACGCGCATTTTTTTATTTGAATTCTGATCAATTACAAAATATGTTTCGTTCGCGCAACATCTTAGAAAAAACATAAATTTACCAATTGTTTGCAATTTTCACCCTACAATTTTTTGTTCGTTTTGCTGGAAAAAAAAAGACCAGAGTTCACCACATGGAGTGGTTGCAAGTTGAGTTCCACCCACACCCTACCCAACCAGCTATACAATTGTTAGGTATGCTATTTACATTATATTTGCAACAAGTTACAAATATTTACCGTACAGTAAAATTCTTTAGCTCACTGTATTTTTAATTTTTTTTTCAGATTTACTACACATTTAAAGTCTGATTTTTTTTTTCTTTTTAAACTGCGGGGTAACCGATCTAGACTTCAATGTTACTCGGTTATAGCCATTTCTAGCATTATGTCCACATACTTTATTACAGGCCTCTTTCATAAGTTTTACGTAAATCGCAGCAGTGTGAGTGTGATAGGGAAACTTTTGTATTTATCCGATGAGTGTAGTGTCAGAATTTATAAGTGATTTCATATTATCTTCCCTTAGGTCTCGGAGCATTGCGAAAGGATACACCGAAAAATATTTCCAATGTCAATGTAATTGAAGGCTTGGAATTTTACTTTCGGTGGTACGACATTTCTAACAGGCTTCTTCTTTGGGACAGTTTGTCTTGTTTTTAAGATCCTTCTGTAACCGAGTTCCTGAATTTATTCACTTTCATCGACAATCATTTCCAACAGAACATTCTCAGGGTGCGCAAAAACGCATTTCGCTCTTTTACGTGTTTGAGAACTTGTAGTAATTCGTCGGATAAATAGTTTGATATTCGGATTGCTTAAAAGACGTGTTTGGTCCGTCAATAAAATATTTCCTCGTTTTACGGCAAACCAAACAGGTATGTACGATCTTAAAATGAAGCCAAGTATTTTTTTTAAGTTTTCGAATGGATTTGATGAACGTATATACAACATAAGGACTCGGTTAGCCATAGTTAGCCATATGGAATTGGAAAAAACAGGCTCCTGATTTGCTATGTCTTTCGAACAATCTCCCAAGATGATTGAAATTGAAATGTAGAACAAATACTGTTTCTCTTTCCACAACAAATTCACGTCTATATCAGGAATCGAACAAACAATGGGTTCATAATCTATCACAGAGAGTTTTTCGAAGCAAATGAGCTGCTGCGCAACTGGCACAGAAAATTATTTAGTCACCGCTGTATGATCCGTAATATGTTGAGAAATATGGCGAAAAAGAATCTCATTAAAATACAGGAGGCATATTCTCTACTGTAGTGGACGTCCTAATTGATTATATATCCGGTGGATTACACCTTTATTCCATTGAGCGTTTTTTAGTGTTTCACCACACCCTGCTTACTTCTAGTTATTCTGGTGGTATATTGAAATTTCAGACAAATAAGAATACTGCTTTGAGTTATATCATTTTATGAACTCGAGGAAGCAGATTCATGTCCAATATAAACTGATCCAGATTCCTGGATAAGAGAATAGAGCTCTTAATTCACATTCTTGGGAAGTTGCTAGGCATTAATTTTTTCGACGACCAGAGAATCATATTAGTCAATCAAATTTTCTCAGGGGTTGTGAATTGACTTTACAAATCTGTCCTAACATGATTCTTGTCCTTTTTTATTTTACAATTATCAGCCACATAAGGAGAATCTGTGTCGGTTATCATACCAACGTGTCGCAGAACAATTGTCGCTATGACAGCTGTTGCCCGATCAGAAGCTCCGAATCGATCACTGTTTAGCGCTGACTGCGTTAATTTGAATTCGCATTTGCTATTTGCGCTTTTTAGTCCATGTACTTAGTTTGTATTCATCATCCTCATACTCTGAGTCTTCAAAAGAACTGCGTTTATGTTCATCGACTTCCGAGTACTCTGCTACATTAGGAACTTTAGAACTCTTTTAGGAACCACTCAGTGCTCTCTGAAGATCGCGAGTTTTGCTCTCGGCCTTCACATTTTTTTCGTAACTGTTTTGTCAATAGATCCGACTTCGCCAAATTGTAATTCCTTTCAAGAAACAAAAACCTCAACCCGAGAACAGGAATTTTCTTTGATTTTTCACAAAATTATTTAATTAGAATTATACATTGACATGCATCTGGTGTTTTTAATGTAATGTAAATACCACTTCCAACAATTGAATGATTGGTTGGGTAGTATGAAGGTTGAACACAACGTGCAAACACCTCCACGTGATGACTTCTGGGTCGTTTTTTCTAGCAAAATGAACTATGGGTTGCACGGTGAAAATTGCGAAGAATTGGCAAATTTATGTTTATTCTAAGGTGTCGCTCGAACGAAAACAATTAGATTATTCATCTTAATTTAGTTTATTTAGGTTACTTAAAGCATAAATCAAGCAAACAATACTAAATTGTGTTTATTTTAAAAGTTTAAATAAACTTTAAAAAATGACAAAAAATGCGTGATTTTTGCAATTTTTAATTAATTTTAAGTACGGTGCGCGAACGAAATATGTTAACCGATTTTAAAATTTTGTATGCCGTTTTCCTTCTTATAAAAATAGGCAACTTTTCCGCACTAAAGTGTTCCTAAAAATAGTAAAAAAAAAAATAACTCCCTGATAGATTTCCCACAAAATTGTAGTTCGTTTAAGAAAGTAATTTAAAAAAAATTAGAAATGCATCTTTTTGTGTAACGTTCTTGGTAAACCAGTATATTTCAGATACTGAACGCTATTAAAGTAATATAAATTTAATGCAATGATAATATAATTAAAATATTAAAATATAAATTTCCCCAAAAAACAGTTATGTTTGGGACATATGGTATGAAATCAAAAGGTAACCATTGGAAACAGTACACTAACTGTGGCAAATTATACTATATATTTGTTAGTATATAGGCCTTCGTACTATAACTAGTTTTATAAATATTATGATCTTGGTGTAATAGCTGTTGCACCTTTATGGAAAAATGCATCAATGCAAATTTTTTTACAGTTATATATATTAATTCAGTAATACGAAAATAATATGACCCCATCTTAAAAAGGACGTAATCCCCATGTCAACCTACTATAATCAATACCTATCATGGGATATAATTGAATTAATTACGTATGATAGGATTTAATAGAATAATCACATGGAACCTAGAATCGTTACCTATTATTCGATATCATTGAATTTATTGTGTATAATTGGATTTGATGGAATGAAGAAAACTTTAAAGTTATTTTAAGATAAACTCTTAGTTCTTTAATAATGTGACAAAATATTTAATTATAATTTTATAATACGATAAAGTATTCATTCGTAACTACAATCGTCTTTTTTTTTATCTCTCTTATTTTCTTTCTGCGAAATTTCTTATAATTCTTAATCGATATGACATACTTTTTACTTAAATAAAATTGTTTAACCTTCACCTTAAAATACTCTTGTTAATTAAAGAAAAAAATATAATCGCCTAATCTTATTAAACATAGATCGCAATACATAAAATAGCAATCAGCGACAGTTTTATTTTCAGAAAATTAAAATTTGATGAAAATAATTTCAAACATATGAAATAATTAATTTAATTTTGAGAGAAAGATATCTTTCACATGTACAAAGTTTGAATTTATTATTTTCATCTTTGAGATTTAATATGTATTTTTTATAAGTTTTGTCAGCAGCAAATATCTAAACGTAATTTTCCATTACTAATTTAATAAGTTGCCAAATATTAAAAACTATTTTAAATAATCAGTTTGTTCTTTAACAACGTGATAAAATATTTAATTATAATTTTATAACGCGATAAAATACTCCAAAATACACTTGTTAATTAAAGGAAAAAAATCACTGTCGGTTCGGCTTACAGGCTGAAGAAGGTTTCGAATTTAAGCACTAATTTCACCAAAAAACGAAATTAATCCGGATTAGACATAAAAACACTTTAACAATTTTATCTGGACTCTTTTGACGATTTTTTAATTTCATTTTTCAGTTACAGATGGTGTTATCACAATCACTTTAAGGCGGTATTTAAATATATATACTGAAACCTCTCTGAAAGACAACCTCTATAAGGAGACCACCTCTCATAAAAACCGTTTGTTTATGGTCTACAATTTTTCGTTATAGGCTCAATGTTGATTTTCCTCCATTAAAAGACCACTATTTCTCGTCTCAATCTATGATAGACCACTTTTCAACTTTTCAGTCGAGGAGTAGGATTACTTTCCTTTGAATGGGGAAATCTCAAAATTTCACTTCTCTCCAGAAAACACGCTCAGCTAAATCTGCTTCTTCAGACCTGGCGAATAAAGGTCATCTCTTCGCCCTACCCCCACGTTTAGGAAGAAAAAACTGGTTCTCTTGCATTACCGCATTTAATGTCAATATGGTTACGGAGGGATAGTTGGTGTTGGTGGGAGAAGGGCTATTGTCCCTTGGCACGAGTAACGGACACCTGTAAAGTGCAGGAGTCTTTTTCAAGAGGGTGAGCGGGGGGTGGTTAAGATTCGAGTTTAATTCTGTTGCTTTTCTTTTAAGATTGCCACTTTTTGTTATCACCTCAGTTTTGTTTAACAGTGGAAGTTATAACACAGTGTATATTCGAATCGAGTACAGGAGAGTGGAACATCAGGGAGGAAATTAGCGAATAGTTTAATTGTATCAAATCTCAAATAAACGCTATGTTAAAGAACAAATGTTTTCTGTTAAAAGAGTATGAGGAATTGAAATCTTGCGGAATTAAAAAAAAAAAAAAAATGAAGACAAAATTTAACGAGCTTAACAAAGCTGTATTGCAGTGGTTTAAGTATGAAAGTAATATATATATATATATATATATCGCATTGAGTGGAACTTTGTTGAAAGAGAAGGCCATTAAAATTGCAGAAGCTATAGAGGGAAATAATTTTTGTTCAAGCAATGGGTGGCTAGAGACATTTTGTGACAGAAGCAATACTACACTGCTCAAAACAATTAAAGGATATTGCAGTTTTAGGTGGATTTTGTATCTGGTAAACTGTTTAGCTGATTGATACATGGTCGACAGACATAGTAGGTTATGTGAGAATAAATTACACATGTTTGGCAGAAAAAAATGCATTTTATTGCGCATTTGTGTACTAAAGGAAAAAAACACAATTTGTGCATATGATAAAAAAAGAATAAGAAAAGGTGTTTTCTTCAAAGAAAATCATTTTCAGTAGGGGGTATGGTTTCCACGGGCGGCCAGCAACGTTGAACACCTTTGAGGCATGGACTCAATGAGGCTATTAATGATGAGTTGGGGTATTCTGCCCCATTCTTCCAGAAGAGCTCTTTCCGGTTCTTGGAGAGTTTGGGGGGTTGTTGGCGGCCAGAAACTATTCTTCCTAGAGCGTCCCAAACGTGCTCGATTGGATTCATGTCTGGAGAACACGCTGGCCATTCCATTCGAACGATTCCTTCCTCGAAAAGGAAATCCTCCACCAGGTTTGCACGATGTGGCCTGCAGTTATCGTCCATTAAAATGAAGTTATCTCCGATTGCTGCAGCGTAAGGGACTACAATATGTCTGAGGATCTCATCCCTATATCGGCGACCAGTCAGAGCTCCATCTCGAATGATGTAGAGGTCAGTGCGCCCGTCAATGGAGATGCCACCATACACCAACACTCCTCCACCGCCAAATCTGACACTTTCGTACACGAACGCAGGATTATTCCTACTGCAACGGTCCCTCCAGATGAAAATACGCCTATTATCCGGATGCACAGAAAAACGGGACTCGTCAGAAAACAGAATATTGCTCCATTCATTTCTCCTCCAGTTGACATGCTCGGTTGCCCACTCCCTGCGGTCGCGACGATGCCTTGATATTAATCTAACACATACCATCGGTCGGCGAGCATACAGACCTACAGCATGGAGCCGGTTTCGGACAGTCTGAGTTGAAATCGTTGTGCCTGTAGCCGAGCGAAGGTGTTGTTGGAGAAGAGTAGCGTTCATGGTTCGGTGTCTCCGAGATGTTAACACTAAATACCGACCTTCATTGGGCGTTGTTACCCGTCTACGACCTTGCCCTGGTCTTCGGCCTGCACATCCACTCTCCAAAAAACGGTTCCAGATCCTGGAAATGACACTTTGTGACACTCCAATGGCTTGCGCTACTTCGGATTGAGTATGGCCCCCTTCTAACCTACCAACAATTCTCAAAGCTTCTGAATCTGTCAAATGACTTCGCTGAGACATCGTACTCATCGAAGCAAAGCAATCAATCACTGAATGCCGATCATCCTTGTCTTCATTCTCTTTTATCCAGTTGAAAGTCAAATTTCATTCGCTGCCTCTGAAGCGACGGTTTTGACGTCGAACTCAAAATTTGCATACTCCACAGTTTGAAAACCAGAAAAATTTGCATTTGTGATTCTCTTCTTCTATTTTCGGCAAAAAACATTTCGTTTATATCTTTATTTTATATAAAACTTCAAATATCCTTTAATTGTTTTGAGCAGTGTATCTTCAAATCTATATCTGGAGAAGCAGCCGATGTAGATAATAAAGTGTTAGTGGAGTGGAAATCTCGTCTTCTACTTATTCTCGCACAATATTTAGATTGTTACATTTATAATCTGGATGAGACTGGATTATTCGTATGTGCCTTGCCCACTAAAACTCCTATGGTGAAAACAGATGAAGCAAAATGCGGGAAACAAGCCAAACAGTGACTTACTGTAACACTTTGCGGAAATGCCTTTGGGTTGAAAAAAACCAATGATAATATGGCAGTTTCAAAAACCTCATTGCTTTAAGAGGACCGGGAAAACACTATCCACCATGCTAAATTCACCAACTTTATGTACCTTTTTCTCAGAAATGGTGACAGATAGAGGTCTAGCTTTTTTTTATATTAGTTAGAATAACATGAATTGCGTATTTTTGCAGGCCATTTTCTTTCTAAGTGAAACCCAAAATTAATTTGTAATTATTTATTGAAAGTCATTTTTAAATTAGTATTTTTTGTAAAATTTCAATGCCTAAAATAAATAATTCTCAACAAATCATTAAATCCTTGTGTTAATGCAAACAATATAACATAATTTAAGTAAAAAAAAATCTGAGTTCTTAAGTTTAATAGATATTGAATAAAATGAACATAAACATGAAAAATCCAAGTTTTGAAAAAATGTCAATTAAAGATTTAAATGGCCATTAGGCTGTGAAGTACTCTCAGAAAGAATGAATAATTTCATCACTTATTTTTTATATATAAAAATGTGTGACAAATCGTTGGACAGATAAAAGGTTAAACTATTTAATCATACAAAAAAGTAAAAATCGATTTTTTTGTTGATTTTTGCTTTCTCGGTCCTCTAAAAAATTTTGATGTGACAAAAATAGGTGTGATTTAAAATCTAACAGAAAGGGGTGGATGACATCAACTATTTTTGAAAATTGTTCGCATGACTTTGACAAAAAAGTGGCCAAACATAGAAAAACATTATCCTTATTTTTAATAATGCTCCATGTAACTTGTATAACGCACAGCTCTGGAATGTGTGAAACTTCAATTTCTTCATCCTAACACGACTTACAAAATTCAGCCGTTTCATCGGGGAACTACTAATAGTTTCAAGCTAGAATACAGATGTTTTGTTTTACGAATGCTCATTTCGTTAATACATGAGAACAAAAATGCGTCCGACATTGTGAAATCCATCAACGTACTTGAGGCTATTGGATGGATAAAATGTGCATGGGATAACTTGGACACATACAATTGGCAATTGCTTCAATACTTGTGGACAAAGCAATGTATCCATAGAAAAATCCATTTATGATATCAGTGCCTTAGAAGAGGAAGTGATTCAGCTATCAAACGCAGCTAAAGTTGATTATGACCTCAAATCACAAGAATATGAGGAAGTTCTTGAGTGTACGATGATTTATCTGAAGAACGGGAGAATCGTATTATAGAAAATCCCGACAAAGTAAGAAATTAAAATTCTTATATTAGAAAAGAAATTCTACAACGATTTTTTTTAAATAAATGATACTACAATCGAGATTTTTTAAAATCAATTTTAGGAGCTCATTCTAATTCAGACGATAAGCTTCCGCCAGTTACAGCTTCTATCTCAAGTCAAGAAATACTTTTTGAAATCAATAGATTGATAGAGAGTTCGATACATATTAGAGATGATACTGAAATACATAATTTGTTTAAAGAGATAAAAGAATGTTTACAATCAAAAATTGCTGATAAGAAATTGTTAAAATCAAAGGAAACTACAATTATTTACTTCTTTAAAGCTGCATAGACATGAAATATAATAAACTAATTCAATAATAATTTTTTGTAGTATATCTTTTATGAAACTTTGCTTTAGTCATCACCTCTATTCCGAGACCACTTCTCCGAAAGACCGATTTTTTATGGTGTAATGGGTGGTGTCCTTAGAGAGGTTTCACTGTATATTTTTCCACGCTCCAGAATAAAAAAAATTCTAACACATTTTGGACTACCCATTTATTAAAGTAAAAAATTAAATGTGCTGACGCTATTTTTTGAATAGATTTATAAACGACCTGTGCTTTCATTTTTCGTACAATTAATTAGAACTTGATTTACAAACTATTTTTTTTTTTCGTTTCAGCACTTTCGCAAATTCGGTTCAAAAGGCTAATTTTGACAGCATTTTGAAAAATATATTCTGCCTTTATCAAAAAATTGACCAATACGGTAAATTATATATTTTCTGAATAATAGAACATACCAATTGGATGCGTTTGAGAGCCAACGTTATTTTTTTAAATGAATCAGAAAATAAGTAGTTTGGATTTGTGTATAAACTTAATACAATAATTTTTCCCTTCAACCCCTATTTTTGTTTAATTTGTTTTTGTTGTAAGCTCCTATCAAAAACTTGTCAATATAAAAATTTTAGATAATATTAAGAAGATGTATAACGAATTTAATTCGATTAGATATATTATGAATTGACGAAGTTGTGGTTTTTTTTTTCCTTTTCAAATGCTTCCTTTTTTTTTTTTGTTTTTATTATTTTTTTGCGGTAAGAGGTCCTTTTAAAATCTTGTCAATAAAAAAAAAAAATAAATAAAAACTGTAGATAGTATTTAAAAAAAATTATAATAAATTTAAGTGCATTTGATGTCTGAAGAATCGACGAAGTTCTGAATTTTTTTTTCCTAAATTTTCAAAAAAACTTTTCAGACATTTCAACATGGGGGAGAATGTAATAGATAGTGTTTTTTATAAAATTTACCTAAAATGAAATCATTAAATCGCATTTAACATTTAAAATAGATGCATAAAATAATGATTAGAGACAGTTTTCTTTTGTTTTGAAAATTACACTTTTGATGAAAATATATTCAAACTTATGAAGTAAATGATTCAATTTACACAGAAAGATAATTTGTACATATGCAAAGTTTGAATTTATTATTTTGATATGAAGATATTTAATACAGACTTCTTATAAGTTATATCAGTAGTAAATATCTGAAATTAAACTTCCATTACTAATTTAATAACAATGTCAACTACATATAATTTATAAAGTTTAAATTTAAGTAAATCGTTAGTTTTGTAACTTGTAAGTAATTTGAAGCTCCATTCAACTTACAAGCTTAACAAGAATACACTACTCTAACCATTTTGGAATTCCTAATCTGTTACAGTCTGTCATGTTAAGTCGATTTAAAGAGATTAGACGGAGCTCTCGTGTGACCTTTATCGTGTATAGGGAAATGTCACTGGATTGCAACTTAAGTTCCTAATTTATTTAATTACGTAACCTTTGAGAAAGGTATAGTTAATATGATGTATCACTCAGATTAAATTAAAATTCTTGTTATTTGCTATATTTTAAATTCCGAAAAAATGCATGTATATATATGTCTGTTTGTCTATAATCGCTGCCAGAGTTATCTATTTTTTAGCCCTCTGAGCGTCTTGCAAAAGGGTAAAATTGTAATGTTGTTTTCTTTGCATTTTGTTTTAAATGCTAAGAAAATATGATTCTTTCAACATTATAAAAAAACTCAATTACAAATATGAATGTAATCCTTGAGAGTATTAATCATTCTGCTATGTATTTAAAATTCATTAAATCTATAGAATTATACTATCTTAAATATTGCTTGTATTGCTGTGAAACCTCAAGCTTAGTGAACGGAATAATACGCCCCAAACCCTTAGAGGGTGTAAATAAACATATTTTAAACGAGGCGATTTAATAAATAAATATATTGTTAAATATTTGTGTGCAATGAAATAAATTGTGTGCTGTTTCTGGGTGTTACTTTTTTTGATATTGCTAGTATTAAGTATATTAAGTATTATATTTGTATATTGTATAAATATATAAATTCACGATAAGATTAGACAGCAGATATAAGAATGCTTTTTTATAATCTGAACGATGCATGTTATATTTGCTGAGATATTGAATGTCGGCTTTTCGCGTTTTCTTTGTTCTAGAGTTAGCTGTATATATAATATGGCGGTATTTTACGGTTTTATTTTGGCTGAAACTGCGTCACTCAAGATAAGCAGCCTATTTTTGAAATCACGTGACTTTTTTGTATCTTTGTTACCACCATACCATGTAGCTATTAGTTTGTTGTTCTTTTTGTGAAATACAACGTGTATGTCCTACCGCTACCATTCAACTTGGACGACCTTAAACACTCATATGTACTGCTGTGAACTTAATAACATTAGACCTTCTTAAAAGAGCTGGGTACGAACTTGACTATTGTCTGTACATTGTCCGTTTAACTAGAGGGACTCACATAAAGCATTTGTAATTTAATAAAATGGAAATTTTTGAGATTTCTGTCAGTCCATTTTCCGTTCGGATGAGTGAATGTTTCAAAATGAGTTTATTGTAGTATTTTAAAATAACGTACATTAATATTAAATCAACATTTAAATAACCCTTTATTAAATATAGTACTAGTAGCTTTACGTACAACTTTTATGTTAAAATGCAGTTATTCGAGAAAACAGGAAGGTCGACACTTTACAAACATACCATGTATTCCGGAGTATAATGGTCCACTTTCGTTACAAGCGAATTTCTTAAAAATACTTGTGCTTATCATACGCCAGATACAAAAAAAAAAAAAAAAACTAAACTACTAAACTCTGTGGCTATACAATCCATGAAGGATCTGGGCCGACAGTGCCCATCTCTGTTTTCTTGAACCTGGGCACCGAGGTGCTATACAGCATGCGTCCCGGCCAGGTGGTCAGCCTAACGCGAGACCCTCGGTGTTTAGTTCCCAAGCAAGCTTGATACTCATTTTATCGACCCCAAAGGGATGAAGGGCTGAGTGAACCTTGCCCAGTCGGGAGTCGAACTCTCGACCTGCGGTGCGGCAGTCAGATGCCCTGACCACTACACCACTGGGCTTCAGATACAAAAAAGGAAACGTTAAAAATAAAGAAAATACGATAATGTGCATTTCACCTTCTACATTAATGAGTACGTTATTCAGTTACAAGGGAATCTCAAATTTTTCCCCTCACGTTAGAATTATTTATTTTTATATATTTTTAGTGATATATGTTGTGTTTCATAGCACATATATTATGAAAGTTTTATTTCAATAAATTGCAGTCCGCGTAATGTGGCGAATACATATGAAAATCGTGATGTATATTCTAAATTTCTATATTCTACGTTCTAGTGCACATTTGACACGTACTGCATGTTTGTGACATAACCATTTATTTTCAGAAATAATTTGGCAATGAAAAAATTTATTTTATTTAATATTATGGCATTCCTCAAGCGAAGTATGTGCGGATACTTCGTTTTGCTCACTAATTATTCTCTAAGTAAATATATGTTACAAAGTATGCACTTTTTTCTCATAACCAAAATGGGATTTTGTTGTTCTATTAACAAATCTATTCGTCCATTAATAATTATTAATTATATAGTTTGAATACATGAACATATCCTTTATATTAAAAGTTAATAAATAATATGCATTGACTAATGTACTTCAAATGGGAGGATTGACATTTGTACCGATATATTAAGAAAAACACGGACAATGATAAATAGCACAAATGTAAAAATGTGCATACAGCTCCTTCTGAGCTTCTAGAGCTCCATTGTCACTGCAAAGTTTAACAAATTAAAGTTTAAGACATAAAAATATGCAATCGAAACAGACGCACGTCACAGTTTGCGGTCAATGACATGGCGGTGAAAGTTGAAAAACAACAGCGGAGTCGATCGCTCCCGCGCAAACGCGGAGAAGAATGAAAAGCCCTTAGCCATTATGGTAGTGTCTAAGAAGAAAGAAGAAGTGGGAAAAGGAAATAATGTGACTTAAAGAAATGTCGAATTTCAGAAAAATTAGACGAACTGGATATATCATTAACCAAGCTGTTATAATTATTTCATATACGATAAGCTTAAAAAAATCTAGAACGTAAATGGATGATCATTTCTGAATTATTAAATCTTCAGAAATTTTAGAATTTTAATTGTTAGACAAATAGTGGATAACAATAGCGGAGTATTTAATGTCACAATTTTTAACATTAGTTTTAGACTTCCTCAAACGGACGCCCCCACCAGTGGCCTAGAGATTCTGCTCTCGAAACTGGTAGACGGACGGTACTGGGTTCGATCCCAATCGCGCCCGTCGGCCTAATCGTTCGGAGTTTTCATAGTTTTCTTCGAACCTTGGATTTCCATTCGTAAATGCGGATTAGGTTCACTTATAAAGACCCCCAGGGGGGGGGGGGGCACTTCCCATATGTCCTATATCCTCGAATAGATAATCGGCTGTCAAAAATCAACCCAACTCAACTCCTCAATCAGACCTGCTGTGATGTTACTTCGTTTGTCCTAGGTACATTTTATCGCTATCGCAAGATATTTTGTAAATTCTCCAATGTAAATAACTGTGTATTGAATGCTTGAGATTTGTAAATTGGATTTTTTTTTAAACAGAGAATACATTACTTTAAAATAAAATTTTATCGCGATTTTAGATATTTGATGGCTAATTTTTGCAAATATATATATATATATATATACATGTATAATTAAATTCTCGAATGTTGGAATGGGCACGTATAAATACTTTATTATGTATAGGTTAAAACAAGGTAGGAATTGGTAATGTAGTTCCTAAAAAATAATATTTTAATATGTGTTAAATAAATATATAAAAATTCAACAAATAAAGCCTATATTATTTAAAATATGATTGTAATTTACATTTAAAAATATTATCCATAAATAAATAAAATTGAACAAATATTGATTTTTTTTATTCAATAGCGATTTTAATGTGAACTATAAACGTTTAATTTTCACAGGCCGAAAATAATATTCTGTTAATAAAATAATGCCATGATTTTAATGTCTGAAGTTTCAATAGTTTCTTTGTATGTCTGTTATAAATAATGAGAAAAAATATATAAAAAAAACTTACGTAAGTACATATTATTGAAAACTCAGAAATAAAAGAAGGAATGTCCGTGACCAAAATATAGTTTTGTAATGTGCTACGTGATATTTAACCGACATTTCTAAAGATTAGATAAGAAAAAGGCGAATAATATCTCTTAAGAAATGAGGTTATTTTGCATGTAACGAGGTTCTGTAAAATAAAATTTAACTTAATATAAATATAAGCACTGATGCCGTACAAAATTTCTAAAATGCATTATGTATAAGACTTTTAGACGAATTAAATTTTTATGTGTAACAACATTACAGTTACTCAGGAAACAGTCCTTAATTTGCCGCATATTTCTGCAGTAGATAAGTACTAACTTGTTTGTTTGTTGAATAACTTAACACAGCTTTGCGCAGGTAAAAGAAAAACCAACAAATAAATAAATAAAACTTTGTATGGCACATCGCAATTATCCATAAAAAAACTATCCGAAAAACATTCTCCAGGCTTTTACGCAGAATAAAAAAAATGGAGGATGTTGTCATTGTTATCTAAAAAACAATACAAGAAATAAGTAAAAGCGACACTCACTAAAGTGTCTACGATAAGTGACTTTAATAGAAAAAAAATTCAATATATATTAATAAAAAGATAATAAAATATTCTTGGATATTTATTAATTTACATTTATTTTAACTCTGGCTGTGAATTTTTGTGATATCAGATGCAAATATGCATCGGGATATATTTCAATATTTTTTTTTTTAATTTTATGGCGTCGCCATTTGAAAACGTAATTGTTGATTTAATTAACGAAATAACCAATAAGTAAGTAAAACATCGTTAAGAATATAGATAAACGTTTAATTAAAATCCCTTGGTAATAGAACAAACATGTGCAACGCATCTGACGCCAAATGAATTTGAAGTCACGACAATGTATTTGGCGCTAAAAACTGCAGTTTAGTGAGGGTTTTTTTTATCGATAGTTATCTACGCAGGAATGCAAGGATTGCGCCATAAATGGCCGATTGGTACCACTAAATTGTAATAATACTAGGGGGCTCTGCCCCCTACGAGCTACGCTCGCCAACCCCCGTTCAGGCACACCAAAATCCAAAGAGCACGCTAATTGCACGCATTTGATCGGCTTTAAAAATATTGAATTAAAATTTAAAAAAAAAAAACAGTAGCGATCTCTCTGTAAACTGGTTTCCATTCGTTTTTCTTGGATTAGGGATTTTTAAAACCAAATCTGTTGCTGTTAAGAGATACAATGACTGTTTTCGTATTTAATTAAACACATTAGTTATTGGAAAATAAGCTTATGTAAAATGAATTAAGTAAACAGTGTCATTGTCTCCCGGTATTTTTTAGCAGCGCTATAAGATAGTTCTTTTAAATAATTCATTTTAAATGTATCGTTTCAAATCTGACGTAATTTACACCAAACTTTTATTTCTCTTATTAATATTCACGTAAAAATACTTTTGTTGTTAGAAGGAAATATTATTTGCGCTGTCTTCAAATTCACGATAATAGTTGAAAAGATTATCTCAAAATATCTCGCGCAAATATATTTTTCAATTTAAATTGTTTTACCATATTTTGGGGGCATTTTAAATATGACGTAAAATTCAAGTGTAAATATGGTTCTTATGACGTAATTGTCCTGCTTTTAACATGTAATCATTTAATTCTAATTTTAAAGTTTTTTTTTCTGTTTTTAATAGTCACGTGTAAATAAATTTTTAATTTTAAGAAATATTTGATATGATAATTTGTTTCGCTGTTTATACAATTGGCAACAGTTTAAATTAATGACATTTTTTAAAATTTGTAAAAAACATCTCTCGAAATGCTGAAAATTTGAATTAAAAATAGAAATAAAACCTCAAAAAATGCGTCAAATAAGAAAAATAAATGCAATCTGCGCATTGTGAACTTATAACGTATAAAATGACCTAAAATTGATAAAATTCTCATGCATAGTTTTTGCTCAAATAAAACTTTTTTAATGGAACGACTTTGTCCAACTTTAGCATTAAATATCTCTTAAAATAATTCTTCGATTTGAAAACTGTCTGCATCAGCGTGTTTATCAAACATTTTTCTATAATACCACCGATTTTCATATTTTTGTATGCAACAGTTTTCTTAATATTAACGATGAAAGGCCATGCTTAATCATTCAAATTGGATGCGGATCAACCCGGAATATCTACGCAGATGTTCATTGGTCCATTTCCAAATCAAAACTTTTTTTTATATATAGAAGGATTTCTCGCTGTAGTACATGAAAAAATTTCTGACATTTAATAAATCAAAATTACTATTAAAATTTACCGCTTAAAATCAGTCATTTGGGCCGCAGTGCTTCCATTCCTGTGTCGACGGGATACTGAAGAAGTGCCCTTTGAATATTGAAGACAATTTTGATTATCATTTTAAACAAGTTGGAAATTGCTCGTCAAACGTGGCAAATGAGGTGCGTTCGTACTATAACTAGTTTTATAATTATTTTTTCACCCCATATTGTACTGAATGTATAATTTTTTGCACTTCATAAAGCGCATAGTCTGATACATCATTAAAATGCACTTCCAATATTTTTTTTCCCATTCCCCGTAATGTAACGGGACACTTTTGACTGTCCCTGTAATTAAACTATAATTCCGATTTTCCTAAAATTTGAAATAGCTCAACAAAATTTTGAAACAATTATATCTTTAAAATTTCAGACCATTCGGAAGGCTGTAATATCATTAAAATGCACTTGCAATAATTTTTCCCATTGGCCGTAATGTAAAGAAAAACTTTTGACTGTGACTGTAATTAAACTATACATCCGATTTTCCTAAAATTTGAAAGGGCTCGACAAAATTTTGCAACAGTTATATCTTTAAAATTTCAGATCATTCGGAAGGCTCTAATATCATTAAAATCCCCTTGCAATAATTTTTCCCATTGGCCGTAATGTAAAGAAAAACTTTTGACTGTCCCTGTAATTAAACTATACATCCGATTTTCCTAAAATTTGAAATAGCTCAACAAAATTTTGCAACAATTATATCTTTAAAATTTCAGACCATTCGGAAGGCTGTAATATCATTAAAATGCACTTGCAATAATTTTTCCCATTGGCCGTAATGTAAAGAAAAACTTTTGACTGTCCCTGTAATTAAACTATACATCCGATTTTCCTAAAATTTGAAATAGCTCAACAAAATTTTGCAACAATTATATCTTTAAAATTTCAGACCATTCGAAAGGCTGTAATATCATTAAAATGCACTTGCAATAATTTTTTCCATTGGCCGTAATGTAAAGAAAAACTTTTGACTGTCCCTGTAATTAAACTATACATCCGATATTCCTAAAATTTGAAATAGCTCAACAAAATTTTGCAACAATTATATCTTTAAAATTTCAGACCATTCGGAAGGCTGTAATATCATTAAAATGCACTTGCAATAATTTTTCCCATTGGCCGTAATGTAAAGAAAAACTTTTGACTGTCCCTGTAATTAAACTATACATCCAATTTTCCTAAAATTTGAAAGGGCTCGACAAAATTTTGCAACAGTTATATCTTTAAAATTTCAGATCATTCGGAAGGCTCTAATATCATTAAAATCCACTTGCAATAATTTTTCCCATTGGCCGTAATGTAAAGAAAAACTTTTGACTGTCCCTGTAATTAATCTATACATCCGATTTTCATAAAATTTGAAATGGCTCGACAAAATTTTGCAACAATCATATATTTGAAATTTCAGACCATTCGGTTGGGTAGTTTTTGCTCTGTTACATGCGGACAGACGGACAGACGGACGGACTGAACGACGACTGTAGGTGCTACGTATTTATATAATTACGAACGCACCTAAAAATAAACTTTTTTATGTGAATGCAATTATGTCAGATGTATCCTGACAGCTAGTCTCTATATTTTAGGAAAATCGAAATGATCCCTAATCGATAATTGACACCCGAGTCTATAGTTCGTCGCAAACATGAGCAATTTCGGCAACAATGGGATTTTCTTTTTCAAAAAATTGTCTTGGTTTTCAGCTGCTAATTTACCGTACTGCTAAGATTATAGTGTGCTTATATTCTTGGTTGATTAAGCATTGTTTTAAGCTTGGGTGTCTCGACACTGCGTCCCAGCGTGGCGGGGAACATTCCGGAGAAAACATTAGGCTGACTGGATTTTCCTCGCTGTAGTAATATCTCTTACACTGTCAAACAATACATGCTAATCTACGCCTTTTTAATATTATAAAGAACCGCTCTCAAATTTTTAAGGAAATATAAATTTATTTCGTTTGAAGAACTTTTGCTTTAAGTGAAATACTTATTATTTCACCATATTAATCTTGTAGCTAAATAACAATAAACGAATTTATGGTATCAATCAATAGCGATGTTGGCAACGAAAAAAAATTGCTTGATTTTTTAGGAAGGAAGTTGTTAGATGTTTTTCTACTGCAAGAATCAATCAAAGAGCCTAACTTCGAGAAAATTATTAAAGCCGTTTTCGAAACCGTAAGGACTTCTATTATAGCTTGTGTTTTTAACATCTGTGATTTAGCTTAATATCGATACTACTGGCATACAAATGTGTCTAAATACACCATTTTTAAAGTTTTTAAATCAAAATAATTATTATGTTCAAAAACATTTTTTGAAACGAAATATTAATTTACAGCTGGGGAAATCAATATATTTTTAATATATCTTAAAAATGCAGAAAATTTATATAAAACCCTAAGGTGTGTTCAAAATACATTTATGTATTTTGGATCGACACACTGCTGACAGTCTCTCAAAAAATAGTTAGCCTTATAAAAAGACTACTGTCGTACAGATGTGTCTAAAGACATTACATCATAATACCTTTAAATGAAGCAACTTTCATACGTATAACAAAAGCTTCTGAATAGAAATATCATATTATAACAAATCTGTATGATTTTCTACATATTACAAAATTAACTCAAATAAATTATAATGTGCGTCCAAAATATTCTTATGTATTTTGGAACACTGATGTTATAAAACACTGTTTAATAAAAAGTGCTTTTCTTACCTTTCGTGCTTTTAGCTTTACCTTTTTTTCTTCTTTTTTTTATTCTTACATAGATGCATTGAATTCGTTTATTTATGTGAATGAGAGTGTTAAACCTTACACAAATACAGAAGGGTACATTCCTAAATGTGCATGCTAATTAC
Organism: Maratus speciosus; assembly: GCA_963932465.1. Classification (NCBI taxonomy): domain Eukaryota; kingdom Metazoa; phylum Arthropoda; class Arachnida; order Araneae; family Salticidae; genus Maratus; species Maratus speciosus. Next base: position 534,468,261 of record OZ010786.1, on the reverse strand, counting down.
CTCAGTTTATTTAATTAAACCAATACTTTTTTCTCTAATACGTTGATGGAATGTCCATTATTGTCTTCTTTTTTCTTTGTAATTCACTCATTACTATGAGTAGTGAAACACAATTGCATAATTTTTCTGTATTCAGGTTTATATATCGCACATGCAAATATTTCTTTTCTTAAAGATATAAATATATTTTAATACATCGAATCTCCAAGTTAAATTTTCTTTAATATACATTATAACATGTTATCATCTCTCAATTTTACCTGAATAAAATTATTATCTTAACTCGCATTAATTGGCTGATTGTTAAACTTAATATCGTTTATGAACAATCTAAGAACCTACCGATTACTTAAATGCCTTTATAAGAAAATAAGTTATAGATTTATTCAAAATCCAATCTTCAAAATATACTAAAAATGTTGGTAATATTCGATTCTGTTGTTTAAAAAATATATTCTGTAATATACATGCTTGTATATATTCTCGTCGTTCAATAACAGAAGAGAAGAATATTGTTTTCTTTTATAAATTAAATAATTAAAATTTAAAATGTCACTTGTAAAAGACATACGCTTATAAAATACATTCTACTATCAAGTACATTAACAAATAATATTATACGTTATGGACATGATATTAAATATTATTCAGTTTTAGTGTTATAGAAATAAAATTATATTTGTTACATTATATGCTAAAATTTAAAATTTTCTTTTGATTGTTAACTTGTTATCATGATTCTAATATACAATATTTTTATAATTAAACAAAAATTAAACTCTACTCCAGATAATTTATATGAATATTCTATTGCATTCATTTTAAGGAAAAAAATATCCTTTACTTCTTCTGGAAATTAATGTAATCAGTTTGATACTGTGGGACCGTAAATTAAATTTCGCATAAAATCAGTGTGAAAGTTCTGAATTTATTTACATGATTTATAATTGTTATTTTACATAATCGTGCCTCATAAAAATGATTGTGTTTCATATATTATTCTATATTTTATAAAGGTACGGTAATTTGCCTATACGTATTCAATAAATGAATGCATTCTCTTAGCTATTTATTTAATTTTAATGCATTAAGAAATTATGAGTAAAGTTATTCTTTCTGCACAAAAAAATAAATTTTGTTAGACATCAATTTAAATACCTGAACGACTTGAAAAACCATGCTTAATGACTAGAAAAAAAGCTTTGTAACTTTGACTCACTTTTGATATTGGAAATCAATAAAAGAAAGTAAACCGAATGTTCATAATTTGTTAATTAAATTTAATGTGTTATGTTCAATGAAAATTGATCGAAAATATTTCATTGTATTTTAAATAAGGTAGCATTATGTGGAATTTTTTACTTCATAGTCAAAACAAATTTATTAGCGAATATGTGTGCGCAGATAAGTGTCTCTATCAATGTAATTGATAATAGAGCTGGAATTGAAAAATAAAATGTTACATTTATTTCACATGTCTACACAGTAAGAAAAAACGGAAGAAAAAAAACCAGCAGAAAGTGCCGTTAATAGTTCTTTTTTGTGCGAAACTCTAATTTTACAGTCATGCTGTAATTTTCAGACGAAGTTGTTGAAGCACCATCTGCCGATCACAACTCTCATGGCTATCACGTGATGCCGTTCGCCGCCATGTTTTTTTTTATATTCATTGTTGCCTTCCTGCTGTTGTGCTTTTTAATAATATGTTTTTCTTAATAATTATTTAGGATATTCCCGTTTTAAGTGAATGAAGCTATTTTGGGCTAAAGGTAAGTTTTAAATCTATATTTACTAATTTCTTTGCTTTAATAACATTGCATTTCACTTTATTGTCTTGTAAATATCTAAGTCAAATTTTTCAGTCGCGTGTAGTAATTTAATGTAGTTGTTAACTTTTCATGGAAGATCACTTATAAATGTTGTAAACTATACTTCAGCTATGTCATATTAAGTTTCTCTGATTTATATTTAAAATAAATATTGTAACTAAACTAGCATTCTGTGCTCGGGAGAGCCTCCTGATTGATCAAGGCTGAAAGCCATAAATATAGCGAAACTGACATTATCTGCTGTGTGAATATGTGGCACCGAGTTAACGCACTTGCCTTCTGAGCAGCAGATGATGAGATCGAGCACCGTTCGAGGGACGTTTCCTAAACTTCGTTTTGTTTAAAATGCAAATCTAAAAACGCAAGTTTTTTCGTTATATTGAATTTTGTATTATATAGAATATTTCACACATACTTAAAACTTGATCTTGTGAACATGGTAAAATATGCCTGGAATATATCAATCCTAACATATACATAATAATACAGGGTTAGCGAAATTAAACTTCCGCTACTCAAAGGGCCCTGGAAGCCGTTCTAGTACTCCGAAGAGAAAAATATTTGGAAAACAGACACTTCGGAGAATGCGCTCGAGATTTCCGAATAAAAAAAAAAAAGTTTAAAAAATCGCTACCAGATGGAGTAGCGGAGCAGGTCATTGCAGCTTTACATGCAAATGTCACGCACGATAAAAGGAAGAAGTTGTTCGTGCCAGAATCATATGAGTTTTGCAGAATGCCGACATTGCCAGAGAGCGCAATGCTAGTGAAACTGTATTGCCGCAACGTTGAGAACGCAGCGGTAACTGTTAGAGAGTTCTGCCCTCTCAAAAAACAACGACGTGGTGTGCTCTCAGAGACATAACGGTGAAATTCGAGCGAACAGGACAGCTATGTTTTTTTTTCCTGGTAGAGAAATTAAAAGTGTCGCAGTCGTAGAAGAAATTGATGCAGAGGTCATGGAAGCAAGCACTGAATCATCACACGGAACTGTCAGTGTATCGACTGTTTCACGTACCCTTGATATTGGTACGTGAGCAATCCACCAATCCAGTCCCTACTCCACTGTGCGACATATCATGCGTAGAATTCTGAACCTCTACTCGTATAAGATTAATGCGGTTCAGTAATTGGAAAAGAACGACCCGGACTTTCGCAAAACATTCGCGCTACAATTTCTTTCGAGAATGGCGGTTGATGATTCCTAACCATGGAACATTCTGTGAACGGACGAAGCCCATTTCTATCTTAATGGATAGGTGAATACCCACAATTGTCGCCTCTGAGCGAGAGAAAACCCCCCACGAGGTGCACACCAAACCCTTGCATGATACGAAAGTGATTGTTTGTTGCCTACTTCTCCATTCATTATCGGATCATAACGGATCAAGTGATACCTTAAGGATTTGTTCTGTTAATGCGCAACGGTATCATGACATGTAACTAACCTGCGTCATTCCTATTCTCCAGCAACGAGGTTGCATACAAAAAAACCATATTCCTGCAATATGGATCCCAACCGCACATCGTAAACCGAGTCCAACAATTTTTGAGGCGTACATTTAAAGACGCACGCGTGATCAGTCGATGTTTCCAAACGGCTTGCCTACCACGACCGCCCGATCGTTTTGCGACTTCTGGTTATGGGGATTTTTGAAAGAAAATGTTTACCGGGTACGTTTGACAAGTGTGTCCAATTTAAAGATAAGTATTCGCCGACACATTCAGAAAATCGATGTTGGTTCTCTCCGTTTAGTGGTAGAAAGCGAGATTTTCAGAAAGGACTGCGTTATCGAATATGATTGTTCGCATATTGAACATGTTTTATGACATTTGTTTGCATGCTTTGTAATGCCATTTAGAGAGGCGTTTTTATTGTAATACATTGCAAGTGCAATATTGTAATTGTGTTTTTGTCCTTATTGTGTAAGACCACTGGTCCTTCAGTGTTTCGGGATCTCAGTTTCTTATCTCTTCACAAGATAACTCGTAGCGCCATCTAGTGGAGATTTATTAAACCCTTTTTTTTTAATCTTGAGCGCATCCTCCGAGTGTCTGATTTCCAAATATTTTTCTCTTCGGTCTAGTAGAACGGCCTCCGGCGTCCTTAGAGTAGCGGAAGTTTAATTTCGCTAAACCTGTATATAAAATACTGCTAAAGTAATTTATAAATAAAAATAGTTTTAAAATACAAAAATATGCTATTTAACAATAATTAAATATTATCAATATTAGTCAAAGGAAAAAAATTATATCATCAGCACTTAACGTTCCTTATAATATTGTAAATATCAGTATGTTTAGCAATTATAATCTTTTATAAATTAATTTTTCCTGAATATATAGTTTTCTGATCTGGTTTGCAATTGATATCAGATAGTGTATTGCTAATAAATATTATAAATTGCAATAAAAATGGTTTTAAAATACAAAATATGCTATTTAACAATAAATATTATCAATATTAGTCAAAGGAAAAAAAAAGATATATTAAATCATCAACTCTTATCCTTCCTTAAAATATTGTGAATATCAGTATGCTTTAACAATTATAATCTTTTATAATTTTTTTTTCCTGAATATAGTGTTTGATGATCTGGTTTGCAATTTATATCAGATAGTGTATTATTGCTAGCAAAGTATTCACTTCACGCTTTAAAAATTATTTTGTCATAATGAAGAAATTTTTAGGGTTCCGTACTTAAAAAGTAAAAACGAAACCATTATAAGATCACTCCTGTGTACCAGAAATATGGCTTTCAATTTTGAAAAGTCAATGAAAATTCCATTTTTTCAGCTAGTCTTTCTTCGTTTACATCTTTGATTAAAAGATGGCGCCACTGAACTCTTTATTTGGGAGTAAGAGGTTTCCGTTAGAATGTTTTGAATTTTGAATTGATTTCAAAATGTAGCATGTAAAGAGTTTGTTGTCGATTTATATTTTAGAAAATTTTTCTCCTGATGAAGGTTTTAAAGAATAAACCGAAACGTAGAGTTTTATGTTAAACTTGTGTATAAATTGTACGTTGGATAGCAACACCTATTTGTTTTGTATCGATATTACAACGTAAAGTCCTTTATTATTATTACTCCTGTGTCTGTCTGTCCGTCTGTCACAGCCATATTATTCGTAAACTGTGGAAGGTGCAAAGTTCAAATGTAGGGAAGTAATAAAGACTATTAACCACATATTTTTAGATTATTGAAAAATTACAAATATATTTAGGGGAAATATAGAGGGGCTATTATGTTAGTTGAAAAAAAAATCTTTTCTTTGTATACCGTGTGGGGTATCGTGTGAAAGCGTTCGTAACGCTGAACTCAAATATAAATTTGTTTTAATTTTATGTATAATATTTTCAGAGATATCGTCGTAAATGTAGTGCAAAAATACCCTCCCCCGTCTATTTCGAATCTTCTGAAACAAAAATTATGCAAAAATTAGAGGTAGAAGACGTTAATTTACACCTTGCAGTAAAATTATTTCAATTACCCTGGGCCACATAGTTTTTGAGAAAAACACATTTTTCTGTTACACACAAATTTCGATTTGCGGACATTCAGCAAAGGTGTCGGCGAGTGTTGTTGGTACATATCGTATCAGAAGCACAAAGGCATTTTTGATAAAGATTTTCGAAAAAAATCGTCAGTAATTAGTCGAGATATTAACCCTTAAAGACACGGATCATTTGAGCATACATAATGACAGTGACTCCGTACTCTGTGTACTGTCAAATTTTCATGAGCATAGAATAGAGAAGGACTTCTGACGAAATAGCGTTAATATCGTGTAGCAACTTTGGACTTAAATAAGGCGATGGCAACGGTTAGAATAGAACCGTGTACGTATCAGCGCCTCTAGCGGACAACGTTCATTGGCTGGATCTCAACGATCAAAGAGATTATTTGTAGAGCATATTGAAGCAGACGAAATCGGTTAGAACCGTACTACACAGCGCCACTTCTTTTCACAAACTTTCAAGGAACGGTTTTCTTCTTCTAAAACCTATTTCGTGAGAAATCCTTCTCTATTCTATGCTCATGAGCTCTTAAAGCCTACATAACAACTTTTACTGATATATCTGTGTAATGCAATACCCAGTAGCAATAAAAGCAAGTAGTATAAAAGAAATAAACGTCAAATTGTTAAAAACCGTAATGTAATTAGAATTAATCATAAAAATACTATAGGATTCGCGACTGGTTTGCATTGAGTGGATCCCTCAATACGCGTCCGGTGTCTTTAAAATTTAATTAAAACCTATCTGGAAAAACGAGGCAAGGACAAAGATGGATTTGCCACTTTGCGACCTCCTTTCGAAGCGCGCTTAGTAAACGTTATGATTAAACTTTGAACAAGGGTTTTGTTTTAGATACACTGTAAATATAAAATATTATTACTACGCTGAATTTAGTTTTATGAAATGGCAAATGAAGTTTAAATATGAATTACTTTTACTGTCACTACTGAATTAAGTTCATCATAAGCAAATTAATATAAGATTACAAAAAGTGTGATACAGAATAGCAATATTTGATTTTTTAGGCTATATGTCTCTTTGAACTTTTATGGTATACCCATTCATAGTTTTCTAATGTATACAGCTATACCCAAACCTAGGTTGTAATTGGTTATTTTATATAAAATCTTATTATTCTTTTAAATAATACAGTTAATAATTCATATATTTATTGTACGGAACCCCCTGAGCGCGAGTAATACTCGCACTTGACCGTTTATTTTTTATTTATTTATTTAAGAGTAATACCTGATGTTTAGTCTGCTAGAGAGCAATAGATTATTTTTTCAACAGAGAATGTAGGAGTTTTTAACTGTGAATTTCACTGTTTACATACCAACAGCATTATATGGGGTATTGTGTTATACAGAACTTCTATTGTATGTAAAAAATAAAACTCACAGAAGGTGAAATTAGACCTAAATCGTAAATGAGTTCAAGCATAGTGTTAAAAGCATTATATTTCTTAAAATTAAGATTCATATAACTAGATGAATTTTGGTCATAAGGATTTTTTTTCTCGCCGATGTCAGAGTATGAAGGTTGTTTAGCTAAAATAATAAGTAATATAAAAATTGTGTTTTTAAAGTCAGTTCCTACTTAGGTCATCAATGAAAAATTTAATATAATTCCTTAAGCTTATATTAGTTTTTACTGCATTAAAATATCTTAATTTGTTCATTTTGTATAAACCAGTAGGTTTACAATGGAAGTCCATGGGAATTTGGCGAAATATTACAGATATCGCCAAGTTGTCGTCACTTTTGGCGACTCATTTTGGTCGCCAAATTTGGCGATATATCGCCAAGCTGGCGACAGAACAGGGACCCTCTATGGTTACCCACCTTATAGATATGAAGATGCATTAAATGCTGTTCAATAACCAATGGCCGCCATTTTCTTTCCCATATACAGCTAAAATTAATTTATTCAAATTTAATTAATGAATTAATATTTGAAAAACCTGTATTAACATCAATTGTCATCCAGTACAAGTTTAAACAAATTTATTTCACCTTGATAGGATGAATAATAAGTATTTTATTAACGATTGAAAATTTGAGCAAGATATATAAATAAATATAGAGAGAGTGTGAAGTAATAGTAGGAATTGGAAAAAAACAAAAAATCTTCTTAAAACACCATCAAAAATTATTATTTTTTTTGTGGTGTTTTATGAAGATTTTTTGTTCTTATTCATTGACACCAGTTTAAACTTACTTTCTTTTAAATATAAAAAAAGTTTAATTTGAGAATAATCAATATATATGATGTTGATTGACAAGCGAATTGTATTGAATCTATTCAGTAAAAAGAAAGCGACAGACGACATAAACAAAATTAGTATAATAGTCAAAAATGCATAATTCAAAAAAATTTAAACGGCTACTCCTTTTTTTTTTTTTTTGATGGGAGAAAAATTTAATTAACTATTTTTTTAATTATCTAAATATTATACAAATACAAGCATAAACAACGGACCCTAGAAGTATACCAATTGAAAACTCTATATGTATATGACATGCAATTATGTGCAACCTGATGACATCCAATTGGAGAGCATTTTGGCCTTCTGTTTAAAAAAGTTTCCCCACCTCTGTTTAGTGTAAAAGGTTAAAATTTCCAGAGTGACTAAATGTAAAGAGTGCCTTATAAAAATTTTAATAGTTCAAATTTAGCATACAAATTACAGACAATGTCTTGTTGCCAAATATAGCTTCCCCCCCCCCCCCACACACACACATACTTATTAAATTTGAAAAGTTCCAGAATGGGGGGAACTTACCGAACCAGTTTGACCTGGCTTAAATTTAGAAATTTGTATTAAATTGAAATCAATTATTTCGATAATACTTATAAACTGACAAATTTTTGATTTTATAATTGAGATAATTTATTTTTAATCAATTTTTTTACTTACATTTCGATGCAAAACTAGATTTGAATGGATATGGAGTTTGCTAAGAGTTTGGCTTGACCATTCTTGTTTAATATTTTTTGCACTCAGTTATTCATTATAAATTAAGCTATAAGCCCATAGAATAAAAAAAAAGTTTCAATGGAAGTAAAAATAGAACAATCTGTTGCACTAAAGCACAAAGGTATCTGTCCATCTTTTTTTTCGCTTTTCATATCTTCTGTTAGTATCAGTGTTCATATGTTAAGAAAAATATGGACCTATTGAATTATAATACATTTCCAAACTTTATTTTTGTTATCCTAAAAACTTAAAAGAGAACATATACCTATTACCTCTGTTCTCCAATGTGTCCAATTGTTTATTTCTATTAAAGTAATTAAATAGAAGTTCCTTAAAAAGGAGGCGGCCCTGATGTATGAAATGTAATTTTGTAAGTAAGATGTAAAATCTGAATTTTATGTTATTTTTTTTCTTTTATTTTCAGATGTATGTTGAATACAAACCCAGATAGAGGAATTAAACAGAAAAAAATATGTTAAGGATGGAATATTGCCACGTGTTCTTTCCCTGTTAAATAATATGTCTGCTTTCGAGTGATTGTAATTCATCTTTAATATTTTAATGATAATTATTTTTTTTCTTTGGAATTATCATTTCTTCCAAATGAGAAAAAACAGGATCTAAGAAAATTACCTGAGAAAAAACAGCCCTAATTTTCAGCAAAATCATGGATGTCTGCTTTATTTACATAATTATATTTAATATGAAAAATGGTAATTTTAAATGTGTCTAAAAGTATGACTGAAAGAGTATTGTTGATAAGTAAAAATGAATACTTAAAGTAATAATCATAAAAGCTGTTTTTTATATTTAAATGATATTTTAATTTAATTTCATGGAAAAATACAAGTCATAACAAACAATGTATATAATGTTTGACATCCAGGGTTTTGTGTTCTTTTAGATGTTAAAGCACAAACTTCATAAATTCTCTTCTCCTTATTGTTCTTATTTTTTATTTATATGTATTTAAAATTTTACAAATTGAGCTAAAAAATGTCATTGTTCAGTTTTTTAAATATTTCGTAAAACGTAAGATCATGTTAACATTTGAAAATGTGCTTATAAATTAAGATTCATGATTATAAATTCCATTTTACAGTGGCTAGAGAATGCATGAAAAAATAACTTTGTTTTAATAAATCACTTAATCAAGTAATAACTATAAAATATAATACATAAATGTGGCTTATTTATATTATATTTGATAAATTACTTTTATTATTATTACAGTATACTCTCGGTAGCTCAAAGTGGAAGTGACGCTAAAAACATTTCGAGATAGCGAGTTTTCAAGATAATGTAGCCATTTAGAGAAAAAGGTAATATCAAATGGGAAAATATTTTTTCGATATGTTTTCGAGGTATCGAGTGTACACTGAAAAGCATTCATATGTCTTTTGAAGATTTCACCTAACGCAATCTTTAGAAATTATTTTAAATATCGAAACTGTATAATAAACATTTCAGTTGCTTCCCACAATTTCGAAAAGCGTTGCTATATTTTTAGAAGATTTCAACTAACACAGTCTTTAATATTATATGGAAATAGACATAAATATCATTCACTGACTTTTTAATACATTTAAAATTGAAGGTTTTAAAAAGGTTTGGAAGGTTTGTAAATCCAGTCATTTCATTCGGACATAAGTGTGAGGGACTATATTTTAATATTAATTTGCAAGCTTGCAAATTTAAATGGATTTTAAATAATTGTAGCATTTCAAAGTAACTAGCTTTTAGAAAAAGTACAACTCAACTTTTTTTAGGATTTGTTAAGTATTTTTAAGTAAATGTGCAAAAGGTTAGAAAAACAATGAAAATTAAAATTGCTGAAATCAAAAGGGGAAAAATATTTTATTTTTTTATTATTTAATGTACAGTCGTGGAAAAAAAGTAAAAACTCCCTACTAACTCCTCAACAAATTATCGTAGAAGAAAGTTACTGGTACCGAACGATTGGAAATAAAGTCTTCTTTTAAATGATGTATGCAAAATTTGCTTATGGGGCTACCTACATATCAAAACGAACCATAACTTTGTTTTTTTTCAATAGCAGTACACAATTCTGACAGCATAAATTAACTCTACACCCTTCAAATAGTCTAAAAACTATTTTTTATGAAATTCGTACCACAAGTTTTTTTAGAAAATAATTATTTTAAAACGACACGTATTTAAAGGGCTGTTTCCAAATTGAAGTTCGGTACTCGATTGTTAACCGAGAGAGCTCCCTTCTTGATCAAGGCACGTTAAGCAGTTACTTAAGCCTGTTAGATTACGGGATAGCATAAGAAATTTCAAGATATTTAGTCACTTCTATCATAGACGGCCCCTTAAACCATCATTTTGTAGTTTTTTAAGCATAATTTGAAAACTACTTATAAGAAAAATGTGAAATTTTGGATTTACATAAAGAAGGTCTTAAAAAGTCTGAATCCATTCAAAAAATTGTAGGTTGCAATTCATATATTTTTTTTAATATTAATTTAATAATTCATAATTCATATCATAAAATTATAAAAATTGTATATTCAACGTATTTATGTTTGGGTATATTAGTATTATTGCTACACAAAAAAATTTGAACATTAGGATCATAATTTCAGAAGTTATAAATAAAAATATGAAAATGTAATTTAACATTAGAAGGACTAAATTTTGAATGTTTATAATTCAAAAACTTATCCTTGAAATGACTTGAAATTTGGTGTCTAGTCATAGTTTGAACCATCGATCTGAAACATCTTGTTAAAATTGGGTATTGCCATTGAAAAATATGAAGTTTGGATTCGTTTAATATGTAGATGGTCCCCTAAGCAAATTTTACGTACGTCATTTAAAAGTAGACCTTATTTCCAACCGTTCGGTACCAGTAACTTTCGTCTACGATAATTTGTTGAGGATTTTGTAGGGTGTGTTTACTTTTTTTTTGTTTCCACGACTGTACAATAATACACATGCTTTTAATAAGTTGTGTCTGAAACTGATAAAAATCTAAATTGGAGTTTATGTAGTAACGCCATATTTCAGAGTTAATATTTCAAAAATAAAAAAATATTGAATTGTAAGTTCTGAAGCTATTTTTCCATCTATTATCTCAAGCTAGAATATCTTAAGAATCGACATTTGCCACAGTTAATATAACAGTTGTTGTTTTTTTTTAATTTAGATTAAATTTAAATTGGATATTTAAAATTTTTAATAATTTAAAATCAAAGCATATCACTAACACGCAAATCTTTAATGCACAGTATTATTACTGAAATATTAACAGACACATATGACAATTTCAAAAATATTTGCAAACTACTAAAGATAAATCATTATATCCTACAATATATTCGACCAGAACATTTTATTAAAAATAAGGGGTAAAAACAACAGACATTACTTGTGTTAGCGTTAGCGACAGTATTAAATATTGAATAATGAAATTCATCCTTTTAACTGTTCATTTGTTTTATTAGAAGCATTAGTTTTGATGCTTATCAACTTCTAATCTGTTCATTGCAATTTTGAATAATTTTCACCAAATATTGAAGTTGCAAAGCCAGTCAATGTTGAATAGAATCTCTGAAAGGGGGGGGGGGGATTAGCTATTTTTTGGAATTAAAGCAGTAGAAATATTCATATATTACAGTAACAAGATATATAAAAAAAATGTTTTGTACACAATTGCTTGTTTTTTTTTTTCCTTCTTCAGATATTCCATTCATTCAATTTTATTTTATTTTTTAAGGTTAAAATTAAGATACACAAGTTAAATTCTACATTGTTTTTATTTATGAACATTTTCCTTTGACAATGTATGTTCTATTTTTAATATTTAAAAGAGGGTGGAATAAAGCATTCTGTGCTCATAAGAGATAAATCTTAAATGCTTTCAATTTCAATGTATTCTCAAAAATAAAGATTGGAAAGATACTTATTGCATAAATGAAATAAAATATGTATATTTAACTTTGTGGTCTAAATTTTATAAATTTATTATTTTTAACTGTGCATTAAACATCTTCATTAACATTTAAAACTGCATAAATAATTAGGATTTAAAAAAAAAATTCCACTTGTGAAAGAACTCTATTTAAATTCTTTTTTTTTATTTTTACGTTAAAAATGTTTGTTGCCTATCAAGCTTCAATGAACAGTATGTAATTTTTTAAAACAAAATATTATTTCTTTGGTAAATTGTCGATTGAAGATTTATGTCTTCCCCCTTCCTCTGCTATCAGACAATAATAAGTAATATTAATGCAGTGAAAAGCCTATCATAAACATAACATTGCTGTAACAGTAGTCAAAAGTGTATTAAAATTAAGAGTAATTTTAACTGTAAAACAAAATTGCGGCTCAGCTGTAAAAAAAGAGGTTAAAATGCATTAAAATACACGGTTATGCTTTAAAACAATAATACGATTCAGTTGAAAAAAAAGGCTAAAAATGCATCAAAATTTACTGTTGTGCTGTAGATTTAAAATACATCCGAGCTGTAAAAATAACGGCTAAGAGGACCAAAAAAATTATGACAATACTGCAAAATGAAATTACGACACTTTTGTAAAAATAACAGTTAAATCTACAGTAAAATTTACGGCTGTGCTATAAAATTAAAATACATTACAGCTGTAAAAATAATGGCTAAAAGTGCAGTAAAATTTGCACATGTGCTGTGAAATTAAAATAACAGTTAAATCTGCAGTAAAATTTACACCTACGCTGTGAAATTAAAATAACGTTATTTCTGTAAAATACCAGCATAATATGCTGGTATCGAAATTGCCAGCACTTTTTGCTGTAAAATTACAAGACTTTTACTTACAGTGGATGCTTCCTTTCTTATTTTTAAAAATGTCATATCTAAATGAACAAAATTATTATAAACGTTACAATATAATAACTCTTTCATTGTAATGTTATCTTCAAAGCGATATGACACAAATTAAGATGAAAATTATAAAAATCTGTTAATGTAATGCTATATTGAATCATATGCAGTCATCTCATAGAATGTTTGTCAACTAATCATAGCTTGTCTAACGTTTAATAACTAATCTAAAACACCTCTTAGGTACAATCTTTTGCAAAAAGTAACACATTGATGTACCAATGTTATTAATATAGATTGGATGTGATAAAACTCAATATCTCTGACGTTTATTACTCACTGCGAATAGATAATCACTTCTGATGTAACAGTAAATTATGAAATGTTGTAAATTAATCTTTTAGGAAACATAATTTACTTCATACTAATTTAAATGATTAACGATAGCTATTTGAAATGTCATATATAATTTATATCTTGATTTAAAATAAAGATATCAGTATAACATTTGGGATAATCTAATGGGAAAATATGCGAACACTCTTATATATTTAATAATTTGTTTTTAATACAACATATCAAAGAAATAGATAAAATACTAAGAAAACATAGTGATGCTGATTAATTACATATTATAGTTACTTTTAACTATACTAATTAACACGATTTAAATTTCCATAAATATTGTAAAATTTTCTCTTGTAAATGATTATTGAAAGCTATTTTTTTATGCACTTTAAAATTGAAGTTTTAATATATTGATATATAAATATTATTAGAATTTATTCAGGAATGTAATTTATTGAAATGATTTTCTATGTTATTTGTATTTAAAATAAACAAGATAGTGAAATTCAAGTATATGTATATTTAATCTGTGTAACTAGTGTGAATGTAAGGAAGAGTAAGATTAATTATTCTTGTGAGAAATTATAAAATAAAATAATAAATTTTTCAGATCTAGTTGAAATTAGAAATAAAACAAGGAATATTTACTGTATTGTCTATTCATCAACAGCGTAAAAAAATAATAAAATGCGTCATTTCAAGAGAAATATTATATACATTGCCATGTATAAATTGTATGTACTACCGTATGCATCTAGCAGATCCAGTCTGTGTGACGTTACATTGGTAGCAAAACTGATCACATTTAGTTGCGTCACTAAGGAAAGTAAAAATGCGATATAATTGTGTATTTTTCTGATACTATTGATCGTTTAAAAATAAGAATTTCATAAACATAATCCAATCTCTCCATCTGTGTGTCTGAAATATTTTTAAAACTGAATATTATTTTCATACATTCTAAAACACTTCACGCTATATGGGAGACTTCTATTACAAGAAAGTAAAGTCACATAATAATGCACAAATTAAATATTCAAGTAGATTCCATACAAACATATTATGTATCAAACTTATAGCTTTGTAGTAACTTTAAAGTATAATACGCTCGAGCGCCGTATTAAATGTATTTCTTTATTACGTAATAGTGTATTTTATCGATAATATTTATTATCATGTAGGACAAAAAATGGCATTTTTGTATACTAAATAATACTGAACTAAAAGCCATGTAATTTCATCGTAGTAATTTTGTCACAGTTACAAATACTTTAAGATAAATCGATTAAATGTTTGTTGAATTCTAGAAATAATTGATAAACGTGCCTATACATAATAACTTTTCTGCAACTTATAAATAATTAATATCATAGAATATTTAAATATGCTATTCTTAATAATTTATAAAATGTTGTTCAAGAAATTGTGATAAAATTGAAAAGACGAGTCTTGCCCTAAAGATACTTGATTGTAATTATTATTTCAAATCATAACAAGAAATGAAAATTTCATATTTTTTTTACAATTTAATTAGATTTTTATTTTCAAATTTCCTTCAAGGTACTTATTAGGTAATTGTATTACATTATCAATATAAGAGGGAAAAGTACCTAGCATATGTAAAAGAGCAAAGGTATTTTCTTCAAAAAATATTTTTTTTCTTATTGCATAGGTGGTAAACTTATGACAAATAATAAATTATTTACTTTGTATTTTGAAGCCTAAAAACTGCACAGCGCAGAAATGCATAAATGAATTAATGAAAAATTAACCTGTAATAAATAAAATTAGTTCTATATAACCATGGCATTTAAATTCAAGTATTCACCATCCCCAACCATTGAACATATGAACAGTTTAGATATTTATCGGGCTTCCTAATTGACGCAAACTTTACGCTCTGTCTTGTAGGAAAAATAATTACAGTTAGATTGGCTCTACGCGCTGTGTAATTTCTACTTCTACTTTCACTCTTAGAACTCTTCGAGAATACCTTGTTGTTTTGAAAACAGAACGTAATGGAACATTGCTTTGATATGGAATGATATGTTACGATTGAAAATGTTACTTTATTGCAAACATATAAAAATGATTGTGGAGCATTATGTATTCCAGTGGAAAGATTTTGAAATTATGTAAATATGTAATGTAATTGTAAATTGTTTTATTTTCAATTAAATGTTTAGATAAAAAGAAATTTTCGGCGCTACGATTTACTGACTTTCGTTTTGACACCAGTGACATGTTTATCCATTCTGCAGATAATTAATCATATTAGAATTCCATTGATATATTATTTACGATTCGAATTCTATTCGAAGTATGATTAACAGATTTTATTAAGATGACAGATTTAGATTTTAGATTTAACCTTCATAGATTTTCTTTTCATGGTGCAATACGGCCGCGAAGGGAATTCGGATAAATGGAATATTAATGATTTAGTGTTTATATTATTGAAACTGGTGAATAACACTTAGGGCGAAGCCTTTTTAAAGTAAGTGTTTTTGATTTCAGATTTAATTTTTCAATTCCTACTATTAGTTCACACTCTCCCTATATTTATTTATATATTTATATATTTATACATCTTGTTCAAATTTTGAATCGTTAATAAAATACTCATTATTCATCCTATCAAGTTGGACATTTTTTAAAACTTCTACTGGATGACAATTGATGTTAATACAGTTTTTTTCAAATATTAATTAATTAATTTTAGTTTTGCATGGGAAACAAAATGGCGGCCATTGGTTACTGAAGATCAATGAAAGTATTTTCAATAAGGGTTTATGATAGGGAGACCCTGTTCTGTCGCCAAATACCGCCAAGTTTGTCTCCAAATACTTAGATATATTGCCAAATTTGGCGGCAAAAATGAGTCGAAAAAACGCCAACTTGGCGATATCTCTATTATTTCGCCAAAAACCCATGGATCTCCATTGTAAACCTACTTGCTTATAGAAAATCAACAAATTGAGATAGTTAAATGCAACAAAAACTAATATTAGCTTAAGGGATTATATTAATTTTTTCTTTGATGACCTAAGTAGGAATTGACTTTAAAAACAAAATTTTTATATTACTTGTTGTGTTTAAACATGGATGACCTTGAAAAATTTAAGAAAAATAGGACTATTTTGAGGAGTTCTGTTACAAAGTTAATAAACAACATAGATACTATACTAAAAAATAACGTGATATTAAAATTTTGAAAATCAGGTCTGCATGCCTAAAAACCACATTTTATCACACATGACCATTTTGTCACTTGGAAAATAGTTGAGTAAAAAAGTAGAGCTTTTTCTGATGTAGTTTACTTATTTTTACAATAAATATTTATACAATTTTAATATACCCTGACTAAAGTACTTTCATGCTAGAAAAAAATAAGTGTACTAATTAATTACGAGAGATTTATTACTTAAAATTGAGATTGAGAAATATTTTTAGCTTTAGACAATCAAGTCACAGTGTTGAAGACATAATGGTATAAATCCTACTGCAATACCTAAGTACACATTAAAAAGAGGCACAGATAAAAAAAACCAACTACAATGAAAAGAAATGTGCTCCTTAAGGGGGTAGGATACCTTTGAACGCGTCTAAAAAGAAAAAAATATCATTATGTTCCAAGCTTCATAACTTGTGTAATAAGTCAAAAATAAAAATCACACTTCATTTAAATATAAATCTCATATTTAAATTTAAATTTAAATAAAAATATAAATATATACTTGTAAATTCATAAATAAATACTGAAATGATAAGTTAAAAAAAATATATGTAATAAGAGAAAAAAATCTTGCGCGCTTGATAAAATCTGAAAATAAGCATATAAAGAAGAAATGTTGGTGAAAATAAATACATATAAGTGTTAACTTTATGCTAAAACCAAAATATTTGAAATCAAATTTGACTAAATTAAAAAAAAAAAAAAAAAAAAAAAAAATCACTTTTTTAAAAATATTTTCAAAGTACAAAAATAGAAAAAAATAAAATCTTAACTTTTTCTGGTTTTAAGTTGTAGATGATACAGAAATGAATATGTTTTGAAAATGTCTTTTGATTGCCATGCATAGTTTTTTAGTAACACTGCGCGCAGTATCAAAATTCATCGTTTTGAATAAACGCAACGCAAAGTTTAATTATCCTATGTAGTCTTAATATGTGGTCTTAATAAAATAGCCATAATTAGTAAACTAATGTGAATTTTTTAATGCGTTTTTTTTTTTTTTTTTTTCATATTGTTCAGAAATCATTACGGAATCAAAATATGTATTAAAACAATTTGAAATTTTTTCAGTTCTTAAAGGTATCCTACCCTCTTAATTTGGATTCAATTGTTACAAATTGTAAAATAAATTATACAACCAAAAATTGACTCTACAATGGCTCTACTTTAGTACTGATGCAGTGAACTAAGAAAGTATATGTGTTTGTGAAAGGCTGTTTACTACCATAAGACCTTTTTGGCCACTGTTCCAATTGTCTTTTCTACTTCATCTATAACAACATCTTTATCAAAGTTATAAAATAAGTCTATTTCTACATTCATGAAAGATTTGATTGATTAGACAAAATGTGTTGGCTTAAAATACATCTAAGTCGATTCTTAAATATTTTAAGTTTACAAAACGCTCTTTCACACGTGACTTGTGTGCAAGGCATGATTAATATAAACTAGTAAGCTGCACATACACTGCAACAAAAAAAAGACAGAATTCTTTTAAAACTACGAAAATTTACTATAATCACGAATGAAAATATTCGATAACCACTTCAGAGTCATCCAATGTTCCGAAAAGCGTTTCATTATCTTCAGAAACCTCATAAAACAATTTATTTTCGAAATTTAAAGAAAAATCTATAAAGGTAAACTTTTATTAGCTGCCTGTAATTTTCGGAAAAGTTTTCGAGTATTACATTACTAATCAGTTCTCTCTACCCGGAAAATCGGTTTTTCGGGTGCTATCAGACTTCAACTGAACACTTTTAGCTGCATAACGAAAATTGTGCATGCAAATTGTGTATGTAACAGAAAAATGCTAATTTTAATGTTAATGTTAATTATGTCAATTCTATATGTTTTTCAGTTTCTATATGTTTTTCAGCATCCGAAAGAGAGGTTTTCAACTGCACTGAAAAAGGTAGTCGTTAACGTTTTCGGAAACTAAAGGCAGCTAATAAAAATTTATTTTTATGAATTTTTCTTTAAATTTCAAAGACAAATTAGTTTGTGAGGTTTCTAAAAATAAAGAAATGGTTTTTGGAATCTTGGATGACTCGGAAGAAGTTAGTACCCGACTGAAAAGAAGGGTTATATGTTTCATATCTGGGTATATCTGGGTATGCGGATTTCTTTATACCCTCGAAACATCCCGACGGTTGGGTGGATTTTAATGAATAAGGTCTCTATCAATTCGTTTTAATCGTCCAATTGTTATAGACTAGATTTTGTTTTTATAAATTCAAAATGGCAGCCGTAAAATAAAAAATAGCAATAGAGACGAAAAAAAAAATTACGTATCCTATTGAGTGGCATATCATTGGATAGGTCTTTCAAAATGCAGACGATGTTGTTTTATAGTCAGAAGCTCCGTTTAAATATTACACAACCTGGAAGTTGTGTAGGTAGGATCTCTAGCTTTACTGCAACTCTAACCATCATATACATGTATAGGCCTCATCAAAACAGTGTAAATTAAGAAACGTAAATTCGTAAATTAAGAAATGTCTGTCTTTTTTTACTGTGCAGGTTGGAAAACAATCCAGTTCGTCAGAGTTAAAAAATAACAAGAAAGGCGCATGATAAACACCGAAAACATTGTTTCTTGTCAGAGCAGTAACCACAAATATTTTCCTTTTCTTCAAATTCAAATTCTACATTATCATATTTACAGATTTTTCCAGCTCTATTCAGATCGTCGTTTCTTTCAGTTTTAGTTTTTCTCAGCCATCGTAAAAATTTCAGACTGATCTGCAAACTGTTTAAGCTTTATCAGTAACTGACTTCTTTCAAGTTTAGAAATGCTACAAAGGACTTCCTTAAAAAAACTATCCAGCATTGCGATTTTAATAGATTTCTTTGGGTCTAACAAGGAACAATCTGCTAAGATTTCCTTATTTGGACTTTGATACTTCTCCTGGAAAAATGTAGAACACTAAAAAAGACCAGTTTATAGTTTTGGGTAGTTGAGATTCCAAAAGCTTCTATTGATTTTTCACCAGGCATTACTTTTTCCTTATAAGTTCTTTTTTCCTTGAAATCATCTTCTACTTCTACACCAATACTGTTGTCTTCTAATTTCCAATTATCTGTACTGTTATAATATATATATATTTTTTTTAATACAGAGCCTAATAGTGTTTATCACTAATTTTATCCTTTACTTGTTGAAGCAGCGTCTCTACTAAGTTCCGGGTTGTACATTAGTTAATGGATTCACATTGTAAATGTAGTTTGAAGTATAGGAGATGTAACAAGAAATAAATCTAGTATAATAATATCCATAAATAGTTTTTAAAATTTGGACCATCTGCTAATCACATTTCTTGCCAGGAATTTAGATATGCATTCAAAACTTTCATTTGATATTTCTTTTAAAACGGCAAGACAATGGAATAGTTTTACTGTGTTTACACTTTACTCCCATCTTAAAATTCCCACATCGATAATCAAACAAAGAGCTTTATATTTGCTACACCACATTGTGGATCCTATTTTTTGCTACCTGTGCAGTTTTTCTTGTGCAATATGCTTTCTTTTTGTTTCCCTCTCCCATACAACCATTCTGTTTTTGAGGTGAGCTTCGAAAAACGGAAGATTCTTACACCAATCTAAATAAATTTTCCGCTTGGAGCAACGTTACTGTTGAATCAGCTATTACCAGCTGAATCAGAAAGTTAAATCAGCTAAGTTCAGTACGTGTCCCATACAGTGAGTGTAAAAAAAATCTTTGATTTCTTTTTTGAACTAAACATGTAGACCAATATACCTTTAGCAGCCTTTCATATTTGTTTATCCGTCAAATAAACAAGAAATAATATTTGATATTGCAATACCACACTTACGGTTAATTCCATGCGAACTTGTCATGTCTTGCACACACCACGATTTTTGGCTACCAGTATTTTAAAACAGAAAAAATGTGACTTATTTTATCGGAGATATCTCATCAATTGAATAAGGCGAAGAAAACTTTTCGAAAATAACGGTGGCCAACAAGCATAACGATTTTCAGCTGTGTGACAGACATGACAAGTTCGCATGGAAATAGCCTTACCTAATTCTGATTTTATACCTTCGTATAAATTCAATCCGAATGAAACATCGACTACTTTTATTTCTAAAAGTCGTACATATATCTTTCTTTCGCCTTCATAGCGGATACAGGTTACAACCGGTCCACAGCAGCTGCATCTTGAGTATCATCTGATAAAATTTAAAGTTAAATATTAGTTTCAGGGAAAACAAGACTAGGTGCAATCCTATGGAAAATATGCCAGATTTAAGACCCGTTTCCTGAGAAACTACACGACTAATTTTGGTGATTTTTGAAAGCCATATTCACTTGATTATGCTCAAGATTTATGACAGACAGTCTTTTCTATGGCAATTATTTTTATTTATTTTAGAGCAATTCCATTTTTTTAGAAAAAAAATATTTGAAACTAATTCAAGATTTTTTTTTTTTTAATCTCTCTGCCATATATGATCTTATATTTATGCTCTACCACAAAAAAAAAAATATTAAAATCGCTTGAGTACTTTATGAGATAATGGGATTTTACTTGAAATGTACTATTTTTCAGGAAAGACAAAAAAATTAGACAGTTGTAACTTGTGTGAAGTTCTTGCACAACTTTATCAAACACATGAATTAAAGTAGTATATTTAAACCCTAGTATAAAATTTAGTTACATATATTTTAACCCTTATCAGTTTTATGACACTACCCACGTGACTTTAGGACCATCATCTCTTACACGAATTTTATTCGATTAGCACCACTTTTTTTTTTTTTTTTTTAATAATAAATCCTTTTACTTGTTCATTAACAACATGCGCATACTCAAAATTTATTTTAAAAATGTAGTGGTGCGAGTAGAAATTAAAAATAGAAATAAGTATAAGATGTTAGCGTAAAATTAAAGTGAACGGGCGTGGGATCGGAGTCGGTCTATTTCCTTGTATTTTTAAGACAATTTCTAATGGTCTAAAAAGAAAAGGGCATACCAATGGATTCAGGAATGTTCAAAGAGCTTTTTAAGCCAATAAAAGAAAAATATATTTTTTTAATTCACTTATGTCTCCCTTAATAAGCAAAGATTACATATTAAGTTAGGAATATTTGCGTAACTCTACATTTCGTTTCTTAAGCACAAGAATAACAACAAAGCGGTGTATGAGAAACATTTAAGAGGTTGCAGTTAAATTCAAACAGTCTCAGTTATATTTTGTACAACTTAAAATAGGACAAATTTCTTTTTCATTTGCAGAATAAAAACATTTTTTTTAAACCAGATTCCTTCGAAATGCCGCAATGTATGTGGGAATTGAAGGAATTACAAAAACATTTTGGCGATTTTTTTTTTTCAGATGTGTTGTCAATCTCGGTTACTATTTCAGCATAAACTGAGAATGTGCAGTAAATCTCCGAGGGAGGTTTTGCTGTTTCGATCAGCTAGTGTCGTAATGTACTCTGAATCTGAGCCTATGAGCAATGCACAGAGCGCAATGAGTAAACCAGCACCACATCTTCGTTTGACCAATGACACGACGCCACTACCGGCGAAACTGCATAGGCTACCATAAATAAAAACAAACTGGAAACGTCTTAAAGTTGATTGAAAATGCGTAAGATTTCTGGGAAATTACTCTGATGTAACTAGTTATGAAGTAGTATATCCATTTTTGGAGGACACTTCGGGAAGATCTTGCGCCGAACATGCCACTTGGCCAGTCCGGGCCTGGCGATATATATAGATTCACTTGAGAAACCTTTTAATCATTTGAAAATTAAAATATGTAATTTAGATTAAGTACATAATAAAATAGAAACGTTGTTGAATTTAGACAAATATGAGGCTGAAATGATCACAACCTATGAATATTCTGATCTAATCTGTAACGAATTTTCGCGCCGAAAAGACACTTAAGGAGTATTCTATCTTTTAAACGCGGAGAAAATTAACGAAAACATGGAAAGTTGGAATTCGTCTATATTTAAAACCTTTTTATATATAAAAGTGAAATTTTGACTTTTAATTAAACAGATTGTGGTTTGTATTATGCTACCATAAGAAACTGATTAACCTTTCACGGAATTTGTGTATTGTTGAAATTAAAATGGCTTTTTTTTTTTTTTTTTTTAACTCCGTAAGTCATTGTGAGCGTGATATCTTGAGAATGTATTCATAGATTGTTATGAAATTTGGTGTATATAACGAAAATATGTGTGTTTCAAATTATCTAAACTTAGGTCAAAATTATTTTATTAACTATGTAAAAAAATTGTTTTTCAAAAAATATTATATATTTTTTAATGAATCAAAAAATATATATATATCTAAAAGCATTACCACTGTAACACGTTCTCACACGTTCTCAAGATATCATGCGCTTAATGATTTACGGACTTAAAAAAAAGAGCTATTTTAATTTCCACAATACACAAATTCCGTGAAAGCTATAATATAAACTATATAGCTTATTATAATATATAATAAGATATATAATATATAATAACCAATATGGATAGTTGGTTGAATTAGATCTCTTAATATATTATACTTAAAAAAATTATTTTTAGTTTACTTCCATTCCTTTACCAAAAATACAAGGATAAATAATTACTGCTCTTTACTCTCCAAAACAGAATTTTGCAAACAATCATGAATCATAACAAACCTTTTCAAAAATCTTGTTTTAAACAGGATATGCCTCTATTATTGCTATAATAAGAGTTAGAAAGGAATAAAGGAAAAAATTAATCGCATTTTAGCATGTGCACGTTAGCTGCTGTGAAAAAAAAATATATATACCATTTACTTTACTTAAATTCGTAATTATTTCACCGTTTTAAGTTAACTGCAAGCACGTTTAGCATTATAAATGAAATATAGTCACCTCACTTTTTTTTTTAAGTATAGAAAAAAGTAAAATAAATTAAACATAATTTTACATACAATTATGAAAATGTTTATCTTTTTTGTTGATTAATTGTTATGAAATGAAAAATAAAGATACATATTTGCATAATAATAGATAATTATTTTATGAATAAATATGATAATAAATCAAATCGAAGTAATGAAATAAATTATACTTAAAGATGATAATATGTATTTGATAAAATTGAACCAATATCTCTAATTATTGTTATAACATTTCAAAAACCAAATTTAAATAAAAAAACTGATGTTGCGAAAATCCTTATTATTTCCAAAAATAAAAGTCAAAGAAAATTTAATATTCTCGTTAAAACTATGTATGCAAAAATACAAGTAATACATGTAAATACATGTTCACGAAAAATGAAACTTTTGGAAAATGAAATTTCATTATTTATTTCAATCAGTTTTCTAAAAAAAAAGCATGGATTTTGACTCTATTTTTAAGGTTAAAACCTTAATAATATTTAACTATATATTTTAAGAGAAGCACTTTCCTAATGGATAGTGGGGAAAAAGTAATTATAAACACGGAATTTTCAACATCGGTGCATGATAACTTTTTTCTGGATTTCTATTAATTGTTTATATATATTTTTTTGTAATTTTTTTTAGTTAAATCTTTCGCTTTTACGAAATGTATTCAGATCATAACACAGTGCATTAATAATAAATTTAAATCCATTTTATAGAAATTGGGAAGTAAAAGAAATGATATTAATCAGCATTTTTCAAGCTAATTCTCAACAATCACTGCATCGCAAGAAACAGTTTTAACACTAAAAGTTGTGTTTAATATAATAGTGAGTATGTTTTTTTTTTTTTCTTACCGCAAATAGTTTACTCTATTATTTGAACTTAATATTGTCTGTGTTATCTTCCATGATCGGGTCTATTATCATCAAGCTGTAAGGTCTCTATATGATTGCGCAAGTCGCCTATTCGCTAGTAGCGGAGGATGGCACAAATTATAGCACAACTAATGTTAAAATAGCGCTTTAATTCTTGTAAAGGTTTAATGCAGTTTTAATTTTAATAAAGAACCATCTACAGGCTTATAATTGCACAGATTTATATTTTGTAAAAACGACATCTTCTTTTAGCACTTTATCTGAGTTTCTTGAAATAAAACTACCAGGATAAACATGCAGATTGTGCAGTTTTTCTTCAACTTTGGTATAACCAAAAATAGTTTAAATTAAATGAAACAAATGTTAAAAATATGTAGCAATATTGAATTAATGTCTTGCGAAATTACCGTTGATTAATACGTTTTTGTAACAGAAACAATGAAAGAATGCAAGTATAAGTTAAATATTTTTTTCATCCAAAACATCAAGTAAAAGATTCTCAGAAATTCAGATTTATAAATTTATGATTTATTAAACACTGTAAATTTAACATAAAAATAATTAGAATCGTGAAAAATATGGCTTTATAAGCCATTATGTAGGGATGATGTATAGGGGAAAATGCGTGCAAAAAGACGTTCGCCTGCATCAACCTAATAATTAGTGTCAGAGATATGGAGAAACATTTCTTTTCAATTGAATACAGGTGGTATTTTATGTTATTGTCTGAAACCAAACAAAGAAAGCAAATAAGAAATATACATAATAAATGGTCAAGTGTGAGTATGACTCGCGCAAAGAGGGTCCCGCACAATAAATACATTAATTGGTAACTACATTATTACAAAAAAATGTTGCTAAAAGAATAATAGGACTTTGTAAAAAACTGTTCAACGTAGGGTTGTGTATAGCTGTATATACTAGAAAAGTATAAATGGTTATACCATGAATGTTCAGAGAGATATGAAGCCTAAATAGTATCAAATATTGCTATTCTGTATATCTGTTTTTTTTTTTTATCTTATCCTAATCTGTTTATGATGAAAATAATTCGATGCAGACAATAAAATCAGGGCATATTTAAACTTAATTTGGTATTTCATAAATCCAAATTCAACATAGTAATAAACTTTTCTTTTTACACTGTACCTAAAACAAAACTTTTGTTCAGTTTAATTTCTACATTGTACTAAGTGCGCTTCGAAAGGAGATCGGAAAGTGGCAACGACGCGTGGTCCGTGCTAAGTTTTTACACGTAGACTTTTAAAGACATGGGTGGCATATTAAGAGAACCTCTCAATGCAAACTAGTTCGAAATCCCGTAGTAATTATGTGATTAAGTCCAATTAAATTAGTCTGTTTTTTTAACAGTTTTAGATTTATTTCTTCCATACTACTACTGGGCATTGCATTACACAAATATGTTATTAAAGGTTGTTATCTAGACTTTAAAAAGCGATGACCCATAAAATGCGCCGCTTCTATTTATAAATAACTGATAATCTATAAATATGTGAGTCAATAGCCTTTATTACTTCAGCCAATTTGAATTTTCCACGTCCCATAGTTTGCAAGTAAAATGGCTGTTTCAGATAGACAGACACTGGAGTAATTTTATAATAGTTCCATTTTCATTTTTAAGTACGGAACCCTAAAAAAAAATCTGTCAGATGTGCTTTAGATTAAATTCGATTATTTTGGATATATTGTTTATACATTTTTCACAATAACTAAGTGAATGATATTTCAAATGAAAATCAAATTTCTAAGTAATTGCTTAAAAGGCGCATAGGCCAACATATTGAAAAAGATTCCAAGCCGGGACTTGAACCCGGGCCATCAGTACAGCGCACTGACGTTCTACCGACTAAACCACTTGAAACTTGTGGTTTAGTCGGTAGAACGTCAGTGCGCTATACTGATGGCCCGGGTTCGAGTCCCGGCTTGGAATCTTTTTCACTATGTTGGCCTTTGCGCCTTTTAAGCAATTACTTAGAAATTTGATTTTCATTTGAAATATTGTATCCAAGGCGAATGTTTCCCTCTGGAATAATTTCCATGTATTAATTGAATGATTATGATATTTTTCCTTTATAATATTTTTAAGACATACTACTCAATTTTCGGGAATTATTATCTAAGATTGATAAAAAAAAAAGTGAAATAAATTAGTGTTACCATTTTGAAAATTCATTTTTGTTATAAAACCATTCATGACCATTTCATAACTATTTAGGACAAAATAATCCATACGATTAAGAATTTTATCATCATATATATAGGCTTTTTTATTATTGCTTTAAATAGAAATAAAGGTATAGCTATACTTCGATTTATTATTATTAAACTGCACGTTTTAATAATGTTTCATTCAATAATTTAAAGAATGTATGTTTTACCTTTGAACATAAGTGACTTTAAACGTCATGGCATATGCATAGAATGAGCATGTAGATACGAAAATCTAAATATTGTTATTGTTATAATTCTTGTTGCGCTTTGATCTGCCATTGAGAATATATAAAATCCTTGCTAGATAACATCAATGATTAAACTAAAACATATAACATTACATTTAAAAAAAAATTAAACATTAGACACTAGGATGTATTATACGACTAGAAGCTATTAAAACAGTAAAATATTCCCTATTTTAAGTACCTCTATTTTAAAAATGTGAATGTGAATATTATAAGTATTTCTTTATAATAATCCTCCCATTGAAATGTTCTATTTAAAAAAGATAATGCTGGGGTACAGCTATTGTGATATAAAATTTTTAAAATATTTTACTACAATAAATTGATTTGTAATCAAATATAATCATCTTATAGCCATGCTTATCATTTAATAACGTATCTGAAACACCACACGGGAATATTCGTTTGCAAAAACATGTAAAATTTAATGCATTAATGGACCAATGATATTAAAATAGATGGAAAGTGATAAAGCTCTACATCTCTGACAGATATTTTCGCTGCTATTAGATAATTACCTCAGGTGTAACAGTAAATTATGGAATGTTATAAATGGATCTTTTAGGGGACATAATTTACTTCAGCGTAATATATAAGATTAACGACAGCTATTTGAAATGTCTTTCGTGAAATATATCTTGATTTCTATTAAGATATGCATAAAATACTTTATCAAATACCAAAATAAGTAAATAAGTAATCACTGTTATATATTTTTACAAACACACACACATGCACGTATTGTATGTTTCTAAATCTGTGTGTGTTTATATATAGATATATATACATTTTTTTTTTTTAACCCGCGTAGTTTAAATTTGATATTTTTAAGCTTTATATAGTTAAATGTTATAAATATTATCGATATACACTTTTTTTCAAATATTTAGTGTATATGTTTGTTTTTATTTATTGATGATAGATATACACTTATATATATATATATATATACAGGGTGACTAAAAAGTATTGGTGTATTGTTGGACACTGTCATTTCTCAACCAAAATTGGAAAAATAGCCTGATTATTTTTTATAGTTTTTGTAGAATTCTTTATGGACTTTCTTGTGACGTATTACTTATTTACGTTCTAAGTTCTTATAAAGACCTGTGTTCATCGTTTGGCTATAGCCTAGTTGGCGGAAAATTTAGAAAAGATCTTGCCTGAAAGTCCCACTTTGAACAATGCAGAGGATTGTTAAGCAATGGAAAAAAGTAGGAAACGTTGATGTAAAAAAAAAAAAAAAAAAAAAAAAATCAGGCCGACCATTTTATGTCAATACGACAAAAATTCGTAATATTTTCAAGAAGAGATATATCCGACCACGATGGCGTAACCCTGAATCTTACTGCAAAGACGCACGCGTTTCACGTCAAAGTGTCCAGAACATTGTTAAAAACTCTCTCGGACTTTATTGTTATCGTCTTTAACGTGGACAACATTTGTTAAATGATGCCAAGAAAAGGAACTAACAAGATGCAAAAAGATGCTCCAAATTTTCAAGGAGAGCAGCGTGGAACATGTAGTCAAATGAGAAATTTTTCACCATCGAGAAGGCACGCAACTGTTAAAATTTTCGGGCTCGGTTATGTTTAATGCAGAGAAATGCTAAAAAAAAACAAAAATCGTCACACGATCGCTTTTTTTACGAGAGGATTGTTGTGATTTACGAGAGGATTACTGGATTGGGCAGCAGTTACTGCTACGAAAAAAAATTCCTTTGATTTCTATTGATAAAAATGTGCTGATTAATACAAAAACGTCCCAAGACGAAGTGTTGTCTAAGATTGTGGTCACATGGAAACAAAATAACCCTAATGGAATCCACCAGCAGGATTGGGCGCCTGCAAATGGAGCAAAAACGATATTAGCATTCCCCAATGCCCACATACTTGGATATTTAACAAAGAATAAATGTCCTTCAAACAGTCTGGATCTCAGCCAACTCGATTTTTCTGTTTGGGGCTAGTTAGAAGAACCTGGTACAAAATTTCCAATTTAGAGTATCTGCGATGCGATCTTATCAATGCTTGGGATGATTTAGATGAGAGTTACCTGCGGCTCACCGTCAATTCAGCGATCCCTTGGTGCCTGTATAAAAGCGAATAGAAGACATTTTGAAGAAGTTGCTTAAATATTGTTATTTGTTATATTTTTATTTCGGTAGGATAAAAATTGTCATCTGAAGCATATATTTTGGAAAATAATAGTGTTTTCCACGCGCCAATACTTTTCAGCCACCCTGTATATAACTGAAATTCCATGAAAATAATATTTATGGCGAAATATTGAAACAAAAATGACGACTACTTAGAAAATATATTTTTATATATTTATTTTATTTTTGTAGCAGTTTTTTTTTTTTCATTTAAAAAAAAAGTTTTAGAAAAATGTGATTTATTGGATTATTATAGTAGAAAAATTAAATTAAAAAATTCTATCCAAAAATGTTGTGTAAAATTTCAAAGACAGTCGAACATAAACTCAATGAAGGAGGTGCTTACTGAATTCTTTTCTTGAAATATTTAATGAATATTTACAGATACAAGATTCTATACATATTTACAATAAGTATTATCAAATACTTAATCTGGTTTTTCGAAGAAGGGAGGCTTAGTCTCATCAACAAACTGTAAAAAAATTACAGCGATCATGCTTTTGAAATCAAAACATCTCTTCCTATCGTTCCAGCGATAAAAATATAAGTCGCATTCTAAGGTAGGATGCGCGCGCATCGCGTGTCCTTCGTTGCCATGGTGAGCAGAGAAAAAGTTTCTCTTCACACTCCCCACCTGAACTCTTAAAGAGTTCACAAATCAAAATCCCATTATAAAATCATAAAAATTCAATTTTTCGTATCAGTGGTTCAGTAATCTAATACAAATTTTAAAATTCGAATACAAAATACTAAATATAAGAATTCAAACAATATCTAATTAATCAATTAGTCAAATTCAAAATATCAATAAATCCTAAATAAAACACTTTAAATTCAAACAAAGTAAAAATAATGACAGTTAAATAACACACACATTTTTTTTTTAATGCAGTTAAATCATATACTTACTTATACCAAAATTCAAAAAGATTCTATAGATAAATAAGACTAAAAATTAAAAAAGAGAAAGAAAATAATTAGAGTCCTAAATGCAGAAAAAAACAAACTAAATAAATGTCTATAAAAGTTTATGAATGTTTATAAAAAGTCTGCAAAAAGTCATTTGTTAGTCATTTTGTATTTCAAAGGGATACAAGTGCTGGATGGATCTTTTTAAGATTCCACTCGCTGTTTTTATTTCGTATGAACGAATATCGCCATCTCTTCCACGAATGGCAGTCTGAATCTTACCAAGTTTCCAAAGAAACTTATTTTTTGCGTCATCTTGAATCAAAACAACATCGCCCACTTTCAATGGCGTATGGGCATTAAGATTTTTCAAGGAATGGGCTGTTTTCAAATCCAACAAATATTGTTTTTTTGTTTTGTTTTTTCATTTGGTCCACAATTGTTTCAATAGTAAAGATTGATATATTTTTTTTTCTTTTCAGGAGTGTTGATCTCTTTGAACAATCTTCAATTATTTCAAAAAAATTAATAGGAAATGAAAGTTATTTTCAAAAATTTAATAAGTGCATTGGAGTAATAGGTTCTGGTTCATCGCTGTCGCTATATACATACGTCAGTGGTCGCGTATTCAAAACTGCTTCCAGTTCTGTCAACAGAGTCGCTAATTCATCATAACTTAAGAGTGCTCTACCAATTACTTTTCTCAAACAGCCTTTGACTGTCTTTACTAGTCGCTCATAGAAGCCTCCCCACCATGCTGCTCTTTCTATAATATTCTTCCATATAATTCTCTCTTTTGTAATAAAATTTAAAAATACTTTGTCTGTCAGTATGTTGTATAACATTTCGAGTTCACCTTTGGCCTTTTTGAAGATTTTTGCGTTGTCAGAATAAATAATTTTGGGATTTCTTCGTCTAGCTGTGAATCTTCTGAATGCCATCAAAAAATAATTTGTTGTCATATCAGACGCGAGTTCCAGGTGAATGGCTCTAGTCACAACGCAAGTAAACAGGACAATGGAAGATTTTTGCGCTTCTTTAAAATTTCTGATATAGATCGGACCGGCGAAGTCTAAACCGCAGATTGCGAATGGCGGTGCTTCACTAGCTCTGTCTTTTGGTAATGTTGCGGTGATCTAGTCTGCTGGTTTGGAGAAATATTTTTTATATATTATACAATTCTTGATAACACTCTTGACCAACTGACGACCTTTAGGTATCCAAAAACGAGATATATTTTTTGCCAAAGTACTGGCTGTCCCTGCATGCATAATTTTCTCGTGTTCTTGACGAACTATTAGAGTAGTTGAGAGAAGAATGTTAGAGAAGAACCCAAGAATGTTTGGGGAGAATTATTGGGTTTTTCTCTTCTGCGGACAAGTTAGAAAATCCGAGCCTTCCGCCCAACCTCATCAACCCGTTTTTGTCAATAAAGGACATGAAATTTGATAAGGATGACGTCTTATCCACTGATTTACTATTTTTTAGAGATTCTATTTCTTCCTTATAAAATTGTTTTTGTTCAGATTGTATCAAAAATTTTTCAGCTTCGCGTAATTCTTCGGTTGTTACTACATCTTGCACTTCAGTTGATTTTTTCAACTTCATAATGAATTTCTTTACCCAAACGGTAATTCTCAAAAGTTTCTCTAAATTACTATATTTTGAAAGCACTCGCTCTGAAAAACATCGTTAGGATTTTTTTCGTATTCTAAGTCATCTGAGTAAGCGTTCTCTTTGTTTTCTGATATTGGCCAACACTCAGGAGGTAAACTTAGCCATTCTGGTCCTTGTAACCAAGTTGTATCATTGATTATCCTAGAGATTTTTGATACTCGAGAAATTATATCAGCTGGATTGGCAGTACCAGGACAATGATACCAGTTATCAGGTGAGGTTAATTTATGGATCTCTTCAATTCTGCTTCTGACAAAGGGCTTAAACTTTTTAGGGGATCCTTGTATCCAAAAATAGGATATTTTTGAATCCGTCCAGTAATAAGTCGGTACATTCAATTTTAGAGCTTTCAAAATGTTACTACTTAACTTGGCCGACAACAATACGGCCATCAATTCAAGCCTTGGTAATGTAAGCGCTTTCAGTGGAGCAACCCTGTTTTTCGAAGCAACAAAAACTGTTCGAAAATTTTTGGTGGTTGTTGCTACACGTAAATAAGCAACCGTACCATAAGCCTTCCTGCTCGAATCGGCAAAAATATGCAATTGTAGTTCATAATCATGCCAATTGGTGATGTCAGAAAAATAGTATCTAAGTACTGAAAAGTTTTTCAAATGACGGAGTTCATTACACCAGCTACTCCAAAGTATACGTAAATCTTCGGGTAAGGTGTCATCCCAATCTAGACCCAAATTCCAAATTTGTTGAATTATACATTTTAGTCTTAATGTAAATGGTCCTAGGAATCCAAGTGGATCAAAAATCCTGCCTGAAACTTGTAGAATAAATCTTTTGGTGTCTATTCTTTTTGAAACGAAATCAACTAAACCTCGAACATCAAAATAAAGTAAATCTTTGGAATTATTCCAAGATATTCCTAAAACTTTATAAGGGAGATTTTGTTCTCCAAAAGCTTCAGAATTGACGTCTGAAGTTATGCCATTTCTTTCCATAGTTCACTAAGTGGTAAAGAGTTCGTATGCCATTTGTGTAAATGCATACTTTCATTTTCAAATATATCAATACATTGTAAACTCGTGGATAGGGCTTGATCAATATTTTCATGACTTCCTATAACGTCATCAACATAGATATTTTCATTTAAAAATTTTACTGTGTTTGTATATTTTTCGGTGTATATTTTCAAGTGGTGTTTAATTGTTGCAGCCAATAAAAAGGGACTGCTACTAATTCCAAATAACACTCTGGTGAATCTATAAATTTCAAAGGGTTTAGAATTATCAAACAAATCTTGTGAAAATAAAAATCTTGTTACATCACGATCGTTTTCATCTATAATTATTTGTAGAAATGCTTGTTTTATATCAGTTGTAAAAGCTATGGGACCGCTATCTAAACCGTAACAAAACATCAAATATTTCAGGATACAAATTTGGACCTACATGCAGGCAATTATTCAAAGACAGTGAGCCTGCGTCATGAGCAGAGGCATCGAAAACTATGCGTAATCTGCTCGTTGTCCTATCAGTTCTAGTTATTTCTCTATGAGGTAAATAAAAAGTTACATTTTGTTTTTCTCCAGGATCTGTAACTAACTCAATAATACCTTCTTTCAAATAATCTGCTAACACCTCCTTATACTCAAAAAATAATTCAGGGTTTTTAATCAATCTTTGTTTGAGTTTAAAAAATCTATATTCTGCAATTTTCCGATTGTCATTTAAACATTCCCTTTCAAGCTTCCACGGAAATCGAACTGTATATCGCTTATCATTGTATTTCATTTCTGACTCAAACTGCTTTATAACATTGTGTTCTGAAAAATCTGAATACAGTTTAGTATTAAAAAGGCCAGATGATTCGATATTCCAGAATTTTTCAATCTGTTCAGAAATAAAAAAAAATTTCTACTATTACATTAAATGCTAATGGCGTATAATTGTCAGTTGTTTTTCCCTGTAGACACCAACCAAAAATGGTGTCGACAGCTACTAATTTTTTATTCAAATGTTTTATATTTCCAGTAACTATATCATAATAATAGTCAGCACCTATAAGACATGTAATGGGTTCTTTGGATGTGGGTGTGTCCGCAAGGGTTAAATTTTCAAATTGTTTACTTTTATCAAATCATTGATTTCAGGTGGGGGATTTCAGTAGCTGACATTTGGTTGGTGACTAGCGCTTCTATATCTAATTTTGAATTAGGTACATTTTTATTTTCAATAGTTAGTTTAACTACTTCAAAGGTTTTCTCAATGGGGTTCTTATTTCCAGATGTAAAAAAAACGACAATTTTTCTTTTCTTATTGCCTGTAAATTCAATTTATTTGCTATTTCTTCAGATATAAAGGTTCGCATTCTCCCACAATCTAAAAGTAACCTAATTAGAGATTGTTTTCCGTTTGATTTTATTTATACACAACAAGTTTGTAGAAGAATTTATTATTTTCTGTAGAGGAAATAGCCGAAATTACTTTTTCACTAGTTTAACTTTCATTACCTTATAATTCGGGTGTGTTTGCTTCTTTTATTAATTTAGATTTTAGGCATATCGTTTGATTGTGTCTGCCTGAACACTTCTTGCAACTAGTTTTAGAGTTACAATTTTTGATAACGTGTTTCCTGCCTAAGCAAAGAAAACATCTTCCTTGAGATTTCAACAAATTTCTTTTAGTGTTTACATCAACAGCCTCACACAAATCAGATGAATGTTTACTATCGTTGCAAAAAATGCAATGAGCCAGCTGCCTATCCGAAGTCGATTTATCATTCGAAATATTCATAAATTCACAAGTAGATTTAAATTCAGATTTTGTTGTTTGACTCTTGATTTTTGTTTTATTATTTTCAAATGCTTTCATTCTCGAAAAAAATCTGTGTTCTCTGCTTTTTATTTCAGTGTGCAGAAAATCTAATAATTTATGTATATCTGAATGTGTTTCTACATTTTGTCTATTATATTCCAAAGCTAATTCTGCCGGTATTAATTTTAAAATTACGGCGATAAGCATGGAGCCATAATTTGCTGGTTCGAGTCCTAATGTGGACAAACATCGAACATTTATTTCTATATCACTGTTCAATTTTTTCAATTTTTGAATTTCGTTAGCCTTATAAACAGGGGATAAATTAAGAAGCTTGTTCAGGTGATGGTTAATTATCACGTCTTTTTGACCATAACGCGTTTCTAAAACTTTCAATGCTGCGTCATAATTAGCTTCTGATATTTCAAAACCTTCTACAGCATTAGCTTCAGCTCCAGATAAATAACTCTACAAATAATGAAATTTTTCAATTTTCGAAAGCGATTTATTTTCGTGAATTGTATTTTTAAAGGTATTAAAAAATGAAATAAATTGCGTACAGTCGCCATAGAATTTTTATATATTGAGTTTTGGCAATTTAACAACTGAGTTTTCATCATTAATCACATTCGATTTTAAATCTTGACTGTTATTTAACTCAATATTAATAATTTTTTTGTTTTCGATTAATTTTTTCTTCACCCGGAATTATGCAACTGATATTTTATCCGCGTATTCATAAACAGAATTGATTTCAGTTTCATAGTCGTCTAACCCTAAAAGGGGCTCAATTTTCTCGTCAATTGACTTCAATAATTCTGCTTTAGTATCTAACTGAATAAATAATTTTTCTAAATTATCAAAATCTATTGGACTATCCTTCATAACATTTTCTATATTATTAATCATCTTCGTTACTGCTGTTCTCAAAACTGTTCGGTTCTTTTTCAACTTTTCTAAATCAGATATTTCAAAATAAAATATGAAAGAATTATCTTACCTTTGCCGTCTTCTTATTACTTAATTTTTTTTCTTTCTTTTTCGGCGTGATGCACCATGTGTAAAATTTCAAAGACAGTCGAACATAAACTCAATGAAGGAGGTGCTTACTGAATTCTTTTCTTGAAATATTTAATGAATATTTACAGATACAAGATTCTACACATATTTACAATAAGTATTATCAAATACTTAATCTGGTTTTTCGAAGAAGGGAGGCTCAGCCTCATCAACAAACTGTAAAAAAGTTACAGCGATCATGCTTTTAAAATCAAAACATCTCTTCCTATCGTTCCAGCGATAAAAATCGAAGTCGCATTCTAAGGTAGGATGCGCGCGCATCGCGCGTCCTTCATTGCCATGGGGAGCAGAGAAAAAGTTTCACTTCAATATCACAATAATTAATAATAGTTTTGTCGATTGTCAGATATAAAATAGCTGTTACTTTTAGTTTATACAATTATAATAAAGCAATAGTTTAAGTAAAAATGTTGTCCGTTTTGAAAATAAATGCTCTAGTAGCTTTTAATAACATTTTTCAAAAAATAGTTATTTTATTTCCCATTAACATAAAGCATGGGCAAATATAAAATGAATTAAATTATACCTGTGTGCCAAAAAAAAAAAATCTGTATTAAAACAATCAAATTAAATTCTATTTTCATTGTAAGAAAAGTTAATATTTACTTCTCTATCTGTCTGGAAAGAAACGTTTTATATATTTTAAATTGTATTTGAGTTCATTTATACTGTACTAAAAAAACGTAGAATAATTTTCTTACATAGGTTTTTATAATTGCACAAAATGCATGAAAGGCACATGCAGATATTAGTCGATAAAATCAAATTGGAAATAATTTTATTATTTATTCCCTTTACTAGCATAAAACAAAATATAATAGGAACATTAAAAAGTAAACAAAATTACGTATATCATAGAAGACGGTAGAATTCCGAGTGACGCAGCCTTAAGCCTAAAATCGTATCTTAGAATTCGTAGATGGCGGAACTCATATATACGGCTAAATCGACATCAAAGAAAACGCGAAAAGCCGCATTTAATAAATCAGCAGATATAGGTCCTATTGTTCTGATGTTTTCAGAACAGTCTTATATCTGCAGTCTAATCTTTTTCTGAAATTTTTACATTTCTACGTGCAGTATATTTTGAGATTTAAATACCCATTTTTAAAGCGAAAGCGATGGAACAAATTCATAATGTTAAATTCTAGAAAACGGCTGGCGCGATTTTCTTTAAATTGATACATAATATGAATCTGATTAAGTTGGATTGAATAACACTTTTCTTTTTTCTTGTAAAACTCGTTTTATTTTTGACATTTTCGTTTTCCGTTAATGCAACAATCAACCATTTAGAAGTCAACCATCTCTCTGCTACTTTTCTCGTCTGTTATTAGTGAATAGTTTGACGTCACTTCGTAAGTGGGAGGAGTCTTAATCCATCTGACCAATTAGTGCAAAGTGCTGTAGGTATAATCAGAAACAAAATTGGCAAAGTCATTTTAGGTATTCGAGGTTACAGTTAAAAATCTGAATATAGGCAGTAAATCTCTTTTTTTTTAATATTAAAATTTTAAATATTAAAATGTTAATTATTATGTGTTTTAAAATATTAAATATATTAAATCAAATTTCGATTCATGTTATCTTTCTTTTTTGTTATGAAGAAATTATTATTTCACATTTCTGCTTTTTGTCGAAAAAAATATTTAGATTCATTTTTTAAAATTTAATTTTTTTTTTAATTATATGTACTATATTTTTTTTTTCAATTTTCCAAATATATATATATATTCTTGTTTATGAGCGTAGATCGCAGTTGCGACCCGAGGATTGCTTTGATTGCATCATAGAATTACCAATAATGTTGTAATTCTATGAATGAATATTATTATATATCATATATAATGAAGTACCAAATTGTTTGCAATTCTACGGATTGCATCAATTGCAACCTTTTGAATCCTTTATCCCTTCAAGACCCGATGTATTTGTAAACAAATATAGTCATGCCTGTAGAAAGTAAAACATGGACTGCAGTTGCTATCTGTTGATAAAAAATGATACTTTACACTATCTGCAAACCAGAACTATCGTTGGATTTGAGATTTTATTTCATACGACTCAGAAGCAAAAATTTAATTGAATGTCCAGAAATTCGCTATAATGATGGATTTAGTATTTAATTCGCCTTTTCCTTATCGATTTGCAGGTGCGTAGCGGCAGATATTTATTGGGGGGGGGGGAATTAAAAAAATTTCCCAACTCGAATGATATGTGCA
The DNA here is from genome assembly GCA_963932465.1 of Maratus speciosus. Taxonomy (NCBI): domain Eukaryota; kingdom Metazoa; phylum Arthropoda; class Arachnida; order Araneae; family Salticidae; genus Maratus; species Maratus speciosus. The sequence goes on along the minus strand of OZ010786.1, from coordinate 534,430,435 downwards.
ATGTATGTTCAATTTACTTGAATGCTTTTTGAGATCAAAATGAAATAGAAAGAGACATCGTGTTTTCTTTGTAGTATTAGAATAGAATTCTATTTTAAAAGAAAATTTGTGATATTTGCAGATTATGCCTGGCAGGGAATGACCTATTGCTATAACGCCAATCGGAAGACACGTGAATAATTTGTTCAGAGCACACGATTAGCTCAAAATGAATCATATTATCCCGACTGGTTCGATCATTCAAAGTTCGTTTTTTACAATCATATTGTCAAAATGTATTTTCACTCTGGGAAAAAAAAAGATCTTGATATGTTTGTTTTATATAAAAACTAAATTGTTGATATTGTCTTACCAACCTAATTGGGTATGTTGATTTGATTGTGAAGGGGATGAGAGGGGGAGTGTAATCTAAGGTTACATGCTAATAAGCCTTTCCCTTCAGAATCAGTTACTTTTTTTAGGTGATTATAGGCCACATATTATTTCCCTACTTTGTAATGGAAGTTTGTTTACGTTACTCGTTGGCTTTTAACTAGCCAAATGCTGTATATCAAGGAAAAAACTAGCTTTTTTTTAAACCCAGGGTGAATATGGATTTTGGCAACTCCACCTTCCTTGTACGCAATTAAAGTTTTTCTACCACAGGTACCCTATGCAAAACGAAAAAAAAATCCTTAAAAGATAAAAATCATTTTAATAATAATTAAAATGCTAGCAAGAAACATGTAATCAACGCTCTCATAGAATTAACAATAACTTGAATGTTATTAAGCTGCACTACTCATGAGGAGAAACTGGAATTGCTAATGTTAAACGTATGGGAGTGTACTTTAAAAAAAATTTCCCTTGCATATTAATAGTCTTAAATTATTATTTTTGTTGCTTAGAATAGCTGATATTGAATTATATCCGGGTTAGTGTGTTTACTTTTTCGATTTTCATTGCAGATTTTTTTAAAGTTACTTTCAATTTCACAAATTTGAAAAGAACGCTCCCATAAATGTATCATGAGCTTGCGTTTATCTTGCTACATCATATATACATACATTTTTGTATGAAACAATAAACAATCAATATTTTCATTTGGCACCTCACCCTCCCCCCCCCACACACACCTTGAATTATGTGCTGGGTAGTATTGTTTTGAGTAAAAGGCATGTTTCATTCACTTTTATATAATAATATAAATTTTGCTTAAATTTCCATGAACATTCTATTTGTGGGTATAATTCTACTTATGGGCCGTTCTGTCAAGCTTGTCGATAAATGTATAAGTAATTCGGCAAACACATATAATTTTGGATTGACAGCCTTGGCGTAGAAAGAGATTGCATGCCAAATCGGCACCAACTGGCCTTTATACAGAAGACAAACTCTATTTTTTCATTATGTATCTCTAAAATTGTATGATGAACAAACATTAAATTAAAAGATATTGAATAAACCACGAACAATTCAAGTCACTTAAAACTGAAGAATATGGTGTTTTCAATAAACTGTTTTATGATGCGGTTTCGATGCGAAACATCATCTTTTTCTTTGTTAAAAACTGGGGGTGGGGGGAGCGGAATATGTTCGTCTAGAATAGGGATGCACAACCTGTGGCCCACGATGGTTTACCATGTGGCCCGAGAAATTTGTCAATTTATAACTGAAAAAAATTGAGATTGTTGTCCGTAGGTCGCAGGAGAAAATCTTGAATTTCGTCAATTTGCGTGGGGAAAATTGATAATTTCGTCAGTCAGTTAAGAATAAAGAATTGTTTTCATAAATTCTTGTGACACTTTGAGTCGTTTTATTTATTTAAAGCGGCTTAATGAACCAAATGTGATCTTAATGTGAAAAAAAACATTATTTTACATGCATTTATGAGGAAAAAATAAAAGATTTTCATGTCGTCAGTTTCAGCATACCTATTAGATACAATGTTGAAAAATATTGAGGCTTTTGGTGTATTACAATGCAAGAATTCAAACCATTAATAATATAAACCAAACATGAAGTTATATTTATAATAACTGTCTGCTTTTTCATAGAAACATGTAAAAAGTTAATGTAAAGTCTTAAGAAGATAGAACGTTTAAATTTCCAATTTTTTTCTTGTTTTACACTTATCAATTGGAATGTTGGCTAAAGCAGATTCATTTAGATAACTTATTTCTAGTAGTATTGTGTTTATGATTAACCTATAGTGTTAAAAAGTTCTCATTTTAAAAGATTTCTATAACTCGATTTTAGTTGTGAAATCCTGAAATATACACAAACATTGTTTTCATAAATTCTTGTAACACTTTGAGTCGTTTTATTTATTTAAAGCAGTTTAATGAACTAAAGGTGGATCTTAATGTGGAAAAAAAAAAAATATTATTTTACATGCATTTATGAGGAAAAAATAAAAGATTTTCATGTCGTCAATTTCAACATATCTATTTAATACAATGTTAAAAAATTTTAAGACTTTTGGTGAATTACAATGCAAGAATTTGCATTTCTATTTGCATACAATTTACTTAGTTTGGATACTATGACGCAAGATAAACGTTTACACAAATTTTACGGATGGTTCTGGATATCGTGACGCAAAAGATAAATGAATTTATTGAATTAAATACATTTAATACATAACATCAACTGAGAAAATGTATGACATATTTGATAGTGTATTGAAAAAAAAAAAATCAATGTCTAAATATATTTCAGAAGACAAAACATAAGTATGTGTAAAGTAATTTTTTAACAAATTTTTAAGTCAGATCACAGCGCCACTTGAATTTCAATATCATATCTTTTAAAACTCATATTTTCAATGAAAAAGCATCACTTATTAAAAATAAATACAAAAAAAGAAAAATTAAATATATATATATACAGTAAAACTCGGATATAACGCTCTTCCGGGGGAGCGGGCTAGAAGAGCGTTAAAAGCGAGAAAGCGTTAAAAGCGGGAGAAGGTTTTTGGCATTTTAAAATTCAGAATATTAGATTATCTGCTTTAAATAATGCAGGAAATCATTTTTGTGTATTATTTAAAATAGAAAATCCACAGCATAGGTACAGAAACGTTCCCTTCATTCAAAATATCACACATTTACATAGGGTTTACAAAGTGTATTATTATTTCAAATCAGAATAAGTAAAAGAATTGTTAGCATTAAAACAAAAGATACAAAATACATTTAACATTTCTAATTAGGAACATTTATCCTTATATTAAACATAAAATTAAATTATGAAAAAAACTAATAATAATTTTTTATGTAACATTTGTATTCTTGAGCCCTACTGTGAGGACTGTACACTTTCACTTACTGTTTATTCTGTTTTAGAGAAAAACTCTTCGAGTTTCGTCTGACGGGTGGACGAACGACCAAATAAAAGAGCATTTTCTGTTTTGTTTATGTGTCTTAATATATATTCATGTGAAGCGGCAGTATCTACCGAAGCGGTGTATAGGCGGATAGTGCTAAAATCTTCCATTACTTCAGCTATTGTTGGGATGCACTCTTGAACATCGCCATCAGCAACTTCATCAGGGTCTTCTTCTTCTGCGGTATCCTGTACATTGTCCCCTATAATGTCGTCAATGCTCCTAACGTTGCTTGTGATAACGCCTTTATCAATCTTAAGATAGTTCTGAAGGCTTTGTGCGTTTTCTGCAAGATGCTCGCAAACAGCTTGCCAGTCCTCGTCGTCTATAGGAACCGACCCCTCTTCAGCCGCACCCATATAATAATCGGTGTCCGTTATGAAGCCTGCCTTTTTAAAGCAATTTTGAATTATTTTAGGTTCGATTGCATCCCAAGCAGCGTTAAGGTAGTTCATGGGGTCGAGGAGAGCTACAGAAGATCGACTACTTTTAATTTCCATTTCATGTAGAAATCTTTTCACTATACGTTTGCGATAATGTTGTTTTAACACCTTTATGATCCCTTGATTCATCGGTTGAAGTACCCTTGTGGTGTTTGCAGGTAAAAATGCCAGAGAGACGTTTGAAATATCTGGTATTTCTTGGGGATGCACTGCGCGATTGTCTATGAATAGTATGACATGCTTATTTTGCATCTCGACATCAAAATCAGAAACATATTTAATGAACTGGGGACACGTCATCCAAGCCTTACGTTGATGTGCATAGTCACAGGGCAGTCGTTTGATGTTCTTGAAACAGCGAGGTTTGGCCGATTTTTCAATCACCAGAGGCTTGCGTTTGTCGCTTTCATCGGCGTTGGAACAAACATGCACAGTCACACGTTCTTTACTGAGCTTCCCTCCATAGCACTGCTCATCTTTTAATGTTAAAGATTTATCAGTCACCGCTTTAAAAAATAAGCTAAATTCGTCGGCGTTATAAATATCACAACTGGCATAATTTTTGATAAGCCTTGGAAGACTGTTCTTTTTTTCAAATTTCTGCATTTTCTATGTTCACGGCAGCAGATTCTCCGCAAGTTTTCTTGTACACAATGCCGTGGCCGGTTCGAAATCGGTCTAATCACCCATTAGACGGAGTAAAATCTTCAATTCTTAGCTTTTGGGCTACTTCGGCACCTGTTTCTTTAACTATGGATTCGCTGATAGGTATGTTACAGAGTCTTGACTCAAGAAACCACTCGTACATAACTTTTTCTAAATCTTCATATTTTCTTGCTTTCACTCTCTTTTTCTTTGAGCCACTAATCGCAGCATTTTTTTCAATATCTTTTCTGTTTTGAAGAAGAGTCCGAAGAGACGAGGACGCGATATTCATAGATAACGCAAACAGGGACGCGCCAGCAGTATCCAGCGCCTGTGTGCAGAACTTCAGTTGACGCCCCATAACCCCCCCCCCACACACACACACACACACCGAAAATAAAACATAAAAAAATATATAAATTTATAAATGCATAGCTGCCATCCTTTCAGAGTTTTATCTCAGATCAAAGAATTTTTTTTGAACCAGACAATTATTTAATAAAATGTGTCTTGTTTCTATAGGGTTCACATTTTATTTCATTTATTTAATAAAATTTCTGGTTTCAAACATGTTTAAAATACGTGAAAAATAACGAAGGTTGGCAGATATGTAAGTAAAACTCGAAACACAGTAAAGCCTGTTAAAATAAAACCTGTCTGTATCAAAATCCTGCATTAAACGGTAAAATTTCATTATCCCGGAGAAAATAATACAACACAATAACAATAGATTGCATTCATACTAATAAAAGAAAGTTCTTTGTCATCTCTAATTTGCATATCTATATTAATAAAAGAAAGACGCTCGTCTTTACTGTGCATGTGTTGGCGATGACTACGAAAATCTACCGGACATAGAGGTCTGAAAATTTGGGATAGACGGTGGCAGATCCAAATGCAGAAGGGGCTGATATTTTCATTTTTTATAATTAGCCGACATATTAATTAAAAGCCATAATAATAATAGCAAAATGGCGAGCTTTTTTTCTTCAAGGCAATCCTGCCTGTGGCGTTAAGCGGTCCTTCACACTGACGAAAGCGTGGCGTTCGATTTTTGCTGCATTTTGAAATTGTGATGGCCGGATTCCTGTAGCGTTAGAAAAAAAAATATATATCGTCTGATCTTTCCGATTCCAACGGCATCTGTTGTTACTATTAAAAAAAAAAAAAAAAAAAAAAAAAAAAAAAAAAAAAAAAAAAAACGCCTATTAATACATTCTCGGTATTTTTTTCCGAGCCTAACGATATCTCTGGTGTGAAAAAAATATTAATATTTATTATTTAAAAAAAATCTTGAAGTCATTTCAAGGATTCGCCAAAGGTTTTTTTTTTTTTTTTTTTTTTTTTTTTTTTTTTTTTTTTTCTCATAGTGGTTCTCAAGATTTCGTTTCCCGTCTCAAAAATATGTGCTTTGGATATCATTTCGCCTTTTAAAAAGGTGAGGAAATGGTGCGCATCTTATATTATTTATGTTTTATCAAGAATTTTTGGTCAGAATTTAAAGTTTTACGTATCTAAATGCCAGAAATTAAATACAAATTCGAGGTTAGCTTGAAAAATCAAACCAGAGCATGGACGGTATACGCCGCCCCGGTATACGCTGCAGAAGGCAGTGGGACCTTTAACTTGAGTTTCGTGTGGATTGATTTTTATTTAAAAATGACAAATTATGCAAATCCGAGGTGTTTCCTGCCGAAGGCAGTGTTTATGACAATATTAAGTTCGTTTGGAAAGATTTTCGTTAAAAAATATAAAATCAAAACAAACCGGGCTATGCGTTGCACGTCCGATAATTCAACATTTGTTTTTAGGCGTATTTAAGGGTATTACCATTATCAATTGCCCGGGAAATGCCGGTCGGGTCGATTAGAAGGACATAGCACGGGAATTTAAAACTCTTTTTTCAAAAATCTGTATTTTTCCGTTCATATTACAGCGATGTAGCTCCTAACTTATGTATGGCTAAATTGAATTTTTCTTTTGTCATTTTAGTTTCTGTTGCATGTACATGCAATGCTAATAAAGGCTCATATTTCAATACTTTCCATTTTATGTTCTGAAATAAAATGAACAAATCTTAGAATCATAACCAGTTATTTATCCAGTATGTGATTAGACACATTCGTACGCAGCGGGTGCAGAGAAAGGCCGTCTTTGCCAATCTTTGTAAAAGTAAGAATTTTTGGTTTTTTATGGCCAATTCTAGCCTACTTTCACCATTCCCTCCCCCTTAACAAAAATTTTGTTTTCGCTATGATGATAGGCCCAGAGAACAAGATAATATAGATAAAAAATGTTTGTTGTTTTCGGAGATCTGTGGTTCTAAAAAACATACAATTTTTGTCCAATGATTAATAGTTTTTACAGAAGTGATCATTTGTAGGGGTGCTAAAAAAAGATATTGCTTCGGCCGCCGAAAGTACGATTTATTCTTATGAGCGCAAAAATCACGTGTTAAACCTACAACATGGAATGATAAATCCTTCAGAAATGGCTAATGCTTCATTTTGCCAATTAAAATTTGCCCCATAGCTGACGCCAGTTTCTTCAATTTAAAATCTCTACATTGAAAAACACACTCATACAAGTTCTAGTTTTACATTGCTTCTCTATCCATGGTAGAGACCGGCCCGGAAAAATGAAGGCAAACTTTCAAACGAGTCGGTCTGAGCCGGCAGAATAAAGACCATTTTTTTAACAGCCGGGCCGATGAAATAAAAGTCCTTCCGGCCAGTGCCGGGAGGAAGAGGTAGCTTTCATAATCCTTATTTAAAAAAAGCCAAATTATATAATTTAAACACACGAAGCTCAATTTAGTGGAAACCGAATATAGGAGATTCAATACTAATTTTTATCAATATAATGAATGAGAATTTCGCGAAATTAGTCAGCTTTATCCAAGCTGCTTTTCTTTAAAGTAACATATATTTGGCTGCCAAATTCGGCAATTTCTTAAAGTTCCTGTCATTTTAAGACAACATGGTGGATGAGGGTAAGCAGTGAACTTGGTCAAGACCTTAGTAATTGCTGTGCACATGCTCACTCACATCGGAATCGGTTAATATATAGGAGTGCTGTCGCATGAAAAAAATCAGATTTTTCAAAATGTCACCCACAATAGAAATTGAAACTGCTATATCTGAGTCATTTTTTAAGGTAAAGACAAACAAAAAATGCTCCTGAATCCTTATATCAAGGTCAAATACTTAAGAAAGAAACCTTTTTCAATTTCTAATTTTTTTGCACCTCACTTTAAATATATATATATTTTTTAATTTAATGGTCGCCATTTTGAAACAAGATGGCTGATGAATCTGGCCAGCGAACTTGGTCGAGGTGTTGATGTATACTATCCACATGCCTTCTTACATCCAAATAGGCGAATACGTGTGTTATCGCGTGACAAATACAAGATCGTTTCAAAATGTTAGCCATGCTAGAAATTCAAAGTGCTATAAATCAACCATTTTTTAAGATATAAACAAAAGAACAAATTTTCAGAAACAAGAACTGCTCCGGAATATTTGTATCAAGGCCAAACACATAAAAAAATCTTTTTCATTTTCCAATTGTTTAATACCTCATTTTGAATTTTAAATTTAATTTTTTTTAAATAGCAACCCGTTTGAAACAATATGGCGAATGAAGCTGGCCAACGAACTCGGTCGAGACATTGGCATGTACTATGTAAAGACCAAGTTACATCCAAATAGGTTCATAATTACGTCTGTTATCGCGTGACAAAAATCAGGTCGTTTTAAAATGTCAGTCACAAGAGAAATTCAAAATGCTATTACTCAGCCATTTTTTTTAGATATAGACGAAAGAAAAACTGTTCCGGAATCTTTGTATTAAGGTCAAACACATACAAAAAAAAACTTTTTCACTTTCCAATTTTTTGGTATCTCATTTAAATTTTTTCATTTTTTTAATTTTTTTAAATGGCCGCCATTTTGAAACAAGATGGCGGATGAAGCCGGCCAAAGAACTCGGTCCAGATATTTGTATGTACTATGTACACACCAAGGTACATCCAAGTCGGTTCATAAATACGCCTGTTATTACGTGAGAAAAATCAGGACGTTTCAAAATGTCAGCCACGCTAGAAATTCAAAATGCTATAACTCAGCCATTTCTTAAGATATAGACGAAACAAAAACTGCTCCCGAATCTTTTTATCAAGGTCAAACACATAAGAAGAAAATATTTTTTTAATTTTTAATTTTTTGGTACCACATTTCAAATTTAAATTTTTCTTAAAAATTTAAATGGCCACCATTTTTAAACAAGATGGTGGATGAAGCTGACCAACGAACCCGGACGAGACATTGGTATGTACTATGTATAAACGAAGTTACATCCAAATCGGTTCATAAATACACCTTTTATCGCGTGACAAAATTCAGGATGTTTCAAAATGTCAGCCACGCTAGAAATTCAAAATGCTATGACTCAGCCATTTTTTAAAATATAGACGAAACAAAAACTGATCCGAAATCTTTGTATAAAGGTCAAATACATAAGAAAAAATATTTTTCCATTTTCAATTTTTTGGTGCCACATTTCAAATTTTAAATTTTCAAAAAAAATTTAAATGGCCGCCATTTTGAAACAAAATGGCGGATGAAGCTGGCCAACGAACTCGGTCGAGAGATTGGTATGTACTATGTACACACTGAATTACATCCAAATCGGTTCATAAATACGCCTTTTATCGCGTGACAAAATTCAGGACGTTTCAAAATGTCAGCCACGCTAGAAATTCAAAATGCTATAACTCAGCCTTTTTTTAAGATATAGACGAAACAAAAACTGCTCCGGAATCTTTGTATAAAGGTCAAATACATAAGAAAAAAATATTTTTCCATTTTTAATTTTTTGGTACCACATTTGAAGTTTAAAAAATTTTTAAAAATTTTAAATGGCCGCCATTTTGAAACAAAACGGCGGATGAAGCTGGCCAACGAACTCGGTCGAGACATTGGTATGTACTATGTACACACCGAATTACATCGAAATCGGTTCATAATTACGGGAGTTACAGTGTGACATAGGTCAGATATATATATATCAATTTTGAACGGAGGGTGGTTTCGGGGTCTGGGGGTCATGATCGATGAAAATATACCAAAATTTTTTGAAATCGCTTTCCTCCGAACGGCTGCAATAGGTAGCTTTTTTGTAAAGAAAGCTACCTAATTAAAGCGGGCCGACTGGCCCGATAGAAAAATTTGAACGAAACCGATAAAATATGAATTATTTTCAATGGATATGACTATGAATAAGTATAATGCATAGTTTGGCAACATCATTAAAGAAATATAACATAGCCAGTAACAGTATAGAGATCGGCATCGGGCAGTTAACATTGTGTCTGAGCCCGAGATTAATTTTTTCAGCATATTCGTGCTGGGCCGGGGTGGGGCTTACATTATTTTTCTGCAGCCGTGTCGGAACTAGACTTAATTGTTCCCATGACGTGCTGGGCAGGCAATATATTTTGAAAAAATAGTAAGAGCTATAATGAACTTTTGTTAACGGAAAAATTGTAAATATATTTTAATAAATTACGGAGAAATATTTTCAAAAATATACTTTTTATTATGCAGCTTCAAAAGCTATGATGCTTTTTACCCTCTTTTTTTTCTTTTATTCCTGACTACATACATTTTTTTAGTGAATATTTATCTGAATGTTGAAATGAAAAGTGTAAGTGTAAAAATAATCATTAATGTTGCTATTGCGTACTTTCTGTCCTGGGAACACATAGTAAACTAAAACATACTGTATTATTTCTTCATAACTATATGTATATGCAGTACTCTTTGAAAAGGATTTTAATCAGTATGTTAAGAGAAATCGGAATATTTTGTAGAAATTGAGTCCGGCTGGGCCTGGCCTGATTTAATTGATTTTTTGAATGGGTTGGGCTGGGCCTGTTTTCCCTGATTTTTGTACAGACCGGGACCAAGCCTGGAAATAACAGTCCGTGCAGACCTCTAATTCAGGTCTGTCCAACGTGTCTCCCGTGGACGCCGTGGTGGCACCCTTTGAATGTTTTCTTGGCGCACATTCGAATCTTTCCTATTAAAAGCTTTTTTTTAATTAAAAATTCACTTTAAAATAGGCTTTCTTTAAAATTAATAATATTTTAATGGGGTTCATTTAACTGTTACCAGTGGCTGTTACTTAATGTTAATTATTTAGTGTTATTAATGAGTTATTTAGTGATTAAGGTTTCTGACCCTTCGCATACAAAACCTTTCTTTGATATAAGTTAACCGTCTGCAAAATGTAATTTTAAATTTATTATGATTTACATTATTTTTTCAAATTATTTTTAGATGTAAGGAACTTATGTATATAACCATGAGATGTAATGCGCATCATATGACAAATTCGGCAGTAAGGAGAAGATTGCTATTTTATAATAAAAAACAAGTAGCATTTATCCCCTATACTATGTAATAAAACTGTATTATTCTCTGCCACTACTAGAATGAGATTATAGTGCTGCATGTTTCCAGCTATGTGAATTACAGTGCCTTTCATTTTTGTTGAAGCTGCATGAGGTGCGCCTCTGTTTATTGAAAGTTTGCACAAATCTACGTCTAAATCACTTATTAGGAGACCGAGAAATAGAATTAAACGAAATTAATTCAGAAGTTAAGGAAATATATTTTTTGTTTAATTAAATTACGGATTTTTTTTAAAGTATTTGTCCTCAACTGAAATCTTTGGCGCCCTTAGTACTTCGGCGCCTGTGTGCGCCGCACACTTTGCACACTGGGTCGGCGCACCCCTGAACGCAAAATCTTTCTGGCTCAGAATAGGTGATTTTTTGTATTAATTTTTTAGAATTTCTAATTTTTTCGAAAGTGTCAGCGTCTTTCTTTTCATACTTTTAGCTTCCATGTTGCACCTAATTGGAGTCGGCAACGCTGCTACTTATATGTAAAGGAAAAAAGAGAAAACAGTTTGTGTGAAGAAAGAGACAGACAGGTGCTGCTGATATGGACGGCATAAATTCTTTTGTTCTCTGATCCGAAAGCACCAAAGCGTAATATTCGGGATTTCTTTGTTCAAAGGACCAATAAAAAGCCCGTTAAAAGCGGGAAAGCTTTAAAAGCGGGGAGCGTTAAAAGCGAGGAATTTTTACATTATTCTTATGGGTATGATTCAAGGGACCGGGACAAATGAGCGTAAAAGGCGGGAAAGCGTTTTAAGCGGTGAGCGTTATATCCGAGTTTTACTGTATATATATATATATATATATATATATATATATATATATAAATTTATTTTACTAGAACAGCGTCACTCAAAATTTTATATCAAAATTTTTAAGACCCATATTTCAGATTCATATAGCCATAAAGTAAAGTGCTGCGTCAAACTTTTAACCCGTTAAGGGTTTTTGTATTGATATAACATTACAATAAAATTAAACTTTATGTATATATTTTTTATTTCTCTAAATGTAGTATAAGATATATTTAAATCAAATATACTACATGATTCGTACTGTTCAATTTGTTATTTTTTCTGCACTAAATATCAATTGCTAATAAGAGGAATTTTCTATTAAAAATATAACACATGTAATTTTTCTTGTTGTTCTATAAAACACTTTTCCTATTAAATATTTATTTCGTCTTCTCTATATTTTGAGCTGTCAGTATTTTATGCTGAAATACCGCCTCACTAAATGATAAAATCTTACATATTTCGGAAGAATTTAAATGTCTGAGAACAATATATGGGCAAAATCAAAGAATTAAACAAAATTGGATTAAGAATTCAAATTTAAAATATGTTAGTAGCATTTAAAATAACATTTTTTTCCGGAAAAGTTTACTTTAAATACGTTTATTTAAAAATAATAGCGTAATAGTTAATGATGCTGCTTGTTATTTATGTATGATAAAAGTAAAATTCCATGCATAGATTCTTCTACCTGTTGAAATAAATTTATATGTCTGGGATGTTAGTTTAATACAACAGCATATTGTAGGATATATTTTAAATAAAACGATAAAATATTTTGAGATATAGTAAATTATTGACGAACTTGTCTAGACATACATTACATTTAACCTACTCCAAAACGCAAATAATTAACGACATGGTATTTGCTGTTAAGGTATACTATAATAAAACTTGTATTAAAATTGTTAAATTGTAAAACTATTTCTTATACAAACCGTAATTCATTTTTAAAAATGATATACTGTGTTATTAAAGTTATTCATTATTATCATTATTTTATACAGTAACTGTTGATCAGAAAATGTAACTTTTCCTAATGCATAAACATCACAAACGTAGCTGGAAGATAATATAAAATGTATATGTTATTTTCGTTCAAGCAGTTTTTTTACGAAAATACAGGGTAAAGTAGTTTGCTACCAATAAAAATGTACTTACAACTCGCGAACTTTGTAAATAATTTTCTAAAATAAAATTACTAAAATATTCAGAACTTTGTTTTAGAACGTAACGTATTTCTCAAAGCCCAATCTGTAAAGTATTATTTTAAAAATGAATTGTATTTTTATCAAATCTCTAAGTATACTTACAAATTTTACTTTTAATAAATATTTTCAGAAAGGTACCTGAAGGATTAGATAAAATAAACAGTACTATATATGCAGTACTTTGTCTATACAATAACAGTCTAAATAATTCATATTATTAAAAAACTTAAATTATTAATACACATGAACGATTATCTAAAAATATAAGCATACTTAGCAAAATATTTCTCATCTTAAGTATGTTAATAAGTAATAATGCGTATTTGGCAGTTAAAGAAATATATTATGTTCAATTTAAAATAATTTTAAGTGGAATAAAACAACTCGTGTGAATATTAAACATGTGAATTGTCATATCATAAAGTCTTGTACAAATTTATGATATATCTATTTATATATTGACAGATTTACATATTTTCAACAAATGCGCTCTCACCTGCCCTGTTAAACAAAATTTCATACATCTTCTGTAATCGTTTTAATATTTAATAGTAGCATTTTCAAAATATTTATGAAATACCCCGTATTCCAAAAATGTAACTAAAAATAGTTTTGTGAGCTTGGAAATCTAAATAATACGTTAACATTTTGGAAGGCGGGGGAACGAATATTTCCCATATAAAGTTTAGTCCCAGCAGCAATATTTTCCCAGTATTCTTCAAAAGAAATATGATTTTACAATTCACGCGAAGAAAAGTATTACATATTTAAAAATATTTTAAATAAATTATTATGGCTGCCAATAAGTGAAACTTAATAAGACAGTCATTATGTCCTAAAAGTATTAAATAATTATTAATAAGTATTACTTTTCACTTCTCATGAAAATGTCAATATTGAAGAATTATCGACAGTATTATTATAAATTAATGCTAATGTAGATTCCATGTTAGAAATGTAATCAAGCACATCAACATGTGAATTGAATATTTCAGAAAGAAAATTTTGGACCGTAAAAGTTTAAGCCCTTAAGGGGTCTCGGGATTCTTAAAATTTGTAAAAAAGAAAAAAAAGATCTTTTTCGACATTTAATATCTGAAAATTTATATGATTTAAAAACACGATTTTAATTCGTATGAAAGATATAAGTATTTTCTTTCATTTTATGTATTTAAAAAATTGCAAAATGCAGAATTAGTATTTATAGGGGGCTCCAAACTGTGAGACTTTTTGAGAAGAAAATTCTCATGAAAGCTTACGCGAAGGATTAAAAATAAATTTCACAATTAGAATGAAATTTTGCATGCATAATTATACATATGATTATAATAATTACCCTAAATCCCAAAAAGTTGTATTTGAACTATTTTTATATATTTAATACAAAATTGTATTAACTAATAGAAATTTTTGAAAATTTTAACAGTGTAAGGGACAATATCACCGAATACGAAAATTTCAGTCAAAACAATAAAACGTCTGTTAAATGTTAGATAATGCAATCTTTTTTTTTTTACATTCTAATAAAAAATATTCTTAGAAGTATTTTCAAGAAATGTTATATTCATAAAAACACAAAAATAAAGCAGTTAAAATACTCAAACTTTCAGATTGTCATTTTCCTAGCATGTCAAACTGTGATGAGTGCAAAGTAAAAGACTTTCTGCTATACTGCACAAATATCTTTTTCTATTTTTTTTTCTAAATATTAATTATACCTTATATACCTTACATATATGAGAAAGGTAATAAGTTCTGTATTTTACAAATAATTTTTCATAATTAAAATATGGTTGTCACTGAAAATGAATGTCATTTTCCGGGCCTGCTCATTTTAGTTCTTTGTGATGTATAAAGATGGTGCTGCAGATTAATTCTTCTTGTTTTTGACATAGCTCAGGTCAGAAGTAGCAAAATCATTGCTATCAGCAATATCTTTTAGATATTTCTTTGAAAATAATATGTTTAAAGGTTTTGTAAGAATTGAGAAGCCTTTTATTATGTCATTTTTCTGGGTTCAATAAATTACAAGCAAAAATGAACATTGCACTGAATTTGAGGTATTATAGAGGAAACATGTTCCTTTAAACGAAATTAAAATGTTAGGTGTAAAAAATTAAAAAAAAAAAAAATAAGAATGTGAAAAATGTTTTGGTATGAGATTGTCATTATCCAGGAATACATATGCCAAGAAAATGACATATAATTATATATAATTATAATTACATAAAAATGAGCTTGAGCTTTCCAATCTTTAACAATTTACGTGTATCCTTTATTCAGCTCCCCAACTAACATTTTTAAAATGATTAAAATCTTTGAAACGATTTAAATAAAAAAAAAAAAGGTTCAAAATCTCACATTTTATGATATTCAACAGTAGTCAACTAAAAAAATATTTTTTTGAACAATATAAATTAAATTTTAGGATCAATTTGTACAGACTAACATGGAACATATATTTTGAAAAATTTCATTAAAAAATATTCCGAAATCTTTGAGATATCGTGCGCGTTATGTCCAAAAATGTCATTTAGAGAAAAATGACTTAAAAATTATGAAATGTTACTGCGGTAGTAAAGTTCTAAAAGTAATAGCTTCTGTTTTAATGGGAATTTCCAGAAAATAATTATATCAAAATGTTCAGGAAAGATAGGATTTCAATATCTAAAAAAATAAAAATTTCGAAAATTTTGAAACTTTAAGAGTCCTGGGACCCTTTAAGCAATATGGACATATACTAATTTCGCAAAAAAGAAGAGTATATTACGGGTACATTATATACTTAAATATTTGAGTACAAAATATTGTAATGTAACGAAACACACAAAAATTACTTTTTTTTTTCCAATGTCCAATGTGACTCTATAATACTCTGGAAATCGCAAACAGTTATTCAGTTCTTATAATATCTTTCAGAGCATGTTCCCTATGGAGGTGTTTTCGTATACCCAGGTTCACAATCATTGTAAAAACTCCAACACAAAACTTTAGAGAACTTAACTTCATTTTATTTTGGAAACTTTTAAAGAGATGGCCGTGAACATACAGAGAAGAGGGTAGAAGATAACAAGATTGCCCGGTGGGGCGGGTCCCACAAGGGGGACCGCTGACGTCTGTCACGGTCAAGATCAGAGGTCGTATACTTAAAGTATTTGTTACAATTACTCACATATTATCGAGCTTAAGACAACCATATGCAAAATACTGGCGATAATACGGATGGAGTAGACAAAGTAATCAGTAAAACTCACGGAGCTTTACATTGAATTAAATTATACGCCATGGCGGGCTTATAGGGTTGCTAGTTAAGAATATTCTTGTGGTTAGTCGGGGTAACTGAAGTAATAGCTAAACATCAGCAACGATATTGCATGTACGTTACAATTTAAAACCTGTCTGTATTAGCCAGAAGGGCATATGGTCGTTCTCTGACAAAACAAAGAGTGGGAATGCAAACCAAAAGGATGAGAAAAATTTAATGCGCAGTTCTGTATTACTCATAAAATATGCATTACATATTGTCGGCTGGCTGGCCAAGGAAATTCATTTCTATTTTGTTCTTTTTTTAATCGCAACTCGATAAAACAACTCGTGTGAATATTAAACATGTGAATTGTCATATCATAAAGTCTTGTACAGATTTATGATATATCTATTTATATATTGACAGTTTTACATATTTTCAACAAATGCGCTCTCACCTGCCCTGTTAAGCAAAATTTCATACTTCTTTTGTAATCGTTTTAATATTTAATTGTAGCATTTTCAAAATATTTATGAAATACCCCGTATTCCAAAAATGTAACTAAAAATAGTTTTGTGAGCTTGGAAAATTAAAAAAAATACGTTAGCAATTTGGAAGGCGGAGGAACAAATATTTCCCATTTAAAGTTTAGTCCCAACAGCAATATTTTCCCAGTATTCTTCAAAAGAAATATGATTTTACAATTCACGCGAAGAAAAGTATTATATATTTTAAAATATTTAAATAAATTCTTATGGCTGACAATAAGTGAAACTTAATAAGACAGTCATTATGTCCTAAATGTATTAAATAATTATTAATAAGTATTACTTTTCACTTCTCATGAAAATGTCAATATTGAAGAATTATCGACAGTATTATTATAAATTAATGCTAATGTAGATTCCATGTTATAAATATAATCCAGCGCATCAATATGTGATTTGAACATTTCAGAAAGCAAATTTTGGACCGTAAAATTGTAAGCCGTTAAGGGGTCTCGGGATTCTTAAAATTTGTAAAAAAGAAAAAAAAAGATCTTTTTCGACATTTAATATCTTAAAATTTATATGATTTAAAAACACGATTTTAATTCGTGTGAAAGATATCAGTATGTTCTTTCATTTTATGTATTTAAAAAATTGCAAAATGCAGAATTAGTATTTATAGGGGGCTCCAAACAGTGACACTTTTTGAGAAGAAAATTCGCATGACAGCTTACGCGAAGGATTACAAAATAAATTTCACAATTAGAATGAAATTTTGCATGCATAATTATACATATGATTATAATAATTACCCTGAATCCCCAAAAGTTGTATTTGAACTATTTTTATATATTTAATATAAAATTGTATTAACTAATAGAAATTTTTGAAAATTTTAACAGTATAAGGGACAATATCACAGAATACGAAAATTTCAGTCAACACAATAAAACGTATGTTAAATGTTAGATAATGCAATCTTTTTTTTTTTTTTTTTTTTTTTTTTTTTACATTCTAATAAAAAATATTCTTAGAAGTATTTTCAAGAAATGTTATATTCATAATAACACAAAAATAAAGCAGTTAAAATACTCAAACTTTCAGATTATCATTTTCCTAGCATGTCAAACTGTGATGAGTGCAAAGTAAAAGACCTTCTGCTATACTGCACAAATATCTTTTTCTATTTTTTTTCTAAATATTAATTATACCTTATATAAAACATATATGAGAAAGGTAATAAGTTCTGTATTTTACAAATAATTTTTCATAATTAAAGTATAGTTGTCACTGAAAATGAATGTCATTTTCCTGGCCTGCTCATTTTAGTTCTTTATGATGTATAAAGATGGTGCTGCAGATTAATTCTTCTTGTTTTTGACATAGCTCAGGTCAGAAGTAGCAAAATCATTGCCATCAGCAATATATTTTAGATATTTCTTTGAAAATAATGTGTTTAAAAGTTTTGTAAGAATTGAGTAGCCTTTTATTATGTCATTTTTCTGGGTTCAATAAATTACAAGTAAAAATGAACATTGCACTGAATTTGAGGTACTATAGAGGAAACATGTTCCTTTAAACGAAATTAAAATGTTAGGTGTAAAAAATTAAAAAAAATAAGAATGTGAAAAATGTTTTGGTATGAGATTGTCATTATCCAGGAATACATATGCCAAAAAAATGACATATAATTATATATAATTATAATTACATAAAAATAAACTTGAGCTTTCCAATCTTTAACAATTTACGTGTATCCTTTATTCAGCTCCCCAACTAACATTTTTAAAATGATTAAAAGCTTTGAAACGATTTAAATAAAAAAAAAGGTTCAAAATCTCACATTTTATGATATTCAACAGTAGTCAACTAAAAAAAATATTTTTTTGAACAATATAAATTAAATTTTAGGTTCAATTTGTACAGACTAACATGGAACATATATTTTGAAAAATTTCATTAAAAAATATTCCGAAATCTTTGAGATATCGTGCGCGTTATGTCCAAAAATGTCATTTAGAGAAAAATGACTTAAAAATTTTGGAAATGTTACTGCGGTAGTAAAGTTCTAGAAGTAATAGCTTCTGTTTTAATGGGAATTTCCAGAAAATAATTATATCAAAATGTTCAGGAAAGATAGGATTTCAATATCTAAAAAAATAAAAATTTCGAAAATTTTGAAACTTTAAGAGTCCTGGGACCCTTTAAGCAATATGGACATATACTAATTTCGCAAAAAGAAGAGTCTATTACGGGTACATTATATACTTAAAT
Organism: Maratus speciosus; assembly: GCA_963932465.1. Lineage (NCBI taxonomy): Eukaryota > Metazoa > Arthropoda > Arachnida > Araneae > Salticidae > Maratus > Maratus speciosus. The sequence goes on along the minus strand of OZ010786.1, from coordinate 534,411,494 downwards.
ATTTGAGTACAAAATATTGTAATGTAACGAAACACACAAAAATTACTTTTTTTTTTTCCAATGTCCAATGTGACTCTATAATACTCTGGAAATCGCAAACAGTTATTCAGTTCTTATAATATCTTTCAGAGCATGTTCCCTATGGAGGTGTTTTCGTATACCCAGGTTCACAATCATTGTAAAAACTCCAACACAAAACTTTAGAGAACTTAACTTCATTTTATTTTGGAAACTTTTAAAGAGATGGCCGTGAACATACAGAGAAGAGGGTAGAAGATAACAAGATTGCCCGGTGGGGCGGGTCCCACAAGGGGGACCGCAGATGTCTGTCACGGTCAAGATCAGAGGGAGTAGTGATAAAGTATTTGTTACAATTACTCACACATTATCGAGCTTAAGACAACCATATACAAAATACTGGCGATAATACGGATGGTGTAATCAGTAAAACTCACGAAGCTTTATATTGAATTAAATTACATTGAATAATTAAGCCATGGCGGGCTTATAGGGTTGCTAGTTAAGAATATTCTTGTGGTTAGTCGGGGTAACTGAAGTAATAGCTAAACATCAGCAACGATATTACAGGTACGTTACAATTTAAAACCTGTCCGTATTAGCGAGAAGGGCATATGGTCGTTCTCTGACAAAAAAAAAAGTGGGAACGCAAGCCAAATGGATAAGAAAAATTTAATGCGCAGTTCTGTGTTACTCATAAAATATGCATTACATATTGTCGGCTGACTGGCGAAGGAAATTCATTTCTATTTTGTTCTTTTTTTATTCGCAACTCGATAAAAAAACTCATGTGAATATTAAACATGTGAATTGTCATATCATAAAATCTTGTACAGATTTATGATATATCTATTTATATATTGACAGTTTTACATATTTTCAAAAAATGCGCTCTCACCTGCCCTGTTAAACAAAATTCCATACATCTTTTGTGATCGTTTTAACATTTAATAGTAGCATTTTCAAAATATTGATGAAATACCCCGTATTCCAAAAATGTAACTAAAAATAGTTTTGTGAGCTTGGAAAACTAAATAATACGTTAGCATTTTGGAAGGCGGAGGAACGTTTTTTTTTGCCATATAAAGTTTAGTCCCAACAGCAATATTTTCCCAGTATTCTTCAAAAGATATATGATTTTACAATTCACGCGAAGAAAAGTATTATATATTTTAAAATATTTTAAATAAATTATTATGGCTGCCAATAAGTGAAACTTAATAAGACAGTCATTATGTCCTAAAGGTATTAAATAATTATTAATAAGTATTACTTTTCACTTCTCATGAAAATGTCAATATTGAAGAATTATCGACAGTATTATTATAAATTAATGCTAATGTAGATTCCATGTTATAAATATAATCAAGCGCATCAATATGTGATTTGAATATTTCAGAAAGCAAATTTTGGACCGTAAAATTTTAAGACCTTAAAGGGTCTCGGGATTCTTAAAATTTGTAAAAAAGAAAAAAAAAAGATATTTTTCGACATTTAATATCTTAAAATTTATATGATTTAAAAACACGATTTTAATTCGTATGAAAGATATAAGTACGTTCTTTCATTTTATATATTTAAAAAATTGCAAAATGCAGAATTAGTATTTATAGGGGGTTCCAAACAGTGAGACTGTTTGAGAAGAAAATTCGCATGACAGCTTACGCGAAGGATTACAAAATAAATTTCACAATTAGAATGAAATTTTGCATGCATAATTATACATATGATTATAATAATTACCATGAATCACAAAAAGTTGTATTTGAACTATTTTTATATATTTAATACAAAATTGTATTAACTAATAGAAATTTTTTGAAAATTTTAACAGTATAAGGGACAATATCACAGAATACGAAAATTTCAGTCAACACAATAAAAAGTATGTTAAATGTTAGATAATGTAATTTTTTTTTTTTTTTTTTTTTTTTTTTTTACATTCTAATAAAAAATATTCTTAGAAGTATTTTCAAGAAATGTTATATTCATAATAACACAAAAATAAAGCAGTTAATATACTCAAACTTTCAGCTTGTCATTTTCCTAGCATGTCAAACTGTGATGAGTGCAAAGTAAAAGACTTTCTGCTATACTGCACAAATATCTTTTTTCTATTTTTTTTTTCTAAATATTAACCCGAGAGTAGTCGCGACATTTTTTAGAACGTTAGTAGTCGCGTTCGGTCCATTTGCCAGCAGGCCAAAAACGAAGGGGAAACTTGCCGGTGTTATCAGATGATCGAAAACGGATAACGTAGGGTGAAAATATTGACTGAACTTTAAAAGATTACAGCAATTATTCATTTTACAACCTTTTACAGCAAATTATTTATTTCGCTTAAGTATATATTCAGTTGGCATCTAGATAAATGTTTTCAATAACTCTTTCTTCGTTTTGCATAAATACTTAAAAGTAAATAGTAAATGATTTGATTGAATTTTTGATGTTACTATGAATCTATAATTAGTACCGTATTTTATGGAAGAAACGCCGTACTCCTCAAATTTACCCAAATAAGCTTAAAAATATCGTAATCGCCACACCCGTTGTAAACGCCGCACCCGTTGTAAACGCCGCATCCTTCGGAATGCTACTTTTGTCGACAGAGTCACATTGACCTAACTTTAATCAAAGTTTTCTGAGTAATGTAGGATGCCTCGTTCTTAATATCTTAAGATGTCTGAAGTTTTATTTAAAATTTTTAAATCCGATTTTAAATATTTTTATGAATTTTTAAAATTAAGGAATCTTAGTTGGTATTTTAAAAAAAATCGTAAACGCCGCACTTGGAAAAAAATTAACTTTTAAACTCGTAAACGCCGCGGCATTTCTTGCATAAAATACGGTAGGAAAACATTTACGAATATGAATCTAAATTCGTGATAGGGGTATTTTTTTTTTTTTTTTTTGGAAGGACAGAATCAGAGTCAGGTAGATTTTTATGATATTCCGGCACACTATATCCATTTAATAAAATAAAATTAATAAATTTAGAATCAATATATTACACTGACATTAAATTAAACAATTAAACTGAAAATAAAAATGGAACCTATGACATGCAACAGCAAATCAAATACAATACCACTAATTCACCAGCATATTATATATATATATATATATATATATATATAATAATGAAAAAGGTAAAAAATACTTAATTTCGCAATTATAAATGTAAATGTTGTAACTACGTTTTATTTATTTATTTTGTGAGGTGTCTATGTGTGTATGAGGGGGGAGAAGAGGGGGGGGGGATTTTATGATTAAATCCATTTTTCATATGCAAATGCACGATTTGTAGTTTTTCTACTTATTTCAGGGTGGGAGCAGTGCCCCTGAATAAAAGCTCTGGATACGAACTTCGCTTATATAAAGTAAATAATAAGTTATTGAAATTATATATTTAATTTAAATACATTTGCAATTGTAGATTTAAATCCTAAGTTGGATAAATTATTTTAATTAATAGAATCACTGAAAGGTTCATCTTAATAGGGATGTATTTTACAGCAACTATCTATATTATAAAGGACAAACATATCTGTGCGTAACGCATACGTCATTTTGCGAATGGCAACACTTTGAAATTTGAAATAAAAATTTGGTTTTACAATTTTCTCTAATGCAAAATTTTTAAACTTCTAAACATCGCACATTTTAAATTTTTACACCGTCGTATAAGGAAAAAAATGCTCTTTTAAATGCAGTTTGTTTGAAAGCTGTATCTTAATTTATTTGTGAGATATTAATTTTTTGGTAGTTTTTAATGCAATTTTTCTAATCGTGGCAACAGATGTACCCTATTTCTATTGAAAGTAAACGGAAAATAGTCGAAAACAGTAGATTATTGTATCATTTTGTTGCCATTTTTTTGCATAAAACCTGAAAAAAAGTTGAAATTAAAATACGGGTTATGTCAAGACTATTGTCTGTTATTCCGTGATAATGACGTCATATGCATACTTCTCTATAGACGAAGTTTAAGACTGGAATATAAAAGTGGATTGCTTTAGCGGATTCAAATGACGTCATTTATAAAAAATCGTGTATTTTAATTCTTAGAACAGAAGTATGTTTTGTAGAAGTGCGTCATTTTCACAGCCCAACTGCTTTGAAATCACCTTTGAAAATAATGTAATCGAAATCACACACTGATAAAACACAATGTTTTACAAAAATTTAGAGTGTCTTTATAAAAGAGAGGTGACATGCAAATAATAGCGATTTATATTACAGAAATTGATTATTATGGCCTGGATGGATTTGCTTCGTCGAGTTAGACAAGCAAACAAATAATACGAGGTTTAAAATAATATCATGTTCCTTAAGTTTTTGTCAAAAATTCTCTCGAATAATAAAATTTTAATGCTATTCTTTAGGACCTTCTACTATAATTTTATCAAAATAACATAATTTGCTGAATTTATTTTTTCATAATTTTATATAATCTATATATTTAAAACACAAGTGTGATTTTTAGTCATCTGCTCTGATATTTCTACTGAAGCAATTTTACTAATATTTTTTTCTAACTGAAAGCTGTTCATTTGTAGATGTTATCGCACTATCTGTGTTTTTTTAATGTCTCCACTTTTATATTTTAATTTTAAAAGCATTTTATGAAAGTTCTTCAAAATGGTGAAAGTTAGATAGCGTTCATTATTGTAGACAAGAGAGAAATAATGAGGTATTTTTATCTTTATTCATGCCATTTTGTGATAAAAAAGTTTTGAGTTAAAATGATCAAACAAAATGTAATTTTTTTAAATGATGAATATGGATATGAGAAGTGCTTATGCAAATTTTGAGAAGGTGAAAATTGCTGTTTTTCATTCCGGAATACCAAGCATAAAAGCCTCAATTGATAACTACATCCTAATAACTGACCTTTATTATATTTTACTGATTAAGTATCTATATTATAAAGAACAAACGTATCTGTGCGTAACGCTGTCGTCATTTTGCGAATGACAACACTTCACTTTCAAATTTCGGTCTTTAAATTTTCGATACAGCAATTTTTTAATCTTCTGACAATCGTACATTTTCAATTTTCGTCGTGTAGGGAAAAATTTACTTTCAAATGAAATTTGTTTATAAAATTGTATGTTAATTGACTGATGAATTATGTGTTCTAAAATAATTTTTAAGCGTGATTTTTTTAAAGTGTATCTTATCACGTGCCAGTTTTAATACATAATAATAATAAACATTTTGCACATAAAGCAATAAACATTGTTCAGCATTTGTTTCTGATTATTTTTGCATAACGAAATTAATACTTCCTTTATAAACTAGTAAAATAATAATATTAAAAAAAAAACGCTAATCTAACATATTTGTGAAAGACAAGTTAACGAAATTAATACTTCTTTTATAAACAAATAAAATAATAATATTATAAAAACACAAATCTAACATTTTTGTAATCGTACAATTTATATATTTAGATCAACAAATAGGATTTTTTTTTTTCAAATGGAATTTGTTTGCAAAGTTCATCTCAGCTTACTGATTGTCTATGGTTTTAAAAACAATTTTAAAGCATGAAATATTTTTTTTTAATTTATCTATATCGAGCGGAGCTCGATTATGAAAGATTAATCCATTTGCCCTTAAAACAAAATAAAGAGTTCAACATTTTCTTTCGGCTAGTATCTATTTTAAAAAAAAATTCCCTATGAATAAAAAAATAAAATAATATAAATAGAACACAAATTTAACTGATATGTATAAGCTCTGAAATTATCAGAATATAAAAGGATGCCGTAAGTATAGCAAAATCTTGATCAAATAACTCTTAGCATACGGCTAATAAGAAAATATCGCCTTTGATAAATTTCAAAAATTTATTTGATTGTATAATTCGTATCTTTCATATGAAAAATGCTTTTTTAATGTTAGTGGGTGATCTAAAAAATTTATTGCAGATAAAAAAAAATATTAGTATTCAATTAAAAAAAAATGTTTTCACCTATATTCTGTAAGCCCCGGTACGATCCCCTAGTTTAATTAATATAAATATTCAATTGTACATTTCATAATAAGGTATTATTGTTATAATTTATTGTTTTATAATAACATTCATTAAAATAATAAAAACAATAAAAAAATTTTCTCCGAAATTATAAATATGCAGCAATAATTTTATTTAAATGAATTTTCTCTCGTATTCTGAAAAACATTATTCTAAAAAATAGTTTGAACAATTGATGAAGGACAACAAATTTAAATTTGTTAGATACCGTCCCCAAGCCTCTATTGGATTTCAATAATAATAATAAAAATATTTTCTGTGGCATTGTTAAAAAAAAAAAAAAATGTGTTTTTACTTTCAGTATGAAAATTTAAAAATAGATAAATTTTAGAAAAATACTTAAAATATATATATTTTTTTAAATCATAGTATAAATATTCACTGAATTATCCAAAAGTGATTTTTATTTGCGTAATTGCTAACCTACATTGTAAAATTCTCATTATTGTGCAAATAAATTATATGTATTCTTCGCAGATATACATACTACATTTCTGAGAAAACTGTTTTATCTTTCGAGTGTATTTTATTGTACAAAAACGACACTTTTCAGATTTTGGAGATACGGCAATTTTTTTTACAAAATTCTCTTCTCTTTTTTTTAATGGTTTGGCTGTGTTATTGTCTGTTTTTTTTTTTTTTTTTTTTTTTTTTTTTTTTTTTTTTTTTTTTTTCATTTATATGTTCCGGTAATAAATGGAAAGCAGCTTCTTTCAAATAATGATGATGAATTTCCCCTTTTTTTCCATATTTAAACTATTATCAATTTGAGAATTTATTCCCGCAATGTTTAACAATGAAAAAAATTTACCATCAATCAGTTTTTTGAGCGAACTGACTTCACAACTAATATAATAAAACAATTTTAAGTAACATTCTAAAAGTAAAAAAAGCACTCTATGAACGGGTAAAATAGCAGATAGAAGAAAGATGAAATGACAACAGACAGAGAGTCCGTACTGCGAAGAAACTTTCCCCCGCAGATTTCGCGGAAATGGGAAAGGATGAACACGAAGGGGAAAAATTCAACTAACGCAAATGGTCGCAACGCGGTCATTTAGACCGATTGAAACTTAAGAATGCGATAAAATGCTAAGAAATAGCAGGAATGACTTGCAATTTCACTACAAAAGTGTGTGAACACTCAAGGGCAGCTACATGGAATTTGGCTATCGTAACTTTAACAGGAAATGAGTTACAGGAAGATAACGAATTTCGGGGCGGGGAAAAGACCAACGCGCGACTATTAACGGGTTAATTATACCTTATATAACACATATATGAGAAAAGTAATAAGTTCTGTATGTTCCAATAATGCTTTTGGAACAAAATAAAGTAATGTATCTATAACTCATTCTAAACAGTATTGCTACTAATAGATGTATTAAATGAATTTTATAACAATTTATTTTAATCATACTTATAAGTACCGTGAGTAGATAAAGGGTTAAATGAATATATAACGGAAAAACCGTTATATTCCCTATGGAAAAAAACTTAACTCTTTATTTGCGATTTGAATTCAGTAAGACATTTTAGAGCAAACTACACAGCAAAAAAGACAGGTGTTTCTTAAAGCACAAAAATTTCCTATAATCATGAACAAAAATATTCTATATTAGCTTCCAGGTCAACCAATATTGCGAAAAGCATTCCTTTATCTTTAAAGACTTCAAAAAATAATTTCGAAATTTAAAGAACAATTTATAAAAAATAAAATGATTTATTTGCCGATAATTTTCGAAAACATTTTCGTGTAGCTTTTACAGTGCATTAATCAGTTCTCTCTGCGCGGAAAACGGTTTTTCGGATACTATCCTTCATCAACTAAACATTTTCAGCTACAGACCTGAAATTATTAACGCAGTTGTATAACGAAAATGTTAATTTGAATGTTAGTGTTAATGCTTTTAATTCTATATGTTTTTCAGGTAAACATTTACTGAACATGGAAATATTTACTTGAGATTGCATAGCATCCGAGAAACTGGTTTTTAGATTAGAGAGAACTGAATAATGCACAGTAAAAGCTACTCCGGAACATTTCCGAAAAGTATGAACAGCTAACAAAAATTATACAGTTTTCTTTAAATTTCAAAGATAAATTCTTTTGTCAGATTTCTAAAGATAATGGAGAGCTTTTTGGAATTTTTGATTTTTTGGGAAGTTTTTCGTTCGTGATTATGGTACATTTTCATAAATTAGAAAACATCTGTCTTTTTCTACAGGGCGTAAACCTGATTTTTGTGGTTACTTACAACCGCTGCCATACTTTCATTTAATTTAATTTATAAAATATTTTATTAATCGTTATTCATTGAATATTAAAATTCGCATTCTAAAATTATTATTTTTCCCTTCCTTTTAAATCTTCCCTTGTAAGCTTTTCTTTCTTACGTAACATTTCGTTTCATTTAAAAATGATACACATAGTTCTGAAATCTGTACTTCCAGGAAAATAATTCTCTGGAACGTTCCAGGCGAAACGAAATGTTACGTAAGAAAGAAAAACTTACAGGGGAAGACTTAAAAGAAAGGAAAAAATAATTTTAGAATGCAGATTTTAATATTAAATGAATAAGGATTAATAAATTTTGTTTTACATTAAATTAAATAAAAATATGCAAGTGGTTGTAAGTAACCACAACACTGATAACAAAACCCCTTTTGCTGAATTCCGGGATTGAAAGTTCTGGTAAACGCCGTGCACATAGTAAACATATCTCTCATGAATCCAAGCTTGAACTTCAAAACTCAATTAAGAACCAAGCTTGAACTTCACCACTCAATTAAGAACCAAGCTTTAACTTCGCCAGTCAATTAAGAAAAATTAGATACGCAACTGTATGATACAATGCTAATAATGTAAATTGAAATTCTCCACTGCACTTGATATTTTGAAAAAAATTCCCTTATGCAGGTTTTATATTAACAAAAAATATTTCTCATATGCGAGATTATTTTTCTCTAACAACCCGTAAGGCATGGTGACGTCACGGCGACGTCGTTGTGAAGTCACACTGTGACTTTGTGACCGTCGATGTGACGTCACGTGACGTCGATGTGACGTCATAGTGACTAGAATGCGAGGTCGTTATGGCCGTTTTAGAGGTCGTTTGTGACGTCACATTGTGACCACTCTGTGAAGTCACGGTGTGACAAATTTGTGAAAAGCGTGTCATTTGTGACTATTTTGGCATTAACTTTGTGACGAACCTGTGACGAAAGCGACAATGCTTTGAAGTCACACTGTGACCAATTTGTGAAATATGTGTCATTTGTGACGAACTTGTCATAAACACTGTGATTTCAAATGAAAATCAAATTTCAAATTAATTGCTTAAAAGACGCAAATAGTGAAAATGATTCCATGCTGGGACTCGAACCCGGGCCATCAGTACAGTGCACTGACATTCTACCGACTAAATCACATGGAACGATACCCAGGCTGAAAAATTTCTCACTATTACATGTTGGCAAGGCTACAAACCCAGCAAAAGATGGAATATTTAGCGTGAGCCACCAACATGATGCAAACACGAAACTTAATTAAATCCAGCATCGATTGAAATTATATTAATACTTGGAAATTTTTCCAGCGAAAACCATTCGCTTTGCATACAATATTTCAAATGAAAATCAAATTTCAAATTAATTGCTTAAAAGTCAATTTTAATTTGAAATGTTGTATGCAAGGCGAATGTTTCTCCCTGGAAAAATTTCCAATTATTAATATAGTTTCAATCGATGCTGGATTTAATTAAGTTTCGTGTTTACCCCATGTCGGTGGCTCACGATAAATATTCCATCTTGTGCTGCGTTTGTAGCCTTGCCAACATGTAATAGTGAGAAATTTTACAGGCTGGGCGTCGTTCCATGTGGTTTAGTCGGTAGAATGTCAGTGTGCTATACTGATGGCCCGGGTTCGAGTCCCGGCATGGAATCTTTTTCACTCCTTTGCGCCTTTTAAGCAATTAATTTGATATTTGATTTTCATTTGAAATATTGTATATAAGGCGAATGATTCTCACTGGAAAAATTTCTAAGTATTAATACAGCGATGAATTTTAAAATAAACTTTTGCTGTAAATATAAAATCTTATCTTTTTACCGTACTTTTTAGCAAAATATCGCTATTTTGGAGTCCTATTCTTCTAAAACATTTTAAATTTTTTCACTTAAAAAACAATGCTTATCAACTGCCATATTTTTTTATTAAGTTCTATGCTTGATATTGAGTTCAAGCTTGATATTTAGAATGTGTAAGTTTTTTTAATTTGTTGTTATTTGTCATTGCTTTATTAAATATGAACATGGAGACTAACGGATATTAATACAACTATTATTTATAGAGCGGCATGATAAGCGATATTTATTTAAATTTTTTATTCCCGTGTATATTGTATTTTGTGAATATGAGCTAAATAGATTTGGTATGTTTTATAGGAAAAGACTGATCTAGGAAATAGAAAAAAAAAAACGATTAAGAAAAATCATGCGTTAAGCATAGATTATAAAATACTTTCCAACACTTTCTGAATGCTTTAACAAGACATCGTAATTTAGGGAAATGACGTAAATAAGATAACTAAGTAAACATTTCAGAAAACGCATAAAACATTTGAAAAACTGATTTCAACAGTTACCGTCCATAGCCAAATATGTTTTCCAATTCTTTTGAACAGCCCTGTATTTGATCTGTAGGTTGATACACTGAAAAAAAAATGAAGTACTCAAAAATGAGTAATCCGACGTACTCATATCGAATTGAATATTTTTGGATCAAAAATGAACCTATGCTTTCTCTATTTTGAAACATCACATGTTATAAAACCCAAACAAACGAATAGTTTTGTACCCTGTAATGGTTCATTTCATTTATAGCGGCATAGCGGCATAAATGATGTTTATTAATGTAAATATTAAATTATGCACAGCATTTTAAAAATAATTTAAAAGTACTTGGCAATAATGCTCTTGTCATAAAAATATTCGATTTGAGTATCTTGCTAAGAATTTTGCTATTTTTCTTAATAAATAATCAATTAAACATTTCTTGTTAAGAACTTTGAACGGGAAATAAATGTCAGTACATTTTTACTTTAAATTTTAGGTTGTTTTTTTTTTGGGAGGGGGGGAGTGCATAACGATTCATATTTCATCACAACCATGGAATAAAAAATGAATACATGTGTTTCTCAACTTTGAGTACATTTGGATCGGAGCTATTTTGAGTATGTGACGCATTTAAAATTGGGTACTTCTTTCTCAATTTTGAGTACCCATTTTTTAAGTGTATATATACTATATAATGGGAAAATTTAGTTTAGCAAGAAAACGCCTAACAGGTTGAAATTCTTTTTCAGCAATTTATACTAATGTAAGGAAAGATACTTGAATACTTTTGTACAACCCTGTAGTTTACCTAGAATCTTTATTACACGCTACTATTTAGTTAAAATTTAATTCAAACTAAGACACTCTTAAAACTGCTGAAATCACATTTCCAGAAATTATCATTTATAGACGGCCTTGTATCCATTTCCTTGCGTGACCCTGTGTATCATTTTATCCATATTCTACAAACATTTATTGGTAAATTAAATGCAGTTCAGCGAAAAAAAAACATAACTCATTTAAAAACCACCTTTAAGCAATTTGCGCCCATACCCAGTAATCCTTACGAATACTTTTGTGTAGCCTTGTATAGGAATTATAGCATTTATATACACGATACTATGCATAAATATAGTGAATCATAAAAGCGCATATCATAATTAAAAATACATTTCCAGCAAACATCGCTAATGAACAGTACTTCGGATACAATATAGTATCTGAAATATTTTGGATGTCCCTGTAAATGCTATATACGTATTATTCGTATTATAAATGAAATAATTTATAGTATGTAAACCTAAGCGACATACATCAATTTCATTATATATGAAATAAATTAACATAATTAAAGTATGCTGCAAACAATTCCCTCCACCCCTATATCATTATGTATTTGAATTCCTTTTTTAGCCCTGTAAATGAACAATAGCTATTCTGTGCATCGCATAGTCAACAGAATGCATATTTTAGTGCCCTTCATAAATGCATATAAATTTTATTATGTTTGAAAGCGTGCGTAAAATCATTAAAAATCATTTGAAACGATTTTTTTCCATAGGCCGTAATGTAACGGAAAACTTTTGGCTGGCCCTGTAAATGAACAAAGCATGCTACAAACTTCATTACAAATTGGTACCGTGCTATAGTAAACGTCAATAACATCCAAAAATTTCAGGGCAATCCGAGTATATTTTCGGGAGTTAGAGTGCGGACAGACTGCTAGACGCAGAGACAAACCTAAGTCATAAGCACTTTTCAACTTATGTCCTTATGTATCCTGTATTATATGAACTTTTAAAAAATATATACTAAAGCAGTTTAATCTATAACTTCCTATCAGGCATGAAAAACACTTTATTTCAATGCTTAAATATCATATTTTACTTTTTAGTGCCAATAATTACGTGTATCATAAACGTAGAAAATGAATTTACAATAGAAGAAAATTTAATAACCGATTCAGAATGTCTATAATTAAATGTTTGATTAAAATCACAAGCACAAAAATTCTTACATACAATTTAAAAAAATAAATATACCAATTTGAAAAACACTAAAAATAATAATTAGTATTTATAATTGTACTATTAAACAACAGCAAAATACAATAAATAAATTAAATGCACTATTAGATTTAACAATATCTCAAAAATATTTCCGTATGGTATAAGGAATTACTATTATTTCATAATTTTGGCAAATGTTAAATCTGAAAACATTGGTTTGAAGATTTAGGATTTAAAAAGATAATTTAAAATATTATTAGCACTAAAAGAAAATTCTTTCAAATGTTTCACTACTGTAATATGTAAAAATATATTTTCCCAGTATAATGTTAATTTCTAATCTGAAACAGTTTCGTAATCTCATGATAATCGAACATCATATTTAACCCCAAAATAATAATAACTATAAGTGTTAGTAATAAAAAAATAGTAAGAAGCCGATAAAATAATTCCAAATCATTGTCGTTCCATACATTTTCAATCTCAAGTAAGAGTAAATTAATGTTTATATTAATTCCAGTATGAACTTAAGCCTGGATCAGTCTCTGCGCAGATTTTTTTTTTTTTTTCAAGCGATGGCAGATTAAGATATTTTTCTTTACAGTTATCGAATTGAAAAATATCGCTTCTGACATAAAGATCAGTCTCTTACAAATATAACATAAAACTATTTAACTCATAATATACAAATCAGGAACAAAATATTTAAATTAAATAACACTTACATATACGTTCCATTAATATCCGTGTATCCTAAAATGGTCATTTCCTTATCTTAAAGTGTTGTAGACTTGGTGATGTTCTAAAAACAGTGAACAATTTCCCGCGTCTTCTCATATTTATTTTTCTGTGAGCAGACGATTTTCAAGCAGGTGTTCTGTTACAGATTATTTGTTTTTGTATACAAGAAATATTGAACTTGAATGCGCAGTAATTTTATGAAAGTATCGTTAATTAAAATTTTGTATTTGAAGACATGTCCTATATATTTAACCTTTTCTTTTTATCCGTACCAAATAATTCAAGTTAAATGTATTGTAAAGTTCCTTTTTTCTAAATAATCATAATAATAATATTCTTAATTAGAGTTTATTAGATAAAACATTGTTTAAATTTTTAAAAGGTGTAAAAATAAATTTAATGGTATTAACGACCCCCCCCCCCTTTTTCTTCTTCTTTTTTTTTAAAGTAAAGTTTGTTTTGCACAAATTTTGTATATTTCTTTTATTTTCGGAAAATGCTAATTTTATTTAAAAAGTCTGAAAGAAGTAGAATTTATGACTTGAATACAAATTATAAAAATATTCTAAAGCAAGAAATGCATAGATGACTAAACTCTGAAGACTCTTTCTACGTGCTCATTAAAAGGTGCAGATTTAACTGTAATAGAAAATTTTTAGTTTGAAACCACAGAAGTGTTTCGAATAATCCTGGTCGGTAAAAAAAGAAAGAAAGAAAGAAATTTCCTCCCAGCAAACTAAATATGTAAAGTGTATAAATTTAATAATCCTAATTCTAAATATATTATCCAAATGCTAGATAAAATTGAAATCATGAAAAAGTATACATTCACTGTCTTAGATATCAAATGGATAAAATATAGCCTGAAAATTTAGTTTATTAATGCTTGTATCGTGCACTTTATTTATTATGCCCCCCCCTCTCCCCTTTAGTGACAGAATTTACCATTTGCTATCCACTAATATATTTTCATTCCTTATGCCGCTATAACTCGTGACTGCTTAAAATATTTCTCTTCATTTTCAAAGATTTTTGAAGTTCATATTTTTGTCACACTGTGACTTCATATATAGTGGTTTTTTTGTCACATATGTGACGTGACGTACGTTACATAGCAGTGACATAACAGTGACGTCACATTTTTTCTTAATTGCCAGAAAAATATAATTTTACAGTAAATAACATGTTTTAAAGAATTTTCATAATTTTTTAAAGTTTTCTAAGAAGTTCACATCTCAGTCACAATGTGACATCACTGAGTGGTGGCATTTTGGTCACAGATGTGACGTGACCACAGTGACTTACAGTGACGTCACAATGACGTCACTGTGACCATGCATGCTATGAGGGAACACTGAATAAAGGTTGTGTTAAAAAAAAAAAAAAAAAAAAAAAAAAAAAAAAAAAAAAAAATACAACAATTTTGAATTCTAAAATTTGAAAATAAAATCCAGTTAAAAAATAATTTATCATTTAAATATTTTTTACTAGAAATTCTCTTATCTATCATAAAATTATTTCCGCGTTAATATTACAATTATTTTCTAATTAATAATATTTATTTATATTACATTTACATATTTTCTAAAAAATCTTAAACGTATATCTTAAATAAATTTTATAGAAGGATGATTTTGTTTATAAATTATTTTTTTAATTAGTTATTTGTACAATAAATCATTTTACGTAACTAGTCTTATGGCCTTTTCCTCTTAAATTTTAAATTTTAAAAAAGTAAATTGCTTTTATTGTACCAATGTTACTGCTTTGATGCATGAAAATGTAACATAATAGTTAGAAATATTCTAGCCTACTGTTCAAAAGTCTTTTATGTATTTAACAAAAGTTTAAGATTCTTAATGTTCCTGAGTCATAATATTCATGTTAATTGTCTAGTTTTAAAACTTGTGAAATCCTCCTCTTTACCGATGACATTATTTGAAAACTTTCCTAAGATACTTTCAGTATTAATCACAAACACATACAAAGAGTGAGTTATAAAAGATTAATATTATACATTTGTTAAGTAGTTTATGTTATTGTTTAATGAAAAATTATACAGCGGGATGGAAAATCATAGAAACGACAAAAAAAAAAAAAAAAAAAAAAAAAAAAAATGAAAAAAGCAATTCGCGATTCATATGCAAATACGCAAATATTTGTGTAGTATTCGCGATATTCCAATTAACATTAAAGCAGTCGTTAAAAAAACTGTATATATACATATTAATCTATTTAAAAATATGTAGCATGCTAAATATACCCTTGAGCGAATTGATAAAAACGCACCATATATTAGGTCGACCGGAAAATTCTTTTGTTTAATATTCTTTTACGCCTACTTTTTTAAAAATTCTGATTTCTTCATTAGCACCACTTTTTTGAAATAGTAAAATTCCCATAGTTTTCACATTTCACGTTAAGGTAAAAACAATGGGAATTTTACCATTTCAAAAAAGTTGTGCCAATGATGAAATCAGAAAAAAAAAAAAAAAAAAAAAAAAAAAACTAGGCGTGAAAGGAAATTAAACGACAGATTTTTCCGGTGGGCCTAATATTTCGAAACAGCGGAAGTTGTTTGGCTGATATTTTCGCATATAATTTAAAACATCATTTAAAAATGATTCTGAGTACTTTCGTATTGCTCGATAAACACCTGGACGACAGGGTGAGGGAAAATGCTTTCTGACGTCGAAAGAGAGCAAATTCTATCTTATAACAGCACCGGATATCATAAGTAATAACAGAAGGCGTATTTCACCTCATCACGGATCACACGGATTATCCTATGCAAAGTACTCGTAGCTCGGACTACGTTGTGAGTTTATTAGACTTGTCAAGAACCACGAAGTTCTGATAATGGACTGAGAAATAAGGCTTTCTGTTCGAGGAAGGGCGTTATATATATATATTTTTTTTCTATATTTGAATTTTTATAGTTAATGAGTCATTAAGAAGAATTATTTTTTGACGGATTTATTTTAATGGGTATTGTGTATGCGAAATTTACAGGAGTTCTTTATTTTTTTGTGAAATTAAAATTTTACAGTATGCTTTATTTTAAAGAAAATATTTTTTCAAAGTTAGCTTTGTGAGATTTATTCAGAGGACTGCCATTGGGTCGCTATTTTAATAAAATAACAAAAAAATAAGCGTTTCAAAATATCATGAAATAAACCCATAAAATCCAATAGTATTATTTCGAAAATCATTACTGGAAATGAATCGTACACATCCCGTTTTTTCACTTAAAGATTTATAAAAAAAAAATATATAAAGCATGAATCACTGAAGCTAATTCAAAACCAACAAAGGAAAAAGGACAAAGAGTAGTGAAAAAACTAATGATTACTTTTTCTGAAAAACATCAGAATTCTGAAAAGCAAAAATGCTAGAGAGACGGTACACTGCTTCACCTAAGTGCCACACAACAAAGTGTCTTGCAGATTTTTTTCTAGATATAGATGTTTGGGGACAGACTCTTCACCATGGTAATAGAACGTCTCAAATTGAAAAACTGGCAGTTGCATTTTTCTAAGGAAAACAGATGAAAATGGCAAGGCAATCATCTGATTTTTCTCACCTACGTGTTCCCTTTTGCTATATTGTTATAAATAAAAATTATGTAGGCGTCAATTACGTTTTGTGGTTTAATACACTAGATTCTAAAATGGTATTTCATTATCCATTCCAATAATAAATGGTTTAACAATTTTAAATTTTTAAAGTTTTGTCTACAAGAGTGCATTTTTGTTGTAAGGAACTTTCTTGATGACTCCTACGATTTGGTAACTTCTAACATTTAACTACATTTCAACATTTTTAGACTAACATTCATATATGTTCGTATATTGTTAATGTTTTGTTAAATATTTTGACACTGAAAATAGTTTAACTAGTGTCAAAATATACACAAGTTATATATTGAGTGATTGCAAAAGTTCATTCCTGATTTCCGAGATCGAATTTCCAAGTGCACTCAAGATATTTTAAATGGAGAAAAGAAGTCGAATTACCAATATTTAGTCTCTCAGCTATCTTCTTCAGTTGTAATTCATGGATTATTATTTTCTAAATCTCAGATTAAGTTATTATCGCTATAGAAGGTCTCCCAGAGGGAATTTTAACGTTTAGCTTGCAATCATCATCTCGAAATCTATAAAACCACTTTTTGACTGCCCTAAGGGTGGGGACACAATCCAAATAAAAGTATTGAATATATTTGTATTCACTTCCACCATTCACTCCGATTTAAACTCATATAACATAACATGCCGAAAATATAATTTTTCATTTTCCATTTTTAGGTTCGCTCGTAATTGTCATACAGCACTATAATGTTGTATATTAGAGCTCAGCCGCATCTTTTATGTTTTGAAACGTGATGGAAATAGAATAACTCGATTACAATCAAAACCAGAAAACATTCAGTGATGAATAATAGCATGTTGGAAAGCTCTTAATCTAGCCATGAGACTTTTGAAGGTCGGGTCAATATCCAATCCAAAGAGAATGGCATTCATTTAAATTTTGCATAGCACTACACCTTCCATAACTTAATGCTATAGAAATATCTCCTTTTTTAATTTTCTATTTATATCTTTCTTTTGTGTTGCCACACCATAAAAAATAGCACAATAATTAAAAAAAGGTGGATAATACGAGTGTTTTCATAAGTCAATAAAAATTCAGATTTCAATAAAAATTCTGAAATTTTCCGTAAGTACCAGGTGAGATAAATTTCTAAATATCGCACATTTTTAATTTTTACACAATCGTGTGGGTAAAAAAAATATCATATTTCGTATGCAATTTGTTTGAAAACTATACCTCAATTTAATCATTTTTTATGGATTTTAATTTCCTTTTTAAACACGATTTCTTTTAAATGTATCTCTATTGCGTGCAGGCTCTACTTTGGAAGAATAATGATCCATTATCACTTAAAGCAATACAAATAGTTTCAATAATAAAAATGTTTCCAGCTAATATTCCGTCACAAACTTGTAAAATGAACAATGAAATAAAATAAATAAAACAAAAAATTAACATCTATGTAATCGCAAAAATATGAAACTTTACACCGTCGAATAGCAGGGAAGATGTACTTCCAAATATAACTTTTGCTTGAAAACTGCATATCATTTTACGTATTAGGAGTCTTAAGAGATGTTAAAATTAGTGTTAAAATTTCTAAAAAGCTATAACCAAAATCAAAATAGAAAAAAAGAGAAAGCTAACCTTCTTTTTGTGAAATAAGGAAGAAATAAATAAAAATGGAAATTACAGTAGAAACATAAAAAAAAGAAAAAAAAGATGTTTAACACTTTCACTCCCAGTGAGTCCAAATGGCATCAAGATGTTAGTGGATTTTTTAATTCGGATATTCAAAATTCTTACCAGAAAATTAAAATAGCAATATTTGGTTTATTTAATAACAGACCAGTGCATATTTAAATAATGTGAAAATTATCATTGAAATTTTCTGGTGTAAATTCGGATTCTCTGAACTACTTAATTTATAGAACATATTCTATCATGGGAATGAAAGGGTTAATGTATTTTTAAATTAATTCTCCATTCTACAACTTTACATTTTCGACATTTTCTATCTTGCTTTCGTTCATTTTTACCCTTTGAAATTTTCATAGTATCAGACCGAAAGAAGAGCTAAGAAACCAGAGAAGAGGAATTCTGCTTTTTCAAAATTTAGTGTTGCCCCCGATATTTCCATTATTTCATTTTCTTCTGATGGACTGGCGGGTTCTATTGTTATGAAAGAACCATTATAAATGAAGCGTACAAAAATATGGCCAGTTTTTAACCCCCATTTTGACCAGAAAATCTGAGTTCTAACTTTTTACGTCTGCTCTTTCATCTTCACCTAAACGCTTCATTTATAATGGCTGTTTCATAATAATCGAAACCACCAGTCCATCAGAAAAAAATAACTCGGTTAAGCGGGACTCGGATAATCGGGATTTTACAGTAGTACAAAACATATTTCACTTTTAAAACTTAAAGCACACGCTTTTATTTTATGTAAAATGATGTCATTTGAATAAATATAGATACTTAAAATTAAATATAGTTTATAATAGTTCCATGTTTTATCATAAATCATTCATTTATATTTTTCTCAAAATAGCACATATTTTTATTACATTTTTTTTTTCACTTTTTATGGGGAAATGGCAACAAGAAGATATAATTGCTATTTTTCAACTTTTTTTTTTTTTTTTTTTTTTTTTTTTTTTTTTTTTTTACTTTCTACAGAAATGAATTACCCGAATTGTCAAAATGAAACAAATGTCGCTAAAAACTACAAAAAAATTAATATTTCAAAATCAAATGGAGTTTTTAAACAGATTGCATTAAAAAGTTCTTTTTTCCCCAATATGACGGTATAAACTTTGAAAATGTGCGATACTTGAAAAAAAAAAAAAAAAAAAAAAAAAAAAAAATGCTGTAGAATATTTAATAGCACAATGAAACATCGGCTTTTGTTTTACGGCTGGCCTATACAAGGTAACGTTATGTTTGAAGACGACACAAAATAAGCTGGGAGAAAAAAATAGCATACCGTACCGGGGCTAATACAAACTCAGGAATAACACATAATTTTATACATTCATCTTTACGAAGCAACTTAACCTAAATAACAGAAAATTGTCTGCGTACAGATTGTCATCTACGAATATTATATATATATATATATTTACTAATATTTAATCAAGAAGGCTCGGCAGAATCAAATTTAAGTTTTTTGCGTGCATCGATAGAATAATTGACTTATACTGAGAGCAAGTTTAAACAAGAAACACCGTTTTCATGTAACTTTTTCTTAAAAATGACGCGCTTAAACTATAAGGCACAATGGCTAAGCAAGAAAAACGTCATTTCATAAACATTTATTTTAATTTACAAGTCTGAAATGTTTCTTTGATATTTGTCAAATGGCGTCATTTTTATCCAATTTCGTCAAAATGATATCGTGTGGTTATCAGCAGTTTCTAATTAAAAGGGAGAACTTAAAAATACACAATGCTTTTTACAAATGAATTTTGGAAATGTGTATTTAAACTTAATAAACATTTAACCTACATTATAATATTGTTTATCATTTGAAATTCAGTATTCAATCAAATTTATGTTACAGTTTTGTCGAAATGTATAATAAAACTAGATTTACACTTCCAAGAAAAAAAAATTCGTAAGATGTCATGCAATTTAAATGTAACGCATCGAGTTGCTATGACAACTAGTTTTATTAAAAGATGAGCACTGGGACAATAAAAATTTTTTCGTTACGCCATATTAACTAAAAAGGTTAAAAATAACTAACTTATAAGATGCCTTGTAAAGAAACAGTCAAAAAATAGAAGTTTAGGAAGTGGAAAAAAAAAAAAAAAAAAAAAAAAGAAGCTCGTTCTGTATATTATAAAGATTGGAGTAAACAAAAGAGAGAAAAACACAGTGTTTCAAGGGAAAAATGGGAGACCAAAAAATGGCAGGGAGAAAAGCAAAACAAGGAAAAGCTTTTAGCTTCAGATAAGCTCTGTCAACGGAAAAATGTGTTGGAATTTCCCATTTTAAATAAAAATGGTATCAGCGGTATATCGTTAAGCTGTGATACAGCTGCAAACGTACAGATAATAAAAGGCAAGTGGAAAACGCAAAAAGGCACCAATGGTATTGTACAAGTTCAGTGATACACCGCCAATATTATTACAAAAAATTCTTGCGTTTTTAAAAATGAATCTTCAGGTCTCAGAGCAAAATCTTGTAAAAAAGTTATTGTCAAAATTGAATAAAAAGCCACTATCAAATTTAGAGGTTTATGATGAAAATAAAGCACAGTTCCATATTCTAGCTTCTAGCTTCTAGCAGAAACAATAGTAACAAGGGCGCTTAGAAAATTTTTTTGTTGTTGTTTTTGAGCTGAAAAAAAAATCAGTAATAGTAGTCCGCATTAATGATAAGGAAGAAATTTACGTTGAAAATGTATGTGGGCAAGGGTTCCACAGGAATTTGAATACATGGGAAAAAGTTCAGTATTTGGAAATTTTGATAAAATAATAGCGGAAAAACGGAATAAAAGTGCAAAAATGCATCAGAATCAGTCTAATAAGAATCAAAAGAAAAAATAATAGTCGAGTCAAACATAGATGAAAACGAAATTCCAAAAGGAAACAACAGTTTTCCATTCAGATTCAGAGATGAAAACGAAATTAAAAATGAAGCCACAGTTTTCGATTCAGATTCAGAGAAAACTGATACAAAATCATTAAATACAAAACCATGTTATCCAGCACTCTTTAAACTGCCAAAAAATATGGTAAAGAAATGATACATTTCTCCAGGACGCTTCTGACCTTCCTTGTACCTTTCAAGGTCAAGGTTGAGAAAAGTTGTGTGAAGAAATGTCTTTTCGTTGTTGGCTAGAAGGGGAGAAATGTGCCTTTTGGGATTAAATAATCCAGCGTGTATACAAACGTTTCATTCCGATATGTTAATTCGTTACGGGATAGCACACATTAAAATAATTTACTGGAAGCGTGACATAAGAGCTACCTGTATGTGTTGATGGAAGTGTATTAAATGTAAATAATGTAAGTTTTATAAAATAATTCATGCTTTAAGAGGTAAAACAAATCGTTGCATATGTTCTATTGAAAAAAAAAAATGTCATTTTTACTGAAACTTGCCAAATCGGAAAATAAATATGAAACGCTTGATTTTTCCATAAAAATAAGTAGTACTGATGAGTTTTACAATATAGAGTAGTAGACTTGCTTTTAAACCGCATTTAGTAAAAAATATAATGGGAGGCAAAATGAGTGAGATTTACCCCCAAGTGTGTGGTAACGTTACAAAAATAGGTGCGTTTGCTTAGGGTTAATTTAATTATTCGCTAAACGACGTCCGGTAGCATGCGCCACAATCTCAATTATGCAACAACTAGATTATGCAATTTATCCGTATCAAATACGCCAAATGTCTGCAGACTCGATTACGTAATTTATCTCCTTAATTAATGCATATTTTACAAATGACACGTACTTTTCAATTTTCTTGATTTTTTCATCAATGGTTACAGTCAGATGTAATTATGTTAGTCATTATTGCAGTATTTTAGTTTGGCCTACGAAATATTATACAAATATCCAATATTAGCAATATTTCTGAAATTATTTACAAGTACATTGTATAATATTTTCAATCACTTTTGATCATTTTTCTGCTTTCAGTCGTTTCTAGACTTTTTTTAATTTTAAATTCCCATTAAGTCCCCAAAACAGAAATTATTCCTTTTTATAGTTTTTTCGCAGTTTTAATTCATTCCTTATAACT
The DNA here is from genome assembly GCA_963932465.1 of Maratus speciosus. NCBI lineage: Eukaryota > Metazoa > Arthropoda > Arachnida > Araneae > Salticidae > Maratus > Maratus speciosus. The sequence goes on along the minus strand of OZ010786.1, from coordinate 534,388,712 downwards.
GTTTCTTACCTTTATAGCTTTTTGTGTGTTTGAGGGTTTGACCTAGGATACTGAATAGTCCCTTAAACCTAGAGGAGCGTAGGTACGTAGCTGAAAAATTCAAGAGATCATACTACGTATCAAACGTAGTCTAAGGACCAGTCTGGCGGCTAGTCCTGAGTAAAGTGGTCAGTAATCCAATATGGGGGTTAGCAATAAGTGTGGGGTCATCAGAGCTCATAAAATACACTGGTGAAGCAATATTTCTGAGTTTTGGATTCGGGCAATTGGTTGGGCTAGTTGGGGCGGTCGTTTGGTTAGTTGAAGTTAGTTGATTAAGTTCCTGAAAGGATCTGCAAAAGGCGTGAAATGATATAAAAATCTAGTGGAACCAGAGAGAAAAGTAAAGCTCGATCTAAAAAAGTTACAGTAGAAAATTGGCAACTAGTTTCAATCTAAAAAAGTAAGTAGTGCGTAAAAAAGTAATGCAACCAGATTATTTGTAAAGCTCATGAAATTACCCAAATTTTTGTTGATAGCTGAAAATGTGGACTGAGCTTTACTGGTGCCTTATATTGAGAATCATACTATCCACTCAAAATGAGTACTGAGTATAGTAAACAGAATGTGTAGTTATGTACTAAATATTTTCCGTCAGGCCCAGAATTGTGGACGTGATTACATCAAGTTAATCTAAACTCCAAAAAGCAAAAAGAATGTAAATCATGAAGTAATATTTTAAGTATAACATTAATATAGTCAGGATGCTGAGGAATTGTTGTTATTAACATTTTTGACAGAACACATCTAACGTAATAATTTTTATTTCATGTAATTACAGTGAAAAGGTAACCTTATGTCAATGGACTTAAGCCAGACAAGTAGTTGCTAAGTACTAGGACTATTGCAAACCATATGGTTGAATTCTAAATACTTAAGGTTTTGGGCTTACTTTGGGCTTTGATCTTCCAGGATTATCAGTGGTCCCTGGAATGCAATTTTGTTCATACTTCGTACTGAACTGATCTCTCAGATTCTCGCTCATTACCAAATCAGCCTTCAACCTATTCTTATGAACCCAGATTTTTAAACTGGTTACGAATGTTTGGAATTCAGAATGTGTTAAAAATTAAATTAATCCTCTGATTGATTTTATGGCACCAATAAAGCTCAGTCAAGATTTTCTGCTATCAACAAAAAATTGTGTAATTTCATGAGCTTTACAGATAATCTGGTTCCATTACTTTTCTACGCCCTGCTTACTTATTTAGACTGAAACTATTTGCCAATTTTTTACTGTAACTTTTTTTTAGATCGAACTTTACTTTTCTCTCTAGTTCCACAAGTTTTTATATCAAATAAATACGTAGCAGCTATAATTGTTGTTCGATCCGTCTGTCTGTCCGTCCGCATATAACAGAGCAAAAACTACCCAAACGTATGATCTGAAGTTTTAAATATATAATTGTTGCAAAATTTTATCGTGTCATTTCAAATTTTATAAAAATTGGATGTTTAGTTTAATTACAGGAACATTCAAAATTTTCCGTTACATTACGGTGAATGGGAAAATTATTGCAAGTACATTTTAATTATGTTACAGCCTTTCGAACAGAATGAAATTGATATGCACTTCTGAAGTACACTAAAATATACATCCAGAACAATATGCGGTGCAAAAAATATTTATAAAACTAGTTATAGTACGAACGCACATCATTTGCCACGTTTAACGAGCAATTTCCAACTTGCACACAATTTAATTTATTTGCACACAATTTAATTTATTTTTTTTAACGTTAAGTTCAGTCACAGCACATGTAAACAACTGTCAGTTAATAATATGGTTATAAAAGAATCATCAGCACAAAAAATTGCATTTTTCTGCAATCTGTGAGACAGGGCACGAATTGTTGCAATCACCAAATAGTAGAATAGTGAGAAACACCAGTGTAAAATATATTTTAATTGACAGAGTTTTCTTTATTTGTTTATTTTTATCTTATACTGCATTCTTATTTATGTAAAAATCGTTTTGTTGTTTATTTCTTACTTTAAAATGTAGTTGATGTTCCTGAAATCGGTAATTGTTTATGTGCACTATCTTGCTGTATAATTTAATATTAAATTGAAAAAGGAAAAATAAAAATACTGCTTAAGTAAGATTTTCAGCATTAGAACTTTAAAATGAGTAAAAGAAGAAAATAAAATACTTGAAATAACATAAAATCATGAATATAATTAGAAAAAGAGGACTATGAAACAAATACCTTGAGAAACACGCTTCATGTATGTTTACCTTCTTTCTTACGATAGATTGTTTTCTATATTTCCTGCTTTAGAGCTGTTCTCCAGACGAAGTGCACCATATAAAAACAAACAGTTTTATACATATTTTGCTTGTAAATATAGAAATGAGACACGCATTATTATAAATAAATAAATACATACATACATATATATATATATATATATATATATACAGGCATCCCTCGACTTACGTACATTCGCACTTACGTAAGAAATTTCGAAAATTACATTTATGAACATACTAGCGCGTTTGATATGCATTTGCATACTTTTGATAATTGTTTTATAAATAAAATATGCAGATAAAAACCAAAACAATAATATATTTTTATATATTAGATATAGTTATATTTTTATTGGGGTATACAATCAAATCTTACAAAAATAAATAAATAAATAAATAAATCTAATTAATATGAGCTAAAAGAAAAAAAAACTCTGTTTAACCTTTGCAATTTTGTTAGGTGAATTCAAACTATAACGAAACCTAATTTAGAAGTTTCGGTGAAGAGGAAGGAGTGTATTTTTTTTTCCAGCTTCAGAGCTGTTTGTTTGATGTATATCCAAAATTGATATAAATTAATTCATCAATGTTAAATTTATAAATCTCATTCTCCACAAGATACTTTCTATTTGAAAGAGTTCTTTCAGTTTGTTTTTATAATTTTCCATACTTTTATAGTTTATATCCAAGTAAATACTGCTGCATGCTACTTTATTTATAAAATAACACTGTGTAAATAATGTATAAGGTAAAGCCAGGAGAGATCGCACGGTAGCAGAGATCACGCACAAAGAGATTCGACGGGAAGGAGTAGATTGTGCGCGCAGCGACTTCAGGTAATTGTACAGCAACATTAGTGCTGTGTCTACACTAATGTGCACATTGATTGTTCCAAGCGTCTTGGATAAAGCTTTTCTATTCTGTTTTGTTTTTCGAAAGTAAGTGTTTAAATTTTCATAACTGTTCGTCAGAATTTTTATCGAATGTCAGTAGTATAAAATATTTTGAAGTTAAACGAATTTTCATTTCATACAATTAGTTCACACTCTCCCTATATTTATCTATTTATTTATTTATTTATTTATATATCTTGTTCAAATTTTTAATCATTAATAAAATACTTATTATTCATCCTATCAAGTTGAAATAATTTTTTTTAAACTTTTACTGGATGACAATTGATGTTAATACAAGTTTATCAAATATTAATTCATTAATTAAATTTAGTTAATTAATTTTAGTTTTACATGGGAGACAAATGGCGGCCATTGGTTATTGAAGCATTTAATGCATCTTCATATCTATAAGGGGATTACCATAGGGGGGACCCTGTTCTGTCGCCAACTTGGCAATATATCGCCAAATTTTGCGACCAAAATGAGTCGCCAAAAGTGACGCCAACTTAGTGATATCCCTAATATTTCGCCAAATTACCTTAGACTTCCATTGTAAACCTACTTGCTTATATAATATCAACAAATTGAGATATTTTAATGGAACAAAAACTAATTTAGATTAAGGGGTTATCTTAAATTTTTCTTTGATGACCTAAGTAGGAATTGACTTTAAAAACAAAATTTTTATATTACTTGTTTATAAGATACTAACGTAGACTAAGCATGCGAACACCAAAAAATCATTCTAGAAGTGGCCATGTTTAGATAAAAGGCCACGCAGTATCTCTATCAAAATAGGAGAGTTTGCGCATCTGCTACTTAGGAGAGATGTCGCATTTCACCATAATTTTCAGTGCTAGTAGAGATTACGCAGCTTATTGTTTAATTTGCATGAATTGCAAATTACGTGTAAAACATATGAATGAATCAATTTTGAAATAATTTTTGGAAAACCACATAACTATTAAAATTAATTTGGCAACAATTTAATTTGAAAAAAAAAAAAAAAAAAAAACTTTTGCAGATAAAACGTTTGTTAATAAATTAATAATGTAGTTGTTATTAACTTAATTTTATATAATTATTTTTGTTAATAAATTAATAAATTATTTGTCAATAAATTAATTAAATATTTATATATATATTTTTTTTTAATATATGAGCAGTTAATTTGCTAATAAAATAATTTTGTTAACTAAATAAAATTTTCTAATGACACCTACAATGTTTTAGAAAAGCTTTCACCCATTCCAAGTAATTTAATGCCATCGAAATCAAAAAGGGAACAGAGTACAACTAATCTTACTGATCCACAAAATATACATGAAAAAAAGACTTAAAAAGAATACCACTTCAAGAAAAAAAAACAGCAATAAATAAAATGCTTCCAGAAAAATTGGGATAAAAAACTAATAGAAACAAAACGAAGGTCAAATCAGGAGAATGCATTGAACATCTAGAACTGTACTAGGAGACAACTTGGACAGTGACTGAATTCAATGTATTGCTTGTTGCAGGTGATCACGCGAAAGCTGCACGATTTACTAGAATAAGTGCATCTATTGTGTACGACAAAAACTTCTGTTAGCAAACAAAATACATTAAAACAGTGGAAATGGAAATGAAGTAATTTTCAAGATAAACAGGGTATGAAGTAAATGAATGTTATTTTGTAATCTTAGTAGGGCTTGCTTTTTCTGATATTTTAATCCTCTTCTTAAATTATTTTTTTAAACTATTTTTGAAATTCTTTCTTTTTTATTATTTAAACATTTGTTGAAAATTTCACTCCTAATACAATAATATTTACTAACAAAAACTTTACAATATTTCATTTAAGTGTAATTATTATTGTTAACAATCCAATTGTAGTTATTATTACTAACAATGTCTTCTACTTATGCGCGCAAACTCTCCTACCAATGTGCGCAATCTCTCCTACCGTGCCATTAGTGATTGCACAAAATAGTTTTCTTGGTTTTAATACTGCTGTTCCATTAAATTACAGCATAACAAAAAATAACAATGGAAATACATAAGAAGCAAAATAAGTCAAAATTATCCATGCAAGGTTTAGCAAAAAATTGATATTTAGACTTTTTATTATTATTCTTTTGAAATGTGCGCAGACAGTCCTAACTCTACCGTATATTATGTATATATATATATATATATATATATATATATACAATAAATATTACAGTTTCTGAAACAATTTTACCTAAGGAATTTACAGATTGGACTTGCGTAAAATTCACTAACGCAAAAGTTTACGGAACGCATTACTTACGTAAGTCGAGGGATAACTGTATATTGTATATAGTTATGTTTATGTTAAAAAAATGCCAAATTGTGTTATTCAGTTAATGCAAGAAAAATACATGTTTAACATTTCAAAATAAATAATATCGTGTATATGATATATATATATAAGTACCCTGGAATTGAATTCGGATACGAAGTCCAATATTGTTCCACACTATATCTGTATTGCTCTAATTAATATCCAGCATTTTATTTAAGTATTGACTGATTTTTGTTTTACATAAAAATGAAAACGGAAGGTGGTAGAGAAAAAACACACCACAAAACTCTTCGTACACTGAAACATTTTGGTAAAAAAATAAATAAATAAATAAATAAATAAATAAAAAATAAAAAATAAATAAAAATAAATAAATAAAAACATTATTTTTTTTTTTTAAATCGTTTGGCTTTAATTTTTGATTGCTTTCTTCGTAATATTCTACTTACTATTTAAAAATGGCACAGTAACAACTAAAATCATTCTAAAATTGATTAGCTTTCATCAGAAAAGTGGTATATCACTTCGGGATATTTCTAAGTTAATTAATTTATCCCATTCTACGAACTAATATGTGATAAAACGTTTTAAAAAAGAAAATCGGACAGGAAAAAAGGTAAGAAAATGTCGCCCGTCAAATTTTACACAACGTGATCAAATATTTATAATTAGAAATAATTGTCACAAATTCACGATTAAGTACTATAAAAGTTGATACACAAGTTAATGAAAAAATGTACTTAATTTTTCTACTTAAATTTTACCTGAAACTGTTCGACGAGTGCTCAGATCAGCTGGATTAAATGGGTGTTCTACTCGTAGATTTTTTTTCTTAGTACGAAAAACAGAAAGGATTACCTTTGCGAAATCAATGAGAAATAAACCCGAATAATATTGGAGTAATTTCTTATTTGTGGACGAAAGCAAATTTATCATTTTTGGTTCCGATGGGCGTATAACTCATTGAGGAATGAAAAATGAATAACTTTATCCCAAGAACTTAGTTCGAGCAGTTAAGAATGGCGGTCGAGGTATCCGTGTATGGGAGCGCGTGACAACATCAAGAGTAGGTAATTTGGCATTTAACGATGACATAATGATTCATGTGCTTTATTTAAACATTTTAAAAGACACTTTAAAATTGTACGCCTAAAGTTTGGGTATTGGAAACAGCTTTGTTTTTTAGGAAGATAACAGATAACAGTCCTAAGGTCACGGTTCTGAATGTTCACCTGAGGCAGGGTCGGCGAACCTATGGCACGCGTGCCACTTTCGGCACGCAAAAGAATAATTTTGGCACGGCGTGGAGTTCATTATGTCTCTAAATGGGGATACAGTGATTTTACATAATATACACGAACTTAGATGATCTTATTTGATTCTAAATTCGAATAATTACAAATTGAAGAATTTCAATCTTATTCAATATGGTTTCAAAAATTTATCAAACAAAGAAAATATTTGAAAACTCTCAAAAAGGATTTTTCAGATCAATTATTACCGATGGTAAGTTATAGCAACTTGGAAATTAATTTCAGAACTATTTAAATAAACTGCCTTTTTTCAATTTTAATATTTTTTTCTATCGTTTATATAAAAAAATATTAAAATGCATTTTCGCAAATTTAGAATATAAAAAATCAAATAGAGAGTGGTTGCCATATAAATTCATTTAGAATTAACTGAACATGAACATATTTGTATCCAGGATACAAGAATTAATCACATTGTTTTTAATTAATTTCTAAAATATAATTGTCTCTATGATTATTGCAGTGTAATACTTATATGTATATTGCTCATTTTAGAAAATATCCTAATAATAATTGATTCATTATATTTCAATCCACTAAATTTGTTTTTTAGTTGGCACGTCAAGGTCAAGTAAAATATTTTTTGAAAAAAAAAATTGGCACGCAAATGTAAAAAGGTTCGCCAACCCTGGCCTAAGGTGTCTCTATACTTGTCCATAATTTCTGAAAGCACCACCTGCGTCGCCGGATTAAAATCCAATAGAACATATTTGAAGCGAAATGGAGGTTAGAGTATGAATAAACGACATTAAAACTGAAAGCAAACTAAAAACAGTAATGATCGACGAATGGATGAACATTGATGCAGAAATTACAAAAAATACTAGTGAAATCTATTCTAAGATGCTTAAAAGCTGTTTTAATTGCTAAAATATATCCTACTAAGTCCTAATTTAACGAAATATTACAATAATTAATAATATATAGATATTTTTTTAAGTGTACTAAGACTCGTGTGAGGTAACTTTTTGGTTATTTTTTTATTATTTATTTCTTCGAAATAATGTTTGACTGTGTTTTTTTTATATTGCATGTAGTTTTGTTATGGATATGTTATAGATCTTATTATATACCCATTTTGAAATATTAATTTTAATTAATGGTCAGAGCACTATTTCATTGAAATTCCCAAGTGTACAAACTCTTTTGGGAGACTCTGTATATGTATGTATAAAATAACTTTGAATCAAAATTTATCTTTCAAGTTTATCTAACAATATTAACCAAATTTCTAAATGAAGATTGCAAGATGGCATGTAATAACATTATACATTAATCAATATACTAAAACATGCATTAAAGTAATAGTAATTGGAAAGTAGAACCCATTATGGAATCTGAAAATATTGACAATCCTAAACATTTGAATATATATATGATATTAAATAAAAAATGAAATAATCCCAAATGAGACAAAATGTTCTAGAAAAATACAATGGGAATAAATAAAGATACCAAACAAAGTAACACATAGAGTTTGATCTTCAGTTGAAAAGAATACCACTAAAATGAAATTTTTCATATAACAGACAGCTAAATAAGCAAAATATACCATGTTACATGACAATGTAATGCATAGGAACTGATAATAGAAGTAGGGATAAGCGAACACATAAATAAAAACTGATTTAGGGGAGAAAAGAAAACGATTTGTACTCAAAACGTATCATAACATGCCAATATACCAACGAACCTATCCGAATAAATACGCAATTCAGTTACAATTAAAGTTAGGAGACATACAATAAACTACATGCAGTTACATTATTTTTATTATTCACCGAATTTTTAACAATTAAAAGTACACAAAATATAAAAAGAAAACTAAATTTATTTTCTTTTATATTTTATATGCATTTCTTCCAAATAATTATCCATTATAACTGCATAATTCTTATAGTTAAACTAAATAATTTTAAATCGAAACTAAGTATCGTAACTATATATATATATATATATAGATATATATTTTATGAGAATTATACATTCTTTATTTTTTAATATTTATATAAAAATCCCATTTTGATATAAAAGCTGCCTCAGAAAAACAATAAATTTGATATCAAAAAATATTTATTATAAACCCTATAGTGAGAGGAATCATATATATACACATGCATATATTTGTGTGTGTGTGTTACATTGTTCAGATTAAACACTGACTCGAACAATATAAATCGAATGCAATGTTATTCATTACATAATGTGCTTTATAAAATTCTGGACTTCCTCCTAGTTAAAACTGTGTAATTCATTTATACACACCAATCATTATGTTTTTGCACCTAATTTCAGTTACAATAAATTTTTGAAATTAAATTTGTTTATTGAATTAATATATCACAATATATATTCCAAACAGAAAAGTCAAAACATACATTTAAATATTTAGTTGCTTAAAAGAAGTTACTAAAAACACATTAAATGTAAGTTAAAAACCTATATTGACATATTTCAGCTCCTTCACTCAGTCGTCCTCAGAATGCGTAACAGAAATTACAAATACAATTAGTATGAAAAATGGAAAAAAAAATCATCGAATACAAACAAGTAAACATATAACTTGCCCTGCATTTTCACCATCACACGTGTTCCCTTTATGTCACGACTCCGCAAGTTTCCAACCATTCAATTCATATATTCGCGATGAAAAAATATAACATATCGTTAAAAACCCCTGAACGTTTTCAATAAATTTCAATGGACTCTCTTATAAATAATTGTAAATAAAAATTAGACTTGTAGATTAATCTACTCTCGTGAAAAAGTATGTTAATGCTCTCTATTTGATTCAGCCGGGATAAAGTAGTATTACCCCTATTATACAGGGTCATCGAAAAATAATGTCTAGATTTAAAAAAATCATAACATCGAAACATTTTATGCTCAATGAGTAATTCTTTCAGTACACGATAACTAGTGAACGCAAGTCTGGTGAACTAAAACCTAACTTGTGTTCACCAGTTATCGTGTAGTGAAAGAATTACTCATTTAACATAAAAGGTTTCAATATTATGATTTTTTTTTTAAATCTAGGCATTATTTCTCGATGACCCTGTATTTTATGTCCGCCATATGTTCTTTACATCTGATATTGAATTTTCGTTGTAGGCATACCTATATAAGATGTTATATGTGGGTTATATGTTTACTTGTTTGTATTCGATAATTTTTTTTTTGTTTCATTTTTCATATGTATTATATTTGTAATTTCTGTTATACATTCAGATGACGACTTAGTGAAGGAGTTGAAACATGTCAATACAGGTTTCTAATTTAGTTTTAATGTGTTTTTTTTGTAACGTCTTTTAAGCAAATAAATATTTTATTATATGTTTTGACTTTTCCGTTTGGAATATATCTTGTGATATGGTTATTACTGGACGTAATTAAGGATATTACTCGACGTGTAGTTATTTACATTTGTACTGAGTTAATATTATCATTTAATAATTTCTCGCATAACTTCCTTTTTCAGGATATGTTTTTCATGTTGATACATGTTTTTTTCCGTTTTAATCCAGCATAGTTCTACATTCTACTTCAATAAATCTCTGCATTAACTGTGCTACAGATTCTGTAAACTTATGTTTTATTTTTTCCTATTGTTACGCATCTTTCGCTAATGAATCTAATTTTCATTCCTTACTCCTTACTATATAATTCATAGAATGTACAATACATTATTGTTCAATAAAGGTATCTCTCCTGAGAATAACAAAACAGCTATTTAACAGCTGTTTTTGAACAGCTCACGTTCAAAACGCTGTAACTTATGTAAATTTACTTAACAGCGAATATGGTTTGAAAACGTGCTTTATTTCAATAATTCAGTTTTACAAAATTTCATAAAATATATATATATGCATATGTATAATTTTCAAACGAATTTCAATATACATAGTATCGGTTACATTAGAAAACTCTTTCTACCATGTAAATGTTCAAAATAGCTGAAAATGTTGGTTTACATGTGAACAACATTTTAGCTATTAAGAAATATTCATATTTATTTTACTCTGCATTTGTTTTTCTCTGAAAAAATACATTTCAAGTGCATTTAAATATTATTTTGTTATGATTTTGTATATTTATTTTTATTTAACTTTTTGCAGCATTTTTTCTTCATCTAGCAATTTAGTTTTCCTTACTGTCGAAAAGAAATATTATTTATATTTATATTTTCGTTAGATTGTCCAGGTGCTTTTGTTCTGCTTTTGTTTTTTTTAAAACTCAATCTAATATATTTGCATTCTTTCCCATGTGGATACCCAAGAATTTTAACAACAATAAAATGAAAGGCTATACAAAATTACAGTTTTATCCGAACTTATTTTTTTACGGAATATTAATGATGGGAATATCAGTGAAATATATAAACTAGAAACTACTGCTTTTTCGATTTAAGAGTCGCCCCCGATGAAAAAAAAAATGTATATATAAGTAGTACGAAACATTAAGACTTACAGCACACGATTTTATTTTATGCAAAATGACGTCATTCGCATCCTCTTAAGAATTCAACATTTACGATCCCTTCTTGAACATCTACAGTAAAGTATGCATAGGACGTCACTATCGCGAAATAATACAAAAAGATGCCGGCATTAAAAGAAACCCGACAAAAAAAGAAAAGAAAAAAAACGGCTCTCTTATGATTTACAGGCTTTCATTTGTTTGTAACATCAATATAGATACTTAAAATTAAATAAAGTTTATAATATGGTATAATAGTTTTAACAGAAATCATTCGTTTATAATTTTTCAAAGTTACACGTACTTTAATTACATTTTCTTTGGGTTGTTATGAAAAATGGTAACAAAAATATATAATTAATATTTTAAAACTATTTTTCCTTTACTTTCTACAGAAATGAATACTTCCGTTGCCAATATTAAGCAAATGGCTCCAAAAACTACAAAAAAAATTAATATTTCAAAAATAAATGGAGATGCAGGTTTCAAACAAATTGCATTTAAAAGTACTTTTTTTTTTCCAATACGGCGCACAGTGGTCCCAAATCGCGATCAAGTGGCCAAAAATCATTTCTGGCTTTCCTAGTGGTTGTATATGATTCATTTTTAATTTTATAACATTGTAAATTATATTACATTGTGAATTTAAACTAAATGTAATTGGGGTTCCGGGGAGGAGATTGGGGGGGCGCGCAATAGAGGGGGCAGGTTTTTATTAAATTTAAATTTTCTTTTTTTACAGGATTTTTTTACAGGAATGAGAATTTTCCACTTTTGATTTTGGTAAATATTTTCACTTTTTAAAGATAAATCATCTAATTCAGTCTCCCTGAAATTTTAACCCACCCGCCTCTCCCTCCCTCCATGAAAATATACAGGTTAAAATCTTATTTTTTCTCTTTTTAATGTTATTGAAAGGTAACAATAACGAGTATAAGCAATTAATAAAATACATAAATAATATGATGCTGTGATATGATATGAATATGATATGATATGAATATGATGTGAATATGATACGATACGAATATATATGATTGCCAATAATAAGAAGCCTGAATGTAAATTTGGTTTGCGAAAATACAAATTTTGTACTATTCAATATACTCCAAGCTTTTTTGAGAAATTAAAATATAGACTTAAACTTTTTAATATCTGCTTAGTAGCAAAACCAGCTCCGAAATGTAAGAGTATCACTTGCGCTAAAACTGACCCAATTAGTTTTCAGAATTACTCTGGGTTATAATTAGCAGGAAATTTTACAGAACAAAGGAGCATATAGCTGATATTAAATATAATGGAAATGCCCTAGCAAGATTTCATCAAGAAGAAACCATCCAAGTAAATTTCAATAAAAGCAAAATAATTTTCCCGTCCAGTCTATAGGTACTATCCATCCATTATAAGAGGAACTATAGAGATTGTAACGCGCAAAACCTCAATATGTAACTATGCAGCATCATTTCAATTACCAAAATTATGGCTCGAGCTATTCAATGAGTATGAAAATAAAATAAAACAAACCATATGAAATAAAAATGTAACGTGCATAATATGTAAGAATACGTGGAATACTGAATGGTGGCGTGTCATAGACCCGAGACTGTGCAAATTTAGAATGGCTTTATTTATTTGTTTTTTAAAATGACTCGGGGTGAGTCAAAACATGTCAACAGTCGAAATAAACGTATTTTTACTTGTGTTAAAGATTTTATTTACAACTTTTAGCATTTGAAATTAATACATAAATAATCAATCAGCTAAATTTTGTAACCTCCCTACATACGTGAAATCACCCCTTTTTTCATTTGTCCCTATGGCAAGGAAGATCTATAAATATTATTACTATTTTTTAAGTTTTCGACCTCTATTTACTATCAATTAATAATAAAATTATTCAGTTCATTAATTAGATTACTTTCAAATTTTTCAGAAAAAAGCAAGGGAAAAATTGTAAAAACAAATACTAAAATTTATATAAATTAAAAAAAAAAAATATCCCCAACTCTTAAGCCCTACCCTCCCTCACTCCGCGAATTAAAAAAAAAAATGAAATTAACTGTGTTATGTTAATTAGAATGTTGCATTATATAAACACTGACAATTTTAGGTTAGTGCGAAAATTAGATTTACTTTAAACCCGGTTATTGATTTTGCACTAATACTGGCATTATCCAATGTCCAACTTCAAACTACTGGTTCTCTCAAAGTCGCAAAAAGTCGCAATAAATCTCTTGGAATATCATATTAGAAGGTTCATTGTACTTTTTTTACTATAAATGTCCGAGGAACTCGGAAGGACCTTTTTTTATATATCACTTTTTATGTATAAAAATTCCTTAAAACTGTGTATTTTTTTAAAAAATCCTCTTTTTTTTTATTTTTGAGATTTTTCCAATCGAAAAATCAAATTACATATGTAATTTAATGTTGTTTCATAGAAGTGCAAAGAAAAAAACGACAAACAATCTGAAAAGCTCTTAGTTAGGGTGTGAATGCAGCGAATTTGCCTGAAATTCACGCACTAGCAGAAAACGCTCAAAACTTCTAACTTCACTTAAACAATGCGAATTCATGTGAGCTTATAAAATTAAAATAGTAAAGAATATAAATCTTCAGATATTTCTAAATATTGTGGAATTTATTTCATTACGAAATACGAAACTTCGATTTTTTGATTTTTGGCCACATAATCGCAATTTGAAGCGGTATAAAAATTGGAAATGTGCGATCCTTATAATTTTAAAAAATTGCTGTAGAGGATTTAACAGTACTGCTTTGTTGTACGGCTGGCTTCTGTAAGGTAACATTATTTTTTGGACACGACACAAAATAAGCTGGGAGAAAGAAATAACATACCGTTCTGGTAGCTGAAAAGAATCACGGAGTATTTAAATTGGCATGTAAAATGCAATATATTTTTCTAACATTAAATATTACGTAAACTCGCTTATAAATGCACGAGGAAATTTTAATAGAAATATAATGTGAAAACGAAACATAACTTTTTTTTTTTTTTTTTTTTTTTTTTTTTTTTTTTACAAAATTTAATTTTGTGTACTTTTACATAGTAACTGCTTTTTCTTTTTTTTTTCTTTTTTTTTTTTTTAATAGAAATATTACATATATATATATATATATATATAAGTATATATGTATGTATAATTTTTTTAACTGCAGGCCTGCGTTTAAGAAACAAATATCCATGCATTGTGTTTAAATATTACAAAATATTATTAATTGTTAAAAATTTACAAATTATTATTAAATATTACAAGTTCATTAAATATTAATATTTGATATATATATATATATATATATATATATATCATTGCATTGCTTTATTTAATGTTATTTAATTTTCTAGTTAATATTATGGTTTTTGATGGTGGTAGGTTATGTTTAATTATTGGTTATATATATATATATATATATATATATATATATATATATATATATATATATATATATATATATATAATATTGTATTTATAAAATTAATATTACAAAAAATATTAAATGCATTATACTAACATCTTCTGAAAAAGGTTGTAAGGTTTTTCTTCTTCGTATCTTAAAGAGATTTCTTTTTAATTCTTCAGTGTTGAATCTTGTCAGTAATATCATTATAATTACACATTTAAAGTATTTGGTAAAGTTTTCTCTGTAAGCTATGTACTTAATCATCTGATTTCCCCAGTTATATTTTGCTCCTTTTCTGTATGGAATTTCAAAACTGCCTGAAGCAGTTTTTTTTATAATTTGTTTACCTTTCTAAGCTATAATTAGAATTTTTCCTTCAAAATGGATCTTTATTAATTTTTGTTCCCAAACAACTAAAGAATTTACACTATCAATAGCAAGCATTAAATAAAAAAATATATATATTAAGCTAAATTAAACATACTGCATTGAACCTTTAATCGTAATGTGCTATGTGCGCGGCTTTCAAACGTAGAAATACAGACGTAGTAATAATGTAGAATACATAGTAATAAGTTTTTTCACGATTTATATATAATATTAATATGAAGATATCATACTTTTGCTGTTTTGTAAATTAAGATGCCACATAAATGTAGTAAAGCCTAGGTTACATAAATCGTAATTTATACTTAAAAATCATCAAGATTTGTCCACCAGATTTGATAAATCTCATAAATGTAAATTAAGATTTGAAAATTGAACCAAGGATATAATTACACTTTGAAAACTAATAATTTCTCACCAAACTAACATCATTTTTCAGCTAAAAAAAATTAATTATTTCGACAGAACCTTATTTTTCGCCCTCTTGTATTTCATTTCCTAAGTATATAACTGAATTGATATCTTCTGTTTTAAAATCATTAATATAGAAAATGATTAAAGTATTATTAATCATAATAAAGTCTCATTAAAAGATTATTTTTACTTAGAAAATCTTTTATACTTACTTTAATAATATTTCAAAACAATTATCATAAAACCTTAATATGCTTGTACTTTAACAGGGGTTCATTAAATTCAATCATACATAGAAAAAAAAATTAAGGTGAGTTAAAGTTATTTTTTCATTTTAAAATTAACAGATTGCACGTATAATATCAAAAGAGAAAAAAGTGGGCTTTAGTATAATTATTTTTAATAGCTTGAATAGCTTGCAAAAACAACTTGTACTTTTCAATTCAATTATGGGGATATAATTGCTTTTTTGCAAATAATGTTTTATTAAATGAAAAAAAAAAATGTTTCTTTGCATGCAAATTGTTAATTATTTATAGAAAAAATTATATTAAATGAGTTTCAATCTTATGGAGATAATGAAAAAAAAAAAGCATTTATAAATGCATTTAAAAAATGCAAGTTTATAATTACTTGAAATGTGAGACCAGATTATCTGGAGTCTGATATCGCATTTTTACCCTAATTTGTATAGAAATGCACATTTTAGGACAACTCAGGATTAAATAAAAGTATAATAAATTGGAATATTATTACAAAAACAAGAAAAAAAATACTAAAAAATATCTTACACATTTTATTTCAATATAGTTTTTATCAAAATAAACGCCATTCATTAATCTTATATTTCTATTTTAAAATGTTTGACATATTTTATTTACAAAGTAATCTTTAACAACTGTTGAAAAATGTGAGGAAAATGTGGTAATAATGAATAAATATGCTTAAAATACTACGCTTATCACTAAATTTGTTATTAATTTATTATTTTTTAAATATTGTCTACAATTAGATGCACATTATTCTTAAAAAGTATTTTTGATTATTATAGTGTTACTGTGAGTTTTATATAGTGTATTTATATTTTGACAGGGTCGATTTTATAACTCGTCACAGCTTCTGTCACATACCGTGTTTAATTGTTTTGATGTACAATTAAGTGTTAATAAGTAAATTATTAGCTCATGACAGACTCAGAATATATCAGTAATGATATGTTTGGAACTGATTGATTTAATTACATTCAAAATGCTATAAATCACTTTTTACATGGAATTTACTGTTTGAGGCATTTCATGAGGTGGTAATCATTAATCATTACAATGTTCTACTAGGTTGAGCAAAAAGTTCTGGGAAATTTGTGAAAGTTGCGTTGTTATTCGCAAATTAACGACAAAAGCATCAAGGACTTCAAAATAGAGACCATCATAGT
Source organism: Maratus speciosus (assembly GCA_963932465.1). Classification (NCBI taxonomy): domain Eukaryota; kingdom Metazoa; phylum Arthropoda; class Arachnida; order Araneae; family Salticidae; genus Maratus; species Maratus speciosus. The sequence goes on along the minus strand of OZ010786.1, from coordinate 534,371,773 downwards.
CCACAACCTTCGGCCATCGTACTTACAGATTCTGGATTTGCTGAAAGAACGAAGTTTTGTCGCCGTACCAACACCTTCATCCTCATTAATCTCATCGACGTTTTTCAGAATCGTTAGATCTTTTCTCCAATAATTCCGGATGAACACACGCAAATCATACTTTTCAATAGGCATTTTGAAGCCGAAATTCTTGAACTCCTGTAGATATACCACTAGTACTCCTATGTATGATACAAATTTTGGTAACTATTATCTTTAAAATTTCCCAGAACTTTTTGCTTACCCTAATATTAACAGCAATCGCAAGATAATTATAAGCATTATAAAAAAAATACTAATTATTTACTTTTAAATACATAAAGTATAATGTTCTCAGGCTATTTATTGTGTATGTAAATCTATAATTTAATATTAAAAAATAAATTTTTGATTTTTTATAGTATTTAAAAGACAGATATCATGAAATCTTTAATTATATATGCAGGCTGTGGCAGGTATTTGAGAACACACATTATATAGGTGAAATACTTCCCTGTACATCATATTAAGAAGTCTTTTTCTGTTCATAGAAACATGACAGAAGCTAGACTAAGCGAGGATATGAAGTAACATGCTGTATTTGTCTCTTTGACTGACAAACACTCAGATTTTGAGATAACCGCATTCTTCAAACTTGTCTCTCCTTTCGTTAAATACGTAAGGAGCGGGTTGGATGTAGCGTACGTTTTATACAAAAACGCCATTGATAGCGATGTAGCATTATGATGTTACTTGAAGCCATCAGTCGTGTGAATGATACCCTTAAGAAGGCGGTCAGTGCTCTCGCTAATGAGCTGCAGGTTGTTGAGGTTAAACCATCAGATGTAATGTTTCATGACAGCATTAGTTATAGGTCGTGCGTGACGAGGAGCATTAATCAGTAATTTTATTAAATGTCTGATTTTAACGTTTTTTAATTACATTCACAGTTCTTCCTCATACGCATTATGCTTGTCTATTCGAAAGTCGTAGTTTGGTTTGAATTTTTTCAATGTTCAGTAAAAGAAATAACTGTTAGTAGAGGGAAAAAGGGGGTTCGATTGGTGCGGTGGTGGTGGTGGTGGTGGTGGTGAAAGAATCATACTATAGTAGGAAGACGTTTAAGAGAAATTTGTTCGTTTGGAAAGGATATTTTTTATTTAATCGTCTTACAGTAGGAGGGGGTAGGAGTGATTAAATTATTTTTAGAGGGGTTAAATTTTTGGGGGGCTTATTTTTTTCGAATCGACATAGAGTAGGATTGGAAATATCATACTATAACACGAGGGGTTAGCTATTTTTGAGAGAAAGTATGAAGGGCTAAACTTTTAATGAGGCTAAATATTTGAGGGGGGCTTTTTTGGGGGGGGGGTTATTATTTTTTTTCTTGAAGTAGAGAATCGGTTTTGGAACCACTTTAAATTGTGGAAACGGTTAGTGGTTCGGCTACTGCTCCCTCACCCCCCTGCTCCCCTCCCCCTTGCCACCCTCCCCCCCTGAAAAATAAGGATTTTTTTAATAGTGTCGGCCTCTCTCGATGAGAAAGTTTTCATGTGTTGTAACATATTTAATTTTTCGATTGTTTTGAACTTTTTCAAAAATAGTAGGTTAGTTTTGATGAGAATAATCTGGAATTGTATTATTAGGTGAAGGTTCTTTTATAAATTTTAACTTGTATTCTTATTGAAAGGTTTTTATGAACAACTCTGTTTTTGGAAAACTTTAGTGAATCTTTGAAAAAAAAAAAGGAGAAATGTTATGCTTTGCATTATTGAAAAAACAGTAAAAAAATTAGTAGTCTCATCTAGTTTTAAGTCATTTGATGAAGATCTGATTGCAGTGGACAGGATTAAACACAGTTTAATTTTGCATCGTCCTGTATATGTTGGGTTTGTCATATTAGTACTGTTTTCCTTACGGGTTTCGAACCCTGAAACTTCCCATTATTCGAATTTCTGTAATGAGAATCTAGATGGAAACTTGAAAAATTTCATTTAGAACTGAAAATTGTTAATTATTATTATCATCTTGTTAAGTGAATTGAGTTAAGTGAAGAAAACTTGAAAATTGTATTTCTGAAATATTATTAGCGTTTCATTCACTTAAAAAAAAAAAATCAAGTTCATTTGTAAAGGAATCAATAAAATACTAAGACATCTTGTTAAAATGAAAACATACAAGTTTTTTCAATTGAGAAAAATGTAATTTTTTGTTAGTTACAAAAATGATTGCATATGTATAATGAAAACATATGTGTATTTCAAATCATTGAAAATTCGATATTTGAAGAAGATATTTCATTTTGCAAAGTTTTTAATTGAAGTGTTAATTCATCTAACTGCTTAATCAATCCATTACGTTGTTCCAATTTAACTTAGGTGGGTGAAAGATGAATTTTTCTGTGTTCAGCTAAGTCGAATTTATCAGGAAAAACTTGGTCGCAATCATCACATTTGAATTGCTTGGAAAGCTCACATTTTTTCGAAATGGTGTGAATTTTAAGATGATTCCTTAAGTCCATCTCGAAAACGTTTCTTCGCATTGTTCACATTTATGAAATTTTCCGTCTTTAATGTGAATTAACAAATGCTTTCGTAAATCACATTGTTGAACGAATGTCTTCTTACACTTGTCACAACTCAAAGGCTTTTTTTTCTAAATGAAACTTTGTGTGTCTGATTAACACACTCTTTCTCGAAAAAGATTTACCACACGTTTCACATTGGTACATGGTAGATGTCATGCGATGAATTATCATATGCTCCATTAAAGAAATCTTTCGAAAAAACAACATTCCACAAACGTCGCACATATTTTTTTTTCTAAATGAATGTTCATGTGTTTTAAAAACTCGTGTTTCTCGTAAAATTCTGCTTTACATTTTCCGCAAATATAAGGCAATTGAATCTGTTCTGATAAAGCAGGAATACTTTTACTAATCGAAACGGGCACATCTTTTATCTCCTGTTCACTCATCTTATCCGAATTGACGACAATAGTCGATTGTGTATCACTAATAAAATCCATATTCATTTAAAATCTCTTTTAACACTGTGATGACAAATAATATAGTACGTGTATTCAAAACAGTAGAAAACAGAATAATGATGTGAAATGTAATCCAACTACATTTAAATCAATGTAAGTGGCGCATCAGAAAAAAAAGAAGATCACGTGATAACTATATAATACATAAAAAGTTGTGTTCATTTAATAAGCAAATGTACAAAATGAATCATTTTATAAATACATTTCTTTTGAATTAACCTGTTTTTATCATTAAGTGATTAACTTTATCATGAATCCTACTGAAATGCGAGTGCTATGAAAAAAATCTGATTCATTTTTTAATTGTTAGTTAATTAAAATAGTGACCCATTAAGAAAATTTGTTTTCCTAATACAATGGAAAAAAGAAGTATTATCTCTGTTTTTTACATAAAGCGGAAACCGCATACGGTTTATCATTACACCAAGATTATAAACAGTACATCCTGTTTATGTATGATCGAAACAACAAACACATAAATAGGTATGACCACAAATCTTTGAAATTGGAAGAACTGGATAGGTTTTAAAAGCTTAGGAATAAACTTGTTTTGGTTTAATTGTATATCATTTTAATGCATTTGTGGCGCAATTGGATAACGCGTTTGGCTGTTAACCAAAAGATGGTGGTTCGAATCCATCCAAAGGCGAATATTTTTAAACTAACATCCATAAGTTTTGTTATAGTATAAGTAAAAAGAAACATTATGGGTGAGTGATAATGAAAGAGTTCATTAGCTGCACGAGAAAATCCAGATTGAAAAAATATCATTACGCTAAAATTACATTACTGTTCTAAAATCCAGTTTGTAATTTATCTTTTCGCTCAAATTACTATACTTTCCCGAAGTTGAAGCAGATATTATTAAATCTAAGAAATTGAATTGATTTCTCGAAGTACATAATACATAAAAATTGAATGTTTATTTCTCTAAATTCAATGGCAACAGTCTTTATTTTCGTTTAGTACGTAATACAGGGGCAACACTCTGTTAATAGTTTCCCCAATGTTGAAATGAATACTAAAATGAAAAAAATGTTAGCAAAACCTATTCATGTGAAAATTAAATAATTTCTCGAAGTGCACTATAATAAAAATATATAACGTTTATTTCTCATTTTTTCTAAATTTAATGCCAACACTTTGTTAAAATTTCTACTTAACGTAAAATCATTAACCCATTGATTTTTAAAAAAGAAGTCGATACAAAACTGAAAGAAAACAAATTCAAGTGAAAAAACAATGGGGCCCGCACAGCCCAATGGTTATAGAAATAACCTAATAATGGGAAGATTGTAGGTTCGAAACCAGGCGAATAGGTAAAGTGGTGTATGAACTTGCAACAAGAGGATAATAATAATTAACAATTTTCAGTTCTAAATGAAATTTTTCAAGTTTCCATCTAGATTTTCATTACAGAAATTCGAATAATGGTGAGTTTCAGGGTCCGAAACCCGTAAGGAAAAACGTACTAACATGACAAACCCAACGTATACAGGACTATGCAAAATTAAACTGTGTTTAATCCTTTCCACTGCAATCAGATCTTCATCAAATGACTTAAAACTAGATGAGACTACTAATTTTTTTACTGTTTTTTCAATAATGCACAGCATAACATTTCTCCTTTTTTCAAAGATTCACTAGAGTTTTTCCAAAAAACAGAGTTGTTCATAAAAACCTTTCAATAAGAATACAAGTTAAAATTTATAAAAGAACCTTCATCTAATAATACAATTCCAGTTTAATCTCATCAAAACTAACCTACTATTTTCGACAAAGTTCAAAACAATCGAAAAATTAAATATGTTACAAGACATGGAAACTTTCTCATCGAGAGAGGCCGACACTATTAAAAAAAATCCTTATTTTTCAGTGGGGGCAGGGGGGGGGGCAAGGGGGAGGGGGAGCAGAGGGGAGAGGGAGCAGTAGCCGAACCACTAACCGTTTCCATAATTTAAAGTGGTTCCAAAACCGATTCTCTACTTCAAGAAAAAAATAATAACACCCCCCCACCAAAAAAAAAATAAAAATAAAAATAAGCCCCCCTCAAATATTTAGCCTCACTAAAAGTTTAGCCCTTTATACTTTCTCTCAAAAATAGCTAACCCCTCGTGTTATAGTATGATATTTCCAATCCTACTCTATGTCGATAAAAAAAAATAAGCCCCCTAAAAATTTAACCCCTCTAAAAATAATTTAATCACTCCTACCCCCTCCTACTGTAAGACGATTAAATAAAAAATATTCTTTCCAAACGAAAAAAATTCTCTTAAACCTCTTCCTACTATAGTATGGCTCTTTCACCACCACCAACACCACCACTGCACCAATCGAACCCCTTTTTCCCTCTACTACTGTTTGAAAAAAAAATATTTTCTTTTATTGATACACAATTAAAAAAAAAATTACTAAAATAAAACTTTACGTATTTTTCATTATGAACTTTTCATTAATGTCTACTGTATTTACATTTTTTTTTTGCGATGTTCAATTTGCGAAAAAATAAAGATTACAAACTAAAACAACTATGTATATTTCTTGTTAGAAAATATCATACCTCAAAATCCGATATTCATTGCAATGTGTAAATTTTTGTAAACAACGTATCACGTTACATAAAAAGACGTTTATGTCTTATGCATTTATTTGAATTTTTGAACCATACTATAATCTAAGGAAATGCATTTCGAAAATGGTTATTGAGTAGAATATATTTATCCAATTTGAGTTTTGAAGCTGCAATAAGTATTTAAATAAATTCGTTGTAACACTTTATTTACATGCTATGAAATTATATTAATGTTTCCTCATATATTTCTTTAACTTAATGTATTAGAAATGTATATTAAATTTACAATATTAATGTAAATCTTATAAAATGAATGAAATCCATAGGGTAATTCTAGGATAGATGGCCATAGTTTTTAAAGATTGAAATAAAAATTCTTAGAATGCAAATACAAGAAATATTTATGCCTATTTGAAATTCTTATACATATACTCATCATAGTTTGGACAAAAAATAATTAAATATCGAGAACAAAATGTGTCAAACAAAACTGAATTTAAAATGGCAGATGATCATCTCTCCTTTAAGCTGAGGAGCGATGGCCATACAATTCAAGAAAAAATGAAGTTAAAATAGCAAAAAAAAACAGATTCCGTGTAGTTAATAGAATTTTTCATAGAATTTTTTAAAGATGCAATTGCATCACGGAAAATCAGTGAATAAAATTTGAATAAACAAAATGTGAAGTATAATTTCAATCCTTCACTTTTCGCAAAACTTTCCAACACCTTCGGCAAACATCTTGATAGTTTGTACACTATTAATGAAACCACTTCTGGCGTCTTAAGCATTTTATCCAGTCATACTTTTTGGTTATGGTATTATATTCTCCACAACCAACACAGTGATTCTTCTCCAATTCTATTCTCTCGACTCTGTAGAACCTAATAATTTCAAAGGTATTTCAACTTCTTCGCTGCTTGAAATGTCGTGTTTTTGTTTTTTCTCGCGTTTATTTTAGACTTTTATACGGTTTTATGTTTATTTATCAAATTTATCCGTTTCTGGGATGAACGTTTCTGATGTTTTGCAGTATTTTATGAAACAAAGATACATGGTTAGACTCTATTATATTATTGTTATCGAAATATTTATATTAGTTAAAATTTAAATAATTCTGTCAATTAATATAATTATAAAAAGGAAAATTATATCATTATTCTAAAAATAATTATATCTAGTTCAAAGCCTCACTCTGTATAATTTTGAAATATTGATTATAGGAGGCAATCTCTCCTATATTTGATGTGGCCAACTATCCTAAAATTTATGGACAGATTGCCACCTAATTTAAAGCGAAACTCCGCTATTGTACGTCTTTGTTTTAGACTTAGAAGTAAAGATTGGAATATATACTTGCCTTAAAATTCCTTATAGTAAAAATAAATGTAACATACGTACTACAAAATTTTTAGATTTCTAACTCAAGAAAAATAACCAGACACTAAATTAAATATTACAATTGCACTTTATTTTTATAATTTTAAATCACAGCTGCACGTCGCATTGAATGGACACGTTCAACTATTTCTTATGAGCAAAGTTTATGCTGCAATCTATGATATAGCTTTTGAAATATTTAGACTGGCAATCGCTCCTCTATGGTATATAACCTACAATTACCCTTTATGAATGTTACTCTTTAACCTATATAGTAAAATTTATGTATCTACCAATAATGGATATTTAAATACAATCTTAATAAAACTGTACAAGCCACATGTCAAAAATAATATTGGATCAAAAGTGTATTTCAATGGTATGCTAATATTAGCAGTACTGGAGTATTTACTACTTTTGAATTCCAATATTTGTAATTTAAAGTCAGTGCATCATAACATTTGCATTTCATTGTGAATATTTTACTGTAACGGTAACGTCTGTATAAGTAGAAATTCATTAAATGTTTACTTTACAGCAATAAACCTTCATTTATGAAATAGGATATAATAGCTATAAGTGCAAAATATTTAACTCCATTTAAGTGAATAATAATAATTGTAATATTTAATTTAAGTTTCATGATAATTAAAAGTTCTAATTTGCTATCTCTGTTTTTAATTGTCTAAATTAGTTTATGACGATGACAACTTCCTCACTTTCAAACGGAGGCGTTGTAATTAAACTGTATATGACCCATCAATTGATTAGAAAAGTAGATGTTCTTTTATTATATATTTAGAAGTGTTTCATAATATGAATTGCATTAAATAAAAAATTTATTGTAATAATTTCCTGTTTATAATGGCTATTAAATTTTTAGGACGCGTTTTCAAGTATTTGGTTTATCTAAAACCTTTTCTTTTTCACGATTTTGTTCTAATTTAAGAGATGATCGTGAGAAAATAGAATTAATTTAATGAATTCATACAGATATTTTTCTGTTTTTTATAATAAACAGGAAGGTTTTAGGGCCCGTATTAACCATCATTTTTCTGAAATATTTAATTTAAAATCTACATTATTCTAAATCAAATCACGTTATTTGATTGCAATAATTATGAAGTTGAATGAATGGAGCTGAATCATCTTTATCCTATTTAGTTGAATGTAAACAAAGCTACTAATTAATTATTTTTAGATATACGTTTGCAGACAGATAATTGCTTTGTTTCTGGAATAAACTAATTCACGAGTCTTAGGAATCTTAAAACATATTTTTATGTTTTACAATACTCTTGGAAAATGTAAACTTTTCGTGATATATATCCTCTACCTAAACAAACTGAATATTTTCTTTCAGTTATAACGATTTGATTAATAGAAACATATCATAATCGCTATTTTTTCAAATGCTTATTTGCGTAAACTGCTGCAAAAATTGCAAACCAAATATAGATCTCCTAATTTAGAGATTTTTATCATGTCCTTGAATTTTTACGAATAACTGGTGATCGTTTTGTAAAGTAATTTATCCTCTTATAGGAATAGAGTGAATGGAGTAAGAAAACACTGCTGCAATTCCCTTTACTTGCTGCTCCAACAGCTAAATTATATTATTTTAACGATACTCCATGTGGCCATATTAGCTTAGTATTGATTATATTATTATGCATATTATTAGGCATCATTTCTAAAAAATAACAGTATAGCTATTTTCCGATCTTTTGGATGCTTTTGTCAAGTATATGTATCTTAATGCGTATTCAAAGTGTTTTTATTTATATAAGATATATTTTTTAAGAAAATAATGTTAACGTTTTTGTTGAATAACTAAAAAAAACAAAATATTAAATAGTGTGTAGATGCGAAAACAACATAAATCTTTAAAAAAAAAATAATAATAAATTTAAAAAATCTTATTATAATACATATCATGTTAATAAAATGCTTTCATAAAAAAATATTCCGCACAGTTTTCAAACTATTATATTAAATGGAGTTATACTCCTTCCTTTTCTGAATGTTTTTTTTTTTTTTTTTTTTTCAAGAATATGATTTCTAAGATGCATCCAAAATGTTTATTCTTTTATAAGAAAATAAATATTTAACGCTTTTAGTTAAATACTAAAACATTACAATACTAAAAATTGCTTAATTCAAATTTAATTCTTAATGTAGATATCATTTGAATAAGTGTTTTAATCGAAAAATGTTTGTATTGCGCATAGTTTTCGAAACATTACTTTAAATGCGATTATACTCCGTGACTTTTTCTGCTGAAACGTAAAGTTTATGAGACAAAAAATATAGAAATAAAATGATACAAGAAGTAATATGCTTTTATTAGTAGACGAATTAAATAAATTTTGCATTGATTTTTTTAATGGTACTTAAAAGTACCGTCACGATATAAAGGGTTAATCGCATTGTTGAAAATAACACAATCGTTGTTAGAACTATATATATACTTGTGTGTGTGACTGTGTGTTGTGGGGTCTACTTTTATGTGACTGCATCCGGGCCATGCTGTTTTTTAAGCTATAGTATTTAACTCGAAGAAAGCTGTTTTTTTTTTTAGTTTAAGATTTTAAAGGTGTCTCACACTTTTGAAAATCTCCTTCGCCAGTGCAAAAGTGTTGTGGCTTCGAGTTTTCGTAACATTTTAAAAAATTAAATTACGTAAAACTTTGTAATACATCTATAACATATTTAAGTATTTTTAAATATTAAAAAAGCATTTATATTATAATAAAAATACAGTTAATTAATATTGCAAATGTTTTCGCATGGTATGTCACGATCCGTAGTATGACTTAAATTAGAATTGACAGATGTATTGGCAAATGTATCTTAACTATCTTTATTGACAAATTTATCGTAAAATGATCTCAAAACAATATTTTATAAAATACGAAAATATTATTTAGATAGTTAATCGTTGTTATTATATTTTAATGACTAATTATCTATTTAAAAAATTTGAAAATTTGAAATTTAATATTATTTTAATAAGGTTTCTGCCAGAGGATTTATATATATATAATGAATACCATAAAATATTTTTAGAGATCATTTTAAGATACGTTTATGCTCATATGTAATTTCTAAATTATTTTACGGACAATTAAATATAATACTAAATTATTTGCAAAATTAACTTAACAGCATTTTATATTAAATTAGGATTATTTATTTTTTTAAATATCTTATTTCATCCCTATTTATTATTAAAAAAGTACTTATTTTAGCATTTTATAAATTCTGAGCAATAATTTAAATATATTACAAAGTTGTATGTAATTATTAAAAATAATGTATTTAAAATTTTATGGTAACACTTTTCTACGGGTGACGTAGAATTTTAAAAGAATACTACCACTTGTAGATTATAATGAAATATACATTGCAATCGTAGTATGGAAAAGAAAATCACGAGTCGATTGTAAAACCCACTGTACGATTTTCAATGAGTTTTCGCATAAACTCATAAAAGTATTTAACTATTTTGAAAACGTTTATTATTGCAATCACATCTTCTTGATGGAAGGATAATCAATCACAAAACAAATCACTTCGATTTCACTACAATAAGCAAAACAATGAACTTTCCATAACTCAATAAATTCTTTAAACTGTATAATTTCTCCATAACTCTATAAGTTCCGCAATACTCTATAAATTTTGAATAAAAAACGTAAAATTATTCAAGAGCTTAATAGTGACTGTGAATAACAACAAAAAACAGCAATACTTCTCTCTCTGTCAAAAGGCGTGCATCTGCTTTTTTCAGTGAATAGAAAAAATCAATGGAACATATGCGGCAAGCTAATAAAACACCTTGTTGGTACTCTTTAATTGCTTATGAAAGATAATTATGTAATAAAGTATTGCAGTTTGCGTCAAAAAATCTGAAATTCATCCATTATAATATGAAAACGAAATTTAACTACAAAAATAGTCTATTGTAAAATAATATTAAAAGCTAAGTTACCACTCATATAAAATCACTGAATTTGAGCTAGGAAATCTAAAGAAATTGTATATAAGTTGGTAATAAGTAAATTAAATTGAATATATAACAGAATCATCATACAACGCATGGATTGGAATTCAAATAAATTTAAGAGAGGGTGCATAAAAGTGTAGAATATATTTATTATAAATGAGAAAAACCAAAAATATATAACTTCTAAAACATATTTGCTCTTTACATTGCATTTAGAATAATATCCTGTATTTCATTTTAATACTACCTACAACAGTTCCAAGTCTCATTTTTATAAGTAAATAATTGCAGGGAATAAATCAAAAAGTCACGTAGTACTATTTACATAATTTATAAAAGTGTTTTTTATCCATATATTAAATCAATATTCTCCCTAAACATAAAAAAGCGATTTTAACAACTACTTACAGCAAATACTATAAATATTTGATCTTAAAAGACTAAGAATATTTCCAAGTCTGAAAATAATTCAATCTTTTTAAATCTGTATACAAAATTAAATGAGTGCATAAATCTTCCGTGCAAACATCTATTTACTAGTCTTCAACATTTTAAAGGGTTTTAGTTACGTACGAGATTGAAGCAATTCAGACTCTTTCATCTCAATTGTTTTGAAAGAGCCAGTGTTATCTATATTTTTTAATACTATAATTTATTTAGTTATGCATGTTCGGTTTATAATTTAAGTAAATATTTTAGGGCACTTGCAAACAAAAATAAGAAATCCCCTACCTTCAATTCAAGGATATCATAAGACATTTTTTGTTTACAATTGTGTAGAAATAAAAATATAAAATACAGTTATGAAAATTGTTTTTCTGTTCCGACAAATTATGTATAATTATCCCTTGTTTATATAAAGGCATATTAAATTGGTTTCTGCACCTAAATTTATTACCGTTAATATTTGTTTTAACAGATTATATCCTACATTCTGCGTAATTCAACGGTAGTGTTTTCACAATTTTATCAAAATTCAATATCCAATTTAAAACGATATTTCAAATAAAAAATATATGTTGATTTTAATAAGATCACCAACGTGATATTTGTTTGTATCTTTTGTAACAAAGCCTATTATTATGTCATACAATGAGATACGAAAATTTAATATTTATTTGAATGTTTCGATAAAGAAATAGGATTCTCCAATTTTTTGATTGAAATTTAGCAATATGTCAAATACATTCTCATATAATTTCTAGGCATAAGAGGGATTAAAAGTTTTGTAATTCTCTAGGTAACACATTTAAACACTAAAAATATAGATATTTTTAAATTAATTCATTGAATAACTATAGTTTAAAAAATACAGTATAAAAAAGAATTTTCTGAGAAGCGTAATATTTATTTAATAGTTTAGAGGTCGCAAAATACGCTTATTATTCGCAGTTATAACACTGAACAATTTACGTACACGTATACCAGTTACAGTAGAAAATATCTAAGAAATAGTTTGCACTGTTAAATGTTTGCAGCAAACTGTTCATGTCCAATCATTCTATCAATTTGTGAACGAACAGAATCAACATAATTTAACTTTTTCAGGGACGATATCTTATCGTGAGAAGAAAATGACTTATTATTATTTTTTAAGATTAATTTATTTTATATTGATAGGATTTTTTTTTTAAATGGGAAAAACAATACAAAATTACAAACCAGTAACGTGAGTATTTTTGGCAGCTGAGCGTTAGTGGTAATTTATGAATGAAATGATTTCTTAAAAATAAAAAAAATAAATAAAATGTCTTTCTTACAATTCAACAAATTATTATAACTTAATATATTTAATAAATCTGTTATTATTTTTATCAAATATTACCGATTTGTTCAAATAATCCAACGACAATGACATACGTCACGCTTTATCTCAAACTGTAACATTATCAGTGCAGACAAGCCGTAAGATTTTCAATTCTCTTGTTGGTTTATTCTGTATTGAATAAGTTATTTCCTTTTTTTTTCTTTTATTATCGACAGTAATTATAATTATAAAAAATGGAACATCCACATACGTGGCAAAGAGTTTGATGTGGTTAATTATATTTTGACCATAATATGGCCAGAAAATAGTTAAATTATGATTTTTAATCATTTTGTTATAAAAATCATCGGGGAATGACTGGAATGCTTGATTCAAAATTTTGACAGTATATTTTAATTTCTCTTTTTACTGTGGTCAATATTGTTAATGATTTAGTTCATTTTTCTATATGCCCTACCGCACGCGGTGTAGGTTGCACAAATATGCTTGGAAAGTTACTAAATATATGCTTATAACCCTTTTAGGGGTGGTAGCATGTTTAAGAAACCGCTTAATTTTAATTTCCAAACGGCACAATGGCACCAGATTTTTGGTAAAATATTCTAAATTTAATATGTATGTGAAATAAAGCCTTTATCTTATTTCGAAATAAATTTGTTGGTAAATTCCGGTGTCATTCATTTACTTCAACACTTTAGCATTAAAAACGTTTAGCCCCTGAAAGAGTTAAGCAAATATATGCTTCTATAGAATCTGTTTTCTCTTGAATGGACGTACATAGATTTATAGACGGGAAAATGCAAACATAACATGTATTATAAATGACAAACGTGTCGGGGTAATGCTGATTTTGACGTTGGCCACCCTGACAATTAAAAATGTATTTTTTTGTAACTGTATTTTTTTAATTTCAAAATTATTTTTTTAAAGCGTCGAAAAGCGAAAGAAAATATTTGTCCAATGGAATTTGTTTGTAAACTGCATCACAACTTACTTACTTTGTCGTTGTTGTTGTTGTTGTTGTTCCTGCAGTTGTACTACTTATTTCCACTACATGCTTGGTGTAGTGAAATAATAAAACTTTCAGTCGAAAATAATGGGAAATAAACGCCTTTATCAACATATTTGTTGATAAAACATCCAAAGAAAAGTTTATATATAAAATGAATCTGAATTTGGGATAGTTAAAATTTAAATTTTAGTAGTTAAACGTTTCGCAATAAATATTCTATGCACGATTTACTTTTCCTTTTTAACATATCAGACCAAATTTATCAACATTTTCCTACAGAATTGAAATGTGTTAATGAATTCAATTTGTCTGTCTGCCGTTTCAAATCTCGTAAATATTCTCAGATTGTAATTTAATCGAAATATGTTATTGAAGATTCTTATTATATATTCGCGATTGAAAATGGAGTGTGTAGTATTTAAAATTCGTTTATAGGGGCACTCAACCGGATCTCATGACATTATGGTCAACAGCAAAAAATCGTTTGCATATAATATATCAAAAATAATGTAATATGTATGCATTTAAGAAATTCACTAAAACATGCTTTATGTGTAATATGGTATTCACAGCTTTTAAAAGTCATTTGCAGGGTCCTTGAAAAGAACTTAGTTACATTATAGAAAGATAGATAAAAATGTTTGGTGTGTAATTTAATAATGTTGCAGTATTTCAGAGGTAATGAAATTTATACACATTGCTGAGGTTCCCTAAAAAATATATTCAATCTCTCAATATTCGAATCCAAAAGTACATTTCAATCCTCTTGAAAGTTTTTGAGTTATGCCCCAAAATCCACACGTAACAACTGTTTATCAACGAACAATATTGACAAAATACACAGTGTGACCTTTTAAAACCTCACCGTTTTACATAAAAGGCGACAAAGATAATCTTAATATAGATATTACAAGTTTAACATTTACATTTTATTTAAATTTCCTAGTACTGTCGACCTGCAGTCCGCGGCCATCGCCAGGGATTATTTTTTTTATTAATTGCTGTTCCAATCATTCAATTACGTCACTTCGCTTGAAATGGGAGAGTCTATAATTATTAGGATAGCTGGAAGTAAAAGTAGCAGTGCCTTAGACAGGACTTAAATGGAGAATTTTTACATTTATTTTAATACGTCACTATTTTTCTCTGCATAAGTTCAACTTCCCCAATATTTCTGCATGTGTTTATGAGCGAATTGCTACCGACTTACTTTTTAGCCTCCATAGAATTAAAGTAGTCAAGCACAAAAAAGTTAAAATAAAGAAACAAATAAAGCATGAAGCCCAAGTTATAAAAGATTTTGCTACACTATCAGAATATTGTTAAGAAATCTCAAAATAAGTGATGCAAGTAAATGTCATTCTATTTTTAATAGTGTAAATCATTAAAAATCACATTTCAAAGGATTCGTGCCGTTAGACCGTAATACAACGGAATTTCAGCGTAGCTTTAAATGAACATTAAAAGCTACATATTTAATATTTTAAAACGACTAGTCTATAATAAAATTTATATTTCAATTCAATATTATTTAAGAAGATTAGAGACCGACTAGACGGTCCGACAGACAGACTGCCAAGAAAACCTAAGACATAAATACTTTTAAACTGTTGGAAAGTTTTAATTAATATTAAACAATCTGCATAAGAAGTATGTTTTTAATCTTCGAATTACATAAATCATGAAAAAAAGAAAAACCGTAAAGTGCAAGGACTATTTTATTAAGAACTGTTTGTGTAGTACATTAAACTGTACTATTGAATTGCATGGCAGTAGCATTTCTCTATACAGATAAAATTTGTTTATTTAATAAATAATTAATTTTAAAGAACATCGACCATTTCTGTACATTACTCGTGAATAAAATATATTAATACTTGTAAATGGTGGGTATTAAAATAAATCTTAGTAACTTCAAAATCTTATTAATTGTGAAACACAAGCTCCTTTCACCCTGTGAAGAGTTTCCTGAAATTTTCTTCTAATTATGCTTTGTAATTACTTACAGTAAATTTAATACGATATTGATATTATTCCATTAAAGAAGGAATATTAATTAAAGAGGAACTCAAAACTAAATTAAAAGCAGAAGCTCAGAATATTGCTACATTGTTATCAGACATAAAATTGAATCTTTATTACTCAGAAAATCAATTATAAATCCTTTAATAAAGTAACATTATTTGTTTCAGAATGTAAAATATCCGTTAAATAATACTTATTGAAGGGAAATTAAAGTATTGTTTTCGATTTTCTTTTAGCTGTTTTCAGAAATTTTTTCTGCTTATTTTTGAAGTTTGGAGAAATAAGAAGTTTATGCTTTTCTTTAACTATATTTTTGGGATTATTATCATTTTTTTTAGTTTTTCTTATTTTAACACATTGCCGACATGCAATCTTTACCAAATCTAAATCGTAAAACAGTAGAAGCTTTTCCGTATTCAGGGATTTTTTTGTAAATTCGCTTTCTAGATAGGCTTACCATGTTTATTCATCTGTAAATATCTTTCAATGCATCCATTTAATATCACATGTCTTACAATCTAAAAAAAATATGGACACCATGATATAAATGAATTTTTTGTGAGGTAGAAGCCACGCCCTAAGACAATTATGTTTTTTGAATAAAAACGTTTGTGTGAAATTGCTTTGTAAGTACACATCTAGGCTAATTTTATAATATGTCAGCACTCAATCCAGATTCAGAGGCGATGAAATGACACATAAATGCAACAGCGGCATGTATAGTGTTAGTAGAAAAAATTTAAACATATTAAAAAATCTGAGATAAAATTTAAATTTAACTCTGTTATTGTGGTATGAATTTACTTGCATTAAATTAAAAATCCGTTCCCACCAAATTCATCATAATTAAAAATAGTACATAACTTTTTTTAACTTACTATGATTGTATGCGAATATATATTTTTATACATAAAGCGAATATTTTATTATGTTTTCATTTTAATTTGATCTATATGTTATATACACGATTATTCGCAAGTTTCCTTTGAATGGGGCATTAGTCATGCATATATATATACTTATTTTATGAAAAAAAAATATTAAATTTCCATTTTAATTACCGTTAATCAACAGTATTGTTTTTAATTCAATATTTATAAATATTAATAATAATTAAATATAAATATTATTAAATAATTAATAATATAATTAAATATAATTAAATATAAATATTAATAATAATTATAATTATTAAAGATTATACAAAGATGTTTCTGTACTCTTTTTTATCTTTTGTTTTCATTCTTCAAAAAAAAAAAAAAAAAAAAAAAAGATAAGCAAGCATAGTATTTATTTAGTAGGATTATGGATTAAGCAGAAACACTCTTATGCCGTCAATTTCATGCGTATTTTAAAACAAATATGTAGTAATTTGTTTTCTAAATTTCAATGCATTTCTTTCTCTTATCTGTGATATTTCGAAATAATGTGCGTATAATTCCGTCTGTAAATCGATCAAGCCTAACAGAGGCTTTTTTTAGAACCTTTCCTATAATTCATATTACAACGTTGGAATAATAAATTAGGTTTTATTTTCTTCATCTGATTCATGTATTTTGTTGCAGCATATGTTGTTTCTTTAAAAATAAATTAAACATCTAATTTATTTTATTAAAGTCCCATTTATATTTCAAATATGTGAATGTGGGTTTTTTAATCCAATAGCATCAATTGAATAATCTGAAAAATGCTAGGAATTTAACCTTAAAATATATTTTTGATATGTGTATAAAACAACGTGACAAAATCTCGTAAGGAGAATGTTTAATTTTTTTTTCATTTAATTAAATTTAAATGAATGCGTTCGATATATGTGTATATTAAATCATTCCAAATATCTATGTAAATTATTTTTGTCATAAATATTAAAGAAAGATGCTGATCAAGTATAAATATAAAATAAGAAACATTTCACCAAATGATAAATAGAAAATATCATTATTCATGCACCAGATGTTAGAACATGTATTCATATGTTTATCGATTTACTAACATTTTTCTGTAAGTTTTATTAAAGTAAATTTAAATGTTTAAAATTCAATAAGTATAGGTTTCTCAGGACTCTTAAACTTTGAAAAAAAAAAAAAAATAAGTGACCGTTTTCTACATTTAATATCTTAAAATGTATATGATATAAAAACTCAATTTTTGATAGGATTAAAAAATAAGTATGTTCTTCTATTCCGTGTATTTAGAAAACAATACAAGATGAAGAATTAGCATTTACAGGAGGCTCCAAATTGATATTTTTCGAGCAGATAATTGGTCTAACAACTTACGCGCAGGATTACAAAATACATTTTGTAACTAGGATAGAAGTTGTTGTGTCTAATTATAGATTAAAATAATTAACCTGTTCATTAACCTGATAATTTCATATTATAATAATTAACCTGAACCAAAATAACTTTGTATTTAAACCATTTTCATAATTTTAATACAAAGTTACATTTAGCTTTTT
The DNA here is from genome assembly GCA_963932465.1 of Maratus speciosus. Classification (NCBI taxonomy): domain Eukaryota; kingdom Metazoa; phylum Arthropoda; class Arachnida; order Araneae; family Salticidae; genus Maratus; species Maratus speciosus. The sequence continues at coordinate 534,353,480 of OZ010786.1, read as the reverse complement.
TTTTTTTTTTTTTTTTTTTACATTTTAATGGTACAAACACCTAATTTTTTTTTCAACAATAAAAATGAAATTTTAGGTTCAATTTATAAAGACTAACATGAAACATGTGTTTCGAAATTTGCATGAAAAAATATTGTGAAGGTTTTCAGATATCCTGCGCGTTATGCCCCGAAAGATTATTTGGAGAAAAATTACTTCAATGTTTTGGAAACTCTGCTTCAGCTATTGAGCGGTATAATTCTAAAAGCCATAACATCTGTTCTATTGTGAATTTCAAGGAAACATTTATATCAAAATATTCATAAAAGATATGGTATAACATATAAATATATTAAAAATTATAAAATTTTGAAACATTAAGAGTCCTGAGACACCTTAATTATAATCAGAAAAAAATATCAAATAACATTTTTCTTAATTCATGGATGGCACTTTTATTTATGTTTTAAGTTATGCATTTTAAGAATAGAATACATAAGACAGTTTTTGACTCGATTTAATTAGTTTTATGTAACCTATGTTAAGTGCAAAGCAACATCATAAAAAAAGGCAAACAAATAAATTAGTTAAAATGTTTTTACTTAAAATCATAATAATCAGATGAACTATCAAGACATATGCAAGTGGCAATATGACATTTATAATAATTTATATAATTTTACCTATATATTGAGAAACAAAAGAGAAAAATCTCCAGAGAATACGCTGAACTTTTCTAACATTTTACGAAATATAGTTAATTCAGATAAATTTATGAGGCATACATTCAAACAGGAAAACTTACCAAAATTGTATAGCTTAAATCACTGTGGGTGGATAAGTCATTAGCTACGTGCCGCAAACAAGTATCCGGGAGCAATAAATTCCTCTGATATTCTGCTAATCTTTGATTGAAAATAAATTTGCTACACAACTGAAATCAGCTACATTCAAACACTGAATTCCCTTTAACGGAAAAGTACACTGTAAAAAAAAATTCCGCAACGTTCCTGTGAAAAAATGGGCAGCTGAGTTGGCCATTATTTCCAAGAAACATTTCTTGACAATGACTGGAACTTTACTGTATATGTTAAAAACATTCTACAGAAATGCCAGTAATTTCCTGCGAAATACCAGGAATATTACTGCTGAAAGCAAAACATTACTGACATTTCACAGCATGCGGGATCCGCAGACGATTTTTACATTTCCAGTTGACAATTTTCGCTTTATTATCATTATTTGTTGGAATGAAAAAATATTTTGAAATTGAGATCAAAATTATTATTTATAATTTACACGAAAAAATAAATTTTCAGTTAAAATTCAATAAAGTAAATATATATGTGATATATTGTTTCTGAACTTTGCTTAAAATATAAAAATATATAAATGTAAATAATAATTAGAAAAAAAATCTAGACATAAAATATTTTGGATTTTCGTCATTAATTATGCTAGTTTACAAGTTAGATAAAATACATATAAATTTTCATGAAAAAAAAAAAAATCCTAAACGTAATTGTATATTTTTTCCGGAAAAAAAAAATCAAATTTGCAGCAATTCAAAGTGTGAAATGTATATCAAATTGTAAAGTGTTAAAATATAAAATTAATTAAAAAAGAAAAAAACAGTCAAGAGAAAGTCATCGAACTCGGGCCGTACGGGTGGCGTGCGAGCCTTCTGTGTCCACACCACAAAAGACACATTGAGAGCTGCAAACTAATGGGTATTTGAAACGTATGCAAAAACTCGGCATCTAATTTCTGAAAATCTAAAGCCCATTTGAAGAAATCCTTTCACAGGAATAATTAAAGATAAGAACTCTAAAACATATTTTAAATTAATCAAAATCGCCGCGAATCATGTTAGATGGTCCCCTGGTTAATGGAGATCCAAATAATAGGTGTATTTTTTTACACGGTCTGCTCGTTAAACATTCCACAGACAAGTACGAGATATGATCTCTTAGCGATGTCACAGAGGTATTGTATTTTCATCTGAATGGTCTTGACAATAGAGACGTAAAGTATTATGTCGTCTATTGATTTATTTGCATTCCATATTGATTTTTTTACATTCATTTAAGGAATTCGTTTTCGACACTCGCGCGCGTGCAACGGATTATAGCAAAAAAAAAATAATAAATGGCGCCGCAGCGTTTTGCTGTTTCCAACTTTTGTTCAGGAACGTTTCAGATAAGAAAACCAGAATTTCACAGGAAAGAGCTAAATTATTATGAAAACCTGAGAAAAAGCGAAACGTTCCTGTATTTTACATGGAACGTTACCATTTTTTTTTTTTTACAGTGTAGTAAGGATTTCTCTGACTGCATTCTGCATGACTTTATTATCTAAATAATACACCTTGTGTATTTTCTTTGTGATTTAGATTGCACCATGATTCGCAACATATTTTGGGAATATTTTCAAATTATTTTAATACCTATATCGTCGGTCATTGCCTTTGGAGATGTATAAAATGTTTGTGACAGTGGTCTGCAACAATTTCGTCAAATTGGATTTATTTTAGAACTCGATGGGGCAAGTAACATTTGGAATCTGTCCTATTTACAACATCACACATACACATAAATCATGATTACAATATTTAACTTACATTTTGTGTTTGAAAAGTAAATAGAAAAACTTACATTAATCAGAAATATGTTGTTTACATTATAGCTCTGTGAGTCCTTAGAGGTAGTAGAAGACGAACTCAGGAGAAAACAACTGATATTACACTGTATAAAAACAAAAATATTGTAAGTCGTGATGATACTTCAAAAACTTAAGATTATTTGTTGTATTTTTTGTATTTTATAATCAGATAATGAAATATATATGCATTTGTTACCGATCTATCATTAATTAAATTGATTTTCTTCAGAGAAATATAGGAAAAATGTTCTTATTAATTTTTTAATTGGTGGCTGTATCAAATATGTCTATCAAGAATTTTAAAATTCAACAAGTAACCTCACAAAATACTTGGAGTGAAAAATATCGGTTTTAGCAATGAAAAAGATAATTTGCTTTGTCAAAAATGGGTTTTATTAAACAAAACTGTTTTATTTTTCAAAATCATTAATCTTATTTCCGATGTCCCGGTGATATTTGTATCCTTTCCTTATAGTATGATTTCTAAAGGGATCTCAAAAATCCCGGGTTTTAAAATGAATGTATGACGCAACTGAAATTGTCTTGATTCAAACACTGGAATTCCATTTTAGTAAAAGTAAACGTTATTTCTGAGCCACAAATGCGTGGCTATACCGCCGTATTATTTATAACCTATACACTATCATATTTCCTTGTTATTTACCTGGCAACATAGGTCGTAAAATATTTTCGAAATTGTTAAAATAGTTTAAATATCTATTCCTCTGTCTAGGACAACGGAAATATGTACTGTTTATGCGACAGTGGTGTGTAATATATTCATCAAATTGGCGATCTTTTACAGCTCTATGAGAGAAATAACTTTTGCAATCTATCGTGTTTACTAACAGACACAGACACATACATCATTGTTAGAATAATTCGCATACACTATGCGTTCAAAAAGTAAATTATTAAAACTAATTTAACCAGAAATATTTGTGTTTATATCGTAGCTCTTTGTCTCTTTGGAGGTTGTAGAAGAAGAATGCAGGGGATAACATATGTTATTACTCTGAATCAAACAAACATATATTGTAGGACGTAGTGTTTCTACAAAAATTTAAGAATGTTTGTTGTAAGTTTTATATTTAATAATAGTTACTGAAATATGTAAGGATTTGTCTCCCATTTATCATTTCCTCTTTTGAAACTCTTCAGAGTAAAATAGGAAAGTCTTCTTATTGATTATCTCATTGGGTAACCTTTTGTAACAGATATGCCTGTCACTCACTTTAAAATTCGACAAGTAACCTTAGAAAATATTACGTGAAATGAAAAATCTTGAGACTAGCTTTTAAAAAGACATTGTGTTTTGTCGTCAGTTATTTTATTCTTCTACACAGTTTTTTCAAAAGCAATACACTTATTTAAACGGCCCTGTGATATTTGGATTCCTGTCATATAGTATGATTTCTAAAGGGCTCCAAAATATGCATGGTGTATTAGAAATATTCCATGAAAATTAGTGAGGAAGTAGAAAATAACAAAAGAAGACAATCTCACGTAGAATGTATGGACACTAGCGAAGGCATGAAGTTGTAGATAGTGCTGTATATCCACAACTTTTGATCACTGTCTGATAAGTTAAGCCGTTTAAAATTCGACATGGTGACTTTCCAGAAGTAACATGAATCATATCTAACTTACGATGTGGCAGGGACAGCAGTTAAAGAGTCGTGCAAATGTATGCAGAACGCTACTCTAACTGGTGAAATACTCAGGATCGAATAATTACACGTGTTCATGAAAAACTGTGCAAAACGGGTTAGGTAGCCAGTACCAGTCATCGTAGAGGAGGAAACCGACGAACTAGGAGCATTCGAATCGAGGGGCCAATCCTATAGCATATATCTGAGCCGCTCTATGACCACTGTCTCCTATTGCACTGTAAATTACATGCACATTTGGGTATCCATTTAACATATAGTGACTCATGTTACTCCTGCAAAGTAACATTATTGAATGGCGACCGGGTAGACCTGTCAGAGAGCTTTGCGCGTCAGCAGAAACTGTGGATACACATCGCTCTCTATAACGTCATCCGTTTGTTTGCGCCCTATTATTCCTACTTCAGGTTGTCTTACTTTTATGTGGTACATTCCCACAAATTCTGAATGATTATTTCTGATACGCTCTGTAGAGCGGCTTATACATGATAGGTAATAAATAATAGTCGCTAAGGGACAGAGCTAGAGAATACAAATGGTGATGGAGGGAATTGTGATTCAATTAATTCAATTTTTCCATAGCATATATGTATGTGCGTGCCTAAGCGTTTTCTTTATGAAACATTTTTTTCTTCGCCATATTTCACGTTTTCTTTTTCATTCCTTTGTGCAAACGACCTAATAACGCTGCATAATATTTTTGTCACTTTTTTTTTCTCGGGATAGTAGATAAATGTTACGTTACGTGCATTCCAAGAAATACAGTGTAAGACATTTTAAGCTGATTGGTGCGCATTTCCATATCTGAGCACTTATGCGTCTGACTAATGGACTCCTCGAGGCGAGAAGTGATGAATTCATGTTTCATCCAGTGTTAGGAATCAATGCCAAAAAACATTTGGATTGCCCAGATTTGCGCTCTCACTTATCTACATGTTGCTTCTTTTGTCTTTGTTTGGAAATCCTTCTCACTCAAAGCTTTTCCATATGCAAATTTTCTTACAAAACATTCTTTACAGATTCTGACTATACCTTTATGATGTCATCTATCTTCCTCAGTTTTATTTTGTGATCATCTCTGATCTTATGATCCTCTTGTGATCATTGTGTTTTCTGGAGTTGATGCCTAATTGGAAGTGTAGATTGTGAAGCACTGTTGGTGGTAGTATGGCCGCATTTGAATTACCCAAACAATCAACAAATGGTCGTTTTCGACGACGGATATATGCCTAAATGCTTCACGAGTTAGGACTATGTTTACTTTGGCCAAAAAGCAATGATTAATCAAAATAAGAAATTCTCTTTCAACCACTATACTCACAAAAGTTGCGTCAGTTACACAAGTGCAATTCATAAACAAATGGCCCAAAAGTTATGTTTAACCACCAGATCTATCTAAATTAAAATTGTTCTTCTCAAAGCAAATTGCATGTCCTAACGTTTTGCATAATAACAAAGGAAATTTCGGAATTCCTAATTAAACCTTTATGTACTGAATTATGAATTCATGAAAGTTCTATATTCTAAAGCATTTTTCGTAAATTGTTTAAACTATATTAGAATATTTGCACAATCATTTAATAGCTTTTAGAAGAATTTTAGAATGATTTAAGGATTTAGAAGGATTAATTAAATTTGAATTTATAAGTATTTTGCGCAATATTTATAACCCCACTGAAACCCTTCATTTTAAATATTTTTCTTAATATTTTGTAGAATTAGGAAATGTACAAATATTATGTTCTTAAAATAGAAATATAGAAATATTTCCAATTGAATCCTCCCCACCACCACCACAATGCCAAGAAAGCTCAAAAGATGCAAATTTATAAGATATCATCCTTTAAAAAATATTTTTGTTTTGTGTACCCAAGAATGTTTTTGAAAACAAGATAAAGTAATGTATCTAAAACTCATTTTAAACTGTATTACAACTAATCGATGTATTAAGTGAATTTTATAACGAGTTTTTTTAATGGTATTTATAAGTACCGTCATTAGATAAATGGTTAAAGTTTAAAAAAGTAAAATATAGTAAAGTTTATCAGATAATTCCATTTATGTCATTATGAAAGTATTTGGAAAAATAATGGTAATAACATATTTCTGCAAATAGTTAAAAGTCGTTTTTCAATATTTGAACTTTTCTTAAATGTAACTAATTTTATGTATATTTTTATTGAAAAATAAAATATCAAAGGTAAAAATAGAAGAAAAAAATAAGAAATTTAAAACCAGAAAAATAAAGCTTTTCTATATGAAAATGATTTAAAGATTCATTGATTAACTAAAATTAACATATAATTGCTACTATAAAAATGCATAAATACATATATGATGTTTTATTCTGGCAATATAAATAATTAAATGGACCATTTTAATATTTTTTTAGTGCGAATTACATAATCCATTTAAATAATCTGAATTGTGTTTCTGTTATATTTAAGGTATCTGATTTGCAGAAAAATGTCCAATTTAAGCTTATAAGCATTATTATGATTTAATGATGCATACTTTCCTTCAGATTATAAGCTATATTTTTGTTTGAAATATGTTATGAATTATACATTATTTTAAAAACTTAAATTTTCAAACACATGCATTCATCAAATATATTCTCATGTTAAATTAAATATTATAAATGGTATGGTGATAGCAGTAAATTATAATCTTAAATAATAGATTTTATAAGTAATCATCGCAAATTCTTATTAACTGTGAACGACAAGTTCATTACATCCTGTAATATGTGCTTCTCATATTATCTTCTAATTGCTTGTGGCAATTAAGTCCGGTCATTTTACCGAGATTGATAATATGCAAAGAGAATATTTTATCAGAATTTTATATATAACTAGTTAAAGTACCGGCGTTGCTCAGAATTTTAAGAATGGGTGTTTTGAAAAATCCACGACTGCTTGTTAATTTACGTAATTTTGACTATTTTTTTTTTATTTAACCCGGACGACATCTTACCTACTTACGTAGTAAATATAATCTGTGATCTGAATTGAGACCGAGATTAAAAACTTTTGATGAAAAGTTGATTCCAAGTATTTTCTAATTTAAATATTTTTTTCATGATTGAACAAAATGGCATATACAAAAATACTACTACTACTACTACTACTACTAAAAAAAAAAAAAAAAAAAAAAAAAAAAAAACAGGAATCTTTATTTCAGTTTTTCATAAAAAATCAGTTCTAGGGACCTAAACCTTTTTGAATATTTTAATATACACGCATGCACATACGTATATATATGAAATAGATTTCAAAAGGAAAATTCAGAGAGCCCCAAAATTTAAAAAATATGCCAACATTTCAATAATCGGGTCATCACGTTTCAAAACTTTTTTTTCAAACTCATATGACGTTATATATTCACCTGCTAACATCCATTATATTTCCAATATGACGCAATACTCACTTTTTTTTATTCGTAAAAATATTTTTTTCATTATAATTTTTCACGTGAAAATCTTGCAAAAGAAAACTTATGATTCACTTAAAAAAAAAAAAAAAAAAAAAAAAAAAAAAAAAAAAAAAAAAAATCGACAAACTATTTATTTCATTATCATTTTAGACGTGGAAGTCTTGCAACATAAAAGTACTCGTTGTGGTAAGAATTTTATTGATGACGTTTAATTGTTGGCAACTGCTATAACGAATAATGTTAAAATTTTATAGGAAATTGCTGTTAAATTAATGCATTTTTTAAATTAAAAATTAACTATAAATTATTTCAATTTCGGATTACTTTAAATGCCTCGGCCATGTTTTAATACACGTGTAAGTAATCTTTCACAATTCTGGCTTCCAAACTGAGGATTTGTACAGAATTACAGACAGACAGACAAATTTTAATTTTTATAGAAGTGCTAACGATACCCTTTTTAAATAAATAACAAGCAACGTCATTTTCAAGAATATTATGAAATGTTGGAACTTATTATTTTCCATAGAAAATGTAATTAGAATAAATTAAAATGTTATTTTTTTAGTCCTGTTTCATTTTATTCAAGATGATTCATTACGTTCGTTTAGGTACACATAAATAATGAATCAGGTTAGTTAGAGTAATTAAAATAATATTCCTCTATATTAAAAATTTTGCATTACACAATTATGTATATTGCAGCGAATCCGAAAGTGACCAAAGAAACACAGGACCTTGTTCACGGTGTGACGTCAAGGAAATGACGTCACGACCATGAGATCAGTTGATTAGAGGCCTACCAATGAAAACTTATAGTTAATGCATTACATATATTTAATACGAAACCATAAAGATCATATAGTTATGATTCTGAAAAGAAAAGAAAAATGCTTTAAACTCAACAGGAAATTTTAGATATAGGTTTAATATGAAAGTGTTTTACAGTAACATTCTAAGGAATTATTTAAAAATACACACAAACAAGATTTTATTTTGCACATAATTTATAAATATAAACACAGAAAAGCTGTAAAATGTGCCTTGTTTTTATTTAATTTCATATTTGTAAAACTTCTGGTCCATAATATATTTATTTTACTGGAAAGAAATGAGTACGTTAGCAGCTGTTTGTTGTGTTTGCATATGAATATTTTTGTAAAATACAGTATTGGATGTTTATAAAAAGTAAAAAAAACAAAAAAAATCATCTATTTTCTGTGAAGGATTGTGAAAATCTTTTTTACAGCAACTTAAATGAAATAGGATTTGCATACTGATAAATAAATAAAATATGCATGTAGTTTAAACATACTTTTTAAAAATACAGAATATGATATTTCAGTACAATTAAAATAGTCATCCGAAGTACACTAATTTATTATCTTAAGTTTTAAAATGCAATTTAAAAAAAATGATAAAATGTCAAGATACAATGACGATCTGAATTATACAAAAAACACGAGATAAATTTTACATCGTAGATTGCCCTATATTTTTTTAGGAAGAAAATTAAAAGTAAACATAAGCTACATGCTAAAAAGATGTAAAAAATAAATAATTTAATAGAATACACGATTTGAAACATTTAATTCTTTGACGAAATAAAAAAAAAATCTGTAAACAGCGTATTCGATCTATAAAATAAATTGATTCAAGCAAAAGACATTCAACGAAACAAATTTATTTCTGAAAACATGAAATTATACAGTAGTATATTGTTAGTTTTAAATACCATTATCTACCTTTAGCACAAAGATGGCAGATCAAAAAATAATAAAATATTTAACTAGTAAAAAATTCTCCAAATCCATAACATAATATCTCAAAATGATCACAAATCTCTACAGATTATATATAAAAGCAATATATACCGATTAGCGGCCTAAAACATACTGCAAAAGGGGGATTTTTAAATATGTTATCCACTTTCTTAATGCTTTAGTAAGCTGAGTAATGATGATCTAGTCCGTTTGACGTTATAAAAGTCATGAACCGACGTTGTATGTCGTTGATCACGATCCTAGTGGTGAAATCTGGAGATATGAATTGTATATCGAAAATTAAAAGACAAATAAAAGATTCAAAATATCTATAACAAAATGTAGATATACAGATACATGTAGACAATTAGTTACGAGGGCTGTTAAATAAAGAATGATCACATTTTTTTATATCAACATATCCTCACTTGTCGTCTAAATATTAAATCTGCTTTTGAAAGTAGTTCATATTCAATGTTATACACTTGTGTCACATTTTTTCACACTTCAAAGACATTTTTGAAACCGTTTATTTTTAAATGGGTCCCTCAAAATCGCTTCCCTCGTCCTCACCACTAATTCTAATAATGTAAAATACTTTCCACGGTGGTATTTCTTCACATTTGGGAATTCATCTCATCTTCCTGTAACATCACCTTCAATTTTGAACAAACTTCCACATAAACGTCCAGTTGTTCAGTTATGAGGAGTCTTGGAACTCACAGCACACAAGTACTTCCCATGTTCACTTTTCTTTTATCAACGTATGCAGTTATAACTGCAATATTATAAACAGTTCTCACGTCTAACGATCTTCTCTGACAACAATACCGACGGTATTAATGTTGACTTCTGTTGACAAGATCTCTGGGTCCATTTTCCGTTAATGATGATTTTATTTATCTTTCTTAAGGGAACCAGGTAAGCGAAATTAGAAAAAAAATCTAATTACTCTTAAGGGGACCGGGAAAGCAAAATTCAACCAAAAAATCGATTTTTACTTTTTTATATGATTAAATAGTTTAAACTTTTATCGTTCCAACAATGTGTCACACATGTGTATATATTTAAAAAAAAAGAAGCTTTGGAATTATTCATCTTTTCTAAGAGTACTTCACAGCTTAATGGCCATTTAAATCTTTAATTGACTTTTTCTCAAAACTTAGATTTTTCATGTTTGTGTTTCTTTTTTTTCTATATCTATTAAACATAAGAACTCAATTTTTCTTACTAATGTTATATTGTAGGCTTTAACACAGGGATTTAATGATTTGTTGAGAATTATTTATTTTAGGCAGTGAAATCTTACCAAAAATGGTAATTTAAAAATACCTTTCAATAAATAATTAATAATTAATTTTCAGTTTCACTTAGAAATAAAATGGCCCGTTAAAATACGTAAAGCATGTTACTCAAACTACTCCAAAAATTCTAGACTTCTATATTTCACCATTTCTGAGAAAAAGTTACATGAAGTTCGTGTATGATAACATGTCGGAGATAGAGATTACCCGGACCCCTTAAACATTTCAAACTATCTTCTAACTGTGCTACAGACTCTCCATAAATCTCCTATAGCATTGTAATGCTCTTACATAGACTGACGACTTCTTTAAGGGGACCGAGAAAGCCCTATCTCCACCATGTTAAATTCATCAACTTTATGCACCTTTTTCTCAGAAATGGTGGGAAATAGAGGTCTAGATTTTTTAGAGTATTTAAAATAACATGATTTACGTATTTTAACGGGCCATTTTATTTCTAAGTGATACTGAAAATTAATTATTAATTATTTATTGAAAGGCATTTTTAAATTAGCATTTTTGGTAAGATTTCACTGCCTAAAATAAATAATTCGCAACAAATCATTAAATCCCTGTGTTAAAGTATACAATATATCATAAATATGAAATAAAAATTTGAGTTTTTAAGTTTAATAGATATGGAAAAAAGGAACACAAACATGAAAAATCCAAGTTTTGAGAAAAAGAAAAGGTTTTAAATGGCCATTAAGCTGTGAAGTACTCTTAGAAAGAATGGCTAATTTCAACACGTAGTTTTTTTTTATGTATAAACATGTGTGACACATCGTTGGAAAGATAAAAGTTTAAACTATTTAATGATATAAAAAAAATAAAAAAATATTTTTTAGTTGAATTTTGCTTTCCCGGTTCTGTTAAGAGGAAGAATAATTTGTAGTAGACAAGAACATAATGCTCATTGCGTGTTGTCTCCATCGTTCCCATTAGCCGATGCGGAAAGTACCTGAACTTTCTTTGTTGCCACTGACATACTACTGGAAATAAATGTAATATATATATATATATATATATATATATATATCACGTTATCATTACACGTAAAGCTAATGATGTAACATAAAAGCAAATTCTTGTGCAATATATATGCTAATAAAAATTATGATCATTCTTTATTGAATAGCTCTCCTATTTTCTTCACTTGCACATACTAAATTAATGATGCTCTACAACAATTTAGCTGAACCTAAAGTCGGAAGTCAGACAGTTTCTAAGATGTGATATTTATATTCGAAATTGACCATTAGCTAGATTTTCAATGTACGTCATAGTGTAGAGCATAGTCTCTTCACCGGGCCTAGTTATCCCATTCATCCCTGAACATTCATATCAAACTCTGTTCACGGGTTATCGTAACAGATACGCACAGCCGACACTGTAGTACCAATACCTAACATATTTCTTTAAGAAATATGTATGTATCCTTCATACCCCTTTTAACCCCTTCACGGTCGCTTAATATTTGAAAAAACCATCAAAAGTGTACCTATTTTTTTTATTACAGAAATTGAATAATTATAAGGTTTTTAAATAAAATATGCAATTAGTTTATTTTTAAGCCGAAAAAACAATATTTTATAGCCATATTCATATTTGTATAAAAGCCATCACGCGAGAATTATGTGTCTTAACCTCTTAAGCTCCGCCTCCGATCAATGTAGGTTACTTTTTTTTATTATTCAGATTGTTTGATTCCCACCACCGTAGTTTACGGCAGATAAAATGATGCGAAAATAAAGCCATTTACACTATTAAAAAAAAAAACTGGTGGGAGTCAAACTATCTGAATTAAAAGATAGTAGCCTACATTTATCAGGGGGCGGAGCTTAAGAGGTTAAGACACATAATTCTCGCATGATGGCTTTTATGCAAATATGAATATGGCTATAAAATATTGTTTTTTCGCCTTAAAAATAAACTAATTGCATATTTTATTTAGAAACCTTATAATTATTCAATTTCTGTAATAAAAAAAGTAGGTACACTTTTGATGGTTTTTCAAATATTAAGCGACCGTGAAGGGGCTAATATTCCAGTTATCATCAGAAAGGCTTGATTCATCAGAATCCATATCAAAATGACAAAAATATTACAAATCTACGGCAAATTATAGATCGTACAAATCAAACCAGACTGCCAATATTCAAAGATTTCAAATGGAAATTCCAGTTCAATTTTTCTGGTTTCAGAAGTTTTTTCCAGCAATTAAATCTCCAGCCCGAGAATATGACGGGCACGAGAAATAACGAACGACACCTCAGCCCGAAATATTGACGGGAGCGAGAATTAAGGGGTTAATGACTCATGTAAAATAATTAGAATGCATTAGTATTGATAATATATGTTTTCAATCTTTAGTCCATTGTGTTTTTTCCACTTAAACGTAATTTATACGACTTTGCAAGGTATGTAACATTTGTAATTTAAAGACAGAAACAGACCAAGAAACCTAAAATATTGCCGTTTATGGTCATACTTTTCCTGAAATGCCTTTTAAATGATATTATGTCACCGAACAAAATTTTGTAGTGTATGTGTGGTGTATATCTTCCGTAGTCGAGATACAGAGCCACGCAATACACTCCCAGCTATAGATGAATAGCATCACAAATACTTTTCCGTGTTTAAAAAATCTTACTAAATTTCAATACTGTTAAAAAAAAAAAAAAAAAAAAAAAAAAAAAAAATGTGGAAAACGATTTTTGGAAATTAGCAATTTCTTGTTGTGATTGTTTTTTACGTATTATTATAAATAATGACTGTAATGTATTTTATTTTTCAGAGAGATACGTCTTGTGACGAACATGTAGAATTGGCACGCTGGCAAAAATATAAAGGACTGAATCAGAAATTTGCAGCTTCGAATTTTAATATTTTTTTATAACATGAAAATTGTATGAAATAATTATCTATAAATGTTTTTATCCTTTTCCGAAAGATGATAGCATAAAATGGGTATTTATTTGCTTAAAATGATTGCTTTTAACAGGGTTTATAGATTTTTCGTTTTTCAAGATGGCGAAATGTAAAACGTAATTTTTTTTTTTTTTTTTTTTTTTTTGTTATTTCAACCAATTATCGAAATACATAAGTCATAATCGTAGCTTGTAAACATCTTTGAAATACGTATTTTTTTTTTTTTTTAAATTCTGAAATGTTCAAGCGTATTTTTTATGCTTTTTTCTAACATCTAAAATATAGGGCGCTAGCCACGAATGGATACCCATTTTTATTATCCATTTAGGGAAAAATTATTAATGTAAAGTCCTTATCAGAATGATTATGAAACAAATTGTTTTTAAACCTCAAATACAATTATTCTTAGATTATTATTACTAATTCTTAAAATGTTATCAGAACTCTGCAAAGAAATAGCTATATCTTTAACATTTCATAAATATACTAATTATAGTATATAATATATATCACTTAAAAGCTTATTTTATTTAAATTTAGACAGAACATATAATTATGCATATTATATTATTACAAATATTATGCATATTCCCATATTTAAAACGATTACATTTTATCAAATTAAAAAAAAAAAAAAAAACGTAATTTTTTTTTTAGTATTTTTTTAGTTCCTTTTGCAACATTTTAAAGTGATTTTACCAAGAAATGTGTGAAAACAAAAATTCAGGCACAAATGGGTTAAAAACAACATTAAAGAACATCTGTGTTAAACTTACAATACTGTCTTTGGAATTAAAAAGAATAGAACACAATGTTTGATATTCAGTTAAATAGTGAAATGGAATGATAGAAGGGTAACTCCGGGAGAGTCACCGCATACGGGATAGATGCCGCACCCCTTGTATTTCTTGTAATTATCTTTAGATGGTCGTCAAACGCACAGTATAGGTGAGCAATGAGATTATTTTAACCAGTGTATAGCGTGAATCCCATTTCGATGTTTATTTGTAGAAGTACAATCCTTAATTTGACGTAAGTGCATGATTTCACTGTCCAAACTTTTATACGCGTTATGTTTAAATACTTTTCATACACTAATTACTAAATGCCTTCATGGTTTCGAAGTCAAAACTAAGTATAGCGTTTGTATCGAGTACTGTGTGTATGGTTACGCCATCCCCCTTAGCGATGTCAGGTAACTGTGATGGCCGATGTCTGCGCCATGCAAAATAGGATACATGCCGCACTGCTGTTCCGGTATGCATGCCTCAGTTTCTTTTGTATGGGATGAATATGTGCTATTAACTTTCCCTTTTTTTGCACAGACTTACCATGTTAGGCATGTTATCAAGTTTACTAAAACCAAAGGAGAAGAAGGAGAAAATAAAAAGTAAGAATTGCAAAAAAGATGCAAGTCAAGATGATAATAATGGAAATTGGGCTACGCATAACGCAGACGTTCTTTGCAAGGAATGTTTAGAAAACTACTCTAAAAAAATGGAAGTTTAATTGGCTTCGTTGCATCATGTGTTTAAATGTAGTTACATAAAGACTGTCCTTTTTAGACACTTTTTCTGTAGATTGTAGTAGAAAAAACAGGTCTCTTAACGCATTCGGTACCATATGTGCATATCAGCACCTTCATAAAGAGCTTACAAAATTTATTTCTGGCACCAGTAAAAAAGAACAGTAACATTTGCTTTGTTTAATTAGAGAGACTTCTGACGGTTTTTCGAGGAGCCTGGGGCCACTGCCCCGCATCCCCGACAGTAACAAAATGGAAACCTAACCGGAACTGAATCATGGCAGTACTGGGAAAAAATGCTTAAAAATGGGGGGGGGGGAAACAAACAAGTAATTCCTGAGCTCAAAAATGAAAAGTAAAGAAATAAATTAATGAAAATACTAACAGATTAAAAATTTAAAAAACATAATCTAAATAAAATACTCAATGGATGGTAACTCCCGCGCCTAGCCCACGCTTCATCGCGGGTCCAGGCTACCATGGCTGCACAGATGTTCGCAGACTTTGGCCTTGAAAAAGGCCCTTTGAGACATCGATTCACCACGGATTGGGAGTACCGTCCACAGCTGAGTCTGGGGGAAAAGTGGCGATCCGCTCGGAGAGCGGGTCTATTTAATGGTGCAGGGGAAAAGAGGAGGAGCTTAGCATAGAAGGAAGGAATTTAACTGGCTGGGAGAAGTTGCTATTGGAATCTTTTAGGTTTGTTGAGCAGAGCGTTAAGGGAAAACTTTAAAAATTTACAGAAAAACTAATAATTAAGAGAATTTTAAGGGTTTGAAGATTAAAATTAAAAGATATGCAGAGCATTTAAAATCATACCTAACTTAGGTCTTTTTCTGTTATGGATGTCAAAAATATCGTACACTGGGAGAGTATTTAAAGCACTATTTTCAGAGTTTTCCAAAGAAAGATGAAAGTTAATATTTAAATCTTGAATGTGAGTATTTAATCTGGGATAGTCAATATCTTTATAGAGATGATAATTTCGAATATAATAAGGCACATCATATATTAGTCTGATGGTAGAATTTTGGGATTGTATAAGAAGTTTGATGTGACTATAAGCAGCATAACTCCAAATTTGGCATCCATAAGTTAAAATTGGTCTTAAAAAGGAGTTGTAAAGGAGCAATTTATTATTAATTGACAGATCATTGTTTCGAGCTAATAAGGGGTAAATTAGATTTTTAGCTACTCGAAACTTGTTACGCGCGTAGTGGATGTGTTGTCTGAAAGTGAGATTTTTATGCATTTTCATGATTATTTTTGTAAAGGTAACTTCTTTTAAAAAAGTGGTACCAACCGAATAAAATTTGTGTAAAATCCACCGGTCCCGAAAGCGTTAACAAATAAATTATTTAAACATAATTTTACTTTTCCCCCTTTCTAATACATTGATGTTACGTTGTTGCTTAAATAACAATTAAAATTTAATGTAATATATATATATATATATATATATATGTAAGTCGATAATTTTAATAGTGAAAGTAGGCAACAATTATTAATTTGGATCTACTAATACGTTTCATTGTACTCGTTTAGTTTTATTTTGCTATTAAATCGTTAATTATAGTCGATATATGAATATTTATTTTCTAATATTTTTATTTTTAATTTCATTCTGTTCTTATTACAAGCGCGGCATAATTACCGCATAAGAGCGGCGTCTCAGCCTGAAGGTACGGGTGACGCGCCGCAGTGAAATGTTTTAGATTTTTTTTTTTTTTAATATTAATAATTTGTTTTGAAATTTTTTGTCGTTGTATACGCGTTGTATATTTAACATTAAATAGAACAGCATGGTTTATTTTTTATCTTATGTCCACCGTTAAACTTTATACACAAATACAAAAAAAAATGTGCGGCATAAATTCCGGAATTACCCTACATGAGAAAATTGTCACTTTATTGCGATAATATTATTTGACGGATGTGCGAATTTTGTCAAATGTTCGACAAAATGAACGTTTTATATAAACGAGACATAACATTTCTAAATACGCTTAATTAATACAAAAGAATACAACATCCGTAAAAATGATTTTTTTAGGTTATATTGTACTCCACTAATAACACATGATTTATTTCCCTTATGTTGCATTATACATAATTTATAACAATTCTCTTTTAAGTATGTTTTATAACATTAATATATTCCAGTACGAACAATTTACAAAAAGATATTTCATTCGTATTACACCGATAATTTTCATAGCAATTGTTTGAGGGATAATTGATAAGAAATTTACATTTCAAAAATAAAACTAATTTCTAAAATTCAATATTTGAATAAATGGAGACTGTTTGCTTTGCTTCGTGCAAACAATGATCTTATTTTGACAAAAAAGAGATACTTATGAAAATGACAAAGCTATTTGAACTGTCTGAAAGCTGATAATTTATTTTCAAGAACTATTTTTTTATTATTGTACTTGAATTTGGTCTACAAAAATAAGTATTTTTTATAAATTAAATACTGAACAAATGAATTTATTTTATCTCAGGCTGCTTAATGTTGTTGCTCAGCAATGTCGTTAAAATATCTTCTACTTTATTTTCTTGAATAAATGATTAAAAATGAGTGTTATCGTACGATATTTTTTCTTCTTTATAATATATTTAAAAGGCGAAATGATCATTTACTTTAATATCCATTATGCAA
Source organism: Maratus speciosus (assembly GCA_963932465.1). Taxonomy (NCBI): domain Eukaryota; kingdom Metazoa; phylum Arthropoda; class Arachnida; order Araneae; family Salticidae; genus Maratus; species Maratus speciosus. Next base: position 534,335,547 of record OZ010786.1, on the reverse strand, counting down.
ATTTTGAATTATAAACGTTGATTCTTAAAACTAGAAAATATATTTAAAAGGCATTTTTGGAAAACATGACATTTTTTATAGAGATACCTCTGAGAGTAGTACAATAAATGAAAATATTTTATCATTATAAAAATAATTTTGTATTTATATGTAACATTTGCAACATATACGAGTAAAATGACACGCTTTGAAATTATTTTACATTTCTTGAGAAATAAAGAAAAATTGATATAAAATTAAAATAAGTTTTATAATAAATAGTAAAAAAGCAGCAGAAATCTTTATAATGTAATTCATATTACTTTAATTTAGTTGTTACATAAAATTAGACAATTACAAGTTTTTAGCTTTTAATTTAATTAACATATTTTTTTTTTTTTTTTAATCATCTGCATATTTCCTTTTGTGCAACCATAAGGTTGCTAATTGTTTGAGTATATTTTTATTCAATAAAAAATGAGGCCTATTGAACACCAGAATATATATCGTTTACTATTGTTATAGTATTTTATTTAACACTCCAACGGGCGGGCTATGTCGCGAATTTTGGAACAAAGGTGAGTTTTGCTAAGTTTTTTCAGCTAAATCTCATAGAAATTTAAATTCATATTTTATTACTGACATGTATGATATCTCGCCAAACAAGTATCTAAATTCCGATTTATAGTTGAGTTGAATGACAAATATTTCACTTATGTTTCCATGACTGAATATTGCTGTTCTCTACAAATGAATAGTCACGTGTCCGCTTGTGCTAAAAGTGTAAAATTCTAATGTTACATTTTAAATATAATTTATGTTATTTTTTATATGTAACTCTAAATTTACATCTTAAAAATATATTTAGATCAAATATCATGTCTGAGAACAGTGAAATATATTTTCATGTGCATCACTTGTGAGAAATAAGAATATAAAATCATGTACTTTTCTTATACATAAAAAAAAGTTTTAAACAAGTGGATAAGTCCGATTAGAGACCACACAGAATGTTTCGTTTAATATTCCTTTCAAAAGACTTTATCCTTTTGCAAAATCTGTTAGTTCTACATTTCGAAACCAGGGGCGCACTTTATTCTAAATAAAACTGTATCCGAACGAAATCCCGTAGATATATTAGTCGAGGCGATCTGGCCCATAGCATCCGAGATAGGTAAGTGCCCCCTGGTTCTAAAAATTAGAATTAAACTATGTACAGCTATGGTGCATAATATGAAAGAGTGATCAAAGGAGTGTCGGCAAAATTTATAAAAGTGCATCCCGGATAAAATGGATGGAGGTTAGAAAAATTGCTGAAAATACAGAAGTTAGAGTCCGGACTGGTAAATAATATAAGACTATTTGTTAATTTATGATTTTTCACGTGATCGAAACTGTGCTGCTGTAAGTATGCAAAATTTCACATCTCCAACTTAATTAGGGCCTGAATTAGAAAAATTGTTTAAAATACACAAGTTAAAGCCCAGAGGGGTAAATATAAGACTTTTATTCAAAATTTCATGATTTGTCATTTGGTGTGAGGTGTTTATCTACAAGTATCCAAAATTTAAAGTCTTCAACTTAATTAGGGGGTCAGTTACAAAAAAAGGTAAATATAAGACTTTTTCAAAATTTTATGATTCACCGTTTGATGTGAGGTGTCCTGCTATAAGAATTCATAATTTCAAGTCTCCAACTTAATTAGAGGCTCACTTAGAAAAAGAAAAGCTTAAAATACGCAAGTTAGAACCCGGAGGGCAAAAATAAGACTTTTCTAAAATTTTATGATTTATCGTTTGATGGGAGGTTTTCAGTTAGAAGCATCCAAAATTCCAAGCCTTCAACTTAATTAGGGGCTGTGTTAGAACAAAATATTAAAATACACAAGTTAGAGCCCAGACGGGTAAATATAACACATTTTCAAAATTTTATGATTTGTCGTTTGATGTCATGTATTCAGCTATAAGTATGCAAAATTCCGAGTCTCCAACATATATAATTTCTGATACGGGGCTCTGTGACAGGCAGACAGACGAGCGAGACGAATAGGGTTTCGCCAGATGAACGAAACCCTAAAAATGATATTTTCTTTTTCTCAATAAAATAGAAAACATACCGGTCCGAATTTTTATAAGGATAATCAATGACTGTGCATAAGTAGAATACTGAAGTAGATAACTATAAAGTATATAAGAAGTACATGAACATATTTTATACACAATGAGAAATATGTTTTTTTTCACTATTTCATAATTTAAAACATCTTGATCTTTTAACAATAAAAAAGTAAGATTATACGCTTCAGTGTTTTAACTTTTAGCTTTTCATTGTTAAATCAAAATCATACAGTAGATTGATTAAAATCAAGCGTATATTATTCTTAATTGACAAATACATATTAATCATTATTTTCGATGCTAAATAAAGTATTTCAAAACATTGTGAACCAGTGTATCACATAATTATCAACGAATAACTGTCGTGATGAAAAAGTCATTCAAGTGTTTTTTTACTATTTTTTTTCATTTTTGCAGTTAGTTGGATATTTAGAGTGCTATAAATTAACATAATGAGTTTCAAGAGATGCAACGTTCCAGAGGGCTAATTTTTATTCTATCCATACCACATTTAGTTTCATAATCAATTACATACATTTTCATTAGGATATTTTCTAGAGAAATCTTCTACAAAGAAATTCTATTGTAAATTATTGTACAGTCGTGGAAAAAAAAGTAAACACCCCTTACTAACTCTGCAAAAAAATATCGTAGAGGAAGGTTACTGCTACTACACGATGGGTAATATAATCTACTTTTAAATTATGTATATACAATTTGCTTAAGGGTCCATCTACATATTAAAACAAACCATAACATTGTTTTTTTGATAGCAGTGCACAATTCTGGCAGCATTAATGAACTCTACGCACTTCAATTAGCATAAAAACACATTTTCATGCAATTCGTACGACAAGTTTTCGAGAAACTCATTATTTTAAAACGAGCTTATTTTAGGGGCTGTTTCCAAATTGAAGTCCCATACTCAGTTGTTGACCGGGAGAGCTCCCTTCTTGATCAAGGCATCTTAAGGGCCAATCAAACAGTTATTGAAGACTGCTAAATTACAGATTAGCTTAAGAAATTTCAAAATATCTAGTCTTTTCTATCATAGAAACTTAAACTATCATTTTGCCGCTTTTAAAGTATAATTTGAAAACTACTTGGAAGAAAAATGTTAAATTTTGGATTTTCATAAAGCTGTATTTAATAAATCTAAATCCATCAAGAAAATTTTAGGTTGCAATTCGTAATATTTTCGAATATTAATTTCATAATTCATAATTCATAAAATAAAATCATAAAATTTGCAAATTCAACATATTTAGGTTTGGGTATTTTAGTAATATCACTACACAAAAAATTAGCACATTAGGAGTGTAATTTCAGGAGATATTAATGAAAATATGAAAATGCAATTTACATTAGAACTGTCATCACTAAATTTTGAATGTTTACGATTCAAAAACTTATCATTCAAATGACTTGAAATTTGGTGTCAAGGCATAGTTTGAACCGAAGATTTGAAATATCTTGGTAAAAGTGGGTATTTCCAATTAAAAAAAAAAATTGGATTATTTTTAATATGAAGATACTTCCCAAAGAAATTTTTATATACATCATTTAAAAGTACGCTTTATTTCCAATCGCTCGGTATAAGTGACTTCCTATTACGAAATTTTTTAAGGACTTAGTATATGTTGTTTAATTTTTTTTCCACGACTGTACATTGAACATAAGAACAGTCGCCAGGCCTGAACTGTAATTAAAAGGTTAAAACTTTCACGATATATTTTCTGGAAAGGAACATTTCATAAAGAATTACGAATTAAAATGTTTCTTGAGCATGTTTAATATGTAGGAAAAACCAAATTCTTCAATTCATATAACAGTTTCATTTATTTACATAGATATTTAACAAGAAATGTTTATTTATATATGTACTAACGTCCCAATTTTTGACACAGCGTGATATTTTTTAAATACAGATTATTTTGTTTTAATATTTTCTGTTTAGTATTAATTTATGTTGGGAACAATGTTTTATCTTTTATATATGTCTGAAAGGATAAAGATTAAGCGTTTTTTTTTAATCAAATGAAGTTAAAAATTGAACATTACAAATTCTCAGCTATTGTTCCTTAATTAATTAATCTAAAGTTTATTACAAATGATTAAATTATTACAGATCACTTTATTACAAAAAACATTTTTATGCCTTTAATTGTACTTCTTCTCACGTTTAGCATTTTAAAACTTCAGTTTAAATTCATCCTAATCTGTTCGATAGCAACAACATATAAAAATCACCAAGAAGAGGAATATTTGAAGACTTTTAAATCTACTGCATAAACATTCATCATTGTGTTCTCTGCTAATTGTCTAAATCGCATTGACTTGAAGGCTATAAAAATTATTTGTCTTATAGCTTTTCGTATCTATATTAAATTTAAAAAATGCAACGTTACTAAATATAGTGAAACATAAAAGCACATAGCGTAATTAAAAATGCATTTCCAGCAAACATCGCTACTGTACAGTACTTCGGATACAATATAGTAACTGGAATCTTTTGTGTGTCCCTGTAAATGCCATGCACTTCGTATTATACATGAAATAAGTTATATTAAACTTCAGCGACGTATATCAATTTCATTACGCATGAAATAATATAACATAATTAAAATACGCCCCAAACAATCCCCTCCACCCCTATATCGTTCTGTAACGGAATTATTTTGTGTGGCCCTGTAAATGAATAATAACTATTTTTTGCACCGTATATTCTACAGAATACATATTTTAGCACACTCCGTAAACGCATATAAATTGTATTATGTTTGAAAGCATGTAATATCATTAAAAACCATTTTAAACGATTTTTCCCATAGGCCGTAATGTAACGGAAAACTTTTGACTGTGATTGTAAATGAACTAAACATTCTAGAAACTTTATTTGAAATAGGAATCGTGCTAGACTAGAGGTCACTAACATCCAAAAATTTCAGAACGATCCGAATATATTTACGAAAGTTAGAGCGCGGAAAGTCGGACAGACTAACCGAAGTCATACACACTTTTCAATTTTGTTGGAAAGTGTTAAAAATAAAAAATATGTTTATTTTACTGCTAAAAAATGTACTTTATGAAACTGATACGCAACTAAATGTATATGAAAAAAAGATTTTCAAGATAAACGAATACTTATGTTTTTCGTTTAACAATCTATCCAAATCAGTTAAAATATAGAAAGTTTTAACATTCAATAATTTATGTAAATGATGTAAGTTCCAACACATTGTGTAAATCTTATTACAAAAACGAAAGCAGTATATTTTTTACACCTTTTAATAGAAATACATACAGGAATTAAAAAAATCTCAAAATAATTCAATACATAAACTATAGAATAAATTATATGATAACGTTAATTGAAGCCATAAAATACAGATAATCTCTGAATGCATTCAAATAAAAATTTAACACAATTGCTTTTAAGTTGTTGTAATTTCACCACATTCTTCAACAATTTAAAAATTATAAAGACATGTCTCTAGTCGCAAGAACCAGGGCCTGGATACCAAAGTGGCAAACTTCAGTAAATTTTATTAAAATTTTTCTTCTTATTTATATGTCCTATTCAAGAAAATTTATTCTCAAGTATAAGACGAAATTTTCTATTCATTTTTACCGGTGTCTATTTGTCCCGTTGGTATTATGTCCCCGGCAACACCAGAAAATATCGTCTTAATAATAATTCAAAAATATATGATTTTAGCTATAGAAGATTTTATGGCAAACATGCGGAAGACATTTCATTTAATATTCATATGATAACTTTTGTTTCAATAATTAAATTGTTTCAAGAAATAGTTACTTTTTTATTTTCTTCTAATAATTTCGCATAATTCACAGCTGTTTAAAATAATTTATCTACCTGCCCGTTACTCTGTGATCAAAACATACTGAAGTTTTTAATTAATGCATACAAATACCGTTGACAGCTTCTATCTCTTAGAAAGTGCTCATTTTCCGCATTCTAATTTATAAACCTTTGAAGTTGGAAATAGTCTTGACAAAATTTCAATCACCAAAATAACGTATATTTTTCAAAGGAATACTGAGTAGAATGTGTTTTGTAAGGAATTTCACATAAATTATTTTCATCGTCATTAATACGCTAATGAGTGCTGCTGGAATTTAGTTCAGAATGTTTGCTTTGAATTTTATACTTATGAAATATTTAAATGTTATGTCGGTGTGTAATATAAAAAATAGCATTTTCTTAATTATTTTGTTCAAGCATCGCAAAGGCTTAACCTCTTCAGGCCCCAGGGTTTATTTTCATATATCTTTTTTTTTTTTTTTTTTTTTTTTTTTTTACTTCAGTTATGAATTTATATTCGCAAAGTGATAACTAAGAAAGATTGAAAAGAAAAGAAAAATAATTTATTTATTGTACATAAATTTGATATATCATATATGATACATGTGACTCAATAAGTACATTTTTTGACAATTTTTAGCATATTTTCTTTTGTTTTTCATGGAAAAAATAATGAAAAATATGAAATAATTATGCATTTAATAAATTTTTATATTTAATGGACTCTCCATATAGTATTTTAGGGTATAAGAAAATTATTTACTTTTTGGATTTGTATATTTCCCTCATTTTTACTGCTAGTCATTTTTAAATCCCAATTTTATGGCCGAAAAAATCACTATAAAAAACAAAAAATCCTTTCCGGCCCGGGCTACAGGCGGAAGTAGATTTCGAAATTAAGTATACTAATTTCACAAACAGAGTCCAAATCATGATAAGAGATAAACCCACTTTAACAGTATTATCTGGCCGCTTTTGACGAGTTTTTATTTCATTTTTATATAATAACTGGTTTTATACGAATCATGTTAGGGCAGTATTTAAAAAAAAATACTTTTCCATGCTCATCAACTCGAAATTTTCTGGCATAACTCCAGATTCATTTTTAATAGGAAAAATATGAAACTTATTGACGTGATTTTTGAAGAGATTTATAAGTGACCTGTATTTTTAATTTTTGTTCAATTAATTAAAACTTGATTTATAAACAATTATTTTCTCAGTAAGACAATATTTTTCGTTTCTAACACAATTGCTTCGGAAAATTCCGTTCAAAATGCCCACTTTGACATCATTTTTTGAAATATATTGTGCCTCTATCAAAAATCGATTATTACGGTACATTATATAGTTTCTGAGTAAGCGAATCTACCAATTGGATGCGTTTGAGAGCAAAAATGAATTTAAAAATGAGTCAAGAAAGAAGCAGTTTGGATTTGAATACTCCCTTAATACGATGGTTTTTCCAACACAATCCGCTTCAGGAAATTCGGTTCAAAAGGCCCACTTTGACAGCATGTTTTAAAATATATTCTGCCTCTATCAAAAAATGGACCATTACGGTACATTATATAGTTTCTGAGTATGAAAAGGTACCAATTGGAAGCCTTTGAGAGCAAAAATGAATTGTAAAATGATTCAGAAAATAAGCAGTTTGGATTTAAATAGACCCTTACTAAGATGATTTTTTTCTTCAACCGCCATGTATTTTTAATTTGTTTTTGCTGTAAGAATTGGTCCTATCCAAAACTTGTCTGTATACATGTTGTAGACAATATTAAGAATATATATGATAAATTCATGAGGATTTTATATCTTTTGAATTGACGGAGTTATGGATTTTTTTCTTCTTCAAACGCCCTTTTTGTATTCATTTTTATTTATTTATTTTTTTTTTGCGGTACGAAATGGTCCAATCAAAAACTTGTGAATATAAAAATTGTAGATAATGTTAAGGAGATTCATGATAAAATTAATTGGATTTGATATCTTGAGAATTGACGAAGTTATGAATTTTTTTCTCCCTAAAACCCTATTTTTGCACCTCTTGAACCCATTTTTAACTTTATCAAAAATATGTGATACGTAAAGTTTTGTCCCTATTTTTAGAAGTAATAAAATCTTTAAACTGATTTGATATCTACAAAAATTAAGAAGTTATGGGGCGTTTTCGGTTTTCACAAAACCCCTCACTATTTCCATCTCCTTGGTCCGATTTTGCCCATTAACGAATTTGACCGAGATTGTATGCCCCTTGATTTTATGTATCAGTTTGGAAGAGATTGGTGCAGAATTGTGGAAGTTATCGTGTTCAGAAGAAAGTGATATATATACATTGATAGATACATCCATAGATAGATAGATAGATACATACACACACACACACACACACACACACACACACACATATATATATATATATATATATATATATATATATATATATATATATAAAGTTTTTTACTAAGGGTGGTTTTGGGCACTAAGGGTCATAATCGGTGTAGATCTGAAAAGTTTTTTCAGAAATTCCAACATAGGAACGACGCCAATAGGTAGTATTTCATACGAAATCTACCTAATTGCTATTTTGCTTTAATTTGACAATCTTTTAAGATTCCATTCACGCCATTTTCATATTTTAATCATTATTTATATACAGGAAAAAAATTGTAAAGATGTGTATCCTGTAGGATAATCCAGGACCGAAGAGGATAATATTTATGGAGTTTTTTAATAGAATATATTTTTTCATTTCTTTATTTAATGAAATAAAAGAATGTGATACAAGTTTTTATTCATTGTGAGCTAAAAAGAAATTCTTATCACTTTCGTTTTTCTAAAGAAGAAAATATTGCAATCGAAATTTTTTCGAGTGATTTACATGTTTTATGGTAGAGAGATCCCGAAAGCATGTTTACACAAATTGCCTGTCTGTCAGTTCGTGCATCTTTTCGTATCCCCATCTATCCAGTGTATACATTTCTCCGCTTTGTATCATCAAAAAGTATATGAAGTTGTGCATAGAATTGAACCAATTTTTTCGTATGTTTTGGCTTTGGCCAGTATGTCCTCCTTGAATTTTATGATCTAGGTAGACAAATTAATTTTTATGATTATCTCTGAATTAAAAAAAAAAATGCACGTGGACTGGTAGCTGAATATCTGTATTTTCGTGTTCCATACGAGTTTTGTCGAAAAAATCAGAGGTTTCGATTAATTATGACCGTAAAGTAGCCATTTGCGCAATTTGTTTGAGGGAGTATCAAAAATTGCACTAGCGTCTTCTAAGTTTGAAAGCACGACGTGTTTTATATGAAAGCACAAGTTTGCTGAACATATGTCACAGGTTTATCAAGGTCAGATTTAACCCATTTTTTGTTGAAAAATAAGCGATATTAAACCAGCTGAACCGCTTTTTTCAAAGCGTAATTCTTTTAATTCTCAATGTTACTCGATATTGTTTTAAAATTTCATCTTGATTTTTAACATGTTATTGAGCTTTATTCAGCAATAAACATTTTTAAAATCAAAGCGTATTCCTAAAGTATTGTGAAAATTAAAAAAAAAAAAAAAAACTCCTGCAGATGTCTGCATAACTTTAAGTTTTTATTAATAAACCAGAATCTTGCTAGTATAATTTAAATAACTTTTAATTATCCGATTTAGCCGAAACAGTGAAAATATTTGTTATTTGAATGATAATACAATATTATTATAATATAAGGAACGTAGAAGTTATTTTAGAATACTGTTTCTACAGGGCTTCACAAAAATTTAGATTAAAACTTGCAAGTTAATTTTAAACCAATTTCAACAATCTGATTTAGCTGGAAATTTGTTCAGAATATGTAGTTCTGATGACAATGCAATATTATTACAATTTATGGAACTTTTTTTACAAGAACTCATAAATGATTAGTTCAAATCTTGCAAGACAATTTTAGACCACATTCAATTATCTGATTGAGCTGAAACTTTGCCTACATGTATTTTTCCAATGATGATTCTATTAAACTATAAATTGACGAACGTAGAAACTATGCATTTGTTACAGGGCCACACAAAAGATCGAGGAAAGATTGTTGCTAAAAAACAGAAATTTTAATTAAATTTCAACAAAATTGAAAACAAAGTGCGTAGTAGTTGTATTTCTTTTACAGGGACACATAAAAATTTCGAATACAATTCTGATTATATGCAGAAATTTTATTTCAAATTGAATAACATTTTTATAGGTTATTTATTCATACAATAGCATTTTTCCAACCGAAAATAATTTTGGTAGTATTTATATGTTTTACAGGGTACCACAAAACATTATTATTATTTTTTTTATGATTTTAATTTTTAAAAAAATATTTTTTTTTTCCAGGATGACTATACAAAGTTCTCGTGCAATTCTGAGTAGACAGAAATACAAAAAAGAAATGAATGTTTACTTATATGTGTGCATTAAATTGTTTTTTACTTAATTGTAAAATAATTATGTTTAACGCATTATACAGGGTGCCCACTAAAGGCCTTCCCACGCTCTTAATTGCCGAACGGTTGCATCTGTATTCATAAAAGTGGTTTCTAGGTGTAGTAAAGTGGCTATGCGCTACCAGATGAGACCACTTCCAGCATCACCTGGTACAAAACAGCTGATTTAGTATTCCTATCTTGAAAACGAGATTCATATTCAGAACGAGATCCATTTAGCATTCACGTTCACAAGTTGCCCTCATTCACTTTTATCGCATATTTCGAACCGGTTTCGCGATAGGAACGCTAATGCCTACATTTTGTACCAGGTGGCGCTGTAAGAGGTATCATCTAGTAGCGCATAGTCTCTTTACTATACCTAGACACGACGTTTATGAATGTAGATGCATTCGTTCGGAATTTGAGTGGGTGGAAACGGACATTAGTGGGCCCCCTGTATTTTTATTTTAAGTCATTGTTGTTAAATAACCATATATTTATCATTGCTTGAGTATTTTATTAGTGATGCATTAAAAAACAGCAAAAACTAATTAAACTTCAAGGAAATAATTTTGTCCACCTAAATCTCTATCAATATCTGTATGTATAAACTTTTGATCTTCTGAAAAGCAATTAATGTTTTCATGCGCAACAATATCCCCTTCTAATAATTTAATTTGTGATATTAAGAATGAATGAAAATTATTCTTAGAAATAATTTATAAAAATAATAAATAATCATTCTTTTACTTTTTAAGTGTCACAAAAACATAACTCGACATTCATTTATTTCAAAACTTATATCGGGGCCATTTTTCATTTATTCATTTTTATGCAGTTAATGTTGAAAGTGACTGTTCCGTGATCTTGACTTTAAACCAAATTGTCCGCATAACTTTCATCGTTTAGTTGCATATGTTGATGTAATGTGCTTAAAAAATCAACTTCAGTAAAAGTATCATGTTGAAATCGCAGCTTTTTAGGAATTTGATAAATCTAAAGTGAAATAGTATGAATTTCAAAGCAATCACAATCCGTTATATCTTCTTTGCGATTAAAAAAATCTGTACGCGTGATTTCTCTCTGCGTTATTTAAAAAAAAAAAAAAAAAAAAAAAAAAAAAAAAAAAAAAAAAAAAAAAACCTTTTTGCGTGGTACGGAAAACAACTAAATGTATCTGATCATCAAATGGGAAATATTGTTTACTGAATGTAAGCCTTCATTGTTTATAAGATAGAAATAATTTATACAACATTATAAACAATAATTCTTTTACTTCTTAAATGTCGCAAAAAGATAGGTCAGGATTTATTTATTTTTAATTTTAACCCGGAACAATTTTTAATTTATACACTTTTAAGCGTTTAAGTCGAAAGTGACTGTTACTTGATCGAAGTCTTGAACCGGATATTTCAAGTTTAAATTTCATATGTGTATATAATCGGTTGCAAAAATGAAATTCCGGAAAAGTATAATGTTGAAATTACAGCATTTTAGGAATTTGATAAATCTAATGGAGAAATAGCACGAATTTTAAAACATGTCATTCTGTTTTTTTTTTTTTTTTTTTTTTTTTTTTTTCGATTAAAAAAGTTGCGTGAGATTCGAAGACTAAACGATATATTTATCTCTCTATTCTAAAAAAAAGTAACTACCGCTGTCACCGCCGCCGCCGCCGCCGCCGGTTTTGAATTTTTTGTGACAGGAGGTCTTTCTTCGTTAATATTTTGAAAAATAATGCATACAAAAATATGAAAATCGGTAGTATGATACAGAAATGTTTGATAAACACGCTGAGGCAGACAGTTTTCAAATCGAAAAATTATTTTAAGAGATATTTAATGCTAAAGTTGGACAAAATCGTTCCACTAAAAAAGTTTTATAGGAGCAAAAACGATTCATAGGAATTTAATCATTTTTAGATCATTTTATACGTTTGAAGTTCCCGGTGTGCAGACTGTTTTTCTTTTTTTAATTTGACTAATTTTTTGAGGTTTTATTTCTATTTTAAATTCAAATTTTCAGCATTTCTAGAGATATTTTTTACACATTTTAGAAAGTGATATTAATTTAAACTGTTGCCAACTGTATAAACAGTGGAAACAATAATGTTTGCTTCAAAAAAAATATTTATACTTGTAAATAAATTAAAAATTTATTTACACGTGACTATTATAAACAGAAAAAAACATTTGGAATTAGAATTAAATAAGTATGTACAAAAAGCAGGAACTTATTAAAAATTACGTCATAAAAACTATAATTACACGTGAATTTTAAGAGAGAAAGGTATTTGTAAAATAATAAATTTATTAACATGCGTTAGAAGTCTTAAATAGGAGAAATTATTTCATATTTACGTCACATTACAGTTATTACATAAAATGAATACAAAATAATATTGCAAAAAGGTTTAAATTCAGAAATTGCGCTAGACATTTATTTGATATTTTGAGCGGATACTTTTCAACTATTTTTGTTAGGAAAGCGCAAATAATATTTCACTTCTAACACAAGCATTTTCACGTGAATATTAAAAAGAGAAATAATAGTTTGGTCAAAATTACGTCAGATTAAAAACGATTACTTTAAAAAGTCTTATTTAAAAGAACTTTCTTTTCGCTTTGTTAAAAAATACCGGGAGACAAAGACTCTGATTACTTAATTCCTTTTATATTAGCTTATTTTGAAATGTTGTTACACGTGTCTACGTCAAAGACGAAAACAGCGATTGACATATGTATTTTTGGTACTACTTAGTTATCCCGTCGACCAAAAATCTATCATTCGCCAAACTATAGGATTAAATGCCAATAATGGTTGATCGTAAATGTCACATTAACTTGACTTTAAGCAAGTTACACGTGTCTACGTCATCAAGTTATTTTTATTTCGACGTTTTATTTGTATTTTTATTAATGTTGCACTAATTTATTTGTTCTTTCGTTATATAAAATAAAAATTATGTCAATTTATATAATTGGGGGGTGCTTTGGCGATTTATATAATTTGGCGAAATGGGTCGACGGGTTCATCAAGTAGTACCGCAGCGGATTTGGCCTTAAAATTCCCCATTCAAAGAGAAATGAATAGAAATCCATTTATAGGGAGATCGCCACTGTTTTTTAAATTATAATTCAATCGTCCGAAATCTTTTTAAAGCCGATCAAATTAGCGTACTTTTAGAGTCTGCGGTGTCTGAACGGGGGTTGACGAGCGTAGCTCGTAGGGGGCAGAGCTCCCTAGTTCATCAAATAAAAAGATCGTTTAGAAAAATGTATTTTTTACTCTACGTATTTTAAATAAAAAAAATAAAATAAAAAAAACATTACAGTCTTTAAGTCTTAATTATCTATAAAAATAATAAATTCTTTAACTTTTTAAATGTTGCATAAAATGCAGGTCTATATTCATTTATTTTTAAATTTATCTCGTAAGCATGCATTTAAGATTGTTCATGCCTGTTTCCTGATCTTGGCCTTAAATCGGATATCAAGTATAAGTTTCATCATTTAGAAGCACATGTGGATGTAATGGGTTGCAAAAATCTAGTTCCGGAAAAGTATAATGTTGAAATTACAGCTTTTTAGGAATTTGATATATGTAATGGAGAAATAGCATGGATTTCAAAACGATCACTTGACGTTATAATTTTTTTGGCAATTAAAATAGTAGGGCGGGATTGCATGTTCAAATAATATATCTATTCATCATATAAGAAAGATCGTTTAAAAACATGAAAATCTCACTGAGCGTCTTTGAATTTTAGTAAATTGAAAGGACATTATAGTCTTTAAGGCTGTTTTAAACTCCTGTGTTCAACAAACGCAAAACGTTTTGACACATTTACAAATTCATTTTTTAACGGAAAGATATAAAATTGGAAAGCTGACTGTGGAAGCGATTTGGAACCAAACTGTTTTTTTCCATTTATTTTAACAAAAAATTACCTATTGACTTATAAGCGATTTTGTTCATGTGACAAGCACGTTTTTCACCTTTTCTGAAGTAGTTATTCTTCTTTTGCTCGAAAATTCTGTTCAAAACGCACACTTTTCTGAAAGATCTATCGCGTTTGCAAATAAACGAAAAGAAAAAAAAAAACAGCTCGATTACATAGTTTCTGAACCTGCTAGTTTCATGCATTACCAAACAAAAATAAATTAAAACTTATGTCATAAAGTTGCCCTTTTGGATTTGAGAACAGCCTTAAATCATCACTATCTATAAGATAGAAAAGCAATTTGTTTATGTATAAGAAGTGGAAAGCAGTTTCAGTCGTAACTAAAAAATATAAAATAAAATAAAATGTTCCCACAAAAGCGATGGTTATTAGAAAGAGGACTGGAGAAGTATAATACATAGTTAAGAAAAAATGTATATGAACGAAAATGTATTCAACGTTACTGACATGACTAGCAAAGAGATGAACAGCTATTTTCATTTAAACCGAAATGTGTAGATGGTCGCTATATGGTTTGTGTAGACTCTAGACGAAAATATGAGGGCTCTTGCATCAATTCAAGACATCACAAAGAAGTTTTTAATGATCCCTTCTGGCCGGTGTCTTACACTGTAAAAAAAAAATTGTACTTCTACAGATGCAAATTTAAAAAAATCTATGTGCTTAAATTTTTTTTTATCTGTACACTGTTAAAAAAAAAATGTAAATCTACAAAACGAGTATTTGTAAAGCTACAGGAGACTCTACTAGTATTACAGTAATTTTACTAAATTTTTATCTGTAACCCGGGTTGCAGTTATATGAAAAGTTCTAGGCATCACAGTTTCCAAAAAAATTCTAATTAACCTTACAGATTTTTTGGTTTACAGTGCAAAAGCGTAACTGTTACATAAATGTTTGTTGTTGTTCGTTACATAAAAAGTTCTAGGAATCCCAATTTACTAGAAACATTTTAGTAACTCTGCTGATTTATTTATTTATTTTTTATTTTATTTTATTTATTTATTTATTTATTTTTTTGTAGTGTAAGGAAGGAAAACATATGTTTCAACCGTACAATGTCGCAATTCATACTGCAATGTCTGAATTACTTCTAACAAATGTTATATAGACATTTTGTACAATTCCTTTAAACTATTCATACATATATTACAAGTATTGATTGCACAGTCGAATTCTATTATTCTGTTTTTTTTTTTTGCATAAATCGCAAACCAAGTTACTTTTGGCTGGCAACCACTCGAGTCAGTCACAGTAATGTTAGTTTGTTTGAGAGTATCTTTAGGCAGCGTACCAGGTTAGTTTTTAATTTTCTTATTATGTTGCTTAGTATTAGGGTGTAATGATTCTTTCTTATATCTATTTCAAGTGTTTCTTCTTAATCTTCTAATCTACTAACAGGAAAAGACTTTAAACCACTACATGTGCACGGTAGTTCAGGGCATGTTTTCAGGGAGTTACTGAATTCTTTTGAGAGATCTGTGATGTTCTCAATATTGTAGAAACTTATATATTTGTTTGCTAATTTTATCAGGTGATGTTTGGCATATTTTCGCTGATTGCACGATGAAAAAAATATAAAAAACTTTATTTTTCTCCCTGAAAAAGCTTACTATTCTACGCTGCAAAACGCATAATGCATATATTTTAGGATACAGTATTGTCCCCCACGTTGTATACAATTATACTTTTTTTTTTTTTACTTTTTCAGCAATGGCGAGTAGTACAATGAGGAAAAAGGCAAAAGCGTAATTGTATGTGTTATTTAAGAATATGTAGATTAAAACAGATATCATTTTTCTAAATACATTTTTATCGAAATTAGTATACTTAACTTCAAAATCTACCTCTGCCTGTAGTCCGACCGGCAGGGATTTTACTTATATTTGAAACTGCTTCTTTAAATTGTTATCTCAATTAATATTTGTCTCAGGCATCGTAATCGTAATGCATCATTTTGGAAAGTTAAAAACGGATTTACTAATTTAATCTCACTCTACAGATATAACTATTTTCTTCACTTGCATAAACTTTTTTGTTGTAAATAAAATAAGCCAAATGAAAATTTTAAAATTTGAATATAAATTTAAGTTTTTAATTTCAGCCAATCTTTTATCGTATTGTATTATAATTAAAAAGCTGCTCTTGTAGTAAAGTTTACATTAGCTGTCCTTATGATATTTTTAATTAATTTTATTATTTTAAGAGAAAATAAAAATCTTGTTATGATATTTCTATTTAATATTTTACTTGGATTCCAAGTGCTTCTTCAAAATCTCATCTCACTAAAAAGATATCCCGTAATCTTTATGCATCGTTTTGAAAAGTTAGAAGCTGATTCGAAATTTAATCTCACTCTACTAAAATTGTTTACTTAATTTGCATATTTTTTTTTATGTAAATAAAATAAGCCAAATTAAAATATTTGAAGTTGAATATAAATTTTCAGAAAACATAAAAATACGATATACATATTTAAAAAGAATTTCTCCCTGTATTTATTGCGCGTAACACAAATATTCTACATGAATGATAAAGAAAATATTGCAAATTAAATTCTCTTTCATGTTATGAAACTACTGAAAAATCATAAAATTTTAAGGATAAATGCAAATTAAATAATGATTCTTTTTTTGTTTTATTTTTAGTTGTTTAATACCTTATATGAACAGTATATTTGATCTCATAAAATATCGGACTTACATTACTTTAAAATATGAATTTACGAGAAACATTTTTGAAATAATAAATTCTATAAAATATCGCTAACAGAAAATATTTTCGGATACTTTTTGCTGTTTTGAGAATTCAGATCAGGCTATTTAAATTAAATACTGTGTTTGAAATTTATTTTTTTTACGGAATTTGAAATGCAATATAAACGAAACTTTATGGTTAAATATGTTCTATATATATTTTTTCTTTATGTAATCTGAATAATACAACTGAAGATTCAAAATAGTCCATATATTACAACTAAGGAAAGCACACGTTCCTTAAATATTAAAAAAGAAAATGCGCTGTTGACAAAAAAATTATAAAATTACTAAATTTCATACTCTTCGTTCTTCATCAGATATTTATCTAACATTTTCCCTTTAACTTGTATGATGTTTCTAATAACATCATTATCCATATCAAGTATGGTTTTTTTTATCTTTTGATATAATTTAATTGCAGGCGTCTTCAACATATGTCGGAAAAAAAAATTGTTAAAAATTTCTTTCTTCTGTTAAAATTTATGATACAGCAATAGTCTCTTCCCAATGGTACCACCTATGAATTTTTCTGAACAGTTAGCATCCATCATCTTCTTCGTCCAGTTAAAAGGTACCTCGAGTAAATTGTTTTCGAAAGGCTTGTGATTGCACAAAGTAAGAATTCTGTTATGTGGTTTCCTTTTATAGATACAGAATTTATGAATGAAACTAAAATTCTTTAAATGTAGACCTACATTCAATAATCATGCAAATGGGTTAAAAATAATCAATTACAATTTAATTACATAATGAGTTAAAAGTATATACTATCAATATTAAACTGTTGCTTTAAATCTAAGAACAGCTTATCACCTTTGTTACTGGGAAGTGACGTCATAAAATTACATTTCAGTTCATAATTCTGAAAAAAGTAACTGATTGCTTAAACATTAAGCCATTTATTTACTGCCTTTTCATTCTGCTTCTACCTGTTTAGGGTCATATGTTAGATTATGTAAAATTAAAATTAAAATTATACATACATATAACAAAAACCTAAATAGTAGACCTGATAGACATTAAACTTACCAATTTCAAAAATATAAATATATAAATTCTTTAAGGTTTTTTTTTTTTTTTAAATAATTAGTAACTATTTTACAGAAATATTAGCATATATATAACATTACTTTTTACAAAATATTTTAATACTGATAATTTAACACAGACTGTTTTCACATGGGAAAACATTCTTCGAAATAAAATCATAATAATTCAAAATAACCGAAACAACAAAATTTAAAAGAATTTTGGTTAACAATAATTGAAGGTCTCTTTCGTACATTTCCTAAAGTATATTACATAATATATATGTTTGGTGTAAGATATTATTATATCTTTCCTCTCGAGCGAAATCAACACATTGTGTTATATCCATTCAAATGTAAGAGTTAATGATTTTTCATACAGATAGTTGTATTTTATGTACTCAACATTCGGGAAAATAAACATTATTGTACTCAAGTGAAACGTTCTATTTTTTTAAAAGTATATTTCTATATACTAAAGAACAATATAAAAAGACACATTTTTTTTTTTTTTTTACTGTTCTTAAGGAAATTATTGTATGAATAAAAAATGGTAAAATTATATTGTAGTGCTATGAAGTAAATATATCTATTGTTGTTTGCATCATATCAAGAACATAATATTTGAATATTTGAGATTTGATTCTACAAATATATTAATTGTTTTCATGGCCTTTAATGTATTTTTTTTTCAATTTTACAATTCGAAATTTGGACCGTTTCTAAAGTGAACATATATTACGACATATATGTCGGCAGTTCTCTATAAACAAATATGTTTCTACATACACATATGTAAGTGATTTAAAAATGCAAGTAAAAAATTATAGAGCACATGTGAGATAATTAAAATTAGCCCTAAAATTCCATGAAAGATAATTGGAATTCCAGATATAAATAAGTTATAAGAAAGAAAAATATATGTGTTATCAATAAATAATGAAACAATTTTCAAATGTTCTGAATATTCTCAAAAATTTCTACAGTTTAATAAGGCGAACTGTAACGTCTAAATAAACAGGACGAGGGATTACAACGGATGACTACCCGGGAGCTCAGCTTTTGCTTTAGAGTATAAGTGCAATCTTCGTAGAACGTACAAATGCACTGCTTACTTTAACGCACACCAAAAATACGGTCAATCGCACATACTTGTATTTGCAGATAAATTAACAGTTAATAATTTATAAAGCACTTATGCAACCAAATTACAATTTTGAATAAAAAGTAATTAGGACAATGCTGAATACTGATGTACATACAATGCTTAAACGACAACATTAAGTTTTCAACACATAATCAAAACCAAATATTAATTATCAGTGATACTGTTGTTATCTTCCATAATTTTCAAACATTGCACTTCGAGTTACGGTTATCAAACGCATAACATATTTGAGAACACAAATTCAACAATTATAATATCTTCTCGGGAAGATATTCAAATTCTTCAATGAAGCCCAATTATGATCTATAAATTTGTAAATATATTATATGCAGCAATTTAGTCGAGTTAGGAAGTGCATATTTGAAATTTCACTTTTGACAATTTCTCTCAGTATGCGTAAATGTACTTGAAATATTTTGTGCACCCCTGTTTTTGTTCTAAATAATAGATGGACGTCAGATAATATGTTTTCTACATTCAAAGTGTACGCGGCAATCTGTGATCAAGTTTTGGAAAAATTAAGACTGGCCATCTATCTTAGAGATACCCTACATGCATATATATATATATATATATATATATATATATTAATTTTTTAATTATATTTCAAAAACTACTTATCGCAAAACCTTAAATTATGTGAAGATATGAATTTATAGATGATCATACATTTCGCTCTTGACGTCTGACTTAATATTTAGGTGGAAAGTATAATTGATAAATTAATGTAAAAAGTAATTAAATATTCCAAAATGAAAGAGAGGAATTAAATGTAAGAAAGGTATTGGTAAAAAATAAAGAAACACCATAAAGTTCAAATTATACATACACGTAAGAGAAACATAAATAGAGATGAAAGAAATTGTTAATAATAGATATTAAACGTACCAATTTCTATAACAGAAATATGAATTCTTTAAAGAAATTTTTTTAATTAAGGAACTGTTTTACAGAGATATTAGCATACATGTAACATTACTTTTTACAAAATATGTTATTACTGATAATTTATCACAAAGTATTTCCACATGGGAAAGCAAAATTCTTCGAAATAAAATACTAATAATTCCAAATAACCGAAACAAAAAATACAAAGAATTTCGGTTAACAATAACTGAAGGTGTCTTTCGTACTTTCCCTAATCTATATTACGCATGATATATGTCTGGAGTACCATATTATATATTTCCCCCTCGAGAGATATCAACATGTTATGCTATAACCATTCAATTAAGAGTTAATGTTTATTCATACATTTGTTTTTATTTTATGTACTCAACATTTGGGAAAATAAATATTATTGCTCTCAAGTGAAACATTCTATTTTGTAAAAAGTATTTTCTATATACTAAAGAAGAATATAAAAAGCCCGCATGTTTTTTACAATTATACGGGAATTCTTGTATGAATAAAAAATGGGAAAATTATATTGTAGTACTATGAAGTGAATATGTTTTTTGTTGTTTCCATGATATCAAGAACATAAAATTTGAAGATTTGATTCTACATTTATATTAAATTTTTTCATGGCTTTTTTTTATTTTTCCTGAATTTTGCAATTTAAAATATGCTTCCGTTTTTAAATTAAACATATTTTACCACATACATATCTGCAGTTCTCTATAATATAAAAATGTGTCTACATACAAATATGTAAGTGATATATAAATGCATGTACACAATTAACGTTTAACTAAAGTGGCTAAAATTTGTTTTATATCTGATGTGATGCGGTCTCACAGACCGCTCGAAAAGAAATTAATAAAAAAAATAACTTAAATGATTTAATTTACTTCAATTTTGTCCCGACAAGATCGTTGTACTTAAGAGCATGTGAATTAAATAGCATGAATAAAATATTTTATTCATTTTATTTAACTTCAGTACAAAAAAATATATATTTTTCAAAATAAACGGTCGATTGTTAATTTTCGTAATTAAATATAAAAATTAATCATGTACAAAAATTTGTACAAATTATCGCTGCAAAAAAGTATGAAAATTCAAATGCAGTGTTTATTTTACAAAAATATTGTTTACCCTACGAATATGCAAAAGTCATACTGCATCATTACTGCAGTCAATATATATTTCTCGTGTACAATCAATATATACTAGCTTTTTTAATGAAAGGCATTTATAATATGTTTTTCTCTAAACTGTTCTTTCCGTAATAAAAAATTATGTTGAACTCCATCAATATTTATATTTTCACCATCGGAAGCTTCACAATTCGTATAGTGATTTCTTTCGTAGTTAAAATATGCGTCGACAGAACTTCCAATATCGGAATATTCTTGGTCTGTCCAGATGTTCATAATATCTTCTATTTCCTTCTGGCTGAGGAGTGTAGAACTTTTTCGAGCCCTACAATTTCAGGAAATATAACTGGAATTTCAAATATAAATAAATAATCCTAAAGAAAAATATATGTATTATCAATAAATTATAAAACACTTTTCAAATTTTCTGAATATTTTAACAAATTTCGACAGTTTAATAAGATGAACTGTAATGTGTAAATAAACAGGGGACAAGGGATTACCAATCCGGTAAATAAGCTTTTGCTTTAGAGTATAAGTGCAATCCTCGTGGAGGGTACAAACGTACTGCTTACTTTAACACATACTAACAATACAAGCAAACGTACATTATTAGTATTTTCAGTATCAAATAACAGTTAATATTTTATAAAGTACTTATGCAACCAGATTAAAATTTTGAATGAAGGATGTTTAAGACAATACTGAATACTAATTTTCGTACAATGATTAAAGGACAACAATAAGTTTTTTAACTTATAATCAAAGCAAATATAAATTACCAGTAATACTGTTCTTAACGTCCATAATTTTCAAACACTGCACTTCGACTCACGATTATGAAACACATGACACATTTATGAAAACACATTCAGCAATTACAATCTATCGACTGGAAAATATCCAGATTGTTGAATGCAGCCCTGTTATGATCTTTAAATTTGTAATTTTTATTATATGCAGCAATTTAGTTCAGTTAGGAAATGCCCATCGCATGTGAATTTTCCACCTTGACAATTTCTCTCAGTATGCGTAAATGTGCTCGAAATGTTTTGTGCAGCCCTGTACATGTTCTAAATAATAGATCGACAGCAAATAATATGCATAAAAATAACATACATTTTACAACACATATTACAGTGAACCCGAGAGTAGTCGCGTCTTTTTTTAGTACGTTAATAGTCGCTTTCAGTCCATTTGCGCCGTTACCAGTAGGCCGAAAACTTAGGGGAAACTTGCAAGTATTACTAGTGGATCGTAAACTGAGAATGTAAAGTGGAAATATTGACTGAACTTTATATGATTACGGCAATTATTTATCTTACATCATTTTATAGCAAATATTTATTTAATTTTAGTATATATTCATTTGTCATCTACACAAATGTTTTTATTAACTCTTTCTTCGTTTTCAATAATATATTTCAACGTAAATAATAAATGATTTGATTGAATTTCGGATGTTACTATGAATCAATAACTGATAGGTAAAAAATTCAAATATAAATCTGAATTCGCAAAAGGGGTACTTTTTTTTTCTAAATGACAGAATCCCAGTTAGGTTGGTTTTTATGATACTCCGACACTAGGACCCAATTGAAGTTGAAAATATTACATCATTTATTTAAGTAAATTAAATAAATTGTTGTATATTTCCAGACATGTTATTAAGAACTATTATCGATATTCAATTCAAATATTTCTTCCTCAGAATACTTATATATATCATCATCATCATCATCATCATCATTAACAACCCTTTTCAATCCACTGCTGTATGTAGGTCTCCCCCAGATTTTTCCAATATTTCCTGTCTAGTGCTTTAGTCATCCGATTTACAACCGCTACTTTTCTGATTTCATCACTCCATTTTACTTGAGGTCGTCTTCTTGTCCGTTTTACATCTCTGGTATCCCACTGTAAGGTGTTTGTACTCCATCTATTGTCAAGAAAATTATATATATATATATATATATATATATATATATATATATATAGGGCGGTGAGGGTCCGAGATTTTGTTATTGAATCCAATTTTTGAAAGGAAAATGTACGATGTGTGTTTTTTCTTCTTATTTCGCAGTGGGAGCAGCGCCCTTGGATAAAAACTCTGGATACGAACTTCGTTTATATAAATTATTTAAATTACATATTTGATTTAAATACATTTGAGATTGTACATTTAAATCCTAAGATGAATAAATTATTTCAATAAATAGAATCACTGAAATGTTTATTTTCATGTATTTCGCATTTAATAAAAAATATATCCACATTTCAATTCATTAAAAAAAAAAATTAACAGTCCATATCGAAATAATAAGAACAGGGAGATAGCAAATTTCTCTAGCATTATAAACATGCAGCAATCGATTAACTAAAGGAATTTTCGCAAGTTGATTTTACATTTTTATAAAGGTAAATTAGTTTGAGGAATAAAACCCGCTTAAATTATTTTAGACGATGTTCCTGCACTAACCACCAACTGAAGATAAAGGGACCTATTTTACAGCAACTATTTAATTAAAATAAATATTCAATTATACATTTCAAAATAAGCTATTAATGTTGCAATTTATTGTTTTATTATACCATTCATTGAAATAATAAAAACAATAAGTTAAAAATATGCAGCAATAATTTAATTTGAATACATTTTCTCTCTTTGACTGGAAAATATTATTCTGAAAAATAATTTGAACAACTGATGAAGGACGACAAAGTTAAGTTTGTTAGGTACCGTTACCAAGCATCTACTGGATTTCAATAATAAAAAGTCCTTCCGGTCAGTGCTGGGAGGAAGATGTAGTTTCATATTCCTTATTTTTTAAAACCCAGCTTATATGATTCAAACACAGGAAGCTCAAATTAGTGGAACCCGATTATAGAAGATTCGATATTAATTTTTGTCAATACTGAATATGAATGAGAATTTCGCGAAATTAGTCAACTTTATCCAAGCTGGTTTTATTTAAAGTGATTTATATTTGGTCTTCAAATTCGGCGGTATCTTGAAGTGCCCGTCATTTTAAAACAACATAATGGGTGAAGCTAATCAATGAACTTTATCACTTTGTCTAGACCTCTAGACCTTAGTAATTCCTGTGAACATGCAGACTCACATCGGAATCTGTCTATAAATACGAGTGCTGTCGCAGGCAAAAAAATCGGATTTTTAAAAGTGTCACCCACATTAGAAATTCAAACTGCTATATCTTAGCCATTCTTTAAGACAAAACCAAGAATTCTTCAGAATCCTTGTATAAAGGTCATACACTGAAGAAAGAAACCATTTACAATATCTAATTTTTCGTACATCGTTTTTAAATTATAATTAAAAAAACAAAGTAATGTCCGCCATTTTGAAACATGATGGCGGATGAAGCTGGCCAACGAACTTGGTCGAGATATTTCTATATACTATGCACAGGCCATCTCACATCCAAATCGGTTAAGCAATACGCGTTTTATCGCGTGACCAAATATTGGATCGTTTCAAAATATCAGCCATGCTAGAAATTCAAAGGACTATAACTCAGCCATTTTTTAAGATATAGACGAAACAAAAGGCGCTCCGAAATCTTTGTATAAACGTGAAACACATAAGAAAGAAATCTTTTTCAATTTTAAATTTTTTGGTGCCACATTTCAAATTTTAATTTTTTTTTTAAATTTAAATACCCGCCATTTTGAAACAAGATGGCGGATGAAGCTGGCTAACGAACTCGGTCGAGACATTGATACGTATTATGTATACACCAAGGTACATCCAAATCAATTCATAAATATGCCTGTTATCGCGTGACAAATATCAGGTCGTTTCAAAATGTAAACCAAGCTACAAATTCAAAGTGCTATAACTCAGCCATTGTTTAAGATATAGGCGAATTTTTTGTACCTCATTTTATATTAAAAATTTTTTAAATGGCTGCCATTTTGAAACAAGATGGCGGATGAAGTCAGCAAACGAACTCGTTCGAGCCATTAGCATGCACTATGCACATGCCTTGTCACATCCAAATCGGCTAATAAATACGCGTGTTATCGCGTGACAAAATCAGATTGTTTCAAAATGTCAGCCACACTAGAAATTCAAAGTGTTATAACTCAGCCATTGTTTAAGATATATACGAAACAAAAGATACTCCAGAATTTCTGTATGAAGTTCAAACACATAAGAAAAAAATCATTTTCAATTTCTAATTTTTTGTATCTCATTTTAAATTTAAAATTTTTTTAAATGGCCGCCATTTTGAAACAAAATGGCGGATGAAGTTAGAAAACGAACTCGGTCGAGCCATTAGCATGTATTATGCACATTCCTTGTCACATCCAAATCGGTTAATAAATAAGCGTGTTAACGCTTGACAAAAATCAGATCTTTTCAAAATGTCAGCCACACTAGAAATACAACACTGAAAAAAACGGGTTCTCAAAATTGAGTAAAAAGTACTCAATTTTAAATACGTCAATACGTCACATACTCAGAATGATTGTACTCAAAATTGAGAAACACATGTACTCATTTTTGATCCCATGGTTGTGTTCAAATATCAATCGGTATGTAGTGCCCCGCCCCCCCCCCCCCCAAAAAAAAAAAAATTATTAAAATTAAAGTAAAATGTACTAACATTTATTTCCCGTTCAAAGCTATTAACAAGAAACGTTTAATTGATTATTTATTAAGAAAAATAGCAAAATTATTAACAAAATACCCAAATCGAATATTTTTATGACAAGAGCATTATTTCCAAGCACTTTTAAAGTATTTTAAAATACTGTGCATAATTTAACATTTACACTAATAAACATCATTTAATCCGCCATAAATGAAATAAACTATTACAGGGTACAAAATTATCGTTTTGTTTCAGTTTGATACCATGTGATGTTTCTAAATTGAGAAAGCATACGTTCATTTTTTATCCAAAAAATTCTCAATTCGATATGGGTACATCGATTTACTCATTTTTGAGTACTTCATTTTTTTCAGTGAAAGTGTTATACACTATGACGCAAAAGTTTAGACAATGACGTCATTCAGCTTTAAAATGTACAATTATGACGTCAGAATTACAAAAACCTGTAAATATATTCAAAAACTGATTTAAAATGCTATGTACAAAAGACAGTCGTTTTATTTGCTATAATACTAATTTTTTTCATAAAAATTCAAATGTGCTTGTCGCAAAAGTTTAGACACTATTCTAAATTTCTTTGAATATTCGCTGGTATATGCAAATTTAGAATCGATGATGTCACAAATTTGGAGTACTTAAGTTCTGCAAACGATTGCGCTTCATAGTCGACATGCCGAGAGCTAAGGAAATTCAAGTGAATGAGGTTTCAAGGATTTGGCAGTTGAAAGGTGAAGGGAAGAGCGTTTCTGAAATTTCTGCTATTATTAATAGGTCAAAAAAATCTATTTATCGAGTTTTATCGAGTGGTTCCGAATATAAAGCAAAATGTCGGTCTGGGAGGCCACGTGTGACAAATGTACGAGAGGATCGCCTGATACAAAGACTAGCGAGTACTCAACAAATGAGCGTACGTGGAGTTCAAAGCTCATCGGGACCCTCTGTATCAAAGGATACGATTCGTAGACGAATTTTGGAAAAAGGAACAATCGTTTATAGCAAAATGCAGAAGAAACCAGCTCTGAAACCACATCATAAGTTACAAAGACTTATGTGGACTCGAAAGCATATGTCATATGGAGAGAAATGGCAGTCAGTCATATTTAGCGGTGAAAAAAAGTGGAATCTGGATGGTCCAGATGGTTGTTTATCGTATTGGCATGACTTGCGGAAGGAACCTCGACGTTTTTTTAGTCGCAGACAAGGAGGGGGCTCGGTGATGGTTTGGGCAGCCTTTTGCTATAATGGACAAGTATCTCTGACCTTCACCAGTGGTCGTCAAACTTCACAGCATTATACACAGGCATTAGAAGAAAACCTACTGCCATTTGCTGAGCTTCTAGGGGGTCCTCAGTGGGAAATTCAGCAAGACAATGCTTCAATTCACACTGCAAAACATTCAAAATCTTGGTTTAATTCCCATAATATAAGAGTTCTCGAACTGGCCAGCATGTAGCCTAGATCTTAACGCTATAGAAAACCTTTGGAGCATCATGTGTCGCAAAGTTTATAGCAACGCTAGACAATACTCTTCTGAAAAGGAACTTAAGACATCTATTGAGAATGCATGGTACGATATCGATCCACAAACTATGCAAGATTTAGTTTCTTCCATGCAATCTCGTGTATATGACGTAATACATAAGCATGGATGCGCAACCAGGTTTTAAAAATTGTTTATTTCGATTTTATTTAATTTGTGTCTAAACTTTTGAGACAGCAGTTTATTTTTGTTACCATTTAATTTATTGCAATATTCACAATTCCACTTTTCTTTGTTATAAATATTGTTTATATGTACAGCACATTAATTTCAAGCAGTGATTTGAAAATTGAATAAATATTTTTCAAAGTATGTAAGAATTTCTTCATTGTCTAAACTTTTGCGTCATAGTGTAACTCAGCCATTGTTTAAGATATAGACGAAACAAAAATAGCTCCGGAATCTTTGTATAAAAGCCAAACACATGTAAAATAATATTTTTCAATTACTAAGTTTTTGTACTTAATTATAAATCTGAAAAATTAAAAAAAAAAAAAAAAAATCAATGTCCACCGTTTTGAAATAAGATGGCGGATGAATTTCGCCAACGAACTCGAACGAGACATTGGTATGTACTATGTACAAGCCAAGTTAAATTCAAATCGGTTCATAAATACGCGTGTCATCGCATAACAAAAATTAGATCGTTTCAAACTATCAACCTAGAAATTCAAAGTGTTATAACTCAGCCATTTTTTTAAGATATAGAAGAAACAAAAAAAATGTTCTAGAATCTTTGTACCAAGTTCAAAAACATAAGAAAAAAAATATTTTTCAATTTGTAATTTTTTTGTACCTCAGTTTAAATTAAAATATTTTTTTTTAAATAGTCGCCATTTTGAAACAAAATGACGGATGAAGCTGGTCAACAATCTCGGTCGAGACATTAGTATGTACTATGTACAAGCCAAGTTACATCCAAATTGGGTCATAAATACGAGAGTTACAGTGTGACAAAAATCATATATATATGGTTCAGCCATCTATGTAAAAAAGTAAACTTTCACAGATATACCAGGCCACCCCTCAATTGTTTTAGACTTGTATACAGTAATATTCTGGCAGAATTTTAACTTCATATTTCAACTGTAAAAGAGTGCTCAACTCCTACTGACTTCATACGTTAATGTATTCCATTGTAATTTTTCTACATATTATTGTTATTTTTTTTTTTTAAATAAAGACCTCCAAAATTATTATAAAAAAAAAGAGTAAAACAGTATAGATGTAAAAAATAGAAATGTAATCATATTTCGTCTTTAATAATGCAATATAGTGTCTAAAACTAGTCCTTTCGTTGTTTCTGATGGAATTGCACTTTTTATTTATTTCTACAACCTGCAGCAAGAATTTCTTTTCATTTCATCGTTTGTTATGATTTTATTAAAATTTCCAATAAGCTTAACCCCTCGTTCTTGACTGTCATTCTCTACTTGTAAATTTTGAAGCCGTTCCTTTCCTTTGGGATAGTCATTATTGACATACTATTTTTCGTGAGCAAGGCTTAACAATGATTTCCTTATGTATGAGGTATGAGTTCTGCTGTGCTCTTTGTCTCAAAGTTTGAAGTGGCACACCATCTCCTTTAAAAATCTTAAGTTCTTACCTTACATAACGCTTCTTAAGTTCTTCCATATCTGTAAATCATTGTACAATAATTTATTTTTCTTACATTGAAATTCTTTCAGAAAAGAGAGGAATACTTATTAAGTCATCAAAGCACTCAGACATGTGATGGTCCATCACTTTTATAGCAGAAAGCCAGTCTCCTAGTCTGTTGATAGATAATTTTCAAGATCATTAACTGCGTTGGAATAATTCATCATCTGAAGGCTCAGAGTTTTTCGTTTCACTATTTAGACAAATATTGGATGAACAGATGGTAGCTGAAGATTAAGAGGCTCTAATGCTTCATACTTCTTTCAATCTCTGAAGAGAACATTCATGCGTTTTTTGGTAACTATCTTTTACACGCATAAAAATCTTACAATTGGTTCGTTAATCCTGAAGAAAATTAGAATCTTCTTTATTTTTTATTATTTTCATAACACCTTCATAACCAATATCAAACAAATAGTCCATGAAATCTCTGTAACATATTGTACCTGTAACAATTTTTATTCTTTCAACTGATAATGAAAGCGATGAAGGATTTGTCTTGTCACAGTTGTTTCAATCTACTCAATTAATCTATTGCTCTTAAACCAATCAGAAAAATTCCATTAATAAGGCAAGTTGAAACCGGAGACATTGCAAATTTTTAGCTTTGAAATTTCTTTAAAATGAATTGAACGGCTTTTTTTTCATAAAATTAACGTTGTTTATTAATGCACAAATTTTGTGATTATTTTATATCATATTAGAGTTAGTGTTTTTAGTATTAACTGAGTGTTAGCATCTTATAACTGTATTTTAGTATTTAATATAAGTAATGTAACCCTAAATATAATTCTAATAATTTAAAATAAAAATTATCATGAAAAATTAAATGTTTCAGTGAGAAATTGTTTCAATTGCTTCTAAAAGGAGTTGGTAGAATTCTCGTTTCGGATTGACTATAACTGCATCATGTAAATAATTCTCAGAAAAGTTACTACATAAAATAAAATATTTCAGAAATATTTAAATACAAATATATATAATATAAAAAACTAAATTTCGGCTAAAAACTTTGGGGGAAATTTAAATATTTCTGAAGTATAAAAAATTGTTGCATTTACTGTGCTTATGCAAATGTTAAATTGTGGGGTCATTGAGCACGCTCTTAGAATTTCAGTAAGAAACTAAAAATTTACCAGTATTATACTACTGACGAGTCTAAAAAAATTAGGGGGTGAACCGGGCTTCAGCTCAAAAAAAGTTTTTTTGAACCACCCTAATATATATATCAGGGTGGTAAATTGTATATATATATATATAAGCATTTGAACGAAGAGTCGTTTCGGGATCTGGGTGTCATGACCAACGAAAATATACCAAAATGTTTCGGAATCGCTTTCCTCCGAATGGCTGCAATAGGTAGCTTTTTTTAATGAAAGCTACCTAAAATAATAAAAAAAAAACATTTACTGCGGCATTGTTAAAAAAATTATTTATTTGACTTTCAGTATGAAATTTTCAAAATAGATAAATTTTAGAAAAATACTTATTTTTTTATTATTATTATGGTATAAACATTGACTATATTATCCAAAAAAATTATTTGCGTAATTTCTAATCTACATTATAAAATTCGCATTATTTTGCTTATTATACAAATAAATTGTATGTATGTTCTTCGCAGATATACATAACACATTTTTGAGAAAATTATTTTATTTTTCGATTTTGTTTTGTTGTACAAAAACGATACTTTTCAGATTTTGGAGATACGACAATATTTTTACTGATTACCACAAAATACTCTTCTCTCATTTTTAATGGTTTGGAAGTCATAATTTCTGTTTTCTTTCATTTACATGTTCCGATAATAAAGTGAAAACAAGTTCTTTCAAATAATAATCAGGAATTTTCCTTTTTTCCATATTTTAAAAATATATATATCAATTTGAAAATTTATTCTCGCAATATTTAACAATGAAAAAAAATGGAAGTGGGCATCTATCAGTTTTTCGTGCGAACTGACTTTATAACTAATATAATACTCGTATAAATTATCAAAAAGTTGTAAAGCTTCCTGAACAGTTAAACAATTTTAAGTGACATTCTAAAAGCAAAAAAAAAAAAAAAAGTACTCTATAAACGAATAAAATAGCAGGGAGAACAAACAAGCAGACGACTAGGCAAACCGGATTCATAAATACTTTTCAATTATTCTGGAAAGTGGTAATATCACGTAAAGCTTATATGCTATAATTATTCAAAAGATAACTGATAACCATGGAGTAAAAAGATGCATCCAAGTAAACAGTTCTTCTGATTTATTTTTTTTTTTTTTTATTCGTCTTAGAAAATACCTGAAAAATTGGCATTTATCCGTTTAGAAAGGCAACAGCAAACATTTGTGACGTAACAAACAATTTATTTAATCTGTGCTCTTATTTTTTGGCACATAGTTGAATGCCAGATACTGTACATATATCATCTATAAAGGAAAAAGATATTACCTGGTGAGTAATCCATTGAAGTTTGTTTACAAAATTGCTTCCTGCTTTGAATACATATGAAATGATGACAAAAAATTGTATAGGGGAGAGTAGTCATATTTGGACCACCGCTTTAATTGGACCGTTGCCATTCTGCCGTTAATTACAGGAAGAGACTACCTCTACTGCTGAACTCCTACTCATCAGAATGACGCCACTCATGATTAGAAGAAGCAGACGCCTACCACTTGCTGTTTTCAGACAATAAAAAAAAAAACACAAAGTTAGCTGTTTTGATCTAACTTTTTCCTACTAAACGTAAGTGAATATTTTAAAACTAAGGTAAGTTGTTATGTTTTCATATACATAAATTAATTCATCTGTTTATTGCGCATATTTTTCACGCGGATTTGATTTATTTTGTTTTTGTTCTTAGTCTCGAAATTAACTGTTTTAAAAAATGGCGCAGTTGCCGTATTTGGGCCAATTTAAGTTGCTTAAATTGGACCAGATATGCGATGATAAATTTGAAAAGTATGTAATGAATTTCGAGGACGGTACGCTTTGTACACTATTTTTTTATATTTTATAATGGATTACTATCTGCATGCAAGTTTGTTTTTGTATATATGGATTATTTTTTTTTATACATTTTAGGCCTATATAAACATAAAAATATTTTTACATGTCTATGCAATAAATTTTGTTTGCAATGTCTTTTACCTTGTATATAATTGTATTTATTTTCTTTGAATTATTTATTCCTACGACATATTTGATTTACAGAGTTGAATTTAAACATTTTCATCCTGCGGGATATCTGTGAAGGAAGGCGTTTTACAGTTCCAGTGGGGTGGGGTTATACTTTTTTGCAATTAAAACGCATAAAATCATCAAACCTTGATGAAAATGTTGAAAAAGACATAGACAAACTGGCTGGAAGAAAAAAACCCGTGAAAACAAAAGCTGTTAAAGATATAGGAAACAAAAAGCAGACACTAAGTTGTGAAGAAATTGACCTGTAACAAGGCTGCAGCTACAAATCCTCCACAAAAACAAAACAAAACAAAAGAAAACAAAAAAAAACTCATTAGAAATATTATTTTCTTTGCTAAATTCAGTTAAATCAAAGTACAGAGGGAGCCAAAAAACAGTTGTGTTAACATCATCGCCATATTCACTAAAACTTAAAATGAAAAAAAAAAGGAATCTTTCATAGCACAAAAGCAATTAGAACATCGAGTTTTAAAAAATAAGCGTAATGCAATTAGCAGAAAAATGATGGAAGAGAAGAACTACAAACATAATGTAAAGAAAACTTCTGTTGAAAAAAAAAGTATAATAATTCAGAATCTAAAAAGAAAAATCTACACTGTGATGATTGATTTTGCCTAATTTGTAAGAAAAATAAAATAGCAGAAATGATTCAGTGTTCAGATTACCATATACGGTTCCATGTTTTGTGTGCGCTGGAAAACAAAAACAATAAACAAAATTCATGTATAAACTTTGCATCGCTCCTTACATGATATTAAAGTAACTGACAATTAGTTCCATAATTTCTATTCTTAATTACTGATAACTTTGATTTATATTTTGAATACATTTTGATTTAAAACAATTACTCTTATTTTCAAATATTTCATTTCATTATATTTCATATCCGTTATTTTGTCTGATTGTTTCATTAATCGCAAACTTTGTTTTTAATAAAATTAGTTATATCCCCTAGTCATTAAAACAACCTGATATTATTTGGTCCAATTTAGGAGACTGGGGGTCCGACTTAGGCGATCAGTTGCTGAATTTGGACAACTTTTGACAATTTTTTCAAATTAAAATAAAATTTAAGATTTTCAAAAAGAAATTGATCTAAATATTTATTTAGTTATTATAGATTTAGTTATAATAGATTGACCCTGTGTAATGAACTTTTGCAGATATTCCAAAAATTAAGTGAGTTACACCTGAAAATAAGTGAAGTGGTCCAAATTCGGCTACTCTCCCCTTTGCGTTTGTTTAAATGGCAAGTATTTCATGTAATTGTATACATAGACTGAACGATAAAAAAATCATTAAAGTCATATTTTGTTATTGGTTTAAAAAAAAAAAAAAAGCTGTTTGCGGGATAACGAACAATTCAGTCGATCTGTGTTTTTATTTTGTGGCACACTGTTGAACGTCGGATCATTATATTATCAATGAAGGAAAAGCATATGATGTGGTGTGTATTTCGTTGTAGCTTATTAAAAAAAAAAAAAAAAAAAAAAAAAAGTAGTGCTTCAAAAGTATCAAAGCTTTCAAAAGCAAGAAATGGTTAGGCATGTAAAAATATTTTGGTAAGTTCCTTTTAAAGCAATTGTTGTATGTAACAAGGTACATTCAGTTAAAGATTATAAAAAATAATAATAATAAAGTCATTTTTATTTTTTTAATCTCTAACAACATAGTAGTTGTTACAGATTAGAGACTTTTTAAAGATTATTTTTTTTACTGTTATATAGATTGTGATACATTTTTATACAAAAAAATATAATTATTTGTATAAAAAAATATGTTATGAAAAAATTACTTTGATTATTATTTTTTAAATATGTATTATTATTGAATTCAAGTGTTGAAACAATCTTAAATTTAGCAACTCATTGAAAAAAAAATATATTTTTAATTCTGTCATACATTATCACAATTAAAATTTTTAATTACAATCTAAGTTTAATAACCTTTCTACGGAATCAAAAGTTTAGATACGAAACCTCAACGGTACATTTAACGTCGCTGATATCTCATACCGCTGGGCATAATCGAATTATTATTTGTACACGTATGGCTACATAGATATATTATACTGACTAAATTTATATGTTTACAAGTATGATATTTCGAAAAATAACATAAAATGCAGTAAATAGCATTCAAGGTTTTTCTGCACGGTTTAATGAGAGTGGTAATAATACAGTATGTGTTTATAAGATAAAAATAATGGTTAATTCAAACAGTTATAATATGCAAGGGTATTCAACATATTTTCAGTAATGCAAATGAGCAATGCCTTTTAATAGTAAATAAAAATTCATCACAAAATTTCAGATTATGATCTGACTGCAAGAATCACTGAAAAATAAATATTTAAATTATTTTTTAAATGTATAGATTTGTCTGTTAGTGTCTCCAAACAAATGATAAACAATGAAGAATTTGTTACCATACATTTGTAATAAAAAAGGTATTTTCTTTATCGTTATATAGCAGTCTTCGGAATTAATGATTACAATTCTAAAATGTATATTTTATACTACTTTCCGAGAACTTTGTAGCAGTTCGAAAGTCATTAATCAATCTGACAAAGAACTTTTGAATCTTGCCTTTCTAAGTAAATAAACTAATTACTGTTAAAGAAAAGGTAGGCTTTGAACTTTTTAATCAAAGTTTCATTCCTTAAATTAGATTTTAGTGCTAATGAATATTCTTAATTTGTCTTGCTTGTGCTGTTTTAAAACATATTTTTAATCATTATCTAATTTATCTAAATTACATAGGAAGACATATAAATGGAATATTTAAATTGGAAGTTTGAAAGTTAAATGAAGTTTGCATAGGTTTATTGACACTTTTTAATCTGCTAACATGCTTTCAATATTTAGAAATACTATTTAAGTGATTACGAAATACTAGCAAAAATAAAAGAAGACACTAAAGAAAAACTAATGAAAAATTAATGTTTAAGTCATGATTAAGAATATACACAGGTGGCCAAAAAATGTGGACACTCTTAGGTAGTCTTCATTACAAAAAGTAAAAAGCTACATATATTGCAGCCATCCGAAGAAAAACACTTCGGAAAGTTTTGCTTTATTTTAGTCGATCAATTTTGCTATATTTTAGCCGATCATGAACCCCAGATCTCAAAACCACTCTCCGTTGAAATGCTGACTTATATATATATATATATATATACTATATATATACTATATATATATATATATATATATATATATATATATATATATCTGAATTTTGACATGCTATCAATCTCGAATTTTTTAACCTTTTTGTATGAAATTTTTCATGTGCATGTTACATACTAATGTCTTGAGTGAGTTTGTTGGCCAGCTTTATCCGCCATCTTTTTTCAAAATGGTGGCCATTTGAATTTGTTTTCTAACATTCTATACTTATAGAAAATGTTACGTTTTACAAAATGCAAACTCTTATGCATAATTTTAAAGAGAATGTTCGAAACATTAAAAGATGTTTTAAAGAGTCCCACAGTGTAAGATAACAACATAGGTCATTTTAACCATCTAATTCCCACAAAAAAAATACTAAGGGAAAAGCCATTTTTTAGTCTTATTTATGTTATTGTGGTTCAAGGAAAGTAAAAATATTTAAAAAAAATGCGATTTTATTATAGAATTTCTATATGGTATCTTATATGTTACCATGGGCAGATTAGTATAAAATATGAAGGAGTTTAACATATTTCAAAAGTACGTTATTTTGTGAAAATAATTACATTTTTACATATTGTATGACCTAAAACAATATCTTTCTATGTTTACATACACTTCTATCTCGATATACAAACAGTAAACTTCCGATTATCCGTTACTCATGGGACTAGAGGTGTAGCAGATAATCGGAAGACTGTATAAGACCGTTACTAAAATTAAATTTCAATATATTATTTTATAAAAAAGAGCAATTAAAATATTCTTTTATTTGTTGTGTACTTTGTTTATAAAAAGCCTAACAGATAATAAGAAATCTGTTGATCTGGGAAATGTTGAATTTTACTGAATGCCTGAATTTTATGTAATACCTATTTTCATCCAAAGTAATCCGTTATACATTTTGTTTGCATTTTGTTTGGGATTGTAATGCAAAAAGATTACGAACTCTACATTATAAAAATAGTCCTTCCGGCCAGTGCCGGGAGGAAGAGGTAGCTTTCACATTCCTTATTTTAAAAAACCCAACTTATATTATTTAAACACAAGCTCAATTTAGTGGAAACCGAATATAGGAGATTCAATACTAATTTTTATCAATACTAAATCATTATGAATGAGAATTTCGCGAAATTAGTCAGCTTTATCCAAGCTGCTTTTATCTAAGGTAACTTATATTTGGCTGCCAAATTCGGCGATTTCTTAAAGTGCCTGCCATTTTAAGACAACACGGTGGATTAGGCTAATCAGTGAACTGGTCGAGACCTTAGTAATTGCTGTGCACATGCTCACTCACATCTGAATCGGTTTATATATACGAGTGCTGTCGCAGGCAAAAAATCAGATTTTTCAAAATCTCACCCACATTAGAAATTGAAACTACTATATCTGAGCCATTTTTTAAGATAAAGACAAACAAAAAATGCTCCTGAATCCTTATATCAAGGTCAAATACTTAAGAAAGAAACCTTTTTCAATTTCTAATTTTTTTGCACCTCACTTTAAATATATATATTTTTTTAATTTGATGGCCACCATTTTGAAACAAGATGGCTGATGAATCTGGCCAGCGAACTTGGTCGAGATATTAATGTATACTATCCACATGCCTTCTTACATCGAAATAGGCGAATACGTGTGTTATCGCGTTACAAATACAAGATCGTTTCAAAGTGTTAGCCATGCTAGAAATTCAAAGTGCTATAATTCAACCATTTTTTAAGATATAAACAAAAGAACAAATTTTCAGAAACAAAAACTGCTCCAGAATCTTTGTATCAAGGCAAAACGCATAAAAAAAATCTTTTTCATTTTCCAATTTTTTAATACCTTAAATTTTTTTTAAATGGCAATCATTTTGAAACAAGATGGCTAATGAAGCTGGCCAACGAACTCCGTCGAGACACTGGTATGTACTATGTACAGAGACAGACCAAGTTACATCCAAATAAGTTCATAAATACGCCTGTTATCGCGTGACAAAAATCAGGTCGTTTTAAAATGTCAGCCACAATAGAAATTCAAAATGCTATAACTCAGCCATTTTTTTAGATATAGACAAAACAAAACCTGTTCCGGAATCTTTGTATTAAGGTAAAACACATACAAAAAAAAAGATCTTTTTCATTTTCTAATTTTTTGGTATCTCATTTTAAATTATAAATTTTTACATTTTTTTAAATGGCAGCCATTTTGAAACTAAATGGCGGATGAAGCTGGCCAACGAACTCGGTCGAAATATTTGTATGTACTATGTACACGCCAAGGTACATCTAAATCGGTTCATAAATACGCCTGTTATCACATGGCAAAAATCAGGACGTTTCAAAATGTCAGCCACGCTAGAAATTCAAAATGCTATATCTCAGCCATTTTTTAAGATATAGACGAAACGAAAACTGCTCCCGAATCTTTTTATCAAGGTAAAACAAATGAGAAAAAAATATTTTTTCAATTTTCAGTTTTTTGGTACCACATTTCAAATTTAAATTTTTCTTAAAAATTTAAATGGCCGCCATTTTTAAACAAGATGGCGGATGAAGCTGGCCAACGAACTCGGTCGAGATATTGGTATGTACTATGTATAAACGAAGTTACATCCAAATCGGTTCATAAATACGCCTTTTATCGCGTGACAAAATTCAGGACGTTTCAAAATGTCAACCATGTTAGAAATTCAAAATGCTATAACTCAGCCATTTTTTAAGATATAGACGAAACAAAAACTGCTCCGGAGTCTTTGTATAAAGGTAAAATACATAAGAAAAAAATATTTTTCCATTTTCAAAATTTTAGTACCACATTTCAAATTTTAAATTTTTTAAAATATTTTAAATGGCCGCCATTTTGAAACAAAATGGCGGATGAAGCTGGCCAACGAACTCGGTCGAGACATTGGTATGTACTATGTACACACCAAATTACATCCAAATCGGTTCATAAATACGAGAGTTACAGTATGACAAAGTCAGATATATATATATATATATATATTGATATATATATATATATATATATATATATATATATATATAAATTTTCAACGGAGGGTGGTTTCGGGGTTTGGGGGTCATGATCGATGAAAGTATACCAAATTTTTTTGAAATCGCTTTCCTCCGAACGGCTGCAATAGGTAGCTTTTTGTAATGAAAGCTACCTAATACTTGGGTTGCACCTGCTTCATCTTAAATCGTAGACCAATTAACGCATTTTGAGTGCATAGTCAACATAACTGGATCATGTTTGATAATTTCTCTATTTGCCACATTCACCCCCTTTAGGTTACACTGCATTCAAAACATTTTCATTAATTTTGTCATTCGTCAATTCTTCATAATCAATATCATTCTAGTCACAATTAAGCGAGTCTGTATTTTCATTCGCAGAAATATTTTCTAGCTGTTCATGACGTGAGACAAGCATTTTACTCAAAACAGCACCATCTCACTCGGGTTTTTGTGCAGTTGAATTTTCGTTATTCATTTCTGAAAATAAAAAAATCCCTGCCGGCCCGGCCTACAGGTGGATGTAGATTTCGAAGTATACAAATTTCCCCAACAAAAACTAAATCATGATTAGAGATAAACCCACATTAACAATTTTATCTGGCAGCTTTTGACGAGTTTTTATTTCTTTTTTATATAATAGCTGGTTATATCAGAATCATGTTAAGGTGGTATTAAAAAATATATTTTTTCATGTTCAACAACTCGAAATATTCTGGCACATTTTCAGATTTATTTTTAATAGAAAAAATATGAAACGTGCTGACGTGATTTTTAAAGAGATTTATAAGAGATTTATTTTTTTTTTCGTTCAATTAATTAAAACTTGATTTACAAATAATTATTTTCTCAGTAGGACAATATTTTTCGTATCTAACACAATCGCTTCGGGAAATTCTGTTAAAAATGTCCATTTTGACATCTTTTTTTTTTTTCTTAAATATTTCCTGCCTCTATGAAAAAATCAATCATTACGATACATTCTATAGTTTCTTAATAAGAGAATTTACCCATTGGATGTGTTTGAGAGCAAAAATGAATTTAAAAAAAAAATGAGTAAGAAAGAAAGCAGTGTGAATTTGAATACACCCTTAATAAGATGATTTTTTCTTCAACCGCTATGAATTTTAAATTTGTTTTTGCTGTAAGAATTGACCCTATCAAAAACTTGTCTATATAAATGCTGTAGACAATATATAAAGATATATGACAAATTCATGGGGATTTTATATATTGTGAAATGACGGAGTCATGGAGTGTTTTCTTCTTCAATCCCCCCCCCCCCCCCACCTTTTTTGTTTTCGTTTTTAATTTTTTTTGCGGTACGAATTGGTCCTATCAAAAACTTGTGAATATAAAAGTTGTAGATAATATTAAGGAGATTTATAATAAAGTTAATTGGATTTGATATCTTGAGAATTGACGAAGTTATGAATTTTTCTCTCCCAAAAACCCTATTTTTGCGCCTCTTGAGCCCATTTTTAATTTGATCAAAAATTTGTGATACATAAATTTTTGGCCCTATTTTTAGAAGTAAAAAAAAACTTTAAACTGATTTGATATGCACAAAAATTAAGAAGTAATGGTTTTTTTTCCGTTTTCACAAAACCCTTCCCTATTTCCATCCCATTGGTCCTATTTTGCCTAATAACGAACTTGACCGAGCATTTATGCCCCTTGATTTTATGTATCAGTTTGGAAGAGATATGTGCAGAATTATGGAAATTATTGTTTCCAGAAGAAAGTGATATATATATATATATATATATATATATATATATATATATATATATATATATATATATATATATATATAGAGAGAGAGAGAGAGAGAGAGAGAGAGATTAAGTTTTTTACTGAGGGTGGTTTTGGGTTCTAGGGTTCATGATCGGTGTAGATCTGAAATATCTTTTCAGAAATTCCAAGATAGGGGAGAATGTAATAGGTAGTATTTCATATGAAATCTAAATAAAAAAAGGAATGAAAGGTGACAGTTGAAAGAGTAGTTTAATCTTAAGTTCACTGTATATCCAATTTTAACATAGCATTTTTTTTC
Source organism: Maratus speciosus (assembly GCA_963932465.1). NCBI lineage: Eukaryota > Metazoa > Arthropoda > Arachnida > Araneae > Salticidae > Maratus > Maratus speciosus. The sequence goes on along the minus strand of OZ010786.1, from coordinate 534,294,924 downwards.
CCACTATTTATTCAATTTTACAAAATACTACAAATAAAAGAACGTCATTTTACTTATTTATTTTTTGTATAATTATGTATACATAGAACACTAATGTAGCGGCATAATAATCTGTATTTTTTTGCCGATGGCAACAAGTGGTTTGTTTATCTAGCACATATAAAATTAAAATCTTGTAACTATGTTTCTAAAAAATATACGTAATTAAGAAGTTAGAGCCATGAAATGCTACATACAGGCATATTAAAATATTGCGAAGACAAATAAAGCAATCCGCATTCTAAAGAAACAATAGTTAATTTTTAATTAATAATATATATATATATATATATATATATATATATATATATATATATATATATATATATATATATATATATAACAGATATTTCGAATAAGATTTACTATTTATTTTTGCAAAAAATTTAAAACACACAATAAAATTTCAAGCACATTAAACGCAGCAATTATTTCAAATTATTGTAAACTACAGCTCAGTTGATCTGCGCGGGATCAGCTAGTGCAATATATACCACGTGGTATAAACATATTAAATATAATATGCTTGAGTGATACGGCTCAATAAAAAAAAAAAAGTTTGATTATATTTGTAGTTAGTTATATAAATTTCAAAATATTAATTCCGAATTTATTTCATAATTTTCTCTATTTATATATTAAAAAGGAATTTTATTATTTTGTTAAAAAATGTAAAAAAACAATAATCAGCTCATATAGAGTATAGGGCAGTATATGGAATATACAGTATATGGAAATCATAAATTTTAAGTAATTTATTTCAGATTTATTTAATAACACGAGTTTGTGAACTAAAAGTAAAACAAGTATCTTAAGTACAAAGCTAACGCTAAGGAGTAAAAATTTCCTTTGAAAATAATATGGTAGCAAAAATGCAACCAGTGCTCATGGTCATTAACGCCCGTGGTACGTGACAGATCTGTTACCTTGTTTTTAATTAATCAGTTTATCATTAAAATACAACATTGTATTATACTTTTTTGAGCAAAGAATAGAAGTAACTCTTTTTAAACCTATATATTATATGTATTTAGTTTTATTTCAAAGGATATTTGAAAATTTGAGCTAAAACTTACCACTATCAATGGAATTTTGTTGTGTTTCTTAGACATGTTGCGTCAGACTGACTTTTTTCTTATTTAGTGAACCATCTGCATTCAAAATTTATAAAAAAAATATTACATAAAGTTCAATTATTGTCGTAATGACTTAAAATATACACTATTTATGAAATTTCGCGCTAAAAATTATAGCTGAACATATGGGTTAAAGAGAAAGTTAGGAAACCCCAAAATGTTTAAAAGCGTCCACAAAAATCAAATGGCCGCCATTTTGAAACAAGATGGTGGATGAAGCTGGCGAACGAATTTGGTCGAGATATTAGTATGTACTAAGCATTCGAGAATTACAGTATGACAAAATTCATATATATACGAGGGCAGCTTGATATCTCCGTGACTTTAAAAATGGTGGCGCTCTGATCGCACTCTTATTATTATGTTTTCAATTTATTATTACCTGCGGCAACATTCGTACAATTTGCCAATGATATGTTAAATACTTTGTGTTCTATTGGATTCAAAAGCAAACAATTGGCATCTTTGTTTTGATTACGGAGATAGAAGAATTTCGTATTTTGATAAAACAATATAATATAACAATTTTGAGCAGAAAAACAATTACCGAAACTGAAGATAAGTTGCAAAAATATTATAGGGACTCTGCTCCATCACATGGTATGGTTCACAAGTGGTTTATGTTATTTCGTTGTGGCCGTACAAGCAGAACAGATGCAGAATGTTCTGGACGTCCAACTGAGATCATGACTGAATAAATGGTCAATAAAATCCATGATATCGTGTTAAAACACTGCCATGTGAAAGTGTGTGAGACAGCTAAAAAGGTAACCATTTCAAATGAACGTGTATTCAATATTTTGCATGAAAATTTGGACATGGAAAAGTTATCTGCCTCGATTGCTGACAGTGGATCTAAAGCGGACTGGTGTAACCATTTCAAAGCAATGTTTGGACAAGTTTGAGCGCAATTCAAGCAAATTTTTGAGGCATTATGTTAGAGTTGATGAAACATAGATACATTACTACACACCAGAAATGAAAGAACAGTCTAAACAGTGGGCTTCTTCTAATGAACATGCTCCGAAAAAGGCAAAAACAGTTCCATCAGCCGGAAAGATTATGGCCGCAGTTTTCTGAGACTCAAAGGGCGTAATCCTCATTGACTATAGAAAAGGGTAAAACGATCACCGGACAGTATTATGCTGATTTATTAGGCCGTTTTAATGCAAAATTGAAAGAAAAGCGGCCCCATTTATCCAAGAAAAAAGTGTTTTTTCATCACGACAATGCACCAGCGCACTCGTCTGCAATCGCAGCCGCTGAATTTATTGAATTATGATACGAATTGCTTCTTCATCCACCCTACTCTCCTGACTTTGCCACCAGTGACTTTTTTCTTTTTCCAAATGTAAAAAAAAATGGCTTGGTGGAAAGAGATTTTCTTGAAATTCTGAGATCATTAATGCCACAAATGCCTATTTTGAGGTGTTTGAGAAATCTTATTTTTTGGAAGGATTAAAAAAATTAGAACATCGCTGGAAAAAGTGTATCAATATGAAAGGATATTATGTTGAAAAATAAAATGCATTTTGGTATGCATATTGGTTTTTCATTTCAAAGTCACGGACTTATCAAACTGCCCTCGTATATATATATTTATATATATATGTAAGTTACTAAAAAATAATAGTAGTAAGTAAGTAAAAAAATGTTGAATTGTAACATTATGTAATGGTTATATATAAGTCAGCATTTCAACGGAGGTTCGTTTTGGTATATGGGTCATGATCGGCAAAAATATCGCAAAATTCCCTGAAGTGTTTTCCTTCGTACGGTTGCAATATTTAGCTTTTTAGTTTTTGCAATGAAAGCTACCTAAAAGTCTTCGCAATTTTCGCCACCACTGTATATCTTTGACTAGTATTGCCTCCAAACAATTGATAAACAATGAAGTATTTACTAAAACACACATACTACAATATATAAACACACACCTTTCTATATACTTTTAATGAAGTATTTGTCAATACTCATTTAGATTAAAAAAAAAAAAAAATGTCGTTTAGTGTTATATATCAGTCTTCTGAATTAATGGTTATGAATCTAAAGAGTACCATTTATATTACTTTTCAAGAACTCTGTAGCTGTTCTAACGTCATTAATCAATCTGACGAAGAACTTATGAATCTTTTCTTTCTAAGTAAACAAAGTAATTATTGTTAAAGAAAAGGTAGGCTTTGAATTTTTTTACAAAAGTTTCATTCCTTAAATTAGATTTTAGTGCTAATGAAGATTCTTAATTTGTCCTGTGCGTGCTGTTTTAAAACATATTTTTAATCATTATCTAATTTAGCTAAATTACGTAGGAAAAATATTAAATGGAATATTTAAATAGAAAGTTCGACAGTAAAATAAAGTTTTCATAGGCCTTATTAATGCTTAGGCTTTCAGTATTCAGAAAGACATCTTTAAGTGATTACAAAATACTAGCAGAAAATAATGCTAATGAAAACTAATGAAACATTAAAATTTAATTCAAGTTTAAGAATATATATATCTTTTCCTTTTAGCGCCTCCAAACAAAATATAAACAATGAAATATTTGTTGCTATACTTTTATATGACAAAAGTATTTCGTTTAAGTGTGTCGTTTAAATGTATCAGTCTTCCGAAATAATGATTATGAAGCTAAATAGTACATTTTATACTGGTTTCTGGAAACTTTGAAAGAGTTCGAAAGCCATTAAGTAGTCTGAAAAAGAACTTATTAGTCTTTATTAGTAAAGAAATTAATCAATGTTAAAGAAAATGTACGTTTTAACTTTTTAATCAAAGTTTCACTCCTTAAATTAGATTTCAGTGCTAATGAAAGTTTTTAATTTGTCTTGCTGTGCTGTTTTAAAACATTTTTAATCATAAGCTAATTTAGCAAAATTACGTAGAAAGAAAGGTAAACGGGAAATTTTTTGGGATTAGATTTAAAGGGGAAGTTTGACAGTTGAATAAATTTTGAATAGACTTCACTGATGCTTAGGCTTTCAATATTCAGAAATACATTTTTAAGTTATTATAAAAACATATCAATATATATATATATATATATATATAATCTTAATGAAACTGATATTATGAAACGAATTTGTGTAACGATTCTATGAAACGACTGATTAAACAACTGATCAAGTTTCACGGCGATTTCTCCTAAAATATGGAATACTTTGCGATGAAATTAACACCAAAAATACATATTGGTCCACAGCTCTCAAAACTGGCAATAGAATTTTCAAATTCGAATTAGTTTTCGAAATATAATTTTTTTTCTAATTTTATATACTTTTCTCTAATGATGGCAACTCAAATTTTAATCATAACAGATATTTTTTTATATATATTCTAGAAAGGGTTATTATATTAAACTAATTTGGCGACCAGTTTGGCATTCCTTGAATGTATGCTAAGAAATGTATCATGTTACTTTTATTCATAATTCAATTTACTTGAACAATCTTTCGCCAAATCGAAAGATTCTGATAGAGAAATCAAGAACTCGGTATTTTTATCCTAGCAAGATGCAGGTGATAAATCGCCAAACATTTTTCCCGTCGCATTTTTTTTTTTTATATTTCATTAATTTTATTTAAAATATAATCCTTTCATTCATTTTATTTAAAATACAAAACTTTCATTTAAAACTGAAACGGTACGTTTCCGTTATACGGACACCATGCCTGAATGTATGATAATGCGCCAATTATTTCAACCCTGATCATTAAAAGGATTTTTAATTTTATGTCAGCAGTTTAATATGAGTTTTATTTTATTAATTTATTGTATAACAGTTATTTGTTCACTTATTTTAAGTATATATTTGTGGTGTAACAAAATAGTTTAAAAAGTCTGTAACTTTCAAATGTTATATTTTTAAAATGCTCACTTTACAATCGACTATGTCTGTTCTTTTATTTTTCAAATGTTTAAATTCACGTGATTTTCATTTTACGCCAACTATTACTCTTGGCGACAGTGGTGTCCGTATAACGGAAAAGTACCACTGAAACATTTAAAATTGATGGCTTTCACTTCTTTCTTTTTTTTAAACAAAACTAAAAGAAAAATATTAGACACATATGTCATATACGCACCGTGGTACCTAATTGGCGCCAAAATGGCATTATTTTGATTGACATGGTAACCCGGCTATTGTTGTTTATTTAAAATAATAAATGTTTATTTACTTTTATTTCTTTTTTTAAATTATATGAATTATTTTGTTCTATCAATTATTTTTATTGATATTTCCTTTTGAAAATAATAGAAAATAATTAAAAAATACGTTACTACTTAATTATTCCGTCGACCAATTTTGCCAAATTATATAAATTTCCAAACCACTCGCCAGATTATACAAATTGACATAATTTTTATTTTAAATAACGAAAGAACAAATAAATTAGTATAACATTAACCCATTAGCGCCCAGCGTCCTCATTTGAGGACGCTGTAAAAAAAAAAAAAATTATTTCCTACATTAAATTTAAAAATATTATTTTATTTACAAGTTGGTATGATAGATGACAACACCATACAAAATAATATATGCGATTTCCTTGGAACTAAATAAAAATGCGCGTGAAAGATACAGTATAATTTCTCGGTTTTTTGGTAATCACGTTGAGTATTGTTTATACTACTCTATGGAACTGGATTTATAAGGCAAGATATTTTAATTTGGAATAAATGTAATCCAGATAAACCATATTATTCCATTAGCATGTTTTTTATTGTTTATTGTTTTATTGTTTAATAAATATTTATTGTTATTAACGTATTCGTAATAAACAGGAAAATTTATCCGTCATCAATTGAGGACGCTGGGCGTTTGAGTATACATTTTATTCATATCCAGAATTTTTTCTTAGGTTTCTTTTGCTGATAAACTATAAAAGAAATTTAAAAAATGAGTAGAAAAAAGTCTTAGAAGAGGCAACTGCTTATCTTTTTTCTGAAAAAATGGTAGCAGTTATTATATTAATGCCTCGAGATGTACATGATCTAACAGATGAAAAGCCGTTCGATGATAATACTTGGGGTATTCCGATTGTATCAGATGTTGCAGATACATTGGAAATTACATTACCAGATGATAATGATAACTCCATTATATCGGATAAAAAGGGGAAAAAATCCCATGAACGTAAAATAGAAATATCAGTTATATAAACATATGAAACCCCGTCTTACACATTCGGAACTTTGGAAAAATATTCTAAGATAAATTCGGATACATTGAAAGCGGAAACGAATAATATGAGACCAGTTGGACTGTTTAAAGAATGTTTTACTGAAAGTGTTTATATGATCGCAGAGGAAACTATCGATATGTTCACGAAGTGAAAAATAAATTGAACTATAATGTGACTAAAGACGAAATAAAAAACATTTATAGGATTTCTGATAATTTCGGGGTATCATACTTTACCAAGTAAACCTGGGAAGAAACAGATGATTTAATAGTAACAAAAGTGAAGGATGCTATGGCTAAAAATTTCTACTTGGAGCTCAGGAGATTATTACATTTCCGAGAGAATAAATTACATTAGTATAACAAACATGATAAATAATTTAAAATACTTCCCTTCTTATAAATGCTTTACAAGAATTTTTTAGAAATTGGGCATTTTCCATGACAATGTGTATTTTGACGAAATGATCGTTCGGTGTTATGGTCGTTATGCACTGAAACAGTTAATAAAATCTGAACCTATAATATTTGGCTATAAACACTGGGCTCTGTGTGGCAACGATGATTACAGTTCCAATTTTACACTGTATTGTGGAAAATAATCAAATACTTCTGAATATGTCAATCTTCCTTTAGGCACAAGAGTGGTGTCAAATTTATTATCTATTGTTGAAGATCCAAACAGCCGTCGAGTTCATTTTGATAACTTCTTTACCAGTCATATGTTGCTAAAAAATTGAAACAAACGCAGTTCACAGCTAATGGAACAATACTAGAAAATCGTACTGAAAAATGCAGAATAACGGATGATGAGCAAATGAGTAAAACAGAGAGAAGGTACGATAGTAAATTTGACAAATCAAATTAAATTCCTGTTGTTAAATGAAAGAACAATAAGTGTGTTTCTTTGGCTACTAATATTTATACCATATGCGCTACTTCCAGTACAAAGATGGAATGTAGAAAAAAATAAATTATGAAAGTGAATCAGCGTCATACTATAAGTTCCTGTACCTCAATTATGGGGGTGTCGACCTTCAGGTTTGGCTTCCTGAGAAACATTCTCTGGCGATACGAGGAAAAAAATGGTATTTTTGCCTTATTATTAGGCTGATAGATATGACAGTTGTAAATGACTATCACATTTATAAAAAGATCTGTTGTTCTAAGTTGATTGCAATCGAAGATTGTAGAAGGTGTGTTGCAGTAAACTATTAAAAAAAAGGAGCCAATTCAATTGCAATTCCGGGAAGACCAGTAGAAAGGCAGATAACATCCAGATCCAATGTGCTTCCAGACATAAAATTCGACAAAATACAGCATGTTATTGGCAAAAAGGGGAAACAAATGTGCTGCCAAAATGATAACTTTTCTTCAAGGCCAAGAATACATTGTATGAAATGAAATGCAATATTATGCGTACAACATTTTCTTTTTTTTCAGGCTAAAACTCAATTTTAAATGTAAAAAAAAAAAAAAAAAAAAAAAAAAAAAAAAAAAAAAAAAAAAATGTTTTCTTATATCTAAAACTAAATTTTGATTTTTAATATTATTTTGCTTATATATTAAAACTAAATAATTTTATATGCAAATTTTCTATTTTTAAAAATTTTAGATATTTACACACAAACGCCCAGCGTCATCAAATGAGGACGGCTTAAAAAGTATGGTTACAGTTAATTTTTTTCAAAATGCTTTTGAAATACTCTTAATTTATGCATTTCTACGCATATATATCAATTTCAAGTAATTTTTTCAAAATTTGTTAATTTGGGCGTTAATGGGTTAATAAATATACAAATAAAACGTCGAAATAAAAATCACTTGATGACGTAAACACGTGTAACTTGCTTAAAGTCAAGTGAATGTGACATTTACGACGAACCATTATTGGCATTTAATCTTATAGTTTGGCGATAGATTTTTGGTCGACGGGATAACTAAGTAGTACCAAAAATACATATGTAACTGGTATTGGAAAACGAGGTGTTCGCCGCTAAATTTTCGTAAAAAAAAAATCACGCGAAACCTGCGGATGCGTATATGAGACATTGCCAAATATTAAATATTGCAACGAACCATGACATTTAATTTCAACGTCAAATCAATGTTTTAATTTACGACTCGAAAAAAAAAATGCTAACTGGCCAGTTGAAAAAAAAGCTATTGCCGAGATTTGCACCCGGCTAGCGTGACAGTACAAGGAATTCTTTGCGACCATGGCAACGTTTATGTAGTTTTATTCTTAAAAAAAAAAAAAGATTTTTTAATCAAAATGGATATCTTTTGGCACAGATGTCATATACGGACCCATATTGGCGCGATTTTTTCTGACGTCGAAGTCATATACGCTACGGTACATAACTGGCGCCAAAGAATCGTTATTTTGCATGATATGGTAAGACGGATATTGATGCTTTACCCAAATTGGCGTCGGAAAAAAATCGCGCCAATATATGACATCTGTGCAAAACTTTCAAATGAAAGGCGAAGGGATCAGACCGTATTTTTTTATGGCTGTTGATCACTTGAACTATTATAATATAGATGAAATAATGGCGATAGAATAATATTTGGAGACTTATCACCTGTACTTGGCTAACATTGAAGTACCACAGTTGCGCCTAGAGTATAAACAACGATGTGGTCCGCCCGGAACTGTTGATGATAGACACCTGACTTAGGCTATTGTTATATAGATTGTTTTAAAATATCGGGAGACAAAGACGCAGTATAATTAATTCATTTTATTTTAGCTTCTTTTCAAATGTTTAACTGATCCTCTTTAATCAAAAACGAAAACAACCATTCGATGTCTTAACAGCAACTTATTCGGCCTTAAATTTTGGCAATCAAATGGAATTGAATGGAAACCTGTTTACAGGGAGATCTGCACAGCTTTTTTCAGTATAATTCAGTCCTCTCTAATATTTTTAAATACCATCAGATTAGCATGTTTTTAGATTCTGCGGTGTCTGAACGGGGGTTGGCGAGCGTAGCTTGCAGGGGCAGAGCCCCCTAGTATATGTATATATATATATCTTTGTATATATATATATATATATATATATATATATATGTGAAGAATTAAAATTGCTGAGAAAATAAATTACTACTGTGAACACAACCACCAGACGTAATGTCTGGTTATGTCGTTATATTCTAATATTAATATTTACAAAGGTTATTTACAAAGATTACTAATGCATTTTATGTTCAATCTGATTGTCGTTAGCACATCCATCTCACATTTTTATACGTCTATTTCCAACATTCTGCAGCATACCTCACTCGTTCCCCGCCAAAACGTATTCTAATGTCCTTTTCTTCCCCAACTCACTTCAGTTCACACTCGCAATGAGAGTATGCCGTACCGAAAGTTAGCTGTAGCGCGCATGCGTTGTCACCAATCGCTAGAATCTCTTTAAGGTGGAGTTACTTTTCAAGAACGAAATAGACAGGACTTAGGGGTGTATTACTTCCCACAACTCGTGCATCCTGACGTCGTTCGACCTAGGGCGACCTCATGATCCGCTGGAAGCAGCAGCTGGATCACCCGGAAAGAAAAAAAAAACAGCTGCATCCAAAGTTCTATTTTGAAGAAAAAAAGGCATCATTATTAAAATCGCTCATCAAAATTTAAATTATCTCTTGAAAAAATTCTTCTTCTTCTTTTTTTCCTTTTTAACGTCTTTTCGTCGTTCTTTCTTCTTGCGCCTTTCGTGCGATTCGTCTTTTCTTTTCTTGTGTCCTTCCGCCTTTCTTTTCCTTACATATTTTCGTCTTCTTTCTGCTTACGTCTTTTCGTCTTTTTTTTTTTCATTCCTTCTGGATTAATTGTGTCAAAATCCTTTTAATTGTCAATCTGGTGGTGTGTCGTCATCGGGGTAGTGTCATAATTGGGAGAATTTTTTTTTTTTTTTTTTTTTTTTTTTTTTTTTTTTTTTTTTTTTTTTTTCATGTCAAGCTTCATCCGTCCACGGCTTCATGTTCTCGGCACCAGTACCTGTTACATCATAGATGTCATTATATTTTACTTTTGTGACATTGTAATGTTCTAAATATTTTGATTTTAACATAAAACCTGGGCCTTGTTGTGTGCATTTAATAGCAACCATATCATTAAGCTTAAATTTGTTAGGCTTTTTCCGTCTGAGATTATAAGTTTTACGGTTCTCTTCTTGGACTTTTAAAATTTGTCTTTTAGCGTCTTTTCTCCATTCTTCACGATTATTAATAAAACAGCTTTCAAATGACTAGTAATCTCATCATTATTTTTTAACTTCATTTTAGTACCAAACATCAGCTCGAAAGGGATTGTGTTAATGCATCTTTGAAAGGTCGAATTAACCACATTTTGGGGATGTCTTACATGTGTATACCACTTCGTAGGATTATCTATAGATAATTTAAACAGAAGAGATATTATGACTGAATTTAAAAACCGACTTGTCCGTCAGCTCCTGGTAACCCTGTGGTAATCTGGATATGTTAAATATTTTCTCTGACGCAATAATCTTCAATAGCTTTAGAGGTAAAAGCAGTATCTTTGTCTGAAATTATGCTAAATGGACTTTCAAAGACAGTTTTTTGGATTTCTAATTTAGAGATTACTTCTGCAGTGTCGGCAGATTTTGTTGGCTACAACCAAACAAATTTTGTGAATGCGTGTATATGCTTGTAATTTTTATTCGTGCTCTCCAATGTACCTCTTCTTTTTCTATAGGTTGTAGCAAACCTTGTTTACCAAACTTTTGATTGATTAAAGTATACTGAAAACAATTTGATATGCGATATATGATTTTCGATTTTTTTCGAATTTTTGTTTAACTTTGGGGAAGTATAATCATTCTCTATTTTGTTTTATGTTCGTGCGACTGCGTAATGACCTTTTTCGTGAACGGCCTTAATTATATACATTTGCATTTCATCTGGGATAATTAATGAATCATAACCATTAACACATTTATAAAGAACATCATTTTAAACTAAATAATCCTCATAAGAGTTTATTTTTAGAATGTCTTTTATGATTTTAATATGCTCATCAGTTTCTTGAGCTTTGATATTCCTTTTGATTTAAGCTATCTTGGGTTTCCATGCAAATAGGATATCTGCTTAATGCATCAACATGCCTCATACTAGTACCGTGTCTATGCTCAATAGTATAATCGAAATCAAATAATATTATTGCCCATCTAGCCTTTTTTGTACTCATTTTTATCTTATCCATAGTCATTTTAAAAGCATTATAGTCGGTTACAATTTTAAATGGAATAACTACCACAAACATTCTAAACTTTTTCGAGGATTCAATTACAGCTAAGACCTCTAATTCATAGCCAGAATACTTTCGTTCGGTTTCGGTTGTTTTTTTACTGGCGAAATAAACTGTCTGAAATTGATTACTTACTGGAGATTGTTGCATTAATAGCCCTCAATACTTGCATCCCAATGTATTTCGGTCACGCTTTTGGGATACTAAATTGAAAGTACTGGTTCGGACGACAAAATACGTTTGAGTTCATTAATAGCTTTCTTTTCTTCTACATCAAACTTAAATTTAGAATCTTTTCTTAACAGGTCACTCAACGGTTTAGTTATAACCGAATAATTTCTTATAAACTTTCGAAAGTATCTCGTCAATCCTGAATAACTTTAAATATCTTTGGTACACATTGTTTCGGGAAAATTTATTACAGCTTTTGTTTTCAGTGGGGAGGGATACAATTTATCATTTATGATTCTATACTCCAAAAAACCAATTTCACGCTGCAAAAAATTGCATTTTTTAAGATTTAATTCCAACAATTCCGATGCAGTTTGAAGAACAATTTTTAATTTTTCTATACTTTCAGCTTCGTTTTCAGATGATATTATTAGGCCATCCATATAAATGACTACTGTGTAATCTTTTAATAGGTTTCTAAATACATTATAAATATATTTTTGGAAAACACTATGGCTATTGGTCAGCCCGAATGGACACTTTAAAAATTCGTACGGTCCTTCATGAGTCACAAAACAGTGTATTTCTGGGAGTCTTCTTCAACCTCTAAATGAAAAAAAAACTTCTTTTTTATCTATGGTTGTATATACTTCAACAGAATGTAATTAGTCTATAACATCATCTATTACTGGTAATGGGAAATGCTCACGAGTTGTCTTTTTGTTAAGAGGTCTGTAATCAATACAGAGTCTTATTGCATTATCTTTTTCTTTAACCAACACAACTGGCGACGAAAAATTAGAAGAACTTTTCCGAACGATTCCCTGATCTAGTCACTTCTCAATTTGGTCTTCAACTATTTTTTTCTCACATGGCGGTAATCTTCGTGGGGAAGAACAAACTGGGATTTTATCAGTTAAATTAATTTTCATTTTAATATCTACAGTTTTAGTTTTAATTGGCACATAATTCTTAATTAAAGAGGATAACCGAACTCAAATTTTTGTCAGCAATGTGAATTAAATCAATTTTAAGCTAATCTAGAACATTTACAATGTTAGCTAAAAAGTCATTAGACTGAACTTCCGTTTTAAACAATTTCACTTCATTCTCAGAAATAGTTAAAGTACCTTGATAAATAACATCAGTCCCAATAATTAAATCGAAATTAATGTAACTGTCCTTATCGACAAAAATGTCAACTTTAAATTTTGAATTATCAATTTCAATTTCTGAATTAAAAAATCACATTCTGGCTCAAATCAAGTTTTTCCTAAACCCGTCAAAATGATACCCGTAGGTTTTAATTCCACAAAGTTCTTCATATTATCATAAACACTTGTCTTTAACAGAATCTTTTGACTAGCAGTATTTATCAAGGAGGTTAAAGTAAGGAATAAAGCGTTATCTCTTTTAGAATTAAATCTTGTGATGTAATAGTGTTAACTTGTGGCTGAACGTTTTTAACATTTGTATCTTTCGATTTATTCTACTGAAATGACTTGTGGTTTCAACTGTTACAAGCGAAAGAAAGAGGCCCTTTATCTTTATTAACACAGTTAATGCATTTATGACTACTTTCGCCACAATTATAACAGCGCATATTTGACTTTACAGGCTTAAATCTATTCCTAACATCCACATCGGATTTAATTTTAGGCTTAGATCATTTATGTTTATGAGATTTTGCATTTTCATACTCCAATCGTATCTTTTCATAGACTTTTAATTTTTATTTGAATTCTAAAATCGATTGACATCCGTATAATATAGATTTTCTAAATACAGTGTTTGTTATATCATGTATAACATACTGCATCGATGTGGAATCCTCAATGTTACCACGTGAACCTAATTGCTTCATAACAAGAAAATATTCTCCAAGTATTTCATTTTCAGGTAATTTCCGTTTATTTAACAAATAATTAGCTCCACAGAAATATAAGTAGTCCTAAATTCAGATATCAAAAGTTGCTTCAATTTCTCATATGAATTTATGTGCAATTCGGTCTGAACCAATAATTTAGCTTTTCCTCTTAGGGATCCTTTTACAAAAATAAACTTATGTAATTCCGACAAAGAAAACGTGCTAGTGACATCGTCAAAATTATTTAACTATACATTTAAATCCTGGAATGATCTACCATCAAACGCAGGTGCAACATTTTCAATGCCACTAAAACTAATAGTTGATGGCACAAAACTTTGAACTGAAAACTGCTTGTTTTTATCAAAATTTGATGATTCCATGTCATTACTTGCTATATTATTATTTAAAGGTAATTTGTGTTCCGAATCTGTATCGTTGTAATTCTGAGCATTAGCTTGTAGCAAGCTTAAATCTGATAAAAAAGGTAACTAATCGCGTCGTAAGATCAACTAACGATCCTTCACTCGAAATGCAAAGTACATTACAAATTGTAATTAAAACATTTAGAGATAAATCCGCTTAATTTTTTTTTATTATTATTATTATTTTTAATGCAGAACTATCGGTTTGATAATCAAAACCAGAAAATTCTCTTATTTTTTTTTCCTATTGGATCTGTCTTCATCTGCATCAAAAAAGAATTTGTGCAAAAGCTTTATTTTGCTCTTTTTTAAATTTTTAATCGCAAGTTCCAGTTCAGGAATATCAACCAATTTCATCATGAAATAAAAAAAAATATATATTACGTACAATGTACTCACCACTAAGTATAATACTCTCCTTGAATGGAGAATTTTCTAGTTTTTTATTTTTATTACACCTTCGGCGATATTATCTCACTCATCATACATGTGGGCAGTGGCGTCAAAACTTTCATGCCACTTCTAGCACCAAATTCATGGAGAATTATATTTGCTGACACAATAATTTACTATTGTGAACACAACAAACAGACGCCATTCCTGGTTATGACGTTATATTCTAAATTATTTACACATTAATATTGACAAAGGTTATTTACAAAGATTACTAATATATCTTGAATTCAATCGAATAGTCGTTAGCACAATAATCTCACATTTTTATACGTCTCTTTCCAACATCCTTCAGCATACCTCACTCACTCACCGCCAAAACATATTCTAAAGTTCTTTTCTTCCCCAACCCACTTCAGTTCTCGCTCGCAATGAGCGTCTGTCGTACCGAAGTTTAGCTCTAGTGCGCATGCGTTGTCACCAATCGCTAGAGTATCATTAAGACGGAGTTACGTTACAAGAAGGAAATAGACAGGACTTAGGGGTGTATTACTTTCCACATATATATAAAAAATTATAATAATTTCTACATTTTTCGTCACTAATCTTTCAAAACCAGTAGTTTAAATATATAAATAAATCATTAAATAAAATTAAAATGTAATCATAGAAAATTCAATGTGCTTCTAGTATAATTTGCAATCCTAAGAGTACTTATTAATTAATAAGTTATTTTTCTAATTACACACCCTTTTTATATTTTATACTTAAAATTGTACCATTTACCCATATTGCCCAATCAACATATATTTCTGTTTTTCATACATTTCATGTTTTCCAATTATTCTTCATTTCACTGGCTTTGCTGACTTTCATATGCAATATGAGTTTATATGTAATAACACTTTTAATTTTACATGAAGAGGATAAAATATAACACTTTTTATTTTATACAATTATTATTTTATATTGCTTATACGTTATTATATTATGTGTTATTTCTACCAATATTCTTTCTTCTTTTTTTCCAAAAGAAACTTTCTGATAACGGCTGTTACTTTGTTCTTCAACAGCTCGTATGAAACGTTACGATTGACACATATTACATTTGTGTATATTTCATCATTTTCCATTACTCATGTTAGAAGGTTGAGAAAATATAATTATTTGTAAACAGGGAATAATTTATTTTGGAGAATATTTTTGTTCTTTCAATATAGGGTCACCGCTCCAGTAGTTGATACCCCTTCAGTCGTTGATAAAATTTTTGAAATATTGCTCCATTTCAGGCGGAAATGAGTTTTACAAGTGGCACTAGACATAATATTTTTCTTCGAATGTTAGTGCACCTGTTGTCACATACTTTTCAGCTATCTTCAGTAACAGAAGCCATATTATGAATATTTGTTTATTAGAAAGTGTAAAAATTTAGTTTTTGATCAGTCGGAGACGATAACAGTAAGTTAAAATAATACCCTTCCATCTTGTTTATTTCAACTAATATTTTTATAAGAATTGTTGTTAGTCACAGTCCAAGGATGATATTTTAAATATTAATTTTCAGATTTTTGATGGACTTCTTTCTAGGGGTGGAAATTTGGCTGATCAACTTATGGTCTTATTAAATAAGCAAATTCCAGAAATTGATCAACTGTGATCCATTATTTGTTTCGAGGACTCTAGTTATTGAACAGTATATCAGCAACTGGCTAACAACATGCGTAGCCATTAATTGATCATTTTTTTAAATTTCTTTGCTTACCAAGACATTATTACTTATTTTCAGAATTCATTATGCCGCCTAAAAAGAAATTCGTCCAGTACTCAAAGAAAGATTCGCGAGCAGACGTTGAAGACGTAAGAAACAAGTTGGAAATTGCTCGTCAAACGTGGCAAATGAGGTGCGTTCGTACTATAACTAGTTTTATAATTATTTTTTGCACCCCATATTGTACTGAATGTGTATTTATTTGCAATTCATATGTGCATAGTCTGTAACATCATTAAAATGCACTTGCAATAATTTTTTCCCATTCCCCTTAATGTAACGGAAAACTTTTGACTGTCCCTGTAATTAAGCTATACATCCGATTTTCATGAAATTTGAAATGGCTCGACAATATTTTGCAGCAATTATATATTTAAAATTTCAGCCCATTCGGAAAGCTGTAACATCATTAAAATGCACTTGCAATAATTTTTCCCATTGGCTTTAATGTAAAGAAAAACTTTTGACTGTCCCTGTAATTAAACTATACATCCGATTTTCACAAAATTTGAAATGGCTCGACAAAATGTCGCAATAATTATATGTTTAAAATTTGAGACCATTCGGAAAGCTTTAACATCATTAAAATGCACGTGCAATAATTTTTCCCATTGGCCGTAATGTAAAGAAAAACTTTTGACTGTCCCTGTAATTAAACTATAGATCCGATTTTCATAAAATTTGAAATGGCTCGACAAAATGTCGCAATAATTATATGTTTAAAATTTGAGAGCATTCGGAAAGCTTTAACATCATTAAAATGCACGTGCAATAATTTTTCCCATTGGCCGTAATGTAAAGAAAAAATTTGACTGTCTCTGTAATTTAACTATACATCCGATTTTCATAAAATTTGAAATGGCTCGACAAAATTTTAGAACAATCATATATTTGAAATTTCAGACCATTCGGTTGGGTAGTTTTTGCTCTATTATATGCGGACGGACGGACAGACAGACGGACTGAACGACGACTATAGGTGCTACGTATTTATATAATTACGAACGCACCTAAAAAGGGTGTTTCCATATTTTCGAATCAATAGCCCTTTTCGAAATGTTTCACCTATGTTTCCTTAAAAAGCTTTTTTGTTTTAGGTTAAAGGGAAAATGCCAAATGTGAGACGAAAGGGACATGCATAAGTTTTAAAGCAAAGAAGAGGAACAGCTCCTTGTTGATTGGATAAATGCTTATCCCAAAAAAGAATTCCCGATTAAGAGGAGGACTTTATTTGATACCAAAAAAAAAAAAAAAACTTTGAAGTTGATAAAAGGCCAAAACCTTTTGCAACCTCAACTCCGGGGAAAACATGGTTTAAACCCTTGAGGGGTGGTGGGATAGATTTTATCCCACCCACGATTAATGGAGATTTGCACCAGAAAACCTTTATGAAATTTTACTTTTCTAACTTTGGTGGAAAAAAGTCGTAAAGATGCTTTTCCTTATTTTGAAATAATTTTTTTCTAAATTTCCGGTGAGATTTCAGCATCGCACAAACGCAATTGCTTGCCCCTCAAGGGGTTAAAGGATTCATGCGAAGAAGCAGTTAGATAGCTTAGAGATATGCAGATGTTATCAACACTGCAAGAGCAGAAGTGTCAGAGTCGAGCATCTGCGAGTGGTTTCAAGAACTTCACAAATATCTTGAAACTGAAGGCTGTCTTGACATTCCTCTTGATTCCAAGAGAATTTTTAATGCTGACGAAAGCGGTTTTCAAACTTGTCCAGAACGGGAAAAGTTATAGAACCCAATTAATTCAACATTTTATATGAATTAAAAACAGGTAATGAAAAAGAAGCTATAACCGTGATGGCTACATTCAATGCAGCATAAGAGGTTATTCCTGGTATGATCGTTTACCCATTGCAGAAAATATCGCTTAAAATTGCACAGAATGTGCCAAACGACTGGGGAATAGGTAAATAAAAGAAAGGTTGTATGTGTGGGAGCACCTACTTTAAATAACTTGCAAATGTATTTCTGCCTTGGTTGAGAAAGCAAAATATCAAACTACCCATATTACTTTTGGTGGATGGCCACAAGAGCCACCCAACACTTGAAGTGGCAACGTTATGCTCAGCGAATCAAATCCTTCATTTCGCTCTTTACCCGAATGCAACATACATACTCCATCCAGCTGACCTTGTTATTTTCAGGCCTCTCAAAGTGCGTTGGTGGTAAATCGTTTACTATTGGAAAACTAAATCTGGAAACAAAGTGGTAACAAAAGCAGTATTTGGATCTTTGATTGCAAGTGTATTTCGAGAAGCAGCAACTGCGAAAGTCATTAAAAACGGCTTCCGGAAATGCAGTCTGTTTCTGTTTAACGCAGACGCTGTAGACAACGAAAGTTGCATCAGCAGTAAGCAACGACATTGTCTCCCTAAAAACCCACGTGAAAATTGGTCTAGAGTAGGAGTAGCGGAAAACTTCAACGTTCAGATGCTTTTTTTATATTAAATCCCTATTCAAAAAAGGCAGAACCCAGAAGTTCAGAAAAACGGACGAATGGGAGATTCGTGTTGCGGCTCTTGAATTGTTCCATTTCTGGAGGCAAATGCGGAACAAATGTCTTGATCAAACGCAAACGAACACTGCGACACCAGAGAGTGAACTTGGATCGCAAGTTGATGATCGCCTAACGCCAACTACAATCTGCTGATCCTCCAACGACATTTGATCATGATCATGCAACACCAGATCCTTCAAGGCAAACGGATCCACTTCCAAATTATGCGACTCCTGAGCGCCCAAAAAATTAGGTGTTTTTAAAATAAAAAACGTCGTCAGTCCAGCTTTTGCAGATAACATTCTATGGCCTAACGACTCGCCACAGAAGACAAAACAGAAAAGAGACGGTTGTCTTATGCGACAACGTCAAAACAGTGGATAATGTCTTTCGAAGAAAAGGAAAAGGAAAAAGAAGAGAAATAAATCCGAAAGAAAGAAATGATTCAGAAAAGGGAAAAGAGGAAGCAACAACTTATACATCAAAGTCAAGATAAAGGACTATCAGAGATGAAAGCGCTCCGACCCAATTGACCTACCACTTAATAATACACAAAATTCCACAAAATTCTAATACAATTTCCTACCACTTAATTGTATTAGAATTTCGTGCCGCCGTATTTAATTTCAGAATTTCTGAGATTGTATAAAGCAAAGAATACTATTAAAATTTAGTGGTGAAAATCAACGATTTGGGTCGGAAAACTCTCATCCCTGACTATCTAAAATTCCGTCTAAGGGGAAAAAACAACGACTGAGCAACTCACACAGCTTTGAGTCCTGTGCCAAAGTTTCGTTCGGTGATAGTGTGTTGGTGGAACCCTCGTGATGGGAAAACTGTCCATACTTGTCAGACGGTGCAAATGTATATTGATGAGCACGTTGTCATTTTGCAAAATACTGGAAATGGAAAATAAAGGAGCGACGGTGGCTTCCATGGCAGCATGTGGGCGCCTACGAAAGTGTTCTTTTTTTATAAGTTGAATCAATTTGGACCACAGTTGGACCACATTGAACACACAAAAATTAGTAGAACAAGAAATATTTTCCCTGTCCCTGAATTAGAGTTTCAATATTGCTTATAAGTTATAAGTTATTGTATTTTTTACTTTTATTCGTCTCATTAAAATGTTTACTATTCGCAAATTGATTAATTTTCTACTTACATTAAAAAAAAAGATCAAAATGGCCAGTGATCAACTACTGGAATGATATCGATCAAAAACTGGATTCGCCTGATCAACTATTGGGGAAATGGCAATTATGAAAACTATTTATTTATAATTCTGTTGCTATTTAATTTCAGCAGAATTTAATTATTGCCTATTATAGGACATTCATTAAGTGTTGTAGAAATCATGCTAGTTTACTCCTAAAACTTAAAAGGAAGTAAATATAATAAAAACCCCATAGCACCGAGCTTATTTGATCAGCTACTGGCTCAGTCACCCTATTTCTTGAAATTGAAATGTATGTATTAATTGTAGATGTTTTTAACTCGAAATCCAATTAAGTGAAGGTACAACATCGTTGTACACAATTAAAGTAACCATTTTTTTAAGAATACATACAAAACGTTCACATTGTATTTTCAGAATAACGTCAATTTCGAAATTGGAAAATATAACTGTTAAATATGATGATTTATTGGCTTATAAAAATATTGTGCATATGTCGTTTTTTCTCTGACTACAGGAAATTATTGATTGTATTAAAGTGAGTTAGGTAGATATATGTCAATATTTATAAACTATGGAAGGTGGGGGTTTAAAAAAATGGTAATGTATGTCATGGGAAATTTTCACAGTATCTTTACTTACATTCTGAAACGCATATATCACGCTATGTGCATATTGAACAAATGTTGTAGATGTGTATAAAGAACATGCAAACGAAGTCTTTTTTTATTCTGAAATAGGAAACGTTAAACAAAACAAACTCTATTTTAGTATTATTTAATAATTATTCATTATTATCGAAGAAATTTATAAAGTTATAAGATGCATCACTTTCTTTTAATCGCTCTAATTTCCGTTTTGCTACTTTTTTTTAGTTGATTTTTTTAAAACGTTAAATCTGTTAACAGGGACAAAAAAATAGTTCTTTGAAAATTACTTTCATAAATTAATAATTTGTATTTTATTAACATCTATATGAAATACGGAGAATCTGATGACTTGCTTCTAGATGCTCCTTGAAATTTATATTTGAATTTCAATTTTAATTCACTGAAAAAAGTTCACCTTGATTAATAATTAAAATTCATAAAGACACAAATAAATGTAAATATATAGCTTAAAGGTGCGTCAAATTTAACAAAATCATTTTAAAATACATTAAAGTCATTTTGAAGACCAAAACTTTTTCAAACGAAACTTACTCGGACTCCATCAGTAAAAAACTAATAGCTGTTGTCTGTTTGCGTCTTCCAGATTGTCTGGAATAGAATATTCTACTTCAACGATGGTATGTAATATAAGGAGGAATGGAAAATGTTATTCCTAGTTTCAAAAAACAAGTACATGTTTATAAATCATGTATTAATTCTTTCAGTCTGTGCGGATTTCATATTCTAATATATCGGTAAAGACTATTTTTTCATTAGATATTATTTCTAGTTATTCTCTTATGATGGCTTCTTGGTGATTATTTGTACAGAAGATAATTTTGGATCTATCGAAATCTACTTTTATAGGTTAATTTTGTGCTAATATTTCTGTCGCAGTGTGGTGTCTATATAATCTCAGATCTGCTTGATTGTCTTTTATTCTGTCTCGAAATTTTCTCAGTGTCATACCTATGTACATAATATCTTTCTTATCTTTCTTAAAGCATATAATATATACCCTTACGTAATTTTTGTACTTGACAATTCCCGTATATAATTTAAATTTTAAATGCTTTGCATTTAAAGTCGCATTGGAATGCTTTTTATAAAACATGTTAAAAATATTTATACATCATAAACATTATCTAAATGGAATTAACCAAACCATAATATATGAAATTTACATCATTTAAAAAGAAAATATTAAACTGTGTCATTAATTTTTGCACCGTTTTCGTATTTTTGTTTTATTATTTGGGGCAAACGGAACATGAAGAAAAATGAAATTATAATAAAAATACATTTTTGAAAGACATGTTTCGAAACTTTCTTAAAGTTCAATCAAATAAGGCCGTTTTGGTGCAGTTTGCCACAATAAATGCTACAGAGATAAAAATTGGTACTGTTGGCTCATCGATACATACTGACGACTAGGTAAAAGATTATTGATGGATACAAAGTGGGTGGGAGGAGGGATGGGCAAAAATATGTCCATCACTTTTTTATTAGTCTTTTGAAAATATCTCCGAAACTATGCGTTTTATTAAAAAAATTACTCCAGCATAAATTAAAGAAAATTAACATAATTTTCCTTACATATAAAAACCTGTTATTTTTCATTCATAAGATGTCAGATTCCGTTTTATTGCAGATGATTATGAAAATTTTCGATGAGTTTAATTAAAATATTTCTGGTTTTAATTATTTTTTTATTGCTTAAAATTTTATCATCCTACAATAATATAAAAATTCGCATGCTGAAAAAAATGTTAACTGCTTCTTTACACACATTTTTATCACTCTATCATCTATCATTCTATCATCTATCATTCATCACATCTAGGAAGACTCTATTTGAAGATGTCACAACCTTGCTCGATTCATTCTTTATTTACTATTCTTAATTTTCCATCAGCTGCTGCATATATTATTTGGCAATTATTAAATACCGGCGGAATAATTATTAGCGAAAAAATATTACATGATATTTTGTATTTCAATTTATTACATAATCAAGTAGTTACAACATTTTGCAATTTGGAAAAATTGGCAAATTTTATCTACGGAGCAAAATGTTTTAGGTTATTAAATATTTTATATTTTCATATATTTTTATTTTAAATATTATCCATTTCCCTATGCTTTCAAGTGCTCGTTGTATAAAAGGTAACTTTTCAGAATATGTCGTAATTTATTACAAGGAATTAAATGTTGGACACTTTCTATCCCAAGTTGGATACATTCAGTCCCAAGTTGGACATATTCAAGTTTTGTTTGGTATGCCAGACATTGTGCTACAAATAACGTCCTAACTTTTAAGCGATACATTAAGTAAAAATATTTAAAATATTAACATGTCCGACACAAACATCGCTAACCGTACCTGCAACTAAAAAAAAAAAAATAATAATCAGTAATCATTCCTGCATAAGTTCTACAATTTTTACATTTTTATGGATTATATATCCAATCGATATAACAACCATTTTCTGAAAAAAAAAGTTAGTGTATAATAAGAAAATTTTCAAAATACAAAACAACAATGGCTGCAACATTTACTGCAACAATCATTGCACCCCATAATTTTTCGATTTTTTGTGATGTTATGTATTTTAATGTATTATATAATCAGAGGCAGTTGTCGCACTTTGCACTTTACAAAAATCTCTATATTGGTAACCTTTCTTTACGGAGCAGAGTGTTTCTACATGAATTATTCTGGATTCTATATAATTTGATATTTACTGTGTCGTTCAGATTGTAGTGTTCGATAATTCAAACTATTCCATAGCTCGTCTAAAAATAAGAACTTATTCATAAATCAGTTCTAAAGTATCAAATTCATAATGACTTCAATAGATAAACTTCCCTCTTAAAAACGTATATACATATTTGTTTACATAAAGTAATATTAAAATATTATTCCCCTCATTTTGAGAGTTCCCTTATTACCGATAGTCACGGTTCAAATCAAATTTTTACATCTACATCGAAGTAATCAGAAGCACAATAAAAATAGAGGTTGCCACAGCAACAACAGACAGATTTTGAAGTATCACCATGGAGGCATTCTTAACACACTGCCCCCGTATGAACAATCAGTTCAGCATCTACAATTAACAATTTAATAAAAAAACAATATACTTCTATACATGACATAATTCTTTGACAACATACTTACATACAGCTACAGATAAAAGAAAAAGTAATAAGAATGCTGAAAATCTAAGAAGGAAAACAAAACACATGAAAGGAATGCAAATTAAACAATAATAAAAATAAATATGAGTTACAAAGAAATTAAATGTTTGAGAATAGTCTTTATTTTTAGTGTCCAAGTTTTTATTGTCTTATTTTAGTTAGTCCACCAATTTTAGTTCACGATTATGTAAGAGTTGCACAGGTCATTTAAGATCGCCCTTTGCAGTCTGCTTTACACAGGATCTTATTTTAGAGTGACGACCGTATAAAAGGTATTTAACAGATTTCAACATATGTTTTGGGTGCCTTTAATCATGAATTAACATTATATCGTTAATTTTGAACTGAGGCGATGAATTTATGTTTTTCACTTAAAAAGCAGATCGAAGTTCTAACAGGTATTCATTTCTCCACCTTTTCCAAAAGTGGTCAGTAATTTGTTGCTTATATTTATATTTTTTCGCCAACAAAATCTTATCTGATTTCTTTTCATACAAATTGATAATCCTTAAGAAGGTAAGGACATTAATCGTTTACCAACCATAAAATGAGATGGTGTTAAAGGTGATGTTTCAGAATTTTCTTCATAGAGATAACATAAGGGACGTGAATTGATCTCAGCTTCTATTTCTGTAAGTATTGTCTCTAGCTTTTGATACCAAGTTTTGCCAAGAACTTTTTTCGAAGGTGTTTTGACTGATCTGACCATTCTTTCCCAGAAGCTGCCCCACCGGGAAGCCCTCGGAATTATAAACTTCTAAGGTGTCTTATTTTTCCTCAAGTAATCAAACATTACACCAAAATGGTGCATTCTTTCATGAACATCCTTAATGAGTAAGTTATTTACATCATAAGTAAGTTATTGTCATCTAATTGTGGATTAAATTGTATAAAGAAGACATTTTACTAAGTATTTTTCTTTTTTTAAGTGCTTCTATTTCAAATCTGTTTCATTATTGTTTCTTGATTTTGTTTAATCGAGTATTTTTCTGCTGTTTCTATTTCTGAAGTAGTTAAAAGTCCTAAAATTTTAGGATTTTTTGAATTGGCATTATGAATAAAGCGCATTATACATGCAGTAATATTATGCACGCAATTTAAACTACAAAACTTTGCCATATCAAATATTGGTTTAGGAGTAGATTTGGATTCGTTACACAATAGTGTTAAATTTGATTTTGCTTTCATTTCATTAAAAGCTTCGGGATCAATTTCTATAGACCTCTTTTAAAGCCTTCTATCTCCCGGTAGTAATAATTATGGTGGACCGCGCTACCATATTTTATTACCCTTTAACTTTGATAAATTTTCCCCTCGCGTAAGCAGATTTGCATGGTTTTCTTTTACGGGACATTAATTCCAATCCTTTGGATTTGTCAATCACTGAATTTCAGTTACACGATTGGAAATAAAGGGTTTCCAGTTTGTAATAGAAACTCTAATCCAACAAAGAGTTATTTCAGAGTCTGACCATAACTTTATATTTAAATTCAGGATATGCTATATTTGTTTTAAATTTTTCCACATTTTAGAGGCAACTACTGCACTGATCAATTCTAGTCGTGGAATGGTTAACCTCTTGAGGGAGGTTATTCTATATTTACTCAAAACAAAACTTGTTGCAATTTCAACATTTAATGAAATGAAACGCAAATAAGCAACTGCTCCATACCCTTTGGGACTAACGTCAGAGAAAACGTGAATTTGTATTTCTTTCAGAAATGTTTATCCTATTAGGAAAATATTTTCGGTGTATTTCAAATGTTCGTAAATGTACAACTTGTCAACACCAAGTGCTCCACTCGCATTTCAAATCTTCGCGTAACTTACTATCCCACTCTAAACCTCTTTGCCATGTTTCTTGCAACAAGGCTTTAATACGTATTACAAATGTATTCAAAAATGCAAATGCATCATATATTTTCAGTAATATTTTAAGAACTGTTAGCTTGGTGGGATCATAGATATGACACTCTTCAAATGGCTGCGCATCTAACATCAAAACATCAGATTCAGTAATCCAAATTAGTACTAGCACTTTTAAGATACTACCTGTGATTTCCTCACTTATACCTAATTTGTCAGATTACCACATTTCCCTATGTTTAATAGAATTTGTTTTAAATTTTGTCAAATTTAACCAAGCCTCTTTAAGAATTGCAGAAGCTGTAGCTGATAAATAATATGCTTCGTTTTTTAAAGCTAATCCGGAAATTAAATCATCGACAAGTAGGGAATTATCTAACATATTTACAACACTTAGATGTTGATCTCGAAATTTCTTTATATTATGTTTAATTATGGCAGCCAAAATAAATGGTGAGCATGAAACGCCAAATGGTACACATCTAAGTCTTAAAATTTTGAAAAAGATGTTTGCATCATTATCGAGCCATATAAATTTAAGGTAATCTCGGTCTTCTTCAGCTACGGAAATTTGAAGAAAGGTCTTTTCAATATCTGCACAAAACGCAGTATTGAATTTTCTAAAATTGAAGATAATTTCTAGTAAATCTGGGTTCCGATTTGGGCTACTGTACAAATAATCAGTTAATGATTTGTTGTTTTCTTATGAGGATGCGCCAAATACCATCCTAACTTTAGTTGTGGGTTTATCATCTCGCAAGACAGGTCAGTGAGGCATAAAATAACGGCTATTTACAGTTTGATTCCACTATGTTATATATGTCCTGTTCAATTACAATTTCTTTATATTTCTGCAAAAATTCCTTATCTTTAAGCAATTTTCGATTTATTTTAATAAATCTGTTTCTAGCTTTGTTATAATTACTTCTTAAATCTCTTTTATCATCTTTCCATAACAATTTAGCTTGATACGGGTGCGCAAGAAAATGTAAATTGTTTTTGAATTTTTCGATTATTCCTTTATCGAATTCAGAAATATTTTTTTCTGTATTCAACCCTAAAGCTTCTAACTCCCACAGTGTTTTAAAATGATGTTCTATAGGTTTCAAAACATGGGTAGATAAAAACCCAGCTTGTTTACTCTCACTATTTTTATTTATTTCAATTGTCTCACAGAGAGAATGCCCAAATAAATTTTCACAGACGAATAATGATTTATTTATGGAATATGTTATAGCATTAATTTGATATAAATAGTCACCTCCTATTAACACTAGAACGCCTGGAAATTTTACTCAAGTTTCATAAAAATATTTCACACCAGAATTTTTATTTAAAATTATTTGACTGATTTATTTAACCTAAATTTGCGGGTTTTTTTTTTTTTTTTTTTTGTGAAAGAATTTCTGGTTTCAATGTACATTTAATCATATGGTTGGAGTCGAAACGACTGCTTCCGGGCGTTCTTGTTAATATATCAACATCACGATTTTCAAAATGTTCCCATCTGTCAAGACGGAATTTAGAAAGTTTTCTTTTTACTTTGATTGGAAGGGGAGGAATTTGTAGCAAAGAATTGGTTATTAGCGGTGTGATAACTGCTTCAATTATTATACTACGTTTTCTGTCCGTCAAGTGAACAAGCTTTAGGTTAACAACATCGTAAAATCGTTCTTCAGATTTTTTTGAACCGAAAGTATAGACAACTAGACGATAGCCCGTCAGAATGACGTGTTTGCATTTTTAAAAGAATGATATAGAATTGCACTATAAAAAGAATGATGGAGTAATAAATTTTATCCCGATCTGACCAATAGATTCAGTTGGGGTAAAATAGTTATAAAAATAGTCCCTTTTTCATTCAAACCTAATTTGCCAGAAAATTAGGTACTATTTTATTATCCCATTCACTAAAACTGCCGCCAAAGTGTAAGATTAAATGCCAATCATATCATTATAGTATACTAGAAAGGTAGTCCGTCAAAAATGACGGAAATTTAGATATAAAGATATAAACAACTCATGTGCAAGAATATGAGTTTTCTCATTTGTTCCGCAGTGATAGATGAAAATAACACATTTTAAGAACGAAACACATTTATGAAAAACTGTGTACAGTAGAAGACAACTAATCTGCACAATTCCAAGTTTTCTGCAGATTTTTGCGGTCATGTCTATTCAGTCTTTGTTTACATTTTTTTAAATTCATATATTGGACAATTTAGATTATTAAGCCTCAAAAATAAATAAATTACACACTTGAAGTAAGGTAAAAACTATTAAATTATAGTATACGATTTCATAAAATGGTATTATATGGTATTATATGTGTGTGCTTCACGATCTTGGTTACGACTTTGGCGAAATTGGCTGCAACTTGTCATAATTCTAATAGTGTGGGCCTCTATAACAAAAAAGTAACCAGTTTTTAGTAAAATTTCTGATATAAAGTAGTTTTCAAAAACTTGTGTAAAATTGCAGGCCATTCTCATGTTATGCCAGTCCTGGGAATAATATTTCTAACACTGAAGAGTTTCCATGTATATGTGGAATTTAGAAAAGCTTCTCCAAAAGAAAGGTCCTGAAATGACATTGTAATTCCTCTAACTTCAAAGTTTAATCGGGCCCTGATGTTGTTTACTGAAATCTAATAAATACAGTTATTTTGAATATTACAACAGAATTAAACAGCTAAACTTATTTAACTTAAACTCGCTGTTACTTCCCGATGTTATTTTTTAGTATTAAGAAAGAAAATTATTTAAATTTTTCAAATCATGCACATTTATAATTTTTTTCCGTCTTTAATAACTAAATAATGAAAAAATATGCTTTTGTTCTGATCTCATAAATACGACAATAAAATAATGTAACTAACAGACATTTCAAAATTAAATCTTTGTGATTTCAAACCATAAACAAATGATACCGCCACCATTTTACATACTATGACGTCATTAGAATATTGTCCATTGATTGTTGGAGAACTTACTTTGTGAATGATTACCTCAATGATTTAATATTTTTTACGGTTCACGATGAATGTGTGTGTTTGTTTAGGTTTATGGAATGAGATATTAAGCCGTGAACCCAATTTCAATTACAGTTATCCAAAGATATATGTATTTTTAATCGAAATTAAAAACAATGCTTTAATCTCGAAATAAAATGTTTTAGTTTGTATAATTGATTATTTCTGTTAATTATTTATTTAGGTACTTTTCCATTATAGCGCATTTTTTAAAAAAAGCTTCGCGTAATTCGGGCATCAGAAAGTGAGATATGTTGCCAAAATATACAGCTATGAAAACAAATCTAATGAACTTTTATTTTTGTTTATATATGCACTTATATACATAAAAAATTCGTTTCTAAATATATATAATATTTTTTTTATATACAAATCACGGCACAGATTTCAGATATGAACCGGGATACCTATGGCGCTAAAATGGTGTTATTTTGCCGGCTATTGTTTTTTATTTATTAATAAATTGTTTAGGCACAGATGTCATATTCGCCTCATATTGGCGTGATTTTTTTCCGACGCCGATTTGGCGAAAACATCAACAGCATAAGCAACAACATCCGGGTTACCATATCAAGCAAAATAAGGACACTTTGGCGCCGGTTAAGTATAAATTGCGTATATGACATTGGCGTCAGAAAAAAATCTCGCCAATATGGGGCGAATATGACCATCTGTGCCATTGTTTATTTACTTTTATTTTCTGTTTTTAAATTATATAAACTGTTTTGTTCTATAGTTATTATTCAAACTTTTATTTATTTATAGTTATTTCCTTTTCAAAATGATAGCAAATAATTTAAAAATATATAAGTAACTGGTATTCGAAAGTGAGATTTCTGCCGAATTGGCGTCAGAGAAAAATCACGCCAACCCCGATGCGTATATGACATCTGTGCAACAAATACTTATGTTTCTTTATAAAAATGGATAAATAGTTTTTTTTACATTAAATAAATTGTATACATATGCAAAAAATTGCTTGTGAGTATGAAGCAGTAAATAGGTTGTCAGAAAATACGTTGGCAAACTTCTTTCTCGCCAAGAAACTTTTCTCCGAAGTATTGCACGTAGTAACATAAAGTAACGTAAAGTACATAAGTAATGATTGCTAGAAATGCATTTTTAATTATGATATGTGCTTTTATGTTTCACGACATTTATGCATACTATACCGTGTGTATAAATGCTACAGTTCATATGCAGGGCTACACAAAAGAATTCGTAAGGGTTCCTGAGTATGAGAATAAATTGCTTAAAGGTGGTTTTTAAAGGAGTTATGCAGTTTTATGCTGAACTGCATTTAGATTACTAAGAAATGTTTGTAGAATATAGATAAAATGACATACAGGGTCACGCAAAGGACTGGATACATAAGCGTCTATGGATGATAATATCTGGAAATATGATTTCAGTACTTTAAGAGTAGCTTAAATTAAATTTTAGCTAAATAGTGGCATGTAATAACGGTACTACTGCTATGCACGGTAACTGCTGAAATCATTTTTTTTAAAAAATTATGCGTTTTCTAAAATGTTTACTTAGTTATCTTATTTACCTTATTTCCTTAAATAACGAAGTTTTGTTAAAGCATTCAGGATGTGTTGGAAAGTGTTTCATATTCTATGCTTAACGCATGATTTTTCTTTCTTCTTTAGTCTTATTTTGCATTTATTTTATTCTTAATTTTTAGTCTTATACTGCTTTATAGAAACTTTGGCACAGTTGTCATATATACCCCATATTGGAGCGATTTTTTCCGACGCCAATTTGGCGAAAACATCAACAGCATAAATAACAACATCCGGGTTACCATATCAAGCAAAATAACGACACTTTGATGACAGTTAAGTACCCGTTGTGTATATGACATCTGTGCCGAAACTTTAATATTTAATGTTTAAACTCTTCGCTCCACTCACCTTGCATATAGTATAAACTATAACACAGATAGCGCAAAATAATAGACAGTTTGATACTTTTCCACTGTAGGGGCTTTGGCATTTAAAAAAAAAGTTTGGTGTAATTTGGGAATCAGAAAGTGAGACTTGGGTACTTTTCCTTTATGCGGATACCATTGTCGCCAAGCGTAATAGTTGGCGCAAAATGAAAGTCACGTGAATTAAGGCATTTGAAAAATAAAAGAAAAAATATTGTCGTACTAAAGTGAGCATTTAAAAAATATAACATTTGAAAATTCCAGACTTTTACGAACTATTTCATTAAATCACAAATATATACTTAAAATAATTGAACAAATAACTGTTATAAAATAAAGCAATAAAATAAAACTCATATTAAACTGCTGGCATAAAATTACAAATATCTTTTAGCATTTTGAAATAATTGGCGCATTAGCATACATGATACTTTTCCGTTATACGGACAGCATGCTAAAATGTATGCTAATGCGCCAATTATTTCAACCTTGATCGTAGATTTTTATTGTAAACCATGCGAAACATTGTGATTTGTTATTTATGAAACGTGAATCACGTGAATGATTATTGTTTAACCTTAACCTTGGAAAGCTTTTTAATCTGCTATTAATCGAATTAAAAATGCTTTTTTTTTATAAAGTTGTAGTTTACATTTATTGCTGATGCTGAGATGGATTTTATCATTTGGCAATTACCAGATGAT
Organism: Maratus speciosus; assembly: GCA_963932465.1. Taxonomy (NCBI): domain Eukaryota; kingdom Metazoa; phylum Arthropoda; class Arachnida; order Araneae; family Salticidae; genus Maratus; species Maratus speciosus. The sequence continues at coordinate 534,263,587 of OZ010786.1, read as the reverse complement.
GAGAAGGTTGTGATAAAACTGTTTCAGGAATTTGGAATTCTGCATAATAAAAGATTGTGTTCACAAAATCATGAAATGAAATTATGGATGAGTTCTGGAAATCCGAAATTGAGTTGTAGCTTACGATCATGCGAAGAAAGCGTAGAAATACGACAAAAAATTTGGTTTAAAGGATCGCGGGTGACTTTTCCTAATGCTTTGAGGTTTATATATTTATCGTGCAAAGAGTTGACATCGATTGAGTTTTGTGAGCTGCATTTTGATATGAACCACAACACAACAGTGGAATGGAATAGTTATTCGAGAGAAGTTTGTGCAAATGCTTTATGTTCTCGACCAAATAGAAAAATCGGTGGACCTAATAAAATTATAGAAGTAGATGAAAATCATGTATTATTTATACAGATTGTTGGAAAGGATATAAAACAGATGAACTGCTAAGTGCTGGTTATGATCATTTCACAGTAAATCACAAATACAATTTTGTCGACCCTAATACTGGATGTCATACTCCAAATGTTGAAAGATTATGGGGCATCGCAAAATGGTGCAACAAAAGACATCGGGAAGCTGTTCGTCATCATTTAGAGTCGTATCTCATAGATTTTATGTGGCTACGCCTTCATTCAAAAAAATGAAATGTTTACTGCAATGCTGAAAGATATTTATAATTTTATGGCAGTAGTTTAATATGATTTTTTATTTTATTACTTTATAGTATAACAGTTATTTGTTCATTTATTTTAAGTATATATTTGTGATTTAATAAAATAGTTCGTAAAAGGTTGTAATTTTCAAATGTTATATTTTTTAAATGCCCACTTTACTATCGAGAATGTTTTTTCTTTTATTTTTCAAATGTTTCAATTCACCTTATTTTCATTTTGCGCCAACTATTGCGCTTGGCGACAATGCTGTCCGTATAATGGAAAAGTACCGCATACATTTTGGCATGGTGTACGTATAACGGAAAAATATTGAGAATTGTTGTCAAATCATATAAACAGCTATGAAAACAAACTTTATGAGTGTTTTTTTATATGTTTATTTTATATGTATATTATTCATGTTTTTATGTACAAATTACATCTGTTTCTGTATAAAATTAGAGAAACGGCTTTTTTAATCGTATAAATAAATCGTATAAATATCGAAAAAAAATACATGTGTATATAAAATGAAACTGGATAGGTTCCGGGAAAATGGTGCCAAATTTCTTTTTTCGCCAAGGCACTTATACTGGAAAAGTACCTAAAGCACATTAAAATCGCGCAGTTAGGAGCTCATACAGTACAGCGTCGTCTATTGGCGGTTATTTTATTAGTAACATCGGGAGGAAGATGTAAAGATGTACTTTATATTCTCACCCATAGATTTTGAAAAAATATCTTAAAAGAGCGGAGTTTAAATTAAATTTTGGTGACCTCCTTTATGAAAGATTAATAGTTATAAATAAGAATTTCACCAAATCAGCCAGCTATTGCTAAGTTGGCCAACATTTGGCGCTACTGTGGTAACCCTGGATTAGTATTTTTCAACAATTACTCATTTCAATGAGGTGGTCCTACCAGAATCGTGAGGGACACACAGAGACTTGGATTTTATATAAATAGATATATATATACAATCAATGTGATCGTAGTTCACAAAATTTGAAGAACTATTTCACAAAAAACATGTAAATTAGTACTATTAATGCTATTTTAAAACATTGTCAATGAACTATTTTACACCATGGTATAATAAGTATACTCAGTTAAAGCATACATCTATAATTAAGATAATTATAATAATTAAACATAAATCAAACAAAAAATGTATTTTAAAGTTACTAAAAGTATTACTATATAATAGATTAAGATGTTTGTAAATACTTATGGCATTTTTCCTTTTTAAATATCGCCTTTTCTCCATTTTTAAGACAGAAAACATAAAATCCAAAGGGAGTAAGAAGTAGGAACAAATTTTAAAGTTACTTGCATCCAATGTTTGTATTTAAGTATTTATTCATAGGAAAATCGATAAATGGTAAAAAAAACAAAAATACCAAATTTAATTTTATGAGTTTCACTGTTACTGACAATTTTCATTGTTTACATTCCAATGTGTAGTGCAGAAAATAGACATTTACAGATTATACATCAGCGGATTTCACAGAGTTGATTGTGTATAGGAGATTAAGATATTTATAAATACTTATTGCATTTTTCCTTTTTAAATATCGCTTTTTCTCTGTTGGTAAGATAGAAAACATAAAATCCGAACGGAGTAAGAAGTAGGAGCAAAAGTAACAAATCTCTGTAAACAAAGTGTATTGTAGATTTCACAAATTATTTGGATAGTTCACAAATTATTCATTTGGATTATTTCACAGATTATATGGATTTCACACAGTTGACTGTATATAGTAGATTAAGATATTTATAAATACTTATTGCATTTATCCTTTTTAAATATTGATTTTTCTCCGTTGGTAAGACAGAAAACATAAAATCAACAGGAAGTAAGAAGTAGGAGCAAAAGTAGTAACAATTTTTTGTAAACGAAGTGTATTGTAGATTTCAGAAATTATTTGGACAGTTCACAGATTATTCATTTGGATTATTTCACAGAGTTGACTGTATATAGCAGATAAAGATATTTATAAATACTTATTGCATTTTTCCTTTTAAAATATTGCTTTTTCTCCGTTGGTAAGACAGAAAACATAAAATCCAAACGGAGTAAGAAGTAGGAGCTAAAGTAACAAATTTCTGTAAATGAAGTGTATTGTAGATTTAAGAAATTATTTGGATAGTTCACAAAATATTCATTTGGATTATTTCACAGATTATATGGATTTCACAGAGTTGACTGTATATAGTAGATTAAGATATTTATAAATACTTATTGCATTTTTCCTTTTTAAATATCGCCTTTTCTCGGTTGGTAAGACAGAAAACATAAAATCCACAGGAAGTAAGAAGTAGGAGCAAAAGTAGTAACATATTTCTGGAAACAAAGTGTATTGTAGATTTCACAGATTATTTGGATAGTTCACAAATTATTCATTTGGATTATTTCACAGATTATATGGATTTCACAAAGTTGACTGTATATAGCAGATTAAGATATTTGTAAATACTTATTGCATTTTTCCTTTATAAATATTTTTTTTTCTCCGTTAGTAAGACAGAAAACATAAAATCCGAACGGAGTAAGAAGTAGGAGCAAAAGTAACAAAGTTTTGTAAACGAAATGTATTGTAGATTTTAGAAATTATTTGGATAGTTCACAAATTATTCATTTGGATTATTTCACAGTTTATATGGATTTCACAGAATTGACTGCATATAGTAGATCAAGATATTTATAAATACTTAATGCAATTTTGCTTTTTAAATATCGCCTTTCTCCGTTGGTAAGACAGAAAACATAAAATCCACAGGAAGTAAGAGGTAGGAGCAAAAGTAGTAGCCAATCTCTGTAAACAAAGTGTATTGTAGATTTCACAGATTATTTGGATAGTTCACAGATTATTCATTTGGATTATTTCACAGATTATATGGATTTCACAGAGTTGACTGTATATAGCAGATTACGATATTTATAAATACTTATTGCATTTTTCCTTTTTAAATATTGCTTTTTCTCCGTTGGTAAGACAGAAAACATAAAATCCACACGAAGTAAGAAGTAGGAGCAAAAGTAGTAACATAATTTATCTTCAGCTCTTAGAGCAATCAAAATGTGTGCATTGGGCAATTCTCTTTTTTGGAATTCTACAGTGTATACGTGAGCTGTTGACTTTCCCAAGACACTGCGAACAGTCAGATCTTCTATAAGAGATTTCAGTTTCAAGTTTAACACTCGAGCCACCAAATCAGGACGGTCAAATGTTTGTTCGCCTGGTCGCAAATTTTCAGTAATATCTCGCCACTTTGGATTTGCTGTGAATGTTATAAAAAGGTCTGGTGCACCATGTTTAGCAAAGATGGACATTGCATCAGCACACCGTTCTCTCATATTTCTTGATGAACCTTCAAACGATGACGGCAAAATAACTGGAATTCCTGCTGTCATTCCAGCATTTCCATTTTCAAATTCAACATGGTCTGCAAATCCTTGGTAGAGCTCAGTTCGTAACTTCTGCTGATGCGTTCTGATAAAATTTAGATTATTGGCTTCTACCTGAAGATATGAATCGACAATATATTGCTGAATAAGTTTTCCTGCACTAATTATAGCATTGAAATAATCTCTAATTGCAGTTAAAGCAACTTTGTACTGAAGCATTGTTACATTTTCTCTGCTGCTTTCTTGTGCTCCATCATCAGCTTCACAACTCAAGTTTGGCTGCCAGCCCGGCGCCCCATAGGGAAACAAAGTAGGATAACACATTGTATCTAAGTTTGGACTCAAGATATTAAGATTAATGAAGGGTTGCAAAGGATTTTCTGGATTGAATGGATAAACACGGATGTCACGTTGAAATGGAGGTTCACCATCATTATTCACGAAAACCACAGCAATTTCATTGGCAGTCGGGGCATTATATCGCCGCTGATCTGAATTTCGGTCTCGGCGGAACACCATATTTAGAATAGGAAAATTCTCCCCTGCTTCATTTGCTTCTTGAATTGCTCGAGCCTGAACATCCCGAAGCATAGAGTACGTATTAGTTAGCCGATTGTGCTGCCTAAAAAAACGATCAATTTGATCCAATATACGTGGGGAGCATTGCTCATTAGCAGGATGAGTAACTCTAATTTTAGTAGCTTGAATGCTGTCAATGACATAGAGTTGCGCAAACTGGTGAGCTTCACCATTGAGCGGTTCAATGTGGCTTGTTTGGTGACAAATTTGACCGTGGACTTTAAAAATATAAGGTCCTCTACCATTAAAATCAACAACTTTTGACCCCATTGATGCAAATGAAACAGCACTGTTGTATGAGCGAATATTTTCGCGAAAGTTCTTGTAATCAGGATTGCTCGGATCCGTAAGCAAGTTCAACAAAAAATTAGGGTATGACAAGCATTTATAGGCTTCTCAAGTTTCACTCTTCCTTTACGGCAGCAACTTGTAAATTTCCCGTCAGGCGGGCGATCAGCACTGAAATTTTTGGAAGCACAGAACTGGCAAATAGCTTTCATCGATCCGCAGAAGTGTTCATCAACTTCAACAATTAAATGGCTTTGAAGCTCTCGAGAATGATGGGCTTCTGCATTTCTTTCTCGTCGTACTCGTTCAGCTGCAGCACTTTCTGCTCGAATTCTATCTCGCTACTCCTGGTTTTGCCTGGCTAGCCATCTTGCTTGCCGTTCATTATTCCTTCGCCGTCTTCTTGCAATGGGACTTTCGTCTTCGTTCATTTCATTAAAAGAAAAAAAAACTATAACCTTCCAATTTCTTATGAAAAAAAAAAAAAAGATGAAGAGTAGACATCGATTTCTAATAGTTTTGTTAGCGAATAGCGAAAAAGTAAGCACGTTGTTTTTAGATATTGAAAAATCAAATCAACATTCACTCGTGATGCCACTTGTACAACACAAATTCCAAATCCAGAAACAAATGAATGACTCTTTGAACGAATCATTAAAAAATACGGTCGACATCTGATTTTGCTCTTAAAATAATTTTTAAAGCATAATAAAGCCTTTAAATAATTTGAAATACGTTTATTTTTAGAAAGGAAACGTTAATCCAGTACAAAATAATTCACAGGAATGAATTCAAGAATACAGCTATATCGAGCTATATTTCAAAATATTAATATGCTTTTGCATAATATTTTAAGAGGATTTAATGAATAGCTGAAAGATTCATTCATTTGTTTTTGGATTTGTAATTTGTGCTTATGAATGGCAACGGTAATCGTTTGTATACATCGGAAGCCTTTTGTTGGTATCTGGTTATTTTTAAATTAGATCTTAAAGCGTTATAATTGTATACTTTTTGAAGGTTTTAGAAAAAATGAGGAAGAATATGTTACACAACGAATAGATAGACAGATTAAATAAGGCAGTGCCAAATACGGCATCGGAATTCTTAAGTCTAACATGGCCGCGAGATTATCAGGACACGGAAGAGTTCAATCCCGGAAGCGTTATACATTTTGTGTCATTCTATGTATAATTTTCCTTTCTAATAAGCTCCGGTTTTAAATTTGAATCTAAATTTTCTGTAATGAAAGTACGGTGACTAGCAGAGTCAAATAAATTGCAGAATGTGAATTTTCACCCGCTTCTACTTTTACATGAATTGTTTGCAATATTACTTCTCTACTGATGTTATTTATATTACTTTTACAATGAGATACGGAGGAAATAATACAATCTGAAATTTTTGATACGTTTTTTTTTTTATTAGAATTACAAAGTATAGTATTGTGATATGTTTTACCACAAACTTCGCAGTTTTCATTCGAAAATTTGCATAGAATGATCATGTGAAATTTACAGAAGCATATGAAGCATCTGTCTTCACTTTTCAATTTTTCGCTCATTTGCGGAATGGTGACAGACTTACAATTTTCAGTACTTTGATCAGTCTGGTTACAAAAAATGCAGTTATTTTTAATATTAGTGGTTAAGGCAGAAGCTGAGGGAATGAATCTTTTATAATTTTTCTTATAATTTTCCTGCTTGTCAGGGATTGATTTTTCAAAATAGTTTAATTGAACATTAGCCTCGCGAGATTCAATTTCGTCTTTAATGAAATTTATTAGCTCATTAGCATCCCAATCAGTATGTTTAATACGTTTTCAATTATATTCTAGTGCAATATCGATGGAATAAATTTTGCAAGAATCGGACATAACAAGTGCCCATATGAACCTGATGCAACACCTAAAGAGTTAAGATTTATTATTTGAATTTCTCGTTCATTATATAAATCTCTGAGAGCTTTAATATTACTGGAAATTCTTAAAGATTGCAAATTTAGTAGTTTAGTCAAGTGACTATATATCATCAGTTCATTACGACCAAAACGATTTTTCAATAATTCTATAGCATAAGCATAATTTTCCTTAGTCAGCGAACAGTCTGCTGTAGTATTTGCAGCTCTTCCACCCAAAAGTGACATTAAGCAGGAAAATTTATCAATCGGAGTTAAATGCTCATTATTATCAATCGCATTTGAAAATTGACTCCGAAATTCAAGCCATAAACACGAATCACCATAATATTTAGATATATTAACTTTAGGAAGTTTTAATAATTTTGATTCAGAATTTTCTGACCTTTTAGTAGAGAACTATTGTTGCTACTACTATCACATTTAATGTCTGAAGCATCTTGTTTAATTTCAGGAGTAACGGGGTTATTATTTATAAACTTGGAAATTTTATATTTTCATTCAATAATATTTTCATTATACCATTCAGATTTTTCGATTTCTTTTTCAAATTCACTACCTGGAACCAGTGGGTCAATCTCAGAATTTAAGGATTTTAAAGTTTACATTTTATCATTCAACTGCTGTTTTAAAATATCCAGCTGCGATTTTCTATACTCGAGATCTAAATTTTGTGTATTATCTAATAAATCCCTTATTTTATCAAATATTTTCGTAGTTTGACTACGAATCGAGGCTCTTTTATTTCTTAAGAGTTTCCAGATCCATCGTAAAATAAAGAATTTAATCAATAAAATATATATTCAATGCACTTCAATTAATTCAATATAATTTAATTTGAGGTACTTACCTCATTTGATGATAAAATCCAGACAACAATAGTTCTAATCCTGGAGCTGAGACGCCAAAAAAATGATTTACTGTGTCACTGAGATTGAAGGTTTGATAATTCAAACTATTTCATAGTTAGTCTAATAATAAGAACTTATTCATAAATCAGTTCTAAAGTATCAAATTCATTATGACTTAAATAAATAAACTTCCTTCTTAGAAACGTATATACATATTTATTTACATAAATTGGTATCCAAATATTATCCTCATTTGAGAATTCCATTATTACTGATTGTCACGGTTCAAATCAATTTTTTACATCTACATCGAAGTAATCAGAAGCACAATAAAAAGGGAGGTTGCCACAGTAACGACTGAAAGATTTTCAAGTATCACCATGGAGTCATTCTTAACACATGTCATAAGCTTTGTGATACATTCCTATTTTCTCATTGTGATGCATCATATATGCACTTGATATATTAAAAATTTTCTGACAAAATAAATGTGTCTAATAAGATGTTTTTTTTTAAATAATAATTAACAAAGCAAGAATGACTGCAACATTCACTGCAACAATCTGTGTATTCCATCGATCGAGTTATTACATAAGCAGGTGCATCATCATTAAGCATACGATGTTTGAAAGGATTGCTGAACTATTTGGCTTATTTATAAATCATGTCAGAAGCTTTGTCATGCATTCCTAGTATTATTTCAATTTTAAATCATATTTTAAAACGTGTTTTAAAAACTTGAATATTTGTCTTAAAAATAGATAATGAATCATTATTGAGTAAATTCAAAATTATGCTTTACAAATATTTAACTTAATATTTATGAATATGTTCTCCAACAATACCACATACAATATTTATTTAACTGACGGAAAAAAATATATAAAACAATATAAAAAAGATGTGATATATGGTAATGTAAAATTTAGATTGTAGAAATCATTAATATATGATTTTTCTCTACTTCATTTATTTCCATGACTTCTTTTAAAGAACGAAAATATATTATTAGATGCTAATGATATTTTATATTATTGTATTGATTATTAATTCGATAAAAAAATTCTGCACATTTTTTTCTTATTTTATGTAAACATTGAAATGTTTATTCAGTAATGTTTATGCTTTTAAGAAGGCTTGATACATATAATATACACTTTTGGATTCTTCATTTAAAATTAAACTTATTTAAGACATTTAAATTTATACTTTAACATATTTTTTGAATGTAAAAAGATAAATAATTTAAACAGTTAAATTTCTAAATTATGTTTTTATGAATCAAGTCCTTCCGTGATTCACACATACTATATTTAACGTGCTCTTAAAAAATCTGCAGTGACAAAACTTTATGTCCCGAACATTTTATAGAATACTAGCAGAACTACCCGGCTTCGCCCGTGTCAATTATAAGAAGCTTTCCAGGTAAAAAAAAAAATAAATAAAACGAAATAATACAGCAATCACAATAACTGAAATTTGTGCATTCCCATCCTTAAATCGTTATAAAAACAATAAACAAACATCGCGTTATTGTCTTGCAACCATAGTAAAATCCCTGAGCTTTAATAACAGAATGCACGTATCTTTGGCGGGTGTAAGAGAAAAATGTGTGATTTTCCTGACACTATGGAAAAAAAATTCCTCCAAATCGCACAGCACTTAGTGAAATTCTCGTTTGTATGGTATTCTCTACATTATAAAGTAAAAACACTATTTCAGTATCCATAAATTGTGCCCCATAAATTGTAACCCATAAAATGTGCCTTTACTGCAATTTTTCTAACTTTTAAACATCACACAATTTCATTTTTTACAATGTCAAACAGAAAAAAGTTCTCTCAAATAAAATTTGTTTGAAAAATGTACCTCAGTTTTCTGATTTTAATGGATTTTAAAGTAATTTTTAATGATGGATATTTTTAAAGTTGAGTGCAACCCGATTACGAAAGATGAACCTGTTTACAGTTAATGCAATAGTATAAAGAAAAGAGATGTTTATGAGTAACGCTGGTATCATATTTTCGGTGGCAACAACCTAACACAACAAATTTCCCCTTTACTGCAGTTTAACGTCTAAACATTGTACATTCGATTGTTCCAACGTATTATAGAAAACAAAAGTACTTTCAGTGATATTTATTTGTAATGTTTATCTCAATTTACGAATTTTTTATGGGTTTTAAAATATTTTTTAAGCATGCATATTTTTTAAATATGCTTACCCAACACAAAATATTAGCTCAATTGTTCAAAAACATTGTAAATAATTCAGAATTTGTTTGCTTTCGCATAATATCCAATAACTAAATTGGCAAACGAAATTAAAACGCCAAAAATAAAATAAAATAAAATAAAACACGAATTTAACAGATATAAAATCAAACTACTCAAAATAACCTGATAAGTATATAAAATTCAAATGAGAATTTCGTTCCGGGTGCATATAAATTGAATTCTTCAAAACCGATTTCCATGCGACTTGCAGTATTAGTTTTTAGTGCGTAACATATTGTTTTTAGTTGCTTAGTCATAGAATTATAGGGGAAAGTTATATAATCATGTGAACCCAATTATGAAGGATTAGTCTTATTAGCTGAATGAAAAATGCAGAACTATTTTTATCTCTAAGTATATTGACTGGTTTATCTTCAATAATGGGGCTGTGCGCTAGGGTATTCTTATTTCAATGAGTGTGCCTGACACCTATTATGGCATGCACCTTTGTTTAAAACAATATAGAATGACTTATGTTTTAAGCGACTATCTGGCATGCAACTTGATCACAAAATACTAACCTGCAATGATGCTTAAGGTGCTTCTCCTGTTACCTGCTCAACAACACGAAACTTTCTGACACATTTTCTGACACATTAAACGTAAAGGCTTAAAATTTGTAGGCCTGACTATTAAAGCAATTTGGAATTGAAATGAGTTCTTCCTTTTTTCATAAATAAATTACGTATCGAGTTATTAGCAATTGTGGTTGCTTGACGGCCGGTTGTTTTCCTTTATTGCACTGTTGCGTCCGAATTTCAGTTCAAACCATCAACTGAAAGATCTTATACCTTTTCCAACATATGGAAACTATATTTCGATTTCATAGTTTCTAAATAAGAACTCCTGTCATTTTCATGCGTTTCCGAACAAAAATTAATTAAACAATATGTCAGAAAATAGCTCCTTTGGATTTGAGAACAGCGTTAACTTTATGAAAAGCCTTAACTTGACGTTTATGAAAAAACTCACATTTTTAGTTTTAATTTTGGAACTCGCGAAATTTAAATTCAGAAAAAGGATGTTCTTTTGACACATTGTGGTACTTTTTTTAACTTTTAAAATTAAAACACATGCTTTCTTTGGCGCGCGTAACAGAAGTATACAATATCTTCCACAAAACGGGGGAAAATGCAAAAAAATACATGCAAATGATGTAGTAAGTACTAAAATTTTATTTGGAAAATTTGATGATTAGACAATGATTAGATGAAATGATGTCATTTTCCATAAATTTTAAATCAAGACATCTGTCAAGAATTTTTTTTGAAAATGTAAATAACCGCTCTCTTTTTGCTATAAATCACAGGAGATGTTAGCACTGAATCTAAACCAATACAACACTTAGCGATAACGTATAGCTATAAGATATGGCTGTAGTATACAATCGAAGTAGTAAGCAAAATATAGGAGCCATACGTTTACAATGAGTTTGATTACGCGTTGAAAAGATTTGATAGAATGTGACGTCATATCTAGCCTTTTTTTCCCCCTTAAATTGTTTTCATGAAATTTGACTGTTTGTATTAAAATAGATGTGTTAATTTAAAAAAAAAAAAAAAATCAAATTCAGGTGCTACGTTATTTAGTTAAAGCTCCTATAGTTAAAGTTTTTATTTTATATACAAAAAAAATGTAAATTTTCTGTTTAGAATGACGTCATTATCAAACACGCAAAAATATAGCAAGAAAATCTGAATTTTTATTGGCAAATAGAAACAAAATACATGCGTTATTCTTATTTTTTTCGCATTATTGTGTCATTTTTAAGGGTTTGGCAACAGGAAAGAAACGTTTGAATTAAAAAAGATTTAAAAAGAGATATTTGTATAATGTTAAATTATGGAAGTGGTAGAAAAAAGAGATAAATAGTGGTCTGATAATTTTTTTAAAGTAGACAGTGATCTTTTCCACGTTCTAAAATGTATGTACGTCGAGTTTCGTGCAAATCGGTCAAAAATTAAAGATTTGTATAAAGGACATACACACAGAGAACGGCTTTTATATTTATAGATTATACAATCAGATAAATTTCACAAACAATGGTATCAGATGGAATCCATTTAGCTACATCCCGTTTCAAAACTGAAGACGTTGCCTTTGAACTACTGCTTCTTCCTTAATGATTTTCCACATAACCTCGATCTCAAAATGTGTTAGAATGATTTAAATACCTCATCAAATTGGCAAAAATGTCAGAAAAACTGTACAGATCTTGCGACTTGCTATATAATGTTCTCTTTTAATGGAAGCTAAAACGAAGTACCGTATAAAAGTCATCGTGTTTAGATATACGCGCATCGTAATAGCAACATAATTGTAGTAGTGCAGGGTGTCACAACAGTCCCTGACTCAATTTAAAATACAATATATAATGAAGAAATTGTCGCACAGGAGTGTGTCTTAAACTAAAATGCTTCTCACGATGAAAAGTTTTCTTCAAGCAAATACAAGAATTAGATCGAAACTTCGTTCATAGATGGTGCCACCATTCCGTATGTTTGGTTTCAAACCATACAGCTATGAAGATAAAAGGAAACAACATAATGACGCCACTTGAACTTGTCGCCTCTGCTTCCGCCAAATTTGACCGCGGTGAGCTGCTCTATGAGCTAGTTTCTTCTCGCTGCGCAAATCAACTACCGTAAAAGTCAAATATGGCGGACGCCAAATTGGGGGAGAGAACTCGTATTTCGGCTTCAATGCTCTCCACGGTGCTAGATTGATATGTCGTCTCCTTTTAATCTTTATAGCTTCATGTTTCAAGCCGAATGTTCTATTTTTCAGATTAGTTTCGATTTGTTAGACTGTACCAAACTACGCAATTAGGTTTCTTCGGTCGGAGTGGCCATTTCTGTATTACAGTGTCAAATCTAATCTGAAAATTAGAAGAAAAAAAAACAGGTTGTAAAACAAAAATACAGACAAGTGACGCCATCTATGATCGAAATTTAGAACTAATTATTTTCATTCACTTGAAGTAAACTTTTGATCGTGAGAAGCATTTTAGATGAAATCGCACTCCTTTATGGCACTTACCTGATTTTATATTGAATTTTAAAATGTGTCAGCGGCTTTTGTGACAACCTGTATATTACACAGTGTCTTCTGAAATAAAATGTGTCCTTATACATTTCTCAAAAGATTAAAAAGGACCTTAAATAAACTAGATTAAAAAAAAAAAAATCCCTACGGTAACTCTGCAGCACAATCGGAACAAAATCCGAAAGAGAAGAACAAATTATGCGCTAAATACCTTTTAAATATAATACACACATTAATAAATTCAAATGTTTTTCATTTTGAGGGTGTGGTTTAGTTATGACTATTTTACATAATTTTAATAGAAATTAGGCTTAGTACGAACCTCAATTTGAGATCTACATTTTGTTTTAAAATATTCGAGTTTAGGAAGAAATAATAACACCACATATTTTCCAAATATTTTCCTTTGCTTTGATTATAACAATAATGCCAACTTAAATTATCTGCAGCATTTTTTTTTTGTTGTTGTTTAATTCCGTATTGGGAATTTAAATGAAGAATACTCAATATACTGCCGACAATAGATGTGTGCATTGAAACATATGACATATTGCTCAATTCATGCTATGTAATTTAACATATAGCATGGTGTTTAAATCTATCCAAAAAAATCATACATGTTAGACTTAAAGGCCATACCTTTTTATTTTGAAAGTAATTACTTGTGTATTCCGTGAATAAAACAGTTATAAAATAATGTAATTGCGTAACTGTATCTGTACTTGATTCTTTAAAATCTTACTTTAAGTGATATTCTTTATGCTTTTTCTTAGTTTACTCAGATTTTTTTTTTTAATTACAATATATATATATATATATATATATATATATATATATATATATATATATTGTGTTTTAGTTATAAAATCAGTATCTGTTAACAGCAAAAAGAAATAATTTAAAAAAAGGTTCAGTTTGAGAAATTTATATCTGAACATTTGAAGCGATATTTTATGGATAAATAAATAATAATAATAACAAAAACAGAAAAGTTAATTTTTTGTTACGTAAATCGTTAGCAATAAAAAAAAGATAATTTGAAATTGAATCATTCTATAAGGAATATATATATATAAGTAAATTATCAGATGTGTAGACTTAATAAGTACTAATGTGATAATAAACAGTTTATAATTAATTGTTTTTTGAAAGCAAATTAAAAGAACATTACTTATTTGCGCCCGAAAAGAAAAACAATCTTAGAAGATTATCCGACAAAATATCCTAAAAGATAAATCGATTAAAGTAACTTAAGCAAGCTTGATAAAATATAATGATCTATCTTTCTTCCGAATTTAATAAATTAGTTTGTATTTAAAGAACAATTATTAAGAAATGCCTAAAGAGAGTTTGGTAAGTTTTTTGAATAGAGAAAAAAGTTCCCTATAATTAATTCTCAGATTGAATAACACTTTTTCTTCTATGTACTATTTTCTATCACTTTTTTTTCCATTCCATTTTTTAAATGCCGGTATGAGATCCGTAGATGATTTATTTTAATACCACAAAATATTAGATTGTGAAAAATTTGATGTATTATTTATACGTCTTCAGCTTTTATTTTCTATTATATCAAATCATTTTACTTACACTTTTATTATTTTACTGCTTTAATGAGTTATTATATAGGAACGTAAAATTTTAAAACACTTATTATTTTTAATATAGTAATATTTATGTTTCCATCACATTCCATGGCAATGAATAACTGAATAACGTGTAGAAATTAAATCACATATAGTACTCTCACGTTTTTCCCTTTTGTTTCATTTCTTCAGCATTCAGCATATTTCCATTTGATGACAATATTCTATAAGAAACCGCAACTATACGCAACGTGAGGTGAATCTATTGTTCCATTAAACTCATATTTTTTACTTTTATTATATTAATGTATAGGATTTTTTTTTTCAAAAAAAAATAAAAAATCTGTGCAGGTAAGATTCTGGTGTAACATACCTCATTCATACATGAAGAACGCATATCTCGTGAGATTTTTTTTTATACTTGTGATAAGTGTTTTCGAATGATGCGACATTTGGCAAAACTGCTAATACATTTTTCTTATATAATGTCAAGGTACATTGATCATGCCTGGTAAACGAGTGAATAATTCTAGTATTTCAATAGATTCTTAGCGAAACAGCATCCAAAAGCAACCAATATTGAATAAAGCACCTATGTCTGTGTTTTGAAATATATTTTAAGAGAAAATATTTCTTTCGGGAAACTTCTAACAGGTAACACAACTTTACCGTTCTGAATGCTAAGGGATTTTTCGAGATTTTCTTTTCGTAAAAGGGAAGTGTTTATGGAAGTCTATTTGCACTTGCACTTCATGATTTGTACATCAAAAAGCAATATTTTTTTTATTTACCAGTTTATTGATTTCTCTCAGTTTCTTTCGTTACATACATTTCTTGAAATAGCGTGAAAGTTCTCCTGCATTTGACAAAATTTCTACTACCACACTCCCCAAAAATTACAATCTCAAATTATTTAGAAGCTCTGTTTTCTAGTCTTTTTAGGGCCTTCTTTCTTAAATGCTTTACTGGATGTGATCGTGCTTCACGTGCCTTTCAAAAAAGAGGCTCTGACGTTGATTCGTTGTTCCAACCCTAATGTGCTTAACCCTCTCGCTGCGGAACCCGAGAGATTCTCGAGGATGCATTTTCCCGTCTAATTAAACCTCCTTGATCATTCCAGTTATGTTTTTATTGCAAATTTTGCCTTATTTAATGAGCATTTTCCCGATTAAACTATACAAAATATTTCTTTTGAAAAACCGGTGACGAAGGAATAAATATTCTTAAATACACAATTTTTGAAGCTTTTTTGATAAAACAATCACGCAGCGAGAGGGTTAAAAATACGTGGCCATATTCACCACTGTCAAATTTTCGAAAATTTTGGCGATAATCTTCATGTGAAACATTGTCAAATACGGCCAGAAAAATTGGTCGCCCTAATTGAAAGGTAAATTCCGATATATTTTTGTTTATTTATCATAAAAAAAAAAAAAAAAAACTTATTGACGAAAACTTTGGTTTATCTATAATCGGACTCAGCACACTTTTTCGTCGTGAGCAAGATCAGCAAAATTCTCAAAAATAAGAAATGAAGGAAGTACCTTCCCTCCCCACTGACACAGGTGTAAGGGTTTTTTTTTAGATTAAACTTTAAAAAATAAACTTTATTTAAAAATTAAAAATATAAAAAATAATAATTGCTTTTCAGGTATTTGTTTTGAACGTTTCTATTTTTAAATATCTGAATGTTATTTGAAAAAAAAAATCAAGGTATTCAATTAGAAAAGTAGAAATAATTGGACTTATGTTTAAGATTCTATAAAGGACAGAAATTTTATAAATTTGCAAATAAAATTTACTCAATGAACTACCGAAATTATATCTTGTACGGCAACATTAAAGGATAGTAATCCAATGAACTTCTGAATTTGCAGAACATGTACTTAATACTAGTTTCACTGGAGAAATTTTCACCAGTACAAGCCGCTGTATGAGTAGTGATTTATAAATTTCACAGTCCAGTATGTGGAGAAGTGTGCTATACATCTGAATAAGTGAAAAGTAGTATGTTCACGGACGAATTAACATTTATTTGAGAATAACGTCCGACTGAGATATTTTTGTATTTTGCATAGAGACAGATTTACAGTTTCAGACTCGGCGTTTGTATCACGATATTTCCCTTCTAGCTTGCTTCTCGTTTAGTGGGACTCATAACAGCTAACCTTCATGTTCTTTTACTTGGAATGACGTCATTTTCTTGAGCATTATATGCCTGACGTTACAGTAACTGCGAGTTCATAGATGTTCTTCATATTTTCAGAACATGCCTAGCTGCATCTATCTTGAGACAGTTAAATTGGAGGTAAAATGAATTTGCTTGAGAAAATCACTTCGACAGAGTCGTGGTAACAGCTAGTTAGCACATTAACATTCGGAAAACATGCGAAAAATAATTTGTTTTGCATTCTTTGAACGTAAGTGACAATCGGTTTAAGAAGTCAGGTTCACGGCTGACAAAAAGTTGACAAAATCAATAAATTTACAACATTTTTTAAATGTTTTTTTTTTTTTGTATCGGTACAAGATCTAATTCTTAAACCTTTCAAGTTATAAATATATTTTATAAAATAAATTAGGTATTTTTAATTACCAAATAAACTTTCTTTTTTTAAATATATTAAAATAAGCTCCTAAAATATATCTTTTAACTTCCACCCATCATTTTGAGAACTCTTAATTTTTTATCAGTTTTATTTTGGATCGCCAGATGATTAATTCTACTTTTAAAGTACGTGTAATTTTTATGTTTCAGATGGTTTTTAAAAGCACAATCACTAACACATATTTACCGTGTTCGCTGCGGATTATGAAGTTTGGTAGAGATTAAATCGATTTTAAGTATAAATATTTTTAATTTTACATAATCCGACTAATACGTAAAAAATCAATAAATTGAATACCAAAAACAATTTTTTTCTACGTTTTATTTACAGAAAAGCAAACTCTCGAGAATTTTGTAAAACTTCAGGCACACCGAGAAAAAACGTCTTCTTAGAGGATTGTGCATAAGAAAAACATATGCTTTAAATCATAGTATGACACTCTAAAGTAAGTTTAATTTTTGGTATGACGATTTTGTCTGTGTCAGATGAGTGAAAGATTTAGGTTTTCACACCTTCATTGATCTTTACAGAATCTAACAGGATTGGCGATACACATATCAACACAGCCAGACTAATTCAGAAATTCATTGCAACCATAGATTCATCACTACGTTAGGTTTCATTACTTAACACTTATTGGTCCTACATCGCTTCCCAAGCGACGTCGGTAACATCATCTCATACACGAATTTTATTCGAGTGGCACCATTTTTTTTTTTTTTTTTTTTTTTTTTTTTTAAGAAATATATTTAGTTATATTTCCACAACATGTTCAAAACAAATTTACTACAAAATGTATTTAAAATATAGTGATGCAAATACAATATAAAAATAGAATCATGTATAAAAAACCTAGCGCCTGATAAGGAGTTAAAAGAATGCGTTAGAAAATACTGTGTAAAGATACATTTTAAAGTATAAACTGTAGATGATATAATGATAATGCTACTAAGAGATACATTAACATTGCATAATATTTATATTATACATGTGATTAAATGCATGTGTCAGAATTATTATCCCGTATGTCCGATGCATATGTCATAGGCTAATTGAAAAATCCCGCTCTCTAGAAGAGTATAGGCTGTTTGCAAAGTTCGCGGCTAATTTAATAATCACCTTCTTTTTTTCCAATCTGACCGATAGTTTTCAGACTTATTGCAAAGAGCCTAAACAACTTTAGGCTAATTGGGAAATAATCATTTGTTTGTCATTCAGCTTGATATTAATCAGGATTATTGCGAAGTGCAAGTGTAGAGTTAGACTAATTGGGAATTATTCTTTTTTTTTTTTTCAGTAAGCTAGATTATTAGTACTTGGCAATTTTTCAGAGAGAAACATTCAAATTAATTGCTTAAACGGCGCAAAGGCCAAACTAGTTAAAAAGATTCCATGCCGGGACTCGAACCCGGGTCATCATTATAGCGCACTGACATGCTACCAACTAAATCACATTGAACGATACCCTGCTTGGCACTTTCTCACTATTACAGGTTGGCAAGGCTACGTAATTTATTCGTTTCGTGTTTGCATCATATCGGTGGCTCACGTGAAATATTCCATCTTGTGCTGCGTTTGCAGTCTTCCCTACTTGTAATAGGGAAAATGTTCCAGGCTGGGTATCGTTCTATGTGGTTTAGTCGGTAGAATGTCAGTGCGCTGTACTGATGGCCCGGGTTCGAGTCCAGGCAGGGAATCTTTTTCCCTAGGTTGGACTTTGCGCCTTTTAAACAATTAATTCGAATTTTTTTTTTCATTTAAATACAGCTTGCTTATTTCGGACTAATTGCAATGAATATATGCCGTTTTAGGCAAATTAGTAAATTACCACCTGTTTGTCCTAACAACGTAGTTTCATCCGTGTTTATTCCTGTATGCTCAAGGTAGTGAATGTCTAATTTTTGTAGTTTATAAAGCAGTATGGTTTTTAAAAAAATACTTATAAACATTTATAAGAAGAACTTCATTGTCGTATTTCATTAAAAAACTGAATGTCCTTGGTTAATGAATACAATAAGGTGCATTGTATAAGCCCCTGCCCAAAATAACTTTGTTTCATACACAAATTATATTTAATAAAATGTAACAGATTTCAAATTTGTACTATCTGATTTGAATTAAAGTTATTCTCATTAAGTAAAATTTCTGATTTGGAACGATGCTTATAAGTCCAAAAATACGGTACTTATTTTTATTTTAAGTGCGTATTTTCTCAAACTATCAATATAATCTGCAGATGAGGAAGATTTTTAATATTTTCTTAACAATACATAGAGAAGGGAAGAGAAGGACCTAGAATGATAATAAGAAAATTTTATAAAAATTTTTTTGTACAATGGAATATGCAGAGGATGCGGATTCTTAATGTTTTCGCAACATTAATTGTAGAAAATGGGTTGCTTATGAAAATAATTATAATAACAGAAATATAAGAAAAATTCTCTAATAATGAAATCAGCGGATGAGACGGATTTTCAGTGTTTTCCCAGCATTACGTAAAGATGATTCTGTACTTACAGATTACCTAGAGAGAAGAATCTAATGAAATTTATTAGAAAATACATGCAGTGTGTTCGCTTTCAACGGTGCCCAATGGCTAATTCCAAAACCGTTAGTCATAGACATATAGTTCCAATTACAAAAATGTTTTAAATCAGGTAAAGGATTTAGGTGAAAAAAGGGATTTAGGTGAGTAAAAACATTTCTTAGAAATTACGAAATTAAAATTTTTATACGGTCCCCTTGTCCTATAAGTAATATTTAGTAAAATTTCCCTATTACACTGACAAGTAAGACAAAAAAAGCCCCATTTATATAACAATAAAATTGAGCGAGTTATGAAACTTTAAAAACACATGATTTATGCCACTTTTCTGCTCTGAAAACAAACGAGTATGGCTTGGCTTTGAGGGGTTATATACCAAGTGCTTAAAGTATTCGAAGATCTTATTTCCTGTGTATCTGCGCTTTGAAAAATTCGTACAATTATAAAGATTAAGTTATCATATAATTAGTTTTAGATTGCCTAAAATACCATATGTTTATTTTGTCAGGATTTGAGACTGTTTCTTTTATGATTCCTTTTAACAAAAATTATGTTAATTTTATAAGTTTTTATGTTACTTCAACGGTCGTATGTATGTATTTGCAGCTGAAAATGTGTACTCGAACTTTAACTCACTTCCAAATATCGGATCGAGACTACATTTTACATACTGTCGCAAATTCGATAACAATCTAATATTATTATGATTTTCGGTGGTTACCATTTGTACTTATTTTACAGGATAACACAAGAAATTTCGAATAGATTACTACCAAGGAGTTTAAGAAAATGTTTTAGATTAGATAACACAAGACTGTGATTGTTGGTTTTTTAAACTTTTATGTATTTTTTAGCACTGAATCCGAAAATTACCTTACATTTTAACCATCATGTCAGGATATTTCGCAAATCATAAATTATCAAAGTTAAATAGTAACAAACATCGGATACTATACAGTAGATGAGATGGCTGTGTTTTTTTAACTTTTTTAACTTTTTTTGGCACTGAATCTGAAAATGACCTTCATTTTTAACCATCACGTTAGAATTGTTTTGCAAATCGTAAATGTGTAAATTAAAATATAGCGAATTTTATTTTATTTATTTTATATTATTTTATTTAATTCAATAATTTATTCAATATTTTTCTTTATCCTGGGATTATTACAGCTAAACAGCTGAGTGGTCCAATCAGATTGGGGAGGAGGTTCAATTTTAACACTGAACTTTTAACTTTGCAATTTGCAATTTCAGAAAAATCCTGATGTGATGGTTAAAAATGAAGATCATTTTCGGATTCAGCGGTAAAAAATACATAAAAATCAATCATTAAAAGTTAAAAACAGAACAATCACATATCTTTTATAGTATCAAATTTTGGAAATTTTTCTTTTTTTAACTTTAAAATTTACTTGAAAAAATGAAGATCAATTTCGGATTCAGCAGTACAGAATACATAATAATCAATTATCAATAGCCAAAAAACATGACATACAAAACTTTTTCAGACTAGTTCAATCTAATAATATTTTAAAATGCGTATCATTTTATAAAGAATTGAGACTGTTAACTTAGCATATTTTTATTTAACAAAAAATCTGCTTTTCCTTTCTTCTTAAATGTTTATTACAAATTGTATATTTTGCATTTATATGTCAGAATGATTAAAGATTTCAAATTTATATTGCAATGTTAATTTTACTCTCAACCATTTATTTTTATATATCTGACGAAATTATATTTCGCCTAAATTTGTGAATAACTCCTAATTTGCAGCAAAAAATATGCTCCAACTTTAAACAGCTATTACTTGGTCAATTTTAATCGTAGAATAACGGGGCTTTTTTTGTATTACTTGTCAGTGTAAAAGGAAAATTTTACTAAAGATAAATTTTATGACCGGGGGACCGTATAAAAATTTAAATTTCGTAATTTTTTAAGAAATTTTTGATTGACCCAAATCGTTTTTAAAATATTTCTTTACCTCATTTAAAACATTTTTGTAATTGGAACTATTTGTCTGTGACTAACTGTTTAAGAATTAGCCATTGGACACCGTTGAGAGTGGACAAACTGTATATTGATATATAAATTTCATATATAATTGATATATAACTAATTGCATTAATGAAATCAGCACATGAAACAGATTTTTTGTGTTTGTCCAGCATTATGTAGAGGAGATGAGTTGCTGAATGAAAATAATTATAAAATAGATATGAGCAATTTTTTGGGGGGGTATATGTATGGGAAACAGCTGCTCAATGAATATAATTGTAGAAAAAAAAATAAAAATTGCTATATCAATAAAATCTGCACATGAGGCAGATTTTTCATTTTTCCCAATTTTATATAGACTAATGAAATTGCTAATGAAATTAATTAAATATATATATATAATAAAATTTCCTCAATAATAAAATATGCAGATGAGACATATTTGTTCTTTCCCTAGCATTACGTAGAGAATACGGGTTCATATATGATGAAAATTTCTTTAATAAGGAAATCTGAAAAGAAGGCAGATAATTAACAATTTCGTCGCATTATCAACACAAAATTGGTTGTAAAATAAAAATGATTAAAAGAATAAGGAGAAAATTTCTTTATTGACAGATTTGAGTTATAAATTTTGTTGATAGTTAAGATTAATTGTCACTCTATTTTTATAGGTAAATTTTGACTTCGAACTCTAAAGAAAATCTACTGGAAATATACAATGTTATTTTTTCCTTAGAATTACATAGACATAATGATCTGATGGGCCCATTGCGAGTTTATTTTTTTAAGTGCGCTACTGATTTAAAAAGAAACTTAATAGCTAATCTCAGGTAATCAGGTGTTTAAAATGATATCTCTCAATAAGGCAGTTTTCATATACTTACAAGGGGTCGACTTTTGGTGCACCTAGCATCGAGACCTGGAGCATTTTGTAATCCTATACATAAAAGTTAGAAAACCGATAAAATTTATCTGTAAAAATTATGTTATATATTTTTCTTTTATACTTTTAATTTTTTATTATTATATTTTTATTTGTTTATTTCACACCAAAAGTGAGTTAAGTCGCCAAATATGGCGCTACAATTTATACGCCCGCTTTATCCGGGGAGTAAATGTACAGTAAGTACAGTACATATTAGAATTATATCAGATTACGATTTGTTTGTGAATTGATAGCATAAGAAAGAAGAATTGGGTTTTTTTCTTTTTTTTTTCTATGCAGATGATAAATTTATAAATAAGAAATATACTTCTATAAAGGCTTTCAAAATCATTGAAAACATTTTTTTTTTTGTGAAATACAAAATAAGCAAACTATTTTCTTTTGAAATCGAATGGAGATTGATTGATTGATTGAGAGAGAATTGTTTCGAATTTTAAAATAAAATGTTGCTGCATTAAATGGTACTTTGGTAAAAGTAATTATAAATTAAATTAATATTTTTACACAATTTAGAAAAATTAATGTGGCTAATAAGGTCTGATATTACAATTTCTGCTGAAGTCCACTCACATAAGACAAACAGATATGCCATTTGGCTAGGGTTGACGGTGAGCCCAACTTTTGAAAATAATCAGCAACTTTTTCTCAGCCAAAAATGGGAATATAATGTTGCAAATTTCAAAATCAAATTTATGGGTTTTTGAAGCAATTTTTAAACTTTTTTTAATATTTTATACTTATTATTAACTAATTTTTATTTTTAAATGCTTTTCTTCAAAAAACTTCAATGTTAATAGTCCCATAAGTGGTCTCGAAAATTGTATTTTCCGAAAGGTATGCTGCTGTAAGAACAAGAAATATTATTTTAACAGAAAAAAATTATCGATTCTCAAACTTCGTATTATAGGGCTTTAAAATGCACCAGGTCTCAATGCTAGGTGCGAGCAGCACCGAAAGTGGTTCACTTGTTAGTGTGGCTTATGATATTCAGCAGTTCATATTATCTACGTATTGCTGAAAAACAATACTAAAAAATTTCATCATCTGGAGGTTTTATTGACACAGCAATTTTCTAATAGGGTAAGTCCAGGATTTATGCCGCACATTTTTTAAATTTGTGTATAAAGTCCCATGGTGGACATAAAATAAAAATAAAAGCATGCTGTGCTATTTAATGTTAAATATACAACGCGTGTAGTGTGAAAAGAAAATCAAAATTATTAATATTTTTAGCAATTTTTTTCTAAAACGTTACACTGCGGCGCGCCACACGTACATTCAGGCTGAGACGCCGCACTGGTGCGGTACTTATGCCGCGCTTGTAATAAGAACAGAATGAAATTATAAATAAAAATATTTTAAAAAAATATTCGTATCTGGACTATAATTAACGATGTAATAACAAAATGAATACAATGAAACGTATTAGTAGATTCAAATTAATAATTGTTGCCTATTTTCACTATTTAAATTATCGACTTATTATTATTATTATTATTATTTTACATAAAATTTTAATTGTTATTTAAGCAACAACGTAACATCAATGGATTAGAAAGGGAAAAGAAAAAAGTAAAATTGTATTATAAAATAAAAAGCATAATTTATTTGTTAACCCTTTCGGGAACGGCGACTTTTACATACATTTTATTTGGTTGGTACCACTTTTTTAATAAAAAGTTACCTTTACTTAAATAATTATGAAAATGCTCTAATTACACAAAGCAAATATTACTTTTCTTTTTTACTGGTGCCAGAAAAAAAAAATTGTAAGCTCTTTATGAAGGTTTTTATATGCCCTATGGCCCCGAATGGGTTAAGAGACCTATTTTTTCTATTACAATCTACATAAAAAGTGTCGAAAAAGTACAGTCTTCACGTAACTACATTTAAACACATGATGCAACGGAGCCAATTACACTTCCTCTTTTTTGGAGTAGTTTGCAAAGAACATCTGCGTTACGCGTAATCCAATTTTTCATTATTATCATCTTGACTTCCATCTATTTTTGCTCTTTTATTTTCCCCTTTTTCTCCTTTGGTTTTAGTAAACTTGATAACATGACTAGCATGGTTAGTCTGTGAAAAAAGAATAGGAAAAGTTAATAACACTTAATCATCCCGTACAAAAGAAACTGCGGCATGTATACCGGAATAGCAGTGCAGCATGTATCACATTTTGCATGGTGCAGACGTCGGCCATCACAGTTACCTACCATCGCTAAGGGGAATGGCGTAACCATACACACAGTACTCTATACAAACGCTACACTTAGTTTAGACTTCGAAATCATGCTTGGGTTTAGAAATTAGTGTATGAAAAGTATTTAAACATAACGTGTTTTAAAGTTTGGACAGAGAAATCATGCACTTGCGTTAAATTAAGGATTGTACTTCTACAAGTAAACATCGAAATAGGAAATATCGCTTTACACTGGATAAAATAATCTCATTGCGCACCGATACTGTGCCTTTGACGATCATCTATCATTAATTACAAGAAATACAAGGGGTGCGGCATCTATCCCGTATGCGGCGACACTCCCGGAGTTACCCTATATATATTTTTTAGAATTATTTTCTTTTAGCAACTGATTTTCAACACGTGTACGAAATAAAACTTTGAAAAACTACATAATCTGCCTCTACTCTCTAGCAATACAAAAAAAATCTTACATTTTATATTAATAGTCATTAAACAACCCATTTTCTCTGCGTAACGCTGGGAAAATATTAAAATATGCCTCATCTGCGGAATAAACTGATACAAGAGTTACTTATATGTCAGCAAATAAATAAATATAATTCTAAATTCATCTTTAAAAAGTTAAATGTAAGCATGTGCGTAAAAGTCAGTGTAAGCGTAAGCATTCACTGCCTTAAACCAACTGGGATAAACGTGGATTAAATTGGGCATTTTGGATAAAGAGTTAGTCATCGAATGTCATTTCCTAATTAGCCTAAAATTGAAGATGGTCATTTCATATGCTCATTGCAATAAGTTTGATAATAAAAATCAAGCTGATTAAGAAAAAAAATATGAATTTCTAGTTAGCCTAACTAGTCACGTAATATGTGCTTTAAGCCTGAAAAAAATCCGGATGACTGAAAAAAAAAAAAAAACATCATCTTCAAATTAGCCTAAAGCTGCTAAGGCTCTTTGCAATAAACCTGAAAAATATCAGACCAAACTAAGTGAAATGTATTCAAATGGATACTATAAGGTAAAAAAAAAAAAAAAAAAAAAAAAAAAAAAAAAAAAAAAAAAATGCATTTCAATGCATTATATACGTTCAGTGAAAAATATATGTTTTACAGTGTATTGAAAAATTAAAAATATTGTTTAGATGTGTGAATATATCTTAGCCAAACTAAAAATAATTTAAATTTAATTTTAAAACAAATCGTTTAAAGCCACATCAATGTGTTATTTAAATTTTGATATCGTATCTTTTAAAACACATACTTTGAATTTATGAGAGATATGAATGATAAAGCGTCAATGAATAAACTTTTATACATCTTTGTAAACTGAACATAGTTTTTGCACATGCGATTATAAAAAAAATAAAATGATGAAAAAAAAATATAGCGAGATTATAATTAATAGCGCTGCGCCACTCAAAATTTGATATCATGATTTTTAATATCCATATTTAAATTCTTAGAGCATAAGATAAAGCGCTGCATCACAAACGTTTAATCCGTTAAAGGTTTTTGTATTGGTATTTACTTAATGTTAAGTGAGGGTTACTCACATGTATTTGAAAACAAACATAATGTATAATAATGAAATAACGATAAAGAATGAAATGAAATAAATAAATAAAATAAATAAATAAATAAATCTTATGAAATATAGGGAATTAGCTAGATTCTACACGAATCCTGAATTACAGGGTGTTCCAAAAATATCTATGCATTTCTATGAAAACACCAATCTATTGATTTCT
Source organism: Maratus speciosus (assembly GCA_963932465.1). Taxonomy (NCBI): domain Eukaryota; kingdom Metazoa; phylum Arthropoda; class Arachnida; order Araneae; family Salticidae; genus Maratus; species Maratus speciosus. The sequence goes on along the minus strand of OZ010786.1, from coordinate 534,236,934 downwards.
TTCACGGGTAATTAAAGAAATGCTCTCTATAGAAGAAAGTATAACCATCGTTTCCTGGTAATTGGGTGATAAAACATATGAAGAGAGGCGTCAGCTTCACCATCGCAACCATCAGCCGAAGACCAGAATTATGTGGGCTCCTTTCAACTGCCTCACGTATGCTCCTGACGGTATCTTCAGATATTGATGGTCGTCCAGGACGTTTTTCATCCGCCACGCTACCCGTTTGTCTGAATTTATTCAGAAGTAGACTGATATTGCCCGTTAGAAGTGGCTGTTTTATGTATTTCCGATGGTGCAACTGACGCAACTCTTCATATGTTTTATCACCCAGTTTCCGGGACATGATGGCAATTCATTCTTCTAAGGAGAGTATTTCTTTAAACACCACCGAAAGAAATCAATAGATTCGTGTTTTCATAGAAATGGATCGTTATTTTTGGAACACCCTGTATATGTAATAAGTTTCAAGAAAATTAAGATACTTCCAATTATTTTTACAAATACATTCGGTAGTTAAAAATAGGAAATAAAGCCTTTGTGAGAGAATATTAAAAAGCAGGAAACCAAAGTTTAAAACATCGCGCATTTTTAAACGTTGGTTTTCTTATTTTTAACAGTCGGAAGTTTGCATGTATTATAATTAATTATAAAGATATATGTGCAACAAATGTTTTACCATATGCCATAAAAGAATATTGGTTTATAAATTTAAAAATTCAACGTATTTCATATATTGTCATACATTTAAAAAATAGCTCATAAGAAATGCAATAGATTATTATAACAAGAATCCCTGGTAATTATCTTCCATCATGTCATCTATAAATCTTTCTGAATGTCTCCTTTTTAAACTTTTCTGTATTTTGTTACTTTTTTGCCTGATAACATATATATTTTTTTAACTATGAAATCAATTAAAAAAATTTTTGATGCATGTTTTTTTCATCTAACATTCAAAGAAGTCACACACATGTACACAACGTTTCTATTGTATATAGTACAGTCGTGGGAAAAAAAGTAAACACCCCCAACTAACTTCTCAACAAATTACCGTAGAAGAAAGTTACTGGTACCGAACGATTGGAAATAAAGTCTACTTTTAAATGATGCATATAAAATTTGCTTAGTTGGCCATCTACATATTAAAACGAATCATAACTTTTTTTTCAATAGCAGTACACAATTCTCACTGCATAAATGAATTCTACACCATTTAATTAGCCTAAAAACAAATTTTTATGCAATTTGTACCATAAGTTTCCGAGAAATTAATTATTTTAAAACAAGCGTATTTTAAGGGCTGTATCAAAATTGAAGTTCGGTACTTGATTTAATCGAGAGAGCCCCCTTCTTAATCAAGGCACCTTAAGCGTCACACAATTGTCAATGAAGTCTGCTAGATTACAGGACAGCATAAGAAATTTCAAAATATCTAGTCACTTCTATCATAGACGATCCCTTAAACCATCATTCTGCCGTTTTTTAAGAATAATTTGAAAACTACTTGTAAGAAAAATGTGAAATTTAGATTTCCATAAAGCAGGACTTAATAAATCTAAATCCATCAAAAAAAAAAAAAAATAGTAGGTTACAATTCAGAATTTTTTCGAATATTAATTTCATAATTCCTATCATAAAATTAAAAAATTGCAAATTCAACGTATTTATGTTTGGGTATATTAGTATTATTGCTACACAACAAATTAGCACATTAGAAGTATAATTTCAGGAGATATTAATGAAAATATGAAAATGTAATTTAACATTAGAAGCACTAAATTTTGAATGTTTATAATTCAAAAACTTATCATTCAAATGACTTGAAATTTGGTATATAGGCATAGTTTGAACAGAAGATTTGAAATATCGCGTTAACAATGGGTATTGCCATTGAAAAAAATGAAGTTTGGATTCGTTTTAATATGTAAATGTTCCCCTAAGCAAATTTTATATACAACATTTAAAAGTAGACTTTATTTCCAATCATTCATTACCAGTAACTTTCGTCTAGGATAATTTGTTGAGAAGTTAGTAGGGGGTGTTTCCTTTCTTTTTCCCACGACTGTACATAACATGTAAGTTTATACAATGAAAAAACTTTTATCAAATATATGTATACATTTTTAATATACAAATTGTAATTTCTATTTTGAAATTATCTGTTTTTTTTTTATTACTATTCATTTTGATTGAAATAGATATGCTTTATACATTGACATTTTAATCGAATAAAACTTATATTTAAAACAAAAAAGGCAATTTATTTAGAGGCAATAGATTTAAACTACATTAAAAGATTTACATAATCATTTAATAAATTTTAGAAGGATTGAAGGATTTAGAAGTATTAAATACATTTTAATTTACAGGGATTTTGAGCAATACCTATAACCCGACTCAAATATTTATTTTAAATATTCTTCTTAGTATTTCGTAAAATTAAGAAATGTACAAATATGATGTTCTTACAACAGAAATATAGAAATATTTCCGAATTGAAAAATCTCTCTCCCAAAGCCAAGATAGCTGAAAAGATGCAAAGCCAAGACAAATTATCCTTTTAAAAATACTTTTGTTTCGTGTACACAATAATGCTTTTGGAAAGAGATAAAGTAATGCATCTATAACTCATTCTAAACTGTATTACAACTAATCGATGTATTAAATTAATTTTATAACAAGTTATTTTAGTACCGCCAATAGATAAATGTTTAACAGCAATATACAAGAATATTCACAAAAAATTCTAATAGATATTTTTAAAAATAAATATGTAATTTTAGTATAAATCTATATTCATTAAGCACATAAAGTATAATATATATATATATATATATATATATATTACATCATTTCAAAATGCCTAAATACCATAACTCCAAAAGGAAGGTGTATATCTGCAGAAATTTTTTAACTATAAAATGCATAAAAGAACAAGAAAGACAGGTAAAAACAACAAAAACAGTCTGTTCTTCATCAATGTGAGGACAGACAAAAAACTAACTCCACCCCCACTTTTAAAATTTGCAGGTTTCTGAACACACTCTCACCCCGCATTCAATCATTCAATATTGAAAAACTATTGTCCTTTTATTAACCAAATTCCATAAAAAACTAAAATAACTCAAATTAAAACTAACAAACATAATGTTAACAATACAAAAATTATCATACAAAAACAAAAAATGCTTTAATAAAAGGTCTTTTAGAGAAATACTTAAAAAATTGCCATTAAAATAAAAACAAAAGAAATTAACTTAACATGAATATCAAAGAATATCAAATGAATATCGTATGAATATCATGAATATCGTATGAATATCATGGATATCGTATGAATATCAAAGTTTTAAAGATGAAGATGTAAAATGTATTGAAAGTTTACAGAATAATTTTGTTATAGTCCCTGTGGAAAAAGCAGCTAATAATTATGCAATAATATGAAAGAAGTTTTATATTGATAAAATAGAGGGTGAATTAGGTAATGAATTTTTTTTTTTCAAAAGTTAATATTGACAGAAATCCTGTTGTTAAAAACTTTTTTGCATATAAAAAGAAAGTTAAAAGTATGTTTTCTTATAATTTTGATGTTTCTAATCATCACTGTTTGCCATTTATTTTCATAACGCCTAAATTTCATAAAGATCCGATTAAGTTTAGATTTATTTGTAGTACTTCTAAAAGCGTTAATAAAAATTTTAATATTGGTTTACAGATTTTACTAAAAAAGATTTATGATTTTTTTAAAGTATAAATTTAAGAAGTATAGTTATTTCTGGTCAATTGATAAAAGTGTTGAAATTCTGGACAAATTGCCTTTGACTCCTGTGAAAATGCAGGTATTCGACTTTGAAAATCTGTTCACCAATATACCTATTGATTCACTTTATGATGTTTTAATGAGTATTTTTGATGTTTTTAATATAAATGATGAATTAAATATAAATAGAGATTTATTTTTAAGCTTATGTCATTTCTGTTTTTATAATAATTATGTAACTTTTAACAATAATACCTTTAATCAGATATGTGGTATAGGGATGAGGACAAACTATTCTAGTACAGCAGCAAATTTATTTTTGTTTTATTATGAATTTAAGTATACTATAAAATATAACAGGTCTTTAAAGGTCTTTAGGTATATTGATGATATTTTGATTTTTAATTTTGATTTTCCTAATGAATATGCTATTACATATCCAAATTGTTTAAAATTGAATAGAGCAAACAGTGATGATTATAATGCAGAATTTTTGGATATTTTATTTAAAATTATTGATAATAAATTGATATTGGATTTGTACGATAAGAGAAATAGTTTTCAATTTTTTACTAGAAGCATGCCACATTGGTTTTCAAATTTACATTAAAAAAAATACATAAATATTATCATTAATCAATTAATACGCTTCAATAAAATTTGTGGCAGATACAATAATTTTTATAAACAGATCTTTAAGTTGTTGGCTAATTTATTTTACAATAATTATTACCCTATAAAGTTTTTGAAATATTATTTAAAGACAGTTCTAAAAAGTGAATGGCAACGATGTGGAGTAGCGGCATGAACATGTGATGGCAGCATTCTGGAACTTTCTGTATGACATAGGCATCCTAAAGTCTTGTTAAAAGAACGGGTGTGTATTGATGAATTGAAACGAAAGAAAGTTGCAGACCTGGAACTCTGGTATTTGACAATGGCTTTGGAAGAAAAATTATTTGTTTATTGTTGACGGGTGAGAAACATTATACAGGTATGACTGTTTTTCATGTTTTGAGAAATTTTATTTTGCGGGTTTAGGGGGGGGGGGGGCACGTTTATTCTGCATTCATGCTTGTTAAGTTAATTTCTTTTGTTTTTATTTTAATGGCAATTTTTTAAGTATTTCTCTAAAAGACCTTTTATTAAAGCTTTTTTGTTTTTGTATGATAATTTTTGTATTGTTAACATTATGTTTGTTAGTTTTAATTTGAGTTATTTTAGTTTTTTATGGAATTTGGTTAATAAAATGACAATAGTTTTTCAATATTGAATGCGGGGTGAGCGTGTGTTAAGAAACCTGCAAATTTTAAAAGTTGGGGTGGAGTTAGTTTTTTGTCTGTCCTCCCACTGATGAAGTACAGACTGTTTTTGTTTTTTTACCTGTCTTTCTTGTTCTTTTATGTATTTTATAGTTAAAAAAATTCTGCAGATATACACCTTCCTTTTTGAGTTATGGTGTTTAGGCATTTTGAAATGATGTAATATATTTTATTGCATTTGATATGTGCTGCTCTAGCGCCATTCATGCGGTAATGTTTCATTAATTTTGAAATAATATATATATATATATATATATATATATATATATATATATATATATATATATATATATATATATATATATATATGTATATATATATATATTATTGAGTATTCATTTTGTACGCATATGGAATTGAAGAATTTATTTTACTAAATAAACCTTAAACAATCAAGGATTTTCTATCTGGCCCACTTAACGAAATGTATTTTTACAATAGTATCTGTTCATTTAATACACCAAAATAATGATACTTGATATATTTTTTTAAAGATTAGCAAAAAATAAAAAATAAATAAATAAATAAACACTTTTCCTCTTTCTCCTAATTTGGTTCACCAAGTTTTACTGAACCGAAAAGAAATAAGTCAAGATTTTCTTTACATTTAACAACCCTCATAATCTTTTTTTTTCTCTTATATAAGTTAAACTTTAAAACAAATTTCCCTTCTTATTATAGAAATAAATCTCTACAATTCTTGAAAGTGAATTGGAATATTTCTGATCTTCGCTATTAGTTTACTACTTCAGAATCGTTATAATGTATTATGAGGATAATTTTCTAATTTACATTTTAATTGAATTTTTTATTTTTATTCTTGAAATGATTAATTAATAAAAAATCAGTGGATTTTATTTATTCACGAAGAGACACATTATCCTTTAATATTCATTTTATAAGCATATGAAAGTAAATAATATGTATATGTATCAAATATTTTCTTATTTGTCGGCCTGTAAAACAAGTTAATGTAAAACTTATTTTTTACACTTATCTTCTACACATATATTGATCCAAAATAATGATTGGATGAAGTTATGTTTTCATTTTAAGATTAAATGCAGTTGGGGGGGGGGGGAGGATACAGTTTTTTAATTTGTTTTGCCTTGGCTCGAATAGAAATAAGTCAAGTTTTCCTTTGTATTCAATAGTCCTAATAACGCTATTTTTACTCTTAAGTGGGAAAATTTGACACTTGATTTCTAACTTAGAGTACAAGAAATAAACATCTACACCACTTGAAAGTTAATTAAATTGTTTCTGTTTTTAGTTAGTGGTTTACTTTTTAATAGTATCTTCGATTTCTCTTATTTTTTAATCTGTGTAGTGAAGTATGAGTATAATATTATTTTTTAAATTTTAGTTACATTGTTTATACTTGTACAAATGTGTTTTAATAAAAAAATAAAAGTAAACAGATGAAAGTTTCCAAAAATGTGTTTGAACATTTCTTTTACACGTATATAAAATTGTAGAATACAATTTCTAATAACACTGTCATTTTTTATTACATAATCCTAAAACGTATTCCTTCCTCACCAAATTTAGAACAATTTAATGTATAAAATATATTTACAATATCATATATTCTTTCATTAAAGTAGAAAAAATTATATTCGAAGATTTTATTTTTAATTTAAAATTAGAAATAAAAAAATACGCTTTTTAAATTTCTTTTACTTTAGGTCACTAAGTTTTACTGAACCGAAAATAAGTAAGTCAAGTTTTCTTTTACTTTTAACAACACTTATAATATTTAACTCTTAAGTGGATTATACTTTGAAAAAAATTCCTAACTTATAAGATAAATACATTTCTACACCACTTGAAAGAGAATTAAAATATTTTTGTTTTTTGTTAATGGTTTACTTTTTAATAGTATCAATATCCCTGATTTCACTTACTTCAGAATCGTTATAATGCTTCATGAGAATATTTTTATATTTTGCATCAGTAGCAATTAAATATTTTAAAAATAAAAAGTTAAATCCTGATTTATCTTGATTCTGTTCTACATTTTATATTTCAAGTTTATAATGTTTCCTAAACGCTAGAGAATAGATAATTTATTAATAGGAATTTCAGATTTATATATCTATTTATATAATTTATCATTTTCAAGGAGAATTTTCAGTTCTTGTATTAAATTATACATGTGCTTTAAAACAACTTTTTTTGCATATTATTTCTTTAAAATATTTGAAATTTATATATTATATATTTCTGATTATCTGTAAATTAAAATATAAATAAAACTTTTAATGTTTTATTTTTTCTATCACAACATCGAAATTGGAAATGCATTTAAACAAAATAAGATATTTATTCTAATTTATTATTTAACTGACATTTATTATTTTATATCCTTTCTCATTTTTAATAACATTTTAGTTTAAAATTCAAAGCTTTATTAAGAAAAGTATTAGTCTAATGTATCAAGAAAAACATATTTAAGTTAAAAGAGAAAATTAATACTTGCATTTAATCCATTTGTAACGTATTATTCTATATTTTCTCCGGTATATGTATATCATATAATGCATTGATAATTGCTATAAGATTGGCATATTTTCTCGTTTATTGACAAAACAAATTATTTATTTCGTCTTTGGTGAAATGTATTTGTCCAATTGGTTAGTGAAATTTGTATCTTTCAGAGTTCCTAGTCACTCAGAAATAGCCAGTCAGTCATAAATCTACCTATTAAATGTCTAATAAATTATTCAGAGACCTAGCATATATAGGTAAGAACTTAGACTTATTTCAACACGTAAAGCGCAATTTTAAATATGATATAAAAGTGTTTTCGATGGATTGTAAGTGAAATATTTAATGAAAAATGATCAACTGTGTCACTGCTCTAGTAAAGTTAAAAACTTTTGTAAACATTTTTAGGGCTTCGTTCATCTGACGAAATCCTATTCGTCTTACTCCTCTGTCTGTCTTTGTGTCTCTCACAGAGCCTGTTCTCATAAACTATATATGATGGAGACTAGAAATTTTGGATTCTTATAGCTGAACACCTCACAACAAACATCAAATCATAAAATTTTGAAAAATTCTTATATTTACCCATCTGAGCTCTATCTTGTGTATTTCAATCTTCTTGTTCTAACTGAGTTTCTAATTAAGTTGAAGACTTGAAATTTTGGATTCTTATAACTGAACACCTCACATCAAACGACAAATCAGAAAATTTTGAGAAAGTCTTGTATTTACCCCTCTGGTCTCTAACTTGTGTATTTTAAGCAATTTTTCTATCTCAGCCCCTAATTAAGTTGGAGCTGTGAGGTTTTCATACTAATAGCAGTACACTTGCGATCACACGAAAAATCACAAACTTTTCAAAAAGCCTTATATTATTTACACATCCGGTTTCTAACTTCTGTATTTTTAGCAATTTTCCCTTTTCACACGGGGTGCACTTTTTTAATTGTTACCGACACTCCTTTGACCACTCTTTCATATTATGCACCATAGAAGTACGTATTTTAGTTCCAATTTTTTCCACCAAATAGTGCCTATCTATCTTGGGTGTTAGGGCCACGATCCCCTCGCATAATATATATCTACACATAGTTATTAAAACGGAGCTCCGTTCAATAGAGGTTTGTTTAGAATGGAGTGGGCCCCTTCGTTGCGAAATGTGTAACTAACAGATTATGCAAAAGATAAAGTGTTTTGAAAGGAATACTAAACGAAATCCTCTGTGCGATCTGTGATCACAATTACCCTCTGGTTTTCTTTTTATATTTAAAAAGTTTTTACTGATTTGCGCATTGCATAGAGGGTATTTTTAGAGCCGTGTACGAGGGAAAGACAGTAACTAGGTCACAAACCGATATGAGAGGTCGGAAATTAGTAGTAAATGCTTTCCAAATATGCTAATACGCGGCAGCACTGTTCAACTGTAAGATGTCAATTTCGAATTTATGAGACAATAGTTGTACAAGAAGAGTAGGGGCTTTCAAAAGTTGCTGATGAAGAACGAAGTGGTTGTCCTGTTGAGATTTCGACAAAAGAAACAGTGCGGAAGGTTGAGGAAATGATTAGAGCTGACAAGCGAACATCAATAGACAGCATTAGCAACTGCAATAGGGTGTTCACATGGTTTAGCCTACAGTCGACTGATGCAGACGTTGTATGTGAGGTACACAGATGATGAGAGTGCAGTACAAAGACTTTTATGCTGCAGGTATTAGAAAACGCACAAATAGATGGGACAAATGTATGACGGACAATGAAAATGACGATTATATAGAGAAATAAACATCCTTTTAAGTATGTATTTTTTATTGGCTTTTGTGACCTAGTTACTGACTTGCCCTCTTATATTAAAACATTTCTAATTAATCCATTTATTGTAAATAATTTGAGTTTTATATCTACAGACAGGAACAACAATTTAGAGCACTCCATGATTATGACAACATTTAAGAACAGTTGCTATTTGATGTGATAATCCAAATTTATTGAGTAAGCAATGAGGTATGCTCATCTAGTTAACATTTCTTCCTCCTGTCAGCAAAGCTGCGTTTATATTCTTGGAGGAACTCAAATGCGAACGTAGCTATTCGTCATATGATATTGTCGTTCACAGATGTTGTTGCACCAACTATTTCATGATTTGCAATGATATTGTGTGCAGCGGCTTTGTTTACATTTAGTTTTAAATGGATTTTTTTCACTACAGGGATATACAGGGCGTCTCAGCTTCAGGATAGATAGAGTACACCTACTCGATGGAAAATAACATAGCAATGCCCGGTCGGAAATGCTTTACTGGCAAGTTATTGACGAACCAAAGATCAAGAAAGGAAGGACACGAACAGGGTGATAACCACATAGTAATGCCCGGTGGGAAATGCTTTACTGGCGTGTTATTGACGAAACAAAAGACAAAAAAGGAATGGCACGAACAGGGTGATAAATCAGGTTTATTATTCTTAGTCATGAAAAAACTATGAAATAATAACAAATAGACAGACAACGATGGACATCAAAGAACATGTTCGAAATTACAACCCCAGGGCGTGATGCAGGTCTCACATCTCCGGCGAATCGAAGATTTAATCTTTTCGAAAATAAAAGGTGTTTTAAGGACTTCCCCAGATGCCGTCGCGATGCGTGCAGCAAGTTCATCAGCACTGTCCAGCTTTTTCTAAGCATTTTTACGGTACTAAATTTACGGGCAGAAAAGCGTTTCCTACCATGCATTGTTATGTGATTTCCCATCGCCTAGGTGTATTTTATCTGTCCTGAATTTTTGCTACACACAGTCATGTAAATAGTAGGTGTTTGATATTGAATTGTAATGTGTTTCTGATTGTCATGTTAAATATTGTGTGTTAAATGTACTGTGACGTATATATATCCAAGAAAATTGTAAACAATTATGCAATCACATTAGGTGAAATGATCCTCATGTAATCACTACATACAGCCATATATCTCGATGTGAAATCTTCGGTTCGCCCAGAAAAATTGGGTAACCAATTGTGATTGTAATTGTAAATCTCACATTAATCGAAATAAATCTCAGCAGCTTGATCAGGGACCGGACGCTCCCTCTCAGACTCTGGTTGAGAGTCGGGAGGAGTGGATGTGGTCTACCCCTCGGGATTGCACTAACACACTAAAGCGAAAGCTGAGTTCCCGAGGTGGTCATCGCTGTACTGAAACACCCTGTATACTATCACGGCGTCGAAGAATAACAATGTCTCCAGACGACCATATCATACGGTGAAAAGCAGAGCAGCCACTTAAATAAATTCAGACATAAAATAAAGGTAGATGAAATGTAAGCTTGAGGTTTATATCAAAGCGTTTAAGTAGGGTGTTTGTACTGCCATCTAGGATATAGCGTCTTAAATATTGTAATAAACATCGACTGATCATACGCTTTTGTAAATGAATGTGAAAACAATGAAGTAAATATAACGGGTATAATATCAGAAGAACCGTGTTCTTTCCAGGAATCTACGCATAAAGTTAAACCGCCAGTAAATCATGTACGATTCTTTCTAGTTCAAATCAGTATTACAAAATTTAAATCTGTTTTGTAGTTATCTTTGTATTTAAAAGTAAAGAAGGAATTCATTAAAAAATTAATGCTGACAAAATTTTAAAAAATTACAATTTTAATTGCTAAAAAATACTTTTTGTTCTTAAACATGGCCAATAACTCCAGTAATTGACACCATCCCTATTTTGAAAAACCAATAATTCATACGTAAGTTATAAAAGTTATTACAAATAAGTTACCACTAGATGACAGTACTTTTTTCATGAAAAGGCTTATTTGAGTTAGATGTTTTCTCAAGTGTCAGTTACTGGCCAGGTGTCAATAACTGGGATTTTAATATGTTCCATTGTATGTACACTCCGTGAACACGTTCATGAGTTGAAACGTTTACTATACTATCATTTTAACTCAAAATTAAGTACTGAACTAATAGGTTGAATAGAAATGGTGTTGCGTTTCACGGAATTTTTCAGGTCATACATCAGTATTTTTTATAGAAAAATGAATCTAGGTTAAACTCACGAAATTTCCCCTTATTTAGAAGAGATTATCAGCGGAAATCATTAAGAGATTATCAGCGGAAATCCTTATATCGTTTAGTAATAATTTTCTTCTGCATAATAATAATAATAATAATAATAATAAAATGCAATTTAACAAATTACAGCGACCATTTGGAATATGATTTTTTCAATAACTAAAATTTAAGACATAAAAAATCGCACGGAGATGATCATACATTACGTACGTCATGGATTACATTTTTCGGTACTGTAAATTTTTAAACTTCTACGGAGCTGGTCATTCATTACGTACGCCATGGATTAAACATTAGTATTCCTGTACCAATTTTAAAAGAAATTTCATTCTTAAACTTCGAAACATCATACAATATTACTTTTTACACCGTCGTATAGAGAAAAAACTGTACTTTTAAATGCAATTTGTTTGAAAGCTGTATCTCAATTTGTTTCTGAGATTATTTTTTTTTTGTAGTTTTTAATACTTTTTTGTCATAGTGGCAACAGAAGTAGCCATGTCTGTTGAAAGTAAAGGGAACATACACATTACTGTATAGACAAATCAGAAAACGAATAAAATGCGGATTTAACTAATAAAACGCTTCAGATATGTTTTTGATTTCCTACCCTGACAGAGGACAATAACCATTTTTCCAAATGGTTAAAAAATCTCATCAAATACTAAATCCTTTTTGTCAAAATGTTGCTCAAATAAATCCGTCTGTATAATCAAAATTCAAGAAATATATTTCAGAAATCCTTATAATATTGTAAATTGTGAATGTGTGTGTGAATGTTTGAATGAAGTCAACATCCAAACGGATGCATTAATGTATTTGTAAAAAACAAAAACACAGGCAAAAAATAGTTTGTTCTTTTTCAGTGGGAGGACAGACAAAACCTAACACCACCCCCCACTGCTAATAATCTGCAGGCTAATAATCTACATAGTCAATTTTGGTCGATTGATAATAGTATCTAAATTTTGGACAAACTGCATTTGACTCCTCTGAAAATGCAGGTATTCGACTTTGAAAATCTGTTCACTAATATACACATTGATTGTCTTTATGAGGTTTTAATGAATATTTTTGATTTATTTTGTTTAAATGAAGAATTAAATATTAGTAGAGATTTATTTTTAAGTTTATGTCATTTCTGTTTTTATAATAATTATGTAACTTTCAACAATAATAACTTTAATCAGATTTGTGGAATTGAAATGGGGACAAATTATTCTAGTACAGCAGCTAATTTATTTTTGTTTTATTATGAATTTAAGTATGCAATGAAATATAATAAATCTTTAAAAGTCTTTAGGTATATTGATGATATTTTGATTTTACTAACGAATATGGCAATATATATCCAGATTGTTTAAAGTTGAATAAGGCAAACTGTGAGGATTATAATACAGAATTTTTGGATATTTCCTTTAAAACTATTGATAATAAATTAAGTTTAGATTTATATGATAAAATAAATGGTTTTCAATTTTTTACAAGAAGGATGCCACATTGGCTTTCTAATTTTCATAAAAAAATTTACATAAATATTATAATTAATCAATTAATTCGTTTCAACAAAATTTATGGCAGATATAGTAATTTTTATAAGCAGGTTTTTAAGTTATTGGCTAGTCTTTTTTACAATAATAATTATTCTATAAAGTTTTTGAAATATTATTTAAAGATAGTTTTTAAAAAGTGAGTGGCAACATTGTGGATTGGGGGCGTGAACAACATGTGGTAGCATCCTTCCGGAACATTCTAAATGAAACATAAATTCTAAAGTCTTGTTTAAAAAACGGATGTGGGTCGATGTCTTGAATCGAAGGAAGCATATAGACTTGGAATTCAAATTTTGAAAATGGATTCCGAAGAAAATTTAATAGTTCATTATTAACTGGTGAGGAACACTATACAGTTACTACTGTTTTTCGTGTTTTTCGTGAAAATTTTTATCTTGAAGGTTTGAGGGTTGTGCACGTTCTTCTGCATTCATACATGTTAAGTTAATTTCATTTTTTTATATTTAAATTGTAAACTTTTAAGTAATTTTCTAAAAGACTATTTTATAAAAGATATTTTGTTTTTGTATTTTAAATTATGCTTTGTTTACATTATATTTTTTTTGCTTAATTTTGGTTTATTTTAGCTTTTTTGAATTTAGTTACTGAAATGACAATAGTTTTTTTTTCTGTATTGGGTGCAGGATGGACGTGTGTTCAGAAACCTGCAGATTTTTAGCAGTGGGGGAGGAGTTAGGTTTTGTCTGTCCCCCCACTGAAGAAGAACACACTATTTTTTGCCTGTGTTTTGTTTTTTACCTGTTTTTTAACTTGTTTTTTTTAAAGTTTTTTATAGTTAAATATTGCAGATATACACCTTCTTTTCTGAGTTATGGTGTTTTTGCATTTAAAAGTAGTGATGAAATATATATATATATATATATATATATTATAGCCCGGAAAAGAAAATAGGTTATTTTTTACTTATTTTATTCAAATATTTTTATTAATAGTTCAAATTTTCGTTATTTCGATTGTGAATTTAATGGATTTATTTTTTTCTTTTAGTATTTAATTATATTTTTTTTTCCGTTGCCAAAAAATAGAAATATGCGATAATTATTCCCTTACTAATTAATTTTTAATTGAAATATTTTCACTTAAAATAGGAAAATGAAATATAAAAAAACTAAGAATAGATGCTTTCACTATGATGTCAATCATGACGTTTTCCTTGGAAACTGGCACCAAATAACCCGTTGTTACGTTGTATTTTCTATTTCATCTGTGTTTTATTATAGTTATAGTTTGTCGTCTGCGCGTGGATAACGTCATGATTTATTTTTTAATTTAAAATTAGAAAAAAAAATTAAAAAATGTTCTGTAAAAATGGATATTAAATGTCAATAATATGTACTGTAAATTTATCCATGTCAAAAATGACGTTATGATTAGCATCAAAACCCGAAATAAAAGTTTTTCCTGAACAATTAATTTAATGTTGAAAGATATTCACATCAAAAATGAAAATGAAATAAAAAATTAAGAATAAACATGTAAGAAAAAAATAATGCGTCAAGCATAGATTATGAAACACTTACCAACGCATTCAGAATAATATAACAAAACTGCACCGTTTAAAAAATTAAAATATTACGTCTAATTCAACCATATAGAAACACATAACACATTTCAAAACACAATTTCAGCTGCTCCCACATGTAATTGGAAAATTATCCGAATATTTCAGCAGCCCAGTATATGGTATATAGATTTGTATCTATTAACTACATGCATGCCAAAATTTAGTTAACTTAAGAAATATCTATACTTCAGTTGAAAATTCCCTTTCAGCAATTTCCTCTAATAAGAGAATGGTTCGTGAATATTTTTAAGCAGCCCTGTATATGAGGTATAGAATTTATATATAACGAGTAACATGCAAAAAAAAAAAAATATTATATTTAAAGGCACATAACGAATTTTAAACCGTACTCTCCAGCAATTATTACTGAAAGGCAGTATTGCAACCGATTTCTTTTGTGTGTCCCTGTAAATAAATACAAAATGCTATGAATGTCCTGTTCTGATGTGATCGTAGTAAAATTCCGTGATTTTTAATAGTTTCAATACATCTGAAATAGCCTCATAGCATGCATGGTCACGGTGACGTCGTTGTGACGTCACTGTGCGTCACTGTGGTCACGTCTCATCTGTGACCGAAATGCCACCACTCAGTGATGTCACATTGCGACTGAGAAATGAACTTCTTAGAAAACTTTAAAAAAATTACAAATAATATTCAAAACATGTTATTTATGTAAAATTATATTTTCTGGTAATTAAAAAAAATTGTGACGTCACTGTTATGACACTGCATGTAACGTACGTCACGTCACACATGTTACGAAAAAAATCACCATATTGTAAGTCACAGTGTGAGAAAAATATGAACATCAAAAATCTTTGAAAATGAACAGAAATATTGCATGCCCGAGTTACAGCGACATAAGGAATGAAAATATATTAGTGGATAGGAAATAGTAAATTCGGACACGAAAAGAGGGGGGGGGGGGGCAGAAAAAGGAAAATGCACGGTAGAAGTATCAACAAACTAGATTTTCATGCTATATTTTATCAATTTGTTATTTAAGACAGTGAAAGTATACTTTTTTATGATTTCAATTTTATCTACCATTGCAATTTAATCCTTCACTGATTGCTATTCTTATAAAAGTGTTTCTCGGAAAAATGGTACGTATTGGAGCAATTTGGATAACATATTTAGAATTAGGAATATTAAATCTGTACACTTTATACATTTAGTTTGCAGGGAGGAAGTTGTTTTATTTTATTTTATTTTATTTTATTTTATTTTATTTATTTATTTATTTATTTATTTTGTCGACCATTGGTATTCGAAACCCTTCTGTGGTTTCAAACTAAAATTTTATATTACAGTTAAGTCTGTATCTTTTAATGAGCATGTAGAAAGAATACTCAGTGTTAAGTCATATATGCTTTTCTTGCTTTAGAATTTGCATTCAAGTCATATTTTTTCCAGATAGTGTTTAACTATTTTAAATAACTATTTTTTTTTTAAATTCTACTTCTTTCAGACTTTTTAAATAAAATTAGTATTTTCCGAAAAAATATGTATACAAATTTTATACAAAACCCATGATATAATTATTCGTATTTCAAATTCGTGTTTTAGAGATATGACTTTAAAAAAAGTTATTTTACAAATTGTTTTATTCTACAGAAAGTGAATATGAAAAAAAAATGACAGATTGACAAAGAAAATTTTTTTTATCCTGTATACTCTCTTTTCATTTATTAAGAATATACGTATTTATTTATTACGTGTAAAACAAACTTTACTTTAAAAAAAAGAAAGAAAAAAGGCAGGTGTTTCATTCAAATAGAAAATTTTCATTACAGATACTCTTAAATAAGATAAAATTATTGCGCATTTAAACTCTCTGTTTTGTACAGAAAAAAAAAAAAATTATAATAATACAGTAGGAGCACCTGCTTGGTCAATATCGTCTGCGCTCGATTAAACCGCAGAATAAAATAAGGATCAGAGAACTACTGACGCGGGAAGTTAATTTTTTAAGCTAACAGAAATATGCCTGACAATTTAGGATAAAATACGGATATTTTAAAAATATTTATGGAACTTAAAAGGTATGTCTTATTTAATTTAAATTTTTTGTTCCTGTTGATAGATTATTAACATGAGTTAAATAGTTGTATGTTATATACTATGAGAGCTGGTATTCTTTTCAGAAGCAATATGGCGATGGAAAGATTTTTGAGAAATTGTTAAATGCATTTAATTCATCTATTATAGTTTGTTGTTGTTTAATAGTACAATTATAAATACTAATTATTTAGTGTTTTTCAAATTGTTATAATTATTTTTTTAATTGTATTTAAGCATTTTTTTGTTGTTTGTGATTTTAATCAAACATTTAATTGTCGACATTCAGAATCAGTTATTAAACTTTCTTTTATTGTAAACTCATTTTCTACGTTTTCGATACATTTATTTTATTGGCATTAAAAAATAAAATATAATATTTAAGCATTGAAATAAAGTGTTTTTCATGACCGATAAAGTTGAAAAGTGTTTATGACTCCGGTTTGTCTGGCCGTCTGTCCGCGCTCTAACTCGCGTAAATATACTCGGATTGACCTGAAATTTTTGGATGTTATTGACGTTTACCATAGAAAGGTCCCTATTTGTTATGAAGTTTCTAGCATCTTTAGTTCATTTGCAGGGACAGTCAATTGTATTCCATTACATTACGGCCTGTGGGAAAAAAATCGTTTCAAATGATTTTTAATGATTTTACACGCTTTCAAACAGAATAAAATTGATATGCTTTTATGAAGCGCACTAAAATGTGCATTCCGTAGAATATGCTATGCAAAAGAATAGTTATTTTTCATTTACAGGGCTAAAAAGGGAATTCCAATACATAATGATATAGGGGTGGAGGGAATTGTTTGCGGCATACTTTATTTATGTTAATCTATTTGATATGTAATGAAATTGATATACGTCGTTGAGGTTTACATACTATGAATTATTTCATGTATAATACGAAGTGTATATAGCATTTACATGGACACACAAAATATTTCAGATACTATATTGTATCCGAAGTACTGTTCATTAGCGATGATTGCTGGAAATGCATTTTTAATTATGATTCACTACATTTATGCATAGCATATGGTGTATATATATATGCTATAATTCATATACAGAACTATACAAACGTATTCGTAAGGGTTACTGGGTATTGCTTAAAGGTGTTTTTTAAATAAGTTATGCATTTTTACGCTGCACTGTATTTAATTTACTAAGAAATGTTTGTAGTATATAGATAAAATGATATACAGGGTCACGCAAAGAATTGGATACGTTGCCGTGTATAAATTATAATTTCTGGAAATGTGATTTCAGCAGTTTTAAGAGTGTTTCGTTTGAATTAAATTTTAACTAAATAGTGGCGTGTAATAAAGGTTCTAGATAAACTACGGGTTTGTACAAAATTATTTAAGTATGTTTCCGTATATTAGTATAAATTGCTGAAAGAGAATTTCAACCTGTTATGCATTTCCTTGATAAACTAAATTTTCCCATTATATAGTATATATATATATATCAATCTACAGATCAAATACAGGACTGCTTAAAAGAATTAGAAAACATATTTGGCTGTGGATGGTAACTGAGTAAATCAGTTTTTCAAATGTTTTACGCGTTTTCATGTTTACTTGGTTATCTTATTTACGTTATTTCCCCCGATGTCTTGTTAAAACATTTAGGAAGAGTTGGAAAGTGTTTTATAATCTATTCTTAACGCATGATATATCTTACTTGTTGTTTCTATTTCCCAGATCAGTCTTTTCCTATAAAACATATCAAATCTATCTAGCTCATATTCACAAAATACAATATATACGCGAATAAAAAATTTAAATAAATAGGGCTTATCCTGTCGTTCTATAAATAACAGTTGTATTAATGTCCGTAAGACTCCATGTTCGTATTTAATAAAGCAATGACAAATCACATCACATTAAAAAGTTTACACATTCTTAATATTAAGCTTGAATTCAAGATCAAGCTTAGAACTTATTAAAAAAAGATGTCAGTTGATAAGCATTGTTTTTTAAATGGAAAATTATAAATATTTTAGAAGAACAGGACTCCAAAATAGCGATATCTTGCTAAAAAGTACGGTAAAAAGATAAGATTTTATATTTCAAACAAAACTTTACTTTAAAATTATCCTAGTGTTTATGACAAGAATCATCACAGTATTAATACTTGGAAATTTTTCCAGAGAGAAACATTTGCCTTACATACAATATTTCAAATGAAAATCAAATTCAAATAATTTGCTTAAAAGGCACAAAGGCCAACATAGTGAAAAATATCCACGCCGGGATTCGATCCCGGGTCATCAGTATAGCGCACTGACATTCTACCGACTAAACCACATGGAACGATACCCAGCCTGGAAAAATTCTCACTATTACGTGTTGGAAAGGCTACAAACGTAGCACAAGATGGAATATTTATCGTGAGCCACAGATATGGGGTAAACACGAAACTTAATTAAATCCACCATCGATTGAAACTATTTTAATAATTGGAAATTTTTCCAGAGAGAAACATTCGCCTTGCATACAGTATTTCAAATGAAAATCAAATTTCAAATTAATAGCTTAAAAGGGAATTTTAATTTGAAATTTGATTTTCATTTGAAATACTGTATGCAAGGCGAATGTTTCTCTCTGGAAAAATTTCCAATTATTAATATAGTTTCAATTGATGCTGGATTTAATTAAGTTTCGTGTTTGCCCCATGTCGGTGGCCCACGATAAATATTCCATCTTGTGCTACGTTTGTAGCCTTTTCAACACGTAATAGTGAGAATTTTTCCAGGCTGGGTATCGTTCCATGTGGTTTAGTCGGTTGAATGTCAGTGCGCTATTCTGATGGCCCGGGTTCCAGTTCCAGCATGGAATCTTTTTCACTAGCTCGCCTTTGCGTCTTTTAAGCAATTAATTTGAAAATTGATTGTCATTTGAAATCATCACAGAGTTTATGACAAGTTCGTCACAAAAGACACATATTTCACAAATTGGTCACAGTGTGACTTCAAAGCACTGTCGCTTTCGTCACAGGTTCGTCACAAAGTTAATGCCAAAATAGTCACAAATGACACACTTTTCACAAATTTCTCACACCGTGACTTTACAGAGTGGTCACAATCTGACGTCACAAACGACCTCTAAAACGGGCATAACGACCTCGCATTTTAGTCACTATGACGTCACATCCACGTCACGTGACGACACATCGACGGTCACAAAATCACAGTGTGACTTCACAACGACGTCGCCATGCCTTACAGGTAGCTTAATGTCATTAAAATGCTCCGCAAGCGATTTTTCCTAATATACCATAATTTAATGGAATATTTTTTAAATGCCCGTGTAAAAGAACTATTAATACTACATACTTCATATACAATACCAAACATCCTTTGGTGACCCTAAATAACCTTTATCAATTGCATGAAAATCCCAGGATATTTACGGGAGTTAGAGCGTGGACAGTCGGGCGGACGGACAGACAAATCGAATGCATAAACGGTTTTCAACTTTGTTGGAAAATGTTAAAAAATATGAATACATCATCGTATTGGAAAAAAAAAAAAAAACACAAATATTCAAGTATTTCTGAATAATATAAGTTTCATGAATTCGAGTAAGGACGGAAAGCAAGCGAATATGACGTCTTGGGAAATAAAACGGTTATGCTTTGATGTTAAAAGAAGTTGGTTTTGGATTATAGTATAAAATCTCATTATTTAAAGAACATTTTTACAATTCTTGAGGTTCACTGTCTGCGAAGGCTAATATAAAGATTTTTAGTCCCCGGTGCGGTATGCTATTTCATTCTCCCAGCTTATTTTGTGTATTCCAAAAAATAACGTTACCTTACAGAAGCCAGCCGTAAAACAAGCAGTAGGATTAAATATTCTATAGCAATTTTTTTAACTTCGAATTATCGCACATTCTCGATTTTTATTACATCATACTGGAAAAAAAGTTATTTTAAATGCATTTTGTTTGAAAACTGTATCTCCATTTATTTTTGAAATATTATTTTTTTTGTAGTTTTTAGAGCAATTTGCTTAATATTGGCAACGGAAGTACTCCATTTCTGTAGAAAGTAAAGGAAAAATAGTTCTAAAATACTAATTATATATTTTGTAGCCATTTTCTCATAACAACCGAAAGAAAATGTAATTTAAATACGTGCTATTTTGATAAAATATAAACGAATGATTTCTGTTAAAACAATGGAGCTATTATAAACAATATTTAATTTTAAATATCAATGAGTCATTAGATAGCCGTTTTTTTTTTGTTTTTTTTGTCGATTTCCTTTGACGTCATCTTTTTGCTGCATTTGTGCATTATTTAGCGATAGTGATGTGCTATGCATGTACTGGATATGTTTAAGAGTATATAATAGTAAATGTGGAATTCTTAGGCGGATGTGAATGACGTCATTTTACATAAAATAATAGGCATGCTTTAAGTCTTAAAATTGAAAAATGTTTTGTACTGTGGTAGAGTCCGGTTTAAACGAGTTATTTTCTTCTGATGGACGGGTGGCTTCGATTACTATGAAACAGCCATTATATATGAAGTGTTAGGTGAAGATGAAAGAGCAACCGTAAAAGGTTAGAACAATGATTTTCTGGTCAAAATAAGGAAGAAAATGCCATAATTTTTCTTTTTTTTAAAATTATGGCCATTTTCCCCCATTCTGACCAGAAAATCAGAGTTCTAACATTTTACGGCTGCTCTTTCATCTTCACTTAACACTTCATTTATAATATCTGTTTCATAATAATAGACGCCATCAGTCCATCAGAAGAAAATGAAGTAATCGAAATGCCGGGGTCGACACTAAATTCTGAAAAAGCAGAATTCCTGTTCTATAGTTTTTTAATTTAAAATTGAAAAAAAAAAAGTTTAAATATTTTGGAAAGAAAATCCATTTTATTTGTCAATAATGTGCACATTAAAACAATCCATGTCAAAAATGACGCCATGATTTACGGGTTAAAATATTTTTATTCTTAACCCGGGAGAACTCGCTAGAAATCTTGTCACACCAGAACTCGTTAGTGAGACTTTCTCTCACGGTGTCAAATGTCCTTTCTTTTAACTTACATTCCTTTAATACCAACATTTTTTTGTTTGCCTTAATATTTTTATTCACAAAAAGGTATAAAACGATTCAAATATATTTATAAGTTTTAATTAAAATGAAAAAATAATTTAAATAAGAGTGTTATTGCAACAGTTCCTAAAATAATATAAAAATTTATATATAATGGTAAAAACCGATTAATAATGAATAATTCTATTGCAATTTAAAAAAATATATATACTTATTTATAAATAAAAAAAGCTCGTATTTATTCTATATATAGCAAGCAAAAAATAAAAACCTTATCAATGAGCTCAGTACTTTATGGGTCAGGAATAATTAGATTATAGTACTGTAATAATAGTAAAAACAAATTTACATTTTACACAAGAGAAGAAAAAAAAATATATATATATATGAATTAGAGAAAAAAAACCCAATTAAAACTAAAGGATACAATATGAAGGAAAAAACAAATAGAAAACATTAAAATTTCAGTTGTGAATTGTGACATTAAGCCCGGTCACTGCTGTAAATTATAACTTTTTCCACACTCCTGACAACTGTACTGGGTATGTGATGGACAATTTGGAACGTTGCAGTTCTGGCATACTTTTGTTGTCTTCTTGTTTATCCTTCTCGGGCAAAAAGCACAAAATCCATCTACCTTTTACTTTTTATTTGTCTCGATAGACATTTCAACCCCAGCAATCCTTTTCATTGTAGCACTATCTTGAGGGCATATATTCTGGATAGCCGATCTTGTAATGTGGTGTGGTTTCATCAAACTCAGGGACAATTCTTTCAGAAAAGTCCTCCTCTCAACAACATTATCAGTATTTGCTTTATAGATGATTTGGCTGTTGATACCTCCTGCATTCATAATACCAAAGAATACAGTTAGTGGCCATCTGCATGATGCTCTAGCAACTGATGAAGATGCTTTCTTCTCATCAACAACATCCACACCCCCTTTTGTCAAGTTATAGAATGTGATGATTTCTGGCTTGGCCAAATCTCCAGTGTTCTCGTCTATATCCTCATTACCGTGAAGAGTAGAGAAGCCCAAAACATTACGGGACCGTTTTGTTTTGTACGAAACCAGAACACTATCTTTAGTAAATTTAAAAAGGCTGGAGTGCAGTGCCGTTTTCTTTGTTTCAATAAATTGAGCTGGAATCTCTCTTTTATTTTTCAATTTCTACTATTAGCTCACACTCTCCGTATATTTATTTATATATTTATATATTTATCTTGTACAAATTTTCAATCGTTAATAAAATACTCATTATTCATCCTATCAAGTTGAAATAAATTTTTTTAAACTTGTACTGGATGACAATTTATGTTAATACAGTTTTTTTCAAATATTAATTCATTAATTAAATTTTAATTAATTAATTTTAGTTTTGCATGGGAAACAGCATGACCGCCATTGGTTATTGAATTTCAATGAAAGTATTTTCAATAAGGGTTACCTAAGGGGGGGGGGCTGTTCTGTTGCCAAATACCGCCAACTTTGTCGCCAACTTGGCGATATATCGCCAAATTTGGCGGCCAAAATGAGTCACCAAAAGTGACGCCAACTTGGCGATATATGTAATATTTCGCCAAATTCCCATAGAGTTCCATTGTAAACCTACTTGCTTATAGAAAATCAACAAATTGAGATATTTTAATGCAACAAAAACTCATATTAGCTTGATTATATTAAATTTTTCTTTGATGGTCTAAGTAGGAATTGACTTTAAAAACAAAATTTTTATATTACTTGTTTCTTATTGTGCCAACCATTGTTGTCCGCTTCTCCAACAATTCTTTGGCTAAGGATATTGATGTAAAATAATTATCCATAGTTATATTTCTACCTGTATTTAAAATGTGGTCAGCTAATCGCTTGACCACTGCACTTGCACTGTTTTCTACTTTAAAGGGGGCATCAGGCTGTCGACCAGCATAAATATCAAGGTTGCTGGTATAGAAAGTGCGCCAGTCTACAAGGGCATAAATTTTTAAGCCATATTTGGCCGGCTTACTTGGCATATACTGGCGAAATTTGCATCGTCCGCGGAACGGTTCAAGCATATCATCAATTGTCGTGTATTCCCCTACCTGATAGTTTTCTCTGCATTTCGCATTGAATTCTTCAAAAACTTCTCTGATAGGAGCAAGATTGTATTGTTCCTTGCGGATTTTTCTATCATCTAATTTATCAAATCGAAGGGCCCTCAACAGTAAAAGAAAAATTTCTCGTGACATGGTAGTCCTGAAACATTCTGGGGCAGTACCGTCAGTAGCCCACAGTTCTTTTACATTTAAGTACTGAGCTTTTTTCAATCCAGCCATGTAGAGCAAACCTAATAAGGCATGAATTTTCGCAAAATCAGTCTCACGACAATCTCGATCTCTTTGATAGCTAGGCCACAATTTATCCAAGTAAAGGTTTGTGCATTTCACAATAGTCTCAGTCATGGAATCGGAAAAGAAAAGCTTCCAGCAATCAAATGCGCTGCGAGCAATTGCTCTTACACCAGGTGGATGTATTACAATATTTTTCATGTACGTGCGAACTTTTTGGAGTGGAGGATTCGCATACCAGATTGTGGTATTGTCCCTCCCAATAAAGCAATCTGACAGATTGTCCTCCTCGGATGGAGCATCATCTGCTGATTGTTCAGATTCTGTTTCATGGTCTGAATGCTCACTTTCAGCATCAGTCTCTGGGTCATCCATTCTCTTTGCATCGTCTTGTAGATTCTCCACATCAGATTGCGGGATATCCCACGATGGTTGGGCTAAAATATTAAATGAAAGAATCATATAAGAAAGAATGAAAAAGCATGCGTCCAGCATAGATTATCTAACACTTCCCAACACATGCTAATACTGTAATAAAACATTTCAGTTTTTTAAGATGAGAAATATCTAAATAAACAATTTAAAAATTGCATAAAGCAGTTGAAAACATAATTACTGCAGTTACCAATAACAGTCGGGAAAAATATCCGAATTTGAGCAACCCTGTATATTACTTATAGATTTGTATTATAAGTAGTTCCCTGCACATTTTATGTATATCTATAGAATATTCTATGTATACAAAGTAGTATACTAGAAGATGTTCAGTTAAATGTATAGCCCAATTTAAAATTTACATCAATGAATGGAAATGCTGGTAAAATCTTACATATAAAGTAACATGTCCCCCCCCACCCCCCGCAAAAAAGTAAAATTTTAAAACGTGTGCCACAAACGAAAACGCACTGCCAACAATTATTATTCACAGGAAATACTTATCTGAATACTTTTGTGCATCCCTGTAAATGATCGATAAATTATAAGCGCACCAGAATGTACAATAACCTCTCTGTAGTATATTTCAATGATGTATATAAATTTAAATGCGTTTAAAATAGTATAATATCATTAAAATATACCGCATGCGATTTTATCCCATAGGCAGAAATGTTACAAAATTTTTTGAGTGTCCCTATTAATGAATCGTAAGTAAATACATTTCATTTTCTATATCGAACATGTCATAATAAACTCCAATAACATATATCAATTTCGTGACAATCGGACTATGTTTACGCGAGTTAAAACGCGGCCAGACAGACAGACGGACAGATAAACGCAATTCATGCGCATATCTCAACTATGTTGGAAAGTGTTAAAAATGATAAAGATAGAAAAGATTAAGATAGTTTTATAAATATCTGATAGTAAATATACTTACATTTCATGTATTTTAGCGCATACATTGCTTTCCCCATTTCCACAAGCATTTTTCCTCGACTGGTCATTCTTAGGCTGAAAGACAATAGAAGACTTTATATGAACAACTTTAAAAAGGTGGGTCACGCGAAGACTCGCTGTGAGAAAAAACCTCAAGTTTTGTGAAAATATATGTTACGGCCGAACTCGCTGTGAGAGAAACACTCACAGCTTCCCGCTTTGAAGCAAAACACCTTTCCCCAACGCTCTCTTGAAGGACACTGAATCTGAGCAAGCGCTTCTTCCCCTGTCTTACACTCCTACCTCCAGCTAGAGAAGAGATCAGCCTCGCCCTTATCCAATCAGCGCGCTGCGACAAAAAAAAGTAAGAATGTGAGAGAAAATCTCACGTAGCGAGTTCTCCTGGGTTAAAATCTAAAAAAATACCTAGATTGCATGGGAAAAAAAAAGTTTTTCACGAGTGTTAAATCTTGAAGCCGTTCATTTCATAAACTATGAATAAAAGTAACTTTATTTATTTTAGATATAGTTGCATTTTCGTTTATAAAACTTTAAGATGGACATCAGTATTGAAATTTGGCTCGGAAGCTGGAAATATATTCGAGCATGGCATACGCAATAAAAAGTATATATATGGTATGCCCAGATTGGGGTCACATTTATAAAGCATGCTTTTGTAACCGGATTTTAATTCCACATATGTTCTACGTTTGAAAAAGTGAAAATATGTTGTGATTTTTAAAAAAGTCCATTTTTAATGCTTTTTTTAAATAGATTTTTGTAGTCTTCAAGGATGCAATTCAGACATATACCACCAAATACCACCTAAAATACATTGTTCTAATAGAATTCTCCAAGCATTGTTTTTCCGTTCTACGAACAGAGAATTGTCGATTTTTACAGTTTAATCTGCTTTTTTCACTGGCTGCAGTTTCATTTTCGCGATTGTTTATATTATTTGGCACATCTTCAACTTTTTAAAGTGAGTTATGCCAAAGTCCCTATAAATAAGAAATACCGTATCATGTCCTACGAAATGTGTGATAAAGTGTTGGTTAATTATGTGCGTTTTTAATTATCAGCAATGAAGAGTTTTTCGTCATTAATGTATTTCACTTTCTTTTAATGCTACGTCAACAACATCATGGGTCTAAATAAAAGATAAACTCTCCAAGTTTCATATCTGTGCAATGCAATACGATGCAGTGTTGCCAGATTAGGGACTATTTTAATTCAGATTATTTGACCGTCTCCACTTTTTAAAAGTAGTATAATTCGCCTTATTTTTCAGAATTTTTAATTTTTTTTTTAAATAGGCCGAATATTTCTATTTAAAAAAGCGGTGACAATCAACAATTTGGGGATAAAAAAAGTCACCAATCTGGCAACACTGATACGATGTGGCTTCCATTTGTAAAACATAATCACAGACGTATTATTCACTCTGTTACACCATATGCCCTTAACTCTGTCCGAGAAGAACTTGAACATCGTTTAGATGTGTAAAGGGCAACAAATGGAGACTACGTCGAACTGCACTGAACAGGTATGAAACTTGGAGAGTTTTTCTTTCATATGGTGAATGTTTCACATTTCCGTCTTCTTTTGTCGATTTCCTGTGCCCGATCACAAGTGCACCATGACATTTCGCACACACTGTATGATACATAGTTGATTTTTACCTTTTTATTCCAAAAAAGAAGGCCGAATAGAGTCCTTGCTTGTATGGAAGAGGTATAAAATTGGGGAAATTAAAAGTGTCATAAGAATAATTCGGAGAGATATGTCTCTTTTTTGTAAAATTTGGTTAATACATCTGGACAGCAATAAAAACAGCAAGGTATAGTCATGGAAAAAAAGTAAACACCCCCTACTAACTCCTCAACAAATTACCGTAGAAGAAAGTTCCTGGTACCGAACGATAGAAATGGAGTCTACTTTTAAATGATGTATATATAATTTGCTTAGGGAGCCATCTACATTTTAAAACGAACCATAACTTTGTTTTTCTCAATACAAGTACACAATTCTGACAGCATAAATGAATTTTACGCCATTTATTTAATCTAAAAACAAATTTTCATGCAATTCGTTGCATAAGTTTCCGAGAAATTAATTATTTTAAACCGATCGTATTTAAAGGTCTGTATCCAAATTAAAGTTCTGTACTCGATTGTTAACCGGGAGAGCCCCCTTCTTGATCAAGGCACCTTAAGCATCACTCATACAGTCAATGAAGTCTGCTAGATTACAGGACAGCGTAAGAAATTTCAAAATATCTAGTCACTTCTATCAAAGACGGCCCCTTAAATCATTATTTTGCCGTTTTTTAAGCATAATTTGAAAACTACTTGGAAGAAAAATGTAAACTTTTGGATTTCCATAAAGCACGACTTAATAAATCTAAATCCATTAAAAAAAATTGTAGGTTACATAATTCTTTTGAATATTAATTTCATAATTCATAATTCATATCATAAAATTATAAAAATTGCAAATTCAACGTATTTATGTTTGGGTATATTAGTATTATTGCTACACAAAAAAAGTAGCACATTAGGAGCACAATTTCAGGAGATATAAATAAAAATATGAAAATGTTATTTAACATCAGAAGCACTAAATTTTGAATGTTTATAATTCAAACACTTATTATTCAAATGACTTGAAATTTGGTGTCTAGGAATAGTTTGAACCGAAGATTTGAAATATCCCGTTAAAATTGGGTAATGTCATTCATAAAAATGAAGTTTGGATTCGTTTTAATATTTAGATGGCCCCCTAAGCAAATTTTATATACATCATTTAAAAGTAGACTTTATTTATATTCATCAAACACATATTCTTCCAAAATTTAAGTCAAAGGCATATTCACAGACGTGCACTTAGAGGTGAAATGGACATTAAATGGATAAAGTACTTCTGATACAAATGTCCTCGGTATCATTGAACTAATTTTTTATTTGATTGTTTTAACTCTTTTAACTCTTTTAATATTATTTGGTTATCTGAAATATATCTTAACTTAGATGATATAATTATAATTCAACAATTCATAATTATAATATAACACTTAGATGATATAATTTGAAAATGTTTATAAAAATATTTTCTAGGCAATTTTTAAATTACACTTCTACAATTTTGAAAAAAAAAAAAAAATAGTAAAAGAAAAAGAAAAAAATAACACTTTTCTTACAGGTGAGCTTTATAATAGTAAGTATCAGATTTTCAAACAATTAATTAATTAAACAGAAAAAAGAGAGATATTTGAAAAATGGGACAAAAAGACGATTTTACATAACGTTTTTATTTAATAAAATAAACTGTTTTAATTACTGCAAATCCGATCCTTAATTTCATAAACACAACTATAAAAAACCTCAATACAAATATCAAGTAAAGTGAAAAATATATTTTTAAGTTTTATAACTTTGAACATATTCGTATATTGAGGAGCATAAAAGAGAAAAATGAATTTAAACATTATAGCACACAATCACTTAAAAAAAAATTTGAAGTAGTAAAAAAAAAAAAAAAAAAAATCGTATACTTACAAGTATTGGATCATAGAATAACTTCTCCAGAATAAACCAGGGGTGTATAAATTTATTATAATTATAAATAAAGAAGGAAAAATGAAATATTGGTCCTTTGTCTCGAAATCAGCGTGTCTCCTTAATGATTTATTGGATATTTTTATTCTTAAATCTAGAAATAAATAGACTAATTAAGGAAAAAAAAACGACAAATAAATAAAATACATATATTTTTAATAATTTGTAAGAGATATATATAATCAACAAAAGAAACAAATCCACACTGTGGGGAAAATAAATTCCAATTCTTTTTTCATTCTACATTCTGAACAAAGTTAATTAAACAATTGTTATTGTTTATATTAAGTCAATATTTTATAAAAGACAGCTTACGAAATTGAATTCTTCTCTTTGTCTTAAGTGCATACAAATGAAATGTAAGTCCACATAAACATAAATGGCAATAAATTAATAAATATTAGAATATATGTTAATATGTACCGAGAGTATTAAGAGCATAAATTCTTACTTCAAACTTACAGTGTATGCAGTGTATTTCTTACGAGTATGAAAGGCTATTGTTATCACAATTCTTCGAAGTATTATTTTAAATTTTTGAGTTTTTATTTCAAGTAAATGTGTTAGCGGTTTACAGTACTGACGTTTAAAATTATTTTACAGCCGACATAATTTATGCGTCCGGAACTTTATCGACATATTCTTATTAAAACGGTAGTTTGGTATATGTAGGGGAGGGTAGGCGCATTTGGACAAAAGCTTCAAAAGGATTACTGCAATTCTGCCGTTAATTACAGAAAGATACGCCATCTACCGCTTAAATTCTACTCATCGGAATGACGTCATTTAGGATTAGAAGAAGCACCCACCTTTCACTTGCTGTTTTCAGATAATTTTAAAAACATAAAAACAGCTGTTTTGATCTATTATTCCGCTCTAAACGTAAGGGAATATTTTAAAACTAGGGTAAGTTGTTATGTTTTCATAAATATATTTAAATTCATGTATTTATTGGGCATATTTTTCACGCGGATTTGTTTGCATTCGTTTCTATTCTTAATCTTGAGATTAACTGTTTTGAAACATGGCGCAGTTGCCTTAATTGGACCAATTTGAGCTGATTAAATTGGGCCAGATGTACTATCATAAATCTGAAAATTACGTAATGAATTTCGAGGTCAGTTTGATACTATTTGTTCATTTTTTTTTTTATATTTTATAATTGATAACCATCTCTTTACAAGTTTTTGGATATTGTTTATTCTTTTTCTTTTTTATTTTATTTATTTATTTATTTATTTATTTTTTTTTAATATCTGAATCAGTGTCAGTAATCATGAAACATGAATTTTGAACAGATTGACTGCAAGAAGGCTGCAGCTACAAAACCAAATAAACAGATCGAAAGCCAAATAATAATTAGAAATGTCATCTCCTTTGCCAAAATCGGTTATGTGAAAGTACAGACGGAGCTAAAAACAGCTATCATTACATCTTCGCAATATAAAGTAAATCTAAAAAATAATAATAAAAAAATAGGAAAACAGATAAACTACAAAAAGGAAACTCCAATAGGCGTAATTCAATTAAAAAAATATATCCAATAGAAGAACTGCAGGCAAAGTTAAAGAAAACTTCTCTTGCAAAGCAAATGTGTCATGATTCAGAATCTAAAAAGAAAAATAAAGACAGTGATGATTGGTTTTCATTTTTTTTTCAGTTTCATAGTTCTTCTATAATTCATACATCATATTGTATAGCGGCACGCTCAGATAACTGGGTTCGAATGTGAAATTAATATCGTGATATTTTTTCAAGTCTTTCAATAAACGGGAGTCTTAGTAAACATAATTAGACAGGCAGGGCGGGGTTGTTGTGCTCAAGCCATTAGGTAGGCCTCCCTGCCTGGTCAGAACTTGAACTTCAACTTACCTAATTTGTAAGCAAAATGATATAGAAGAAATGATTCAGTTTTCAGTCTGCCAAATATTGCCCCGTGTTATGTACGCTGGAATAAAAAATGAACAAAATAAATCCATGTGTCAGGCTTTCATCACTTCTTACACGATATTCAAATGACTGTCAATTAATTCCATGATTTCTATTCTTATTTATTTATAACTTTGATTAATATTTTGAATGCATTATTATTTAAAACAAATACTCTTACTTTCACACATTTCATTTCATTAAATTTCATTGCTGTCGTTGTGATTGATTGTTTCATTAATCGCAAACTTCGCTTTTAATAAAATTAGTTATATTCTATACTCATTAAAACAGGCTAATATTGTTTGTTCCTATTTAAGAGACTGGAGTCCAACTTAGTCGACAAATCGCTGAATTTGAACCACTTTTGACAAATTTTTCAAATTAAAATAAAACTTAAGATTTTCAAAATGAAATTGTTCTAAAGATTTATTTATCTGGTAGATGAATAGATCGACCACGTGTAGTGATATTTTGCAGATATTCGAAAAGTGATGTAAATTACACCTAAAAATAAGTGAAGTGTTCCGAATTCGGCTAATCTCTGCTATTCACACTTCTTTAAAAAGTTGTTACTGTAAAAGTTGTTACCTTCAAAAAACTATGTTTATTTTTATACATGAAAAATTTTCTTTCCGTTGCTAAGGCCCTGCTGATAAAAACTCGCAAAAAAAGACTTCCGAAACACAATAACAATTTTACTTTTAAAATAGGACAGCTTCACTTTATACCTCCTAATGTCGAGATTGAGGCTGGTTGTCTAATGTGAGTATTTAAGGGAGTAGATTACATTTGAACACGCCAAAAAAATATCACTATGTTCCAAGCTTAAAGTCAAGAATAAAAATCAAACATCATTTAAATATAAAGTTCATATATAAATTTATATTTAAAAAAATATATATACTTGTAAATTCATAAATAAATATTGAAATGGTAAGTGATACATGATAATAAGAGAAAAAATCCATGCCGGCCCGACCTACAGGCGGATGTAGATTTCGAAGTTAAGTATACTAATTACACCAACAAAAACTAAATCATGATTAGAGATAAACCCACTTTAATAATTTTATGTAGTCGCTTTTGACGAGTTTTCGAGTTTTTATTTCATTTTTTTACAAGAGCTGTTTTTATCAGAATAATGTTAAGGCGGAATTAAAAAAATATATTTTTCCATGCTCAACAACTCCAAATTTTCTTGCAAATTTTCAGATTCATTTTAATATAAAAAAATATGAAACATACTGACGTGATATTTGAAGGGATTTACAAGCGACCTGTTTTTTTTTATTTTTCGTTCAATTAATTAAAAGTTGATTTATAATTAATTATTTTCTCAGTAGGACAATAATTTTCGTTTCTAACACCACCGCTTCGGGAAATTTTGTTCAAAATGCCCATTTTGCCAGAATTTTTTTTTAATATATTCTGCCTCTATCAAAAAATAGATCATTATGGTGCATTATTAGTTTCTGAATAAAAGAAATCTACCAACTGGATGCGCTTGAGAGCAAAATTGAATTTAAAAATGAGTCAGAAAATAAGCAGTTTGGATTTGTATACACTTTTAATAAGATGATTTTTTCTTCAACCGCTATGTATTTTTAATTTGTTTTTGCTGTAAGAATTGGTCTTATCAAAAATTTTCAATATAAATGTTGCAGACAATATTAAGATGATATATAATAAATCCATGCGCATTTTATATCTTTTGAGTTGACGAAGTTATGAATTTTTTCTTCTTCAACTCCCCCTTTTTGTTTTCGTTTATATATATATATATATATATATATATTTCGTTACGAATTGGTCCTATCAAAAACTTGTCAATATATATTATTAAGAAGATTTATAATAAATTTAATTGTATTTCATATCTTGAGAATTGGCGAAGTTATGAATTTCTTTCTCCCTAAAACCCTATTCTTGACTCCCCTTGGGCCCATTTTTAATTTTGTCAAAAATCTTTGATACGTAAATTTTTGGCCCAATTTTTTGAAGTAATAAAAACTTTAAACTGATTTATATGTACAAAAATTAAGAAGTTATGGTTTTTTTCTGTTTTCACAAAACCCCTCGCTATTTCTATCCCCTTGGTTCGATTTTGCCCATTAACGAACTTGGCCGATATTTTACTTCCTTTCATTTTATGTATCAGTTTGGAAGAGATTTGTACAGAATTATGGAAGTTATCGTGTCCAGAAGAAAGTGACATGTATCTATCTATCTATATATATATATATATATATATAATGTTTTTTACTCAGGTTGGTTTTGGGATCTAGGGATCATGATCGGTATAGATCTGCAAAAATTTTCAGAAATTCCAACATCGAGGAGAATTTAATAGGTAGTATTTCATACAAAATCTACCTAAAAAATCATGCGCGCATGATGAAATCTGAAAATATCCATATAAAGAGGATATTTTGGTGAAATAAATTTATAATAGTGTTACCTCTATATTAAAAGCAGGATATTTCTAAAAAATATTTACTAAATTAAAAAATTAACAAAGTTGAAGATAATAAAGAAATGAATATGCGGTGAAATTTTTTTAATACAAATGAAAATTTAACCATAGGTTTTTAGTAACACTGCGCGCAGTATCAGACTTCATCGTTTTGAATAAAAGCAGCGCAAAGTTACGTAGTCTTAACATGTAGTCTTAATGAAACTGCCATAATGAGTAAACTAATGGGAATTTTTTTAATGCGGTTTTTTGTATATTGTTCAGAAATGATTTCGGAATATGTATTAAAAGATGCGAACATTTTGATAGTTTAAAGTCATCCTACGCCCTTAAAATATTATTCTCAAAATTTTTAATGTTTAAGATATGGCTTTGGGGAAAGTGAGTTATATTGGAATGCATTGTCATTGTTTTATGGTGCAGAGGGTTGTATGTGATTTTATTGGATGCCAATTTAAAAATTGTTTAAATCTACAATAAAGAATGCTATGGAAAAAAAATAGTTATTCAATGTATTATGAAAGTTTCAGAAATAAATTTATATTGAGCTTGCATATTGAGTTAAGCTATTTACATATAAATATATGTTTCTTGGAGTTCGAAATGGAAAATATAAACATTTCAGTTAATATCTTCTGAGATAGAGAGTAACAACCTCTAAAGGACTATAAAAAATCAAATTGTATGTAAATGTTTAAAATAAGTATCATATTTATATTTGTAAGTACAATTTTAAAATATGTCTATTGAAACATGGTTGTTTATAAGAAGAGTTTTGTCGACATATAGTCCAAATTAAATTTTTGTTGAGTTTTTCTAAAGATAGCTATTCCATATATCGTTTACCTGTATTAAAATATTGTTTTTTAATAACTTTTTTGGAAGTGAATACATTTAGTTGGTTCCTTTTCGTTTATCTGAAATACAAATAATTTTTTTAAATGTATAAATTTGTGCGCATAAATAAAAATTTTGATGACACAAAAAAGTCAAATTCAATTAAATCTCAAAATGTTTTCCGAAGTTGTTGTATCATAAATGTATTTTAAAATGTTCTAAAGTTTATTCTACAGCATTTTATAAATGATTGTGGATATGTCAAACTGCTCCTGGAAAGATCATTTTTAAAAAGAAATTGCGTCACTTTGATAAAAAAAAAGTCACATGGAAACATGAAATGTTTTTGAAGAGAAAATATATTTCAATCTTCTTAAGCGGATAGTTCAGTTCTCTATATATTCATATACATATACGTTTCATCCTTTTCATTGATGAGTGATGATGATCGGTTATTCACTGTTTGAAAACGTTCTACTTGAAGATAAAAAAATGAGAAAACATTTTAAATCCTTCTATTACAGTAGAATCTTAGAATATTAAACATTTATTTAAAACTGAGTTCTAAAACAAACGAAAGCTGCTACGTACAAAATAGAATAAAGAAATTAACAATATTTACATGTTCAGAGTGCTATGTATTCATATACATGTAACTTTATCTTTTTTATTGAACCACCGTTTGAAAGCATTCCACTTTTAATGTAAAAAAAAAAAAGCTTTTTTGAATACATCCTCCTATTACTGTAAGATGATTGAACTTTAAACATATATTTATAATTAAATTTTAAGTGGAATGTTCTCCTTTTTGGATTTATTTTACTATATTTAGTTTGTTTTCAAATCCATTACACATGACAAGTATTGCATCAATGTGTATTTCACACCATATTTTAAAAGGACACATTTAAACTAAATTGACCTAGCAGTCTACTTTGATAAGTTTTCATGCAAAATAAAACATTATATAAAAAGCAATTATCGGTAATGAAATGTGATAAATAAGATATATTAGAAAACTATGAACTAATTAAACTAAAAATACGAAGTAAAATCACCTTATTTT
The DNA here is from genome assembly GCA_963932465.1 of Maratus speciosus. NCBI lineage: Eukaryota > Metazoa > Arthropoda > Arachnida > Araneae > Salticidae > Maratus > Maratus speciosus. The sequence goes on along the minus strand of OZ010786.1, from coordinate 534,201,366 downwards.
AGTAGACATAATGTGCATACTTTTCATCTTTCTCTGAAGCATTAAGTAGTTTCATACATTATTCCATGTGTGCAGAGATGAAAAAAAATATACCTTAATATCATTCAATTATTGATACACAATGTTATTGAATAAATATTTTGTTACTTTATCTGTGTGTATGCTGCCATATGAGAAATTTATGTGGATGTATAAAACTCTACAAACAGCAATTTAATATTACATGATGCAAAAAAAATCAGATTTAAAAGCTTCTAAAGTAAAATATTAGATGTTAGCCATGTTAATTCGATTTCAGAAAGAGTTTGATATAAGGTTTTTCTCGTTGCACATAATCAAAAGTAGAGCAAAACTACAAATGTAACGGAAATGGAAACAGAAACAATGTGAATAATAGGAAGGTTTTATGAACTTGGATTTGCAAGATTCAGTAGTATCGTAATAAAAGCCATCCTCATCGTAGGTGACAGTAAGATGCAATTAGAGACCAAATGTACACGGGCTGTGAAGTACAATTTCCTTCAAATACGTTTTAGTTGCAGAATCACAGTAAAGTACCAATTGTCAATGCAGCCTCTGTTGCTCAACGTCTTGCATGAGCCGAAGATTAATATGAGTTCACCATTGTCTAGTTAACAAAGGGTTGGGAGTAATGATTGTAGAACACGACTGTGACATGCTGATGGATATCTAGGAATATAGAATCAGGTTTGTCCAAACGTAAAATTTAATTTTTGAGATTATATGTACTCAATGTTACAATGGTGCAAGAATCGACAAAGGTGTCTGTGGTTCGTGTACAAAAACGTACATTCATACGTGTCAGTGTGTTTCTGCATTGTTATATCTATGATCATTGTAAATGTTTATATGATTTTTTATTTTCCAATTTAAATGGAGGCGAAAGCAAAATAATTGCCTATGCGAAAGGTTTTTCGAGCAGTCACCTGATTCGAGAAGCCTGATTAGATTTTAACATTCGAAGTCAAATTACTGAAAAGATAATGAGGAACTCTACATCTTAATCGAATTCAAAAACACCTTGGTACTATTGAAAGTCTCTGTAAGCTTTTTAGCTGACGTAAAGCTTCTTTCAGTATCAATACCTGCGGAAAATATCGCACGTCTTTATCGCAGGTCTCTAAATCTGTGCCACTTCGTTGTATACTAAGTTTTATGTTGTAAAGGAAACAAGTTTCTAATATTATTATTTTTATAATTTCTACATTTGCAAAAAAAAAAAAAAAAAGACATTCGGAACAATATTTTAAATTGTTCTTCTTATGCTACCAATTCATTAAATGAAATGATGCATTATTGTTCCCTATTCACACATACATTCAGTGCAAAAGATAGCTTAATTAAAAATATTGGGAAAGAGTGCAATTTAAATTTTTGTACATTACAACTTAAATTTTCGTGCATATTACAACATTTTCTTGCACATTAAATTCAAAACATAATATAAAATGTCGCATATGTTTAAAATATCCACATCTTTGTCTTCATGAAAAAAGAACTGACTGTAAAAGTAAGAATTTAATAAAATATTATTCATTCATTTCCTATGTTAAGAACACTTGAAGATTCTTTTCCATTTAATGATAAAGAAGAAAACGAATATATATATATTTTTTTTACTAAAAGTTTTTCTGAACCAGAAACAGATAAGTCAAGTTCTTTACATTTAAAAATCCTCATAATGTTTTTTTGAAATGTGAAGTAAATTTCGGAACTAATTTTCAAAAAATAACAGAGAAAATAATGTCCCTACTTCTTAAAAGTGGAATATTTTTCTTCTGTTTTTATTAATTTTTTGCTTTTGAATAACATCAGAATTTTTTATCTCTTTCTATGTTTTATTTTTCTTCTATAAATATATTATTTTCCGTAGTAGTTAAATATCTTCTAAATGCATTTTATTTTCAGATTTCCCAATTATATATTTCATTGCTTAAATACAGTATTTATCACTACTGACGCCTATCCCCGATTTCTTAGACAATGGTCTGTTGGAAGGACAATAGTCAGACATATTTTTTGTTTATACGCATCATTGTTTTTGATAAATGTAAATGTGACCTTTTATACCGCATCACAAGTGAGGATTATATCACCGATGCAGGGTGTGGCAGGTATAACTTTAATCCTGGATAAAAGGGAATTTAGTAACCCTGGAAGTATGAACAAATATGGGTGCAACCTATAACTTACACATTACTCTATATATGTTTCATAAACTAAATATTTCATGTACAATCTTCAACAAGTGCAGTATATTTCATATTCTACTTGTTGCTATCTTATAAGAACATGCAACAAAAGCCAATTTTTGCATTCTTTGATTGATAAAATTTAATTTGAAAACACACAATGTGATTTTCTTTACTATGCTTCCTTATAAAATTTGATTTTATAACATTAGAGAATAGAGAACAGCACACCTCCGATAGCTAAAATACAACAACTACGGCAATTAACCCGATGCCGCATCAAACCTAGATTTACCATATTACAGTCATGTATGATATAAGGGTCAGTATCCAAAAACTGGACAATTTCACCGCAGAATTTTTATCTTTTTTAATTAATGTACCAACTTCCAAATACAGTTATATACATGTTTTGTCATTTGACTGGTGTTGTATTTTCAGATCAAGGATGTATATTTATGCGGAGGATAAACTTTTATGGAAGAAAGTGTCTGTTAACACCATAACCAGTGTTTAATAATTGGGACTGAGGTGATGGGGACTCAGGTTGTGTTTTTCTCTTAACAGCTGCACAGTCATTTTATTGAATCATTTGGAACACATGTATGATTTAATATTCCATGTGACATTTGTATGTTACATAAATAAAGTTGCAATAAGCTTTATTTTTATAGAAAAAAAATTAAATATGGAGACATGAATGATGCTATAAAAAAATACTCATCCGGTTTCAGAACAAAAACTAAATATTTCTAAAAATGAAAAAATGAGAAATAAAACTTACCTTCATCCATGGTGGATAGTTGAACTGTAGTTGCTGTTGCAATGGAAATAATCCTGCCAGCGCCACCTAGCATCTGTTAATCTAAATGTGTGGTTAGATGGACTGAGATGATGGTCAACCTCATGGGCAAATATATTTAGTACAGTATTTTACTATGCAACCTATACGAGTAAGGGAGCATTATATTTTCCCATACTGTATATATATAGGTATAAATATGTAATAGCAAAAATTAAAAAATATTTATAAAAATTTTTACAGCATACATTTAGTATTGGATATTTGTACCTGGGGACAGGGCCTGAAAGGATGATTTCGTTTGTTTAAAACTTAAAATTAATTATTTATACATCATCATATGCCCATTTATCATTGGTAATTGTTATAACACATGTAACAATATATTACATTTTTCAGTTTTTGGTTTTAGTATAATCAATGGAATATTATTGGCAGTGGACGCGAATTGTCCAATTTTCAGATATTGACCTACAAGACATCAATTGCTGTATTTATTCGAAATGAATATACCCCGGTTTCCATACGACTAAAAATAATAATAATAGTTCACATCAAATTTCGAAAATATATTGGGATTAATGGTGAAATACTGCATTATGTAAAATGCTACTGATTATTCCACAATAATTACGATAATATACGTTTCGAAATATAAAATTTCTTATCTTGCAGTGTGTATCAATGCGTTTCTTCGACATTAATAGCTGTATAATATCTTAAAAGTATTTTGACGATTTTTGTAGAAACTATGTTCTAATAATACGTGAATCATAACTTATAATTATTAGAAAATGAGAATTAGAGACTTTTAATCCTTAAATGCCGATTGTTTCTTTTCAGGAACATACCCAATTTAGGCTCTAAAATACTATTAGAATAATATTGAAGCTATAATGCCTAATGTTGCCAATAAAATACATTATGAAAATATTATTAAATTGATTTTCAACATGTAGAGGGCAACACTTGTGCTGTTTAAGAATAAAGATTTATTTTTTCAATTGTTGCTACTTGTTCTTTTTGTATTGTTTGGAAGCTTGCGAAATACCCTATTTTGTTCTGTAGTGAGCAAGTAAAATTTATTTCTTATTATAGTTCCTAAAATTCTTGTGTGTTTAATATTATAGAATTATATCAAGGATTTTTTTCAATTAAAGAGCATTATTGCCGATTAGTAACAAACTGTTTTTTAGCCGATTTTTTTAAAGTATTTTTCCCATGATTTATTAAAAAAATTAAAGTCGAAAAACATAATTACAATGATTTTTGAAAAATAAGGCATTTAAGGGTTAAAAAAAAAGTTTTGAAGGTTTTTGTAAATACTCAATTCTAATAAAATATTAATCATAACTTATAATAATTAGAAAATGGCAATTGAACAAAGGCTTTTTTAAAGCGTATTTTTGTTAAAAAAATTCCTATTGGCGCAGTTATTCATTTTTTTTTTCGTGTATATAATATGAGTTCTTTCAGTAAATTTGTCTATAATGCAACCATTTATTATGTTTTCCTTTTCTAGGATATAGAAAATTTTGTCAGATGTAGAATTATGACTCAACTAAAAATATGACTGAATTCAAAATATTAGCAATGTAATCAAAATATCTGTTACTGGAAAATATAATAACAAATTTAAACTTTATATTATTATGTAAAAAAAAAAAACTAATTCAAAAGTAAAATTTCAATATTTTAAAATTACCAAAATAATTAATAAATTTTTTATTACACCCAACTAAGTAGAATTTTACATTTTTCAAAATATACTGTACATTCTTCCGTATTACCCTTATTTTAAAATGATGCACTTTTAGTTTTAACGACATTCAAAATGAGGGAACTTTGACGTTAAAAACACTGCTCTGTAATGATTTCTTAATTTTGCATTTTAAATTCCATGCCGAAATTAAAGAAAAGTTTTAGATGATATCGAATAGAATTTGAAGTATTTTTATGGCAATAAGGAAAACAACATAAACGAAATGGAAATATTTTCTGTCAGTATTTCTCTTAAAAATTTATTATTTTGCATAAATGTGTCGAAATTTATCTAAAAATAAAATCCAAATATTTCATAAATTTTATTGTGATATTATATTGAATATTCATTGAGTTTATAGAATATTCATTGAGATTCTTTATTATATGTTGAGTTATTTTTTTTGATCTTGTACAAACGTTCAGATTTCTGAAAACATAATTAAGTATGTGAATTATTATATGTTTTTTTAGAATACGTTAAAGTATTTAATATCCATTACGTCAAACAGATTATTTAATTTTACATTAAAATGTTTTTGTTTTATTAACTAATCTGTAAAATACATAAAATACGTAACTAATTGGAAAAATACGTAAACATGTAATGCGTTATTTTAAAATATATTACAATAGATGTTCAATAATTGGAACATTCGTGACGGCAATAGCTACTTTCTGAGAGCGAAAATCCAAAAAGAAAACTATAAAAATTATTAAAATATATAATAAAAAAGTTCAAATATATAATAAAAAAAAACAATTAAAATATACAATAAAAATAAATTAAATTAAAATGTCACCCTAAAATACCGTTTCTATCATTGAACGCTTTAAATATTTATAAAAAATATATAGCACGCCACTATTTTTGCTATTTTTTTCTGTATGTGAAATCTGTGCGTCAGTACTTGTCATACATCAACATGTGTTTCACAGTTCCTCCCAGTTGTTCAAAGTGATATTCTTTGTTTTGCCACCCCCGAAATAGCATGACAAGCAAAATATTTCATGAGTAATACTTGTCTTCACCATCAAAATACCATACATATGCGATACTAACACCTAATACTTAAAATTGGCCATTAGTTTTTAAAGCACTTAGTGATTGCCAGCGTATTACACAACACAGGAGTATATTCATGAGATATAGTCATCAAATGTAAGTTACGATTCCCTACAGATATAAAAATAAAATTACATGCTAAGGAGAATGCTGCAAAAACAGCCACGATTTTAAACGTATACTTTATTAGTTAAAAAGAGTTTAACCCATAACCACGCACGCACGCCTATTTTTGGACCGTTAGCACACATGTGAGATAAATGTCAATCCATTTTGTTTCCAATTATATTTTTGACTACATAAGTTTAAAAAACAAATCTACATCTCTATATTGTAAAATGAATCAGTACTAGTTCTGCTTAGGGGAGGGGGGAAATGATTATTTTCACATTTATTTTGAGATTTCTCAGCAGTTTCTGTAAAAACCATATTTTTGAAAAGAAAATATGCAAACGATTTGTTTTACACCTTAAAATATGAATTATTTCACAAACTTGACATTAATTCTATTTAATTCCCCTTCGTCAATACAGTGAAAGTAGATTTTATGTCATTATTTCATTAATTCTTTTTTAGAGCTTGTTATCTCGTAAGAAATGCACGTATCGAAATGAAACTTTTGTACACGATCAGGATTATTTAATCCCAAGAGGAAAATTTCTCCCCTCCGAGCAAACAAATAAAAGATGTTCATTTACCCAACATTTCTACACCTTCAACTTGAAAGGTACAAGGCAGGTCAGAAGAGTCCTCAAATATTTCTTGTTTTTTTTTCAAAGAAAAAAATGTTTGTGGTGAGATTTGCTCCAGCGCGTGTGCTTTCGGGTTAATGGTAACGGATCATGGAAGACACCACATAATAAAATATTGTCAATAATGTGTAAAAAAGGATGTCAAAGGCGTACCTAAAGTAAAATATCTGAGTTTTTGAAAGTCACAAAAGAGCGGTATAGCATGTGGTAGGGCATAACACAGGTATTATCATTGCGCAAACGTCAGTGGATGCTTACTGTGTATAAAACACGCAAACTACTTGGATTCGTTTATTTGTTATTCTTTTAGTCTGTCTGTTCCTCTAGGACTACCACAAGAGAGAATAGAAAATGGAAATGGCGAATTTTAGTAACAGATTTAAATGGTAAATTATGAATGCTAAAATTTCGCGATGGGGATCTTAAATACTATTTCCATTGATTTTAAATTTTGATTAGAGAATTTTTAAATAGGTGTATAATATTTGATGGAATTTTATGCATTGGTTTGAATAATATAAAACAATATGTTTTATCACTTTAATAATTTGACATGAAACCTATTTTTTTTCTTTTATCACTGTATTTTTCTTTTATCACCCAAACTGCTGTATTTCATATCACATAAAAAAAAAAAAAAAAAAAAAAAAAAAAAAATCAAATAGTCCTGATTAAGAAACACTAAGTAGAAAGTCTGACTGAAGTGGAAAATTGGTTATTTAATCTTTCTTATCTGGTGTACAACATAGGTTTGCATCAAACTTACATAATGCTATTAAATTACATTTTTAAAAGAAATGCTATCACAAAAATTACTTTCAGTGTCAAATCAAGTTTGCTATTTAATAAATTGGCACTGGACAAGATGATTACCCAGTCGGTTTAAATGTCTCGAAATCTGCCTATGTATAGGTGATGTTAGAATGCTATTGCTATCGAGTAGATTGGAATTAATTTAGATTATATATCATATGAAATATTGCAGAATGAGCATAAAAACCGTTTTGGGGAAGATAAAATTATTAAAATATTACCTTTATAAACTGGATATAAGTTATATGTAATAAATTCAGTTTAGATTTCCATAAGTTCCTTTCCTATATGATATTTTATTCAGCATATTCATCAGATTCCGGGGATCCGTTGTTGTCCTGTAGATAAATATTGCTGTTTGGAAATTAAAATAACACAAAATCATTCTCCAAACTGCTCCTTATCCTAATAAAATTGTAGTGTAAAACGAAATCCAAGGTTTACTCGTAAACGGACATTCAAACTAAATTTCTAAAGTATATTTAATTGAACTCCGGTTTGTTCCAGGGGGGGGGGGGGGGGTGAGGAGCGCCTATGAGAAAATAACTTTTTTTTACATACGAGATTACCAGAAGAAGAAGTAATACACTGCATAACACCGTTTTTAATTTAACGCTTCGAATCGCAGAAAAAGTTCCAACAATTTTATCTGCTTATGTATGTAATAAAAAAAAAGAATATGTTGAATATTATCCCAAGTCAGATTAAAAGACAATGACTTGAAGAACTGACTTTAAATCTCCTTACCTGCAAATTTAAAGAATTTAAAGAATGTTATTCATGTACTGTAACAAGATAAAAAGAAAATCAAATGCAACAGAGAAGGATTTTTTCTTCTAGTGCATAAACTACATCATGAACTAATAAGTAACATAATCAAAATGTATTTTTTTTCATAAGAGCATAAAAATAATTAAACGATAAAGTCAAACAACTATAAATCACGAAATTCTGAAGTACATTCTTAGATATTACATATCAAGTATCCGGAAATATATTTGACATTAAAAATTCAATAAGGAAATTCATTTACATTTGTTTAAGTGAAATTATTTGTATTTTAAAAATTCAAAATGCTTTCCAGAAAAATATTTTAACACGGTTGTAAAATTTTTATCAATATCAGATTGTTTTAAAGTTTGTTTGCAAATATTGACATAAAAATATGTTTGAATTTATACGTTATTATTAGATATTTTACCATTTATTTGTAAATTATTCAGAGTTGTTCAACAGTCAGCAATACAATTTATCGCACATTATTTAGAACAAGCTAATAAGATCTATTTTTATATTAAATACATTCTAATAAGTCGTTAAATTTTAAATTCTTTTCAAAAATCTCTTTTGGGTAATTTAACTAATATTCAAAGATATTTTTCTAAGATCCCGATTAAAACTATTTAAATATAAGCGTTAAGAGTGAGATTTAATTTACGAAATGCAAATTTGATTCAAAAGTTAAAAAGTATATTTCTATTTAATTGGTAATTAGCTTATTTAAATAAGAAAAGAAGTTTTAAATGTCCCTTGTTTGAATGATTAATGACTTTTTATCTCTTTCAAAGTTTAAAAAAGTCAGTGTATTAACTTTATTAACTTTATTTATTAACTTCATTTATTAACTTTACAATAACTACTTTAGTAAAAGAATAATTGGTACATAATACTTTAGTAACTATATATAATTTGATGTGTAGGACATTGTAAAAATATTAAATAAATTTAAATCTACATATATCAAGTGAATAACAATAAAGAATTTTTTTATTAAATTAAATACAAGCGTGGATGACCGAGCATAGCTAAGTCAAAATTAGTTTTGTGTTCAACTCCATATAATATTCTAACTGTATCATTCTCTCTGTATTATTGCTATGGAGCATCTCATTTTTTAGCAGTATTATTTACAAAAAAAAAAAAAAAAAAAAAAAAAAAAAAAAAAAAATTCAATATGAAAACTATGTAGTACAAATTTCTAAATTTTTCACTATTTACATATTTACAACGAAAGGACATCAATCCAATTTACATTTTTAGCTCAACTCTGATTGGTTTAACCACGTATCTCGAGTTCTATTAAGAATTTCAAAAAAAATTCTTTCACATTTTGAATGCTTATTTTTTCGACAAAAATAGCCAAATTTAGCAACACTCTTGCATTTAACGCCGAGTATGAGCTTTGGAATTCGTAATCTTGAAAGTCGATTTTTCAGCCAAATGTAGCCAATATTTCGCCAACTTCGCGGTTTCGTGACCCTGACCCGTTATGACCCAAAATTACGCACTAATCAAATTTCCTCGAACATGAGACTTACCTCAATGGCATGGTAATCAAAAATGGTAGGATAGAAAAAATAACCAAAATCATTTAAGCCGTTTTATAGATAAAATTAGCTTGACCCGCAATGACTCCCAAATGACCCACTAATCTAATTTTCTTGGAAAATGTGAGACATCGGAGTGGTCTTCTCAAGACCGAAAACAGTAAAATACAAAATTCCATCTAAATCGTTAAACCATTTTTTAGATAAAATTGGTCAGATCCCTAGTGATCCAAAAATGACCCAATAATTGTAATTTCTCGAACATGTGTCCTACCCCAATGATCTTATCGTGCCTGGAAACAGTATAATATCGAATTTTGTCGAAATCGTTTGAGACATTTATTGGCCCGACCGAAATCGTTAGAGCCGTTTTTTAGGTAAATTTAGCTAGATCCGCAGCGTCCCCAAAATGACCCACTAATCTAATTTTCTTGAACATGTGACCCGACCGAAAACTATAAAATACAAAATTTAGCCAAAATCGTTATAACCGTTTTCTACATAAAATTAGCCTGACCCACAGTAACCCAAACATGACCCACAAATCGAATTTTCCCGAACATGGGATTTAGACCAATGGTCCAGCCGTAATCCAAAACGGTAGAATACATAATTTAGTCAAAATCGTTAGAGCCGTTTTTTAGATAAAATTGGTTTGACCCGTAGTTACCCAAAAATGACCACTAACCGAAATTTATCGAACATGTGACCTAGCCCAATAGTTTTCTCGTGCCTCAAAACGGGTGGATATAAAATTTAGTTATAATCGATTGAGCCGTTTGTTAGATATACTTAGTTTGTCCCTGGCCCATTATGACACAAAATGACCAACTAATTGAATTTTCTTGAAAATAGGACATAGCCCAATGGTCTTCTCGTGCCTGAAATTGGTAAAATACAAAATTTAGTCAAAGCCAATTTTAAGATAAAATTTACATACACACGCACTCTCATACACACGCACACACATTTTAAAATTTCGCCTTCCAATCTACATAAGGCCATTTCTCTCTCTCTCTCTCTCTCTCTCTCTCTCTCTCTCTCTCTCTATATATATATATATATATATATATATATATATATATATATACATACATATATATATATATATATAAATATTTTTAGTGCTTCCTTTTTCGTTTTCTTGTGTATGTATATCTCAATAATGTTCATGTTCGTTAATAAAAAAAATTAGAATTACATATTTCCAATTTTAATAGAAATGTATATATTTGTTTTTCAGTTGACTAACAGAGAATGCATATTTTGAAGAAAAATTATGAAAATAATACTGACTTGTGATAATTTAAAACATTTTTTTATAAAACAATTTTGAAATAGAATGTGGTGTATTTTTGTAAAATGTACACATTAAATGTAAAATATCATAAAACATTAGAGAATTCTATTCTTTATTGACATGAAAAATAATTCACTGCAAAAATATAATTTAAATATAATATTATCCATTCCTTTCTTAAGATGAGAGTACTTGAAGATTCTTTTTTTCATTTTATGAAAAAGAAATAAAATACTAATTATTTTTCTTACTAAAAAATAACTGAATTGGAAACAAATAAGTCAAATTCTATTGCATTTAAAAACCCTCATAATCATTTTTTTTTAAGTGAAGTAAACTTATAAACTTTTTTCCCCAGCATATAAGAGAAAGGAATCTCTACACTTCTTGAAAGTGGAATATATTTTTTTCTTCTGTTTTTATTAATGATTTACTTTTTAAAACCTTAATAAATTTTTATTTCTTTCCTAAATTCGCCTTTTTTATGCTTTGAGAGTTATATTTAAGAGAAACTATTTCTAAGTATGTTTTCTGGAACAATTAAATGTTTCTTAAAAATATTTCGTTTTATGGTGATGATTTCCCAAAATATATATTAGATATTCCTAAAACATTTTCCTATATATGAAAAATTATATCTAGATTAATATGTTTCGTTTTTTCTTATAAAAGAAATAAAGTGTTTAAAAAACTTTTCTTTTTACTGTAATAAATTATATTTTTTAGACAATTTTTTCTGAAAGAAATCTACAGCAATTTTATTGTTTGTCTAGGTAGTTGTCACATTTCTGTAGGCTGGATAAGACTTTATGAAATTTCTAATTGCGTTTCAGACAGTATTTTTATAGCCAGATATTACTTTCTAAAATATATTGAAAAACTATAGACCACTTAATACTTCAACACAGCCCTGGTTTTATTATTGTTTCTACTTTCAACTTCACTAATTAATTACTAAATTTAATTTAGGGAAGTGTTAAGAAGGGTTTCTGTGATATTTATGATGTCTAAAAAATTGCAAATTATACTCGTTATGAAGTTAATGTAAATTATATTAATATTTATAATTACCAGACTCTGAGATTATCATTTAAAGGTTCTTCTTAAAAAATATATTTCGTATGTATAAATTAAAAAAAAATACCCATACTTGTTTTTCTACATTTAATGTATATAACTTGAATTCCGTTTTAATATCCACATTTTGGCTTTGACAGTACCGGCGTAAAGGTGACCGATAAAACATATTAGTCCTTTTATCAAATCTACTCTCAGGAAGTTATTCTGTCAAATGTTAAAGCAGGGAAAATATGGAAAAGATTTAAAGCATTTGTGATAAAAATAACTACTTTATGAAGTTATAAAATGCTTATTCATTCTAAATTTGTTTTTTATAATGAAGGCATTTGTGTCTACTCAGTTAATTTCAAGACTCTATTTATTCAAAAATCCTTATCTGTATGGGTAGTTGAAACGAAAAACACGTACTGTCGTGGAGGAAAAAAAATGTAAACACCCCTTACTAATTCCGCAAAAAATTATCGTAGAAGAAAAAGTTAGTGGTACCACACGATTAGTAATAAAGTCTACTTTTAAATGATGTATATAAAATTTGCTTAGGGAGCAATCTACATATTAAAAGAGGCCATAACTTTGTTTTTTTTTCCAATAGCAGTACACAATTCTGACAGCATAAATTAACTCTACACCTTTCAATTAGCCTAAAAACACATTTTTATGCAATTCGTACGATAAGTTTCCGATAAACCAATTATTTTAAAACTAGCGCATTTTAGGTTCTGTATCCAAATTTATGTTTAGTACTCGATTGTTGACTGTGAGAGCCCCCTTCTTGATGAAGCAACTTAAGCGCCACTTAAGCATTCATTGACGACAGCTAGATTACAGGAAAGCATGAGAAATTTCAAAATATCTAGTCACTTCTATCATAGGCGGCCTCTTAAAACATTATTTTGCCGTTTGTTAAGCATAATTTCAAACTAATTGGAAGACAAATGTGAAATTTTGGATTTCCATAAAGCAGGGCTTAATAAATCTAAATCCATCCAAAAAACTGTAGGTTGCAATTCACAATTTTTTTCGAATATTAATTCCATAATTCATAATTCATAAAATTACAAAAATTGCAAATTCAACGTATTTATGTTTGGGTATTTTAGTATTATTGGTACACAAGAAAATAGCTCATTAGGAGTATAATTTCAGGAGATATTAATAAAAATATGAAATTGTAATTTAACATTAAAAACACTAAATTTTGAATGTCTCTAATTCAAAAACTTATAATTCAAATGATTTGAAATTTGGTGTCTAGGCATAGTTCGAACCGAAGATTTGAAATATCTCGTTAAAATTGGGTATTGCCATTGACAAAAAATGAAGTTTGGTTTCGTTTTAATATGTAGATGGCCCCCTAAGAATATTTTATATACATCATTTGAAAGTAGACTTTATTTCCAATCGTTTGGTACAAGGAACTTTCTTCTATGATAATTTTTTGAGGAGTTAGTAGTCGGCATTTACTTTTTTTTTTTCCACTACTGTATATATACGTTATTTTTTCTGAAAAATCAATCGATAGAACTATTAATTATTTTAATGTAAATTACTCTACTAAACACAATCATTTTTGATCTGAGACTTATTTAATTGATTATTTTCATATGATTAATATGAAGTGTTTTGTGTGGATATGTGAGTATATGTGCGTGAGAATGAAGGAATAGCGCACGTATTATTATTAAATAAAGCAATTTTGAAAAGTTGTTATTAAATAAGGCTTCCTTTAAGGCATTTGATTCTAGTAAACAAAAAATAACCTTGCAATTGCGTCACAAATTGCGTTGTTGATTCTTGCACCGTTTCGGTTTACGAGAGAGATGCAACCCCTTCATTTCCATTTTTTATTTAAAAAATAATTTTTCTGGTACATTATGTATGGTGACACCGCCAACAGCTAATACACTTCCAGTGGGTGATCAAATATTTGAAATAGTGCGCCATTTTAGGTGAAAATGAGTTTTATATGTATCACTAGACATAATATTTTTTCTTTGAACGTTACTGCAGCTGTTGTTACATTATTGACAGGTATTAGCTGTGAAAGAGGATATTTTATAAATGTTTTTATTAGAAAGTGTAAGCATATAGTTTTGGATTAGTTGGAGACAATTACGATAAGATAAAATAAAGCACTTCCATCTTGCTTATTTCAACTAATATTTTTATCAGAATTATTGTTAATCACAGCCCAAGAGGATAATTTAAAGATTAGTTAGATTTTCGATTGCATTCTTTCATTTCATCTACCACTGGGAAGATGGCAATTAAAGAAATGAAAGAAAAATATTTATTTATAATTTTGTAGCTATTTAATTTCAGTGGATTTTATTTTTGTCATAGATAGAACATTCATTAACCCGTGTTTGCTCGCGCTGTGTATGTCACACCCAGTGCTGCTTTTTTTGCAGTTTTTCTCTCTAACCTTTCTTCAGAAATGGATGAGTCTTTGTGTAGCTTCCACAAAGGTAATAGTCTTAAAGGGGGGAAAGCGGTTAAATAATTCGAAATATAGATATATCGTAATCGCCACATATGGGTATCTCACACCCAGAGCGAGCATTTCTGCAACAGCTCTGAGTATAGATAGACGCTGGAAGTTTGCAGAATAAATGTAAATAATATTTCTAGTATATCTTTTAAACTATATTATCCCTTCTTTTTTCGTAAATTTTTATGTTTTATGCAGATTTGAAGGTAAAACAATTGGTAGAAACCGTCATGGGTATGACATACCCAGAGCGAGTAAAACCGGCAGTTTTTCTCGCGAGTGCATTCAATATAGATAGACGTAACGAATATACAAAATAAATGTAAGTAACATTTTAAATATCTGTTTAAAACTCTATTATCCCTTCTTTTTTCCTAGTGTTTTTTGTTTTGCATAGATTTTATGGTAAAAAATTGGATGAAACCGCCGTGGGTATGACATACCCAGCGCGAGTAATCCGTTCGTTTTTATCGCGCCTGTAAACCCGGGTTAAGGGTAATATTACATAAAATCGTTGGTAAAAGAAAAATAAGACTTTGTAAAAACTTCACATCGTAGAGTTGGGTATAGCTATATAGGATGATCCCGTCAGTAGTTGATACCTTTTCAGTAGTTGATACAATTTTTGAAATATTGCGTCATTTCATACGGGAATGAGTTTTAGATGTGGCACTAGACATAATATTTTTTATTGAATGATAGAGCATCTGTTTTCAGCATCTGTTCAGTTGCCTGATGTAAGAGCAGCCATTTCATGATTTTTTTTTTATTAGAAAATGTAAAAAATTGCTTTTTGATTAATTGGAGACAATTACAGTAAGTTAAAATAATCCACTTCCGTTTTGTTTATTTCAAATAATAATTTTATAATAATTATTGTTCCTCCCACCCAAACATGATATTTTAAAGATTAAATTTTGAATTTTCGACTGATTTTTTTGATTGATCATTACTGGGAAAATGGCAATGAAAGAAACTATTTATTTATAGTTTTGTTGCTATTTAATTTCAGCAGATTAAATTTTTTGCCAATTATAGGACATTCATTAAGGATTGTAGAAATCATATTACTTTAAGTCTAAATCTTAAAATGGTGGAAATATAATAAATACCCCTAGTACTGAATTATTTTATCAACAATTGGCTGCGTCACCCTGTTTCTTTTAAATTGAAGCAATCCTACTTTTTATACATAAACTATACTTAGACCTTAAACAAAATTTACTGTTTAGAAATGAAGAATTACACAACAAGATCCTATTCGGCATAAGGGACATTTGTTTATGGCGTTGAATAACGAAATCCTACTACCCTTTTGAATGCTCAGTGCGAATATAATACTCATACTGTTGAATATAATACTCATACTGTTGAACATAATTCATACAGTGCCGGAAGAAAAAAAGTTTAAGACCACATGCTAATTTTGTTGTTTAGAATAAAATTCCGAAAATAGTTATAGATCTTGAATTTAGACGCAAACGTCCGATATAATTGAATTTATTTTAATAGGGAAAGTCAAAAATGTTTTTTATTCTACATGTGTTAAAATCATGTAATATTAACAAATGGAAATAAGTTTAGGACCAATCTCTTCTTTAAAATGTTGCATAATGAGATGACGTCCTGACTTTAGTAATTTAAGCGGGACTGATCGGTGATGATGTTTATAGGTCAGTCGCTATATTTGGAATTTTGGGATATGCAACTACTGCTTTGATCGTGGTTCCGGGAAATCATTGACTAGAGAAGAAAAGGGTAAACTAAGGTATTTTTCGGATTGGCGGCTGATTGAAAGGAAAAATTTCCCAATTTATACTAATAAAAGAACAGATCGCTCTGTGTGTGTACCTGTCTGTCTGTGTGCGATGGCTAGAGAAATCTACTGCACGTAGAAGTCTGAAAACTTAAGTTAGGTTTGTCCAAGAAAGGTCTTGATGCACCTGAGACTCAGATTTTTAATTTTTTAAGGGCTGGGGCCCTGGGTTCCCTTTAAGTTTTTATGCACTAAATTGTTAATAACGTGCCCCTTTTTTATCCCATTTTCTTCGTTTTAGGGGACCTTTCTCCTTGTAGTTAATCTCGCTTTTCTACATTCCAGTTGTGACCCTGAACACTTGGATCCCATTTCAGGGCCTCTTAAAGTTTTTGTGCAAATAAATTGTTAATAAATTGGATTTTACTTAATTGCTTTCTTTTAATCCGATCTTCATTTTTGTTATCTTTTTTCCATTTGCTTATTCTCACGTTTTTACATTACATATAAGACATTGAGCACCCCATAAGGAACCATACAGACGGATCCAGGGCCCCTTGAATTTTTTGTCCTCTAAGTATTTTCACTCTCTAATTTTATTATCTTCTCAGTGCATGCTTTTAAATTTGATTCTTGGACTCTTCGTCCTGGACCAACACCCTCAAATTTATATTGTGGACCAACGGCCCTTTTTTAAACATTTAGTCAATCTTCTGTGCATTTCTTTAAAATATTAGTCTAACTAATAGTTCGTAACCTATGCTTAATTTTGACTAATTGAAGATCTAAAGTGCTAAAAACTTTTCGTTTTAACATGTTTTCATGTTAGGGCCCGGTCTTTAAGTCAGTTGGATCCTTTTGTGCCCCTTATTATAGCTTCTTTAAAAATGGTCCAAATCACTAGATTTTGTTTCCTAACAACTTCTTAGGTCCTATATCTACTACATTAACGACAAAACTATTTCTCAGATTTCAGCTACCACCAATTTTGAATATTAATCGTTTTCTTGGGACCCTTGGTACAGCTTTCTTAAAAATGATACGAATTGCTTTCAATTTTCTTTAACTTATTTCTAGCGTCTGCCAATTATTTTAAAAAATACTAAAAATATCTTTATACCTAACTACATGCCAGTTAAGTCCCTGACTCATTTGGCCCCTTGGAGTTTGCCTTCATTTAATCCAATCTTCATTTTTGAACCCTTTTTAGATTTAGTTATTCTCACGTTCCTACATTCCAGTTAAGACCCTGGGGCTTCCTATTGTGCCATATGGCAAGGTCGAAGGTCCTTGAACATTTTGTGCGCCATGCATATTCACCCATAATTTTCTCACCTTCTCAGTGCATATTTTTAAAGTTGAGTTTTGACTCTTATTCTAGATCCAATACCCTCATATTTTTATTGCGACAATAGGGACTTTTTAAAGGATTTACTGATTTTTTTATGCATACTTAAAAATATTATTCTAAATAATAATTCACACCCTATGCTGAATTTTGACTAATTGCAGATAGAAAGCGTTAAGTACGAAGAGAGTTTAACAGGTTTCCATGTTAGGGGCCTGTTTTGAATTGTCAGTTGATCCCTTTTGGGCCCCATATTATAGAACCATTAAAAATGATCCGATTAACTAGCTTTTTTAAACAACTTGTTAGGTCCTACAGCTATTACATAACCGACAAAAAATCAGACTTCAGCTATCATCAATATTGAATATTAATCGCCTTCTTGGAGCTCTTGGTGCAGCTCTAAAAAATGATCCGAATTGCATGCGATTTTCTTTCACATATTCCTAGTGTCCACCGATTATTTTAAGAACTAATAAAAATATCTTTATACCTAACTACATGCCAGTAAGACCCCTGGCACCTTGGCACCAGGTACCGAGCCCCTTGAAGCTCTTGCAGATTTGTTGGGAATACACTACATGTTGCGGAAGTCGTTGGTGCCCCCGAAACTAAGTCCATTTAAAATATTTTCAAAATATATAAAATCATTCAAATTTCAGTTCTGTATAAGGTTATTATAACGGGCACCGGGTAAGTTCGAGCGGGTCAGTTAGCAAATAAATAAATTTAAAACTGTTCTGCACAATTTTCATTATGATGGAATGAATTACGTTAGAAATAAAAGAAGCAGATGACTATCAAAACTCTCACTCTGGTGTCAAAGGTACGTTATGAGAATGACAGTTCAATATTGTGTCTATCCTTCTACTATAAATTCTGCTCTAGAATTCTGAGTAACTTCCAGAACTGTTATAAATGTGTTAAAAAGCGCTAAATGCTTGAATTATGTAAAATTAAGAGCCAAGCTAAAACCACAAAAACATCACATTGATCCAAATCTTCAAATTTCTTAAAATTCAATTTATGGTGCAAATTGGTTTTAACTAATGAAAAAATATTCACCCTTGATGATACAGATGATTTAAGATAGTACTGGCATGACTTGTCAAGTGATTCATATCTGCTTTCAAAATGTGCTCAAGCTGGTAACTTAATCGTGTTATTTTGGCAGGCTTAAATACAAAAGAAAAACAAATTTGGTTTTCACTTAGGTAAATATAACTATCCTTTGACTATCGAGATATCCTTGGTAATAATTTTGTTCCACTTAAAGATGAATTTATGGAACAAAATTTTGCGTTGCTTCAAGTTAACGCTTCTATTCGTGAGTCTGTCTAACTTCAGATTGGCTGTCGGCAAAAAACAAAATTTTAATCATTCCAACGAAATGTCCTGACACAAATTCTGAAGAAAACGTGTGGAAAATCTTAGTTCGTCATGTTCATATCAACAGAAAGCAGTTTGACTCGATTTTTGAACTGAAAGCAGCTATTTTGAAAATATGGAAACAAATACCCATTTACACATATAAAAATCTGTCTAAATCCTTCCCAAAGCGTCTTTTGGAAGTCATCAGTGTTAAGAGGAAACCAAAAAAGTACAAAAATTAATGTACAAATCATTTACATTTATAATTTAGACTTTTAAATATATTATTGTAATTTAAAACCAATAACGACACTTTTATAACTCTATGTGTATAATTTTGCAATTATATTGCTTTTCTTTAAAGTAAGAGCTTTACTGCCTTTGTTGGTGCTCCTAAACTTTTTTCCAACTGTGTACATTCTCAACTCTGACCATGTAAGATAACGCTTTTTAGAAATTTTTTCTAAGATGATTGAAGGTATGAAATCTACCCTTTATTTGTCGATCTGTACTACGAGAATTGCAAAATAGTTAAACAGTCTATGGAGGACATTGTGGGTGTGTTTTGAGGTTCACTCTAAATCCCCATTAGATTACAGTAAAGACTGAGAAATAACTTTACGTCATTTTTCTTCTGTTAAGAAAGAATTGCAGCATATATTAGTTCATGAAGAACACCTAGTCGCGAAGAAATTGGGATGCAACAACGGATAGCTTTATATTAAAAAAAATACTAAGATCTGATATCATCAGATAAATAAAAAATACTTTTTAAAACCTCATGGAACACTTAGTAATATATAATAATATATATATATATATATATATATATATATACTGACGAATCCTTCTGTAGTGAACCGTTTGCACAGCCAGCGATATTTCCACTATAACCGATGGTTCACTATATCCAAATTCTTTGAAAAAAATATTTATCAGCATATGATATAGCATTGTTAAAATAGTGATTGAATTAATACGTTATTTGCTTACAAATTATTGACTAATTAAATAGATGATACATCAGATATTAAACAGAAAAGTAGTTGCTTACTAAAACTTGATTTTATTTTTCCATTCTATGGAATAAAATAGTAATTTTTGATTGAATGCAATTAATTTTACGTAGAGTTCATCAATTTGCTTATGAACAATTAGTAACGAACCAAAGTTTTCTTGTCTAAATTTTCTGTAGAAAAAAAAATGTTCAGGATATTTGCTGACGATTTCTCATCCGAGATAGAAGAAGCCGAAATTTCAAATTTTTCTTTAACAACGTCTTCTAAGTCTTCTTCGGCATCGTTCTTTTGTTTAACTTCAGATAATACTATCATCTCTAGGAGTACCAGAAGTGTACATTTCATCATCGCAAGATTCGAAGTGCTCAGTAACGTCCCTTGGAAAAATGTTCACACTAGCTTTTCCAGCCACAGAGCTATTGGTTATTTTTCTGCGTCATCTTCGTCCTCCAGTTTGGCATATTGTCCTTCCAACAACCCAACAAGACATCTTTCGAAAGACCTGCGCTTTTTGCCTGAGCTGCGGGAACATTTGCGGATTGTTGCTGATGTTACCTGTCTCCATGAATTTAGCAATAGAAGGATTGCTTCCAAAAGAGAGATGTTATATTCCGTGTTGTTTTCTTCGTCTAAAACACGCATCACTAGCTGTTTCATATAGTGGGACTTCAGGCTGCGGACAACACCCTGGTCCATTGGCTGCAGCACAGAAGCCGTATTTGAATTAACAAAAACGAGCTTAATGCACTTCAGATTTTCTAATAGGGGATGAACTGTGCAATGGTCGACAAGGAGAAAAATGTTACTTATTTTTTTCAACAAATCATTGTCCCATTGTCGAAATAATTTTTCCTTTAAAAATTTTGAAGTCATCCAGGACTTTTGATTGGCTTTGTAATTCTCGGGCTTTTTTTTTTTTTTTTTTTTTTTTTTTTTTTTTTTTTTTTTAAACATTTTTAAAACATCTCGGCTTTTGGGATTTACCTACGACACTTAATTTTCGCTTTTTTGAGGCGTTCATATTTGCACATACAAGAACAGTTATTCTCACTTTCGAGAGATTTCCGTTAGTGCACTTTTCTCCTTTAAATTTTAACGTCTGATCGAAAGTTATTTTTTAAAACAATCTTTATCAAATATTTATAATTTCTATAACAGGAATTTTCATTTACTATAAGAATTAACCCCCTGAACAATTAAAATGTCCAAAGGTAAAAATCTATACTTCAAATAGTGCCCTGGAGAAAGTGGACAGGGCCAATCCAGTTATATTATCTATAAAATGAGCAGATGGTTTGAATAGCTTTCTGTCAATTTTGAAATAATATTTTCCTTAGAAATTATACATATATACATTATGTATATACATAACATTTCACATATACTTAGATATATGTAGGTCTGTAACATAACAGTGTTTCTTTATGTTATGTGTTTGTAAAATAAACAAAAATTCAGCATGCTGATTATTCGATATGCGATTATTTTACATTAAGTAAGATTGCAACGCACCTAACCAAATGGAAGTTTACATTACGTTCACCTTCTTTCTGATTTCAAATACTATATATATATTTTTAAATGTACGTATATCATATGTATATCGTTTTTATTTTATTTTATTTTACATTTCGGAAATTTTAATAAACCTCCTAAAATATGGGTTAAGTTGTGTTTATATGTAATGATGGAAAAATAGTTAAACCATAAAATTAATTTGTAATCGAATATGCTGTTTATTTAACGATACATTAATACAGAGAATTGCTGCTTGTTATAATATGTCACAATATGTTATAATATTTAAGTTAAATGGCTTTCAGATATAGACGTTTAAATGTATTAAACATAAAACGTTTTGGACAATATTCAGATTTTTGAAATTAAAACTCGCTAAAAAAGCAATCGAAGAAAGACCTTATTTACACAATTGCGTAGGTGTTCCTAAGGAAAAAGAAAACAACTTTCTCTTTTTCTGTGATTTAAAGTGGATCCTCCGCCATACAATTGTGTGGATCCTCGCTTGACATAACCTGACATAGGATTTTTTTTTTCAATCAAATATGCACCTATTAATTATGGCCGAAAACCAAAATTTTAATTTCTACCAAAACTCATCAGGTCTTAAAGGGTTAAAATTTTTGTAGTAGTTGTTTGTAAATATTGGAAGACATAACTTTCATCATTATTCCCTACGAAACATACCGCAAGTCGAGTAATTAAAACTACATGCTACTACTTTCTTAGACAGTCAAAACTTCTTTTTTTGTACAAACATTCATGCCGTATTCAATGAATTTTTAATGAGATCTAAAAATATGGCATCACTAAAACCTCAAAATATACTATGCTGAAATATATAATAATAAAATATTTTATTGTTACATATACAAATATATGTATATTTATTTTTTTAAGAGTACACTTGTAATTTTTATAAAATTATTTCAAATAGCTAAAATACTTTTCGTTTATAAACAATGCAAATGTTTTTCCATCTTGTAAAAATGCAGAGAGCTCTTACTATCATACAAATCTCACGCAGACGTATTTATAATACTTATTTACTATTTTTGCATAAACAGAAAATAAATTTTTGTACTTAAACATGTCATAAATTATTATAAGTTGGTTGTATGATTGATCTATAACACTCAATATTTTCAAATATTTTTCAAAGTTATACTTAAAATTCTCCGTTACCTGAAAACTGAGTAATAAAACTTTTTAATACAAAAAAACTCATGTTTTAGGTAAAAAGGCTTTTCTTCATGACGAATATTACATGTCCATAAAAACATACTGAGAGTATTTCTTTTTTACCTACAAATAAAATCTAAATTAAACTGAACAAAAAAATATGCAATATACTTTTTTAAAAGTGTTTTGATAATGATTCTCGTACAAATGATCTTAATAACTTTCAAAATATTATGTACATTTTTTCGCATTTTTAATGTACTACTTTTCGATACATTATTTATAAAAATATAGCTCTCTTAGTTCGAAATCATGCAAAATATGAGAATTGTGTTGTTATCTTCATTCCTATGTAACTTTTTGTTTATTCTGCATTTCTAATTCCATTACGGAATTAAAGAAAACTTTTAGAAAATACGGCATATTATCTGAAGTCTTTCTTGCAATGGGAAAACATAAAAAACTGGAAATATTTTTGTTAACATTGCTCTTAAGAATTTAATATTTTAAAACAAAATGCAACATTTGAGTTATCTATTTCGGAGATTTAACGTCCAATTTCTTACGACATGAAATTAAATATTCATATGAGATGATACATTTAAAAAAAAAAAAAAAATTAATAAAGATAATAACAAAAAAAATTCGAAAATATTTAAGTTAGATTCTTCTTAAGTATTTTTTGGAATTACTGTGTAGTTTTACAATAAAATGAAGTTTTTTCTTTGTTAATAATTTCGAATGTATTTTGATCTTGCGTGAACACAAGATCACGGTGTTTTGTAAAGATAAAGACGAGTAATATGTGTATATTCTGCATTTTTTAGAATAAGTTACAATGTAAAAAAAAATCATCTAGCAGATTATTCATTTTTATATTTAAAGATGTAACTAAAAAAAAAAAAATTATTTATTTTCATTGACATATAGATAAAATGAACATTACTCAAACTTTTAATGTGTTTTAAAAATATAATAAACTAGCCCTTCATTAATAAGAACGTACTAGAGTGTATGGTAAAGCAACGATATACCTAAACAGGAAAAAGGTACGTTTAAATGTAAATTTATAATTAACACATTCGTCTTCAAAACGTTATATTACAGTTTTTGGTACTTTCCTTGTATAAGGACCTTTGCAAGATAGATAAAATGCCTTTAGAGGGAGAAGGAGATTTGGCAATTTTATTCTGACAACATATACACTGTTTCTTTTGCACGAGATTTAAAAAAAAATATTTATGCAATTTTTAACCACTTCAACGGCTGCCCCGAGAAAAGTCGGGGGTAAAAGCACTGTTTCCCTATACCCGTCGCCGGTGAAGTGGTTAATGTATTATATATATTATGCCATGTGTCTATTTTTATGTATAAACAGAAATAAATTGTTGATAAAAAGCAATAATAATATACATATAAATAAAATGTTTCGATATATGTATATAAATACACATATAAACGAACGCAAACGTTCATTATGTTTGTTCCCATAGCTGCTTTTATCATTTGGCAACAAATCTCACTTTCTGATGCCCGAATTGTCTCAAGCTTTTGAAAAAATGCCAAGGCCCCTATGCAGTACTTTTTATGTACAAATATTGATATCTACTGCGCCCCATTTCTTTTACTAAATTTATAATACAGATATATTTGATGTTGACGGGCGCGGTTTTTTGGTAAGTCTTCCGTTTTATATAATGTTTGTGCATCAACACTTAAAATATTTCCCCATATACCCTTTAGATTCTCTCAGTAATGTTATGTGTTATACCATAGACAAGACATCAAGTCAGATATTACGTTTCCGGTTGTCTTTGCGATCCAAGTTTTCAGCATAAAATCTCATTAGTTTTACATACGCAGCACACACGAACCTAAACATCGATGCTTGTGTTTGACTGTTTTAATTTACTCTCACTATACCACATGACACAGCAAAAATTATTCGTTCGGTATAGTCACCATATGTGACACGATTACCTACAAGGACGTTAAATGGATTTTATATACTACGTAATATAAGCAAAGCTGATGTACTATTTATATCATGTACTTTGTTAGCAAAAATGTTTTTAATGCTGAATGAGCTTTAAGTACACTTTATAACAATTTAGTGTTAACAATATGCATAAAACGTTGTGTAAGGTATTTAGCTAAATTATAATCTAATTTTTACGATACGAAATAAAGAAAGTTGCATTTGAATAAACAACAAGACGCCGTATTATATAACAAATGAATTAGTATTTAATGAAACTTCTTTAAATATTGCTATAAAATTTTTCAAAACTCAGATTTGGAAATTGCCCTTTATAATCGAAAAAAAAAATAAATTCATTCACGAATCTCTTTATATGATACATCGATTTGTATATATACAGCAAACTAGGGTAAAATCTATTTCAATTAGGTGACGCTTAACACAGTCGAATGATGCCTTTCAGAAATTTCGTCGTTAAACGGAAAAGTGCAAGAGTTGTTTTATACAAATCTGTATATTATTCAATAAAAAGTTAAAAACTCAGTGCAAAATTCAACTTGATTAATAATTAAATTTCAAAAGATAGAAACGAATGTAAGCACATTGCTTAAAGGTGCGTCAAATATAATAAAATTATTTTAAAACATATTAAAGTAATTTGAAAAACGAAAACGTTTTTAACCGAAACTTACTCGGCCTTCATCAGTGAAACACTGATAGCTGTTGTCTCTTTGCGTCTTTTAGCTTTGCCCGGAACAGACCATTCTACTTTAAGGGTGGTGTGGAATCAGGGTTCGTACGGGTACCATTATTTCCAATGCCAAATGTCAGTATTTTTTGATAGAAAAATAAATCTAGTTTAAACGCACGAAATTTTGCCTTACTTAAGTAGAGATTTTCTATAACACCCGTACGAACCA
This sequence comes from Maratus speciosus, assembly GCA_963932465.1. Lineage (NCBI taxonomy): Eukaryota > Metazoa > Arthropoda > Arachnida > Araneae > Salticidae > Maratus > Maratus speciosus. The sequence goes on along the minus strand of OZ010786.1, from coordinate 534,175,666 downwards.
TGTGCGGAATATAAGGTGGAAGGGAAAATGTTATTCAAAAATTTTTCCAAAAAGGTTTTAGTGCAGGTTTATTAAACATGTATTAATTCTTTGCAGACTGTGTGTATATCGTATGATAATATATCTTTACAGACTATTTCTTTATTAGATATTATTTCCAGAGATTCTCTTATGATAGCGTCTTGGTGATTACTTGTACGGAAGATAATTTTAGATGTATTGAAATCTACTTTTATAGGCTGTGTTTGTGGTAATCATGCTAACTCAGTGTGGGTTCTATTTAATCCCAGAACTGCTTCATGTTCTTTTATTCTGTCGCGAAATAATATAAGTGTCATACTTCTTTGACAATAGATATTTTCCTGCTCTTAATCGTAAATTTGAAATGAAATGCTTAAAACTTTGTGTTAAAGATAAATATTAAACTTATTGATGCCATTTCTGTAAGGGTTTATCTTTTATATAATTTATTAGCAAACGCTTCGTCTGATTCTGATTTGGATCGTAAATTAAAGGTTACTGAACGTTACAGAGCATTTTAGCATCGGATTAAATTAGTTACCGTATAGAAGAAAATTGCCAATTTGAAACCTACTAAATTTAACCACACGGAACCGAATCCAGATACATTTATTAATATTTCGAATAATCAGTTATCAGAAAAAGAAAAATCAGTCCTCAATCTAGGTCCGAAATTCATGTTTGACTGTCAATGAAACAACAAATTTATTATTACTGATTGCGAAAAAGCCGTGCAGGCTACTGATCTAATGCAGAGGGATATAGTTAGGAGTATTTTACATAATAATATGAGATCGTTTGTTTACAGACTAAACCCACAACATGAAGAGTTTAAAAATATACCAGGAAAACTGAAAAATTATATGAACATTGTTGTTATCGAGACTGATAAAACTAACCGCATTGCTATTTTAAACGGTACATAGGTACGACACCGAGAAAATTTTGAGACAGAATAAAAGAACAAGTATCAGATCTGAGAATAAATAGTCCCCACGCTGCATTAGCAGGATTAGCACAAACTCAGCATTTAAAAGTAGATTTCAATAGATTCAAAATTATCTTCCTTAGAAGTAATCACAAAGAAGCTATCATAAAAGAATTTCTAGAAATAATATTTAATAAAGACATAGTCTGTAACGATATATTATCATATGATATCCACGCAGTCTGGAAAGCATTAATACATGATTGATAATCCTGCAATTTTTGGAAAATTGTTGAATAATATTTTCCATTTTACCTTATATTCCATACCACCCTTGAAGTAAAATTGTCTGTTCGGTGCTGTGAAAGGCGCTTTGGTTCGCCATTAAACAGTGGTTCCGGGTTCGCAAAAAGAAGGAAAAACTCCAATAATACGTGCTGACATAGATTTTTATTTAGATAGAAGTAAGGAAACAATCATAATGGAGAACACAGTTATATACAGTTGTTTATACAGTTATGGGGACATATGGATAAGTGTGGAGAGGTGCTCTGTAACGTCAGAAAGAATAAACAGCGGCCTTTTTATTGGGACCTTACAGCAACAGAGGGAGAAAGCCAACTGAACTTTTTGTGTACTGATACACAAGACTTGGCTTAGTACATTAGCACCAATTTACAAAGTTTTTGACGCCGGAATAAAATAGACAAAGCATTGGCAGGAGGTTTAGCAGAATATAATGTGGCAGCAATCCTCAGCACTAACTCACCTGGATGTAAAGCAACTCTACTTTATTTCATGAGTAAGAACGATATAAAGACTGGGTTTGTTTATTTTAACACCAACGAATTAGCTTAAATGTGATTGTGTAACCTTAACGAATGTATGGAAAATGCAGAAAAAAGGCATATGTGCTAAGATATATGAAATATATTTGAAACCGCAATTCCCATAAAATTATTTTATTTTTTGTAATTTCGTTTTTACCGTCAAATTCTAGCTGCAATTAAGATTAACTTATTTACAAAGCAGATAAAATAGGATAAAAGAAAGTGTAATCTTAAAAGGACAGCTCCACTTCAGTTTTTGTGTGTTTTATTACTTTTTGACAACGACCGTTAAGAAACAGAAATAAATTATGCGAGAATGAAATTTTGAATAACTGGAAAATAAAATATTAAATATTTATATTTGAACGTGTTGAATTAAGTTCGTTGCGAAAAGAAGAGAGAAAAAAAATACATGTAGACAGAACTACGTATTGTTTTAAAGAAAATGAATTAATTTAATGATTTCACTTGTCGAAAGTAGATTTTGAGTAACGGGGTCCTGGAAATTAATATGTGCAGGGAGAGCTGCCACGCGTGCAAAGCTAGAAGACGCATTGAGACAGCAGCCATTATTTTGTCATTGATGAAGGCCGAGTAAGTTTCGGTTGAAAACGTTTTGGTTTTTTAAATTACTTTAATGTGTGTTTAAAGGATTTTATTATATTTGACGCACCTTTAAGCAATGTATTTACATTTAACTGTATATTATATAAAATGCATATGTATATGAAGCAATATGTAAAATTTAAGATAAATATAAAACCCATAACTGAAATGAAAACTTCCAGTAATTACCGCCCCCTCCCATAGATGGTTCTAAAACCTGACATTTTGGACGTGGCTGAGTATGAATGAAAGTATCATGCATGTCCCACCATGTGCTATGGACAATCACAATTAATTGTACACCTCAGAGACATATATTAACTTTCAATAGGTTTTAAAGTGTGTAATATGATTTTATTTAGAGTGTATCACACATTGCAAATAATTTTTCCCCGTAAACCAGAATGTAATGAAATTGTGCCCCTGTAACACTAATTATAAATCCAACACACTTCTCTTTGAATACCTAACATGCGAGAGTATATCTCAGTATCATATTTTAATTACATGACAAACCGACCATATATACGGGAGTTATAGTTCGGGCGTGCAGACAGAGAGACAATGAAACACATTTCAACTAGATTGAAAAGTTTGAAAAGTAACAAAAAAGAGTTTTCATGCAATTGTTAATCTCATGTTTAACATATATATATATATATATATATATATATATATATATATATATATATTTTTTTTTTTGGGGGGGGGGGGGGGGGGTGGATTATTTAAAGGTGTCCGGGACACAAAAATCTTCAAATTTTCATTTTTTTTTTTTATTAAAAATTTTTCTGTCGTTTTCTGCTTAAAATGATGTTTAAATCATGTTTTTATCTTAATTAGAACAGGAAATATTATTTTTTTTAGTTTTGGTTTGTTTTCAAAATCTGCCTTTCAACCTATGGTGGCCAAGGAAACGAGTTCTTTTGAAATTGCGTTTTTCTTCATGATAGGTTTTTTCACCATTTCTCATATTTAAATTCTTATAACTGGAGAACCTTTAAAGATACAGGGTTGAACCTCGGAACATATCTTTTTCAATTATTTTACTTTACTTTTGAGTCAGCATATTAGAAAAAAATATTTACTTTTGAAAATATGATTTTTTTTTTTTAAAGTTGCACCACCTTTTTTGTAATTTCTTCGTTAAATATTTTTAATTTTTTTTTTTAAATTAATATTTTTTAAAATGCTGGCTCTAAATTAAAAAATATATATTTTTTTCTGTTTATTTAAATGAAAAACAATTTAAATTCTACAAATAATAAAAACGATTTTAAGTTATACCACTTTTTTCATAAATTTTAAATTTTAAATTTTTTTTAAAAAGCTATAAGAAGTTTTATCATTTGATTTTGTTTACAAATGATATGGTTAACCATCACAAAAACATTCAAAATTTTAACTCAAAAAATATTTTTTTTTTTAAATATGTCCGGGACCCCCTTATTTTTTTTAGAAGAGCATTTAACAAAATTAATTGATAAAATGAAAAAAAAAAACAATACAACATGAATTTCTAAAGTACAATCATAATTGTTATATCCTACGTAATATCCTGTTTGTTTATGTATAATTATCTATATCTGAAAAAAGAAAAAATTCCCCCCCCCCAAAAAAAAAAAAATTACAAAACTTTTCAAACACGTCTATAGAATTTATAATAAAATCTTTAAAAAAATTATTTCCTTATGTCGACTCTGTAATGGGATTGAATTTATATGCGTTTACAATTTTTACCTGTTATATTTCGATTCATCTCCTAAGTTTAAATAAAAATTTCAAAAAAGAATCTGCCACACATTATTTATAACAGTCAAATAAGATCTATTTTCATTTTAAAACATTCTCATAAGACATTTAATTTGAATTTCTTACTACATAGTAGGCTTTTATGTTATTTAACTAATATTATAAAATCTTTTTCTAAGAGTCTGTAATGTAGGAGACTATGGTATTCTTTAATAATAAACACAGTTGATAAATGAAGAGGCCATCGGATGGTATTTCTTGATTTAATATGACAGTCACAAAACACAAATTTACGAACACAAAACACAAAATATAATCGTGGTAACAATTTCTACTTTTTTTAACTACATCACTCATCGAGTCACCTTCACAACCAAAAAAAAAACACTCTGCGCGCTCACTCCAGCTTCTCGCTTCGGAGTTCGAAAAAACAGAACAATCTTCTATCCTCAGTTGACTACCGCCATCTATCGGTGGAAAAAATGTTAGTTTTCTGTAATGAATTAGTTCTTTACAGACTCCTCCCCACCTGGAGAAAACTTTTCACAGTCGACGGGGAAAAGTTTCTTTGTGAATTATTGCTTTCAAGCACCAGTTCCAAACAAAATTTAGTACCGTGAACCACAACTGACTTATTCCCACCATGAAAACATAAATATTTAAAATACAAATAAAATTTATAAATATTCAAACATTATACTCAAGATACAAATGAAAAACAATTTACACATATTCAAAACAATAAATTCAAATTTAACTGTTATACAAATTATCATATTTACATATTAGCATTCTAATCAAACTTAGGCTTTTAGGGCTCGACTCAAACTATCAGCATTCTGATGATGTTTTCCCTTTTTATGAACAATTTCATAATTGAAGGACTGTAAAAGTAAGGCCCATCTTAAAAGTCTAGGATTAGTTCCGCTGTTTTTATCTAACCATACTAAGGGGTTGTGGTCCGTCTGGATCTGAAATTTTTGATGTCCATCCAAATAGCATCGTAGTTTTCGCACTGCAAACACAATAGCAGCACATTCTTTTTCGGTGGTACTAAAGTTTCGTTCTCTGTCTGAAAACTTTTTGCTCAGATATAATATAGGATGTTCTTCATTATTTTCATTCAGCTGGGATAACACTATACCAATTCCCAAATTTGAAGCATCACACTGAACGATGAAAGGTTTCGAAAAGTCAGGACTATATAAGACAGGATTTTCAGAGAGTTTACCTTTCAGTTCATCAAATGCCTTTTGACAGTCGTCATTCCAGTTTACTATTGAATTGCGAACTTTTCCTTTTAATAAATTAGTGAGAGGCGTTGCAATTACAGAAAAATTAGGAATATAGTTCCGATAATATCCGGCTAAACCTAAGAAGGATCGGATTTGAGTTTTAGTAGTAGGAATTGGAAACTCTTTTATGGCTTGAACCTTCAGTTCTCCTGGAGTTCTAAGACCCTGACCCACTAAGTGTCCAAGATATTTTACATAAGCTTGTGCGAATTGACATTTAGATGGTTTAATATGCAGGTTTGCTTCACTCAGTCTTTTGAAAACGTCTTCCAGGTGCTTTAGATGATCTTCCCAAGTTTGAGAAAAGACAGCAACATCATCCAAATAAGGCACCGCATACTCTTCACAGTTTCTGAGTAATCCAGCCATAAGTCGGCTAAATTCATATGGAGCATTTTTTAAACCAAAGGGGAGTCGTAAAGGTCTGTACGTCCCAAAATTTGTCACAAAAGTTGCATACCTTTGAGCACGTTTCGTTAACGGAATTTGCCAATAACCTCTGGTCAGATCTAAAACTGAAATATATTTAGCTGAAGACACCTTTTCTATTAACTGGTCAATGTTGGGCAAAGGATAAAATTTTGTGCGAGTCACTTTATTTAAACGGCGATAATCTATGCAAGGTCTCGCTTCTCTGCCTGGAACTTCAACTAAAATTAACGGAGAGGCAAAGTCAGATTCACCTGGCTCAATGACTTCCAGTTTCAGCATTTTCTCGACTTCGGCCTTAAGGATTTCCGTTTGTCTAGGCGACATTTTATAAGGCCGGGCACAGATTGGTTTTTCTGATTCCAGCTCAATATCATGTTCAGCTAGATTCGTGCACCCTGGTTCAGTCGAAAAAGAGTCAGCATATTTTCCAATAAGTTGTCCTAATTCTTCTCGTTGACTTTCATTTAATCTGTTGTTTTTTTGTATGTCTTGCAATACTTCTAACAACGCATTGTCATTATTTTCCTCATCCAATTTAGGAATTTCATCATCTTCTTCATCATTAGAGGTTGTTTTTATAGTCAGTAAATTTATACTTTCAATTTTTCTTTGATGGTAGGGCTTTAACATATTTACGTGATACACTTGGGACTTCTTTCTCTCTGGATCGCAAATAACATAGTTAGTTTCTGATAATCTCTTCATTACTTCTCCAGGTCCTATCCAACTAACTGACAGTTTATTTGGTTTGGATGGGGCCACAATTAAAACTTTATCTCCCTCTTTAAACTCTTGTTTTCTGGCTTTTATATCATACCAATATTTTTGGTTTTGTTTATCTTTTTCCATATTTTCTGCAGTGAGCTCTTGGCATTTCTTCATTCTGTTCATTAAGTCAAATACATAGGATATCACACTATCTTCTTCTATCTCTTGCTCAGTCAATTTTTCATAGAGTAGCATCATTGGAGTTCTTAAGTTCTGGCCATGGACTAATTCTGCTGGACTGAACCCAGTGCTATTGTGAGTTACAGTTCTTAATGCAAAAAGGGCAGGAGGCAGTACTTTCTCCCAATCAGCTCCAGATTCTAAACAAAGTACTCTGAGTATCCGTTTCAAAGTCCTGTGCATTCTTTCAACTGGATTACTTTGTGGATGATAAACCGAACTTCGCACAACTCTAACTCCAAATTTCTCTAAGAATTCCGTTGTAAGTACACTCATAAATGACTTTCCTTGGTCAGTTTGTAGTATACGAGGAAATCCAAGTCTACTGAAAATTTGTAATAAAGCATCAATAATCGTCGTAGAATACAAATTAGGTGTAGGAACCGCATCAGGATATTTCGAAGCTAAACAAATTACAGTTATTATGTATTTGTTGCCTAGTGTACTGACAGGTAAAGGTCCACAAGCATCAACATTTAGCTTTGTAAATATTTCTGAAATAACTGGAACAATCTGTAAAGGTGCTTTCTTTTTGTCTTGAGGCTTTCCAACTCGTTGACAGTAGTCGCAAGTTCTGACATAATCTTCGATATCTTTAAAGCAATTTGGCCAATAAAAAGTCTTAAACAAAGCATCTTTAGTTTTAGCTACCCCCAAATGAGTTGCAACAGTTTCATGACAAAATTTTTTTAACTGCTCACGAAACCTTTCCGGGACAACTAATAATTTTCTTTCAGTACCATTCCTATCTTTTCTTTTATAAAAAAGCATATTTTTCTCCAAAATAAATTTGCTATCTTTGCTATTTTTCTTTTTAGCTTCTTCGATAAGAGGTTTTAGCTCTTTGCTCTTCTTTTGTTCTTCAGAAAATGTCTTAGGAGAAGTTTTTATAAGCTCTTGTACTGAGACAGTTTGACATACTGGCAAAATTGAGTCTTCTTGGTTTTCTAACTTCTCTTCTTCTGATTTATCTTTATCTTTTTTCGCTTCCATTTTTTTGTTTTCTCTTTCTATACTATTGCTATGATTCTTTTCTACAGTTTCATCAGAAATTTCGTGCATTTCAGGCTCTTCATGAGAAACCTTCTCTGCTTCCAGAATTTTCTTCTGAGCTCTGGTTTGAACAGCATTAATCATATGCTCTTTCACTGCCTTTTCTTCTTTACAATGTTCAAATAAAGCGGCTGTTTTATTTCCTAACAAATATCTTCCTAAATCTACAGAGTCTCTTGAGACAGCAGCTTTAGTTATCACATGTCCCATTTCACAGTCTAATTCAATCTCTGCAAGAGGTAAACAGAATAGACCATCGTGTAAGGGCACCCGTACCCACACTTTTTCGTTCAGATACATATGCGGTTTGACATACCTTTGTGCAATTAAATCTATTGTCGCACCCGTATCCCTTAAAATTTCCATTTGTACGCCGTTTACTTTCCCCACACTAAGATAAGGCGTTATTGACGAATCTTGCCCAACTTCCACCTTAACATGAGAAATGATTTCTGGCGATTTCTTAAGTTTATCACATTGAGGACGAAGATGAGTGCTTGATCCACATTCGTAACAACGTAACGTTCTCTTCTTATCAAATTCTCTTTCTCTATGATTCCCAGTTAATGATTCTGATTTAATTGGCAATTTAGGCTTATTATCCTTACTTTCTTTCTTGTAGTCAAAGTTATTTGAATTTTTAAATTGGGATCGAAAATTAGACATGGTCTTTTTCGGAAGTTCTTTCTTTTTAAAACTTTCTTTGATACTTTCATAGTCATCCAATTTCTTAGCCAAATCTAAAGGCGTCACAAAATTTAACCAATTGTCTAGAAAATGTTCTTTTGTTTCCGCGGGCACTCGAAACTTTAACTGTTCTGTAATAATTAAATCTTTAAGTTGATCAAACTTTTCAACACCTAATTCTGTAATCCAGGCTGTAAAATAACTAGTGAGTTCCTGCGCATAATTCCTCCAAGATTTGTCTGGCGTTTTATGATGCCGATAAAAACATTGCTTCAGTTTCTCGCTATTCAACTTATATCTTTCTAATATAAGATTTTTAACAAAATCGTAGTTAATCGCATCTTCAGACGATTCCCTAGCTAACATGTTTGTAACCTCTGTGGGCAAAACAGCTAACAAGTATGCAACCCATTCACTCTTCGAAACTTTAGCCATCTCTGCTCTTCTCTCAAAATTAATTAAAAAGAGACCCATCTCATCAGATTTTTCGTCGAATTTCGGAACAATTTGTGCCAACTGTATTTTTGGTCCGACATCAACCTTTCTTCCTGATCCATCGTTCTGTTCAGAAGTTCTTTGCAATTGCTCCAATTTTTTTAATTCTAGTTCATGTTCATGAGCTTCCTTAGCCATATGTTCTTCCCTTTCTTCTTGTCGAATTCTTTCTTCTTTTTCTTTCTCTTCTTTCTCTCTCTCTTCTCTCGTTTTCCTATCTTCTATTACTCGGTCTAACATGAGTCTAACCTCTTCTTCCTTGTAAACTTCACTTTCTAGAATAATTTTCTTAATTTCTGGAATCTTTTTCGAAAGATCAACTTCCAATTCCAATTCATCACAAATTTCCAACAAGTCTGCTCTTCTAGCTTTTGCTAAATACGCCATCTTAATTTTATATAAACCGAAACAAAATCAGAATGCTTAATTTCTAATTAATAGAACTCAGAAGTCTCCTACTTAAACTAGCAACAAAACTTTTAAGCCGATATAATAAATTTTAATTAATAAAGCAATTCTAAAATCCACCTCTATCAAATTCTTAGTAAATTAAACACTGTGCAACTTTTTAAACATATTAAATAAGTAAATATGTAATTGTGTCAAAAATACAATTAAGATGATAAAAGAATTTTTTTTTCAACATTCAGAACTATATTTTATTCAATAAACACACTTATTTCAAAAACAATAATTAAATTACGCAATTAAAATTAAACCAATCAAACTAAGTAAATACGAGAATTTTTCTTAATTCTCAACCCTTTTTATGCAAGCATAACAAATTACTCGCAAAAAAAATATTTAAAATAACCCACTTAACATTTTCATTTCTTTACATGAAAAGAGTAAATTACAAAATATTCAACTCAATTTCTTTTTCCAAATGAAAATAACACTTTTATCTTTTACTCGATACTTATCAAGTTTTTATTTTTTTACATAAACTCAACAAACAAAACAGAATTATTTATTTTTCCGTTTTAAACTCAATAACTTTTTTTCTTTAAAAATTAACAAAACAAATATCAAATCCACATTCATTTTGCAATCAGAATCAAAGAACGAAAATATCATCTATTCTATTTTTAGAATAACTAAATAATCAAATAAAGAAAAAACAGAATTTATCTGCCTTCCAACATTTTTTTTCTTTCGAACTTTGTAATTTTGGCATTGATCCAAATGACAAAACGGTAAGATAGAAATTTTATTTTTTCAAAATTTTTTTCTTTTAAAGAATGAAATCATACCATTTTAACATTTTATTCAAAAGAATTATTACCGTAACTATCCCCAAAAATATATAAATAAACTTTATTTATTATTATTTCAACTTTAAGAACAGATCTTAATATTTCTAAGATAAAATGCCTAAGAACACAATATTTTATAAAGAGAACAGCTTAATGAAATAATTTTCAATATTATTCAAATTTTTTTATTTGATTTGATGGGAATAAGTTCAATATATATCAGTACATGAAATATGCCCAATTAATCCGCGCTTTCTCTAAAGCTTGAAATTAATTTACGCAAGCAATTAAATCTAGTTAATCCAGATTAAAAGAAATTTAATCGATAACAGATGATTCATGGTACTAATAAATACAAAAATATGGAACTGGCTTACTTGCTAGTTGCATCTTTACTTAAGAACACTGGTCATTTCTTCACCATGGAATCGTACCGAGCTGCCACCATCTTTACTCGTCTGTAATGTAGGAGACTATGGTATTCTTTAATAATAAACACAGTTGATAAATGAAGAGGCCATCGGATGGTATTTCTTGATTTAATATGACAGTCACAAAACACAAATTTACGAACACAAAACACAAAATATAATCGTGGTAACAATTTCTACTTTTTTTAACTACATCACTCATCGAGTCACCTTCACAACCAAAAAAAAAACACTCTGCGCGCTCACTCCAGCTTCTCGCTTCGGAGTTCGAAAAAACAGAACAATCTTCTATCCTCAGTTGACTACCGCCATCTATCGGTGGAAAAAATGTTAGTTTTCTGTAATGAATTAGTTCTTTACAAGTCAAAGTAAGACCTTTTAAATAGTTTCGTTAGCAGTGAAATCTAATTTGCGGAATGCAAATTTGATTTAAAAGATAAAACATAAATTTCTATTTAACTAGTAATTAGTTTATACTAGTATTAGTCTCAGGAAAGAAGTTTCAAAAATCCTTTGTTTGAAAGATTAATGACATTTGGTCTTTTGCAAAGTGTATAAAGCATTTATTAACTTTACAATTACCAATTTAATAAAATAGTAATTGGTACATAAGTGCAGGAAATATATTTAATTCGGTATGTAGGACATTCTAAAGAAATTTTAAGAAATGAAAATGTATTTAAATAAGAATATTAAATATAAATATTTTAATAAGAATTATGTATTTTTATAAAAAATAAATATATCGGATTTAACTATCATTTAAATGTAAGATTAAAAATTTTACCAAGCATAAACTATTTTCTAAAACTATAAATAGAATTAACATAGCCGATCAAGTAATTTATTACATTATACCTAATAAAAGTATTTCTTCATGAACTGAGGAGTTGAAATCATAGTGTTTTATGTAATAATTTCAATGTGTAAAATATTTTCGGGTGCTATTTAGATACAGTTTTTAGATATTTCATTTACATATTAGGTAGTCCAAAACTTTTTTTTCCTTAAAAAATAAAATAACCACACAAAATTTCAAAAATCGATATTTTATTAAAATATCTATGTGCCTTTCTGTTCTACAACTTACTCCCATCTTTCCGGAAGTTTCGTAACACCTTATTTCCCAAACATTTCTGATTTGCTGTCAAAATACTTATCGAGAAGAAATCTTATGTCATTTAAAGAAACAATTTGTTTAGCAAAGTGAATTTCTGAGGAAATGTACACATAGAAGCTGGACCGAGCAATATCCGCAGAAGACAAAGGATGGAAAAGAACGTGTCAATCGAATACAATGAATTTGTTTCTGACTGCCAAACATACGTTTCGTCTGGCGTAGTTATGGTGGAATTCAACATCTCGTTTTTGGCTAATTTGGGGGTGCTTCGTTTCTATTGCTGCCTTCAAATTCGTCGAGTTTTGAGTAGTATTTTCCAAAGATATATTTTTTTTTTTTTGTAATTTCATTTGTATGTCTATCGAGCGGGTAATGTACAAGACTAGTCTATTATGGTAAAAATTCTCAAAGGTAGCGATGATAGAATGAGCTGAATTTCAGTATACACACACACACACACACATATATATATATATATATATATATGTATATGTATACATAAATATGTATTACATATATGTATACGTATTGTATATATAATTACATATATATATATATACATATGTATCTTTGTATACATATTGTACAATTATATATATTATACATATTACATATATTGTAGTATATATGTAATTATATATTGTAAATAATGTATATATATATTGTATATATAATTACATATATTTATACATACATACATACATACATATATATATATATATATATATATATATATATATATATATATATATATATATATATGTATAATCGCTTAGAAAATATGCAATCCATCAGAAATCCGTCCGCTTATCTTTAAAGGCGAACATTTCATTTGTGGCTCTAATATGTTATTTCTACATTACTAGTAAATCTGCAGATCAGGAGCCTCAACGTCAGCTCTGCAAGTCACTGTTTTTAGACACACTTTGGTAATATTCAATTTCATGCAAACCGCAATTTAAAGTTTTCAAATTATGTAATTATTTATAAGAATAAAAAATACGAAGTTTTCAGACATTAGAAGCATTAAATTAAAAACGTTGTTATGGAAGGATATTTTGAAATAATTTTCATGAGCTACTAATTCTGATATTTTTTTTAAATAATAAAACAGATTTCTTCAGGGGGGGGGGGGGGGCTCCGCCTCCTGAACTCCCCGTGGTTTCATTAATTTACATACGTAACTTTTTATTTATTGCGCTAATGGTTATCGCAAATCTTAAATTTCTTTTTATACTTCCGAGCCTTAATTTTCAATACTGGTGGACAGAAAATGATTCACATTGACGCAATTATATTAAAAGTTTAGGTTTTATGAATGAAAATACAATTTCCTTTTAAAAATAAAATAATTTTCATTCATATTTTCTGAAATGAGACGGCATTAAGAAGTAACACTCGTCATAAAATATTTTTTTAGGTAATCTAGTTAATGCTTGGTTTTTAAGAATGAGAATATTTATTTCCCAATACAATGACGTCATTTTCGACAGCGATAATTTTGCGGTGTAAAATTTTGACATTTACTATATATTTGATTTTCAAAAGTTTTTTTTTTTTTTCTCATTGAAATTTTCGATTAAAAATTAACATTTCTGTTAGCTGTGTGCAGACGATAAACCATGAGATATTAGTAACATTTCTTTTAATAATAAGAATTAATATCATAACACAAGCCCTTTTTATTTCAACCTCAAATCATATTAGTTTTATTTTTGATATATGAGATCAAATTCACCTTCTTTTCGTATTTTAGTTTTATTTCCAATATGAAGACGTATTCATGTCTATTTTTTATTTCATTTTCCTCTTGCACATGAAAATCTTTCAAATCAAAATTAACTGTTTAGGATAAATTATTATTCTGGGATAGGATTTTCTTGGCAACTGTTAAAAAAAAAAAAAAAAAAAAAAAAAAAAAAAAAAAAAAAAAGATTGTTAAATTTATAGCAAAATGTCAATTTATTCCTTATGAAAATAATGAACTTCTTAATTTAAAAGAAAAAAATATTTGAACAAAATAAGCAGAACATAGTCTTTCTGGGGTAAATTTCATCTATATGTAAAGTCACAAAGGCATTAATTCGTCCCTTTTGACTTTGATTGACTTCAAACAATTACAAATACTTTCACATTTACGATATTTTTAGGTGTAGTTCCGTCGCTAGGCAACAGTTAAAAGAAAATAAAACAATGAAATATGTGCTTTGAAAAAAAGTAAATTTATAAAAAGATATATTATTGGAACACATATATAAAATACCTCCATAAGTTAAACACCGAATTTAAAAACTCTGACAAATGTATACACAAAATTTCAAACTAATATGAATAATGTACGGTTCTAATTAGAAATTACATCATCCATAATTTACTATTTAAATCCTTCAATCATATGAGCCATTTCCTTTCAACAAATAAAAATGGAAAAATCGTCTGAATTGCTATAGGAAAGCATTAAGTCGCAAAATAAAATGTTCTATATATTCCGAACGCATGAACCAAATTTAAACAAAAACTATACAGCTAAATCCGGGGATTTTACCAACATGCATACTTAATTTTAAGCTAATCGGATGCTTTTTACGGCGGTTATCGCGGAACAGACGGACAGACAGACAGACAGACAGACAGACAGACAGACAAACGGAAACCAAAACTTTTCGTGTCTCCACAGTAAGCCTTCACTGACGTTTCGGCAATTATTCAAATACAAGAAGATAGCCTGTCCAAATGACGTGTTTGCATATTTAAAATAATTATATAGTTCTGCTTTATAAAAAGAATTAAGAAATAACAAATTCTGTTTTATCTAACTATAGGGTCAGGTGGGTTAAAATAGTTATAAAACAGTCCACTTTTCATTCAAACATAATTTGTAAGATAATTATTTATTGAATTATTAAAATAATTACAAGAGCGTGCACTTGAACTTCAATCACAAACGGTGGAGGCCTATTTCACAAAAAACATGCAAATTGGTACTAATAATGCTATTTTAAAACATATTTTCAAATAACTATTTTACCAGAATCAGAGCCACAGATCTCGCAAATAACGTTCATCTATCCGAGATAGGGTTCATCGATTTCAAAATTGACACGGCTTTGAAGATCTTGAGAACGATGGGCTTCTGCGTCTCTTTGTCTCCGTAATTGTGGCGTTGCAGCTTTTGCTGTCCAAATTCTATTTCAACTTCTGGTTTTTCTTCGTTAACCATTTTGAATTTCCGCTCACTATTTCTTTGCCATCTTCTTGCAATGGGACTTTCGTCTCCGTTCATTGCATTTAATAAAAATCCATAACCTCCATTATATTATTAAAAAATGTAAGATTTCGATTCTTAATAAATTTGTTAGCTAGTAAAAAAAGAACACGCGGTATAAGATTGAAAAATGATATCTTAACAGCAAACATTCCTTCTTGATGACACTTTTTAGGAATAACAATGTAGTTATTCTCAAGTGTCATTCACGGCTGTCGACAAAAAATTAAAACAGCCTGAATATTTAAATTTTAATAATATTGCATTTAATACACACCTTCGCTTGCCTTAATTTGGTATTTTAAAAAAGTTTTTAAGGCATGGAGTTCGTTCAATTCACGATATTGCTAATGAGCTCCATAGTCTATATTTTTGTCAATCATAACTAAACATTGTTTCTGAAATCGTGAAATTATTGGGAAAAGAAGTAAAATGTTTTTAGTTTTGTATGTGGTATCATGAAATTGAGCAACATTATTACATCCCATGGTCTATATTTTAATGTATATCAAAGGAAGTAATCATACACTGTTAAATTACCATTGCGGATTGCTGTGTGATACGAGATCAACGCTAGATATATCGAAAAACATGCATATTTCGATACAGTTTATCACACAAGTAGTTTTTGGTTTTCACAATGTTTCTAAAAAGCTTAATATTAAGCAGCTATATTAAAAAAAATGCACTTCTGAAAACTAAAATAATCAGCTGATTTTAACGAATGATTATCGGTATCAGTATGAGTTCCCTCCGGAAGTGTTTTACACTTACCGCCATTATATAAATATTTTTCACAAATTTTTCAACTATATATACCTGATCTTAAATTTAATGAATTTCAAAATTATGTATATTTTGAATATATATATATATATATATATATATGTATATATATATATATATATATTATGCTTTATTGTATAATAACAGAACGAGTCTATCCGAACAAAACAATTATTAAAATCGAAGAATTCGTTACAAACCTACTCTTTGGCATACATTGGATACCAACTTCTTTGTTTTAAGTCAGTTAAAACCTTGAATATTTATGGTAAATCTGCGCTTCTACTTTTATAAGTATTTTTTGCACTGCATACTGTATTGAATGAATATGTTAGTGCACTTCATAAGTGCATATCAATTTAATTCTGTTCAAAAGGCTTTAAAATCATTAAAATGTGCTTGCAATAATTTTTTTCCCTTTGGCCGTTATGTAACGGAAACTTTTGACTGGCCCTGTAATTGAACTATACATCCGATTTTCATAAAATTTGTAAAGACTCGACAAAACTGCGCAACAATTATATATTTAAAATTTCAGACCATTCAGAAGGCTGTAACATCACTAAAATGCACTTACAATAATTTATTCCCATTGGCCGTAATGTTACGGAAAACTTTTGACTGTCGCTGTAATTAAACTGCAGATCCGATTTTCATAAAATTTGTAAAGACTCGACAAAACTGCGCAACAATTATATATTTAAAATTTCAGACCATTCAGAAGGCTGTAACATCACTAAAATGCACTTACAATAATTTATTCCCATTGGCCGTAATGTTACGGAAAACTTTTGACTGTCCCTGTAATTAAACTGCAGATCCGATTTTCATAAAATTTGAAATGACTCGACAAAATTTTGCAACAATTATATATTTAAAATTTCAGACCATTCTTTTGGGTAGTTTTTGCTCTGTTATCTGCATACAGACGTACAGACAGACGGACTGAACGACGACTATAGGAGGTACGCATTCATATGATTACGAACGCATTTAAAAATGAAACTGAGCAACATTTAATGATGTCCTCTTTATAAGCTATATTCTGAAATTTATTTGCTATTTGAAGATTCTATGTTTGAAAAATATTATAAATATAAGAAGTTTTATAAATAGTTCGGGATTTCTTAAAAATCGTAAAGGTTTTTTTAATAGTACCTCAAAAATAATTACAATTAACTATAAAAATTAAGATATACCTAACATATAAACATCACAAAAACATTTTTAATTACATATTGAAATTAAAAAAAAAATCTATATCCTTAAATAATACCGATTTATTTCATTGTAAATTCTCGTTTGACAAAAAATAATTAAATATAATTGAATGTACTTTTAAAAATGTTTATAAGTTCATGCAATTAAAAGTTTGTGAGCATTAAACGTATAACAGAATTAAAAAAAAAAACACTGTATAAGATTCAAGTAAATTCTTCTTTGTCCACATGAAAAAGAATTTACTGGAAAAAGAAGATGTAAATAAAATATTTTCTATTCATATTTAAGATAAGAGTACTAGATATTTGTTATGATTAAGAAAAAAAAATACTATATTTATGTTTTTCCTAAAAGTTTTACTGAACCTTAAATAAATAAGTGAAGCTTTCCTTAATTTTTAAAATTCCACGTAATATTTTTTTAATAGTGAAGAAAGTTTCGAAACTAATTTATTAGTATATAAGAGAAATAAATCGCTACACCTTTTTGAAAGTGGAATAAATGTACTTCCGTTTACGCTTCTTCGTTAACCTTTTTAATAACATGAGGATTTTTCATTTTTTTTTCCTTTTTCTTATCGTTATTTTATCTTTGATAATATTTAAAACAAACAAACAAACAAACAAAAAAAAAAAACAATTCCTAAGTATGTTTCCAATAGCAGTTACATGTTCTGTACATATATTTTATTATATTATTTTAATGTTCCAAATAGTATTTATATTTTGCACGCTTTTTTGCAACATATATAAGGCTTGTTCTGAATTAAACTTTCTGAAAAAAACTTTCAGAAAAAAAAATCATAGTGCTCTGTATAAATTGTGCTTCTTCTAACATTTTTTTAAAAAGATAAAATAAATCATCATGAGAGCTGGATGTTTATTTTGTATATTGTGTTTTCTTTTCATATAAGTATGTACGTGACGCATTATATCGCATAAAATTATTAATATAAAATTACCCATAAAATATTTATAGCTCCTATAATTAACAAAAAAATAATTTAACCCTCCGAGCGTCTTGCAAAAGGGTAAAATTGTAATGTTGTTTTCTTTGCATTTTCTTTACATGTTCTTTCAACATTATAAAAAATACTCAATTAGAAATATAAATGCAATCCATGAGAGTATTAATCATTCTTCAATGTATTTAAAATTCATTCAATCTATAGAATTATATTATCTTAAATATTGTTTGTATTGCTGTGAAACCTGGAGCTTAGTGAACGGAATATTACGCCCCAAACACTTAGAGGGTTAAATCCCTTTTATATATTGTTTACATCGATAAATGCCACACCCATGGATCAACGGCATTCTCCATGCTTCATCAATGGCATTGAGATTTGTATTTCAGAAACGAATCCTAATATTTTCTAAACTAAGAACAGCATTCGCATTTAATATACCATGTCTCATATAAATTTCAACAGAGAACATTAAAGATATTTATAAATGCATTTAAAACAGACTTAATTGACGAGACCGTGGAGTTGACATCCTAAAAAATTACACTACGGTAACGAAAACGTTTAAATTAAAACCACATGAGTTAGCAAGAAATGTTCCCAATAACAAGTGACCTCCTGTATTTAATTTATATTCCGAATTCTAGATAGTGGTGCTTTATAATTGAATGTGACATAACTAAAACTGATATTACAGGAACTCGTTATAATTCGGGGCACAGATATTCTGTGATGTTTCTTGCGCTGCAAATTGCTTTTCAAATATAAATTTTCAAAGTTTTATACTAAAAAGTAAACAAAGTATACATATACTTTAAATTCCTTCATTTTGTGCGGCTCTTTACTTCATCGTATGGGGACAGTTATGTTTTAAATTAAAAAAGGGCATGAACAGACATACCATGTAGGTGACATATCGTATGATTATAATTTAATTAAAATCGTTTTATATTTCAGATTTATTTTCAAGTTTCTTTATAGAAGTATTAGATGTGCCTTCAAAGATCATCTAATTAATTGAAAAAATATTTCCGTAAAACGGCAAAATATTATTGGCACTAAAATTTCCATTTAATTTCGGAACAAGAAGTAAAGTAAATATTTAGACTTTCCGCAAAATAAATAAACATTAAAAAGTCCTTCCGGCCAGTGCCGGGAGGAAGAGATAGCTTTCATATTCCTTATTTTAAAAAAGCCAACTTATATTATTCAAACACACGAAGCTCAGTTTAGTGGAAACCGAATATAGGAGATTCAGTACTAATTTTTATCAATACTAAATCATTATGAATGAGAATTTCGCGAAATTAGTCATCTTTATCCAAGCTGCTTTTATTTAAAGTAACTTATATTTGGCTGCCAAATGGCTGGCGATTTCTTAAAGTGCCTGCCATTTTAAGACAACATGGTGGATGAGGCTAACCAGTGAACTTAGTCGAGACCTTAGTAATAGCTGTGCACATGCTCACTCACATCGGAATCGATTGAAGTATACGAGTGATGTCGCAGGCAAAAAAACAGATTTTTCAAAATGTCACCCATATTAGATATTGAAATTGTTATATCTGAGCCATTTTTTAAAATAAAGACAAACAAAAAATGCTCCTGAATCCTTATATCTAGGTCAAATACTTAAGAAAGAAACCTTTTTCAATTTCTAATTTTTTTGCACCTCACTTTAAATATATATATTTTTAATTTAATGGCCGCCATTTTGAAACAAGATGGCTGATGCAGCTGGCCAGTGCTCTTGGTCGAGATATTGATGTATACTATCCACATGCCTTCTTACATCGAAATAGGCGAATACGTGTGTTATCGCGTGACAAATACAAGATCGTTTCAAAATGTTAGCCATGCTAGAAATTCAAAGTGCTATAATTCAACCATTTTTTATGATATAAACAAAAGAACAAATTTTCAGAAACAAAAACTGCTCCGGAATCTTTGTATCAAGTCCAAACACATAAAAAAAATTATTTTCATTTTCCAATTTTTTAATACCTCATTTTAAATTTAATTTTTTTTTAAAATGGCAACCCTTTTGAAACAAGATGGCGAATGAAGCTGGCCAACGAACTCGGTCGAGACATTGGTATGTACTATGTACAGACCAAGTTACATCCAAATCGGTTCATAAATACGCCTGTTATCGCGTGACAAAAATCAGGTCGTTTTAAAATGTCAGCCACAATAGAAATTCAAAATGCTATAACTCAGCCATTTTTTTAGATATAGATGAAACAAAAACTGTTCCGGAATCTTTGTATTAAGGTCAAACACATACAAAAAATATCTTTTTCATTTTCCAATTTTTTAGTATCTCATTTTAAATTTAAAAAAAAATTAAAATTTTTAAAGGGCCGCCATTTTGAAACAAGATGGCGGATGAAGCTGGACAACGAACTTGGTCGAGATATTTGTACGTACTATGTACACACCAAGGTACATCCAAATCGGTTCATAAATACGCCCGTTATCACGTGACAAAAATCAGGACGTTTCAAAATGTCAGCCACGCTAGAAATTCAAAATGCTATAACTCATCCATTTTTTAAGATATAGACGAAAGAAAAACTGCTCCCGATCCTTTTTATGAAGGTCAAACACATATGAAAAAAATATTTTTTCAATTTTCAATTTTTTAGTACCACATTTTAAATTTAAATTTTTCTTAAAAATTTAAATGGCTGCCATTTTTAAACAAGATGGCGGATGAAGCTGGCCAACGAACTCGGTCGAAACATTGGTATGTACTATATATAAACGAAGTTACATCCAAATCGGTTCATAAATACGACTTTTATCGCGTGACAAAATTCAGGACGTTTCAAAATGTCAGCCACGCTAGAAATTCAAAATGCTATAACTCAGCCATTTTTTAAGATATAGACAAAACAAAAACTGCTCCGGAATCTTTGTATAAAGATCAAATACATAAGAAAAAAATATTTTTCCATTTTCAATTTTTTGGTACCACATTTCAAATTTTAAATTTTTTTAAAAAATTTAAATGGCCGCCATTTTGAAACAAAATGGCGGATGAAGCTGGCCAAGGAACTCGATCGAGACATTGGTATGTACTATGTACATACCGAATTACATCGAAATCGGTTCATAAATACGAGAGGTACAGTGTGACAAAGCACAAAGTTCAGATATATATATATATATATATATATATGTGTGTCAATTTTGAACGGAGGGTGGTTTCGGGGTCTGGGGGTCACGATCGATGAAAATATACCAAAATTTTTTGAAATCGCTTTCCTCCGAACGGCTGCAATAGGTAGCTTTTTGTAATGAAAGCTACCTAAAACATATATACTTTGATACATATATACATATAATGAAAAAAAATTCTTGACACATATAACTTAGTACGTGGATAACAAAAATTTGAAATAAAAAATAAATCAGATACGATTCATATTGGTTTAGAAAAGTAATATATTAATATATATATATATATATATATATATATATATATATACATATACTGGTATAGATCGATACATAGATAGGTATATAAAAAATAGGAATCTAAAATATGATTTGTTTACAGAAATTGCTATCCATTATCATCAATTGCGTTAATCCGAAATTCAAAATTACAGCTCATTTTACCAAGTAATTTAATAGTTACTAACAGAAAACTACCCACACTGCAAGGTGTTTTCCAACTTTTAAAAATAAATGCAACTTTAGAAATTCAAAATTTTATACTTCTACATTTTCAAAACTGCTGGATCTAATGGTTTTCCGCCTGATTTCAGAAGGTCAAATTTACCAAATAAACCGAATATGATGTTAAAGTTAGGCATTAGTATTGGACATGTTATGGAACAATTTACATATCAGTCGACCTTCTTAGTAAAATTATTGATAGCAATAATAAGTAACATTATCAACCCGTAACTGGAGACATGAATTTTCTTATGCGTCAGAGATATAATGTTATTTTCCTTTTTTGTCTTTTGTAAACAGCATTGGAATTTTTTTTAGAAACGCAATATATTCTGGAAATCATGTAATGATAAAAGAACTACTTGTCGGTACTGAGGAATGATTTTATTCAAGGACAAAAAAACACACGATAATCAGAGCCAAAGAACAACGCGCAGTCATTCTGACTCCCGTCTCCAGTTACGGGTTAACTATCTATTGGTACCAGTAATACCCTATTGATGCTACACTGTTAAAAATTTGCAGCATTTTGGCAGGCTATTTGACCGTTTTTTCCCAAAACGGTTACACAACCGTAATTATAACACTATTAGGACCATATTATTGGCCATTTTATGGTCACAATATAGTTAAATTATGGTTATGAAACCGTTTTTTCAAAAAACGGTAGAATGACCTGCCAGAATGCTCCAAAATTTTTAACAGTGTACCACTGACACGATTCATCACAGTTAGCATGTAAATTTCCTTTGTGATACGACTGCACAGCACATATATAGATTATAGTGCACAGCAATTCACATGCTAAGATCGTTCTTTGTAATCAAATATAATAAAAGGTCGACATTTTGTGTACTTTTCTAAAAGAAATACAACAAGCGTATTATTCAATTTAGAAAATTAGAAAAATAAATCATAATTCACATAATGTTTCACATAGAATTCTGAGACTTAATGTTAAAATGAAGCATTATATATAAAATGTTCATCATTATTTCACAATGATTTCAGTCATTATATACACTGGCCTCCAAAAGTTAAGGTACAAGGACTGGATGCTTTAGATTGTACACGGTTTGTCGAATATCTACCAACATTATTGGCGAATTGTTCTTGAACTTCTGGGATGTAAAGAACATGTTTCATTTCATATTTCTCAGTGAAAATTTATCGTGGGTACAATTAGGGGGCTAATAATAAATTTAATAATAAAATAATAGTTGCGATCACCTATGTATCAGATATGGCTGGAAATGGTTTGTCATTGTGGTAAATGACTATTTGGGTCTAGTTCAATGTTTGTATGCATTTGTGTATGCAAAGCACTCATATACGTGAAGATGTTAACGTTTTTGTGAAAAATTCAAAAGTTTTTTGTTTATAGCATACAGAGTTTTCAACCTAATTTAACACAACTTTCCAAAAACCTGACAAAGAACAGTAGAAACAGTATACTGCAATTAATCAAGAATATATTGAATATTTGATGAAATATGGGCACTTGTATGAAATAATGTTTAACTGTGCATGCGTATAAGATTTCAAAATTTTTATTTCATAATTTGGTAGCCAGGTATTTTGAGTAACTTCTGTAAAACGTCCAGTCAAGTATTGTGAAAACTCAGAAAGATATAGTGAGTTTATTGAAAAGTTGTGGAAAAACCCTTATAATAAAGTTATTTTTAGAAAGCAACTCACTATGTCGCCCCTATCATTGTGGAATTTCTCGATATTTGACTGGGCATTTTAGATAAGTTGCCCTAAATAGCTGACTACGAAATTATGAAATAAAAAATTTGAAATCTTCCACGATGCGCAGTTAAAAATTATTTCATACAAGTGCCCATATCCCATCAAATATTCAATATATTCATGTTTTAATTGAAGAGCACTGTTGCTACTGTTATTTGTGAGGTTTTCGGAAAGTTGTGCTAAATTTGGTTGAAAACTCTGTATGCTATAAACAAAAAAACTTTTGAATTTTTCACAAAAACGTTAACATCTTTACTAATATGAGTTATATGCTTACACAAATGCACACAAACGTTGAACAGGACCCAAATACTCATTTAACGCAGTGACAAAACATTTCCAGCATTTACCTTTGCATAGCTGATCGCAAATATTATTTTATTATTAAATTTATTATTAGCTCCCTAATTCTTTTCCCGTCTAAATCTTCATCGAGAAATATAAAATAAAACATGTTCCTTACACCCCAGATGTTCAAGAACAATTCGTCAATAATGCTGGTAGATATTTGACAAACCGTGTGCAATCGAAAGCATCCAGTCCTTGTTCCTTAATTTTTGGAGGCCAGTGTATTTCGACTTATCGAATTTCGAAAATTGCTTTAACAGCTACTTAATAAGCTCTACAAATAAAAGTTGTATAATATTTTTAATATTAACTTGACTTTTTTGTATAACTTTCATGCAGTAGACATTCTTATAAATTATACTAACTCTAACATTATTTGAATCCATACTACTGACCTTTGATAATTGGAAATTAAACATAAATATATTTTCCTATATGATACTCAAATAGAATCTGAGACATGCATATATATGACACATATTATTTGACTTTAATTTTGTATTAAACACATGTTGAAATTTCTTTCCAAATTTATTTTTAATGTAACCACTTATACTGAATTCAAGGAAGTTTGAATAACATTTTATATATATTACAGAACTGAAAACTTTAAATAGATTCAGCAGAAGAATATAATGAAAAAATTCAGTGCCTTAATTACTATGTAAAATTGATATTTTAACAAGCAAAATTGTGAATTTTAAATTTTAAATTTATTGAAAATAATTAATAAATCTATTCTATAGTAAATCTGTTTTTTGTAAAAACAAAAAAGGGCACAGATATTATTCAATTAAGATATTTTATGTCCCTTTCTGCATAAAGTATATATTCTTAAAAATAAATGAGATAAAAGTATATTAAATTATATTAGATAAAAATATATTAAAATAGTATTAAAATAAAAGTATATATTCTTAAAAATCCTGAGAAATAAATGTTATATCTGCGAAATTAATATTTAAATTTTAAATTTAAAATTCCATCTCACAAATGATTGAATTAAGGGATGCTTGTGTGACAAAATTATGCATATAGAAAACAATTGTTTTGAAAAAAAAAAATAGAAATGTAACACATCATTTTCTAAATTAAAACCAAAATACACACAAAAAGCTTTTTTTTTTAATTTAAATTTGAAAAAGAAATCAAAATTTTCAAAAGTATTTTCAAGTTTTTCAAGTGCAAAAAATTAAATAACCAAAATATGTGAATTGTTTTGGTTCTAGTATGTAGTGTATAAAGAAGTGCATTTTTGGTTAATTCTTTTAAACATTTAGCTTACATGGTTTGAAAATAACAGTGCACACAATCTCCAAATTTACTGCTGTTTAAATGCGTTTTAAACTATGGACCGTCTATTATACACACAGTCTCTAAACGATTATAATTCAAAAAATAATGCAGATTTTTGAATGGTATATTTTGCTTATTGTTGAGATATTAAAAAATATTCAGAATAAAACAAAAACCGAAAACTGATTTTTTGAAAGGTTAAATGTCCTAAACCTCCTTTAATGAACATCCTAATATATTTGGATTTTTGTACGCAGCATAAAAAAATGCAGAACTTTTTTATTTTTTTTTCAAGTAAAACTAAAACGTATTTGTTGAATTTTAATAGTATTTCAGAATTAACAGATAAGTTTATTTTTTATAGGTTATTAGAAGAAGGCTGCATGATTAAGCTATTTCATTTAATATTTATTAATATTTATTAATATTTTCCATAGTCATACAATTTTTAATAGGAATAAAATGTTTAAAAAAAATTTAAATGCTGCTTTAAAAAATTATTTTTAGGAAATTTATTTCATTTTTTCAGTTTAAAAACTTCTGATTTTCAAGATAGAAAGTCTTTAATTCATGAAATATATTTCGTATATATATATATATATATACGTAAAAACTCACCAATTTGCATTTTAGTTTAAATTTTTAAATTGGAAGATAAAATAAACGGGAAAAAAATATATTGTTCAAGAATTTTTAGAATAGTTTTGAGGGTGGTGTATATAGTTTTCATAATACTTAAAATATTCTGTGCATTCTTTATTGCTATTTTATGACCTCTTATGTTCGAATCATTATTTTAAAAATGCTGCTTTCGAAGTTCTAAACGCATGCAGAATCAGGGAAATGTTGCCGCTCACTGGATTGCTTCGTAACATTTTGTTTATTCCGTATTTCAAACTCCATTATGAAATTAAAGAAAACGTTTAGAAAATATCGCATATAATTTGAAGTATCTTACTCGCAGTAAAGAAAACAATAGAAACAAATAAGATGAATTCTCTGTTAACATTGTTCCTAAGAATTTAATATTTTAAAATTTGAACTGCACTTCTGAAATTTATCTATTTTGGAAATGCTTAGCCCAGTTTCTCACGATATTAAGTAAAGTATTCATATCAGTTTTAAATAGCTTATTTTTTTTTGTATTTAAAGTAGATTCTTTTTAAAATATTATTACAGTTTCACGATACAATGAATAATTTATTTTCTTTGTTTGTTTAGAATTTTGAACGTGCGGTATACATGAGAACATATGTTTCTAAAGAAAATTAATTCATTACATATAAATGATTTTTTAGTTTTACATTAACAGTTTTAAATAAAAAAGGGATTTTTGTAAATTTTGATAATTTAAAAAATACAAGAGTTTTTGTTTTGATTGTGAGTATCCTTATTAGAAATTTTCTCTTCATTAAATCTGAATATGCTGGAAAACGAGAAAACAAAGATATTTCAAAATAGCAACATTTTAGTGGACATTAGAAGTTAAAAAGGATAAAGCTTATATTTTAACGTTACAACTTTCTCCAAAAAACGGCAAATTATTGCTGTTTTCTACACTGTTAAAAATTTTACAGCATTCTGGCAGGTCATTCGACCGTTTTTTGAAAAAAAAAACGGTTTCATAACCATAATTTAACTATATTCTGACCATAAAATGGCCAATAATATGGCCAGAATAGTGTTAAAATTACGGTTGTGTAACCGTTTTCGGAAAAAAACCTTCAAATAACCTGCCAGAATGCTGCAAATTTTTAACAGTGTATGTACAAGGTGATTGCAATTAAATTTTCACTGTCAAAAAGCTGTAAAAAAGAACCACTATTCAGAATTTCCTGATATTTCATATGAGTATGCGTGAACAATGGGAATTTTTTTGCGAAACAAAAAAGTACAAATGGTAACATATAGATGGCGCTGTACTCGTCATAAATATGCTACTTAAAAGGCGTGACATTCTGTTGTTGTACTCTTTATTCAAAGCATATCCATCACGATAAAGTGGTGCCACAGCCGATGGAAAAAAAAATTGTTTTTAACAGTCCTTTGGCCAAAAACCGTGGAAATAGCAAAAATCGAAATGAACCCGTCAAATAATCCCTTTCCTTCAAATTTATCAATGAACTTCTTCAGACCGAATGAAATCATCTAAACAGATCCACTTCTTAAACCCTTTAATGTTCGGAATTTCTTCAATTCAATTGACGCACAGCCACCTTTCTTGTAAAAAAAAGTTTCTCAAACAGAGTTCGATCGTTCATGTTCCGATCGTTCATGTTCCGATTGTCCGATCGTTCGATCGAGTCATGGCTTCTCAGACGCGGAATAAGAGGAACAGCCTGTTCCCCGCCTTTCTATCACAAGTATAATGTGCAGCGCGTATGTCATGTCTTTTTATTAGCTTTTTATCTCAAGTACAGCGCCATCTATTGGTCAACTATTTGTATTTTTCCTGTCGCAAAACAAATTCCCATTGCTTCACGTATACTCACAGGAAATATAAGTTCATTCTGAACAGTGGTTATTTTTTACAGGCTTTTCAAAATGAAACTTTAATTATAACTACCTTGTAAAAATAATGCAATTCAGGTTATTCCTTGATCTCACTGCCTATTAATAAACACTTTATATAAATCCATGTTCCATATAAACGGTCGTTGTTTTTGCTAAATATGTTGCTTCATCTACAATAAGTGCAGCAACACTTGAAATACATCAACATGTGCTCTTTCCATTTCCAACTGTAGTCAAGTGATATTCTGTGTGTTGCCTTGCATGTCCAAGCAATACGTTTTCAATAGTTTCCACTATTCTTATCTTCAACATTAACATAGCATGAATTTTGGATGCGAGCACATGATCCTTAACGTCGGAGTTTGCCATTGAATGCAATTGGTGATATACTCTCATCGTTCCCCAGAGCACAATGTCTTTTTTTCTTGCGGTGTAGTCAGCCTGTGTTAGTCAAAGACCCCTACAACAACATAAAATAAAATTCAGATACTGCAGAAAAGTCAGTCAAACCCAGCAACCTTTTATAACTTATACAGTTTTACAAACTTGTGTTTAATGATAGTAGGACATTAAGGATAGTATATATGAAATTATTGTAAATAGCGTGTATGAACGTGGTTTAATGCGTGTATAGCTATGTTACCGGCCAAACCCGATTTTAGGCCAAACTAGAATGGCCTAGGCCAAACTAGTTTATCCTAACGCGCATCGGATAAACTAGTTTTTCCTAGGCCAAACTAGTTTATCCTAACGGCCATAGGATAAACTAATTTTTCCTAGGCCAAACTAGTTTATCCTAACGCCCATAGTATAAACTAGTTTTTCCTAGGCCAAACTAATTTGGCCTAACGCTCATAGGATAAACTAGTTTAGTCTGCTATTCATTGGTCCGAACCAGTTTATCCTAGGCCAATCTAGTTTATTCTAGGCGAATTCAATTTGGAATGATTTTATTGATCCCAAAGACCGCCCAGGTGCCAACCTTCTAGTTTATCCTAGGCCAATGCAATTTGACGTGCTTTTATCGATCCCATCTACCACTCCGGCGCCAAACTTGTGCAAAATAGAATTGCCGTCAACCCTGTATAATATATTTTATTCGATGGGGAATGGGTATATTCTGTGTTCCGTCTGCTTCTTTTGGCAGTTACTGCCAACCAGCGGTCTGATTTTCGCCAAATACCGACTTTTGAATCTTGAATTTTAATTATAATAGTCCTCCATAAAAAGATTACTACAAAAATACCATCCTATAAGATTTTTTATCTGATTTATAATCTACATAATAAACGTATAATAGCGAAATTCATTTTTTTAACAGAGGACTAAAAATAACAAGAATGGATGACATGAAAGAACTATACAATACAAATTCATAAAGTAAACCCATTTATCTTAACACTTTGAGGGCTTTTGAAGTATCAGAACGCCACGCATTGTACAACTGGTGAATATTTTTATATTATGTTTTTACCACTATTTAAAAAAATGCGTTATATTTCTTCTGCGTTTATTGTCAAAACTATATGACAGATGTTTAACTTGAGAAAATAGTGCGAGTACGAGAGTTAAAGAACAGTCGTCAGTGGTAGCCCTGAAACGAATGTGTACCCAAAAGGTTAAGCAGTATCAAAACTTGTGATATGTTGGAATTGTTTGCATTTTAAAAATGCAAATGATTCCAACAAAATTGCTTGACCATTGTTATGCAAATATTGATAAAAGCCCGCATTGTTAGTTTATTTGAAATTATTGAGATTATATTATGGGTAAAATTATATTCTCTTCTTACATTTTTCCTATTATATGCGGAGTATAAACAGATAGTTTAAAATAGAATGTATCGCCCATTAATTAGAAAGAACTAATGAGATTGAATCTCAATTAAAAATATTCTCTTTAAACATTTAATTTGAATATATTACTACAGAGTATACATTTGGGCAATTTAGATAATATTGGAAAGTATTTTCTAAGAGGCCAAGTAAGTCTGTTTAAATATGTTCTTTAGCAGGTAAATCTAATTTACGGAATGCAAATTTGATCTAGAAGTTTAAACGTAAATTTCCACTTAACTGGCAATTAGTTTATTTACCTAAGAAAGAAATTTCATCAGTCTTTTGTTTGAATGGTTAATGACTGTTGGTCTCTTACAAAGTTTTCTAATAGTCAAAGTTTTCAGAAAGTAAGAAATTCTTAAATTTACAATTACTAATTTAGTAAAAGACTAATTTGTACCAAAATGTGCAGTAAATATAAATAATTCGTTTTATAGAACGCAATAATAAAAGTTAAAGAAAATAAAATCTATTTAATTTAAAGAGAATAAGATTTAAGCATTTTTATTAAAATAAATATTTCATAACAACATTTATTATTATTATTTTATTTTATTTTATGTTTAACCTGATTTCCATTATGCATTTGTGACATTGTTTACCAAGTTATTAATTTTTGTGAAAATATTTCTATCATGAATGATTTTTAATATGTCGCCGTTTGCGCGATGCAACGTTCGTCAATCTAAATAAACATATTTTATCACATTTCATAGCATTATTTAGCTTAAATAATTCATGTTGAAGTTATTTATAATTTAAATGTAATTATCTTTGACACGTAAGATAAACTAAATTCTAAAACTTTAAAAACTATTAATATGTTTAACCCATAAATTTAGAACAAAATTTATTAAATTTGAAATAACATGTGGATTTTAGACCGTATATGAGGCGATATACTGTATAATAGAAATCAGTCGTATGTTCGTAAGATTTCGATTATGTAAAACATTTTCTTGTGCGATCAAGATGCAGCTTCTTAGACGTTTCTATTATCTAAATGTTCCTGTTATATGACTAATACGTTTAAATACTCTCCATGTATTTGCGACGAATTTAGAAATTTACACAGAAGCTACTTTAAATGCCTCGTGTAGTAATATTTCATTTATGATTTACAAGGTTACATTAAGAATTTACGCAATCACAATTGTGCGATATTTAAATTTTTTTATGCATAAAACCGAACTTCAAAATGAAGATTTGGGATCCAATGTATTGAGAAATTTCGTAGGAAATCAATGACTAAATGAAACAAGATTTTGGAAAAGTTAAGATAAATATATTTTTAAATCAAATGAACGTAATTGAATGCATATGTGGTTAGGAATCTTTTGCTTATTTATGTTTTCATTTACAAAGCAGATACACAATTTCAAAAACTGCAGAATAGAGAAAATCGCTAAAGTCAGTTTTGAAAACAAATTTCTTCCAAAGGATTAATAATCGTATTGTTCAAAACTGAATGCATAATTCGAAATGAGAATGAAAGTAGATATGGTATTTTATTTTTATATTTTGCGTAACTTGATCAGAATCGCTGATAGAGAATTTTAAGGACTGAGGAATTCAAGAATATGGGGAAACGGCGTATGGAAAATATATATTTTTTAAACAGTTAATATATATTTTTTGAAACCGTAGACGGCGTTTGAATGAACAAAGTACGGTCTATAATCAGTGGCATAATCAATTGTCCTATATTTGTTTTAGTTCGTTGTATGAGAGGTTTGCAAAATGAAGAAAAGATAAAACAAAATAAAAAATCTTGAACTCGATGTTTCGCAATTATTTTTTTAAAGGTTACGGTTAATGATTATCAAACAAATTGCGCAGTAACAAACGAAAATGAATTTAAGAATATATCATTCATTTTTCCGTATTTGGTACTATTTGGATGTAGGGTGTTAACAGCAAAGAATAAAGCCGATCTCGTACTTAGCGTTTTGTCTGTTTGTGAGATTTGAAAAATTCCGAGCAGAGCATACGCGTACCTACTTACCGATTTTCTGAAAAAAGTAATGAGTTTTCGATGAGCTGTTTTTAATTAAGAACTGGGCTAATTATAAAAAAAATAATTCTGAGCCTCAGGTGTACTAGGATAAGCTCTGCCCCTAATTTTCAGCCATGTACTTGCGCAGATTTTCCTAGACATCATACACATACACACAACACTGAGACCGAACGAAACTTTTTTTATCTGTACATATATAACGACCATTATGGCAATATGTATTGTTTTTTTAATTTAAAAATAAACGTTTTATTTATATTACAGTTTTTTTTTAATTTTTCGCCAAGGTTAAAATTATTCTATATAAATTTCCTTTTTAATAATATTCCATATGTTATACCAGCTTATTAAGTTAAAACCCTATTTTTATACAAGTCAATTAATCTCTATATGTAAAGTATAAGATCATAATCCATCTAATAATATTTATTCCAAATTTCGTAAATCTAAAAATGGAGATAACTACTTATATGTCTTTAATAGAACCCCTTTTATTATTTTAATCCTTATTCAAATTCGCAGTTATTTTCCAGTAAATCTATCCCTCTAAATTCATTATTTAATTGCTAAAATATCATAATTCATAAATTATCCCGTCTAAAAAATCTATTTATTTAAAATCGTTCTTTTATTAAAAAGTATCAAGGTGTCTACTAGAATATTTCAATGCTTTTAAAACTTATTCCGCGGCAATAAATTAATTTTTCTTTTTAAATTATCGTCTGAAGGGGAAAGAAGCCATTTTTAGATACAAACTCGATAGAAGGGACTAAACTGTATTAACGCCTTGTGCATCTGGTTTCAGATAAAAAAAGTTCTGGAACAACGTTTTCGCGCCAGGAAGCTTATTTATTTCTATAGTAATCCGACCGGAAATAGTAATAAACCGTCTAAAAAAAGCTATTATGATTAGCAGAGAGGAATCAGCTGATATTTATTGTAACTTATCGCCGATATAGTTTAAATAGTGATGACGCAGCCAGATATAATGTGCAGAACGAAGAGAAAAAAATATAGATCTGTGTGCAGATATGTTTGCAGAAATATGTGTAAAAAACAGCGGAATAAATGTAGAAAGTTGAAACGCAGTAGCTTAAGAAACAGAATGAGTAGGGTGGTAGTAGGAGGAGAATGAGATTATCGTGTGGAAAGCAGCAAAGAGATAGATTATTGTTTAAGCGAGTTATTTGATGCGAGTGAATTCTATTTTTTTTCCTCGAATAAATTGAGCATTCCCCATAGAACTATTTCTGATTGTGTAAATGAAGCTGAATAATGTCTCATTCGACTGCATCGTTTGTGTTCTTCATCCATTTTCTTAAAAGAGAAAAAAAAAAAAAAACTTTTGACCAAACACACCTGTGCATTCAATCGGAAATCCAACTAAATATACCGGGTGTCCTAAAAAGGACTGACTGATTTTAAAATTCGATAACTTGCAAACGGTGACAGATATTAAAAAAATTCTTGCAGGAGGGTTATGCATAAGGTCAAAATTTTATAACAGTGATTTTCGATTTTAGTTCGAGTAACAAACAATAGATGGCGCTGTAAGCAATAGTTGCTAAATACAGGCTCGATTTTTGATCCTTTCTCTTGTTCCATGCGGAAAAGGAAGATGGGAATGTATTGAGAGGGCCACGAAGTACCAAAAATCAAGCCTGAATTTAGCGTCTATTGATCGCAGCGCCATCTATTGTTTGTAATTCATATTAGAATCGAAAATCACTGTAAAAAAACTTTTGACCTTATGCATAACCCTCCTGCAAGATTTTTTTTAGTATCTGTCACCGATTGCAAGTTATTGAATTTTTAAATCAGTCAGTCCTTTTTAGGACATCCGGTACTTTTCGTCAGCCTCTAGTGCTATTCTACCACATTTTTCTCTAATCAAGATAAACAGACAAGAAAGTTTACTTTTATGAATATTTCGAAATTAGACTATTCGATTCATTTATTAAAATGCTTTAATCTATTTCATTAAATATGCTTGTCATGTATAATTTTACTGTGTCGAATTATCTCCCACATACTTAGAGGAAAAGGTCCAAATACTAGATACCACTTTTGTTTTCAATCTAGATCATACAATTTTCAAAATTACTAAAATAAAAAGTGACAACAGGGTACCTTGAGACGTCTTACACCTGTTTAGAGAAAAAAAAATCAGTTTAAAAGACGTTTTCTGTTTATAAAAAGCAAAATTCCGAAAGTCTTCAAATTTAGAATTTTTAAAATGGGGTTTAAATACCGGCTACCTAAGTTTATTTTTTTCCAAAAGATCACACAAATAAAGCTAATGACAATTATTAAGCAATAAGAATATTATTTTAATAAATTGTATTGATTACTAACATTTCTCATGTACAGAAAAAAAGCAATTTTTAATAAATAAGTATTTTTGTAAAATTTCTAAAATTCTTTATGGCTATCTCTCACAGTCTTCTTCCCATTATGTTTCTAATTTTAACGTGTAAAACAACAAAAAAAAGCTTGCTGATTGAAATGAGAATTATTTTATCTGAAAAAATCAAAAGCACAATATCACTCTCTGCGTCGGTATAGTCCCTATCTGCCATATATCGCATTCTTAACATTGAACTCAGAATCCCCTCCCCCATTCTTGTCCACAGAGAA
Organism: Maratus speciosus; assembly: GCA_963932465.1. Taxonomy (NCBI): domain Eukaryota; kingdom Metazoa; phylum Arthropoda; class Arachnida; order Araneae; family Salticidae; genus Maratus; species Maratus speciosus. Next base: position 534,141,484 of record OZ010786.1, on the reverse strand, counting down.
AGCACACATGCAGAAGACACAAATTTATCATATTCCTCTGTTGGATATTTTCCTGTTTCACTTTTTTAGCCCTCTCACTGCGTAATTGTTTTATCAAAATAGCTTCAAAAATTGCGTATTTAACCCCTTCGCGACGAGCGTCTTTTAAGAATTTTTATTCATTTGTCACCGGTTTTTCAAAACAAAAGTTTTTGTCTAATTTAAGCGGGAAAATGCTCCGATTAAAAAAGGCATAATTTAAAATAAAAAAAAATAACTGGTGGGAATAATCAGGCAGGGTTAATTAGACGGAAAAAATGCATCCCCGAGGACATCTCGGGTTGCGCAAATTTTGGTTCTTTTACGATGCCCACGGAAATCTCGGGTTGAGCAGAGAGAGTGTTAAAATCAAATTTCTGCCTCTTTCACCTGGTTTACTCCGTCATTTTTTTCTTTCTCTTCACATTTATTGCAGGCGCTTTTGTAGTGTCCAACAGCTCTTTTTTGGAAAGTGATCCGGTAACCAGTGCCAGTCCTGAATAATTACAGCCATGGTTGCTTTTTTCATATTGCGAAATGGGACGAGCATTTAAATTAATTGCCATTTAAATTATTTTATTAATTATGGAAGTATTTAAATTAATTTATTTTCGTCCCCTTCAAGCAGAACAACCGAGAGAGGTCCAAATACCGGCTAGCCGGTATTTAGACCACTCTAGGTAGCCGATATTCGGACCACTGCTATGTTTAAGTTAAAATCGCTATTACTCATTCATATAATAAAATACCAATACTGTGCGCGTGGCAATTGAGAGCTAAATATGTCTAGAAAATAACTTAATCAACAATTCAAGCCAATATACAATCAGTATATTTTTAAAAAATGAGAAACACATATCTGAAAAACTTTTGGTGTACCAGATTACGTAGATTCAACAATTTTGCATTTACTATTTGTAAATGACACAGACTTCAGCGACGTAGCACTTATCGTAACTTTCTTCTCTCAATTAAAGTTACAAACTCTGCCTATCACCGCTAGGCTGCGCTGCGTTCAGTTCTCAGAACACCTAGTAGCCGGTATTTGGTTCTTCTCCTCTACTGAGCGGTTTGAAAATCGTTTAAAAATTTTCTGAAAAATTAAAATCACGGAAGGAAAAATTTAGTATATTAGGATCCAAGTTTGAAACCGAATACCTTTTACGAATATACTAGATTAAAAAATAAACAAGAACTTTTTTTCAAGGCGGATTGTTACTCTTTCTACATTGCATAATGCTGCAAAGTTGAGGCGAAATGGTTTTTGTTATTTATGACGGTCGATTATCTGCACGAGGGATATAGGCCCTACGGGAGTGCCCTCCTTGGCGGTCTTTCTAAGGGAATCTAACACTTATTAACGCAAGGCTATCCAAGGTTCGAAGAAAACCACGGAAAATCGATTTGGCGATGACTATAGATTTGTATTAATAATTTACAAATTACAAAATCTGTCAAATTTTTCAACTTTTAAATTAATTTTAAACATTAAAACCTTGGTAGCGACCCTTATTATTATTTTTACTTTCTTCTGTCTTTACAAGAAGAAAGTATTGGTTTCGTGAAAATTTTCGAATTCCAGTTTTCGACGGATTTAAACGTTTTAGGGGTCAGAGATTCCGAAAAACATGTTTTTACAAAATGTCTGTCTGGGAGTCTGTCTGTCTGTCTATCTGTCTGTCCGTCTGTCTGTCTGTCTGTCCGTCTGTCTGTCTGTCTTTCTGTCCGTCTGTCTGTCCGTCTGTCTGTCCGTCTGTCTGTCTGTATGTGACACAAATTTTGTGGGCGTTCTATCTCAAGAACTAATGCACGGAATTTAATAAAAAATGATATTCAGTTAGACCCTGATATAAATTGGTGCTGATTAGTTTTTGGTGTAAATCGCTCAACAGGTGGCGCTGCTATGCAGCATTTTTCGCGATTTCTGCAATAGCTCAATCTCCAGAACTAATGCACGGGTTTTAATCAAACCTCAGATTCTGTTAGTCCTTGACATGAATTGAAGTGTTTTGCATTTTGGTGTAAATCGCTCAATAGGTGGCGTTGCTGTGCAGCATTTTTCACGATTTCTGCAATAGTTCAATCTCCAGAACTAATGCACGAATTTTAATCAAACTTCAGATTCTGTTAGTCCTTGACATGAATTGAAGTTTTATGCATTTTGGTGTAAATCGCTCAATAGGTGGCGCTGTTGTGCAGCATTTTCCACGATTTCTCAAATAGCTCAATCTCCAGAACTAATGCACGGATTTTCATCAAACTTCAGATTCAGTTAGTCCTTGACATGAATTGAAGTTTTATGCATTTTGGTGTAATTTGCTCAATAGGTGGCGCTGCTGTGCAGCCTTTTTCACGATTTCTGCAATAGTTCAATTTCCAGAACAAATGCACAGATTTTAATCAAACTTCAGATTCTGTCAGTCCTTGACATGAATTGAAGTTTTATACAAATCGCTCAACAGGTGGCGCTGCTATGCTGTATTTTTACATTCTTCTATCTTTACAAGAAGAAAGTATTGGTTTCATGAAAATTTTCGATTTCCAGTTTTTGACGGATTTACACGTTTTATGGGTCAGAGGTTCCAAAAAACATGTTTTCACAAAATGTCCTTCTGTGAGTCTCTGTCTGTCTGTCCGCCTGTCTGTCTGTCTGTCTGTCTGTATGTGACACAAATTTTGTGGGCGCTCTATCTCAAGAACTAATGCACGGAATTTAATAAAAATTTATATTCAGGTACTCCCTAATATAGATTGTTGCTGATTAGTTTTTGGTGTAAATCGTCCTGCAGGTGGCGCTGCTATGTAGAATTTTGAAGAATTTTCGCAAAAGCTCCATCTAAAGAACTAATGCACGGATTTTTATAAAACTTCAGATTCCGTTAGTCCTTGACATGAATGGATGATGTTTACGTTTTGGTGTAAATCGTCCAACAGGTGGCGCTGCTATGCTGCATTTTGCAGGATTTACACTATTTTCGCAGTAGCTCTATCTCAAGAACAAATGCACACATTTTCATCAAACTCCTGATTTAGTTAGTCCTTCATATGAAATGATCCTGACTACGTGTTGGTGTAAATCGCCCAATAGGTGGCGCTGCTGTGCTGCATTTTGAACTATTTTCTCAATAGCTCTATCTCAAGAACTAATGCACGAATTTTCATGAAACTTCAGATTTAAGTATAACTTGATTAATATTGCTGCTGATTATGTGTTGTTGCAAATCGCTCAACAGGTGGGACTTCTATGCTGCATTTGTCATGATTTGCACGATACCTCTATCTCAAGAACTAATGCACGAATTTTCCTCAAACTTCATATTCAGTTAGACGTTGACATAAGTTGGTGATAATTAAGTTCTGGTGTAAATAACCCAATAGGTGGCGCTGCTCTGCTGCATTTTGCTGGATTTACATGATTTCAGTGACGGTCATACCTCGAGAACTAATGCACGGAATTTCATATTTTTAGAATTCTCATGATGAACACAGATTGCCATTTAATTTGGCACTGAGATAGTGAATTTTGAAGTATTGACATGTATGAGATAGAAGAAAGTTTTGTGATGGCCACAACATACTAGTTATATCTAATTTTTAAATTTTTGTGGAAGTCTTTATTTTATACATAGAGCAAAATAAGTTGGTTCCCCATACAAAATTGTTATGTTAATTTTTAAGGACCAACCTTATGTATATATATATATATATATATATATATCAATATATAAGCTTTTCCATTATTTTTCGGTGTCCACTTTCTTATTTTTTCTTCCATAATAATTCTTATAATAAATTATTTGGCACTTTTTTTTATACCTACAGCTGTAATTTATAATATTACGGTTTTTGATGGTGGTAGGTTATGTTTAATTAATGGTTATATATATATATATTCAACATTTTTCCTTCGTTGTCCGCATAGAAATGAAAGTGTCAGCGAAATAACAAAGATTTTTATAATTCACAGAGAAATATACAAAAGTCAAGTTATGGAAATGATCAAATATACATATAAGAAGACAGACTTGAACACAATAAAATAACCTTACAACAGTGAAAAATAACCCAGCAGGAGTTTTATTAATTGTGTTCAAGTTTGTCTTTAATATATGTACATTTAATTTAAAAAAAAAAATGAATTCAGACGATAATTTATGTTTGCTTTAATACGGAACTGAAATTTAAAAAATCACAGATATGATTGACGAGTAACGCCATTCGAATATTCGTAAAAATGGTATGGAAGAGCGTTTTCGGGCGTTAGTAACTTTATTTTCTTTATAATATTTTTAGTACAATTTTGAATAGAATGCTTTCGAGACATTTCTGTATATATGTTGAAACCATGCTCATCATGTGGCAGTCGTTATAGGACGTTGATAAGCGGCAAATAGTTTCTAATCACAAGTCCTTAATTCTGTAGACCTTCAGTTTGTAATATGTGTTATGTTTTAAAAGAACAAAAGTTTCTTCTTGTTTTACACTTATAAGAAATTCAACCTGAACAATATTCAAAGTTGCGATATTTATAAGTTACGTTCTTAAATTTAATTCATATATAAGAGTTCATGTTTCTTCAGCTTTTACACTTCAGAAAATAATCCTGATTTCTTTAAAAACGTAAAGATGAAAGTTTTCTTTGAGTATGCAAGCTCCAAAAATCTATAATATAAAGAGTACACCTGACAGGTCTACACCAGAAAAATGCATTTTTTAGACATTTGGAATTTTAAAATTTAGTTGAGGAATTAATAGTCATCTATTTCAGTGAAGATGAACATTTGATAAAAAATAATGAAACAGAATGTTGTGAATATTTAACAGTGTCCAAGTATTTTTGCAGTTTAATTTTTTCTACACATTAAATATAAAAACGAATATCATATAAGATTCAGGTGTTCTATTCTTTGTGAAAGTTTTAAAAAATATTTACTATAAAAAGAACAATTAAATAAAATATTTTCCATTCTTTTCTAAGATAAATGTACTTGACAATTATTTTTCATTTTATGATAAAGAAAAAAAAAAGGTACTATTTATTTTATTACTAAAAGTAAGAAAAAAAGAAACAATAAGATATATATGTTTTTATGATATTAGGATTTTAAAAATTTATTTGGTAAAATAATACTGATTTATTTCAGTGTAAAAGCTCATTTGATAAAAAATAATGAATCCGAATCTGATGTATTTTTAAAAAATCCCTATTTTCTTGCAGTTTAAATTTCCCAACACTTTAAATGTAAAACCAAATATCGCATAACATTTAAGTATACTATTCTTTGTCGACATGAAGAAGAATTTACTATTAAAAGAAGATCTAAATAAAATATTTTCCATTCATTTCCTAAGATAAGAGTACTTGAGGATTCTTTTTCATTTTATGATTAAGGGAAAAAAAAACACTATTTATTTCATTACTAAAAGTTTTAAAGAACCGTGAACAAATATGTCAAGCTTTTCTGAATCCTCATGAAAACCCTCATAAGCTTTTTTGAAAAGTAAAGTAAGGATCGAAAATACTGTATCAGCATTGTAGAGAAAGGAATTTCTGCACTTCTTGAAAGTGGAATAAATTTTCTTTATTTTTTTATTATTGATTAACTTTTAATTAACATCACTATTTTTATATATTTCCTTAGAGAGCGTTATAAAAAAAAAAAAAAAAAAAAAAAAAAAAAATCATTTCTATAAGGATGTTTGCGGTAGCAGTTAAATCATGTATGCATAAATTTTGTTGTAGTTTACAATCGTACAGTTTAATTTTCATAATTTTTGTTTTCAATATATATATGTATAATTATAGTTTCAGTTTTTCTATAAAATAAACAATGTTTTTTTTAGAAACAACATTTTTTTTAATGATATTTTCTTGAAGATAAATAACTTTGTATGTTACATCAGGATGAAACAGATAATTTAAAAAAAAAATAGTTTAAATCTAAAGCAATCATTTTACTTTATATATTACCTCAATATGTTTTGTAATAAAAAATAGTACTGTTTATTTTATTACAAAAAGTTTTAATGAACCGTAAACAAATAAGTCAAGCTTTTCTGAATCCTCATGAAAACCCTCATAAGCTTTTTTTGAAAAGTAAAGTAAGGTTCGAAAATAATTTATCAGCATATAAGAGAAAGGAATCTCTACACTTCTTGGAAGTAGAACAAGATTTCTTCTGTTTTTTTATTCATGATTAAATTTTTAATAACATCAGATTTTTTTTTTGTTTCCTTCCTTATGTTGCGAGCGTTATATTAAAAAAAAAAAAAAAAAAAAAAAAAAAAAAAAAAAAAAAAAAAAAAAAAAACGCACCTGTATAAGCACGTTTGCAGTAGCAGTTAAATCATTTATGCAGAAATTTTATTCTAGTTTGTTAATGTTTAAAATCCTATAATTTAATTTTCACAATTTTTGTTTTCAATATATATATATATATATAATTATATTTTCATTTTTTTCTATAAAATAAACAGTGTTTAAAAAAAAAAAAGAAACATTTTTTGTTTACACTCATGTCCAAATTTAACTTTACAGTCATTCTTTTTTTCTGAATTGTGCTTGTCACATATTAATGCACTTTTTTAATGTTTCATGCAACAGCTTTGTATAAAATGCTGTTATCGTAAATTTTAATTTTGTATTTGTATTTTATGATGTTATTTATGATTCCACAGAAATTCATAAAATTGTAGCTCACAGTTTTTGAGAAATCTCTAATTTTATGTAAATGTAATTTTGGACATGAGTGTATAATGATATTTTCTTAGAGATTAATAACATTGTGTGATACATAAGAATCAAACTGAGAATTAATATAAAAATATTTTAAATCTAAAGCCATAATTTTACATGGTATATTATCTCAAATGTTGTTTGTATGTTAAACTATAAAACCTAATATTATATAAAGTTATGAACATATTACATAGTCTACAAATTGAAAAAAAAAAAAAAACTTTTCGATTGTCACATTACGTGTATTTTAAACATAAATCTTAAAATTAAGTCATTTTTTCCCAATATCGCATCGCATTTGAGATATGACTAGAAAATGTGATGTTGGAGAGTTGGAGTTTTTGATTACAGATGTTTTCAGCATACAAAGTCATACACAAATCCGTACCGTAAATCTTGTACTGAGTGTTTCATTAGCTTACAGTTATTTTTGTTGTTTTTATTGTGACACATTTTATGTAGGCTTGACACGACTTTTTGATTCCGAACTTTGTACCAAACAGTATTGTCTTTTATAAGTAGACACTGTTTACTAAGATGCATTGAAAAACTTACCACTTTTTATTTCACTACAGCTTAAATGTGCTTTTTTTATAACCTTTATAAAACAACTATTAAATATTATTTTATGGGAGTGAGAAAATATTTTCTATGATATTGATAAATGTATGTAAAAATTGTAACTTACATTAGAAAAGAAATTAATATAGATAATATGATTTTTTTTTTCATTTTGACACAGGGACTCACATTAAATAATTCCCTTTTAAAGCCGTACGGGCAATACAGGACTCGAAATATTCTATATACTTGGCTTTCTGCTTTCAGTATACGTCACATGAATTCAGTTATAATATCTATACTTTACAAAACGAATTAGAATTTAGCAAATAAAAATATATCAGCGGGAAAAAACGAGCTAGGCTTGTTTAAAATTAGCTATTTGCTATTAAACCCGATATAACAATTAATTCTCGTTATTATTACTATAAAACATATTTTTATAGCAGAATTGTTTAGAGAAACAATCAAATTGAAAATATGTACCTGTTTCTAAATTTTTCATTACTTACTTACTTAAAACGAAAGGGCATCCTTCCAAACTATACACATTCTTTGGCGATATACTTTTATATGAAGCCATGCTTGTGCTGAGAAAATTCTATGTACCTTGATTTGTTGAATACTGTTTACGAGTATTTAGCTCCATTTGAAATTTCTAGCAAATTCCTTATTCGGAAAGCCAATTTTCTCACGAATTATCACCAAATTTGGCCTCATCCTTTCATTTGGCACCAAGCATATGTTTTGACATTAGTAATTCAGTGAATGTTTTTCTGTTTATTTAATGCGCACGTTGCTGCAATTGCGGTTTTAAAGAATTTGGTATACTTAAGCATGTCTGCAGAAAGTCTTTGACGCATTTGTTCATTTTTTATTTGATTTAATTTAGAGAAAAAGGGATTTGTCAAGAAAAATCGGTTGCGGAAAATTTGGTGATGAATGGTGCCCGGCTAAAGGAGAAGTACCGAATTATATAAAGAAAAAAAACTAAAATCTTACACTATCCTGTGATAAAAAATGTAATAATAAATTCAAAAATTTTATTATTATGTAAAAAAAAAATATATATTAAAAAATATAATAGTAAAATTTAACATTAAGGAAAATTTATCCATTTATTCAAACATACAGACCACTTTTATTGTCTTTCAAATGTTACAAAAACGTATTTCTGATATTTGATTAGTATTCAATTATTAACAGAAAAAAATGATTTTTTTGTGCTTAATGCATCTCATATATTAATAGAAGGTTGTATGGTTAAACTATGTCATTCTATATTTTCAAATACTTTCAAAAGTTATGCAATTTGAAATTGGAACAAATTACCGCATATGTTTAAAAATATGGCTTAGCAGGAAATTGAATTTTAAAAGTTTTTTTTATGTTAAAATATATACATTGTATTTCATACAGGATGAACTTTACATAATATACCAAAAAACATACTTATTTATAATTGTTTTAAATCTTACAATAAAAACCCAATGTAAAACATAAACAAATACGCAACTGAACATTTTTATAATTGCTTTACTAATGGTGAATATGCTTCTTGTACTTTTCAAATTATTTCGTGCATTCTTTACTATTTTATGTATTCTTTTCAAGTATGTTGCTTTTGCGGTTTAAAAGACATGCAAAATAAGGGAAATGCCGACGTACACAGCATTGCTGTGCAAAGTTTTGTTTATTCTGCATTTCAAATTCCATTACGGAATTAAAGAAAACTTTTAGAAAATACCGCATATAATCTGAAGTATCTTGCTTGCAATGTAAAGAAAAGAAATGAACTGGAAATATATGCAGTTATGAATCCCCTCAGATTGAATATTTAATAACAAAATTCAGCTTTAAAATTTATCTGTTATGGAAATGTTTAGTCCAGTTTCTTACTATATTAAATAAAATTTCCATGATAAATTTTAAATAGCTAAAATAAAAAGTTGAAAAAAATAAAATTTTGAAAATATTTAAAGTAAATTAATAACATAAATGGTTAGATAGACTCAAAAAGTTTCATGACCCTTGTGAATGAACTTCCACGTGTGCCCCCTTCGACGCACGGAGAATATCAACTCGATAGTCAATTTGGATTACCAATGTTTTGGCTAATTACCAAATTATGAGCCATTATTATTATGAAGCTGCCGAATAAAACAGCACATACAAAAGTAACATAGAACAAACACATCAAAAGTAAACATAACATTGCAATAGTTGCCAAAAACAAAACAGAGAAAAATGCAATTAATAAGCAGACGATATTTAGAAAAGTACAGATATTTGACTGAAAAAAGAAATTATCTGAAATTAACCACACGCGCAGACGATATTTACAAAAGTAAAGATATTCAAACTTGAAAAGGAAAATATATGAGTTATTCCATCAATAAATGCCATAAGTTTGGTTATATCTTCATTATTTTATGAGTTATTAAACATCAAAATGGGTCCGGGTCTTTATAAACACCCTGTATATTCTTTAAAAAAATATATTGTACATTTTGAGTGATTTTATGATAGGACGATTTTATTTATTTATTTATTTATTTTATTATTTTAATTTATTTTATTTTATTTTATTTTTTATTTATTTTTTTTTTTTTTGGGCGGGGGTTATTCCAATTGTTGGAATATATTTTTATATTGCAATACATAAGCATAGATATATTTCTAAAGATAAATGCATGGGAGGCTATTTTATGTTTTATGCAATAATTTGCAAAGTTGAAGTATTCATTATTTACAACTGATTACTTAATTTTTCTTTAAAAGATTTAAAAAAAAGTGTTTTTTATAAACTTACTTTGCGATAATTTCAAAAATACCCCAGTTTTTGGCATGCATGTGAAATTTAATTAAGCACCCTGTCATGGATTCTGAATATGTTGGAAGACGATTTAAATGAACGCTAATTTCAAAAGGGCAGCATATTCGAGGGCATTGAAAACTAAAAAAGTTGAAACCTATATTTTAATGTTACACTTCTGTTTTCAAAATGGTAGATAACAGTGATGTTACCGTTTTCCATATGCGATTATGGTAATTCATTAAGTCTCCAGTATCTGGATACCATTACTAAACTTTTTATATAAATAGATACAGGAGATAAACAGTCGCTGTCTTTTGGTAAGCTCTATAGAATATTTGTGCACCAACAATTGAAATATTTTAACATTTGCTCTTTCATTCCCGTTAAAAACATGAGGCAAACTTCTGTGGTCTGTCATGCAGGAACTAGCCTGTTCAAGCATGATGTTTCAATATTTTATCCTTGGCGTATCTTCAACATCAAAATATCATCAATTTTGGATATGAACACCCTTAACGTTGGCGCACTCACGCCATATTGGACCGGACTGTCTGTCCGTTTGCAAGTAAAAGAAAGTTTTTTTTTTTTTTTTTTTTTTTTTTTTTTTTTTTTTTTTTTTTTTTTTTTACGTGTTCTAGTGCACGAAGATAACTTGGAGCTACGCAGTTAGTGTGAAAGCGAGTACAACAATGGTTTTAGTGCTTTGTTAGATGTATGGGTTACTATGTTTTATAACGTAGGACAGAATGTCTAATCTTGGCAATACGCATGTTATAGGTAGTCAAAGAGTAGAGTGAATCTTTCGGATTGTATCGGACAAACGCTTGGAGGGTTCCATCAAACAAAATTCACACGTTTAAAGAGATCAGTTCTTAAGGTTTTCTCTGTATTTGTCTAGGATGGAGAAAATACGTCATAAGTAGGTTAAAAATTACATGAAAGAAACTATATAAAAAGTAAGATTTTCTGAAATGACAGTCAGGGAAGCTAGTGAAAGGTATTGCGTACTCAAAGATCTTGTACGCCGGACTCAAAGCCTATTAATGCTTTTTCAACATAGCAATGTATAAAAAAAACAGGAAAAGATAAATTCGAAAACACCTCAGTGATAGGTCTAATCTCTCCTGAGACTTCTCATCAGAAAAATTAATCTGAACAAATTTTAAAGGAGATTTTACGTCTTCCAAGCACTTCATGTATAAAGTTTATACCATGACAAGGTGGGGGAGAAAACATGAAATTTTAACCTCATAGCTTGAGAAGAAGAAAAAGAGAAAATAAAGAGAATGTATAAATCGCAGAAGCAAAGTCATAGGGGATTTAAGAAAATTGCATCAGAGGGGTGAAAATAAATCTTAAAATCGATCAAGAAATGAAAATTAAAAGGACAAATGTAAAATCCACGACAAATGTAATAACAATAAGTTGTCTCTAAATACAGAAAAGATGTGTTTTAAAGCAAAACACCATATCAGATACAACTCTTTAAAGATTAGAAAGTTAAAAATGTAAGGTTTGTAAAAAGTCAAAGAAAATACAATAAAGATGACTCTTAGGGAAATGAGCTTTTTAAAGTACAGAAATAACATTTAAAAGATTTTTCATTAGACATAAATCTTCAAATTTAACCATACATATATATATATATATATATATATATTTATTTGAAATAGCTAAAACGTCCCCATCCGATATTACCCGACATTCCATATACTACTTTTAACAAACAATATATATTTTTCCTAACGGGATATTAAGGGCACCTTATTATAAATTATTGTTTCAAATCATATATTATTTTTATTATATATCATCATATATTATACATATATATTTACATTATCAAAAAAAGTGTTTTATAACGTGTAGCTAAAATAGAACTTAATTATTGAAAGTCAATAAAAAAAAAAGAAATAATTATATGAACCAGCAACGGTACGTCTTGCGATATAACGAAAGAATTGTCATTTAAAAATATCTTTCAAGTACTCCATAGATGATGGAAAGGAAATAGAAAGTAACAATTAAACATTTTTGTCTGATTTATAATCTACATAATGAACGTACAATAGCATAATTAGAAATAATATATATATTTTTTATCAGAATGTTTAAAGAAATAAAGGATAACATGAAAGAAACTATAGAATAGAAATTTCTGAAGTACAATCCCAGATATTAATCAGTATAGGCAAGTCTATTATATTTAATATTACTAAATGAACATCGAAATCTATATGTTTTTAATTATAATTATTAGTATTTTTTAAATGGTAATACTTCCACAAAAAAAAAAAAAAAAAAAAATGTGAACACTTTTTTAAAGATATTTATAAAATTGTGTTATTTTTCCTGCAAATGGTGATATTGATAGCCGAGTGAAATTATATATGTCTTGATTTTTTACCTATTATATTTAGATATATCTCCGAAGTTTCCAAAAACAGTTTAAAATAAAGTTTATCACACATTAATTAGAACAGTGTAATGAAATTGTTGTTAATTTTAAAATATCCTCATTATATGTTTGAATATATTAATAGAAAGTATACATTTAGGCAATGCAGCTAATATTCGAAAATCTTTCTCTTTAAGAGGCAAAGTAAATTCTTCATAAGTATCTTCGTTAGCAAAAGAAATCTAATTTACGGCATGCAAATTCGATTTAAAAGTGAAAACGTTAATTTCTATTTTACTGGTAATTAGTTTACTTACCTAAGAAAAGAAGTTAAAATAGTCCTTTGTTTGAATGATTAATGACTGCTAATATGTTAAAAGTTTTCAAAAAGACATTGTATAAAGCATTTGTTAACTTTATAATTTCTAATTTATTAACAGAATAATTGGTACATAACAGTGCAGGAAATATAAATAATTTGGTTTTTAGAACATTATGAAGAATGTGCAAGATATTAAAATATATTTAAATGGAAGAGGATAAAAACTAAGTATTTTTAATTAAATAAGAAAGTTTGTTATCATTAAAATGTAATTATTTTTTATTCATAGTATTACAAATTTTCCATGTATAAACAAAATTCTAAAATCTATATTTTATTAATATGTATATTCAATAATGATAAAACAAAGATTCATTTAGTTTAGATATAATAAATGAGTTTCTTACATTATACGAAACGATAATCCTTATAATAATAATATTGCTATTGTGTCGATGTGGGTTTGGATAAACTCTTTCGATTACATTTTTAATAAGGATAACACACAAACTATATACAGATTCGCGAAAAGCGCAAAATAAATTTGAAACATACATATTTCCATTAAAAAAAACATCTCTAGATGAGGCACATTTCGTATACTCGCCGAAACTCTACTTAAAACCGCGCAATCATGATTACATACATTCACTTCACTTCATCACTTCATGTTTGGCAAAATATCTCAGGATATTTTGCCGACAGTGGCAACAGCGCCATCTATATGCTATAAAAATAAGGGAAGGCAGTCATTTTGTTACAACCTCCCCCTCTGGTTCCGCGGACGTCCCGGTGAGTAACCAGTAACTTTTTTAGGTGGTCTGCCGCGTTTCCTAATAGGTGCAACAGGCACAATGTCAGAGTCATTACACAGTTTCAAAGCTGAAGTATGACATGTAGTAAGCGGTTCATTTGGATTGTCCATGCTTGCTATAACAAATGTGGTCGGTGATTTTTGAGTTAAAATAATGTATGGTCCGTCATGTTTAGGCATGAACTTTGCAGTTTTATTGCTAGAGGCTTTACTTACTGGATGTAAGTCAACCCAAACCTTGTCTCCTGGAGCAAAACAATGTCCTGATTTTCTTTTACGGTCAGCGTATTTCTTTCTTTGATCTTGCTTGGCTTCAACTTTGTCCTTAATGTCTTTGGTGAAGTTTGCAAATTTCTTGAGGTATGGTATAATTTCAGGTACAAAGTTGTCATTGTGAATTACAGCACGAATGTCGTGTTGAACATCGTCTGTCGTTCTTAATTCTCTCCCAAATTGTAAAAATGCTGCTGTTTCTCCAGTGGTGTCACACTTAGCAGTATTCATTGCAAAACGTATTGTTGGAAGTTTCTCTTCCCATGAACAGTGGTCATTCTCTACTAATATAGCCAATCTCGGCTTGAGATCTCTATTTTTTCTCTCCACAGGGTTTGCCTGAGGATTATATATGGGAGTTGGATTTTGTTTGATACCTAAAAGAAAACAAAGTTGTTGCATTACACTACTAACAAATTGTGGTCCGTTATCACATATTATACGTCTGGGTAGACCATATCTAAGGATAACTTCTTCGAGCAACGTAGTTGCACACTGTGCTGCAGTAGCTTCTGTAAGGGCAAATAGTTCAACCCATCTTGTTGCACAGTCTTCTACTATGAATATCCATCTTTTACCATTCTTACTTTTTGGTAAAGGGCCAAAAAGATCAATTGATAGAACTTCAAATCGCTGTGAATACACTGGTGTTTGTAACAAACCGGACGGTTTTTGATTAGAAGGTTTATACCTATTACATTCAGCACAATGTTTGACGTAATCTGCAATGTATGAACGCATTCCAGTCCAATAATATCTTTTGGATATTCTATTAAATGTACCTTCAGCACCGTAGTGACCAGCCGTAGGTGAGTCATGGTGTTCTTTTAAAATTTTCTCCCTTTCATGTGAGGGGACTACTAGTTGTGCTTCTTCAGATTCCGAAGTTGGGGAATACCTGTATAAAACTCCTTGGTTCATAACATAACCGCGTTCAGTCCAGTTAGTGTAGTCTAGAGTTTTTTCTTCATCTTCGAAACTTTTAATAATTTTCTTTAATTCTTCATCTTTCATTTGTTCAACACGTAGATTACTAGGCATTTTAGCAGGGATATCAATCATTATGGTGCAAATATCACAATTTTCTTTACTGATATGATCACACGCAGGACGAGAAAGCATGTCAGCTATGACGTTCGCTTTACCTGGAATGTATTCTATTTTCACATTAAACTCTTCCAACTGTAAAGCCCATCTGGCAAGTCTTCCAGAAGGGGACTTTAAGCTCATGAGCCATCGGAGAGGCTGGTGCTCGGATGCCACAGTAACTTCTGTTCCGTCAATGTATCCTCTGAATTTATTAATAGCCCAGACAACAGCAAGAGCTTCCCGTTCCGTGGTGTGATAGTTGCGTTCTGCAGGAGTCAGTAATCTACTGGCGTACTCAATCGGATGCTCTTCCGCACCTTTACCCTGGAGAAGTACTGCTCCAAGAGCATAATTGCTTGCATCGGTTCGAATGATGAAGGGTTTTGTTTCATCAGCCTGTTTCAATATTGGTGATGAAACCAGGCATTGCTTCAAGGCTTGAAATGCATTTTCTTCATCGGCACCCCAATGCCATTGCACATTCTTCTTAGTGAGGTTACTAAGCGGTCTGGATATTTCTGCAAAATCTTGTATAAAACGGCGATACCATGAACATGTCTGCAGAAACGATTGCAGTTGTTTTATATTCTTGGGAGGCGGGATCCTCACAATAGCATCAATTTTCCCAGGATCAACTTCTAGGCCATTTGGAGTCATCCAGTGTCCCAAGTACTTTACTTTGGAACATGCAAAGTTGCATTTTTCTCGATTTGCAGAAAGTTTCCATTTGTCTAATCTTTGAAAAACAGCTTCAAGATCAGATAGATGTTGTTCAAAACTTGATGATAAAATAATGAGGTCATCAAGGTAAGAGAGAATATTTACATCTGGGAGTCCGTTGCGAAAGTTATCCATCGTCCTATGAAACGTTGCAGGAGCGTTACGGATTCCAAAAGGCATTCTTCGAAAGCGGTATGTTCCGAGAGGACATATAAAAGCAGTTTTATCACGATCAGGCCCATAGACACTCACCTGATGGTAGCCAGCATTCAGATCCAGAGTGGTCATGAACTGGACAGTCTTTGCCTGATGTAGATGATCGTCCATACGAGGGAGTGGATAGGTATCCGGTATAGTCACCTCATTGAGCTTCCTGTAGTCTACACATAGACGTACACTACCATTTGGCTTAGGAATGAGCACGATTGGTGCAGAATATGGAGATTCGCATTGCTCAATAATTCCTTTGGCAAGTAGATCATCAATTTCTGTTTTCAACAACTCTTTCTTTGCCGGTGATAATCTGTAAGGTGGTAATGATATAGGACGATGTTCTCTAGTGTTTATGTGATGTTCGACGACGGGTGTTGCTTCTCCCCCTGGTTGAAAGGTATTGGAAAATTTTTCAAGCAAGTCATTAAGTCTCTTTCGTTGTATTGCAGATAGGTTTTGACCTTCATTTTCTCTTAACATAACTGTGTTAGCTTTGACATTTGGTGTTGAGATTTCAGGTGTCGTTTTGAAAGGATCATCAACAAAAGGAAATTTATATCTTGGATTGTTCTGGAAATACCAACTTTGGCTTCGCATATCCAACACAATCCCCATTTTATTCAAAAAATCTATGCCTAACAATGTTCTATTTCCGGTGGCTCCGGGTAATGCAAAAATCGTTGTATTAGTTCTACGACCTTCTATTTCAACAGTGATTGTTGCTTGAAGAACGTTAGTTTCTTTTCGTATGCCATCAGCGAGCGTTATGTTTACACTCGTCTCTTCGAACGAAGTTCCTTGGTCACGGAGAAGCTTGAACAAAATTTCCCCAGCAATGGAATGTGTAGCTCCGGTATCTGCGCAAGCTACCCCTGTAATACCATTTACCTTTATATACAACATAGGTGTTGCCTGTGTATTAATATAACAAGATTGGAGATGTAGGGAACTAAAATTTGCTGATTTTACTTGCGTAGATGGGGAACAATTAGGACATTTTGCTTTTACAAAACCTTGTTTCCCACAACCATAGCAGCTTATAACTGGACGCTTATCATCGTTTACAAAGCGTGAAGTCGTATATTTTGAGGTAGAAGTATTTTTGAAATTTCCAAAATGTTCGCTAGCTTCATTTTTGGTTACCTGATTTTTTCAGAATTCCTGACCATTTGAAATTTTGACAAAACATGTTTGTGTGTTTCACGCGATTTTGAATTACTTGCTGATTTTTGAAAAGGGGGTCTAATATTTTCATATATGTCAAGCTTTTCGGCCAACAAGACTGGGTCATTTAGTTTGTCCCAACCATCTAAATAATGATTTTTATATTCTGGTGGGCACTTTTTTTTAATCTGATCAGCGATTATTAGTTCTGAGAGCTTTTCAAATGAATTAACTTCTAATTCGGATAACCAACCTTCAAAATAATTTCTAATTTCAAAGTAAAAATCTTTCCAAGTAGAATTCTATCTTTTTTGATGTCGGCTAAATAATACCCTAAACTTCTCCGCTGTTAATTTAAATTTTTTTAACAAAATGTCACGAATATGTGCATAGTTTTTTAACATTTCTTCAGGCTCTCTTGCTATAAGTTTAGCAATGTCATTCGGAAGTACGGCGACTAATTGTGAGACCCAAAAATCTTTGGAGACATTTAACATTTTCATTTGACGTTCAAACATTGTCAAGAACAACGACATATTATCTTTTTCCGGATTAAATGGTGGTAGGATGTTTTTAATATCTATACGCATCTGGTCCATTTGATTTTGTGGGACAGTTGTCGCGGTATGGTTTTGAGCTTGCAGCTTAAGTTTTTCTAACTCATAAGCTCTTTCCTCTGCGATACGTTTGTCCTCAACCCTTTGTTCTTCTATGCTCTCTTGTTTTTTCCTATTTTGTTCGTCTATGCTCTCTTGTTTTTTTCTATCTTCCACGATAGCAATCAATGCCTCTTTTACAAATTGTTCATCGTCTTTAAAAAGGGCGCACTTCATAATTTTTTCACGCAAGACTACTATTTTATCATCTGCATCTACCTGAAGTTCTAATTCGGTAGCCAAATTATATAAATCGATTTTTTTTCCTTTAGAAAGAAACGCCATTTTTCCTAAAATCAGTTAAATTTATGCTTAAATTACAAAATTATATGCAATACTTGACCCATTAAATAATCGAATAACAAAATAACTACCTTCCCCTTACAGGTAAATATGCATAAACTTTCATAAGCAATTGATGAAACATACAAAAATAATTTAATACCATACTAAAATCTATCTCTAATTAAACATGAGCTCATGTAAGTATTAATGCAAAAATATTATAATCAGTAATATGCAACTTTTTTTTTTCTAATATAACTTACTGTATAAAACTGTCAGAAATATTTAAATCATAAAATTTTAAGTATATGAAATACCATCGATAATTTGATGTGAAAAAAAAATTCATTCATAAATAAATATGAAAGCAACAAAAATATCAAAATAAAGTACTTACTTACTTCTTTAAAATAAACAAGATTCTAAATAATTATTGACGATTACTGAAATCACTTTTCTTTTCTAATATACTACGCTGTGCACAGTTAGAACAAATAATCATAAAATTCCCTTACTCAAATATTGCATTGAGAAAAAAAAAATTACCAAAAGAAATTATATAACTCTTTCTCAGAAAATTAATCTTTCATAATACTCAAAAGAACAAAAACAACAAAAAAAAAACACATACATAAAACAGCATTTAAAAATAAATAAACACCAGCTGGCCAGCAATAAACAGAAAAAAAAATTCAACTTTTTACCGGTAACAAAACAAATAAAATAAGATTTATCTTTCTTTAGCTAATCACTTTTCGCTGATTCATATGGCGGTTTGAGATTTCTTTTAAACACACAGAATATCGGCGATAGTAGAACACTGAAAGTTATTTCAAAAACATTTTAGATCTGTCTAAAGGCTTTTCGATGATCACAAACAACAATTATGAAATAAACTGAAAGATTTTTTTTTTTTTTTTACTTTTAACAGCACACTTTCGCCTTGAGAACTTTGAAGCTTGAAGCATACCCACAAATAATTATTCCATAAGGATGGCACTAATTACTTGATTTAATATCAAAAGAATGCACACATTAGAAACGAAGTGGTTCTTTTTTCCATATACCATATTCTTGAAATGATGATTTCACACAATTACGAATCTAGCTGATTCTTTTTACTCATTTGCCAGGGCGGCAATACACTATAGAAGGAAAACGCTTTTCTTGAAATTAGGGTTTCACATTCACAGAATTGAGAATGGTTTCTCAAACTTTAGAATTTGGAGATTCTTTTTAATCATTTACTTTGTCAGGGTGACAAATACACAATTATCCACTGTCATTATTGTCCGGATGACAATATTTTGAACCTGGTATAGCGGTTCCTTTTTATTTCGTTTTTGAAGAAGGAGATTTTTTTCACGTTGGGCGTCATTTTGTGTCGATGTGGGTTTGGATAAACTCTTTCGATCACATTTTTAATAAGGATAACACACAAACTATATACAGATTCGCGAAAAGCGCAAAATAACTTTGAAACATACATATTTCCATAAAAAAAACATCTCTAGATGAGGCACATTTCGTACACTCGCCGAAACTCTACTTAAAACCGCGCAATCATGATTACATACATTCACTTCACTTCATCACTTCATGTTTGGCAAAATATCTCAGGATATTTTGCCGACAGTGGCAACAGCGCCATCTATATGCTATAAAAATAAGGGAAGGCAGTCATTTTGTTACACTATGTCTTTTTTTTAACCATTTGGAAATGGTTGTTGTTTTCGGTCGAGGATAGGGCCAAATGATGCTCGCATTTTATTTTTTTTTTTAACGAAATTCAACGACGTTCTTTACTTTTAGAAGAATTTTTATTTGAATAGGTAATAGAAAGGCATAAAATCGTTAAAAATGTTTAAATAGGGAATCGAAATGTATAAAATGGTTAAAAATTTCAAAAGTTACAAAATGGGTAGGCGCAAATTATCAGATATGGAAAAATCCAAAGCCAAAGAGCGACGCCGAAATGAAAATCGTCTTGCAAAGCAAAAAAATCGAGGTCTTCAACTCATTATGTAGGCCATGAAAATTGAGGTCTTCAACTGATTATGTAGCCCATGAAAATCGAGGTCATCAACTGATTATGTAGCCCATGAAAATTGATTACAGAATAAAAGACGAACGCGATAAAACAAACAATATAATGTGTAATCGATTGATAGTAAAAGGCCATGTCTTGAGGGGCTCCAATCCCATAGTTGCCAACCTACCGATTTTTTCGATACCAGTAAACTTTTACACAACTGTTCGCTTTATTTAATTGCTTAAATTGCGCGATTGTATAAAGCAAGTATTTCTGGATAAAAATATTGGTACGGAAAAAATCAGGTAGTTGGCAACTATGCAATCCACTAGCCACGGTATTGTACAATCGGTCGATTGTAACCGGGAAAATTTGAGATCAACGTAGGTAATTTGTCGCAATCTGTGGATGATTCGGTGGAACTGCTTTCGATTTGTAAATTGTTTTTCTTCTCGAAACGGAACTTGGAGAGCTTATCGATGAAGGTTTTGGTCTTCTGAAGTTTGATCTTTACAATCTGTTGTTGACGAGGAATCGACGGAATTCCAAATGATCGTTGTAATCTATTAAATAACAATTTTTTAAATATTTTTTTCAGTGTGTAAGATATTTTCGTGTGCTATATAATAACAATTATTGAGAAGAATATCTCTTGCAAATATATTTATTAAGAGATAAGGTAAGCTAAGGTTACTGGACCCACGAGGTAACTGGGCTATAGACTAATTTATGAAAGTCCGTTGACGTATTAGCCCAGTTTTAGGGGAGCAAAAAAAGGCCCAATTCTGAAATAATTAGGGGAAAGCTGGAAATTGTTTTAATCCCTTCAGTTTAGGTCTAGAATTAGTATGCTACGTTTTCCCCCTCGTACTAGGTGAGCGTTAGGAATTATACATTGATTTATAGTCAAAAAACACGTTTTTTTAATACCATAACACTATCTCGAAATCACCAATTTTTTCAAAAACATTGTCAATACAAATGTTGTAGAGCTTAAACTTTTGAATAAAATGAGTACCTACACTTAATACTTTTGTTGAATATTACGGTCACAATTCTACTGTAAAGTTTTAGTCGCGTGGTCAGAGGTTTGAACTCATAATTAATTAGGGGAAAACTGAAGATCGTTTTAATCCCTTCAGATTATGTCTAAAACGAATATTCTATGTTTTCCCTTTCGTACTAAGTGAGCGTTAGGAAAATACGTATACATTTACATTCGAAAAACACGTTTTTCTTTAATATTTTTAACAATCTCTGAAATTGCGACCTTAATTTTGAACAAAAATATTAATGTGAGCATTCATTTTATTCAGAATTTTAAGCTCTATAAAATACGTATTGGCAATTTTTGATATAGTTAGCTGTTTTGAGATATTGTTAAGGTAATCTGGTCTCTCCTATCTTGAAGGTCTTGATTAGTGATTAAGGGAAAATTTTGAAATGGAATTGCGACCTTAATTTTGAACAAATATATTAATGTGGGTGTTCATTTTATTGATAATTTTATGCTCGACAACATTTGCATTGACAAAGTTTTTGATAGAATTAACTATTTTGAGATATTGTTAAAAAAATTAGGAAAAACATGTTTTTGGAATGTAAATACTTTCATATTTCCTAACGCTCACTTGATACGAGGAGGAAAACATAGAATATCCATTTTAGACCTAATCGGAAGGGAATATAACGATTTCCAGTTTTCACCTAATTAATTATGAGTTCAACCCTCTTACAACGTGGCCTAAACTTTAAAGTAAAATTGTGACCTTAATATTCAATAAAAATATTAAGTGCAGGTACTCATTTTATTCAGAATTTTAAGCTCTACAACATTTATATTGGCAATGTTTTTGAAAAAGTTAGTTATTTCGAGATAGTGTTATGGTATTTAAAAAAAAAAACGTGTTTTTTGACTAACGATCAGTGTATAATTCCCAATGCTCACCTAGTACGAGGGGGAAAACGTAGCATATTCATTCTAGACCTAAACTGAAGGGGTTAAAACAATTTCCAGCGTTCCTCTAATTATTTCCGAATTGAACTCCCTAACCACTGGACAATATAATATGTTTTTGTTTTTGTCAACATCACACCCCTATCTCTACTTCTTAAAACAGCGTGTATCAACTCACTCATAACTATATCTCTTATGTGGCCGAAAATTATGGTTTCATTTTTATGGATTCATTCATCTCACGAAACTTTATTCGTCTCAATCCTCTGCCTGTCCACCGGTCCGTCTGCCACAAAGCTCGTACTCGGAAGCCATTTAAGTTCCAGACTTCATTTTTCATTTACATAGAGCTGAATATTCCCTGAGCTTGTCAAAATTATTAAAGTTTGAAAAAAGGTCTTACTTAATGTACATTAATTAAAAACTGCATTTAAAAGAATGAAAAATCATCCTAATTAAACAAAAGCATTGATTTCTAGAAATGTCTATACACTCAACATGCAATTATGAGTATTTTGTTTAATTAACATTTTCCACTACTGTTACTTTAAACGCCTGTTATAGTAATATGTGAGATATTTTTAAAAGATGGTTATACAAGACGATATAATCACAAGAGCCCGAAAATCCAAATTTTGTATGCATAATAACTAACTTAAAAATGAATATTTAAAATCAAAATATACTGAGAACATTCGCAGCAGCTCAAAGTAAACTCTGCGTATATTGAAAAATGTTTTAATTTTTTTATGAAGTCCCAGATCGTATATCGTTGCCACACATTTTCGCATTGGTTTTAACACCGCATCACTTTACCGAAAAGTGTTTATGACTTCGGTTTGTCTGTCCGTATGGCCATCTGTCCGTCTGCCCACGCTCCCGCAATTTCACTCGGATTTTCATGAAATTGATAAGGGTTATTTAGGGTCACCCAAACATGTTTGGTATTGCATATGAAGTATGTAGAATTAATAGTTCAATTGCAGGGGTACTCAAAAGAAAGTATTCCATTACATTATGGTACATGGGGGGAAATCGTTTGCAGAGAATTTTAATGATATTGCGCTATTTCAAATGTATTGAAACTGATTTAAAAAACTGAATTCCACTACGATCATGTTAGAACAGGGCATTCATAG
Source organism: Maratus speciosus (assembly GCA_963932465.1). Lineage (NCBI taxonomy): Eukaryota > Metazoa > Arthropoda > Arachnida > Araneae > Salticidae > Maratus > Maratus speciosus. The sequence continues at coordinate 534,118,286 of OZ010786.1, read as the reverse complement.
CATTTTTTATTCATTTACAGGAACACACAAAAGAAATCGGTTACAGAACAGTACTGTGTTTGAGAAATAATTGCTGGAGTGTACGATTTAAAATTCGGTATGCGCTTTTCAATTTATTTAATTTTTTGAATCTTAGTCGTTATATATAAATTCTATACTTCGAATACAGGACTGCACAAAAGTATTCACGTAGCGTTCTCCTTATTAGAGGAAAATGCTGAAGGTAAATTTTCAATTGAAGTACATGTATCTGTTACGTGAACTAAATTTTGGCAAGCATGTAGTTAATAGATTCAAATCTATATATTCTATATAAGGCTGCCGAAAAAAATTGTATACTTTTCCAATTGAAGATGGGAACAGCTGAATTTGGGTTTTGAAATGTGTTATGCGTTTCCATAGGGTTGAATTGGACGTAATATTTAAATTTTAGGTAGATTTCGTAAGAAATACTACCTATTGCACAGTCGTTACCATGGTGCGGCTTTTGAAAAATTCCTTCATAACTTTTCATTATAGGACCCCAGGAACCCAAAACCACCCCCACCTAAAAAGTTTATATATATATGTGTGTGTGTGTGTGTGTGTATGTATGTATGTACTAAATTTTGTCCGCACGATAAAAGACTCAATTATGCACGGATTGTATTCAAACTCGCCAACAACTTTGATATGGCTAATATCTCGGCGGGGATTGAAAATGGGCGAAATCGGCCCAAGAGGGTGGAAATGGGGAGGGTTCAAAATTTTGAATACTGTCTTAACATGATTCTGATATAACCAGCTCTTACACAACAATGGCAGGAAAAAAAATAAAAGTTTTTCGTTATAGCAGTTGCCAACAATTAAAAAAAAAAAACAATAAAATTCTCACCACAACAATTACTTTTCTAATGTAAAATTTTCACGTGCAAAATTAAATAGTTTGACAAATTGAAAACAAATTGAATATTACGTCACAAGTTTTCTACAGCATGATTTCAGCATGAAAACTCAAAATAAAAAAACAGTTTGACGAATTAAAAAAATATGTATATTGCGTCATATTGGAAATATAATGGATCTCAGCAGGTGAATATGTAACGCCATGTGAGTTTGAAGAAACGTATTAAAACATGATAAAAACCAGACTATGGAAATATTAACATATTTTAACACTTTAAGGTTCTCTGAATGTTTTTAGCCATTTTTTAAACCTATTCCATATACATGTGTGTGTGTATTCGTGTATATTATAATTTTCACAAAAAGTTTAGCTCCCTACAGCTCACTCTTTGTGAAGAAACTGGGTTTATCTCTAATCTTGATTTAAGTTTTGTTGGAGAATTTAGTACTTAACTTCGAAATCTACCTCCGCATGTAGGCCCGAGCCGGCAGGGATTTTTTTTAAAAGGTGCAGTTTTGTTACATTATTCTGAATGTATTGGAAAGAGTTTCATAATCTATGCGTGACGCCTGATTCTTTCTTTCTTGTTTATTTTTAATTTTGGAATCTTTTGATATTAATCTCATACAAAGATGCATTTATTCAAATTCACAGGTTCAATAAAATTTATTTTATGTGCGTTAGACAAGACTCAAATTTTATTATATATATATATATACATTTGTTGCAGTATGTTGAGATCTGGATAATTGTCTTTTAAGCACTGTGACCAAGGATGATTTGGAGATAATCCAGTGTAACATAGAATTACAGTGAAATATATTATTTTTCTTTAAACGTCGCCACTTTTCAATAAATTACTTTTTTATCAGTTGTAAATAATTAAATTAAAATTCAATTATTTATCTGTGAGTACGAAAATTTATTCATATTTTCAGTGGTAGTCTTCATAATGAAACTTAACATCGTTCCTATTTTTTATATAATAACATTTCTACTATAAGCTAAAATAAATAATAAGACACATTTCAGTTAATATTTTACCTTTGTCATCAATAGATAAAATTTATTTAGATAAGTAATTTATATAACACATCTAATGAGGTTTTTATTGCTACAATTAAACGCCCATGAGGAATCATTTAAATGCACACTGTAAAGAAAAACACTGTAAATTTGCTTGAACAAACTCGATTACAGTGAATGTGCTGTATTTTTCTTTGGTTTCATGACTATATTAACGTGAAAAATACAGTAGTTGCGTAAAATTAACAGCACAATGTGCTGGTAATTTGGTCCCATTTTTTTATAGTACAAACTGCTGGCGTCCAAATTGCCAGCACATTGTGCTGTTAATTTTAAGCAACTACTGTATTTTCCTTGTTAATATAGTCAGGAAACCAAAGAAAAATACAGCACATTCACTGTGATCGAATTTGTGCGCGAGATGAACAGTACTTTGTACTGTAAAAAATGTCGTTTTTTTTTTTTTTTTTTTTTTTTACAGTGTAGAAATTGAGGAACAGGTATTCTCCCTATCATATAGTTATCCTGCCTGGTCATTGAAAAAATAAAACAATCAACATTTCACGGTCTTCAACATTTCACGGTCTTGAAATTATGCTCCTAATGTGCTAATTTTTTGTGTAAAAATAATACTAATATACCAAACATAAATACGTTGAATTTGCAATTTTTATAATTTTATGATATAAATTGTGAATTATGAAATTAATATTCGAAAAAAAAAATATTAACTGCAACCTACATTTTTTTATGGATTTTGATTTATTGTGTCCTGCTTTATGGAAATCCAAAATTTCACATTTTTCATCCAAGTAGTTTTCAATTTATGCTAAAAAACCTCAAAATGATGGTCTATGATAGAACTGACTACATATTTTGAAATGTGTTATGATGTTCTGTAATCTAGCAGATTTCATTGACTGCTTGAGTGACACTTAACTCCTTCGGGACGGGGGCCTTTTACGAATTTCTTAATCATTTTTCACAGTTTTTTTAAAAACAGAAATTTGTGTCGTCTTGAATCTAGAAAATGCGCTGATTAAATAAGGCAAATTTTACAGTAAAATTTTACCGGTTAGGAAAAACAAGGATTCTGAGCGCTGCATGCGGCACGTATACGTGTCGCTCGTCCCCAACGGGTTAAGGTGCCTGGATAATAAAGGGGGCTCTCTGGGTTAACAATCCAGTACGGAACTTCAATTTGTATACAGCCCTTAAAATACGCTCGTTTAAAAATAAAAAATAAAAAATCTGGAAAACTTATGTTACGAATTGCATAAAAATTTTTTTTTAGGCTAATTAAATGGTGTAGAATTTTTTTTGCTGTCCGAATTCTGTACTGCTATTGGAAAAAAGTTATGGTTCGTTTTAATAAATAGATGCCTCCCTAAGCAAAATTTATATACATCATTTAAAAGTAGACTTTATTTCCAATCGTTCGGTACCGGTAACTTTCTTCGACGGTAATTTGTTGAGAAGTTAATACGGGTTGTTTACTTTTTTTTCCAGGACTGTACAATGTCTTTCTATACTCTTGAAACCTTGTGAAAACTGATTAGATATATTTATAGAAATGAAGTTCTGAAGTACATTTCAAAGTCCACCTCGACGTACTTAGCTTTTACTTATTTTGGTACTTCCAGATACGCACCAGCTATGATTCAAAAATAAATACTTCTAATGATATTTCATTCTTATTAATTATAAAATGACTTTCTGAATAAATATTTACATTTAACTTTAACTTAATCATTGGCAAATGTTTTATATGTAACTAACTTAGAAATACATCATTTAAAAGTAGACTATTTCCAATCGTTCAGTACCAGTAACTTTTTTTACGGTAATTTGTTGAGCAGTTAGTAGAGGTTGTTTACTTTTTTTTTCCCACGACTGTATAATGTCTTTCTATACTCTTGAAACCCTGTGGAAAAAGATTAGATATATTTATAGAAATGAAGTTCTGAAGTACATTTCAAAGTCCACCTCGACGTACTTAGCTTTTACTTATTTTGGTACTTCCAGATACGCACCAGCTATGATGCAAAAATAAATACTTATAATGATATTTCATTCTTATTAATTATAAAATGACTTTCTGAATAAACATTTACATTTAACTTTAACTTAATTATTGGCAAATGTTTTATATGTAACTAACTTAGAAACACATCATTTAAAAGTAGACTTTATTTCCAATCGTTCGGTACCAGTAACTTTCTTCTACGGTAATTTGTTGAGGAGTTAATAGAGGTTGTTTACTTTTTTTTCCAGGACTGTACAATGTCTTTCTATACTCTTGAAACCTTGTGAAAACTGATTAGATATATTTGTAGAAATGAAGTTCTGAAGTACACTTCAAAGTCCACCTCGACGTACTTAGCTTTTACTTATTTTGGTACTTCCAGATACGCACCAGCTATGATGCAAAAATAAATACTTCTAATGATATTTCATTCTTATTAATTATAAAATGACTTTCTGAATAAACATTTACATTTAACATTAACTTAATCATTGGCAAATGTTTTATATGTAACTAACTTAGAAATACATCATTTAAAAGTAGACTTTCTTTCCAATCGTTCAGTACCAGTAACTTTCTTTTACGGTAATTTGTTGAGGAGTTAGTAGAGGTTGTTTACTTTTTTTCCACGACTGTACAATGTCTTTCTATACTCTTGAAACCCTGTGAAAACTGATTAGATATATTTATAGAAATGAAGTTCTGAAGTACATTTCAACGTCCTCCTCGACGTACTTAGCTTTTACTTATTTTGGTACTTCCAGATACGCAACAGCTATGATGCAAAAATAAATACTTCTAATGATACTTCATTCTTATTAATTGTAAAATGTCTTTCTGAATAAACATTTACATTTAACTTTAACTTAATCATTGGCAAATGTTTTATATGTAAACAACTTAGAAATACATCTTTTAAAAGTAGACTTTATTTCCAATCGTTCAGTACCAGTAACTTTCTTTTACGGTAATTTGTTGAGGAGTTAGTAGATGTTGTTTACTGTTTTTTTCCACGACTGTACAATGTCTTTCTGTACTCTTGAAACCCTGTCAAAACTGATTATATATATTTATAGAAATGAAGTTCTGAAGTACATTTCAACGTCCTCCTCGACGTACTTAGCTTTTACTTATTTTGGTTATTCCAGATACGCACCAGCTATGATGCAAAAATAAATACATCTAATGATACTTCATTCTTATTAATTATAAAATGACTTTCTGAATAAACGTTTACATTTAACTTTAACTTAATCATTGACAATTTTTTTATATGTAACTAACTTAGAAATACATCATTTAAAAGTAGACTTTATTTCCAATCCTTCGGTACCAGTAACTTTCTTTTACGGTAATTTGTTGAGGAGTTAGTAGAGGTTATTTACTTTTTTTCCACGACTGTACAATGTCTTTCTATACTCTTGAAACCTTGTGAAAACTGATTAAATATATTTATAGAAATGAAGTTCTGAAGTACATTTCAAAGTCCACCTCGACGTACTTAGCTTTTACTTATTTTGGTACTTCCAGATACGCACCAGCTATGATGCAAAAATAAATATTTCTAATGATATTTCATTCTTATTAATTGTAAAATGACTTTCTGAATAAACATTTACATTTAACTTTAACTTAATCATTGGCAAATGTTTTATATGTAACCAACTTAGAAATACATCATTTAAAAGTAGACTTTATTTCCAATCGTTCAGTACCAGTAACTTTCTTTTACGGTAATTTGTTGAGGAGTTAGTAGATGTTGTTTACTTTTTTTTTCCACGACTGTACAATGTCTTTCTATACTCTTGAAACCCTGTCAAAACTGATTATATATATTTATAGAAATGAAGTTCTGAAGTACATTTCAAAGTCCACCTCGACGTACTTAGCTTTTACTTATTTTGGTTCTTCCTGATACGCACCAGCTATGATGCAAAAATAAATACATCTAATGATACTTCATTCTTATTAATTATAAAATGACTTTCTGAATAAACATTTACATTTAACTTGAACTTAATCATTGACAAATTTTTTATATGTAACTAACTTAGAAATACATCATTTAAAAGTAGACTTTATTTCCAATCCTTCGGTACCAGTAACTTTCTTTTACGGTAATTTGTTGAGGAGTTAGTAGAAGTTGTTTACTTTTTTTTCCACGACTGTACAATGTCTTTCTATACTCTTGAAACTCTGTGAAAAACTGATTAGATATATTTATAGAAATGAAGTTCGGAAGTACATTTCAACGTCCACCTCGACGTACTTAGATTTTATTTATTTTGGTTCTTCCAGATACGCACCAGCTATGAGTAAAAATAAATACATCTAATGATATTTCATTCTTATTAATTATAAATTGACTTTCTGAATAAACATTTACATTTAACTTTAACTTAATCATTGGCAAATGTTTTATATGTAACTAACTTAGAAAATATCGAATGATATGCAAGAATCCACTTATAGAACATCATTATTGCTCTTTTTTCCTATCTTTCACTGAAGAAGAATCTCGCTAGTAGATTCGAAACAGCTATTTGCTGCTTTTCATATATTATTTGTGCATTTTAAACGTTGGTTTTTATGCTTTTTAACATCCTTATTGCTATTTTAATTTTAAAAGATTATAACCCGAATTAGTTGTAAGCAGGCGTTTCTTAAATTTTGTATAATTTCTGTTTACATTTTATTCCGCATCACCAAGAAAAAAAAAGAATGGAAATTGATATATTTTTATATCAAACTTATTATTTAATGAAACATCAGGGGTGAGATACACATTACTGAAACTAATAATAAATATTCTTTAATATTAAAAAAACACAAGGAATGTTAATTTAAAAATAATTTTTAAGATATTACGCTACATGTATTTTATAAAAATGATTTTAAACTATAATTCCTTCGTATTTGATAGTTTCACTTCAACACATACTTACGCATAGAGCTATATTCCTATGTAATAGGTTTAAAGAAGCGATCGCCAATCGGTGGTCCGCCAGAAAATTTTCGTAATCCGCTGAAAAATGTTGACATATTTCGCATTTTTATGTTTTTATTAATAATGCAATCAAAATTATTTTTTACGTTTTTTTTTTTTTTTATATTTTTGAAATTTCCATAATTCGTTTTGAGTATTTAAATAATAGCAGGTATTGATTAGGTTATTTGATTAGATGATTAGGAATTAAAACTTCATATCAGAATAGTTAGAAATAAAAACTTCTTTCCGCCTTGCAGTAATGTAATTAAAGCCACGAATTTATTTTGAATAATAAGTAAGTGCAAATATCACGCAAAAAAAAAAAAGTGTTAGTTATACATTGTTAAAATATTTTGCAAAAAGTAAGCTCAATCTAATTGTTTTATCACAACCTTTAAAGATTCTTTTTGAATAAAAGAAACATTTTGATTTTTTATAATTAAATTAACTTTATGATTATGCAATATTTAACATGGTGCTTATCATGTTACTCAGGTTAAAGTTCTTATTAATATTATACTTACATATTTGTGTTTAAAATATTGAATTAGTACTTCACTGGATATTTAAATTGCGAACTCAGTAGTTTGTAATGTCAAAGAATTGGAAACTGCACTGTCGTTTTTTTTTTTTTTTTTTTTTTTTTTTTTTTTTGTTTTAGTTTTTGTTTTTTACAATTCACAGAAACACAGAAATGATTTATTTTTTTTTTAAGCAAATACAATTACTTTCTTGTAAAAGTTGCTTTTTTTTTTTTTTTTTTTTTTTTTTTTTTTTTTTATGTAGACATATAAAATCTTTTACTAATATTTTTAATTTTAATGCAATGGTATGTTTGAAAACTGAACAGCGCGTTGAATGGATACATTGTAATGAAGTCGGAAAAAATATTTATTAAATGAGCTATTTAAGCTAAAATTGCACGTTTGTTAAAGGATTTTCGATTTTTTTCAAGAAAAATGTAATTTCACTTTTTTTTTTTTTTTGAAAAATAACTGTAATTAATGAAACGTTTTAAAATTTCTTCTGTTCAAAAATGTGAAGGCAACAACATTTTAGGTAGCTTTCATTACAAAAAGCTACCTATTGCAGCCGTTCGGAGGAAAGCGATTTCAAAAAAATTTGGTATATTTTCATCGATCATGACCCCCAGACCCCGAAACCACCCTCCGTTCAAAATTGATATATATATATATATATATGACCTTTGTCACACTGTAACTCTCGTATTTATGAACCGATTTGGATGTAATTCGGTGTGTACATAGTACATACAAATGTCTCGACCGAGTTCGTTGGCCATTTTGTTCAGCCGCCATTTTGTTTCAAAATGGCGGCCATTTAAAATTTTTAAGAATTTTTAAAATTTGAAATGTGGTACCAAAAAATTGAAAATGGAAAAATATTTTTTCCTTATGTATTTGACCTTTATACAAAGATCCCGGAGCAGTTTTTGTTTTGTCTATTTCTTAAAAAATGGCTGAGTTATAGCATTTTGAATTTCTAGCGTGGCTGACATTTTGAAACGTCCTGAATTTTGTCACGCGATAAAAGGTGTATTTATGAACCGATCTGGATGTAACTTCGTTTATACATAGTACAAACCAATGTCTAGACCGAGTTTGTTGGCCAGCTTCCTCCGCATCCTTATTTAAAAATGGCGACCATTTAAATTTTTAAGAAAAATATAATTTGAAATGTGGTACCAAAAAATTTAAAATTGAAAAAAATACTTGTTTCTTATGTGTTTGATCTTGATACAACGATTCGGGAGCAGTTTTTGTTTCGTCTCTATCTTTAAAAATGGCTGAGTTATAGCATTTTGAATTTCTAGCGTGGCTGACATTTTGAAACGTCCTGATTTTTGTCACGTGATAACAGGCGTATTTATGAACCGATTTGGATGTATCTTTGTGTATACATAGTACATACAAATATCTCGACCGCGTTCGTTTGCCAGCTTCATCCGCCATCTTGTTTCAAAATGGCGGCCATTTAAAAAAATTAAAAAAATTAAAATTTAAAATGAGATACCAAAAAATCGGAAAATGAAAAATTTTTTTTCGTATATGTTTGACCTTAATACAAAGATTCCGGAACAGTTTTTGTTTCGTCTATATCTAAAAAATGGCTGAGTTATAGCATTTTGAATTTCTATTGTGGCTGACATTTTAAAACGACCTGATATTTGTCACGCGATAACAGGCGTATTTATGAACCGATTTGGATGTATCTTTGTGTGTACATAGTACATACAAATATCTCGACCGCGTTCGTTTGCCAGCTTCATCCGCCATCTTGTTTCAAAATGGCGGCCATTTAAAAAAAATTAAAAAAATTAAAATTTAAAATGAGATACCAAAAAATTGGAAAATGAAAAAATTTTTTTCGTATATGTTTTACCTTAATACAAAGATTCCGGAACAGTTTTTGTTTCGTCTATATCTAAAAAATGGCTGAGTTATAGCATTTTGAATTTCTATTGTGGCTGACATTTTAAAACGACCTGATATTTGTCACGCGATAACAGGCGTATTTATGAACCGATTTGGATGTAACTTGGTCTGTACATAGTACATACCAATGTCTCGACTGAGTTTGTTGGCCAGCTTCATTCATCATCTTGTTTCAAAAGATTTGCCATTTAAAAAAAAAATAATTTAAAATTTAAAATGAGGTATTAAAAAATTCGAAAAAAAATATGTGTTTGGCCTTGATACAAAGATTCCAGAGCAGTTTTTGTTTCTGAAAATTTGTTATTTTGTTTATATCTTAAAAAATGGTTGAATTATAGCACTTTGAATTTTTAGCATGGCTAAGATTTTGAAACGATCTTGTATTTGTCACGCGATAACACACGTATTCGCCTATTTCGATTTAAGAAAGCATGTGGATAGTATACAGCAATATCTCGACCAAGTTCGCTGGCCAGCTTCATCAGCTATCTTGTTTCAAAATGGCGGCCATTAAATTAAAAAAATATATATTTAAAGTGAGTTGCAAAAAAATTAGAAATTAAAAAATGTTTCTTTCTTAAGTATTTGACCTTGATATAAGGATTCAGAAGCATTTTTTGTTTGTCTTTATCTTAAAAAAGGGGTCAGATATAGCAGTTTCAATTTCTAATATTGGTGACATTTTGAAAAATCTGATTTTTTGCCTGCGACAGCACTCGTATATATCAACCGATTCCGATGTGAGTGAGCATGTTTACAACAATTACTAAGGTCTCGACCAAGTTCACTGGTTAGCCTCATCCACCATGTTGTCATAAAATGGCAGGCACTTTAAGAAATCGCCGAATTTGGCAGCCAAATATAAGTTACTTTAAATAAAAGCAGCTTGGATAAAGCTGACTAATTTCGCGAAATTCTCATTCATAATGATTTAGTACTGATAAAAATTAGTATTGAATCTCCTATATTCAGTTTCCACTAAATTGAGCTTCGTGTGTTTGAATAATATAAGTTGGTTTTTTTAAAATAAAGAATATGAAAGCTACCTCTTCCTCCCGGCACTGGCCGGAAGGACTTTTTGTATTTTCGTTAGAAATTTCAGATAATATAATTCCGAATATTAATTCTAATATGAGGGACTTACAACCATAGTAGACCAAGCCCATTTTTTTTTTAAATTAGATAGTCCGTTTAGAAGGTGCATAAAATCAATTTTATGCAAGCTAACAGTAAATCAAGTCTGCAAAACACATGGCATATATGAGGAGGTGTGTGAAAACAGACTTGGTCACAACCATAGTTAGACCAAGACCATTTTGAAAAAAAAAATTTAGATAGTCCATTTAGAAGGTGCATAAAATCTGTTTTATCCAAGCTAACAGTAAACCAAGTCTGCAAAACAGATGACATATATGAGGAGGTGTGTGAAAATAGACTTTGTTCACCATGGGAGTGAATAAAACAGACTTTACGCTCTTCTAAAGGGACTATCTCATGTTTTTAACCATTTGAATAAATGGTTATTGTCCTCTTTCAGGGTAGGAAATCAATTTATTCGTTTTCTGATTGGTCTATATAGTGATCTATATTTTCCTTTTACTTTCAACAGAGATTAATACTTCTGTTGCCACTATGACAAAAAAGTAATAAAAAATACAATAAAAATTTAATAACTCAGAAACAAATTGAGATACAGATGTCAAACAAATCGCATTTAAAAATACATTTTTTTCTCTATTCGACGGTGTAAAAAAGTAATATTGTGGGATGTTTAGAAGTTTAAAAAAGAAATTTCATTTAAAATTGGTCCAGGAATATTAATGTTTAATCCATGGCGTACGTAACGTAAGATCAACTCCGTGCGATTTTTTATGTCTTAAATTTTAGTCTTTGAAAAAATCATTTTCAAAATGGTCGTTGTAATTTGTTAAATATTTTTTTTTTTTCAAAATGGACTTGGTCTACTATGGTTGTGAGCGCGTCATATAATTGTCTTATATATTTGTTATAAAAATGGGAAATGCTTTTGGATTTTCTAAAGAATATACATATAAATTTATTTCCTACAATATAAAAATTAAAAACATAGCTATTTAAAAATATTTAGATCAAGTGTTTATAGCCACTCAATTTTTTCTAATGAACAGAAATCTCAAAGAAAGTATACTTTTTTGAGTATTTGAAAACTTGGCTATTTGTATATTTAATTAACATACTTTATTCTGTTTCAGTAAATGTGCTTAACACATTTTATTGCATTGCTGCGAATTATATTCATTTCTGTTCCTCAGAGGTTTGCTTATCGCATAATATGTAATTTGATAAGAGTAATCAGGTAAATTACCGAAAAGTTTACCTGTCATATCAAAAATGAATGTGAGACTAAATTGACAGCTAATGAATTAGAGAGCTTCTAGGATTTTCTAAGGAGAAGCGTCTAATCTTATAAGGAAAATGGTACTTTTGGACATTATCCAGAAGAAAGAAACACAATCAATCATAAAAGAAATCTAGGGAATTGCTAAATGTGGAACTCGTTGTTTTACCTTTACTTTTAGCCTAATTGTATATGAATATAATATTATGAAGTACATCTATTGCGATATTGACTAACAAATCTGAATTTTTAAAATTAAACACGTATTTAATATAATATATGCATTTTTAAAAAGAACTATTAAAATTATTTATATTAACATGTTTAATAAAATTTCTGTGATAAAAGTAACAAAAAAAAAAAAAAAAAAAAAAAATCGAAAATACAAAACATCTAAATGTGGAACATTTTTTCTTCTATTAGATTGACTTCTTCGATTTTAGGTTTGTGCTTGTAACATTTAATTTTGCAGCGTAGAATTATTTTTTTTTCCTTGAGGCATTTTGCTCATTGAATATTATAGGTACTCAGGTGATTTTACACTGGGTTTTTCAAGTGGACTTTGTTCGAATAGTTTGTTTATTGCTTTTGGCCATCTCTGATTGCAATATTTAGTTACATTGCATTGGAATATTTGCAATTGCATCATTCTATGTTTTCAGAAATTGATACTATGTTAAATCTGATAAGTAAATAGAATAAGTCATCCGAAATTCTATAAAAATATGTAATTGAAACCGAAGAACTATCTGTTAATAAATTAGAACTTGTTTAGAATTGATAAGGAAAACAAATATGGAAAATACTACGTTTCGATATTAGTGAAAACCACGTAAGGCAGCCGATCATTGTAGAATCCCATTATTAAATAGTATGCAATGTCAGTAAAAGAGGAATGAAGTATTTTTATTTTTATTCACATATTTTTTAAATGATTTGTAAAGAGCATATATAAAATGCTATCAATCTAAAATAGATCCTTTGTCCTATTAAAACTTGCGTTTCAATTTCGAAACAAATTGCATAACGATATTTGATTTTATATTAATATTAAGACAACTGCTATTAAGAAATAATTCAAAAAATACTCATGACAAATATTTCTGTGATCTACGTAAAATTATATTAAAATATTAACTAAAAATATCTAAAAATGGTACTGCTGTAATTTTTATTTATATGTTTTGTAGTCTTTCAACACATATGGTATTACTATGGGATTGTAACATATTATTGTAAAAACAACACAATGTAGAATTAGAAATAATTTCATCTTTGGTAATGTTTATCATTCTTTATTGCACTGTACTCTTGTAAATAAAATAAAACATTTTTAGATACAGTACTATTAAAGGCTATTTATAAATTTATATATCACTTTTATTGACTGATATTTATTTATATATGACTATTTATAAAGTATCGACAACTAATCAATTAGGAATCTTCTAGAATGTATTGACATATGAAACTGTAATAGAAATAATAGTATTTTTTTTAATATTATTCTGACTGATGTAAGAAAATATATGACATAAAATAAAAGTAATATTAAATAGTTTTATTATCTTTAGATTGTCTGAATTTACGGTTATTTATTTGTATTTATTTCAATCTATATTTTTTATAGTTTGTAGAAATGTTAATTATAAATTTATTTTTTAGGAAATACATATATCGTAACATTATAAAACAAGAAAGATTAATAATTAATTAACATAATAAAATTTTAAAAAATGTAACAAAATGAAAGTAATTTAGTATAAACATAATTTAAGTTTTCTGGCAGATGTTTGAAAATAATTAAAATTACAAATTTATCTAATGTATTAGTCTGCTCAACATCCAAACAAGTGGAATCTGTCTGTAATTTCATCACAAAAAGTTACATTCATTATTTGACATTAAGATTTGTTATTGCTTTAAAATCATTTTATTCCGCCTTTCGGACGTCTAACGAAAAACAGTTCTTCATATATTATTCTTATGACAGAAAAGCATTGATAACAATAAAAAAAATATGTTTTTTTATTAATATCAAAAGTCGATCTAATCTCAACTTTGCTAATATAAATTTAAAAAAAAAATCATATCGTCGTGGATTAGAAAGCTCTCTAACGGTAATAAAACTATTTAATTAGTAAAAATTTTTGTTAGAAAATTTTATTTAAACTTTCTGCAAACGATCTATATTCTTTGTACAGACAGACGCATGGTATATTTCTTGTGTACAGAAGAAAAAAAAAACAGTTACAAATGTAAAATATTTTATATCGTTAAACGATGGATTTTAGAACAGGAAATATACATCCTGTAAAATTTGAAATAGCTCTCTTGCCAGAAAATTAATATAATATTTAAAATATGCAATTATTCAAAGTAACCGATTGCAAAATACTTTTATCTTGAAAGTTTTATAATACACTTGTAGGCCATTATATAAAGTATATGAAAATAGCTTACCATACATTTACCATACACATTACGGTATTTCACGGTATTTTATTCCGAGCTGGATCGGAATTTTTTCCGGTTCGATAAGGGCAACTATTTTTCCGATTCCTAAAGGACAACTGGTAGTATTTTTTTACAGTGAGACAACAGGTTCTCCAACATTCAAACAAAAATATTACATATAGTGAAACGTATAAAAATCATTTCCGCCTGAAATGGCGCAATATATCCAAAATATTATCAACTACTGGAAGGGAATCAACAACTCAGACGAGGTCACCCTGTATAGAAAATTAATATTTAAATTGTAAATTTAAAAATTCATCCTACTGTTTCGTGAATCAAATTTATTATGTGCTGCGAGCATCATAAAGGTCAAAATTATGCATATGGAAAACAATTTTTAATCATGACACATACTTATAAGTTAAAATCAAAATATACACAAAAAGTTAATTTTAAATATTTATTGTAGCACAAAATATGAAACACCTCAATTTTGTTTCAAGTTTTTCAAATGCAAAAAAATAAATAATCAAAACATATACAATTTTTGATTTACTCATGAAAATTATAACAAAAACGCATAATTGGTTAATTTTTTAAAGGTTATATAGTTCGAAAGTAACAGTGCGGACAAAATCCAAATTTACTAATTTGAGAAAACCCATTTAACCTTTCAATATCTACTGACCTTCAATCGTCCTCACGTTCTATAAATGATTATAACTCTAGAAATAAGGTAGAACTTTGAATGGAGCTTTTACCATAATGTTGAGAAAATTTAAAAGAATCAGAATAAAACAAAAGTTTAAAGGTCCTGTACCCCCTTAAATATCTTAACCAATCCACTAAGCGTGGAAGTTTTCTAAGGGTTTTTCTTACATGGTTTTATACCTGGATATATATACAAAATAAGAGTTAAAAAAAATACGAAAACACATCATTGTGTATATATAAATGAGAATAAAATGCATAATGAGTGTATTTGTCATACCTAATGCTATGACAATATTTTAGTTTGCTAATTTTTTTTCATCTATCCTTTTTAATCTTGTTTTATTTTGAACTTAATTGGAGTTCAATGGTTTATTTCTCAGTTTTCTGTATGTGGTAGCCCTAAATTTATATTATTTAGCTAATTTATGGCTAATATGAAGAAGAAACCACACATTTGTGCAACTTAAGGAATTTGAGACCTGACTATTCTGTCTAAGTTCGACAAATTTCCATTATTCCATTTCTGTTATTCAATTACTGTTGTTTTTTTTACTATGTTTTTGGAATCTATGTTAAGTGTATTGGGGGGAACTGTATTTCTGAATGTCCTTTTATTCATAATTTCACGGTTTTAGTTGGTATATATATATATATATATATATGATGATGAGTGTTTTAGATACGTGACTCGTGGAAAAAATAAATTAAAGATTCCTAATGTTTTATTAAATACAAAATGTGTTAGTATCTACTAATCAAAATCAATGATAAAACCACATTTTTTAAAAGTATTTAAATTGTTATACAGTAGGGATTCATAAGTCTTCGACACTATGTTTGTTATTACTACGGCACATTTATAAAGAGTAATAAATGTTCAGTAGGATTTATCGTTTGTATAATTGTTTTTATTCATATCCGCCATATTTAGTTACATCGTAAGAAGATGGTTAAACCACTTCAAAATAAAATTGCAGCAAATGTTGCTGAAAAGAAGTTAATACAAAAAAGAAAATAAATAAATACCGGGCATTCCGAGCTACTCGTGATTATAATGCCCAATATAGAATCTGGTATACATGGATTAGATAGAAAAAGTTTTTTATTGAAAATTTTAATAGATTTTGTACATTAGTATGATTCCTTAAATATACTACCATCTATAAAGAAAGGCATTTTTGGTACATTACACTGTAAAAAAAAAATACTGCCAGTTTTCCGGTACGAATCGGCAAAATAGTTGCCCTTATCGTACCGCAATAATTTCCGACCCAGCTCGGAATAAAATCCGTAAAAATAAAGAAATATTCAGTAAAACGGTATTTTACGGATTTTATTCCGAGCTGGGTTGGAAATTATTCCGGTACGAAAAGGGCAACTATTTTTCCGATTCCTACCGGAAAACTGGCATTGTTTTTTTACAGTGTAGTAGCTCTCTGCAATCTGTGCGTCATGCACATTTCACCATTTATAGCAACATTTGTGATCCGGCTTATTCCATTATTTAAGTGCATAGTTTCATTACATATATATGTTACATACATTCGTATTTTGTTTCAGTTATTTATGAAATTTAAATTTCGTTTTGGTATATTACACTAAAACAAATAAACAATTAAATTGTATTAATTTCAGTACCCTGTTTATTTGTTTTGTAATCGGCTAGGGGGCAGATTTTTAATTTTTTTTCAATCATGCGTAAAAAATATTTAAAAAAACTATTTAAAAAACTGGTAGGTTCAGATACATTTAAAAATTCTTTTACTAGAAAGTATTTTCTTTTTCTGTTCTACTTTCTAAAAATTGAAATTGTGCGATGTTAAAACGTTAAAAAACTTACAGTAAAAAACACATGTACTGCTTAGGTCGTTGCTGCCATCAGCATGATTTCAGAGTGGTGGGCATGATTTTGGTTTATAATATAAATTTATCTTACAGAGTAACTAGCTAAAACTAATTCGAATATTGAAAACTTTGGTATATCATATAGAGATATTGAAAGACTAAACATATTTTTAAAAGAGTGGAAATTACTCATATAAATATAGATATATTTTTGTAATCGTTATTTCACTTTTTTGAAAAAGCTGAAAGAATATTATAAGTTTATTTTTGATCTTTTAAAATATATCTGTGAAGAATTTATTTGAAAGGAAATCACACCGGTCACCTTGAATTTTTTAATCAAAGGGTTAAATTAAATTATGAAAAAGGAATTTCTAAACCAGCTGGTATTATGCTTCCAAAAATAAATTTCTTTTGAGGATATATTATTTCATTCTTGATATTCCTATATTTTTTTTATAATGTATTCCCGTTATCCTTTTTTCCAAAGCGTGGAGAATAAATGCATATGGCTATTTTCTTGTCTAAAGTAATCAGTACAAAATCGCCTTATGAAAGCAGCAAGTGCAGCAAAATCTTTATAGTGGACGTAATGTACTTTTGAAAATATTTTCTCCCACTTTCTTCTCAATATACATTGAATTTTTTTCATTCAAGTATAACAATTAAAACTTATTATCAAATACAACAATCACAATTTATTAGTGTGTTATAGTAGTGCAATATTATTATAATTTATATATATATATATATATATATATATATATACATGTATGTCGGATTTGAATTTAAACATACCGTATATACTCGCGTATAAGTCGACCCCCTAACTTTCGAATGCAAATTCTGGAAAAAATCAAAAACCCGCGTATATGTCGACCCCCTAAGTTTTGCTTCAATTTTGCACAAAATCAAACCAAAGATTTCACTTGCCAATGCAAAAAGGTAGTAAGTTAACAAAAACAAATCATTGAAATTTTTTTAAATGATAAATTATTATTATTTGTATATTTTATATATTGTTTTTCTATTCATACACATAAAAGGCCATATTTTTGCAGTATTCGAAGTTTTTGTTTTGCTTTTTTAACTGACTCGCGTATAAGTCGACCCCCCAAATTTGCTTACCGAAAATTGTCAGAAATTCCTCGACTTATACGCGAGTATATACGGTACTTTATTTTCTTTATGATGTGCATGATCAGCAAATTAACTGACGCTCTGGTATTTTTATTATCCATGATTTGAAAACACGAGTTATGAAAATTCACGATCACGAGATAAAGGTTTGGACATATTCAAAATTAGAAAAGAGTCAGCCTGTAAAATTATATTATTCACGAAGCATCGGCTTATGAAATGCCAAGGAAGAAACTGTTAGGCCTAATCAAATTGTTCCAAAGAAGTATATTATAGGTTTTAAGTAAGAAATGAACTGTATTTAAAGAAGGTATTAACGAAGTGCTGTAACATTATCTTTAAAGAATTGTATTAAAGTGTATAAGTATGTGTGTTGTTATTCCATCGTCTAGTTATTCAAGTGATCTATAAATTAACATTTTACATATAATCCTCCTACAAATATATATACATATATATATATATATATATGTGTGCATACAAAATCCCCTTTCCTTCACCAGCTTTTAGAGAGGAACTCAAACTCATCTTACTCTATCGCCGACATCTTTAGGAATTTTCATGATATTTGACTGCATTTTTATGAGTTGACTATTAAATCATACAAAAATATGTGTTGTCGTGCGTGCATGCGCAGAAAAAAAATCCTACAACTGGTCATATTTCATCAAATGTTTAATATATTTACATTCCAATTATACTGTAATTTTTCTACTACATTTTGTCAAATTTTCTAAAATTTGCGTTAAATTTTGTAGAAAACCCTGCATGACATTAATTAAAACATGCAAGTATTGTTTGAACTTAAAAAAAAAATCGATATATCTTCATGAATATACGTGCTATTCTTACACAATTGAATACACATATTGTACAAAATTTACATATTTGTAAGTTATAGCGATAGATGATTTCATGCATTTTATTTAACAGGAGCATCCTAAATATTATTTTCCTTTGGTTCATCGTTGGCCTCCTCATTGTCCTTCTGATCAAATCGCTATTCATAAATATAAAGTTGAAGATATTCTCCATATTCCTGAAGTTCCAGAAAATTCCGGCAAGTATATCTATGAATATTCCAGAAAATTTCTAAAATTAAAAGAGTCCTTTAGTTAATGGTTATATCGAAATCGTGAAATCGCAGATGTTTTCTCCTGGAATTTAAGGTAATTTGGATCTGATGTGGCTCCCTTAGTTCCAGAAATATTTCTGTTCTTGCAATATTTTAAATCTTTCTATTATATACACTCATTTAAAGTTTTTTTTTTTTTTTTTTTTTTTTTTTTTTCAAATTCTTATCTTTATTGTTATTATAATATAATTTGAATATTTTTTATGAAGAGTAAAACTTTGAAAAATCGAAAAATCTTCCACAATTTATAAATTGCACTACTATAATCTTGGGGTAAGGGACACACTTTGTTTTTTGTATAATAGTAAGTTTTACAAAATATCATGATAAAAAAGCTTTTTATTACAAATAAAAATGTGTTATTAGATATAACATTACGTTTAAATACAAAAAAGTCGAGCAGTTTAAACTAACATAGCACATAAGATTTAAGCATTTTCTTCCTTGTCTACATAAAAAAGAGTTTATTCTAAAAGAAGATTTAAAATATTGTCCATTCGTTTCAATGATAAGTGTACTTAAGGATTTTTTTTACTTTTTTTTATAATAAGTCAAAAAAACACTACTTCTTGTTTTTAACAGAACGTTTTATTCAACCAGAAAGAAATAAGTCAAGCTTTTCTGTACATTTAAAAAGTTCTCTACCTTAAAAAAAAATTAAGCTTGATATCTTCAAACTTATTTTCCAGCATATAAAAGGAAATAATCTTTATAGTTCCTGAAAGTGGAATAAAAATACTTCTCCTTGTATTACTGTTTTTTTTTTTTTTTTTTTTTTTTTTTTTTTTTTTTTTTTTAACTAGATCAAAATCTTTCATTTTGTACTATTATAATATATTTATATTATTTTTTAATACTTACATATGTTTTTATTTGCACTGAAAGGATTTTTAATAAACATTTTTTTTTCACAGTTTCCATCTCATATTGGTGAAAATTGTTTTCAATATCTGAACTGTATTTATCAGCTGCGTATTTACATTAATTTTATGTAAGGAATTCATTTTCTAGAAGAGTTTTTTTTTAAAGTTAATTTGAAACGTAGGTACTTGCTTTCTACTTGTAATTAATCTATTACAGTAAAGAGAAAAAAATATTTTTTTTCAAATGTTACATAAATAATGTAGACTTTTCTTGGGTAATACAAAAACTATAAGTATTTACTTAGTTAATACGAAATATTATACGGTTATGAAAATGCAACATAAATGTTCTCTAGAATATATAACAAAAATAAAATTAAAATGATCTTACTCAAAAAATATAATTCTAATATACAGAATGTCCTAAATGTTCCGGACACATTTTAAAATGTAATGTAAAATCAAGTAATTATCGTACAGGTGTGCGATTTGGATTAAATGCTTCTCATGATTTAAAAAAAAAAAAAAAAAAAAAATCTTCAAGCGAATGAAAATATTTAGTTCCACACATCTATCGCAGATGGTTCCACTTATCCTTATGTTTGGTTTCAAACGTGCGTTTTACGGTGTATTTTACTTTATAGATTAGTTTGTATGCTGTGACAACTAAATGACAAATCCCAGCTAAAAAGCTAATTGCGTGGGTTGGTACTTTGAAACCAAATCCACCATTACTGTTCAAAGACGCTTTCGTGTCCAATCTATGGAACACATGAAATGAGCTAAAGTTCCGTTTGGATGTCCCTCGAGCTACAAACGGTGCACATAATGAACTATCCTAATGGATTGCACAAATTGATGCTCTGTAACTGCTTTAGACAAAATAAAATGATTTGTAACAGATTCTCTTGCTTTTTTTTTATTCTTCTTTATGATAATTTAAGGTACAGAACCATCTATCGGTGAACTTTGGTCGTAATATTTTTGTTCTCTTGAAAAAACTTTGCATCTTGAGAAGCATTTTACTACAAACTGCTTTCATGTATATCAATTACTTGATTTTATATTGAATTTACTGAAAAACATATAAATAAAAATCTGTTATTTTTTTAAACAAAGATAAACAATAACGTTAACCTTTGTTTCTTAATTCACTTACAGGAAAAATATCTCTTTTGTTATTATTACTTTCTTCTATCTTCAATAGAAGAAAGTATTGTAATCGAAATTTATTTCGACTTCCGGTTTTCGACGGATTTACACGTTTTAGGGGTCAGAGATCACAAAAAACATGTTTATACAAAATTTCTGTCTGTCCGTGTGTCCGTCTACCCGTTTGTCCTTGTATCCGTCTGTCCGTGTGCCCGTATGTCCGTGTGTCGCCATTCTACCATCAAAAATTGTATGAAGTTATGCATAGAATTGAACCATTTTTTTTAAGTTTTTGGCTATGGCAAGCAGGTCCTCCATTAATTTGGAAAAAAAATCCGCCGGTAGGGGGCGTTGTAATAGCGATTTTTGTGCATTTTGAATATTGTACCATTTAAAAGTGTATGGAGTTATGCATAGAATTGAACCAAATTTAATTTTTTGTGTATATTTTTTGTCCATGGCAAGAAGGTCCTCCCTGAATTTGGAAAAAACCCACCGGTAGTGTGCACTGTAATAACAAATTTTGTGCGAATTTTGTGCATTTTGTATATTGTACCATGAAAAAGTGTATGAAGTTATGCATAGAATTGAACCATTTTTTTTTAAGTTTTTGGCTATGGCAAGCAGGTCCTCCATTAATTTTGAAAAAATCCGCCGGTAGAGGGCGCTGTAATAGCGAGTTTTGTGCATTTTGACTATTGTACCATCGAAAAGTGTATGAAGTTATGCATAGAATTGAACCAAATTGTTTTCGTATATTTTTGGCAATAGCAAGAAGGTCTTCCCTGATTTTGGAAAAAATCCACTAGTAGGGGGCACTGAAATAGCGATTTTTGTGCATTTTGAATATTGTACCATCGAAACGTGTATGGAGTTATGCATAGAATTGAAACTATTATTTTGTGTATGTTTTTGGCCATGGCAAGAAAGTCTTCCCTGAATTTGGAAAAACCTCCGGTAGGGCCCTGTAATATCGATTTTTGTGCGACTTTTGTGCATTTTGAATATTGTACCATGAAAAAAATATATGAAGTTATGCATAGAATTGAACCAAATTTTTTGTGAATGTGTTTGGCCATGGCGAGAATGTTATCCCTGAATTTGGGAAAATTCCGCCGGAAGGGGGCGGTGTAATAGCGGTTTTTGTGCAATTTTCAATATTGTACCATCAAAAAGTGCCTGAACTTTTGCTTAATTCTAATAAAAATACTAATAAAACTAATTGTAATGAAATATTGACATCAGATAGAAGAATGTTTTGGGATTGGCACATCCAAATAATATTTCTTATGAATGAACATTGTAACAAAAGTTAAAACTTTTTAAATATTGTAAATAAAATATAACCACAAACAAACATATACAAATATCACTTCCGATTTACCTTCTCTTCCGAAAAGAATTGTTTATATTTTGAAAGTTTAGAAACTGATATTTTTTTGAAGAAGAAAAAAAAAAAAAAAAAAAAAAAAAAAAAAAGATTTTTCGAATTGAGAATACTCTTTAACGCACTATAAAAAATCTATACCGAATCTTTTCCATTAAATCAGTGGCATTAAAACTAACTTTGTTTTTATAAATGCTTATTTAAGGTTTCTACCGATAATAAACGCTTTTCGGTACCAAAAAAAAAAAAAAAAAACATATTAGAAGAAGAAGTTATTGTATTGTATATATTTTATTATTATTAAACAAATAAAATATAACCACAAACAAACACATGCAATTATCACTTTCGAGTTACCCTCTCATTCTAAAAGAATTGTTTATCTTTGAAAAGCTTAGAAACTAATAAATTTTCAAAACAAAAAAAGCAACAAAAAAAAACGACATTCCAAATTGAGAATACTGATTAACGCACTATAAAAATAACCTATACCGAATTGTTTCTAATAAATCAGTGGCATTAAAGCTAACTTTGTTTTTAAAAATACTTCCTTAAGGTTGCTACAGATAATAAAATTTTATCGGAACAGTTGGTAACTCCGAAGAAATTTTTGTATATTTTTTTTTATTATTAAATAAATAAAACATAACCACGAACAAACGTATGCAATTATCACTTTCGAGTCACCCTCTGTTCCGAAAAGAATTGTTTATCTTTAGAAAGCTTAGAAACTTATAAATTTCGAAAAAGAAAAATATATTCCTAATTGAAAATCCTAATTAACGCACTATAAGAAATCTATATAGAATCGTTTCCATTAATATAGTAGCATTAAAGCTAACTTTGTTTTTATAAATGCTTCTTTAAGGTTTCGATAGATAATAAACGTTTTCAGAACCGTTGGTAACTCTGAAGAAGTAATTGTTTGTTTTAGTTCGTTATCATCTTATATCTTATAGTATACAGATAATGATGATTAACGCACATTAAAAAATCTATGCCGAATCGTTTCCATACAATAATTGTCATTAAAAGTAACTTTGTTTCATAAATGCTTCTTGAGGTTTCGACAGATAATGAGCGTTTTTCGTTGTCTTTGATAACTCTGAAGTACACTCTAAAAACGACATTTTCAAATCCGATAAAAAAATACTGAAATCTGAGTATGTCGCACAGCCAAAATAGCTCCGAAAAAAATTACTCAAGTTTGAATATCGTATATACTCATTGCTGAAAACACGGACATACTCAAATACGAGCCACATGATGTTTTATTCTTCAGTGTGCGTGTATTCAGAAATGAGTATATGCATGTTTCAAATTTGTGTAATTTTGATTCGGAGCCATTTCGACTATGAGACGATCAGATTTGAGTATTTTTTTCTCAGTTTTGAAAATGTCGTTTTTAGAGTGTGTACATAGATGATTTTTAGAGATGGTACATAGCTAACCATAATTTCAAGTTAACTTATAGAAATTACGTGCACATACAATAAAAATAGGGAAAATATTTCGAAACAACACAATTAATGAAATTACCTTCAAATTTTTCAGTGAAATCTAGCAAATTCCGCCTGTGAAGTCTTGCATTTACCAATTCATACATTCTTCGGTTTAGAAGGCTAAAAAACAAATTCTTCGCTTCTCCGATCACACTAGGAAGGCTTTTAAGTGTCATTCCGCGATTACGATAAAAATGTAGTTTGGTACCTTCATGAAATAAAATATTATTGAAAGAGGGGTTTCGTTCCAAATCATAACATATGAAATAATATGAATGAACGCAACTAGACTGGTGAGATTTACAAGGTTTAACGAATAAAATGTAATTTTTTTTAAACTGAATATTTCCGGTATTTCAGAATTGAAAGCATTGGGTCGTCATATTCGAAACAAAACGTTTCATAACAAAATGAAAACATTGTTTTGCTCAGATTTGAAAATGACATTTTTCTCAGTGTAGTTATTGTATATTTTAGTTCGTGATTATATTATATTTTCGTAGATTAAAATACATTTGTCATTGTTTCAATATCTAAGGTTAAAGCAGTTGAATTATATTAATTAATGCGTATAAACAAGGTGTGACCTTTATGAAAAATAAAAGAAATATTATATATCAGAACAGTCCTTTATACCAGGTAACTTCTTACTAATTACTATTAAAACAATTATTAGTTGAAAAAAGATAGATTTTACATTGAAGATGGTTTTATCTATCATATTGATAAAAAAATTAATTTAAACTACTGTATCGATTTTAGAAGAATACTTTGTATTTCATGATTTATTTTTTTTTGCCTGTATACATTTAAATATCATTTATGATTGTTATTCCACAATTTAAACATCACAGGAATCTGTTAGTTATCGCTTAAGTTCCTGATAATTCTAATGTTAATGTGTCGTAAAAAATATACCAGTCGTTCTGTTTATAAAACTATATTCAGAATGTTATCTTATCAAATATTTAAATGGAGCAAATATATTTCCGTTGGGCAAAAGATTGAATGCGCTTCTCTGCTTTATCAAATACTTCATATAATATTGACGATGCAATAAAATTTGTTATTATGACTGAATGTTACAGATTCGGTTATTAACAATAAATAATTTAACTGTACATGTCCTGATTTAAATACGAAGTTTTATTCTTAGATTATATAAATAAAATATTCATTGTAAGTAAAAGTACTTCAAATAAAATTGTTATGCATTTTAAATAAATTCATATACCTAATTATTCAAGGCTCGTTCCATGGGGTTTTGTAGTGTAAGTCAAATAGCTAATAACTGCTATGCTTATTGGCCATATTAAAGTTTTCTACGTCTTATTCTATTAATTAGATATCTCCGATAAAATAAGTCACATTTTTCGATTCTAAAATACTGGTAGCATATATATATATATATATATATATATATATATATATATATATATATATATAAGCGATAAATATAATAATCACCAACAAAATACAAGAGATGCGCCAAAATGCTGCAGTAAAACAAAACTCCATGGGTGAATGTATACTATGTACCCATCGGTGTTTACCATTTGGTTTTACGACTCACTGTTCTGGCTGAAACCCACTGCCAGTAATACATATTTTATATACATTTTTTGAATGCTCGGCAGTTTTTGAAATATAACCAACGGCCGATGAGTCCGCAGCCTGTTTTTTCCTAGTTTTTTTTTTCTGTATTTTCTTTTTGAAATTTTAACTTTTTAAAAACAGTACTATTCTTTTCTCTTGTTCTGTGAGTGGGTGCGCTAGTTCAGGCTAAATATAAAATTCATTCGAGAAGATCATTGGGATAGGCCATGTGTTCGAGAAAATTTTATTACTGGACCATTTTGGGTCATAATAGGTCAGAGTCAAGCTAATTATATCTAAAAAACAGTTCAATCGATTTTGACAACAGTTTTTGGGCACGAGAAAACTGTTGGGCTAGGTCACATGTATGAGAAATTTTGATTAGTGGTCCTTTTGGGGTCATTTCGGGTCAAGCCATTTGTATCTAAATAACGGCACTAAGGATTTTGACTAAATTTTTAATCTACTGTTTTGATTTACAAGAAGACCAATGGGCTAAGTCACATGTTTGAGAAATTTCAATTAATGGGATATTTTTGGGTCACTGTGGGTCAAGCTAAGTTTATCTAGAAAACGGCTGTAACGAGTTTTACAAAATTTTGTTTGCTATTGTTTTCGGGCGCAGGAGTACCATTGGGTTAGGTCGCATGTTAGAAAATTCGATTAGTGGGTCATTTAGGGTCACAATGGGTCAATTGGTCAGGTGTCAAGCTAATTGAATTTTAAAAAAGGCTCAAAACATTTTGACAAAATTATGTATTATATCGTTTCTGAGCACCATTGGCTAAGTCACATGTTCGAGAAAATTCGATTAGTGTGTCATTTTTGGATCACTGTGGATCAAGGTAATTGTTTCTAAAAACGACTCAAAGGATTTTAACTATTTTTTTAATTCTATCGTTTTCTGGTCGAGAAGATCGCTGGTTAGGTCGTATGTTTGAAAAAAATGTAGTTAGTGGCTCATTTTGGTCTCGGGATCATGCAAAATTGTATCTAAACGGCAAGAATGATATAGTGAGAATAAAATATCGAATTGAACACAAGCTAATTTTAAACAAGCTTAGCTCGGCCATCCCTGCTAGTATATATATATATGAGGAGGTCAGTTTCTAAACTTGCCTTATGCAAAATTTTAGAAAATAATGTTTTCCGAAGACCATATGTGACTAGTTGTCCGTTCTTTAATCATCTGCAGCTTCTGATCCTACTAAAGGAAGAGAATGATCCCATATAACAACCAGAAAAACTAAAATCAAAAACTATCAGTACCAAGAATACCCAACAAAGAAAGCAGTCTAATTTGGAAACTGCAATATCACTAGCAGAAGAAATTAATGAGGCTCGATTAAAAAACAAAGAAAAAATTATACAAAATGCATTAGGTGGATCACCACTTCCATTAAAAATACCACCATCCATAAACCAGCTAGAGTCACTATCCATCCAACAGCTCATTCAGGAGTACAATATACTATTAAATAACAGATCTAATAGTAGCTCAGAAGAAGCTAAAAAATATCTCGAAACAATCTTTTCTAAAGCAAGAAGAGATGAGAAACTTCTTATACAACACTCCAACGAAATAAATAAGGATTCTCCTGAAAAGATGAAAAAATTGCGACATAAATTGGATATCCTGCAAACACAGAATGATGAATTGTCATTAAAGCTCAAAGAAAGTACAAAAGTGGAAATTAAAATTGAAAAATATTTGGAAGAACTGAAGCAAGAGAATAAATAATTAAAAATCTCCTTAACTGAGGTAGAACGTAGTAAAGAACAAATAAAAGAAAGTTTTAAAGAAGAAATAGATAAAAGAAAAAGTCAACAGAGGCAACTTAAGAAAAAAACTATAGACAAATTTTCACAAACAGTAAATAAATTAAAAACAACAACAACTCAAACAATAATGGAAAAAAGATCGAATGCAGAAGTAAAGATTGAAAATAAATTGGAAGAATTGAAACAAGAAAATAAACAATTAAAAGACTCTTTGGTCAAGGAAGAACAAAATAAAGAACAGATTAATGCAAATATTGTAACCCTTCAAGAAGAAATTAATAAATTAAAACGACAACAGAAGCAATTAAAATCACAAACTAGAGAAAAAATCATACAAACAGAAGTTAAGTTAAAAACAATAGCAACTCAAACAATAATGGCAAATAACGAAAATGAGAGAATAGAAGAAAATGGTGAAGGAGGGTTCATTCAATTATCCAACAGACTACAGAAAATTGAGGAGTTGGTGACGCGAAACCTGGAGTACTCTAGTGGGGGCTGTCAAGGAGTGAAATGCGGTGATGGCACAAAAACGGGCGTTCCCCCTGCTTTGCCGAACTCTAATTCTGCAATATTAATTAGAACAACCGCTAAACACATAAGGATTCCAAAACTCAAAGCATTACTTAACGAACACTTTAATAAAGTGAAGGAAGTTCCAATAATATACTGCAGAAATGCCAGAAATCCAGATACAATAATTATACAATCTAACACAGATGACAATACAGAACATTTGTTAAAAATGATAGAAAACACTCCTGACATTACAAAGTTAACAGAAATCACATATAAGTTGACTAATTACAAAAGAGTAATAATCACCGGTATTCCATCCTCAGTACCTACAAATGAAATAATATCATATCTTGAAGGAAATTTATCTGATAAAAACATCACCTTATTGAAAATTCTAAAGAGGGATAATTCTACACTACATCATATCATATTGCAATTAGAAACAAAAGCATCACAAGAACTATTAGAAAAAAAATTTATACAGGTGGGTCTCAACAAGTGCTATATTCGTTCTTTTCGCCCAATAATTAGATGCGGCAATTGCCAGCTGTATGGACATCAGACATCTTACTGCAGGAGACAGCCAATTTGCGCCAAATGTTCGAGAGGTCACTGCACTTCGGAGTGCCCTTTTGCGGGAGTTCCCTCGCAATATAGATGCACAAATTGTTTCCACTTACCTAATTATAGGAAACATTCAGCGGATTCCATTGCGTGTCCGGTTTATCAATCACACTTGGCAAACAGAAGATGTGTTCAGTAGGACCATATGGCCATATTGTCAAATATTAAATAACTCAAAAGAATTTGTAATAGTGCATAATATTAATTATTGTTCGCATATTGTACCTTAATACTAAATTTTCAGTGTAGATTTAAAAATAATTTTTGCATCATGTATCTTACATAATATCTCAAACACAGTATCATTGTACTGTAAATTTGTAGGTAATTATTATCTACAATTACTTATACTTTCATAATAGTGCATAATATTAATTATTGTTCGCATCTTGTACCTTAATACTTATTTTTAGTATAGAGTTAAAAATAATTTTGCATCATATATCTTGAAAATAGCTTTAAGTGTTGCAAATATCACATCTGTACATGGTTTAAATTGATGTTATGTTTTAAATTATGTGTGAATCCTGAAAATAATATAAAAGTGTTGCAAATATGTAGGTAATTGTGTTAAAAAAAAAGTTTAATATCAAATTCTAAAAACTATGCATATTTATATGTTATAATAATGAATATTTCTCTCAAATGTAATTATAGGGGTCATCTGTAAATATTTATTGCAAACACTGTCAATAATTGTCATATATCTAACATTGTTATTTCTCCTAAACTGTAAAAAAAAAAAAAAAAAAAAAAAAAAAAAAAAAAAAAAAAAAAAAAAAAATTCAAGGAGTTTCGCAGGTAGTAAAACTTTTCCCTGCCCTGGGCTTGGGGGTTACACCTAACCATAAGCCAAAAGCGGGTTCCCAGGGTGGGTGCTTACTTACTTACTTACTTACCTACATTGAAGAATAACAACTATCTACAAAAGAAAACTAGTTTTATCCTGTTTTTATGCCATTCCCAAATCTTGATTTATAATGTATGTATATATATAATAATCCGCGATTCAATAAAAATATGTTGCAATAAATTATACTATCTAACATTATTCTAAAATCCTAGTTTATTGAATTATTTCCTACTAGCTGATCCGCCCGGCGTTGCCCGGGCCCGTAATAATATTTGTAAATGAATCTGAAATTTTTATCGCAGGTCCGTACAGACTACAGAGGGGGGTGGGTGTAGACGGTGCAAATTACCAGGGACCGATTCATGTTCAGTTCCAAAGTTGTGTAAAGTCAAAGGTTAAGTTTTTTTTATTTTTATATGTCTCATACTTTAAATGCTTTTTTTATTACAAATTAACTGATGAATTTAATTAAAATGTAATTATATTTTCAATAATTTAATTTTTTATTTAAAATCGTTATATGAAAAAGCAATTACAAATACAACATAAAGTGTAATACTGAAAAAGAAATAATAAAATTGTAAGCAAATATTACTATATAGATTTTTTTTAAAAGTACCATCCAGCAAATTTATTTTCTAATAGAGTAAAGCCTGTTTATAACAGAATTCTGCAATAAACGAAAAAAAAGTTCCAGTTCTTCCCCCCTCCCCCCCAAAAAAATGCTATTATGCTTTCTTCAATTTAAATAACCTGCATAAAACGGAATTTATCACTGGACGTTTCCGTCTAAGCAGATTTTATTGTACCTTACTTCTGGGGGGGGGGGGGTAATAATATTCTTAAATGAACCTGAAATTCGTATCGCAGGTCCGTACTGTCAAAACTACCTGTCCGTACTAAATTACTTTTTACGTCATGACAACATTTTGCAAACTTCTTGCTGCTGTTTAATTCGCATTTCCAATACAGTGTTTTGCAGAAATTGCACGTTTCACCCACAATGCATGCCCCGGAACGTTTAAATCAGTAATTTGGATTTCAGAATCAACGCGTGCATCCTACAGTTATTAAGCCTATTTTGCCGATCGCTTAACAACGTTCTCGATCAATTCTATTTGAATTTCAAATCTATATCGATTCGACTCGAATTCGGATTCTTCTTCACTTTCAAGCATTCACCGAGATTTTTAATGCGCATTTCAAACGATATTTTAAAACTACATAATTGCAGCGAAAGGTATCGTACCGAAAACGCAAAATGTAAACAAACCCGATCGCCATAAATCCTGCCTAGGACTCTTACACAATAGCCAATCAGATGCGATTCTCAGGCGTTGCCATTAAACAATAACAAATAATCGCGATTTCTGTGCCACGTACGTTAGCGTAATATATATATAGATTTTAAAAAATATTCCAATAATTCATTTTATTTAATTTCATGTCTGTTTAAATTTTATATATTAATGTATTTTTTTTTCTCGTCCAAAGTCTAATTTTAAAAGATTTCACTTATTAATGTTTTGATCAAGGTAATTTCATTTTTCAATTCAATCTTAATAAATCATCAAAATAATAATAATAACCTAGGAACTTACAACGAACGTAATGTCGCAAATCAAATATATATGAAAATATATAGGGTGTTCCACAATAACTGATCTCTGGTTTCAATTAACAACTTTAACTAAAAATATATATTACAATGTAAATGTAAACATTTTTATTCTGCTTTGTATACAATGTGATAACACAATTAAAAGTTCTGTAACAATAGAGTAATTAAATTACAGTCTCAATAAGCGTAAGAACAAAAGTCTAAGAAATGACAGTCTAAACTATGTAGCTTAGACTATATACCGTTGGCGCATATATTTTAAACTTCATACAAATTATTGATATTATCATATTGATCTCGAGAGAAATAATACTTGTATATGAGATATACAAGTATTACGAGAGTATACAAGTGTAATACGAGGTGTAATACGAGGCGTAATACAAGTATTACGAGAAGGCGTGGCTGTGAAAGTAACTGACTCGGGAGCTCGCTTTTTAAGTGAATTTTTGCAGTACAAGAAATCCGCGAGTCCAGCGAAGGCCCTGAGAAACCATAGTTTTCTAGAATCACATAGTTGATGTTTTAGAGGCACCTCAAATCTCTAAAAAAGTCTGAGCTCTTCAGCTGAGCACATGAGTTTGGTTAAGATGTTTGGATATTGTCCAGCAGGGGGCGAAAGTGTCAATTTGGGAGGAAATTTTAATTTTATTGGCTCAATGTTTTTTAATAGGTGTGGTCTTGTGATTGCACCACAAGTGGTAATTTCCACTTTTGATATTAATGATTATTTATGTTTTAATCAATGTCAGCTAGAGAAAGTTTTATTGGATTGATGTGTTAAATGTACTTATTTTGACATTGATTATAATTGATATTATGATTAATTTATATTTTGTAATTAAATGCAATTATGGATCTATTAACTCTCAAATTTGAAGAACAATAATTAGAATTTATAGCCTAAATATAAGCATCTGTCATATTTGGAAAAGTAAATGAGTATTTATTTAATGTTTATTTTAACTCTAGTGTGATTTTACGAGCCTAATAACTGTCATAATGATAGTTGAATAATCAATGTCAAAGAATGAATTTGAAATTCATAATATAAAGTTTAAAAAAAAGGGGGGGGGGTGTTGATTTTTATCCTTCAATATACATTGGGTTATTTTTAAGATACTAAAGAAAGCGTTATTTCGTTTAGAAAAAAAAATCACCTCGTATTTTTACAGAATAAGTTGTTAGCGTAACCATGTTCGCTTGCATTTTTTGTTCCTCGTGTTATCTTCTAACAAGCTTGAGCTTGTTGACTTATTAATAAAACGTCATGCATAAGTTTTTTTTTTTTGTTTCAATTTAATCTATATTTTTAGTCGTAATTTTTAAATTATTTTTATAATTTATCGCACACTATATGTTTAAAGTAAATTAATTTTTTCTTAAATTTCTCTTGTACATGTTATCAACGTATAAGTAAAATTGCTTCTTAAATAAAAAAAAAAAGTGGTGCAAAGCGAATAAATTTGGTTAAAGTACCGATACCGCTTATAAGGCTGCATTACTCCGTTAATGGTTAAATCACGATTAATTTTACAGTATAAAAAATTTTAATTCAAATAGCATCCCCTTGTCGTATTTAAGTTTAAAATGTTACACTGTTGTGTGATATTAATGCAAAAAAAAAAAAAATATTTAATGAATATAAGCGGAGAAAGTTTTATGATTTTCAAATTTATTTCAAATTTAAACAGATATTCAATATTTATGAAAAAAAAATTATTTCATATAAAAATAAGATTGAATTGAAACATATAAATTAAAAGTAAAATCAAAAAAAGACATTTTGCTATTTAAATGTTACGTAAACACGTTAATTTAAATTTTAGAAGTGGGATATTTAAAAATAAAAATACTGATCAATAAAGTCATAATGTTAAAGAATCTAGTATTCCAAAATCTAGCATCATTAAATTGTTAAATAAACAAAGAATTAAATATGCTGAAAATATTTACAATTTTTAAATTTGGACGAATGATTCTTAATTATACAGTATTTCTACTTCGGCATCAAAAGAGAATCACCTTTAATTGTAAGCAATGCATGTCGCAACAAAACAAGGATTTGTCTTTAACTACATCATTTATTATGGTTTTAAAATGTATTACATGGTCATACTATTTTGAATATGATTAAATTATATGATCTGCCGTAGAGGGTGCTCAAATTCCGTGATTATTCACACCAGTTATTTTTTATTGTAAATTTTGCCTTATTCAAACCGGCGATTTAGCGGATTAAATAATGCAAAATTGTATTTCTGTTTTGATAAACCGGTTTTACAATATTAAAAATTCTGTAAAAGACGTTCGTCGCGAAGTGTTTAACACCTCG
Organism: Maratus speciosus; assembly: GCA_963932465.1. Taxonomy (NCBI): domain Eukaryota; kingdom Metazoa; phylum Arthropoda; class Arachnida; order Araneae; family Salticidae; genus Maratus; species Maratus speciosus. The sequence goes on along the minus strand of OZ010786.1, from coordinate 534,084,998 downwards.
TTTTTAACACTTTTTAAAATAGCTTAAGAGGGTTTCTAAATTGGGTTAGTCTGTTCTTCTGTCTGTGAATCTTTCTCACTAAAATATAGTCGGATTACCATAAAATTTATACATGCTACTCATAATATGGCATGATCAGTATTGAAAATGAAGTTTGTAGCATTGATAGTTCATTTACAGGGACATTCAAAAGTATTTCGATACATTACGGCTTATGGGTAAAGATCATTTGCGGCATTTTTTTAATGATGATTCTTTATATATATATATATATATATATAATAATAATAATAATCTTTTATGTATATACATATTAAAGTTCAGTATAAGATCCATACTATAGAGGTGTCAGTTATATTTAGCATATCATTAATCGTCATTTACACTCAAAAGGATTTATTTATTTTACGGCCTATGCGAAAAATCTCTTGCGGTGTATTTTATTCATATTACAATATTTGAGACATATTGAAATTCATAAATATATGTAAGGTGCGCTGTAAAATGCTTACAACAGAATATGGTGTCCATAGCATTCATCGCTCATATACACGGAATCACAAATTATTTCAGTTACAATAATTGCTGAAAGTGCTTCTGATAATTTAACTTTATATACTGTGGCGGTCAAAAGTTTCCGGCCAGCATAATTTTTTTTGTTAATTTGTAAGTATACCCATATGAAGAGGAATCTCAAAGTGATACTTATACACTTTATTGACATGACAGTTAAGAACTTATTTATGGAATAAAAATTAAATATTAATAAATTTAATTGACAAAATTAATTGACAAAGTTAATTGCAAAAGAAAACGCATGTTTTCAAAAGTTTCCGGCCACCTTGGCATGTTTGGAAAAAATGGTGTCATAAAAGAAAATAACAGTGATCAACCATATTTACAATTAGTATTTTGTATTCATACATTTAGCAAAATGTACTGCGGCGCAGCAACGTGGCATTGATTCAATGAACGGTTTTAGATCATCGATGCTAAATTTTGACCACGGTTCTGGCAATTTTTGTGAAAATGCTGCTGAATTGGAATATTTATAATTCCACACACGTTTTCAAGTTAGTTACAAAGATTTTCTATTATATTCAGATCACATGATTGGGCTGTTCATTTCAAAAGCGAATTTTTTTTGTGCGAAAGCCACTGCTTGACGAGCTTCCATGTATGCTTTTGGTCGTTATCATGATGACACAAATAGTTGCGACCACAATTTTTCCTCCAGTAAGGCAGCAAATGATCTTGCAAGATATCCTTATGCATTGCGCTATTCATCTTGCCGCGGATTTCAAATAACGGACAGGCGCATTTTCCAGAAAATGCTCGCCACAGCATAACGTGTCCTCCGTCGTGCTTTATTGTAGAAATAATATATCTAGAACCCTATCTTTTTTTTAGATCATCGGTTGTAATTTTTTTTATTACTCACAAAAAGATTAAACGTCGAATCATCTGAAAATATTACTTTTTTCCAGTTTTCAGTTGTCCAGTCTTCGTATTCCTTGGCAAACGCCATTCGGGCTCTCTGAAGTTTTTTACTTATGAAAGGTTTTTTAACACCGACTGTTCTATAAAGTTCTACGACACATAAGCGTCTGGACACTGTAGATATACTTGTTTCAGCAATAACCATAACACCATAAATCGCTTTTAACACCATAAATGGCGTGGAATTGCAGCGGTATTTTTACGCGGGTCATCAACTGTTTTTCTTCTGATAATTCTGTCCACAAAAATAGCCATTTTCCGGGGTCCCCCGGACCTTGGCAAGTTTCAAAGGCCATGACCATCTTTATATATTTTTTAAAATATCGTTTACAGCAAATTTTCCGATCGACAACTTTGCCGCATTCTCACGAGAGGATTTCCCCTTTAGCGACAAACAAATCACTCATTTAGGAACAATAAATTGTTAAACTTTTCATTTTTGAATTTCAAATACATTATTCACCTTGATTAATTAACAAACATGGCCAAAAAAAAAAAAACACTTTAGCGATAGCAAAAACTAATAAATGACGAATGGCCGGAAATTTTGAACGCGCGAATTTTGAATTCCTCCCCTTTGCATCAAGTATCTCAAGTAACCAATCAAAATGATCACGTGGTCAGAGGTAATTTGCATATTCCTAACTTTTGGGGCAATTCAACTTCTTCTTCGCTAAAACGTTCTGTCAAACAAATCAAAAAAACTAACTGACCGGAAACATTTGACTGCCACTGTATATATATATATATATATATACTAGGGGGTTCTGCCCCCTGCAAACTACACTCACCAACCTCCGTTCAGACACCGCAGAATTTAATAACACGCTAATCTGATGGGTTTTAAAAATATTAGAGAAGATTGAATTATACTGAAAAAAATCTGTGCTGATCTCCCTGTAAACGGGTTTCTGCTCAATTCCCTTTGATTGCCAATTTTAAGGCCGAATCAGTTGCAACAAAGACATCCAAAGGTTGTTTTTGTTTTTGATTAAATAGGGTCAGTTAAATATTTGAAAAAAAGTAAAATAAAGTAAATTAAGTATAAAGAGTCTTTGTGTCCCGGTATTTTAAATCAGTCTCTATAACAGTAGCCTAAGTCATGGGACAATCATCAACAGTTTGGGGCGGACCACATCGCTTTTTATACTCTAGGTGCCATTTTGATACTTTAATATTAGCCAGGCACAGGTGATATTTCATCAACTGCCATAAACAAATACGGTCTGATCCCTTCGCATTTCATATGAAAGTTTGGCACAGATGTCATATACCCCATATTGGCGCGATTTTTTTCCGACGCCAATTTGGAGAAAACAAGCATCAACAGCATAAACAACAACATCCCGCTTACCATATCAAGCAAAATAACGATACTTTGGCGTCAGTTAATTACCCGTTGCGTATATGACATTGGAATCAGAAAAAAATCGCGCCAGTATTGGTCCGTATATGACATCTGTGCCTAAAGTTTTCCATTAAAAAATCAAAAAATTTTTTCGGATAAAACAGCATAAAATTTACCATGGTTGAAAAGAATTCTTGGTAATGTTACGCTAGCCGAGTGCAAATCTCGCCAATAGCTTTTTTTCAACTCGCCAGTTAGCATTTTTTTTCGAGTGGTAAATTAAAACATTGATTTGAAGTTGAAATTAAATGTAATGGTTTGTTCCATTATCCAATATTTGGCCGAATGTCATATACGCAACGCAGGTTTGGTGTTTTTTTTTTTTTTTTTTTTTTTTTTTTTTTTTTTTTTTTTTTTTTTTTTTTTTTACGAAAATTTGGCGAGAACCTCATTTTCGAATACCAATTACATTTGTATTTTTGGTACTACTTATTTATCCCGACGAACAAAAATCTATCGCCAAACTACAAGATTTAATGCCAATAATGATTGATCGTAAATGTCACAATATTTTGACTTTAAGCAAGTTACACGTGTTTAAGCACCAAGTGATTTTTATTTCGATGTTTTATTTGTATATTTATTAAGGGGGTCCGGGACAAATTTTCAAATAATTTTTATTTATTGAGATAAAATTCTGAATTATTTTCTGATGGTTAACCTCATCATTTGTAAACAAAATCACATAATAACACTTCTCAGAATTAAAAAAAAAAAAATTAAATTTAAAATTTATTCAAAAAGTGGGGTAATGTAAAATCGTTATAAATCGAAATATTATTTATAGAATTTCAATTTTTTTCATTTAAATAAACAGAAATATATATGTTTTAATTTCGGTTCAGCATTTTTAAAAATATTAATTTATAAAAATAATTAAAAATATTTCACAAAAATATTTCTAAAAAAGTGGTGGAACTTTTTAAAAAGAAAATTATATTTTCAAAAGTAAATATTTCTTCCAAATATGCTAAATCAAAATTAAAGTAAAATAATTGAAAAAGATATGTCTCAAGTTTGAACTCTCTATCTTTAACTGTTCTCGAGTTATAAGAATTTAAACATGAGAAATGGTGAAAAATATATCATGAAGAAAAACGCATTTTTACAAGAAGTCGTTACCATGACAGCCATTGCTTGAAAGCAAGATTTTGAAAACAAACGAAAACGAAAATTATAATATTTTTTTGTTCTAATTCAGATAGAAACATGATTTAAATGTCATTTTAAGCAGGAAAAAACAGAGATTTATTTTTTATGAAATAAAATGTTTTTGCAAAATTTGAAGATTTTTGTGTCCCGGACCCTGTTAATGTTATACTAATTTATTTGCTTTTTCGTTATTTTAAATAAAAATTACGTCAATTTTTATAATTTGGCGGGTGGTTTGGCAATTTATATAATTTGGTGAAATTGGTCGACTGAATAGCAAAGTAGTACCGTATTTTTTAATTATTTTCTATTATTTTAAAAACGAAATAACAAAAAAATGATTACTATAGAACAAAATAATTTATATAATTTAAAAAAGAAATGAAAGTAAATAAACATTTATTATTAAATAAACAACAATCTCCGATATACTATGTTAGTCAAAATAGTACCAATTAGGTACCCCGGTGCGTATATGATATCTGTGCCTAATATTTTTCTTTTCGTTTTATTTTTTAAAAAAGAACGAAGTGAAAGCCATCAATATCAAATGTTTCAGTTTTAAATAAAAGTTTTGTATTTTAAATCAAATGAATGGAAGTATTATATTTTAAATGAAATTAATGAAATATATACTAATGCGACGGGTAAAATGTTTGGCGATTTATCACCTGCGTCTCACTAACATAAAAATACCGAGTTCATGATTTCTCTATCAGAATATTTCAATTTGGCGAAAGATAGTTCAATTAAATTGAATTATGAATAAAAGTAACATGATACATTTTTTAGCATACATTTAAGGGAGGCCAAACTGGTCGCCAAATTAGTTTAAAATAATAACCTTTTCTGAAAAATGAAAAAAAAAATATCTGTTATGATTAAAAGTTGAGTTGCCATCATTAGAAAAAGTATTTAAAATTAGAAAAAAATTAATATTTCGAAAACTAATTCGAATTTAAAAATTCTAATACCAGTTTTGAGATCTGCTGATCAATACGGATTTTTGGTGTTAATTTTATCGCAAAGTATTTCATATTTTAGGAGAAATCGCCGTGAAACATAATCAGTTGTTTAATAAGTTGTTTTAAAGAATCAGTTATAAATTCGTTTCAATTCAGCCGTTTCATATATTCATTTCCTTAGGATTATATATATATAGGGTAGATTACTTTCAAGGAAACCCTTTTTGTTGTTGCTCGCACCTAGCGTTGAGACCTGGTGCATTTAAAGCCCTATATTACGAAGTTTGAGAATCGTTAAAATTTTTCTGATAAAATGCTACTTCAGTCAGGCGAAAAGACCCGTTCGCTAATACTAATCCTATGGAAGACATTTATAAAGATATCTCGGTTGCATTTCAATATTTTTAAACGATTTCTTTTGCATTGTATAGCTGAGATCGATCTGTATGCGGTCCGTTTTTTACTTTTTTGATTTTCGTTACTGATTTTTTTTTTTTTTTTTTTGGGGGGGGGGGGGGGGAGATATTTTCACTTTCGAAACCGGTTCCGAAAATGAAAGTGTCCCCGTAAAAAAATATCTGCAAACAAAATCGAAAAAGTAAAAAACAACCTTTGTATAGGTCGATCTCAGCTGTCTAATGCAAAAAAAAAAAAATCATTTAAAAATATTGAAATTCAACCGATATCTTTATAAATTTCTTCCATTGGATTAGTATAAGAGAACAGGTTTTTTCGCCTTACTGAAGTAGCCCCTTAAAATAATATTTCATGATTTTAAAGCAGCATAACTTTCTGAAAATGCGATATTCGAGATCACTTATCGGACTATTAACATTGAAGTTTTTTTTTAAAGAAAAGCATTTAAAAATGAAAATTAGTTAATAATCTCTCTATTCTAAAAAACAGTAACTACCGCTGTCACCGCCGCCGCCGCCGGTTTTGAATTTTTTGTGACCGGAGGTCTTTCTTTGTTAATATTAAGAAAAATAATGCATACAAAAAAATGAAAATCGGTAGTATTATACAGAAATGTTTGATAAACACGCTGATGCAGACAGTTTTCAGATCGAAGAATTATTTTAAGAGATATTTAATGCTAAAGTTGGACAAAATCGTACCACTAAAAAAGTTTTATAGGAGCAAAAACTGTTCATAGGAATTTAATCATTTTTAGATCATTTTATGCGTTAGAATTTGCCGGAGTGCAGATTGCATTAATCTTTTTATTTTGACTAATTTTTTGAGGCTTTATTTCTATTTTAAATTCAGATTTTCAGCATTTCTAGAGATATTTTTAACAAATTTTACAAAGTGATATTAATTTGAACTGTTGCCAACTGTATAAACAGCGGAAACAATAATGTTTGCTTAAAAAAAAATAAATAAATAAATAAATAAATAAAAATATATATATATATATATTTATACGTGTAAATAAATTAAAAATTTATTTACACGTGTCTATTATAAACAGAAAAAAACATTTGGAATTACAATTAAATAATTATGTACAAAAAGCAAGAACTTATTAAAAACTACGTCATAAAAACAATAATTACACGTGAATTTTAAAAGAGAAAGGAATTTGTAAAACAATAAATTTATTAACATGCGTTAGAAGTCTTAAATAGGAGAAATTACGTCATATTTACGTCACATTACAGTTATTACATAAAATAAACACAAAATAATATTTCAAAACGGTTTAAATTTAGAAATTGCGCTAGACATTTATTTGATATTTTAAGAGGATACTTTTCAACTATTTTTGTTAGGAAAGCGCAAATAATATTTCATTTCTAACACAAGTATTTTCACGTGAATATTAAAAAGAGAAAGAATAGTTTGGTCAAAATTACGTCAGATTAAAAACGATTAATTTAAAATGTCTCATTTAAAAGAGCTTTCTTGTCACTTTGATAAAAAATACCAGGAGACAAAGACTCTGTTTACTTAATTCCTTTTATATTAGCTTATTTTGAAATGTTGTTACACGTGTATACGTCATCAAGTTATTTTTATTTCGACGTTTTATTTGTGTTTTTATTAATGTTGTACGAATTTATTTGTTCTTTCGTTATTTAAAATAAAAATTATATCAATTTGTATAATTTGGCGATTTATATAATTTGGCGAAATTGGTCGACGGGATAATCAAGTAGTACCGCAACGGATTTGGCGTTAAAATTCCCCAATCAAAGAGAAATTAATAGAAATCCGTTTATAGAGAGATCGCCACTGTTTTTTAAATTATAATTCAATCTTTCGAAATCTTTTAAAAGCCGATCAAATTAGCATGCATTTAGAGTCTACGGTGTCTGGACGGGGGTTGGCGAGCGTAGCTCGTAGGGGGCCGAGCCCCCTAGTAAGTATAAAATATTGAAAACAAAGTTTAAAAATGCTTTAAAGAACCCACGAGTTTGATTTTGAAAAATTGCAAGTGTATATTTACATTTTAAGAGGAAAACAGTTGCCGTTTTTTTTTTTTTTCAAAAGTAGCGCTTTCCGGAACCCTAGCCTAATGTCATGGGTGTTTTTCTTGTGTGAACAGTGTTTTGGACTTCAGTAGACATTGCAATCCACCTAATTTGCCACAGTAATTATTCAAAATTGTGTAAAAATATTAATTTATTTTATAATTACTTTTACCAAGGCACCATTTAATACAGCAACATTTCATTTTAGACATTCGAAACTTTATTCCATTCGATATCAAAAGCAAATAATTTGCTTATTTTGTATTTCACTAAAAATCAGTTTTCAATTATCTTGGAAGCTTTTGTAGAATTATATTTACAATTTATATATTTATCGTCTGCACAGATAAAAAAGAAAAACCTAATATTTGTTTCTTATGCTATCAGTTATAAAAACAAAATCGCAATCTGATATAATTCTCCTCGGATAAAGAGGGCGGAAAATTGTAACGACATATTTGCAGACTTTACTCATTTTTGGAGTGAAATAAACAAATAAAAATGTAATAATAAAATATTTAAAGTATAAAAAATATATATAAAATATAATTTTAACACAGAGATTTATCTGTTCTTTCTATCTATCTGTAACTTTTATGTATAGGGCCACACAATGGTCACGTTGCTAGGTGCGAGCATCTCTAAAAACGGTTCCCTTGTTAGTGTGTATAAATTCAAATGATCTTACACATGGTTGCACAATATATCTAAAGTAATTTTTCGTTTTATAATGAAAATTGATGAAGGGGCATTTTAAACTTTATTATACGTTTCCTAAATGTTATTACTGTTCCTAACTACAGTTTAGTGTTATGTACTATGTGTTATATGATAAATCTATAGAACATGTACAGGTCTGCACAAAACATAGTTATGATTCAGACTATTGATTGCAATTACTGAAATTGTGTTTTCAAATGTGTTATGAATTTTACAAAATGTTTATTTACATATCTTCTTTACATTATCAAACTGTGAAGTTTTAATATAGTATTCTGAATGGCATTGGAAAGCGTTTCGTAATCTGCGCTGTGAGACATGTTTTTACTTTCTTGTTATTTCGAATTTTGACTTGAAGAAACTTTTATTTTATTATTATTTTTCCCATGTCATGAAATAATGATTTCGTAGATGCAAAATTCATGATGAAGTTTAAATTCGAATTAAAAGTTAAATAATGTTTAAAACATACACATTATAAATATATGCATTTGCCACATAATATGAAATGAATGGGAAACATAAGCTTTTAGATTATATGTAACTGTTTTGTCAATAAAGCATACAGTTTTGGTATATTTTTCAAAATGTATACATTATTTTATGTATTCTTTTAGATACATTAGTTCTACAAATTTCTATTACGTTAGAAAAATGCCGAAAACAATACATTTCTGCGTCGAGTTTTGTTTACTCTGAATTTCAAATTCTATTACGAAAGGAAAGTAAATTTAAAAACCGTATATAATTTGATGTATCTTCCGCTAAAGAAGTTAAAATTATGAAATCAGAGTCGAAATATTTTATGTTATTATTCTTCATAAGAATTTCGTATTTTAAAAATAAATTCTGCTTTGGAATTTACCTTTCAAGACAATGCATAGACAAAATACTTATGATATAAAATAAAATATTCCTATGATATTTTAAGTAACTAAACAGAAGAAAAATGACATTAAAAACTATTTATTGCAGATTTTGAAATTATTGATAGAATCTGTATATAGTTAGGAATTTCGTTTGTAAAAATTTCCTTGTTTTTCATTTAGAATATTTTGGATCTTTCGATACGTCCACTGAGGCAGATTTTTAAAAGATTTTTAAAAAATGTGTTTATTTAGTTGTTTGTAAAAAATAAATAAATTATAATAATATAAAATAGATTATTTTACATTTTGAAATTAAAAACTTCCCGCAAGGGAAGTGAAAATTTTAAAATTTGCTGTTTGACCTAATGAAAATTCCAAAAGTATTTTTTTCATATTTATGAATTGATTTGTTTCGGAAATTAGGAAATTAATTCTTGTCATATCGCATGAATGAAAAATGAGATAAAGAGCAATATACCGGAAAGTAACTGAGGACAATAAATATCACAAAAGAACGAAAAACCTACAGTAAATGTTTCATATCACTTCTGAAATATTTCATATAATTTTTAAATGTGTTTTATGATATAATGTTACTTTGCGCAATGCAAATACAGCAAATATGAATTGAGGACACCAGGTGAAGGCAGATTTTTTTCAGATATTCAGAGGTTATGGAGGCTTTACTGTACGTAAAATGTTATATAAAATATTACTTAAGACAAATCTTTTTCTTCGTTGATTAAGCAGAACAGCAATGCGCAGTATAGAAGTGCGGCTACTTTGATAAAAACGTTATTTCAACTTTTGACAAAACAGAAAATAGAAAAAAGAATTAAAAAATGTAATTTTACTTCTATTGTAATCTGTACAATCACGGTTCATGCGTTTCAAGGGATTTAGGAGATTGAAGCGGTTTCAATACCAGCTTTTTCTTAAAATAATGGCCCTTATATTTAAATATAAAATTTCCAGACGGAATAAGTCTTTAAAAAAATACACAAAAAAGTAATACTTAAAGCAGAATTTTTTTCATTAAATCAGACATATATTACGTTACGAAAAATTTGGTATTCTTCATCTGCGGCATACGAATTCTGATAATGGATGTATTAATATTATGATATCTCTTAATTCTAATTAATCGTTTAGTTGTACACCATCTTCGTTTTATAATGTACATTTATTCTCAAATTTCTTTTGTCTCTCTTAGTTCTAATATCATTTTGTGCAGTTTACAGAGAGGAGAGAACAAGGCAATATCTCAAACACAATATCTCAGTCTTATCATAAGCATGCAGTTTTTAATGCTGTATATTCTTGACGACAGCGTACCAGTACACAAATTCTGTTAAAAATAGTATTATGATATTCACATAAATAAATAAACCGCTGTTAAAGATGAATAATATATAACCCGTGCTCAGTTTGAAGATTTTCAATACCACTAATAATTAAAGCCTTGTGCAGATTACTCAAAGAAGATATTTTATTAAAATACGAAGCTATATAGAATCAACATATTTTTTTGAAAATAATCCATAACTTATTTTTAGTTCAATATTTTAATTGGAGGAGCATAGGTTCATATCTGAAGAGAAAAAAAATAGTGCCTTATTTTCTCATTTTATTCACTCCCTCTATCTAAATAATATCTATCTAACCTTATATCTCCGTTTCCTCTTATATCTCCCTATCGCTTATAAGAAAAGTTCATTTTTTTTTTAAATAAAGTTTTTTTTTTTTAGAAATGTGTTGCAAATATATTTCAAAAAGATTACATTTCTGTAAAATTAAAAGAATGTGTTTCATATACTAGGGGGCTCTGCCCCCTACGAGCTACGCTCGCCAACCCCCCGTTCAGGGGCACCAAAATCCAAAAAGCACGCTAATTTGATCGGCTTTAAAAATATTGAATTAAAAAAAAAAAAAAAAAAAAAACATTAGCGATCTCTCAGTAAACGGGTTTCCATTCGTTTTTCTAGGATTGGGGATTTTTAAGACCATATCTGCTGCTGTTAAAAGATACAATGGCTGTTTTCGTATTTAATTAAAAAAATTAGTTAAACATTCGAAAATAAGCTAATGTAAAATGAATTAAGTAAACAGTACATTGTCTCCCGGTGTTTTTTAACAGCACTATAAGATAGTTCTTTTAAATAATTCATTTTAAATGTATCGTTTTAAATCTGACGTAATTTACACCAAAGTTTTATTTCTCTTATTAATATTCACGTGAAAATACTTTTGTTGTTAGAAGGAAATATTATTTGCGCTGTCTTCGAATTCACGATAATAGTTGAAAAGATTATCTCAAAATATCAAGTAAATGTCTCGCGCAGATATATTTTTTTAATTTAAATTGTTTTGCCATATTTTTTTTGGCCATTTTAAATATGACGTAATTTCCTCCATTTACAGGTTTTAACGCATAGTAATGATTTTTTTATTTTAACATTTTGTTTCTCTTTTAAAATTCCAGTGTAAATATGGTTCTTATGACGCAATTTTCCTGCTTTTAACATGTAATCATTTAATTCTAATTTAATTTTTTTTCTGTTTACAATAGTCCCGTGTAAATAAATTTTTAATTTGAAGTAAACATTATTGTATGCGCTGTTTATAAAGTTGGCAACAGTTTAAATTAATAACATTTTTTAAATTTGTAAAAAATATCTCTCGAATTACTGAAAATTTGAATTTAAAATAGAAATAAAACCTCAAAAAAAAAAGTCAAATAAAAAATAATAAATGCTATCTGGACACCGGGAACTTATAACCTATAAAATGATCTAAAAATGATTAAATTCTCATGTGTAGTTTTTGCTCCAATAAACTTTTTTAATGGAACGATTTTGTCCAACTTTAGCATTAAATATCTCTGAAAGTAATTCTTCGATTTGAAAACTGTCTGCACCAGCGTATTTATCAAATATTTCTTTATAATGCCACCGATTTCCATATTTTTGTATACGACAGTTTTTTTAATATTAACGAAGAAAGGCATGCTCAAGGCATACTTAGATACTGATTTGCGTTTAATGTATGAAGTCACTCGCCAGAGGACTCTGATACCCTGCCCAAAATTGAAATTTGACTCTGACCGTAACTGAAACAACCTGGGAAGGGTAGAAATGTAAACAAACACCAAAATGACGTCATGTCGCCATGGTTACGTTTACAATTCTGCTGACATTCCAATCAAGCTTAGAAATGACAGTTAATTCGAATACAGCTGTTAAGGGTTATTATAAACTGTCCATATCAATGTAAATGTAAAGTTCTATTTATTTAAGTGACTAATATAATGTGTTTCTCTTTGAAACTGTTAAACCAACACTCATAAAATATATAAATAAAAAAACACATGCTTAGTCTAAAACAAATTTATTTGGTACCTGTTACGTAATGACTAATTTTTTCTTTCATCCATGTATCCGTCACCTGCATAATTATTTAACTGGTTATAATTGCATTGTTTCAATATCTGGCAACAGTTAGTTTTGTTTTGTTCTAAAAAGAAGTTTACCAAATAAAGTAATGTGAAATATATATGGGCTCTTCTGTCATTGAATTTAAGTTAGAAATATATTCGCTTTAACAATAAGAAATGTTATTGAGGGCAGTTTTAATAGCTTATAGATATTTTAATACTTAACTTTTAGGGATTCATTTAGTTAAGAGATTTATTTACATTGGAATCCAACATATGGCGTCCGCTGACAAGACTGGAATCTGTAAGTAGAATTTTATTTGAACTGCTCAAGTGAGAATTATTATTATTGTTGAATAAAAAAAAAAAAAAAAATATTGTTGATGTTGAATACTATGGATGCGTTGAAAGCAGCTAGACGACAACATCGTAGAATTTTCACTAAAGCGTGTAACGAATTTGATGCAAGTGAAAGTAATTTATCGGCTGCTGAAAAAATTCTGAAATTGACAATGATAGAAGAGAAAGCGAAATTTATGACGGATGTAGAATATAAAATTAGAGAAATATTGTATAGCGACCAAGCTGACGAAGAAACAATAGACAAAGATATCGATGAATCTGAGGTTTACATCGATCGTTGGCGTGTATTACAACAGAAATTAAACGAACTTTTGGTTGTAAAAAATGAAGATTTGAAATTTGATATTTCGGTAATTAATAAGAATGTATTGCTTCATTATCCGAAAATACAGTTACCTACTTTTAATGGTGAAATTAAAAATTGGTTGCAATTCTGGGGTCAATTTGAAAAAATTGATCAAGATACTAGCCTAGATTTTCATGACAAATTTGCGTATTTATCACAAGCCATGGAAAAAGGCAGTGTAGCAGAAGAATTGACTAGAAGTTTTCCGCCTGGTGGTAATAGTTATGCCAAAGCTGTAAGTCAACTTAAATCTCGTTTTGGACGGGAAGAACTTTTAATAGAATATTATGTTAGAGAATTGTTAGGCCTTGTACTGCAGAAACAAAATCCAGAAAAACATAAGTCTTTGCAACGATTATATGATTCATTAGAATCGAAACTGCGATCATTAGAAATTCTTGGAGTTATTAGAGACAAGTATGCTGCGATGTTATATCCGCTTGTTGAATCGTCTCTTCCAGATGATATTCTTAGAGCATGGGAAAGGTACAGAACGTCTCACAGAAGGTCGTCAAATAGATGTAATGATGTAGAATCTGAACTAGATAAAAATCATGATACAGATTTAAAGAATGATGTTGTAATTGGCTCTAAAACTGATCTAGATAATTTATTAGAATTTATGCAAGACGAAGTTGAAGCAGAAGAAAGAATTTCTTTGGCAAGTAAAAGTTTTGACAAAACTTTTCGATACAGAGCTGCACGCAATAATCATGAATTCGAAGAATCTCAAATATCTACTGTATCAGATGTATTAAACATTGATATGAGAAAATATACTAGAAATAAGAATAATTTTAAACAAACACTGTGTATTTTTTGTGACAAACGACATGCATCGAAAAAATGTTTCAAGGCAAAGTCAATGTCGTATGATGTTAAGAAAGACATAATGCGAAAGAAGGGAACTTGTTTTCTATGTTTAAAATTAAACCATCTAGCCCGAAATTGTAGAGCAAAAGTAAAATGCGTAGTATTCAGAAAAAACACGAAACTGTAGTATGTCCAAGAGTTCCTGAAAAGCTAATCAAACCTGAAGAAGCCCAGGATGCCTTAAAAGCTCTGAATAATTATTACATCAGGGGATCTTCTTTGAGTGTTGAACCTTCAAAAAGCAAGCTTCATCATGAGCCAGGATCACAAGGACGAGCTAGAGGAGGTTCAAGCAGGGGTCGTGGTGGTTATGGTGGATCCCGTAGTGATGATGGGTATGCTAATGGCTACGGCCGAAGATATGACAGTCCACTTTTTGGAGGTCGAGATTTTTATGACCGTGGCTACAGTTCAATGTCGCCTCGCATGAGACCATACCCTTCCCCTTATCATCGTCCTAGTCCATCTATGGCGCCCATGAGAGATGAATATGCGGATCCCTATTCATCATCTTTGAGAGATCCATATTCACAAAGATCTGGCATGTCTCCTATTTCACGTGATTTGTCTGAAAGAAGCAGCAAAGCAACATTTCTTTGACACAGTTAAGGTTGGTATTATCGCTACAATTCTAAGGTACCGAAAAGATTTAACTTGTAATTTCAAATTGTTGAGTTGTGCTTTCCCCACAACTCAAGGTGGGAGTATGTTACGTAATGACTAACTTTTTCTTTCATCCATGTATCCGTCACCTGCATAATTATTTAACTGGTTATAATTGCATTGTTTCAATATCTAGCAACAGTTAGTTTTGTTTTGTTCTAAAAAGAAGTTTACCAAATAAAGTAATGTGAAATATATATGGGCTCTTCTGTCATTGAATTTAAGTTAGAAATATATTCGCTTTAACAATAAGAAATGTTATTGAGGGCAGTTTTAATAGCTTATAGATATTTTAATACTTAACTTTTAGGGATTCATTTAGTTAAGAGATTTATTTACATTGGAATCCAACAGTACCACTTAGTTATCCCGTCGACCAATTTCGCCAAATTATATAAGTCGCTAAAACACTCGCCAAATTATGCAAATTGACATATTTTTTATTTTAAATAACGAAAGAAGAAATAAATTATTATAGCATTAATAAATATACAAATAAAACGTTGAAATAAAAATCTCTTGATGACATAAACACGTGTAACTTGCTTACAGTCAAGTAAATGTGACATTTGCGATCAAGCATTATTGTCATTTAATCTTATAGTTTGGCGATAGATTTTTGGCCGACGGGATAACTAATTACCATTTATTTACTATTTTCACTGCTGAAACAATAAAACTGATGGAATTTTTTTTAAATATATTAAAATACTCATAAAATTCCTTGTAATAATTAATAAATGTAATTTATTAAGTAACAAATACTCTTACATGATTTAATCAAAATTGCTTGGATAACATAGAATATTGCAACGATATTTAAATCCGTGATCACCATTTCTTTCTCTGATTAAAAATAAGAATATTTAATGTTTAAAGAAGATCGGCTTTTTTTCTTCTTCTTCTTGATTCGGGCGATATTAAAAACAAATATTTTACTGGTAACAGTAAATTAATCAAAAATAGCTGCTTCAAGTCAGTTATGAGAACTGTAGTTTGATAAAAATCAAATTTTAATTTTAAAACGTGTATATGAAACCAAGCTATTTTTACATAAATACGGGAGATTCAAAAAAGAATAACAGAACATGCATTTTTCATGAATGAACCAAACGATCAAGGTAAACAATAAATAATTTAGCTAATCTTAAAAGTATGTGTAACACTAAAATGCTACTATTTGTGTAAAATAGCCTTTTAAATCGAAGGAAATTGAAGAATATAAATATTTAATTTATTACATGAAAGTACGATCACTGATTCTTAAACATCGACGATGAGAAACAAGCTTCTACCTGGCCAGGGTATAAATGTAAACAAAGAGCACGTTGTGAAGTTTTGGTTCAGGGTTTGAAGTTGGATCCGACTTCACTTTTTCGGCGAAATGCGCGGGCCGTTATATATCATAGTAGGCTATGGCCATGCTTAAGCCAAGACTCCCTTATCATAAAACAGACTTGACAATCCGGAGAAAGTCTATGGGTGAAAATGTCCCCGATAATTGCCAACTTATTAGCTGACTTTGTCCCGTAAGTTACGCCACCTGGTGTATACTCCTGGTAATACTCCATAAACAAATGCATAGTAAAAAATTGAAAAAGTTGTGTTATTGGCAAAATTGTATAAAATATTTTTCGAATTCCCGTAAAATAAAGGCGTAAAAAAAATATTTCGCACAATTATTTTCTGGCTTTAAAAAATGAAACATATCAAAAATGAAGATTTAAATATAAGATTTATTGATATTTTTTCAGGTACTTGTTAGTTATCCCGTCGACCAATTTCGCCAAATTATATAAATCGCCAAACTACTCGCCAAGCTCTACAAATTGACAATTTTTTTTATTTTAAATAACGAAAAAACAAATAAATTAGTATAACATTAATAAAAATACAAATAAAACGTCGAAATATTGGTTTTATTGGCCATTATTGGCATTTAATCTTAAAATTAAATAATTTATGGCAAACCATTATTGGAATTTAATCTTACAATTTGGCGACAGTAATTTGGTCGACGGGATAACTAACAAGTACCATTTTTAGTATATAGGACATTGCGGGTTATTTTTTTTTTTAATCTTGGCACAATTTGGGCTTCGGAAAGAGCGATTTGTTGCCGATTGATATAAACAGTCATGAAAGCAGAACTTATGAACTGTCAGCTTGTTTTATAAGAATTTACGGCACAGATGTCATATACGATTGATTGGCGCGATTTTTTTCCGACGCCAATTTTGCGAAAACCTCGTTACCATATCATCTATATCCGGATAACCATATCAAGCAAAATAACAACACTTTGGTGCCCGTTAAGGCACAGATGTCATATTCGCCCCATATTGGCGCAATTTTTTCTGACGCCAATATCATATAGGCAACGGGTACTTAACTTGCGCCAAAGTGTTGTTATTTTGCTTTATGTGGTAACCCGGATTATGTTGTTTATGCTGTTGATGTTTTCGCCAAATTGGCAACCGAAAAAAAATCGCACCAATATGGGGCGAATATGACATCTGTGCCCCAGTTAAGTATCCGGTGCGTATATGACATTGGCGCCAGAGAAAAATCGCGCCAATATGACATCTGTGCCGAATTTACATGTATAAATTTAGTTTCTAGATATTATTATTGTTTTTTTATATACGATTTGTTTATATTTGTATATATAATAGATAAATGACTTTTTTATATATTAAATAAATAGTAAAAATATTGAAAAATATTGCTTCTTTACGTGAAACAGTGAATATGCTTCCAGAAATTACGTTGCCAAATTTTCTTCTCTCGCCAAGGCCCCTATACTTGAAAAATACCGATTTATTATGATATAATGTAGTATTAGCTAATGTTCTGTAATCTGTTCCACAGTCAAAGTTGACTGCAAAAACGCGATGCTGGAATAATGTGGTATCAAGTATTCGGTTTAAAAATAAAATTAATTTTGCGCCAAACTACACTTACGCCAATTGGCTCTAGGTCTGATTAAGGAAGAATACTCAAATTAAGATTTACAAACACCAAAATCGTAGCATGACAAGAATACGGTATTTGCGGAAAGTTGAGGGACATGTATAAATTTAAGTGATTATTAAACTTTATTTTTCCAATTTTTTAAGTGTTTATGACTTCAGTCTGTTTTTTTGTGTATCTATGCGTGTTTTAACTTTCCTATAATACTTTGACACATTTTAGTAAAACTTACATAACATATGTGAGTTAAAACAAGGAAATTAATTACGCACCAAACTATGCCCGCCAAGATATGCCAATTGGCTGTGGAGCCAATTATGAAACTTTCCATAGATTAATACATACAAACTTTATATGAAAAAACAGAGAAGCTTTCATCTAAAGTATGTTAAACTGAAACGATCCCCCATACCTTCAAAAATAAAACAAATGATAGGCCAATAAATAAATAAATGAGACTGTGCATTGAAACAAATTGAAGGAGCGATGTTAAATTAATACTGTAAGGTGAAATTAATTGTGAAAAGAAAATAAATAGCAGAAATAAAATAAATCACATATTTGAAAATATAAAAGAGAAAATGAAATATTTTACATTTTCCGGATCTAGATGCTATCGATTTATTTCAATAACTAATATCACTGAGAAATTCATGGTAAAATAATTTTCTTTCCTGATTATTATTATTATTATTATTATTATCATCATTTATTTACATAACGGAATACAGCAGTAAACATTTTTAGTTTAACAGTAAAATAAGTTCATTTTTAAATAAAATATCTAGAGCATATGAAAATTTTAAGACTATCATTTGCAAACTACAAAGCACATCGTAAAGAAAATGGTAAAAGAAAAATGGAAAACAAATTAAAAAATATTTATGTTTCTCGCGTTAGATGGCGCTAGTCACGGGAAACCATGTGGTTACTAACCACGTGTACAGCGGACAATGGAAACTTAGCGATTGCGAGGCCTGTTATTTCGATAAGGAGGCCTTGGCTTAAGCATTTAAATTGGATGAGTTCTACCCGGAATATCTACGCAGATGTTCATTGGTCCATTTCCAAATCAAAACTGTTTTTATATATAGAATGATATAGTTTTAAAAATAAACATTATGCAAGTATCGTAGTCAATTCTAAAATTGCATTAATTTCCAAATTCACTTTAACTTCGCTTACTCTATCATAGGAAATATTTATATTTGATATATTTCAAGGGCACTCATTCTAGATTAAAGGGAAAAAATTCACAGTTAGAAACAAATCATTTTTTAAAAATACATTAAAATATTTACTGTTAATCTCATGCAAATAATCAATAGTTAATGCGGCATCTTTCCAAAAATGGAGAATGACTATTTCGAAACGATTCCAAACTGGTTAGCATGAAAAAAATATTTTAACTTAAAAGTGCCCTATTAAAATTCAAATAAATCAGCAACAAGCATAACTAGTATGTTGTGGCCATCACAAAACTTTCTTCTATATAAATCACGCCAATTAAATCCTTTACATAGTACAAGAAATAACAACGATTTAGCACCAATTCATATAAAGTATATCTGAATTTGAAGTTGGATGAAAATTCGTGCATTAGTTCTTGAGATAGAGCTATAGCGGAAATTCTGAAAAAATGTAGCATAGCAGCGCCACCTGTTGGGCGATTTACACCAAAAGTAAACAGCACTAAACGATATCAAGTTACACGTGAATCTGAAGTTTGTTGAAAATCCAAGCATTAGTTCTTGAGATAAAGCTATTGCAGAAATCGCAAAAATACAGCCTAGCAGCGCCACCTGTTGAGCGATTTATACCAAAAATTAAACAGCACTAACTTATACATCAATTCATGTCAAGGACTAACTAAATCTGAAGTTTGATGAAAATCCGTGCAATAGTTCTTGAGATACAGCTCTTGTGGAAATCGTGAAAAATGCAGCACAGCAGCGCCACCTGTTGGACGATTTACACCAAAAATTAAACAGCACTAATTTATATCGGGGACTAACTGAATCTGAAGTTTGATGAAAATTCGTGCATTTTTTCTTGAGTTAGAGCTCTTGCGATAATCATGAACAATGCAGCATACCAGCGCCACCTGTCGGGCGATTTTTACAAAAAAGTAATCAGCACCAAACTATATCTTGGACTAACTGAATCTGAAGTTTTATGAAAATCCGTGCAGTAGTTCTTGAGATATAGCTATTGCAGAAATCGTGAAAAATGCCGCATAGCAGCGCCACCTGTTGGACGATTTTCACCGAAAACTAATCAAGTCCAGTTTATATCAAGGTCTAACTAAATATGAAATTTTGTGAAATTCCGTGCATTAGTTCTTGAGATAGAGCGCCCACAAATTTTTTGTCACATACAGACTCACAGACAGAGTGACAGAGTGACAGAGTGACAGAGTGACGGAGAGCTGCGCACTTTCCTTTTTTATTATTCCTTTTTAGCTCACAGGCTATCAAAGTCTGAGAGCTAATGTGCCCGTCAGTTTTGTATATATGTACGTATGTATGTACATAACGCGATAACTCTGGATAGAAATACCCGATTTGCTTGATTTTTTTTTCTGGGTTCATTCTGATAAGGCGCTTCCCTGATTAGTTTTCAGAGTTCATTGGTTAAATCCCCCCTTGAATTTAAATAAATGATTTTTTCATGCAAAATTTTTCGATTTGATCCAAATTTGGTATACCGGTTTATTATGATAATAATCTCCCTTGATATGATTTGGAGGTTCATTAGTTAAATATAAAATGGGGATAAGTGTGGCAACCCCCTCCCCACTTAATTTAGATAAATGAGTTTCCCATGCAGAGTTATTTAATCCGCTCCAAATTTGGTATATTGGTTTATTACGTTAAGCAGCTACCTTGATTAAATTTGGAGGTTTATTTTCGTTAAGTATAAAGGGGGGCGGAGTCTAGCTGTGAGCTTATTGCGATAAGGTTAACTGGGCAATTTAATTTTTATTATTATTTTTCGAAATCATTTTGCTTTAAGGGTGTCCGGGGATAACAATTCTCCAAAAAATGGAAATTTTTTTATTACTCAAGGGTGCATTACATGCATTATGGTACGCATTTATCACAAAAAAATATATTTTTTTTTTTTTTTGAGAAAAAGAGGAATTTTACGTGTTAAATTACGTGAATTACGTGTTAAGGAGCTGCCTTGATTAAATTTGGAGTCCCCGACTTTAACTTCATTTGTCTCAGAATGAGTTTTTTCGCGATTTGTCAGCTTTAAAAGGATATATCTAAAGTTCCTTGCAAGATATATGAATTAAATTTTCCAAGGAGCTGTATTTCCAAATAATTGTCTTTAGGATTTTTAATTTTGCGTAATAATTGTGAAAATACGCAAATTAATGCAAAACTCACTCATAAAACACCTTAATTTTCTTACTTAATTAAAAAAAAATTCATAATCAATATTTTAAGAAATCTTGAAGCAAATTAAAATGACACATTTTATGTTTACAAAAGTGTAAAAATTTTGTAAATCGAGTGAGTACTTCCGGAGATATATAAAAAAATTAAGTATGCTTAAAATAAAAAATATATACATATTAATAATTTTTCAGTTTTTTTTTTCTTTTTTTTTTCTTTTTTTTTACATTTAATATTCTTGTTATATTAAAATATATTTCAGAAAAGAAATTCCGTAACAGAATCTCTATAAATCGAAAAGAAAATATGAATTTGGGCCCCGAACTCCTTTAAGTCTGTACCATGTGTCTAAAAAAATGACGTGTTTATTTGAAAATTTATAATATATTTTTCTACTTTTCTTAAATTAAATTTATATTATTTTAATAACAGTCTGTTTCTCAAAATTTCCTGTTTGCCGAAGTACATTGCAGCACAACATGCATTTCTATCGCTTTCCATATATGTATATATATATATATATATATATATATATATATATATATATATATATATTAGGGTGGTCCTTAAAAAATTAACTTTTAAATTTTTTATGGGGCACACCCTTATTTTGTTCTATGTATAAAATAATGACTTCCACAAAAATTTCAAAATTTTAAAACAAGTCTTAGGGGACGCTACCAAGGTTTGAATCTTTAAAAAAAATTTAAATGACATATTTTGTAATCTAATTGTAAATTATTAATACAAATTGATAGTCTCTGACAAATTGAGTCATGGCATGATATTAGGCTGTAAAGACTGTCATTTGTTTCAAATTTCAACGTATTTACACAGCTATTGCCCAAACACAGACAAAACCTTTCATGTCTACACTCTATTTCCCTCAACTTGGCAGCATTGTGAAAGATAGAGACAGTAACATTCCGCTTTCAAAAATAGTTCTCTGTTATTTTTTAATCTTAAATAGCTAAAATACGTAGAAATTTATGAGATAACGTTTATAGATTATACAATTTGATTTTTTGATATTCGTAAAATGTCGTACTAAATGGCCATATCTCTATCCAAAGCCGAGCAAGCAAAGCCCAAAACTTTAAAAAAAAATTTCGACAAGAGTTCATTTGACTATATACTGGGATGGCAAAATTTTAGAAGACATTTCAGGATCTGAATCTGTAGTTAGATTATCCATTATTGTTTCATGTAAAGGTATTGACCGGTTACTTTATGGCAAAAAATTACAATCAGAAACAGGTGAGGCAATAGCTTCTGCTGTTAACGAAATATTGGAATCGTGGGGAGTACAGAGCAAGTAAAATGTATGAGTTTTGATATAACCTTTGTTAATACCAGAATATCAGGAGAAGCTTGTGCTCTTTTGAAACATAATATGAATAAAGAAATGCTTTTGCTTGCCATCATCACATCCTTAAAATTATGCTTCAGGAAGTTGATGTTACGTCACACGGAGTTTCAAGCGGACCAAACATTCTGTTATTCAAACAATTTAAAATTTCGTGGATGTCTATCGATCATGGCATATTTCAGACCATAACTAACAATTGAATCAATGAAAAAAAAATAACAGATAATGTATTAAGAATCATAGAATTTGCTCAAATTCATCTTAATGATTTTCAAACAATGGACGATCACAAGGAACTGATAGATCTATTATTTTCCTAGGAGGAGTACCCAAAAGAGGTGTTCACTTTAGAGCCCCGGGTGAATTGCATCGAGCTCCATGGATGATGAAGTCCATATATGTTACTCGTTCAAGATTTATTTATTTAGAGATCAGTTTAAACTCTCTGAGCAGAAAGATTCTGGAGTTCGTCAAGTTTGCTTAATTGTGGTGGAAATCTACAGTCACAGCTGGTAATCAGGCCCAATGATTTACTTATCCTGAAAAACTTGAAAATACGAAAATGTAAATAAAACCATTTGTTTGTGTGCTATGAAGAAGTTCCTAGGACATTTCTGTACTTGACATCAGAACTAGTTGCTTTTGCAATATTCTATGATAATGTCTTTTTTGAAAGTTAAACAAAAATGGTGCATGCTTTGAAAAATGAAGAAAATTGGGATCCCTTGAAATGTACATGGACTGATCCTGAAGTCATTCTCCAAAAAGACTTGCAAGGTTAAGCAACACTCTGAGTTTTTTTTTTTTTTTTTTTTTTTTTTTTTTTTTTTTTTTTTTTTTTTTAATTTATGGATTTACCTTCAGACTTTTTTGAAACACATGTGACTATTTGGAATGAAAACGAATCCTACAAGACATGTAAAGCACTGGCGACTTCAGTCAAAGTTGTTAATGATGTAGCCGAAAGTGGGGTAGCAATCATGGAGAAAACAATAAACTCCATACAAAAGATAAAGAACAAAAACAGTATTTCAAGGATGTGATAATGGTAAGCCAAAGCATTTATTTGTTCATGTTCAGCTTCAGAAGGGCACAAGCCTCTGTTGATAATCCGGTATTAACAAAGGCTATATCAAAACTCATACATTTTACTTGCTCTGTTGTCGCCACGATTCCAATATTTCGTTAACAGCAGAAGCTATTGTCTCAAATGTTTCTGATTGGAGTTTTTGGACATCATGTAACTGGTTAATACCTTTACATGAAACAATAATGCGTAATCTAACTATAGTTTCAGATCCTGAAATGTCTTCTAAAATTTTGCCATTCCAATGTTACTGTCTTTACCTTTCACATTGCTGCCAAGTTGAGGTGAAATAGAGTGCAGACATGAAATACGCCTGTCTGTGTTTGGACAGTAGCTGTGTAAATATGTTGAAACTTGAAAGAAATGACAGTCTTTACTGCCTAATATCATACCATGACTCGATTTGGCAATGAGTATGAATTTGTATTAATAATTTATAATTTGATTACAAAATATGTCAATTTTTAATTTTTTTGAAAGATTCAAACCTTGGTTGTGACCCTTAAAACATTTGGGGGAAGTAATAAAGACTATTGACCCACATATTTACAGATTAATAAATATTCATAAATATATTTAGGAAAAATATACAGGGGCTAATTAAGTTACTTGAAAAAAAATAATATTTTCTTTGTATATCGTGTGGGGTATCGTGTGAAAGCTTTCGTAATGCTGAAATAAAAAATATATTTCATTTAATTTTAGGTATTATATTTTCAAAGTTATGGTGGAAAATGTAGTGCAAAAATATGTTCCCCCCTATCTAATTCCGAATCTATTGAAACTAAAATTATGAAAAAATTAGAGGTAAATTATTACAGAAAAAATTATTAGATTATTATTAGATAAAAAAAGTACAGGAAAATTATACCGATTACCCTAGGTCACATAGTTTTTTGAGAAAATCGCGTTTTTCCGTTACACTCAAATTTCGATTTACGAGCTTCAGCAAAAGTGTTCAGCAGAGCTGGAGGTACCTATCGTAGCAGAAGTATAAAAGCATTGTTTATCATGAATTTTGGAAAAGATCGTCGGTAATTAGCCGAGATATTAACCCTTAAAAACACAGATGGTTTGGACATACATAATGACAGGGACTGCGTACTCTATGCTCCATCGGCTTTTAAAGCCTAGATAACAAATTTTAAGGATATATTTATGTAATGCAATACCCAGTAACAGTATAAAAGCAATAAAAGTCAAATTGTTAAAAAACAGACTAATTTAATGAGAATGAATCACATAAATGCTATGGGATTTGCGGCTAGTTTCCATTGAGTGGCTTTTTCAATACACCTACTATGTCTTTAAAGGTTAACTAAAAACCTATATGGAATAACAAATATAATTGAATAGCTATATTTGCTATTATTTAGGCTCCATATATATTTGAACTTTCATGGTATATCCATTTATACTTTTCTAGTATACAGGGTGCAAAGGAAAGTCCCTTTAACCTGAAAATACTTGTGAACGAGAGAGCTACAGCTATGCAAGTAAGTTAACGGTATAGTAAAGCGACTACGCCCGATTTAATGAAAACGACAACAGCGCCCCTAGTGGTGAAATTTGGAAGCTAGTCACTGCAAATAGAAAACAAAAAGAGATAGAGCAAAATTTCAAGTTAGAAACTTTTAGAGCATCAATTAAATAATAGAATACGATATTTGGTTTACATGGATAAGATAAATCTTCGTCTGTTTACCCAAAAATGTCCGAAATCGATGCACTTCATTTTGTGTAAACAAATGAATGGAATAGTTAGAAGTATGAAGAAATACGCACAATTTATGCTATAAATACGTACTTATTTCAATACATTTTGATAACATCACACACACAAAACTGTCTCACAGTGATAAAAAGTTAATATTCAGTATGTTCGAAAAGTTCGCCATTGCTCACGATACACGTTTGTATTCGTGAATGTAATTCTGCATGCACATATCTCAGCATGGAACGTCTGTTGCAAGCCTCTTCAATACGGCGACATAGATTTAACCCTTTCAAGGGCGGTGGCTAGACGGTCTAGCCATCTAATTTGAATTCCAAAACTGACAAATAGCACCAAGAATGTTTTAATAAAATTTTGCTTTTGTAATGAAAGTGCAAATTAGCGGGTTTTTGTTTTATGAAAAATTCGTTTGAATATTCTGGTGTCAGTCAATTATTTCATCATATTGCGAACAGAATTCTTCTGGCCCTGAAAGGGTTATTCTAAAATTTTAAATGATTTGGAAATTAAATCTTTACAGACATTACAGCACAGTACAAAGTGCTCATCGATTTCGGACATATTTGAGTATGCAGGCGACGATTTATCTTATCCGTGTGCACCAAATGTCGTTTCGTTATAATTAATTGATGCTCTAAAACTTTCTAATTGGAAAATTTGCTCTACCTGTTTTCGTTTTCGATTAGCAATGGCTATCTTCCAAATTTCGCCACTAGGGGTGCTGCTGTCGTTTGCATTAGGACGGGTGTAGTCTCTTTGCTGTACCTCGTTTGTATAGCTGTAGATATCTCCGTTCGCAAGTATTTTCAGGTTAAAGGGACTTTCCTTTGCGCCCTGTATACTATACACCTATACCCCACCCTACGCTGTATAGTTTTTACAAAGTCTTAGTATTCTTTTAGCAAAGGTATTTTTTTAATAATACACTTACTAATTCATATATTATTGTACGGATCCCTCTGTGCGCGAGTAATACTCGTACTTGACAGTTTATTTTTAAACAGAAACTGTTTAATTTAAGGCGGATTAGTCTGTCAGTTTCAGTATAGCGTCATCACTACAAGTACCTGGGCTTGGACTTGGACTTGATAATTGTCAGAGCCCATAGTTAATTAGTCAGTATAAAAACTAATAATTAAGTCAGTGCAGACAAATGATTAAATTTGCTCTTATATTTGAAAGAGAAGTGGATTGAGTGTTAGGTTTAATATCGAACTGAATTGCTGGAAATTTCGCAGAATAGCCAATAGAGAAGTTGTATAGGGAATAGAACTGGTAACGTGAAATAATTCTTGTAGAAATTGAGAGAAAAAAAAGTTTTTACATAGTATTGCCATGATAGAGGAATCTCATGATAGAGGAGTAGCAACGTTACAATCAATAATATGTTTAGGCTTTTTACAGATTTGGAACGCTTCAAGAAAGTAAATTCAAGTAAATAAGTGTGTTTAGGCATAAAGTTAACTGATTTAAAATCAAAAGTGTGGCAGCAAAAATTTTGCAATGGCAGATTTTTTATTATTTTTTTTAAATATAGAGTAGACCGGGATACGTTTACGTATGGGGCACGTTTATGTAGTGCACTTCTTCCGAAACGAGTTATAACTGGCGCGCCACCAGTCATGACAGATTGATGCTTCTCCCTAGTGGATATTCTCACGAGTTTTGGAGCGTCGGTCGAGCTTCGACCTAGCATGAGGAAAGTATAATCTGTTTTCTGTCAAGGTGAGTAAATTTTGCGTTGAACTTATTGAAGCTTATTGTGAACTAAAAATACTTAGTTAAAGATAAACAAATATATGAACATTAGCAGAATTTTATCCGTTTTTGAGAACTGTATTTGTATGAACAGAAATGTTATTAATTTTCGTTGCACGTCAAAAATAAATCCAAACATGGCGACGAAGCACGTTTAGGCATTGACATCGGCGCACATTTACGCACGTTCAAAAAGAAGAAATTAAGTAAAAAATTACTAGTTTCTATGGAAGCAGAACAAGAAGACAGCAAAGTAAAAAGTAAGAAACCAAAAACTGCAAAAGAGAAAAAGTTTGTACACTCTGGTATAAAGAAAATAGTGAATGAATCTGCTGACGAAGAGGAAAACTGTCTATGTATTTATTGTTTGAAATCATAGAACCAATCCAAAAAATGTCAAGACTGGGTTCAATGTCTTAAACGCAAAAGCTGGTCCCATGACAAGTGCGCAAAAGGAATTCTTTATTTTTTGTTTGTAAAAACTGTAACAGTGATGATAAAGATGACTAAATAGTTTCTGTTTTTAATTAGCAATAAGCCCTATGTTTTCATTTTAACCTATAAATTGTTCTTTAATTAATTCTCTTTATTTTCTTTAAACAGTGTTTTTAGTTATAAATAAAAAATATCAAGTTGATTAAATATTTAATTCACTTACTCCTTGGTATCACATATAATATGCGTAAACGTGCCCCACTTGATGCCCTGTAAGTTTATGCAAAAGACTTGGACATAAAAAATGATTTTTTTTACGGTTAAAAGCACAAACAATGCAACAACTGAATACACATATTTGGACGTTATTGACTGCTTTATAAAACCACAATGTCTAAAATTTCCTAAGTTAAAGCATAAAAATTAGAAAAATTATTGAAAAAAAATCGCTTAAATGTGTCCCGGTCTACACTATTACTTTTTTTTCTTAAATGCGAAAAATTAAAATACGTTTAGTTTCTCAAATTTAGGAAAGACCCCACTGACAAAATGTCATTAGACAATTAAATGGAATTTTTCACTTTTGAAAGATTAAATTTATTTGCAGGCCTGATTTTTTTTAAATCCTATTCATTAAGCATTTTGCAACGCCATACATAAGTTGCAACAACGGTAGACGCAGCTACATATACTATAACTAGCTTGCCAGATAGCTTGCAAATGGTCCAAATTAATTTTAATTTTATTAATATATTATAATATATCTTGAATTTATATGATTTATTTTTTTTCCAAAACATGTGCATAGGTTATATGAGCATTAATACTTATAATTTTGAATGTCTAATTAGTCTTGCAGTTTAGGGACTTGATGTGCATGAAGAAAACTTTACATATTTAAACATAAAGATAATATGGGAAATTATATAGTATTTAGCCTTTAAAATATTACTGACAACGAAACCATGAGAAAACAATTTTTTTAAGTAATTAGGTCTTCTCAAACATAAACTTTTCGAAAATAAATTCTAACTTTTCGAAATTTACTTTACTCCAGGGCTTTTAAGGAGATATTAAGGAGAGGCTTATACGCAAATTTTTAAGAGCTCACTAATTATACTTTTCTAAAATAAACATAGAATTACGTAACTCATTTTAAGTTGTTTTTTGTTTTTGTTTATTTATTTATGATTAACTTACTTACCATAGATGTTCCGGGGTAATAATATATCATTATATTTGCAAGAAAAGTTAAACATTCAGGTGTAATTAGAACCAGGTTTTAAATTTTGAAAAATGTTAAAGTTTTTAAAATATGTCATCAAAAACTATTTAAAAAAGGAAATATTAATTATTCGATATATGAAATTTAAATCAATAAACGAAATAAATGTTTTATAAGAAGGTAATTTATTTTAGTTATAAAGATGTAATGAATATTTGATATTTGAATGTAAAATGTTCTGTGGGGGAAAATATTATTAGAATTGTAATGAAAATTTACAAACTTTATGTGAACATGTTCGAATAAATTTCACATTGAATATTTATTTATTTTACATGGATTCTTTAGCAGTATAATGAGCATTAATGTAAAATTTTAATGTAGCGAAAAATTTAGGGGTTAATTATTTATGTGAATAAATGTTAAATTTTCAAAAATATGAACTAATCTAAATGCATATGTAGAAAAAAATGTATTTGAATATCAAATAATTGCAAAATGATTCAAATTTAGAAGTACACTTTTTATTCACGTACTTTGAAATCGTATTTCACCTCAGGAGTATCACGGATGCGTATCAGAATTTTCGTGGATTATCTTATTAAACATTAGTTTACAATAATAAATTTTCTTGTAGGACGTTTTAGAGCAATCTAAGAAATGTCTATCTATAATATGAATATAAAATCTCAATAAATAAATTTTAATAAATATAGGAATTCCAGTTAGAAAATGACATAAAAATGCATTATTATCAGAGGTATCACTATAAAAAAACTAGTTGGATGCGCTAATCCCAAAACTTTCTTCTATCTTATACATAATATTTCAAAAACTAGTATTAAACTAGTAGTAAACAATATTTTTAGTTCAATACTATACCAACTTTGATTTTCATCTTAAATTTGTGCTTCAGTCAATTAAACGGACTAAAAACGAATTAATAAATATCATGATATTTGTTTTTTGCGAATAGATGGCTTAGCAAAAAGCGAGTTCCCGCCTCTGCACGAGCCGCCGATGAACAACAGAACTACGAAAAATCAACAAAAAACACACAAAAATCGCTATCACAAAGCCCCTTTACCGCGCAATATTTCCAAATTCAAGGAAGACCTGTTGGCCAAAGCCAAAAACATGCACGAAAAAATTTGGTTCAATTGCATGCATAATTTTATACATTTTTCGATGGTACAATAAAGAAAATGGCACAAACATGGCTATTACAACGTCCCCCCTTCAGCAGATTTTTTTTCAAATTCAGGGAGAACTTGTTTGCCATAGCCAGAAACGTACACAAAAAATTTGGTTCAATTCTATGCATAACTTCATACAATTTTGGCTGGTACAATAATGAAAATGGTACAGAGATCACAATTGCAGCGCCCCTTTCCGGCGGAATTTTTCAAATTCATGGAGGACTTTCGTGTTATGACCAAAAACAAACACAAAATATTTGGCTCAATTCTATGTATAACTTCATACACTTTTCGATGGTACAGTATTCAAAATCGCATAAAAATCGCTATAACAGCGCCACCCTAGCGACGATTTTTTTTCCAAATTCAGGGAGGACCTGCTTACCATAGTCAAAAACTTAAAATAAAAATTTGGTTCAATTCTATGCATAACTTCATACACTTTTGGATGGTACAATATTCAAAATCGCACAAAAAGCACTATTACAGAGCCCCCTACCGGCGAATTTTTTTCCAAATTCAGGGAGGACCTACTTGCGATATCCAAAAACTTAAAATAAAAATTTGGATCAATTCTATGCATAACTTCATACACTTTTGGATGGTACAATATTGATAATTGCACAAAAATCGCTGTTACAGTGTCCCCTACCGGCGAATTTTTTTCCAAATTCTGGGAGGACCTGCTTACCATATCCAAGAACTTAAAATAAAAATTTGGATCAACTCTATGCATAACTTCATACACCTTTTGATGGTAAAATATTGAAAATCGCAGAAAAATCGCTGTTACAGCGCCCCCTACCGGCGATTTTTTTCCAAATTCAGGGAGGACCTACCTGCCATATCCAAAAACTTAAAATAAAAATTTGGTTCAATTCTATGCATAACTTCATACACTTTTTTGTGGTACAATATTCAAAATCGCACAAAAATCGCTATAACAGCGCCCCCTACCGGCGATATTTTTTTAATTCAGGGAGGATCTGCTTGCCATAGCCAAAAACTTAAAATAAAAATTTGGTTCAATTCTATGCATAACTTCATACACTTTTTAATGGTACAATGGCGACAGACAGACGGACACACGGACACACGGACAGACAGACATTTTCTATAAACATGTTTTTTGGGATCTCTGGCACCTAAAACGTGTAAATCCGTCGAAAACCGGAAGTCGAAAAAAATTTCGATTACAATTATTTCTTCTATTGAAGATAGAAGAAAGTAATAACATGGCCTTTTCTAAAAATACCTTTTAAATCTACTGCCCATATTTATGATTTGAACATTTATAATTCTTCTTATCATTTAAAATTAAAAAATTACAATTATTGATTTTAATGTAAAAGTTTATTTCTTCTTTGAAATATATTATAACTATTCAAAAATGTCTTACGATAAAACTCATTTTTATTTATTTATTAAAGAAAATAAATAACAAGATATCTTTACGATATTTTTCAGCGACACTAGTGAGCAATCTGAGCTAAAACAAATTCATTTGTTCTGTATTTACTTTATAAAAATGTATTTTAGACTGAAATCAAATATGATTATAAAACAAAAAAAAATTTTTGAAAGTAAATTATCAGCTTTTTAGAAAGTTCAAATAGCTTTATCATTTTCATAACTGAATAGTATATATTTTTTAAAAATATCACCATTGTTGGTACAAAGTAATGAAAACAGTCTTCAGTTATTCAAATGTCGAATTTTAGAAATAAATTTATATTTCTGAAATATAAACTGCATATTAATTATTAATGAATTAATTATTCTAAAAGTTACATATGTAATACGAGACAAATATCGTGTTGTAAATTGTTCTTACCGAAATAGTTTATTATTATAAAATGTACTTAAATGTGAATAGTTATAAATTATGAATAATGCATCAACGATGAGATATATCATGTGTTATTTTTATACTACAATATAACTTAATCTAGTATGTTGTGGTCATCACAAAACTTTCTTCTATAGAAATCACATCAATTAAATCATTTAAATAGTACACGAAATTACATCCATTTAGCACCCATTCATATCAAAGTATATCGGAATTTGAAGTTTGATGAAAATTCGTGCATTAGTGCTTGAGATAGAGCTTCAGCGGAAATTCTGAAAAATATAGCATAGCAGTGCTACCTGTTGAGCGATTTACACCAAAACATAAGCAACACAAATTGATATAAGATATACCTGAATCTGCAATCGTTGAAAATCCAAGCATTAGTTCTTGAGATAGAGCTATTGCGGAAATCGGAAAAAAGAACAGCAGCGCCACCTGTTGAGAGATTTACATCAAAATGTATAAAATTTCAATTCATGTCAAGGACTAACTGATTCTGAAGTTTGATGAAAATTCGTGCATTAATTCTTCAGATACAGGTATAGTCGATATTCTGAGAAATGCAGCATAGCAGCACAACCTGTTGAGAGATTTGCACCAAAATCTATAAAATGTCAACTCATGTCAAGGACTAACTGATTCTCAAGTTAGATGAAAATTCATGCATTAGTTCTTGAGATACAGCCATAGTGGAAATTCTGAGCAATTTCATAGCAGCGCCGCCTGTTGAGCGATTTGCACCAAAACAGAAACAGCCCTAAGTCATATCAAGGTATATCTGAATCTGAAGTTTGTTGAAAATCCAAGCATTAGTTCTTGAGATAGAGCTATTGCGGAAATCGTAAGTAATGCAGTATAGCAGCGCCACCTGTTGAGCGATTTACACCAAAATGTATAAAACTTCAATTGATGTCAAGAAAAAAGTGAATCTGAAGTTTCATGAAAATCAGTGCACTAGTTCTGGAGATTGAGCTAATGCGGAAATCATAAAAATTGCTGCATAGCAGTGCCACCTGTTGAGCGATTTACACCAAAAAATAATCAGGTCCAGTTTATATCAAGGTCTAACTGAATCTGAAATTTTGTGAAATTCCGTGCAATAGTTGTTGAGATAGAGCGCCCACAAAATTTTTGTCACATACAGATTCATAGAGTGGCAGAGGGACGGGGTGACAGTGTGACAGAGCGACAGACAGACTCACAGACAGACATTTTCTAAAAAACATCAAATCGTGTTCAGGACATTCTAAAACGTATAAATCCGTCGAAAACCGGAAGTTGAAAATTTTCACGAATCCAATACTTTCTTCGTGTAACGATAGAAGAAAGTAAAAACGCATTCTTATGAAAGCTGAATTCGTTTTTACAAATAGAGTAAATTTAGAAATGGCACGTCTCGCTCAGATAATAGGTTTATTTTGACAAACATCACACATTAATTAAGTATTGCTATCGCAAATAAAGTTACCATTGTCCAAAGCGATAATTTACCATTCCTTATTTCATTGAATATCAAACATGCTGTTCTAATATTTTCAATTGATCATTTGAATTACATTATACTCATTATTCATAATAGCACATTAAAAAAAAAAAAAAAAAAAAAAAAAAAAAAAAAAAAAAAAAACATTCAACACTTTCCGAAAGGCATATTTCTAAGTTGCTTAACAGTTTTGAAATTTATGAAGATTTATAAACACTGAAAATGATTTGTAATGTTATTAATCTACAGTTGAGTGTGCACTTGCATTGCATTGTGAAATTTTGTGTCCCGAATACTCAAGGTATGCGTACCACACAAACTACAAAATTTAGTTCAGTGACACAATATCATTTAAAAGGTACTTTAAGAAAGATGTTGAATATTGTGGAAATTCGTATAATTTACCTTATCAGGGGAAAAACACAATAGTATAAAGATTGAGAAAAAATATTGACCATCAATACTAATGTATTCTAATTATTTTGCATGACTTTTTAAAACGACTTTGAATGGCTACACTAATCGTTTCTTTACGAAATATTGAGTTATGTATCAGGTGTTATGTACAGGCTTGTCGCATGGTCCATTTCAGTACCATATGAGGTAAAATAAAATTGTATATGCTTATCTGTATATCATCATTTTGTTATAGATATTTGGATGTGTGTCTTGAAAATTTTTAGTACTATTTCTACTTACAGATTTCGCCAACATGATGTGTTGCGATTCGTATCAATGGGTAATGCAAAATTTTTAGCAGACAGGAATATCTTATTCTTTACTCTAGCTAACTCGATTTATTGGGTATTCGGCTATCAATATTTAGATATCAAATTATTTATCTGCTATACTGAGAATATAAAAAAAAGTCACAATAGAATGTTATGCAGTATTACTCGGTAGTTTCAACTAAGAAATGAAAACGTAATCGCGAAACATAGAAGTAAAAATGTTTCATAAAGAAAAGGTATTGGCGCACTCGTTCATGAACGCGATGGAAAAATGGAAGGAATTCAACTACCAATTCTTCCACAACTATTCATATTCTCCAGATCTGTCCCTGGCGACTATCATTTATTACACTTCTCGAAGAGGTTGCTCTACAGGGCGTATCAGTATTGATAGTTCGAAAATAGTGGGAAGGTGGAATATAAGCAAAGGGGACAATTTTCAACAAGGAATAATTTGCTCAAACGAACGCATGAAGTCGTAGAAGGCGATGTTTATCTACAATATCTGCTCACTCGCAGAACTATGTGACATGTCCATCCTGTCGCGACGTGACTTTTCATATGTAACATGAGTCATTTATATGTTATTTGGATATGTAGATATGCATATAATTTACAGTGAAATATAAGACAGTGGTCGGAGAGCTGAACAATTGCACGCAGAAAGATGCAATATAGTTCCATCGATTAGAATGTTCCATGTTAATCGGTTGTTTCCTCTATCATCACAAGTACTGGTAATCGATCCAGTTTCGCAAAGTTGCTGATGAACAAAATTTGATTGTGAGGTTTTTGCCAGTTGGAGTAGCGTTCTGAATATATTTGCGCAACTCTACGACTGCTGTAACGCATCGCACCGTATTTTAGATACATATCTGCAAATTCATTTTTACGCATAATTATTCATGTTGCTTCTGCATAGTCACCGTGTCGAATGAATAATTGTCTTGTCTTATGAGATATTGTGGATATACTGCGCACTCTTAAACATCATGCGTTCGTTTGCGCCATACATTCTATGTGAGATTGTCTTCTTATGCCATTTTCTAACTCCACACCAAATTTTAACGATCATTTCGGATACACCCCCGTCAACCGTTTCATGTAGAAAAGGATTTTGTAAGCAATATGACATTATCAAGATGACGGGATTTGCCAGTCGTGTCGATGAAAAAACTAGGAAGACAATGAGGGCAGTCGCTCGAGAGTTGCAGGCCGATTAGTCCACCATCCGATGTGTGTTTAATGAGGACTTTCGTTACAGATCTTAAGTGACGAGTAAAGGATAGTTCTTTTTGAAGAGCACTGCGGCCTTCTTATCCATCTGAAACATCAAGAGGAGCCAGGAATTCTGGTGATTCCCTCCGATGAGTTAAACTTTGTAAATGTCCAGAAAGTAAACCGCAGAAACATCATTAGCAGTGTAAAATTCCCGAAGAGGTTCCAGTTGCATTCACAGAGAAGTCCCAGCCTTACTAATGATTTTGTGGGTCATGAGCAAGACGACCTGATGCCTCTAAGTTTCTTTCACCAAGGTTCCAGAGTCAACGCAGTTGCTTATACAGATGTGTGAAACGTGTAGATTACTTCTAAAGCACGTGGGGAGCCGTACGTTTTTCAACAAATCTGTGCATAATCCCTTACTGCACATATAATTCAATAATATATGGCTGAAAACTTTCATAGCCATGTCATCCTTACCATGTTGCCCCCAGCATCCCAGATATTAACCCGATGGACTATTACATACGGAGAGTAGTTGATAGGAACTACAATAGTCATTCACAGGCTTTCAGGGTAGTCATTGTATACGCAATGTCAAACGTTTTCAATACCCATCTGATTTTTTTCCGAAGTCCTTTTTGGCAGCGCGTAGAGGCGGTAATCGCAGAAGGCGATGGTTTCAATAAATAATGTCATCCATTGTGCATATGGTCACCTGCAGAATATGGTAAAATGTAAAAAGCTCTATATCTAGTTTCTGTTTCTGTTTGGAAGCAGACGCTAATATGTTCACAAATACATTCCGCACCCTGTATATTTTATGGTAATTTTTGGAGAAAATTATAAGATTCACTTAGTAACTTCTATTTCAATGGAAACATACCTGCAGATGCTAATGAACTTTTAGCCATTCACGATTCAAAGACATGAATAATTATGGACGTTTTTGGGTTCCTCGATAGCAGTAATAAAATTTAAACTGATCGAAAATTTTATTTTTATACATGTAAAACTAGAAATTCGGTTAAATTGTTTGATCCTTTTGGCAAAATTTTGCTTAGATTTTTAAAATGTTAAATTAAGATGGAACATTTACCATCTGTATTGTATCTCTTATAAATTTAAAATATTCAAAGCAACCATGTCACATTACTGTAAATAGAGAAGAATGTTTATATTGTCACATTTACGTTATGTTCCAGCTATAACAACTGTGAAATCTAAAAAAATAATATTTATTTTCATAACTTGAACTGTCACTAATTTTGTCATGTGTAGAAGTAGTTTTTAAATTAGAGCCTTTCAATATCTTGTACTGTACATTTGTTAAAACGATTTTCAACATAATCGTTTAATGCTTTTAAAAGAAAATGATGTGCAACTTTTTACATTACAAAATTTGGAATTTTCTGATGCACACGAAGATGCACACCTGAAAGTGCACGACTTCTTATAGAACAATTTTAGATCATTTCAGAAAAACTAACCGAGAAACTATCCTAACAGTTGTTATCGCCCATAGATAAATGTAAATAATAGAAAATACCAAGAAAGTATTTAAAAAAATAAAAAAATTACTATGAACTCATTAAACGCCTAAATATTAAAAATTTAATTGTAATTTTTGTTCGTTTTGTTTCATTTTCTGTATATGGTTTCCCTACTTTTCCTTTATATGTGACAAAAAAAGCTCTGTCAAAAGTAAAAAGGAATATTTTCTACATTACGAAAGAAATTTTTCGACACAACAAATTCTTTTTCACATTTTCATGAGTTTGATGAAAATATAAATCTTTTTTTTTTGTAGCCTTTTAAGGAAAATTCCCCACTTACTTTTCACAATTAGAAGATCACAGGCTAAGTAATGCAGTCCAAATTTTATTAAACAAATTTGAAAACTTTTAGTAGCATTTTAATTGTTTAATATAAATTTTACTTTCAATTCAGCTAAAGATACTCTTAAACATACTTAGAGAGTGCACAAAATGAAATTAGATTACTTTATAATCAAAGAATGCAATCTTGCTTTTAAAAGTAGAGTTTTAAATACATTTTAACTAGTAATTAGTTCATTTATTTTTGAAACGGATCTTCGTAATTCCTTCAATCACTTAATTAACATTCTGTGATACATTAAATGTTATACTTGAAGTCGTTTTAGAAATAAATTACCCAATTTTCTGTTCGTGAAAAAACTCATAAATTTAAAAAATATACATAATTTTTAATTTTCGGTAATGCAATTGTAATTATACAATGTTCAGTAAACGAACCTTTAAAAAGGTAGAAAGTATGTTTGAAAGTACTGGAATAAATTAGAACTTTGAAAGTGAATTTAATTTTCAAGATCATTCTAATATTTAACGTGATTATGCTATTGTTATGTGGTATTTTATGGAAATCAAAATTGTTATTACCAGCAAAGTGCAAATTTCACCTCAGTCGAATTCTAGAATATAAAAAAATTGCAGGCTCCGTAACAAAAATGATTATACTCTAATAATGAAAAAAACATGTTCATTTTTAGAAATAAACTGCAATTAGCTGTTATTGTAAATTATTAGTAAGTGGTGAATGCAGAGAGGAATCGGAAAATTTAATTATTTATTTTAATTATGTGTAAAATGATTATTATATTACGCTATAATGTTACTTTTTAATGATATGGTTTAAAGTTCATTTAAATTATTTTATTTTATTAAATATTCCTTTATATGCAGTGATTCATTAATGCATCTTCTTCCATATTATTTTCCTTTAAAAAAATACTTGTAAATTGACGTGCATATTAAGGTGGAGTGAGAAAACTGAAAATCGGAAAATCATAATGTAATATCGCACAAAAGTTGTGTATGGTCTTTAGTAATATAACTGCAGAATTGTTTCCAAATCAAGTTTCATCTTCTGGTGACCGGGAGCCCCAATTTTTGCGGAATTCGTCAAAAATAAATTGTACAACTTATACATCGAAATGATCATGAATTTGGAAAATAAAACTGTCATGCTATAGAAAAGTTGCGTATGGTACGTACTAATATGCATGCACATTTCTTTTCGAAATCAAGTTTTATCTTCTCGTGCTCCCGGTATCCACAATTTTTGTGAAATTCGTCAGAAATGTCTTTTATAATTTATAAATCGAAATGAACATAAAGATGGAAAATAAAAATGTCACACTGTGGAAAATTGCTAATGGTACGTAGTAATATGCCTGCACCGATTTTCGAAATCGCATTACATCTTCCAGTGCCCCCGCCATTCGAACTTTCGGAAAGATTTCCTTAAATTCCCTTTTATTTTTTGTAGATGCATAATAGAATGCATCACACAAGAAGCAAAGAGCGCAATACAAAAATTTTATCACAAAAATACACAAACAACTAAAGTTCAAAAATGAAAAACAAACATTAATATCTCTAAAAAGTGATAAAAAATTTAAATTCAATCAAATCAGTTCCCCCTTTTCAAAACAAAAATATAAATATTTGAAATGTTTCGGCTTAGTGTTTATTGTTGGTCTTATTGGAGTTTTGTAATCTTGAAATCTGGTTTAGTCTCAAAGTATGGCATAATGAATTTTGATTGTTGCTTGCAAAAGAGCTGCCATTGCGACATTTGCTTGAACAGTTAGACAGATGTAGCAGTGGACCATACAGTTATAGTAGGCTGATTGGAAAAATGTTGGACAATTGTGAATCCCTTCCCATCGTTTCTTTCCATACTATATCGACCTTAATTACAACCTCGGAACAGTTATTGACGATATAAGTACAGATCCAAAATATCTGAAGGAAATCACCCTATCTAATATGCAAGGAAATTCTTCGGAAGACCTTGCAAACAAATTTTCTGGTAGACATTCACACAGCAGATCGGTTACCACCGGCAACATAATTTTGACTATGTGGCAACTCCGGATCCAACGTCAAATATGAAGATATTGACTACTTTTGTAGTCAAGGTGTACTCAGGTATATGGCTTACAATTAAATGCAAGCCTTCCTGCAAAGACGGTGTAATCCATCTTTGGGATTTTTTTTTATTTTTCCAGCGATATGCCACAGACAATTAAAATTGTCATTGACCCAGTAATCCAGCGCAATGCCATTTTTGCCAATTCGGAAAACCCACTGATTTCCATAACTGATTATTGAAAACACATACGGGAGCTAGGATTTCATAGAATCCTTAAAGCTTGGAGTGTGAACACTAGTGGAGAGGTCAGACAGGTCCAAGTTCTTGCAATCAAATTTTAGTACAGAAAATTATATTGATCTCATTAAGTGGGATAAGATAGAAGTTACGGAACCACCTATTTTCACTAATCTTTCACTAATTGAAAATTTAAAGATGTATATTGACAAACGTGATCGTGAAGATATTACTTCATTTGCTGAGTTTATAATCCACAATCAAAGTATAGAAATGTATGTCAAAGTGGTCACTGAAGCTACCGCGATAGTTTGTTGTGCAAGCAACAGGAATGGATTCGTAATTACGATCGAAACAATTGATTACATTCAAGAGCAATATTAAATATTTTCATATTTTGAGACTAATTATGATTTTAAGGTTACAAAACTCCAACAGGATCAACAATAAACACCAAGCCGAATCATGTCGAATATTTAGATTTTTGTTTTGAAGAACACGAACTGGTTTAATTGAACTTTGAATTTTCTGAACTCTTTTAACAGATTTATTTTTTTTTTTCATTTTTGAACTTTAATTGTTTGTGTACTTTCCACAGATAATAGATTTGTATTACACTCTTGCTTCATGTGTGATGCATTCTATTATACATGTATAACAGATAAAAGGGAATTTTGAGCAATTTTGTTTTCAAAATTTCGAATGGCCGGGGCCATTGTAGATATGAGATTTAAAAAAAAAAAAAAAAAAAAAAAAAAAAAAAAAAAAAAAAAAAAAAACTGTGCAGGCATACTACTACGTACCAGACGCAACTTTTCCGCAGTATAACATTTTTCTTTTCCAAATTTATGTTTATTTCGATTTATAAGATGTACAAGGCCTTTTTACTGCAATGGAAATTTTTTTTCATATCTAGAGAAAAATATATTTATTTCAATTGTTTCCAGATTGTAAAACACATCAGCAAATAATGTTTATTTCAATAAATAAAGTATTTAAACATGACTATTGAAAACAGAAAGGAAACTTTAAAATAAATTAAATGATCACGAGTTAAAGCTGAAAATATAGAATGTTACGTCATAAAAATGTGTTTATACGTGATTATTAGAAATGAAAGAAAACGTTAAAATAATACAATCATGGAAGACGATAGGAGGCCGAGTGATGCACCCTTAAGCATAAAATTGTATCGTAGAATTCGTAGATGGCAGAACTCATATATACAGCTAGCTCGACATCTAAGAAAACGCGAAAAGCCGCCATTTAATAACTCAGCAAATATAAGTCCTATTTTTCTATTTAAAAAAAAAAAAAAAAAAAAAAAAAAAATCTTATATCTGCTCTCTAATTCTACTCTGAAATTTTAACATTTCTACGTGCACTATATTGAGATCTCGAAACCCCTTTTTTAAAGTAAAATCGATGGTGTAAGTTCATATGTTCTTTTCTCCGAAGCGGCCTGGACTTTAAACAAAAAACTTTATTCTTATGTATATATATTAAATATCATAGATATTCAGATATTTTAACTGTGATCTAAACTGCACAAAACCGCTGTGCAACGTTCTGTCTGCTAGCCCATAGCGAAAGCTAGCCCAACATATAAAGCGTGATCTAAAGAAGGGTGCGTCACTCGGTCTACTATCGTCTTCCATGATTGTATTATTTTAACGTTTTCTTTCATTTCTAATAATCACGTATAAACACATTTTCATGACGTAACTTTATATATTTTCTGCTTTAAGTCATGATCATTTAATTTATTTTAAAGTTTCCTTTCTGTTTTCAATAGTCATGTTTAAATACTTTATTTATATGAATCTGTGTTAGATAAAGCGAATAAGACTTACTTAAAATCTAGGAAATCTCTTAATTGTTTTATAATCCGCATGAAAAATCGGACTTCTTTAGATCACGCTTTTTATATGTTTACTTATGAAATGTATTCAAAAACATTGCGAATTATAGACTTGTGTAATACATGATTAGTTTGTATTATGTTTATCTCGCCCAATTTTGTTTTAACACTGGCCACCATCATACTTATCTTTGTTTTTGTACCTTCAATACAGCTGAATTAACGCCTTATTTAAAGTCAAAATATATTTTCCCTGTTTGAAAAAGAGAAAAAAAAGACAGTTATATGTTTGTTTTATATATAAGCTAAACTGTTTATATCAGGGGAGGGGGCTGAATCTGAGGGCTAAAAAGAAAAGATCTTTTAAAACTTCATCAAAATAATCATAACATTTATAACAAATATAGTAGAAGATCTTTATGACGCAATTACCCATGTAACGCACAACTTCTCAGATGTAAACAATTAATTTTGCAGTTAAGAAGCACCTGAATTCTCACATTGTAAAAATTGCTACTCTCTAGAAAAATCAATTTGATACATTGG
Source organism: Maratus speciosus (assembly GCA_963932465.1). Classification (NCBI taxonomy): domain Eukaryota; kingdom Metazoa; phylum Arthropoda; class Arachnida; order Araneae; family Salticidae; genus Maratus; species Maratus speciosus. Next base: position 534,043,192 of record OZ010786.1, on the reverse strand, counting down.
TTCAACTTTATCTCCTTAATTCAGAGCTTTTTAATGAAAAAGTTGCTATTATAACAATAAACATTTTTGAAAATCAGTAATATAATGAATATTTGGTACAGGTATAGTTAGACTATGTTTATAAAGTAAATTAAACAATGTGGAATCATGTATATAAAGCAAAAATTTATAATTTGGCTAATTCCAGGTGACAAGGAATGCAGTAATCATCAATAAATAAAATCACGATTTTCGTTTTTGTTTGCTTTACTTTATTTTGATTGTCACATAAAAATGAGCTCTCGTATGTTTTCTAATATGTCGTCATTCATAAACGATGACATAGTAGAAAACGTCAGTCTAGCAGCAGTCAAGAAAATGTGCCACTCGCATCAGTTTTCAGGTTGCCATATTTTCGTTGGATTGGGGTTCATGGGAATGTTAACTAGGGTGAAGTGAAAATGACAAAAAACAATTTTTTCGAATTTTTGTCTTTGGTTAGGTCTAAAAAGTTGCCTTTTGACACACTGAATAAATGGTTAAATTTTCTTTTCTTTTGGAATTTATCTTTAGGTCTCTACCAGTTCATAAATGTTATGTTCTTTTACACGTGAAAATCCAAGATTTCAATATGTAGTGTAAATTATTCATATTATTTTTTTTACAAAATTTCAAATTTCAGTAGAAAAAAAAAAAAAAAAAAAAAAAAAAAAAAAAAAAAAAAAAAAACATAAAATATGACTGATTAAAGTATTACTTGTGCTCAACCGAAGTATCGTCATGTTTTAATATCTTAAACGGTAAATATGATCCTAAAATGTGAATTGTCACAATGAACATAAAGAAAACACACAATATTCTCTGAATATATAGGAAAGACAGCGCTTTCTGTATATATAGTAATATAATAAAAATAAGATATATGATGTACTACAAAACGATATTTCATTTCACTCTAATTTGTATTGGACTTTGATATTAAAATTAGGTATTATATTGTGATTTGATTTTTCCTCTTATATCCGTCTCATGTTTCTAATCCTACAACTACTAATGATGCTTCAGTAACTAATTTCCCGCATCTTTAAACTGCTTGGATACGACACGGAAACTTGAGAATCTGAAAAGATGGGACTTCTGATATTTTTATGAGAACTTTCAGCTCCTCTGTTGATACTCTTTTAAGAATGGGGGGGGGGGGGGGTGATGTAATTTAACATTCTTGACTGTCAACATAGTTTGTAGCCCTAAAGTACAACATTCGAAAATGATACTGTCTTATTGTTGAACATACCATTTCCCTTGACTACAATATTCTTCGGAATCCAAGTTCTCGAACATAGTTTCTTTCATCAGTTTTCATTTTTGGAAAATATTTTCTGGCTGACAGAAGTATGCATTTCGTTGAATAACGGGATAACCAATCTTCTTTATATTTTCCCTCAAATAATGAGACAACTTAATTGATTTAAAAACCTATCGAGCTCCACTTTTGCAGGAAGAATATGGATCATTGGCCAGATAAAACTGCTTGACACATGTCATAAAAATATTGTTGGTTTGTACTTAATTCCCCAGAGTTTATTTCTGGGAGACAAGAGCAGCTTTTTATTTTTAATTCCACAAATGTATGTTGTTCACATTGATCCAACGATTATCCAACAGGACCAGAAAAGGCTCGTGGGGAGGTAGTTTTTCCATCAAGCTCGGAAAATAAATGACGCAGTGGCAATTCGTTTGCGTGAAGCTGTCATATTAACCACTGTAATGGACGAATAATCTTTTTTTTTTTTTTTTTTTTTTTTTTCAAATAACCTAATAGAACCATTCTTTCTTCCAGTGATTACAGCTATTCCGTCACAACGTATGGCCATACGTTTTTCAAGGTTTAAGTTATTTTCAGTGCAGTACTGTAGAATGCTTTCTGCAATATATGCTTTCCTGATCCTGTAGATGATGTAATGTGTCCCAGTTACACTAAATTTAGCTCTTCAATCAGATATACATGTTCTTCACAAATAGTTCAATAGTAATCTATCTCTAATTTTCTTGTGATGTAGTGCTTTATATTTTCTTCCATCAAAATACATTATTTCGATTCCTGCTTCTAAAACATTCAGATCATCTTTTTTAGCACATTCTCTAGTTTTCTATTGTTCTCTCGTGTGTAAGTAATATTTTAAAACGTCTGATATTGTTGGAAATACAACTTCATTTAGTTTTGAAGGAGCACAAAATAGGGGAAATTCGACGGTATTTCTAGTAATGGTAAACTCTGGTTTGTGTCCACTCGCACTCATTTTGACTCTAAAATGAGAACAGACAATTTGGATAACTCTATAGAACGTTTCAAATATTTTTAAATAAAAACTTGAAGATTAAAACTGATAAAGGAAGTTATACTAAACATTTGGAATATAAAAATGTCAAAAGAGAATAATAAAAAACCCTGTAAATGTATAATTTATGGTAAGAACCAATCGTATGAAACAACGAAAATATAAAGGCCCTGGTAGAGCCCTGAATGAGTTTTTCAAAAATTCATGAAATTTTACACGTATATTAGAGGTACTAAAAGACAACTTTTGGCTGCAATCCAAAATCAAACTTCCAACTTTCATTTTTTCAATCTATCCTAACGTTGACGTGTGCCAGAAAAATCTCAAAATTGGGTATTTCGCTTTTTCTAGAATTCTGTCGAAGATTTTTATAATGCAGTTATCTATATAATTTATTTCTGATATGTAAGCGATGGATTTGCTGTGCAGTTGCAAATCACCTGTATTTCACATACATACTATTTTTGAAATATCTGCTATTTTCCGAAACGTTAAACTTTATGCATTTTGTTGATATTTAACACCTTATTTCGAATTTTGTAATGAAAACATTGTTGCAGTAAAAGATCTTTACAATGCAATTATCTGTATAACAGCTTCTGTAATGTGAACAATGAATTTTATACTTAATAACAGCCTGCAATCTATTTTGTAGAAATATTGCTAACCTCTAGAAGACTAAATTCAGTGATGGAACAGTGGCGCAGCAAATGAGCGATTGTCACCACTGAATTTTTATAGTACTCTCCGCCTTGAAAAAATCACAGAAATTATGTCCTGAAGTTAGATGAAGAATACTAATAATATTTTGCGGTGTCAATTGATTCTCTGTTGCTACACTTTCCACCACTGCTAAATTTCAAACATTATTTCATCTTTATCTCCATAAATCTGATTTTTTATGAAAACATTGCTAGCATTAAATTAAAAAAAATGAAATAAGTATTATAAAGATTTTGTCCAGATGTATGTTTGATCATTATAAGGCATTATTTTGTTTGTATTTTAAAACTTCGTCAAAATAGTTGTAACTTTTCTACTAAAATACGTTACATATATAGTAAATGGTGGTAATAATCAGCATATCTGATGAAAATACAAATAATGATTTAAAATAAACTATTTATTTTTTTAAAAAAATTCCCCATTGCTATTTTGATTAATGGTAGTTCAAGAGCCATAATTATACATTGTAAATGCATTTAAAAGCACTCTGCAAGCAGTTTTAGTTGAATCACAAAACCCTGACACTAAAAAAATTTTAATACTGAAGATATTTTATAATGCTCTTATCTATATAATGTATTTCTCAGAAGTAAACAATGAATTTGGCAGTTAAGAAGCACTCGTGTTTCACAAATACGACTATTTATTGGAATATTAAATTTGATACAGTGTCGTTTTTAACACATTATTTTGGAGTTTTCTAATGAATACTTTGTTATTATATTAAACATTTTTGTAAATGAGCGTTATAATCAATGGAAGTTCACGACAGGCTTTTATTGCGGTATTAACCCTTGACACTCAGCGTTATTTTGAGTATGGGCTACCAGCAACTCCGCGTCAATTTGACTGTGGACTGCCGGCAACTCTGCGTCGTTACAGAAATATTTCATTCGATCGGCACCACTTATTTAAAAGAAGAAAAGGTATACAATTTAAAGAATGTTCTGATTAAATAAGGCAAATTTTATTTTAATTACCGGTGCCCAAAACAAAATTTTTAAGGCAAGATGATGTCGCCGCTGCGGCGACAACGGAGTTTTTCACTTACCTTACAATGTCAACACCGCGGCGACAACGGAGTGCTAAGGGTTTAATGTATGCCTTCCAAAAGTATTCTTTTATTATTTTTTAAATGAAATGTTTACCTTATTTAATATAAGAAAGTTCCACCCAAAATAAGGCAAAGAGTTCTTTATTAAAAAAAGTGTTGAAAGAGGAATAAATTTGTCAGCGATGCATTTCGTTCCTCTATAACTGTCAGTCACCACTGTTTATAATTATTTTGCCAGGCATATTTGAATCATGCTTTAACATAATTTAATAATGTGTGAAATGATCTATACCTATTATATAAAATTTTATAATTTGAACAATTACTGGTCCCAAGAAGTGTAATTTAAAACATGTTTACAAGGTAAGTTTAATGACGCATGAAATATGATCTATACAATGCAAAATTCTATAATACGCACAACTTCAGATCTCAAGATGTACGTTTTAAAGATCATATACTATATTGATATTCATATGTAGTCCACTCATCGAAAACCCTAAAGATTTCGTATCTGTGACAGCTCTGACGAGGGCATTATTACAGCTTTATAATTTTTTTTATCTGTAGCACAAATTAGCGTAGAATTCACTAATCAAAACATTGCCATTTTGTATTTTTCCACTGACTTTATTTACCTCAAAAGGGGTTAAGAATTTTGGTAGATTGTAAATTCTAAAAGTATTAATAGTTTGCAAAAAAGCATCTTTAACCCCTTGGCGACCAGTGACCGGTATACGTGCCACTTAAGATGTTCAGAATCCTTGATTATTCTCTTTAATTATTTTTAATTTTAAAGTTTACCTTACTTAATCAGAGCATTTTCGCAATTCAATTACAGAAAGATTTCTGTTTTGAAAAACTGATGGTAAAAGATTAAAAATTAAGAGAAACTCAGAGAAATGTATTGAAAAATGACGAATACAATAACGAAAAAAAATTTTTACATAATTTTTTTTCAATTTTTAATAGCATGGCACAAAGGAAAAATAAATTTATTCAAATAAATACATTTCAATGCATTATATTAGTTCATAGAAAGTGTTATATTTAACTGAGTATTGGAAAATTAAAAGTATTCTTTAGATGTGTGAATATATCTTAGCCAAACCAAAAATAAATCAAATAAAATTTTTAAAAACATCGTTTAAAGCCAAATTAAGGCGTCATCTAAATTTTTATATCATATCTTTTAAAACTCATAATTTGAATTTATGAGAGATGTGAATGATAAAACATCAATGTATAAACTTTTATACATATTTTTATATTGAACTTAATTTTTGTACATGCGATTATAAATAAATCAAAAATAAAATGCTGAAATAAATAAAACATACGGAGTGATTTTAATTAATAGCAAAGCTTCACTCAAAGTTTGATATCATTATTTTTATGTTCTGTATTTAAAAATCTTAGAGCATAATATAAAGTGCTGCGTCACAAACTTTTCACCCGTTACGGGTTTTTGTATTGATAATTATACACGAAATCCGTTTAATGATGTCGCTTAAGTCACATATTAAAACGGTACATTTAAAATATTTTTATGTATAAGATTTTTGTGACGTCATATTGGAAATCACATGGCATAAAAGTAATGCGCTTAAGATATTTCTTCATATATTTCCTCACCTTATGCAGCATAAGTATAATAAATGCATGCGTAAAAAACTTTAGATTTATTTTGTTCGAATTACTTTTCGATCAATACATACACGAAAATCTGTATATACTTTCTACTTCAAATAAACAATTTGAATTTTAAAAATACAATGATAATATTCATGGCGGTACATTGGAATGGAGAACAAAATTCTCCATAAGATATATTTGTTCCCAAAATATCTAAAACTCGGTAAAAACATAAAAAAATAACCATAGAATTTCAAGACGTAGCACTTTTTAATACCTCGCTTCTGAATATTATTTCCAATCTGACGTAATTTTGTAACCCCGAACCAAAATTAAAAATATTATCCAAAGCATCGTTATGAAAGTCCGAGAGGAAATGACATTTATTTATTTTAATAACTTTATGCAAACTGATTTTGAAATGTGTAATTGACATCATCCAACCCAAAAAAACACCAGCAGTCACGACAGCTGTGGTTAAAGAAATGGTAATTGCAAAATGTCGCATTCTAACGCAACTGCAAGGCAACCCGTTTAGAGTACATCACGCCGTTCGTGATAATTTCATTCAATCTTGTGTAACTAGATTTTTTTTTCTTTTTGCAAAACATGACGCATTGCCATGTTTTTAGAGACGTGAGCAGGGAATTCCCAGCTTAGCTCGGACTTTAACTGGGTGGAGCCTCATATATTAATGCTGTAAACGAATAAGGATGTGAGGATCATTGTTGAACTGATAGGAAACTTCTTTTTATTAATAATCTATAATTATTATTTAATAATGTGGGGCACAGTGGAAATTGTCAGCAGTAGCAATAAACAGCATTAGCAACTGCAACAGGGTGTTCACAAGGCTTAGCATACAGCCGGCTGATGCAGACGTTGATCTACAGATGGCTGAGAGTGCAGTACAAAGAATTTTATGCAGCAGGTATTAGAAAACTCATAAAGAGATTTGACAAATAGATCAATGCAAAGGACGATTATACAGAGTCTCCACTCTCAACGGTGTTCAATGGCTAATTCCTAAACCGTTAATCATAGACATATAGTTCCAATTACAAAAATGTTTTAAAAGAGGTAAAGAAATATTTTAAAAGCGATTTGAGACAATAAAAATATTCGTTAAAAAATACAAAATTTAAGTTTTTTTACGGTTCCCTTGTACTATAAGTTATATTTAGTAAAATTTACCTGTTACGCTGACAAGTAAGACAAAAAGAAAAAGATCCCCGTTATTTTACGATTAAAATTGACCGAGTAATATCTGTTTCAAATTGGAGCACATTTTTAGCTGAAAATTAAGGGTGATTCACAAATTCAGTAGAAATATAATTTCGTCAAATATATATAAAAAAAAAATAGTTGAGAGTAAAATTAACATTGTAATATAAATTTGAAATATTTAATCATTCTGGCATATTAATGCAAAATATACCATTTGTAATAAACATATAAGAAGGAAAAAAAACAGAACTTTTGTTAAATAAAATGATGAAAATTAACAGCCTCAATTACAAAACGATATATATTTTAAAATATTAACAGATTACACTAGCCAGCAAAAGTTGGACTACATGGTGTGTTCACAAAATTTCAAGACTGGTCCTAGAATACAAAAGTTATTAAACATTTTTGTACAGCGAACAAAAATTCTTGGAAATATGACCCTTGGGCATCAACACACAGCTGCCAGAGTTTTTTCCATTATTCATAGGCTCCCAGGGGGTCTTCGCGTGCAAGGCTGTTAAGGGAACTCGTCGAAGCTGCTTGGATTGCTGGAATCGTGTCGAATCGCTTCCCAATTAGGTCTTTCTGCATTCGGGGAAACAAAAAAAAATCGCTGGGAGCAAGGTCGGGGCTGTAGAGGGCTTGCGTCAGTATTGCCACGATAAACTCAGCCAAAACATCAGTGGCGAGGAGCGGCGTGTGAGAGGGGCTATTGTCGGGGTGAACAATGCACTCGTCTCTGTTGTCTGAACGGGCGTGCCGGACTCTATCCTTCAAATAGGGGTGCATTCCAGCGTAAAAATGACCTGACCCGGCATTTTCGCCAAGACATCAGAGAAGATTGGATTGTTCAACACGACAATGCGCCCTCTCACACGTCGCTCGCAGCCGCCAAAAACTTGGCTAAGTTTAACGTGGCAATACTACCACAAGCCTCCCAACAACACCGACCTTGCTCCCACCGACTTTTTATTATTCCTCCGGATCAAGAAAGACCTGAAAGGGAAGCAATTCGACACGATCCCAGCGATCCATGATTCCGGCTTCGACGAGGTCCCCCTCCGACGAGGTCCCCCTCCGACGAGTTCCCGACGAGACCCCCAGGGAGCCTATGAATAATGGAAAAAACGCTGGTAGAGGTGTGTTGATGCCCAAGGGTCATATTTCGAAGAATTTTAGTTCGCTGTGCAAAAATGTTTAATAACTTTTGTATTCTAGGACCAATCTTGAAACTTTGTGAACACACCATGTATGTCATGTCTTTTAGCTCATGGTAATTGATAGGCATGTATTCTGTATCGCTGAATCTGAAATTCACCTTAATTTTTTACCATCAAGTAAAGATTTTTTGCAAATCGTAAATTTTAAAGTTAAAAAAAGGAAAAAAATAGTACTATATAGATACTATAAAATAGATGTGATTGTTGTGTGTTTAACTTTTGATAGTTGATTTTATGTAGTTTTACCGCTGAATCCGAAAATGAACTTCATTTTTAACCATCGCGTCAGATTTTTCGTAAATTGTAAATTTCGAAGTTAAAAAGTTCTCAGTTAAAATTGAATATCCTCCCAACCTTGTAGGACTCCTCAGCTGTTTAGCTATAAGAATCCCTGTATAAACCAAAAAAAATAATAAATTGTTGAATAAAATAAAATAAAAAATATCCATCAGTTTTATAGTAATTAGCTATTCGCGATTTTAACTTTGACATTTACGATTTACAAAAAAATTCTAACGTGACAGTTAAAAAAGAAGGTCATTTTCAGATTCAGTGCTAAAAAGTACATAAAAATCAATTTTCAAAGTTAAAAAAACACAGCCATCTCCTCTATTTCATAGTATCTGATTTTTGTTATTTTCTAACTTTGACAATTTATGATTTGCGAAAATTTTTGGATTCGGTGTTAAAAAGTACATAAAAGTTATCAAACAGATCCATCGCCGTCTTGTGTTATCTAATCTAAAATTTTTCTTAAATTTCTTGGCGGTAATCTATGGGAATTAGTAGTTTGTGTTATCCTGTAAAATAAGTATACTTGATAACCACCGAAATTCATAATAATATTAGATTGTCATAGGATTTACGTCAGTATTTATCATTTAAATGATACCGAATATTAGAAAGTGAGTTAAAGTTCGAGTACAAATTTTGAACTTGAAAAACATACATACAATCGTTGAAGTTAAATAAAAACTTATACTAGCAACATATTTTTTTCTTAATAAAAATCATGAAAAGAGACAGTCTCAAATTCTTACAAAATAAAACATACGTTAAAATACGATTATTTTAGTGAATCTGACACAATCGTAATACTTGTACCATTTTTTCAAAGAGCAGATACACATGAAATAAGTTCTTCGAATACTTTAAGCACTTGATATTAGTATAAGACCCCTCAAATCATCGCCAAAGTCATCTGTGTTCAGATGTAGAAAAGTAGTATAAGTCATGCATTTTTAAAGTTTCATAACACGTTCCATTGTAATGTTATATAACGGGAAATTTTGTCTTACTTGCCAGTGTAATAGGAAAATTTTATTAAATATAACTTATAGGACCGGGGGACTGTATAAATTTTTAATTTCGTAGTATTTATAAGAAATGTCTTCATTGACCCAAATTGCTTTTAAAATATTTCTTTAACTTTTTTATTTTTTTTTCTAATTGGAACTATATGTCTATGACTCATTGTTTAGGAATTAGTCATTGGACACCGTTGAGAGTGTACACACTGTATATTAAATAACACCTTAAACGTCTATAGTTTGAACGAATGCAATGCCACTCCAACGGGATTTCATGTTTTTAATATTATCTGCATATTAAAGTCTTAAAATATTATTCCTAATATTTAAAGAGTACTCAAAAAGAAATGGAATTATAAAAAATGCGAATGTTTTTCAGAAAATCAATTGGAAATAACAGACTCTTTTGGAAAATATGCATATATATATATATAAGTATTTTTTAAAGTAGATTGTAATTTTTTTCACATAAATTGTAAATTATGCTAAAGCAATTAGGAAAAAAAATAGTCCTATTCCAGTCAAGTATTTGTAGATGAATATAATTTTATTTTACTTTATTGTTTCCAATTTTGTTTTGTTTATTCGCAACTCGCATTCGCATGCAGCATTTTCCCACGGAGCAAAAGTATCTGTAATTGCTTCACGCTGCAATTCGACCATTCCAGATTACACAAACTTATTTCAATATGCAATGTATTTTATCCGGCACATTCATAAAAAAATAGGATTACAAATTGACAGCTAATGAATTAGGTATCGTTTGGCTTTCCAATAAATGCATCAGATGTTATAAAGAAATTAGTGCATTTGGATATTATCCAGAAGAAAGAAACATAATTTATCATAGGAAAAGAAAGAAGAAAAAGAATTCGTAGAATCTCTGGAAGTGGTATTAATTATTTCCATTAGTTTGCTCTATTTTGTAAACATGAAATAAGTAAATGATATTATTCTTTAAGACCACTATTACAATTATAAAACACGCAGCTCAATTGCAAAAAATAAATAATTTTATTTTATCTATATTAAATATTAAAGGACAGCTATTAAAATTATATAGTATGTTCAGCATCTCCATTCTCCTAATTGATTTTAAAAAATGAATATCCTGTTATTTTTTGTTCGCTAAGGACATAGTATGTAACCACACTATTATCAGGAATTTATCGACATTGATTATTTTTTAACCAAAAATGTTTTCGAAAATTTGGGCCAATGTTACCTTGAATCGGGGTAAAAGTTATGTGTTAAAACGAATGTTATAGAGGCTACAGTATAATGTGGGCCAATGTTACCCGGTTGAAAAATGTGGGAGAGAAAGCGTAAGAATTGTAAATATGTAAAAAGTCATTAAATTAGCATCTATTTTAATTAAAAATAGTATTACAAAGCTCATAAATATTGCTTAACTTAGATTGTCTACGTCTGGAACTGAATACTGATTTCTCGTACACAGAAGTTTAAGAGGACTAATTTTTGAAACAATTCATTTCATTCATACATCTTCGAGTCCAGTCGCTATGTCCAACGCCAACATTTTAAATTCTTTTCCATGCTGTCAATTTAATTCTACCCTATATATATAATATGCTAATCAAACAAATTTATGAAACGACTAATTCGGGTATATATATAACGAATGTACGAAATAATATATCAACTGAATCCAAAGAGATAAAAATATCCTCCTTGTTTTCTTTTCAATTTTAATGAGAAAGTAACATCTTTTACATTTTTATATCTCTCATCCACAGTAAACAGAAAATTTTTTACCATTATAAAATTGTCATTAAAATTTAAAACAAGAAATTAATATTTCAATATTGATAAAAAAAATATATTATTTAGAGATTTTATGAGTTATGAGATATTTTGGATTCACGACGTTACAGAGGAAGTGGGTATAGAAAATTGCATTTACACATTACTATTAAAAAATAATAATAAAAATTAAAATTAAAATTAAATGGTCAAGTCGAAAAAGCAGAAAAAAATGAAAATTATATAGAGATTTGGATTTCCACATACGAGATTTTAGAAAGTTTCAATTTGTACAAATTGTATTTAAAAAACTCAGGAAAATTTTAATATATATTTTCTAACTTCCCAGATTAATAGATTTACTTGTCAAGCATTTGAGCCCCACTCCACTCAGATTTCGAGCTGGTATATATGAAATACTCATTACAGGTGAGAAAAATTGTAGGAAATATTATATAAGTATGATTAAGATTAAGTTCGTGGAAGGGTTAAAAAGCACCGTAATAATATGAGACATAAAAAAAACATCTACAGCCCTGTCAAGATTTTATCTGAATAATAAGCATTGCTATAATGATTTTCAGAGTGCTAGCATTATTGTTCCATGTAATGTCTCACATAAGAATTTAATTGAAGAATCAATAGAAATTTTATGAAGAAAATATTTCTTAATAAATTCTTAATTTATGCATGTAATGACAATATGCCATAAATTGTTCCAAAACATTGGTTAAATATCCTAAGAAACATGTAGTTAGGTTTTAAGTTAGGCAGTTCAACGATATTTTCACATATAGTTGGCGACAGAGCATTTGTATTGTCCTCATATCTAAATTAATGGCGCCAGTAAAATCTGATTTCCATGTCTTCATACTCATGGTTGTTTTTTTCCCCATGAGTACGATTTTCTGTCGGGCGGAATTTTGATATTGCTGATCCAGCTTAGTTCATTTACCTTTCGTAGAAAAGTCAGGGACATGTGCTGAAACTGTAGAATACGTGTTTTAAAGTTTTTAATCTATATTAAGGGGTCAAGTACCTTTGATCGATGGAAATAAAAGAAAATGTGTGTACGGCATTAATCAATCATTGATCTTAAAATATATTCGTTTTAGGGTCTTCAAATGTTTAACACATATTTAAATATTCTTCCTTTAACTCATAAAGGTCATAGAAGAATTTTATGTCTTCATCATAAAATAAAATTAAGGAAATATAAAAGGTATTTTTTCTCGGAGAAAAATCATAGAGAGACTTGCGCGCAGCATAACATTCGTGTGAAATATCATAATGACCTGAAATCGCTTTATATACAGAGGAAAATAGCTTATAATTAAAATGACGAACCCTAGTTACTTTAAATTCTGTCTTTGTTTAAAAAAATACATGAATATATGAATAATAACAAAATTTAGCACTTTTTTATTTAGTTATTTATAATTTGAAAAATTCTTACGCAAAAGTAATAACAGTTCGTCATTTTAAGCATTTGTATGTTATGTAACTGCTGCCAAATTTTTATCGAATTCTAGCCAGCCGTTTTGGAGCAATCATGCATGCAAAATGATTGTTGCAAATTGAATGCAAAATGATTGTTGCAAATTGAATGCAAAATGATTGACGTTGAAAAAATAGCATTTTGAGAAAATCCAATTTAAAGATAAAATTTATTTTTAAAACTCACTATACAAAATATCTTTAATTATTTAAGCATTTACATACTTATTTACTTACCTAATTATATAAAAACACAAATTTAATAAGTTATATTATAAAAAAATAGTAAATAGTGTACTCTTAAACATACAAAATGAACGTAGATATACAAATAAAGTTTATTGATACAACATTTTTGTATATAATTATTCATAATTAAAAATACATTTACATAAAACTTATAATATTTCGCCAATTTCAACATTTGCATGTTATGTAAGAGCTGTTAACTTTTAATAAAATTTTAACAAACCATTTTGGAGAAATCGTGCGCGTAATAGAATCGCAAACTTAGAAACGAAAACACAGTTTTTGTCATATCAATTTTTGTAAATATTACTCATAACTTAAAAAATCCTTACATAAAAGGGATAATACTTCGTCAATTTCAAGATTTACATGTTATGTAAGACATATTAATTTTTTATAAAATTTTATCCAACTGTTTTGTAAAAATCGCATGCACAATTGGAAAAAAAAAATATTTTTATGAAAATTCAATTGAAAGATAAAATTAACTTTTAACACTTATTGTGGAAAATATTTTAAAATTTTGTAAGCATTTATATAATTAGTTACTTATCTAATTATTTATACTCAGGAATTTAATAAATATTATAAAAAATAACAAATATTCTGCACTAAAACATGAAAAATATATGTAGAAATAAAAATAAAATTTACCTTTACAACCGATAGTACTGCAGCATCTGTTTACTTTGATAATCAAGTTGATAAAAAACTAATTGCAGATTGTGGAAATTGATTTACACATAATAACTAATAAATATTTAACAGATAATTTCTTTAAATGTATGGGCATTTGTCTCAACTTTTTCCATCATACAGTCGATAAATTAGAAGACTGCTAAAACAAAAATTATCATACTTTGCAAAGCTATCATCTTATACGGTAACAGATAGCGAAAAATATTGCATAATATTTAGAGGATTTTAAAAACCGTACACATTTAAAATGCACCTGCGCTGTAAATTTCGCCTTCCTCCAAGAGACATTTTTCATTTTGAATATTTTGTTTCATTCTTTTACTTTTTCTTGCTTCTTTTGTATTTTGGAGAAAGCGTAAGTCACAAGTAGAAATTCTTCGGTGGTCCAACTCGATCAAACATCCTCGCGCATGTGCACCAACCGTCAAGCCGAATTCTTGCATCACATTAATTTGTCCTTGATTTCCGTCATTAAACAAAGCTACTGCTTCATATGTTGCAATTTCCACAATCCTGCTACCAGCTCTTTGAGTTTTTGGACATAATTCCCACACTAAGGTGTTTATTGACTCATTGTTGTTTTGGATCCTAATTCCCAGGCATTTAGAGAGAAATTTTGGTTGTGATAAATCCTTAAAAATTGGTTTCACAACATCAATAACACTTGCGGGTACCGTGTTCTTGTATATAAACTTTTTCTCAACACCACAAGTAATTGCTTTGTTATATTTACACCAAGACACGCTTCCGGTAGGGCAAAAAAAATGCAGAGGCTCGGCATACACAGCCCACATAGCTTTGCGCATTTCAAGTAGGTTGTTTTTATGCTGTTGAATGGCAATTCCATAATAATCTGTTATATTACCAATGATTTTGCCGGTAATTCTACCTTTTACTCCAATTGGTTTACCCTCGCTACAGTTTACCTTGTTATGTTTAAGTTTTCGTAAACATGTTCCCATTCTCTTTTGAATGTGGCCCACACAATCAATTTTTGTCACTTTTACATCTGAGCCATATGGATTGGCCTCTGTTATTGCTTGAAAAGTTTTCGCATCACCACCGTCTATATATCCAGTGTATTTTGCACTTCTGGCGGATTGCGAGCTAATAAAATATAACGTAAATTAGACATCTTACGTTATAGTCAAGAGCCTCATTTGTTGCATCTTCATAAGTCGGCTCTCATCAGTCCAAGAATCACCCGAAACAAACAAAATTTCATAACGTACATCAACGGTATTTATAAACAACTCCTTGGTAACGATTTCTAATACACTGGGATGCAAAGAACATTTTTTATTTCATATATCTCGGTAAAGATTTAGTCTGGAGGACAATTAGGAGGCTAATAATATATTTAATAAAAAATAATATCTGCGATCACCTATGTAACAGGAAAGGATGAAAATGGTTTGTCACTGTGTTAAATGAGTATTTGTGTCCGGTTCAACGTTTGTGTGTATTTGTGTAAGTATAGCCGTCGAATTCGTGAAGACGTTATTGTGTCTGTGAAAAACTCAAAAGTTTTTTGTTTAAAGCTATTCTTACACAAATGCACGCAAACGTTGAACTGGACACAATTAGTCAATTAACACAGTCACTAATCATTTTCAGAATTTTTTGCTACACAGCTGATCGCAAATATTATTTTATTATTAAATTTATTATTAGCCCCCTAATTGTCATCCCGACTAAATCTTCACCATGAAGTATGAAAACAAACATGTTTTTTACATCCTTGAAGTTCAAGAAAAATTCAACAACAATTTTGGTAGATATTCGACAAACAGTGTAAAATCGAAAACATCCACTCATTGTACCTTAACTTTTGGAGGCCAGTGTATTACTGATGAGGGCCTGATCTAAATAAACCATTTTTTCAGCCATACCATAACATTTCAGATGAAGTCAATTAAAAATATGTTTAGCATGAAAATGAAACTTGTTGTTTATTGTTCTGTGCTATGAAAAAAGGGAAATAGTGCCAGTTGTATCCCTACAGGGCATAGTAATAGCAATTTATTCCAGTATTATGTTCAATCTTATAAATTTTACATAATCTGTTGTTACATTTGTTTGATAGTTGTATTATATTTTTAACAAATTGCAACTTACTGAATACAAAATAATGTCACAAATATAAAATTTATAACGAATGTTGCATACACACACATCTATTTATATACAGGGTGTCCGGTCTCAACGGTGTCCAATGGCTAATTCGTAAACCGTTTGTCATAGACATATAGTTCCAATTACAAAAATGTTTTAAATGAGGTAAAGAAGTATTCTTAAAGCGATTTGGGTCGAGAAAAACATTTATTTAAAAATTACGAAATCTATATTTTTATACGGTCCCCCCGGTCCTATAAGTGATATTTAGTAAACTTTTCCTATTCCTCAAACAAGTACGGCAAAAAAAGTCCCATTCATCTAACCCTAAAATTGACCGAGTTATGACATTTTCAATTTTACGACTTAAACCACTTTTCTGTAACTGAAAACTGATGAGTTGGACCAAGCTTTCAGGGGTCGTACGCGAAGTGCTTAAAGTATTATAAAGGGAGTCCACTCCAAACGATGTTCAATGGCTAATTCCTAAACCGTTAGTCAAAGACGTATAGTTCCAATTACAAAAAGGTTTTAAATAATATAAAGAAGCATTTTTAAAGCAATTTAACAGAAGGTGCTTCCCCCGTATAAATATTACGGTAGTGTTAATGTTTAGTAATTAACTTTCAGATTGGTTAAAATAATTGAAGAAGTGAGTTTCAAAACTCGCCTTATCGAGAAAATCAAATTTTGGGAAATCGCGTAAAACCTTTAAATGCGCCCATTGGTATTCATTGAAAATTTGGAGATTGTAGTGTTTGATTGGTACAGTTATACCAATAGAATAGATTGATAGAGAAACACGATTTTTTAAATTTCGGATAAGGTCAGTTTCGAAACTGACGCCCTCAATAATTTAATATATGTTTTGATTTAACAATATTTTTTTCCCTAATGTTTAATTAAAAAATAATTAAATAAATAACTGATCTAATGAATATTTGCTGAGGGGAGAGACAGTGGAATTTTCAGAAGGGGTAATGTAAAAATAATAATAATTATTATTATTTTTATCGTTACAATAAAATGACAAATGGAACAAAATCTTAAAAAAAGAAAAGTTAATTAAAAAGAGAGAATGTGGCGGTTATATGATGCCCGACCTTTAATGGATAAATCTGTGCTCTATTAGAACAACATATTAAAATATTGTAACAATTTTGTTATGTTTATTTAAATCATTGAAGTAACCGCACAGGTTGAATCATATAATTCAAATAATTGATGTTTATTGTAAAAGAAAATAAAAGTGATACGAGGATCATTTTCAAAAATGGACATATTAATTTCCTTAACATATTCAGAGCAGCCATTCAAAAGTTATGTATAAAAATATAGGCATAAAAAAAACAGAAAAAAAAAAACATTAAGATGGTACAAACAAATTACTTACAAATTGAGCTTTCTTGTGTCTGTGCTTGGGACGGGAAGAATGGGGGAGGGGGGAGATGTAACAATATTTGGAGCAGAGATTTCAGATTGCTGCATTAAAAAAAAAAAAAAAAAAAAAAAAAAAAAAAGTAGTTTTCAGGATAATAAACTTTGTGTGTATGAGAGCCAGTGAGGGAAAAGTTTAAATTGCAATTTCAGGTGAAATTTAGATTATGGATTACTTATTAATTATTGCAGCAATAAAGAAGACAGACCTTTTTTCCCCCAAGTTTTACAGCGTGATAATTTTTTGCACATCAGTAGATTTTCGCTATTTTTTTTTTTTAAGACTTCATCTAAATTAATCGACCCCTTAAATTTCTACTTCCCCACTTTTTGCTTCACCTGCAAGCAAAGTTAAAAATCTATAGAGGTTTATATATATTTTATTACTATTCTACTGTGTCTATTTAAATAATGCATCTTCTAAAACTCCACGCCCGTTAAAATTCGCCCGTTTATTTCCTATTGTCTTAATTGTAACACTTAATTATTAGAGCATAAAGAGGTAATAATTTTAAAAATTATTAAATTTAAAATCAGTAAAAATAGATTCAGATTTATAATTTATATAAACAATTATAGATTTCAATTATAATTTTATTTAAGTATAAATTACTGATTAAATTAAAAATATATAGACATACTCTTAAATTAAAAAATATATAAAAAAGTATATTAAACATAAAATTATTAAAATTAATAACTTTATTAAAATGTTAGGAAATTTTTCTACTTTGTCTTTGTAGTTAGCCGTTACTTTATAGTTATGTTAAGTTACTAAATATCTCAATCCTCCCTAAAATTTATACTCCCCACCCACAACTTTTGCTCGTCCAATACATAACTGTTTAAAATTATGTATGTATTTTTCCATATATTTTATTTTATTATGCAAGAAATAACTAACCAATCTACCACATCAACCCACCTAAAAATTCTCCTCTCTCTTCCCCCAACTCACGCGAAAACACCCGTTCGCTATTCTTAATCCCATGGAAGTATTTTTTTTTAAGAAATCTCGTCGCAGAATATCCCCCCCCCCCTTCTGTTGTACATGATACAGATTACCTTTTTTTTTTTGTTCGAGTGTGGGGGCGATATTTACACATTAAAAGTTCAAATAACGCAAGTTAATATTTAGAATTGATTGATTGGATTTTAAAAAAAAAAATCCAAATAGAAAACTAATTTATTATAATGCTATTAATTCTAAGATAGTTTAGTTTTTTTAATTCTCCAGGTCCTCATACGAATCACTTTTTTTATCGAAACTCTATCCTCTGATGGCTTTCGTCAAGCACGATTCCCGCCAAGAATTGTCACTTTCATGCTGAAACTCTGACCAATCAAATTACGAGATACAGCATAAATGGCAAAATGTGATTGGGAAAAAATATATTTTGTTTTAATATGTCAGAATGAACAAAAATGTCAAAATATATTTGTAATGTTAATTTACTATCAATGTTTAATGTTAAATTTTATATCTGACGATTATTTTTATTTCTAGTAAATTTGTGACTGACCCCTATTTTGCAGCAAAAAATATACTCCAAATTTAAACATCTATTACTCGGTCAGTTTTAATCGCAGAGGAATGGGACTTTTTTTGTCTTACTTGTCAGTGAAATAGGATATTTTTACTAAATATAACTTATAGGACCTGAGGACCGTATAAAAATTTAAATTTCGTAATTTTTTAAAAAATGTTTTTCTTGACCCAAATCGCTTTAACCCTCTAAGTGTTTGGGGCGTATTATTCCGTTCACTAAGCTCCAGGTTTCACAGCAATACAAGCAATATTTAAGATAATATAATTCTATAGATTTTATGAATTTTAAATACATTGAAGAATGATTAATACTCTCCAGGATTACATTCATATCTGTAATTGAGTTTTTTTTATAATGGTGAAAGAATCATATTTTCTTAGCATATCAAACAAAATGCAGAGAAAACAACATTACAATTTTACCCTTTTGCAAGACGCTCGGAGGGTTAAAAATACTTTTTTACCTCATTTGAAACATTTTTGCAATTGGAACTATATGTCTATGACTAACGGTTTAGGAATTAGACCGGACACCCTGTATAATAAAATTTTAAAGTACCTAATGTAAAAATACTTACACAGACATAAAGCACAGTAGTCTATTTAGAAATATTTTTATTAGATTTATTTTTCTTATTTTTTCGAATGAAAAAATTTTATCTTTAAGGATATTATAAGCTATTTTTGACTTTTTAAAATATTTTCATGAAGCATTTGGTTGAAAGAAAATCTCTCCGGTTTTTGTTAGTCAATCACTTTAAAGATTATTCTCTCAAATATTTTTTTAAGAGAAGATATTTTCAAAACTCTTTACGCAGGCCATTGCAAGAGGATATATATTTTATCCTGCTAAATGTTAAGTCAATTGAAAATGTTTCATTTTTTTTAAGTGAAATGGAATATTAGATTTGTCAATCATGTTAGATTGTTTCATACATTATGAAAATATATCAATGTTTAGCTCCTTGTGTAATTATAAGATTGTGAATTAGTGGACATAGTGTTGTACAAAGAAATAGAAAATATTGTAAAAGCTTTGTCTTATATAATTGATCAGATAAAGAGTTTTTTAAGTCAGTATAGATAGTCTTGTTAATTTGCTATATGATTTATGAAGTTATATTTTAATACACGCTTAAAATTTAAGAAAATATTAGGCCATTTATTTTAAAATGTATTTTTTCAGAACCTTCTTTAAAACAAAAATATGTAAAATATGAAATACAAATTTTAATGTGAAATGATATAGGTATGTGAAACGAAAATGGCAGAAATGAAAGTTTGCATAGTTTTGACCAATTTTCTTTCATTAGATTTTTTCTGGTCTAAAGTATGTGTTAATCTAAGCCCTGTGAATTTTGCATTTTTAAAAGTATAGTATTATTCCTTTTTGTTTAACGAAATCTTTCGAAATTTAGTTTAGCTTCATTATTAGCATACATTTAACTTATTTTTCTGTAAGGAGCTTTAAAATATCGTTTCCTTTTACTGTCTTTGTTTCATTAAAAACACAGTTGTTTTTATGAATTTCCATTTGAATACAATTTTCGAAAAGATCGTTAAAAAAATAACAAAAAAGAAGAATTACCATGAACGTACGAATACCGTAACGTATACCATATGAGAAAAGCGAAATATTTTTATTGTGTAATTTAGATATGATTAATAGAAGTATGTTACATTTTCTTGAAAGGAAAAAAATCATATTTGTATAAATTAGTTCTCGTCAAAAACTTCTCCTCTAATTAACCTCAAATGATTCATGTAATAAAATAATAAAAAAATAATTAGAAAAAAATCTGTATAAATGATGGAAACTAAAAAAAATGGTTTAGAAGAAAACTAAAAGTGTAAGTATGTAAGTGTATAAGTAAATATATAAGTGTAAATTAATAAGGAGGCGTTCTAATATCAATAAAATAGCAAACAGACAAACAAAAACCCCGATCTGTCAGAAATCATAAATTTAGATATTTTTTCAGCTCCTGCACTCCTTCGAGGATTGTTTTACCTATAGTCTGTCTTGGTGCAGAGATAGATGGTCACCAGTATTTCACCATCATCAGTTTTAAATCATGTTTAATAGTTTCAGAGATTACCCCGAGAAACAAACGAACAAACGTCACTTCTTTATAATATTAGTATAGAAGATGTTACTTTGTTAAGTGTAAAATCTATCCCTTTTGTAAGCAATTATTTACCAAGTATTCTTACAAAAAAATTTACGTTAAATAAAATCTACTGACTCTTGAATTTAGCGTAAGTTTATAAAATATATCTTCAAAAATTGAAAAAGTATCACGTCCTATCAAACTATAGCTGATGAACCTGTATAACATGTTAAGCTCATCTACTTTCATCTGTAATTCCTAGAAATGTGAAACAAATATACCAGAAATAGGAATTTACATGATTCTGACCAATTTTCTTTCATTAGATTTTTGCTGGACCTAAAGTTGGTGTTAATCCCTGCCCTGTAAGTTTAGGTTTTTTTAAATATAGTTTTTTATTAATGAAAGCATTCGAAAATTCTTTAGCTTCCTAATAAATATACAGTTAACTTATTTCTCATTATGGAGCATTAAAGATATCGTATTCTTTTACCGTCTTTTTTTCATTTCAAAAACAAAGTTGTTTTATAAATTTCCATTTGAATGCCATTTTTCAAACAGCCGTTAACCATATAACAATAACCGAAAAAAAAGAAAGATCTAGCATGTACTTCGAAAAATATATAACCATGCGAAATGGACAATATTTTCATTTTATAATTTAAATGTGTAGAATGGAAATGTGTTACAGTTTCTTGATAGAAAAAGCATATTTGCTTATATTAACTCCAACATTCGACTAACTCTAATAGACTGATTTGTGTAAAAAAAAAAAAAAAAAGTAATTAAAATAAATAAAATCTGAAAAAAAATAATGTAACCAGAAAAATTCGTTTAAAAGAAAACAAATATATATATATATATATATATATATATATAATTGTAAATCAATATGATAATAAAAATAAAAATAAATAATTGTAAATTAATATTATAATAAATATAAAAACAAATAAATGTAAGATAATATAATAATAAATATAAAAATAAATATTTGTAAATTAATAAGAATGTATTATAATGTAAAAAAAAAATAGTACGTAAGAAAATGTTATTCATCACATAATAGCCAAAGATATTACATTGCAATACAGCAGTTAAGTTCTTATTCAAATAAAAACTACCAATATATAGTAAGCATACTATAAAGTAATGGGCTATCAGAAAGTAGAAAATAGATATAAATGTTTAGATATTCAAATTCTAATTGTATTCAGCTTTAAAAATATTTTATATATATATATATATATATATATATTACATTGCAAAATTAGAAGATTTTTATTTTATTTTTATTTATTTTTATCTTTTTCTTACCGTCCACGAAATTGGTAAGTATGTATATGTTCCTTATACTTTTGTTTAAATCAATATATATATTTTGTACAGTATAGCGTGTAGAAAATCTCAAAACTAAATACAAACTTTAAATAAATAAACCAAATTTAAACTGACGGCATTATGTGATCTTCTATTTTAAAATCTCAGGTTTGAATTATATTATAAACAATGAAATTTTACACCCAAAATTATTCTTTTTTTGCTTATTAATTTACTCAATGTAGTGCCACAATCATTTATAATTAGCGATATAATAAGAGCAGCATCTAATTATATTTTCCAAACCATGTTTTACTGAAACTGTCAATTTTAAAATGATTTTATGTCTTTTATGTTTCACTTTATAAATCATAGAATGTATACTAGATTAATTTCAGCACATTTATTATAATTGGTAAATAATGTACTAATCAGATTACCTATAATTTATTACAATTGATTAGATTACCTTTACTAACTATTTACCAATTAGAATAATTGTGTTAAAATTAATCTAGTGTAATTCTACTATTGAGCTGAATCAGATTTCAGACCACATGCTATAATTAATAAAGTTAGCTGGGTGGAAAAGTTCCACAGAATATATCTTCATATTTTCTGTAATGATATATTTTTATCTTATAGAAATGATAAAAGTACAAGTTGACTCTAGGTAGGAATATAGAAAATAAATTTAAATTAATTTTTCTAGCAATATTGGCCGTATTAAGGAGAAAATAATGCATTAGTGCTCACGAATGGTTTAATTCTAACCCCATTCTTTGGTGAAAATAACATTTTCTAATTTTATTTTATATGGCTCAAAATGAGAGGAGAAAACGTTTTCCACAATAAAATCAATTAAAATATTTGTCCCACTGGTGAAATAGCTATTTATTGTAATTTAATATGAAAGCCATATACTTTATTCTTAATTCAAATAATATATTTTTACCCCTAATCGTTTTCTGATTGTATCAAAAATTGTTTGATTGAAACAAAACATCCAAAAAAATATATATCCAATAATAACATAAATGACAATTAAAATCGACTATTACATAACTTTTGGTGTATGTAAATTATTAAAGAATGGAATTTGTGCCTCGTTATATTATAGTTTTACCTTCTTTTACAGCCCAGTGTGTGTGTGTACAATTTTATTCAATATTACACAACCTGTATTTTATAATGCATCCTCGTTGGCTACATTTACAAAGCGATTTTGTCTTATGAAATCATATATGTATATTCCAGCCTAAAGCGATCATCAAGAAGTCATCTTGCGAAACTTTAGAGAAGCGCAAATACTTTACAGTGGGTTTAGTATTATTGTAGAAATATATTTTTTAGATACTCCTGTTATCATATTTTGAGGTTAAAGATTTACATTAATCCAGTAATGTAGGCGGTAATGCAGTAATGTAGATAAAACATATGGATTCAATATTTTACTGCGACGGATTGCTCCCGAAGGCAAAAAAAGGATTATTGAGAATTATTGTAAAACCAAAATGTATAACTCTTTAACGTGCCAACGTCCTTCTATTTCGGACCTTAATCCAGCACTTTCAAATTTAATTTCTTGATGATTTCATGAAAATTTGTTCTCATTATTTAATAATGTAATGCATTTTAGGTAAAGAGAATAAATGCAGATTAATGGTTGAAGAAAGTTAAAACTCATACATCCAAATGTAATTTTATTTATTTGTTTGTGGTTTATTTTTCTTAAGAACATATTTTCCTTTAAAGAAAAACATAATTAGAAACATATTTACAATATTTTACAAATTACTGTAAATAAAATATTTCTAACTCTTTAATGAGTTAACTTCCTGCAATCTCGGATCTTAATTCATCAGTCTCAGTATTAAATTACTTGAAGACAATTTCTGGATCAATTCTTCTGGTAGTGCAGTAATGTAGATAAAACATATGGATACAATATTTTACTGCGATGGTTTGCTCCCGAAGGCCAAAAAAAAGATTATTGAGAATTATTGTAAAACCAAAATGTATAACTATTTAATGTGTCAACTTCCTTCAATTTCGGACCTTAATCCAGCACTTTCAAATTTAATTTCTTGACGATTTCCTGACAATTTATTCTCATTATTTAATAATGAAAAAACGCATGTGGTACAATATTTTTCGGCTAAGGTTTGTACCCAAAAGCTACAAGTTAATTATTAATTATTGCAATTCAAATATTTCTAACATTTTCATGAGTCAAGTTCATTTAATCTTTGATCATAATCCAACAGTTTCAAATTATTTGATGAGAGTTCCTTGGCGATTTCTTCTGGTAATTCAGTAATGTTTTCGCCTGTTTTATATTTATGGCATGCGGTGTTTTAACAAAATTTAACGACACTCAAAAGAAATTTACAAAGTACAGTAAGAAGAACATCCTGGAATCCGAATATAACTATAATAAATATTACTTAAAATAAGAGCATTTGAATGATTTTTTAACTGCGTATGTCCAACAATTTCTTAAATGTGTATTTGACTTTCATCAAAGGAGTGATTATGATAATTTTCTTTTGTTGAAAAGACTCTTTTTATGGTTCTTCGAAAGATAAATGAAACATTCATAAAAATAATAATAAAAAAAGTGGACAGCTTTCTACAAATCACGAATTTTCTGGAGACTCGACAGATGCGATGATAAAACTTAGATGTTTAATTTGCACCTTTTATTACGCGCATCGACGATTTCCTCTAAACAGCTATATGCTATTTAGACAATCACACATACGAAAAATTTTGGGCCGCGCTCATGTAACTAAATTTAAGGAGTGTCTGCGCTGAAGGTTATAGATGCATTGACGTATGTTCTTGTCAAATCGGAATCCTATAATCCAATCCTATAATCCAGCTATAATCCAATCAGAGTGTTTGGACTCATTTCCGATAAGTGTACGAAATTAGTAGTAAATTGTCGCGCCGATGAAAAACTTTCTTTGTACCGTTTGTCAGTTGGAAATTAAAATTAGTTGGTCACGCTGCGAGACCATCACCTTTCAAAGGGTTAAACAATCTTTTTAAAAATCTAAGCAGATTTCTCAACATATTTATTATTATTAAACAATTAAGTGATAAAAATATGTTTTGATTACATTATATATATATATATACGTGTGTGTGTGTGTGCGTGTAATTTTATATAAAGTTTTGAGGCTTCAAAATGCTTTATTGCTACAGTTTCCATTGATTTGTCCTACTTTGTGAAGGGTTTATGTGCGCGTAATTTATTCCATTATTATTTCAATTTGTATAGAATTGTACCAATTACAGAGAATATTTGAGAATTTTTCACCTGTTGCGGGTTAACAAAACACTTACATTCTAAACTTATTAAAATTATGAATTCTCGTCGTAAACACTTCTGTAAAAGTAATTTTTATTGTTATAGCATACAAGAGAATGGGTTTCAAGTGGATTACGAATTTCCACCTTTACATACAATAATCCGTTGAATGAAGTAAGAGAGTGTAGTAATTGAAGACGAGAAAAAATAGAAACCTTTAAATTTATTTCTAGTGAATTAGATATATTTTTGACTTTCTGAAGAAAATATCAAATGTTATACTAAAAACAATAAATTTGCATATTATCTAAAAGACGGAAACACAATCGATTGTGGAAAATTGTATTATTTAATGCACAGTATGACATTATTTGTAAGTGCTACATGAGGCGTTTTGCTGTTTAAACATTATATGAATTAAAGTTCATATCTAGAATATTTTTATGTGACCAAACATGCAAGAATATGTTTTCAAATGAAAAAATTACAGATGTTAAAAATTGGAAACCATGAAAATTATTACTAATGAATTATATATCTCTAAGACAGTCTGACGAATTTTATGCGAATGATAATAAATTTTTGATATCATTCAGAAGAAATAAACACAATCTATTTCGCATAATCATTATGGGACAGATGGGTGTAACGGACAGTATCATATTATTTGTAACTGCTACATGATTTGTTTTGCGCTTTAAATATTATATTAACTAGCAAGTCTGCAGATCAAGAGCCTCAACGTCAGCTCTGCAAGTCATTGTTTGTATACACACTTTGGTAATATTCAATTTCCTGCAAACCGCAATTTAAACTTTTCAAATTAATTATGTATAAGAATAAAAAAATACGAAGTTTTCAGATATTAGAAGCGTTAAATTAAAATGTTATGTAAGGATATTTTGAAATTTTCATGAGCTACTAATTCTGGTATATTTTTAGATAATAAAGTAGATTTCTTCAGGAGGGCGGAGCGCCCCTAAACCACCCATGGTCTCATTAAATTTACATATATAACTTTTTATTGATTGTGCTAATGGTTATTGTAAATATTAGATTTCTTTTTACACTTCCGAGTTTTATTTTACAATACCGGTGGACAGAAAATGATTTACACTGAAGCAATTAGTTATATTAAAAGTTTAGATTTTATGAACGAAAATGTAATTACCTTTAAAAAAAAAAAAAAAAATCATTAATATTTTCTGAAATGAAGCGGCATTAAGAAGTAAAAAATATTTTTTAGACAATCTATTTAGTAAAAAATCACCATAAAATTAAAACAAAACACAGGACGCGTTTCGAGCTAAAAGCATAACAGCTCGTCATCAGCTACAGCATACACGTGTCCGTAAACGAACAAGTTCAAAAATGAACTGAAGATAAAGAATGTTGCGAAGAATGCGACAGATGGCGCTACCTGATAGAAGGATATGCAAAAGGGAAATGTGTTGAAAAAAGATAGAAGAGAAAATGAAATGGAAAAAATGGAAATAACAATTTTTACAAAGTTTTATTATTTTAATTGCTTCATATCGCCAGTTTTTGGTGCTGTTTCGCTCCAATCTATTTAGTGTTTGGCTTTTAAGAAAGAAAATATTTATTTCCCGATACAATGATGCCATTTTCGACAGAGATAATTTTGCGGTGCATAATTTTGACATTTACTATTTACTTGCTTTTCAAAAGTTTTTTTTTTTTTTTTTCTCATTGAAATTTTCGATTAAAAATTAAACATTTCTGTTAGCCGTGTGCAGACGATAAACTATGGTAACATTTTTTTTTTAGTAATACGAATTAATATCATAACACAAGGCCCTTTTATTTCAACATCAAAGCGTATTCGTTTTATTTTTGATAGATGAGGTCAAATTCACCTTCTTTTGGTATTTTTGTTTTAGTTCCAATATGAAGACGTATTCATGTCTATTTTTTATTTCAGTTTCCTCTTACACATGAAAATCTTTCAAATCAAAGTTAACTGTTTAGGATAAATTATTATTCCGGGATCTGATTTTCTTGGCAAATGATTTTCTTGGCTAAAAATGTGATTTCTAAATTTTATTTCAAAATGTCAATTTTTTTCCTTATGAAAATAATGAACTATTTAATTTAAAAGAAAAATATTTCAACAAAATAAATCGAACACAGCTTTTCTTTATTTCTGGGGTAAATTCCATCTTTCACATTTACGATATTTTTAGGTGTAGTTCCGTTGCTAGGCAACAGTTAAAAGAAAATTAAAACAATGAAGTATGTGCATTTAAAAAAGAAAATTTGTAAAAGAAAATATTTGATATTATTGGAACACATATATAAATCCCCCATAAGGTATACACCGAATTTAAAAACTCTGACAAATGTATACACAAAATTTCAAACTAATATGAATAATGCATAGTTCTAATTAGGAAATTTCATTATCCATAATTTACCATTTAAATCATTCAATCATATGATGATATGATTCAATCAATGAGAATTCCTTTCCTTTCAACAAATAAAAATGGAAACATCGTCTGAATTGCTATAGAAAAGCATTATTGAGCAAAATAAAATAGTCTATATTTTCCGAACGAATGAACCAAATATAAGAAAAAGTCTACAGCTAAATCCGGGTACTTCACCAACATACCCACTTAATTTCCAGCTAATCGGATGCTTTTTGCGGCAGTTATCGCGGAACAGACAGACAGACAGACTAACGGAAAGCAAAACTTTTCGTGTCTCCACAGTAAGCCTTCACTGACGTTTCGGAAATTAAACTGAACGTGTAGAATATTTTAATCTAACTTAAAATACAGGAATATGATTGCAAATGCAAAAAATGACAGAAGACAGAAATTAAAAACCTTGAAAATTATTGAGAATTAGCCATATTTTAGCCTTTCTGAGGAAAACATCAAATGTTATGAGAAAAATAACAATTTTGGATATCAGCCAGATGAAATAAACACTATCGATTATGAGTAAACAAAAACAATCTAATCCACATAAGTTCTGCATATAAGATGAATTCCTTTGCTTGCTTATGCAGATATTATTGTGTTTTTATAAAAAGCATATCTGGCAATTATATCCTTCTGAAACGGACTTATTTTTATATCTATACTTGAATATATTTCATGGATTTGCTTAATATAACAGCACCGTAAAAGATATGATAATTGATGAAACTATGACAAGCGGAAGATTTAGAAATATCTTAGTTTTCCTAACGAAAACATCTGCTGCTAGAAGGAAAGGCGTATTTTTAATATTAACCTGAAGAACGAAAAAACAGTCGAAAATTATAAAAAAGAAATCATTATAATAACGCATAGAAACTTTGAAAGTGCTAGTATTTATGTGTCTTTTATTTTACATACCATATTATTTACAGTTTCACATGCAGATTTGCAAATTATCGCTTTCTTAAATACAAGTTTAATAATGTAAGAAATGAGCTTTAATTCAAGAACTAATAAAAAAAGCTAACGCAAAAATACATAATATGAAATTTAAAAACATACATATATATTTAAAATTATTTACAATAACAAATTTCTGATATTTAAAACTGTACATTATACTGGCATACGATATTTCTGTTATTCTGAATTATATCTACAATGATATTAATGATATTTGACAATGATATGAATGCATTTACGCAGTTTTAATATAGTATGAATGTTATTAAAAAGCTAATAAAATATATTTCGAATAAATGTTTACAGCACATTTTAATTAATCAACATAATGTAAAAATAAATTTAATTTTTGAAATATTTCAAAATCTCAATGTTTATTTATTTTGTATTTGTCTGCTGAACCTACACTTAAAAAAACTTGACTAGTGTTAGCTTCCAAAAAGTAAATAGTTAAAAAAGTTATTGATGAAATTCTGATGCATTAATACCAGCAGGATTCAAACTCTAAAACTCTAGTTTTTCAAAGAGTGACGTTGCTCTGCCACACTAATGCTTATCTAAATCTCCGCTCTTGATTGGATAAAAACTATTTTTAGTTCAAAATAGTAAATCTTTCGAATTCGATATCTAGACAACGAAAACCTGCTAATAAAAAACATAAAGTGTATTATACATTTGACGCTGTACAGACGCCCTTCAGATATTCAGTCATCATAAGTCGACTCTCAACAATTCAGTAATCACTCGGTACAAAAAAAACCTGTAATTTAATAGATTACAACGACCATTTGGAATTTATTTCGTCCACCAAATTCCGTCGCATCCTCTTCAACAACAGATCGCAAAGGTTAAAGTTCAGACGACCAAAACCTTCATCGATAAACTCTTTAAGTCCCGTTTCGAGAAGAAAAGCAGTTTAGAAATCGAAAGCAGTTCCGCCGAATCATCCACACATTGCGACAAATTACCTACGTTGAGCTCAATTTTTCCCGGTTCGAATCGACCGATTCTAAAACACCGTGGTTAGTGGATTAAAGCTCCTCGATACATGGTCTTTTACTATCAATCGATTAAACATTACATTGTTTCCTTTTTAAGCGTTCGGATTTTATTCTGTAATCGATTTTCATGGGCTACATAATCAGTTGAAGACCTCAATTTTCATGGGCTACATAATCGGTTGAAGTCCTTAATTTTTGCTCTGCAAGACGATTTTGATTTCGGCGTCGCTCTTTGCCTTTGGATTTAATTTGCGCCTACCCATTTTGTCACTTTTTCAATTTTGAACGATTTTATGCCTTTCGATTACCTATTCAAACAATTTTTAACGATTTTAGGCATTTCTATTACCTATTCAAATAAAAATTCTTCTAAAAGTAAAAAACATCGTTCAATTTCGTTAAAAAAATAAAATAAAATGCGAACATCATTTGGTCCCATCCTCGATTGAAAACAAGAACAAGATTTTCAAACGGTAAAAACAAAATACACAACGTACTTTAATGTTGTTTCATAAACAGTTCTTTGTTCTCCATTTATAATAGCACTGATGAGGGGTTTGTCTAAATAAACTATTTTTGTTAATTCAATATAGCGTAGCATTTCAGATGAAGTCTATTAGAAAATATGTTTAGCATAATTAAGAAACGAGTAGCGGATTGCTCTGTGCTATTGACAAAATTGAATATAGTTTCAATTGCATCCAATCAGTAAGAAGTAATATCAAATTATTCTAATCAGACATTCAATTTTATAAATGTTGCAAAACCTATTGTTTCATTGTTTTCTAGTTGTATTATTTTTATATCAAATTTACATTTACTGAGCACAAAAAAATCATTTATTTATAATGTAATAAATATATACATTCAGACATATCTATCTATCTTTATATATATATATATATATATATATATATATATAATAAAAATGCAAAATAAAGAATGTAAAAATGCTTTGATTACAGACATAAAACACTCTTGTATATTTAGAAATACTTTTTATAAGCTTTCTTTAAGTTATTTTTTCAAATGAAAATACTTTATCTTTAAGGATATTATAAGTTATTTTTGACCTTTTAAAATATTTTCATGAAGCATTTGGTTGAAAGGAAATCTCTCCGGTGGTTTTTGTTAGTCAATCACTTTGAAGATTACTCTGTCAAATATTTTTTAAGTGAAGATATTTTCAAAACGTCTTAAGCAGGCCGCTGCAAGAGGATATATATTTTATCCTGACGAATGTTAAGTCCATTGAAAATGTTTCACTTTTGAAAGTTAAAAAGCAAATGGAATATCAGATTTATCAGTAAGAATAGTTCTATTTTTCATAAGTTACGAAAATATATCAATGTTTATTTCTGAGTGCAATAATAAGATGGTGAATGTTTGTCTTTCAAAAACATTCTGGACATAATGTTGTTAACAACAACAACAAAAAAATACACAGCTTTGAATTTGATTTGTCACATATAAACGAAGGGTTGAGATGTTTATTTTAAGTCACTAAAGAAATTATTTTATACATATGAATTATACTTGTTAATTTGCAATATGATTTGTGACGATTTTTTTTTTAAGTAAACGCTTAGCAATTTATTTTAAAATGTATTTTTTCAGAACCTTCTTTCAAAAAAAAATATCTTACAGTAAACATGAAAATATTTATCCCTCTGGAGAAATATAAGTTACCTATCCTTTAGTAAAGAATCCATATACTTTGTTCTTAGTTAAAATAATATATTTTTACACCTTAATCACTTACTGGCTGTATCAGAAAATGTTAAATTGAAGCAAAACGTGGATATAATTTTAAAATATTCAAGAATAAAGTAAATGACTATTAAAATCTCTTATTAGATAACTTTAACTGTATGTAAACTACAAAAGAATGGATATTGTACACCACGTGATATTGTGGTTTTGCTTTTTTATACTCACCATATAATACATCTGGGATTTTATAATGTATTATCGCCGCTATATTTCCAAAGTGATGTTGTCCTATGAAAACATATATGTATATGTATATTCTAGCCTAAAGCGATCATCAGGAAATCATCTTGTCAAACTTTCGAGAAGTGCAAATACTTTACAGTGGATTTACCACGGTTGTAGCAATATTAATATATATATAGTTAAATATATATATATATATATATATATATATTCCTGTTATTATACTTTGAGGATAGAGATTTATTTAAGTGTGATACTTTTGGTATTAAATGAAAACATTCTGATAAATGGCTGAATAATAATAATAATAAACGCACATGTAAATGTAAGTTTTATTATTTGTTTGTGGTTTATTCTTATTAAGAAAATATATTTCTATTAAGTAAAATATTTCTGATGCTTTAAGGTGTCAACTTCCTTTAATTTTAGACCATAATCCAACAATTTCAAAGTTTATCTACCCTCGTGACCAAAAATTAAGGATAAGTGACCGGAAGCTTTCGATTTTACACGTTCTGTCGGATACATACTGAAATTATTGACGAGTTGTTCTTGAACTTCTAGGATGGAAAGAACATGTTCGCTTTCTTGTTTGTGAGTGAATATTTAGTCGTGAGGACTATTAGGAGGCTAATAATAAATTGTATATTAAAATAGTATTTGCTATCACTCATCTAACAGAAAATGCTGAAAAGGGTCTGTCACTGAGTTAAATGAATATTTGGGTCATGTCCAACTTTTGGGTGAATTTGTGTAAGCATAGCACTAATATTAGTGACGATATTAATGTTTATGTGAAAAGTTCAAAAGTTTTTTGTGTATAGAATATAGAGTTTCTGACAAAAGTTAGTATAACATTCCGAAAACTTGACAAAGAAGAGTAGAACCTGTACACTGCAATTAACACATGCATATATTGAATATTTGGTGAGATATGGGCATTTGCATGAAATAATTTTTAACTCTGCATGCTTGGGAGATTAAAAATTTTTATTTGATAATTTGGAGGATATATGTCTAGTATAACTTATATAAAACGTCCAGTAAACATCCGGGGCAGTATAGTGAGTTGCGTTCTAAAATCAGCTTTATTTTAAAAGATTTAACACAATTTTTCAATAAGCTGACTGTATCTTTCTAAGTTTACTTAATTCCATTGTTTTTAGACAGAAACTGAAATTCAGATCTCTATACTAACAATATTATTTTTTTTATATTCAACTGTTTATATATATAAGTGGTGTCTTTATAGTTGACTACTATATGCAAAATAAAATAATTTATGCATGCTCAGTTAAAAAAAAAAAAAAAAAAAAAAAAAAAAAAAAAAAAAAAACATACGATTTTCCGCATTTCTTTAAATATTTTCATATATCTATTATAATTTTAGCATGTGGTATCGACAGAATTTTATCAAGTTGTATAAATTTTCGTTAGATTATGTTTCTTTTTATAAATCTTTGCTTCGAAATATGTGGTCAATTGTGTTTTTCTTTTTTTTATGCATATATATTCCAGAAAATCAAAAGGAACTCACAGAGTATTTATCTAGATATTCCTCAAAGCATCGAAAATCTTACTGTTGACTTTCGGCCATATAGATTCTTATCATTATGTTACGCTATGATGTATTTGTCCATTTTTTTAAGTTTGAAGATAATTTGCTGTTTTAAATAATATTTTGTTATTAATTTGACTATGGAAAATAATATCTAATTTACTTTATTTTATTTTTAATATTTATATCTGTTAACTGCTGTAAATGCCGGTCCCAGGATGGGGGGTATAATATCTCTTCTTTTCCCTTGAAATTTCAAATAATTGAAAAAATATTTTACACTAATATTACGTAATCGAGCTATCTGTTTTAAAAATCATAAAAAAGTCATGAAATTGAAGTGCAGTTTTCAAATAGTTTACATTTGTAAGTACACCCTCCCTATTCAACGGTATTAAATTTAAAAGTATGCGAAGTTGAGAAGTAATTAAGTTTGAGGGAAAAGAAGAAAATTAATAAAGGATTTATTAAAGCATTTTTTTCCAAAAATAAAAAATAAACATACAAACTTGAAACAAACAAACTAAATACGATGTTTATTACATTAATACACAGAAAATAGACCATTTCATATTAACGTGGAGATGTGATAAAGCGCCAAATATTGTCACTATTGATTACATTCATATTGCATTAATTGTACTTAAAATATAAACCTTTAACCCATTTCATTTAAAAAGCATAAATTTTATTTAAAATACAAACATTCAAAATACATATATTGCATACATCTAAAATACATGCTATTCACTCATTTCCTTTAACCCCTTAACCCTTAAATGCCGGGTGTTGCTTTTCGGCAACATTCCCAATTTAGGCTCTAAAATACTATTAGAATAATATTGAAGCTATAATACCTAATGTTGCCAATAAAATACATTCTGAAAATATTATTAAATCGATTTTCAACATGTAGATGGCAACAATTGTGCTGTTTAAGAATAAAGATAGATTTATTTTTTTCAATTGCTGCTACTTGTTCTTTTTGTTTTGTTTGGAAGCTTGCGAAATACACTATTTTGTTCTGCAGTGGGAAAGTAGAATTTATTTCTTATTATAGTTCCTAAAATTTTTGTATGTATAATATTGTAGAATTTTATCAAGGAAAATTATTTTTTCAATTAAAGACTAGTTTTGCCGATTAGTAACAAACTGTTTTTTAGCCGTAAACTATACTTAAAACAAAGTATGATTTTTTAAAGTATTTTTCCCATGATTTATTTAAAAAATGAAAGCCGGAAGACATTATTACAATGATTTTTGAAAAGTCAGGCATTTAAGGGTTAACCTACGATTTACTTTTAACAGCTCCACGGTTTGGCAAATTCATAGCTACCACTAAAATTTAATAGAGATTTTCGCTTTGTTTAATCATGGAATTTCGACGATTACATTAAACTATATTTACTGTGAAATTTTAGTGGTACGAAGAATTTACATTTGGCTCGATTATCGTACGCGGACTACGCCTGTCATTGTAGGTCAATAGGGTTAAAATACATAGCAATAATAATAATAATAATAATAAATACCATGGCCTTTTATTTCAACTTCAAAGCATTGTTTCTAAATGACGCTAAACAAAGATTCTATATAAATAAGAAAATGCGTCTAGTAGTGAAACATTTTACATAAACGTTAAACAACGCTTAACATGAGTATCCGGCTTACATTGATTACTGTGTAATCTGGAAAATATATTATAATGCAGGTATGTTTATGCAGAACGTGTTATCGAAAGAAAAAAAAATATATAGAAATACACTGGATTTCATAATAATATAAACACCTAGTAGTTTTGTGATATCCTGGCAAAAATTCATAAATAATTATCAGAAAACTCCATTATCGAGACAAACACAGTAATTTTACATAATACATAGCTGTTACAGAAACATCAAACTTGAAATTATTGAAAATATGAATTATCTAATAAAATGTCACAAAATGATATGAGCATTGATCGAAATTATCACTAAATGAGCGTGGAAACTGTATAGGAATTTTCAGTGCAACTCCGAGAATGAGAAACCGAAATATGCAAATTAGTTTACCATATAAAGATACTTCGCAGATTAGGAAATTTCCAAATCTGATCGCAAAGTGAGTTCTAGAAGTATGGGTCGTAAAAACGCTTTAAATGGTTTTGAGAAAGGGAAATTGTGGCTTTTAAGGATGAAGGACTTTCGGCAAGAACTATCGCAAAAAAATTGCAAAGATCCCCAAGTGCAATTTTAAAGTTTCTTCTATTAAAAGAGGATTATGGAGAAAAGAAATCTCCAGTACGTCCGCCAGAGCTTTCCAAAAGGGAAAAATCAGCCATTATAAGAAGAATGAGCAAGCGGAAAACAACTTTAGGAAAATTTTCAAAAGATCCACTTATAGCAGTGTCAAAAAATACCTTGCCCAGAATAGTCAAGAGGTACAGAATGATGAGGTACAAGAAAAGAAAGTCCCAACCACGTATGACTAAATACATCAGCAAAATCGCCTGGATTGGGCAAATGATCACATGTCCTGGAAGTTAGAGTATGAAAAAGTAATGTATTCCGATGAAAAAAAAAAATCAATTTTGATGGCCCGGTCCGTTTATCTTATTATTAACACTATCTGCGCAAGAGACCAGAAACGTTTTCAAAACTGCAGCAGGGTGGAGGTTCACTGATGGTTTGGCTTGCGTTTGGATTTCATGGTAAGATCAACGTTGCGTTTCCATCCGGCAGAATGAGTGCATTAACCTACCAAGATCTACTTGAAGAAAACTTGCTGCCATTTGATGAGGAAATTGTTGGACCTTTCTGGATGTTCCAACAAGACACTGGATCTATCCACACGGCAAACTGCACTTGGGAATGGCGAATATGTTTCTAGTTGCAGCACTTAAAACCTTTTGTGGATATTTTTAAATAATAATCAAAATTGAATAATTTATTAAGAAAAATGTAAAAAATATCTAAAACTATGAAATACTAT
The DNA here is from genome assembly GCA_963932465.1 of Maratus speciosus. Taxonomy (NCBI): domain Eukaryota; kingdom Metazoa; phylum Arthropoda; class Arachnida; order Araneae; family Salticidae; genus Maratus; species Maratus speciosus. Next base: position 534,006,741 of record OZ010786.1, on the reverse strand, counting down.
ACATCTATATTTCATTGAAAATTTTCTTCCAAAATATGAACTTTTAAATGTAAATTGAATCACAAAATAATATTAATGAAACCCAATGTATTTTAGCATCTTTCATAAAAGCAACTAGTGATTTTTTTTAACCGTCGCACCGTGGGAGGTTTTGATGATCTAGGTGGAAAAAATTCATTTTACTGATTATCTCGAAATTTCACAAACCCGCGTATACCGGTAGCTGAATGTCTGTATTTTCGAGATACGTATGAGTTTCTGGGAAATTAAAATCAGAGTAATCGATTAATTATGACCGTAAAGGAGCCATTTGCTGAGTTGGTTTGAGGAAGTTTCAAAAGTTGCACTAGCTTCCTCTAAATTTGAAAGCACGTCGCGGCTGTACCGTTTTATTTGAAAGCACGAGTTTGCTACACATATGTCACAGGTTTGTCAAGGTGAGATTTAACCTATTTTTGTTTAAAAATAAGAGATATTAATTCCGCTTAACCGCTTTTTTTCAAAGGTTGTAATTCTGGACGATCCTTGATGTTTTTTTGCAAATTTCATTTGACTTTTAACATATTACCAGCATTATACAGCAATAAGCATTTTTTTTAAATCAAAAGTGTCATTCCTACAGTGCTGAAACATTAAAAAATCTCCTGCATATAACGTCAGATCATTAAGTATTTATTAATAAACCAGCATCCTATTAACTTTCAGTGCATGTACAGTGCGTCGCAAAAGTTTAAGCACAACGCAAATAAAAATAAAAATAAAATAAATTTATAAAAAATAAAATTAACAAATAATTTAATAAAAATAAAATTATACAACGGAATGCTTTCAAATATCGAGTGTAGGCGAATACTATGATCATAAATATATATCTCAAGTTATGAGAAGCAGTATTACCCAGTGCAAAAGCTCAAATCAGCGATTTAGGAAGCCTGGTACAAACGCGCTCCTAAAACCTTCCATATTCTCGTGTTATCAATGGAAAAGCGAGTATTCGATCTCATCAGGTACAATGGAAGTACCATAGACTACTAAAGGACTTTTGTGCCTTGTGAAATGTACATCATTCATTTTCATCATTCATTTCGTTTTTGTGCATAATATTTTGTGACATCACAATTTTCAATTTTTTATAATTTATTATTTTCCTTACAATGGATTGTTTCCTAATTCAAAACATGAATTTGTAATCAAATTGTATAGATACAGTAAAAATTTCAAAGCATTCCGATGTATAGTTTTTATTTTATAAAAATATTTAGCTTGCGCATAAACTTTTGCGCCGTACTGTATGTATGTTTAGTTCAAATCTTCCAAATCAAATTTAAATTACTTTTAATTATCCTATTGGGCCGAAAGAATGAATACATGTATGATTTAAAGACTATACAATATTATTATTATTTAAAGAATGTAGAAGATTGTTAAAAAATACTGTTTCTACAGGTCTTCACAAAAATTTAGATTAAAACTTGCAAGTTAATTTTAAACATGTTTCAATAATCTGATTGAGCTGAAACTTTATTCAGAAAATGTAGTTCTGATGACAATGCAATGTTATTATAATTTATGGAACGTAGCAGTTACACTTTTTTTTTACAGTACCACATAAATGATTAGTTAAAATCTTGCAAGACAATTTAAACCACTCATTATTCAGATACACAATAGCATTTTTTATATTGAAAACATACTGTGTAGTAGTTGTATTTCTTTTACAGGGACGCTTAAATTTTTCGGATACATTACCGTCTACATGCAGAAATTTTATTTCAAATTGAATAAAATTTTTATAGGTTATTTATTCACATAACAGCATTTTTTCAGCCGAAAATAATTTTCGCAGCACTTATATGTTTTACAGGGTACCACAAAACATTAAAAAAATTAATAAGGTTTTTATTAATATATATATATATATATATATATATATATATATATATATTTTTTTTTTTTTTTTTTTTTTTTTTTTTTTTTTTTTTTTTTTTTTTTTGCAGGATGACTACACAAAGTTCTCGAGCAATTCTGAGTAGACAAAAATACAAAAAAGAAATAAATGTTAACTTAAAAATGTGCATGTAATTGATTTTCACTTAATTTAAAAATAAGTATGCTTAACGCATTATTTGTAAAGCATTAGACAAGGTGCTCACTAAAGTCCTTTCCACGCTCTTAATTACCGAAAGGTTGCAGCTATACTCGTAAAAGTGGTGTCTAGATACAATAAAGAGGCTATGTGCTAAAAGACGAGACCGCTTCCAGCGCCATCTGGTGCAAAACAGCTGAGTTAGTATTCCTATCTGAAAAACGAGATTCATATTCAGAACGAGATTCATTTAGCATTCATGTTCACAAAGTGTGGTCATTCATTTTTATACCATATTTCGAATTTTTTTCGCGACAGGAATGCTAATGCCACCATTATGTACCAGGTGGCGCGTTAAGTGGTCTCATCTAGAAGCATATAGCCTCTTTACTATACCTAGACACCGCGTGGCAATTAAGAGGGTGGCAACAGAATTTAGAGGACACACTGTATTTTAATTTTAAGAAGTTGTTGTTAAATAGCCGACTATTTATCACTATTTGAGTAGTTTATTAATGATGCATTAAAATATGGCAAAAAGTAATTAAACTTCAACGAAATAATTTTGTCCACCAAGATCGTAAAAGAGTACCATTGTGCGTCGTGTCAGTATTTGCTAACATATTTTTATATATTTATATATACATTTGCTAACATAGCCTCTGTATTATTTTTTCCTGAATTTAATATTCCATTGTTGTCAAAATTCAAAATAGCAAATTTAATGAAGCTGCAATCTAACAATTTCTGTATCACTTCAAAAGATTTTATCATCATCATTTATTGTCTACTTATTTAATGTATCCTTAATGCAGTTTAAATGGCATTTGTTAATGTGCATTATCTGCTTTCTAAAATTTTACCATTTAAAAAAGTGTATGACAATTCATTATTTTTATAAAACTAAAAACTTTTGACAAAAAATTATACCATTACAGGAATTAAATTTTGTGTCAAAACACTATTGTTTTTAAATACAAATTATCCATTTGATTATATAGAAACTTGTAACGTTTATCTATATATATTATTATTATTTGATGAATATTTAATTTATTGATACATTATCTTTGTCATAAAAATTATCAACTTTATAAAAAATAATAATGAATCCTAACAAAAGATACAAAATATCAATTTCCATTAAACTTACAGAAAAAGCATATCATTATTATTATCATTGTGTCAATATTTGATAAAACTCTGTTACCAAAACAGTGTGTTTCCCTTGCGACTACGTTATTGATTTATATGTAGTATTAAGCGCACAAACCTCCAAATATTTGTATAAATATGCCAAAATGCTAATGATTGAGTAATGATAAGACAAAGCGTTGACATTCCTCGAGGGAATAACAGCAGACTATCGGAATTCAAGTATGCATTATGTACGATACATTTGAGAAAATGAAAGGAAGTAACATATAATCAAATAATAGATTTTTTTTTTTTTAGTTATTTTAATAAATAACTAGATTGTACTTCGAGAGAATGCGTTTATCCGCGAGAATATTTTTTAAAGGCCAGTTTCAAAATGTATTAATAAAATATTCATATATGCTATGGAAATATATATATATATATATATATATATATATTAATTATCTGAGTATCAATAAATATTATAAATAATTTAAAAGATATTAGGTAAAGAATATTTAATTTATTATACATTATCTATATGTTATTTAATTAAATTTTTAATAGTATAAATGATCTTTTCACTTAATTGCTATTTCACCTTTGCGCTTGATAAGTTATTTAAATTTAAAAAGTTTAAATTAAAATTTATATAGAATTCATTTTTTGTTAATTTTTAATTAATTTTTTTAGAAAATATAGTTCAACATAAAAATAAAAAAAATCGTCGTTATTGTTCTATTTCTGCTACATGATGGAACAATTTTCGCCTCATTAGATGTTTATATTGAATTATTTTATTATTTATAATAATTTAATTTAATTTAATTTAAGTGCTATTATTACGACAGTAATACAATTAAGATAAAATCACTCTAAAACATGATACTTGTCCCAAAGAAATCACAGTATGAATTGAGGCCTAAGACATACTACAATCAAGAAATAGCATATATTTTTTTTTAATGCGAACGTAAAATTAGAGAAATAATGGGGTGGGGATCAGTTGGACAGATCCCCTCTTATTAATGAAAGTTCATTCTTATAAAAATACATCAAAAGGCAGTTTCAGAGCATTGTTGTACTTGAAAATGTTTTAAGATTAATGGAATTTAAAAGTTTCTAAAATTTATATAATCTGAATCTATGAGAAATTTTGTATATTTATAAATATATGTAACTTAGAATAATAAATATTATGTAATCAGATATCCAAATGAAAATGCGACTTGCGGTCCCTGATCTACAGATTAAAACAGGAAATGGTAAAAACACGGGCGACGACTTACATCTTGGTACCTTCCGATATGCATAATTATTGAAAATGTATAGTTCTTACGTTGGCGGTGTTAACAGTACAAGTCAGTTTTTCATCTAATCTGTATATGTGTATGTTTCACACTCAAAATATGATATATATAGGCGATTAAATTAGTATAATTCAAAATGGAAAGAGACGAAGTGATTTAGCTAGTGATCATAACAATAAAAGAAATAAATGTTCACTATGTATGTATATTACAGTACGCACTACACAAAACGAAACAATAACGGCAGGGATCGTATGCTTCAGGGAATTTTGTCAGGAGATCTACCAGGATTTTATCGATAGAAGAATGTATCTAGATTGACAGCGCGAAATTTCGCTTCTTTTTAAGGAGATATTTTCTATAAAAAAATACTGGGGCTTCTGGTCTGAAATATCCAGGAGGCGTACGAACCTCGTAACAATGATTATTTTACAGTATCAAAATACATTTCACTGTTAAATAGATTTATACGAGTTATACAATTAACCAAAACAGTATGTACTTATTTAAATTAAAAACAGGCGTACTTTTTTTTTCAATTTCCTCTAAAATTACTATTACTGTTAAGTCCCCCACCTAAGAATTTATGTGTAACAGTCCTGACTTTGGTATGAGGATTAAAAATATTAATATCCAGTCTTAAGTTTCAAAAACCCTTTTATTGAAAGCCAGTAAAAATTACTCTTTTTCAAGGATGTTTCCAAATGCGTATTGCTTAGTAACTCATCTCATAATAAATTTAAAACACCAAATGTTGTTCAAAACACATTAAGTGTCTTGAAACTTTATATAAAAATGGCATTTTCTACATTTATACCTGCAGAAGTCACGAATGTATTTACTGTTTTTTCCTTCCAGCACATTCGGAATAGGCCCAATCTCTGTACTTATAGCAGTAAATCCAAACTTACCAACTATATCATCCCAAATGAGTCCATAGCAGAAACTGCATGCGGCATTTTCGTCACCAGGTTTATGTACCAGAGAACCACCAAGCCGCCAGCATTATTGTCGTCAGTATGATAGACCATTCTTTGACCATCCAGTTCTTTAAGTTAATTGTACCTCAGCAGCAATCACAATACAGACAGATTGATGTTAACAGGCGTCCTACCGGAAATTCAAGACATCTACTTTGAGATGAGATGGAAGTAACTTAATTTGCATCAGAACTATAGAAGGAATAAATTAAACTTCACGTATCTTCAAAAGTTTTGAGTTCTTCAAAAGTCGGTTTTCTGCAGAAAACGTTTAGTACTAACCGACATGGGTCACTTACAATGGTCATGTGATCACCACACCTCCCCACTTCATACTGTTAAGTTTAGTGTCATTCCCATCACTGTACAAAAGTCACTTCTTATTTTCATTAATGAGCATGTATTTATATCTTTCATCGGTTTTGTAGTTTCCTCTATAAACGATTAAAATGTAAAAAGAGGATATTTTTAACAAAAGGGAAAGAAATCTCAATACTTCTTGAAGGTGTAAACAATTCCTAGCTCCTTTCATTAAGAGCCTACACTGTTAAAAATCTGCAGTAAACTGTCCAACCGATCGGTCGTTTTTATAGAAAGCGGTTACATAACCGTATTTTAACTTTATTGTGACCATAATATTATCAATAATATGGTCGGTTGAGCTTAATAATATGGCCAAGTAATCGTTATCTTTAAAAACGGTCTAATTGCTGGATAGCTTGCTGCAGAGTGTTAACAGTGTACGCTAATAACGAGATTGAAATGGTAAATGAGTGGCAATCATTGAATGGCGTTCATTTAAAATTTCATGATTTTATTTTAATTTATTATTATTGCATAGATTATCGGAATTTGTTTTTAAATATTTTATCTTCATCAATTTCATGTTTGGTTGAGGATTTTTTTATTTATTTTTTTTTTTTATTTTTTTTTTTTAACTGTGGTTAAACATTTGTGTTGGAAACCTGTTCCAAAACTCGAAGTATTCCCATAAAAAAGGTGTATAATTAATAGGGGGAAAAGAATATTATATACATCCCTTTCTACAGATGAAAATACTTTATGGTTTTCTTTTTTAAGATTTTATAAAATATAACGACTTTTCTACATTACATATACATACATACATTTTTTTCTATTCAGAACGTTATGCCTATTCAAAAGCAAATAAGTCCTTTACATTCAATATATTTTACAATATATATATATATATATATGTGTGCTATATGTTTATCTTCGAAAATAACATATTTTTTAAAGAATGTAAGAATCAGATCTTAGCCTTCTTGAATGTTTATTAAAAATGTTTCTGTTTTTCGTTTATTAATTGTTTATTTCATCCAATATCAAATATTACACTCGTATTGTAACAAAAACAAGAAGCAGAAAAACTGTCTATTCATTTCCACTTATAAGAATGCTTGGAAGTTTTCTTTTTACTTTTAAGATTTTATAAAAAATTCAACAATTTTCCTTCTTTAAATATAGTTGTATTTTGCTCAAGAAGTACTCCCGATAAGGAAACAAGTAATTTCAGTTTTTGTTCACATCCAAAAGCACATAATTTTTTTTCATTAAAATTCGAAGCTGATTTATTATGATATAAGAGGAATTATCTATGCTCCTTGGATGTTATATAAAAATATTTGTGTTTTCATTTTTAATGTGGTTAGATTATTTTCATATGAAAATCTTTTTTTTTTTTTTTTTTTTTTTTAAATATAAAAATATTATTTATTAATTTCCACCTTTAAGGATATTGTTTTTTCAAACTACATTTATCTATCACAGGTAAATTTATATGGCTTTGAAATATTTTCAGAACCAGAATACAAATAATTCAAAATTTGCATTACAATGATGAACGTATTTTTATCTTATTTATTTAAAAAAATAAATTTTTAACTAATTTATTAGGGTATAAAAAACAAATCGTAATTTCCTTTAATGTGTAATAAAGACATTTTTTATTTCTTTTTATTATTGATTTATTTTATTCGATACGAAATGAATACTTACTTTTTTATTGTATTGAAAAACAGGTGTAAAAAACATCTGATTTCAAATATAAAAAATAGACATTTTACATACCCTCTACAAGTAAGAACAATTGGATGGTCTCTCTATGATTTTCTTAAAAACATTTATTTCTAAATTATTTCAGTAATTTAGACGCATATAGTCAATAATACTATTTAAAAGAAATTTATTAAATCTTCTACTTTTGAGAGAATAAGTCAAAGAGAATAATGTAGCTAATTCCCTATTGATCATGTCGATTTCGGCAACTCCCACTGCTGCAGAATAAAAAGAATCTACATGAGATAGTCGATTAAATTTATTAAAATAGAGTCAAAGAATGTGACATTTGGACTATAGTCCAGCCAATAGGGGATTTTGCCTGGCCAAATTAATGGTAGTTCTGGATATTGGTTTACTTTATGTTTTATGGGTCGCTAAATCAGAATTTGTAACTTCCCACTGAAATTTCTCCCGCCAACCCACCCAAATGTTGGTAAAATGCCCTCCCCCCCCCAAAAAAAAGGTTTTTATTAAAAAAAATCAATTTTTTTATTGTTTTAGGGGAAAAGTATCTAGAAATTCAGAAAATAGACGAAATTTGCAACAAATAAAATACATGACATTATGACGTAGGATGAAGGGGGAGGGGGGGATCTTCCTCGGAACATGCGCCGCGAAGCTGCGTGACTAGGTTGCGCAATTCCACATAACCACTCATATCGTTTACATTCGCCCTTTCATCTCCCCTCCGAACTTTCCCTATCAGTTTGCAACAAATAGGATATATGTTATTATGACTTAGGATACACGAGGAGAGGGGGGGCTGCCTGGGAACATTTCCCGCGCGCTGTTCTCAAATACCAATTTTTTCCATAAAATCAATTTTTTGGATGTTTGACGGGGGAAATTTTTGTGGGAAGTTACAAATTCGACATTACAAGTTCCCAAAAAAACATAAAGTGAGTCGAAATCCTGAACTAGCATTAATTTTGCCAGGTAAAATCCCCTATTGCTGGACTTGCATAACTGAGTGCAAATAGCGCCGTAGTGTATGTTCCGAGGCAGCCCCCCCCCCTCCCCGTTCATCGTACGTCGTAATGTCCTATTTTCTATTTGTTGAAAATTTTGTATAATTTCTGAATTTCTATATACTTTCACCCTAAAACAATAAAAAAAATTAAAAAACAACTATTTTTTTCGGGAGGGGTGGAATTTTGGGGGGAAGTTAAAAATTCGGATTCAGCGACCCAAAAAACTTTAAGTAAGGAGGGGAGACGGGAGGGCGAATGTAAACGATGTGAGTGGTTAAGTGGAATTGCGCAAATTAGTTAACGCAGCACCGCGGCGCATGTTTCGATGCAGGTCCCTCCTACCCATTCATCCTACGCCATAATGTCATATATCTTATTTGTTGCAAATTTGTCTACTTTCTGAATGTCTAGACACTTTTATTCTATAACAATAAAAAAAAATTGATTTTTTTAATAAAAACCTTTTTTTTTTTGGGGGGGGGGGGGGCATTTTACCAAAATTTGGGGGCTTGCTGGAGGAAATTTTGGTGGTAAAGTTTAAAATTCGGATTCAGAGACCCAAAAAACATATAGTAAGCCTTTTTTCCAGAACTACCATGAATTTTGCTACTAAAAATGTAAAAAAAAAAATTACAGATAAGTAAAGCATCTGTCGTGGTAATGGTAGTATGAAGTTTTAAAGAAAGGTACATCGCAATTTACAATAATATTTTATTTTGAAATAATAAATATATTAGATTTTACCTAACAATAAACTCGTCAAATTTAAAGTAAAATCAGTTATGAGCAATTATGTTTCATTTCGAGTCATATAGACCGAATTGTGACAAAATTTCTACATTGTAAGACAAAAAGATTACTTTCTGTGTATTACCTAAACTAACTGAGAGTGTATCAGTCTGTTTGTGCGATTTCTACATTTTAAATTTAAAGCAGGTATGAAACTTTTTGAATGTTAAATTTTTAAAAACCTGAATATTTGAACATGAACCCTGTAACAAGATACTACTTCTCTAGTTTATTTACCGGGTGTCCCAAAAATGTTCCAAAAATTTCTAAATTTCAATAAGTTCAATAATTCAATAACTTGGAAATGTTGACAGATAAAAAACAAGAAATCTCGCAAAAGGGGTATGTATCATGTCAGGAGTTTTTTTACTGTGATTATTTATTTTAGTTCGAATTTCAAACAAGAGATGGCACTGTGAGCAATATGTGCTCTGTCCAGCCGGGATTTTTGGTACATCGGGATCAATTAAATATTATATAATCTCCTTTTTTCACATGGAAGAAGAGAGAGGCCGAAAATCGAACCTGGATTTAGCGGTTAAATCTTGCAGCGATATCTATCGATGCTATTTGTAACTAAAACCGATAATTGCAGAAAAAAAAAAAAAAAAAAAAAAAAAAAAAAAACGCCTAGCATCTTACATAACACTCTTGCAAGACTTTTTTTTTTTTTTAAATCTGCCACCGTTTGCAAGTTATTGAATTTTAAAATCCATCAGTCATTTTTGGAATAACCGGTATTAATTTATTTATATTTTTTGCCAACCTGCTTTTATATTCAACATTTTAAAATTGAGTCTCCGAAGAAAGGATTGATGCTTTTTGATTTTAAATAAAATTACGAAAAGATGCAATTGGTATTGGCTTTTACTGAACATGCAATATATTACCAATTTTGTTTTAACTCCGCTTTGGTGCGAGTTTGAGTTGCCAATTCTCGAGGTCTGCAACTGTGAATAATGTTAGAAAAAGACAAATCCGAATGTTCCGAAAACTTCTATTTTTAAGTATTAAACTGCCGAGATATTAATTAAAAAGCTTCGTTAAATGTTAAAGAGCATGTTTCAATCCCCATCATTTCTTTACACATGAAAACGCATGGTAGGAAAATAATGTTTTTAAATCACAAATGTAGTAAAGGTTTAGTTTCTGTTTTAACGTTAAATTTATGGTCACCGGAGTCAACAATAAAACATAATCTCTATATTTCCCACTTCAATTTTTCTAAGTTGGTTTTCACATAGGTGAAATTATATATATATATATATATATATATACATATATACTATATATGCATGTATATATATATATATATATATATATATATATATATATATATATATATATATATATATATATATATATTTATACTACATATACATTTATACTCATAAGATGCCATCTTACCGTATGTAATGGTATGTGGGTCTTTCTTAGTAAGAAAGTATTTATGAATTAGAAAGTATTTTCCGAAAATATTTTTTGAATTTCAATTTATTCTGGAATTCATATTAAATTTAAACAACAGAACCCACGTAAAAAATCTCCCTCTTTCATTTTACAGTGCCTTTCGTTTAAAAATTAAGAATAATTTCTATGTCAAAGAAAAAAAAATATGCATTTTCTGGGATTTCTGCAACTGAAATTGCATAATTTTCTGAAGATAAATTCAATTATATGCTTTTGTAATTCTTTCTTTTCTATTCTATTGTAACGTGATGTAATTTCATAACCAATGCATTGTGGTTATTATAAATAGTGTAAAAAGATAACCTCTAATATTACCCGTGATGTGAATCATTTAATGAAGGTTCACAACTTCTACGTTATCAGAAGAAAAAAAAATACCTAATTTACCTTAAACCGAATAAACACAAAAATTACGCATCAGACATTTTATTCTTTTTTTCACAAAATTAAACAATTCATTCACAAATATTTCCGATTTATTATTTTGAAACTTTAACCCTTAAATGCCTGGTGTTGCTTTTCGACAACATACCCAATATAGGCTCTAAAACATTATTAGAATACTATTGAAGCTATAATGCCTAATGTTGCCAATAAATACATTCTGAAAATATTATTAAATCGATTTTCAACATTTAGATGGCTACACGTGTGCTGTTTAAGAATAAAGATAAATTTATTTTTCAAATGTCGCTACTTGTTCTTTTTGTTTTGTTTGGAAGCTTGCGAAATACCCTATTTGACCTGCAGTGAGCAAGTAAAATTTATTTCTTATTATAGTTCCTAAAATTCTTGTGCGTTTAATATTATGGAATTTTATCAAGTGAAATTATTTTTTCAATTAAACACCAGTATTGCTGATTAGTAACAAACTGTTTTTTAGCCGTAAACTATACTTAAAACAAAATATGATTTTTTAAAGTATTTTTCCCATGATTTATTTAAAAATTGAAAGCAGAAAAACATTATTACAATGATTTCTGGAAAATCAGGCATTTAAGGGTTACATATAAATTATGAAATATGTTTGAAATTAATCTATGAAATATATCTCGTACCTTAAGATTGCTATTATAAATATCTGATATTATTAAATGATCATTTATTACTTTCGACTTATTTCTTTTTTAAATGTTTTTGATATTATATTTGTAGCATTTTTGAATAAAGTGACTGTTATATTATTGTTACGTGTATTGAAATTTACTTGAAAAATGCTAAAAGTATATAAAAATTAAAATTCATTTAAATTGTCTTACGCTTTAAATATTTAAATTGCGGTATAAACCACAAAATACGAGGTTATAATTGAATTTTCCTGCTAAAGTTAACTGATTACATATGTTTCAAATGTAAATATATACGTCTTTTTCAGTGTTATATATAATTTAAGTGTAAAATATATACGTATTACGGTTGACATATTCTTGCTTTTAGTTATGAAATTTACATACAGAAAAGAAGAAATAATACATTTTAACAATTGTGTTCTGCATCTAAAGGAAGAATCATAGAAAATGAACGGAATTTAAATTTTCTTATGTTATAAATATCCCGCTAACAAATACATACACAATGTATACATAATGACACAGTACGTACATTCTTATACAAATTTGTAATTTAACAGCTACGCTACTTCAACAAATTTTAAATTTTTCGTTATTCAAATTATTGCAGAAACAAGAAACGTTTCAGTGCAAATTCTATTCAAGAGAAAATTTCTGCTACTCAGCTTTTTGAATTCTATTATGAAACTATAGAGAATGCATAAACTTACACATTCATAATGGAAATACTTGTATCTAGTAGTCACAATAGTTCAAACTTATGTTGATTATTTTATGTTAGCTTTGTAAACACTATAGAGCTGTAAAATGTGTTTACTAAAGAAATGCTTAGTAAAATTTTATGCGATAATATGTAAAATAACTTTACAAGATTTTAAATAAATAAAGCATAATTTTAGTTCATTCAATAAATAAAATGCAACCATACATTCTTTAAAACGTGCTTACTGTAGTATTTAATAAGTTCTTATCTTTCATATCAGTCTAACATGTATATAACATTCTGTTACAAAAAGTAAAAAGCTAATTATTCCGAATGAAATTAAACACAGATATTTAACCCAGGTATATTTTTTTCCTATTATGACACCCAGACCACAAAACCAACAACTCCCGTTAAAACGTTGGTAACACACCCATCCATATATTTAATCGATAAATAAAAAATGCAATTACACTATAAATTTGGAAAGAGGGTGTATATCAACAATATTTACAACATTAAACTATAAAACCCCCAAAATTTTAAAATTTAAACTACGCAGGTAAAAAACACAGATAAAAAACTGTCTGCTCTTCCTCAGTGGGTGGACAGACAGACCTAACCCCACCCTCTCTGTTAAAAACTTGCAGGATTCTAAACATCTATCCGGCATTCAAAACAATAGAAAACACTAAATTATTGTCATTTTAGATATAAAATTTAAGAAATAAAAAGGTAAATACACAAATTTAAACACATATGTATTATAAACAACGCATAATTATATTACAAAAACAAATTGTCTTGAAAAAATGGCTTTTAAAAATTGTAACTTAAATACTATTAAAATTTAAACATATACTTTGACGTGTATCAGTGCAGAACGAGAAGCGTCCACCCAGACCTATAAGAAAAAACACAAATAATTGAACAGAAATACATCAAAATGTCCGCCTGCTTTTTTTTTTTTTTTTTTTTTTTTTTTTTTTTTTTTTTTTATTCTTTTAAGAGAGAGAGAGAGATTAATTCTTACTCCGTATCCAAATTCAAAAATTTTAAAGCCAATTCTGTAAGCTTCCGTCCAAACCTGTTCTTTTTATAATACTTAAGGCCAGTACATCACATAGAATATTCCTGAAGCATGCTACCATAAAATGGTCATCCCGCCAAACCACAGTGTTGCTATTTATTAAAAAAAAAAAAAAACAATCTTTAAATAATATTTAAAAAAAATTAATAGGGTAATTGTTATTGTAGAAAAATTTAGCTAAAAAACTTAAAAAAATTATTATAAAAATTAATCTCATTGCCTAAAATTTTATTGAAACATATTAATAGATAATAATAATTATAATATTTAGGTAAATCTTTTTATGTAAATTAGAAAACCCATGTGGCATGCCTACTTTTAAAAAATTGAAAACTATTTCTTTTTTTCAAACAAATCCAAGTTTAATTTGTTTTCAAAAATATTTAAAAAAAATATTCACTATCTAAAAAAATCTGCATTGAAATCATCACCGTTTGCTCTTTTTAGCTTTAAATATTTTGGATATATGATGTCATATTCATTAATAAAATCAACAATGAAAATTCAAATATCATCAATATACATAAAGACTTTTAAAGAATAATTATATTGCATTGTACATTTATATTCATAATAATATAAAAATAAATTATTAGCAGCACAAGAATATTTTGTAGCCATCCTAATTCCACAGATCTGTATATTTCCTAAAAGTTACATAATCATTGTAAAAAAAAAAAAAAAAAAAAAAAAAAAAAGAATGACATAAACTTAAAAATAATTCTGTATTAATATTCATTTCTTCACATAAACAAAACAAAAATGTTCATTAAAATATTATAAAAACAATGAATAGGTATATTGGTGAATACATTTTCAAAGTCGAATACCTGTATTTTCTGAGGATTAAAATGCAATTTATCCAAAACTTCAATACTATTATCAATCGACCAAAATTAACTATACTTCTTAAATTTATATTTTAATAAACTTTATATCTTTAACAATTTTTGTAAGCCAATATTGAAATTACTATTAACGTTCTTAGAAGTGCTGCAAATAAACCTAAATTTAATTGGGTTCTTATGGATCTTGGGTGTTAAAACAGTAAACGGTAAACAATGATGACTAGAAACATCAAAAGTGTAGGAAAACATATTTTTACATTTCTTCTTACATGCAGAATTTTTTTTTTTAACAATAGGATGTTTTTCAATGTTAAATTTTGCATAAAAATTAGTATTACTCATTCACTATTAAATTTCCTACATATTATTGCATAATTATTAGCAGTTTTGTCTACAGGGAAATTACAAAACTATTATGTAAATTTTTCACAAAGTTTACATATTCAGCATTGAAGATTTGATGTTCATAAGTATCCAAATTGAAACAATTTTTCAAAAAAAAAATTGAAATGCCCCACAGTTGAGATTTCCATTCGAAAAATGCTTCGAAAGGCATATTAATTTATACCCACACCAACAAGTAAAAACACAAAAACATGAACAGAAATAGCTGCAAAATGTCTTATACCTGGTAATAAAAAAAAAAAAAAAAGATTAATTCTTACTCTGCATCTAAATTTAAAATTTTCAAAGCCAAGTCTACAAGTTTACGTCCAAACACGTTCCTTTTTAAAAGACTTTAGGATCAGTATATCATATAGAATATTCCGGAAGCACGCTACCATAATATGGTCATCCCGCCAACTTAGTTGTTAAAAATAAATAAATGGCAATCAGTGATGACTAGAAACATCAAAATTCCAGGAAAACATATTTTTACATTTCCTCTTATACGCATTTTATTTATACAGTGGACTCTCTCTATTCTGAACACTCATCGGACCGACCAAAAATGTTCAGATTATGGGGGTGTTCAGCATAGAGGGAGTTTGAAAATTACTACTATGTATCGAGTTTATAGACTATATAGAATACGTAGCCTGGTTAGCCATGCCAGTTACTGAAATGGAGGTGCTCAATTTACACTCATGTTCAAAATTAAGAGAATTTTCTGATTTGGTCCATTATCTCCAGAACTACTAGACAGATTTTAATTAAATTATCTATGTACATAGGTTAATATAATAAAAGAAAACATTCAACAGTTATAATACACACGCATGATCGTGCGTAAGACACGTCAGCGTCAAAAGATATAAAACAGAGCTTACAATATTGACCTAGAAAATGGTTTAATAGGGAGTATGGTCATCTTTTACAGTTATACTGTTCTTATAAAGAATTCATACTGGAAATCAGACAGTGTATGAGAATCTATGGCAGTTAGTCTCGCTCCTCCAGCAACGCTGTTTCCAGGCTCTCGGTAGTTCTGGGAGGTGGAAAGCGAGTTCCAGTTATCCTCCCCAGAGAGTTCTAGACATACTCTATAGTGTTTAGGTCCGGAGATATGACGGGCCAATCCATCAAGCGAATATCCTCAGTTTCCAGAAACCATCTGGGCGCACGTTGCAGTCCATTAAAATGAAATCAGAGTCAGCTGCATTCCTTAGAAACAGAACATAGAGGTCCAAGATATATAAATCCTAAACCTCACACCAATCACAGAGCTTTTTCCAAGTAAAGGTAGGGGTGTACGCCCGTCAGACATGATGCCTGGCCAGACCATCAAACCTCCCCTGCCACAATGGTCTCTTTCTCGTACGTTGAAAGGATCCCTGGTTTTATCCAGCTGAAAATACGTCGAGAATTAGTTTTTAGGCTTAACCGAGACTCATCAGCAAATAAAACGTTTTTCCTTGATACTTGGCCCAAAGTCAAAGATCTCTACACCAAGCTAAACGATTTATCCTGTGTGCAGAAGTGAGCAAGACACAAACAGCAGGTCTTATTGTAAATAGCCTTCTGTCATGTAGCTTTCTGCAAACAGTAACCCTTGAAACTCGTCTTCATGTGGCCGCATAAAGGTCATGAGAGAGCTGAGAAGCAGTTGCACTCCTGTAAGGGACAAATAATGATTTTCATTAGAAGACGTGACTCTTTGACGACCTTGCCTAAGCTTTCTCTCTAAGGATCCAGTATCCTTAAACTGTTTCCAAAAGGTCGACACGACACAAGGTATTACATTGAAGTCACTGTCACTAGGAATGTGCACTTGAGTCTACCCTGTTTCCATTCTCCCCGGGATTCCCCTCCTCATTCCACCATCCATACGTTGGTGGTTACTCATTCTTTCTGTTTGCTTTTGAATTTCACGGAATGTTGCAAAAAATACCAAGATATTTGGTGAGGTGTGCGAGCGAATAAAAAGCGAAAATTACCACGCCCACTTATAAAGCCTGTCTCTCTACTTGCTCCGCACATACACACGTGTACGTTTACGTATTCTACACTAAAGAGTTACATCGCTGTTTCAAAGCAATAGTTTCCCCTTTCTTTCAGTGTTTTTCATGAAATTCGAAAAAGTATGCAATTTTTTAAAATTTTGAACATGGGTGTAGATTTGGCGGCTCGTGCAGTGTCAAACTAAATTCAGTTGGACATGCACTATACCATCTCATTTGTTTATTTTATTAAAAAAGGTAAGGTTGAAAGTAATCGTACTTCTTGTTTCATGGGTCAATTATGGTTCTGTGTCTCCGTCACTATCCTCTTCCTCTTCAACGATGTTGCTGTCGCAAACCGGAAGGCTTCCGTCGGCTTTGACATAAGCTGCAGGTTCAATTTCAGGATGAAACTCCTGAAGAAATGACCAAAAGTCACTCACAGCTGTTGCTTCTTGGTCCTCTATTCTTGATTGTTGATTCTCATGTGGGATTCCAGCTTCGCAGAAGCATCTGCGGATGGTGTAGGGAGTTACTTCATTCCAAGCCGTTGACATCCAATGGACAGCATCCATGACGTTGATATTCTTCGTTAGTTCGGTTGCCGAATTTGCCTCCTCCATCCCCAGGGGCATTTTCTACAGAAAATGGATTTGGTAGTGAGTTATAAAGGTCTTGATTACTACTTGATCAAGTGGTTTGATAATAGAAGTACAGTTCGGTAGCAGGAACGTTGGGCTCACGTTGCTCAGCTGCATGTTTGTATTTGATCTAGCATTATCCACAAAAAGAAGAATTTTTCTTCCTTCTCTCTTCATCATCTTGTAAATGCTCTCCAACTATTGTAAGAGAATTGTGACTATCATCCAGGCTTTTCAATTCGATTTATAGTGCACAGGCAATGATGCGGTCTTCACATTTTTGAAGCATCGTGGTTTTTCACTTTTTCATTTGATACTAGTTGCTTTTATGTACTAGGATTTGCTGCAAATTTAGTAGCGGATGCATCCAGTTTATTCACAGGTTGGTATATGGTTGGATATTTTGCTTGATTAAAAAAAACAGTTATTCAGTTGCATGGTACTATTTAACTCAGCCTTTAATGAATATTCAAAATGTAACATATACGTTATCGATTATAGAATTTCGCTACTGGTACTGATAACATCAATTAATTTTCTGAAATCTAGTAAACATTTTTAAAAAAGAGCAAATTAGCTGGTTTTTATTGTCTACGGAAGCTAGGCAGGGATTTTCGAGTGTTTTGAAAATATAGGTAATTTAAACTTTCTTAGGTTTTAACCGTTCGTCGGAAGAACCTCCGAAATGCAAGCTTTGGGTGCAGTGCAAATTAGAATTCGCTTTTTCAGAGTTTATATTAGCATTTCATTGAATCAATTTTAACGTTCTTACAGTTATTAGTGACCTTCTTTGGAAATTACAAATGGGGAATATTTGAAATGTTATTCCATAAATATATTTTTTAAAATCTAATTAATGAATAAAAATTGTTTAACATTTACCCTGTCATGTCATTATTTTTTAATCCAGCTTGATTTTCTTAATATAGAAAAATAGATTATTTAAATAATAGAGGATAATTAAGTTTTTTGTAGAGGTTCATATGCTTGACACATTCGGCTATTTGGAGTTCGCATAATTGTGCATGTACTATATTTCATTTTTCAAAAATATGTAGTCAGTTATTCTAAATTTTGCTATAAAGTTCTCCAATTGCATGAATAAATTTGAGTGATTTGCTTTATTTAATTAGCATAATAATTCTTTTTATATTTTTAGAAACATGAGTTAATTTCTATGTATTGTAGTTTAATCTCACCCAAAAATTATTATCTATTTAATAAAATGTTATTTATAATACTTCGAATTAGGACTTTCAAAAATGTTTAAATTACGAAATAAATCTCTCAATAAGACGTTGGAATTGAAATTTCCTACTATAGTTAACGGATTACTTCTATTTTCATATGTTTCAATCTACACACTTTTAAATCCATTTCAATATAATAAGTTAAAAATGAACAAATTATTATTTTATTATTTTTAAAACTTACGCAAATAAACGCAAAAATAATCTATTTCAAAGATTGTTTTATCAATGTAAAGTTAGAATAATAGCAAAAAGAATCTAATTTAAATTCCCTTACGCTGTAAATATCTCTCTAATGGAATCGACAATGTGTACAATTTTTATTGTATTATATCCCTTCCACTATTCATGCAGTATCTCGGATGCAGAAAATGTATGTCATGTTTTATTTTCAATTCAATTCAATATTGCTGATATGAGAGATGTTTCAATTGAAATTGGATTTCTAATAAATGTTTTGTTTGCTCAACATTCCGAATTCCATTACAAAATTTAAGAAAACTACACATAAATACCATATATAACACGATAATTTTATGCGACATAATAAAAATTCCACAAAACCTATATTAAATATTTTCGGGTACCAATGTTTGGAAAAATTTAATTTTTGCAAACGAAATAGTGCTTTCAAATCAATCAGCTAGAAAGTCTGCTAGAAAGTCTGCTAGAAAGTACCGCATGAAATAGTTATACAGGAATTGAAATAACTTAAAGAAAATTGTAGGTAAAGCATTTGAAATTGTATAAAGTACCTTCGAAGAAAAGAAATTTAGGGAGTAAGTTATTTTTTTTTAAATTATGTAAATCAGAATTTGATTTTTATATTTCTGTATTTAATATCAATTCAAAAAAACCTTAACGGGTTAAAAGTTTGTGACGCAGCACTTTAACTTATTGCTATAAGAATTTTAAATATGGAACTTAAAAATAATAATACAAATTTTAAGTGACGCCATATTATTTATTTCATTTTTTATTTTTGTTTTATTTATAATTGCATGTGTAAGAATTATGTTGAATTTAAAAGGATGTATAAAAATTTATTCATTGATGCTATATCATTCACATCTTTCATAAATTCAAAATATGAATTTTAAAAGATATGATATCAAAATTTAAGTGACGCCTTGATGTAGCTTTAAACAATTTGTTTTAGAATTTAATTTTAGTTGTTTTCGGTTTGGCTAAATATATTTACACATCTAGCCAAAACTTTTAATTTTCCAATACACAGTTAAAAATATCACTTTCACTGAACGTATACAATGTACTGTAATGTATTTATATCAATAAATTGATTTATTTTTTGTGCCACGCTATCCAAAATCAAAAGTAAAATTTATATAAACGATTTCTTTGCGTCATAATATCCATTTGCATACATTTCGCTTAGTTTGGATACAATGAGTAGCTTAGACTGTTTATATTTTCAGTCCAAGGCCCGGACGGCCAGTGCGAAAATCTTTGAATCAGACTCGGCCCTATTTAATTTGTACAACGATTTCCGATTTCCCTAAACAGACAGTTAATATCTTAAATAATATTGCATGCATATTTATATGAATTTTTTGCAGTTTATTTAACATTGTGTGTCAACAAGCCTAGAATTCAGAAATCAACATTAATTATCACTTACACTTTCCATTTATTTCAAATAAAGTTCTTTAAAAAATTCATGAAGTTAAAAATAATATAGAATAAAAGAAAATAAAGAATAAAAGAAATAAAGGATTAACAATATATTATAACTATAGTAGCTCTCTAATAAAATTAGATTTATGAAAAAATATATGAATATATATTACATTGAATTATGTTTTTAAAGTCTTTGGAAACAAAAGTTTATTATCATTAATATTGTTTCAACAAAAAGATTGCTGACAGACACGTCCTGTGAACAACTAAGTCCAGCACAACACAACACAGCCCAGCACGAGTCGAGTACAAAATTTAGCCTGGTTTGAGATACAAACTAATGCAGATGTACAGTTGTGGGAAAAAAAAAAAAAAAAAAAAAAAAGGAAACACCCCCTACTAACTTCTCAACAAATTATCGTAGAAGAACGTTACTGGTACCGAACGATTGAAAATAAAGTCTACTTTTAATTGATGTATATAAAATTTGTTTAAGGGGCCATATTAAAACGAACCATAACTTTGTTTTTTTTAATAGCAGTACACAATTCTGACAGCATAAATGAACTCTACACCTTCCAATTAGCCTATAAACAAATTTTTATACAATTCGTGCCATAAGTTTCCGAGAAATTAATTATTTTAAAACGATCGTATTTTAAGGGCTGTATCCAAACTGAAGTTCCGAACTCGATTGTTAACCGAGAGAGCCGCCTTCTTGATCAAAGCACGTTTAAGCGTCAATGAAACCTGTTTCATTACAGGATAGCAGAATAAATTTCAAAAACTTACTTACTTCTATCTTAGACGGCCCCTTAAATAACCATTTTGCCGTTTTTTAAGCATAATTTGAAAACTATTTCGAAGAAAAATGTGAAATTTGGGATTTCCATAAAGCAGGACTTAACAAATCTAAATCCATCAAAAAAAGTGTATGTTGCAATTCATAATTTTTTCGAATATTAATTTCATAATTCATATCATAAAATTATAAAAATTGCGAATTCAACGTATTTATGTTTGGGTATATTAGTATTATTGCTACACAAAAAATTAGCTCATTACGACCATAATTTCAGGAGATATAAATAAAAATATGCAAATGTGATTTAACATTAGAAGTACTAAATTTTGAATGTCTATAATTCAAAAACTTGTCATTCGCATGACTTCAAATTTGGTTTCTGGGCATAGTTTGAACCAAAGATTTGAAATATCTCGTTAAATTTGGGTACTGATATTGAAGAAAATGAAGTTTTAATTCGTTTTAATATGTATATGGCCCCCTAAGCAAATTTTATACACACCATTTAAAAGTAGACATTATTCCCAATCGTCCGGTACCAGAAACATTCGTCTAAGACAATTTGTTGAGGAGTTAGTAAGGGGTGTTTACTTTTTTTTTTTTCCACGACTGTACATGTAATCCATCTGTGCAGTCTGAGATCGCTATGCTGGACAAGTTTAATTTCTGTATTGAAGTTGTGAAACTAGCATCAGTTCTTGCCACACGTTTATACCTTATTCTCGACCCTGTCAGATCCATTAAAAAGTATTCTTATTTTTTCGCCTTAGCTCTATTCTTTTGAATTTGTTATATTCGGTGAGGACCGGACAATGCAGATCTCTTGTATGATAAAGATTATGTCATAAAAATTGAGATTAATATTTATGACAAAATCACCGCTTCGATTTTTTTTTGTAGTGCTTATGGATTTCTATGTCACAAATAAACTTTGTTCCTTTAATTAAATTAAAGCCCAAAAATGAAGACGATAAATCGACAAATCGACAAATATAAGAAACATGTTCATAAAAAAAAATCTTATTGCATTTGGGATTTAAATAAACAAAGAATCAATCATTATATAACAGGTTCTAAACATAACCAGTAATTAAGAACCATATATTGTAATATCTACTAGCTATTCGAAATTAAAATTTGTAAACGAATTACTTGGTGAGCATAATATAATAACAGATATTAAAATAAAATAATGTTATATGCATCTATATATTCCACATATTATTAATAATGCATTAGCATTAAATTGGTCAATTCATTTATATATTTATAATGTTTTGAATACACATAGTACAATAATGAGGTTTAACATATGAGTATATTTATAAGAATTGAATTTTGTATTTAATAAAAGCACCAGTAATCATTTTAAATAAATTAAATATTTTATTTGGATACATAAAGGTGGTAAGTTATTTATTAAATATTTTTTATTATTATTCAAAATATGTATATATATATAGATTTATATATTGTAAAAGTTTACAAAAATATAATATACATAACTGCATATTCTAAACAACGATGTTTTTGCATAATGCTGAACGCTGATATGCCGCAATGCCGCAATAAAAATTAAGACTTTTTCCTACAAACCACACAATATATTCTAAACATGGGTGTATGTGAATACTGTGTGTAACTTTAAGATTGAAGACAAATAGTTTCTTTTTCACATTTTTATATCACACAGCACACAAATGTTACAAACAATCACAAACACTGAAAAACATGTAGAATGATGAGGTGACTTTGGGGTAATAACCCGCTGTTAGAACAAGTGACGTTCATAAAACATCTTTTGGGGAATACTCCCGCTATAAGCAACAGAATAATTGGGGATAAGACCCGCTATAGCATAATGTGCCACAATGGCAGCTCAAGAACAACATACTATACTTGGGGATAACACCCGCTCGAATACACAATGTGCCGAAATGGCAGCTAAAGAACAACTATATACTTGGGGATAAGACCCGCTCGAATACACAACGTGCCGCAATGGCAGCTAAGCCACAACATACTCTTTACTTGGGGATAAGACCCGCTTGAATACACAACGTGCCGCAATGGCAGCTAAGCAACAACATACTCTTTACTTGGGGATAAGACCCGCTTGAATACACAACGTGCCGCAATGGCAGCTAAGCAACAACTGAACTGGGTCACATGACCGCAAAGCTACGGAGCTCGTTCGGCATGCGCACAAGGTCCGAACATGCCGCCCCGCGTTGCAATGTGCGTAGCACATTCAAAATATTAAAAATACACTATAAATACAAGAACTAAATAAAATACCAATACCACATAATAATATTACAATACAAGTACAATAATAATAAGTAGCAACAATAAGGACTATACAATACAATAAAATTAAATTCTTTGTTACAAAATTTAAGCTCTTTTCTAAAAATAGTTCGATGTATTCTTAAGAAAAGTTGAATGTAAAATAACATGTAAATCTTAGGTGCACTTTAAAATAAGTAGACAATGAGAAAAGATATGTACATTAGGTTTCATTAATGGGCAAGACACACAATCTAGATATGGATCTAAGAAAGATATTTGAGGCTGTTTTAACCTTTGCAACCCTAACATTACCATCCTTTCCTGGTATAACCTCTAAGATTCGTCCTAGCATCCACTTACAGGGAGGTAAATTGTCCTCCTTTATGACTACCATCGCCCCTGGTTTGATGTTTTCCCCTTTTACCTGCCATTTTGAACGATTTTGGAGATGACTCAAGTAATTTAATTGCCAATTTCTCCAAATTAATTGGACGAATTTAGTGGTTCTCTGCCACCTAGATAATCTCGATTCTGTGATATCAATCAACTGAGGTTCTGGAATGGCATCGATAGGCCGACCAATTAGGAAATGGCCTGGTGTCAATGCATTAAAATCATTTATATCGGTCGATAACGGAGTTAAGGGACGCGAATTTAGTACCCCTTCGATTTGGGTGGTGACTGTTTGGAATTCTTCCATAGTCAATCTAGCACCTTTTAATGTTCGTTTAAGATAATACTTGAAAGATTTTACACCAGCCTCCCATAAACCACCAAAGTTGGGCGATCTAGGAGGAATGAACTTCCATTCAATAGCTTCTGAAGTAAGGTAATTAGCTAATTTTTCATCCGGTCTACGGACTAACTCATGAAGTTTGTGCAATTCTGATTTAGCATGAAATTTTTTTGTTTGTTCGAAAGAGGAATGTTTTTGTTTAAGGGATTTGAAGCAGAGTATCTATTTACGCTTTCTAACGTAGAACTGCGGTTTTCCAAAAATGACATTAATTCATTAAATTGCGGGTATTCTGATTTTTTAATCGAATATTCAAATAATTTTCGAGATTCCTTATCTACCTTTTGCAATATAATATTGATAAGGATAGCATCAGACAGATTGTTTTGTTCATATTGTAATACTTTTAGGGCCCTCAAATTTTTATTTACACAATCAATAAAGGATCTCAATTCTTTAGAAGACTCGTAATGTATTTTTTCATAATTAATTATAGCTGATAAATGAGTGTCAATGAGCAAACGTTGATTTTCGAATCTTTCAGTAAGTGCTGTAAACAATGACTCTAAGGAATCGTCTGGGCTCTCTAGTTATTTTGCTTCATTTTTTAGCAATGCTCGCAAATAAAACAGCTTCTGAGCGTCATTTAACTGGGCATTATTGATAATTAAATTTGTAAATTGTACTTTAAAGATTGACCACTCTTCATATTTACCATTGAATGTTGGTAGTGGGATTTCAGGTAACTTAACTTTAATATTATTCGAACTTATAGATTCAATACTATCAGCATGCACATTTATTTCAGAAACTTTAAGATTTTTAAGAAATATGTTGAGACTTACCTCAAGTTTCTCGAGACGATCTTCGAGTTCATCTAACTCGTTTTCGATTTCTGGTAAGTCCTTAATCTCAGGGATATCATAATATTTATCCCGTATTTCCGATACTTTTGCTTGAAGCTCGGGTAATTTTCGAATCTTTATTTCGAGCTCGGTACTCGAGTAATTAATTTCGTCTGTATTATCTTTTACGAAATTTTCTAATTTCGTTATAGCACCTTTTAGAGCACCTTTTGTTCTATTTAATTTTTCCATAGCAGCTATTTCGCTGCGAAATCGACGGACCACAAAAATGTATGTGAATACTGTGTGTAACTTTAAGATTGAAGACAAATAGTTTCTTTTTCACATTTTTATATCACACAGCACACAAATGTTACAAACAATCACAAACACTGAAAAGCATGTAGAATGATGAGGTGACTTTGGGGTAATAACCCGCTGTTAGAACAAGTGACGTTCATAAAACATCTTTTGGGGAATACTCCCGCTATAAGCAACAGAATAATTGGGGATAAGACCCGCTATAGCATAATGTGCCACAATGGCAGCTCAAGAACAACATACTATACTTGGGGATAACACCCGCTCGAATACACAATGTGCCGAAATGGCAGCTAAAGAACAACTATATACTTGGGGATAAGACCCGCTCGAATACACAACGTGCCGCAATGGCAGCTAAGCCACAACATACTCTTTACTTGGGGATAAGACCCGCTTGAATACACAACGTGCCGCAATGGCAGCTAAGCAACAACATACTCTTTACTTGGGGATAAGACCCGCTTGAATACACAACGTGCCGCAATGGCAGCTAAGCAACAACTGAACTGGGTCACATGACCGCAAAGCTACGGAGCTCGTTCGGCATGCGCACAAGGTCCGAACAATGGGCATTTCTTGATTTAAAGGTGTAAAAATTCTCTTTCGTCTCATTCATTAATTTAACACAAACTATCTCTAAATGTTACATTATAAGTATTTTTAAATGTTTTGAGATAAAGTTTTGAAAATGCAAAATTTAAAGCATTGAAATGCAAAATGGATTAGAAATATAGCAATACATACTGCGTAGAAGCAATGGGGAAGATAACATCTCTGGTGTAGGAAAAGTCATTTGTATACCTGCACAAAGATAAAATCTTCTCGCTGAAACAGTAGAAACTGTACAAAGTTTTGGAGTGTTTTAAAAATTCAAACCAGCTTTACTTCCAGTTTGCAGAAGAGAGTCTTATTATTAATTAGCGTTTGGTATTAAAAAAAAACAACTCTAAATGTAGTTATAATCTTCAAAGTTAAATTTAAGAAAATAAGGGTTTATACAACAAAAAAGTTGTAGAAAAAAAAAAAAATAAGAGGGTAAAATAAATTATATGTCTATATATATATGAGTTCAGTTCAGATTAAAAAATGAATAAATAGTTAATTAAATAATAAATTTAGTTAAACAAATGTATAAAGAACAGTTTTAACATAGTAAGAAGCATAAAAATAGCAAATAAATCCTTTGTGCAACAATATTAAAAAGCAGAAAAAAAACAGCGTTTAAAAATCCACAAATAATACATGAAAAGTAGCAAACAGCTGTTTCGAATCTACTAGCGAGATTCTTATTCAGTGCAAGATAGGGGAAAAAGTAACAGCGTGATAGAAAATGCAAGGCTCAGCTCAGTTTGCTCTTTCTAGCACGCTGTTCCTTTTTTCCCTATCTTGCACTGAATAAGAATCTCACTAGTAGATTTGATACAGCAGTTTGCTGCTTTTCATGTATTATTTGTGCATTTTTAACGTTGGTTTTTTCTGCTTTTTAATAGTAAGAAGCAGTCTAGTCAATCGAAGTGACTAAATGACAGAATCGAAAAAACCCACTTTTCAAGGTATGTTTTGTTGTTGTTGTTGTTGTTGTTACAGATTAACAGTATACAGCCTTGGGAAAAAGTATTAGGCATCTTGACTTTTAATGCATTTTTGGTTTTTAAGATAAAGAAAAAAAAATATATATATATAAGTCTTATTGCTTTATAAATTTTTAAACTAAATTTTAAAAATATCAATATTAGGACAATATTAGGGTCTCAGGACTCTTAAAGCTTCAGAATTTTCGAATTGGAGAGCGGGGCAAGATGACGAATGTCTTAATTTTTCCGTTTTCCAGTATGTGGCAGCATCAACCGGACACTACAGGTTCTCCTATGGGCTGTTCGTTAAACGATAATATAGAGACGCTGAAATTGCAATTTTCTGTGTTAGTTGTGAAGCTTTGATTGTTTACCGCTGCCACATTATAACATTTATGCATGTGTAAATAAGATCTGCTACAAATACAGGTAAGATATATCGCTTGTCTTTACTATTTATGAGTATCTTATTTTAAATACTACCTATTACCATGAATAAATGTCAATTAATCACATTCCTTCATGGTAATGAAAACGAATATTTTTAAACAGGCAGTCCGGGGCAAGATGTCGACCCTACAGAAGAACCAGATCTTATGGCAAATGCTGTTTCCAATGCACCAAAGAAGCCTTTTAGTGTTTTTTATTTCAAACCATTGCCTAAAGCCACGCAATGGGAGAAAAAAAAGAAAAAGAAAAACACTGAGCTCAAGAATTCTTACAAGCACACCCATCAAAGAAATCTTAGAACAAAGGGAAAAGCAGAAGGCAGAACAGGGACGTTTAAAAAAACCAGAGAAAAGAAGCTCGTGAAGCTAAAAAATGGAGTAAAAAACTCAAACTAAGTTCGTGTAGGCCTAAGTCTATTATTTCTAGGCCAAACAGTCCAGTTGCATCAACTTCAAAGGATGGTGTTTTCAGATGTCCTGCTTGCGACGAGGAATATTGTGACCCGCCAACAGAACAATGGATCCAGCGCTGTAAATGCCGAGAGTTGCGGCATGAGGAATGGTCCAATTATGAAAATGGCATTTTTATTTGTGACTGTTGTTAGCTGCACAACTAAACACTTCAACATTACGTTACAATGCATTATGCTTAGTTTGATACTTTGTAATATGTAAAAACACAGTTACCATTTGTTAAACTATGTTACATAGTCAAAAGATAAAATATGTTCAACATTTTTCAGTGTTGTCATCTTGCCCCAGTACTGGGATAAGATGAAGATGTTAATGTTATGAAAAAATAAAATTATCCTTTATTTTTGTTTTATTTGAAAATTTAAATGGTAATAATATAGGTCAATTCCACAGAAAATCATCATTTTTGAAGGGGGGGAGGGGGAGGGATTTATAATATGTTTAATTTAAGGGTATGATTGGAAAACTTGATATTTTTATATTCTATAGAAAAATCCTAATAAAAAGGCATTGTAAATTACTCTTTATAAACTAAGTTAAGTACCGTTTATTGTCTTTGTAATGCCATAATTTTACGTCAGTTACACAATAAAAGTTACCTTAGTTACACGTGTAAATGCCATTTTTTTTCTTTTGAATTACTCAGAAATTAAATAAACAAGTTACTGTTACAATTTGGAATTACTTAGTGTTGTCGAGAACATTAAATCACTTTTTTTAACTGGATAGTTTTGATACTTTTTTTACACTTCAATGAAAGAAGAAAAAATGTGTCTATATTTTTTGATACGTCAGTTACAGAATTTTGCACTGCAATTTTTGGGCTGAAAGAGAGATTGGAATAATCTGCAGGTATTTGGGTATTAAGACCTTAGTAAGAAATATTTTAAATTGTAAAAATTTGTTCTAGCTTTATCAGTAAATTGTCTACATAGATTTGAAAACAAAATTCGACGATTAAAGGTTACGGCAGTTACAGCGAATTGTCCTATATTTAATACTACAAATGAATACTCTAACGGTTCATGTACAATTATTTTTACTATACTTATAAATAAATTAATAAACAACAAAAAATGTTAACATAGTCATATTGCCCCGGTCTCACCTACTTCTTTCCTTGAAATTCCCATTAAAACAGATATTATGTCTTTTAGAACGGTGCCCGTTCAATAGCCGAAGCGGTGTTTCCGAAACATTGAATTCATTTTTCTCCAAATGACGTTTTTAGGCATAACGCACAGGTTATCTCAGAAACTTCTGAATATTGTTCTATAAAATTTCCAAAATGTATGTTATATTAGTCTGTATAAACTTGACCGACCTAAAATTTCCTTTTTATTGTTCAAAAAAAATTTTTTTTTTTTTTTATGTTATTATACAGTTGTAATTTTACAAAATGTGTATTAGCTAAATACAACTTTGTATTAAAAATATAAAAATGCTTTAAATACAAATTTATTTAGGTTCAAGGTAATTATTATGATCAGAAGTATATTTACGCACACAAAATTTCATCCTAGTTTACAAAATGTATTTTATAATCGTGCCTGTAAGCTGTTATACCAATTTTCTTCTTGACACTTGTCTGACAATTTGAAGCCGCCTATAAACACTCATCTTTATTTTTTTTTACACACGAAATGAAAGAGCATACTTTAACTTTCATCCCAATAAAAAATGTGTTTTAAAATCATATACATTTTAAGATGTTAAATGCTGAATATTGTCTTTTTTCCATTTTTTTCTAATTTTAACAGTCCTAATACCCCTTAATAACGACCTCAATCCTTTCTGGAATACTGCGAACAAGACTTGCACATTTTACTGCACTTACGGCTTCCAACTCTTAAATAAGAGCAGTTTTCAAAGCAGCTTTTTATATTATTTGATTTTACGTTTTAATATGTCTCAAAGTTACTCGATTGGATTATAGTCTGTGGTCTGAGCTGGTCAGACCGGCAATACAATGTTACTCTATTTAAACCAGCGAATTACAAGAAGGAATTTTATTTTATGCATTACAAGAACCAATGTCTTGTTTGGTCTTGACGCCCCGCACATTGTTGTCACCAATGATGCGCGTTAACGAAAGTATCAGGGCAGTTTCCAGAACATTAATGTATTTTTAGCTGATGATGCGACCTTGACAAACTGATATTTTTACAACGACTACAACAACCATGCAGTCCCACATGATAATTCTGCCGTCTCCGTGCTTGACAGTAGGCACCACGCGATTTGGATGGTATTTTTCGCCAATACGTCGCATCACGAAGGTTACGCAGTGTGTACCAAATACCTGGAAATAAAATAAAAATTACACATAATAAAAATTCTCATTTTCATTACAAAACCCAATTCTAACATAATAAGGGTTATTTTTGATTATAAAAAAAGGTTAAAATGCTTACCTCAAAGTTTTATTTATCGGACAATAGAACACTTCAACCAATCCTCTTCCGAAAAATGTTGATCTCTGCGAGCCCACTGCATGAGATCCTTCTTGTTGCTTTCTAAAAGGCAGGGCTTCTACCTGGCTTTGCAGCCTTTTCTCCCAGCTTCTGCTAGTTTCTTATTATAGTTTGAGCACATATAATCTGCTCAGTGTCTTCTTACAGAGCTCCCACGAGCTCATAAGACGTTTTCTTGCGATCGCTAAAAGACACTCGGATTAGTTATATGTCCTGGCGTTTCGTTGTTACGCTTTTTTATGACCGTTATTGTTTTGTTCATATGAGACCGAGTCTCCGTGAACCTTTTAATAGTAGATTACACTGCCCATCGAAAACATTTCATCAACTTGCTTATCTCAATTGAAGGTTTTCCTCGTTCATGCAAGACCCGAATTCTCACTCTTTTTCAATAGACAGCTCACTTGTTTTAGGCATTTTAGAATTAAATAATGTAAATTTCTCTACTAGATCACGCACGAGAGTTACTTTGCTCTGTTAATGTCAAATAAAGAATGACAAAACACTCCTAGTATTTCTTTAAAAAATTGCAATTCTTTTTTTTTTTTTTTTTCGCCATATGTCGCAAGTCGTTCAAAAGTAATTTTCTACGTTTTGATTGACGTTTCAAAACACCGCTTACGCCGTTTTATAAAGCTTTTTTTTTTTTTTTTTTTTTTTTTTTTTTTTTCTAATATTGTTTTACGATTCAAGTGTTTTGTATGGGGTGCCTAATACATTGTAGCCAAAAGGCTGTATATATATGTATAAAGAGCAATCGAATGAAATGAAAGTAAATTAAGCCAAAGTGTCATTAAATCAAGTTCACACAACATCCAGAATCATGGAATATTTGGGAGTGATTTCTATTTGTAGGGCAACTTTTTACCTGGTTACTAAGGATGTTATTTTTTTTAGTATCGCATTGTTCTTTGAAAAATAAATCTTATAATTTCTCACATGTATATAAATTATATATATATTAACAATTATAAAAATAATAAATCACAGGGATAAAAATGACATATACAAAAACAAGTATAAATTCATAATATTTTAATATTACATTTTACTTTTTGACTTTTTTGCACATGGAAACGTGCGCTCAAACATATACATACGCATACGCATACGCATACTTGCAAGAATAATAAACGAATAGATCCAGCTTAAAAAAAAATAATTTATGTGGATATATAATCAGTTGCGTTAAAACTACTTAATCAATAATCGTAGCATTACATAACATATTAAATATTGTAAAGTGTTACAAAAAAACGTGATATAGTTAATTATTTTTTTAATAATTGTGTATGTGTAAAGATTTGAGAGTTAATACCTCAACAAAACAATTTCCCCTTTTCCTACAAATCACACAAAAACTTTTACACATGAACTTTTCTCTAATTTATGGCGCGTAAATTATCTTCAACTCATCCATTATATTAAATCATGACATCTTTAAATGTTTCAAGCCAAGTCATTTTCAAATTTATGGGAGAAATATTGGAAAATGCTAATTTTTTACCACTTAAATGAAATTTGAAATGCAATAATGGATATTGTGTATCAGAAGGCAGGGAGAAAAGGTATTTTGGATTAGAAAAGTCAGTTGTATATCTTAGCGAAGATAAAATATTCTCCTGGCAAATCCTTTAAGATAAATTTCTTCCTCAAATCTTTTTCCGATTAAATATGGTGTTGAATATTGTTGGAACAATGGAAGGATGTGATCAGATTCTTGGATTCCCTTGTTGCATGGCAACTTTACATCCGGTGTAGTAATGGTGTGATTTACAATGCAATGGAAGCCATAGAATTTTTAAACGCGGCAGGTGGCCACAAAATTTTTAAAGTATAAAGAGTAAGAGAATTTACAATAGAGATGTTAGTATAACAATATGAGAGAAAAAAGAGAAAATGTCCATTAGATCCTAACAAACCTGACAGTCCGTAAACAGGCGAAAAAGGTACCATAGGGATGTCCCATCATGAAAAGAAGACTCTTTACTGAGACCATACAATATAATTCATCTAATATAAAAATTCTAAACACAATTCGAAAAATAGGAAACATTTAATAATATTTACATATATTTACAAGTGAAAATTATAATTAAACACATAAAAACGGTAATAAAATATAACTGAGGAGAGTTTAATTTAACTGAACAAATAAACGCAAGATGCAAAGGGTAAAATATGAGAAAAAGAGGACGGCGACCGCGCAGTCTGGTAATTCAGTGAACATAAACGTGAAATTATCAATTAAATATATTTAAAAAGTTTTTTTAAGTAATGCAAAAGTATAACTTAATTGAAAACTTTACCTTCCTTAATGTTTAGTTCGTTAGCGAGTTTATCGAATTCGGTAATTATAACTAACAATTTTTGCATTGAGCTATCTTTTTTTTTTTTTTTTGGTTTGTGTTGAAAGGTTTTTGATACATTTTCTTAAAAAATTTGTTATTTGTAGAACTTTTTTTGATATCATTGAAAGTATTGAATGTTTCTTGGATTTCTTTAAAGTAACTTATAGGAATTTTTGAGTAATTGGTAGAATTTTCCGTGTTATTGGATTTTTCAATATTAGGGGAGGAAAGGGTATTTGAGGCTTCATTATCTGTAATTTCAGAGTTTAACATTTCCGAACTAATTGAATGTTCAATGGTCTTCGTTTTTTTTTTTTTTTTTTTTTTTTTTTTTTTTTTTTTTTTTTTTTTGATATAGTAGTTGAAATCTTTAAGGATTTCTGCAAAGAATTTGGTTTCTTTGCATAACTGGTTATCGCTATTATTTGAGGATTTGCGGTTCGTTATGTTTTCTAATCTATAAGGGTTTTTAGGGCATCTGCGGTGATTAGCGGGATGTCTTAGTCGACAATTTGCACATTTGGCGGTTATACGATACGGGGGTATATACCTTTATGTTGACAGGCGGTGTTCAGATGTAAATCACCGCATTTTACGCTTTTAGCGTCACAGCCGCACACCTCTGAGGCGTAACCATAACACTGGCGTTTGTAACATTGTTTAACTCTACTTTTACTGGTAAAGGCTACGCATTATTTTGTTCTTCTTAAATTAAATTTCATAATTTTCACCGGTTTAAGGGGGTAGGATACAGTTGAACACGTCGAAAAAGGAAAAAATACCACTATATTGCAAGCTTCAAAACTTGTGTAATAAGTCAAAAATAAAAATAAAACTTCATTTAAATATAAAGCTCATATTTATATTTATATTTAAATATATATATATATATATATATATATATATATATACTTGTAAATTCATTAATAAATATTAAAATGATAAGTTTAAAAATATATGATAATAAGAGAAAAAAATCTTGCGCGCATGATAAAATCTGAAAATATGCATATAAAGGGGAAATTTTGGTGAAAATAAAGACATAATACTGTTAACTTTATACTAAAATCAGAATATTTGTAAAAAATGTTGACTAAATTAAAAAAAATAACAAAAAAATAAATTTTTTCCCTTTTTAGGGTTTCGTTCATCTGACGAAACCCTATTCGTCTCGCTCCTCTGTCGGTCTGTCCGTCTGTCTGTCCGTCACAGAGCCCTTTCTCAGAAACTATACACGATGGAGACTTGGAATTTTGTATACTTATAGCTGAACACCACACATCATACGACAAATCATAAAATTTTGAAAAAGTTGGGAATAATTACGGGCTAATTAAATTCTAAAATTAGCCAATCAACCTTTTGAACGGAGCTTCAAACGCACTTTCGCCAGATCCTCCGGAGTTTTTCCTAAGGGTTGCCAGTAAATTCGGCGGATGCTCTGTAAAATCAGCCGATGCAGGGTTACCACGGAGGAAATTAAGCCGAAAAATGAAGTGGACCTTTGAAAGCGAAATGGCATATCAGAAAATATTGGTCCGAGAAATTTGTAAATGGAATAGACAGACGCAGAAAAAAAATCTACTTTCATTTGGTATAAAGTTCACATTTCTGCGATGCGTATAAGTTAAAATATCCCCTAAAAATCGATCGATATAAAATTTAATTTCTTTAAATGGAAAGACAAGGAAAAATGATT
Organism: Maratus speciosus; assembly: GCA_963932465.1. Taxonomy (NCBI): domain Eukaryota; kingdom Metazoa; phylum Arthropoda; class Arachnida; order Araneae; family Salticidae; genus Maratus; species Maratus speciosus. The sequence continues at coordinate 533,972,269 of OZ010786.1, read as the reverse complement.
TCAATTCGGCGGGAAAGCAAGTAGACATGACGACGCTGCGGTTTTTCATAATAGCATTTTTAATACGAAATTTTAACTTTTTAAATATTAAAATTTTTGATTAAATTTTTTGGTATCCCGATGACAAATTTCTCACTGATTTCATTGATACCTATTTCTAAGTCCTATATTAATTACAAGCTGAAATATTAATTATTATTTAATTAATCGGTTTAACTCGCAGAAGAATTAATGTCTGTAAACGAGTCGGTAACTCCCACATGTGTATTTTAAACAATTCTTTCTAAGTGAGCCCCTAATTATGTTGGAGACATGAAATTTTGGGTACTTATAGCTGAACACCTCACATCATACGACAAATCATAAAATTTTGAAAAAGTCATACATTTAACCCTTTGGGCTCCCGCATGTGTATTTTAAACAATTCATTCTAAGTGAGCCCCTAATTATGTTGGAGACATGAAATTTTCGGTACTTATAGTTGATCACCTCACATCATACGACAAATCATAAAATTTTGAAAAAGTCGTACATTTAACCCTTTGGGCTCCCACATGTGTACTTTAAACATGTCTTTCTAAGTGAGCCCCTAATTATGTTGGAGGCGTAAAATTTTGTATAGTTATAGCTGGACACCTTACATCAAACAGCAAGTGATAAAATTTTGAAAAAGTCGTACATTTAACCCTTTGGGGTCCCGCATGTGTATTTTAAACAATTCTTTCTAAGTGAGCTCCTAATTAGTTTGGAGCCGTGAAATTCTGCATACTTATAGCTGAACACCACACATCAAACGACAAATCATAAAATTTTGAAAAAGTCGTACATTTAACCCTTTGGGCTCCCACATGTGTACTTTAAACATTTCTTTCTAAGTGAATCCCTAATTATGTTGGAGGCGTAAAATTTTGCATACTTATAGCTGGACACCTTACATCAAACAGCAAGTGATAAAATTTTGGAAAAAGTCGTACATTTAACACTTTGGGGTCCCGCATGTGTGTTTTAAACAATTCTTTCTAAGTGAGCTCCTAATTAGTTTGGAGGCGTGAAATTCTGCATACTTATAGCTCAACATCCCACATTAAACGTCAAATAATAAATTTTGAAAAAAGTTTTATGTTTCACCCTTTCAAATCCAGCTCGTGTATTTTAAGCAATTCTTTCTAACTTAGCCCCTAATTAAATTAGAGATTTTAAATTTTGCATACTTATAGCAGAACACCTGAGGCCAAGCGACAAATCATAAAATCTTGAAAAAGTCTTACGTTTAACCCTTTGAGCTACCACATATGTATTTGAAGCAATTCTTTCTAAGAGGGCCCCTAATTAAGTTGGAGACATGAAATTTTGCATACGTATAGCTGAATACCTCAGACACAACGACAAATCATAAAATCTTCAAAAAGTCTTATATTATTTACCCCTCTGGGCTCTAACTTGTGTATTTTAAGTAATTTTTCTAACCTCCACCCTTTTAACCAGGGGAGAAATTTTCCAACTTTTGCCGACACCCCTTTGACCCTTCTTTCATATTATGCACCATAGCCTTACGTATTTTATTTCCATTTTTTACCGCCAGATGCGCCTACTGATCTCGGGTGTTATGGACCCAATCCGCTCGACTAATATATCTATGGATAGTATGTAAAACGGGTTTTCGTTCGGATAGATGTTTGTTTAGAATCGAGTGCGCCCCTGGTTGCGAAATGTGGAACTAACAGATTTTTCAAAAAGATAAAGTGTTTTGAAAGGAATATTAAACGAAACCCTATGTGCGATCTGTGATCACACTTACCCACTTGTTTACAAATATTTTCAAAGTAAAAACAAAAAATAAAATAAAATCTTACATTTTTCTGGTTTTAAGTTGTAGATAATACAGTAATGAATATGTGGTGGAAAGTTTTTTTGATTGCGATGCATAGTTTATTAGTAACATTGCGCGCAGTATCAAAATTGATCGTTTTGAATAACCGCAATTCAAAGTTTAATCATCCTATGTAGTCTAAATAAATAGTGTTAATAAAACTGCAGTAATTAGTAAACTAATGGGAATTTTTTGCATATTGTTCAGAAATGATTACGGAATCAAAATATGTATTAAAATATTTTCGAAAATTTTGCAGGTTTAAAGGTATTCTTCCCCCTTAAAATATTTTTTGAAGTCACTTGAATACATCTTATATACTACAGAAAAATACATATTTTAAGTAAAAATTATTGAGTGTGGAATGGACATAAACGGATCAAGCATGAGAAACTGGCACTTGAGGGAGCTTCACAGCCTCTAAACGAACTGAAAAAAAAACATTTCGGGTTGACAATCTCCTGCTGCTGAACGCTTCACCCCAAAAATATTTTTTTTCTACGTTCAACTGGTGAACGCATGCACAAGATACATTTTATGATGCATTCCTGTGCGGTTAAGAAGCATTTATTCTTATCATTCATATTGCCGCAATAAGCAAGAGCAGTTTTCGTAAGTAAGTGTATTGTAGCTGCTTCTTTGGAGAAAAAAATATAAGGTATTTCTTTTATTCATCTATTGTAGTTTGTCTAGTTGTCCATTTCGATCACTCATTATTATTTTATTTATTTTTTAGCGAGCAATATGCTTATTTAGCTACCCATTTTGTTCTTTAGGCTTATTTAGAATTTTTCTTTTGAATTAATAATGAGTTAATTGGATTTAGAATCTTACAGTATTCACGAAATTGTAGCAGGTGGAAAGTGTTTAACTAGTGTGCTGTTGGTAGTTTTGTATTCTCCAGACTTCATTACTCGCTCATTACTAATGGAACTGCAAAGCTGTTATTAATAATTTGGAGCTCGTATATTTCTATTTTTTATAGAAAAATTCCGTTGCACTTTTACTTCGTGTTTTTTAATCTTTATTAATTCATTTTATTTACCACATAAATACAACATTTTTTGATGCTTTAAATAGTTGAAATTATAATAAACTATTATTTTTATTAAAAATTGAATCCAATCTGATATCACCCATAATAATTATATAACCATCTGATCTACCCAGCTGATAAAACCCATCATTTTATCAGAACCCATCTGATTAAATCCCATTTAAACCCATCTGCTCTGCATTATTAAAAATCCATCTGGTCTACAATGGGTTAAAACACATCTGAATGGGTTAAAACCCGTCTAATCTACAATGATTGAGATTGTGCTTTATAGCTTCATAATTTAGACAGTTGCTGTTAAATATAAAATAATGAAAATTTTGTTTTTGTTTCAATTAAATAATTTAAATTACAGTAAATTTAATTACATTAAAATTGATAGGAGTGCTCGAATTTTTTTGTGATAAATTTTCCGAAAAAATTTATTTCCCCTTGGACATTTTGTAACTTCATTTTTTAAGGGGTTTCAGGAATCTTAAAGCTTCAAAATTTTCGAATATTTATGATTATTATTTTAATTTTAAACTCCTACCTTTTCTAAACATTTTGATATAAGTGTTTCCTTGAAATTCCGATTAGAGCAGAAGTTATAGCATTGTTAATTACACCTGCTCAATGGCTGATGCGGCGTTTCCGAAACTTTGAAGTCTACTTGAAATTATTTTTCGGCATAACTTGCAGTATATCTCAAAAACACCTGAATATTTTTTAAAGAAATTTTGAGGAGACATGTTTCGTGTTAGTGTGTATTTACTGAACCTAATTTCTCCTTCATATAATTAAAAAAAATAGGTGACTATACGGTTGAAAATTTCCAAAATTTTGTATCATCTAAATATAACTTTGTATTAAAAATATAAAAATGCTTTAAATAAAAACTTATTTATGTTCAGGGTAATTATTATAATCTCTAGTATTATTAGGCACAAAAATTTTCATTCTAATTGCAAAATTTATTTTGTAATCCTACGCGTAAGCTGGCCCACTAATGTTTTCTGCTCAACAAACCCTGATATTAAATACCTATTATGTACCTTTAAAAATTTTTAAATACATGAAATGAAAAAAACATACTTATATAGTTCAACCCAATAAAAATTGTGTTTTGAAATCCTGTACATTTTAAGGAAATAAATGTTGAAAACGGTCTTTTTTTTTACCTTTTCAATTTTAAGGTTCCTGGGACCACTTAATGTGTAATACATAAATTTGTATAATAGGTACATTCGGGTATTTCTATCAAATTATAATTAACCTGATTAGTTTTATGCATCAGTCTATGTTTTGCAACGGTACTGCGAGCTGAAAATATTTGAATTGATTTTGTTGAAAATTTTATAAAATATAAATGATACAATTTGCATGATGATTGAATCCCCATAACAACAAAATATTTCAAATCGAGTTGCTAACTTTTTTTTTTATTATTATTCTTGTCAGACAATTGTGTTTGTCGTTCAAACCCACGAAAATAACGTTCTGTATAACCAATTGTACCACACGACGTTATCTAAACAGCTCATTAAGACTAGATAACTTAATCAAAAGAAAAATTCGAAATGCATACGAAACAATTCATAATAAATAGTTAAAATTAACAAAAATCTAATGCTGCTTTCCAAAGTATTTTGCCAAAGAAGTGTGTAACTGGCAATATGAATTAGATGTTTACCGATTCGAGTACCGAGTAATTGTCATTTTTAATTTTATTTTTTATGCATTAGTAAAAATTATGAAGAAAATATTTACTATACCGGAGCCATAAATTTCTTTGTAAAAATATCTATTTATAAAGTATAAAATCATACAAATTTGAGGTTCCTTTTCAATTCAATCAACGATGTCGAAGACTGTTAACCACTGAACTGTACGTTTTTTTTTTTTTTTTTTTTTTTTTTTTTTTTTTTTTTTTTGTATAGATTTTCTTTTAAAAATAAGAAATCATACAAAGCCAATAGAGTACGCTACAGAATACCTATATCCTGAATAATCTTAAATTCATTTCCATGGACTACAGGTAAAAAATAAAAAGTTTCTAAATATATCTATTTTAATTTTTTGCTTTACTGAAATTAATACTATTATAACGAATATTTGAAAAAAGTAAAGTTCAATTATTTATTTTACAGATTTTGGTGGTTTATGACAAAAGAAAAATTAAGGCATCTGTTAACTCTTTTTGCTAAATAAATCTAACTTCTACCGGCGATATCTTCAAAGACAAAATACCGTAATTCAGACAAGAAAGACGGTTGTATTCATAACAAAATAACTTTATTTTTAATTGAAAAGTGTACATCAATTGTTATATGGATATACAGGACAACGGTTCTGTAACATTGAAGTTTGTAAAAATTTAAATAACATATTTTTTAATCACACTACCCAACGTAATGAAAATCGTAAAAAAAAAAAAAAAAAAAAACTGCTCAGTGTAAAATTTTCAAAAAGTAAAATTAAAAAAACAAAACAAAACGTATACTGAATCTGTCGTCATTCATTAAAATAAAGCAAGATGCATTTATTTAGACTTTACACTAACCTGACTTTCTTTTCTTACACGCATTTAAAAAAAGAAATTTTATAGAAAAAAACGTGGCATCCTGCCAAATGCTGAACTTTGCCTTCCATTCAAGAGAAAAGAAATCCAAAAAGAAACAGATATCTTTTGTTAGATACTGTCATTAAGTATAAAAATTTTGAAGATTAAGGAACAATTTGTGGAAATAATGTTATACTGGCTTAAATATAGTTTCAAAAAGGGCTTAACATCCTAATAATTTAAAGTGAGATTCAAAATTACAGGTTAGAGCAACGAAACATTAGCTTTTGAAATTCGAAGTAAGAAAGTAATTTCCTTTCTGAAATAATGAGTTCTTTGAGTGGTGAAATTTTTCAGTCCGCCAAATTAATTTCAGAGTATTCTCAGAGATGAATTATTTTTTTAGGCACATTAAAATTTATAAACTTAAACATATATACCTATATATATTATATTTCTGACAATAAGTCACGTCTGAAATTCGTGCACAAATCTAATATTTTAAGAGTTTATTTTATCTTAGTGACTTACTGAAATACATAAATTAACAAAAATAGTTCTGAACAGACATTTATGAAAACCTACTGCTCTGAAAGTAATTTTGTGACTTGATTATATCGGTTTAAAACCATAACGACTCTTTAAACCTTTTTTGTATTACATATCAGGAAGTTTCTCATCTCAAAGAATATTAGGTTATAGAAAATTTAATGCATTTAAACGACAATATTTGCATAATTCAGATTTCTATCATACCCTTTATAAAAAAAATTAAAATATGTATAGACTTTCATATAATAAATATAAATATATTCCAGTTTTTTGCACAGATTTGATAAAAAATAAAAAATAAGAAGGCTTATTTTATTAAAAAATTTCGACATAATATTTTTTAGTCTTTATTTTTAATGAAATCTTATTAATTTTTTTTCTTAAAACTGTTGTATTGGAGATGAAGTTCTTTTTTAAGTAAACCAATATAGATATGAAAGTATACTATATATTTTTTTTATAAATTCATAATTCAATTGACAGTAAAATAACATATGAACTAAAACGACCTTAAAACGAACTTTAAACTGATGCTGAATAAAATAATTTATCCACAGATACATTTCCGTTGTTATACGATTGTACTTCATGTGTTTTTATTCAAGCGTACAAATTTTAAAACAAACTCATACTTTAATTTTTAATTTGATGTATTTGATCACACTAAAAATGGAATAAACTCAATTGATAATTTTGCGAATATGTTGAAGCATGTTTTAAAGCTTACACTATTTTACTAAACAAACAGCATTTAGGGGGCGCTTGACAATCCCTGTTCAGACACCGCAGACTCTATATATACGAAAAAAACCCTTAATTTGACCTATTTTAAGAAGAATACGGAAGTTTGAATTAAAATTCAAAGACCAGTGGTGGTCTCCCCGTAAATTGGTTTCCATTCATTTCCCTTTGATTGGGAAAATTTATGGTCGAATCAACTGCTGTTAAGAGATCCAATTGCTTTTTTCGTCTTTGATTAAATGAGATCAGTGAAAGATTTAAAAATAAGCTGATATAAAATAAATTTAATAAACAGAGTCTTTGTCTTTCGGTATTTTTTGACAGCGAGTATGAGAGAGCTGTTTTAAATAAGACATTTGATGGTATCGTTTTAAATCTGACGTAATATTCACCAAAATTTTCTTTTTTTTTTTATATTCACGTAAAAATACTTTTGTTTTTAGAAAGGAAATATAATCTGCACTGTCTCTTACAACTCACAACAACAGTTAAAAATATCATCTCAAAATACGAAACAAATGTCTCGTATCTAAATATATATAAAAAGATATATATTTAGATTAATCTGTTTTTTCATATCATTATTTGGTAGTTAAATATGACGTAATTTCTCCTATTACTGCTTTTAACGCATGTTAAATTTATTATTTTAAAGTTTTCTTTCTCTTTTTACTGTTCACCTGAAAATACTTTTATTGCTAGAAAGGATTTTTTTTTTTTTTTATTTGAGCTGCCTTAGAAATGGCGACATTGTTTAAAATATTATCTAGAAACGTGAAAAACGGGTTATGCAAATATATTTATAATTTAAACTGCTTGGTAATATTTTTAATTGGCCATTATAAATATGTCAAAATCTCCTCCATTTACGCCTTTTAACCCATATTACTGTATTTATTATTTTAAAATGTTCTTTCTCTTTTAAATTTCACGTGTAAATACACTATATGGCCATTAATGATCGGCAACTTTCAATTATAGACATTTTCTCGAATATTTAAAAATATACATGTCATATCTTTTGGATTTTTAGGATTAAAAAGAACTGATTTGACGTCATATTTATCAGCGTCGATTTGATATGGGGAACAATTAGGGGGCCAACAAAAAATTAAAGAAAAAAAAATAATACTTGGAATCACCCTGTAAAGTAAAATGCACGAATATCGCTACAGAATATACATAGGCAGTCATTGCACAATATGTGCATTCATTTGTGTAAGAATAGCATGTATATTAATATTGACATAGCGATTGATTTAAAAAATTAAAAAAAAAAAATTCTTGCACGTTTTTTGCTTATAACATACAGGGTTTTTAATCAAATTTAACGCCAGTTTCAGAAAAATTGACAAAGTGTAGTAAACAATAAGGTACAATTGGAATATAAATATAGTAAATATTTAAGGAAATATGGGTTGTTGTATAAAATAATTTTGACCTGCGCATACGCTAAAGATAACAAGGGACATTTTGCATTGTAATAGTCGACTATATGGAGGAACTTATTAAAAAAATCAGTCATATATCGAATAAATTCAGAGAGATATCGACGTTAGAATGAGCTGTTTTTTAGTTTCTCACTAAAGCTCGACGAATGACAAGGGATTGTCCACAAATTGTTATTTTCAAGTTATTTGACAGCGTTTGGAGCAAGTGTCTTGAAAAAGCTATTTACTTATAGTTTACCGTTATGTTTAGGATGAGTTTGACTTTAAACCACGATGAGAAGGAAGATATACTCCATACATAGATTACATTTAGGTAAATTGTGGGGTATTGGTTTCATTTTGTGAAATTTAGCCCAATACGTGAAACATTCTACAGTAAATTCTATCACAAATATATGTATTTTCTGCATACACGTGGTTTGAAAGACGGCGGTGAAGACAATAAACTAAAATATAAGATATATTATACATTGTTCATGTGTTATGAGTCGATAACTTGTAACTTGGTTTTTATAGTGATATTTCTATAACTTTTTGAGGAATTACGTGTTACGTATATGGAATTTTCACAGAAAAGTGCATTTTCCATAAAATACATTTATTTAACGGGAACATTTACTTAACTATTTTAAACTTTATTTCATATTTACTTAACAGTTATGATGATCTGAGATTTACTGTACTTATCCATCTTCATTCATTCAGTGTCATTATTTGGCCATTTTAAATATCGCATAATTTCTTGCTGTTACGACTTTAAAAACCTATTAATGTATTTATTTTTGTAAAATTTTCTTTCTCTTTTAAAATTCTTCTGTAAACATAGATTTATGACATAGTTTTCAATATGTCCCTGATTTTAATACGTAATCACTTATACTGTAAAGTCTTCAAGTAATTAGTACTAATTAGTGATTAATTTTACAGAACTGTGCCCGAATATAGACTTTACAATGAACGACGGTTTCCCACGGGGAGAGAACAATGTATCTTGCATGGACGATGAATCGGCATCGCAAAGTACTTTTTTCTATGCCTCTTAACACTAAAAATTCGTCACGGTACAACCTTTATAGATGTCTTTCTCATCATGCTGATCCTCTCTGACCAAAGTTTCAGCCGCGTAATAGACGTCCGGTGGCATCACTTGCATCTTAAAGACAACAAATAATACCAATCAACACTAAGGCGCCTTGTAGCAATTGGAAGTTCTGTAATAGTGGACGCGCCAACCACCTCCCCTTTTTTTTTCTCCGGTGAGAGATGATTTCGAGAAAAAAAACGAGAGGTAGAGAAGAGAGACAGAGTCGAACAAGTGTGGTGGATTTGGCAGACAGCGGCACGTTGGCGATTTCCATCCTTGGAAGAGACAGCCTGTCTCTTGAATAAGTTTAGAACTACATAGTTCACTGGACATATTTAGTGTAATTGGACCTTCCAATTGAAATCGACGACAATCCAAACTTTTCTATATCTGTGTATAATATTACCTAGAATTTTCAAGTAAATAAATTGGATTAGTATATAAATTAGATAATTTATTGTCCCCAGGTTACCAGTTTATTAAAAAAGACTTGAAATTACGACAATATCTAATTTGAAAGTTTTTTTTCTTCTTAACATAGTCACGTGTAAATAAACTTTTAATTTGAAAGAAATATTATTCCTTGCGCTGTTTTTACAATTGGCAGCACTTTAAAATAATAACATTTTCTAAAATATGCATAAAGTATCCCTGGAAATGCTGAAAATTTGAATTTAAAATGGAAATAAACTCTCAAAAAGTTATTAAAATTACTAAAGAAATACAGTTTGATCACCGGGATCATCTAATTTATTATCTTTAAAAAAAATATTAAATTTCTATGTATACTTTTTGCTCATATGAATTTTTTTTTAATGGGACGATTTTGAAAAACTTTGACATTAAATATCTCTTAAAATAATTATTCGATTAAAAAACTGTATGCATATTTATCGAACATTTCTCTATAATACAACCTATTTTCAATATTTTTGTATGCACTTTGTAATACACTCAAATACATGTTATTCTTATTACATATTTATTAACAATGTAGTTCGAATCCAAGAGAAAGCAGAATAAATATTTATGGTGAGGGTTTCTAAGCAAAATACTACATGCTTTTATTTATAGATTTTAAAGAATTATACTTTGATTATTTTAAATTTATAATTAATATTTCAAAAATATTTCATACAAAATAAAACTAGTGGGTAATATTGCTTTACTGAAGTGTGTCATTTAATTTGAAATTCAGTGAAATATGTTTCTTGCAATTTTAAGCAATTCACAAAAACAAAAATAAAACATAAGATTCTGATGCTATAAACATGAAGCGCTTCAACCAAATTTGGTACAATAACAACTTAAGTAGGCTCGGAAACGTTGTGAGTAAAATCTAATTTATTGTAAAATGTAAATAAATTTTCATTAATTATAGAAATTAGCTGTTATAGAAATTAACTTTTAACTTTCTAAATAAATGTAAATTACGCTGCCTTTTATTTTACATATATTTTTATTACGAGGGTGAATCAAATATTAACCGGAATATCTGCCGGGAGGCCTGAAAGTCATCGCGAGGGCGCTCAAACCTCTGCGCATGGCAGTTGGGGATGTCATACGACTATTTATGCTCCAATATGTGCTACACTTTCCGTTCCTCAGTCGGCATCAGGATGAATAAGCGAGATGTTCACCGCAACGTTGCGCAACGCATTATCGTTAATTTTCTCACAAATAAAGCCGTAAGGCCGGCTGAAATCTTACGAAGACTTCAAGAACAGTTTGGGGAGACATGCCTGCAGAAATCCCAAGTGTATGACTGGCACAGAAAGTTTGTGGAATGATCAACAGAAGTTGAAAACACCCCCCTCACGCCCTTTCCCCCCTAGAACAAGTTTGGCTGAGGAAAACATTAGCGCCATTCGGGACATTCTGTGCTGCTTCACGGGTGCTGCCTACTACTGCCAGCTGTTGGATGAAACAAAACGTGCATATCGGCGGAAAAGACGTGAATTTCCGATCAGAGAAATGGTTTTGCTTCATGACAGTGCATGTCCCCATACAGCCAACCTGACTCGCGAAAAGTTGGAGGAAATGCATTGATCATCACTGGAACACCTTCCCTATAGTCCCCCTGTGATTATCACATGTTTGGGCCTTTGAAAGAAGCATTAGGAAGTGAACGATTGGGCGATGACACTGCTGTTGAAGCCTTCTTGCGCAATTGGATGTAGACACAACCCTCTTCTTTCTATGATGACGGCATCAAAAAACTTCCGATCAGTTGGGAAAAATGTGTTTTGAAATCAGGAGATTATATAGAAAAATAATATGTAACTGTCTGTTTTGTATCTTGTACCAATACCGGTTTATATTTTATTCACCCTCGTATTAAACTACTTTATAATTTATTCGAGCCTAAATTTATCAATAGTATCAATTTCTCCTAATTTCGAAGTAAGATTCTCAAAAATGCTGTGTGTTACGTACCATGCAGCTTGCAAGGGAGCCGCAGTTTTAAAAAGCAACAAATACTATCTCAATTTATTGTAAGTTGGGAAATTTATATTACTTTTAAGACGTTTTAAGCATTAATATTTTATTACAGTAGAAATATACATTTTTAAGTAAAGGCTGTTATGTGAAACTTTATAAATCTTAAGTTGAAATTACCTATTGGGAAATTTTTACCATGTTTAACAATATAAACACTTAAAAAAATAAAATCCATCACACAAATTGACACCAAAATGAAATTTTAGAAAATTCAAACTCGAATTTAAATGCAATCTGTACACGTTTATAAAACTGAAGCGTGTGTGTGTGTGTGTTATTCAGAAACAAATCATATTTCTAAAACTCGAAAGGGAAAGGAAGAAATTGTCTCTCGCTAAAATTTGTAGTTTACCGAATACCATTATTTAGAATATGTATTGAGACAAACTATTTTATATAATAATACGCTAATTGACCAATCAGTAAAAATTCAAAATATGTTAAACTCATCGGTGGAGTTTAAAGAATCTGATCGGAATTGAAAGGTCTAATTAATATTCATGCATGATAATGATCTTTGATTAATTAATTGTTTAGTATTCATTAATTCAGTGAAAAAAACTGTAAAGTATCATTTAACATTCATTTATGAAAAAAATTGCATTTGTATTGTTTATCATCTCTTGATTTATTTATCCAAATGTTTCACCAGTAAAGCTGGATCAACTTTTAAGACAAAGCGTTGTTTACATTCATAGAAAATAATCTTATATATGCAATGTTTAGCCTAGAATATATTTCATATTAAAGTTATATTTACCACCTCACGTCCGATGCCGTCAGGATTAATGATTTTTAACAGAAATCTGAAATTAATATCTTAACGTGATTTAAACTGTAAAGCTTTCTTAAAAAAAAAAAAAAAAAAAAAAAAAAAAAAACACTCCAAATAATATAGCACCACTAAACCACGCCAATAAAATAAATAAGTAAATTAATAAATAAATAAATTCTTTAGTTCCACTTTTTTCTTTCTGCCTAAAGAAGGTTTTCTATGTTACAAATAATTTCGATTTTCATGTAATCTAAACAGTTGAATCGTTGAAAGAATCAAAAAATAACATATAATACATGATTTCTATAAAATACAATAAATTGTATTCAAGTTTAATGATTAGTAACGCAAATCATAAAAGAAACAAACTTGAAATAGTGTCATGAAAATAAATGAGTACGAGCGCCAGTAGAATTCCATGAAAGTACCGATTCACATCCGGCCGCGGAAGCCAAGAAGCATCAAGCTCGGTTAAGTACTTGGGAGAGTGACCACATGGAAACAGTTTCGCCTTTTATAGAATACATTCGAATTTTTTTATAGAATATATTCGAATATTTTATAGAAATTCTATCGACATTTCTATTGAACTTCTATAAATATTTCTATAGCTTCAGTAAAAATAGCTAATAGAAAAACGGGCCATAATTCTATAGGATCCTATAATACTTTTCTGTAATTTTTTTTATATATTTCTATAAGAAGTTTTTGTAAGGACTTCCTAGCATTGCTTGGCCATTATTGAGTAGTAATTTTAAATAGCATATAAGCAGCGTTCATGTGGAGTTCCTTTCTGCTTTTTTGATGTTTATAAGATTTGTCAGCACGGTGTTCAGATCAGATAATCACCTTTGCAGTAATAGACTTCTTATTTTTTCATCACAGTCCTGTGCAATGTTCGTCTGTAAGTAATTTCTGCAGGTGTTTGTCATGTGAAGTTTTTTTAAATATTCTGAATTTCGTCATAATCTTGAATAATGTGCCTCGTGATACAGCAAAGAATTTCGATAACTTGCAAAGAGAAATATCCACCATACGTTCCTAAAAATTTTGCAATGTCGGAATTCGACATCTTTCACAAGAATCACTCAAAACTACACAGAACACTTTCTAAACATCACGATGCTTTTAAAGGGTATTCAAGCTGATTTAAATATTTACATTACGACAAATCTCCATCGCCACTTACAAACCTCGAATTAGCATGCATATCATTCAAAGCATGCTTTTGTAAGATTTATACACTATACAATCAAAGGGGACACGAAAATGACCGAAATGGGAGCGATGTGGGCAGGGCTTGTCCAGCACGCATTCTTCCCGCCAGGTGCGAGTTATGCAACTCGTTCTAATTCCAGTGCTCTAAAGACTAACGCTGGGATAGATAGAGTCTGGCCACAGTACATTCTTCTGTAAAATAGTTTTATCTTGCTCCATGTCTTTTGTAATGTCGGACTTAATTAAACAGCATGCAGCTTTGCAATTTTCTCTCCTGCTTGATAAAAATGCTGCAGAAACAGTTTTGATTTGTTTGATTTTGAAACAGTTTTGACAGTATTTGAAAAAGCTTACAATGACAATGCTACGTGAAAAAGTCAAGTGCGCCAGTGGTTTCCTCGTTATAAAAAAGTTAAAATATCGATCGATGACAAATATAGTTCCCAAAATATTTCCCTTGGTTCAACAAGCCTAGCACGTACTTCAACTTCCATAACAGCTGCAAATTCAACAAAGTTTGTGAAATTGTGCTTGAAGACAGACGATGAAACATCGATGAAATAGAGGAGCTACCTGGCCCAGTGTGTGGTAGACAGAGAACTGGTGTTTCCACCATGACTATGTAATTGCTAAAGTATCCTAACCAGTTCTCCAGTTGTTAGTTAAATACGGCATGACTTTCTTTCCTCCACGACCCCTGTCCACCTGACTGTGCTCGGTGTGACTCTTGTTTTTGGACGAATGATGAGTAACGTGAAAGAATATCGTTTTAACGACCTGGAAGATTGGAAAAAATAAGAATGTAGGAGTGTGCAGTCTTACAGACAGACGAGTTTCAACAATGTTTCCAACAATAGATTCATCTACTAGACAAGTGTAAAAACTTATAGAGAGAGACTTAACTTAAGAGAGACTTATAACTTAAGAGAAAATATATCGAAAGTGTTAAAGAAGTTTTGTAAAATAATAATAGTAATAAATATATACATTTTTGAGTTAAGAAATTTGAGTTATTTTGAGTTTTATATATGCTGAAAGATTGTTATTTTTATTGATAACTGTGTATTATCGTTTTTCGAGGGCATGTATACCGGGTGTTCCAAAAATGACTTTTAGATTTTAAAATTCAATAACTTGTAAACGGTGACATATATTAAAAAATTCTTGCAGGAGGGTTATGTATGATGTTTTTATACTGTAATTCCTGATTTTAGTTCGAATTTCATACAATAGATGGTGCTGAGAGCAGTATGTGCTCAATCGAGACCCAATGTTTGGTACTTCAGTATCCATTCAATACATTTTAATCTCCTTTTTTCACATGGACGAACAGAGAAGTCGAAAAATAGAGCCTAGATTTACTGCTATTGCTTGCAGCGCTATCTATCGATTCTATTTGTAACTAAAACTGAGAATCGCAGCATTAAACTCCTGACATATTACATAACACCCCTGCAAGAATTTTTTTATTTTCTGTCACCTTTTGCATGTTATTGAATTTTAAAATCCATAAGTCATTTTTGGGACACCCGTTATATAGGACATGTAAATAAATGGACACTGATAGAACATCCATCTATTTTAAATTACTCAGCTTTCGTAATCAATATTTACGCCTCTAGAAGATTCACGCCGTATTTCACTGGCGACTACGGAAGTCTGCCAGGAAGATACCCCGAATACAGTTAGTCTTACCGATTTATTTAATAACACACGTTAAGCAAAATACACCTAATATTTGCAAATTGAGGAGTTGGTGACGCGAAACCTGGAGTACTCTAGTGGGGGCTGTCAAGGAGTGAAATGCGTTGATGGCACAAAAACGGGCGTTCCCCCTGCTTTGCCGAACTCTAATTCTGCAATATTAATTAGAACAACCGCTAAACACATAAGGATTCCAAAACTCAAAGCATTACTTAACGAACACTTTAATAAAGTGAAGGAAGTTCCAATAATATACTGCAGAAATGCCAGAAATCCAGATACAATAATTATACAATCTAATACAGATGACAATACAGAACATTTGTTAAAAATGATAGAAAACACTCCTGACATTACAAAGTTAACAGAAATCACATATAAGTTTACTAATTACAAAAGAGTAATAATCACCGGTATTCCATCCTCAGTACCTACAAATGAAATAATATCATATCTTGAAGAAAATTTATCTGATAAAAACATCACCTTATTGAAAATTCTAAAGAGGGATAATTCTACACTACATCACATCATATTGCAATTAGAAACAAAAGCATCACAAGAACTATTAGAAAAAAAAATTATACAGGTGGGTCTCAACAAGTGCTATATTCGTTCTTTTCGCCCAATAATTAGATGCGGCAATTGCCAGCTGTATGGACATCAGACATCTTACTGCAGGAGACAGCCAATTTGCGCCAAATGTTCGAGAGGTCACTGCACTTCGGAGTGTGCGGGAGTTCCCTCGCAATATAGATGCACAAATTGTTTCCACTTACCTAATTATAGGAAACATTCAGCGGATTCCACTGCGTGTCCGGTTTATCAATCACACTTGGCAAATAGGAGATGTGTTCAGTAGGACCATATGGCCATATTGTCAAATATTAAATAACTCAAAAGAATTTGTAATAGTGCATAATATTAATTATTGTTCGCATATTGTACCTTAATACTAAATTTTCAGTGTAGATTTAAAAATAATTTTTGTATCATGTATCTTATATATTATCTCAAACACAGTATCATTGTACTGTAAATTTGTAGGTAATTATTATCTACAATTACTTATACTTTCATAATAGTGCATAATATTAATTATTGTTCGCATCTTGTACCTTAATACTTATTTTTAGTATAGAGTTAAAAATAATTTTGCATCATATATCTTGAAAATAGCTTTAAGTGTTGCAAATATCACATCTGTACATGGTTTAAATTGATGTTATGATTTAAATTATGTGTGAATCCTGAAAATAATATAAAAGTGTTGCAAATATGTAGGTAATTGTGTTAAAAAAAAAAAAAAAAAAAAAAAAAAAAAGTTTAATATCAAATTCTAAAAACTATGCATATTTATATGTTATAATAATGAATATTTCTCTCAAATGTAATTATAGGGGTCATCTGTAAATATTTATTGCAAACACTGTCAATAATTGTCATATATCTAACATTGTTATTTCTCCTAAACTGTAAATAAAAAAAAAAAAAAAAAAAAAAAAAAAAAAAAAAAAAAAAATTCAAGGAGTTTCGCAGGTAGTAAAACTTTTCCCTGCCCTGGGCTTGGGGGTTACACCTAACCATAAGGGTGCTTACTTACTTACTTACTTGTGAACAGTGGCATCATGAGATCAGCTATATTGGATTGTTGTTTTTGCTACAACCAGCCTGAACATGTAAAACTTGATTATTCCCATTTATATTTTGGTAAGTGCTGTTATTGACTGCCATGACCCTGTACGAATGCTCATTCAGGGATTAACCCTTATTTGCATTGAGTTAGTTTTTTAAATTTATATTTAAGTGCAATTTTTTTAGTACACTGTTAAAAATTTGCAGCATTCTGGCAGGTCATTTGACCGTTTTTTCCGAAAACGGTTACAACAGCCGTAATTTAACACTATTCTGACCATATTATTGGCCATTTTATGGTCAGAATATAGTTAAATTATGGTTATGAAACCGTTTTTTCAAAAAACGGTCGAATGACCTGCCAGAATGCTGCAAAATTTTTAACAGTGTAGCATTCTTTTAATAGACGAATATCGCATTTTAATTGTTAAACATCGATATCTTTAGTAAGAGACAAATTTGAAATATCTCTATATTACTTTATTATATTTAATATATTTCTTTACATTGAAAAACGTACACTTTAGATCTAGAGGTTTATTTATTTAACTGGTTTACAGGAAATATAAATAATTCGATTAGAAAGAATACTATTAGTAAACACATTCATTTGCAATAGAAAACCTAAATGCATGAAATATTAACATAATATAAAACATAAACGCATAAAAAAGAAAAACGCATGGAATTTTGAAGGCACTAGAAACATGAAAATTGGTATGATAGTTACTTATACGATATAAAAGGATCTCTAAGACATTATATTAAATAATTCGATATTTAAAACGCGAAAAATGCCCGAAAAGCGTTCTAAAAACATTCTAAATGTCGATTTTAAAACAATATCAGGTGTGTTAAAGCGATTTCAAAAGTAATGGTTGGAAATTGATGGTGATAGCCCTTGCTCTCACGCAGGTTCTATTTCATGTCGGTGTCACTACCACCTTGTGGTTGCAAGAGTAAAAGACGTTCAAAATATTGATTTTTATGCTACGGAAGAGCCTAGAAACATAAAATTTTGCATAGTAGTTACTTTTAAGATATAAATTATCTCTAAGAACACTTCCTAAATTAATCAAAATTTAAAAGACAATGCGCGAAAAGAGTTCTAAAAACGTTCTAATATGCAATTTCTACACAATCTAAGGAAGTACCGAACCGATTGAAAAAATAATGGTGACAAAATGATGGTAGCAGCCCTAACATAGGATCTATTTCTTCTCGGTGCCATTGCTACCTGCGTGTTGCATGATCAAAAAACTTTCTAAATTGTGATTTTTGTGTACTTGCATCGGCTACGAAATTGAAATATGGCATAGTGATTACTTATAATACGTAAATGTTCTCTTATGAACAGTTTTAAAAAAAATTCGAAATCTAAAAGGGGGTTAAAAATGCACGAAAAGCGTTCTATAAACGTTTAAATTGAGATTTTTGCGCAATATTAGAAAATATCAAACCTATTTTAAGAGTAATGTTTGCAAATTAATGGTGACAATTGCTGCTCCAACATAGGCTATGTTTTATGCTGTTGTCACTACCTGTGGGTTGCAGGAGCACAAATGCTCTAAATTGCGTTTTTTGTGATGCTGAGGTAGCTAAATTTTTTTTAATTTGTCATGGCAATTATTTAAAAGATGCAAATACTTTCTAAGAACCGCCGAAAGAAAATTCCCAATTTTAAAGGATGAAATCAGCGGAAAGCGTTAAAAAAACATTGAAAATTACGATTTTTTAATGCAGTCTTATGAAGTACCAAACTGATTTCATAAATATTGGTTGGTATTTGGTCGTAATAGAACCTGCTGAAACATAAGCTACATTTTTTGTCGGTGCCTTTACCATTAGAGGGTTGCTGGAGCAAAATACGTTCTAAATTGCGATTTGTGTGAGGCTGAAGAGGCGAGAAACGTGACAATGGCATGACAGTTCCTTATAAAATATAAATACTCTCTAGGAAACGTCGAAAACTAATTCGAATTTTTGAAGTGGTGAAGGGAAGGGAAGGACTGAAAAGCTTTCTAAAAAAGTGCAAAATCAAGATTTCAATGCAATCTCTAAAAAATAGTGAACCGATTCTAAAAGTAATGTTTGCGAATCAATGGTGACAGATTCTGATCTTCCATAGGCTCTATTTTATGTCGATGCCACTTCCATCTCGGATTGGCCGGAAGATCAAATGTTACAAAAAAATCAAGATTTCAATACATCTCTAAAAAATAATGAACCGATTCTAAAAGTAATGTTTGCGAATCAATGATGACAGCTTCTGATCCTCCATAGGCTCTATTTTATGTCGATGCCACTTCCATCTCTGATTTTCCGGAAGATCAAATGTTACAAAAAAGCCTTTAAAAACTTTCTAAATTGCATTTTTTATGGAATATTAGGAAATACCAAACCGATTTCAAAATTAATGTTGGCAAATTAATGGTGGCAGTCCCTGTTTCAACATAGGCGTCTTATTTTGGTGAAACTACCACCAGAATGGTGTTAGACCGTTAGAGAGAAAGCTTTGAAATTGATATGATGGTTAATTTTAAGATGTAAATGCGTACTGAGAAGATGGTTTCTAAAAGATTGAAAACTTCAAATGAATACTGAAATGATCGTATGAAATAAGCATAAAAGCTTCAAAATTCTTTCTAAACTATCATTTATTTAGAATTAGTTTTAGTTCTTGTTAGCAATTTAAGTCCCATTTCTGTCCAATGCAGTGTAATATTGAATATTAATCAAACTGTAGCTTAATTAGTAATTTTTAAATTATTACTAAAAGTACAATTTTTTCTAAAAAAATTAGACACACACATATCACTTGGCATATTTCAAATATTACGCGAGAAACGCCGTAACGTTTTATAGTAGTTTCTATCGCAAGTACATTTTTAATTTATGAATTTTCTTATAAGTATTGATATTGTCGTTTACAGCTTATTTCTCGTTTATTACGACTGATAAATAACACCTTTTGGCGCAATATCACACAACTGCAAAATATGTTTCGAAACCTTCCATAATCCACTAAATAGCAATACATAATATGTCGCATTTTCTTCCTCTTTTTAAGGATAGAGCAATACAAATTTGTATTCGTAGCAGACGTGACATGTTGAATACAATTCAATTAAGGAATACAAAGCAATGTATAGAAATTTTTAACGGATGAAAATAAGTTTATATGGTCCTACAAAGAAATTTCACTGTAACAGGATTGCTGAAAATCGTAATCACTTCATACGTCACGTGCAAGATTTATTCGTGCACAAACGGTTTCCATAAAACTAATACCTTATAAAAAATTTAATTTTTGTGCAAAGCGCGCTTCGAAAAGATACCGCAATGTTGCAACGGCGCCTTGATTCGAACAGCTATTTTTTATGTAGGTTTATAATTAATATTTTATATGATTAACAACAAATATTTTCGAAAGTCATTATAAACAATGGTTGTAAGATTCCACGTCAGTAGGTACGTCCAGCGTCCCTCAAATTCACAGATTATTTGTAAGATCAGTTTATGTGTAGCGGAAAAATGTGATTTTCCACTTTATTTTCGATAATCGATATAGTTTTCCTACAAGATATAAATAAAAATCTACTACACAAGATTAATTCCAACACAGTTATATAAATTAGTAAATAAATCTGACAAAACATCTACTACCCCTAATTTTACTTTCTTCTATCTTCAATAGAAGAAAGTATTGTAATCTAAATTTTTTCGACTTCCGGTTTTCGATGGATTTACACATTTTAGGGGTCAGGGATCCCCAAAACATATTTATAGAAAATGTCTGTCTGCCCGTGTGTCCGTCTGTCTGTCGCCATTGTACCATCCAAAAGTGTATGAAATTATGCATAGAATTGAACCAAATTTTTATTTTTAGTTTCTGGCTATGGCAAGCAGGTCCTCCCGGAATTTGGAAAAAAATCGCCTGTAGGGGACGCTGTAATAGCGCTTTTTGCGCGATTTTGAATATTGTACCATCAAACAGTTCATGAAGTTATGCATATAATTGAACCAAATTTTTTGTGTATGTTTCTGGGTATGGAAAGTAAGTCCTTCCTGAACTACAAAAAAATCAGTCAGAAGGGGACGCTATATTTGCGATCTCTGTGCCATTTTCATTATTGTACCATCGAAAAGTGTATGAAGTTATGCATAGAATTGAACCAAATTTTCCGTGTATGTTTCTGGCTATGTCAAGCAAGTCCTCCCTGAATTTGAAAAAAAAAATGTCGGAAGGGGGGGCTGTAATAGCGGAGTTTGTGTAATTTTCTGTATTATACCACCAAAAAGTATATAAAATTATGCATACAATTGAACCAAATTTGTTGTGCATATTTTTGGCTTTGGCCAACAGGCCATCCTTGAATTTGGAAATATTGCCCGTTAAAGGGGCTCTGTGATAGCAATTTTTGTATACTTTTCTTGATTTTTCATAGTTCTATTGTCCATCGGTGACTCGTGCAGCGTGGCGTGCTTCCTGCTAACCCAGCTATTCGCAAACAGCTGATAACAACAAAATAAGGAAAAAACTATTAATTTTAACAAATATCAGGACATAGATTAACTCGGTTTTAGTCCTTTTAATTGACTGAAGCAGAAATTTAAAATGAAAATCAAAGTTGGTATAGTATTGAACTAATAGCATTGAAGTATTAACATGTGTAACTAGTTTTTAAAATAATAAGATGGATATGATAGAAGAAAGTTTTGGGATTGGCACATCAAACTAGTTTTTCATGATTTTAGTTTGATTAGATTTAGAAATAACGGTTGAGCAATATATTTGCAGTGTCCTTTCGACTATATTACCAAAAATTAAAAGAAATATAGTTTGGAGTTCGTTGTTACGAGATCTTTCGAACTATACGACTACACATATACAAAGATAATACCAAGTAAAATAATTAGCTCCCACAATTTTTTATAAACTATTTCTGAAAGGCTAGAATTCTATAAATACGTGAATCAATAGCCTTTATAATTCTGGCGAGTTTGAACTTACCGCGTTCATAGTTTTCGACAAAAACGGTTGGGAGAAATAGACACACAAGTAATCTTACACTGGTTCCGTTTTTATTTTTTGAGTACTGAAACCTAAAAATTAACTTTGATATATTTTTTTTTTTTTTTTACTATCCAGTATTTCTCAAGTAAGAGAAAATGGTTGGCACAACGTTTATTAATTGTTGACTAATTTTTGTTAGACGTTAACACACAAAAAATGTTTTCACCTTGTTGAACCATTGACCAATGATGTATTGGTCAATACAAGTCCAAAAGTGGTCCAGACATTAGCTATTCAGAATTTGTCTCGCATACATAACACAGTGATCAAGTAATTCTCTGTCCCAGCCTTTTCTCAACTATTTCCCATATATTGCGACAAACTGCCAACGATGGGTCTGTGCTACATGTTAGAAGTAAAGAAACAAAAACTCATCGGATTTTGTTTAAATTATTGTACAAACCGAACGCCTAAATGCTTTATTTTAAAATATTTTAATCAGTTGTGCCATATAATAACAATAAGAGATTTTGTTTACGAAAACGCCTTATTCATAAGGTCGTCAGAAAAGAATGAAACGTAGTTTATGATCTATAAGTATATTATATGCGTTTTGCCTGATGAAAAGTAATATTTTATTGTGTTATATTTAAATTTTAAAATGACTAAAATAATTAAATTCTTGACAGGATGATGAAATTCCTCACCAAAAAATCTTTTGCTTACTTTTCAACCTGAGTAATTCACAGTATTAGCATAAAATTATCATAATATAAATTGTTCTTCAAAATCCTTCTTCAAATATTTCGTAAACTAATTTTATTAACACTGAAGTTTCAAAAATATTATTTAAATTTTTTTCATGTCTGAAATAATGCTAAGACTGGCAATATATTTTAACCAAACATAATAAACTATTAAGTAAATTTCAAAATTACTATAATGTGATTAATATAGATAATTAACCTGTATTTCACTTTTCATCTGGTGGTTAAGTTTAAGGATAAGTAATAATAAAAAAAAATTACTACATAAAAGTAATTTACATAATTTATGTAGCGCACTTAATTAGATTTTAGACTATTCTATATTAAAAACTGCCTTTTTTAGTAATTACAGTGCAAAATTCATTAAATAATAATAATAAAAAATTCTATATAAATATATTTTAAGATACGCGACACTTTAATTAAGAAGATTTTACCGTCTCTATACATTATTGAAAAATGTTCATTTTGTTAATTATAATCAATTAAAGTTAAATTAAAATAGGAAACTAAATTTACTTCTCTATCAAATGAAAATTATATTTCACCTAAGTTAAGAATTAAAATATTAAGTTTTTTACCATCAAGTTTATAGTTTATAATGCAATATTCTTTGAAATATAATTGAAAAAAATCCAATCACAAATGTAATAATGTGAAGTAAAACAAAATTGTACTCTATTTTATTATGAAAAAATATTTAGGATTTTTTTTTTAAGAATACACATTAAGTATACACATGTTTCGCACTCACGGAAATTTAATATTTCATTATCTAGTATGTTTAAATGAAAATAGAAAACAGGACTATGATGAGGGCTAACAGTAAAATGCAAGAAAAATGTTAGTCCATGTTCTTACAGTATATAATGCAATATAATAAAAATATGCAACGTAAATAAAGACAAATGGTTCTTATTGTATGAAACTATAATATCAAGAGGAACGAATATGTGCATGTACAATCTGAAAATTGGTAGCATCAGGAAAACTACTTTTCAGGTCCTGGAAACTGTTAAAAAAGAACTAAAGCATCAATAAAAAACGAACATTTATAAAAAAAAAAAAAAATTAAAATAAAATTGACAATTTGTTGAAAATACCTTATCATTCAGCTGCTTTAGAGATCAACTAAAAATCAGCTCACTCTATCGACGATATCTTTCCGAATTCTCACGATATTTGAGAGGATTTTTCTATGAGTTGCTCCATAGAGTCGGCTATTAAATTATGTAAAACTATCTTTGTTATCGTTCGCTCATGCGCAGATAAAAATTATTTCATACAACTGCTCATATTTCATAAAATATTAATACATTTATATTACGATTGCACTATATTGTTTCTGCGACATTTTGACATTTTCCTGAAACTGGCGTTCAATTCGGTTGAAAACCCTGCGTGATATAAGCTAAAAATATGCATCACAAAAAAAACTTCTTTCAGTTTTCGGAAACTGATAAAAACCAAATAAAAACTTCTCCGAAAAGTTTGCAATAATCCTGGGCTACAAAATAATCTAATTTTCATAAATTCATCTTTAAACATAAATAATATAATAATAAATCGATAAATAATATCATTTTACTTTTCCAAATACGAATTAATGATGAGATTAGAAATATTACGTACTTAAATGTAATAAATGTTTGAATATATTGAAAAATTAACATAAGTAAACCGACTAATATAAATATTTCATTTTTATATCTGCATTGCTTTTTTTTACCAAGTACTTACATTTTAAGGTTAAAGAATAATTAAAACAATAACTTATTAAAAGTAATTTACGAAACGTATGTAGAACTCTTAATTAGATTTTAAATTGTACTGTATTAGAAACAGATTTTTTTTTTTTGTAATATAAATATATTTTAATATACTGGATACTTTAATTAAGAACATTTTACTGTGTCTACACATTACCGAAAAGTTTCATTTTCTTAAATAAAATCT
Source organism: Maratus speciosus (assembly GCA_963932465.1). Taxonomy (NCBI): domain Eukaryota; kingdom Metazoa; phylum Arthropoda; class Arachnida; order Araneae; family Salticidae; genus Maratus; species Maratus speciosus. The sequence continues at coordinate 533,947,398 of OZ010786.1, read as the reverse complement.
GCTAAAGTTAAATTAAAGTATTAAATTAAATTTACTTTGGCAGCAAATAAAAAATATAATTAACCAAAGTTAAAAATTAAATTATTAAATTTTCTACCATCACGTTTATAGTTTATAACGCATTATGTATAGAAATATAATTGTATAAATTCAATTACCAAAGTAATAAAGTCAAGTAAAAATTCTTCAAAAAATCTTGATTTAGGATTTTTTTAAGTATACATATTTAATTAATGTCTCGCACTCACGTAAATTTAATATTTTATTATCTATGTTTAAATAAATATTGAATACGGTGCTATGCAAAATGCCAATGTTAAGATGCAAATAAAATGTTACTTTCATGTTCTTACAGTATGTAATTCAAATAAAAAATTACGCACTGTAAAACTGCAAATGGCACTTATTTCAAAAAAATATAATATAACCTGGAACAAATAGTATATGCAACCTTTCGTGTTACCCGGGTTTAAATATAGCGTAATCCATCGTAACTCATTATCCGCTGTTCATGTACAACGGTAAAAATAAATTCACATGCTTAGATTAACTATCAAACCACCACTATTTTTGAATTGAAAAAATTCCTTATTTAATAAACAGAAACTAGGACCATTAAATAAATCGAATACTATGTTTCAAAATTTGTGGTGGCAAACAATTTTCAGACCAAAATTTGAAAATCCTTATCTTATACACTATACGGCCGTTAATGTCGGGCAACTTTCAATTTTAGAAATTTTGTCGAATATTTAGAAATATACTTGACATATTCTACTGGAATTTCAGGATTAAAAAGAACAGGTATGACCTCATATTTATCAATGTCTATTTGTTAAAGTGGGGGGGGGGGGGCAATTAGGGGGCCAACAAAAAATCAAAGAAAAAAATAATACTTGGGATCACCCTATAAAATAAAAGGCACGAAATGATCTACCGCTACCGAATATAAAAAAACAGACATTGCGCAATATGTGTATACTTTTGTGTAAGAATAGCACGTATATTAATAGAGATATAGCGATTTATTTAAAAAAAATTAAAAAAAATCTTGCATTTTTTTTGCTCATAACATGCAGGGTTTTCAACCAAATTTAACGCCGGTTTCAAAAAAATTGACAAAATATAGTAGATATATTATAGTGCAATTGGAATATAGATATATTATATATTTTAGGAAATATAAGCAGTTGTATGAAAAACATTTATATCTGCGCATGCGCGAACGATAACAAGGATCATTTTTCATAATTTAATAGTCAGCTCTATGGAGCAACTTATTAAAAAAAATCTAGTCAAATATTGTAAAAATTCAGAAAGATATCGGCGTTAAAGTGATCCAATTTTTAGTTGTTCTCTAAAAGCAGCTGAATGATAAGAGATTTTACACAAATTGTCATTTTTTATTAACTGACTTTCAGAAAAAAAAATTAGTATTTAGTGAGTATCAACGAGTAGATTTGGAAAGAAAAATGCTTCGATTTTGATACATCTTTTGATCATGGTATAGGCTCGTTCTGGTGGTAATCAAAGAAGAACTAAAGCATCAATAAAAAGTGAAAAAAAAAATTAAATTAAAAATGACAATTTGTGGAAAATCCCTTATCATTCAGCTGTTTTTAGAGAACAACTAAAAATTTGCTCACTCTAACGCCGATATCTTTCTGAATTCTTACGATATTTCACTAGATTTTTTTAATAGGTTGCTCCATAGAGTTGACTATTAAATTATGTAAAATGATCCTTGTTATCGTTCGCGCATGCGCAGATAAAAATTATTTCATACAACTGCATACATTTCCTAAAACATTTAATATACTTAAATTCCAATTGCACTATATTGTTTCTACTTTATTTTGCCAATGTTTCTGAAACCGGAGTTAAATTTGGTTTAAAACCCTGCATGCTTTAAGCAAAAAACAAACAAGAATTTTTAATTTTTTTTTCAAATAAATCGCTATATCTCTATTAATATACATGCTATTCTTACACAAAAGAATACAGATATTGCACAATGTCTGTTTATTTATATTCGGTTGAGATAGATCATTTCGTGCATTTTATTTTACAGGGTGATCCCAAGTATTATTTTTTTTTCTTTGATTTTTTGTTGGCCCCCTAATTGCCCCCTTATCAAATCGACATTGCTAAATATGAGGTCATACCTGTTAATTTCAATCCTGGAATTCCAGAAGAATCTGTCAAGTATAATTCTAAATATTGAACAAAATGTCTAAAATTGAAAGTTGCCGGTCATTAATGGCAATATAGTGTAGATTCGGCTGATAATGGGTTAAGAAACCTTATTTTATTTTTCAGTGATAATATGTCATTTATAAAAATACTTTTTTTCTTTTTTTTCTGTCACTGATTTTTAAACCGTTTCCGATAAGTTTTATAGCGTATTAATCAATTTTAGTGAACAGGAATTTTGGCTTTAGGAGTCTATTAATTTTCAATCACATATTTTTAGTTGAGTAAGAGTATTTATGCGCGCAAGAGTAAAAGTATATAATTAATTTTAATGTTAATGTTCATTCTGCTTAGTTATCACGTTTATTCGTAAAGCATGACTGTTGAACATAAAGAAATTTATTTGAAAATTGGTAGCATCAGGAAAACTACTTTTCAGGTCCCAGAAACTGATAAAAAAAATAAGCATCAATAAAAAACGAACATTTATATAAAAAAATAAAAAAAGAAAATTGATAATTTGTTGAAAATCTCTCAGCTGCTTTAGAGAACAACTAAAAATCAGCTCACTCTATCGACGAAATCTTTCCGAATTCTCACGATATTTGAGAAGATTATTTATGAGTTGCTCCACCGAGTTGACTATTAAATTATGTAAAACAATCTTTGTTATCGTTCGAGCATGCGCAGATAAAAAAAATTTCATACAACTGCTCATATTTCATAAAATATTAATACATTTATATTACGATTGCACTGTATTGTTTCAACGACATTTTGACAATTTTCCTGAAACTGGCGTTCAATTTGGTTGAAAACTCTGCGTGATACAAACTAAAAACATGCATGGATTTTCTGAACTTAAAAAAAATCGCTATATAAAGAATATACGTGATATTCTTACAAAATCAGTGAACATGTTGCACAGTATCCACAAATTTGTATTCTGCAGCGATAGATTATTTCGTGTATTTTAATTTACAGGGTGATCCCAAGTATTATTTTTTTTCATTGATTTTTTGTTGTCTCTCTATATGTCACCCTTATCAAATCGACGTTGATAAATATGAGGTCAAACTTGTTCTTTTTTGTCCTAAAATTCCAGAAGAATCTGAGAAGTATATGTCTAAATATTCGGCAAAATGGCTAAAATTTAAAGTGTCCGGTGATGAATGGCCATATACTGTACAACAGCTCGTGTTACCCAAGATTAAATATAGCGTACTTTCTCTTAAGAAATCTTATTTTATTTTCCATGTATTAAAAGTTATTTAAAAAAACAAAATTTGTTTTCCTGCCACTGATTTTTGGAACTTTTCTGGGAAGTTTTATCGTCTATTAATCAATTTTTTTCAACAAGATTGATTTCAGCAAGAATATTCGTTATGACTTCTCAATCATTTTTTTCAGTTGAGTAACTGAATTTATACGTGCAAGAGTCACAGTTTATAATTAATTTTAATGTTAATGTTAATGCTGTTTAATTATCATGTTTATCTGTACAACATGGCCGTATAACATAAAGAAATTTATTTGAGAATTGGTAGTATCACAAAAAAAACTACGTTAGAGGTTGAGAAAGCTGGTAAATACCCAATAAATAATTATTGGAGCTGTTTCCAATAATCCTTGGCAGAAAATAAACTGTGTTTTAAAAATGCTTCATTTAATGTAGATAATGGATTATTTTGTGATGTTTCCAAAAATAAAGAAAACGTTTTGAAATCTTAGTTTACAAGTTATAGGTCATTGTATATTTACATTTGGAATTCTGTTATATTTCTCCAGACATTTGTCTTTTTTTTTACAATGCTGCCGTTAATCAATATACGGTCGTTGCATATTTAATTTTTTTTCGCATCCAATGAAATCGTGCATGTATATTTTGTATTTCTTGCTTAGTATGAATTATTCAGTACTTGAAACGTTACGTTTTTTAAACATCTGTATCATCGTTAATTAAATAGTTGTATGTCTAGGACTGAATTTGATCAGCTAATACCTAAAATTATTTTTGTACTTTGAATAGAATCACGAGGTAATAACATTATGATGAGGACTGTACTTAACGCGCAGTTTTATTCAGCTTAAGAAAACAAAGAAAGTGTTATAATGCATAAGTATTTAAAAAAAAAAAAAAAAAAAAAAAAAAAAAAAAAAAAAAAAAAAAAAAAACATCCGTTAAAATAAGCAATATACCTACCTATTTCTAATTTGGCCATAAATTCCTACTTCAAATGTTTCTTAAAAAATGAATCTTAAACAATTCACTTGACCTTTTTTTTATTCTCTTATGGTGAAGACGTATTGGGGTCTATTTAGATATACAATCCGAATAACTTAAAAAATACTCTACTAGTAAATTAAAAAGTTAATTTATGTGTAATGAGATTTATTATTATTTATTATTTATTATTTCATTACTTATTATTTATTATTTACTATTTATTATTTCATTATATATTATTTACTATCTCTTTAAAAATAATTATTGCGGCTACGTCCATAAACTCTATGTTCCTGTAGAAATGAATTATATGTACTTTTCCAGTATATGGGCGCTGAGGCTTTTAAAAAAATTTTAGCGCAATTCGTTCTTCAAAAAATGAGATTTGTTTCAAATATTATAAACAACAAAGAAAAAAAAAAACCTTATGTGCTTTTATGATTGTTTATATATGCAGTTGTATATATGTAGGATTTGATTTAGATAACACCCTTTCAGCGGTGGAAAATTGGCGCAGAGGAGGAGGCTATTGACACCACTAAATTTTAGCAGCTTTTTTCGGCTTATCTAATGATGGAATTTCTGAGTTTTTCATAAGGTGAAGGGAACTTTAAAAAATTTGTTGTGTCAATAGGCTCCGCGTCTGCGCCAATTTTCCACCACTGCCCTTATTTCACATCTGATACACGTGATATAACTGACGAACTCTCTTGTATTTAATATAGTCTATGATTTGAAAGCATGCGATTAAAAGCCAAATTCACGGATTACGAGCACGAGCACGAACACAAATCCTTTATAGTTCTAAAATCAGAAAAGAGTCAGTCTCTTATTTTTCCATCATTCATAAAGCATTGGCACGGAAACTGTCAATAAAAAAAAAAAAATTGGCTGTATTAATTGGCCTAATTAGGATGATCTAGATATATTGCATAAACAAATATTCCAAGTGTTAATTCTGGTACGTTTGAATAGGCTAGTCATAACTTATTGTATATTTAAATGTCTTCAATGAATGAAATTCAAGTTCGTATGATTTTAGCATTCTCTTATTATTTGAATATTACAAAAAAAAAAAAAAAAAAAAAAAAAAAAAAAAAAAACATTTTGGACATCACCATTTACACTTATATATTAGTATATATAAATGTATAAGTGTATATAAGTTTAGTATATCTAAATCTTTTATTTATATACTGGGTGTCCCAAAAATGACTGACGGATTTTAAAATTCAATAACATGCAAACGGTGACAGGTATTAAAAAAATTCTTGGAGGAGGGTTATGTATGATGCCAGAAGTTTTTTTATTGTGATTCTTGATTTTAGTTCGAATTGCAAACAATAGATGGTACTGAGAGCAATAGTTGTTCAGTCCAGACCCGATTTTTGGTACCTCGAGATCCATTCAATATATTTTAATCTCCTTTTTTCGCATGAAAGAAGGAAGAGGCCAAAAAATGGAGCCTGAATTTAGTGTTTATTGATTGCAGCGCCATCTATCGATGCTATTTGTAACTAAAACTGAGAATCGCAGCATAAAAACTCCTAACACCTTACATAACACTCGTGCATTTTTTTTTAATATATATCACCGTTTGCAAGTTATTGAATTTCAAAATCCATCTATCATTTTTTGGACACCCGGAACATATATTATCACTGTTATATACAATTTACTTCTGCATATATATAATATATAAAGTGATTCCTTGTATTAAATAAATTGTATAAATATTTAAAACATTGATTGTACATATGAAACAGTGAATAGGTTTTAGAAAATATGTTACCACATTTTCTTCTCTTATTAAAGGTATTGTCGATATTTCGCGAATTATCTATACAAGAAAATTAACAAATTGCGTTTGTAGTTGTATAAAATATAGACATTTCATAAAATTCGACGACTGTTAATTGTTTATAGTGTATAAATTGACAGTTTTAAATACCCACTTATACAGTTGCGTAGCTTCCTTGAATTGTGTGTAATTCATTACAGTATTACTGATGGCCGAAAAAAGTCTTTTACCGCTCTGATTAAACATAAATATAGATATTTAGCTAAAGTTGGCATAAATCAATTTCAGATCGGATTATTTATAACTCACACTTTCACCGGCAGTCATATATGAGGGGCTCACAACAATAGTAGACAAAGTCCATTTTGAAAAAAAAATGAGATAGCCCATTTAGAATGTGCATAAAACCTGTTTTATCCAATCCTACTGTAAACGAAGTTTGTAAACAGATGACACATATGAGAAAGCATGTGAAAATAGACTTGATTTATTGTTGGACTAGATAAAACAAATTCTATGCACCTTTTAATTAGACTGTCGCATTTTCAAAATAGACTTGGTTTATTATAATAAATCCCCTCATATAATATACTATACAGGGTGTCCGGTCTCAACGGTGTCCAATGGCTAATTCCTAAACCGTTAGTCATAGACATATAGTTCCAATTACAAAAATGTTTTAAATCAGGTAAAGAAATATTTTAAAAGCGATATGGGTCAATAAAAACATTTCTTAAAAAAAAATACGAAATTTAAATTTTTGTACGGTCCCCCGGTCCTATAAGTTATATTTAGTGAAATTTTCCTTTTACACTGCCAAGTAATACAAAAAAAGTCCCGTTATTCTACGATTAAAATTGACCGAGTAATAGCTGTTTAAAGTTGGAGCATATTTTTTGCTGCAAATTGGGGGTCATTCATAATTTTTGTTGAAATATAATTTCGTCAGATATAAAAAAAAAAATGTTTGGGAGTAAAATTAACATTGCAATATAAATTTGAAATCTTTAATAATTCTGACATATTACTGCAAAATGTACAATTTGTACTGAACATTATAAGAGGACAAAAATAACAGTTTTTTTTGTTAAATAAAAGGATGAAAAATAACAGATTCATTTCTTTACGAAATGATACATATTTTAAAATGCTGTTAGACTAAACTGTCTTTCAAATTTTGGGTTGTGACATGTTTTTTAGCTTTTGAAAATTGATTTGTATGTATTTTTTAGCACTGAATCCGAAAATGACCTTCATTTTTAACTATCATATCAGGATTTTTCGAAAATTGTAAATTTCAAAGTTAAGAAGTTCAACGTTAAAATTGAATTTCCTCCCCCATCTCATCGGACCACTCAGATGTTTAGCTGTAAGAATTCCCGGATAAGCAAAAATATCGAATAATTTTTTTAATAAAATAAAATGAAAAATGTTTTACATATGTTTTATAGTATGAGATTTTCGCTATATTATAACTTACACATTTGCGATTTGCAAAAGAAAAAAAAAAAAAAAAAAAAAAAAAAAAAAAAAAAAAAAATCTAACGTGATGGTTAAAAATGAAGGTCATTTTCAGATTCAGTGCTAAAAAGTGCGTAAAAATCAATTATCAAAAGATAAAAAACACAACCATCTCCTCTACTTTATAGTATTCGATTTTTGTTATTCTTTAAATTTGAAAATTTATGATTTGCGAAATATCCTGACATGATGGTTAAAAATTAAGGTAATTTTTGGATTCAGTGCTAAAAAATACATAAAAGTTAAAAAACCCAACAATCGCAGTCTTGTATTATCTAATCTAAAACTTTTTCTTAAACTCTTTGGCAGAAATTTATCCGAATTTTTTTGTGTTATCCTGTAAAATAAGTATAAATGGTAACCACCGAAAATCTTAATAACATTAGATTGTTATCGGATTTCCGCCAGTATGTAAAATGCAATCTCGATCGGATATTTAAAAGTGGGTTATTTATGGATCGGATATTTAAAAGTTCGTGTACAAATTATGAACTGGAAAAACATACATACGATTGTTGAAGTAACATAAAAACTTATAAAAAAACATAATTTTTGTTAAAAGAAATCATAAGAGAAACAGTCTCAAATCTTAACAAAATAAAACATATGTTATTTTAGCCAATTTGAGACTTAATCATAATACTTGTAGGATTTTTTTCGAAGCGCAGATACACATGAAGTAAGATCTGCGAATACTTTAAACACTTGGTATATGATCCCTCAAAGCCAAGCCGAACTCATTTGTTTTCAGAGTAGAAAAGTGGCATAAGTCATGCATTTTTAAAGTTTCATAACTCGCTCAATTTTAGCGTTATATGAATGGGACTTTTTTTGTCTTACTTGTCAGTGTAATAGGAAAAAATTACTAAATATAACTTATAAGACCGGGGGACCGTATAAAAATTTAAATTTCGTAATTTTTTAAGAAATGTTTTTATTGACCCAAATCGCTTTTAAAATGTTTCTTTACCTAATTTAAAACATTTTTGTATTTGGAACTATATGTCTATGACTAACGGTTTAGGAATTAGCCATTGGACACCGTTGAGACCGGACACCCTGTATATTAATAGAGGAATCGAAAGGGTAATGCATTACAACAAAGTAAATTTTGGCTCAAAATTATGTAAAGAAAACATGTTAAAATATGGAGTATGGACGAAAACTGTATATTTCCCTCTCAAAGTTCATATACGTTCATTTTATTTGAGCGTTCATTTTATGTTAGCATGCACTAGTTTGGAATAGTGAAAACGTCTTGATTTAACATTGTGTGTTAATAACTGAATATATCTTGGTCGGGTGTTCTAGCAGAAGTTTTATTTTATGTTTAATTCGCATCAATCTAAATATATATATAAAAAAGTTTTACTTACATCTTTGTGTCTGAACGGCTGGATTCTCAAATATGTTTATTTATTTAACAGTGTTCACGAAATCCATTGCTCCCTCCTTTTTCGCTCGTCCGGACTGCTGAACATATTTTATCGTTGTCGGATTAAAACTTTTTTGTAAACTCTTCTATTTTTTTGCATAATTCCTTTCGTATGACTAAAACTGTTGTATGTGCCTCTTCAAATGAACTGTTACTACCAAATACTTTTATGATAGTTTATATGTTACTCACAGGCCTCTTTTTTTTTTACTTTGTTCGACAGAATCGACAAGTGGATCGCACTCTGAACATACCGATATTACCTTTCTTAATATTTATTTCCATGTACCTGATAATTTTGTTTCATTTGCGCTTCATTCAAATTATTATATTGAATTTCCTTTTCCTCTTGAAAGATGGTAAAGCCTGTATAAAATTCTAAAAATCAGCCTTTTAATTTCCATTCTTTTTAATGTAAGAAGTTTCATTCAATAGTGCTTTATAGCATTTCCATCGAAAGTATGATTTTTGATATTAAAATTTACCATTTGGTGCATCATAAAAATAGTAACAATAATGGTTATTGAAATATTAGTAAAAAAAATCCCTGCCGGCTCGGGCCTACAGGCGGAGGTAGATTTCGAAGTTAAGAACTAAATTCACCAACAAAACTTAAATCAAGATTAAAGATAAACCCAGTTCCTTCGCTAAGAATGAGCTCTAGGGAGCTAAACATTTTGTGAAAATTCTAATATACACAAATACACACACGCATGTATATGGAATAGGTTTAAAAATTGTTAAATCAAATTCAGAGAACCTCAAAGTGTTAAAACATGTTAATATTTCCATACGTTTCTTCAAACTCACATGACGTTACATGTTCACCTGCTGTGGTCCATTATATTTTCTATATGACGCAATATTTTGTTGTTTTTTTTAATTCGTCAAACTATTTATTTCATTTTGAATTTTCATGCAGAATTCTTGCTCTAGAAAACTTATGACGTAATATTCAATTTGTTTTCAATTCGTCAAACTATTTATTTCATTTTGAATTTTCATGCAGAAATCTTGCTCTAGAAAACTTATGACGTAATATTCAATTTTTCACGTGAAAACATTGCATTACAAAAGCAATTGTTGTGGTGACAATTTTTATTGCTTTTTTTTTAATTGTTGGCAACAGCTATAACGAAAAATATTTATTTTTTCCTGCCATTGTTGTGTAAAAGCTGGTTTTATCAGAATCATGTTAAGACGGTATTCAAAATTTTTAACCTTCCCCATTCCCATTCCCTTGGACCGATTTCGCTCATTTTCAATCCCCGCCGAGAAATTAGCCATCTTAAAGTTGTTGGCGAGTTTGAAGACGTTCCGTGCATAATTGCGACATTTATCGTGCGGACAAAATTTAGTACATACATACATATATATATATATATAAACTTTTTAGGTGGGGGTGGTTTTGGGTTCCTGGGGTCATGTAATGAAAAGTTATGAAGGAATTTTTCAAAAGTCGCACCATGGTAACGACTGCAATAGGTAGTATTTCTTACGAAATCTACCTAAAATAATTTCGATTTCCTTATCCATTAAACGACTGAAAAGTCTGCATAAAATTCTCAAAACCAGCCTTTTAATATCCAATTTTTAATGTAAGAAGTTTATTCAATAACGTTTTATAGCATTCCATAGGAAATATAAATTTCGATATTAAAATTGAACATTTGTTTTGTCATAAAATTAGTAATAATATTATTTCTTAAAAAATATTCAAAAACAACTTTTTGTAATTTAAGAAATCTTAATGACCATATTACGTGATGACAAGTAATGTTCTATCATAAAACAAAATTGAAATAAATCGAAATTGTAAGGAAAAACCTTCTGAATACATATTTTATAATTCCCAAATGGAATATATTTTCCATACGAAAGTCGTTTTAGTGGTGAAATGTAATTATTAGAGTATATAAAACAGAAAAGGGAAAAAAAATAGAGGCTAATTATTTTGTCAGTGTATCAAATATGATGTATTTTTATTGCATAAAAGTAGTAACAATCATATAATTACAAAATGTAGCTTAAAATGATTTCTTCCAAAATAATTAAAAAAGTCCTTCCGGCCAGTGCCGGGAGGAAGAGGTAGCTTTCATAATCCTTATTTTAAAAAAACCAACTTATATCATGCAAACACACGAAGCTCAATTTAGTGGAAACCGAATATAGGAGATTCAATACTAATTTTTATCAATATAATGAATGAGAATTTCCCGAAATTAGTCAGCTTTATCCAAGCTGCTTTTCTTTAAAGTAACTTATATTTGGCTGCCAAATTCGGCAATTTCTTAAAGTGCCTGTCATTTTAAGACAACATGGTGGATGAAGCTAAGCAGTGAACTTGGTCGAGACCTTAATAATTGCTGTGCACATGCTCACTCACATCGGAATCGGTTTATATATAGGAGTGCTGTCGCATGCAAAAAATCAGATTTTTCAAAATGTCACCCACAATAGAAATTGAAACTGCTATATCTGAGCCATTTTTTAAGGTGAAGACAAACAAAAAAATAAAAAAAATCTTTTTAATTTTCCAAATTTTTAATACCTCATTTTGAATTTTAAATTTAATTTTTTTTAAATGGCAACCCTTTTGAAACAAGATGGCGAATGAAGCTGGCCAACGAACTCGGTCGAGACATTGGTACTTTGTACAGACCAAGTTACATCCAAATAGGTTCATAAATACGCCTGTTATCGCGTGACAAAAATCAGGTCGTTTTAAAATATCAGCCACAAGAGAAATTCAAAATGCTATTACTCAGCCATTTTTTTTTAGATATAGACGAAAGAAAAACTGTTCCGGAATCTTTGTATTAAGGTCAAACACATACAAAAAAAATCTTTTTCATTTTCCAATTTTTTGGTATCTCATTTAAATTTTTTTATTTTTTTATTTTTTTAAATGGCCGCCATTTTGAAACAAGATGGCGGATGAAGCTGGCCAACGAACTCGGTCGAGATATTTGTATGTACTATGTACACACCAAGGTACATCCAAGTCGGTTCATAAATACGCCTGTTATTACGTGAGAAAAATCAGGACGTTTCAAAATGTCAGCCACGCTAGACATTCAAAATGCTATAACTCAGCCATTTCTTAAGATATAGACGAAAGAAAAACTGTTCCGGAATCTTTGTATTAAGGTCAAACACATACAAAAAAAATCTTGTTCATTTTCCAATTTTTTGGTATCTCATTTAAATTTTTTTATTTTTTTATTTTTTTAAATGGCCGCCATTTTGAAACAAGATGGCGGGTGAAGCTGGCCAACGAACCCAGTTGAGACATTGGTATGTACTATGTATAAACGAAGTTACATCCAAATCGGTTAATAAATACGCCTTTTATCGCGTGACAAAATTCAGAACGTTTCAAAATATCAGCCACGCTAGAAATTCAAAATGCTATAACTCAGCCATTTTTTAAGTTATAGACGAAACAAAAACTGCTCCGAAATCTTTGTATAAAGGTCAAATACATAAGAAAAAATATTTTTCCATTTTCAATTTTTTGGTACCACATTTCAAATTTTAAGTTTAAAAAAAAATTAAATGGCCGCCATTTTGAAACAAAATGGCGGATGAAGCTGGCCAACGAACTCGGTCGAGAGATTGGTATGTACTATGTACACACCGAATTACATCCAAATCGGTTCATAAATACGCCTTTTATCGCGTGACAAATTTCAGGACGTTTCAAAATGTCAGCCACGCTAGAAATTCAAAATGCTATAACTCAGCCATTTTTTAAGATATAGACGAAATAAAAACTGCTCCGGAATCTTTGTATAAAGGTCAAATACATAAGAAAAAAATATTTTTCTATTTTTAATTTTTTGGTACCACATTTCAAGTTTTAAATTTTTTAAAAAAATTTAAATGGCCGCCATTTTGAAACAAAACGGCGGATGAAGCTGGCCAACGAACTCGGTCGAGACATTGGTATGTACTATGTACACACCGAATTACATCGAAATCGGTTCATAATTACGGGAGTTACTGTGTGACATAGGTCATATATATATATATATATATATATATAAATTTTGAACGGAGGGTGGTTTCGGGGTCTGGGGGTCATGATCGATGAAAATATACCAAAATGTTTTGAAATCGCTTTCCTCCGAACGGCTGCAATAGGTAGCTTTTTTGTAAAGAAAGCTACCTAAAAGTTAAAGAACTGATAAAAAAATAAAAACAAATTATTCAAAGAAATACGTGTATCATTTAATTTAAAATGCATATTTATAAACCTTTACAAAGGTTTTAAAAATAGTATATATATATATTTTTTTCATTTTACAAGGGAACTCTGCAATGTACAGTCGTGGGAAAAAAAAGTAAACACCCCTATTAACTCCCAACAAATTATCGTAGAAGAAAGTCATTGGTAACGAACGATTGGAAATAAAGTCTACTTTTGAATGATGTATATTTGTTTAGGGGGCCATCTACATTTTAAAACCAACCATAACTTTGTTTTTTTCAATAGCAGTACACAATTCCGACAGCATAAATGAACTCTACACCCTTCAATTAGTCTAAAAGCAAATTTTTATGCAATTTGTACCATAAGTTTCGGAGAAATTTATTATTTTAAAAGGAGCGTATTTTAAGGGTTGTATCCAAATTGAAGTTCGGTACTCCATTGTTAACCGAGAGAGAGCTCTTCTTGATCAAGGCACCTTAAGCAGTCAATTAAGCCAGTTAGATTACAGGATAGCATAAGAAATTTCAAAATATTTAGTCACTTCTATCATAGACAGCCCTTAATCAATCATTTTGCCGTTTTTTAAGCATAATTTGAAAACTACTTGGAAATAAAATGTGAAATGTTGGATTTCCATGAAACAGGATTAATAAATCTGAATCCATCAAAAAAATTGTATGTTTTAATTCATATATTTTTTAATATTAATTTCATAATTCATAATTTATATCAGAAAATTATAAAAATTGTAAATTCAATGTATTTATGTTTGGGTATATTAGTATTATTGCTACACATAAAATTAAAACATTAGGATCATAATTTCAGAAGTTATAAATAAAAATATGAAAATGTAATTTAACATTAGAAGCACTAAATTTTGAATGTTTATAATTTAAACACTTGTTATTCAAATGATTTGAAATTTGGTGTCTAGCCATAGTTTGAACGAAAGATTTGAAATATCTCGTTAAAATTGGGTATTGCCATTAATAAAAATGAAGTTTGGATTCGTTTTAATATGTAGATGACCCCTAAGCAAATTTTATATACGTCATTTAAAAGTAGACTTTATTTCCAATCGTTCGGTACCAGTAACTTTCGTCTACAATAATTTGTTGAGGAGATAATAGGGGGTGTTTACTTTTTTCCACGACAGTATGTGCTACGATTACGAAACCCCGTACTGACCTCATAGCCTCTAAAACACGTTAATTTGCTAATGTTGGTGTTGTTTATGACGACTTGTTATCTACACGAGGGATATGGGCGGGTAGGGGGTCATTTCTAAGGGAACCTATCCCGTATTTATGCAAAAAATCCAAACCCGATAACAGAATATTGAATAGTATTATCGTGAAATATAGGAATATTCTTTAGTCCAGGCGCCATCTACTTGCATTTGACTGGTGAGTTCAGGTTCACATATCCGGATCAAATGCTGTCGGTACAGCTCACTTCTGTTTTCGTGACTGATTAAGGAAGATAAATTACAAATTTTAACAGCTTATATAATATTGTAAATTAAAATACTTCACTACCTCCATGATGATTGTAGCGACGCTAAAAGATTTTATTATTTTTTTTAAATAAGATGTTTCATATGTACCATTTAAAACATTATAGGGAGGGTAGCCATATTTGGACCTCCGCTTTAAATGGACCGTTGCCATTCTGCTGTGAATTACAGAAAGGGACACCATCTACCGCTGAAATACTGCTCATCAGAATGACGTTATATATGATTAGAAGTACCCGCCTACCACGTGCTGTTTTCAGACAATTTTAAAAAACCTAAAATTAGCTGTTTTGATCTAATTTTCAACTACTAAACGTAATTGAATACTTTAAAATTAAGGTCGGTTGTTATGTTTTCATATACATATCTAAATTTATATGTTTATTGCGCATATTTTCCACGCGTATTTGTTTGATTTCGTTTTTGTTCTTAGGCTTGAGATTACCTATTTTAAAAATGGCACAGTTGCCAAATTGGGCCAATTTAAGTCGCTTAAATTGGACATGATATACGATCATAAATTTAAAACGTAAGTAATGAATTTCGAAGGCTGTACGCTATTTTGTTCCTTATTTTTTATTTTTTAATATTTCATAACGGATTACAATCTCCATGAAAGTTTTTGAATACTTTTTTGTCTATCTGGATCAATTTCTTTATATAGTGGACTATATATGGACATATATAGTTTATGTCCATATAAACATAAAAATATTTTTACATGTTATGGAATAAATTTTGTTTGCAATTTCTTTTATCTTATATGTATTTATACTTTATATATACATATATATGTATATATACATATATATACATATATATATACATTATATATACATATATATGTATAGAGTAGGTTGTGAAGAAATTGAGCTGCATGAATCCACCAAAAAGCCAAAGAATCATTAGAAATGTTATCTCCCTTGCTAAATTCAGTTACATCAAAGTACAGAGGGAGCCAAAAAACAGTGGATTAACATGTTCGCAATATAAAGTACACCTTGATGAAAAAAAAAAAAAAAGCTCTCACAGTACAAAAGCATTCTCAACATCAAGTTTAATAAAAATTAGGTGTAATGCAGTTGGAAAGAAAATGATGAAAGTGAAGAACTACAAACATAATATAAAGAAAACTTCTGTTGAAAAAAAATGTCTAATGGTTCAGAATCTAAAACGAAAAAAAAAAAAAAAATAGTGATGATTAATTTGTATGAAAAATAAAATAGCAGAAATGATTCAGCGTTCAGAACGTCAGCGTTCAGCGACATGAACCAAATACGGTTCATGTCGTGTTCGCTGGACAAAAAAAAAAAAATTAATAAAATTTATTCATTTATATTCCCTAGTCATTAAAGCAATCTGATATTGTTTGGTCCAATTTAGGAGACTGGAGGTCCAACTTAGGCAACCAGTTGCTGTATTTGGACCACTTTTGACAATTTTTTTCAAATTAAAATAAAACTTAAGATTTTCAAAAAGAAATTGATTTAATGATTTATTTAGTTAGTAGATGAATAGACTGACCCCATGCAGTGATGTTTTCCAGATACTCTAAGAATTAAGTGACTTACACCTAAAAATAAGTGAAGTGGTTCAAATTTGGTTTTTCTACCCAATAAGTTTAACAAATAAATGCTTTTCACGGGTAATAATGAACTCCCAAGTGGATAAGGTGAGTTTTGAAACCAAACCAGTATTTAAAGAACCCAAAAATATAATAAGGATAAATGTATTTTTTTTTTCAGATTATAGTGCTTTTTCTATGCAGGTTTACAAATAGAATAGATTGGTACAGAAAACTCGATTTTTTAAATTTTGGATAAGGCGAGTTTTGAAATACACGTCCTCATATATAAAATTCTAATGAAACGAATTTATGAAACGTTTTTATAAAACTAATTTATGAAAAGATTTTATGAATTTACTGATTAAACAACTGATTATATTTCACGGTGATTTCTCCTAAAATATGGAATATTATGCGATGAAATTTACACCAAAAATCCGTATTGATGAAAACAATATTGCGATTAAATTATGTTTTTCAGGAAAATTTTATTTAAAAATTCTTTTTTTAACTTTTCGACCTTCAGGAATCAGTTTCTATTAAAGATCAAAGATAGTCTGTCATCTTACATTTTGACATAATTTCCATGGACATGACAAATGGAAAAATCCATTTTTTGTGGGGGTGGGAGGAAAGGGATTATTGGATTTCTTTTTTGTTGCCATAGTGAAATTGAAAAGCGAAATTCTTAAAAACAAAACAAAAACTTTAAAATAAGAATTAAATGATCACGTGTTAAAAGCAGAAAATATGGAAAATTATATGAAATTTTAAACGTATATATGAAAAAAGTACGAAAACTTTACAATAATAAAATTACTGGACGCGAAACGGATTTAATGCTGTTAATTACAACATATGTAAAATACGTTAATACTAAATATCGTCATATTTAAATTGTCTGAAATAATTAAATTATTACTCGTGAAATCTTTTAATGGTGAATATTAGGTCATATTTAAAAAACTCAAAAAATATTCCCAAACACTTTTAAATTAAATATGTACCCGTGAATCTTAAAAGAGAGAAAAAAATACTTTTAAAATAAATTTTTACATGATAAATGCATTTGATATTGAAAATTACGTCATATATTAAAAAGAGACATTTAAAACCTTTTCAATATTAGAAAATTCTGATATTCTTATTAATTAATATAAACAATATACATTGTAAAAATAACATGAAAATATGCGTGATGGTGTATTAAAATACGGAAAAGAATTCTTGAATAAGCTATACCTGTTCCTAAAAATATCTAAAACTCGATCAAAACATAAAATGTGTGCGAAACGTGATTCTGAAAGCTATTCCCAAGCAGACGCATTTTTTTAACCGCTAACCTAAGAAATAATCATGTTCATAGCGTAGTTATAAATCGGAAATATAACGACATTTTTCAACTAACCATTTTATACAAGCTGTTTTTCAAATGTGTAATCGATCATACTTATTAGTCCGAAAACAACCATCAGTTGTTAAGACAGTGATAGATGAGGCCATGGTAACCAAAACGTGCCACTTACAAACAGAAAAGCATGGCAACTTGATTACAGAAGATAGCCTCCGTTAAACTGATAATGTCATTCAATCATCCATAACCTAACATCCATAACATTACAATGTTTTTAGAGCCTACGAAGTCTAAACAGGTGTTGGCGGGCGCAGCTCGTAGGGGGCTGAGCCCCCTAGTATCTGTATATATATATATATATATATATATATAATTTATAAAACATATTATAAATTCCTAAATTATTTCATGAAATCATTTAATTTTATAAAATATTATACAATCAAATAAAACAAATTACTCTTTAACTTCACATAATATTCCAGTAACTAAATTACTAGTAACTGTATTAAAATAAACCTCGGATTAAAATCTCAGCTCACCATATAGATGAATTTTCTGTGAAACAATTTTAAAAGATTAAAACTTTATTAAGAATAAAGGTTAAAAGTCTCTTTCCATTACTCCGTGAGATTCCGTTACAGTTTTCTGATATATTATTATCCTCAGCAATTTATCTTTATTAAGTTTATGAATAAGATATGCTACAATTTGACAGTTTTACACTCAATCATGAATCTTGCGTGATATATCTTAACTCGTATTAATGTTACACACGCATTAAGATACTACTATCTTTCATTTTTTTATAAAATTAATTTACTTAATCTAATCGCATTACCGGTTATTCATAACTATTTTCTATTTTAATATATTTAAGAAATCTTATACATATTTTTATATTTATGTATTTTTACTGAAATGCTCGTAATATATTTTAAAAACTTTATATATATCTAAAGGTTTTTAAGATTTATTTATAACTAGCAACCCGGCCCCGGCTTCGCATGTGTGACATTATGATTTAGAATAAAAGCTATGTTTTTAAATAAATGAAAGTATGTGAGTCCGTAACAGTCAAAACCTGTCGTTTAGGTGGAGAAAATATAAACTAATTCAGTAGTTTTTCCTTCAATGAGTTAATCACAAAACGGTAATCGCGAAATGCGTCTGATCTTCAGTAATTATATTCACAGTCAAGAGCTAGAATCTTGCTTTTTCTTTATTTATTAGTCGATATATTAATTTGAAACGCCTCGAATACGCATTCTTTTCTGACAATTGACTGGCACACCTGCGCATGCTCAGTTCGATGCGTTAAAAAACATCGCATTTTATTTAAAAAACACACACCTGTCCTCCAGAAGAGGTAATGGTTAACAGAAAAATCCACGAGTGTAAGAGAGATAAAATAATGGACATTTTAATTTAGAGGGAAAATTTAAAAACTATTTTAGCTGAATTTGAAAATTTGCACACACATGCAAAATAATATTCTATTTCAGAAATTTAAAAAAAAAAAAAAAAAAAAAAAAAAAAAATCATCAATAATTTCTAGACATACTAATTAAAAACTTTTAATGAAAATTATTAATTTTTATTTGTATTCCAACATCGAGTCTGCTTGGATGAAACATGCTCTTAATATCGACGTTGAAAAAAAAACCACAGTATGAAATTTTAATGTCTCTCGAAATTCTTAAAATTATTCTAGGTATGGATTTCCAAATTAGAATATATACTTAGGGGGATCGAAAAGTATAGAAAAAAAGTTTTTTTTCGAAATCACTTTTCATGTGGGGTGCAAAAGTTGTATTTTATGTTTATTAGTTTATTTTTTGTTGTTGTTGCTTGTTTAAACTAGGGGGCTCAGCCCCCTACGAGCTACGCTCGCCAACCCCCGTTCAAACACCGCAGACTCTAAAAGCACGCTAAATTGATTGGCTTTAAAAAGATTTCGAAATATTGAATTATAACTTAAAACCCCCTCACTGACAAGCCCGTGTTAATACGTTCACTAAGCTCCAGGTTTCACTGCAATACAAGCAGTAATATAATTCAATTGATTTAATGTATTTTTAATACATTGAACAATGATTAATACTTCCAAGGATTGCATTTATATTCCTTGTTAAGTTTTTTTTTTTTATAAAATGTTCAAAGAATCGTTTTTTTAAACATTTAAAACAAAATTCAGAAAAAAACAACATTACAATTTTGCTCTTTTCCAAGACAGTCGGAGAGTTAAAAAACAGTGGAGATCTCACTATATTTCTATTCATTTCTCTTTGATTGGGGAATTTGGCTAAATCAGCTACTGTTAAAAGATACAATGGCTGCTTCCGTCTTTGATTAAATAATTTTAGTTAAACATTTCAAAATATAAAATGGATTAAGTAAACAGACTCTTTGTCTCCCGTTTTTTTTAACAAAGCGAAAAGAATGTTTTTTTTTTCTTTTTTTTTTTTTTAAATAAGATATTTTAAATATATCGTTTATAATCTGACGTAATTTTCACCAAACTTTTCTTTCTCTTTTTAATATTCACGTGAAAATACTTTTTTTATGAAATGAAATATTTAAGCTATCCTAACAAAAATAGCTCAAAAATATCAAATAAATGTCTCGCGCAATTTTTTAAATTTAAACAGTTTTGCGATACTATTTTTTGTTCATTTTACGTAATAAGTGTAATGTGACGTAATTTCTCCTATTTAAGACTTCTAACGCATGTTAATGAATTTATTATGCTACAATGTTCTTTCTCTTTTAAAATTCACGTGTTAATATAGTTTTTATGGCGTAATTTTCAATGAGTTCCTATTTTTTTATATTTTATGTTTACAATAGCCACGTGTAAATAAATTTTTAATTTGAAGCAAACATTGTTTGCAGTGTTTATACAGTTGGCAACAGTTTAAATTAATACCATATTGTAAATTATGTAAAAAATATCTCTCAAAATGCTGAAAATTTGAATTTAAAATAGAAATAAAACCTCAAAAAATGACTCCAAAAAAAAATTAATGCAATCTGCACTTCGGCAAATTCTAACGCATAAAATGATCTAAAAATGATTACACTGCCATGTATAGTTTTTGCTGCTCTAAAACTTTTTTTAATGGAACGATTTTGTCGAAGTTTAGCATTAAATATCTTTTAAAATAATTCTTCGATTTGAAAACTGTCTGCCTCAGCGTGTTTATCAAGCATTTCTCTATAATACCACCGATTTTCATACTTTTGTATGCAATATTTTTCTTAATATTAACGAAGAAAGACCTCCGGTCACAAAAAATTCAAAACCGGCGGCGGTGGCGGTGACAGTGGTACTTACTTTTTTTTAGAATAGAGAGATTCATTCATATCTTCCGGTGACGCAAGCGCCCCAAACTAGTTAAAATTTTTTGCATGTATGCTAGTATGCTCAAAAGAACATTTTAATCCGAGGCAAAACATATTAAAAAATAATTATAAATTTTCATAAAAATTTCAATTTAAAACTATTTTGGGGGCACTTGGAGAATCGAAAGGTATAAATAGATTTTAATAAAAAAACGCACCTAAAATATACATAAAAAGAAACTTTTGTACTCCGTGCCAATAGGATTATTCACATTTCGATTTTTCAATTCACCCTAATATGTACCCAAAATAACATTATATTTCATAAATTTGAAAAATGGAACAATTCATTCGTAACTTTATATTTTATCAATAAAAATGTTTTTTATACGGAAAAAAGAAAAGCATTTTGCATTTATTCCTGTCGAAAATTATTTAAATCTTAACGTTTTCCTCACTGATTATCATTCTTGTAAGTTTTTTTTTTTTTTTTTTTTTTTTTTTTTTTGAATTTTTGGAAGCAGACTAATTCATATCTTTTATAACAGATAAAAAGAAGCGGTGCCACTATTTCCGAAAACAAATTTCTGAAAATCGCATATTGGCCCCTAATTATGCGAGACCCCTCTGTCGCTTCTTCTTCAAAACATGTCCAAATATATAACGAGGTACTGGCAATATTTTTATGCCCTCGGATTACGTTCCTCCGGACATTTAGAGGCTTACTTGCCCAGAGAATTATGAGAGAAAATGACGTTGTGTCTTTAAAAAATGGCATTTTCTTTGATAAAATAAATTCCTCTAAAAAGCATTAATTTCCTGAATTTTTGATGATTAGAACTGATGGTAATGATGATAATGATGATAACGAGATTAGAACTTCATGTCAAGAGTGCGAATATTCATATGCAAAGTTGTAGCTGAAAAACGTGACCTCAAGTTTGGAAAATATTTAGAAATAACCAATTGCGCGTAAAAATATTTTTTAAATGATGAATACGCATATGAGAGTCGCGTATTTAAATTTTGCGATAGTGAAAATGACATAAGAATTAGATTTCATGTACACAAAAAATCTACGATTGTGTCAGAGTTAAATAATTTTTGCTGACTTTTCGATACATAATAAGGAGCCCCAACTGACCCTCTCATCATATTTTCTTACCTTGATTAAATTTTACTACTTACGTATACAGATAAAGTTTACTTTTTGAATAATCTGGAACAGTTGAAGTTTAAGGAAATAGTATTTTTGTAACTTCAGATATAAATAATATATGTTTTAAGACTCAATCTAACCACTGTGTAATGGATTTTTTATAGCAATCAATTTTGCATGTTTAAGATAAATCAATGCGACAGTTGTTTTTTAAACATTTGCTTTCTTCGAAATTTGACGTGTACCACTTCATAATATATTAAATTTACTAGATAATATATTTTTTTTAATTCGCTATAATGTATCCACGATAAAATATTACGATAATACATGAATATTTTAATAGATAGTATAATGTATAATATGTTTATATATTTTTATTTTTTGTATGAAAAATAACATCACAAAAATGTATTAGTACTTAAAAAAAATATATCAAAAAATATTCTTATGTAATCATACAAAAGCTTCATTATTAATCTTATTTTATAATCTGCAACTACGCATACCAAACTAACGATTTAAGAAACATAATACATGTAACCTATATCTCTGATAATAGAGATAACTTGGCACTAAGTTTCTAAATCTCAGAAGACATTATTGAAGGACTATCATTAAATTTAGTCGAGATACTGAATAATTTAACAGTCACTTGGATTAGCAATATTCAGTCATTATGTTAAATGTGTGACTAACAGACTTTAGGAGATCAAGGATTTATTAACATTTCTAGAATCCAGATTTATTACCATAAAAATTATATTAATGTTTTTAAAATGTATTAATAGTAATATAGTTCGGATGCCTCCATTATTATTAAAAAGAAAAAAAAATCAAGAATAAATATTTCTTTATTTTGCACGGAATTACTCTGAAAGCAATTTATTATGCATGAAATTAATTCCCTATTAAACGCAGACGCACATTGAGAATATTACGTTTAAATTTAATTTAACATAAACTATATATATATATATATATATATATATATATATATATATATATATATATATATATATAGATCTATCAAAAGTAAATGATTTATGAAAATTCTGAAAAAGAGGGTGCAAAACAACAATAAAAATACATGACAATTTATAACTAAAAAACAATAAACAAACCACTCCCTGCTCTTCAGAAAGTGGGAGGAGGGAGAAAAGCAGGTACCAAAAACAGAAATTGGATCCTCACAGGTTTCGCAAGATATGGCCAACCCACATACTCCAAAAGTATAAAAATCAGCAAATAGACTTAAACTTTCAAAAACACAACAGAACAAAACTACTTTAAAAATATTAACGAATCAAAACTGCTTTAAAAACATAAACCAAAAGAACCAATTTAACTTATAAAACGTAAATAAAAATTAATAAAAATTCTAATATGACTAAATCATTAAGCAATTAAAAGCATTGACCATGTGAGAAGGCCATACTCCCACCTTGACCCGTGAAGACCCCCCCCCCCCAAACAAAAAAAACTTGCTACCTTTAAAATATCCACTACACTTCACCTCCCTCCAACAGCAGGAGTTGCAAGCAAGGCCATAATCCATGTTAGACCAGCGTCATTCAGACTTCTCTTTCCGTTATCTTCATAATCATAAATTTCTTTCCATATCACCTCAGTTTCTACTTGAAGTTCATCAATATGCAGACGTTCTTAAGAAGACTTTAATCCACACCCTTCATATATTCAAGCAGTTACATCAGCATCCATTACGGTGTTTGTCCGCTTAGAATCAAATAATAGCTGTAAATTAGCTTGAAAAAAGTTTTTTAAAGTGGCAACAGCTAAGCGGCCAAACACCGTAATGGATGCTGATGTAACTGCTTGAATATATGAAGGGTGTGGATTAAAGTCTTCTTAAGAACGTCTGCATGTTGATGAACTTCAAGTAGAAACTGAGGTGATATGGAAAGAAATTTATGATTATGAAGATAACGGAAAGGCAAGTCTGAATGACGCTGGTCTAACATGGATTATGGCCTTGCTTGCAACTCCTGCTGTTGGAGGGAGGTGGAGTGTAGTGGATATTTTAAAGGTAGCAAGTTTTTTTTGGGGTCTTCACGGGTCAAGGTGGCCTTCTCACATGTTCAATGCTTTTAATTGCTTAATGATTTAGTTATATTAGGATTTTTATTAATTTTTATTTACGTTTTATAAGTTAAACTGGTTATTTTGGTTTATGTTTTTAAAGCAGTTTTGATTCGTTAATATTTTTAAAGTAGTTTTGTTCTGTTGTTTTGAAAGTTTGTCTATTTGCGGATTTTTATACTTTTGGAGTAAGTGGGTTGGCCATATCTTGCGAAACCTGTGAGGATCCAATTTCTGTTTTTGGTACCTGCTTTTTTCACTCCTCCCACTTTCTGAAGAGCAGGGAGTAGTTTGTTTGTTGTTTTTTATAAATATATATATATATAAATAATCATATATTGTTGGGAATGTCACATTCACCTTGAAAATGTATCGAAATAAAATAAAAACCTGCTTAAAAGGTGCATTTTTATACAACAGATGTCACAATATAAAAGATGTTAACACATATTACACTTTTTAAAAACTTAAAAAGAGTTTACAAATATAATACACGCGCCGAGCGCTTTCGATCAAAACCTTGATCATCTTCTGGGCCGCTTTGAGTACAACTGACACGTCTCTAACGCACTTTCATCCTCGGTCGGACAACTGGGCAAGTCAACTTTACAGTGGAGGGGAGACAGCAAAACAGTTCCGAAAAAATGGAGGGGAGACAGCAAAACAGTTCCTAAAAATGGAGGGGGGAGGGGGGGTGAAGTGAGACGGACAAAAAGTTGAGCGTTGCAAACCAAAACAACATCTATTTCAAAAGATTTAACCATATATTTGGAATGTTATATGACATATTATCATTAATAGCTTTATTATTCAATATTAAGATTTCAATGGACTCTTTTATCAACGACAAATGATAATGGGATGAAGGAATAATTATTCTTGCTTCATTAAAACGGATATTTAAATTATGCTGTAAGTTAAGTCTTGCTAACGCTGTGGAGGCTCTATTAAACTTAATGTCACTCATGTGCTCTTTTAATCTATCTTTGAATTTTCTTCCCGTCATTCCGACATAAACTTTTTCTTCTTGTTCTTCCGTTAACAATGGAATAATGTAAATGCCTGCGGTCTCTTCATTAGGAACAGGGTCAATCTTGCTATGGATAACGTCTTTGAGTTTATTTGTTGTTTTAGCTACTAAATTGATATTGAACTTTTTTACTGCATATCTTAATTTCTCATTTGAGAATTATCTCAAATCACGATTTCATTCCCCCACATATGTGACGTAACGACCCGGGGCTGGCGCCAATGCCGAGATTTTGAAACTTGTATCTGGTTGTTTAGAATTAAAATGTAACGTATGCACGTATTGTTTACTTAACTAATAGAACATATTCTTTTGAAGGTAAGTTTTATTTTCAAATTAACTACTTATATTTTATTAGTACTAGCTCTATTTTTTGTGTTCAGAATATCTTTTATTTTTAACTTCTTTAAAATAAATTAACTATTAAATCCCAGTATCGTATTGTCAACAATCCCGTGTACGTGTTTCAAAACAAAACGATATTATTGTACTTCTGTTTCATTTCAAAAACAGCAGTAATTTAAAGTGGCAAAAATCACTAAATCGTATCGAGACTTATATCATTCCCTGTCTATCGTAATTTGCTAAAAATTGGTGCTTGAATGGTGTGAATCGGTGAATTATCACAAAAGTTATTAATTAATAAAGTTTTCATTTTTTAATTATATTCTTTATAAATATGTAAAAATAGCTTCATTTTAATATGTGCCAGAGCTTAGACAGCTCTGTTCGGGCCAACACATTTCTCCTTATAATTTGGAAGCTATACGGCCAATTCAGTTTGAAATTTTAATGTCCTATGCGACATATTTTTCTACCTCAACTATTATATTTTCAAGTGGAAATTTTAATTAGTTCTTTTAATTTAAACAAATTAATAAAAAAAAAACTTTAAAATTATTATTACTCAGAAATTTACCACTGAAAACCGATGAAATTTTGTATACAGTAAGTACAGCATAAATATTATTAGTTTAAACTTTACCATTCTTGCTATTCAATAATTTCGATTAAAACTTCTGACTTTATTTACTCGGAAATACTGGCACCAGATAGCTGAAATTTATGTCAGACTGAGTTTCTTGGATACTAATCATGCTAAAACATTTTCAGCCAAAAGTCTTAATTACAAGCTTAATTATTATCTAATTTATAACTTGTCACACCTTCCTATCTTTTTAATTCGTTTTGTTTTCTCTCATTAGAGTGACTTTTAATGATCGACTTTTATCAGAAAACACTGGTCGTGAGAATAGTATAACTGATTATTCTGTAGGCAGAATTGATTGGGCTTTAATTTGATACCAAAATTTATGTATTTTTATAGATATTTTCATACTTAAAAATTTAAATGTACTAGAAACTTTCATCATAATTTCTATGGATGCATAACATTGTTATCTTGTTTATTTCTTTTAAAGCCCGATCAATATACATACTAATTTATTGGTGTTTTTTAATCTTAAACTCTTAATAAAAATTCATTTTATAATATTTGTTACACAGTGCATGCTTATACATGACAATTACGGATATGGGAATGATATATCTGAATCTCTTTATTTTTTACAATGACTGTAAACAATTTATTCCTCCCCCCCCTTCCGAATTCGCAAAAATTTTGTGTGTTTTTATATAACTTTTAACGTTTAATTAAAAATAACAATAAATAAAATTATTGTTACATAATTATAAATTTACTTTTCTGTGTAGTCAGGACCCGACTTTGTTTATCTAGTTCCTCGGAGCAAGCACCATTTTATCTATCGGTAGAAATTATTCGCGAATAATGCATAAGTGGTTAGTGCTAAACTTCATACGTATTGTATGCATGCATAAATTTCGTACCAGGTACTATTTACATTTGTATACAGGGTATCACAAAAAGATGGTCACAACTTTATGAAAAAAAAGTCCTTCCGGCCAGTGCCGGGAGGAAGAGGTAGCTTTCATATTCCTTATTTAAAAAAGACAACTTATATTATTCAAACACACGAAGCTCAATTAAGTGGAAACCGAATGTAGGAGATTGAATACTAATTTTTATCAATACTAAATCATTTTGAATGAGAATTTCGCAAAATTAGTCAGCTTTATCCAAGCTGCTTTTATTTAAAGTAACTTATATTTCGCTGCCAAATTCGGCGATTTCTTAAAGTGCCTGCCATTTTAAGACAACATGGTGGATGAGGCTAACCAGTGAACTTGGTCGAGACCTTAGTAATTGCTGTTCACATGCTCACTCACATCGGAATCGGTTGATACATACGAGTGCTGTCGCAGGCAAAAAATCAGATTTTTCAAAATGTCACCCACGTTAGAAATTGAAACTGCTATATCTGAGCCATTTCTTAAGATAAAGACAAACAAAAAATGCTCCTGAATCCTTATATCAAGGTCAAATACTTAAGAAAGAAACCTTTTTCAATTTCTAATTTTTTTGCACCTCACTTTAAATATATATATTTTTAATTTAATGGCCGCCATTTTGAAACAAGATGGCTGATGAAGCTGGCCAGCGAACTTGGTCCAGATATTTATGTATACTGTCCACATGCCTTCTTCCATTGAAATAGGCGAATACGTGTGGTATCGCGAGACAAATACAAGATCGTTTCAAAGTATTAGCCATGATAGAAATTCAAAGTGCTATAATTCAACCACTTTTTAAGATATAAACAAAAGAACAAATTTTCAGAAACAAAAACTGCTCCAGAATCTTTGTATCAAGGCCAAACACATAAAAAAATATCTTTTTCATTTTCCAATTTTTTAATACCTCATTTTAAATTTTAAATTACATTTTTTAAAAAAAAAATGGCAACCCTTTTGAAACAAGATGGCGAATGAAGCTGGCCAACAAACTCGGTCGAAACATTGGTACGTACTATGTACAGACCAAGTTACATTCAAATCGGTTCATAAATACGCCTGTTATCGCGTGACAAAAATCAGGGCGTTTCAAAATGTCAGCCACGCTAGAAATTCAAAATGCTATAACTCAGCCATTTTTTAAGATATAGACGAAACAAAAACTGCTCCCGAATCTTTTTATCGAGGTCAAACACATACAAAAAAAATCTTTTTCATTTTTCAATTTTTTGGTATCTCATTTAAATTTTTTTATTTTTTTATTTTTTTAAATGGCCGCCATTTTGAAACAAGATGGCGGATGAAGCTGGCCAACGAACTCGGTCGAGATATTTGTATGTACTATGTACACACCAAGATACATCCAAGTCGGTTCATAAATACGCCTGTTATTACGTGAGAAAAATCAGGACGTTTCAAAATGTCAGCCACGCTAGAAATTCAAAATGCTATAACTCAGCCATTTCTTAAGATATAGACGAAAAAAAAACTGCTCCCGAATCTTTTTATCAAGGTGAAACACATAAGAAGAAAATATTTTTTCAATTTTTGGTACCACATTTCAAATTTACATTTTTCTTAAAAATTTAAATGGCCGCCATTTTTAAACAAGATGGCGGGTGAAGCTGGCCAACGAACCCGGTCGAGACATTGGTATGTACTATGTATAAACGAAGTTACATCCAAATCGGTTCATAAATACGCCTTTTATCGCGTGACAAAATTCAGGACGTTTCAAAATGTCAGCCACGCTAGAAATTCAAAATGCTATAACTCAGCCATTTTTTAAGATATAGACGAAACAAAAACTGCTCCGAAATCTTTGTATAAAGGTCAAATACATAAGAAAAAAATATTTTTCCATTTTCAATTTTTTGGTACCACATTTTAAATTTTAAATTTTTAAAAAAATTTGAAATGGCCGCCATTTTGAAACAAAATGTCGGATGAAGCTGGCCAACGAACTCGGTCGAGAGATTGGTATGTACTATGTACACACCGAATTACATCCAAATCGGTTCATAAATACGCCTTTTATCGCGTGACAAAATTCAGGACGTTTCAAAATGTCAGCCACGCTAGAAATTCAAAATGCTATAACTCAGCCATTTTTTAAGATACAGACGAAACAAAAACCGCTCCGGAATCTTTGTATAAAGGTCAAATACTTAAGAAAAAAATATTTTTCCATTTTTAATTTTTTGGTACCACATTTCAAGTTTTAAATTTTTTTAAAAATTTTAAATGGCCGCCATTTTGAAACAAAACGGCGGATGAAGCTGGCCAACGAACTCGGTCGAGACATTGATATGTACTATGTACACACCGAATTACATCGAAATCGGTTCATAATTACGGGAGTTACCGTGTGACATAGGTCAGATATATATATATATATATATCAATTTTGAACGGAGGGTGGTTTCGGGGTCTGGGGGTCATGATCGATGAAAATATACCAAAATTTTTTGAAATCGCTTTCCTCCGAACGGCTGCAATAGGTAGCTTTTTTGTAAAGAAAGCTACCTAATATTAGTAGAATAATAGTAGAAAAAATCATGGATTTGTTGCAAGGGACTATTTGTTTGCAAACTTTTATTTGTTTTTCTATTTATGTTATAAGGTGTCTAAAAAAAATACCCCCAATTGGTCCATAATAAATGATTTCAACTTGACTCGTTATGAGGAAAACGTGTATGAAGAATTTCTTTTGAAAACAATGTAATACTAAGTTATTATAATAAAATTTAAATTATTAGTTTTCTAATGATATATAGTACAAAGTCCAAAATCTTAATTCTTGAATATCTGAACAAAATAAATATATGTTAGGAATATTTCAATTCCAATGGATGAAAGTGTTTTCTTTCTTTCTTTTGTTCTCACCAGGTTTCAGTACACTTTTTAAAAACTGTATTGCTTGTACCTTGCATAATATCTTAAAATAATACAAAAATTAAGAAAATAATAATTTTCTGTTTCATGACCTTGTTTTGTTTTATTATGAGAGCTTTGTGTTTTTTCATTTTAATCGATTTTATGTGATAATTACCCAATTCTGCTAAGTAAAGTTTACAGTAAGAAAAATTTATCTGTGTTGTTACCTAATTTCATGCACTCTGTAGTTTTTCTATTTATTTATATTAAATTTATTATACTCCTTTGCATGCTTCAAATCACTAAATATTTAATAGGATATTTATTGTATAATTTCAAGCCACAATGAATAATAAAAATAGCATACAACTTGAATTTGTTTTCATTTAACAATCATTTTTCATTCACTTTAATTTAATTTTAAATGTGGGTTTTGATTGACAGAATATTGGTATTTATTTATTTATTTTTGAAAATGAAATAATTGAAAGCAAAGTAATTTTCTCTATGTGTTTAAAACTACATATATATGTTTATATATATATTATATACATATTTGTAGATTTTGCTTATATATATTTATTAATGTCTTGCTTTAGAATATATAGAAAATGGATAATTGATATTTTTGTAAATTTCAAAGTAGAATAAATAATGAAAACTATTCACTAAATTAAATTTAATACTTCGATTTTTTTTTTTTCATTAACCAATCATTTTTCTTTAATGTAACTTTAATTAAGTGCACATTTTGACTGACACAGTGATATTATTTCATAATTTTTGTTTTTGTTTTTGTGTTATCGTTATTATTATTGTTTCGAGTGATCGAAATTGATTAAAAAGCACTTAATTAGTGTCTTTAAACTATACGTTTTTATTTTTTTCCCATATGTTGTGATAATAAGTTGGTATATAGAGGAAAGAATTAATATGTTTTAAATAACGCATGTGCTCTTCACGGCTGATCTAAGCCCCGCGTCGTGACGTCACGAAACCTCGTGTTTGGCTTGTAGTCTTGAGGCGGCTTTGGTTAGAGACGTATCAGTTGTACTCAAAGCGGCCCAGAAGATGATCAAGGTTTTGATCGAAAGCGCTCGGCGCGTGTATTATATTTGTAAACTCTTTTTAAGTTTTTAAAAAGTGTAATATGTGTTAACATCTTTTATATTGTGACATCTGTTGTATAAAAATGCACATTTTAAGCAAGTTTTTATTTTATTTCGATGTTGTTTTTTAGTTATAAATTTTCATGGATTTTTATTGTTGTTTTGCACCCTCTTTTTCATAATTTTCATAAATCATTTACTTTTGATAGAGCTATATTTACTTAGTGCATATAAGAAGCTGCGTTGCGCCTGATGCACTGGGTTTTTTGTTTTTAAATCTTTTAACAGCATTATATATATATATATATATGTGTGTGTATATCGCAACGTAAAAAAAAATTAACTGCAAAAAAAAAAAACTGAAAATAATTTAAACTTAAAAAAAAAAAAAAAAAAAAACTGAAATCAATAGAATGCGTTTTACTTTCTTTTATTTTCAAAAGAAGAAATAACTGTAATAGAAATTCTTCCCACCTTTAAGAATCTTTAAGAAGCTTTAAGAATCTTGAGACCCTTTAAAAGCGATACATAGTATACTACGACAGTTAGTTGTCAATAACAAAATAGGAAAATATATATTTTTTTTTAATAAGGAAAACGGTACGTGAATACTTTTGAGCAGCCTTGTATTTGAGGTATAGAATTTATATATAACGAGTAAGACGCAAAGCATTAATTAAATTTAAAAGCACATACCGAATTTTTAACAGTACACTCCAGCAATTACTACTCAAAGACATTGCTGTACTGTAACCGGTTTCTTTTGTATGTCACTGTAAATGAAAAAAAATGCTATGAATGCCCTGTTCTAAAGTGATCGTAGTGAAATTCAGTGATTTATACCAGTTTCAATACATTCGAAATAGCGTAATGTCATTAAAATACCCTGCAAAGTATTTTTCCCCACATACAATAATGTAATGGAATACTTTTGAGTGCCCCTGTAAATGAATAATTAATCCTACATACACCATATACAATACCAAACATGCTTTGGTGACCCTAAGTAACCTTCTTTAATTTCATGAAAATCCGAATACTTTTACGGAAGTTAGTGCGAGGAGAGACGGCCAGGCAAACCGAATTCAAAAACACTTTTCAACTTTGTTGGAAAGTGTTAACAATGTTCCAATGATTGTTTTTGTACAAAGAAATTTAAAATTAAATTAAACATATTTCAAAATATAGAGAATAATATACCAATAGAAATAAACTATTTCTACCTTAATATATTAAAAATAATATATATATATATGCGTGTGTGTGTGTATGCTTCCAGATATTTAACTAAGTATTTAAAAAAAAAAAAAAAAGAAAAAAAAGGAAACGCAAAGCGCAATTTTAAGATTTAAGGGTGTCCTGGGGTAAAAATTCTCAAAAAAAAAATATATATATATATATTTTTTTTTTTTGTATTGGCTTAAAAAAAATACTGAGTTTTTAGCCTTGAATACCGCAACCCTCATGCTTTTCTCTTCATTAGAGAGAAATAACAGACTTTGCCTTGAGAAGCGATGAATCAGCTACCCTCTGACGAGAACTTTAACTTCATTTATCCCATAATGAATTTTTTCACGATTTGTCAAGTTTCAAAGAATATATCCAAATTTCCTTGCAAGATATATGTATGAAATTTTCAACAGTGATTTTATGCTATATTTCTAACAGATTATCTTCAGGATTTTTTATTTTGATTGATAATTGTGAAAATATGCTAATTAATGCAAACTCACACATAAAAATCTTCATTTTTATTTATTTTTTTTTATATATAAAATCCATAATCAGTATTTTAAAAAATCCTAAAGACAACTTAAAATCATACATTTCTGCATACAAAAGTTTAAATATTTTATAATCGAGTAAGTGCTTCCAGAGTTATATCAAAAATGAAATATGTTTAAAAATTTTTAATTTAAATGTAAAAGAAATATTTAGATTTTTTTAGATTCTTTTTTACATATTATATTAAAACATATTTAAGGAAAAATTTCATAACAAAATGTCTATAAATAAGAAAATAAAATTTTGAGCCACGGACCTCCTTAAGACTTCTTGTTAAACCCGCACTACAACCAAATAATTTCTACTTTAAAAGTAATTGTTAAACTTCTCAAATTTGAAGAAATAATACAAACATTTTCCTTTCTCTCGTAAGGAAATATTTTCCGTTAACGCTAAACACAGTAATAAGAATTTAACAACAAAAAAATAATCCTTAGTAAACTATGCCCGAAGAAAATGAAATGTTTATTCCTTCAAAGAAACAGTCTTATTACGTTATTATTTCATTATTACGTTAAACAAAGTCTTTATTTTTTATATATACACGTAAAAAATATAAACGTATATTTTTATAAAATAATATTCCATTTGTAAATAACATTTCTGCAGATTGTTCTGTTATAAATTTCCATTTCTTATTACATATAAAATACGGTATGTATTTTATGTCAGAATTTTACAAATCTTTTAAATATAGTTAAAATTTTAAAAAAAAATGTTCACTTTGTTCTTGAAACTTTTTTTTAAAGATATGATGTATATATTTTAAATATAATTACATTTCGTTTTTTTTCTGATTTTTCATAGATATATAATATATTCTTTCTCTGTTACTTATTATATTTTGTTTTGTTTAAAATTACACTTAAACCAGCAAACAACTGTTATATTTATGACGACGTTGTTTAGCCTTTGACGATGGTTCCGGAGTCGTGATGGAATGGTCAAAAACTCCAACAATATGATCAGGAACAAATTATTTTATTTAATCGACGAAAGAGCACGATCATAGTGGAGCATATATTTGTATGGAAATGTGGATATACATTGATGGAGAGGTGTTCCGGAACAAAAATAAAAAACTTACAAGTTAACAAGCGGCCCTTTGTGGACCTTACAGCATTGCGGGGTGAAGAGAAGTGATTACTTTCGCTAGCTGGTTCACATGGCTTTGAGTTTCACATTATCGCCAATTTACAAAGTTATGGCGACTGAACTAAGATGAACAAAGCTTTGTCGCGATTATTTAGCGGAATGTAATATGGGGACATTTCGAGACATTTAAAATACAGGGTTGAAAAATAACCGTATGTAATTTGCTTGGGAAGGCGACAGAAATCTGCCTTTGTATACATTCGTTAAAATGTTAGACTAAATACACATTAATTTATTATTGAGCGATGCCGAGTAAAGGCATATGTTTTTAGGTTGCAAATTAATCAAGATAACGTACATGAAATAATTTTTGGGACAACATTCGCATAAAATATATTTTATTTTTGTTATTTCTTCGTCAGCGTCAAATTTTAGCAGCAATTAAGAATGACTTATTTACAACGCGGGAATAATCCGATGAAAACAAAAATCTAGATACAATGTACGAACAGCTGCGCTTATATTTTTTTATTGTACATAATTTCTTTTAGACAACGAGCGTTTACTGTTAGAAATTGCTTCTGTGAGAACGGAAAAGTGTAACTGATAAACTGAAATGAAAAAAGTGAATATTTAAAAGTATTGAATTAAATTTGTTTCTAAAAGGGAAAAAAACACGTAGATAAAAATCCATATGGTTTTAAGAATTGAATTAAATTGCTGCGCGGGGGGGGGGGGGGGGGTAAAAAGAACAATATTAATAAAAAAGTAATAGAGTTTTATTCAAAATTGATTTTGAGTGACGGAGGGGCGGGCAACCGATATGAGCAGAGAGAGCTATCACAAAATTCTTTCTGGAAATTAAAATAAATACAAAAAATAATTGTTTCATTTTTTTTTTTTATTTAGATTTCTTTTTTTTCAATAGACGCATAATAACATGACTTATTAAACTAAAATCTTTTGCATAATAATTATTAAAGCTTCCCTTTAACTAACAATTATGTTTTTTAAGTGTGTATGTGGCAGTCATATCCATTACGCAATTTTCACTGACTTCCTGCTTACAAAGATCTTTGAAATTTGGGATATATATCAATTCCTGAGGGCAATACAGGAATTAAACATTGATTTTTTTTAAAAAATTCGATTCCTAAGGGGATAAAGCAGGGAGGGGTTAAAAAATATGTCACCATATCTCAAAAACCAAGGGAAATAATATCTTGAAACTTGGCATGATAATTTTATAACTAAATTAGTAAAGACGTGTTTCAAAATTCGAATCTAAAGCGGTAAGTGTGTGTGTGGGGGGGGGAGTCCTGACACCCAGCGCCATCCCTTTTCAAAAGACATGACGAAAACACTACTTAATGTTAATGGTTAGTCAATTATAGTTTGATTTCGCATGGAGAAATCAGTATCAGCCAGCTTAATGTGTATTTGTTGAAAATTATTAAGGGCAAGTCTTTCAAAATAGCGCCAAATTTTTCTAAACGTCACGGAATATTTCCATAATTGGTAGAGCATTAAAAATGTAACGTATATTTCCATGTATAAGCCGAAAATTGTTAGTCGTTTTTTGACTCCAAAGTGCGGGGTTCGGCTTATACACGAGTCTGAGAAATTTTTCAAATTTGATATTCTAAAATAAAAAGTATGATAGATATAAAAAATAAATAAATAAAAAAAGATTTATAAATTTCTAAAAATGCATTATTGATGCAACATTTTTTAAGAGATCGGACGATCATTTCTTATGGTAATTCAAGCCAAGCTTCTTTCTCCATTCAGATATAGCAACGATGCCAACTTAAAATAAAATCACGGCTGCATCAGCAGATTACATCCATTCAGTCCATTTCGAATGAAACCTGTCTTTAAATGATTCATTTAGAAAACAAAAAACATGTCCGATTGTTGAAGACTAGAAGTAGAGCCACGGGAGATCTACCGAAGATCTCTAGGAGATGTCAATAATTTCGAAGAACGCATTTTTTTTTTTTTTTTATATATAACTATGCTAAAAAATGTGCCAAGTTTTCGTGTGATGAGTTTTTCATAACCTTTCTTTGTTATCGGCTTATATGCGGGTTTCCGATTTTGGACGATGTTTCTCGGCTTATACATGGAAATTTACGGTATATATTTTTTTTTCTAAAATTTGGTTAATTTTAATTGAAAGAATGTTTTTTTCATTATTATTACATTTGTTTTATTCGAAAGAAAGTGAAAAAATTCGGACTTATTTTACAAATCGTAAACTGTGACCAAATTGATTTTAAGAGATTAAATTCATTACAGATTAAAGCATATAATCAATAATTGGATAGCTATAAATCTAAATATTTAAAGTATTCTTCAGGTGAAAGATTCATTTCTTTGCAGAGAACATTTTAATTAGAACATTTTATATTATTCAATTATAGCAATAGTCGATGAAGTACGTTGCCTGTTATTCAAATTATGGATTCTATGTACTACTCTAAGAAAATGATTCCATATAATTTTAGCCGAATGTGTCACTTTAAAACCTGTCAATGCAAGAAAAGAATATGCAACATAAAGAAGAATATAAAGAAGGCATGTCTTTACATGGAAAATCAAATACAGACTTGTTGAATAAATCTATATATATATTGGAAATTATTCTGTAGAACATTTCTCACGCCTTGCATTCAATAATATTTCAAATAGTATTTGCTTAAAAGGCGTATAGCCAACTGAGTGAAAAGGTATCCAAGCCTAGAATCGAAACCGTGTCCTCGGTATAGAGCAGCGACGAAACCACTTAGAACGATACCCAGCCTGGTACTTCTCACTATCATATCTTGGCAAGGCTACAACCGCAGCTCAAGATGGATTTTTGTTCTGCGGTTATAGCCTTGGCAAGATATGATAGTGAGAAGTACCAGGCTGGGTATCGTTCCAAGTGTTTCAGTTGATAGAACATCAGTGCGCTATACTGATGACCCGAGATTCGATTCCCGGCTTGGATACTGTTTAACTATGTTGGCTATACGCCTTTTAAGGAACTAAAATTTGAAATATTACAGATATGTATTTAGACTATTGTCGTTGTTAATATCAATTTCAGATCGAAGGAAAAAAAAATCGACTCATGTGTGTAAAGATCGTCCAATGGTGTCATTCATTCATAGACAAAGATTGCAAAATTGCTGGAGATAGAATAAAAACTGTAAGTCAAATTTTCGCGTTCGAATAAAAATCAGAATAAAAAAAATAATCAAATCTCTTTTACAAACACACTGCTTAAAGAAATAGAAACTTTATAAAAAAAACTCATTTTCCCAATAAAAAACACGTTGATATAAAAATTCTGAATAAAATAGTACATCAGATATGTACCAGGGCAAATCTAAAAATAAGTTACATTTCCAAGTAATGTCCATTTATTAAACAATATATACATAGGCTACGAGGATATGAAAACATACAATGCAAGTTTACTTTTTCACATTATCACCAAGAGACTGTAAACATTTCTCGGAACGGCCAATCAACTTTTCGATTACGGATGCGTAGAAATCTCCTCCAGCGATATGTAACTTCCCGGAGACAGCGAAATCCAAGGTGCTCGCAAGCAATGGAGAACACACTGCCTTACGAAATTCTCAGCATGCTGGCAATTTCCTGGAGTGTTATGTGCCAATTCTCTCTAATGATCGCATACACACGGTCAACGTTTGCAACGGTACTGGACGTTGCGGGCCTCTCTTCGGAATATTCGTCCATTGTATCCGCGCATGCTGAATCAGCATGCTGGTTCACACTCTGAATTTCATACTGCAGAGCGTTCTCCATTGTACACAAGCACCTTGGATTTTGCTGTCTCGGTGTGGTCACAAATTCCTGGAGAAGATTTCTCCGCATTGATAATCGAAAAGTTGGTTGACCGTTCCGAGAAATGTTTACAGTCTCTTGGGGACAATGTGGACACGTGAACTTACATTGCATGTTGTCATAGCCGTATTGCCTATGTATGAGTATATGTGGTTTAATAAATGGCCATAACATGGAAGTGTAACAGATTTTTGGATTTGCCCTCATATTAGATTTTGAATCAAAACTTTATTCATAAATTCGATGTACTTTCTACATTTGGTGATATAGAAAATTTATTTGATTAGCCGTTAACAAAAATCTCATCAAAAACAGTATTGCATTTTTCAGAAAGTATATTAAATACCTACAATATTTATTTATTTAAAAAAAATAATTACCATTTGAAAAAAAAACCTGCAATAGTGGAGTAAAATGTTTAGTTATAATTATTTGTAACTGAT
Organism: Maratus speciosus; assembly: GCA_963932465.1. NCBI lineage: Eukaryota > Metazoa > Arthropoda > Arachnida > Araneae > Salticidae > Maratus > Maratus speciosus. Next base: position 533,908,889 of record OZ010786.1, on the reverse strand, counting down.
TTATCGAAAATAGTTTAATCGGTTCATTAACATATTTTTTTTTCTTAATTTTCAAATTTTAGAAGGGTTTTTTTTGAATTTGCGTATAAAATTAATATATTTATATTATGCAAATTAACATTCGCTTAAATACAAACAGAAAATAATAAAACTTAAAAGATATGATCTGGTGAAAAAATAAGGCTGTTGTAGAACATCGTATATATATATTTTTTAAATATGTTAATAAAATCAAACATTTTCAATTTTAAATACCTGAATGTAGAGTTAAAAAGCAATGTTTCCTTTTTTTAGATTCTAATGTGACTTTTTGTCTATAAATATTTTCAATATTTCGGAAACATTAAATCAAAGCATAGTGTATTTAATGTTTCATAGACTGTTTCATAAGCGCGGGTTGTTTCAACGCAAATTACACGCCAAAAAAATATTTTGTTTTTTCAGCATTTCGAATTCCATTACGAAATTACAGAAATGTATGTAAAAACACTTCAGATAACCTGCAGAATCTTGTATGCAATATTCATCGTAATACAAAAACTTACGTTAAAAATTTTCTGTTATAGCATTCCTTCGCAGGGAATTTTAAGATTGCAAATAAAACAAAACTCTCAAATTTATTTATAAAAGAAATGCTTAGTAAGATTTTGCGAGGTAATGTATAAAGTATTCATGCAAGATTTTAAATAAAGAATGCAAGATCCACATTTAAATTATTTTAAGTGCATTCTTTGAAAATTACAGCTTGAGATATGTAATATTTTCTAAAAAGGCATAGAAAATATCATGTTTCCACCTTGCGAAATTTAACGTTATGCTACTGGACATTAATCATTTATTCAGTATTTGGGTTGTAATTTTGTACATTTCAAGTAAAAAAGATTGTTTTCTGTATATTATTTATAATAATAACAGAATTATATTTGCGAGACTGCCTCTGTTTCTCCGACGGCAATTAAATTAGCTAGTACACAGACATTTGCAAATTTCCAGAAGAATAGGAAAGAAAGACCAAATACACCTGCGGCTCCTATTTTATATTCTATATTTTTTCATAGCTGAGTTATTATTTTATTAAATTTAAAAAATCAAAATACCCGACTGCGTAAAAGCGAACTAATTATCTATTTCTCATCAATGTGAAACTGTTTTTTTTTTTTTTTTATATTACTTACCTATTTTTTATTTACTTGTATTGGTGACATTTAAGTTGTGTTTAATTGTTACACTGTAAAAAAAAATAATAAAATAAAATAAAATAAATAAAAATAAAAATATAAACGACATTTTTACAGTACAAGGTTCTGTTCATCTCGCGCACAAACTCGATCACAATCAATGTGCTGTATCTTTCTTTGGCTTCCTGACTATATTAACATGAAAAATACAGTAAAAATACAGTAGTTGCGTAAAATTAACAGCACAATGTGTTGGCAATTTGGACGCCAGCAGTTTGTGCTGTAAAAATGCATCCAAATTGCCAGCACATTGTGCTGTTAATTTTACGCAACTACTGTATTTTCCATGTTAATATAGTTAAGAAACCAAAGAAAGATACAGCACATTCACTGTGATCGGGTTTGTTCTGGTAAATTTACAGGTTTTTTTTTTTTTTTTTTTTTTTTACAGTGTAGTTCTTATCTATAAACACTGTTTTGATGAGACCTATAGATGTCTATGAAGGTTAGAGTTGAAGTAAAATTAGATATCCTACCTACACAACTTCCAGGTTATGTAATATTTAAACGGAGCTTCTTACTGTAAAATAGTCAATGAAACATCGTCTTCATTTTGAACGACCTACCCAATGATATGCCACTCAATAGGGTGCGTAAAAATGTTTTTTCGTCTCTACCGCCACTTTGTATTTTACGACCGCCATTTTGAATCTATAATAACAAAACCTATCCTATAACCATCGGATTCTTAAGACGAATTGATAGAAACCTCATTCGTTAAAATCCCTTCAGCCATTGGGATGTTTCGAGTTTATAAAGAAATCCACATACATAGATACGCGTGAAACGCATAACATTTCTTGGCAGTCGGGTAAAAAGTCTCATCGAATAGTAATGAAGGAACATCTATTTTAATCGCTCCCAGGCATGACTGGGGAGAATCCAAACTGCAAGCGCAAAAGTAGTAAGTGTACAGTTTTTTCTGGGTTTTTTTGAGCGTGATTACTTAAAAAGAGTCCGTTTTTAAGATTTTATTGTGATATCGATGGTACATATATTATAAAATTATGCATATTTACTATTTCAAGGTAAATAAATAAATAAATAAATCTAAAGTTCTTTACATATTCCGTTGTTTATTAGGGTTCCGTACTTAAAAAGTAAAAACGGAACCATTATAAGATCACCCCTGTGTTTGTCTGTCTGTCTTCCACAGCCAGTTTACTCGTAAACTATGGAACGTGGAAAGTTCAAATTGGTGGAAATAATAAAGACTATTGACCCACATATTTACAGATTAATAAATATTCATAATCATATTTAGGAAGAATGTATAGGGGTTAATTAAGTTACTTGAAAAAATAAATCTTTTCTTTGTATATCGTGTGAAAGCTCCCCTAACGCTGAACTCAAAAATATATTTCTTTTAATTTTCGGTATTATATTTTCAAAGTTATGGTCGAAAACGTAGTGCAAAAATATGTTCTCCCCCATCTAATTCCGAATCTACTGAAACTAAAATTCTGAAAAAATTAGAGATAGTAGACGTTAGTTTAAACCTTGCAGGAAAATTATAGGTCACTTGGTTTTTGAGAAAATCACATTTTTCCGTTACACGCAAATATCGATTTACGGGCACAGCGGTTGTTGAACAGCGGTAGAGGTACATATAGTAGCAGAAGTATAAAAGCATTGTTGATCATGAATTTCATAAAAAATCGTCGGTAATTAGCCGCGATATTAACCGTTAAAGACACGGACGATCATAATGACGGGGATGGCGTATTCTATGCTCCATCACTTTTAAAGCCTAGATAACAAATTTTAAGGATATATTTGTGTAATGCAATGCCCAGTAGCAGTATAAAAGCAATAAACGTCAAATTGTGAAAAAACAGATTAATTTAATGAGAATTAATCACATAAATACTATGGGATTCGCGACTAGTTTGCATTGAGTGGCTCTCTCAATACACCTGCTGTGTCTCTAAAGGTTAAATAAAAACCTGTATGGAAAACGCGGCACAGACAAAAGCAGCGTTGCTAATTTGCTACCTCCTTTCGAAGCTTAGAAAAATGCCAAGTTTAAACTCTGAACAAGGGTTTTGTTTTAGATACACTGCAAAAAGAAAAGATTATTACGACACTGAATTTAGTTTTATGAAATGCCAAATGAAGTTTAAATATGAACTACTTTTCTTGTCAGTGCCAAATTAAATTCATCATGAACAGATTTGGAAAAGATTTAAATAAGATTTATACAGAATAGTAATATTTGATATTATTTAGGCTTCATATCTGTTTGAACATTTGCGGTATACCCATTCATACTTTTCTAGTATATATACAGCTATACAAAACCATACGTTGTATAGTTTTTACGAAGTATTATTTTTCTTTAAAAACGATTGTTTTAATAATACAATTCAAACTTCATATACTTAGTGTACGGAACCCTACGAGCGCGAGTAATTCTTGCACTTGACCGTTTATTTATATTAATTTCGCAATTCCCGGGTTCTGAAGATGCTATAAACCACCCAAAAGTACCTATTTGCAGGTAGTTTTCTACCGGTTGAAATCGTAGATAATTGAAATAATGATTATTTATTATTTAAAAAATGCATATTTCTAAAATGTCTTTTTTTTATGGTTTTGTGATCCAGATTTAAATTAATATCCCGCAGCCAGGATTGAACCCCAAATCCATAATATATATATATATATATATATATATATAAGTCATCCATACAATAGTCTTGTTTGCTGTCAATGTTTTATTTATTTATTTTTTTTTTTTATTTATTTTTTTTTTTTGAATAGCTAATATTTTGAATTTCTCTTTTCCACAGTTGAAATGTTGAAATTATTTTTTAATATTTTAAAATTTTTCGGAAACGTCATTGAGTCTTAGCGTTGAGACGCAAAAACGTTTTCGTTTCTGTGTGTTTGTTAGTTTGTCCGACAAGCGATAACTGCAGTTAAAGAATCTCAGTATTTTGTAAATACAAACGTGTGTTAGTGAGGTACCCGCATATAACTGTAAGGTTTTTTACTAAATCTGATTTATTCATTAAAAAACTTAGAATATTTGTTTTAGTTTCATAATATTTTCCCATGTCATTTCAGACGCTTTTAAAGTTTCAGTATTCACTCAAAAGAATATGTACCTACATTTGAATAGTTAAACGTAAATTTATATATGCTAAATTTTCAATATGACATTCTGAAATATATCAAATCGTTTTGAAAATATGCCAATACATTTATTAGAATTTGGAAATTGATTGTTAACCTTATTGGGAAATTTTTCATATCAGTCGAGAAGTATAAAAAATAACATTCTCCTTTTTTAGAAACGTTTCCATGGTTTTCCTTTTTTTTCCCGTTTTCATTTAACCATATCATAGTAACTGTAAGGGGAGAAAATGGTACAGTATTTGTTTATTTTTTATATATATATAAAAATAGGGTTCGGATGATTTTTCTAGGATTTTTCTTTTGAAGTATATGAGTATTTATTTGGATGTCTCTTAAATACAATTGATTGATCACGAAAACGTAAATTCAAACCGAAAATTATACAAATGTTAGCTTCTAAATATGATTTAATTCTAGTAAGGGAGCTTTAAGTTGCTCGTAAAAATATATTTGTTAAACAATCACGTACAACAGATGCTGTTGTTTCATTTTAAGGAAAGAAAAATATCACCTGCACATGAGCAAGTACAATTTAACCTAATATAAATACAAAAGAAAACATATCTATACATATACCCGATTCGAGAAAATAACACAATTACTGGAAATTGAGAACATGAAATCAAAGTGAACAGAGGGGTTCATGAACACAGTTCTTCGTACTTTTCATTCTAAAAAAGTCCTTCCGGCCAGTGCCGGGAGGAAGCGGTAGCTTTCATATTCCTTATTTTTAAAAAGCAAGCTTATATTATTCAAACACACGAAGCTCAATTTAGTGGAAACCAAGTATAGGAGATTTAATCCTAATCTTTATCAATACTAAATCATTATGAATGAGAATTTCGCGAAATTAGTCAGATTTATCCAAGCTGCTTTTATTTAAAGTAACTTATATTTGGTTACCAAATTCGGCGATATCTTGAAGTGCCTGCCATTTTAAGACAACGTGGTGGATGAGGCTAACGAATGAACTTGGTCGAGACCTTAGTAATTCCTGTGCACATGCTCACTCACATCGGAATCGGTTGATATATACAAGTTCTGTCGCAGGCAAAAAATCATATTTTTCAAAATGTCACCCACATTAGGAATTCAAACTGCCATATCTGAGCTATTTTCTAAGATATAGAGAAAACAAAAAATGCTCCGGAATCCTTACATCATGGTCAAATAATTAAGAAAGAAACCTTTTCCAATTTCTAATTTTTTGCACCTCACTTTAAATATAATTTTTTATTTAATTTAATGGCCTTCATTTTGAAACAAGGTGGCTGATGAAGCTGGCCAGCGAACTTGGTCGAGACATTTTGATATACTATCCACATGCCTTCTTACATCGAAATAGGTTAATAAATACGCGTGCTATCACGTGACAAATATCAGATCGTTTCAAAATGTCAGCCATGCTAGCAATTCAAAGTGCTATAATTCAACCATTTTTAAAGATATATACGAAACAAAAACTGCTCCGGAATCTTTGTATCAAGGTCAAACACATAAAAAAAATATTTTTCATTTTTCAATTTTTTGATAACTCATTTTAAATTTAAAATTTATTTTTTTTTAATGGCAGCCCTTTTGAAACAAGATGGCGAATGAAGCTGACCAACAAACTCGGTCGAGACATTGGTATGTACTATGTACACACCAAGTTACATCCAAATCGGTTCATAAATACGCCTGTTATCGCGTGACAAAAATCAGGTTGTTTCAAAATGTCAGCCACAATAGAAATTCAAAATGCTATAAATCAGCCATTTTTTTAGATATAGAAGAAACAAAAGCTGTTCCGGAGTCTTTGTATTAAGGTCATACACATACAAAAAAATCTTTTTGATTTTCCAATTTTTTTTGGTACCTCATTTTAAATTTTAAATTAAAAAAAAATTAAATGGCCGCCATTTTGAAACAAGATGGCGGATGAAGCTGGCGAACGAACTCGGTCGAGAAATTGGTACGTATTATGTATACACCAATGTGCATCCAAATCGGTTCTTAAATACGTCTGTTATCGCGTGACAAAAATCAGGTCGTTTCAAAATGTCAGCCCCGCTAGAAATTCAAAGTGCTATAACTCAGCCATATTTTAAGATATAGCCAAAACAGAAACTGCTCCGGAATCTTTGTATCAAGGTCAAATACATAAGAATAAAATATTTTTCAATTTTAAATTTTTTGGTACCACCTTTCAAATTTTAAATTTTTAAAAAAAAATTAAATGGCCGCCATTTTGAAGCAAGATGGTGGATGAAGCTGGCCAACGAACTCGGTCGAGACATTTGTATATACTATGTACAGACTGAGTTTCATCCAAATCGGTTCATAAATACGCCTGTTACCGTGTGACAAAAATCAGGTCGTTTCAAAATGTCAGCCAAGCTAGAAATTCAAAGTGCTATAACTCAGCCATTTTTTAAGATATAGACAAAACAAAAAATGCTCCGGAATCTTTGTATCAAGGTCAAACACATAAGAAAAAAATAATTTTAAATTTTAAATTTTTTGGTACCACATTTCAAATTTTAATTTGTTTTTCAAATTTTAAATCTCCGCCATTTTGAAACAAGATGGCGGATGAAGCTGGCCAACGAACTTGGTCGAGACATTTTTATGTACTATGTACACACCGAGTTTCATCCAAATTGGTTCATAAATACGAGAGTTACAGTGTGACAAAGATCAGATATATATATATATCAACTTTTGAACGGAGGGTGGTTTCGGGGTCTGGGGGTCATGATCGATGAAAATATACCAAAATTTTTTGAAATCGCTTTCCTCCGAACGGCTGCAGCAATAGGTAGCTTTTTGTAATGAAAGCTACCTAAAAATACAAGAATAAGCAGTATGATACCATTATATGAAAAAGTGTTTAATGTGACACTTGTTCATATGCTTGTAAATATACACAGAAATTTAATAAACAGTAATACTGGATAAGTAAATAACAGCAGATTATTAGGTAATAACAGAATTAATTGAATTGCGGACTCAATGATGTTAAATATTAATCCATTTATGACTGAATATTTGTTATCTCAAACTTGTTGGTAAAATCACTTTAAAATGTTGCAAAATGAGCTGAAAAAATACTAAAAATGATAAATACGAAAAGAAAAGGCTTAAAAATATTTGCGTTTTTTTTTCTAATAAAATGTAACCGCACTAAGTATGGGAATATACATAATATTTATGATAATATAATATGCATAGTAAAATGTTTTGTCTGGATTTGTGTAAAATACATCTTTAAATTGTATATTATATATTATAATTGTTATTTTTATCAACTACTAAAAAAATATTTTTAGTATTTATTTACAAAGATTAATAAAATTATAAGTATTAGTATTATTAAACTAAGAATAATCGTATTTGAGGCTTAATTACAATTTAGTTTATAATCATCTTGAAAAGGACTTAACATAAATAAGTGTCCCATAAAGGGATAATAAAAATATATACCTATTCGTGCCTAGCACCCCATAATTTGTACGTTACAACAATGCATAAATAATAGGCTTTAACATATAATTTCACAATTTAAAACGATACGTATTTCAAAAAAGTCTACAAGCTAAGATAACGACTTATTTATTTGAATCCTTGATAGAAAAAAAATACAAATAAATTTACTTTTTACATTTCGCCATCTTGAAAAGAATATGTATATATGTATATACATATGTATATATATATATATATATATATATATATATACCCTCATAGCATGCATGGTCACGGTGACGTCATTGTGACGTCACTGTAAGTCACTGTGGTCACGTCACATCTGTGACCAAAATGCCACCACTCAGTGATGTCACGTTGTGACTGAGATGTGAACTTCTTAGAAAACTTTAAAAAAATACAAAAGTTCTTCAAAACATGTTATTTACTGTAAAATTATATTTGTCTATCAATTAAAAAAAAATTGACACGTCATTGATATGTCATTGCATGTAACGTACATCACGTCATATATGTGACAAAAAAAAACCAAAAAAAAAAAAAAACCACCATATTGTAAGTCACAGTGTGAAAAAAATATGAACTTTTAAAATCTTTGAAAATGAAGAGAAATATTTTAAACAGTCCCGAGTTACAGCGGCATGAGGAATAAAAATATATTAGTGGATAGCAAATGGTAAATTCTGTCACGAAGGGGGAAGGGGGGACATAATATATAAAGTGCACGATACAAGCATTAAAGCAATTTGGATAACATATTTAGAATTAGGAGTATTAAATCTGTACAGTATTTAGTTTGCAGAGAAGAAACTATTTTTTTTTTTTTTTTTTTTTTTTTTTTTTTTTTTTTTTTGCCAACCAGTGCTATTCGAAACACTTCTGTGGTTTCAAACTAAAAATTTTCTATTACAGTTAAGTCTGCAGCTTTTAATGAGCACGTAGAAAGAGTCTTCAGAGTTTAGTCGGAGTTTTTTTCTTAAGAGAGTTTTTTTCCTGACAACTATTTAACTGTTTTAAGTAACTATTTTTGAAAAAATTCTACTTCTTTCAGACATTTCAAATAAATTAACATTTTCCGAAAATAAAAATAATATACAAAATTTATGCAAAACGCATGATAATAATTAATTATTCGTATTTCAAATTTGTATTTTACAGATATGACTTTAAAAAAAAAGTTATTTTACAAATTGTTTTATTTTACAGAAAATTAATATGAAAAGATTCTATGAAAGAATTCTTTTATTTTATCCTCGATAATCCTTTTTTATTTATTAAGAACATATCGCTCACCCGCAAGAAAAGTGACACATCTCACAGAAATTCATTTTGCGTTTTATTCCACTCAAAGATTTGTCATAGGTGCGTCTTGCTACACAAACAGTTTCACAAGTTTAGCTACATGAAAAATCACGTTATTATGCTATATGTCCATTTGTAACCAACGAAGAGGGGTATATTATGTAATGAGGTAAAATTATCCAATCCTCCAAACCACATCCTAAGTTTTCATTCTTATGTGCTTTACGCTTTTATGCACTTTTTAATTCTTGTATGCAAAGCTAAGTGCTATAATTTCATGTCACAGTAAAAACATGCGAATCTTCTTTTGCCTCTCCTGTGAAATTTACTTTTGTCGAGATGTGTCACTTTTCTTGCGGGTGAGCGATATTTTGTGTTTATTACGTGTGAAACAAATTTTACTTTAAGAAAAGGGGGGTGGGGGTTCAGTATTACCATTAAATTGATATTTACTCATTTTAAAAATTTAAACAAAGTTTTATCTAATAAACTCTAATTATTATTATTATTATTATCATTATTATTATTATTATTTACAAAAAAGAACCTTTACAATCCATTGTAACTTAAATTGTTTGGAACCGATTAAAAGAAAAGATAAAATACATTGGAAAATTCTCCAAAAAGAAAATTTTAATTAAAGACAGTCTCATAAAATTATTGCGCATCTGAGTTCGAAATCTTTTGTATTCAAAAACAAATAACGATAAAAAATAACATCTGCTGAAAATCAAAATCGTCTGCGCACAGAAGAGAAGATGCCGGAAGTTTACTCTGTTTAGAACATCACGAAGTCTACAACACTTTTTTATAAAATAAGAGAAAGAAGCCCGCCATTTTAAAATATTACAAATACACGGATATTATAAATGGGACGTAAATGTAAGTCTTATTTAATTTAAATGTTTTATCCCTGTTTTGTATATTATGATGACTTAAATAGTTTTATGTTATATTAGTAAGGGACTGTTCTGCAATTGTTTTCAGAAACATTTTCCTATTCGATGCTGCGTTGAAAAATATCTTAATCTGCGATCACTTAAAAAGAAAAGAAAAAAAAACCAGCTGCGCAGAGACTGATTCATAACTGCATTCAGAGTGGAATTAATTTAAAGATTAATTTGCTGTTACTTGAGATTGAAAATATGTTGAGACAATGATTTGGAATTTTTTTCGACTTCTTACTGTTTTGTGTTTCCTAATTACTAACACTTACAGTAGTTATAGACATTATTATTTTGGAGTTAAATATGATTTTCGATTGTTATGATATTACGAAACTATTTCAGATCAGAAATTAGCATTATATTGGGAAAATGTATTTTTACGTATTACACTAGTGAAACTTTTCAAAGATTTTTCTTTTAGTGCTAATAATATTTTAAATTATTATTTAAAATCATAAATCTTCATACCAATGGTTTTCAGATTTAGCATTTGCCAAAATTATAAAATAATAGAAATTTCTTATAACATATGCAAAGATTTTTGAGATATTGTTAAATCTAATAATACATTTAATTCATCTATTGTAATTTATTGTTGTTTAATAGTACAATTATAAATACTAATTATTATTTTTAGTGTTTTTCAAATTGGTATATTTATTTTTTTAAATTGTATATAAGCATTTTTTTTTGTTTGTGATTTTAATCTAACATTTAATTATGGACATTCTGAAGCGGTTATTAAATTTTCGTCTATTATAAAATTATTTTCTAAGTTTATGATATACGTAATTATTGGCACTAAAAGTAAAATATGGTATTTAAACATTGAAATAAAAAGTTTTTCGTGTCTAATAGGAAGTTTATAAATTAAACTACTTTAGTATATATATATATATATATATATATATATATTAAGTTCATATTTATTTACATAATATAGGAGTGAATATTTTTTTAAGCAGATTAACAGTGTTTAACTTCGGTTTGCCTGTCCGTTTTTCTGTATGGCTGTCTGTCCGCGCTCTAACTCTCGTAACTAAACTCGGATTTCCCTGAAACATTTAGATACAAGGCGTTTACCATAACACGTTCCTTATTTCTAATGAAGTTTGTAGCATGTTTAGTTCATTTACAGGGACAGTCAAAAGTATTCCGTTACATTACGGCCTATGGAAAAAAATCGTTTCAAAGGATTTTTAATGATTTTACACGCTTTCAAACAGAATAAAATTGATATGCATTTATGAAGCGTATTTAAATATGCATTCTGCTGAATATGCGATGCATAGAATAGTTATTGTTCATTTACAGGGCTAAAAAAGGAATTCCAATACATAATGATATAGGGGTGGAGGGAATTGTTTATGGCGTACTTTAATTATGTTAATCTATTTCATATATAATGAAATTTATATACGTCGCTGATGTTTACATACTATAAATTATTTCATGTATAATACGAAGTGCATATAGCATTTACAGGGACATACAAAATATTTCAATACTATATTGTATCCGAAGTACTGTTCATTAGCGATGATTGCTGGGAATGCATTTTTAATTATGATATGCTCTTTTATGATTCACTATATTTATGCACAGTATATGGTGTATATAAATGCTACAATTCGTATACAGGGCTACAAAATGTACTCGTAAGGGTTACTGCGTATGGGCGCAAATTGTTTAAAGGTGGTTTTTAAATGAGTTGTTCTCTTTTACGCTGAAATGCATTTAACTTGCTAAGAAATGTTTGTAGAATATAGATAAAATGATATACGGGGTCACGTAAAAAATTGGATACATGGCCGTCTGTAAATCATAATTTCTGGAAATGTGATTTCAGCAGTTTTAAAAGTGTCTTAGTTTGAATTAAATTTTAACTAAATAGTGGCGTGTAATAAAGGTTCTAGGTAAACTACAGGATTGTACAAAAGTATTTAAGTATCTTTCCATTTATTAGTATAAATTGCTGAAAGAGAATTTCAACCTGTTATGTTTCAATTGCTAAACTAAATTTCCCCATTATATAGTATATATATCAACCTACAGATCAAATACAGGACTGTTCAAAAGAATTAGGAAACATATTTGGCTAAAGACGGTAACTGCTGAAATCAGTTTTTCAAATGTTTTATGCGTTTTCTAAAATGTTTACTTAGTTATCTTATTTACGTTATTTCCCTAAATTACGATGTCTTGTTAAAGCATTCAGGAAGCGTTGGAAAGTGTTTTATAATCTATGCTTAACGCATGATTTTTCTTACTTGTTTTTTTTTTTCTTTTTCGCAGATCAGTCTTTTCCTATAAAACATACAAAATCTATTTAGGTCATATTCACAAAATACAATATACACGGGAATAAAAAATTTAAATAAATATGGCTTATAATGTCGTATTTAATAAAGCAATGACTAATCATAACACATTAAAATCTTACACATTCTTAATATCGAGCTTGTACTCAAGATAAAGCTTGGAATTTAATAAAAAAAAGATGTCAGTTGATAAGCATTGTTTTTTAAGTGGAAAAATTTAAAATATTTTAGAAGAATAGAACTCCAAAATAGCGATATTTTGCTAAAAAGTATGGTAAAAATATAAGATTTTACATTTCAAACAAAACTTTATTTCAAAATTGTGCATTTTAAAATGCATCACAGTGCTTATGACAAGAACCATCACAGTATTAAAACTTGGAAATTTTTCCAGAGAGAAACATTCGGCTTGCATACAATATTTCGAATGAAAATCAAATTTTAAATTAATTGCTTAAAAGGTACAAAGGCTAACATAGTGAAAAAGATTCCATGCCGGGACTCGAACCCGGGCCATCAGTATATTGCACTGACATTCTCCCGACTAAACCACATGGAACGATACCCAGCCTGGAAAATTTCTCTCTATTACATGTTGGCAAGGCTACAAAAGCAGCACGAGAAGGGATATTTATCGTGAGCCACCGACATGTGGCAAACACGAAACTTAATTAAATCCAGATTCGATTGAAACTACATTAGTACTTGGAAATTTTTCCAAAGAGAAACCTTCGCCTTGAATGCAATATTTAAAATGAAAATCAAATTTCAAATTAAAACTGCCTTTTAAGCATGTAATTTGAAATTTGATTTTCATTTGAAATATTGTATGCTAGGCGAATGGTTCTCTCTGGAAAAATTTCCAAATATTAATAAAGTTTCAATCGATGCTGGATTTAATTAAGTTTCGTGTTTGCCCCATGTCGGTGGCTCACGATAAATATCCCATTTTGTGCTGCTTTTGTAGCCTTGCCAACATATAATAGTGAGTAATTTTCCAGGCTGGGTATCGTTCCATGTGGTTTAGTCGGGAGAATGTCAGTGCGCTATACTGATGGCCCGGGTTCGAGTCCCAGCATGGAATCTTTTTCACTATGTTGGCCTTTGCGTCTTTTAAGCAATTAATTTGAAATTTGATTTTCATTTGAAATTATCACAGTGTTTATGACAAATTCGTCACAAATGACACATATTTCACAAATTGGTCACAATGTGACTTCAGAACATTGTCACATTCGTCACAGGTTCGTCACAAAGTTAATGCCAAATTAGTCACAAATGACACACTTTTCACAAATTAGTCACACCGTGACTTCACAGAGTGGTCACAATGTGACGTCACAAACGACCTCTAAAACGGCCATAACGACCTCGCATTCTAGTCACTATGACGTCACATCGACGTCACGTGACGTCACATCGACGGTCACAAAATCATAGTGTGACTTCACAACGACGTCGCCGTGACGTCACCATGCCTTACGGGTATATATATATATATATACATATATATAAATATATATATATATATACGTATATATATATACAAACGTAAAGCACAGTAATCACCAACAAAAAACAAAATAAATTCATGTGAAATGCGCCAAACAGCTGCACTACAACACATAAATTAAATATAAACCAGTATAAGATTATATTTAGCCTGAACCAGCGCACCCCCCTCCCCCCTCACAGAACAAGAAGAACAAGAAAAATAACTATGTAAACATTAAAACTTTAACAAAAAATAGGAAAAGATAGGCTGCGGCCTCATATTTTATCGAATTCTCGGCTGCTTTTGAAACATAACCCACTGCCGATGAGGCCGCAGCCTATCTTTTCCTAGTTTTTGTTAAAGTTTTAATGTTTACATAGTTATTTTTCTTGTTCTTCTTGTTCTGTGAGGGGGGGGGGGGGTGCGCTGGTTCAGGCTAAATATAATCTTATACTAGTTTATATATATATATATATATATATATATATATATATATATATACAGGGTGTCCGGTCTCAAAGTTGTCCAATGGCTAATTCCTAAACCGTTAGTCATAGACATATAGTTCAAATTGCAAAAATGTTTTAAATGAGGTAAAGAAGTATTTTTAAAGCGATTTCGGTCAAGAAAAACATTTATTAAAAAATTACGAAATTTAAATTTTTATACGGTCCCTAGGTACTGTAAGTGATATTTAGTAAAAGTATCCTATTGCACTGACAAGTAAGACAAAAAAAGTCCCATTCCTCAGCGATTAAAACTGACCGAGTAATAGATGTTTAAAGTTGGAGTATCTTTCTTGCTGCAAAATAGGGCTCAGTCACAAATTTACTAGAAATAAAAATAATCGTCAGATATAAATTTAACATTAAACATTGAGAGTAAATTAACATTACAACTATATTTTGAGATTTGTGTTCATTCTGACATTTTAAAACCAAATATACAACTTGTACGAAAAATATAAGTAAAAAAAAAATAACAGACATTTTGTTAAATGATTATAAAAGCAACAGTCACAACTCTTTAGAAAATGATACATAGTTAGATTACCTAATCTAAAACTTAATTAATAAAAATTAAGGTTATCTTAAAACGTGCTCGAAGTGACGCCTCTTTGGCTACAATGCAGATATGTACATGTGAAATAAATTATTCTTCCACTTCTTTCAACATTGTAGGTGTTACAGATCTGCACGCCATAGCAATACAATTCCACAAATCTGCTCAACTAGTGGATTCTCTTTCATATACCTTATTTTCCGAAAACCCCAAAGAAAAAAATCTAAAATATTCAAATCCGGCAACCTGGGAGGCCACTTAATACGACCTCCATATCCGATAATATTACTTTCAAAACTACTGCTTTGATTTTGGTCTCTAAAATATTTTTTCAAACAAGTTTTTATAAAGAACTAAAAAGTTGAATTTGAAAACAGCATAATATCATCAAAATGTATAATAAACATTCAATGCTCATACATCGTAATGTATATGACTTCTTTTGTGCGGCACTGTATAAAAAATATAAACGCAACGCACTTTCATTTGGAAAAATTACATTGTGAATCTCTATGTCTTACATAAATGTTACTGATTTTTATTTAAAAATTTTTGTTTGTAGGCAATAATGTATACAAATTTTTTGGAGTGGTCCTGTAAAATAAATATAAATGGTACGTACCTAAAATCACATTAATATTACATCGTCATTGGATTTACATAATTATGCAAAATTTAATCTTGATCGGATATTTGGAAGAGAGTTAAAATTGGAATACAAATTTTGAATTAGGAAGACATACATACCAACCTCGTAAGTTAAAAGCTTATCAAAGTAATACAACTTTTTTAAAATAAAATCATCAAAAGAAATACACTCATTTCCTTACCAATAAAACAAAACAAAAAAAATATCAAATTTCAATTGAGGAAATCAGTTTTGAAACTCGCCTTATCCGAAATTTAAAAAATCGTGTTTCTCTATCAATCTATTCTATTGATACAGCTGTACCAATCAAACACTACAATCTCCGAATTTTCAATGAATACCAATGGGCGCATTTAAAGGTTTTATGCGATATCCCACAATTTCATTTTCTCGATAAGGCGAGTTTTGAAACACACTTCTTCAATTATTTTAACCAATCTGAAAGTTAATTATTAAAAATTAACACTACCGTAAAATTTATAGGGGGCAGCACCTTCAGTTAAATCGCTTTAAAAATACTTCTTTACATTATTTAAAACCTTTTTGTAATTGGAACTATATGTCTTTGACTAACGGTTTAGGAATTAGCCATTGAACATCGTTTGGAGTGGCCGCCCTTTATAATACTTTAAGCACTTCGTGTACGACCCCTGAAAGCTTGGTCCAATTCGTCTGTTTTCGGTTACAGAAAAGTGGTTTAAGTCATAAAATTGAAAATGTCATAACTCGGTCAATTTTAGTGTTAGATGAATGGGGCTTTTTTTGCCGTACTTGTTAGAGAAATGGGAAAAGTTTACTAAATACCACCTATAGGACCGGGGGACCGTATAAAAATTTAAATTTCGTAATTTTTAAATAAATGCTTTTTTCACCTAAATCACTTTAAAAGTACTTCTTTACCTCATTTAAAACATTTTTCTAATTGGAACTATATGTCTATGATTAACGGTTTAGGAATTAGCCATTGGACACCGTTGAGACCGGACACCCTGTATATACATATATATATATATATATATGTATACATATATATATAAACACCGAGAAAATCTTTTATTTAAATAAATAATTATTCATATTATACTGTCATCTCTCGGTAACAGATAAAGACATTTATACATAATTCTTTCATATGATTTCAATGTTATAAAGAAAAACAAAATTACAGGATTTTACTAAAATTCGAAAAAATGGTCCCAAAAATGGGACGCTATGCATAAATTAGTTAAGAAAAGTGAGATTAAAGAAAAGTGAGTAATAGAACTGACGTAGATGCCGCTGATCTGCAAACGTACTAGTAACATTTTATAAAAAACACAAAAAAAGATATTATAATTAAATTTCAATACTATTGTTTGTTGGTTATTTCTCGTTTCAAATGTTTCTATTCATGCATTCTAAATGTTCTCCATTACGAATCTAAGTGAAACATTATCACATGAAAGCCACACATATTCTTGTAATTAGTTTTACAATTTACATAATTAGAATCGAATATAATTTACCTTAAAGATTGTGTTCTGTACGTAAAGATCGAATAACAAAAATAGGCGTATTTTAAAATATGTCAATTTATAATATCCTGATATCGGAAGGCACAACGTGAACAAATTAAGACAATGGATACATTATTCTACGTTAACACATTTTATATTTCACAACCACATTATATCAGCACGTATTACTGTTTAAAAATTCAAAAACTATTGAAGAAACGAGAAACGTATCAACGAAAATAGCACTTCATATATTTATTTTGGTTATTAAGCATTTCGAATTTCATTATAAAATTAAATATGCTGTATTAAATTAACTGTATTAAAAATTATATATTCATCAAAATATATTAACATGTAGTAGTCGCTATATGAGAAAACTTCAGATAATTATTTTCTATTAGCATTGCCGCGTAAATTTATTTATTATTTTTTTTTATATAGAGCACTAAAATTTGTCTAACAGAGAAATGATTATTACAATTTTATGCCAGAACACACAAAATATACAGAAAAGATTTTAAATTACTAAAATAAACCGTTGTTTAAGTTTTTAAAATTATTTAAATTACAAAATTATAATTAATTTCTTTTTGTATTTTAAAAAGTTGTACAAGGCATAAAGGGTAACTTTATATTTTTCTCTATAGCTTGTATCACTCTAACATAAATACAATTTATTTGTTACATTCACGGAAAAAAGGCATCACCCCCAACTCTACTCACATCATCGTATAAAAAAATGACCATTATAAAGGGGAGTCTGCCTTTTTTCCTCGTGAAGGAAGGTGGCTCCAAGGATTTTCCCAGAATTTTCTGGAAGTAACTGAAAAAAAGTCCTTCCGGCCAGTGCCGGGAGGAAGAGGTAGCTTTCATACTCCTTATTTAAAAAAAGCCAACTTATATCATGCAAACACACAAAGCTCAATTTAGTGGAAACCGAATATAGGAGATTCAATACTAATTTTTATCAATATAATGCATGAGAATTTCGCGAAATTAGTCAGCTTTATCCAAGCTGCTTTTCTTTAAAGTAACTTATATTTGGCTGCTAAATTCGGCAATTTCTTAAAGTGCCTGTCATTTTAAGACAACATGGTGGATGAGGCTACGCAGTGAACTTGGTCGAGACCTTAGTAACTGCTGTGCACATGCTCACTCACATCGGAATCGGTTAATATATAGGAGTGCTGTCGCGTGCAAAAAATCAGATTTTTCAAAATGTCACTCACAATAGAAATTAAAACTGCTATATCTGAGCCATTTTTAAGGTAAAGACAAACAAAAAATGCTCTTGAATCCTTATATCAAGATCAAATACTTAAGAAAGAAACCTTTTTCAATTTCTAATTTTTTTGCACCTCACTTTAAATATATATATATTTTTTTAATTTAATGGCCGCCATTTTGAAACAAGATGGCTGATGAATCTGGCCAGCGAACTTGGTCGAGGTGTTGATGTATACTATCCACATGCCTTCTTACATCGAAATAGGCGAATACGTGTGTTATCGCGTGACAAATACAAGATCGTTTCAAAATGTTAGCCATGCTAGAATTTCAAAGTGCTATAAATCAACCATTTTTTAAGATATCAACAAAAGAACAAATTTTCAGAAACAAAAACTGCTCCGGAATCTTTGTATCAAGGCCAAACACATACAAAAAAATCTTTTTGATTTTCCAATTTTTTAATACCTCATTTTGAATTTTAAATTACATTTTTTTAAATGGCAACCCTTTTGAAACAAGATGGCGAATGAAGCTCGCCAACGAACTCGGTCGAGACATTGGTATGTACTATGTACAGACCAAGTTACATACAAATAGGTTCATAAATACGCCTGTTATCGCGTGACAAAAATCAGGTCGTTTTAAAATGTCACCCACAAGAGAAATTCAAAATGCTATTACTCAGCCATTTTTTTTTTTAGATATAGACGAAAGAAAAACTGTTCCGGAATCTTTGTATTAAGGTCAAACACATACAAAAAAAATCTTTTTCATTTTCCAATATTTTGGTATCTCATTTAAATTTTTTTATTTTTTTATTTTTTTAAATGGCCGCCATTTTGAAACAAGATGGCGGATGAAGCTGGCCAACGAACTCGGTCGAGATATTTGTATGTACTATGTACACACCAAGGTACATCCAAGTCGGTTCATAAATACGCCTGTTATTACGTGAGAAAAATCAGGACGTTTCAAAATATCAGCCACGTTAGAAATTCAAAATGCTATAACTCAGCCATTTCTTAAGATATAGACGAAACAAAATCTGCTCCCGAATCTTTTTATCAAGGTCAAACACATAAGAAGAAAATATTTTTTTCAATTTTCAATTTTTGGTACCACATTTCAAATTTAAATTTTTCTTAAAAATTTAAATGGCCGCCATTTTTAAACAAGATGGCGGATGGAGCTAGCCAACAAACCCGGTCGAGATATTGGTATGTACTATGTATAAACGAAGTTACATCCAAATCGGTTCATAAATACGCCTTTTATCGCGTGACAAAATTCAGGACGTTTCAAAATGTCAGCCACGCTAGAAATTCAAAATGCTATAACTCAGTCATTTTTTAAGATATAGGCGAAACAAAAACTGTTCCGAAATCTTTGTATAAAGGTCAAATACATAAGAAAAAAATATTTTTCCTTTTTCAATTTTTTGGTACAACATTTCAAATTTTAAATTAAAAAAAAAATAAATGGCTGCCATTTTGAAACAAAATGGATGTAATTCGGTATGTACTATGTACATACCGAATTACATCCAAATCGGTTCATAAATACGCCTTTTATCGCGTGGCAAAATTCAGGACGTTTCAAAATGTCAGCCACGCTAGAAATTCAAAATGCTATAACTCAGCCATTTTGTAAGATATAGACGAAATAAAAACTGCTCCGGAATCTTTGTATAAAGGTCAAATACATAAGAAAAAAATATTTTTCCATTTTTAATTTTTTGGTACCACATTTCAAGTTTTAATTTTTTTTAAATTTTTTAAATGGCAGCCATTTTGAAACAAAACAGCGGATGAAGCTGGCCAACGAACTCGGTCGAGACATTGGTATGTACTATGTACACACCGAATTACATCGAAATCGGTTCATAATTACGGGAGTTACAGTGTGACATAGGTCAGATATATATATATATCAATTTTGAACAGAGGGTGGTGGGGGTCATGATCGATGAAAATGTACCAAAATTTTTTGAAATCGCTTTCCTCCGAACGGCTGCAATAGGTAGCTTTTTTGTAAAGAAAGCTACCTAAAATACGAGTGTTTTTCGAAACACGGTTTTCTTATCACGTTTAGAATTCTTTTATATTATGGAAACTATTTTATAGAAAACTACGTTATACCTTTTGCAGGAAACTGCGTTTTTAACAAGACGTCGAATATTTAAATAGTTGCCGAATATCCCGGCAAATATGGCGGCGTTTCTATGGAGCCGCCCACGTGTTTGTCGGATCACTCTCGACACTTTTTTGTGGTTTTGATGTGTTATTTTTTGAAGACTTATGTATTCTCTGTGTATTTCGTGATTGAAAGCTGTATTATTTTCTCTTCGTGTGCTGTCAAGCTTGTCAGCGTGTCTTTAAATTAAAACTATAACTCTGGTCCTTGGACCTGGATTTTCGTGACATAAGCTGTCCTCGATGACATAGCAAAAGTCACAGTATCAAGAAACCAAACCAAACCAAACCAAACCATTATAAAACAATTTGCAATAAGTTCTACTAATTTATTTGCGAATCTTTGTTATATCTGCATAAGGAATGAACACAAACGGCGCTAGTTTACTAAATTCGCTTGCTTGTATACCTGTAAAATTGCTTCAGTTTCCGATAAAATGTACGGCAACAAAGTTAGAGTTTTTTGTATTCCTTATACCATTATCAGTTATAAACGTTCTATATTTATAAGTAAGCAATTTGATTAATATTGTCAATAAGAAGATATGAAGCACTCGGCAGTTACAGTTGGACTTCTCCTTGCTAATTATTAGGTAAAGCGGCTTAACTTGAAATAATGTCAGTAATCTTTAAATTGTCAAAAGATGATACGAACAAGTAGTTCAAATATGTTTCTATAGATCAGCAAGTCCTTAACTAGACTTATCAAAAAGGCATCAAGAAAACACCATTTGAATTATTATTCGGTAAAAATATGAAACTGAAATAAATTTTACTATCTATTGACCTCTTTAACAGTGTAATCTAAGTACAACTCATGAAAAATCTCCGTAAACAAGACGAAATGAGTAATCTTAAAATTCAACAAGAATATAGTAAGTACTGTAATTGACGATGTAAGAAACCTTGGAATTAAAACCTTTGTGACCACGTCACTTTTAAAAGAACATAACATGGACCAGGGATAACGTTGAAACCTAAATTCTTAGGTCCATATAAAGTGACTGAAATCAAATACAACGTCCCCTACAAAAGTCCGATAAACACTACCACTTTTGCCGGGTATATAAATGATATTTGGTTTTTGCTCGACAATCATTAGTTTTATAACACAGTGAATGAACTTTTTCTTCTTGGGTGTATAGTGTGTTTCGAAGAGAATGGCTTTAAAGAACGTTCACTATTATATTATGCAACTTTAATCGTGCTGATGGATCTATTTGATGCTCAGATCTTATTTGATGCTCAGATCAACCTTTCCTTAAAAACATTTACTGTCTTTTTTTTTCTTTTCAGATTGCAGAATGTGTTTTTATTTTTATCACTGAGCCAACTCCTGGTATCAGGACGCCCGCAAGCGGATATATTAGCTAGACCTGCATATGAAATTAATTCAACCGACGCGATTGTCACAGGTATAAGAACCAACCAGCTCCGAGATTCAAATGCAGCAATGTATGTAAATTGACCCCAATGGCAGAATTTTCTTGAAAAAAAAAAGGACGCACTACGTAATATATTTTTAGACGTATTAAGATGATTGTTTTGAAGATTTAAAATGACGTAAGTTTTGAGAAGAATTGAAGATTTAAAAGTTCTTATAATAATTGCCGAAATATGATGTGATTTGCCTTTATGCTATGAAATCAAGTGTAACTAACTCATATTTTTGCCCTGTCCTCTTCCTATTATGTAAATAAATATGAATGTGCGTGTTAAATCTAGCCTTATCATTGTATTGGAGCCTCTTCGTACATTAATGATTTACTTAAATTTTGATCACGGTGTTGTTTACATGTAAAAATTGCAACTAGCATTGTAACTTAAAATAATAATATTGAATTTTGACATGATATTTAGGATTTTATGTATATGTTAGCATCAAACACCAAAGTCATGTGGATATGTAGATTAGGAATTATGCAGCCTCAAAATTTAAATCTCTTAATTTTAAATTCAGTTTTAATCATTGCAAAATACGATTGCTATTCGAATAGTTTTTTAAACAGATTTCAAAACCTGTTTCACGGAATGATCCGTAATTCTGGAACAGCATATTGGAAGCTTCTGTAAATCTTTTTGTATTAAAAATATATTTTAAAAAAGTAATATTTAAATTTGTATTTTTTCTAAATTTATTTTCGAAAGCAATATAAGTTGTAACCTATGAATTTTTAATGCAAATCCATTTCTAGAAGTTTCAATTATGCAAAACTACAGATCAATAAATTATTGTTTTTAGTTATTGTTAAAAAACACCGGTATTCAAGTGACGATTAAAACGTTTAAACTTTGATACTTCCGAAACTACTTGACAGAAATTATTCTAATCGCAAAATAATATTGAACAAAATAGTCAATTAAGATGCTAAAATTAATGGTTAGAAAATAAAATTTAAAACACATATATAATTTCTGTAAGTAGACGGCTGCCTAACCAAAATTTAAGTTTAGCATTAAACAGTAGAGTTATTACTAATCGATTTTTACCATCAAATTTTTAGACGAGAATTTGCGGTAGAGTTCTCTACCGAAAATTATGTTGGTGATTGTATGCTTTTATTTTCAGGATTGTATATAGTCAGCTATTCTAACTGAGTAAAAGAAAATCTTCATTTATGGTTTAGAAAAAGGATGAATACTTTTGTTATAGCTTAGTTCGAATCAAATATTTCATAATGTATTTCAGATTTTTCTTTTTATGTATATAACTAACTAACATATTTTCAATAACATTTTAATTTTAAAACGAACTTCTTGATAATAGGTTAGATTTCCAACCATTCATAAATTAATACTTTTCATTTAAATGTTGATATTTCCCTTTTTAAAGGATTTTTCAAATTAAAACTAAAAAACACATCATTATTATGCATACAATATGGTTCTGTCGGGTTCTGGTAAAATCTTTTAACAAGACCTGATGCAGGATCTGAAGCGAGCCTACCGAAAAAAGCATCTGACAAAATCATATCTGGTTGGATTCGTGTAAAATCTTACCACCCATCTTGATGTAGAATCGTCGAAACTGTCACACTTTTATCAAGTTAGTAACGTACTATTGTGATTTCACAACCTGATCACAGTGTGGGGACCAGAAACCTTAAAAGCGGCAAAAGAATTGAAGAACCACAGGAATACACTACAGATCCAGATAATTCAGTTGCACGGCAAGTGAAGCCACATCCACGTTTACAAGTCACAATATGACGTCAAAGAGACGTTGCCATGCCACATAATACTATTCGATTAGAATTTGTGTAGAATTCCATCTATTCACTAAAAATTCTAGCAACACTTTTAGTTTTGGATACTGTTATTAGTTTCTGGAGAAAGAAAATGACAGAAAAAAGACCTTTTTAAAACACATTTGAATATTTGTATTTGTCTATCCACTGAGAAACAAAGATAACATAATTTTCAGAAAAAAAATATTTTGGATTCACAATTTAACGCAGTAAAATAACTATCTTAATTTTTTCACATAGTTTCAATCACGTTGTATTTCATTAATAATTTGGTGATTTTACTATATTTTTTTCCCTTTACCCTTTCGGGACAATGATGCGAAGTGGCATCATGACTTTCACGATTTTTTTTATATTTAAAACTGAATATCGGAGATTCTGTTTGGTGTCATTCAAAAGACAATTTTTATGTCTTTTCAGTAGTATTATTTTATTTCCTCAATAGACTGTAGCAGAGGCTCTAGAAACTTAAAAGTATTGCTTGATTTCTTTTTAAAACGTAAAGTGAAAGCATGACTGTGAAAAAAAAATATTTTTCACACTATCCCTTTTTTTGAAAATCACAGTTTTTAAATATAAGTTTTATATGTATCAATTATATATTTATGTATTTATAATTCAACAATTATATTTTATTTTAGTAAAAATGCATAGTAAATATACGTGATTCCAAATGAAATCACTAGGACTAGATAGATAGTTACAACTTAACTCTCTATTTTTATTTCTTATCTGATTTGGTAGTTTTTTTAAAGGAAAAAAAATCCTTTACTTTTTATCACGCTAAAACGAAACTAGTTGGATGTGCCAATCCCAAAACTTTCTTCTATCTTATACATCTTAATATTTCAAAAACTAGTTACACATGATAATATTTCAATATTATTAGTTCAATACTATACCAACTTTGATTTTCATCCTAAATTTCTGCTTCAGTCAATTAAACGAATTAAAAACGAGTTAATCTATATCATGATATTTGCTAAAATTAATAGTTTTTGCTTATTCTTTTGTTATCAGATGTTTGCGAATAGCCGGCTTAGCAGGAAGCGAGTTCCCGCCTTTGCACGAGCCGCCGATGGACAACAAAACTACAAAAATCAAGAAAAGTATACAAAAATTGCTATCACAGAACCCCTTTACTGTGCAATATTTCCAAATTCAAGGAGAACCTGTTGTCCAAAGCCAAAAACATGCACAAAAAATTAGGTTCAATTGTATGCATAACTTCATACACTTTTCGATTGTACAATAATGAAAATGCACAGAGATCGCAATTATAGCGCCCCCTTCTGGCGGAATTTTTTTAAGTTCAGGGATGACTTGCTTGCCATAGCCAGAAACATACACAAAAAATTTGGTTCAATTATATACATAACTCCATACACTTTTCGATGGTACAATAATGAAAATGGTACAGACATCGCAATTATAGCGCCTCCTTCAGGCGGAATTTTTCCAAATTCAGGGAGGACCTTCGTGCCCTGACCAAGAACAAACACAAAAAATTTGGCTCAATTCTATGCATAACTTCATACACTTTTCGATGGTACAATATTCAAAATGACACAAAAATCGCTATTACAGCGCCCACTACCGGCGATTTTTTTCCAAATTAAGGAAGGACCTGCTTGCCATAGCCAAGAACTTAAAGTAAAAATTTGGTTCAATTCTATGCATAACTTCATACACATTTGGATGGTACAATATTCAAAATCGCACAAAAATCACTATTACAGCGCCCCCTACCGGCGAATTTTTTCCAAATTCAGGGAGGATCTGCTTGCCATATCCGAAAACTTAAAATAAAAATTTGGTTCAATTCTATGCATAACTTCATGCACTTTTGGGTGGTACAATATTCAAAATCGCACAAAAATCGCTGTTACAGCGCCTCCTACGGGCGAATTTTTTCCAAATTCAGGGAGGACCTACTTCCCATATCCGAAAACTTAATATAAAAATTTGGTTCAATTCTATGCATAACTTCATACACTTTTGGATGGTACAATATTCAAAATCGCACAAAATCGCTGTTACAGCGCCCCCTACCGGCGAATTTTTCCCAAATGCAAGGAGGACCTACTTGCCATATCCGAAAACTTAGTATAAAAATTTGGTTCAATTCGATGCATAACTTCATACACTTTTGGATGGTACAATATTCAAAATCGCACAAAAATTGATATTATAGCGCCCCCTACCGGCGAATTTTTTTCAAATTCAGGGAGGATCTGCTTGCCATAGCCAAAAACTTAAAATAAAAATTTGGTTCAATTCTATGCATAACTTCATACACTTTTTGATGGTAGAATGGCGACAGACAGACGGACAGACGGACAGACGGACGGACGGACAGACGGACAGACGGACGGACGGACAGACGGACGGACGGACAGACGGACAGACGGACAGACGGACGGACGGACAGACGGACACACAGACAGACAGACATTTTCTATAAACATGTTTTTTGGGATCTCTGACCCCTAAAACGGGTAAATCCGTCGAAAACCGGAAGTCGAAAAAAAATTCGATTACAATACTTTCTTCTATTGAAGATAGAAGAAAGTAAAAAGGAGTTGGTATCATTACAAAGAACCATTTATTTACGAAGGATTGGTCACCTTTCTGATACAGAAATTCAAAAATCTGACAAAGAGGACAGAGAAAGTGCACGCAATCTATCAATTACAGAGGAGACTCCCAATTTTATTGCCAATACTCTTGATTTAGATACAACTGATTCAGTCGGTCTTATTAGTTTTTCTGTAGGTAATAAGTATTAGACGTTGATGTTGAAAATATATAAAATATTGAAGAATTCCCTAAACAAGGAAAAGTAAGTTCACAGTACAGAGCTAACTCGACTAAAAAAAGTTTAAAATTTTTGAAGAACAAATGAGTAAAAAAGTTCGGTATACATACCTTGGTAACCTAAAGACCTTACACCATTGCCTTTTGATGAAATTTTAGTCCTTATGAGTGCTGTAAATTATTTTTTGATGAATAAATTATAGATAACTTAGTGTATCAAGTGGCTGAGAGGTTCCGCTGGCAAAGTTCGTAGACGGGAAGTGCTGGTTCAGAAAGAATCGTGCTCATCGGCCTAACAGGTGTGGAGTTTTCCGTGTTTTTTATCGAACCTTGGGTATGCTTGCGTGAATACTGCTTAGGTTACCTTAGAAAGATTCCCAGTGAGGGCGCTCCTCCCTCGGGGATAGTACATAATCAGCCGTCATGAACAACAGCAACAGCAACAGCAACACCCCCTTAGTGCATGAAACAAATCTCTATTCTTGCCAAAGCGTGGAACATCAGTAACTACAATCATGCATGAAATGGACATTAAGAAATAAATACATATTAAAAACTTAATGTACATTTTCTTTTCTTTTGATTCCAATGACGCCAATTCGCATCATGAGCATTTAGTGTGCAATTCCTGCCAAATGGCATAGCTTATAAAAAAAAAAAAAAAAAAAAAAAAAAAAAAAAAACCTTAATTCTATAAATTCAGATTTTTCCCATTGTAAATAAAAATGCGGGCCTGCAAGGGTTAAAATAGAAGAATAATCTCTGTTAACTAATGATATAGAACTCGGGTTATAGAACGCAGTTCTACGACTAAATGCGTATTAGAATGTGTGGTCGGAACGCAAACAGTGAGAAGTTAAAGGGTAGTTTTTCACTGCCGCAGTTAAAAAATTAACACAAGAATGCGAGGAGATACTTCAGAAAATATTTTACTTACATAAATGGAATTAATGTACATGGTCAAATAAATTTCTCAAAAGATCTTCCGCTAGCTGTAATGCAGGCTCACACCTGTGGGATAGGGACTGGCGAACATTTGCGAAGACATCAGGCGTTTCCCGAATATCGCCGAAAAAAACGGCAATCCTGGCGACTAGATCCATTTTGGTTTCAAGGTGCACTCGTAGATTAGGCTTTTCATATGGATCCACATGAAAAACTCCAATCACGACAGATCCAGCGATCTTGGTGGCCAAACTATGGAACCACCTTGACCAATCCACCGCCCTGTGATAGTGGAAAACAACCTTTTAACTTCTCACTGATTGCGTTCCGACTATACATTCTATGACTAAATTTGCTCGTATAGCTGCGTTCTGTGAGCCCGTAGTATGTTGGCCACTTTTTCACATACACCCTGTATAGTAAATGTAATTCATAAAGGTTAATAAAATTTGGACGTTCAGTTATTTGGAGTTCGGATAATAGTCACCGTACACTATTATTCTAAATAATGTATACAAATTCCAGTTTAAAATTTGAATAAATCCCTTATTCTGTAAGATAATCTAATTTTTTACAGTATCAGGAAGATATGTTAATTTTTACGGGTCGTATTTTAAACTCATCATAAATGATTAAATATAAAATACATTTTTAATGTTTATACGTTTAATTAGTTATTAAAAAAAAGAATTAAATTATAAAATAAATCTCACAATCAGATGTTAGAATTGAAGTTTTCTGCTACAGTAAAGTGATTAATTCCTTGTCCACATATTTCCAATTAAATATTTTTAGACATGTTTCTAAGTAATAAGAGAAACATATTCACATATGCTTGTTATTAGTAATTTTCACAAAGTAAGTAAAAATTCATATACACCAAATCTTGTGTCATGAATGTAAAGCTAGAATAAAAGAAAATAAACATTATTTCAATCTCCTTATGTTACAAATAATATTTCTTGAAAGGAATGTACAATCTGTACAAGTATTTTTGCATTATTTACATTTAACTTGTGTAAGTTACATTTACAAGGCAAGTTACAGTTAAAAATTCATAAACGATTGCAAAATGAGAGATGCTG
This sequence comes from Maratus speciosus, assembly GCA_963932465.1. Taxonomy (NCBI): domain Eukaryota; kingdom Metazoa; phylum Arthropoda; class Arachnida; order Araneae; family Salticidae; genus Maratus; species Maratus speciosus. The sequence goes on along the minus strand of OZ010786.1, from coordinate 533,880,250 downwards.
CAACTTAAAATTCATTTCTAAGACTTTTTTGTTTACTCAGCATGTCATATTCTATTAGAATGAAATCTACACGAATATATTAGATGTTCCGCGAAATATTTTTATAAAACAGCCAAAATATACAAAAATGTACTATAAATATTTTCTGATACAATTGTTTGCACTAATTATTATTAGTATTATTATTTTACAAAATAGTGCTTTGAAAATTATCTACAAGATATGTCTAGTTCGATTTTATGCGAGAACGTATGCAATACACAAACAGATAATAACTAAAAGTAATAAAAATGATACGACTTGAGATGATATAGCTAAACGTAAATCGTATTGAAGTACTTCGAAATTATTTAAAGTACATTCTTAGAAAATAATTTTATATATCATTTAAATAGTTTCGAAAACATCTGAATCAAAATTTGATTTTTATATTTTTATATATTTCTATTTAATATTAGCATAAAAAGTGCTTCATTAATTCATAAATGCATGGCCTAATATTATTTCCAAATGATACATCAAACAAAGTTTGCATTTTAAAATTTAATTTATAGAATTAAATCATTTGAAATGAAGTACCAATTTGTATTCAGATATTTTAAAGAGCAACTGTAGAAAATTTGAAGATAAAGTAATAAAATAAAATATTTTTATTGAATTAGATGCATAGAATCTTTTTGGATAAGATAATAAAATTCTTTTTCTGAAAAGTAAACAAAATGTGAACAGAATATAAATATGAAATACAGCCCCCACCCCCGTACCTCATCATTAGATAAATAAAAAATAGACCAATACTCTATAGTTTAGCGTACCTCTGTAAATAAAATTTTATTGCTACCCTTATGAAATCTCCAAAGGAAATATTCTATAATGATTCAACAAATGTGTATCAGTCTCGTTACGTTTGTAATTTGATACCGTCATTGTTATTAAATTAAAAGTTTACGACAAAAGAGCAACATTGAATTGGTTTTCCTTTTTACGTTTGTTAACCCTTTATCTACTGGCGGTACTTATAAGTACCATTAAAATGACATTTTATAAAATTTATTTAATACATCAGTTATTTGTAATACAGTTTAGAATGAGTTATAGATACATTGCTTTATCTTTTTCCAAAAGCGTTATTAGTTACACATATCAAGTATATTTTTTAAAGGATAATTTCTTTTGCTTTTGCATCTTTTCAGCTTTCTTGGCGTTGTGGGAGGTTATTTTCCAATTCGGAAATATTTCTATATTTCTATTGTAAGCACACTAGATTTGTACTTATCCTAATTCTAAAAATACTAAGAAAAATATCTGAAATAAAAGATTTGAGTGGGGTATTAAATATTGCACAGAATAACTATAAATTAAAATTTAATTAATCCTTCTAAAATCCTTCTAAAATTTGTTAAATGATTATGTATATATTCTAATGTAATTTGAACAATTCACGAAGAATTCTTTAGAAGATAAGATTTTCATGAATTCATGTTTCAGTACATAAAGGGTTAAACTCCCCTACCACGCAAAAAACAGGGGGGAAATTACCTTTTTTTAGATGTTGAGTTACAGAGAAAGGGGAGTGAATAAATTCGTTCAGTTTACCGAAAACCTATCGCAGATTTAAACGTTATACCTTCCGATCCATGCACCCCAATACCTTAAAAATTATACACCTTCATGTTTCTAATCAATCGTGATTTCAAGATTTCTTCCGATATAAATCTGGGGGATGAATTAGAAAAAATTATACGTATTGCTAGTGATAATGGATATCAGGAAAAATTAATTAACAAATTGATTCAGAGCTCCTTTGATACTTCTAAAAATAAAAATAAAACCATTAATAAAGTTAATATGAAAAGAGTTGTAGCGAATTATTTCCCTGGTTTCTTTGAACATATAAAAAATCATTTAAGAAATTTTGGCTAATGTTTGATCGCGAAGACGCCACCGAAATTAAAGATGCTTTTCAATACTAAACTTGACCCTATTAATAAAGATGGCCTCTCAGGAGTTTATATGATTCCATTTATTAGGGATGGTGGAATCAAAAATCATTCTATAGGTATAATCCAACGAAAATTCAATATCAGATGTAAAGAACATATAGCGGACATAAAATACAATAGAGGTGATACTGTTTTATCCCGGTTAAATCAAATAGAAAACATTTTCATACTTTTTAACGAAAGTAAAATAATCTACAGGCCTAGTTTTTATTCACAATTATTCATAAGAGAGTCCATTGAAATTTATTTAAGAGGTTCAGGAGTTTGTAACGACAAATTACCTTTTCGTATCCCGAATTTATGGGTTGAATGGTTGGACAAATTACGGCATCGCGACCTAGAGGGAACACGAGCCATCGCGAAAATGTAGGGCGCGTTATTTGATTACTTGTTTATTTTCGATGATTTTTTCAATTTTTCATATGCATTTGTAATTTTATCTTATACATTCTGACGACGACTCAAAAAATGAGTTGAAACATGTAAATATAGATTTTTAATTTTCTTTGAATATGTTTTTATAACGTCTTTTAAGCAAATAAATATTTTAATATTATGATATGATTAGTAATGGACGTAATTTTGACTTACTACTCGCACTTGTTTACATTTATATCGCACAGAAATTTATCACGTTTTCCACCAAAGCACACAAAAGTTTTATAAAGTGAGCATTTCCTGATTTTAAGGCTGAAATAACATCTTTCGTCACAACCACTTCTTCAAAGCATGCTATCTCTAAATGTTTCAAGCAAAGTCTTTTAAAAAGTTCTGTTGAAAGTTTTGTAAATGCAAATTTTCCAATGTTCAAAAGCTAGATTCACTTGTGTAAGAATGGATAATGTGTAGATAAATGGAGGGAGAAAATATCTTTAGTATTAGAAAAGTCACTTGTATATCTGTTCGAAGATGAAATGTTCTTCTAGAAAATGCTTTAAAAATTATTTTTTCCTTCTTTTTTTCTGATTAAATATAATGTTATTGGTTTAAATATCGCATTACATTTTTAAAATTAATTTTTACTTTTTTTCACAGACTTAGAAAATGTATTAAAGTCATGTTCGACCATTTTAACACTGTTACAGATGAACTACAAAGGCGAGCGACGATATCCACTAAAACGCAAACACAATCATGAAGTTGTGATTGCGCGCATACACAAACAAATGTACCACACATTATGAACATGGTCATATAAATCTGCTTGGATCACGTAACAAGATAGAAATGATATTTATGGACGGGCGGCTGCATGACACTGGACGCACTGTGAGTGTTTTATATTACCGTGTACTTAATGGATAAGTTAAAGACAGATTTTTTTGGTGCAATTACCTTTAACACGTTCAAGCGGGCGCAGTGGGTCAAACTTGAATGTCTCAGAGTTGTCAAGTCTCCGGCGTTTTGCACATCACTGTTATTTTAGAGAAAATGTTGTTCCTTTAAATCGCCCAATCGTTCTAATTAAATAAAACAACCTTTTTTTGTATTAAAATACTGGTATCCAAAAGGCCGGAGACTTGCCAGCTCTGAGACAGTCGAGTGTGACCAGCCGTGCCGGCGTGAACCTGTTAAATTTCCTCGAAGCGGCACGCCTGGCATAGAATCCATCAATGACATTTTTGAAAGTTTAAGAAGTAAAATCTTTATAAGAAACGGGTTAAGGGGTCTCAGGACTCTTAAAGCTTTAAAATTCTCGAAATTTTAATTTTTTTAGATGTTAAACTTCTATCTTTTCTGAGCATTTTGATATAATTGTTTCCTTGTATTCCCATTAGAACAGAAGTTATGGCTTTTAGAATGATACCCGCTTCATAGCTAAGGCGGCGTTTCCAAAACTTTGAAGTCATTTTTCTCCAAATGACGTTTTTGGGTATAATGCGCACGATATCTCAAAAACTCCTGAATATTTATTCATGAAATTTTCAAAACATATGTGTCATGTTAGTCTGTATAAACTGAACCTAAAATTTCCTTTTTATTGTTAAAAAATATATAATTTTGATATGTTTATATCGTTGAAATTTTCTAAATTCTGCATTGGCTAAATAGTACTTTGTATTAAAAATATAAAAATGCTTTAAATACAAATTTATTTAGGTTCAGGTTAATTATTACAATCTGATGTATAAGTACACAGCAAAATTTTCATTCTAGTTGCGAAATTTATTTTGTAATCGTGCGCGTAATCTGTTATGGCAATTTTCTGATCGTCAAATGTCTGACAATTTGGAGCTCCCTGTAAATGCTAATTCTACATCTTGCAGTTTTTTAAATATCTGAAATGAAAAAAACATACTTATATCTTTCATTTCCAAGTAAAATTGTAACTTAATATCAAATACATTTTAAGATATTAAATGTTGAAAATGGTCTTCCCGCCCCCCCTTTTCTCCAATTTTAAGAGTCCTGAGACCCCTTAAAATTGAGAATTTTTATATCAATAAACAACTCAACGACTGCGGTTTTTGATTACTGTCTAACTGCAAGAATTCCAGTTATAAACACATGGTTGAACACGATTTAGACTTACGTACAAATTAATGATTAATGTCAGTAATATATTTTTTAAATGTATTTCGCCTCCAATGTTCTCCATTTGATCATAACAATTAAAAATAGTGCTGCACCAAAATGTTGTATTGAAATTGACTTGTAATATGTAAAAAATCCGCAAAACTTTTAAACTAAGCTAGATGCGATTATTTGCATGGAAAATGCAGAATGTGTTAATTCTAAATAATGTACTTATAACGGGATTTTTTCCTGTGCGAAAAATGTCATAAATTAATCATTCCTTTTTTAAATGATTTATGTCGATGATTTTGTAATTAGTTTACTTTATTTAACGCAATTAAATAAATGAAACTATATAAGATAGGAATAAGAGGAGGCTAAAATGCCTTTTTTTTATATTTAGATTTTCCTTAGTAAATTTGGAACAGAAATGAAAATATAATAAATCTAAATGTCAGAAATTTAGTTGGTAGTAATTATAATGGGAGCCCTCAATTCGTTTATAGAAAAAATATGAAGTGATAGAAATTTTAGATTCATCAGGTAAACCAAACTGTAGCCTGCGTATATGTTACGGGTAATCATATAAATTCGAAGGAATATGCTGTCGAAAGCAGAGGGGTACCAAACACTTCGTCAGTTTGGAAAGAAGTAGATTTAAAAATATATTATCATACAAGTTTTTGGTTCATTTCGGAAAACAGACTGAGCCCAGATGAAGTCCGTTTGAAAATATTTGTTTTGGCTTAATAGTATACAATCATGCATACCCGGCTTTCATCTGGTAAAAGAGATTGATATATCCGTAGTCTGCTCAGTGTACCATAAAGCAGACAACTGTTTGTTCATTCGGATGGATTTTTGTTTACAAATACAAAATAGCGCAAATTTTAGTATGTACGCCAAAAAAATGGTGTCTCAGTACTAACTCCTTCTCGGCGAAGATCTTCTGATTTTAAGGCTGATTTTAAGAATGTATAATACAACAGTCTGAGTAATGTGACTCGCAAAGGCAATTATGAGCCGACCGCTTCACAATTCATATGCCGAGCGGCCATTAGTTATTTTTTCGAATAATATGGCATTAAAGTTACATTTTTAGGAATATTGTTAAAAATATAAGTTTAAGAGATGACTTACATTCTGCGATAATTTCTGTTGAAATTAATTTTGAGAGCACAATATCTCAGTACATCAAAGTAGACAAGCACAAGAGAATCTGCATTACTAAAGTTTAAAATGGATATTTTTTTATCTGTCCTCGTGTAGAAACCACAACTAAAGCCAAAGTTTAAATACCATAGATGCATCACTACGATATTTTACTCAGTTAACGTATCCTAGTAAGAATAATAAAAATTAAATAATAATTATTTTTATGTATCACTGCATAGCAGATTTAAGATAAAGATAATTACCGAAAATTAAATGCAATTTCCCTTTCGTTAATAGCATCCTCTGGCGAGTAATAGTGTAATTAAATAAATTAAAAAAATACGGTTTTGGTTTTATATATAAGTATGTAAGATAAGCTTATGCTACTATCAAATTTATATTAGATAAAATGTTTCACATGATAGGATTTTTTAAACATGATAATGTCCTAGTATAACAACTAAACCTTTATAATAGAATTTTTATATTTTCTCGTGACAACCATACTCTAAGTTAAAATTAGACTGCACAGAGTCAATTCAACTATCTTTCATTCCAGTCAAATACGAGAAAAGAATAAAAAAGCTATATATATAGTACACAGTGAGACGAAATTTATTAATACTTAACGAATGGCGACGATTTTTATTCTTTTGAAAATGTTTTTGCTACATCTTTAAGCTACATATATGTGCTACGCATTAATGTATAAATGGTTTTAAAAAAGTTATTTATAAAAGCACAGAAGCAGCATAACGGAGTAACGAAAATTGTCTCATTGTGTACCACAAGTATTACATAGTGAGACAATATATATATTTTCATAGAACATACATTTTTACACTCTATCAATAATTTTCTTCAGTTTATGATTTCTAATTAATATTTCTAGATTTTCAAAATATTAAAAATATGAACCTCTGGAGGATAATGGCAAACCTTGGGCTACCTTCATGCACATTTTCAGCTTCTTACGTTTAGTAAATTTCCCTAGCCATCGCACGCCAACACGCACAGAGAGAAAGATAGAGAGAGAGAAAAACCCTCTTTTATTAATAAATAACATTTTTAACATCAGAACCACATAGTAGTTACACAATAAGACACGCATCACTGTGTACAACAACTACGTGTCTCACTGTGTACTTTCGTTACGTTGTAACAAAATCAACGCCACATCTGTTACATTAATTTCATCGCTTTAAAAAGTTTATGTCGTTTTGCCGAAATAGCCTATTATTAGATATAGCTAGGTTTGGTTAAGTAAATTCATGTCATATTGAAGGAGATAAACTCTAAAATAGACGTTTATATAACTTTAACCACTATAAAATAAGGAATTATTTACTATTTTGTCGGACGAGTAACTGAAGTGCCGAAACTACATCCACGTGTTGCATAAGATGAGTTCGTTATATGTGTGTGCCAGCTTGAAGAAAATGTTACAACTGTATGCCAAAGAATATATATATATATATATATATATATATATATATATATATATGTACAGTATAACTTAAAAAATCCGGCATCTTCGGCACCGAGACTATGCCCGATTTTTGAAAATTCCGGATTTTTGAAGGAATATTAAAAGTACTAACTAGGAATAACCAAAGTAGTGAACTATTCTTAATGGTGCCTTTAGCCATAATTTAATTCATTATAAGTGATAATTATGTATGAAAAATATAATTAAATATTAAAATAAAAACTTATTTTACATACACACATACTACATATTTTCTATGCTACAGAAAATAAATCTAATAAAGAGTGAAATTATTTCTTCTTTCATAATTTCGGAAATATCGATATCAATTTTGTTTGCTTCAACTTTTTTGGTCATTCTTTAACAAGTTTTTTTTTTCTTTTTTTTTTTTGTATTTTATACAAATGAAAAATGTCTGTTTCGGAAATGCCGTCATATTTCACTAAAGCATATATTAATTCTCTAGTGAAACTTATGGATTTTTCTAGTGACACCTTTTCTTCTGCCGGTTGTCCATTCTCGTCTTCTGAGTTGCTACCAGCACTATCGGTGGTTCTATTTTGCACAGCGTCAACGATCTCGCTGTCCGTTAAATTGTTCGTTCTTGATGCATTTTCTTCAATGCTTAGCCAATCATCTATATCGCTTTTTTCGACACTTAATGCTTTTTTTTTTTTGTTCAATCAGCTCATAAATATTGGTCTTTTCACAGGAAATGTGAAAGTTTGAAATCCTTCCTAAGACCAATACCAGACGTGCGTCTTTTTTGCTGCTTTTTTGCTTAAGTATTATCCATTCACAATGCTATAGATTTGTGAATGGGTAATACATAAGCAAAAAAAGCAGCGAAAAAGACGCCCGTCTGACATTGGTGTAATCATTGATGTCGCCGTTGCCGAAAATTAGTGTAGCCGTATACTATTGTGCGATGCATTCTCAAAGTTGCCCCCAAAGTTATTCTCTTTGCTAAGCAACGGTGCAGCTCCAGAAAATTTGTTTAGAAAATAATCGCCTCTGACAAATGAAAAAAAAAATGTCAAATATTCCTTTTTTTTGCCTTTTTACTTTCGATCTTGAAGGTTTTAAATCACAAAGAATTGCTGTTTTTCTTCTCACATAACTTGAAAGTGTTAAAGAAAAAGGAAGGGAAAGATGGTTTGATGCCGGATTTTTGAAGTTACACTGAAGATATATATATATATATATATATATATATATATAGTTAAAAAATTCCAATAGTTATTTCAAGCATTACCACAAACTGTAAACTTTAATTGAAGCACTAAAGTAACTTAACCAAAGCAAATAAGAACTATAATTTAACTTAATAAACAAACTTAAAGAAACACAACATAAACAACTTTAACTTAAACAAAACAACCATAAGAAACAAGGCAAATAACTAATTAAACATGGAGACAGGTCTGCGTGGCTTATGACACGCTAAGGCAGGGTTAAAACTGTTTTTAAGCATGCAACATTCCCCAGATTTACCTGTCGAGACCATATTGAAAAAACAAATGAAACAAGATTAAAGCTAAATGAAACCGACCGACCGAAATCAATCCATATCAAAAGCGATCTGTTTCCACTACATTCCGTAAACCACACGCTTCGAGTAAAGGCATCAATTCACTTCTGTTCTTGCAAGTTCTAACATAATTATACGTCATATTTTTGACCAGACTCACAGGATAACCCTGTTTCACAGCAGTGACGTACCTATGTATATATATATATATATATATATATATATATATATATATATATATATATATATATATATATATATGTATGTATATGTTACTGCGTGACAGCATTAACATAAAAAATAATCACACAGTAATAATACGTAATAGTGCGATTGATAGTACGACAGATAACTATTTTTCTCTACGCAAATTCAATCTGAAACTTTGCAACTTCGACTGTCCCGCTACGCATTTAAAATAATAATATTTAAAAATGAAAATGAAAGTGACGTACGAGAACAAAGTGATGTAATATAATAAATGGTATTGGAGTTAATATATATATTTTTCTCTTCTTAAGTTCAATCCAAGGGACTGCTACTTCTACTTTCATCTTTAAGAATTATTGGCACTCCTATTTTAAAAGGAAGTGACAAATTTGTACATATGATCAGTAGTTAGTTATTAAAATATTTTCTCTGATGACGGCCTCGGGGAATGCAGCCGAACGTACTAAGAAGTTTTAAATAAAATATATATTTAAAACTTGTAACTTCTATTTTATTATTTTAGTCGCCGTTGAAGTAAAACAGCGAACTTTTTAAAGTTCATGTTGTGTATTTTATGATGTAATAATGATTTCAGACAACATCTATTTACTTTTATACTGACCAATAGCATAAAATAAGGTAGTGACATCAAATTGATATTTTTATATTTTACTGTATTGAGATATCTAAGGTAATTACAGCAATTTGAATTTATTTCATATTGCAAAAAAGGAAAAAAAAATCCATAGAAAAAAAATCCCTGCCCGCCCAGGCTATAGGCAGAGGTAGATTTCGAAGTTAAGTATACTAATTTCACCAACAAAAACTAAATCATTATTAGATATAAATCCACTTTAACAGTTTTATCTGTCTGTTTTTGACGAGTTTTTATTTCCTTTTTATAAAATAGCTGGTTTTATGAGAATCATGTTAAGGCGATATTAAAAAAATTATTTTTCCATACTCAACAACTCTAAATTTTCTGGCACATTTTCAGATTAATTTTTAATTAAAAAAAAAAAAATATGAAACATGCTGACGCGATTTTTGAAAAGATTTATAAGCGACCTGTGTTTTTATTTGTCTTTCAATTAATTAAAACTTGATTAATAACAATTATTTTCTCAGTAGGGCAATATTTTTCGTTTCTAACACAATCGCTTCGGGAAATTCTGTTCAAAATGCCCATTTTGACATCATTTTTTGAAATATATTCTGCCTCTATCAAAAAATCGATCATTACTGTACATTATATAGTTTCTGAATAAGATAATCTAGCAATTGGATGCGTTTCAGAGCAAAAATGAATTTAAAAATGAGTAAGAAAATAGACAGTTTTGAATTGAATGCACCCTCAATAAGATGATTTTTTTGTTCAACCGCTATGTATTTTTAAGTTGTTTTTGCTTTAAGAATTGGCCCTATTAAAAACTTGTGTATATAAATGTTGAAGACAATATTAAGAAGTTATATGATAAATTCATGGAGATTTTATATCTTGTGAATTGACGGAGTTTTGAAAATTTTTCTTTTTCAACCCCCCTTTTTTGTTTTCGTTTTTATTTTTTTTGCGGTACGAATTGGTCCTATCAAAAACTTGTGAATATAAAAGTTGTAGATAATATTAAGGAGATGTATAATAAAATTATTGGATTTGATATCCTGAGAATTTACGAATTAAGGATTTTTTTCTCCCAAAAACCCTATTTTCTGCGCCCCTTGAGACTATTTTAAATTTTATCAAAAATCTGTGATGCATGAATTTTTGGCGCTATTTTTAGAAGTAATAAAAAATTTAAACTGATTTGATATGTACAAAAATTAAGAAGTTATGGGATTTTTTCGGTTTTCACAAAACTCCTCCCTATTTCCATCCCCTTTGTCCGCTTTTGCCCATTAACGAACTTGACCGAGATTTTATGTATCAGTTTGGAAGAGATTTGTGCAGAATTGTGGAAGTTATCGTGTCCAGAAGAAAGTGATAACACAATTGCTTCGGGAAATTCCGTTCAAAATGCCCACTTTGACATCATTTTTTGAAATATATTCTGCCTCTATCAAAAAATCGAACATTGCGGTACATTATATAGTTTCTGAGTAAGCGAATTTACCAATTAAATGCGTTTCAGAGAAAAAATGAATTTAAAAATGAGTCAGAAAAAAAGCAGTTTGGATTTGAGTGCATCCTTAATGCAATGATTTTTCCAATACAATCCGCTTTGGGAAATTCAGTTCAAAATGCCCACTTTAACAGCATTTTTTGAAATATATTCTGCCTCTATCAAAAAATCGATCATTACTGTACATTAGGGTGGGTCGAAAATACCGAAATATTTATAATCGAAACGTAATAGCGCTGAAAAGTTGCCTTTTGTAAAAAAGATAAAATACGTAAAATATTACACCGATTGGTTAATATCTTTTACCGCCGAAAGGGGTCCAAATTTCAAAAAAATCGCAAAAAACATACTTTTAGCAATTTTTTTTTTTTTTTAATTATCCAAACATACTTATTCAATTTCTAATAGAACGCAATAGCCACGACAAGATATTAGTAATGTAACATTAACATTTCATTTTTGTGACATCGTTGCTTTTACCGCCACAACAGGGCCAAAATTTCTAAAAAATGTTAAAAATTAAAGTTTTTCATTTTTTCTATTTTCATAACTTTTGTAATGTTTTTAGATTTTTTACATTTCTAATAGGCTGGGAAAGGCATTTTATGTTGTTAATTTCATGCACATTGTTAACCATGATTACTGTAATTCTATTTAAAAAAAAAAAAAAAAAATTGCTCGATGATAGAAACACCTGCAGCTGCCTGCACGTAAAATTAATTTCTCGCTGCCAGAAGGCCACGTTTCACTTTGTTCGTTTTTTTTTTTTTTTATTTTTTTTTTTTGTAATGTACTCCTTTTACTCTATACTTTGATGGTCCTAAAGATAGAAATATCTGCCAGGTTAAAGAGGTGGCAAAGTTTCATCTTTGCGAAGTCAAGGAGGAACTTTGATACTAGAACCAGGTCTCAATTATTTTCGTCATTTGACCCGATCGTCTGGCAAGGCGACTTCTATATGCAATGACATTATAGATTTTTTGAAGAAAAATGAAATCCAGACTGTAATAATAATTGCAGCTGAATTTCGCGGAACTGTCTTAAAAACAGAATGCAAAGGTGGTGTTATAGTAGGATAAGTTCAGAACAACTTTTAAAAAACCACTTTATTGGCTTCCTTGACCTCACTTCAATAAGCTTCCACTGAGACATCTTTTCAAACATCTTGATGACAAAAAACAGGTTCTCTATCATATTGTGGCCCAATTGGTTGATCTCTTGCGATTTGCGAATTATTACTAATTACAAAATTTAAGCCAATTTAATCTGATCACCTAGCTGTTGATAAAGGTGATTTGTCAACTGACCAGAAGTATATGTCTGAACTATTGCAAGCTCTTTCAACACGCGTGTATACAATTGACCTTTTTTGCCGAGTCCCTGGACAAATATTTCACGCAAGGTGGATCTTTACTGCTATTCGAATTTTGAGACTCTACGTTGGAACAATGAAACCCTCTTTTTAACTTGTCATACTTTTTGAGTACATCCTGAAAATGTACTGCATCATTTGGTTCACAATTAAAATGAATTACTCATGCTTTCCAGAATCTGTGCACTATAGTTAGTAACTTACGTTACTTGACAAATAATCTACGAAAGATTATAGTTCCTGTATTTTCACGAAATTACTATTTCTTAAATCATACAAATAGCCTCTTTGGAATGATAGCATATGAATAGGAGAACATCAGGGCCCCAGCCATGAAGAAAATTGCAAAAGCACGAAGTTCTGTGGACTAGAATAGTGCCATCCGTCACTTTATCATAGCAGACTTCAACACTGAAGCTTAAAATTGTATGGCTTTAGTCTACTGACAAAACTGAAAACTAACTGAACCACCTGTTATGGTTTCTTTATCGACTAACAACGCTGGTGAGTTTAAAATGTTCGATTAAAGATACCAGCTATTATAACTTTCCTTATCCCACTCAATCACTAGAAAGATGTGTGAAATTATTTATTGAAGCGCTGATAAAGTTTGTTTACTAGCACAGAGGGAGGATCACATCTGATCAGTTTTGGCCTCTCGAGAAATAATGGCTTCATTTGAAAGCAAGTTATATTATAAAATTCATTTACATTAAATTCTTCTTCATTTTAAGTTTATTTAACCCGTTTCGGTTAAACATCTCTATATTTTAATTAATAAAATACTAAAACATTTTGCTCATTTTATATAATTTTTGTGGCATGAATTGGCTGTTATGAAGTAAAACATAAGTAGATGAAGCCATCGTCAAGAAAAACGAATGATTAACTTTATTTTCAAGTCTATTACAAATAGTTATAAAAATTATGATATATTAATAGATATAAAGTAAAATTATTTATTTCTAGACATATTATAGAAATTATAAAAATTTAGAAATGAAAATTTAAAATTGAAATTTTTGAAATTTTTACAAAAAATGTGGTCTTTTTGCGGCAAATAAAGATATGATTTCATCATAATGAACATTTACCCGGACATTTCTCATATCTTCATGTAGCTATTGCGTTCTATTAGAAATTGCATTAGTATGTTTGGATAATTAAAAAAAAAAAAAAAATGATAAAAAAAAACATGTTTTTTGCAATTTTTTGAAACTTTGGCCCCCTTGCGGCGGTAAAAGATATTAACCGATCGATGTAATATTTTAGAAATTTATTCTGTATTACAAAAGGCAACTTTTCTGCGCTATTACATTTCGAATATAAAAATTTCGGTTTTTTCGACCCACCCTACTGTACATTATATAGTTTCTGAATAAAAGAATCTAGCAATTGGATGTGTTTGAGAGCAAAAATGAATTGTAGACTGAGTCAGAAAATACGCAGTTTGGATTTGAATACACCCTTACTTAGATGATTTTTTTCTTCAACCGCTATGTATTTTTTTATTTGTTTTTTCTGTAAGAATTGGTCCTATCCAAAACTTTTCTATCTAGATGTTGTAGACAATATTAAGAAGATATATGATAAATTCATAGGGATTTTATATCTTTTGAATTGACGGAGTTATGGATTTTTTACTTCTTTAATCCCCCTTTTTGTTTTCGTTTTTAATTTTTTTTTTTTTTTTTTTCGCGGTACGAATTGATTCTTTCAAAAACTTGTGAATATAAAAGTTGTAGATAATATTAAGGAGATTTATAATAAAATTAATTGGAATTGATATCTTGAGAATTGACGATGTTATGAATTTTTTTCTCCCAAAAACCCTATTTTTTGCGCCCCTTGAGCCCATTTTTAACTTTATCAAAAAACTGTGATACATAAAATTTTGGCCCTATTTTTAGAAGTAATAAAAACTTTAAACTGATTTGATATGTAGAAAAATTAAGAAGTTACGAGGGGTTTTCTGTTTTCACAAAACCCCTCCCTATTTCCATCCCCTTGGTCCGATTTTGCCCATTAACGAACTTGACCGAGATTTTGTGCCCTTTGATTTTATGTATCAGTTTGGAAGAGATTGGTGCAGAATTAGAAAAGTTATCGTGTCCAGAAGAACGTGATATATATATATATATATATATAGATAGATAGATAGATAGATAGATAATTAGATAGGTAGATAGATACATAGATAGATAGATAAAGTTTTTTACTGGGGGTGGTTTTGGGTTCTAGGGGTCATGATCGGTGTAGATCTGCAAATATGTTTCAGAAATTCCAACATAGGAACGATCCCAATAGGTAGTATTTCATACGAAATCTACCTAAAAATTGCGAGTACAAATTAAGAATTCATTACTTTTACTAAACTATGAACTAAGTTGTTACGTAAAGCACTCAAACGTAAGGCATAGGCCCTTAATCTGTCTGCCGGTTGTCCACTCATATACAATTTTAATTTCGAAAAATGATCTTAAATTAAAGAATTTTAAATTTACTAATGGGGTTGCTTATAATTTTTTTCTTCCAATGTATTAATAATGAGAAACTATCCTTGTGTGTGTCTGCTTAAAGTCGATGTGTTTGCGCACTAAGGAGACGCGGTAAGAGACATTAGTTCCTATAATGTAACTTTACAGTAATCTGTATTTATAAATGTATTTCTATTACACTTCATGTGCATTTTTTGAAAAATATTCAATTTTGTGTGCCACAATTTATATCAGATATTTATCATGAGAAATTGAATAATATTCCTGAATCCTTCAGCCACGTTTTCATACAATACTGAAAAAATTCAGAAAACCACAAATATATATATATAGATTGTGATTTTTACTCATCATTCATTCATTATTGTTTTTCATTTATTTTATTCATTTCAAAAGTTTAATTCCGAAATTCGATTATATGTCTTAAATTTGTGTTTCATTTACAATTGCTTTATTTAATGGTTGATGACTATTTTAATTTCGTTAATGAATATAAGATGGAAACACATGTAAGTTATATATATATATTAATTTAAGTGCAAACGGATTTTTCTTTCGCATTCGTCCGTACTCCTAAAAAATTCAAGCATGAAAATTATTTTAAAAACTATAGAAATTACGTAAGTTGTAATAGAGTTTTCAAACATATCTAATTACATGAATTTTTATTCACATTGCTAACCATGCGTAAAAATACCAGAGTTAAAAAGTATCCATGTCAGGGTTTGAATCGTGGTCTTTGGTTTAGTGTACCAACGCTCTTCCATCTAAGTCTCCTGGAATGTCACACCTTGCCTGGCACCCTTATATTTTAAAATTTGATAAAGCTGCAACCGCAGCACAAGATGGAATCATTTCATGAACCACAACCCTGCTGAAAACATTTGTTCAAGTTAATCCAACATCGATAATATACATAAAAAGTGGGGAGGGATAGTACTTTGTGCCGATATATTAAGAAAAAGAAACAACGTATAAAGACACAAACAAAATATGTTTAAAAAGCATACAGCTGTTTCAAAACCTCTAACGTTTCATCATCTGTGCTTAAAATAAAAAAAGTAAAATTAAAACATTGTGTAAAAAAAAGGGGGGGGGGGCGGACAGAGATTCAGAAAGGCGTACCTTTCAGCTCTACTGCCAACGGTGAAATGCGACACACGGATGACAAAAAGCTACGGAGTCGATATCACGCGCATACACAGAGAGAGACCAATCGAAATTGCCCAACTGCTCCGGAAGAGTTTAAAACTTATAGGAGAAAAAGGAAGGGGAAGGGAGTGAGGAAGGGGAAGAGGTTCGTTCTGTTCACTCCCTTCTGTCCTTTTTTCTCCTCTAAGTTTGAACTCTTCCGGAGCAATTGGGCGATTTTGATTGGTGTCTCTGTGTATGCGCGTGAGATCGACTCCGTAGCTGTTTGTCAGCTGTGTGTCGCATTTCACCGTTGGCAGTAGAGCTGAAAGGTACGCCTTTATGACTCTCTGTCCGCCACCCCCCTTTTTACACAGTGTTTTAATTTTACTTTTTATTTTAAGCACTGATGATGAAACCTTAGAGGTTTTGAAGCAGCTGTATGCTTTTTAAACATATTCTATTTGTGTCTTTATACGTTGTTTCCCTTTCTTAATCGATAATATATATTTAATAATTTTAAAACGATGACTTACGGGACGAGAAATATAAATTTAACTGCGTGAATTTTTAGTCACATTGCTAACAAGGAGAAAACCAACAGAATAAATAAGATATCTAGAAATAAAAAAAGTATACTTAAAATTTCGCCATTCTTTAAAAAGGAGAAAATGTATTCATTTAGATGTTACGCTAATGTAGTTTTTTCAGTTACAAGCATGTAAAAACGTCTTCCTAGAAAATAAAATTGCCGACTGCCAAATACTAAATATTTTTTTTCTACTCAAAAAAAAAAAAAAAAAAAAAAAAAAAAAGAGGTACCTTTTGTTAGATCTTGTCATTAAGTATAGAAAATGTGAAGTTTAAAGAACAATTTTCAGAAATAATGTTATATTTGCTTAAATATAGCTTCCAAAAGGGCATAACATTCTTATAATTTAGAGTTAGATTCAAAATTACAGGTTAGGGTAACAAAACTTTAGCTCTTGAAATTTAAAGTAGCGTAGTAATTTCCTTACTGAAATAATGAGTTTTTTGAAGTGGTGAAATTTTTCATTCCGTAAAATTAATTCGACGAGTATTTTCTAGATATTTTCTAGAAATTGTTTTTAAGCGGATGAAATTCATAAACTTAAACTTATCCATATACCTGTATAGTATATTATATTTATGACATCTATAAAAATAAATCATTCGTGAAACCTTTGCAAATATCTATAGTTTTAACAGATTATTTTAATTTATTTTAGTTAGCTATTGAAATACAGGAATTAATAAAAATGAATCGGACAAAATATGTTTAAAAAAGCACATCTGTCAATGTGATTATCTGTTTGATTATATCAATTGAAAATAATAACGATTTTTTAGACCTATTTTAGTATTATATTACAGGAAGTTTTGCATATCAGAAATATAAGTTTATATGCAAAATTATGTTAATCTGAATGTGTATATTTCATTCTAAGTATGTGTATTTATATTTATAAATCGACTTTTATTACTCTTCTTTTGAATTTTTAACCAAAAATAGTCCATTTCGTTGACTTTTATTTATATCAGTTCTTTTATTATAATAAATTGAATAATATTGCTGAATCCGTTACATACGTTTCTATAAAATACGAAAAAAAATTTAGAAATTCACGAATGATATATATTGTACTTCTTAACTATTTTAAAATGAATATTAATATACCGTATTTTTGGTGAAATTTTTATTGTTTAATTAATTGTTTTTCGCATAAATTATTATTTTATGTCAAGTGGAAAGTTAAAAGCATCAGTAAACTCTTCCTCACTGTTAACGAAGAAATCTACTGCAAAACAGCAACAAATCTACAGCGAACTTCTACTGCAAAGACATAAAAAATAATTC
Organism: Maratus speciosus; assembly: GCA_963932465.1. NCBI lineage: Eukaryota > Metazoa > Arthropoda > Arachnida > Araneae > Salticidae > Maratus > Maratus speciosus. The sequence goes on along the minus strand of OZ010786.1, from coordinate 533,862,345 downwards.
AGACAAGCAAGGACGATCTTTACATAACAGATTTTCATTAAAATACCCTTTGTAATTGAAAAGCGTGTCTTTTTGGGTTCATAATCGCATAGGAAAGCACACTTAAAAGTCTAAAAATTTTTCAAATTAAACAGCACGTTTTTTTTTTTTTTTAATTTTATTTTAAGGGGTCTAAGAACTCTTAAAAATGAAAAAAATTGAAAAAAGGGTACCATTTTCAACATTTAATATGTTAAAATGTACATGATGTTAAAACACAGTTTTAATTGGGATGAAAGATATAAGTATATATTCTTTCATTTCATGTACTTAAAAAATTGCGAGATGCAGAATTAGCATTTACCGGGAGATTCAAACTGTCAGATATTTGACGAGTAAAAAATTGGTATAATCGATTACGCGCAGGATTAAAGAATAAATATTGAAACTAGAATGATAATTTTGGTGCCTACTTAAACTTCAGATTATAAAAATTACACTGAATCTAAATGTATTTGTATTTAAATCATCTTTATATTTTTAATACAAAGTTGTATTTAGCTACTAGAAAATTTTGAGAATTTCAACAGTATAATCACATAAAACAATATTTTTTTGAACAGTAAAGAGAAAATTTTAGGTTCAGTTAATACAGACTAACATGAAACGCATGTTTTGAAAGTTCATGAAAAAATAATTAGAAGTTTTTGAGATATCCTGCGCGTTATGCCCAAAAACGTCATTTGGAGAAAAATGATTTCAAATTTTCGGAAGCGCCGCTTCAGCTATTGGGCAAGTATATTTCTAAAATCCATAACTTCTGTTCTAATGGTAATTTAAAGGAAACAATTATATCAAAGAGGAGTCTTCTGCCCTAGGCTTTAACGCTTATGTCTATGACAGTATACAGGAGTAACATTTTTCTCTTTTCTACCGGATTTATGGGTGAAGGCATCAAAGTAAAATAAAATGAATTTAGATCACCATTATTTGTAATTTTCTCTGTCCGTTATTGTAATTGCCTTAAATTTTGGAATTTTTTTATTACTCTTTTGGGGCATTAAATATTTTTTATGACTTTCATCAATGACCAGCGTACTCATGCGAATTTCTTATGCAATAGAAAATTGATAATTACAGAAATTGATAATTATTTATATTTTGTTCTATAAAACTTGAAATGAATCGGAAAATATCAGTTTGCTATATTTTTTAAGGTAAACAATATTTCATTTACGTATAATTTTGTGGAGAAGCTTTAGAAAAACAAAAAGTGTACGAATATATATCACATACTGAAGTTCCAATTTTTATTATTTTCTGTATTTCTCGTCCTTTTTAAAGCTCTAATCAGCACATCTGACACCAAATACATTTCATATCACTTTAAACTCTTTCGGCTGGGTTTGAAACGTATGACAGCTTCAAATACGGGCAAAGTTTTGTTCACTATACTATCGATTCCAATTTTGGTCAAAAAATGTCTCATAGCCCGTAGATTTTGAGATTGATCTTGAATTGCTGAACGCCTCAAGGTCTCACCTAATCCCCACAAAAACATATTTCATTATAAAACTGAATCATTTCGTGTTGATCTTTCCGTCCCGTGATTGTTATATCATGATCCATATTAGACATTAGAATGACATTTTTGTCCCATTTTGGAACATAAGAACAAATTCTTATGTCAAAAACTTACTTGTCAAATACTTATGTCTGAAATTAAAATTCTGTGGATAAAACTTACACGATTTACATGGTTTCATTTCTTGGGGAATGTAAAGTTTGTTGCTTTCAAAGTGCAAACCTTTGTGAGCTTCCAGTATAATAAATTCTTTAGAAAAAATGTTTTCCGTGGTGATGTTTTCTCAATAATCCTTAATTGTCTTTCATAACTCTTTCATATTGGTTTATTTCACGGTCTATACCTGTTTTTCTGGTGCATAGTTGGCTGCTGAGAGGATAATAGATTTGCATCATATACTCATCATATTTTGATCTCATATGCAGCCGGTTTAGACGGAAAATAGTGGTTGAATCTTCTTCTTCCTCGATACAGAAAATGACAAAACTTAATGTAATAACACATGTATGTCTTAATGGATCGTCAACCGCTAAGTTTTCAGTACGTTTATATTTTTCAAAAGGTTATGATAAATCACGAATGGCTGCAGCTTTATCATTTCGAAGACGTTCCATTCTTCTGTTCTGTTTTTTCAAACATAATAAATCTAATGTGTGAACTTAGTTTGAATTCTTAAAAAATTAAGAAAATATTCCTGTCAAATTCCTCATCTCGAATGGCGGATCAGTTACGTTCTATAAAATAGGCGTGATTTATGGTCTGCGTATGTTAAAATCGCTGCAGCTACCTAGTACCCCAGTCAAGGTACCCAGGGTTCAAGGCCAAATTTAGCCATTGACATAAGGCTTAAAATGAGTAAAAAAGAGAGAGAGTTCTAGCATCTTCTAATGCAACAGGTGATACTAAATTACCACTCATGTAAATAGGGAAGACAAAGAACCCTAGAGCATTAAAAATGTGAACATAAATCCACTTCCTGTATTAAAAAAACGTTGACAATCGCCCAACTTTTTAAAGAATGATTCAAAAAACAATTTATTCCAGTAATGGAACAATTTAAAAACAGTTGTCTCGAACAGTTTGCCAAACCGTGGTCTACTGATTTTGGATAATGCTCCATCTCACCACCCAGTAGCAATATCTTTGTGTTGCGGATATATAAAAGCATTATTCTGCATCCTATGTAACAGCTTTATTACAGCCTATGGACCAAAGTGTGTTACAGAATGTAAAATGCAGCTACAGGAAGATGATTCTTCGAAAACGGATTGAAAACGTAGGTATTTTTGTTTCCGTATAGCATACGAATTCCACAATAAGAGATGTAATTTATTGGGTATCGGAGTCGTGGGACAATGTTACATAAAAATTTTTAGTAAAGTCGTGGAACAAGATATAGCCAATTTTGGCTAATTTATCCATGTTGAACAGAAAGAATCGTAAAAAAACGAAATTCATCCGTTTATTAAATGTACCCCTGACTTTGAAGTCGCAACTGAACACAGCGTAACTGAGTAATTGTCTTATGAGAATGAAGCCAGTCTATTATATATAGTTGAAGAAAACATCTCTTTAATTCGGAGAGATGGTTCATAAGCTGACTCTGATCTAGAAGAAACAGATGCGCCTCAGTATGTTCTCGTTTCCAATTCTGAATATGTAAAGCCGCTGAGATATATACACTGCTCAAAACAATTAAAGGATATTGCAGTTTTAGGTGGATTTTGTATCTGGTAAACTGTTTAGCTCATTGATACATGGTCGACAGACATAGTAGGTTATATGAGAATAAATTACACATGTTTGGCAGAAAAAAAATGCATTTTATTGCGCATTTGTGTACTAAAGGAAAAAAACACAATTTGTGCATATGAGAAAAAAAGAATAAGAAAAGGTGTTTTCTTTAAAGAAAATCATTTTCAGTAGGGGGTATGGTTTCCACGGCCGGCCAGCAACGTTGACCACCTTTGAGGCATGGACTTAATGAGGCTATTAATGACGAGTTGGGGTATTCTGCCCCACTCTTCCAGAAGAGCTCTTTCCAGTTCTTGGAGAGTTTGTGAGGGTTGTTGGCGGCCAGAAACTCGTCTTCCTAGAGCGTCCCAAACGTGCTCGATTGGATTCATGTCTGGAGAACACGCTGGCCATTCCATTCGAACGATTCCTTCCCCGAAAAGGAAATCCTCCACCAGGTTTGCACGATGTGGCCTGCAGTTATCGTCCATTAAAATGAAGTTATCTCCGATTGTTGCAGCGTAAGGGACTACAATAGGTCTGAGGATCTCATTCCTATATCGGCGACTAGTCAGAGCTCCATCTCGAATGATGTAGAGGTCAGTGCGCCCGTCAATGGAGATGCCACCATACACCAACACTCCTCCACCACCAAATCTGACACTTTCGTGCACGAACGCAGGATTATTCCTACTGCCACGGTCCCTCCAGATGAAAATACGCCTATTATCCGGATGCACAGAAAAACGGGACTCGTCAGAAAACAGAATATTGCTCCATTCATTTCTCCTCCAGTTGACATGCTCGGTTGTCCACTCCCTGCAGTCGCGACGATGCCTTGATGTTAATCTAACACATACCATCGGTCGGCGAGCATACAGACCTACAGCATGGAGCCGGTTTCGGACAGTCTGAGTTGAAATCGTGGTGCCTGTAGCCGAGCGAAGGTGTTGTTGGAGAAGAGTAGCGTTCATGGTTCGGTGTCTCCGAGCTGTTAACGCTAAATACCGATCTTCATTGTGCGTTGTTGCCCGTCTACGACCTTGCCCTGGTTTTCGGCCTGCACATCCACTCTCCAAAAAACGGTTCCAGATCCTGGAAATGACACTTTGTGACACTCCAATGGCTTGCGCTACTTCGGCTTGAGTTTGGCCCCCTTCTAACCTACCAACAATTCTCAAAGCTTCTGAATCTGTCAAATGACTTCGCTGAGACATCGTACTCATCGAAACAAAGCAATCACTGAATGCCGATCATCCTTGTCTTCATTCTCTTTTATCCAGTTGAAAGTCAAATTTCATTCGCTGCCGCTGAAGCGACGTTTTTGACGTCGAACTCAAAATTTGCATACTCCACAGTTTGAAAACCAGAAAAATTTGCATTTGTGATTCTCTTCTTCTATTTTCGGCAAAAAAATTTCGTTTACATCTTTATTTTATATAAAACTTCAAATATCCTTTAATTGTTTTGAGCAGTGTAGATGAGAGTGAAAATTCGACACGACCGAACCTTATGTTTGTGAGATTTTGGTATAATATTTCTTTTTCGTCGAGAGTAACATCATCTGGTCAGACAAATCTGACAAATTTCTTCACCATAAAGGATATTAATTGTAAATGTCCATGTGATGTGTTAATGTGATGAGTTTTTATCAAATGTAAATGTGATAACTGAATTATTGAATTAGTTTCTTCTATGTGTACAAAATTATGGATGCTGAAAAAGTACATTTATTGTTTTTAGCACAATATTTCAATATTTTCCATTTATATGATCAAGTATAATTTTCGAAAAAGAATCGGTTCGGATTTATCAAATATTCCGATCAGTATTCTATAGTGGTAACACTACTATAACCGATAAGAAATTTCGAACAAAGGATTTCAATTTAAAGTACTCTTTATACACACTAAAACCATGTTTTATTAGTTAGAGATTGTTATCCCTAGAAAGAGGTCAATATTGTAGATACAGAGGTAGAACATGTCGTAAACGAAAAATATATATGTTGTCCTTTGAGAAATAATTTTGAAATTCATTGGGCATTGCTTCGAATAACTCAATTATGTGAATAACGTTTGGATAATGACCATTAAGAGTTTTTCTAGTGAAAATAAAGCTAGCTTTTTTCGGAATATTGACATCTGGCATTTATGTGTGATTGCAGGATGAAGATATTTTTGTGGAAAGTTAGTATTTTATCTTGCAATTATACCTTTGTACTAAGATTGTACATTTTTCAAACATCTACAAAATGTATTAAGCTTTGGATTTTTTATGCCTCTTCTAACGTCAAAGATCACTTATCACGACTTCAAATTGTCCCTATTTTTGGAGCGCCGCTACACATCGGCTATCAAAAAACATTTTTTATATATAAAGACTGAAACACAATTTACTACATGTATAATAAATTACCATAACTTGATTTTCATAAACATTTTATACTTAAAAAAAAAAAATCCAAAAAAGCCTTAAATTTCAGGACGTATAAATGGTGTTACAAATAGCATAAATTCGTTACAAAATAGAAGAAAAACTGTTGACGCCAACAAAACTTGATGGACTATTGAAGTTCAAAGGATAAACATGTCTTGAACTATATGGGCAAAAGTCATCTGACACTTTCGTTTTTAGACATTTTGTCGTATATCTAAAGTATTATTTGAGGCATCTTTCTGTAACTCAAGGAATAAAAAACACGTGGTTAGGTTCATGTTTTTCTGGAATACGTTTTATCATGCGGACAATTAGGGAACTAACAAAAATACAGGTTTATATTATGCATATTTTCGATCCTTCTTAAAAATATTTTTTTTTTATTTTTAAAAAATCTGCGTCTGCAGCACATGGCAATATGGATATTGTCCAACGTTTATGTACAGCGCTTATATTGATGGATATATAATGCTTTATTTAAAAAAAAAAATCTAGAAATATGTACCCATGTTTTTTGTTGCAGGATTTTCAATAAAATTTGACGGTTCTTTCAGAAACCTTAACAAAGTATAGTAGAATCAACACATATGATTTAGAATATCACTATGTAACACAGTAACACATATATAGTAAAGCGAGGAGAATCTGCGCCTATTTCAAAAGAATAATAATAAAAAATCTAAATATTAATATTTTGCTAAACTATGCATGAATAATTTTGACTTCATTTGTTTTTTATGCATTTCCATTGTTATTTTGTTGTTATACTGTAATTTAATAGAACAGCAGTAATAAAACCAAGAAAACTATTTTGCGCAATCTCTCCTTACAGGGTATGAGAGAACGCGCACATGGGTAGGAGAGATTGCGCACATAGGTAGAAGAGATTGTTATTAATAATAACTACAATTAAATTGTTAACAATAACAATCACACTTAATCGACATTGTTGAAAGGTTTTTGTGAGTAAATATTATTGTATTAGGAGTGAATATTTCAACCAAATGTTTAAATAATAAATAAAAGAAAGAATTATTTTAACAGCAGTTAAAAATTTTAATTTAAGAAGATTAAAATATCAGAAAAAGCAAGCCCTACTAAGATTACAAAATAACATTAATCTAGTTGAACATGTTTAACTTGAAAATTACTTCATTTCCATTTCCACAGTTTCATTGCGAAGTTTGTTTGCGGACCGAAGTTGTCGTCGTCCAGAATCGATGCACTTATTGATGTAAATAGTGCATCTTTCGTGCAACCACTTGCAACAAGCAATACATTGAATCCAGTCAGTTGTCAAAGTTGTCTCCTGGTACGGTTACAGACATTCAGTGCACTCATCCTCATTGACCTTCGGTTCTTTTCCTTGAGATTTTTTATCCCACTTTTTGTGGAAGCACCTTATCTTCAGCAGTTTTTTTGTAGCGGCATCCTTCTTAAGTCTTTTTTCAAGTATATTTTGTTGATCAGTAACATTAGTTGCACTATGTTTCCTTTTGTTTTCGATGGCATTACACTACTTCGAATGGGTTAAAGCTTTTCCAAAACATTGTATTAGAAAATTTATTTTAGTTAACAAAATTAATTTATTAACAAATTAATTGCTCATAAATTAAAATATATATATATAAATATTTAATTAAATTATTAACAAATATATTATTCATTTTTTAACAAAAATAATTACATAAAATTTATTTAATAACAACTGTATTATTAATTTATTAATAAAATTTTTATCTGCAAAAGTATTTTTTTGCAAATTAATTTGTTGCCAATTTAATTTTGATAATCATGTGTTTTTCCGAAATTATTTCAAAAGTGATTCATTCATATGTTTTACACGTAATTTGCAATTCATGCAAATATATCAATAAGCTTAAACTAGCACTTAAACTTATGGGGAAATGCGCCATCTCTCCTAAGTAGCAGATGCGCAAAATCTCCTATTTTGATAGGAGAGATTGCACGGCCTGTTATTTAAATATGACCACTTCTAAAATGAATTATTGTTGTTCGCATACTTAGTTCAGGTTAGTAGTTTATAAGAAATCGTTTAAGTTCAAAATATTTTGCATTATTGACGCTCTATAAAAATTCTGACGAACAGTTATGAACATTCAAGCACTTACTTTGGGAAAAAAAAGAGCACTGCAAGAGACGTTTGGAACAATCAATATGCACATTCATGTAGGCACTGCACTAATGCTGCAGTACAACTACCTGGAGTCGCTGGGCGCGCACTTTACTCCTTCCCGTCGAATCTCTTTGTGCGCAATCTCTCCTACCGCGCGAACTCTCCTCGCTTTACTATAATGGATATGAACACTATTGTGAAACATTTTGTAACTACGCAGGCTCTGGCGATAACAAATATTGTTTTGCCTAATGTAGCCGTTAATTACATAAAACAACTGATATAAAAAAGCCAGTATAATATCGGAAAAACTCAGAAAAGTATTAGCTTAAAAAAGCTGCATGATACAATTTTCATATGTTGTTAATTTTATTTTTCTTTTAAATTTAATTGTTTATAAATATTTTAGTTCTTCTTTGAGAGCTACCAGAATGAGGACAGTTGAACAACAATAATATATATCAAATTCGAAACATCCTTAGCGTAATTACGCGTTTATTAAAAAATACAACAATTCGAATTTGTATTCTCGGACCATTTGAAATAAAGAATCCAATGAAATTGCGGAATATATGACTTTGTTGAAAGATCTTCGAAATTTGTATGAGAATAAATATATATACGGTCCCTCCAAACATTTTACTAGAACAGAATTGCTTAAAATATTTAAAAAGGATCTTTAATGCAAATAGTTTTAACATTTGATATTTCCGAAGTAGCACATAAAATTTCTCTAACATTGGTGATTGTTGACTTATTTTTGTCGGGCTTTAGTCCACACAGCGGAACGTTCAGCTTGTCGTACCTTTGATCAATGACCCAATTACCAAAAAATCCCCAGCAGCATTCCATATATTAGCTGCTGAGAATCCTTCTCGGTTACGCAATAATTCGGAATGGTCTCTTTATTTGTCATCTCTAACCGTTTCCAGCCCGTACTTTTTTATAAATGTACTACTTGTCAATGTTTCCACAAACTGACAACGGTCAATAATCTATGATTTTCGGGTAAGAAATAAAGTAATAATATTTCATTGTATTTTGATTTAAGACCTGTACCAACAAAACACCTAAACATCTTTATTTTAAAATATTTTCAATAACATTTCCGAATAGTAAAATTAATAGATTGTATTTACAACAACCACAACACATAACAGTTTCTGAAAAGTTAAACTCATTAAATGCTCTATAAAGCCATTGTAAGTTCACCTTTAAGAGGGCACGCCTAAAGAATCTTATAGTTAGATTCAAAAGGCTTTTTAATGAATTAAATATAATTACATTTCTGACAGGATGATGAATTTGGTCATCAAAACGTGCTTACGTTTTCAATCTCAAATATTCGAAATATTAGGAAATAGTAGGAGAACTGTTGAACATTTTTGAGTAGGTATTTGAGGCACCTGAAAATTTGTGCAGCACTTCTTTTGTAATGCCTGAATACAAAATCGAATGTCTGGCTGAAGGATCGTGGCCCAAAATCTGTGCCAGACACATGTCAAGTGCCATTTTTTGACACTACCCCAAAAAAGTATTTGAGGCACGCTGAGATTGAAACAGAATAATATTTATACTTAGAAAAAAATATTTTGAAAATGGCAGACACTTTAGTCGGCCCCAAAACTGTGCCAGACACGTGTCAAGTGCCATTTTTGACTACCCCAAAAAGGTATTTGAGGCACGCTGAGATTGAGGCACAATAATAGGTATGCTTAGAAAAAAATATTGTGAAAATGATAGACACTTTAGTCGGCACAAAAACTGTGCCAGACACGTGTCAAGTGCCATTTTTTGTCTGGCACAGGTTTTGGGCCACGATCCTTCAGCCAGACATTCGATTTTGTATTCAGGCATTACAAAAGAAGTGTTGCACAAATTTTCAGGGTGCCTCAAATACCTACTAAAAAATGTTTAACAGCTCTTGGACTAAAAACAATATCAGAAAATGTTTTCTTGAAAATTATATTACCTTTATTTATCAAGCTGTGAGATTTGGAATACTTTAGGAATCGGAAAAATAGTTGCCCTTATCGAACCGGAAAATTTTTCCGATCCAGCTCGGAATAAAATCCGTAAAAATAAGGAAATAGTCAGTAAAACGATATTTTAAGGATTTTATTCCGATTTTACGGATTTTATTCCTAGCTGGGTTGGAAATTATTCCGGTACGATAAGGGCAACTATTTTTTCCGATTCCTACCGGAACACTGGCAGTATTTTTTTTTTACAGTGTAATGTAAGAAACATAGATATTTAATATGTATAACTGTATTGTATTTTTATCAAGTGGCAACACATTATGAATAAGAATAATTAAAATATAACTAAGCAAATAAATGTAATCTACGAAATTTATGAAAAACTATTAAGTAGAAGTTTATTATTTACGTTTTAAGTATTTTAGTTTAAATAGGTTTTTTTTAAGTAATTCCAGTGTAACATGCACTAAATAAAAGTGTATACTTTTCAATATAAATATATTTAATATACAAGCTACTTTGATTAAAATATTGCTATGTCTAGGCTTTAGAGATAAAGTTTCATTTCCTTAATTAAAATCAATACAGTTAAATCAAAATTTTAAATTAAATTTACTTATGCACCCGCCAAAAAAATATTTTACCTAAGTGAAGAATTAAACCATTAAATTTTTTATTCACCTTTTTTTTTTTTTTTTTTTTTTTAGTTTACAATGAATTATGTATATAAATATGATTAATAAATTTCAATTACCAAAGTAATAATATGAAGTACAGAAAGAATATTAATATATATTCTTTATAAGAACTTGATTTACGATTTTCGTAACGTATGTTTGTAGATTAAATTAAGGTCTCACATTGAGGAAATATTAATATTTGGATATCTATTATTAAATGAAAATGGAGTACGGTGTTATGTAAAATGTCAATCGTGAAATTTAAGTAAAATATTAGTCCATGCGACACTGCAAATAAAGACAAATTGTTAATATTATTATATATATATAATGTAACCGAAAACGAAAACATACAATAACCTCAATATTATTTTATAGAAATTAAGGAGTATTTATAAAAAGGAAATTTGTTTCACTACCACCAATTTCTTGAAATTTTTCCGAGTAATTTTGTTTAGTGTCTTGATCACGTTTCACCAAAAGGAATTTAACATAATACCAATTCTCACTTAAATATTTTCATATCCAACACCATTTACATTTAGATAACAAAAAAATATATTTTTTGCTCCTTTTGCATTTATAAACTCCATTACGCAGGAGAAAATGCTTAATTGAGATCAGAATACATCCTTAATACCAGTATTTCGACAAGAGTAAAATAACACAATCCTGCGATGGTTGTGTTTTTCAACTTTTGATAATTGATTTTTATGTATTTTTTAGAGATTAATCTGAAAATGACCTTATTTATAATCATTACGACAGGATATTTCGTAAATTGTAACTTTCAAAGTTAAAAAGTAAAAAAAAAAAAAAAAAAAAAAAAAAAAAAAAAAAAAAAAAAAGAGCAAAAATCAGATAATATAAATAATGGGTTTAAATATGGTTGTGTTTTTTAACTTCTGATAATTGATTTTCATATATTTTTGTTTTGCAATAAATCCGAAAATGACCTTCATTTTTAACCATTACGTCAGGATTTTTCGACATTCGCAAATTTCAATGACAAAAATTAAAAATAAATATCTAAAAACAATAAAATAGATGTGAGGAGTGTTCAACCACCTTTGACATAAATGGCCTTTACAAGATTGTAGAGGTGATTCCATTAAATGGCTAACGATGATGGTGGTTATTGCTGGATGTTGCACCAAGATCATATATATATACATTATGATGGCCAATTATCTACAGTTGGGATATGTGCCAATAGGGCAGATGCCCTCTTCGCGGGTATTTCTAAGGGAGCCTAACCCGTATTTACGCAAGGAAATCCAAGGATCGAAGAAATCCACGGAAAACTCAGAACGATTAGGCCGACGGGCGCGATTTTATTCGAACTCAGCATTCCCGTCAACCAGCGTTGATATTAGAACCTCTCTTCTGCTGGTGGGGCTTACACAAAGATTAATCCCAAAGAGAAAATAAATGGTAAAGGGCGTTGCAGAGCATCATTGGTCGAAAAAACGTCCACACAATGAAATAAAATTATAAGTATTTTAAATGAATATAATTTCAATGTTTAGCTCTAAAAGTGCATAGCATAAGCCAAAACATAAATAAATTATTACAAAAAAATTATGCATTTTTATTGCACATATAATATATATAATATATATATATATATATATATATATATATATATATCTTTTTTCGAGGTTTAAAATTTAAAAATTTGCGATATTCGACAGTAAAAGATGAAAGTCAATTTCTGATTCTGTGCTTTAAAATACATAAGAATAATTTATTTAAAAAAAAAAAAAATCACATCTATTATATAGCTTAGATTTTCGCATTTTTTTTTAACTTTTACACTTTGAGATTTATGATTTTCAAAACATATTGCCGTGATGGTTAGTAATGAAATTCATTTTCCGATTTAGTGCAACAAAATAGAGGACAAACAATTATCAAAAACTAAATAACATTATACAATCCATTTTGCAGACTGGTGTAATTAATGGATTATAAATCTACACAGAACATTTCCGAAAATCTCTGAAAACTTAAAAATAATAAATAATAAATAATGCAAATTAATGCTTCCAAATACTTTATAAAAATAATCTTTTTCAATGACTAGTAGTGGTGTGTTTTACTTAGCTCGATGGAATCGACGAGTTGTTTGCGAGCTCAAGCTACCCATTTAGCTTTATGTGCTATTTATTTCCAAGTATCTTAGAAATTTATTTTCCTTACGAGACTTTTAAATTGTTGCATTCAATTCCTTTTCCATTCAAAAGGCAAAAATGTCAAAAAGATTCTCAAAACTTGCTATTTAATTTCCAATTTTCTTATGTAAGAGTTTTTTTTTTTTTTTTTAACCATTTGGAAAAATGGTTATTGTTCTCGTCAGGGTAGGGAATCAAAAGCATATCTGAACGTTTTCATTGGTTTAATCCGCAATTTATTCGTTATCTGATTGGTATATACAGTAATCTGTACTTCCCTTTGGTTTCAACAACGATGGACAACAGAGTGTTGCCACTATGACAAAAAAGTAATAAAAACTACAAAAAAAATCAGAAACAAATTGAGATACAGCTTTCAAACAAATTGCATTTAAAAGTACATTTTTTTCTCTATCCAACTGTATAAAAAGTAATATTGTCGGATGTTTAGAAGTTTAAGAATGAAATATTATTTTAAATTGGTCGTGAGATTTTTTGGAAATCTGATGATAGAAAAGCCTTTTCCCGAACAGCCAATGAAATGCTTGGCTATTACGTAAGCTTCATAGGAAATCTGACGAGTCGCAGGAGATTTTTCTTGCTTGCAATTTTTACGCGTAATAACACTATTAAGCTTTAATTCATGGCGTACGTAATGTATGACCAGCTCCGTAGAAGCTTAAAAATTTACAGTACCGAAAATTATAAAACTGAAATTTCTTTTAAAATTTGTTCATGATGGGTCCAGGAATGTTATCGTTTAATCCATGGTGTACGTAATGTAGGATCAACTCCGTGCGATTTTTTATGTCTTAAATTTTAGTCTTTGAAAAAATCATTTTCCAAATGGTCGTTGTAATTTATAAATTGCTTTTTTTTTATCTTTATTTTTTTTTTCAATACAGTTTAACCATTCCGCTGAAAGTGTGATTATTTTCATTAAAACTTAACATTTGGTGTTTCATAAAAATAGTAACAGCATTATTCATTTTAAACAGCGGAGAAAAAAATGATAGTTGTAATTTAAAAACCCTTAATATTACGTGATCCCAAGTAGCATTTTGTCATGTAACAGAATTGAAATAAAATAGTATTGCTATATTTTTAAGTACACACAAAACGTATTCTCCATAAAATGGCCATTTACGTGATGTACAGTAATTACTGCTATATTCAAAACATAAAAAAATAGAGGATAATATCTTTATCCGTGTATAAAGTATGCTTTTTCTACATTTCATAAAATAATCTAACATAATATATTTTTAAAATGCAGTTTATGACTGAATAAAATGATGCACTTTCTAAACAAAACAAATGGCCTATTAGCAAAAAAAAAAAAACTTACGTCAACAAATACGTGTTTATCGTAAAGAAAAATGCATCTTTAAAAATTTTTTAAAATGTTTTTAAAATGCTAATTTATTTTATCTTTATTATTTTTCAACGAAAATTTTCCTCCCTAAATTACGGTCGTCCCAACCCGTCCAAATCTCTGAAACACTGTTATTTTAAACGTGCCCGATTATAGAAGATTGAATAATATGATCATGACTAGCAGCAATCTTACGTAAGTAGCCACATAATTTCTGGAGGTGTTGATCGTTTTGTTCTCAAGTAAGCATCCGCTACTGTAGTGACAGCTGATATCTATTTTCGCGTTTGATTAAGTTAGGACAGTTACAAATTTGAAAATGAACTTGTAAAAAATGTTGATCCCTGACATTTATAATGAAGTTATAAAATATAATCGTTATATTATGACTTTTTAAGTGTGCTGTTTTAAATGTGAGGTAATAGTCTAATTTAAAACCCTCTAAGTGTTTGGGGCGTAATATTCCTTTCACTAAGCTCCAGGTTTCACAGCAATATAAGCAATATTTAAGATAATATAATTCTATAGATTTAATGAATTTTAAATACATTGAAGACTGATTAATGCTCTAAAGGATTACATCCATATTTTTAATTGAGTTTTTTTTTTTTTTTTTTATAATGTTAAAAGAATCATATTTTCTTAGCATTTAAAACAAAATGCAAAGAAAACAACATTATAATTTTAACCTTCTGCAAGACGCTCGGAGAGTTAATAGTATTCGCGAGTAATAATAAAATTATTTTAAAGTTTTCTTTCTTTTTTTTCATATTTAATTGCAAATGTATTTTTTAGTTGAGGAATGTTTGTTAATAATATTTCTGGATATTTTAAAACTGATGCATCAGTAAAAAATCAGCTTTTCCAACGTATGAATTGAATGTAGATGCACATAATAAATTTTTAAATAAAAAATTGGATTTAAATTGATAAAACTACACTGTAATAAATTTGCTGTAAAGCCAATTACGGCAGGAACGCGAATCATTAATATTTTTAGAATCGATGGCTATCATGTGGTAATTTCATATACTTTCTCCTATATCAAAAGCGATATAATTCTAATTTTCTAACGCATTTAATAAATCCCTGAAATATTTAATGAAATCATTTAAATTTAAAAATTAATACACAATTAATGCAAAAACAAGTTACTTTTTAACTTGATCTAATAAATCTCTGTAACTGCATTACTAGTAACTGTATTAAAATGAACCTGGGTTTACAAAGAAAATTGAGCATATAGATGAATTTTTCCAGGAAACAATTTTAAAAGATTAGAACTTTATTAAGAATAAAGGTAAAAAGTCTCTTTCCATTACTCATGAGATTCCGTTACTATTTTCTGATATAAGATTGACTTTCGCAATTTATCTTTATAAAGTTTATGAATATGATATGTTAAAGTTTGACAGTTCTACACTCAAGAATTTACAGAATTGATCTTAAATCTTACATGATATCTCTTAACTCGTGTTAATGTTACATAAAAATAGCACGCATGATAACACTACTTAGTTATTTTTATAACATTAATTTTCTTAATCTAATCCCATTTTGTGTTGTTCATAATTAATATTTTATTTTAATATTTTAAAAATATTCTTATATAATTCGTATAGTTATATATTTTAAGTAAACTGCGCAGAATTTCTTTAAAAACTCTTATATATATATATATATATGCTAAATATTGTAAATTTTTATTTACAATTATCGATACTTTCATTCCTTCATATTTGCATTTAATTAATTATAACACAATTAATCTTACCGATAAAAAAATCATATGAGTTTCAATTTTCGAACCAAGTGAGAAAGTTTCAAGACCAGCATTTGAACCTTGGAATTTTTGCTTAAACTGGCAATGCTCTTTCAACTCAGATATCCTCGAGAAATCTGCGAGTAATATTCAATTAGATAAACTCATGATAATCACATCTGTTATGATGTCTTTAACACATCAACAGAATAAATCGCAGTAATGGAACTCCAAGGACTCAGGATACCTATTGTTATGGAATTAATTTAACACCGTTATTCTAACTGGTATATAAATCATATGTGTTGTAACTTTTCAGCTGAATCAAAAAGTGTCCATGCTAGGACACGAACCATATATTCTGAATAACTGAGTTGACACATCATTGGCAGCTTAAGCCAAAGTTCGCCGGTGCAAGTCGTGTCTTGGACAATTTTTCACTTATTGGAAATTTACTATAATATAATAATATAATAAAATTATGTAATTTATATTCAATTTCGTTCCTATTTGTGCGTACAAATCCTTAATAATGTACTCTTTATAAAATGAATCTTATTTTTTTTGTTTTTTATTTAACACATGTAATATAACGAAAGCTTAATTTGACAAAAGTATTAAGCAAGTTTTTGTGATAAATACAAATGGAAAATTAAACTATTAATTGCATTACGAAGTATGATCGAACTAACGATTTATTTTTTTAACTTTCAGAGCTCGGATGATTGCAATTGCCTGCGTATAAAATAAAATGTATTTTATACTTGGGCAGGGATAAAATATAGTGTTTTAGCTAACACATTCACGATAAATTATTCATTTAGGTATTTAAGAGCAACTCTAAATTAGATATACCTACAATACGGTTTACCAGCAACTGGTTCTATAAAGAAACATTTACTAACACAAAACAATGACTTACGAGCAAACAGTAGCAATGTAAAAATATTTGCACGCTAATATTACACCAATAACAGCATTCGTTTCAAATTTCGAGTTTGCATTTCAATATCTTAAAATTATATTTTCTATAGAATGTCTGAGTTCAACGTCTTACGACATTTCACCTTACTGCTAAAATTTGTATATTTTATTTATTTATTTATTTATTTGTTTTATTATATTATTAACCATTTGGAAAAATGGTTATTGTCCTCGGTCAGGGTAGGAAATCAAAAACATAGCTGAAGCGTTTTATTAGTTAAATCCCGCATTTTATTCGTTTCCTGATTGGTCTATACAGTAATCTATATTTTTCCTTTACTTTCAACAAAGATGGATACTTCTGTTTCCACTAAGACAAAAAAGTAATAAAAACTACAAAAGAAAATTAATACTCAGAAACAAATTGAGAAACAGCTTTCAAACAAATTGCAATTAAAAATGCATTTTTTCTCTATACTACGATATAAAAAGTAATATTGTGGGATGTTTAGAAGTTTAAAAATGAAATTCCATTTCAAATCGATCCAGAAATATTAATGTTTAATCCATGGCGTACATAATGTATGACCAGTTCCGTAGAAGTTTAAAAATTTACAGTACCGAAAATTGTAAAACTGAAATTTCTTTTAAATTTTTTTCATGATGAGTCCAGGAAAGTTAATGTTCAATCCATGGCGTACGTAATGTAGGATCAACTCCGTGCGATTTTTTATCTCTTAAATTTTAGTCTTTGAAAAAATCCTTTTCCAAAGGGTCGTTGTAATTTGTTAAATTGCTTTTATTGATATTTATTTATTTTTGAGGACATTTTCAATTTTGAATCCGGCGTAAAACAAAAAAAAAAATGTCCTCGAAAGAGAAATTCGAAGATTACGGAATAATTCGTCGAACATTAACTTGCGATTATGATTGTGTAAGCTTTTATAAGATTGCACAAGCTACGCTGTAATGGACTGAGCATGAATGACATGACATTACAAAAAGACAAAATGTCACAGTTTCATTTACTATAAATAAAAAAGTCACACATAAACGATTCCATAGTAATAAATGTTTTAAATATCATTGAACTCTAGCAACTATAAAGTTTAAAATTTATTATTTAATAAATAATATGAAGGCTTTTTTTTAAATGCGACTTTATTTCAGCACTTGTAGTATTTTTGAATGCACAGAAGAAAAAAAAAATAGTGGCCTATAATATGATATACAGATAAAAGCTTTATTACATCTTTCAGGTAAAGATACATAAGAAGATCCATTGAAGTTTGAACGAATATTGTGATTATAAACTATAATAGAAACTATAAGATCATTACGACATCATCTAAATCAAAGTAACTTACACTGTTAAAAATTTGCAGCATTCTGGCAGGTCTTTTGACCGTTCTTTACCGAAAATGGTTACAC
Organism: Maratus speciosus; assembly: GCA_963932465.1. Taxonomy (NCBI): domain Eukaryota; kingdom Metazoa; phylum Arthropoda; class Arachnida; order Araneae; family Salticidae; genus Maratus; species Maratus speciosus. The sequence continues at coordinate 533,844,143 of OZ010786.1, read as the reverse complement.
AACCGTAATTTTAATACTATTCTGACCATATTATTGGCCATTTTATGGTCAGAATATAGTTAAATTATGGTTATGAAACCGTTTTTTCAAAAAACGGTCGAATGACCTGCCAGAATGCTGCAAAATTTTTAAAAGTGTTTGTAAAAAATAAAAAAAATAAAAAAAAATTGGTGTACTAAAACTATAGAACTTGCATTAAAACTCAGGCCAGCTGTGCCGCATAAATCGGCGCCCCAATTGCTCTGGACACCAATTTTTTTTACTTCAATCGACTTATCTAATGCCAGACATATTCACGATTAAAGATGACGAAATAAACTATAGGGGATTAGTGATGCCCAGAGAATTAGAAGCCCTGATTTTCGCGGGTCGCCTGGCAACAATAATTATGACTAAGAAATAAAAATTGGAAGTTAGTTGTTAATGATTTACATAGAATGAAATATAGTTAAAACTTATTGATTAATATCATCTCTTTTCTGTTTGGTAGTTTTCCCCATCTAGTACTTTTGATTAAAAAAAAGTACTTGTATTCTACAAAAATAATAAAAATAAAAGTATATAAAAACTTTACATTTTCCATTTACTTCATGATGTTGATGAATTGCAATGAATCTGTTTTTAACACATTCCAACAAAGTTGAAAGTGTTTATGACTTCGGTTTGTCTGTCCGTGTTTCTGCGCTGTAGCTTTCGTAAATATACTCGGATTTCTCAGATTTTTTTAAAAATCATATTGACGTTTACCATGGCACGTTCCCTATTTCAAATGAAGTTTGTAGCATGTTTAGCACATTTACAGGGACAGTCAAAAGTATTCCATTACATTACGGCCAATGGGAAAAATTCGTTTCAAAAGATTTTTAATTATATTACGCGCTTTCAAACATAATGCAATTGATATTTCATTATGAAGTGCACTAAAATATGCATTATGTAGAATGTGCGGTGCAAAAAATAGTTATTATTCATTTACAAACAACCACACAAAAGTATTCCGTTTCATAATGATTTAGAGGTGGAGGGAATTGTTTACAGCGTATTTTAATTATGTTAAACTATTTCATATATAATGAAATTGATATACGTCGCTGAGGTTTATTACAAGTTACTTCCCATAATAAAAAAATCAAAGTAATTACAGGGACATACAAAAGATTTCAGATACTATATTGTATCCGAAGTACTATACATAAGCGATGATTACTGGAAATGCTTTTTTAATTATGATATGAGATTTTATGTTTCAATATATTTATGCATGGTGTGTATAAATGCTATAATTCACATACGGGACTACACAAAAGAATTCGTAAGAGTTACTGGGCATGAGCGCAACTTGCTTAAAGGTGGTTTTTAAATGATTTATGCATTTTTACTTTGAACTATGCACTTACTTTACTAAGAAATGTTTGTAGAATATTTATAAAATGCTATACATTGTCACGCAAAGATTTCCATGCATGCACTGTTAAAAATTTGCAGCATTCTGGCAGGTCATTTGACCGTTTTTTCCGAAAACGTTTACACAACCATAATTTAACACTATTCTGACCATATTATTGGCCATTTTATGGTCAGAATATAGTTAAATTATGGTTATGAAACCGTTTTTTCAGAAAACGGTCGAATGACCTGCCAGAATGCTGCAAAAATTTTAACAGTGTGGTCGTCTATAAATGATAAATTCTGGAAATGTGATTTCAATAGTTTTAAGAGTGTTTTAGTTTGAATTAAATTTTAGCAAGATAGTGGCGTGTAATAAAGATTCTAGGTAAAATACAGGGTTCTACAAAAGTATTAAAGTATGTTTCCATCTATTAGTATAAACTACTGAAAGAGAAATTTCAACCTGTTATGCATTTTCTTACTAAACTAAATTTTCCCATTACATAGTATAGAGGGTGTCCACGTATAAACTAATCGACCTTTATTTTTGCAACCGTTAGTCTTAGATGCATACTTCCTATTACAAAAATGGTTTAAATAAGGTAAATAATTATTTTTAAAGCAATTTGGTCAAGAAAAACATTTCTTAAAAAATACGAAATTTAAATTTTTATACGGTCCATCGGTCCTATAAGTTATATTTATAAAATTTTCCAGTTACACTGAAAAGTAAGCCCCCCCCCCAAAAAAAAAAAAAAATCCCGTTATTCTACGATTAAAATTGACCGAGTAATAGCTGTTTAAAGTTGGATGATATGTTTTGCTGCAAATTAGGTGTCATTCACAAATTTAGTAGAAATATAATTTCGTCAGATGTATAATAAAAAAATGGTTCAGAGTAAAATTATTGCAATATAAATTTTAAATTTTTAATCATTCTGACATATTAATGCAAAATATACAATTTGAAATAAACATAATATTAATAAATTTGAAATAATAATAATAATAATAATGATCAGATTTTTTGTTAAATAAAATGACGAAAATTAACAGCCTTAATTCTTTACAAAATGATATATATTTTAAAATTTTATTAGATTACATTAGCCTGAAAAGTTGGATTATGTCATGTTTTTTAGCTTTTGATAATTGATTCTTATGTATTTTTTAGCGCTGAATCCGAAAATGACCTTCATTTTAAACCATCACGTCAGAATTTATTTCAAAACGCAAATTTCAAAGTTAAAATACTCAAACTTAAAATTCACCCCCTCCCCTCGAAACCTCATAGGATTCCTGAGCTGTTTAGCTGTAAGAAACCCAGTATAAGACAAAAAAATTAATAAATTATTGAATTAAATAAAATTAAACTGAATAAAAAAGTCTTACATCTATTTTATAGTATCAGCTTTTTCGCTATTTTTTAACCTTGTAATTTACGATTTGCGAAAAATCCTGACATGATGGTTAAAGGTGAAGGAATTTTTTTTTTTTTTTTATTCAGCGTTAAATATATATATAAAACGTAAATATAAAAGTTAAAAAACACAATCATCGCAGGTTTAAGTATTTAATCTAAAACTATTTCTTAAACTAGTTAACGGTAATCTATCCGAATTGTTTTGTGTTATCCTTTAATATAAGTATGTATAAGATGGTAAGCGTCGAAAATCATTATAATATTACTTTGACATCGGATTTAAGTCTGAATGTAAAATTTAACTTCGATCGGACATTTGAAAGTCAGTTATAGTTCGAGTACAAATTTTAAACTGGAAAGACGATCGTTGCAAGTTAAACAAAACCTTATAAAAATAATAGAATTTTTGTTAAAAGAACACACACTGTATATATCAACCAACAGATCAAATACAGTTCTGTTCAAAAGAATTGGAATACATATTTGACTATTTGCGGTAACTGCTGAAAACAGATTTTCAATTGTTTTATACGTTTACTAAAATGTTTACTTAGCTATCTTATTTATCTTATTTCCCTAAATAACGAAGCTTTGTTAAAGCAATCAGGAAGTGCTGGAAAGTGTTTCATAACATATGCTTAACGCATGATTTTTGTTTCTTGTTAATATTCATTTCTACTTTATATAAAAAAATATTCCATCTATTTATATAAAATCCCAGTCTCTGTGTGTCCGTTCCGGTAGAACCGCCTCATTGTAATGACGTAATGAGTAATTGTTGAAAAATACTAATACAGAGTTACCACAGTGGCGCCAAAGGTTGACCAACTTGGCGAAATATTACAAAATTTGAAAATATCGCCAAGTTTGGCGGCAAAAATAAGTTGTCATATATGAAGCCAACATGGCGATAGCTGGCTATTTTGGCAAAATTCAAATTTAAAACCATTAATTTTTCATAATCGAGGTCACCGCAATATAATTTAAACTCTGTACTTTTAAGGGTTTTTTTTTTTTTTTTTTTTTTTTTTTTAGAATCTATGGATGATAATTTAAAAGTGTAATATGTACGTCTGTGTAAGACGCGTATAAGACGTAAATGTAAGTCTTTACATCTTCATCCCGATGCTACTAATAACATAACCGCCAATAGACGGCGTTGTACTATCCTAGTTCCTAACTGCCCGATTTTAATGTCCTTTATGTACTTTTCCAGTATAGGACCTTTGGCGAGATAGAGAAAATGAGTACTTTTCCGTTATACGGACATCATGCCAAGATGTAATCTAATGCGCCAATTATTTCAACCCTGATCCTGAAAAGGATTTTTATTGCAAACCATGCGGAACATTGTGATATGCTATCTATGAAACGAGAATCGCGTGAATTGTTATTTTTTAACCTTAAAAGCTATTTAATGAACTTTTCGAATTAAAAATATGCTTTTTTATGAAGTTTTATATTTTACTGCTGACACTGAGATGGATTTTACCATTTGGCAATTACCAGATTATGAGAAAATTGCGATAAAACGGTTTCAGGAATTTGGAATTCTGCATAATATAATGTTGTGTTCAAAAACCCATGAAATGAAAGTATGGATGAGTTCTGGAAATCCGAAATGGAGATGTAGCTTACGATCATGCCTAGAAAGCGTAGGAACACGACAGAAAACATGGTTTGAAGGATCGCGGTTTTCTTTTCTGAATGCTTTAATGTTTATATATTTATGGTGCCAAAATTTGACATCGATTGAGTTTTGTGGGCTGCAACTTGATATGAACTTCAACACAACAGTTGACTGGAATAGTTATTTGAGAGACGTTTGTGCAAATGCTTTATATTCACGACCAAACAAAAAAATCGGTGGACCTAATAAAATTATAGAAGTAGATGAAAGTCTTTTTACCAGAAAAAAAAGCAACGTCGGGTGTTTTCTTCCTCCTCAGTGAGTGTTAGGTGGTTTATGTCGTGAAACATGGGGATGTTTCCTTACTTCTATTCCCGATCGAACACGTGAAACTTTAATAGAAAACAAGGCTTAGATGCTGGGCACAGATGTCATGTACGCCCCTTATTGGCGCGACTTTTTACCGACGCCATTTTCGCGAAGACTTCTTTACTATATCATCTATATCCGGGTTACCATATCAAGCAAAATAAAGACACTTTGGCGCAAGTTAAGTATCCAGTGCGTATATGACATTGGCGCCAGAAAAAAAAAATCGCGCCAATATGATATGACATCTGTGCCTGATGCTGTATATTCCCGAGGCCACCATCTTCGATATTTTGAGATTTCTTGGCGATGTTTTACATTTTATTTCCGTCATTCCTAACAAACGCATAAATCGCTGCGTGGCGACATTTACTACTTGGCGGAAAAAGAGTTTTCACGCGAATAAAAGATCCAAGAATCGGCCAAGAATAGAATCGGCCAAGATCCAAGAATAGAAGAAGAAGCGGCCGCGGGAATATATGACATCTGTTCCGTTTAGTATGAGTTGTAATCTATTACTCTATTGTATAACAGTTATTTGTTCCCTTATTTTAAGTATATATTTGTGATTTAATAAAATAGTTCGTAAAAGTCTGTAACTTTCAAATGTTATATTTTTTAAATCTCACTTTATCTTCATGTTTTTTCTTTTATTTTTCAAATGTTTCAATTCATATGATTTTCATTTTGCATCAACTATTACGCTTGGCGGCAATAATGTCCGTATAACGGAAAAGTATAAGAAAATGAAATTTGACAACATATTTTCTAGCAACTTATTCACTGTTTCATATACTACACAAGTAATTTTTCAATATTTACACAATTTATTTAATATACAGAAGCAACTATATTAACTATTTTTGTATACAAACAGAAGTAAATTGTATATAAAACAACAACAATAATATAGATATAAGTAAAATATTTACAGATTTTATAAATAAACTTAAAAGTTTGTTTATTTGATTTTCATATCTGTTTATATGATTTGATCACAAATCTCACTTTCTGATGCCCGAATTACAACAAGCTTTTTAAAAAAACGCCAAGGCCCCTATAGTGGAAAAGTACCAAAATGCGCTATAGATTTTACAAACAAATTAAGAATAAAATAAGGCACAGATGTCATATACTTATTGCCCCATATTGGCGCGATTTTTTTCCTGGCGCCAATATCATATACGTACCGGGTACATAACTGGCGCCAAAGTGTTTTTATTTGGCTTGATATGGTTACCCGATATAGATGATATGGTAACGAGGCATTCGCCAAACTGGCGTCGGGAAAAAATCGAGCCATTATATGACATCTGTTCCTAAAATAAATGTAAAGTAAGACTAAAAAAGAGTTGTTTGACTAAAAAACTAAAAACAAAACATATGTATTTTTCAAATTTTTTATTTATTATTTTTTTTATTTTTTGAAAGACATGGTTTCATTAAAATCCCCAAAAATGTATAAATTATATATATTTATTTATTTATTTAAATACACTAAAAAAGGTAAATAATATTTGGGCTTGAAAAGAAATTGTTTTATTTTCCCATGCCCAAGGGAAAAAAATGAAAGCGTGGCGCCAAACTTAAGTTTGGCGCTTGAAAAAAAATTGAAAGACATAATTTCATTAATATTCACAAAAATGTATTTTTTCAATGCGTTACCTATGTATATATATATGTGTATATAATTATATACATATATATATATACACAGGTAACGCACATAATAATATCATAAAAAAAACTTAAACAAAAGTTAAATTGAATTGGCGCCCAATCTTTCATTTTGTTTCTTGGACATGGGAAAATAAAACAATTTCACTTCATTCCAAAAAATTTCCCACTTTTTACAGAATTGAAAAAAATACATTTTTGTGAATATTAATGAAATTATGTCTTTCAATTTTTTTTTTTTTTTTTTTTTTTTTTTTTACATTTATTTCTTATATCATGGCTCACGTCTGTTCAGCACATTTTTTCTATAAAAACAGCATATGTTCAGCATGTTTTTCTATTAGAAAAGTTTAATGTGTTGCGCTATCGTTAAACCATTTCAGAAACCGTGTTTAATTTTCCTAATGTAAACAAGCACAGAGCTGTTATGGTGAGTCATTCTATTTTAGAATCGTTCACATAAAAAATTTCGCTCATTGTTTTACTATTTCGCCTCTCTTTTAATACAATGTTAATGACGTCACCGCCGGTTGCAGCACGCGTGTTCACAATACCTACTCGGTTCAGATTCGACAGTAGTATTTCTTAGTTTATTTTTCTTGTATGAAATATTGAATATTTTAAAACATTTAGTTTTATTATTACCATAATGAAGTAATAAAAATATCCTAATCCTAATAATATTATAAAACCGAAAGTGTGAATATGCTTGGTTTAAATCAGAATCAAAACGAATAACTAATTGTTTTTGTATTCATTATCAATTATATTATTTGTTTTTCAATACTTAAATTTTCCTTTATGTTAATAAAATTTGCATAGTTTATTTGTTTGTAATACTTAAAGTAAAAGTTATAACAATAAAACCAACTTTCAATTGAATGTTGCTGAAGAATGTTCTTTTGAGTTTGTAATATTGTAGCAATTCAAAGAAAAAAAAAAATATGAAAACTGATTTGGCATCAAAGAAATAGCAAGCACACTAATGTTAAACTTTATAAAAATGCACCTGATGCGAAAATTCATGAGTGATTGTATTTCTGCACTTTTTATAACCACTATTTCTTTCTAATAGTAATATTCGTCTTATAAATTACGAGATTAAAAGATGCGACGATTACTATTGGAAATAGCGATATAAAAAATCCGAAAACACAATTACCCTGAAAACCAGTGTTATGTTGGTTATATTGTGCTAGTATCTGCTAACAGTGTTGACAATTTAGCAGAATTCTGAATTCAAAATTTCTATCAGTCTTTTTAAAAAAGCTTTTTTCACTTTATTTAATTGACGAATTCAGACTTTTCACTTTATTCATTCAACGAAAATTAAGTAAAGCGAAAATTAGTATTAAAAATTTCTTTTTCTATACGTAGTCCAGGGGAAATGTAAATTTTGCCTTGAAAAAGATCGGATAGAAGATTTTTTTCTGATTGTTTATAATGATGCCAACATGGTAAAACCAAGTTTTCTAACACCATTTCTAAAGGCTAAATTTTCTGTGGCCAAAAAGAACAACAAAATTTTGGGACTTTTTTTGATTTTTCTTTATATATCTCGAGATCCGTTGCCGTAGCATATTATTTATTAAATACAATATTAAAGAGGATACAATTCTCTACAACTTTCATTTTTACAACTTTATTATACACTCAATAGCAAGCATAGTCCGCCATTTCAAAAATAAGAAACATTTTTTTCAATTTTGTTAAAAACCGTGAAAAACATAGTTTTGCCTCAATTATTCAATTTGTTCCACGCGGATTTATTCGCATATATCGACTTCTAAAAATTGATAGCAGTAAATTATCAATTATTTGCACACTCACGTCTTTATTTTTATTTCAACAGACATTTTATATTCAATAAATTTATATAATTTTAAAAGTAGGGCAGAATATATATGTATGAGACAATTCTCATATTTAAGACAGTAATTTTAAGTGTATACAGTGCTAACTTCAAAGCATTGTTTAAAAGAATACTTCAATATTTAGTAACTTATTTGTACGGTAGTTTCAATTAAGAAAGAATTCTTGTTTAATTTTAATAATTTTACTAATTTTATAATTTCATAATTTTTATAATGTATACATATTTTTCCAGGCATCAATGGAATAGTTATGAAAATTTTAGAAAAAACATATTCTATTCTACACTACAATGGCATATTTTATTTACCAATTTTTGATAACATATGTTTTAATGTTTTACTGTTTTAAAAATAGAAAATATTTTAGATAGATTTTGCAAGGTTACTTCCTTTTTCGGTATATTTCCACTGGACTAGTATTTTGAATACAAAAATACGTTTAATTTTAAGCAATGATCGCTATCACTGAAACTTGAACTATAATGCCAATATTGAAAAATATTGGATTTAGATTGGAAATATTTGCAATGAAATATCAAAACTTTAAATTGTAGCTATTTCGAACAAAATGTCAATATTGCGAAAGTATTTACTTTATGTTAGTAATATTAATAGTGAAATTACAAAATATTTTTTTTGCCAATTTACCTACTTGTGCATTATTTAAAAAAAATATTTTGCAATTCCACTATTAATATTTCCATTATAAAGTAAATATATTTTCTTATTTGATTGTAACCTTTATTTGATGTATTGCAAAAAAATAAAATATGTAAATTTTATTAACTTCAGTGAAATTTTTAAACATCAGGAAAAAAATTTATATGATGCATAATGAATACAAAGGCATTAAATTAACTGTTTTGGCACTGAATTGAGTCAAACATTTTCACACTTTCACATTTATAATATTATTAGAATTAAGATAGTATCATTATTACACTGAGATAATACCAAAACTAAGTGTTTCAGAATATTCACAATTTTATACCAGAAAAATATACTGAGAAATACCAGTGTCGAATCTGAACCGAGTAGGTATTGTGAACATGCTCGCAGCCTCATGAAAAAGTCTACATGAGAAAAGGGAACCTATGTTGGCATTCACCAATTACGGAATTAACTCTATGGTTCTTTAGTGTTTTTTAGCTCACAGGCTATCAAAGCCTGAGAGCTAATGTGCCCGCCCGTTCTGTATGTATGTATGTATGTATGTATGTATGTATGTATGTATGTATGTACGTACGTACGTATGTACGTAACGCGATAACTCTTGATAGAAACATCCGATTTGCTTCAAAATTTTTTCCTAGGTTCATTGTGATAAGGCGCTTCCCTGATTAGTTTTGGGAGTTCATTGGTTAAGGATAAAGGGGGAAAAACGGGGTTAGTCCACCCCCCCCCCCCCTTAATTCAGAAAAATGGGTTTTTCATGCAAAATCATTCGATTTGCTCCGAATTAGGTATACCGGTTTATTATGTTAAGGAACATCCCTGATTAGTTTTGGGGGTTCATTTGTTAAGGATAAAGGGGGAAAAACGGGGTTAGTCCCCCCCCCCCTTAATTCAGAAAAATGGGTTTTTCATGCAGAATCATTCGATTTGCTCCGAATTTGGTATACCGGTTTATTATGTTAAGGAACATCCCTGATTAGTTTTGGGGGTTCATTGGTTAAGGATAAAGGGGAAAAGGGGGGTTAGTCCACCCCACCCCCCACCCCCCTTAATTCAGAAAAATGGGTTTTTCATGCAGAATCATTCGATTTGCTCCGAATTTGGTATAACGGTTTATTATGTTAAGGAACATCCCTGATTAGTTTTGGGGATTCATTGGTTAAGGATAAAGGGGGAAAAGGGGGGTTAGTCCCCCCCCTTAATTCAGAAAAATGGGTTTTTCATGCAGATTCATTTAATTTGCTCCGAATTTGGTATACCGGTTTATTATGTTAAAGAACATCCCTGATTAGTTTTGGGAGCTCATTGGTTAAGGATAAAGGTGGAAAAACGGTGTTAGTCCACCCCCCCCCCCTTAATTCAGTAAATGGGTTTTTCATGCAGAATCATTCGATTTGCTCCGAATTCGGTATACCGGTTTATTATGTTAAGGAACATCCCTGATTAGTTTTGGGGGTTCATTGGTTAAGGATAAAGGGGGGAAAACGGGGTTAGTCCCCCCCCTTAATTCAGAAAAATGGGTTTTTCATGCAGAATCATTCGATTTGCTCCGAATTTGGTATACCGGTTTATTATGTTAAGGAACATCCCTGATTAGTTTTGGGGATTCATTGGTTAAGGATAAAGGGGGAAAAGGGGGGTTAGTCACCCCCCCTTAATTCAGAAAAATGGGTTTTTCATGCAGATTCATTTAATTTTCTCCGAATTTGGTATACCGGTTTATTATGTTAAGGAACATCCCTGATTAGTTTTGGGAGCTCATTGGTTAAGGATAAAGGTGGAAAAACGGGGTTAGTCCACCACCCCCCCTTAATTCAGAAAATGGGTTTTTCATGCAGAATCATTCGATTTGCTCCGAATTTGGTATACCGGTTTATTATGTTAAGGAACATCCCTGATTAGTTTTGGGAGCTCATTGGTTAAGGATAAAGGTGGAAAAACGGGGTTAGTCCACCACCCCCCCTTAATTCAGAAAAATGGGTTTTTCATGCAGAATCATTTAATTTGCTCCGAATTTGGTATACCGGTTTATTATGTTAAGGAACATCCCTGATTAGTTTTGGGGGTTCATTGGTTAAGGATAAAGGGGGAAAAACTGGGTTAGTCTACCCCACCTTAATTCAAAAAAATGGGTTTTTCATGCAGAATCATTCGATTTGCTCCGAATTTGGTATACCAGTTTATTATGTTAAGGAACATCCCTGATTAGTTTTGGGGGTTCATTGGTTAAGGATAAAGGGGGAAAAACGGGGTTAGTCCCCCCCCCTTAATTCAGAAAAATGGGTTTTTCATGCAGAATCATTCGATTTGCTCCGAATTTGGTATACAGCTTTATTATATTAAGGAACATCCCTGATTAGTTTTGGGGATTCATTGGTTAAGGATAGAGGGGGAAAAGGGAGGTTAGTCCCCCCCCCTTAATTCAGAAAAATGGGTTTTTCATGCAGATTCATTTAATTTGCTCCGAATTTGGTATACCGGTTTATTATGTTAAGGAACATCCCTGATTAGTTTTGGGGGTTCATTGGTTAAGGATAAAGGGGGAAAAACGGGGTTAGTCCACCCCCCCCCCCCCCCTTAATTCAGAAAAATGGGTTTTTCATGCAGAATCATTCGATTTGCCCCGAATTTGGTATACCGGTTTATTATGTTAAGGAACATCCCTGATTAGTTTTGGGGATTCATTGGTTAAGGATAAAGGGGGAAAAGGGGGGTTATTCCCCCCCCCTTAATTCAGAAAAATGGGTTTTTCATGCAGATTCATTTAATTTGCTCCGAATTTGGTATACCGGTTTATTATGTTAAGGAACATCCCTGATTAGTTTTGGGAGCTCATTGGTTAAGGATAAAGGTGGAAAAACGGGGTTAGTCCACCCCCCCCCCCCCCTTAATTCAGAAAATGGGTTTTTCATGCAGAATCATTCGATTTGCACCGAATTTGGTATACCGGTTTATTATGTTAAGGAACATCCCTGATTAGTTTTGGGGGTTCATTGGTTAAGGATAAAGGGGGGGAAAACGGGGGTTAGTCCCCCCCCTTAATTCAGAAAAATGGGTTTTTCATGCAGAACCATTTAATTTGCTCCGAATTTGGTATACCGGTTTATTATGTTAAGGAACATCCCTGATTAGTTTTGGGGGTTCATTGGTTAAGGATAAAGGGGGAAAAACTGGGTTAGTCCACCCCACCTTAATTAAAAAAAATGGGTTTTTCATGCAGAATCATTCGATTTGCTCCGAATTTGGTATACCGGTTTTTTATGTTAAGGAACATCCCTGATTAGTTTTGGGGGTTCATTGGTTAACGATAATGGGGGAAAAACGGGGTCAGTCAACCCCCCCCCCCCTTAATTCAGAAAAATGTTTTTTCATGCAGAATCATTCGATTTGCTCCGAATTTGGTATACCGGTTTATTATGTTAAGGAACATCCCTGATTAGTTTTGGGGGTTCATTGGTTAAGGATAAAGGGGGAAAACGGGGTTAGTCCACCCCCCCTTAATTCAGAAAAATGGGTTTTTCATGCAGAATCATTCGATTTGCTCCGAATTTGGTATACAGGTTTATTATGTTAAGGGACATCCCTGATTAGTTCTGGGGGTTCATTGGTTAAGGATAAAGGGGGAAAAGGGGGGTTAGTCCCCCCCCCCTTAATTCAGAAAAATGGGTTTTTCATGCAGAATCATTTAATTTGCTCCGAATTTGGTATACCGGTTTATTATGTTAAGGAACATCCCTGATTAGTTTTCGGAGTTCATTGGTTAAGGATAAAGGGGGAAAAACGGGGTTAGTCCCCCCCCCTTTATTCAGAAAAATGGGTTTTTCATGCAGAATCATTGGATTAGCTCCGAATTTGGTATACCGGTTTATTATGTTAAGGAACATCCCTGATTAGTTTTGGAGGTTCATTAGTTAAGAATAAAGGGGGGAAAGGGGGCTAGTGCACCCCTTTTAATCCAGATAAATGGGTATTTTATGCAGAATGATTCGAATTGCTCCAAATTTGGTATACCGGTTTATTATGTTAAGGAACTTCCCTGATTAATTTTGGGTGTTCATTGGTTAAGAATAAAGGGGGAAAAGGGGGGCTAGTTCACCTCCTTAATTCAGATAATTGGGTTTTTCATGCAGAATGATTCGATTTGCTCCGAAGTTGGTATACCGGTTTATTATGTTAAGGAACTTCCTTGATTAGTTTTGGGGGTTTATTGGTTAAAGATAAAGGGGGAAGGGGGGCTAGGCCACCCCGTTAATTTATATAAACGGGTTTTTCATGCAGAATTATTCGCTTTGCTCCAAATTTGGTATACCGGTTTATTACGTTAAGGAGCTTCCCTGTTTCGTTTTGTCGATTCATTGGTTAAAGATAAAGGGGGGCTAGTCCACCCCTTAATTTAGATAAATGTTCTTTTTGCAGGATCATTCGATTTGCTCCAAATTTGGTATACCGGTTTATTATGATAAGGGGCTTCCCTGATTAGATTTGGAGGTTCACTGGTTAAGTATAAAGGGGGAAACGGGGGCTAATTCCCCTTCTCTTAGTTTTTTGAGGGGCATTATTCTTTAAAATAAGTGTATAATATACAATTAGTGTGAATAGCCTGTGAGCTCAATGCCATCAGTTTAGCTGGGCACTTTTCTTTTGTATTTCTCTTATGCAGACGATAATGGCAACTCAAAGCGGCAACGTTTTTTTTTTTTTTTTTTCTTTTTTTTTTTTTTTTGTTAGGATTGTTCTGTTATTTGATTGGAAAAATAATAATGGAGTAGAGATGTAATATAGAATATGTTTTTTAACAAAGAAATACCTTTTTTAGCTCACAGGCTATCAAAGCCTGAGAGCTAATGTGCCCGCCCGTTCTGTATGTATGTATGTATGTATGTATGTATGTATGTATGTATGTATGTATGTATGTATGTGTGTACGTACGTACGTACGTATGTACGTAACGCGATAACTCCTTATAGAAACATCCGATTTGCTTCAAAAATTTTTCCTAGGTTCACCGTGATAAGGCGCTTCCCTGATTAGTTTTTGGAGTTCATTGGTTAAAGATAAAGGGGGAAAACGGGGTTAGTCCACACCCCACCCCCTTAATTCAGATAAATGGGTTTTTCATGCAGAATGATTCGATTTGCTCCGAATTAGATATACCGGTTTATTATGTTAAGGAACATAACTGATTAGTTTTGGGAGTTCATTGGTTAAGGATAAAGGGGGGGGGGGGAAACGGGGTTAGTCCACCCCCCTTAATTCAGATAAATGTGTTTTTCATGCAGAATGATTCGATTTGCACCGAATTTGGTATAGCGGTTTATTATATTAAGGAACTTCCGTGATTAGTTTTGGGGGTTCATTGGTTAAGAGTAAAGGGGGAAAAACGAGGTTAGTCCACCCCCCTTAATTCAGATAAATGGGTTTTTCATGCAGAATCATTCAATTTCCTCCGAATTTGGTATACCGGTTTATTATGTTAAGGAACTTCCCTGATTAGTTTTGGGGGTTCATTGGTTAAGGGTAAAGGGGGAAAATCGGGGTTAGTTCAACCCCCTTAATTCAGATAAATGGGTTTTTCATGCAGAATCATTCAATTTGCTCCCAATTTGGTATACCGGTTTATTATGTTAAGGAACTTCACTGATTAGTTTTGGGAGTTCATTGGTTAAGGGTAAAGGGGAAAAACGGGGTTAGTCCACCCCCCTTAATTCAGATAAATGGGTTTTTCATGCAGAATCATTCAATTTGCTCCGAATTTATTATACCGGTTTATTATGTTAAGGAACTTCCCTGATTAGTTTTGGGGGTTCATTGGTTAAGGATAAAAGGGGAAAAGGGGGGGTTAGTCCACCCCCTTAATTCAGATAAATGGGTTTTTCATGCAGAATCATTCGATTTGCTCCGAAATCGGTATACCTGTTTATTATGTTAAGGAGCTTCCCTGATTCGTTTTGGCGATTAATTGGTTAAGGATAAAGGGGGGTTAGTCCACCCCCTTAATTTAGATATATATATATATATATATTTTTTTTTTTTTTTTTTTTTTTTTTTTTTGCAAGATTATTCGATTTGCTCCAAGTTTGGTATACCGGTTTATTATGATAAGGAGCTTCCCTGATTAGATTTGGAGGTTCACTGGTTAAGTATAAAGGGGGAAACGGGGGCTAATTCCCCTTCACTTATTTCTTGAGGGGCATTATCCTTTAAAATAAGAGTATAATATACAATTAGTGTGAATAGTCTGTGAGCTCAATGCCATCAGTTTAGCTGGGCACTTTTCTTTTTTATTTCAATAATTTATAGTATTTTTCATTTGAAATGAATGAGTAATGAATGAAATAAATTTATATGAATAAAATTTTCATTTATACTGTCATTTACAAATATGATAAATAAGTTAGAAGGATAAACATTTTCTGCAGTCGGACTGTATTTAAAAGAACTGTTTTTTTCTCATGGACAACTATATGTAATTATTTCAAGATGTAAAGAGGAAGGACATTTAAAAATATATGTCGAAGATACTGAAAAGCAAGGTCAGCATTTAAATAATAAAAACGGTTTTACAAAAAAAACGTCGTATATCCTGAAGTTTTCTGACCAAATGTTAATTTACACTTAAATTGCCTTTCTTTTTGTATTCATTATACATAGTTTTTGATAAATGTGTTTATTTTTAAAAATGTGTTATTTTTATCTATCACTGCGGAACAAGCGAGAAAAACTCATATTCTTGCAGGTGTGTTACATATGACAGATCTATATATTACATTTTCCATCATTTTTGACGGGCTATCTTTCTAGTATGATATAATTCTGAATCAAGAGTAATGTATATTTTCACTGATCTTTATACAGGGTATACATACATTAATATTCCCACATTACTTGGCTACTAGCAGAAAAATGTAAAATTCTATTATTCGCCGGAAAGGGAAAACGAAAGTTGAAAGTTTAAATTCAACACATTTATAAGCGTTCAAAGTGAACCCCTACGGAAACATGGACGTTATCAATGCAGTTTTTTCCACCGCTACCAACTACACTGTAAAAAAAATAGTAACGTTCCATGTAAAATCCAGGAACGTTTCGCCTTTTCTCAGGTTTTCAGAATAATTTAGCTCTTTCCTGTGAAATTCTGGTTTTCTTATCTGAAACGTTCCTGAACCCTGAACAAAAGTTGGAAACAGCAAAACGCTGCGGCCGCCATTTATTATTTTTTTGCTATAATCCGTTGCTCGCGCGCGAGTGTCGAAAACGAATTCCTTAAATGAATGTAAAAAAATCAATATGGAATGCAAATAAATCAATAGACGACATAACCCTTTAAGTCTCTATTGTCAAGACAATTCAGATGAAAATACAATACCTCTGTGACATCGCTAAGAGATTATCTCTCGTACTTGTCTGTGGAACGTTTAACGAGCAGACCGTGTAAAAAAATTACACCTATTATTTTGATCTCCATTAACCAGAGGACCATCAAACATGATTTTCACCGATTTTGATTAATTTAAAGTATGTTTTAGAGTTCTTATCTCTAATTATTCTTGTGAAATGATTTCTTCAAATGGGCCTTAGATTTTCAGAAATTAGATGCC
Source organism: Maratus speciosus (assembly GCA_963932465.1). Taxonomy (NCBI): domain Eukaryota; kingdom Metazoa; phylum Arthropoda; class Arachnida; order Araneae; family Salticidae; genus Maratus; species Maratus speciosus. Next base: position 533,827,508 of record OZ010786.1, on the reverse strand, counting down.
GAGGTTTAGCATACGTTTCAAATACCCATAAGTTTGCAGCTCTCAACGTGTCTTTCGTGGTGCGGACGCAGAAAGCTCGCACGCCACCCGTACGGCCGGAGTTCGATGCTACATCTTGACTTTTTTTTTTCTTTTTTAATTAATTTTATATTTTTACACTTTATTACAATTTGATTTAAATTTGATATATATTTGACACTTTGAATTGCTGCAAATTTGAATTTTTTTTTTTTTTTTTTGAAAAAATATACAATTACGTTTAGGTTTTTTTTTTTTTTTTTTTCATGAAAATTTATATGTATTTTATCTAACTTGTAAACTAACATAATTACTGACGAAAATCCAAAATATTTTATGTCTAGATTTTTTAATTATTATTTATATTTATATATTTTTATATTTTAAGCAAAGTTCAGAAACAATATATCATATATATATTTACTTTATTGAATTTTAACTGAAAATTTATTTTTTCTTGTAAATTATAAATAATAATTTTGATGTCAATTTCAAAATATTTTTTCATTCTAACAAATAATGATAATAAAGCGAAAATTGTCAACTGGAAATGTAAAAATCGTCTGCGAATCCCGCATGCTGTGAAATGTCAGTAATGCTTTGCTGTCAACAGAAATATTCCTGGTATTTAGCAGGAAACTTACTGGCATTTCTATAGAAAGTTTTTAACCTATACAGTAAAGTTCCAGTCATTTTCAAGAAATGTTTCTTGAAAATAATGGGCAACTCAGCTGCCCATTTTTTCCCAGGAACGTTGCGGAATTTTTTTTACAGTGTAGTCACACCTGACATTCTGCAAAATGTGTGGTATGAGTTATCGTACAGCCTTTATATCGTTAGTGTTTCCCTAGGTGCTCAAAGGGAACACTTATAGTTGTGCTGAATTGAAACTTTCATCAGTTATTTTGATTTCCGATGAACAACAATGCTGTACCATTTTTTTAATACCCCTCTAAAATTGAGATATTCATCTATGCACAACCTGTACATTAAATTTTAAAATTTACACTTTTCATGCAATTGAACACTCTAAATATAAGATTTCGTATATGTTTATATAAATATATATATATATATATATATATATATATATATATATATATATATATATATATATATATATATATATAACTTTACTTATTAGTTTTAAGAGGAAGATTTTAAATATAAAACGACTTTTTTTTCACCTACTTAGAGAACCATATATATTTATAAAGTATATGATTATTATTTTTTAGTCTGTGAGATAAACATTACCATAATTATTAATAATTACTAGTTAATATATATTTTAATTCACTAGAAAATATATTATCATTTAAAGTAATTTCTTAACTCAAAACATACTATTATACATATACCCATACAAAACTTTCTCTATTAATCTTACTTTTATAATCTACAACTGCGCCTAAAAAGTTACGATTTAAGAAAAATAACATATATAATCTTTATCTAGTAAATTAATAACATACTGATAATGCAGATAAATTGGCACTGAGTTTCTAAACCTCAGAAGACATTATTGACACACTATCATTAAATTTAGTCGAGTTACTGAATAATTGAACAGTCACGTAGATTAGCAATATTCGGTCATTAAGTTAAATGTGTGTCTAACAGACTTAAATGAGATTAAGGAATTATTAACGTTTCGTGCATGTATCTTTTATTACCATGAAACTTATATTAAGGTTTTAAAAAATATATCAGGTAGCGTGACTGAGTTTCAGTGCCTCAGTTTTCATTAACAAGAGAAAGAAAAATATATTCACAAGGAAGATTTGCTTATATTGTACTGAATTACATTGAAAACTATTTTGTCTATACAAAATTAATTTCTTATTAAAAGTAGAAGCATATTTAGAATAAAATGTTTAAAATGAAGTTGATGTAAACAGAAAACTAGTTTAATATATGTGTTTCTGTAATGCTTTTACTCTTATTTACTGATTAAAATCTGAAGAAATAGCTTTTTTTTTATCTCTCTACTTTTAAAAATAAATAAATAAATAAAGATACTAGAAAGCAAAAATCTCCTTTTCAGATTTTAGAGTGGCCCCTGATAAAAAAAAAAAAAAAAAAAAAAAAAAAAAAAAGAAAGATTATATACAGATAGTACAAAACATATTTCAGTTTTAAGACTTAAAGCACACTTTTTAATTTTATGTAAAATGACGTCATTCGAATCCGCTGAAAACTTCCACAAAGACTAACCAGTATTAAAGAAAAGATCTATGCAAAAGTATGCATATGCCGTCACTACCGTGGAATAATACACAAACCCAGCAAAAAGCAATGTTGTCATTAAAGAAACGCGACAAAAAAAGCTATCTAACGATTAAAATGCCTCCATTTGTTTATTACATTAATATGGAGACTTAAAATGAAATGTAAGTTTATAAAATCTTTATGTTGTTTGAGAAATCAATCATTTATATTTTTTTCAAAATAGCACACATGTTAGTTATATTTTCCCTTGTTATGGGGAAATGGTAATAAAAATATATAATAATCTACCAGTTTCCAAATTTTTTCCTTTACTTTCTACTGAAATTAAGTACTTCAGTTGCTAACATTACAGAAATGGCGTTAAAAACTGCAAAAAATTAAGATCTAAAAAAAAATGAGATTCAATTTTCAAACAAATTGCATTTAAAAGTACCATTTTCCCTACACGACGCAATGGTGTAAAAATTAAAAATAAGCGATCCATAGAAGTTTAAAAAGAAGAAGTAGAGATTATCAGTATTTAACCGTACAGTGATAGATTTGCTTTATTTTACGGAAGGTTTATGTAACAGAAAGTTTTTTTAGGCACGACACTTTAACTGTTGCCCAGAAGAAATAGCATATCGATGGGTAATAATATCAAAGGCCATTAATCATAAGGTTATTTTCCATCAATTTTCTAGTGACATCTATTAACAATGTAATGCATTCGCAACAGTTTCTAATACTATACATACACACACATGTGCCTCAAGGGTTCAGGGTGAAAACACTAAAGTCTCCTTTTTCACGAAATTTAATGTCTGGTTACATGCTGTTAGCATGGGGTGAAAAGTTTATTATATATTTGTATTTTCCGTTGAAAATAATGACAATTTACATAAAATTAAAGCTTTTGTTTTGAAGAAAGTAGAAGTCATGCGCTTTTCTTTAAGTTCAGTTGAATGGAATAAAGGTATCAATGAATTTAACTTTTGACCCTTTCTTCATATACACGTACATGCGTTCGCTCAGCAAGTACAACTCGCTGTGTCTATGTGAATCCTTGATGATTAAATTTAATTGTAATGGCATTTATCTACATTATTAACATGAACATAAGTCTAATTACACAAAGAATACAAATGAAACAGCTTTCAGATAGGCATTTGTTTTCAAAGGTTCTCGTTTTATCGTTATTATTAAAATCTGATCGTGCATATTTGTATTTTACAGATGTTCCACCAATAATTCTGTGTATATCATTATAAAAATATCTTTAATTTATAATACGGATCCCACAATGTCATATAATTGCTCAAAAATTCTTTGTAAACGCAATTCGGATGGAAAAAAATGTTCGGTCATTAATAGTCCAGGCAATAGGGAATTTTACTTAGAAAAATTAATGGTAGTACTGGAAATCGGCTTTCTAGATGTTTTTTGGGTCGCTGAATCCGAATTTGTAACTTCCCACCAAAATTTCCACCGGCAACCCTTCCCCCCAAATTTTGGTAAAAAGCCCTCAAAAAACGTTTTTATTAAAAAAATCAATTTTTTATTGTTTTAGAGAAAAAGTAGCTAGAAATTCAGAAAGTAGATAAAATTTCCAACAAATTAGATAGATGACATTATGACTTAGGATGAAGGGGAAGGGGGGATCTGTCTCGGAACATGCGCGCGGTGCTGCGTAAACTAAGTTGCGCAATTCCACTTAACCACTCACACGTTTACATTCGCCCTCCCATCTCCCCTCCGAACTTTCTCTATAAGGTTTACTTTAAGATTTTTGGGTCGCTGAATCCGAATTTTTAACTTTTCCCCGAAAATTCCGCCTCCCCCCCCCCCCCCCCGAACCTCCCCCCCCCCAAATAGTTGTTTTTAACTTAAATTTCTTATTATTTTAGGGGAAAAGCATTACGAAATTCAGAAACTAGACAAAATTTGCAACAAATAGGATATATGACATTATGAATTAGGATAAACGGGGAGGGTGAGTGCTGCCTCGGAACATGGACTGCGGCTCTACATGCACTAAATGATGAAGTCCAGGCAATAGGGGATTTTATCTGGCAAAATTAATGGTAGTACTAGAAATCGGCTTTCTAGATGTTTTTTGGGTCGCTGAATCCGAATTTAGAACTTCCCACCAAAATTTCACCCGGCAACCCCCCCAAAAATTGGTTTTTTGAAAAAATTTGGTTTTTGAGAAAAGCGCGCGGGGAATGTTCCGAGGCAGCCCCCTCTCTTCCCATTTATCCTACGTCATAATGTCATATATCCTAATTGTTGCAAATTTTGTCTAGTTTCTGAATTTCGTAATGCTTTTCCCCTAAAATAATAAGAAATTTAAGTTAAAAACAACTATTTGGGGGGGGGGGGATTTTGATTGTAAGTTAAAAATTCGGATTCAGCGACCCAAAAAACTTAAAGTAAACCTTATAGAGAAAGTTCGGAGGGAAGATGGGAGGGCTAATGTAAACGTGTGAGTGGCTTTAATTGGAATTGCGCAACTTAGTCCACGCAGCACTGCGGCGCATGTTCCGAGGCAGATCCCCCCTTCCCCTTCATCCTAAGTCATAATGTCATCTATCTAATTTGTTGCAAATTTTGTCTACTTTCTGAATTTCTAGGTACTTTTTCCCTAAAACAATAAAAAAAATGGAAATTTTCAATAAAAACCTTTTTTGGGGGCTTTTTACCAAAATTTGCGGGGGGGAGGGTTGCCGGGGGAAATTTTGGTGGGAAGTTACAAATTCGGATTCAGCGACCCTAAAAACATCTAGAAAGTTGATTTCCAGTACTGCCATTAATTTTGCTAGGTAGAGTGCCGGTCTCTATTTCCTGGACTATAAGTTAAATGTGTGTCTAACAAACTTTAAAGAGATTAAGGAATTATTAACATTTCGGGCATTTATCATTTATTCGTAAAATGCACACGGTATTTTGCTATTATTATTAAGTTGGAAAGATATGCAATATATTATAACTATCTATGAAAAAATATCTAACAAACTGTTATATACATTTTTTTTATAAACGTAAATAAATGTGACTGGGAGGGATACTACGAAAGTGTATCAATATATTTTTCCCTCACACAAGGGAAATTAGTGAATTGAGTGAAATTTATGAAATTGCTACATTGTATTAGTCATTTTCTATATAGTCACCTTGCATAGTAACACATTTCTGCAAACAATATTTCAAAGAGAGGGGGAAAGTATTCCATGAGGTGGGATAGTAGACCCAAAAGGGGGCATTTTTCTAAATTTTGCCGACCTCCACATGACATAGTGTTGGAAAGGCTTGTGACCAATTATTCATGCTATGCACATCCCTTGCCCCTCTCCCCAAATCGCCATTCCACCCGTGGGGGGCATGAATGATGTCCGCAAAATTTAGAAAAGTACCCCCCGGATGCCAAATTTGAGGGCAGATTGATCGGTATCTGCATACCATGAATAAGTGTTCACACGCCTTTTCAATAATATGTAAAATGTGGGGGTCGGTAAAAGTTAGAAAAATGCTCCCCCCATTTGTGTATACCATCGCGGCTCCTGGAACACATTATCCATCCTCTCATTGAAATACTGGTTGCACAAATCTGTTAATGTGCACACGGAATATATAGATAAGGACTCATAAAATGTAGCAATTTCTTAAATTTAACTCAAATATGTCTACGTTAGGGCTTATTGATACACCCTCGTATGTTCTACATACTATGTCCTGGTCCCAGCAATACTTTTTAGGCTATAAAATCAAATCAAAATGTATTTTTCATTAAAATCCGCCAAATAGAATATTTTAGAAAGGCTAATATTTTATAATCTAGTTTACCTGATATCAGAACTTTCCACCCTAACTCTAAAAAAAGTATGTTATCTAACTAAGTATGTAAAGTATGTTATCTAAAAAAATGTTATCTAACTAAGAATATAAGTTCATTGAAATCCATTCCGCGGATTCGTTTACAGAGTACAATCTTTCATAATTGTGTTCATATAAATTCTTCCATAATTCTATAGCTATGCTACGTAGAAGAGTATATTGTTTACTGAAATTTTCCTAAACACGTATAGCCCCACCAGTGGCTGAGAGGTTCTGCTCTCGAAGCTGGTAGACGGGAGGTGCTGGGTTCGAACCCAATCGCGCCCGCCGGCCTAATCGTTCGAAGTTTTCCTGGTTTTCTTCGAACCGTGGATTTCCATGCGTTAATGCGGATTAGGTTCCCTTAGAAAGACCTCCACGGAAGGCACGCCCCCTAGGGCCTATATCCCTCGTGTAGATAATTGGCCGTCAAAAAAAAAATCTAATCTAACCTAAACACGTATTTAAATAACGGCAATAATCTCATCAAAATCCATTCCACAGAACTTATGTTGTAAGGAGCCGATACAAAATTCCTATTTGCATTTAATATGTAGTATATGGCATTTCATTAATGGTTTCAATTAAGTTACTCCAGTTTTGGAATATTAGGTTGAAAAGTGAGAGATGATGGCAATTTTAGATTCTTACTAAAGTTAGTTTTTCAGAAAAATGTGAAAGACTTTTTTTAAACTTTAATAGACTGCGAGACTTTGATGAAATTACATATTTAAAAAATGTCAGAAAGGAAATCATAACATCACATAATCAATATTCTTGAATTAGTTTTTTATAGTAGACAAAAATCGTCAGTCGATGTATTGTCACGCTGAAATCATTACACCATCATTTTTTTCATTAAACAAAGGAGTTTAACCAAAAGAACCTTGATCCGAAACAAATTACTGCCCATTATACAAAACAAATAAATACGAATAGCAACCCTGATATTCAACTTTTAAATCTTAAATATGTCAATTGAAACATTTTATTAGACCATTTGATTGGAGTAACTGATCGTCGAAAGTGACATTTTTGTAAGTATTTATTATAATTATTAAACGTGAAACATTTTCGGATATAATTTTTCGATATTCCGTAAAAGGTGTTTCAGTTTCATTTCATCAATTCTAAGATAAAGATAAAACTTTTAACGAATGAAGCGTTTTCTATGCTAATTTTTGTTGAATTACTTTTAACCTATGATGTAAGTATGATTACTTGCTTTCAAATCAATGTTTAATTAATTTAATATTATAGTTTTGTTAAATGTGAGCCAAAATTAAAGCTTCATTTACCTCCAATGTATCGGAAGATCTAAACCAATTTAAAAGCAATCAAAATGGTTACTACGTCAGTTACTAGAGATTAAAATATTTTTTTTTTTTTAACTTCTGCCTCTCTCTTTAACTTACAATTAGAAAAATGTTTCTTTGTGTGTTTCAAGTACATTAAACAAATTAAAATGTCTTACAAGCACAACATACCGAATCATGATATTTTGAACATTTTGTACTTTTTGAGTTGATGGACACTAAAAAATAAAGAGAGATATTATACATTTAATTTTCACAATTAGTAATTGAAATATATAAAATCCCTTTAAATGCTCATGCTATATTTCAGCAGATATGGTATAACTTGTAACACACATGTCAATATTTTTTAACTGACAGTACATGTTTTGTTTCGAATCAAAATAACGGTACGCACAAAATCTATTTTTTTTTAAATACAATTAAAATATCGCCAAAATTAATAAATTTTACATGAATAATAATTAATGTTTTGTAGCAAAATAGGTTATAAAATATGAAGGAAAATTTTAGACTGATAAAAACTTAAATATTATTTAAAAATTTCACCCATAAATCAGGAGGTAATTGCCCCTCATTACCAAAATAATTCAAAAAGTTACAGTAGTTGTTCTTGTACAAATTAAAAATGGAATAAACTTTATTTTAATTCCTAAAAAATATAAAGAATACTTGCCTAGAAAAAACAAACTATTTTATACATTAATTTATTAAAATTAAAAACATATTTCCTTGAAATTATTTAGCTAAATAATTGAAATAATAACGAAGGGGAAATCGTTACGACAAATTTAAGACTTGGATTTTTCTAAACGACGTACTACGCAAATAGTTTCTACTTTAAAAGTAAATGTCAAACCTCGCAAATTTTAAATAAAAACACAAATATTTTCTTTTCTCTCTTAAGGTAACAATTTCAGTTAACACAAAACACTTTAATAAAAATTTAACAAAAACTGCTTTATTAAACTGCGCCCGAAGGTATTAAAATGTTTGTTACTTCAAAGAAATAGTTATAATAATTTAATCATTACAGTACGTTGTGTATGTGCTATTTTTTAATAAATAAAGATTGTAAGAGTATTTAGATGTAAAATAATATTACATTTGTAAAACATACTTCAGTTTTTAAATTCTTATTCTATGAATTACCATTTTCTAGTATTTGAAAAAAATACTGTTTGTACTTTTGCATTTTTAGGTAGATTTCGTATGAAATACTACCTATTGGGATCGTTCCTATGTTGGAATTTCTAAACAATTTTTGCAGATCTACACCGATCATGACCCCTAGAACCCAAAACCACCCTCAGTAAAAAACTTTATCTATCTATCTATCTATCTATCTATATATATATATATATATATATCACTTTTTTCTGGACACGATAACTTTCGTAATTCTGCACCAATCTCTTCCAAACTGATACATAAAATCAATGGGCATAAAATCTCGGCCAAGTTCGTTAATGGGTAAAATCGGACAAAGGGGAGGGAAATAGGGAGGGGTTTTGTGAAAACAGAAAATACCCCATAACTTCTTAATTTTTGTACATATCAAATCAGTTTAAAGTTTTTATTACTTCTAAAAATAGGGCCAAAAATTTATGTATCACAGATTTTTGATAAATTTAAAAATGGGCTCAAGGGGGGCAAAAAATAGGGTTTTTGGGAGAAAAAAAATCATAACTTCGTCAATTCTCAAGATATCAAATTCAATTAATTTTATTATAAATCTCCTTAACATTATCTAAAACTTTTATATTCCCAAGTTTTTGATAGGAGCAATTCGTACCGCAAAAAAAAAAAAAAAAAAAAAAAAAAAAAAAATTAAAAACGAAAACAAAAAGGGCGTTTGAAGAAGAAAAAAATCCATAACTTCGTCAATTCTCAAGATATAAAATCCAATTAATTTTATCATGAATTTCCTTAACATTATCTACAATTTTTATATTCACAAGTTTTTGATAGGACCAATTCGTACTGCAAACAAAAAATTAAAAACGAAAACAAAAAGGGCGTTTGAAGAAGAAATAAATCCATAATTCCGTCAATTCAAAAGATATAAAATCCCCATGAATTTATCATATATCTTCTTAATATTGTCTGCAACATCTATATAGACAAGTTTTGGATAGGACCAATTCTTATTGCAAAAACAAATTAAAAATACATACCGGTTGAAGAAAAAAAATGATCTTAGTAAGGGTGTATTCAAATCCAAACTGCTTATTTTCTGACTCATTTTACAATTCATTTTTGCTCTCAAAGGCTTCCAATTGGTACGTTTTCTTACTCAGAAACTGTATAATGTACCGTAATGGTCGATTTTCTGATAGGGGCAGAATATATTTTTTAAAATGCTGTTAAAAAGGGCGTTTTGAACCGAATTTACCGAAGCGGATTGTGTTGGAAAAATCATTGTATTAAGGATGCGCTTAAATCCAAACTGCTTATTTTCGGACTGGTTTTTAAATTCATTTTTGCTCTCAAACGCATTTAATTGGTAGATTCGCTTATTCAGAAATTATATAATGTACCATAATAATCGATTTTTAGATAGAGGCAGAATATATTTCAAAAAATGATGTCAAAGTGGGAATTTTGAACGGAATTTCCCGAAGCGATTGTGTTAGAAACGAAAAATATTGTCCTTCTGAGAAAATAATTGTTTATATATCAAGTTTTAATTAATTGAACAAAAAATAAAAACACCGGCCGCTTATAAATCTCTTCAAAAATCACGTCAGCATGTTTCATAATTTTTTTTTTTTTTTTAATGACTCTGGAATTATGGCAGAAAATTTCGAGTTGTTGAGCATGGAAAAGTATTTTTTTTTTTAATGCCGCCCTAACATGATTCTGAAAAAACAGCTATTATATGAAAATGAAATAAAAACTCGTCAAGAGCGGCCAGATAAAATTGTTAAAGTGGATTTGACTCTAATCATGATTTAGTTTTTGTTTGTGAAATTAGTATATTTGACTTCGAAATCTACCTCTGCCTGTAGGCCAGGCCGGCAGGGATTTTTTTTAATTTCGCAAATATTTTTTAAATAAATTAAATAAAATATTGTTCAGATTCCTGTCGGATTTTCTTTTAAAGATTTGATATATATATATCTTAAATATAATTCTAGTATAATTCTTTCCATCTGTTTTTATTTCTTTTAACACTTCCCGACATAATTGAGAAGTGTTTATGGCTTCGGTTTTTCCTACCCTATGTACGCCTGTCCGCGCACTAACTCTAGTAAATATGCTCGAATTGACGTGATATTTTTCTGTATTATTGACGTCTACTATTGCACAATCCCTATTGAAATTGAAGTTTGTAACTTGTACGGTTCGTTTACACAGAGGGGCAAAAGTAATCTGTTATAACAAAGTCAAAGGGAAAACTCGTTTCAAGTGAATTTTAATGATGGTACACGCTTTCGAACATAATGAAATCGATATGCATTTATGAAGAGCACTAAAATATGCAAGCTGCTGAATATGCATTGCAAAGAATATTTATTATTCATTTACAGGACCACACAATGAAATTCCGTTACTTAATGGTACTTAATGGTAAAGCATTGTTTGCAACATTTTTACCACATTGAAACATAGTTGAAAAGTGCTTATTAATTCGATTTGTCTGCCTATCTGTCCTTTTGCTTGTCTTTCTGCATGTCTCCGCGTCACCAGGACTTTCCCTGCTTTATCCGTCTTAAGTATAAATAGTTTTCCATTGAATTACTAGGGTACCTCTAGGATAGATGGCCATAGTTTAAAAAAATTGCAATAAAAATTCTTAGAATGAAAATACAAGAAATATTAATGCATATATTAAAAATTCTTATACATGTACTCATCGTATTCTGAGCAAAAAATGAGAAAAAAAATTGAAATTAAGGGGGCAGATGGCCATCTCTTCTTCAAGCCTAGGAGAAATGACCATAGAATACAAGAAAGAAAAAGTGAAGTTAAAACATCAAAAATAACACATTTCATAGAGATAATCATGAAAAACATATAGAAATTTGTAAAAGTGCAATTATATCACGGAAAATGAGTGAATAAAAATCGAAATAACAACGCATATAATTTCAATCCATCACATTTCGTAATTTTGTACCACATTTTTGGTAAATGTCTTGATAGTTTGTTCATGTTTCATAGAATAATTTTATGCATCTTATTCATTGTATCCAGTCATTCTTTTTGTATGTGGTATTATATTCTTCTACACAATCAACCCAATGATCCTCATTCAATTTCATTCCCTTAGAATCTGTAGAATCTGATAATTTCAAATATATTTCATCTTCTTTGCTGCTGAAAATGTCGTGTTTTCTTTTTTTATCGTGTTTATTTTAGATTTTTTTCACAGTTGTACGTTTATTTACCAACTTTATACGCTTCTGCGGTGAACGTTTACGACGGTTTTCATTATCTTCTGAAAAAAAAAAAAAAAAAACATCCTTAGGCCCTACATTATATTTTTATTGCAATATTTTTATTAGTTAAAATTCAAACAATTATATTAATTAATGTAATTTTAATTAATTAATATTAATTAATGTAATTAAATTACAGAATACAATTTGAATTGAATCGTTACTGAAAAATTTCTATGCATTTTCTACGTTTGTCAAAGAGGAAAATTATTCGATTAGTGGGTAACAGAAATCGTTTCAAAAAGTGCTTCAAAAAATGCAATTTTAGGAAGTTTGTATTAGAATTATTAAAAAAAAATATCACTTAAAAAATATTTAATTTCTGAAATAAAAATTGAGATAGCAGAGTTAAATGTCTTGCTCTACCTATTTAAAACTGATTTATTGATAACCACTTCGTTAGTTCGTTAAAATACTTTTTTAAATTTCTTTCAATTTTAGAAATACACATACAAATACATATATATTAAGTATTTCAAATTTGTTTACTTGCAAACGAAAAATAACAAATCTTAAAAGTTTTGTTCAGAAAATTAACTAAAATAGAACAAAAGAAACAAAAAAAAAAAAATACTGTAAAAAATATTGAAAAAAAAAATGAAACATTTTTCATAGGATGTACCATGACTGTGGCATACAAAAACATAGCTTAAAACATTTGATACCATGCGTTCATTTTTCTCCATAAATTATGAAAATATTTTTGTAACATTAATTCTGGGCTTATATCATTTATACACCCATGTTCTAAGTTAAAAGAATTTTCAGATTTTCTCGATTATCTCCAGAACTACTAGTCAGCATTTAATAAAATTAGGTATCTGCATAGGTTGATATAATGCAAAAAATATAACCACTCAATAGTTATAATACACATGTATGATCGTACGTATGACTCATGACCGTTGGCAGGTATAAAACACAGCTTACAATATTGATCAAAATAATGTTTAGATAGGGGATATAGCCTCCTCTTACAGTTATACACCACTCACAACGTGAATTTACACTGAAAATAAGGCAGTTCATGGCTCTCTGTGGCAGTCTGTGCCCCCCCCCCCCCCCCCCAGCAACGCTGCTTTCAGGCACTGGGTAGTTCTGGAAGTAGAAAGGAAGTGTCAATTGCTTTTCCACGGCGTCCCCGACATACTCTATACGGCTTTGGTCTGGAGATCCGACTGGCAAATCCATCCGGAAAACATGCTCACTTTCAAGAAATTCGTCGATCAGACAAGCTCTACGTAGGCGTACGTTGTCGTTCATTAAAATGAAATCAGTGACCACTAAACCCCTGTGAAGGTATACGTAATGCTCCAAGATATCATTCCTACACATCACACTAGTCACATAGGATCTGCTAAACACATGGAGGTTTTGCGCGCCAATCCAAAATTATGCTTATCCACACCATCAAACCTCCACTGCCATAGAAGTATCATTCTCGGACGTTGTAGGGCAGGGACCCAGTTCCTTCCTGAAGAAAGTAAGTCAAAAGTCAGTGTTTAGGTGGAACCGTGTCTCATCAGTGAACACAAGAGTCCTTCTTAATCACTGGACAAACGCCGATGATCGCTTCACCCTGTTAAAGGTCTCTCCTGATTATAGAAGTGATCGAAAGGCAATCAGCAGGTATTCTTGCAAATATCACTCTGTTTCCTACGAAGTTGAAAAGTCTTTATGAATTCGGTTTGTCTGTCCTTGCTCTATTTCCCGTAAATATACTCGGATTGCCCTGAAATTTTTAGATGTTATAAAGGTTTACCACAGCACGTTCCCTATTTCAAATAAAGTTTGCAGAATGCTAAGTTTATTTACAGGGCCAGTCAAACTTTTTCCGTTATATTACGGCCTATGCGAAAAATTCGTTTCAAATGATTTTCAATGATGTTATATGCTTTCAAATATAATAACATTAATATACATTTATCAAGTGCACTAAAATATGCATTCTGTAGAATATGCAGTGCAAAGAATAGTTATTGTTCATTTACAGGTCCATACAAAAGAATTCTGTTACATAATGATACAGGGATGCAGGGAATTGTTTGCGGCGTATTTTAACTATGTTAAATTATTTCATGTATAATGAAATTGATATACGTCGCTGAGGTTTGCTATAAGATATTTCATGTATCATACGAAGTGCATAGCATGTACAGGGGCACACAAAATATTTCAGATAATATAATGCATCCGAAGTACTGTACACTGAAAGAAAAAACAGGGGAACAAACAGCAGAATGTGCCGTTAATAGTCCTTTTTTGTGCGAAAATCGAATTTTATAGTCCTGCTGTAATTTTCAAACGAAGTTGTTGAAGCGCCATCTGCCAACCGCAACTCTCATGGCTATCTCGTGATGCCGTTTTCCGCCATGTTTATGTTTTTCATCGTTGCCTTCCTGCTATAGTGTCATCGCTTTTATTACTTTGTTTTTCTTAATAATTGATAAAGATATTACCGTTTTAAGTGAATGAAGCTGTTTTGGGCTAAAAGTATGTTTTATCGTTATATTTACTCATTTCTTTGCTTAATAACATTGCATTTCTCTTTATTGTGTTATAAATACCTAAGTCACATTTTTCAGTCACGTGTAATAATGTAGTTGTTAACTTTTCATGGAAGATCACTTATAAATGTTAAAAAATGCTTCAACTATGTCATATTAAGTTTCTCTGATTTATATTAAAAATAAATATTGTAACGGAACTAGCATTCTGTGCTCGCCGGAGCCTCCTGATTGATCAAGGCTAAAGGAAATATAGCAAATCTGGAATTTCTATCTGTGTGAATTCGTGGCCGCGGGGTCAAGTACTTGACAGCTGATGAGCGGGTTATGAGGTCGATCCCCGTTGGAGACAAGTTTCCTAAAATTCGTGTTGTTTAAAGCGCAAACCTAAAAACGCAAGGTTTTGCGTTATATAGAATTTTGTATTATGTAGAACTTTTCATACATCCTTAAAACTTGATCTTGTGAACATGGTAAAATATGTCTGGAATATATCAATCCTAACACTTAGTAGTAATTTAAAAATAAAAATGGTTTTGAAATACAAAAATATGCTATTTAACAATAATTGAATATTTGCAGTTTCTCAATACTAGTCAGCGGAAAAAATATTAAATAATCAGCACTGAACTTAACATTTCTTCAAATATAGTCAATATCAGTATGCTTTGCCAATTATAATCTTTTAGAAATTAATTTTTCCTGAATATATATTTTGCTGATCTTGTTTGAAATTTATATCAGATAGTTTATTATTGCTATCAAAATATTCACTTCACACTTTAAAAATTATTCTTTCATAATCAAGACATTTTTTTTTATTTTAAATAGTAATATCTGAAGTTTCGTCTGCTAGTCAGTAATAGTTTATTTTTTGAACAGAGAATGTAGGAGTTTTTTAATTGAAACTGTGAATTTTACTATTTACATTCCAAGATAAATTTGGAGTATTTTGTTATGTAGAACTTCTACTGTATAAAAAATCTAAAACTCACAGCTAGGTGCAATTAGATCTAAATCGTAAATAGTTCCAGCATAGTGTTAAATACATTAAATTTCTTAAAATTAAGATTCGTATAACTAGATGAATTTTGGTCATAAATTTTTTTTCTCGCTCCAATGTCAGAGCATGCAGGTTGTTTAATTAAATATAAAAAGTTTATTTAGAGAATAATAAATATGTATGACGTTGATTGACAACCTAGTTGTCTTGAACCTATGCAGTTTCAAGAAAAAAAAAAAAAAAAAAAAAAAAAAAAAAACGTCAGACGGCGAAACAAAATGAGTATAATTGTCAAAAATGCATAATTGAAAAAAATTAAAACGGTTATTATTATTTTTTTTTTTTAGGTAAAACAGTGTTTGATTCTGGATATTTCATGCTTCTCATTGATAGTGCAATTGTGAATGATGATATCAAGAATTCTTTGGATGCTTTTTTATGTTTAGGGCAGCATATTATACATTTAATATAAAGTATCCTGAGAGTATTGCTGCAACAATACAATTTATGCAAAGGTAATTTTCTTTAATATATTAAAGTAACATTTTCAAAAACAGTATACAGTAATCTGTCACATCACCACATTTATACATTTTTGTCAGTTATATGTTGATTTTAGAATGTTTTGTGTATAGACATGTAATGTTATTTCAATTTAAGTGTCTCATTTGTCGGTTTTTGGTTAATACCTTGCGCTGATACATGAAGGAGACATTATTGTATATTAGAGATTCTGAAAATCAGTAAGATGATTAAGGAGATATTAAATTATCCTTTGTAATTATTTTATTAGAGGTGATTATTTTCAGGTTATCTACTGTAATTCTTTTTTTTTTCAGGATTGTATATATATATATTCTTTGAACATGCATTTATGGGTACTGAATTTTAAAAATTGAATTCGATCTCTTAAAAAATTAAAGAATGATAATGTTATTAAAAGGTTTATAACTTTAATTTGTTGTCCTGTCTGTCTGTCTTTTAACAATTAAGTATTTATAAAGATGTTTTTGTAATAAGTAAAGTGAAATCTGACTAAGACTGAATATTGTCTAAGGCGGAAAAACTCCTGAGTCCCAAATTCTTAAATATCACTAAAGTATCTTTGTTTAAGAAGGAAATCTGTCTAAGGCGAAATTTTATTTTGGTCCCAAGTGATTCTAGCATAGACAGTATCACTGTTCTTTTCAATTTTTTTTATTGTTTTCAAAACATCTGTTTTGACTATGTTCTTTTAGATGTGTATATTTTACTTTAACTGCACTAAAAATGTGATATATCTACATATCATGCCTAATTTTAAAGTCGAAGCTAATCTGTTTTTATTACAAACAGACTTTTAAAGCTGTTTTATAAGAAAAAAAATATTTTTGCATGACATATACAAAGAATTTATTAATAAAAAATATCAATTCAAAAATAGTGCTATATTTCTAAGAATTTTTTTTTTAATAATGTAATGAAGTGTTTTAAAATACTTAGAAATTTTTGACTCAATCTAGTTATTGCAATTAGTGTATCAATCATTTTTCTCAAGTTTCAAAAATTTATATACGTTGAACTATTTTTAGCAAGCTCCAGTGTACTTATTATCAGGACTTTGTGTGTTCGTCAAATTTAGTTATTTCCATGTTCAGAATTCTCAAACTGCAAATAAAAATTTGAATATTTCAAAATGGGATGAACTAACCAAATCAGTTTGAAAGTTTGAACTGGCTTGAATTTAGAAATTTTTATTAAACTGAAATAAACTATTTAGATAATACTTATAAACTGACAAATTTTTGATTTTATAATTGAGATAATTTATTTTTTAATTTTATTTTTTACTTACATTTCGATGTAAAACTAGATTTGAATGGATATGATGTGTGCTTAGAGTTTGGCTTGACCATTCTTGTTTAATATATTTTGCACTCAGTTATTCATTTTAAACTTATAAAATAAAAATAAAAACTTTTAATGGAAGCAGAAATAGTACAATCTGTTGCACTAAAGCACAAAAGTAATTGTCAATTTTTTCTTTCAATTTTTCCTATCTTCTCCTAGTATCAGTGATCATAGGTTAAAACAAATATGCACCTATTGATTTTTAATACAGTTCCAAACTTTGTTTTTGTTCTCCTAAAAACTTAAAAGAGAACATATACCTATTACCTCAGTTCTCCAATGTGTCCAATTGTTTATTTCTATTAAAGTAATTAAATAAAAGGTACTTAAAAAGTTGGCGTCCCTGATGTATGAAATGTAATTTTGTAAGTCAAATGCAAAATCTTAATTTTATATGTTAATTTTTTTTTCTTTTGTTTTCAGATACATGTTGAATATAAACCCAAATAGAAGAAATAAACAGATAAAAATTAAGGATGGAATATTTCCACGTGTTCTTTCCCTGTTTAAATAATATGTCTGCTTTTGAGTGGTTGTAATTTATCTTTAATGTGTTATTGATAATTGTTTTGCATTAAAATTTTTGTTCACTGAAATTGCAATTATCATTTCTTCCTAATGACATTATCTAAGAAAAAACAGGCCTAATTTTCAGCAAAATCATGGATGTCTGCTTTATTTACTAAATTGTATTTAATGTGAAAAATGGTTATTTTAAGTCTGTCTAAACGTAATGAATGACTATTGTTGACAAGGAAAAATGAATTCTTAAAGTACTAATCATAAAAGCTGTTTTGTATATTTAAATGATATTGTAATTTAATTTCATCGAAAAATACATGTTATAAGAAACAGTGTACATAATGTTTGAAATCCAGGTTTTGTGTTCTTTTAGATATTTAAGCACAAACTTCATAAATTCTCTTCTCTTTATTGTTCTCATTTTTAATTCATATGTATTTAAAATTTTACAAATTGAACTAAAAAATGTCATTGTTCAGTTTTCTATACTTTATTAAATTTAAGATCATGTTAAAATTTGAAAATGTGCTTATCAATTAAAATTCATGATTATAAATTAAATTTTTCAGTGACTAGGGAATGCAAGAAAAAATAACATTGTTTGAATAAAGCACTTAATCAAGTAGATACTATCAAATATAATACATAAACGTGGCTTATTTATATATTATATTTGATAAATTACTTTTGTTATTACAGTATACTCTCGATGTCCCAAAGTGGAAAGGACGCTAAAAACATTTCGAAATAGCGAATTCTCTAGATAATGCAACCATTTAGAGGAATAGGTAATATCAAAAGAGAAAATATTTTTTTGACATATTGAGGTTTTCGAGATATCGAGAGTACACTGCACTTTTAAAATTAATTTTTACGCTTGCAAATTTAAATGGATTTTAAATAATTTACTTGTAGCATTTCAAAGTAACTAGTGTTTAGAATAAGATACAACTCAAAATTTTAAGTATCTTTAAATATTTTTAAGTAATGCGCAAATGGTTAGAAAAATAATAAAAATTTAAATTGATGAAATCAAAAGGGGAAACAAATACTTCATGTTTTATTATTTAATGTGCAATAATCAAACAAAGCACATGAATTTAATAAGTAGTGTCTGAAATTGATAAAAACTCAAACCAGAGTTGATGTAGCCATACCAAATTTCAGAGTTCATATCTCAGAAAAAAAAAAAAAAAAAAAAAAAAAAAATGAATTGTAAGTTCTGAAGCTATTTTATCTATAATATCATGCTAGAATATCTTAAGAATCGACATTTGCCACAGTTAATGTAAGAATTGTTGATTTTTTAAAACTTAGATTTAATTTAAATTGTTTTTTTTTATTATTTTAATAATTCAAAAACAATGCATATCACCAACATACAAATCTTTAATGTACATTTTATTTAAAGAAATATTAACTGATATATGTAACAGGTTAAAAAATATTTGCAAACTAACAAAGAACGAATTATATACTACAATTCGACCAGAACATTTTATTAAAAATAAGGAAAAAACAACGGACTTGGGTGCTTTGTATTAAAAACAGTATTGAATAATGGATTTCATCCTTTTAACTGTTCATTTATTCCTTTAGGAGCATTAGTTTTGATGCTTATCAACTCTTAATTTGATTATTGCAATTTTGAATAAATTTCACCAAACGTTGAAGTTGCGCACAGGCAGTCAATGTTGAATAGAATTAGCTATTTTGTGGAATTAAGGCAATAGCAATATATTCATGTATTACAGTAACAAAATATATATAAAAATGTTCTGTCCACAAAATTGTTTATTATTTTTCCTTCTTCAGATATTCTATTCATTCAATTTTATTTTATTTTTTAAGGTTAAAATTAAGGTTCACAAGCTATATTTTACCATGTTTTTATTTATGATCATTTTCCTTTTACAATGTATGTTTTATTTTTAACATTTAAAAGAGGGTGGAAGAAAGCATTTTTTGCTGATAAGAGATTAATCTTAAATGCTTTCAATTTAAATGTATTCTTAAAAATAAAGTTTTGAAAGATACTTATTGCATCAATAAAAGGAAATGTTTATATATAGATTTGTGGTCTAAATTTTATAAATTTATTATTATTACTTTCTTCTATCTTCAATAGAAGAAAGTATTGTAATCGAAATTTTTTTCGACTTCCGGTTTTCGACGGATTTGCATGTTTTAGGGGTCAGAGATTCCAAAAAACATGTTTATAGAAAATGTCTGTCTGTCTGTGTGTCCGTCTGTCCGTCTGTCCGTCTGTCCGTCTGTCCGTCCGTCCGTCTGTCCGTCTGTCCGTCTGTCTGTCGCCATTGTACCATCAAAAAGTGTATGAAGTTATGTATAGAATTAAACCAAAATTTTATTATAAGTTTTTGACTATGGCAAGCAGGTCCTCCCGGAATTTGGAAAAAATTCGCCGGTAGGGGGCGCTGATATAACAATGTTTGTGCGATTTTGAATATTGTACCATCCAAAAGTGTATGGAGTTATGCATAGAATTGAACCAAATTTTTAGTTTAAGTTTTTGGATATGACAAGCAGGTCCTCCCTGAATTTGGAAAAAATTCGCCGGTAGGGGGCGCTGTAAATGCGTTTTTTGTGCGATTTTGAATATTGTACCATCGAAAAGTGTATGAAGTTATGCTTAGAATTGAACCAAATTTTTATTTTAAGTTTTTGGCTATGGCAAGCAGGTCCTCCCTGAATTTGGAAAAAATTCGCCGGTAGGCGGCGCTGTAATACCGATTTTTGTGCGATTTTGAATATTGTACCGTCCAAAAGTGTATGAAGTTATGCATAGAATTAAACCAAATTTTTATTTTAAGTTTTTGGCTATAGCAAGCAGGTCCTCCCTGAATTTGGAAAAAATTCGCCGATAGGGGGCGCTGTAATAGCGATTTTTGTGCGATTTTGAATATTGTACCTTCCAAAAGTGTATGAAGTTATGCATAGAATTAAACCATATTTTTATTTTAAGTTTTTGGATATGGCAAGCAGGTCCTCCATGAATTTGCAAAAAATTCGCCGTTAGGGGGCGCTGTAGTAGCGATTCTTGTGCGATTTTGAATATTGCACCATCGAAAAGTGTATGAAGTTATGCATAGAATTGAACCAAAAAAAAATTTTAAGTTCTTGGCTATGGCAGGGAGGTCCTCCCTTAATTTGTAAAAAAATCGCTTGTAGAGGGCGCTGTAATAGCGATTTTTGTACATTTTTTGTGCCATTTTGAATATTGTACCGCCGAAAAGTGTATGAAGTTATGCATAGAATTGAACCAAATTTTATGTGTTTATTTTTGGTCATGTCACGAAGGTCCTCCCTGAATTTGGAAAAATTCTGCCGGAAGGGGGCACTATAATTGCGATGTCTGTACCATTTTCATTATTGTACCATCGAAAAGTGTATGAAGTTATCCATATAATTGAACCAAATTTTTTGTGCATGTTTCTGGCTATGGCAAACAAGTCCTACTGAACTTGAAAAAATTCCGAAAGAAGGGGGCGCTATAATTCCGATCTCTGTGCCATTTTCATTATTGTACCATCGAACAGCGTATAAAATTATGCATACAATTGAACCAAAATGTTTGTGCTTGTTTTTGGCTTTGGCCAACAGGTTCTCCTTGAATTTGGAAATATTGCGCGGTAAAGGGGCTCCGTGCTAGCGATTTTTGTATACTTTTCTTAATTTTTCGTAGTTCTATTGTGCATCGGTGGCTCATGCAGCGGCGGGAACTCGCTTCCTGCTATGCCGGCTATTCGCAAACAGCTGATAACGACAGAATAAGGAAAAATTAATAATTTTAACAAATATCATGATATAGATTAACTCGTTTTTAGTCCGTTTAATTGACTTGAGCAGAAATTTAAGATGAAAATCACAGTTGGTATAGTATTGAACTAATAATATTGAAGTATTAACATGTGTAACTAGGTTTTGAAATATTAAGATGTATAAGATAGAAGAAAGTTTTGGGATTGGCACATCCAACTAGTTTTTAAATATGCATTTACGAATTTTATTAACATTTTAATAATGCATAATTACTTTATGATAAAAAAAAAAAAAAAAAAAAATCCACAAATTTATTTAAATCATTTTTTTTTTCTTTTTACATTGAAAATGTTTGTTGGGTAGCAAGCTTCAAAGAATTTAATGTAATTTTTAAAAACAAAATGCTATTTCTTTGGTAAATTGTCTATTGAAGTTTTATGTCTTCCCCCTTCCTTTGCTATGAGACAATAATACGCAATAGTGATGCAGTGAAAAGCCTATCATAAACACAACATTGCTGTAACACTAGTCAAAAGTGTATTAAAATTAAGATTAATTTTAACTGTGAAACAAAATTGCGACTCAGGTGTTTGTCAAAAGTGTACTAAAATTAAGATTAATATTAACTGTAAAACAAAATTGAGACCCAGGTGTAAAAAAAGAGGTTAAAATGCATTAAAATATACGGTTGTGCTGTAAAATAAAATTACGATTCAGCTGTAAAAAATGGCTAGAAATGCATCAAAATTTACGGTTGTGCTGTAAAATTAAAATGCATCGCAGCTGTAAAAATAACGACTAAAAGTGTCTTAAAAATTACGACAATACTGTAAAATGAAATTGCGACACTGCTCTAAAAATAACTGCAAAATCTGCAGTAAAATTTACGGTTGTGCTGTAAAATTAATATACATCACAGCTGTAAAAATAATGGCTAAAAGTGCCGTAAAAATTACGACAATACTGTAAAATGAAATTACGACATTGCTGTAAAAAATATCAGCTAAATCTGCAGTACAAATTACGCCTGCGCTGTCAAATTAAAATAACGCCATTGCTGTAAAATAACAGCATAATATGCTGGCACCCAAATTGCCAGCACTTTTTGCTGTAAAATTTACGGCAATACTGTAAAATGAAATTACGACACTGCCGTAAAAATAACAGCTAAAATTGCAGTAAATTTTACGACAATACTGTAAAATGAAATTACGACACTGCCGTAAAAATAACAGCTAAAACTGCAGTAAAATTTATGCCTGCACTGTCAAATTAAAATAACGCCATTGCTGTAAAATAAAAGCATAATATGCTGGCACCCAAATTGCCAGCAATTTTTGCTGTAAAATTACAGTACTTTTTCTTAAAGTGTACAGTAGCGATGATTTCTGGAAATGCATTTTTAATCATGTTGAGCGTTTTTATGTTCCACTATATTTATGCATAGTTTATGGTGTGTATAAAATCTATAATTCATATACAGTGCTACACAAAGAATTCGTAATTGTTACTGGGTATGAGTGCAAATTGGTTAAAGATGGTTTTTAAGAGAGTTGTGTATTTTTACGCTGAACTGCATTTAGTTTGCTAAGAAATGTTTCAGAACATAGATAAAATTATATACAGGGTCACGCAAAGAATTGGAGGGCCATTTAATCTGGGGCCGTCTATAAATGATCATTTCTGGAAATTGGTTTTTAGTAGTTTTAAGAGTGTTTTAGTTTGAATTAAACTTTCGCCAAATAGTGGCGTGTAATAAATGTACTATTCTAAGTACAGGGTTGTAAAAAAGTGTACAAGTATGTTTCCATCTATTAGTATAAATTGCTGAGAGGGAAATTTCAACATGTTAAACATTTTCCTGCTAAACTAAATTTCCCCATTCCCAGTTGGTCAGAATATAGTATCTATATCAATCTACAGATCAAACACAGTGCTTTCCAAAAGAATTGGAATACATATTTGCTATCGACGGTAACTGCTGAAACCAGTTTTTTAAATGTTTTATGAGTTTTCTGAAATGTTTACTTAGTTATCTTATATACCGTATTTCCCTAAATGACGAAGTTTTGTTAAAGCATTCATGAAGTATTGAAAAGTGTCTCAAAATGTATGCTTAACGCATAATTTTTCTTTCTTGCTATTCTTTTCTTTTAAATTTCTACTCAGGTTGCAACAACAACAATGTATTAGGCGAGGTGAGCAATTGATTGAAACGCGGATATTGCCACGAGAAGTTATAAAGTCTGTCCTTCTTCTCTCTCTCTCCATGCAAACGTAAATGCATAAGTATTCGACACTAAAGGTTCGCATCTTTGTTTCAAAGTATTCGTTTTACCTTTTGTTGAGTACTTTACATGTCATTTGGCAATATATGCAAATTCTCATAATTTTGAACATGGGTTTATTTTCAGACACAGTCGAATATACAAATGATGCTTCTACGCACAATAGACATGTCAGAAATATTTTCTTTATTCAGCCTTTCGAATTATATTAAGAAATTAAAATAATATATATTAAAATACCCCATTTAATCTGAAAAATAGTGTATGCAACAATTTACATAGCTCCAATCAATTGTTAAAAACTTTCTTCTAGTATTTCTTCCAGGCAGATTTTAAACTCTAAATAAAATGAAGTTCGTAATTGATTTATAAAAGAATGATTTTTTTTTTAACCATTGCTGGGTGGATTTACACACATGACGAGAAGCATTATCCTGCTGAAACATCCAGTTAGCCCTACATAAAAAAGCTCCACACGGTACCAAATGATCATATAACCTAGCCTGATATTGCGCAGAATTCCTACGTCCCGAAATATGGGTTAAATCGCATAATCCATCATGACTAAAAGCTCCCCATTATTGTTCCTCCTCCCATTTGTCGACTGAAGCGTGTAAGCAATTGATAATATTTCGCTCATTATAAACAGTAACAAAGTATGTTAGGCTTAACTTATATTCTACTTGCTTAACCTCCTCAGACCTGATGTATCCTATATGATACACATCTTTACAATTTTTTTTTACGTATATAAAAAATGTTAAAAAAAAAGGAAATTGGTGTGTATGGAGCCTTACAGATAGCACAACTAAACAAAATAGCAATTTATTTCTTATAGTGGTTTTTTTAGCGAGATACGTGTTATAATAAAATACCTTGCAGCAAAAATGCACGAAATGTACAAAAATGAAAACGTAGTTTTTCAGTAAGTTAAGATACCATTTGTAGAGTCCATTAGAAATAAAAAATTATTAAATGTATAATTATTTCACGTTTTGTATTGTTTTTTCAATGCAATGCAAAAAAAGTAAAATAAAAAATCCTAACAAATTGTCAAAAAATGTACTTATTGGGTCCCCATGTATCATCTAATTTTATGTACAAAAAATACATTTTAATTTTTTTTCGCTTTTCAATCTTTCTTAGTTATCGGTTTTTTAATATAAATTCATAACTAAAGTTTAAAAAAAATATAATAATAAACACTGGGGTCTGAAGAGGTTAAATAAACAAAGAATTTCTTACTTTTCTCTCGGCAGCACAGTTTAGCTTGTAGTAGCTAAAAACTTGACCACTGGATAAATAGGCCAGCTTCACATTTTACGTAATATTTATACTAAGGACTTGACATGGATATTTATGCATCGAAGAACACAAAACATACATTAACAGCTGACATCACATAAAGACAATCAACTCTGAACATCGAAGAACAACTTAGAATGTATATATCAACAAAACCTATTTCTATGGAAACATATTAGCCGTCTAGTGGCAGAAAAGAAAAGAGATATGCGAATTGCTAGATTACAGAATAAAATTAAAAAAAGTAATTGCAACTAATCATTGTTTCGGGTCCTTCATCCAACCATGCCAATAGTGTTTATGACCATTCGGACGGTCAAAATTAATATTTTTTCCATCTGAAAATGTCACTTGTTTCCATTTCAGTCTTTCTTCTTTATGATGTTTCATTAACCTCGTTTTTTTTCAACAGTTATATGCATTTTGCATTAATATTTAATTTCAGACTAAACTGTTAAGTTTGATGTTCTTTTGCTGAAACGGTTCGAAATTTCGCGAGGTGAAAGATCTTTTTAAATTGATAATCGAAATATATGTGGATCATTCCGTGCTGTCAAAATCCTTTTTCTTCCAGATCGTTTAATTTTATTGGAATCATTTTTATTTTTCAAATTATTTCATTGTGAATGGCAGTTTTAGAACGGGTAATTAACTGATTTGTTTCTCGTTCAGATTTACTGTAACCCTTGTAAAACCAAATTTTTCTTACTTCGATCGCAGAAAACTCCCCACGGCATTTTCAAATATATCGTAAATATTATTATCTAAACCTGCACCTTAGCTTCTCGGGAATACCTTAACAATATATAAACACGTACATTTTATAAGGATTCCGATGTGACGAATAAAATGCTAATTTCCCCAGGTGGTCTTATAATTTCTGAACAGCCACCTTATTTATGTTTTTAAAATATTAGAAGATTTTAGTAAAATATAACTTAAATCTTATTGTAGCAATTATAACAGAAATCGTTCTACGATCAATTTAAATACACTGGCTAAAAATTTGCATTATTGTGTCTTCCTCTTCAGAAGTGCTCCAATTCGTTAGTAGTCTTATAATTTCTCAACGCACTGTAATGTTCTTGGATGTTTGTATTATGGATGTAAATCTAGAATAAAAGAAAATAAATATAATTTAAATGCTCTTATGTTATAAATATTCTGCTAACGGAATGCACAATGTGTACAATATTTCTAGCTTTGTATGCATTCTCATATGAATTAAGTATTACAAAAACAATAAATCTGAGACATATATTTTCAATTTTATGGGTTATTGCTGAAATTACAGAGGTTTCAATTGAAATTGAATTTCTAAAAAATTACATATAAAAGTTGAAACAAATAGTAAAACGTTTTGACAAAATCGTGGTTAAAAGTAAATGTGAACTTGAGATACCAATCTCATTTGTTCACTTTATTTAGGAATTATGCAACTTTAAATTTATAATACTTTATTTTAAATTCCTTTTTTTAATTTGAAAATGGATTGCAATTATCATTGTAAAAAAAAAAAAAAAAAAAAAAAAAAAAAAAAAAACTTTTTACCCATGACCTGTCTAAATTTGTAAAAATCCCTGATGATTCAATAAGAAAATATAATGTTCAGCCGTATCAGAAAAATAAGTTAATTTCAACATGTTAGCATTTAAATCTCAGCAAAAGAAAAAGTGATTCTTTTTAAATAATTTCTTTTTCTTCATACACTTTTATTATATACAGGGTGCCCATAATTAAACAAACCTACTTTAAAGTTGTTTACAAACAAAACAATTGTTCATAAAGTTGTGAAATTTGGTGAAACACATACTAATGGGATGGAAATATTTTTAAGCAAAAATAAAAAAAAAAAGTTCAACATTTCCACACCAGATGGCGATTTTTAATAAATTACGCATTTAGCATTGCGATAGTTTAGGAATTTTATTTATTAACTTAACCTGATTCAGCATTTCACGACATGTTGCTGGTATTTCCCAGAAGACACTGCGGTCAACTGTGGAACATGCTATCTTACGATTCCAGATGATATATCTGAATAGAGATGATATATCCAGATGATATAGCAGTGAAAATGATGACTGCCATGGGGGAAAGCTTTGATTATAACAAAATTCGTTAAACTATAGAAAATTTATGCTAAATGTATAATTCGTTAAAAAACGAGCTGCTCTTTTTTTTTTCTCAAACAAATTTCCGTACTTTTATTATGTCCTCTACAAAATTTCACACCATTCTGTACAATATGTTTTAATTAGGGTCGTTTATTTATGGACACGCTCTATATCATTCATTTTTTTTAAAATAATTTAATTAAAAAATATTCTTCAAAATTAGACGTTAGATTTGAAGTTATCGCTTAATGTTATCCTATATCTTCACTTTTCAAATATGTTCAGCAAATATGTACCCAATTACTTAAATTTAAATCGTTTTACAAATAATAAGTAAAATATATTCGTTTATTATTTTTATTTGTTTTGAAAGTTTCATAAATAAAGACAAATCTATTGCACTTCAAAATTTGTGTTCTGAATTTAAAGCTAAAATAATAGAAAATAAACACATTAATTTTTTTATGTTATAAATACCCCGCTAACTGAAAGCACAGTGTGTACACCTCTTCTTCTATTATATACGCTAACGTATGTGTGAAGTATTTAAAAAACAATGAAATTGAGGAATGTTCAATTTTCAATTTCATAAACTATTACCGAAATGAGAAATGTTTCAACTGAGATTCCATTTCTACGAAAAATTTTGCTTATTCAGCATTTCGAATTCAATTACAAAATTAAAGAAATCTACAGAAAAATTCCAAATATCTCTAAAAACATTTATATCACACAGTAAAAAAAAAAAAAAAAAAAAAAAAAAAAAAAAAAAAAAAAAAAAAAAAACATTAAATTAAATATATTCTAGTAGCAGTGTTTGTAGAAATTTAATTTTTGTAAACAAAATATTGCTTTTAAATTCATCTTCTAAAGGTATGCTTGGTGGACTTTTATGCGAAAAGATATAGAAAATTCACAGAAAATTTCAAATAACTGAAGGTAAATAATTAGAGGAAGCTTTCTAATGTAGCTAAAGAACATTCTTATAAAATAATTTTATAGAATATGTAAATAGCTTCTAAATTATATATTCTGAAATTGATTTTTATATTTCTTGTTTTAAATGATAAAAAATGAGTTTTATTGTTCCGTAAATGCATTATCAGATATCATTTCAATAAATGATATTAAAAAAAGTGTGTGTTTAGAGTATTTCAAAAAGTCTCATTCAAAATAAAATAACTGTTCATATATAAATTATTTAAATAAAAATCTTATTTTTTTTGTTTTCAAGATTAAGTACTAAAACGAAATATACCAATTGAATTAAAGAAACATTTTTTTTTCGTTTAAGATAATAGAATTCTTTCCCAAAATAAATAGGAAATATAAGTCCCAACTCCATGGTTAGATAATGATGAAATCTACAAATACACTGTAGTTTAGTGCATCCGTGTAAAATAAATCTGATTGCTACGCTTAGAAATGTCTTAGAAGGGAAAATTATATAACGATTCCTTTAAGGTATATTAATAGTGATTCTTTTAGAATATGATAATGGCTTGATGACAAAATGTTCACATTGCATTATATTCTCTTTTTTCATCTTTACACTCAGTACAATAGAAAAAAAATATTGCTTCTTTCTTTACCACTTTCGGGTCCGATTTTTATTTTTATTTTGTGAAAAAAAATATTAGTTTAACGAATATGTCATTGTATGGAATTTAACGAATGTAGTTATTTTGCTTACTATTAAATTCTTTGTTCATTTAACAATAGGCTAAGGAAAAGTTTAAAGAGTAAAATATATGTTTAAAATAAACGAATTGCCAATAGTACAAATAGAATTAAGTAAACTTTTAATATTATTATTATTACTAAAGGCCAAAACATAAATGAAGTCATAATAAGTGTGCTACCATTACTACATGTAGATACTAACAAAAATACTGTTGAGACTAAATAATACAGAATGAAATGTAATGTCAATAGTATGCCAAACCCGAAACGATTAAATTAAAACACGAAAATGGAGACTGACAAACAAATAGACATAGAGAAGAACCCAACTGAGAAACTTTTCTTATTGCTTGGCAAAATTCTTAAAAAGTAAGGCCTTAATTAATTAAATTATTAATTAGAAAAATCGCTAGTAATTTAGAATCATATATTGTAATATTTATCACCTATTCAGAGTTATTGCATGCAAATAAATCACTATAGATAATTAATGCATATTGTAATGAGCTAAAATTATATATATATATATATCATGGAAGACGGTAGTATTTCGAGTGACGCAGCCTTAAGCCTAAAATCGTATCGTATCGTATCGTATCATAGAATTCGTAGATGGCGGAACTCATATATACAGCTAACTCGACATCAAAGAAAATGCGAAAAGCCGCCTTTTAATAACTCAGCAGATATACGTCTTATTGTTCTGAATTTTCTAGAACAGTCTTATATCTGCAGTCTAATCGTATACTGAAATTTTTACATTTCTACGTGCAGTATATTTTGAGATCTAAATAGTCATTTTTAAAGTGAAAACGTTGGTATAATATCGAGGAAGTTCCTAATTTGAAAATCTCGAAAACGGTTCTAACGATTATTTTTAAATTGATACATAATATAAATGTGATTAAGGCGAGGTGAATAACACTTTTCTTTTTTCTGGGAAAACTCTCGTTCGTTAAATAATTCGATTTTTTTTTTCTCTCGAAAATGACACGGGCGATTTTTTAAAAATCAAATAAATATGTTTCAGATGAACCAAATAACAATTTACTTGTTTCCAGCAAGACTCTTGTTCGTTTTATAATGCGCATGAAAAATCGGACTATATTTCTTCGCCATTCTATGGAAATTTCACCGAAAATGCATGACACTGTATTCATACACATGCTTTCTTTTTAACCACTTTTGGGGAGATAAATTTTGTCTTCCTACGGCTGAATGGTTGAGGGCCATCGTCTACTGATCTTAGCATAGGCAGTTCGATACTCGCTGGTGCGTGTGAATTTTTTTTTTTTTTTAAGTCTGTTAGTTGACCATTATTCTCAGTTCTTTTGTAATTTTTTAATTGCTATTAAGTTAAATAAAATTACAATTATAATGACGCCAATTTGATGATGATTATTTCTTGGCAATTTTTCAACAATAAAAATATTACCATAAATTTTATAAATATATTTAATTTCAATCACTTTACAAAAAATATGCATTAATACAAATTATTATTTGAATATAAATCACACGATCAGAAACATAAAAAAATAATTCATTTCAGCTCTTCTTTTTATAATATCATTTTTTATTATTATGACGGTCAATCAATATATAATCACTGACATCCATAATATTATTGGCTTAGATGCCGTATGTTCCCTACGCCGTTGTTGTTTTGAAATGTTTGGCGATTTTTTGTTGGCGTGTTGGCGTGTTGACGGTGGTTATGGATATGGCAACCTCGATATGTTGAATGTCGTGTGACGTGTCGTTCTGGCAACCGAGAAGTTAATGTTGGAATATTGTGAATGTATTTTGATGTCGTATTGTATAGTTCTGCCTTTTTATTTTTATGTGAAATTTATTGAATGTATTTGATTAACTATGTTTTCTGTAGTCCGTTTAAACGCTGTTGTTGAAATAATTAGGAAATATGAGGAAATTTTGACAAGAAAAGAAGGTTTGTTTATAGTTTGTGAATACGTATTGATAAGCCTATTTAGGAAAATGTCGGCGATAATATTTCGAGCTGGATCTTTCAAGAAAGCAGATGTTTGTTAAGGTATGTGGATAATTTTATGTATTTTACTGCTTTTGAGTTTTTTACATTTTGTGATTGCTAGAAAGCGAGCATTGCTGAATTTTGAGAATTCTATATAGCGAGAAATGCTGAATTCGGCGATGTTTTTTTTTCGGAAAATGTGCGCGAAGCGCACATACAACGATTGCTGGTTGCCATTTTAGCGAATTTTATTTTTATGTGTATTTTTGCTTTAAAAGTTTTTATATTATGAGATTGCTAGAAAACGAAAACTGCTGAATTTTGAGAATGCTACACCTCGTGAAGTGTTGAATGCAATGATGTTTTTTTTTTCGGAAAATGTGCGCGAAGCGCACATACAAGGATTACTGGTTGCCATTTTAGCGAATTTTGTTTATTATTTACATTTTATTTTCGTTAAGCCAAACATGCGTATAAACCGGTGCTTGGCGACATTTACTACTTGGCGGAAAAAGGGTTTTCACGCCAAGAAAATTCCAAGATGGCGGCCGGGGGGAACTTATGACATCTGTTCCATATTATTATTATTATAATTATTATTTTCCTTGCATAAAAACTATTGTGATGTAATAATTATTTTATAATAAATAATTTAGTTGAAATGTTTTATTTATAAATAACAATGAAGTTTTACATAATAAGCATATCAGAATTCTGGTGTCGCCATCTTTTGACGCAATTGCGTACCACATTTCAGGGTCGTACTGGCATAACTGAGAGGGCGGTGGCAAAATGGATAAAAAGGGCGCCGATTGCCTTACAAAAGGGCGCAAATGCTTATATATACATACATACACATACTATATAAATTATGTATAAAAAATCACTTTAAAAATATATACGAATATATTGCTATAGCGAAAACTTTATTCCTAAAATAATTATGTCACCCAAATTAGTATTTTACACTATAGAAATGTAATATGCACAAAAATAGTTCCCCGCAAGGCATTGCAGTTAAAAAAAAAATCTGATGTTAGACCAATGTTGCCAATTTAGAGGTATTTTTTTCCTCCACACTTTTCTAAGAAAGCTATCTCTGTTTTCGAATTTCGCTCACCTTATCTAATGAGTTAATTCAAACTTTACCCCGAATATTTGAATAAAAATCTCCATACGATTATCTCCAAATGGAAAATAAAATATTAAAATAAAACAAACAAAAACAATTTCGTTGGGTCAAAACTCAAAAGTGCAAAACATTATTTAATACAATTCAATAATATTTTATATAATACAATCTCTAGAATACAAATACTAATTATGGTGTATAAAATTTCAGGAAAGTTATTTTTCTTTAGTTCAAGAGTGACGTCTGTTTTACGTGAATTATTTTTAAAATATGTTTTATTTCTTTATTTTTTCAACATTCAAAAGATATCATAGATTTTTTTTTTTTTTTTAAATTATGGCCATTTTTTTTTTCCATTCTGATCAGAAACAAAATTATGGCCATTTTTTTTTCATCCTGACCAGAAAAAAAAAAAAAAATATGACCATTTTTTTTTTCCTTTTCTGACCAGAAAATCAGAGTTCTAACTTTTTACGACAGCTCTTTCATCTTCACCTAACACTTCATTTATAACGGTTGTTTCAAAATAATGGATGGCACCAGTCCATCAGTTCAGAAGAAAATGATACATTCCAAAGGTATAAGTTCGATTGAAAAAAACTATTTAATACTTTGAGCAGAAAGAAGAGGCTACACCTGCAATTTTTATGACACTAATAGAATCCCATAGCTGCCAATGTGTACGGTTTAGTTACCTCTAAAATTTAACACAAATTTTTGCCATATTTAATCGTTGACAATTGTTAGACTTTTTAAACTGAAATTCCGGAAGTGACAGCCGATTGTTCCCTTGCGACGACATTCCTCTGGCTACAACTCGTAAAACTTGGCTAAAAGTGCTATCTTTGACAACATTTTCTGAATGAATCTTTGCCTTTATAAGAAAATGGGAAACTAATTTCCTGGTATCTGAACAAAATGGGCAAATTTTATATTTTTACGAATATTAATGCAAATTTTTTTGTATTTACGAATGAAAATGACTTCGCGAAAGTATCAGAAAAGTAGTTAGTTTGGATTTGGGAATAGCTTTCAATATAAAAAATTCTCATAACGAGGATGTGATCGCCCCCAACCCCAAAAAAGGAAATCCATGACCCCCTCTAAATGATGAGCTGAATCCGTCCTTGGCTTTGTCGAATATTGATTGATTAAAATCTCGGAAACGGAATCGAAAAAAAATCCGCTTTATACAGGATCCTTATGCCATATCATCTTTAGATTCTTCTATGTTTTGTCATACGCCAGACAGAATGATTTTAACAATACCGTGCAAAACACAGATGCGAGAAAAATCGACAAACAAAATCTTCATTTGGCGCCCGGGGCACATGCCCCCTCTGCCCCCCTTAATTTCGGCCCTGCTTTCAAATCAGCAAACTTACAAAGGCTGTGCCCAATAATGGAGTTGTTTCTGTTTTTCAAAGATCTTGTTCTTTTTTACCGCGATTCATGTGTGTACGCAGGGTAGTGGGGGGGGGGGGGGGGGGGCAGAAAATCTTTGGAAAAGTAATACATTCTTTAAAAGTATTACGCTGAATGTAATTATTTTGAAAAGTAGTATTACTTGAATTTTGTTGCATGATAGTTTTGTTTTAAAGGTTTTCATTAAATTTCATTGTAACTGCTGGCTGCAAATACCAATTATTTTTTATTGCCCACCAGAAACTTTTTAATCGAACTGTCTTTTATATTTTTTGAGAAAAACAAAAGATTCAGAAAAGGCTGCCGAATGTGGCGTTTTGAACCGAATTTCCGGACGCGACAGTGGAGGAAGAGAAAGAAAACTGTTATCATGAGACAACAATCAATTTTAACTCAAGATGTAATTAATTTAAAGAACAGAATCTATTGTATTGCAAATCACTTCAATAACGAAGCATGCAAGTCTCATTCTTTTATGTGGAGTTTCGCCGAATATTCGGTTTCATTTTCGTTTTCAGCCCAAAATCCTAGTTTCGGCGAAAATACTGCCGTATATTCGGTATTATTATAACTGCCCCTCCCTAGCCTCCCCCAAACGGCACTCCCATCCAAAGAGCTGTACATACTATATATTCACATACAAGGAGATAAATCTAGACGGTATTACTAATATTGATTAAATTCGTTATTTTTAAATTAAATTATTTTTTAATATATTTTTTTTTATGTTTATAGCACCTTATATTTAATTAATTTTATTTCAATCAAATTATTTTGTTAATTATGTACTGCCGTTTCTACGCAAAACATTATTCAGATAACATGCGTATATGTATGTTTATGTTACTTACTTTGAATTTATTTTTAAAACAATTTCGCTTACGTTTTCAGTCGATACTAGGAATGTAACCGAAATTCAGTTTCTTTCGAACACTATTTTTATGTTTGTAAATCAGCAGAAATTTTCGCATTATTGAACTTTAAAAAATTTTTTTTTTTGAGAACCGCTTTAAGGATTTACATATACATTTATAATCATAACTTATAAATTTCGGAAAATCAAGTTTTTATTTTAGCGGCTTTATCAACGGAATTGAGACTTCTTTATGTGGTCAGAATATGGAATAGACAATTCTATGTAAGTAAAAAAAAATAAAAAAATACAATAAGCATTCTATTATAATTATAACATAAAATTGAAACTAGTTTTTTTTCTCAAAATTGCATTTTTTAATAGATGACCACGGCAGGATTACTTTAATAATACTGAATTGTTTTTCACTTCTAATTTTGTCAGCTTTTTCCTTCTATATATAAATAAAAGTTTCGAATTGGAAATGGACCAATGAAAATCTGCGTAGATATTCCCGGTAGATCGGCATCCAATTTGAATGCTTAAGCATGGCCTTTCTTCGTTAATATTAAAAAAAACTGTTGCAAACAAAAATATGAAAATCAGTGGTATTACAGAGAAATGTTTGATAAACACGCTGATGCAGACAGTTTTCAAATCAAAGAATTATTTTAAGAGATATTTAATGCCAAAGTTGGAAAAAATCGTTCCATTAAAAAAGTTTTATTGGAGCAAAAACTACATGAGAATTTAATCATTTTTAGATCATTTTATACGTTATAAATTCCCGATGTGCAGATTGAATTTATTTTTTTTTATTTGACTCATTTTTTGAAGTTTTATTTCTATTTTAAATTCAAATTTTCAGCTTTTCGAGAGATATTTTTTATATATTTTAGAAAATGTTATTAATTTAAACTGTTGTCAATTGTATAAACAGCGAAACAATAATGTCTACTTCAAATTAAAAATTTATTTACACGTGACTATTGTAAACAGAAATAAAAACTTTAAAATTAGAATTAAATGATCACATGTTAAAAGCAGGAAAATTACGTCCTAAGAACCATATTCACACTTGAATTTTAAAAGAGAAACAAAATGTTAAATAAAAAAAATTATGCGCTAAAACTTGTAAAGGGGGGAAATTACATTATTTAAAATGGCCAAAAAATATGGTAAAAACATTTAAATTAAAAAATATATTTGTGCGAGATATTTTGAGATAATCTTTTCAACTATTATCGTGAATTCAAAGACAGCGTAAATATTTCCTTCTAATAACTAAAGTATTTTCACCTGAATATTAATAAGAGAAATAAAACTTTGGTGTAAATTACGTCAGATTTAAAACGATACATTTAAAATGAATTATTTAAAAGAACTATCTTATATCGCTGTTAAAAAATACCGGGAGACAAGGACACTGTTTACTTAATTCATTTTACATTAGCTTATTTTCAAATGTTTAACTAATTTTTTAATTAACGAATAGAAACCCGTTTACAGAAAAATCACTACTGTTTTTTTTCTTTTGTTTTTCTTTAAATTCAATATTTTTAAAGCCGATCAAATTAGCGTGCTTTTTGGATTTTGGTGTGCCTGAACGGGGGTTGGCGAGCGTAGCTCGTAGGGGGCAGAGCCCCCTAGTTTCTTATATAATTATGCAGTGCATTAAGGATTTTTTTTTTTTTTTGTCAATCATCAAAAATTAGCATTTTTCTACGATAAAAGTTGAATACCCTCTTCAAATAATCAGCATTAAAGAAAAAAAAAAGAGATAGAGAGAGAGCTTTTCATAATTTCCACCTTTTGTCTCGTCTAGTTACTAAAATAAGTCATATTTAATTAAAAATTACTGTTTATTTTAATTTCAGATAAGCCAATTTTAAACTACAATGGTCGTCGCAACTCACACGCAAAAAACACCAACAGCACGTTGTGTCGCGCATGTG
Organism: Maratus speciosus; assembly: GCA_963932465.1. NCBI lineage: Eukaryota > Metazoa > Arthropoda > Arachnida > Araneae > Salticidae > Maratus > Maratus speciosus. The sequence goes on along the minus strand of OZ010786.1, from coordinate 533,791,189 downwards.
TCGTGTGTTAATTAGTATTTCATGGGAAAATACCTCCACATCCGCCGATTTCTATTTTCTCCAGAAAGATAGAGAGCTCCAGAATACGGTATAATAATTAAAAAAAAAGTGTCACACCTGGTATTACTACATATCTGATTGTCGATAACTTATGTTATCTCGAAGTTGGTTTATCTAATTGTCTTTGATCGCACATAGTTTGCTTATGCTATACTTTAAAAAATAAAAAGCATTACTTTTTAGTTTTCCAAATGAAAATCTTTGAAAATTTTATGCCTTTCAAAATGCGTGCTTAAAAAAAAAGATTAAAAAAAAAAGAAAAAGAAAAAAGTGACGATGGGCGCACCGGGCATTTGCCTCGTTGCCCGGTGGGCCAATACGACCCTGCTACATTTTGTCTCTTATTCAAAAAAAAAAAAAAGAAAAAACTAACGCTTTTCACCGCTTTGAAAGAATCTCTTGTGACTAGAGGTCTATTTCGCAAATATTAAGAAAATTACTGCATACAAAAATATTAAAATGGGTAGTATTATAGAGAAATGTTTGATAAAAACGTTGAAGTAGACAGTTTTTAAATCGAAGAATTATTTTAAGAGATATTTAATGTTAAATCTGGATAAAATTGTCTCATTAAAAAAGTCTCATAGGAAAAAAAATATACATGGGAATTTAATCATTTTTATTCAATTTAATCATTCAACAGAAACTCGAAGTTTGCAGAGTGCATTTATTATAACTTGCCTAATTTTTTGACGGTTTATTTCAATTTTAAATTAAAATTTTCAGAATTTCCAGAGATATTTTTTACATATTTTAGAAAAGGTTATTTTAAATTGTTGCCAATTGTTAAAACAGCGCAAAGAATAATATATCCTTTAAATTAAAAATTTATTCACACGTGACTATTATAAACAGAAAAAAATCCTTTTAAATTAGAATTAAATGATAACGTGTTAAAAGCAGGAAAATATTAAACATTACGTCATAAAAATTGTTTTTACACATGCTTACTTAAAATGAAAGAAAATTATAAAATAATCAATTATTTTCAAATTAGAATTAAATGATTACGCATTAAAAGCAGGAAAACATTGAAAATTACGTCATAAAAATTATATTTACACGTGAATATTAAAAGAAAAAGAAAATTTTTAAATAATAAATTCATTGATATGTGTTAAAAGTCGTAAATGGAGGAAATTACGTCATATTGGCCAAAGTGGCCAAATAATAATATTGCAAAACAGTTTAAATTAAAAAATATATTTATATGAGAGATTTATTTCAAATTTCGAGATGATATTTTTAACTATAGTTGCCAATTTTAAGGTAGCGCAAATAATAATGTTATCTTTCTAATAATAAAAATATTCTCAGTTGAATGTTACAAAGAGAAAGGAAAGTTTGGTGAAAATTATGTCAGATTTAAAACGTTACATTTAAAATCTCTTATTTAAAATCATTTTCTTATAGCGTTGTTAAAAAATACCATAAAGCAAAGACTCTGTTGACTTAGTTCCTTTTATATTTGGTAATTTTCAAATGTTTAACTAATCTTATTTAATCAAGCACGGAAACAGCAACTAACATCAGCTGATTCGGTCTTGAAATCCCTCAGTAAAAGGGAAACCCGTTTACAGTAAGATCGCCATTGATTTTTTAATTATACAGAGCAGCCTCGATTATCCGAGCTAATTCGGACTGTTACTAAATCGGAATCGGAAATCTCGGTTTATAGAAACTGTGTGTAAAAACTCGCCGTGCTTGCGAATTTAACATCTCTTTTAAAAAAATATATAGAACGTTTTTTTAAATAATAAAAATAAATATATGTAAAGTTCTGTTTCACAGCTTAACAAATTTAAAAAGAAAATCAACTACCAGTAGTAAATTTTAAAATGCAAATTGAAAAATTTACGAAAGTTCACACAGCCACTGGAAACAAAGCATTGTTCGCTATTGACTTCTCAGGGTCCAGTGTTTCTTTGGAGTTGAGTGCTTTTGGGGGCAGAAGGCCTGTATAGCACGGACAGTGAGCTAAAGAGTGTGATTATTTTTAAGGCTCATTCAAAAGGAAAAAAAAAATCAGACTTTGTTATCGGCTCGGTTAACAGAAACCTCGATTAATCGAAGCTCGGTTAATCCAGGTTCTACTATAATTCAATCTTCCGTAATCTTTTTAAAGCAGATCAAATTAATGGACTTTAGCACAAAGTCACATAGCTGATAACTGCCATGCTTGTTGGCCACCTTTTTTTCAAAAAGTTTGCTTCACCTTATTCAATTAATGAGATATCTCCGATAAAATAAGTCACATTTTCCCGTTCTAAAATACTGGTATCCAAAAATCGTAGCATGTAACTGACACTAGAAGTACTCATGGAACTAGACTATTTTAAGTCTGATTTTTATTATAGACTATATAAAATTATTAGAAATATATATTATGATAGGAACTAGCGGGCTTCGTCCGCTATTTACGTTACGGATATAAAAATCATGTTTTTTTTTTTTTAGGGAAAAAGAAATAAAAACCTATTTGACGATAGGTTTATAAAGACACATTTTGTATTTGTTATATTTCCGGGGATGAGGAGGGGGGGGGGACTATTTTGATTAAATATCGCAATTAGTCCACATGGCAGATATAATTATGATAGACACTAGTGGGCTTCGCCCCTCTATGGCGCCTTATGGTTCCAGCTTCCATAACTCAGAAACCACCTTTCGGACATCAATGCAACAGATTCCAAACGTTATAATTAACTTAATAATCACCCTATATAACATTAAAGTAAATTTATGAGTACTGCATACTATTTTTTTATCCTAATTTCTGAAGAGAAAAAATTATTTCGGTTCCATTTTTAGGTACTGGTCTGAAAAATTTTCAAAAAGGGGGGAAGGAGGGGACATGAGACTGCTGTTTGTGAAACAACACAACGGGGTCTGGCTTATTCAACTTGGTTTTTGGTGACTTCAATTGGAAGGTGGTTTGTTTAAAAGAATGCGTTCCCTGCCCCATGAAAATTGGAACTATTGGTGCACCATCTATGTAAGGATTTAATAATTATAAATTAACATTTTGGATTTATTAATTTAAGGACAAAGTGTTTTTAAAGGAATATCAAATGAAACCCTCTGTGCGATCAGCGATTATACTTACCCACTTGTTTTTATGTACAAACTGCTATAAGGAAAATTGTAATAAAATAGTAAAAATTAAATCTGCATTAAATTCCATAAGTATCTTTTTTTTAATAATTTTATCACTAACCTCAAAAAAGTAATGATATCAATGCAAAAAACCTTGACGTGTTAAAAGTTTCTGACGCAGCAATTTATCTTATGCTCTAAGAATTTTAAATATGGAACTTAAAATACTGATATCAAATTTTGAGTGACGTTATGCTATTTCTTAAAAAATATATTTGTATTTATTTCATCAGTTTATTTTTGTTTTATTTATAATCGCATGTGCAAAAGTTATGTTTAACATGAAAAGCTGCATAAAATTTTATTCGCTGTTCCTTTATCATTTACATCTCTCATAAATTCAAAATATGAGTTTTAAAAGATATGATATAAAATTTAAGTGACGCCTTGATGTGACTTTAAAAGGTTTGTTTTAAAATTCAATTTAAATTATTTTTGACTTGGTTAAAATATTTTTTTACATCTACACAATACTTTTAATTTTCCAATTCACTGATAAATATATCACTTTCATTGAATCTATACTATGCATTGAAATGTATTTATTTCAATAAATTGATTTATCTTTTGTGTCACGCTATTCAAAATTGTGAGTAAGATTTATGTAAATGGTTTCTTTGCGTCAAACTATCCTTTTTCATACATTTCATGTAGTTTGGACACAATGACGCAAAGAAACCATTTACATAAATCTTACTCACAATTTTGAATAGCGTGACACAAAAGGTAAATCAATTTATTGAAATAAATACATTTCAATGCATAGTATAGATTCAATGAAAGTGATATATTTATCAGTGAATTGGAAAATTAAAAGTATTGTGTAGATGTAAAAAAATATTTTAACCAAGTCAAAAATAATTTAAATTGAATTTTAAAACAAACCTTTTAAAGTTACATCAAGCGTCACTTAAATTTTATATCATATCTTTTAAAACTCATATTTTGAATTTATGAGAGATGTAAATGATAAAGCAACAGCGAATAAAATTTTATGCAGCTTTTCATGTTAAACATAACTTTTGCACATGCGATTATAAATAAAACAAAAATAAAATGATGAAATAAATACAAATATATTTTTTAAGAAATAGCATAACGTCACTCAAAATTTCATATCAGTATTTTTAAGTTCCATATTTAAAATTCTTAGAGCATAAGATAAATTGCTGCGTCAGAAACTTTTAACCCGTCAAGGGTTTTTGCATTGATATATATATATTAGGGTGTCCCAAAAAAATGAAAGTCGTTTTATTTTTTCGCATACCCTCTCATTTTTTTCCTTTTATGTCAAAACAATTGTAAATAAAGTTTCATGTAATTTGGACCACGGGAACCCGTGCCGACTTGCCTCTAAATGTCTCAGTCAGTACTTGTGTACTTAGCGAGCGAACGCTGACACATGCCACCCTATCACGTGTCTGTAGCGGAGCTCCCAGCAGCTACAAATGAAAAAGATAAAACAAAATAAAAAAAGAAAGGTTTTGTAATGCTTGTGACAATGTGCAATCCCTGAAGAAAGAGTGCGAAACCTGTGAAACGTGTCAGTACCAGTTTACTCAGGACAGCGCACGTCTATGTGTCAATGTGCTTGTAATTCCAAGTTTGTCTTTTGTTAGTAAATGTCGGGATAGTTTTTAATCAGTAAGCAGAACATGGCAGTGGAATTGTGTAGTTCTAAAAACCGCTTCAACATCCTGAGCATCATACGAACCATTGCAGGAATATTCCTCTTCGAATCTTAATGAAAATACAGATAAAGAAGATTTCCCAACATTGATCGAAAGTTCAGAACCTGGGGCAAGTAAAACAGTAATGAGGAAAGATTTTATTATTAAAGTTAGTTGCTGCATTAGACAGATGTCAAATAAGTATGTGATATTATGTGTTTATTCTTGAAGCTACTATTGGGGGGGGGGGGGGGACTTGGATTTAACATTGACAAATTTCCGTTAAGTAAGTCTTTAATTCAAAGAATACGAACAGAAACACGGAAGGAACGCGCGGAAAATATAAAAATTGAGTTCCAAAATGAGGTACCAGATGTAGTGACCTTACAGACCTTACATTGGGATGGCAAACTGTTGCCTGCTTTGAGTGCTCGAAAATCGAAAGAAGAACGCTTGCTTATAGTTATTTCTGTTTGAATACAGGTCGTTTTAATGGTGCCTGTGCGCTTCTCGAAGAAAAATTGATAGGGAAATGTTTCCATCATGTATACGAACTGGTATTAAAGGCTGTACTCGAAGTGAACATTAAACAAGTGATAACAAGTCCCGATATTACACTCTTTAAAAAGCACAAACGGATTTGGAAGAACATCTATCTCACTAAAACACAGTGCTATAGAGAAACAGTAAATTGTACTAACCCGTATCTGAACTTGGCAATTTGCTTCAATTTTACCGCTCTGAACTTTAAAATGTTATGATCAGAGAGGACTATCGAGAGTTGATCAAAATTTCTGTCATATTTTTAGGTGTAGATGCAGAAAAAAAATAAATCAGGCCTCTGAGTGCTATGTTCCAAGCTAGATTGATGGCCCGAGCGGTTTACTCCCTAAAACATTCGTTATTTAGTTTTCATCGGAAATGAAACCCCAAGGAAAAGAAATCACTGGTCTGCTTGCTTATCGTGACAATCTATGTTAAACATGGCTTTAATACATTTTAGCAGTTAAAGAACGCTAAAAAAAATTGTGCTTTTTGAAATCTTTGAAAGTCTGCGAAAATGTGAAAGAAAGTATCTCGAAATCTGTTTTACAGAAATATCTCCAGCATTTATGGTATTTCACTGACAAAATAGCAGTATTAGCACTTTTTGATGATGATGATGTTGACAAAGAAACAAAATTACAATTGATGACAAATTTACATAGAGAAAATTTCTCGACCCTTGAGAAAACATACATTTCATCGAAGATTCATCGAGTATGTATGTCGAGTTTCATATATTGATTTTGTAATTGTTTATTTAGTTATTGATCTATATCACGCAATTGTTACCTGCTATTTTATTTTTACAGAAAAAAAAAAAACATCGATGGTCTCATATCTGTTAAAAGCCATTCATTGTTTTCTAGACTCAAAATTTATGATAGTTTTGAAGAGCCCATCTTCATGGGAGAATAATGCTTCGTTTCTCGACGCGAAAAAGACGATCTCAATCATAGACTTCTCATATATCTGTTATCTTTACACTGAGATTTCAATGTTCAGAGCAATGAATGATACAGCTGAAAAAGTGGTAAAATTGATGCAGGACTTTCATGATTTAATAACGGTGACGATGGAACAAAAACCATTTTTGTTATATTGCGTACAAGAACACACGAAGTTCTATCCCGATTGTAGAAAAAAAAAACAAAAAAAAACAACAACATTGAAATGAAAATAAGTTCTGTAATGTTTCTTTTACTGTAATATGCTAATAAATATATTCTTTGAATAAAAGAGTTTTTTATGTATCAAAGAAACATACATTTTACAATCTTTCAATAGTATTCCCCAAAAAAGATTTCATGTTCAAGTTTGACCTAAAGTCGGCACGTGTTACCGTTATTTGATTGCAATAATATTTTTTTATTTATGTTTCTGAGGTGAAATAGAAAAAAAAAATAGAGGGTATGCGTATTTGAATTTCCAAAAAAAAAATTTTTCCTTGTATCCTGGGACACCCTAATATATATATATACATATATATATATATATATATATATATATATACTGTATTGCCATTAATGACCGGAAACTTTCAATTTTAGACATTTTGTCGAATATTTAGAAATATACCTGACAGATTCTTCTGGAATTTCAGGATTGAAAAGAACAGGTATGACCTCATATTTAGCAATGTCGATTTGATAAGGAGTGTAAGTAGGGGGCCAGCAAAAAAATCAAAGAAAAAAATAATACTTGGGGTGACCATGTAAAATAAAATGTACGAAATGATCTACCGCTACCGAATATAAATAAACAGACATTGTGCAATATGTGTATTCTTTTGTGTAAGAATAGCACGTATATTAATAGAGATATAGCGATCTATTTAAAATAATTAAAAAATTCTTGCATGTATTTTGCTTATAACATGCAGGGTTTACACCAAATTTAATTCCGGTTTCAGAAAAATTGAGAAAATATAGTAAAAACAATATAGTGCAATTGGAATATAAATATATTAAAGATTTTTGGAAATATGAGCAGTTGTATGAAATAATTTTTATCTGCGCATGCGCGAACGATAACAAGGATCATTTTACATAATTTAATAGTCAACTCTCTGGAGCAAATTGTTAAAAAAATCCAGTCAAATATCTTAAAAATTCAGGAAGATATCGGCGTTAGAATGAGCAAATTTTTAGTTGTTTTCTAAAAGCAGCTGAAGAATAAGGATTTTACACAAATTGTCATTTTTAATTTATATATATTTTTTTAATTTTCATTTTTTATTGATGCTTTAGTTCTTCTTGGATAACCACCAGAACGACCCTATATCATTATCAAAAGAAGTATCAAAATCGAAGCATTTTTTTTTCCAAATCTACTCGTTGATACTCACTAAGTACTAACATTTTTCTGAAAGTCAGTTAATAGAAAATGACAATTTGTGGAAAATCCCTTATCATTCAGCTGCTTTTAGAGAACAACTAAAGTTTTGCTTACTTTAACGCCGATATGCTTCGAAATTTTTACTATGTTTGACTAGATTTTTTTTTAATGAGTTGCTCCATACAGTTGACTATTAAATTATGTAAAATGATCCTTGTTATCGTTCGCGCATTCGCAGATAAAAATTATTTCGTACAACTGCTCATATTTCCTAAAATATTTAATATATTTATATTCCAATTACAATATATTGTTTCTACTATATTTTGTCATTTTTTCTGAAACCGGCGTTAAATTTGGTGGAAAATCCTGCATGTTATAAGCAAAAAACATGCAAGGATTTTTTCATTATTTTAAATAAATCACTATATCTCTATTAATGTACGTGCTATTCTTACACAAAAGAATAAACGTATTGCACAATGTCTGTTTATTTATATTCGGTAGCGGTAGATCATTTCGTGCATTTTTTTTTTTTTTTTTTTTTTTTTTTTTTTTTTTTTTTTTTACAGGGTGATCCCAAGTACTGCTTTTTTTTAATTTTTTGCTGCCCCCCTAATTGCCCCCCTTATCAAATCGACGCTACTAAATATGAGGTCATACCTGTTCTTTTCAATCCTGAAATTCCAGAAGAATCTGTCAAGTATATTTCTAAGTATTCGAATGTCTAAAAATTAAAATGTCTAAAATTGAAAGTTGCCGGTCATTAGTGGCAATATAGTGTGTATATATATATATATATATATACATATATATATAGTTTTAACAAAAAGTATGAGAATCATGAAATTTATGAAAAGAGAGTGTAAAACGTAACAATAAATCTAATTAATATATGCAACAAGAAACAATAAATACACACAACTCGTCGGAGTAAAAAAAATTGCACCAAACAAAAAATTGAATTCTCACAGTTTTCGCAAGATATGGCGAACCCCCATAATCCATTAGCGTAACAAACCAAATATAAAAACTTATAATTATGTTGGAATATATAATTATAAATGATATATAATTGGAAATTATATAATATAACTCAATAAAACCAAACTATTGTAAAAATATAAACAAACAACTAATTAAAAACATAACCAACCAACAAATTAAAAACATAACCAAATCTGTAAAACCGAATTTAATATTTAAGAAAAGAATTAAATAGCTCAAAATTTTATAAATATTGAACATCTGAGACGGACACATCACCACCTTGACCCGTGAAGCTCTTGAAAATTCTTGATACCTCTTAAACATTCACGACTCTCCTCAAACGTCATCGAATAACGGGAACAGCAAGGTCTAATATTCCAGCTAGGCCAGTATCCATAAGACTTGTATTTCCGTTGTCCAATTCATCAGTACTATTCCAGTTTACATCTGGTTTATCTTGAAACCAATCAAAATGTAGACGTTCTATAAGACTTTAGTCGGCACTCTTCATATATTTAAGTTGTCGCTGCGGTTCCCATCATGCTGTTAGCCCCCTGAGCTGTTGCCACTTCAAAAAACATTTTTTAAGCTGATTTATATAATGCAAAATAAATTGATATGGATATAAATTGTTATAAAAAGATTTGCAGTAAAATCTAAAAATCTGGTAACTCAAAAGCCTTTACTGCTACAAATTTTATAAAATCTACTAACGTGACACAATATATTGCGGATGAAAACACTCTTACTTAAATTTGAAAACCACTGCGGCATTGATTGAGTATAAAAATTAATATATATATATATATATATCCCATTTATCAAAAAGCTTTACTAGTATATTACTATCTGTAATTAATAAATCTAGATACAAAAAAATTCAAACGTCAAGTTTCAAATACAGACATTCAACCAATAATTTGAAGGTTTATTCAATTTTCGAAAATAATCAAAATTTATTAAGTCATCGATGTATTTTAAAACTGTAAAACACTTATTTGCGTTTAAAACATAGTTAAATTCGTAATAAAAAAGAAAAATATTGGCGGTATTTGATTTTTTTTCTTTTACCCATCCCACATATCTTGCGAAACATGTGTGGATTCAATTTTTTGCTTGGTATCTGCTTTTTCACTAATCCCACCCTCCGACGAGCATAGAATTATGTGCGTTTATTACTTACCCATCATACGTAGTATAAGGTAAGTTTTGTAATAATTTTAAAAATCGAAAAAAAATTGTCGGATTTACATGCTTCAGACACTGGAGATTTCGAAAAACATTTTTATAAAAAAAAAAAAAAAAAAAAAAAAAAAAAAAAAAAAAAAAAAAAAAAAAAGCCGTCCGTCTGGGTATGAGTGTGTGTCTGTAAACGCTCTATCTCCCGAACAAATTAAGATAGATATTTGAAACTCGGTGTGCAGTTAGGAAGTAACAATGCTAAGAAGCCTATTGAATATCAGTAACCTCGATTATCTGGAACTATTTTTTTCGGACTGTCGAAATATTCGTTCTGATAAAAGGTATACAATTTTTTTCGAAAATGTTTATTTGAAAGAGTGAATATAAAAGACAATAAAAAACATAAATTTTGCATCACGAATGAAGTCGATCGGATAATTAGTTGCCGAGATATTTGTAATCATATTTTTCACACTTTTCGATTTTTCATGACCCTGTATTTCATTCAAATTTCAATTCAAAGATAAATTTTAATTGGAAATGAGACGCTTAATACAACGAAGTAAACTGTTAGTTAATATGATTATATTTTTTTGAGTCATAAGGATTTTTTTTTACGCTATTCGGTATTACTCGATTATCCAGCCGACCCAAAAACTATCGCCAAACTATAAGATTAAATGCCAATAATGGGTCATCGTAAATGTCAAGCATTTAATGCATCTCCATAACCTATAAGGGGGGTTACCATTGAGAGGACTCTATTCTGTCGCCCAATGCCGCCAAGTTTGTTTCCAACTCGGCAATATAGCGCCAAATTTGGCGATCAAAATTAGTCGCCAAAAGTGAAGCCAAATTGACGGTATCTCTAATATTTCGCAAAATTCCCATAGACTTCCATTGTAAACCTAGTGTTTACTTGCTCACAGAAAATCAACAAATTGAGACATTTTAATGCAACAAAAAGTAATATTATTAGTAGTACAGCAATATATAATTAATATAATTAAATTATGAATAAAGTAACATGATGCAATGCTTAGCATGTATCACATGTTTTATTTTCATATTTTATATTATGTATATCCATGATGGTTAAGTATTATGGTGGCCCCTAACGACTAGTTGTTTCTTGTTGCATTCTTTTATTAGTTTTATTGTTACGTTTTGCACCCTCTTTTCATAATTTTCATGATTATATATATACATATATAAGATAAAGCGAGGAGAGTCTGCGCACATTTCAAAAGAATAGTAATAAAAAATCAAAATATTACTATGCATGAATAATTTTGACTTTGTTGGTTTTTTATGCATTTCCATTGTTATTTTGTTGTTACACTGTAATTTAATAGAACAGCAGTAATAAAACCAAGAAAACTATTTTGCGCAATCTCTCCTTACAGGGAAGGAGAGAACGCGCACATGGGTAGGAGAGATTGCGCACATAGGTAGAAAAGATTGTTATTAATAATAACAACAATTAAATTGTTAACAATAATAATCACACTTAATCGACATTGTTGAAAGGTTTTTGTGAGTAAATATTATTGTATTATGAGTAAATATTGCAACCAAATGTTTAAACATTAAATAAAAGAAAGAATTTTAATAACAGTTAAAAATTTTAATTTAAGAAGATTAAAATGTCAGAAAAAGAAAGCCCTACTAAGATTACAAAATAACATTAATTTAGTTGATAACATGATTAACTTGAAAATTACATCATTCCATTTCCACAGTTCCATTGTATTTTGTTTGCTAAAGGATGTTGTCGTCGTCCACAATCGATGTACTTAATGTTGTAAATCGTGCACCTTTCGTGCAATCACCTGCAACAAGCAATACATTGAATCTAGTCAGTTGTCAAAGTTGTCTCCTGGTACAGTTCCAGACATTCTGCACACATCCTCATTGACCTTCGGTTTTTTTCCTTGAGTTTTTTATCCCACTTTTTGTAGAAACACCTTATCTTCCGCTGTTTTTTTTTTTTTTTTTTTTTGTTGGTAGCGGTATTTTTTAAAGTCTTTTTTCATATATATTTTGTGGATTAGTAACATTAGTTACACTCTGTTTCCTTTTGATTTCGATGGCATTACACTACTTGGAATGGGTGGAAGCTTTTCCAAAACATTGTATTAGAAAAATTATTTTAGTTAACAAAATTAATTTATTAGCAAATTAATGGCTCATAAATAAAAATATATATATATAAATATTTAATTAAATTATTAACAAATATATTATTAATTTATTAACAAAAATAATTACATAAAATTTATTTAATAACAACTGTATTATTAATTTAATAATAAAACTTTTATCTGCAAAAGTATTTTTTTGCAAATTAATTTGTTGCCAAATTTAGTTTTGATAATTATGTGTTTTCCCGAAATTATTTCAAAATTGATTCATTCATATGTTTTACACGTAATTTGCAATTCATACAAATTTATCAATAAGTTGTGTAATCTCTCCTAGCACTTAAACTTATGGGGAAATGCGCCATCTCTCCTAAATAACAGATGCGCAAACTCTCCTATTTTGGTAGGAGAGATTGCGCGGCCTTTTATTTAAATATGGCCGCTTGTAAAATGAATTTTTGGTGTTCACATACTTAGCCCAGGTTAGTAGTTTATAAGAAATCGTTTTAGTTCAAAATATTTTGTATTACTGACGTTCTATAAAAATTCTGACGAACAGTTATGAAAATCCAAGCACTTACTTTGGAAAAACAAAACAAAATAGCACTGCTTTATCCAAAACGCTTGGAACAATCAATATGCACATTCATGTAGACACTGCACTAATGCTGCTCTACAAGTACCTGGAGTCGCTGGGCGCGCACTCTACTCATTCCCGTCGAATCTCTTTGTGCGCAACCTCTCCTACCGCGCGAACTCTCCTCGATTTACTATATATATAATATTATAATAGCAAGAAAATTTTAAATTCATTTATAATTTCATAACATTTAGACAGAACACCAACGAATTTTATTGGTGTATTTATAGATGTGTTATTTCTTACAGATATAAAAGCATCTTTTTAAAAAATAAATTCTTTTATGTTGTATTTAATGGCGTTAAGGGTATTAAATATTTCTTGCATGACGTGATACACTAAATATTGTAGAAAGTTGAAAAATAGGTAACATAAAAAAGTAAATATTTTTAAGCAACTATGGTTTTAGAATGGTTGGAATGTAGAGAAGCCGCAATAAAATTTATCAGCTTTTCCGACAGAGCTCACACATAGAAAATTAACATTTCTTGATTTTAAGTGACAAAAATTCTCTTTCGGCTCATTTATTACTTTAATTGATTCTGTCACTAAACGTTTCAAGCGAAGTCTTTTTCAAAGTTTTGTGACAAACTTTTGTAAATGCAAATTTTCCAATGTTCAAATGTAAAATTAACTTTAATTTTAAGAATGGGTACGGTGTATATAAAGGGAGGGGAAAAATGTCTTTAGTGTTAGAGATGTCATTTGTAAGTCTGCTCGAAGATTAAATGTTCTGCTAAAATAAAATTAAAATGCCTTTTTTTCCCTAAATGTTTATTAATATTATTAATTGTTTTATTAAATATCTCGCTACACTTATAACGTTATTATTTTATTATTTTTCATGCATTTAATAAATGTCTTAAAGATACATTCAAACATTTTGAGGCTAATTCACAAAGGTACACAAAAGAATGATCACATAAACACAAAAAACAAACATTAAAACACAACGAATAAACATTAAAACACAAAAACAAACATGCAGAAGTATTTGGGCGGATACACATTAAGGTGGGTCGAAAAAAGCGAATTTTTTCAGATCAACTTCTCATAGCGCAGAAAAAATGCCTTTTTGTAATCAGAAGAATAACGCAAAAACGATTTTTGAAATCGGTTAATATCTTTAGGTCGCGCATTGTTCTTGAATATTGGGAAATATGATGAAAATTGACGATTAGTGAAAATAATGATTAAATTTTAAAAATATTCAGAGTTACTTCTAATAGTGTGCAAACGTCACATTTTGAAATTATAAGGTTTTGGTATTAGAAGAATAAAGCAAAAATATTTAAAATTATTTAGTATCTTTATCTCGCGCATTCCAGATAAATATTGCAAAATAAAACTATAATTGACATATTTTTTAATTAAATTATGAAAAATTAAAAGAAATATTCTGATCTAATTATAACAGTGCGCAAACATCACATTTTGCAATCAGAAGAATAACACAAAAACTATTCAAAATCGATTAATAACTTTAGGTGCGTTCATCTCACTTAAAAAACGGAAAACGTCTAAATGAGCACTTTTCTACAATCCAGGTATTTCAGGATCAAAATATATTGCCCTATACGTATAACTACTACAGCATGAGTCTATACAGATAGTTATATAAGTGTTTCTTTTTATATCTATCAGACGAGAATATCTGCTTAGATTAGGTCGTTCTAGTTGGAAGTTACGGTACTTCTATCAATACAGGACTGAATAAAAGAGGTTATACGAAATTTATAAATACCGATTGGGAGGCACTTGGATTGTTGTGTTTCCCTTTTGCCTTTTATTGCCTTTTAAGCACTTGTTTCAACATATTTCTGGTAAAAAGCTCCTGTATTATTTTCTGGTCCTATAGGTACACACAATCTGTGTTTTCTTTCGACCGATTTTACACACAACGAATTATAAACGTATTTGTATATGATCCTGACTTTAATATGGTCAATAACATGGTCATAATACCTTCTCAATATGTTCAAGTAACCGCTAATTACTAAAAATGTCAAATGGGTGAACTTTTTGCTGCCGATTTTTGTTTATTTGTTTATCACTACTTCTTTAACACTATCGGTTGTCAAATTTCAATTAATCACTTGCAACACAGGCAATCCTTGACTTATGTAACACTCGACTTACGTAAATTCGCACTTACTTAAGAAATTTCGAAAATCACATGTATGAACATATTGGCGCGTTTGATACGCATTTTCATACATTTGATAACTGTTTTATAAATAAAATATGTAGATAAAACCAGAATAATAATATAGTTTGATATTTTAGATAAAGTTAAATTTTTATTAGAATATACAATCAAATCTTCAACAAAACGAACACAAATCTGATTAAAATGAACCAAAAAAAAAAAAAAAAAAAACTCTATTTATAATTTTGTTAGCTGAATTCAAACCTTAACGAAACCTAATTTTAAAGTTTTGGTGAAGAGGAGCGAGTGTATTTTTTCTTCCAGCTTCAGAGCTGTTCGTTTGATGTAGATTCAAAATTGATATAAATTAATTCATCAGTATTAAATTTATAAATCCCATATTCCACAAGATACATTTTATTTAAAAAGTTTTCTTTCAGTTTGTTTTATATTTTTTCATACTTTTACAGTTTATATCCAAGTGAGTACTGCTGCATGTTACGTTATTGGGGCCTCCGTGGCCGAGTGGTTAAGACACCACGCTGCTAATCACTTTAGAGCGTAGGAGGCTTGTCGGGTTCGACTCCCGCTGGCTCCATTCCACACTCTTTGTGGAGCTGCCGGATTTAAAAATTCTCTGTGTTGTAAATTCCATTGTGCTATCTCGTCCCTGTATATCGACGACGACTTATAAGCGGGCCTTGTTGTCAAGCACATAAGTCTGATGTATGTGTATAATAAAACAAACATGCTACTTTGTTTATATAATAATACTGTGTAAATAATGTATATATATATAATAAACATTGCAGTTTCTGACGAAATTTTACCTAAGGAATTTACAAATTCGACTTTCATAAAATTCTACATTCGCAAAAGTTTACGAAACGCATTTCTTACGTAAGTCTGGGGATGCCTGTATACCAATAATGACCGTTAATAAAATAAATGACTCCCGTTAAGATTTTAAATATATATCTTCTTGAAATATGCAATGTTGTGCGACCAGCATCTATCCTGGCGATCTTGTAGTCTGTAATCCAGGACTGATTTTTCAATAAAGACCACAAACATAACTCTCAGACTGTATGTATCCATTAAAATATCTAAAACTGAATTCAAACAGTTAGCTTTATACATCATGAAGACATGCGCATCTGTATGGTTTGACATTAAGCCGTTCTATTATTGTAGGAAAAATGCATGTGTTCAAGACAATAACAACATCGCGACACTTACCAAAAATCTGCAGGGAGTGTTATACTCTGTTACTGAGCGTAATGACTTCTTTGCACATCCAAAAAACCTATTATTGCAAATGAATACAGATGAAAGAAAACATATACGGGAATTGGGATTAAGACAGATTTGGTAAACAATGCAATCAGTGATCAAACAGTGAGAACTGTGAGGAATTTTGTAACATGAAGTTCAATTTTAGTGTTCGCAATTTCTCATAACTGAATGAGTGATCTACCTGCAAGGTTAATCCCATATTGCATAGAATGAGCTCAGAGATCATTTTGTCTCTCCTTGATTCAAATGTTCTCTCAGAAATGGAACTGAAAAAATGAAGGTCTTTCCGTGCCACTCACAAGATGAGGAACAATTTGTGAAGGTTGTAGCTAAAACTTCTAAAAAACTACGTTGTCGTAATTTCAGAGCGGCTATGTTAGATTGGCTTTGCTTTCACAATCACTAACGCCAAAGTTTGATAAGAAACCTTAGTACAATTTCTTACTTATTGTACAAAATGTAGCTAAGAGAGAACTATAACAATTCTATAAAATTACTTTAATGCACCTTGTTTCTAGTTATATCAACAAATAATGTTCAAGAGTGCTTTAATAATCAGTGTTTTATTAAAAAAAATGTTTACATTTAAATAAATAAAATTCTAGAAAAATATCGTTTTATTAAACTATTTCGCAATTATAAAATAACGCAAAGCAAAAAGATATTAATCCGACTTAAAATTAATTTTAAGTTCAGTTTCTAAGCACATAATGGAAATATTTATTTCATTATTAGACGTTGATGTGGAAAAAAATAATTTATATCATTCAATGGCGCGACCTATAGAGTTTAAAATATTTATTTTTTTCGTTTGTATTATCCTTTCCTATAGGCGATTCTTATGCAGTATTAGAAATAAGGACTTTTTTAATTTTTTATCATTAATTTCTAATTTCAAAAATCGTCATTTTTTATCATATTTTCTAAAATAAAAGTGCAATATGCATCCTAAAAATGCGTTCTAGTAAAAAAGGGCACGTTTTCTGCACTATTAGAAGTTCATCTGAAAAATCCACCCTGATACACATACATAAGTCACTGGAAAAATTTAAAGTCGTGGAGAAACTTAGTGTAAAATATTTCTATAAAACTGAAAGATAAGAAGTAAGTAACCCTGATCATTTAAGTCAAAATTAATAGAAATGCACAGTTTTGTCAAACTATACAGTTACTATTACAGTTTGTAAAATAGTGACATATTTAAATGTTTGATACATTTTGTCATGGAAATAAGTATAAGGTCGACGATTTTTTAAAGGTTTTTTAAGTTAATAGCATATAAATGCACATTTTATTAATTACCTTTGGTAATCGATCTATAATTGTACCAGTAAGTTTAGATAAAGTTTTGTTTTTTATGTTATTCAAGGCAATCTTGATGCTATTGACGAGTTCACGTTTGGTGTTCGCTGTTGTCGAAAATCTTTATAATCCGACTACACTAAAATAACTGAAAGAAATACTATTTGATGCAAGTCAGAACTCATTGTAGGTCACTGAAGAACTCGAAAGCCATTAGCTATAAACCACGTTTTTGTTTATTGAGGAAAATGGATGCTGGAATTATTTTGTTGAAGTTTGACTCTCCAGATGTAAAAAGTAGTGTATTGGGTAGCAAATGTTCCTTACAATGAGTCTCGCCATTTTTCTTCCTTCATTTTATAATCAATAATGATGATTGTTAGGATTCAAGCTGTTGATAATGCTTCTCATAGTATAACTGATCAACCTACAAAATGGCCTTTAGAGAAAAAATGCTTTATGTTTTTAATATCATGCCAGTATATCATAAACCATTCAGGGTTATCTAAATTATTATTTTTTCCTCACAAAAGACAACTTTATTCCATATTCCTCCAAATAAAACATATATATTTTTTTCAAAGTGAACGCGTGCAAGTTTATGTTGCTTTGTTAAAGGTGGGCAGTTCGACCGGTGCATGGTAAGTTTAAAGCATTATCTATTCGAGGCGAAAACATTTTTACTCACATGCCAATCAAAATAAAAGTATTTGTTTTGTATGTTGAAATTCAACATGGTCTACTTGTGCGTCTGGAGTTTTAATATTTTTAAGGAGCTTTTCGAAACTACTTCGAAATTATTTTTGAACAAACTATAGGTCTTGCATTAGAAACCAACTCATTCCAAATAGTTCCATGCCAAGAAATGTGCAACTTTCTACTTTAGACAATGCACACCTTTACAAATTCATATCAACAGCTGAAACCAACCGTTAAACTCTTGCAAAAGGCTTAGTAAGTGAAACTTTAAGATTTGAAAATTACGCAGAATTTAAATATGTGTCAAACATATGCGACAGTTTTTTTTTCAACAGAAAATAATGCAAGATTACTTTATTTTTTCGCCCTTTTTTACCATGATTATTTAATCCAGTTTACAGTCGATTGATATTTGCATTAAATTAATTGTTTTGAATTTTCAAAATTAGCATTTTTGTTTTTTGCTTACAGTAAGCATAGCAACATTTCCTTGAAATTTCATTTGTGAAAGAAATTTGTGCATCGCCTTTAGTTATGGTTACATATAATCATGCTTTTATAAAACTTAAAACTTGTTAAAATTTTATCAAAATATTACTTTTTAAAATAAAGAACAATCTCTAAAATACTAAACATTGTAATATATAATACACACACACACACAAGCATATGTATATATATATATATATATATATATACAGGGTGCAATATGTTATCTATCGCTGACCTTTAATTTTTAAACCGTTGGTCGTAGACATATAGTTCCAATTACAAAAACGTTTCAAATGAGGTAAATATTTATGTTGTGGCATTATTTAAAGTAAAGTGTTCTCCATTGGTGGCAATGCACAATTGAATGCGTGACAGTACTGA
The DNA here is from genome assembly GCA_963932465.1 of Maratus speciosus. Classification (NCBI taxonomy): domain Eukaryota; kingdom Metazoa; phylum Arthropoda; class Arachnida; order Araneae; family Salticidae; genus Maratus; species Maratus speciosus. The sequence goes on along the minus strand of OZ010786.1, from coordinate 533,772,148 downwards.
GACACGTTACAGCTCAGCAGGTGTGTAAACAGTGCAACAATCAAGGATGATGCGCAGCTTCAGATAAAATAGAGAAGTGGTCTCAGTCACATAGACCCATCCCTTCATATAACCGTAGAGGTAGAAACCCACGGGTGTCAAGTCCGGTGAAAGCGGTGTCCACTCTACCGGACCACCATATCCAAGGATCTGTTGACGGAATACGGTGGCCAGATACGACTGGACGTTTGATGTTTTGTGTGGAGAGGGCTCCATCATGTTGAAACCACACTCGGCATGCATGTCGAAGAGGCAGATCTTCATATCAATCACGTACCGTGTTTGTAGCAGATGCAGGTGACGGTCGCCCGTTAAGGTCCCATCGTAGAATATGGGTCCAGCAATCTGGGTTCCCCATATACCGCACCACGCGTGTCGTACTGCGCGGGCAATGTGGAGGTTTTCCAGAGACCAGTAATCCACATTGTGTACGTTCACAATGCCACCCCGTATAAACAATGACTAATCTGTCACACGGTATGTCACAAAGGAATGGTGGATTTTCCTCTAAAGTGTTGAGCATGAAATTACAATAAAAAAATCGTCGTGTGTGGTCACCCAGCATCAATGCTTGCACCAGTGTCGGATATGGTATGGATGCTCAGCAAGTGCATGTAACATATACCAGACATGCTGACCACATGCCTCGCTTATTTTTGCCGAACTCAATTGTGGAGTTAAAAGGTCTAATCCCAGCACCTTTTTCGATGTCACTCGGACATTACACCTTGCCGGTCTACTTGTTCTGGGTCGTGGTGAAACAGAGCCGGTCTCTCTAATATGGTGCAATGCATTAGTTATTGTTTCGTTGGATGTAGATCCTTAGGGAAACGTTCTGAATAAACACTCGCAGCCTCTATGGTATTCCTTTGACATTCACAATAAATAAGTATCATTTCGGCATATTGCATGCATGCGTAGCTTGCCATCACGATCTCAGCGCTGGCTAGCATGTCCACTGCTAGATGGCTCGTGTTTTATACCGCACGTGTGGCGGCGTTGCGGTACTATTGTAATTTGCTAAATCCCAATTTTCATGCTCGCTATATCTCGGCTGGTCGTTTTTATTCCGCTGCCAATTATCTAGTCCTTAGTGGGTATGTTTTATTTTCCGGTTTTCGATTCTACCTACTTTGACGTTTTAAGGTTGTTCGACCCATAAAAGAGTTAAACAACACTTTGAGCAGTATCGCTAGTAGATTCCGTCATTAGAAATATTCATTTTTTATAGTAGACCGTTTTCCGATATTATAATAAATTGATATTTATTTTTCAGTTTAATTTCACTATTTCATTTTTCGCTTTGTATAAGACCCCTAAAAGTCAGCTAAAATTTTTTAATTAAATAACCCTCTTTGGTGATACCCTAATTTGGCGATACCGGTTAAAGGTGGTTTCGCCGTAAAAAGGACATAGCACCCTGATTTTGATCTCGAATTACTTTAATTAATCTTTTAACTGATCCCTCATTGAAAGACAAAATCATACGAAAAAATCTCAAACTTTGAAATTTAATAACTCTGTAAATTTTTGTAGTGCAGATGTCAAACTTTTTGTGTTATATCTGTTATGATATGCGTAAACGTTTACTAAATATAACTATAAGGACTGGGGGACCGTATAAAAAGTTAGATTTCGTAATTTTTGTAAAATTGATTTTTTACATTAAATAATGCCACAACATGAATATTTACCTCATTTGAAACGTTTTTGTAATTGGAACTATATGTCTACGACCAACGGTTGAGAAATTAAAGGTCAATAAAATTAATATATATGTATATAGACAGATAGATACACAGATACATATTTCTCATCATCATATATTCGGAAAATGTAAAAATAAAAGAGCAAATGTATACTGAGAAGATGGTAATTTCTTAAATTAAAGCAAAATACATTCATTTACACATTAAAATAATGTTACTATCTTTATTAAACTCATTAAAAATTTTCTTTATGGAAGAAACATGGCACCTTCCCAAAAGCGAAACTTTTTTTTCTACTCATAAAACAAAAATCCAAAAAGAAACAGATATCTTTCGTTACATTCTGTCATTAAGTTTAAGAATTTTGAAGCTTCAAGAACAATTTGTGGAAATAATGTTATACTTGCTTAAATATAGTTTCATAGAGGGCTTAACATCCTGATAATTCAAAGTCCGTTTCAAAATTATAGGTTAGGGTAACGAAACATTAGTTTTTTAAATTCGAAATATGAAATTAATGTCTTTTCTGCAATAATGAGTTTTTCGTTGTGAAATTTGTGAATTTGTGAAGTTGAATTGTGAGTTCGAAGTGAAGTAGTGGAATTTTTCAGTCCGTAAAATTAATTCATTTATTATACTCACTTAGTATTTTCGTATATGAAATGTATTCTTAAGCGCATACAATTCATAAATATGTATATCATATATATAAACATTTTATGTATGACATTTATTAAAATAAATAGCGTATTAAATTTGTGAAATATGTACTATTTAAAGGGTTTATTTTAATTTATTTTAACGAGCTATGGAAATACATAATTTAACAAAAATGACTCAAAATAGAAAGCTAATTCTATGAAATGGATTTGTTACTTTAAATGTACTTAAAATAATAACGAATTTTTAGTCATTATGGTATTATATTTCAGGAAAAGTTCTAACACAAAATATATGTTTCTATTTAATTTTCTGTATTTAAACTGAAATCTTGGCATTTAAATTTTGTATCACACTTTTTGTAGAAAAAATGTAAAAACATATTCATCTTAATTTAATAAAATATATTTAATGGACCTCTTAATTAAATCTATATATTTCATATTGCTAATAACTTAAATTAAAGTAATTTATCTGTTATAAAATACATAACCATACGAAAGAAATAAAAATTATTATTTTTTATAGAAAATTAATTCAACTGAAAATGTTTTGAATATAAGGAACGTTATGAATATAAGGAACGTTATGAATTTGACACGTTGTTAGGTTATGAGTAATCTAAAAAGGTAATTAATTTTCATTGGAAATCTTTCAATATGAGCAATACATTTCTCTCATAAACGTATTTCTATCGGCAAAGCACATATATTTCTATCTACACAAATAAATAATAAAAAAAAACAAGAAAAAAAATATTATATTGTTAATTGTTCATACTATATGCATTGAAAAATTTTACGCGTCAACTTGCACAATTCTACCCATTTCTTCAGTTTAATGGAACGTAATATCCTATATGTATCCCAGAAAAAAGATGTAGTTCTGCTCTGATAGAAAAATAAGCATATAATTTTCGCAAGAGTTAAAATATATAAATTGTATTCCTGATAAATCGATTTTTCCCGCTTTCATATATAAAATATACGCAAAAGCAGGAATCGAAGGTGCGACGTTTTTCAACAAGTATCAGAATCCTAAACATATTAGAAACTCGAATATTGAGTAAAACGTACACATTTGTTATGATTCTCTCTTAAAGTCAACTTTCAATTGATTTCAATTCATTAGTACTGAAGCATGTGCCATATAGGAATGTTCAAAATGTTTATTAATCCAGTGTTTGCCAATAATTTAAAACTGTGGAATCCGAAGTTTTAGTTCCTATATTTAGTACGCAATAAAAGGAAGTGCAACATTTTTTTTTAATTTATTTTATTTTATTTTTTTTTTTTTTTTTTACAATTTCAGCACTATTTATGGAGTCTGCAAATTTTCTTAACATAAAAATTTCCTTGAAATCCACCTTTCCTTCTTTTTTTGTGCCCGGACAGCTGAAATATTTTGCAGCAGACAGATTAATTTTTTTTCTAAACACGTCTTTAGTTGAAATAGTTTTCATCCAACGATAAATACTTTTTGTACGTTCTTTAAATGTAATTTTGTTTCCAATAGGTTTATAATTGTATTTTTAAATTATTCATAGTCATATTTTTCGTTTTATTTTGCAGTATTCATCAGTTTATCTTGCACTAATCTTTTAGCTTAGTAAAAGTTAGCTTTTACTATACGCCAGACAAACTTCTGAAACTGCAGAGATCGGCCGCAGTGTGCCTGACAGGTGTTTGTTTTAAAATCACTACTAACCCAACTAAAACGCTGATAAAATGATTAGAGACATTAATTAGAAAGTAAAAAAGCATATTTCAAGTATGATTAAAGACAAAAACTGACGTCAAGTAAAACAAGATATACACTAGAGAATTTTCAAGGTGGTCTTCAATAAGCCTTCGTAGCGGGCTTATCAGGCACGGTTTCGCCGACCGAAATAAAGTTCTACTAATTTCAAAGCATCTGATACATATTATTTCAGTTTGCTTTTCATTCATTTCCTTATATGGGTCATTCTCAAAATCTTTTGATTTTTATGGCGCTGAATAATATATTTTTATTTTAGTACATATTCTTGTGGTTTTATTCTTTTTATTTCATAATAGCAGGCCCGTCCGGCGTTGCGCAGGGTTTGTAAGTGATAATCTTAAACAAAACTTATGTTTGTATGATTTTATATCTTTGGAAATTCTTTTAAATGAACCTATTTTCGGAGGCTCCATTGCCTTCCGTGGCGTCTAATGTATTCCCATCAAACTTCTTTCCGAACGATCCTATAATCTACATCCCAACTAGATATGGCAGCATTTACCAGAAGTTACCGCACGTGCCGGAGACAATCGAAAACCAAGTTGAGTGAGCCGAACCTCGTTAGAATCGAGCTCACAGAAAAAAAAAAAAAAAAAAAAAAAAAAAAAAAAAAAAAAAAAAAAAAGAATGCGCCACGCGCCATTAATGTTAGAAAATGTTGGTAACTAAAGTCAAAGATAAAATTTCATAATACAGAAAGTAGCTGAATTGTAAACTAAGTTGAAGGAAACAAATCCCGTTGAAATTGGGCCCTTAAACTAGAGGAAATAACGCGCCACCAAGAGGTGGAAGAAGTCTCCTCACCTTGTAAATTTCATGAATCACTGTTACCATTAACACAATATTTAATAAACGGATGAAATCCATTCTCCAAAGTAACCTTCAAAGTAACGCGATTTTTAATTTATGGCTGTAGTGAGTAGATGTAAGTTAATGCTGAAAAAGGAGATTAATGTTCGAAAAAGGTGGTAGCTGAGGTATAAAGAAAGACCGGGCCCTGGGGGCCAGGGTCTTAACTGGAATGTAGTTGGGTATAAGAAAAATTTTTAGGGGTTTTAAAGTAGCTGGAAGACGCTAAATCTATGTTAAAGAAAATTGCAATAGAATAGGATAGTTTTTAAAGAAGCTGCAACAAAGGCCTCATTAAGACGATTAATATTCAAAATTGGTGGTAGCTGAAGTCTACAAATGTTTTTTGTCGTTCATGTAATTGCTGGAGAACCTAAGAAGTTGTTAGGAAAAAAAGTTCGTGAATCGCATCATTTTTAAGGGAGCTATAACAGTGGTCCCAAAAGGTCCCAACTGTTAGTTGAGAGCAGGGCCCTAACATGAAAACATGTTTAAATGTTTTAGTACTTGACGTTTTAGATATTCAATTAGTCAAAATCAATCATAGGGTATGAAATAATCATTAGAATAATATTTTAAAGAAATGAGAAAAAAATCGGATAATTGCTGAAAAAGGGGCCCTAGAGCTCCAACAAAAATATGAGGGTGTTGGTCAAGGGGGAAGAGTCCAAGACTCAATTTTAAACTTATGCAATGAGAAGATGAGAAAATTAGGGTGTAAAAAATGCATAGCACACAAAAAGTTCAAGAAGCCCCGGATCGGCCCCTACAAGACCCTAAGGTGCCCCAGGATTTTAACTGCAATATAGAAACTCTAGGATAACTAAATGGAAAAATGGTTCCAAAAATAAAGATCGGATTAGGGGAGGCATTTTATTAATAATTTATTGTGCAAAAGCTTCAAGAGACCGTGTACCGGGCCCCAAGGAGGAAGGGACTTAAGTGGCATGTAGTTTGGTATAAATACACTTTTTAGTAGTTTTTAATATAATCTGTAGACGTTAGAACTATGGTAAAGAAAACTGCAAGGAATTCGGATCTTTTTAAAGAAGATGCACCAATGGCCCTAAGAAGACGATTTATATTCAAAACTGGTGGTAGTTGAAGCCTGAAATATTTTTTTTTGTTGTATTTCATATAATAGTTGGAGAACTTAAGATGCTGTTAGAAAAAAAAGCTAGTAAATCGGACTATTTTTAAGGGAGTTATAATAGGGGGTCCAAAACGGGGCAACTGATAGTTGAGAAAAGGCCCTAACATGAAAACGTGTTACAAAGTTTTAGTACTTAGCATTTTATATCTTCGATTAGTTGAGATTAAGCATAGGGTACGAATTAATCATTAGAATATAATTTAAACGTAATTTGCAAAAAAAAAAAAAAATAAAATATAAAAAATAAAAAAAATAAAAAAAATGAGAAAGGCTTAAAAAAGGGCCCTAGGGCCTCAATAAAAATATGCGATTGTTGGTCTAAGATGAAGAGTTTAAGACTCAACTTTAAAATTACGCATTGCGGAGGTTAGAAAGTTATGGTGTAAAAAACGCATCACACACAAAAAATTTAAGGGTCCCCGGACCGGGCCCAACAGGACTCTAGACGGGTCCATGGTCTTAACTGGAATGTAGAAACGGTAGTATAACTAAATGGAGAACGTATCCCAGAAATGAGGATCGGATAAAAAGGAAGCAATTTATTAACAATTTAGTGCACTAAAAGTTCAAGGGGCCCTATACCGGGATCCTTGCATGCGTGCCAGGGTCTTAACTGAAATGTATAAATGGGGTAGAAACTAAAAGATGAATTTACCCTAAAAACAACGAATATCGGATAGAAAAGGGGCATGTTATTAACAATTTAGTGCACTAAAACTTCAAGGGGCCCAGTACCGGGCCCCTTGCAAGGGTGTCAGGGTCAAAACTGAAATGCTGAAATGGGGTAGAAACTAAAAGGAGAATTCACCCCCAAAACGAAGAAGATCGGATAGAAAAGAGGCATGTTATTAACATTTTAGTGCACTAAAACTTCAACGGGCCCTGTACCGGGCCCCTTGCAAGGATGCCAGGGTCAAAACTGAAATGTTGAAATGGGGTAGAAACTAAAAGGAGAATTCACCCCCAAAACGAAGAATATCGGATAGAAAAGAGGCATGTTATTAACAATTTAGTGCACTAAAACTTCAAGGGGCCCAGTACCGGGCCCCTTGCAAAGGTGTCAGGGTCAAAACTGAAATGCTGAAATGGGGTAGAAACTAAAAGGAGAATTCACCCCCAAAACGAAGAAGATCGGATAGAAAAGAGGCAAGTTATTAACATTTTAGTGCACTAAAACTTCAACGGGCCCTGTACCGGGCCCCTTGCAAGGATGCCAGGGTCAAAACTAAAATGTTGAATTGGGGTAGAAACTAAAAGGAGAATTCACCCCAAAACGAAGAATATCGGATAGAAAAGAGGCATGTTATTAACAATTTAGTGCACTAAAACTTCAAGGGGCCCTGTACCGGGCCCCTTGCAAGGATGCCAGGGTCTTAACTGAAATGTTGAAATGGGGTAGAAACTGAAAGGTGAATTCACACCCAAAACGAAGAAGATAGGATAGAAAAGAGGCATGTTATTAACAATTTAGTCCACCAATATTTCAAGGGGCCATGTACTGGGCCCCTTGCAAATTTGCCAGTGACTTAACTGAGAGGTAGAAATGGGGCAGCAACTGAAAGAAGAAACCACCCCAAAAACGAAGAAGATCGGATAGAAAACAGGCATGTCATTAACAATTTAGTCCGCTAAAACTTGAAGGGGCCCTGTACTGGGCCCCTTGCCAGGGTGCCAGGATCTTAACTGAAATCTAGAAATGGGGCACAAACTGAAAGGAGATTTCTCGCCAAAAACACACTTCTATTAATCGTATCTAAATTACACAATAAAAATATTTCGCTTTTCCCATATGGTATACGTTATGCTAAGTGCATGATTATTCTTTTTTTTTTTTTTTTTTTTTTTTTTTTTTTTTTTTTTTTTTTTTTTTTTTTAAGGATCGTTTAGAAAATTGTACTCAAATGGAAATTCATAAAAACAACTTTGTTTTTAATGAAACAAAGACAGTAAAAGGAAACGATATTTTAAAGCCCCCTACAGAAAAATAGGTTAAATGTATGTTAATTTTGAAGCTAAGCTAAATTTCGAAAGATTTCGTTAAACAACAACAACAACAAAAAAAAAACTATACTTTAAAAAAAGCCGAATTTCCAGGGTTCGTATTAACTCAAACTTTAAACCAGAAGAAATCTAGTGAAAAAAAAATTGTCAAAACCATGCAAACTTTCATTTCTTCTATTTTCGTGTCTCATATCTACATCATTTCACAGTAAAATTGGCATTTTATATTTTACATATTTTGGTTTAAAAGAAGGTTCTGGAAAAAATACATTTTAAAATAAATGCCCTAATGTTTTCTTGAATTTTAAGCGTTTATTAAAATATAACTTCATAAATCATATAGCATATTAACAAGACTATCTATAGTGATTTAAAAAACTCTTTATGTGTTCAGTTATATAAGACCAAAGTTTTGCGAGATTTTCTATTTCTTTTTACAACACTATGCTCACTATAAATAAATTTTAAAAGTCAAAAATTCACAATCTTATTATTACACGAGGAGCTAAACAATGATATATTTTCATAATGTATGAAAAAAAAAAAACGATCATGATTGACAAATGTAATATTCCATTTGCTATTTCACTTTCAAAAGTGAAACATTTTCAATTGACTTAACATTTAGCAGGATAAAATATATATCCTCTTGCAACGGTCTGCGTAAGACGTTTTGAAAATATCTTCGCTTGAAAAAATATTTGATAGAATAATCTGCAATGTGATTGACTAAAAAAAAAAAAACCGGAGAGATTTCCTTTCAACCAAATGCTTCATGAAAATATTTTAAAAGGTCAAAAATAACTTATAATATCCTTAAATATAAAGTATTTTCATTCGAAAAAATAAGATTAATAAATCTTATAAAAATATTTCTAAGTAGACTACAGTGTTTTATGTCTGTGTAAGTATTTTACATTACGTACTTTAAAATTTTATTATATATAAATAGATGCGCGTGTATGTAACATTCATCATAAATTTTATATCTGTGATGTTATTTTGTATTCAGTAAGTTGCAATTTGTTAAAAATATAATACAACTCTCAAACAAATGTAACAACAGATTGTGTAAAATTTATAAGATTGAACGTAATACTGGAATAATTTGCCATTACTATGCCCTGTAGGGATACAACTGGCACTATTTCCCTTTTTTCATAGCACAGAACAATAAACAACAAGTTTCATGTTCATGCTAAACATATTTTTAATTGACTTCATCTGAAATTTCATGGTATGACTGAAAAAATGGTTTATTCAGACCAAGCCCTCATCAGCAATACACTGGCCTATAAAAGTTAACGTACAATGACTAGATGCTTTCGATTTTACACTGTTTGTCGAATATCTAACAAAATTATTGTCGAATTTTTCTTGAACTTCTGGGATGTAAAGAACATGTTTGATTTCATACTTCACTGTGAAGATTCAGTCGGGATGACAATTAGGGGGCTAATAATAAATTTAATAATAAAATTATATTTGCAGTCAGCTGTGTAACAGAAAATGCTGAAAATGGTTAGTAAAGGTGTTAAATGACTATTTGCGTTATTAAAATCGTTGCGTGTGTATGTAACATTCGTTATAAATTTTATATTTGTGATGTTATTTTGTATTCAGTAAGTTGCAATTTGTTAAAAATATAATACAACTCTCAAACAAATGTAACAACAGATTATGTAAAATTTATAATATTGCACGTAATACTGAAATAATTTGCCATTAATATGCCCTGTAGGGATACAACTGGCACTATTTCACTTTTTTCATAGCACAGAACAATAAACAACAAGTTTCATTTCCATGCTAAACATATTTTTAATTGACTTCATATGAAATGTATGGTATGATTGAAAAAAATGGTTTATTTAGACCAAGCCCTCATCAGCAATACACTGGCCTATAAAAGTTAACGTACAATGACTAGATGCTTTCGATTTTACACTGTTTGTTGAATATCTAACAAAATTATTGTCGAATTTTTCTTGAACTTCTGGGATGTAAAGAACATGTTTGATTTCATACTTCACTGTGAAGATTCAGTCGGGATGACAATTAGGGGGCTAATAATAAATTTAATAATAAAATTATATTTGCAATCAGCTGTGTAACAGAAAATGCTGAAAATGGTTAGTAACTGTGTTAAATGACTATTTGTGTCCAGTTCTACGTCTGTGTGTATTTGTGTAAAAATAGCACTCATATTCGTGAAGACGTTATTATGTATGTGAAAAACTCAAAAGTTTTTTGTTTATAGCATATAGAGTTTTCAACCAAATTTAACACAGCTTTTTGAAAACCTGACAAAGAAAAGTGGCAACAGTATACTGCAATTAAAACATGAATATATAAATATTTGATGAGATATGGGCATTTGTATGAAATAATTTTTAACTGCGCATGTGTGGAAGATTCTAAGAATTTTATTTTATAATTTGGTAGTCAGCTATGTAGGGCAACTTATATAAAATGTCCAGACAAAAATCGTGAAAATTCACAAAGATAGGGCAATATAGTGAGTTACTTTAAAAAAAAAAAAAAAAAAAAAAAAAAAAAAAAAAAAAAACCTTTTTTATAAGGGATTTTCCACAGATTTTTGATCAACTCACTATACCTTTCTGAGTTTTCGCAATATTTACCTGGACTTTTTATAGAAGGTGCCCAAAATAGCCGACTACCAAATAATGAAATAAAAGTTTTAAAATATTCCACGCATGCGCAGTTAAAAAATATTTCATACAAATGCCCATTTCTCATGAAATATCCAATATATTTATATTTTAATTGCAGTATACTGTTGCAACTGATTTTTTTCAGGCTTTCAGTAAGTTGTGTTAAATTTGGTTGAAAACTCTGTATGATTTAAAGAAAAAAACATTTGAGTTTTTCACAGACAGAATAACGTATTGACGAATTTGAAAACTATGCTTCAATAAATGCACACAAATGTTGATCAGACACAAATACTCATTTAACACAGTGACAAACCTTTTTAAGCTTTCCCCGTTACATAGGAGATCGCAAATATTATTTTATTATTAAATCTATTATTAGCCCCCTACTTGTCCTATCTTCACCAAGGAATATGAAATAAAAAATGTTCTTTACATCCCAGAAGTTCAAGTACAATTCGCCAATAATTTTGTCAGCTATTAGACAAACCGCGTACAATCGATAGCACCCAGTCCATGTTCCTTATATTTTGAAGGCCAGTGTATTACAAACTGTTACCAAAGAGTTGTTTATAAATACCGTTAATGTACGTCATGGGACTTTGTTTGTTTCGGGTGATTCCTGGACTGATGAGAGCCGACTTATGAAGATTCAACGAATGAGGGTCTTGACTATAGCGTAAGATGTCCGATTCACTTTATGATTTATTAGCAGAGCTTCGCTAGAATTCCTATTTTTAACATTTTACTATTTTTAAATTAATGTAGTTGAAAACCAACCTAGAGCTGAGATGTAGCCAAACATTAAAGGAGTAAAGGCTACGTCACTGCTGGAAAAACGAAAGTTCAAGCGTTAGAACCCAGATGATATCAATTCGTCAAAACTTTATGAATAACTTTTTCTTTCTTTTTTAGGTTCAGCATGCAAATAGAAAGTAAAAACGACAGTACGATTTTGAGATATTACGAAGATTAAAATTATTTTTATACAATCACGGTATAATAAAAATGTGCTGTAAAAATTTATTTTAAATAAATTTAAATTTTTTTAAAGATTCATACTAGATTATTAACTATTCCTTTCTTTCGAAATTTAAATTTGTAATTTTAAATCATTTTAAATAGATCTTTTAGAATTTCATAGTATAACATTTTGCGTTTATTTTTTATATATATTTCTTACATTTGTTTTACATTTACTAAAATCTTTAAACATGTATTTGCATACATTTTTTTTTTTATTTTTATTTTTAAAAATCTTTAAACATGTATTTCAGAACACGATAATTTATAAAATTGCACGTGATACTGTGAATAATATAGTAGGTGAAATAAAATACGCAATCATAGTACCAGTATCATAGATACTGATCGTAACTAGATTGCTTTTATTTATATGATGATTGATTGGTTTTCTTTCTTCAGGTTTATATTTATTTTCTCCTATAACAGCAGATGTTTTTCTTAGAGAAACTAAAAAAATTGCACTAATTTAACATGACATAGTTTTAGTTATTATCATGTCTTATAGGGTGCTGATAAAGTAAGCAAATATTGATATGAAAATAAGTTTGTTTCAGAATGGTGTAATTACCAGATATGCTTTAATAACTGTAAATACAAGTAAAGGAATTTGTTCCACTTGCATATCTCATGCGGATTATTTTGTTGTTGTTGTTGTTTCTCATAATCAATTGTGTTTATTTTATCTGGATAATATCCAAATTTATTGTTTTCCACACAATAATTTATTTTTCCTCAGAAAGGATAAAATATATCTAATTAGCAATAATTTTGATGGTTTCTTATTTCTGACGCTTGCGATTTTTGAATTTACAAATATATTATCGTGCGTCACGTTGGATAAAAATTTTCTAGATGTTTCCTATAACATTTAAAGCCCAAAATGCCTCATGTAGAACTGACAAATCTTACTATCATGGTGTGCATAAAATGTTTTCATCTGAATAATATCCAAAATTAATTTTTTCCGCAAAAAATATGTAGGTAAGTTCTTCAGAAAGTATAAAGCAATTTCTAATTTATTATCAATAAATTTTATGATTTTTAATTTCTTTTGTGTGTGATTGTTTTAATTTAAATACGTATTATTTTACATTATGCCATGAAAAAAATATTCTAGACTCGTAGACCCGCCCGGCGTATCCCGGGATTTGTAAATAATAACCTTAAACAAAACTTATGTTTGTATGATTTTATATTTCGGAAATTCTTTTAAATGAAGCTATTTTCGGAGGCTCCATTGCCTTCCGTGGCTTCTAATGTGTTCCCATCAAACTTCTTTCCGAATGAACCTGTAATCTAGATCCCAACTATATATGGCAGCATTTACCGGAAGTGCCGCACGTGCCGGAGACAATCGAAAATCAAGTTGAGTGAGCCAAACCTATAAGGAATCAAGCTCACAGAAAAAAAAAAAAAAAAAAAAAAAAAAAAAAGAATGCAACTTTAATGTTTGAAAATGTTGGTAACTAAAGTCTAATATAAAATTTCATAATACAGAAAATAGTTGAATTGTAATATGAGTTAAAGGAAGCAAATCCCGTTGAAATTGGGCCCATAAACCCGATGAAATAACGCGCCACCAAGCGGTGGAAGAAGCCTCCTCACCTTGTAAATTTTTTGAATCACTGTTAGCATTTGCACAATATTTAATAAAGGGATGAAATCCCTCTCTAAAGTAACCTATAAAATAAAGCGATTTTTAATTTACGGCTGTAGAGAGTACACGTAAGTTAATGCTGAAAAATGAGATTAATGTTCGAAAAAGGTAGTAGCTGAGGTATAAAGAAAGACCGATCACTGGGGCCAGGGTCTTAACTGTAATATAGTTGGGTATAACAAAAATTTTTAGGGGTTTTAAAGAAGCTGGAAGACGGTAAAACTATGTCAAAGAAAATTGCAATAGAATAGGATAGTTTTTAAAGAAGCTGCAACAAAGGTCCCACGGAGACGATTAATATTCAAAATTGGTGGTAGCTGAAGTCTACATTTTTTTTTCTCGTTCATGTAATAGCTGGAGAACCTAAGAAGTTGTTTGGAAAAAAGCAGTTCGTGAATCGGAACATTTTAAGGAAGCAAAGGTCCCAAGTGTTAGTTGAGAGCAGGGCCCTAACATGCAAACATGTTTAAATATTTTAGTACTGAGCGTTTTAGATCTTCAATTAGTCAAAATTAATCATAGGGTATGAAATAATCATTAGAATAATATTTTAAAGAAATGCGCAAAAAATGGGATAAATGCTTAAAAAGGGGCACCAAGAGCTCCATTAAAAATATGAGGGTGTTTGTCTAGGGGGTAGAATCGAATACTCAATTTTAAAATTATGCAATGAGAAGATGAGAAAATTAGGGTGTAAAAAATGCGTAACATACAAAAAGTTCAAGGGGCCCCGGATCGGTTCCTACAGGACCCTAAGGTGCTCCAGGATTTTAAATGGAATATAGAAACTGGAGAATAACTAACTGGAAATATGGTTCCAAAATGAAGATCGGATTAAGAGAGGCAATTTATTAATAATTTATGGCGCAAAAGCTTCAAGGGGCCTTGTACTGGGCCCCAAGGGGAAAGGGACTTAAGTGGCAAGTAGTTTGGTATAAATACGCTTTTTAGTAGTTTTTAATGTAATCTGAAGACAATAGAACAATGGTAAAGAAAACTGCAAGGAATTCGGATCATTTTTAAAGACGATGCACCAAGGGCTCCAATAAGATGATTTATATTAAAATTGGTGGTAGTTGAAGCCTGAAATATATATATATATATATATAGAGAGAGAGAGAGAGAGAGAGAGATTGCCGTTCATGTAATAACTGGAGAACCTAAGATGTTGTTAGAACAAAAAAAGCTAGTGAATCAAACTATTTTTAAGGGATATATAATAGGGTGCTCAAAAGGGGTCAACAGATAGTTGAGGAAAGGCCCTAAAAGAAAACATGTTACAACGTTTTAGTACTTGGCATTTTAGACCTTCGATTAGTTGAGATTAAGCATAGGGTACGAGTTAATCATTAGAATATAATTTAAAATAATTGTGCAAAAAATTTGGGAAAGGCTTAAAAAAGGGCCCTAGGACCCATATAAAAATAAGTGATTGTTGGTCTAAGGAGAAGAGTTTAAGACTCGACATTAAAATTACGCATTGCGAAGGTCAGAAAATTAGGGTATGAAAAACGCAAGTCATACAAAAAATTTAAGTGTCCCTGGACCGGGCCTTACAGGACCCTAGACGTACCCATGGTCTTAACTGGAATGTAGACACGGGAGTATAACTATATGGAGAAAGTATTCAAAAATGAGGATCGGATAAAAAGGAAGCAATTTATTATCAATTTAGTGCACTAAAAGTTAAGTGGCCCTGTACGGGCCTCTTGCAAGCGTGCAAGGGTCTTAACTGAAATTTAGAAATGGGGTAGAAACTGAAAGTAGATTTCAGCCCCAAAGCTAAGAAGATCGGATAGAAAAGTGGCATGTTATAAACAATTTAGTACACTAAAACTTCAAGGGGACCTGTACCCATGGTCTTAACTGGAATGTAGACACGGGAGTATAACTATATGGAGAAAGTATTCAAAAATGAGGATCGGATAAAAAGGAAGCAATTTATTATCAATTTAGTGCACTAAAAGTTAAGTGGCCCTGTACGGGCCTCTTGCAAGCGTGCAAGGGTCTTAACTGAAATTTAGAAATGGGGTAGAAACTGAAAGTAGATTTCAGCCCCAAAGCTAAGAAGATCGGATAGAAAAGTGGCATGTTATAAACAATTTAGTACACTAAAACTTCAAGGGGACCTGTACCGGGGTCTTAACTGAAATGTTCAAATGGGGTAGAAACTGAAAGGAGAAATCACCTTCAAAACGAAGAAGATCGGATAGAAAAGAGGCATGTTATTAACAATTTAGTGCACTAAAACTTCAAGGGACTATGTACTGGGCCACTTGCAAAGGTGACATTGTCTTAACTGAAATGTAGAAATGGCGCAGAAACTGAAAGAAGAATTCACACCAAAAACGAAGAAAATCGGATATAAAAGATGTATGTTATTAACAATTTAGTGCACTAAATCTTCAAGGGGCCTTGTTCCGGGTCACTTGAAAGGGTGTCAGGGTCTTAACTGATATGTAGAAATGGGTCAGAAACTCAAAAGGAAAATTATCCCCAAAAACGGAGAAAATCGGAAAGAAAAGAGGCATGCTATTAACAATTTAGTGCACTGAATCTTCAAGGGGCCCTGTACTGGGCCCCTTGCAAGGGTGCCAGGGTCTTAAGTGAAACTGTAGAAATGGGGCAGAAACTGAAAGGATAATGCACCCCAAAAACGAAGAAGATCGGATAGAAAAGAGGCATGTTATTATCGTTTTAGTGCATAAAAACTGAAAGGGGCCCAGGTTCCCCGGCGTTTAAAAAATTAAAAATCCGAGCCTCAGGTGTATCAGGACCTGTCTTGGTCTAATCGCATATGAATTTTCAGACTTCTACGTGCGGTAGTTTTCGCTAGTCATCGCACAAAGACAGACAGACACACACACACACAAAACGATTTATTCTTTTATTAGTATAGATACTGGGAAACATTCTATTGCATGATTGCATAACAGTATTAACGCTATAAGTAAGTTTTGGACGATGTTGCGGGTCCAGATACCAATAAAACCCCTATACCATCTCGTATCCCTGATGCTTTTTTTTAAGTTTGGAGCTGTCTGTATAAAATCATTTCAATAAAAGTAATTAGATGTATTTTTTTTCAAAACTGGGACAATTGTTTTATATAAATATGTAGCAAACAATTAACCTGCACACATTTTTACGGTTGATATTATTTTTTTAACTCTGTTCCATGGGTTTTATATTCTTTACCACCATTCTTCTAAAATTATATGGAAAATCTCTTCAGATCCAGCGACAGAATTTTTTTCAAGTTTTATCTGATACAAAAGTACCCTAGAGAAAGAATGCCTAAAATTCTTTGACGGAAAATGTACTGCAGAATTTAAATCAGCATTTAATTAGCAATTTCACGCATCGTGCCTTTTTTGGTAGTCATACAGTCCCTAAGATTTATTCCTGCACTTTTTGAGGTATTTTTTTTTTTTAAATTATTTAATTCAACGTAAATAACTGTTTCTAAAAAATAATAAACATTGTGGCTATCATTTAGTCTTAATAAGATTCGCCTAAAAATAGTTGTAATTTTTCTTTCCGTCCCATCCTTACCATCTCTATTTTTTCCGCATTACCGTCCCTTTTATCTTATACCATTCCTTTTATTTTCCGTCCGACCCTTTTTTAACAACCCTTTAAGACAATGTTATACCAAAATTTTGTACTAAAATACTGCATTGTTATTATTTCTTATTTGAATGCCCTGTGGTACTATGCAAATTCATTATAAGTAAAAGTTTAGAAGAAAATAGAGTGTTATAGTGCTAAAATTGTAAGGAAAATTAAACTCGCAAATTTAACTTAAACCTCAGTTAATAAAATTAAAAAAAAATGTCGCTGCTGACCATTTTTTCTTCATTTTGAATCATTAAGGCATTCGTCTATTAGATTAAAATGTTATTTTAGCAAGTTTAATTTCACCAGATTTTTATTCCCAAAGTCAAAAGATTGCATTCCAATGCCTTATTTTTAATCCATGCTTCCATCAAGATGCAGAAATATCTGTAACAAATTCTAAAAATTTTAATTTCAATTTCTAATGTTTTGATTTATATAGTCGATTTTGTTCAAAACGTTTTGTAACTTTCCATCAAAAGTATTTATTTTAAAATTAAACCTGAACATTTGGTATGAAAAAAACGTAGTTGCAAATTGTGTATTTAAACAACAATAAAAAATTGCTGTTTTAATCTATAGAATGTTGATAAACATATTACACGATCGAAATATTTTTTTTTCAGGTAGCAAATATGAAAGAAAATGCAATTGCAAACAGAAAACTTCCTATTATTTATTTTATTAAATAAAAATTGAACATACTTTCCACAAAAGGGCCGGTTTCGTGATTCACTGCTATTATTGCAGCAAACGAATATAATAAATAAAAAAAAAACGGATTATAAATTATTTTTCAATGAATGGAATATACAGTTT
Source organism: Maratus speciosus (assembly GCA_963932465.1). Taxonomy (NCBI): domain Eukaryota; kingdom Metazoa; phylum Arthropoda; class Arachnida; order Araneae; family Salticidae; genus Maratus; species Maratus speciosus. Next base: position 533,754,181 of record OZ010786.1, on the reverse strand, counting down.
GTATATTGAATTAAAAAAAGGGAAGTGTATATTTAAAAAATGTAGCTTAAGAATTATTTCTTTCAAAATGCTTGCAATACTTATTTCACTACATGATCAAACAAATACATACATGCAACGTTTAATGCAAAATAAGACTTTATAAAAATTTTTAAATGTTTTTCAAATATTAATTTAAATTATATTTCTCTTTTTTACTTTATTATTAAAACCTAGAGTCCTACTAGCGTCCACCAACAGCTTCAACCTGCTGGATCTACACCATGCTAATTTGCACTGCTTAAAAAAATATTAGAAAATACGGAAGATTCATCAATATTCTCACAATCAATGTTGAACAATGGTAAAGTTGTCATTTATTTCCCATGATTGGTAGATTTTTCATATCCAACTCTGTCGCAACAGCGGACATTTGGTTAATGAAGATGAATTACAAATTTGAATTTTTATCAGCTACATAAAAAAGAAAAAAAAAAAGTAAAAAATGAGGCTGCCTGACTATCTGTTAAAAAGAGACATTAAGAAGATCGTTTTAAATATGATGTATTAAATGTGTCGTTTTAAATTTGGTGTAATTTTCCTCGTAAAATGCTTTTGAATGTCATAATTTAATGAATTTAAATAATTGAAAGTTTTCTTTATTTTGTTTTAGTTTTTACTTGTAAAGATAATTTTCAATTGGACAGTGTTTATAATTATTATTATTTAGGCTTTAAACACATTAGCAGTAAAATATAAAAAAAAACGGTTAATTCAAACTATGAAATAAATCTCTATTCAGACAATAAAATTTTGTATGAAAAATTTTATTAAAAACAAATTTAATAAAAGGGCTGGAAACTGCACACCACAATTTAAAACTGAAGTTATAATATGCTGAAAAGTGAAAAAAGTGCATTAAAAGGAATTTAAATAGCTTATAATATTCTGTTCAACATGTTTCGTACGTAAAATATTCTTTTTTATGAAGATTGGCATTGATAAAACAAATATTTCCGCATAAATTTTTAAAATCCGTGTTTCGACACAAAAATTATGTGATCACAGGTATAATGATTATATGACTTTAGTTTAATGGTAATAAAGTAATTTTTTTTTAATTGTACACCACAATCTGGATAATCAAGTGCAAGCAAAATATAATTAAAGTGTTATTGCTAGTTTTTTATTCAACAAAACTTATTAAATTCATTGACATGAATAATTTCGACATTAAATAGTGCTTTAAACATTTGTTGAATTTAAAACAAACTGTCCGCTTAAGCTTATTTGTCATATATTTTTCTCCAAAAAAAAAAAAAAAAAAAAAAAAAAAACGGTTTTAATGTGTTTTATCAACATTTTTGCAGTATAAGCTAGAAATGGTACAGGATACGGTAGGAGAAGCATCAGTTCATTTTTTTTAGAATAGAGATAAAAATTATGTAGACTATTTCATATATTTTCTCCTATTTAAAAAAAAAGCATTAAAAATCCCTAAAATACTTCAAGAACTCATTCAAATTTAAATAAAACTAAATACAAATAAGGTTTAAAAAAAAAAAAAAAAGATAATTTTGAACTTGTCATAACAAATCTCAATAGCTACATTAGAAATCATTGCATTAAAGTCAACATCGAATTCAAAACGCAGCTCACTATGTGGTTGAATTTTAAAGGATAAAGACTTTAATGCGAATAAAGGTTAAAAGTCACTTTTTATATCTGCGTGAGATTCCGTTACAGTTCTCTGATACATTATAATCCTTAGCAATTTATCTTTATTAAGTTTATGAATAAGATATGCAGGAGTTTGACAGTTTTACACTCCATCATGAATCTTACGTGATATCTCCTAACTCATATTAATGTTATACAAGGAGAGCAAGCATTACAATGAAACTTTCATAGAGTTTTTATGATATTCATTCTCCTAATCTAATCATATTTGGGGTTATTCTTGACTAATATTTATTATATTATTTTGATATATAAAATAAAATCATCTTACAAAGTTCTTACATTTATACTTTTTAAACACATATCATCTAATGCATTTTTTAAAGTAAAATGTTATTTCAAATAAACAATAATTTTAAATTCCTATTTTATTTTTAAATTTGTGCTAAAATTGTTAAAATGGTCATTATATACAAATGTTAAAGGATAAAAGGAGTAAATAAAGAAAAAAAAACACTAAAAACATTTTCCTAAACTGTTTACATGTTTTGACTCTATCCGAGTCATTTTCAAAACAAAACAAAAAATAAAAATAAAAAATAAAAAATTACATGTTCTATGAAACGCCATCTTTCCTTTTTTTTCAAATTATTCTGGTTATTATTATTTTCTTTTTTACTCAGAATTTTACTTTTATTTTAGTAATCATTGTGTAGCTTGAGCCATAATTTTGATAAGATAAATGAATAAGCAATTAATGCAGTTAAGTAAGTTAAAGTGCTAAGCAATGGTTACGAAAATAAAAATAAAATTCCAAGTATAATAAAAAATTAACGTGCATATTACGAAAAAGTGAATGGTGGCTTTTCATGCACTGTGCATTTCAACAATAATTTTATTTATTGGTTTTGGAAATGTCTCGGATAGAGTCGAACATGTAAACGGTTGAATAAACTTATTTTACTGTTTCAATTTTTTATTTACATGTTTTAGCAATTTAAATTATTTTATTATTACAGGATGTTAAGTTGTTGTATATGGTCATTCTATATAAATCTGTTTAAACAGAGCATTATTAAATTCTTGTGATTGTAAAGCCTTAGCAGTATGTTCTGTGCAAAAAATATCCTGTTCATTTTTCTAATCCATATGTTGTTGTTTAATTGATGTTCATTTAACAAAATTTCTGATTGGGCATTTAATAAAATTTCTTATAGAGAAGAACGCTAACACTGTTTTAATATTTGCCTGCGATTTTCTTTGGATTATCATTGTAGCATACTTGCCAACATTCAACTAAATTTCCGTAAAATGTGAGTGATGTTGGCCCAGGTTAGACGCGTTACCAACCACGAAATTTATTTAACGTATCATCATATATTTATAATCATGTTTCTTTATGAAATCTATTTGATTTGATTTCTTTGGTAAATTTCTTGTTCGAAACGTGTTTAACCTGGGTCATTTTAACGCACATTTAACGGAAATTTAAGAAAAAGTTGGCAAGTATGTCGTAGGGTCTCGGACGCTTACAAAAGAAGCGTAATGAATGTTGGTGAATGTTGTAATTATTTAGCAGGGTAAAAGATTATAGATTCATTTTTAAGAAACACATAAATCATATTTACATGACTCCATCCTAGTAATAGCGTCAATTAATATTGCACGGTAGGAACGTAAAATATTATATTTTTTTTCTTGTTACGGAAGAAATAAGATGAATGCGGTTTTATTGTAGAGAACGTGGTATGTCAACTTGACATCACCGAAGGAAAAAAAATAGCGGACTAATATAATATGCTAGATAAATAAATGCAAGGTTCCAGGCAATTATTACGTCCGTTGCTGAAAGATGGAGAAAAATAATATATATGTTTATACTCAAAGGTGAACATTTTGAATATAAAACATAATGGAAGCAATAATATTATAATGCATCATCTAAATGGAAAGAAATATTTTAAAAAGTTTATGAGTAGAAAAACTTCACTAACATGCATTAGAATAAGAACTATAATTAAATATACTTTATATAAAATAGAATATATCTTTAACTTATTGTTTAGTGATATTTCTTTAGGTTTTGAATTTCCCATTAATTGTTACTTACGATCAAAAAACTACTTTTAATTGAGATAAATAAGAATAAAAAAAATATATAACAGCTTTAAATTTTAATTTATATTCCAGATAATGAGCATTTGGAAATAAGGAATATTGGAATTAATTCCCACTTCATAAAAATATAATTTCATATGGGTTTTGTATATGTTTAATATTAAATTCCCTCATTCTATTGGGATTAGATGCACAAAATACTTGTATCCGTTTAAGAGTTTTAGAAGTTTGCATCAAACAATTTTAAGTGAAACGTTTTCAATATGGAACATGCTATTTTCATCTGCATAAAACTTCATATATTTGAAATAATATGCTATTTCTAATTTTTTTTCATCCTGAAAAATAACATCATATTCAATGACTAGCAACACCCCCCTGCTTTGCTTGCGTAATATTTGTAATATGCCAAGTGATATTTATATGTCTAATTTTTATTTAAGGTACTAAATAAATTTTTACTTATTACTTCACAGTTTGATTAAACATCATTATTACACTGCATTAGGCAGAAATGAGATTTGAATTAATAAAAATAAATAAATGGTAATTTAGAAAATATTTTGAAACCTTTATGCTCATTTAAAACGCTCATTTCAGTATTCATTTGAAGTTTTGGATTTTTTAGAAACCATCTTCTTACATTTTAAAATTAACTATCATGTCAAATACCAAGTCCTACCATCTCTCTCAACAGAAAGGGCTATGTGGAATTAGGAACTATCACCATTAATTTGCCAACATTAATTTTGAAATCGGTTTGTTATTTTTAATATTCCACAGAAACGTAATTTAGAAAGATTTTAAAGGTCTTTTATAGAACGTTTGTTGTTCCTGCAAACCCCAGGTGGTAGAATCATCGGCCTGTGTAGAATCAGAGACTGTTACCATTGATTCGCAACTATTACTTTTATAATCGGTTTATATTCCCTGAAATTGCATATATATCGTAATTTGGGACTTTTTTAGAGTGCTTTTCACACCTCCCCTTTGCTTAACCCCTTTTTAATTCGAATTTATTTTCGACAGTCCTTTGAGGGCATTTATATCTTAAAAGTAACTACCATGCCATAGTTAAAGTTTCTAGCCTTTTCAGTATCACAGAAATCGCAATTTAGAAAGTTTTTAGCTCCTGTAACCCTCTGGTGGTAGTAGCACAGATATAAAATATAGCTTATGTTTGAGCAGGTTCTAACACCAATCGACATTATTGTCGTCAATATTTTTTTAATCGGTTTAGTATTTGATAAGATTGCATGAAAATTGTAATTTAAAACGCTTTTAGCTTTCTTCAACTTTTTAAATTTGGAATTTTCTTTCGACTGCTCTTAGAAAGCAGTTGCATCTTGTAAGTAAATACCATGCCATACTTCAAAGTGTCAGACCCCTCATTTGTGCAAAAAACGCAAATTAGAACATGTTTTGCTTTTGCAACCCTCATATGGTAGTGACAGCAACATAAAATATAACCTATGTTATAGCAGGGACTATCACCATTGATTTGCAACCATTACTTTTGAAATAGCTTTGGTATTTCCTGAGATTGAGTATAAATCGCAATTTAGAACGCTTTTAGCGCATTTTTAAATTTCCCCTTTTTAAATTTCTATTTTTTTCGAAACTGTTCTTAAAGATTATTTATATCTAATAAATATGTGCCTTGCCTAATTTTAAGTTGCTAGCCCGTAAAGATCACAAAAAACGAAATTTAGAACGCTTTTTTGCTCCTGCAAGGTCTAGGTGATAGTAATACCGACATAAAATAGCGTCTGTGTTAGACCAGAGTCTGTCAGCATCAATTTCCTAACATTTATTTCGAAATCAGTTTGATTCTTCCTGAGATATCGCTGCCAAATCGGCATTTAGAACGTTTTTAGCTCATTTTGCTCCTGCATCTCCTCTGGGGTAGTGGAAACAGGTATAAAATATAGCCTAACTTGGAGCGAGATCTGTCAGCATAATGTTTACACCATTTTATTTGAAATCGGTTCAGTACTTCCTAAGATTGCATAGAAATCGCAATTTAGAACGTTTTTTACAATGCTTTTTGCGCATTTTGACTCCCTTTTAAATTTCGATTTTTTTAGGAAATGCCCTTAGCGATCATTGATATCTTATAACTAACTACCAATCCAAATTTCACGATTCTAGGCCCTTCCGTAACGCAAAAACCGCAATTTAGAACGTTTTTCCCCTGCACCCCCTTTGGGGTAGTGTCACCGATATAAAACATAGCCTATGTTGGAGAAAGGGTTGTCACCGTCATTTTGACACCATTATTTTATAAATCGGTTTGGTATTTCCTGAGATTGTGTAGAAACCACCATTTAGAGCGCTTTTTAGAACGCTTTTCGCATATTTTCACCCTTTTTAAATTTCGAATCGTTTAAGAACTGTTCTTAGAAATCCTTTATACCTAATAAGTAGCTAATATTTCAAATTTTATATTTCTAGTCCCTTCAGTAACACATAAATCACATTTTTTGAAAGTTTTTTGATCCTGCACCCCCTCTGGGGTAGTGGCACCGACATAAAACATAGTCTATCTTGGAGCAAACGTTGTCACCATCATTTTGACACCAATATTTTTTAAATCGGTTTGGTATTTCCTGAGATTATGTAGAAACTACCATTTTTAGAACGTTTTTTAGAATGCTTTTTGTGCATTTTCACCCCTTTTAAATTTCGAATTGTTTAAGAACTGTTCTTAGACATCATTTATATCTTATAAGTAACTAATATTCCAAATTTCATATTTCTAGGCCCTCCAGTAACGTAAAAATCGCGCTTTTAGAACGTTTTTTGCTCCTGCACCCCCTTTGGGGTAGTGGCACAGACATAAAATATAGCCTATGTTCTAAGTTGGATTAACACCATCATTTTGATACCATTACTTTTGGAATCGGTTCAGTAGTTCCAGAGCTTACCTCCTACAAATAAACAATTTTTACCTCTTTATAATATGACTAGCAAACCCCGCGGCTTTGCTCGCGTAATATTTGAAATATGCCAAGTGATATTTATATGTCTAATTTTTATTAAAAGGTACTAACTAAATTTTTATTTTATTAAACGGTACTAACTAAATTTTTATTTTATTAAAAGGTGATATTTTATTTTATTAAAAAGTACTTATTACTTTTAGGAATAATTTAAAAAAATTACTATTTAAAACACAGTTTGATTAAATATCATTGTTACACTGCATAAGGCAGAAATGAGACTTAAATTAATAAAACGAAATAAAACTAAATAAATAATAATTAGAAAATATTTTGAAACTTTTATGCTCAATTAATACGCTGATTTCAGTTATCATTTGAAGTTTTGAATTTTTTAGAAACCATCTTCTTACATCTTAAAATTAACCATCATGTCAAATTCCAAGTCCTACCACCTCTCTCAACATAAAGGGCTATGTTGAAATAGGAACTGTCACCATTAATTTGCCAACATTATTTTTGAAATTGGTTTGTTATTTCCTAATATTCCACAGGAACGTAATTTAAAAAGCTTTTAAAGGCCTTTTTTAAGCGTTTGTTGTTTCTGTAAATCCCAGGTGGTAGAATCATCGGCATAAAATATAGCCTGTGTAGGATCAGAGACTGTTACCATTGATTCGCAACTATTACTTTTATATTTGGTTTATATTTCCTGAAATCGCGTAGAAATCGTAATTTAGGGCTTTTTTAGAATGCTTTTCGCTCCTCCCTTTCACTTCACCCCTTTTAATTCGAATTTATTTTCGACAGTCCTTCGAGGGCATTTATATTTTATAAGTAACTATCATGCCATATTTAAAGTTTCTAGCCTTTTCAGTATCACAGAAATCGCAATTTAGAAAGCTTTTAGCTACTGCAACCCTCTGGTGGTAGTGGCACAGACATAAAATATAGCTTATGTTTGAGCAGGTTCTATCACCAACAATTTGTTATCATTATTTTTTTAATCGGTTTGGTATTTGATAAGATTACATAAAAATTGTAATTTATAACGCTTTTCGCTCACTTCATCTTTTTAAATTTGAAATTTTCTTTCGAAAGTTCATAGAAAGCAGTTGCATCTTGTAAGTAAATAACATGCCATACTTCAAAGTGTTAGACCCTTCAGTTATGCAAAAAAATGCAAATTAGAACGTGTTTTCTTTTGCAACCCCTCAGATGGTAGTGACAGCAACATAAAATATAACCTATGTTATAACAGGGACTGTCACCATTGATTTGCAACCATTACTTTTGAAATAGCTTTGGAATTTCTTGAGATTGAGTAGAAATCGCAATTTAGAACGTTTTTAGAAAGCTTTTCGCCCATTTTCACCCCTTTTTAAATTTCCAATTTTTTCGAAACTGTTCTTAAAGATCATTTATATGTAATAAATATGTACCTTGCCTAATTTTAAGTTCCTGCAACGTCTTGGTGATAGTGATAACGACTTGAAATAGCATCTATGTTAGAGCAGAGGCTGTCAGCATCAATTTCTTACCATTACTTTTGAAATCAGTTTGATTTTTCCTGAGATATTGGTGACAAATCGGCATTTAGAACGTTTTTGGAACGCTTTTCGCTCATTTTGCTCCTGCATCTCCTCTGGGGTATTGGAAACAGATATAAAATATAGCCTATCTTAGAGCAAGATCTGTCACCATCATTTTAACACCATTATATTTGAAATCGTTTCAGTATTTCCTGAGATTGCATAGAAATTGCAATTTAGAACGTTTTTTACAACGCTTTTTGCGCATTTTCACCCCTTTTTAATTTCGAATTGTTTAGAACTGTTCTTAGAAATCCTTTATATCTAATAAGTAGCTGATACTTCAAATTTCATATTTCTAGGCCCTTCAGTAACACATAAATCGCATTTTTCGAACGTTTTTTGCTCCTACACCCCCTTTGGGGTAGTGGCACCGACATAAAACATGGCCTATCTTGGAGCAAGGGTTGTCACCGTCATTTTGACACCCTTATTTTGACACCATTACTTTTTAAATCGGTTTGGTATTTCCTGAGATTGTGTAGAAACCACCATTTAGAACGTTTTTTAGAACGATTTTCGCGCATTTTCACACTTTTCAAATTTCGAATTCTTTAAGAACTGTTCTTAGAAGTCCTTCATATCTAATAAGTAGCTAATATTTCAAATTTCATATTTCTAGGCCCTTCAGTAACACGTAAATCGCATTTTTAGAAAGTTTTTTGCTCCTGCACCCTCTTTGGTTAGTGACACCGACATAAAACATAGCCTATCTTGGAGCAAGCATTGTCACCATCATTTTGACACCAATATTTTTTAAATCGGTTTGGTATTTCCTGAGATTGTGTAGAAAATGCCATTTAGAACGTTTTTTAGAACGCTTTTTGTGCATTTTCACCCCTTTTAAATTTCGAATCGTTTAAGAACTGTTCTTAGATGTCATTTATATCTTATAAGTAACTAATATTCAAAATTTCATATTTCTAGGCCCTTCAGTAACGCTAAAATCGCATTTTTAGAACGTTTTTTGCTCCTACACCCCCTTTGGGGTAGTGGCACCGACATAAGATATAGCCTATGTTCTAAGTTGGACTAACACCATCATTTTGATACCATTACTTTTGGAATAGGTTCGGTAGTTCCAGAGCTTACCTCCTACAAATAAACAATTTTTTCCTCTTTATAATAGGAGTATAGACTAGCAAACCCCGCGGCTTTGCTCGCGTAATATTTGAAATATGTCAAGTGATATTTATATGTCTAATTTTTATTAAAAGGTACTAACTAAATTTTTATTTTATTAAAAGGTAATATTTTATTTTATTAAAAGGTTTTTTTTTTTATTAAAAGGTACTTATTTCTTTTAGAAATAATTCAAAATTACAATTTAAAACACAGTTTGATTAAACATCATTATTACACTGCATTAGGCAGAAATGAGACTTAAATTAATAAATGAAATAAAACTAAATAGATGATAATTTAGGAAATATTTTGAAACTTTTATGCTAAATTAATACGCTCATTTCAGTATTCATTTGAAGTTTTGAATTTTTTAGAAACCATCTTCTTACATCTTAAAATTAACCATCATGTCAAATTCCAAGTCCTACTACCTCTCTCAACATAAAGGGCTATGTTGAAACAGGAACTGTCACCATTAATTTGCCAACATTAATTTTGAAATCGGTTTTTTATTTCCTAATATTCCACAGAAACGTAATTTAAAAAGCTTGTAAAGACCTTTTTTAGAAAGTTTGTTGTTCCTGTGAACCCCAGGTGGTAGAATCACCGGCATAAAATATAGGAGGAGGATCAGAGACTGTTACCATTGATTCGCCACTATTACTTTTATAATCGGTTTATATTCCCTGAAATTGCATAGAATCGTAATTTAGAACTTTTTTAGAATGCTTTTCGCACCTCTCCTTCGTTTCACCCCTTTTTAATTAGAATTTATTTTCGACGTTCCTTCGAGGGCATTTATATTTTATAAGTAACTATCATGTCATATTTAAAGTTTCTAGCCTTTTCAGTATCACAAAATCGCAATATAGAAAGTTTTTAGCTCCTGCAACCCTCTGGTGGTAATGGAACAGACATAAAATATAGCTTATGTTTGAGCAGGTTCTATCACCAAAATTTGTCATCATTATTTTTTTAATCGGTTTGGTAATTTATAAGTTTGCTTAAAAATTGTAATTTATAACGCTTTTCACTCACTCCATTTTTTTAAATTTGGAATTTTCTTTCGACTATTCTTAGAATGCAGTTGCATCTAGTAAGTAAATACCATGCCATACTTCAAAGTGTTAGACCCCTCAGTTGTGCAAAAAACGCAAATTAGAACATGTTTTGCTTTTGCAACCCTCAGATATTAGTGACAGCAACATAAAATATAACATATGCTATAGCAGGGACTGTCACCATTGATTTGCAACCATTACTTTTGAAATAGCTTTGGTATTTCCTTAGCTTGAGTAGAAATCGCAATTTAGAACGTTTTTAGGACACTTTTCGCGCATTTTCACCCCTTTTTAAATTTCCAATTTTTTCGAAACTGATCTTAAAGATCATTTATATCTAATAAATATGTACCTTGCCTAATTTTAAGTTGCTAGCCCCTACCGATCACAAAAATCGAAATTTAGAACGCTTTTTTGCTCCTGCACCGTCTTGGTGATACTGATACCGACATAAAATAGAGCCTATGTTAGAGCAGAGGCTGTCAGCATGAATTTCCTTACCATTACGTTTGAAATCAGATTCATTCTTCCTGAGATATTGCTGACAAATCGGCATTTAGAACGTTTTTAGAACGCTTTTTGCGCATTTTGCTCCTGCATCTCCTCTGGTGTAGTGGAAACAGATATAAAATATAGCCTATCTTGGAGCAAGATCTGTCACCATCATTTTTACACCGTTATATCTGAAATCGGTTCAGTACTTCCTGAGATTCCAGAGAAATCGCAATTTAGAAAGTTTTTTACAACGCTATTGCACATTTTGACCCCCTTTTAAATTTCGATTTTATTAGGAAATGTCCTTAGAGATCATTGATATCTTATAACTAACTACCATTCCAAATTTCACGATTCTAGGCCCTTCCGTAACGCAAAAGCCGCAATTTAGAACGTTTTTCTCCTGCATTCCCTTTGGGGTAGTGGCACCGACATAAAACATCGCCTATGTTGGAGCAAGGGTTGTCACCATCATCTTAACGCTATTATTTTTTAGATCGGTTTGGTATTTCTTGAGATTGTGTAGAAACCACCATTAGAACGTTTTTTAGAACGCTTTTCGCGCATTTTCACCCCTTTTAAATTTCGAAATGTTTAAGAACTGTTCTTAGAAATCCTTTATATCTAATAAGTAGCTGATACTTCAAATTTCATATTTCTAGGCCCATCAGTAACACATAAATCGCATTTTTAGAACGTTTTTTGCTCCTACACCCCCTTTGGGGTAGTGGCACCGACATAAAACATAGCCTATCTTAGAGCAAACGTTGTCACTATCATTTTGACACCAATATTTTTTAAATCGGTTTTGTATTTCCTGAGATTTTGTAGAAACCACCATTTAGACGGTTTTTAGAACGATTTTCGCGCATTTTCACCTCTTTCAAATTTCGAATTGTTTAAGAACTGTTCTTACAAATCCTTTATATCTGATAAGTAGCTATATTTCAAATTTCGTATTTCTAGGCCCTTCAGTAACACATAAATCGCATTTTTAGAAAGTTTTTTGCTCCTGCACCCCCTTTGGGGTAGTGACACCGACATGAAATATAGCCTATCTTGGAGCAAGCGTTGTCACCATCATTTTGACACCAATATTTTTTAAATCGGTTTGGTATTTCCTGAGATTGTGTAGAAACTACCATTTAGAACGCTTTTTGTGCATTTTCACCCCTTTTAAATTTCGAATTGTTTAAGAACTGTTCTTAGATATCGTTTATATCTCATAAGTATCTAATATTCCAAATTTCATATTTCTAGGCCCTTCAGTAACGCAAAAATCGCATTTTTAGAACGTTTTTTGCTCCTGCACCCCCTTTGGGGTAGTGGCACCGACATACAATATAGCCTATCTTGGAGCAAGCGTTGTCAGCATCATTTTGGCACCAATATTTTTTAAATCGGTTTGTTATTTCCTGAGATTGTGTAGAAACTACCATTTAGAACGTTTTTAGAACACTTTTTGTGCATTTTGACCCCTTTTAAATTTCGAATTGTTTAAGAACTGTTCTTAGATATCGTTTATATCTTATAAGTAAGTAATATTCCAAATTTCATATTTCTAGGCCCTTCAGTAACGCAAAAATCGCATTTTTAGAACGTTTTTTGCTCCTGCACCCCCTTTTGGGGAGTGGCAACGACATAAGATATAGCCTATGTTCTAAGTTGGACTAGCACCATCATTTTGATACCATTACTTTTGGAATCGGTTCGGTAGATCCAGAGCTTACCTCCGACAAATAAACAATTTTTTCCTCTTTATAATAGGAGTATAGACTAGCAAACCCCGCGGCTTTGCTCGCGTAATATTTGAAATATGCCAAGTGATATTTATATGTCTAATTTTTTTTTAAAAGGTACTAACTAAATTTTTATTTTATTAAATGGTAATATTTTATTTTATTAAAAGGTACTTATTACTTTTAGGAATAATTAAAAAAATTACTATTTAAAACACAGTTTGATTAAACATCATTGTTACACTGCATAAGGCAGAAATGAGACTTAAATTAATAAAACGAAATAATTCTAAATAAATAATAATTTAGAAAATATTTTGAAACTTTTATGCTTAATTAATACGCTCATTTCAGTATTCATTTGAAGTTTCGAATTTTTTAGAAACCATCTTCTTACATCTTAACATTTACCATCATGTCAAATTCCAAGTCCTACCACCTCTCTCAGCATAAAGGGCTATGTTGAAATAGGAACGTTCACCATTTATTTGAGAAGATTAATTTTGAAATCGGTTTGTTATTTCCTAATATTCCACAGAAACGTAATTTAGAAAGCTTTTAAAGGCCTTTTTTAAAGCGTTTGTTGTTCCTGTGAACCCCAGGTGGTAGAATCATCGGCCAAAAATATAGCCTGTGTACGATCAGAGACTGTTACCTTTGATTCGCAACTATTACTTTTATATTTGGTTTATATCCCCTGAAATTGAGTAGAAATCGTAATTTAGGACTTTTTTAGAATGCTTTTAGCACCTCCCCTTCACTTCACCCCTTTTTAATTCGAATTTATTTTCGACAGTCCTTCGAGGGCATTTATATTTCATAAGTAACTACCATGCCATATATAAAGTTTCTAGCCTTTTCAGTTTCACAGAAATCGCAATTTAGAAAGTTTTTAGCTACTGCAACCCTTTGGTGGTAGTGGCACAGACATAAAATATAGCTTATGTTTGAGCAGGTTCTATCACCAACAATTTGTCATCATTATTTTTTTAATCGGTTTGGTATTTGATAAGATTACATAAAAATTGTAATTTATAACACTTTTCGCTCACTTCATCTTTTTAAATTTGAAATTTTCTTTCGACAGTTCTTAGAAAGCAGTTGCATCTTGTAAGTAAATGCCATGCCATACTTCAAAGTGTTAGACCCTTCAGTTATGCAAAAAACGCAAAATAGATTATGTTTTGCTTTTTCAACCCTCAGATGGTAGTGACAGCAACATAAAATATAACCTATGTTATAGCAGGGACTGTGACCATTGATTTGCAACCATTACTTTTGAAATAGCTTTGGAATTTCCTGAGATTGAGTAGAAATCGCAATTTAGAACGTTTTTAGAACGCTTTTCGCTCATTTTCACCCCTTTTTAAATTTTCAATTTTTTTAAAACTATTCTTAAAGATCATTTATATGTAATAAATATGTTCCTTGCCTAATTTTAAGTTGCTAGCCCCTACCGATAAAAAAAAATCGAAATTTGGTACGCTTTTTTGCTACGTCTAGGTGATAGTGATACCGACTTAAAATAGCGCCTATGTTAGAGCAGAGGCTGTCAGCATCAATTTTTTACCATTACTTTTGAAATCAGTTTGATTCTTCCTGAGATATTGGTGACAAATCGGCATTTAGAACGATTTTAGAACGCTTTTCGCTCATTTTGCTTCTGCATCTCCTCTGGGGTAGTGAAAACAGATATAAAATATAGCCTATATTGAAGCAAGATCTGTCCCCATCATTTTTACACCATTATATTTGAAATCGGTTCAGTATTTCCTGAAATTGCTAAAAATCGCAATTTAGAACGTTTTTTACAACGCTTTTTGCGCATTTTGACCCCCCTTTTAAATTTTGACTTTTTTAGGAAATGTCCTTAGAGATCATTGATATCTTATAACTAACTACCATTCTAAATTTCACGATTCAAGGCCCTTCCGTCACGCAAAAACCGCAATTTAGAATGCTTTTCTCCTGCATTCCCTTTAGGATAGTGGCACCGACATAAAACATAGCCTATGTTGGAGCAAGGGTTTTCACCATCATTTTGACGCCATTATTTTTTTAATCGGTTTGGTATTTCCTGAGATTGTGTAGAAATCACCATTTAGAACGTTTTTAGAATGCTTTTCGCGCATTTTCACCCCTTTTAAATTTCGAATTGTTTAAGAACTGTTCTCAGAAATCCTTTATATCTAATAAATAGCTGATACTTCAAATTTCATATTTCTAGGCCTTTCAGTAACGCAAAAATCGCAGTTTTAGAACGTGTTTTGCTGCTGCACCCCTTTGGGGTAGTGGCACCGATATAAAATATAGCCTATGTTCTAATTTGGACTAACACTATCATTTTGACGACAATATTTTTAAAATCGGTTTCGTATTTCCTGAGATTATGTAGAAACTACCATTTAGAACGTTTTTTAAAACGCTTTTTGTGCATTTTCACCCCTTTTAAATTTCGGATTGTTTAAGAACTGTTCTTAGACATCATTTATATCTTATAAGTAACTAATATTCCAAATTTCATATTTCTAGGCTCTTCAGTAACGCAAAAATCGCAGTTTTAGAACGTTTTTTGCTCCTGCACCCCCTTTGGGGTAGTGGCACCGACATAAGATATAGCCTATGTTCTAAGTTGGACTAACACCATCATTTTGATACCATTACTTTTGGAATCGGATCGGTAGTTCCTGAGCTTACCTCCGACAAATAAACAATTTTTTCCTCTTTATAATAGGAGTATAGATGATGATGATGATGAAGTATAGATAGATAATAACAATACATATCACAATACTGAATCTATTGCATGATTGTTAAAGTACAGGGTGGTCATAAAAAGACTTTGTCGATAATGGAACTAGCGGTCGTTCCGTTTAACCGATCGAGATGAGATTTCAGATATAGATATTCAGAGGTATGAGTTCGGGATTCTGTGAACGACAATAAATTGGCTTTCACGGTTACGGTTATAGGTACAGAAACTCGAAAATTTCGAATGGCAACGCCCTTTTTTTTCGTCGTAAAATGCTCAGGCCATGCGAAAACCCAAAATAGCGCTGGAACGGTACGTGTATAGCAATAAACGGACGCGTTATGCACGCACAAAAAACAGCTCAGCGAACGTCCAAAAACAACACGATCGGGCACGGGGAAAATTTGCATATGACAGATGCAAGAATCCGTTTTCTACACTGATTATCTGTCGAACGGCGTTCTGTGATTTTTGTCTTGCCTCTGTCATATGCAAATTTCCTCCGTGCTCCCCGATCGTGTTGTTTTTGGCCGTTCACTGATCTGTTTTTTGTGCATGCACAGCGTATCCATTTATTGCGATACCCGTACCGTTCGAACGCTATTTACGGTTTTCGCATGCGTTGAGCATTTTGCGCCAAAAAAATGGGCGTTGTCATTCGAAAATTTCGAATTTCTGTACCTATAACCCTAACCGTGAGCACCAATTTGATGTCGTTCATAAAATCCCTCAGAATAACTATATCTGAAATCTCTCGTTCGGTTAAACGAACCGGCCGCTAGAGTTCCATATATCGGCAAAGTTTTTTTATGACCGGCCTGAGCAAGTAATAAAAAAAAACATGTTATTTTCAGGGATAATGCTGTTTCTAAATTAACACTAGAAAGACCGATAATTTTACTCAAATTTTAGAAGAGTATTTCACACCAGAATTTTTATTTTAAATTATTAACTTATCCATTTAACTAGTTTCGTTTTCTTTTAAACTAGTTTTATAAAAAGAATTCTGATTCAAACCAAAATATATTCTTTTGGTAGCAGTCAAAATGACTGCTCGCGGGCTTTCTAGTGTTAAATTCTTGAATAAAGCGTATAATGCACTTACGTAATAATAAAAAACTTTCAGCACGAACCTTAACTTTGTAAACAACAATTATAGAAAGTTAACGATCTAAATAAAATGATATAGATAATCTTTATCTTGTAAATGAGTAATATGCTAATAATTTAGGTAAATTAGCATTCACTTTCAAAACATCAAATACATTATTGACACACTATCGTTAAATTTAGCCGAGTTACTGAATAATTCAACAAACACGTGTATTAAAAATACTACTTAGTCATCATGTTAAATGCGCTCCTAACAGTCTTAAACAAGATTAATGAATTATTAACATTTCGTGCATTATCTTTTATTACCATTAAATAAAAAGGAATTTTTTCGAAGTATATTTTCAGGTGCGTTCGTGAATATCTATACGTAGCACCTATAGTCGTCGTCTAGTTCGTCCATCTGTTAGTTCGTTTGACGGCGTATAACAGCGAACCTACCAAACCCAATAGTTTGAAATTTAATATATACAATCGTTGCAGATTGTCGAGAGATTTAAAATTTTATGAAAATCGAATCTAAACATAAGAATACATTTTTTTTTCATGCTATTCAATCCTATTATACTTTATTAATTTAATGATATCCCAAGATAGGTGATGATTCTAGGTTCCCATTGTGATAACGTCATATTTAAAATGTTGTCATATTATTTCAGTATTACTGAATTTAATAGGTATAATTGTAATACATTTTGTGTTCATGCATTTTTGCGCATCAATGCAACAGCTATTGCACCAAGATCTGAATATTTATAAAACTAGTTATAGTACGAACGCACCGCATTTGCCACATTTGACGTACAATTTACGACTTGTTTATGCGTATTTTTGAATACTTTACTGTAATGGCAAGCAATAAAATACCACACTTTTGTGGATAAAAGGGTTAAAAGAGGGATATGATAGGTACTGCAGACGTAAGTTTTTCATTAAAAATGAAAAAAAAGAAATAAATGAATGAGGAATAATAACTTGATTAAAATACATTATTAAAGAAAAAGCAAAGAAAGGAAAATCTAACGTATTCAATATTCATGAATCAGTGTAAAATAGAAAACAAAAACACATCTGTTTCGACAAACTGTTATCTATAAATCCTTACATTCTAGTTTTTGTTTTAACTTTCCATTAATCCAAAATGAGCAAACTGTAATAAATTTGATCTCATTGCATTTATATAGGTAATTATTATTCTATATTCAAAATACATACATTTAAAGAAATAACATTGGTATTTAAAATACTTGTCCGCCATTAACGTAAAGCCGTTAACGCCATTTAAATGTCCGCCATTTTGAAACAAGATGGCAGATGAAGCTGGCCACCGAACTCGGTCGAGACATTGGCATGTACTATGTATACCCCAAGTTGCATCCAAATCGGTTCTTAAATACAAGATTTACAGTGTGACAAAGATCAGATATATACAGGGTGAACTTTATTAAAGTGACAGTGTTTGGTGCGCCCTGTAGCGCTATCTAATAGCCGAAATGGCACCAAAGTTGGTATTTAGACTAATCAAGACATGGGGAAAAGGAATTCGTGAAAAAAAATAGTTCCAAAAATCGCCGCTCGGGCATTTTGTGGCGCTTTGCAATGTATAAAATGTGAGAAAAGAAAAATACTAACACTAAACACTAAACACTACCGTAATCTAATCGTACAGTTAAATTATTAATGTTTAGTTACTCATTAACTTCTCCGGTGAGGA
This sequence comes from Maratus speciosus, assembly GCA_963932465.1. Taxonomy (NCBI): domain Eukaryota; kingdom Metazoa; phylum Arthropoda; class Arachnida; order Araneae; family Salticidae; genus Maratus; species Maratus speciosus. The sequence goes on along the minus strand of OZ010786.1, from coordinate 533,735,871 downwards.
ATTAGACTACCTTCAATGTGAGCACCTTTCTCAGAAATAACACCGTACATTATGTGCACAACGTTCTCCACAGCCGTACGTAACATATCACGAGGAATATTCCCACTGTCTTTGTTATGTTGTCCTTTAGAATAGGCAAATTTGATACTCCACCAACATAAACTTGAGATTTCAAATAACCCCAGAGCCAAAAATCGCATGGCGTGAGGTCAGGGGAACGAGGCGGCCATGCAACTTGAAAACTCCGACTTATGACTCTATCATCAGTGCAGTTTTGGCGCAACAGCTGCTTTATCTTATTACTAATGTGTGGCGGAGCACCATCCTGCATAAAATTGTCTGTTGGAGACGGTTTCTTTCCTGAAGTTGTGGAATAACAAACGTTTGCAGCATTTTGTGGTACCTTTCTGCATTTATGGTGCACGTTTCGGGTCCTGTTGGAGTGATGGTCTCAAAAAAGAATGGCCCAATTACGAATTCGACTGTGAAACCACAACAGACAGTGACTTTTGGGGAATTTAATGGGATTTCATGCACGGTGTGGGGCCGCTCAGAAGCCCAAATTCGGCTATTTTGTGTGTTTACGGAAACATTGAGATAATAATGGCACTCATCTCCCCACAAAATGTGCCATGGGAAAGCATCATCAATTTCTACCGTGGCAAGAAACGATAGAGCGAATGTCACTCTCTTATCATAATCACTTGGCTTCACTTCGTGCAAGCGGCTGATTTTGTAGGGGTAAAATCCAATAAAGCGCCACAAATCTCTCCATACCGTGGAATAATTCATGTGCAATTGTTGAGCTACACCCCGGGTGCGGCTAGTACCAGCAATGGTTCCCTGCGATCCTTCGACAATTGCAGTTGCCACATCAGTTATTACATATTCTGATACTTGTTTACGCCCTCTCCCAGCGCGAATGGTCAATGACCCCGTTTCCTCGAACTTCTTAATCATTTTCTTAAGACCATTCAGCGATAAAGGCCCCTTTCGTAATTTTTTTCTGGTTCGGAATTCCCGAAGAGCTGCGGATGCATTACATTGATTCATATAATACAGCTTCACCAGTAACGCACGTTCCGGTAATGTGAGAGGCATGTCCACTGGAGCTCCTTTACTTAAGATGAGATTATTTGTCAGAGCTGTTTACTACTTGCTTTTATAGCCCCTATTACTGGCGCTGTCATCGCACAACATTTGCATTTTTCTTTGATACCCGTGTTTTATGCTAATTCTCATTATTGTAAGCTTCAGCAGTGCCAGAAAATGCCTTAGCGGCGATTTTTGGAACTAAATTGTTTTTCATGGAGTCATTTTTCCAATGTCTTGATTAGTCTATATACCAAGTTTTGTGCCATTTCGGCTATTAGATCGCGCTACAGGGCGCTCCAAACACTGTCCCAAATTCACCCTATACATCTATATCTATCTATCTATCTATCTATCTATCTATCTATCTATCTATCTCTCTCTCTCTCTCTCTCTATATATATATATATATACATATCAATATTTGAACGGAGAGTAGTTTCGGGGTCTGGAGGTCAAGATCGATGAAAATATACCAAAATTTATTGAAATCGCTTTTCTCCGAACGGCTGCAATAGGTAGATTTTTGTAATAAAAGCTACCTAATATTAATAGAAAATTTTCAAAAATTGAAAGTTAATTTTTCATTATTAAATTTTGATTAATTTATTTTATTTACTGTTTTTTAATATTAAATTGCTAACTTTAATTGTAATCCCTCACAGATTCAAGGCAAAACTTCTCTTACCCAGTGAAATTCTCTCTTTTTTAAGTAAACTCCTCCCCTTTCTCCCTACTGCTATTAGAGCGCCGCTCGCAAAGAGCGCCAGTCATTTCCCACTCAACTGTAGTTGTCTGCAGCTCTAGTAATCCGAGGCTGATCCGAGGTACACAAAGGGACGTTTTTAAGGCCAAGGTCTGCGCATAACTGGTGAAGCTAAGGTAGCTCGGTTCTTCGTTGGTTGCTTTAGGCGCCGCTATGGATAGGGTGCAGGGGTCGGTTTAGTTCGGCTAGTTCTTTTACCTGTTAAAATTTAATTTTATATATTTTAAACTTATTAATTTTTTAGATTGCTCTTAAATATTTATTTTCCTTTTTTGTGTATGTTGAATTCCAGAACTTAAGTCCCTCCCCCCCCCCCCATCCTTTCTTTTTTTCACTGCTGTCCCAAGGAATCCCAACTCGTCATATATCCAAAGTGTCCTGTTTCCGGGGATGCGGGACATAGGCCCCAAGCTCTTCGGCCAAAAATTCTTCGCATCGTCATCGTCGTCAAAAATTTAAATAAAACCTTAAGAAAAGCTTTTGAAAATTGTTGAAGTATAAAGAATAACTTTGTAATAAAATTTCGAGTTATATTTTTTTACGTTTTCTCAGGCAAGAAGAGAATTTAATCTCAATACTTCTATATTTAGCACTACAGAAAGCAATTTCATTTCCTAAAGTAATTTATTGGTGGAAATTATAATTAGCCTAAAAATCTGCCCTTCAATATTATATGTAATGCCAATCATTTATAGAAAATTCCCGATACAACTTCTTTAAGATAAAATAAATTGAATTTTGTAGATTAAAACCGGTCTGATACAGATTCAACATTTTTCAGAATTTAATAATGTTTGTACAAAACTAACTCTTTCTTTCAAGATTTTTATTATTTATAATTTTGAAATATGAATTATGAAATAAGTTAGAATTTGAACTACAAAATAAACTCCCGCTATACGATTACTTGTATGTATGTTTACTATTTTTAAATGATCATTTATTATTTTCAACGTTAGCATTATGTTTTAAAATGTTTTAATGTAACATATGTAACAAAGTTACATTAAAATGTCTTTCATATCTCATACGCTCGTTATATGTTAGCAAATTTACTTACATGGAATCAAAATTTAAAAAACAAAATTACTTTTAAATTTTCTTATGCTATAAATACACTGGCGAGAGAAATTAAAGGAAGAACTAGAAGAACTAATAGAAGTTGAATATTTTTGCAGTTAAGAACATGAAACTAATAAAATATATTGTCACGCATTACTTATATTCAAAATGCACAACTGAGTATTTCTGCAAAAAATTACATAAAAACATAGGAATATTTGATATAAGAGGGGGTAAGGAAATTGTACTGTTACAACTTTTTAGAGGCACACAGGAAAAATCAATGAGGTATGTGGGGGAAATGCAAGCTTCACAGTGATTTTCCACACTGTAGATTAGATTATTCAGAAGTGCATGCGATATCATAGCATATTCAAGATAAATAGCACTTCGAAGCTCCTGGAGAGCATTAGGTGGAGGTCGAGGAGATGCATGAAGCCGTCCTAGTGGGTCCCATACATGTACTATCGGATTTAAATCCGTAGAGTGTACCGGGCACTCAATTTGTTGGATTCCTTCACATTCAAGTTACTCCGTCACTAGTGCAGTACAATGAGAATGCGCATTATTATCCATTAGGAGGATGTTATTACCGTTTGGACACCTAAACAATTTGACATGAGGACCAAGAACCTCGTCTCTGCTAATTTCATCATTCATAGTTGCACTGGTAAAAATATGTAGGTCAATGCTGCCATTCAAAATGATGTCTGTCCGTACCATGATTCCACTACATTTGTATCGATGCGTTTCACGAATGTTTGAGGCCTTATTGCGTTCGTTTGTCTCCCTCCACATGGTAACATGTATGGAATCACTCTCCAAACAAAATCAGGATTCATCGATGAAGAGAACTCGGCTCCAGTCCGTGTTACTCCAATGACGATGATTTCTGTACCACTTTAACCGGTCGCATTTCGCTGTTGGTGGAATACAAATTATGGGATTCGTTACATACAGCCCTGTTTTATGAAGCCTGCGACTCACAGTAAATCTAGATAGTCGAGTTTCTATTGCTTCAGGAAACTCCCTTGCAATTTAAAATGATGTCAGTTACCTATTTCTTTTAGCAATATGTGCCAAAGAACTGTCGTCTGAGAATCTGTTGTGACACGTTTTCGACCTTAACCTGGTTGTCTGTGAACATTACCTCTGTCTTTATGCCGTTTTCAGATTATTGACACTTTTGGCAATTTTTAGGTCTTTATACACCCCTGTCAGTGTCTGTCCTGCTTCCGTTCTTCCTGTCGCACGTCATTTCTAACAATCAGTCGAATGTCTTCTGGACGACATATTTCACGTACTACAACCTAAAATTTAACGCAAGTACACGTACAATCCTTAAAATTAGACTTCAAATCAACTGCATGCACAACGTTTTATGCGTTCCAAAAGAACGGGCTAAAAAATTTCCATATATTTCTGTTCGAAGGTTAATCCGATTGGACTACGTGATAACGTTGACATTGACTTACCAGCCAATCACCTTTCATTAATGTGATCTTAATAGAATTAACACAAAGCACCTTTTTATGGTTGTTTCTTTAATCTTTATCGTCAGTGTATTAATACTGATACAAACCCAACAAAAAGAGCTTGCATTTAAAAAGAAATTATATTTATATTTTTTTACCACAGTTTACTAATTACTATTCCTTTCTTTACATGTTCAATCTGAATGATTCGAAATATCATGATAATATTAGCAGAATATAATTTACTCAAAATTATACTTTCATTACTTCCTAAACTATTTTTAGTAGAATTAAACTTTGAAACACAAGAATTTAATGTTTTTCATTTGAAAAATAACCGCTGTGAATTTGAGTACTTTATTTATCAAACGAAATAAATGATTAAGTAAATTGAAAAAAATATATGTATGTTCATTTAGTAACACAGATAAATAGCCTGTATAACAGTATTGAGTTTTCATCAAGTGTATATGTTTCATGGTTAAGAATAAATGGAAGTTAAAAACAGTAATTTATGAACTCTTAATTATATTTTAAGCTACCCTAAATTAGAAACTGCTATTTTTACTAATAGCAGTGCAAAATACAAAAAATAAAAAATATATGTTTCTTTAGTATAAATATATTTTAATATATAAGCAACTTTAATTAGAAAAAAATTATTTTAACTTGTGTACACATTACAGATAAACTTTCATATTTTAATTATAATCAATAAAGTTAAATTAAAATTTTAAATTAAATTTACTTAGGACAGAAATGGAAATTATATTTCAGCTAAGTTAGAAAGTACATTATTATTTTTTAATATCGCGTTTATAGTTTATAATGCAATATAAAATGAAATAGGATTAAAAATTTCAATTACCAAAGTAATATTTTCAGGTAAAACTAAGTTTACTTTAAAATTTCTTCACAAAAGTTTGATTTGAGATTTTTTTTAAAGTAATGTTCATTTAATTCATGCAAGTAAATTTAATATTTAAATATGTTTGAATTAATGAATATAGAATATGGTTCTACGAAAAATGCTTTGTATGAATATAATGAAATATCAAAGAAAATAAGCACACAATTTATAAAATCATCCATTTTTATTATTTTTATGATGATTTTTTTTTATATTTTTCTTTAATCAATTAATGCATTTTCCAAACTAAATGTTTTATTAACTATAAAGATGAATTTTGTTGGCACTTAGAACATCGTCATGAGTTAACGACATAGCACAGGCAACTGTGCTTTCCACAGTTTTATTAAGCATAAGAAACTGAGGAAAATCATTATATTAGAGTACACTAAAACCTCCTTAAAGCGACCACGTTCCATTCCAATAAAAAATGTTCGATCAGAGAGGTTTTCTCTTAATGGAAATCATGTTTAAAGCTAGATTTTAATTGTTGAAAAAGGGTAACAATTAATGTTACTAAAAATTATTTTTCACATTAGGAAAAATATAAAGGTTTAAATATAAAAAAAATTAAATTACATAAGTTACTTAATGCATAGTTTAAAAAATTAATACAGTAAAACATCCAAATAACGGACACCTCGGGAGCGCAGAAACTGTCCGCTTTTCGGAGGTGTCCGCTATTGGGATTAAAAAATTGCTAATAAATGCTTAATGTCAAAATAATTGAGTTTTATAGCTTCTAAAACCTCTATTATATGATTAATTAGAAATTAAAATTATTTTCTTAAGCAATAAAACTGAAATAAAATCGTGCATACCTTTATCCACTGTTTATTATATTCTTAAAGACGTTCTTTTTCTTCTTAAAAAAACTGACAAAAAAGTTTGCTTTTGCTTGCGATTACATGTAATTTGTTTTTCAAAGTGAAGTTTTAGCTCAGTCAGTAGTTTTAATCCTTCTCATGTCCAGTTTCAGTATCTGTTTCATCATCACTAATAAAGTCACCTTTCTGAAGCAATATAATCGCATGCATCAACTGATTCTTCTTCAGTAGTTAACTCATCATCAATATTAATGAAATTTTTGGCAGTTTCTTCACTCCTGCTGATACATTTAATTAATTCACTTATTTCGTCATTTGTGTCGGAAATGCGTGTTTCATTTTCTTGTAATATGCTTTTCTGAAACAGTGTCGTACCGCTTTCCAGTTTTATGTTTGTTACAGCTGAAGAAATCCAAATTATAGCATCGAGAGCATTAAATGAATTTTAGACAAGTATATTAATAGAATTTATCTTTAAAAGAATGTGACGTAATAAAAGATTTCTGTTCCAGGCATTAAAATTATGTATTACGCCTTGATCAAGTGGCTGGCATACTGAAGTTGTGATTGGTGGAAAAAACACGAGTTTAACATTGTCGAATTTTAAATGTTTTGGATGAGGACCTTCATTGTGAAAATACAAGAGAACTTTTCTTTGCTGTTTTTCATCGTATTATCAAAGGAAGTTAACGATTCGATCATTAAAGGACTGGTCTTCGGCGCTTTCTAATTAGATCTCCACACAATACCAAATTTATTAAATTGAATGTCCTTTTGGGAAACACCTGGGTTTCAGAGATTTTCCAATAATAACAGGGATTTGAAATTCTTCTAACACATTGCAACATAATAAAATAGCAAGTCTCTCTTTTGACATTATTCCGCCGATACAGTCATCCTTTATAAAACACAAAGTCTTATTCGAATAAGTTCTGAAAAAGAGTCCGGTTTCATCGGCATTAAAAAATTTTCCTCCCCATAACCTTTACAAAGTGATATAAGTCGTTCATGCCAATCCTCCACTTCTTTAAGATCTAGAGATTTTGCTTCTCCACATGTTGTTTTGAAAGAGATGTCGTGCCGAGATCGAAATTTTTCCAGCCACCTACTTTAAGACTTAGAATCGTGTAATCAGAGTTCTTTAGCGATTTCTAAAGCATTTTTCTGAATCAAAGATCCACTGATAGGAACGTACTTTGAGCGAACTGAATTAAACCAATTCAAAATTATCTAATCAAGTTCAATGGAAAGACTTCTTCAATTTCACATTTTTGGTATTCTCGTTAGAGTTAGTAAACCACAAATTTCTTATTTCTTTTTTATTTCGTAAAATCTCCCCCACCTGTGTTTTACCTATTTTAAAACGTTCAGCAAGTATCTGTAAATTCAATTTATCTTTCTCGATACACTTACAATTTCAATTTTTCTTTTAAAGTTAATCGTTTGCTTTATAAGACCATTCTTAAAGTACGTATTAATCATAAACAAGAATTAAAAAGTAATCGACATTGCGAAATAGTTTTTTTTTCTCTGATCTCGTCACGTTCTTGGCGCCTTTAAGTATCCCTGCCAAAAAATCAGTACGCAATTTACCAGTAAAATTGTTTGAGCTTGGGTATAGTGAAACAAAAATACTAAATGTATCATCTGTCCTGAAGTTTCATGCCTTTTGTAAACTAAGTTATCTTACGCGCATTTAAAGCAAAGAGAAAATGATGTATGTATTAAGAAATTCTGGAGATAAAAAAGTTTGTACTTCTATACATTAATCAGCAGAAAATCCTAAAACTTTCAAGGAGTTACGTTTTCTTTCTCGGATGTGGGAGAGGGTAGATTTTCCCCCAGCCCACCCCCTACATTTATCTGTGATCACAAAAATTGTGAAACATTGCCCTGATAAATAGGAGGAGTTTTACTTTTTTTCCCATTTTTTTTTTCTCGGTAAAAAATAATTTTTCATATTTTATTGCTAAAATCACTATCCGGTATTCGGAATGTCCGTTATTCAGATGTTAAACATACAAAAATTCAGGTTTTGGGTGTGGTGATACGAAAACTGTCCGTTAAACAGAGGTGTCCGCTATTCGGGAGTGTCCGTTACAGAGATTTTGCTGTATATTGACGTTTGATTTGATTTTACGGTTTTATCTTTCATAACTTTTATTTCCATGTCCTTTCGAAATTCAGTAAATAAATACAATTATTTTTTGGACGGGAACAAATAATGACGATTTCATTAATTTACCTATTTCTTTCAGAGATTCCAATCCAAACAGAATTGGGCAGAGACGTTTATTGACCGTCATTCTTAATTCGTCATCGGAGTTAAATTCATTGTCTAAAAATTCCCAAAGGTATTTAAACACTTAAAATTACCGGAATATAAAAAAATCTAAACTTAGTTTAGAAGTTTGAAGAATAATGCGTCCTCCGGAATTATTTTTCAAATAAAACCTTTTTCAAGCAACCAGAAAAAAAATGAAATTTGTTCATTTTCTTCAAAGGAATTGGTCGCTCATGGGGTTCAACTGGGATGGTCTCTGAGTGGGGGTAAAATTAGTATTGAGGCTATGGGAATAAATTTCCTTCCGTGAAAACGTGATCGTTCAGGGAAGTGGTCGCACAGGGAGGTTTCACTGTATTTTTATATTGGTTAGACCAGGTGAGGGGATACCTGGAAACCGAAAATATCCTTCATTCATAAATTATTTGCAGTCACATTATCTCTGCACTTGTATTTTCCTAATATTAGGGGTAATATTTTCATTGTTTCTAATAAAAAAAATAAATAAATAAACGTAATTTAATAAGGTATGTGAGGTAAATGTGATCATAGCTTTGAGGGATTTTTCATAATTTTCTGGTTAGGTGTATGTGGCTGATTTTTTTTTTCTTTTGTAAGATTCTACACTTACCTCTAACACATATCAATTATATTTTTTTTCTGGAATGAAATTTAATTACTTTTATAAACAATTTCAGAATTGTAGCTTGTGGGCCACCTCTGGCGCACAGTGTTCAAAATGTGGGCCATATATTCAAATCACATTTAACATAGAAAAAAAAACTCGGTAAACTATTTTTACTTTTATTAGAGTATAACAATGTCCAATTAAAAGTATTTAATTACAAGGAAAATATTGCAATAATCTTTTTTTCAAAATCTATATCTGTAATCGGATTCCATGAAAAAAATGCAGATTAAATTTCGGTTTTTGCCATGTTTAGTAAATCCTTGGCATTCTTCATTGACATATTTCAATCATTGATTATAGAATCACATGTCCATTATTCTGTATACAAAATAATGAACATGAAGAACCAGCATGCGCAAGAACAAATGCAAGAACCAGCATTTATGCTGGTAATTTAAAATTATAATCAATTATATTATTATAATATTATTGTCAATTATACGTATAATTGATATGCGTGTATAATTGACCAGCATTTATGCTGGTTCTTGCATAAATGCAATACCAGCTTTCTTTTGTATGGGTACCCTATGTCAGAAGTTGTAGTATCATTTTATTTGAGAGACTCTTTTGACAGAGTACCGAATTATTATTTTTTTTTTCGATTTTCTTTGTTTCTTACTATTAAGTTCTGATGATTCATTCTTTTGGTATATTTCCAGTTTTTCTTCTTTATCTTTTTATCTTCTGACACAAAAAGACTTTGAAACACTCTTTGATCACGGTAGTTAAGGTCATTTCCGAGTTACTAAATTCTTTTAGACATCACTGGTTTTATCAATAGTGAGGAAATATTTGGAGAAGTCTGCTAATAAGTATTAATGAGTGGTAAGATTTTTTTCAGATATTTAAATTGAATTTTTGAAATAAACCTTACCACGTTCATTTCCATATTTGTTTTAATATGCATCCCGGATTTTGGAGCATGCACATGTTCGCCATTTGCACAACTTAAAACTATTAATCTAATATATTTATTAGAATTGAAGTAAATGTGGTTAAAGAGAAAGAAAAAAGCTTTCAGAAAAAGTATCATAACTCAAGGGTCTATGAATTTAAATACATTTAAATTTAAATATACATTTTTACCTGGAAATTGGAATGTTTACAACTGAAAATTAAAACTACTGCATACAATAGCGGCCGATCAAAGTGATTTCTTCAAATTCAGCTACGTTCACTGCAGATACGTGATTTACAATGCAGTAGTGCTATATTGTTTTTCAAAATGTAATTAATTCTACTTTTGAGGGATGGACCACCTTAGGAATTCTTACTAACTTTTGGTTCACCTGCCATAAGTAAAGTAAAAAATTATTTCTCAAAAATCATTATAAAAAATGGTTTATTTAATTATTATTCACAAGAAAGTATTTATTTGCTAGAAATAAACTGCATAGAAAATAATATTTTTTTATTGTTTTATTCTGTTGGTCTTACAGTGCAGCACGATGGTCAGTTTATTAATTGAAAGCAAATGTAAAACGTTCATTATAAGTGCTAAAGATTATCTTCGTAATAAAGTATTTCTAAAATCATTGTTCGTAAAGCGAGTTTAGAAAACATTGCGTTAAAATCCGTCACACATCGATTTCGAAATTTATCCTGAATTACAGGAGCAAAGTCTTCCTTTAAAATATTACCTTCACTATCTTTATTCTGTTATCGAATACAAGACTTACTGATATACAATCCAAATAACTTAAAAAATATACCCTCGGTAAATTAAAAAATATATATAATTTTCATTGAAAATCATTCATTATTTAAATTATTCTAGTCTCGTCTATTTATACAAATTCTACGGGAGTGTGTAAATGAATTGCGATTCTATTAATATAAAAATGTAATAATCATATAAAACTGGCAGATTTTTAATGATTTATAAAACATAAATTGACAGTTTTTAATTACACTTGAATAATTACATAGTCTTGATTTTAATGGAATTTAATATCCTATATGAATGCAGTAAAATAAATTTAATTCTGTCCTTACAGGAAATAAAAATGGATTTTTACCTTAAATTACTATAAGTCAAGTGTACAATTTTTAATAAAATAAGTATCCCTAACAATGAAAAGATAAAATATATTAGCATTCTCGAATATGATGCCAAACTTACAGTTGCCTTATGATTTTTCTTCGTCTATCAAAGTGAAGCTACACTTATTTAATTTGAATTCATGTGCGTTGAAGCTTGCGCCAGAAATGTAGGGTCAAATTTGTTGATTAATTCACTGTTTGAGAATAACTGAAAGACCATGATAGGATGATTTACTAGGATGAGCAAAAAGTTCTGGGAAATTTGTGAAAGTTGCTTTATTATGCGCAAATTAACAACAAAAGCAACATTTTTTTTTTATTCTTCAAAGTAGAGACCATCATAGTCCACGACTTTCTGCCATCGTTCTGCCAGATTACGGATTTGCTGGAAGTACCATGGCGGCTCCTTGGAATCGAGAAACTCTTACATTCTTCTCAACTTTATTAAAGAATTCAAATCGACGGCCTTTGAAAAAGTGTTGCATTGATCGAAAGATGCCATAATCGGATGGAGACAAGTCTGGAATGTACCACTAGTAATCCTATATACGATTCTAATTCTGGTAACAGTTAGATTAAAAATTTCCCAGAACTTTTTGCTCAACCTAATAGTAGAAGTTTTATTGCCTGTATTTAAAGCTTCATTAAAATATCTGGAACATTTTTTTTCAGAGGGATATCTAAACGGTGGGAATCGAAAAATTCGGTAATTTTTAAGTTTTCAAGAAATTTATCGCTAGATCTATTTTAGCGTGTCCGAAATTTTGAACATATTTTGAAGTTGTCAGATTACAACTTTAGTTAAAATCTAGCATAGTTTTGAGTGGGTGCTTGTCGAACGTTAAAAATGTAGTTTGCTTCTATTCAAGTGTAATTTTACTAACCAATTATTTCATAATATAATTTTTAAATTACGCACATTCAATTTCTTTGTTTATTTCGATAACACTGAAGAAATGTTTGATCGTTGAATGCGAATTCAGCTTTAACCATCCGTCAGGCGCTTGTCTGGATTTCCGTCCTTAGGCTCATTTCACTTGACCGACGCAGCGCATTTGTCATTACCTCAATTCTAAAGCTCTTAAAGTGCTTAGGGATATGAGGTGTTAATAAATTCATGTCATACCTTATCCAATGAAGTTTTTAACGTATGAGTTGTAGTCCTTACTTGAAACTATTTAGGCAGTAGTTGAGACTTCTATATCATACGTAATAAAATCATTTTAGAATTGTATGAGTTAGATCATTTTTTAACGAAGCGTGATTTTTTATACTTCAGACATTGTCATGAGTTACAACATAGCATAGACGGTTTTTGTTATAACAGTTCTATTCAGCATAAAAAAATAAAAGAAAATCATTATTTTTACATATGTTAAGGATAAGAAGACTAGACGGGGGGGGGGGGGGGGGATCTGGAAAGAGATAATGTCCTTTATTGATCAATGCCTATGGTGTTTATAGCAGTCTTGAGCTGATAATTTTACATTAGACTGTGAATTTTAATTGCAATGAGCTTTCCGATTGAAAGGATTCAAACGAATTTAAATAATTTTTTTTTACCCGACTGAAAAGAAGGGTTATGTGATTCAGGCGTATGTGGATTTCTTTATACCCTCGAAACATCCCAACGGCTGGATTGATTTTAATGAATGAGATCTCTATTAATTCGTATTAACGGCCCGATGGTTATAGGCTAGGTTTTGTTTTTATAAATTCAAAATGGCGGTAGAGACGAAAAAATTACGCACCCTATTGAGTGGCATACCATTCGATAGGTCTTTCAAAATGCAGACGATGTTTCATTGAATATTTTACAGTCAGAAGCTCCGTTAAAATATTATACAACCTGGAAGTTGTGTAGGTAGGATCTCTAGCTTTACTGAAACTCTAACCATCATAGACATCTATAGACCTCATCGAAACAGTGTTTATATATTCGAACTAACACTTAAACACAACTTAAAAGTCATCAATACCAGTAAATAAAAGAATAGGTAAATAATATAAACAAGTAATAAAAAAATAACTAGAGAACAGGAATTTTGCTTTTTCAGAATTTAGTGTCGCCCCGGCATTTCCATTACTTAATTTTCTTCTGATATACTGATGGCTTCTATTATTATGAAACAGTCATTATAAATGTAGTGTTAAGGGAAGATGAAATAGCAGTCGTAAAAAGTTAGAACTCTGATTTTCTAGTCAGAATTGGGGGGGAAATGGCCATATATATATATATATATTTTTAGTTATGGCCGTTTTTTTTTTCTTTTTGACCAGAAAATCAAAGTTCTAACTTTTCACGGCTGCTCTTTCATCGTCAGCTAAAAATTCATTTATAATGGCTGTTTCTTAGTAATAGAAGCCACCAGTCCATCAGAAGAAAAATAACTCGGTTAAGCGGGACTCTACTGCAGTACAAAACGTATTTCAATTTTAAGACTTAAAACACACGTTTTATTTTATGTAAAATGATGTTATTCGCATCCATTTACGAATTCCACATTTACGATCTACCTCTTACACATCTACAGTAAAGCATGCATAGCACATCACTATCGCGAAATAATGCACAAATCCAGCAAAAAGATGCTTTCATTCAAGAAAATCGACAAAAAAAAAACTGCTGTCTAATGATTCATGGGTATTTACAATTAAATATAGTTTATAATAGCTCCATTGTTTTAACAGAAATCATTCGTTTATATTTTTTTTCACAATATCACGTGTTTTAATTATATTTTCTTTCGGTTATTATGAAAAAATGGCAACACAAATATATAATTACCATTTTAGAACTGTATTTCCTTTACTTTCTACAGAAATGGAGTACTTCCGTTGCCAATATTCAGCAAATGTATGTAAAAACTACAAAAAAATTAATATTTCAAAAATATATTGTGATACAGTTTTCAAACAAAATGCATTTAAAACAACTTTTTTTCCAATACGACGGTATAAAAATCGAAAATGTGCGATACTTAGAACTTAAAAAAATTGCTATACTGTATTTAATCGTAATGATTTGTTTTACGGCTGGCTTCTGTAAGGTAACCTTATTTTTGGAATACACAAAATAAGCTGGGAGAAAGAAATATCATACCGTACCGGGGGCTAAAAATACGAGGGTGAGTCGGAAAATAAGTTTCCTCTGGCAACTGTGCACAGAGGTGTGTATGAAAGACGAAAAATATAATGAAATATTAAAGATAAGACGTAATCCATTTTTCTACTTAAGTGCCAAGTGAGATGAGACATTTGTCATATCCTTTATAAGCTTCATAAAGCTCTCCAGGAAAAAAAAAACAGGGCTCTGCATATAAAAGAAGCGTTGAACGGCTTGTGTGACTTCAGCATTGCTTATAAAGAAGTAGTCAAGCATTGCTTTCGTCTGTAGTGGCCGTGCCCGACCGTCCAGCTCTCGGTCTGTCTAACACTTGCTGAGGCCCCTCACTGAATTGGCGGCACCGTCTCCGCACCATTTGCTTCGACATCACATCTGACCCATAGACACGCACGTGGCTGTTGTGGATTTCTGCTCCCGATATTCCACGTGCCCATTCATAGCGAATAACCGCTCTCACTTCCTCCTTTGACCATGAATTCACAACGCAACTTCTGTCCATATCTACCAAGAATAGAATGATGCAGAGCCCTGATTTTTTCAAGGAGCGACTTTGAAGCTTATAGACGGGTATGACAAATGTCTCAGCTCACTTGGCACTTATGTAGAAAAATAAAGTTACGTCTTATCTTTAATGTTTCATTACATTTTCTTGTCTTTCATACACACTTCTCTCCACAGTTGCCAGGGGAAACTTATTTTCCGACTCACCCTCGTATTTTAAGTCAATTCCTACTTATAGTCCAGGCAATAGGGAATTTTACCTAGCAAAATTAATGGTAGTTCTGGAAATCAGCTTACTTTATGTTTTTTGGGTCTCTGAATCCGAATTTGTAATTTCCCACCAAAATTTCCCCTGGCAACCCCCCAAATTTTGGTAAAAAGCCCCCCCCCCAAATAAAAAAAGGTTTTTATTATAAAAATCAAAAGGAAAAACTAAGTTAAAAATTCGGATTCAGCGACCCAAAAAACTTAAAGTAAACCTTATAGAGAAAGTTCGGAGGGATGATGGGAGGGCTAATGTAAACGTGTGAGTGGTTACGTGGAATAGCGCAACTTAGTTCACGCAGCACTGCGCGCATGTTCCGAGGCAGATCCCCCCTTCCCCTTCATCATAAGTCATAATGTCATATAGCTAATTTTTTGCAAATTTTGTCTACTTTCTGAATTTGCAGATACTTTTTCACTAAAACAATAAAAGAAATTGATTTTTTTAACAAAACTTTTTTTTTTGGGGGGGGGGGGGGATTGCCGGGGGAAATTTTGGTGGGAAGTTAAAAATTCGGATTCAGCGACCCCAAAAAACATATAGTAAGCCTTTTTTTCCAGTACTACCATGAATTTTGCTAGGTAGAGCCGCTATACGGTCCCTATAGCCTGGATTATTAAGTCAATAAGAGCATTTTTTTCTCCCATTCTTCTATCCTCTTGAGTAGCACTTAAAATGCCTTGATCAAAAAGAGTGCTCTCTCGGTCTTAAAATACCTTGATCAAGAAGAGTGCTCTCTCGAGTATTGAAAAATGATTGATTCAATTTAATTAATTAATTAGTATCTGAAAAAACTGGATTAACAGCAAGTGTCATCCACTACAAGTTAAAAAAATTGAGCTTGATTGGATGAATAATAAGTATTTTATTAACGATTGAAAATTTGAACAAGATATATATAGCGAGAGTGTGAGCTAATAGTAAGACTTGAAAAAAAAAATAGTTTCACATTGATGAGAAATAATTAATTAGTTCGCTTTTTACGCAGTCGTGTTTTTTTATTTTTTAAATTTAATTGTTTTGTAATAATTTATTTCTCAAAAATTATTTATAAAAAGTTTATATATTTGAATATATGTTCGAAAAGTTTATATAAGTAAAATACACAGGGATTAATAATATTTGACTGTTTATTTCTGTTGGTCATACAATACAGCATTACTTTCATCTTATAAATACTTTGAAAAGTTGATACATTAAATTTAGGTAAAATAAAGGTGCTCTTTCTAATAACATATTTCTGAAATTCTTACTCGAAAATTGATTTTATAAAGCATTCCATTAAAATCTCTCGCACATCGATTATGAATCAGGTCCTAAATTCCAGGAGCTTCCTCGAAATATCAAATGCTGTTGCTTTCTTTATTCTACAACGGGATAGAAAACCTTCTGCTATACAATACGAATGATATAAAAAATACACTAGCGGTAAAATCAAAAGGTAATTAATTTCATTTGGAAATCTTTTATTACATAAATTATTATAGCTATATACTATAAACTCTCCTTTTATGTAGAAAGGTGTTGTAGCTCTAGCTGTATAACAAAATAGAAATTAGATACAAGCGGAAGATTTCTAATTGTTTATACTTATCACTTTCGCAGTTTTTACATCATCAGTTGCACAATTGTATAGCTTTCACGATCCCATGCAATTTTAATGTCCTATGTGAATTGCACACACAAAAAAAGGCATCATTTTCACCCTGAATTGAAAATAAAGCAGATTTTTAGTTACAGTCAATATAAATGCGTTAAGCTATCCGAATACCTTTAAAGGCCGATTTCCGGCCAAAATATCGATTTTTTAATTTTGGTACAATATAATAGCCGGATTCTTTATATTTCCAAATCTGTTTGAATTTTGTTTATATCTTATTTAGAAGTCAAGTTATTGCCTTTTTTAAATTACTAAGTATCAGTATTTTGAAACCGAAAGTATCGTTCTGCTCACCGGAGGTTAGCTGAAGTGTTTGTTTACGTTTAGTTTTATTTTAATATGAGCTTCAAAACTCGTTTTTTTATTTATTATAAATTTTAAACTAATTGGAAAGAAAGTTTTAAAGCACAGATTTTGAATGTAGCAACATAAGTTTTCTAAAAACTTTTAGCAACACTTTCAAAACGCCTTTTACAGTAAGATTTTGAATTAAATTTTGTTTTTGCGTTTTATGAAAATCAAATTTTTAACATTTTATGTTTACGCAAAACATCATAACGGAAAAAATTATGGCTGAATCTCTTTCAATTTTTTGTATGCTTTGCAAAGTGCAATAAAGGGAATGAACTATACTCGTAACAGTCAGTGTATTATTATTTTTTTCTTTTTTTAATTATTGATAAAGTTTCCAATTTGCAATATTTTTTAGTAATTTTTGCTTCTTCACTCATTAGCTTTCTATAGAGTTTTAAATATTTGACTCACAAATATGAGAGCGGTTCATTCCCTAGAAAAAGGTTTAATAATTATAATAAAGCTTACAAAATAAAAATATCTTGATTTAAAGTTGAGTTATGATGCTTTGCGGAAGTGATTATTTTCGTTGTTTTTTGCTTATTTTTTCCCCAAAACATATAAAAATAATTTGAAATGTATAACTTTTTCTGTTTTATTTTACTTTTTTAATCACATCATGATATACAATGCAAAAAAATGTCATATTTTAAAATAATTTAAAAAAAAGCCCTCCGAAGTTATTCGGATATCTTAAGAATTGTATTACAGGTGATTCGAATTTTCACCCGCACTCATAAATAAAATATTCATAAAAGCATGAATTAAAAGTGAACGTTTTCAACAACTATGAAAATTCAAAGCACATTAAACATCTCGAGAATGGAATAAACATTACATTTTTTTGTATCGTTTTTCAATATATCTCAAAATCCAGGTACTTCTTTTAATTTGAATGTATGAATGCTAAAGCCCGCACCAGAATAAAATGGTCAAATCACTTCATTAATCCACTGTTTGCTAATAACTGACAGCGCCTTGATCGGATGGTTTGATAGAAGTTTTAATTCCCATTTTTAGTGCACAATCAAAATGTTTTAGATCATTGTTTTTACATCTAAGTGCTATTTCTTCAGCAATGGATTCTACAAATTTCACTAGTCTTAAATTTTAATAAAATGCAATTATCTCTGTTACTTGCATGTCCGGACTTTCGAACATATTTTGCTCTCAAATTAAAATTTTTGTTGAACTTTTCTCAAGTTTGCGCAGGTTCTTGTCTATCACTGAAAAACAATTAAGCTCTTCAAAAGTAATTATGATTCAAAATGTCTCTATAATCTTATTTTTAAGTGACTCATAGCAATATTCTTTGTTTAATTCTATGTCACTACCAAGTTGTTCGTGCGTAAAGACAGCAAATTTAGATTTGAAATTTGTGAGCATTCTTGTAGTTTGCATAGGATTGTAAAATAATAATAATAAAAAAAAATTGAGAGGCTTCTTCAAATGAAATTTTGCTTCCATATTCAGTTATAATATAATTTTTAACTACTCATAGTAATCTGCATTGTTTAAATTTATAAAATTCGTGAGTTATTAGTGTGCTAAACCTCCGAATATTGTTTTAAACCTCCGTTGGGCGCACTACTAAACTAAATGACGTCTGTTTTAAAACATACGTCTGTTTTAAACTAAACATATCACTTAGACAGATAAACATAAAGCAACTTCTAAGGTAGCCTTCCAAAAGCATTGGTAGCGTCTCTTCCAGATAAGCGTCCCCGACAGAGGTTTAAGCACTTAAAAGTATCTGACAAATTTGATCGGATTGCTAGAACTTAAAATCGTTATGTTCGATTCCAGTTTTCGATCAAAAAGCGAAAATACATGCTACACTGTAAAAGTAAAAAAAAAGAAAGGACTAAAATACGGAAATACTACTGGCAATCTAGACTCCAGTACTATTTCCGTATTTTAACGGAACCTCTTCCTGATAAATTACAGAAAAATTTCAGTTAAATTCCAAAAAAACGGAAAATTTTCTGTAATTTACTGGGAAACATTTCTGTTAAAATACGGAAATAGTACTGCCAGTAGTATTTCCGTATTTTAACCCTTTTTTTACAGTGTATAAGTTCTCAAAATTTGACTTTCAAATCCTAATGTTTTATTTAAAAAGATTTCTGTGTGAAGTGTATAGCATTCCATTGAATGTATGGACTTTTTGTGTACGGAATTATGCATTCATGAAATTTTTCATGAATTTTTGAAACTGCATTAGAATATTTACATAATAATTTAAGATAGGAGAATTACAGGATTTAGAAGGATTAATTAAATATAAATTTATAGGGAGTTTGTACAATACTTATAACCCCACTCAAATCTTATATTTTAAATATTGTTCTTGGTATTTTGTAGAATTAGGAAATGTACAAATATAATATTCCTACAATAAAAATATAGATATATTTCCAAATTGAAAAATCCCCCCACACACACACCAACGCCAAGAAAGCAGAAAAGATGCAAAGAATGCTAAATTATCCTTTTAAAAATATTTTTGTTTTGTGTAACCAATAATGATTTTGGCATAATATAAAGTAATGCTTCTATAACTCATTCTAAACAGTATTACTACTGATCGATGTATTAAATGAATGTTATAACAATTTATTTTAATGGTACTTATAAATACCGTCAGTAGATAAAGGGTTAATTATGTGGCACTAACCATTTATTAGTGCGAAAAAAACGCGAATTTATCTTTGAAATTTTTGAACATTTCTGTAGTTTGCGTAGGATTGCATCGAAAATTTTTTGAGAGGCTTCTTCAAGTGTAGTAAAAATGGGAACGGATACATACGTCTGTTTTAAATTCGTCATATCACCTAGACAAATAAAACAAAAAGCAACTTCTATGGTAGCCTTCCAAGAGCCATGATAGCGTACCTCATAGACAAGCCTCCTGGACAGAGCTCTAAGCTTTTTAAAGTATCTGATAGCTTTGATCTTATTGCTAGCTCTTCAAGCTGTTATGTTTGATTCCAGTTTTCTACCATAAAGCGGAAATACATATTATATGTTCTGAAAATTTAGCTTTAAATTCCAATGTTTTATTTAATAAGATTTATGTGTCAATTTTTTAGCATTCCATCGAATGTTTTGATTTTTAAACAAAAAATTTTCTATTTAAACAACAGTCGAAATTTGATATTTTTAATTTAAAGAATCTCAATAAACATATTCCGTGATCGGAAGTAATCTTTTGTCATGCAACAAAAATGAGCAAAATACAACCGCAACCTTCTTCATATTTATTTTATTAATCACAGATGGAACTTATTTTCCATAAAAAAGCCGATTTCGTGATTCATGGGAACTATATCAGTATACAAAATACAATAAAAAATATAGGCTAAATTATTAATTAGTGTGTCGAATATACTGTTTTTATATTGCATTAAATGGATGATTATTGTTTATTTATAAAATGTAGCTTAAGGAAGATTTTTTTTTTTGCAAATGGATCTAGTAATTTCACTAAACAAGAACTGGTGTAAAAATAAAATTTTAAACAATCAAATAAATCCATGTAAAATGTTTCTTTATAAACGTTTTAAAAAGAGTTTTTTTCAATTATTATTTAATATATTACTATTATTATTATTTTGCTGATGATTGTCTGATTGTTTTTGTGATTGGTTCATTAAGATCAATTTCAAATTTGAATATCAGCTTGTATAAAAAGTTTGATTGAAAAATGTCATTGCCGCCTGCACTTTTAAAGCGACGCTATAAGGACATACTTTGAGATATGATGGTTTACTAAATTTTTCCTTTTAAGTATGTCGTATTTTTTACATTTAAATGTGTTTCGAAATTAATAATTCAATTATTTAAAAGTTTTCTTTTTTTTCTTAATATTCACTTGGAAATATATTTTTCAATTGAGAAATGTTTACAAATATTATTATTTGGGATTATTTGAATCTGCCAAAAGTAGATAAAAATGGTTATTTCAAACTACGATTTGGAACTATATATTTTTTAAATTTCTATGAATTAACTAATATATATATATATATATATATGTATGTATTTGATTTCATGTAAAAATTTAGTAAAAAATGTTGAATAAAATTTAAAAAATGATTAGACACTGCACAGCACAATCTAGCCAAATATATGCTTGCAAAAGTTGCTTAAATTGCTATGTATCGTTTTTTATATCGTGAATCGTATTTATATCAAGTATCTTGACGATTTCAGCATTATATATGTCTTGCGATAAATCTTCGATTTCAAAACATTCAGCTTCGGCATGCTTTTCTTACTTTTTTTTTAAATATAAGGATTTTTTTTTCCTATTTTCATTTATTCATTTATTTATTTTTGCATTTTTTCGTAGAATAAACTGAGTAAGTTAAAGGATTAAGGATTGCGG
Organism: Maratus speciosus; assembly: GCA_963932465.1. Lineage (NCBI taxonomy): Eukaryota > Metazoa > Arthropoda > Arachnida > Araneae > Salticidae > Maratus > Maratus speciosus. Next base: position 533,714,421 of record OZ010786.1, on the reverse strand, counting down.
CGAGACCCGCCGTAGCAATATTTTTTTTTTTTTTTTTAAATAGTGAGATATGTAGGTAATTTATTACATATTATGTTTTTGATGCTTTATATAATATCCGTAAAATGAAATAAGGTTTTAAATGATACATAAGGGTGCAAACTGCAACAAGAAGTCAATGAATAACAAATAAAAATATCAGGAGATTTATATAACAATAAAGTCAAAAACTACAGCATCTTCACCCAATTTACCCTATATATAAAAAAATCCATGAAATTATTCGTGAAACTATTTAGCGAAAAATAATTACTTTTTAATTCGACATAATAAATCTCAATATCTGCATTACAAGTAACTATATGAAAATAAAATTCAGATTAAAAAGAAAGCTCTCTATATAGAGGAAATTTCTGGAAACAATTTAAAAGGATAAGGATTTTATTAGCAATAAATGTTTAAAGTCACTTTTTATCACTGGATAAGATTCCATTACAGTTTTCTAATATATTATTATCCTTAGCAATTTATCTTTATTATATTTATGAATAATATATGCTGGAGTTTGACAGTTTTACGCCCGTTCATGAATCTTACGTAATACACCCTAACTCATATAATATCCTGAAACGCATTTCTATGAAGAATCTTAACCGATTTCAGCATTATATACGACTTACAATGACTTTCCGATTTCAAAACATTCAGGTTAGGCATGCTTATTATAAATTTATCAAAAATACAGGCAGTTATTTTTTTTCTTCATTTTTTTGTAGTACACTGAAGTCCAAAATTTAAGGACCTATCACAAAATGCTAATTTTTAAGTAAGCGAATACTTAAAAGGAAATAATGCAATTCGAATAATTACTATCTCTACAGCACAACTATTCCATATAACATATCACGCATGTCACACATGGTGACAAGTGTCACAGTCACTGCAGTGAACCAAAAAAAAAAAAAAAGAAATTCCATGCATCTCAATATGAGTCTCAAATGATCACTATATGTGACTCCACTGAGACGTCACTGTGACTACTGCTTTGTGACGAGTTACCAGGTGACTTTACAATGTAGTTACATTATGACTGTCATCTACAGACCCAATTTCAAAGTCATCGTGAACGCTGCATTGTAATAAGTTACCAAATAATGTCACATTCAAGTCACACGAAGGCTTTTCAGGTAACAGAGAGACTACTGTGAAGTCACCATTGTGCTATTTTGTGAAAAGTCACCATGTGACTATAATGTGATATTATTTAGTGACTTATCATAATGCAACGTTCATGATGACTTTGAAATTGAGTCTAAAAATGCCAGTCACATGAGAGTCACTATGTATCTACATTGTAAAGTCACCTGGTGTCTCGTCACAAAGCAGCAGTCACATTAACGTCTCAGTCGTGTCACATATAGTGAACACTTGAGACTCATAATGAGACGTGTGGAATTTCCTATTTTTTGTTTCACCGTACTGACTGTGACACTTGTGACCATGTGTGACATGAATGAGATGCTCTATGGACTAGTTGTACAGTAGGGATAGCAATTATTTGAATTATATTACTTCCTTTTGAGTATTCGCTTACTTACTTTTAATATATATATATATATATATATATATATATATATATATATTAAAAACCCATGAAATTATTCAAGAAACTATTTAGCAAAAAATAATTACTTTTTAACACAACATAATTAATCTGAATATATACATATATTACAAGTAACCTTATCTATATTATAAAGGACAAACATATCTGTGCGTAACGCATACGTCATTTTGCGAATGGCAACACTTTGAAATTTGAAATAAAATTTTGGTCTTGCAATTTACGAGCCGTTAATTTAAAACTGATATTTATATCGTAGAAAATTATGCTTATTTTCTTATGAAGTAGTGTAATGTAAAATAGAATGCAATTATAATGACTTAAATAGATTTATTTTGTTAAATTCGATCAAAATCACAGTAAAGTATTCCAAAATATTAATATTAACGAGGAATCAGATTGCTGAGATCGGATGAGCCAATTTAGGAATTAACGGCTCGTTTGCAATTTTCTCTACTGCAAATTTTTAAACTTCTAAACATCGCACATTTTAAATTTTTACACCGTCGTATAAGGGAAAAAAATGATCTTTTAAATGCAATTTCTTTGAAAGCTGTATCTTAATTTATTTTTGAGATATTAATTTTTTTGTAGTTTTAAATACCATTTTTTCTTAGCGCGGCAACAAAAGTACCCCATTTATATTGAAAGTAAATTGAAAATAGTCAAAAATAGGAGATACTGTATCTTTTTGTTGCCATTTTCTCATAAAACCTGAAAAAAAAGTTGAAATTAAATTAGGTTTATGTCAAGAATATTGTCTGTTATTCAATGATAATGACGTCATATGCATACTTTTCGATAGACGAAGTTTAAAATTGGATTGTAAAAGTGGATTGCTTTAACGGATATAAATGACGTCATTTTATAAGAAAGTGTGCATTTTAATTCTTAAACCTGAATTATGTTTTGTAGAAGTGCTTCATTTTCACAGGCCAGCTGCTTTGAAATTCTTTAAGGGTGAAAAAGCTTTACTTTTGAAAATAATGTAATCGAAATCACACACAGATAAAACGCAATGTTTTACAAAAATTTAGAGTGTCTTTATAAAAGAGAGATGGCATGCAAATAATAGCGATTTATATTACTGAAATTGATGATTCTCACCTTGATGGATTTGCTTTGCCGAGTTAAACAAGCAAACAAATAATTCGTGGTTCAAAATAATATCATGTTCCTGAAGTTTTTGTTCAAAATTCTCTCGAATAATAAAATTTTAATGCTATTCTTAAAAACATTCTACTATAATTTTATTAAAATAACTTAATTTGCTTAATTTAATTTTTCCTAATTTTATACAATCTATATATTTAAAACACGAGTGTGTTTTTTAGTCATCTGCCCCGATCTTTCTGCTGAACCAATTTTACTAATATTTTTTTCAACTGAATGCTGTTCATTTGTAGATGTGATCGCACTATCTTTTTTTTTTTTTTTAATATCCGCACTTTTATATTTTAATTTTAAAAGCATTTATGAAATTTCTTCAAAATGGTGAAAATTGGATAGCTTTCGTTATTGCAGAGAAGAGAGAAATATGAGGTATTTTTATCTTTATTCATGCTATTTTCTGATAAAAATTCAAAACTGTTGCATAGTTGCATAGTTTCAAAATTGTTGTGTCGAAAAATCCCATTAGGAGCAGAATATTATATTAGGGGCATAATAACGGAAAATGACATACTTCTTTTGAAAACACGCATTGTTCCTCATAAATTTTCTATAGTGATTTTCCTTCTGCATGTGTACTAATACTAAGTTTCAAACACTAGGCGAAATGCTTATTTAAGTGAAAATGAAGTCATATTTAAAAGAAAACGATCATTTTCTTAGATAAGACTAAGCCTTTTAACACAAATGCGTCTAAAAACCATAAATTACGGAAATTTGTACTCTCCAAAATTGAGATTAGAATCTCAAATAAAGAGTGCGTCTGTTTACATGAAAGACATCTTGATTTCAAGTTTTGAGTTAAAATGATTTTTAAATAATCAAACAAAGCACAATTTTAAAAAAAATGATGAATATGGATATGAGAAGTGCGTATACAAATTTTGAGAAGGTGAAAATTGCTGTTTTTCATTCGGGAATACCGAGCATAAGAGCCTCAATTGATAACCACATCCTAATAACTGATCTTTATTATATTTTACTGATTAAGTATCTATATTATAATGAACAAACGTATCTGTGTGTAACGCTGACGTCATTTTGCAAATGGCAACATTTCTCGATCAAATTTCGGTCTTGAAATTTTCGCTACTGCAATTTTTTAATCTTCTGACCATCGTACATTTTCAGTTTTCGTCGCATAGGGAAAAAATTTTACTTTCAAATGCAATTTGTTTAAAAACTGTATCCTAATTAACTGATGTATTATATTTTCTAAAGTAATTTTTAAGTATGATTTTTTTAATTTTATCTTATCACGTGCCCGTTTCAATACATAATTATAATAAACATTTTACACATAAAGCAACAAACATATTTCAGCATTTATTTCAGACTATTTTTACATAACGAAATTAACACTTCCTTTATAAACAAATAAAATAATAATATTAAAAAAAAACCCACCAATCTAACATATTTGTGAAAGTCAAATTAACGAAATTAATACTTCTTTTATAAAGAAGTAAAAGAATATTATTGAAAAAAAAAATACAAATCTAACATATTTGTAATCGTACAATTTAAATTTTTAGATCACCATATAAGATTAGGATTTTTTTTCAAATGGAATTTGTTTGCAAAGTTCATCTCAGTTAACTGATTGTGTATGGTTTTAAAAACAATTTTAAAACATGAAATATTTTTTTAATTTATCTATATCATGCGGAGCTCGATTACAAAAAAAAAAAATAATCCTTTTGCCCTTAACACAAAGAGTTCATAATTTTCTTTGGTCTAATTTCCATTAAAAAACTTCCCTATGAATAAATAAATAAAATAATATAAATAAAACACAAATATAACAGACATGTATAAACTCTGAAATTATCAGAATATAAAAAGATGCCATAAGTAGCAAAATCTTGGTCAAATAACTCTTAGCATGCGGCTAATAAGAAAATATCGAGGATATATTCTAATAAGGATATATTCTTTAATGAGGGAATAAGGATATATTCTTTAACCCGGGAAGCCCGGGTACGATCCCCTAGTTAGAATAAAATTCAGATTAAAAACAAAGCACTCTATATAGAAAAATTTTCTGGGAAACAATTTAAAAGGAAAAGGACATTATTAGCATTAAAAGTTTAAAGTCATTTTTTATCACTGAATAAGATTCCATTACAGTTTTCTAATATATTACTATCCTTAGCAATTTATCTTTATTAAATTTATGAATAACATATGCTGGAGTTTGACAGTTTTATGCTCATTCATGAATCTTACGTGATATCTTTAACTCATATTACTGTTATTCAACAAGGACACGAATTATAATACTAATTTCTACGATTTTTTATGACATTGATTTGCTGAATCTACTCGGATTTTCTGTTGTTCGTAAATAATATTTTATTTCAACATATAAAAATAGAACCTTGTATAGTTCTTATATTTATGCATATTATACAAGATGCATGTAATATATCAATAATAAAACATCTAATATTTTTGTAAATTGATTTTTTTATAATAATAAGTATTTATAAATACTTTATTTTTTGAATTGTAGTTAAAATTTATATCGTCATTATTGTCATCATTTAACTTTGTGATTTCAATGCCTTAAGACAATTTTCTGTATAAAATTTATTATCTTATTTTTTTATATCTCTTTCTCACTTTAATCAATTTTTATTTACCATCATTTATGAGACGGGGTTCTTGCAATTTATACAAATAAAAATCAGTGGTTTAAGTACAATACGATGTGTATTGAAAATAATGATTTGCTCGACATTTGAATATATATATATTGATATATATGATTTGAATATATATATATATATATTTGTGTTTGTATTGATTTTCTTTAAACTTTTCGTTTACATTTTTCAATTGAACTCTATAAAAATGATTCAGCAAATATGGTATAACAGCATATAATTCTGTGAATAAACAATTATACAGCGAAAATAGAAATTTAAGAGAAAGCGGAGACCACACGGAGACACTCTCAAGCTATTATAAAAGTAATGATAAATTTCTTCCGAAATTTCTAGTTTACATTTCAACACTTTACAGCGAGTTTTAGAAATATGAGTCTGAGGCCTACTTCTAATCAGGTATTATTTAACTTCGATGTGTTTGGCTGCAACTTTGTCTTTCTTTCTTTTTTTTTTTTTTGTCTTAAGGACATTATTATTTCATTTTAAGGAAACCAATAACAAAACTAAAAATATCCCATAGAAAATCAAAATATATAACCAATCTCGAAATACTATGTACTTGGTTAGACAATGACTTCAGATATCCTATGCAAAAATATATTTTAAAATATTAATATGCAAACGAGAAATTTTAAAATAACGCTAGCAATATTATCATTTTGCGATTTCATGTGCGTTACTAGCGTAGTCACCCACGCAATTACAAAAAGTGGGTTATAATGTACAGTGTATGATTGGTGTGAGGTTTTAGAAGAATTGTGTTGAATTTTTGATAGAAAATAGTTTATTCTTTATGTATAGAATTTAACCGCCTAGACCAGATAATTGTTAAAACAAGGAGAAGTTTTCAAGAAAAAAATAATATCATAAAGTGCCGAAAGGTAATAAAATAAATGGTCTCTATGAAAAATAACTAAGGACTGGGGATGTTAAAGACGATCATGGTGGAATTATCCGGCGCCCGCGTGCGGCAGTTACTGATGTAAATGTCGAAGACGTTGAGCAAATGATACAGGGGTGTTCACGGGTATTCATCCGTTTTCTCTTTTGAAGACCAAGCTAGAATACAATGCATACAGACCACCGTATCATGTGTGACATCCGCCATATATTTCCGAATGATATTTACACCTGTCAAAAACTTATTTCTGATGCCAGGCGTGCACGTAAGAAATTCGCAAATCCATGAGGCGGCAGCTAGATTCTGGCAAAATCGATTTCGTAATCATTTAGTTCTCAAATGAAGCTTAATTTTGCCCCAATGAGTTTGTCAATAAGCAAAACTTGTGCCTTTGGGGAACTGGGATTTCTCCATGTTGCGGTAACATCACCCCTACATCGCATAAATTTCAAGGTTTGGCCGTAATATTCACCAAAGGACTTATTGGGACAGTTTTCTGACAAAAAACGATTAGTGCAGAGCTCAACATTGACATTCTGCGTGAATTTTTTGGCGTTTAAAAATTCCTTGGGGGAACTTTATAGCGCAATATGGTTCATCAAGATGGTGCTTCCCGATTCGAACAGATTATTCAGTAACCTCTACAAATGTTTCGATGATCATGTCATTGATCTGAGCTTTCAAAACATTCGTAAAATATCATTGATCGGCATCACTCTTCGCCAGATTTGAATTCTTGCAATTTTACTGTAACTTTACAAGTAATTGTATTAAAATAAAATTCCGATTAAAAACAAAGTTTTCTATATAGGGGAATTTTCTGGGGGAAAAATTAAAAGGATATAGACTTTATTAGCAATAAATGTTTAAAGTCACTTTTTATCACTGCAGTGCATAAGATTCCGTTACAGTTTTCTAATATATTATTATCTTTAGCAATTTATCTTTATTAAATTTATGAATAACATGTGCTGAAGTTTGACAGTTTTACGTTCATTCATGAATCTTACGTGATACCTCTTAACTCATATTAATGATATTCAATGAGAGCACGAATTGCAATATTAGTTTATAATATATCTTTATGACATTGATTTGCAAAATCTTATCGCATTTTCTGTTGTACATAACTATCATATTATTTCAATATCTAAATTTAAAACCTTATATAGTTCCTATATTTATGTATAGTAAATAACATGCATGAAATACATAAATAATAAAACCTCTATATTTTTGAAAATTAAATTGTTACTTATAATAATAAGTATTTATAAATTCCCATATTATGTTGGAATTATTATTAAAATTTATATAATGGCATTTTTTTTATAAATACGGATAAATGCAGCGTAATTTAACATTTTGACTACAAACCGTTAACACCACTTTCTTTATAAAATGTACTCTCTTTATTTTATATTATATCTCTTGTATTTTAATCAATCTTTATTTAACAACATTTATGAGCGGCATTCTTTCGATATATACAAATGAAAATCTATCTTTTAAGTGCACTACGAAGTGTATTGAAATTAATGAGTTGCTCGAAAATTGAATTTTCAAATCTAGCTATATTTAAAACTAGCTAGCTAAATTTTCAACTTTGAAAAAAAAAAAAGTGTCTGTATTGATTTTTTATAAGCTTTTCATTTACGTTTTACAACTGAACTGTATAAAACGGATTCTATCAATATGTTGTAACAGCATATGATTCTCTGAAAAAACAATTTCAAGCAGGGATTTAATTAGCTTTGTGTTCATCATTATATAATATTCTCTTTGCATTATTCTCTGTGTATTATTGCTATAAAGCATGCTATTTTATAACAGCATTATTTACAAAAACAATCTACAGGAAAACGATGTACTTACCTTTTTCTAAATTCTGCATTATTTACATATTTACAAAGAAAGATCATCAATCCAAATTAAATTTTTCAATAGACTCCGCATTGTTTAACCACGTATCTCCAGTTCTATTAAGAATTTATAAAAAATTCCTAAACATTCTGAAGGATTTTTTTTTTTTTTCAAATATAGTCAAATTTGGCGACACTCTTTCATTTGGCGTCAAGTATGGGTTTTGAAAAGTCGATTTTTCGACCAAATGTCGCCAATATTTCGCCAGACATTGCCATCTTTGCGGCTTCGTGAACCTGACCCGTATTGACCCACTATTCAAATCTTCTCGAACATGTGACTTAGATTAATGGACTTCTGGTATTCAAAAACGGTATGATACAAAATTTGGTCTAAATCGTTTAAGTCATTTTATAGATAAAATTAGCTTGACCCACAGTGACCCCAAAAGACCCACTAATATAATGTTCTCGAACATGTGACTCAGCCCAGTAATCTTCTCAATACCGAAAACGGTAGAACACAGAATTTTGTCAATATCGTTTTTTAGATATAATTATCGTTTTTTTAGATATATAGCTGGACTCGGACACATAGTAACCCAAAATGACCCACTAAAATGATCTTCTCGAGCCTGAAAACAATAGAATACAAAATTTAATAAATATCGTTAGAACCATTTTCTGGATAAAATTAGCTTCACCAGGATTACAAGATAACAGGAATACAAGATTTCCGTTAATAAGCAAAACTGGCGGCTTTGGGTAACTGGGATTTCTCCATGTTGCCGTAACACCTTCTCTTCGCCCCCCAAATGTCTAGGTTTGGGCAGTAATATTCACCAAAGAGCTTATTAGGACATTTGTCTGACACAAAACGATTAGAGCAGAGCTCGACATGGATATTCTGCGTGAATTTATGGTGTTAAAAATTCCTTTGAGGACCCTTAGAACACGTCATGGCTCATCAAGACGGTGTTTCCCACCCCGAACAGCTGATGTCTTCAGTTTCCTATACGAAAGTTTCGATGTTCGTGTTATTGACATGAGCTTTCAATGTATTCAGGAAGTGTGATTGATTAGCCTCCCTGTCCGCCAGATCAGACTTCTGACATCTTTACTATATGGCTACTTGAAAGACCATGAAATTCCACAAACTAATTCCGAGCTCCAACAACACACCTCCGCTGGATGTGGAAGAGCGTTCCGGCCAAAGCGTTACAGCACGGGATTCTGCTAATGTTGTGCACTGACCACTCCGTCTTGTCTGTCGTGGCTAGATTGAAAATATAGTAATTTATTCTATTTAATTTCACTTTTTTTTAGCAACAGGTTCATATAGTTTTTTTTTTTTTTTTTTTTTTTTTTTTTTATCCCTCATAACAGCGTCTTCTATTCTCAAACTTTGTAACCAAACTTTTAATTGAAAGTGACTAAACTTTTACTAATTTATGAAATAAAATGCAGGAAACTGTTCATTTTGATAGGTTTTCGTTTTCATTTAATTAATTTTTTAAATGCATCCGCATTTTTGGCACTCCCTGTATAGATAGAGTACACCTAGATGATGAGAAATCACATACTAATGCATGGTCAGATACGCTTTTCTGGCGCAAAAGTGACGACATAAAATACAACAAAGGAAGGACACAAACAGTGTACGAAAACATTTTTATTATTCTTAGTACGGCAGACGTACTAGGGCATTGCTTAATATTGCTGAAGAACTTTTTGCACGCATCACGGAAGCTGCTGGGGAAGACTTGGACATCCCGGTATTTTCGAAGTAAATAGATCTCCCATGCTCCGAAGATTTGAGGCCTGCATCACGGCATGGGGCCGTAATTTTAAACACAGTCTTTGATGACAATCGATTTTTCTGTTTTAGCTGTTATTTCTCAGTTTTATGATGTAGAATTAAAACCATGTTTTTCACTCTGTTCGTGTCCTTTCTTTCTTATGTTTATCTCTTCATCACCGCAGCTGGAAAGCGTTTCTAACCATGTATTGCTATGAGATTTCCCAACAGCTAGGTGTACTCTGCATATTCTGAAACATTATAACTGCTGTGCTGAAACACCCTGTATTTACCAATTTCTCAACCATATATAGGGGAGACTAGGGAGGATTGACCCACTTTTTACAAAATGATTTTTTTTTTTTTTTTAAATATTGAACTTAGAAAAAAGTTTTATATACCATTTAATTCGTTATACAATCAGTTATCAAAATAAAATTGGTACATATTGTAATACATAAAAAAATTGAAAAAGGATTTATTTAAATCACCCACTGTGTTTTATATTGAGCTATTTGTGAAGAGAAATAAAATCTGTTTGAAAAAAGCAGAATACCTTTATACTACATGCTTTAATTGTAAAAAAAAAAAAAAAAAAAAAAAAAAAAAATGCTTAAACAAAGATGTTTAGACGCAATCGCAAGACAAAGGAGAAAATTTTCGTTTTAAACAGGATTTTGTCTGAGCATATGTAATTGTACATCAAGGAAAATGAAATTTTAACATTTAAGACAGTTTTCCGTTAGAAACAGGTTCCGTTTTCATTGGGTTTCATGTATTATTATGTCCTGATATAGGAGCCACTTTTCCACTTTTTCATCTTCTTGTCCTACTTTTTGAGACACTCTACCTGACAACTGTAGTTGTCACATAGTTTGGCTTCATCTCACCGTATCCATCCTGGTGAAATAGTTCTACATACCTTCCTAATGTTTTTCAATCAATGCTATGTTGTTTTGAAGCCGCATGAGCACTTAAGTGAGCATTAACGTACTTTAACACTTGCAGGGCCAAAGTACTTCCAGTACTAAAATGTTTAAATAAATGATTGCCACCGGAATTTATTTGGAAATAAGAAAAAGGCTATATATCACATACATATTAAATGGAAAAAAGATTTTAGCAAAATTTTGGTGCCATTGTAGCGTTTGGGAATTAAAATAAAGTGGTTTTATAAACATACCACTGCCCATGAAAGGGTTAAGACTGCTACTTTAATACTTTATAGTCTTTACCACTATTTCTATTTACCTATTGTAAGTAATATTTAAATGGAAAATAGTTCCTACCAACTTTCCCTTTCATTATTTTTTCATGCAATGGATACTACAGCAATTTTTCACATCTTTCTTTAATCAATTTTAAACATTTTCATTTCCATCACCTCATTTTACTGTAGCTTTACAAAATAAATTTACATTCTTTTTGATATATAATGATATTTCATTATGCAGTGTATAATCAAAAGATTTCCAAAACCACTTAATTAAGGGAGCCTTGATCATACGGTCGATCGTCCCTCACATTATCTGGGTCATGCCTCACCACATAGCCCTTTTCTAAAGAATAGCACATTGTTATGTGAAGCCTAATTTACTGCACAATCTTAATATCTGGAAACCTTGGTATTTCTGCATTATTTAAAACCTACTTACTTAAATTTGTGTGATATATTTTATCTGAAAAATGCTTACAAAATATTTCTAAAATACATAAATTTCAGTTTGAAAACGCCTCAGAATTGATTTTTTCATATCTATTTCGATTACCTCTACAAAACAAAGAGTGTTGTTTGAGCATTCCTGTAGCTCTGGTTCACACCTATTGATAAAACTCTGAAAATCTTTTAAATATGAAAGCGATGGGTCAAGCCTCTCATATTGTCAAACCTCTCTAGTCTCCCCTATCGGGTAACTCTAGGTTAGATGGCCATATTTTTAAAAAATTAAAGTAAAAATTCTTAGAATGCAAATACAAGAAATATTTATGCATATTTAAAATTCTTATATATATATATATATATATATATATATATATATATACATATATACTCATGATACGTTGAGTAAAATGTAATTAAATATTTAGAAAAAAAAGTGGGAAACAAAATTTAAATTAATATGGCAGATGGTCATCTCTCCTCAGAGGAGAGATGGCCATCCAATACAAGAAAGAAAAAGTGAACTTAAAATAGCAAAAAATAAAGCACTTCATATAGTTTATCGTGAAAAAGATAAAGTAACTTGTAAAGATGCAATTATATGACTGAAAATTAGTGAATAAAATTAGAATAAACACAAATTGAAGTATCATTTCAATCTTTAATATTCGTAAAATTTTATTATAATTTTGGGAATGGTCTTGATAGTTTTTATACGTTTCATGGAAGCTCTTCAGGCCCCTTATGCATTATATCCTGTCAGATCTTTTGGTTGTGGTACTATGCTCTTCTCGACACAGACACAGCGACAATTATCCAATTCCATTTCCTCAGAAATTGTCGAATCTGATAATTGCATCTTCTCCACTGCCGGAAGTGATATGATTTTGTTTTTTTCTCGCGTTCATTTTAGAATCTTTCACGGTTTTATGTTTATGGATCAATTTTATCTGTTTTTAGGATGAAAGTTTCTGAAGTTTTTCAATATTTTCTAAAAAAAAAATCACCGTTAGGTCCTTTTATATTATTATTATGGAAATATTTACATTAGTTAAAATTTAAACAATTATATTAATTAATATACTATAGCCTCCCGCTTAACTGGCCTAAAAGGGACAGAGGGTAAGCAGGTTAAGAGAAAAACCGGTTAAAACCGGAAAAAAATTAAATAATATCTGCGTAATTTAAGTAATTAAAACCGTAACTATGCATTTAGTTTTTCAATTTGTGTAGTTATAAAAAAAAAGATATTTTCTAAATTTTGTGAAATGAATACTAGTTATAATTAACTGAATTGGAAGAAAAATTATCATCTGATAACAAATAATGAAAAATATTTCACTCAAATTAAATTGTTAAAAACCGTGTCACACACCTTTATAAGAAGTTGAAATTGTTTTACATTATGCATATTTAAGTTAATCAACTATAAAGAAATCAGCGACCTTCTTCTGTTGAAGGCAAGATGCCCGACATTTTGCAGCATAAATCTCCATCTGTTTAACATCATAAGTTTAACCGAGGAAGCTCTTAGTCGCTGCTCAACATAGCGTAGCGCCAACTCTAATGCTTTTACCGCTTCCGTAGGAGGAGTTTCAGCCGTGTCAACTTTAACTGAATCATCATCAGGATCGTGTTCGTATTGAACAACATCAGTTACTGCCCAAATTATATCCTCGTCATATACTGCTTCTTTCTTGAGATCTTTATCAGACTCAAACAACTCTTATACATCTACGGTGATTTATTTGCATCCCTCGAGCTTTTTAAATGTTTGTACAACACGGTTTGCAGATAGATCAGACATTAAAGAGTTGCGGGTGGGGATTGCACTTTTAACCATTAAAAACACAAAATCTCAAATCTTCCGGAGGGACATCTCATTGTTCTTGTGCGTGTGGTGGGGGGGGGATGTCCCCCGGGGCACACCTTGAATTCCACACTGATGACGGGTAACACGAATCCATTTAGAACCGACGTTCTCCCTTCTGAATTTTGCCTCCTTTCCCTCGGGATTGTACTTCAACTCGAAAGCGTAAGCTGAGTTCCCCAGGTCGTCATCCTTGAATTTTGCCTGATGTTGGGGGAAAATGTCGGCCGATTAAAGCGGAATTCTGGTTAAGAGGAGGCCGGTTAAGAGGGAGTCTACTGTATTTGTAAACATAAATGCTATATAAATGTTTAAAAAATAATTATATTTAGTTAAAATCTTCATCCCATATAATTTTGAAATATTCATTAATGGAGTCATCTCTCCTCGATTTCATGTGGCCATCTATCTTGAAATTGAATGATACATGACCACCCAATTTATAGCGTGGCGAAACAGCACCAAAAACTGGCGATATGAAGCAATTAAAATAATAAAACTTTGTAAAAAATCACCATAAAATTAAAACAAAACACAGGACGCGTTTCGAGCTAAAAACATAACAGCTCGTCATCAGCTACAGCATACACGTGTCCGTAAACGAACAAGTTCAAAAATGAACTGAAGATAAAGAATGTTGCGAAGAATGCGACAGATGGCGCTACCTGATAGACGGATATGCAAAAGGGAAATGTGTTGAAAAAAAATAGAAGAGAAAATGAAATGGAAAAAATGGAAATAAAAGAAAAAATAAAAATAAAAGAGGTAAATTAAAAATATAAATAAAAATAATAAATAAAGAACTATAAAAGAACAAGAAAAAATCCAAAATATTGTTATTATTATTATTATTATTTATTTTTTTAATACAAAATAAAAAGAAAAGAAACAAGAGAAAAGGGAAAAGAATTACAAAATTAATTTCCAAGCTGGAGATAGGAAAGGAGATGATGGGAGATCATTGACAAGATTAGTAGAATTTTTAGAAATAAAATATGCTTCATGAAAATCCAAGTGAAAGGGAGAGGCAGGGGAAGAAATAATTTTGGCCATGGAGAAATTGAAACAATGACTGGAAGACCAACAGTGAGAAGCAATCGAAGATTTAGAGATTTCTTGATTTGCAATATATCTCTGATGCTCGCCTAATCTGAATTTTAAAGCTCTCTTCGTTTGACCAATATAACCTAAATTGCAAGAGCAAGGAATGAAATAAACACCCCACCGGTTCTCAGTAGGAATTTCTGTTCCTACTGATCTGTTCCTACTGATCATCTCCTTTCCTATCTCCAGCGTGGAAATTAATTTTGTAATTCTTTTCCCTTTTCTCTTGTTTCTTTTCTTTTTATTTTGTATTAAAAAAATAAATAATAATAATAATAATAATAATATTTTGGATTTTTTCTTGTTCTTTTATAGTTCTTTATTTATTATTTTTATTTATATTTTTAATTTACCTCTTTTATTTTTATTTTTTCTTTTATTTCCATTTTTTCCATTTCATTTTCTCTTCTATCTTTTTTCAACACATTTCCCTTTTGCATATCCGTCTATCAGGTAGCGCCATCTGTCGCATTCTTCGCAACATTCTTTATCTTCAGTTCATTTTTGAACTTGTTCGTTTACGGACACGTGTATGCTGTAGCTGATGACGAGCTGTTATGTTTTTAGCTCGAAACGCGTCCTGTGTTTTGTTTTAATTTTATGGTGATTTTTTACAAAGTTTTATTATTTTAATTGCAATTTAAAGCGTCACTAAGTAATTGTAGGTGTTTGTTTTAGGCTTAGAAGGAAAAACTCGATTATATAAGTGACTTAAAAGTCCGTATAGTTAAAAAAATGTAACGTATGTATTGGAAAACGTTCAGATACCTAACTCGACAAAAATATTTAAGCACTAGATTAAATAACATTAAAATGTTACTTACTTTTTACAATCGAAAAACACAGCTCAACGTCGCTATAAAGGAACTCGTTGAACTATTTTCTACGAACAAAATTTATGCTGGAATCTATGATGGAGTTTTAGAAATATTTAGTATGGCCACCTCTTCTCTGTGGTCATACATCCTAGAGTTATCTAATAGAGAATACCTATAGATAATTTAAGTGAAAGATTGTAAATATAAACGATATTGTTTCCATCTGGTAATATTTATATTTTTTCTGCGTGGAAAAAATACCATATTTAATAGTAATATAAATATATACCACAATAAAATTCTATTTTCTTATTGCTAAAGTATAAATAACAACAAAATAATAACAGTAATAATATTTAAGTAGATAATATAATACTATTATTAAATAAATTCGTAAAATACCATTTCTTACCACAATGTTAAAAAAACGAGCATTCATTATAAATCTCAATTTTGTAATCTACAATTATTAAAATGTTAACGATCTTTGTAACATAATATATATACTCATATTTATCTTGTAAATTATGAATATACTGATAATGCATATAGATTGCACTGAGTTTCTAAACCTCTGAAGACATTATTGGGCGAACTATCATTAAATTTAGTCGAGTTACTGAATAGTTGAACAGTCACGTGGATTAGTGATACTCAGCCATTAAGTTAAACGCGTTTCTAACAGACTTTAACGAGATTAAGGAATTATTAACAATTCAGGGATTTATCTTTTATTACAATGTAAAATATATTAATGTTTGTAAAAATGTAATAGGACCCGTGCTTCAGTTTGCTTTCTTTATTTCTTATTAGAAATTGTTTTTTGAAAACTTTCAAGAACACTTATACTAAAGGGAAGATTTTAAAAGTAATTCATATGAATTTAAAATTATTTTCGTATAGCAAACATGTAACGTAAACTATTATATACAGGGTGTCCGGTCTCAACGGTGTCCAATGGCTAATTCCTAAACCATTAGTCATAGACATATAGTTCCAATTACAAAAATGTTTTAAATGAGGTAAAGAATTATTTTTAAAGCGATTTAAGTCAAGAAAAAATAATTATTTAAAAATTACGAAATTTAAATTTTTATACGGTCCCTCGGTCCTGTAAGTGATATTTAATAAACTTTTCCTATTTCTCTAACAAGTACGGCAAAAAAAGTCCCATTATCTAGCACTAAAATTGGCCGAGTTATGACATTTTCAATTTTATGACTTAAACCACTTTTCTGTAACTGAAAACAAACGAGTTGGACCAAGCTTTCAGGGGTCGTACACGAAGTGCTTAAAGTATTATAAAGGGCGTCCACTCCAAACGATGTTCAATGGCTAATTCCTAAACCGTTAGTCAAAGACATATAGTTCCAATTACAAAAAGGTTATAACGTAATGAAGTATTTTTAAAGCAATTTAACTGAAGGTGCTGCCCCCGTATAAATATTACGGTAGTGTTGATTTTTAGTAATTAACTTTCAGATTGGTTTAAATAATTGAAGAAGTGAGTTTCAAAACTCACCTTATCGAGAAAATCAAATTTTGGGAAATTGCGTAAAACCTTTAAATGCGTCCATTGGTATTCATTGAAAATTTGGAGATTGTAGTGCTTGATTGGTACATTTATACCAATAGAATAGATTGATAGAGAAACACGATTTTTTAAATTTCGGATAAGGCGAGTGTCGAAACTGACGTCTTCAATTGTATTTTGACTTTTTTTTTTTTTTTTTTTTTTTGTAAGGAAAGGAGTGTGCTTCTTTTGATGATTTTATTTTAAAAAGTTGTATTATTTTTATAAGCTGTTAACTTCGACGTTCGTATGTATGTCTTCCTATTTCAAAATTTGTATTCCAATTTTAACTCACTTCCAAATATCCGATCAAGATTAAATTTTGCATAATTATGTAAACCCAATGACAATGCAATATTAATATGATTTTAGGTATGTACCATTTATATTTATTTTACAGGACCACTCCAAAAATTTCGTATACATTATTACCAACAAACAGAAATTTTAAAATTAAAATCAGTAACATTTATGTAAGGCACTAAGATTCACAATGTAATTTTTCCAAATGAAAGTGCGTTGCGTTTATATTTTTTATACAGTGCCGCACAAAAGATGTCAGATACATTGCGATGTATGAGCAGGGATTGCTTATTATACATTTTGATGATATTATGCTTTTTTCAAATTCAACTTTTTTGTTCTTTATAAAAACTTGTTTGAAAAAAAATATTTTACAGACCAAAATCAAAATGCAATTTATGCTTGATAACAACAACAACAACAACAACAAAAATAAATATTAAATGGAGTGCAAATTGTTCCTATTGGACAAGGAAAATGAGGTAAACAACATTATTTGTACAATAGATCTGCCAAAACACTTGCGGCCTAAAATCATGCACATACAAATACTTTCTAAGGCTTAAAATGCATATTATTTCCCAACCATGTTTTACCAATTTGGAATCTGATTGGTCAGAGGTTTCGGCGTCAGAGTGACTCATCTTGTCGGTATTCGTGCTTGGAAAGTGCAGAGGCAAGTGTTTGATGGCAAAAGTGATTTATATGCTTTTGAAACTTGCTTGGCGAGAAGTACGACGGCAAGAAAAAAAAAAAAAATATATATATATATATATATATATATATATTGTTAAATGTTAAAATTTAATAACTTAACATATGTTTTGATTTAACAGTATTTTTCCCCTAATTTTTAATAAAAAAAAATAAAAAAATAACTGCTCTAATGAATATTTGCTGAGGGGAGAGACAGTGGAATTTTCAGAAGGGGTAATGTAAAAATAATAATAATTATTATTTTTTATCATTACAATAAAATGACAAATGGAACAAGATCTTAAAAAAATAAAAGTTAATTAAAAAGAGAGAATGTGGGCGGTTATATGATGTCCGACCTTTGATGGATAAATCTGTGCTCTATTAGTACAAAATATTAAAATATTGTAGCAATTTTGTTATGTTTATTTAAATCATCGAAGTAATCGCTCAGGTAGAATCATATAGTTCAAATAATTGATGTTTAATGTAAAAGAAAATAAAAGTGATATGAGGATCATTTTGAAAAGGGGACATTTTAATTTCCTTAACATATTCAGAGCAGCCATTCAAAAGTTATGTATAAAAGTATACGCATTAAAAAAATAGATTAGGTAATCTAACTATGTATCATTTTTTAACGAGTTGTGACTGTTGCTTTTATAATCATTTAACAAAATTTCTGTTTTTTTTTTTTTTTTTTTTTTTTTTTTACTTATATTTTTAGTACAAGTTGTATATTTTGTTTTCTTATGTCAGAATGAACAAAAATCTCAAAATACAATTGTAATGTTAATTTACTCTCAATGTTTAAGGTTAAATTTTATATCTGACGATTATTTTTATTTCTAGTAAATTTGTGACTGACCCCTATTTTGCAGCAAAAAAGATACTCCAACATTAAACATCTATTACTCGGTCAGTTTTAATCGCAGAGGAATGGGACTTTTTTTGTATTACTTGTCAGTATATTAGGATATTTTTCCTAAACATCGCTTATAGGACCTGGGGACCGTATAAAAATTTAAATTTCGTAATTTTTTAATAAATGTTTTTCTTGACCTAAATCACTTTAAAAATACTTCTTTACCTCATTTAAAACATTTTTGCAATTGGAACTATATGTCTATGACTAACGGTTTAGGAGTTAGCAATTGGCCACCGTTGAGACCGGACACCCTGTATATATATATATAACATATATAAAATATACATATATATAGATACATATATAGAAACATATATATACTATATACAAATATTCTATTAAAACCAATCTCATCTTATTGTATTTAATTAAGTAAATATTGTTCTATATTTAGAATGAATAAATTTAAAGAAGTAAAATTTATATTCAAACATTTATTTTATAAAAATGGTCAATATAATGTTTCATAAGGCCACTAAAATTGGGATGTTTTAACGAGAAAATGGACATTTTTGTAAGCATATATTTTAAGAAAAAAAATGAAATATTTTAAGTTAAATTCATCCAAATGAAGTCATGTTTGTTGAAGATGGTGGAAATAATTTTGTTTTCTTTCAATCTCTCTAAAATCAATCAGAAGTCAAATCGTTAAAAAAAAAAAAAAAAAAAAAAAAAAAAAAAAAAAAAAAAAAAAAAAAAAAATGTTATGCTTTTGTTTATAAATCAAGCTTTGACAATGCAAATTTTTATTATATAAAGTTTTAACGTCTAATATAAAGAAATGTTAGATCAATAGGATGTTACATCAAATTCACTTTAATAAATTTTATATTAGTAAACTTTAGTTTTCTAATGTATAAAACATTAACTAAAATATTTTTCCGAACAATTGAAACAACTCAAACAATATGAAAGCTGTTCACTGGATTACAAAAGCATCTAGTAGATATTAAAATAAGAAATTTAATTTTTATAGTGTTCTATATCAATAGAACTTACAGTTAGGGAGATTTTATCACGCGACTTAAAAGTATATTAAACAAATCGCAAACATTTCCTATCAAAACAAACCGAGTTACGGTATTCTAAGTATTTATCTATTTTATTATTTTCAGCACTAAAATATTTAAAATAAATATTTTCTTTTAAATTTTGGTAACAAATTCACCCAAACGTATAAAATACAAGGAAACATTTCTAGTATATTCCAACAGATATGATATAACTCACATAACACACATGCACATTTTACGCGCGTGAATGTTTTTTTAATAAATCATAAATTTTCTAAATAAAATTTAAATAAGATATACAAAATATAAAGATATAACGTATAAGGTATGTAAAAAAATTTTTTTTCAACCTAAAAGATATATATTTGCCAAAATTCGTCAAATGTGCTTTAATAAGTGTTTAGGTCTTTCTCTATATACTTTTTTGGAATATTTTGTAGAAAATATCACTCGACTTTAGTTTGTAATTAAATTGTTGAATTTGTATATGCTTAAAAAACATATAGCCATACTCCATCGTATGCTGCGGTTCTCAAATTTACCAGCAGATAAGAGTGAGGAGTGCTAGGCTTGGTGTCGTCCACGTGCCTCAGTGGTAGAGTATTGGCGCATAATGTAAATGACCCTTGTTCTTGTGTAGCCACTTTTTTACTCTGTTGGTTTTGAAGCAAATACAAATTCAGTAATTTCATTAAAACTTTATATTAATGAACAAATTACTTTTAAAAGTAGGAGAAGGTGACCTAAAATGATCTCTTTAAGGGAAAAACTTGTGTAAAATAACATAACTGTTTAAATCAAATTTTAGTACTATGCTAATATGTTTTACACTATATTTTGCATTATAAACATATTTTAATAATATCTTAAACCCAAATTTAGTAATGAAAAAAATAGATTTTTGAAAAAGTGCTCAAAGGATCATTTTACCTTCATCCAAGGGCAAAATGATCCTTCATTTAAAAATAATTGTGAATTGTTTTTTATCGGCAAAATAAAGGATATAAAAGTAGTTATGACAATACATAATGAAATAAAAAAAAGTTTTGCAATCAAATAGCATTCATAAGTTATTTTATGTAAATTTTAAAATAAAAAAGTGTCACAAATAATTCTGAAAAAGAATAAAATGGAATATTTGAAAATTATGATCGTAGGACAATACATGGACTCAAAGAGAAAGGTTTAAGGCAGTCACACATCTGACACCCATGATGGCTAGGGCGTAGTATCGGGTTTTCTTCCGCCAATGAAATGGTAGTAAAACGATCCACATAATGTATCCTTTTACCCGGAAACTTTGTCGTCTATTTTAGTTCATATAACTGGATGACGCTGAGAAACATAACATACTTAGCAATTGTAATTCACTTCTAAAAACATACCCTATTAAGTAAACCAAGTCATATTTCTGTACATGAAGGACTGTATATCTAAATAAATATGAAAATTGGTGCTTATCTTATAAGAGATGTTATAAAAAACACTTTTTTTCAAAGAAGTCTTTTCAGATGCGTCATACTGCGATCGCTTGAATACCGCCATTGCCTCTTCTTCACTTGACATAACTAGTTTATGTGTTACACTGTAGATACCGCGACCTGACTGGAAGAAAACCTAAGTGGATCGTTTTGACCGCTGGGATCATTTTAGGTCACCTTCCCCTATGTTAAGAGAAAAATTAACCTTAGACAAATTTTTAAATAATAATTAAAAATTATTATAAGTAAATGAGAAACAAGTTGCCATTTTTTTTCAGGAAAAAAATGCATACGATTCTTTGCATAAAAAAATAAAATAAACCTTATTTCAGTGATTCTAAAATGAAAAGTAACCATTTTACACTAAAAATAAATCAATGTGTTTGTTATATTATTACAAATAAGAAACTTATCCCCTTACAATTATTTAACAAACTATTTACATATAAAAAAGAGAGGAAATACATCACATCATTTTAAAATTCAACACTATTTTTATACCCATACTGTCCCAAAATAAATTCTACTTTAAAAGTAAATGTTGAACGATGCAAATTAGAAGTAAAAACACAAATATTTTACTTTCTCTCTTAAGAAAATATTTTCTGTGAACGGAAAGCATTGCAATAAACTTTTATCAAGAAAATTATAAGTAAACCATTTCCGAAGAAATTGAAACGTTTGTTCTTTCAAAGAAATAGTTATAGTAATTTAATCATTACATAAGATTGTGTCTTTTCTATTTTTTATATCTAAAATACTTCATATTTGTAAATGACGTTTCAGTTTTAAATTACAATTTTATATACTTCCATTTTCTTATTATTTTAATAAAACATGATTTTTTTTTCATTCCTTTTTAATCTTTCCATTATTGTTAAAATAAAATATTTTCAGATTCTCCTTGATCTTATTTTAAACACACGATGCAAGTGTTTTAAATATTATGAAATCATATTTCTTTTTATCTTTTTTTATATTCATTTTTTAGTAAGTCTAAAAAAGTAAACTTTCCAAAATCTAAGGCAAAGTTGAACTAAAAAGAAACAATTTTTATATATTTTCTAATCGTAAACAATATTTGAGATTGTTTAATATAACAATATTATAAATATAACAATTAATAAATATTATAATATAACAATATAATAAAACAATATTTGAGACTATGTACTAAAGAAATCCGCAAAAGAAAGTCTCATAAAGGCATTTGCTTATAAGAAACACTTAAAGTATATAATATTAATGTAAAGTAGTTTCCTAAAAACGGTGATAATAAGAATAATTAACATAAACATTGATATTCACACATTTCTGATGCCATGATGATACATGGCAAAGAGTGGTTGGTGTCGGAGGTTTTTATTATCGTAAACAAATTTTATTTAATATTAACCCATTTGTGCCTGGCGTCCTAATTTTGGGTCGCTTTATTAAAAAAATTCCCATTACAAATTGAATCATGATATCCTTTCAAAACTTAGTAAAATATATCGTTAGTATTTGTTTTCAATATTTATCCATAAATGGAAGTGCATTTTTAAGAATGAAAAAGTGAAATAAATGTTTGTTGTAGCGCAAAGTTGTATTTTCTTGAAATAAAATGGCGCGTAAGAAAAGGTAAGACATTTCTTTAATTTTTTTATCAATCATTTTATAAGTAGTATTATTTATAAGATGAAACTTTATTTTAGAATATGTATTTTTGCATTTTTTCATATTTCTATTTTTTAGCTCGAATTTGAAATTTATATATCGTCCCAATTTGGGGACGCTAGGCGCGAATGGGTAGGGGTATTCTCCGTTACTTTCTATGCATTAAATGTCTGATTTATGCCATTTATTTTGTTACACAATGGTTACATACCACCCGGATTATTATTTGGTTATAAAATTATTATTCGGATTATTATTTGGCTATTCTTTGTTATTACTATAGGGGGAACAGGGCTGGGCTCTGTTCAAGAACAAGACACCCACCCCTTCCTACCCTTAGCTATTGGCTTAGTAAAAATTTATATCATACCGTTATGTTTTGTACTTAGTTTAGTATTTGACATCCTGAGGTTACTAAAATATATACAGCAGAACCTCGATTATCCGACGTAATTGTCTCCAAACCGACAACGGATAATGAAATTTCCAGATAATCGAGAATTTATCAATAATCATCTAGTTTAATATGCAACATCGTCATCAAACTGGTATTAGGACTATTTAAACTGCTTAGTAAACATCTAAATTTAAATTATACATGAAAATAATTTTATTTGTTTAGAACCGGGACGTGTACACGGGGGGGGGGGGGGAGAATCCGATCTTCACGCGATCGGATCTTGCGGGAGCTCAAGCTAATTTCAATGGAATTCGAAGAAAGGGGAACCAAAATTCTTATCTCTACTCGTAGTTTGGAAGGGAATACTTGCATACACAAGGAATGTAAAAAAAAAAAAAAAAAAAAAAAAAAAAAAAAAAAAAAAAAGTTTGAAAAAATGCAGGATATCGACATTCATTTACAGAGAGTTCCGGTTACACGAGGGTCGGATAATCGAAGTTATACTGTACCATATATACTCGTGTGTAAAACGAAGAATTTTTGACAATTTTCTGCAAGTAAATTGCGGGGGGTGGGGGTAAACTTATACGCAAGTCAATTACATAAGTAAAAAAAAAAAAAAAAACCCTTCGAATACTGCAGAAGTCTGATTTTTTATGTATATAAATAATAAAATAAAATATAAAATATATAAATAATAATAATTTATTATAAAAAATTTTCAATGATTTGTTTTTGTTTACTTACTAATTTTTCGTATTAGTAAGTGAAATCTTTGGTTTGATTTTGTGCGAAATTAAAGTAAAAAGTTAGGGGGTCGACATACGCGAGTTTTTGCTTTCAAAAGTTAATGGGTCGGCGTATGTGCGAGTATATACGGTATATATACTCTATTAGTAATTACTGATTATTATAAATTTTTACTATATAAATTTTTACTATGTCAATGGCTAATGGTGAGGGGGAAGGGGGTCTTGTTCTTGAGCCGACCCCTATCCTCCCCCCCCCTCATAGTAATAATAAAGAAAATTTTATAGTCAAATAATAACCCGAATGATATATAACCTTTTTGAAACATATTAAATGGCATAAAACATACGTATAATGCTTATACAGTAACGGAGAAAACCCCTACCCTTTCGTGCCTAATGTCCCAAAATTGGGACGTTTAAATTTTTATATGTTAAATAAATATTTTTTCAAATATAATTTTTTTATTATTTTTTACGTTCATTTTACACCATTTACTATAATTAAGCACAATATTGAGTTGAAAAAAGAAATTCAGGCACTAATGTGTTAAGGGAAATGTGATTTTTTTTCTTATACACCTCAAACCTCTTTTGTTTTTAATTTATTTTTGCTTTAATTGTCGGTCCTTTAAAAAAATTCTCAGTATAAAAGTTGTAGCTGTTAAGAAGATGAATATTAAATTTAAACGGGTTTGACATGTTGTGAATTGACAAAGTTATGAATTTTTTCTTTCAACACACATTTTTTTTAATTCCTTTTTCCTGTAATAGATGATCTATGTTTTCAAATTTTCAATATAAAAGTTGTAGATAATATTAATAAAATGTGTAATAAATTTAAACGGATTTCGTAGTAATACTGCACTGTAATACCTATCAAAAACTTGTCAATATAAAAGTTGTAGATAATATTAAGGAGAATGATAATAAATTTCAATGGGTTTGATTTTTGTGAATTGACGAACTTATGAAATTTTTTGTTCTTCAAACAACCTTTTTTAAATTTTTTCTTCCGGTAATAGATGGTCCTATCAAAAAATTGTAGATAATATTAATAAGATGTGTAATTAATTTAAACGGATTTCATATCTTCTGAATTAACGAAGTTATGAATTTTTTCTTTTTCTTTTTTTTTTCTTTTTGCTGTACTAGTTGGTCCAATTAAAAACATAACAGAATTTTATGTTTGTCTTCATTATAATGATAACAATGATATCGAGTTAAGCAATTAAAACTATTTATATCTACAAATTCGTTTTTTAGTCCTTTTTTTTTTCGAATTAATAAGTTTACGGTAATAATTACGTAATTTTTAAAACAATAATCGCAATTTCATGGATTGAAGTATTTTTTATTTCATAAGAAATAAAAATAGAAACATGTGTCATTGTTAGCAAGATACATTTGATTTACATATAAATTGGATTTTACGAATTATTTAAAACTAGTTGTATTATTTAAAACTATTATATTTTTAATGTAATTAAGTATTATTGCCTTGTGCCATATTACTGAAAGATAATGAGCCAGAGAAAACATATTTTGATTACAATAAATTTCTTTTGAACATTATCGATACGGTTAATGCTAATACTGCACCATATTCAGCAGTTTACGTGCCTTTTAACTTATAAATCGTGCACATTAAGTTTCCGCTGGTGTGAATGTTGTGATGTTTCAAATGAAAAGTCCAAAAAACTTTATAAAAACACAAATATATTTTTTTTGTTATTGCTCAAAAGGGTTTAAATTTGATAAACATTTCTATTGATATATCATATTTCTAGATTTTTATTTGTTTTGTGTTTCGTTCTATGTAAGTAAACAATGATAGTTAATTAAATTAGACGTATTTTAACACTTATTTCTGAAAGTGAGTATATTTTTTAATATAACATACAGTAGAACCTCGATTATCCAAAGTAATTGGGACCAACCCTCTTTCGGATAATCGAAGTTTTCGGATAATGGAGAATGCTTCAATTTTAAGATTAACCCTTTCCGACACAGACAAATTTTGTTGTAAAGTGATGCAATCATCGACTGACACAGGAATTTACATACAACTTTTTTAGAAATTAAAAACTGGTCACTTTATATTTTCATTGATAATGTAAAATGTTATTAAAATATTCTTGGTGCCATTTGTAAGTTTGGTATTAAAATTAGGTATCCCGACCCGCGCACACTGCGTCACAAGGGGCTAAGGAGGAATATATGCAACATTTTTTATTATGGTAACAAGTTCTTAGTAAAAATAAAGCAACAACAAAATAGAAATAAGAATAAATTACCTGAATTTTAAATTAAATACCTTTTACATATATCACAAAGGTTTGAAAACATGTTTTGTCTATCGCAGTTTCGATTGCCTTTGCTTTGAAGCTCTATCGCGGAGTTTTTTAATATTATTAGTTCACCAGTATCACAGTCTTTTTCCTGCTTCAGACATGACAAACCTCTTTCAAAACATTCAAAATCTTCCCAATTGCTAATTTGTTCCTTTTCTTCGTTCCAATCCGTAGCTTACGAGAGCTCAAGTTAAATTCAAAGGAACTCCAAGAAAGGGGATCTAAAATAGTTATGTGTATTCTTAGTTCGGAAAGGACTGCTTGCACACAAGGGATATGATAATTAAAGAAAGCTTAATGGATTTTGCACACAAGGAATGTCATAGAAAAAAAAATGGGGGGGATGGATTTCGGTTAATCGAGAGTTTCGCTTAAAAGAGTTCCGGATAAATAGGTTCTACTGTATACAGGGTTCTCGCTGTCGCTCGCCATGTCGCCAAATCGCGACAAAATGTTTCATTTGACGAGTAAACTAACAATCAGACTCGCCAAGTTGCGAGTACTGAATTTCTGCTCTATTTGTGTGTGTGCCAGTAAAGTCGAGACTCTTTTCCACGTTTTTAAACAATTGATGTATATTTTACATGTTCAATCGCACCGTGCCATTTACATTGTTCTATTTATAGATATACTGTCAATTCAGTTTCGCTACAGCCAAAGACACAGAAAGAATACTTATGCGATAGGTATTTCTCTACTGTCAGTTAATCACTGTCTATGCACCGGCGTCACTCTGGTAAAAACATAAACAAAATTACTCGCAACAAGTGCCAAATAGAGAAACGTTTTGCTGGAATGGGGTATTGGAATTAACCATACTGATTATTAGTTGTATGTAAAGTATCACTGACCGGTCATTTTTTTTTTTTTTTTATCGGTCGAAATCTCCTAGCAATTTTTAGTGCATGTTTTCACAACGATAAATCAAAGAGAGCCGTTTTTAACTTTTATTTAGACGGCTAAAAAATGTTTAAAACGTTTACACATTTAGGAGGCATTTAGAATGTATTTATTTTAAATAGTTTCTGTAGCGAATAGTTGAATTTCTATTTTTTAAGTAATTACAAATGTACTTAAGTAATTAAAAAAAATTAGGTCATTTTAGAGCATATTAAAAAACTGGATATATTTAGGGGTTAAAGATAGATTTTTCAGTGTTTCATGCCGAATCTATTTTGCTAACGCTTTTTTTTTTCATTTGGCTATTGTTTTTTATTTCTTATTTGCCAAATGGCTAATGTTGGTCAAAAGCCAGCGAGAACACTGACTGTAAGGTTAGTTGGGGTAACTGGGCCATGATTTTACAATTTGACTCTGGAGCTTCTGACAATTCAGCTTCAAAAAGCTAATGTTCATTTGAATTAAAGTCTGAACTTCTGTAAATGTGTTCAGTTAGGTTACTTCTATCAGAGAGAAATGCTGAAAATTACATTTTAATATAAAAAAAAAAAAAAAAAAAAAAAAAAAAAAAAAAAAAAAAATGCATATTTCATCTTTCTTTCCTCATGGGTCCAGTTGCCCCAAAAAACGGAGTAACTGGACCAGGGGGGTTTATGTTTATATTTCCCCCCACACGCGTTTATATTTTTTCATATCAGATATAGGGTCCTGTTTGAAAAAGTGTAAACAACTTAAAAAAATTTAAACCAGGCAGATCATGTAGATTATATGTCAATAAACAGCGTTCTAAGGGAAACCTTTACTGTCAGTATTTCTAAAAAAAAGCACTAAAAGTGAAGATATTAGATTTATTTATAACAAAAACATAAAACTTAAGTAAGTACTTATGTACTTTAGTATAGATAATAAATATAAAAGTCACATGGGTATTTTAAGGAAAACAATAGCAAGGTAAATCTATGAACAAACGGCTACGTAAGTACTTTATCTTTATCCAGGGGTCGCATTATGTAGGGAAATTTTTATTGTTCCTACCAGAACCCTTAAAGAAAGGCGTGATGAAGATATTATTTTCAAAATAGTGGTAGGAACGATAAAAGTTTCCCTATAGAATGCGACCCCTTGTTATAGTACAATTTCAAGGTCTGGCTATAGTACAATTTCAAGGTACAATTTCAGGGGCAATGTACTTGCATTCGTAAAATGTTGAAATAATTTACTGACACCAATATTTACAAGAGAATCTATCTGAAAACAAGTAAAAGTATATTTTTGCGTACTTAATACAGGTGAAATTTTTATTATAAAATTCAGGTGCCAATGTGGCAATTAGGAATTAAAATTAATGTGATGCCATAACGGCATCACCGCCTCTCAAGGGGTGAAGAAATTTGGTTTGATACCACTCAATATGCTTTTTAAAAATTTCATTACGTAATTTTAATAAGGTACACTGTAAAAAAAAAATAATGCCAATTTTCTGGTAGTAATCGGAAAAATAGTTGCCCTTATCGCACCGGAATAATTTCCAACCGAGCTCGGAATAAAATCCGTAAAATACAGTTTTACTGACTATTTCCTTATTTTTATGGATTTTATTACGAGCAGGGTCGGAAATTATTCCGGTACGATAAGGGCAACTATTTTTGAGATTCCTACCGGAAAACTGGCAGTATTTTTTTTTTACAGTGTATTCTATCATTTTCTTTATTGTGAGCAAAATACGATGGAGAAATTTACTTCCCGTAGTAAGAGTAACACAATTTTTTTTTTAATAACTACTGGGGTAACAGGATCCAGCTTTGTCCAGTTATCTCGGATACATGTCCCAGTTACCCCATTCGTGAGAAATTTATGGGGTAACTGGGACACCAGGCTTACATCTGAAACATGGAGTAAATATGTATAGATATCTAATAATATTAATGTAGTTATATGTTTAATCATAAAAAAAAGATTGTTTAATAAAAGTACTTACAGTATTTTAATAAAAAGCCGAGGAATTTCAGCCATATTGATGTTGTTTTTAATAAAAAGAAACGTACATTTTTGACAACCTATCACAGCAAAGTGAGAGTTATGATTGAATTGATACACGTTGTTTTAGGAAGTAGAGATTAAGGGGCATTGCTCACAAAAGCTAAAACTTAAAAAACACCAACAGTTTTTTATAAAATAACCTATGACCCAGTTTCCTCGTGGGTCCAGTTACCCAATTAACCTTACATCTAAAATGTCTAAAAATTTTCTAAATTTGCAGCCATTTTTAAAATATTTTTAATGATCAAATCAGGGTTTTTTTATGTATCGTGAGGAATGGTTGTGTGTTTTGAATGGGGATCGTTGACCCCCCCCCCCCCCCCAAGACCTTCCAAAAATTAAGAGG
Organism: Maratus speciosus; assembly: GCA_963932465.1. Taxonomy (NCBI): domain Eukaryota; kingdom Metazoa; phylum Arthropoda; class Arachnida; order Araneae; family Salticidae; genus Maratus; species Maratus speciosus. The sequence continues at coordinate 533,684,524 of OZ010786.1, read as the reverse complement.
ACACGTGATCTTCAAAATCATTTTTTATTATTACTTTCTTCTATCTTAAACAAGGAGAAAGTATTGGATTCGTAAAAATTTTCGACTTCCGGTTTTCGAAGGATTTACACATTTTAGAGGTCAGAGATTTCAAAAAACATGTTTTTACAAAATGTCTGTCTGTGAGTCTGTGAGTCTGTCTGTCTGTCTGTCTATTGTTCTGTATGTGACACAAATTTTGTGGGCGCTCTATCTCAAGAACTAATGCACGGAATTTAATAAAAATTTACATTAAAGTAGATCCTAATATAAATTGTTGCTGATTACGTTTTGGTGTAAATCGCCCAACAGGTGGCGCTGCTATGCTGCCTTTTTCGCGATTTCTGCAATAGCTCAATCTCAAGAACAAATGCACGGATTTTCATCAAACTTCACATTCAGTTATTCATTGATATTAATTGGTGCTGGTAACGTTTTGGTGTAAATCGTCCAACAGATGGCGCTGCTATGCTGCATTTTGCAGCATTTACACGATTTTCGTGATAGCTCTATCTCAAGAAATATAGCATGGATTTTCACCAAACTTCAAGTTCGGTTAGCCCTTGACATGGATTGACGTTTTGAACTTTTTGGCGTAAATCGCTCAACATGTGTCGCTGGTCTGCTGCATTTTTTGTGATTTCCACAGTAGCTCTATCTCAAGTACTAGTGCTTGGGTTTTCAACAAACTTCAGATTCAGGTATACCTGGATATGAATTAGTGCTGTTTATCTTTTGGTGAGAATGGCTCAACAGGTTGCGCTGCTATGCATGATTTTTCACGGTTTCCACAATAGATCATACTCCAGAACTAATGTATGGATTTTCACCAAACTTCAGATTCAGTTAGGCCTTGACCTGATTTGACGTTTTGCACCTTTTGGTTTAAATCACTCAACAGGTGGTGCTGCTAATCTGCTTTTTTGTAATATCGGCAATAGCTCTATCTCAAAAACTAATGCTTGGATTTTCAACAAACTTCTGATTCCGGTATAACTAGATATGAATTACTGTTGTTTGTGTTTTGGTGCAAATCGCTCAATAGTTGGCGCTGCTATGCTGCATTTTTCAGAATGTCCCCTATAGCTCTATCTCAATAACTAATGAACGAATTTTCATCAAACTTCAAATTCAGATATACTTTGATATGAATTGGTGCTAAATTGATGTAATTTCTTGTACTATTTAAATGATTTATATAGAAGAAAGTTTTGTGATGGCCACAACATACTAGTTTTTTTTTTTAAATTCCCAATTGTTTGTTAACATATACAAATAAAACTGTGCAAATGCCGCTTTTAAATATGCAGGAGACATAATGTATAAAATTCAATATTCAAGAAATTAAATTTATAAAGAATAGATGTAATTTAGCCTAAAAGAAAGTAATATAATAATGAAATATCAACCATTATTATAAATTTCGATTCATTATTATACAATTAAATTTGTTTTCACTAATTATAAATATTTTATTAATGAAACACATTGATTAATATGTTAATTCATCCATAAAACTATAATATTTTTATTCAACAACTTGCGAAAACTTTTGTTTTACTCAAATGGGTAACTTAAAAGCTGTAACAATTTGATAATACTAGGTAATCGTGGACATATTATATGAACATATTATATGGAATAATAATATACCAGTATTTTTTTTCGTCAATTATTCCTTCGATAAACGCTCCTTAAAGCTAACTTAATCAGGAGCAATTCAATTGTCTAATTCCTTAATTTCATTAATGAAACATAGGAAAAGAGTTTACTTTAATCTATTCATTACCTTCAGTAACGATGTAAGCAAATAAAAGTGTCTTTTTATAGGAAATTATTTTTGGTATTTACGGCCATATTGTAACATCCGAGGATTTATAGAAATATTATAAATAATGTTTTCTTTATTTAAGTTTTTTACTCGAGGTAAATGAATATTATTTTCTCGTTCATTTAAAGTTTTATAATAATTTCTCTTTTGTTAAACATTTCGTTAAAACCCACCCTACTTTTTCATATAAGAATAACATAAAACTGCATCATTATGGCTCATAATTCGGAATGATAATAGTAATAAACGAAACATTTCTTTATTAAAGGTATTTTATGAATTTTACTAGCTCAATTAAAAAAAAAACAAAAAACAATCGAACTGTTGTACACATGAAACAAAAGAAAACCCAATATAAAAATGTATAAATTTATATAACAGACTCAAATTAATACAGCTATAAATGAACTTATTTCCATTCATCCTCATTCGAACAATAATGCTAAAATACGCCAATATTTTCATAATCGAGTTTTTATCATGCTTAAATACATTTTTCACTCTTATACGACGTTATATATTCACCACGGCTTTTCTATTTCCAATTAGACGTAATATTCGATCAATTTTAATTCCTTAAATTAATTAAAAGAATTACAATTTTTCACATGGAAATCATAAAACAGAAAAACTATGACTTAACATTCACTTTTGTTTCTAATTCGTCAAGTTATTGGTTTTATTTTCAGTTTCCACATGGAAATCTTGCAGTAGAAAAGTTATGAGGTTCCGTTTATTAAATTCATCAACTCATTTATTTCATTTTTTTTTTTCAAGTGGGAATCTTGCAATAGAAAAATAATTGAAGTGGTAAGAATATTATCGTGAATTTTGAATTTTTGGCAACAGCTAAAATGGAAAATGTTTAAATTTGATTGGAAATTGCTGTTAAGTTTTGAGGGTTTTATTAATTAAAAATTAACTATAAGTTATTCCGATTCCGGATTTCTTTAGTTGCCTCGGCCATACACATGTACGTGATATTTCACAATTCTGGCTTAGAAATTGTGGATTTATACAGAATTACAGACAGACAAATTTTAATTTTTATATCTTAAATGAAAACATGTATTATGTTATTCAAATTTTCAGATCAAATTAATGATATTTTTTTTTCCGTTTCGTAATCTTAAATACTAATAATGTATTGTTACAAATAATATTATTTATTAATCTTCTATTTTCTTTAACGAATTTATTTAGGCATGATATGGGTTAAGAGTTTTACATCTTAGATCAAAATATCCTTTACTTCTCATCTTATGTTCAGTTCTAAAATCACAGCTATTTTTTAATGAAAAATATCAACCAGTCTAAAATAACTTTATTGTAGTATTTCAATAAATTTATATTATATGTCAATAATTTTATTGTAAATTTTGCAGGCGTTTCACAGTGATTTTGTAAACATATATTATGAGCTTTAAAAAAAAATATGGTCATATGCAAAATAAGATTAAATAAAATGTGTTGACAAAAAAAAAAAAGGACTTTTAAGAAAAATAATATTAAAAAGAAAAGGGGAAAAGGGTTCCATTTAAATTGATGGTATTGAGATATTCACACTAATTGTATATTATACACTTATTTCAAATAATAATGTCCTCGAAAAAAAAAATCGTCAAAAAATTAATTAATTCATTAATAAAAAAAAAAAAAAAAAAAAAAAAAAAAAAAAAAAAAAACATTTAGCAAAATAAAGGGAGAGATTAGCTACCAAATTTCTCGCCTTTTTACTTAACCAATAACCTTCTAAATTTAATCATGTATGAGCTTTATCAGACTAAACAGGTATATCAAATGGGAAGCAAATCGGATAATCTGCATGAAAAACCCATTTCTCTAAATTAAGGGATGGTACTCCTCCCCACCGTTCCTAACCTTGATCCTTAACCAATGAACCTTAAAACTAGTCAAGGAAGCGCCTTATCAAAATGAACTCATGTACAATATTTGAAGTAAATCGGATGTTTCAATCAAGAGTTATCGCGTTACGTACATACAGAACCTGAAAGACTTTGAAAGACTATGAGCTACAAAGATACAAACTTTAAAATATTATTAAAAATAAGAAGTATAATTCTTATGAAGAAGAATCGCTAGAGATAAAACCACCAAAATACGATGCATACCGTTTTATTAAGTGAAAAATATTTCTTGTTTTACATTTTATGTATATGGGGGACCGGCGGCAAGAAGACCGAGCGCCTACTAATAACATTCTGAAAAAAGACGCGACAACTCTCGGGTTAAAAAACAACAAAAACAACATTTACAATTTACCAAGAAATTTTGTTGTGAATAGATATGAAAATAGTGTATACTCAGCGAAAAGAAAAAAAAAAGAGAAGTAGAGAAATCACCAAATATATTATTTAATAAATTTTCGTATGAAAAGCATAGCCAGCAGAATAGGTATTATTGTATATTACCATAAGTTGTATTTTGGAAATTTTATAGTAGTCTGATATATATCGAGAATTTGTGATAAATTCATGGAGAATGAATTTTGCTTCATTTTCCACATTTGCATAGATTTCACGAAATTTTGCCACAAAGGAAGAGGTGTTGCAAAGGTCTTCCACATGCCTCCAAATATGCAAAATAATTCAGAATTTCGCTTATAAAATTTACTGTGTCAATGATCGAATTACACTGTATGTAGCCATATAGGTGTCAGCCACTCGAGTAGGCATTATATATTCTCTTAACTTGTATTTAAAAAAATTTAAAGTGGAATGGACTATAGAGAAATTGTAATCTATTAATGGAGAATGAATTTCGCTTTGTTTCCCACATTTCCATAATTTTCAGGAAATTTAGAGACAAGGGAAGACGTGTTGTAAAGGTCTTCCATTTGAACAGTAAACAGCCTCCAAATATGAAAAATAATTCTGAATTTCGCTTATAAAATTTACGGTGTCAGTGATCGAATTACACTGTATCTTTAGCCGCTCCAATGATGCCATTACACTTCATTTGAAATATGATAGATATGATGAAAAGGTCTCTAAAGTTTCCTTATTATTTTAAAAGATATGAATATAAATTAAGTTTAGTTTTGCAATGAAGCATTTTTCTTATACTATAAAAGTGTTTTCAAGCACCATTGCACTCCTAAACGTTTGCATTAAATTTTAGTTCCACTTAATATGTTTTTTTTATAAATTCCTAAACACTTATAATGGTTATACAGTAGGTTCCCTCAAATCCGTAACGCTGAAATCCACAAACGCCTAAATTACGCACATCACACGATGGATGATTTAGCGATTCTAGCTGGCCAAAAGTCGATTTTTAAAAGTTTACCCTAGCGCAATTTATTTTTTTTTTGCCTGTTATAGCTCAATACTTAAGGCGTCGTACTCTGCTATTGGTTTTGATATAAATATAATTGTATGGTCCATAGATTAGCGCAAATTTTGTACTTCTTAGATGAGAATGAATCCATCAATTTAAGTACAGTTTTTTAATATGTTACTTGAAGCGGAATAAAATGTACTGATCGATTATGGACGCTTCCAAACAAAATATGGACTTTATTTTATCGAATTTATGTGCATAAAGTTTGCACATATCAACTGTTATTTCATATTTAATGTCGCAAAAAACTCTGTATTTTTTTACAATTTTTCACTTTTAATATAGAAAACGTTATATGATAAAGCACGCTTAAACTCAATTTTTGATATGATTAAATAGTTTAGATTATTACCTTTTCGTTCTAATTCAATTTGTCTGACCCTAGGGGCCATCACAGTTTTTAAAATAGTTTGTAGCTTATTAAGTCAAAATGTTTTTTTTTTTTTTTTTTTTTTTTTTTTTTTTTTTTTTTTTCTTTAGTTTATGTACCATATTCTTTATATCAAAGACAACAGAATTTAAGTTAGTCACATAAATAAACTTTTGCACCATTATACAACAGCAGCAAGATTCAAAATTTAACGGAAATGTGAATTTGGTTGAAAATGTTTTGTTTATAGAGAAACATTACAATGAAGAGCGCATGAAGTTTTGCAAGAGCGAAATGTTTAAATTTATGATCAAATTTGGACAAAAATTGCCAGTTGTATGTAGATATCTAAGGAAAAATGATTTAAAATATATTACTTGCCTGCAAATTTCGAGTGGTTACAAAATGGATCCAGACAAATTTTCGAAATTCAAATTTAATGCAAAGCATAATATAATTTAGGCATTTCCTCATGATATCTCATGATTCACGATCTTTACATATGGTTCATCTGTGCAGAGATAAATATAAATACACAGCACAGCAATTTTTATTAAAGCTGCCGAATGTTTGCCCCTTATCTTAAATTTTAGAAAAATAAACTTTAGGATTTGTTATAAAAATACAAAAATAGTTTTATCACTTTAGCTTCCATACCGTTAAGGAGGTATCATTAAAATTATCAAGAAGAACGTAAAATCATACGTCAATCAGATTATGAAACATTTTTGAAGGCATTCGGACTAGTATAATAAAATTTTAATGCTTAATAACGGGAAAAACTTTGTCTAGTTAATAATTTGTAAAACATATAGGGGAGAGTAGCTGAATTTGGACAGCCGCTTTAATTGGACCGTTGCCATTCTGCCGTTAATTACAGAAAGATACGCCATCTACCGCTGAAATCCTACTCATCAGAATGACGTCACTCACGATTAGAAGTAGCAACCGCCTACCACGAGTTGTTTTCAGGCAATTTTAAAAAACCTAAAGTTAGCTGTTTTGATCAACTTTTTTCCTACTAAACGTAAGTGAATACTTTAAAACTAAGAAGTTGTTATGTTTTCATATACATATATAAATTGATCTGTTAATTGAGCATATTTCTCACGCGGCTTTGTTTGATTTCGTTTTTGTTCTTAGTTTTGAAATTATCTGTTTTAAAAAATGGCGCAGTTGCCATAATTGGACCAATTTAAGTTGCTTAAATTGGACCAGATATGCGATCATAAATTTTGAAAATTAAGTAATGAATTTCGAGGACGGTATACTTTGTACACAATCTTTTTAATTTTTTTTTTTTTTATATTTTAAAATTGATTACTATCTCCATGCAAGTTTTTTTTTTTTTTTTTTTTTTTTTTTTTTTTTTTTTTTTTGGTGTGTGTGTGTGTGGGGGGGTGTTGTTATATCTGGATTCATTTTTTTATACAGTTTAGGCCTATATAAACAAAAAAAAAAAACATTTTTTCATGTTTATGCAATAAATTTTGTTTGCATTTTCTTTTATCTTGTATGTATTTGTATTTATTTTCTTTGAATACTTTATTCCTACGGCGTATTTGGTTTACAGAGTTGAATTCAAACATTTTCTTCCTGGATGATATTTGTTCCCCAAGGAAGGGCAGACTTTTTACAGTTCTTGAGGGTGGAATTACACATTTTGGCCATTAAAACTCATAAAACCTCAAACCTTCCGGGAGGAGGGGGGTGAATTGAATACTGTTGAATATATAATGTTTGCGTATAACTAATCGTAGCGTATTTTTCAACAGAGCATATTTTTTTAAACACTTTTATAATATAATGTTAAAAATGTTGAAAAAGACACGGACAAGCTGTCTAGAAAAAAAAAAAAAAAAAAAAAAAAAAAAAAAAAAAAAAAAAACAAGTGACAGTAAAAGCTGTTAAAGTAATAGGAAATAAAAAGGAGAGATTAAGTTGTGAAGAAATTGACTTGCAATAAAGCTGTAGCTACAAATCCTCCCCAAAAGTCAAAAAATCATTAGAAATATTATATCTTTGCTAAATTTAGTTTTAAAAAAGTGCAGAGGGAGCCAAAAAAACAGTTGTGTTAACATCTTCGCCATATAAAGTAAACCTTGAAATGAAAAATCACAAAAAATCGACTTAAAGGATGCTATCAGAGCATAAAAGCAAATGGAACATCAAGTTTTAAAAAATAGGCGTAATGGAATTATCGAGGAAATGATGAAAGGGGAGAAATACAATCATAATATAAAGAAAACTTCTGTTGTAAAAAAAAAAAGTCTAATAATTCAGAATCTAAAAAGAAAAATCTAAATAGTGATGATTGGTTTTGCCTGATTTGTAAGAAAATGAAACAGCAGAAATGGTTCAGTATTCATATTGCCAAATACGGTTCCAAGTTGTGTGTGCTGGAAAAAAAAAATCAATAAACGAAATTCATGTGAAAGCTTTGCATCACTCCTTAAATGATATTCAAGTAACTGGCAATTAGTTTCATAATTTCTATTCTTAATTACTGATAACTTTGATTTATATTTTGAATACATTTTGATTTTAAACAATTACACTTATTTTCAGATATTTGATTTAATTATATTCCATTGCTGTTATTTTGTTTGATTGTTTCAGTAACCGAAAACTTTGCTTTTAATAAAAGTATTTATATTCCCTAGTCATTAAAACAACCTGATTTTGTTTGGTCCAATTTAGGAGACTGGTGGTCCAACTTAGGCGACCAGTTGCTGAATTTGGACCACTTTTGACAAATTTTTCAAATTAAAATAAAATTTAAGATTTCCAAAAAGAAAATGATCTAAAGTTTTATTTAGTTAGTGGATGAATTGATTGCCCCGTGTAGTGATATTTTTCAGATATTCCAAAAATTAAGTGAGTTACACCTGAAAATAAGCGAAGTAGTCCAAATTAGGCTACTCTCCCCTAGCACGTTTGAAAACTCAATTTCAACCGAAGTCGAAAAGATAGCTCAAAAATGTGTACATCCCTGTATATATACTATAGATTTAATATATAATTCACAATTTTTATAATTTAGATCAGTTAGTGGACGCATAGCACAGTTGAAAATTCCCCGTCAGCTGTTTCCCGTCAATAAACAAAAATGTACTTCAGATGTTTTGTGCAGCCCAGTATATGATTTATAGAATTTATACACACTAAATAATATGCAATTTTTATAATTTAAAAAAGTGTCCTACAACTGAAAACGCAGTTCGATCCATTATTGCCCGTACACAGAAAAATATAATTGATTTAATTTGTGTGCCCCTGTATATGAAAGATGAAAGGACATTATATTCAATAATAAGCCTCTTATAGAGCACTTCGGAGATATGTATAATTTTAAATGCTTTTGAAATAGTGTAACATGAACAAAATGCGCCACAAACATTTTTTTCTCCATAGACCGTAATGTAACATAATTGTTTTGAACTTCCTTGTAAATGATCGATAAATGCTATCCATACCATATTCTGTAGCAATAATCTTGTACTGAACTTCATAGATATGTATAAATTTCAAATTGTTCGAAATTATGAAAACATCATTCAAACCCACTGCAAAAGATTTTTCCCATTAGCCGTAATGTAATGAAATACTTTTGAATGTCCCTGTAACGAAATGATAACTGCTACACGCCACATTTTGTAACACCTAACGTTCAATAATTAATATCAATAACATTTTTTCAATTTCATGGCGATGCGACTATACTGACGCCTTAAATAATGTTGGCCAGCTAGAGTGGGTAAATCACCCACCGTGCATCATTGCAGTTGTGAACAATGAAACTTTCATTTCAGATGTAGCGACAAAATTACAGACTTTTTTAATTTTTATATCTTTCCGTATGTATTTATATGTTATTTTAGTGAATATGATGGAACTCATGCTTTTTTATGAAGGAAGTATAAATTTATTTCTGAAAAAAAAAAATCAAGATATTGCTGATATCATTGGTAATTGCAACATTTTTACAAAATATATTTATGTATTAACCAAGCTTTTTTTAGTTATTACGTCTGGCTAAACCTGAAATAAAACTTCCTAACTTTATGATTTTGATGTGAATTAATAGGGTATCTTTATGAGGCAAGTATCATGTAATAATTCCAGAAAAATGAATCTCATCTTTATTATGCATGTTTAATTATACACTATTATTTATTTGCTTGACATTTTAATAATTTAATCATTTTTAAAACTATCTTAAATTTTATAGTTTTAGATTATTATTTTACTTGATTATTTTTATATTTTCCTATACAGTAACCATTCCTTATAATTTCGATTGCATTATTACACTCAAATAAACTCTTTAAAAAATGTAAATAATGCTATGACCAGAAATCAACAAAATTCTTAAATTTGCACAACCTGTGATTTCAAATGATTTGTGGTTCTCTACTGTAGATACTTCTGAATATACAAAATTGAATAATCGTTAATTGTAATTTTGTAGATTTGTAATGTTTTTGCACAGAAGAAAACGAATATATTTCATTTCTTTTTACATTTAGTGCTAGAAAATAATCATAAATTATATACAGCAAATATTTATATAATTGCATTTTTAACTCAGCGCACATTTCTAATTATTTGCATTTTAAGAAACGAATGAAAAATGTTCTAATTTAATTTTAAGAATTTATTATTCTAATTGAAACAAGGACCTTGCAGAAATAAAATTAATTATAAATACGTGGTGTACTTAGCCCTAATTTTGTTATAGAAGTTCTTTATTTGATTATATGCCTCAAATAAAGGCACTTTTATTAGATTATTTATTTTCACAAATTCCGTAATTCCTTTGTTACATTTGCTTTTTGCTGTTTCTCTTTATTATGTTCTAACCAAATTTATTTAAAGGAGACAAATTGAGTTAACTAATATAATTCTTCAAGCATTTGTTATTTGGGTTAATTTTAATTTTAATTCAAATGTACAAGAAAAACATTTACCATCAATTAATTATTAGTATATTTCTTTCTATTTGACTCAGCATGGTAAATATATAACATTTCATAAAAGAGTTTCAGAAGACGGAATATTTTATAGCAAAACTGGTATTTAAAAAAATAATATTTTTATAAATTAAATCAAAGCAGTCAGAAATTTTCTTCTTCCACTGGTTTAAAAATTAAATTAATTTTTAACTTCTTTAAAAAGATTATTTTCAGATTTCAAATCGTTTTTCAAAAATTACTTTTTTAATGAATACACAGTAATTATTAATGGAAATATTGAAAGCTCAAAAATTTCAAAATTAAATTTGCTATATTTATTTGTCGTGTTAAAAAAAAATAATTTGTAACTTTGACGTATCGGAGTTTAGAATTTTTGTTAACTAGTTAAATAATAAATATATATTTTTACAATAGACATCAATGACCTCTTTTGAAATGCGATTTATTTAACGACAGATTTTAGACTATGATCTGATGAAAAAATTTCTATATTTAACGCTTTAAAAGGCAAAGTACTTCTTTCATAAAATGCTAAAATTATCGAATGACACCATAATTTACAGATAAATTTATGCGAAAATAAGCAAAAGGTTTTCTTCGTGTATTTTAAAAGGGAATTTTTTTCATTTTAGAATTTTGTGACAATGTCGCGTTTAGGGATCTATATACACTGCTCAAAACAATTAAAGGATATTTGAAGTTTTATATAAAATAAAGATATAAACGAAATTTTTTTTGCCGAAAATAGAAGAAGAGAATCACAAATGCAAATTTTTCTGGTTTTCAAGTATGCAAATTTTGAGTTCGACGTGAAAAACGTCACTTCAGCGGCAGCGAATGAAATTTGACTTTCAACTGGATAAAAGAGAATGAAGACAAGGATGATCGGCATTCAGTGATTGCTTTGTTTCGATGAGTACGATGTCTCAGCGAAGTCATTTGACAGATTCAGAAGCTTTGAGAATTGTTGGTAGGTTAGAAGGGGGCCAAACTCAAGCCGAAGTAGCGCAAGCCATTGGAGTGTCACAAAGTGTCATTTCCAGGATCTGGAACCGTTTTTTGGAGAGTAGATGTGCAGGCCGAAGACCAGGGCAAGGTCGTAGACGGGCAACAACGCCCAATGAAGATCGGTATTTAGCGTTAACAGCTCGGAGACACCGAACCATGAACGCTACTCTTCTCCAACAACACCTTCGCTCGGCTACAGGCACCACGATTTCAACCCAGACTGTCCGAAACCGGCTCCATGCTGTAGGTCTGTATGCTCGCCGACCGATGGTATGTGTTAGATTAACATCAAGGCATCGTCGCGACCGCAGGGAGTGGGCAACCGAGCATGTCAACTGGAGGAGAAATGAATGGAGCAATATTCTGTTTTCTGACGAGTCCCGTTTTTCTGTGCATCCGGATAATAGGCGTATTTTCATCTGGAGGGACCGTGGCAGTAGGAATAATCCTGCGTTCGTGCACGAAAGTGTCAGATTTGGCGGTGGAGGAGTGTTGGTGTATGGTGGCATCTCCATTGACGGGCGCACTGACCTCTACATCATTCGAGATGGAGCTCTGACTGTTCGCCGATATAGGGATGAGATCCTCAGACCTATTGTAGTCCCTTACACTGCAGCAATCGGAGATAACTTCATTTTAATGGACGATAACTGCAGGCCACATCGTGCAAACCTGGTGGAGGATTTCCTTTTCGAGGAAGGAACCGTTCGAATGGAATGGCCAGCGTGTTTTCCAGACATGAATCCAATCGAGCACGTTTGGGACGCTCTAGGAAGACGAGTTTCTGGCCGCCAACAACCCCCACAAACTCTCCAAGAACTGGAAAGTGCTCTTCTGGAAGAGTGGGGCAGAATACCCCAACTCGTCATTAATAGCTTCATTGAGTACATGCCTCAAATGTGTTCAACGTTGCTGCCGCCCGTGGAAACCATACCCCCTACTGAAAATGATTTTCTTTGAAGAAAACACCTTTTCTTATTATTTTTTTCTCATATGCACAAATTGTGTTTTTTTCCTTTAGTACACAAATGCGCAATAAAATGCATTTTTTTCTGCCAAACATGTGTAATTTATTCTCATATAACCTACTATGTCTGTCGACCATGTATCAATCAGCTAAACAGTTTACCAGATACAAAATCCACCTAAAACTGCAATATCCTTTAATTGTTTTGAGCAGTGTATTTAAAACGCTAAGCGCTTTCTTTCGACAGTCCGTGAGAAGAAATACTGCACCAAATTAAACCAATATATATATATATATATTAATGAAAGACATTTGGCCACAGATTTGTTATCGTCCATTCGTTTGTTCAAATATTTTATTAATTAACGGTAATTTTAAATTAAAATTCCACAGTTGCGCATGCGCAGTATATAAGCACCAGTCTGCCTTTTGAGTGACGCGCTGCACATGCGCAAATGTGCTTGCTCAGTCGAACTATCACATCATAGGTCGAAGTTGTCTTAAGTTTGTCTGCTATTCGATCTTACTGTAAACAAGCTTTTCTTTCTTTCACAAAATTCATATTATTTGCCTCTTTCAGCATTATTAACAATTCAAAAATGTATTGTATCTATATTATGAGCTAGATACAGTTTATTTCAGGGGTGTCGTATTGTTTTGTTCATATTACACACAGAAGATAAACACAGTGATTTGAGGCTAAAAGTTATACATGGACTGTGATCCGTGTTATGAATTGCCGATAGTTAGACACGAAGGAAGCCAGTATATTAAGTTGTAGCTACTTCTATGAAAATATAAGGTATCATAAATATTAAAACGCAAAAATATTTCTGTAAGATCAGAACTCAAATTTGAGACATTCGTATGCGTCAACTGTTTTTCGAACCTCTTCAATTTAGAAGAAAGTTAAACGAGTTCCCGCTAGCGTAGCGGATTAATGTAACACTCTAAAGCTCTGAATTTTTGTAGAGGACGCAGGTTGGAACCCAAGCATGGCAAAATGTTTAATATTTTTGTCGATAATTCATTTCAATAATGACATATTTTATTAAGAAGAGAAGTTATAGGACTTTTATTATTATTATTAATGTTATTTGAATGCTTTATAATTAAATAAAGTTTAACACTCAATAATAGTTTGAAAAATAATGATTTTACATTTAAAATAATTAAGCTAAAATATTTTGCATGTAACTACAATTAAATAAATTCAGCTGATCTAAAATTTTCGTTATATTTTCTGACTATTATCAAGAATATGTATGTGTATGTCTCAGAAAGAAAAGTTTATTATTCATTTGCATAAAAAAAAAAAACATAAAACGGAAAGAAAAAAATTCGCACGTAGATAACACGTGCTTTTAAAAGCAAACGGACAGTTTTGTGCGCCACGTGTGTGCTCCAGATGCAATAGTATCAGTCGTTGCTAATAGCAACGTGGCGTCAATGCAAACCGTCTATAAGAGCTATAAAAGAAATTATCATGATATCCAGGTTTAATATTTAAAAAAAAAATGTATAAAATGTAAAATAAAACTCAAGTAATAAAAATATATATAATAAATCGTTAGCTGCATCAAGTTTCAAATTTAGGCTTTTAGAGGATTAGACAGATAAAAATAAAATTCACGGCAGCTTTTAATGCCCGTGTAGTTTTAATAAATAAATAAATAAATAAATAATACATATTGTTATGAAAAAATGAAGTTTAATAAGTAAAAATAAATTCTCTACCACGTGTTTGTAGATAAATTTCTGATAAAAAGCAAGCATAATTAGTTGTAATTCATAAACTTAAAATTATTTCACTTCGTTGACTAGCTTAGACTGGCAGCACCATCTATCGCCTTAAAGAAATAAGAATCACTTATGCAATATAGGGATTCGTCACGTAATTCGTCATTCAATAATTAATTCATATAATAACACAAATCATCGGGTTAGTACCGGTTAGAACATTTAAAAATGCTTTTCATAAATACCTGAAAATGATGTGGAAAACCTTGAAAGCCAATCATTTAAATACGCACACTGAGCAATACCGAAACGCCCACTTCAAAGCGAAATGAATCATCTGTTACAAGCTACATCTGTTACATCTGAGGTGCTAATCGCCGATTGTGATAAAGGTATTGTATCGTTGGAAAGGTCTTGTTACGAGACATAAAGAAGTCATTGGAACTACCGTCAAAAATAAAAACCGCAGGAGCTAGAAGGCAAATTGCACGAGCATTCCACGAAAGGATAAATAAATATATAAGCATTTTTTTTAATGTAACTGTGAGCTATTGACATGTGTTTGCAACATTTTTAATACAGACAAAGTGGTGCTGTATAATGTAGTGAGAGAAATATACTGCTTGACATGGAATGTTAGTAAAGCAGACTTATTAACACAAAAATGTCCGGTATGCCACAAATATTGCGATTAGAAGAGTCGTTGTAGAATATATGACATTAAGTCCATTTATGGCACTTGGCTGGGCTCATGATTATTGATGGAAGTGGGTGTCAGTGTAAAAGTGCATAAAATATAGAGAATCTTCCCATCAGGTGCATTTGATAAACTGACGGCTTTTACATTTGTTACAAATTTTGAATATTAGTGTGAAACGTTCTTCTCTCACAGATCTGAAATTTGGTATTTAAATTTGTAATAAAACCTTTTGGAAAGCATTTCAGCGCATATCTTCAAACGTATTTTTTGAGAATTGGTTGTGAAACAAATAAGCTTCCCTTGCACTGAAACGTTCTGTACCACATATAAGACCGTGGGATTTGGAATACTCGGTCATACGTTTGACTGCAAGTTTGTAGTCACGAATCGTTTCAACATCAAGGATTTGGAGGTACTTTATTGTATCTCCAGGTAAAATTATGATTTCGACGTTTTCCCTCAATTTTCTGTGAAGTTCAGACTCTACATGGCCTGCCCAATCATCCAAGATGAGGAGCCTCTGCTCTTCACGTATATATATTTTTAAGGTTTCGAAATACAATGCATTTAACTGTTTTGATTTTTCTTTCTAATTGGAGGTGGTTATTAGGATATTTGGATAACGCAGCTGTTGTAGACGTTAATCGACACTTGGCAAAAATTGACCATGCAGATCCTGTGTTGTTCATTTCGGACGTGTAGTTTCATTGGAATTTTTGTTTCTCATGACAAGCACTTTCCAACAATACCATTGTTATCCAAATCGCCGACTATCACAAAGCATTTTTTCCCTCATATATTACGAATGTTAGCCTTACTACACTCGCAATCAAGCAGAACGTTCAACAGTGTGTTCAACTTTTCTATACTTCTCCAATTAAATTTATTTGAAAGATTAGACATGGAGGCTCTGTTTTGCTACTAATAGTACATATGTTATCTTCAGTGTGTACATAACACAGATTATTTCTTATTGCAATCAGGGTGTATTTTAAAGCAATTAATGTTGTTTTTTAATGTCTTGAAACCACGAGACGAAAGATTTATACGGCTACATAACCAGAAAAATGCAGAAGTTCTATAAATTAAATCATTCTTTATTAGATATATCTACATATGAATCATCATGATATACAGATCATGTAGGTTTTGCTCATTACATATTTTATTAGTTTTAATCTGCAAGTTGAAAAACTTCATAATGTATTAAAGGTACATATATAAGACAGACTTGAACACAATTAATGCAATAATCCAAGAGGTGTGAAAAATTATCCAGGGCCAGGACTCGAACTTCGGTCCACATCATACCGTGCTGTTGCTTAACCGATGAGCTAACTTGGCAGTTATCCTAGCCCGTAAATTTCTTACTAGTAAACCATACTGGGGAACGTCATCGGCCGGCAATCGCATAGCACGTGATGGCGGAATATACGATGAATAAATTAATTTCCATCAATTCACAATATATATTAATGACACATAAATTACGTCTGAATTCATATTTTTATTAAAGATAGATATATTAAGACATACTTGAACACATTTAATGCAATAACCGAACAGAAGTGAACAATTAGCCTGGGCCAGGGCTCGAACCTGAATCTACAGTGTACCGTGCTGTTGTTCCTGGCCGATATCCTAGCCCTGCAATTTCTCACTAATAAACCCTTATGGTTATCTAACATGATTTATTAGTGATACAATTTTGGGTTATTTTATTAATTGTATTCAAGTCAGTCTTAATATTTGCACCTTTAATAAAAAAAATGAATTCAGACGTTAATTTATTTGTGCTAGCATAACGTATTTTGTTTAACTGCATTTAATACTTCTTTTGTATATAAAAAATTGCATGCATATCAGCATTTTTATTGGGAGTAGGAATAATAATTAATAGTTGTAAATAAAGAATTTTCTAATAGATTTTCAGATAGCAAAATTTTAGACGGCATTTTATATTTATTTTATTGAGGATTATGTTCCACTTGCTTCGACGAGAATATACAGGATAATATTTAATTAGCCCAAAGACTATTGGACTTTTCTGAAAAATATTCTAATGTTTATTTGTATCATACTTTATCTTTTTATTGGAATATTTGGTATATTAGGATAGAGTTAACTTTAATTTTATTTATTTTTCTTTTAATTATTATTTCAAGCTCATTTGTAGCCTTTGGTCTCAATACCAAACATTTGAAAGTAGATTTTTTGGAAATATTTTCTAAATCATTATATGTTTTGAGTTTTTTGCAGCCAGAATAAAATTTACAAAGCGCTTATTTAGAAAATTTGAAAACTTTTTGCCTTATAGAACAAATTAAACACAAAGAGCATGCATAATAAATGTATAATATATTACTGAACATTTCATTTTAATAGTAAAATGTTTGAATTGCATTTACTTTTGCCGAAAATATTCACAATACGTAGGAATAAATGCCTTTTATTAAAGAACACACACACAAAAAAAAAATGCAAATAGTATATATGTGGCCTTATATAACAAGTTTCGCACTCTACAAAAATCATTTAAACTAGAATTTATGCTTAAAATTATGAATGAAGATTTTTCTGTTTTGAATTTTTTGCAGCTGCAATTTTAGTTTAAAAATATGAAAAACGTATTTTATTATATAACTGATTATACAAAGAAATTTAAAATAACGAAGGTTATATTGTATTACTATAAGTTTCATTTTTCTAGTAATATGTTTGAATTATATGTACTTTTTCACAGAGAAAATATTAGCAATACATCAGAATAAGTGTATTTTATTAATGAGCACAAATCAACATCTATAGAGTATTAGCGTCTAATGAAAAAATTTCAAAAAGCTGAAAGATTTAACAATCTCTTAGTGGTCCATATATACATATAAAGGGTGTCTCAACTTTATCTTTACAACTTTTATTCTTCATAAAACATAAACGAAATAAGATACCGATGTTCTGTTTTATGTGCGTATAACTGCAACTAATAAAGTTTTATCTTTAATAATAAAAGAATGTCTTTTGTTCCTGGTACGACCGAGTACGACCCATAACCGTTGATGGATGCTGCACAGGTGTGGCGTGGTACATAGAGACGAAGTGAGTTACGCGACTTCGAACAGGTAATTCCGAAGAAAATATGGAGCCCACCCACCATCCAATCACTTGATACGCGCGTGGCACAAGGCGTTTTAGGGAGACCCAATGCGTGCTAAAAAAAAAAAAAAAAAAAAGCGTTGGCCGTCCTAGTACGAGTCAAAATGATACGGAAGTTATAGGAATGATAAAGCATAGAGGATAAAACGTTGCGTCGTGCTGTTCATTGTACAATAAAAAGATAAATGAAAGTTAAATTGTACTGCTCAATCTACAATAAGTTAAATAATTAAAATTCATATAAAAAACCACAAATAAATGTACAAAAATTACTTTCCGGTGCATACATATAATTTTTTTAAATGCATTAATAATATCTTAAAATACACTAGAAAAACCCCGGAACGATTTCAACCATTACAAGGCCGTCATCAGTGTGATTTAAATGTTGCGATTATTTTCATTGTGCTTATGTGAGAATTGTCTAGAAGAAATCTCTATATTTTAAACGTTGTACGTCAGATGAGATGTGATTTTTCTAATATATTTTAACTTATATTATATTACATGTATTCACCAGAAAGTCATTATTTTAACATTTTTTTAAAATTATTATTATTTTTTTTAATGAACAATAAACAGATTTTTGCTATTTAATTGCGTTTAACTTTTACGGAATATCAAATTCATAAAGATAAATTTCTCACCGACCGTATAACCAGAACGGATATGATAGTGTTTTCTGACTAGAGTGAAATCTTTTCTGAATGATAATTTAAGCATTTTTCTTATTTCCATTTTTATTTCAGGCTCACTTACAAGTTTCGCACTCAACAGGAATCGTTTAAACTAGAATTTATGCATACAATTATTAATGAAGTGTTTTATGTTTTGAATTTTTTGCAGCTGCAATTTAGTTTAAAAAAATATGCAAAACGTATTGTCTTATAAAACTAATTATTCAATAAATAAATAAATTGAAAAATCAAAAAAACCGCCTGCGTAAAAGTGAACTAATTAATTATTTTCCATAAATGTGAAACTATTTTTTTACGCTACTTACCTTTTTTATTATTATTTACTTATATTGATGACTTTAAAGTTGTGTTTAATTGTTAGTTCCTAACTCTCAACAGTCTTTTGATGAGGCTTACAGATGTCTATGAAGGTTATAGTTGCAGTAAAGCTGGTGCTCCTACCCACACAACTTTCCGGTTGCGTAATATTTAAACGGAGTTTCTGACTGTAATATATTCAGTCCGCCTGCTTAAAAGTGAACTAATTAATTATTTACCATAAATGTGAAACTATTTTTTACGTTACTAACATTTTTTTTTATTATTTACTTATATTGATGACTTTTAAATTGTGTTTAATTGTTAGTTCCTAACTCTCAACACTCTTTTGATGAGGCCTATAGATGTCTTTGAAGGTTACAGTTGCAGCAAAGCTAGAGACCCTACCTATGGTTGTTTAAACGGAGTTTCTGGCTGTAATATAGTCAATGAAAAATCGTCTTCACTTTGAAAGACCTATCCAATTACATGCCACTTAATAGGGTGCGTAAAAAATTTGTTTCGTCTCTACCGCCCTTTTCTATTTTACGGCCGCTATTTTGAATTTATAAAAGCAGACCTAGCTTA
This sequence comes from Maratus speciosus, assembly GCA_963932465.1. NCBI lineage: Eukaryota > Metazoa > Arthropoda > Arachnida > Araneae > Salticidae > Maratus > Maratus speciosus. Next base: position 533,664,815 of record OZ010786.1, on the reverse strand, counting down.
TACTCATCGGACGGTTAAGACGAATCGAAAGAGACCTCATTAATTAAAACCCATCCAGCCGTTAGGATGTTTTGAGAGTAAAAGGAAATCCACATACCCAGATACGCGTGAAACACATAAACCTTCTTGGCAGTCGGTTAAAAAGAGTATAAATAACGAATGTTACATTTAATACTGAAAGTCTCATTTTTTAGTACCATGTTTTAATTATAATTACTTTTACAGAAAAGAAAATATTAACAATAAGTTAGAATAATTGCATTTTATTAATCAGCACAAATCAAATCTATAGTATATCAGCGTCTAATGTAAAATTTCAGAAAATCTGGAAGTTTTAACAATCGTCTTATTGGTCCATACATAAAACCAGAACGTGTTCTATAGGGTGTTCTGAGTTCAGTGAAATCCTGTCTGAATGGTAAATTGTCATGTAAACCACAGTGGCCGCAGTATCCAAGTCTTCTACGCCAATCACCAAAAATGGAACCTCCCGCAGTAGATTCGGAAATACCAATGCTGAAATTTAAATCAAAATTGAAATTTATCACAGATTATAAATATATACGGTAAGATTAAAAAACAGCAAAAAATACAAATAAAACAAGATTGATGCAAATCAAAATATTTCATTTACACATAAAAAAGAAAACACAGCTTGCTTAATAAAACACTTACTACATTGTAAAACAAATCTATAAAGTTACTAAAAATTTATTAGGAAATTGAGATGCATAGAAATGTTTATGTAAATGCAACAAAAAAAATCAAGTAAAAGATGCATGATTACACTATAAAACAAAAACCTATACAGTTACTTGTTTCTAGGAAACTGGGATTTTTTGAGCGTGTTATGTAAATGCAAAAAATATTCGTGTAATTATCCCCGAGTTAGATAAAATTTTAGTAATCATACAGATTTCTGTATCTTTAGATCTTTAGAATTATTTTTTTTCAGTGCATACAATTTGGAACAATAAATTTAAATATTGCACATTAAATAACATAATGATATTTATGAAGCGATTCGATTGAAATTACATTTTACATAATGTATCATAAATATATTTTAATCAATAGAAAAGTCTAATTGAACTTATAATTTAAAAATTGTTGCACCCCCCCCCCCTTAAATTCAACCCCCCTCTCATTCTTTATAATTCTTGAGTGTTATCAAATGTCTGGCAATTTAAAATCGATCAATAAAATTGGATGCAAAATAATGGCAATTAGAAAAAATTGGATTTAAATAATTTGCCATTAAAATTATTTGTTTTTCTTTAATTTATAAAAATATCTATAGATGGTAGCATGAAACAAAAACCTTAATCAGTTTTCAAATTTTTATTCTTGGGAGTTTTCCTTATTATTATTATTTTTTTTTTTTTTTTTTTTTGGGGGGGGGGGAGGCTGGCGACACACAATACTTCGCAAAAGAAATTCCGCTCAAATAATTAGAAATTTAAGTGAAATTTTTTCAATGCAATTCCTTTTTTAGAATGTTTCTTCTTTTTCTATTTTGGGTAGGGATTCTGGGGGAGGAAAACATAATACTTCGCAAATTTACTTTAAAAAACAAATTCCGAAAAAAACTACAAATTTAAGTTTTGAAAATTTTCAACTGAAACCGGCGGGGTTTGCGCTCATAACCTTCTAAATATTAACCATATAACCTTACCAACTGGGCTATAACTTCTACGGAGGAAAAGCTGAAATTAAGATTCTGTAATGTCAAAGAAATTTTAGAATTCATAAAAACTGTAAAAACTTTAATAATATAACTTTTACAAAATTTTATAATTTTATGATTTTCGGTATGACAGGGGGTGTTCAGCTCTATGTAAAAAAAAAAAAAAAAAAAAAAAAAAAAAAATCAAGTCTGTAACTTAACTTTTTCAGTTCCGAAGCTAAAATAATAATAAAAATGCTTATTCATTGATTTTTTTCCAAACAAAATGACATCATAAATGACAGAAAACATATATTTTCTGAATTTGATCCTTTAGGAGCTTAGTAATTTAGGTTCAAAAATATGGATCTAAAACTACAAACCCCCTTAAAACATCAATTTAATAACCATTAACCTAAATTAATGATATAACAAATTTAAGAGCTTTATACAAGTAAATAATCTACAAATGATCTCAATTTTTCATTGAAAAATATTTATGTTAAATACTCACTTTTTTGGTCATGCTGTTTTTTGGTCATTTTTAGGCATTTTGCAGACTCGGAAGAAAATAACATTTATTTTATGTGGGAATCAGCTTATAAAATATATATAATATTGCAAATAATACATATTTTCGTAATAAACTTTTTTTTATTCAAATTAAGCAGCTGCAAAGTGTCATCATTAAAAATAATGTTGTTATTGTTTGGTGATGGCCATGGTCTATTGTTACCGCTACGATATACATCGAGTGGGATTACCTATAACGGTTGTCTTTCCCTTTATTAGACGTTATTTAGAAGATATCTGAGCAAAAAGTTACACTGATTAGAACGGGGTTCGCACGCAGTAACTATAGTCTACAAGCATTGGGCTATCAAGAAACAACATACTTCAATAGTACTTGTATCTTCTTTAACTTAAATAGTACGAGTGTATGATGGACAGATGGACAGACGGATAGACACGGAAGCGATACTAAGGTTTCGTGAGATGAACGAAACCCGGAGAACGCTAATATTGAAAAATGATAAAATCTCTAAAAAAATGCCTATTTGATTTTAGAGATTACTTAGAGTGCTTTTAAAGAAAAACAAATAGGTACATTGGTTAATTAAAAACAGATACAAAAGAGTGCGGTGTCAAGAGCAATAGTTTGTACACTGTACAAAGATATTTGTAAAGTTACTAAAGTTTTTCTAGGAATCTGGGATGCCTAGAACTTTTTATGTAACGACAACAACAAAAATTCCTGTAACAGACGCTGTTACAGGAATTTTTCTTGTTGCTGTTACATAAAAAGTTCTAGGCATCCCAGTTTCCTAGAAAAACTTTAGTAACTTTACAGATTTTTTTTTTTACATTGTATATAATTAATTATAAAAACACGTGGAATGTTCGACTTTAGTTACTTTGCAAGTAAAATAGTTTGAAAACGTCCAGTTTGTGTAAAAAATTTTAAGGGATGTTCACATGGGAAGTTCATTTTTAATTAATTTTTCTTTGTAATGCCAAACGTCGCACTGAAATAAAACATGTTTCTCCTGATGGTGAAAATGCCAGCTATATTTTTGATTTAAAGTATCTTGGATTTCTTAACTATTATTTTTAATAGGACTTTTTAGAAAAAACGGTATTCGGTGTTAATGACAGAATTTTAAAATTATCGATTGTTGGTTAATTGTTTCTGTCACTATCAAATAATCAATTAATTGGAAAAAAAAAAAAACTTACGGCAAACACATATATCCAACACGCCAAAACTTTCAACGCATAACAATGTGTTTGGGGCATCAGTCATTGTAGTCATTCATATGAGCACATTCAGATTATCAAACATGCAATTACATGAATTGCAAAAAACGAAAAAGATAATTCAATTCCATTCTCCAGCTAATATAAAACACTTTCTTAAAAAAAAAAAAAAAAAAAAAAAAAAAAAAAAAAAAAAAAACTTTTATAAATTTGTAACTTTTTCCGTTAATACCAAAGAATAGTGCGTATGTTAAGTTAGAATAAAAATGTTTAGTTCTACTTCATAAAATTCATTCTGTACCAAATTATTTTATAGCTTATCATTTTTGGTTTTAGATAACTTATGATTTTTACTATATTTTACATAATCTTTGCTGATTAACCCTATTTTAAATTATTTTCAGCTACAAATATTTATTATATAAAAAGAAGTTTTGTAAATGTCAAAAGCAAGTTTATATGTACACTGTAAAAAAAAAAAAAAAAAAAAAAAAAAAAAAAAAAAAAAAAAATCTGTAGTTCTACAGATTTAAACTTACATGCTTACTAAACTTTCATCTGTAAATGTACAATAAAAGCTGAAAAACTACAAAACTACTTTTAGTAAAGCTACAGAAATCTGTAACTTTACAAATGAATCTCCTAAAATTACAGTAATCTTGCTAAAAATTTATCTGTAACCCTGGTTGCAGTTACATGAAAAGTTCTAGGCATCCCAGTTTCCTAAAAAATTATTAGTAACCTCACAAATTTTTTTTATTTTCGGCGCAAAAGTGTGTCTGTTATATCAATTTCTGTTGTTGCCGTTACATAAAAAGTTCTAGGAATCCCAGTTTCCTAGAAAAACTTTAGTAACTTTACAGATTTTTTTTTTCCAGTGTAACTCTGTATTTTTTTTAAGATAAAGAAAATTACTTTTCTTTGTCAAAACAGATTGACGTAAAATATGATGAACCTAATATCCATAGAGTCTATGTATCTATGTGTAAATTACTTGTATCTCCCCATTAAAAGTACACATTATGAGAAAAATATGTAATAGTTTTCATTCGGTCCATAATCAATAACCAATAAGTAAAGAGCATATGGAAGGACAGGTAGAGTGGCCAGTGAGGGAAAAGTGTCTACACTGTAAAAAATAAATAAAAAAATATGTATATATTTATATATATATATATATATATATATATATATATATATAATTCTACAAATAAAGAGGTACCGAAATCTGTATGCCTACTAAAATTTTATCTCTACACTGTACAAAAAAAAAATGTTATCTACAACACTAGCTTTTGTAAAGCTACAGAAATACGTAGCTTTACAAATGAATTTACTAAAATTACGGTAATCTTACTAAAATGTTATCCACAACCCAGGTTGCAGTTACATAAAAAGTTCTAAGCATCCCAGTTTCCTAGAAAAATTTTAGTAACTTTACGGATTTTTTTACAGTGTCTTTGAGTTTTTTCGGGTACACTTCACCAGCCACGTACGAACGGTTCGAAACAATTGTCACAGATGCTGGTAGTATTATCTGTGACTTTGAAGTAGAAGGCTACATTTCTCTAGTTCTGAACACATTTTACAACTTTTTCGCATGTTTGATTTTAGGCAGGTGGTAAAAAATCTTGATTGTAGCTAATTAATCTGCAGTTTTACAAGTATTTGCTCTTATTCTGTTTTATCAGTATAAAGAAACATTTTTAATGATGTGTTATTGAAAACGCTAAGTCACGAAGATTAAACAATAGGCCACAGTATTGATAATGGCATGGTTCTGTGCAAACTCGCCAAAAAGAGATAGGGTAAAATGGCCAGTGGCTACTTTACATGGTAACAATTTATTATTCATTATTCTTAACAAACCACTTTTCAAAATTGTTTTTATTGAAAGGAAGAAGACAACTTGGGGGAGGTAACTTCTGCAGTGAAAGGCTTACTGTGGATATTTAGGTACTGAAGGTCTGCTGAGGGCACTCATCTTGTATTCCCCCATTTGTAAAATTGGTACATATTATTATTTACTTTATAAAGTAACGATGGGATACTTAAAATATGTAAAAACATAATACGTCTTCTTAATGTATGTGATTTATCTTGTGTTTATTAAATATACGTCCTGAATCAATGTGATTTGTTCATTTACCTATGCTGGGAACTTTACCCACAATAGGAGGGCCATTTTGAGGTTTTCCTTTCAAGTAACGTGTACATTTTAATATATATTAAAATAAGTGAAATAGCAATTGAGACTGAAGCTAATATATTTACTATTGGTACTTGTATCTAGAACTTTACTGATTAAACCGGTATCATAAAAATTAATCAAACATTAGAGTGGCCACTTTGCCCGTCTTTCCCCTACCTAAGAAACATATTTAAAAAAAAAACGGTGCGAAGTCTGTAGCACTTTGTTATACTGGCTTTTTTGCTATGCGATTCATTTTACATATATTTAATAAACAATTATTTTCAACTTGTTCTTTGAAAGTGTTGAAATATTCAACAATCCAGGATCGAAACAAATATGAAAATAATCTGTTAATTTTCAACATATACCACAGCGGTACTAAAATGTTTGTCTTAGAAGAGAAAACAAATAAATCATTTATATATATATATTTAATACGATTGTTTAATTTTACTCACACTTCTCTTCCCTTGCTAGTGCCTCGAACTTTTCTCTGTGTTCTTCGTTTTGAGACCTTTTCTCCTTCTTCCAAATCTTCGTCGGAAGTTAAATGAGATTCTTCAGTTTGACTAATATGGATTCCTTCTCTCTCTTTAGGGAACGTTTGCCTTGTTTCTTGATATTTTGAATTCGTCCTATTATGTCCTGCAGCTGCCGCAATTCGTTCTGCTAAATTTCTAATATAAGTCCTCTCAGACACATGCTGTATTTCATCTTCAGTGTTAGATTCTTGTGATGGATACTGATAATACCTTGAGGAGCTGAGTGGTATGCTTACCCGTTCTCGAGATGTTAACTGCCTGCGTAACTGACTATCTGAAGGTTCTGTCAGGTCTTCCGAACTTGTACATGAGAATAATTCAGTCTCAGCTACGCCAGGTATTCTTGAGGAGGACCTAGGATATTGTATTAACTGAATATCTGAAGGTTCTGTCAGGTCTTCCGAACTTGCACGTGACAATAATTCAGTCTCAGCTACGCCAGGTATTCTTGAGGAGGTGCTAGGATATTGAATTAACTGAATATATGGATGTTCTGTTGGGGGGACGTCTGTTCCATGATATAACCTGGTATCAGAGGGGCGTAATACCCTTATACCTGAAATGTATTCATCTGAAATTGGAACTTCAGTACCCACTTCACTACGTTCTCTTTCAGGTAAATTTGTTTCACGTGGACGAAACACTATCTGATGGTCTGAAGCTTCTGTACTTTCTGCCGAATATCTACTTCCTATTGGAGGGACATACATGCTGCCAAGTGTCCGTGCATCAGGAACATGCAGTTCAGTGCTTTCCGCAGATGAAATGTCTTCTACATTCGTAACAGTTTCAACTTCCTCATGTTCAACGAAGTATTGAAATGAGAATTGGAGTCCGTTTCCTCCAGATGTGAAAACTATCATAATTGGCGGATAATTAAGAAATATGACAGCTAAGGCTGTGAACCAGGGATAAAAACTGCATGTAAAGAAGTATGTAGTCAGAAGAAATAGAGGCCAACAAACTTTTGCTGCTGTAGAAATCGAAAGTACCTGTAATGAAAAGTTTCTTATTATAATACTGATTTTAGTTTGTTATTGGTATTGCATAAAATATTCGATAATTTACACAAATGTATTTACCATTAAAACATTACCGTTTCTAAAAGGGTACAGTAAGGGTAAACGTTTTTATAAAATCTTATAAAATTTACAATATTTTTAACTGATCAAAAAGCGATTAGATATGTATGTATAAATAAATATAGGTAAGTTACAAAACGTTCTAAAAATTTTCCAGAAATAAATTTGTTTTCTGATCTATTTATAAAACTTATTATCATGTGATGCATTTAAATAAAAGAAAATAATCTAGGTATATTATCTCTATTAACAAAACTATTAACTCTATTAACAAAAGTCCTCTCACTTATCTAGTGGTTACATTATTAGGTTTTAGTCAAGATGAATCTCATTCGAATTCTAGTTAATCTTTTTATGCGCTATAATTATCAATAGCCTTAGTATGACCCAAACAATAAAAATATATATTTCTAATAAAATTACGATTATAGAGCAATTGATTTATTTACAGATGTTTGTTAAAGAATATTATTTTTTCTAATCTAGTTGCTAGGAGGAAGAGCTGTGAAATGTAAAAAAACAGTCAGAATTTAATATAAAAGATACATTCTCATGGATGTTATAAAGATTTTAACTGATGTAATATAAAGTAAAGATATTTATGATTAAAGAATGAAAAATAAATATTTTCAATTCCGATCTACAGGTTGTGTATAATCTGTAGACTTTTACTTTTATGTTATTTTTTACAATAGAGGGACCTATTTGTCATCTTTTATTTATGGTACCTTCGTCAAAAGTTGTATATATATATATATATATATATATATATATATATATATATATATATATATATATATATATATATATATATATATATATACATACAGTAGGACCTCGATTATCCGAAGTAATTGGAACCGACCATCTTTCGGAAAATGGAAATTTTCGGATAATCGAGAATGTTTCAATTTTGAGATTAAGGATACATATATGCAATATTCCTTATTACGGCAACAAGCTCTTAATAATAATAAAGCAATAGCAAAATAGAAACAAGAATAAATTACCTGAATTTTTATTTTGATATTAAGTACCTTTTATATATATCGCAGGGGTTTGAAAAAAGGTTTTGCTTGTCTCAGTTTCAAAAGTTTTTGCTTTGAAGCCCTATCACGGAGTTTTTTTTTTTACTATTACAGTCAAACCTCGTTAACATGAACACGCTTAACGTTAATTACCTTTAACATGAATTGTTTTCACAGTCCCCTATAAAAACGAATACAAAGATTTGATACTGATAACATGAATTACTGTTAACATGAACAAAATTTTGATTCCCCTTGAGGTTCATGTTAACGAGGTTCGACTGTACAAGTTCACCAGCATCACAGTCTTTCTACTGCTCCAGCCATGCCAAACCTTTCGCAAAACATTCAAAAGCTTCAGACTTGCTAATTTGTTCCCCTTCTTTGTTCCACTCCGCATGTTACGGGAACTTAAGTTAAATTCAAAGGAACTCTAAGAAAGGGGATCGAAAATATTTATACGAACTACTGGTCGTTTGGAAATGAACACTTGTACACAAGGAATATGATAGTTTAAAAAAAAAAAAATCTTTAAAAATGGATTTCGTTTATCGAGAGTATCGTTTAAGAGATTTTCGCATAAAAGAGGTTCTGCTATATATATATATATATATATATATATATATATATATATATATATATATATATATATATATATATATATATATATATATATATATATATATATCATGGAAAGTAAGTCAAATTTTAGAATCAATAGATCTTAAATGTCATCCTCGGATCCTATTTGGATAGATCATTTTAATTTCACCACCATATCCTAGGAAAAGAAGTTGTGAAATGCAAACAGAAAGTCATAATTTAATATAAAAGATACATTCTAAGGGAGGAAAAAAGATTTAAACTAATGTAATATTTATAAGTAAAGATATTTGTGATTAAACAAAAAATACTCTAATGACAGGCATGTTTTTGCTTTGTACTAGTCTTTAGTTTTGAGTATAATTCATTATGATTAACCCCACTTCGAGGTAATTTAATTAAGGGGTTCAGGAGTCTTACTTTATACCTGGCGGTGCAATTTAGCAACATGTCACATTTATTTTTTTTTCTCAGTCTCTATAAAACGTAAATGCATAAAATTTTTAATATAGTCAACCTAATATCTCTTCTATTTTAAATAATGTTTTTGATATCCTATGTTGAAATTTTATTTTATTTTTGTTATATTTAATTTTGATTAAAAAAAATTAAATTGTTTCTTAAATTTTATATTTCCGAGCAACATTTTTCACAAACTACTAAAGCAATTTCCATGAAACTTGGTAAATATCTTCATTTTAAGGTAAGAAATAACTTATACTTCAAATTTAGTAATATAATTACATTGATTACTTAAAATTGGCAATTTTACGATAAAAGAATGAATTTCTTCAAACTTTTATAATTTTAATTTTAATTACAAATAAAAGAAATAAATAAACTGCGTACAAATGAAGTATACGTTCAAGTTACATTAGTTTTACATCATTACCAATATTTTCTGGGGATCTTGAACCAATAGTTTTGTTTAAGTCTTGCGCACAGTGCTTGCAAGTCAAAAAACAATTCTATTTTTTTTTTTCAAAATTAAACATAAACAACTGAAATAAAATTCCAATATAGAATATTAAAAAAATTATTTTAGATTGAAGAAATATTAGGTTGTCTATATTAAATGTTTTAAACATTTATGTTTTATAGAGACTGAGAAAAAACAATTAAATCTGGCATGTAGCTAAATTGACTCCTGAGAACCCTTAAATGACTTTAGATTAAAATCAAATTGAATTGATCAAAATTTATTACTCAATGTTCTCTCAATTAATAGTAACTTTGTAATCATCAGAGAAAAAACAATAACGCATGACATGAAATACACTTATATTTTTTTCTTTTGCGTGAATGAAACGAATGTTTTGGCTTTTATACATACATTAGCTAGGAATATGACTTATTGTGACTATTTCCATTTCGAGGTGATTTAATTAAATCAATTTAGAGTTAAAAAAATAATTAAAATTTATTACTCAATGTTACCTCAATCACTAATACCATAATTAGCGTATTAATTCCTTATTTCTTTTTATTGAGTTAAATACAAGCATAATCAGCCGGTTTTGTGAAAGTACCAAAATAATACATTACATTGCGCCTGGCTCTCCATGTGAAAACATTTTTTACAATTTTTAAATGTACAATTATAGGATAAGAGCTGGTAAATGCGATAGTTGCGAGAATGCTATTCGGTAAGACCAACGGTTTACTTTCTTAGAAACTTTTAATTTAACTTGATTAAAACTTTCATTTATCAATATTAAAACGCTCATATGGACAAAGTGTTAAAAAGAAAAAAAAATAATGTAGAGCATGTCTTCTTCTATAGTCATAATACTGTTATTTTTACATTTAGTATTTTAAGGACAAATATTTTTTAATGTAGGTTTTATGAACATTTGGCAGAAGAAAATCACCATTTGTTGTAATCAACGAATAGTTTCCATCAAAAGCAAACCGGTTTGAATCAAAACTGCACACATTTTAATCATACAAACTTAATGCTGGAATCGGGCGTAAATTAACACAGCTGCACCATCTTGTGGACGGGGTTAATAATCCACATACGCTAGCTTTTAGTGTGACGTCAAATGTGACAGAATATCTACAATCTGCGCATATTTTCTGAATCTTTAGTCACTCATGGAATATGAATATTGTTTACCAGATTTATTACAAAATAATGGCGTAGTGAGAAGGGAGTGGAGTTCAGATGTACTTGACACAACGAAGTTTTCTTCGCATTATCTTATCAGAAACCTTTCGGATATTAATCAAGTTGTAAAAAACATTACAATTTTAGTGGTGTGAAATAAGAAAATAGTTAGGCATCTTCCTGTAGTTCAATTCCATTCGCTACGTGATGCCTGACGCTGATTGATGTGACCTACCCTTTAATATTGCGGTTACATCTCCCATTTAAGATAGTATGCTTACATTGTATATTGCTTTGGTTTGAACATTTATTTAATTTCTTAAATTAATTAATTAAGTTTTTTTATGAATTTGGTTTAATTTTCGTATAGTATTTTAAGCAAAGTGCTGTTAACAAAATCGAATACCTTATATATTAATAAAAGTGAAAATTATATATATATAATCTTGCAAATAATACATATTTTCGTAATAAACTATTTTTTTTTTTCAAATTAAAAAGCTGCAAAGTGCAATCGTTAAATATAATGTAGTTATTGTTTGGTGATGCTTACGGCCTATTGTAACCACTGCGTTATACGCCGGGTAGGATTACCATAGGTCTTAGCCCTTGTTTATAAGATATATGAGCAAAAATTCAGACTGTATAGTCCGGGGTTCGCACCCAGAACCTATTGTCTACAAGCATTGGGAGGACAACCTCGCAGGCACTCGTAGAAAAATAAGGTAGTTACAACAACGTAAAAACTATAAGTGCATGCTACAAACAACATTTTTTTATATACAAGTAATACTCAAACTTGGATTAAAATTTATATGCAAAAATTTGATTAACCTATTCACAACAAGCACTTCTTTTAATTCTTCGACAACAGATTTTTGCATATTGAAATTTCGACTTATGTAATGACTCAAAATTTGTGATTATACAAGATAAAACTTTCCACATCAGGCGTCTCTGAATGTTCTTTTTTCTTGGGACCCATTTTGTTAATGATGAAAGTTATTATTGTGAAATTTATTTTATTTTTTGGAAAACATAACATTGTGTAACTAAATATTTAATCCAGTTAACCTAAATTCGAACCAATTATTTTTTAAGGACGTCTCTAGGGGAAAGTAGGGTAATGACGCTCAGAAGGTAATTCCGCTCACCCAATGTCTTTAAACAGAATGGAATTGAAAAACGTGCGATCGGTACCGGCACTTAGCGAACTTCGTTGTAAGTTCCCAGTAAGGATATAATGACCTTCTGAGGAAAGTATTTTTGTGTCCTCACGATATTACTTTGCAGTTGTTTTATTATAAAATTTTACAACATCTAACTTGAAGGTAAGTGTACAATCTTAATTTCAAATATTAATTTACTCATTATGTCTACAAAATATATACATTTAGATATACTTTCATGGTTTTATTTATTTTTGTAGTTCGTTATTACGCCAATTATAATGCAGTAAAACCCAACATGGCGATAACGGGTAATGGCGCTCGCGTGGAATTACAGAAGAAGTCACAGAAGCCAGTGGGTAACTTTTTTTTTAAATTCAAATTTATTGATAACACCACATTTGGAAATGGAAAAATTCAACTGTTTTCGCCTTAATTAATATTTAATAAAACAAGGAGAATTTTACGATTTCAAAAAAGTGGTAAAAAAAAAAAAAAAAACTAAAATAAAAAATGTAGCCCACTATATATGTAACACAATATGTGTGCACAATGTATGTAAAGTGTTCGCAAAAATTCTTCAGTGGTGTGAACAGCCGACACAAATACATATATGAATGTTGTCTTACTTAAATGTTGTATTCAAACTCTGAGCGCAGTTACCCTACCATGTCGGGCATTACCGCTCAATCGATGGTTATTAATAAAACGATAAAAAAATTCCTTAAACTGTTATACAAATTAGTTGATTGAAAATTGTTCCTTATGCTTTGGAGTTATTCTTCGTTAGTAAAATATTGATTTTTTTTTTTGTCTAAATTTGACAAGCTATTCATATTTTCACTTAAGTGAGCGCAATTCCCCTACTTTCCCCTAATTCTTTTTGCAAAATTTTCCTTATTGCTGAACTTATTTTGTTTGCAAATTACACAGTTTAAAGCCTAAGAAAATATAAATAATTAATGAAGGGTATGTTTTTATATAATGTAAATTTGTAAAACGGTCTGTTTGTTAAGTGAAAGCTAGGAAAGGGCCTGTTTTATAAAATGGATTTTTGTAAAGGGATTCTAAATAGATCCCAGATTGTTCCCGGACCGACTCAGGCGTAGTAAAATACTGGTTTTCAACTTCAAAAGTCCCATGTGCTTAATTATGGAAATTAAGTACCCACTCGTTGTGAATAAGATAATAATGTTCTAATTAAGAGATACTAACATAAGCTAAAAACCTGTCCTTTCCACGAAAACGATTTTCAGAAAAGTTTCTCCAGCATGTTAAAGTATACTGCACAAACCAATAAATGAATGCTGCGTAAACAATAAAGTACGAGCCACTGTTTATCAGAATTTTACTGTTTCTTGAGAGTTGTAATCTGCAGAAATCCCATTTATACGGAAGGGCTGTCTTGAAATTATAATAAAGGAATACGAATATGTCAAATATAATCTCAGCAAGCATAATTTAGAACTATCAAATTTTACAATTTTGGTGAAATTTCACACTGAAAGTAGTACTCAATTTATTGGAAAAGCAATTTAAATTAAATTGTGTTGTTAAGAATGTAAATAAATATGATTGTTATGTTACATTGTTGTATTTCAAACGTATTTATTTTCATTTGAACAAATGATGATTGCTTCACTTTTTAAAACCCTATTGTTGTAAGAAACAAACGCATTTTTTTATTTAAACAATAATACAGTTGAAACAATATATATTTTCATTCGTTTTTTATATCTATCTAAGTTGTAAAACCCAACCAGGTGCGTTGATAAAGTAGTCGTCATAATCATTCTTGCACCAACGTAATAAAATCTGTAATGGAGTTTCAACAAAAAATTAAATATGCACAAAATCTCGATCACAAAACATATACCGATTGACTGTTTTTAAATTATCTTTACTTATATGTATAAAATCTTACGTTGGCACGCACACGCATTCTTACATACGCACATTGCACGCTCATATGAGCGAAATTTTAATATAAGAAATATGTATTCAAAATGTGAAAAAATTCTTAACCAGTCCGTTCTGGGACATTCACGAGTAATATATATAAAGAAACATTTGCGTGATTTACTTCACAAAAATGACAAGATCACTTTATTGCTTTATATTATATTTTTTAAAAAGAGCTATTTCATGAAACTTTCATCAGGCGCGCTATTACATTTTACACGGTAGGCATGTATATTTTACAGATATTTGCTAAGCTGTTACAAATGTGAGATGTATAATAAAAGTAAGGGGGGAAATGTTAGATGTTCAAGTATACATATCATGGCTAAAATTTAAATTTACATTTCTTCAACATAATTGAGGCTTACATGATAATTGAGGCTTACATGAAATATCAAATCGCTCGTGATATTTAAAACACAGCTGTGAGAGAAAATTCAACTACATTACCTCGTTTAATAAATGCACATTAACGCATTTACGGCTGTAGTAATATATACTAAGTAGATAATTTGTTTCTCTTTGTAAAGAATTTACAATTTATAAGCAGTAGCATCTCTAAACGCTGTCCTGGGTAGCTGTGAGGTTTAAAAAGACTTCTTACTGGCCTATTATGTTTGGAGAGTTTTCTACTGTAGATTAAATATTGTTTTGAAACATTTTATTCATAACTCAAATTTTCCATTGAATAAGGGGGCTCAGGGTTGAATCGATAACGAAAAACATGTAAACAGAGCTCTCGCTTCGAGTCCATATAAAATCAGAAGTATTCAATGTAACTAATTTAAACGTTCTGATATTTTTAAGGTATGTTTGTAGTCTTATATAATTATAAAATGCAGTACTTCAATGTAATAAAACAAAAAATATAGCAAAATTTATATAACGCGACTTTCGGAAAAAAAAACTTATGTGTCATATCACCATCCGTAACATATCTTAACGTTAAATTGTCTTAAGAACCT
This sequence comes from Maratus speciosus, assembly GCA_963932465.1. Lineage (NCBI taxonomy): Eukaryota > Metazoa > Arthropoda > Arachnida > Araneae > Salticidae > Maratus > Maratus speciosus. The sequence goes on along the minus strand of OZ010786.1, from coordinate 533,649,736 downwards.
AATTTTTGCTTTATAATGATCAGGAAACTTTACTCTATGAAATGAATTAAGGATATAACTATCACTCAAGGGAAACCTTATTAAAAAAAGCCTAAAGAATACAACTTTTTTTTCCATTAAAAATACTCAAAATATTAAACTATCTAAAATATATTAATTCATTCTATAGATAATGATGTTATATGCATGCTAAAAAAATTAAGCCATTCCATCAAATAGTTTTCTCTTTTTTTTATCTTACGGAGAGTCGTCAAAAATCAAGTTTAATCGACTTAAAATTGCAATTAAATGGGTGCGGCTTTGTAACGATTGATACATAAATGCTCAAAACTCCGTTAAAAATGCAGATATTTTTGTGAGGTTTTTTGCAATGTGTTCAGAATTAATTAAATAATCAATGTAGATACTAAAAGAAAAATCGATTTTTTTGAAAGTTTTCAAGCCCTGAGCCCGCTTAGTCAAGTATCTTAAATGTGCTTTACATATTTCTACCTCCAATACACCAAATCGAACGTTTTTTACTTGCAATAAAAACGCATCTACATTAAACAACAATTTTCTATAACGCTATTAAATTCAATGGCATTCTTTGATTTAACCAGATTGTGAAAAAGTAGTATTTAATGTTTTATAAAAGTAAAAAAATAGCTCTATGTATAGATCTGCAATATGCAAAAACATTTATAGTAATTTGGACATTAAAAAGTATTACACCATGTAAGCTTAATTTTATGGATTTGGTTCCACATGCATGTTAATGACTGCTTTTTAAAATTAGTCTTTTCTATGGAGACATGTGATAAATTTTCTTATCTGATATCTTTTTAAAAATGTATTATCATTTAGCTAGCTTGCAGCAGCAGTGTTGCCAGTGGGCTACTTTTTTTTAAATTCAGGTTTCTTGATTCGCACCACTTTTTGAAACTGTAAAATCTCCTTTGTTTTAGCTTTAATTAATATTTCGTTAAATAAGCCGCATTTTAATATTTCAGAAAAGTGGTGCATCTGGCAACACTGAGCAGCAGTTCAAAAATCTAATTCCTTCAACCATGTTGGAAATCATCAGGCGTCATATTAAAACATACTATATGTTTAACCCTTTAATTCTCGCTCCCATCATATTCACAGGCTGTGTCTTTTACTCAAATTGTTTGATTCCCACCAGTTTTATAAAATAGTGAAATTGGCTATATTTTGGTATCGTGTTTACTGTTATTAAATAAGGTGAATATTTCTTTTTTATAAAAGTGGTGCCAATAAGCAATTTGAATTATTCAACCGTAATTTAATTCGAGCGTTAAAGGGTTATATGTTGTTTAGTACTGCATCTTATTTTTTTTTTAATTCAGTCGTGCTCTCTTATCTGCGAAAACACGCATATAAAATTTGTTGTTTTTTTGGGGTGATATAAGTGTAAGAGAAAATTATCACTTAAACTCAACTTCGGGTATGGTTCCCTAAGTGGAAAACATAAAGAAATCCATTTTAAATTTTTAGTCATGCATTTTCCACCAGAAAGGTCAACAAATTATATATATATATGGGTTTTTTACTGAAACGATAAACTTGTTTGCCTTGCTGAAATTACAAAAAGTTATTAAGTAATTAATCAATTTTATTACGTTTGTTTATTATATTTCATCCTAGGGGGCATTATAAAACATAGCCTATAGTACCTATATTACTTTATGGGTAATAAGCAACAACTATGGATAGACATTCAGTCATCCGTTTTGAACCTGATATCAACCAGCATATGCATTTTTGTTCAAATTTATAATGTTATTAATATAAGTATAAAGTAAAAAAAAAAACAGGCGCAAAACGGTAGTGATAAGTTGAGGAAAGAACTAAGTATACGGGTGTCATTGTGATAAATTAACACGGAGTAACACTCAATAGAAATTAGCTTACTTTGCCGGTAAATGCTTAACACTATAACGACCGACATTTTTACCTCTACAGAACGACCATTGCGGTTATTCTGACAGCAATTAGAAATCGAGAATAAATATTTTGTGTTTAATGCAATTATCATAAAAAATTTTCAAATAAGTTATTTTGAACAATTGTAAAATGCATGTAAGATTTTAAATAGTATTTTTTTATTATATAAGAAAACATAACTTTAGTTTCAGGAAAAAAATAGCATTATCATAAAACAGCTATGTATCATTTTGTACATTAACATATGATTTACAACCTATTTCACAATATTTAATACTTTATAATTTTACTTTTGGGTCAATCCATTTCAAGTGGTCCAGAAAATCATCAATTCGTTGCTTAACCATTTTTAAAAAATCTGAAATTCTTTGTACAACAACCCTACCATGATGGAAGTTCAAAATGACTATTATATTAATTTTATTAATTTTTGTTTGTGCATGGTGGCCATCTTTATTTCATCGTCTGCAGCAATTTTCTCACAAGAGGGGTTTACGGAATTGTAAATAATTCATCATTTATTTATCCAATTCAACTGCGGATTAAAGCAATTTGTACAGAATACATTGGGTTAAAATTTTGGTATTGAAGTAGTTTCCGAAACAAACTGCTTATTGGTAAATTTTAAGCATAAAATTTCAGTTTTTTTCCAAAATTTGTCCGTTTACAAGAGGAAATTTTTCTAGGCCGAGTTCCAGATCTGGGAGTTGCTTTCTCTTCGCTAAAAAAAATCCCAAATTTTTCAAAAATGTCAAAAATCGCCCTTTTCAGGCTTTGATATCTTTGGTGGGGCACGAGATAAAAATCTGAAATTTTTTCTTATAAGATTATTGTATGGTAGTGTTATGCGCAAGAAATTTCAGATGGAGATTTGAATACAAGCTGAGATATGGCAAGGGCAACATGTCAAAACAATACTGCCAAACTATTGTTTTGTTGTAGTCACAGCTAAGTATTTATCTCAGAGTGTCATTTAAATTTATGTTTTTGATTATCTTTAAATAATAGTAACAGAAAATAAAGCCCTTTGCAACGCTTAGCAATTAATTACAAAAATAATTATTCTAAGGCCATACATTTTGTATGGTTTCAATAATTTTTGTTGTAAGTAATTTTTGTAACTAAAAGAAACCTCACCACTTTTACATAAAGAAAAAAAAAAATTTATACAAGACCTGAGACAAAAACAACATATGGTAAAAGAAAAGCTGTTAATGTTGTCATACTTGTTGAGACATGATCAAACGTGTCAAAACACATTCTTGCTTGTTGGTTCAAAAACCACAATTTTGATCTTTATCAAAATTTAATTTGTAGGAACCAAGTCTTGTCATCTCTTGATAACTCATTGAAGATCTTGGCCCTGCTGGCTCATTGAAATATACTTTGAAATCACTATGTGCAAGTCTCAATTCAATAACAATTCCTACCTTAATTCTTATGCAAAAATGTGATTTTTCTGCAGTATAAATTTTGAAAAGGCTTTGGGTATCTTTACTCTCTGAAAATTACTTGAGGCTGATGCATGGTAACATCGCATAATGTTTCATTTACAGGAACATACTTATGGTAGGAACAAGTTTCAGGGACTGGCAAGCAGCATTAAAATTGTGGTTTTTAAACCAACAAGCAGGAATATGTTTTGACACGTTTGATCATGTCGCAACAAGTATGCCAACATTAACAGCAGATTTTCTCCTTCCATATTCAGTTTTTGTCTCAGGTCTTTTATATATATATATGTAAAAGTGCTGAGGTTTCTTTTAGTTACTAAAATTACAACAAAAATTACTGAAACCATACAAAATGTAGGCCTTAGGCATAATTATTTTTTTAAATTAATTGCAAAATGCTTTATTTTCTGCTACTATTATTTAAATACAATCTAAAAAATAAATTTAAATGACACTCTGAGTTAAATACTTAGCTGTGACTACAACAAAACAGTAGTTTGGCAGTATTGTTTTGACATGTTGCCCTTGCCATATCTCAGCTTGTAGTCAAATCTCCATGCTGAAATTTCTTGTGCATAACACTACCATACAATACTCTAATTAAAAAAAAAAAAATCAGATTTTTATCTCGTGCCCCACCAGAGATATCAAAGCCTGAAAAGTGCGATTTTTGACATTTTTGAAAAATTTGGGATTTTTTTTAGCGAAGAGAAAGCAAGTCCCAGATCTGGAACTCGGCGTGTGAGTACAAGTACTTTCGGCCTATTTGTAAAAAAAAAATTATGTCATGTTGACAGTATTCCTTGCTAGAAAAATTTCCTCTTGTAAACGGACAAATTTTGGAAAAAAACTGAAACTTTATGCTTAAATTTTACCAATAAGCAGTTAGTTTCGGAAACTACTCTATTACCAAATTTTTAGCCCAATGCATTCTGTACAAATTGCTTTAATCCGCAGTTGAATTGGATAAATGAACGATGAATTATTTACAATTCCGTAAACTCTTCTTGTGAGAAAATTGCTGCAGACGATGAAATAAAGATGGCCGCCGTACACAAACAAAAATTAATAAAATTAAAATAATAGTCATTTTGAACTTCCATCATGTTAGGGTTGTTGTACAAAAAATTTCAGATTTTTTAAAAATGGTCGAGCAACGAGTGCTGGACCACTTGAAATGGATTGACCCTTTTATATAATTGTATTGTAATACTATTATATAATTTTATTATAGCACATTATATAATACAATTATTATTACTGTATTATTACTATATACTCCAATATAGAGAGTCCTGGTCGTTACATTGGGTCCTGGTCGTTCTAGATAGATTATAAATTTATACGCTCGTCATACAATATTGCTAAAGAGAAAATTATACTTTTAGAAAATCTCAAAAAAAAAAAAAAAAAAAAAAAAAAAAAAAAAAAAGCCGCGAATGGTAAGAGAACTGACCCAAATATTTTAATAATAATTGCTTCCAAAAGGAGCCATGCGTTTAAAATGACCGCTCCGGTCGTTCTATTGTTAAATGTAGTGTTCGATGGAGACCAAGATTTGAGAAATTTAACTTGAGTTCCTAAGCTTTTAAAAATTAATTTCCCTCCAGAGATTGTTTTAGATAAAATATCTCTATAATATTTTAGAGCACAGTTACTTCTCAATATTTTGGTACTTTTTAATTAAAACAGTTAGTCACTGATTTATTTAAAATTCGACCTGTTTTGTAGCAGTTTATATATACTGCAGGAGTGTCCACTATGCTAAACATCCTATGACTGTTTCCGGACGATGAAGCACTGTGGAACTGGACACCGGAGCTCTAATGTCGCAAAGTTTTTCATGCGAGTCCCATGCATTTGTTTTTCGCCTTGTCTAATAGGGTGTGCCAAAAAAAACCCCTTTTTTTTTTAAATTTTCGATGATGGGTAGTGCGGAAATGTTGCCAATGGTGGCACTAAGTTCACACAAAAAAATCGAGATTTTTTGGAGAAATCTTTGATTTGCTGCAAATGGCTAAAATTTTGCTCAAATGCTGATTTTTGAACTTTTTTAGCAAATATTTAAACAATGATAGATTAAATTTATTTTTGCTAAATTTACTTGAAATGTCAGGATTAGTGTGCGGAATGTTTAAATAAGCAGTGATTATGTGATATTTAATAGTTGTGTGTATTTTGAATTAGACGATTTTTATAGACCTTTCTCGTAAAAGTGAGCAAAAATTGTAAGTATTGTTTGGTTCGTTCATCGGTTTCTCTCTTTTGTTTTGATTATGTTCATATCTCTCACTTCTGTTTTTGATGCGTTCGGAGTCGCATATTTTTATATCGGGCTGCAGCATGTCTTGACAGCAATTCTGGAAGGAGAGGAGACTATGAAACAGAAACCAATGAAAACGCAAGTAGCCATCATGAAGGTGAGGGGAAAAATAAGAGGTGGAAGAAACTGCGAGATTTTATGTTAGTTACTTTTCTGTTCTAAAATACATATATTCTCATAATATTCAAATAGTGGGAACTTTGAAGCAGGCAGTTCGTCTAATTCAGAATTTGAACCAGGACATTCAAAAGTAAGCACTGCCAAACGCATATCCCTTTCTCACACAGCGTTCGCCACTTTTAGAACTGATGTATCATATATGTAAATTGCATTAAGAGTTTCATATTTGCTTCAGGATGCAGGAATTATGACAAGAGGGAATAATTATCTCGTCATAGATAAAAACATGGTCAGGAGGCAGATCTTGGAGAAAAAAAAAATACAAGCATATTCTTTGATGGTTGAAAAGATAAAATGATCTTCATAGAAAAGAAAACGGACAAGCGGCGACGTCGAGAGAAAGATGAAGCACATATCACTAATGGCTTGCGAAAATGTACGTGTCGCTTTCTGTGAGCCTATTCTTATTTCATAGCTATCAGAAATACAAAAGCATGAAGATTTGAGTACTCTATTAATCTAGTTCTGATTGGGTTGGTAAAGGTCATAGTTCAAGTGGTTCTACCGTCTAGTTTAGCCAGTTGATGTCGGTGTCGGAGTGGAAGGCCGTTATCTTCTTATTTTTTTCCAAATCATGCTTTATTCTGGTTTAAAAAAATATATAATGGTTTTGCGTTTCCCTGCAGTTACCAGAAGGTGGTGTCAAGTGACCAAAATATTCCGAACTACGTTCGACAACATGGTGATATTTGTTTCGTCTTTCTCTCACTTTGCTTCTTGTCCCCTTTTTTTTTTTTTTTTTTTTTTTTTTTGCTATGACGATCATTTTATTTTTTTCTGCTATCAAAAAATATGCTTGTATTTTCCATTTCTCCAATATCTTCTGCTATTGTATCTTCTTTCCAAGTTTCTTTTTCTGTCTCCCGATTTTGCCTTTATCGATGACGAGATCCTCTTATTCTCTCTTGTCATAATTTATACATCCTGAAGCAAAAATAAAGCGCTTAACCCCTTAACCTACGATTTCCGTCTCAACAGCTCCACGGTTTGGCAAATCCATAGCTACCACTAAAATTTAATAGAGATTTTTGCCTTGTTTAATCATGGGATTTCGACGATTAAATTAAACTATATTTACCGTGAAATTTTAGTGGTAAGAAGAATTTACATTTTGCTCGATCATCGTACGCGGGCTATCCCCGTCATTGTAGGTTAAGTGGTTAATGCCATTTAGTATATGATATACAAGTTCTAAATGCACTGAACGTTGTGTAAGAAAGGGATATGCGTTTGGGAGTGTCTGATTTTGAAGACCGTGGTTCCAATTCTGATTCAAACGAACAGCCTGCTCCAAAGTTCTCACCATTTGAACCTTCTAGGAATATCTGTATTTTAGAGCAAAAAAAAAATAATTAACATCCCAACTCGCAGTTTCTCCCGTGTCCTATTTCCTCCCTCATCCCAATGATCACTGTTTGCGCTTACATTGGTTTCTGCTCATTCTCTTCACCTTCCAGAATTGTGTCAAGACATGTTGTAGTCCGTCATCCAAATATGTGACTCTTAACGCATCCAAAAGGAAGACTGAGGAACATAATCAAAATAAAAGAGAGAAATCGACGAACGAACCAAACAATACTATCCTTTTTTGCTCACTTTTACGTGAAAAGGCTATAAAAATCGTGTAATTCAAAATACGCACAACTATTAAATATTACATAATCAGAGATTATTTAAACATTTCGCACACTAATCTTGACATTTCAAATAAATTCAGCTAAAATAAATGTAATTTAACATTTTTTAAATGTTTGCTAAAAGAGTTCAAAAATCAGCATTTGGGCAAAATTAAAGCCATTTGCGACAAATTAAGGAAATCTCCAAAACATTTCAATTTTTTTGTGTGAACTTAGTGCCCCTAGTAGCAACTTTTCCGCACTACTCATCGAAATTCGAAAAAAAAGTTTTTCGAGCCACCCTATGGTCTAACTGTGTTATATATATTGCTATAGGGAATCGAGATCATGGATCTGGAGATTATTAAGTTATTTATCCTAGGGTAATTTATGTACTTATCTTAAAATAATATATTATTTTAAAAATAAATGAAAGCAATTTGAAACATGCAACGGTGTTAATAAATGATTTAAAATTATCAAGTAATTATGGTAAGCAAACAAATAATAATTAATTTCAGTATAAGCAATTATTCGGATCTGGGGATTCGTAAAACTACTGCATTATAGCGGGTTCTGTTTCATTTAATACTTAATTCTATTTCATATGTCTATAAATGTATTTTCTTTTATTTAAATGTACTTCTATTCAATTTTTTCACCATGGGTAAGGTTTTATTATTTTGGATAAGATTGCTGTATAGTTGTTAATTTCAATAGAGGGCACGCTTGCAACATTAACAATACATTCATTCATAGGGATTCATATAAGTGCACAACACGTATCTTAATTATTAAGTACTTTAATATAAAATTTATTTTAAGTATTTAAATAATTAATTTGGTGTCATGAAATTTTTGCTTTATATAATCAATTCCCACTAGACCGTCACGATCACATTCTTATTTATATATAATGTAATACTTTATCGCTAAACGTAAAATGTTGGTTTTTTACATTTGGGATATATATCGAAATCGTAAAAAATTAACTCTCCCTTCCAACAATTTCATTCATCTGGATTCCAGAAAAACAAAAATAGGCAGATTTCAAATTATATATAGAAATGAATTTCATTAACAAATCTGAAAAAGAAATTTTATTAAACGTAACTGTGTATTTACTTAATTTTGGAAATTTAGAAGAAATATTTCAAAAACCTACTGTGGCAGAACTGTAATTTAAACAAATTAATTTTATTTAGAAAAAGCAATAACTATTTTATATTGTCACAATAAACGATGCAAAATATCTTGCGAAGAAGTCAGACTACTTGCTAAGAAATTTTACTGAAATAGTTTTTAAATATTTGTGATTAAATTATACTTAAACACTTACATAATTTATAAAAATTAATAGATACTGCGCTAAAGTATTTTTAAAGCTCTTTTATAATTGAAATAATTGCACGGGGATATTCTTCCTTGTACCCATAAACGGCAAAACAGAAAGCAAAGACAAATGGAATACATATATATCTATATATATTATTCGGATTTTTGTTTACTTAATGTTATTTGAATTATCATGCATATGAAGTTCTGCAAAATCAGTTAAAAATTATGGAAATTCTTTTGAATGACCTTTTCGGTAGTCGAAAAAAAATCTTTTATGACATAATAATTTCTTTTGGGACTCAATCAGCAGATGAAAAAAAAAAAGTGTTTAAAAAATATTCCTAAATCTTTTTTCAAACAACTGTTTATTAAATAATATAATTTCACGTGTAACAAAGAAAAAATATTTTATATGGTTACCAGAAATTCCAACAAAAATAATTATTTCTAATGCTTTCTCTAAGGCTACAAATTTATTATCAATCAGCAGAAACAAAATATTTTTTACTGAAGATATGATCCTCCGCAGAAGATTTATCAATATATTTTATTAAAAGTTTTATGTACAGATTCTCTACACTGTAAAATATTATAAATAAAAATAAAAACATATTAGGAAATAAAAAAATAAATATGGAATTAAAGTAGTTCTAAAAAAACTGTTATCATTACATATTCGTTTCGTACAAAAATGCAAATAAATATTTCAAAACTCTAATACAAATTTACTTTTCTAAAAAAACCTCACATACTGGAGAATTAGAAAAAAAAGGATAAAGATAAAATTAGATTTGAATAACAATTTCCAATGGAATATCGTTGCACAAGTTTTATAAAACTACATAAATGTTTATATAAGTTACTAGTTTATGTAAGTTCATGATTAGAATGATTTTATATTTCATTATGAAGGAGCTGCTTATTAAATAAAATCATTTTATTACTAAATGTCCACTTTCCCTGCAATAGAAGAGAAAAAAAATCACACTTAATCAAAAAAAAAAAAAAAAAAAAAAAAAGCTTTTGAAATATATTCTACTTAAAGTTATCAAAATAAATAAGGTATTTACCCAATTTGGTATAATTTCCAGAAAGAATTCGTCGAAGGTTTTAAGGAAGTGATTATTAATTAATGTAATTAAGCTTAAAACAAACTAAAATTTTGTTTATCTCTGCCCCATAAACAGCTAACGCCGAATCTTATTATATCTAAGGTTTTCCGTAAGGAACTAACATCATTCTATAGCAGCAAAAAATATATTATTCTAGTCTGGAAAATAGAGCATTCTCAGAGATAAATGGTAGTTTTCTAACAAAATAATGGCTCGAGTAATGTTTTTTACTGTGATAATATGTTTTTTGACACGAAAACAAAGAATGAGTTAGTAAATTCGTCAAAAAATAGTCTCTCAAGATTTCTAATTCTGAATAAACCTTATACTCGTTTTTTTTTTTTTTTTTTTTTTTTTTGTTCTCTGCATGAACTAAAAATCTTTTCGTAATTTTCCCATTAGTACAATTACGGGACTACATTAGAGTTGAAAATAGTTGTAAATTTATATTATAAATCATATAACATTAATGTTATTTAATTATTTATATAAATTTGTAAAATAAACAGAAAGATATAATAAATCCTTTTGGAAATAAAATAGAATCTTAATAAAATAAAATGATTTCATATGTAGAAACATTTTTTTCCATTGTCATGTAACATAAATTAAGAACAGAATGATTAAATACGACAATTTAAAAATTAAAAAATGTTTCTGTTATAATAATTTAAAATGAAAATTAGGTATATATATATATATATATGTACATATATATGTATCATTTAAATAATTTGGAAAATTAAATGTTTTTTTCAGGGTAATTTTGAAACACTGTTTATTTATAAAAAAAATATTTCGTTTGTGACAAAAGAAGAAAAAAAATACCTGTGTGCTCCCCATAAATAGCAAGAGAAAAACTCATCCAAAAGGATTTCTGTAGGTATACTACATCGTACTGTAGCAGCAGATTTTTTTTTTTTTTTTTTTTTTTTTTTTTTTCGCTAAATAAACGTGGCATCGAAAATGTTTTCTCTTTATAATGTGTTTTACACACAAGAACAAAGATACTCATTAAATATATATATTTCAACATTTCTAATTCTAAATAATTTCAATGTTATATTCTTGTTTTGTTCTCTCCCTGAACTGAAGATGTTTTTCATAATTAATTAAGTAAAAGCAAATATAAAATAAATTGTTGTTGTAGTTTATATTAAAGACAAATTCCACATGTTTTTCAACTTCACATGCATAAATTAAAAAGCTTCGTGTACGTCAAATGTTTATATGAAGTTTAAGAAAAAAAAAATATTTAACTTTAATTCTGGACAAACCGTATATTACATTCTTATTTTGTTCTCTTCACAAACTATTGTTTTAACTCAGACAAAAATAATGCAAGTCAATATCTGGAAAATAATAAATTATAATAATAATACACAAATGCTACGGGGTATTCTCTAAAGAGTACGGTGCAATCCAAACTTTTTCTAGTTTCCTACTAATTAAACATCTTTAGACATTTCAAATATATATGTATATATTGCTAGATTTAAAACTAAACAAACTTAAAAAATACCGGCTCGGCCAAAAGGCGGAGGTAGATTTCGAAGTTATGTACTAAATCCAAAAGATTAGAGATAAACAGGTTTAACAATTTCATGTGGCCTATTTTGAAGAATTTTTTATTTTATTTTTCTGTAAGACTCTAGCAGCCCGTTTTATCAGAATTGTGTTAAGGCAGTATTCAAACATTTGTTTTTCCAGGCTTAACAACTCCAAATTTTGTGACACATTTTCAGATTCATTTTTTGAAAAATCCTTGCCGGCCAGGCGTACAGACGGAGGTAGATTTCGAAGTTAAGTATACTAATTTCACAAACAAAAACCAAATCATGATTAGATATAAACCCACTTTAACAATTTTATCTGGCCGCTTTTGACGAGTTTTTATATCATTTTTATATAATAACTATTTTTATTAGAATCATGTTAGGCTGGTATTAAAAAAAAAATACTTTTCCATGCTCAACAACTCGAAATTTTCTGGCATGAATCCAGATTCATTTTTATTAGGGAAAACATGAAACTTGTTGACATGATTTTGAAGAGATTTATAAGCGAACTGTGTTTTTTATTTTCGTTCAATAAATTAAAACTTGATAAATAAACAATTATTTTCTCAGTAAGACAATATTTTTCGTTTCTAACACAATCGCTTCGGGAAATTCCGTTCAAAATGCCTACTTTGACATCATTTTTTGAAATATATTCTTCTTCTGTCAAAAAATCGATCATTACGGTATATTATAAAGTTTCTGAATAAGCGAATCGACCAATTGGATGCGTTTGAGAGCAAAAATGAATTTAAAAATGAGTCAAAAAATAAGCAGTTTGGATTTGAATACTCCTTTTATACGATGATTTTTCCAACACAATCCGCTTCGGGAAATTCGGTTCAAAGGGCCCACTTTGACAGCCTGTTTTAAAATATATTCTGCCTCTATCAAAAAATTGACCATTACGGTACATTATATAGTTTCTGAGTAAGAAAAGGTACCAATTGGAAGCCTTTGAGAGTAAAAATAAATTGTAAAATGAGTCAGAATATAAGCAGTTTGTATTTGAATACACCCTTACTAAGATGATTTTTTTCTTCAACCGCTATGTATTTTTAATTTGTTTTTACTGTAAGAAGTGGTCCTATCCAAAACTTGTCTATATAGATGTTGTAGACAATATTAAGAAGATATATGATAAATTCATGGGGATTTTATATCTTTTGAATTGACGGAGTTATGGATTTTTTTCTTCTTCAAACGCCCTTTTTGTTTTCGTTTTTATTTTTTTTTTGCGGTACGAATTGGTCCTATCAAAAACTTGTGAATATAAAAGTTGTAGATAATGTTAAGGAGATTCATGATAAAATTAATTGGATTTGATATCTTGAGAATTGACGAAGTTATGAATTTTTTTTCTCCCAAAAACCCTATTTATGCGCCCCTTGAGCCCATTTTTAACTTTATCAAAAATCTGTGATACATAAATTTTTGTCCCTATCTTTAGAAGTAATAAAAAGCTTCAAACTGATTCGATATGTACAAAATTTAAGAAGTTATGGTGTTTTTTCGGTTTTCACAAAACCCCTCCCTATTTCCTTCCCCTTGGTCCGATTTTACCCATTAACGAACTTGACCGAGATTTTATGCCCCTTGATTTTATGTATCTGTTTGGAAGAGATTGGTGCAGAATTGTGGAAGTTATTGTGTCCATAAGAAAGTGATATATATAGATAGATACATACATAGATAGATAGCTGGATAGATGGATAGATAAAGTTTTTTACTGAGGGTTGTTTTGGGTTTTAGGGGTCATGATCGGTGTAGATCTGCAAAAAATTTTCAGAAATTCCAACATAGGAACGACGCCAATAGGTAGTATTTCATACGAAATCTACCTAAAATATATATATATATATATATATATATATATATATATATATGAAACATGCTGACGTGATTTTTGAAAAGATTTATAAGCGACCTATGTTTTCATTTTTCTTTCATTAATTAAAACTTGATTAATAAACAATTATTTTCTCAGTAGGGCAATATTTTTCGTTTCTAACACATTCACTTCGGGAAATTCTGTTCAAAATGCCCACTTTGACATAATGTTTTGAAATATATTCTGCCTCTATCAAAAATTCGATAATTCCTTTACATTATATAGTTTCTGAATAAGAGAATCTAGTAATTGGATGCGTTTGAGAGTAAAAATGAATTTAAAAATGAGTAAGAAAATAAGCAGTTTGGATTTGAGTGCATCCTTAATGCAATGATTTGTCCAACACTATCCGATTCGGGAAATTCGGTTCAAAATGCCCACTTTAACAGCATTTTTGTAAAATATATTCTGTCTGTATCAAAAAATCGACCATTTCGGTACATTACATAGTTTCTGAGTAAGAAAACGTAACAAAGCCATTGGGAGCAAAAATGTATTGTAAAATGAGTCAGAAAATAAGCAGTTTGGATTTGAATACACCCTTACTAAGATGAATTTTTTCTTCAACCGCTATGTATTTTTAATTTGTTTTTGCTGTAAGAATTGGTACTATCCAAAACTTGTCTACACAGATGTTGTAGACAATATTAAGAAGATATATGATAAATTCATGGGGATTTTATATCTTTTGAATTGACGGATTTATGGATTTTTTACTTCTCCAAACCCCCTTTTGGTTTTCGTTTTTAATTTTTTTTTTGCGGTACGAATTGGTCCTATCAAAAACTTGCGAATATAAAAGTTGTAGATGATATTAAGGAGATTTATAATAAAATTAACTGGAATTGATATCTTGAGAATTGACGAAGTTATGATTTTCTTTTCCTAAAAACCCTATTTATTGCGCCCCTTAAGCTCATTTTTAGCTTTATCAAAAATCTGTGATACATAAAATTTTGGCCCTATTTTTAGAAGCAATAAAAAATTTAAACTGATTTGATATGTATAAAAATTAAGAAGTTATGGGGGTTTTGGGTTTTCGCAAACCCCTCCCTATTTCCATTCCCTTGGTCCGATTTTGCCCATTAACGAACTTGACAGAGATTTTATGCTCATTGATTTTATGTATCAGTTTGGAAGAGATTGGTGCAGAATTATGAAAGTTATCGTGTCCAAAAGAAAGTGATATATATATATATATATAGATAGATAGGTAGATAGATAGATAGATAGATAGATAGATATAAAGTTTTTTACTGAGGGTAGTTTTGGGTTCTAGGGGTCATGATAGGTGTAGATCTGCAAAAATCTTTCAGAAATTCCAACATAGGAACGATCCCAATAGGTAGTATTTCATACGAAATCAACCTAAAATAAAAACATGAAAGGTGCTGACGTGATTATTTGAAGAGATTTATAATCGACCTGTGTTTTTATTTTTCGTTCAGTTAATTAGAACTTGATTTGACTTGAACATAACAAACAATTTTTTTCATAGTACGACCATTTTTTTCGTTTCGAGCACTATCTCTTCGGGAAACTCGGTTCAAATGGTCCATTTTGACCGCATTAAAAAATATATATTATGCTTTTATTAAAAAATATACCAATACGGCACATTGTAACCATTATATATTATGTTTCTGAATAAAAGAACTTTCCAATTGGATGCCTTTCAAAAATAAAATAAATTTAAAAGTGAGTCGGAGAATACGTAATTTGGATTTGAGTACACCCTTAATACGAATTATTTTTCTTCAAGGGGCTGTGGATATATCAACTTTTCGGAAATTTTGGACCCCTCCCCCCCTTGCAGTATCATACACTGTCATTCTTAACCCCCCACACACACACACCAGCTCAAATTATATCGTTATCAAAGTCGGAAAATTATTTTTTATTTTTACAATTCTCGCTTTCTTTTCTCTTTTAATACGTTTGTAATGGTATAGATTTATTATTAGCATATTTTACTGATTTAAATGAAGAGAAGTCAGTGCAACATTTCTATTATACATGAAATAACTTTATAGCAAATGATACTTTAAGAAAATTCAACTTTAACATATAGCTTTTTTTATAACAGAAGGCATTCAACAATAATATTGTTTTCTTGGACAAGCCCCTTTCACGGGGAGTGGGTATGTAGAAATCTTTATCCACAAAACAGTTGACCAACATTCTTCCCATTTTTAGGTACCTCCCTACTTGTATAAATACGAAACACCTATAGTCGTCCTTCGGTCCGTCTGTTCGTCCGCATATAATAGAGCAAAATCTACCCAACCGAATGGTCTGTAATTTTAAAAACATAATTGTCGCAAAATTTTGTCGAGTCAATTCCATTTTTATGAAAATTGAATGTATAGTTTAATTACAGGGACAGTCAAAAGCTTCCATTACATTACGGTAATGGGGAAAAAATATTTCAAGTGCATTTCAATGATGTTACAGCCTTTCGAACCGAATGAAATTGATATGCACTTAGAAAGTGCAATAAAATATACTTTCAGAACAATATGCGGTGCAAAAAAGATTTACGAAACTAGTTATAGTACAAACACACCTCATTTTGCCACGTTTGACGTACAATTTCGAACTTGTTTTACTTGTAAACATAACAAATATCATTTAGAATTTGGTTTTTCTAAAAACGTTTTATATCCACATATCGGGAAGAATAGGAATGCTAAATGTCGAGATAATCACTATTTTGGGAATAAAATGATTTTATAATGACCTAATGGTTTTAAGGCTGTTCGCAACTGCTCTGCTCAACAAGAACAAATACTTTTGACACATTTACAAATTTATTTTTTAAAGGAAAAGTATAAAATTGGAAGACATCACTATGGAAGCGATTTGGATTCGAACTGTGTTTTTCATTTTTGATAAATAAAATAATTTTAGTTATAAGCGATTTTGATCACGTGACAAAGACTTTTTTCATCTTTCCTTGAGTAATTATACTTCTTTAGCTCGAGAATTCGGTTCAAAACGCCTGATTTGACAATATTTCTGAAAATCTATTGCGTTTGGAAAAAGAAAAGAACCCGGAAAACCACAGCAAGATTACATATTTTCTGAACAACAAAACCTGCTAGTTTCATGCATTTCCAAACAAAAATAAATTAAAACTTTTGTCATAAAGTTAACATGTAGGATTTAAGAACAGTCTTAATAATACATTTGTATTTTTATAAAAAATCAATAACAGACAAAAAAAAAAAAAAGTCCATAGACAATTCGGTTGATGTTAAAAAATAGTGAGCAAAAAATGAAAATTTTCGTTGGATCAAAAATCATATCGATATCAGAAGACAGACCCCCCCCCCCCTTCCGGTAGATATATTTTACGATATCAATCCCCAGACTTCCCCTCCCACTTAAAGTGATAACATTACTTATGTACAGTACCTAACTGATATTTCTGTTCGAGTTGGTCCTATCTAAAACTTGTCAATATAAAAGTTTTAGATAATATTAAGAAGA
Organism: Maratus speciosus; assembly: GCA_963932465.1. Classification (NCBI taxonomy): domain Eukaryota; kingdom Metazoa; phylum Arthropoda; class Arachnida; order Araneae; family Salticidae; genus Maratus; species Maratus speciosus. The sequence continues at coordinate 533,632,824 of OZ010786.1, read as the reverse complement.
TGTATAATAAATTTAAGCGGATTGGATAGCTTGTGAATTCAGAAAGTTATGATTTTTTTCTTCCTTAAACTCCCCCATTTTCTTCGTTTTTATTTTTATTTTTTGCAGTAAGAGTTGGTCCTATCAAAAACTTTTCGATACAAAGGTTGGTATTAACAAGATTTATAATAAGTTTAATTGGATTTTATACATTGAGAATTGTCGAAGTTACAAATTTTGTTTTCCTTAAAACCCCATTTTTTTTTTTTTTTTTTTGCCTCTGGAACCCATTTTAAATTTTATCAAATATCTGTGATACATAAATTTTTGGCCCTATTCCTAGAAGTTATAATAATTTTAAACTGATTTTATGTGTATTATAATTAAAAGGTTATGGATTTTTTTTAGGTTTTCAAAAAACCGCTTCCTATTTCGATCCACTTGGTCCGATTTTGCTTATTATTGAACTTGGTCGAGGTTTTCTGCTCCTTGACTTTATGTGTCAGGCTGAAAGTGATTTGTGTAGAATTTCGGAAGTTATCGTGTTCATAAATAAGTGATGAATGCATACATATTGATGGATAAATAGATAGACAGATAGATAAATAAAGTTTAGAACTGAGGTTGGTTTTGGGTTCTGGATCGGCGTAGATCTTCAAAAATTTCTTCAAGAATTCCAACATAGGGGAGAATGTAATAGGTACTATTTTTTTTTCACGAAATTTCCCTGAAAAGGCATAAATAATGTTATAATTTGTTTTATATCGCAAACTATGCATTTATTAATTAAAATAAAGAGATGATTTCCATGAGTAAATAGTTGTGAATTTTATTTATTTATTCATTTTTTCTTAGTATGTAAAGAAGATTATATATGTGATGTATCAGGAATACATTAATGTGTAAAGTGTTAGGAGATGTAGTTAGTTTAGGAAATTCAAATAATGAAATAGCAAAATGATATTATAAGTAATCGACTCCAATGTGCTATAATTTATATTAATTTAATTAGGTATGTTAAAATTTAACCCTACAGGCAAACACATAGATTAGATATTAAAAAATGATTTTTAAAATAATAGTTTAAACATATACAGGAATAAAAATATTTGAATATTTACATATGTTGTCAAAATCAGTGGAAAGTTTCCGTAAAATATTTTTATAAAAATCTTCTTAAAATAAAATGCTTTTTTCTTCGGAAACAAATCTCTAGACATCATAATTAAGAAACTAAAACTAAAAATCAAACAAACAAACACCGATCAGTTTAGAAATTGTATTTCCATTGAACTCTTTATAAAAATAAATATTGCTTAATTCATTTTATTATTTATGTCATTTGGCAAATATACAGAAAGTATTCTGAAATCATTTTTCAGAGAACTGTTTATTAAATAAAATAATTTCACGTCTAACAAACAAAAATTCTTTTGTCTGGTTCCATTAACAACAAATGAAAAACCTTATTATTTCTAACGTTTTCTGTAAGGATCCAACATCATACTCCAGCAGCAGAAAATTTATTATTCTATTCTGGAGACTGGAACTTTCTCAGAGATAAATGGTTGTTTTCTAACAAAAGCATGACACGAGCAATGCTTTCCCCGAGACAATATGTGTTTGACACGAGAACAAAGAAAGAGTTAGTGTACTAGTCAAAAAATAATCTCTCAAGTTTTCTAATTCTGAATAAACCGTATGTTATATTCTTGTTTTGTTCACTTCATGAACTAAAGTTTTAACTCGAAGATAATTAATAAAAATAAAACAAATTAAAAAATAGTCCTATGTTCAATTTAGTTCATTCTGTTTATTATCCAATTAATACAAAGAATTTAAATGATACATTTTGTCATTCTCTTGAAAATCTTAAAAATAAATTCAACATTAGTTGAAATAATTGAATTTATTTCATTAAAATATAAGAAAAGTGTCGTCTTATATTTATTTTATATAATTTTTGGTATATGTTCTTTAAATAATGATATTATAAATAATCATAATTATTTTAATTTATTTTTTAAAGGTATGCTCTCTCTAAGTAACATAGTAGACACACTGTGGTTTTTTAGGGTTGTATTTCAGCCGTTCATGGATATACATATGCAATGTTTCAAGTATTGAAATATTTTTATAATTTGAAAATCATCTTTAATCAGCCCTGAAAAAAAGTAATATTAACGTAACTTGGCAAAATCTACAGAAAATATTCTTAAATCCTTTTTCGAAGAACTGTTTATTAAATAAAATAATTTCACGTCTAACAAGCAAAAATTCTTTTGTCTGGAACCATTAACAACAAATGAAAAACCTTATTATATCTAACGTTTTCGGTAAGGATCCAGCATCATACTCCAGCAGCAGAAAATTTATTATTCTATTCTGAAGACTGGAACTTTCTCAGAGATAAATGTCTGTTTTCTAACAAAAGCATGACAGGAGCAATGCTTTCCCCGAGATAATATGTTTTTGACACGAGAACAAAGAAAGAGTTAGTGTACTAGTCAAAAAATAATCTCTCAAGTTTTCTAATTCTGAATAAACCGTATGTTATATTCTTGTTTTGTTCACTTCATGAACTAAAGTTTTAACTCGAAGATAATTAATAAAAATAAAACAAATTAAAAAAATAGTCCTATGTTAAATTTAGTTCATTCTGTTTATTATCCAATTAATACAAAGAATTTAAATGATACATTTTGTCATTCTCTTGAAAATCTTAAAAATAGATTCAACATTAGTTGAAATAATTGAATTTATTTCATTAAAATATAAGAAAAGTATTGTCTTATATTTATTTTATATAATTTTTGGTATATGTTCTTTAAATAATGATAATATAAATAATCATAAATATTTTAATTTATTTTTTAAAGGTATGCTCTCTCTAAGTGACATAGTAGACACACTGTGGTTTTTTAGGGTTGTATTTCAGCCGTTCATGGATATACATATGCAACGTTTCAAGTATTGAAATATTTTTATAATTTGAAAATCATCTTTAATCTGCACTGAAAAAAAATAATATTAACGTAATTTGGCAAAATCTACAGAATGTATTCTTAAATCCTTTTTCGAAGAACTGTTTATTAAATAAAATAATTTCACGTCTAACAAGCAAAAATTCTTTTGTCTGGTTCCATTAACAACAAATGAAAAACCTTATTATTTCTAACGTTTTCTGTAAGGATCCAACATCATACTCCAGGAGCAGGAAATTCATTATTCTATTCTGAAGACTGCAACTTTCTCAGAGATAAATGTTTGTTTTCTAACAAAAGCATGACAGGAGCAATGCTTTCTCGGAGATAATATGTTTTTGACACGAGAACAAAGAAAGAGTTAGTGTACTAGTCAAAAAATAATCTCTCAAGATTTCTAATTCTGAATATATCGTATGTTATATTCTTGTTTTCGTCTCTTCATGAACTAAAGTTCTAATTCGCGGATAATTAAAAAAAATAAATAAATAATCCTATCTACTAATGAGTTTATTCGCTTTATTATTAATGAATTCAACGTCTTTAATTTATACATTTTGCCATTCTCTTGTAATTCTTAAAACTAATTTCGATTTTAATTAAATTAATTGAAATTATGTCATTAAAATATACGAAAAGTATTGTTTTATATTTATGTTATATAATTTTCACTATAGGATATATAAAATATAAACTAGGACTTCCCTCAGAGGGATTAGTCTGAGCGATATTGCTGAGAACATAGATTTAATAATAACATGTGGAAGCAAAGAAAATGAGATGTTATATTTAATTGTCCATACTGCGATAAATTGAAATGATGAAAATAAACGAATCGTAGAATTACAAAATCTTATATATAAATTCGTATACACTGTTTAAAGAAATGGGAAATCAAACCATGCAAGACAGAAATGCATGGATATAAAATTGAAAGTACGCAATATATTAAAAGTAAAATAGAAAATGAAACACTAAATTATCTTATATCGGAATTTTAACTGTATAAAATGATGTCAAGAGCATAATCAGACGCTCCGCACCAATTTGAGTAACTTTAAATGGCAAATATATGATGTTTAAAAAGAATGGACTATACTTAATAGTTATGGTCTATACTATAGTTAATATTGTACAATATCTGTTTTCCACGGACGCAATGAAGTTGTCGATAACATTTAAGGAATTCCCTCCTCAAAATCTGATATAGTAACAAAGTACCGAAGACATCAACAGTGGCATGCAATGCTTCGTTAGAGTGTGTTTTAGATATGTTCGATCGGATTTAAATGATGAGTGTATGCTGGCAACTACATACGCTGTATTGTCTTGTTTTCAAACATATTCTGCACAAGTTGAGCTGTATTTAGCATGTATTAAATAAAAGAAATCGGCAATGATTGCAACATAAAGTATGACACAAGATCTGAATATATCGTCTGCATAAATTTTGAACTGTCAAAGTGTCATTTGAAGTAATTTACAAATCCATACATATTTATTCAGCAAATCATGCAAGCTAACATACGCCAATATGAACCCAATTATGAACTTTCACCAGAATAAGTTAATATATAAAAAATCTACTAATGATACTTCAGAATATGACCTTATGATAAAATGTCTAGCAAAATGAATCAGATAAAAAATTCATATCACATTTAAAACGGCACTTCCCTCTCTTAGTGGCCTTGGCGAGAGAGAGAAAAGCCTAGAGAAGGAACACTTTAAAAAGTACTTCCGGTCAACCTACTCACTGTTTCATACAGGTCTTTATTCAATATTTTCACAATTTATTCAATGCTAAGTGGGTATCTATCAGTTTTGTTGCATTTAAATTGCATGTTTTGCGGAGGAAATGCAGCATTATGAAATATTTCAAGTTGCTATACCTAATAATTCCAAATTAATGGTAATTGAGATCGCTTTCCGTTAATTTCATCTTTTTAAATTTTAAATTTTTTAGAAACCATTCATAGAGACAATTGTATATTTTAAAACTAACCCGAAGCAAAATATCAAGATTTTGGGCTCAGCAGTAACTCAGAAATAAAAAAATTCGAAAGTTTTTTGTTTCTGCACTGTTTTATATAGCGACATTTTTAGAAATTGTTTATTGCGAGAATTTAGATCATCTTTAGATCTTTTTCCGCTTCGTTTAGTCTTTCGATTTTTTAGAATTCGTTCTACAACGAGCATTTACATCTTATAAATTACTACCATGCCAAAGTTCTAGTTTCTAACCCCAACAGTATCCCAAAAATTTCAGTATTCCAAATAAATCATAGTTTAGAACAATTCTAGAAATTTTTACGTTTATCCGTCAAATTGAGAGCGTTCATTTCTAGTATTTACGTCTTAAAAGTAACTACCGCACTAAATTTAAAGTTTCTAACGCAATCAATATCGCAGAAATCGCAATTTTAGAACTTTTTTGCTCCTGCAGCGATGTAGGTTCTTGCACTGACATAACATACAGTCTTTTTTTCGGAGCAGAGATGGCCACCACATTTTTTTTTTTTTAAGTTGGCTATGTTGTTCCAGAGATAACACCTCACAAACGTACGAGCATTAATAATATTATACATTTTATAATATTATAACGCTTTATAATATTAGCATTAGATATACAGATACAAAAGCCATTTATCTGTTTCAAACTAAAGTGCCCGACGTTGCCCAGAATTTGAAGGATGTTTGTTCTGAAAAATCAATTTCAAAATTTAACATACAACACAAAGCAAACATTAAAAAAAGCAGTCGAAATGTTGTATGAATGAATCATATGAAATCGCTATATAAAAATGTATAAATGTATATAACAGACGCAAAATAATACAAACATAAATGAACTTATTTCAATTTATAATTGGAGCAATAATGTTAAAATACGCCAATATTTCCAAAATCGGGTTTTTATCATGCTTCAATATATTTTTCACAGTCATATGACGTTATACTATATCCACCACGTCCTTTATATTTCCAATATGACGTAATATTTTCCTCTTTCACGTGGAAACCTTGAAATAGAAAAGTTATGAAGTTATATTCACTTTCATTTAAATTCGTCAAACTATTTATTTCATTTTCAGTTTTCGCGTGAATATCTTGCAATAGAAAAGTTATGATGTAATATTCGCCTTTTTTTAAATTCGGCAAACTATTTGTTTCATTTTCATTTTTCACGTGGAAATCGTGCAGTAGAAAATGAATTGTTGTAGTAATAATTTTATTGTGTATTTTATTTGTTGGCAACTGCTATAACGAAAAATGTTTAAATTTGATAAGAAATTGCTCTTAAATTGATGGTTTTTTATTAATTAAGCATTAACTATAAATTATTTCGATTCCGGATTACTTTAGATGCCTCGACCATATTTTAATACACATGTACGTATCTTTTCACAATTTTGGCTTCCAAATTGTGGATTTTTATAGAATTACAAACAGACAGATAGACAAGTTTTCATTTTTATATAGCTCTCTATTCTAAAATGTAACTAACACTGTCACCGCCGCTGCCGCCGCCGCCGGTTTTGCATTTTTTGTGACCGGAGGTCTTTCTTCGTTAATATTAAGAAAACTGTTGCAGATAAAAATATGAAAATCGGTGGCATTATAGAGAAATGTTTGATCAACACGCTGATGCATACAATTTCAAATCGAAGAAATATTTTAAGAGATATTTAATGCTAAATTTGGACAAAATCGTTCCATTAAAAAAGTTTTATAGGAGCAAAAACTATACATGGGAGTTTAAACATTTTTAGATCAATTTATTCAATAGAAGATGCCGGTGTGCAGATTTCATTAATTTTTTTTATTTGACTCATTTTTTGATGTTTTATTTCTATTTTAAATTCAAATATTCAGCATTTCGGCAGATATTTTTTTACATATTTTAGAAAATGGTATTAATTTAAACTGTTGCCAACTGTATAAACAGTGCAAACAATAATGTTTGCTTCAAATAAAAAAAAAATATTTACACGTTACTATTACAAACAGAAAAAAAAAAAAACCCTTCAAATTAGAATTAAATAATTGGGTATAAAAAGCAGGCATTTATTGCAAATTACGCCATAAAAACTATATTTACATGTGAATTTTAAAAGAGAAAGGATATTGTAAGATAAATTCATTAACTTGCGTTATAAGTCTTAAATAGAAGAAATTATGTCACATTACACTTATTATGCAAAACGAACAAAGAATAATATTGCAAAACAGTTTATATTTAAAAATTGCGTGAGACAAAATATTAGAGGCTAAATATTAGACTTTTTAAAAATTTATTATGATGCGAGGTGTTCAGCTATAAGTATGCAAAATTTCATGTCTCCAACTTAATTAGGGGCTGAGTTAGAAAAATTGTTTAAGATACACAAGTTAGAGCCCAGAGGGTTAAATATTAGACCTTTTTCAAAATTTTATTATTTGTCGTTGATGTGCGGTGTTCAGCTATAAGTATGCAAAATTTCATGTCTCCAACTTAATTAGGGGCTGAGTTAGAAAAATTACTTAAAATACACAAGTTAGAGCCCAGAGGGTTAAATATTAGACTTTTTCAAAATTTTATTATTTGTCGTTTGATGCGATGTGTTCAGCTATAAGTATGCAAAATGTCATGTCTCTAACTTAATTAGGGACTAAGTTAGAAAAATTGTTTAAAATATATAGGTTAGAGTCCAGAGGGTTAAATATTAGACTTTTTCAAAATTTTATTAATTGTTGTTTGATGTGAGGTGTTCAGCTATAAGTATGCAAAATTGCATGTCTCCAACTTAATTAGGGGCGAGTTAGAAAAATTGCTTAAAATACAGGAGACCGGAGGGTTAAATATGAATTTTTCAAAATTTTATGATGTATCATGTTATCGCAAATGTTCAGCTATAAGTATACAAACTTTCAAGTCTCTACCTTAATTAGGGGATGAGTCAGAAAAATTGATTAAAATACATAAGTTAGAGCCCAGAGGGTTAAATATTAGACCTTTTTCAAAATTTTATTATTTGTCGTTTGATGTGAGGTGTTCAGCTATAAGTACGCAAAATTTCATGTCTCCAACTTAATTTGGGGCTGAGTTAGAAAAATTGCTTTAAATACAGAAGTTAGAGCCTGGAGGGTTAAATATGACTTTTTCAAAATTTTATGATTTATCATGTTATCGCAAATGTTCAGCTATAAGTATGCAAATTTTCAAGTCTCTAACTTAATTAGGGGATGAGTTAGAAAAATTGATTAAAATACATAACATAGAGCCCAGAGGTTTAAATATTAGACCTTTTCCAAAATTTTATTATTTGTCGTTTGATGTGAGGTGTTCCGCTATAAGTATGCAAAATTTCATATCTCCAACTTAATTACGGGCTGAGTTAGAAAAATTGTTTAAGATACACAAGTTAGAGCCCAGAGGGTTAAATATTAGACCTTTTTCAAAATTTTATTATTTGTCGTTTGATGTGCGGTGCTCAGCTATAAGTATGCAAAATTTCATGTCTCCAACTTAATTAGGGGCTGAGTTAGAAAAATTACTTAAAATACACAAGTTAGAGCCCAGAGGGTTAAATATTAGACTTTTTCAAAATTTTATTATTTGTCGTTTGATGTGATGTGTTAAGCTATATGTATGCAAAATGTCATGTCTCTAACTTAATTAGGGACTAAGTTAGAAAAATTGTTTAAAATATATAGGTTAGAGTCCAGAGGGTTAAATATTAGACTTTTTCAAAATTTTATTAATTGTTGTTTGATGTGAGGTGTTCAGCTATAAGTATGCAAAATTGCATGTCTCCAACTTAATTAGGGGCTGAGTTAGAAAAATTGCTTAAAATACAGGAGACCGGAGGGTTAAATATGAATTTTTCAAAATTTTATGATGTATCATGTTATCGCAAATGTTCAGCTATAAGTATACAAACTTTCAAGTCTCTAACTTGATTAGGGGATGAGTAAGAAAAATTGATTAAAATACATAAGTTAGAGCCCAGAGGGTTAAATATTAGACCTTTTTCAAAATTTTATTATTTGTCGTTTGATGTGAGGTGTTCCGCTATAAGTATGCAAAATTTCATATCTCCAACTTAATTAGGGGCTGAGTTAGAAAAATTGTTTAAAATACAGAAGTTAGAACCCAGAGGGTTAAATATTAGACCTTTTTCAAAATTTTATTATTTGTTGTGTGGTGTGTGGTGTTCAGCTATAAGTATGCAAAATTTCATGTCTCCAACTTAATTAGGGTCTGAGTTAGAAAAATTGCTTAAAATACAGAAGTTAGAGCCCAGAGGGTTAAATATTAGACTTTTTTCACAATTTTATTATTTGCCGTTTGATGTGTGGTGTTCAGCTTGCAAATTTTCAAGTTTCCGACATATATAGTTTCTGAGAACGGGCTTTGTGACAGACGGACAGACAGACAGACAGACAAAGGAGTGAGACAGGTAGGGTTTGTTTAGATGAACGAAACTCTAAAAACATGCTGCGGATGACTGTAACAATATCCTAAAATTACATTACCATCAGCGATCTTCCAATCCCGAATTTAGTTTATATTTGTTTCATATATTCTTATTCTTTTGTGCGGCCCTGTAAAATAACTATCAATAATATATACAGTAAAACCTCTGAATAGCGGACACCTCGAGAATGCAGAATTTGTCCTCTTTTCGGAGGTGTCAAAAATCCAATCAAAAATCCAATTTATTGAACTGGTAAAGTTATGCACACATTCCTAACAAAGTAGTGACATCGTCGATACATTTTATTTTATATTTTCATGGTTTTCAGTCGTGAATACATGAAAAAGAGAAATATTTCCTTAACTTCTATATAACTACATCAAAATCTTCACCCCGTTTTAACGCTCACTTAGGTGCTCTGTGTGCACCAATTGTTCATCATCTAAAAGAAACTTCTTCATTTTTAACACGCTTAAATAGGAATTAATGTACTGGATTACAAATATGAAAAAAAAATCGCTCCTTTTTTTTTTACAATTTACATTATTAACCCGTTAATAGTCGCGCGTTGGTCTTTTCCCCGCCCGAAATTCGTTATCTTCCTGTAACTCATTTCCCGTTAAAGATACGATAGCCAAATTCCGTGTAGCTGACCTTGAGTGTTCACACTCTTGTGTAGTGATGGGCGATTCTGGAAAATTTGAGAATCGATTAAAATCGACATCGTATAAAACAGAATCGATCGCAATAAGAATCGATTCCCAAATTCTAGAATCGATACTTGAATCGATATTTCGATGTTCACAGATTCACACAGATAAGCTGAAAAATAGTACATAATTCCAAAACGTAGCGAATCAACAGGGCCGTAACGACTATCCCTCACCTCCATTTATGTGGGCCATAGACAATGTTAGCGGCACAGAAGTACGCTACTACAGACCTTTGAGTCAAAAAATAAGGTTTTTTAACTTTTAAAATTATTATTTTTAAGATATAATTTTGATAATAATTTATATTATATTTAAATTTATCTTTAAAAAAGATCTCGGTCAGATAAAAAAAAAAGAAAGAAATGATTTTTTTTTTTTTTTTTCATCCGGAAAAGATGTACTTTCTACTCTAACTCTTATTTCCTTCAACCAAACAGATGGGGACTTTCTTCCTATAAACGCCATTCTTTAAAATACGCAGATGAGCGAAATTTTGAAGGCTCTAAATTTATTTAAAAACTTAAATGGTTTTTCAGTCTTTTTAGGGTCTTCTATAAGTGTGGGGGAAATGCAAATATTGCAAATCTTCTTTTAAAATAGCTGTGATGAATGTAATTAACCAAGTATCACATACTAATTATCCCCAATTAATAATCAAAATTCTCCTTTTAATAATATATTTAACTAAAATTTCTTTCCCTTTTTAAAATATATATCTCCTTATCTCATTTACAGTTTATAAATATCTTTCTTTTTTATGTTTACCAAATATTTAGCTGTTAAGAAAAAAAGAAAAAAAGTTCTCATCCTGGAGCCATTAAGAATGAAATAACATACTTTTCTCTGGTTAACAAATAAATAAAAGTACATTCCTTGATTATATGTTTTTTTTTCTTTGTTTTTTTTTTCCCAGCAGTAATCTAAAAACCATAAACAGTTATTGACTCATTCGCTGACATGCAGAGTGTACTCACTGAAACAATAATAAATAAAAAAGAAAAGTATCGAGTTAAACTGACGGCATTGAGCTCACAGTCTATTCATACTAATTGTATTTTATACTCTTACTTCAAAGAATGCCTTTCGAAAAATAAATTAAGGGGGGAATCGCCCCCCCCCCCCGTCACATCTCTATACTTAAACAATAAGCCTCCAAATCTCATCAGGGAAGCGCGTTATCAGAATAAACTAGTTACCAAATTTGAAGCAAATCAGATAGAAAAACCCATATATATAAATTAAGGGGGGTTAGCCCCTGTTCCTCCCTTTATACTTAAATAATGAACCTCCAAATTTAATCAGGGAAGTGTCTTATCAGAATTAACCGGTATACCAAAATTGAAGCAAATGTGATAATTCTGCATGAAAAACCCATTTATCTAAGTGTGGGGGAATAGCCCCGGTAGCCCCCTCCTTTATGCTTAACCAATAAACCCCCAAAACTAACCAGGGAAGCGCCTTATGAGAATGAACCTAGAAAAAAAAATTGAAGCAAATCGGATATTTCTATCGAGAGTTAGCGCGTTACGTATGTACGTACATACATACATACAGAAACTGCGGACACATTAGCTCTCAGGCTTTGATAGCCTGTGAGCTAAAAAGAAAAGTGCCCAGTTAAACTGATGGCATTGAGCTCACAGGCTATTCACACTAACTGTATATTATGCTCTTATTTCAAAGAATAATGCCCCTCGAAAAATAAACTAAGGGGAGGGGGGAATTGCCCCTCCCCGTTTCCCCTCTTTATATTTAACCAATGACCCTCCAAATGTCATCAGGGAAGCGCCTTATCGAAATAAATCGGTATACCAAATTTGAAGCAAATCGGATACAAAACCCCATTTATCTAAATTAAGGGGTATTAGCCCCCGTTTTCCCTTTTATATTTAACCAATGAACTTCCAAATCTAATTAGGGAAGCGCCTTATCAGAATAAACTGGTATACCAAATTTGAAGTAAATCGGATAGCAAAACCCATCTATCTAAATTAAGGAGGGTATTATCCTCTCGTTCCCCCCTCCCCCCTCTAGACTATAACAATGAACCTTCAAATATAATCAGAGAAACTCGTTATCAAAATTAACCGGTATACCAAAATTTGAAGAAAATCTGATAATTCTGCATGAAAAACCCATTTATCTAAGTTAAGAAGGGGGGAGACTAGCCCCGTTCCCCCCTTTATACTTAACCAATGAACCCCTAAAACTAATCAGGTAAGCGCTTTAGCAGAATGAACATAGAAAAAAAAATGAAGCAAATCGGATATTTCTATCAAGAGTTATCGCGTTACGTACATACATACATACAATACCGACGGACGCATTAAATCTCAGGCTTTGATAGCCTGTGAGCTAAAAAGTGCCAAGAGCGTGTAACTAGGGAGGGGGGAGGAAGAACAGAAAATAAAAGAGGACGTTAAAAGCTTTCCAACAATATGTTACACGAGATGGTTTGGAAGAAACAATAAATATGCCCTCCGGGGGGCAGGTAAGTCTCAAACGGTGGGAGGAGCGACCTCAAATGTATCTTTGGTCAAGGTTTCAAAATGTGGATTTATAATAAAATAGAACGAGAATTGGGCATTTTTAAAATAGCATGCATATTTTGAACGGCACTGTAAATTAAGATTGGCGAGGAAGGTGGGGGGGGGGGGGGCGGAAAGGATTAGAAGGGATGAACTTGAAAAATACAACATAATAAACTAGTAACCCGAATAACTAGGCTTCTGAACAAAAGTATAACGATTTAACCTAGTATTGAATTCAGGGGGTAACCCGGGGGAACATTGGAATGTCCCTCCCGAAAGTTTTGAGATTTTATGCTTTTTAATGGAAAAATGTGCATCCCCCCTTACGGAACTCTAAAATCCCCCCCCCCTCATTCCGACCGGAGCAGTCAAGAAATGAACCCGCCATTCAACACTGAACCTAGAAAGAAAAAAAAAAGGCTCTTATACAAAATTTTACAGCAATTCTGCCACTAAAACAGCAAAATTGGAGGAATTTATTCAACCCGAATCGTGGATCATGCGCGATGCGATTTGAATTGAAGTAAATCAAAATATAACGATTTCAGCCGCATCTAAAAATCGGCATCGAATCTGAACTGAATCGATTCGCCCGAATCTAAAAAATTGAAGTAAATCAAAATATAGCGATTCTGCCCGCATCTAAAGATCAACATCGGCATCGAATCTAAACTGAATCGATTCGCCATTTCTGATCTTAATTTACGGGCAGAATCGATGCGGTCATTTTTTCTTGCTTTCTTTTGTCTTTAGAAAAAGAAAGCGTTGGATTAGTGAAAAATTTCGACTTCCGGTTTTCGAAGGATTTATAGTTTTAGAAGAACTTGTCTGGAATACGATTTGACTATTTTTATACATTGTCTGTCTGTCAGTCTGTCTATTTGTTTGTCTCTGACAAAAAAATTGTGGGCGGTCTATTTCAAGAACTAATGCATGGAATCTGTTGAAACTTTAGATTCAATTAGACTTTCATATAAATTGGTGCTGATTATTTTTTGATGTAAATCTACCGACAGGTCGCGCTGCTATGCTGCATTTTTCCGATTTTCGCAATAGCTCTATCTCAAGAACTAATGCACGGGTTTTCATCAAACTTCACATTCAGTTAGACGTTGGCATAAATTGTTGCATATTAGATTTCGGTGTAAATCGCCCAACAGGGGGCGTTGTTATGCAGATTTTATCAGCAGTGTTGAATTCAGACAATTTTCTCCGGGAGGGATTTCTGCGGATCCAAAGAGGGACAGTTCAGAGGGGAAGGGGATTGGACTTTTGTACATTAAGCATAAAATCTCAAACCTTCTGGGGGGACATTTGAATGTTGCACAGGGGGGGGGGGGCGCATGTCCCTCCGGACTACCCCCGGAATTCAACACGTTTTTCTGGATTTAAACGATTTTAGGGATCATATCTCAAGAACTAATGAACGGAATTTCATCAAACTTAATATTCTGTCATAAGTTGTTCATGATTAGGTTTTCGGGTAAATGATATAACAGGTTGTGCTGCCATGCTGCTTTTTTTTAGCATTGTTGATTTAAGACATTTTTCTCCGGGAGGGATTTCTATGGTTCTGGAGAGGGACATTCTAGAGTTTCGGGGGGGGGGGGGATTGGACTTTTGTTCCTTAAGCATAAAATCTGAAATCTTCATGAGGGAAATTTCAATGTTCCGTGTGGGGGGGGGGGTTGTCCACCAGTACCAGCTCCTGAATTTAACACTGTTTTTCAGAATTTGCAAGATATTAGCGATAATATCTCAAGAAGTCATGACCGGAATTTCATCAAACTTAATATTATGTGTCATTGACATAAGTTGTTCCTGAGTTTTTCGTGTTAATCATGTAACATAGGCTGCGCTGCTATACTGTTCTTTTGCATGATATTCGTGATAGCCATATCTCAAAACTAATGCACGGAATGTAATCAAACTTAATATTCTGTTACACTTTCAGATAAATAGATCCTTATTAGGCTTGGGTGTATACTGCCCAACAGCTGTCACTTTTATGCTCTTTGAATTGGGATTTTCCGTTGCGGACATCTAGGCTAATATCAGACGAACGTCTTTTTGCACGCTTTTTTTTCGCTCTTACACCGTCCCTACACATGCTAGCGAAGGTGTAGGGATGGCGTAAGAGCGAAAAAAGAGTGCAAAAAGGCGTTCGTCTGACATTAGTCTAAGAGGGTGTGAGACGAAATTCGATGACTTGTTAGGAAAATGCAATGCTTATATTTTCTTTTAAAAGGCACGTACTTCAACGAACCTATGCTTTTTGATTCCTCATGATGCGCATATGTTATCATTTAAATTTGACACCGTGATAGCGAATTTTGAAGTTTTAACATTTATGAGGCAGATGAAAGTTTTGGGATTGGCACATCCAACTACTTTATCTTCAATTTTTGAAGGAAAATGAAAATGATATTACCTTATTTTGTCTTAGAGACATCGATTAAAAAATTCATAGTATCGATTAAATCGAGTTGGCCATAGTATCGATTAAATCGATTAAAAAAATCGAAATCGCCCATCACTACTCTTGTGTAGTAAAATTGCAAGTCATTCCTGCTATTACTTAGCATTTTATTGCATTCTTAAGTTTCAATCGGTCTAAATGACCGCGTTGTGACCACGTGCGTTAGTTGAATTTTTCCCCCTCGTGTTCATCCTTTCCTATTTCCGCGAAATCTGTGGGGGAAAGTTTCTTCGAAGTTTCTCTCTCCCTGTTGTTGTTTCGTCTTTCTTTCTTTCTGTTATTTTACACGTTCATAGAGTACTTTTTTTTACTTTTAGAATGTTACTTAAAATTGTTTTATTATATTAGTTGTGAAGTCAGTTCACACAAAAAACTGATGGATGATCACTTACATTTTTTTTTTTTCATTGTCAAACATTGCGGGAATAAATTCTCAAATTGATAATCGTTTAAATATGGAAAAAAAGGGAAATTCGTCATCATTATTTGAAAGAAGTTGCTTTCCATATATTACCGGGACATATAAATCAAAGAAAACAGACAATAACACTGCCAAACCATTAAAAAAGAGAGAAGAGAATTTTGTTGGAATCAGTAAAAAAATTGCCGTATCTCCAAAATCTGAAAAGTATCGTTTTTGTACAATAAAACATACTCGAAAGATTTTAGTATGTATATCTGCGAAGAACATACATATAATTTATTTGTACAATAAGAAAAATAATGAGAATTTTATAATGTAGGTTAGAAATTACGCAAATAAAAATCTCTTTTGGATAATTCAGTGAATGTGTATACTATGATTTTAAAAAATATTTTAAGTATTTTTCTAAAATTTATCTATTTTTAAATTTTTATACTGTAAGTAAAAACACATTTTTTTTTTTATTTTATTTTATTTTTTTTTTTTTTTTTAACAATGTCGCAGAAAATGTTTTTTAAATTATTATTGAAATCCAATAAAGGCTTGGAGGCGGTATCTAACAAATTTAAATTTGTTGTCCTTCATCAATTGTTCAAACTATTTTTCAGAATAATGTTTTCCAGAATACGAGAGAAAATGCAGTTAAATAAAATTATTGCTGCATATTTATAATTTCGGAGAAAAATTTCTTATTGTTTTTATTATTTTAATGAATGTTATTATAAAACAATAAATTATAACATCATTATGAAACCTTATTATGAAATGTACAATTGAATATTTATTTTAATTAAATAGTTGCTGTAAAATACATCCCAATTAAGATGAACCCTTCAGTGATTCTATTAATTAAAATAATTTATCCATCTTAGGATTCAAATCTACAATTGCAAATGTATTTAAATTAAATATATAATTTCAATAACTTATTATTTACTTTATATAAGCGAAGTTCGTATCCAGAGTTTTTATTCAAGGGCGTTGCTCCCACCCTGAAATAAGTAAAAAAACTACAAATCGTGCATTTTCATTTGAAAAATGGATTTAATCATAAAATCTCGATTCCCCCCCCCCCTCATATACACACAGACACCCCACAAAATAAATAAATAGAACGTAGTTACAACATTTACAATTTCGAAATTAAGTATTTTTTTACCTTTTTCTTTATTATATATATATATATATATATAATATGCTGATGAATTAGTGGTTTTGTATTTGATTTGCTGTTGCGTGTCATAGGTTCCATTTTTATTTTCAGTTTAATTGATCA
Organism: Maratus speciosus; assembly: GCA_963932465.1. NCBI lineage: Eukaryota > Metazoa > Arthropoda > Arachnida > Araneae > Salticidae > Maratus > Maratus speciosus. The sequence goes on along the minus strand of OZ010786.1, from coordinate 533,615,977 downwards.
ATTTAATGTCAGTGTAATATATTGATGCTAAATTTATTAATTTTATTTTATTAAATGGATATAGAGTGCCGGAGTATCATAAAAATCTACCTGACTCTGATTCTGTCCTTCCAAAAAAAAAAAAAAAAAAAAAAAAAACTATCACGAATTTAGATTCATATTCGTAAATGTTTTCCTACTAATTATTCATTCATAGTAACATCAGAAATTCAATCAAATCATTTACTATTTACTTTTAAGTATTTATGCAAAACGAAGAAAGAGTTATTAAAAACATTTATCTAGATGCCAACTGAATATATACTTAAGCGAAATAAATAATTTTCTGTAAATGGTTGTAAAATGAATAATTGCTCTAATCTTTTAAAGTTCAGTCAATATTTTCACCCTACGTTATCCGTTTTCGATCATCTGATAACACCAGCAAGTTTCCCCCTTCGTTTTCGGCCTGCTGGTAACGGCGGCAAATGGACCGAACGCGACTACTAACGTTCTAAAAAATGTCGCGACTACTCTCGGGTTAAGTTATTATTTAGTAATATATTGAGATTATACCTACTTGAGGTAGGGGTAATTAGTATCAGGGGCACTTTAGGGGCAATTAGTAATAGATAAAAAAAAATTGAACATTCTAATTATGAAGTCAGACTAATATGTGCATTTATTTCGAGTGAAAATGTATGTTCCTGTAGACGTAATCACTGTTTTCCCCAAACATACAGAAAAGCTCTGTCCGTCAAAGGAAGATTCAGTATAAAAAAAAAAAAAAAAGTAGGAATATTGAAATATAGCTATGGATTTGAATTTACAAAAGTTGTTTTTTTTTTTTTTTTTTTTTTTTAAGAGGAAATGGTTACATTTCCCAAAAGTCGAAGTATAAAATTTTGATAATTTGCATGATCCTAATTATCCCTAATTATGATTTTGTGTTAAGGTTAATGGAATCGTATATTTTACTTACTATTTAAATCAACTTGTGGTGTGAAATGCACTTTTTAATTTTCCAGTTTTCAGATCCTGTAAAATATCCCTTGTTTGCTTTACTTTACTGCAAATCATGTGTTGGAAAAAAAAAATATATATATATATATATTGCTTTTATTCCAATTTTTTGTCCTGACTGCACATTTTAGGCCTAATTAGACCTGAACACTTTCAATGTGAACGGAATTTTCTACATTCGCAACATAGAGCTTTGGTGGCTCCTTTTTCTCTCTTGGATTGAATTTCATGTTATTTTGATTTTTTTAACTATAAAAAATAGTACTAGTAATACAACAAGGTTATGAATTTCCAATAGAAAATTTTGTGTTTGATTTTGTTTTGTAGGCAGAGTGTAAAATATATAAATATTTAAAATCCCGTAAACCAGATCCGCAACATCATTTTTTAGATCATTAGTAAATTAGTTCAATAACCAATATTTTCCATTAGTTAAAATATTCAATATATATAATATAGGGGAGATTAGCGGAATTTGGACCACTTCACTTATTTTCAGGTGTCACTTGCTTAATTTTTGGAATATCTGCAAAACATCACTACACGCGGTCAATCTATTCATCTACGAACTAATTATATCTTTAGATAAATTTCTTTTTGAAAATATTAAGTTTTATTTTAATTTGAAAAAATTGTCGAAAGTGGTCCAAATTCAGCAACTGGTCGCCTAACTTGGACCCCCAGTCTCCTAAATTAGACCAAGCAGTATCAGGTTCTTTTAATGATAATAAAAATTCACTAATTTTATTAAAAACAAAGTTTGCGATTAATGAAACAATGAAACAAAATAACAGCAATAAAATATAATGAGATTAAACATCTGAAAATAAGAGTAATTGTTTTAAATCAAAATATATTCAAAATATAAATCCAAGTTATCAGTAATTAAGAATAGAAATTAAGAAATTAATTGCTAGTTACTTTAATATCATGTAAGAAGTGATGCAAAGCTTACACATGAATTTCGTTTATTCATTTTTTATTCCAGCACACACACCATGGAACCATATGTGGCAATCTGAGCATTGAACCACTTCTGCTTTTATTTTTCTTACAAATTAGGCAAAACCAATCATCACTGTCTTCATTTTTCTTTTTAGATTCTGAATCATTACATTTTTTTTTTTTTTTTTTTTTTTTTTTTTGCAACAGAAATTTTCTTTACATTATGTTTGTAGTTCTTCCCTTCCATTATTTTCTTTCCAATTGCACACGCGTGTTTTTTAAAACTTGTTGTTCCTGCTTAAACTGCTGTTGTGCTTTGAGAGCTTCCTTTTTGTCGTTTTTTATGTTTTTTTCATTTCAAGGTTTACTTTATATGGCGAATATGTTAACACATCTGCTTTTTGACTCCGTCTGTACCTTGATTTAACTGAATTTAGCAAAAGAGCTAACATTTCTAATGATTCTTTGGCTTGTCTTAGGGTTGTAGCTGCAGCCTTATTGCCGGCCAATTTATTCACAACTTAATCTCTCCTTTTCGTTTCCTATACCTTTATTATATCCAAACAGTGTTGAATTCACGGGATTTCCCCCAACCGCGGACCCTTGAGATAACCACTCCTCCAAGAAGGCTTGATATTTTATGTGTTTTAATGGCAACAAAGTGTAATTACATCCTCTAGAACTGTAAAAAGCCTGCTCCCCTCATGGAGACTCAAAAACCATCCAGGGGGAAATGTATGAATTCAACTCTGTAAATCAAATACGCCGTAGAAAAAAAAAAATAATTCAAAGAAAAATAAATAACAATACAAACATGATAAAAAAAAATCAGACAAAATTTATTGCATAAATATGAAAAAAAAAATATTTTGATATTTATATTGCCCTAAATTGCATAAAGAAAAATTGATCCATATATACGAAAAAAATTCAAAACGGTGCATGGACAATCCATTATAAAATATTAAAAAATTAAAAAAAATAGTTGACAAAACATACAAACATCGAAATTCATTACTATTTTTCAATTTTATGATCGTATATCTAGTCCAACTTAAGCAACTGAAATTGGCTCAATTAAGGCAACTGCACCATTTTTTTAAACGAATAATCTCAAGACTAAGAACGAAAAGGAAATCAAACAAATCCGCGTGAAAAATATACGCAATAAACAGGTGAATTTATATATGTATATGAACACATAACAACTTACCTTAGTTTTAAAATATTCACTTACGTTTAGTAGGAAAAAATTCGATCAAAACAGCTAATTTTCGGTTTTTAAAAATTGTCTGAAAACAGCAGGTGGGAGGTGGGTGCCTCTTCTAATCACAAATGGCATCATTCTGATGAGTAAGATTTTAGCGGTAGATGGCGTCTCTTTCTATAATTAACGGCAGAATGGCAACGGTTCATTTAAAGTGGCAGTCCAAATATGGCTACTCTCCCCTATATATATATATACGTATATTTATATGTATACCCTAAAACCTATTATATATAAGGATATTGTGCCTAAATGAGACGCGATTCACATTGGTTTTGTTGAATTTAGGATTCCTATGAATTTGGACCAGGATTCGAACCTGGCACCTCCTGGCTAAAGCCACCAGTGCTCTGCCATCTGAGCTATCCAGGACGATTCTGGTCGAACTTTTTCACCCAGCTAACCTTGATGATTACAAATGGCAGAGCACTGGTGGCTTCAGCCAGAAGGTCCCGAGTTCGAATCCTGGTCCGGACATTTTTCGCCCTGTTGGAAATTTACATCTAATATGATTTGTTTACCAATTAGAATAATTGTGTTAAAATTAATCTAGTGTAATTTCGTATCCAGCGATTTCTGGAGTTCCATTACCTGAGATTTATTCTGTTGAACTGAACCAGGTTTCAGACCAGATGCTGTAATCATCAATGTTAGCTGGGTGAAAAGGTTCGACCAGAATCTTCCGGGATAGCTCAGATGGCAGAGCACTGGTGGCTTCAGCCAGGAGGTCCCGAGTTCGAATCCTGGTCCGGACATTTTTCGCCCCGTTGGAAATTTACATCTATTATGATTTGTTTACCAATTAGAATAATTGTGTTAAAATTAATCTAGCCTATTCTTTTGTTAGAAATATAGTGTTAACGAAATATAACACATGATCCCTATACTAAATTTAATAAGAAATCGAAACGGGATATTGATTTTTAAAAAAAAAAAAAAAAAAACTTATTTTGTTAAGTAAAAATACAAATTATGTAAATGATGTTTTAATTAATGCCGACATATAAATTCTGATTGCTGCGAATTCGCATTAGTGTGGAGTTCACAGAATAAAAGAGTATTTACAAGATATTTATAACATATATAACAAGCATATTTATTACATATAACATGAGTTGTTATAAAGTGTCACAAGATGCAAATAGTAGACTTATAAACACATAAAATCGTACACTTTGTCTAATAATTCAGTTTAAAAAGGCCTGATTGAGACAAAGAGGAGCCAATGTCTTTATATTGTTATACCCCATCCCCTTCTTTTTCTTACACTTTCACAAAAAAAAAAAAAAAAAAAAAAAAAAAAAAAAAAAAACTGAACATTTTCTATACCTTAGAATACATATATGGATAGATAAATACACATTTATATAAACTCAGTTATATGTATATATATTTTATCTTATTCTAATCTAAAAGTACAAAATGTTTATTACAATGAGTAAAAATTGAAAACAGAATTAAAATATCACATTTGAGAAAAGTGTAAAAAAAAATGCAGACCTCCAAAGCAGGAAATAACTCAGCTGCATCATGCTTTAATAAGATTCAGCATTTGGAATATACACCGCTATTCTTAGGCTATTCTTTGATTAATAATTTTAAATACACATAGGTTTTCTGTTTTGATCCTATTAAACGCATATTTAAGTACCCGGTTAGTGAAAAGTACTGTTGGAGTCGTAATTTACTAACTCAACACAGCTTAATTAAACACAATTTCTGCTTTGCACATTATTTTAATACAATATACAAAAACACCATATAATCTTATATTGTTAATGCAGTAAAAGTCTGTCCGCATTTAGGCTTTTTAGTTTGTCGCTAATAAATATCTGAAGAAAACGAAAACACCAAAATGCGTTGAGTATTTTACAACTGTGATTTTAAAATCGAACGTCTTTTCTTAAGACTGCATGTCAGATAAATGAAACATAAGTGGTAAGCCTTCATTTCCATAGAGTGATTTTATATACGAAGTAAAAAAAAAAAAAAAAAAAAAAAAAAAAAAAAAAAAAAAACACTTTTGAGATTTTTTGCCTCATTTAGGAAAGACTGGGGTGCTTTTTAATGAACGATGTCTATTTTAATTGTATATATATTTTAAAGAAATCGTTGTAAATGCAGAGAAATATTACGTTCTTTTTTTTTTTCCCTGAAGTGCGGATATCACATTATATAGCATTTATTTCCGATTCTTGCGTTAATATATTAAGTAGAAGAACATTATCGCATATAGAGTCCATCACATTTAGGAACAATTAATTTATATGTGTTTTATGATAATGTTGTAACATGTCATGAAGTTTGAAGTAAATTCACTCTATAATACTCCATCAAAAGACTTTAAAATAAAGCTTCCGTATCATTCCATATTTAAGAAATGTAAAGCACTATTTCTTCAAATATTTACTGGACATATCGCATATATTAAATAGCACTTATGCAGTCGTTTATTCCTGTTGGCTTTTGGTCGAAATACACTGACCAGCTCGACGGACAAGAGAGACGGGACAGCTCTATATAATGAAAGAAAATGTATTGGTTCCTTCCAGAAGAATACAATTTTAAAGCTTCGACCAAAAAATAATCCACAACATCTACCTTAGTAAATACTTCAGCTTAAAATACATTTTATGATAAGATGATATAAAAAAAAAATGTCTCCCTTTTTGACAGCAGACTCAGTTTTATAAGACAAGAAATGCCACAAAATCTGAGCTCGAAAACTCACGTTTTAATGTTTTATACTCTGACGCGGAATGGTTTTTACTATACTGCAGGTATGGTGAAGTACCATTAACAGGCTCGAAGCTGAGGCGAACTATATTTCACGGCTGCGTTGTCGGAGTCAGGCCCATTTTTTAGCGAAAGAGTCGGAGTGGGAGTGGGAGTCAGATCTGTTAAAAGTCCCGGAGTCGAAGTCGGAGTCGTCCATTTTTCCGACAGATTCCAGCCCTGCTATATTTTAACTGCGTAATTTTAATTGGAATGAAGCGGTTCCGCCGAAAAAAGTACGCCAAACGATTTTTAGAATATAAAATGCTACAAAACAACTAATTTTAATAGAATTCATATCGGCATTTTATGATTGAGAAATTAATGCTCTTGAAAGCAAATAAAGATTACGGAAAATGTTTTATAGAATAGATTTTGAAAGAAAATAAAATGCAAATTCCGCATTTTAAATAAAAACGAACTTAAGTAACCGGAATGAAAGGAATAATATTTAAGATAAACAAATTTTTATGGAATAAACACAATGAAGCGCATAAATTTCATTTTCTTATTTTCTTAATACATACACACACACACGCACACACACATATATACATATATATATATATATATATATATATATATATATATAATTATATATATATATATATATATATATACACATATACGACAATCTCATGCTGCTCAATCTAAAAAATCGACTATTAATCTTATAATAATTAAATTTAAATAATGTTGTTTATGTTGTTTACTGAAGGCGCAGTAAGAATATTTTTTTCCATATATTAATATACTCAACAAAGGTTTCATAAAGAAAAAAAAATTATCTACTGTGACATATTCCAATTAATATTTTTAAACCGGGAGATTCTAACGAAAAGAAACGCGAATTCTTATCTCAAACCAAAAGTCTAATTGGATTTTTTATTTGTAGAAATAAATGTTAAAGAATCCTCAACTACATTTCGGGGAAAAATTCAATCAAATGTAAAGTCTTATTTTTAAAATTAAAATACTTTTAATTATCGTCGAAAATAACAGAAAATTATTAATCTCAAATCTTAATTGAAATTTGTCATCTAAGATTAGTTCTAACTTATCTAAGGGACAAATTTTTCATTTGAATACTTTCAAGATATCGTAAAAGAAAACAAGTTAAACAAGATATTTAAACTGTGTGAAACTTTTGAATTGTACCAAAAGAATTAATATACATTCAATGAAAATCATAGCGGAAGTTAGAAACAACGAATTAGAAAAATACACAGATATTATATTTTTCTTCTTGTTTATGCAATTCATTTATTGAAGTAATGTATTTTAAAGGCATTAGATATTTTAAACTTTAAAAAAAAATTTAAACAAAAAAATTGAGTATATCGAGATTTTTGCACTTCGCAATTATTGATTACTACGAAAAACAAATATACGTATTGAAATATACATACATTTTGTAATTTACATCTGTTTTAAAAGTTCGAGATAATTTAAGCTGTAACTTCACTTGTTACCATAGTATTCTAAATTCTACCAATTAACATATACATGCATTGTGTTTCAAAAGTTTGGTGCAAAAGTAAAACGCGACAAATAAAAAAGATCTGTGGTTCGCCGAGAGATGTGGTTTACAGAATAAATATTCAGCATAGTATGAGATTTTGTATGAAACCAAAAAATATTCGTTCAAAATTACGACATTAGATGGTGCTACTGCAGATAATTCCATGGAATAATTCCACATTGCTCAAATAATGCAAGGTTTGGATACAAAACATTAGAGAATACTGCATGTACACCTTTTAGTATCCAAATCTCGCGTTGTATGAGCAATATAGAATTATCTTCTTTTGCTGTCATGCTACAACATAGCGTACCACAATGAACATGTATCTACAAACAGCATATCACTATGACCTATATAATATTGATACATATATTTTTTTTTTTTTTTTTTTTTTTAATCGCGTTTTACTTTCGCACGGAACTTTTGAAACATAAGGTATATATTTTGTAATATTATAAAATTAATTTACTTTCACTTATTCATGAGCCAAATTAAAAATAACTAGTATGTTGTGGCCATCACAAAGCTTTCTTCTTTATAAATCACGTCAATTAAATCATTTAAATAGTACAGGAAATAACAATGATTCAGCACCAATTCATATCAAAGTATATCTGAATTTGAAGTTGGATGAAAATTCGTGCATTAGCTCTTGAGATAGAGCTATAGCGGAAATTCTGAAAAATGTAGCATAGCAGCGCCACCTGTTGAGCGATTTACACCAAAAATAAACAGCACTAAATGATATCAAGGTATACCTGAATCTGAAGTTTGTTGAAAATCCAAGCATTAGTTCTTGAGATAAAGCTATGGCGTAAATCGCAAAAAATACAACATAGCAGTGCCACCTGTTGAGCGATTTATGCCAAAAATTAAACAACACTAATTTATACGTCAATTCATGTCAAGGACTAACTAAATCTGAAGTTTGATGAAAATCCGTGCAATAGTTCTTGAGATACAGCTCTTGCGGAAATCGTGAAAAATGCAGCACAGCAGCGCTACCTGTTGGGCGATTTACACCAAAAATTAAACAACACTAATTTATATCAGGGACTAACAGAATCTGAAGACTGATGAAAATTCGTGCATTTTTCTCATGAGTTAGAGCTATTGCGATAATCATGTTAATGCAGCATAGCAGCGCCACCTGTAGGGAGATTTTCACAAAAAAGTAATCAGCACCAAACTATATCCTGGACTAACTAAATCTGAAGTTTTATGAAAATCCGTGCAGTAGTTCTTGAGATATAGCTATTGTAGAAATCGTGAAAAATGCCGCGTAGCAGCGCCACCAGTTGGGCAATTTTCCCCCAAAACTAATCAGGTCCAGTTTATATCAAGGTCTAACTAAATATAAAGTTTTGTGAAATTCCGTGCATTAGTTCTTGAGATAGAGAGCCCACATAATTTTTGTCACATACAGACTCACAGAGTGACAGAGTGACAGAGTGACAGACAGACTCACAGACAGACATTTTCTAAAAAAACATCAAATCGTGTTCTGGGCATTCTAAAACGTATAAATTCGTCGAAAACCGGAAGTCGAAATTTTTCACGAGTCCAATACTTTCTTCTTGTAAAGATAGAAGAAAGTAATAATGAAATGAAGTTAATTCAATTATTGTGATATCCCCTCTAGATCTTCGCTTAAAAAAATCATTTAGGCTGTGTATGAAATCTCAATATAAAATATATTCTACAATTAATAGATTCTGAAACATATTTGTTATACTTATTTATGTCATTTATCTATATTTTTATAAAACAAACTAAGTAAAAATCTGCATAAACCGATTATTACATGACATCTATTCTTTATGCCGTGTCATTTAAATGTAAGTTCTGTATTGAATGATGGGGTAGAAAACTGTGTTACGAAATAAAAATTTTACTTAATCGTTAAATATTTTCTATTTCTAAAATTTCAAGTATTTATGGTGTATAAAATAAGCAACATAAATTTAATAAACAAAATATTCATAATTGATACTGCGTTAATCATAGATTACAAATTATTTTACAACTAATCCCGAATATTGGATGAACTAAACAGTAAACTATTTGTAAACCATGTAAAACATTTCAAAATCTAATTTTAGCAATTACCTTCAATAGTCGAAAAATAACTAACATTTCTATGCAGCTCTGTATATGATACATTGAATCGATAACATAATATGAAACATTTTAGTTCAGTTTGAAAATGCATCACACAGTTAAAAAAAATCCTTTAGTAACTTCCGTCAATAAGTGAAACCATAATCGATTTCTTTCTGCAAACCTGTATTCGAACTATGGAGTTTTTATGCGCCACGGGGGTAATATGCAAAAAAGAAGGTAAATTTAAAGAAAAACATATACAAGATTCAAAACACATTTCCAGCTTTTATTGATGATATACAGTAATGTTATAAATTTAAAAAGCAACATTAAAAATGCCAGAATAAGCAAAATTCTGCAGACAATTTTCGTTAGCGTTTAGCGTATCGTCCTCAGTACAAAGAATAACGGAAACTTGCTCATTTTTATAGAGGAGAAGCGGATTCAACTGAGAAGTTCATTAACCAATGGGGAAACAGGAAAACCTGATTACCAGCCAATGGGATAATAGTAAAGGTAATGCCACCAGAAATGCGAAAAAAAAATGGTAGTGATTAAGCAAAAGGGGATTTTATGAAATATTTCCAGAATAGGATTTTTACTCTCTTTTATTGCTGAGCAACCCAATCGAAGAATCATAGAGGGGGAAGTTGGGTCAGCAATTTCAACCCTTTACGAAAAGGAATTTGTACATTCACTGGAAATATTTCATAAAATCCTCTTTTGCTTAATCACTACCATTTTTTTCACATTGCTGGTGGCATTACCTTTACTATTCTCCCATTGGCTGATACCCAGGTTTCCCCATTGATTAATAAACTTCTCAGTTGAATCCGCTCCTCTTCAGTATAAATGAGCAAGTTTACGTTATTCTTTGCACGGAGGACGATAGGCTAAACGCTACCGAATCTAGTCTGCGGAATTTTGCTTGTTCTGGCTTCTAATTACGTTAGCTTTTAAAATTTATATCATTCTGTGCCAAGTAGCATCTTAATAATTATTTAGATAGTAATGTGTTCGAATTATTTTATGTATATCTGTTTAATTCCATAATCTGTAGTAGGCATATTTAAGATCACCTTAGTGATGAATATCACTGCATCAAAATATAAACACGTGATATTTAATACCGAAAATACAAATGGTAACCTCAAAAATGTCTATGAATTGCATCATAATCACAGTATATTTTTGAGAGTTACAGTACACTGTAAAAAAAAATCTGTGAAGTTACTAAAGTTTTTCTAGGAAACTTGGATTCCTAGAACTTTTCATGTAACGGCAACAACAAAATTTCATGTAACAGACACACTTTTGCGCCGAAAATCAAAAACTCTGTAAGGTTACTAAGAATTTTTTTGGAAACTGGGATTCCGAGAACTTTTCATGTAACTGCAGCCAGGGTTACAAATAAAAGTTTAGTAAGATTACTGAAATTTTAGCAGATTCATTTGTAAAGTTACAGATTTTTGTAGCTTTACAAAAACTAGTTTTGTAGATTTGCAGCTTTTTTCGTACAGTTACAGGTGAAAGTTTAGTAAGCATGTAACTTTAGATCTGTAGAACTACAGATTTTTTTTTACAGTGTACGTGCCCACAGACCGAATTAATAATCACTTTTCATCTCTGTTTGAAAGAGTTAAAATTCTGGAGGTCTAATATTTCATCTATATTACGTTTAAGATTTACAATGATACTAATGCTTAAAATATTATCAACAATAATTTCTGAATACATACGAACACATAATATACAAAATATATCCTTCGATTGAGAAAATTCGAATCCCACAAAATTAATCTCACAAATTTTCTTAACGGGAATTCATTTATTAAAAATGATTTATTATTACTTTACCTTGAATTTCATTTTTTGACTTAAGTTTGACGAAGAAAATGAACTTCACAAAAACCCTATCATTATTTTTTAATGAATGTGCTTTCCGTTCAGTTCAAGTTTATCGATTTATCAAACCGAAGTTTCTAATTTTGTAACGTCCATGGGTAGGAAATAAACTGTAAGATGTATTCCAGGGTTAAAAGACCTCAAATATATTTGAAATAAAATGTTAAATGAACTTTATGTGTAAATTATTGTTTTCTTTATTTAAGTATTGCGCGGCAGCGCCATACTTATTTATTTCCAGTTTCAATTTCAATGTTAATTTAACGTAGAAAAGCCTATGGAGCTCATAACTTTTTCATTTTTTCCCACCTTTTTTGTCCCTGATGCCAAATTGTGTTTATTTTTTACTAATTCTAATGATATTGTAATTTAAAGTACGAAAATGTTTGACTGACGTCAGTTTCTAAACGGGTGATAAAATCCCTTTGCATATGGGTGAATTATAATACAGAGAATAACATAGCCTAAGCTTTATTTATATTATTCAATTTTTTTCTTAATAATTCCAAATTTCGCGTTTTTCACTGTGAATCAATGGACATTTTTGCTATAAAATTTAACATTTATTTTTATTGTTGCAAAGAATTCAAAAGCCGTAATAATAATTTATCTACAGAAATAATCTTATAGTTGAATTATTTCCACGTGAATTTTTTTTTTTTTTTACGAATTAAGGAAGATGACTATGGCGTCACACAGGAAATAATACTGATATTTCAAAACATTTGTTAGTAATACAAGAAGCATTAATAAGGGTAAATACAGGAAGCAGGTGACGTCAAGAAATTGCAACATATTTCACCGATACTCATTTTTAAGCAAAGATATCAATTACATACAAATGTGCTCATTCGATTAAAAAGTTGTTAACTTTGTGATTTATTTATGTTTTCCTTTTATTTATTCGTTGGGGAAATTTTAATTTCGTTAAGTAATACTAGCCGGAAAGAAATACTTAACTATTTATATTGTTTTAAGAATGTGTAAAATTTGAAATCGTCGGATGCTTAGGAGTTAATAAATTTACAAATAAGCGTAATTTATTTTACAGTTGTCATTATCAATATGATTTCAGCATTACACACGGACATGTAATATATATATTGTCCATATGCAATTTCTTTTTGTGGTATTCAGAAGTAAAAAATAATTATTTGTAAATTTTAAAAAGTCCTTCCGGCCAGTGCCGGGAGGAAGAGGTAGCTTTCATATTCTTTATTTTAAAAAAAGCCAACTTATATTATTAAACACACGAAGCTCAATTAAGTGGAAACCGAATGTAGGAGATTCAATACTAATTTTTATCAGTACTAAATCATTATGAATGAGAATTTCGCGAAATTAGTCAGCTTTATCCAAGCCGCTTTTAATTAAAGTAACTTATATTTGGCTGCCAAATTCGGCGATTTCTTAAAGTGCCTGCCATTTTAAGACAACATGGTGGATGAGGCTAACCAGAGAGCTTGGTCGAGACCTTAGTAATTGCTGTGCACATGCTCACTCACATCGGAATCGGTTGATATATACGAGTGCTGTCGCAGGCAAAAAATCAGATTTTTCAAAATGTCACCCACGTTAGGAATTGAAACTACTATATCTGAGCCAATTTTTAAGATAAAGGCAAACAAAAAATGCTCCTGAATCCTTATATCAAGGTCAAATACTTAAGAAAGAAACCTTTTTCAATTTCTAATTTTTTTGCACCTCACTTTAAATATAATTTTTTTTAATTTAATGGCCGCCATTTTGAAACAAGATGGCTGATGAAGCTGGCCAGCGAACTTGTTCGAGATATTGATGTATACTATCCACATGCCTTATTCCATCGAAATAGGCGAATACGTGTGGTATCGCGTGACAAATACAAGATCGTTTCAAAGTGTTAGCCATGATAGAAATTCAAAGTGCTATAATTCAACCACTTTTTAAGATATAAACAAAAGAACAAATTTTCAGAAACAAAAACTGCTCCGAATCTTTGTATCAAGGCCAAACACATAAAAAAAATCTTTTTCATTTTCCAATTTTTTAATACCTCATTTTAAATTTTAAAATACATTAAAAAAAAAAATCGCAACCCTTTTGAAACAAGATGGCGAATGAAGCTGGCCAACGAGCTCGGTCGAGACATTGGTATGCACTATGTACAGACCAAGTAATATCCAAATCGGTTCATAAAGACGCCTGTTATCGAAAGACAAAAATCAGGTCGTTAAATGTGTGCCACAATAGAAATTCAAAATGTTATAACTCAGCCATTTTTTTAGATATAGACGAAACAAAACCTGTTCCGGAATCTTTGTATTAAGGTCAAACTCATACGAAAAAATCTTTTTCATTTTCCAATTTTTTGGCATCTCATTTTAAATTTAAATTTTTTAAATGGCCGCCATTTTGAAACAAGATGGCGGATGAAGCTGGCCAACAAACTCGGTTGAGTTATTTGTATGTACTATGTACACACCAAGGTACATCCAAATCGGTTCATAAATAGGTCTGTTACCACGTGGCAAAAATCAGGGCGTTTCAAAATGTCAGCCACGCTAGAAATTCAAAATGCTATAACTCAGCCATTTTTTAAGATATAAACGAAACAAAAACTGCTCCCGAATCTTTTTATCTAGGTCAAACACATAAGAAAAAAATATTTTTTCAATTTTCAATTTTTTGGTACCACATTTCCAATTTAAATTTTTCTTTAAATTTTAAATGGCCGCTTTTTTTAAACAAAATGGCGGATGAAGCTGACCAACGAACTCGGTCGAGACATTGGTCTTTACTATGTATAAATGAAGTTACATCCAAATCGGTTCATAAATACGCCTTTTATCGCGTGACAAAATTCAGGACGTTTCGAAATATCAGCTTCGCTAGAAATTCAAAATGCTATAACTCAGCCATTTTTTAAGATATAGACGAAACGAAAACTGCTACGGAGTCTTTGTATAAAGGTCAAATACATAGGAAAAAATATTTTTCCATTTACAATTTTTTGGTACCACATTTCAAATTTAAAATTTTTTTAAAAATTTTAAATGTCCGCCATTTTGAAACAAAATGGCGGATGAAGCTGGCCAACGAACTCGGTCGAGAAATTGGTATGTACTATGTACACACCGAATTACATCCAAATCGGTTCATGAATACGAGAGTTACAGTATGACATACGTCAGATATATATATATCAATTTTGAACGGAGGGTGGTTTCGGGGTCTGGGGGTCATGATCGATGAAAATATATCAACATTTTTTGAAATCGCTTTCCTCCGAACGGCTGCAATAAGTAGCTTTTTGTAAAGAAAGCTACCTAAAAGACTTTTAACTTTAAGTAAACTTAGCGAACTAAAATTAAGTAAGCTTAACGTTATTACCGAAATTTTTATCTAGAATTATTCCCTTTGTCTTTTTTTTTCATTGATTTTGATGGTTTTGAACGACTGATGTTGATGGTAAATAAATACCCCAAGTTAAATTTAGGTAACAGTTTCATATTGCATTTACATCGCCACCTGGCAGGAAATATGGTAGCAAAATTTAAGTAAAACTGTTTTTTTATGTTTTACTGTGTAACAGCTATACTGTTATTATAATATTAACAGTCGAGATTTAAGGATATTTTTGCATTCATAACGTACCAGAGTGGAAAATTGGGTAACTAAAATTAAGTTTTTCTTTTTTATGTTTTTTATTAGCGATTTTTTATGCTCAGGCTGGAAGTTTTTGACAAAACTTTGGACTGCTGCATTGATGAAACATTTTGGATTAAATATTGGTAAATACACCACAAAATTGTGATGCGATACATTGCAGATCAAACCCGATGATGATATATCCAGTTAACTTTTTTAATGAGTTCGTCTGAATGTAGTAGTTACTAAAAAACATGACATATTAAACGAAAATTTAATTTGCCGAATGAATTTAAAAAATAAAATTTATTTTTTACATTATTTAAGCTCGAGAAGGGTCAGATATTAAGACATTTCATTCAGTTAGTTCTACCTTTAATGTTAAATTTTTGTAACAAATTAGTTCAACCAAGTGAACATTGAAAAATACAAATGAAATTCAAACAATATAATGCTTAAATACTCTAAAATCTTAGATTCCGTTTAAACGAAATCGAAATAAATCTTAGAAATTTTTCGGAAGGTTTATATTTCAGATGTGCCTAATCATTTGTTTTCATAAAGTCATCATAAAATCAATCATAAACTTAAAAAAAAATCAGCAATAGAAATATTTGCAACTTAAATTTGGAAAAAAAAAATATCTAAAATGTTTTCGATTTCGTTTGAACGGAATCTAAGTTTTTAGGGTGTTTAAGTATCATATTGTTTGAATTTCATTTTTACTCTTTAATATTCACTTGGTTTAACTAATTTGTGACAAAAAATTAACTTTATATGTAGAATTAATTGAATGAAATGTCTTAATATCTGTCGCTTCCCGGGCTTAAATAATGTTGAAAATATTTTTTTTTTTTTTTTTTTTTCGGCAAATTACGTTTTGGTTTAATTAATATATTTTTTCAGAGTGTTTTAAATTAAATCTTTGAACACTCTTCTTTTGTTTAAACATGTTGCAAATTAAAAATGAATAGAAAATGGAATTAATTTTGACATGAAGAACATATACCTAACTGCAAATCATGCTCAGGTATTTGGATTTTTTTTAATTTTTAGCGTCCATTGTACACGCAATCTTAATGTCCTTATAAGTTGAAATTTTAATGTCATTATTTTCTGACGCATTGAATAAATTCAGATGGGTGTTGAAATTTGATTTCCAACGAAATTATTTCCATGCAGTATGTTTTAAAATTAGTAGTTCAAAGTGTAACAAGCAAAGTAACAAACAATTTCTGTATAATAAAGCAAGGTTATTTACTTAGAGACCATTCAGTTACTTAAATATACACATTCTTTTAATTCAATACATGTCCAGTTTTTTAAAAATAATTTTAACAGTGATGAAGATAAACATTTTATCCAACAAAATTTTTCTTGCTTAGTTTAAAAGAAAACCCCCAACCAAATGTTATCCATTTATTCAATCATAAATAATTCTTCATCAATATATCGGATCGTACGCTATGCGATTGCGTTTGGTGGGCTTACATCAAAGACCTTGCTCATTAACCTCCATTTTGAAGACAGCAAAGAACCTAAAGAACATATCGCTCACTCGCATGAAAGTGACACATCGACAAAAGCAAATTTCACAGGAGATGGAAATGAAGATTTGCTTGTTTTTACTGTAACATGAAACTCTAGAACTTAGCTGTGCATATAGCAGTAACAACGTGCATAAAAGCGTAAAACACTTCAAGATAAAGATGTAGATGAGGTTTAAAAATTTGAGTATATTTACCACTCCACACAATTTGCTCTCCTTATGTGGTTACGAATGAAAATATAGCATAATAAAGCGAATTTCTGGATAGCTACACTTTTGAAACTTTTCCTATTGCAAGACGCACCTATGACAGACCAATTAGTGAGAAAAAAAAAATGAAATTTCACGTGATGTGCTACTTTTGTTGTGCTTTAGTGATATTATTGTCTCATAAAAAAGCAATGACAGTATTAAACTGCAAAATATGTGTGAAGAAAGATTATTGGTCATATATTTGTCGTATTACTAAATTTTAAAATGTAATTTAACATTAAAAACTCTAAATTTTGAATGCTTATAATTCAATACATTATCATCCAAATGACTAAAAATGTCGTTTCTAGGCATAGTTTGAACCGAAAACGTAAAATATATTGTCAAAATCGGTTGTTGCTATTAAAAAAAACAAAGTTTGGTCTGGTTTTGATTAGTAGATTGCCTCCTAAGCAAGTTTTATGTACGTTATTTAAAAGTTGACTTTATTTCCACTGGTTTGTACCAGTAAAAGTTTTTTTGTTATATTTAGTTGTAGATTTAGTAAGGGGTATTTGCCCTTTTTTTTCTTTTTTACACGATTGTACAATACAACACACTACGCTGTCAGGAAAATTATTTTTTATAGAACTAGGGGGCTCTGCCCCCTACGAGCTACGCTCGTCAACCCCCGTTCAGACACCGCAGACTCTAACAGCACGCTAATTTGATCGGCTTTCAAAAGATTTCGGAAGACTGAATTATAATTTGAATCTGACAATTATAATCTGACGTAATTTTCACCAAACTTTTCTTTCTCTTTTTAATATTCACGTAAAAATACTTTTGTTAAATTAAATATTATGATCATCTTAAAATATCAAATAAATGTCTCGCGCAATTTTTAAATTGAAACTGTTTTGCAATATTATTTTTTGTTCATTTTACGTAATAAGCGTAATCTGACGTAAATGTGACGTAAATTCTCTTATTTAAGACTTCTAACGCATGTTAATGAATTTATTATTTTACAATATCCTTTCTCTTTAAAATTCACATGTAAATATAGCTTTTATGACGCAATTTTCAATGAGTCCTTGCTTTTTATATTTTCTGTTTGTAATAGTTTAATATGTTTATAGTAATGTAAAATAAATTTTTAATTTGAAGCAAACTTTACTGTTTGCGCTGTTTATACAGTTGGCAACAGTTTAAATTAATACAATTTTCCAAAATATTTAAAAAAATATCTCACGAAATGCTGAAAATTTGAATTTAAATTTGAAATAAAAGCTCAAAAAATGATTTAAATAAAAAAAAATAATAATACAGTCTGCACATCGGGAATTTATGACGCATAACATGATGTAAAAATGATTAAATTCCTATGTACATTTTTGCTCCTATAAAACATTTTAATGGAATATTTTTTTCCAACATTGGCATTAAATATCTCTTAAAATAATTCTTCGATTTGAAAACTGTCTGCCTCAGCGTGTTTATCAAACATGTCTCTATAATACTACCGATTTTCATATTTTTGTATTCTACAGTTTTTTTTAAATATTAACGGAGAAAGGCAATGCTTAAGCATTCAAATTGGTTGCCGATCTGAGGGGAATATCTACGCAGATTTTCATTGCTCCATTTCCAAATCAAAACATTATATATATATAGAAGGATAAATTATTCGTAATTTTTAAACAAATAATTTCCGTTCTCCTATAAAACATGCTTTTTTCTATTAATTTTTCCCAAAGTCTGAAAGAGGATCAATTTTCGTTTATTCCTTCCCCGCATTCCTTTTGGCTGTATTTGTACCAAAGTTTGAATTTAATTTTTAAATAAAAAAAAATGGAAACTCACTAAATTAAAATTTTTAATTTATTTTAAAACAAACAAATAAAAATAACACCTTCTTATTTAATAAATGAGCAGTTTTCTCATTCATTTAAACTTATTCCCAATTTATTTTTTATAGTAGTAAAAAAAAAAAAAAAAAAAAACATTCACACGTAAAATATTTTCTAAAAGAACACATTTAAAAATATATAGAAGTTCAATCAACTTTTTAAAAAAAATCGATTTTATTCAAAAAAGCAAATATCGAATATAATATTCATAAATTAATATATACTTATTCTTCTTAAAATATCTAACAGTCCCCATATGTCTTATTAAAAATATGTCTAATATGTAATAATTTTTATCCTGTATTACTCTACACTGTAAAAAAAATCGGACTAAAAAGCGGAAATACTACTGGCATTCTAGACGCCAGTACCATTTCCGTTTTTTACGGGAGTTTTTACCCATAAATTACAGAACAATTTCTGTTTTTAATCAGAAAAACAGAAAATTTTCTGTAATCTATGGGTAAAAATTCCCGTAAAAAAACGGAAATAGTCCTGGCGTCTAGATTGCCAGTAGTATTTCCGTTTTTTTTTTTTTTTTTTTTTTTTTTTTTTTTTTTTTTTACAGTGTATATGTTCCATTATTTATCACGGCGAAATGTCCTTTTAATTTCCGTGCTTTCTGAACAAGTAATTTAAAAAGCTCATACAATGCCCCATTTGAAGAAACCATATCATCATTTAAATTCATCCTCAACCAAGCACTAGTTGAGTGCTTAATATGCTCAGTTCTAAACACGCGGTTCTAGGTTCAAACCCCATCAACGGAAGAACAGGAGAAGTATGTTTTTAAAAACTACTTTTTTTTTCAATTACGAACATTTCAATCCTAGCCCCCCCCCCCCCAAAAAAAAAAAAAAAAAAAAAGAACGGAAATTTCTTCATCTGGCCGATCATTTTATTTATTGTCACATAGCAAAAAAGAAACGGACATTCTTGAATTCTCCGATATAATCCTGATACAAAGCTATCAGGAATATTTCCATGTATTGAACAAAATATTTCTTATAGTGTACAGTGAAACACATGAAGCTTTAAAAATTGCTTGTAAATCTGAGTATATTTACGCGAATTAGAAAACCGACAGAGAGACAAACTGCAATAGAAAACACTTTTCCATTATGTTGGAAAATGAGGAATAAACAAAATTCCTTATTTAACTTTGAACCAACTAGTAAGATCTTTACGTTAACTTAGATTATATACATTAAATAACACTACATAATTAACACTTTTCCACCATGTTGGACTTTGAGAAAATATATATATATATATATGTGTAGCTTTGAATAACCTAAATGCTAAAGTAAGATCCTAAACTTCATTAAAACTCTAAAAAGAAAAGTCTGATTTTTTAAATTTAAGATTCCCAAATTTAGAGATATTACTTAAAAGTATTTTGACAAGACTTAAAAGAAAAAAAAAATGTAAGTTCTTTAATTGTAATCTTTTTTTTTTTATTTTTTATTTTAACACGATAAACACTCTTAAGATTTTTTATTAACATTCTTTTTTATTTTATTTTAGCGTAAAATCCAAATACAATCAAAGTTTATTTAAAATTCAATTATTTAAAACAGAATTAAGCATTTTTAAATTAAATTTGGAACATTTTTCTTTTAAGAATTTTTTAACCACGACTTAATTAAATATTTGTTAGATTGAAAAAGCACAGATTGCTTTTTATGATAATGCTAAAGGAATATTTGTCTCTTTAAAATGAAAAGGAAATCAATTAAGGGTGTATATTTAGTTCTGTGTGCTAACATTAAATTTTACAGAATAAATCATAAATCAAATATTTGACTCAATTTATAAAGCCGCAAATTTGTGAAATGAAATATAATTTACATTTAATGCAACTTTAATTAAGTGCTTTTATATTTAATGATCATCTCTTCAGACATACTTGAATGAGATTTATGAGAGGTGAATGCAATTGATGTTCATATATCTTTTAAGAGTTATCTTCAATATAATTATATTAACTTAAACTCTAATTGCCTCTGTCATCTGAAAGTTTTTTTGTTAATGATTCCTCAGTATATTTATTATTTATCAGTTATGGAATTAAAGAAGATCAATTAAATTTTTTTTCTCTCTCTCCATTTCTCTCTCCCCCTCTCTCTCTCTCTGTATATATGTATATTAGAATTTTCTTTGTTAAAAGCACAGTGTAGAAAAGTAAAAAAAGGATGTGAAAATAAAATATAGTTACAGTAAAATGTATGAAAATAAAATCGTCCAAAAGCCATGTTTATTTACTGTTTAGACAGGTTTCCGTTTTAGTGGGTATAATTATAGGACTGTACTTACATCACTGGGATCATGAACTGCTTCCGTTTAAATGAGCAATCAATTTTCACAGATTTTTCTGTAATGCAGTAAAACTTGCAAAATGGAATCACAAGGGAATTGAAAAAAATTCCAATTTAGATAGGTTTTCATTTTAATAGGTGTAAGTGCAGGGCGGTAGATTTGGCGAAACCTCAATTTCATCTGTTTGAGACAAGATTGCATTGAGACATATTTGAATTTATTAGATTTAACTGTAATACATCTAAGCTCCTAATGTTACTATGAAATTGATCCCTGTTAGCGGATACCTATCAAAACGGAACTTGTCTATAACGGAAATGCACAATAAACGGAACAAAATCATGTTCCTGGCGACATAAATACTTTAAAAGTACACATACTAATTAAACATGTTTAAAAAAATATCCCGATTTTAGAGATTCCATTTTAACATTTTTCACTGTTATTGCGTCCATGATTCAGTAAACGGATTTTTTATTCGGAGGGATCCAGGACCCTGGAATCACCTTCCCACTGTTTACGCTACTAATTGCAGTGAGCACATTTTTTTTAAAGGAATAACTGAATACTACTTGGTGGAATTAACTGTACATTTAGATTCAATAGTTGAAGCTTGTAGAAATGGGATTATGTTTAAAAATTCATGATTTACAGTTCCCATATCTTTAAAAGAATATTTTAAAGCATATATTTTTAAAATGAATTACTCGTAACTCCCAAACTATTTGTCCAAATGACGTATAGTGTAGTATTTAAGGTCATAATATGCCTAAAAAGCCAAATACGACATCAAAATTTGATGTTGATATTAAAAATTTCTGAGTTTGGTACAATTTCAAAATGAAGAAGAAATATTTTAAATAAAAATGAAAAAAAAATTCCAGTAGAATGGGCATTTTTGTTTATTTTGTTAAAATTTTGAGATTAAAATGCATTTTTTTCCCTCAAACTGAACTTGATACAATACCGACTGTCAGTTTACAAAAGTTTATATTAAGAAACAAAAATAGAGACAAGTAGTACAAAACTTTACACGGCGCATGAAATATGATCACTCACATAATTATGTGCACAATTATCACTTGTATTGACTAAAAATTTTAGCATCTGATAAGAGCTTACAATTCATGCAGAGGGAACAGAATATGATTAAAAGTATTATTGTTGTTTATTTATTTATTTGTTCTTTTTATTGGCCACAAAAATATGCATTTCCACTGTTACAGTTTTGGTATTGGAAACATAATTTTACAATTATTTTTCAATATATGAAAAAAAAAAAAAAAAAAAAAACTGTTGAACTTTAAAAAAGACTTTTAAATAATTTAAGCAATAAAGAAATATGGATATAAAAGTTTTTTTTTTCCTTTTTTTTTTTTTTTTTTTTTTTTTTTTTTTTTTTTACCGTAGAATACGTTATATTGAATTTTACATGTAAGAAAAAGAAACACTCTTTGTAATTAAGGTATAATTAGAGATAGGGAGGATTACATCATCACAGGTGTATAAATTGAATATAGGCTAGAGTATTGTAATGAGTTGGAAAACTCGATTTAACCAGAATATTTAATAACCCACGGGTTCGTTTGTGTTTATTATTTTATAAATAAGATGTCGAGAAGAAATTTGTAAACAATAAAGGTAAACATAAATGTGATAATTTCGTTTAGAATTTCTAAAAAGTCTGCCATATTTTTCTTGCCACTGGTGCTATATAATTTTAGATTAAAGATTATTGAGAATTACCTTCAGATTTTTAGATTAATTGACAGAATAAATGGATAGTAATGCATTAGAAATATGTAAATTGAAAAAGAGTTTTCAATTAAATGCGCTGCGTGTGTTTTGAAATAGGGTTTTGGTTTATATATATTTGATATTATCCACAGGGCTGTTTACTGTATCAAAATAAGGAATAATCATTTATGAAATATTTTATGTAACAATTTCAAAATATGAATTATTCATTGCAGTGGTAGTCTAAAGGGCTTCTCTCATTTGTTCTGGCATTCCTAGAAAATAATTCAATTACCCTGGAAGATAGACAGAAATTGCCCAAATCTCAGTGTTGATTTCACCTCTTCGGGGTATTAATGTTATGCCAATGTCTGACGTAAAAATAAAATTTCGTCGTTTGTATAAGTATAACATTAGTGATAGTTAATGTTAGAATGATCACAGCAGTTTCCATGTGGCTTTACAGTCACAGTTTCAAGTCATTTCGTGTTGTTTTACAGTTCCAATGCAACGATACTGGCAATCCAGTGGTGTTTGCTTGTACGCAGGGGCGCAATGCGCAATCATGCGTCATAGCGAATGCAGCGTTCCCGAATGCTATAAAGGTTTGATATTTCTACTGAAGTATGTTGTTGCATAGGTGGGGGGAATTTCCATTTTTAGAATGCGCGCGTAATGGACATTATGCGTTATTGTGATCGCTACATTACCGTTTTCATGACATTTTGAGATTCTTGTACAAAGGTTTCGGTACATTGAGTGATTTTTATACATGGGCACATAGCGCTCATATATGCATTATATAGGTCGTTGCAGTACGTAATTATAAATATTTTTAGGATTCTTTTAAAACGGAATTATTTTTCTGTAGAGCCACAGGTTTCAATCCACTACCTCTTTTTCCAGAGAATTTGGCCTGATAAAAAGAGAGGAAAACATGGTTATTTTTAACAAACATCAAATTAATGCAAGAGAAAATTACATTTCCCGAATTTAATCTCAGAACTGTAATCATTTGCGCTTTCGTAGATCGTTTGTGTCGACCATGTTAAAATGTTTTCAAAAATTACTTGAGACAGGAAGATTTTAAAGATTTTTTTTTTTTATTTATGATAATTTATAACGAGATTACTACACTTGTTCAGGAGAAAAAAAAAAAAAAAAAAAAAAAAAAAAAAAAAAAAAAAAAAAAAAAAAAGCATATGCTGATTTTGAGTTTCGAGTGAAAGTTTCTATAGGTGTGCGGCCTTCTAAATTACAAACACCGAGTTTTATTTTACATTCTCTAACTTTACACGTAATCAAGTAGGAATAATTTAAAATCTAAATACACAGATACACACAAAAATTGCGCATATAATATGGACTCAAATATAACCCGAAAGTAGCTTAGCATTGTTTCAAAGTGCTATTGGTCAAGTTCGTTCTTTTTGTTTCTGATCGCGGAACACATAAGATTAAAAACAAGAAACTATTTTCATTTAATATTCGAACACAGTATGACTTCAAAAATCCGGCATTCAGAAATTCTGCAACTTTAAAAATACGGCATCGAAACCACCTTTCCCTTTCTTTTTCCATTTACACTTTTAAGTTGTGGGAGAAGAGAAATAGCAATTGTTTATGAATTAAATTTCAAGATCGAAAGTAAAAATGCAAGAAAAGAATATATATATTTTTTTTTCATTTGTCAGAGGTTATTATTTTCTAAATACATTGTCCCGTATCTGCTCCGTTATTTAGCAACGGCGCGGAGACTAGTACACAAGTTCTTTGGGAGAGAGAGGTTAAAAACTATATAGATGATTAGCTAAGCATTGACGAAGATTCACCAATAACGGATACTTTCACGGACACAGGGATTGCTCACGCTGTGCTAAATAGAACCGTCGATAACGCTGGTAGCAGCTCAGAAGACGAGGATAAACTACCGGCAGAAGAAAATGTGTCACTGGAGAAATGCATAAATTTGACTGGAGAATTAATATATGCTTTAGAGAAACAAGACTGTATTTCCGAAATAGACATTCTTCATTTGTATACAGTACAAGAAAATCTTGTTAAAGAATCGCCAAAAAAATGAAGCAAACAAAATGACATCGATGTTTCCAAAATTGCACAAGAATATTAATATTATTATTATTTGTAATATAGAAATTATCAATAAAGTAAGCTTTTCTTCATATTTAATTTTCTTGTTTTCTTATGTAATAATCATTTAATAATGAATTAAATTGTGGTTAAAGTCACCATTAAGAATATAGAACTGCTTTTGATATTTCTAGTTACTATTTTTGATTTTCCTTCAAAAATCCGGCAGAGTCCCCGTCCGATGATAGCGGATTTTTGAAGCTATACTGTATACCTTTCACAGATGTTATACATTTGAAGTTTGTTAAATTGTACATGTTTATCACGAGCTTTTGAATATTAGCAAAGGATAAAAATGAGCTGACGTCGTTTTGCAGACATTTTCAGGGCTTTGCTTGTAACTTTTGCTTGTAAATGTAACTGAAAGAAAAAACATACATGTCTCGTTCTTTGATGATAGTGTTGGACAAACATTTAAGTTCAACTACATTGATTTTCTGTATTTTATTCGTAAGGAAGAAAATTTAGTTGAAGATCATTGATTTTGCCGGAAAAAATACCGAAACGCGAATATTGCAGGTCTAAAAAATGTTATTAAATATCCATTTTACAAATGAATGTCTGTTTAATGAGTCAATGAAAAAATCTTCATTTATTGTGAAATTAAATATACAGAAAGGGCTTTACTTAGAAAAGGATATGACTTTTGTTATGTGGAAACAAATAACTAGATAAAATATCATTGTTTTTTTTCATAAGTTTTAAACTTTTTAAATTGATATTATCAACCACACGTACGCTTTTTAAAAGACTCAAAATGTTACACATTTAGGTAATCCAGGTTAAATATAGAAAATGTCTTGAATAAATCTGTTTTTTATATCTTAACTATCTTAGAGCTTTTACACATCCCCTTCTGAACGATAACATATTATCAGTACGCAAAGCGAGCAGAATAATAAAGGGAGAATTTATGAGAAATACTTAAAAATAGATTCCTTACCAGCATGCTTTTGTAAAAAATTGATTTTGAATGTTTTTGTTCGTCTTGTAAAGATTCATGGAAATAGTTACACAGCAGTTAGATCATAAATACGATTCTGATTATGTTTCTTGTGATGCCTCAATAAAGAAAAACGCGTTGGACATTAATCGTCAAACGTGGCAAATGATAATGGTTCGTGGTTCGTACTAAAACGAGTTTTTTTAAATATTTCTTGCACCGCATATTGTACTCGGTGCATATTTTAGTGTACTTGATAACTCATATAAATTTCATTCTATTCGAAAGGCTGTAACATCATTAAAATGCACGTGAAATATTTGTTTCTCATTGGCCGTAATGTAATGAAAAAAATTTGACTGTCCCTGTATTTAAACTATATATCCGATTTTCATAAAATTTGAAATGACTCTACAAAATTTTGCAACATTTTATATTTAAACTTTCAGACCTTTCGGTTACGTAGTTTTTGCTCTGTTATATGCGGACGAAAGGACAGACAGACAGGTCTGCCTGTCTGTCTGTCTGTCCGTTCATCCGAAAAAGGAGTAAAAAAAAGTTAGGTGAGTCGGAAAAAGACTATTGGTGCTACGTATTTATATAATTACAAACGCACCTAACGAACGATCACTATAGGTGCTAATTATTTATATAATTATGAACGTATCTGACGAACGACGACTACAGGTACTACGCATTTATATAATTGCGAACGTACAATTCATTAATATTAGCCGGTGGACAAAATCTCAGGAAACAGAACAATCGCTATTTTTATTGAAAAGTTTTCACTTAAAAAAACCCTTCCATGTTTAAAATTTAATAATATATCGCATTGTTAATTACACCAATCATGGAATAAAATCTATAAATTTTTTCATGTGTATGAAAAATATTTTTCAAATATCTCTGACGTTTTCGTAATTTTAATCACTTTTTTTTTGCTTTTATTAAACGATTATTTATTAATTCGTTGTTATAATTTTTAAAATATTTCCGAATGCTTTAAATTTTGCTTAAAAATTCCTTATACTGACAATTTTCGAACTATTTTATGTTTTGAGCTAGGTACTTTTCTATCAATTTATATGTTAATTGCTAAATTTTCATCCAAGCTCAAATGATTCATTGTATTTTTTCCGAATAAAATATGATTTTAATATCTGATATTTATAGTAGAAGTTCAGTTTA
This sequence comes from Maratus speciosus, assembly GCA_963932465.1. Taxonomy (NCBI): domain Eukaryota; kingdom Metazoa; phylum Arthropoda; class Arachnida; order Araneae; family Salticidae; genus Maratus; species Maratus speciosus. The sequence goes on along the minus strand of OZ010786.1, from coordinate 533,588,830 downwards.
TTGATATTCATATTGTAGAATCCATTTCTGATTCATAAAAAAAGTCAATGAATAATTTTGTCAATAATTTTAATGAGCAACCTTTAATATTATTTTTCAATAGTGAAATTTACGTTTTTTTTTTTTTTTTTTTTTTTTTTTTTTTTTTTTTCATTTTTTATACATGCCCAATCTGATACTTAAAATAAAAACAAAAGTGCCAGTTTAACTGATGGCATTGAGCTCAAAGGCTAGTCACACTAATTGCATATTATACTATTATTTAAAAGGATATTCGCTCATCGAAAAATAAAAAAAAAATCCACAAAAAAACCATTGAGCTAATAAAAGATTTATTTTGACCATTACAAAATTGCGTGAACATCTAAATTAACATGTGTACACTTCATATGTGGGAAGTGCTCACCCAGAAAACACATACCTAAAAATTGAAAGTACCATGAAGCTGGAGACACAGTTCTTCATCTTCTGCATATTCATACACTGGTGGAAATTCCAGATGCGCCTGGTCCACTAGGTAGTCCGAAAGGCTAGAACTTTGATATCAATTGGTCGGATAACATAAAACATGACAGGGACTTCTAATAATCGATGTAAATAATGCCCCGCCAGTTATACGTCAACGAGGAAAAATGCACTATATTCGGCATGAGATTCGGAGTTGTGGCCAGAGAGTGTTATTTTTTTTTTTTTTTTTTTTTTTTTTTTTTTTTTACTTCTTCATTGTGGACATCAGAAAGATGAAACTGATCGTTTGATATTTAGCTAATTTATAGGGGGGTTAGATCCCCCATTTCCCCCTTTATACTTAACCAATCAACCTCCAAATCTAATCACGGAAGTGCGTTATCAGAATAAACCGCTATGCCAAATTTAAAGCAAATCGGATAATGCGGCATGAAAATCCATTTATCTAAATTAAGGGGTGATTAGCGCCCCGTATTCCCCTTTATGTTTAACCAATGAGCCTCCACATCTAATCAGGGAAGCGCCTTATCAGAGTAAACCGGTATTCCAAATTTGACGGAAATCGGATAATTCTGCATAAAACCCCATTTATCTAAATTAAGTATGTGTCAGCCCGCCGTACGTCTCCTTTATTCTTATCCAATGAACCCCAAAAAACGTTTCACGGAAGTGCCTTATCAGAATAAAGTTATATCGAAAATTTGAAGAAAATCGGATATTCCTATGAAGAATTATCACGTTACGTACATACATACGTACATACAGAACCCTCGGCTCACAGGCTTTGATAGATTGTGAGCTAAATATAAGTTATTTTCGATGCATCATAAGATAATTAAAATGTACCTCAAAATTTATTTACTATCAAACTTATCTAATAGATGATCTATTCATTAAAACGGATGTATCTGTTTTAAACCGTCGTTACATTTTAGAAACAATGTTTTAGCTGTCAAAATATTTGGTAGCAAGAATATAGTTTAATTTTAAGATCTTGAATAAGTGAATATATATTTCTTTAATACTATCTATTTGGAAATTTTAATTAAGTACATAATCATTAACAGGAATCAATAGTATGTTCACAGAACATTTTTAGTTTCATACATAAATAAATCTTAAAAATTATTGTATAAAAATGAATGAAAAATGCAAAGAACCTGTAAGACGAATGATTGCTTAAAATGCAATTATTCAAATGAAGTAATCAACGAAATGTAAATTGCATGGAATTTAAATGAATGAATTTATTAAACTCATTAAAGACTTTTGCAAATACTTGAAATTAAAATTGCAAACATTTCTTGCAATACATGTTAAAGTAGACTTTCTTTATATATTATTAAATTACCCAGTACCGTATGCGTGAATAATTATAAAATAAACTTGAAAATTAATATTGTTGCATGTTCTTTAAATAGAAATTTAGATAAATTATACTGTTAGTAAAGCATTTAATATATATATATATATATATATATATATATATATATATATATATATATATATATATATATATATATATATATATATATATATATATATATATTAAATGCTTTACTAACAGTATCATGTATCTAAATTTCTATTCAAAATTGGTTCTCAGATACTTGTTTATTTAACAAATGGGAATCCGTGGAATTAAGCAATATTCCACAGAATAACAATTTAATTTCCAATAAGTTACACTCTACAAACTTCACAAACCTGGCAACAAACTTAAATAACATGGTTAAATGGTTACCTTAAAAAGTTGCACATAGAAACTTACAACGAGAATTAATACTAGTTTAATATAAAATAAAGAAATATATTTCAATTTACTTTAAAATAATGAAATGTATTTCCATTTCCTCAGCTTAACCCTTATGTCAATGACCGGGTACCCGGGAACCTTTTTTTCTATTTTCATCCCGTTTTCAGGGTGTTAATATCAAAAGAAACTAAAATGAATTTAGATCCCCATTATTTGCAGTATTCACTGTCCATTAGTATAACCACTTTAAAATTTGAATTTTTTTTATTACTATTTTGAAGCTTTAAACATTTTTATACCTGTCATCAATGACCAGGGCACCCGGGTACCCATGCAAATTTTCTGTTGAAAAATACAGAAATTGGTAGATTATTTAGATTTAGATGAATAAAACTTGATATTATTTTGAAAATAAGAGTTAGAAATTTTTTCAAGGTACAAAATATTTCATTTACGTGGAAATTTGTGGACAAGCTGTACAATAACAAATGGTGTACGAATGTGCATCGCATACTGTCTTTCCACATTGTTTACATGGTTTTCTGGTTTTTCTGCGCCGTTTTTGAGGCTCTAAAGATTATCTGACACCAACTTATTTTATACTTCTTGTATCTTCTAGCTTTAAGATCTTTGGATCGGATTCTGAACGTGCGGCAGCTTCAAATACGGGCAAAAAAAAATCAGTATACTTTCAATTCCCAATTTGGTCGAGAAATGTGTCATAGCTTGTATATTTTGCGATTGATCTAGAATTGCTGAAAGCCTCGAGATCTCACCTAATATTCGCAATAACAGGCGACGATTGTCTGTTTTATTTATAACTATATCGTTATTTGCAGTATGTATAATATAAGTAGCAAGTGCTGCTATATCCTCAGCATAGAAAAATAATGCAAGTGGTCATGCGGTTGTACGCCTATTCTTGTATATTTCACCAAAATGTATACATTATATCCACTCCAGATTCCGTTCCCTTTATAAAACTGAAGCATTTCGGGATTATCTTTCGGTCCTGTGATGGTTTCATCATGATGCGTAGTAGACATTAGAATTACGACTTTATTCCTCTTTGGAACATATGATCAAATACTTATGTCATCATGAAGTCCAAATTCTGTGGCTAACATTTGCGCGATTTACTTGGCCTCATTTCGTGGGGAATATATTGTTTGTTTCTTATCAAAATGCCAACCATTGTGAGCTCCTAGTATAATAAATAAAGACAAAGAAAGAGGAGAAAAAGATGTCCATGGGGATTTTTCGTCCAGAATCCTTAAATGGAGACGTGAAGTCTTTCACAAGTCTATCATCTTGGTTTATTTCACGGTCTGTACCTGTTTTTTCGGTGTATAGTTGGCCGTTGAGAGGTTAATGATTAATTGCATCACATACCTAACATATTTTGATCCCATATTTAGCCGGTTTAGATGGAATATATTAGGTCAATCTTTTTTTGCCTCGATGCGTAAATAACTACTTATCAGCCTTTACGTCTTCCGTCTGTTTGTATTTTTTCAATAGGTTAGGATTTAGCATAGTCCACAATTCACGAATTCCTGCAGGTTTAACATTTTGAAGTCATTCCACTCTTGTGTTCTGGTTGTCAAAAAGAATAAATCTAAGAATATCCCCGATTCGGCCTACACTACTACTTGCTCGATAAAATGATAATTTTGCTTTCCACATTTCTATTGTGTGAACTTTGTTTGGACTGTTGACGCCTGAAGTAATTAATATTTATAAAAATGCATCCAATTCCTTTTCTCTTAAGTGAGGGCAGTTACACTGTATGAAATAGTGTTGTTTTATGGCTCGTGTATGTTAAACTCGCAGCAGGTTCCCGGGTACCCCGATCATTGGACACAAGGGCAAATTTTGGTTATTGACATAAGGGTTAAAAACATTTTTATTTAAAACTAGTTGACCCACACGCCATTGCTTGAGCTCGGGATAGTAAACATGAATATGCCTAAAAGATTTTTGAATTCAGACATTTTTCTCTGTGAGGAATTTGGTGTTTGGAGTCCTACTGCATTACCCAAGCACTCACATTCGAATTTGAATATAATTATATTTGTATACAGAAGTTTGTTCAAAAGAATCTAGAACCCTTACGTCCTCGGCAAACGTGCATACGGCAATGTTGCTCACGATCTGATTTTTTTTTTTCTTGAACCACGAATGTATGTAATATTATGTTTTTAAACGAATATATTTTCATAATTCTTCTGACATAATTCTTCAACATAAATCTTCTGAACCCACTACATTTTATAGCGTGCATTTTCGAATTCGTATAATTTTCTATTTTTAAACAAACATACGTGGATGGTTCAGAATTATTGTCCCTTATGTATATAAAATACTTGTGCTACGATGGTTGATGTGGAATATTGATGCTTAATCTCTTAAATACCTATATGCTCAATTTCAGAACCGTAGCTGCTATATTAACATAGTTTTGGATGAAGGAGTGAAGTTTTAAAGACCTATTTTGGGGGAGTTCTTAAGGAGGGGGTTGAGGGTGAAATGCTGGTTTGGAGCTTATGAGGTTACAGTCGTGACAGTGTATGAGAGGTGGGTACATCACTATGATCCCTAATCCAAACGACAGTAGTTACGTCTTATCCACTGTCACAAATCTAGCTCCGTAAGCTAAAAATCAGCCTTTCACCCACACGCCCCCCCCCTTTCACTCCTCCCTCCAAAACTATGTGAATGTAACAGCTACGGTTCTAAAATTGAGCATATAGGCATCTAAGACATTAAGCTCCAATATTCCATAACAACCATCGCTGTACAAATATTTTATATACACCAGAGACAATAATTATTGAACCACCCTCGTATATCCAGACGTTGGGACCCCAAGGCATTCGCGTGCATTGGACGTCATACGCACGATTCTGTCTTTCAAACCAATTTCGAATATTTATGGTTTGATATTTATACAAAATTGTTGCAAAGTACGTTCCCCAACATTAGGTCTTCGTTAAGGAGATCAGTGCTACCGACTGGTATTTCTAAAGAATATCTGGATAAACAATTCTTTTTCATATTTATCAGGAAAATAGATTTTGCTCTATAGTTTGTTTTCTGCTCAGCACAGTGGCACATTAGAAAAACAAGATTAAAAATAAATTGCTTCAGGAATGGAGAACATGACTGACAACATAGAGGGAGATGTATTACTTTTAACAGGGCATTTAAAATTATAAAGACAAAATGATCATTGATGAAATGGAGGATAGCTATGATGACTTACCATTAAAAAAACAAAACAGCTGGAATCTTCTACGAGTGTGGAAATGATTTCAATTAGATAAATTACAACGACTGCATTTTTATCTTTATTGAACTTATCATTTTACTTATACTGAAAAATCTATATGTTATTTATAAGGAAATATTGCTATTTTTCTGCTTAAATAGATTAAAAAAACATATGTTTCTCTTTGTGTCAACATTTTTGAAAAAGTAAAAGGTTCAACTTATATAAGATCCTTCGATATTTGTTTTACTCAAGTAAAGAGCTGAGTTATACAAGACAATATACATATATATATATATATATATATATATTAATGTTTTATAACAATTTGTAACGCAAAAAGTTATTTTTGCTAGATCTTTTTATTTAGTTCCCTTTCGGTTTTCAGTAGTGTAAGTTGTCACAAATTTATTTTCTAATGATATATTTATCTGTTTTTCTTCCTATACTAAATGGTAGATAAATTGTAATGTTCTAAATAAATTATATTAAAGGATTTGTTTTCAAAAACAGTTTTTGTTTAAATAAAATCATAGCATTGTTTATAAATTGCATAAGGGAAAGCTATATTTAACGTCCATTTATTGTGTTATTGTTTTGGTCGTTTGTTTGCGTTCAGAGATTCGTAGAAATACCAAGGCAGAATTTAGTGAAACTTTAAAATTTTGTGTTCAAATTTATAAGCACTGTATGTTTAATTCAATTGATATTGGAAAATTATATCCATAAAGAGAAAACAATTCTTCAAATTGAGAATGCGTGCATTTATACTACAAAGTTTTAATAAAATACCACAAAATCTGTGAGAAATCAATATCAGAATTTCTCCATTAATATATAATGCAGAACTTTTCTTATTTTAAAATGTGTATCAGATAATTTTAAAACTTAAAGGTGTGTACGCATATTGTAAAATCAAACAATCATAAAACTAAAAAAAAAAAAAAAAAAATCACCCTTAACTAATAAAGAACAACGTGTTGAAAAGTATATAATAACATTTATTTTGTACAATCATGTTATTTATATTCATTTATTTTAATTTACGTTTGAAATACGGAGACTTATACACTATATGACCAAAGGTGACCGGTCACTTGCGATTTTTCACGTTTTGTTAAATATCTAGAAAAATACATAAGGAATTAACCTAAAACTGCAGCTGTGTAAAGGATATAGTATAGCACATGTATTTCGGCGAAGAATGTTTCCAGAAACCCCCTTGGGGACCGTCAAAAATTGAAAAAGAAAGAATATCTTTTGGATAAACCTGTAAAAACTAATAGAGCAAAAGCGTTTAAACTCGAGATTATTAATAAGTGGCTTACTGTAATATACTTTGTTCATTTTTATGAGGATAGCATGTATAGTCGTAGAGAAATTAAGGTTTTTATAAAAACAGTCCCAAATTTCGCCAAGTTTTTTGCTTATAATTTGCAGAGGTCTTAATATATAAAAGAAGTTATTTTCAGAAAATATGAAGAACAACTTTGTACACAATACTCTGCAGTCAGAAATAAAAAAAAAATATTAAAAATTGGATGAAAAATGAGCAGGTTTACTAAAACACCTTTCACTGCGCATGCGCGAATGCAATCAAAATATAATGTGCATAATGTGTTAGCTAAATGTATAGAGCAACTTTTGTAAAAGTCTGAAAAACATAGTTTGAAAAGTCTGTTAATAATCGTTTTTAGAATAAGCTCAAAATCCGTTGTTCCCAAAATGAAGAAAAAAGATTAGGGGTTGTATCCAAAGTACGTGCAATATTGTATATGCTACATCGGCACTAATCAATGGATATATGGATACAACCCCTCCTGTTTTTGCTTCATTTTGGGAACAACGGATTTTGAGCTTATTCTATAAACGATTATTATCAGACTTTTCAAACTATGTTTTTGAGACTTTTACAAAAGTTGCTCTATACATTTAGCTAACACATTATGCACATTATATTTTGATTGCATTCGTGAATGCGAAGTGAAAATTTTTTAGTGAACCTGCTCATCTTTAATCAAATCTTTATTATTTTTTTTTAATTCTGAGTGCAGAATATTGTGTACAATGTTGTTCGTCATTTTTTATGAAAATAACTTTTCTTTATATTAAGAACTCTGCAAATTATAAGCAAAAAACTTGGCGAAATTTGGGACTGTTTTTATAAAAACCTTAATTTCTCTACGAGTATACATGCTATCCTCATAAAAATGAATACAGTATATTACAATAAGCCACTTATTAATAATCTCGAGTTTAAACGCTTTTGCTCCATTAGTTTTTACAGGGTTATCCAAAAGATATTCTTTCTTTTTCAATTTTTTGACGGTCCACTATGGGGTTTCTGGAGAAAATCTTCGCGAAAATATATGACCAATACAATACTGTTTACACAGTTTCAGGTTAATTCCTTATGTCTTTTCCTAGATATTTAACAAAACGTCAAAAATCGCAAATGACCGGTCACCTTTGGCCATATACAATCTCAATTGAATGTCTGAAGGTATACAAAAGATCATTCTTATATTTCAAAATTATTTATAAAATTTCAATTTATTAATAACTGACAAATCGGTTTGTCCACCGATGCAATTGTGTTATGATATGCAAATATATAAACACCCTTTAGAAGTAAACATAATAAATCAATATAAGAGCGAATGGGAGACCCGTATCGTTATGCCATATAACTTTGGTGTTGAGTAATATAGCTTCATAATAAATATACGAAAATATGACCTGCTTACTTATACCTAGATGCGGCTTGAAGTAGTTTTTTCGTAAAGCTGTACTTTATTTAATTATCTGTTAAGTGTTAACTATAAATTTGTTTCTGATGACTGAAATAAACAATGGATTGCACCGCATTTTATGTCAAGATCAGGAAAAAAGAACAATGTCACTAACTGTATTTTTCCAAATAGTATATTTCCTTATTATTGAATGCATGAATAGCGATGAGAATTATAAACAAATTTCGCCAATAATGCGTTAATTTGGCGTACGTCTGGCGTAGTATAAAATTAAAAAAACGTTTATTTTTTAGCTCGTAAATTTTTACAGCATTGAGTCGAAATTGTTATAAAACGCTAATCCTGTAGACAATATTATTACATGTTAAATTCAATTTTATACCTTCTAGCCTCCTTAAAAATGCAGAAAAGTGATGCTGAGTAAATACATAGTTTCATAATAAATATACAAAAATAAGAACTGTTTACTTATACCTAGATGCGACTTGAAGTAGTTTTTTGGTAAAGCTATGCGACTTGAAGTAGTTTTTTGGTAAAGCTATGGCCCAGTTGACCGAGAATCGAACCAACGCCCATTACATACAGGCCATAGTAATCTTTTACGACGTCAGGAACATCAGACTGAAAATCGGGAACTGTTGTACTAAAGTAATGATCGAAAAGGCTTCAGTTATCATAAATAAAATACACTTTGTGTTGTTTATTTAGAATAATATTTTTCTTATATTAATTTCAACATCTCTATTTATTTTTCTTGTTGTTATTTTGATATTATTTGTAACGCAAGAAATATATAGAGAGAGGAGAATTAAGTTTTTAAGCTTATGCATAAATCAAAGAGGTTAATTAAAAATACGTAGAAATAAAGCTTAAATAATGAAAAAAAAAAGAAAAAAAGAGTATAAATTTGGTGTATTGTGGTAATTTTCGGATTGATAATATACCACAATAAAATGTTAATGTTTTAAGCCTGAAAATAATCTTTTAATTTGGGCATTATAATAGGCATAAATTTTCTATATATATATATTTTTAATTTATATATTTTTAAACATTAGAAAGTTGTATTTAAAATTTGTATTTTTAAAATAATATTTAACTGTAAAATTTAAATTGCAAATAATCATAAAATGTAATTTAAATTAATTTTATGATGTTATAGCTTTGAATGTTATATGCTTTGAAGCTTTTATTAAAATTCTTCCAGCATCCTCCCCACCAGAAATTCTATACCACATTTCTTAATAAATCAAACACTAATTTTTAATACAAATTAGTTCGAATTAAATACAAATGCCCCTTTAGAGTTCATCAAAAGTTTACAAAATTTAAAATCTTTCATTTATTCACACTATATGTTTAGTTGTAAAATCAGTAATTATTTGAATTGGTCATTTACACCGAATTCAAGCGCACACTCTCCCCCCTCCACCACAAAGAATAGCAACTGTAAATCTAATTTTTGATAATTTTAGATGCCTATTTCCACTTAAATTAAAATGAAAATACGTTATCAATAGAAGGTAATAAGTAGTAATTTCTCACTTTATAATCACATTTATAAGCACACAAGTGGTTTTAAATAGTGATTAGTCTCAAAAGCAAAAGTTTAACAGATTTCTTCGTCAAGCAAAGCAAGGCTGTGCAACCAGTTTTTAATTGAACAATTGAACAGACCACTTTATCGGGCGTAGGATCTGAATAAGGGAAGTATAAAAATATTGCTTTTAAAGTTGTAGTGATGTACGTAAGCTACCTAAAGTACGTAAGAGAGTTTATACAATTTCTTTAGCAATTAACTTGGAAAATAAAAATCTTATTCAACAGTTAGATATTCCAGAAGGAGAAAAATACAATCGTTTTATGGCGGCTGACCTTTTGTTTTAGGCTCACCATTTGGAAATGAAAAACAGCAAAGTTTCTTCTCTTCTTTATCGTAATTATTTCGGCGCTGCGAGACACATAAGTTGTATAACATTTTCGAATGAACGAAATAATAATAATAATAATAATAATAATAATAATAATAATAATAATAATAATAATAATAATAATAATAATAATAATAAATATTTTACATAGTAAAAAATATCTTAATCTAAGCGCACCCTTAAATGTGACAGACAAGCTTAAAGCCTGATCTTGATGATGTGGCAAAATTTAAAGGTCTTGCCGGCGTAGCTTGTATTTAGGAGGCGTATATCGAACTCGTAGCCGAAAGGTCGGTGGTTCGAGAGTCACCGTCAGCCAAAAATCTATCGTGCATCCTAATTTCGCCCATTGCATGTAAAATCCATCTTTGGTGCAAAGTCTTCCAAGCTCCCTATGAATTATACCTATGGAAGTGACGAGTGTTGTGAAGATATCGTCACCTCATCAAGGTTCTAAATTGCGACACCAAATTGAGTGAGTAGCGATGGTCCCACTTCGTGTGCTCCTAAACAAATTACAATCATTTTCAGGCATTTTGTGGTGAATGGCTTAGTAACCAAGTTTCCGCGGTTAAAAAAATTCACGCCTTTTATAACTCAATGGAACTTATCGACAGACAGATAACAAAGAACTCCTATAAAAATCCAATTTTTTTTTCATTCATTCGCACAGAGCACATGTAAGAGAAGTTAGCTCAGACAACTTTATTATCTGACAGACCACATAAACCACTGTGTCCTAACCATTACAGGGAGTGTTTGTATAAACAAATGAATCAGTAAATATACAATAAACAAACTTCAATAAGTGTCAATACTTTCAGTATAAAATAGTTTTGTTTTCAATGTGATTTAAAAAAAATTATAGTCATGTTTAACACTAAACGTACCGATATTTGTTTTAGGCCTATTGCTACCGGAAGGGGCCAAATAACCCCTATATAAAAAATTATCTATTTTACTATGTTTTGCGAAAAATATACCAGTTTATACACTTTGATGTATGTTTTAAAATATCTAGAAGGGGTGAGTTCGCGATTAGCTTGAAGCTAAGGACCCAGTATAAATATAAAATTATTATACCAAAAGTATTTACATCAATAATGAAAGATAGAAAGTTTTTTCTTACCTTTCTGGTAAGTGAACGCAGAGTGCTTGACTTCTCACGTTGATCACATAGAAACACTCGATTAATTTTATTTGAAAAAATGTGTAAGTGGTATTCATTGATGAACAGAAGTGCAGAACAAAACCATTTAATCTAATGCTATATCTTGGTTACATAAGGTCGCACACTCACACTATAAAAGAAGAATAAAATAAGATTAGTAATGTAATTTGAATCATGATATTGAATCCACGCAGATACAAGGTTTCCTTTATAACAATAGAACAACGCACAGAAATTCGTGCGTTGTTGGCCCGACAACATCGGCCATTCGAGTGAGAAGTAAAAAGGGGCCCACAAGAGTTAAAACAGAGTAAAAAAGCCTGAAACAATAAAAACTGCTTAACAAGCAAAAAAGGTTCTAATTAAATGAGTCTATCAGAAAAGTTCTCTAGTGCTGCTATCTGTTGTCGCCTTTTCGAAACAAAAGTCTTTTACACAATTGTTCGCTAGTCCGTGATCTTACGCCACCATAGCTCAGGGAAGTGTCGCCATCTTGGAACATATTTCACAACTAAAAAAAATGAAGACGCATTGCATATGTCACGAGGAAATTGTCATTTCACAAGCGAGGTGATGTTGGACATAAAATCACTTACACTGGGACGTTTTCCAACACCCCCGCTTTTTATGTCAAACCGACGAGCGTAAAATGTTTAACTTATTTCTCAAACACTCGAAATGAGGCTTAGGCAACGGCTTGGTGAGCACGTCTGCAGCATTAACTTCGATGGGCAATAAGTTATTTTGATTATGCCATTCTGGCATAGATGTCTGATGTGGTGATACTTAACTTCCACGTGTTTAGTTCTTGTCTGTGCCTTTTCGTTTTCGGTCAATCTTATGGCTGATAAGTTATCTTCGTACAATGTTACGGGTAGTTGTTGACATAGTTCGAGGTCATTTAACAGGTCTAACAACCACGAGATCTCTTGACCTGCATTAGAGGCAGCGATATATTCAGCCTCCGTGGACGAGAGTGCTGTGCAACTCTGCTTCCTCGATGACCATGCCAATATATTATTTCCTAATTTAAACAAGTTTCCAGTGGTTGATTTCCTGTCTATTCTGTCGTTCCCCCAATCGGCATCGCTATATACCGTTAGGATTGGAGGTTTTGTTTTATCTATGACGAATTTAAGATCTTTGGTAGTAAGCAGATATCTAATTAATTTCTCGATAGCTTGCCAATCGACTTCCCTTGGGGATTCATTCCTTCTTCCCAGGATGTTAACGACTGATGCTATGTCGGGTCTACTTAAAGTTGCAATGTATAGAAGCCCTCCTATAGCCTGTCTAAATTTTACGTTATCTCCCATTAGTTTCCCGTTTGGATCTAGATTAAAGTAGTTAGTATTCATGGGTGTATACGTAGGCTTACCATTTAACAAATTGAATTTTTCTGCGATTTGTATTATTTTGTGTTCCTGGTCTAATTCTAGATTACCGTTTGCTGTTTCCTTTATGTTTATGCCTAAATATTGTGTTACTTGACCCAAATTTTTGATTTCGTATTGCTTTGATAATTCAGTGTATATTTCGTGTGTGTCTGTTTTGTCTCCTGCGACTAAGATGTCATCAACATACACTATTACGTATGCGATTTTTCCATCTTGGACTCTTTTGTGCAGACATTTGTCTGACGCGCATTCAACGAAATTTAGTTCTTTTAGAGATTTACTTATTTTTTGGTTCCACGCCCTAGCTGCCTGCTTAAGGCCGTAAATCGCTTTGTTTAAACTACACGCTTTATCTTCTTCCCCTTTTGTTATGTATCCCTTTGGCTGATGCATATAAACCTCCTCTTCTAAATCGCCATGTAAGAAAGCAGTTTTGACATCTAGGTGAGTTATTTTAAGGTCTTTGTACACCGTTGCGTTTAAGAATGCTCGCAGGGTGGTATGCGCTACAACGGGTGCGTAGGTCTCGTCGAAATCGCTTCCATATTTTGAGCATATCCCTTAGCGACCAATCTGGCTTTATATCGCTCTATAGACCCGTTGGCTCCCCTTTTTGCCTTAAACGTCCACCTACAACGTATGACGCGTTTTCCCGGGATAGGTTTTATTAATCTCCAAGTATTATTTTGCTTCAGAGAATCTATTTCCTCACTAGTGGCTTATAGCCATTTATCTTTAGTTTCTGCGTCATTGATATTTTGTAGGTCTGTCCATGACTTTGGCTCCTGAATTTGACACAGGTTTGCGCTTATTCCATAACGGTTAGGTGGTACGCCACGATTTTGTCTTTGCGATCTTCTCGGCTCAAGGGATGTGTCGGTCGGGGTGTTATTCTGATCATCGTCGCGCTCTTCTAGATCAATTTCAATATTATCTGCTGGAGTTTGTTCGTTGTTTTGATTTTCCTTGGCGGGTTTAATTTCCTCATTTTTTATACCTTCTTCGAAGAATTTTACGGTTCTAGATATTATAATTTTATTTTCACCCGTATATATCCTATAGCCCTTGCTTCTGAAATCATATCCCAACATTATTCCCTCGATGGCTTTCTCATCTAATTTATTTCTTTTAGGTTTGTCAACATAGGCAAATGCCTTACATCCGAATGTTTCGATGTTCGAGAGATCGGGTTTTCTTTTATGCCAAAGTTCATAGGGTGTCATGTTATTTTTGTTAGCCTTTGTTGGTAGACGGTTGATGAGGTAGGTGGCGGACATGACAGCTTCCCCCCAGAATTGCTCAGGTAACTTGGCGTCCGACAACATGGTTCTAGCCATTTCCACTATCGTTCTATTCTTTCTCTCTAAAACGCCGTTCTGTGGGCTAGAATAGGGAACACTCAATTGACGCTCTATCCCGTTTTCTATCAGGCAGTTTTCAAATTCATCACTTATATACTCTTTTGCGTTATCGGACCTTATTGCCTTTATCAACTTGCCAAATTTATTTTTTGTTAGCGCTATGTATTCTTTCAGTTTGATAACGGCTTCCGATTAATGCTCGATTAAGTATGTTATTGTATACCTGCTATAATCATCCGTGAATGTTATAAAGTACCTTTTCCCTCCTATCGTTTCAGTATTCATGGGGCCACATATAGCGGAATTTGCGAGGGTACCGATGTCTTTGCTTCTGTTTGTGGCAACTTTAGGGTAGGGCAGAGCGGAAAGTTTCCCTTCAATGCACTTGGTGCATCGCGTGTCATGTTTACATTTGTTAATTGTTATCCCATTGGCTAATTCATGATTAACAAGGTATTTAATGTCATCAAAATTTTTGTGTCCGAGTCTTCGGTGCCACAATGAAATACAATTTGTATTGTTACAGAAAGTTTGAGTACTTATAGTATAGCCGTAATCATCTTCAGGGTTTAATACGTAGAGATTATCATTTAATTTAGCTGTCAAGATTATATTATCATCTTTGACAAATAAACATGCATTTTTCTCGAAAATTACCTTTATATTATTTTCAGTGGCTTTCTTAACTGACAATAAATTGCCCTTTAGTTCTGGACAGTACAATACATTTCTTAGTGTAATGTGGTGGTTTTTGTCTGTTTTTATTTTTACATCGCCCATACCTTCCGAATTAAGCCTTTTTCCATTAGCGATTGTTATATTCCCAAAATTCCCGGCTGTGAATGTAGCAAAATTTGTTTTTGCTGATGCAACGTGCCTGGTACAACCCGAGTCAATGATATATGTGTTTGGATCTGTTGTTTGTGTTTGGTTAATTTTTACTGACTGAATTTCAAAATTGTTTTCCACAGGGAAGAGAGGAATGATCGATTGGTTGACCTCATCCTCTATATTTGACTTGCTGTTGAGGCAAAAATTCGAGGAGTCGGTTTTACTACCATTGTGTTAATTTTTGGTGTTCACCGAATTCGCTTTAAAGTTGGCATGGTTGTTAAATTTATTACTGTTATAATTTTCACTTCTTTGGTAATTGTTTTTCTGTTTGTTTTTCAATTTGTAACTTTCTGAACGAGCGTGCCCATCTCGTTGACAGAAGCTGCAATACTTTTTAATTCCTTTATTTACAATTTTATATGCTGTGTCCCTTGGTCGTGTGCTGGTGTTTTTGTATTCGATTCGATGAGAGTACTCATCGATGAGTTTGTTTTTTACAAACTCGAGGTCTAGATCCTTTTCGTCTCTAGCCTCCATGCTCGTTATAAGAGGAGCGTATGACTGAGGCAAGCTGCAAAGCATAAGAGCCACAATGTGCGAATCATTTATGAGCTCTCCAATGGCAGCGAGTTTTTCGCGGATAGTTAAAATATTGTTGATATGTAAATTTAAGTCTCCGCCCTCGTTGAGCCTTTGCGAATATAGTTTCCTCAAAAGGAATAATTTGGATGATAAATTCGCCCTTTGGTGAACACTTTTTAATCTTTCCCAAATGTCTTTGGGAGATATCAAATGTCTGATGTGCACAATTCGTGTATTTTCAAGGCACAAACAAATTATGGCTTTCGCCTTAGCCGCGTGTTTAGTATATGTATCATCGGGTGTGGCAGGTGGAGATTCTGTTATATATTTGAATAAATCATCTTTAATTAACAGATTTTCTAATTTAAAACACCAATGATTATAATTATTATCGTTTAATTTCTCTACTGCCGTAATTTCTTTTGAGGCAGACATAGCGTGTTATTCAAGTTTTATAAATTCTTTGATAACAAATATATTTACTATAAGAAGTTTGTGACTTTCTTAAAATAATTTCTTAGAATATATTCATAAATATAAATAAAATGATCATTTATTCACAATAATCAATCAATGTTCATTCACAATAATACTCTTTTTTTGAGATATTATATATATCGTTATTTATTCATGCACATTTATTTTTATTTTCATGTATGTATTTCAATATTTCATATCGCATATGTGCATCTTGTTCATCATTTTATCACAATCAGATAAACAAATTTTTATTAATGGGTTTTTTTTTATTTATTTATTTACTTTCCCTTTCAACTCAGTCTCATAATCTTTTAAAATATCTAGAAGGGGTGAGTTCGCGATTAGCTTTAAGCTAACGACCCAGTATGAATATAAAATTATTATACCAAAAGTATTTACATCAATAATGAAAGATAGAATGTTTTTTCTTACCTTTCTGGTAAGTGAACGCAGAGTGCTTGACTTCTCACGTTGATCACCTAGAAACACTCGATTAATTTTATTTGAAAAAATGTGTAAGTGGTATTCATTGATGAGCAGAAGTGCAGAACAAAACCATTTAATCTAATGCTATATCTTGGTTACATAAGCTCGCACACTCACACTATAAAAGAAGAATAAAATAAGATTAGTAATGTAATTTGAATCATGATATTGAATCCACGCAGATACAAGGTTTTCTTTATAACAATAGAACAACGCACAGAAATTCGTGCGTTGTTAGCCCGACAACATCGGCCATTCGAGTGAGAAGTAAAAATGGGCCCACAAGAGTTAAAACAGAGTAAAAAAGCCTGAAACAATAAAAACTGCTTAACAAACAAAAAAGGTTCTAATTAAATGTGTCTATAAGAAAAGTTCTCTAGTGCTGCTATCTGTTGTCGCCTTTTCGAAACAAAAGTCTTTTACACAATTGTTCGCTAGTCCGTGATCTTACGCCACCATAGCTCAGGGAAGTGTCGCAATCTTGGAACATATTTCACAACTAAAAAAAAATGAAGACGCGTTGCATATGTCACGAGGAAATTGTCATTTCACAAGCGAGGTGATGTTGGACATAAAATCACTTACACTGGGACGTTTTCCAACAGTATGAATAAAACTTTTTTTTCAAATAATTATTACAAATTGTTCATTTATTAAACCTTTATCTGATGACGGTACTTATAAGTTCCATTAAAATAACTCGTTATAAAATTCATTTAATAAATCGATTATTTATAATACAGTTTAGAATGAGTTATATATACATTACATTATCTTGTTCCAAAAGCATTATAGTTTAAACAAAACAAAAATATTTTAAAAAGGATGATTTATTTTGCCTTAGCATCTTTTCAGTTTTCTTGGCGTTGGAGGGGGGGGGGGGTATTCAATTCGTAAATATATTTCTATATTTCTATCGTAAGGACATTATATTTGTACATTTCCCAATTCTACAAAATACTAAGAAAGATATTTAAAATAAAAGATTTGAGTGTGGTTATAAATATTGCACAAAATCCCTATAAATTCAAATTTAGTTAATCCTTCTAAATCCTTCAATCCTTCTAAAATTCTTCTAAAATTTATTAAATGATTACGAAATCTTCGAATGTAGTTCAAACAATTCACGTTTAATCCTTTAAAAGATAAAATGTTCATGAATTCATAGTTCAGTACATAAAGGGTTAAAGTAAATGCATACATATATATATATATATAATTACGCAAAAAAATTAAGAAAAATTATTTACTTCAAGAAATTCGAAAATTTAATAAACAAATATTGAGCAAATTTGTTTTATGTTCACCATATATTTTTAAGATTATTTCGTTCTCGATATAACATGAAGTGTTCAAACTAGAACCTCACTCGGAGTAAAGTAAATTTTTAATTATATCATTACACATTAACAATTATGACGTAATACAGTAGAATATAAGATGTAATACATAAATATGCAAATTACTAATGTTCTTAAAAAATAAAACATTTATATTTTTATAGTTTAACATAAATTTATTAAGGTCTCAAATGACCCCTTGCGGTAGTTCAAACTAATTTTTTTTTTTTTTTTTTTTCTCCATGCAAAAAATGTAATTCGGGGATGAAGCATTTTAAGGAATGATATGATCATGTATTTTAATAAAAGTCGTGAAATATAAAGAAATTTCGTAATGTTTTAGTATAAGAAATTAAAAAAAAAAAAAAAAAAAAAATTCAAAAAGGGTCATTTGACCACTCGCGGTAGTTTTAGTGTTAAAACTTCATAGTATTATTTAGTATATTCCTTTTCCAATGTTGAAAAATTAAAATTTCGTTATTAGATTAATTCTTATTATTAATTTTTACATAACATGTATAATTTGTCTTTATTTTACTGCAAACTTTTTTCAGATTTGAGTTAATTTATTTATTAAATTAAAAATAATCCAATATCATTTCGCCTCATTACTATTATTATTTTATTATTAATTTAATACAAAAACAATAAGGGAGGTAGGGGAGGTATGATACACTAAAACCTATTTTTAAACAATTTTTTTGTGTTTTCTTATAAAGTGACCTTTAATTCATTTATTAAAAATATTGTGAATTTAAAAAATAATCATTCAAAAAATATATTCCAATTATTGTGAATGGTTACTACTGTATGAAATCTCCCCATTGCTGGGGAGGATTGATGCACTAGCAGGGGATGTTTGATACATTGTTTTGTAAATTGAAAAAAAAAAAAAATATGCAGATAATTCAATTCATGTGTCATACATTTTTTTATGATAAATCTTGAAATATTTAAGTAAAATTAAAAAAGAAATGACATTGACATATGTTTGTTTCAGAAATGTTTTTTACAAAAATATTTAAACAATTACTATTATTTAAACAATTCTATTAACACACTTAAAAAAAAAAATAAATAATGAAAAGAAAAACCCCTAGAGATCTTGTTGCAAGAAAAAAATGAAGTGAACATTGCTGATTTGCAAACAATTTAACATAAATTTAGCACAAATTTAGCACATTTAAGATTTTTTAACCCTTTAAGGTCAAAGCATTTTCAATGCTGAAGTGTTGAATGAATGAATGGTACCGGAATTTACCAAAAAATTTAATTGGAAATAAGAAAAGGACTATATTTCACTTTCATATTAAATTGAAAATATTTTACAAAATGCTGGTGCCAATGTGGCGTTTGGGAATTAAAAATTAAATGGTTTCATAAACATGCCACCACCCCTGAAATGGTTAAAAGAAAAACAAATAACTCTATCATTTTGGTAAGTAAAATCGGGTGGATTTAATGTTTTTTTTTGTTTTTTTTTTTCCCTTTGTTAATTATAGAAACATCTTCCTTTTCAGGCCATTTAAACTTTTTTCCTTCTTCATGACGAGCAAAACGAACTAACCATTTATAATCGCACTGCTTTTCTATGTAACCAATATAATGTCTATGAATAGTATGTTTGTTCTTCATTACCAATTTCAGTAGCTCTTGCTGTAAAATTATAATGTATGTTACAGTCCTATATCAGTTTACTACTTAAAAAAAAACTAGTAAATTTCAAATATACAAGTGTAACATTTCTCCCCAGCACTAATGTTACATTTCTCCCTATCATGCTTTATTGGATTTTCAATCACTTTGTATAAATGCAGTTGCAAAATGCCAATCTGCTTTCTAGTAAAACTCACCCTAACAATGCCCGTTACAAATAAAAAAAATTATAACTATTATTTTCATAATAAAAAGAATTATGAAAGAAAATCAATATTTAAAAAAAATTACATTGACATTCCAAAAGTTTTCAAAATTAATTGAAAAAAACGTTGTCAGTTCTTCAATGCTAAGTCCAGCTAATGATGACCTCTGCTTATAAAAGAAGACTTTACATCTGTTATAATGGCTGTTAATGCCATTTGTTGAGAAAAATTTCCAGTGTATCAAACCTCCCTATGTATCAAACATCCCCTAACTCCCCTATATATTAGCATTTTATGTTGCCAATTATGTTTCACTTTAAAAAAAATAAAATATACTAGACTACTAAAAAATAAAAATATCCATTGTGGAAACATGTTTATTTAATCAATATACGTTTATTAACAATATTTAAAAATTGGTCATATTGTCATTTTTTTCAAACATAGTACTGTTTTTAATATCAAAATATTTTTCTGTACTTTACTTTGGAACTATTTTAAGTATCCCTTCTGAAAAATGCACTGCTGTATCTTCACCATATTGTCGAATTACGAATGCTGATTGCTTGTGGTTGCTTACCATCATCATTAAATTTATCAGGATTTTGAGGTTCCGAAACGCTTTTATCCAATCTTTGTGTGTTTTCAAATAAATCAAATGTGTTACTTAGTTCATGACCAGATGAATCCGACTGCTCATCAGATGTATCATGATAGGAGCGGGCTTTTTCAAAAATAGTATATAAAAAATACTTGTCGTCAAAACTTGATGAAACACTTCTGTTTTCGGTTGATAGTTCTCCTATGATATCTGGATCATTACTCTCCATATCTGAACCTCTACTCGTTTCAGAGTGTGCTTGAAATATATTCAGTCGAGCAAAGACTGTTTGAAACAACCATTTTATTTTGTCAATTGCGTCACCGATCAAGGACAAAACCAGACATTTCAAACGTTCCATTGGTTGTTCTTCAGTGCTAACCGTTTCTTTCTTCTCCGTATCTGGGATGTTTTCAGAACTGTCAAAAAATGATGTGAAACTCTCTTCGGAAATATCAGAGCCGGAATTGTAAACTATTGAATCAGTGCTTGATTGAGATTCAGTTTCCATTTTCCATCGAGCAAAAGCAGTTTGGGCAATTGATTGTATTTTTCTCGCTCCATCAACAACCAATGGATACATATAGAATCTTACATTTAAGAAGATAACGACAGTTGATGAAAACCATGGATAGAAACTGCATGATAGGAAGTAAGTTGACACAAGGAAAGCTGGCCATAGAAGCTGAGTAGCGGTAGATAGAGACAATCCCTAAAAAGAAAATCGAATATTTCAATTAATTTGATTTTATCTTATGGATGTCAATTCCGTAGAATTACATTCATGACAGCATATGGGGCATTCTCACAATCTTTTGACTTTTGGGGAAAAAAAATCTTGCGAAATTAAACTTGCTAAAATAAAATTTTAATCTGATAGACAAATGCCTTAATGATTCAAAAAAAAATGTCAACAGCGAATTTTTTTTTTTTATTTAACTGAGGTTTATGTTAAACATATGTTATGGTAAATTAAACTTTGCGAGTTTAATTTTCCTTACCATTTTACCACTAAAACATTTTATTTTCTTCGAAATGTTTATTTATAATGAATTTGCATAGTATCCACAGGACACTCAAATAAAAAATAACAACAATGTAGTATTTTTAGTACAAAATTGTGTGATAACATTGTCTGAAACGGGTATTAAAGAAGGGGCGGTAAGGTACAAAAGTGGGACGGTATAGGAAAAAAGGGACGAAATGGGAAAAAAAGGAACGGTAAGGAAAATAACCACCTATTTTAGGCAAATCATGTTAAGACTACGTGATAGCCACGATGTTCATTGATTTTTAGAAACAGTTGTTTAGACTGGATTTTTTTCTTTTTCTTACCTGGAAAAGTGCAAGAATAAACCTTGGGAACGGTAAGACTACAAATAATGCCACGATCTTGAAATTGATATTTAAATGCTGATTTAAACTCTGCAGTAAATTTGCTGTGAAGAATTTTTAGACATTATTTCTCTAGCGTACTTGTGCATGAGAAAAAACTTGAAAAAAATTCTGTGGCTGCATTAGAAGTGATTTTCTGTATAAGTTTAGCAAGAGGGACGGTAAGGATGAAAAACCCAGGGACAGAGATAAAAAAATAATATCAACCGTAAAAATGTGTGCAGGTTAATTTTTTGCTACATATTTATATAAAACAATTGTTCCAGTTTCGGAAAAAAATTCCTTCGAATTACTTTTATTGAAACAATTTTATGCAGACAGCTCCAAACTTAAAAATCAGCATCAGGGGCACGGGACGGTATAGGAGTTTTCCTGATATTTGCACCCCCAACATCGTCCAAAACTTATTTATCTCGTTAATGTTGTTATGCAATCATGCAATGGGATGTTCCTCAGTATATAAAATAAAAATAAAACACAAAAAGGTGTATTAAAATAAAAATTATTATTCAGGGACATTAAAGTCAAAAGAGTGTGAGAATATTCCATATACAATCTATGTATTAGAGTCTGCAAGAGGCCTAGAAACCATTTAGTTATTGTAATGTGATGTAAAATGGAAAAAAAAAGAAAATATAGTATTTCACCCATAAATGATCTGATAAGTGTTTTATTAAAGCTTATTTCGGTTTAATAAATTATTCGAAATTTTTTTATAAAAATATAATTATTTGCTCTGAAGGTAGAGATTGTTTAACCTTGTGTTTAACTTTATTAATTTTTATAATGAACTTCCGCTTTTGTATAATTATCTAAATGATTACTAATATCTGTTTCTTAGAGTGCTTGAGGACATAAGGATTTGACGAAAAATAAGCTTTAGATTTTTTGCATAAAATGCATTCAATGCACTTTTAAAATAACCTGTACTGGAAATTGATATTAATTCTAAAACACCGATATATTGCTAAAATTTAAGTTATATTAAATAGCGCCGGGCTAGTATATTATAATCTGTTATTCGGTTCGAACCGGGCTATGTGCATGAAAGACAAGTATATTTGAGACAGGATCAGGACTGGTCCCAATAGTTGATTCACACAGTCTTCTATTTTGTGTTTACGAGTGTACATCCGCAAACTGGAAAACATGGAAGACTTGGGAGGCATGACCATAGTGGAGGCTTGACCCACCCTATCAGTTTACATATTTACAGGATTTTCTTTCTTTAATAGGTGACAACCAGAGCTACCGAAAATCTCAAAGAATAGTTTTCGTTTCATGCAGATAATTGAAACAGCTGTGGAAAAACCAATTGTGAAGTGTTTTCAGCTCATTTTTTAGAAAACAAATTGCAATGTTTTCTAAGATACAATATATCGTAGAAATTTAAGTAACAAGGTTTAAAGTAATGCAGAAATATTGAGATTTTATTCCTGGCATAAAGAATGTACAAAAAATTAGGCTAAACATAACCATGTTCCATACTAAAAAAAAGTGTATATGTTGGCAGGATTGAGCCAATCAATGGAGGAAGAAAGCTCACTTAAATAAGTGTTTTTGAAAAATATTTTCTTATACACTGAACATAATGAAGGATCAATCGTTATATTTTTTAAATTATGCAAATTTACTCTGTAAAGCTACAGTAAAATTGCGCGATAGAAAGGAAAATGTTTAAAGTTTATTAAAGGAAGATATGAAAACTTACTATGGAAGAAAGTAAAAACTTAATGTATAAATTGGAAAGTTCATAGGAACTTCTAATTTCTTTAAATAGTGCCCATAGTAGGTAAATAGAGAGAATGGAAAACACCGGAGAAGATGGAAGCTGCAGTTTAAAGAAATATGAAGTTTTCATGCATCTGCAAAAGAACATAACATTGATCACAACACTTAAGGAATGTATATAGGCAATTTCACCTACATGAACCCAATGCAATGAAGTCAAACTATATGGAATAATATAATAAAACACACATACTACCATATAAATTAAAACACACATAAATAACGCCTGCATTCAACATTTAAAGGTATATATAAATATTTTACAGATATACATACAATAAATACAATAAACCCAAATGGAGTAAAAAAATAGCCAAAGCCAGGAATCGAAAACGGGACCACTGCATTCCAGGCAGTCGCTCTAACCACTGAGCTACTCCGCAATTTACAGGGGTCTGCAATTTATCCCTAATAAACCAAGTTGGTTTCCCGGGTTCGATTCCTGGCTCTGGCTAATTTTTCACTCCAGTTGAGTTTATTGTGTTGCCTGGAATGCAGTTGTCCCGGGTTCGATTCTTGACTCTGGCTAATTTTTCACTCCAGTTGGATTTATTGTATGTATGTCTGTAAAATATTTTTATATACCCTTATATGCAATAAGTTTTGTCCGATCGATTGTCACAAAAAGTGGGTGTTTAAAACGGAATATTTCTCCTGTGCCTTGTATCCTGTCAAAGCAGGTTTGTTTACACGTCACATTTTCCCCCACATGTTGGTTTTGCACGGAGTTTCAGACAAACAATTATTTTTAAAACTGGAATTTTGGCGTTTTGGAAGAAAATCGGCAAGTTTATTCTGTGGATCACAAACACCGAAACACCTCTGTTCCGAAAATTCAAAAATCTCAGTTTTAACCATTAACGAATAATAATAATAATAATAAAAACTTATAACTTGATACATGATCATATACATATTTTACCCGATAAAATATACAAAGTAAATTACTATATAATAATTATGATTAACAGTTTCATTACTAATAGATCTCTTATTCAAATTATGTACATTATTGAGTAAAGCATTGTTTTCACATCTATAATAGAAATATGATATAGGGAGACCGGGACTAGTAGGCGCAGTTTTTAGTTATTTATTTTTATTATTTTTGTGTTTAAGTTTTTTATGAAACTTAAACTGTACTTTTAAAGAACAGGCATTGGGCTATAAATACACGGAGTTTTGAGTTTGTAGTTTTGTAGTTTATGTTTATCGGAAGCCTAAAGTAAAACGCAGTTAAGAGAAATCAATTTAATTATTACCAGTAAGTTTAAAAAAGGCGTTACCGCCGTGCAATGTAAATTCTAAATTATACAGACATAAAAATAATGAATAAAACATTAACATTGAGTAACTTCAATCCTACTCGATATCATAATCAGAGTTACAGTTGTCACAAATACAAAGTCGAGTGTCTCCGTTTGGGCAAGCCTCGTGTGCCCAAAATCTTGCATTGTAACCACTTTTCTCGGTCTTTTCTGTTTTTTAAGCTACCAGCACACACCAGACACGTAGCCAACTTGACCCGTGTTCAATGCACCTACTAGCCCCATAATAAAGTTTCTCACAACAGGGACAGGCAACCATCTAAGCTTAAATAATCCAAGTAAATCACATATGGTGTAGGTACAGTTAATCATACACTGAGAAAAATTGCACAAATTAAATCGCAATTATTAAGATAAGTATTTGAAATTAGAAAAATAATGAAGCAACAAAAAATTACTTATGAGTGCAAAATCGTAATAAATGTCCATTGCACGTAGGCAACGCTGCAAAACTACAATGAGGATTGTAAAAACTAAGAAGAAAGGTACTATACGACTGGTTGCGCAATCTATACACAAATATGCGATTTATGAGGATTGCTCCTACCAACTAGCCCCGGTCTCCCCTACTATGTAATCGAGAATACACAAAAACATTATTTAAGCTTTTGTATGGAAATGTTTCACAATTAGAAATGCCGACGATTGGCGTATTTTATTTAATGCCGATTGGAGCAAATTATAGTTCATTGTTGTAACTTTTTTTTAGAATTATATAATAAATGGTAAAATAAAATATCTATCCGATTAAGTTCTGAATTATTTAAATTATTTTTGCTCCAAAAATGCTCTACCTTTTAATTATATATAAAAATATATTAACCTGCTATATATTGGAACTGTAAAACTTTAAGCGATAAAAAAAATAAGTCGTCAATTAGCACACAATTATCAAATCTTTTTTTTTTTTTTTTTTTTTTTTTTTTTTTTTTTTTTTTTTTTTTTTTTTAGAAAATGACATAATATATAAATAACTGGAACTGATGCTGTTTATTACCTCGGCCGCCATCTTGGATTTTTTCTTGGCGTGAAAACCCCTTTCCGCCAAGCAGGGATTTATGATCATGTTAGGCTTAACGGAGTTGCCAGAACTGGCATTGTCTTACCGATAAACAACGCCAACAAAAAATCGCAAAGAAATCTAAGATGGCGGCCGAGGGAATATACAGTATCGTAGCGAAATAACTTAACAATTATGATTTTTACAGCAATGCGAGACATCTTAGTTTAAATTATACATAATTTTGAAGGAACAGATGCTGTATATTCCCGCGGCCGCCAACTTGGATTTTTCCCTGGCTTGAAAATTCCTTTTCTCTCAAGTAGTAATTGTCGCCAAGCAGCCATGTATGCACATGTTAGGATCGTGGCTGCCAGAACGCGTCACTCGTTGGAGTTGTCTTATCGATATTCGCCAACAAAAAATCGCCAAGAAATCCTAGATGGCGGCCGCGGGAATATACAGCATCTAAGCCATTTGGAATAAAGTAAGGATTTTCCAACTATAATAGTTGATATACTGCTTAATCGAAAATACATAATCACATAGCTTTAAGGTTTATTTATATAATACTTACAATAGCAGAATACCAATGTCGTTTATCCAGTCTTTCTCCAGCTATAGCTTTCAGCTCAGATAACACATATTTTGTAAACCAGAAAACAAAAGCAGCGTAAGCTATGAAGTACGATCCAATATTTATGCAAAGTCGAATATTCCCTTCCAGAGGGATTCTACAGAAATCCCATTTGTAAGGTATGTTGTTTGTGTTTAAAAAGTAAAGGACGTAATTAAGAACCTCAAGTACAATCTTACTATCCATATTTCGTTTTGCTGCAAATTTGGAAGAATTTTGGATTGAGAATGTCTCTTACGTGTACGGAAAAAAACAATTTAAAATGAATACATATCTAACAATGTGAATTGTAAATGCCAGATCATTGTTAAAAAACAACAGTAAAATCCTAATAATTATGTAAAGATTTTTAACAATGTAAAAAAATAATTGTTGTAAAAGTATTGTTAAAAATAAAAGATTCATTATTATATTCCAATAAAGATCTCAATGTGAACAAATCAGAAGTTGTACGTCAAACGTGGCAACTGAAGAGCGCTCCTACCATAACTAGTTTTGTAAATATTAAGATTTTGGTTCGATAGCTGTCGCACGCTTGCTGTTGCAAAAATACATGAATGCAAAATTTATTACTGTTATACAGGGTGTCCGGTCTCAACGGTGTCCAATGGCTAATTCCTAAACCGTTAGTCATAGACATATAGTTCCAATTACAAAAATGTTTTAAATCAAGTAAAGAAATATTTTAAAAGCGATTTGGGTCAATGAAAACATTTCTTAAAAAATTACGAAATTTAAATTTTTATACGGTCCCCAGGTCCTATAAGTTATATTTAGTGAAATTTTCCTTTTACACTGACAAGTAATACAAAAAAAAGTCCCGTTATTCAACTATTAAAATTGATCGAGTAATAGCTGTTTAAAGTTGGAGCATATTTTTTGCTGCAAATTGGTGGTCATTCACAAATTTATTTGAAATGTAATTTCGTCAGATATAAAAAATGTTTGGGAGTAAAATTAACATTGCAATATAAATTTGAAATCTTTAGTCATTCTTGCAGATTAATGGAAAATATACAATTTGTAATAAACATTTAAGAAGAAAGAAAAAACAGAATTTTTGTTAAATAAAATGATTCTAAATTAACAGCCTCATTTCTTTACAAAATGATACGTATTTAAAAATATTATTAGACTGTACAAGCCTGCAAAAGTTGGGTTATGTCATGCTTTTTAGCTTTGATAATAGATTCTTATATATTCTGTACCGCTCAATCCGAAATTGACCTTCATTTTTAACCATCATATCAGGCTTTTTTCGCAAAATGCAAATTTCAAAGTTAAGAAGTTCAATGTTAAAATTGAATTTCCTCCCCCATCTCATCGGACCACTCAGCTGATTAGCTGTAAGAATCCCAGGATAATCAAAACTATCGAATAAATTTTTTAATAAAATAAAATAAAATAAAATAAAAAATGTTTTACATATGTTTTATAGTATGAGATTTTTGCTATATTTTAACTTACACATTTGCGATTTGCAAAAAAATTCTAACGTGATGGTTAAAAATGAAGGTCATTTTCAGATTCAGTGCTAAAAAGTGAGTAAAAATCAATTATCAAAAGTTAAAAAACACAATCATCTCCTCTACTTTATAGTATTCGACTTTTGTTATTCTTTAAATTTGAAAATTTATGATTTTCGAAATATCCTGACATGATAGTTAAAAATTAACGTAATTTTCGGATTCAGTGTTAAAAAATACATAAAAGTTAAAAAACCCAACAATCGCAGTCTTGTATTATCTAATCTAAAACTTTTTCTTAAACTCCTTGGCAGAAATCTATCTGAATTATTTTGTGTTATCCTGTAAAATAAGTATAAATGGTAACCACCGAAAATCTTAATAATATTAGATTGTTATCGGATTTGCGCCAGTATGTAGAATGCAATCTCGATCGGATATTTAAAAGTGGGTTAAAGTTCAAGTACAAATTTTGAACTGGAAAAACATACATACTATTGTTGAAGTAACATAAAAACTTATAAAATAACATAATTTTTGTTAAAAGAAATCATAAGAGAAACAGTCTCAAATACTGACAAAATAAAACATATGTTATTTTAGCCAATTTGAGACTTAATCATAATACTTCTAGGATTTTTTTTCAAAGCGCAGATACACATGAAGTAAGATCTTCGAATACTTTAAACACTTGGTATATGATCCCTCAAAGCCAAGCCGAACTCATTTGTTTTCAGAGTAGAAAAGTGGCATAAGTCATGCATTTTTAAAGTTTCATAACTCGCTCAATTTTAGAGTTATATGAATGGGAGTTTTTTTGTCTTCCTTGTCAGTGTAATAGGAAAAAAGTACTAAATATAACTTATAGGACCGGGGGACCGTATAAAAATTTAAATTTCGTAATTTTTTAAGAAATGTTTTTACTGACCGAAATCGCTTTTAAAATGTTTCTTTACCTGATTTAAAACATTTTTGTAATTGGAACTATATGTCTATGAATAACGGTTTAGTAATTAGCCATTGGACACCGTTGAGACCGGACACCCTGTATACAGGGTGATTCATAAAAGATGGGCGAAACTTTAAAAGTGGATAGTACACATCCAAGCAAACAACTATCATCAAAGAATGCATGGTCGGAAATAAAACGCAAAGTTCTGGCGCATTTGGTATCTTGGTTTATGCAAACGTTAAAGCTCCAATCTTGTTGCGAGTTATCCGGAGAAGAACAAGACTAATAGCATGTAAATTTGATGTAGGGAAGAAGAAGAACGCGTATGCAAAATTTCGTTTAGATAAATGCATAAAAGTCGCGTATCCGAGCGTGCCACTATCATTCACGGTAGGAACTTATCAGAAGAAGTTGTCCTTCAGTAATTGGGAAATTGCTGATATG
Organism: Maratus speciosus; assembly: GCA_963932465.1. Lineage (NCBI taxonomy): Eukaryota > Metazoa > Arthropoda > Arachnida > Araneae > Salticidae > Maratus > Maratus speciosus. Next base: position 533,559,524 of record OZ010786.1, on the reverse strand, counting down.
CATTTTATCTACGGAACTACAAATGGAAATGTCTCAGAAGATCAACGATTGTACGGGGAGCGGTTTCACATCTTGTTTTGTCACTTAATCGATCTTTGTATGTTTTTGCCTCGTATAACAATATCACTTGCTGCGTCCTCTAGCACCTTTGCATTTTAATTCCGACCATGCATTGATGAATGTTTTTTGTTTGGATGTGTACTCTCACGCCATCTAGTTTTGCTCATATTTTCCTGTATATTAAATTCAGTAATACGTAAATAATATAACTCCATTCTAAATAGGACGTAATTACCATGGTAACCTAGAATAATTACCTACCATAGGATATCCTTTAATTAATTACGTATGATAGGATTTAATAGAATGAATAAAAATTTTATTATTATCATTTTAAATTTTAATTCGATTTTCTTAAAATTCGAAATGACAAGACAAAATTCTGCAGCTATTATATATATCAAATTCCAAACCATTTTGTTGGGTAGTTTTTGAGTTGTTACATGCGGATAGACTGACAGACATACGGACGGACCAGATGACGTCTATATGTGTTACTTATTTATATAATTATGAGCGCACCTAAAAAAGTAATGATTGTGGAATCATTTTTAACAAAGTGAATGATTAATTGACGTAGAAACGAAATTAAATATTGTACTAGAAAATAGGTTTTTTTAAGGGGAAATGTATCTTTGAAACCTAAAAATTACATCTAAATATGACACTAATATTGATTGCAATAACGCAGCAGCGGATTAACTTTTAATTATAAAATTTAACAAACATTAAAAGTGATTTATGCTAACATTTAATTTTTCTAGGAAAGAGCCTAGATTCTAATTTTTTTTGTTAATGTATTTACTTACCTGAGCGATGTTGCACTTCTCATTGCTTTTTTAACCGTAATAATAAATAAGTCTTGCAAGTGTTAATGCAGGTACCGTATAACCTCTTCCGACCAGAAGGTAGAATGACAATGCGAGTACGCATTCATTGATTTTGCAGAAACAAAAAAACTCCATAGATCACAGAAGGAGCTCTTTTCTGAAATTGATCTTTAGGGGGCTGGTACATTATGTTCACAAATACGGATCTAAAATTACCATCACACATATATTATAAATTTAATTATCAATAACCTAAATTATGCAAAAACAAATTAAAGGCCTTTAATTAATGGAATGGTTTACAAATCCTCATTTTTTTTTTTTTTTTTTTTTTTTGTAAAGCATTTAAGTTAATTGTGAAAATTTCTTACTTTCTTGGACACACTATCTGGAATGCGTTTTGCTAACTCAGATGAAAATAACACTTATTTTATGACGAAATAAGATTTAGTCATGCCATTTATTGGTTTTGATGCAAAGCCAAAAACATTCAGCTATATAGAAGTAAATTAAAAATGTAAAAAAAAAAAAAAAAATCAAATAGTTTAATTTATATTCTCCTCGGTTTGGAAGTAACTCATGTGATGCTTCAGGACTGAGGAGGTTATTTCAATCTATGTATGTGTTGATAACGCACCTTAAATGTTTTATAAGTTACACTGTCAAACTGCACTCATTTTGCCTTATAAAATATCAACTATTGTATTCTATTTTTAAAAAATGTATATTTTGGCGTATTGTTAGTGTATCTTAATGTATGCAGTGGGATTCCACTTAAACTCTAAACAGCGAAAGCTTCGTTCCCGGAGCTGTTATCCTTGCCACCCCTACAGTTAAATTTTCTCAAATGTAATTTGAAATTAAAAGCTTTTCTATTAAATGACTGCAGCTTATACACAGGATGACTTTAGAAATATCACATTTTCGTGCAAGATTTCTCATGTTTGCACTTTCACGGTCAATGATTTTTTTTTTTTTTTTTTTTTTTTTTTTTTTTTTTTTTTTTTTTTTTTTTTAATCTAGTAAAGATATAATATGGGATTTAAATGATCTACGCTGGAAAAATAATTAGTTAAATAGAGAAAAAAATTCTTATTAAGTAGTCATAAATTATAAATTATATACTTGGTGAACATAATAGCAGATCTATTTGTGCATCTATATGGTTTACAACTTCAGTCAAAATTTCATTTAATTAATTTTCATTTCATTAATTTTCAGTCAGTTCTAGACATCATGCTCACAACGAAGAAAACTGCTGCTTTAAGAAATTTGTCTTTAAATATCAAATTGTCCCTCGATCATGTAAAGCGATCGAATTATTTTAGTCATAACTCTCCTGCTAAAGCAAATATGTATACGGAGTTTCTTTTAAAACGTTCCTAAAGTATCAAATTTGAATGTAGTCTGTCAAATAAAAAATAAGTTTTGGACATTAATAAAGGTAACCTAAAATATTAAATAACTCTTTATTAGTACTAACGTCTCTTGCAACTACTTGACCGTGTGAGGATCCCAACTGACGCATTATAACTAGCGTGATTTGAGCAGATATTATTTCGTGAATAAATTGACTTAATAAAATAGTCCAATCTTGAACGCCAGATTCACCTTTGTTTATTATATAAAAAACATGGAAACATTCAAATGCTTCATTTAAAACACATTACTAAATAGGTGTGATAAAATATATATAAATGTTTTTTAAAATTAAAAACACTAGATGTTAAAATGATAAAAAGCTACTCCGAGCACTTTCGGCTAACCTTAAGCCATTGTCAAGGAGTCAATCCTCTTCTCCTTGACAATGGCTTAAGGTTAGCCGAAAGCGCTCGGAGTAGCTTTTTATCATTTTAACATCTAGTGTTTTTAATTTTAAAAAAACATTTGTATATATTTTATCACACCTATTTAGTAATGTGTTTTAAATGAAGCATTTGAATGTTTCCATGTATTTTTATATTATTTCGTGGTTGTAATCTTTATCTTTTTAAACCCACTGTGACACACGGAAATTTACATGTATAATTCTAATAATCAAATGATAATCATTGTTTCATATTCACATAGATTTCTGGAATGGATTAAAAAAGCGTTTGTGTTTTTCCTCCATTTTAATCCTGGACGATTTATCTACACTGGTGTGCAAAAATAAAGGACGAAGCAGATAAATTAAAATCCAAATATGGTAACGGAACGGTTAGTTTAAATAATTTTGATCACTTGTCCCATATTTGCACATCATATGGTAATGGATATGATTTCGGTCAAAGTGGAATTCTTCTGCATGGCGATAGCTTCAAAAAACCATCTCGTCCTTAATTTTTGCATACCTTTCTGTATTACTGTACGATACTGTGTTATTTAAAATTTTACAACAGTATAGCTCATAAAAATACAAGAAGTTGCATAGTACCATGATCATTATTACTTTAAAAATGTATTTATGGATACACCAACCTCATTGTGTATTAATATCTAAAGTAAAAGAAATTGAGAAATTCGCCTAATTTCTGCAAAATTGCCTTCTTCAAAAACTTATTGTTGAATGAAAAATACGTATATAGATTAATCATTAAATTTTGTGGTAATAAAAATGAAACATAGTAATAATTAAAAAAATACTTCTTGTTTTCTGCAAGTAGTGTATCTGACTGCTTTAGTAATTATAGATCAGATCATTTTACTATGAACGGCAAAATTTACACTTTGTCGGTTACGATAATTCGAAGGGAAAGACTCAATACGTTTATTAGTATTTTAAAAATGAATATGTAGGGTTTTTTTTTTTGTTTGTATGTGTTAAATATCTATATATATATTTATCACCATTGACTCACAATTATAAAACTTCAATTCCATTTCCAGCAATAAATCTTATTTATAAATCTTACAAGGATAGGACATAAATTGGTAATCACGGATTTTTATATTTCAAATGAAAAACTAATTTCAAATTAATTGCTTAAAAGGCGCAAATGCCAACATAGTGAAAAATATTCCAAGCCGGGACTCGAACCCGTGCCATCAGTATAGCGCACTGACGTTCTACCGACTAAACCACTTGGAACGATACCTAGCTCGGAAAATTTCTCACTATTATATGTTGGCAAGGCTACAAACGCAGCACAAGATGGAATATATATCGTGAGTCACCGACCTGGGACAAACACGAAATATAGTTAAATCCAGCATCGATAGAAATTATATTAATACATGGAAATTATTCCATAGAGAAACATTCGCCTTGCATACAATATTTCAAATGAAAATAGGTCGGTGACTCACGATATATATTCCATCTTGTGCTGCGTTTGTAGCCTTGCCAACATATAATAGTGAGAAATTTTCCGAACTACGTATCGTTCCAAACGGTTTAGTCGGTAGAACGTCAGTGCGCTATACTGATGACCCGGGTTCGAGTCCCGGCTTGGAATCTTTTTCACTATGTTGGCGTTTGCGCCTTTTAAGCAATTACTTTGAAATTTGAAATTTGTTTTACATTTGAAATATTGTATGCAAGGCGAATGTTTCTCTCTGGAATAATTTCCATGTATTAATATAATTTCTATCGATGCTGGATTTAACGATTTTTCCTGTTTGTCCCAGGTCGGTGACTCACGATACTATATCTTGTGCTGTTGTGCCTTGCCAACATATAATAGAGAGAAATTTTCCGAGCTAGGTATCGTTCCAAGTGGTTTAGTCGGTAGAACGTCAGTGCGCTATACTGATGGCCCGGGTTCGAGTCCCGGCTTGAAATCTTTTTCACTATGTTGGCCTTTGCGCCTTTTAAGTAATTACCTTGAAATTTGAAACTTGTTTTTCATTTGAAATATTGTATGCAAGGCGAATGTTTCTCTCTGGAATAATTTCCATGTATTAATACAGATTTTTATTATTTTAATATTTGTTGTAGGGTTTTCTCAGGCTCAGTGGATTTTATAAAACGCCCTTTAGTTCTTGAGAAACAGGGAGTTCTAATATTATAACACAACTTAAATACTTTGTAACTAGATGCCTATGTTGGTCGTAGCTCAGTTAATATATCGTTTGCTTCCTGATCCGCGCGCTCGCGTCCAATAGCGGAAAGCGCTACATTTTTTCCCTCATTTTTTATGTTTTATATATATAGTTGTAATTATAATTTAATAGTCTCAGTTAAAAAAAAAATAATATCGTACATTAATTGTAACGTTAACATATTTATTTTTTAATTTAACATTTTTGATTTTTAAACCATTTTTAAACATTTCTCACCATTTAAAGGGACTTAAAAAATGGATCTATATTATTGACATTGATATTGAGTTCCACCGAAGTGGAGATTGCTTTGGGGCTTATAGAAACTATGGCTTTTCGCATCGAATGATCCTTATTATACACAGAGCCAACAATAATCCACAACAATTTTAATTCTTTTTCCATTGCATCCTTATATATAACTAAAATGGACACTCATGATTACATTCATGTCTTACGAGGATTCCGACGCAGGCCCACAGCATGGCGGCAGCTGTCACTACTGACAAGGTCAATAAGCATTATTGACTAGTAAAATTTCAATATCGATACAAAATCTGTTCTGGGGCCCTCTAGTTACGATAAAATAAAACATATTAAAAAATTAAATACAGGCAGAAAGAAGATAAGTAGGAAATCAAAATAACTCGAAGCGACATTTTCAAAGAGCGTATTACAAATGTCAAAATCTTTAATAAAAAAAAAATTAATTTAATTCTTATACTGTTTTTTAAAATATATGCTTCTTACCTTAAAAAGATAATAATATTATCATCGTATTGACATTCTTTACTAAGGGAATACATAAATGATGCTTCTTTAAAATTAAGAATTGACACACATTTGTTCAATAATATTGCATCGATAAAGAATATTATGAAATACATTTTAACCCTTCACTGCACGGTGTGCCATATGTGGTACTTACTAATAAAACCCTTCTATTTTCATTTCTATGAATCTTTAGGTGATCTGAGCTTTGTACTACATCTAGAACAATTAAATAAAGAGTTTTGTACCTGTTTTTTTCACTAGATGGTTGTACCCCAATATTTATCATATTTTCACTTCCCCAAAAAATTTTGAGCCTACATCATAAACAACGGTAGAAATTTATTCAACTTTTTCACAAGAAATTCTTAAAAGTACCGCAAGGAAAAGTTTTAGACATTTGAATATATCAAATATTTCTTATTTGTCCGCTTTAAAACGAAAATATTTCAGTACATCAGTTTGAAATCTTGTTTTTGTGTTTGTGCCAGATATGGAACAAAGAGCATAGAACTTATAGAACATTCGAATGCAAAATGAGGAGCAAAGGGAAAACGCGCAATATTATTTGCATCTAATACTGATGATGAAACTGTTAGACTTTCTGATGATAGTTAGGAAAATGCAGAATATAAACCAGCTAAAAATAGAAGCGAAGATGCTATTTCTGCATTTGAATCAGACGTTGACTGTACGATAGCAACCAAAGAAATTGACAACAAAAATTTATTCAAAAGAGATAATTTTTAACATTTGTTGATAAAGTAATTATAAATTGTAATAAAAATAGTATTTAAAATTCAAGAGTGTTGAATTCCCCCCGATTCCCCGGGATGATTTTTCCCGGGAGGGACAGTATGGCGTTCTGGGGGATTGCACTGATAAACCATACAAATTTTCAAATCCTCTGGGGAGGAGATCGCAATGCTGTTGGGGGAATGTCCCTTTTTTTTCTTAAACTCTCTCCCCCTTTCTTAAACAATTTCCTAAATTCAGCACTGAATATATATATTGAGAAGCATATATTTTGAGAATGATTGTTTTATTCTTTCAGGTGCTGCAGACGTTCCTGTTGGACCCCGTGCCAATAGACAAAAGTCAGCAAGGAAATACTAGTATAAAAAACAAATTTTGAAAAATAAAAATCTTTTCTGAAGAGCAAATAAAGTATAGAGGAAGTAACTCTTTAAGTGCTTAAATTATGGTTCTGGATACTCCGTATCAAATTTTCTCTGTTTTTTAATGATGATCTTTTGAATCTTAATTTAGAAGAGACACATACAAAGAGTTACAGAATACAAAAGGATCATTCTCAACATTTACAAGTTTCCATTACGGATGTTCAACGTCATATCGGAATTTGTTATCAAATGTTACTTATACATTTACCATCTGCGAGAGATTACTGGAAACATTTTAGGTAATCAAAGAATTAAAAAATCAATGTCTGTCCAAGAATTTGAAAATATCCGGGAATTTTTACACTTTAATGAAAATACTAAAGAAATTCCCAGAGGCAGGGAAGGGCATGATAGACTATTGAATGTAAGGTATTTAATAGAAAGTATCAGAAAAAGTTTTATGCAAGTTACTATGGAACAGTGCTTGTCAATAAATGAACAAATTTGGGCAACAAAATCTCGAAGCATTTTTAAACAATATTTACCCTAGATACCACATAAATGAAGCTTTCATTTTTTTTTTGTTTTATTTTGTATAAGTGCTTATAACCCCTTAAGATAAATGCGATTGGCTAAATTCAGAGAAGAAGTTTCAATCTGCCTTTATAAGATGGAAAGCGAAACACCAAATGCTAAACGAGGACGCCAAATTATGTCTGAAGTAGAAAAGGTAATTATAACAGAAATGGCAGTCAAAAATGCATTATGCCATTTGCCAGGATACATGGAATTCAGACAATGATGCAAAGTTCAAAACTGTGCTCGCAAATTTTTTTTTAAGTGTTCAAAGTGTGGAGAAGCTTTAGGTATAAATCTAGAAAAAAATTGTTTCTCGAAATTTCTCCTGAAATGAACTTACGGAACTTTTTTGCTCTTAAAGAAATTCTTTTACAATTTTTATTAGGAATTTCTTTTGATTTGCCTTCTGATGATGATTTATTGCATTGTAAAATTATTTTTTGTACATTTTGTTCCTTCATATCGTTTTAGAATCAGTATTTTGGAATTTATAACATTAAATTTTAATATTTGAACATTTTAAATGCCTCTTAAAGCATTTGAATACATATTATATTCTTTTTGTATAACTAATATACAAGTATTGTGAGTTTTGTTCCAAGCAACATGCGGTTTTGCACAAGAAGGTAAATACCTGATGTGTGCTTTGGGAAACATATGGCACATATCACAAAAATCCATATTTAAAAAAATATATAAAGTATAATTTTCTTTTATTATTTTTCCTGTATTTGTGACTATCCAAATTGATCAAATTATATTTTTTCATAAAGAAAAGAAAAATCGTGCAGTGAAAGGTTAAAAGTTACATTAACAGATTAACAGTTTTATGGTGTTTTTTACAACTATTTAGATACAAATCAAGAATAAATAGCTTAAAATTATATTTGATACACAATATTAAAATTTTTAATTGACAATGAGATTATTAAATTCTAATTACAAGTATATTTATAAAGCAAAAATATTAGTAAAACAAATGTAGCGTGTTCCTTGTATCGATCCCGAGCCCGCGGAAAAACGATCAAATGCCATACTAACTGCGCGACTACCAACGTAATCACCAAGTTACAAAGTAAACATTTAAGTTGTTTTATAATATTAGACCCCCTGTTTTTCGAGTACTAAGGGGCGTTGTATAAAAGTTGAACCCGAGACTAAGAAAACTCTACCCTACAACATACACTATATTGCCAATAATGACCGGCAACTTTCAATTTTACACATTTTGTCGAATATTTAGAAATATACGTGACAGATTCTTCTGGAATTTCAGGATTAAAAAGAACAGGTATGACATTTAGCATTGTCGATTTGTTAATGGAGACAATTAGGGGGCTAACAAATAATCAAAGAAAAAAATAATACTTGGGATCACACTGTAAAATAAAATGCACGAAATGATCTACCGCTACCGAATATAAATAAACAGACATTGTGCAAAATATGCATTCTTTTGTGTAGGAATAGCATGTATATTAATAGAGATATAGCGATTTATTTAAAAGATTTAAAAAAATTCTTGCATGTTTTTTGCTTATAACATGCAGGGTTTTCAACCAAATTTAACGCCGGTTTAAGAAAAATTGACAAAATATAGTAGAAACAATATAGTGTAATTGGAATATAAATATATTAAATATTTTAGGAAATATGAGCTGTTGTATGAAATAATTTTTATCTGCGCATGCGCGAACGATAACAAGGATCATTTTACATAATTTAAAAGTCAACTCTATGGAGCAAGTTTTTAAAAAAAATTGTCAAATATCGTAAAATTTCAGAAAGATATCGGCGTTAAAGTGAGCAAATTTTTAGTTGTTCTCTAAAAGCAGCTGAATGATAAGAGATTTTGTACAAATTGTCATTTTTTGTTAACTGACTTTCAGAAAATGTTAGTATTTAGTGAGTATCAACGAGTAGATTTGGAAAAAATCCTTCGATTTTGATCATCGTATAGGCTCGTTCTGGTGGTTATCCAAGAAGAACTAAAGCATCAATAAGAAGTGAAAATTAAAAAAAAAATTAAAAATTAAAATGACAATTTGTGGAAAATCCCTTATCATTCAGCTGCTTTTAGAGAACAGCTAAAAATTTGATCACTCTAACGTCTATATATTTCTGAATTTTTACGATATTTGACTGATTTTTTTATAAGTTGTCCATAGAGTTGAGTATTAAATTATGTAAAATGATCATTGTTATCTTTCGCGCATGCGCAGATAAAAATTATTCCATACAACTACTTATATTTCTAAAATATTTAATATATTTTTATTCCAATTGCACTATATTGTTTCCACTATATTTTGTCAATTTTTATGAACCCGGCGTTAAATTTGGTTGAAAACCCTGCATGCTATAAGCAAAAAATATGCAAGATTTTTTATATATTTTTTAAATAAATCGCTATGTCTCTAATAATATACGTGCTATTCTTACACAAAAGAAAACACATATTTCACAGCGTCTGTTTATTTATATTCGGTAGCGATAGATCATTTCATTTTACAGAGTGATCCCAAGTATTGTTTTTTTCTTTGATTTTTTGCTGGCCCCATAATTGCCCCCCTTATCAAATTGACATTGCTAAATATGAGGTCATGCCTGTTCTTTTCAATCCTAAATTCCAGAAGAATCTGTCAAGTATAATTCTAAATATTCGACAAAATGTCTAAAATTGAAAGTTGCCGGTCATTAATGGCAATATAGTGTATATACAAATAATCGAATTCTGTGATTACCATCGTTGGTCCTAAGAATGATTATGTTATTCAAAAAGAGGTGGGATTTATTAAAAGATTTTTTTTAACATTTATTAAAATATATATAACGCACGCAAATAAATATAAATAAAATAAAATGTTAAGGCAATATGCGAATAAATTTTCTCCCAGACACTCTAGCGGCAAATTACCTCTCTTACAAGGAACAACGGAAATACGCTATCTTTGTTAACAGAAATATCAGTATAATTGTTTGTTTTTCCCGTTTTATAGAGCATTGAAAAATAGATGACACACAGAGATTGAATTTGGCGCGAAAAGCAAAATTTCCCAAAGCATGGACAAAGGTTTTAGAAACGGGTAATATTTCTTTGAAAAACTTTTAACACTAGAACGTTGAGCTGGTGTCAATTCGACTCCAAACAATGAACTAACTGTCGATTCGAACCAGAAATTTCTTCTTAAAATAAATTAAATATAAATTACACTGAAATATGTTAAACAAATAATTTAAATAATTTTAAGTAAATTTTCAGGTTTGAATTTTTTATTACAAAACTTACGCAATATTTCCCGGCGTTCTAGTGTTAAAACCTGCGCCTGACAGTTGTTAACCTGATGTTACGAAAGTGTCGTATCAGAAAGCATATATGAATTATAAGGCAATCCAAATAATGCTTGTTTTCGAAAGCCGGGCGTAACACTCTTTGACGATTCTTTTATCCAAAGGGGTGGTTCGCTGCGATAGGTTTTTTCCGAAATTCTAATTCTTCGTGCATTTGTAGGTTGTCGGTAAGATTGATACTCAGCCAAACGCAGCTAAAAAAAATCCGCTTACCCCTATTTTGACAAAATCAAAACAGACCTGACGCATGCGCAAAATAGCAGAGGGTTTTGCTTTCCGAAAACAAACAGTGTATTTATGTGAGTTGTAAGAACGGATAAGCAGATGGCCAAAAAATGTAATTCATAAGCGCTTTTTATGTATGTTTAAAAGTGTGAAAATCGCCAAATGGTTTTAAAACGTCTACGAGCATGGAGGAAACAAGCTATCATTTTCATTATATAGAAGTGATACAATGAAATTGTAAGGAAGATAACCGTATCATATAATTCTTTAAAAAGACTTATTGACATGTAGAAATATATTTTACTAAATTTCGCCACACAAGAAATGCAATTTTTTGTCATTTTTTTTAAAATATGAACGGGTTTCGTGGGCTGATTTCTTTATGCTTCTTAATAACATATATAGATTTTATAAAGCACATATCAGGGCGATTCCGTGCGGACAGTCACACACGTAACGCAGGCTTTAATTTTCATTTATTCAATTATTTATTACATTTTAATTTTAATTGTGATTTTAGGCTGTATGGTAAATAAGTTATTACCATATTTTTTAGTTTAAATGTGTGGAAATAAAACTCACAGAAAGATATCATTTAATTTCATACTCAAAATGTGCTTTTTTTCTGAAGTAGAAAAAAAGCACATTTTGAGTACTGAAATTAAATGATATACTTCTGTGAGTTTTATTGCCACACATTTAAATTTAAAAATATGGAAATAACGTATTTACCATACCACTTAAAATCAGAATCAACATTAAAATTTAATAAATATTTGAATAAATGAAAATTAAAGACTGCGTTACGTGTGTGACACTATCCATGGAATCGTCCATCATCAAATTATTACCAACAAACTTTACTACAGTCATGTTCTTTTTGTGTATCTGAAATGAATAATAAATACTCCTCATGCTGTTCTTTATAGAGAACAACAGGTAATACGCATCAATAATGCACAAAAATTGTTTAACGTGATTAAATCTTACTTGAAACACTTGACCATAATGTTTCAGAATTATTTGAGTATTCCTGAAAAATAACTTGAAATGCTACGCACTTTTTCCCCATATATAACATGCTTTATTGAACATCAGTTATATATAAAAAGTCGAACGGTGGTAGATATATAAAACATTCTTCCAGGTTGGTTATGCATGATGTCAGGCGTTTTTTTACCGTAATTCTAGAATTTAGTTCGAATTACAAAACAAAGATGGCTCTGTCAGCAATAGGTGCTAAATTCAAGCTGTATTTTTTGGCCTTTCTCTTCTCCCATTCCAAAAAAGGAGATTAAAGCGTATTGAATGGCTCCCGAAGAACCAAAAATCGGGCTTGGATTTAGCACATATTGCTCGCAGGGCCATCAATTGTTTGTAATTCGAACTAAATTCGAAAAACACAGTAAAAAAAGAAAAAAAAAAAAAAAAAAAAAAAAAAAAAACCTCTTGAAATCATACATAAGGTGCAAGAAATTTTTAAATATCTGTCACCGTTTGCAAGTTATTGAATTTTAAAATCAGTCAGTCCTTCTTAGGACACCCGGTATATATATATATACACTAGCAGGAATGACCGAGCTGAGCTCGGTCAAAATTCGCTTTGTGTTTATCTCGATTTATTATTCCCACTGAATCATTCTTGCTGTTTTAGATGCAATTAGCTTGACCCTGAGATATAGTGACACAAAATGACCCACTAATCGAATTTTTTCGAACATGCGACGTAACACAATGCTCTTCTCGAGCCTGAAAACGATGGAATACAAAATTTAGTGACAATCGTTACTCGTTTTCTAGATAAAATAAGCTTGACCCACGTTGATACCAAAACCCACTAACCGAAATTTATCGAACATGTGGGCTATTTCAATGGTCTTTTTATACTGTGAAACGGTATAACAAAAAAAGTTGTCAAAATTGTTTGAACCTTTTTGAGATGCCGTTAGATTGATCCCGACCCATTATCACCAAAATGACCAACTAATAGAATTTTCTTGACCAAGCGACCCAGCCCAATGGTTTTATCTTGTCCACGTGTAGTAAAAAGGTTTTGTCAAAATCTTTTGAGCTATTTTTTAGATACAGTTAGCTTGATCCTGATGCATTAGGACCCAAAATGACCCATTGATTGAATTTTCTTGAACATGCGACCCTGCCCAATGGTCTTATCATTCCCGGAAACGGTATTATATAAAATTTTGTCAAAATGTTTTGAAGCGCTTTTGAAATACAATTAGCTTGACCATGACCCATTGTGACCCAAAATGACCCACTAATCAAATTTTCTCGAATATGCGACTTAGCCCAATGGTCATCTCATGACCAGAAACAGCCGTATATTAAAAAAAAATTGTGAAAATCTCTTGAACCGTTTTTAGATATAATTAGCTTGACCCTGACCCATAATGACCAACTAATCGAATTTCCTCGAACACGTGACCCATTCCAATGGTCTTTTCATGCCTGAAAATTGTTAGATACATAATTTAGTCAAAATCCACTGAGCCGTTCTCTAGATATAATTAGCTTGACCCTGACCCATTATGACCGAAAATTAACCACTTATCGCATTTTATCGAATACGAGACCCACCCCAATGGTCCTTTTGTGCCCGAAAACAGAAGGGTGAAAAATATTGTCAAAATCGTTAGAGACATGAGAACTCAGCTAGAGAACTCAGCTTGATCCACGGTGACCCAAAATGACCCACTAATCGGATTTTCTCGAACATATGACTTAGCCCAATGGTCTTCTCGTAATCCAAAACTGTAGAATACAGAGTTTAGTGAAAATCGCTTGAGCCGTTTTTTAGATAAAAATAGCTTCATCCACAGTGACCCAAAAATGACCCACTAATCGAATTTTCTCGAACACGTGACCCATCCCAATTGTCTTTTCGTGCCCGAAAATGGTTAGATACAAAATTTAGTCGAAATCGATTGAGTCTTTCTCTAGATATAATTAGCTTGACACTGACCCATTATGACCCACTAATCGAATTTTCTCGAACACGTGACCCATCCCAATTGTCTTTTCGTGTCCGAAAATGGTTAGATACAAAATTTAGTCAAAATCGATTGAGCCGTTCTTTAGATATAATTAGCTTGACCATGACCCATTATGACCCACTAATCGTATTTTCTCGCACACGTGACCCATCCCAATTGTCTTTTCGTGCCCGAAAATGGTTAGATACAAAATTTAGTCAAAATCGATTGAGCCGTTCCCTAGATATAATTAGCGTGACCCTGACCCATTATGACCCAAAATGACCCACTAATCGTTTTTTTCGAACACGACACCCATCCCAATGGTCTTCTCTTGCCCGAAAACAGTAGGGTGCAAAATTTCGTCAAAATCATTCGAGCCGTTATCTAGATAAACTTAGCTTGACCCACGGTGACCCGAAAATGACCCACTAATCGAATTTTCTCGAACATGTGACTTAGCCCAATGTTATTCTCGTAATCCAAAACTGTAAAATATAGAGTTTAGTGAAAATCGTTAGAGCCGTTCTTTAGATAAAAATAGCTTGACCCACAGTGACCCAAACATGATCCACTAATCAAATTTACTCGAACACGTGACCATCCCAATGGACTTTTCGTGCCCGAAAATGGTTAGATACAATATTTAGTCAAAATCGATTGAGCCGTTCTTTAGATATAATTAGCTTGACCCTGACCCATTATGTCCCAAAATGACCCACTAATCGAATTTTCTCGAACACAAAACCCATCCCAATGGTCTTTTCGTGGCCGAAAATGGTAGGGTGCAAAATTTAATCAAAATCGTTAGAGCCGTTTTCAAGATAAAATTTACAAACACAATTTTTGCTCGCATTATAGTATAAGATATAGTATAAGTATATATATATATATATATATTTTATTCCAAAATTAATGATAAATTACTGCATGAATGGCGCTACAGCAGCACATATCAAATGCAATAAAGCATATTATATCATTTCAAAATGCTAAAACAACATAACTTCAAAAGGAAGGTGTATATCTGTAGAAATTTTTAAACAGTAAAATATTTATAAAAACAAAAACAAGAAAGACAGGTAAAAAAACAAAAACAGTCTGTTCTTCATCAGTGGGAGGACAGACAGAAAACTAACTCCACCCCCCACTTTTTAAAATTTGCAGGTTTCTGAACACATGTTCACCCCGCATTCAATACTGAAAACTATTGTCATTTTATTAATCTAATTACATAACAAACTAAAACAACTCAAATTAAAAACTAACAAACATAATATTAACCATACAAAAACAAAAAACTTTAATAAAAAGCTTTAATAAAAAGGTCTTTTAGAGGAATGCTTAAATTATCATTAAACTGAAAACAAAAAGAAAAAAAAATATAAGAAAATAGCATGAATGCAGAATAAACATGCGCCCCCCCAAACCCGCAAAATGAAATTTCTCAAAACATGAATACCTGTATAATGTTTTCTACCCGTCAACTATAAACAAATAAATTTTTTCTTCCAAATCCATTATCAAAAGCCAGAAATTCCAGGTCTGCAACATTCTTTCGTTTCAATTCATCGATAGACACCCGTTCTTTTATCAAGACTTTAGGATGCCCATTTCATACAGAAAGATCCAGAAGGCTGCTATCACATGTTCACGCCGACAGTCCACATCGTTGCCATTCACTTTTAAGAACTGTCTTTAAATAATATTTCAAAAACTTAATAGGGTAATTGTTATTGTAAAATAAATTAGCCAATAACTTAAAAATCTGTTTATAAAAATTACTGTCTCTGCCACAAATTTTATTGAAACGTATCAATTGATTAATAATTATATTTATGTAAATTTTTTTATGCAAATTTGAAAACCAATGCGGCATGCTTCTAGTAAAAAAATTAAAACTATTTCTTTTATCGTACAAATCCAAAATCAACTTATTATCACTAATTTTGAATAAAATATCTAAAAATTCTGCATTATAATCATCACTGTTTGCTCTGTTCAATTTTAAACAATTTGGATATATAATATCATATTCATTAGAAAAATCAAAATTAAAAATTAAAATATCATCAATATACCTAAAGACCTTTAAAGACTTATTATATTTCATAGTATATTTAAATTCATAATAAAATAAAAATAAATTTGCTGCTGTACTAGAATAGTTTGTTCCCATCCCTATACCACATATTTGATTAAAGGTATTATTGTTAAAAGTTACATAATTATTATAAAAACAGAAATGACATAAACTTGAAAATAAATCTCTATTTATATTTAATTCATCATTTATACAAAAAACATCAAAAATACTCATTAAAACTTCATAAAGTGAATCAATAGGTATATTGGTGAACAGATTTTCAAAATCGAACACCTGCATTGTCAGAGGAGTCAAAGGCAATTTGCTCAAAATTTCAACACTATTGTCAATTGACCAGAAATAACTATACTTCTTAAATTTATGCTTTAAAAAATCATAAATCTTTTTTAATAAATTCTGTAAACCAATATTAAAATTTTTGTTAATGCTTCTAGAAGTACTACAAATAAATCTGAATTTAATCGGATCTTTATGAAATTTAGGCGTTAAGAAAATAAATGGCAAACAGTGATGATTAGAAACATCAAAATTATAATAAAACATATTTTTAACTTTCTTCTTATATGCAAAAAATTTTTTAACTACAGGATTTTTGTCCATATTAATTTTTGAATAAAAATTTTCATTACCTAATTCACTCTCTATTTTATCAACATAAAACTTTTTTCATACTATTGCATAATTATTAGCTGCTTTGTCCACAGGGACTATAACAAAATTATTTTGTAAACTTTCAATAAATTTAATATCTTCATCTTTAAAACTTTGATATTCATATTCATCAGAATTTAAATAATCTTTTAAAAAATTATTGAAATGCCCCAAAATTTGAGACTTCCATTCAAAAAATGCCTCCAAAGGCATACTAAATTTATAACTATATTTCTTTATAAAATTATTGACATTATCCTTAAAAATTTTTACTACCTTATTACTATTAATTTTACTATTGATTCTAAACTTTGTACCAAAATTCATTAGATATTTTACATTTTTATTCTTGATTATATCAAGATTACCTGTAATTATATGTCCATGATAATTATCTATAAAATCTTTAAATTCCATATTATTACAACAACAAGTTAAAACTGTATTAACATTTAAAAAAGCTATTTGTCTGTAATTGAAAATCTTATTACTTAATGGTTTATTATAATTATATGCAACTGAAATGATACATTCTTTAAGAGGAAAAAGGTCGTAAATCTGTTTGCATATTGCATTTAAATTCAAATTATCAAAAGATTTTTGTTGAAATTTTATATTAAAATAAATAACTTCTTTATTAACTTTCTCTCTATTCATTAACTTAAAATTAATTAAATCATATAATAAATCTTTAAACTGTAAATTTTTAAATTTAAAAACATCCAAACATTTTTTAATTTTCTTAAGCACATTTATCTTTAATTTAAAAACCTCCATTTTAATATTTTTAACACTATAATTTTTATCAAAAACAAATTCCATATCCTTAATCCATATATTAGGAATTATATAATTAGTACTTTTATATTTACGAGAACCCCTTTTTCCTCTTTTTATATCAACTTTTTCATTAAAATTATAAAATAAATCATATACATTTTTAACCTTCAATAAATTAACTTTATTAACCAATGTATTTAATCCAAATGGATATATAGTTTTAAACTTCAACATATAATCATTTTCTTTTTCCAATCTATTATTTTTAGCTTCAACATGATCCAAAATTTGAATATTAATATTATTAAAGCTATGAATTCTAAAATGTAAAATTTCAAATGTGGGGCATTTCTTATTATCATTGTATACATCTGATCTATGCTGATTAATTCTAACATGTAGTTCACCCTCCGTCTGCCCTACATAACTTTGCTGTCAAGTTAAACAATTAATTTTATAAATTACGTTATTATATTTACAAAAAGGAATATAATCATTTAATTGAGGTGGACTGTCAGCATGAGCTACAATACAAGTTTTACAACGTTTATCTTTTCATTTATAATATCTCATATTTTTATCTAGATATATATCGTAACATATTTATTCAAAAAATTTTTTGTAAGCACTTAGGCTTAATATGCCAATGAACAACAAACAACAAAATAAACAAAGATACACCAACCTTCAAAGCCGTAATGAAATTGAATAAATATATATGCCAGAAGCGCAATAATGCAGCTTATCTGAGTCACATATAACAATAATAACAGTCACATATAATTGTTATATGTGACTCAGATAAGCTGCATTATTGCGCTTCTGGCATATATATTTATTCAATTTCATTACGGCTTTGAAGGTTGGTGTATCTTTGTTTATTTTGTTGTTTGTTGTTCATTGGCATATTAAGCCTAAGTGCTTACAAAAAATTTTTTGAATAAATATGTTACGATATATATCTAGATAAAAATATGAGATATTATAAATGAAAAGATAAACGTTGTAAAACTTGTATTGTAGCTCATGCTGACAGTCCACCTCAATTAAATGATTATATTCCTTTTTGTAAATATAATAACGTAATTTATAAAATTAATTGTTTAACTTGACAGCAAAGTTATGTAGGGCAGACGGAGGGTGAACTACATGTTAGAATTAATCAGCATAGATCAGATGTATACAATGATAATAAGAAATGCCCCACATTTGAAATTTTACATTTTAGAATTCATAGCTTTAATAATATTAATATTCAAATTTTGGATCATGTTGAAGCTAAAAATAATAGATTGGAAAAAGAAAATGATTATATGTTGAAGTTTAAAACTATATATCCATTTGGATTAAATACATTGGTTAATAAAGTTAATTTATTGAAGGTTAAAAATGTATATGATTTATTTTATAATTTTAATGAAAAAGTTGATATAAAAAGAGGAAAAAGGGGTTCTCGTAAATATAAAAGTACTAATTATATAATTCCTAATATATGGATTAAGGATATGGAATTTGTTTTTGATAAAAATTATAGTGTTAAAAATATTAAAATGGAGGTTTTTAAATTAAAGATAAATGTGCTTAAGAAAATTAAAAAATGTTTGGATGTTTTTAAATTTAAAAATTTACAGTTTAAAGATTTATTATATGATTTAATTAATTTTAAGTTAATGAATAGAGAGAAAGTTAATAAAGAAGTTATTTATTTTAATATAAAATTTCAACAAAAATCTTTTGATAATTTGAATTTAAATGCAATATGCAAACAGATTTACGACCTTTTTCCTCTTAAAGAATGTATCATTTCAGTTGCATATAATTATAATAAACCATTAAGTAATAAGATTTTCAATTACAGACAAATAGCTTTTTTAAATGTTAATACAGTTTTAACTTGTTGTTGTAATAATATGGAATTTAAAGATTTTATAGATAATTATCATGGACATATAATTACAGGTAATCTTGATATAATCAAGAATAAAAATGTAAAATATCTAATGAATTTTGGTACAAAGTTTAGAATCAATAGTAAAATTAATAGTAATAAGGTAGTAAAAATTTTTAAGGATAATGTCAATAATTTTATAAAGAAATATAGTTATAAATTTAGTATGCCTTTGGAGGCATTTTTTGAATGGAAGTCTCAAATTTTGGGGCATTTCAATAATTTTTTAAAAGATTATTTAAATTCTGATGAATATGAATATCAAAGTTTTAAAGATGAAGATATTAAATTTATTGAAAGTTTACAAAATAATTTTGTTATAGTCCCTGTGGACAAAGCAGCTAATAATTATGCAATAGTATGAAAAAAGTTTTATGTTGATAAAATAGAGAGTGAATTAGGTAATGAAAATTTTTATTCAAAAATTAATATGGACAAAAATCCTGTAGTTAAAAAATTTTTTGCATATAAGAAGAAAGTTAAAAATATGTTTTATTATAATTTTGATGTTTCTAATCATCACTGTTTGCCATTTATTTTCTTAACGCCTAAATTTCATAAAGATCCGATTAAATTCAGATTTATTTGTAGTACTTCTAGAAGCATTAACAAAAATTTTAATATTGGTTTACAGAATTTATTAAAAAAGATTTATGATTTTTTAAAGCATAAATTTAAGAAGTATAGTTATTTCTGGTCAATTGACAATAGTGTTGAAATTTTGAGCAAATTGCCTTTGACTCCTCTGACAATGCAGGTGTTCGATTTTGAAAATCTGTTCACCAATATACCTATTGATTCACTTTATGAAGTTTTAATGAGTATTTTTGATGTTTTTTGTATAAATGATGAATTAAATATAAATAGAGATTTATTTTCAAGTTTATGTCATTTCTGTTTTTATAATAATTATGTAACTTTTAACAATAATACCTTTAATCAAATATGTGGTATAGGGATGGGAACAAACTATTCTAGTACAGCAGCAAATTTATTTTTATTTTATTATGAATTTAAATATACTATGAAATATAATAAGTCTTTAAAGGTCTTTAGGTATATTGATGATATTTTAATTTTTAATTTTGATTTTTCTAATGAATATGATATTATATATCCAAATTGTTTAAAATTGAACAGAGCAAACAGTGATGATTATAATGCAGAATTTTTAGATATTTTATTCAAAATTAGTGATAATAAGTTGATTTTGGATTTGTACGATAAAAGAAATAGTTTTAATTTTTTTACTAGAAGCATGCCGCATTGGTTTTCAAATTTGCATAAAAAAATTTACATAAATATAATTATTAATCAATTGATACGTTTCAATAAAATTTGTGGCAGAGACAGTAATTTTTATAAACAGATTTTTAAGTTATTGGCTAATTTATTTTACAATAACAATTACCCTATTAAGTTTTTGAAATATTATTTAAAGACAGTTCTTAAAAGTGAATGGCAACGATGTGGACTGTCGGCGTGAACATGTGATAGCAGCCTTCTGGATCTTTCTGTATGAAATGGGCATCCTAAAGTCTTGATAAAAGAACGGGTGTCTATCGATGAATTGAAACGAAAGAATGTTGCAGACCTGGAATTTCTGGCTTTTGATAATGGATTTGGAAGAAAAAATTTATTTGTTTATAGTTGACGGGTAGAAAACATTATACAGGTATTCATGTTTTGAGAAATTTCATTTTGCGGGTTTGGGGGGGCGCATGTTTATTCTGCATTCATGCTATTTTCTTATATTTTTTTTTCTTTTTGTTTTCAGTTTAATGATAATTTAAGCATTCCTCTAAAAGACCTTTTTATTAAAGCTTTTTATTAAAGTTTTTTGTTTTTGTATGGTTAATATTATGTTTGTTAGTTTTTAATTTGAGTTGTTTTAGTTTGTTATGTAATTAGATTAATAAAATGACAATAGTTTTCAGTATTGAATGCGGGGTGAACATGTGTTCAGAAACCTGCAAATTTTAAAAAGTGGGGGGTGGAGTTAGTTTTCTGTCTGTCCTCCCACTGATGAAGAACAGACTGTTTTTGTTTTTTTACCTGTCTTTCTTGTTTTTGTTTTTATAAATATTTTACTGTTTAAAAATTTCTACAGATATACACCTTCCTTTTGAAGTTATGTTGTTTTAGCATTTTGAAATGATATAATATATATATATATATATATATAAGTATCGTGGAACCATTAATTTCTTATTCGTAAATATCGAATATATATATAAGTATTTATATTTAAGTATCGTATAACCATTAATTTTTTATGACGTTACAACGCGGTCAAATAAATAGATAAAAAAATCATTAAAATTTTTTGAGCAATATTGTAATGTATATAAGATAGAAAAATATAATGTTATCCCAACAAAAAGTTTCCGGTAAAAAAGAAAAAAAAAGCGCCAAGTTCTCCTTAATGTTTCGGCCAGAAAAAGTGGTGATATCTGAAGTTCGCACAAGTTAAAAGCCAAACATCCCAAATCTTTCATTGAAAATGGCTTCCTGCGACTTGGCCGTTAAAGCCTTCTACAGCATTTCAAAATTAATGATTGGAAATTACGCATTTATGAATTATTTAAATATTAAAAGTAATATTAGAATGCAAAGAGACAAATTCACATAAAGACATTATAAGTAAAAGATTTCTGATAACTACCATTCAGTTTCAACAAACATTAGTTTTCATTACAGATCATTTAGTCCACTTGTGGTTTAATTGCCATTTTGTACGGTCTAAAGCTAAAGTCATTAACGTAAAACCAAGAAATAAAACAAAATTTACTTACTTCAAATCTCACAATATGTTACATTATATTTTATTGTATAATATTGAAATCTTGTGTATTGGCGAAAGAGATTTTTTTCGTTTGAACATTTATTATAGTTTGTTTGCATACATTAAGAGGTATTCGATTTATAAACTGTTAAAAGCTGATACTAATTATGTTTTATCAATTAGGGATATTATCTCCTGAATACAAGTATTTGGTTATTTTTAACTTCTAAGCATTTAAATAAACTGAAGTTGTTTAAATGCTTTTTTCAAATGTGTACTTTATTTCTGTACTCTGTGCCACAAGTCGCCTAAAATAATCAAAAAATGTAGCTGGCATGTAGCTCATTTGTACATATTTTAAAATTTGAAAAACTCTCTCGAAGGCATTAACGGCCAAGTCGCAGGAAGCCATTTTCAATGAAAGATTTGGGATGTTTGGCTTTTAACTTGTGCGAACTTCAGATATCACTACTTTTTCTGGCCGAAACATTAAGGAGAACTTGGCGCGTTTTTTTTTTTTTTTTTTTTTACCGAAAACTTTTTGTTGGGATATCACTACTTTTTGTATGTTTTTTCAAGTTTGTTATTCTAAACTATATTAATATGAGAAAACTTAAATTTCGGTATTTTTATGCTAGCCGGGAGCAAATCTCCTCAATAGCCTTTTGTTTTCTCGCCAATAGCAGTTTTCATTTTTCACATGTGTAAATTAGAAACAATGCTTTGATTTTAAAATAAAATATTTTGGTTTATGTTATTATTTCTTATTTATTTATTTATTTATTTCTATGTTAAATATTATATTAAATAAAATGAGGGAAGTGCATCTATTTTAAATAAGATGACTGAAAAGTATATATCTTTAAATGAAATGAATGCAATATGAACAATGGAGTTGGGAACAGTATTTGGCGATTTGCCACTTGCGCCCGGCTAACATAAAAATACATAAATTTATTTTATTGGGCTTTTCAAATTTATACTTTATTTCTTTTTATATTAAAGTACTAGCCACCTCTAGCAAGCAGTATTTACCGTATTAATTCCATGTTAAACGTTGCATCATGTTACTGTTATTCATAATTTAATTTACTTGCCCATTCTTTCGCCAAGTCGGAAGCTTTTGATAGAGAAATCCAGAACTCTTTACGATCATGGAAGCACATCATATATTTTGTGTTGTTATGTATTTCATTTTTCGTGACAAATATCTCTTAACTCACTTATGCATGTTTCCTTAACAGTTACTATTCGTTCTCTAATGCGGAAATTTTTAATCCTATTAAGTAATCTTTTCTAATTGGGCTCACTGCCAATTGTTGTATTTTAACTGACTAGGGGGCTCCGCCCCCCTGCTCACTACGCTCACCAACCCCCGCATAATTCCATTCGGTACGCGGTTCCATTCCATTCGGTATCGCGAAGCAATCCCTATTTTCGAGCCAACCCCAGACTCGATTTTTAGATTCCACTTGGTAAAAACGTGCTCCTCCCAAACTCCTGACAATTTTATTTCCTTATCTCCAAGCACTTTTAATCGTTAGAGCTTACAGAGTTTCATTATAAAAATTATTAAATATAAAATTATATATATATTATTATGAATATTGTAAATAGTTAGTGTTTGTGCTTAAAAATAATGTAAATAGTTCAATTAAGCTCTATTCATAAGCTAATATTAGTTTTTGTTGCATTGAAATAACTCAGTTTGTTGATTTTCTGCAAGCAAGTAAACCCTATCCGCGGATATACTACTATACTACTATTGGATTTCAATGGGAGTCTATGGAGATTTGGCGAAATACTGGAAATTCTGGTTGCCTAATTTGGCGATATATCGCCAAGTTGGCGACGTTTGGCGTCAGAAAGCTCTGACGAATCATAAGCGTTCCGCGGTATCTACGCAGATTTTCTCTGGTCCATTTTTAAATCGTTACTTTTTTTTATTATAGAAGGATACGACTGGGTACAAGTGAAATGGTTCTTATGATATCCTTTGACAATATCTGCATTTGCATTAAACCATGTTGATGCTAATATCTTTTTGTTTCCCGTTAACCTTTTCAATAGACTCAATTACGGAAGAAAAGGTCTACCGGCTCACTGCCATGATCCATTTGAAATCTATCATTCTTCTCATCTGATCGTGTTGAAGAATTAGTCAATGTGCCATGGTTTTAAGATTTTAGCTAATTTTATTAGAAACCTGAAAACTAAAATGCGAGGAACCGGATTATAGAAGATTCATTCTAACGTACATATCGATTAAAAGGTTACATATTATAGAATTATAAAAATCATAAGGAGAACTGGCAGTTTCAATGCTTTTGTAGCGATCTCATCTCACATGATCAGTATAAAGTGAGTTACTAGATTAGAGTAACTGACTTGGCCTTTTGTTTGACGCTAGTGTTCTCACATCCTGATCATGGTATCCGTGTTTCGTATCCCATCGGCACCAATTGCGCCAAAATTTAATAGTTTCCGTAAATTCTCTTTATATAATACAGAAGTTTTAGCGGTGTAAAGATTAACAACATAGTCACAGCAAGTATAATAATAGTACAATATAATAAGAATAGCAGAGGTTTTAGGCAGTGATGAAACTATTAGTACTTTGGAAATATTAGTACGTTATATCATTTAACTATTCAGATGATATGTGGGAAAATAAAAATAGATGACTCACATTAATAATTAACTCATTGAAAAATAGCCACTAGCGTCAAATATTCGCCAAACTTGGCGACATTTAGCAAAGTTTCGCCAAATTTGGTAATATATCATGTCAATTCTCAAATTTGGCGACAAAAAATGTTTTGTTTATTCTGACGTCATAATGATGCATATGTATTATGTATTATACACATACCTATAATATGTATGATGCAAATGTATTACGTATTATATGCATATGTATAATATGTATGATTCATACATATTAATGTTCATAATAATTTTCATAATAATGTTCATAATAACATCATACATATTCATGATGCATAAGTTCATAAACATCACTAAAACGCACTTAACGGAATAGTGTTCCATAAATAGTAGGGATAATTACCAGATTGACAAGAGTGCTATTGAGATTAGAATTCCGACATTTATAATAGACTGGGGGGCGTCTGTACACACCATCACCTCATCGAGTTCACAGCTGAAATTTTTGGATTAGTTAAAATTAGGTTAGCATATTTAAATGCAACTGGTCTGTTAAGTCATATCTTGGTAGAAACCACATGAAGACCTAATTTTAGAGGTTAACTGATAGGTTTACTATTGTATTTTAATGCATCCAAAAGTTTGGAAACATGGAGGAATAGGTGCAGGAAAACACAATGGAAAATCCATCAATTAACCCGTAAAATTGGGTCTGTAGGTGGTTTTCCCAAATATATGACTTGGCAGACCAGTTACATTTCAATACGCTAATAGATATTTCACTAATCCTAAAATTTCAGCCGTCAACTCGATGAGGTGATGATCTGTGCAGACGCCTCCTGGTCTTTAATAAAATTTGTTTTAAGGAAGTAAAAGATAGAAAGATGGACAGATAAACTGAAAGATTTGCCATAATAAGATTTTTGTAAAAGCGTATAAAAATTCATTGAGCTTGAAATCATGTAACACCTTTATAACTCAGGCTAATTTTCTGTAATCGGGTTTTGGCGACCAACATATCTTATCTATAACTATAATTTTTTCTTTTACAGATTTAAAATTAACAATAAATTAACAGCAAGTAGGCTAATAATACAATATAATAACATTTGCACCAGACATTGGACGCCGCATCTGTCGCACATCGTTAACGACAGATTATTAGTTACACATTTCATTTAATTAAAAGGAGATTTTTAAACTTTCATATGGAATTAGGATATTTTTTCACTATAGGGACCTTGGCATTTTTTTTTAAATCTTGGCGCAATTCGGACTTCAGAAACTAAGATATGTTGCCAAATGATATAAACAACTATGAAAACAAACCTGATGAACTTTTATGTTATATATGTATTTATATACATATAAACATTTTATTTATACATGCATAAAATATTACTTTTCATCTATACTCCTATTATAAAGAGGAAAAATTGTTTATTTGTAGGAGGTAAGCTCTGGAACAACCGAACCGATTCCAAAAGTAATGTTATCAAAATGATGGTGTTAGTCCTACTTAGAATATAGGCTATATCTTATGTCGGTGCCACTACCCCAAAGGGGGTGTAGGAGCAAAAAACGTTCTAAAAATGCGATTTTAGCGTTACTGAAGGGCCTAGATATATGAAATTTTGAATATTAGTTACTTATAAGATATAAATGATGTCTAAGAACAGTTCTTAAACAATTCGAAATTTAAAAGGGTTGAACATGCACAAAAAGCGTTCTAAAAAACGTTCTAAATGGTGGTTTCTACACAATCTCAGGAAATACCAAACCAATTTTAAAAATATTGGTGTCATAATGATGGTGACAACGCTTGCTCCAAGATAGGCTATGTTTTATGTCGGTATCACTACCCCAAAGGGGGTGCAGGAGCAAAAAACGTTCAAAAAACGCGATTTATGTGTTATTGAAGGGCCTAGAAATATGAAATTTTGAATATTAGTTACTTAGAAGACATAAATGATGTCTAAAAACAGTTCTTAAACATTTCGAAATTTAAAAGGGGTGAAAATGCACAAAAAGCTTTCTAAAAAACATTCTAAATGGTAGTTTCTACACAATCTCAGGAAATACCAAACCGATTTAAAAAATATTGGTGTCATAATGATGGTGACAACGCTTGCTCCAAGATAGGCTATGTTTTATGTCGGTATCACTACCCCAAAGGGGGTGCAGGAGCAAAAAACGCTCTAAAAATGCGATTTATGTGTTATTGAAGGGCCTAGAAATATGAAATTTGAAATATTAGCTACTTATTAGATATAAATGATGTCTGAGAACAGTTCTTAAACAATTCGAAATTTAAAAGGGGAGAAAATGCACAAAAAGCGTTCTAAAAAACGTTCTAAATGGTAATTTCTACACAATCTCAGGAAATACCAAACCGATTTAAAAAATATTGGTGTCAAAATGATGGTGACAACGCTTGCTCCAAGATAGGCTATGTTTTATGTCGGTGTCACTAACCCAAAGGGGGTGCAGGAGCAAAAAACGCTCTAAAAATGCGATTTATGTGTTATTGAAGGGCCTAGAAATATGAAATTTGAAATATTAGCTACTTATTAGATATAAATGATGTCTGAGAACAGTTCTTAAACAATTCGAAATTTAAAAGGGGAGAAAATGCACAAAAAGCGTTCTAAAAAACGTTCTAAATGGTAATTTCTACACAATCTCAGGAAATACCAAACCGATTTAAAAAATATTGGTGTCAAAATGATGGTGACAACGCTTGCTCCAAGATAGGCTATGTTTTATGTCGGTGTCACTAACCCAAAGGGGGTGCAAGTGCATAAAACGTTCTAAAAATGCGATTTATGTGTTACTGAAGGGCCTAGAAATATGAAATTTGAAATATTAGCTACTTATTAGATATAAACGATTTTTAAGAACAGTTTTTAAACAATTCGGAATTTGAAAGGGGTGAAAATGCGTGAAAATCGTTTTAAAAAACGTTCTAATTGGTGGTTTCTACACAATCTCAGGAAATACCAAACCGATTTAAAAAAATAATGGTGTCAAAATAAGGGTGTCAAAATGACGGTGACAACCCTTGCTCCAACATAGGCTATGTTTTATGTCGGTGCCACGACCGGAAAGGGGGTGCAGGAGCAAAAAACCTTCTAAAAGTGCGATTTTTGCGTTACCGAAGGGCCTAGAATCGTGAAATTTGGAATGGTATTTAGTTAAAAGATATCAATGATCTCTAAGGACATTTTCTAAAAAAATCGAAATATAAAAGGGGGTCAAAATGCGCAAAAAGCGTTGTAAAAAACTTTCTAAATTGCAATTTCTATGCAATCTCAGGAAGTACTGAACCGATTTCAAATATAATGGTGTAAAAATGATGGTGACAGATCTTGCTCCAAGAGAGGCTATATTTTATATCTGTTTCCACTACCCCAGAGGAGATGCAGGAGCAAAATGCGCGAAAAGCGTTCTAAAAACTTTCTAAATGCCGATTTGTCTGCAATATCTCAGGAAGAATTAATCTGATTTCAAACGTAATGGTAGGAAATTGAAGCTGACAGCCTCTGCTATAACATAGACGCTATTTTATGTCGGTATCACTATCACCAAGACGTTGCAGGAGCAAAAAAGTGTTCTAAATTTCGATTTTTGTGATCGGTAGGGGCTAGCAACTTAAAATTAGACATACTTATTAGATATAAATGATCTTTAAGAACAGTTTCGAAAAAAATGGAAATTTAAAAATGGGTGAAAATGCGCGAAAAGCGTCCTAAAAACGTTCTAAATTGCGATTTCTACTCAATCTAAGGAAATACCAAAGTTATTTCAAAAGTAATAGTTGCAAATCAATGGTGACAGTCCCTGCTATAACATAGGTTATATTTTATGTTGCTGTCACTACCATCTGAGGGTTGCAAAAGCAAAACTTGTTCTAATTTGCGTTTTTTGCACAACTGAGAGGTCTAACACTTTGAAGTATGGGATAGTATTTACTTACAAGATGCAACTGCTTTCTAAGAACAGTCGAAAGAAAATTCCAAATTTAAAAAAATGAAGTGAGTGAAAAGCGTTATAAATTACAATTTTTAAGCAAACTTAAGAATTACCAAACCGATAAAAAAAAATAATGATGACAAATTTTGGTGATAGAACCTGCTCAAACATAAGCTATATTTTATGTCTGTTCCACTACCACCAGAGGGTTGCAAGAGCTAAAAACTTTCTAAATTGCGATTTCTGTGATACTGTAAAGGCTAGAAACTTTAAATATGACATGGTAGTTACTTATAAAATATAAATGCCCTCGAAGGAACGTCGAAAATAAATTTGAATTAAAAAGGGGTGAAGCGAAGGGGAGGTTTAGAAAAGCATTCTAAAAAAGTTCTAAATTACGATTCTATGCAATTTCAGGGAATATAAACCGATTATAAAAGTAATAGTTTCGAATCAATGGTAGCAGTCTCTGATCCTACACAGGGGATATTTATTGCCGGTGATTCTACCACCAGGGGTTCACAGGAACAACAAACGTTCTAAAAAAGGGTTTTAAAAGCTTTTTAAATTACGTTTCTGTGGAATATTAGGAAATAACAAACTGATTTCAAAATTAATGTTGGCAAATTAATGGTGACAGTTCCTGTTTCAACATAGCCCTTTATGTTGAGAGAGGTGGTAGGACTTGGAATTTGATATGATGGTTAATTTTAAGATGTAAGAGGATGGTTTCTAAAAAATTCAAAACTTCAAATAAATACTGAAATGAGCGTATTAATTGAGCATAAAAGTTTCAAAATATTTTCTAAATTATCGTTTATTTAGTTTTATTTCATTTTATTAATTTAAGTCTCATTTCTGCCATTGCAGTGTAATAATGATGTTTAATTAAACTGTGTTTTAAATAGTAATTTTTGAATTATTCCTAAAAGTAATATGTACCTTTTAATAGAAAAAAACTTTTAATAAAATAAAATATTACCTTTTAATAAAATAAAAATTTAGTTAGTACCTTTTAATAAAAATTAGACATATAAATATCACTTGGCATATTTCAAATATTACGCGAGCAAAGCCGCGGGGTTTGCTAGTATACAAATAATTTATGTTGGTATATAAAAATAAATAAACGGATTCCTTACATTAAATAAATTTATACATATTGAAAAAATTGCTTGTGTATATGACACAGTAAATAGGTTGCCTGAAAATACGTTATTATCAAATTTCTTTTCTCGTCAAGGCTATTTTCTGTATTTCGCCAAGGCTAATACATCGGAAACGTACCGAATTGCGGTTATATTTTGTTAAATGTTTTATTGTTTTAATATCTTAAATATATCATAACCTATACTGTTTAAAATTTTTGGGTGTATTCAGTTTTTCTATTTAACAAACATTTTTGGAAAAGCATATATGTAAAATGTTATTCTGCTTGAAATCACGTGGTCCCCATCCAAACTCTATAATCGAGTATTGGCGACCACGTTGGCGCAATTGAATGTGAAGGAACTGTTTGCGGCCAAATGAGCACCCCCTGTTTGACGGGTTTAGAGGCAGAAATTCTGTGTTTTCAGATTTTTCTGGTTAATTGTGCTACAAACCCGACTTACTTGTGAAATTTCATGATTCTACGACTTTCAGAAGTACTTTAGTTATTTGATGATGCGAAGTGAGTCAGTGACAAAAAAGCGCTTTTTCGGAATTTAATATTTCGAAAACTACTAAATATAGAAACATGAAATCTTGGGACCTTAGTTCAGTTTGACCATACGAACATGTGTGTAAAAGGAAAATTTCTATATCTCTCCCTAAAACGACGTTATGAGGGGGTGAAAAGTATGCCGAAATGGTTCAGGTAAAGGTAGCTTACGGCTTGTGCGAACTTGGCGGACGCACTGCCGTGCTCCCAGATAACAGAATGATCTTTATCATCGCATTTGAAATTAACCCCATTTCTGATACTACAATCAGTATGACATATTAAAAAAAAAGCTTGTTTTAACACTTTCCAACATAGTTGAAATGTGTTTATGAATTCGGTTTGTCTGTCCGTCTGTCTGTTCATCTATATGTCCGACTTTCTATCTGTCACATATCTGTCGGTGCTCTAGTTAGCGTAATTAGTGTCCAATCGTCATAACATGCATATATGTTGTTTGCTATCACTATGGCATGCTCGGTATTGAAAATGAAGTACGTATGATTTATAATTAATTTAAAGGGACAGTCAAAAAATTCCTTTACATTACGGTCTATGGGGAAAAATAGTTTGCCGTATATTTTAATGATATTACAATTTTTTAAACATATTGGAATTTATGTAGTTCACTGAAGTGTATTACAAGGTTCTTGCTATAGAAAGTGAAGAGCATAGAATTTATGCCATCATCAAAGATTTCAGCTGCAGAAGAAAATGAACAATAACTGAACTACTGAAGCCTACGAACAAATATTGCTGGAAGTGCATTTTCAGTTGTTGTATCCGTTTTTAAATTTAATTATTTTTTAAATATTACTTGATGTATATACATTTTGTAGATTATATACAGGACTGCATATATGATTTCAACAGTGTCCATGTGTTTGCGGAAATTGCTGAATGTAAATTTTCAATGGTGAAATGATTTTAACTAAACTAACTTTTATCATTCTAAGTAGTATACATACACATCTATGAGATCATATACAGAGCGGCAGAAAAAATTCGTATATTTACTCGATTATTCATGGTAATAGCAGAAATTGGGTTTTTAAATGATTTATGAGTTTCCCATATTCATTTAGACATCATCTTTCATCTTATTAAACTGTGAAGTTTTGTTATAGTATTTTGAATGTGTTGGAAAGTGCTTTATAATCAATACCGTGCAAATTATTTTTAGTTCTTTTTTCATTTAATATTATTGTAATCTTATGCATGCATTTAAATTAATACATAACTTTACTTATGACGTAAAAATTGAAGAATATTAATAGAGATAATTTCAATTTTATTTATAATGGAAATCAAATCATTACAAAAACAATTAAATTTTAAGTTTCTTGAAACTAAAAAAGTACGGAAATATGATCAGACTTTTGACGAAATAAAAAATAGACTTTATTATCTCAATTGATAAGAATGTCTCGGCCATTTTTCCTTCAAATCATTCTTACTCTTTTTAGTTTCTTTACACAGATCCACTTAAACTTTTTAAGACTTTTCTAGAATCATAATAGAACGTAAGAATGCCTTTCAATTTTATGGATAACCACTTTAGACCTTTTATCTTCCCCGTATTCATCATCGACGCTTCTTTCAAGTGCCATTATACTGGATCAATTTTTATTTTATTTTTATTTTAAAATTCAAGTGATTTATTTTAGTTTTAGTCTTTTAGATATTTTATTTTATTTTACGTAACAGGTATATAAATTCCGTTTTTTATGCTTTATTAAATTTTATTCTACTACAAGTAATCCTAACACGAAATAACTTAAATATTTTGTTTTTTAAAACTTTTATGCAATTAAGATATATATAGATATATACAGATATATTTTAAATTCATGACTCTTTGAGTCTGAAAAGTCTTTTCAGTATTGCTCTTTTAATATGCATATCGGGATATGCAATTTATTTTTAAGGTTTTTCAACATGTTTATTAATTTATTGTGCGTTAAAGCGAGTTGAGTTACTAAACAAATATTTTAAAATAACAATTTGTTTTTTTTAATGTAAATTACAAGGTAATATAAAAATGTATTTTGACTATCATACAAAAATAACATGAAACAGGGCTTTAAAATCATAAAAAACACTATTAGAATAAAAATAGAGTTTAACTATGATGTATGGAACAACATGTTGAATTTATTTTTCCCTTTCAGGCCTTTCTAGAACCGGGGAACAAAAAAGTCACTGGGAGCAAGGTCTGGGCTGTAGGGGGGCTTGCGGCATTACATCCACGTTAAAATTAGTCACATCTTCGGCGGCGGCGGCAAGCGGTGTTTGAGATGGCGCATTGTCGTGATGAACAACCCAACCATTTCTGATGTCTTAGCGGACACGCCGGACTCGATCCATCAAATGGTGGTGCATTCCAGCGTAAAACCGACCTGACCCGGTGCATCCACCCAGAATCAGACACGATTGCATTGTTCCCCACGACAATGTGCCCTCTCACACGTCGCTCGCAGCCGCCAAAGTTATGGCTAAGTTTAACGTGGCAATCCGGCCACAAGGCTCCGTACAGCCCCAACCTCGCTTCCAGCGACTTATTTCTGTTCCTCCGTATAAAAAAATACCTCAAAGGGAAGCAATTTGACATCCTTCCAGCGATCACGATTCCAGCTTCGACAAGGTACCTTAACAGCCTTGCGCGCGAAAACTTCCAGGGGGCCTATAAATAATTGATAAAACGCTAGCAGCGGTGTGTTGCTGCTCAAGGGTCATATTTCGAAGAATTTCAGTTCGCTGTACAAGAACGTTTAATAAATTTTGTATACTCAGACCAGTCTTGAAATTTTGTGAACATACCATGTTTACTAAATGTCTTTGGAGAATTTGGAACGTAACCATTGATCAATCCCCCCCTCCTACTTTGAAATAGACCCGTCATCAGATATTTAACCAACTCTTCATTCATGAACAATTATACCTCAAAAATTACCCCTGATGAGTGTTTGAAACACTTCAAAACGCTGTGTCGCGTTTTAACATGTTCTACGCTTTTTTTGTTTGTTTTTTCTATACAAACCTATTTCATGTATTTTTTAGCATCTTTTTAGTAAAATAAGTCATAAATTCTAATTTTTAAACATCTTATTTAATTTACAATGCATTTCGTTTAATTTTTCTTTAAATGCTGTATGTTTATTATTTTTTCAGTTTACTCGAATAACAGTAGGAGTTTATTTGCTGCAAAAAAAAAAAGAATTTTTGAAATACGTATGTTGGCATAAAAGGACAAAATTATCCTATATGCACCTGATATATCATATTAATAATAATATAGAAAAAATAAATTTTCGACTGTACATTGTTTTAATTTTAATTAATGTTTCAGCAGTAAATTGTTGTTGGTTTACGCTTAGTTAACAATGTGAAAATTCTCATATATTTAATATTGTACATTGTTTTGTTTTTGTACAATTTCCACTGTTAAAAAAATATGAATAAACAGAAAATAAACTGTGAATCTCAGTAACTAACACCTGTTCAAAAATGAAAGCATACGAAAGCGATTTTCGATCAGTAGTTTAAATACATGTTACAGACTGGAACAGGGTTGCCAGCTTAGCCTCCATCTGTTTTCAGAAATTTCGAGTTCTTACCAGAAAAAAATAATAGTATATTTTTCTTTCTTTAAAGAGACATTTAGTGACCAATTATAGTAAATCTTTTTTGGACATTTCTGGTGTCAATTTGAAATTAAGGATTGGAATTGGGACCAAACTGGCAACCAAAGCGATATAAGTAAGCGTCCTATATTAAAGGGGAGAGGTAACCGCAAGATTAAAAGGGAGGTCGCACCAATCAATGTCGCACGCCACGTAGCGGACGGGGTTAAACTACAGGAAGAGACCTAACTGTTTTTTAATTAAAATTTTTATTTTAATTAATTTTTATTTTAATTTAATTTTTTCCTAAAATTGTAAAGTTTTTTTCAGCTTGATTAATAGCTGAAATATCTTCGACAAGGCGAATTAAGCCCATCCGTGCCAAGTGCATCTGGACTCCTCTCTCGCTACGCCATTATTTTGCAATAAATGTGGTAAACAAAATTCAGTTCCATGAGTGACGAAATATTTAGAAATATTTTAATAAAATTTAGAAAATATGCGCAGATGGTAGGTATCCCGTCATATATGACGTCACACTAAAAGCTCGCGTAAATGAATTATCACCTCGTTTACAAGATAGCGCAACTGTGTTAATTTACGCCCGATTCCAGTATTAAGTTTGTACGCTTATTTATATCGCTTTGCTGGCAACCCTCGACTGGAAGGATAAATTAATGCTCGCCCAGGACATCTTGTACGGAGAAAGACGCTATTAGTAGTCCAGTTCATGTCAATTTATAAGTTAACCCTTTAGTCCGCAGCTTTGCATATATGCAAACAACAGTGTTTTGAATTTAATAGATTTTTTTTAATCGTATATACCTAATTCACACCAGAAAATTAAAATACTAAATTAATAACAGACATTCCGAGTTTAACATTTTACACGTCAATGTTCCATAAATGGAACATCAACTTCAAAATTCTGCGAAAAATACAATTATATTCGTATTGCTCTATAAAAATTATTAGTTAAAATTAAAGTATTGATTAATTTTTTTGGCGTCGATATAACTTAAATAAAATAAATAGTGGCCAGGATAAAAAAAAATCGCAAATTCGGTCTGTTTTTAGACTTTTCGTCAGACAAAATTAAAAAAATGCATATAAAATTTAAAATACAACAAATGTTTTTATAACTAAGTGAGGGTAATTAAAAATGATAATTTTATTCGTAGAATATAAGATGTAAGAAAAAAGATTAATTTTTATTATTTCTTTTAGCTAATAAATTTGAATGTTCCAGAAATGGAACATTGGCTTGTAGAGGACTTTTAAACGCCGTACTATGATTGAAAGATGACACAAACTATTTAATGGTAATAATCGCATTAAAACTCAAATATAAGCACTGTGAGTAATTTGTTGTTTTTCAAAAAAAAAAAAAAAATATTGTATATGATTTACAACATGTTCCAGAAATGGAACATTGGCGGGAAACACTTAATTTTTTCACTTGTTTTTATAAAATATGATAAACGATATTTAAATTAAAATCTCTATTTTTATGTCCAATATTTTTAACAATTATAGGTAAAGTTATAAAAGTTATTCAAAAACAAAATATGTTAATCGGAAAAATAGCCGGGCTTCGCCCGTCAAGCCTTCGTTATGCTCAAAATTCCGGCAAAAATTGTCAAGAAACGGTAGGAAGCTTTCACTGAAAAAAACAATGCTATAAATTAAAATATATATAAATTATTTAGATGTTGAGCAGAAACTACTGCATTAAAAATAGAATTTTTTATCAGAATGGTAAAAAATTATATAAAAATAGTATAAGAAAATAATAATAATATGTTATGAATTTACAGTACAGTCATTAATCATATAAATGAAAGTCGAAAAAATACAAGAATATATGTTTTTAAAAAATCTTATCATAATTTCTTAAAAGAAGAAAAAAAAAATGATTATTATCACTAGCTTTTCCCTTGACGTCTTTTCTCACGTTCAAAACATTTTTTTAGGGTTCTTCTGGCATACAGCACATCATCCTTATGTTGATTGGAAAATATAATGTACATCTGATTGTCAAAAAAACTCAGAGCAATGTGCACGAGGTTTAGGAAAAGAGTGAATTTTTGTTTTCATTTGAAATATATTCATTCGCTCTCAAAGCATATGGATAGTCACCGCTAGAACTCAATATCGATATTTTAAAACCAAGTGGTATTGGTTTGCCCCGTATAAACATTTTAACCCAATGATGGCCGTAATAAGGTACCATACATTCATCTATCCTCAATTTTGAATGAGAGATACCAGACTGCTGAAAGTTTTTTTCAATTCGCATAAATGGGATATAGGGGAGACTAGAGAAGGTTGACCCACTTTTTACAAAATATTTTTTTTATTTTTGAAATATTGAACATAGAATAAAGTTTTATGTATCATTTTATTCATTATACAATCAGTTATCAAAATAAAATTACTACATAAGTGTAACATATAAGAAATTTGAAAAATGATTGATTTTATTCATAAGAAAATAATAGTTCAAGGCTCCCCACATATGGGAGGCCGACTATATGGGAGGCTTGACCCACTTTGTTTTATATTGAAATATTTGAGAGGAGAAATAAAATCAGTTTAAAAAAGAGCAAAATACCATTATACCACATGCTTTAATTATTAAATATATATATTTTTGAAAATATGATACTTAAACAAACCTGCTTTGACGCAATCGCAAGACATAGGATGAAACATTTGTTTTAAACATAATTTTGTCTGAGCATGTATTATTTTACAGCGGGGAAAATGAAATTTTAACGTTTAAGACAGTATTCCTTTAGAGACAGGTTCCGTTTTTTTAGGATTTCATGTATTATGTCCGGATTTAGGAGACACTGTCCCGTCGTTTTTTTTTTTACTTTTTGTCCTACCTTTCTTGATACTTGACGTGACAACACTCGTTTTTACACAGTTTGGCTTCATCTAACTGTATTCATCCTGGTGAAATTTGTCTACATGCCTTCCTAAAGTTTTTCGATCAATGCTATTTTCTTTTGCAGCGGCATTGAGCACTTAACTTATCATTAACATCGTTTAGGCAAAATACTTTCTTCACTTTTTCACAGTGGCAAAGTACTTTCAGTACTAAAATGTTGGAATAAATGACTGGTACCGGAATTTACGAACAAATTTATTTGGAAATATGAAAAAGGCTATATTTAACATACATATTATATGAAAAAGATTTTAGCAAAATTCTGGTGTCATTGTGGTGTTTGGGAATTAAAATTAAGTGGTTTCATAAACATGCCACTGCCTCTGAAAAGGTTAAGTCTGCTGTTTTCATATTTTCTAGTCTGTTCCACTGTTTCCATTTGCCTATTTTAAATATTATTCAGATGGAGAAAAGTTCCTATCAACTTTCTCATTTATATTTCATTAAATTATTTCTTTGAGCGGACAGTACAGTAATTTTTCACACCTTTCATTAAGCACTTTTAAACATTTTCTTTTCCATCACCGCATTTTACAGTAGCTTTACAAAATAAATATGCATTATTTTTTTATATATAACCTTTTGCATTATGCGCAGTGTATAATAAACAGATTTACAAAGCCACTTAATTAAGGAAACCTTGAGCATCTGGTCAAACCAACCTCACATTGACTGGGTCAAGCCTCCCCATATACCACTTTTCTAAAAAATAGCACACTGTTATGTTAAGCTTAACTTACTGTACAATCTTTATGCCTGGAATGAAAGCTCGATATTTCTGCGTTACTTTAAACCTACTTACTTAAATTTCTATGATATATTTATCTGAAAAAAGCTTACAAAATATTTCTAAAAAACGCACTTTTTAAGTTGAAAACGCTTCACAATTGATTTTTCCACACCTATTTTGATTAGCTGTATGAAACAAAGACTCTTGTTTGAACATTCCAATAGCTTTGGATGACAACTATTGATAAAACACCGAATTTTTTTAAATATGAAAACAGATGGGTGGGTCAAGCTTCCCGTATGGTCAACCCTCCCTAGTCTCCCCTATATTTCCCCCAATTTAACTCCTAATCTAAAGGTGATATTGTCTATAACATGATTTTTTTAGCTTTCTAAATTTATTTCAAGGTATTACCATAGAAAGAATTGGGACCAATAGATATTCTTGAGTGCACCAATATAAATCTTTTCTGAGTACTTGGTGACATCAACTAAACAGATATAATCCAAAATATTGACCTACATCATTTTCATCTACAGCTAAAACTTTTTCTTTATGAAATGTATAAAGTGTTGTTATATTTGTTAAATGCAGCAGATATTTTATTGGAAAGAACTTGTGAAATATTTCAACTGGAGATAAAGTAACTAACTGAGGAAACATTTCAGAAGTATTTGCAATGCTATTAGTTTTTTGAAATTTTTTAAGAGATGGATTTTTCTTTTTCATAAATGTTAGATATTTTTCTCTTTCGACATTAGTTTTCCTTCAAATCCAGTCTTTCTTTTGATGATGTAGGTACTTCAGGATTAAATCCGTCTTTATTAAAAATTTCATTGTCATCTACTTTTGCACCTATTTCAATTTCACCACAGAAATCTGCCGGCAGAACAGGTTAAAAAAATGTCCTCATTTATATTTTCCTCATCTATTCAACAACCATTTTTTTCTGGAAGTAGTTGACAAATATCAATGCATTCTTCTTCCCAATCATCCGATAATTAACAAAAGTATTCAAGTGCCACTTCTACTGTAGAAAATGATTTTGAATGAGACATATCATCTGTGGAACGTATCCTGAGAAACTGAAAAAAAAATAACAGAAGCAAGTAAAAGTATAAGAATTCCTTATTTTCTAATATCAACTCTCCCATATTATCTTGGCACTCAAATTTGGGTCATAAACAATGTCTAATTATCAACAAACACACGAGTTTTTCAGTGGCAACTATGAGCAATCCACTTCATATCGTGGCACGTTTGTGAAAAGGGGGGCAGGAGGTTGGGGGGTGTGCAAGCGAATAAAGTAGATCAAAGTTGTAAACACATCTTTCCTTGACACTTACTAAAATGTTTCGCAATCGGAAACTTTTTGTGAATATTTATTTGCACTGTGATCAAAGAACTTTACTGTGTTAAAAATAAATAAAGCGAAATTAAACATTGAAACTTTCTTCTGTAAAGTCATATTGTCTAAACTAAGTAATTTCTAGAACGTATTCTATCATGAGAATTAAAGGGTTAAAGGTTAAGTTTCATAAAATAAATTATTATATAACATAAGGTATTTGGAGACATACTTGGTAAAATATTTACTGATTGCAATATTGCAGCGTAAAAAAGCCACACGACAGTAGTTTTTACTTACATTGCAGATGTGCCACAGAAGAAAAGATTGACGTATTATATGAAAAATGTATCTCTGATTTTTTTTTTCATTATTTTTCCTGTGTAATAAACCTTTCATAGAATCATATATAATTTTTTCGAAACAAAATAAAAAATCGCGCATTTAAGGGATAATATATTAGTTTCAGAGATATATATAGAAAGATTTTACAACAGTTAAAGAATCATCCGCTCATCAAAAATGGAATGCATCCGCTGTAATACACCATCAGATGATAATGTATTTTAATTGACGGATAGACATCTTAAGTTTTCTTCTAATATAAATTTACTAAAGTAATGATAATTTGTATGCGTTTAAATTTACTGGGTCTCGTAAATTTTTATACGTGTAAATAAATTTACAAGAATAAAATAACACAACAGATTATTTGTTTTTTAATAGTCTCAGCTACCAGATCGTTGGAAATATACATAATTGTCATTAATATGTTATCCGTTATATCACAGAAATATTTTACTGTCCAATTAATTTTAGAAATATATATCTTTATAGTTTAACGTTTGTCTGTTTGATGCTTCAAGCCTTCCATTTAATGAAATATTTTGTTTTCTAGCCGATATTTGCAAGACATTTCATCGACGAGACACCTTTTATGTCGATACAGATGTTTATTTCACAATTTTAACTATCGTCAGATGAAAACTAAATATTTTCGAAGAAAGTTCTCAAAATTTATTATTCATTGACTAGAAAATAATTCAGTAAATGGAAGTATCGTTTGAAATAGAGTTTTATGCTAGATTTATGGATGATAAAGTTTCTATTTTGGAAAATCTATTTAAATGATGAAGTCTGACAAAAATATTTAAGAGGAGAATTCATTTATTGTGCAAACAAATGATAAAGCATAGAGTTAAAACTGTACGAGTGCTATAACAGTACAGTAAAATAAATCCTCCGAACTTTCAAAATATCTATTATATGAAATTCAAATTACCGAAAAATATTAATTATGACGTATATATATATATTTTTATAAGTTAAATTATGTGTCTGGAAGTTTTCATTACAGTTCATCTCGACAAAAAAAAATGAATTTAATTTTATTTATTA
The DNA here is from genome assembly GCA_963932465.1 of Maratus speciosus. Classification (NCBI taxonomy): domain Eukaryota; kingdom Metazoa; phylum Arthropoda; class Arachnida; order Araneae; family Salticidae; genus Maratus; species Maratus speciosus. Next base: position 533,518,907 of record OZ010786.1, on the reverse strand, counting down.
CCAATTTCAATCTACATAAAACCTCAGATAACTGGGCAAAAACTTCCCGTTTTCTTATCCGAAGCTAATATTTAGTATAAACACAAAACTTAATGTCAAAACTGCATGTTAGAATTAAAATTTTTAATGTGATTTATAATTTCACATTGTTAAAAATTTGCAGCATTCTGTCCAGTCATTTGACCGTTTTTTTGAAAAAACGGTTTCATAACCCTAATTTAATCATATTCTGACCATAAAATGGCAAATAATATGGTCAGAATAGTGTTAAATTACGGTTGTGTAACCGTTTTCGATAAAAACGGTCAAATGATTGGACAGAATGCTGCAAATTTTTAACAGTGCAGTATGCAGATGATACCCTTATCAAAAGCTACCTATAAAATTAAAGATAATACAATATAAGTATTTGTAAAAGTAATAGTTTAATACGAAGATTTGCGTGCGGGTAAGTATCAGAAATGTGTAACTTTATTACAAGATTATACAATTTGTTAAAGGAAATATGTATGTTAAGCATGCTCAAATCCGAAGAAAATTATTTAGTGTCCCGTCCTTGCATCAGACAATCCAATAATGATTTGAAAACGCATTTCCCATACAGGTACCGTTATCACGGTTTTTATACATTTCGCTCTGAAGTTCATTTTGCTGTGTATGAAAGTCAATGGACTGTACTAGCTATAACCTTGAGAGATGTATCATTGTTTTTGCCTCATTTTTTATCCCTTGACTTAATGTATCCATACCCAAAATGGCATCATGTTTCCTTAAACAGTACAGCTACTAAGCTACTTCATATAAACACCCTTGTAATTTTAAATGTCCTGACTCATTACTTTTTATCTAAAAAATATAAAAAAAATATAATAATAATTAAATTAGAAATTAATTTTTGTTTGAAAAGTTATTTCAGTATACATTATAATATTTCGAGATACTCTTAAAGTGCTTATATAGTTTATAATGTATACGCGAGATAGATTAAGGATCAATATTCGCAAGACTCAGCTGAAATATATTATACACAAAGCAATAGCATGAAAATTAATATCGCCTTAATGAAGTTCACAAACTTGACGCACATGCTAAGAAGATAAATTTGCTTTGTTCTTGATGCTGTCATACAATTTCTATAACTTCTTGAATATAGGTGAACATATAATAAATATTGCATCAAGATGAAAGAATATAAATCTGAGATAAATATTGTTTTCTTATTTATTGTTCTATTTAAATATGAAAATTCGCTTTAATTAGCATGCAGTAGATAGTATTAAAAGGTCTCAGGATCCTTAAAATTTGATTAAAAAAAATGAACATTTAATATCGTCAAATGTATTTGATTTTAAGACACAATTTTGATTGGGAATGATATATATATATATATATATATAGGTATCTTCTTTTATTTCAAATATTTAGAAAATTGCCATATGCTGAATTAGCATTTAAAGTAGGCTCCAAACTGTCACATATTTGGCGAGCAGAAAATATGCAAACCATATTACGGGCAGGATTACAAATAAACTTTTGCAACTAGTATGGAAATTTTGGTGTCTCCATATACTTCAGATTGCAACAATTACTCTGAACCTAAATAAATTTATATTTAAAGCATTTCCATGTCTTTAATACAAAGTTGCATTTCGCTAATGCAAAATTTAGAAAATTTCAACAGTATAATCACTGTTGAAATTTTCTAAATTTTGGATTTGCTAAGTACAAATTTAAAAAAAATATTTTTTTTGAACAATAAAAATGAAATTTTTGATTCAGTTTATACAGATTAACATAACATGAAATATATTGTTCAAAAATGTCGTAAAAAAATATTCAGATGTTTTTGAGATATCGTGCGCGTTATGCCCAAAATCTTCATTTCTAGAAAAAATAACTTCAAAGTTTCGGAAACACCGCTTCAGCTTTTGTGTTGGTATAATTCTAAAAGCAGTAACTTCTGCTCTAATGTGATTTTCAAAGAAACAATTATAACAAAATGTTCAGAAAAGATAGAAGTTTAACATTTAAAAAATATATTTTCTTAAACTTTAAAGCTTCAAGAGTCCTGAGACCCCTTAAAAGGTGTTATTGAAGAAGCAAAACAAACAACAACAGAAAAGTTAATAACAAGTATTTATTTTGTAACTGCAAATATTCCTCGAGGTACAGTTCAAAAATTTTGATATTATTAAATGTTGATAGTTTCTACTCACGAAATCTTTTTTTTTTTTTTACATTCTGTAATAAATTGGAAAATTACTACACTGTTAAAAAATTTTCTGTGAAATTACAGAGAATCTACTGGTAATCCATTATCTTAAGTCTTATGTAAAATTACAGAGATTAAAAAAACAGAGATTCTGTTAAATAGCAGGGAAGTTATTCAGTAAATTTACAGTAAATTAACATCGTTAAAAATACACAAGGCTCTTTAAATCAATTTAATTTTTAATGAAAATAATTTAACTTAGATTTTGAAATTGATGAATTTTAAATCTTCGAATTATCAGACTTTTTTGAGCAAATTTGAACTGTTGTACTATTTAATTTTTTACACAATTTGTTTCTAACCGGCCTGGGGTTTGAACCCGATATCTCTAGGCAGGAGAAAAACACCTTACTGAGTGCGCCATAGGAGATATTGCTGTTGTGCACAAATGATGTATTTTATAATGAAGAGGGAAGAAATCTATAGTATTTGTGCTTTTCAAAGATTTCGCTTCAAATATATTCGTTAGAAAATTTCTTAAACGGTTTATTTTAATTCAGTTTGGACCGATACATAATACTTATTATTTCAAATTTAATTTTTTATCCTTTATTTGCGGAATAATATATCAAGAAATTGCTTCGTCTCAATAATTATCTTCTTTAATATCTGAAGATATACTGGAATTTTTAAATTAAATTAATGTGAAATTTAGGTATATTTTTTCATTAAAATTGGTTAAATATATCTGTAGTTATAACTTTTTTTTTACAAAATATTTACAAAAATAATCAGATTAATTAACCAAAAATACTTTTATGGTTGTATTACAACCCCTATAAAAGAAATGTATTTAAATGTATTATGATCCGCTCTGTAATTGCAAAGGCTTTTGCAGTTAAAAATGTTTCATGTAACTTTTATTTAAAGAAAAATGATAACTATGAAAATGATTAAGAAAATTACCACTTTTTGAAAATATTTAGCTTCGACTATTTCTCTTCTCTATCTAAGTTTGATTAAAAGACATGGAAACCCCTACCGGGAATTAGATTCAAGATAAGGGAAATGTCTGTAAAACAATGACCGAGAAACTCAATCGAATGCACTCAACGAAAAACTAGTGTAAATTTACAGAGAGTCTCGGGTTTTTCTCTGTGTTTTTACAGATATTTTTACCAGTGTATAGCTCTTAAAAACAGATCGCATTTTATAAATATTTTCATTTCTAAAAAGGTTTTACATTCTTTTATATATGCAGTGTTTGATCGTGCGTAATAGCCTTCTGCGTTTAGTGCACAACATATTTTGATAAGCGAAAAATGCAGTAAATACTTTTAAATATGTGACAAGAAGTGCTTGATTGAACGAATCTAATCACGGTAATAGTTTCTCAGTCTCTGTAGGTAGTAATTTACAGTTTCAATGTGACTGGTAAGTTAAGTTATCATTATCTTGAGTATAATTGAGGACCCCAGAAGCCAAGGGGTATAAGTGGCAAAATTTAAAAAAAATGAGTTAAGTGCACAGGCTATCTGGAAATAAGTCTATTTGATTGTATGTAAAGAGATGTAAGTGATTTTTTAATTATGCGCTGCGTTCTAAGGGTCAATTACTTAACCTCTTTCCCGAAACCGTGTAACACGTGGAGGCCAAGGGGTATAAGTGCACTTGTATCCGGTGACATCCACATAGCTGAATCGAGACTAATGACATACAAGGCCAGTTCATGGCTGTTAAAACGACACACGAATTTAATCATCATTAAACGGCCATTGGCACAAAAAGACGAAGATGTTTCTAACAAACGGTTGCAGGACATAGTAAAGAAAAAGGAAGAAACAGCTTCCGCTCCACCTTCTCGCGATGAAAGAGGAAGAAAAGGACTATCGCATAAAATTCCACAAGACCGTACTGAAGTCACCAAAGAACACATAAACAAGTTTCCTCGATACACAAACCATTACACTAGAGAAAAGACCCCCAACCGTAAATACCTGAATCCAAAACTCAGTTTAAAGGAGATGTAGAAACTCTGTGATCACATTTACCTAGAAGAAATGCGCGTACAGCCAGTCAAGAAAAGTTTCTTTCTATAGACACATTTTTGACACCCATTTTAATCTCAGTTTTCACCGACCGGAGACTGATACATGTGCTATGTGTGACAAGCTACAATTGAAAATAGACCATGGAAATGCAGATGAGAAACAATCAGCAGAATCTCCAAAGGAACTTCATCTCCGAAAAGCAGAAGCTGCCAGATTAGCCAAAAACACATTCCAAAATTTAAAGTATGATCCAAAAGTCAAAGCTTTGACTTGAAAAAGATCATGCCAACTCCACATATAACTAATTCTAAGGTTATTACCTACGTTAACTTTGGACGTACAACTTGAACATTCATAACCTTAAAAACGAAACTGCCCACACGTACATTTGGAATGAAGGCCAGGCTTTTCGCGGATGCCAAGAGATCGCATTCTGTCTTTTGAAGTTTATAAAGTCTCTTCCTCTCAAGTCAGGTATATTACAGCTTTTAGTGACAATTGTGGAGAACAGAATAAAAGCCACTTGATTGTGCAGTTCTGACTGTGTACATCATAAAAAATACACACATAGAAACAGTCGATCACCACTTTTTGTTTTCAGGACACTCCTACAATGAATTTGACAAAGGCTCACAGATCATAAAGAAGAGGAATAAAATGGATCTGTATGTTCCAGAGCACTGGGCTGAATTTGTAAATGAATCTAGACTAAATAAGTGCTAAAATCTGAAAATTTTATTAATCGAGTCACGTGCACCATTCTTTATAAAGTCAGTGAAATGTATCTCGAAATATACAGTGGCTGCATTTTGAGAAAAAAAAATCTTCACATTTTTCTACAAAGAAACTGCTGGTGGTGAATTAGAACCTTTCCACGAGCTAAAGGTGGAGTCCAGCCGTGCCGGAAGATGCCCTACAGTTCTGCCCGAACTTCCCATAGTACAAGAAAAGCCGAAAATCAAGTAATTGTATTTTAAATATATCATTAAATTATTGCAGTTTGTACCTCGAGTGTACCACATTTTCAACTGAGATCTTCCTCACCAAGTGGCACCAGGACATACAGAAACCCCGCACACTTCTGAAGATCAGGCTGATGAGCCTCTCGTGCTTGTAAAACAGATGAGGATGAGATAATGTAGATGTGTTGTTCTCATAATATCACTAGAAGAGTATAGTTCCATATTTTAAAACTGTTTCGCGTCTTTGTTTTATTTTAAGAATTTCTTTCTTACACGTTAAATAAATACATTTTAACGGTTAAAAAATTTAAAAAAATCAATCTTTCAAAACTTATAATAAAAGTTTAAAACTTATATCAGAACAAAATTTTGTCCTTTCATTCACTTGTATTAACATTGTCCTTAAATATTTCATCAATTCTTTTTTTTTTCATAATTTTTTAACTTATATTAAAACAAGATTTTGTTCTTTAATTCATTTGTATCAACATTGTTCTTAAAACTCTTATAAGTTCATTTTTTCATTTCATAATTTTTAATTTCTTGTGTACCGCTTGGAAGCCATAGGGTACAAGTGCCGAATGATTATAAAGATTGCTTAGTTATAAATTTAAAAAAAAAATGTACTCCACTTTTCTTTTCACGGTTATTGAAATAAGAGTTCATAGACCACTAAGAAATCAGCAACAGTTTCATATTTCAATTCAGTTAATTACTATTAATGTTCAACTTTGAACTCAATTTACTCGAAATCTAAATTTTGTCACATGTATCCCTTGGCTTCTAGGGTCCTCAATTAGTGTTCCCATGTGCAGTATCACAAAAATTGCGATAGCAGCTTATAAACCGGGACATAAAAGTACGTTTGTCCTAAAAAATCGGTGTCCGTGTATAATGGAATCTTGTCTTAAAATTAAAAATATTTATTGTCCCTAGTGAAGGAGTACCATACAGTCATGCCTGTTAAGAAGAAAGTCTATTTACAACGGATTTTTTCACCTCTTTCTATCATTTCCTTTTAGCAAAGTTTAACATAATAAATAAACAAAATAATCTTATACAATAAAACTTGGAAAGCGAAATTGCTAGGGACTAAAACAAAATTCGAATTAGGCAATTTTAATAGCGTAATATTCCTATAGTAGGGACAGTGAATTTCTTACTTTTAAAACATAATTCTATTATAAACAGGTTTCTTTTACACATAGTTTTCTGTGCCAAGTACAGTAAATCTTGTAAAACGTAATCGCTGTAGGAACCTTAAGACATTCCGTTTAAGCAGATAAATTGTCTGATATTCTTTTGAAAGGGAATATAAAACCATTTGGTAATTTTTAAGTTCTGTCTGCACGGGTTTTAAAGGGTTTATAGTTTTGACTTTGTTAACAGGTTTAAATGACATTACACATTTTACTACACAGTTTTTTTCTTCACTGGTATAGACTAACGAACAGAATGGTACAAAATAAATAAATAAAAGTTATGCACACGAAAAATCTCAGACTTTTGACGTCCCGTGCAGTGGTTAAAGGACAGATCTGGTCGCCATTGAAAATAAGGGCTTCACAGGTAAATCGGAACAACTGGCATCACTATCTGTAATGCACACCATATAATTTTAAAACTGAAATATCCAAGAATGCCCTTAAAATGGGTAAAATAATATTCTTGGTTACTCGAACTCAGTCTCAATGGATAGCTACTTGAAGTTTTAAAGTCACCGGAATTTCTAATAAAATGGACGGAAGTGAAGCTAATATGAATTAATGTCAAAAACTACTGTAAGTTTTCGTAAAAACTCAAAAAAATTTTACTTCACATTTCTTGTCATATAAATAAAATCATACATTTATTTTACTTAAACAGGTGTCACAATCTGTGTGTTATGAATACGGTTTTTACTATTGAACCGAAACATGTCAACATTTTTTTATTTTTATTTGTGACACCTATTTAAGTAAAATAAATGTATGATTTTATTTATATAATATGAATTATATAATGCCTGCGTAAGTCGCGAATTTTGCAACAGCAGCAGTAGTGATGATATTTGACTTTGCCTTGATGCGATGTATATTTACGGAATATTACAAATGTCAGCATTGACATTATTTTATACTAATTTAGTTTTACAACGTTAATTTAATAGAGATGTATGATTATTTCTATTTGTCAAGTTTTGAATTTGTGAGTAAGTTATAATTATTTAGTATAAGATAAAAACCTAGTTTATTTCTCGTCATTTTTAAAATAAAATTGGATACTTAACATGTAAAAATGCAACTATTTATTTTTTTTTACATACATTTATGTATGTAACTCATCATGGTAATATAGATGTCGGAAATACTTACTGTATGATGTGCTTACCACTGTTTAGGACTAAATTTTTCGAAAGAAAACTATACGCAAATAAATACGGCCATCCAATACGTTTATCATGCCATAAAATAAATACAGTAAAACCTCCCTAAAGCGACCACGTTCCGTTCCAATAAAAATTGGTCGTTCCGACAGGTGGTCGTTTAATAGAGGTCTCGTTTAAATCTAGATTTTAATTGATGAAAAAGATAAGAATTAACGTTACTAAAATTTATTTTTCCCATTAGAAAAAAATATGAAAATTTAAGTATCAAAACAAAAGTTAATTACATAAGTTAATTACTGCAAAATTTAAAATTGAATACATTGATGTTTTCTTTGATTTCACGGTTTAATCTTTTATAACTTTTATTTCGAAGTTTAATAAATGAATGCAACTTTTTGGGGGGGAGGGGGCGGGAACAAAGAATGACGATTTATCTATTCCTTTGAGAGTTTCTTGACGAAATAGGGCAGGGGCGTTTATTGACCGCAATTCTTAATTTGTCATCAGCACAAGGCACAAAGGAAAAAGTTGTTTAGACATTTAAAAGTTACTGAAAAAAAAACTAAACTTAGTTTAGAAATTGGATGAATAATGGACTCTCTAGAATTACTTTTCTAATAATATCTTCTTCGAGCGACCAGGAAAAAAAGGAATTTGTTTAATTTTCTTCAAGAAAATGGGTCGCTCATGGAGGGAATTCAACTGGGGTGGTCTTTGAATGAAGGTAAAATTAGTATTAAGCCTAGGTAATAAATTCGGTTCCATGAAAAAATGGATGTTCATGGAGGTGGTTGCTTAATGGAGGTGGTCGCACCGGGAGTTTTCGCTGTATGTACAACGTTCTGAATAACACACAGATAGTGCATTTAAGTTTTCTTTATATTTATTCTTCAATTAAATTCGCCTTATGTTTTTAACAGTGCAACATCATTGAAAAACACCGCGATGTTTCCTCCTTATGCGAAATATAAAATGAATTTCTTTGAGTACCGCTATATATGAAGTATAAATGGTACACACTTTAATTTCAATAGCCATAGTAATTTAATTATGCCAATCATTCCATGGTAAACATAAATAACATTCACCAATTAAATGGCAATACTCTTATTTAAAAAAAAAAATAGAGTAAGGGAAATAGATGTATTGTAAGAGAGAACTTAAGTCATAGACAGTTTTCAACCATGTATGAAAGTGCTAAAATATTGAACTACAAACTAGTAAACAATAAAAATGGAAATATCATGTTTCTAAAATTCATATTCAGAAAGATTATTAAGGCTATTATAAAATTAAAACAACATATACAAAAATTAAAGTTGTAAAAGAAACATTTTCAACTGCGTTCTTTTTTCTACATGCTGTTGAATTTACGTAGTGCATGATATCACGAACAAGATTAACATAATTCAACTTTTTTAATGTCGTACTTTTTTTTTGTTGTTGTTTAGGATATTTTTTTGCATCATTAAAAAAACATTTACAAGAATAAAAAGTTAAACTGAATTGTATTGATTTTAAAGTAAAATAATTATTCTGAAAGCCATGAGAATAAGGCAGGGCTTTTAAAAATGATTGAATGTTTAAAATGCAGAAAAAAAACATTATTCAAATGAAGCAATCAACGGAGACGAAATTTGAAAGAAATTTAAATGCATAAATTAAATAATCATTAGGTGTTACTCGTGAAGGATATTCAATCTGTATAAAAACTTTTCCACTTTAATTAATTAGTTTTCTATTTGAAACTGATAATTTAAGAAATTAATATATCATAATGATGAAAGATAGCAATGAGTAAAATATTATCTCAATGAAAATTTCTAAAGGTATTATTTATCTTGATTTTGGATTTTGACATCTAAGGAATTGGAATAAAATGTTAGATGAATAGATAAAAAACGTTTTTAAATGAAATTTCTTGTTATCTTGATTTTATCTGTACCCAAGCGGATATTATGCGTCCAAAAGATCTGAATATTTTTTTTTTAATTTTTATTGTAAACCAAGCTTTTCTTAAAATGAAATTGTATGTTAAAATGAGTAATTTAAGTCTCCAAGATTTTTAATGTTAATAACAAAAACGATTTACATAATCTGATACATGGAAATAGGGATTAACCCTCTGTGTCTGCACAACTCAAATTAGAAAAATATATAGTTACAAGGAAGGTCTCCATAGGCACATATTCAGAAAAATCTGAAAAAAATATAGAATGTTCGTCTCATGTGAGTATGTATGCTTATTAAAAAAAAAATCCCGCGGAACGTCAATATGGAGTACCTAAAAATATTGAAAAAGCTTGTTTATTTGGCTATTTATCACACATTGGTAATGCAATAACCTTTAAAACATAAACACTTTTATGTCAAATACCCATTAAAGAAAAAGTATTAATGCGCAACTTGTTTAAGTAATTTCCACTTAAATAAATACATTTTTTAACTATAGTTTTCTCATATTCATTTATATGTTTATTTAAATAACTTTAACGATGGTATTCTAAACAAAATTTAAATAGTTTAAAATTGTTCCAAACTCAAAATTAAGATTCTGTTCTGAACAGTGTCTATTTGACTTCGATATTGCTAGTGTCAAGAGAGTGGTTGTTAGTGTAGAGGGATCAAGAAAAGTATTGTTGCTATGGAAAAAACGATCTATTCAATATCGAATTATATAAGACGAGCTTCCTAGAGAGGGTAGATACTTTTTAAATACACATAAAACTTATCCATCCAGTGAAACCGTATTAAATTAAATAACTTCACTAACACGCAACTAAAATATATTATTTAATCTTATAGAAAAAAATAATAAACTGTTTCATCATTTAAGTCACATTTCATTAACTACTGCGCATTTAAACAATCATTTAACTAGCAATTTCAAAATTCATTAAAATCGCTTGTATTTGGCAAGGGAAAATATTGCTCGACAAATCGCTTAAGGGGTCTCACAAATCTTAAAATTGGAAAAATAGAAAAAAGAAGACCATTTTCAACATATAATATCTTAAAATGTATTTTATTTTAAGACAAAACTTTATATTGGGATAAAAGATATACGTATGTTCTTTCATTTCATATATTTGAAAAATTACAAGATGCAAAATTAGAATTTACAGTGGGCTCCAAAATGTCAAACATTTGACCAGCGGAAAATCGGCATAACAGATTATGCGGACGATTACAAAATAAATTTTGAAAGTAGAAGGAAAATGTTGGGTCCTACTTATGCTTCACATTATAATAATTACTCTGAACCTAAACAAATATTGTATTTAAAGCATTTTTCTATTTTTAATACAAAGTTGTATTTAGTTAATGCAAAATTTGAAATTTTCAACGGTATAATCACCTATAAAGAATATATTTCTGAACAATGAGAAGGAAATTTTAGGTTCAGTTTATACAGACTAACATGAAACATATGTTTTGAAAATTTCATGAAAAAAAATTCAGAAATTTTTGAGATCGTGCGCATTATGCCCAAAAACGTCATTTGTAGAAAATTTGCTTCAAAGTTTCTGAAACGCCGCTTCAGCTATTGAGCGTGTATAATTCTAAAAGCCATAACTTCTGTTCTAATAGGAATTTCAAGGAAACATTTATACCAAAATGTTCAGAAAAGTTATTAGTTTAATATCTAAAAAAAACTTAAATTTCAAACATTTTAAAGCTTTAAGATTCTTGACACCCCTTAACGCGTTCGTCTTTTCGCGCCAAATATTCAAAATTATGTTTTATTTTTTATTTTTATTTTCATTACTGCATTTCTATTGGATTTCCGTATGTAAATTTCACTGATTTTCTAATACATACATAAGGAGATTCATTAGATTTTTTTTTAAATACTCTGAGTATGCGCCGTCGGAAGACATTCCTTGACAGATGTTAGAATGCAACATTTTAAGTTACAGATTGACCTTTGTAAAAATATTTGTTTGTAAATCTTCAGCCTTTTTTAAATTTTACAACATTTACGAAGATCATTTTACCAATAACGATGCAAAACAGTTCACACTATAAATAAAATTGGCATGAACAATTAACTCATTATAGCTGTCTATTGAAACTTTTATGAACAATTTATATTAACTGCTGTGTTCGGATACAACAGCAATAAATACTATCGTTTTTTGAAGTTATATGAATAAATAACATTGATTTATGTGTATGTTTCAAATATGGAACGCTGTTATAAAAGTGTTAATTTAAATAGTTTTTTCTATCACCACATCATACACACGAATAATAAAACTATTTATTACAGGCAACTATTTTAATATTATAAATATGAAAAGTATATTTTGTTAAAAATTAATAAAACTAATTTCCTAATGTTATTAAAAAATCAGTTAAGAGCATACATGTCTTGAACATACACAGAACAACTACTGGATAAATAACAATTGATATTTATTTTTATTCAAACATAAATTGTTTGTGTTTTTCTTCAAAAATGCTTTCTGTCTTTGAAATTGTTTTTCCTGACGAAATAACAAATATAGTTTAGGGGTTAAAACTTTATTTTAAAATGTTTATATTGTAAATTTTACGTGACCTGGATCAACAATAAGTGTAATATTTGTACATATTCTCGATCATTTTTTTATACCACAACCAATGCTTAAATATTGACAGATTTATCATTTTACTTAGGAAGTAACAACGGTAAGAAGTCACTTAAATATCAGTAACCTCGATTATCCGGAACTATTTTTTTCGGACTCTCGAATTATTCGTTCTGATAAAACGTATACAAAAATTTTCGAAATTGTTTATTTGAAGGTAATAGGTTTATTTGAATATAAAAGACAATAAAAAAACATAAATTTTGCATCATGAATGAACTGGATCGGATAATTAGTTGCTGAGATATTTGTAATTATATTTTTCACACTCTTCGATTTTTCACGACCCTGTATTTCATTCAATTTTCAATTCAAAGATATATTTTAAGTGGAGATGAGACGCTTAATACGACGCAGTAAACTATTAGTTAATACGATTATAATTTTTCGAGTTATGAGGATGTTTCTTTTAAGCAATTCGGTACTACTCGATTATCCCACCGACCAAAACACTATCGCCAAAATATAAGATTAAATGCCAATAATGGCTTATCGTAAATGTCAAGCATTTAATGCCTCACCATACCTATAAGGGGGTTTACCATAGGGGTGACCCTGTTCTGTCGCCAAATACCGCCAAGTTTGTCACCAAATTTGGCGACCAAAATGAGTCGCAAAAGTTACGCCAAATTGGCGGTATCTCTAATATTTCGCCAAATCCCCATAGACTTCCATTGTAAACCAATACTTGCTTACAGAAAAACAACAAAATGAGATATTTTAATGCAACAAAAAGTAATATTAGCTTAAGGGGTTATATTAATTATGGCACAGATGTCATATATGCTCCATATTGGCGCGATTGCCAATTTGGTGAAAACTTCAAAAGCATAAACATTATCATCCGGGTTACCATATCAAGCAAGATAACAACACTTTGGCGCCAGTTAAGTACCTGTTGCGTATATGACATTGGCGTCATAAAAAAAAAAAAAAAAAAAAAAATCTCGCCAATATGGGGCTTATATGACATATGTGCTTTAATTATATTTAAGGGAGTCCAAATAAATTAAATTATGAATAAAAGTTACATGGTACAATGCTTAGCAAATATCACATGTTTTATTTTCATATTTTATGTTATCGATATCCATGATTGGTAAGTATTACAGTGGCTCCCAACGACTAGTTTATTATTTTTATAATTTAAGAACTTCATTAAACTTCAGGAAAACCAGTTCACACAACTAAAAAATAATGTGACAATCCTACTGAACGTCTACTGCTTATTTCTAAGTGAATCAGGCATCATGAAAAAGATTTTCACATAAACGTATATATATATATATATATATATATATATATATATTTTTTTTTTTTTTCTGACAGCTCTCTTTTACAATGATTATTTTCATCTATTACGTTATACAATGAGCAAAAAAATTATGATTTATCAAAAGACTCGAATAAACTTATCAATATTATTTTATTAAATAACAATAACTACAGCTACATATTTACATTATTGTATTTAATGGGTTGTTTTTGTTTTCTACTGTATCATGATAATATTTATTGTAAACATTTCCACCTAAAATATCCTCTAAGACGTCCAATCCATTAAATCAATGATTATGCATTTTCCTATGACACAGTAATTAGTATAAGTGTCACTTCCTATGTAATGGAGTGATGGAAAGAAAACTGTTATTATTCACGGATATTACATATTAGCCTTCTCGCTCATATTTGCATGGTAAAAAAAAAAAAAAAAGAAACGAGAATGTTTATGAATTAACAAAAATCCACGTCAATTTTGAATGAATGTCCATTGATTCTAAATTTAGTGTTATATATATAAGTACGTGTATATTTATAGTATATACATATTGCCTCGTCTGTTATAGTCATAAATTCAAAATACAACAGACATACTTCTAAAATGTTTAAATACAGTTTTTTTTTTGTTTTGTTGTGAATAATATTTACATTGTATATAGGTTTTAAATTTTTTTAATACATTGCATTTTTACAATATGCATTTAGTTCTATTTTATAAATAGAAAACAATATTACACCTACAGACAGAAAATTGTTTGTAAAATATAAACCTGAATGTTGCAATTAAAATAAATAGATCTAGAAAACATAAATAAATAAATCTAGAATGAAATTTAAAACGTTTTATGGCGTATACTGAATGATTTATTCAATGAAAAGTAATTCTGCATACAACATATCGAAATGTTTAATTATTTTAAATGAAAAACTTTATATTCTATAACTAAAAATGAATATTCTCTGATTACAATTAAAATATAAATTATAGTTTATTTTGATGTGGTAGAATGTATATAAAAAAATTTAGTCTGATTATGTATATTTATATTGAAAATATTTTGTTCGATTAGGTATCATACAGGTGATACTGACTTTTTACAGTATTTGGTGCTTTAGTAAGTATTTATTAGTATGTTTGAGGCGGTATTTTTCATTAAATTCTATAGATATCTTAACGTTTTTGGGGTTTTTTTATCAGTTGTACCTTTATTTCTCACATATTATGTATATAGGCCGAAAATAATACATAGGTATAATAAAGTATATAGGCACGAGTCCTTGAACTGCGAATGTTGCTTCAGCTTCCATTTACGATTCTGCTGCTCGGAAACTCTCCGATCACGAAATCCAATGTTAGCCTATAGAAAAACTTTGAAGCGCGATTACTTATTACCTAATATAATTATTAAAATCCTGTTTTCACTATCAGAAAGTTGACGTCAGTTGCCGATGATGTACGTTTTTAAAAGCTATCTCTGTAAATTTTAAGTACATAAAAATCCTTATAAATTTTGTCATCTTCTTAAAAATAGTTTATATTTACGTAGACAATTTTTAAAAACGCACATCATTGATATCTGATGTCTACTGTTTGATGGTGAAAATGGTATTTTAATAATTATATTAGGTAATGAGTAATCGGGCTTCAAACGTTTTCCATAGGTAAACATCGCATTTCGTGATCGGGGAGTTTCAGTGCTGCGGTCCCTTAAGGAACCATCGCATTGAAGGAAAACGAACTTTTGCCCTGAAATGCCACCAATGTGTTCATCCATACTGAAAGGGTGAGGGATTTCACAGATCGACATCTCTCAGCCTTCTAAAAGCTACCAAAAACAGAACTTATAGTACCGATGATTTAATTGATGGTGAATTGCGTCCCCATTGGGGGCAGTAGAAGCGCAACCTGGCCAGCACTTATCCCCCGCACTACGCACCTCGTACAACAAATCTTGGTTAATAAATAATTTGATAATATTTGTTGAATTTATTAGTTTTTATTATTGAGCATGAGAAAATAGTCCAATGTATTTTTCATTAAATGCGATAGACATTATTTATTGCAGTTGTATAGCTTGTTTATATGTATTATGTGTGCTTGCCGAATAACATTTCACACTAGGTACCGAAAAAATTGGGAAAAATACTTCAGCTCGCATTTGACAAAGCAGAACATTGAATAGAAACTATCTTCTTTCCTTGATTTTCTTCTTCAAAATCCATACATACTGGAATGGTTGGGAATTTCGCAGCTCGATGCCTCTTTGCATTCTAAAACTTCCTAGCAAGAAGTCATTCAATACCGCTGATTTTAGTTCTGCTAAATTACATCCGAAATGAACTATTGCAGTGTTTTCAGGCACTTATACTGTTACTTTTACTGGCCGTGGAAAACTGCAAAGACTATGAAACTAGTCTGTTGAGCTAAGATGTCCCTCCCAGTCTTCTTCATTGAGTTTTAAAAAGACACAAAATTCAGCCGAAGCTGAGTCGGTAGCTACGTGCGACAGTGGATAGTTTGGTGTATACAGTATGAAAATAAATGTGAGAGTAACATAATTTTAAATCGACAATAATAAGCTGTAATAAGAATTCCTTTCACTAATAACCTTAGAATATGCTGTTCTCCATCCATGTTCTTGTTGGAAAATGTGCGTTGCAGTATGACTGTAAATTGTCACAGAAAATTTATAATAATCTTGTTCTGTAAAACTAGCAACAAACGAGATGATTTCTTTTTTTTTTTTATCTACAAAGGTTTAGCTGAATAAATCTGTATACCACTGATTTTACTCGAATATTTATATCACCTACACTACAAACAATTCTAGCGTTGTGTTTATTGTTGGTCACCGAATCAATTATTCGAAACGATAGATGGTCAGTAATTTGGTGCTTCAATTCAGTTGATGAGCTCGGAGCGTGTACATCTGTACATCGTGGTCCAAAAAATGTTGAACAATTTCCTACCGTAAAACAGTCATGTTTAACAACAATGTTTCATATGCAGAATGAAGAGGTAATGATACGATAGTCGTCGAAATAAATATAACTTTTTTGTTTTTTAATAATTTGTTCCACGATGAAATTGTTTCTCTATCACACGTGTGTCGTCACCGATTTTCAACAAGTGAGTGTACTTTACGATTAAGAGATGAGAAAATTATGTATATTTTTTAGTAGAAATTTTTTTTCCGATACATTATTCATACATAATTCAACAGAATGTTGGCTTAATCTTGAAAAACAAAAAACAAAAAAAATTCTCAAAAATTTGTAGCATTTTAAGGCCGTAGTCACCTTTTTAATACGTTTGACTGTAGACAACAGTATACACTATACAACAGTAGACTGAAAGTTTGTTTGACGGGTTTCATCTAGAATACAATAAATTTCCTATAAACTGATAAATTTATACAATTAGTGACATAAAACCGGAAATACAGATTTTTCTAATTAGTACATTAATATTGGTGTAAAATGCAGGAGTTAAATCTCACTTGCAATAACTAAATTTAAAAAAAAAGAATTTTATGTTCAAATATATATTGCAAAGATATGATTTCAAAACTATTTATAGTGCTTAAACATTTTATTTTACTCTAATGATTTATCGCAAAGAATTGAAATGTCTTTTCATCTTATTTAAAATACATTATTAGAGATTACGTAAAAATAAACTCATTATTTCAACGATAATTTTTTGCAGTTTAAATTGTCCTAGTTTAAATTATTGTTTTTATACAACCCGATATTGTTTTATTTTAAGTTAGATATTGCAGAAACGATCATCAGAATACCTGAAATGTTAATCATAATAGCAATTATACATTTCTTGAATTAATTTCTTACATGGATATCTATTTATTAACTAATGTAAGAGGGTGTAAAACAAAGAAATGCGGCCAATAAACTTTGAAACTTGCAATGGGCGTTGCAAATCGAGTTACACAAATATAAAAAAAAATTAAATTATTTGCTAATTAGTTAGCTAATTCATTAACTTGATTAATGCTTTGCATCGTTTCACTTTGGTTTAACCTAAAATCAATTATACAAAAATCGTTTAGTTTGATAATATTAAGATTACCTAGTTCTTTAAAACGCAACAAAAATAGTGTGAACTGTAATATATATATGAAAACAATTTAAAATTGATAAGCACTCTTTCAAATTAAAATATAAATACAGTAGAACCTCGTGATAGCGAAGCCGGCATATAGTGAACACCCGGATGTAGTGAACTTTTTTAGTGGGCCCGTCCGAACTCCAATTTAACTAATATTATTTTATGCGCTTATATTGGGCAGCTGCAAATTTGGTAGTTCGTTTATTAATCACGAAAAAAATAATAAGCATATGGAATTATAATACAAGTTTACGACAACAAATAAATGCAGTAGAGGTTTTACAGAATTTTTGTAAAAAAAATAAAAATCGAAATAGGCTGTCTCAAAAATATACGAACTTTTGGAAATTTTTGCATTTAAATTCAAATTTTGGATACGTTCCTTTGAAATATCTTCAAAACCGTATCAAGTAAGCTTCAAATTAGTATTTGGAGAATGCGTGACTGTAAAGAGAACCAATTCTGCTCCACGTTTTGCTTTAATTACTGAATAGTAGAAAATTGAGGACCATGAGCATATACATCTCGTGCAAGTACTCCCCAAAGGATTTTAATTGGATATAGGCCTGAGCTGATAGCTGGCCAATCTATAACAGTCACTTCATTCTGCGTAAACCAAGCTGTTGTTGAATGACAGATGTGAATAGACGCATTGTCCTCTTGGAATTTCCAGTTATCCCTTTCAAAATTTTTTTCAAATGGAAGTAGTTTGCTTTTAAGGACATTTTAATAATCTCCAAAGAACTGTTGACCATTAAGAGATGCAATATACGTTGTCCCATTGAAACAAATCGCGCCCCACACCATGAAAGAATCCCCTCCTTATTGTCAACTAATGAACTCCCGAGGTTCTCGTCGCAGATCATACCGATGGTATGCCCAGCCATCAGGGCCATGAAAATTGGTTTTGTTTTCGTCATTGAAGAAACACTTAACAATTTATCTTCCCAAGGCTTGTGTTTTTAGTTCAAAGAACGCGTACATTTCTATGGTGCATTTTCAGCATAGATTCCGCGAACATTCTGCGATATTTAGGAATTTTGCTTGCCTGTATGCAACGGTGAACAGTAGATCTCGTAATAGGAAACGCTATAGTATTCAAAATTTCATGAACAAATTTCTTTTGGGTTGAAACTGCTTGAAAAATCTCTCTGCCTTGTCGTACAGTTGCTTTTTTTGGTCGACCTGAACATTGTTTTGCAATCGCATTGCCACTTTTTGATAAAATTTCATAAATTCCGGATCTATTACCCTTTATTTGTTTAGCAATATCAGAAATTTTAACATTTGAGTCTTTAAACGCCAAATTTAGCTATATCAGCAGCAGAGAATTAAACGTTTCGAGGCATTTCCCTATTATTCGATAATTTAAGAATGCGCAGTGATTTTATATTTTGCAGTGGGTACTTTGCATGTAAAGAACGCAGAAAATGCAATTTTTTTTGATACGGTGGAAATAAAAGCAATTCTCTTCATTTTCATATATTTTTCGGACAGCTTATTTTGAATTTAATTTTCTTACAAAAGTTCTGTAAAACCTATACTATATTTCGTTGTTGTAACAAACATATATTGGGATTCTATATGCTTATTATTTTTTTCGTGGTTATGGCTTCATATTTTGAGCTGCTATTTCAAAAAATCGCTTGCCCATATACTTATGAGACGCACTGTAGTGGACTCAAATTTTATTTCCACAATTTTTTTTTTCAGTTCTCCAAGTTTAAACTTATACTAATTGGGACTGCAAATGATGCATTCTTTTACACTTTGTCAAATTTCATTCCTTCATGCTCATAGCCTTAAACTAACGCGAACAAGTTGTTAAACAGCACACGCTCTCTCTCCCCCCCCCCCATTCCAGGAACAAACCTATCTTCTTCGCCCCTTTCTAATTCTAGGCTTAAGCGTCTGGTGTTTACTTGCTAACTCCTGCCCCTGCCCCTCGGTATAATCGGTTACTTAGTTTAGGTTAGATTAGTTACTGACATTTGATTGGTTCTCAGAACAGTCACTGTGATTTGCTAGGAAGATTTTATTACAGTACACTTCAGCATTCACGACTATTATGTTTGTATTTTAGACTAAAGTAAGTGTAATTTTTTTTGCAATGCAGATAGGTTAAATCTGTTTTTTATTAAATTCTACATTAAATTTTCTTGAATTTGATGTATAAACATTTGTATTTAAGCGAAAAATAATATATTCTATAATAAAATAGCACACAAAGTTATAAAACATGAGAAAAAAAATATCCACAATTTTGGCCACCAGAATGTATTTTCCACCTCAAATACCCAGACACACAGCTATTCTTACACCGCTTTTTTAATTAATAATATTTAAAGACACGTATTTTTCTGCTTTGATAATTTTAAACACATCTTTAATCCATTCAGGGGCAAAGCACTTCCATTTATAATATGTTGAAATAAATGAATGACATGGAGATTTATTCACAAATTTATTTGGAAATAAGCAAAAGCTATTTTTTACAGGCAACAGACACACACAAAAATAAATTGCCATTGTGACATTTAGGAAATCAACTTAATTGATTTTTATAAACGTACAACCGCCCTTGAGCTGGCTAAGTACCCGGTTAAGGAAAGTTGGTGGATCATGCTGAAATTCTAATTTAGTATCTCAACATAGCTTAATTAAACACAATTTCTGCTTTAAAAAAATAATTTAATACAATATATGAAAAATACCATATAAACGTACCTCAGTAACGCCATAAAAGTCTCTCCGCATTTAGGGCATTCAGTTGATAGCTAATAAGTATCTGACTAAATGAATGTCAGAATAATGTGAGAATACTTTATAACTCTAATTTTAAACTAGGTCGCCATTTCTTAAGCTTACACGTCAGGTAATGACACATAATTCCTATATATTCACGTCCATGGAGTTATTTGATCTTTAAAGATCTATAAAGAAAACTCGTGAACCATTTTCGGAATTTTTTTCCTCATTCAGGGAAGATTCAGGAATTCTTGTCATTCAGAAATGATTTTAATTCACTTATTAATTAAGGATGGGAACATTATTATGGTGATTTTTTCTATTTTAGAAAACGTTTTAAATGCAGAAAAAATTCCGGGTTTTGTTCCTGAAGTTTTGATGCAATATTACATAGCATTTGCTTACTTCTCGCATTAATATATTAAGTACAGGAACAATGTCGCGTTTAGAGGTCGTCACATTTAGGCGCAATGAATTTATTGATATAATAAAAAGTAGTTTTTAGCGTGAGCCTTATGCTTAGAAAACGACAATCAAAGCACATTTTTTACTTTTTTTTGGTAATATAAATTTATTTAATTTTATCAATGTATGTTTACTAGCATTTAAAATAAATAAACAAAAATGCATATTTAATTTTTAGACATAGCAAACAAAATATGATTTACTAAGCTTACTTATCTTACATCAAATAATTTTATTTAAATTACTGTCTGACGGAAACCACACAAATTATATTTATTAATTAATTATTTTCTTAAATGTCAAAACTAATTTAATGTCTTGCAGTTATTTCTCCTATATTTACTAGAATATCCTGCCTTAAATAAAACTGTTAAACAGTTTAAGCAAACAATTGCATATTCAGAAAACACAACGATAATTGGACCATGTAAATGTATTTACTAAAACGTTGATAAAATTAGCATTTGGACGATGTTTTTCCATTTCAATTCATTAATTAGGATTTATTGTACCTATAATCATGACTCAACAACCTTATCAATATTTATATAAACTTGTTTTCACGATTTAATGTTTAAAAGAGAGTTGATATTATGTATGACATGTCCAACTAAAAGAATGCATAAGCTTAATAGAATATTAACCCTTTCCGGCGTGGAGTAATTCTGTTTGTAAACTTACGAAAATGTGGTCTGATACCGGAATTTACAAACGAATTTATTAAAAAATATCAACTTGCTAAATTGAACAGTGTGATCTGGTTGTTGGACTGCCTAGTTGCTTGGCAACTTTCCATCCAGTTGAGTGTTGCAAAGACGTTACGGAGCCTTAAAAGAATAATGTTTAGACATGGCTGGTAGCCACAAAATGAAAATAACTATAAAAAGTTAATAAAATAATAACTATATGTACTCAAAGTATAACAATGTAAGAGACAAAATAGAAAATTTTGAAAAAAAAAAAAGAATAAATTCCATTAGTTCCAAAAAAGGACAGGCGAAAAAGCTACCAGGGATACCCCATAATAAAAACGACTCCTTTCAGATACCATACATTAAGTCAATCTGCTAAAAATGCTTTTTACATAGTAGAAAAGCGTTTTTTTTTAAATAAACAAAACAGGACAGAACAAACAGAAAGGTTAATTATATTAGAAGGGTGAGGGAACCTCAGTCTTCATCGTTAAGCAAATGCCAGTATTTTGGACGAGCAACATTATTTTACCGTACTTTATGAAACAATTTTTTGTATTAAATATTCCTGGTGCCAGTACTCTTAAAATTAGTCGTCTTTTTTTGTGGATACTGCCAGCTAAAAGGTTAAAGCGGAGTGAATTTATAATCTTTAGATAATTTTATAAGAATTCAAAAGTCCAGTTTTTTTCCATTTAGGTGTGTGAGATGTTTTGTAATTCTGCAAACATAAAAATTTTTTTCAAAATAAATATATTTCAAGATTATTTATAATAAAATTAATGCTATACTTGTGTCAGTAAAAATATTGTTTTTTATAAGAAGTCATTAAATAAAATAACTAACTATATATAATTACTAAAGTTACATTATAGAAACTAAAAGATTTTTTAAAGTCCTTTATAACCAAAATATACTTTTAAATATTTAGATACTATAACTTAAAACAAATTCTCCAAATCGTTCTGTTCAACCGGTTCTCTCATCTTATGACAATCATTATACACGACAACCTTAATAATAATATTTTATGAAATAAAAACTTTATCATTGATGTTCCTAATACGTTACATGAAATAAACAAAAAACCCAATGAATTAATAAGAAATACTAATTCAAATTTTCCTAATAATTTTTCCTTTTTTCTGAAAGACACGATTTAATAAAATAACTAACTATGCATAATTACAACAGTTATATTACAAAAAATGAACGATCATTTTAAAATCAATTACAATATACCCACAATATACATTTAAATACTTAAATCATTTAATTTAAAATATAACCCCTTAATCATTCAATTGTATCTATCTTGTTTCATTTTATTGCAATTATAATACACGACAACATTCATATTTTATAAAAGAAAAACTATTGTATCATTGTCTGTTGTACTCATTAAATGATTACAACATTTAAATTAAATAAACAAAAGACCCCACTGAATTAATAGAAATAATAAATAAAATTTTCTTAATTATATTTACCTTTCCACATTTAATTTTATTTTATTTACTACGAGACTAAAACTAGACTGATTTCGTTTAAGATTTAACTATTTCTTTAACTAGGCGAAATATTTTATTTTCTTTCTCTTATTTTTGAATTTACTACTGTTATAACATTATTTTTACTAAATTAAAATGTTAACGAAATTTATGTTACCTTTATATACGTCATTATTCTGTTAATAATTAAATGTTATACATTTTAACAATCTAATGCACATCCGAAAAATACTAAAAACACTTAACGTGTAAATGCACTTACTTAAAATTATCTTTAAATTCTCATTTTCATGATTTCTTTTCATTTCAATTATTTTAAAAGATTTCATTACACTTGGAAACATGGCTCAGCAATGTTATTTTTATTTATATTATTTTTTTTTCCATTTGCATTTAGCATTTTAAAATCTGGAAAATGTTTATACTATCTATATTTAAAGAGATAAATTAATGCTTGATAAAAAACTAAAGTGGAAAGAGTATTTAATTTTCGGATGCTACAAGCGATATTTAGTATTAGTGCTTAAATTATGTATTACTCATAGTAATTTTCAATTAGATCAAATAAACAAAAGAGCCCATTGAATTAATAGAAATAATAAATAAAATTTTATTAATTTTTTTTTTTTACCTTCAATATTTAATTTAATTTAATTTACTACAAGACTAAAACTAGACTGAATAAGCTTGAGATTTAATTATTTCTTTAACTGTGAGTATTATTTTATTTTCTTTCTCGTATTTTTAAATTTACTACTGTTATACAATTATTTTTACTAAATTAAAATGTTTTGAAATTTATGTTACCTTTATATACGTCATTATTCTGTTATCAATTAAATGTTATAGGTTTTTAATCTGATACACATCCTAAAAAGACTAAAAAACATTTAACATGTAAATGCACTTACTAAAATTATCTTAAAACTCTCATTTGCATGATGTCTTTTCATTTCAATTAGTTTAAAAGATTTCATTGCACTTGGAAATATACCTCAACAATGTTATCTTTTATTTATATTAACTTTTTTTTTCCATTTGCATTTAGCATTTTGAAATCTGGAAAATGTTTATACTATATATAAAGAGATAAATTAATGTTTGATAGAAAACTAAAGTGGAATGAATATTTAGTTTGCGGGTGTTACAAGCAATATTTTGTAGTAGTACTTAACTTATGCATCACTCATAGTGGTTTTAAATATATTTAATTGTTAAAATCTCAGTGAGGCTTAATTTCGAGACCGGAAAAAATGTTTTGTGGCGTGTTTTTGTTTGTCTATCTCTCTGTGTGTATGTATCCAGATAAAAAAAAAAAAAAGAGTCCAATTAGTTTATTATTAGGAAAGTTTGACGATGTGGTACCCCGAAGTAGATGTGAAGTTTTTAATAAAATTCGGGTCTTTTGTTCGAAGAATACAGAAATGTTTGTTTTACGACATGATACTTTTCTATTCGAATTCGGACTGTTTCAAAACTTTACCATTGAATGAAAAGAGGATTGCATATTTGGATAATTTTTTTAAATGCTAATTTATAGATTACTGTTTAGTGCAGAGAAATCTAAATTTAGTTTCAGAGAATTTTTCCGAATTACTTTTTTGAGACTTTACTTTTACTTTCTATAAAAGAAAAGTAAGTTTTTTTTTTTTTAACCCGACTGCCAAGAAGGGTTATGTTTGACGCGTATCTCGGTATGTGGATTTCTGTATACCCTTGAAACATCCCAACGGCTGGATGGACTTTAATGAATGAGGTCTCTATCGATTCGTCTTAACCGCTCGATGGTTATGGACTAGATGTTACGTTCATAAATGCAAAATGGCGTCCGTAAAATACAAAATGGCGGTAGAGACGAAAAACAAATACACATCATATTGAGTAGCATATCATTGGATAGATCTTTCAAAATCAAGACGATGTTTTCTAGACTATTTTACAGCCAGATGCACCATTTAAATGTTACACACAAAACCTTAAAATGGAGTAGGTAGGATCTCTTGCTAAACTGTAACTCTAACCTTCATAGACAGCTATAGACCTCATCAAAAGTGTGTTTATAGATAGAAATTAACAATTAGACACAACATAATAGTCATCAATACAAGTAAATAAAAAAATAGGTAAGTAATATAAAAAATATTTTCACATTGATGAGGGATAATTAATTAGCTCGCTTTTTTACGCAGGCGGGTTTTCTGATTTTTTAAATTTAATTTGCTTCATCTGCTTGTTAATCAATTATGTTGATCCATAGCGTCCCCTTATATGTATTTCCCATTCAAGGATATTCAATCAAATGCAATCCATTTCTTGAATATGATTTTTTTTTTTTTTATTACAGGTATTTGTGTGTTGTGAGGAAAAAGGCTCAAAGACAGGAAAATGTCTTTGACTGTAGAAAGAAGAAAGTAGATTTACTGTATATAGGTTTCTTAATGAGTATAAAAATAAAAATAGTTTTCTTTAATACATTTTTTTTTAAGCATTCAATGTTTATCTTGAAAGTCACGCATAATTTCATGACTACAATTTTGGTTTTAGGTAGATTTAGTATGAAATACTACCTATTGGCGTCGTTCCTATGTTGGAATTTCTGAAAAAAAAATGCAGATCTACACCGATCATGACCCCTCGAACCCAAAACCACCATCAGTAAAAAACTTTATATATATATCACTTTCTTCTGGATACGATAACTTCCGCAATTCTGCACAAATATCTTCCAAACTGATACATAAAATCAAGGAGCATAAAATCTCGGTCAAGTTCGTGAATGGGCAAAAATCGGACCAAGGGGATGGAAATAGGGAAGAGTTTTGCGAAAACAGAAAAAAAACCCATGACCTCTAATTTTTTGCATATATCAAATCAGTTTAAAGTTTTTATTACTTCTAAAAACAAGACCAAAAATTTGTGTATCACAGATATTGAATAAAATTAAAAATAGGCTCAAGAAGCGCAAAAAATAGGGTTTTTGGGAGAAAAAATATTCATAACTTCGTCAATTCTCAAGATATCAAATCCAATTAATTTTGTTATACATCTCCTTAATATTATCTACAACTTTTGTATTCACAAGTTTTTGATAGCACCAATTGGTACCGCAAAAAATAAAAAATAAATACGAAAACAAAAAAAAGGGGGGGGGGGTGAAGAAGAGCAAATTTCTTAACTCCGTCAATTCACAAGATATAAAATTCCCATGAATTTATCATATATCTTCTTAATATTGTCTTCAACATTTATATAGACAAGTTTTTGATAGGACCAATTCTTACAGCAAAAACAAATTAAAAATACATAGCGGTTGAAGAAAAAAAAATCATCTTATTAAGAATGTATTCAAATCCTAACTGCTTCTTTTCTTACTCATTTTTAAATTTTTGATCTCAAACGCAGCCAATTGATAAATTCTCTTCCTCAGAAACTATATAATGTACAGTAATGATCGATTTTTTGATAGAGGCAGAATATATTTCAAAAAATGTTGTCAAAGTGGGCATTTTTAACAGAATTTCCTGAAGCGATTGTGTTAGAAACAAAAAATATTGCCCTACTGCGAAAATAAATGTTTATTAATCAAGTTTCAATTAATTGAAAGAAAAATAAAAACACATGTCGCTTATAAATCTTTTCAAACATCACGTCAGCGAGTTTCGTATTTTCCTATTAAAAATAATCTGAAAATGTGCCAGAAAATTTCGAGCTGTTGAGCATGGAAAAGTATTTTTTTAGTACCGCCTTAACATGATTCTGATAAAACCAGCTATTATATGTAAATGAAATAAAAACTCGTCAAAAGCGGCCAAATAAAACTGTTAAAGTGGATTTATATGTAATCATGATTTAGATTTTGTTGGTGTAATTAATATACTTAACTTCGAAATCTACCTTCGCCTGTAGGCGAAGGGATTTTTTTCGACAGGGATTTTTTTTCAAAATAATCTATTACAATATATGTTTTTGGCGTGAACACCGAAACTTCACAGCTTTCTTTTACGCTTGGTAGAAAAGAGAGCGCAAGCTAGTGAATGAATTTATTTAATATATATTCATAAATAATTAAATGAAGTATACATCAATGCTTCTTGAAAAAATCGCCATAAGCTACCTGTGATTAATTCATTTATTTGTGTAACCAGCATTTTAATACAGCGTTTTTGGCAACATAAAGAGCTAAAATTTATTTAAATATCAATTACAACATATTCACAAGAAAGGTTCTACCATTGGACGAACGAACTGTTAAATTTTTAAAGACAAATCCTTCGTACTCAAAATTGGCTGTTTTGAATTTAGTGGAATGCAAAAGCTTTTTTTGCAAAAGGGAGGTGAAATGTGCAGAACATTATGCTGGAAGCCGCTGTGATCATTGAAAATTTTCTGAGACATAAGCTCTATTATTACAGCAACTTTTCGAATTTGATTTAACTAATTTAACTTTTTAATTTTTTCCGGTGAATTCTTTTTAATTTTTCCTCGTCTCATCAAGTGTCCGAAATGGTGCATGGACATCCGAAAGACACTCGTTACCTTCTCCGACAATTCGCAGCGGTTGTGATTACTACGTTTGCGGCACTATGTTTTTGAATAAGATTTTTGCTCTGTTTCCATTTTATTAAATGTGACAACAGAAAGAAAGGAAATAAGTCATTATTAAAATATCATTAAAAGGTTTTTAAATTGATGTCACATGGTATAATCAATAATTATTAAATGAGAAAATACAAATTACTTAAAAAGTATTTTCCTAATACTATAAGCTTTATATTTACTTATATTTTGTGCTTTTTAGAGTTAAAATATAACTTTTTTGCAGTTTCACAGCCAGTTAGCCTTTTTTTTTTACGAACGCCGCTTTGCAGATAATTAAATACTGTTATTGTAACTTGTATACAACTGTAACCATAAATTCTATTTGGTGATTTACGCTCGAGCTTGTTAACAGAAAAATACCTTGCAATTAAGTTGTTAATTTTAAAATAAGAATACAAATATAGAAACGAGTTAATACCGTGAAAGCAAAATTTTGCAGTTTATTTTTTCATAATTCTAGTGGTATAGTAATGGAGTAAAAAATCGATTAACGATTCACTCCATCATTAGATACAAAAAAGAAGTTGAGTTAAATAAATAAATATAAAAGAAGGGGAGTTTAAAGATTTAACTGAAAAAAAAAAAAAAAAAAAAAAAAAACACCAAACATTTCTTGTAAACATAAGCGGTGATGAGATCATTTAATTCAAACGTGGTATCGAATATAAGTCCTATTCCGGATTTTTCTTTTATATTTTTAGTAATAATGAAAGAATCAGTTAAAGAATTACTACTGTGAAGCATTTAATTTTAAAACAAAGAGAAGTGACTAAGAATTTTAAAAAATGACCATTTATGTATATGAAGCAAAATAATTTGCAATACATTTGAAGTCATTGTATACATTATTATCTAATATAATGTATGAAAGAAATGAGCTAAGATAATGTTAATAATGAGGTATGTTGTACTCGAGCATGAGTTAATCATTTAATTTTAAAACAAAGAGAAGTGACTAAGAATTTTAAAAAAATGACCATTTATGTAT
This sequence comes from Maratus speciosus, assembly GCA_963932465.1. Classification (NCBI taxonomy): domain Eukaryota; kingdom Metazoa; phylum Arthropoda; class Arachnida; order Araneae; family Salticidae; genus Maratus; species Maratus speciosus. The sequence continues at coordinate 533,490,267 of OZ010786.1, read as the reverse complement.
ATGAACCAAAATAATTTGCAATACATTTGAAGTCATTGTATACATTATTATCTAATATAATATATGAAAGAAATGTGCTAAGATAATGTAAATAATGAGGTATGTTGTACTCGAGGATGAGTTACTATTAACGTAAAAAGGTCACGAAGACGTAAAATGTATAAATGAAATGAGCTCAGATAATGTAAATGATGAGGTATGTTGTATTGGAGCATGAGTTAATATTAACGTAAAAAGGTCACAATCCAAGGTTCTATGGATGTGGATGGTAAAATTTTCGTCTATTTCCTTACTGAAAGAAATTATAATGAAATCTATATTTCGAATAGTATTAATTTTTTTACACAGAAGGTTTCAAAAGTATTTTGTAAAAATTTTGAACAAACATAGTAGTTGGTTCATATATAAAAATGATTTGGAAGAATATTTTTTTCTAAACATTTTTATAGAATAACAACTTCAGACTACGCGGATTTAAATGATAACATGAGAGCAAGAATTAAATAATTCCAATAATTGTAACTCGCCTTATATCAGGACAGTTTTTCCATAAGAAAATACTGACACCGAAGAATTTCTTAGTCTGGAAATTCAAGGATCTGTAGGAACCCAGTTAACTGATAAATCACCAATCATTTCTTGTAAACATAAGCAATTATGAGATCATTAAATTCAAACTTGGTATCGAATATAAGACCGATTCCGGATTTTTCTTTCATATTCTTAGTAGCAATGAAAGAATCAGTTAAAGAATTACTACAGTGAAGAATAATTGTAAAACAATGCGAAGTGACTGATAATTTAGAAAATCGACCATTTATGTATATGAACCAAATAATTTGCAATACATTTGAAGTCATTGTATACATTATTGTCTAATAAAATGTATAAAAGAAATGAGCTCAGATAATGTAAATGATGAGGTATGTTGTACTGACGCATGAGTTAATATTAACGTAAAAAGGTCACAAAGTTCTTGCCATAGATGTGGATGATAGAGTTTATGTTAGAGTTGAGATGTGGGATGGGGATGCTAGACTTTATGATAGTGTTAGACATGATAGAGTTTAGTTATGTATATGAACCAAAATAATTTGCAATACATTTGAAGTCATTATATACATTATTATCTAATAAAATGTATAAAAGAAATGAGCTCAGATAATGTAAATAATGAGGTATGTTGTACTCGATCATGAGTTAATATTAACGTAAAAAGGTCACGAAGTTCTTTCTATGGATGTGGATCATAGAGTTTTCGCCTATTTCCTTACTTAAAGAAAATATAACGAAATCTATATTTCGAATAGTATTAAATTTATTACACAGAAGGTTTCAAAAGTATTTTGTAAAACTTTTGAATAAACATATTAGATAGTTCATATATAGAAATGATTTGGAAGGATATTTTTTAGTAAACATTTCTATAGAATAAGAACTTCAGACTACGCTAATTTAAATGATAACATGAGAGCAAGCATTAAATAATTCCAATAATTGTAACTCGCCTTATATCAGGAGATATTTTCCATAAGAAAATACTGACACTAAGGATTTTCTTAGTCTCCAAATTCAAAGACCAGTACGAACCCAGTTAACTGATAAAACACCAAACATTTCTTGTAAACAAAGGCAATTATGAGATCTTTAAATTCAAACGTGGTATCGAATATAAGACCGATTCCGGATTTTTCTTTCATTTTGAACAAACATAGTAGTTGGTTCATATATAAAAATGATTTGGAAGAATATTTTTTTCTAAACATTTTTATAGAATAACAACTTCAGACTACGCGGATTTAAATGATAACATGAGAGCAAAAATTAAATAATTCCAATAATTGTAACTCGCCTTATATCAGGACAGTTTTTCCATAAGAAAATACTGACACCGAAGAATTTCTTAGTCTGGAAATTCAAGGATCTGTAGGAACCCAGTTAACTGATAAATCACCAATCATTTCTTGTAAACATAAGCAATTATGAGATCATTAAATTCAAACTTGGTATCGAATATAAGACCGATTCCGGATTTTTCTTTCATATTCTTAGTAGCAATGAAAGAATCAGTTAAAGAATTACTACAGTGAAGAATAATTGTAAAACAATGCGAAGTGACTGATAATTTAGAAAATCGATCATTTATGTATATGAACCAAATAATTTGCAATACATTTGAAGTCATTGTATACATTATTGTCTAATAAAATGTATAAAAGAAATGAGCTCAGATAATGTAAATGATGAGGTATGTTGTACTGACGCATGAGTTAATATTAACGTAAAAAGGTCACAAAGTTCTTGCTATAGATGTGGATGATAGAGTTTATGTTAGAGTTGAGATGTGGGATGGGGATGCTAGACTTTATGATAGTGTTAGACATGATAGAGTTTAGTTATGTATATGAACCAAAATAATTTGCAATACATTTGAAGTCATTATATACATTATTATCTAATAAAATGTATGAAAGAAATGAGCTCAGATAATGTAAATAATGAGGTATGTTGTACTCGATCATGAGTTAATATTAACGTAAAAAGGTCACGAAGTTCTTTCTATGGATGTGGATCATAGAGTTTTCGCCTATTTCCTTACTTAAAGAAAATATAACGAAATCTATATTTCGAATAGTATTAAATTTATTACACAGAAGGTTTCAAAAGTATTTTGTAAAACTTTTGAATAAACATATTAGATAGTTCATATATAGAAAAGATTTGGAAGGATGTTTTTTAGTAAACATTTCTACAGAATAAGAACTTCAGACTACGCTAATTTAAATGATAACATGAGAGCAAGCATTAAATAATTCCAATAATTGTAACTCGCCTTATATCAGGAGATATTTTCCATAAGAAAATACTGACACTAAAGATTTTCTTAGTCTCCAAATTCAAAGACCAGTACGAACCCAGTTAACTGATAAAACACCAAACATTTCTTGTAAACAAAGGCAATTATGAGATCTTTAAAATCAAACGTGGTATCGAATATAAGACCGATTCCGGATTTTTCTTTCATATTGTTAGCAGCAATAAAATAATCAGTTAAAGAATTACTGAAGTGAAGAATAATTTTAAAAGAATGAGAAGTGACTGAGAATTTAGAAAATCGACGATTTATGTATATGAGCCAAAATAATTTGCAATACATTTGAAGTCATTGTATACATTATTATCTAATAAAATGTATAAAAGAAATGAGCTCAGATAATGTAAATGGGGGGGGAGGTATGTTGTACTGGAGCATGAGTTAATATTAACGTAAAAAGGTCACGAAGTTCTTTCTATAGATGTGGCTGATAGCGTTTATGATAGAGTTGAGATGTGGGATGTGGATGATATACTTTATGATAGAGGTAGAGATGACATAGTTTAGTTATGTATATGATCCAAAATAATTTGCAATACATTTGAAGTCATTGTATACATTATTATCTAATAAAATGTTTAAAAGAAATGAGCTAAGATAATGTAAATGATGAGGTATGTTGTACTCGAGCATGAGTTAATATTAACGTAAAAAGGTCACAAAGTTCTTTCTATGGATGTGGATAATAGAGTTTTCGTCTGTTTCCTTACTGGGAGAAAATATAATGAATCTATATTTCGAATAGGATTAAATTTAACACACAGATTTAAATGATAACACGAGAGCAAGTATTAAATAATTCCAATAATTCTTCCCATTTAAATCATATTTAACATACTAAAAAAGGACACGACAGAGAATTATGTATGTAAATAAATGTGTGTATGTAAGAATGTATCAAATTATATCTCGAATCACGATAATTATTGCAAATGAGAAATGAAGATTGCCGAAATCGAATGGAGGAATATTTGAATTTTTTAATTTATCATTTAGCTTTTGCAATGTAGCTAATGTAGACGAGACGCCCCATAACATTGTTAATATTTAGGGTACATTTGTAAATTTTATAATATAAAAAATAAATATTTTTTAAGCAGAGAAAACTTGAATTCTGTGATTTTAGGTCAAACTATCTTGTTTTGTAGAAATTCAATTACTATCTAAAATCAAAGCACACCATATATTACTGTCACTTTTGGGTAATTTTTGTCACAGTTAAAGCATTAAAATCGAAATAAGACGCCAAAGTACCTAAGTGTGAGAATGCATTATATAAAAACAAGTTCATTATTCATGAGATGCATTATAAAGAGCTTATCCCTGCTGCTGCATTTCGAATATACATTATTTCAAATATGCAGAGCTGTATTGTCTCCTACCAGTATTTTAATACAGAAAATGTTCTTTTTAATTGTTCGTTTAATTGGAACATTTGGAAAATTTAAAAGAACAATAATTTCTCTAAAATAATAGTGGTATGGAAAAAGTCGAAATCTTGGGAACACTGAATTTGGGGTTGTATCGAAATGGACCCTAAGACAGCAGCACGGTTAAATACACAAAATTGAAATATACAAAACATTTTATTGAATTACACAAATTAACAATTCCGTAAATAATAAAAATAACTTTGATATATATAATATTGTATATATTAAAATGAATAAATAATGAATAATTCAACATTCAAAATTTAAACATTTATATGTTTAAGCATGCAGAAAACAATAACTAATGAATTAAAAATGCTACATAAAAGATTACGAAGCGATGCTTATTAGTGTATACTTTAAAAGCAAATAGTTTGCCTTTCGTTTTGCCTTTAACACAAAATGTTCGCTCTTCATATCCCGATTAAGCCCCAATACTATTTTTTAATGTCTGAAAAGCATACATCTTGGTTGATGTGTAATTTTAAGCTTTTGTCGACATCATAACTTCTGTTACTGTGGTACCTTCACTCACAGGTATTTTTATTTACAATTTCGGGGTTTGGCTAAAGTGAAGTCTATTTTCGTTTTTTTTAAGTTTTATATTCACAATCATTTCCACTTTTTATCTTTTTTTCTGATCTTTTTCGGTGTCCTTTTTTATCTTTTCTTACAATGAGGTATCATTCAAAAACTTCTCTTTTACGTTTTAGTAAATGGCAATGTACAAAATATACGAAATGAGAAAAAGTGGAATATTGTTTTTATTTTTCAATCGAGCCCAAAATAGATAAAGCTCCGAAATTCGTTTTATTAAAACACCTGATCTCCATAACTCACTGAATTTTTCAAACAACCATGACATGCGGCATAAAATATCCCTCTTCAGTCGAAGACGAAAGATTCTGTGTCGAGTCCCGTCTGAAGCGTATTCAGATCTTTGCTTAATGAAAAATGTTAATGGAAGACTTTGAGATCTTTCTGGAAGATTGCGTAGGTTTCATTGTTCTCTTCTTTCGGTACCAGACTACGCCTGTTTGCTTTCTCTAGATATGGTAACCACATCGCTTTTTCTGGTATTTTAGACATAAGTAGCACTATTTTTTCTTCCGGAGTGACATGCGACTTTTTATGTCTCTAGTGACTTCCCTCTTCTTCTTCTACTCTTCCAAGAACACTTTTCCCACGAGTTCCGTCATCAATCCGAAGGTTTCTTTGAGGGCTGCTTTGGAAACCGTTATAAAACTTTGTTTCTATTTAGTGGATAGATTCTGATCTGCCTAAATACCGAATATAGATTGTTCTTGACATGGGCTCTTTTAGAAGACGCGGAAATACGTCTTTAATACGTTTGGGCATATACTGCCAAATGTTGTTTTATTTGAACTTGACAACAGTTTTCTCCAGTGGTATTTTATGGAAAAAATGAAGCGGCTGCAAGAGATAAGTCGAATAAGGAGATTTCGAGATGAACTTAATGTTATTTTCTCAAAATGACGTAGTACTTCAAGACCTATATAAGATTTTAACTTGTCCCCGATGATTGCCATTGTACCATCTTACGTTCTCATAATGTTTCCCGTCTATCTTGACACTTAAAAACACAAAATATATCCTTGAGGGTTTACTTTTCGAGAGCGTCGTTTTTTCGCGAAGTCAAGGCAACTGTCTATACTTTTGTTATGCTGTTATATCTCGCAGAAATATCACTTGACAAAGATTATGTTACTCCAGATTGTAATAGACAAAAATAACAAGAAGGAATATTTACCTGTGTAGTTGATTCTGACACGCTTTAGGTTTCAGCTCTCCAAGTATCCGGTTTTCAAAACAACAACGCAGGAGCTGGTTGCAACTTTATAGAGAGAGCCAGCGAGGTGTTGGATCTTTGGACAATGGTCGTTACGTGACGTGACACATCGTACTTGGAGGTGGCACTGCTAGTTGCTTTCCTGCCATCGGGGACAGGGATTAGTCACTAAAGTTAATGATGTTATGGGGATGCTTTATAAGAAAATGTGTGCATTGCAATTAACAGTTCTTTAAAAAGACTGTTTTAAATGCAGTTAAATACTTTACGTTTCATTCCAGAAATTCATGTTTTTTTTTTTTTTTTTATACCATTTATCTCCGATTCTTGAATTCACAATTCAGATACAAAAACATTGTTGCATTTATGGATTGTCACTTTATGCATATTGGTTTTAAATGAACTATTATTTTCTGAACAATTTTATAAAATTCCTACAGAATATTATAAAAATTATTAATAATATAACATTTCAGACGGCTATTTAGTACAAAATAATCTTTTAAATCATTGGAAACATGTTTTTGTTTTAGAAACAATATAAAAGCCTTTTGACGTGACTTCAATATAATGTCACACATAGTAAAAGGAATTACAATCTCATTTTTTTGTTCAAAATCTACGCATTTTTTGATGGTACAGGTGATCTAGTCAGTATTATAAAGCATTATTTCTGAAAATTTATTAAATCATGATGAACGTATATTTTCTTACATAACTGTATAAATAATAAAGTTATTTTGCAGCAAAAATTTTATCATAATAACTTAAATTTAAAAATGTCATTAAATAAAGATATATTCATGAATGTAACTATACTTTGTTACTTGTTAATGTCGTCTCATACACTTTCATCTGACTTCTGAGTTTGGAAGTTTCTAGATCTGTGTTGTTTTAATGTGGATGATGGTCATTTCAACGTATAATTTGTGATTTCTTCTAATTTCACAAAATGTGTGTAACTTTCATTAAAATATCTTTATTGTTTTTGAAACTATGAACAAAAATGTGAGCTGATATCGTATTTTCCAAAGCAAAAATGTTTCACATTACAAACATTATCACTATAAATCTTTCCACCATGAAATCAGATGACCTCTACTCAATTGTTTAATTCGCCATATTATGTTTTGGAGCCAATCGTCTGTTCATGTATGCAATTTGAAGTTGCTTTGATTGTTTTATAATATGTATTGCCTAACAAAATGGAGCGTAGCGATGTTGGAGATACTTGCATTATATCATGATCATTGTGGATTGAAATAATCACAGTCCATTTCAGTCACGTTTTCACACCCCATTCATTTCACATCTAAGCCATGTTCCTATAAAGGATAAAGTTTTCAATACGTCTGATCAGCTTTAACACTAGAACGTCCGACATTTTCGAGATCCTAAAACAGCCGCTGATGTTAATTCGACTCCACTAATTAAGTTATGCAAAATGGATGCTACAAATTCTATTTTAACACTGCATAGGATCATTATACTTTAACTGTGAATATAATGGTAAATATTCACAAAAGATCAGTGATTTATTTTATAGAAAAATACATTAAATGATATTAAATTTCACACTTATAGAAAAGGACACAAAAATATTTAAAAAAAGAGAAATAAATCTGTAATTTTCTTCACATTATAATATTTAAGCATAAGTTAACATTATGTAAAATATTTTATATCAGATATATCCCTTATTTACAAATTTTCCAGTAATATGCTACTATTTTGGTACATTTTAAACATGCTATCTCCATGCACGAAAAGAATATTTTGTTTGTGGTGTTATCTTCACGCATTTTAATTTTACATTTTCTAAGTTTAAGAGAAATGGTTTTGTTTAATACTTTTATATAATTATGATTACCGGCAAAATTTTTATCCTTTACACAATTTGAACGCAATTTACTTGCGAATTATTCAGTATAATTTTTCCTTGAAATTTAATGCTTTGACAACCCGACATAAATTTTTAAATAAGCCAAGCATTTATAACTGCAATGTCTACAATGTTGTAAAATGTATCTACAGGCCATCTCCTTGATGCCGCTTTGACAGAATATTTTTCAGCCATGTCATGTAAAATGTCCGCACCATATTTGCTTTTATTGTAGAGTGTTACAGTTTCTGGTGTTTTCTTTTCATTACTTGCAGCTGTAACGTTTGAATGAAGTGTGCTCTGTAAAATCATTTTCTTTATTTTTTTTTTTTTTCGTTTATCTATAGTAAGTATGATACCGTTAGTTTCGTGTTTTTATATGTTCGTGGTACAAACACTATCTTGTTTATTTTTCGGACGATCCAGAATTTCTCTTCGAGCTCGATTCACAGTCTACCACACTTGTTTTGTTGTACCACTACAGTTTCTTCCACACTTGTTTTACATTTTATCAGATGTTTTGCTAGTTCCAGTGAAGTGAAAAAACAAAAACATCATCTGCTACATTATGACCCATATTTGTATTTGGTTCCATTAGTTTAAGAACTACGAATTCCGTATCGTTTACCATCTGGTCGAGATTCATTTTCCCCCAAATGAGGTAATGAGCCATTAAGTACTAAGTTATAAGTCCGAAAGGTCACAAACATTCGATTCATTTTAGAATAATTGTCTCAATAGATTTCCAATTTCTTAGGGAATGAGTTCTTTTTTGCGGTGCATAATTCCGAAAAAATTAATTTCTGAAATTACAAAATCTCTCTCAGGAATAAGATTCTTTCAAATGCTTTCAAATCAAATATTGTAATAAAGATAAAGAAAGTAACTGGAGGCATTTAGTCGTCTGAAATGGAATAAACCATTTCCTCCCTTTATTAAAGGTGTAAACTATAATAGACATTCCGTAACTGAAAGAGAATGAAATCAAGGTCACATGAACGAAAAAAAAAAGAAAAAAAAGATAATAGTAAGCTATTTTTGTTATTATTCTTCTTGGTGTCAAAATAAAACCAGAGGACGTTCTAGGTGAATTTAGCTATAACATAAAAAAAATAGAATCACACAATAAAAATTTCGACAGTTAGTTTCCTACATAAAATGATGAAAATCAGTAAATTTGAAGAATATAGGTGAAAAACTGTGCTACAGAGATAACGCTAAAATAGGATTGGTGACCAACGGACGTTCTTATGTTAAATGACTTATTCCATATTTCTTTAATATCGCAGCACCAAAAAATTCGCTCTAGAAATAATGGTTTATCCTTATAGATTAAACTCACTGAATCAAAATATGACCATGAAATTACTGTATCACGTACTAATTTTTAGTTAGTGTAGCTTTTTTTAAAAAATAACTTACTAATAATGTCTGACTAAATGTCTTACTAAAACATTAATGGAAAATTCGTAAACAACAATATGTGTGTATTAATATGTAAATTACATTTTAGTAAATGTTGCTAAACATTAGTAAAAGATACAGCGACAAAATAATTTAAATATCTTAGTGTATTCTGTTTTACACGAACGAGAGGTAAATGCCAACAGGAGCTCAAGGCAAATATAAACATGACATATTTTATTGCTTTATTATGAAAGACATTAAAATACTTTTTTCATGTTTTTATTTTTATCAAGACGTCTAAACTCCTATAGAAATATTTTAGTATTTGTTTTTATTAGAAAATTGTTTCTTGGACAAATGGAACATGTTGGAACGCTGTCATCGAAGTACTCTAAGCAAGAGGATATAAGTATAACATCATCACTAATTGACCGACTTCTCACTAGTGTTGGAACTCGCACCGGAAAAATTTGAAGAGCAATTCTGTTTTGTTTTATTTGTGGAATATCTGTCATGTGATAAAAAAAAAAACTTATAACTATTAAAACTTACTGGCGAGAATTCGGAATCCTTAAATAAAAATTCAGGCAGGCGCGGAAAGCCATGGTGTTGGGCCCATTTGGCTAATTATTTAATGGAGAATTCCAAATTCTCCCCAGTAAGTTTAAATAGTTATTATTGTTTTATTAGGTGATAGATATTCCACAAGAAAAGTGCTATTCGAAATTTTTCACTGTGAATTCCAATACTTATGAGAAGTCGGTCGAGTAGTGATGACGTAACCCTCCTGTCCTCTGGCCTTGAGAATTTCGATGGCAGCGGTCGGAAATTTTTGGAGGCCATATTTATATTTAAGAATGCCACATCTACATATTTGCAATAATTCTTTCACAGGCAGTGTTATTTTGTTATGTTTTCGCCAACCAGTGTTATTAAATATATATATACATATATATAGTTAAAGTTATTGTATTATGTATTTTAGCAGGATAACGTTTATTAATATAAACAATAATATACATGGTATGTTCACAAAGTTTCAAGAATGGTCTGAGAATACAAAATTTATGAAACATTTTTGTATAGGGAGTTGAAATTCTTCAAAATATGACCCTTGGGCACCAACACATCGCTGCCAGTGTTATTTCCATGGTTCATAGGCTTCCTGGAAGCCTTCGCGCGCAAGGCTGTTATGAACGTCGTCGAAGCTGCCTAGATCGCTGGAATCGTGTCGAATCGTTTCCCTTTCAGGTCTTACTTGATCCGGGGGAACAAAAAAAGTCGCTGGGAGCGAGGTCGGGCTGTAGGGGGCTCGATCCTTGAAATGGTGGAGCACTCTAGCGCAAAACCGACCTTACCCGGCGCGTCCGACGAGACATCAGAGACGATTGGATTGTTCACTACGACAAAGCTCCCTCTCACACGTCGCTTTCTGCCGCCGAAGTTTTGGCTAAGTTTAATGTGGCAATACTCCCGTAAACCCCCTACAGCAATGACCTGCTCCCAGTGACTTTGTTTTGTTCCCCCGGATCAAGAAAGACCTGAAAGGGAAGCTATTCTACTCGATTCCAGCGATCCAGGTAGCTTCGACGAGGTCCCTTAACAGCCTTGCGCGCAAATGCTTTCAGAGAGCCTATGAACAATCAATAAAACGCTGGCAGCGGTGTGTTGATGTCCAAGGGTCATATTTCAAAGAATTTTAGTTCGCTGTACAAAAATGTTTAATAAATTTTGTATTATCAGACCAGTCTTAAAACTTTGAGAACATACCATGTATGTTTCTTTTTAAAACACTAGACATATATTATCATTATTAAAAATCCAATATTTTTAAATTAATAAAAGCCGAAATCCTGGTTTATTAAGGAAAAGCATTAATTCTAAATTTCCTTTACATTTATTGCTCGAAATGACACAATCAATTTAAACAAATACACTACAAAAAGAGATAGCGAAAGACAGCAAAACCAAATGATAGAAATTTTCAAATTTAATCATTTTCTTATCTTTCTCAAATGCTTCATTAACTGATATCCGTTTTAACATGATATCCCAGTTTATTTTATCTGCCAGAAAAATGCTTAAATGTTTCAAATAGTATATTGTATATCCGGAAAGTATTAAAAATAATTTTAACAAGTAAATGCATTTACTGAGATGATCATAAAATTCTCATTTGCATTATGTATTTGCGGTTGATTAAAAAGGTTTTATCAGTCTATATAAGTATGGCTTTGTAATCTTATCTTTCATTTACATTGTCTTGTGTTTGTGTATCCGAATTAAACATTTTAAAAATCACATCACATTTTAAAAATATTCTTTATAAGACACGAATTAATGTTTGATAGAGAATTAAAATGAAATAATATTTTATCTCTTAACTGCGAAAGCATTTTTATTAATTTGTGTTATATAAAAATGTATTATTATTTTTAAAAAAATAAATAACAGATAAATGGAGAAAATATTTGAAAAGGTGTTTATATGTTAGTCTAATTTTAATGGGCACCAGAGTATTGTTTTTATAAATTTAGTATGTTATATTCATATAGATATTAGGATGAACTTCAAAAATTGGAGAAAAATCTGAAATTCCCAAATTCATTAATCGCGTTAATTGTATAAAATTGTATCATTGTGCCCAGTGGTTGAAGTAAGCGGTTTAGATGTGAAGTATATTTTCTGCAGAGCAGAAAACTTTAGACCTTCAGGCATAGATGAGAAAAAATTGGCGTCCCACTCATTAAAATTAGGTCACATTGTGCACTCTCGTACACAATTTTGTGGTTTTCTCTAAAATTTGGTTTGAAAATTGGAATACAGTACTTTTTATTAGCGAACATTTTGAAAAAGCGCAAATTCGCAAAAAGACAGGTATAAAAATAGGGATTTCGTCTTAAAACCGGTAAAGTTAAATTACATCCATCTAGGTCAAATGTGATTTCTTAATAAATTAACTATTGTTTCTTTTACAAATAAACAGGTTATCACTTCTCGCATATATTTTAGTATGGTTTTACTTTGTTACTGATTAATTTTCCAACTACTTTGAAAAAAAAAATAGCGGAATCTAAATAATAAAATTAACATCATTTCTTCTTCTATTTTCTATTCGTTCATTATCGAAATTTAAATAATACATTAATCACATTTTGAAATGTTTATATATATATATATTTATATAAAAAAACATTAAAACATTTAATTATTATTTTGCGATTTAATATGTCTGAATAATTAATTTTAATGATAGATAATATTTTTTTTTTTTTCAAAATTCAGTTCAGAGTGGAATGAATTTTTTCTATTAAAAAGCTTAACATAGCTTCAAAATATATTAATTAATTGGTATAAAATTTTATTATTAAGCATACTTAAGATTTAGAAAAATAGAATAATTTTATTCTTGAAACATTTAAATAATAAATTGCTTTTGAAAGAAAAACATTTTATGCAATTATTTTCTTGAAAAATAAGTTTAATAAATTTTATAATGTATTAAAAGTTTATTTTTTAAATTTATGAAATGAATGTGAAAATCATGTTCATAGTAAATGTTGACAAATATACTGATATTTATAGTATTATGTCACAAAATGTTTTAAAGAATTATTACATTAATATTTTTTAGACTGTTACTTAAAATTTGTTAATTGGTGGATACACAAAAGTATTGTTAAATTAGAATTTTCGAAATAATTCGGCAAATAGTCTTAAAATAAATCAGATGACATGTGGATTTCATTATGTGATACTGCAAATAATTTTATTTTTCAAATTCTAGGAAGTAATATCAGATAAATTTTGGAGACTCCAATGTCAATTAATGTGCTTAAAAAAACATTCAATGTTACGATTATCCGATGCTATATAAAAAAAAAAATAATTAATTATTTTAGAAATAAATACGCAGAATATATTTTAAAAATCAGAAAAAAATGATTATAGGGATTTACACATAACATTTATTAATCACGCACACGACACACAACATGAAAGATATGGATGACATTATATGTAAATAATTTTCTTATCTTCATCACACCTGCCGGAATTGAACCTGGGTACTTACGAATACGAGAAAAGCGCTCTACCGATTGACAGGGCTGTAAATCACGCTAGAATGTAACGACTTATCTGTATGTTTCTTCTTCTTTCTACTCATATTATACATCGGGTGCCGTTAAAATTATTCAGATCGGTAGTATACTGATTTGTTAATTTTTTTAGAAGGATTTATTTATGATGAGATGGTGAAAAGTTTCATGGGACTTATAGGCGCATACAAAAGAAATATCCGGCAAAAAGACCTGTGTGCATAAAGATTTGTACCTTCATTGTATTAGTTTACTTGTATTTATTACGATAAAGGTTTAAATGTGAAAAAGCCAGTTAAATTTAATTCAATTAACGGAAGTAAATGTATTAAGTTAAATATGTGCATATGTGTTTCTTAAAACTCCCAAAACAATTTACCAGAAACACGCTTTGCACGATGTTATATATTCGAGGAGGCTCAATATGCAGCTAAGCCAAAGAAAGAAGATATATATATCTGTATTCAGTCGCCTGTTGCATGAACTGATTAAGGTAAACAATCTATATTTTATGAAACTATACTTTTGATGACAAATAGAGGCAACGAAAATTATGGCATAATAAATCAAGAAAAATCTTTATGGTTAAATTTCTTAGTTAAAGAATTGTTAAATTATGCAAATGGATTTTTTTTTTTTTGCCTAAACATCACTGTAACGTACACCTGTTGATTTAATTTATATAACCCTTGATTAAATTACACTACTACGGTGCGGTGGATGGGTTTTTTAACTTTTGATAATTGTTTTTATGTATTTTAGCGCTGTATCCGAAAATGAACTTAATTTTTAACCAACACAACGGGATTTTTCGTAAATCGTAAATATGAAAGTTAAAAAGTTAAAAAATAGCAAAAATTTGTCAAAGCAATTGTTAAAAGTGTTACCAAAAAAGGCAAATGCTTTAATTACATCTGCAACAAATTCCCAGCCTTAGAAGCCTTCAAAATAAATGAAGACATTGAGATGAAACCCGTAGAGAATATAAAGGGAAAAGTACGAGACAGAGCATTAGTAGTTCAAAGAAACTTTCATACATGGAATAAAGTTATAAGGATTTTAAAATACAAAATATTTTACATCTTTAGCAGTAAAAATACATTGTAGAAGCCAAAACAGGAATAAATGGTTATGAAAAAAAAAATACATATATTTTATAATATCAAGGTTTCTCAATATTTTGACTTTAAAAAAAAAAATTCAAAAAATGTGATTTGCGAAAAATCCTGACGTAATGAAAAAAAAAAATTAATGTATTTTTCGGATTCAGCGCTGCAAAATAAAAAAGAATCTAAAAAGCCAAGAATCACAGCCATCAAATCTATTTTATAGTATCAGATTTTCGCTATTTTTTTCTTACTTTTTAATTTTAAAATTTATGGTTAGCGAAAATACCTGACGTTATGGTCAAATATGAAGGTCATATTCAGATACTGTGCAAAAAAAATACATAAACATCAATTATGAAAATCTAAAAGACAAGACAGAACCTAAATTCTGCCGTCTTGTGTCCAGTCTAAGAGTACACTCTCAGATTACAATGAGATAGATTCTAAAACAATATTATTTTCGTCTTTTATATAAAATATTTACAGCACTCTTAATTTGTTTTTTCTTTTAATTTTATTGAAGCATATTTATACGGTACATAAATTGCACGATAAATGTTTCATCATAATGGATAACCACACTGTTAAAAATATCGTGAAAAATTACCTCTGTTTTTAAAGGTTATCTATTTTCTGACCAATGAGAACGCTCCATAGGCGTCTATGGAGCGTTCTCATTGGTCAGAAAATAGACAACCTTTAGAAACAGATGTAATTTTTCACGATATTTTTAACACTACATGTAAAGAAAATTTTTACAAATTTCGCATTTTTTATGGAACTTCTTTGTCACGCATGGATACTCCTCCACCTTTCCAACGTATGAAAGTTAATAAAATCGCAAGCATTCCGTATTACAA
The DNA here is from genome assembly GCA_963932465.1 of Maratus speciosus. Lineage (NCBI taxonomy): Eukaryota > Metazoa > Arthropoda > Arachnida > Araneae > Salticidae > Maratus > Maratus speciosus. The sequence continues at coordinate 533,474,791 of OZ010786.1, read as the reverse complement.
AGGTATTTCAGTGAAGATTTCGCATTTTTTGGAACCACTCGGCATTCACACGTCCTTCATCCCACAAAAACAACTTAAGCATCTTTTAAGCAATTTTAAGCATAGATATCCAAGCTCACAGTTTAACCCGAGAGTAGTCGCGACATTTTTTAGAACGTTAGTAGTCGCGTTCGGTCCATTTGCCGCCGTTACCAGCAGGCCGAAAACGAAGGGGAAACTTGCCGGTGTTATCAGATGATCGAAAACAGATAACGTAGGTTGAAAATATTGACTGAACTTTAAAAGATTACAGCAATTATTCATTTTACAACCTTTTACAGCAAATTATTTATTTTGTTTAAGTATATATTCAGTTGGCATCTAGATAAATGTTTTTAATAACTCTTTCTTCGTTTTGCATAAATACTTAAAAGTAAATAGTAAATGATTTGATTGAATTTCTGATGTTACTATGAATCAATAATTAGTAGGAAAACATTTACGAATATGAATCTAAATTCGTGATAGGGGTATTTTTTTTTTTTTTTTTTTTTTTTTTTTGGAAGGACAGAATCAGAGTCAGGTAGAATTTTATGATACTCCGGCACTCTATATCCATTTAATAAAATAAAATGAATAAATTTAGCATCAATATATTACACTGACATTAAATTGAACAATTAAACTGAAAATAAAAATGGAACCTATGACATGCAACAGCAAATCAAATACAATACCACTAATTCACCAGCATATTATATATATATATATATATATATATATATATATATATATATATATATATATAATAAAGAAAAATGTAAAAAATACTTAATTTCGAAATTATAAATGTAAATGTTGTAACTCCGTTTTATTTATTTATTTTGTGGGGTGTCTATGTGTGTATGAGGGGGGAGAGGAAGGGGGGGGGGCTCTCGAGATTTTATGATTAAATCAATTTTTCAAATGAAAATGCACGATTTGTAGTTTTTCTACTTATTTCAGGGTGGGAGCAGCGCCCCTGAATAAAAACTCTGGATACGAACTTTGCTTATATAAAGTAAATAATAAGTTATTGAAACTATATATTTAATTTAAATACATTTGCAATTGCAGATTTAAATCCTAAGATGGATAAATTATTTTAACTAATAGAATCACTGAAAGGTTCATCTTAATAGGGATATATTTTACAGCAACTACTTAATTAAAATAAATATTCAATTGTACATTTCATAATAAGGTATTATTGTTATAATTTATTGTTTTATAATAACATCCATTAAAATAATAAAAACAATAAGAAATTTTTCTCTGAAATTATAAATATGCAGCAATAATTTTATTTAAATGAATTTTCTCTCGTATTCTGAAAAACATTATTCTGAAAAATAGTTTGAACAATTGATGAAGGACAACAAATTTAAATTTGTTAGATACCGTCTATTGGATTTCAATAATAATAAAAAAACATTTTCTGCGGCATTGTTAAAAAAAAAAAAATGTGTTTTTACTTACAGTAGGAAAATTTAAAAATAGATAAATTTTAGAAAAATACTTAAAATATTTTTTTTTAAATCATAGCATAAATATTCACTGAATTATCCAAAAGAGATTTTTATTTGCGTAATTTCTAACCTACATTATAAAATTCTCATTATTGTGCAAATAAATTATATGTATGTTCTTCGCAGATATACATACTACATTTCTGAGAAAACTGTTTTATCTTTCGAGTTTGTTTTATTGTACAAAAACGATACTTTTCAGATTTTGGAGATACGGCAATTTTTTTACTGATTCCCACAAAATTCTCTTCTCTTTTTTTTAATGGTTTGGCTGTGTTATTGTCTGTTTTTTTTTTTTTTTCATTTATATGTTCCGGTAATAAATGGAAAGCAACTTCTTTCAAATAATGATGATGAATTTCCCTTTTTTTCCATATTTAAACGATTATCAATTTGAGAATTTATCCCCACAATGTTTGACAATGAAAAAAAAATATGTAAGTGACCATGAATCAGTTTTTTGTGCGAACTGACTTCACAACTAATATAATAAAACAATTTTAAGTAACATTCTAAAAGTAAAAAAAGTACTCTATGAACGAGTAAAATAGCAGGAAGAAGAAAGACGAAATAACAACAGACAGAGAGCCGTACTTCGAAGAAACTTTCCCCCGCAGATTTCGCGGAAATGGGAAAGGATGAACACGAGGGGAAAAATTCAACTAACACAAGTGGTCGCAACGCGGTCATTTAGACCGATTGAAAATTAAGAATGCGATAAAATGCTAAGAAATAGCAGGAATGACTTGCAATTTCACTACACAAGAGTGTGAACACTCAAGGTCAGCTACACGGAATTTAGCTATCGTAACTTTAACAGGAAATGAGTTACAGGAAGATAACGAATTTCGGGCGGGGAAAAGACCAACGCGCGACTACTAACGGGTTAAAGATGTTATTTATGGAATTCTGTGCAAACAGTGTAATGCAGTATATGTAAGTGAAACCAGCCGTACACTTGAAACAAGACTTAAAAAGCATAAACATGCTTTTAGAAATAAAAACTTAAATTCTAAAATTTTTGACCACGCCTTGAAAACTGATAATTTTCCGAGTTTTGAAAGTGCTTATATAATTACATCAACTGCAATATTTATGCAAGTCGTATTTTTTTGGAAGTTTGGTGCACGAGAACTGCTGATTTAGCAAATAACACGGCTGCATCTCTACCAATAGAATATTCAGTTTTGTTTTAACTATACCTTTTTGTCAACTTGATGTAATGTTTTTCTACTTGTTGAACTTTAAAACCAAGTATGACTTTTACATTAGAAATTAGCTGATGAGGGATTCAGAATGAATCCGAAATGTCTTCTTAAATTGATTTTAGTTTTTTTATCTTTTAATGTAGTGTAATTTAATGTCTGTTATTTTAAAAAGATTTTATAATTTTAAATACAATTTTCTACAGTTCTCTTTATAAAAGTAAGATCTAATATACTAACAATCATAAATAATTCATTGATTCACAATAATCTTGAGTGATGACACGTATTCTCCTAACAGTGAATAATGAGGATGTCATTATCGTAAAAGACATATATTGACGCCCCCCCCCCCCTCCCATAAGAATCTTAGTTAGCAAATATTATGTTTTCTGGCAGATTATTTTTATCTGGAAATATTTTACTGAGATATTTATTAAAAAATCTGTTTACATTCTTCGTCGTTTTAAGTAAATTTTAAATAGCTAAATAAATATAAATAATCTTAACAAAGTTCACTTTTCCTTTTACAGTAATCAAGAACAAAACAAATCTGAAGAGTAAATAGAAGTAATGATAAAACTAATTATTTTATTGGGTACAGATTTTCAAATCATTTCATCCTTTTAAAATTATTTACCTTTACTTGCGAAATAAACTTAAAAATGATAAAAATGCTATATGCAAGGAAATAAAATATATTAAAAAAAAATTTTTTAGGATCAATAAAAAACATTGGTAATAACTTTTTGTGTATGCAAATGTTTTGGAAGTTGTTAGTAGACAATTTCAAAGTTCTTTTATTTAGTTTTAATTATTTTTGTTATATACAGTGGTGGACCAAACTTAAGGACCAATAAGAAATGTGCATGCAAATGAAAATCTACGTGAAATCGTGGGTCAAGAAGCATACAGTAGTATTATCAGAATATTACACAGAATTTAATATAAGAATTTTGTTAAAATGATGCATACAGGTATTTATCAGAGGTTCTTTTTCTGAAACGTGAATATAGTCCGAAAGCAGGCTGTAAAAAGAAAGCAAAATACTCACAATTAACAATCGTCAATTCCATATCAAAAAGGTATGTGGCCACCGTGTAATACGAGACAACTTTTAACATGGCGTGGCATACCCAGATCAACGTGATTCAGTAGCTGTTGAGAAAAGTTGCCCCATTCCTCCTTCACTGCACGGATGATAGTTTCCTGGTTTGTGGCAGGAAATTGTCGAGCAGCAATACGTCTCTCCAAGGCTTCCCATAAATTTTCAATAGGATTCAGTTTAGAGGAATGTGCTGGCAAGTCTATGCGATGGATATCTTCGACCTCAAGATAATTTTGTACAGACTGCGTGCGATGACAAGATGCGTTATCGTCCATACAACGAAACTTTTCGCCAACAGTACCTCGAAAAAGTCGTACATGTGGAAGCAGGACACCTTCAATGAACTGTCTACCGGTCATGGACCCTTGGTCAAGCACATAGAGATCCATGTGGCCATTGAACATGATGACTGCCCACACCATGATTCTAGAGGTGGCATATCGATTCTTTCTAGAATATTTTCGCAACAGTTAGCACTACCAACCTCGCGCCATATCTGTTTACGTCTACAATCAGATGATAGACTGAATCTACTCTCATCTGAGAAGAGCACGGTCGACCAGTCGTCATCAGTCCAATTGCGATGCATTCGGCACCTCTGTAAACGGTCGCTACGTTGGCATCTCGAGATTGGGACACACAACAGGTCTTCGGGCGTATAGTCCACCTTTTTTGAAACGTCTTGCAAAAGTTTTCCGCGATATTTTAGATACTATAGCAGCACAATGTTTATTTGCTAATTGACCAGCTGTGCTGTTTCTGTACCTTTTTTGCCGAAATAACAATATAGCGCTCTTCTTGGGACGCCGTACTTCTAGGATGACCTCCTGCCGTGCGCCTAGTACATATTCCACTCTTTTGGAATGCCACCCATAGGGTAGAAAGAATACTGTGCGCTATGTTAAATTCACGGGCAACACCTCTCATTTTTAGTCCTTCTTCCAACTTTCCGATTATTCTACCAGGAGTAATATCATATAAATGATGCTTCGAAGACATGTTCAAAATTTCAATGTTCAAGCTTCAGTCCATCCCCTTTAATTTTTGCATCTAATTACAACTTACAGCACCCGCCGATTGCCTAAAATCTCTTATCTGTGCTGTCACGTGATCGACGAAAGCGGAAGTACAAAATTTGCATAAGATTCGCAAAACAGAGTACATCCCGCATTCATAAAAAATTACACGTGCTGCTGCGGATCTATTTCTAACTGTAATCGTTGTAAATAACAATGATCTTAAGTTTTGTCCATCAGTGTATATATAATAATAAAAGAGCTGGACCGTAAAATGTTACATATAAACGTAAAAATAAACATTACAAGTTTACTAAACGGTGTATAAGCTGTTGCAAAGTCTAAAAACAATACAAACATTTAATTACAGTTAAAATAATCAACGTTTCGGTCACCATCTTTGACCTTCATCAGGAAAACTTTGTCTTAATGTCTTCTAAAAACAGAGCAAAAGCGTCTTGAATCCAAAAGGTTCGTTATATATCGAGCCAAAATAAATTTGCAATTGGTTAAATTTATTTTTGATTGGATATATACGTTTTGGATTCAAGAGTTCCAGATTTCCAGAGAAAGGTTCCAGTTGTTTCCAGAGAAAAGTTCCATATTATACTGGAACCTTTTGATTCAAGACGGTTTTGCTCTGTTTTTAGAAGGCATTAAGACAAAGTTTTCCTGACGAAAGTCACAGATGGTGACCGAAACGTTCATTATTTTAACTGTATTTTAATGTTTGTATAGTGTATATATATTTGGAATAGATACTTACTTACGTCTTTCAGTTTTAATCATTACGATTGCGTGCTTTTCAGCTTCTAAATTGATGTATATTTAATTATATTCAGTTCTTATAGATAATGTTATACAGACTTATTAAAATGGCATAAATCAGTTATTTTACGTTCATCCTGTCAAATATAAAAATACATATTTTTCTATCTTTACAAAAATAATCCCCTTTGACAGAATATTTGTGGTACAATTTTTAAACGGAAAATTGTATATTCCGACAAACAAAAAGCCACCAAAATAATTATATAAATCTTAATCTATACTCCTATTATAAAGAGGAAAAAATTGTTTATTTGTCGGAGGTAAGCTCTGAAACTACCGAACCGATTCCAAAAGTAATGGTATTAAAATGATGGTGTTAGTCCAACTTAGAACATAGGCTATATCTTATGTCGGTGCCACTATCCCAAAGGGGGTGTAGGAGCAAAAAACGTTCTAAAAATGCGATTTTAGCGTTACTGAAGGGCCTAGAAATATGAAATTTGGAATATTAGTTACTTATAAGATATAAATGATGTCTAAGAATAGTTCTTAAACAATTCGAAATTTAAAAGGGGTGAAAATGCACAAAAAGCGTTCTAAAAAACGTTCTAAATGGTAGTTTCTACACAATCTCAGGAAATACTAAACCGATTTAAAAAATATTGGTGTCATAAAGATGGTGACAACGTTTGCTCCAAGATAGGCTATGTTTTATGTCGGTGTCACTACCCCAAAGGGGGTGTAGGAGCAAAAAACGTTCTAAAAATGCGATTTTAGCGTTACTGAAGGGCCTAGAAATATGAAATTTGGAATATTAGTTACTTATAAGATATAAATGATGTCTAAGAATAGTTCTTAAACAATTCGAAATTTAAAAGGGGTGAAAATGCACAAAAAGCGTTCTAAAAAACGTTCTAAATGGTAGTTTCTACACAATCTCAGGAAATACTAAACCGATTTAAAAAATATTGGTGTCATAAAGATGGTGACAACGTTTGCTCCAAGATAGGCTATGTTTTATGTCGGTGTCACTACCCCAAAGGGGGTGTAGGAGCAAAAAACGTTCTAAAAATGCGATTTTAGCGTTACTGAAGGGCCTAGAAATATGAAATTTTGAATATTAGTTACTTATAAGATATAAATGATGTCTAAGAACAGTTCTTAAACAATTCGAAATTTGAAAGGGGTGAAAATGCGCAAAAAGCGTTCTAAAAACTTTCTAAATGGTAGTTTCTACACAATCTCAGGAAATAACAAATCGATTTAAAAAATATTGGTGTCATAATGATGTTGACAACGCTTTCTCCAAGATAGGCTATGTTTTATGTCGGTGTCACTACCCCAATCGGGGTGTAGGAGCAAAAAACGTTCTAAAAATGCAATTTTAGCGTTATTGAAGGGCCTAGAAATATGAAATTTTGAATATTAGATACTTATAAGATATAAATTATGTCTAAGAACAGTTCTTAAACAATTCGAAATTTAAAAGGGGTGAAAGTGCACAAAAAGCGTTCTAAAAAACGTTCTAATTGGTAGTTTCTACACAATCTCAGGAAATACCAAACCGATCTAAAAAACTAGTTGGATGTGCCAATCCCAAAACTTTCTTCTATCTTATACATCTTAATATTTCAAAACCTAGTTACACATGTTAATATTTCAAAACCTAGTTACACATGTTAATACTTCAATATTATTAGTTCAATACTATACCAACTTTGATTTTCATCTTAAATTTCTGCTCAAGTCAATTAAACGGACTAAAAACGAGTTGATCTATATCATGATATTTGTTAAAATTATTAATTTTTCCTTATTCTGTCGTTATCAGCTGTTTGCGAATAGCCGGCATAGCAGGAAGCGAGTTCCCGCCGCTGCATGAGCCGCCGATGCACAATAGAACTACGAAAAATCAAGAAAAGTATACAAAAATCGCTAGCACGGAGCCCCTTTACCGCGCAGTATTTTTAAATTCAAGGAGAACCTCTTGGCCAAAGCCAAAAACAAGCACAAACATTTTGGTTCAATTGTATGCATAATTTTATACGCTGTTCGATGGTACAATAATGAAAATGGCACAGAGATCGGAATTATAGAGCACCCTTCTTTCGGAATTTTTTCAAGTTCAGGGAGGACTTGTTTGCCATAGCCAGAAACATGCACAAAAAATTTGGTTCAATTATATGGATAACTTCATACACTTTTCGATGGTACAATAATGAAAATGGTACAGACATCGCAATTATAGTGCCCCCTTCCGGCAGAATTTTTCCAAATTCAGGGAGGACCTTCGTGACATGACCAAAAATAACACATAAAATTTGGTTCAATTCAATGCATAACTTCATACACTTTTCGGTGGTACAATATTCAAAATGGCACAAAAATTGTACAAAAATTGCTATTACAGCGCCCTCTACGAGCAATTTTTTTTACAAATTAAGGGAGGACCTCCTTGCCATAGCCAAGAACTTAAAAATTTTTTTGGTTCAATTCTATGCATAACTTCATACACTTTTCGATTGTGCAATATTCAAAATCGCACAAAAATCGCTATTACAGCGCCCCCTAACGGCGAATTTTTTGCAAATTCATGGAGGACCTGCTTGCCATATCCAAAAACTTAAAATACAAATTTGGTTTAATTCTATGCATAACTTCATACACTTTTGGACGGTACAATATACAAAATCGCACAAAAATCGCTATTACAGCGCCCCCTACCGGCGAATTTTTTCCAAATTCAGGGAGGACCTGCTTGCCATAGCCAAAAACTTAAAATAAAACTTTGGTTTAATTCTATGCATAACTTGATACACTTTTGGACGGTACAATATTCAAAAGCGCCCAAAAATCGCTATTACAGCGCCCCCTACCGGCGACTTTTTTCCAAATTCAGGAAGGACCTGCTTGCCATAGCCAAAAACTTAAAATAAAATTTTGGTTCAATTCTATGCAGAACTTCATACACTTTTCGATGGTACAATATTCAAAATCGCACAAAAAATGCATTTACAGCGCCCCCTACCGGCGAATTTTTTCCAAATTCAGGGAGGACCTGCTTGTCATATCCAAAAACTTAAACTAAAAATTTGGTTCAATTCTGTGCATAACTCCATACACTTTTGGATGGTACAATATTCAAAATCGCACAAAAATTGTTATATCAGCGCCACCTACCGGCGAATTTTTTCCAAATTCCGGGAGGACCTGCTTGCCATAGCCAAAAACTTATGATAAAATTTTGGTTTAATTCTATACATAACTTCATACACTTTTTGATGGTACAATGGCGACAGACAGACGGACAGACGGACAGACGGACAGACGGACGGACGGACAGACGGACACACAGACAGACAGACATTTTCTATAAACATGTTTTTTGGAATCTCTGACCCCTAAAACATGCAAATCCGTCGAAAACCGGAAGTCGAAAAAAATTTCGATTACAATACTTTCTTCTATTGAAGATAGAAGAAAGTAATAATGGCGTCAAAATGATGGTGACAACGCTTGCTCCAACATAGGCGATGTTTTATGTCGGTGCCACTACCCCAAAGGGAGTGCAGGAGAAAAATGTTCTAAATTGCGGCTTTAGCGTTACGGAACGGCCTAGAATCGTGAAATTTGGAATGGTAGTTATTTATAAGATATCAGTGATCTCTAAGGACATTTCCTAAAAAAAATCGAAATTTAAAAGCGGGTCAAAATGCGCAAAAAACGTTGTAAAAAATTCTAAATTGCGATTTCTATGCAATCTCAGGAAGTACTGAACCGATTTAAAATATAATGGTGTAAAAGTGATGGTGACAGATCTTGCTCCAAGATACGCTATATATTATATATGTTTCCACTACCCCAGAGGAGATGCAGGAGCAAAATGCGCGAAAAGCGTTCTAAAAACTTTTTGAATGCCGATTTGTCGGCAATATCTCAGGAGTGCTGACAGTCTCTGCTCTAATATAGACGCTATTTTGTGTCGGTATCACTATCACCAAGACGTTGCAGGAGCTAAAAAGCGTTCTAAATTTCGATTTTTGTGATCGGTAGGGGCTAGCAACTTAAAATTAGGCAAGGTGCATATTTATTAGGTATAAATGATTTTTAAGAACCGTTTCGAAAAAATTGGAAATTTAAAGAGGGGTGAAAATGCGCGAAAAGCGGCCTAAAAACGTTCTAAATTGCGATTTCTACTCAATCTAAGGAAATACCAAAGCTATTTCAAAAGTAATGGTTGCAAATCAATGGTGACAGTCCCTGCTATAACATAGATTATATTTTATGTTGCTGTCACTACCACCTGAGGGTTGCAAAAGCAAAACATGTTCTAATTTGCGTTTTTTGCACAACTGAGGGGTCTAACATTTTGAAGTATGGCATGGTATTTACTTACAAGATGCAACTGCTTTCTAAGAACAGTCAAAAGAAAATTCCAAATTTGAAAAAATGAAGTGAGTGAAAAGCGTTATAAATTACAATTTTTAAGCAAACTTATAAATTACCAAACCGATAAAAAAAAATAATGATGACAAATTTTGGTGATAGAACCTGCTCAAACATAAGCTATATTTTATATCTGTGCCACTACCACCAGAGGGTTGCAGGAGCTAAAAACTTTCTAAATTGCGATTTCTGTGATACTGAAAAGGCTAGAAACTTTAAATATGGCATGGTAGTTACTTATAAAATATAAATACCATCGAAGGACTGTCGAAAATAAATTCGAATTAAAAAGGAGTGAAGCGAAGGGGAGGTATGAAAAGCATTCTAAAAATGTCCTAAATTACGATATCTATGGAATTTCAGGAGATATAAACCGATTATAAAAGTAATATTTGCGAATCAATGGTAACAGTCTCTGATCCTACACAAGCCGATGATTCTACCACCTGGGGTTTACAGGAACAGCAAACGCTCTATATAATGCTTTTAAAAGCTTTCTAAATTACGTTTCTGTGGAATATTAAAAATGACAAACCGATTTCAAAATTAATGTTGGCAAATTAATGGTGATAGTTCCTAATTCAACATAGCCCTTTCTGTTGAGAGAGATGGTAGGACTTAGAATTTGACATGATAGTTAATTTTAAGATCTAAGAAGATGGTTTCTAAAAAATTCAAAACTTCAAATGAATACTGAAATGAGCGTATTAAATGAGCATAAAGGTTTCAAAATATTTTCTAAATTATCATTTATTTAGTTTTATTAATTTAAGTCTCATTTCTGCCTAATGCAGTGTAATAATGATGTTTAATCAAACTGTGTTTTAAATAGTAATTTTTGAATTATTCTTAAAAGTAATAAGTAAAAATTTAGTTAGTACCTTTTAATAAAAATTAGACATATAAATATCACTTGGCATATTTTAAATATTACGCGAGCAAAGCCGCGGGGTTTGCTAGTAATTATATAAAAAACAGAGTATAGTGAGTATATGTGAGTATATAAATGCAGGCGTTATTTATGTGTGTGTGTTTTAATATATACTGTGTATGTGTATTTTATTATATTATATATTGTAGATCGATGTAATATTAAAATCTATTCACAGCTGTCCTGTCAGCCAAAGCTGTCTGATAGATGGCTTATGACTTTCCGCAACATAGTTTATTAGTGAAAAATTGCAGACCCAGGTATCGGCCGGAGTGGCTCAGTGGTAGAACAACAGCCTAGAACTCTGTGGTCCCACGTTCTTTTCCTGGTTCTGAGTAATTCACTCCAGTTGAGTTTATTGTATTTATTGTATTTATGCCTGTATAATATTTATATGTACCTTTAACAGTTGAAAGCAGGCGTTATTTATGTGTATATGTGTGTTTTAATATGTATTGTGTGTGTGTGTCTTATTATATTACATATTGTAGTTCGGTGTCATAGTAAAATCTATTCATCGTTGTCCTGTCATCCAAGGCTGTCTGATTGACGGTTGATGACTTTTCACAACATGGTTTATTACTGAAAATTTTCAGACCCAGGTGTCGGCCGGAGTGGCTCAACAACCTAAAACGCTGTGGTGCCAGAATCGATTACTGGCTCTGCCTAATTCTTCATGTCAATTGGATTTATTGTATGTATGTCTATATGATATTTATTTATACATTTATATTGATTCTGTTTAAAAAGAAATAAATAAAAGGCAAGTTTATTTACACTTTCCAACATAATTGAGAAGTATTTTTGACTTCGGATTGTCTTGCAATATGACAGATTTCTAGCTCTCGTAAATATACTCGGATTGCACTGAATTTTTTTTATATTATTGAAGTTTACTATAGAACTATTTCTATTGAAAATAAGGTTTGTAGCTTTAATTGTTAATTTACATCGACGGACAAACGTATCCCGCTATGTTATTGTCAATGTGAGCAAAAAAAAAAAAACTTTCAAGTGCAGTACGCTGATGCTTGACCTCTTCAAACATAATAAAATATATATGCATTTGTGACGTGCTCCAAATAATGCATTGTTTAGAATTTGGGGTCGGAGAATATTATTGTTCATACACAGAAATGAATTCTGTTACATAATGATACAAACGGGAAAAACTGTTTGCGGCGTATTTGACAAAGGTTACAAAATTTCAAATATAATGAAATTTTTGTACGTCACTGATGTTTACTACAAGTACTTAATGTAGAATTTTAAAATAGTATTTATCGTTCATTTACAGAAGCACACAAAAGTTTTCGGATGAAATGCTATATCCGAAGTAGCGATGAAAGCTGGTAGTGGATTTTCGGTTGACAGGCGTTTTTAACGAAGGTTTTGTATACTGCGTGATATTTATAAATACCAGATTATATACAGTACTACGGAAAATAATTCAAAATAATCAAAGAGTATGATCATAAACTGTTTAAAGGAGGATTCTATGTCTTTTTGTTCAAGCTGAACTCTATTTAGTATATAGAGATGCTTGTTGAAGGAAAAAAAAAACATTTCTGTATTATAAAGGAAGTGGATACATGGTCTCAAATAAATAGTAATTTCAGAAAGTGTTTTGTGTGTTTTTTTCATCTGAATTAAATTTTAGCTTAATATGTGGCGTGTAAAAAATATGTTTAACATACAGGGCTATACAAAAGAATTCAACTACGTTTCCCACTATTGGTGGAGAATTTCTGAATGTGGATTTTTAACGTATCTTGTTAAATTGAAGTATGAAATGTAGACTATATGTACCTATAGATCAAATTCAACGTTGCAGAAAATAATTGGAGTATTTCTCAGTATATGAACAGTAATTGCTAAAATGTTGTTTTCAAATGAGTTATGGGTTTTCTAAATTGTTTACCTCTATTAATCAGTTATACGTATTTACCATTTTTACTTTATTAAACAGCGAAATTTGTCAAAAAAAAAAAAAATGGAAAGTGTTTCATAATCTATGCTTGGTATATGATTTTTTCTTTTTTTTTTGTACTTTTTGTTGACCTTCGCTACAAAACGGTGATGCTTTAAGTTGCTTGGGACACAAAAGTAACCTTTATAGGCTACCGTACTTAAAACATAAAAATGGAACCATTATAAGTTCATTCCTGTACGTCTGTCACAGCCATTTTACCCATAAACTATGGAGGGAAAAAAGTTCAAATTGGTTGAAGTAATAAAGTCTATTCACCCACATGTTTATAGATTGTTAACCATTCACAAATATATTTAGAAAAAAATGTAGAGGGGCAATTAAATTACTTGAAAAAAAAAATATCTTTTTTTTTTTTATTTTTTTTTATTTTATTTTTTTTTTTTTAATATATCGTAGGGGGATATCGTGGGAAAGCTTTCCTAACGCCCAACTAAAAAAAATACATTTATTTCGATTTTACGTATTAAAATTTCAGAGATACCATAGAAAATAAAATGAAAAAATATGCCCCCCCCCCACCATACTTCTATTTCCGAATATGTTGAAGCTAAATCTATAAAAAAAATTACAGGTAGTAGAAGTTAATGTAAACCTTGCAGTAAAACCCTAGGTCACATAGGTTTTGAAAAAATTGCAGTTTCCGTTACACACAAATTTCGATTAAAGGGTGTTCAGAAAAACAGTTGATTAGCGCTGGAGGTATGTATCGTCGCAAAAGTATAAGAGGAACATTGCTAACGATTTTCGAAAAAAAAAATATCGTTAATTAGCTGAGACATTAACACTTAAAGACACATATTATTTTGCAAATAATTTCGGATACAAATGATGGTTTAACGTTTATGTTTTCTACAATGTAAACAATTGCAGCAATCTTTCAAGACTGCCAACAGTTTTAGGGATAACTATAATTTGACTATTTGTCGGAATAGAAATAGATTACATTTAATTAAGCGTTTCTTGTAATAATGGTTGAATGACTCGACAATTTGTACTGTAAACGCTTACAGTGTACTACTCATCATATAATATAAAATAAACTTTAGAAATCAATATCACTGAATGAATAGATGTAGGTTGTTCATTATTTACATTTTTAGTAAAAATACATGTGATATTGCACGAGAATTGGATCGTAATGTTTCATATTTATATATTTTAGAAAAAACTTTTAAATCCTTAAACACAAAAACATATTACAATATATTTAATCTTATGTATTATGTAAGGAAAAGCACATTCAGCATAATATATTTTCCGCAACTATGTATTTCTTCAAAATAATAACATTTTGCTATTTAAGCTTTTTTGGTAGATCTTTTTGAATGGTTTTATCTTGTCTCTTCTAGTAATATTGCTGTGTTTCGTGCTAATTTATCTAACATTTCAAATTACTACGATTTGTTCCGTCACCCTGTTTTTCACGTAATATTTTGAAATCCAAAAATAATAACCTCGATTTTGTATTACAGAATCCTTAATAAATTTTAACACACAATTCTCATGAAATTTATAGTTATCGAAGATGTACTCTTTTTAAGACTTGCAAAGGAAAGGATAATTTTACATTAAAAAAAATTAATTCTTTTGTCCTCATGCATAATTTTATTTATTTTAATACTGTTTTACTGTCATTTTAGATAAGAATGTAGTTGCTAAAATTTCTGAAAAAGAAAATTATACTTTATATGAATATTAACTTTTTTTTTAAACGAGATTGTGCAGAAAATTAAATTTATAAGATAAGGTTATTTTTCTAAAATATGTATTTGGAAGTTGTAAATAGGCAAAACAAGTTAAAAACTGCCTGAGATAAGAATTATAAGACGCACAATGAATAAATTGAATATGCATTTTTGAAGTTAAGTAAACTTATTTTTCTTTATCTCAAATACGCGAATAATAATTCTTTCAGAATATCTTTGAATCTAAGAATATAAAAAATGGCTTTTTTCAAATTTAGTTATAAAAGCATTGTTTTAATCATTTTATGCTGTGATAACTCACATCGCTAGTTGTTTTTTTTTTTCTGTGTGTGTGTGATCTAACATTTGAAGAAAACATCTGTATTACACATACAAGAGAAAGGAATAAAAAAGAAAATATCTGTTTTTTTTTACTGATATTTATGTATAGTTTGGATACTTAAACATAAAAAAGCTGTAAAAATAAATAAATAAATAAATAAACCGAATGCTATAAAATCGCTATTATAGAAAATGATTAAATGATCCATTTAGAATCATTAATAAATTTTAACACACAATTCTGAAGAAATTTATGTTTATGGAGGAATATATACTTTTTAATATTTACATACGAGAGCGTACTTTTATAATTGTACAAATTTTTAATTTATCTTATATCGTCCTCATGCATAATTCTATTTAATTTAATTCTATTTCATTATCATTTTAGAAAAGGATGCAGTAGCTAGAACTAGTGAAATAGAAAATTATCCTTTATATATATATTAACTTTTTTTTTTAGAAATTAGATTGTACAGAAAATTAAATTCTTAATATAAAATTGCTTTTCTAACGTATATATTTAGAAATTTTAAATAGTCAAAACGAGTTACAAAGAAGAGTATATTTCCTGAGATAAGAATTCCAAGCAGTAGAATGAATAAATGGAATATGCACTTTTGAAAATAGATAAACCTCTTTTCTGAATCTTTAAAAGAATCTCTTATTTCAAGAACGCGAAAATTGTGTATTTCTTTCAGAATGCTTTTTAACCAAAAATCTAAATATTGGATTTTTTTTTAAGTTTCAATTTAGAAATAAAAGAAATCTAATAATTAAGAACTTTATGCTGTAAAATAAATACAAATCAAAATAGAGGTTGCTATCCAATGTATACTTTATAAATAAATTTAAAGATTATGTAAAAGTAAAAACACATGAATAATATTTATCTCAACGTTTAGGTTTAATATTCAGAACCAACTTCTGGAGTAAAATTTTCTAAAAACAAAATTATTTCCTGCTGCTTTGTGTTTTTAGAAAATTTTACACCTGAAGATGGTTTTGAAGGTTAAACTGAAACTTTGAGTTTTATATTATTGATGTGTTTTCATTTTATCATAATCTTTAAATTTATGAAGTATACATGGGATTGCAACCTCTATTTTGCATAATAAAATTATTGTTTTAAGGATTTTAACCGATGCTATCTTATATCGATTGATAATTTTTTTTTCTGTGACATGATGTGGTGAAAGTGTAAAGAAAACATAAATAACTTTGTAGTATTATAAGGAAATTAAGGGTATTTTGTCTTTTTAATATTTTCCTTTTTTTCTATGATTTTTCTTAAGCAGCATCATACATAAATTCTTTTGCTTCAAAGATAAAGTTTTACTTCATAGTATTTAAATTCCTTTAACATTTACTACATAATGGAACTATTTTCTTTTTTATATTCTAGAAAGTCAAAATTGCAGAAAATTTAAAATAATGGAAACTTAATTACAATTACGTATTAAATGAAATTCCATAGATTACTTGTTTAATCACTTTAATCCTACAATATGTTTAATGTTTCAATGTATTATATGACTGTGTTTGAATTGATCAAATATCTCCTTTAGTTAATGCTTGTTTTCAGCATGTTATTTTAATCTAATAATATTACAGAAAGAATGCTTTGATTAAGTTTTTATTATTATTTTCAAAATTATATTCACACATTCATTTTTACGACTATATTTTAATATTTGAAGAAAATATCTGCAATATAAACACAAAGATAGCAAGAGAAAAAAAAATATTTTAAGGATATTTACGCATATAGTTTGGATAATTAAATATAAGACAATAGTTAAAAATTAAATATGCATACAGAAAAGAATATTAAATATATAATAAAAATATCAAGTTCAGAAGAAAAATAAATTACAGTAAATTATTTAATGCAAACCATAGATCACTCACATTTACTAGACCTTTCGAAAGAAGCTTCTTTAGCTGTCCTGGATAAATTAATAATAAAAAAATAATTTATAATGTTTTAATGATATAGAAAAATATAATTGCGCAAGAATAATTAAACGATACTGGAAAATTTAACAAATGCAAGACGCATTTCTCACAAACCGTTTAACAACTTTCAAAGAGTTACTATCAAAAGACACACTCTTACAGCAGCTTTTTTACAAGATATGCAAAAGTACTTTATAATCCTATGTGTATCTTTACATGTTTGGCTGCCACGTCCTTTATGATGTCCACGATATTATCAAATTTGTGTCCTCTCCGGCTTTTTTTTTTTTTTTAATTTGGAGAAGAAGCAACTCTACTTTTGATAAATCTGGAACCATATTAAGGCTTTTCAAAAGCGCCTAGTAGTACTCAATGTTGACTGTTTGTCTGGGTGGAACAAAGTTCTCGTGAATGACGTCAATCCAATCAACAAAAGTGGGGATCAATGCTTTACTTTTCAAATCAGACCTTGCGGTTTCTCGATGGTAATGAAAACCACCGTTCGTTGGCATTCACAGACTCTGTAGTTTTGTTTTCCGTGACTTTAAAGGGTCTAGGTTTCGTTCCCTGTCACAATTGAATCCAGAAATTTCTGGTTTGCAAAAGTGGTTGATTGATTCCCTGTAAGTATCTGTCTGGCTTCGTTTTTACAAATCTATTAAAAATTGTGCCGCAAACAGAGAATTGAGTTTAATTTTCCCCAAAAGTTCTGTCTTTATTTAGGCTTTTTTTTTTCTCGGTTAATATTCAAGACCTCTTCATCATTTTCAGGTTCATCGCCCGAATAGCTTACAAATGTTATCTAACCTTCCCGATCATTAATGATATTCGAACGAATTTGGTATGTCCCGTGAGCATGTCGTATCTCAGCTCCTTAAGACTATCACAAAATCTAAGTTAGCCATTTAAAACTACCTACACGAGATAGTGCATTATCGCCATATACTACTTACATCAAGTAGTAAGTTTCCGTAGCAGTAATCCAATTTTAAAACAAAACTTAATGCTTACCTCTTACTCCATGTGTTACCCATTAGAACGGTACTTAATGTCAGAAATTCATTAAAACAAGAGGCATGCCTGGCAATGTAACTTCTCAAAGCATATTCTAACCAGCTCTAACTTCTTCTTCCCAGTTTTAACATGTATTGTTACGGTCAGTCATTCTTGTCCAAGTTCAGTTTTGTTTAAATATTGCGGTACTTCGAACTGTGGAAATATATTTAACATGATATACAAATTCAAAGCACTAAAATCTTTTGTAGGATTATTCTTAAAAATAGTTTTAATTTTGAAGGTTTAATATTTTACCCATGCATTATGTTTGCGCAATGTCTTACACGATAAATAATTCTTATATATATATATATATATATATATATATATAATTATATATATATTTATATTATTATTCAATATATATATATTATATTACCATAAATTTTATGATAATTAATGTGTTATTTTTTTATTGCATTAACTGCGATCCATTACGTTGATTTAAAAAAAAAAAAAAAAAAAAAAACAGTTAATTGATTTTAGATGATTTCCATTTAAATATTGTCATTATGAGCAATAAACGTAACGTAAAATAATTTAAAATAATTGAATCTACCCTATATATATAAAATCCTAATGAAACGAATATATGAAACGGCTGAAATGTAACGATTCTTTGAATCGACTGATTAAACAACTGATTATGTTTCACGGCGATTTCTCCTAAAATATAGAATACTTTGCGATGAAATTAACACCAAAAATCAATATTGATCCACAGATTTCAAAACTGGGATTATAATTTTTAAATTAGAATTACTTTTCGAAGTATTAATTTTTTTCTAATTTTATATACATTTTTCTAATGATGGCAACTCAAATTTTAATCAAACAGATATTTTTTTCTTCAGATTTTAGAAAAGTTTACTAATTTAAACTAATTTGGCGAGAAGTTTGGCCTGTTATGCCTGTAATGCATCATGTTACTTTTATTCATACTTCAATTTGTATTTCATTAACATTTTATATAATACAAACAGAAACATTTAAAATAAATGGCTTTCACTTCTTTATTTTTTTTAAACGAAATGAAAAGAAAAATATTAGGCACAGATGTCAATACGCACCGGGGCACCTAATTGGCGCCATAATAATTTTATTTTGGTTGATATGGTAACCCGGCTATTGTTGTTTATTTAATAATAAGTGTTTATTAAATAACAATTAATTAAGTGTTTAATAAATAACAAATAACAAATAATAAATAACAAATAACAAATTAATTAAGTGTTTATTAAATTTTCTTTTTTTAAATTACATAAATTGTTTTGTTCTATAGTTAATTATTTTTTTGTTTTTTTTTTCCTTTAAAAATAAAAAATAATAGAAAATAATTAAAAAATACGGTACTACTTAGTTATCCCATCGACCCATTTCGCCAAATTATATAAATCGCCAAACCACTCGCCAAATTATACAAATTGACGTAATTTTCATTTTAAATAACGAAAGAACATAGAAAATAGTATAACATTAATAAATATACAAATAAAACGTTGAAATTAAAATCACTTGATGACGTAAAGACGTGTAACTTGCTTAAAGTCATGTGAATGTGACATTTATCAACCATTATTGGCATTTAATCTTATAGTTTGGTGATAGATTTTTGTTGTTTTTCGCCAAATTTTCGTTAAAAAAATCACGCCAAACCGCGTGCGTATATGTCATCTGGCCAAATATTAAATTATGTAACAAACGATGACATTTAATTTCAACTTCAAAGCAATGTTTTAATTTACCACTCGGGAAAAAAAAATTGCTAACTGGCGAGTTGAAAAATAGTTATTGACGAGATTTGCACCCGGCTAGCGTAACAGTACCAAGAATTGTTTGCGACAATGCTTTTATGAAGTATTATCCGAAAATATATATATATATATATATTTATCGAAATGGAAAAATTTCGGCACAGATGCCACATACCGTCCCATAGTGGCGCTATTTTTTTCTGACGCCAATGTCATATACGCAACGGGTAATTAACTGGCGCCATAGTATCGTTATTTTGCTTGATTTGATAAGCCGGATGTTGTTGTTTATGCTGTTGATCTTTTCCCCAAATTAGCGTCGGAAAAACATCGCGCCAATATGAGGCAATATTATATCTGGGCCAAACTTTCATATGAAAAGCGAAGGGATCAGAGCGTATTTATTTATGGAAGTTACATGACTTGGACTATTATAATATAGATGAAATGATGGCGATAGAATAATATTTGGCGACTTATCACCTGTACCTGGCTAATATTAAAGTACCAAAATGACACCAGGAATATAAAAAGCGCAGTGGTTCGACGGAACTCTTGATGATAGACACATGACTTAGGCTATTGTTATAGAAATTGTTTTAAAATACCGGGAGACAAAGACTCTGTACACTTAATTCCTTTTGTTTTTAGCTTCTTTTCAAACGTTTAACTGATCCTCTTTAATCAAACACGAAAATAACCATTGGATGTCTTAACAGCAACTGATTCGGCCTTAAATTTTTGAAATCAAAGAAAATTGAATGGAAACCTGTTTACATGGAGATTTTTTCAGTATAATTCAATCTTCTATAATATTTTTTAAACCGATCAGATTAGCATGTTTTTAGATTCTGCGGTGTCTGAACGGGGATTGGCAAGCGTAGCTTGCGGGGGGCAGAGTCCTCTAGTATATATATATATATATATATATATAAACGATATTTAATTCTGACAATCAAAGGCAATGAAAGTTAAATAATTTTCAAATGAATAAAAAAAGTTATAATGTTTTTATTAATTAATGTTCAATTCAATATTGCATTTTCTTACCTCAATTAAGTCCTGCTCACAATAATCCCGATAGTTAAATATTTAAAGCTATAATAACTTCTACAATTTATGAGTAATGATTTATTTTTAAAAACCTAGACGTTTATCATTGTAATGAATAATTAACTACAACTGTAATGTATGAAATTTGTACTGAATATGATAGATAATTAAAAGCAAGCAATAAAGAAATACAATATTTTATTTGCAATGTAAACATTTTTAGATTTTAATGTAATAAAATTCTCGAAAGCAGTAATCTTTTTCTGAACAGACTCGCACAATTTCATCTGCTGTAAAACAACGGTAAAATATATTATTCCCGATGGGAATGAAATATGTTATCATATGTCTGTTATAGAATCCTGATTTTCAAAAATTCGAAAGTTTTGAAACTGTGAAAACTATTTTCAGTGATTCGATGCTTTCTTCTGAAGATGAATATACATATATATTTATTTTAAATAATACTTGTTTGTTTAATGAATAGCATGAGCATTATTGAATGTGATTGCATTCATAATATATATATATATATTTATTTATTTATTTATATATGATACGATATCAACAAATATATGATACTGATATAAATTCATATTTCAAGAATTAATATTGTTTTCACTGTATTGTTAGTACGTTCAGATTTTGAAAAATAGTAAACGTACTGAAATCACAAACTTCTATTGAAAAGAGAAACTGAGAGTCAATCTTACTCATTAGCATACATTCATTTTTCGACATAGTTATCTTCTATGACATATTATGACGTGTGCCTCTGCACTATTATTAAGTATATGTGAATAATAACGTATTTAATGAAGATGCATTACTGAAAGCGAAAATAAGAGATTTTCGCCTAAATACTTCTGCATGTATCATTAACATACTTTTTACGTACTTATTTCACCTTATTAAAAAATTGTGTTAAGTTTTTGTTTCAAAATTTTATACGCGTACGTAATATTGCATTTAGCATTCGATGATATCCATCATTACTCTGATCAGAAAACGTACTATCGTACAGGGTGTAATAATTTGTATAACTCTGATTTTGTATAACAATTGTATTGGAAGATATGAAATTCAAGAATTGATTGATAATACAAAAATTTTATCAGTGTTTTATACTATGAATGCATTGTGATTTTTGGGCCTATTTGAGTAGTTCAAATTTTAAAATCTTAAACAAATACTTAAACTTTTTGCTTTTTTCTAGCATATTTTCTCGTTAAAAGTTTTAATCTCGAAAGTATTATTTTAAAAACAGTAACATGTTACTAGGAATGTTTCTTTAAAAGCAATTTTATTGGATTAAATAAAATAAACGATTTTCAGTCAATTGTCGAGGATAAAGATAATTATGATAAAAACAAATTTATAATAATAATCGTTAAATTTATGCGTTTATGTAACACATTATATGGTACTTTTTCTTACTGTTGTTTATTTTTGTACATTTAGGAGTAATTGTATGTGTTTCTACAAAAAATGGATTTTTAAAAACCACTGATAAAGCAATACAGATCGTTTATCTGAAAACAATTTTAGGAATTCTGATACACATTATCCTAACATTCATATTCTGTGTCAATATTTCTAGTAAACATTATCGCTAAAATATTCCCTCTGAGATTGTTTGACTATTTATTTAACGAAGATACATTTGCCTATGATGAAAATATTAGCGTAAGAAAAACAAAACGTCACTTTATAAGTAATGGATTGATTCAATAGAAAGCTTATTTTTTCTTAGGGGAAAAACAACCCCTTTACTACAATTTGTGCCGTGCAAAACAAAAATACAAGATAAAAAGAACGACTAAGCTTTTACCACTTTTATATTTGCTTTTAGCACTTCCGCATATGTGTTATTTTTGTAATTATTTTTTTCTTTTGTTTGCACAATGAACTCAACAAATAAAATGTCAAAGAAATCTATATATATATATATGTGTGTGTGTGTATATTTTTTATCAATCTCTGTAATAATAGCCTATGTCATGTGACTGTCATCAATAGTCCCGGGCTGACAACTTCGCTTTTTATTTGCCAGGTGACCATATTTTACATTTTTTATTTTTCGCGTGGTGAATTAAAACAATGCTTTGATATTGAAATTAAAAGTCATGGTTTTTGGTATTATTTATTATTTTTCTTTTCTTTTTCTTAAAAAAGGGAAAGGAAAGTGAAACTCGCGAATTTCAAATTAAAATTATGTATTTTAAATAAAATGAGTGAAATTATTATATTTTAGATGAATTTAATGACATATGAAAAACTGCGATTGGAAAGACAATGTTTGATGATTTATCACTTGCGTCCGTCTAGCATAAAAAGGCACTACTTAGTTATACCGTCAACCAATTTCGCCAAATTATATAAATCGCCAAACCACTCGCCAAATTATACAAATTGACATAATTTTTATTTTAAATAGCGAAAGAACAAATAAATTAGCATAAGATAAATAAAAATACAAATAAACCGTCGAAATAAAAATAACTTGATGACGTAAACAGGTGTAACTTGCATAAAAACAAGCGAATATGAAATTTACGATCAACCATTATTGATATTTAATCTTATAGTTTGGAGATATATTTTTTGTCGACGGGATAATCAAGCAGTATTCATAAAAATACGGAGTTCTTGATTCCTCTACTAGAAACTTCTGATTTGGCGAAATATTGAGAAAGTAAATGAAATTTTGGATAAAAGTAACATGGTACAATGCTTAGCACACATCTAACGGAGACCAAACTGGTCGCCAAGGGCGGCTAGTGTTTTTAATTAATAAGACGATATTTTTTTATTTGTTATAACTTTTAAATGAAAAAAGATATAAACATTCGCGTTCGTTAATAATGAAGTATCTATTTCAGCTGAAGATTATCTTAAAACGTAAAACAAATATCAGGCATTTAATTTAACGTAATTTCATATGCAAAAGGTGTCGGAAATTATACCAAGCTAAATTTTTAAATGTTAACGCGCTAAGGAAATTTACTTGATACAGAATTATCAACCATTATTGATATTTAATCTTATAGTTTGGAGATATATTTTTTGTCGACGGGATAATCAAGCAGTATTCATAAAAATACGGAGTTCTTGATTCCTCTACTAGAAACTTCTGATTTGGCGAAATATTGAGAAAGTAAATGAAATTTTGGATAAAAGTAACATGGTACAATGCTTAGCACACATCTAACGGAGACCAAACTGGTCGCCAAGGGCGGCTAGTGTTTTTAATTAATAAGACGATATTTTTTTTATTTGTTATAACTTTTAAATGAAAAAAGATATAAACATTCGCGTTCGTTAATAATGAAGTATCTATTTCAGCTGAAGATTATCTTAAAACGTAAAACAAATATCAGGCATTTAATTTAACGTAATTTCATATGCAAAAGGTGTCGGAAATTATACCAAGCTAAATTTTTAAATGTTAACGCGCTAAGGAAATTTACTTGATACAGAATTATCAACCATTATTGATATTTAATCTTATAGTTTGGAGATATATTTTTGGTCGACGGGATAACCAAGTAATATTCATAAAAATACGGAGTTCTTGATTTCTCTACTAGAAACTTCTGATTTGGCGAAGTATTGATAAAGTAAATGAAATTTTGGATAAACGTAACATGGTACAATGCTTAGCACACATCTAACGGAGACCAAACTGGTCGCTAAGGGTCGCTAGTGTTTTTAATTAATAAGACGATAATTTTTTATTTGCTATAACTTTTAAATGAAAAAATATATAAACATTCGCGTTCGTTAATAATGAAGTGTCTATTTCAGCTGAAGATTATCTTAAAACGTAAAACAAATATCAGGCATTTAATTTAACGTAAGTTCATATGCAAAAGGTTTCGGAAATTATACCAAGCTAAATTTTTAAATGTTAACGCGCTAAGGAAATTTACTTGATACAGAATTATAATAGCAAGTATTTGTAAACGCTAGGTTAAATTTAGAAACTGTAAATTGAAAGTAAAACATTTTGAAATCAGTCGTAGAAGTCACAGGGTTATATGTAGGTTCTTTTATCAGATATTAAAATTATTACAATCCTAAAATTTATTTATTTTACATTACTTTTACCGTATAAAGATTTTGCCAACTTGAAATTAATGTAACTTATACTGGCTGTTATGCTAATACGACATAAATCTATAACATCTAACGATAGAATATGCAGCTTAATGATTAGAAGATCTCCTGTTTTCTGCTTCAATTTGCATGCAAATGTAGCAAGAAGATTAATATTACAATGATTGCATCACAGATATGGATTTATTCTTACACTTTGATTTTATTTATTTAAACATCACATTGTAAGTGCAATTTTCATCCCGACCTTCTAAATAAATGTTTTATTGCTCACCACATTGTATACATCTGTAAATAATGCAAACTTTGCACAGAATCCCCGATATGTCTCCTAAAAACAGGTACTTCCTCAGGAACAAGCATATAAAAGCTGCTGTGTTTAAATCCAATTTAAATCTAATTTAACTGTGTCAGATATTAACATAAGAGTAGAAAATGTTCAAAATATTCTTGGAAATTATTTTTCCTAGTCGTTCTATAACATTTTCTTCTTAAAGAAAAACATAATTTAAATAAATCAAGCACAGTGGTTCAGTGCTCAGCAAGTCTGACTGAAGCGCTCCAGGTCAAGATTTCAACTCACGGCTGGGCAAGTTTACACAACATTTCATCCCTTCACTGTCGATAAAATGAGTACCAAGTAGCTTGGTAGATAAACACCAAGGGTTTCGCGATATGATGGACACCTGACCGAAGCATATGCTATATAACACCTCAAGATGCAGGGTCAAGTAACTATTATTGGTCAACAAGGTCATGTAAACAGGATAAAAGTAACCAAAGTATGTATATGTTAATATATAAATAACTTAAGTAAATGTATATAAACATTAGCAAAGTTACAGTAACAAAAGGATTTAAAATGTGTAAGTGGATACGGATAGACATGGACACACCAAAAGAACAATAAACGTTACAACTATCAACAAAATAAATTTCCATGGTATATGTTAGTCACTTTTTTTATCTAAGATAATGAAAATACCTTTTTTCATTTTTCCATTTTTATATAGTATTCTAATTTAATATAAAGATTCTTCATTATTTGTTATTTTTAGAAATCTGGGTTAATATTATTATCATAAATCTGTGTAATTTGTTGTTACTAGAAATCGAAATGACATATCATGAACAATTTGGATATTATATTTAGATTAAAAATGTCAGGTTTGCAAAGTCACATATTTGATTTGCAGGGAGGTAAACGTTTTTACATTTTTGCTGAGCAGTGTCATTACGATAAAAAATACCATTTACGCATTTCCATAAGTGATCAAAGCAATATAGATTTTATTAACATAAATGATACTTTAAATATTTCCTTCTGAAACACTACCCATATTTTATTATTTTAAAATGCACTGTTCCTTGCAATCAATAGCAGAAAAAAATAATTATATATTAACGAAAAGCATTAATTCTAAATTTCCTCTATCCTCTTAGCTGGAAATGAAATAATTCATTTAAACAAATATCCTACGAAAAGAGATAGCGAAAGACAGTAAAAATAAATGATAGCAAATTTCAATTTAATCATTTTCTTATCTTTCTCAAATGCTTGATTAACTGATATTCGTTTTAACATTATACACCTGATTGTTCTAGTTGCGAGAAAAATGCTTAAACGGTTAAAAGAACATGTTCCGCAACCGGAAAATATTAAAAATAATTTTAACAAATAAATGCATTTATTAAAACGATGATAAAATTTTCATTTGCAGGATGTCTTTGCGGTTAATTAAAAAGATTTTATCAGTCTTTATAAGTAAGGCTCGGTAATCTCGCTTTTTATTTACATTGTCTTATATTTGTATTTTTGAATTCAACATTTTAAAAATCTCCATAACATTTTTGTAATCTTTATGAAACACGAATAAATATTTGATTGATAATTAAATTGGAAGATTTTTTTATTTTAGTTGGGGAGCATTTTTATTGATTTGTTTTATTTAAAAATACATTATTCTTTCAAAAAGCTTTTTTTTAAATTTAAATAACATATATTTAAATGAAATATTTCAAAACGACGTATATGATATGTTCATACTCAATGAGGTGTAGAATATTTTTTGTATAAATTTCCATATATTACATTCAAACAGATGTCAAGGTCAGTTTGTGTTTTAAAATAACTTGAATTTAAATGTAGTACAGTGTATTCTATAAACGTAATCGAAATTTGTTTTTATTATTAATTGTTGTAAGAAAGCGAAAACAGACAACTTTTCGTTTAAAATTGTCATGGAGAAAAAAAAATTTAAACCTTACTTTAAATGTAACAAACATTAATATTGAAACAATGAAATAGGTATGATGTATAACTTAAAATCTGTTAGTTGTATTCAACTCCTATATATATATATATATATATATATATATATATTTCACAGTTTTTGTTGGTGGTCGGTAATGTTTATTTAATGGTTATATATATATATATATATACAGGGTGTCTCAAAAATGTAGCGACAAATTGTTAGGGGAGATAGGGTACATTGCTTTTGAGAATTACACAGCAGTCAATAACCGGGAATGTCATTGTACACCGGTAGGTTGTGCTGTTCACCAGTGCACTGGAGTGAAAATATCTGTATTATCACAGTCATTTGAGCAGTACTCGCCTAGAGATGAACATGAAACATTTTAAGAACAGGGAGCTGCAGACATTCGGTTCGTGTATAAATGTTGATGGTTAATGGCAACGTACGAGCAGATCAATGAGAGTGTCCAGTATAGGTGCAGATTCCCAAATTTTTTAAGGAGCCAGTGGATCCTAAACCCCAAAAATCCAGTCGCCACTTTGGCTCCTTTCTAAAGTCTAGTGGCCACATTGTGAAACAAACGCATAAAATACTAGTGTTTATATGGAAAAAAAAAACTTAACAAAAGAAAAAAAAAACTCAGGAATCCAAAATGAAAAAATAAATTAATAAATACAGATGTACAACAAAGCTCAGACTAAATACAACAAATCTGTATATTTTATTTAATCCTAAAATTCTTGAAATTTTGATATTAAAAAAGTATAATTTAAATCTGAAAATATCAGAAGATAAAGTTGGACAGATACAATTGAAAAACAAGACATGTATAAGCTAAGCAGTCCTGATAACGGAAAATATTAGGAAAACTTTATTTCTTATTTTAATTTTGTCATATAAAAGAATACATATAAAACAATTCAGGAATGTGTACGATTATTTTACACTATAAAAATCTTGCACTTGCAGAAAACATTTACAGAGCAAGAATATACCTCGCGTTAAGCATTTTATCGTGCGAGTTTCTTTTTTTTTTTTTTTTTTTTTTTTGTTCGGAATCCTCTATCTCTGCGACTCCATGATCCAAAGACCTTAAATAATCTCCATCTCATCGGAACTTTGGACTGTCTCGTAAGCAGATCTGCAGTGAAGGAATATTTAATTCAACTCTGGATTTCGGACAAAACCTTCGAAGAAATGCTTGCTTTCGCTGGTGTCCAAGGGGGAAGCTTTACCGTTAGCGCGCTCATGTGCCGAGCTGCCCAGCTGCTAAGCTTTATAATGGAGCGGGCATGCACGGAATTATATTCAACCATAATGTTCGGCGAGAAAGCAGTGCATCACAGGAGCAGCGTTCACTAAGGTAACTGAGATCTCAAAAATTCCTTGACTTTTTATCAAGGTCATACTTGATCTCGGCCAGTGAAAAAAATGGGTGCTTGCAAAAGAACTGTGCAAAAGAAGAAAATATATAAAATTCCGCGTCGAGGATTGGGAACACCGGAAAATGATCTCTGGCGACTTAGACACTGAAAGTTTGTCGCCACAGCAAAAAAGTTAGTCGCCCCGTAGCGACTGGCAACAGTAAATCTGCATCTATAGTGCCCAGAATGGTTTCCACAGAAATATGTACCGGAACACAGCATATTTTTAGAAAAAGCATCACAATTTTTATGATTTTGTGTCCTTAAGAGGTAGTAGGCAAAGTGAAGGCAGGCCATGCGTTAATCGTACGCCCTCCAAGGAACAGACTATGTTGGACAGTTCCATTCACGATTTCTGAGTCGGGCCTTGCCTGTTGTCATTACCTCGGACATCTGCAAATTATTTCATATTTCTGGTTTATGTACTACCAGGCTTACTACATCCTGTGCCTCAAAATTTGTGTCGTAAAATGAGGTTTCTACATGATAGGGCACACTCCCATCTTCTGTCCCTTTAATATTTTTACGTCTGCCTTATGTTACTGTGCAATTCTCAATGTTTATGATGTGCCTTACCTCTCCTGAAAGATTGCCGCTATGTGTTTTAGACAACTGTTATATATATATATATATATATATATATATATATATATATATATATATATATATATATATATATATAAAGAGAAAGAGATACATGTATATGTATAGGGGAGAGTTGTACAAAACCGGGTAGGTGGTCAAAACCGGGTAGCGCTTGTTCCTCCTAAATTTGAACTTTTATCTGTCGGTAAACACCAGGAATTGCTTGTCGAATATCATTACGGCATTTGTAGCTGAACGAAGTACTATTGTGTGCTGTTATTTTTGTGTGAAGGAATGCGTTTGAATGTCTCTTAAAAAATTATTTTGTTTGTTTCTAGGTTTTACGCATATATTAACTGTTTTCCAGAATATTATATATTGAGTACTATATTTAATTATTTGCTTTCTTGCAAGTATTTTAACAGTTTTACTGATCCTTTAGTATAGGACTGAGAGTAGTGACGTTATGTTTAAATATTTGTGTCACGTTGGGGTAAAACCGAGTCCGTGAGAATGGATCACAACCGGGTATACCCATTTTGTCCTACACTCATGGAATGGTTCTTTTAGGATAGTTAATACTTTAGCATGGAGTTTTAAATTGCAATTTAATGCTGTTAATTACTGTTAACCATTTGATGCGTTATTCACAGAACTTCTAAACTCATACTACAAACAAGAGGTGAGGAAGTTGTGTTAATTCCAATACTGGGCTATCTGTAACAATTTACTAAGTTAGAAAATCATTCAAAGCTGCATTTTTTTAGAGCAGTAGTTTTAAATACTCCAATCAGACGGTTTGAGAAAACATAGATTCTTCCTTACAACAACGATGTTTTTCCTGGATCTATTTGCTCCTTCGGAAATGACAAAGAAACCCATGAAAGTCAATGATAAAACACCTAAGTCTACGCAGCCATAGGTTGGCATAACTGCAGCAATAAATATTTTTGAAATATCACAGGATAATGAAGCTCATCTTTCCACATTTAAAAGTGTCGACATCACACATCCAGTAGTTGACAACATCCAGCCTCTTCTATCGAGATCTGATATTGTGTAGCCAGCAATCTGAATTTCCAATTTCAATTAGAATGTTATTACCACTCCCCAGGAAGGCTTTAAAATTGATAAGAGCTGGCAAACGAAGTGAAAACTGTTATTTTAACTACTTCAACCTATAAATTAGAGATCGAAACAGATATTAAAGAGAAAGAAGCCAAACAGTCTGCAAAACGAAAAAGGAAGATTCTTCAAAGAAAATAAGAATCAACAGGAAAAGAAACCAAAAAAGGTTGATGAGGCATCCTCCGAAGATGAAAAAGATAGTGAAACCTGAATGTTTTGCAATGAACTTTACTCCAATTCTAAATCCAAAGAAAGTTCCATACGACGTGTGAAATGTCACGCATAATAAATTTGTTTGTGATTTTTTGCAGTTAAAATAACTCTAAGACTTTCAGCGTAAAATAAGTAGGCATATAAAATGTAGTTAATTTGCTATAGATTTATTTTTGACACATGGAAGGAGACATGTGCAATTTCGTTTTGTTAAATGTAACAAAAATGTATTTTTTTACTATATTAAACAAGATTTTTTTAAAGAAAATGAGTTTTCCAAAAGTTCTAAAGGGGTACCCGGTTTTACCCAACCATTTGGGTAAAACCGGATTTTTGCATATGTCTGAAAAAAGATATTTTTTAGATATTTTTTTTCATATAATCAGTTACATTTTTTACTGAAAAGAGTATGTTTAATGTAGCCAATGATTAATTTAAAATGAAAAACAGTGTTCAGAGTTTGTTTTCCCATTTAATTGCGTTTAAGAACAACAAACATTTATGGTACCCGATTTTGCTCCACCTTCACCTATATATATATATATATATATACAAATAGTTGTGTCTGTGCGTGTGTCAAAGAAAAAGTACTTGAACAGAGATAGGGATTTATCTTTTAGTATGAATAGGTATATATTGCATTCTGTCTCAATAAAACTATTCCTAAAAAAAAAAAAAAAAAAAAAAAAAAAAGAACAAATATACTCGTATTAGGAAATACTACCTCTCTCAAATGTAAATTTGATAGAACTAAAACGACATTTAAGTTTTCTTAAATTAATTTTAATAAAATAATTCTATTAAAAAACAACTTTTCAAAAGTAAAAAAAAAAAAAAAAAAAAAAAAAAAAAAAAGAAAAGAAAGAAAGAAAGGTGAAAGTTGTGGCTAAAAAATAGTGTGATATCAAATTTCCAAGCTTATATTATGGTACTTATTTAACATTTTCCATTAAAAATTTACCATATGTAAGTCCAGTACCTAAGTATGCGTTGATAGAAAGCCTTTTCTCCTTTACTAAATACATCATAACGTGTTTATGAAAATTATTTTTTTTTAAATTATGCATGATGGACTTCGCGGCCATCTTCTCATATTTTACACAAATTTCTAAGCACTCAAGCTCGTAACATATTTGCATTATTAAGAATTTTGAACTTCTAATTTTAGCTACAGACAGATAAATTAAGAAAGTTTTTTTATTTATAAGAAATAAATTGGTTTTTACTGCTTTAACTATTTAATTAAGCCCCCTCCAAAAAAAGACAATCATAAGATGAAACCTGAAGTTACTTTAGTAAATAATGTCACGAGACATGATGCATCATGAAATATTGCAAACATAAAATAAATTAAAATTAAATTAGTTATTTGTGAGCGTGGATTAGTTTCATATAATTTTTAACAAAACAATAACTTGGTAAATAATGTCACGGGACAACATGCATAATGAAAAATATTGTAAAACATAAAACCAAAATATAAAATTATCTAGGCTATTTGCGAGCGTGGATTAATTTTTACTATTGATACTAAAATTATATAGCATCTCTTTCCAAATTTTAGGTGAATCTAGGGCCACTGAATCATTGCAAATATTCTTGTTGCGTAAAAAATATCTCTATTGATTCTCGGATTATGGATGGTAAATAAAATCCTGATGAGTAAATTAACTTTCTATTTTTAAAATCGATCCGTAACGGTTCTTCGTTGCATAATCTGGCCAAAGCTGTGGTTCTTCTGTTGTATTTGATGTCTGCTATATGTTCTTTGATTCTGGTTTTAAGTTTTCTACTTGTCATACCTATATAAAACTGCTTTCTTCCATCTTCTTTGGTGAAAGGTATTTCGTATACTCCTGATAATCCATATCAGGAGTACATGTTTTATGTACAGGAGTACTTGAGTTTTATGTTTTGCCATATTTTTCATTATGCATGTTGTCCCGTGACATTATTTACCATGTTATTGTTTTGTTAAATTATATGAAAACTAATCCACGTTCACAAATAACTAATTTAATTTTAATTTATTTTATGTTTGCAATATTTCATTATGCATCATGTCTCGTGACATTATTTACTATGTTTATTATTTTTAAATTTTGTGAAAAAAATTTCTATCGTATATGATTCTGAAAATGTCGCCGTTGTTGCGACGAAGCGATCGTCATCTTAATAAATTATATTTTATCACTTTATAGCATTATTTTACTTAATCTGTTGTTTAATGATCCAATTATGATCAGGGCCTACAGTTCCCAATCCTTTATTCCTGACCCTTCGGTGCTTGACACTAAACATCCCCGCCAGGTGGTCAGCCTGAAGCAGGACACACAGTGTTGACTTCAAAAGCAAACTTGGTACTCATTTTATTGACCCTGAAGGGATGAAAGTTTGAATGAATCTTGTCCAGACCGGAAATTAATTTTGGATCTTTTGCTTTGTAGCCATATCTGTGTTGGTAGCCTCTGTGTCACCGGGCTTCCATCTCAATTTAGATTACCTAGATTTCGTAGGGCGTATCTTCTCGGTTTTCTTCTACCCCTCCCTTTTCCTAGAGGATATTCAGAAAAAAATAAGACAACAATGAAAAACAAAAGACTTTATTAATGGACTGAAAGATGATATAAATTGTTATCGATGTGCAATGTGATCTATTTACGCTGTACAAAGAAATCTGTAATTCTGCGGATGTAAGGTTAGAGAAAACTTTATGCTTACTAAAATATAGTTAAAATAAGATGATGTAAAGCTACATAAATCTGTAGCTTTACCAAAGAATCTTCTAAAATTACAGCAATTTTACTAAAATTGCATCTGTAACCAGGGTTGCTGTTATATAACATAGTTCTAGGAATCACTGTCTTCTAAAAAATTCTTAGTAACCCTACAGATTTTTTTTGATTTACGGTGCAAAAGCCTATTTGTTCCATGAATGTTTGTTGTTGCCGTTACATAAAAAAATCTAGGAATTCCAGTTTCCTAGAAAAATTGCAGAAAATTTACATTTTTTTTTTTTTTTTTTTTTTTTTTTTTTTTTTTTTTTTACAGTGTGGTCGTTGGAGACGATGTTATGCAGTTTCCTTGCGATATAGAAAGCATTTAGTCCATAAGACAGCACTACAATTTGTTTTCGTCCCATTCATTATATTCGATGTAATTTGTGCGCACTAAAATGTCCATACGCGGACTAATCCATAATTTTGTTTGAGAAATGAAATGAAAGGATGATTTTTTCTACAAATTATGGGTAAAAAGCAAGAACCCTCGAATACAAATAAAAATGAAACGAATTCTTTCACAAAACGAAAAAAAATTATCTATGTAGGTTAATTACATTTTGTTATTATTTAACTTTTTTTTTAAATAATCTTTTGATCATTTCTCGTATATACTTGAACATGGTTTTACTTTTGTGATGATTAAATTTGGCATATAAATTAAAAAGATAACAGATATATAAAGAACAAAATGTACTCCGTTTCTTACAGTTTGTCCTTGTTTATTGTAGAATTTTATAATAGGCATTAATTATATTTTTAAATACTTATAAAAGAGGAAAAAAACTGAACATCTCATCAATAATTTGCGTTTTAATTTGTCTGAGTAATTAATTTTCCTGATAGATATTAATTTTTTCAAAGTATTTTTCAGAGTTTAATGTTTTTTTTCTTTAAAATATCATAACAAACATATATTATTTAAAATGGTACCGCGAAAATATATTAAATAATTGGTATAAAATTTTTATTGCGTAAAAAATAGAAAAAATGTTATTTTTATA
This sequence comes from Maratus speciosus, assembly GCA_963932465.1. Lineage (NCBI taxonomy): Eukaryota > Metazoa > Arthropoda > Arachnida > Araneae > Salticidae > Maratus > Maratus speciosus. The sequence continues at coordinate 533,440,411 of OZ010786.1, read as the reverse complement.
AATTTTAAATAAACTGCTTTGGAAAGAAAAAATCATTTTAAAGAATTATTTTCTTGAAATATAAGATTAATGTTACAATGTGTTATAAGTTTGTTTTTACAATTTAAGAAAATAGCAATAAGTTTCAAATTAAACGTAAAGATGAATATCATGTTCATAGTAAACGTTCTTTGTTTCGAATATTCTTGCATTCTTGAAGATTTGAAATACAACAAAGAACAGAATGTTTTATCTAAGGAAGGTTAATTACACTCCTTGTTTCTTATTATTCATGAAAATGGTCCCTTGCGGGAGGGAGCACGATGATAAAATTCTCAGTTATCATTTTATTGCACAGAATGCTTTATCTAAGAAAGGTTAATTACACTCCTTGTTCCTTATTTTTCACGAAAACGTTGTCTTACGGGAGGGAGCACGGTTATAAAATTCTCAGATATCATTTAATTGCAAGCATCTTATTATGCTTTCCTCGAAACACAAGATGAGCTAACCTTTAATCAAGCAACAACATGTTGCTGCTTCTTATTCTTGCTATTCTTTACTATCACATATAATGAGGCAATCATACTGGATTATTGGTTCTAAAAAGATGTTTTATCTGATTGAAAGGGAATTAATTGATTAAGTATTACGTTTAACTTCATAGGTTCTTTTTAATAAATGAGCGAATCGTCACGGCTCTAGAAAGCCTTTATGTTAACATCCTAAAGAAGAAAGTTATAATGATGATCTCCTTTTTAATGTGTTGTAGACTCTATAGAATCGAAAACGATAGAAAGGGTTAAAAAGAAAAACTAAACATATTTTAATCAATGTGTAAGTATATTTTAGTAGTTTTGTCTTATAAAGCATTATTTTAAATATAATACATAAAAAATCAAAATGATACATTCAAATAACATATCTTTAAAATACGAAAATTGCGACGCTAGTACTATTTCCGGAAATTTTTTTAACCGATTTTAGTCATAAATTTTGAAAAAAAAAAAAAAAAAGATTGGATTTCTACAACAGGGGAAAAATTGTCTATTTAATTCATCCTAAAGTAAACAGGTAATACTTACCGGAACAGGATACGAACTAAGGAAGTGCCATTTTCCAAATCACCAACTTGACCATCTAGCCACTATTACATAAGCCAAGTTTTCAAGTACCGATATTTATTGATTGTACGTAAGTACACACATTTTTGTGTAATATTCTCTTCTTACAATATTGCTGTGTAAAATTCGTACGCATAATTACACGTAATATTCTGTTCTTAAACATTTATCTGTATAATATTATTACACATATTTTGGTCTAATATGCAAAATATGTAAATATACATTAACACACCAATTCGGATAAATCCGTACATTTACACATTTGTTTGAGTCTAGGCATAAGAAATTTCATTAATCCATTAAGCCATAAACTCACATAAACATAAGTACATTTTTATGACAAGAGTGTAAATTGTACGAAAAACGTCTAATTTTACAAATTTACGCACGTAAATATAAAATATAAAAACAACTATTTTACACATTTAAATTTTCAAGCGTAGTGAGCTATAGTTAATCATTAAAAAAACATGTCATTTCTGAAGATGTGCTTATCAAGGAATATCCTATTTCTCAAATGAAATTACACTTTTATTAATTAAGAAAAAATTATTGTCCTCAATTCATGATTTTTATCATTTAGTACGATTTTACTCTCATATTAAATAATAATGTAGTTGCTAGCAATACTGAAATAGAATATTATCTTATATGCATGTTAAGTTAAAAAAGTTATTTGCACGTTCACAGAAAATTAAATTCGTAAGATAAGGCTCATTTTGTAAAGTATATATTTTTAAGTTGCGTAAATAGGCAAAATGTGTTACAAAGAAGGGTACGTTTCCTGAGATAAGATTTCGAATACGTAAAATGAATAAATGGAACATGCACTTTTGAAACTAGATAAGACTATTTTCTGAATAAGAAGCCTCGTACTTGGAGAGCTCGAAAATATTTTCTTTCTATCTGCCTTTGAAGCTATGAATTTAAAAGTTGGGATTTTATGTCTTAAAATGTGAGATTTAGAAATAAAAGTATAGGTTTAACGATTTCAATATTATTTCATTATAAAATATGAGGGGCTCACTACCATAGTAGACGAAGTTCATTTATCTCTATTGTGAATAATAACGTTTTAAAGGACTTTATAAATAATTAATTCAGGTCAATTTAATTAGGTTTATCTATGTCAATATTCTATTTAAAGTATCATTTTTACAGTACCCCACTTTTAAAAATGACAAATTAACATTTAAATTGTAAATTTATGCGTTTTTTAAAAATATGAGGACTTGGTCCAGTATGGTTGTGAAAATTCCATGCGTAAATAAAGGCTTGTTTCTTATGATTACAAAAACTCTTGATTTTGGTTTGTATTTACCTATTCTAGTTTTTACTCTAAATTAAATACAAAGAGTGAAAGATATTACCAGTTATCGTAAATCATTCACTGTACAGAATGCTATCATCATCATCATCATCATCATCATGATTATTCTTCAGGAAGTAGCGTGGAGCCTGGTATTAACCTCTGCTGGAAGATTCTTGAAGTATACATGATGAATTGATGGAATGTACGGCAGAAGATTCATCATATCTTTCTTTTTGACTAAAGTGATTTTTATACTAACCGCGTACAATGCACCTTGACTAACTTTAATAAAGAAAATATCTTGCGCCCACAAGCCCGTTTTTCCAAATTTATTTTGCGAAAAGGTTGATCCTCATTGAGGGTTACTTTGTTCCAAAGGAAAGTGTTGCCGGATGCAATGAATTTGTGGTCAATTGACTCTGCTGTTATGTTTGTACTATTAACTATTTTCAACAGCGTAAGAATCATTTTGATGCTCCAATTTTGGCCACAACAGCCATCAGATTATAGAATAATTTTCTTATGTTTAGACCCTTTCTCTCTTAGGTGTCTTGCAACAATGCTCGAAAGGTCTTGAGAACATCTTCTCCCCTCCTTTTCTTTACCAGACGTACATGAATCCCACATTATTATTAAAGGAATGCACCTCAAGTTATAAAGATATAGATTGCGTTTATAATAAGCTGTGGATGTTGAAAGCTAAGGCAAGAGAAATCCATTTTGCAAGTAGAATGTACAGCAGTAAGTTTCATCTGAGGCTTTCATTTTATCAGTTTTTATTTACTCTCTAGACTGTATAGCTTTCCGCAAGTGGAGCTCCGGTTCGGTTTCAAGACTTTTCCTAGTATTTTCATCATTTTCTGTCGAAAGCTTGATGGATATGCCATCACATAATTTACATGTATCTATACTTGGCGGCTTGAAATTAAACTTTGAGCAGAAGCCTTTGTAATAGAATTTCTCTTTCACGGGGTCTTATCCTTTGTCGTTCATTCCAATCTAGGCCGAAGATCGAACTATGTATGTTTATCGAGAGGAGGGGCGTAGTCATTAAAAACAATGTTACTTTCTATTCATAGTTTATCCATCTGATGATTCAAGAACGTATATTTTTCATCAGAAGTTTTGAAGTATCTACTTAATTAAACTGCAACTTTTTTGATAGCAATGAGGCAAGATTTAGAAAAGAATAGGCCACAGATGCAGGAGTAGTTAGTACACTGATGAATGGACTTGGTTAAGTATGTTTGTGAAGGTTTTTTGTATTACTTCACCAACTCTGGACACAGATGCAATCTATGAGAATATATGTGAACTACAGACTTAGTGCACTATGGGAGTAGATAAAATACAGTTTACTGGACTTTATACTTGAACTATCTCATTTAAAAAAAAGTGGAATTGATCTACTAGGTTGTGAGCCCCTCATATATGATATGTTATGTGATATAGTATTTCACTAGAAAAGAGTTAAATACATCGCAATGATATGTAATTGTTATTTTAATATTCTGTGCGAAACAAGTCGGAAATTGTACGTGAAACGTGGCAAATTAGGTGCATTCGTAATATAACTAGTTTTACAACTATTCAGATCTTAGGGCAGTAATCCAGAAATAATATGGCAACCTCTTAAATAGGATGTAATCACCGTGGAAACTTAGAATCAATAAATATCTTGAGATGTTATTGAATTTATTACGTAAGATAAGGTTTAATAAAAAAAAAAAATATTGCTTAATGTCTTTTAAGTTTTAATTCGATTTTTACAAAAGTTTAAATGACTCGACAACAGTCTGCCCAGACTATATATATTAAACTTCACACTATTCGGTTGGGTAGTTTTTAGGTTGTTATATGAGGACAGATCAGGCAACGACTATAGATGGTTTATAGATTTATTTAATTACGAACGCCCATGTATTTACAAATTTATTTTTCAAACTGCAGTGATATAGAGTAAATCATTAATAAACGACGTAATTCTGAGGATATTTATACTTCTAATAATTTATACTTCTAATACTTATACTTCTAATTTCTACCTCTAATTTCTACTTCTATTTATTCGTATAATGAGGAATAACTACTTTTTCAAAGGAAATTAAACTTTTATTAAATTTTCATAAGGTTAGAAAAATATAGCGTATTGTCCTCATGCATGATTCTTTATTATTTAGTCTTATTTCACTCAAATTTTAAATAAGAACGTAGTTGTTGGGAATACTGAAATAAAAAATTATACTTTATATGCATATTAACTTTAAAAAAAAGTAGCTTGCACATACACAAAAAATTAAATTCGTAAGATAAGGTTCTTTTTCTAACATATATATTTGGAAGTTGTGTAAATAGGCGAAACGAGTTACAAAGAAGGTTACGCTTCCTGAGATAAGAATTTCAAGGAGTAAAATTGAATAAAGGGAATATTCACTTTTGAAACTAGATAAGCCTATTTTCTGAATAGTTACAAGAAGTCTCGTAATTAGAAAACTCGAATATATTTTCTTTCTAGCTGACTTTATTGCTATGAATTTAAAAGTCGGGGTTTTTAGGTTAAAATTAGAGATTTAAAAATAAAAGTATGTTTTTATCAATTGTAACCGGTGATATATTATTTCACTGCAGAGTTTTGTTTTTGTTGTATATGAAAAATCATTTAAGGAATATTTACACAAAATTAGAGACACAAGCAGCAAATTTTGTTAAAGATAGACATAATGCATGTGATGACTGTATAGTAAACAGCATACAAAAAATATAAGATTGTAAAGAAATTATTATTATTTTGTTTATTTACTTTCCGTTTTTGAAGGAATAATAAATTATACACTTCAATTAACGCGATAAGCACACATAAATACATGTATATTTTTACAAAATGAGTGTAAGTTTTTTGAAAAAGTATAATTTTACAAATTTACTCATATACTTTTATAAAAGTGACCAATTTACACAATTATTTTTGAGAATGCTGCGACCTGTAGAGAATCATTAATTAATTTGCACAATTCTGAGGATAGTTATGTGATTAAGGAGGTATACCTTCTTTTTCCAATGAAATTACACTTTTATTAATTAAGAAAAAATATTTTGCATCGTCCCCATGTATGAATCTTTATCATTTAGTTCTATTTTACTCTCATGCTAGATAAGAACGTAGTTACTAGGAGTTTTAAAATAACAAAATATCCTTTATATGCAAATTAGCATAAGAAACGTAGTTTACACATACACAGAAAATTCAATTCGTAAGATAAGTTTCATCTTCTAACCTGTATTTTTGGAAGATTATGGACCTGTATTTTTGTGTTAATAGGCAAAGCGAATTACAAAGAAAGATACGCTTCCTGCGATAAGAATTCCAAAGCATAAATTCAATAAATGGAATATGCACGATTGAAAATAGATAAGACAATTTTCTTAATATTTAAAATGCCTCTTACTTGAGGAAGACGAAAATATTTTCTTTCTGGCTGTCTTTGTAGCAATGAATTTAAATGACGGAATTTTTTATCTTAAAATTTGAGATTTAGAAATATTTAATTTTAACGATTTTAACTGGTTATATATTATTTCACTAGAGAAGGTTATTTTTCATGCAAAAATATTTTAGGACTATTTATAAATATTAGAGACAGAAGTAGTAAATTTTGTAATAGATAGAAATAATACATGTGATTGATGCTTGTACACAACAGCATATAGAAATATATATGATTGCAAATAAATTAAGTTTAAGTTGTTTCTTTATTATTTCTCTTTTCTTACGAGATCTTTCTTAAGGGGGCATAGGATCTTTAAACTTTCAAAATATCAGTTTTTGGTTTTTGCTTTATTCTGAATGCTTTAAAAATGCTGAACAATATGCAGAAAGCCGCATTAAAAAATCTGCATTATTTCTTGCGTTATAATCATTTACAGACGGTGAGTATAATGGAAGGTCCGTAGATATTGACACTTTAAAAAGCGTTTACTCAGATTAGTAAATTTGGAGTTTGCGCGCAGTGTTACCTTTAAACTATGTAAGATACGGCTTTACAAAATAACCAAAAATGCTTTTCTTTATAGTCTACAGGCTAAAACCAAAACATTTTCACATATTTTGATTATTTATTTTATTGCATTGGTAAACTTGAAATTTTTTTGGAGATTTTTGAACTTTTTTTTTTATTTTGTGCTAAAGTTTAATTTTACACAAAACTTTTTCCTATATTTTGGTTTTAAGTTAGAAGTAGATGTGTTATGATTCATTTTGTACAAAAATTATTTTCTATATGCATAATTTAAAGTTTTATCATGGGCACAGTACTTAATCATAGCATTAATGTGATGAATTATAAAATTTAAAATTTAAATATTAATTTTCTACATATAACATTTATTTTTCTGGATAATGTAGTTAAGGACATATACTTTAGGCAGGAAGGGAAAAAATATATCTTTATTGCATATTGTTTGTGTTTTGGTACTTTGAAGAAGGCGATATTTTTTATTGTTTCGACAAGCTCAAAGGTCCTGTGACCCCTTAAATACCATCATGTATATATATGTATATATATGTATGTATGGAAAGGGGGGCAATTGCCTCTCACATTAATTTAGATAAATGCGTTTTCCATGTAGAATTATTCGATTAGCTGAAATTTGGTATACTGGTTTATTATGTTAAGCAGATGGCTTGATTAGATTTGGAGGTTCATTAGTTAAATATAAAGGGAGGAAAGGGGGGCTACCCCCCCTTAATTTAGGTAAATGGGTTTTTAATGCAAAATTATTCGATTTGCTCCATATTTGGTATACCGGTTTATTATGTTAAGGTGATTCCCTGATTAGATTTGGAAGTTCATTAGTTAAGTATAAAGGGAGGAAAGGGGGCTCCATCCCCCCCTTTATTTAGATAAATGAGTTTTTCATGCAGAGTTATTCGATTTGCTCCAAATTTGGTATACAGGTTTATTATGTTAAAGAGATGCCCTGATTAGATTTGGAGGTTCATTAGTTAAGTATAAAGGGAGGAAAGGGGGGCTAGACCCACCACCCCTTAATTTAGATAAATGGGTTTTTCATGCAGAGTTATTCGATTTGCTCAAATTTCGTATATCGGTTTATTATGTTAAGGAGCTGCCTTTATTAGATTTAGAGATTTGTTGGTTAACTATAAAGGGGCTAGTGTCCCCTTAATTTAGATAAATGGGTTCTTTATACAGAATTATTAGATTTCCTTCAAATTTGATATACCAGTTTATTACGATATGGCTTCCTTCATTTGATTTGGAGGTTCATTGGTTAATTATAAAAGGGGGGAAAGGGGGCAGTTGCCCCTCCCCTTAATTTAGATAAATAGGTTTTCACCAAGAAATATCTGATTTAGTTTAATTTTTTTCAACCGGATCCGAACTTGAAGGTTCCATTTGAAGTCAACCCGAAAACCGACCACAACAAGGTTTCGGATTGAGTTCAATTAGAATTTTCAGGTTCGGATCGGGTTGACGGTGGACGGAGATTATTTTGTCTGTTTTGCATCGGGTTATAGTTCTGTGGAATAGTTTTGTCGGTTAAGAATAGGTTCGGGACGGGTTTCAGGTTGACTTCGAATGGAATTTTTAGGTTCTGGTAGCGTTGCGTGTCAACGGAAAATAATTTGTCACGTTCGGATCCTGTTATGGATTTTTGGAATATTTTTGTCGGTTATCAGATTTGGTTCGGGATTTCGGGTTTTTTCAAATGGAACTGTCATGTTCGGGTCGGGTTGCATGTAGACTGAAATTATTTTGTCTTCCTCGGATCGGGGTACGGTCTGTTGTAATTTTTCTTTCGGATTTGGGTAGGGTTATGCGTTAATAAACCTAATACAAAGAAAATTGCCCAGTTAAAGTGATGGCATTGAGCTCACAGGCTATTCACACTAATTGTATATTATACACTTATTTCAAAGAATAATGCCCCTCGAAAAATAAATGAAGGTATTCTACTTAACCAAAGAACCCAAATCTAATCAGGGAAGCTACTTAACATAATAAACAGGTATACCAAATTTAAAGCAAATCAGATAATTCAGCATGAAAAAACCATTTCACTAAATTAAGGGGGGGGGAGGGTATTAGCTCCCCCTTTTCTCCCTTTATGCTGAACCAATGAACTTTCAAATCTAATCAGAAAAGCCCCTTATTAGAATGAAACTAGAAAAAAATTAAACTAAATTAGATAATTCTGCATGAAAACCAATGTATCTAAATTAAGGGGAGGGGCAATTGCCCCCTTTCCCCCCTTTTATACCTAACCAATGAATTTCCAAATCAAATGAAGGAAGCCATATCGTAATAAACTGGTTTATCAAATTTGAAGCAAATCGAAAAATTCTGTATGAAAAACCCATTTATCTAATATAAGAGGACACTAGCCCCTGTACCTCCGTTATACTTAACCAATAAATCTCCAAATCTAATCAAAGCAGCTCCTTAACATATTAAACCGGTATACGAAATTTGGAGCAAATCGAATAACTCTACATGAAAAACCCATTTATCTAAATTAAGGTGGGAGGGGGGGTATCTAGCCAACCTTTCCTCCCTTTATACTTAACTAATAAACCTATAAATCTAATCAGGGAAGCTCCTTAACATAATAAACCGGTATACGAAATTTGAGCAAATCGGATAACTCTGCATGAAAAACCCATTTATCTAAATTAAGGGGAGGTCTAGCCCCCTTTCCTCCCTTTATACTTGACTAATGAACCTCAAATCTAATCAGGGAAGCTCCTTAACATAATAAACCGGTATACCAAATTTGGAACAAATCGAATAATTTTGCATTTAAAACCCATTTACCTAAATTAAGGGGGGTAGCCCCCCCCCTTTCCTTCCTTTATACTTAACTAATGAACCTCCAAATCTAATCAAGTCATCTCCTTAACATAATAAACCAGTATACCAAATTTGAGCTAATCGAATAATTCTACATGAAAAACTCATTTATCTAAATTAAGGGGAAAGGCAATTGCCCCCTTTCCCCCCTTTATACTTAATAATGATCTTCCAAATGTAATCAGGGAAGCTGCTTAACATAATTAACCGGTATACCAAATTTATAGCAAATCGCATATTTCTGCATGAAAAAGCCATTTTTCTAAATTACGGGGGGGAGCCTGTAGTAGAGATCCGCACTTTAAAATATTTGGAGATCGTAAATTATTACCAGGTTCAGTTTCTTTGCATTCGCTGGAGTCTATAAATAGCTGTAGGCTGTGATCAGTGTAGAAATAATGCTTTTAAATTGTTTTTTTACGAAATCTGTTTATTTGGAGTAACTATATAAAATTAAAGCATTTTCATACAGAAATGGATAGGGATGGTGCCTGATAGAATTTTTAAAGACGAATTTTTCACATGACTGAGTTCATGAAGTGCAAGCGAGCAAAAAATCCCAATTATTCTGTAATATACACATTGGCATCAAACAATTGGCGAAAAGAGCACATGAAAAAAATGAATGATGTCATATGAGAAAAATTATCTGTTACCTTTGGACAATGAGGAGAATTTTGAATTGTGTGGCAGGGCCACCAGCATAGCAGTCCTAAAAAATAAGCCAAAAAGAATTCGAACGCCAATTTGTACGTTAAGAGGAAAGTTTTGAGAACATAGCGTTAAAGACAATACAGACCGCATTTACTGGAAATGTTTATGATTTAACAAGGAAGTCATACTCAAAAATTAAGCAGAGATCAAAGAGTTATTTCTACTGGCCGAAAGCAAAGTCGATCTTTATTCTTTTTTTTTATCTAGTCAGCGTGAATAATCATCTAAATGAATTTTATGAATGCGAGAGACGATTTAGTGGTAAAGGCATCTGTTAAATTTCTTTTCTTTCTTTTCTTTTGGAGGAAAGTTACAATGGGAACTGAAATAAAGGTTAGGATAAAATGAATAAGTAATTAAAGATTAGTTTTAACTGAAATTTAGAGAAAGAAATAATTTAAGAAAAATATATGTGATTCCACATCACATATATCTCCCCTTCAATCAACGAAAAGAATGTACATAAAGGGCGTGAAATCAATTTTCATATGCTCTTAGGAGTACATTATGTATAGGGCAGTCATGCAAACGAAATCAGATATGTTCAAATTAAAGCAACAGCAATTGAACTTCTCTCTAAGTAGGCAACCATCCTAAAATAAAAGTATATCATGATATAAATATATTGGTACCATAAATTTTGTCAAATACAGATGACATTATATATTGTTTCTATTTAGAAACAGCTGCAGCAACATCAATAAAATTTGTGATCACTTTTCAATTCGCCATATACAGACGATGACCTGTATCAAAAATGTGCACATACAAATAAAACAAACATTAGGCCTAAGTCCACAGGTCAGTTGCCAACTGGCAATAAATTCAAAAATGTTTCTCATAATAAACATTAAATATGTGTATTGACCAATACTATAATTATAATAAAATACTCGAGTAATATAATGCAACTAAACACATAATATTAAACACAGATAAACAAAAACATAATACAAATAACGAAGGATTCTGAAATAATGTCCATAATAATGAGTAAAAGCATATATATTTTTTAATTTATATCTTCCTGGTTTTTTTTTTTTTGTCTCACAACATTGATTTTAAACAAACGTGTACATAAGGTGACAGTCCAAGAAATGCTATATAATCAGGATATGAAAAAAAATAGCTGAAACACTGCCATAAGCCATTTAATTCACGTGACAACTGTGTTGTTAGGTGTATATTTATTAAAATGTATTTTTCTTTAAGACCTGAAACATTAAAATTTTGAAAATTAAATTTACAATTTAAAAAAGACATTGAATTATATTGACTATCAAAACAGTATTGTTATGTAAACTAAGAAAAAAAAATCCACATAAAATATTATTCGGTATCACCCACAAAATACCTTTACTGAAAACAGTTACTGATAAATGGAAGACACTGAACATTTACGTAGAAAGTGTAAAAGATGCTAGACATGTGTGAAAAAAGAAAAAGTAATATGTAAACCGATAAATAATCTCAATAGAATGCACGGTTGGTATAAACACCAATAAAAGACTTGCAATGACCTTTAAGCAGGAGTATAACAGTGTCATTGTTTATAAAAATTGACAATATACCTTCACTGAAAAGTAGTGTGAAAACATTGATAGGTATGCAATTTTTTCTTTATCGTCTTGACTGGCGTGTACCGTTTACCGATGTGTATAAAATTGACTGGAGTGTAAGCTTTTTTGAAAGTGCCATGAGCAAACGTGTAAATACCTTGTACAAATTATAAGAGAACGAATATTGCGTTAAAGGTGAAAAAAAAAAAATGTGTGAATTTTGGCAGATGTAGTAAAAAAATTACACTTTGATAGAATTTTAAATAAAGACGCAGTAATAATGACAACATAGGTATAATGACAATACAGATAGTATGTGTATAAGTATACATTGACTGAAAAACAAACTATTAATGGTCGGGTATGCGGCGTGAAGTACTACTGTATATCATGCGTACCCAATTGAAAGTAAAGAAATTTGAAGAAGCAAATGTAAATCATACATAAACATCAACATATGTTATGCAGAAAAGTGTATATATCTATCTGAATTATGCCAAAATGTAATGAAATTTGCATGTGTAAACATGAAAACATGGAATAATTGGTAACACTAGTGCAAGTGGGAAGGAAGCAACTTGAGCTGTATTGAATCATTCATAACTAATGAAAATTTAAAAGAAACGACCAATGTATTTTAAACAAATGACATAAAATATTCCAAAAACTGCACTGAGGACCACTAACCAAACAACTGCACATGTAATCTTCATCTGAATAGCATGCTGCAAAAATATACTTTTGTAAGAAAAACCGCTGTAAAACGATGTAGAGACCATTGTAGAAACCTTTTGTAAAAAAAAAAAAAAAAAAATGTACTTGCTGCATGCCAAGCGAAGTTTTTGTGAGTGAGGGTCATTTGCGAAAATCCAGAAGTACACCAAAAGAGAAAAACCTTTGTAAGAAAACTCAACGTTGTAATATTGGCAAACCAATGAACATTCGCATAAACACTGCGTGTAAAAAAGAAAGTGCAATTGATGATTAGAAAGACCTACAAAGAAACAGAATATCTACACCAAGTTATGACCAAAAAGACGTAATATTTTTTGAAATCATGATGACCGCAATGCAAAATATGTATGAAAATGTAATCTAAAATAATAAAAAAGTAACTAAGTATACCTATATGTGATTTTTTTAAAAAAATTATGTACATCAGAAAGCAAACCAAGAAAAGTAGACAGAAAATAAAGGAAAAACATTTGAGATCCACCGCTGAAGTCTTACTGGCAATTAGGGCTTAACCACCAGAAGAAAACTAACAGTAAATCAAAAATGTGAAATTTGGAATCATTCATCTATTCCTGTCGACCTGAAACAGTCGAATGAAAGAAAATGCGAGACAAGTGTATTGCACGAAGAACACAGACCATGAAATAATTGACATTAATCAATCTTTAAATAGCAATGTTTCAAAATTTGTATATCCTAAGAAAACAAATATATTTGTGTAAGAAAAATGTATGAGAAAAAAAAACCCCTATTAATCGTTTACGTTTCTTTTATGAATAAACGCATGCGAACAATGTAAACATTCACGGTCGAAGGGAGCGAAGAAAGCCATGTATCGCATAAAGTTAAGTAACAAAATGTGTAAATGAATGAATAAGAATTAACCTTGCACTAGCATGCCTGAAAGGAGGATGTATGTATAAGTTATGTTGTACGTTGAAAAAAAAAACTGTTTTTGCTTAAAATAAAATCTAAATGTATCACAAAAAGGAGAAAAAGCAGGGTGATTTATGTCTAAAGACTTCTTGTAAGTACGGTTATGTGCGATGCAGTTAATACATCTTGGAATATTTTTACAATTAACTGAAGTGTGAGATTCACCGCAATTAGCACATGCCAAATCATATACACAAACTTTTGCCAGATGGCCTAGCCGTTGGCAATGGAAGCAACGTTTTATATTAATAAATGGTCTGACAGTGTAATCAATAGAATTAATATTTAATTTACCATGTTGAATTAAGGAATTAGCAATCCATGATGTAACACTAATAGTCCAATTGTATTTTAAACCTTGTCTTAATTTATGTTTTCTTCCAAAGTGAATGGAAGGAATGGTGTTGCCAATCATGTCATTTATAGACATCATAATATCTGGCACACCTATATTATCATCCACAACCAATAAAATTATTTTTGTGCAGTCAGAAAAATCCCTATCTGGAGTTTTGTTCTCAGAAAACTTTAAAATGTAATCAGGTACTGCAATAAAATTAACATTTTTATTTTTTGAGAAGTCAGAAATAGTTGTACCAGAATCTGTGTCTGTTTGAGTTTTAGCATTATCTAAAATTTTGCATGAGGAGTCTTTAACATTAGAATTAAACTTCGTATCTTTAACTTTAATTATATTAAGTGGTTCATCCAAGTTAGGTCCATCAATGTCGCATTGAACAGCTATGTCATTATGCGTAGACTGTTTGGACGAGGTAAGTGTCCTTACCTTTTCAAATAACAGCTTATTTACTCTTTGTAAGTCGTACTGGCACTTCATACAGCAGTCAGGTAAATGGGAAGTTACTTAACAGACCACGATCCCCATAAATAATAGGTAGTCATCTATCGAGGCAATAGACATTCCAAAAATACCGGTAGAAAAGACGTCTAGAAATTCACATCCGTAATAGGCAAACTAATAAACATCAGGCAGGCTAATAAAAACAGACAGGCAGGCTAATAAACAGGCAGGCAGTCTAATAAACAGGCAGGCAGTCTAATAAACAGGCAGGCAGTCTAATAAACAGGCAGGCATTCTAATAAACAGGCAGGCAGTCTAATAAACTGGCGGGCAGTCTAATAAACAGGCAGGCACCATCCCATAAAGTTCCAGAAAAATTTTGCGAATGCCCTGTAACGGCACCAATATTTTATAGTAGAGATCCGCACTTTAAAATATTTGGAGATCGTAAATTATTACCAGGTTCAGTTTCTTTGCATTCGCTGGAGTCTATAAATAGCTGTAGGCTGTGATCAGTGTAGAAATAATGCTTTTAAATTGTTTTTTACGAAATCTGTTTATTTGGAGTAACTATATAAAATTAAAGCATTTTCATACAGAAATGGATAGGGATGGTGCCTGATAGAATTTCTAAAGACGATTTTTTCACATGACTGAGTTCATGAAGTGCAAGCGAGCAAAAAATCCCAATTATTCTGTAATATACACATTGGCATCAAACAATTGGCGAAAAGAGCACATGAAAAAATTGAATGATGTCATATGAGAAAAATTATCTGTTACCTTTGGACAATGAGGAGAATTTTGATTTGTGTGGCAGGGCCACCAGCATAGCAGTCCTAAAAAATAAGCCAAAAAGAATTCGAACGCCAATTTGTACGTTAAGAGGAAAGTTTTGAGAACATAGCGTTAAAGACAATACAGACCGCATTTACTGGAAATGTTTATGATTTAACAAGGAAGTCATACTCAAAATTAAGCAGAGATCAAAGAGTTATTTCTACTGGCCGAAAGCAAAGTCGATCTTTATTCTTTTATTTATCTAGTCAGCGTGAAAAATCATCTAAATGAATTTTATGAATACGAGAGCCGATTTAGTGGTAAAGGCATCTGTTAAATTTCTTTTCTTTCTTTTCTTTTGGAGGAAAGTTACAATGGGAACTGAAATAAAGGTTAGGATAAAATGAATAAGTAATTAAAGATTAGTTTTAACTGAAATTTAGAGAAAGAAATAATTTAAGAAAAATATATGTGATTCCACATCACAGAGCCCCCCTTTCCTCCCTTTATATGTAACTAATGAACCTCCAAATCTAATCAAGGCAGCTCCTTAACTTAATAAACCGGTATACCAAATTTGGAGCAAATCGAATAATTCATCATGAAAAGCAATTTATCTAAATTAAGGGGGTAGCCCTCCTTTCCCCCCTTTATACTTAATTAATGAGCTTCCAAATCTAATCAAGGAAGCTCTATAACACAATAAACCAGTATACCAAATTTGGAGCAAATCGAATATTTCTGCATGAAAAACCCATTTACATAAATTAAGGGGGGGGGGGGGGACTAGCCTCCCTTTTCCCCCTTTATCCTTAACCAATGGACCCCAAAAAATATTCAGGGAAGCACCTTATCAGAATGAACCTAGAAAAAAAATTTGAAGTAAATCGGATATTTCTATGAAGAGTTATCGTGTTACGTACATACACACGTACGTACATACACACGTACGTACATACACACGTACATACAGAATCGGCGGGCACATAAGCTCTCAGGCTTTGATAGCCTGTAAGCTAAAAATATCATTCTGATCGAATAATAAGTGGTCATTTTTCAATATCAGGCCAATTGGAAAAAGGGAAATGGATTTTCCATTTAGCCCGGCTCTTTACAAAGAGCCTAGGCTGTTTGCAAAGAGCCGGATTTCTCAATTAGCCTAGACATATATATATATGTGTATTTCCCAAGATAATACTGTTCTTTGTATTTTTTAGTTTCCCTACGATATACTATACACATCATGTTTTCTTTCTTTTTCTTTCAGAGAAAAGAAAAGTCGGACATTTTTAAATAAAGTAAACTTAATATATCTGGGTATTTGAATTTGTAATAATAAATAAATAAATATATATATATATATATATATATATAATTTTTATATGTCTGTGTTTGAATCTGTCAAAATCTCTTTTAGTGAATATTTTTTTATAACTTTTTTTTTGTAATTAATAATATTAGAGAAATAATGTTTAGATTTCTTTTTTTTTAAAATTACGCACACATCTTCTTTATGAAATGTGTATTAATTACATGTATCCTAGAAACATGAAATTTGGAATTGTAGTTACTTATAAGATACTAATGATCTCTAAGGACATTTGTTACAAAAATCGAAATTAAAAAGGGGTGAAAAGGCGCATAAAACGTTCTAAAAAGCGATTTTTACGCAATTCCAGAGAGTATCAAACCGATTTCAAAAATAATGGTATCAAAATTATGATGACAACACTTGCTTCAACATAGGCTACATTTTATGTCGGTGCCACTTCCTCTAAAGGGAGTGCAGGAGCAAAAAAAGTTCGAAATTGCGATTTTTGTGTTACTGAAGAGCCTAGAAACATGAAATTTGGAATGGTAGTTACTTATAAAATACTAATGATCTACAAAGACATTTCTTAAAAAAATCGAAATTAAAAAGGGGTGAAAATGCGCGAAAAGCATTCTAAAATACGTTCTAAATGTCGATTTTTACGCAACTTCAGGAAGTACCAAACCGCTTTCAAAAATAATGATGTCAAAATGATGGTGCAAACCTTTGCTCTAACATAGGCTACATTTTATGTTGGTGCCACTACTCTAAAGAAGGTGCAGGAGCAAAAAAACGATCGAAACTGCAATTTTGTGTTACTGAACGGCCAAGAAACTAAAAAACGTTCTAAATGGCGATTTTTACGCAATTTCAGGATGTACGAAACTGATTTAAAAAAATAATGGTGTCAAAATGATGATGACAACACTTGCTCCAACATAGACTGCATTTTATGTCGGTGTCACGACCTCTAAAGGAGGTGCAGGAGCAAAAAAACGTTCGAAATTGTGATTTTTGTGTTACTGACGGGCCTAGAAACAGGAAAGTGGGAATGGTAGTTACTTATAAGATACTAATGATCTCTAAGGACATTTCTTAAAAAAATCGAAATTAAAACGGGGTCTAAATGCGCGAAAAGCGTTCTAAAAAGCGTTCGCGATTTTTACGTAATCTCAAGAAGTATCAAACCAATTAAAAAATAATGGTGCCAAAATGATGGTGACAACTATTTCTCCAATATAGGCTACAATTTATGTCGCTATACACTACCCCTAAAGTTGGGTGCAGGAGCAAAAAAACGTTTGAAATTGAGATTTTTTTGTTACTGAAAGGCCCAGTTACATGGAATTTGGAACGGTAGTTACTTATCAGATATAAATTGTAGCCGTCTGCTATTTCTCTCTCTCTCGCACGCGAGGAGCCAGCCAATAGCAATGAGGCGCATTTCCTCCCCCCGCGTTTTCTGCGGAGAGCTTTTGAAGTCACGTGACGCAGTAACGTTCGAACTCTGCAGAGAGCGGCAGATTATTCTTTCAGTGACGATGGCGAATATTTGACTATGTGTTGTTATGTTAATAAAGTTTATTTTTCTACAAAACCTTCTGATTATTTGAGTCACCGAGATATTTTTATCATCTCCCTTCAATCCATTCTCTAAAATGGTGACCGCGGATTTTTGAACCTTCAACTATTTTCATAGAACGCCGAACTATTCAACTGTTTCATGGAACGTTTTGTTTAACTAGCAAAATGGCAACTGCTGAAACATCTGCCGTAGTCATTCCACCCTATATCCCTGTGGAACCTACATTATGGTTTCATATGCTGGATAGCACATTCGAATTAGCTACTCCTAAAGCTATCACTGAGTCGAAAACAAAGTATAATTATGTTGTAGCGCATCTACCGCCTGCTACTGCTACTATGGTTCGAGATATAATTATGAGTCCTGATCCTACTGATCCTTATCAGATTTTGAAAGCAAAAGTTATCGAACGTTGCGGAGAAAGTCGTTCTTTAGAAATACGGATACTGCTAGCTGGAGAAAGCCTGGGTAACAGAAAACCAACTGAATTACTTCGATTAATGAAAAGACGAGCTGAAAGCCATAATATCAGTAACGATCTTCTTCTAGAACTGTTTACTCAACAAATGCCAACCACTGTGCAAACGATTCTAGCTTTCATTGAAAAAATTACTCCAGATAAAGCGGCGGATATTGCTGATAGAATAATTGAATTAACGCCTTCCAACATTAGTTCTGTTTCGATTCGAACACCAACAACTGAATCTCAGACACCACCAGCCATTGATATGCTCGTAAAAGAAATACAAGCATTACGCCAAGAGGTCGCTCATCTTCGTCGTTCAAGAAATGTATCTAGAAGTGATAACCATCAGCGTAATCGTTCTCAGTCCCGCCATAGGGATGCAACATTGTGTTGGTATCACCAAAAATATCAAGAAAAAGCAAAAAAGTGCCTAGCGCCTTGTTCTTATTCGGAAAACCAGAAGCGGGAAGAGTAGCGGCGACGGACTTCTCCCCAGCACCTTCTCGTCGCCTTTTCGTTAGAGACAGAAATACAGGTATGTGTTTTCTAGTCGATTCTGGATCTGATGCCTCACTTGTGGCCGCGAATAAAAATGACAAAACTAAGCCTGTTCTTCAAACCTTTCGTGCTGCTAATGGCACAAAAATTAATGTGTATGGTCGTAAATGTATTAATATCAACTTAGGCCTACGCCGAAATTTTACATATTCTTTTTATATTTGTGATGTTTCATGTGCTATTTTAGGAGCTGATTTTTTGCATAATTTTAATTTAAAACTTGATTTACGGAAACGTCGTCTTATTGATTCCACTACTAATTTAAAAGCTCCTGCTATATTAAGTACTTGTAATATATTTTCTGTGAAACCCAATGTTGTAAATGATATATATGGTAAATTATTATTTTAATTTCCTGAAATCACGAAATTACCGGATCCTAACCAACCGGTTAAGCATAATACTGTGCATTATATAAACACTAAGGGGCCTCCAGTCGCTGCTAAGCCTAGACGGCTAGCTCCAGATCGTTTAAAAATTGCCAAAGCTGAATTTCAGCACATGCTACAACTCGGTCATATGAGACCTTCTAAAAGTAATTATTCTTCGCCTTTGCACTTGGTGCCGAAGAAAGGATCTTTCGATTGGAGACCTGTTGGTGATTATCGTGCTCTAAATGCACAAACTGTTAAAGAAAAATATCCTATCCCTTGTATCGCAGATTTCACTGCTGAATTACATGGTAAACAAGTCTTCAGTCACATTGATCTAGTAAAAGCCTACCATCAAATTCCCATAAATCCTGATGATGTACATAAAACTGCGATTTGCACTCCATTCGGACTTTTCGAAAGCACTCGTATGCAATTCGGCCTTTGTAACGCTTCCTCAACTTTTCAACGATTTATTGATGACGTAATTCGTGACTTAGGATTTGTTTACGCATTCCTTGATGATTTTCTAATTGTATCAAATAATGAAACTGAACATTTAGAACACCATGAGTTGTTGTTTTCTAGACTTAAAGAGTATGGTCTGTGTATTAATGTTGATAAATGTAAATTTGGCCAATCCACTATCGATTTTTTAGGATTCAAACTTTCAGCTGCAGGAATTGAACCCTTACCTGATCGTGTAAAATGCATCCTAGATTTCCCCCAGCCCTCTACCTTAACTCAACTAAGACGCTACTTAAGTCTTTTCAATTTTTATCGACGGTGCATTCCCAAAGCTGCCGATATTTTAGCTCCACTCGTTAAATTCTTAGAAGGACACAAAAATAGGAAAAAACATCCCGTTCCAATGCTAACAAAACTGAGCAATTGCAATGGAACGATGAAGCCATTCTTTCCTTCACTGCTTCAAAAGAAGCTATAGCTCAAGCTACATTATTACGACATCCAATTCCTGGCGCCCAGCTAAGCTTATGGGTCGATGCCAGCAATGTCGCAATTGGTGGATCTTTAATGCAACTCTCCGAAAAACAATGGGAACCAATAGCATTTTATTCCTGTAAATTAAATAAATCTCAAAGAAATTGGTCTACTTATGATCGTGAATTATTTGCTATTTATTGTTCTATAAAAAAATTCAGACACATGCTAGAAGGTCGGAATTTCATTATTTATACAGACCAAAAACCCCTTACATTCGCATTTCAACAAAACCCTGATAAATGTAGCCCACGTCAATTGAGACATTTAGACTATATTTCACAGTTTTCTACTGATATTAGATATACTAAAGGCTCTGACAACATTGTGGCCGATGCATTATCTCGAATTGAGATAGATTCAATTTCTCCTAATGTGTTAGATTTTAAAGAGTTTGCCACTGCTCAGACAAATGATGAAGAGCTAAAACAACTTCCCGAATTTGACACCACTTCATTAAAATTAGAAAAACATTATTTTCCACTCGAAGATGTACATTTATATTGCGATATGTCACAAAAACATCCTCGACCATTTGTTCCTAAAAGTATGCGACAATCAGTTTTTTCAACCTTGCATTATTTCTCGCATCCTGGTATCTCAGCTTCATTAGATTTAATTTCTAAACGATTTGTATGGCCTGGCATGCGTAAGGACATAAAATCTATGGTTCGCAGCTGTACGAAATGTCAAAAAGCTAAAATCTTTCAACACACCAAATCACCAATTGGTACATTCTCTGAACCTGATGCTCGTTTTGCCCATATTCATATTGATTTTATCGGACCTTTACCATCATCCGATGGCAATCAGTATTGCATGACCATCATTGATAGGTTCACGAGATGGCCCGAAGTTATACCCACATCTGATATGACTGCAGAAACAACTGCTCGTACATTGATACACAGTTGGATCTCCAGATTTGGAACCCCTGTTACCATCACAACTGATCAGGGTAGAAATTTTGAGTCCACTCTTTTCAAAGAGCTTACAGATAAGTTAGGATGTAAACGCATCAGAACTACAGCATACCATCCACAGTCTAACGGTTTTATTGAAAGAATCCATCGCCATCTTAAGAGCTCTCTTAAAGCTCACAATGAAATTCAATGGACTGAAATCCTCCCCATTGTCTTACTTGGTTTACGCACTGCTCTTAAAAATGATATCCAAGCGACCTGTGCTCAACTTGTTTATGGCACAAATATCAGACTACCCTCTGATCTCATAAACACTGAAACTATAAATCAACCACCTACTCTTACATACGTCACTGAGTTAACTGAAAAAATGAGAAAGTTAAATCCCATTGCCACTGCAATGCACGGCAATCCTAAAATTTATGTCAATCCCTCATTAAAAACCTGTTCACACGTGTTTCGTAGATCAGATAAAGTCAATCCTCCCTTATCACCCCCTTATACAGGACCTCATCGAGTGATTGACAGGTCTGAGAAAACGTTTGACTTGGAAATAAACGGGAAGCGCTGTACTGTATCTATTGATCGCATTAAACCTGCATATCAATTAGCAGATTCTATTTCACCTTCCCAACCTCAAAAACAAAATGAGCCCATAAATTTTCCAACTACTCCTGTTGAACACCCTACCACCAAATCTGGTCGTAAAGTTCGTTTTCCGAAACATCTCGTTACTGATTATATTGTTTAAAACATTTGATGTTTATAGTGTACATATTATTTCCTTCTCAAAAGTATTGTTTTTCATGTAATGCATAATATATTTTCTATTTTTTTTGCATCATATGTACTTTAATTTTACACAAGACCTTTCTTATGTATCTTATTAATTGCTACCTTTTTGTAATCGCGACTTCGTCACTGGGGGCATACTCTGTAGCCGTCTGCTATTTCTCTCTCTCTCGCACGCGAGGAGCCAGCCAATAGCAATGAGGCGCATTTCCTCCCCCCGCGTTTTCTGCGGAGAGCTTTTGAAGTCACGTGACGCAGTAACGTTCGAGCTCTGCAGAGAGCGGCAGATTATTCTTTCAGTGACGATGGCGAATATTTGACTATGTGTTGTTATGTTAATAAAGTTTATTTTTCTACAAAACCTTCTGATTATTTGAGTCACCGAGATATTTTTATCATCTCCCTTCAATCCATTCTCTAAAAAATGATCTCTAAGAACATTTCTTAAAAAATTCGAAATTTAAAAAGGGGTGAACATGCGCGAAAAGAGTTCTAAAAAACGTTCTAAATGGAGATTTCTACGCAATTTCAGAAAGTACCCAACCTATTTCAAAGGTAATGGTTGGAAATTGATGATGCCAGCCCATGCTCCAATATAGGAACTATTTCATGTCGGCATCACTACCACCTAGCCGTTGCATTTTAAAAAACGCGTTCTAAATTGTGATTTTGTGATACTGGAGGGGCTAGCAACATGAAATTTGGCATAGCACTTATGAGATGTAAATACTCTCTGAGAAGAGTTCCATAAAAATTTGAAATTTAAAAGGGGTGAAAACGAACGAAAAGCGTTCTGAAAACGTTCTAAATAGCAATTTCTACGCAATCTCAGGAAATATAAAACGGTTTCAGAAGTAATATTTTCAAACTGATGGTGACAGTTTCCGCTCCATCATAGGCTATTTTTTAGGTTATTGCCTCTATCACATGGGGGTTACAGTACCAAAACATTTTCTAAATTGCGTTTTTTCTATTACTGAGGGGGTCTAATATTTTAAATTTGGAATGGAAATTATTTCAAAGATAGATGAAAATGCTTTCTAATAATTGTCGAAAGAAAATTCCAAATTTAAAATGATGAAGTGAGCGAAAAGCGTTCTATAAGCACTCCAAATTACGATTTTTATGCAATCGTATGAAATACAAAACCGATTTCAAACATAATAGTTGCAAATTGATGGTGATAGAACCTGCTGAAACATAAGCTATATTTTATGTCGAGGGTTGCAGGAGTAAAAATAACTTTCTAAATCACGATTTCTGCGGTACTGAAGAGGTTAGAAACTTTAAATATAGCACGATAGTTACTTATAAAATATAAATGTCCGCTAAGAATAGTCGAAAATAAATTCGAAATTAAAAAGGGGTGAAGCGAGGGGAAGGAGCGAAAAGCATTCTAAAAGAGTCCTAAATTACGATTCCCATGGAATCTCAGGAAATAATAAACCGATTACAGAAGTTATTGGTTGCGAATCAAGAGTGATAGTCCCTGATCCTATATGGGCTATATTTTATGCCGGTGTCACTACCACCTGGTTGGCAGGAACAACAAGAAAGCCTTTAAAAACATCTAAATTCCGTTTTCTATAGAATATTAGGAAACACCAACCGATTTCAAGGTTAATATTGGCAATTAATGGTGACAGTCTCTATTTCCACATTTTTCGAGACATTCTATTTCAAGTCTGTTTTGACATTTTATGTTGATTCCACTAACACCAGAGAGATGGTAGACTGGTAGACAGGTAGCTTGTAATTTGACATGATGTTTAATTTTAAGATGTAAATGTGTTAAGATGGTTTCTAAAAAATTCAAAACTTCAAAGGAATTCTGAAATGAGCGTATGAAATGAGCATGAAAGTCTCAAAATACTTTCTACATTATCGTTTATTTGGAATTAGTTTTAGTTCTTATTAATTAAAATTTCGTTTCTGTCTGTTGCTCTTTTATAATGAAGTTTAGCCAAACTGTGGCTTAATTTGTAATTTTTTAATTATTTCAAAAGTGTTCTAATAAAAAATAGTCATGGAAATATCACTTGGCATACTTCAAATATTAAGCGAGCAAAGCCGCGGGCTTTCTATTTGTATTATAAAAATATCTAGTACTAAAATAAAATAAACCACAGTTAATTAATTAATTGATATTATGGATCGCGTATATTTTATGTAAAATTTACAATTAAGATTCTTTATCTAACTATCATCATAGAATAAATTTTCAAACTTTTAGGAATGTAATAATACAGTTTTATATATATTATGTAGGGGAGACAGGGGCAAGATGGCGAATGTCTTAATTTTTCCGTTTTCCACTAGGTGGCAGCATCAGTCGGACACTGCTGCCTCTCTTATCGACTGATTGTTAAATAATAGTATAGAGACTCTGAAATCTCCATTTTTGTGGTAGTTGTGAAGCTTTAATTGTTTACCGCTGCCACGTTATAACATCTTTGCTTGTGTAAATAAGCTCCCCAGGTCAAAATTCATGCTGGTATTTATTTGCTAGGTAGGCATTAAATGCTGTATCCCAGCAAAGTAAAATAGCATGAACTACCATAACACATTTGCTGGTTCCAACATAATTACCAGCAAGTCATGGTGTATATTGGAACACTTTACTGCTTGGCCAGCATACATATTCAAGCTTGTGTTGCTTGAATAATTTGTTGGCCCAGCAGCAATCAAGATCACCACTTGCTTGTAATTTCTGCTATTCTAGCAGTAATTCACAAGCAACAGATACTTTTTTGTTGCTATTCTATCATTACATTTCTACCATCAACTGCTTTTAATTTTTTCTAGGCCGGCATTACATTTCTAGCATCACTTGCGTTTAATTTTTGCTTTGCTAGCATTACTTTTCTAGCATCACTTGCTTTTATTTTTTGCTATTCTCCCAGTTAGAAAAAAAAAATGACGCAGGCGGCTCCATCTTTCGAGAATTTTTGAAGTACCTACATTTTTTTAGAACGGGAAACTTATATTAGTATTTTTATCTCACAGGAGGACAGAGCTTAATATATGTGGTTTGGGAAACGAACGCTTTACCTACCACGCTACTGGGGTCGTGTTTGTAAACGATTTTAAATGCGGGTAATGGGTGTAGAGTTGATTCTGCTGTGTGTTGATATTTTTATAAGATATGGAATAAATTTATCGATGCTGTTATTCTCCAAGTTTCAATTAATAAGGTTCATTTATTATTAGGGTTTTTCCTATGTTTAATGGATAATTCGAATATAGCTTGACTATTGTAATTAATTAGCTGAATTTTCTTTGATTAATGAATGGTTTGAATATGGTCATAATTATTTGTTGCAGAAAAATATAACATTTTGAAGTGTATTTAGGATAAAATTTATCAATTTCAGGTGGGGGTTAAGATTTTAAAATTTTAGTCCTTATTGGAGAGGAGGGGTGGGGGGGGGGGTAATTGTGCGTATTTTCAGTTCGATTGTTATGAACTTATTTCTTAAATGAAACAGTGCTCCTTCAATTTTGAAATTTAACTGACTAAATTATTTTTTTGAAAAGCACGTTTTATTTATTTTAGAAGACTCTCATAGAAGTTAAATCCCTCACATAATTTAACCCACCTCCATAGAAGTTATATTTTACATCTTGTAAAATTGCAATGTACAGTGAAACCTCCATAACGCAAACTCCTGAATATTCCATTAGGGAAGAGGGCTTAGGGGATCCGTTAATTCTCCCTCGAATTGTAAAATTAACTAATTCTTTTCTCCTATTTTGAAAAAAAAATTGAAATTTAATCTTTTCTCTTAGCATAAAATAAAAGAGAATGTAAGATTTTCTGTTGGGAGTGGGGGACGGAGGTGGAAAAGAGCTATTGTCTCTCCCCGGATTTGAAAAAATAATTTAATTTATAATTAAAATTTCCTTTTCTTCTATTTAAAAAAAAAAACATAGTCAAATATATACTTTTCGAGTAACTAAAAAAATATATAAATAAATAAACATTTAATGCTGCCAAGCATTAACAAGCACACAATGCTTCATTTAAGTACCTCATCATTACTGATAAGAGACTTGTGTAGCAAATTATAGCATGTCACTGGCACATAGTACGTCATGCTGTTTTCTATCAAAGCCGGTGGCATAGCATATTATGCTGGCAAGCACAAAATAAAACATATAATAGCATGTAAAAGTGCCTACCTCCAAATGCTTTGACAGAAGCTTAAACAGCAAATAAACACATAAAATGCTTGTACATAGCTTGTGCAATTTCTCCCTGAGCTGACTGCATAGCATATTATGTGGGTAAGCATAAAAAAGCATATAATAGCATGTTAAGGTACCTACCTCTCCATGCATTGAAAGAAGATTAAACAGCAAACAAACATAAAATGCTTGTACATAGCTTATCATCCTATATCTTCCTAAGCTGGTTGCATAGCATATTATTCTGGCAAGTGTTGGGGCGCTGCTTTTTACATCGCAGTTTAAACTATATTCTAATTTTCAGATATTATAAATCTTACGATTAAATATATTTAAAATCATTCACAACTCTCACTTATTTATTCGTCGAACAACTTTTACTTTTGCAAAGAAATACTGAAACATTTGAGCTGTTGCCAACTCAACAAAACTAAATAAATTTAAGCCACAACAGTACTCTCCTCCCAGTAACGAAGTTACGTTACAATATATCAAAAAAATGTTAATTACAAAAATAACAATACACTAAAAATAAAAAATACTTAAAAATAAATATATATGTGCTAATCTCGAAATCTCACAGGAAGTTTAATCTTCGTCCCAAACGTGACTGTTTTTCATGAAGATTTTGGTCTTGAATAAGTGAGTCCTGTGGTGTTTTTGCAGGTTGTATTTTCTGTGTTGGTTGTTTTGTAGCAAAGTCTGGTGTTTGCAAGAAGTATGCAGGCTTTAACCAATCAATAGAGACAGTTACAGTTTTGTCTTTGATTTTCAGCGTGAAATATTTTTCGTTTCTATCAATGACTGGAAATGGGCCTTCGTATGAGGGTTCAAGTTGCTTTTTAACTCTGTATATGCGAACAAACACATGCGACGTAATTTTTAAGTCTTTAGGAACAAATATTTTCTGTACATAATTTTTTGAAGCAGTTCTTGGTCCGACTTCTTCCATCACTTTTTGAAGTTGTTTGGCAAAATTATCAGGTGGTGTAGGAGTTGTACTTTCATGAAAAAATTCTCCAGGTACACGTATGTTTTGTCCAAAGACCATCTGTGCTATAGTATATGCAGAATCTTCCTGCATGGTAGTGCGTAGACCAAGAAGAACAGTTGACAGTGTTTCACTCCAGGCGAGGTTATTGTGTGCCATTATTGCGGTCTTTAGAGTTCTGTGTAATCGTTCGACTTTTCCATTGGCTTGGGTGTGGTAGGCAGTCGTGTGCTGCAATTTTATCTCACACATTTTTGTCAGGATGTTTAAAACCTCTCATATAAACTGTGAACCACGATCCGTGACGAGTCGACATGGAGTTCCAAATCTAGAAATCCAATTACCATAAAATGCTTTGACAACTGTGTCGACTGAAATGTTGGTCAGCGGAATCACTTAAATTCAGTTCGTATACCGATCTATGCCGGTCAGGCAGTAGATATAACCGTTTGATGGTAGTAAAGGTCATATAATGTCAATATGAACATCACTGAACCTTTCCGATGGAGGTTGAACTCGATTTGGTATGTCGATTCATTTTGCTCTTTTGGCAAGCCATGCACGACCGGGTCCATAGTTGTACATCTTTTCGGATACTTGGCCAGATAAATTTTGATGTCAGGAGTTTCACTGATGATTTAACCCCAGGATGAGACATTCCATTTGATGAAATATTTTCCTGCGATAGGACTATATGGTCTTACATTACTTGTTAAAGTTTCACACCACAAAGACTTTCCGGAAGGTAGCGGATACTGCTTGAAATTCAGGGAAATTTTGGATGTCTTGAAGTTTCGGAATTCTTCATCTTGATCTTGCTCATCAGCTATTTTATTATAATCGTTCAAAGAAATTTCTTCAACTCTAGATAGTGTATCAGCAATGATATTTTCTTGACCTTTAATATGTTGGATATCAGTTGAAAATTGTTAAATGTAAAGTAAGTGACGAAGTTGGCGAGGAGATGCTATCTCAGGCTTTGTAGGAATGCAAAGGTTATGGCTTTGTGGTCTGTGTATATCGTGAATTTTCTTCCTTCTAATAAATGCTTAAAATATTTGATAGAGAGATAAATACCAAGTAATTCTCTATCGTAAGTACTGCAATTCTTTTGTGCATCGTTTAGCTTCTTAGAATAAAATGCGATAGGTTTCCATCCTTTATCTTCATATATTGTTGAAGTACTGCTCCAATCTCTGAATCTGAAGCGTTTGTACATAGTGACAGAGGTAGTTCAGAATTCGGAAATGATTAGAGTATTGGGTAAATCATCTTGCATTATTGGAACTGTTTTTTCTCTTCATCTGTCCAAGGAAATTTTCATCTTTCTTTCTTTCTTGCTTCTTTGAGGTAATCATGTAAAAGAGATTGCTTTTTAGATGCATCTTTTAGATATCGACAATAAAAATTAATCATGCCTAGGAATGTTCTAAGTTCATGAATTGTTGTTGAAAGTTGATAGTTAAGAATGGCTTGAACCTTGTCAGGTAAAGGACGTGAGCCTTGAGGAGTAATTAAATATCTCAAAAATTCTATTTCTGGTGTTCCCATGATTGATTTGGAAACGTTTATACGAAGACCGTAATCATTTAATCTTTCAAACACTAACTTGAGGTGATTTTTGTGTTCTTCTTCAATAGTAGATGAGATAAGAATATCATCTAAATGGGTGAAAACAAAATCTAGATCTGAAACAATCTTCATGTACAAATCTTTGAAACGTTGCTGGTGCGTTCTTCAAGCCGTAACTCATCACATTAAATTCATACAACCCGAATGGTGTAATAATTGAAGTTTTGCACCTATCTTCTTCGGCAATGGGAACTTGATAGTAGGCTTTAAATAAATCAATTTTAGAATAGATAGTTGTATCTTTCAAAATGTGATGAAAATCTTCTATTCGCGGAATAGGATATCTATCAGGAACAGCATTTTGCATTTAGTTGTCTGTAATCTCCAGATGGGCGAAAAGTGCCATCATTTTTCGGAACCATATGAAGAGGGCTCGACCATTGAGAACTAGAAGGCCTGATTATATTATTATTGAGCATAAATTGGAATTCTTGTTTCGCTATTGCAAGTCGTTGATGATCTAACTGCCTTGCTTTAGAATGGACAGGTTTACCTTTTGTTATAATATGGTGTTGAACATTATTTTTTACACTTGCTAAGAATACATTTGGTTTGGTTATTTCGGGATATTGACTTAACAGAGCATAAAATTTAGTGGAATTACATACTGTGCCGACACTACTATCTTCACTAATGGAAGCAACTTCCCCATAATACTTAGTTGGGTTACTCCATCAATTAGTTTCTTCTTATGTAAATCAATTAACAAGTTAAATTTGTTTAGAAAATCAGCGCCCAAAATACCTTTGTTGATCTTAGCGCGAATAAAAGGAAATTGAAATTCTCGCCTAAGCCCCAAATCAAGTGTTCACATCATTATACCATACGTTTCAGTTTCTGTGCCATTTGCAGCATATAGTTTGTAATCCATGGATTGTTTATCTTGAG
This sequence comes from Maratus speciosus, assembly GCA_963932465.1. NCBI lineage: Eukaryota > Metazoa > Arthropoda > Arachnida > Araneae > Salticidae > Maratus > Maratus speciosus. The sequence continues at coordinate 533,410,890 of OZ010786.1, read as the reverse complement.
GAGAAGCTGGTAAAATACTAACGTCTGCACCGCTGTCCGCCAAGAAACGCACTTTCGACTTTTATCTCTAACAAATAAGCGAAATTTGCGATAATCCGAAAAAATATCTGCAGTGGAATCTGTCGCTACATCTACTGCTGCATTTTCCTGTTTAGAATCGTTAATGTTATTCCAAGCACAAGGCTGGGTACATTTGTCAGGAAAACAACGATCGCCGAAACTGAAATGAAAATAACACAGTATGCCATTAGGATTGTAGCGCTTACGAGATCAGCTTCGCGAGCCAGAACGGTTTTCATTATTTCGAGAATTAGCTCTGGATTTTCGTGAAATGCACAATTGCGAAATTTTCTGTTCCAGAGAAGCAATTCGATTTACAAGCTCATTTTTAACTTGCAATCCCGTATTATCATTAACATTATCAGATTTATTTTTTGTAGAAAAAATTTCAGGTTTTGATTTCATATGACTCATTTTATCTGCCATTACAGCTAATTTTTCTAATTTTTCTTCGCTAACAAGAAATATATTTTTTATGCCGTCGGGCAATGTTTCAAGCCAAAGTGTTTTGATGAGGTTTTCCGAAACGTCAGAAGTAGCTACAGTTCTTAGCTTTTGAAGGAGCTGACTAGGTTTCATATTTCCTAGTTCAAATCCGGTTATCAATCGCCTAATTTGCACGTTTTTGCTTTCTCTAAATAAATGTAATAACTTAGCTTTGGAATCGGAATATTTGGTTAAACTGTCACTATATATAATATCCCATATATTCTCTACGTATTTAGATTCAAGTTGAGCAACTAAATAATTAAACATTGTTTCTTCCTTACTAATTTCATTAATTTGAAATTGTGCTTCAATTTGAAAAAAAAACATATTTCTCGTCTATGAGTCCAAAATGGAGACATTTTTCTGTTCACCTTGTTGCGTTCCGGCGTTTCTTTCATAGAAGTATAATTACTGTTCGACGATTCACTTTTAGACATTTTTTAACTTGACGGGTCACCAGTTTGTTGGGGCGCTGCTTTTTATATAGCAATTTAAACTATATTCTAATTTTCAGATATTATAAATCTTACGATTAAATATATTTAAAATGATTCACAACTCCCACATTTTTATTGGTCGAACATCTTTTATTTTTTCAAAACAAAAACTGAAACTTTTGAGCTGTTGCTAACTCAACAAAACTAAATAAATTTATCCAGAACACAAGCATAAAAAAGCATATAAAAGCACGTTAAGGTACCCACATCTCCATGCTTTGAAAGAAGCTTAAACATCAAACAAGCATAAAATGCTTGTACATAGCTTGCCATGCTATTTATCACTAAGCTGGCTGCATAGCATATTATGCTGGCAAGCATAAAAAAACATTTAATAGCACATTAAGGTACCTACCTCTCCATGCTCTGGAGGAAGCTTAAACAGCAAACAAGCATAAAAGGCTTGTATATAGCTTGTCATGATATTGCTCTGTAAGGTAGCTATATAGCATGTGATGCTGGGTAGCATTGTAAAGCATATACTAGCATAAAAATCAATAGACAGAGCAATACATAGCAATAACTAGCATACTTTTTTATGCTAGTACTAGCAAGAATTTTGACCTGGGTCTGCTGCATTCAATTAATCGCCTTCCTTCATGGCAATGAAAAGGAATATTTTTAAACAAGCAGTGCAGGACAAGATGACGAGCTCGTCATTCTCAGACACCGGTAGTAGAAAACCAACGTATAAACTCTCTAGAAGAACCAGAACTTACGGTAAATGCTGATTCTGATGCACAAAAGAAGCATGTTAGTTTTTGATTTCAAACCATTGACTAAAGCAACACAATGTGAGAAAAAAAAAAAAAAAAAAAACACTGAGCTCAAGCGTTTTTACAAGCACACCCATCAAAGAGATGTCAGAACAAAGGGAAACGCAGACGGAGGAAAAGGAACGTTTAAAAAAACAGAGAAAAGAAGCTCATGAAGATAAAAAGGGTGTAAAAAAATTCAAACTAAGTTTCTGTAGGCCTAAGTATATTAAATCCAGGCCAAACAGTCCACTTGCATCAACTTGAAAGGATGGTGTTCTCAGATGTCCTGCTTGTGACGAGCAATATTGTGACCCACCAACAAAGGGATGGAACCAGTGCTGTAAATTCCAAGAGTGGTCGCATAAGGAATGTTCTAATTATGAAAATGCCATTTTTATTTGTGACTATTGTTAGCTGCACAACTAAATACTTCAACATTACGTTACAATGCGTTATGCTTAGTTTGATACTTTGTAAGATGTAAAAACACAGTTAGCATTTGTTAAACCATGTAACATATTCAAAAGATAAAATATGTCCCAACTTTTTCAGCTTTGTAATCTTTCCCCAAGGCCAAAGTCATCTTGCCCCAGTACTAGGGCAAGGTGACGGTTTGTTAATGTTATGAAAAAATGAAATTATCTTTTATTGTTTTTATTTAAAAAACTAAATGGTAATATATTTAATACTACAAAGGAACACTCTAACAGATTATGTAAAATTAATTTTACTATACTTAAAAATAAATTAATAAACAACAAAAATTGTTAACATAGTCATCTTGCCCCGGTCTCTCCTATAGCTATCAAAATATACTAGGTCCGTAAAATGTGGTAGGGGTTTGTTTAACTCATAACATCTGATTTAAAAACATGACAAAGTTACATGTTCATAAAGTTTGAAATCTAAACAATATTAATCAAATAACGCAAGAAATCAAAGGATAAACATTCTAAAGTTCCATCAAATTTATTAATAAGTTAATTATGAGTTATCAGCAAAATATTAGGTTGATATATATTAAATAATCTATTTGAATTTCTTTTTGGAAAAAATTGGTAACATTTTAATATTTAATATTCTTTGAATATAATCGTTATTTGATTAATAACATTTTGAGTAACAACGTTGCACATATATAAATATATCTGGGTTATTAAAAACAAACTTTTTGAGTAGTTCTTTATGAATAATAATATCTCTTAAAATCTTAAACCAAAAGTTATGTTTAAAGATGTTTTCATTTATTTTTTTAAATATTTTACTATTTAACACTATATGTAAATTGTCTTATACATTAAAGAATATATATATTTTTAAGCATAATTAGAAAAATATTGCGGAAAGGTTTTATATATTACGTAATTTATCTCAATCTATACAATCTTGAGTGTTTAAAGATCACAGAAAACTTCACTTACACCACAGAAAAAAAAATACCTGCTAAACCCCTAAAATTTTCCGTTATGTTATTTTAATATCATGAACACTATTTATAGTCCAAGAGCTGTTAAACATTTTAGGGAAGGTATTTGAGGCATCCTGAAAATTTGTGCAACACTTCTTCTGTAATGCCTGAATACAAAATCGAATGTCTGGCTGAAGGATCTTGGCCCAAACACTGTGCCAGACACGTGTCAAGTGCCATTTTTTGACTACCCAAAAAAGGTATTTGAGGCACGCTGAGATTGAGACAGAATAGTATTTATGCTTAGAAAAAAATATTTTGAAAATGACAGACACTTTTGTCGGCCCAAAACCTGTGCCAGACACGCGTCAAGTGCCATTTTTTGACTACCCAAAAAGGTATTTGAGGCACGCTGAGATTGAGACAGAATAGTATTTATGATTAGAAAAAAATATTTTGAAAATGACAGACAATTTATTCGGCCCAAAACCTGTGCCAGACACGTGTCAAGTGCCATTTTTTGACTACGCAAAAAAGGTATTTGAGGCACGCTGAGATTGAGACAGAATAGTATTTATGCTTAGAAAAAAATATTTTGAAAATGGCAGACACTTTAGTCGGCACAAAACCTGTACCAGACGTGTGTCAAGTGCCATTATTCGACTACCCAAAAAAGGTATTTGAGGCATGCTGAGATTGAGACAGAACGGTATTTATGCTTAGAAAAAAAAAAAATCAAAATGACAGACACTTTAGGCGGCCCAAAACCTGTGCCAGACACGTGTCAAGTGCCATTTTTTGACTACCCAAAAAAGGTATTTGAGGCACGCTGAGATTGAGACAGAATAATATTTATGCTTAGAAAAAATATTTTGAAAATGTCAGACACTTTAGTCGGCCCAAAAACTGTTCCAGACACGTGTCAAGTGCCATTTTTTGACTACCCAAAAAAGGTATTTGAGGCACGCTGAGAGACAGACAGAATAATATTTATGCTTAGAAAAAAATATTTTGAAAATGAGTAAGTAAGTAAGTAAGCACCCACCCTGGAACCCGCTTTTGGCTTATGGTTAGGTGTAACTCCCAAGCCCAGGGCAGGGAAACGTTTTACTACCTGCGGAAATCCTTCAATGATTTTTTTTTTTTTTTTATAGTTTGGGAGAAATAACAATGTCAGATATATGACAATTATTGAAAAGTGTGTGCAATAAATATTTACAGATGACCCCTATAATTACATTTGAGAGAAATATTCATTATTATAACATATAAATATGCATAGTTTTAGAATTTGATATTAAACTTTTTTTTAATCACAATTACCTACATATTTACAACACTTTTATGTTATTTTCAGGATTCACAATGCTAACATCAATTTAAACCATGTACAAATGTGATATTTACAACACTTAAAGCTATTTTCAAGGTATATGATGCAAAACTATTTTTAACTCTATACTAAAAATAAGTATTAAGGTACAAGATGCAAATAATAATTAATATTATGCACTGTTATGAAAGTATAAGTAATTGTAGTTAATAATTATTTACAAATTTACAATACAATGATACTATGTTTGAGATATTATGAGATTTATAAATCTACACTAAAAATTTAGTATTAAGATACAATATGCGGACAATAATTAATATTATGCACTATTATAAAAGTATAAGAAATTGTGTATAATAGTATATCTAAATTTACAACACAATAATACTCCAATAATGATTAAGAATCTGTACTGGAATAATGAAAGTTGTCATTTACACTTTATACAAAAGAATTGGTATTTGAAGATGACTCAGTCGAAGAAAATTTGCCAGGAGTATAAATTAATTACATTTTATATAAAATATGACCACGCCGACACGAATACCCCAGACCACAGCCAGAACTACGTTTGGAAAAGTTAAATAGTATAGAATTAAGCTAGAAATTTATAATTTATAAATGAGTAAAAACTGTTGAGAATGTTATAGTTTTCATATAACTTTTTGAGCTGAATGGGATCATTAATAATCTTAAGAATATCTGCGAAGATTGAGGGTCCTGTTCGCTTGAATTTAAATTTCATAAATTTGCAATTGCCAAATAGATAATGTAGTGGGTCTACTCGGACACCACACTTGCAGAGATCGTTATCTTTCTTGTTTATGCGATGAAGAAAAGATGGAAATCTACCGCAGCCCGTTAGGAAATAAATGGAAACTTTGTCGTTAACAATTAGCTTTTGTTGAACCTTTGGCACAATCTGATGCGTAAATCGGCCGCTCCCTGAGTGATCCCAGTTGTGCTGCCACCTATCCAGTAATTGTGAATTGATGCATTTTAATAAATATGATCGAGGTAATCTAATACTCCGATCTACTGGAAGGTTGCAGTACTGAGCAGCGTCATTCGCTAGCTTGTCCGCCAAATCATTTCCTGCTATTCCAATATGACCTTTAATCCCAGTTAAGTAAATTAATTTATTTTGATGTTTTTTAATTTTAATTTGAATGTTATAGATATCGAGATTTGTTGGGAATAATTTAAGTAATGCTTTAATTGCCGATTGGCTTTCAGAGAATATTTGGAATCAGTTGTGAGTAGAATTTATTGCCCAATTAATGGCTGTTGATGGCTGCATGCAGCTCCGCCTGAAAAATAGAATTATCTGTACGTATTTTAACAGTTTTTTCAAAAAGTTTTGTGTTTTGAAGGTAGGCCACTACAGCATATGCCGTGCCAGAGTCCACCTTAGAACCGTCAGTGTACATGTTAATAATGTTTGGATGACTGATTATGACGCTTTTGTTGGCACTTTCTACTTACCAGACAACATAGAATGTTAAACGCGAGTGTCAGTAAAGCTGGAATTGCGGTGCCCCGCTGAAGATCCATTTACTGACTTATGATACAAACAAAGCGTAAATCGCGTTGCACCTCTTTTCCTTCTTTATCCTTAACCAATGAAACCCAAAACTAATCAGGGAAGTTCCTTAACATAATAAACCGGCATACCAAATTCGGAGCAAATCGAATATTTCTGCATGAAAACACCATTTATCTGAAATAAGGGGACGGTGGACTAACGCCCCTTTTCCCCTTTATCCTTAACCAATGAAACCCCCAAACTAATCAGGGAAGTTCCTTAACATAATAAACCGGTATACCAAATTCGGAGCAAATTGAATAATTCTTCATGAAAAACCCATTTATCTGAATTAAGGGGTGGGGGGGGGGGCGAACTCCCCTTTTTCCCCTTTATCCTTAACCAATGAGTACCCAAAACTAATCAGGGAAGCGGCATATCAGAATGAAACAAGAAAAAAAAATTGAAGCAAATGGTATGCTTCTATCAAGAGTTATCGCGTTACGTACATACAGAACCGGCGGGCACATAAGCTCTCAGGCTTTGATAGTCTGTGAGCTAAAAGTAAAATATATTATTTGGCGCTAAAAGACGAATGTGCACGTGATTTGGTGGGTAAAACTTTTCCTCACAAACCGCGAATATTTTAATGCATCTGAAAATTGCTTGTTAAATGATTATTGGAATGCGCGGTACTTAAGGAATTTAAACTTAATGAAATATTTTGTTATTTTTTCTGTAAGCTTATGTAATATATACAAGTTGCGCGTTAATGAAGTTATTTGATTTTCGGACGGTTTCACCGGCTGGATAAATTTAAGTGCACTTTAAATGTAACTGTCCGATTAAGAACTATTTCATTATATATTTCGAAATTAAATAAGTCGTTTTTCTATGGCAACAATACTTTTCTCATGTTGTCTCCGACACTAACACTATCGAACACAAATCAACAGTGTTCAGAATTGGGACCTTAACTTTGAGTTTAAAGCAATTTTAATCAGTTTAAATTATGTCCTAACCGTCATTAAACGATCGTTAAATTTCATTACATATAAATGTATATGACAAAATCATAGTTATAAAAGTATATTTATAAACTTTTATATAAATATACTTTTAAATATACTTTAAAAATATACTTTTAAATATACTTTTAAAAAGACACCGCAAGTCCAGCTTTACTGGCACTCGCGTTTAACATTCTATGTTGTCTGGCAAGTAAAAAGTGCCAACAAATGTGTCTGTCATTTTCAAAATATTTTTTTCTAAGCATAAATATTTTTCTATCTCAATCTCACCGTGCCTCAAATACCTTTTTGGGGTAGTCAAAAAATGGCACTTGACAAGTGTCTGGCACAGGTTTTGGGCCGCCTAAAATGTCTGTCATTTTGAAAATATTTTTTTCTAAGCATAAATACTGTTCTGTCTCAATCTCAGCGTGCCTCAAATACCTTTTTTAAGTAGTCAAAAAATGGCACTTGACACGTGTCTGGCACAGGTTTTGGGCCGACTAAAGTGTCTGTCATTTTCAAAATATTTTTTTCTAAGCGTAAACACTAATCTGTCTCAATATCAGCGTGCCTCAAATACCTTTTTTGGGTAGTCAAAAAATGGCACTTGACACGTGGGTGGCACAGGTTTTGGGCCGACTAAAGTGTCTGTCATTTTCAAAATATTTTTTATAAGCATAAATACTATTCTGTCTCAATCTCAGCGTGCCTCAAATAGCTTTTTGGGGTAGTCAAAGGATGGCACTTGACACGTGTCTGGCACAGGTTTTGGGCCGACTAAAGTGTCTGTCATTTTCAAAATATTTTTTATAAGCATAAATATTATTCTGTCTCAATCTCAGCGTGCCTCAAATACCTTTTTTGGGTAGTCAAAAAATGGCACTTGACACGTGTCTGGCACAGTTTTTGGGCCACGAGCCTTCAGCCGGACATTCGATTTTGTATTCAGGCATTACAAAAGAAGTGTTGCACAAATTTTCAGGGTGCTTCAAATACCTACTCAAAAATGTTCAACAGCTCTCCTACTATTAGCCAGTAATGATCGGACAATTTCAATTTTAGACATATTTTGGAATATTTAATTATACATTTGTCGGATTTTTATGGAACTTCAGAATTACGAAGAGTGTGTCCGACTTCATATTTATCGACGGCGCGGCGCTCAGATCAGAAGGAGAATTAGGGGGGGCAACAAAAAATCAAAGAAAAATAATAATGTTTGGAATCATCCATTAAAATAAAATGCACGGCATGATCTATCGCTATACCTTACGAAAATTTGGATATTATACAATATATGTATTCATTTGTGGAAGAATAGTACGTATATACATGGAGGTATATCGATTTTATCAAAATGTCTTTTTTGTTCATATCAAGCAGGTTTTTTTTTTTTCCAATTTTAACGTCCGTTTCAAAAAATGTGACCAAATGTAGTGGAAATAATATTTTGCAGTTGGAATGTAAATATATTAAATATTTGATAAAATATGGGTAGTTGAATGAATTATTTTTTTATCTCTGCATGCGCGCACGATAAATAACATTTTATTCAAGATTTAATTGTCAACTCTATGGAGCAACTCATAAAACACCCCAGTAAAATATCGTGAAAATTCAGAAAGATATCGGTCATATAGAGAACGAATTTTTAGTTGCGCTCTAAAAGCTGCTGAATAATAAGGGATTTTCCGCAAATTGTCATTTTTATTATTTGGCTTTAAGCAAAAAAAAAATGTGTACAAAAGAAAAAAAAAATTAAAAATTAAAAGGGAAAATTTATGGAAAACCCCTCATCATTTAGCAGATTTTAGAGAACAATTAAAAATCAGCTCAGTCTATTGCCGATATCTTTCTGAATTTGACGACATTTCACTGGATTTTTTTTAATAAGTTGCTCCATAGATTGACTGTAAAATATTTAATTGAACTGCTCATATTTAATCAAATGTTTAATATATATTCATTCCAATTACACCATATTATTTCTACTAAATCTTGTCAAATTTTCTGAAACTGGCGTTAAATTTGGTAAAGAACCGTGGATGATATATATATATAAAAAAAAAAAAAACTTGCAAAAAATTCTTAAACTTAAAAAAAAAAAAAAAAAAAAAAAAATCAATATATCTCCATGAATATACGTCCCATTCTTCCACAAATGAATACATATATTGTACAATATCCATATATTTGTGAGCTATAGCGATGGATCATTTCGTGCATTTTATTTTACAGGGTGATCACAAACATTACTCATTTTCTTTGATTTTTTGTTGGCTCCCTAATTGTCCTTCTGATCAAACCGCCGGCCGTTGATATATATGAATCCGAACATATTCTTCAAAATCCTGAAGTTATAGAAAAATTCGACAAATATATCTTTAATATTCGACAAAATGTCTAAAATTGAAAGTGTCCGATCATTAATTACCATATAGTGTATAAGGAAAACCTATAATAGGTAAAATTTTCCTACATATATAAAATATCTATTCATATCACTTAAATTATTTTCATGTTATCAAATTAGTACAATACGCGGCAGAAAATTAAATGTTTGAAAAAAGCAAACATTTTACGCTCGATGGATTTATCTTAATTATAATGATGCTTTATCTCACATTAACTTAAGTCAATCACACTGATAAAATAGAGTTAATTAATTTTTAATGATTTCCATTTAAATATTACCATTCAGAGCAATAAATACATAATAATAATAGCCTAATTTAAATAACTGGATATCTAAAAAAAATTAAATCTAACAATCATCGGAAAAGAAATTGAAATAGGTTTCAAAGGAATAAAGTCATTTATTTTAGCTAATGTATGTTAAAATCAAATATTGTATTTTTTATCGTAATTAATTTCTCCTCACATTAATCTTGATAATTGAAGTTTGAAATGTATAATAATTTCCAAAAATCAAGAACAATGAGTATTATGCAAAAGATAGAGTTTTATCTTTCTAAATAATAATTAATTTTAAATTAAAGGTTTAAATTCGTATTGGATAAGACAGACTATTATCAAAATAATCTCTTTGAATGTATTTATAAAATGAAGATTTTGGATATAAAAATTTATTTTCTAAGGTGAAAGTTTTAGTTTTCAGCCTCTTAAAAATATTTAATGCAGTTATATTTTTATCATAAAAATGACAAATTGTGATGTGCTGTAAAACATTAGCTAAATGAAATATTCCCTGTCAGAATTAAATATCGGTTATGGAATTAATTTTTTCCAAAAGAAATCAACAGGTTAAATCTAAATGTTGTGTATGCTTATGGATTATTTTCAATGATTTAATATTTTTCTTGTCATTAAACTAATATTCATATATTTATATTACAGTTCCTAGCCTTTCCAAGAATATCTAATTGCTTTAAAAAATTCACGAGTTTAATACTGAATAGTAAATATATATTCATAATATATGCATTTTATATAATATGTAGATTCATACAGTGTTCAGCAAAAGTTTAGACAACGACCGATTATGCTTCTGTACTGAGAAGTATGTAACGAATTGTTTTAACTCAACTGTCATATATTACTGGGGACTTATCTTTCATACACTAGCAATAAATTTTAATGTATACACTTTACATAATATATAATGGCAAAAAAAAAATAATAATAATAACATTGTGGCAAAAGTATAGACAATTTGTCAGTTAACAGAAAAATATCCACAAATTTAAATCGAACTGCACCTACAATGTCTGCTATTAGTGCAAAAATGTGAGTTCCCATCGAAGAAACTAAATCCTGCATCACTTGGGGGTCTATTTCGTACCAAACACGTTCAACAGCAGATCGAACTTCATTTACAGAGAAGTATTGTCAAATAATTGCATAAACCGTATGAGATATGATGCCACAATAGTTTTTGATTGGGTTCAGATCACGGCTACACGCTGGCCAGTCAAGAACAGTAACATTTTGAGATTTAAACTAATTTTTTGATTAGTATGCAACATGAATAAATGCATTATTTTGCTCAAATACATACTTTGGAAGAGGTAAAAGTTCACCAAATAGATGTAATTTGTTTTCCAATGTATGTATGTAGTCTTACGCTGCTTGGCGACCATTGAGAAACTTCAGAGATACTTGAGAATTAAAACAAAGTGAGGCCCAAATCATTAATTCTTTCCAGCCAGTGTCATTAAAAAGGACACCTAATTTTAATTCCAAAAATGACAGAGTGCACCAAGAATATTTAATTAAAATTTTCCTTTTATAATGTACGTGAAAATAAGCAAGTTCATATTTTCTAATAAATTCGTTTATAAATTCTAGTTTCAGTCCATTATTTCATCAGTTTTATAAACAGAACTACTCCGCGTCGGAAAGATGTCAATTTGTTGTGAGATTTCAAGGCTAGTTGTTTTATCATTTTCAGATAATCTAACGTATACCTTTCTATAATTCATCTACGAAAGTATCCGTTGACACAGAAAGCTCTGACTCAATTTTAATGCGATTAGCAGCTATCATTTGTCTAGATACCAGTTTATGGATCCTTCTATAATCTCGTTTTCTGGCCACACGAGACCTTCCAGATTTATGTTTTGCTTTAAAGGGTCACCCTTAGATAGTACTTAATAGACAGATTTCTTTGGACCACTCAAAGTAGTTGAAATTTCTGCAACAGTCTTCCCTTTCAATTTCAGCTTCCATGCTTTAATTACTTCATCTGACCGAAAATTTCTAGCTTGCGGCATCTTCACAAACCGATGCTATCGCGAGTTGCACTTAAATACTTCATGCATGTGACGTCATAAGTTTGAAATTTGCGTTTTTCCGTGAACAGTTGCCTAAAAACCACAAAAGTGTCTAAACTTTTGCAATATGCAAATTTCACTTTTTTAGTTAAATTAAGTTATATCCTACATTAAAACCGTCATTTTTGTCCTAAAACGTTTAAAATATATTAAAAGTTACGTACAGCCATTTGTATAACCCAAGTGTTCGTATTTTACATTTAAAGGTTAAAAATCACCAGTGTCTTAACTTTTGCTGAGGACTGTAATAAGCAGATGTGTATTTCGTGATTAGTGTAGTCTCCTCCTTTCTGTTATGAAAGACAGTGTGGGTTAAAATAGTAAACGTATTGCAATATTATTTTTGTTTAACACGATCACGCCGGCGCGATAGTTCACACTCGACTGTCTCAGTGTTGTCAAGTCTCCGGCTTTTTGCACACCACTGTTATTTTAGAGAAAATGTTGTTCCTTTAAATCGCCCAATTGTTTTAATTAAATAAAACAACATTTTCTGTATTAAAATACTGGTATCCAATAAGCCGGAGATGTAGCACCTCTGAGATGGTCGAGTGTGACGCACCGCGCCTGCGTGAACATGTTAAATAGAAAATGTGAGCTAATCTCATTCATTAGTATACATTATTCCTTAACTATAGTTATCTAAAGCAACATATGACGTATGTACTTTAACGTATTGATGAAAAGGATAGTTAAGATATTCTTCAAACTCATTTTATTACGTTTCGCGTTAACTTCATCTTTACTTATATCCTTCATCTTATTAACATATATTTTTAACTTCAACTTACATTCAAATTAATGAATTCGAAATGGGCTTACACCCACCATTACGCAGATACGAAAACGTACCATCATATATGGAACAATAATTTGTATAACTTATTCGATAGAGAAATAAATAAGTTTGAAAGTCATAAAATGAAAATTCATAAGAAAAATGCAAACAGTTGTATGCATATTAAAAATAATATTATGATTTTCTGTATTTTTAATTATTTGAAATTCTGCTATTTACAAAGGGACCACCAAATATGGTGCGCACAGTTTTTGATATTTTTTAAGTATGTTGTAGGGGTCACACCTCTAATTATTCAGATGAAAGTTTTCCTTCAAATGGGCTTTAGTACTTAAGAAATTGGGGGTCAATGTTCAACATACTTTTCAAATATATTTCTATTGCTGTTTAGGTCACGTACTTCGTGGCGTCGAGGTAGCCCGCAAGTACGTGGGGATCCAGCTTGCACCTCGATATTTTTTATTAATATTATATTTTTGACATGTTACTAATTTTATGTGAATTAGGAATTAGGCAGCTTTTTGACATTTTCCTAAAATTACATTTGCATTTTTTTTTTAGGAATTAGGCAGCTTTTTGACATTTTCCTAAAATTACATTTGCATTTTCGATTTTTTTTTTTTTTTTTTTTTTTTTTTTTTTTTTTTTTTACGAAAATTTATATTATTATACTAATTTATATATAGCTATATCATCTTTTTAAAACTTACTATTACTGTTTACATTTATGCATATTTTGTTATTTATCATAGTTATGAAATAATGCATAATATTTTTTTCTTACATTTTATATATATATAATAATTGACTAGGAAAAAATTAACAAAATAATTATATACTTTCAATATTTCATTTGTTCTAAATATAACGAATGCAATATTTTAACTAATGAAATGTTGATCATTACTGACATAGCCATTATTAATTTAGTAAATATGTAATTAATCGGCTGATACATATCGTAATAATATTCAAAACATAAAACAGCATTAAAAATGACTACAGTTTAAAAACAGTTTCTTTGCATGGATTTTTTTATCAATATTAGTAGAACGCACAAACTAACATAATGTATATTCTTTAAACACTTAATTTTTTAATGACAATAAATAGCTGAACGAGATCAAGAAAAGGAAAATTTTTTTTCTTCTGGTATTACTGCGAAAGTACAGCAGACGATTTTAAAAAAATTTTTTTTTTTATTTATAGAATAAATATCTTGCATTATTGAATTTCCAGTTGAATATTTAAGAATGACGTCAATAATATTTATAATTGTTAGAATGAAAAAATATTTCAAATTTAATCTGTCATTGTTTATTTGCGCAAATAAAAAATGATGTTGAGTTCGAACTTTACAGAAAAATGTATTTGGAGGACATTAAAAATTTAGACAACTGGTAAAAAGTTACATATAAGTGTTATTACTTTAACAGTTTGTTACTCTTTTATAAATATGGTATTCAAATTATCTAATCGTAAATACGTTTATTCGACATGAAAAATATTTTGTATAAATTCGATAAAAATTATAAAATTCCATAAAGTAAACAAAATATACATATATAAATATTATAGATCTGCGCTTAAAGTATAAAAATGTAAATAATAATAAATTTAATAAAAACAATTCAACAAAAATTCTAGACATAAATTAGATTAATTTTGGTCAATCGAAATATTAGCTTAAAAATTGCAGAAAAAATATAATTTTTTATAAACATTGCGAAAACGTAAATGTAATTAATTAGGAAAATATCAAAGTTCAAAGCTGCCTAATTCCTAATTCACATAAAATTAGTAACATGTCAAAAATATAATATAATAAACAAACGGAGGTAGAAGCTGAGCCCGAACTTGCTACATGCGGAATAGCGTATTAGCGCGTTACCTCGACGCCACCATGTACACGTTCAGAACTGCAGTAAATAGGTATTTTTAAAGTAATCTGAACTTTGACCCCGATTTCTTAAAAACTAAGGCGCATTTGAAGGAAACATTTCACATGAATAATTAGGGGTGTGACCCCTACAACATACATAAAAATTATCAAAAACTGTGCGCACCATGTTTGGTGGTCCCCTTGTTAATTTATTTTTTTTTATACAAGTTGAATTAAATATAATGCATTTTAATGACTAATGTTTTGCGACCTACAAAAAATATATGCATTTAATATATGGCTGTAAGATGATTTTTAAAATTTTTAATCTCCAAAATATTATTTTAATCGCTGTTGATCCACAACACAATTTAGTGTATTTAATAAAAATAAAAATAAGCGTTTTTTTTTTTTCTTTTTTTTTTGTGTGTGTGTGTGTGTGTGTGTCAGCAGTCGAAAATAAGAAAAAAAAAAGATTAACTTCATAAATACTATTTTTCGTTCATAGGGTATTTTTTATACGTAATTCTAATACATAGAAAGTAAAATTACGTGAAACATTTGTGTACTATTGGATGTTTTCTTGTATTTAAGAAGTTATTTATCACATGCTCTAAATAAATGTATTCTTCAAGAAAAAAGAAAAATCATACGTCAAGCATAAATTATGAAACACTTTCGAACACGTTGGCAATGCGGTAATAAACTTTCCACGTTTAATAAGATGAAAAATGACACCCAAATAAACAATTTTGAAAAATTACAGTAATTCTATATGCCTCTTGTAGTGCAGCTCCGTGATACATATCAAGTTCAATATACATGAAATAGTCTAATATCACTAAAGTACATTACAAAATATATATTCCCCTAATACATAGTGTAACGAAATTCTTCTGAGTGTCCCCGTAAACGAACGATAAGCTTCAATTTGAATACCGATTATCTAATATATAAAAATTAAAATTTCTCTGTCTGTCTACAAATCCACAGTTTGGAAGCCAATACTGTGAAATGTACATACATGTGTATTAAAACACGACGGAGGCAAGTAAAGCAATCCAAAATCGAAATAAATTATAGTTAATTTTTCCTTAGTAAAAAACCACTAATTTAACAGCATTTTCTTTTTAAAAAAATAAGCATTTTTCGTTATAGCAGCTGCCAACAATTAAAAATACACAAGAAAATTCTTACCACAACAATTATTTACATATTGCAGTATGTCCACGGGAAAAAGGAAAAAGAAATAAATAATTTGACGAATTTTCTCCATCCTTTACCATCACATAAGGTTTTCCGCAAATCGTAAATTTTAAAGTTTAAAAGTCAAAAATTAGCAAAAATCAGTTACTGTAAAAAAGATGTGGTGCTTGTGTTCTTTAGTTTTGGTAATTATTTCTTATATACTGTGTAGTGCCGATTCCGAAAATGACCAACCTTTTTTACCATCACGTCTGAGTTTTTCGAAAATCTCAAATCTTTAAATTTGAAAAAGTCGAAATATTGCAAAAATCTGATACTACACTGTGAAATAAATCCGATCAAGTTTCCTGTAGGAGACGGAAAAATGGTTGCCCTTCTCAGGACGGAAAATTTTCAGACCCAGCTCGGAATAAAATCAGTAAAAAAAAGGAAATAGTAACTAAAATGATATTTTTTGGATGTTATTCCAAGCTGGGTCGGAAAATTTTCCTTCATGAGAAGGGCAATTATCCCAGCAAAGAAAGAAACAGTGGGCCATCAGCTGGAAAACAGATGGCAGCCAGTAGTGCTATCAGCCGTAAAGTGCAAGGGTGCCATTACTTAAAACCTGTCGAAAAGTATCCAAGCCGAATGCAGCTGGCCCATCAGTGGTGGCCAACAGCAGGCCAGCATTGGTATGCCATCACATTACTTGAATCCGGCACTTTTACTGCAGTGCTAGCACCTATTCCACTGCTATTCCTTTGCTGGCCCAGCACTTTCCCTTACAAAAATTTCTCATAGAATTATATAAAAAAACAAAGTATTATATAATTATGGCTCTTTTTTATATAAGCTAGTTTCACCAAGATCTATAGAAACATCTGTAGAAGTGCCTATAATAGAAATGTCTGTAGAAATATTTGACCCGCATGTGGTCACCCTCCCAAGTACTGACCAAGTTCGATGCTGCTTGGTTTTCGTGATCGGACATGAACAAGTGCTTTCAGCGTACTCTACGATTGCTCGTAGTTTTCAAGCTCTCATTATACTATTTCAAGTTTGTTTCTTTTGTGATTTACGTTCCCAATCATTAAACTGGTATAAAAATTATTCTATTGTATAGAAATCCTATGGATTTTATACGCTTTTTTTATTATTGATTCTGAACTGCGTAAATTATGAAATCCGAAATCCTTTGTAACCTAGTAAAACCAGATTTAAGGAGAAAAAAAAGTGCGTTGAAATAAAGAATTTATTTATTTATTCATTTACTTATTTATTTTATTGGTGGCAGTGGTGCTATATTTTTTTAGAGTTTCCAAAAAAAAAATAGCTTCACAGCTTAAATTGTGTTAAGATACTCATTTCAGATTTGTGTTCAAATACTCAATGTCTTTGATATTCGCAGCGCCACCTAGCGTAAGGGTTCCCAACAATAATACTGCGAAAGTTCGTGCACTTCCATGTAGTTTTGGGCCAGCGCATGACATAAAATGGATGCCCACCAGAATTTTATCTGATGATTTCCAAGAGCAAAGTTGACTGAAGCTGTCCAGCAGTGGTCATGGAGTGGTAGACCATCAGCCAGCAGTTCTCCATCATTGCAAGCACCTATCTTGATGCTGGCCAGCAATTTCCTCTTTGCTGAGATGTTTCCGTCTCCTACAGGAAACTTGAACGCATATTTTTTACAGTATATAAAATTGATGAAAAACCTTATTTTTCATAGTAATTCAACTTTTGTCTAATTCTATGAATTTTACAGGTAAACAGCATTTAAAATAACAATTTTATTCCTTATGTGTCAGATGCTTTAAACCGCTCATGCTTTTGAACCTCTCTTGCTTATGAACCGCTTTTCTTTTTATATTCACTATGAGATTATCGGTGTCGTCCTCTTTTATTTTGATGGTTCATAAGGATGGATTTTGTTGTGGATGTCTTTAAAATATTTACCTTTTGTTGGTAAAGCTTTGACAGATTTTCTCTATTTTTTGTCCTTTGAAATAAACAATTTGCAAAACATCCTGGCGTAACGGTAAAAAATTAACGTCATTTTCGCATTCAGTGCTAAATATATATAATAATCAATTATCAAAAGTTAAAAAAACAACCATTTCATGCTTGTATTATTCATACAGTATTGTTTTAATGTTTATTTAAAACATTATCTCTAACATATTCCCTGTGGGATTGTTTTATTTTTTATTTAATGAAAATACATTTGCCCATGGTGAAATATTTGTATAAGTAAATCAAACTTCACTTTATAAGTAATAGATTGATTAAGCAAGAAGATTATTTTTTCTTAGGGGAAACATGAACTCTTTACTACAATTCGTGTCGAGCAAAATTCAAAAAATGAGATAAAGAATGCCTATGCTTTGGCGACTTTTACATTTGATTTTAACAGTCCGAAATTTGTTAGTTACATTTCATTCCTCTGATTGCATTATGATAAAAATCTAAAAGAACTAAAACGTAACAAAAAAAAAAAAAAAAAAATTTTAAATATTTCGCTTTTATATTCATATGATGTCATATTATACAAAAGCTCTTATAAATCTGTAAATTTGAAGAATGGATGGAAGAATTAAATGGAATCTAGTTTAAGCACGTCATGAATCATATATGAATGCGCTGCCATAAAAGAATAAGGAAGTATACGTAAATATTTATAAATATCTGTTTAAGTTTTAATAAACATACGCCTACCTGCAATCGAGGATATCCGGGTCCGCCTAGATACCTGGGTCTTTGCTGGACATTGGAGTTAAAAGTTCTTCCCTCGTGGGCATTTTATTCCTATGCCGATAGGTTGCACGAGAGTTTGATGTCGATTTCCACCGCCTGCGCCACAGTATAGCAGGCGTGCTCTGTAAAATATGTTAGCTCTACTTTCCACTGAACGGGGGCACATACTGTTATAAATAAAACACCTTCGAAAAAGAAACTTTAGTTCCAAATTCTAGAACCAGGGGCAATAAGTTTTATAAAACATGCTTTTATAAAACTGTGGTCGAAGTGCTTTCCATTGATATATTACAAGTTGTGTGTGGGCAAAATTTAGAAATGTGCACTCGTTAAAGTGTGGGAGATCCTTAATATTAAAGTGTAGTCGAAGGGCTTTCCAATGATACCTTAAATTACGGATTTTGGAAAATGTTAGATAAGTGCAACATGGTGGGGGGGAAGTGAGGAGAGGGTGATATGAAATGCATAATATGAAAGAGTGGTCAAAGGGCATTCTAAATATCTATTACATGAGGGGTGTCAGGAAAATTTAAAAAATTGAGGTGCCTAATATGAAACAATGGTCAAAGATCTTTCCGATGATGTATCTCATGATTGGTGTCTGCAAAAGTTAGAAATGTGACAGCTGGAAAAAAAAGCGGAGGGTGGAGCACGAGATGTGCAAAATATGAAATAGTGATCACATGGCTTTATAATGATATATCAGATGAGGGGTATCGGGTAAGTTTAGAAAAAAGCGCCAAGTGCAAAAAAGTGGAGGGGCAAAGGAGGTGTACAATATGAAATACTGGTCACAGTGCTCTCATTGAAATATAACTTTAGGGTTGTTGGCAAAAGTTTAAAAAGTGTCCCTCTTTTAAGCAAATTGGGGGAAGTGGACCATTTATGAATTTTTATAATTTATAAGTAATATGTATCTGAAGGCTTCGTATAAAAAATCCGATCTAAAACGATATTTTTTGTACAAAGGCTAAGATTTCAAAAAAGTTTAAAAAGAGCCGCCGGCTGGGCAAAATGGGGGAGGGGACAAAGCAGTCATAATATGAAAGAGTGGTCAAAGGAATTTCCGATGATATATAAAATGCCGGATTCGGATAAAGTTTTAAAATCATTCCAGCCCACCATGTGTGTACCCTCGTACCCCCGAAATACAACTGGAATTTGCCCACCCCCGTCTTTGTAATTTTTCTTTAAAAAAATAATATTTATCAGAAGTTATCCGTTAAAAAACAGCCTCTAGAACTATATTTTTTGTAGAAAACGCTCTCTGCGCCGTCTTTGAAA
Organism: Maratus speciosus; assembly: GCA_963932465.1. Taxonomy (NCBI): domain Eukaryota; kingdom Metazoa; phylum Arthropoda; class Arachnida; order Araneae; family Salticidae; genus Maratus; species Maratus speciosus. The sequence continues at coordinate 533,391,104 of OZ010786.1, read as the reverse complement.
AGAGCAGTTACGTCCCATGTTTATACACTCACACACAGACATTCACCAACATTAATAATACAGAAGGTGTGAAATTTAATGGGTTTATGGATGAAAACTAAAACCGAAATAGAGATACTCCCACATAAATGTATCAATAACTTAATTTTTACGTAATTAACTGCAGCTTTTTTAACTCATGTGTCTTAAATATTTATTTAAGCATTTAATATGCGCGTATTATTGTATTGTACATATTTTTTTCGAAAGCAAATTTAATGTTACATGATGCATTATAATTATTCAACTTTTAAAATACATAAACTTTTTATTTTATTGTACGATAATTTCTAAAGTTTTATTTACGAAAATATTATTTTAAAAACAGTTAACATATTGTGGGTCTGCATTGAGCTCCACATGTACCTCCTGATGTCGAAAGTATCACCTAAGAGCGGTTGACAACAGCAGCGCCTACCCATGGGATCTTAGTACGCTGCGCATGCGTAAGAGGTAGATTCTTCGGAACTAGAGATGTTCTTTGCGAGCGGAAAAGATTCGAACCGAGATGAAGTAAGGAACAGTGGCTAGTGCAGTGAGGTGTATGTTTCTCGAGGATAGAAGAGCGTGAGTGTTCCGAACAACAGAAAAAATAATGAGGTGTCGGTAGACTAAGTAATGATTACGACGCATTTTTTTGAAGTTTTTTATATCTGTAAATAATATTTCTGTACATAACCTCGAATGTAAATAAATTCACTTTCACTATAAGCAATCTATTTAGTATGTGTCGTCTACTTTTCTGTCTAAATAAAAATATCTCAACAGTTAGTGCCAGAAGTGGGAAAAAAGTATGAGGTTGCCCGCCCGCAAAGTTGTGCGATTAAATAAAAGTGTGAGATAAAATAAATGTTCGAGGAAAATCGTCGAAATGGAGCATACCAAAATTAGTGTTTTCTTAACAGAACTAAGTGGTGAAATAATTGTCGTGTATGATGTATTCAAACTGGATACCTATTCTAAAAAGTGAGTTTGTTTTGTTTTTATTTTAAAATTGCACTAAAAATTAATGACATAAAGAATTAGAATTTGCATTGAAAATGGAGAAATCTTCCAGAATTAAAACATTACAACCATTACATAGACTCATTTTTGGAGAAATAACATCTGATAGAAAAATGAGACAAAGAATTCGCGCATTCACTGAATTTCCATTTGAAATGTATAGCGTGGTATATAACGAAAAAAAAATAATAAAGTTAAGGAAAATGTTTTCTAGAATGAGTTAGTTACCATCTTTAAGGTTTTACCTATTTAAAATACCGATTCACTGAGCGAACTGACTGCAGTTTAACATTGAATTTATGTGATTAAAATGAATTAAAGTCAAACATTTTACATGAAGAGGACATCGGTGATATAGAATCCGATAATGAGAGTACTGAAACTCTGAATAATAATTCTAGTAATATTTTACATAACAAAACTGTGTTACATAATAAAACAGCGATAATTCGAAAACGTAGTCCGAAAAACGAAATGACCCAATTTTTCATTCTTGGTTCTGTTTTGAAATCTTCAATTTCTTCACATGACACAGGGAACATGATAACTTCATTCAATTGTAGTTAATATCTAAATATTGAAAAATGGATTAGTAAGTTTGAAGATGAAATTTCTTTATTTAATTTCAGCGATTTATAAAAATTAATATTAGCTAATCGATCGATGACGGGAAATGCTAAATTGTTAATTGAAAGTTAGACTCTGTTAATTGTTGGTTTAAAATTAAAGCGTTACTTATTTCAGAATTTGGCCAATTATGGAATTCCGCCGAATTACATGAATTCTTATTTAAAAGAAAAAGAAGAAGAAGACAAAGAAAACATAAAAGAAAACAAAAAGAAGAAAATAAGTAAAAAAAAAGAAGAACTAAGAGTTGTTTCAAGACATATTTTATGATAATAGTTTTATGACGAATATGCTTCTTAAAAACTAACTATCAATTGTTAACCCTTATCTGTCCAAAGAACATTGTTTATTTCTAACTTTTTCGACGATGATTTCAAACGAATTATGTTTATTTACGATGAACGTTTAAGGGCTGTAGATGCTGCTCTATCTTTTATTTATCTTTTCAGGTGCTCATGTTTCTTCTTCCGGCAAACTACACAGTTACTTACACTGTAAAAAAACAACTGTAGATTTGCCAGCACAATGTGCTGGCAATTTGGATGCCAGCAGTTTGTGCTGTTAATTTTACGAAACTACTGTTATTTTTCATGTTTATATAGTCAAGAAATCAAAGAAAGCTACAGCACATTCGACTGTGATCGTGTTTGAGCGCGAGATGAACAGTACTATGTGCTGTAAAATTGTCGTTTTTTTTTACAGTGTAGTTCATTGGACAGGTCAGCTCGGCCAAGTTACGTCGTTGCAGTTAGCTCCACAATTACTTCCTGATGTCAAAAGCGTGATTGAGGAAATCAGAGCCGTCCCATGGGATCCGAGCCCGCAGCGCATGCGTAAGAATGTTAGGAACTGGAGATGTTCGTTGCGAGTGGAAAAATACGAAATGAGATAAAGTAAGAAACGCCGGTTCGTGCAGTGAGATGTTGTTTTCGCGGGGTTGCAGAGCTTGAGTGTTCGAAACAACAGAAAAAAAAGACAGAGGCTTTGGAAAACTAAGTGGTAATTACGACGTATTTTTTAGGAGTTTTTTTTTTTTTTTTTTTTTTTTTTTTTTTTTTTTTTTTTCTTTTTTGTATTTGGAAATAATATTCCTTTACATAAATTTGCATTTAAATAAGTTCAATATAAACATTTTATTTAGTAAGTGTCGTGTATTTTTGTGTTTATGAATTATGTATTTTTAGAAATATGTCAACAGTATTACTAGAAATGTGTAATTTAAACGGAATTTTGTTGTTTAATGACGATTTTCAGTCATTATTCAAGTGTAGTGATAATCATAGTAAAAACATCTTTGTTTAATCATATGCATTAAATTTATGCATAGCTGCAGCACAATACTTGTTAATTTTAATTACTATTGTGTGTTTTCTACATTTAACAATAATTTTAGTTCTTGTCCCAAATAAATCAGCTTTCAAAAAACATTTACAGATCCTTTATCTGAAAGAAATTTCAAGAATGGTACTATAAACTAAATTATTATTCATAGAGTGCTGTGTCAATATTTCTTGTAAAAATTATCGCTAAAATGTTCCCTCTGAGATTTTCAGACTATTTACTTAAGGATGATATATTTGCCTATGATGCAAACATTAAGTAAACCAACAGTCACATTACAAGTAAGGGATTGATTCAACAGAAAGCTTATTTTTTCTCAGGTGAAAAAGGCGCTCTTTGCAACAAATTGTGTCGTGCAAAACAAAAAGACAAGGTAGAAAGATCAACTAACTTTTAACACTTTTACGTTAGCCTTCAACATTTCCGCATTATTCAATTGTTCAATGTTCAATGACAGAAATATGTTACTTCTGAACCCCTAAAATATAATGTTTGCATAAATTGCTAAAATGTATATATATATATATTCTTTACATAGTCGCTCTCAAATAATTAGATTTATTTTATCGAAAGCACATTTTAACAAACGTTTACGGTAGTAATGTATTTTTTTAATTCAGCAGAAGACTAGACTAAAACGTAATATATATATCAGACATTTCACTTAGAATAATTTCATAAACAAAACAGTTGAGAAATTATCCATTGTTTAATTTTTAAATATTACTGAGCTTAGTAAATTTACTTTTTATAGATTTATAAATACATTTGAAAACACTAGGTAAATTTAAAAACAGCAAATTTAGAGTAAGAAATTTCGAAATCAGTTGTAGAAGTCACATGCTTATATTGACGTCATTTTATCAGATATTAAATTTATTACTATAACTAAAACTTATTCATTTTACATTACGTTTACTACATAAAAGATTTTTCGAAGTGTAAACAATAAAACATTCACTGATTGTTATATTAAATACGATATAACTCTATAACATTCAATGATAGATTTTAATTCTTAATGATTAGAAGTTCTCTGTTTTCCGCTCTAATTTGCGTTCACAATTAGCAAAAACTAATTTTATTACAAACGTATGGATTATTTTTATTATTTGATTTTTTTTTTTATTAAGCATCAAGTTTTTTGTGCTTACCAATTACCACACATCTGTAAATAATACAAACTGTGCACAAAATCTCGAACATAAATTGGTGGCCAAAATTGTGGCCATTTTTTGAAATTTTCATGTTTTATAACTTTGTGCGCTTATAGAATATTTTTTTCACATAAATACACATGTTTGTATGTCAAATTCAAGAAAATTCAATGTAGAATTTAATTAAAAAAACAGAATTAAAATATCTGCATCTCAAAACAATTTACAATTACTTCCCAGCAAACACATATCTTTCGGCACACGATCGGACCGCAGCTGGCACTGTCGGTTAAGTGTCGGCATAGGCACAGTGGTTTCGGCGAAGCGTCGGCAGCATGCCCGCAATTGAAACATAAGAATCTTCTTTTTCGATTGCCGGTTACCGTAATCGGTCCCCATATGTTTATATATCGGCAAGCGACTTACACCGGCAAGTGATGCAGGACCGATATGTGATTTCTGATAGTGGCCCGATCAGATTTGCCAACATCGGTCCGAATTCGGAATTTTTAGTCTTAGCCGACACTTTTTTTTTCTTTTTCTTAGTTTGGTTTGAGTTTCAGTTTTGATAAGATATGTATATTTCATGTATTTCATATAAAATTCTAACAGTGATAAACAAAATAAATGTCAAAAATAGCCTATATTTATTTATTTAAAAAAAGTTGTTGTAGAATTCATTTTAAAAAGGACTTAAAATTATTTGAATCATCAAAAGAGTTTTTTAAATCGCTCCTTAAAATTATTATTCATTATAAACTTAATCGCAGAAAAAAAATATTCATAAATTAATTGAACTTATTTTCTAGCTATTATATTCATTTTAAAAGCAATAGCTATGTTTCTTATTTTATCTAAAAATCAAATTATTAAAAAAATGTTTAAAATTGTTTTATAAGCTATAAAAATACATAAAAAACTACCCAACTTTTTAGCATTAAAATTTAAAAGAAAGATTCAGAAATCTCACACTTCTAACAAAAAAAAAAAAAAAAAAAAAAAAAAAAAAAAAAAAAAACAGTTTAATTAATATTTCTATTTTATTTGATGATTAAGAAATGTTGATCATTATTGCTACATAATTACTAAAAATATATTCTCCATTAAATTATCAAATTACAAATAATGAACTCTTATTATAATTAAAAGTAATTAATTAACAACTTTTTTTTTATTATTATTAAAATTAGTTTTTCTATGTTACAAATATATATTTATTGAATTAACACATTTAATTACATTATAATTCCTAAAGAGAAAATTGTAGTCAGAGAAAAACCTCTGAAATTCACTTATTTTATTTAATAAGCTTTCTTAAATTTTTAAGAAAGATTCAGAAATATCCCCCATTTAAAGTTGTCTTCCAAAAGAAAAAAATATATATAAATTAATATTTTTATTTCATTTTTAATTAAAACTATTGATAAGTAACAAATTAATATTGACAATAATTATTAATATTGACAATAATAATTAATATTGACAATTAATAAGTAACAAATTAATACATACTCATTAAATGTATGTTCTACTTTAAATCATAAAAACGACATAAAATGAATTCTTATTCTAATTAAAAGTTATTAATTACCAACTTTTTATTTATTAAAATAAATTTTTCCATGTTAAAAATATATATTTTGTAAATTAACGCAACGCATGTAATTAGATTATAAATCCTTAAAAAAAAAAAAAAAAAAATATTAACTGAACAAAACCTCAAAAAAATTTTTCATAGTTAATTATTCTTAAATATATATATATTCTTAATTATATCTATATCTTAGTTATTCTTAATTATATCTGTATCTTAATTATTCTTAAATTAGTTTGCTTTAAAGAATTCACTAAGGTATTTATTTCATTCACTTAAATATTAAATTAAATTTTAAATACACGCGCGTAAGACAATTACAAACAAATAAATAAAAAATAAAATAAAAACACTTCAAAATTCAAATTTTCCCATCACTTACCTTCAACGACAGCCAATACTTATCGATATGTCTTCACCTTATGACCTCATATAATCCTCCCCTGATCAAGTCTCAGTGGATGAGTGGTGAAGGTGTCTACTTCCTGTCCCTGGGTACGATGGATCAAACCCCGCCTCTCCCAACGCTGAAACACGTTCCTTCCAAATATACATTCCACGATGGCTCATAGATGGCGCCATCAAAACAGATTTTTTTTTCAGTTTATGCTGGTGTCGGTATGCGGCCGGCATTCATATGGATAGCTATCGACGTGCTGTCGGCATAGTTTTCTGCCGATACCGGACCGGCTGCGTGCCTCATGAATCGGTCCGCATTCGCGCGACGTATCAAAAAAGATACGGAACCGGTAGCGGCAACCGGTATCGTAACAATACCGCCGGTAGTGGCAAGCGGCTGTCACCCGATTGTTTACCGATAGCTCTGTGTTTGCTTGGTTTAGTCTAAAATACAAACGCAATTAGTCATGAATGGGGAAGTGTATTTTTATAAAAGCTTCCAAGCTAATCACAATGATTGTTCTGAGAACCAATCAAATGACTGTAAGTAAACTGTAGTATGTTTTGATTTGTAAAATTAGTATTTTGCTGAAATGAATTTTGAAGAAGGGTGATACTATTGTAACTAAATATAATATTATATATATATATATATATATATACATATTTCTATTTCTTCTTAATGCAGCTAATTTAAAACAATGCCATCAACAACATCTACAAAAAGTAGCAGAATTGTCATATTGAGAGAAAATGGTCTCTCTTAAGTTAAAATTGCAAGACAGGTTGGTGGATCAGTCACGTTATCTAGCGTACGAAAGTTATGCTTACATTATGAAGAAACTAAATCAGTGATAAATAAAGCAAGATCAGGCCCAAAAAATGCACAAATGCTTCTGACGATAGAAAGATAAAAATTATGTCTCAAAGATCCAAGATTTTCCACAGTTGCTATTAGATGTCAAATGAAAGAAATGGTTATTTGAGTTAATTCAAGAACAATAAGAAGAACATTAGCAGGATTTGGACCGAAATGAAAAACATTTTAAAATCTTCAACAACGCAAGAAACGAGTTCAATGGACAAAAGAACACATTAATTGGTCAGAATGGACTGAAAGATAGAATTCGGAGGAAAAACATCTTTAAATCTTCAACAACGTAAGAAACGAGTTCGAGGGACAAAAGAACACATTAATTGGTCAGAAAGTCATTGAAGCAAATAATCTGGAATGATGAGAGTAAAATATCGCTCTTTGGTAATGATGGGCGAAAATATGTTAGGCAAAGAGTAGAGGAAGAGCTGCATCTTGATTGCACATATGCAACTACAAAGAAACCACGAATGTCATGATTTGGGCCTGAGTTTTTGCAAATGTTGTGGACCGTATTTGATTGATAGCATTCTGAATGCAAATAAATACAGCGAAACTATCCTGGAACCAAAATTGATGCCTTTCATCAGGGATCTCTTCCCCAATAAAGCACCATTTGTCTTTCAACAGGATTCAGCTCCATGTCATACGGCAGAAATAGCCAAAGAATGTTTTAAAAATATAAGCATACAATTATTACCCTGCCCAGGAAACAGTGTCATTCCATGTCAATTCAACCAGACCTTGTAACCCGACCGACAGGGATTTGGGTGAAACTTTGTGTACATACTAGCCATACGCCGATATGAACAAATTAAAAAAAATCTTTCCTACACATCATAGTTTGTGATATTTGGGGGGGGGGGGTAAAATTTTTGGATTTTTCTGTAATCGCACATTTCTGAGTCTGTATTTGTAGACTGTGGTTTCCTCTTCAAAAAAATGTTTCTCTGGAGCAAATATCCAAATATGCTTAAAAATATCACTGTAAGTACATAAAAAGATGTTGATTCTAATAAAAAATATGTAAAAAATCAATTTTTAATTTTTAAGGCCAAAAAATTAAACCAAAATTGAAAGTTGTGGTTATTTTTCTGAATTTTGTTCATTTTATAAAAAAAGGCTCTCCACAAAAAGGCAAATGAAATTTCAAATTTCTTTTTGTTTTAAATAACATTTTTTACTTTGTGCTTTCTATTTATGAAATAAAAATTATGTCTTTCTCATGGCTTATGCAAAAAGTTTGACTTATTTTGGGATTCTGTACCGATCAAGCGATAAAAATCTCTAACTTTTGATTATGGCACCTAAATAATTGCTGTACATTTTAAATTTAAATTTATTAATGATTTGGATTTATTTTCTAAAATTAACCCTTAAAATCAGACTGATTTATTTATTTTTATAACAGTAGAAAATTTGTAATATATAGTGTTGGTACATATCACACATTATCTAAAATTGTATTGTTCTCAATCTTATTGCATATGTCTGTCACATAAATGTACATCTATCATTGGATTCAGTGGTATATTTCTATAAATACTTTCACAATGGTATTATGTAAGGAGTATGTACAATATTTAATGGAGGGGGAAATTTGCAGTTATTTAAGGCAGCCATAGATTTTTATTATCTTTGTATATATTGCAGCCATAGAATTTTTTTTTCTCATTTTACTCAGAAAAAAAAAAGCAAAAAGATTACTTTGCAAATAAAAAAAAGAAACAATTATTAAATAAATTCAACAAGTCAGTAATTATTTAGGTACCACAGCTTAAATTAGGCACACAGGGCAAAATGCCAAAACAGGGCAAAATGTTTACATAATCTATGAGAAAAAAATGATATTTATTAAAATTGAAATAATCATTAATTAAATCTAAATCATTAAATAAAATTGCTCATAAACATTTAAAAAAAATAGATTATTGTGATTTTTTTATGTAAGAAATAAATAATTTGTTAAACAATATGCAATTATTTTAATCTAAAAAATCAGAATAAACATTACATTTAAAAAATTGAAATTCAAAAATAGAATTGAGCTAAATATAAAAATAGAAATAAATGGCGTACGTTTGCAATATCACATGGACTTACTTTGCAGCATTCTTTCTTTGTGCAATTTTAAATTCATATTTATTATGAATAAGCAACATTGAGAACCTTCTAATATATATTTAAATTTTTCTATATTACTGCAAGTCCAAACATGGTAACATAACGAAATAACGTCAGTATATCGTATATATAATATCAGTCTTCGTAATTTATTATCTAAAACACTATTGTCTTTGTACTTCAAAATCGGTGGCTATACCCTTACTTCGCCCCCCCCCCCACTTCCAGAAAAAAAATATATTGTTAAATATCTTAAGGGGAAAATTATCTTCCTTTTGGTTAAGGTTTATGGAAATTAGCAATTTTTATATTGGCCAGAGCAACCATCACTAAAGTCAAAGACTTTCTTTACATAAGGAAATATCTTATTAGATGTACATTTCCAAATGGGCGAAAAAATGTCCGGACCAGGATTCAAACCAAGAATCTCCTGGCTGAAGCCGCCAATGTGCTTCCATCTGAACCCTAGTCAAGACATTTTTCGCCCAATTGGAAATTTACATCTAATATGATTTATTTACCAATTAGAATAATTGTGTTAAAATTAATTCAGGAAATATCTCTTTTACAAATTATATCACTTCCTTCTGTGTTAAGAACACAAGAGTGATATCATGTAGCATATTTTAAAATAAAATGTGTATACTGCTTGTTGATAATCTAATACTGAGTATTAGAGTGTACATTAAGGTTGGATGAAGAGTGCAATTTCTTTGATCCAGTAGTAACTTTAAACCTCATCTTGAATAAGAAAATTATAATTTTTGCTGAATACTAACAAAACGATAGCTTTTTGAGGTCCAAAGTTCGCTTTAGTTTCTTTATTTGGATTTAGCTTTCTGGATTTAGCTTTTGTTATAAAAGAGTGGAACAATATTTTCCAAATATTTTACTAAGCTTGTCACAAATTCATTTAAAGGAACACTGCTGCTAATGCTGGATTGAATACCTAGACTTTTAATTCTCAAGTTTTTCGAAAATTCTTGTATAAAAAGAGAATACAACTCATGTAGATATACACAATATCAATTGCTTTTGTGCATAGTGCATTCTTAGAAACGTTAAATACATTTTATTCCAGCCATGATTCTTCAATATCCATTACAGTTATAAAACTTTTCAATTACTTCAATTGTTTCTAGATCTGTGGCTGTGGCTTTACCTTTTCTTATTGCATTGATAAGATTCTCTTTTCTCTCAGAAGTTGTCATGACTGCCATGCAGCATAATCAGTTTTACTCCAAATTCATCTATTATTTTCTTTGCAGTACAAGGAAAATTACATCTCTCATCTATTTTGTGAAACAGCAGACTAATAATAATTTGATAAAGAGATTCGAAAAAACCTGTCTTTATGTTAAAAAAAATATATCCTACTCTTTGTCAGAATGTGTTCATACATGCAGGTGTAGAAATATGTTTCATCCTGTAGGAATGAACTTAGATTCGTTAAATATAATGTATTTAAACTATAAAAAACATATTTAAAATTATTAAAATTATTCAATATAATAAAATGGAAAGTTAAAAAAAGTTAAATACAAATAAAGTATATTAATTCAAACACCTACACAGACACACAGAAAAAAATATATACATTGAAAATGTAATTGGTAAAAAGTCATTCTTATATTTTCTTATTTTGTACCAACAAAAGCTTTTTTAAAGGTATATATAAATATTATACAGACATACAAACAATAAATACAATAAACCCAACTGGAGTGAAAAATTAGCCAGAGCCAGGAATCGACCCGGGACCACAATATACAAATTGGGTTTATTGTATTTATTGTTTGTATGTCTGTATAATATTTATATATACCTTTAACTGTCGAATGCAGGCGTTATTTATGTGTGTATGTGTGTTTTAATATATATTGTAGTATGAGTGTTTTATTATAAAAAGGTTTTTTGTTTACAGTTATATTGTAAAAACAAAATTAAGACATTGTTTAAATTTTAAAAATGCATAACCCAACAGCCATGTTTTGAATCCTATAGGAAATTTGTGGCGACTTTTGAAAATCCTTGAACAAAAAAAGAGTCTATATACGCTTATATAGCGTCTATATAAAACGCAAATTATTGAAGCTATAATTAATACTTGGCAACATGTGATAAAGTATGAACGCCAAACAGTAGTTTTCTCAATGAAAAGACGCTGTGAAACTGTAATAAATATTAAGGGTTATCCTACTAAATATTGAATGTGTAAGTGTAACTTTAAAATTCGATGGAATATAAGATAGAACTTATTTTTTGGATTGTAAAGCAGATATTTTAATTATGTCTTTTTATTAAATTATACATTAAATTTCCTCGAATTTGATCTGTAAACATTTGTATTTAAGTGGAATTTATTATATTCTTCAAGCACTTAAATTTATAAAACATGAAAATTGCAAGAAAAATCCCCAATTTTGTCCCCACTGTACTTTCTAAAAGCAGGTACTTACGCAGGAACAAGCATACTCTGAATACTGTTGTGTTTAAATCCAATTTAAATCTAATTTATGTCTATCAGATATATTAATATAAATATAAAAAATGTTCATAATTTTCTTGGAGAATTATTTTTCAGTAGTTCTATAACATTTTCGCGTTAAAGAAAAAATAACCTAAATAAATGAAGCCCAGTGGCGTAGTGAACAGCTGGTCTGACTGAAGCGCTACAGGTCAAGAGTCCAAATGAGCAAGTTTCACTTAATATTTCATTACTTCGGGGACAGAAGGACAGAATCACCTAACCGGGGCGCCCACCAAATTTGGCATAGGCTCAATGACCCGGAGGAAAAATCCCCTCTACCATCCACGACCACACAGCTCAGGAAACGGGCCCGGAAAAACAGCGGCAATGAATAAAATAATTTTTCAACAGAATCAGCGAAATTCGCTGAAGATAACCATAAAATAAGTGCATGGGCCAACTTGGCACTGAAAATATGAAATCAAAATTTACAAAACAAATTTTACAGATGGCACAGACATCCATGCGCTGTGACGATAACTAAAAACAACTTGAAAGGTTTCTCTAAACAAAGCCTCTTAACTCAAAAAAAAAAAAAAAAAAAAAAAGTTTAATTAGTGCATGACAAAACTCTATAAAGCTATGCTTAATGTACAAATTTTTAAACAGGTATAGTTCCTGAACGGAGAATAAGTGTATACAGAACATCATAGTTCACTACTTGATACATGAAAAGTAAATGTCCAACAGTCCTCAGTTATCCAAAACTTGTAGACCGTATATAAGGAAACTGATAAGTCTTTACAATGTCAGCAATGATAGTGTTCAAAATGCTTCTGTAAACAAAGGATTCCAATGTGACGTAGAAGCTTGAAGAAAGATTGTTTGATTAGAAAACACTTAATTCATGGTTCTACTGTAAATTGAAAAATACCACAATCACACATGGTTGAGAGCAATGCAACAAAATCAATAATGCTGAATAAATACCTTAATAAAACTGTCAATTGGAAAGTTTTTAAAATAGTTTTTAAAACACCAGTTCTTGTCAAAAAGAAGACTGATGAACGAATTACTGTAAAGCACTGAATAATTACTTGAATTTCCACCATACAAGAGCCACGCCTAAAAGACGTGTCTTACAAATGAATAGTGCTTATTAGGCTGTTCATAATTCTTACAAAGTTTTATATCATTAGCATTTGCCAGAACAACATATCCGATGTTACATTCTATTACAGTTCTCAGTTGACCACAGCTTGTTAGTCCGTTTATAAGAAACTGAAAAGTCTTTACAATGTCAGCAATAAAAGTGTTCAAAAAGTCCCTTTAAACAAAAGATTCGAATGTGACGTAGAAGCTCGAAGAAAAATTATAGAGTAAGAAACTCATGATTAATTATTTATCTTGCAAATTCAAAAAAAATTATATATATACATACATATATATATATATATATATATATATATATATATATATATATATATATATATATATATGCACATATATATATATATACCACAATCACATATGGTAAGGGAAATGCCACAAAACCAAAAAATGCTGAATAATTATCTTAATAAAATTGTCAATTGAAAAGTTTTTAAAAAAGATTTTAAGAGAGTTTTTATTAAAACACCAGTTCTTCGTTAAAAATGAAGACTGATGAATTATAACGGTTGGTTGTATTTATGTCGGCCAATTATCTGCACGTGGGATATAGGCCCTAAGGGGGGAGTGCCTTCCGTGGAGGTCTTTCTAAGGAACCTAACCCGTATTAACGCTTGGAGAACCAAGGTTCGAAGAAAACCACGAAAACTCCGAACGATTAGGCCGACGGGCGCGATTGAGATCGAACCCAGCACCTCCCGTCTACCAGCTTCGAGAGCAGAACCTCTAGGCCACTGGTGGGGCCGAGTTATAACGGTATAACACTGAATAATTAATTAAGTTTCCGTCAAACAAGAATCACACCTAAAAGACGTATCTTATAAATGAATAGTACTTGTTAAGCTGATTATAAATCTTTCGGAGTTTATCATAATTAGAGTTTGCCAGAACAACATTTCTGATGTTCCATTCTATTGAGCGAGTTCGAATAAATGAGAATCTGTATGGTATTAATGGACATTTGTCAAACAAGAAATGCCTCACGTCACCTCTCTTCCCACAGTTACACCTGTCATTTTCCCTCCTGCCAATCTTATGTAAAAAACTTGGGAAATAACCATGGGCTGTTATATAATATACACTGATTTGTGAATCACACAGGTCATCCAAGCTGACTCTCGGTATAATTGCAAAAGTATCACGCCCTTTAGTACTCTTGTTCCAATAACTTTGCCATACTTTAATCAAGGTCTTTTTAATATGCAAATTCAAATAACTTTGCGGTATTGAAATTTCTATTTTCTTGTCGTATACGTCATCCTGGATTACTGATTTTGCTAAATAATCAGCTCTTTCATTTCCGGTAATTCCCACATGGGCCTTCACCCAACCAATATGTAACATCTTGTTTATCATAAGTCTTAAATTTGTAAATATTTTATATAATATCTCATCTGTTGGAAATAGTCTCTGCATGGCACTATATGAGGATAGGCTATCTGTATAAAGGTAGAAATTATTAAACTCTGTAGAACGGCACCAGTCTATTGCCTCCGAAATTGCAACCAGTTCAGCTTGATAGATTGTATTGAAACTTCTCAGCTTAATTCTCTGTTCATAAATTGTATTATCCTTCAGTGTTACTGTAAAAGCCGATGACACTCCTTGTAACATTTTTGATCCGTCGGTGAACATAATTGGGTGATTTACCCTTGGAACAACTCGAGTAACAGGATTTATAAAATTTATGTGGTGCTTTTCCTAGTAATTGGGATACTCGTAGCTATGTATTTTCCTCCCCAACGTCGAAGCATCTATTTTTAGATTATCTATTTCGATTGATTCTACGCCCTTTAAGATCCTAGATTTTAATGCCGAACCTGAGAATTCCAGATGAATAGGAGGTGCTCCCGCCAAAACACAGAGTGCATCTGTAGATACTGATCTGTATGAACGAACTATTGATAATAAACATATACGTTGGCAGGATGAGAGACGCTGAAGTCCATGACATCGCAAATCTGTAAACCATACCTCATGGCCATATGAAATCTGTTTCTTTAATACAGTCAAATACCATACCTTCAAATATTGCAAAGTGATTCCAATGTCACGTACTCTTGTCTTTCTCATGTTACACGTAAAATCAGTAACCTTGGATCTTATCATGTCCAAGTGCTCGAGCCAATCAGATAAACTGTCCAACTTGAATCATAGGTACATTATATTGTCCTTGACTGGAATACTTCTTCCATATAGCCGAAAGAGTGGACGTCTCTTTTTTAACGTCCTTGTTCCGAACATAATAGCAACTGTCTTCTATAAATTAATATTTAAATTATGGTTACCACAATCGTAGCAAATGCCAATACTTTCTAATTAATCTTATGTTCCAGAGCAGACCGAGTATTTGCACCTTCGACTACAATTGAGTCATCCGCATATGAAATTAAGTCCATATTCAAAACTCTTGATCTTTTTAAAATAATGTCTGCCACTAGAAGCCAGATCAATGGCCCCAAACAGGAACCTTGTGGACATCCAAAGAAAATTCTAAACCATGTAATGCCAGTTAAAAATTTGAATCCTATAAGTCTAAATGAAATGAAATTCTTTAGAATATCTTTCACATATAAATAAATGGGTAAGTCATCAATAATATGAGAAACTATCGACCAGTCCAAAATGTCAAATGCACCAGATATGTCAAATGACACCGCACCACAATACTTAAAAATCTGTAACTTTTCCTCCACCATCTTCTTAAGTGATTCTAACGCTGTGTTCGTACTTCGTCCTTCTCGGAAACCATGTTGATTATCATCAAAATAAAAAGAAGATTCTAATATTGTAATAACTCCTATTTTTATCAAACGCTCATACACCTTACCCAAAATTGGAAATAAAGAAATCGGTCTGTACGAACGGGGCTGATTAGCAGGTCTATTTCTCTTCCTGAAGAAAATAATTAAGCCTTTTTTCCATGCCTGGGGGAAGTGATCACTTCGGGGACAATAAAATGAGTACCAAGCTAGCTTGAGAGATAAACAATGCGTCCCGCGTTAGGAGGATGTCCTGACCGGGACATACACTATGTCGCTCATCGGAGCACATGGGCTAGTAAACAGCATACAAGTAAACAAAAAATGCCGAAGAAGTTGCTCTTGCGGTGGTCGAAAGAGCGTCTGGTTCCCAATATTCTTCGACAAGTACTCGAGTGGTGTCACGTGATTTGTCTATCCCTTGGTTTACAGTACGAAAGGTTCTTCAATCCGTTATAAAAACTACCCATACAAGATTCACGTTGTCCAAGATTTGAACCCTGCAGACCCGGACACTCGAACTCAATTTACAAGGATGTTTTTGGCCAGAATAGCCGTTGAGAATGCATGGCCTAGGAACACTTTGTGGTCGGACGAGGCGCATTTTTCCCTAGACGGAGCAGTGAATATTCAGAACTGTTGCGTATGGGGTACTGAAAGTACTAATATTGTGCATGTCCAGTCTATGCACCCTGATTACATAACTGTATTGTGTGGTTTTACGGCTAATTTCGTTCTTTGTACCTTTTTTGAGGAGAACACTTCTCGGGGTTCTAAAAGATGTTTAATTACGGGTACCCGCTACTAAGACCTCCTTCAGCAGCAGGTCATTCCATCCTTACAAGAGCCAGAATGTTTAGACACTACCGTATACTACCGCTTCGTGTTCACTTTGGAGATGATCGGGTAATTTCGATAAGTTTCCCGGCAACCTTGCCTCTTCGTTTTCCGGACCTGAATTCCTGTAACTTCTTGTTGTGGGGTTTCCTGAACGATCGTGTGTATGGAGGAAGCATACGCATTCTGCCTGATTTGAAAGCAAGTATAACTCGTCATGTTGCTGCAATTGATCTAAAAACACTTTGCGTTTCTGTTGAACACTCTAGAATACGCTTTGAACATGTGCTTGACGCAAATGGAACTCACTTTGAACATATGCTCTATATTAAAAAGGTTTGTTGTCTCCAGTTTGAGATCTTTGGTCTTTATGCGCCTCCTTTTCACCTGGTGGTCGAAATTTGAACTAATTTTTTTATTGCGGATTTTATTTCCCCATAGTCCATATAACGTATAAGTTAGATAAGTTTCATCGATACCTGTGAACCAGCGTGGACTCTACATAGGTCTAACTAAAGGGTGACTTTAATTATAACCACCCTCAGCTATAAAAATATAAGCAAATCAAATATCATGCTATATGTTAGTATTTTTTTTATCTATACTTCCTATTATAAAGAGGAAAAAATTGTTTATTTGTCGGAGATAACCTCTGGAACTACCGAACCGATTCCAAAAGTAATGGTATCAAAATGATGGTGTTAGTCCAACTTAGAACATAGGCTATATCTTATGTCGGTGCCACTACCCCAAAGGGGGTGTAGGAGCAAAAAACGTTCTAAAAATGCGATTTTAGCGTTACTGAAGGGCTTAGAAATATGAAATTTTGAATATTAGTTACTTATAAGATATAAATGATGTCTAAGAACAGTCCTTAAACAATTCGAAATTTAAAAGGGTTGAAAATGCACAAAAAGTGTTCTAAAATACGTTCTAAATGGTAATTTCTACACAATCTCAGGAAATACAAACCGATTTAAAAAGTATTGGTGTCAAAATGACGGTGACAACGCTTGCTCCGAGATAGGCTATGTTTTATGTCGGTGCCACTACCCCAAAGGGGGTGTAGGAGCAAAAAACGATCTAAAATGCAATTTTAGCCTTACTGAAGGGCCTAGAAATATGAAATTTTGAATATTAGTTACTTATAAGATATAAAGGATATCTAAGAACAGTTCTTAAACAATTCGAAATTTAAAAGGGGTGAAAATGCACAAAAAGCGTTCTAAAAAACGTTCTAAATGGTAGTTTCTACACAATCTCAGGAAGTATAAACCGATTTAAAAAATAATGGTGTCAAAATAAGTGTGACAACGCTTGCTCCAAGATAGGCTATGTTTTATATCGGTGTCACTACCCCAAAGGGGGTGCAGGAGAAATAAACGTTCTAAAAATGCGATTTATGTGTTACTGAAGGGCCTAAAAATATGAAATTTGAAATATTAGCTACTTATTATATATAAAGGATTTCTAAGAACAGTTCCTAAACAATTCGAAATTTAAAAGGAGTGAAAACGCGCGAAAAGCGTTCTAAAAAACGTTCTAATGGTGGTTTCTACACAATCTCAGGAAATATTAAACCGATCTAAAAACTAATGGCGTCAAAATGATGGTGAAAACCCGTGCTCCAACATAGGTGATGTTTTATGTCGGTGCCACTACACCAAAGGGGATGCAGGAGCAAAAAATTTTCTTAATTGCGGCTTTTGCGTTACGGAAGGGCCTAGAATCGTGAAATTTGGAATGGTAGTTAGTTATAAGATATCAATGATCTCTAAGGACGTTTCCTAAAAAAATCTAAATTTAAAAGGGGGCCAAAATGCGCAAAAAACGCTATAAAAAACTTTCTAAATTGCGATTTCTATGAAATCTCAGGAAGTACTGAACCGATTTCTAATATAATGGTGTAAAAATGATGGTGACAGATCTTGTTCCAAGATAAGCTATATCTTATATGTGTTTCCACTACCACAGAGGAGATGTAGGAGCAAAATGCGCGAAAAGCGTTCTAAAAACGTTCTAGATGCCGATTTGTCGGCAATATCTCAGGAAGAATGAATCTGATTTCAAACGTAATGGTAGGAAATTGATGCTGACAACGTCTGCTCTAACATAGACGCTATTTTATGTCGGTATCACTATCACCAAGAAGTTGCAGGAGCAAAAAAGCGTTCTAAATTTCGATTTTTGTGATCGGTAGGGGCTAGCAACTTAAAATTAGGCAAGGTACATATTTATTAGCTATAAATGATCTTTAAGAACAGTTTCGAAAAATTTGGAAATTTAAAAAGAGGTGAAAATGCGCGAAAAGCGTCCTGAAAACGTTCTAAATTGCGATTTCTACTCAATCTAAGGAAATACCAAAGCTATTTCAAAAGTAATGGTTGCAAATCAATGGTGACAGTCCCTGCTATAACATAGGTTATATTTTAGGTTGCTGTCACTACCATCTGAGGGTTGCAAAAGCAAAACATGTTCTAATTTGCATTTTTTGCACAACTGAGGGGTCTAACACTTTGAAGTACGGCATGGTATTTACTTACAAGATGCAACTGCTTTCTAAGAACAGTCGAAGGAAAATTCCAAATTTTAAAAAAATGAAGTGAGTGAAAAGCGTTATAAATTATAATTTTTAAGCAAACTTATAAATTACCAAACCGATTAAAAAAATAATGATGACAAATTTTGGTGATAGAATCTGCTCAAACATAAGCTATATTTTATGTCTGTTCCACTACCACCAGAGGGTTGCAGGAGCTAAAAACTTTCTAAATTGCGATTTCTGTGATACGGAAAATGCTAGAAACTTTAAATATGACATGGTAGTTACTTATAAAATATAAATGCCCTCGAAGGAACGTCGAAAATAAATTCGAATTAAAAAGGGGTGAAGCGAAGGGGAGGTGCGAAAAGCATTCTAAAAAAGTTCTAAATTACGATTCTATGCACTTTCAGGGAATATAAACCGATTATAAAAGTAATAGTTGCGAATCAGTGGTAACAGTTTCTGATCCTACACAGGCTATAATTTATGCCGGTGATTCTACCACCTGGGGTTCACAGGAACAACAAACGTTCTAAAAAGGGGCTTTAAAAGATTTTTAAATTACGTTTCTGTGGAATATTAGGAAATAACAAACCGATTTCAAAATTAATGTTGGCAAATTAATGGTAACAGTTCCTGTTTCAACATAGCCCTTTATGTTGAGAGAGGTGGTAGGACTTGGAATTCGACATGATGGTTAATTTTAAGATGTAAGAAGATGGTTTCTAAAACATTCAAAACTTCAAATGAATACTGAAATGAGCGTATTAATTAAGCATAAAAGTTTCAAAATATTTTCTAAATTATCATTTATTTAGTTTTATTTCATTTTATTAATTTAAGTCTCATTTCTGCCTAATACAGCGTAATAATGAAGTTTAGTCAAACTGTGTTTTAAATAGTAATTTTTGAATTATTCCTAAAAGTAATAAGTACCTTTTAATAAAATAAAATATTACCTTTTAATAAAATAAAAAATTAGTTAGTACCTTTTGATAAAAATTAGACATATAAATATCACTTGACATATTTCAAATATTACGCGAGCAAAGCCGCGGGGTTTGCTAGTGTAATATAATGAAAATAACTTTTTTTATGTTTGCATTTTTATCTACCTTTGTAAATTATCATATCTATCCTTCTTTATTTTTTATTATTAGAAATCTATGTAATTTATTGTTATTAGAAATATAAATGGCACATCATGAACATGTTAGATATTAGATGTAAATTTCCAACTGGGCGAAAAATGTCCGGACCAGGATTCGAACCCGGGATCTCCTGGCTGAAGCCGCCAGTGCTCTGCCATCTGAGCTATCCCGGACGATTCTGGTCGAACTTTTTCACCAGAACTTTTTTCGCCCAGTTGGAAATTTACATCTAATATGATTTGTTTACCAATTTGAATAATTGTGTTAAAATTAATCTAATGTTAGATATTATATTTAGATTTAGAAATGTCAGATCTACATAGTCACATATTTATTTTGCATGGAGATAAACTTTTATGTTTTTGCAGACCATTGTTATTAAGATAAAAATTACGTTTATTTAGGAATGTTCTAAGGAAGATAGCCTTTATTAACATAAAGGAAATTTAAATATTCCCTTCTAAAATACTACGTGTATTTTATTATCTTTTAATGCCCTATAATCTGCAATGAATAAGAGAGAAAATCATTCTTTATTAACGAAAAGCATTAAATCTAAATATCCTCTAACTTTAAAGCTGGAAATGAAATAAATCATTTAAACAAATATCCTACAAAAAGAGATAACAAGAGACAGCAATTTTCAAATTTAATCATTTTATTATCTTGTTTGATTAACTAATATATGTTTTAACATTATATACCAGATTGCTCTAGCTGCGAGAAAAATCCTTAAACTGTTAAAAGAATATATTACGCAACCAGAAAACATTAAATATAATTTGAACAAGTAAATGCATTTACTAAAATAATGGTAAAATTTCCATTTGTAGGATGTGTTTGCGGTTAATTAAAAAGATTTCTATCAGATTTTAAAATTGAAATTCTGTAATCTCATGTTTTATATACCTTGTCTTATATGTGTATTTTTTAATTTTAAATTTTAAAAGTCTCTATAACATTTTTGTAATATTTTTAACCAGGAACAATTGTTTGATACATAATTAAATTGGGATATTTTTTTTCCTTTTACTTTGGTAAGCATTTTTATCGATTTGTGTTTTTTAAAAATACATTAGTGTTTCAAAAATATGCTTTTAAGATAATATATATATTAACAAGATATTTCAAAAGGACGTACTTATATGTTATTTTTACCTGAATGGACTGTAAAATATTTTTAAGTGTATATATTTCAGCCAAACAGATGTTAAGGACAGCTTAAATGGAAAATATTTTTAATTTAATCGTATCACAAGATGTTTTCGAAAAATAATTGAAATTTGTATAGATATATTTTAATTGTTGTAAAATAAAGAAAACAGACAACTTTTACTTTAAAAATGCCATAAGGAAAACAATTAGTAAAATCTTGAATGTAGATGTCTGAGGACAAGTGTGCGTAATATAACAAGTTGGAAATTGCTCGACAAACGTGGCAAATGAGGTGCGTTCGCACTATAACTAGTTTTATAAATATTTTTTGCACCGCATATTGTACTGAATGTATATATTAGTGCACTTCATAAGTGCATACCAATTTCATTCTGTTCGAAAAATCTGTAACATAATTAAAATGCACTTGAAATAATTTTTTCCATTGGCCTTAATAAAACGGAAAACTTTTGACAGTCCCTATAATTAAAGTATACATCCTATTTTTATAAAATTTGAAATGATTCCACAAACTTTTGCAACAATTGTATATTTAAAATTTCAGAACATATCGGAAGACTTTAACATCATTAAAATGCACTTGAAATATTTTTTTTCCATTGGCCGTAATGTAACGGAAGAATTTTGACTGTCCCTGTAATTAAACTACACATCCGATTTTCATAAAATGTGAAATGACTCGACAAAATTATGCATTTTAAATTTAAAACGATACGGTCGGGTAGTTTTTGCGCTTTTATATGCGGAAGGATAAACAGACGGATAAACAGACGGACTGAACGACGACTATAGGTGCTACGT
Source organism: Maratus speciosus (assembly GCA_963932465.1). Lineage (NCBI taxonomy): Eukaryota > Metazoa > Arthropoda > Arachnida > Araneae > Salticidae > Maratus > Maratus speciosus. Next base: position 533,369,032 of record OZ010786.1, on the reverse strand, counting down.
ATTTATATAATTACGAACGCATCTAAAAAAGGAAGCATTTCAATTAACATCGTCACATATGTAGTGACCATGACCTGCGTAGTCTGTGCACTCTTCATGCCACCTCTCTCTACAAAAAAATGATGCACTCAATCCAATAATCTACATTTGTATATTAACAGATTTCTGAGCATCCTGGACCTATCCAGTTTTTTCTTTGGTGTAGTTTTTGGCTTAACATTTACTCTTTTGTGGTAAGGGTTTTTTGGCTTTTTTTTCTGGCGCGCCATTTTCAAGCTGTCTTTTGTTTGGTGAACAGCTTAAAATTTTAAACTCCCTGAATCTCTCGTTATAGTATCACAGCACAAATACTTGTAGATACGGTAAATATTCTTTTAATTTATCGTTACTTTATTAATTTGACGTAAGATGAAGTTGTTCAAATAGTAGCTATACTTTTGAAACCAAAGTTGTATTTATTTCACATTGAGCTTACGTCTTTTCTGTAGATAGCTTTTCTGCTTTTCTGAAAGATAATTTTCTACTGAAAGCAATGCTCTTTCTTCCTCATTTTCAGTGTGCCATGGTTCAACTGTAATATGTGGAACAGCAAGTTTAGATTCTAATGGACTTCCCCTGAGGATGTTTGCAGATATGCCAGTAAATAAGAAAAGGGTAATTTTTGAAAGGCGATAGAGCCGTTACTTTAAATCCTGATTTAGAAACGGTGGCAAAGGTGGTGCTAGTGGTGTTTTAGAAATGGTGTTTTTTCCAAAAGCAACTACGCAGTCTTGCACACATTGACGCGGCGCACTTTTGCACTATTGTCCCTAAATATATTTGAATCATCAGTAATGTAATCTCTTGATAAGCAATTCAAAATCACTAAGGTGACAGGTAGTCCAATAAATCTAAACAGAAAAAAAAATGTAAATTTGTTTTGGATTCTTTATAATGATTTTGTTTTCAAAATCATAAATATCATAACGAGAAGGCAAAATTACCTTTTCTCTTCTAAATCTTCAAAACCTTCAATAAAATACGGAGTTTTATTCAATATAATCTTATAATGCCATTACATCGTTTATCACTATAACTAAATATAAAAATTTATTGTGGATTACATAACCACCCTGCGTAGTGTTGTGCACGGCGCACTCTTGCACCACCTTATCCAATTCATTTATGTCTCACACACATACATACATATATTACATCTTTCTTTCACACACACTGTCTCTCTCTCTCTATACATATATAAATAGTTGCGTGTGTGTGTGTGTGAAAGGAAAAGTGCTTGTGCAGTGATAGATAATTTCTATTTTACTCTGTTTGAATAGGTATATATTGCATACTATCTGAATATAATGGTTCCGGAAACGAAAAAAAAAAAAAACTAATATATTAGGGTACACTGCTTTTCTCAAGCGTAAACCATCTAGAACTAAAACGAGATTTATGCTTCCGTAAATTAATTTTAAAGAAATAAATAGTTTGTTGATAATTATTTCTGATATCATTTCTTCCGACAAACAAAATCGATATTACTTTTATTTTCTTTATCTTAAAGCAATTTTATCAATCATATTACTGACTCTCAATGTAAGTATAAATATAATCTCAAATAAGACATTTGAGGTATAGAAAAAAGTTCGTAATTGAAATTATTTTAAGATATAGTCTAATTTTCTTTAAAAATCATTTTGCTCTTAGCAATCTTTCTGTTATTTTGGGATGTGTTGTGTACCACTTAAGTAAATTTTACTATTTTCTTTATTAAAAACAAAGTACTTTTCGACGTAGTTAGATGTTTTTGATGTATTTACAAGTTATGGGTTATCCTGAGAATTATCTGTACATTTTTGAATTGTTAACTACTGTTTATCCATTATCTAACGATGTACTGCTTAGGTTTTGAGGATGCGTCCATTTAATTTATATAAAAAGAATTCAGCCTGTGGCTTTACATTCCACAGAGGAAACAGGACTTACAGTTCCCAATCTTCTTCCCTTGTCCCTGAGATGCTAGACAGCATATGACAAATGATATGCACAAATGATACGGACAAATGATACACTAACGCAGTGTACCAAAAGTATTTACTTCCAAAGCAAGAGTGGTAGTCATTTTATAAATACACTGGTCAACAAATTTGAACTTTTGATCTGTCCTAAAACAGAAATTAGTAGCTTTTAGTGCGGTTTTTTGTGCTGAATCCGAATCTAGTTTTAGATTTACTCCAGCATTTCAAGTTTGAGACATATTTGCATATTTCAATTTATGCAAATTATTACATTTTATCCAATTATTTGCAAATTTAAGGTATAAAGCAATATCAGAGAGGGTTTTTTGTTTTGTGTTATGATTACTACCTAATTTAATTTACAAAAACGTTGTTTCTGAGATTATACTGACATGTGACTGTGAAATATTTTACCTAATTTGCATATTTTTCTTGTTTTTTTTAATAATGTTTCTTGACGTTGAAATATTTCTCCAGCACGAGTACGCTAATATGTTTCTAAACGAGTTTTTTAAGCTGATTTAAAATATTGTATCTGTTTTCATCTATCACGTCTGGTTTTTGAAAAAAAGTGAAATTTTATTTTTTGGTCAAAAAAGCCAGAAGTAGCCTATTATGATACTTTGTATGATAAACTTCAACTAGTTAGGATAGATTCTACTACTTAGTTTTTTTGATTACATAAATTTTTGTTTATGTCTTTGATATGAATCTGACCATATTTACCTTCTTGTCAATGACTTACACACCCCTAAAAAGCATCTTATATCAAACCTGTGTTAATGCCGTGGAAAAGTAGAAATTCATCTTACTAAAAACTAGACATGACATAAGAAAACAGACTGCAGATTTGAAATTAGCATAAACATCTAGTCTAGAAAACATTACGTCAATTCCTTGGCAACTATTTGAAAGTTGATAGTGATGTAAAAATTTCACCATTGAAAAATATGCAAATTATGCTTAATAACTGATAAATAAATGTTAAGAATATGCAAATCCTCACATTTATCTGAAGCAAATAGTCAAGTAGTCATTATCTAGAAAACGTAATTAGATGTGACATTTATTGTATCTAAATTTTGCACAAAATAGCACAAAAAAGCTTAAATTTGCATAAATTTAAATATGCAAATTTCTCGAAGCCTAGACCACCTAGAGATAAACGAAAAGCATATTCGGAATCAGCGCCAAGAACTGAACTAGAATCAACTAATTTTAGTTCTAGGACAAAACCACTGATGTCCAGTGTAATGAAAGTGTGAAAGTTTGAATGAATAATGCCCAGCATGGTTTTAGACTCTGGACCCGTTGTTTTGGAACACAGACGTGCTGAAATCTACACTGTAAAAGAAACACTGCCAGTTTTCTGGTAGGAACAGGAAAAATAGTTGCTCTTATCGTACCGGAATAATTTCCGCCCCAGCTCGGAATAAAATCCGTAAAAATAAGGAGATTGTCGGTAAAACGGTATTTTACGAATTTTATTCCGATTTTACGGATTTTATTCCCAGCTCGGTTGGAAATTATTCCGGTACGATAAGGGCAACTATTTTTCCGATTCCTACCGGAAAACTGGTAGTATTTTTTTCACAGCGTATGTCACTGTGTTTCCAATTTAATTTTAAATGCCCAGATTTTGAAGGGGGAATTTTCTCGATTCTTTTCTACTCTTAGTTTTTCTGAAAGAAGTTTATTGAAAAAAGAAGATAAGAATTAAATTGAAAAGTCTTTATCAATCCCGTAAAAGAATATATAAATTCTTATCGATGTGCCTTCTGTTTAAAGTAGTCAATGGAGACGTTGTTATAATATTTCATGCGCTACAGAATGTTTTTAGCCCATGAGACACCCCCCTCCCCCCCACTATATTTTTTAGACGCAATCATTAAAATTTAAGTAACTGGTGCACTCTAAAATACTTATAAGCAGACTATAATATTTTTTTTTCTTTGAAAAATGGAATGTAAGGATTTTTTCTTATTATTATTATTTTACAAAACATCGGGATAAAAGCAGGAATTCGCGAAGGAAGGAAAAAATAAATAAGATGAGGCCATAAAACGGAAAAAAATCTCATCTTTGTAGGTTAATTACGTTTTGTTATTCTTTAACTACTATTTATTTTTAAATAATCATTTTATCATTTCTCGTATACAGTTTAATATATTTCTTTTGTGCTGATTAAATTTCGGATATAAATTAGAAATTTAACAGTCACAGAAATAACAGCAATTATCCTATTCTTACAATTTCTCTTTATTAATTCTAAAATTTTATATAAAACATTAATCACATTTTCAAATAAAATGAAAGAGAAAAATTTAAACATCTCATTAATAATTCAACTTTTCATTTGTCTGAATAATTAATTTTCGTGAAGTTATTAATTTTTTCAAAGTACAGTTCAGAGTTTAAGGTTTTTATTAAAAAAAAATAACAAAAATATATTAATTGGAAAATGGTACTGCAAAACAGATTAATAAATTGGTATAAAATTTTCATTATATAAGACGATTTACAAAAATAGAAAAACATGTTAATTTTATAAACTTTAATGAGTTACTTTCGAAATAAAACCATTTAAATAAATTATTTTCTTGAAAAATATGTTTAATGTTATGATGTTTTATAAGTTTGTTTTTACACTTTATGAAAAGAAAAACGAATTCACATTAAACATAAAGATGTATATCATGTTCATAGTAAATGTTCTTTGAGTTCAAAATTCTTACTTTCATGAAGTTTTGAAATCATCAGAGAACACAAGGCTTTATCTGAGAATTCAATTACACTGAGTGTTGCCAGATGTCCGTGTGAATCAGGGCTGCAAATGCTCTGGACACCACTAATTACTAACAGTTTGTTTCGTTATCTTTAATCGCAGATAATTCCACCCTTAGATAACGCGATTTGAATTACTTTTAAATACTGGTGACCAGAACATTAGGGGTCCCAATTTATGCGGGACACCTGGCAAAACTATACACTCCCTCCATCCATTTATTGATGAAAACGGCTCTTTATGGGTGGGGGGACGGTTACAAAATTGTAAATTACATTTAAACGTAGGCATCTATATTACTTCCCCCACATCAGAAGACGTGTAAACTTTTAAAGCAGCAACATCACATTCCAGCTTTACATGCTCGTCATTCTTTGCTATTACACATCATCAGAGAATCATATTGGATTAATGGTGCTAAAAATATGTTTTATCCACTTAAGGTGAATTGATTTATCAGGTATGCGTTTAATGTCATAGGTTTCATTTTAATAAATGAGCGAATCGTCACGTCTCTAGAAAGACTTCATCTTAATATTCTGAAGAAGTAAGTTATAATAAAGATTCTCCTTTTTCATGCTTTGTAGACTCTATAAAACCGAAACTAATACAAAAAAGAGAAAACAGAAATTCTAATCAGTGTGTAAGAATATTTTTGTATATTTGTCTTATAAAATATTATTTAAAAAATAAAAATGCAGATTGGTTACTTTATTTTTAATTCCAATAAGTACCTCTACATATGGAAACTCTCCATAGCATTTATGTAATCCCTTATAATGCCCTTATTTATGTATCTCCTTTAAGATGTAAGTCCCACTGCACAGACAGGCTCACAGTTAATTACTCCCAATCTACAACAAAGCATTTTATTATTATATACAGTATATATGAGGACGGGAATTTCAAAACTCGCCTTATCCAAAATTTAAAAAATCAAGTTTTCTCTACCAATCTATTCTATTGGTAAACCTGCACAGAAAAAACACTATAATCTGTAAAAAAAATATTTTTATCCTTTATTTTTGGGTTCTTAAAATATTGGTTTGGTTTCAAAACTCGCCTTATCCACTAGGGAGTTCGCAACAAAACTAGCTTTATCCCTGCGCATGCGTAAGACCAACGGACGGCTAGCTTATCAGCTACTTTGCACTAATTTTCCTTCATTTCTCTGTGACCTCTTGCTATTTTCGTTTAAAGATTTTACCTGTTCTATTCGTACAAACTAATTAAAAAAGTTTTACAGCATGTCTTATGTATAATGGACAGTGAATAAACTCTTGCATTTTATATCGGATGGGTGAAGAATAGAAAAAGAAATACGAACACATGGGCTAGTAAAGAATACACGCAAATGAAGATTAAAATGTAAGTTCAAAATGGGGAATCGTTCTCTATATTCCTTACTGTCAGAAGATGTTAAAATATTTAATTTTTATTCTCAGGCATAAATATAGGCATTTCCAGTCCTCTCAAAGTGCACTCACCAGAAAGCGAACCTCAAGTATTCAACTGTCTCAATGCAAGATGTATAACGCTTCCACAAAGCTTTTTTTTTCAAGCAAAAACAAAATTGCATAAGATAATTTTATTTTGAAATTCACATCTCAAACACCTCCTTCAAGAAACCGTGCAGGTTTCTTTCCTTCCATGAAACATCCAGAAAAGTAAAATTTTCACCTTGAAAGTTTTTTTAAGCGCATCTCAGTGCGCTTTCAAAGGCATTACGATAAGATACTATAAAGACAAGAACCATGGCCATCTTCAAATTTGTGGAAGTGTATTTCGGAAGCTTCTTGGAATATCAGTACCAGAGTGTAAAACTTGTGCTGGAGGCATCTAAAAATTGAACTTTCCTCTTAAAAAGAAGGAGGAGGTAGTCCCCGTGAAGCAAGAGAAACTTAAGGATGTCCACGGATTGTTAAAAAAACATTTTGATGAAAACTGTTCAGAAATGGAGGTGCTTACTTACTATAAAAATATCATTTCTAAGAAACCAGAACAGAAGGAAATGGTGTATGTATATAATATTATATGTTATATAGGTTATATTATATTACATTCTTAAAAAAAAAACTTATTTTAATTAAAAGCTATTTTTGATAAGTTTTCTATGATTATTGTTAAGCTTGCTTTTTTATAATAAAACTTAATACTAAATTTTAGTCATACTTATTGCTCTCATAAGGTTTATTTTTTAATCCAAAATATTATCATCCGATGACCAAAAATAGAAACTATTAATTTCTTTTCGCAAGTATGATAGACGACTGGCAACAAAACTCTTCTTATCCATAGGTTGGCAACAAAACTATTCTTATACATAGGTTGGCAACAAAACTCTTCTAATCCGAAACTTTTTCCAATGAATTAATTAAATGAATCAAAGTAGATTTTCCAACTTAACACAATGATATCACAAAGCAACTAGCTATAAGTATACAAAAAATTGGAGGTATTCGATGAATGGGGTCGCAGTTACAGGTTTTTCGCGATTTTCCAAAATTTCATTTTTTGGATAAGGCGAGTTTTGAAACTCACGCCCTCATATTTACATAGATATTTTACACAGTATGTATCGCATAATAGCCTGAATAAGTTATTTGTAATAATGATCTAGTTTTTTATGTGTTGTAGACACCATTTACTCTAAACATAAATGTGAAAATTGGACACTTTTGCAAAATTATAGGAGTAAATTTCTAAAATAATACTTTAGTCATAAAATTTACTCTCTTGTCTTAGTCATTTATCTGGATTTATGCATGTTTATAAACTTAATGGAAATGTGTAATTTGTTATCCCTTCAAACAAATGTGTAAATGTAGAAAATTTAAATTGAAGATTTACCTGAATTGGTGTGTTAATGTACATTTACAAGTTTTGCGTAGTACTCAAATATCTGTGTATTTTTCCTTTTATACCAGAATGTGGGGAAGTATATTATACAGATATATTTGTAGTAACATAGACAGAATATTTAACATTCATATGAGTACGCACTTTACTCAGGTACATGTGTAAGGAATATCAGAACATTATACATATTAGTAATAAGAATAGTACACATAACTATGCGTAATTGTGTAAAAATATCACAGAAATATGTGTAAGAACATAATATCACACAGAAATATGTTTACTTATCTGTCTTCAATAAATATCGATGCCTGAATGATTGGCTTGAGTAATAATAGCTGAATAAACAAGAAACAGCTTTAGAAATTTGCTATTCTTTAGTTCCTATTCCTTTTCGGCAAGTACTGTTTGTTTACTGTAGATTGAATTACATAGAGAGTATCTCATCTTGATGTTGATTTATCTTTGAAAAGTTATTACAGAACTTGACAGAAAATAAATCCGACAAAGCAAAATACGGAAGTAGTACTGCCATCACAATTTCCGCATTAAAACGATAATTTTGTTTAGTAGGTATTTAATTAGTTTATACATACAGATTATCTGCATAATTCGTGCATACGATTTTAGAACATCAAATCAAATCTAACAGATATGACGTGAAGTAAACATATTTTCAGACGGTCCTGTTTCTTGTAAGTTAAAGGCATATTATTTTGTCTAAAAAAATCTGCTGGAAAGAAAACAAACAATCCAAACATAAGAGTTTGGTCTTCACGTAAATTTGTTTTTCGTAAATAAAAATATTTATTTCGAAACTGATATCCGCAAAATTATGGTTATGTACTATATACACAAAATGCATCTTTTTTGTATATTACACTCATATATATCATCTACTCACGTGCATTTTATATGTTAAGTTGTTTATTTCAGAGTTATATGATAACCTTTTCCCCACTTAAGCATCTTATTGAGTTACCATCAAAATACACAGAAAAGTATGTTTTCAAATTGACAAACTAGGCGTGTATTTGCACACGCCCCTGTACACAGATAGAGAAACCGTTTTGTATATCAGTTTTCCTGCTTTAATGAGTAAATTTACGCATTTTTTAAAGTCGAAAATGACACAAAAACTAAACAAATAACTATTGAATGTTTTAATCCGTGGTAATGTTATTTTAGTATTTTCGTTAGAAAAACAAATACTTAAAATTTACACATATTTAAAATATAAAATTGCAGATTAATTACATACTTTACTTATGGAATCTCTCCACAGCAACAATGCAATCCTTTATACGGGTAATCTTATATATTTTGGAAGCTCCACACCACTGATGGGCTTGCAGTTGATTTTTCTTAATCTACTGCAAGGCATATTTTAAAATTTAAATATTCCGCAGCCAAGTCTCTAATACAATTATAAAGCTTTTCTGTTTAAAATTTCGGGGGCTGTTTCAGCGTCTTTTCTGGTACATCTTTTCATTATTTTATCGTCGTTCGTGCTTATTCACGTGGGATTACGAGTTGGAACGATTTATTTAGTTGTTTCACATATATTTCTTTAAATGTAAATATAAATATATATATATATATCAATGCGTATTCTTATAAAATCCATTTTTATCTCAGAATCATATTATAAGATATTACAAGATTTTGCGGTGCATTTTTTTCTGAATAATTACTGTTTTTCCTTTGTGAGAGAACTAATTTCTCGTTAAATAATTATGGACGTCAAAATTATCTTTTTGTGAGTCAAGTTCATTAAGATGGATAATTCAGAGAATTACTGATGATAACTCATTAAGCTTCTGAAGTGTGTAAAAAGTTATTACATAACTTTGATGCACATAGTTAAGACGTAAATTTCACATAAGAACATATGCATTTGTATAACATACTAAAAAGATGGATCTTGTGTACATAATCTTATTGTTTGGGATCTAAATTTCGAACTATATATTTATATGATTTCGAATCAAATTTGCATGAAGACTAATTGTGTGTTTCAAGCAAATTTGTCTAAGACCACAAAGTAGTGTAAATTGAATTTTCAAAAATCGTATGCAAAAAAATATTCATTGAATTTTTAAAAATCTAAATGAACACACTGTAAAATAAAATTTCGTTAAGATATGGAAATTGTGACGCCAATACGATATCCAGATTTTGTCGGAATTTTTTTCAATCAATTTCAGTCATAACTTTTGAAAGATATACCTACAGCAGGAGGAGAAATTTTCCATTTAATTCAACGTAAAGCAAACATGTAACACTTACCGTAACGAGAAAACAATTAATGAATTTTCACTTTCCGATGCCGTACTTTGATCATGCAGCTACTGTTACATTAGCCGAGTTTTCAAGTAAAGATGTTTATTGGGTGCAGATATGTACACCCATTTCTGTATAATATTCTGTTCTTACAAATATACAGCTGTATAAAATTCGTACGCATATTTCTGTGTAATAATCTGTTCTCAGACATACAGGGATTGGACAAAAATATGGAAACAACCTCGTGAAATGCATGCTTGAACGTAAATGTTGATTCTACCCAATCCCTCGTGTGGCGCTGTTGTATTTTTTTACTAACGCCAGCTGTAAAATGCCCTCAATCCGTTGCAAATGTTAGTCGCTGTCAGAACCTTGTTCTGTGCAGTTGTGAGAGCTTTGCGTTTGAGCTAAGTGATTTCAAACTTGGACAAATTGTTGATGCTCGTATGGTAGGTGCTTCCGTTACCAAGGTAGCTGAAGTTTTTCATGTTTCAAGAAGCACCGTATCGATGATTTATATCGCATATAGTAAAGTGAGGACAGACTCCGTGTTGGGACAGATGCCTCAGAGATTGTGTGGGTGACACTAGTGCTCCCTAGGCCAAATTAAGAATTTCGTTGTGTGCCTAAATGCTGTCTGCTGTGTTGTGTGTGTTTCCACCGCTTAATTGTCAGTATTTACATATTTATGCCAGTTTTTATGGTTTGAACTTGCGTGGTGAGTTGTTAAAATTATTCTACTAAAGTTTTATTGCATATTTTAAGCCCAATAAACAGAGATTCCGTCCCCAAACCGATTGCATTTGTAGACTAGATCTACGTAGAATACAGACCTGTGCTTGCATTTCTCTCGCGTCTCTCACATGACACAAAATGGCGGCGCGACAACTTACCAGCCACTATGGGACAGATGCCGCAAAATATACTTTTGTTTTTCGGTTTAATAAATTCATCACTGTTATTTAAGTATAACTTGTATTTAAATGGACGCATATTAGCGCATTCTGCTACTTATCAAAATGCTCTCAGCAACAATGTTGGTAATGTGAATAAGGCAACAATGTGAATAAGGCAACCGTAGACAGTTTACAATTCTCACCGTCTAAACTGTTAAACAAAATATCTCCTATCTCAATGGTCAAAAGACGTATAGAGACAAGTAAGAGAAAGCAAAAGGATGCAAATATTACAATCACAGAGTTTATAAACAAGAAAAAAGAAGACGAAAATAAAAAGCAAAAGAAACTAGAAAGCGTCAAAGAACGATAGCTTGGTTGAAGGAAAATGTGAAAAAAAGGGAAGGGGACGATGAACTTGAAAACACCTTACTTGAAGAAGAAACTAAAATATGATTCATCTTCTTACAATGAGTAAATAGTTCCTCTTATGGATTCTGATGGCAGTATTGGATTGGAATTTGATGAATCTGAATGTGCTGTGTGTCTGGAGTCTTATGAAGAAACAAAATCTAAAGCAGACAGGATTCGGTGCATCAAATTCAATCGATAGCTGCATGAAAAAGGCCCACTTTACTTTTGTAACGAGAAGTGTGGTGTGATTGTGTGCAAATAGACATACAAAATCAAAGAATGAGAAGAAAGGCCAAAAATAAACAGGCTAGGGCCTAAATAGAATAGAACTAATACTTACATTAAGAACAAACTTCAATATTCGCCTGGATAAAAACGCCTGGATAAAATAATTTATAAATTTTTTTTGTAATTATGCTGTCTATTGTTTCCAGTAATTATGCTTCATGTGTCCATTCATGTAAATTCAAATGTTTTTCTTTTCATTTTCATTTTTTTGTCTTAAGTTTTATTTTTTGACCTTAAACTTTTGCATTTTCGTTAAACATTTCACAATTTAGTGATATATGTAATTTTTGTAAGTTTACTGTTATTTTTTAGGGTTCCGTATTTAAAAAGTAAAAACGGAACCGTTATAAAATCACTCCTGTGTCTGTCTGTCTGTCACAGTCATTTTACTCGTAAACTATGGAACGTGGAAAGTTCAAATTTGGGGAAGTAATAAATACCATTGACAAACATATTTTCAGATTAATGAACATACATATTTATATTTAGTAAAAAAGTAGAGGGGCTAATTATGCTACTTGAAAAAAATCTTTTCTTTGTACATCATGTGGGGTATCCTGTGAAAGCTTTTGTAACACTGAACTCAAAAATACATTCCTTTTAATTTTAGGTATTATATTTTCAAAGATATTGTTGAAAATGTAGCGCAAAAATATGCCCCCCCCCATCAAGTTCTGAATCTACTGATACTAAAATTATGAAAAAATTAGAGGTAGTAGACGTTAATATAAACCTTGCCGGAAAATTATAGCGATTATCCTAGGTCACATAGTTTTTGTGTAATTAGTATTTTTCTGTTATACACAAATTTCGATTTACGGGCATTCAGAAAAATTGTTGAACATCGCTGAATATACCAATCGTTGCAGAAGAATAAAGGCATTATTGATAATGATTTTCAAAAAAAACCATCGGTAATTAGCCGAGATATTAATCCATAAAGGTACGGTCAGTTTCGATATACACAAGGACAGGGGCGGTGTACATTATGCCTAGTTAACAACTTTTAATGATATATATGTGTAATGTAATGTCCAGTAACAGTATAAAAGCAATAAACGTCAAATTGTTAAAAACATACTAATTTAAATGGTCTCGGGACTCTAAAAAGTGGAAAAAAGGAAAAAAAGACCATTTTCAACATTTAATGTCTTAAAAGGTATATGATTTTAAAACACAATTTTAATTGGGATGAAAGATATAGGTATGTTCTTTCGTTTCATGTATTTAAAAAATTGCAAGATACAGCGTTAGTGTTTATAGGGTGATCGAAACTGTTAGACATTTGTCGAACAAAAAATTGGCATAACGGTTTACGCGCAGGATTACAAAATAAATATTGCAACTAGAATGAAAATTTTGGTGCTTACTTATACTTCAGATTATAATAATTTCCCTGAACTTAAATAAATTTGTATTTAAAGCAGTTTTATATTTTTAATGCAATTTTGCATTTAGCTAATACAAAATTTTGAAAATTTCAACAGTAAAATTACCTAAAAAAATATTTTTTTGAACAATAAAAAGGAAATTTTAGGTTCTGTTTATACAGAGTAACATGAAATATATGTTTTGAAAATTTCATGAAAAAATATTCACAAGTTTTTGAGGTATGCTGCGCGTTATGCCCGAAAAACGCCATTTGGAAAATAATGATTTCAAAGTTTCGGAAACGCCGCTTCAGCTGTTGAGCGGGTATAATTCTAAAAGCCAAAACTTCTATTCTAATGGGAATTTCAAGGAAACAATTATATCAAAATATTCAGAAAGAATAGGAGTTTAACATCTAAAAAAAATAAAATTTCTTAAATTTTTAAACTTTAAGAGTCCTGCGACCACTTAATACTTTCCGGCACGGAGTAATTCTATTTATAAACTTATGAAATAATGAAGTGACACCAGAATTTATAAACGAACTTTTTAGAAAATGCGAACTTGCTTATTTTCACGTACATGATAAAAAGAAAATTTTATTTAAATATTATTGGTGCCGTTTGTCTGCTTTGGAATTAAAATTAGGTGTCCGTTTTATCAGGGCATCGTAATCGAAAGACTTAATTAGAATGAATCGCATAAGTACTGTGGGATTCGCAATAGTTTGCATTGATTGTATCTCTCAATACGCCTCGAGTGATTTTAAAAGTTAATTAAACACCTATCTGGAAAAACAGGGCACCGACCAAGGCGCGTTGCAACTTTGAGACCTCAATTCCAAGCGCGCTTAGCACAATGCCAAATTTAAACTTTGAACAAAGTTTTTGTTTTAGCTACACTATATAAATAAAGGTTATTACTACGCTGAATGTAGTTCCATGAAATGCCAAATGAAGTTTAACTATGCACTGCTTTTATTATCAGTACCGAATTAAGTTCATCATAAACAGATTAGGATAATATAAAAAAAAAGAGTTACACGAATAGCTATATTTGATATTATTTAGGTTCCATATCTCTTTGAACTTTCGTGGTGTACCCGATTATACTTTTCTAATATGTACAGTTATACCCAACCCTATGTTGTATAGTTTAATACAAAATCTTAGTATTCTTTTAGCAATTTTATTTTTATTTTTATTTTTATTTTATTTTTTATAATACAATTACAAATTCATATATTTATTCTACGGAATCCTCTGTGAGCGAGTAATGCTTGCACTTGACCGTTTATTTTTTCATTTTAACAAGTTTGAGAAAATAAATGTGTGATTTGCTTAAAAAAAATAAACAGCCTAGCTTTTTTCCCAATGCGGCATCTGTCCAACAGTTCATGCGGCAGGCATGTTCACAATATCTACTCGGTTCAGATTCGACACTGGTATTTCTCAGTATATTTTTCTGGTATAAAATTTTGAATATTTTGAAACACTCAGTTTTGGTATTATCTCAGTGTAATAATGATACTATCTTAATTCTAATAATATTATAAATGTGAAAGTGTGAAAATGTTTGACTCAATTCAGTGTCAAAACAGATAATTTAATGCCTTTGTATTCATTATGCATCATATATTTTTTTTTTTCCTGATGTTTAAAAATTTCACTGAAGTTAATAAAATTTACATATTTTATATTTTTTTTTTTGCAATACATCAAATAAAGGTTACAAACAAATAAGAAAATATATTTACTTTATAATAGAAATATTAATAGTGGAATTGCAAAATATTTTTTTCCATAATATTATGGAAAAAAATATTTTGCAATTCCACTATTAATATTACTAACATAAAGTAAATACTTTCGCAATATTGACATTTTGTTCGAAATAGCTACAATTTAAAGTTTTGATATTTCATTGCAAATATTTCCAATCTAAATCCAATATTTTTCAATATTGGCATTATAGTTCAAGTATCAGTGATATCGATCATTGCTTAAAATTAAACGTATTTTTGTATTCAAAATACTAGTCCAGTGGAAATATACCAAAAAAAGGAAGTAACCTTGCAAAATCTATCGAAAATATTTTCTATTTTTAAAACAGTAAAACATTAAAACATATGTTATAAAAAATTGGTAAATAAAATATGCCATTGTAGTGTAGAATAGAATATGTTTTTCTAAAATTTTCATAACTATTCCATTGATGCCTGGAAAAATATGTATGCATTATAAAAATTATGAAAATTATAAAATTAGTAAAACTATTAAAATTAAACAAGAATTCTTTCTTAATTGAAACTATCGTACAAATAAGTTACTAAATATTGAAGTATTCTTTTAAACAATGCTTTGAAGTTAGCACTGTATACACTTAAAATTACTGTCTTAAATATGAGAATTGTCTCATACATATATATTCTGCCCTACTTTTAAAATTATATAAATTTATTGAATATAAAATGTCTGTTGAAATAAAAATAAAGACGTGAGTGTGCAAATAATTGATAATTTACTGCTATAAATTTTTAGAAGTCGATATATGCGAATAAATCCGCGGGGAACAAATTGAATAATTAGGGCAAAACTATGTTTTTCACGGTATTTAACAAAATTGAAAAAAAATGTTTCTTATTTTTGAAATGGCGGACTATGCTTGCTATTGAGTTGTAAAAATGAAAGTTGTAGAGAATTGTATCCTCTTTAATATTGTATTAAATAAATAATATGCTACGGTAACGGATCTCAAGATATATAAAAAAAGTCCAAAATTTTGTTGTTTTTTTGGCCACAGAAAATTTAGCCTTTAGAAATGGTGTTAGAAAACTTGGTTTTACCATGTTGGCATCATTATAAACAATCAGAAAAAAATCTTCTATCCAATCTTTTTCAAGGTAAAATTTACATTTCCCCTGGACTACGTATAGAAAAAGAAATTTTTAATACTAATTTTCGCTTTACTTAATTTTCGTTGAATGAATAAAGTGAAAAGTCTGAATTCGTCAATTAAATAAAATGAAAAAAAGCTTTTTAAAAAGACTGATAGAAATTTTGAATTCAGAATTCTGCTAAATTGTCAACCCTGTTAGCAGATACTAGCACAATATAACCAACATAACACTGGTTTTCAGGGTAATTGTGTTTTCGGATTTTTTATATCGCTATTTCGAATAGTAATCGTCGCATCTTTTAATCTCGTAATTTATAAGACGAATATTACTATTAGAAAGAAATAGTGGTTATAAAAAGTGCAGAAATACAATCACTCATGAATTTTCGCATCAGGTGCATTTTTATAAAGTTTAACATTAGTGTGCCTGCTATTTCTTTGATGCCAAATCAGTTTTCATATTTTTTTTTTTCTTTGACTTGCTACACTATTACAAACTCAAAAGAACATTCATCAGAAACATTCAATTGAAAGTTGGTTTTATTGTTATAACTTTTAAATTAAGTATTGCAAACAAATAAACTATGCAAACTTTATTAACATAAAGGGAAATTTAAGTATTGAAAAAAAATAATATAACTGATAATGAATACAAAAACAATTAGTTATTCGTTTTGATTCAGATTTTAACCAAGCATATTCACACTTTCGGTTTTATAATATTATTAGGATTAGGATATTTTTATTACTTCATTATGGTAATATTAAAACTAAGTGTTTTAAAATATTCAACATTTCATACCAGAAAAATAAACTGAGAAATACTACTGTCGAATCTGAACCGAGTAGATATTGTGAACATGCATGCGGCAGCTTACCCAGCACATAAAAATGATGCAAAAAAGACGTTTGGGAAAATAATTATGCCTATTTTATTAAAATGATTTTAACTTATTTAACATAGAAATTGGATTCTAAAAGGTTTGATTAATGATTTTTCATATTTAGTTTGTAGTTTTTTGCTTTATTGTACATTTTATAAGAAGAAAAGTAAAACTGCGGCATCTGTCCCCACTTTACTATACAGGAAAAGCGAAAAGCATTATCTGTTAAGTCACAATGCAGACAAAAGTGTGTGTTGGATTATCGTGACAAACGGTCATTAAAGTCGATTGTGGCAAAATATAAGAAGACGACAGTTGTAAAAGCCAATGCTGAACTAAATGTCGAGCTCATAAAGCCTGTCAGCACCAAAACAGTAAGAAGGGGGCTCCGTAAGAAGGGATTTTCAGGGCATGATAATATGTTTTTTAGGTGTTTCCATATTTTTGTCCAACCCCTGTATATCTGAGTAATATTCTTACGCATAAGTCGGTGTAATATGCAAAATATGTAAATTTAGATTAGCACACCATTTGGGATGAATCCCTACAATTTTCTACATTAATGTGTTTGAGTTTTGAAGGGATGAGAAATTACCCCATTCCATTAAGCTAATAAACTCTCATAAATACAGATAAACGTTTAAGACAAACGAGTTAATTTTACAAAAACATTTTTTTTCACAATTTTATACGTAGGGGAAGTTTGGGATACTTGATCCATAGGGAAACTTGACCCAAGGCAATCTTAGAATTGGGGAAGTTTTGTAATTTGGAAGTGGCATTTTTTAGACTATCAGATAAAATACATTTTTATGCTCCAAAAGTAATTTATTTCTGCTGTAATTTTTGATGTTATATTGTTTTGTTGTTTTAAGGTAACACTTTTATTAATTGGTCATCAGTTTTGTACATATTTTTAGCTACAATAACATGTATAATAGTATTAATCTACTTATTAGAAATAGCTGCATTTCATTGTTATGTAGTAAATTTGCAATCACGGATACTTGACCAAGTAATATAGCGATATTTAACCCAAGAACTTAAAGACTATTGTCTTAAAGAGTATTGACTTAAAGACTATTTCTCTTAAGGACTATTGTCTTTAGGACTATTTGTCTTTAGGACAATTGCTTAAAGACCATGGTCAATTGAGAATCAGAATTGGGTGGGGAAGGTGGCGAAATCTCTGGAGTCGCAAAAGTAAATAATTGGGTTCTTGTCAAATATTGTGGGAAATGGGATACGAGTATATTTTTTGGAAATGTTCTTGAAATTAATTCTGACTGGTTTACTATTCAGTTTGCAAGAAGAATAGCCTAAAGTGAATGATGTATCAAACGTTGATCGTGAACAAATCGAGGCTAATCTTCATCCACCTGAGTTTTAGATACAAAATGATAGAATTACACCTTTTGTTTTTAAATATGACATTACATTTGGAGTTGAATAAATCGTTATTGTCTTATTCTGGAACTGGTTTAGGAAATGAATGAACTTTAAAACTGCTAATAGTTTGATCTTTCTACAATAAAAATAAAATTTGGGTACATTAATTTTAGGCCTATATAATAAAAATTAAAAGTATTCATTTTGTTTGACAAAAATAAAAAGGTATTCAATAGAGTCAAAACACTGTTTTAAACATTAGTGTCGTGAAGGAAATTTTTACCTTGTTATTAATAAACTTTAAAATATACTTATAACAAATTAAAAGGTGACACAAACATATAAAAATAATATTTAATGCAAACCTGATATCTTTCAAACACACACGCGTTCATTTTCAAAGGGAAAAAGGTGATAGACTGAATAGAAATACATTTAAAAAACAAAAACTAAAATAGTGCGCATGCGCAAGCGGAGTTCGGTCCATTTCTCTGAGGATGGGTGAAAAGATCAGTTCATATTATCAGGAGGTCTTGAAATATTTAGGATATTGTACCAAATTGCGTGAATATTATAGTAAAGGACATCGTTACAAACATTATCACTTCTAAGTAAAATTTCAATGTATTCACGGATTATTGACGAGTAATGGTTAGACGTTGAAATAATCATTTTAGCTTTTTTGAAGTTTATCTTAATATTTTCTTTTTGATGCAATCTGGATAAAGCTGTATTTGGTTTGTTGAACTTGATATCAGAAATGTGCTCTTTTAATCTTTAGTTAAATTTTCCAGATGTCATACTAATATAAAATAAACTCTTATGCTGTTCGGTGTAAATGGGATTATGTAAACTCCTGCTTTTTCATAATCGGGAATAGGATCAATTTTACGATCAATTGATAGGATCAATTTTGTTTTTGTTTTTAAAATGTATTTCTATTCAGTCAATCACCCTTTTCCCTTTGAAAATGAACGCGTGTGTGTTCGAAAGATCTCAGGTTTGCATTAAATAATATTTTTATATGTTTGTGTTACCTTTTAAGAAGTTATAAGTATATTAAAAAAATTAACTATCAAAAACTAACAATTGGATCAAGTATCCTTATTTTCTTCTATACTTACGTAAAAGTGACAAATTTACACATTTATTTTGTAAAGTGCAGTGACCTATTGAGACTCATTAATAAAACGTGTAATTTTCTGGATATTTATGCGCTTAACGAGGAATACCCTCTTTTTCAAAAGGAATACGCATTTATTAATTAAGGGGAAAATATTTCGCAATGTCCCCATGCATGATTCTTTATCATTTAGTTCTATTTTACTATAATTTTAGATAAGAACGTAGTTGCTCGTAATTCTGAAATAGAAAATTATTCTTTATATGCATATAAACTTAAAAAAGTAGGTTGTACATATACAGAAAATTAAACTCGTAAGATAAGATTATTTTTCTAACGTATATAGTTGGAAGTTGTGTAAATATGCAAAACGAGTTACAAAGAAGTGTACGCTTCCTGAGATAAGAATTCCAAGGCATAAAATGAATAAATGGAATATGCATCTTTTAAACTAGACAACACTACTTTCTGAATATTTAAAGAAGTCCCTTACTTGAAGAAGTCCTTTACTTGAAAATATTTTCTTCTAGCTGCCATTGTAGCTTTGAATTAAAAGCTGGGAATTCTTATCTTTAAATTAGAGATTTAGAAATAAAAGGATTTTAACGATTTTAACCGGTGATGTATTATTTCACAAGAGTACGTTTAAATGCATCGCAAAAATATGAAATATCTAATTATATGATTCACTTAGAAATTAGATGGCAAATGAGGTGCGTTCGTACAATAACTACTTTTAAATATCCATATTTTAGTGCTATAGTTATTGCACTATTATGCAAAAATGAATGAATACACAATTTAATACGGTTATATATATTAAAGTTAGTAATAACGAAATCACACGACTCCATCTTAAATTTGACGTAATCAACATGGTAACCTACAATCGTTACATATCATGACATATCAGTGAATTAATTACGTGTGATAAGATTTAATAGAATTAAGAAGACATTTAAAAATTTATTTTTAAGTTTTGATTCGATTTTCATAAAAGTTTACAAGACTTGACAAAATTCTTTAAAGATTAAATATGAGGACCCCAGAAGCGGAGGGGTATAGGCGAAAAAAATTGAAAAAAAATGAACTAAGTGCATAGACGACCTGGAAATATGCTTTTTTATTTTCAGGTAAAGAAATATGAACGGTTTTCTAATTATGTGTTGTGCTTTAGAGATTAACCACTTTTGCCGAATAATGATTAATATTGATTAATTATAAATTTAAAGAAAATTGCACTCTACTTTTTTTCATATTAATGGAAATAAGTGTTCAATGACCACTGTGAAACAAGCAGCAGTTTTCTATCCCGATTCAGATAATTATTATTGATGTTCAACTTTAAGGGAGTCCGAGCACAAAAATCTTCAAATTTTCAATTTTTGTTTATTGATTAAAATTTTTTCTGTAGTTTTCTGCTTAAAATGTCATTTAAATCATGTTTCTATCTTAATTAGAACAGGAAATCTTAGTTTATTCGTTTTGGTTTGTTTTCAAAATTTAGCTTTCAAGCTATGGTTTTCAAGGAAATTGCGTTTTTCTTCATGATGGGTTTTTTCCCCCATCACTCACATTTAAATTGTTATAAATCAAGAACCGTTACAGATAAATAATTAAAACTCGAAACATGCCTTTTTCAATAGCTTTACTTTAATTTAGATTCAGCAAATTAAAAAATATATATTACTTTTGAAAATATGATTTTTTAAAAGTTACATCTTTTTTCTAAATCTTTATTTTAAATATTTTTAATTTTTTTAAAATTAACTAGGGGGCTCGGCCCCCTACGAGCTACGCTCGCCAACCCCCGTCCAGACACCGCAGACTCTAAATGCACGCTAATTTGATCGGCTTTAAAAATATTTCGAAAGATTGAATTATAATTTAAAAAACAGTGGCGATCTCCCTATAAACGAATTTCTATTCATTTCTCTTTAATTGGGGAATTTTAACGCAAAATCCGCCGCGTTACTACTTGATTATCCCGTCGACCCATTTCGCCAAATTATATAAATCGCCAAACCACTCGCCAAATTATACAAATTTACATAATTTTTATTTTAAATAACGAAAGAACAAATAAATTAGTACAACATTAATACAAATACAAATAAAACGTCGATGACGTAGACACGTAGTAACTTGATGACGTAGACACGTGTAACAACATTTCAAAATAAGTTAATATAAAAGGAATTAAGTAAACAGAGTCTTTGTATCCTGGTATTTTTTAACAAAGCGAAAAGAAAGTTCTTTTAAATGAGACATTTTAAATTAATCGTTTTTAATCTGACGTAATTTTTACCAAGCTATTCTTTCTCTGTTAAATATTCACGTGAAAATACCAGTTGATAAGTATCCTCTCAAAATATCAAATAAATGTCTAGCACAATTTTTAAATTTAAACCGTTTTGCAATATTATTTTGCGTTCATTTTATGTAATAACTGTAATGTGACGTAAATATGACGTAATTTCTCCTATTTAATACTTCTAACGCATGTTAATAAATTTATTATTTTACAAATTCCTTTCTCTCTCAAAAATTCACGTGTAGTTATAGTTTTTATGACGTAATTTTTAATAAGTTCCTGCTTTTTGCTCATAATTATTTAATTCTAATTCCAAATGTTTTTTTTTCTGTTTATAATAGTCACGTGTAAATAAATTTTTAATTTATTTACACGTATAAATATATTTTTTTTAAGCAAACATTATTGCTTCCTCTGTTTATACAGTTGGCAACAGTTTAAATTAATATCACTTTCTAAAATCTGTAAAAAATATCTCTAGAAATGCTGAAAATTTGAATTTAAAATAGAAATAAAACCTCAAAAAATGAGTCAAAATAAAAAAATTAATGCAATCTGCACTCCGGCAAATTCTAACGCATAAAATGATCTAAAAATGATTACACTGCCATGTCTAGTTTTTGCTGCTATAAAACTTTTTTAGTGGAACGATTTTGTCCAACTTTAGCATTAAATATCTCTTAAAATAATTCTTCGATTTTAAAACTGTCTGCTTCAGCGTGTTTATCAAACATTTCTGTATAAAACCACCGATTTATATATTTTTGTATGCATTATTTTTCTTAATATTAACGAAGAAAGACCTCCAGTCACAGAAAATTCAAAACCGGCGGCGGCGGCGGCGGCGTCGGCGGCGGCGGCGGTGACAGCGGTAGTTACTTTTTTTTAGAATAGAGAGATATTTTTTAAAATGCTGAATATAAATTGAAATTTATATATTTCTGTTCATTTCAATGAAAAGTTCTATAAATGATATTTCGATTTATAACCATTTTAAACAGCCCTCCCCCCCTTTTTTTAAGGAAAATTTAAATTTCAAATTGAAAAAAATATATATAAAAAGTTTTATCATGCGATTTTATTTACAAATGATATGGTTAACCATCACAAAAAATTTCAAAAATGTAACACAATAAATATTTTTTTTTTCTTGAAAATGTGTTCCGGACCCACTTAACGTCAATTATCTTTGAACTCAATATTCTCCAAATCGAAATTTTGTCACTTGTACCCCTTAGGTTCTGTTGTCCTCATATATTAAATTTCAAACCTTTCAGTTGGTTAGTTTTGTCTCTGTTATTTGTGGACAGACGGATAGACAGACAGGCGGTCGGAGAGACTAGACAACGACTATAGGTGCTACGTATTTATATAATTACGAGCGTACAGTTATTTGCACATTTACTTTTTAGAGGGCAGTGACATACAGAAAATTAAAACACGTAATTCTAAGGATATTTACGAGCTTATCGCGGAATACCCTCTTTTTCAAACAAAATTACACATTTTGTAATTAAAGGGGAAACATTTCACATTATCCTCAAATTCTTTATCATTTAGTCCTATTTTAATCATATTTTAGATAAGAACATAGTTAGTAAGAATATCGAAACAGAAAATTATCATTTATATGCATATTAACTTAAACAAAGTAGCTTGCACATGCACAGAAAATTAAATTCGCAAGATAAGGTTCCTTTTCTGTTGTATATATTTGGAAGTTGTGTAAATAGGCAAAAGGAGTTACAAAGAAGGGTACGTTTCCTGAGATAAGAATTCAAGGAATAAAATGAATAAATGCAATATGCACATTTAAAACTAGATAAGACTATTTTCCGAATATTTAAAAGAAGTCACTTACTTGAAGAACACGAAAGTATTCTATTTCTAGCTGCTTTGAATTTAAAAGTTAGGATTTTGTTTTATCCTAAAATTTTAGATTTGGAAATAAATGTATAGTTTTAACGATTTTAACCTGTTCTATAATATTTCACTAAAGAAGATGTTTTTGGTTTTGTAAAATCATTTATGGAATGGTTATAAATATTAGACGCAAAAGTAGTCAATTTTGTTAGCGATAGAAGTAAGACATGCGATGACTGTATAGAGAGTTAAAGTAATATTCTTACATTTTAAAATAAAGTAATATATATATATATATATATATATATATATATATATATATATATATATATATATATATATATATATATATATATATATATATATTAAGATTTTATATTTATTTTTTGACTGTGCTCCAATATTCATTTTTACAAATGTACATTAAATATACATTTGAAGAAAACATTCAAAACACAAAAACATAAAGTTGAATGAAAAAAATACATGTGGTAGTTTATGAAAATCTACACACATAGGTAACTCTACGACTATAGTTTTTACAGATTGAAATAAAAATTCATAGATTGCAAACGTAAGAAATATTGATGCATATTTAAAATTCTTACACATATACTCATAATATTTTATGCAAAAAATAATTAAATATTGAAAAGAAAAAGTATTAAACAAAATTAAAATTAAAATGGCAGATGGCCATCTCTCCTTAAAGCCAGAGAGAGATGGTCATTCAATACAAGAAAGAAAAAGTTAATTTGAATAGCAAAACAATAACACATTTCATATATTTAATCATGAAAAACATGTAGTAATTTGTAAAGATGCAGTTATATGATGTAAAATGAGTGAAGTAAACTCGAATAAACAAAATTAGACGTATAATTTCAACACTTCACTTTTCGCAAAATTTTACCACATGCTTAGCAAAGGTCTTGATAATTTGTACACGTTTCATGGAACTACTTCAGTTATCTTATGCATTGCATCCAGACATTCTTTTGGATGTGACAGTATATTGTTTTGAGCAACCAACACAGTGATCCTAACCCAATTCTATTTACTCGGAATCTGTAGAAAAGATAATTTAAATGTATTTAGTTTTCTTTGCTACTAGAATTGTCGTGTTTTTTTTTTTTTTTTTTCGCGAGTTAATTTTTGGTTTATTACATTAATTTAGCTTATTTATCAACATTATCAGTTTTTGTTATGAATGTTTCCGACATTTTTTAGTATTTCCTGAAACAAATAAATCGTTAGGTCTTATTATATAATTATTATTAAAATATTTCTATTAATTAAAGAAATTAAATTTATATTGATTAAAGGTGCCCATCTCTCCTCGATGTCATGTGACCATCTATCGTGAAATTGAAGGACAGATGATCGCCCAATTTAAAGCATCAATATCCATTGTACGTCTTTGTTTTAGTCTTAGAAGTAAAGATTAGATTATATACGTGCCTTAAAAGTCCGTATAGTAAATATATATATATATATATATATAACGTACGTACTGTAAAACATTCAGATACATAATTCAAAAATAAATATTAACCACCTATTTAATTTACATTAAAATTACGCTTAATGTTTATAATCGAAAAATACAACTGCACGTCGCAATAAATAAACTCGTTGAACTATTTTATACAGACAATGTTTATATTGAAATCGGTGATCAAGTTTTGGAGATATTTAGACTGGCCATCTCTAATTTGTTGCAAATTTGATTAAATGGATGTATGAAAGCAATTTATAATAAATTATAAATAATAGTAATAATTATAGTTAAACTTACACTAAGTGCAGAATTACTTAAAAGATGACACATTATTTAAAAATGTTAAATTATTTTAATACCTTAGTATACTTTCAACTATAAAACATAGTCTTCTTCGGAGGAATATAAGAAATACAACAGTTATTGATTGAACGCCTAATTTTCAAAATCCACGTAGATGATGACGAAAGGAGTGAAAGTGGAAGTTAATTTATAAATCCGGAAACATTGGGAAAATAAAATAAAATAAAACATGGATATAGGGAAGTGGAAGATTACTTGTTTTTTCTTTCTTTAAGCAAACTGAGCCAAATTCTGGGTATATTGTAGGATAAAACGTCATTACAAACTGTATTTTCTTTAATAATAATTTCTATTGATTCGCGGATAATTAAATCATGATAATTTTTTGAGGGATATATAATTTTTGCGTTTTCGAAATTGGCTTCCATATTCTGCTTCTGGTTAAGTCTTGACAGGGCTGTTGTAGGTCGGTTATACTTCAAGTCTCTCAAATGTTCTTTAATACGAACTTTAAGTTTACGTGATGTCATGCGTTTGTATTCGAGATAAATATCTTCAGTTTTCACTGGAATTACATATTACCCATATTATACAATATTACATAATAATTTAACATTTTTAAATACTGTGTCATCTTTTAAGTAATTTTGCACTTAATGAAAGTTTAACTATAAATTTTAAAGATGAATTAAGCATTTCTATTTATTTATTTACTAATAGTAATAATATTTTTTATTGTATAATCAAAATGTAAATTCAAAAATGAAGACAAACGACTGTTAATTAATTAATTGATATTACATATCACTTATGATTTACGTAGCATTTTCAAAGAAGATTCTTTATCTACTCTTCATCGTGCAATATATTTAATCTTTTAAAAAATTTAATCACACAGTAATATAGGTAGTATATCTATTGAAATACAGGATGCACATTTATTATAGACGGAGTTTCTTTACCTCATAAACTTTAATTTAATAAAATGGCGAAATATATTATAACACAATCCTAAAATATACTTCAAAACAATTTTAACCCGAGAGTAGTCGCATCTTTTTTCAGAACTTTATTAGTCGTGCTCAGTCGTTTTGACGCGAGCTCCCCGCATACACAAAATTTAAAATAAGAAACTTTTTCCCCTTAATATTCAAATATTACATTTCAATGAAGTTATAAATTAGCAGTTTACTTAAATTAAACATTTTATTCATGAGACTAGGAATAATGAGGGAAAGGAAAAATGAATGACATTAGGGATCGTTGGGTAGACATTCCCACTAATTTCAATTTTGCTTGTAAAAATATACATAAAGGAAAAACACAGATGCGTTGTTACTTCACTATGGTGATGTAGAAACATTTAAAGTCAGCTACATGGTAGTAATTAGTAAGCTACATGGTAATAATACAGCTACATGGTAGCTCCACTGTATTTGTAAGAGGATATGAGTTAGGAGATGATAATTTATATGGACATGAAAAATACCGAAACGCGACTACTGCCAGGGTAATAAGACGAAATTCGCTGTGCACAAAGTTTCAAATGAAAACGATATTAATCAAGTAACACATAAGATCATAGGAAAAACATTTTTAAGTTTTATGAAATTTATCCATAAGTTGTTTATGACTTATTAGCCAGGGATGAGAGCGCTCCGAACTAAATGACCGATTACTACCACTAAATTTTAATAGTATTTATTGTATTCATCAATGACAGAATTTCTGAGATATAATAAAGCATAGAATACTGTTAAAATTTAGTGGTAGCAATCTGTCATTTGGTCGGAACGCTCTCTTCCCTGATTAGCAGAACATAAGGTAAATATACATTATTTCATTAGTAACTTTCTGAAAATATTTTAAGAATTATATACTATTTTAATGAAAATTATTATTTGAATATAATCGTTATTTGATTAATACCATTTTGAGTACCAATGTTGTACATTTAAAACTTTGTCTGTGGTATTAAAAAAACATTTTGAGATGAAAATATGTAATAATATTATTTGTCAAAAATTATGATGTAAGGAGGCACCAAAATTAATTATAGATACAATGTTTATTTAACAGGTCATTAAATTTTTTAACGATTGTACTTATATATACGCATGAATACTTAATTTAAATTTTAGGTTTCAAGCAGTTTTTTTTTTTTTTTTTTTTTTTTTTTTTTTTATAAACTTTCTTACGCAATAAAATATATTTATTCAATTTAGTTAGAAAAAAATGAGGAAAAACTTTACATATTATGCAGTTTATTTCAATTTATCGAATCTTGTCTCTTTAAAGATATCAGAAAACTTGAGATACACGCCAAAAACATTTCTTATATCTAATAAACTCCTACGATTTTCCGTTACGTTATTTAGATAACATGTGTGCGTGAAACGTATAATAAGTGAAGTATTCATAAGACAAATTTTTTTTTTTCATATCCCTTAAATCATTTTCACGTTGCCGCATTTGTAGGAAACGCAGAAGAAATTGAAAATGCTTTAAAAAAAGAGAAATGTTTATGCACCATGAATATATCCTAATTATTATGATAATTTGCCATTAACTTCAGTAGATTACATTGATAAAATAGAGTTAATTTATTTGAACTGATTTCAATTTAAATATTGTGACTAAGCGCAATAAATGTAATGTAAAATAATTTAAACTAATTATATATTCAAAACATAAATGGTTTCAAACCTAGCAATCAATGGAAAAGAAATTTAAATAATTTTATTTCGAATAAAATCATAAATTTTTGCTAATGCATGTTTAATGAAATTGTTTTAGCATAATGATTTTGCTCACATTAATTTTGGTAATAAACGATCAAAATGTATAATAATATCCAAAAATTAAGAAAAATGAATATTAGAAAAATATAGAGATTTATTTTTGTAAATAATAATTAATTTTGAATGAATATTGAAATTTATACTGAATATGATAGACTATTATCGAAATAATCATCATGAAAGTATTTATAGAGTAAATCTTTCTAGATAAAATCTTCTTTTTTAATGTAAAAATATTTAGTTTTTAGTTCCATAAAAATGTCTAATGCAGTAATATTTTGCCTTAAACTCTTACAATATATGATTGGTTGTTGAGAGTGAAATTTGCCTCTTATATAATTCATTTTGTTTTCTAAAAAATTGAACAGGTTAAATCTAAATTATGCCTATGTTTGTGGATTATTTTTAAGGTTTTAATGGATTTTTTTCATAAGATTAGTACACTTATATTTATTTTATAGTTGTTATCATTTCCAAGAATATTTAATGATTTTAATAATGGATGAGTTTAATTCTGAATAGCATAGATATACATAATACGAATGATGTTTTTTTCAACATCCTACGGGCCGTGAAATAAAAACTAGTATGAATAATAAAAAAATTTAATAGCCTGGAGTCAACTAAAATCAAGTATCAATTTGACTTAATCGCAATGAAGATTCAGTCATATGTCATACTGCTGGGTGAGGGGTAGTCATACCCTTTTCACGGAAAGTGTCCGCCAGTGTATTGAAATAGGTCTCCAAGGCGTCTTGGAGATTTTTTTGGAATGGAAGAGGAATTGGGAACTTTCGTCCCAGACCTGTCTTCAGACCTTAAAAAAGGTGATAATCGTACAGTGTCAACTCATGGCCCAACAGATTCTTTCACAAGTCGAACACATCGCATCGAAATTGTGAAAAAAGCTGTTAAATAATCAGTCCAACTGGCACCGAGTGATTGTCACTAATTCGAGATCTGAAGACAGACCTGGGACGGCAAGTACTCCATTCCACTTCCAATCTAACAAAAATCTTCAAGGCGTCTTGGAGTCTTATATCAATACGTTCGCGGCAACGTTCTGAGATAAGTGTAATCCAAACCCCTTGCCCAACAGTATGTCAGCTGAATCGATCTTCATTGCGACTACGTCGAATTAAAGTACTTGATTGTACTTGACTCCAGGCTAGTAAAGGATTTATTATTCACACTAATATTTATTTTACGGCCCATCGGATGTTGAAAATAATACAACTCTCGTATGTACTTATGATATTTATACGGGCACGTACGTTTTGTGGTGTATTATTATCTCATCCTTATTATATAAAAGTCATACTAAGTAGAATAATAATAATATTACAATGAAAATCTTATATTTAAAGAAAAAATGGGAGCCGATCTCACACATTAGCATACATTCATTATTCGATACAGTTATGTAAAAGAACATATGACGCGAGCGACATTGTTAAGTATATGTGTATTTTAACGTATATGTGCAAGAAAACTGAAAATGAAAATTGTCTTGTCACCACAAGTATTGTTAATTTCGTTTTATTTTAACGTTTGCTTCTTTACTTCGTCTCATAAATACATTTAATATTTTACTTCAAGTTGTTGCGCGAGCGTTCACAATGAAACATCATCTTGACTAAGACTCATCATTACACAGTTAAAACAAGTATTATCATATGGGGAACAACAATTTGTATAACGTATTGGATAGAGAATTAAATAAGTTAGAAAGTCATAAAATGTAAAGCCTGATTGATAAGAAAAATGTGAGCAGCTGTGTATATTTTAAGACCCAACAGGGAACACCGAGCTTCTCTCAGTTAATATTTGCTGTGTGTTCAACTTGATATAACAATAAATTTACGCTGTTGCTATATGCTTATTGCTATAAGTAATTTTAATTGATAATAGTGTTATTTACAGAAACAACGAATATTGCAACTTAGTACATATTTCCAAATTTTGCATTACTTACATATTTACAACGAAAGGGATCCTTTAAAACTACATGATACAATTACATGATAATTTTTGATTAAAAAAAAAACGTTTAAACAAATGCGTATGGCAGTAACATATTTTCTAGTTCAGCAGAAGACTAGCTTTAAACGTAAATAAAACCCATATGCACCGCTCAAAAAATTAGGGGAGTAAGCAAAAAAGTGAAGAGAACAGTGCAAGACAGCCATGTATGGGCATAAAATGGATAATATACGTGTATCAATGCAATACAGAAACAAAATGCAAAAAAAAATATATATATAAGGGAGCTTTTATTCTTTGAAAAGATGGAAAGAAAATGAAAAGGTGGTTTGGGGGCAACAATTTGGTTTCATGTAAATGATAAAAAAAGGATTGTTTAGAAATGATACAAAATTTTTAATATGGCGTGTTGTCTTCTCGAACAGCTAAGACAGCTGCACACCTGTTTTCCATAGATGCGATGATGTTATCGATAAGACTTTAGAGAATAATGTTCCACTGCTCAAGAATTCCAATCTACATGTCCCGGACTGTAAAAGGAGGCCTTGTTCTTGCAGCGATGCGCCGTCTGAATATGTCCCAAACATGCTCAATCGGATTTAGGTCAGGAGAGCATGCTGTTCATCCCATACGCTGTATTGTTTTAGCTTCAAGCATGTTTTCACCAAGACGAAATGTATGAGGTCTGGCATTATCATGCATGGAAAAAAAGAAATCTTTAATGGCTGCAACATAAAATACGACACGGGGTCTCTGTATCTCGTCTATATAACTTTGGACCGTCAAAGTGCCATTCCGAATGATATGCAGGCCCGTACGCCCACCTATGCTAATTCCAGCCAAGAGAATCTACCCACCTCGTCTGTAATGTGTTCTTTCACGAGCGAATGTGGGATTATTTTGAGTGCCTCTTTCTCTCCATACCAAAACACATCAGATGCCACATCCAGACTGAATCGGGACTCGTCTTTAAACAGAAATTGACTCCAACAACGCTGCCTCCAAACTCGATGTTCAGTTGTCCACGTTCTTTGGGCCACACAGTTGCTTGAGATCCACGGAATACAACCATTGGTGCATGTGCATAGAGACCAGCATGATTAAGCCTGTTCCGGACTGCTTGTCTGGACATCCTTCGTCTTGTGGCCAAGAACAACTCTATTTTCAGCAGGGTAGCACTACACGTTCCATCTCGACGAGCTGTTAACGGAATATATCGGTCATCCGTTTCTGTGGTAGTACATGGACGACCTTGCCCTTGTCGATAACTACAATTCCGTGTGTCTTGGAATCGATTCAACAGCCTTGCATTCACACTTCTTGCGACTCCAACAGCGTCCGCTAACTTCACTGTGTTTCCCCAGATTCAACTGCCCCGATAACACGCCAAGCCATAGATTTCGTTAAATCACATTGCTGTGACATTTTCAAGTCACCTTTCCTCAAAACACAAGATGAGCAATTGAATTTCAAAAATTTGACAATGAAACTGACGTTTCTGCAAAATCCCGATTTCTACACTTATCTCCCTTTTCTACTTTTTGACGTCATAAAGTTTAATTTGCATGTGAAGTTTTTTTTAAAACTATTTTCTACTACTCTTTCAATTATAAATGTTTTATTCTGCGTTACTTATCGGTGTAAATATTCGCGTAATTTTTTTAAAACCGTATGCTCTCCTAATTGTTTTGAGCAGTGTATATATGTATATATATTTCACATGGAATAATTTCATAAACAAAACAGTTGAAAAAATTCATTGTTAATTTTTCAAGTGTTACGTTGCTAAGCAAATTTACTTCTTATATATTTATAATTACATTTGTAAATATTAGGTTAGATTTTAAAACTGCAAATTTTTAGTAAGAAATTTCTAAATCAGTTTTAGAAGTTACACGTTTATATTGATGTCATTTTATCAGATATTAAATTTATTACTATCATAAAACTTATTCATTTTACATTACTTTTACTACATAAAATATTTTATGTTTAGAGCAATATATCATTTACTTGTTGTTATAATAAATCCGATATAACGGTATAACATTGAATGATAGATTTTAATTATTCCTGATTAGAATATCTGTATTTTCCACTCTAATTTGTGTTCACAATTAGCATGAAAAATTGTATTACAAACGTACACCACACATATGGATATATCCTTATAATTCGATTTTATTTGATTAAGCATCATGTTTTCTTGTGCTAACAAGCTACCACGCATCTGTAAATAATGCAAACATTGCACAGAGTATCGAACATATATACCGAAACCAGGTATTTCCGCAGTAACAAGCATATTATGAAACGTGCTGTGTTTAAACACAGTTTAAATCTAATATAAGTTTATCGGATATTAACATAAGGATATAAAGTCTTCAAAATAATCTTGGAGAATTTTTTTAGTCGCTGTATATCATTTTGGCCTTACCGGAAAATATAATCTAAATAAATGAAGCCAAGCCGCACTGTGTACAGCTCGTTTGACTGAAGCGTTACAGATCACGAGCTCAACTGGACAAGTTTCACCCAACATTTCATCTCTTCGGAGCCAATAAAATAAGTACCAAGCTAGATTCGGAGATAAACACCGCGTCCAGAAGATTGGTGAGAAAGGTCAAATAAACATAATACAAGCAACAAATATATATATATATATATTAATACGTAAAGGAGTTTATGTAAATGTATATAATCATGAGCAAATGTACAGTGTGAAAATGATTTAAAATATGTGAGTGGATACTGCTGGATACGCGAAAACATCAATATACGATAAAAATATAAGTAAATTAAATTTTCATGATATATGTTACTAATTTATTTAGATTTAATATAATGAAAATAACTTTTTTTATGTTTCCAGTTTTATCTACATTTTTAAATTATCATTCCAATCTTTCATTACTTGTTATTATTAGAAATCTGTCTAATTTGCTCTTATGAGAAATCGAAATGACATGTCATAAAGAATTTGGATATTATATTTTGATATAGGAATGCCAGATTTAAATAGTCACATATATGTTTTGGAGGGAGGCAAATTTTTATGTCTTTTGCAAACCAGTGTTATTACGATAAAAATTACCGTTTACTCTTTTCTTTTATAAAAGTTCTAAGCAAGATAGCCTTTATTAAAATAAACGAAATTTGAAATAGTTACTTCTAAAACACTACACGTATTTTATTATCTTTTACTGTCCTATAACTTGCGATGAATGAGAGCGAAAATCAGTCTTTATTAACGAAAAGCATTAATTCTAAATTTCCTCTAGCCTTATAGCTGAAAATGAAATATTTCATTTAAACAACTATCCTACAAAAATATACAGCGAAGGACAGTAAAAATCAATAACAGAAAATTTCGAATTGAATCATTTTCATATCTTTCTGAAATGCTTAATTAACTAAGATCTGTTTTAGCACTACACACCAGATTGCTCTTGCTGCGAGAAAAATGTATAAACGGTTAAAAGAATATACTCGGCAACCGGAAAAATTTAAAATAATTTGAACAAGTAAATGCATTTATTAAAATGATGATAAAATTTTCATTTGCACGATGTCTTTGCGGTTAATTAAAAAGATCTTTTTCAGACTTTATAAGTAAGGCTCGGTAATCTCATATTTTATATACCTTGTCTTATATCTGTATTTTTGAATTTAACATTTTAAAAATCTGTATAACATTTTCTAATCTTTATGAAGCTCGAATAATTGTTTGATAGATAATTAAATGGGAGATTTTTTTTCTTTTAGTTGGCAGAGCATATTTATCGATTTGTGTTATTTAAAAATGCATTATTGTTTCAAAAATATTCTTTTAAAAGTAACATATATATCAATACGACATTTCAAAAGGACCGACTTATATGTTATTTTTACCTGAATTGACTGTAAAATATTTGTATGTGTATATATAAGTCAAACAGATGTTACGGCAACTTAAAATTGAAAATGGTTTTTTTTTATTTAATTGTAGTACAAGATAATCTATAAACATAATAGAATTTTGTATTTTTTTTATCTTATTAAATTGTTGTAAAATACAGAAAATAGACGTTTACTTTTAAAATATCATACGAACAACACGGGAAACAAGTGGTAAAAACTTAGTTTGAATGTAGCAAACATTATTATTTAAACAATGAAGTAGGCATGAAATATCGATTAAAATCACTTAGATGGAAGGTAAAGTTTATCAGGAGTGAGCATTTTAACTATTTCATTAAATAGCAATAATAAAAAAAACAGATAAAAGGGTTGATGTTATACTTGATTCTTACTCTTATATTATAAAGCTAACAAGAAAAATTTTATTAATCGAATTATAAGAAACAATTTTCATATTATATGAAAAATTATTATCCTCCAGAATGCTGACTCTTGTACAACCAATGAGGCAGGACTGCGTTCTCAAATGTACAAGAGTGGAGAATATAAGAGAATAGAAGAATATAAATGAATAGTGGAGAATAGAAGAATATAAATGAAAGCATTTCACTGACAAAACTTCACATTTGAGGTGACCACGACCTGCGTAGTCGGTGCACTCTTCGTAGCACTTATCTGTACAAAAAGTGTCCTCAATCCAATAATCTACATTTGGTTCTCTACAGATTTCTGGACATATCCAATTTAAATGCTACTGAATGGGAACTCTCGTACAGCCACTGAGGCAAGAGTGCGCGCTTAAGTGTACAAGAGTGCACAATATGAAAATGAATCATTTCACTTAACAACGTCTACCTACAACCACTACCTGCGTAGTCTGTGCACTTTTCGTGCCACCTCTCTCTACAAAAAATGAACTCAATCCAATAATCTACAGTTGGTTCTCTACAGATTTCTGAGCATCCTGGACATATCCAGTTTTTTTCTTTGGTGTAGTTTTTGGTTTAACTTTTACTCTTTTGTGGTAAGGGTTTTTGCCTTTTTTTCTGTCGCGCCATTTTCAAGCTGCCTTTTGTTTGGTGAACTGCTTAACATTTTAAACTTTCTGATCCGCTTGCTATAGTGTCACAGCACAAATACCTCTGGATACGGTGATTATTCTGTTAATTTTCCGTTACTTTATTAATTTGACGTATGAAGAAGTTGTTGAAGTCATAGCTATACACTGTAAAAACAAATACGACCAGTTTTCCTGTAGGAATCGGAAAAATAGTTCGGGTCGTACCGGGAAATATCGTACCGGGAAAATTTCAGACCCAGCTCGGAATTAAATCCTTAAAATTGGAATAAAATCCGTAAAATAGCGTTTCATTGACTATTTCCTTTTTTTTTACGGATTTTATTCCGTGCGTCGGAAAAATTTCCGGTACGATAAGGGCAACTATTTTTCCGATTCCTACAGGAAAACTGGTCGAAATTTTTTTTTACAGTGTACCTTGTGTTTATTTCACATTGAGCCGGCATCTTTTCTGTAGAGCTTTTGTGCTTTTCTGTAATATAATTTGCTATTGAAAGCAATGCTCTTTCTCTCTCCTTTTCAGTGTGCTATGGTTCAAATGTAATATGTGGTTCAACAAGTTTAGATTCTTATGGACTTACACTGATGCTGTTTCCAGAAATGTCAGTATATAAGAAAAAGTTAATTTTTGAAAGGCGATAGAGCAGTTACTTTAAATCCTATTTCGAAAACGGTGGCAATTTTCCCAAAAGCAACTACGCAGTCTTGAACACTTTGATGCAGCGCACTCTTGCACTCTTGTTCGTAAATATATTTGAATCATCAGCAATGCCATCTCTTGATAAGCAATTAAAAATCACTATGGTGACAGGTAGTCCAAACAATTTAAATCTAAATCATAGAAAAAAAAAAAAACGTAAATTTGTTTTGTATTCTTTATAATGATCTTGTTTTCAAAACCATAAATATTATAACGAGAAGGCAAAATCACATTTTCTCTTCTAAATCTTTAAAACCTTCACTAAAGTACGCAATTTTATTCACTATAAACTCTTATTGTCATTACATCGTTTATCACTATAACTAAATACAAAATTCCCTTTTGGGTTTACATAATCACCCTGCGTACTGTTCTGCACCGGGCACTCTTACACCACCTTATCCTATTCATCTCTGTTTCACACACACACACACACACATATATATATATATATATATATATATATATATATATATATATATAGTTGCGTGTGTGTATAAAAGGAAAAGTGCTTGTGCGGAGATAGAAAATTTCTGTTTTATTCTATTTGAATAGGTATAAATTGCATGCTATCTGAAAATAACGTTTCCGTAAATTAATTTTAAAGAAATAAATATTTTGTTGTTAGTTATTTCTGGTATCACTTTTACTTTCTTTATCTTAAAGCAATTTTATCAATCATATTATATCTCTCAATGTAAGTATAAATATTGTCTCAAATAAGACATTTGGGAAATAGAAAAAAGTTCGTATTTGAAAGTTATCGTAAGATATAGTCTAATTTTCCTTAAAAATAATTTTTCTTTTTGGAATATTTCTGTTATTTTGGGATGAGTTGTGTACAACTTATGTACTTTTTTACTATTTTCTTCATTAAAAAACAAAGTTGTGTACGTAGTTCGATGTTTTTAATGTATTTACAAGTTATGGGGCATCCTGAGAATTATCTGTATATTTTTGAATTGTTAACTACTGTTTCTCAATCATCTAACAATGTACTACTCAGGTTTTGAGTATGAGTCCATTTAATTTAAAGAAAATTAATTCAGCCTTTGGCTTTACATTCCACAGAGGAATGAGGATTTAGAGTTCCCAATATTCTTTCATTGACCCTTAGATGCTAGACAGCATATGTTGCGGACAAGTAGTCAGGCTAACACAGTCTACCAAAAGTATTTACTTTCAAAGTAAGAGTGGTAGCCATTTTATCAATAATGAAAGTGTGAAAGTTTGAATGAATAATGCCCAGCACGGAGTTAGATTTTGGACCTGTTGTTTGGAAACCATACGTGCTAAAATCTATGTCGCTGTGTTTCCAATTTAATTTCAAATGCCCAGATTTCGAAGGAGGGATTTTCTCGCTTCTTTTCTACTCTTAGTTTTTCTGAAAGAAGTTTATTGAAAAAAGAAGATAAAAATTAAATGGAAAAGATTTTATCAATTCCGTAAAAGAATATATAATTTCTTATCGAGGTGCCTTCTGTTTGAAGTAGTCAATAGAGACGTTGTTATAATATTTAATGCAATGAGATCCCACTATAGTTTTTTAGACGCAATCATTAAAATTTAAGTAACTGGCGCACTCTAAAATACTTATAAACGGACTATACTAATTTTTGTCTTTGAAAAATGGAATTTTAGTATTTTTATTTTTATTGTACGAAACATTGGGATAAAAGCAAGAATCCGCGAAGAAAAGAAAAAATAAAATAAGATGAGGCCATAAAACGGAAAAATCTAATCTCTGCAGGTTAATTGCGTTTTGTTTTTTTTTTATTTTTAAATAATCATTTTATCATTTATCGTATACATTTTAATATGATTTTTCGTTTGTGCTGATTAAATTCCGTATATAAATTAAAAATTTAATGGTTATAGAAATAATAGCAATTAAGCAAATTCTTACAATTTCTTTTTGTTTACTCTAAAATTTCATATAAGACATTAATCATATTTTCAAATAAAATGAAAAAAATAAATTAAACATCTCATTAATAATCTGACTTTTCATTTGTCTGAATAATTAATTTTCGTGAAGTTATTATTTTTTTGAAAGTGCAGTTCAGAGTTTAACGTTTTTATTTTTAAAAAATAACAAAAATATATTAATTGGAAAATGATACTTCAAAATAGATTAATAAATTTGTATGAAATTTTTATTGTGTAAGACGATTTAGAAAAATAGAAAAAAATGCTAATTTTATAAACTTTAAATGAATTGCTTTCGAAATATAATCATTTAAATAAATTATTTTCTTGAAAAATATGTTTATTGTTATAAAGTATTATAAGTTTGTTTTTACAATTTATGAAAAGAAAAAAAAAACCCACATTAAACGTAAAGATGCATATCATGTTCATAGTAAATGATCTTTGAATTCAAATTCTTTCTTTCATGAAGTTTTGAAATCATCAGAGAACACAAGGCTTTTTCTGAGTATTTAATTACACAGAGTGTTGCCAGGTGTTCGTGTGAATCAGGATTCCAAATACTCTGGATACCACTAATTACTTACAGTTTATTTCGCCATCTGCAGGGTTTATCTGAAATGCTTCTACAAACTTAGAGGGATTATAGTACTCGTGAAGACGAACAAAAATGCAATGGAACATGGGGTCGCAAATGGCGTTCAAAGGGTGAAAATCGAGAAATGCGCCTGGAAATGGAGAAACTGAGACAAGAAAGAAACACCCCAGAAGATTGTTTATTGCACAGAATAGGTACAAAGCAGCTCGTGATGTCCAGAGAAAACAAATATTTTACAACAATTGTTCAAAGTGTCGACCGCGGACATTATTACACAAAATATCTACGGAGGAACGACTCAAACGGACACGCTCAAATTTGCTTACGTGAATTCTTACTCAGAGATTTGTTTGTCTTTCCTAAAAGTTTTTGTTATCTCTTTCTGGCCGGATATGCAGAAAGTGAAAGGAAAACCAGCTTCGTGCTAGTAGCCAGTACTGCAGAAAAGCAGCATGCGAGATTTCAATATTTTTAGTTTTGCGCTTTTTACCCTTTAAACGACATTTGCGACCCCCTGTTCCATTGCATTTTTTGTCCTTCTTGATGAGTATTATCGTCCCCCTTAGTTTGTGAAAGCATTTCTGATACACCTTGTATAATCGCAGATAATTCTACTATTAGATAAGGCGAATAGAATTAGTTTTAAATACTGGCGACAAGAACATTTTGGGCCCCGATGTATGCGGGACACCTGGCAACACTATACACTTCCTCTACCCATCTACGGTATCTTAAAGGTGGAAGGACGATTACAAAATACTCAGATAGCATTTAATCGCAGACATCCTATATTACTTCACCCACGACAGAAGATATGTGAACTTTCATAAAAGCGACAACACGTTTCAGCTTTATAGGCTGGTCCTTCTGTACTATCCCACATCATCATACAATCATATTAGAACGATGTAAAAATATGTTTTACTGGAGTTAATAACGTTGTGATTGCTTTAACAGAAAAAGATCTAAATAAGCCACTGAGGTGGCTGATTTGTTTGTTACACTTACAGGAATTGCCTTTTTCGTAAATTAGATGGAAAAACAAAGGGCCCTAAGGAATTTGGCGGGGTTTTCGGCAAACAACTTGAAAACTGTAGCGAACTTCCAGTGGTTAAGTTATTGCCACTAAAATTTCTAAAATTTCTAAAATTCCAATGGCCGCCATTTTGAAACAAGATGGCGGATGAAACTGACCAAAGAACTTGGTCGAGACATTAGTATGTACTATGCATATGAAAAATTGCATCCAAATCGGTTCAAAAATTCGAGAGTTACAGCATGACAAAATTCAGATATAACTATACATATAGAACATATATAATTTTATTAATATTATTAATATTTATTGATAATTTATTAAAATTAATGCATTGAATATGGTTAAATAAAATAAATGATTGGTTTTTGTATTTTATTATTCTTTTCAATTAAGTGAATCTTCTTCAAAATACTTTTGAGTGCAGCTGTATTATTTAAAAAACTTTGTTTGAACAGCTATTTGCAAGCAAAAAAGTAATTACAACAGTTAAATTCAAACTGATATTACATCTTGATATTTTTGAAAAAAAAGCTAACATTTATTTCACTTTTTCAGAAAATTAATGCATACATTTACATCAATTATACTTAATATTATAGTCGTTATAGTAAAGAAACATCTATAAATTGCTGTTAAAAACAATATTTGTTTTTTAAAATGGGAAAATAAAACAGTGAAAAAAATTATAATTTTATATTAAATTTGGACTTTTTGTTAAATCCTTATTTATAAGGCTCTCGCGGCACCTCAAGATATAAATTTAGAACGAAAAAACTTCGTAGTTTTATTGTGAGCATAGAAAGACAACTTTTAATTGCATATATATATATATATATATATATATATATATATGAATGCAAATATAACACTGGCGCCCGGCTAACCGAAAAGTAACATTTATTTTTAATTTCAGTAAGTACCTCTACTTATGGAAACTCTGCATAGCTTCAATGTAATCCTTTTTGATGTCCTTATTTACGTATATCCTTAAAGATTTCGAAAGTCTCACTGCACTGACGGGATAACAGTTGATTATTAATAATCTGCTTTAAAGCACATTTTACACATTGTATATCGTATAATATCTTGAATAAGTTAGTTATAATAATGATCTCGTATGCATAGAAAGACAACTTTTAATTGCATATATATATATATATATATATATATATATATATGAATGCAAATATAACACTGGCGCCCGGCTAACCGAAAAGTAACATTTATTTTTAATTTCAGTAAGTACCTCTACTTATGGAAACTCTGCATAGCTTCAATGTAATCCTTTTTGATGTCCTTATTTACGTATATCCTTAAAGATTTCGAAAGTCTCACTGCACTGACGGGATAACAGTTGATTATTAATAATCTGCTTTAAAGCACATTTTACACATTGTATATCGTATAATATCTTGAATAAGTTAGTTATAATAATGATCTCGTATGCATAGAAAGACAACTTTTAATTGCATATATATATATATATATATATATATATATATATATGAATGCAAATATAACACTGGCGCCCGGCTAACCGAAAAGTAACATTTATTTTTAATTTCAGTAAGTACCTCTACTTATGGAAACTCTGCATAGCTTCAATGTAATCCTTTTTGATGTCCTTATTTACGTATATCCTTAAAGATTTCGAAAGTCTCACTGCACTGACGGGATAACAGTTGATTATTAATAATCTGCTTTAAAGCACATTTTACACATTGTATATCGTATAATATCTTGAATAAGTTAGTTATAATAATGATCTCGTATGCATAGAAAGACAACTTTTAATTGCATATATATATATATATATATATATATATATATGAATGCAAATATAACACTGGCGCCCGGCTAACCGAAAAGTAACATTTATTTTTAATTTCAGTAAGTACCTCTACTTATGGAAACTCTGCATAGCTTCAATGTAATCCTTTTTGATGTCCTTATTTACGTATATCCTTAAAGATTTCGAAAGTCTCACTGCACTGACGGGATAACAGTTGATTATTAATAATCTGCTTTAAAGCACATTTTACACATTGTATATCGTATAATATCTTGAATAAGTTAGTTATAATAATGATCTCGTATGCATAGAAAGACAACTTTTAATTGCATATATATATATATATATATATATATATATATGAATGCAAATATAACACTGGCGCCCGGCTAACCGAAAAGTAACATTTATTTTTAATTTCAGTAAGTACCTCTACTTATGGAAACTGTGCATAGCTTCAATGTAATCCTTTTTGATGTCCTTATTTACGTATATCCTTAAAGATTTCGAAAGTCTCACTGCACTGACGGGATAACAGTTGATTATTAATAATCTGCTTTAAAGCACATTTTACACAT
This sequence comes from Maratus speciosus, assembly GCA_963932465.1. NCBI lineage: Eukaryota > Metazoa > Arthropoda > Arachnida > Araneae > Salticidae > Maratus > Maratus speciosus. The sequence continues at coordinate 533,327,457 of OZ010786.1, read as the reverse complement.
TGTATATCGTATAATATCTTGAATAAGTTAGTTATAATAATGATCTCGTATGCATAGAAAGACAACTTTTAATTGCATATATATATATATATATATATATATATATGAATGCAAATATAACACTGGCGCCCGGCTAACCGAAAAGTAACATTTATTTTTAATTTCAGTAAGTACCTCTACTTATGGAAACTCTGCATAGCTTCAATGTAATCCTTTTTGATGTCCTTATTTACGTATATCCTTAAAGATTTCGAAAGTCTCACTGCACTGACGGGATAACAGTTGATTATTAATAATCTGCTTTAAAGCACATTTTACACATTGTATATCGTATAATATCTTGAATAAGTTAGTTATAATAATGATCTCGTATGCATAGAAAGACAACTTTTAATTGCATATATATATATATATATATATATATATGAATGCAAATATAACACTGGCGCCCGGCTAACCGAAAAGTAACATTTATTTTTAATTTCAGTAAGTACCTCTACTTATGGAAACTCTGCATAGCTTCAATGTAATCCTTTTTGATGTCCTTATTTACGTATCCTTAAAGATTTCGAAAGTCTCACTGCACTGACGGGATAACAGTTGATTATTAATAATCTGCTTTAAAGCACATTTTACACATTGTATATCGTATAATATCTTGAATAAGTTAGTTATAATAATGATCTCGTATGCATAGAAAGACAACTTTTAATTGCATATATATATATATATATATATATATATATATGAATGCAAATATAACACTGGCGCCCGGCTAACCGAAAAGTAACATTTATTTTTAATTTCAGTAAGTACCTCTACTTATGGAAACTCTGCATAGCTTCAATGTAATCCTTTTTGATGTCCTTATTTACGTATATCCTTAAAGATTTCGAAAGTCTCACTGCACTGACGGGATAACAGTTGATTATTAATAATCTGCTTTAAAGCACATTTTACACATTGTATATCGTATAATATCTTGAATAAGTTAGTTATAATAATGATCTCGTATGCATAGAAAGACAACTTTTAATTGCATATATATATATATATATATATATATATATATATATGAATGCAAATATAACACTGGCGCCCGGCTAACCGAAAAGTAACATTTATTTTTAATTTCAGTAAGTACCTCTACTTATGGAAACTCTGCATAGCTTCAATGTAATCCTTTTTGATGTCCTTATTTACGTATATCCTTAAAGATTTCGAAAGTCTCACTGCACTGACGGGATAACAGTTGATTATTAATAATCTGCTTTAAAGCACATTTTACACATTGTATATCGTATAATATCTTGAATAAGTTAGTTATAATAATGATCTCGTATGCATAGAAAGACAACTTTTAATTGCATATATATATATATATATATATATATATATATATATATATATATATATATATGAATGCAAATATAACACTGGCGCCCGGCTAACCGAAAAGTAACATTTATTTTTAATTTCAGTAAGTACCTCTACTTATGGAAACTGTGCATAGCTTCAATGTAATCCTTTTTGATGTCCTTATTTACGTATATCCTTAAAGATTTCGAAAGTCTCACTGCACTGACGGGATAACAGTTGATTATTAATAATCTGCTTTAAAGCACATTTTACACATTGTATATCGTATAATATCTTGAATAAGTTAGTTATAATAATGATCTCGTATGCATAGAAAGACAACTTTTAATTGCATATATATATATATATATATATATATATATATGAATGCAAATATAACACTGGCGCCCGGCTAACCGAAAAGTAACATTTATTTTTAATTTCAGTAAGTACCTCTACTTATGGAAACTCTGCATAGCTTCAATGTAATCCTTTTTGATGTCCTTATTTACGTATATCCTTAAAGATTTCGAAAGTCTCACTGCACTGACGGGATAACAGTTGATTATTAATAATCTGCTTTAAAGCACATTTTACACATTGTATATCGTATAATATCTTGAATAAGTTAGTTATAATAATGATCTCGTATGCATAGAAAGACAACTTTTAATTGCATATATATATATATATATATATATATATGAATGCAAATATAACACTGGCGCCCGGCTAACCGAAAAGTAACATTTATTTTTAATTTCAGTAAGTACCTCTACTTATGGAAACTCTGCATAGCTTCAATGTAATCCTTTTTGATGTCCTTATTTACGTATATCCTTAAAGATTTCGAAAGTCTCACTGCACTGACGGGATAACAGTTGATTATTAATAATCTGCTTCAAAGCACATTTTACACATTGTATATCGTATAATATCTTGAATAAGTTAGTTATAATAATGATCTCGTTATTCATGTGTTGTAGACTCAATACTCTCTAAAAATAAATGTAAAAATTAGAAACTTTTACATGAATATACGAGTAAATTCGTATATTAACACGTTGTGTGCGAAGGTGACTAACACTGGAGCTGAAAAAATTACAAAGTTTTAAGTAATTTTTAAAGAAAGTATAATCCTGTAATAAATATAATCCTGTAATAAGTAAAAGGTAAGTAAATTTTAAATAATTTTCAGCAATTACCTTAAACAATATATATATTCAATTTTATATTATATTTTAGACCGTCAGTCATCGGTAAATGACGCGTTCTAAACGGAAAGTTCAGTGTCAGTCACCGGTGAATGACATGGCGCTTAACGTGTAACACTCCAGTCATAAAATTTGTACACTTGTCTTTAAAAATTACATGTATTTATGTCTCTTTTTAAACTTAATGGAAGTGTGTAGTTTGTTATCCCTTCAAAAACTCGAACAACTGTGTAAAGGTAGATAATTTAAATTGAAGATTTAACCGAATTGGTGTGTTAATATAAATTTACAAATTTTGCATAGTACACAAATTTCTGTGCATTTTGCATATTACATCGAAATGTGGTTAAGAATACTACACAGATACATGTGTAAGAACAGAGACAGAATGTTAAACATCCATATAAGTACGCATTTTAGTCTGGTATATAAATAGATCTGAATATTACACAAAATTATACTTAACAGTGTAAGAATATTGCCCAGAAAGATGCGTAATAATAGAATATTACACAAAAATATGTATATTTATGTGGGTTCAATAAATATCGATACCTGAATGCTTGGGTTGAGTAATAATAGATGAATAAACAAGAATCAGCTTTAAAACGTTGCTGTTCTTTAGTTCCTATCCCGTTTCGGTAAGTACTGCTTATTCACTGTATTGAATTAAATAGAGAATTTCTTATCGTGATATTGACTTATCTTTGAAAAGTTAAAATAAATCTTGACAGAAAATAAATCTGACAAAACAAAATACGAAAATACTACTGGCGTCACAACATCCGTAAAATAACGAACTTTTATTTTAGTGGGTATTTAATTAGGTTATACAGTTCTTGTGCATAAGTTGTGCATACGATTTTAGGACATCAAATGAGTCTAGCAGAGATAACATGCAGTAAATATAATTTCAGGCGGTCTTGTTTCCTTTAAGTTAAACGTACACTGGTGGAAACCGATTTATGAAAACATGTTTTTTTAACAAAAACTTCTATAATATTCATTAGAAATGAATGAAATTTCATGGGATACACATAGTATGTATAACAAATGTGTTACTAAAATCAAATTTCATACATACAATTAAACAAAAACAAAAAGTCAAAAATGTGATTTTCGTAATATGCAAACATGGAACTTGATTTATGAAATATCATATTTTATTGACTATTCGGAAGTTATATGACAAAATTTTGCTTAAAACAAGATAACGTGAAATGCGTAGACTTAAAAAGCGTTATATTTTGCAAGCAAAATGTTTCAGTTATACTTTTCACGATGGGTAAACGAAAGATGTTGTCTCGTGAAAAATAGCTAATATCAATGCATATATAGGGTATGGAAAGTCTGTTACGGAAATTAGTAAAATAATTAAATGATCAGTTTAATTATATCAGCTATCAGTTTAAAATTTTTGCTCAGCCTTGCTTTTTCTAGCACGTTGTTCCTTTTTTCCCTCTCTTGCACTGAAGAAGAATCTCGCTGTAGATTCGAAACAGCTGTTTGCTGCTTTTTCACGCATTATTTGTGCATTTTAAACGTTGGTTACGCTGCATTTCAATATTCCTGCACAAAGGCTTTAATTGCTATTTTAATTAAATGATCAGTTGTATGATATATAACAATAAAAAGATCCAGCAAATTATGGGGAAAAAATTAACAAAAATGTAATCCACGTTTATGTAAGAGAGAGAAAAGGGAGATTCGTCAACTTGCATCGAAAGCCAACGAAACTTCAAAGAAGATTTGTGCAAATTTATCACTTCCTGTTACCTCTAGAACAGTTAAGCAAATTTTACATTCTTCACGAAGCTTGAGATGGTCGAAAGTGAAGTCTGGACCAAAGTTCGCCACAAGAAGATGCGTTTGAAGTACTGCGAGATGCACATGGCAACGGGTGACAATTGAAAGAAAGTTAATTTTCTCCGACGAATAATGATTTAATTTGTTTGGCTCGGAATGTTTGACGTATTATTGGAGGGATCTCGGAAAAGAAGCAAAATCTACATTCATCGGAAATTTTGGTAGCGATCGTTTGATGATTTGGGCAGCGATCGCTTTTGATGGAAAAATGAAATTGTATTTTTAAACGGTCGCCAGATTTCTTTTCATTACAGTTTTGTTTTAGAAAATTCACTTCTTCCATTTGCATGGCAATGTTATGGTTTAGATTACATCTTCATGCAAGAAAATGGAAGTATTCACATTCCAAATGCAATGAAAGATTGGTTTGACGACCTGATCTGAACACCATCGAAAACGTTTGCAGACAGCTTGTTCGAATGGTTTATGCAAATGAGATTGAGTACACCTCACTTATAGAATTGAAAGTTTCAATCTGTCAGAACTGGAAATTAATTGATCAGAAATACATTCAAAATCTCGTTATATCAATGCCATCTAGAATAAAAGAAACTCTGATGAATAAAAGCGGCTTTACTAACTAATAATTACAATTAAATGTCATATATCATAAATCAATTTCCGTGTTTTTATGTTACTCATACCCAATTTTTGACCTTATGTTTAATTTATTAATATGCATGAAATTTCCTTTTCTAAATTATTTGTTCTACATACCATATATAACGTACGAAATTTCATTCATCTTTAATCAATATTATAGAAGTTTTTGTTAAAAAACCGTGGTTTCATAAATCAATTTCCACCAGTGTATAATATTTTGTGGTCTCAAAAAAAAAAAAAAAAAAACTGCCTGAAAGAAAGAAAACAAACAATCCAAGCATATAAGTTTGGTCTTCATGTAAATTTTTTGCGTAAATATATATATATATATATATATATTTAATTGGAAATTGATATCCACAAAATTATGGTTATATACTATATAAACAAAAGGCGGTCTTTTTATAAAGTACACTCATATATATCTACTCACGTGCATTTTTCATCAGACTCACGTGCATCAGAGTTATATGATAAATTTTACACATTTGAGCAGCCTAAGGTGTTATAACCAAAATACACAAAACAAAGTGTAAGGTAATTCTAGGATAGATGGCCGTAGATGGGAGATGGCTAGACTAAATATCTCCAAAACTTGATCATAGATTACAGCATAAACTTTGTTCGTATGAAATAGTTCAATGAGTTTATTTATTGCGACCTGCAGTTGTGTTTTTCGATTTTAAAATGTAAGTAATTTTATTTAATTAGGTGGTTGAATATTTTTTTGCCTTAGGTATCTGAATGTTTTTCAATACGTACGTTGCATATATTATTTACTATATGGACTTTTAAGGCACGTATATAATCTGATCTTTACCTCTAAGACTAAAACAAATACGTACAATGGCTATTGATGCTTTTAACTGAGCGACCATCAGTCACACCATCAATTTCAGGAGAGTGGCCACATGAAATCGAGGAGAGATGGCCATCTTTAATCAATAATTCAAAATAATACAGTGTGATGATTTTAATTAAATATAATTAAAATAAATGTATAACGTTTACGTTTATAAATATATTAACTGGTATAATTATTTAAAATTTAACTAATACAAATATTTTAATAATAATAATAATAATAATATAATTAGACCTAACGATTTATTTGTTTCAGAAAATACGGAAAAACATCGGAAACTCTCATAACAGAAACTGATAAAGTTGCTAAATAAACTAAACTAATGTAAGAAACATACAAATAACGCGAAAAAAACACGACAATTCTAGTAGCGAAGAAAACGAAACACATTTAAATTATCAGATTCTACAGATCCCAAATAAATAGAATTGTATTAGGATCACTGTGTTGATTGTGCAAAACAATGTAATATCGCATCCAAAAAGAATGTCTGGATACGATGCGTAAGGTACCTGAAGTTGTTCCATGAAACGTGTACAAATTATCAAGACCTTTGCCTAACATGTGGTAAGGTTTTGCGAAAAGTGAAGTATTGAAATTATACTTCAAATTTTGTTTATTCTAGTTTTATTCACTCCTTTTACATCATATAACTGATAGTTACATATTGATATATGTTTCTCATGATTAACTATAAGAAATGTGTTATGTTTTTGCTATTTAAATTAACTTTTTCTTTCTTGTATTGGATGGCCATATCTCCTCTGCTTGAAGGAGAAATGGCCATCTGCCATTTTAAGTTCAATTTCGTGTAATACATTTTTTTTCAATATTTAATTATTTTTGTTGCATAAAATATGATGAGTATACGTATCAGGATTTTAAATATGCATCAATATTTCTTGTATTTGCATTCTATGAATCTTTATTTCAATCCTTAAAAGCTATGACCATCTATCCTAGAGTTAGCCGATTTTTAAAATGACACACTAGACGTGTATTTGGTAATGCACAATCCACTGTACAAAGATAGAGAAACCGTTTTTGTATATCAGTTTACCTGTTTTAATGTGTAAATTGTGCGCATTTATTAGAACCGAAAACGATACATAAAATTTAAAAAAAATGTGGAAAACGATACAAAAAATTAAAAAGAAATATAATATATTTTATATCCGTGCTAATATTATTTTAATATTTTTGTTCTAAAAAGAATTAATAAAAAAAATGCAGATTTGTTACATACTCTATTTATGGAATCTCTCCGAAGCAACAATGCAATGCTTTGTACGGGTAATCTTCTATATTTTGGCAGTTCCACACTACCGACGAGATGCAGATGATTATTCTTATCTACTGCAGAGCATATTTTACAAATTATACATTCCGCAGCCTAGTCTCCCATCCGATTATAACGCTTTTCTGTTTAACATTTTTCGGGGGCTATTTCATCGACTTTTTCTAGTATATCGCTTCATTATTTATTGTAGTTCGTGCTTATTCACGTGGGATTACGAGTTACAACGATTTATTTAGTGGTTCACATATATTTCTTTAAATGCGAAAAAAAATGAGTATTCTTAAAAAATCCCTTTTTCTCATAGAATCATGTAATAAGATATTACATGTTCCTGTGATGTATTTATCTATTTATATAAAATCCAAGTCTCTGTGTGTCCCTCACTATTCCGGTAGGACCACCTCATTGGAATGAGTAATTGTTGAAAAATATTAATGCAGGGTTACCACAGTAGCGCCAAATGTTAGCCAACTTGGCAATAGCTGGCTGATTTGGCGAAATTCTCATTTAAAACCATTATTCTTTCATAATGGAGGTCACCGAAATTTAATTTAAACTCCACTCTTTTAAGATATTTTTTCGAAATCTATGGGTGAGAATTTAAAGTACATCTTTACATCTTCCTCCCGATGCTACTTATAAAATAACCGCCAATAGACAACGGTGTACTGTGTGAGCTCCTAACTGCGCGATTTTAATGTGCTTTAGGTACTTTTCCAGTATAGGTGCCTTGGCGAAAAAGGAAATTTGGTAACATATTTTCCGGGAACCTATTCACTGTTTCATTTTATATACACACGCATTTTTTTCGATATTTATACGATTTATTTAACATAAAAAAGCCGTTTCTCTAATTTTATACAGAAACAGATGTAATTTGTACCTAAAACATCAATAATATACATATAAAACAAACAAAAACGTTTATCAAATTTGTTTTCATAGCTGTTTATATGATTTGACAACAAATCTCGATATTTTCCCGTTATACGGACACCATGCCAAAATGTATGCTAATGCGCCAATTATTTCAAAATGCTAAAAGATATTTGTAATTTTATGCCAGCAGTTTAATATGAGTTTTATTTTATTGCTTTATTTTATAGCAGTTATTTGTTCACTTATTTTAAGTATATATTTGTGATTTGATAAAATAGTTCGTAAAAGTCTGGAATTTTCAAATGTTATATTTTTTAAACGCTCACTTTAGTATCGACAATGGTTTTTCTTTTATTTTTCAAATGCTTCAATTCACGATTTTGCGCAAACTATTACGCTTGCGCACAATGGTGTCCGCATAACGGAAAAGTACCCAAATCTCACTTTCTGATGCCCAAATTACACCAAGCTTTTTTTAAAAAATGCCAAAGCCCCTACAGTGGAAAAGTACCAAACTGTCTATTATTTTGCGGTATCCGTGTTATAGTGTGTACAATATGCAAGGGGAGTGGAACGAAGAGTTTAAACATTAAATATTAAAGTTTCGGCACAGATGTCATATACGCGCCCCATATTGGCGCGATTTTTTTCTGACGCCAATGTCATATACACAACGGGTACTTAACTGGCGCCAAAGTGTCGTAATTTTGCTTGATATGGTAATCCGGATGTTGTTGTTTATGCTGTTGATGTTTTCGCCAAATTGGCGTCGGAAAAAAATCGCGCCAATATATGATAACATATATGACAACTGTGCCAAAGTTTCTATAAAGCAGTATAAGACTAAAAAATTAAGAATAAAATAAATGCAAAATAAGACTAAAGAAGAAAGAAAAATCATGTGTTAAGCATAGAATATGAAACACTTTCCAACACATCCTAAATGCTTTAACAAAACTTCGTTATTTAGGGAAATAAGATAAATAAGATAACATTACTTCTTAGATATCCCGTCGACCAATTTCGCCAAATTATATAAATCGCCAATCAATAGTAAAACATGGTAAAACAAAATAAAAATACAAATAAAACGTCGAATTAATGGTTTTATTGGCCATTATTGGCATTTAATTAATTAATTAATGGCAACCATTATTGGCAATTAATCTTACAATTTGGCGACAGTAATTTGGTCGACGGGATAACTAAGAAGTACCAAGATGACTAAGTAAACATTTTAGAAACGCATAAAAAAATTTAAAAATTGATTTCAGCAGTTACCGTCCATAGCCAATAGTACCTACATAGTTATTACATGCCACTTTTTAGCTAAAATTTAATTTAAACTACTCTTAAAACTACTGAAATCACATTTCCAGATATTATCATCCATAGACGGTTATGTATCTAATTCTTTGCGTGACCATGTATATCATTTTATTTATATTCTACAAAATTTCTTAGGAAACTAAATGCAGTTCAGCGTAAAATTGCATAACTCCTTTAAAAACCACCCTTAAGCAATTTACTCTCATACTTAGTAACCCTTACGAATTATTTTGTGTAGCCCTGCATATGAACTGTAGCATTTATACACACAGTATAGTATGCATAAATGTAGTGAAACATAAAAGCGCATATCATAATTAAAAATGCATTTCTAGCAATCATTGCTTATGTACAATACTTCGGAGAAAAGTTTCTTGGCGAGAAAGAAGTTTGCCAACGTATTTTCTGGCAACCTATTTACTGCTTCATACTCACAAGCAATTTTTTCCTTATGTATACAAGGCACAGATGTCATACTCGCCCCATATTGGTGCAATTTTTTTTTGGTTGCCAATTTGGCGAAAACATCAACAGCATAAACAACATAATCCGGGTTACCACATCAAGCAAAATAACGGCACTTTGGCGCCAGTTAAGTACCCGTTGCGTATATGACATTGGCGTCAGAAAAAAACCGCGCCAATATGGGGCGAATATGACATCTGTGCCGCATACAATTTGGCACAGATGTCATATACGCGATTGGCGCGATTTTTTTCCGACGCCAATTTGGCGAAAACATCAACAGCATAAACAACATTCGGGTTACCATTACAAGCAAAATAACGACACTTTGGCGCCAGTTAAGTACCCGCTGCGTATATGACATCAGCGCCAAAAAAAAAAAAAAAACAAATCGCGCCAATATGGGCGTATATGACATCTGTGCCGACAATTTAATATAAAAAAAGCTATTTACCCATTTTTATAAAGAAACAGAAGTAATTTTTGCACAGATGTCATATACGCATGGGGGTTGGCCTGATTTTTCTATGGCGCCAATTTGGCAGAAATCTCGCTTTCGAATACCAGTTACTTATATATTTTTCAATTATTTGCTATCATTTTGAAAAGGAAATAACTATAAATAAATAAAAGTTTGAATAATAACTATAGAACAAAGCAGTTTATATAATTAAAAAACAAAAAATAAAAGTAAATAAACAAGGCACAATGTTATATTCGCCCCATATTGGCGCGATTTTTTTCGGTTGCCAATTTGGCGAAAACATCAACAGCATAAACAACATAATCCGGGTTACCACATCAAGCAAAATAACGACACTTTGGCGCAAGTTAAGTACCGGTTGCTTATATGATATTGGCGTCAAAAAAAATCGCGCCAATATGGGGCGAATACGACATCTGTGCCATAAACAATTTATTAATAAATAAAAAACAATAGCCGGGTTACCATAGCAGGCAAAATAACGCCATTTTGGCGCCAGTTAGGTATCCCGGTTCATATCTGAAATCTGTGCCGTAATTTGTATTAAAAAAAATATATATTTAGAAACGATTTTTTTATGCATATAAGTGCATATATAAACAAAGATAAAAGTTCATTAGATTTGTTTTCATAGCTGCTTATATATTTTCGCAACATATCTCACTTTCTGATGCCCAAATCGCGCCAAGCTTTTTTTAAAAATGCGCTATAATGGAAAAGTACTTAAATAAATAATTAACAGAAATAACAAATTATACAAACTAAAACTTTTTATTTCGAGATCAAAGCATTGTTTTTAATTTCGATTAAAAATACATATATCCTTGGATAACTTCAATTGAAATTTGATCACAGCTTAATATCTCATTCCATAAACCTAAACAAACTCACGTGATTCATTCATCGTGAAACGTCAAAAATATTAAATCATTGAGATAATCATTCACAAAGTAAGTTCTCCAACAAACAATGGGCAATATTCTAATGACGTCATAGTAGGTAAAATGGTGGCGGTATCGTTTGTTTATGGTTTGTAATCACAAAGATTTAATTTTGCAATGTCTCTTAGTTACATTATTTTATTGTCATATTTATGAGCTCAGAACAAAAGCCTACTTTTTCATTATTTAGTTATTAAAGACGGAAAAAAATCATAAATGCATAATTTGAAAATTTTAAATAATTTTCTTTCTTAATACTAAAAAATAACATCGGGAAGTAACAGCGGGTTTAAGTTAAATAAGTTTAACTGTTTAATTCTGTTGTAATATTCAAAATAACTGTATTTATTAGATTTCAGTACTCAACATCAGGGCCCGATTAAACTTTGAAGTTAGAGGAATTACAATGTCATTTCAGGACCTTTCTTTTGGAGAAGCTTTTCTAAATTCCATATATACATGGAAAATCTTCAGTGTTAGAAATATTATTCCTAGGACTGACATAACACGAGAACGGCCTGCAATTTTACACAAGCTTTTGAAAGCTACTTTATATCAGAAACTTTACAAAAACTGGTTATTTTTTTTTGTTATAGCGGCCCACACTATTAGGATTATGACAAGTTGCAGCCAATTTCGCCAACGTCGTAACCAAGATCGTGAAGCACACACATATAATACTATATTATACCATTTCATGAAATCGTATACGATAATTTAATAGTTTTTAACCTTACTTCAAGTGTGTTATTTATTTATTTTTAAGGCTCAACAATCTAAATTGTCCAATATATGAATTAAAAAAAAAATGTAAACAAAGATTGAATAGACATGACCGCAAAAAGCCTCAAATCTGCATAACACTTGGAACCAAACTGTGCAGATTAGTGGTTTTCTACTGTACACAGTTTTTCAAAAATGTGTTTCGTTCTTAAAATGTGTTATTTTCATCTATCACAGCGGAACAAGCGAGAAAACTCATATTCTTGCACATGAGTTGTATATATCTTTATATCTAAATTTCCGTCATTTTTGACGGGCTACCTTTCTAGTTCTAAATAATTACTGTTTTTTTTTTTCTTTGTGAGATAATTAATTTCTCTTTAAATAATTATGGACGTCAAATTTTTCCATTTGGGAATCGAGTTCTTGAAGATAGATAATTTGGGGAATTGTTGATGATAACTCATTAAGATGCTGAAGTGTGTAAAACGTTGTTAGACAAAATTGAAGTACGCAGTTAACCCGTAAATTTCACATGATAACACATGATGGATTAAAGATGGATTTTGTGTGAATATTGCATAACCTTATTGTTTGGGATGTAAATTTCGAACTAAATATTTTTATGATTTCGAAACAAACTTGCATGAAGAACAAATGCACATTTCCGGAAGATTTGTTTAAGACTACAAAGTTGTATAACTTTAATTTATAAAAAGTATGCAAACATTCTGCACAGAACTTGTAAGATCTAAATAAAATCACTGTAAAATATAAAATTCGGCAATTTTGAAGACTGTACTATTTCTGGATTTAGTCGTTTTTTTTTTTTTTTTTTTATTATAAATTTCCGTCAACTTAGGTCAACTCTTCAGTTAGCTGATCAAAGATACACCAACATCAGGAGGGAAAAATCTTCATTTAATTCAAGCGAAAGGAAACATGCAATACTTACCGAAACAAGAAACGAACTAAGAAATTTCCACTTTCCAAAGCCATAGTTTGATCATTCAGCTACCGTTACATTAGCCAAGTTTTCAAGTATCGATGTTTATTGAGCATATATATGTACACATATTTCTATGTAATATTCTGTTCTTACACATATAGCTGTGTAAAATTTGTAAGCATATTTCTGTATAATATTCTGCTCTTAAACATATATCTTTGTAATATTCTTACACATATATCGGTGTAATATGCAAAATATGTAAATTTAACACAGCATTTAGGGTACATCCCTAAACTTTTGTACATTTACACACTTGTTTGAGATTTGAATGTATAAGAAATTACCCATTTCCATTACCTGATAAACTCTGAAAATACAAGTAATTGTTAACGACAGGAGAGTAAATTTTACGAAAAATAATTTAGTTATACAAATTTACACATATACTTATGTATAAGTGTATAATTTATACATTTATTTTTTTAGAGTGACCTATAAAGACTCATTAATAAACCGTGTAATTATCAGGATATTTAAGCGCTTACCGCTTAACTCCCACTTTTTCAAAAGAAATATACTTTTATTAATTAAGGAGAAAATATTTCGCATTATCCTCAGGCATGATCACTTATCATTTAGTTCTATTTTTCTCTAATTACAGATAAGACCTGTATATGCATATTATTTTTTAAAAAGTAGCTTACACATGCACAGAAAATTAAATTCGTAAGATAAGGTTCCTTTTCTAAAGTATATGTTTGGAAGTCGTGTAAATATGCAAAACGAGTGTACGCTTCCTGAGATAAGAATTCTAAGGCGTAGAATGAATAAAAGGAATATGCACTGTCGAAAGTAGATAACACTACTTTCTGAATATTTAAAAGAAGTCTCTTATTTGAAAAACTCGAAAATATTTCCTTTCTAACTGCCTTTGAAGCTATGAATTAAAAATCTGGGAAATTTTATCGTAAAATTTATGATTTAGAAATAAAAGTATAGTTTTAACGAATTTAACCGTTGTTATATTATTTAACTGGAGAAAATTTAAATACATCACAAAAATATACTATAATAGCTTATTTTAAGATTCTGTGAGAAACAAGTCGGAAATTTTCCGTCAAAGGTGGCAAATGACGTTCCTTCGTACTATAACTAGTTTTATAAATTTTCATATCTTGGTGCAATAGCTGTTGCACTCTTATGCAAAAATGCATGAATTCAAAATTTATTACGACTCTGCATATTAAATTCAGTAATGCGGAAATAACATGAGTAGGGGAGACCGGGGTTAGTTGTGTCTGGGGCAAGTTGTGCCATCGAGCTTCCTAACTGAGACAGCACCTGTCACGTCATGTGAGTGAAGAGGTTGATTGTCTCAGTGTGTTGCGTATGTTTTGAAGTGTAACGTTGCGTTGTTTTCGAGAAAAAAATATTTATCTTCTTTTCTATCGTAAAAGTAAATTTTGCGACCTACGTTGGAATCGTCATTGCCACTAGCAATACTGAGGTATGTAAACTTCCCTAACATTATTTAAATGCTTATATTTTGAGCTGTTATTCAATGTATTTCATTTGTTAACCATGTCAACAATTCGGAAACTAATGAATAACGTTCAAAATGGCGTAACGCGGGGCTAGTTGTGACGAAGCCCAAGAGGCACGTTGTGACGGTGTCACTACTCACCCCAGCATAATTTTTAATGGAGGTTTTTATATTTCAGGAAAAATGATGCGAATTTACAAGAGGCGTTCTGAAAGAGCTAAAGCTATTTAGTAGATTATGATGGGGCTGCAATAGAAGTAAAATCCGGAAGGTGCAGTTTAAGGAAAGCCCAAAAACAGTTCAATGATGGTGAGATTGCAGGACCGTCTTCAGAAGTAAGAAATCTCATTGAATTAGATTATTATATGAAAATTGATAATAGCAATGTGCCAGTGGTAAGTCTTACAGAAATAAGACCCCACCCTAAAGCAGAACCTCGAAAAGGCAAGCGAACTATTCGTAAATGTTTGAAATCTGCCATTATGACAAGCACACCTGTAAAAGAGAAAATTCGAGCAGAACAAAAATAAAAAGAACGCAGAAAATAAATTGAAGAAAATAAAGCAAAAAAGAAACTGTATTGAAAGGCCAAGCAGAGCATAAAAAAATTATTATAAATAGGTTATTGAAAAAAGGGAGAAGCAAGTACTGGATAGCTCTGAAGTTGACGAAAATTGCTTATGTCTAGTTTTCTTTGAGCTATATAAAATTTCTAAACCCGGAGAAGACTGGGTGCAATGCATGACATGTAAAATATGGGCGCATGTCAAATGTACCAAAAATGAACATTATTATATTTGTATTAACTGCAAATCAGACGCCGAAACAAGCTATGACAATGCGTGATTAAAAATATATTATATAGGCCTACACGTTGTAGTAGGCTACCGAGTCAAAGATCAATATGGCCAAAGATTAGTGTTGGTTTGTTTTTTATTTCTTTCCTGATCAAGATATTTTTTTTTTCTTTTTATTGATAAGTGTCTCTAAAAGTGTCTTTATAAAGGACTAATAGTTTACAAGTGTTAACAATTTAACTATTTTATTTTCATTTGATTTACAATATTATTAAAACATGAAAGTGTTTTATTGTGTTGAGAATGTTATAAAAGAATAAATTTCTCATTCTTGATTTAACATATCCCATTTAATCGCCTTTCTTACATAATTTGTATATGTTACAATGTACTTGTATGTGTCATTTATGTTTCACAATGTGCCCCAAGAATATCACAACTTGCCCCGTAGAGGGGGTTAGAAGTGACAAATTTCGATGTTACGCAGAATTCATGTTGTGTTATGAAAACGTTAATAATGTTAATAGTAGTTTTATACATATGTTACATAAGATTTACTCTAATCATATGATACACTAAATGTTTCGCTTCAGTTCAAATTTTACAGCTAATATAAAAAATGTCGAAAATGTCACTACTAGCCCCGGTCTCCCCTAGCTCTTAAATAGGTCGTAACCGTAATGGCAACGTAGAATCATTACATATCATGAGATATTATTGACTTAATTACGTATGATAAGATTTAATACAATGAAGAAAACGTTTATTAATATATTTTAAAGCTTTGATTCGATTTTTACAAAAGTTTATATGACTAGACAACATTCTGACAGACTAAATATGTTAAATTTCAAACCATGCGGTTGGTTCAATTTTGAGTTGTTATTTGCGGACAGACATACAGACCAGAGAACGACTATAGATGATACGTATTTATATAATTACGAACGCACACTTATTCGCAATTCTTTTTTTTTTTTCAAAATGCAGTGACATATAGTGAATCATTAATAAACTACGTAATTCTGAGAATATTTATGCTTCTAATGAGGAATAACCTCTTTTTCAAAGGAAATTATACTTTTATTAATTAAGCGGATAATATTTCGCATTGTCATCATGCATGATTCTTTATTATTTTGTCTTATTTCACTCTCATTTAAAATAAGAATGTAGTTGCTAGTAATACTGCAGTGGAAAATTATCCTTTATATGCATATTAGCTAAAAAAAAAGTAGCTTCCACATATACAGAAAATTAAATTTATAAGATGAGGTTCCTTTTCTAATGTACATACTTGAAAGTTGTGTAAATAGGGAAAATAAGTTACGAAGAAGAGTACGCTTCGCGAGATAACAATTCCAATGCGTAAAATGAATAAATGGAATATGTACTTTTGAATCTAGATAAGACTATTTTCTGAAAATTTAAAAGAAGTCTCTTACTTAAAGAGCGCGAAAATATTTTCTTCCCAGCTACCTTTGTAGCCATGAACGTAAGAGTTGAAATTTTTTATCTTAAATTTTGAGATTGGAGAATAAATATATAGTTTTAACAATATTAACCGGTGATATATTATTTCACTAGAGAAGGGTTTTTTTTATGGAAAATCACCAAATGAATAATTATATGTAATAGAGACAGAAGTAGTGAATTTTGTTTGATAGAACCAATGCATGTGATGACTGCATAAAGTAAAGGATAAAGAAAAATATAAGACATTAAAGAGTTTAATTTTAGTTTGTCTATTTACCATTTCTTTTTATTCTGTTATCTTTATTAAATACCATCATGTATATGTATATATAATATATATAATATATAATATTTATAATATATAATATATATATATATATTATATACCGGGTGTCCCAAAAATGACTGATGGATTTTAAAATTCAATAACTTGCAAACGGTGACCGATATTAAAAAAAATCTTGCAGGAGGGTTATGTAAGATGTCAGGAGTTTTTTTACTGTGATTCTAGATTTTAGTTCGAATTTCAAACAATAGATGGCGCTGACAGCGATTGACGCTCAGTCGAAGCCGAAACTGACGTCAGTCAACAGTGATGCGAAGGAAGGAGTTTAAGGCTATGGAGTGGGTCTCATTCGCCAGTACAATCTTGCGCTTAGAGCCCCATTCTGAACTCATTTGATATGATTTCAATGGGGTGCGTTGTTGCCATGGAAAAAACAAATTCTTCTATAGTGGAAATACAGCGTTAAGAACTGGCCATGGATTTAAGAAGTAGTATTTGAGTTTGCAGGCGATTTTACATTGATGAAGATTTATTTTCCGGGATTAAATTACATTTTATGGTCCGATTTAAAGAATATTTTATGCATCGTATTTTAAAACTAGTTGAAGAGATTTAGTATTTTTTGTTGTTGTTAAGAATTTCATAACTTTTGTTACATTCTAATAAATTTTAGATCTTTTAAGGGGTCTCAGGACAAGACTCTTAAAATTGCAAAAAATGGAAAAAAAAGATCATTTTCAACATTTAATATTTTAAAATGCATGTTATTTAAAAACACAAATTTAATTGGAATGAAAGATAGTAGTATGCAAAGATAGTATGTTCTTTCCTTTCATTTATTTAAAAAAAAAATTCAAGTTGCAGAATTAGTATTTATGGGGTGCTCCAAACTGTCAGATATTTGTCGAGCAGAAAATTGGTATGACAGCTTACGCGCAGGATTGCAAAATAAATTTTGTCACTAAAATTACTTTTTTTGTGCCTAATTATATTTTAGATTACAATAATTACCCTGGAACCTAAATAAATTCGTATTTAAAGTATTTTTATATTTTTAATACAAAGTTGTATTTAGCTAATAAAAAATTTTGAAAATTTCAACAATATAATCACCTAAAAAAATATTTTTTTGAACAATAAAAAGGAAATTTTAGGTTCAGATTATACAGACTGAAACATATATATATATATTAAATATTCACAAGTTTTTGAGATATCCTGCGCGTTATGCCCAAAAACGTCATTTGGAGAAAAATGAGTTCAAATCTTCGGAAATGCAGCTTCAGCTATTGCGCAGGTATAATTCTAAAAATCCATCCCGGCCCGGCCGACAGGCGGAGGTAGATTTCGAAGTTAAGTATACCAATTTCACCAAAAAAAACTAAATCGTGATTAGAGATAAACCCACTTTAACAATTTTATATGGTCGCTTTTGAAGAGTTTTTATTTCATTTTTATATAATAGCTGGTTTTATCAGAATCATGTTAAGGCGGTATTGAAAAAAAAACTTTTCTGTGTTCAACAACTCGAAATTTTTTGGCACATTTTCAGATTTATTTGTAATAGAAAAAATACGAAACTTGCTGACGTGATTTTTGAAGAGATTTATAAGCGACCCGTGTTTTTATTTTTCGTTCAATTAATTAAAACTTGATTTAAAAACAATTATTTTCTTAGTAGGACAATATTTTTCGTTTCTAACACAATCGCTTCGGGAAATTCAATTCAAAATGCCTACTTTGATATCATCATTTGAAATATATTCTGCCTCTATCAAAAAATCGATCATTACAGTACATTATATAGTTTCTGAATAAGATAATCTACCAATTGGATGCGTCTGAGAGTAAAAATGAATTTAAAAATGAGTAAAAAAAATAAGCTGTTTGGATTTGAATACACCCTAATAAAATGATTTTTTTCTTCAACAGCTATATATTTTAAATTTGCTTTTGCTGTAAGAATTGGTCCTATCAAAAACTTGTCTGTATAAATGTTGCAGACAATATTAAGAAGATATATGATAAAATCATGGGGATTTTATATATTGTGAATTCACGGATTTATGATTTTTTTTCTTCTTCAACCCCCTTTTTTGTTTTCGTTTTTAATTTTTATTTTGCGGTACGAATTAGTCCTATCAAAAACTTGTGAATATAAAAGTTGTTGATAATATAAAGGAAATTTATAATACAATTATATTGGATTTGATATCTGGAGAATTGACGAAGTTATGAATTTTTTTCTCCCAAATTCCTATTTTTTGCGTCCATTGAGCCCATTTTTAATTTTATCAAAAATCTATGATACATAAATTTTTTGCCCTATTTTTAGAAGTAATAAAAACTTTAAACTGATTTTATATGTACAAAAATTAAGAAGTTATGGGGTTTGTTTCGGTTTTCACAAAACCCCTTCTTTTTCCATCCCCTTGGTCCTCTAGATAGATAGATAGGTAGATAGATAGATAGATGAAGTTTTTTACTAGGGTGGTTTTGGATTCTAGGGGACACGATCGGTGTAGATCTGCAAAAATGTTTCAGAAATTCCAACATAGCGAGAATATAATAGATAGTATTTCATACGAAATCTACCTAAAAACCAGAACTTCCGTTCTAATCGGAATTTCAAGGATATAATTATATCAAAATGTTCAGAAAAGATAGTAGTTTAACATATAAATAAACTAAAATTTCGAAAATTTGAAGCTTTAAGAGTCCTGAGACCCCTTAAGGAAGTTTGTCAGTAGGTTTTTATGAATGTTGGATAATAATCGCGAAAATGGTTAATAGTATATTGTTGTTCAAAATAACTATTTAAAAACAAATATTAGAAGTTACCTTGTTTAAACCTTTCGAATAGGGTATTATAATATTGATACAACAATCAAAGTATTGATTTAATACAACAATCTAATGATTTATTTAATACAACAATCTAAGGATTGATTTAATACAACAATCTAAGGATTGATTTCAGACAACAATATAAGGATTGGTTTAATACAACAATGAAATCCTAAGTATAAGTACCTCCCCCCCCCCCCCTCCAAAAAAAATGTCCTTCTGATTTTCAGTGGAATTTTTTTCCGTTTACTATAAAAGATAATTCAAACACTAAACACGCATAATTATAGAATATTCTTCATTAAATAAAGTTATTATTCTAATATTTAAAATTCTCTCTCAATCCCCACCCCCCCCCCTAGGCCACTACTACCACATTTCCCTGAAAAACTGTAAACAGAACCCTCTTGCAAAATACACTGTTAAACAAACCTTAAGAACGACACACCCTCTCCCCACATTCTAATCGAATGACATGACATGGTAGCTGGCTAGAGCAGCAAAGAATGTCGTTTTCTGTGCATGATATGGAATATGCCGTTTACACTTGTTCTTTCGTTAACACTACAAAAACCGCCAGATTAAAAATCTTGGTCGTCGAGTAAAAAATATTGGTTGCAAGTGGCGACCGCATTTGCCAAGCCCTGATTATTACGATTCGTGATTTTTTTTAAAAAATATATATAAACTAAAAAGTTTTAAAATTACAATTGCATTCCAAAAAAAGTCAAAATGTGCTTTTAGAAATACGGTCTTAATTTATATAAAGATAAAAATTTCAATAAGAAATTGTTTGTGGCTTCAGTAATTTAAGTACTACTAAGTTTTAGACTCTTGTCAAGTTTAATTTTAACTTAGTTTATCACATTAGATATCATTGATATCTTTATTATTAAAAAATATATGCATATTTCCATTTGTGTGTAGAAAGAGTTGCCAAACCGTAAAAATTCTAACTCCAAGAATTATTTTAACACATTTTTACAATTTAAATAGTAGATGTAGATGTAGATAAAAATTATTTACTAGTTTTAATTTATCAAACATCAAGATGAAGCTGCGTGTAATACAATATTTTAATATCAAACTGTCAAACAAAATTTTTAATTAACTAGCATACATTTTATTTTTTTTATTTTAATGCAACGATATAATACCCCTATTCAAAAGGGTTAAACAAGGTAAATTTTAATATTCTTTTTAAAGCAGTTATTTTGAACAACCATTTTCACGATTATTATCCAACATTCATAAAAACCTACTGATGAACTTCCTTAAAAGATCTGAAATTTATTAGAATGTAATAAAAGTTATGAAATTTTTAACAACAACAAAAAATTCTAAATCTCTTCACCTTGTTTTAAAATACGATGCATAAAATATTCTTTTAATCAGACCATAAAAAGTAATTTAATCCGGGAAAATAAAACTTCATCAGTGTAAAACCGCCTGCAAACTCGAATACTACTTCTTAAATTCATGCCCAGTTCTTAACGCCGTATTCCACTATCGAAGAATTTGTTGTTTCCATGGCAACAACGATCTCCATTGAAATCATATCGAATGAGTTCAGAATCGGGCCCTAAGAGCAAGATTGTGCTGGCGAATGAGAACCACTCCATAGCCTTAATCTCCTTCCTTCGCATCGATGCGGGGTGACGTCGGTTTAGGCCTCGACTGAGCGTCAATCGCTGTCAGCGCCATCTATTGTTTGAAATTCGAACTAAAATTAAGAATCACTTTAAAAAAACTCCTGACATCATACATAACCCTCCTGCAAAAATTTTTTAAATATCTCACCGTTTGCAAGTTATTGAATTTTAAAATCCATCAGTCATTTTTGGGACACCCGGTATATATATATATATATATATATATATGCCCCCCGCCACAAGCAAACGTTGCATTTTGTATTTTTTTTTTCACATTTCCTTATATATAAGTACATAATAGAATATTTTCTTTCTTTTCTTTTCGAGGAATGAAAATTCTGATATGTTTTTAATAAAGTGAACTTAGTATATTTACGTATTAAAAAACAATTCATTTAATGCTGATTCAAATCACTTTAGTTTTACAATATATATATATGTTTGTGAAGTTTCTTGGCAACAGTTACTATCAACTCAAACATTTTAGCTGTGCAGTCGTGGCTTAGGATGGGAATTTATTCTACCCGTGAAAGAATACTTCGATGTTGAAATTATAGCTCCAATAAGAAATCATGGTGGTGGTTTGCTATCGCATTATTATTCCATACGATGTTTTGCTGTGGTATTATCGACTTTTACGGTCGGTTACAGACTTATTATCAATTTGTCGTTTGAGTACGTTTATTCGAGCATGCATAAAAATATAAAACTAGTCCCACATTGCAACGAACCTTCCGTGAAGCCTTCAAGCTTCGGCTTGAGTCCATATATCATGCTGTAAGATCATAAAGATCAATTTAGAATGCTAAGACATTTAAAAAAACACCAGATAACGTCTTCTAGAGCACTTGAAACAAGGCAGAATCTAAGCTCCGAATTCAGTGCATGCGTTTTTTGTTAAACTCGCGGAAGAAAACAAATGCCGACGTACCACGCAACGGACGAATCTTTTACACGAACTCAGATGAGCAGCTAAGCTAATGACGCGAGAGGAGGATGGTCTTTATCTACCGGGGTAATTTTAAAAGTAAAGAGTCTAGTAAAGTTATAAGTAAAAAGTCTAGCGTCGAGATGCGCGGGAAACTACATTCGAGGAATAAAGATTACAAATAAAAATAACAAATTGGTTTTTTAAAACATTCGAAAAAAAAAGTATCTTCTCTGTGAATATTATAGACTGGATAGCTGATAAAATTAATGAAGTGATTAAAAGTTTAATCATAAGATTTCGAATAAGATAATTATTAGAATACCCGTAATAAGTTTATAGGAATTTAACTAGAAATAAATAATAGAGAATATTAAGAAATAGAAAACATATTGAATATGCCGGAAATTTAGAATAAATTAAATGAATATTGGAAAGTAAAATTTTTATATAACATATATAATTTTTTATTCTTTATATGTCTATGTTTGAATAGATCGGTATCGCATTTTGTGAATAATTGTTTAATAAAAAAAATTCTAAATAATAATATTAGAGAACTAATGCTAAGATTAATCGTTTATACTTATTCTTATACTATGGTCACAAATTATTTTTTACACATTTGTATTAAAAAGACTTTCATTTTAAAATATACTTTGAAATTGTAAATCAATGGGGAGGACTGAAATAAATATATCTGTCAGTTTATGTAAATTTAGACATATACTTTAAGCAAATGGCTATATGTAATCAGTTGATAATAAATTATAAATAATAGTAAAATCGTTTTTAATATTTAATAAAAATATCAAGGAAAAATTTAAACAAACGACGGTAAATTCATTAATATATTTTTTAAATCTCTTATGCTGTATGTAACATTTACAATGAAGATTCATTAACTACTTTACCGCATGATATAAATTTAAGATTTTTTGGGGGGTCAGGAACAGAAAAGAATCAATAAAATACATTTGTTTTTGACTTAAAAGAAATTACTGTTTTTTATTTAAATACTGATAATTTTACAATGATTAGATCCGAATATTTAACATTTTTGTTTATCTTGTGATTCCGCGTTACGAAAAAGAAATTTTAACTTTTAAAAGGAACTTTAATATTTATTTCAGAATGAATTTTTTCATGTTTTGTGAACTTTAAAAGGATATATTTAAAATTCCTATTAAGATACACATATGAAATTTTCAATAGAATTTCTGTATTATATTTGAAATCCTCTTCATGATTTTTTTTATGAGATAAATATGCTAATTAATGTAAAATTCACCCATGAAAAAAACTTTACTCTTTAAAATTTCTAAGGAACTTTATAATTATTATCTTAAAACTTCTCAAAAAGTAAAAGTAAAACTAAAAATTTTCTATATTCAACATAAAAAAAAAATTACACGGATAAAAGCAAGTGATCCAGAAAATATTGAATATTAAATATGTCTAATTTTTTAAATCTTATTAAAAAATAAGTTCTAAATATTTTTCACATGCAATATGTTCCTTATATAAACACACATTTCACAAAAAGAAAAAAATCATTCGAAAATATCTATAAATAAAATAAAAAATAGGATTTTAAATACCGGATGTAATGCTACAGTTTAATAGATATTATATATATCAAAATACAAAATACCGAATATATGGTTATTTTTTATCTCATAACGTCTTATTTAAGAATATGGTGAAATATATTATTACCTAGTCGTAAGATATTATTTAAAATGTTTTTAATAATACAAATTTGCATGTGCATAAAGTTTGAAATGAAAACGATATTAATCAAATTACTCATGAAATCAAAGGATAAACATTTTAAAGTTTTATCAATTGTATCAGTATGTTGATTATGAATTATTTTCAAAATATTATGTACATAGATATTAAATAATTCATTAGTAATTCTTTTCAAAATATTGATAACATTTTAATATTAAATATTGTTTTGATATAAGCGTTATGTGATTAATAATAACTGGAGTTTCAACGTTGTGCTTATATAAATTTGTCTTTGTAATTCTAAAAACTTTTGAGTTACATTTGAAGAATATGTAATAATATTATTTCTGAATATGTGAAATCAAAAGTTGTGTTTAAAAAAGTTTTCATTTTATTTTTTAATATTTTACAAATTCACACTATATGTTAATTGTCTTACATATTAAAAAGTATATTCATTCAGCATAATAAAAAATGTATTGGGGAAAAACTTTATACATTATGTAACGAACCTCAAACCGTGCAATCTTTAAATATCTCAAAAATCTTCATTTACACCACCAAAAGATTTCTTTTATCTGTTAAACACCTACAATTTCCATTATGTTATTTCAATAACATGTATAAGAAAAACATAAAGTAGGAAAAGTTTTCCTGTAGACTTAAAAGATCTATCCATATCACTCAAATTATTTTTACGTTAACAAATTTGTACAATACACGGCAGAAAATGAAATGCTTAAAAAAGGCGAAATTTTCATGATCCAAGCATTTATCTTAATTAATCTTAATTATTCTGATACTTTATGTTGCATTAACTTTAATCAATTACACTGATAAAATAGAGTTAATTGAATTTTAATGATTTCCATTTGAATACTGTCATTGAGAGCAATAAATGAAATGTAAAATAATTTAAAATAATTGAATATCGCAAAGGAAAAATAATTCAAATCTGGCAATCGAAGGAAAAAAATTAAATGGATTTCAAAGGAATAAAGTTATCAATTTTTGATGCATGTTAAATTAAGTATTGTATTTTTCAAAGTAATTGATTTATTTTCACATTAATTTTGATAATTGAATCTTAGTAATGAGATTGAAATGTATAAATAATAGCCGAAAATTCAGAATAATGAATATGATACAAAAGATGGAGATTTATCTTTATAAATAATAATTAATTTTTAATCAATGTTGAAATTTGTACTGAATATGGTTGACGATTATCAAAATAATATTTTTGAAATTATTTATAAAATAAAACTTTAAAAATAAAAGCTCAATTTCTAAGATCTTTTTTTTAGTTTTTAGACTCATAAAAATCTTAAATGCGATACATATAACGATAAATATTTTTTGCTATAAAAACAGAAAAAATGTTATCTGCTGTAAAAGATTAGCCAAATTAAGTTCCCCTGATGATAAATTGACCTATTATAAAATTAAAATTTTCTAAAAAAATTTAACAGGTTAAAACTAAATGTTGTGTATGCTTAAGGATTATTTTCAATAATTTTATGTTTTACTTTTAATAACATTAATAATCATATATTTATATTACAGTTGTAAAATAATAAGACTGATTGATAAAAACAATGTCAGCAGTTGTGTGTATTATACATATTATTGTGATTTTCAGTAACTTTTTTAAAGGTGCAATTTAATGAATAAAAAAAAAACAAAAAAAAACAAGATGTAATCTAGTAAACATATTGCTATGAAACTTTTATATTTAAAAGAGAACATGGAAGACAATGCATTATATACAGTGCGTGTAAAAACTTTAAGGACAACAAAAAATATTACTTTTTTTAATATATTTCAAATCGGATGAAAAAATGTTTCTATAGTGTGTATTATAAAGTTGGAAAACAAACAAAAAAGTCAACAAAATTCATCTGTAAGTATTTTATAATTAAAATAAATTAATTGTGCAAAAAAGCACTATTTCTGCCTGTGTAAAAACTTTAAGGACAGCAAAATAAAAACAATAAGTAACGAAGAAACAAATACTTAATTATATTATGCACCCATCATTGTATTTAATGATTGCAAATAATTTGTCTTTGATGGACATTATTAGTTTTTGACACAATTCGGGACTGGTTTTCTACCATTCACCTTCAATCGTAGATCTGAGTTCTGAAGCTGGTAAAAAATGTATTCAATTTTACAAACTATTCTTGCTAGATCTCCACATAAGTTCTTGATAGGGTTCAGATCAGGACCTCTGTGTGGACATTGCAAAGCTTCAATATTTTTTTTTTCTGGAACAAGAGTTTTGTTTCACGCCTTGTGTGGATAGGAGCATTATCTTGCAGATAAATCCCTTTCCCCTGACAGAAGCATTGCAGCAGGTAAAATATAGCTATAAAGATTTTTTAGATATGTCTTTGAATTAACTTTTCAGGAAAGAAATACAAGTGGCCCCACGCCGTTGAATTAAAGTATCCCATATCATAATGTATCCGCCTCCTAACTGATGTTTTGAGAAAAGTTATTTTTCTTTTCTCAAATAATGCTAGTAATATTTCTACCCAACAGGGCCATCTAAGTTCCATATTCTTTCATTAAAAACCACAACCATCAGCCATTTGTCGTTCATAGTCATTACTTGTCTTGCAAACTCTAAACACTGTGTTTTGTGGCTAGACATTAAAGGGAGATTTACACAATTTTGCTGTCTATTGGAAATTCCTAGATCGATTAATTATATTGCAGATTGTTTACTTGCACACTTTGAACCAAATTTGTCAAATTTCTTTACTTGAGTTTTTTGGCAGTATGCTAACTTTAAAAGTCTCTATTTATCTCGCTATGACAAGGCTTTTGGTCTGTCTCCAGCGGTTTTTTTCTCATACTCGTCATTTAACCTTAAAAATTTTTTGATGACGGTTTTAGAACTTCCTACCTTTTTTGCAAGAGATCTACAACTCATTCCTGACAATGCAAAATATTCAACAGCACCTTTTTCATATTTAGTCAGTTTACTTGCTTTTGGCATTATTATAAAATTAACAAAACTCTTAACAGAAAACAAAAGAAAAATCACTTTACAGAGAAGTTTTTAGCGTGAAAATGAATAATAATTATACGTAACATTTCTATAAAAAATGTAGTGTTCTTAAAGTTTTTACACAGGGAGAAATAGCGTTTGTTTCCATAATTATTATTATTATTTTGCAATAAAAAGCTTACAGATACATTGTGTTGACATTTATGTTAGTATTTCTACTTTATGATCAACATTAAATTACCCTTTCAATTATCCAATTTTATATGTATGAAAATGTTTAAAATTTTTTGCTGTCCTTAAAGTTTTTACACGCACTGAATATATATATATAATGCATTTTAACCCGAGTCTAGTGGCATCTATTTTCAAAACTTTATTAGTCGCGCTCGGACTTTTTGGCGCCACAAGACGTAAATACGCATACTGAAAACGTAAAATAAGAAACATTTTTCACTTAATATTTGAGGTTTACACATCAATGAAGTTATAAATTTGCAGTTGATTTATTTTAAACATTTAATTCATGAGGTTTGGAATACTGAGAAAAAGTTAAAATGAACTGACATTAATAATCGTTGCGTAGACTTTTCCACCAATTTTAACTTTGCTTGTAAAAATGTACCTGAAGGAAAAACAGAGCTGACTCGTTACTTCACTATGGTGGTGGAGAAACATATAAAGTCAGCTACATGGTTGTTCTCCATTGTATTGTAAGGGGATATGAGTTAATTTATATGGGCGGCAAAAATACCGACACGCGACTACTTGCGGGTTAATGGACAATTGTTTCCAAACTATAACAAATATATTTATTTAGTATATGATTGTACGATGATTTCCATAATTTTTAATCTCCAAGATATTATAAAATCGTAGATGATCCATAAATGCGTCATTTAAACGCAGTTTCGTATATCTATTTAAAATGAAATAAACGTTTCTAACTCATTTGTTAAAAAAATACTTTTAACATTTTAAAAACTTTTTCTTGTTTATACGCATTATATTTATAAGTAGTTGTAATACATACAAAGTAAGATTACATAAAACATTTTTATATTATTGAGTATTTTTTTTACTTAAAAACTATTTATCTATTGGTCTAAATAAATGAATTTTAACACGATGAAAGACAAATTATACGTCAAATATATAGTTGTTGGACAAAAATATGTAAACACCTCGTGAAACGCATGCTTGAACGTAAATGTTGGTTCTACCTAATCCTGTAGGTGGCGCTGTTGTATTATCCCATTAACGCCACCTGTACAATATCCTCAATACCTTACAAGTGCCAGTCGTTGTCAGAACAGTGTTCTGTGTAGTTCTGAACGCTTTGTGTCTGAGCTAAGTGAATTCGAACTTCAACAAATCGTTTGTGCTCATATGGTGGGTGCTTCCATTACCAAGGTAGCCGAAGTTTTTAATGTTTCAAGAGGTACCGTATCGAAGATTTATACCGTATACTGGAAAAGAGAAGAATATCAGCCGTTATTTCACCATGCCGAGAAACGTGTGTGTCGGATGAAGGGGACAGATGGATATTAAAGTTGATTGTGACGAAAAATAAGAAGACGACAGCTGCAAAAGTCACTACTGAACTAAATTTAGAGCTCATAAAGCCTGTCAGCCAAAAAAAATAAGAAGGCAGCTCCGTAAGAAGGGATTTTCAGGACATGATAATATATTTTTTAGGTGTTTCCAAATTTGTGTCCTACCCCTGTATATTATGGAACACCATCAAACACGGTGACAATACTCTAACAAAACATGCACCTTTAATAAGATGAAAGATTGCTTATAGTACACAACATTTTTTATAATACATTAATTATACAGTATGCCTCTCGTCGTACTGTAAATGAATTATAAATTCTATACACTTCATTTTTAATACAACATATGCCAAAATTAATCTTCTAAACTATTTGTATGAACTACTTCGGAATCCAAGTATATTTAAGGGGTTTAGAGCACAGACAGAGGGGCAGAGAGACGGACAGACAAACCCAATTCACAAACACTTTTCCACTAATATTAAAATTGTTACTAATAAAAAGGGGAAAATACATCGATTATTTCATAACAATTTTCTTACAGTATTGTTTTAATATTCATTGAAAACATTATCTGTAAAATGTTCCCTCTGAGATTCTTTGACTATTTATTTAACAAAAATACGTTTTCTATGACAAAAATATTTGTATAAGTAAACCAAAACGTCACTTTTTAAGTAATAGATTGGTACAAAAAAAGCTTATATTTTCTCAGGGGAAACAAGGACCTCTTTACTACAATTTGTGTCGTGCAAAATAAAAAGAAATCAGATGAAGAATGAATAAGCTTTAGCGACATTTGCATTTCCTTTTAACACTTCCGAACATGTTTCATTTGATCGTTCCAGTTTTCTCATCTTATTGCATTATGATAAAAAAGTAAAAGAAGTAAAATGTAACAGAAATAAAATTCATTTTTAATTATTTCTCTTTTTTTTAAAAGATAATAATATAGTAATTATTTTCTTTCTAAATTTTGACTCAAAAATATGATAAACAGACATGTGCACTAGTATTTTAAATTTTATTTAGCAGAAGAATAAGTTAAAACAATACAAATATTGAGAGAGTTAAATTTTTTTAAATAATTTCCTTTAATAACATACGCTGAAATTTTGAGAATTTATGTATAGTAGATTGATTAATATTGAACAATTATGCATATTTAATGTTTAACTTATAGAACTATCATTAAAGTTGCAAACAATAGATTAAAATTTAAACTAGTAAAATTGAAGTTATAAACGTCAACGTCTGTTGTAGAAGACACACATTTGTATTGATATTATTTTACCTGATAATAAAAGTCACAATCAAATAACGATCGAAAAATTAATTTTCTTAAATTATTTTTACACTACAGAAATTTTGCCAAAGTTTTAAGAAATGCAAATCTTGCGGACTCTTATGTTAAATGCGATATACCGCAATAATTTTGTATTAGAGATACTTCGTCTACGTAATGTTAAGTTAACTATGTTTTTCGCTCTAATTTGCATTGAAAATTTCCTAGAAAAGAGGAAAGTTTTGTATACTTTGAGCATATATATACCTTGGACCTGCACAATGTTTAGCTCTGTCTATTGGTTTTGTGTAAAACAAATCAATTCAGTTTTGAGATATCCAACAAGATATCACTTAGCAATTTGACTTTTTAATATAGACAGCACATGTCAGCACAGAAATTATTTGATCACCCAACAGCAAACTTGTTAAAACTGTAACTTTTCATTATATCTCGTTATTAAGAGGCATTTGTATTAAATCCAATGTTATACATAAAAGAGTATTTATAGTTAACTTTGAATACGAGTTTCAAATCATGTTAAGCCTAATTACAGAATGGTTGCATTAATTTTCAATTTTTATACCTTGAACTGCTGTATCTTGTACAATCACCTTGTATAACACAATCACATATTATTCTGTTTAAAAGCAAACAAATGGGAATGATATTTCAGAAAAGTTTGTACTTGTATGATTAATGGAATGAATTTAAAACTCAACACTGTATCTACTACACTACTTGTGTACAGAAAATATGCATAAATGATGACAATTATGAAGAAGAAATTATTGTTGTGTCTATGAAACGATTTAATAGCATTAGAAAAGAATTCATACCTGAGAAAAATAGGTTTTTGAATCAGTTGCGAACAAATCGTTACCATTTTGCCAGAACGTAGACGTATTGAAAGATACAGAAGAAAACTTTAAGTATCTCCTTATATAGTAGTATCAGTTTCTGAAAAATAACCTTAGTTTTTTTTCAGTGCAACAGTTTGTTTTGGTGATTTTGCATCGTGATAAAAAAGTATAAAATTATATATATATCTATATATATATAAAAGAAAGTCTGAATTTTGTATTAATCAACGCGCAGCCCAAACTACTGAACCTAAAGTCTTGAAATTTGGGGTAAAATTTTTTCTTATGACATAGAGTGCCGCTAAGAAAGGAATTTCTAAAATTCCACCCCTAATGGGGGTAAAAAATCGAACGAACTTTAAAAAAAATCCTTAAAAATCTGATTTC
This sequence comes from Maratus speciosus, assembly GCA_963932465.1. NCBI lineage: Eukaryota > Metazoa > Arthropoda > Arachnida > Araneae > Salticidae > Maratus > Maratus speciosus. The sequence continues at coordinate 533,296,101 of OZ010786.1, read as the reverse complement.
ATAGCTATTTTTCAACTGATAACATATTTTGGTGTATTTTTGTATGCTGAATAGAATGGTACCAACTAAATTCTTTTAAGTCCAATAGTTCGCGAGATATTTCATATATTTCTAATTTGGCGATGTCTTTGGAGCCAAAACCTCGAAATATCTAACATTATAAGGGATAATTCATCCATATTCATTCATCTTATACACCCATTACTGTAGCAACGGAAGAAATTCAAATTAAATCTTTTTGTTAAAACTTTTGATTAAAGAATTGAACCGGCTATATGAGTTTGAAAAAAAATAAATAAGTACAAACGCCTTAAAAAAAAGAGAAAAAATATTGGATTTATTTAAAATACAAGGAGGCGATCCACTTAGAAATTAACATTATAAAACGAAAATATTTAAAAAAAAAATGAAAGCAATGTTTGTACGACTTTAAAAATTTTGTGGTACTTACATCCAGACCATGTCAGATTCAACTGCGCCAAGCATGGCAATTACATTAATTACAGCAACCCTTATTTTTTGTCCATTTGATAGTTTATTTAGTATAGTTTTAAATTAATTTTATTATAATTTTTATTTATTATAGTTTATAGTATGTAGTTTTATGTTATATATATTATTTATTTATTTACTTAAAACAATTTGCCATTTTTAACAAGATTATGTATTTAAGAGTGTTAAATTACTTTTTTGAACGCAATGGACTTTACTAATGTGACGTCAGCTGCGGGTAAGCAGAAGAAAAACACCAATAGACGTGAAAAACGTTTGAACACTGCTCCCCCTTCGTCCAATAAACAGTCTTTTTCGGAGAGTTTTTCCCTGCAGCGGCGTGGTTGTTGCCATTCGTGGGTAAAGTCCATTGGCAAACGATAAACAAGATTGGCAATTGTCAACCATTTTTGGCGATCTATCTCATGGTCCGAATAATGCGTAAGTATTACTTTTTTTAATGTAAGAAATTAGAATTGAAATAATGCATCGCGATTTATCACTTGCTCCTGGATAAGAAGGAAAAATGGGTACTTTTATGTCAGCCGTATCCGTATGTAAATATCGCCATTAGCATTTTTAAAATTGCCAATAGCAGTAGTTACATTTCGCGTATGTAAATTTAAAAAAAATTCTTTGTTTTAAGTTATGGCATTATTAACCATTTGGAAAAATGGTTATTGTCCTGGTCAGGGTAGGAAATCAAAAGCATATCTGAAGCTTTTTATTGGTCTAATCTGCAATTTATTCGTATTCTGATTGGCCTATACAGTAATATGTATTTCCCTTTACTTTCAGCAGAGATGGACAACAGAGTGTTGCCACTATGACAAAAAAGTAATAAAAATTACAAAAAAATAATAGTAACTCAGAAACAAATTGAGATACAGCTTTCAAACGAATTGCATTTAAAAGTACATTTTTTTTCTCTATACGACGATATAAAAAGTAATATTGTGGGATGTTTAGAAGTTTAAGAAATAAATTTCATTTAAAATTGACCGTCAGATTTCTTGGGAATCTGACGATGGAAAAGCCTTTTCCCGAACAGCCAATGAAATGCCTGGATAATACTTAAGTTTCAGGTGGATAATATGTACGAGTCGCAGGCGATTTCTGTCGCTTGCAACTTTTACGTGTAATAACGCTATTAATGTTTAATTCATGGCGTTCGTAATGTAGGATCAACTCCGTGCTATTTTTTATGTCTTAAATTTTAGTCTTTGAAAAAATCATTTTCCAAATGGTCGTTGTAATTTGTTGAATTTCATTTTTTCCCTATTGTTTTACTTTTCATCTTTTTCAATGACATTAGTGTAAAGCATGTATTAAAATGCAAATTTGCTTATCCTTCCACCTGTTTATAATTTGAGTTTTGCTGGATTTATTTGGATGGGACTTACACTGTTAGTTAGATTATTTTTTGTGGATGGTTGGTACTTCTCCGTAGAGAAGTGTTCTTCTGGGTTATTGTTTTTCTGAAGCACAAACTTGGCAACAAATCAGATTGCAGAAAATTAGATTACAAGAGAAAGTTCCAAAACTAGGTGAACCCAAAGTTCTCAGTGGTGTAGTTGAAAAAAAAGTAGAATAAAATCTATAGGCAGAGGGTATATATTAGAGAGTATATACGTTATAGCTATGCAGAGTTTCTAAAAAACACCAGATGGTGTACGGCGTATAGTCTATGCTACATTCCTAAAAATTCCACAATCACGTTAACTTGATTATGAAAGATATATTTAACTATCAACTTCAAATATAAAATAAAAAGGGCAATATCTGTCCGACCGCTTATAACTTGAGTTCATTTGAATGAATTTTGAGAAGATTTTCATTGTTAGATAAATTTTCAAGAAAGTGTTTAATATATAACACATATTACTCTACGTTGCTCAGTTATAGAATTATGTGCTAAAGTTCTTTAACCCTTTGAGCTCTGCCGGGTGAATTTTCACCCACATAAAATCAAAATCTATTAATTTCCTTCAAAAACTCTCCATTTTAAAAGCAAAAACTGGGATTTGTAGATTTTACTTGTCTTCTTAAAATCTAGATGGCAGCACTATTCTCTGCAAATATCTAGTAGGTTTTTAATGCGACCTTAAAAACACTCCAATTTTGAAGGTTTAGAAATTTTGTATTTTTCAAGCATTATTAAGAAATATTTTTCAAAGGAGATAACATTTTTTTCTCTTGGACACATCAAACATTTAATAATAATTGCATGCAAATCACTAAACTGAAAATTTAAATAATTACAGGGGATAGAAATAAGTAATGGTAGAATTTTCTACCAGCAGAGCTCTAAGGACTACAAAAATGTGCTTTGTCACTAGATGGCAGCACTAAAATTACATACCAGACAGTGTTTCAGAACCAAAATTTAGATGCTTATAATTTAATTCCAAGGAATTTAAATTTGTGTTTAATTCAGCAGATTGACGAGTTTATTATGTTTTAAATATTTCTAAACAAAAACTAAATATTTTTAACACCTGTTTCATCTATAAATTTGATTAGTTTATATTTTTATATTATGATTTAAAAAAATTTAAATTTTGAATTTTCTCATTTAATAAATTTTTAAAATATTTTAATAGTCTTAGAATTTGTTTAAACAATGTAACTGCTTAAAATATGTTAAAATTTCAGCAATTATAGTAATTTTAGAATAACTTTGCGGTGTCATTTCTTGTATTAGCGTGTTGAAATGAATGCTCTAGAGCTCTGATGGTGGAAAAACGTCCCACGTCCCCCAGCCTAAAGGGGGTATTTAAAAATTTTTTTAATCACATGGTTCAATTTCAGACAGTCCCCTAATCACATTTTAAGTGTTTTTCTAGCATATTTTTAAAATTTTAATAACCCGGAGCTCAAAGGGTTAATCAGTGAACCCTATTTTGGAAATATTAGCCTTTCTAAAAGGTTCTACTGAGTTAATTAGCACTGTTGTTAGATATTTTTTCCGGAAAGGTTTTAGTATATAAGACATATTGTTCTACATTCCTTTGCTATAGAATTATAGCTGAATGTTGTATTATCTGGTGAACCCCATTATGAAAAATTTGTCTTATTAGAAGGTTTTACTGAACGGATTTTGATGGGATTTGCACTTTTTAATTTTCAGGGATGATTTTAATATGCTACATATTGTTTTCCGTTCTTTTTTATATTGAGTTATAAATAATCAACTTAAAGATTTTCTTCATAACAGTCCAAATTTTGTCTGAGACATTAGAAGTTATAAAACCGTAATGGATTTCATGTTGTTTTCAGCAACGCGTATTATCATTAGAGATAAATATATTTATTGCTATAAAACACAAGATCAAATACACCGATATATTTCGTTTGATTAATGTTTCGCTTGGAGAAACCAACCAGAGTAGCGGGCGAAGGCTTCTATTACTATATGTAAAGCGTAAATTCCTATTTCATTCCCATTGATTATAACTCAGATTCTACTGAACATAATTTTGCAGAACTTACACTATTAGATAGTAAATATGGTTTATAAATAGTTTAATCTAAAAACCATCGTTCCAAGTTGCTTAGTAATTGTTACTGGAGTTCTAAAATTAGGTGAACTCGATTAGGAAAGATTTCAAGTTTTACTGAATTGATTTTAATGACAGTTGCACAGTTAGCTAGATAATATTTCAGGGGTTCTTTTCAATATTTATCATATCGTTCAAAATTGTTTAGTTACGAAGCTATGCGGAAAAAGTTATCTGTGGTATAGTAAAGAAAATTGGAGGATAATACGCTACAGACAAAGGACGTATACTAGAATGCTATAGTTATGGAAGTTGTGCAGAGTTTCTTTAAAAATCCAGAAATGATGCGACGTATACCTACCCCTACATCCCTGAGAGTTCTATATAATCAGGTTAACGCGATTATGATAGCTATATTTAACTATCTCAATGTATATAAAATGCAAAGAGAAATTTCATTCCGGCCTCTTTTAAATCTACTTCTACTGAATTGATTTTGATGGCGCTTACATTGTTAGTTAGATAATTTACAGAAAAGATGTTAGTATAAAATATAATTTTCTACGTTGCTTAATTATATAATTATGCGTAAAGATCTAAATCAGATGAACCCAATTTCGAAAGATTGGCTTTTTTTAATGTTCCGCTGAATGAATTTTCACGGGATTTAAACTGTTAATTATATTATTTTTATGAAATGTTTCGGTACGTTTTCCAGTTTAAAAAATCCTGCTCAGTGGATGTCGATGGAACTTTCTCGGTTAGTTAATTTTTCAGTAAATGTTTTAGTATAAAGCACATATCATTCGCTTGGTGTTGCCTGGTCGTCAGGTTGCTTGATTGTAGAATTAAGGCTGAATGTTTTAGAAGCAGGCGAACCAAATTATGAACGATTAGCCTTTTCAGTATGTCCGATTAACAGATTCTGATGAGACTTGCATTGATAATTTTTCATGAATCCTTTCAGTATATTACATCTTGTTCTATCGTTCTTCACCGAATACTACGCTAAATGATCAACGAAAGAAGTTGGACCTTAACAGCCTAAATTCAGTATGGCTCAAAAGATATAATAGCGTAATAACGTTCATATTGTTTGGGCATCCCAGGTAAATGTCCATATTGCTTTAAAACGCATGATCAAATTTACAGATATATTTCGTTTGATTCAAGGTTTCTTTAGAAAAACTGACCAGCGTAGCGGGCGTTAGGCTGCTAGTATATATATATAATTACAATAAAATATTTAAATGCAATTCATATCGTGGTTGGAATTATCTGGCCTCCCTCCTCAAATTAGATTAAACCTTTTTTTATATACTTAATATATATAGATTAAACCTTTTTTTATACTACTTTAAACAGGTATATCTGACAAATATGTTATAAAATATACTTTTAAAAGTTATTTCAAATATATCACTAAAATTTTTCAACATTTATTTTTTATTTTTCATAGAAAAAGGAGACGTGGCCCATGGTACAATCTGGGTGTCGTACCTTGGTTCTAAAACTGGTATTTTTTTAATTAAAAGAAAATCTGTAATAATCCTAAAATTAGAGTTCTAGAAAATTATGAGGGAAGCATAATATGAAAAAGTATTAGCAAATATTTATATATACATATAAACGCGAAAATAAACATCCCAAGTTTACTAAACGGTGAATAAACTGCTGCAAAGTCTAAAAGCTATACATACATTAAAATACAGTTAAAATATTCAACGTTTCGGTCATCATATGTGACCTTCATCGGGAAAACGTTGTCATAATGTCTTCTAAAAACAGAGCAAAATATTTAGAAGGCATTATGACAACGTTTTCCTGATGAACGTCACAGATGATGACCAAAACGTTGAATATTTTAATTGTATTTTAATTATTTGTATAGTTTTTTTTTTTATTTTGCAACTGTTTATACACCGTTTATTAAACTTGTGATGTTTATTTTCACGTTTATATGTAACTTTTTATGATGTAAATGTCCAGTTCTTTTATTATTTTTATATATTTCATTATTTGCATATTTTAATTAAATTAAAAATTAAAATATCTAAACAGGACTGTGATTATGGTGATTATTTAATTATTTTACAAAATGACACCACATCTATGGATGAACTTTTACACATTGATTTTATTTGGTTGGACATAACGTTGTCCGTGATGTTTTTATCATCTGTACAAAAATATTCTGTACCCGCCATCTAAAAATCTTCCCAAAATATTGTAAATTTTCTAGCGAATACGGAATTTATCTAATGGAAGCGAACGCAACTACAATGACCTGTATACATAAACGATTCATGTGTTTAAATCCAATTTGTGTCTAGTAAATGTTTATCAAATATCAAATTAAGGATAGAAATTTTTAAACACTCTAAGGCAGAAAATCTTATTATTCGCACTTTCTATAGCATTTTTGGCTCAAATAAAAGTGTTCAGGCTAAATTATTTTTTGTTAGCCTTGTATATTGTAATTTCGTTTTTCATAATATTATGATGATAAAATTTTTCACAGGATATGCAGATCACTCTCGCTGATTAAAATAGAAGGAATCTATTCTACTATGCCGTACATGAACATATAACGTGAGGTAGTGCTGAAGCTGTTAAGAGATTATCAAGAATGTACGATTTATTTATCTCTAGTCGTTCGAATTCGTCGAAAGTAGAACTGACTCTTGTAAGACAAAGTGCGAGTACCAAATTCTGTCTGCGTTTGGAGAAATTACAAATAGAAACATTACACAAGTTGCAATAGTTATGTTGAGAAAGCAATCACTGGCAGAAGTTAATCGATCCAGAATGGGAAAAATATTGTACATAGTTGTGGAAAATATATTATATTATAAAATTACAATAGTAGCCCGAATTACGTCCCCTCGACTTAGGTCACTCAGAATTTACGTCGACTGGCCTGAAAAAAAAAATTCCCTTAATTAAGAGATAGTTTGAACTTTTTTGAAGACATTTCTTTCTATGAAGGGAAACTTTCCCAGGACAGACAAGTGATATTGACACACAAATTTGGTGGCCGTTGGTGCCGCGAAACGATCGTCAATCTTAATAAATGATATTTTATCACTTTATAGCATTATTTTACTTAATCTGTTTATAAGTGATCATTATAAATGTTTTTATAAAAAAATGTCATTAGAAAAATCTTAGACAACTCACTCTCCTGTTGCAAAGAGCTTCTAAAAGTAAAAAAAAAAATTGTCTGTTTAACCCTCCGTCTACCAGACGGGTCCATTGGACCCGACAGGTACATACAAAATATTCATTCAAACCAGAAATTTCTTTAAAATAAACTAAGTATATAAACCAGACAAAAATAAGGTAAATAAATAAGTTAAATAGTTTTAAATAAAAATTCTGGTGTAGAACGTTTTATTAAAACTTGAATAAAATTCCCGGTAGATCTAGGGTTAAACAACATTATTTAAACGCGTTATTTTTCCGCATTCTCAGAATGGGACAGCTAGAAGAGCAATGAATTGTAAGTTACCAACTTATTGATTTATTCAAAATTCTGGTATTGGAAAAAGCATTTTTTTTTTGCTAATATTAAATGCACGTAACATAATCCCTAGATACAATAGAATATGCTAATTAGATTTTGAAGAATTTTTATTACTTGTCCTTTTTTGTTTACATAAATGTACCTCGAGTTACGTTATTTTTTACTTACGTCGCTAGTCTTGGAATGAATTGCTGACATTAGTCGAGGTATTATTGTATATCAGTTTGAAAAAACAGTTGTCTCTGACCATTTTGATTTTTGATGTATTTCAAACAATTACAGAATTGAGTAATAACATTTCATGATATATTTTTATGCTGTGTATATTTTATTATATATTCAAGAAAGGTATCTATTTAAATAATTAAATTGGAAATATTATTGTCACTATTTCAGATTGTTCATATTTATACCCAGCTAAAACATTTAAAAAAATTCAGTTGGAAGACTGTGGTGATTTGGCATAAATCCCTGCAGTGTTTTTGAAGTCGACATAACTATAAATTAACCGCAGTAAGTGTGTAGTAGATAACTATACTCTTACTGCAGTAAATTTGTAGTTAATAATTACACACTCAACCCAGTAAATTTGTTGTTATGTCGACTTCAAAAGAATTAGAGGGATTTGTGCCAAATCACCTCAGTCTTCCAACTGCATCTTTTTTTTTTTTTTTTTTTTTTTTTTTTTTTTTTTTTTTTTGCAGTTTCACTGTAGCCTTTTAAAAATTTATTACAAAATATGTACATATATAAAAAATTAATTTTATTTTTTCTGTATGTAAAAATCAGCACTAAAATCTAATTAAATATTTTTTTTTTCACATCTCAATTTATTTGCATTCTGTGCATAAAATTATATCATGCATGCAACGACTATAATAATCAAAGAAAAATATTTGCTCATGGATGATTTATTCAATTATTATGGTTACATTGTGAAAAAAGAAAGAATTTAAGAAATTGTACAAATGACTTTACTCAAGATAATAATATTGAAAGATGACTCACTCATCGAAAAAATTTATAAAATTCCTCAGTCCATTACTGAAAAAAAAGAACAATTCTTCAGTCAGCTACTTTAAAATATTGTAAAATTTGCCAATCTGTTGTAGAAATAAATCGTGAAATTCATCAATCAATTGTGAGACACAAATCACAAGATTATTCAGTCGGTGGGACTAAAAAATGTGAAATTTGTCGACCGATTGCGGCTGAAAAACTGCTAAATATGTCACATTAACTGATAATTGAATATTACCTTTGAAAAATAGTTATTGGATATTAATATTTTTTTTTTAAAAAGAATGCATAATAACATTAAACGGGGGGAAATCGTAAAATCCAATCTGTCACAGGAAAATATTGCAAAATTCTATTGTTAAAAAAAAGTCTAAGAAAACCAAATTATTTTTTGTGAACGAGGTACTTGAGTGCAGAAAAAAAAATTTATGCGCCAATGGGCAAACTCTCACCACTAAATATTATTTGCTATTTTCGTCTATTATTTCACCTAAAATTTTTGTAAGAATTTATGTGAAAAGAACTAATAAAATTTAGTGGTGAGAGATTGCCCGCTGCACCTAGATTTTTTCACCTCTGTTCTGTGAGTGCCTTTTTTAAAAATTCGCAGTCAGCAGTCCTTTTTTATAGAATCGAATCAACGCTATCCTAGTGTTGATTCTAGATAAAAAGGGTCACTGGGCAGAAATGTTTAAAAAACGGCACACTTGAACTTTGTTAAAAATAAATTATTTTGAATTGGCTTCTTTAGAGTAACCTTTTCTCAACAGAATTTTGAGATACTTTCCCATGACTGATTAAACTTTGGAGATTTTTCTCAGAATCAAATGGTGAATTTCTTGATAATTTTCTCCTGTGATAAAATTTAGAATTTCGCTATTTCTTTAAAATGTAAATTTCATCATTAGGTCGCATGGAAGCATTGCAAATTATTTAACTGGTCGTGCGAGAAAAAATTAGAAATCCACCAGTCGATTATGGTAAAAAAAATCCTATAGTACTTCCCATACCAGAGAAAAAATTGCGTAATTCATTTACTGATGACATGCAAAAAAAAAAAAAAAAAAAAAAAAAAAAAAAAAAAAAAAACTTCGCAAGTAAGTTGTGGCGGAAAATGCGGACTCTAGGCAAATTTGGCAAGGTGCAGGGTCTGACAATCCACTTTAACTAGTTTATGGGCTTGCTTGTATGATATTCACAAACTAATGCTAAACCAACGACAACATTCTTATAAATTTCACAATTGTATTTAAATTTATTATTTTTTGTTTATTTACACATTTGCATTTTTTCCCCTATTGTGAAAATATATATTTAAAAAAAGCAACCAAAATAGAAAAAAAAACACAAAATTAAGATGATGTGAAATAACCTATGCAAAAAAAATCATTTAAAAGTAAAATTAAGGATATTGTCATTGGTTTAACATTAGCTTGTGAGTATTGTAGCAAAGAGAGTGAACTAAGCGCGTGAAATATCCAAAAATGCATGCATTTTTAAATAGTCATTATTCTACACTTAAAGATTAAAATTTATTCTTTTTAAAGAGTAGTAGATTTCTACGCTTTTTAAAATATATCTAAACTAGGGAGGCACCGCCCCCTGCTCAAGCTCTTTTCATAAGCTAATATTAGTTACCACATCAAGCAAAATAACGACACTTTGGCGCAAGTTAAGTACCCGTTGCCTATATGATATTGACGACAGAAAAAAATCGGGCCAATATGGGGCGAATATGACATCTGTACCCTTTTTGGTACTTTTCCGTTATACGGACAGCATTGTCGCCAAGCGCAATAGTTGGCGCAAAATGAAAATCACGTGAATTGAAACATTTGAAAAATAAAAGAAAAACATTGTTGATAGTAAAGTGAGCATTTTAAAAATATAACATTTGAAAATTACAGAATTTTACGAACTATTTTATTAAATCACAAATATATAATTAAAATAAGTGAACAAATAACTGTTATACAATAAAGTAATAAAATAAAATAATCATACTAAACTGCTGCCATAAAATTACAAATCTCTTTGGCACAGATGTCATATTCGCCCCATATTAGCGAGATTTTTTTGGTTGCCAATTTGGCGAAAACATCAACAGCATAAACAACATATGTGCAGATGGCATATACGCCCCACATTGGCGCGATTTTTTTCTGACGCCAATGTCATATACGCAACGGGTATTTAACTGGCACCAAAGTGTCGTTATTTTGCTTGATATGGTAACCCGGCTGTTGCTGTTTATGCTGTTGATATTTTAGCCAAATTGGCATCGGAAAAAAATCGCGCCAATATGACATCTGTGCCACAACATAATCCGGGTTATCACATCAAGCAAAATAACGAAACTTTGGCGCCAGTTAAGTACCCGTTGCGTATATGACATTGGCGTCAGGAAAAAATCGCGCCAATATGGGGCGAATATGACATCTGTGCCATATCTTTTAGCATTGCAGTAAACATTTCATTTTTTGAATAAAGATGTCGCCACACAAACTCTATGAGATGCGACTCTAAATGATGACGAACTGTTCCACGATGTCTTTTGTTGCGCCATTTTGCGATGCCCCAAAATCTCTCAACATTTTGAGTATAACATCCAGTATTAGGGTCGACAAAATTGTATTTGTGATTTACTGTGAAATGATCATAACCAGCACTTCGCAGTTCATCTGTTTTATATCCTTTCCACTAATCTGTATAAATAATACTTCCATCAGCTACATTGTTTTCTATTGCCGCCATTAAAGTTTCATCTGTGCGATCGGAAATAGGAGTAAGGAAACATCCCCGTGTTTTACGGCATAAACCATCTAACACCCATTGAGGAGGAAGAACACGCCCTACGTTGCTTTTTTCTTCTGGTAAAAAGACTTTCATCTACTTCTAAAATTTTATTAGGTCCACCGATTTTTCTATTTGGTCGTGAACATAAAGCATTTGCACAAACTTCTCTAAAATAGCTATTCCAGTCAACTATTGTGTTGTGGTTCATATCAAGTTGCAGCTCACAAAGCTCAATCGATGTCAACTATTGACACCATAAATATATAAACCTCAAAGCATTAAGAAAAGACAAGAGCGATCCTTCAAACCATGTTTTTTGTCGTATTCCTACGCTTTCTTCGCATGATCGTAAGCTACATCTCCATTTCTGATTTCCAGAACTCATCCATAATTTCATTTCATGGTTGTTTGAACACAACCTTTTATTATGCAGAATTCCAAATTCCTGAAACAGTTTTATCGCAACTTTCTCATCATCTGGTAATTGACAAATAGTAAAATCCATCTCAGCGTCAGCAGTAAAAGTACATTATAATTTTATAAAAATAAAAAAAAAGCATTTTTATTTCGAATAACTGCAAATTAAAAAGCTTTCCAAGGTTAAGGTTAAATAATAATCCTTCACGTAATTCACGTTTCATAAATAACAAATAACAATGTCTCGCATGGTTTACAAGAAAAATCCTTTCACGATGAGGGCTGAAGTAATTGGCGCATTAGCATACATTTTGGCATGCTGTCCGTCTAACGAAAAAGTACCCTTAATTTTGGCGAAATACTGGAAATAGTGCCAAGTTGGTGACAGAGAGACGTGTCCCCCATTGGTAACCTCCCTTATAGCGTCATAAAGCTCTGACCAATCAGATGCATTTCACGGTATCTACGCAGATTTTTTATTGGCCCATTCCCAAATCAAAACTTTTTTTATATATAGAAGGATTAAAATCTAGTAAAGCGTGTGAAAAAGAACCTGCATGTGACGGAACTCTGTTTTAAACTGAAAAACGTGTTCATCCATGCAAAATTAATATACTAGTACGTAAGAAAAGAATAATATAATACATTTACATTTGCTAAGAAGGGAACTTGTCTATAAAGCATTTTTTTGACCTTGCAATTCCATCTTAGAAAGTTTTACTGCATAGTATTTTTCAGATTTTTAACATACATCGAATATGAATTAACAATATTAATGATAATTGAAACATTTATGTGTAAGAAGTAGAGATACATTATAAAAATAAATATTGCAGCCTGCTGCCTTTCTATAAAAATGAAGATTATAAACATGAAAAAATATTTGAGATAAATATTTCTGGTCAGAATTTCTCATACGAGACAATTTTGTATCCAAATCGGCGTAAAAATCAATGTTTTGTAGAAATTCACTCGGGCTCGGGGCGAGAATTTAATTTTATTATTTTATCATTCCTGATTTGACTATTATTATTACTCCTTTATTATTTGATTCTGATAAGTGTCATAACCCTTCTATATATATAACTAGGGAGCTCTGCCCCCTACGAGCTACGCTCGCCAACCACCGTTCAGGGACACCAAAATCCAAAAGCAAATCCAAATTTGATTGGCTTTAAAAATATTGAATTAAAATAAAATAAATAATTAAAAAAAAACAGTAGCGATCTCTCTGTAAACGGGTTTCCATTCGTTTTTCTTGGATTGGGGATTTTTGAGACCATATCTGCTGCTGTTAAAAGATACAATTTCTGTTTTCGTATTTAATTAAAAAAATTAGTTAAACATTCAAAAATAAGCTAATGTAAAATGAATTAAGTAAACAGTGTCATTGTCTCCCTGCATTTTTTTAACAGCGCTATAAGATAGTTCTTTTAAATAATTCATTTTAAATGTATCGTTTTAAATCTGGCGTAATTTACACCAAAGTTTTATTTCTCTTATTAATATTCACGTGAAAATACTTTTGTTGTTAGAAGGAAATATTATTTGCGCTATCTTCGAATTCACGATAATAGTTGAAAATATTATCTCAAAATATCAAGTAAATGTCTCGCGCAGACATATTTTTTAATTTAAATTGTTTTGCCATATTTTTTGGCCATTTTAAATATGACGTAATTTCCTCCATTTACAGATTTTAACGCATAGTAATGATTTTTTTTAAATTTTAACATTTTGTTTCTCTTTTAAAATTCCAGTGTAAATATGGTTCTTAAGACGCAATTTTCCTGCTTTTAACATGTAATCATTTAATTCTAATTTTAAATTTTTTTCTGTTTACAATAGTCCCGTGTAAATAAAGTTTTAATTTGAAGTAAACATTATTGTTTGCGCTGTTTATACAGTTGGCAACAGTTTAAATTAATAACATTTTTTAAATTTGTAAAAAAATATCTCTCGAAATACTGAAAATTTGAATTTAAAATAGAAGTAAAACCTCAAAAATAGTCAAATAAAAAAATAAATGCAATCTGCACACCGGGAACTTATAACCTATAAAATGATCTAAAAATGATGAAATTCTCATGTATAGTTTTTGCTCCAATAAAACTTTTTTAATGGAACGATTTTGTCCAACTTTAGCATTAAATATCTCTGAAAGTAATTCTTCGATTTGAAAACTGTCTGCATCAGCGTGTTTATCAAATCTGTCTTTATAATACCACCGATTTCCATACTTTTTTATACGACAGTTTTTTTTTAATATTAACGAAGAAAGGCCATGCTTAAGGCATACTTAGATACTCATACAGGCAGACTGATTTGCGTTTAATGTATGAAGTCGCTCGCTAGAGGACTCTGACACCCTGCCCAAAATTGAAATTTGACTCTGACCATAACTGAAACAACCTGGGAAGGGTAGATATGTAAACAAACACCAAAATTACGTCATATCGCCATGGTTACGTTTACAATTCTGCTGACATTCCAATCAAGCTTAGAAATGACAGCTAATTCGAATACAGCTGTTAAGGGTTATTATAAACTGTCCATATCAATGCAAATGTAAAGTTATATCTATATTATAAAGGACAAACATATCTGTGCGTAACGCATACGTCATTTTGCGAATGGCAACACTTTGAAATTTGAAATAAAATATTGGTTTTACAATTTTCTGTACTGTAAATTTTTAAACTTCTAAACATCGCACATTTTAAATTTTTACACCGTCGTATGTGGAAAAAAAAAGCTCTTTTAAATGCAATTTGTTTGAAAGCTGTATCTCAATTTATTTTTGAGACATTATTTTTTTGTAGTTTTTAATACCATTTTTCTAATCGTGGCAACAAAAGTACCGCATTTCTACTGAAAGTAAACGGAAAATAGTCAAAAATAGGAGATTGCTGTATGATTTTGTTGTCATTTTCTCATAAAACCTGAAAAAAAGGGGAAATTAAAATACGGCCTGTGTCAAGAATATTGTCTGTTATTCCGCGATAATGACGTCATATGCATATTTTTATAGACGAAGTTTAAAACTGGATTATAAAAGTTGATTGCTTTAGCGGATGCAAATGACGTCATTATACAAAATAACGTGTATTTTAATTCTTAAAACTGAATTATGTTTTGTAGAAGTGCGTCATTTTCACAGCCCAGCTGCTTTGAAATTCTTCACAGGTGAAAAAGCTTTACTTTTGAAAATAATGTAATCCAAATCACACACTGATAAAACGCAATGTTTTACAAAAAATCCGAATGTCTTTATAAAAGAGAGGTGACATGCAAATAATAGCGATTTATATTACAGAAATTGATTATTCTCGCCTGGATGGATTTGTTTCGCCGAGTTAGACAAGCAAACAAATAATTCAAGGTTTAAAATAATATCATGTTCCTGAAGTTTTTGTACAAAATTCTCTCGAATAACAAAATTTTAATGCTATTCTTTAGGACATTCTACTATAATTTTATCAAAATAACATATTTGGCTTAACTTAATTTTTCATAATTTTATATAATCTATACATTTAAAACACAAGTGTGTTTTTTAGTCATCTGCCCTGATCTTTCTACTGAACAAATTTTACTAATGTTTTTTTTAAACTGAAAGCTGTTCATTTGTAGATCGCACTATCTGTTTTTTTTTTTTTTTTTTTTTTTTTTTTAATATCCCCACTTTTATATTTTAATTTAAAAAGCATTTTATCTACTTTCTTCAAAATGGGGAAAATTAGACAGCTTTCATTATTGCACACAAGAGAGAAATAATGAGGTATTTTTACCTTTATTCATGCCGTTTTCTGATAAAAATTCAAAATTGTTGATAAAAATTACTGTATAGGGTTTAGTGGTGCAAAGTTCCATTAGGAGCATAATATTACATTAGGGGAATAATAACAGAAAATGACATACTGATTTTGAAAACACGCATTTTTCCTCATAAATTTTCTATATTGTTTTTTCTTCTGCATGTGTACTGATACCAAGTTTCAGACACTAGGCTAAATGCTTATTAAATCAAAATGAAGTCATATTTATAAGAAAACGATCATTTTCTTAGATAAAACTAAACATTTTAACACATATTCGTCTAAAAAACATAAATTATGGAAATTTTTACTCTCCGGAATTGAGATTAGAAGAGTACGTCTGTTCACATAAAAAATGTTGCTGACAATTATGACTTCATGTTTTGAATTAAAATGGTTTTAAAATGATCAAATAAAATACAAAATTTTTAAAAATAATGAATCTGGATATGAGAAGGACGTATGCAAAATTTGAAAAGGTGAAAATTGTTTTTTTTTTCATTCCGGAATACCAATCATAAGAGCCTCAAATGATAACCACATCCTAATAACTGACCTTTATTTCATTTTACTAATTACGTATCTGTATTATAAAGAACAAACGTATATGTGCGTAACGCTGACGTCATTTTGCGAATGGCAACAATTCACGATCAAAATTCGGTTTTGAAATTTTCGCTATTGCAATTTTATAATCTTCTAACCATCGCACGTTTTCAATTTTCATCGCATCAGGAAAAAAATTTACTTTCAAATGCAATTTGTTTAAAAACTGTATCGTAATTGACTGATGTATCATATTTTCAAAAATAATTTTTAAGCATGATTTTTTTTTAAATTCATCTTATCCCGTGCCGGTTTCAATGCATAATAATAATAAACATTTTGCACATAAAGCAGCAAACATCGTTCAGCATTTGTTTGAATATTTTTGCATAACGAAATTAATACTTCCTTTATAAACAAATAAAAGAATAATATAAAAAAAACACCAATCTAACATATTTGTGAAAGACAAATTAACGAAATTAATACTTCTTTTATAAACAAATAAAAGAATAATATTAAAAAAACACAAATCTAACATATTTGTAATCGTACAATTTAAATTTTTAGATCACCAAATAAGAATTTTTTTTTTCAAGTGGAATTTTTTTGCAAATTTCATCTCAGTTTACTGATAGTCTACGTTTTTAAAAACAATTTTAAAGCATGACATATTTTATTTATGTATCTATTTCGCTAGGAGCTCGATTGCGAAAGATTAGTCCGTTTGCCCTTAAAACAGAATAAAGAGATCATGATTTTCTTACGACTAATATCCATTAAAAAACTTCCCTATGAATAAATAAATAAATAAAATAATATAAATAAAACACAAATTTAACAGACATGTGTCAGCTCTGAAATCATCAGAATATTAAAGGATGCCGTAAGTATCAAAATCTTGGTCAAATAACTCTTAGCATGCGGCTAATAAGAAAATATCGCTTTTTATAAATTTCAAAAATTTATTTGATTGTATAATTCGTATTTTTCATATGTAAAATGCTTTTTTAATGTTAGGGGACAATCTAAAAAAATTATTGTATATAAAAATAATTATTAGTTTTCAATTAAAAAAAAATATTTTCACCTATACTCTGTTACCCGGGAACCCCGGGTGCGATACCCTAGTTTATTCAAGTGACTAATATAATGTGTTTCTCTTTAAAACTGTTAAACCAACACACATAAAAATATATAAATAAAAAAAGCTCATGCTTAGTCTAAAACATTAATGTCACAAATATATTTGGTACAATTTAGTTATCCCGCCGACCAATTTCGCCAAATTATATAAATCGCTAAAACACTCGCCAAATTTTACAAATTGACATAATTTTTATTTTAAATAACGAAAGAACAAATAAATTAGTATAACATTAATAAATATACAAATAAAACTTCGAAATAAAAATCCCTTGATGACATAAACGCGTGTAACTTGCTTACAGTCAAGTGAATGTGACATTTACGATCAAGCATTATTGGCATTTAATCTTATAGTTTGGCGATAGATTTTTGGTCGACGGGATAACTAAGTACCTTTTATTTACTATTTTCACTGCTGAAACAATAAAACTGATGGAATTTTTTTTAATATATTAAAATACTCATAAAATTCTTTGTAATAATTAATAAATGTAATTTATTAAGTACCAAATACCCTTACATGTCTTAATCAAAATTACTTGGATAACATAGAATATTGCAACGATATTTAAATCCGTAATCACCATTTCTTTCTCTGATTAAAAATAAGAATATTTAATGTTTAAGGAAGATCGGCCTTTTTTCTTCTTCTTCTTCTTCATGGTTCGGGCGCTATTAAAAACAAATATTTTACCGGTAACAGTAAATTAATCAAAAATAGCTGCTTCAAGTCAGTTATGAGAACTGTAGTTTGATAAAAATCAAATTTTAATTTTAAAACGTGAATATGAAACCAAGCTATTTTTATATAAATACGGGACATTCAAAAAAGAATAACAGAACCGGCAATTTTCATGAATGAACAAACGATCAAAGTAAACAATAAATAATTTCGCTAATCTTAAAAGTATGTGTAACACTAAAATGCTACAATTTGTGAAAACAGCCTTTTAAATCGAAGGAAATTGAAGAATATAAATATTTAATTTATTACATGAAAATGCGATCAATGATTCTGAAACCTCGACGATGAGAAACAAGCTTCTATCTGGGCAGGGTATAAATGTAAACAAAGAGCAAGTTGTGAAGTTTTGGTTCAGGGTTTGAAGTTGGATCCGACTTCACTTTTTCGGCGAAATGCGCGGAGCGTTATATATCACAGTAGGCTATGGCCATTCTTAAGTCAAGACTCCCTTATCATAAAACAGACTTGACGATCCGGAGAAAGTCTATGGGTGAAAATGTCCCCGATAATTGCCAACTTATTAGCTGACTTTGTCCCGTAAGTTACGCCACCTGGTGTATACTCCTGGTAATACTCCATAAACAAATGCATAGTAAAAAATTGAAAATGTTGTGTTATTGGTAAAATTGTATAAAATATTTTTCGAATTCCAGTAAAATAAAGGCGTAAAAAAAATATTTCGCACAATTATGTTCTGGCTTTAAAAAATGAAACATATCAAAAATGAAGATTTAAATATAAGATTTATTGATATTTTTTCAGGGTACTTGTTAATTATCCCGTCGACCAATTTCGCCAAATTATATAAATCGCCAAACTACTCACCAAGTTCTTCAAACTGACACAATTTTTTTTATTTTAAATAACGAAAAAACAAATAAATTAGTATAACATTAATAAAAATACAAATAAAACGTCGAAATATTGGTTTTATTGGCCATTACTGGCATTTAATCTTAAAATTAATTAATTTATGGTAAACCATTATTGGCATTTAATCTTACAAATTGGCGACAGTAATTTGGTCTACGGATAACTAACAAGTACCATTTTCAGTATATAGGACTTTGCGGATTATTTTTTTTTAAATCTTGGCACAATTTGGGCTTCGGAAAGAGCGATTTGTTGCCGATTGATATAAACAGTTATGAAAACAAAACTTATGAACTGCCAGCTTGTTTTATAAGAATTTACGCACAGATGTCATATACGGCCCCATATTGGCGCGATTTTTTTCCGACGCCAATTTTGTGAAAACCTCGTTACCATATCATCTATATCCGGATAACCATATCAAGCAAAATAACGACACTTTGGTTCCAGTTAAGTATCCGGTGCGTATATGCCATTGGCGCCAGAAAAAAAAATCGCGCCAATATGACATCTGTGCCGAATTTACATGTATTAATTTAGTTTCTAGATATTATTATTGTTTTTTATATACGATTTGTTTATATTTGTATATAAAATAGATAAATGCCTTCTTTATATTAAAGAAACTAGGGGATCGAACCCGAGCTCCTCGGGTTACAGAGTATAGGCCAAAACCATTCTTTTTTTTTTTAACTGTAATTATTTTTTTACATATAACGTATATTTCAGATTGCCCACTAACATCTAATTTTTATCTGAAAAATATCAATTATGCAATCAAATAAAGTTTTAAAATTTCTTAAAAGCGATACTTTCACATGTCACCGCATGCCAGGAGTTATTAGCCCAAGATTTTGAAACTTGCGGCAGTCTTTCCGGTCATTACAATGCTTTAAGCGCGTAGTTCAATCACATGTCTGTTAAATTTGTTTCTTATTTACATTATTTTATTTATTTTCCTATAGAGGAAGTTTTAATTTTGTTGTAGAACATTAGACGGAAAAAAATGCTGAACTTTTTACATTGTTTTAAGGGAAAGTGGATTAATATTTCTTAATCGAGCTACACGTGATAGATAATTATGCTATCGTATTTGGCACAGAAATCGCGATTATTTGTTAATTGTTCAATGGCAACACCTGAATGAAATGCATCTCATTTGTTATTGTGTAATATTTTTAAAAAGGGAATAACAATAAAATTTAAAAAAAGTTTAATTAATAACTGTAGAACAAAACAATTTATATAATATAAAAAATAAAATAAAAGTAAATAAACAATTTATTAATAAATAAACGACAACATCCGGGTTATCATATCAAGCAAAATAACGACACTTTGGTGCCAGTTAAGTACAACGGTACAACGGTAAAAAGTATATGACATTGGCGTCAGAAAAAAATCGCGCCAACGTGGTGCGTATATGGCATCTGCGCCGTCTTTTATTAATCTCATTTAAAATACAATAAATAAATAAATAAATAAAGGTATTTTCCGGTATAGGTACTTGGCAAGAAAAGAAATTTGGCAACATATTTTCTGGCAACCTATTTCATCAACATATTTTTTTCGAATAAAACTACATAAAAGTTTCAAAAATATATATTCTAAAAACACACTCACAATATATATTAAACATTTAATTGCTAAAAAGGACGTCAAATGTTAATAAAATACATTAAATGATCTTAGTAATTTGAGATGTTTCATTTTGTTAATAATAGACGCAGCACGGACATAGCACGCATTATAATTTCATTTTTTTTTTTCATTTTTTATGAGAAAATGGCAACAAAAAGTACAGTAATATATTATTTTCTTTCCTCCGTAATTATTTTCCCTCTACTTTCTACCCTCCATGACTTTCAACAGAAATGGAGTACTTCAGTTGCCACAATTACAAAAAATGTATTAAAAACTAGAAAAAATCAATATTTCAAAGTTAAATTGAGATACAGCTTTCAAACAAATTGTATTAAAAACTACATTTTTTTCTTTATACAACGGTGTAAAAATTTAAAATGTGCGATGTTTAGAAGTTTAATATTTTGCAGTAGAGAAAATTGCAAAACCAAAATTTCATTTCAAATTTCAAAGTGTTGCCATTCGCAAAATGACGTATGCGTTACGCACAGATATGTTTGTCCTTTATAATATAGATTGTACAAATATTGGAAAATATTGCTTCTTTATGTGAAGCAGTGAATATGCTTCCAGAAATTACGTTGCCAAATTTTCTTCTCTCGCCAAGGCCCCTATACTTGAAAAATACCGATTTATTATTATATAATGTAGTATTAGCTAATGTTCTGTAATCTGTTCCACAGTCAAAGTTGACAGCAAAAACGCGATGCTGGAATAATGTGGTATCAAGTATACGGTTTAAAAATAAAATTAATTTTGCGCCAAACTACACTTACGCCAACTGGCTCTAGGTCTGATTAAGGAAGAATACTCAAATTAAGATTTACAAACACCAAAATCGTAGCATGACAAGAATACGGTATTTGCGGAAAGTTGAGGAACATGTATAAATTTAAGTGATTATTAAACTTTATTTTTCCAATTTTTTAAGTGTTTATGACTTCAGTCTGTTTTTATGTGTATCTATGCGTGTTTTAACTTTCCTAAAATACTTTGATATATTTTAGGAAAACTTACATAACATATGTGAGTTAAAACAAGGAAATTAATTACGCACCAAACTATGCCCGCCAAGATATGCCAATTGGCTGTGGAGCCAATTATGAAACTTTCCATAGTTTAATACATACAAACTTTATATGAAAAAACAGTGAAGCTTTCATCTAAAGTGTGTTAAACTGAAATGATCCCCCATACCTTCAAAAATAAAACAAATGATAGGCCAATAAATAAATAAATGAGACTGTGCATTGAAACAAATTGAAGGAGCGATGTTAAATTAATACTGTAAGGTGAAATTAATTGTGAAAAGAAAAGAAATAGCAGAAATAAAATAAATCACATATTTGAAAATATAAAAGAGAAAATGAAATATTTTACATTTTCCGGATCTAGATGCTATCCATGTATTTCAATAACTAACATCACTGAGAAATTCATGGTAAAATAATTTTCTTTCCTGATTATTATTACTATTATTACCATCATTTATTTAAATAACGGAATACAGCAGTAAACATTTTTTGTTTAACAGTAAAATAAGTTCATTTTTTAAATAAAATGTCTAGAACATATGAAAATTTTAAGATTAACAACTATCATTTGCAAACTACAAAGCACATCGTAAAGAAAATGGTAAAAGACAAATGGAAAACAAATTAAAAAATATTTCTGTTTCTCACGTTAGATGGCGCTAGTCACGGAAAACTATGTGGTTTCTAACCACGTGTACAGCGGACAAAGGAAACTTAGTGATTGCGAGGCCTTTTATTTCGATAAGGAGGCCTTGGCTTAAGCATTTAAATTGGATGAGTTCTACCTGGAATATCTACGCAGATTTTCATTGGTCCATTTCCAAATCAAAACTTTTTTTTATATATATAGAAGGAAAAAAGTTTTGATTTGGAAATGGACCAATGAAAATCTGCGTAGATATTCCGGGTAGATCGACATACAATTTGAATGCTTAAGCATGGCCTTTTATCGTTAATATTTAAAAAAAAAACTGTTGCATACAAAAATATGAAAATCGGTGGTGTTATAGAGAAATGTATGATAAACACGCTGATGCAGACAGTTTTCAAATCGAAGAATTATTTTAAGAGATATTTAATGCAAAAGTTGGACAAAATCGTTCCATTAGAAAAGGAGCAAAAACTATACATGAGAATTTAATCCTTTTTAGATCATTTTATACGTTATAAGTCCCCGGTGTGCAGATTGCATTTATTTTTCTTATTTGACAAATTTTTTGAGGTTTTATTTCAATTTTAAATTCAAATTTTCAGCATTTCGAGAGATATTTTTACAAGTTTTAGAAAATGTTATTAATTTAAACTGTTGCCAGTTGTATAAACAGCACAAACAATAATGTTTACTTCAAATTAAAAATTTATTTACACGTGACTATTACAAACAGAAAAAAATCTTTAAAATTAGAATTAAATGATTACATGTTAAAAGCAGGAAAATTACATCATAAGAACCATAGGCACAGATGTCATATACGCCCCATATTGGCGCAATTTTCTTCCGACGCCAATTTGGCGAAAACATCAATAGCATAAACAGCAACATCCGGGTTACCATATCAAGCAAAATAACGACATTTTATTTATTTATTGTACAACAAACATACGACTTGTGTGCTTGACATGAGAGCCCGCTTATAAGTCGGAGACAAGATAGCACAAGGAAATATTGCAACACCAGAGAAATACACCCTGGGAGTTCCACACAAAGAGTGTGTGCAATGGAACCAGCGGGAATCGAACCCACAATCTCTTACGCACAAGCGATTAGCGACACTTTAGCACCAGTTAAGTCCCCGTTGCGTATATGAAATTGGCTTCAGAAAAAAATTGCGCCAATGACATCTGTGCCGAACCATATTTACACTTGAATTTTAAAAGAGAAACAAAATCTTAAAAAAAAATAATCATTATTATGCGTTAAAACTTGTAATTTGAAGAAATTGCGTCATATTTAAAATGGCAAAAAATATAACAAAACAATTTAAATTGAAAAATATATTTGCGCGAGGTATTTTGAGATAATCTTTTCAACTATTATCGTGAATTCGAAGAAAGCACAAATAATATTTCCTTCTAACATCAAAAGTATTTTCACGTGAATATTAATAAGAGAAATAAAACTTTGGTGTAAATTACGTCAGATTTGAAACGATACATTTAAAATGAATTATTTAAAAGAACTATCTTATAGCACTGTTTAAAAAATACGGGGAGTCAATGACACTGTTTACTTAATTCATTTTACATTAACTTATTTTCAAATGTTTAACTAATTTTTTAAATTAAATACGAAAACAGTCATTGTATTGCTTAACAACAGCAGATTTGACCTTAAAAATCCCCAATCCAAGGAAAATGAATGGAAACACATGTTTATAGAGAGATAGCTACTGTTTTATTTATTTTTTAATTTCAATTCAATATTTTTAAAGCCGATCAAATTAGCGTTCTTTTTGTATTTTGGTGTACTTGAACGGGGGGTTGGCGAGCGTAGCTCGTAGGGTGCGGAAGCCCCTTGTATCTCTCTATTCTAAAAAAAAAAAAAAGTAACTACCACTGTCACCGCCACGCCGCCGGTTTTGAATTTTGTGTGACCGGAGGTTTTTCTTCGTTAATATTAAGAAAAATAATGCATACAAAAATATGAGAATCAGTAGATTTATACAGAAATGTTTGATAAACACACTGATGCAGACAGTTTTCAAATCGAAGAATTATTTTAAGAGATATTTAATGCTAAAGTTGGACAAAATCGTTCCACTAAAAAAGTTTTATAGGAGCAAAAACTATTCATGGGAATTTAATCATTTTTAGATCATTTTAAACGTTTGAAGTTTCAGGTGTGCAGATTGTATTTCTTTTTTTAATTTGAATCATTTTTTGAGGTTTTATTTCTATTTTAAATTCAAATTTTCAGCATTTCTAGAGATATATTTTACATATTTTAGAAAGTTATATTAATTTAAACTGTTGCCAACTGTATAAACAGCGCAAACAATAATATTTGCTTAAATAAATATATATATATATATATATATATATACGTGTAAATAAATTAAAAATTTATACGTGACTCTTATAAACAGAAAAAACAACAACAACAACAACGAAAAAAAAACATTTGGAATTAGAATTAAATAATTATCTACAAAAAGCAGAAACTTATTAAAAATTACGTCATAAAAACTATACTTACACGTGAATTTTAAGAGAGAAAGGAAATTGTAAAATAATAAATTCATTAACATGCGTTAGAAGTCTTAAATAGGAGAAATTACATCATATTTACGTCACATTACAGTTACTACATAAAATGAACACAAAATAATATTGCAAAACCGTTTAAATTTAGAAATTGCGCGAGACATTTATTTGGCATTTTGAGAGAATACTTTTCAACTATTTTTGTTAGGAAAGCGCAAATAATATTTAATTTCTAACAAAAGTATTTTCACGTGAATATTAAAAAGAGAAATAATAGTTTGGTCAAAATTACGTCATATTGAAAACGATTAATTTAAAATGTCTTATTTAAAAGAACTTTCTTTTCGCTCTGTTAAAAAATACCGGGAGACAAGACTATGTTTACTTAATTCCATTTATATAAGCTTATTTTGAAATGTTTAACTTATTTTACTTAATCAAAGACGAAAACAGCGATTGTATCTTTGGTACTACTTAGTAATCCCATCGACCAAAAATCTATCATTCGCCAAAGTATAAGATTAAATGTCAATAATGGTTGATTGTAAATGTCACAATAACTTGACTTTAAGCAAGTTACGTCAATACGTCAAGCAAGTTTACGTCATTAAGTTATTTTTATTTCGACGTTTTATTTGTATTTTTATTAATGTTGCACTAATTTATTTGTTCTTTCGTTATTTAAAATAAAAATTACGTCAATTTGTATAATGTGGTGATTTATATAATTTGGTGAAATTGGTCGACGGGATTATCAAGTAGCACCGCAGCGGTTTAGGCCTAAACATTTTTCAATCAAAGAGAAATGAATAGAAATCCGTTTATAGGGAGATCGTCACTGTTTCTTAAATTATAATTCAATCTTCCGAAACCTTTTTAAAACTGATCAAATTAGCGTACTTTTAGAGTCTGCGGTGTCAGAACGGGGGTTGACGAGCGTAGCTCGTATGGGGCAGAGCCCCCAAGTTAACGAAAAGAAAACTAATTTGGCCCTATTATCGTTCAGAAATGTAATTTTTCTTTCTACAATAATACAATTCATATGACATTGAAAGAAAAATCGCTTCATTTAAAAAAGTATATGTATATTTTACATAATTAGCGAGTACGTACTCATAAATAAAAATTATTATTAACACTATGTTATTAACACACTGTGACAAACCACTTTGTATATATAAAACTGTTTCATTCCTAAAAAATCCCTGCCGGCTCTGGCCTACAGACGGAGGTAGATTTCAATGTTAAGTACTAAATTCACCTACAAAACTTAAATCAAGATTAGAGATAAACCCAGTTCCTTCACTAAGAATTAACTCTAGGTATTTAAACATTTTGTGAAAATTCTAATATACACGAATACACACACGAATGTATATGGGATAGGTTTAAAAATGGCTAAAACAAATTCAGAGAACCTCAAAGTGTTAAAATATGTTAATATTTCCATAGTCGGTTTTTTTTCATGTTTTAATACGTTTCTTTAAACTCACATGACGTTACATATTCACCTGCTGAGGTCCATTATATTTCTAATATGACGCAATATATATATTTTTTTTTAATTCGTCAAACTATTTATTTCATTTTGAGTTTCCATGCTGAAATCTTGCTCTAGAAAACTTATGACGTAATATTCAATTTGTTTTCAATTCGTCAAACTATTTATTTAATTTATTTTTTCATGTGAAATACTTGCAATAGAAAAACAATTGTTGCGGTGAAAATTTTATTGTTTGTTTTTTAATTGTCGGCAACTGCTATAACGAAAAATATTTATTTTTTCCTGTCATTGTTGTGTAGGAGCTGGTTTTATCAGAATCTTGTTAAGACGGTATTCAAAATTTTTAACCCCCATTTACATCCCCTTTGACCGATTTTGCCCATTTTCAATCCCCGCCGGGATATTAGCAATCTCAAATTTGTTGGCGAGTTTGAAAACAATCCATAAATGCATAAATTGCGACTTTTATCGTGCGGACAAAATTTAGAACATACATACATACATACATATACATATATATATGTATATATTAGGGTGGGTCGAAAAAACCGAAATATTTATAATCGAAACGTAATAGAGCGGAAAAGTTGCCTTTTGTAAAAAAGATAAAATACGTAAAATATTACACCGATTGATTAATATCTTTTACCGCCGCAAGGGGTCCAAATTTCGAAAAAATTGCAAAAAACATACTTTTAGCAATTTTTTTTTTTTAAATTATCCAAACATACTTATTCAATTTCTAATAGAACGCAATAGCCACGCCAAGATATTAGTAATGTAACATTAACATTTCATTTTTGTGACATCGTTGCTTTTACCGCCACAACAGGGCCAAAATTTCTAAAAAATGTTAAAAATTAAAGCTTTTCATTTTTTTTTCAATTTTCATAACTTGTGTAATGTTTTCAGATTTTTTACATTTGTAATAGGCTGGGAAAGGCATTTTATGTTGTTAATTTCATGCACATTGTTAACCATGATCACTGTAATTCTATAAAAAAAAAAAATTGCTCAAGCTGCCTGCACGTAAAATTAATTTCTCGCTGCTAGAGGGCAACGTTTCATTTTGTTCGTTTTTTTTTTTTTTTTTGTAATGTACTCCTTTTACTCTATACTTTGATGGCCCTAAAGATAGAAATATCTGCCAGGTTAAAGAGGTGGCAAAGTTTCATCTTTGCGAAGTGAAGGAGGAACATATCTCTTTGTACTAGAACCATGTCTGAATTATTTTCGTCATTTGAACCCATCGTCTGGCAAGGCGACTTCTATATGCAATGAAATTATAGATTTTTTGAAGAAAAATGAAATCCCGAGTGGAATAATAATTGAGTTGAATTTCGCAGAACTGTCAACAAAACAGGATGTAAAGGTGGTGTTATAGTAAGATTAGTTGAGAACAACTTTTAAAAAACCACTTTATTGGCTTCCTTGACCTCACTTCAGTGAGCTTCCACTGAGACAACTTTTCAAACATCTTGATGACAAAAAACAAGTTCTCTATCATATTGTGGCCCAATTGGTTTATCTCTTGCGATTTGCGAATTATTACCAATTGCAAAATTTAAGCCAATTTAATCTGATCACCTAGCTGTTGATAAAGATGATTTGTCAACTGACCAGAAGTATATGTCTGAAGTATTGCAAGCTCTTTCAACACGCGTGTATACATTTGACCTTTTTTGCTGAGTCCCTGGACAAATATTTCAAGCAAGGTGGTTCATTACTGCTATTCGAATTTTGAGACTCTACGTTGGAACAAAGAAACCCTGTTCTTAACTTGTCATACTCTTTAAGTACATCCTGAAAATGTACTGCATCAGTTGGTTCACAATTAAAATGAATCACTCATGTTTTCCAGTATCTGTGCACTATAGTTAGTAACTTACGTTACTTGACAGATAATCTACGAAAGATTATAGTTCCTGTATTTTCACGAAATGACTATTTCGCAAATCATACAAATAGCCTCTTTGGAATGATAGCATATGAAGAGGACAACATCAGGGCCCCAGCAATGAAGAAAATTGCAAAAGCACGAAGTTCTGTGGACTAGAATAGTGCCATTCGTCACTTTATCATAGCAGACTTCAACACTGAAGCTTAAAATTGCATGGCTCTAGTCTACTGACAAAACTGAAAACTAACGGAACCACCTGTTATGGTTTCTTTATCGACTAAAAACGCTGGTGAGTTTAAAATGTTCGATTAAAGATACCAGCTATTATAACTTTCCTTGTCCCACTCAATCACTAGAAAGATGCGTGAAATTATTCATTGAAGCACTGATAAAGTTTGTTTACTAGAACTGAGGGAGGATCACATCTGATCAGTTTTGGTCTCTCGAGAAATAATGGCTTCATCTGAAAGCAAGTTTTTTATAAAAATCATTTACATTAAATTCTTCTTCATTTTAAGTTTATTTAACCCGTTTCGGTTAAACATCTCTATATTTTAATTAATAAAATACTAAAACATTTTGCTCATTTTATATAATTTTTGTGGCATGAATTGGCTGTTATTAAGTAAAACATCAGTAGATGAAGCGATCGTCAAGAAAAATGAATGATTAACTTTATTTTCAAGTCTATTACAAATAGTTATAAAAAATTATGATATATTAATAGATATAAAGTAAAATTATTTATTTCTAGACTTATTATAGAAATTATAAAAATTTAGAAAAAAAAAATGAAAAATTGAAATTTTTGAAATTTTTACAAAAAATATGGTCTTTTTGCGGCAAATAAAGATATGATTTCATCATAATGAACATTTACCGGGGCATTTCTCATATCTTCATGTAGCTATTGCGTTCTATTAAAAATTGTATTGGTATGTTTGGATAATTTTAAAAAAAATGATAAAAAAACATGTTTTTTGCGATTTTTTGAAACTTTGGTCCCCTTGCGGCGGTAAAAGATAAAAACCGATCGATGTAATATTTTAGAAATTTATTCTGTATTACAAAAGGCAACTTTTCCGCGCTATTACATTTCGATTATAAAAATTTCGGTTTTTTCGACCCACCCTAATATATATATATATATATATATATATATATATAAACTTTTTAAGTGGGGGTGGTTTTGGGTTGCTTGGGTCATATAATGAAAAGTCGTGAAGGAATTTTTCAAAAGTCGCACCATGGTAACGACTGCAATAGGTAGTATTTCTTACGAAACTACCTAAAAGAATATACGTTACTTACCTATGAAATGTTATTATATACACACTTATTGTAGGTAACCTCGGTATCAATTTAAAATTTGTAGTACAGTATTAATTTTTTATGTAACTGAACATCAAAACATACTTTATAGAAAGCACAGATATTTAGGTAAGGTATTATTTAAAAATTCTGAAACTTTTAATTTAATGGAATATAGCGATTAAAGAAACTGTAAATCTGAAATAAAATATTTTTAATTACTATAAATAGAAAAGTTCACTAAATCAAGTAAAAATTAACTGGATAACTATCTGGATAGTCAAAAACAAAATTTTATCAAATGTTTTGGATGATACTTGAATTTAATAATACTAACTTAAATAAAGATTGATCCTGTTAATATGAAATGGACCTTTTTTTTTTTTTTTTTTTTTTTTTTTTTTTTTTTTTTCATGCGTTAACCGTTAATAGTACAATCTCATCTGAATTTGTATGTACATAAATTGCAACGGTGTAGGTGTATATCGTTACCACTTTATTCAAATTCACTCAATCGTGTGGATCTGAAATTAATCTCATTCGATTGAGAATGCAAAAATACTCATACCACTCCTTTTAACTTCATTTCAGTAAACAGAGGTGATTTTTTTTTTTTTTGCCAAACTACAAAATAAATTATCTTCTCCTAGCAAAACAACGTTGTACTCCGCGACGCCCGCGCAGATTTTCATGTAAACAAGCCGGTCGATTCGGAGAGTTGAGGTGACTCTTTAGTGCTTCTCATGCAGTTGCAATGAAACCATGGAGTCAGAAATTCAGCTACAAGAGCTTGAAAAATAAATCATATGTTCAAATGAGTATTTTAGATAAAATAAAGGAAGAAAATTATAATATTCTTTTGTTGTTTTCTTTGTTTTTATGAAGTAAAAGTGGAAAACTGGAAGTTATGTGTATGTCCTATATCGTAGAAGGTCAATTTATGCAATGAGTAAACCCACTTGTGTTTCTAATCTCTCATCATGAGCGACATAAAAAAGAATGGGAGGGCCACTGTCCCTCTCGATTTTGAAATTTATCGAATTAAATTTTCTTTTTCTTGGATTTTGAAAAACATAGTACATTTTTCCGAGTAATTTGAAGTAAAAGAGGAACTAAAAACTAGTTATGAAGATGGTTGGGCAGTGAGCAAGGGAGACCTATTTCCCCTCCCTGTATTTTAAAATTTAATTAATTAGAATTTCTTTCTTCTGCTTTCAAAAACATAATGTAAATTTTTCGAGTAACTTAAAATGAAAATAAATAAGAACTTTTAAGCTAAGGAGTGGGGTGGGGTGAGACGCATTGCCCCGCACTATATTTTATAATATAATTAGCAATTTTGTTTTTATCCAATTTACAAAAACATAATAAAATTTATTCTTTTCGAATAACTTAAAATAAAGGAACTAAGAACTTTCCGTCAGGCGAAGGGGGCATCGGTGAGTCATTGCCCTTCCTTCGATTTTGAAATTTAACTAATTTTTTTCTCCGATTTTTGAAAAACATAGTGAAATTTGATCTTTTCTCTTAGCTTAAAATAAAAGAATAACTAAGAATTTTCTGTTAGGGGGACGAGAGTAGAAGAGAGCTATTGCCCCTCCCTAAATTTAAAAATTTAATTAATAAAATTTTCCTATATCGTAGAAGGTCAATTTATGCAATGAGTAAACCCACTTGTGTTTCTAATCTCTCATCATGAGCGACATAAAAAAGAATGGGAGGGCCATTGTCCCTCTCGATTTTGAAATTTATCGAATTAAATTTTCTTTTTCTTTGATTTTGAAAAACATAGTACATTTTTCCGAGTAATTTGAAGTAAAAGAGGAACTAAAAACTAGTTATGAAGATGGTTGGGCAGTGAGCAAGGGGGACCTATTTCCCCTCCCTGTATTTTAAAATTTAATTAATTAGAATTTCTTTCTTCTGTTTTCAAAAACATAATGTAAATTTTTCGAGTAACTTAAAATGAAAATAAATAAGAACTTTTAAGCTAAGGAGTGGGGTGGGGTGAGACGCATTGCCCCGCACTGGATTTTATAATATAATTAGCAATTTTTTTTCTCCAATTTACAAAAACATAATAAAATTTATTCTTTTCAAATAACTTAAAATAAAGGAACTAAGAACTTTCCGTCAGGGGAAGGGGGCATGGGTGAGTCATTGCCCTTCCCTCGATTTTGAAATGTAACTAATTTTTTTCTCCGATTTTTGAAAAACATAGTGAAATTTGATTTTTTCTCTTAGCTTAAAATAAAAGAATAACTAAGAATTTCTGTTAGGGGGACGAAAGTAGAAGAGAGCTATTGCCCCTCCCTAAATTTTAAAATTTAATTAATAAAATTTTCCTTTTCTTCTATTTTAAAAACATAGTAAAGTTCATACTTTTCGAGTACCCTGGAATAGAAAAATAAGACATTTTACATTAAGAGGGCGGGAAGGGGGGGGAGCGGTGAGAGGTTCATTGCCGCCCCTCCCTGGATTTTAAAATGTACTACTAACTAATAAAAATTTATTTTTTCCACTTTTGAAAAAATACTAACATTTATTCTTTTCGAGTAACTAAAACTAAATGAACTAAGAATTTTCTGTACGGAAATGGGGCATAGATGGGCCATTGCCCCTCCCTCGAATTTAAATTGTAACTATTTTCTTCGCTTTTGAAAAACACACTGAAATTTAATTGTTTTTTACCTTAGAATAAAAGAGGAATTAAGAATTTCCCTTTAGGTATAGGGGAGGGCGTAAGAGAAACCTATTATTGCCCATCCCTTTATTTCAAAAGTTAATTAATTAAAATTTTCCTTTATTCTATTTTCAAGAACATAGTAAAATGTATACTTTTCGAGTATTTTACAATAAAAAAATTAGAAGAAATTGCTCATTAAGGGACTGGTGAGTGAGAGGCCCATTGCCACACCCTGCTTTTGAAATTTAATTAATATTTTTTCTACGATTTCGAAAAAAACATAGCAAAATTTATTCGTTTAGAGTAATTTAAAAGTAAAAACCCCAAGGATTTTCAGTTGAGGCAGGAGCACAGGTGAGCTGATGCCACTACCCCTCTCTCAATTTTTAAATTTATCTATTTTTTTCTCACATTTTGAAAATCATAGAGAAATTTAATTTTTTTTCTCTTAGCTTAAAATGAAAGAGGGACTATTGTACGTTAGGTAGGATAAATTTTTCCCATGTAGCTTTTAATGAAGTCATTAAAAGTAATTAATTCCTTGAAATAATATTAATTATTATTAGTATTTAAAAAGTGTGTTTCATCACATGCAACTCTCACAAAATTAAAACATTTTTAACAACTTTAGAAACTTTGGAAAATATCACACAATTACACTACATTGTGTCTTGCAAAAGAGTCTTACAGTATCTGCTGTTATACTGCAGTTACTATTATAATAATCATACTTACAAAAATTAAGACCTCTAAAGTTCTTCAGTATGCAGATACATCAACGAATATTTTTGTGATTTAATTAGATTAAAATCACTTCAAATTCACTGCCGTTTTACTGCAGACATAAAGTCTTACTATTTTTTTTTTAATTTTGGGTTGAAAAAATACATGTCAATAACTGTAAAATAACTAAAGTGTTTTTACTGTTGAGATTGCACTTCAAATAAATCTACAATTGGCCGTAGAAAAACTTAAAAAATACCTAATTTCTGTAAAAAAAACTGCAGTTCATTTTTAGCTGGATAGCCATATGAATCGAAAATATTATTCATTTTAAATCATTCACCTTTTTTTTTTCTTAAGTGAAAGTTGTATAAAATTAGACATCATTTTTTTTTCAAATTAAAATTGCTAGTAAATCCAAAATGGCGTGAAGACGGAACTGTAGTATCCATAAATCTAACCTATTATATCTATAAATCTAACATAATATCCGAAAATGGATACACGGTTATATTAAATTTAGGACGTATAAGTAGCGAATAATTTTAAAGTTTAACTTAAAATATCTCTTTATGAAACTACGAAATCACAATATAAAACTTCCATAATAATTTTCTCGGCCGTTCGTCAAAACACCTCAATGTAAATACCACCACATAAAAATACATTATAAAATAAAACACTGAGAAATCGATGTAGAATTTTCCTTATTTTATCCAACTCGGTGCCATTTCATAAAAAAAAAAACAAGAAAATATTAGAAAAATTTAAAATCCCTTCAATGATTTATCAAAGTGTCACATACTCACACAAATGAACTTAAATAAAAAAATAGTTTCCATGACGGTTTTAGTCAGACAAGGAGACTAAAATGCCAAAGAGGTAACAGGCACTGGACAGCAGCAAGTAGGAAGGAAAACCTCGGATATCTGTTTTTGATCAACCGTATTTGGCAATGTACTTGTGTTTCAAATATTTTTTAAAAGAAGGAAATGAAACACTTATACAAAATTCTGGAAAAAAATACTGATAAGCTAAATAACCATCGATATATTGTTAGCTTTAAATGTTACATAGCAACAACAAAAAACTTCATATCCTGTATTTTTACAAAATTGAAAGTCCAAAACAATTTTTTTTATGCATCATTGGCCAATTCTTTCAACGTAACATATTATAGATAATTATTTAATTTCAAACAGTACTCTACCGAAACTGATAATGATATGGAATTTTAGGTTAAAATAACGTATTATCTTTCAATCATTTTTCAACATGACGATTATTTAAGCATTATGTAGACGATAGTACAAATTGAGGAACAGTTGGTGGAGCAATTAAAATGAGCTCTGCATATTAGAAAAGAGCTAAAAATAAATTAAACAAGAAAATGCATTTACGAAAATGATAATAAAAATCTCATTTACATGTGACCATTGAATTTGCAGTTAATTTCAGAGATTTTTATCAAGTGTTGAAGTATGGCTCTTACGTAATATCTTCTATTAATTTTATTTCGTGTTTGTACTTATCGAATATAACTTTCTTTTAAATCGAGTGAACATTAGTGTTATCTTCTTACTAACGGACACATATTCGTTTCAAAGATAATAAAATGGGAATATATTTTTAGTATTCAGTTAAAACGAAAATTTTTAAATCTGTATTTATTTATAGGTTTTTAATAATTTAAAATATATTCTAGTCATTCCACGATGTACAAATGTGATAATTATTATTTAATAACTCTTTTGTTTGCCTGCCAACATTTGAGATTTTTTTCAAACCACTAAAATTTAAAACAAAACTTTAGCTTCTTAAATCATAGATTTCTTTGTTTAAAACTACTAAATAATTAAGGCTAAGTAAATAAGTTAAAGATAGTTGCTAGCATATGAGCTTTTAAAAGAAAAAGAAAAAGAAGATAAAGTTAAGTTTAAGTATTTTAAATGAAAGTAATTTAAATTATAATTTAATATAAGTATAGCTGTAGTTAAAAAACTACTCTCCTTATAGTAGTTTTTTAACTACAGCTATACTTATATTAAATTATAATTTAAATTACTTTTCAAGTACTTAAACTTAACTTTGTCTTATTTTTCTTTTTCTTTTAAAAGCTCATATGCTAACAACTGTCTTTAACGTATCCTTAATTTTTTAGTAGTTTTAAACAACTACCCCTTCCCATTTCCCAATGGCTCATAATTAAAATATAAGATATCACAATCAGGAGACTGGATGTTAATTTGCTTGCCAACTAAGTAACCCCTCAACGCTGCTTTACTGTTCAGCACTGTTCTGTTCAGCGATTATGTAAAGCACAATGTTTTATTAAATTTTAGTGGTGAGAAAAAAGGCGTATAGATTGCCAGCTATGCTTTTGTGATCCTGCTGTGACGGCGAATGTCTAACACAAATCATCATTACTTAAGACATCACCTTGAAGTAATACAAATAATAGATTAATTTCTTATGATAGTTTGGAAATGTATACAGAATGATTTAAGTATATTTAGCAAATTCGCTTAATTGATTGAATTAGATTTTAAAACTTCAAAACATATTTATGAATATTTAAAATATGTAAATACAATCTTACAAAATTACAGAGTATTGGAATGCGCTCAATTTTAAATAATCCCTTAAAAAAGCTAAAAATGGCATGCAATAAAAAGTTTAATTATTTAAAATTATTTAAAATATCATTCGATAGCATGATTATTTCCCCATAATACACAAATTTCAGGAATAATTCTGAGAAACTTTGCTGGATTTCAAATAAGAATTAAACATAATTTGAAGAGGGAAATGCATTTACGAAAATTATGATAAATGCTATTTCATTTGCATGACATTTTTATATCCACATTTAATTGAAGATATTCTCTTTATGAATGTTTATGTATGTCTATAATAAATGATATTTTATTTTAATTATTTTGTTATTTGACGAATGGTAATTTTAAAACCTAGAAGAACATTTGTGTTATCATTTTGTTAAAGTACAAAGTAGTATTTTACAAGTAATTAAATGGGAATCAGTATTTGCTTTTCATTTGTAAGGTACATTTTTTAATTTGGGTTATTTAATTTGGCAACAAGATAACAAAAATTGGATCCACAAATGCAGAAATAAATAATTAAAAATACTATACTAAGAAATCTGTAATGACGAGTGTTTATATTATAATTTATTAGATACATTAAACTTTAACTCTTCGCTTGAATAACTGCTTTGCACGCTATTCTGCGGGTATCCAATGACATTTTTTAAAGATTTTGATTTATACCAATTTATTTGTAATAAAAAATATATATACTCACCGATATAACAAACTTTGAGCCTGGTGAAAATTAAAAAAATAAATAAATAAATAAACGTCTGCGAATTTTGCTTTTGAACCATGCACAAGTTATCTAATTAGGCCTTAGCTAGAGTTATTTGAAGCTTCGAATATGCGATATAAATATATACAATCGCTTTTTAATAAATAATAAATAATCTTTTAAATGCAACGGTTAGTTATATATTAATCCAAAAATTCAAAATCACTCTTGTTAATAATTATTACAATTTATTATGCTATATGACATATTTAAGTTCAAAATGTAATATATATATATAGCCTTACCTCCCTATAAAATTATTATAAAACATGTCAAGATTAATATTGAAGATTTACATGTATATAATAGATATTACAATTTAAAAAAAAATCTTAATTGATTAAAAGTGAAAATTAAACAAATTATATATTTCATTAAAAATGTATTCAATGTAATATGTAAAATAATATACTATTTTATTTCAGTCATTCCTTTTTTCGTGACTTTTATACAAATTAATGCTGCTTCATGAATTCTGAAAAAAAAAATCAAAATACTTGAAGGTAACTGATAAAGCACGTATACATTTTTTTTTTTACTTATCATACTTTCTGCAATCACCGCTTGATTAATTAGATTTTCATGAAGTGTGGATAATATTGGAATTATCTCTTATAATGAAAAGGAAAATCTAATATTAAATAAATAATGAAATGCCCTCAAACAGAAAATCCTGTAATAACGTAATACTCAACAAATATTTAATTATTATTTTACTATGCGTGCTGTCATTCTGAATAACACATAGTAAACCCCACTGTTCACCATAAATATCGCTTAAAAAATTTTCATTCTTCTTTTTTGACATTTTCCATTAAAGTTTAAAATAGTTACAATAAATATTTTTACGATATTTTTTCTATATATACAATATATTTCATATGCTATAATTATTTTTTATATCTGCATAAATTCAAACATTTCATATGGAAATTCTAGTTCCCAGTATATTCATTAAAACACAAAATAATGCATATATTCTTATTAGTTTGTCTTTCCTTTTTGTCCTTTATACTAGTAATCACATTTTGATGAAGTCTGCAGCAAAAAATTTGAAAAATACTTGAATGAAAATGATAAAGCACGATTACATTTTTTTACACGTTCCGTTTTCTGCAACCACCGGTTGTTAAACTCTATTGGTAATGTGAGATGAAATGGTAAGTTCTTTGACACGTCTCTATAAACGGTAAGGAAAATATATATATATATAATTCTTATCAAATCTTTAAATGCTTTTAAACAGAATTGATTAAAACAAGCTTAATATTCCAAGAATTTTACATTTTTATTAAGCATTCTATAGTAGAGTTCCAATATATTTTTATCTAACACGTAATTTTTTTTATCAAACATTTATATTCTCCGAAATATCCTTTTGTTGGAAAGAAGGTTCGCTTTTGCTGTTGAGTACTTCTTTTAATTATGTGTTCAGAGATAAAAGTGTTACATAATTCAACATAATTTAATCCTTTATCTACTGACGCTACTTATAAGTATAGTTAAAATAACTTATTATAAAATTCATTTAATACATCGATCAGATTTAATGCAGTTAATAAAGAGTTACAGATACATTGCTCTATCTTGTTTCAAAGGCATTATTCGTTACTTGGTTACACACACACACAAAACAAACAAACAAATAAATAAAGGATGATTTATTTTGCCTTTGCATCTTTTTAGCTTTTTTGGCGTTGGTGAAGGGGGGGGGGGGTCAATACGGAAATATTTGTATATTTCTATGGTAAGAAAATTATATTTGAAAAAAAAAATGAATGGACACTTGATATGCTGATGCCAGAGTCTCGCAAATTTTTAGGTGCTTTCGTAATTATATAAACACGTAGCACCTATATTTGTCCTCACTTCCGTCCGTCTGTCTATCTGTCTGTCTGTCTGTGAATAACAACACAGAAATTACCGATTCGAATAGTTTAAAATGTAATATCTATAATAGTTTAATTTTTTCGAGCAACTTCAAATTTTATAAAAATAGAATCAAAACTTAAAAGATATTAATAAAAAATTTTCTTCTTTCTGTTAAATCCTATTATACGCAATTAATTAAATTATATCCCATGATAAATAATAATTCTACAATTCAATGATGATTACGTCATATTAAAATGGAGTGCTATTATTTCCATATACCTGATATATATATATATATATATATATATATATATATATAGAGAGAGAGAGAGAGAGAGGTACTGTGCTCTAGTTTTTTATGCCTTATATGTGTAATATCTTCACCTTTAGTTACGTCGGTATAATGAAATTTGTTTTGAACGGGTGATATTGTAGTCATTGGCTGATAGTTTAGTTTTAAATTAAACAGATCACATTAATTATTTAAAGGAAATGAAAAACTATGAAAAATATACCAGCAAACTTTTAAGTACAACTGTATGAACAAAAAGGAAAACAAATCTGAAAAAATGAAATTTTTAAAAAATGTGAAAATTAAGTTCAGAATTACCACGATGGTCATGTCATTTTTACTACTTTAATTTTCCTTTTTCTTGATTACAAATATGGAAAATACCTGTTACCTTGCAGAAAATTTGAAATTTCTGAATTGACATCATTTGTTTTAAATATATAGAAAATCTATATGTAAAAGAACGTCAAATTCACACTAAAATTTTAATTTAAAACAAGAATACATCAAATGATTCACAGTTTTATTACTAAAACAGGTGTAAAAACAATTAAAAGGTTCTAATGCATTTAAACTACTTTACAGATTTCAAATATGAAAGAATTCACTAGAGTCCCGAGCGCTTTCGACCAAACTCTGGTCATTATAATGGGGTGAAGTGAGAAGAAATCAGCCATATTCATGTTTTTAATTAATCATTTTTCTATGAAATATTTAAAGAAAATTATCGACCAATAACACATCAGTAATAATACATCTGATACAAATATTGACTGGATTTTTAAAATCCTCAAAAATGAAACTACGCACTTTAAGCTTGAAAAATATTAAGGCTATATAATCTGCTTTGTGTCGATATTTATGACGTTCAACAAAAAAATATAGATTTTAGTAAAAATCTTCATTTTTTTAAATGAATAAATTTTAAATATTATTTAAAGTTCAATATATGGAAAGTAGTAAAATACACATTGGAAAACACTATACATGTACGATTTTTCCAATCTTAAATGGAATGTTGGTTTTCACATAAAATAGATTTATGGATTTTCTAAAATCTTTCATCCACTGAGAATATCCCGGATATTTTTTATATAAATCTTAAAAATGTTTTTTTTTTTTTTTTTTTTTTTTTAAACATTAAAATATCTTCGATGGAATATAAATATAATCATCTGTGACTAAGAGACATGACTGTGCACTGTTGACACAATATTTAATTAGAAATACATAAATGAGTTTTTGATGTTTTAACTTAAAAATATGAAATTATGTTAAAATATTAAAAATGAAATACGTATATTTTACCGGCCAAACCCGATTTCAGACCAAACTAGTTTATCTTAACGCACTTAGAATAAAATTGTTTTTTCTAGGCCAAACTAGTTTATCCTAACGCACTTAGAATAGACAAGTTTTTCCTAGGCCAAATAAGTTTAGCCTAGAATAAGCTCGTTTTTCGAAACATTTTATTTCTTCTTGCAAACTAGGTACAGTACACATAGTATACCGCCATCAGTGCAATATATGATTGCGCAGAAGAGAAAATTGCTGAAAGATATATAGGGGATATACATACATATATACATACATACATACATATATATATATATATAATAAAGATGAAATCACAAATATGTGAACAAATGGTAAAATTCTAAAGATGAACAAGATATGAACATAGGAAACCAGTATATAAAAAATAAGACACTATGAATAACCCATTTATCTGACCCCCTATCCTTAACAATTTTCAAAGCTTACAGAAATTTTCTCAATATTTTTTAAAAATTTCTGCGCTGATCATGGATCAGATCACCAGTCTCATTTTCAGCAAAAATAAGAAAATTTTAATCCCTCCTTGAATGCTCGCGTAATACTCTAACGCTATGAACTATTGTAATGACTTTCATAAAAGATTAAAATTGTTTTCATTAGTATGTTTTGTTTGTGATATTTAATTTTCGCTAGAGATCAGCGAATAACACTTTTATCTAATTTCAATATTCAGTAGCTAACATACCCTTGATCAGGCAACATGTAATAGGTTTCAAATGCACATTAAAATGCAAACAGTATTCAAATTCTTTAAAACTCCTACTCATAAGTTCACGCTCAGCTATTTAACAAAGCTTAATTCACAATATCAGTACCTAACACATAATATGAAAATTATTGTATGATATGGAAAATATAAGAAATGAAAATCCAAACATATATAAATATATTACTCAACTCGGCCTAATGCAGACAGACATATTGTAAAATTATATTTGTTCAACATTTCACAAAAAGGAAACATAGTTAAGGAATAATGAGAAAGTATACTTTATTCACAAATTATAATTAAGAAATATAAATAAATTCTTAGGTATCGCTATGATTAAGTCAAACAAAATATATATGCGTAATGATCGCTTTTATTCTACACGTACACGGCAGATTCAATAGCGGACGAACTGTTGTTGGCAGCAATGTTTTGCTTTTGGATGTTAAATGTTTGAACCATACTCCAGGATTCACCAAAAACGGAATTTTTGAAATAGAAATTAAACCATCTTTTGGTACGTTTGCGTACTTTGAACCACGTGATGGTTCAAGATTGAACGGAAATTTTTAAAAGTGTACATGCACTCATCATGCTTCTGGTAGATACTACAAATGTTCAATGTGTGCAACCTCAGTGACCCGGCACACATCCAAGCTGTAACCCAGTTCAATCTTTACGTTCAATAGCATGTTTCTGTGAATGTCCGTCACAGCAGCAGTGACGCGATTCTGCACGCAAGCCACGAGGCGGGATTTTAAAATTTGGCGAGTGTATGTATCTAGTCATGTATCAACTGTATATGTAGATCGTATATCTTTTAGGCCAGTGTTCTCGCTGGCTTTTGACCAACGTTAGCGATTTGACGAATAAGAAATATAAAACAGTAGCCAAATGAAAATAAATGTTAGCAGAATAGGTTCGTCGTGAAACACTGAAAAATCCATCTTTAACCCCTTATTGTATCGTTTTTTTAATATGTTCTAAATTAACCTAAATTTTTGTAATTACTCAAAACATAGAAGTTCCACTACCCGCTACAGAAACTATTAAAAAATAAATGCATTTTAAATGCCTCCTAAATTTATAAATGTTTCAGACGTACTTTTAGTAGTCTGAATAAAAGTTAAAAACAGTTACTTTTGATTTACCGTTGTGAAAACGTACACTAGAAATTGCTATGAGATTTCGACCTATAGAAAAAATTGGCCGGTCAATGATTTTTTACGTACAGCTGATAAACAGTATGGTTAATTTCAACACCATATTCTAGCAAGACTTTTCAATATTTGGCACTTGTTGCGAGTAATTTTGTTTTGTTTTTACCAGGGCGACGCCGGCGCATAGACAGTGATTAACTGACAAAAACCTATTGCATAATCCTTTATGGACTTTCGCTGTTACTAAACTGAATTGATATTGAGTATGTATCTATATAAATAGAACAATGTAAAGCTACATCAATCATTCAGAAACGCGGTTAAGTCTCGAGTGTATTGGCATACACGCAAACAGAGCAGAAATTGAGCAATCGTAATTTTGCAAGTCTGATTGTTAGTTTACCCGCCAAATGAAACATTTTGTCGCGATTTGGCGCAATGGGGAGTGACAGCGAGAACTCTGATTTTGGCTAACCCTGTGCTTTGTTTGATTCAATGTTCATTCGGACAAACCGACCAGCACAGCGTAGCGGGCAAATATGCTAGTGAAAATATATTCTTATAAACATATTCTTAAACATAGCATTCTTATACATAGATTTAAAAATGCTTGTGAGATTTTCCTGGTAGAAAAATATTAACGTTTCAAGAAATTACTTCACTTTTGCAGTTGAAATAAAAATTAATTTTTATTGTATGCTTTATTCTCTACGAAATAAAAATATCTAAAAAATGTTTTCAAAGAACAGAAAAAACAGCAATTATGTTTTTCTCAAAGAATGTTAATGTACGTTTAAAAAAAAAAAAAACAACAACATTAGAGTTTAATGTTATTCTGTAACTTATAAAAAATTCTCTTTTAATGAGACTTACTTGCTACATTCCAAATGTCGCGAAGTACATGGAAGGGGATAGAAATGTTTTATTAATCTAAGCATTAGAAGGAAAAAAGAAGGTAGTTTTATATTAAATGTTGTACAGCCCCAAAATAGGTTCGAAATAAGATATCATTAACTCACTGAAAAGGAATTTAGAAAGTTTCGGAATTTTGTTCAGAAATTGTTTCTCGATATCGTACTATTTTCTGTTAAATAGAATTCGATCATTAATGTATATTTTATAAAAAGAGCTTATTAATGTAAATGCCAATTTGGCTTTTTATACTACACATTTTTATAAGTGTGTTTCTTTAATTTAATTTATAAAGCATTTAAAAAACATGTTGTGAAAAAAATTGATTAATAACAATATAAAAATAATTTTGAAATTTTATCATTTTCAAAACTATTTATAGTAGGAGGATAAAAGTTTAATTTGTATCGGAGTATAATTCTTTCTCGAACAAAATGTACATTAAAAAAGGTACTTGTAATTGGGTGGTCAGATTTTTTGTTTGGAAATCATTATCGCGCTAGTACAGAAATGTTATCTGAGGAATATTTCGTCAGAAATATTACCTATTGCATTCCCCACTGTGTTGGAATTTCTGAAAAAAAAAAATGCCCAGAACTGCTACCATCACAACCCCCAGAATCCAAACCATCCGCAGT
The DNA here is from genome assembly GCA_963932465.1 of Maratus speciosus. Lineage (NCBI taxonomy): Eukaryota > Metazoa > Arthropoda > Arachnida > Araneae > Salticidae > Maratus > Maratus speciosus. The sequence continues at coordinate 533,252,902 of OZ010786.1, read as the reverse complement.
TAAAAAAATTATACATGTATTTATCTACCTATGTATTTACATATATGTCCAAAGGTGACCGGTCACTAGCGATTTTAGACGTTTTGTTAAATATCTAGAAAAATACATGAGGAGTTATCCTGAAACTGAAGATGTGTAAACAGTAGAGTATAAGTCATATATTTCCGCAAAGATTTTTCCCGAAACCCCATAGGGGACCAACAACAAATTAAAAAAGAATGAATATCTTTTGGATAACCCTGAAAAACTAATGTAAACAAAAGCGTCCAAACTTAAGATTATTAATATGTGGCTTATTTTAATATACTGTGTTCATTTTTATGAGGATAGCATGTATACTCGTAGAGAAAAATAAGGTATTTATAAAAACAGTCCTAAATTTCACAATGTTCTTTGCTTATAATTTGCAGATTTCTTAATATATAAAAAAACGTTATCTTCAAAAAATATAATAAACAACATTGGACACAATACTCTGCAATTAGAATTAAAAAACAATAAATATTGGATGAAAAATCAGCAAGTTACTAAAAAATGTTTCCCTGCACATGCGCGAATAGAATCAAAATATAATGCACATAATGTATTAGCTATGTATATAGAGTAACTTTTCTGAAAGTCCCAAAATCATAGTTTGGAAATCCTGAAAATTATCGTCGATAGAATAAGCTCGAAATCCGTTGTTCCCAAAAAGAAGCAAAAAGATGAGGGATTGTATCAAATATCTGTTGGTTAGTGCCAAGATAGCGTACACAATATTGCACATACTACTATATTTGGATTTTAGGGAGACAAAACTCATAACTTATTCAATTCTCAAGATATAAAATTCACTTAAACTTATTCTAAATTTCCGTAATACTATCTAGAACTATCTAAGTTTTTGACAGGGCCAACTCTTACTGCAAGAAAAAAATTAAAAACAGAAAAAAAGGGGGAAGGAGGGTTTTGGAGAAGAAAAAAAAATCATAACTTCGTCAATTCAGAAGATATCAAATCCGGTTGAATTTATTATAAATTTCCTTAATATTATATGCAACTTTTATATTGACAGGTTTTTGATAGGACATACATTTACAGCATAAAGAAATCAAACATGTATAGAGGTTGAAGAAAAGTTATCGTATTAACATGATTTCGACATAAGCAGCTCTTCTAGAAAAATGAAATTAAAAGCCTGACAAAAGCGGACAGATAATTTTTTTTTAACTGGTTTACCTCGATTTAGTTTTTGTTGGTGAATTTAGTACTTAACTTTAAAATTTACTTCCACCTGTAGACCTAGCCGACAAGTATTTTTTTTTTCACATTCGTTATTAACCCTCAAAATATTTTCGATAACTAACAAAATCTTATTGTTTTTAACCTATTTTGAATTTCTTGGTATTGCTACTTATAGATAAGTGTAGTATTTTATTGTTTCAGTTTTAATATGAATATTTTTCTTTTCCTTTTTAACATCGGCTAATGTGGTAAGGTATATTTATTAGTTAAAATATACTACTTCAAAATTACTCAGATATAGGGCAGCATCTTAAAGTTCCAAACTCTAGTGTAAACAAAGTGTGCACATGGCACAAATGTTACAACTCACATTCAAAAAGCAGCTTCTTCTTGGGTTAAAAGATTTTTTGTTGTTGTTGTTGTTGTTTAAGAACAAACCCAGAATTCAATACATGGAACTGGCTACTAATTACACACTTGTCCAACTCAACAACACTTCCACATTGTCGCTTATTATTAATAATCAATCAATTCGTTCATGTTATATTCTGTGTTGGAATTTGTGTTCAAAGTTGGACATGATCTAGCATGAGTCAAGTTTTGAGAAAATGAATCATTGCCCTGTAGATGATCTAGAAACAGTAGCTTCTCCTTTCGTAAATAATTTAACGCAACGTTCTGTAGCTTAGTTATTACATAGGAATATAGAATTTTTTTCCCCAGATTCCTTATTTTCACATACAACAGGTTCAATTCGTTAAACATGTCTGCTAGCTAAGGGTGATCCTAGATCACACTGTGGTTTCGTTTAATATGTCTTTTAAAACACTTTATCCTTAAATTATAAAATCAAAATTGCGATTAGATAATTATTATTATATTATTATTATACATTATATATTTATAATTATAAAAAATTTCATTAATGGCAGCACCATTATATTTAATTAAACAATGTCTCTTGAAATATAACGTTTACTATACGTTAACTTTTTGCCAATAGATGGCAACACCAAAAAATATTAAGGATATATGTATATATATATATATATATATATATATATATATTTTTTTTTTTTTTTTTTTTTTTTTTTTTTTTTTGAAATGACACCTAAAAATAAACCAAAATCACATTTTTAAGGAATGTTTTTTCGTTTATAAATAAAAGTAATTTGAATCCCCCTTTCAGTTATTAGGGCTATACGAGAAATATATTAAAAGATAAGTATAAAGGTAAAAACAGTTTAAAAAACAAATTAAGAAAATTATTACACAAGTAATTTATTAAAAAAAATAAAATTTATTGAATTGTTTTTTTTTTCATGTAATTAATGGATATTTGACATAAAATACCAAATACATAAGATTATTTCTTTCGATTATTTTTTTACGATTATTACATTATAACATCCCTAGCTGTAAAATATAATTTGTATTTCTTTAAATTTCTTAAATTCTAATTTATAATCCAGAAAAAATTATTAATTTATATTTTTTTATAAAATAACTATAATAATACTAATATAATATTTATAAACTTGAAAAATGGTAATAAAATCATGATATGTTATATTCTGCAATAAAATAAAATAAATAAATAAATAAATAAACCCTTAAAATGGCTAAAAAATACGATATTTATTGATTAATCCATTGGACAATTTAATGTAAAAAAAAAATAATAATAAAATTTTCATCTTCTGCCGAAGCGGTTCGTAACCGGCTACTTTTGTTTATATGTAACAAACTCTACCACAGGACAACCGAGTTCATGAAAAGATGGTTGAGATTAAGATTGTGTTTTGAAATCAGGAAAAGGGTGGGGTGCCATTACATTAATTTATTTAATTAAAATACCTGAACTTTTTTCAAAATTTTAGGATTTTTGCAAAGTCAAGGGGTAAGTCTAAAAGAATCAAATCTGGAAGAAAATTGTTTACGAGTACGGAACTATGAAGGACAGACAAAGAAGCGAGACTATAAGCATTTCGTGATATGAACGAACCCTTAAAAGACAAGTATTTGGCCATCGAAATTTTTGGATCAGGTGACATAGTGGAATCTCACATGCTTCATTTTTATAGACCACCAATTGCAATGGTTGATTACCAGCTTCTTCTATGAATCCTAGAACAACATCTTCCCTATAACCTGTTTTATATATTTTAGTGGCGGTTCCGTCGCAGCCTATTAGCAGTAGACGGCATATCTCTATCTTATTTTCTATTAGGTAATTAATCAGGGGCTTTGCTTAGAGTTCTGCAGTTGACACACGTCACCCATATACTTTCATTTTGGATGCACAAATATGGAAACTTACCTTGTTAATTTTTCCTATTTTATTTTATTTATTTTATTTGTTTATTTATTTATTTTGCATCTGTATTACATAAATTATAATTGCGCATACCCGAACAATAACAATTTTGCTTTGAATAGTTTAAATGCCAAGTGTTTCGTGTCAAGTATAAAACTCATCTGAAAACAACCCTTGCTTCTTTTTAATTGTGGGGTAAAAAATAAATTTTAAACGTGTTTTTAAATCTGTAGTTAAAAATTATTTCATAGATAAGCTCATATTACACGGGATATCCAATATATTTAAATTCAAATTTCACTATATTGTTTCTAGTAGACTGTGTAAAGTTTCTTGAGATGAACATTAAATTTCATTTAGTATTTTGCATGTTATAATAAAAAATCATCGCTACTGTCTTGAAATTTTTAAGATACGTTATATATTTGCATGGATAAAAATGATAGGTTTACGTAAATGATATTATAAAATCTATGTATACACATGCTGCAAAAGCGAGTCATTTCGGGTATTTTTTGTTAATGTGTAAGTCTGTTTATTCAGTTTGATGTTGGTCCTGTATTTCTTATAATAATTAAACCGAGATAAAAAAAAAAATTAAGACCAGAGATAATATATATATTCCTGAAAATTTACAAGAATTCATGTACCTGTAAGTATTGAACAAGACAACAGAAATTGGAACTTTCCGGATAATTTTTGCAATTTGTATATTTAATTTAAATGGATATTTCTATCAACAATTTCAAACATATTTTCTCAAATAAAGTATAATTGACTAGTTGGATATGTCAAATCCAAAACTTTCTTCTATCTAATGCATCTTAATATTTCGAAATGCCGTCACAAATGTCAATTCTTTAATATCATTAGTTCAATGGTATTCCAACTTTGACTTCAATTTTAAATTTTTACTTATGTAAACTAATCTAAGTAAAAAAAGAGCTAATCTAAATAATGATACTTGTTAAAATCAATTGTTTTCCGTTATTCTCTTGTACATCAGCTGTTCGCGAATAGCCGGCATGTCATGATGCTGAGTTCCCTTCGCTTTACGAGCCACTGGTGTTCAATAGAAGTACGAAAAATCAAGCAAATTATACAAAAAGGCCAAAGGAGGACTCAAAATCAAGGAGGAATTGCTTGGCATAGCTAAACATATGCGAAAAATTTGGTTCAATTCTATGCATAACTTCATACGCTCTTCGATTGTATAGAAATGAAAATGAAACGAAAATCGCTATTTCAGCGTCCCCTTCCTTCGGAATTTTTCCAAGTAGTATACAAAACTTCATACACTTTTTGATGGTACAATGGCGATACACGGACATACGTACACACGGACATACGGACACACGACCCTCATAGCATGCATGGTCACAGTGACGTCATTGTGACGTCACTGTAAGTCACTGTGGTCACGTCACAACTGTGACCAAAATGCCACCACTCAGCGATGTCACACTGTGACTGATATGTGAACTTCTTACAAAACTTTTAAAAATTATAAAAATTCTTCAAAACATGTTATTTACTGTAAAAGATACTTTTCTGTCAATTAAAAAAATTGTGACGTCACTGTTATGTCACTACATGTAACGTACGTCTCATTATATGACAAAAAACCCCTACCATATACTGACAGTGTAACTCGCAGTGTAAACTCGCAGTAAAACAAAACATATGTTAAGATTAAAAGTTTCCACATCAAACAATAAAAATAATTCAGTGTTTGTTTCCGACTAATATTTCACAACAAAATTAAAAACTTCACCAAAAAATGTACATAAATAAAACACACAAATTTAATAGACATGTAATCAAACTGCTCGCTTAGACTACTAAAACTTTTTGAATTAAAAAAACTGTTGTAGGTAGTAAAATACTTGATGATATTTACGACTATTAACTCTTGGAATGTTGCTAATATGAAAGTATCGCTATTGAATTTTAAAACTTTATTTGAATACATAATTGATATTTTTCATATAAAAATGTTTTTTGTAGTTATTAGTGGGCAATCTAGAAAAATGTATTAACTGTAGAGATTTCAATAATAAGAAAATGTTTTCTTCCTGTATTCTATAATCCGAGAAAATAGTTTTTATTTATAAATTATTGTGTGTATAAATTGTGTGTGGGTATGGGAAGGGACGGAGTTTTGTAATAAAGCAATGCTTTATTATAAAAAATAAAAACACTTGCATATTTTCAGTAATAAATTTTTCTGCTAGTGTTTAATTATTTTAAGTTATTCTTAAAAAATAAATTTGGCTACTTGTGTCACAATTTTTAAATAAATTTAACTTTTTCCGAATATAAAATAAAATACAGTAAAACCACTTTAAAGCGACCATGTTCCGTTCAAATAAAAATTGGTCGCTCCGGGAGGTGATCTCTTAATAGAGGTAACGTTTAAATCTAGATTTTAATTGTTAAAAAAAAGGTAACAATTAATGTTACTAAAATTTATTTTTCACATTATGAAAAAATATGAAAATTTAGGTTTCAAAACAAAAGTTAATTACATAAGTTAATAACTGCAGAGTATAAAAAATGAATATATTGACGTTTGTTGTGATTTTACGGTTTTATCTTTTATAGCTTTTATTTCCAAGTCCTTTCGAAGTTCAGTATATAAATGCATTTGTTTTTCTTTTTTTGGACGGGAGTAAATAATGACGATTTCATTAATTTATCTATTTCTTTGAGAGTTTCCTGACAGAATAGTGCACGGCAGTTTATTGACCGCCATTCTTAATTTGTCATCAGAGTTAAATTCATTACCTAAAGAGGCACAAAGGTGTTTAAACTCTTAAAATTTATCGGAATAAAATATTAAAAAAAAATTCTAAACTAACTTTAGAAGTTTAATGAATAATGCGCTCTCAGGAATTAATTTTCTAATAAAACTTTCTTCAAGCGACCAGGAAAAAGCGGAATTTATTTCATTTTCTTCAAATAAATTGGTCGCTCATGGAGGAAGTTTAACTTAAGTGGTCTCTGAATGGAGGTAAAATCAGTATTGAGCCTATGGAAATAAATTTCGTTCTTCGACAAAATGGTCGTTCAGGGAGGTGGTCGCTTAATGGAGGTGGTCGCACAGGGAGGTGGTTGCACAGGGTGGTTTCACTGTATACAAAATATATGTAAAACGCATGGCGTAATTAATTATTCATATTTTTTTTTATTTTTCAAAACTTACGTAGCTTTACAAAACTTAAAACTTGAACTATTTTGAAACACATAAAAAAAAGTTAAAGGCATCAAAAAATTCTTCAAACAAGAAATTTTAATTGGAAGTAAGTTTCTAAAAATATTATGTCATATAAATGTATAAGAACGGAAAAGCCATCTGTTCTTGCTTTGATAAACAAAACAGTGCGAAAAACCGCAGACGATAAAACTATTAAAAACAACATATTGCGTTTAATCTTTGGAACAGGCAGATGGAGTTTTTTGCTGGACAATAGGTAGCGTTATGAACATGCAGTCTGTCAGATATAAACATTTAACCTAAAAAATTCATAGGAATAATCATCCCAAGGTAATTCTTTCGACAAAAATATGAGTTCGAGTTGTTTACACTAGCTTTGGTGTGGTTTAAATGATTCCCATCATTGCTAGTGTATGTATTATTGACATATTTTCTACTTCCAAAATTTGTTCTTCCTAAAACATGAATTACATCGGAATTTAAAGAACGACGTTAAGGGAAAAAAAAAAAGGTATGGAAAAATATTTTATTCCAGAGTTTGCTTTTCTTTAAATTATAACGCTTTTAGTATTTTCTTACAAACATTTCATTAACCTTATACAGTTTAGTAGATTTATTATTTAATTTATTGAAATAAATAACTGTCTATCAACAATTTTAATCAGATGATTAATATCAATTATATAAATTTATTTTAATCAGTTTTGTTTTCTATTAAAATATTATAGGTTAAAATCACATGTTTTCTCAAACTTTAAAATGACGTATAAAAATATTATAATCAAAGTTTAACATAATTAGCAAATATTTAAATGTATTTAACGTACTAAATAAAAAGGCTTTTTTATAGAATAAAATTTTTTGATTGTCTCAAACAATTTGCGTTGCACATTTTTATTTAAAAATTAATATATGTTCGGAAGAAAAGAAGATGATTTATTCTATTTAGAAGAAATAGGATTTTTTTTTACATAATGGAGAAGTACTATTTAAAGGACATCATACATATGTAGTATTAAGAGGGAAAAATCAGTGTCAATGAGTATTATTCGATGTGAAAAAAGTTATAAAAAATTATAAAAGATATCCTTAGCTGGTAAGAACTTTTCAGTTAGACATTATGAACGAAAAGCTTTGAAAGTAAACCGGTTTCTCAATTTGTTGACAAACATAGAAATTATGCAACCCAGTGAGAATTTAAATTTGGTTTTATTGAAAGATTTTAATTTTTAAAACACATATCCATGTACTTGAATGAATGAAACTAAAATGTAAAATATATTTCATTATTTTTTTTCTGGATAATTTTAATATTTTACTTCCTGAATGATTTTATACGCATAAACTTCAAAATATCTATACTATACAGTCTATTAGAAAACAGACTGATTAAAGGGGGCTTGTTATTTATGATTATCATCTAATCCTGTAAATATAATAATAATAGTAATAATGAACCAATGTGTGCTTCTATTTTGTGCTTATGGTTTGAATTTCTATACTTTATTCACATAAAAATGACTAACTATTTTACATTATTTTCATTATTTTTTTATTTTACTGTGTCATATAAAAGTAAATATGATTTCCTGCATTTGTAACAGACTGTATATATAAAAATTTCACCACACGTTATTCTAAAACCTTTATAACAAATTAAAAACGTCATCAAAAATTGTTCATAAATAAAACACAAATTTAATAAACATGTAAGTAGACAGTAAATGAGAGTTCTACCACAGCAAGCAGGAGCAAGGAGCAAGGCTCCTGCGTGCTGAATAACATACTACAGTACGATGTGGGAAAGAGGGACTCCTGCGTGCTGTCTCCTGCGTGTTGGTGTCTTAGAGTAGGAGGGTAAAATTTTTGAGGGGGCTTAATTTTGTGGGGGGGGGGCTTAAGGTTGAATATCATACTAGAGTACGATATAAGAAAGAGTGAATCATACGTGTTCAGATGATGACTCCTACGTGTTGAGATGGTATATTAGAGTAGAAGAGTCGCCCTGCCCCCTCCTCCCTCCCCCCTATTTTTTTTTTTTTTTTTTTTTTTTTTTTTTTTTTTTTTTTTTTTTTTTTTAATAGTGTCGCTCTCTTTCGATGAGAAAATTTTTACGTGTTGTATCATATTTAATTTTTCGTTTGTTTTGGCATTGACAAAAATAGTAGGTTAGTTTTGATGAGATTAAACTGGACTTGTGTTATTAGATGATGGTGCTTTTTTTTAATTTAATTTGTATTCTTATTGAAAGGTTTTTATGAACAACTCTGTTTTTGTAAAAACTTTAGAGAATCTTCGAAAAAATGAGAAATGTTATGCTTTGCATCATTGAAAAAACAGTAAAAAAATTAGTAGTCTCATCTAGTTTTAAGTCATTTGATGAAGATCGGATTGCAGTGGAAAGGATTAAACACAGTTTAATTTTGCATCGTCCTGTATACGTTGGGTTTGTTATATTAGTAATGTTTTCCTTACGGGTTTCGAATCCCGAAACTCCGCATTATTCGAATTTCTGCAATGAGAATCTAGACGGAAACTTGTAAATTTTCATTTAGAACTGAAACTTGTTAATTATTATTATCCTCTTGCTGCAAGTTCATACATCTCTTTACCTATTCGCCTGGTTTCGAACCTACAATCTTCCCATTATTAGGTTATTTCTATAACCATTGGGCTGGGCGGGCCCCATTGTTTTTTCACTTGAATCTGCTTTCTTTCAGTTTTGTATCGACTTCTTTTTAAAAATCAGTGGGTTAATGATTTTACGTTTAGTAGAAATTTTAACAAAGTGTTGCCATTGAATTTAGAAAAAATGAGAAATAAACATTATATATGTTTATTATCGTGCACTTCGAGAAATTATTTAATTTTCAGATGAATAGGTTTTGCTAACATTTATTCATTTTAGTATTTATTTCAACATTGGGGAAACTATTAATAGTGTGTTGCCCCTTTATTCCGTACTAAACGAAATTAAAGACTGTTGCATTGAATTTAGAGAAATTAACATTCAATTTTTATATATTATGTACTTCGAGAAATTAATTCATTTTCTTAGATTTAATAATGCCTTCTTCAACTTCGGGAAAGTATAGTAATTTGAACGAAAAGATAATTTATAAACAGGATTTTAGGAAAGTAATGAAATTTTAAGGTAATGATATTTTTTTTCAATCTGGATTTTCTCGAGCAGTTAATGAACTCTTTCATTTTCACTCACCCAGAATGTTTCTTTTTTCTTATACTGTAACACAATTTATGGATTTTAGTTTAAAAATATTCGCCTTTGGATGGATTTGAACCATCAACCTATTCATTAACGGTGAATTGCGCTTACCAATTGCGCCACAAAGGCATTAAAAGGATATACAATTAAACCAAAACAAGTTTATTCCTAAGCTTTTAAAAACTAACCAGTTCTTCAATTTTCAAAGATTTGTGGTCATATCTGTTTGTGGTCATATCTATTTGTGTGCTTGTTGTTTCGATCATACATAAACAGGATGTACTGTTTCTAATCTGGATGTAATGATAAAGCGTATTTCCGTACTATGTGAAAAACAAGATAATAGTTCTTTTATTCCATTGTATTAGGAAAACAAATTTTCTTAATGGGTCACTATTTTAATTAACTAACAATAAAGAAATGAACCAGATTTTTTTTTCTTTATAACACTCGCATTTCAGTAGGATTCACAAAAAAGTTAATCATTTAATGATAAAAACATGTTAATTGAAAAAGAAATGAATTTATAAAATGATTCATTTTGTACACTTGCTTATTAAATGAACACAACAGTTTATGTATTAAATAGTTATCGCGTGATCTTCTTTTTTCTGATGCGCCACCTACATTGATTTAAGTGTAGTTGGTTTTCATTTCACGTCATTATTCTGTTTTCTAGTGTTTTGAATACATGTGCTGTATTTTTCGTCCTCGCACAGTTGAAACAGTTTTTAAATGAATGTTATTAATGATACACAATCGCCTGTTGTCATCAATTCGGATAAGATGAGTGAACAGGAGATAAAAGATGTGCCCGTTTCGATTAGTAAAAGTATTCCTGCTTCATCACAAATGTTTAAATTGCCTTATATTTGTGGAAAATGTAAAGCAGAATTTTACGAGAAACATGAGTTTTTAAAACATATGATCATTCATTTAGAAAAAAAACTTTTTATGTGCGACGTATGTGGAATGTTGTTTTTTCGAAAGAGTTCTTTAGTGGAACATATGATAATTCATCTTTCACCCACCCAACTTAAATTGGAACAGCGTAATGGATTGATTAAGCAATTAGAAGAATTAACACTTCAATTAAGAACTTTGCAAAATGAAATATCTTCTTCAAACATCGAATTTTCAATGATTTGAAATAGACATATGTTTTCATTATACATATGTAATCATTTTTGTAACTAACGAAAAATAAAATTTTTCTGAATTGGAAAAACGTGTATGTTTTCATTTTAACAAGATGTCTTAGTATTTTATTGCTCCCGCTACAAATGATCTTGATTTTTTTTTCTAAGTGAATGAAACTCTAATAATAATTTGGAAATACATTTTTTTATTTTTGAGTTTTCTAAGTGAATGAAACTCTAATAATATTTTGGAAATACATTTTTTTATTTTCAAGTTTTCTTCATTTAACTCACTCTATTAATTTGAAACCATAGCAAAATTAAAGTATATTTTAATAAAGTTAAAATAATAAAGTTCTAATAATAAAGTTCTAATGATAAAGTTTTAGTAATATTAATGAGTAGCATTACTAATAATTGTAAATGAATTTAATCATCTACTAATTAATTTAATCAACTATCAACATTTTTGAGGGGATATATTAAAGGAAGTATGTATCCACTCATTATTTAATTCAATTTCATATGAGTATGGCTACATCGTAATAAAAACTATTTTAAACAATCAACTTCTATAACTTTTGTTTAGAGGGATTAGAAAATGAAGTTATTTAAATTATTGTTATCTTTATTACATATATTTAAAGTTTAATTAATTTAATTAATTTGAGTATAATTATCATTTTGGTATAATTATCATTTGATTATATTTATCCACTCATTATTTTAATCCATTTCATATAAGTTTAATTATCCACACACTATTTATTTTAATCAATTTCATAAGAAAAAATATAACGAACTTGCGTTTCATTTTCCATGTGTTGCCATTCACAAGTTTAAAAAATAACTATCATAACGAAATATTCATGCTACCATTAATCATGCTTTTCGGTTTAATCATCAATTTGAAAAATTTACTTGATACCGATTTTTAACTGAAACCTTCACTGATTTGAATTCATATAAATATAATTATTCACAATTTTAATCAATTTCATTTGAGTCTAATTAATTTAATTTCAGTATAATTATCCACTCATTATTTTAATCCATTTCATATAAGTATAATTATGACTTCCACTATATATTTTAATTAATTTCATATGAATAAAATTATTATTTGTACTGAACTTGTGATTCACTCATCGTGTGTTGCCATTCTCAAGTTTGAAAAATATCTAACATGATGAAATATTCATACTAGCAATAGTCATGCTTTTCGACTCAGTCGGCGATTTGAAAATTTAGTCGCTCATGTTTTTTTTAATTAATACGATTGTTTCTAACTGAAACCGTCACTGATTTGAACTTATGTTAATAATCGTTTCGAAATCATCTCAATCAGTTTACTGTTGACTTTTGATCAGACTATACCACATACTGTTTGCTATTTAAAATGGCTTGTGAATTAAATATGCTGAAAAGATCTCCTCTAGAAATGAATTGCGTAGCAAAGTATCAACGTTTAGAATCATCTTTGGATACTGATATAAAGGAATTAAATCTCCCAAGTTTAGAATTTTGTAATTCAAACGAGAACTGTTCAACATTACCCTCAAACAAGGATTTACATGCTGCAGATCCCAAGTTCGATATGGATTCGACGACCCCAATATTCACTCATAATGATGACGACGCAACTTCTACTATGAGTTTTTTGGACACTATTTTTAATGACGTAGATTTTAAAAACTTGGAATCCTTCATTTCCCCAAGTACCTCAATTTCATCATCACAAGAACCAACAAATGCTATTTTGAATACAATACAAGATCCCCTTATGAAAGACATTCCTAAAAGCAAACCACGCAATTTTAGCGTGATTGAAATCAAGTTGAGTGATTGTGTTTATTTAATTTTAAAACATCGCACCAAACGATTTTATGTGTATATCGGGGAGTTTAAACGCAATGTGATTGGAAATGAAGAAATGATGGCAGAAAATAGACTTTTGATGGACATTAATACGTGGTATGAATTTCAATCGAAACTTTTTGCTTTTAATTTGAAATATAAATCCTCATCATTTATTGCTAATAATACTCTGTTGGTAATGAATCACAATAATAGCACTATGCGAATTAAAAACTTGATGAATTTTTCACATTTTGACTTAAACGATTGTCAATTATTAAATTTGAAGGATAAAGTTCGTCATTTTAACAAGAAGCTTTTGCAACACATGTATACAAATTATCTACCACGTTTAATTAAGCAAAAATGTACACTAGGTGACGTAACCATCGAAAATGGATCTGCTTTATTTTCAAAGCTCATCAAGTGTATTGAGAGTAATATAGTGACTATTTTAAACCAAATTTATGGGTGCGTAGGATGTATTTTTGAACACGAAAGCATGAGTCTTCATACATGTTTCACATTTAATAATCGCGAAAAGTTTAATCAACTAGGGGACACGGTATTAATGTTAGTGAATTTCGATTATGTTGTTTCTATGTTTTTAAACGGAACTGGGTGTGTTATTAAAAACTTTTTATGTAACATCAATGTAGAAACTATACAATATGTATTGTTTAAATAATAAATTTTGTTGTTTTTGTTTGCTAAATGTATATGTTTATTCATTTAGTCTATCTTTTAATTATGAAAATCTATATTGGAAAAAAAGAAATTAACAATTACCTAATCAAAATGTATATATACAAGTTTTTATTTTTTTAATTTAAAATGAATTCCAAGTTATTAATATTTTTAATAATGAAAATAAAAGTTTTCTACTTTTGCAATTTAATGAAATTATATTTACAAGTTTAAAATAAAATATTTTTTTTTAAATAAATTTCAAATTTAGTGGAAATATATTTTTCAAGTTTTACAATTTTAGAATAAAGTTTTCACTTCAAGTTAAAAATATATTTTGAAATAAATTTTTTCAATTCAAGTTCAATTTTAAATTTTACAATTTCAGAAATAATAAAGTTTTTAATTAATATTTTTTTTTAAATTAAACTATTCGTTGTAAATTTTTTTTTATCCAGGCTTTTATGTTTGCATGTTACATATAGATAAGTAGTATGTTTTATGTAAGAACAATTATTTAATAGTTCAATATTATTTACAAGTTAGAAAAATATACTATGTAAGAACAAATATTTTTATTAGTTCAATTATATATTTACAAGTTAGAAAAAAAAATTACTAGTTTACAATTTAAAATAAGTTTTCTAAAAATTACAAAAATATTTTATCAGTTTTAAAAAATTATATAATTTTTTTTTTTTTTTTTTTTTTTTTTTTTTTACGTTTTACAATTTAAGAAATAAAGTTATAAAAGTTTTTAAAAATTTTCATTAGTTAAAATTTTTTGTTTATTCAATTCATTGTATAAATTTTTTTTATGTTTTCTAAAAGTTACAAAAATATTTTATCAGTTTTAAAAAATTATAAAAAAAAAGTTTAAAGTTTTACAATTTAAGAAATAAAATTATAAATGTTTTTGAAAATTTTCATTAGTTAAAACTTTCGTTCATTGTATAATTTTTTTAAACATGCTTACATACTACACATAAATATGTAGCATGTTCACAATGTAATATATTGTATACTATGTAACATAGTATATACTATGTTTCATATAAGAACAAAGATTTTTCTAGCTCAAAATTATTTACAAGTGTAGAAAAATGTTTTATTAGTTTTTGAATTTAAAAAAAAGTTTTGTAAAAAATATTTTATAAGTTTTACAAAAGAAAAAAAATTTCAATTAAGTTTTCTAAAAAAATATTTTATAAGTTTTACAAAAAAAAAAGTTTTCTAAAAAATAATTTTATAAGTTTTACAAAAGAAAAAATTTCAATTAAGTTTTCTAAAAAATATTTTATAAGTTTTACAAAAGAAAAAAAAAATTTCAATTAAGTTTTCTAAAAAATATTTTATAAGTTTTACAAAAAAATAAATCAATTCAGTTTTCTAAAAAATAATTTAAAAGTTTTGCAAAAAAAAAAAAAAAAATCAATTAAGTTTTCTAAAATATATATATACACATATATATATATATTAGTTTTAGAATTCAAAAAAGAATATATATATATATATATATATATATGTGTGTGTGTTATTAGTTTTCAGTTGTATACAAGTTGGAAAATATGAGTTATTGATGTTAACATAGTATGTTTTTATATATCTCATAATATAGATCACATAGTATATATCACATAATGTGTATGTATAACAATGTAGATATTTATATATCACATAATGTGTGTATATATGGCTAATTGTATACTATGGTTGACTTAAGAATAATCATTTTTTTAGTCTAAAATTAATTATAAGTTATAAAATTATTTTTTTAATGAAACTTTTCTTTATCCTTATCTACCTTATTTCTTCAAACTCTAATTTTTACATCTACATTTTTAATACAAATTCATTTATATTCAAATATTAGAGTAATATCTACTTACAAATAGCATTGATTTAAAACGAAGCTTGGCATGTCTCGCTCCTACAGATGAAATGCTCACTGCAGATAACTGACCGGATGTTTATATCATCACGTGACTTCCTCTAACATCTGATAAACCGATAGCAAGTTTCCCATTTCCAACTCAGTCTTCAATTGTGTTGGTTCGTTAAGTTTTAATCTCTATATTCCTTCATATTAAAAAAGAGCTACATATTTTCTTTACACGTTTGTTATTGGAAAGATCTAATATAATTTTTAATTTTGTATACTAGAGGTATATATATAATTATATATACTAGCTATATATATATATATATATGCTAAGTATGTATATAATTTTATATACTAAGTATAGATAATTACAAATTATGTTAGATAACATAATATATAATCAACCTTAGATTACATAGATGATGAAATATCCTTTTTCGCTTTCATAAGAAAATTATTTCTAGAAAATAATAGACAGTTAAGTAAAACTTCTTAATAAGAATTTCGATTACATCATCTAATTAAAAATAAAAGATCTTTCAACTAAACATACTAAAAGATGATTATTTTATTCGTTAATGAAAGTTTGCAGATATAAAAAGATAGGCTTTAAAATTATATTAGATCTTTCCAATATCAAACGTGTAAAGAAAATATGATGGAATATAGAGATTAAAACTTAACGAACCAACACAATTGAAGACTGAGTTGGAAATGGGAAACTTGCTATCGGTTTATCAGATGTTAGAGGAAGTCACGTGATGATATAAACATCCGGTCAGTGAGCATTTCATCTGTAGGAGCGAGACATGCCAAGCTTCGTTTTAACTCTTTAGATCCCAAGCTCCAAAATACAGAATGAACTTAGAATCCCAAAGAAATAGCCGAAACTTCTCCTCTTTTTTCCCCCTTCTTTACGAGGTCAGTAGTGGAATAGACAACCCACTTCTTTCTCCCTCTCGTCAAATTTCGACAGGTGGTACATCCCTCCGTTTATCACCCAGCTTCATTTACAGATACGCCTGTTAAGAAGAGAAACACAAAGACAGAAATTTTTCAAAGATTACTTTTTGTTTATTGCGTGTTTTGTTCTTCCCCTAGAAACAGGCCCTGACTATCGCACGGGCACCCGGGACCTGTGCCCTGGGCATGAAATTTCTAAGGGGCACAAAATATTTTCATGCTTTCATCTAAATTTCCATTAAAAAATCATAACTGTGAAAAAAAACGTGATGTTTGAGATATTAATCCGATGAAATGACACAAATATTTCTCACTATATGCTTAAAAGCACATTTCAATAAATAATGGAAAAAATATTTTTATTTTTGGATCTGTTTTTCAATTTTCCGGGAAACTTAATTTTTTGAGTTGACACTTTTCGAATAAGTATGTAATATGTGAAAAAAGCTAGTATCAGTAAATCAGTCAATCTAAGGGGGCACGAAAAATTGAAAGTGCCCCGGGCACAGAAACTTGCTAGTCGGGCCCTGCCTTGAAATTCCAGACAAATATACATTTTATGTTTATAGAATTATGCCATTTCTATGTAAATTTTCATTTATTTAGTAATGCTAAAAAACAGTATATTAGTACTGTATTTTGAATTTTAAATCCTAATTACCCTGAAAAATATCTTTAAAATAATTATATTTTGAAAATATACTACTATATATGAAAATTATCATAACTTATACGTATGTTAACTAAAGCGTTCACATAACCTAAAATTAAAAATAAAATTAAAAATTATGTATAAATTCAGTTACGCAGCTAAAAATGTTAACTTAGAATGGATAGCATTCTAAAAACCGAAATTTTGCTTTGAAAAAAAAAATAATAATAATAATAATACACTGTAAAACTACTCCTAAACTTTTCGAAAATTAGTAGCAAAATAATAATAATGATAATAAGATTAATAATAATAAATTGAGTCTTCACAAATCTCGAAAATACATTGTGTTTTGAGATTTCTAAAAATAAAGAACGCTTTTTGGAATCGGGGGTAAATAAGAAGAAGTTATTGTATATTTGCTTTTGTGTTTATATTATATTTTTTTAGGTTAAGAAAAATTTGTCTTTTTTAATAACAACAAAATAGATAGAACATTAAATTAGAAGTCTGCAGACGTCCGGGCCAAATTTCTTTCATTAAATTTATTTTATTTTTTCTATTAGCTCTTTCCTTCGTTACGGATTAGAGTCGTATTTACTTTTTTTTAATGAAAATCAGGACCTTGGGTGTGTCCTTTTTTTTCTCAGCCGTTGCAGGCAGGAAATTGATTGAATTATTATTTTATTATTGTTGGTTTATTCGATTTTTTAATCAAACTTTTAGAAAATCATAGAAAAGTATTTCAATTTCAATATAGTTCTGTCAGTTTATTATCGTATAAAAATGATAAGGTTTGCAGAATAACAAAATCAGATACTTCGTAGTATAAAAATAATAATTAGAAATTTGTGTGTAAAAATAGTATTTAAAAAATTTTGTGTAAAAATGTTATTAAAAAACACTGGCACATAGAGGGGGGGGGGGGGGGGGGGGGCAGGTTAGAGAGTATATTCCATCGCAGAACACTGCTATGCATATAAAATCCATGGTATTGAGCTGAAAACATGATAAGTAAAATTAAGTGAAAAAGAAAACAATAAATTTCTATTATTATTTTAGCATGTAACTGTTTCAAGAGCCCATAATAGAAGACCCTTCTTCATTATAAAATGAATTATAGTAATATTGATAAACAATATATGTTTTCTGACTTATTATTTCGTCTTTTTTACCCCTTTCTTTTATTGCCATCTGATGATTGGAGAAGAGGCTCATTTTATGAATAAATGAAATATCTGAATTCTATAAAAGGCTTTCAAATTTGCGAATTAAAATTATTTTTATTCCGAAATATTCAGACATACAAATGATAGTTTTCAAGTAAAACTGATTTTTCTCTAACTCTCTCTCTCTCTGGGTACTGCACGGAAATGCCGACAGTATACCCCATCCGTTACTGAGAGGGACCACCCCTTTGACAGCCCACCAAACCACTTGAGGGGAAGGAAAATCCTTTCAGCTAGAGACGGCTACTATGGGATTCAGAGCTCTCGGATGATTTCGGCTATTATGGGATTCAAAAGGTTAAATCAATGCTATTTGTAAGCAGATATTACTCTAATATTTGAATATAAATGAATTTGTATTAAAAATGTAGATGTAAAAATTAGAGTTTGAAGAAATAAGGTAGATAAGGATAAAGAAAAGTTTCATTAAAAAAATAATTTTATAACTTATAATTAATTTTAGACTAAAAAAATGATTATTCTTAAGTCGACCATAGTATACAATTAGTCATATATACACACATTATGTGATATATAACTATCTACTTTGTTATACATACACATTATGTGATATATACTATGTGATCTATATTATGAGATATATAAATACATACTATGTTAACATCAATAACTCATATTTTCCAACTTGTATACAAATGAAAACTAATAACACACACACACACACACATATATATATATATATATATATTCTTTTTTGAATTGTAAAACTAATATATATATATATGTGTATATATATATATATTAGAAAACTTAATTGATTTTTTTTTTTTTTTTTTTTTTTTTTTTTTTTTTTTTGCAAAACTTTTAAATTATTTTTTAGAAAACTGATTTTTTTTTTTTTTTTTAACTTATAAAATATTTTTTAGAAAACTTAATTGAAATTTTTTTTTCTTTTGTAAAACTTATAAAATATTTTTTAGAAAACTTAATTGAAATTTTTTCTTTTGTAAAACTTATAAAATTATTTTTTAGAAAACTAATTTTTTTTTATTGTAAAACTTATAAATTATTTTTTAGAAAACTTAATTGAAAATTTTTTTCTTTTGTAAAACTTATAAAATATGTTTTTACAAAACTTTTTTTAAATTCAAAAACTGATAAAATATTTTTCTACACTTGTAAATAATTTTGAGCTAGAAAAATCTTTGTTCTTATATGAAACATAGTATATACTATGTTACATAGTATACAATATATTACATTGTGAACATGCTACATATTTATGTGTAGTATGTAAGCATGTTTAAAAAATTTATACAATGAACGAAAAATTTTAACTAATGAAAATTTTCAAAAACATTTATAATTTTATTTCTTAAATTGTAAAACTTTAAACTTTTTTTTTATAATTTTTTAAAACTGATAAAATATTTTTGTAACTTTTAGAAAACATAAAAAAATTTATACAATGAATTGAACAAACAAAAAATTTTAACTAATGAAAATTTTTAAAAACTTTTATAACTTTATTTCTTAAATTGTAAAACGTAAAAAAAAAAAAAAAAAAAAAAAAAATTATATAATTTTTTAAAACTGATAAAATATTTTTGTAATTTTTAGAAAACTTATTTTAAATTGTAAACTAGTAATTTTTTTTTTCTAACTTGTAAATATATAATTGAACTAATAAAAATATTTGTTCTTACATAGTATATTTTTCTAACTTGTAAATAATTTTGAACTATTAAATAATTGTTCTTACATAAAACATACTACTTACCTATATGTAGTATGCAAACATAAAAGCCTGGATAAAAAAAATTTACAACGAATATTTTAATTTAAAAAAAATTGATTAATTAAAAACTTTTTTATTTCTGAAATTGTAAAATTTAAAATTTAACTTGAATTGAAAAAATTTATTTCAAAATATATTTTTAACTTGAAGTGAAAACTTTATTCTAAAATTGTAAAACTTGAAAAATATATTTCCACTAAATTTGAAATTTATTTCAAAAAATATATTTTTTTTAACTTGTAAATATAATTTTATTAAATTGCAAAAGTAGAAAACTTTTATTTTCATTATTAAAAATATTAATAACTTGGAATTCATTTTAAATTCAAAAAATAAAAACTTGTATATATACATTTTGATTAGGTAATTGTTAATTCCTTTTTTTCCAATATAGATTGTCATAATTAAAAGATAGACTAAATGAATAAACATATACATTTAACAAACAACAACAAAAAAATTTATTATTTAAACAATACATATTGTATAGTTTCTACATTGATGTTACATAAAAATTTTTTACTAACACATCCAGTTCCGTTTAAAAACATAGAAACAACATAATCGAAATTCACTAACATTAATACCGTGTCCCCTAGTTGATTAAACTTTTCGCGATTATTAAATGTGAAACATGTATGAAGACTCATGCTTTCGTGTTCAAAAATACATCCTACGCACTCATAAATTTGGTTTAAAATAGTCACTACATTACTCTCAATACACTTGATGAGCTTTGAAAATAAAGCAGATTCATTTTCGATGGTTACGTCACCTAGTGTTCATTTTTGCTTAATTAAACGTGGTAGATAATTTGTATACATGTGTTGCAAAAGCTTCTTGTTAAAATGACGAACTTTATCCTTCAAATTTAATAATTGGCAATCGTTTAAGTCAAAATGTGAAAAATTCATCAAGTTTTTAATTCGCATAGTGCTATTATTGTGATTCATTACCAACAGAGTATTATTAGCAATAAATGATGAGGATTTATATTTCAAATTAAAAGCAAAAAGTTTCGATTGAAATTCATACCACGTATTAATGTCCATCAAAAGTCTATTTTCCGTCATCATTTCTTCATTTCTAATCACATTGCGTTTAAACTCCCCGATATACACATAAAATCGTTTGGTGCGATGTTTTAAAATTAAATAAACACAATCACTCAACTTGATTTCAATCACGCTAAAATTGCGTGGTTTGCTTTTGGGAATGTCTTTCATAAGGGGATCTTGTATTGTATTCAAAACAGCATTTGTTGGTTCTTGTGATGATGAAATTGAGGTACTTGGGGAAATGAAGTATTCCAAGTTTTTAAAATCTACGTCATTAAAAATAGTGTCCAAAAAACTCATAGTAGAAGTTGCGTCGTCATCATTATGAGTGAATATTGGGGTCGTCGAATCCATATCGAACATGGGTTCTGCAGCATGTAAATCCTTGTTTGAGGGTAATGTTGAACAGTTCTCGTTTGAATTACAAAATTCTAAAGTTGGGAGATTTAATTCCTTCATATCAGTATCCAAAGATGATTCTAAACGTTGATACTTTGCTACGCAATTCATTTCTAGAGGAGATCTTTTCAGCATATTTAATTCACAAGCCATTTTAAATAGCAAACAGTATGTGGTATAGTCTGATCAAAAGTCAACAGTAAACTGATTGAGATGATTTCGAAACGATTATTAACATAAGTTCAAATCAGTGACGGTTTCAGTTAGAAACAATCGTATTAATTAAAAAACCATGAGCGACTAAATTTTCAAATCGCCGACTGAGTCGAAAAGCATGACTATTGCTAGTATGAATATTTCATCATGTTAGATATTTTTCAAACTTGAGAATGGCAACACACGATGAGTGAATCACAAGTTCAGTACAAATAATAATTTTATTCATATGAAATTAATTAAAATATATAGTGGAAGTTATAATTATACTTATATGAAATGGATTAAAATAATGAGTGGATAATTATACTCAAATTAAATTAATTAGACTCAAATGAAATTGATTAAAATTGTGAATAATTATATTTATATGAATTCAAATCAGTGACGGTTTCAGTTAAAAATCGGTATCAAGTAAATTTTTCAAATTGATGATTAAACCGAAAAGCATGATTAATGGTAGCATGAATATTTCGTTATGATAGTTATTTTTTAAACTTGTGAATGGCAACACATGGAAAATGAAACGCAAGTTCATTATATTTTTTCTCATGAAATTGATTAAAATAAATAGTGTGTGGATAATTAAAATTATGAAATGGATTAAAATAATGAGTGGATAAATATAATCAAATGATAATTATACCAAAATGATAATTATACTCAAATTAATTAAATTAATTATTTGTTAATTAAACTTTAAAAAATATGTAATAAAGATAACAATAATTTAAATAACTTCATTTTCTAATCCCTCTAAACAAAAGTTATAGAAGTTGATTGTTTAAAATAGTTTTTATTACGATGTAGTCATACTCATATGAAATTGAATAAAATAATGAGTGGATACATACTTCCTTTAATATATCCCCTCAAAAATGTTGATAGTTGATTAAATTAATTAGTAGATGATTAAATTCATTTACAATTATTAGTAATGCTACTCATTAATATTACTAAAACTTTATCATTAGAACTTTATTATTAGAACTTTATTATTTTAAATTTATTAAAATATACTTTAATTTTGCAATGGTTTCAATTTAATAGAGTGAGTTAAATGAAGAAAACTTAAAAATAAAAAAATGTATTTCCAAATTATTATTAGAGTTTCATTCACTTAGGAAAATAAATCAAGATCATTTGTAGTGGGAGCAATAAAATACTAAGACATCTTGTTAAAATGAAAACATACACGTTTTTCCAATTCAGAAAAATTTTATTTTTCATTAGTTACAAAAATGATTACATATGTATAATGAAAACATATGTCTATTTCAAATCATTGAAAATTCGATGTTTGAAGAAGATATTTCATTTTGCAAAGTTCTTAATTGAAGTGTTAATTCTTCTAATTGTTTAATCAATCCATTACGCTGTTCCAATTTAAGTTGGGTGGGTGAAAGATGAATTATCACATGTTCCATTAAAGAACTCTTTCGAAAAAACAACATTCCACATACGTCGCACATAAAAAGTTTTTTTTCTAAATGAATGTTCATATGTTTTAAAAACTCATGTTTCTCGTAAAATTCTGCTTTACATTTTCCACAAATATAAGGCAATTTAAACATTTGTGATGAAGCAGGAATACTTTTACTAATCGAAACGGGTACATCTTTTATCTCCTGTTCACTCATCTTATCCGAATTGATGACAACAGGCGATTGTGTATCATTAATAACATGCATATTCATTTAAAAACTGTTTTAACTGTGCGAGGACGAAAAATACAGCACATGTATTCAAAACAGTAGAAAACAGAATAATGACGTGAAATGAAAACCAACTACACTTAAATCAATGTAGGTGGCGCATCAGAAAAAAGAAGATCACGCGATAACTATTTAATACATAAACTGTTGTGTTCATTTAATAAGCAAGTGTACAAAATGAATCATTTTATAAATTCATTTCTTTTTCAATTAACATGTTTTTATCATTAAATGATTAACTTTTTTGTGAATCCTACTGAAATGCGAGTGTTATATAAAAAAAAAAAATCTGGTTCATTTCTTTATTGTTAGTTAATTAAAATAGTGACCCATTAAGAAAATTTGTTTTCCTAATACAATGGAATAAAAGAACTATTATCTTGTTTTTCACATAGTACGGAAATACGCTTTATCATTATATCCAGATTAGAAACAGTACATCCTGTTTATGTATGATCAAAACAACAAGCACACAAATAGATATGACCACAAACAGATATGACCACAAATCTTTGAAAATTGAAGAACTGGTTAGTTTTTAAAAGCTTAGGAATAAACTTGTTTTGGTTTAATTGTATATCCTTTTATTGCCTTTGTGGCGCAATTGGTAAGCGCAATTCACCGTTAATGAATAGGTTGATGGTTCAAATCCATCCAAAGGCGAATATTTTTAAACTAAAATCCATAAATTGTGTCACAGTATAAGAAAAAAGAAACATTCTGGGTGAGTGAAAATGAAAGAGTTCATTAACTGCACGAGAAAATCCAGATTGAAAAAAAAATATCATTACCTTAAAATTTCATTACTTTCCTAAAATCCTGTTTATAAATTATCTTTTCGTTCAAATTACTATACTTTCCCGAAGTTGAAGAAGGCATTATTAAATCTAAGAAAATGAATTAATTTGTCGAAGTACATAATATATAAAAATTGAATGTTTATTTCTCTAAATTCAATGGCAACAGTCTTTAATTTCGTTTAGTACGTAATACAGGGGCAACACACTGTTAATAGTTTCCCCAATGTTGAAATAAATACTAAAATGAATAAATGTTAGCAAAACCTCTTCATCTGAAAATTAAATAATTTCTCGAAGTGCACGATAATAAAAATATATAATGTTTATTTCTCATTTTTTCTTAATTCAATGGCAACACTTTGTTAAAATTTCTACTAAACGTAAAATCATTAAGCCACTCGTTTTTAAAAAGAAGTCGATACAAAACTTAAAGAAGGCAAATTCAAGTGAAAAAACAATGGGGCCCGCCCAGCCCAATGGTTATAGTAATAACCTAATAATGGGAAGATTGTAGGTTCGAAACCAGGCGAATAGGTAAAGAGATGTATGAACTTGCAGCAAGAGGATAATGATAATTAACAATTTTCAGTTCTAAATGAAATTTTTCAAGTTTCCGTCTAGATTCTCATTGCAGAAATTCGAATAATGGGGAGTTTCGGTGTTTGAAACCCGCAAGGAAAACATTACTAATATAACAAACCCAACGTATACAGGACGATGCAAAATTAAACTGTGTTTAATCCTTTCCACTCCAATCAGATCTTCATCAAATGACTTAAAACTAGATGAGATTACTAATTTTTTACTGTTTTTTCAATGATGCAAAGCATAACATTTCTCATTTTTTCGAAGATTCTCTAAAGTTTTTCCAAAAACAGAGTTGTTCATAAAAACCTTTCAATAAGAATACAAATTAAATTAAAAAAAAGCACCATCATCTAATAACACAAGTCCAGTTTAATCTCATCAAAACTAACCTACTATTTTTGTCAATGCCAAAACAAACGAAAAATTAAATATGATACAACACGTAAAAATTTTCTCATCGAAAGAGAGCGACACTATTAAAAAAAAAAATTGGGGGGGGATGGGGCAGGGGGACTCTTCTACTCTAATATACCATCTCAACACGCAGGAGTCATCATCTGAACACGTAGGATTCACTCTTTCTTATATCGTACTCTAGTATTATATTAAACCATAAGCCCCCCCAAAATTAAGCCCCCTCAAAAATTTTACCCTCCTACTCTAAGACACCAACACGCAGGAGACAGCACGCAGGAGTCCCTCTTTCCCACATCGTACTGTAGTATGATATTCAGCACGCAGGAGCTTTGCTCCTTGCTCCTGCTTGCTGTGGTAGAACTCTCATTTACTGTCTACTCATGTAATCGAATTGCTCGCTTAAACTACTAAAACTATTAGAATAATAATAATAATTAAAAAATAACTGCTGTAGGTAGTAAAAGCTTTGGCGATTTCTTCGACTATTAACTCTTGGATTGTTGCTTATATGAAAGTATCGCTATTGAATTTCAAAACTAAATTTGAATAAATAATTGATATTTTTCATATAAAAATGCTTTTGGTGTTATTAGTCAAACGCATTAAAAAGAGGTGCTAGTTCAGTAAAAACAGAGAATGATGACAGAGCTTCATGAGTAAATGTAATATAGTAATGTGTTTCGTAATGCTATAAGAAAAAGTATATAATTTGTTAATATGATAAATAAAGTGACATTAACTTTTAAGGATTTTATGAATTATAAATTGAAAAATACAATTAAATAACGACATCATTTAACAATATCTTGTATTTTCTGAAGGAATAAAGTTCTATAATTTTTGCAAGGTCTTGGACACACTGATTTTGGAATACTGTCGTATGAGGTAGTTTTTTAGAAGAAATTTCTGATTGCAACTAAAGGTGAATTTCACTTTTAAAAAAAGGATGTATTTCGCCCATTTAAAAAAAACAGTGTGCTGCAACTTTTAAAAATGGTTTAGATTGAACAGTGAGTAATTGCAGAATTAATAAAAACAGCAAATAAATATAATTTAATTAGTGGCACAAGTAACAAAACAAGCAAATATGGTTTGCAGCTCATCTTGCATTTGTACAAAGGAATATTACTATTAATCTCCGACGCTTTGGACGGAAGCGAAGATGACATTTTATGGAATGACGGAGATTCTTCATACACCGATTCATATTACAATAGTAATTACAATAGTCATATTACAATACATACCTTCAGTGAAAGTGATTTATTATGAGAATTTTTTGTCAAAATTTTCACAAAGATTATTTGTAAATTTTACGTCTCTAAAAATATTACTATAAAAAGAAAAATGGTATTTAATAAACAGCGCATAGTTTGGAAACACTTGATAAGTTACTAATTTTATTATAATGTTTTGTTTTTTTTATACCAGTAATGTTTTTGCATTAGAGTGTACAATATTGTGCAGTAGATTTCCCCGCATAATAGTCGCACTTAGACTTTCACAATGAAAAATTGGCAAAAAAGTGCGACTATTACGCGAGTAAATACTGTAGTTGGTGAGCAGATATCATTCTTTCCTTCTTCTTTTGCTGTAAATTTATTATTGCAAAAGCAGAATGAGAAAATATTACCTAATTATTCTTTTACTCTCAAAAGTTTTTAATACTTGCTGTGATGTTTATAGAAAAAAAAAAGAATAACTTGATTGGTTAAAGATGAATTTCGTAAAAGCATCGCGAAAAAATGCAAATTTCGTCAAAAGATCATGGAAAAAAACGAATTTCATCTAAGAATAGCAAATTTTGCCAAAAGATTGTAGAAAAACACAAATTTCATCAATGGACCGCATAAAAGGCGAAATTTTGTAAATAAATCGCGCAAATAAGGCTCATTTTGTCAAATGATCGCGAAAAAAATCTAAATATCTTCAAAAGGTCGTGGAAAAAAACGTAAATTTCATCTAAGAATCGCAATTTCGTCAAGAGATTGAAGAAAAACGTGAATTTCGTCAAAGGATCGCGAATAAATGCAAATTTCGTCAAAAGATCGTGAAAAAAAGCAAATTTCATCTATCAAATTTTGTCAAAAGATTGTAGAAAAAATGCGAATTTCATCAATGGACCACATAAAAGGCGAAATTTTGTAAATAAATCGCGCAAAAAAGGCGAATTTTGTCAAATGATCGCGAAAAAAATCTAAATATCCCTAAAAGGTCGTGGAAAAAAACGTAAATTTCATCTAAGAATCGCAATTTCGTCAAGAGATTGAAGAAAAACGTGAATTTTGTGAATTTCAAAGCATAGTGAAAAAAAAAAAACGAATTTCGTCAAAGCATAGCGAAAAAAAGCGAATTTCGTCAAATGATAGTGAAAAAACATAAAATTTTGTAAATAAATCGTACAAATAAGGTGAATTTCGCCGAAGGATTTCGAAAAAAACGTAAATTTCGACAAAGTATCGTGAAAAAAACATTCTGAAAATTTTCTGTGAACTTCAGAATTTTCTTTTACTCATAATCACTCCTGCCTCCATTGTCATGGTGCATTGATTGAACTCGAATAGCGATTTCATTTTTCAATAAATATATTGCATCTTAACGCTGTCACAACATTGTCATTGTAGTCACATATTCGTCACAAAGTTAATGACAAAATCTTCACAAATTACACAATTTTCACAAAATTGTCACAACGTGACTTCACAACATTGTCACTGTCGTCACAGAATCATCACAGTGTTAATGACAATTTCGTCACAAATGACACATATTTTACAAATTGGTCTCACCGTGACTTCACAAATTGGTCACAATGTGACGTCACAAATGAGCTCCAAAACGGCCATAACTTCCTCACATTCTAGTCACTGTGACTTCACATCGATGTCACGCGACGTCACATCGACGGTCACAAAGTCACAGTGTGACTTCACAACGACGTCGCCGTAACGTCACCATGTCTTACGGGGACAGTCAGACATTTTTTATAAACATGTTTTGGGGAATCTCTGACCCCTAAAACTTGTAAATCTGTTAAAAATAGGAAGTCGAAAAAAATTTGATTGATATACTTTCTTCTTATAAGGATAGAAAAAAGTAAAAATATGAATAACTAATTCTAATCAGTTCCAACTTAAGATAGAAAAGTTAAGCAAAAAGATTAATCACTGGAATCACAAAACAGTTTTGGTTCATTTATTGTTAATTTTATGTAAAAAACAGTCACTAGAAAAACTTAATTGATATCAAATATCGATTGCATTTATAAAATCTGCAAGCGTGTAAAAATTCCTAAAACGTTTGTTACTATTATTGGATTATTTTATAATTAAATTATATATTTTTTTAAGATTCTTGAAAAAGTAGGATGCATTTTGTTACTAATTTTATGTAACCATTTCGTACATTTGTGGAGCCTACCTTACGGTAAACAACTTTATTTTTATCTATATTATGATAAGTTTCGTAATTGATGTAAAAATTATTTCTTTCAAAAATATCTTTTACAGATATATAATGGATGAACAAATGTATCTATTTTATCCTCTATTTGTAATAAAAGTAACTACATCAATGAACTGAAGATCCGTATTAAAATAAATTATACATAAGAAATAAATTTATTACTAAATTATTATTAATAAATATTAATAATAATAATATTATTATTAAATATTAATAATATTATTATTATTATTAAATATTATTTTCAAACTCATTATAAAGGCGCACACATCATTATGTAAATTTGTTTCTTCATTTAATCTTATTTATTGTTTATTCGATATAATGTTAAATGTTTGTACTGAATTAATAATGAGAAAAGCATTAAATAAACCTAAGTAGAAATGAACCAGTTTGCAAGTTAAAAAAATATTAAATTATCTCTTCATTTTGTATTTTATGTCAATATTTAAAAGCATATTGTTATAATATATAATTTGAACCTTAACTTTTAATTCAGACGTAATTAAGTATTTCTCTTAACAAAAGTAGAAACTTTTACTTCTAAATATTAGAATTAATCACTGTGATTAACTTTAAATGGGAAATGTCATAAACAAAGAAAATAGGTGAACACTTATAATAGATAATTGATTATGCAGGTATATTAGAATTAACTGAAGAAGAAATAATTGTGTATCAGAATAAATTGTTGAAGAATAACCAGAGATCTTTTAAGAGGTAAATGTACGGCCATTTGCATCATAATGTTATTTTCTGCTGCTTATCTATTGCATTTATTACTTTCGAAATATTCAAAGATGCAACAAAAATATGATTTTTTTTTTTTTTTTTTTTTTTTTTTTTTTTTTTTTTTTTTCAATTAGGAAATAGATTGTATGACGATCTGTAACAGATATGTTAACAACAAAAAATAAATTTAATGTATCATTTATATTGTTATATCCTTGAAAAAGTCTATTAAAAAAATTAAATGTCTCCTCCTATGATGTTTTATAAGGATTTTAATATTTATTTGTAAAGGAGGATTTTTCTTTATTCAATTTCAAATATAAATGGGGCATGTTCGTTAGGGTGGAACGAAAAAAAAATAAATTTTTAATTTCGATATGTAATAGAGATAAAAAGTTGTCTAATGCCTTTGTTAAGACAGTGTTAAAATATTTTAACAAACGTAATATATTTAGAGGTGCCGCAAAAGACTTGAATATATGTATTTTTAAGTAAATTTTACGAATTTTGATAAATTTGGTTTAGTAAAAACAAATGCATATACACTGCTCAAAACAATTAAAGGATATTTGAAGTTTTATATAAAATAAAGATATAAACGAATTTTTTTTTGCCGAAAATAGAAGAAGAGAATCACAAATGCAAATTTTTCTCGTTTTCAAACTGTGGAGTATGCAAATTTTGAGTTCGACGTCAAAAACGTCGCTTCAGCGGCAGCGACTGAAATTTGACTTTCAAATGGATAAAAGAGAATGAAGACAAGGATGATCGGCATTCAGTGATTGCTTTGTTTCGATGAGTATGATGTCTCAGCGAAGTCATTTGACAGATTCAGAAGCTTTGAGAATTGTTGGTAGGTTAGAAGGGGGCCAAACGCAAGCCGAAGTAGCGCAAGCCATTGGAGTGTCACAAAGTGTCATTTCCAGGATCTGGAACCATTTTTTGGAGAGTGGATGTGCAGGCCGAAGACCAGGGCAAGGTCGTAGACGGGCAACAACGCCCAATGAAGATCGGTATTTAGCGTTAACAGCTCGGAGACACCGAACCATGAACGCTACTCTTCTCCAACAACACCTTCGCTCGGCTACAGGCACCACGATTTCAACTCAGACTGTCCGAAACCGGCTCCATGCTGTAGGTCTGTATGCTCGCCGACCGATGGTATGTGTTAGATTAACATCAAGGCATCGTCGCGACCGCAGGGAGTGGGCAACCGAGCATGTCAATTGGAGGAGAAATGAATGGAGCAATATTCTGTTTTCTGACGAGTCCCGTTTTTCTGTGCATCCGGATAATAGGCGTATTTTCATCTGGAGGGACCGTGGCAGTAGGAATAATCCTGCGTTCGTGCACGAAAGTGTCAGATTTGGCGGTGGAGGAGTGTTGGTGTATGGTGGCATCTCCATTGACGGGCGCACTGACCTCTACATCATTCGAGATGGAGCTCTGACTGGTCGCCGATATAGGGATGAGATCCTCAGACCTATTGTAGTCCCTTACGCTGCAGCAATCGGAGATAACTTCATTTTAATGGACGATAACTGCAGGCCACATCGTGCAAACCTGGTGGAGGATTTCCTTTTCGAGGAAGGAATCGTTCGAATGGATGGCCAGCGTGTTCTCCAGACATGAATCCAATCGAGCACGTTTGGGACGCTCTAGGAAGACGAGTTTCTGGCCACCAACAACCCCCGCAAACTCTCCAAGAACTGGAAAGAACTCCTCTGGAAGAGTGGGGCAGAATACCCCAACTCGTCATTAATAGCCTCATTGAGTCCATGCCTCAAAGGTGTTCAAAGTTGCAGGCCGCCCGTGGAAACCATACCCCCTACTGAAAATGA
This sequence comes from Maratus speciosus, assembly GCA_963932465.1. Classification (NCBI taxonomy): domain Eukaryota; kingdom Metazoa; phylum Arthropoda; class Arachnida; order Araneae; family Salticidae; genus Maratus; species Maratus speciosus. Next base: position 533,221,519 of record OZ010786.1, on the reverse strand, counting down.
TTTTCTTTGAAGAAAACACCTTTTCTTATTCTTTTTTTCTCATATGCACAAATTGTGTTTTTTTCCTTTAGTACACAAATGCGCAATAAAATGCATTTTTTTCTGCCAAACATGTGTAATTTATTCTCATATAACTTACTATGTCTGTCGACCATGTATCAATCAGCTAAACAGTTTACCAGATACAAAATCCACCTAAAACTGCAATATCCTTTAATTGTTTTGAGCAGTGTATATATATTTTAAATACCAAATGCCTGTTTTCAATTTTTAAATAATACACATAAACTACTTTACAGTAGATATTTACAGTTTTATACTGCATACATTTAATATTTATGCTACTAATTCTTGCATCTTTTAATTTCCATTTTTTTTTAAGATTTTAACAGTATTTCGTAATAACATTTCGATTAACCTTACTTTTAACTTAAAAACGCTGCAAAACATTTTTTAGTTGTGAAAATTAATAGTCAAATGGAGAACAGTACTTGTTTTGAAGTGACCTTGATTCATGCGGAATATTATTGCCTGGTGTAGGGGGGCGGAGGAGTAAGAGAAGCATGTAACTGTAGCAATGGTCTGGTCGCATGTTTCTGTCGTCAGTCAGTGCAGGCAAACGAATCGTTTGAGTAACAAATGTTTTTATGCTGTTCTTTACTGGATTTTGTTTTGTTTATGAATATGTCAGTTTGAATATTTGTATAATAATTTTTTAGTTAATACTTTATCTTTAGAGTGATGGCAATGTCAAGGCCAGTTCAGACCAGATAAAAGTTAGAATGCCCAATTTTTGGGTACAATAAACAATTAAGTGATATAAGATTTTCAACTTATTATGACAATATGAAATATTATCTTTATATTCGACATGAGCTGAAACCAGACAAAACATCAAAAGAACGAACGGTGAGTGAAATACTTGATATACTTATTAAGAAAGTTGAATCTATTTGGTCGTCAGCATCTATTCCTCTAGTATCTCGCATTCGCATGTTAGAAATAGGAAAAACCTATCACGATAAATACAGAAGTATTTTAAGATCAAAATGTAGAAAATGTACAGAAAATATGATTTGATTGCAGTAAAAATTTTAAATGAAAGCAAACATCTTTTTTATGTAGCAACCTGAAAGGGCAAAGAATTTTCTGCCTGTAAGTGCGAAAAAAGAAAAAAAGTACCAAAACTTGAGAAAGATTTTTTACATGCCCAAAGAACAGTGAGGAAAATGTGTATAATTGGAGTCTATAAAGTTATTTCCAAGATTTTGACACAAAGAAAAGAGAGGATGCAACAGGTAATACAACAACAGTTAAAGTATAACTATAATCAGAAATTAGTAGTTAAGGCTACTAGAAAAGCTGAAAATGATGCCATTCAATCAGATCCTGAGCAAACATTTAAAGGAACCTTAATATACAATCCCAAAAATTCCTCTACTTCTTTTCTGATTCAACTACAAGCGAGCAAATGCGAAAATGTAGCATTTCCAACAGTAGCAAGTGCTTGTGACCGAACTGGGGTTTCAGACAGATTTGTTGCGACTATCGCAAGTGCTGTTCTTAAAGATGTTGGAATGATTACAGAGGAGAACAACAGTAAGGTAATTGATAGGATGAAAATTCGAAGAGAGAGAGCCTAGAATCGAACAAAAGAGATAGTAAGAAGCCTTAACCAATTTGAAGAGAATATAGGTTTATATTTCAATGGAAGAAAAGATAAAACAATTGTGCAAGATAAAAAAGGAAACACATTTTACAAAAAGACTGTCATCGAAGAACATATTCTTTTAGTAAAAGAGCCCAATTCATCCTTTCTAGGACATGGTACCCCTGCTTTTGGAACAGGTGAAGCTATAAAAAACAGCATGACAGCCTACTTTAATGGTAACAATCATTTGAACATATCAACTATAACTGCTATTGGGTGTTATGGGACAGCCACAAGCACTGGAGTTAATAACGGTGTGATTGCTTTAACAGAAAAAGATCTACACAAGCCACTGCAGTGGCTGATTTGTTTGTTACACTTAAAGAAATTGCCTTTACGCCACCTGTTTCGTAAATTAGATGGAAAATAAAATGGTCCTAAGGAATTTGGCGTGGTTTTCAGCAAACAACTTGAAAATTGTAACGAACTTCCAGTTGTTAAGTTCTTCCCACTAAAATTTCAAAAAATTCAATGGCCGCAATTTTGAAACAAGATGGCGGATGAAACTGGCCAACGAACATGGTCGAGACATTAGTATGCACTATGCATATGAAAAATTTCATCCAAATCGGTTTAAAAATTTGAGAGTTACAGCATGACAAAATTCAGATATAAATATATATATAGTATATATATAATTTTATTAATATTATTAATATTTATTGTTAATTTATTAAAGTTAAAACATTGAATATGGTTAAATAAAATAAATGATCGTTTTTTGTATTTATTATTCTTTTCAATTAAGTGAATCATTATCTTTGTCAAAATACGTTTGAGCGTTACTGTCGTATTTAAAAAACTGTGTTCGAACAACTATTTGTAAGCAAAAATGTAATTACAACAGTTAAATTCAAAGTGATATTACATCTTGATTTTTTTTTGGTACTTTTCGGTTAGCCGGGCGCCAGTGATATATATACATATGTATATCTATATATACATATATATGTATATGTACACACACACATATATATGTATACATATAGCTTCTATATATGTATAAATATACATATATATGTATATATAGATATACATACATATGTATATATAAGACTGGCGCCCAGCTAACCGAAAACTACCTTTTTTTTTAAAAAAAAAAGCTCATTTATTTCACTTTTTCAGAAAATTAATGCATAAATTTACATCAATTAAACTTAATATTATAGTTGTTATAGTAATGAAACATCTATAGATTGCTGTTAAAAACAATATTTGATTTTAAAAATGTGAAAATAAAACAGTGAAAAAATTATAATTTTATGTTAAATTTGGACTTTTTGTAAAAAAAATCCTTATTTTTAAGGCTCTTGCGGCACCTCAAGATATAAATTTAGAACGAAAAAACTTCGTAGTTTTATTGTTAACATACAAAGACAACTTTTAATTGCTATTAGAAAATTATTTGCTGAAAAATATATTTTGCCCTATGCTTTCGTTCCACCCTAATGTTCGTATCAAAGTATTACCTTATAAATAAAATTAGATTAAAAATACATATCTATAGATCAGAAATAATGTTTAGTTCCTTATAATTAAAAATAGTTTTTTTTTTTTTCAGTAGATTAGAAATAAGTAGTATGTATTTGTGAATATTTTCGAGAGTTTTGTTTCTTGACTGAAACATACATTAAAAATACAGGTGTATGAACACAGATTTCCCGGATTATGGAATATATGTTACTTAGAAAAAAAAAATTAATTGGTAACTGTAATAGATTCTGTTTTTTACATTTAACACAAACACACACATACATACATACATATATATATAGAATGCCCACAAACAATACCAGAATTAAGATAACTATGAAAATTAGCAATTGTGTATTCAATTAAGCGTATTGAAATTTATTAAAAGCAATTCTTTTGTAATAGACTCGCGCTACGAATTAACCGTTGAAGAAATAGCCAACAATCACTATTTATAATCAGATATTGATAATTTCAATGGTTTAAGCGCGTACGCCGATTACATGTCTTAAATTTGTGTTTATATTTATTTTATTATTTTATTTATTGCATGATGAACGTTTTAATTTCTTTATGTGTTTTAAGCTGGGAACAAATGGTGAGTTATTTACTGTATTGAACGAAGTGTAAACGGATTTATCTTTCGTAATCGTCTGCACGGGACAGAAATATACAAAATCCTGCTTCAAAATAATTTTAAAATCAATACAAATTACTTAAATTGGGATACATTTTTCAAACAAATTTCAATAGAGTTTTCAAACAGTCTAACTGCATTTGAGTGTAAATGTGTGGTATTTAAAAGTTTTAAAAATTGCAGTAAAACTTACATTTAATCTATTGCTGCTGTATCTTTCAAAATTGACGTCCGCATTACGCACGGGGATGTTTGTCTTTTATAATACAGATAATAGAAATAATTTTTGCACGTAAAAGTCCAATTCCGGACGAAAATAAAATTATGGTATATTTTCATAAAATATTTTTTAATGAAATGTAATTAAGAGTATAATTAACATGTAATTAAGAGTTGGAAATCAGCCAGTTTCTTTTTTATTAATCAACTAAATTCATTCATGTTTACTCAATTTATGCCAATATTTAGAAAATTATTAGTATGAAACATAATTTGAAACTTCACGTGCATAATTTGACATTTCTCTTATAAGAAAAATGACTAAAAAATCTAATGTTAAACAGCTATCATATGCATTAATTACCGTGATTACCTTTGATTGGAAAACATCCTAGATAAAGAAAATACTTGTATACTTCACAAAGATATTTGATTATGTAAGACTTTTATAATTAACTGAAACAGAAACAATTGCGCTCTAGATTGGATGCTTTAAGTAAAGTCTGAGATCTTTTAAGAGGAAAATAAATGGCCAATTGTCTCAAATGTGTAATTTTCAGTGTTTATACATTGCTTTAATTTCATTCAAAACATTCAGTGGTGCGATAAAAATAAGTAAATTATATAAGTTTTGATTACGCCTATCGTGATTTAAATACTAAATATACAAAATAAAATATGAAATACATTAAATCATTGCCACTGCTTACATCAAAATATCTTTAACATTTCTAAAAATGTATTATATTTGTTAACACTTTCCAACATAGTTGAAAATGCTAATGAATTCGGTTTGCATGTCCGTCTGTATGTCTGCCAAAGCTCTAACTCGCGTAAATATACACAAATTTCCATGTAATTGTTATCTGTTAATGATGTTTTTCATTGCACTTTCGGTGTAGTATTAATAGTTCATTTACAGGGATGCTCAAAAGAATTCTATAACATTATCTTCTTTGGTGGAAAAGTCATTTGCAGAATATTTTAATGACACTTATTTCAAATGTATTGAAATTTATATGAATCACTGAATTTTCCTAGAAGATGATTACCGTAGAATAGAGCATTCATAGCATCAATTATTGTTTATTTACAGTGACATATAAAATAAATCGCTTACAGTACTGACATTGAGCAATAATTGATCGAAGTGCGTTTTGAATTTCGGAATGCGCTTTTAAATTTAATTATTTTTTTGCAAGTTACACATTGTGTATAAATTCTGTACTCTTGTATAGTACTACAGCACGTACTCCTTTTTAGCGGAAATTGCTCAGTGGGTATTTTCATCTGAAGTATGTATTTCGTCACTCAACTAAATATTACCATAGATGTAGTTTATTGATGTAAATATATATAACCTATACAGTACTGTTTAAAGAAATCTTATAACTTTACGGCTGTAGATGGCAATTGCTGAAATTGAGTTTTCAAATGTGTTATGCGTTTCCAATTGGTACAATTAGCATCATATATCAACTTATAACTAGGACCTCCCTTTGAGGGATTAGTCTGAGCGATATTGCTGAGAACATAGATTTAATAATAAAATGTGGAAGCATAGAAAGTGAAATGTTATCTTTAATTGTCCATATACTGCGATAAATTGAGATGATGAAAATAAACGAGTCGTAGAATTAAAAAATCTTATATATAAATTCGTATACACTGTTTAAAAAAATGGGAAAGCAAACCATGCAAGGCAGACATGCATGGATATAAAATTGTAACTACGCAATATATTAAAAGCAAAATAGAAAATGAAACTCTAAATTATTTTATGTCGTAATTGTAACTGTATAAAATGATGTCAAAAGCACAATCAGACGCTCCGCACTAATTTGAATAACTTTAAATGACAAATATATGATTGAAAAGAACGGATTATACTTTATATAGTGTGTGAAAAGTTAATATTGTACAATATCTGTTTTACACGCATGCAATGAGGTTGTGGATAACAATTAAAGAATTCTCTCTTCTAAATCTGATGTAGTATCAAAGTACCGAACACATCAATAGTGGCATGCAATGCATCGTTAGAGTCTGTTTCAGATATGCTCGATCGGATTTAAATGATGAGTGCTTGCTGGCTACTACATACGCTTTATTGTTTAGTTTTCAAACATATTCTGCACAAGTTGAGCTGTATTTAGCATGCATTAAATAAAAGAAATCGGAAATGATTGCAGCATAAAGTATGAAACAAAATCTGAATATATCGTCTGCATAACCTTTGAGCTGTCAAAGTGCCATTTGAAGTAATTTGCAAATCCATTCATATTTTTTCAGCAAATCATGCAAGCTAAAATACGCCCATATGAACCCGATTACGAAATTTCACCAGAATAAGTTAATATATAAAAAAATCTCCTAATGACAATTGAGAATATGACCTTATGAAAAAATTTCTAGAAAAATGAATCAGAAAGAAAATTCATATCAAATTTAAAACGGCACTTCCCGCTGTTAGTGGCTTTGGCAAGAGAGAGAAAAGCCTTGAGAAGTAACACTTTAACAAGTAATTTCGGCCAACCTACTCACTGTTTCATACAGGTCTTTATTTAATATTTACACAATTTATTTAATGCTAGGTGGGTATCTATCTGTTTTGTTGCATTTAAATTGCATGTTTTGTGGAGGAAATGCGGCATTATGAAATATTTAAAGTTTCTATACCTATTAATTCCAAATTAATGTTAATTGAGAACGCTTTCCGTTCATTTTATCTTTTTTAGATTTAAAGTTTTTTAGAAAGCATTCACAGAGACAATTTTAAAACTAACCCGAAGCAAAATTTCAAGGTTTTGGGCTCAGCAGTAATACAGAAATAGAAAATTTTCGAACGTTTTTTGTTTCTGCAGTGTTTTATATAGCGACATTTTTAGAAACTGTTCTATTGCGAGAATTTACGTCGTGATAAATACAGCCATGTCAATTTTCATGTCTATATTCTTAACAATTCCATGTACTTTGTTACTTAGGTCATCTTTAGATCTTTTTTTTCGCTTTGTTTAGTCTTTCGATTTTTTAGAATTCATTCTACAACGAGCATTTACATCATATAAATTACTGCCATGCCAAAGTTTTAGTTTACCCCTACAGTATCCCAGAAATTTCCGTATTCCAAATAAATCATAATTTAGAACCTTTCTAGAAATTTTTACGTTTATCTGTCAAATTGAATTTTTGAACCTTTTAGAGAGTGTTCATAACGAGTATTGACATCTTAAAAGTAACCATCACACCGAATTTAAAGTTTCTAACCCAATCACTATCTCAGAAATCGCAATTTTAGAATTTTTTTGCTCCTGCAGTGCTGTAGGTTGTTGCACTGACATAAAATATAGTCTTTTCTTCGGAGCAGAAATGGCCACCAACATTTGTTTAATTTTTCTATGTAGTTGGCTAGGACTTAACACCTCACAAACGCGCAAACATTATTAATATTATACACTGTATAATATTATATCGATTTATAATATTAGCATAGATGTACAAATACAGAAGCCATTTATCTGTTACAAACTAAAGTTTCCGGCGTTGCCCAGAATTCCAAGAATGTTTGTTCTGAAGAATTAATTTCAAAATTTAAATAAATAACATAAAACAAACATTATAAAAAGTAACAAAAATTCTGTGTACAGCATAGATTATGAAACACTTTCCAACAGCTTTAACGGAAAAAGCTTTAACGAAACTTCGTTACTTAGGGAAATAAGGTAAATAAGATAACTAAGTAAACATTTAAAAATCTGATTTCAGTAGTTACCGCCCATAGCCAAATATGTATTCCAGTTCTTTTGAACAGTCCTGTATTCGATCTGTATGTTGATATATATACTATATAATGGTAAAATTTAGTTTAGCAAGAAAATGCATAACAGTTTTAAATTCATCTTTCAGCAATTTATACTAATAGATGGAAACATACTTGAATACTTTTGTAAAGCCCTGTCGTTTACCTAGTACCTTTATTACATGCCACTATTTAGCTAAAATTTAATTAAAACTAAAACACGCTTAAAACTACTGAAATTACATTTCCAGAAATTATCACCCATAGACGGCCACGTATCCAAATCTTTGCGTGGCCCTGTATATCATTTTATCTATATTCTACAAATATTTCTTAATACACTAAATTCAGTTCAGCGTAAAAATGCATAACTCCTTTAAAACCCACCTTTAAGCAATTTATGCTCATACTCAGTAACCTTTACGACTTCATTTTTGTAGCCCCGTATATGAACTATAGCGTTTATACGCACTTTATAGTATGCATAAATAGAGTGAACAAGTAGGTAAGTGTGATCACAGATCGCACAGAGTGTTTCGTTTAATATTCCTTTCAAAACATTTTATCCTTATGAAAAATCTCTTAGTTCCACATTTCGCAACCAGGGGCGCACTGTATTCTAAACAAACCTCTATCCGAACGAAACTCCGTTTTATAGACTATCCGTAGATATATTAGTCGAGGGGATTGGGCAGATAGCACCCAAGATAAGAAGGCGCCTCTGGCGGTAAAGAGTGGGACTAAAATATATAAGGCTATAGTGCATAATATGGAAGAATGGTCAAAGGGGTGTCGGCAAATGTTGGAAAAGTGCTCCCCGGGTGAAAAGGGCGGAGGTTAGAAAAATTGCTTAAAATACCCAAGTTAGAACCCGGAGGAGTATATAATATAAGACTTTTTGAAAATGTTATGATTTGCCGTGTGGTCCGTATTCAGCTGTACGTATGCAAAAATTCGTAAGACTTTTTCAAGATTTTATGATTTGTCGCCTGGTCTCAGATGTTCTGCTATAAGTATGCAAAATTCCAAATCTCCAATTTCTCAGTTAGAAAGAATTGCTTAAATTACGCATGTGGGAGGACAAAGGGTTAAATGTTCGATTTTTTCAAAATTTTATTAATTGTGGTATGATATGTGGTGTTCAGCTATATGTATGCAAAATTTCATGCCTCCAACTAGGGTCTCACTTAGAAAGAATTGTTTAAAATACACATGTGGGAGCTCAAAGGGTTAAATGTACGACTTTTTCAAAATTTTATGATTTGTCATTTGATGCGAGGTATTCAGCTATAAGTATGCAAAATTTCACGCCTCCAACCTAATTAGGGCTCACTTAGAAAGAATTGTTTAAAATACACATGCGGGAGCTCAAATGGTTAAATGTACGACTTTTTCAAAATTTTATGATTTTTAGTTTGATGTGATGTGATCAGCTATAAGTATGCAAAATTTCACGCTTCCAACCTAATTAGGACTCAGAAAGAATTGTTTAAAATACATATGTGGGAGCTCAATGGGTTAAATGAACGACTTTTTCAAAATTTTATAGTTTGTCATTTGATGTGAGGTGTTCAGCTATAAGTATGTAAAATTTCACGCCTCCAACCTAATTAGGGCTCGCTTAGAAAGAATTGTTTAAAATACATATGTATGAGTTCAAAGGGTTAAATAAACGACTTTTTGAAAATTTTATAGTTTTTCATTTGATGTGAGGTGTTCAGCTATAAGTATGCAAAATTTCACGCCTCCAACCTAATTAAGGCTCAATTGGAAAGAATTGTTTAAAATACACATGTGGAGCCCAAACGATTAAATGTACGACTTTTTCAAAAATTTATAATTTGTCGTATGATATGTGGTGTTCAGCTATAAGTATGCAAAATTTCAAGTCCCCAACATGTATAGTTTCTGAGAACGGGCTTTGTGACAGACGGGCATACAGACAGAGGAGACAGACGAATAGGGTTTTGTCAGATGTACGAAACCCTAAAAAATAAAGAAAATAAGAAAAAATGATGCTATAAAACAAAATATTTTATTAAACATCATATAACTGTTTCTAATTTTCACACTCGAAATATAAAATATGCTTTTGGCGATTAAAAAATGCTATTGAAAGATTATCGCAAAATCTCAAATCAAAGTTTTTATGCCTTTTTTCTTTTTAATGGAATAACAAACATATTTCTTTTTCTGTTTGATTAAATTTAAATTTTTTATGGCACTTCATTATTACTGTGTGCGTTTTTTTTTTTTTTTTTTTTTTTTTTTTTTAATTATTTACTCCCTGTGTTCAAACCAGTTGTCTACAAAAACATCTACCATTGAAAGTGACGCACAACAAATATCTGTGACGTATGCAGAGAAATTTTGCTTTTTTATCAGTTTTTTTTTTGTATAATTTTTAAGGGGTTTGGAACTTATTTTTCATAGTAGGTGCATTCAGTAGACGACCCTCATAAGTACCTTCTGGTGCAATCAAAAACGAAATCTGGCAAATATTTTTTGAGTTATGCTTGACGAAAGTTTTTATTGGGGCTTTTTTTAGAAGGGCATGGCCTTAATATCACTCGTAGCTGTAATATTGCGTTGAGTATTAGCCTTCGCTTCGCTCAGACAATAACCGTTTAGTTTACATTAATTCGAATGTGTTGTAAAGTGTTTCAAAATCTATGCTTAACACATATTTTTTCTTCTCTGTTATCTATTTATATAAAATCCAAGTCTCTGTGTGTCCCTCACGATTCCGGTAGGACCACCTCATTGAAATGAGTAATTGTTGAAAAATACTAATGCAGGGTTACCACAGTAACGCCAAATGTTGGCCAACTTGGCGATAGCTGGCGGATTTGGCGAAATTCCCATTTAAAACCATTAATCTTTCATAAAGGAGGTCACCAAAATTTAATTTAAACTCCGTTCTTTTAAGATATTTTTTCAAAATCTATGGGTGAGAATTTAAAGTACATCTTTACATCTTCCTCCCGATGCTACTAATAAAATAACCGCCAATAGACGACGCTGTACTGTATCAGCTCCTAACTTAGCGATTTTAATGTGCTTTAGGTACTTTTCCAGTATAGGTGACTTGGCGAAAAAGAAAATTTGGCAACATATTTTCCGGGAACCTATCCACTGTTTCATTTTATATATACACACGCATTTTTTTTTCGATATTTATACGATTTATTTAACATAAAAAAGCTATTTCTCTAATTTTATACAGAAACAGATGTAATTTGTACATAAAAACATGAATAATATACATATAAAATAAACATATAAAAAAAAAACGCTCATCAAGTTTGTTTTCATAGCTGTTTATATGATTTGACAACAAATCTCAATATTTTCCCGTTATACGGACATCATGCCAAAATGTATGCTAATGCGCCAATTATTTCAAAATGCTAAAAGATATTTGTAATTTTATGTCAGCAGTTTAATATGAGTTTTATTTTATTGCTTTATTTTATGACAGTTATTTTTTCAATTATTTTAAGTATATATTTGTGATTTAATGAAATAGTTCGTAAAAGTCTGGAATTTTCAAATGTTATATTTTTTAAATGCTCACTTTAGTATCGACAATATTTTTTCTTTTATTTTTCAAATGCCTCAATTCACGTGATTTTCATTTTGCGCCAACTATTACACTTGGCGACAATGGTATCCGTATAACGGAAAAGTACCCAAATCTCACTTTCTGATGCCCAGATTACACCAAGCTTTTTTTAAAAAACGCCAAAGCTCCTACAGTGGAAAAGTATCAAACTGTCTATTATTTTGCGCTATGTGTGTTATAGTTTATACTATATGCAAGGTGAGTGGAACGAAGAGTTTAAACATTAAATATTAAAGTTTCGGCACAGATGTCATATACGCCCCATGTTGGCGCGATTTTTTTCTGACGCCAATGTCATATACACAACGGGTACTTAACTGTCGCCAAAGTGTCGTTATTATGCTTGATATGGTAACCCGGATGCTGTTGTTTATGCTGTTGATGTTTTCGCCAAATTGGCGTCGGAAAGAAATCGCTCCAATATGGGGTATATATGACAACTGTGCCAAAGTTTCTATAAAGCAGTACAAGACTAAAAAATTAAGAATAAAATAAATACAAAATAAGACTAAAGAAGAAAGAAAAATCATGCGTTAAGCATAGAATATGAAACACTTTCCAACAGATCCTGAATGCTTTAACAAAACTTCGTTATTTAGGGAAATAAGGTAAATAAGATAACTAAGTAAACATTTTAGAAAACGCATAAAAAATTTTAAAAATTGATTTCAGCAGTTACCGTCCATAGCCAATAGTACAATTATTACATGCCACTATTTAGCTAAAATTTAATTTAAACTACTCTTAAAGCTACTTAAATCACATTTCCAGATATTATCATCCATAGGCGGTTAAGTATCCAATTCTTTGCGTGACCCTGTATATCATTTTATCTATATTCTACAAACATTTCTTAGTAAACCAAATGCAGTTCAGCGTGAAACTGCATAACTCCTTTAAAAACCACCTTTAAGCAATTTATTCTCATACTCAGTAACCCTTACGAATTCTTTTGTGTAGCCCCGCATATGAACTGTAGCATTTATACACACGGTATAGTATGCATAAATGTAGTGAAACATAAAAGCGCATATCATAATTAAAGATGCATTTCTAGCAATCATTGCTTATGTACAATACTTCGGAGAAAAGTTTCTTGGCGAGAAAGAAGTTTGCCAACGTATTTTCTGACAACCTGTTTACTGCTTCATACTCAAAAGCAATTTTTCGCATATGTATACAATTTATTTAATGTAAAAAAAGCTATTTACCCATTTTTATAAAGAAACAGAAATAATTTTTGCACAGATGTCATATACGCATCGGGGTTGTCGTGATTTTTCTCTGACGTCAATTCGGCAGAAATCTCGCTTTCGAATACCAGTTACTTATATATTTTTAAATTATTTGCTATCATTTTGAAAAGGAAATAACTATCTATATTATAAAGGACAAACATATCTGTGCGTAACGCATACGTCATTCTGCGAATGGCAACACTTTGAAATTTGAAATGAAATTTCGGTTTTGCAATTTTCGCTACTGCAAATTTTTAAACTTCTAAACATCCTACATTTTAAATGCTTACACCGTCGTATGCAGAAAAAAATGCACTTTTAAATGCAATTTGTTTGAAAGCTGTATCTCAATTTATTTTTGAGATATTAATTATTTTTATAGTTTTTTATACCAATTTTCTAATCGTGGCAACTGAAGTACTTCATTTCTATTAAAAGTTGTTTAGTTATCTTTATTGATTTTATTCTTACTGATGCCATTTTCTCATTACAATTAAAAATATCTTTTTAAAAATTTTAAACAGAAAATGATGTTACACTTTAAAAAAGATACAATTTCCCTGATGATGCTGTTATATTTCACTATTTTTTCATTTCGCTGATACTGAGTTTGAGACAATGGACAATATTTCAGCGACTGAAAAGGACGTCATAGTTAAAATAAAACGGTAATTTTATTTGATAAAACGAGATATTTCCCCTTGAATACGTCTAAAAGATATAAATTTCTGGAATTTTTACGCGCAGGTACAGAGATTATACTAAGACCTCAAATCACGAGTGGGAATTTTAACATGGAAAGTTGTAATAGTTGACAAACGCGACTTTGAGCTTGAAAATATCTTTATTAATCGCCAAATATTGCGGGTTAAAATGTTTTTAAATGGTTAATACGGATGTGAAACGTGGAAAATGACTTGATTCGGTTTAGATTTAAAGGGGAGGGGGGGGGGATTCTATGATTATGTCAAGGTGAAATTATTTTTGCTGATTTTTCATTCCGTAATACCAAGCATCAATTGATAACTTAATCAAAATTACTTATCTTGATTATATGTTACTGATTACGTATATGAATAAAATTTAATTTTTCAATAATTTTAACAGTTGGAGTTTATGAAAAAAGTATTTTGTTAATCTTAGGTTAAAATATGTTTTTGGAGAGTTAAACTAACAAGTGTAAGATGGATTTCTTATTGTAATTATTGTTGGCGATGTATTATAAATTTGATGCATCAGTTCCTTTGTAAACATTTTCTTTCGTCGAAATTCGACGGGTTCCGCCTCGTAAATAAATAAAAGTTTAAATAATAACTATAGAACAAAACAGTTTATATAATTTAAAAACAGAAAATAAAATTTAATAAACAATTTATTAATAAATAAAAAAACAATAGCCGGGTTACCATAGCAGGCAAAATAACACCATTTTAGTGCCAGTTAGGTATCCCGGTTCATATCTGAAATCTGTGCCGTAATTTGTATATAAAAAATATTATATATATTTAGAAACGATTTTTTTATGTATATAAGTGTATGTATAAACAAAAATAAAAGTTCATTAGATTTGTTTTCATAGCTGTTTATATATTTTGGCAACATATCTCACTTTCTGATGCCCGAATTACGCCAAGCTTTTTTTTAAAATGCGCTATAATGGAAAAGTACCTAAATAAATAATTAACAGAAATAACCAATACAAACTAAAACTTTTTATTTCGAGATCACAGCATTGTTTTAATTTCGATTAAAATACATATATCCTTGGATAACTTTAGTTGCAATTAGGTTCACGGCTTAATATCTCATTCCATAAACCTAAACAAACACAAGTGATTCATTCATCGTGAACCGTAAAAAATATTAAATCATTGAGGTAATCATTCCCAACGTAAGTTCTCCAACAATCAATGGACAATATTCTAATGACGTCATAGTAGGTAAAATGGTGGCGGTATCATTTGTTTATGGTTTGAAATCACAAAGATTTAATTTTGCAATGTCTCTTAGTTACATTATTTTATTGTCATATTTATGAGCTCAGAACAAAAGCATATTTTTTCATTATTTAGTTATTAAAGACGGAAAAAAATTATAAATGTGCATGATTTGAAAAATTTAAATAATTTTCTTTCTTAATACTAAAAAATAACATCGGGAAGTAACAGCGAGTTTAAGTTAAATAAGTTTAGCTGTTTAATTCTGTTGTAATATTCAAAATAACTGTATTTATTAGATTTCAGTAAACAACATCAGGGCCCGATTAAACTTTGAAGTTAGAGGAATTACAATGTCATTTCAGGACCTTTCTTTTGGAGAAACTTTTCAAAATTCCACATATACATGGAAACTCTTCAGTGTTAGAAATATTATTCCTAGGACTGGCATTACATGAGAACGGCCTGCAATTTTACACAAGTTTTTGAAAACTACTTTATATCAGAAATTTTACTAAAAACTGGTTACTTTTTTGTTACAGAGGCCCACACTATTAGAATTATGACAAGTTGCAGCCAATTTCGCCAAAGTCGTAACCAAGATCGTGAAGCACACACATATAATACCATATAATACCATTTCATGAAATCGTATACGATAATTTAATAGTTTTTACCTTACCGTGTGTAATTTATTTATTTTTAAGGCTTAACAATCTAAGGCTTAACATTTGTCCAATATATGAATTAAAAAATGTAAACAAATATTGAATAGACATGACCGCAAAGAGCCTCAAATCTGCATAACACTTGGAACCAAACTGTGCAGATTTGTGGTCTTCTACTGTACACAGTTTTCTATAAATGCGTTTCGTTCTTAAAATGTGTTATTTTTATCTATCACTGCTGAACAAACGAACTCATATTCTTGCACATGAGTTGTATATATCATTATATCTAAATTTCCGTCATTTTTGACGGGCTACCTTTCTAGTTTATTATAATTATGAATTGTTTACTGCGTTATATCGTGTATAATGTATTGCGATTTTTTTTTTTTTTTTTTTTTTTTTTTTTGTAAGATATTTCGAAATTTGATTTATAAAGGATCCATTTTATGTATTCAATAAAAATGTATTAAATTAAAGAGAGTTATCAAAGTATTTTTTTATAAACAAGTTGGAAATTGTGCGTCAAACATGGCAAATGAGGAACGTTCGTACTATAGCTAGTTTTAGAAATATTTTTGTGCACTGCATATTGTATTTCATGTACATTTTAGTGCACATCAATGAGTGCATATCAGTTCAATTCTGTTTGAAAGGCTGTAATATCATTAAAAGGCCATTGAAATAATTTTTTCGCATAGGCCGTAATGTAACAGAAGACTTTTGACTGTCCCTGTAATTAAATTATACATTGGATTTTCATAAAGTTCGAAATGAATCGACAAAATATTGCAACGTTTATATATTTAAAATATCACACCATTCCATTAAGTGTTTTTCTCTGTTATATGCGGACGGACGGACTGATCGACGACTATAGGGGAGAGTAGCCGAATTTGGACCACTTCACTTATTTTCCGGTGTAACTCACTTAATTTTTGGAATATCTACAAAACATCACTACACGGGGTACTACTAACTAAATTAATCTTTAGATCAATTACTTTTTGAAAATCTTAAATTTTATTTTAATTTGAAAAATTTGTCAAAAGTGGTCCAAATTCAGCAACTGGTCGCCTAAGTTGGACCAAATAATATCAGGTTGTTTTAATGACTAAGGAATAAAACTAATTTTATTAAAAGCAAAGTTTGCGATTAATGAAACAGTCAAACAAAATAACATCAATGAAATATATTGAAATCAAATATCGAAAAATAAGAGTAACTGTTTTAAATCAAAATGTATTCAAAAGATCAGTAACTGAGAATAGACGTTATCAGTAACTAAGAATAGAAATTGTGGAACTATTTGTCAGTTACTTGAATATCATTTAAGGAGTGATGCAAAGCTTATACATGAATTTTGTTGATTGTTTTTGTTTTCCAGCGCACACAGTCTGGAACCGTATATGGCAATCTGAACAGCACTGAATCATTTCTGCTGTTTTATATTTCTTACAAATTAGGTAGAAATAATCATCACTGTCTAGATTTTTCTTTTTAGATTCTGAATTATCAGACTTTTTTTTTTTTTTTTTTTTTTTTTTTTTTTTGCAACAACAGTTTTCTTTACATTATGTTTGTAGTTCTTCTCTTCCATCGTTTTCTTGCATTACGCTTATTTTTTTTAAAATTCGATGTTCCAATTGCTTTTGTGATGTGAAAGATTCCCTTTTTTCTTTTTTTTTCTTCTTCATTTCAAGGTTTGTTTATATGGCGATGATGTTAACACAACTGTTTCTTGGCTCCCTCTGCACTTTGATTTAACTGAATTTAGTAAGGGAAATAACATTTCTAATGATTTTTTTTTGCTTTTGGGGAGAATTTGTAGCTGCAGCCTTATTCCAGGTCAATTTCTTCACAACTTATGGTCTGCTTTTTGTTTCCTATATCTTTAGCAGCTTGTACTGTCATGAGTGTTTTTCTTCTAGACAGTTTTTCTATGTATTTTTCAACATTTTCATCAAGGTTTTTGATTTTATGCGTTTTAATGGCAAAAATGTATAATTTCACCCTCCAGAACTGTAAGTCTTCCATCACAAATATCCTGCAGGAGGAAAAATTTTTAATTCAACTCTGTAAGTCAAATGTGCCGTAGGAATAAAGAATTCAAAGAAAATAAATACAATTACATACAAGATAAAAGACATTGCAAGCAAAATTTATTGCATAGACATAAAAATATTTTTTTTGTTTATATAGGCCTAAACTGCATTAAAAAATTAATTCAGATATGCAAAAATAAAACTTGCATTGAGATAATAATCCATTATATAAAAAAAAAAAATAGTGTACAAAGCGTACCGTCCTCGAAATTCATAACTTCAAATTTATGATTGCATATCTGGTCCAATTTAAGCAACTTAAATTGGCCCAATTAGGGCAACTGCGCCATTTTTTAAAACAGTTGATTTCAAGACTAAGAACAAAAAATGAAATCAAACAAATCCGCGTGAAAAATATGCGCAATAAACAGATGAATTCATATATGTATATGAAAACATAACAACTTACCTTAGTTTTAAAATATTCACTTATGTTTAGTAGGAAAAAATCAGATCAAAACAGCTAACTTTAGGTTTTTTTAATGTGTCTGAAAACAGCAAGTGGTAGGCGGCTGCTTCTTCTAATCAAGAGTGACGTCATTCTGATGAGTAAGATTTCAGCGGTAGATGGAATCTCTTCCTGTAATTAACGGCAAAATGGCAACGGTTCAATTAAAGCGGTGGTCCAAATATGGCTACTCTCCCCTATGTACTATGTATTTATATAATTCCGAAACCACATAATAAAATAGTAGATTTACAAAATATATTCTACGTAACATAAATAATCATGCATTCGTGGATACGTTTTATAGGTTAGATAGGCTTTTAGGCTTTTTGACTAAAGCAATCAATAAAAATTATAATACAGGTACATTTTGTGCGCACACATAAATTTCTGGAATAAGTTATTAAACATTAGCATAAAATAATTTCATAATTAAATACCTGTTTATGATTTGTATCTGAGAAGTAGAAATGAGTCAGTTTTAATTTTATTAATCATTTTAATTCAAATTCCGTTTTTACTCAATTTATGCCAATATTTAGAAAATTATTATTATGCAAAATAATTTGAAACTTCGCGTGCTTAATTAACTGTTTCACTTATAGACAAAAGGCAAAAAACCCACTGTTAAACAGCTAACTTTGGCGCATTAATTACCGTGATTACCTTTGAATGGGGGACATCCTAGACTAAGAAAATAGATGGATACTTCGCAAAGATAATTGATTATGTCAGACGTTTATAATTATCTGAAACAGAAACAATTGCGCATTAAAGGGGATGCTTAAAGTATAGTCTTAGACATATTAAAAGGAAAATAAATGGCCATTAGCATCAAAAGTGTAATTTTCACTCCTTTTCCATGCTTTAATAATTTTCGAAACATTCAGCGATGTAATAAAAATATGTACAATATGTTAGTTGGGATTATGGATAAGGTCATTTAACTACTAAATGTACAAAATACAAAAAAACAAATATTTTGTATAAATGTAGTTGCTTCCAACACAATATTTTGAAATCATCCAAATTTAAAAAGAAAAATAATAAATGTTATTGTCCATTAAGCCATTTATAATGTATTGTAAAATGTATTGATAAGCGACACATTTTCTTTATTCAATTTTAAAAAGTAAAATTGAAGACGGAAATTTAATCTACCATCTTGTAATTAAAATTTCATTTAAAGATGTGTGTTCTGTACATTAGAAGTTTTCGTGTGTGCATGGATGAATTCTGAAAATTAGTAACAGACTTTATGACATTTTGGAATAAGTTAAGGACAATAAAAGTTGTAATACTAATAAAATGTTCGCGCACATGCGTTTTCCTTGGGGAGGGCGGATGTAATTATACAGTATAGTACAATAACACTGGTTTTCACAAAAATCATCTTTCTTATAATAATGATTGATGATACACATTTTAGCTCTTTAAATGTAAATATGGTAGTGAAATTGCTGTATCACGCACCAATTTTTAGACATATGAGGAAATTGTGTAACCAGAAATATGTGTCCATTAATATATAAATAAACTACACTAGATATCCCATATCTGGATTGATAAAAATTCAAATTCAATTCATTGTACAATTGTAATTTTCTTAATAGTCCGCCTTTTTGTTCGATATACTCACGAAAGATATTCAAACACTTTTTTTTTTTTTTTTTTTTTTTTTTTTTTTTTTGCATATTTGCTGTCCTAGAGTCCATACATTTAGCCCAAATTTAATTTCTCCTCTATTTCTTGTAACTTGTTTGGATAGTTATTCATATTATCATGCGTTGGAGGTATGTTTTTTTTTTCTTTTCATAATTTGATTTTACCTTTAAAGTTGACACTATTTTTTATATATTTTAATTCTATTTTATAAGATTACATTGCAGTTTATAGAACAGCACATGTAATCAACTCCATCTGACTTAATTTTAATGAGGCATCGGCGTAGATAGTAGCTCGTAAGCAAATCTAGCGAAGATCAAAACAGCCAAATTTAATGCGATATAGATAAACAAAATATGTACTTCAATTTTTAATGGCAAGAAAAATGTGCAAATGTAATTAAAAGTAGAGATATAATTTTTATATGTATGTTAGAAACATTTATGAGTAACTTTTTAATAATAAAAAATTGTCCTTCTCGCTTATCGGGATTTTTTGCATACCCGGATAACTCCAGTCCCATTAGATCAGCTGTGAGAGTTACTGATGTATAAGTAAATACAGGTTAGAAAAGATACATTGGGCAAAGAAATTAAAATATACAACTGTATACTTCTGGACAAATAATGTTTTAGGATACAAATAAAAAATAAATTATATCTTCACGATACATCTTATTAAATTTTTATCTAAGACACTAAATATATTATATTTTTTACGGATTTTTAACATATACCATTTTAAATTAATCTTTCAATCTTTCATTATTTGTTATTATTTAAAAACCATTTTTCAGAAAAATGGCAAGTATTAGATTTATTTGCATGATATATTTAGATTTAGGAAATTTAGTTCCATGAAGTTCACATATTTGTTTCTCGTTTTGTGGGAAGTAAAATTTATTTATTTTTTTCTTTTTTTAACCGACCTAAGTAATTTAAATATCAAATGAATATTTATTCACTGTATTTCAGTAGTGGAATTAAGACAGTTTGAACTTTATTAAATAATAAATTGATTTATTTTTACAAATTTTAATTTAATTTTAATTTTAATTTAATTTTTTATTTGTTTTCCCATCAGAGTAATTTTAAAGTCAAATGACAATTTATTCTCGGTTTTTCAATGGCGTATAAAAGCTAATTTGCAGCTTAATAAACATTTAAATGGATTTATTTTTACTCATTTTACGTCAGTATTTAGAAGATTGCCATTATGAATTTTAATTTGAAACTTAATTTATGTTGCATGCTTAATTAGTTGTTTGTCGTACAGAAAAGCAACAAATTCTACAGTTTAACTGCTAAAGAGGAATTAATTACTAGGGTTATCATTAAATGGAGAACATTATATTCAAAGAAATTAGATGGATACATTTAAAAGACTAGTAATTATCGAATCAGAAACAACTGAATATTAAAGTGTATATTTTAAGTGTTTTCTGGGATCTTTTAAAGGGAAATTACTAACCATTAATGTCAGAAGTTTACTCGCTACTTATTATATAATGTTTTATTAGTTGTTACATATTGTACACGTAGGGACTATAGCTTAGATATCGTAAGTATTCAAATATCAAATTGTAACATAATATATATTATTTATTTTTTCAATTGATGTGTGTTTTTAAATGAATATTTAGCTATTTTAAATGTTGATTTACATTAATTTGCTTCTCAGTTAATCTTAATTTGGAGGTTTATGTTTTACGGAAAATTAATAGTAGTTAAATACTCTTAATAAAAGATTTGAGGCATATGTCAAAAACATATGCATCTTGTAACTTTCATCTATTCGTTTTTATAAACCAATAACTAAAAAAATATATAATGTTTTGATTTGAAATACATATTATCTACATACATTCACAACATGGTGCTTTTTTATTTGATATTAAAATATATATATATATTAAACGTTATAATTCTGGGTTTAAAAAAATATAAATCAGTTATATTCTAAATTGGTACACATTTTAATTACTTTATCGTAGGTAATATTCTAAATTCAAAATACTGCTAAAACTCTGATTATAATGTTTAAATTCTCAAGTTCACTTAGCATTGTGAAGTACAGCCATGGAAAAAATTATAAGGACAAACGAAAAGTGGCCAATGTAGGATCCGTTTTGGTAGAAAATTATGAAAGTATTTGTATGATAAAAATACTTGAAACGGATCATTTCTATTTTAACTTTAACCCTTAAATTCCTGATTTTTTCAAAAATCATTGTAATAGTGTTTTTCGGCTTTCATTTTTTAAATAAATCATGGGAAAAATACTTACAAAAATCATATTTCGTTTTAAGTATAGTTTACGGCTAAAAAACAGTTTGTTACTAATCGGCAATACTGGTGTTTAATTGAAAATATAATTTCCCTTGATAAAATTCTATAATATTAAACAACACAAGAATTTTAGTAACTATAATAAGAAATAAATTTTACTTGCTCACTGCAGGTCAAAATAGGGTATTTCGCAAGCTTCCAAACAAAACAAAAAAACTAGAAGAAACAATTGAGAAAATAAATCTATCTTTATTCTTAAACAGCACAAGCGTTGCCATCTACATGTTGAAAATCGATTTAATAATATTTTCAGAATTTCTTTTATTGGCAACATTAGGCATTATAGCTTCAATATTATTCTAATAGTATTTTTGAGCCTAAATTGGGAATGTTGCCGAAAAGTAACACCAGGCATTTAAATGGTTCAATATCTTGCTGTAGTAAAAAATTATAAAGACACGCATTTCTTTTGAAATCTCAAACAAAATTTTGCATATTTGGTAATATCATTGGATTGTTTAAAGTAGTCTAAAACTGTTGCACAGTAAGATTGTTCAGTTTCTCTCGTTCTTGATCATGTCAAAGATCCCACACATATCTGAACATGGAAAATGAACAATTATTGCTTACAGAACATAAAATAGTAATTTATAATTTATGAAGAATTCAAAAGCTTATTAAAAGAAGAAGTAATCCTTGTTTCTCTGACTATGCGCCAGAAACGTGGAACTGTGCATCAAACTTGCTTAAAAAAGCTGAGTTCTAAGAAAGTTAAAACAGAAATTAATCTACTATGCACTAGCCGAACAGTCCGCAAATGTTATGCGAAATAATCCCAATATTAGACATGCTACAATATGGTCACGTCCACCACTTACTACAAAACTATATAAGAAACTTAGATGGAATTTGCTAAGAAACACGTTTTTCTTTAATCCCGATGTAAAGATATGCTATTTTCGGAGGAAAAAAATAATTTAGACGGAAAAGATGGTTTTCGCGTTTATTGGTGTGACTTGCAAAAATGTAAAACATTTTTTCGTCAATGCCCATTCGAAGAAGGTTCTGTTATTGCGTCTGCTGGTTTTGTAGACAGTTGAAGAACCCCAATCGTGTCCATACGAGCTGAAATGAATTCAAAATCATGTGTTAATATTTTAGCTGAAAAAGTATTGCCCAAAGCATCTCTTGTTACAGATGATGATTATTTGTTTCAACAAGAACATTCAAGTTTCCTTGTGTCTCGTGCATCTCGTTTATGGGACGAGTCCAATTCTGTCCAACCTTTGAATTCACAGCAAAAAAGCCTTGATTTAAACGCCACATAGACGCTTTGGGGTATTTTAGTTAGAGAAGTATATAGGCATTACGCACGATATGCAAATACAGACTATTTGGCACCATCCATCGAATTAGCCTGAAAAATCACTTCTACTCCAACTTTAACTGCACTTTCCGAGTCAATGAATGCACGGTTAATGATTGTATCTTGATTAGGGTCATATAATGAACGTCATACAATGAGGGTGTAGAATTTTAATATATTTTCTGAAACATTTCATTATGTCCTTATAATTTTCCAATGTTTCACGTCACATATTTCTATTAATATATGATTTATAAATTATATTATAATTGAATTTCGTATTAATATCTTCCTGATGATTCCTAAATACGACTAGTAAATTACGTTAGATATTATTTTCAGCTATAAATTACTTTAATACATTTATCTCATTTTTCAATGTGTCCTTATAAATTTTTCAATTGCTGTATAATGTGAAACTTAGCGTATAGCACACGAATAATTCGCGAATGTGTAAGTTATTAAGCATAGCTATTCATATTCATATTCTTTTTCCGAATGTTATAGTCCAAAATAAAATACAATTAAAACTATGCTTCTAATGATTGGAAATATTCAAGGTTCGAATTTATGTAAAAATTAAGCTCATTTAAACCCATTCTACATATTTAAAGCTTTGTTGACGAACACGATTTTTCAATTTATGGATCGATTAAAATCATTCCTATTTTTTCTCGTTTTATACGATTATGTAAGATATTAATATGATGAGATGAAGCTTGTCATGCATTAGATGCTTAATGAAACGTTTATTTACCTAAAAGAGAAAAAAATTGTACTGTTAAGTTGATGAAATCGTCAATGACTATCTTGATTTTTTATAATTTTAGAACAGTGTACACAAAGAAATTAGATGCGCACTTCAGAACGATAACTGATTTTGTAAAACTTATAATTAACAACATAAGAAGCACTGTCGTTTTTTTTCCCTTCCAGGAATCAGTAAAACGTGTACATTAAACAATTTAATTTCTCATCCGAATGTTATATTCTAAATTTAGAATACAGTTACAGACTTTCTGTTGATTATTAATACACAAGTTTCGAATTTATGGAACAGTGCATTTATCCGTCTTTTCTTCTTCTATAGCATTATCTAAAATATTAACATTATGCAATATTATTTGAAAAGCAACATATATTAAATGCAAATATAATATTTATTTTTATATACATTTGTTTAAGAAAAATCATGGAATTTGTAAAATACTAACATTGTGAAATATCTTTTTTAACTTAAAATGTATCTGCATAATTGCTATTAATTTTTTGTTTTAAGAAATCTTTGAATTTTTAATTTATAATCAATTTAATTATTTTAATCCAAATATGATATTCATAATTCAAAATAAAATTTAAAAATAAGTTTTTGATGGTTTGATATACTCTAATTTCTAATTTATGGAACAATTAAATTCGTTCGTATCTTCTTAATTTATATCATTTTGTAAAATATGAACATTATGAAATATAATTTGAAACTTAACGTATATTACATGCTTAATTAACTGTTTATTTCACGTAAAAAGAAGCAAAATCTTCTGTTAAACAGAAAACACGGGCATTAATTACCTTGATTACCTTATAATGGGGGAACATTGTAGACAAAGAAAATAGATGGGTACTTCACAAAGATAATTGATTTTCTAAGACTAATAATTAACTGAAGCAGAAACAATTGCGTATTAAAGTAGATGTTTTAAGAGTAGTCTGAGATCCTTTAAGA
This sequence comes from Maratus speciosus, assembly GCA_963932465.1. Classification (NCBI taxonomy): domain Eukaryota; kingdom Metazoa; phylum Arthropoda; class Arachnida; order Araneae; family Salticidae; genus Maratus; species Maratus speciosus. The sequence goes on along the minus strand of OZ010786.1, from coordinate 533,196,614 downwards.
GGAAAATTAATGGCTATTAGCATTAGAAGTTTTATTACCTGCTGTTTGGCATTGCTTTGGATATTTTGCACAATACAATGACGCAATAAAAATATTTAAATTAAGTAATTAGGGATTAAACGCATCCTTATTTAACATCTAAATTTACAAAGTGAAATAATGGATTTTTGCGATATTTTGTAATTGCTATGTGCCTGCATCAAATTACATGGTGTCCACAAATTAGTTGGGCAAAAAGAATGACTTATTGGGTGGAATTGACAGGGAAAAAATTAAAGTACATATTGTTGTAAGATAGAAAATAGTTCAAGTTTACCATTATCACAAATGTTCGATGTGGTTACCTTTCGTGACTCTGCAAATGCCCCATCGGTAAATCATTTCTTGGCACAGATATCTCAGCATATTTCCGTCGATCAAATTACTTGCAGTGGTTTTAGATCAGGAATGGACGCAGGAAATGGCTGCTTGTACATTTGACAACACCTTTTACAAAATCCTATACACCGAAAATAAAGCGGTCAAATATATTGTGATTATGGTGGCCATTGAATAGCAGGTCCACTCTCTAAGCGACAGCGTCAGTTATGACACCTAATGCCATCTATGGTTAGACTTCGGAAATACTACTACTAGTCTGAATTTCATTTATTAACATTCGTTAATTTCATTTAATATTTCTCAAGTCCTTAACTTACGAAATTGTCTAATTAATTTGTAGACACCTGTATTTTTCAATTCATAAGAGGTCTTGTACCTTTTAAACGCGATGAAATTTAGCGAAAAAGTATAAAGTTTGAATTATTCTATCTTCAAAACCTTTTTATGTATAAACATGAAATTTTGGATATTGATTAAACAGATTGTGATTTGTGATATGCTGTATATAGGAATTTATTAGCCTTTTACAGAGTTTGTGTATTGTGAAAATCAAAATTTACGTGCAGAGAATTGCAAAAATTGAGAATAAGATTTTATTTAACCGCGTCGCTCCATCAACAGGTATCCAAACAGAATTGATGACAGTGTCTCATGGGAGAATTTGGAAGTGGTATAGGAGATTTACACTTGGCTGCAACAACGTATGCGCTAGATTTTGAAGTATTTCATATTGTCTGTCAATTCCATAATACACGAACTTCATTTTTTAGGTTCCGTATTTAAAGTAAAACGGAACCATTTTAAGATCACTCCTGTTTCTGTCTGTCGGTCACAGTCGTTTTCCTCGTAAATTATGATACGTAAAAAGTTCAAATTTAGGGGAGTAATAAAGACTAATGACCCAATTATTTATAGATTATTAAACATTCACAAATATATTTAGGAAAACTGTAGAGGGGCTAATTAAGTTACTTAAAAATAAATTGTAAATCGTGTTAACGCTTTTGTGAAGTTGAACTAAAAAATGCATTTCTTTTCATTTTAGGTATATTTTCCGAGATATTGTCAAAAAATTAGTGCAAAAGATGCCCCCCCCCCTCTATTTGCGAATCATCTTAAAATAAAATTATTAAAAATTAGAGGTAGTAGAAGTTAATTTAAAACTTGCAGGAAAAATAATGAGATTAGCGTAGTTTTTGAGAAAAGCGCATTCCGTTTTGCACAAATATCGATTTGCGAGCACTCAGCAAAGGTGTTGAGGAGCACTGGAGATACGTATTGTAGCAGAAGTAAAAAAGCATTGTTTATAATGATTTTCGAAAAAAAAATCGTGAAATATCCTAAAGTGACATTCAATAAAAAAGGGTATTTTTACAGCATTTTTTATTGTTTAAATGTACCAGTCACGTTATACTTAACAGGATGTAAAGGAATTTTATCTGCAATAACTTATGCAATGATAAAACTAGTGCTGTGGGAGAAGTATCTGATAACAGTAAAATAATTATGGATTATTATACAATATTGCCTCAAACGTCACTAGTTGTAAAATAGAGAGGGTAAAGACCTTGTTCCGGAAATTATAAAATATATATAAAAATAATTCGTTTTAAAAACAGACTGTTTTTCATTTAGTATTAAATAAATTCTTACATATAGTAATAACTTTAACAATAAACCTTAATATGTTGATTTTGCCGATAACAAATCACTGGCTTAAGTACGTCCCTAACTTATTGAAAGCAAGTCAGTATGTAGGTCCCAAAAGCCAATAAAAAGGGGGAAACCAAGATACATGCTTAAAAGGAAATTTTATTTCTCTATATAATCGTCATTTACATTGATATATTTGTCCCACTCCTTATGAGTTTCCTAATACATGCTGCATTAAAAGTCTTTAGACTGCACTCTCAGCCATCTGTGTACCTCACATTGAACGTCTGTATCAGTCGGCTGTAGACTAAGCCATGTAAACACTATGTTGCAGTTGATAATGCTGTGTATTGTTGTTCGCCTATCACCTCTAACCATATCCTTAACCTTCTGCACTGTTTCTTCTGTCGCACTCTCAACAGGGCGACAATTTCGTTCTTCGTCAACAACTGTTTAAAGCCCCTACTAATCTTCTACAACTGTTGTCATATAAATTTAAAAATGACATCTTACAGTTGGACAGTCCTTCCACCCATTGGCGTATTTGGAAACAATATAATACTAATTTCCGACCTCTCATATCGGTTTGTGACCTACTTACTGACTTTCCCTCGTGCAAGTGTTTCATTATAAGGCAGCTACATATTTGATAATAAAATCAATACATGAAAAATGTACAGTCGTGGAAAAAAAAAGTAAACACCCCCTACTAACTACTAAACAAGTTATCGTAGAAGAAAGTTATTGGTACCGAACGATTGGAAATAAAGTCTACTTTTCAATGATGTATGTAAAATTTGCTTAGGGGGTCATCTACATATTAAAACGAATCCAAACTTCTTTTTTCTTCAATGACAATGTCCAATTTTAACGAGATATTTCAAATCTTTGGTTCAAACTATGCCTAGACACCGAATTTCAAGTCATTTCAATGGTAACTTTTTGAATTATAAACATTTAAAATTTAGTGCTTCTAATGGTAAATTACATTTTCATATTTTTATTTATATCTCCAGAAATTATGCTCCTAATGTGCTAATTTTTTTGTGTAGCAATGATACTAATATACCCAAACATAAATACGCAGAATTTGCAATTTTTATAATTTTATAATATGAATTATGAATTATGAAAATAATATTCGAAAAAATTTTGAATTGCAACCTACAATTTTTTTGATGGATTTAGATTTATTAAGTCCTGCTTTATGGAAATCCAAAATGTCGCATTTTTCTTCCAAGTAGTTTTCAAATTATGCTTAAAAAACGGCAAAATGGTGGTTTAAGGGGCCGTCTATAATAGAAGTGACTAGATATTTTGAAATTTCTTCTGTTGTTTTGTAATCTAGCAGGCTTCATTGACTTCTTAAGGTGCCTTGATCATGATGGGGGCTCTCTTGGTTAACAATCGAGATCCGAACTTCAGTTTGGATACAGTCCTTAAAATACGCTCGTTTTAAAATATTTAATATCTCAGAAACTTATGATACTAATTGCATAAAAATTTGTTTTTAAGGTAATTGAAGGGTGTAGAGTTCATTTATGCTGTCAGAATTGTGTACTGCTATAGAAAAAAAACAAAGTTATGGTTCGTTTTAATATGTAGATGGCCTCCCTAAGCAAATTTTATATACATCACTTAAAAGTAGACTTTATTTCCAATTGTTCGGTACCAGTAACTTTCTTTTACGATAATTTGTTGAGGAGTTAGTAGGAGGTGTTTACTTTTTTTTCCACGACTGTACAATTTATTTTAATAATAAAATCCAGTTAAATATGAATAATGTGTTCATCATGTGAAACTATGTATATGTATCCCTACGAGTGCATATGTATCAATGGCGTATTTTGAAACATTCAGTATACTTCACCAAATTTCCATGTTACAATAAATTGTGCGCATGTGTTATATTTGTTAATACACATGCATCTCCTTTATCACGTAGTACTACTAGAAGCGATTAATGACGAATTTAAGTCTGTGACTTGCTATCGAAAAATTAACGAATTAAAGATCATAATAAAGTTAACTGAACATGTAATACGCCCTTTCGTACTAAATATTGGATTTTCTGACCTTATGTATATAATTTTTATTTTGCTATCATTCAAATTATGCTATATTTTCAAAACATGATCGATAAGTTCCATTTTTCACCACTATGTGGCTCTCAAGCCATCCATTTTCTATCCGATTAGAAGTTTTACTATAGATAGATGTTAGTTTGAGAATTCTAGCTGCATGCGTTCAAGAGTTTTTTTCAGGATAATTGACTTTGCTATGCACCCTGTATATGTGAATATGTCTCTATAAATTTATCGCTATGCACATAGATACTATAATACTTCATTACTTAATATCCTTATTTGATCATAAATTTTTCTTAGAAATACTTTAGTCAACAATTAAGCTAACATTTTTTTTTCTAATATTAATCCGTATATCTTAGGCACATAAAATAAATATTACTAAACAGTACAAAATATTATGGCTGTTTTATATTGTTTTTATTAAATACTTAAAAGTTTAATGCGTCAAGAAATGAAACTAATTTAATCAATTCAACCCCAGAAAAAAGTTTCAAGATTATCAAAGAAAATTTTTATGAGAAGATTTTTCGCTGGAAAATGAGGAAGAATGGGTATATGATTGTCATTCTTACGACAGAAAATGTCCGTCTTATACAGCAATTCATGTGTTACATATGAATCATCCATCAGAAGTAAAATGAAAATTGCTCGGAATACATTACTAATTTTACGGATTTTCTGAAGCGTGGAATTGAAGATTTAATGCTCTGATCATTAATCTTTTTTATTTCGTGCATGATCTTGATTGAAAAATGGACTAATTTAATTGAAGTATTACGAAGATAAAAGACACGTTAATATATTAATTCTAGTCTAGTCTTTTTCGATTGGGCACATTTTTACAATAAAATTGCAACTTAATATAAATGCGGATTTGTATCACAGAAAAAACATAAGTTATAAGCGCTGCCTAAGTTGTTACTAAAACTGACAGAATAATTGGAGGTGTATAATACAGGGTGAGTGCGATACTTAAATTTGAATACACCTCTTTTCGAATAACAATCAGCATTGTATTGAATCGTAAAGCACTATGTGAAAATGGTCAATAAAATAAGTTGAAGATTTCCATTCTGAAATTGTGGTAAACGAAATAGCGTTTTCACGCTGTTATATATTCCCTTCTATTTATGTAGCATAATACGAACTGGAGGAAAAAATATAATCCCATGTCGTTATATATTTTTTGTTCATATCAAACTATAAATTATTTGTTGCATTTTGTCTGAAGTATTAAGGCTTAAAGTCTGTTAAAACTATTAAAAATAATTTATTTATGAGCAGTGTTGTTAGAGGTTAATGATTTTAATCTTTCATAAATATTTCGAAAATATTGTTGCTGATTACTCTGCTATAACGTGTACTTCATTAAAAAGTCTAATTTAAGTTTTCCTTAAGTCTATATATTTCAATACATGAACAGGGAAGTTTAAAACATGTTTCTTCTCTACTGTTGTAATTCCAACAAATATTAACACAACAATATAATATGTCAAAAATTATAGCGAATTGAATCATTTCCGGCTTAAAAAATATTTCAAAATACTCAAACAGAACTTTTAAAAGACGATTTTACTTTGGAAAATTAAGAAGAAAAATGATATGATTGACACATTTACAATAGACATTTTTAGTTATTTAGACATATTTAAATGTTATGTCTGAATCGTTTTTACATGAAAAATAAAAATACATGGAAATAAATTATAAATTTTTCAGATTTTCTCTGAAGCGTACAATTGAAACTTTAATGCTTAGATCGTCAATCCTTTTAATTCGTGCATGATCAGGACGGAACATTTTACTAATTTAATTCATATATTATAGCATTAAGAAAAATTCAAATTTTCAAATGAAGGATTTTTTTTTCTATAAAGCACGTTCTTGGAAAATTTTAAAAAATGTCAGTTTGGAAACTATGATTTCTACTAAACTTATCACCGACTAAGCATTTCCTGTAATAAATAAATTAATAAGTAATAAAAATTTGTATGAATCACCATAAAACAAAAGAACATCCAGGACACGTTTTGAATGGAAATTTCAACAGACCGTCATCATCCAATGTAAACAATGTAGTAAGGGTACAAGGTCACAAAGGTTGTTTGGCTGGTGACGGGTTATTGAAAATTTTTGTCTGAAATGCGTCCCGTATGTTCTTTTTATTTTATGGTGATTCAAGTTTTATTTATTTGTGATTTATCGTCAGTTATTTTGGTGTTGGTTCATCTGAATCTATTTATATAAAATCCAAGTCGCTGTGTGTCCCTCACAATTCCTGTTTGACTGCCTCATTGTAATGATTAATTGTTAAAAAATACTAATGACGGGTTACCACAATAGCGCCAAAGTTTGACCAACTTGGCGAATTATCGCCAAATTTGAACAAGTACCGCCAAATCTGCCGACAAAAATAAATAGCCATATATGAAGCCAACTTGGCGATAGCTGCCTAATTTGGCGAGATTCCCATTTAAAAGCCTTAATCAAGCTCACGATCGAGCAATCGAATTTAAACTCCGCTGATTTAAGGAATTTTTTTCAAAGTCTATGGGTCAGAATTCAAAGTTTAATATACGAAAATGTACGTCTTTACGTCTTCATAGCGATGCTACTAATACAATAACTGTCACTAGACGCCTCTGCACTATCTGATTTCCTAATTACCCTGCTTTAATGTGCTTTAGGTACTTTTCCAGTACAGAGGCTCTTTTGAGATAGAGAAAATGAAATTCGGCAACATATTTTTAGCAACTTATTCACTGTGTTGTATATATGTTTTTATCTCATTTTCCGTCATTTTTGACGGTCTATCTTTATAGTTTTCTATAATACCATGTACATATAGTCACGTAAAACTCATATGTATTCAATTGGTGAAGCAAGAATGAAATTTTTATGACATACACACAGTATTATTTGTAATTATACCGCATTAAGACATAAATACAATATAAAATCATATTTTTTTTTTTACCCTCGATAGTTTCAAATGAAGTACAACTCACAATTTAGTAAAATTTAATAAACACTATAGATAAAATTAAGGATGTCGTATATCAATATTGTTTTCTCTGTCTCATTATGTAAAAATAAAATATAAAGTGCAAAATATGATACATCAGATTGGTGGAAAAATTAATTATCACACTACAGCAACTAAGAATAATAAGTATTTATTTTTTTAAATACCAGAATTAATGTATCAAACATTCTTATGTGGCTTTTGCAACAATATGATATAAACGTTAAAAGTCTCAATTACAAAAAATACCGTTAAAATCGTTAAATCTATAGATACTGTAGTTTTACTTTACAGGGAGTGTACGTTATTAATTTTGAGTTAAATACAATTCGCAGGATCAGTTATAAAGTACATTGCATAAAAGCATTAATAACTAAGGCCATGTCAGAGATTCAAATAAAAAATAAAATATAATTATGTTTGAGAATTTATTAAGAAATACGTAAGACATCATTGCTGGGTGGATCCGCTCTACATCTTTACAGTAGTGCTGTCAGAGATCAAATTAATACAGCCAAACAGATGTGATTGTAAGTGTAGCTAGCGGCAAAATGTTTGAACAATGCACAATTATGACCCAAAGAATACGTCCCTTAACAAAATTTTAATTTCAAAACGATTCATTTCAACGATTCATTAGCTTACATAGCTGAAATTTTAACGAAAAATATGATATACCAAGGGTGGTCAGTGGGAAACTTATATTTTGAAGTAGCAGCGCAAACAGTAATCAATACATGACGCTGAGTTTAATATGTACTTGATAGATTTCTGAGACAAAAGGCATTTGTAATCACTATCAAATTGAGCATTAACTATAACTGTTTAAATTACTGCTGCAAAGTAACATATGGTAAAAAAAAAGTTTGTTTAATATTTATTCTTTAACGGAAAGGAAAGTATTACCGCCTTGTTAATGATTTTAGGATGATAATATATAGATTTCTTTTTTATTTATTTTATTGACGGCTTTGATTGAGACTGAGAATAAAGTGAATGTAATTTATTAAGCCAAAAGATAATAAGAGATAGATATATTTCTTCGAATGGAATGGAAATAATTTATACTTTTGAAAGGGGTATTTAATTTTAAAATGAAGGTTAAGTAATGGTAGGCTATGATGTGTTACTTTAATCATCGCACTACATTCTCATGAAATGTTGTTGCAATCTCATTTAAAAAAGGGTAATTTTTATGATATAATTTTCGATATAATTATAAAAAATCCTAATACATTTTAAAGGTATTTTTTATATAAAAAACGATTCATAGATAGTAATCATTTAAACTCTCATATAAATTATTTAAACTCTCGTTAATTATGCTTTTCAGGAGATGGGAAGCAAATCTTATATTTATAAAATGGCAGCATTGCTTGTTAAAGAAAAACAAAAGAAGACTTAGAATGGATGATCTAACAAAGTTAAAGAAGTACCCAAGTGTGAATTACAAGAAAATTTAAGGGGAATTAAAAAAATCACTAACTCGTATAGTAGCATTTGTTAAAATTATAGATAAACTCACGATAAAGGCTTTTTTTATAATGGTATACAAATTTAACGTGAAATAAAACACATAAAAATAATGTTAATGACCTTGATATTGGTTTTATTAAATACATAATTTTATGCCATTAAGGTGTAAAATGATTTCGGGCTTAAGAGCGCCGTGGCTGGCTCAAATGAAGTGCAAGCTGGGAGTCTATTTTTCGCCCATTTTATAGAGCAGCTGGGGCCGTATATCATCAATAACGCGGCAAATATTGATTTTCAATTGGTACAACGTCTGTGATTGATCGGCGTAGATCAGCGAATTCACATATGCCCACAGGAAAAAACTATTGGTTTGAGATCACATGACCTGGAAGCCAGTTCAATGGTCCATTACGCGACATTATGCGCTCATCCAAAGTAACAGCAATAATCTGCTGATGTTTTTCGCAAATTGCAAGCATATTTCTGGCGTAAATCTATTCATGGTGAAATAACAAAACATACTGCGCACAAATGATCAGTCAGCTGTCCATCTGACTGTTAGTAGACAACATATTGTCAATTTCTTTTTGAAGGTCATCATATTTCTGAGAAAAATTATCATTAAGTACAATATATTTATTTCATGTTCAGAATCTATTTCATGTCATGAAACTGTTTTTTGGCTGTTAAAAAAGGAACATTATCTTAAATTTTCAAATATGTAACATTTTGGTATTAAGAAGGTTGCGCTTTAAATCTATTATTTCATTATGGGCAGGAAATTAAGTACTCCCGAACATCTAAATGCAATTAGCAACTCCTCTATAAATGAGGAAAAGTTTAATGTCGGTTAATAGTATAAGTGCTAACAATGTTTCAAACAAATGACCACAATTTTACATAAAGAGAATGGCTTTTAAGTCACAGAAAATAAGTTTTCAAAAGCAATTATTTTTTATTTTATACTTAAAATTTACGGAAATATCTGTACGCTTTTATCTATACGTTACTGCACCGTAACCATTTATTACAATTTCATGATTTTATCATTTAAAATAATTACATACAGATTACTGCAGCCTAAACATAAGTTGCAATTAAAAATACTGACCATGTATTTATGTTGAGAATATAAATTATTTTGTGAAAAAGTATAGGACTGTAAAAGATTTTATAGGAACTAGAGTTACCATCCCATCATCTTGAAAAAGTACCAAAAGTTTCTACAAATTATTTAAATACAAAACAATAAAAAAATATATTACGCATTTTATGTCTTATATGTTTAAATTTAATTATTATTATTAACATTTATTACATATAAATTATTCATTTCTCTTAATGTGAATAATATGATGTCTAACTCAAAGTTATTTGAAAGAAAAAAGATAATGCTGAAAATGCGTTAAAGTTTACATTAAGATGTATTTATTTGAAAAATAAATATTGCTGAAGCATTAGCCAAAACTAAAGGCAGGTATCCAGTATTTTGCCTTAAAAAATACTATTGCATTTAATTATAATAAATTACTTGTAAAACAAATGAAATAAATATTAAAAAAATACTAAAATTATCTTCAATTGAAATAGATTATTATATAAACAAATATACAAATAAAGATTCTCACTTAGCGCATTAGATATTTCGCGCATCACTCCATGCACATTTGAAAATCAACAAAGTATATATTTATGCGTGAGTAGCCAACTGATTCATTAAATATTATATGGAATAAATTTAAAGTTTATTCGTAAATAAACGATTGTACTAAATTATTTTACCCATGTGTATATTAGGAATAAAAACTATTTCTCGGCATGGTAATTAAAATAAAAAAATCCACTCGAAAAGAAAAAAAATATATATATTTGTTTAACGAACTGTTTTAAAAACATTTTCAAAATTATTTTTTTTTAAATAGGCTGTTGATATTATGCAGTAAGAAATGTTTCAACATCGTATAAATTACTGTATTAATGGCATGTAACAGTGAAAATGTATTCTAATTTAAGAAGAAATTTTTATATCATTAAATTATGTATGAAATAAGATATGTTTTTATGTAATACATTGGAGTATCTCTTGACAAATAGTAATGTTTTTAGTAATGAAACGTTTATAGCTTATTTTTAAATTTGATGGATATCCTCTAAAATGTCTTCAAATGTTTTATTAATTAGGTTGTTAGATAAAAAATGAGGTGTACTAGATGATATATTTTTTCTAAATGTTCTATTTTTTTACTCAAACGACCACTTTAATAATTCTCCTGAAAAATATTAGAGATTGCGCAGATTTTTTTTTTTTAAGCAACGTAAAAGAAAAGATATTACATAAAAAGTTAAATATGTAGTATTTCTTAAAATACTTTTCTAAGATCTATAGTTTTCAAAGTGTTCAAATATTAATATCTAATATTTTTAATATTCTAATAACGAATAATTTAGTTGTGGAATTAATAAGTACTAATTACTTCATTTAAAAAAATAATATTGACCGAACTCAGTGTTAAAAGGCTATAAAATATTACATTTATAGAAATATTTATTTGTCGATACACTATAAAAATTTCCGTTTATAAACAATTAGATTGTTTTTTGTCTTTATATTTACACATGATAAATTTACATTGTATTAAATTTTCTATATTGTCTTAAATTCTCTCTACCTGAGATTAAAATAAACAAAGTAAATACGCAAATTTGTTATTTCCTTTGTAAGTATTCTTCCATAATAAATGCGATATATGTATAGCAAATAAGTACATTTTTGTTCTTTCAAGTTTAATTCGTGCTGGTAAATAAATAAATTATACACATTTTTATATACAAATTGTTAATGTTATATATTATTTTATTCATTTTAAGACGTAGAGTTTATTATTAAACTCCATAAGTATATATAATAAGAAGACAGATAGGATAGATAGACAGAAAGAAGTCAGACGAAAGTTTTGACACCACTGAAAGAAATTAAACGGCTAAAATGGAACTGGCACATTGCAAGAAGACAAGACTATAGATGGAGCACAAAAATGCTTCAATGGTATCCCACAGATGTTAAGCGACAAAGAAGATGACATCAACAAGATGGAGTGATGAAATCAGAAAACTGACATTTTGTTAACATTTTATATAAACTCACTATAATGGGTGCTGTTTAAGATATATACAAATTTAACACGAAATAACACACATAAAAATAATGTTAATGTCCATTATATTGGTTTTATTAAATACATATTTTTATGTCAAAGGTTAAAAATGTTTTCCACCGTGGCTGGCTCAAAAAAGCGCAATCTGGCAGTCCATTTTTCGAGCACTTTATCAAGTAGCTGGGGCCGTATACCAGCAAATACACAACGAATATTGATTTCCAAGTGGTCCAACGTCCAACGATTTATAGATGTCCAACGATGACCGTGGAGGACAGTTCATAGGCCCATTACGCAAAATTATGTGCTCACCGAAAGTAACCGCAATGAACTGCTGGTATTTTGCACAAATTGAAAACGTTGTTCTGGAGAAAATCTCTTCACGGTGAAATAGCAAAACATACTACTCACAAATGATCAGTCAGCTGTCAAATTGACTGCAATTAGAGACAATATTGTCAATTTCTAAACCACGCCTCTAAAAAAACAACCATTAACAAATAATTTTGAAGGTCGTCATATTTCTGAGAAAAATGGTCAATAGAAATTTTATATTTATTTCATGTTCAACGATATGAAACAGTTTTTTGGCTCTTAAAATAGAAATGATATCTTAAATATTCAAATATTTAAAACTTAGGAATGAAAAAGGTTGCGCTTTAAATCTGTAATTTTATTATGTGTAGGAATGTAAATACTCCGAACATTAAAATGTAATTAGCAACTACTCTATAAATGAGGAAACGTTTAATGGCATTTAATAGTTTATGCGCTAACAATGTTTCAAACAAGTGGCCGAAATTTTAAAACAGGGGAATGGCCCTATAGTCACATAAAAAATGATTTCAAAAGCAAGCATTTTTTATTTTATATTTAAAAATTAATGGAAATGTCTGTACGCTTTTATCTATACGTTACTTCACGTAACCATTTATAACTATTTCATCTTTTTATCATTAAAAAAGTACATACATACTACATAAGCCAAAAAATAAGTTGCGATTAAAAATACTGACCATGCATCTATGTCGAGAATATAACTTATTTTGTGAAAAATTAGACGACTTTAATTTTTTTTTTCGGAAAAAGAAGATACCTTCCCATTACCTTGAAAAATTATCAAAAGATTCTACAAATTATTTAAATATAAGACAATTAAAAAAATAATTTTCATTACGTATTTTCTGTCTCATATGATTCAATTCTAGTATCATTATTAACATTTTAAAATCTAGAAATTATTGATTCCTCTTAGTAATATGATGTCTAACTAAAAGTTATTTGAAAAAAAAAAAAAGATAAATCTGAAATTATATTAAAGCTTACATTAAAGTGTAATTCTTTAAAAATTAAATATTACTTAAGTATTAGCCAAAACTAAAGGTAGGTACCCTGTATTTTGCATTAAAAATTATACTATTGTATTTAATTGTTATAAAATGTTTTTAAAATAATTAAATAAATTTTGAAAAAATTACTAAACTTATCTGGTATTGAAATATGAAATGTATAATCCAATAAACAAACAAAGATAATCACTTAGCGCATTAGATATTAATCGCAACAATCCAGGCCACATTTGATAATCAATAAAAAAAAGTATATATTTATGCATGAACTGCCAATTGATTCATAAAGTACAAAATCATATAAATTTAAAGTTTATTCATAACAAAATGATTGTACTAAATTATTTTACCTATTTATATATTAGGAATTAAAAATATTTAGCGGCATGATAATTAAAAATATATATATCCGACTTCAAAATGAAACAAATATTTGTTTAATGAAGTTTTTAAAAATATATTTTTTTAATCGACTTTAATATATTGCAGTAAGAAATATTTGAACATCGAATAAATTTCTATAGTAATGGCATGTAACAGTAAAAATGCATTTTAATTAAGAAGAAATTTTTAGATCATTAGATTACGTATGAAATAACTAGCTGTTACCCGTGACGTCGTTCACGTAACATAAAATGAAGAAATGAATTAATTAAGCAAAGCATTTCCCTTCCGATAATTAAAAACATATATAATAAACCAATTGTTTATCACATTTTATTACGCTATCGTACGTGGCACATAAATCGCAATTATTTGTTAATTGTTTAATGGTAACGCCCAAATGAAACGCATCTCATTGGTTATTGAACAGCATTTAATGCATCTCTATACCTACAAGGGGGGTATCCGTAGAGGACCGTATTCTGCCACCAAAAGTGACGCGAACTTGTCGATATCTCTAATAATTCGCCAAATTTCCATAGACTTCCATTGTAAACGAATAGGGTTTACTTGCTTACAGAAAATCAACAAATTGAGATATTTTAATGCAGCAAACTAATATTAGCTTAAGGGATTACATTAGTTATATTTAACCCTCTCGCTGCGTTTTTTTTTAAAAATCAAAATAGGTTAAAAAACCACGCATTTTTTTATTACATATTTCAAATCTATATTTAGCTTAGAGTTTAAATATGTAAACATTTTTTGTAAAAGAGTTCAAGATCTTAAATGGGATATGATATTAGAAATTAGGCGAAATCAGGACTGTCAATGGAGACTATTTTTATAGTCTCGCACCACTATTGTAAGAAAATTAATTTTGTAGTATATTTCTCTTGTAGATGTGGTTAAAGTCTATATGAATTTTTTTGTATTTAAAAAGTGGTCCGAGTTAAAATTAAAAATAGTCGCCAGTGGAAAAAATGAATCCCCGAGAGAATATCGGATTGCGCAAATTTTGCTACTTTTACGTTGCTAGAGGAAATCTGGGGTTGCGCAGCGAGAGGTTTACGTGAGTCCAAGTAAATTAAATTATGAATAAAAGTAACAGGATACAGTGCTTAGCATGCTTTCCCAAACATAAATTTTAAGGGAGACCAAACAGGTCGCCAAGGCCGTCTAGTATGAGTAATTTAAGGTATTTCTTTATTATAAGGTCATTGACATAACTTAGGTTTATACGCTGAACCATGATGCCTATTTATATCATGAAGTAATAAGAAAATGACAAAGATGTCATATACGCACCGGGGTACCTATTTGTCGCCAACATAGATTATTTTTCTTGACATGGTAACCCAGCTATTGTTGTTTATTTATTAATAAATAGTTTATTTACTTCAATTTTCTTTTAAAATTATATAAATTGCTTTGTTCTATAGATCTTAAGGAAACTTTTTTTTATTTATTGTTATTTACTTTTTTAAGTAATAGAATATAATTAAAAAATATGCATGTAACTGATATTCGAAAACGATGTTGTTTTCTCCAAATTTGTATCAAAAACACATCGCGCCAAACCAAGTGCGTTTATGGCATCTCCGCCAAGAAAATTACCGGATGATACTGTTTTATATGTTTTAAAATCATACTTGTCATCAAAGGTGCGCAAAGAATTGGTCATCTGGAATATTATTAAGTCTTTACCACACGAAAAGAAAACCTGTTCACAACAATGCATTTACTTGTGCACCTAATTTCTTTCTCTAAAAAAAGCAAATTGATTACGAGCCCGGTTACAGAGAATTACCTTTCTATCTAGCTATTTTTTTACTTTGTAAGAATGAAAATACATATTTCCTGCTAATCATTACGTCATTTTCGATTTTGCTAATTTTACTGTGCATATTATTGACATTTGCTATACATTTGCTCTTCAAAAGATTTTTTTTTTTTTTTTTTTTTTAATTTTAAATGGAAATTTAAATCGTTGTGTTAACCTTGAGCAAACGATAAACCGTAAGCCTTGATAACAATTTTCTTTAAATAATAAGAATTAATGCCATAACACAATCTCATTTTATTTCAACATTAAAGCATATCCGTTTTATATTTTCCATATATGACGTCACGTTTGCCTTCTTTCCGCACTTACTCAAAATTCATGCACCTTGTATTATTGAACATACTTGAAAATTTCCGTTTTAATCTTTCAATTAGAAATTAAATTATTATTCTAAGTTTTTATTTTTTGGCAACGAAAAAAGGAAGATGGTTAAATTTTATCGGAAAAATGTCAATTCATTGTGTATGAAAAATAATGAAATTTAGGATTATTAAGCAAAATATTTGAATAAAACAAATTAAACATACCCTATGTTCATTTCCGGGTGTAATCCATCTATATCCAAAAATAACAAAAGCATTAATTCATTCGTTTAGATGCTGACTTCATTCAAACATTCGGACACACATTGAGATTTATAATATTATAAGGATATGTGATTTTATATAACACATTTAAATGTCTCTTGACAAATAGTAATGTTTTCAGAAATTAGACGTTTATATCTTATTTTTAATTTCAATTTATATTCTCTAAAATTTCTTCAAATGTTTTATTAATTAGGCAATTAGATATAAAATGGTGTGAACTAGATAAGATTTTCAAAATGTTCTATTTTTTCATCAAACGACCTCATTAATAATTCTACAGAAAAATATTACAGACTGCACAGGTTTTTTTAAGCAACAAAAAAGAAAACATTTTAATAAGATCTTTTGTAAAAAATTAAATATGTAATATTTCTTAAAATAGTTTTCTAGGATTTATAGTTTCCAAAGTATTCTAATATTAATATCGAATATTTTAATTATTTTAATCATGAATAATTTAGTTGTGGGATTTATAAGTGCTAATTACTTTCTTCAAAAAATAATATTTACAGTGTTAACAGACAGTAAATTTTACATAAAGAAATATTTAATTGTCCATACACTATGACAATTGAAAATATCCTATAGATAGACAGAAAGAAGTCGAACGAAATTTTTTGACATCATCGAAATAATTTAAAGTGTTAAAATGGAAATGGACTCGGCACATTGCAAGAAGACAAGACTGTAGATGGAGCACCAATACACTACATTGGTATAACAGAGATGTTAAGCGACAAAGAAGATGACTTCAAGCAAGATGGAGTAATGAAATCAGAAAAGTGACCGGTGTTAATTGGATGACAAAAGCGCTACACAGGAAACATTGGGAAAATCTGTGTGAGATATACTTGCACCAGTGGATTGAAAACGGTTGATATATATATATATATGTGTGTGTGTGTGTAATTATCAACCGTATATATATATATATATATACTAGGGGGCACCGCCCCCATGGTCGCTACACTCACAAACCCCCCGCGTAATCGCTTAACTATTCCATTCGGTATAGCGAAGCAATTCCTATTTTCTAGCCAACCCCAGATTATTGTTTGTGCTTAAAAATAATGTAAATAGTTCAATTAAGCTCTATTCATAAGCTAATATTAGTTTTTGTTGCATTGAAATATCTCAATTTGTTGATTTACTGCATGCAAGTAAACCCTATTGTATTTCAATGGGAGTCTATGGAAATTTGGCGAAATACTGGAAATAGCGCTAATTTGTGTCACTTTTGGTGACAGAGAGACGGGTCTCCCCTTGGTAACCTCCCTTATAGCGTCATAAAGCTCTGATCTACGCAGATTTTCATTGTTCCATTTCCAAAGCATTACTTTTTGCAAGGCATACTTAGTTACTACTACCGGCAGACCGATTTGCATTTAATGTATGAAGTTGCTCGCCAGAGGACTCTGATACGCTGCCCAAAACAGAAATTTGACTCTGACCGTAACTTCAACGACGAGAACCAATCAAACCGCTCTGGGCAGGGTTCAGAGAATTACAATGTGTTTTTTTTTTTTTTTTTTTTTTTTTTTTTTTTATTCCCGTATAGATATGTTTCAAAAGAGTTTAATAAAAATATTAACTCTAATCCTCAAAAAAAAATTATTTTAACAATTATCGGAATAATAAATGGTGCGACCGGAGAATACTTCCAAGGTTGCTACTTAATACCAAGTTAATACTAAATACCAAAGTTGCCACTTTGGCGTATTTATTGCCATGTTGGGGAGAAGTAGAGTATTCTACGATTCACCCCAATAAATAAAAACATGCATAGTCTAAAAACAACCCGGATGTTGCTGTTTATGCTGTTGATATTTTCGCCAAATTGGAATCGGAAAAAAAATCGCGCCAATATGACATCCAATATGGCATCTGTGCCACAACATAAGCCGCGTTACCACATCAAGCAAAATAACGATACTTTGGCGCCATTTAAGTACCCGTTGCGTATATGACATTGGCGTCAGGAAAAAATCGCGCCAATATGGGGCGAATATGACATCTGTGCCATGTCTTAGCATTGCAGTAAACATTTCATTTTTTGAATAAAGACGTCGCCACATAAACTCTATGAGATACGACTCTAAATGATGACGAACTGTTCCCGATGTCTTTTGAAGCGCCATTTTGCGATGTCCCATAATCTCTCAACATTTTGAGTATGACATCCAGTATTAGGGTAGACAAAATTGTATTTGTGATTTACTGTGAAATGATCATAACCAGCACTTCGCAGTTCATCTGTTTTATATCCTTTCCAGTAATCTGTATAAATAATACTTCCATCAGCTACATTGTTTTCTATTGCCGCCATTAAAGTTTCAGCTGTGCGATGGGAAATAGGAGTAAGGAAACATCCCCGTGTTTCACGGCATAAACCATCTAACACCCATTGAGAAGGAAGAACACGCCCTACGTTGCTTTTTCTTCTTGTAAAAAGACTTTCATGTACTTCTATAATTTTATTAGGTCCACCGATTTTTCTATTTGGTCGTGAACATAAAGCATTTGCACAAACGGCAGATTCCCAAAACAGCCGAGACACCCCAGTTGGCGACTTTTCTGACAAGCGCCAAATACCCCACATACGCCAATCTAAAATGCGGCAACCTGAAAACTAACGTGATTGGTCCACTTTCCTGAATGCTTACAGACTGTTTTTTACTACGCCATCACCATGGAATCATGGAAAATGCAACATTCATAAATAACGACGTATTAGAAAACACAGGAAAGCTGATTTTTATGAGATTCAAAATAAAACAAACGATTTCAACATAAGTTTATTGAAAATGTGAAATTTTTAAAGCACCTTTTCAAATCAGAGTAACGATATAATGATTAAAAATTTCTTTCTCAACAACTATCAGAAAAAATCATGGGGTCATTTAATATTGTAAGTACGTGCCTATATTATAGTAAACATTGAACAATTCATTTCTAATCTAAAGAAGTTTGAACGCTTCTCGTTCATAAATATATATATATATATATCACTGAATACAGCAACCTAGTTCTGCAGCAATCTGAAAAACGCAGGAAACTCGTTAAAGCGGCAATCAGGGAACATAATGAACGCTTCGCGTTCATTAACTGAAAAAAAAATCACTGTCACCAGCAGTTCTCGGTGTGTAGCAATCTCAAAATTCAGCAGTTCTCGCTACCTAGCAATCTCAAAATTCAGCAGTTTTTGCTGCATAGCAATATCAAAATTCAGCAGTTCTCAATGCGTAGCAATATCAAAATGTACAAAACTCGTAAGGTCAGCATACATGAGAAATATGCAATAAACGGCTAATATAAAACACTATAATAAAAAATACATAAAATTATTAACATACCTTAACAAACATCTCCTTTCTTGAAAACCAACTCTATAAAATGTTGAATTGCCATAATTTCGTAAATTTCTAGTCGTCGATAAACTTCATTTAACTTTCCAGAAAAAAATGAACAAATACTCACAATTTCAAACTAAATTACACAGGTACTTTAACTTTCAAATTTTACAACTAAAAACAGCACAAAATATTAACAATAACAAACTCTTACCTTACCGTCATTTAATTTTACAATTACAAAACGTCTTTCTTCGACACCTCGTTGTACAAAAATTACAAAACATGCGGAGTTGAGTTGTCACACCTGAAACTTTACGAAGTATCTTGTATGCTTATAAATATTTATGTAATTTTAAAATTTTAAAAAGCGAGTTGTAGGAAGTTGAATATTACGAAATGAGTGTTAAAAAACAATGACTTGCAAAGATGACGTTGAGGTTCCTGATCTGCAGATTTACTAGTAATAAGTAGGGGTTTAGCTTCAGGGCCCCAAGTCCTTCCATCCTGCTTTTCGGTGTTTTTAATTCGTGTAATTTCCCTTTTAAATTTGTCCGGTTTCAATTTTTGATTTTTTTTCAACCTAGCTTCCACAAAAGAGTCGGAATAGTTTTAAAATGAAGGGCTGCGGACGGAACGAGGCCGCTCGCCGCGGCGGTTAATCCGAATTAAACAGATTAATTGCTAAGAAGTCAAAATATTTAAAACGAAATTTATCTCCGGTACCTTGAAATTCCGCCTGAAAAAGTTTATGAACATCTGAATGAACAATATCTCTCTACTTAAAAAAGAAAAAACAATATTTATAATAATTGTATAGTATTTATAGTAAAATAAGTGTAAGAGATTTCTGAATAAGAATATTTTCAAAACGTTTTTTAATTCCGATAAATTTAATCGTAGAAGAATGAGTTTCTGAATAGTAACGTAGCTGTTATTATTCCGTTAGAGGGTTGACGTTGGCTGTTAGATGGTACCATTTGAAACTTCAAGCTCAGAAAAGTGTGTAAATGATGTTTGATACGGAGAAGCATTATATTCCAAATTTGAAGAGAAATCCCATAAGTACGAAATAATACCTTTGGGCATGCACGTTTTTTACGATATATTATAGTGGCTATTATGCCTCGCTAAAATTTAATAAATATAATTCTTATTTTATAAAATGTACCTTATTTTCATTAAAGTCAGTGGCTAGTTAGGTGTGAAACAGGATTTTAATGCGTATATGATCACACAGGTTACTCTTTTTTCAATTCGCAAATTAGAGAAAAACGCTATTCCCCGACAAATGCATGGTTGAATACATTTTATCCTCAAAACGGACTATTTGCTTCAGTGGAAGGTTTATTAAATTATATTCAAAATATATTTTGTACATAATATTCTAAATAAATTATTCATTTTAATAGATTCATTTAAAGGGGTCCGGGACACAAAAATCTTCAAATTTCGCAAAAAACATTTTATTTCATTAAACATTTCTATGTGTTTTCCTGCTTAAAATGACATTTAAATCATGTTTCTATCTGAATTAGAACCAAAAAAAATATATATTAATTTTTCGTTTTGGTTTCTTTTCAAAATCTAGCTTTCAAGCAATGGCTGTCACGGAAACGACTACTTGTAAAAACGCGTTTTCCTTCTTAGATTTTTTCACAATTTTCGTATTTAAATTCTTATAACTCAAAAACGTTTAAAGATAAAGGGTTCAAACACTTGTAACATATCTTTTTCAATTGTTTTACTTTAATTTTTATTCAGCATATTTGAAAAAATTTATTTACTTTTGAAAATATGATTTTTTTTTTTTTTTTTTTTTTTTTTTTTTTTTTAAGTTCTTTACCTTTAAGACCTTAAAAAAAAATTTTTCGTTAAATATTTTTAATTTTTTTTATAAATTAATATTTAAAAGAAAATGCCAAATCAAAATTAAAACTTATATATTTCTGTTTATTTAAATGAAAAAAATGAAATTTATAAATAATATTTCGTGTTATAAGGATTTTAAATCACCCCACTTAAAAAAAAAAAAAATTAAATTAAATATATATATATGAAAAGTTTCATCATGTGATATTGTTTACAAATGATAAGGTTAACCATCGCAAAAAAAAATTCGGAATTTTAACTCAATAAATAAAAATTATTTTAAAATGTGCCCCGGACCCACTTAAATTATTCTAAATTGTCCAATTAAAAAAAAGTATTATGACTGACTATATAAGATACATTGTCATAATAAATATAATAATGAAGATTACAAATTCCTAAACATGTAAATATTCTTTTTTTTCTTTTAATTAAAAATAACTTGTGTGCTTCCAAATATTAAATAAGCCCTGTTTATTTCTTTTTAATAGTTTACAGAAAAAAAGGATATTCAAATATTTACACTTCATTGTACGTTAAACAATTTTTTAGCATTTTTTTTCTCTTATATTTAATTTAAATGAAATAATTTCTTTTTTAATGAATTTTACAAAATCTTATGACACGTTAAATGAAATGAAAAATGCATCTATTATTTTTTTCTGCAAAAATTAAATAATTATTCATACATAATAAAATAGCGTAAAATAATATTGGATAATAAGAAGTATTTTAGAGGAAATTAGTCTTTCAAAGAATCCTTGGAAGGTGATTTAAATTAAAAAAGATTAACAAAAAATCCTATGATATTTTTTGATGTTTCGTTTTGAGTGAAGAACTAATTAATAATTGTTTTACGGAATTGTTTAATAATACATTTAATACATTTTATTGATTTTAATATCTTTAAAATCCCATTTTACGTGTTTAATATGATAAATTTTAATAAAAATATTGTGTGATATTACATTATCTAACGTGATTAAAATTATTATATTAATCTGAAAAATAGTAGTATTAATCTGAAAAAATATAAAAGGATATATATACTTAGTTGAATTAAATACTTTTAAATAAATATAAAAAGAAACAGTGTTTAAGATTTCACTTGATAAAATTACTACATTGAAATTATGTTCATTTTACCAAAAAGTCCGACTGTTAGAATTATCGATAAACCATATTAATTTCAGTAACGTAATGACAACACGTCAAATTGTATGTTGATGGGCCAGTCGCAAAGGAAGTGTCATTTTGAAATGCATTTTTGTGGTCACTAGGACATTGCCATATATATGGCATATACAGGGTGTCCATAATTAAACTATCCTACTTTAAAGTTGTCTACAGACAAATCTATTGCTCATAAAGTTGTGAAATTTTGTGAAAGGCAGAATAAAGGGATAAGAATTTGTTTAAGATAAACAATATATAAATAAAAACTGTTCAAAATTTCGCCACCAGAGGGCGATTTTTAATATACTACACATTTGGCATTATGATAGTTTAGAAATTTTATTTACAGGATGTTCATAATTAATCGACCCTATTTTAAATTTGTCTACAGACAAGACTATTGTTCTGAATGTTGAGACATTTTTTTGGTGGACATAATAAAATTACGGGAATTTGCTTGAGCGAAAAAAAAAATAGTAGGCCGTTTTTTAACGAATTACCCATCACGCATACATTTACGATAGTTTATCAAATTTTGTTAAACTATCTAACTATTTATTAACTAACTAAATGCAAAGGACATATCGGGAAATGCTGTCTTTCGAATAAAGTCAAGTTAATAAATAAAATTTCTAAACTATCGTAATGATAAATGTGTAATTTATTAAAAATCGCCGTCTGGTGGCGAAATTTTGAACTGTTTTTATTTATAAATTTTTTAGCTTAAACAAATTCCCCTCCCTTTATTATGTCTTTCACAAAATTTCACAACTTTATGAACAATAGTTTTGCCTGTAGACAACTTTAAAGTAGAGTCGTTTATTTATGGACACCCTGTATATATACATACATACATACATACATATATATATATATATATACATAATACATATATATATATATATATATACATATATATATATATATATATATATATATATATATATATATATATATATATATATATATATACATAATACATATATATATACATATACATATATATATATATATATATATATATATATATATATATATATGTATGTGTGTGTGTGTATGTATATATATGGGTAGTAAAATTGAAATTAAAATTACTGACAGAGATAATCATCTATTATTTCGTTATTATTTATTAAGTTTATCAAAAATATGCTTTGGTGAAAAAAAAAGTTTGCTTTTTTGGGCGTGAATAGCATGACAATGGAAACGTAAGTTTATCTCAGTATCTAAGATTTCCGATATTCACTTTGAACATTCAAAACTAATTGGATTTTAAAAACTTACATTTTAATCAGAACATATGGTGATATAAAAGTATAAATAACTTATTTTTTACAAATAATATATATGTGTCTTTAAATATATATGGATACAAAAATGTGTTCGACTTATTGACCTATGTTTATAAACAACTTAAACGAATTGAGCATAAATATAAATGTTATGAAATTTAGGATATTTCCATATTTACACAAATGAGCATTTTTCAATTAAAAAAAAAATCTTTTTGTAAAAGTAATATTTAAATATATTTAAAATATCATAAAGTCATTTGTTGCTTATTTTTATTTTTTTTACTAATTTTTAAATTTACCATAATTTTGCAAATAAAAAAATTAAAATTTTGTAACGTTGTATAATCAAACAGTATGATCTGAAAAAAATGTACCATGAGTGTTTGCTGTATGAGTGTTTTGCCAATAAAAATAGTGCGAGCTTGAATACATTTTAAAATAATATTTTTTCAGATCTTCTAGCATGTGATTCATGTAAAATTAAGAGTCAAATACTTTAGGGACGAAAATGTAATTTAAAAATTAGAGCAATTACCTTAACCCTTTCGAATCCAATTTTTTCGCAATTTTATGAAAACAATTACTTTTGGGTTAATAATGTTAATAGTAGTTATCTAAATATAATTACTGTAGTTTAACAAACTATTAAAGTTCATTTATTAAAAGTTATTATTAAGTTAACTATTCTATCAATATCATTATAACATTAGGCTATTGAAGTGTTTTCTTGAGACGTTTAGAAAATACTGTATTACAACTGGATTTAACAGATATTACGACTTTCGAATAATTTTTGAGTTTATCACACATGACTAATTCAGGAAGGTAAACTATTTTTTGAATTTAAAGTGTGTAATATATGTTGAGAATATTAGAATCGCCAACTGGGTAAAGAGAAATAAACACGTTTGTATTATTATTATTATTATTATTTAATGCCAAAACAGAAATGATGTCATAATAAGAAATGTATGGACATATACTACATCTATATAGTAAAAAAGGTAATTTTTAAGAAAAATAATACTCAATGAAAAGACTATGTACAATTAATAGTACACCAGACCCGAACGGATTAATAAAATGTAAAAATTCTATTCATTTAGATATTAACAAATAATAAAATCCTTTAAAGTTCACTTATGGAAAACACACATTTTACAATGATAATCCGATGAAAAGAAAATACTTCTATTTCATATTTAAGTATAAATATTTAATTTAGAAAATACCATAATGAAGTAACCCTAAAAATCAGCAAAGCATCTATGTAAAAAGAAGATTTTACATGTATTTTGACAGAAAATCAAAGTTTTTTTTTTCAGGCAGAAAATACGAAGTTTTTTTTAAAGGAAGTTTTTTTTTTATATATTACATCATGAAAGACACGTTAAATAATTACTTTTTATGGTTAATCAATATGAAAAAATTCGTCTAATTGCTAAACACTTATATGTATATCATTATTTTAACTCATAAAAAAAAAAAAAAAAAACTTCAGATTCAAATAGCGTTACTGCTGTCATGCCCGCATAAACGAAGGGGCAGGAAGATGAGGAGGAAACAACAAGAATCAGTTTTCTTTGTGCCAGTATTATTAATTGGGTATCATCCAAGTTATTTTTAGAAGAATGCATTGGGGATTCAATGTAAAGATAGGACACATAAATGCATAATTAGCCGTCCTCGTCCGCAACCATAGCAGGTATGACTCCCGGGTTTTATAAAAATCCCTACTTATTTCATAAAACAAAAGAAAATTCCACATATCTTATTAATTTATTTACTAATAATTTCCATTCTGACGAAAATTGTCATGCTTTCTTCATTTTTAACATATAATATACCATTCTGTCTCTTTCTGCTGATGCACAATTTTACAGGGAGTGAGAAGGTATACAGACAAAAGAAATAATGATGTCGGAAGTTTTTAATTTATTGGATGATGGATTTGATCATGGATATCATCAAATGATGAGATTACAGCTTGTAAATATTTTAAGAAACTCACACCAATCTTTGCTAACAAAAATATGTTTGGAATAATTTTTCGCACTTAATTCGAACATCCGACTAATGGCATAATTATTACTTACAGTATTTAAAAAATACTGTAGAACCTCTTTTATCAGAAATTCTCGATTAAACGAAATCGATTTTTAAAGCCATTTTTTTTTTCTAATGCATTCCTTACGTGCAAGTGGTCCTTTCCTAACCACGAGTACAGATATTTTTTTTTTGGATTCCCTTTCGTAGAATTTCTTTGAATTTAACTTGAGCTCCCGTACGAGATTTTGACTAGAGCAAAAATTTTCATTTTTATCATGTGTACAAAAAAAAAAAAAAAAAAAAAAAAAAAAAAAAAAAAAAAAAAAAAACGCATTGCTTTAAGTATAGAAGAAAAAATTAAAATCATAAATCATGTAGAATCGGATGAGAGTGTGACAAAATAAGCTCAAGAATACGGCGTTGGTATTGCAGCGGTTAGTGTTATGAAGATAGATGCTGCAAAAATAAAAATAAAAGTTTTATGCAGAAAGCAGCAGAATGACTGATACTGGTGAACCAATAGTATTAAGAAAATATAATAATAGAGCTGAAAAAGCAAATGCAATCGAAACTCCAAACAAAGCTTTGTTTCAAACCCTTCTGAAATATGTAAAAGATACTCAATTTTAAAATTAAAATTCAGGTAGTTTACACTTGTTTCTAGTTTGCAATTGATTTATTTTTATTAAGCACTTGTTACCATAATAAGAAATAGTGCACATATTTTCCCTTAATCTTAAAATTGAAGCATTCTTGATTATCCGAAAATTTCAATTTTCTGAACAATGGTCGGTCACAATTACTTCAGGTAATCGAGGTTCTACTGTATATAAAGATTTTTTGCATAAAAATGAACAAATAGGAAAAAAATGAACAATCTTGTTTTGCACATATTTTCTATAGATATATTTAAATATATTTAAAATATGCAAAAGAATTGTTAGATTTCATATCAAAATACACATTTGGTTTTGCAATTAATCTTGAACATATTTCACTTAAAATCCGATAATATTTTCAATACAGCTTTTTCAGTCGCTGGTAACATTCACTGCAAAATGCAATCAGTCCCCAAAAGTACATATCTCTGTCTAAACTGTTTAAATTTCGTCACATGTTATACGTTTATCAGTTAAACATTAATTTTCACTAACAAAAATTTTTTTCTGCAATTTTTGCTTCTTAAAGTTGGCGCATTTTATCAGCAAAAAAATATGATTTATTTGATGTTCTAAATCAAGGCTTATGAAAGCGTGGAATACAATTAATATGACTTATGAATAGAATGAAGCGCAATAAATTACAGTCTAACTTTAAAAAGCCATTTTTAAACTAGTACTTCCCTCAGAGGGATTAGTCTGAGCGATATTACTGAGAACATAGATTTAATAATAACATGTGAAAGCAAAGAAAATGAGATGTTATCTTTAATTGTCCATATACTGCGATAAACTGAAATGATGAAAATAAACGAATCGTAGAATTACAAAATCTTATATATAAATTCGTATACACTGTTTAAAAAAATGGGAAATCAAACCATTCAAGACAGCCATGCATGGATATAACATTGAAAGTACGCAATATATTAAAAGTAAAATAGAAAATGAAACACTAATTTACTTATATCGGAATTTTAACTGTATAAAATGATGTCAAGAGCATAATCAGACGCTCCGCACCCATTTGAGTAACTTCAAATGACAAATATATGATGTTTAAAAAGAATGGACTATACTTTATATGGTGTGTGCTCCCCCGGAATAGTTAATATTGTACAATATCTGTTTTCCACGGATGCAATGAGGTTGTCGATAACATTTAAGGAATTCTCTCCTCAAAATCTAATATAGTATCACAGTACCGAATACATCTACAGTGGCATGCAATGCTTCGTTAGAGTGTGTTTTAGATATGCTCGATCGGATTTAAATGATGAGTGTATGCTGGCCACTACATACGCTGTATTTTTTTGTTTTCAAACATATTCTGCACAAGTTGAGCTGTATTTAGCATGTATTAAATAAAAGAAATCGGCAAAGATTACAACATAAAGTATGACACAAGATCTGAATATATCGTCTGCATAACTTTGGAGCTGTCAAAGTGTCATTTGAAGTAATTTACAAATCCATACATATTTATTCAGGAAATCATGCAAGCTAACATACGCCAATATGAACCCGATTATAAAATTTCACCAGAATAAGTTAATATATAAAAAATCTACTAATGATAATTGAGAATATGACCTTATGATAAAATGTCTAGAAAAATGAATCGGAAAAAAAAAATTCATATCACATTTAAAACGGCACTTCCCTCTGTTAATGGACTTGGCAAGAGAGAGAAAAGCCTAGAGAAGGAACACTTTAACAACTACTTTCGGGAAACCTACTCACTCTTTCATACAGGTCTTTATTCAATATTTACACAATTTATTTAATGCTAGGTGGGTATCTATCAGTTTTGTTGCATTTAAATCGCATGTTTTGCGGAGGAAATGCAGCATTATGAAATATTTAAAGTTGCTGTACCTAATAATTCCAAATTAATGGTAATTGAGATCGCTTTCCGTTCATTTCATCTTTTTAAATTTTAAATTTTATAGAAACCATTCATAGAGACAATTGTATATTTTAAAACTAACCCGAAGCAAAATTTCAAGATTTTGGGCTCAGCAGTAACAGAGAAATAGAAAATTTTTGAAAGTTTTTTGTTTCTGCACTGTTTTATATAGCGACATTTTTAGAAATTGTTCTATTGCGAGAATTTACGTCATGATAAATACAGCCATGTCAATTTTCATGTTTATATTCCTAACAGTTCCATGTTCTTCGTTACTTAGATCATCTTTAAATCTTTTTCCGCTTTGTTTAGTCTTTCTATTTATTAGAATTCGTTCTACAACGAGCATTTACATCTTATTAATTACTACCATCCCAAAGTTCTAGTTTCTAACCCCAACAGTATCCCAAAAATTTCAAGATTCCAAATAAATCATAGTTTAGAACCTTTCTAGAAATTTTTACGTTTATCCGTAAAATTGAACCTTTTAGAGAGCGTTCATTACGAGTATTCACATCTTAAAAGTAACTACCGCACCAAATTTAAAGTTTCTAACCCAATCAATATCGCAGAAATCACAATTTTAGAACTTTTTTGCTCGTGCAGCGATGTAGGTTCTTGCACTGACATAAAATAGTCTTTTTTTCGGAGCAGAGATGGCCACCAACATTTTTTTTTAGTTGGCTATGTAGTTTCAGAGATAACACCTCACAAACGTACAAGCATTAATAATATTATATACTTTATAATATTATAACGCTTTATAATATTAGCATTAGATGTAAAGATACAAAAGCCATTTATCTGTTACAAACTAAAGTGCCGGCGTTGCCCAGAATTTGAAGGATGTTTGTTCTGAAAAATCAATTTCAAAATTTAACATACAACACAAAACAAACATTAAAAAAAGCACTCGAAATGTTGTTGAATGAATCATATGAAAACGCTACATAAAAATGTATAAATGTATATAACAGACGCAAAAGAATACAGATATAAATGAACTTATTTCAATTTATAATTGGAGCAATAATGTTAAAATACGCCAATATTTCCCTAATCGGGTTTTTATCATGCTTCAATACATTTTTCACACTCATATGACGCTATACTATATCCACCATGCCCTTTATATTTCCAATATGACGTAATATTTTCCTCTTTCACGTGGAAACCTTGAAATAGAAAAGTTATGAAGTTATATTCACTTTCATTTAAATTCGTCAAACCATTTATTTCATTTTCATATTTCACGTGAATATCTTGCAATAGAAAAGTTATGACATAATATTCACCTTTTTTTTTAAATTCGGCAAACTATTTATTTCATTTTCATTTTTCACGTGGAAATCTTGCAGTAGAAAAGTAATTATTGTAGTAATAATTTTATTGTGTTTTTTAATTGTTGGCAACTGCTATAACGAAAAATGTTAAATTTGATAAGAAATTGCTGTTAAATTGGTGGTTTTTTATTAATTAAAAATTAACTATAAGTTATTTCGATTCCGGATTACTTTAGTTGTCTCGGCCATGTTTTAATACACATGTACATATCTCTTCATTATTTTGGCTTCCAAATTGTGGATTTTTATTAGAATTACAAACAGACAGATAGACAAGTTTTCATTTTTATATATCTCTCTATTCTAAAAATGTAACTAACGCAGTCACCGCCGCCGCCGGTTTTGAATTTTTTGTGACCGGAGGTCTTTCTTCGTTAATATTAAGAAAACTATTGCATACAAATATATGAAAATCAGTGGTATTATAGCGAAATGTTTGATCAACACACTAATGCATACAGTTTTCAAATCGAAGAATTATTTTAAGAGATATTTAATGCTAAAGTTGGACAAAATCGTTCCATTAAAAAAAAAAAATTATAAGAGCAAAAACTATACATGGGAATTTAATCATTTTTAGATCATTTCATTCAATAGAAGATCCCGGTCTGCAGATTTCATTAATTTTTTTAATTTGTCTCACTTTTTGAGGTTTTATTTCTATTTTAAATTCAAATATTCAGCATTTTGACAGATATTTTTTACATATTTTAGAAAATGGTATTAATTTAAACTGTTGCCAACTGTATAAACAGCGCAAACAATAATGTTTGCTTCAAATAAAAAAAAATATTTACACGTTACTATTATAAACAGAAAAAAACCTTCAAATTGGAATTAAATAATTAGGTATAAAAAGCAGGCACTTATTGGAAATTACGCCATAAAAACTATATTTACATGTGAATTTTAAAAGAGAAAGGATATTGTAAAATAAATTCATTAACATCCGTTAGAAATCTGAAATAGAACAAATTACGTCACATTACACTTATTATGCAAAATGAACAAAAAATAGTATTGCAAAACAGTTTAACTTTAAAAATTGCGCGAGACAAAATATTAGAGGTTAAATATTAGATTTTTTCAAAATTTTATTATTTGTCGTTTGATGTGAGGTGTTCAGCTATAAGTATGCAAATTTTTGTTTCCAACATAATTAGGGGCTGAGTTAGAAAAATTGCTTTAAATACACAAGTTAGAGCTCAGAGGGTTAAATAATAGACTTTTTCAAAATTTTATTATTTGTTGTTTGATGTGAGGTGTTCAGCTATAAGTATGCAAAATGGCAAAATGTCATGTCTCCAACATAATAAGGGGCTGAGTTAGAAAAATTGCTTAAAATACACAAGTTAGAGCCTAGAGGGTTAAATATTAGACTTTTTTAGAATTTTATTATTTGTCGTTTGATGTGAGGTGTTCAGCTATAAGTATGCAAAATGGCAAAATGTCATGTCTCCAACTTAATTAGGGACTGAGTTAGAAAAATTGCTTAAAATACACAAGTTAGAGCCTAGAGGGTTAAATATTAGACCTTTTTCAAATTTTTATTATTTGTCGTTTGATGTGAGGTGTTCAGCTATAAGTATGCAAAATGGCAAAATGTCATGTCTCCAACCTAATTAGGGGCTGAGTTAGAAAAATTGCTTAAAATACACATGTTAGAGCCCAGAGGGTTAAATAATAGACTTTTTCAAAATTTTATTATTTGTCGTTTGATGTGAGGTGTTCAGCTATAAGTATACAAAATGGCAAAATGTCATGTCTCCAACTTAATTAGGGGCTGAGCTAGAAAAATTGCTTAAAATACACAAGTTAGAGCCTAGAGGGTTAAATATTAGACTTTTTTAAAATTTTATTATTTGTCGTTTGATGTGAGGTGTTCAGCTATAAGTATGCAAAATGGCAAAATGTCATGTCTCCAACTTAATTAGGGGCTGAGTTAGAAAAATTGCTTAAAATACACAAGTTAGAGACTGGAGGGTTAAATATGACTTTTTCAAAATTTTATGATTTATCGTGTTATCGCAAGTGTTCAGCTATAAGTATGCAAACTTTCAAGTCTCCAACTTAGTTAGGGGATGAGTTAGAAAAATTGCTTAAAATACATAAGTTAGAGCCCAGAGGGTTAAATATCAGACATTTTTCAAAATTTTATTATTTGTCGTTTGATGTGAGGATTTCAGCTATAAGTATGCGAAATTTCATGTCTCCAACTTAATTAGGGGCTGAGTTAGAAAATTTGTTTAAAATACATAAGTTAGAGCCCAGAGGGTTAAATATTAGACTTTTTCAAAATTTTATTATTTGTCGTTTGATGTGAGGTGTTCAGCTATAAGTATGCAAAATGGCAAAATGTCATGTCTCCAACTTAATTAGGGGCTGAGTTAGAAAAATTGCTTAAAATACAGAAGTTAGAGACCGGAGGGTTAAATATGACTTTTTCAAAATTTTATGATTTGTCGTATTATCGCAAGTGTTCAGCTATAAGTATGCAAACTTTCATGTCTCCAACTTAATTAGGGGCTGAGTTAGAAAAATTGCTTTAAATACACAAGTTAGAGCCCAAAGTGTTAAATATTAAGCCTTTTTCAAAATTTTATTATTTGTCAATTGATGTGAGATGTTCAGCTATAAGTATGCAAAATTTCATGTCTCCAACTTAATTAAATTAGGGGCTGAGTTAGAAAAATTGCTTCAAATACACAAGTTAGAGCCCAGAGGCTTAAATATTAGACTTTCTCAAAATTTTATTATTTGCCGTTTGATGTGTGGTGTTCAGCTATAAGTATGCAAATTTTCAAGTCTCCGACATATATAGTTTCTGAGAACGGGCTCTGTGACAGACGGACAAACAGACAGACAAAGGTGTGAGACAGGTAGGGTTTCGTTAGATGAACGAAACTCTAAAAACATGCTGCGGATGACTGTAACAACATCCTACAATTACATTACCATCAGCGATCTACCAATCCCGAATTTAGTTTATATTCGTTTCATATATTCTTATTCTTTTGTGCGGCCCTGTAAAATAATTATCAATATTATATACAGTAAAACCTCTGAATAGCGGACACCCGGAGAATGCAGAATTTGTCCTCTATTTAGAGGTGACCGCTACTGATAGTAAAACATGTACAGTTATTTAAGAGTTGGTAATCGATAAAATGTCCGCTAAATAGAGGTATCCGCTAATCGGTTGTGTCCGCTATGTAGGTCTTACCAGTAAAACTTCTGAATAGCGAACACCTCGGGAGGGCAGAATTTGTCCTCTATTTGGAGGTGTCCGCTACTGAGAGTAAAAAATGTACAGTTATTTAAGGGTTGGTAATCGAAAAAATGCCCGCTAAATAGAGGTGTCCACTAATCGGGTGTGTCCGTTATGAAGGTTTTACTGCATAATAATGTCATCCTTTACAAGAAAATTGCATGCTGTATGATAGACAGACAGACATCCGGAGAAAGATAACCTCCCGGATCAATAAACACTCATGTCTTTTGTTTTAATCATCCACAATTCAGTGGCGTGGAGTGAAAATTTTCGGTGGTCATCGCAATTATTTAAGTTTGTGGTGAAAAATTATTAACTCTAAAATTCAATGGTTGAATGTTCAAAAAAGAAACTTTAAATCTTACCTTCACTTATACATGAACTCCAAATGTTCTGCTAAAACTGGATCGTAGAGTTTTAAAAGCTTATTAAGAGTTTTAAAATATTGCTTGGTCATCGCCGCATCCAGCGATGACCGGACGCCACGCCACTGCCACAATTGTATGTCATACAACATGCCAGATTTTATACAACAGGCTAAAAACGGTCACCGTGGTACGGAATACTGTATTATTATTTGTTTGCCCACCAAAACTGGTTGCCATGGGTTGTTGCAAGGCTTGTGATCACGTGGTTGAAACGGATCTATTCAATATTACTGAGTGCGTATTTTCTTTTATTTGCTCCATGTGTTCAAACCAGTTGTCTACGAAAACATCAACCGGTGAAAGTGACGCACACCAAATTTCTGTGACGTATGCAGATAAACTGTGCTTTTTTAAGAGTTTTTTCTATATAATTTTTAAACGGTTTGGAACTTATTTTTCATAGTAGGTGCATTCAGTAGGCGACCCTCATAGGTACCTTCTGGTGCAATCAGAAACGAAATCCGACAAATATTTTTTGAGTTATGCTTGACGAAAGGTTTTTATTAGGCTTTTATTTTAGTAGGACATGGCGTTAATATCCATCGTAGTAGTAAAGTGTTCGGACAGTAATATTTCGCTGAGTATTAGCCTTCGCTTCGCTCAGACAATTAACCAAAATTTATAGCAACGGATAAAAAAGTAATAAAAACATAATATTTTATCATTTCAAGTAGAAGATATCAGACATGCCACCCTTACGAAAAAATCTTATGTATAATCATAAGTACAATATTAGGAAAATCGGCCCATTATTACAAATTTAAAATAAACACGCAAGTTTTTCCGGCTACGGGTAGCTAGCCCATTCAGCAAATTTTTATCTTGTGCATGTTTCGCATATTATATTAAGAAAGTTCATGCGAAGACGAAAGTCAAAACGTTTTATGAGAATTCGGATAAACGTCCATAAATGATTCGATGAATGTTTACAGAACTTCTTAATGACGTCTGACACGAAAGTTCTGCAATTTTTATTTCATAGATTAACGTGACACAAAATAAAACAAAACAGAAGTTGAATCAATGGAGAGTAGCCATATTTGGACCGCCGCTTTAATTGGACCATTGCCATTCTGCAGTTAATTACAGGAAGAGACGCCATCTATCATTGAAATCCTACTCATCAGAATGACGTCACTCATAATTAGAAGAAGCAACCGCCTTCCATTAGCTGTTTTCAGATAATTTTTAAAAACCTAAAGTTAGCTATTTTGATCTAATTTTTTCCTACTAAACGTAAGTCAATAATTTAAAACTAAGGTAAATGTTGGTATAATATGATATAATAAGGTTGTTAAGGTAAATATTAAGGTAAATGTAAGGTAATGTTTCCATATACATATATGAATTTATCTGTTTATTGTGCATATTTTTCACTCGGATTTGTTTGATTTGGTTTTTGTTCTTAGTCTTGAGATTATCTGTTTTAAAAAAAATGGTGCAGTTGCCGTAATTCGGCCAATTTAAGTTGCTTAAATTGGACCAGATACGCGATCATAAATTTGAAAAGTAAGTAATGAATTTCGAGGACGGTTACGCTGTGTACACTTTAAAAAAAATAATAATAATAATTTATAAGAGATTATTATCACAATGCAAGTTTTTTTTTTCTGTACAATTTAGGCCTATATAAACATAAAAATATTTTTACATGTTTATGCAATAAATTTGTTTGCATTTTCTTTTATCTTGTATACATTTGTATTTATTTTCTTTGAAATCCTTATTCCTAAGGCGTAATTTGGTTTAGAGATTTGAATTCAAACATTTTACTCCTGGAGGATATTTGCGAAAGCAGACTTTTTACAGTTTTGGAGGGTGGAATTACACTTTTTTGCCATTAAAACGCATAAAATCTCAAAACTTCTGGGGGTAGTAGTTATTTCAAGGCTCCGGTGCGAGGCTGAATTCAACACTGTTTGAATATATAAAGTTTGCGTTTGATTAATCGTAGCGTATTTTTCAATAGAGGATATTTTTTAAACACTTATTTAATGTAATGTTGAAAACGTTGAGAAAGACGCAGAAAAACTGTCTGGAAGTAAAACACCCTTGACAGCAAATGCTGTTAAAGATATAGGAAACAAAAAGGAGGGAGTAAGTTGTGAAGAAATTGACCTGCAAGAAGGCTGCAGCTACAAATCCTTTCCAAAAGCCAAAAATCATTAGAAATGTTATCTCGCTGGCTAAATTCAGTTAAATTAAAATACCGAGGGAGTCAAAAAACAGTTGTGTTAACTTCTTTGCCATATAAAGTAAACCTTGAAATGAAGAAAAAAAAACGACAAAAAGGAAGCTATCACAGGCAAAAAATAGAATATCAAGTTTTAAAAAATAGGTGTAATGCAATTAGCAAGAAAATGATGGAAGGGAAGAACAACAAACATATTTTAAAGAAAACTTCTGTCTAAAAAATTAATAATTCAGAATCTAAAATGAGAAATCTAGACAGTGGTGATTGGTTTTGCCTAATTTGTAAGAAAAATCAAATGGCAGGAATGATTCATTGTTCAGATTGCCCAATACGGTTCCCTGTTGTGTGCGCTGGGAAAAAAAAATCACAAGAAACGAAATTCATGTGTAAGCTTTGCATCACTTACATGATATTCAAGTAACTCTCAATTAGTTCCATAATTTCAATTCCTAATTAATGATAACTTTGCTTTATATTTTGAATACATTTTGATTTTAAAAAATTATTCTTATTTTCAGATATTTGATTTCATTATATTTCATTGCTGTTATTTTGTTTGACCGTTTCATTAATTGCAAACTCTGCTTTTAATAAAATTAATTATATTCCCTAGTCATTAAAACAACCTGATATTAGATGGACCAATTTAGGAGACTGGGGGTCCAACTTAGGCGACCAGTTGCTGAATTTGGACCACTATTGACAAATTTTCAAATTAAAATCAAATTTAAGATTTCCGAAAAGAAACTGATATAAAGATTTATTTAATTAGTAGATGGGTAGATTGATCCCGTTTAATGATGTTTTGCAGATATTCCATAAATTAAGTGAGTTACACCTGAAAATAAGTGAAGTGGTCCAAATTCGGCTACTCTCCCCTGAAGAGAAACTTTTTCTCTGCTCCCATAGCAACGAAGGACGCGCGATGCGCGCGCATCCCACCTTAGAATGCGACTTCGTTTGGTTGTGGCTGGAACGATACGAAGCGATTTTTTTTGATTTTGAATGCATGACCGCTGTAATTTTTTACAGTTTGTTGATGAGGCTAAGCCTCCCTTATTTCGAAGAACCAGATCAAGTGCGTGATCATTTTTATTGTATATATGTATAGAACCATGCATCTGTAAATATTCATCAAAATAATTAAAGAAAAGAATCCAGAAAGCACCTCCTTCATTGAGTTTATGTTCGACTGTCTTTGAAATTTTTCTTCATGGTGCATCACGCCGGAAAAGAAAGAAATAAAAAAGTATTTGTTACTTTTTTAATGTCTTCAAAACACAAATAGAGCATAGTAAGTGATAAGAAGACAGCAAAGGTAAGATAAGTTTTTCATATTTTATTTCGAAATGTCTGATTTAGAAAAGTTGAAAAAGAACCGTACAGTTTTGAGAACAGCAGTAACAAAGCTGATTAATAATATAGAAAATGTCCAATAAATTTTGATAGTTCAGAAGAATTATTTATTCAGTTAGATACTAAAGCGAATGTGATTAATGATGAAAACTCAGTTGTTAAATTGCCAAAACTTAATATACAAAAATTCTATGGCGAATGTACGCAATTTATTTCATTTTTTAATACCTATAAAAATACAATTCACGAAAATAAATCGCTTTCGAAAATTGAAAAATTTCATTATTTGAAGAGTTATTTATCTGGAGCTGCGGCTAATGCTGTAGAAGGTTTTGAAATATCAGAAGCTAATTATGACGCAGCATTGAAAGTTTTAGAATCGCGTTATGGTAAAAAAGACGTGATAATTAATCATCACCTGAACAAGCTTCTTAATTTATCCCCTGTTTATAAGGCTAACGAAATTCAAAAATTGAAAAAATTGCACAGTGATATAGAAATAAATGTTCGATGTTTGTCCACATTAGGACTCGAACCAGCAAATTATGGCTCCATGCTTATCGCCGTAATTTTAAAATTAATACCGGCAGAATTAGCTTTGGAATATAATAGACAAAATGTAGATAATTTAACACATTCAGATATACATAAATTATTAGATTTTCTGCACGCTGAAATAAAAAGCAGAGAACACACATTTTTTTCGAGAATGAAAGCATTTGAAAATAATAAAACAAAAATCAAGAGTCAAACAACAAAATCTGAATTTAAATCTATTTGTGAATTTATGAACATTTCGAATGATAAATCGACTTCAGATAGGCAGCTGGCTCATTGTATTTTTTGCAACGATAATAAACATTCATCTGATTTGTGTGGGGCTGTTGATGTAAACACTAAAAGAAATTTGTTGAAATCTCAAGGAAGATATTACCTTTGCTTAGGCAGGAAACACGTTATCAAAAATTGTAACTCTAAAACTAGTTGCAAGAAGTGTTCAGGCAGACATAATCAAACGATATGCCTAAAATCTAAATTAATAAAAGAAGTAACTACACCCGAATTAAAAGGTAATGAAAATGAAGCTAGTGAAAAAGTAATTTCGGCTATTTCCTCTACAGAAAATAATAAAATTCTTCTACAAACTTGTTGTGAAAAAATAAAATCAAACGGAAAACAATCTCTAATTAGGTTACTTTTAGATTGTGGGAGCATGCGAACCTTTATATCTGAATAAATAGCAAATAAATTGAATTTACAGGCAATAAGAAAAGAAAAATTGTCGGTTTTTACATTTGGAAATAAGAATCCCATTGAAAAAACCTTTGAAGTAGTTAAACTAACTATTGAAAATAAAAATGTACCTAATTCAAAATTAGATATAGAAGCGCTAGTCACCAATCAAATATCAGCTACTGAAATCCCCCCACTTCAAATCAATGATTTGATGAAAAGTAAACAATTTGAAAAGTTAACCCTTGCGGACACACCCACATCCAAAGAACCCATTATATTAGTTATAGGTGCTGACTATTATTATGAGATTGTTACTGGAAATATAAAACATTTGAATAAAAAATAAGTAGCTGTCGACACCATTTTTGGTTGGTGTCTATAGGGAAAAACAACTGACAGTTATACGCCCTTAGCATTTAATGTAATAGTAGAAAATTTTTTTATTTCTGAACAGATTGAAAAATTCTGGAATATCGAATCATCTGGCCTTTTTAATACTAAACAGGATTCAGATTTTTCAAAAAGCAACGTTATGAAGCAGTTTGAGTCAGAAATTAAATACAATGATAAGCGATATACATATACAGTTCGATGTCCGTGGAAGCTTGAAAGGGAATGTTTAAATGACAATCGGAAAATTGCAGAATATAGATTTTTTAAACTCAAACAAAGATTGATTAAAAACCCTGAATTATTTTTTGAGTATAAGGAGGTGTTAGCAGATTATTTGAAACAAGGTATTATTGAGTTAGTTACAGAGCCTGAAGAAAAACAAAATGTAACTTTTTATTTACCTCATCGAGAAATAATTAAAACTGATAGGACAACGAGCAGATTACGCATAGTTTTCGATGCCTCTGCTCATGACACAGGCTCACTGTCTTTGAATAATTGCCTGCATGTAGGTCCAAATTTGTATCCTGAAATATTTGATGTTTTGTTACGGTTTAGATTTAATCCCATAGCTTTTTCAACTGATATAAAACAAGCATTTCTGCAAATAATTATAGATGAAAACGATCGTGATGTAACAAGATTTTTATTTTCACAAGATTTGTTTGATAATTCTAAACCCTTTGAAATTTATAGATTCACCAGAGTGTTATTTGGAATTAGTAGCAGTCCCTTTTTATTGGCTGCAACAATTAAACACCACTTGAAAAAATACACCGAACAATATCCAAACACAGTAAAATTTTTAAATGAAAATACCTACGTTGATGACATTATAGGAAGTCATGAAAATATTGATCAAGCCCTATCCACAAGTTTACAATGTATTGATATATTTGAAAATGCAAGTATGCATTTACACAAATGGCATACGAACTCTTTACCACTTAGTGAACTATGGAAAGAAAATGGCATAACTTCAGAAGTCAATTCTGAAGCTTTTGGAGAACAAAATCTCCCTTATAAAGCTTTAGGAATCGCTTGGAATAATTCCAAAGATTTACTTTATTTTGATATTCGAGGTTTAGTTCATTTCTTTTTAAAAAGAATAGACACCAAACGATTTATTCTACAAGTTTTAGGTAGGATTTTTGATCCACTTGGATTCCTAGGACCATTTACATTAAGACTAAAATGTATAATTCAAAAAATTTGGAATTTGGGTCTAGATTGGGATGACACCTTACCCGAAGATTTACGTATAGTTTGGAGTAGCTGGTGTAACGAACTCCCTCATTTGAAAAACCCTTCAGTACCCAGATACTATTTTTCTGACATCACCAATTGGCATGATTATGACCTACAATTACATATTTTTGCCGATTCGAGCATGAAGGCTTATGGTACGGTTGCTTATTTACCTGTAGCAACAACCACCGAAAATGTTCGAACAGTTTTTGTTGCTTCGAAAAACAGGGTTGCTCCACTGAAAGCGCTTACCTTGCCAAGGCTTGAATTGATGGCCGCATTGTTGTCGGCCAAGCTAAGTAGTAACATTTTGAAAGCTTTAAAACTGAATGTACCGACTTATTACTGGACAGATTCAAAAATATCCTATTTTTGGATAAAAGGATCCCCTAAAAAGTTTAAACCCTTTGTCAGAAACAGAATTGAAGAGATCCATAAATTGACCTCACCTGATAACTGGTATCATTGTCCTGGTACTGCCAATCCAGCTGATATAGTTTCTCGAGGATCAAAAATCTCTAGGATAATTAATGATACAACTTGGTTACAGGGACCAGAATGGCTAAGTTTACCTCCTGAGTGTTGGCCAATATCAGAAAACAAAGAAATCGCTTACTCAGATGAATTAGAATACAAAAAAAAAAAAAAAATCCTAACGATGTTTTTCAGAGCGAGTGCTTAGTCAAAAAACTCGAAAATCCCATAAACATTTCAAAATATAGTACTTTAGAGAAACTTTTGAGAATTACCGTTTGGGTAAAGAAATTCATTATGAAGCTGAAAAAATCAACTGAAGTGCAAGACGTAGTAACAACCGAAGAATTACTCGAAGCTGAAATTTTTTTGATACAATCTGAACAAAAACAATTTTGTAAGGAAGAAATAGAATCTCTAAAAAATGGTAAATCAGTGGATAAGACGTCATCCTTATCAAATTTCATGCCCTTTATTGACAAAAACGGGTTGATGAGGTTGGGCGGAAGGCTCGAATTTTCTAACCTGTCCGCAGAAGAGAAATACCCAATAATTCTCCCCAAACATTCTTGGTTAACTACTCTAATAGTTCGTCAAGAGCACGAGAAAATTATGCATCGAGGGACAGCCAGTACTTTGGCAAAAATTAGATCTCGTTTTTGGATACCTAAAGGTCGTCAGTTGGTCAAGAGTGTTGTCAAGAATTGTATAATATGTAAAAAATATTTCTCCAAACCAGCAGACCAGATCACCGCACCATTACCAATAGAAAGAGCTGCATGGTGGGGAGACTTCTATGAGCGACTAGTAAAGTCAGTCAAAGACTGTTTGAGAAAAGTAATTGGTAGATCACTCTTAAGTTATGATGAATTAGCGAATCTGTTGACAGAAGTGGAAGCAGTTTTGAATACGCGACCACTGACGTATGTATATAGCGACAGCGATGAACCAGAGCTTCTTACTCCAATGCACTTTTTAAATTTTGGAAAAGAACTTTCATTTCCTATCAATTTTTTTGAAATAATTGAATATTGTTCAAAGAGATCAATTCTCCTGAAAAGAAAAAAATATCAATCTTTACTATTGAAACAATTGTGGACCAAATGGAAAAAACAATATTTGATGGATTTAAAAACAGCCCATTCATTGAAAAATCCTAATGCCCATACGCCACTGAAAGTGGGCGATATTGTTTTAATTCAAGATGACGCAAAAAATAAGTTTCTTTCGAAACTTGGTAAGATTCAGACTGCCATTCTGGAAGAGATGGCAATATTCGTTCATACGAAATAAAAACAGCGAGTGGGATCTTAAAAAGATCCATCCAGCATTTGTATCCCTTTGAAATACAAAATGACTTTTTGCAGACTTTTTATAAACATTCATAAACTTTTATAGACATTTATTTAGTTTTTTTTTTTTCTGCATTTAGGACTCTAAATATTTTTTTTCTCTTTTTTGATTTTTAGTCTTATTTATATATAGAATCTTTGAATTTTGGTAGTATAAGTAAGTATATGATTTAACTGCAAAAAAAAAAAAAAAAAAAAAAAAAAAAAATGTGTGTGTTATTTAACTGTCATTATTTTTACTTTGTTTGAATTTAAAGTGTTTTATTTAGAATTTATTGATATTTTGAATTTGACTAATTAAGTGATTAATTAGATATTGTTTGAATTCTTATATTTAGTATTTTGTATTCGAATTTTAAAAATTGTATTAGATTACTGAACCACTGATACGAAAAATTGAATTTTTATGATTTTATGATGGAATTTTGATTTGTGAACTCCTTAAGAGTTCAGGTGGGGAGTGTGAAAGGAAACTTTTTCTCTGCTCCCATAGCAACGAAGGACGCGCGATGAGCGCGCATCCCACCTTAGAATGCGACTTCGTTTGGTTGTGGCTGGAACGATACGAAGCGATTTTTTGATTTTGAAAGCATGATCGCTGTAATTTTTTACAGTTTGTTGATGAGGCTAAGCCTCCCTTATTTCGAAGAACCAGATCAAGTGTTTGATCATTTTTATTGTATATATGTATAGAACCATGCATCTGTAAATATTCATCAAAATAATTAAAGAAAAGAATCCAGAAAGCACCTCCTTCATTGAGTTTATGTTCGACTGTCTTTGAAATTTTCTTCACCCCTATCTTTATTTCAGTAATTCCAGATTTTGTCGAACCTACCGCATCCGAAGTAAAGCCTAAATACAACTATTTATGTTTTGTTGTTGTTGTTGTTGTTGTTCTTTT
Organism: Maratus speciosus; assembly: GCA_963932465.1. Taxonomy (NCBI): domain Eukaryota; kingdom Metazoa; phylum Arthropoda; class Arachnida; order Araneae; family Salticidae; genus Maratus; species Maratus speciosus. Next base: position 533,154,156 of record OZ010786.1, on the reverse strand, counting down.
TTCTTAACTCTTTCTCTAGCTCGTGTTTTGGGTCTGTGTCAGGCAGGTTAAAGCTCGCAGATTCATGTGATGCAATCGAAACAATAGATCAACTGTTTTTTTTACGATAAACAATTATTTCTCAACACACACACATATATATATATATATATATATATATATATATATTGATATTATGAATAACACACAATTACAAAATACATAATATAGAATTTAAAATATTCTAAATGTTATAATTCTGCCAAAAACATTTTTATTTCTTTCATATGAATTTAGAATACAATTAATTAACAGAAATAATTGAAGTAAAAAGAAAATAAAATGTGCTCAAATGGTTCAAATAAAAATTAGATCGATATTTACACTATTCAATTTTTAGAATTTCACAGGCGGGCTAGAAATTTTTGCGTGATGTACTTTATGCGAAATGTAGTTATGATGTTATATATGCCATGTACTTCGTATAGTCGTTGAGCCAGAAGCCAAAATTATGGCTTTTGGTTTCATCTCTGAGGACTTGATGATATATACCTTTTTGGATTCACAATGGACCAAAATGTTCATTTTATGATGATACTATGAAATTTGTGGTAGCTTATAGAAGCAAAATTGAAAAGATGAGTGCCATCTATCAACCATATATACGAGGAATATTTTTGCCATTATCACATAACTAAAGAGATTTCAATGAAAAAAAAATGGAGAGAACAATATTGTTGAACATAAAACATTATATAAATTATATGTTTATTAAGATTCTATTTTAATATCATTATATTTAACTTTGTTTATTAACATTTTTAATTGGATAAACAGTTCAAAAGACATTTGCGATGAAAGAAATCGGAAATCTTGTTTTAAATTTTAATGCATATTGTTTTCATGTGGATAAGGCACAGCAATTCAAGAAAATTAATACTGGTGAAAATATTGTACTCAGTCTCTTAAGAATTAATAAATAACAGAAATCTTAATCTTCTTCATTGCTATCATCATCGGTTGACATTCCTGTGTCCAAATCACTTTCATCGTCATACTTGGAACAGTCCTGTATTCTGCAAATGCTTGGACATATGAGGTTATTAAAAAGACACACACATGATGGCATGACACATGTTCTTGAACAAGAACATGACATCAGTTCCAAAACAGCTCCAGGAGTAGGAGGACTGCCATTCCACGAGACCTCTAGATAACTTCTTCTCTCACTATCTGTTCCAGAAATCCAACCATATTTATCTAGGGATGGAAGATCAGGACAAGCCTGTAAGCACTTCTTTCAAACAAGACCCTGTTAACCTCTTGGGGACGAGCGACACGTATACGTGCCGTATAAAGTGCTCAGAATCCTTGTTTTTCCTCACCAGTAAAATTTGCTTTATTTAATCAGCGCATTTTTCTCGATTCAAAAAGACACAAATTTTTGTTTTTAAAAAACGGTGACAAAAGATTAAAAATTTCGTAAAAGGACCCCGTCGCGAAGGGGTTAATTAGCTCTCATTACCTGTAGGTAGAGTGTATTACTACATGGTGGAAGGCGATGCGACTCCACAGACCCCTTTTTTGCAGAAAAATAGTATAGCGCAATTCATTGATGTCAGTGTATTTGTGCTTTCCATAAAAGAGATGGCAAACGTACGACTGCAGCTGTTTCTTTTCCTCTTATACATCAGCTTCAGTACAAGGGCATTAAAGCATCTCAAAATTCAGTGTTCTGAATCATCATTTTCCCTTGCTTGCAAAAGCACTTACTGTATCGAAGCCTGACAGTGAATGCATTCCAGGTAACGCATTGCATACCTCTTTACCTAGAAGTCCATGCATCTCACTCAAGTTGTAGTGCTTTACCTTGTCATGGGATCCACATTTTACAAATATTAACCCTTTGTAGTTTTCCAAATCCTTTTTTAAATAAAACAGTGTGGTAACTGCCACATCTGTATCTATAGAGATATTTCTAAATACAGACGCTAAAGCAAGAAGTGCGTGAAATAAAAGTCGCGTATCCACCTCTTCTTGGAAGCACGTCAATTTAGTGACTTCTTCAACTAGTTATTTCGTGCATTTATAGCATTTTTCTCCGCAGGTAACGTACATCACTCGTGTATTCAACTGTTTCAGATAATGCTCATTTTGCCATTCTTGTGAAATGAAATGTATAAGTCCTTTCTTATTCTCCCATCAGATAGAAACTGCTTCCATTTTCGTACTGGTTGTCAAGGAGTTATATTACTTTTTATAGGAACACCAACATCTCATTTTTTTCGTTCATCCCTTTCTATTGACACCTGCCTGTATGTATCAAATACAACATTTTTTGCAAGTTGTTTATATGTCTGTAGCTTCTGCGGTAGCTTTTGAACAAACTATAATCTGTCTGTCACTGATGTTAACAACACCATCATTTGGAATTATTTCAGCAGTCGCTGTCTTTTCTCATAACATCCATCAGTTTGATTTTGCAGTTTTTTGCATTGAACCATCAGGTGTTGCTAAGGACCATGGAAAAGGCCCTGTATGGTAGGAAATGACATTATCATATATAAATTTCTTTGCTCAGAAATGATCGTCATTTGAGCAAACAGATTTCTTTCTTCCTTGACAACAAACTCTGATTTATTAAACTTTACACTCTGTTTCATCTTCAAGTAAGAAAATGTTTGTAGCTTCTTTTTGTTTGGAAGTTTGAAAAACCCTTCTGGCTTTGAGTCTTAGTCTTCAGACAGATATTCTCCCTTAAAAGTTTGGTAAGCTTCTTCACCCACCTCATGAGCTTTGAGTATGTCTTCGAAATTTCTAGATTTGGCATTGCTAAATGGCCAGTTGATTTTATTACCATGTTTAGATTTATCCATTCATTGATAATCATGTTCTGTAAATCTGAGATATCACGTTCATCTTTCTGGATCCTGCTCAAAGAAAGATCTGGATGTAAAATAGACTTTTTTCAAAAACTTATTTTGGTTCTTTACGAATCATGTAAAGAAATGCTGCTCTCATGTCAGAAATATCTCTCAACTGCGGCAGGTCTTTGACTGAACTTCGTTGTACCGTTTGACACCTGCGTGTCTTTATTGTCTCTTCAATCGCCTTATTAATTAAATAGCATGCAAAACCAAGAAAAGCTTTTCGATCACCCTGTTTATTGGCGGCCAATTTTCCAATATGGCGTCCATTAGCAACCCTGTTTTAGAAAATGTCATGCACTGTTAAAAATTTTGCAGCAGTCTGGCAGGTCATTCGACCGTCTTTGGAAAAAACGGTTTTATAACGATAATTTAACTATATTCCGACCATAAAATGGCCAATAATATGGTCAGAATAGTGTTAAAATCACGGTTGTGTAACCGATTTCGGGAAAAACGGTCAAATGACCTGCCAGAATGCTGCAAATTTTTAACAGTGTGGATAAAGGTCATGTTGTGGTGAATACAAAAATGTATGGTTCAACAATTCCTCTGACATGAAACCACACGAGCCCCTGGCTCAACAACGGCGGGTATTTTCCACATTTTCCAATATGGCGCCCATTAGCTAACTGGTTTTTAAAGTATCATGGATAAATGTCATGCTAATGTTGTAGTGAATCAAAAAATGTATGGTTTACCAAGTCCGCTGACATGAAACCACACGAACCCCTGGCTCAACAACGGCGGGTATTTTCCACATTTTCAAATATGGCGCCCATTAGCTACCTTGGTTTTTAAAGTATCATGGATAAAGGACATGCTGATGTTGTGGTTAATCAAAAAATGTATGGTTTACCAAGTCCGCTGACATGAAACCACACGAGCCCCTGGCTCAACGACTATTAAGAGGGCTGGTCACTCAACTTCGAAATGCTCCTCCGTAATGTTAAGTTTATGGACTTTTGATGCACTCGAATTGTTAAAATATCTTCTAGGGAAATTCATATTTTTTACATAATTTTTCTGTGTAATCTTCTTAAAGGATGTCTCATTTTGTCTAGGTCTAAAATATTTCTAAAATCTATGCTGAATTTAATATTTTATATGTTAAAAGCGGGCGAATTGTGAGTAAGATTTTAACACTTTCTACAAAATTAAGTCTATACTTTAGAAATATTTTGAGAACTAAGAAAAAAGAGACTTCTTTTCGGAAGAGTACACAAAAAATAGAAGTTAAAAATATTAATTTTCCAATTAGATATTTTAAATATAGGAAAGCATTAAACGTCCATAGACTTTACATCATAGGTTCCCAACCTTTTCTAGACCACCGCCCCCTTTACAAGAAAAAAAATTCCAACGCCCCCTCTTCCATAATAGTTAATTATACCAAATATTAAAATATTGTTGCATATTACGTATACCTATTTTATCTGTCTATCTATTTGTTCAGAATAACAAAGTAGAAATTAATTAAAATGACCATCAATGCGGTAAAAATCTGTTTATTAAAAGTTTGAAAATAAGCACAAAAAAAAAAAATTGCGATTGTTGACGCTGGTAAAAATTTTAAAAATCTGTTAATGTCGAGTTCTAATTTCGTTATCATCAACCCGAAAATTACATAGTTCAGCGATGCGAAGTCTGTTCCTTTTCTTAAACAGTATATTAAGTATTGCATTGAACCCAAGCTTAGCCGAATCCAATGATCGAAAAGCTAATAATAATTTATGTACCCTTGCCCGCAGTCCATCGTAGAGACTAGAGATCTGGTAGGGATTTTGAAGCAGAATTGTTAGTATCCATTACTGAATTTTACTTTTAGTTCATCTTAGTGCCTAATATAGCTAATTTTGCACTACGCGATTTTTGAATTTATATATATATTTTTTTTACTTCGAATTCTAGCAATTTTTGACATTCATTAAAGAACTGTGGCTACAATGGCCCGTTATAATAAAAAAATGTTTTCGGCGAGTTTTAGCATTTATCCGTATTTCATGGCGATTTTGTGGTTAAAAGAAATTCAATTTGGGATCCCCAGCTTTAGATTCGTTTGTATAGATTTTCATATAATATAGATATATTTAAGGTTTTTATCACGGGTCAGCGTCATACCAGAACGGGAGTGGGTGAGGACTGGGTCAGCTAGTCCTATTATAGTATCATTTTTTTTAAAAATAGGTAGGTACGCCACGACCGCCCTCTTGACTATCTTAACGCTCCCCTATATCCCACTGGACACGCCACCGCCCCCCTAGAAGGCTCCAGCGCCCACTGAGGTGCGGTACCGCCCCCGTTGGGAACCTATGCTTTACATTAATTAGGGGAAATCGGAAGCTGAGTGACAAGGCCCCTTAACGGTAAGAAATAACTGTTAAAAGAGAGTTATACAACTCAGTATTAAAAAATGAATTTCAATTTTTGTGCCACAAGTTTGCGACAGTGCGTATACTGAAAAGTTAATTGAAAATTACTTCCTATCTACATTATAAAGGACAAACGTAACTCTGACGTCATTTTCACTGTGGCAACAGGATACGATTAAATTTAACTTTTATTAATTTTCATTCCAATTTATTAAACTTCTAAATACCACACATTTTCAATTATTAAACCGTCGAGTAGAGAAAAAAAATGTACTCTCAAATGCAATTTGTTTGAAAACTATATCGCATATTATTTCAAAACTGTATCGCAATTTACTCAATTTTTATTGTTTTTAAACTAATTTTCAAACATAATTTTTTTTTTCAAATCTATCTCTATCGTCTTCAGACGATTACGAAAGTTAAATCCGTTGCACAAAATATAAATAACTCATTTCTTTATTATTATTCCAGTTTATATTCCATAACGAAATTAAATCGTTCATCAATCAATATGTAAAAGAATCAAATATAAATAATGAATAGTACAGAATCTGAAAGGCTGATTGTAAATAGCTATCTCTTGAGATTTCTCCTGCTGTTAACGCCTTTTGCGAAGCGAATATGAAAATATAGCTTTTAATATTTTAAAAACCTTATTTGAACGCATTATTGCTATTTTTTATATAAATATGATTTTTAGTATTAATAGTAGGCATTCTAAAAGTATATATTAAATGTACATAATCTACTAAAGTTATATATATATATATATATATATATATATATATTGTTTTTTAAACAACGCGTTTTAACAATAACGTAAAGCGAGGAGAGTTTACGCACATTTCAAAAAAATAATAATAATAAATCTAAATATTAATATTTTGCTAAACTATGCATGAATAATTTTGACTTCAATTGTATTTTATGCATTTCCATTGTTATTTTGTTCTTATATTGTAATTTAATAGAGCAGCAGTAATAAAACCATCAAAACTATTTTGCGCAATCTCTCCTTACAAGGTAAGAGAGAATGCGCATATGCGTAGGAGAGATTGCGGACATAGGGAGAAGAGATTGTTATTAATAATAACTACAATTAAATTGTTAAGAGTACTAATTACACTTAATCGACATTGTTGAAAGGTTTTTGTGAGTAAATATTATTGTATTACGAATGATTATGTTTAAATAATAAATAAAAAAAAGAATTTTAATAACAGTTAAAAAATTTAATTTAAGAAAATTAAAATATCAGAAAAAGCAAGCTCTACTAAGATTACAAAATAACATTAATCTAGTTGATAACATGTTTAACTTGAAAATTACTACATTTCCATTTCCACACTTTCATTGTATTTGTTTGCTAGCCGAAGTTGTCGTAGTCCACAATCGATGCACTTATTGTTGTAAATCGTGCATCTTTCGTGCAATCACCTACAACAAACAATACATTGAATCCAGTCAGTTGTTGAATTTGTCTCCTGGTACAGTTCCAGACATTCAGTGCACTCATCCTCATTGACCTTCGGTTTTTTTTCTTGAGTTTTTTTATCCCACTTTTTGTGGAAGCACCTTATCTTCAGGGTTTTTTTTTTTTTTTTTTTTTTTTTTTTTTTTTTTTTTTTTTTTTTTTTTTTTGTAGCGGCATCCTTCTTAAGTCTTTTTTCATGTATGTTTTGTGGATCAGTAACATTAGTTGCACTTTCTTTCTTTTTTTATTTCGATGGCATTACACTACTTGGAATGGATGAAAGCTTTTCCAAAACATTGTATTAGAAAATTTATTTTAGTTAACAAAATTAATTTATTAGCAAATTAATTGCTCATAAATTAAAAAAAATATATAAATATATTCATAAATTAATATATATGTAATATTAAAAATTTTCGCCTCTTTTTCTTAGTAAAACTATTCCAAATTCTTAATAATTTTCCTTTTTTACCTATCTTTAATAATATCTTAATATCTTTTGTCTTTTATTTCATGCATTTAAAGTTGCGTATTCTTTTATTATTCTAAAAACCTTAATCCATTCGCCTAATCTTATAAAACCCATTAAATTACTTTTTCATTTTATTCTAAAACTAAATTCTCTTTCTTTCGAACGTTTTAATATAATTTTTTGTGTCGTGTTCTATACCCACAATTCCATGCGTCCGCCAACGCTATTTTTGCACTTTTATTCTGACGCCGTATAAAGAGTTCTTTATCGACGTCATCCTTTCCCATCGAATCGTAATTTGTTCTATGTCCCATTCTCCCCCACATCTCTTCTAGATTGGTCTTTTACTGTTCTGTAACCGTCCGCGCGTTGTTGTTCGGGTGTACAAATATAGTTACATCGGCGACGGAGAGAAGATTTTTACGTTTTTCTGGTTGTCTAATTCAGCTGCGTCTGAAAGTCTTCTGAAGTGATGATCGATTTTTGTGAGTGGATGGAATGACTACTGGAATTGTTTACTATGTTTTGTCAATAAAACCAGTTTAAAAAAGTGACGATGACTCTCTATATTCATTACGAAAGGGAAATTATCAATGTGTTTCGAGCCTATTCTTTCTCGCCACCCTGACTGCAATCCGGTATTTTCAATATAACGGATGGATGGTTTTGACTGCTCTACTACATTTTATTTCGAGGTGTACTGGTGTCGCCTAAATATCTGACAGTCGGTAGCAAAATGCTACATATATATATATATATATATATATATATATATATATATATAAAAAATATTTAATTAAATTATTAACAAATATATTATTAATTTATTAACAAAAATAATTACATGAAATTAATTTAATAACAACTGTATTATTAATTTATTAATAAAATTTTTATCTGCAAAAGTATTTTTTTGCAAATTAATTTGTTGTCAAATTTAGTTTTGATAATTATGTGTTTTTTTCTGAAATTATTTCAAATTGATTCATTCATATGTTTCACACGTAATTTGCAATTCATACAAATTTATCAATAAGCTGCGTAATCAATCCTAGCACTTAAACTTATAAGGAAATGCGCCATCTCTCCTAAGTAGCAGATACGCAAACTCTCCTATTTTGGTAGGAGAGATTGCGCGGTCTTTTATTTAAGTATAGCCACTTCTAAAATGAATTACTGGTTTTGGCATACTTAGTCCAGGCTAGTAGTTTATAAGAAATCGTTTAAGTTCAAAATATTTTTATTACTGACGTTCTATAAAAAGTCTGACGAACAGTTATGAAATTTCAAGCACTTACTTTGGAAAAACAAAACAAAATAGCACTGTTTTATCCAAGACGATTGGAACTATTAATATACACATTCTTGTAGACACTGCACTAATGCTGCTGTACAACTACCCGGAGTTGCTTCGCGCGCGCTCTACTCCTTTCCGTCGAATATCTTTGTGCGCAATCTCTCCTACTGCGCGAACTCTCCTCTCTTTACGTTATGTATAAGTATGCTATGTCAAAAGTCACTGGAAAAACCTTTCAGAAAATACCTCATTCATTGCTCTTACTTTAACATGTAAAGAGAACAAAATGCGTCAACATGAAGAGTAATATACATGATGGTTTTCACCTAGATTAGGTGATCCATCAAGCCCGTGTTTATTCTTTCGAATCTTTAATACTAGAATGAAACAAGAACGACTTAATTTTGAAACTGAGCATGAGGATAATGGGAATATTTTACTTTCTACAAAAAAATATACCTTCCTATAATTAATTAAGTACCATTTATTAAGAAATTTGTATGTGTTTTCGAGCGTACACTACAGCTGTTTTGCGACTATATTTATAGAGAAATAAAATTATTTGATATATTTAGATATGAAAATTTACTTAATAGAAATGTTGTCGTTCATAATCAATAGAGCAAATTTGTTTCCGTCTTAAAGTAATATACAGACCGAGAGGAATCACTCGAGGGTTTGCTCTTCAGATAATTATCTAGGATCCCAAGATAATTTTATTCGGTGGTCATTTTCCCCTGTGAAAACATTTGAGATTACAAATAATTGGTTTGTTAAATCATTATAAATGATGCATTGTTATTGAATTTAGTACAGTGTTTCATATAAATTTACTACCGCATTCTATTCTAGTATTTCCCATTTAAAGAAAAATTACGGATTAAAGCTATCTTTCTTTAATTTCTGAATTTTCAAAATGAAATAATGGTTTATTGACATAGTTTGTATTTACAATGTCGCTCTATCCAAATATTATCTTCGAATCTTTAATACTAGAATGAAACAATAACGATTTTTGATACATTGTTTGTTTTATCTTACAATACTTATCAATTCGAAAAAAAAAAAAATTATTTATGCTTTTAAAAATTCAAGGGGATATAACCGGGTTAAAGAATATATGTGAAAACCATATTCACTTTTAAGGGGACAGATCACGTTGTGCAACCGGAAAATCGCCGTATTTAAAGCGGTACGAAAAACTATGTAGTTTCTTAAACAATGACTGAAACGCAACATTTTTTTTTTAAACTTTCACACTTTCTTATGGTTTTATAAAATATCCATATATATATATATATATATATATATATATATAGTAATACTAATTAAATCATAGCGACAAAAGTGGCTTTTGAAAAATGTGAATATTGAAATAGGCATTGTGCGCGCACGATTTTACAAATTCTGCTGCAGATATATGTGTAAAGTTTAATATTTTGTTACATATTATACAGTGAAACCTCCCTGTGCGACCACCTCCCTGAACGACCATTTTTTCATGGAACGAAATTTATTCCCATAGGCTCAATACTAATTTTACCTCCATTCAGAGACCGTCCCAGTTGAAGTCGCTCCATGAGCGACATATTTCTTTGAAGAAAATGAAACGAATTTAATTTTTTCCTGGTCGCTTGACGATTTTATTGGAAAAATAATTCTGGAGAGCACATTATTCACCAAACTTCTAAGTTTAGATTTTTTTTATTATTATTCTGGTAACTTTTAATTGTTTTAAACCCCTTTGTGCCTTTTTAGGCAATGAATATAACTCTGATGACAAATTAAGAATGACGGTCAACAAATTGCACTGCTCCGTTCAGTAAGAAAACCCTCAAAGAAATAGATAAATTAATGGAATCGTCATTATTTGTTCCCGTCCAAAAAAAAAAAAAAAAAAAAAAAAAAAAAAAAAAAAAAATATATATATATATATATATATATATATATATATATATATATATATTTATTGAACTTCGAAAGGACTTGGAAATAAAAGTTATAGAAGATAAAACCGTAAAATCAAAGCAAATGTCAATGTCTTCATTTTTAAAACTCTGCAGTAATTAACTTATGTTTTGATACTTAAATTTTCATATTTTTTCGTAATGTGAAAAATAAATTTTAGTAACATTTAATTGTTACCTTTTTTCAACAATTAAAATCTAGATTTAAACATGACCTCCATTATGAGACCACCTCTTGGAGCGACGAATTTTTATTGGAACGGAACGTGGTCGCTTTAGGGAGGTTTTACTGTACTAGATTTTACACTGAATCTAAATTTGAAAGTATATTCAAATTATTTAGCATAATTAATGTCTTTTCTTATCATATTCACTAAATCTCATCAAAAAATGCATACTATATTTAGGGTCACCTAACTATGTTTGGTATTGCATGTAAAGTATGTGATATTAGTAGTTCATTTACAAGGCTACCCAAAATATTCCATTGAATTATGGTATATAGGTAAAAATCGTTTGCAGAGTACCTTAATGACATTACACTGTTTCAGATGTATTGAAACATATATAAATCACTGAATTTCACTACAAAATGATTATGACAGAATAGGGTATTCATAGCATTTATCGTTCATTTACAGGGACACGCAAAATAAATCGTTTACAGCACTGTCTGTGAGAAATAATTGATCGAAGTGCGTTTTCAATGTCGCTTGCGCTTTTAAATTGTATATATGATTAAATTGATTTAATCATATATAGTAGGGTGTATCGATTTTTAACTTTTTATTTGTTTTCAAATTCCAAGTTGATGAAAAGTTGCTACTAGACACCACAACTTACCACAAAAAATTTTGGATTTTTAAAAAAAATCTTTAGGTCTCCCGCACAAGGCCTAAAGTTTAGAAATTTCACTTAAAAAGTAAATTTTTACAAAATTTTTAAGAAAACCTAAAACACTTTTTTTTTAATTGCAAGTTAAAATTCCTCTAACAATAAGCATGAAAAACGATAGGAAATGTATTTCAAGAACTTAGCACAACATTTAGGTCTCCCGCACAAGACCTAAAGTTTGTGAATTTTGACGAAACTTTCGTAATTTTTAGTGTAAATGAACCATTTTTTTTTTCGTTAAAAACACCAGACTTAAGTGTATTCTTGTTACAGGAGGCATAAAATGACACAATATAAATATATATATATATATATATATATATATATATATATATATATATATATATATATATACTACATAAATAATATATAAATGTTGTATACCTTAAAAAAGATAGTTTAACGATGTAAATTGTTTGATAAAGGTGTTGAAATAAACTCTATCGTTATTTGTGATTACTATTGTTTATTAAAAATGTATAAAATATTATAACGCGGAATAAAATGTAGTATATAAGTACAAAATGTTGCTGATGTATTTTCATAGAACATGAGCGCAGTTTTCTTGTTCTATTTCAAATTAACTGACTTGTTTTAAATATTCACCCTTTCATCTTGTCTTCAAAACCTGAAACGAAAGTTATATACAGTATTTACATAGGCCTACAGATTTTTACAAAATTATAGAATTGATCCCCAATGAATTTCAAATATTATATGGAAGACAGTAAGATAAAGGTGTTATTTAAAAACATTAAAAATCAAAGTAGTACAAAAAACACTTACTTACATTTTAATTCTTCGCTGAGGTTTTGTACTGGCTCTTGGTCTCGTCTTTCAGTCTGGCACGAATGAAACCACCTCTTTCGATCATCCCACACACTCGCTTTGAAGCTTCTGTGACTTCTTTCACAATTCGTTCCACAGCTTGATTGTGAGAAGGAATTGTAAATTCAACCCTTCCACTTTTTCCCGTTTCCGCAATTAACTGTAACTCTTCTAAGCTCATTTCGGTAACAAGAGGAGGTTCGGTTACTGAAGTGGTTTGCCAGTCAATCATATCTATATAGTCTTTAGCTTTAAAATTGATCTGAGGGGTTTAAATATCCTTACCCCTTTCTTTTCTGTTTGACGAGCTTTCTGGATTCTCTTATAAGCCAAGACTCTAATATGTTTTCGTTCATCAAACAACATAGCTATTAAAACATGCTCTGGGTGAGCCATGAATGCGTTTCTCTGTAACGTTGCATGGACGACATGTTTTAGCTCGTCTTCCAAGTAATTGCTGAAATGAATCATTTAAAAAAAAATTAATGGAACCCTGCGGGATTTTGGGATTGCACTTAATTGAGAACCATGATGGTATGTAGACTTTCATTATGAACTCTGCCAGCTTTCTCAGCTTAGGGGTCGGATCATCCATGGCTACATACAAACAAAGGATTCGATTTGCCAGGGTAAGCCATCTGGCGTGCGAGATGTTTCCCGGGATTCGTCTGGCCAACTCTTCTGTACATGTACCTGTTGATACGGCTTTGGATATTTCGTACAGATACTTTTGGTCTGTGCTCAACTCATTAAGATCAACTTCTGGTATATCGCTTTCAATTGCAACAAAATTGACAACATCCCAATTTTGGCAGCTTAGAAGTTGTTTACCAATAGGCCCGCTAAATGTGTTTGGTCCAGAAGTTGGCCCATCAAGAGCAACCATAATTTTTCTAAATGGTAATTCATTCAAATGTAGTAGACACACAACTGCCTGCAGTGGCTGCTGTACTTTATTTTCAAATAAGGTGATAACTCCATTTGAAGTGCCTGTGTTTCCTGCCGTACCATCACAACCAATAGCTTTTAGTTTTTTATGATCGACAGTTTTTTCTTCACAATACTTTACAAGTGATGTAACTATTTCCTTTCCTGTTCCATTTATGGGAGTTACATGACCGAAATACTTGGATCAGGGTTCTTCAACAATAGATATGTGTTCTTCCATTAAAGATTTTCGGACACTTTTACCAGCTACAATTTCTTTTGTTATGGTTTCATCTTTACGACCATCAAAGTAAATGGCCAACATATCGGAGGTTCGATTTGAGCTTACTTCTTTACGAGACTTAAGTCTTTCACGTGCTACTTTTGATTTGTCGATTACTGCTTCTTGGTTCTCCGCAGTAACGACATTTAAGTCTCGCAAAAGTGCAGTAGCTAACTGAGCTCCAGCTCTACTAGAAATGCCCCTGCGGTCACAAGCTCCTGAAAACAAAGACAAGCGTTGTGGCAGTTCTTGTTTTACTTGTACACTTGAAGCACTTTTTTGACTTGTATCAAGTACATTTATTTCAAAATCACTATCTTGACATGATGTGTGAGACATTGAATCAACTGTACTATCACCAGAATCAATGTTATCAACAGATTTTAAGTTTTCATCCTCAGTCTTTTTTACAACTACCTGCATTAAAGCTTGTGACCTAGATTTTCTTTCTAATCGCTTTTTAAGCTTTTTAGTCTCGTTTTTGTCACACTCTGCAATTGACATCAATCTATGACCACGTTGGTCGATCAAAAACTCGTGTTCTAGTGCCGGGACTTTTTTGTCAATAGAGCAAATACAGTTGCTGAGGTCACATTTGCAAGTAAAAATATCAAACAATGCAGTTTCAGTTTCTGACTGAAAGCTAGTTACTGCATCTTTGTAGGAGTTAGGATACTTCCTTTTAGGCCCTGAACACTTTTTGATTTTCTCAAGCTGCTCATGCAGTTTTAAAACCATAAATATTTTGTTTTTGGTGCCACAAACAGGAATTAAAGCTCTTTGCCATATTTCCTCAAGTTTTAAAGCAACTCTTAACGCAATTACCTTCTTTGCAGGCTGATGTATTCCCTCTTGTTTCATTTAAATGCGTACCCACACAAAATACTTCAAAACATCCATCTTGGTTGGCAGAACATTAAACTCACTCACATCAATAGGTTGCCCGATAACCGGCCTGTCGGTAGTTTGTCTAGTTAGATGCGGTTTTTTACTCATAATGAACAACAATACTCACTCAATTGATTCTTACAACAAGACTATCGCACTAAAACAAAACCGTAATCCTCGCTCGCAGGCAGGCGACTGTCTGCCGCGAGCGAGAGCGCAGACGACTGTCGCGGTGATTCATAGGTGACGCGTCACCGTGGGGCGACAGTCTGGCCTTCCCCCACCCCATCGCTTCAAGTTGACGCTTGACGTATTGAAATGTGATTTATTATTTCCCTTATTTCAACAATTCCAATCAAGCCTAACGAGGCTTTAGTTACATTTAAATTTTAAACCAGCAACAAAACAAATATCAAAACACTGAAAAATATTAAAAAATTGGCTGAAATTTACGACTTTTAGGCCTTGTGCGGGAGACCTAAATGTTGTGCTAAGTTTTTGAAATGCATTTTCTATCGTTTTTTGTGCTTATTGTTAGTGGAATTTTTACTTACAATTTAGAAAAAAAGTGTTTTAGGTTTTTTTTTTATTTTTGTAAAAATTTACTTTTTAAGTAAAATTTCTAAACTTTAGGCTTTGTGCGGGAGACCTAGACATTTTTTTTTTTAATCTGAAATTTTTTGTGGTAAGTTGTGGTGTCTAGTAGCAACTTTTTATCAACTTGGAATTTGGAAACAAAAAAAAAGTTAAAAATCGATACACCCTAATATATAGTGCTGCTCAAAGTATTCGGATGATTTTCCGATTGTAGATGGGAACAGCTGAAAATGAGTTTTCAAATGTGTTATGATTTTCCATATGTTAGAATTAGACAGAATACTTTAACTTATTAAACTATTAAGTTTTGTTACATTATTCTGAATGTGTTGTGAAGTCATTCATAATCTATGCTTAATGCATGATTTTTCCTTCTTGTTATTTGTAATCTATGATGATTTGTTTTTAAGTGAGAGTGCACGAAATACCAAAAAATCAATTTTAATAAAACGGCTTCAAATTTTCCTTTTTAACATTAGGGGAGACCGGGGCTATTTGGCTTCAGGGTTAAGTAGACTCAATCCTCATAAATCACCTGTTTGTAGATAGATTGCGTAACCAGTCACAGAGAACCTTTCTTATTGCTTTTTGCAATCCTCATTGTAGTTTTGCAGCGTCACCTACGTGCAGTGGACATTTATTACAATTTTTCAGTTTTTTTTGCGCTCATAAGTAATTTTTTGTTGCTTTATTATTTTTTATAATTTCAAATACTTATCTTAATAATTGCGATTTAACTTGTGCAGTTTTTCTTAGTGTATGATTAACTGTACCTACCCCATAGGTGATTTACTTGGATTATTCATGCTTAAAGGATTACGTGTCCCTTTTGTGAAGAAATTTATTATGGGGCTAGTAGGCGCATTGAACACGGGACAAGTTGGCTCGGAGTTTGGTGTGTGCTGGTAGCTTGAAAAACAGCAAACAACGAGAAAAGTGGTTGCAATACTTTGGGCACACGAGGCTTGCCCAAACGTGAACACTCGAATTTTTCTTTGTGACAACTATAACTCTGATGATGATATAGAGTAGGATAGAAGTTACTCAATGTTAATGTTTTATTCATTATTTTTATATCTGTATAATTTAGAATTTACATTGTATGGCGATAACGCCTTTGTTTAAACTTACTGATAATAATGAAATAAATTTCGCTTAACTGCGTGTCTTATTTGAGCTTCATTTAATTTTTTATAAAGCGTGTACCAAATTACCCCATAGGTATAGGCAACTTGCACCGTGACGGGGTAAGTTGGCGTACAATTTTCCTTTTACTTTAGGCTTCCGCTAAACATAAACTACAAAAGCTACAAATTCAAAACTGTAGATATTTATAGCTCAATGCCTGTTCTTTAAAAGTACAGTTAAAGTTTCATAAAAGACTTTAATAAAAAATTAATAAAAATCAATAACTAAAAGCTGCGCCTACTAACCCCGGTCTCCCCTACAACAAATACTTTTACGCAATATGTTTTTAACCATAACTTTCGTTCTATTTAGCATTTTTGTAAAAAAAAAAAAAAATGCCGTGTATTTCAAACATTTGAAGGTATCTTTTCGGAAATTTTGTGGAAAATCGCTTTTCTTAACAGTCAAGGTAATTTGCCCCGCTAATGGAAAACTCTAACAGATTTTTTACATTGAATATATGTTTTTTCAGAATTTTCACTGACAATACAAACAATAATTGTTATATGAAAAATAGGAATTATGTATATAAATAAAATTTTGACATTTGTCAAGATGCTTCCGTTCTACGATACTTCCGTATTCTCTTCGTGCCACGAATTGACAGTGGATGCAATCGCCAAAGATCGATTGCCCTTTTATAAATATTTTTTAAATTAAGTGGTTTAAACTTGGTTCCATTACATGTCTTAAATTTGTGTTTTATTTATATTTTATTATTTTATTTTTAGATTCATAAAGTTGTAATTTCTTTATGTGTGTAATTATGAAATAAATGCTGAACATTTTATTCATGATACCGTTGTCAAGCAAATTACAATACCGTTCTCAAACAAATTGCATTTGAAAGTAATTTGCAAGAACATTTAAGATAAAGGGTATTTTCCAGCCTTTTGTTTTATTTGTTACAATATATAAGTATTGTTATACACATGCAAAATGTAAATAAAATGCCATTTATCCTGTACTTTCATATACAATGATAAAATTAGTTTAGCAGAACAAGTATATGCCTACATGAAAATAATTAAACGTTATCATATGAGAGTGCCCCAAAAGCATTCTTACTTTTGAATTAGAGATGTTATAGATCCTGTCCCGGAAATTATAAAATTCGGCAAACAAATTAGATTTACAACAATTTAGATTGATTTAGTGTGAAATAAAATTTTACACATAATAACAGCTTTAATTATGCTGTTCTTTTCGGAACTACTTGACTCAAACGTATTTTTATTCGACTATAAAAATATATATCACCGAGATATTTTCATGACATTTCATAACTTTGTTGATAAAAAATACAAATGTGTAGGTGAGAGTTGGACAAAACCGGGTAGGTGGATAAAACAGGGATCCAGGTTTTATGGCTTGATTTGTGGCGGTATCTATTGGAAACTTCTAGAATTACTTCTAAGCGAGTGGCTTGACAACACCCAGTAAACAGTAGTCGTGTAAAACAACTCATTTCGCAGTGGTGATTTTTTTAAAGTTTCACGTGAAAAAGTTAAAAATTCGGCGTCTGTAATATTACATTACCAATCTTAAATGCCTAAGGATTTAGTTTAGGTAAGTAAAACATATGATAGTCCATTATTTATTTGTTATTTTAACGTTTTGTATTGATGTCTATGAGTTGTTTGAACAACACTAGAGTAACATTTCATGAAAATGGCGTGGTCGGACAAAGCCGGGATGCGGGTAGTCGGACATAACCGGGAAGCTCCCGGTTTTGGACAACTCATTTATTTGCGTGATTGAAATGGAATTCACTTGTTTAGTTATTGTTTTACGATCTATAAATATTTAAAACTATACAAAAAGTATTATTTAAATTAAGTTGTTATATAGAAAACTGTTTTTTAGTCATTTATATTCCAAATTAAGTTGAAAAAAATAGTAAATCATCGAGTTGGGGCTTAATTAAATTAATTATCCTTTTGTTTAATTTCATGGTAGTTTTTAAGTGTTTAATTTTCTATGTATCAAATAATTTGTACCTGATATACTACAAATAATTTTTACTTTCTTATATCTTTAGAAGAAGGAAGTATTGGATTCGTGAAAAATTTCGACATCCGGTTTTCGATGGATTTATACGTTTTAGAAGGTTCTGAACACGATTTGATAGTTTTTAGAAAATATCTGACTGTCTGTCTGTATGTGACAAACATTTTGTGGGCGCTCTATCTCAAGAACTAAAACGGAATTTCACAACACTTTAGATTCAGTTAGATCTTGATATAAGCTAGTGCTGATTAGTTTTTGGGGTATATAGCTCAACAGGTGGTGCTGCTATGCTGCATTTTCACGATTTTCTCAATAACTCTATCTCAAAAACTAATGCACGGATTTTCATAAAACTTCAGATTCAGTTAGACATTGACATAAGTTGTTGCTGATTTGATTTTGGTGTAAACCACCAACAGATTGTGCTATTATGCTGCATTTTGCAAGATTTAATCGATTTTAGCGATAGTCATATCTCAAGAATTAATGCACTGAATTTCATATCTTTAGCACCCTCACGATGGGGATAGATTACCATTTATTTTTTGCATTGTGCTAGCGAATTTTGATACATTAACATGTATAAGATAGACGAAAGTTTTAGGATTGGCACATCCGACTAGTTTATTGTATATTTTTTCGTATTAGACAAGGGGTTCGTTTACGCAGCTCGCCATGTTCAAAGTTGCTGAGGCTCAATATGAACCTCATTATTAACAAATTGTTAATAATTTTTTATGTTTCTGTATATTTCCCTTAGACCTAATAAGATTTATCTACAGTCTTTTTTTTTTTTAGGTGATGCAATGCCTAGAAAAGAAAAGTATAAGAGAATTACAAACCGGCAAAGCTGGTCAGAAGAGAGTATGGCTGCAGCCATCCAAGAAATGTTGAATGGTACAATGGGGTCCAAAGAGGCATCGGGTTGCTACAATGTTCCTCAGACTACCTTAGAAGACAGAGTTAAGAAAGCCCACCAGAATGATTTGTCTCCACAGCTTGCTGCACAGAAGGGTTTGGGTTGATTTAAGCCAATTTTCACTGCTGACCAAGAGAAAGAACTAGTTGCCTATATTTTGTCACTAGAAGAAAGGCTCTTTGGCATAACACTGTCTGACCTTCGAGAACTCGCTTTTCAGCTTGCTGAAAATAATGATATTTCTCATAATTTCAATAAAACCAAAAAAATGGCAGGAAAAGAGTGGCTTTAGAGTTTTTTGGCCAGACATCCACAACTTAGGTTGCGAAACCCTGAACAAACGTCCTTAGCACGGGCAAAGGGCTTTAACCGCACTGCCGTGGGTAAGTTTTTCACTATTCTCCAGTCCACTTACGACAAATACAAATTTTCACCATGTGATATATACAATGTTGATGAAACTGGCATTTTGACAGTTCCCAACAAACCGTCCAAAGTATTGGCTCTAAGAGGAAAAAAGCAGGTAGGCTGCTTGACCTCTGCAGAGCGGGGTGCCCTGGTAACAGTGGAAAAGTGTATGAACGCTGCAGGCAATTTCATGCCGCCCATGTTCGTGTTCCCGAGAGTTAAGGCAAACCCCCTTCTAATGGACGATGCACCTCCGGGATCGTTCGCTGCATACAATAAGAGTGGGTGGATTAGTAATGAGACGTTTCTGGTTTGGTTTAAAAGATCTGTAGAGTTCTATCATCCTTCAAAGGATAAGCCAGTTCTGCTGCTCCTAGATGGACACGCTTCTCATGCAAAAAATATTCAGTTGATCAATTCTGCTAGAGAAAACAACGTGATCATCTTATGTTTTCCTCCTCATACGACTCACCGACTACAGTCACTTGATGTGCCATTTATGGCTCCTCTTAGTGCTTATTATGAACAGGAAGTAAGAAAGTGGCTTATAAATCATCCTGGTCGTGTTGTTACAATCTACCAAATAGGAAAGTTGTTTACATCTGCATATTTAAGGGCAGCAGTTGCACAAACTGCTATAAAAGGGTTTGAAAAGACGGGGATCTACCCGTTTGACGGTGACATATTCCCAGATCACCTCTTTACTCCCGCTGAGACAACCAAGAGGCCCATGGAAGTGGAAAACAATCCTTTGGCTGAATGTCAAGTATTGCCTGAACAACAACAAGATCCTGATGTAGACCTGTCTGTAGCAACCTATAAACCTCACCCTGAGAAAGGGAATGGGTCTATAGAGAAGCCGTCAACGCCGACTTCGAAGGCTCCAGTTCCTGTGCAAGATGACGATGTCGACTTGCAGGTTCCTGTGCAACCGTCTACGTCTTCACAAGGTCTGGGCAGAGGTATCAAGCGTCCTTTTTCAGTCTCACCACAGGATATAAAGCCTATTCCAATACAAACCGGCTCTAGGGCCATCAGGAAATCAGACAAGCGTCGAGGGAAAACAGCTATCCTTACTTCAACCAGCTACAAATTAGAAATCGAACTATAAGAAAAAGAAAGGATGAAGAAACAAGAGAAGAAAGACTTAGCCATAAAGCGAAAACTTTTCAAGATGAGAGAAATAAAAACCGAGGTGAAAAAGAAGAAGCCAAAGAAGAAAAGACCCTTGACATCAAACGAGGAGAAGGATGAAAGTGATGAAGGATGCATCTTTTGCAAAGGTTTATATGAACAATCTAAACCCAAGGAGAGATGGATACAGTGCCTTCACTGCAAAGGGTGGGCACATGAAGCGTGCAGCAACGCAAAAGAACAAGATCAAAGTTTCACTTGTGATTTTTGTGCCAAACATCTTTAACTCTTAAGGCATAACTTAGATCATTGTTATTTGATGTAGATTTGATATAGATTCAAATTCTATAAGTATAAAGATGTCATATCCTGAAAGTTTTTCTTTAATAAATAGTATTATTGCAAAGTTACAATGTGTTTTTAATTATTATTTCCAGTTCCCTGTTTTGTCCGACCAGGTCGGACAAAACCGGGACATTGCACACTTCTAAAAAATGTGCTTTTATGATCTCAATTGCTATTGTTCGCGATTGAATGGATACTTTTTTTCTTCACAAGGAATCACTTTATAGTTTTAATGCAAATTTTAACTGTTTTGTTCACATAGTGAATAATAATAAGAAAAAACCCGTTAGGGTCCCGGTTTTGTCCGACTTTCCCCTACTGCTAGAAGGACTTACTTTTATTTGCATTTCCAAGGAATTTTTTTTTTAAATTTAGTCCTAATATATTGCTTGGATCAATATGACCCGAATCAAATATATGTATTTACACTAGCGCTTATGTATCGCTGTCAATTTTGGAAACATTTAGCATATTTAACTTAATTTCCATGTTACAATAAACTGTACATTGATTACAGGTGTTATATTTTTCAATATACATGCATCAGCTTTATCAAGCCACTCTTCTACAAGCGATTACAGACGAATTTTAATATGTGATTTGTTATCGAAAACTTACCAAATAGAAGGGAATATTAAAGACATATAAAGTCATATAAAGTCATAAAGCCATATAAAGTTAATATTAACGTAACATATTAAAGTCATAATAAAGTATTTAAACAAAGAAATAGGTCCTTTTGTGCTAAATGACGGACATTCTAGCATTTTGTATGTGTTTTGAGTTGTTGTCTTTCAATTTTTCAAGATAGGAACGATAAGTTTAATTTTTCACCAATTTTTCACCAATTCATTTTCAATTGCTTTTAAGACTTTTTACTACCGGTAGATAATTGTTCCAGAATTTCAGCTTTATGCGTTGATCAATTATTTCTGGATAAGTCACTCTCCTAGGCACCCTGTATATGTAAATTTGCCATTAGAAATTTATCGTTATGCAGATGTATTGAAAACTCTATTACTTAATATATTTATTTAATCATACATTGTTCGTGCAAATAATTTCGTCAACTATTGATCTAACTATGTGTTATTAAATGAAATTCATTTTTTTTTTCAAATTCGTATATTTAGGTTCATAATATGAATATTTCTACACAGTACAAATATTACGGCAGTTTTATATATTTTTAATAAATATTTAAAAGTTTTAATACGTCAAGAAATGAAACGAATTTAATCAATTCAACCACAGAAAAAAGTTTTAACATCATCAAAGAGAAATTTTATGAGAAGACTTTTTCTCTGGAAAATTAATAAGTACGCGTATATGATTGACATTCTTACGATAAAAAATGTTCGTTTTATACAGCAATTTAAGTGTTACATCTGAATCATCCATCAGAAGAAAAATGGAAATTGCTCAGAATATATTACTAATTTTACGGATTTTCTGAAGCATGGAATTGAAGCTTTAATGTTCCGACCATTAATATTTTTCATTTCGTGCAACATCTTTATTGAAAAATTGAGTAATTTAATTGAAGTATTACGCAGATAACAGACAAGTTAACATTTTAATTTCAGGCATTTATTTTTCGATTGAGCACAATTTTACTAATTTTTGTAGCATAAAATGCGTATGATTATGAGTGCTGTCAAAGTATTTACTAAAACCGATTTTACCCCTATTTTCGAATGACAAGAACCCTATTTAATCGTAAAGAACTATGTGAAAAAGAACTATGGGAAAGAAACTAGTAAAGAACTATGGGAAAATAAAAGAAGCAGATGATTTCCTTTCAGAACATGTGGTAAACAAAAGTAAGTTGTCCTAACCCTGTAATATATCCTGTAATAATAATTTCCTTCTATTTATGGAGCATAATACGAAATAAAGGACTAAATATAATTCAAATGCATATATATATATATTTTTTTTTTCATATCGAAATATTAATTATTTGTTGTATTATGTGCGACTAAGTGTATTATCACTTAAATTCTGTTAAAACTATTATAAATAAGTCCTTTATGAGTAGTGTTGTTACTGCTTAATGAATTTAATCTGCCATAAATATTACCTGTAAATATTCTTGTTGTTAACTCTGCTACAAAGTGTACTTTATTAAAAAATATAATTTAATTTTTCCTTATGTCTTTATATTTCAATATATGAACAAGAAAGTTTAAAAAATAAGCGTAAAATGTTACTTTTGTTCTATGGAACTTCCAATAAATAATATATATATATATATATATATATATATATATATATATTACATATCAAAAAATATATGGAGTTTAACCCCCTCACTGACAAGCCCGTGTTAATACGTTCACTAAGTTCCAGGTTTCACTGCAATACAAGCAATATTTAAAGTAATATAATTCTATTGATTTAATGTATTTTTAATACATTGAACAATGATTAATACTTCCAAGGATTGCATTCATATTCGTTATTAAGTTTTTTTATAAAATGTTCAAAGCATCAATTTTTTAGCATTTAAAACAAAATCCAGAGAAAACAATATTACAATTTTGCCCTTTTCCAAGACAATCGGAGGGTTTTAATGAATTTCGGCTTATAAAATGTTTCAAAATACTCAAACAGAATTTTTAAAAGCTCGATCACAGTCGAACGTGCTGTAGCTTTCTCTGGTTTCTTGACTATATAAACAGGAAAATACAGTAGGTGCGTAAAATTAACAGCACAATGTTCTTGCAATTCGGACGCAAGCAGTTTGTGCTGGCCAATCTACAGTGGATTTTTTTTGCAGTGTAGATCGTCAATAATTTTAATCCCAGCATCATCATGACTGAAACGAATACTTTTACTAATTTAATATATACCAACAGCAAAAACCGAGATATTTTTGGTTAAAATTAACTTTGTATTCAACTCTATATAAAAACAAATTCTCGTCGTTTTATTGCTATACAGAATTTTATTTTAGAACTCTGTTATTTACAGAAAATATCAAAATTAGTAATATGTACATTATTCTAAATTGTTTAAAAATGATCTATACATATTCATTTACAATCGCAAATATCACTAATTAACATCACATACTTTAGGCTTCGACTTAATAACTTTTTTATAAAGGTGTGTGGTTACATGTAAAGAAGATATCCAGGTAGTCCACGAATTTCACGTTATCATAATTCACGATATATTTATAGGGAGAGCATTAGTTGAAGAATTCACGTTTCTTTTTAAATCACATTAAAAGAAGTTACTTCCACGTATATATTTCTGAAGTTTTGTGCTCATCATTTGAAAATAATCATCATCATGAGAACTTCTTGTAGATTATTATTAACAGGTCAAAAATATACATAATATACATTATTTTACATATTTACAGATGAAACATATTTAGTTGCTTTGTTTCTTCTAGAACTCCTGATTCTAAAAACAATTAAAATTCCAGCAACTCTTTCCTTTAAAAAAAAAATAAAACAACATTTCTTCTGTTCTTAGAAGACCAAGCATACAGTCTACTTACAGCGTTCAAGTATTACATTACTACTATAAAACTAAAAGAACAAGAAAAATGTTTTTAATATCAATTCTCTGGAAGGTCACGTGATCTGGCGCCTCCGTCTGGCTAAGAGAGGGCCGCTCAGTGGGTTGTCAAAATAGTCCACAAAATGCGAAGAAGCTCTATGTACAATGATTATTTGAATTATGTTTTTGAGAACATTCAAGGATTGGTTCAATCCTGTATCTTGGCTTATATTGGGAAATTATAGAAAACTCCTTCAGATTCTGAAAGCAAATTATTTTCACCAAAATGTCGTCAATTGGCGCTAAGTATGTGTTTTGGCATTGGTAATATTGAAAGTAAATTTTTGAGCACAAATGTTGCCAATATCGCCAATCTTTCGCCAAATATCGCCAAATGTGCGAATTGTTGAGAATTTTCTAAACTGACAACTATTCAATATATCTGCTTTAACATTTATTCTCCTTGAAATACGAGTAAATTACTTGTAGAGACCGCAAAATGACCCACTAATCGAATTTTCTTAATGACCTAGCCAAATGATCTCCACGTACCCCAAAATTGTAGAATAGAAAATTTAGTCAAAATCATTAGAGCCGTTTTTAGATAAAATTTTCGTACACACGCGTAGACACACACATATACACAAGTTTTGATCGTATTATAATATATGATATTATAGCATTAATAAAAATTCAATTTTTCAAATGACGGATATTTTTTTACATAACGTGTTTTCTAAGAAAATATTTCTTTCAAAAAGTATCCATTCTGAAAGTACCCTTTATACTATGCTTATAAGCGATTACACATTTCTTATAATCCCCCGAACATCTAGACACGTAAAATTCAAATGATTTGAATTGTTGAAGCGGGGAAATTTTTTTATTGTCTATACATAAAGTATTATTTGTAATTAAACCATATTAATATATGCATATGCATACAATATAAAATAATATTATTTTTACATTGATTTTCGCATATTAAGTATAACGCACGATTTAATAAAATTTATTATACCCTATGGATACAATTTAGGAAAAAGCATAACACTGTTGTTTTATCTTTCTTATTATATATATATATATATATATATATATATATATATATATATATATATACATATATATATATATATATATATATACATATATATATATATATATACATACATATATATATATATATATATATATATATATATATATATATATATATATATATATATATATATATATATATATAAAGATTAAAAAATATTCATCAGCTTAGTAACAAAAATAATTTAAAAAAAAAGCTGTGAAAGAGAAAGTTTTAATGAAATTAATAAAAAAAAAAGTCACTAACACGTATAGTAGCATTTTATTAACATTTTAGATAACCTTAATTTCTAAGAAAAAAGTACCGGAAGTCTAATATTCTGCAGTATTAGTATCAATCCTTTCCATCCACTCTAATATTTATATTTCCCACATCATTTGAAAAATTGAAATTAATTTCGTCTCTAGCAAAACATTTTTTTTTATTATATTTTGATTATATCTATATGAATGTTTACATAACAAAAACTAATAAATGAACTCAACAAAAATAATCAAAATCATGAGTCGGGAGGTCTAGACCTGGTTCTACCTCAGCGATGCACTTACGTTACATAAGCAAGCTTATTGGTAAGGACAGATCACAAATAAAGGAAATTTAGATTTCGATTTTTCGGAAGCATGTTTTTGTTGGACACTGGAGCGCAGTATTTATGAACTCCGGTGTATTCCGACCAATTTTTTAAATATTCGCTAAAAACATACAAGTGCTGAGCTCCGTTGACGAAAGACGAAGATTAAGAACTTTAAAGAAAGTTTAAAGGATATTTAAATAAATTTAACTAACACGAATAGCAGCCTTTTATTAAAGGTTTAGTTAAACGTATTTTATTACCAATTTTGAAGTTTGCCATCTATATGAGAAAACATATACAGTAAATTTTATATTTTGTATTTCCTGATCAACGCAATTATTAATATTAATATTAATATTTTATATTTGCTGTTCAAATAGAACGTTATTTTAAATATTCAAATATTTCAAATTGAATAAGGAAGAAAGTTGCACTTTAAATCTGTAATTTCATTATGTGTAGGATTTTAAGTACTCACGAACATTAAAATGTCATTAGCAACTACTCTGTAAATGAGGAAACGTTTAATTTCTATTAGAATTTTAAACACTAACAATGTTTCAAACAGGTGAACGGAATTTTTAAAACAGGGGTATTGCATATATTTATAAAGACTGTTACATTTATGCTTGTTCCTTGACTACCATGATAATTCTGAAATTGCATCAAGATTTATATTAAGATATATTTATTTAAAACTAAATACTGCTCAAAGATTTGAGAATCCTAAAGTTATGTATCGAGTTTTTTGCATTAAAAATACATTATTAGTATAAAATATGTTTTTATATTTTATGTTTAAAAATTGAGGAAAATATTTATACTATGTTAATATATGTTAATTCACCGTAATCCATCTGCAAATATTTCATGTTTTATTTTTTTTTCAATTAAATTACACACAATTTACAAAAGCCAAAAAACAAGCTACAATATAATCAACTGATCACGCGTTTATGTCGAGAATATAAATCTGTTTCTAAAAAAATATATGAGGTTACAAGTTCTAAAAAATATTTAAACATAAAATAAAATAAAAATATAATTTTTCATTTTTATTACGCATTTCCTGTCTTATATGTATATGTTATCTACTGTCGGTACTTATAAGTACCATTAAAATAACTTGTTATAAAATCCATTTAATGCATCGATTAGTAGTAATACAGTTTAGAATGAGTTATATATACATTTCTTTATCTTCTTCGAAAAACGTTATTGGTTACACAAAAGAAAAATATTTTTAAAGGGATGATTTCTTTCGCCTTTGCATCTTTTCAGCTTTCTTGGCGTTTGGGGAGGGGGGGTGGGGATTTTTTCAATTCAGACATATTAATATATTTCTATTGGAAGAACATTATATTTCTTCAATTCCTAATTCTACATAAATACCAAGAAAAATATTTAAAATAAAACGTTTTAGTAGGGTTATAAATATTGCGCAAAATCTCTATAAATAGAAATTTAATTAATCCTTCTAAATCCTTCAATCCTTCTGAAATTTATTACATGATTATGTAAATCTTCTAATGTAGTTTCAAAAATTCACGAAAAATGCTTTAGAAGATAAAATTTTTATGAATTCATAATACAGTACATTAAGGGTTATATTTTAGTAGTATTATTAACATTTTAATATCCAAAAATTATTGATTCCTCTTTCTGTAAATATTATGATATACAGAGTGCAATATGTTATCTATCGCCGATCTTTAATTTCTCAACCGTTGGTCGCAGACATATTGTTCCAATTACAGAAACGTTTCAAATGAGCTAAATATTCATGTTGTGGCATTATTTAAAGTAAAAAATCAAATGTATAAAAATTACGAACACTAAATTTTTATACGTTCCCCCAGTCCCTATAGTTATATTTAGTGAAAGTTTACACATATCATAACAGATGTAACACAAAAAGTTTGACATCTGTACTACAAAAATTGACACAGATAATAAATTTCAAAGTTTGAGATTTTTGCACATGATTTTGTCTTTCATTGAGGGATCAGTTAAAAGATGAATTAAAATAATTCGAGATCAAAAACAGGGTGCAATGTCGTTTTTACGGCGAAGCCACATTTAGCCGGTATCATCGGTACTTTTGAATGTTGTTCGACCCATAAAAGTTATCTCAAATTTTTAGATGAAATAACCATATATGGTGATTCCCCGATTTGGGGATACCGGCTAAAGGGGGTTTCGCCGTAAAAAGGACATTGCACTCTGATTTTGATCTCGAATTACTTTGATTCATCTTTTAACTGATCCCTCAATGAAAGACAAAATCATGTGGAAAAATCACAAACTTTGAAATTTAATAACTGTCAATTTTTGCAGTACAGATGTGAAACTTTTTGTGTTATATCTATTATGATATGAGTAAACTTTTACTAAATATAACTATAGGGACTGGGGGATCGTATAAAAATTTAGTTTTCGTATTTTTTATAAAATTGATTTTTTACTTTAAATAATGCCACAACATGAATATTTAGCTCATTCGAAACGTTTTTGTAATTGGAACTATATGTCTACGACCAACGGTTGAGAAATTAAAGATCGGCGATAGATAACATATTGCACCCTGTATAATGCAGAGTTCGTTTAATATCACGGTAATTTCATTAAGGTATTTTAATATTGATGTATTTTTATATTAGGATGAGCAAAAAGTTCTGAGAAATTTTTAATCTAATAGTTACCAGAATTTGTATCGTATATATGAGTACTAATGGTACTGTCCAGACGTGGCTCAATCCGATTATGGCATCTTTTGATCAATGCAACACATTTTCAAGGGCTGTCGATTTGAATCCTTTAATGAAGTTGAAGAAGCATGTCAAGAAATTTTTCGAGACCAAGGAGCCACCATGGTACTTCCAGCAAATCCGGAATCAGGCAGAGCGATGACTGAAAGTCGTGTACTATGATGGTCTCTACTTTGAAGAATAGTCCTTGTTGCTTTTGTTGTTAATTTGCGCATAATAACGCAACTTTCACAAATTTCCCAGAACTTTTTGCTCAACGTAGTATTAAGATATATTTATTTTAAAAAATGCTCAAACATTTGCCAAAACTAAAGGTTAGTACACTGCATTTTGAATTTAAAAAATATATTGTATTTAAAATTATACATTGTTTGTACAAATAATTAAATGTAAAAAAAAAATCCTAAAATTATCCGCTATTGACATAGAAATCATATAAAAATATATACATATAAAGTTTCCCACTTACCGCATTTAGCGCAAGAATCCAGGCCACACATACAAATTAATTTATGTTATCCAGAAACATATATATATATATTTATTTATACATGATCTGTCAATAGATTCATAAAATATTAAATAAAAAAATAAAAAAAATAATGTACTAATTTATTTTACGTATGTATATATTACGAATGAGAAATATTTCCAGACATGATAATTTTTTAAAAACCCACTCGAAAAGAAAATAAATTTTAGCTTAACGATGTTTTTTAGAAACATTTATAAATAATTCCTTTTTTTTATAAATATACTTTTAATGTTATGAATTAATAAACAATTCAACTTAATGTAAATTTATATAGTGATGGCATGTAACAGAGAAAATGTATTTTAAATTAAGAAGAAAAATTTATATCATTAAATTCTTTTGGAAATAAGAGGATTTTTATACATTTAAAAGTCTCTATTGACAAATATGAATGCCTTTAGTTTATTGAAAAATGATTGTATTACATGTATATATATTACGAATGAAAAGCATTTCGCTGCATGACAATTAAAACTAGTCGGATGTACCAATCCCAAAACTTTCTTCTATCTCATACATGTTAATACTTCAAAATTCGCTATCACACTGCCAGAATTAAATGGCAATCTATGCATCTCATGAGGATTCTAACGATTTGAAATTCCGTGCATTAGTTCTTGAGATATGACTATCGCTGAAATCGTCTAAATTCAGCAAAATGCTGCCTAGCAGCGCCACCTATTGGGTGATTTATACCAAATCCTAATCAGCAACAATTTATGTCAACGTCTCACTGAATCTGAAGTTTGGAGAAAATCCGTACATTAGTTTTTGAGATAGAGCAATAGCGAAAATCGTGAAAATTTCTGCATAGAAGCGCCACCTATTGGGTGATTAACACCAAAACCTAATTAACAACATCTTGTGTCAACATACAACTAAATCTGAAGTTAGATGAAAATTAGTCCATTAGTTCTATTGATAGAGCTATTGAGGCAATCGTGGAAAAGGCAGCAGAGAAGCGCCACCTGTTGGGCGATTTACACGAACACCTAATCAGTAGCAAGGCATATCAAGGACTAACTTAATCTGAAGTTTGATGAAAATCCGTGCGTTAGTTCTTAAGATAGAGCTATTGGGGAAATCGTGTAAATCCTGCAAAATTCATCATAACAGCGCCACCTGTTGGGCGATTTACACTAAAACATAATCATCATCAATTCATATCAAGGACAAACTAAATCTGAAGTTTGATCAAAATCCATGCATTAGTTCTTGAGATAGAGCTATTGCGAAAATCGTGAAAAATGCAGCATTGCAGCGCCACATGTTGAGCGATTTACACCAAAAACTAATCAGCATCAATTTGTATTAGGCACTAACTGAATATCAATTTTTATTAAATTCCGTGCATTAGTTCTTGAGATAGAGCGCCCACAAAATTTGTGTCACATACACACAGACAGACAGACAGACAGACAGACAGACAGACTCACAGAGTCACAGACAGACATTTTGTAAAAACATGTTTTTTGGAATCTCTGACCCCTAAAACGTGTAAATCCGTCGAAAACCGGAATTCGAAAATTTTCATGAATCCAATACTTTCTTCTTGTAAAGATAGAAGAAAGTAAAAAGACAACTCAAAAAGAAAACACATATTAGTTTAACGATGTTCTTTTTATATTTTTTAAAAATAAATTTGTTTACGAAAATGAGTTTTAATGTTATGCAGTAACTTTAAACGAATCATAAATTTTTATATCATTAAATTATGTTTGAAATATGATGGTTTTTATACTAATACATTTAAGTGTCTATTGACAAATATGAATGCTTTAATAACGAGACATTTAACTATTCTTTTTAAGTACAACCGATATCTCTAAAATGTCACCAAATGTTTTATTAATTAGTCTGTTAGATATAAAATAATTAGGTACTGGTTGAGGTTATTTTTTCCTAAATGTTCTATTTATTTCTCCATCTCCCACTTTAATAATTCTCTAGAGAAAACATTACAGACTGAACAGATTAGTTTTAAAGAGCTAAAAGAAAATATTTTTATAAGATCTTTTGTAAAAAATAAACTATGTGTTTTTTTCTTTAAAAAGTGTTCAAAGATAAATAGTTTTCAAAGTGCCGTAACATTACATTTTAATATTTGCAATAATCTGGTCATGGATAATTTAGTTGTGGCATTTATAAATACTATTTACTTTCTTTAAAAAATAATATTTGCTAATTTCAGTGTTAATTTATACTCCTATTATAAAGAGGAAAAAATTGTTTATTTGTCGGAGATAAGCTCGGGAACTACCGAACCGATTCCAAAAGTAATGATATAAAAATGATGGTGTTCGCCCAACGTAGAACATAGGCTATATTTTATGTCAGTGCCACTACCCCAAAGGGGGTGAAGGAGCAAAAAACGTTCTAAAAATGCGATTTTTGCGTTACTGAAGGACCTAGAAGTATGAAATCTGGAATATTAGTTACTTATAAGATATAAATGGTGTCTAAGAACAGTTCTTAAACAATTCGAAATTCAAAAGGGGTGAAAATGCACAAAAAGCGTTCTAAAAAACATTCTAAATGGTAGTTTCTACATAATCTCAGAAAATACCAAACCGATTTAAAAAGTAATGGTATCAAAATGATGGTGTTAGTCCAACTTAGAACTTAGGCTATATTTTTTGTCGGTGCCGCTACCCCAAAGGGGGTGCAGGAGCAAAAAACGTTCTAAAAATGCGATTTTTGCGTTACTGAAGGACCTAGAAATATGAAATTTCGAATATTAGTTACTTATAAGATATAAATGGTGTCTAAGAACAGATCTTAAACAATTCGAAATTTAAAAGGGGTGAAAATGCACAAAAACGTTCTAAAAAACGTTCTAAATGGTAGTTTCTACATAATCTCAGAAAATACCAAACCGATTTCAAAAGTAATGGTATCAAAATGATGGTGTTAGTCCAACTTAGAACATAGGCTATATTTTATGTCGGTGCCACTACTCCAAAGGGGGTGCAGGAGCAAAAAACGTTCTAAAAGTGCAATTTATGCGTTACTGAAGAACCTAGAAGTATGAAATTCGGAATATTAGTTACTTATAAGATATAAATGGTATCTAAGAACAGTTCTTAAACAATTCGAAATTTAAAAGGGGTGAAAATGCACAAAAAGCGTTCTAAAAAACGTTCTAAATGGTATTTTCTACATAATCTCAGGAAATACCAAACCGATTTAAAAACTATTTGTGTCAAAATGATAGTGACAACGTTTGCTCCAAGATAGGCTATGTTTTATGTTGGTGCCACTACCCCAAAGGGGGTGCAGGAGCGAAAAACGTTCTAAAAATGCGATTTATGTGTTACTGATGGGCCTAGAAATATGAAATTTGAAGTATCAGCTTCTTATTAGATATAAAGGATTTCTAAGAACAGTTCTTAAACAATTCGAAATTTAAAAGGGGTGAAAATGCGCGAAAAGCGTTCTAAAAAACGTCCTAATTAGTAGTTTCTACACAATCTCAGGAAATACCAAACCGATTTAAAAAATAACGGCGTCAAAATGATGGTGAAAATCCTTGCTTCAACATAGGCTATGTTTTATGTCGGTGCCACTACCCCAAAAGGGCTGCAGGAGAAAAACGTTCTAAATTGCGGTTTTTGCGTGACGGAAGGGCCTTGAATCGTGAAATTTAGATTGGTAGTTAGTTATAAGATATCAATGATCTCTAAGGACATTTCCTAAAAAAAAAACGAAATTTAATAAAGGGGTCAAAATGCGCAAAAAGCGTTGTAAAAACGTTCTAAATTGCAATTTCTATGCAATCTCAGGAAACACTGAACCGATTTCAAATATAATGGTGACAGATCTTGCTCCAAGGTAGACTATTATTTATATATGTTTCCACTAACCCAGAGGAGATGCAGGAGAAAAATGAGCGAAAAGCGTGCTAAAAACTTTCGAAATGCCGATTTGTAAGCAATATCTCAAGAAGAATCAAACTCATTTCAAAAGTAATTGTAGGAAATTGATGCTGACAACCTCTACTCTAACATAGACGCTATTTTATGTCGCTATCACTATCACCTAGACGTTGCAGGAGAAAAAAAGCGTTTTAAATTTGGATTTTTGTGATCGGCAGGGGCTAGCAACTTAAAATTAGGCAAAGTATATATTTATTAGATATAAATGATCTTTAAGAACAGTTTCGAAAAAATTAGAAATTTAAAAAACGGGTGAAAATCCGCTGAAAGCGTTCTAAAAACGTTCTAATTTGCGATTTCTACTCAATCTCAGGAAATTCCAAAGCTATTTCAAAAGTAGAGGTTGCAAATCAATGGTGACAGTCCCTGCTATAACATAGGTTATATTTTATGTCGTTGTCACTAACAACTGAGGGTTGTAAAAGCAAAACATGTTCTAATTTGCGTTTTTTGCATAACTGAGGGGGGTCTAACACTTTGAAGTATGGCATTGCATTTACTTACAAGAGGCAACTGCTTTCTAAGAGCAGTCGGAAGAAAATTCTAAATTTAAAAAGATGAAGTGAGCGAAAAGCGTTATAAATTACAATTTTTATGCAATCTTATCAAATACCAGACCAATTAAAAGAATAATGATGACAAATTGTTGGTGATAGAACCTTTTCAAACATAAGCTGCATTTTATGTCTGTGCCACTACAACCAGAGGGTTGCAGGAGCTAAAAACTTTCTAAATTCCGATTCCTGTGACACTGAAAAGGCTAGAAACTTTAAATATGGCATGGTAGTTACTTATAAAATATAAATGCTCTCGAAGGACTGTCGAAAATAAATTTGAATTAAAAAGGGGTGAAGCGAAGGTGAGGTGCGAAAAGCATTCTAAAAAAGTCCTAAATTACGATTTCTATGCAATTTCAGAAAATATAAACCGATTATAAAAGTAATAGTTGCGAATCAATGGTAAAAGTCTCTGATCCTACACAGGCTATATTTTATGTCGAAGATTGTACCACCTGGAGTTCACAGGAACAACAAACGTTCCAATAAAGGCCTTTGAAAGCTTTCTAAATTACGTTTCTGTGGAATATTAGGAAAAAACAAACCGATTTCAAAATTAAAGTTTGCAAATTAATGGTGACAGTTCCTATTTCAACATATCCCTTTATGTTGAGAGAGTTGGTAGGACTTGAAATTTGACATGATAGTTAATTTTAAGATGTAAGAAAATGGTTTCAAAAAAATACAAAACTTCAAATGAATACTGAAATGAGCGTATTAATTGAGCATAAAAGTTTCAAATTATTTTCTAAATTATCATTTATTTCGTTTTATTTCGTTTTATTAATTTAAGTCTCATTTATGCCGAATGCAGTGTAATAATGATGTTTAATCAAACTGTGTTTTAAATAGTAATTTTTGAATTATTCCTAAAAGTAATAAGTATCTTTTAATAAAAAAAACTTTTAATAAAATAAAATATTACCTTTTAATAAAATAAAAATTTAGTTAGTACCTGTTAATAAAAATTAGACTTATAAATACCACTTGGCATATTTCAAATATTACGCGAGCAAAGCCGCGGGGTTTGCTAGTCATCTATACTGCTATTATAAAGAGGAAAAAAATTGTTTATTTGTAGGAGGTAAGCTCAGGAACTACAGAACCGATTCCAAAAAAGTTACTATCAAAATGTTGGTGTTAGTCCAACTTAGAACATAGGCTATATCTTATGTCGGTGCCACTACCCCAAAGGGGGTGCAGGAGCAAAAAACTTTCTAAAAATGCAATTTTTGCGTTACTGAAGGGCCTAGAAATATGAAATTTGGAATATTAGTTACTTATAAGATATAAATGATGTCTAAGAACAGTTCTTAAACAATTAGAAATTTAAAAGGGGTGAAAATGCACAAAAAGCGTTCTAAAAAATGTTCTAAATGGTAGTTTCTACATAATCTAAGGAAATACCAAACCGATTTAAAAAATATTGGTGTCAAAATGATAGTGACAACGTTGCTCCAAGATAGGCTATGTTTTATGTCGGTGCCACTAACTCAAAGGGGGTGTAGGAGCAAAAAACGTTCTAAAAATGCGATTTATGTGTTACTGAAGGGCAAACAAATATGAAATTTGAAGTATCAGCTACTTATTAGATATAAAGGATTTCTAAGAACAATTCTTAAACAATTCGAAATTTAAAAGTGGGTGAAAATGCGCGAAAAGCGTTCTAAAAACGTTCTAAATGGTGATTTCTACACAATCTCAGGAAATACCAAAACTATTAAAACAATAATGGCGTCAAAATGATGGTGAAAACCCTTGCTCCAACATAGGCTATGTTTTATGTCGGTGCCACTACCCCAAAGGGGGTGCAGGAGAAAAACGTTCTAAATTGCGATTTTTGCGTGACGGAAGGGCCTTGAATCGTAAAATTTAGAATGGTAGTTAGTTATAAGATATCAGTGATCTCTAAGGACATTTCCTAAAAAAGTCGAAATTTAAAAGGGGGGGTCAAAATGCGCAAAAAGCGTTGTAAAAAACGTTCTAAATTGCGATTTCTAGCAATCTCAGGAAATACTGAACCGATTTCAAATATAATGTTGTAAAAATGGTAGGGACAGGTCTTTCTCCAAGATAGGCTATATTTTATACCTGTTTCCACTACCCCAGAGGAGATGCAGGAGCAATATGAGCGAAAAGAGCTCTAAAAACGTTCTAAATGCCGATTTGTCACCAATATCTCAGGAAGAATCAAATTGTTTTCAAAAGTAATGGTAAGAAATTGATGATGACAGCCTCTGCTCTAACATAGACGCTATTTTAAGTCGGTATCACTATCACCTAGACGTTGCAGGAGCAAAAAAGCGTTCCAAATTTCGATTTTTGTGATCGGTAGGGGCTAGCAACTTAAAATTAGGCAAGGTACATATTTATTACCTATAAATGATCTTTAAGAACAGTTTCGAAAAAATTGGAAATTTAAAAAGGGGTGAAAATGTGCGAAAAGCGTTCTAAAAACGTTCTAAATTGCGATTTCTACTCAGTCGCAGGAAATTCCAAAGCTGTTTCAGAAGTAATGGTTGCAAATTAATGGTGACAGTCCCTGCTATAACATAGGTTATATTTTATGTTGCTGTTACTACCATCTGAGGGTTGCAAAAGCAAAACATGTTCTAATTTGCGTTTTTTGCATCACTGAAGGGTCTAACACTTTGAAGTATGGCATGGTATTTACTTACAAAATGCAACTCCTTTCTAAGAACTGTCGAAAGGAAATTTCAAATTTAAAAAGATGAAGTGAGCGAAAAGCGTTATAAATTACAGTTTTTATGTAATCTTATCAAATACCAAACCGATTAAAAAAATAATGATGACAAATTGTTGGTGATAGAACCTGCTCAAACGTAAGCTATATTTTATGTCGGTGCCACTACCACCACAGTGTTGCAGTAGCTAAAAACTTTCTAAATTGCGATTTCTGTGATACTGAAAAGGCTAAAAACTTTAAATATGGCATGGTAGTTACTTATAAAATATAAATGCCCTTGAAGGACTGTCGAAAATAAATTCGAATTAAAAAGGGGTGAAGCGAAAGAGAGGTGCGAAAAGCATTCAAAAAAATTCCTAAAATACGATTTCTATGCAATTTCAGGGAATATAAACCAAATATAAAAGTAATAGTTGCGAATCAATGGTAACAGTCTCTGATCCTACACAGGCTATATTTTATTCCGATGATTCTACCACCTGGGGTTCACAGGAACAAAAAACGCTCTAAAAAAGGCGTTTAAAAGCTTTCTAAATTACGTTTCTGTGGAATATTAGGAAATGAACAAACCAATTTCAAAATTAATGTTGGCAAATTAATGGTGACAGTTCCTATTTCAACATAGCCCTTTATGTTGAGAGAGGTGGTAGGACTTTGAATTTGACATGATGGTTAATTTTAAGATGTAAGAAATTGGTTTCTAAAAAATTCAAAACTTCAAATGAATACTGAAATAAGCGTATTTATTGAGCATGAAAGTTTCAAAAAATTTTCTAAATTATTATTTATTTAGTTTTATTAATTTACGTCTCATTTCTGCCTTATGCAGTGTAACAATGATGTTTAATCAAACTGTGTTTTAAATAGTTATTTTTTTAATTATTCCTAAAAGTAATAAGTACCTTTTAATAAAATAAAATATTACCTTTTAATAAAATAAAAATTTAGTTAGTACCTTTTAATAAAAATTAGACATATAAATATCACTTGTCATATTTCAAATATTACGCGAGCAAAGCCGCGGGGTTTGCTAGTAGACTATAAAATATTACATTTATAGATATACTGAATTGTCAGATCTAATGCGTGGATTTGCACCAAACTTCATATTAAGTTCCTCCTTGATATGAGTTGGATCTCACAGCGTTGCGGGGTAAATCGCCGGACAAGTGGCGCTGCTATGCTGAATTTTTCCTGATTCCCCAAATAGTTTTATCTCAAGAAATAATGCACGGATTTAAATCAAACTTAAGATTCAGTTACCAACGTGACATTAGTTGTTGCTCATTAGGTTTTGGTATATATCGCCCAAACATGTGGCTGCTATGCAGAATTTTTTTACGATTTCCGCCATATAGTCCAGGCAATAGGGAATTTTACCTAGCAAAATTAATGGTAGTACTGAAAATCGGCTTTCTAGATGTTTTTTGGGTCGCTGAATCCGAATTTGTAACTTCACACCAAAATTTCCCCAGGCAACCTCCCAAATTTTGGTAAAAAGCCCGTCAAAAACGGGTTTTATTAAAAAAAATCAATTTATTTATTGTTTTAGGGGAAACGTATCTAGAAATTCAGAAAGTAGACGAAATTTGCAACAAATTAGATATATGACATTATGACTTAGTATGAAGGGGAACGGGGGATCTGCCTCGGAACATGCGCGCGGTGCTGCGTGGACTAAGTTGCGCAATTCCACTTAACCACTCACACGTTTACATTCGCCCTCCCATCTCCCCTCCGAACTTTCTCTATAAGGTCTACTTTAAGATTTTCGGGTCGCTGAATCCGAATTTTAAATTACCCCCAAAATTTACCCCCTCGACCCCCCCCCCCCCCAAATAGTTGTTTTTAACTTAATTCAGAAACTAGACAAAATTTGCAACAAGTAGGATATATGACATTATGAATTAGGATGAACGGGGAGGGTGAGGGCTGCCTCTGAACATGCACTGCGGCGCTACGTGCACTAAATTATGAAGTCCATGCAATAGGGGATTTGATCTGGCAAAATTAATACTAGTTCTGGATTTCGACTCACTTTATGTTTTTTGGGTCGCTGAATCCGAATTTGTAACTTCCCACCAAAATTTCACCCGGCAACCCCCCCAAAAATTGATTTTTTGAAAAAATTTGGTTTTTGAGAAAAGCGCGGTGGGAATGTTCCGAGGCAGCCCCCTCTCTCCCCGTTTATCCTACGTCATAATGTCATGTGTCCTATTTGTTGCAAATTTTGTCTAGTTTCTGAATTTCGTAATACTTTTCCCCTAAAACAATAAGAAATTTAAGTTAAAAACAACTGTTTGGGGGGGGGGGGAATTTTGGGGGTAAGTTAAAAATTGGGATTCAGCGACCCAGAAAACTTAAAGTAAACCTTATAGAGAAAGTTAGGAGGGAAGATGGGAGTGTTCATGTAAACGTGTGAGTGGTTAAGTGGAATTGCGCAACTTAGTCCACGCAGCACTTCGGCGCATGTTCCGACGCAGATCCCCCCCTTCCCCTTCATCCTAAGTCATAATGTCATATATCTAATTTGTTGCAAATTTTGTCTACTTTCTGAATTTGTAGCTACTTTTCCAATAAATCAAATTTACAAATCAGTTATACAAATCAGTTTTAAATGGTGAATTTCAATTTTGGTGCCACAAGTTTGCGACAGTGCGTATACTGAAAAGTTAATTGAAAATTACTTCCTATTTACTTTATAAAGGACAAACGTAACTCTGACGTCATTTTCACGGTGGCAACAGGATACGATTAAATTTAACTTTTATTAATTTTCATTCCAATTTATTAAACTTCTAAATACCACACATTTTCAATTAGTACACCGTCGAGTAGAGAAAAAAATGTACTTTCAAATGCAATTTGTTTGAAAACTATATCGCAATTTATTTCAAAACTGTATCGCAATTTAGTCAATTTTTAATGTTTTTAAACTAATTTTCAAACATGATTTTTTTTTCAAATCTATCTATATCGTCTTCAGACGATTACGAAAGCTAAATCCGTTGCACATAATATAAATAACTCATTTTTTTATTATTCCAGTTTATATTCCATAACGAAATTAAATCATTCATCAATCAATATGTAAAAGAATCAAATAGAAATAAAACACAAATTTAAGACATGTAATCGAATTTCGCCCTTCAACTTCTGAATAGTACAGAATTTGAAAAGCTGATTGTAAATAGCGATCTCTGGAGATTTCTCCTGCTGTTAACGCCTTTTGCGAAGCGAATATGAAAATGTCGCTTTTAATACTTTTAAAAACCTTATTTGAACGCATTATTGCTATTTTTTATATAAATATTATTTTTAGTATTAGTAGTAGGCATTCTAAAAATATATATTAAATTAATATATGTTTGTCCCAGATCGGGGACTCACGATAAATATTCAATCTTGTGCTGCGTTTGTAGCCTTGCCAATATATAATAGTGAGAAATTTTCCGAGCTAGGTATCGTTCCAAGTGGTTTAGTCGGTAGAACGTCAGTGCGCTATACTGATGGCCCGGGTTCGAGTCCCGGCTTGGAATCTTTTTCACTATGTTGGCCTTTGCACCTTTTAAGCAATTACTGTGAAATTTGAAATTTGATTTTCATTTGAAATATATATTAAATGTACATAATCTATTAAAGCTATATATATATAAAAACAACAACTTTGCAATTTTTTTTTTAAACAACGCGTTTAACAATAACGTAAAGCGAGGAGAGTCTGCGCACATTTCAAAAGAATAATAATAAAAAATCTAAATATTAATATTTTGCTAAACTATGCATGAATAATTTTGACTTCATTTGTATTTTATGCATTTCCATTGTTATTTTGCTGTTATATTGTAATTTAATAGAGCAGCAGAAATAAAACCCCAGAAATCTCTCCTTACGCAATCTCTCCTTACAAGGAAGGAGAGAAAGCGCATATGGGTAGGAGAGATTGCGCACATAGGGAGAAGAGATTGTTATGAATAATAACTACAATTAAATTGTTAATAGTAATAATTACACTTAATCGACATTGTTGAAAGGTTTTTTGAGTAAATATTATTGTATTAGGAGTGAATATTTCAGCCAAATGTTTAAATAATAAATAAAAGGAAGAATTTTAACAACAGATAAAAAATTTAATTTAAGAAAATTAAAATATCAGAAAAAGCAAGCTCTAATAAAATTACAAAATAACATTAATCTAGTTGATAACATATTTCACTTGAAAATTACTTCATTTCCATTTCCACAGTTTCATTGTATTTTGTTTGCTAGCCGAAGTTGTCGTCGTCCACAATCGATGCATTTATTGTTGTAAATCGTGCATCTTTCGTGCAATCAAATGCAACAAACAATACATTGAATCCAGTCAGTTGTCGAATTTGTCTCCTGATACAGTTCCAGACATTCAGTGCACTCATCCTCATTGACCTTCGGTTTTTTTCCTTAAATTTTTTTATTCCACTTTTTTTTTTTTTTTCTTGTGGCGGCATCCTTCTTAAGTCTAATTTCATGTAATTTTTGTGGTTCAGTAACATTAGTTGCACTTTCTTTCTTTTTTATTTCGATGGCACTACACTACTTGGAATGGGTGAAAGCTTTTCCAAAATATTGTATTAGAAAATTTATTTTAGTTAACAAAATTAATTTATTACCAAATTAATTGGTCATAAATTAATATATATATATATATATATATATATATATTTAATTAAATTATTAACAAATATATTATTAATTTATTAACAAAAATAATTACATGAAATTAATTCATAATAACAACTGTGTTATTAATTTGTTAATAAAATTTTTATCTGCAAAAGTATTTTTTTGCAAATTAATTTGTTGCCAAATTTAGTGTTGATAATTATGTGTTTTTCCGAAATTATTTCAAATTGATTCATTCATATGTTTCACACGTAATTTGCAATTCATACAAATTTATCAATAAGTTGCGTAATCTCTCCTAGCACTTAAACTTATGGAGAAATGCGCCATCTCTCCTAAGTAGCAGATGCGCAAACCCTCCTATTTTGGTAGGAGAGATTGCGCGGCCTTTTATTTAAATATGGCCACTTCTAAAATGAATTGTTGGTGTTCGCATACTTAGTCCAGGCTAGTAGTTTATAAGAAATCGTTTAAGTTCAAAATATTTTGATTACTGACGTTCTATAACAATTCTAACGAACAGTTATGAAAATTCAAGCACTTACTTTGGAAAAACAAAACAAAATAGCACTGCTTTATCCAAGACGCCTGGAACAATTAATATACACATTCTTGTAGACACTACACTAATGCTGCTGTACAACTACCTGGAGTTGCTTCGCGCGCGATCCACTCCTTCCCGTCGAATATCTTTGTGCGCAATCTCTCCTACTGTGCGAACTCTCCTCTGTTCATGTTATATATAAGCATACTATGCCAAAAGTTGCTTGAAAAACATTTCAGAAATTAACCTCATTCATCGCTCTTACTTTAACATGTAAAGAGAGCAAAATATGTCAACATGAAAAGTAATATACATGATAGTTTTCACCTAGATTAGGTAATCCGTCAAGCCCGTGTGTATCCCTTCGAATCTTTAATACTAGAATGAAACAAGAATGACTTAATATTGAAATTGAGCATGAGGATAATGGGAATATTTTACTTTCTACAAAAAATATACCTTCCTATAATTAATTAAATACCATTTATTAAGAAATTTGTATGTGTTTTCGAGCGTGCACTACAGCTGTTTTATGACTATATTTATAGAGAAATAAAAATATTTGATATCTCTAGATATAAAAATTTACTTAATAGAAATGTTGTCGTTCAGAATCAATGGAGCAAATTTGTTTCCGTCTAAAAGTAATATACAGACCGAGAGGAATCACTCCAGGGTTTGCTCTTCAGATAATTATTTAGGATCCTAAGATAATTTTATTCTGTGGCAATTTTCCCCTGTGAAAACATTTGGGATTACAAATAATTGGTTTGTTAAATAATTATAAATGATACATTGTTATTGAATTTAGTACACTGTTTCATATCAATTTACTACCGCATTCTATTCTAGTATTTCCCGTTTAAAGACAATATACGGATTAAAGCTATCTTTCTTTAATTTCTGAATTTTCAAAATGAAATAATGGATTATTGACATAGTTTGTATTTACAATGTCGCTCTATCCAAATATTTTCTTCGAATCTTTAATACAAGAATGAAACAATAACGATTTTTGATACAATGTTTGTTTTATCTTAAAATATTTATTAATTCGAAAAAAAAAATTCTTTATGCTTTTAAAAATTCAAGAGGATATAACCGGGTTAAAGAATATATGTGAAAACCATATTCACTTTTAAGGGGACAGATCACGTTGTGCACTCAGAAAATCGCCGTATTTAAAGCGGTACGAAAATCTATGTAGTTTCATAAACAATGACTGAAACGCAACATATTATTATTATTTTTTTTTTTTACTTTCACACTTTCTTATGGTTTTATAAAATATTCAAATATATACATCTATATTTAGTAATACTAATTAAATCATAACGACAAAAGTGGCTTTTGAAAAATGTGAATATTGAAATAGGCATTGTGCGCGCACGATTTTACAAATTCTACTGCAGATATAGGTGTAATGTTTAATATTTTGTTACATATTAGACAGTGAGCCCTCCCTATGCCACCACCTCCATTAAGCAACCACCTCCATGAACGACCATTTTTTCATGGAACGAAATTTATTCCCATATGCTCAATACTAATTTTACCTCCATTCACAGACCATCCCAGTTGAACTCTGTCCATGAGCGACCCATTTATTTGAAGAAAATGAAACAAATTTCATTTTTTCCTGGTCGCTTGACGATTTTATTTGAAAAATAATTCTGGAGAGCGCATATTTTTTTTTTGGTAACTTTTAATTGTTTTAAACCCTTTGTGCCTTTTTAGGCAATGGATATAACTCTGATGACGAATTAAGAATGACGGTCAACAAATTCCACTGCTCCATTCAGTATGAACGCCCTCAAAAAATAGA
Source organism: Maratus speciosus (assembly GCA_963932465.1). Classification (NCBI taxonomy): domain Eukaryota; kingdom Metazoa; phylum Arthropoda; class Arachnida; order Araneae; family Salticidae; genus Maratus; species Maratus speciosus. Next base: position 533,110,519 of record OZ010786.1, on the reverse strand, counting down.
TAAATTAATGGAATAGTCATTATTTGTTACCGTCCAAAAAAAAAAAAAAAAAAAAAAAAAAAATATTTATTTATTGAACTTCGAAAGGACTTGGAAATAAATGTTATAGAAGATAAAAGCGTAAAATCAAAGCAAATGTCAATGTCTTCATTTTTAAAACTCTGCAGTAATTAACTTATGTTTTGATACTTAAATTTTCATATTTTTTCGTAATGTGAAAAATAAAGTTTAGTAACATTTAATTGTTACCTTTTTCCAACAATTAAAATCTTGATTTAAACATGACCTCCATTATGAGACCACCTCTCGGAGCGACCAATTTTTATTGGAACGGAGCGTGGTCGCTTTAGGGAGGTTTTACTGAACTAGATTTTACACTGAATCGAATTTGAAAGTATATTCAAATTATTTAGCATAATTAATGCCTTTTCTTATCATATTCACTAAATCTCATCAAAAAATGCATACTTAATTTTTTTTTCAATCCACAATTTCATGCGACAAATATCAGACTCAATTGAGGGTCAGCATAAACTGACATATGCAAACTAAGAATCTACATAATTTCAAGGTTTTATAATGATTACTATTACAATATGAAATTATTTGGGGCAGTGCAATATAAATGAAAAACAACTTTTAAAACACCAAAACAGTCCATTTCTGGTTGCAAAGTAGTTTCAGTAGCCATCGCGTACCGTGATGAGCGCGAAATAATATGCGATCATATTTTGCACTAATGAGCGTACGCTATAGCTACTGATACTAGTTCGCAAAAAGACAAAGTATTTTCGTGCTTTAAACGTTGTTTTTTAACACTTTTCAACAAAATTGAAAAGTGTTTATGCATTCGGTTTGTCTGCCCGTCTTGCCCGTTCTAACTCCCGTAAATATACTCGAATTTTCGTGCAATTGATAAACCATATTTAGGGTCGACTAACTATGTTTGGTATTGCATATAAAGTATGTGGGATTAGTAGTTCATTTACAAGACTACCCAAAAAATTCAATTGAATTATGGTATATAGGTAAAAATCGTTTGCAAAGTATCTTAATGACATTACGCTGTTTCAAATGTATTGAAACAGATATAAATCACTGAATTTCACTGTAAGATGAGTATGACAGAATAGGGTATTCATAGCATTTATCGTTCATTTACAGGGACACACAAAATAAATCGGTTACAGCACTGTCTTTGAGCAATAATTGATCGAAATGCGTTTTCAATGTCACCTTGCGCTTTTAAATTTAATTGTTATAATCATACATAGTGCTGCTCAAAGTATTCGGGTAATTTTCCGATTGTAGATGGAAACGGCTGAAATTGAGTTTTCAAATGTGTTATGAGTTTCCATATGTTTCAATTATACAGAATACTTTAACTTATTAAACTATTAAATTTTGTTACATTATTCTGAATGTGTTGGGAAGTAATTCATAATCTATGCTTAATGCATGGTTTTTCCTTGTTGTTATTTGTAATCTATGATGATTTGTTTTTAAGTGAGAGTGAGCTAAATACCAAAAAAATCAGTTTCAGGAAAACGGCTTCAAATTTTCCTTTTTAACATTAGGGGAGACCGGGGCTATTTGGCTTCAGGGGTAAGTAGGCGCAGTCCTCATAAATCACCTGTTTGTGGATAGATTGCGTAACCAGTCACAGAGTAGCTTTCTTATTGCTTTTTACAATCCTCATTGTAGTTTTGCAGCGTTACCTGCGTGCAGTGGACATTTATTTCGATTTTTCTGGTTTTTTTTGCGCTCATAAGTAATTTTTTGTTGCTTTATTCTTTTTTCTAATTTCAAACACTTATCTTAATAATTGCGATTTAACTCGTGCAGTTTTTCTTAGTGTATGATTAACTGTACCTACCCCATATGTGATTTACTTGGATTATTTATGCTTGAAGGATTACGTGTCCCTTTTGCGAATAAATTTATTATGGGGCTAGTAGGCGCATTGAACGCGGGGCAAGTTGGCTTGGTGTTTGGTGTGTGCTCCTAGCTTGAAAAACAGCAAACAACGAGAAAGATAGTTGCAATTCAAGATTTTGGGCACACGAGGCTTGCCCAAATGGGGACACTAGATTTTTTATTTGTGACAACTATAACTCTGATGATGATATAGAGTAGGATAGAAGCTACTCAATGTTAATGTTTTATTCATTATTTTTATATCTTTATAATTTAAAATTTACATTGTATGGCGTTAACGCCTTTGTTTATACTTACAGGTAATAATGAAATTGATTTCGATTAACTGCATGTCATATTTGAGCTTCATTTAATTTTTTTATAAAGCGTGTGCCAACTTACCGCATAGGTATAGGCAACTTGCCCCGTGACGGGGTAAATTGGCGCACAATTTTCCTTTTAATTTAGGCTTCCGCTAAACATAAACTACAAAAGTTACGAATTCGAAACTGCAGATATTTATAGCCCAATGCATGTTCTTTAAAAGTGCAGTTAAAGTTTCATAAAAGACTTAAGTAAAAAATTAATAAAAATCAATAACTAAAAACTGCGCCAACTAGCCCCGGTCTCCCATACAACAAATACTTTTACGCAATATGTTTTTAACCATAACTTTCGTTCTATTTAGTATTTTTGTAAAAAAAAAAATGCCGTGGATTTCAAACTTTTGAAGGTATATTTTCTGAAATTTTGTGGAAAATCGCTTTTTTTAACCGTCAAGGTAATTTGTCCCGTTAATGGAAAAATCCTAACAGATTTTTTACATTGAACATATGGCTTTTCAGAATTTTCACTAACAATACATACAATAATTGCTATATGAAAAATAGGAATTATGTATACAAATAAAATTTTGACATTGTTCAAGATGCTTCCGTACTACGATACTTCCGTATTGGCCTCGTGCCACGAATTGACAGTGGATGCAATCGCCAAAGATCGATTGCCGTTTTATATTCGTTTAAATTAAGTGGTTTAAACTTGGCTCCATTACATGTCTTAAATTTGTGTTTTATTTATATTTTATTATTTTATTTTTAGATTCATAAAGTTGTAATTTCTTTATGTACATATTTATGAAATAAATGCTGAACATTTTATTCATGATACTGTTGTCAAGCAAATTACAATACCGTTCTCAAACAAATTCCATTTGAAAGTAATTTGAATAAACATTTAAGATAAAGGGTATTTTCCAGCAATTTTTTTATTTGTTACAATATATCAGTATTGTTATACACATGCAAAATGTAAATAAAATGCCATTTATCCTGTACTTTCATATACAATGATAAAATTAGTTTTGCAGAACAAGTATATGCCTACATGAAGATAATTAAACGTTATCATATGAGAGTGCCCCAAAAGCATCCCTACTTGTGAATTAGAGCTGTTATAGATCCTGTCCCGGAAATTATAAAATCCGGCAAATGAATTAGAAATTACAACAATTTAGATTGACTTAGTGTGAAATAAAATTTTACACATAATAATAGCTTTAATTTTGCTGTGCTTTTCGGAACTACTTGACTCAAACATATTTTTATTCGACTATAAAAATATATATCACCGAGATATTTTCATGACATTTCATGACTTTGTTGATAAAAAATACAAATGTGTACTTCTAGAAGGACTTACTTTTATTTGCATTTCCAAGGATTTTTTTTTTTTTATTTAGTCCTAATATATTGCTTGGATCAATATGGCCCAAATCAAATAAGCATCTAATTTTACTTATATAATCCTTTTTTTTTTGGAATAATTCAGCAGAAAATAATAATAATAACAGCTCTAACCTATCGCGTTTCGCAACTTGTTTAAATTTCGTTGACATGTATGTGGTCAAGTAACAATACAGTACGTACAAGGTCTGGCTGATACAGTTGGCATGGGGTCCAAGTATTCGCGGTCTTTGTAACGTTGTATTCAAGTTTCTAACATTCTACAAAGCATTCGCCTTTGTTAGAGTACAGCAGCAACGTGTTAATTTAAGAAAAATGACCATTCATAGACATTTGAGTGATGTTTATATAGCTAGGCTAATGGAAGCCTCTGACACCGAAGAGGAAGATGTATCTCAGTATGAAATCCATTCAAGTGATAGAACTAAAATAGAAAGATCTGACTACGATTTTGATATCGACATTCAGCCGATACATAATACACAGAGTATTCAGTCCCAAAATCGAAAAATAAAATGGAAATTGAAATCTCTGCCACCTTCTCCTCGATTACCGTCTGCTAATATTATAAAAACTACTCCAGGTGGGACAAAATATGCAACTTTAGGTATAATAGACGTAAAAAAAAGCATTTAAGACAGTATTCAATTCCACAATTGAAAACGAAATCATAAAAATGACAAATATTGAAGGATCAAAAGTGTGAAAAAAATCGAAAGTGAAACTTCACAATCATAGGATTAGCAATTTTATTCGCTGTCGTTTACAAATCAAATAGGGAATAAAGAAAACGCTTGTGGATTAAAGAAACTGTAAGAAACATATTTCGAGCTACAATGTCCCGCGAAACCTTTTGCACCATATTGAAAGTTATTCGTTTTGATGACAAATCCACTCGTCAAGAAGGAAGGTTTGTGGGTAAAATAGCTGTTGTGTGAGATATATGGGGAAAGTGTCTAGAAAATCTACCAAAATTGTAAGGAATGAAAATTTAACTGTAGATGAACAATTAGCAGGGTTTAGTGGCCAGTGTTCATTTAAACAATATATGGTAAGTAAACCAACTAAATATGAGACAAAATTATGCACTTTATGTGACAGTAAAACTTCCTATTCACTGAAAACACAAATTTATACTACAAAAGAATGAGCAATAAGTTCAGTTTAAAATCAGTGTATTCGAGAAGGGAATGATCTTACTGTTACGGCTTGCATTGACACTGTTTCGAACGCACCTCCTTGCGCTTTCTATCAGACTTTTGTGTTTGCCGTTTGGCAATGGCAGTCTTTGTCGTCTGTTGTTGTTGTTCGCACGTCGAATTTTCTTATAGAATAAAATCGCATTTAGTGAGCTATTTCGTTAGCTAAAATGACCATGGGGTCATTACTGTTAGTAATAATGTCTATTATAGTATTGATTGGTGTTTCATAATTATACACATTATATCTTTAATTCGAGTGGTATTGCTCACGAAAACAACATTGCAATATGTTTCGTAACTGACTATGGTGTCAGTCCTGATACAAGTTCCTGTATATATGTATATAAAAAGAACTGTTTGTTATCAGACTCTCTTCGTATTATTTGACTATCTTCGCGTTTACATTTGAACTAGTTACAGTCCATAATCAATTTACACACACGTACACTTACTTATGAGTATTCGAGACATAAAGTAGCATGTGACAATTGCTTCCCATGCTACAGCTTGAGATAGCTTCTTCTAAAACGAAAAATAACTATGCTTGGCGCAATCAGAATAAAAAATCAAGGACTTCCTGAAGAAATACAGAAGTAAATCCTCGTTTTATTTTACAGACTTCACAACAGTCTTAATGAATCCCAAAAAAGAACATGGATGTTCTTTTTAGCACTTTGCATCATGACAAAAAAGCAGCGACGGACTTGACAAGGAACAACACGTGATATATTATAATGTAACAAAAGTGTGTATGGATAAACATGAAAATCATTTAAAAACGTACACTTGTACAAGAAACACAAATCGCTGGCCCATTATAATCATCTATAATATGCTTGATACTTCTGCTTACATTGCATTTATTCTATGGACTTTGAATACACAGCAAATGGAAAGAAAACAAACTGACCGAACGAAAGCTATTTTTGGAAGAACTGCAGAAAACATACATTTTTCTGCACATTGATGCAAGACAACACCTACCAAGAAAAGGGGACTCAAAAAAATAGTGAAAAGAAATCAGAGTAAAAGTCAAAACGCACTGTCGCGGTTTGCTGTGAATATGTCATTTTGTATCAAACGTGCACCGTTCAAGTTCTGTTCATCAAGCAATGACAACAAAACTAATATATTTTACTATAATTGTGAGAAACACATTTGCAAATTGCATTTAAATTATTATAGTTCGAAAAAAAGCAATTTTCAAATTAAACACTTTTTGCGTGCTTTATATTATTTGTTCTGTATTTAAAATACTTTACTATTAATTAAACAACGTTATTTAGCCATCTCTAAAATAACACCATTAATTTTATCCTAGAAATGCTAATATTCTGATTCGTGGCAAATTTATGCGAACACTGCTTACGTATAGTAAATTCGAATAAAATAGCATGGTTAACATTAAACCTTGATATGTTGTATTTTCCGATAACAGATCACTTGCTAAATTACGTCACTAACTGGTAATAGAAGTGTGACGTTATAAGCATATTTGATAATAAAACTAGCACATGGAAAAATAAAGTAACATTTACTTTATTCATGAAATCAAGTTATGTATGATCAATGCTTCCATCATGTGCAACAATGTATATGTATTTACACTAGTGCGTATGTATCGCTGTCAATTTTGGAAACATTTAGCATATTTAACTTAATTTCCATGTTACAATAAACTATACATTGATTGCAGGTGTTATATTTTTCAATATACATGCATCAGCTTTATCAAGCCACTCTTCTACAAGCGATTACAGACGAATTTTAATCTGTGATTTGTTATCGAAAAATTAACAAATAGAAGTGAATATTAAAGACATATAAAGTCATATAAAGTAATAAAGCCATATAAAGTTAATATTAACGTAACATATTAAAGTCATAATAAAGTATTTAAACAAAGAAAGACGTGCTTTTGTTCTAAATGACGGACATTCTAGCCTTTTGTATCTGTTTTGAGTTGCTGTCTTTCAATTTTTTAAGATAGGAACGGTAAGTTTAATTTTTCACCTATATGTGACGTTCATGTTCAATTGCTTTTAGACTTTTTACTACCGGCAGATAATTGTTCCAGAATTTCAGCTTTATGCGTTGATCAATTATTTCTGGATAAGTCACTCTCCTGTGCACCCTGTATATGTAAATTTGCCATTAGAAATTTATCGTTATGCAGATGTATTGAAAACTGTATTACTTAATATCTTTATTTGATCATACATTGTTCGTGCAAATAATTTCGTCAACTATTGATCTATGTGTTATTAAATGAAATTCATTTTTTTTTCCAACTCCGCATATTTAGGTTCATAATATGAATATTTCTACACAGTACAAATATTACGGCTGTTTTATATATTTTTAATAAATATATAAAAGTTTTAATACGGCAAGAAATGAAACGACTTTAATCAATTCAACCACAGATAAAAGTTTCAACATCATCAAAGAGAAATTTTATGAGAAGACTTTTTCTCTGGAAAATTAATAAGAACGGGTATATGATTGACATTCTTACGATAAAAAATGTTCGTTTTATACAGCAATTTAAGTGTTACATCTGAATCTTCCACCAGAAGAAAAATGGAAATTGCTCAGAATATATTACTAATTTTACAGATTTTCTGAAGCGTGGAATTGAAGCTTTAATGTTCCGACCATTAATATTTTTCATTTTGTGCAAGATCTTTATTGAAAAATTGAGTAATTTAATTGAAGTATTACGCAGATAAAAGACAAGGTAACATTTTAATTTCAGGCATTTATTTTTCGATTGAGCACAATTTTACTAATTTTTGTAGCATAAAATGCATATGTTTACGGGTGCTGTCAAAGTATTTACTAAAACCGATTTTACCCCTATTTTAGAATGACAACAAGAACCGTATTTAATTGTAAAGAACTATGTGAAAAATAACTATGAGAAAGAAACTAGTAAAGAACTATGGGAAAATAAAAGAAGCAGATGATTTCCTTTCAGAACATGTGGTAAACAAAAGTAAGTTGTCCTAACCCTGTAATATATCCTGTAATAATAATATCCTTCTATTTATGGAGCATAATACGAAACAAAGGACTAAATATAATTCAAATGCATATATATATATTTTTTTTCATATCGAAATATTAATTATTTGTTGTATTATGTGCGACTAAGTGTATTATCACTTAAATTCTGTTAAAACTATTATAAATAAGTCCTTTATGAGTAGTGTTGTTAATGCTTAATGAATTTAATCTGCCATAAATATTACCTGTAAATATTCTTGTTGTTAACTCTGCTATAAAGTGTACTTTATTAAAAAATATAATTTAATTTTTCATTATGTCTTTATATTTCAATATATGAACAAGAAAGTTAAAAAAAATAAGCGTAAAATGTTACTTTTGTGCTATGGCACTTATTTCCCCCCTTTCCAGACAAGTCCCCGGGGATGGGCCGGCTTCCATACACGAGGGTCGCCTGGAAAGTATAAAGCATTCTTTATTAAAGGGATGTTAAAATTTTGGAAGTGAATTACTTTTAATCGAGCTGCCTGGAGATGAGTTATTTCTTTCGTATAGTTAACATGTGATATCACAACAATAATAAAAATAGTAAAAATAATACAAATAATAAGAATAATACCACTAAAATTTTCAATACCATAAACAATTGAACATGATAAAAACTAGTTATATTAATAAATGCAAGACACTGGTAATATTATATGCCAAATAAAATAATCAAAATAGGAAATATATTCTAGAATTGCTAAGTCCAACATTACATATAAAATACAAACTTGAATGAAAATGTCTTGACTTCATTCAGTAGAGTGTACACTCTCAAAATAAAATTATACTATACTCATAAAGATGTAAATTCAACTATCAAATATCATCCAATAACAGTTCATATGATATCTGATACTTTACATAGATGGTTTTAACTTAAATTGATCGTTGGGCAAAAAGTACCTTAGTTTGGAGGCATGTATTACTTCATAGTCCTTCTTTGTCAACCAGTTAGGTTTATTTATTTTAAAACTTACATTAGATAACTTTTCAATAATTTGATATGGACCAGAAAAAGGCGGGCTTAACTTCCTGGTGTTCGGATAATGAAATTCTTCTGCAATTACGAGATCACCAGGTTTGAAAGGTGCTTCCACAAATTTTAGGTCATATCTGACTTTGTTTTTTAAATGGTGCTCACCAGTTCTTTGGAAAGCCACTTTCCTGGCTTCCTCAACCGTAGGGTAATAGTTTTCATTGCCTAATACTGATGGATAAGGAAATTGGCCAAACATTAAGTATGCCGGGGGGTATTTGGTTACTGAATGCGGTGTATTATTGTACTCGTTAATCACCTCCTCCAGAATTTTGGGCCATGGAAGGTTTGAAGGTGTAGCATTAATTTTAAGTCTTAGTCGAGTGCAAATGGACTGATTTACGCGTTCATTTTTCCCATTACACTGGGGCCTGTGAGATGAAGTAAGTAATTTTTTTACATTATGTTTATGTACCCATTTACGCAGTTTAGACGCTGTAAAAGCAGAGTTTCTGTCCGTTAAAATTTTCTTGGGAAGTTGAATGCTAAAAATCTGTTATAGAATATTAATATAAACTTCTGTTGTAACATTTTTAGAGGTAAAACCCCAAACATAACGAGTAGCGTGATCAATAGCTAAGTGCATGTATTTTTTTGTTGAATTGTAATAATTGAAGCCCCCTACTGTGTCTAATGATATTATATCAAAGGGTTGTTCTGCAGGAGGTAAGGCTTCAAGAAGGCCAAATTTAGGTTGGTGGGATTTCTTGTTTAGTTGGCAGACTTCACAATGTTTGACAAATTGCGTAATATCTTGTGTCATGCTGCTCCAGTAGTACTGTGGTGAAATTAAATTTAGCATTTTTTGAATTCCTGGATGGCCAAATTGATTATGGGTTGTTATTAATAATTTTTCTCTTAAGGAGAAAGGTACGACAATTTTTTGAAAACCCTTTTTGTGAATTACCAAAATGTCATTAAATTTTTGAAATTTAGGTCCTGTTACATTATCTAATTCTTGGTGTTCTTTAATTTCATCTAAGGTTAATAAATGAATGTGGGGATTTACGTTTGATAAAATGGGATTTCTTGAGAGCATGTCGGCTTCAAAATTTGTGGACCCTTTATTGTATTTTACGGTATAATCGTACATGCTTAATTTTAGTGACCATCTGAATAATCTACCGGTTAAATGTTTTATCTTTTTAAGCCATACTAAAGCAGCATGATCGGTATGTATTGTGAAAGGTTTTCCATGAAGATAATAATGGAATTTGTCAAGAGCATCGATTATGGCTAGACACTCCAATTCTGTGATGGCGTAATTTCGCTCGTAGGGCCTTAGTTGCCTTGAGTGGAATGCAATGGGATGTAAATCTCCATTTTCATCCATTTGTTTCAATACAGCACCTAAAGCTTCCTTCGAGGCATCAGTAAAAACATGGCATGGGAGATTAGGATTAAATAATCTCAAAATAGGTCTAGAAATTAATGCATTTTTAAGTAGTTCAAATGATTGCTGACAGATTTCTGACCATTCCCACGGAGTGTCTTTCTTTAATAATTTATTTAGAGGGGCTCTAATTTTAGCATACTTGTCAATGAATTTATGGTATACGTTTATGGATCCGAGGAATCTTTGTAATTCTTTAACATTTTTTGGAGGAATTAAATTTTTAATGATTTCGGTATTAGCATTGTCTGGTTTTATTTGGCCATTACTAATTTCATAGCCAAGGAAGTCAATTTGAGATTTGGCAAAATTACATTTGGAAAGTTTTAGTTTTAAATTTTCTTGACGGCAAATATTGAATATAGTTTTAAGGTGAACCAAATGCTCGGCATAGGAGTCCGAATAAACTATAAAGTCATCGAAATAATTGGTAACGAAGTTGACCTTATGTTTATTTAGGATCCTTCTGAGAGCTCTCGCGAATTGAGCCGGAGCATTTTTGTATCCGAATGGGAGGACCAACCACTCGTAAAGTCCCTGATTGGTTACAAAGGCAAGTTTTTCTGTGTCTGAAGGATGGAGGGGGACGTGCCAGTAGCCAGAGGCTAAATCTAGCGTGGAAAAATATTTGGCATTGACAAGTCTGTCTAAAAGCCAGTCTATTCGCGGCAAAGGCTCTGAATCTGTCTTCGTAATGGCATTGATTTTCCTGTAATCAATACAAAGACGCGTTTTATCTTCTCCTTTTTTATGTGCCATTGTCACGGGAGAGGAATAGGGGCTACAGGATTCCTTAATGAGTTTAGCATCCAGCAACTCCTGTACTTGTTTTTGAATTTCTGCATTATATTTAGGTGATGTACGGTAAGGCCTAAGCGAGACAGGAAGTTCCGAGGTGAGAGTTACTCGCTGGGGTTCCCATCTGACTCTACCTACGTCGTACCGATTGCGTGCAAAAATATCTTTGAAGTCGCTCAGAAGCCCTTCCAATTGTAGGTTCTCTTCAGTAGTATAATGATTAAAAGTTATATCATCATAATCCGAGAGAGTTTGAGTATCAAGGCAACAATGTCCCTCTTGAGACAAACTTGCTTGATTTGATTTGGAAGGAAAACTAAGTGGCTTCTGGCAATTCATATCACCCGTTAAAGTTAAGGTGTGGTTGAATGAACTTTCAGGAGAAATTTGACCGGAAACGTTTTGGTCATTCATAATGATGACTCCATCTTGAGTCAGAGTATTTGAGCAAAAATCCATCGAGATATGGAATTTTTGTAATTCTGGGGTTCCCAGTATCGCATATGGCAAGTAAGACCTTACTAGATATAAGGAGCTATTTTGCCTGATATTCCCTATTTGGAGGGGTACTTGAACTTTTTCGGAAATCTGTACCTGTCCCTGGGTTTGGTTAACATTAAGAGGATGGCAACTTTGAATAGACGTCATATCCAAAGCTGTAGCTAGATTTTCTGGAATGAGGGACAGAGTACTTCCGCTATCCAATAAAAAGGGTATTTGAACCTCATTATGACAAGTTTTTGGGTTTCTACGGTTTTCGTAATTTTTGCATTTGAGGTACCCGGGCACAATAAACCGTCATAAAGAATTCATGTGTATTCCTTGATCAGGGGAATACCCATGGGCGTTTTGGAGTTGGGTCTCATTACTGTGGGTTGCTAAGTTGGATGAAATTGTTCTTCCTGCATTTCCCTGAACATCATATTTATGTAGTAAAGTATGATGCTTTCGGTGGCAATTTTTACAACTCATCTTGGATGCACATTTACTTGCAAAATGGCCACTACGCAAACAATTTACACGCAACTTATTTAATTGGATGGTTCTCCATCTGCTATCTACAGGCATAGTTATTAATTTTCTGCAAGTGTGGGTGGCATGCGAATCAAAGCAAACACCGCATTTACTATTTTCTAAATTTTTGTGGCCTTTCGATCTATCGGAAGAATCTCTGACATAAGTTATATTTCTTACATCTGTTTTAGTTGGGTTCTCTAAAGTTAACAAGCTTTTAGCTTGAATCTCTAAAAATTTTAGAAATTCCGTGAGATTAGGCATATTATTATGGGTAAGGGATAGTTCCCATCGCTCTTTGAGATTATCGCTTAATTTTTGAACTATGGTATAAATTATCATGTTATCCACTAAAGCATTTTGAGTAAGTTTTAAAGAATCTAGAATTCGAAGTGATTCATTGCAGGTATCTATTATATCGAAAATAGCTTTAGAGGAAGTGGAAAAATTTTTCATATTTTTTAAATTGTATAACTTGCCTATTTGTGCTATGGCCAAATCCCTAATCTTATCGTAGCGAGCGCAAAGGGTGTCCCATGCATTTTTATAATTGACCTCCAAAAGAGGAAATCCGGAAATCAATTTATGGGCAGGACCCTTTACACTAGCTAAGAGATATTGCAATTTAGAAACGGCTCCCAAATCTGGATTTTGATCTATAGTTGTGGTAAAAATCTCCTTAAAAGAGAGCCACTGATCAGCTTCTCCGTAAAAGGGTTTTAATTCAAATTTGGGAAGATTGACTGTTTTTTCAAAAACATTACTTGTATTTTTATTGTTATTCTCTGAACCACCCTCGTTAATGCTTAAACTCTTTGTTAATTTATTACGTGATGTATTTATTGCGATAGTTAACGCATCCAATTTAAGGGCAATTCCATTGTATTCTTCAATTATAGCTTCCGTTTCTGTTGTATCGCTCTCAAGAACGGCGTTTTCCTGATTTTTACTTAATTCTGTACTAATATCTTGCACCTGACCATGATACAAATCTAACTCTTCTAGAGTTATCGTCTGATCATCAATTTTGGGATTTATGATATTTTTTATACGGGTAATTTTTGCTTTGAGAACAGTTTTTTGTTTCTTAATATTTTCCATTTTGAATTAATTTTAGGATAACTTTTTAATAATCTAAATATTATAACACTCTTAATATCCGTCAAAATGTTTAAACATTCTCAACATAATATAAGCATGTGCATAAAATTGATAAAAAGAATAAAATAGTTAAAAATAATTAAAGAAATAAATATAGAAAACATGAATCATTTTTTTTTTCATTTCAAAAGATTGCAATGCTTTAAAACCATGGTTTTCATAAATACCAAAAATGAAAACATCACTGGAGATATACTACTTATTAAATCACTTACCTTAAATTATGTAATCAGAATAAAAATAAAAAATAATATGGATAATAATATTATATAAAAATAAATAACACTAGGGTACCCCATGAGCTCATACAGACACACACAAAATAAAAGGAAAAAACATTCCGCAAAAACGGAGAAGGAAAAAATATATATATATCTCTGTATTAAAGAACTGTAGTGCGCACTTATCATGAAATAAAAAGCAATGACAGCAACGATGCTATCTTTCACTGCATGAAATTTACTTTAAGAGATGCTCTGAAGAAAATCACTATAAAATCATCAACACAACTGAAGAAGATGAATTTCACTTAGAGATTGCAGTTTTCATGTTGTGAAACTTTCACTGCACCGTTGAAACAAAATGCGGATATCACTACTGCAATACTTGACTTTTAAAACGCAGAATATGTTGAAAATGATCTACATTTTGATCGATTTTAATTAAGATGATATTCTTCAAAATATAGTAGAAGAAATGGGAAGACACTTTCTATAATAGAATTGAAGAGTTAAAAGCATATCACTGCTGACAGATTCTTTGATGAGGCGAACTTCTTGTATTTACACTATTTGAAGGGGCAGAGTGAACACTTTCCCAGCACCCAATTGGGGCCTCTTTGAATGTTCAATCGGAGCTTATTCCGTATCGTGTAGCACCAAGAATTCTTTTTTTTTTCTTTTCTTTACTTCTCATGTTTTCCCGCTGAGCAGGTAGTATAATCCAGACGACTCATAATACTGTCACATTTTAACGAAATGACAGTATTCACTGAAATTAACTTTATTAAGTTTTATTTAAATAATCAAAAAGGTGGCAATCAATTTCCATAGCTGCTTACAGTTTAGACTTCAGATACCAAGTGGCCTAGAGGTATATCTCTGAAATTGCTCATCTCCTAGGGTTACCAGTTAAAAAGGGCCATGTGTTTCTATTAATTTAACGATAAAATGGATTAGTTGGCTACCCCGCCAAACCCGTGATTATCAGTCATTGGGCCCGTATCCAAATTGAGGGACGATTCATTACAAAAACTAATCAATAGGTCCAATCTTCATAATTTTCTTACATATATATATATATATATTACATATAAAAAAATATATCGAGTTTAATAAATTTCGGCTCATAAAATGTTTCAAAATACTCAAACGGAATTTTTAAAAGCTCGATCACAGTCGAACGTGCTGTAGCTTTCTCTGGTTTCTTGACTATATAAACAGGAAAATACAGTAGTTGCGTAAAATTAACAGCACGATGTGCTTGCTATTCGGACGCCAGCAGTTTGTGCTGGCAAATCTACAGTGGATTTTTTTACAGTGTAGATCGTCAATAATTTTAATCCCAGCATCATCATGACTCAAACGAATACTTTTACTAATTTAATATATACCAACTGCAAAAACCGTGATATTTTTGGTTAAAATTAACTCTATATAAAAACAAATTCTCTTCGTTTTATTGCTATACAGAATTTTATTTTAGAACTCTGTTATTTACAGAAAATATCAAAATTAGTAATATGTACATTATTCTAAATTGTTTAAAAATGATCTATACATATTCATTTACAATCGCAAATATCACTAATTAACATCACATACTTTAGGCTTCGACTTAATAACTTTTTTATAAAGGTGTGTGGTTACATGTAAAGAAGATATCCAGGTAGTCCACGAATTTCACGTTATTATAATTCACGATATATTTATAGGGAGATCATTAGTTGAAGAATTTACGTTTCTTTTTAAATCACATTAAAAGGAGTTACTTCCACGTATATATTTCTGAAGTTTTGTGCTCATTATTTTAAAATAATCATCATCATGAGAACTTTTTGTAGATTATTATTAACAGGTCTAAAATATACATAATATACATTATTTTACATATTTACTGATGAAACATATTTAGTTGCTTTGTTTCTTCTAGAACTCCTGATTCTAAAAACAATTAAAATTCCAGCAACACTTTCCTTTTTAAAAAAATAAAACAATATTTCTTCTGTTCTTAGAAGACCAAGCATACAGTCTACTTACAGCGTTCAAGTTTTACATTACTACTATAAAACTAAAAGAACAAGAAAAATGTTTTTAATATCAATTCTCTGGGAGGTCACGTGATCTGGCGCCTCCCGTCTGGCTAAGAGAGGCCCGCTCAGTGGGTTGGCAAAATATTTCACAAAATGCGAAGAAGCTCTATGTACCCTGATTATTTGAATTATGTTTTCGAAAACATTCAACGATTGATTCAATCCTGTATCTTGGCTTATATTGGGAAGTCATTGAAAACACCTTCAGATTTTGAAAGCAAATTATTTTCACTAAAATGCCGTCAATTGGCTCTAAGTATGTGTTTTGGCATTGGTAATATTGAAAGTCGATTTTGCGCACAGATGTTGCAAATATCACCAATCTTTCACCAAATATCACCAAATGTGCGAATTGTTGGGAATTTTCTGAGCTGCCAATTATTCAATAAAACTGCTTCAGCATTCATTCTACTTGAAATACATGTACATTACTTGTAGAGACCGCAAAATGACCCACTAATCGAATTTTCTCAATGACCTAGCCAAATGATCTTCACGTACTCCAAAAGTGTAGAATAGAAAATTTAGTCAAAATCGTTAGAGCCGTTTTTAGATAAAATTTGCACACACGCGTAGACACACACATATATACAAGTTTTGATCGTATTATAATACATGATATTTATAGCATTAATAAAAATTCAACTTTTGAAATGACGGATTTTTTTATATATATATATAATGATTTTTCTTAGAAACTTTTATTTCAAAAAATTATCCATTTTGAGAGTGCCATTTATACTAACCTTATGAGCGATTACTCATTTCTTATAATCCCTTCCACATCTAGACACGTAAAATTCAAATGAATTCAATTGTTGAAGCAAGGAATTTTTTATTGTCTATACATAAAGTATTATTTGAAATTAAACCATAGTAATATATGCATACACTGTAAAAAAAAAATCTGTGAAGTTACTAAGGTTTTTCTAGGAAACTTGGATTCCTAGAACTTTTCATGTAACGGCAACAACAAAATTTCATGTAACAGACACACTTTTGCGCCGAAAATCAAAAAATCTGTAAGGTTACTAAGAATTTTTTTGGAAACTAGGATTCCGAGAACTTTTCATGTAACTGCAGCCAGGGTTACAAATAAAAGTTTAGTAAGATTACTGAAATTTTAGCAGATTCATTTGTAAAGTTACAGATTTTTGTAGCTGTACAAAAACTAGTTTTGTAGATTTGCAGCTTTTTTCGTACAGTTACAGGTTAAAGTTTAGTAAGCATGTAACTTTACATCTGTAGAACTACAGATTTTTTTTGTACAGTGCATGCATACGACATAAAATAATATTATTTTTACCCTTTATTTTCGCATATTAAGAAGAACGCGCAATTTAATAAAATTTATTATTCTTTTAATTTTATATTATTTTAAATTTATAAACTTTTTAGGAAACAGCATATCACTGATATTTTCTCTTTCTTATTATTTAAATATTTATATAAATATTAAAAAAATATTCATCAGCTTAGTAACAAAAATAATTATATAAAAAATAATTGGAACCAGAAAAATTTAATGATTTTTTTTTTTTTAATGTCACTAACACGTATAGTAGCATTTTACTAGGATTTGCTATACACTTACTCATCTACAGGGAGTGGAGTAGCACTGCTACTAGGTATCCCATTGAACTGCACTGCTGTTCGCTGTTCAGTAGTATTTTATTAATATTTTAGGTAACCTTACTTTCTAAGAAAAAAGTACCGGAGTCTAATATTCTGCAGTAATAGTATCAGTAGTATCAATATTTTGCATCCACTCTAATACTTATATTGCCTACATCATTTGCAAAATTGGTAGTCATTTCGTCTCTAACAAAATATTTTTTAAATTATATTTTGACTATATAACAAAAACTAATAAATGAACGCAACAAAAATAATAAAAATCATGAGTGGGTAGTTCTAGACCTCGTTCTACCTGAGCAATGCGCTTACGTTACATAACCAAGCTCATTGGTAAGGACAGAACACAAATAAAGAAAATTTAGACTTCGAATTTTCGGAAGCATGTTTTTGTTGGACACTGAAGCGCAGTATTTATCAACTCCGGAGAATTCCGACCATTTTTTTTTTTTAAATATTCCCTAAAACCATACAAGTGCTGAGCTCCGTTGAGTAAAAACGCTAAATAAGAACTTTAAAAAAAGTTTAAAAGAGATTTAAATAAATTTAACTAACACGAATAGTAGCCTTTTATTAAAGGTTTAGTTAAACGTATTTTATTACCAATTTTGAAGTTTGCCATCTATATGAGAAAACATGAACAGTAAATTTTATGTTTTGTATTTCCTGATCAACGCAATTATTAATATTAATATTAATATTTTAGTTTTGCTGTTCAAATAGAAACGTTATTTTAAATATTCAAATATTTCAAATTGAATAAGGAAGATAGTTGCGCTTTAAATCTGTAATTTCATTATGCGTAGGATTTTAAGTACTCCCGAACATTAAAATGTAATTAGCAACTACTCTGTAAATGAGGAAACGTTTAATTTCTATTAGAATTTTAAACACTAACAATGTTTCAAACAGGTGAACGGAATTTTTAAAACAGGGGTATTGCATACATTTATAAAGACTGTTACATTTATGCTTGTTCCTTGACTACCATGATAATTCTGAAATTGCGTCAAGATCTATATTAAGATATATTTATTTAAAACTAAATACTGCTCAAAGATTTGAGAATCCTACAGTTATGTATCGAGTTTTTTGCATTAAAAATACATTATTAGTATAAAGTATGTTTTTATATATTATACAATTAACGTTTTTATATTTTATATTTAAAAATTGTGGAAAATATTTATACTATGTTAATATATGTTAATTCACCGTAATCCACCTGCAACTATTTCATGTTATTTTTTTTTCAATTAAATTACATACAATTTACAGAAGCCAAAAATTCAAGCTACAATATAATCAACTGATCATGCGTTTATGTCGAGAATATAAATTTGTTTCTAAAAAAATATATGAGTTTACAAGTTCAAAAAAATATTTAATCACAAAATAAATAAAAATATAATTTTTCATTTATATGTATATGTCATCTACTGTCGGTACTTATAAGTACCATTAAAATAACTTGTTCTAAAATCCATTTAATGCATCGATTAGTAGCAATACAGTTTAGAATGAGTTT
Source organism: Maratus speciosus (assembly GCA_963932465.1). Taxonomy (NCBI): domain Eukaryota; kingdom Metazoa; phylum Arthropoda; class Arachnida; order Araneae; family Salticidae; genus Maratus; species Maratus speciosus. The sequence goes on along the minus strand of OZ010786.1, from coordinate 533,091,722 downwards.
TAGATACATTTCTTTATCTTCTTCGAAAAGCATTATTGGTTACACAAAAGAAAAATATTTTTAAAGGGATGATTTCTTTTGCCTTTTCATCTTTTCAGCTTTCTTGGCGTTGTGGGGGGGGGGGGGGGGGGTTCAATTCGGACATATTAATATATTTCTATTGGAAGAACATTATATTTCTTCAATTTCTAATTCTACATAAATACCAAGAAAAATATTTAAAATAAAACGTTTGAGTAGGGTTATAAATATTGCGCAAAATCTCTATAAATTGAAATTTAATTAATCCTTCTAAATCCTTCAATCCTTCTGAAATTTATTACATGATTATGTAAATCTTCTAATGTAGTTTCAAAAGTTCGCGAAAAATGCTTTAGAAGATAAATTTTTTATGAATTCATAATAAGGGTTATTTATTAAGGGTTAAGGGTTAAATTTTAGTAGTATTATTAACATTTTAATATCCAGAAATTATTGATTCCTCTTTCTGCAAATATTATGATATATAATGCAAAGTTTGTTTAATACCACGGTAATTTCATTAAGGTATTTTAATATTAATGCATTTTTATGTTTGGTTGAGCAAAAAGTTCTTGGAATTTTTTAATTTAATAGTTACCAGAATTTGTATCGTATGTATGAGTACTAGTGGTACTGTCCAGACGTGACTCAATCCAATTATGGCATCTTTTGTTCAATGCACCACTTTTTCGAGGGCCGTCGATTTGAATCCTTTAATGAAGTTGAAGAAGCATGTCAAGAGTTTTTCGATTCCAAGGAGCCACCATGGTACTTCCAGCAAATCCGGAAACAGGCAGAGCGATCGCTGAAAGTCGTGTACTATGATGGTCTCTACTTTGAAGAATAGTCCTTGTTGCTTTTGTTGTTAATTTTCGCATAACAATGCAACTTTCACAAATTTCCCAGAACTTTTTGCTCAACCTAGTATTAAGGTATATTTATTTAAAAAAATGCTCAAACATTTGCCACAACTAAAGGCTAGTACACTGTATTTTGAATTTAAAAATATATTGTATATAAAAATTATACATTATTTGTACAAATAATTAAATTAATAAAAAAAAAATTCTAAAATTATCCGCTATTGACATAGAAATCATATAAAAATATATACATATAAAGCTTTCCACTTACCGCATTTAGCGCAAGAATCCAGGCCACACATACAAATTAATTTATGTTATCCAGAAACATATATATATATATTTATTTATACATGATCTGCCAATAGATTCATAAAATATTAAATAAAAAAATAAAAAAAATAATGTACTAATTTATTTTACGTATGTATATATTACGAACTAGCAAACCCCGCGGCTTTGCTCGCGTAATATTTGAAATATGCCAAGTGATATTTATATGTCTAATTTTTATCAAAAGGTACTAACTAAATTTTTATTTTATTAAAAGATAATATTTTATTTTATTAAAAGGTTTTTTTTATTAAAAGGTACTTATTACTTTTAGGAATAATTCAAAAATTACTATTTAAAACACAGTTTGACTAAACATCATTATTACACTGCATTAGGCAGAAATGAGACTTAAATTAATAAAATGAAATAAAACTAAATAAATGATAATTTAGAAAATATTTTGAAACTTTTATGCTCAATTAATACGCTCATTTCAGTATTCATTTGAAGTTTTGAATTTTTTAGAAACCATCTTCTTACATCTTAAAATTAACCATCATGTCAAATTCCAAGTCCTAACACCCCTCTCAACATAAAGGGCTATGTTGAAACAGGAACTGTCACCATTAATTTGCCAACATTAATTTTGAAATCGGTTTGTTATTTCATAATGTTCCACAGAAACGTAATTTAAAAAGCTTTTAAAGCCCTTTTTTAGAACGTTTGTTGTTCCTGTGAACCCCAGGTGGTAGAATCACCGGCATAAAATATAGCCTAAGTAGGATCAGAGACTGTTACCATTGATTCGCAACTATTACTTTTGTAATCGGTTTATATTCCCTGAAATTGCATAGAATCCTAATTTAAAACTTTTTTAGAAAATGGATTTCGCGCCTCCCCTTCGCTTCAACCCTTTTTAATTCGAATTTATTTTCGACGTTCCTTCGAGGGCATTTATATTTTATAAGTAACTACCATGTCATATTTAAAGTTTCTAGCCTTTTCAGTATCACAGATATCGCAATTTAGAAAGTTTTTAGCTCCTGCAACCCTCTGGTGGTAGTGGAACAGACATAAAATATAGCTTATGTTTGAGCAGGTTCTGTCACCAAAATTTGTCATCATTATTTTTTTAATCAGTTTGGTAATTTATAAGTTTGCTTAAAAATTGTAATTTATAACGCTTTTCACTCTCTTCATTTTTTTTTTTTAATTTGGAATTTTCTTTCGACTGTTCTTAGAAAGCAGTTGCATCTTGTAAGTAAATGTCATGCCATACTTCAAAGTGTTAGACCCCTCAGTTGTGCAAAAAATGCAAATTAGAACATGTTTTGCTTTTGCAACCCTCGGATGGTAGTGACAGCAACATAAAATATAACCTATGTTATAGCAGGGACTGTCACCATTCATTTGCAACAATTACTTTTGAAATAGCTTTGGTATTTCCTTGACACCCTTAATTTGACACCCTTATTTTGACACCATTATTTTTTAAATCGGTTTGGTATTTCCTGAGATTGTGTAGAAACCACCATTTAGAACGTTTTTTAGAACGCTTTTTGTGCATTTTCACACCTTTTAAATTTCGAATTGTTTAAGAACTGTTCTTAGATATCGTTTATATCTTATAAGTAATTAATATTGAAAATTTCATATTTCCAGACCCTTCAGTAACGCTAAAATCGCATTTTTAGAACGTTTTTTGCTCCTACACCCCATTTGGGGTAGTGGCACCGACATAAAACATAGCCTATCTTGGAGCAAGCGTTGTCACCATCATTTTGACATCAATATTTTTTAAATCGGTTTGGTATTTCCTGAGATTGTGTAGAAACTACCATTTAGAACGTTTTTTAGAACGCTTTTGTGCATTTTCACAGCTTTTAAATTTCGAATTGTTTAAGAACTGTTCTTAGAAATCCTTTATATCTAATAAGTAGCTAATATTTCAAATTTCATATTTCTAGGCCCTTCGGTAACGTAAAAATCGCATTTTTGGAACGTTCGTTGCTCGTGCACCCCCTTTCGGGTAGTGGCACCGACATAAAACATAGCCTATGTTGGAGCAAGGCTTGTCACCGTCATTTTGACACCCGTATTTTGACACCATTATTTTTTAATAGGTTTGGTATTTCCTGAGATTGTGTAGAAACTACCATTTAGAACGTTTTTTAGAACGCTTTTGTGCATTTTCACAGCTTTCAAATTTCGAATTGTTTAAGAACTGTTCTTAGAATTCCTTTATATGTAATAAGTACCTAATATTTCAAATTTCATATTTCTAGGCCCTTCAGTAACACATAAATCGCATTTTTAGAACGTTTTATGCTCCTGCGCCCCCTTTGGGGTAGTGACACCGACATAAAACGTAGCCTATCTTGGAGCAAGCGTTGTCACCATCATTTTGACATCAATATTTTTTAAATCGGTTTGGTATTTCCTGAGATTCTGTGGAAACTACCCTTTAGAACGTTTTTTAGAACGCTTTTTGTGTATTTTCACCCCTTTTAAATTTCGAATTGTTTAAGAACTGTTCTTAGATATCATTTATATCTTATAAGTAACTAATATTCGAAATTTCATTTTCTAGGCCCTTCAAAAACGCTAAAATTGCATTTTTAGAACGTTTTTTGCTCCTACACCTACTTTGGGGTAGTGGCAACAGCATAATACATAGCCTATCTTGGAGCAAGAGTTGTCACCATCATTTTGACACCAATATTTTTTAAATCGGTTTGGTATTTCCTGAGATTGTGTAGAAACTACCATTTAGAACGTTTTTTAGAACGCTTTTTGTGTATTTTCACCCCTTTTAAATTTCGAATTGTTTAAGAACTGTTCTTAGATATCATTTATATCTTATAAGTAACTAATATTCGAAATTTCATATTTCTAGGCCCATCAGAAACGCTAAAATCGCATTTTAGAACGTTTTTTGCTCCTACACCCCCTTTGGGGTAGTGGCAACGACCTAAAACATAGCCTATCTTGGAGCAAGCGTTGTCACCATCATTTTGTAACCAATATTTTTTAAATCGGTTTGGTATTTCCAGAGATTGTGTAGAAACTACCATTTAGAACGTTTTTTTAGAACGCTTTTGTGCATTTTCAAACCCTTTTAAATTTCGAATTATTTAAGAACTGTTCTTAGACATCATTTATATCTTATAAGTAACTAATATTCGAAATTTCATATTTCTAGGTCCTTCAGTAACGCTAAAATCGCATTTTTAGAACGTTTTTTGCTCCTACACCCCCTTTGGGGTAGTGGCACCGACGTAAGATATAGCCTATGTTCTAAGTTAGACTAACACCATCATTTTGATACATTACTTTTGGAATCGGTTCGGTAGTTCCAGAGCTTACCTCCTACAAATAAACATTTTTTTCCTCTTTATAATAGGAGTATAGATGAGAAATATTTCCAGGCATGATAATTTTTTAAAAACCCACTCGAAAAGAAAAGAAATTTTAGCTTAACGTTGTTTTTTAGAAACATTTATAAATAATTCCTTTTTTTTTTTTTTTTTTTTTTTTAAACATACTTTTAATGTTATGAACTAATAAACATTTCAACTTAATGTAAATTTATATAGTGATGGCATGTAACAGAGAAAATGTATTTTAAATTAAGAAAAAAAATTTATATCATTAAATTCTTTTGGAAATAAGAGGATTTTTAGTGTAATACATTTAAAAGTCTCTATTGACAAATATGAATGCCTTTAGTTTATTCGTGAAAAATTATTGTATTACATGTATATATATTACGAATGAAAAGCATTTCGCTGCATGACAATTAAAAAAAGACAACTCAAAAAGAAAACACATATTAGTTTAACGATGTTCTTTTTATATATTTTAAAAATAAATTTGTTTACGAAAATTAGTTTTAATGTTATGCCGTAATTTTAAACGAATCATAAATTTTTATATCATTAAATTATGTCTGAAATATGATGGTTTTTATACTAATACATTTAAGTGTCTATTGACAAATATGAATGCTTTAATAACGAGACGTTTAAATATTCTTTTTAAGTTTAACCGATATCTCTAAAATGTCACCAAATGTTTTATTAATTAGTCTGTTAGATATAAAATAATTAGGTACTAGGTTAGATTATTTTTTCCTAAATGTTCTATTTTTTTTCTCCATCTCCCACTTTAATAATTCTCTAGAGAAAGCATTACAGACTGAACAGATTAGTTTTAAAGAGCTAAAAGAAAATATTTTTATAAGATCTTTTGTAAAAAAATAAACTATGTGTTTTTTTCTTTAAAAAGTTTTCAAAGATAAATAGTTTTCAAAGTGCCGTAACATTACATTTTAATATTTGCAATAATCTGGTCATGGATAATTAAGTTGTGGCATTTATAAATACTATTTACTTTCTTTAAAAAATAATATTTGCTAAATTCAGTGTTAATAGACTATAAAATATTGCATTTATAGATATACTGAATTGTCAGTAAACTATACCTATGAAAATTACCTTTCATAAGCAATTAGATTTTTACTTTCTCCTGTCTTCACAAGAAGAGTGTCTTGGATTCATGAATTTTTTTGAATTCCGTTTTCTGATATATTTACACATTTTAGGAATCAGAGATCTCGAAAAACATGTTTTTACAAAATGTGTATCTGTGAGTCTGTCTGTCTGTCTGTTTGTGTGTATTTGTGTGTGACACAAATTTTGTGGGCGCTTTATCTCAAGAACTATTGCACGGAATTTAATCAAAATTTATGTTCAGTTTGCCCCTGATTAGGTTTTGGCTGATTAGCTTTTGGCGCAAACCGCTCAACAGGTGGCGCTGCTATGCTGTATTTTTACGATTTCCGCAATGGCTCTATCTCAAGAAGTAATGCACAAATTTTCATCAAACTTCAGATTCAGTTCGTCCTTGATAAATTGGTGTTTACTATGATTTGGTGTAAATCGTCTAACAGGTGGTGCTATTATACAGCGATTTTCACGATTATTGCAAGGACTCTATCTCAAGATCTAATGCGTGGATTTTCACCAAACTTCATATTAAGTTCCTCCTTGATATGAGTTGGATCTGACAACGTTTTGGTGTAAATCGCCGGACAAGTGGCGCTGCTATGCTGAATTTTTCCTGATTCCCCAAATAGTTTTATCTCAAGAAATAATGCACGGATTTAAATCAAACTTAAGATTCAGCTATCAACATGACTTAAGTTGTTGCTTATTAGGTTTTGGTATATATCACCCAAACATGTGGCTGCTATGCAGATTTTTTTTTACGATTTCCGCAATATAGTACAGGCAATAGGGAATTTTACCTAACAAAATTAATGGAAGTACTGGAAATCGGCTTTCTAGATGTTTTTTAAGTCGCTGAATCCGGATTTTCAACTTCCCACAAAAATTTCTCCCGGCAACCTCCCCAAATTTTGATAAAATCCCCCCAAAAAGGTTTTTATTAAAACAAAATCAATTTATTTGTTGTTTTAGGGGAAAAGTACCTAGAAATTCAGAAAGTAGGCAAAATTTGCAACAAATTAGATATATGACATTATGACTTAGTATGAGGGGAAGGGGAGATCTGCCTCGGAACATGCGCGCGGTGCTGCGTGGACTAAGTTGCGCAATTCAACTTAACCACTCACACGTTTACATTCGCCCACCCATCTCCCCTCCGAACTTTCTCTATAAGGATTACTTTAAGATTTTTGGGTCACTGAATCCGAATTTTTAACTTACCCCCAAAATTTTCCCCCTCGAACCCCCCCCCCCAAATAGTTGTTTGTAAATTAAATTTCTTATTGTTTTAGGGGAAAGCATTACGAAATTCAGAAACTAGACAAAATTTGCAACAAATAGGATATATGACATTATGAATTAGAATGAACGGGCAGGGTGAGGGCTGCCTCTGAACATGCACTGCGGCGCTACGTGCACTAAATTATGAAGTCCAGGCAATAGGGGATTTTATCTGGCAAAATTAATACTAGTTCAGGAATTTCGACTCACTTTATGTTTTTTGCGTCGCTGAATCCGAATTTGTAACTTCCCACCAAAATTTCACCCGGCAACCCCCCCAAAAATTGATTTTTTGAAAAAAATTTGGTTTTTGAGAAAAGCGCGCTGGGAATGTTCCGAGGCAGCCCCCTGTCTCCCCGTTTATCCTACGTCATAATGTCATGTATCCTATTTGTTGCAAATTGTGTCTAGTTTCTGAATTTCGTAATACTTTTCCCCTAAAACAATATGAAATTTAAGTTAAAAAAACTATTTGGGGGGGGGGTTGTGAGGGAGGGGGGAATTTTGGGGGTAAGTTAAAAATTGGGATTCAGCGACCCAGAAAACTTAAAGTAAACCTTATAGAGAAAGTTAGGAGGGAAGATGGGAAGGCTAATGTAAACGTGTGAGTGGTTAAGTGGAATTGCGCAACTTATTCCACGCAGCATTTTTTTAATAAAAACCTTTTTTTTTAGGGGGGTGGCTTTTTACCAAATTTGGGGGGGGGTTGCCGGGAAAAATTTTGGTGGGAAGTTACAAATTCGGATTCAGCGACCCAAAAAACATCTAGAAAACCGATTTTCAGTACTACCATTAATTTTGCTAGGTAGCGTCCCTATACGGTCTCTATTGCCTGGACTAATAGCTCTACTCAAAAACTAATAAACTGATTTTCTCGAAACATTCAGTTAGAAGTTGACATAGGTTGTTGCTGATTAGATTTTGGTGTAAATCATCGAACCGGTGGCGCAGATATGCTGTATTTTTCTGGAAGTATTAACGTATATGAAATAGAAGAAAGTTTTGGGATTGCTGCACTGTAAAACACTTGATCACAGTGAATATGCTGTATCTTTCTTTGGTTTCATGACTATATTAACATGGAAAATACAGTAGTTGCGTAAAATTAACAGCACGGCAGTTTGGTCGCCAGCAGTTTGTGATGTAAAAAAATGCGTTCAAATTGCCAGCACATCGTGCGGTTAATTTTACGCAACTACTATATTTTCTATGTTAATATAGTCAGGAAACCGAAGAAAGATACAGCACATTCACTGTGATCGAGTTTGTTCTGGCAAATGTACAGTGTTTTTTTTACAGTGTGCATCCGTTTTGTTTATTTTTGACTTGCAATTTTCACAAGATATTCTTAGATTGTATTGAATATTCTATATTCTTTTAAATTTTCGCAATCTGAGATTAACATAAAAAATGTAAATAGGTAAAACTTATGTTATTTTTCTTGGAATATGAATTGTTCATTAATAAATGCTATATATACACCAAATAAGTGCATTTGTTTTTTCTCACGTTTAGTCTGTGCTAAAAAAATAATTAAATTATACACTTTTTGATATATATATTGTTAATAATTTTCATATATTATACTATTAGCGTTTTAACACGAGAACGCCCGGATATTTTACTCAAGTTTCATAAACTTATTTAACACTAGAATTTTTAATTAAAATTATTTGACTGATTTACTTAACGTAAATCTGGATGGTTTAAATTTAACTTATTTTATGAAACAATTTCTGGTTCCAGTTGATATTTAATCATATGATCGGAGTCGGATAGACTCCCTTGGGTCATTCTAGTGATAAGACATATAGCTTATCATTGAACTCCATAAATTTAAGTATATATATTTATCTATATTTCTAGTTTCATCTTTGTACTAAATAAAAAAGATATAACTTGCTTCAAATAGATATTGTATTCTTTAAATGTCAGCTAGTTTAATAAAAATCAGTTTACCAATCAAATCAATACATTTTCCAAAATTGAAGAAATATATGAGGTGAAAAACTTCTCCATTTCCGAAAACAATAATTTAGAAACATTCAAGCATAATAAGTGAAAAGTAAAAGAAAATATAGGATCGTTGAAAATGAATGTCTGTAATGAAAACACAGTGTGCTTCTCTTTTTTCATATTTTTGCAATTTGAAAATAATGTAATTTTAAACATCACTTATAAAATGCAGTTTATTTTTTATATGTTTATTTATATATTTATTTTTTTGTATTTTAATGTTACGATGACACGAAATACAACAAAAACTTGAACATCAGAGACAGTGTTTCCTGCAAACGTATATTCTTGAGAACATCAAGGAAAAACACTGCAGAAAGAATGAAATACAATTATAATCGATGGATTGCTAGGCAGAAAAAAAAAGATTACAATTTTTTTCTCTGGTACCTTGAATTTCCATCCGAGAACATTATCTGTGCTGATTTTAATTTATTAAATAAAGATTAAAGTGCTCATTAAAATCTAAACGATCTAAATATCTCTACTTATAAAAGGAAATACCATTTATATTAATTAGATAGCATTTATAGTCTAATTAGACTAAGAGATGCCTAAATAAGAATATTTTCACCACAATTTTTAACACTAACAATTGTAATGGTAAAAATAGCAAATAAAGCCTTTGTGCAAAAATATTAAAAGGAGGAAAACTATTCTTTAAAAATGCATAAATAAAACGTTAAAAGCAACAAACAGATGTTTCGAATCTACAAGCGCGATTCTTCTTCGGTGCAATATAGAGCAAGGCACAACATGCCTGAAAAACCAACGCTGGGCAAAAGCCAGGTTATATACCCGATACGGGTAGAGAATGCACCAAACACAACGAGGGAGACAAAAACAGCATGAAACAACTGAGTGGGCAAGTAGCGATATCTGCTTGAAAACGAAAGAGAAAGAAACCGAAAAAGGGAAATTAAATTAATGCTTTCCAAATACTTGGAAAATCAGGATTTCTAGATAGGTCGTTGACTAAAAAGTGAAAATTGTTAATAATGTTATAAGCTTCCCAGAAATGAAGTTCAAGGTTAGAAGATCATTTTTGGATAAACATGGCTGAGGAAAAAATGAACTTATGTTGAAAAGGCCAACAATTTTGAGCAACAAAAGAACGCTCCAGATTTTTAACATAATTTCTGCTCTCTGTTGCAGGAAATCTAAGAGAACACTTAGCCTGGCCCATAAAAGAAAGTCTGTAGTGACAAGAGATTTGGTAAATACTCCAGTTATCTATACGATCAATGGGGTGTTTTATATTTGAAAAAGAGATTTTATTAACAGCAGAAAAAGTAACATTAAAATCAAACCTTCTTAAAGTTTTAACATCTTGCTGACTGATTTTAGGAAAAATGGAAGAACAACTGAAGTATTAGAGTTAGAATTAAAATGCTTTTCAGAATGGATATGTTTCATAAATTCCTTATAAATAGAATCTATAATATTAGAGGGATATATAAGATCAACAATAATAGCTTTGTGGTAATTAAGTTCAGCACTAAGTAACTGAGGAGTAGAACAATTATTGGTAGCCAGGAAAACAAAAGTATTGAAGGGAGACTGACAGCAAAATGTTTACGAAAAACGGTAGTTATAAAACCTTCTTTACATTTTATAATTATAAAATGTTGTAATTGTAAATTTCATTTATTTTTACGGTTACGTATTTAAAAAGTAAAAACGGAACCATTAGAAGATCACTCCTGTGTCTGTCTGTCTGTCACATCCACTTTACTCGTAAACTGTGGATTGTGGAAGTTCCAACGCGGCTAAGTAATAAAGAGTATTGACTCACATATTTCCAGATTATAAAACATTCACAAATTTATTTAGGAAAAAATGTAGAGGTGATCATTAATTTACTGGAAAAAAATCTTGTATTATGTATCGCGTGGGCTATCGTATGAAAGCTTTCATAACGCCGAACTCAAAATTACATTTCTTTTAATCTTATGTATTGTATTTTCAGAGGTATAGTGGAAAAGGTAGTGCAAAAATATGTTCTCCCCGTTTATTTCCGAATCTACTGAAACTAAAATTATGAAAAAAAGTAGTAGACATTAATTTATATCTTGTAGAAAACTTATGTCAATTACTCTAAGTCACTTAGTTTTTGTGAAAAGCGCACTTTTTCGTTACACACAAATTTCGATTTGCAGGCATTCAGAAAAGGTGTTGAGGAGCGATTAAGGTACCTATTGTAGCAGATGTATAAAGGTATTGTTGATAATGATTTTCGAAAATAATCGTTAGTAATTAGCCGAGATATGAAACCTTAAAGACACTCACGGTTTGGGTATACATAATGCTAGGGGCTGCGTGCTCTATGTATCATCGGCTTTTAAATCCTAGATAAGAGCTTTTAACGACATGTCTGTGTAATACATTGCCTAGCAGCACTATAAAAGCAATAAATGACAAATTGTTAAAAACAGACTAGTTAATCACATAAATAATATGGGAGTCGTGATTAGTTTGCATTGAGTGGATTTCGCAATACGCCTCCCGTGTTTTTAAAAGTTAATTAAAAATCTGTCTGGAAAACACGGCACGGACCAAGGTGGTGTTGCTATTTTGCGATCTCCTTTTGAAGCGCGATTAACACAATGCCAAAATAAAGTTTTAACAAGGATTTTGTTTTAGCTACACTGTAAAATTAAATGATTATTATTACGCTGTATTTAGTTTTATGAAATGCCAAATAAAATTTATATACGCAATATTTTTAGTGTCAGTACCGGATTATGTTCATATTAAACAGATTAGGATAAGTTTAAAAAAGAGTTATATAGAATAGCAATATTTTATATTATTTAGGCTTCATATCTCTTTGAACTATTATGGTATAATTATTTATACTTTTCTGACATATACAGTTATACCCATCCATATATTTTGTAGTTTTTTACAAAGTCTTATTATTCTTTTAGCAATGATTTTTTAAATTATACAGTTAATAATTCATATATTTATTGCACGGAACCCTGTGAGCGCGAGTAATACTCACACTATACGGTTTATTTAATTGTAATAATCGAAAAATGTGTTTTGGGATCGTAAAGTAGATATGAGTTATTAAATGTGAATATCTAAAACGGCATGCTCAGATAATATTCTTTAGAACTTGAAAATGATCGCAGATATGGAGAAGTGTTAAATAAAAAAAAATAGAGTAAATCCCTTAAAGTACTTAATAACACATTGCGATATGCATGTGTGTTATCTTATATTATAATACGAGTAAATTTGTGTGTGTGTGCGTGCGTGTAAATATTATCTTAAAAACGGCTTTAAAGAATTTGACTAATTTTATATCAGACGATTTTCGAACACGATATGACCATTGGGCTAGGTTACATGTTCTAGAAAATACGATTAGTGTGTCCTTTTGTGTCAGTAAGGTTCAGTGTCAGACTAATTATATCTAAAAAACTAACCAAACGATTTTGACTAAATTTTATATCTTACAGTTTTGGATTAAAAGAATACCATTAGGCTAGGTCACATATTCGAAAAAACTCGATTAGGGGGTCTTTTTGCGGTCACTACGAGTTAATTTATTTTTACCTAAAAAAAGACACTTCCGATTTTGACAAAGTTTTGTATTTTACCTGTTTGGATTACTAGGTCATTGTGATGTGTCACATGTTCTAGAAAATTTGATTGGTGGGTCTTTTTGGGTCACTATGAATCAGGGTCAAGCTAATCTTAAATTCGGCTGTAACGATTTTTACTAAATTTGTACTCTACAATTTTGAGGTACTAGAAGACCAATTAGCTTAAAGGGTCTTGTACCTTTTAAACACGTCGAAAATTAACAAAAAACTTCAAAGTTTGAATTAGTCTATCTTCAAAACATTTTTATGTATAAACATGAAATTTTGGATATTGATTAAACAGATTGTGCTTTGTAATATACTACCAACAGAAATTTATTAACCCTTTACAGAATATGTGTATTGTTGAAATCAAAATAGCTCTTTTTTTACCGCATAGGTCATTGCTCGCATGATATCTTGAGAAAGTACGTATGGATTGTCATGAAATTTGGTAAATATACTAAACAAATTGGTGTGTTTAAAAGAATCTACTTTTAAGTATTTCCAATGGTAATATTTTTAGTTATGACTATTTTGATTCATTAAAAATACAAAATTTTTATTTTTTTTTACGAAAATATTTTTTATATAGTTAATGAAATAATTTTATCCTAATAGTAGATCATTTTAAATACACGTATATGATTAGTATCTTTACCGAAATTCATGCGAATCCATACATACTTTCTCAAGATATCATGCGCGCAATGACTTATGGGGTAAAAAAAGAGCTATTTTGATTTCAAGAATACACAAATTCTGTAAAGGGTTAATAAATTTCTAATGGTAGCATATTACAAAGCACAATCTGTTTAATCAATACCCAAAATTTCATGTTTATAGATAAAAAGGCTTTGAAGATAGACTAATTCAAACCTTGAAGTTTTTCATTCATTTTCAACGCGTTAAAAAATACAAGACCCCTTAATCACATGTTCGAGAAATTTTATTAGTGTGTCATTTTGGATCACAATGGGAAAGGGTCAAGCTAATTTTATCTGAAAAACAAACAGCTCTAATGATTTTGTGTAAGTTTTGGATTACGAGAAGACCATTCGGCTAAGTAAAATGTTGAAGAAAATTTGACTAGCGGCTCATTTTTCGCTCGCTAAAGGTCAAGCTAAGTTTTATCTGAAACGGCTCTAACTATTTTGAATAAATTTTGTGTCCTACCGTTTTGGATCAAGTAAAGACTGTTGAGCTACATCACATGTTCGAGACATTGGTCGTTTCGGGGTCACTACGGGTCTGTGCATTTCAACGGGAATAAAGGTTGAAACAGCTATTAAATTTTTAGAGTGAATATTTAAAGAAATTGCGAAATTAGCAACATTTCGCGTAAAAGTTTGCTTTCCCAATCTGGGGGAATTTTCCAGAAATTCTGAAAATTAGCCGATATACATGTTACAACTAATAAATGCTCATAATACGTTCTTAAAAATAGTGATATTGTTCTGTACAACCAAAATCTGCCGAAGAAATACAACTGTCAAATCAACATCGATTTTTTATCGAGTTGAATAGAAAGCAATTTTTAAGCAAATCTTACTTCTCGCTAATGATCTATTATGCTGGCTATTATGCTTCGAGAAATTTAATACATATTTTACGTAAAAAAATGTTATACCTTATTATGATGAAAGTTAGTACTTATCCTCGGTTATTAAAGTGTGAAGCGTTCTTTTAATACATATATGTTCACACTTATAACTTCTTTAATTGCCAAGTAAGAGAAAACGCGCCATTGCTTAGACAAGTATATGCGTAATACTTTATAACCTCAAAACGTTCTACTTGCATCACTGAACACTTTATTAAATTATATTGAAAACACATTCTGTACATTATACTCTAAATAAATTATACATTTTAATAGATTTAAATTACTTTAAACTTGCTGAATACAAAAAAGTAATATGAATTCGAAATACGAAATATGCCCTGTTTTAAAATATTTGAAATTGGTTACATAGTTGTGGATATATTCAAATATTTTCACGGCATTGTAACGTTTTACAATTTTTGTAGCTTTTTTCTCTTTTATCTAACACCTTCAGCAAGCAATCTATGTATCAACAATAAGTATATTTAAATAAAATAATTCCCTTTTTAAGAATTTTACAAAATCTTATGACACGTTAAAGGAAATGAAAATCGTGTTTGATCGTTTTTATCCTAGAAATGAAATAACTATTCTTATCTAATAATGTAGCATAAAAAAACACTGGATGATAAGAAGTCTTTTACAGAAAATTATGTCTTTAAAAGAATTTTCGGGAGATAAATTTAATGAAAAGACATTGACAAAAAACCCATGTGCTTTTTTCATTTTTTCTTTTGAAGGAAAAAAATAACACTTAATAAATGTTTTGAGGAATTATTTAATAATACATATCATATATTTTATTGCTGTTTATTAAGTTTTAAATCCCATTAAACGTGTTTTGTTTAAGTAATATTTTCAACAAAAATATTGTCGTCGATTACATTATTAAACATAACTAAAATTATGGAATTTGATTAGTTAATATTCTGAAAAAGAGAGAAGGACATAAATACTTAAATTCATTGTATACTTTTTAATAATTATGAAAAGAAACAGTGTTTAAGATTTTACTTACTAAAATTAATCCATTAAAATTATGTTCATTTTATAAACTATCGGATTTTGAGAAACTCAAAGAACCTATTAATTTCCGTAATATAATTCCACATGTCATATTGTATTTAATTGAAATTGTTGAAGGGTCATTCACACAGAAAGTGTAATTTTGAACGTCATTTTCATGGTCACTAGTGTCTTTCCAATAGACAAAAACGTCATAAATATGGATAGAAAAATGAAAATGAAAATAACGGATACAAATAATAATCAGTTATCTCATTATTATCTATCAAGTTTATATTAAAAAAAAAACAGAAAATTTTTGTTTTGCGGGCGTGAATAACATTGCAAAGGGAAAGTAGGTTTATCTGAGTGTCTAAGTTTCCGAAATTCACTTTGAACTAATTCTTAAAACTAATTGGATTTTAAAAGTTTACATTTTAAATAGCATATATTTTAATATGAAAAGTGTATATATATAGCTTCATTTTTTTTCAAATAATATCTCTTCAGTTTGAGCTTCAATATATTTGATATGTATATAGATTGATGATTGATATATGATATATGATTATGTTTTCGACTTACTGACCTAAGTTTATGAACAATATTGAAGAATTGATGAAGAGCATAAATATAAAATTTTATGAAATTGTGAATATCTTTATATTTACGCAAATGAGCATTTTTCAATTTAAAAAATTATATTTGTGAAAAGTAATATTTTAAATATATTAAAAATAACATAATATCATTCCACTTTCTTTTTAATAACGTAATAGCAGACAATATTTTTGCTGAAAATTTTACTTAAACAAAACACATTTAATGGGATTTAAAACTAAATAAACAGCAATAAAACGTATGATATGTATTATTAAAGAATTCCTCAAAACATTTATTAAGTATTATTTTTTCCTTCAAAAGAAAAAAATGAAAAAGCACAAGGGGTTTTTGTCAATGTATTTTCATTAAAATCATCTTCAGAAAATTTTTTTAAATACATAATTTCCTGTAAAAGACTTCTTATTATCCAGTGTCATTTTACGCTACTTTATTATATAAGAATAGTTATTTCACTTCTAGTATAAAAAAGATCAGACACGATTTTCATTTCCTTTATGGTGTCATGAGATTTTGTAAAATTCTTTAAAAAAGAATTATTTTATTTATATATACTTATTGTTTTACTTTTTTAAAACTTACCAAATTTCGGCAAATTCAATAATAATAAAATTTATTTATACTTTATGAGCAAATAGCTGGTTTAGATACATTTGTGGCATCAGGGTACATGTAAGTATATTTTTTGAATCATTGTAACGGTTATACATGCCTGTATATAAAAAGTTATTACAATATATCCTCTGTAAAGTATGTAAAGTTTATGTAAAGATTATATATGTATTGAGGTACGAAGATTATTATCTGCGTTTTTTGGCAAAAAAAAAAAAAAAAAAAAAAATATATTATGACCTGTAAGAAATATTAAAATCATATTTTTGAGATATTCTGTTGTGTGATTCATGTAAAATTAAGCTTCAAATAGTTTAAGGACACATATGAAATCTAACTACAGCAATTCTTTTAATAAAATGTAAAATATTCTATTTATATAGTTATTAAGAAATCATAAAGGCATTTTATATTCAGTTAAAGAAAACACACATTTTAAAGTTGTAATAGGATAAAAAGAAAATACATCTATTTTATATTTAACTAGGACTTCCCTCAGAGGGATTAGTCTGAGCGATATTGCTGAGAACATAGATTTAATAATAACATGTGGAAGCAAAGAAAATGAGATGTTATCTTTAATTGTCCACATACTGCAATAAATTGAGATGATGAAAATAAACGAATCGTCGAATTACAAAATCTTATATATAAATTCGTATACACTGTTTAAAAAAAATGGGAAAGCAAACCCCGCATGACAGCCATGTATGGATATAAAATTGAAAGCACTCAATATATTAAAAGTAAAACAGAAAATGAAATACTAAATTGTCTTATATCGGAATTTTAACTGTATAAAATGACGTCAAGAGCAAAATCAGACGCTGCTCAACAATTTGAGTAACTTTAAATGACAAATGTATGATGCATAAAGAAAATGGACTATACTTTATATGGTATGTGCTCCCTCGGAATAATCAATATTGTACAATATCTGTTTTCCACGGATGCAACGAGGTTGTCGATAAGAGTTAAGGAATTCGCTCTTCAAAATCTGATATAGTATCAAAGTACCGAACACATCAACATTGGCATGCAATGTGTCGTTAGAGTGTGTTTTAGATATGCTCGATCCTATTTAAATTATGATTGTATGCTGGCCCCTACATACGCTGTATTGTTTTGTTTTCAAACATATTCTCCACAAGTTGAGCTGTATTTAACATGTACTAAATAAAATATGATTGAAATATAAGATATGACACTAAGATATGAATAACCTTTAAGCTGTCCGCATAACCTTTGAGCTGTCAAAGTATCATTTGAAGTAATTTACAAATCCATACGTATTTTTTTTAGCAAATCATGCAAGCTAAAATACACCAATATGAACCCGATTATGAAATTTCACCAGAATAAGTTAATATATAAAAAAATCTACTAATGACAATCGAGAATATGACCTTATGATAAAATGTCTAGAAAATGAATCAGATTTTTTTTTTTTTTTTTTTTTTTTTTTTTAACGGCACTCTTCTCTGTTAGTGGCCTTGGCGAGAGAGAGAAAAGCTTAGAGAAGGAGAACACTTTCGGGCAACCTACTCACTGTTTCTTACAGGGCTTTATTCAATAGTTACACAATGTATTTAATGCTAGATGGGTATCTATCAGTTTTTTTAAATTTACATTGCATGTTTTGTGGAGGAAATGCAGGATTATGAAATATTTAAAGTTGCTATACCTAATAATTCCAAATTAATGTTAATTTAGATCGCTTTCCGTTCATTTCATCTTTTAGTATTTTAAATTTTTTAGAAACCATTCATAGCGACAATTTTATATTTAAAAAGTATCCCAAAGAAAAATTTCAAGTTTTTAGGCTCAGCAGTAACACAGAAATAGAAAATTTTCGAAAGTTTTTTTGTTTCTGCAGTGTTTTATGTAGCGACATTTTTAGAAATTGTTCTATTCCGAGAATTTACGTCATGGTAAATGCAGCCATGTAAATTTTCATGCTTATATTTACAGAGGAGATGTTGTTGTAGATTTCCAGATTCATGAATAAATGAAAAAAACTCCAACACGAAGATCTCGAGGACTTACTTCTTTATTATGAAACTTTTAAAAAGGAGGGCCATGATAGTACAGTGGGACGGGAGAAGTCAAACACAAGACCGCCCGACGGGGGCGACCCCGAAGGGCAGCGAGCTGAGGTCTCCCACCTTCAAGATCAGAGGGAGTATTCGTAAAATATTCATTACAATCACTCACTCATTGGCGAGATGAATAAGAACATATGTACTGTATTGGCGATGAATATTGGTGGCGTGGACAAAGGAATCAGAAGCATCCCGAAGTATTACATAGAACTCAACTTACGCCATGGCGCGCTAAATGGTTACACGTATCTTAACATTCCTGCGGTGAGGGAACGTGGTTAAAGAAATAGCAAACACGTGATATTACATGCTCGTTACAGATCTAACTACAGCTGAAAATTAGTCAGCAATGGGCATATGGTTTGTATCCGACAAAGTACAAGGGTGAGAATTGAATACTAATGCAAGCCCAGAGGCTGGGAAAATATGCATTAGATATCGTCGGCTGTAAAGCGAAAAGACATTCATTTGTATTTTATTCTTTTACTTTATTTCAATGGAAAATAACTGCGGTTAAGACCTTTTTCTATCGTGTGAATTTGAAAGACAGAAAAAGGAACCGAGATAAATGATGTCGGGGGGGGGGGGGGAAGAGGATGAATAAAGACATATGAAATTAACTCTAAAATGTCAAATTTAAACTAAACATTTTATTTGAAGGGGGGGGGGGGTAATGACAATTTATAATAAACCAGTAAAGTTAAAAGTTGATTGTTTTGAGGGGAAAGGAGGAATAATGAATATATAACGGTAAAGCCGTTATATATATCACCCATTACCACCAGAAAAAAAAAAAACTGTGAATCTTGTAGAACAGTTTTTTTTTATATTTGAAGATTACTTTGTCCACCCCATACATATAAGTATTTAAAATAGATATAACATAATAAGAAAGATAAGCCTCCATATATATATATATATATAACATATAACTGTGTGCTTGCAATTCTTTAAATGTTTGCATAAAGCAAAACTTTTCCGGTCATGATAAATGGCGCCTTTGTATATTTATTCATTTCTTGGTATTCATTAGTCTTTACAGTCACCAGAAACTGCAAATAATAATTTTTTGATTTAACAGGATCCTTTTTAAATATCTTTTTAGTATTTGATTAAGAGGCTGGTACCAGCATTTTTCATGACCAAAATAAGAGAAGTAATTTTTTTTTCAGAAATTTGTTATAATATCTTCTCAAAATAAAAATAATATAATATAAATGCAAGCAACAAAAGACACAGATACTACTTTAAAATGAAATAGAAAATAAATGACATATGCATGTCTGTGAATAAAAGCTAAATGAAGTAATATAAAAAAATAAAAAGCAGAAAATTCATTTTCGTGCACACCGCACAGGACTACTAAAGAACGGGATGCATATAGCATGCCTATGAATGGGTGTAGCCCTTAATCTTGTTAAGAAACAAGTGTGATGGCGTCAGTTTAGAACATCAGCCCTAGGGGGGGAGGGAGTTATGAGACCCATACATCAAGTGACACATATGTCCCTGCTTCCCAAAGATCACATTGATCTTCAAAGGAGCATGCGTCAATGTATCATATAAAAAGTTATGTTTATTGAATTGAAACAACAATTCGAGGGTTTTGTCTCTCTACACAATGAAGTTTGGACCCTTAGGGCAACAATTTTGAACGGGAACAAAACTTCAGAGGGGATAAATTAAAAATAATAAAAAAACTGAGATAAATATCTCACATATCAACGGTAAAAGGACAATCCGAGTGTGTGGAGAGACTGGTGACATGATCGGGTAAGTATAACAACCACAATTTTTTTTAAATGTAAATTCTAACTTTGTATTCCTTACAATGTATCGAGCAGAATATGAACTGTATGTGTATTGTATAACCTTAGATAATGTTTTAAACATTTAGTGTAACTGCACTAGGTTACTAATGCTATAAACGAAAAAAAACTTTTTTTTGTTATTGTGAAGTTATGTTATTACAAGAACGACATAATATCTTAGACGTGTGTATTGTCTAAGTGAAGCTTAACCAGAGATTTTATTTAATCCCCAAATTTAAAAGAAAACGTGTAATTATGTACATGTAGAAAACCAAAACAAGTGTGATGAAAACAATAAAAACATCATAAGTTTGAAATTTAAAGAAAATGCATGTGAAGGGGTAGCATCCTCTGAACTGGGCATTCTTTGTTGTGAAACAAAGTGATGGTGACATGAAATGTCGTGGCATAAAAGAAATATAGTAATAATGGAAAAATTAAGAATCTGTTAAAACTTAACATATTAATAAGTGTTTAAATTGTGAATATTATGTGAAGTCAAAAGTAGTTCCTGGTATAATGAAAACAAAAAAGAAATATCCTAATGTGTAACGTTGAAACCTAGAAACAAAATATTTTCAATTGTGTATAATGTGTGGTTTTTTTTTTTTACCAAACAAAATATCAATGAACTCAATTGTAATAACAATGAACTCAGTTGTAATATCAATGAACTAAATTGTAAGTGTATGTCTATGAACCAAAGAAAAATGTGTATTTCAATGAACGAAGCAAGGAAAAAGTATTTCACTATGAACTAAAACAGCGTATGTAAGTGAAAAAAAAGGAAAATTTCAACGACTTAGATGTATGTTTGTGAACACAGCAGTATAAGTACCTCAATGAACAAAGTGTGAGCAAGTATTTCACTGACTTAAAGTGTAAAAGTAATACGATGAACTCAAATGTGTGAAAAAAAAAACCTACTATGAACTCATGTGTCTAACAAAAAAAAAAAAAATATTCCAATGAACTAAAGTGTCTACCAAAACAAAAATTGGTATGAATTAATATGCAAAACAAATCACAAGAAAGAAAACAAACTGTGAACTTATATGTGTAAGAAAAAATTCTATTAACCAAGTATTGTCATGAAAGAAAAAATGATAGTGCAATTGGTCCCTGAAGTACACAAAGAATTGACAATGCTATGAACTCGTGTAAAGTGTATTTTTCTATGAACTCAGTGAACTATGAACTCGTGTAAAGTGTTTTTTTCTATGATCTCAGTTGAATGAACTATGAACACAAACTCAGTGTGTACATATGTAACCAAGAGCATTGTATCACAAGTACAAAAATGCATCGCCTAAAGTTAAAACAAACAAACCAAAAAAATTGTGCTTTTAAGTAAAGGAAAGTGAAAAAGGATAAAATGTAACCAGGAAATGCTACTTGTGTGATGAAATGTAACTAAATAAACATAACTAAGATTAACAAGTGAAATTATCCAAATTTCTAAAAAAATAACTCTAAAATGTCAAATTTAAACTAAATATTTTATTTGAAGGGGGGGGGGGAAGAATAATGACAATTTATAATAAACCAGTAAAGTTAAAAGTTGATTTTTTTGAGGGGAAAGGAGGAATAATGAATATATAACGGTAAAGCCGTTATAATATTCCTAACAATTCCATGTACTTCGTTACTTAAATCATCATTAGACCTTTTCCGCTTTGTTTAGTCTTTAGATTTTTACAGAAATCGTTCTACAACATTCATTTGCATCTTATAAATTACTGCAATGCCAAAGTTCTAGTTTCTAACCCCGACAGTATCCCAGAAATTTCAGCATTTCAAATAAATCATAATTTTAGAAATTTTTACGTTTATTTGTCAAATTGAATTTTAGAACCTTTTAGAGAGCTTTCATAACGAGTATTTACATCTTAAAAGTAAACACCACACTGAATTCAAAGTTTCTAACCCAATCAATATCACAGAATCGCAATTTTAGAACTATTTTGCTCCTGCTGCGATGTAGGTTGTTCAACTAACATAAAATGCAGCTTTTTTTTTCAGAGCAGAGATGGCCATCAACATTTTTTTTAAGTTGGCTGTGTAGTTTCAGAGATAACATCTCACAAATGTACAAACATTAACAATATTATACACTTTATAATATTATGAAACTTTATAATGCTAGGGGGCTCGAGCTACGCTCGCCAACCCCCGTCCAGACACCGTAGACTCTAAATGCCCGCTAATTTGATCGGCTTTAAAAAGATTTCGAAAGATTGAATTATAATTTAAAAAACAGTGGCGATCTCTCTATAAACGGATTTCTATTCATTTCTCTTTGATTGGGGAATTTTAACGCCAAATCCGTTGCGGTACTACTTGATTATCCCGTCGACCAATTTCGCCAAATTATATAAATCGCCAAACCACTCGCCAAATTATACAAATTGACATAATTTTTATTTTAAATAACGAAAAAACAAATAAATTAGTACAACATTAATAAAAATACAAATAAAACGTCGAAATAAAAATAACTTGATGACGTAGACACGTGTAACAACATTTCAAAATAAGCTAATATAAAAGCAATTAAGTAAACAGAGTCTTTGTCTCCTGGTATTTTTTAACAAAGTGAAAAGAAAGTTCTTTTAAATGAGACATTTTAAATTAATCGTTTTTAATCTGACGTAATTTTGACCAAACTATTCTTTCTCTTTTTAATATTCACGTGAAAATACTTGTGTTAGAAATTAAATATTATTTGCGCTTTCCTAACAAAAATAGTTGAAAAGTATCCTCTTAAAATATCAAATAAATGTCTTGAGCGCAATTTCTAAATTTAAACCGTTTTGCAATATTTTGTGTTCATTTTATGTGATAACTGTAATGTGACGTAAATATGACGTAATTTCTCCTATTTAAGACTTCTAACGCATGTTAATAAATTTATTGCTTTACAAATTGCTTTCTCTCTTAAAATTCACGTGTAATTATAGTTTTTATGACATAATTTTTAATAAGTTTCTGCTTTTTGTACATAATTATTTAATTCTAATTCCAAATGTTTTTTTCTGTTTATAATAGTCACGTGTAAATAATTTTTTAATTTATTTACACGTATAAATATTTTTTTGAAGCAAACATTATTGCTTCCGCTGTTTATACAGTTGGCAACAGTTTAAATTAATATCACTTTCTAAAATCTGTTAAAAATATCTCTAGAAATGCTGAAAATCTGAATTTAAAATAGAAATAAAACCTCAAAAAAATAGTCAAAATAAAAAAATTAATGCAATCTGCACTCCGGCAAATTCTAACGCATAAAATGATCTAAAAATGATTAAATTCCTATGAACAGTTTTTGCTCCTATAAAACTTTTTTAGTGGAACGATTTTGTCCAACTTTAGCATTAAATATCTCTTAAAATAATTCTTCAATCTGAAAACTGTCGGCATCAGCGTGTTTATCAAACATTTCTGTATAATACTACCGATTTTCATATTTTTGTATGCATTATTTTTCTTAATATTAACGAAGAAAGACCTCCGGTCACAAAAAATTCAAAACCGGCGGCGGCGGTGACAGCGGTAGTTACTTTTTTTTAGAATAGAGAGATTAGCATTAGATGTACAGAAACAAAAGCCATTTATCTGTTACAAATTCAAGTGCCCGTTGTTGCTCAGAATTTGAAAGATGTTTGTTCTGAAAATCAATTTCAAAATTTAACATACAACATAAAACAAACAGTCGAAGTGTTGTACGCGTGAATCAAATAAAAACACAATATAAAAATGTATAAATGTTACATAACAGACGTAAAAGAATACAGCTATAAATGAACTCATTTCAATTTATATTTGGTGCAATAATGTTAAAATACGCCAATTTTTCCATAATCGTTTTTTTTTATCATACTTCAATACGTTTTTTCATAATCATATGACGTTACACTATATTTACCACGTCCTTTATATTTCTAATATGACGTAATATTTTCCTCTTTCACGTGGAAAACTTGAAGTAGAAAAGTTATGAATTTATATTCACTTTCATTTAAATCTGTCAAACTATTTATTTAATTTTCATTTTTCACTTGAATATCTTGCAATAGAAAAGTTATGACGTAATATTCACCTTTTTTTAAAATTCGGCAAACTATTTATTTCATTTTTCATGTGGAAATCTTGCAGTAGAAAATTAATTGTTGTATTAATAATTTTATTGTGTATTTTAATTGTTGGCAACTGCTATAACGAAAAATGTTTAAATTTGATAAAAAATTGCTCTTAAATTGGTGGTTTTTTATTAATTAAAAATTAACTATAAATTATTTCGATTCCGGATTACTTTAGTTGCCTCAGTCGTGTTTTAATACACATGTACGTATCTTTTCACAATTTTGGCTTCCAAACTGTGGATTTGTATAGAATTACAAACAGACAGATAGTCAAATTTTCATTTTTATACATCTATTATATATACTAGGGGGCTCGGCCCCCTACGAGCTACGCTCGCCAACCCCCGTCCAGACACCGCAGACTCTAAATGCACGCTAATTTGATCGGCTTTAAAAAGATTTCGAAAGATTGAATTATAATTTAAAAAAAAGTGGCGATCTCCCTATAAACGAATTTCTATTCATTTCTCTTTGATTGAGGAATTTTAACGCCAAATCCGCTGCGGTACTACTTGATTATCCTGCCGACCAATTTCGCCAAATTATATAAATCGCCAAACCACTCGCCAAATTATACAAATTGATATAATTTTTGTTTTAAATAACGAAAGAACAAATAAATTCGTACAACATTAATAAAAACACAAATAAAACGTCGAAATAAAAATAACTTGATGACGTATACACGTGTAACAACCTTTCAAAATAAGCTAATATAAAAGGAATTAAGTAAAGAGAGTCTTTGTCTCCTGGTATTTTTTAACAAAGCGAAAAGAAAGTTCTTTTAAATGAGACATTTTAAATTAATTTTCAAAATATCAAATAAATGTCTAGCGCAATTTCTAAATTTAAACTTTTTTGCAATATTATTTTGTGTGTTCATTTTATGTAATAACTATAATGTGACGTAAATATGACGTAATTTCTCCTAAGACTTCTAACGCATGTTAATGAATTTATTATTTTACAATATCCTTTCTCCTTTAAAATTCACGTGTATACTTTTTATGACGTAATTTTTAATAAGTTCCTGCTTTTTATACGTAATTATTTAATACTAATTTGAAAGTTTTTTTCCTGTTTATAATAGTCACGTGTAAATAAATTTTTAATTTGAAGCAAACATTATTGCTTGCGCTTTTTATACAGATGGCAACAGTTTAAATTAGTACAATTTTCTGAAATCTGTAGAAAATATCTCTAGAAATGCTGAAAATTCGAATTTAAAATAGAAATAAAACATGAAAAAATGAGTCAAAATAAAAAAATTAATGCAATCTGCACTCCGGCAACTTCTAACGCATAAAATGATCTAAAAATGATTACACTGCCATGTATAGTTTTTGCTGCTATAAAACTTTTTTAGTGGAACGATTTTGTCCAACTTTAGCATTAAATAACTCTTAAAATAATTCTTCGATTTAAAAACTGTCTGCATCAGCGTGTTTATCAGACATTTCTGTATAAAACCACCGATTTTCATATTTTTGTATGCATTATTTTTGTTAATATTAACGAAGAAAGGCCTCCGGTCACCAAAAAATCAAAACCGGCGGCGGCGGCGGCGGCGGCGGCGGCGGTGACAGCGGGAGTTACTTTTTTTTAGAATAGAGAGATATAATCCAAACGGAAATTTCGTTCCGAACGCCGAGATTTCGAGTTCTACCGCATGGATTTTGACGGAACTTATACCGTTAGATAGGTATCGTTTCAGGGAAGGTTTTAAGCTATAACACATCATTCTACCTACATTAGTTATAGAATTATTACAGAAAATTCTTTTATATTGAACTTTGTAACTTCATATTTCCTTAAATATCTGGGCTCCTATTGGTCGTAGAGCTTAGATCTCGCGCCAAAAGTAGCTCCGAAGCACCCAAGCAAACTTTTCCCCGCGATTATTTTGCCGTCTTCCGATTTCCTCTAACTCTATTAGGGGCCCGCGTAGGGCCCCTTTAACATATTTTTCGTAGTAATTTCAGCAATTATCTTACATTATTCGTTAAGACCGCCACCCTCCCGATTCATGTATCTACGGAAAGGTTGCACGAAGGAGTTTCGTTCGGATACGCTTTCGTTAAGAATAGAGTGCGCTCCCTGGTGGTGGAATGTGGAACTAACATAACGCGATATTGTTAAAATTGGGAAATCTAACAATGCGATCTGTTTTAAACTTTGAGATAGTTCATAACACATAATCTATTATCTATTCTATTATATATATATATAAAATCTATTATCTATTCTATTATCTATTATATATATAAAATCCAAACGGAAATTTCGTTCCGAACGCCTAGATTTCGAGTTCTACTGCATGGATTTTTACGGAACTTATACCGTTAGATAGGTATTGTTTCAGGGAAGGTTTTAAGCTATAACACATTATTCTACCTATATTAGTTTTAGAATTATGACGGAAAATTCTGTTATTTTGGGCGATAAGGTTACCATTTTATTTCTGGCGAAATTCATCGTTGATAAAAAAAAAAAATTGAAACGGCTATTAAACCTCGAAAAATAAAAGAAAAACTGTTACTAATTTTATTTAAATGAAAAAAAAAAGAAAAAAAGAAAAAGAAAATCCGTTTCAATGAGTGATAATATTAAAAAACGGAAACATTTAATCAAAACCTGAAAGAAATATTTGTAATGCTTAAAAATTAATTTAATAAGAAATATTACACTTGATACGCAATATTTGGCTCTTTATCGCTTGCGTTAGATATGGAAACGAATCAGAAAATTTGATTAGATGAAATTTTAACGACATTTTCTTTCTGTTCTGCTCTTTTCTTTTTTTTTTTATATCTAATTGTCCCATCACGTGACTTAAAGAAGAAACAAGCAGATGTAATTGTGAGTCACATGTGTAATTACTATTTGTTTCTTTACAATTTTTTATTTTTCTTTTGTCGCCAAACGATGTGATTTTAAGCCAAAAATGCATAAGCGTGACATTAGCTTGAGGATGTTCTCACAAATGGTGTTTTTTTAGGTGAAAGAGATCATTTTTTGGGTACATTTTCATATTCAATTGTAACTTATATAGATATCAGTTAATATTTTAAAAATGGAATCGAATGCTTAAATTTCAGTGTGAATCTCTGCCACACATACATATTGTAAAATAATTTCATACTTTTTAAAATGTTTTTCGCCGTAATTCCGAAAGCATGTGATATTTATAAACTCGAACTCAGATCAACGAATATTACCCATTTTATATAAGCAAATATTATCTATTGTTTATTTCATTTTTTCTCAAGTCATATCGCCAATTTCATTTATAGGAAAATTCACAGATTCGAAATCTAGGAAATAAAGATAATTTTTAAGGAAATTTATGTTTTAATACGTTATTACTATCGAAAAATTCAACATTTTGAAAAAAAAAAATACAAGTCTTTTGTAATTCGTCATTTCTTCTTCGTCTTTCTTCGTACTTTCTCCTCTGTTATGATGTAATATTTCAAATGATATTGGACTAATTTTCGATCATCGATTCACCGCAAAATGGAATATCTAATATAGTATATAAAATAAAGTCTGGATTAGGTGACTAATTAACGCACAGCGCAAACTACTGAAACTAAAATCTTGAAAATCGTGGTAAAAATACTTCTTATGACATAGACTTCTGCTAAGAAAGGACTTTCTAAAGTGTCACCCCTAATGGTTTTTGCACGTGGAGGGGAAAAAAATCGAATATAAAAATTATGCGTCAAATGATAGCATATTTTAATGTAGTTTTGTATGCTGAATCGAATGCTACCAAATAAATTTTTATAAGCCCAACAGTTCATGGCACATTTCATATTTTTCTAATTTGGCGGTGTCTTTGGCATCTAAACCTCAAAATATCTATCATTACATCCGTTACTCTAGCAACGGAAAAAATTCAAATCAACCCTTTTGGCTAAAAAATAAAAACGGCTCTATGAGTTTGAAATAAAAATGCAAGCATCTTAATTTTTTTAAAAAAAATAGTGATTTTATGTAAAATAAAAGGAAAAAAATTACTGAGAATTTAGCGTTATAAAACAAAAATGGAAAATGTACTACTTAGATATTCCGTCGACCAAAAATTTATCGTCAAACTATAAGATTAAATGCCAATAATGGTTGATCGTAAATATCAAATTCACTTGAATTTAAACAAGCTACACGTGTTTACGTCATCAAGTGATTTTAATTTCGACGTTTGATTTGTATTTTTATTAATGTTATACTAATTTATTTGTTATTTCGTTATTTAAAATAAAGATTATGTCAATTTATATAATTTGGCGAATGGTTTGGCGATTTATATAATTTGGCGAAATAGGTCGACGGGATAACAAGTAGTACCAATGAAAATATTTAAGTATGAAAGCAATGTTTGTAACGACTTAAAAATTATTTTCATATATATAAACTCGGTTTATGGCGTCAGATGCCGTCATCCGAAGAATCTACAAAAGTCTTTTCCATTTTTTCCGGTCATAGGTTCCTCAATGAAAGAAATTGGAATTGGAATAATATTGTGCGATTTATAAATTGCTCCTCGATAAGAAGAAAAAATGGTTACATTTATAACAACCGTGCGCACATTTCGCTGATAGCATTTTTAAAATTCCCAGTAGCAGTAGTTACATTTTGCGTATGTAAATTAAAAATATTTTTTTGTTTTTAATTATGGCATTATTTCCTGTTATTGTTTATCTTTTCAGTTTTTTAAATGAAATTAGTATAAGGCATGCATTTTAAATGAAATGAGTGAAAGGTTTGTGTTTTAAATGAAAATAATAAAATAAGAATATGCTATGAAAACAATCTTTATTGATTTATTATCTGCGCCCGGCTGACATAAAAATATCACAAAAGCCACATATTCACTTTTCTTTGAGTAGTTGCTCATGAGAATTTAAGTTAACCTTCCGTATTCGGATACTTAACATATTGGTGTATTAGCTTTAATGTTGAAAGCATCGTTTATGTTTGAAGCGAAAACTTTACTATTGCACAAAATCGCATCATCATCATCTACTATATATTTACAACGGAAATTTGTATTTCATTCCGATTGTTTATAATACTATCGTAGGATATACCACAATTAGTTAGGTAATAATTTTGGAAAGGTTTTAGTGTATACATATTGTTCAAGGGTACTTAGTTATAGAGCAACAGTAAAAGCTCAAAAATTAAGTGAACCTGATTATGAAAGTTTAGCCTTTTTAAAAAAATCTACAGTACCATATTTTGTTACAAGTGGCCCTGTTGCATGACTTTTAGGAATGGTGTTAGTATATACGATTTCATTATATGTTGATTAGTTACAGAGGTATTAATTCCTGTTGTCATAACGGTCTCATTACCCGACCATAAGTGCGCTGTTTATAATCAACTAAAACAATTACTTCTTAATTGCTAAATTTTGTCCAACGCTTAAGATAACATTATATCGCAATGGCGTTCGCATCGTTTTCAGTAATGTGCAAGGTCAAGCTGAAGATCCATATTGTTTAAAATACAAGTTCAAATTCACCATTTAGTTTAATCCAAGGTTCATTTGGAAATATTGACCAGCGCAGCGGGCATAGCCTGCTAGTTACATTATATAAAAACACAAATAACTTATCTAATACGTGTTAACAGATCCATTTTTAAATAAATATATATATATATAAACCAGTATAATACTTATTCTGTTTTATTTTCATTGTCATTTATATCATTTGCCAAAAAATCTCACTTTCTTAACCCGGAATTGAGTGCTTTTTACAAAAGCGCCAATGTCCATATAAAAGCGAAGTACCATGAAAAGCATTAAATGCCTGGTAATAAGTTACTTAGAATGCGACATTGACGATCAACCGTTATTGGCATTCAATCTTATAGTTTGGCGATAGATTTTTGGTCGACGGGATAACTAAGTAGTACCAAATACCGTTCTGCAATTTAACTTCAATTTAACTTAATCTTCTCTATTCTACTATTTTAAGATTTTTAACTTCTAAACATTGCTCATTTTCAATTTTTATACCGTCGTATTGGGGAGAAAAAGTACTTTTAAATGCAGTCTGTTTGAAAACTGCATCTCAATTTATTTTTGAAATATTAATTTTTTTTTGTAGTTTTTAACGCCATTTGTTTAATTTTGGCAACTCAAGCACTCCATTTCTGTAGAAAGTAGAGAGGAAATAGTTGGAAAATAGTAATTATACCTTTTTTTTTGCCTTTCTCCCTTAACAACTTAAAAAAATGTAATTAAAATACGGGCAATTTTGAAAAAATATAAACGAATGATTTCTTTTTCAAAATTTAATTTTAAGTATCTATATTAATATTACAAACAAATGAGGGCATATGAATCATCAGATAGCCGATTTTTTCCGTAGAGTTTCTTGAATTACGACATCTCTTTTTTCTAATTTGTGTATTATTCAGCGATAGTGACGTCCTAACCATACTTTATTGTAGAAGTTGTTTAAGACTGGATCGTAAATGAAGAATTCTTCAGCGGATGCGGATGACGTCATTCTATACAAAAGAAAAGCGGGTGTTTTAAGTCTTGAAAGTGAAATATGTTTTGTACTATCAGTATTTAATTTTTTTTTTCATCGAGGGTGACACTAAATTCTGAAAAAACAAACTTCCCGTTTTCTAGTTTTTTTCTATCTTTGTGCAGTTTCGGCCTCAAAAAGTGAGATTTGTTGCAAAAAGATATAAATAGCTATGAAAACAAACCTGATGAACGTTTATGCTTATTTTACAAGTAAATATGGTACAGTTGTCATAAGCGCACCGAGGTACATAATTGGCTCCAAAGTGACGTTACTTTGCCTGATATAATAACCAGTGGCGGCTTGTGGCTGTCATATTTTGGGGCACTAAATGAATGACGGATAGTATTATTCTTATCTTACCATTATTTTTTAAAGAATAATATAACCTTGTTTAATGGTCGAATATTCTGTCAACAAATATGGGAAAGATTTCTTTTAAAGCAATAGTGGTAAGAGAAGTATAAAATTAGCAACTATGGATTTAGGGCCCCCCAAAATGCCAGTCACGAGCCACCACTCATATAACCATAGATAACGCTATTATAAATTGTTTTGTTATCTAATTATATCATTTATAGATTGTTATGCCCTTTTAAAAATAATAGAAAATATTTTGTTTTCATATTGAAATAAAAAATAACGTGCTATTACAGCACGCTATAAATAACTCGTATTCAAAAACGATGTTTTCACCAAATTGTCATAAAAAAAAAATCACGCCAAACCCGATGCGTTTATGGTATCTGTGCCATAAATATAAACATTTTATTTATGTATATAATATCATTGCTTTTTATATATAATTTACTTTTGTTTGCATATAAAAATAGGTAAAATTCTTGTTAACACAAAATAAATTGTATAAATCTTTAAAAAATTGCTTGAGTTTATGAAACAATATAATAAGTTGTACGGAAATACGCATAAAAGCTTACTTGTCTCGACAAACCCATTTTTTCTACCTCGTCAAGGCCCTTATACAGGAAAAGTATCAATTACATTTTTAAAGACTAAACAGAAATTAATATAAAATCATGCTTTCATTAAAATTCTCAAAAATTTAGAAAATATATATGTTTTTTAGATGCACTAAATAGTAGAAAAGTCTTGAAAAAAAAAACCTTAGATGCACGGAGTTTAAATATAATTCGGTGACATCAATTATGGAAGATAAATGAATTTAAATGGGAATTTTTCCAAAATAGCCAGCTATCTCCAAGTTGGCTTCATATATAGAAACTTCTTTTGTCGTCGAATTTGGCGATATTTCGCCACGTTGGCCAAAGTTTGGCGATATCGTGGTAACCCTGTCATTAGTCCTTTTCAACAAATATTCATTGTTGAAGCTATTGCTGATTTCTCAATAGAAAATCAAACGAAACCAATAAGTAATTAACCCCACCCCCACCGTTACCCCCTAAGGGATAGAATTTTAAACACGTGGGTAAGTGTAACCACAGATCGCACAGAGGGTTTCGTTTAATATTCCTTTCAAAACACTTTATCCTTTTGAAAAAACTGTTAGTTCCAAGTTCGTAACCAGGGGCGCTAAACAAACCTCTATCCGAACGAAACTCCGTTTTATTGTACTATCCGTAGATATATTAGTCGAGGGGATTGAACCGATATCATCAGAGATAAGTAGGCGCCTCTGGCGATAAAAAGTGGAACTAAAATATGTAAGACTATGATGCATAATATGAAAGAATAGTCAAAGGGATGTCGGCAAAAGTTGTAAAAGTGCTTCCCGGGGAAAAAGGACGGAGGTTAGAAAAATTGCTTAAAATACACAAGTTAGAGCCTGGAGAAGTAAATAATATAAGACTTTTGAAAAATTTTATTATTTGCCGTGTGATTGCAAGTGTTCAGCTATACGTATGCAAAAAATTCATGGCTGCAATTTAATTAGGGACTCTCTTAGAAAGAATTGCTTAAAATACATATAGCTCAAACGGTTAAATGTAAGACTTTTTCAAGATTTTATGATTTGTCGCCTGGCATCAGGTGTTCTGCTATATGTATGCAAAATTCCACCCCTCCAATTTAATAATGGGCTCAGTTAGAAAGAATTACTTAAAATAAGCATGTGGGAACCCAAAGGGTTAAATGTACGATTTTTTCAAAATTTTATGATTTCTCGAATGATGTGTGGTGTCCACCTATAAGTGTGCAAAATTACACGCCTCTGATCTAAATAGGGGCTCATTTAGAAAGAATTGTTTAAAATACACATGTAGGAGCCCAAAGGGTTAAATGTATGACTTTTTTCAAAATTTTCTGGTTTGTCATTTGATGTGAGGTGTTCACCTATAAGTATGCAAAATTTCACGCCTACAACCTAATTAGGAGCTCACTTAGAAAGAATTGTTTAAAATACACATGTGGGAGACCAAGGGGTTAAATGTACGATTCTTTTCAAAATTTTATTATTTGTCGTATGGTGTGTGGTGTTCAGCTATAAGTATCCAAAATTTCACGCCTACAACCTAATTAGGGCTCACTTAGAAAGAATTGTTTAAAATTTACATGTGGGAGCCCAAAGGGTTAAATGTGCGATCTTTTTCAATATTTTATGGTTTGTCATTTGATGTGAGATGTTCAGCTATAAGTATGCAAAATTTCACGGCTGGAACCTAATTAGTGCTCACTTAGAAATAATTGTTTAAAATACACATGTGGGAGCACAAAGGGTTAAATGTACGACTTTTTCAGAATTTTTTAATTTGTGGTTTAATGTGAGGTGTTCAGCTATAAGTATGTAAAATTTCACGCCTCTAACCTAATTAGGGGCTCGCTTAGAAAGACTTGTTTAAAATACACATATGGGAGACCAAAGGGTTAAAAGTACGACTTTTTCAAAATTTTATGATTTGTTGTATGATGTGTGATGTTCAGCTATAAGTGTGCAAAATATAAGTCTCCAACATGCATAGTTTCTGAGAACGGGCTCTATTACAGACGAACAGACAGAGGAGCAAGACGAATAGAGTTTCGTGAGGTGAACGAAACCCTAGAAATCAATGTCCAATTCAAATATTGCCCTCAGGAATACATATATATATTCCAAATTTCAAAACTGTATGTCAACAGGAAGTGGGTGAAAAATGAATCACAAGATTTGAGTGCCACAGACAAACATAATTGTAAGTTAAAGGAAAGAATGTAAAAAAAAAGAAAAAGAAAGAAAGAAAATAAAAAGAAATCATGCTATGAAGCAAAATATTTTATTAAACATCATATAATTGATTCTTATTTTCACACGCGAAATATAAAACATGCTTTTGGCGATTAAAAAATGCTATTGAGGGATTATCGCAAAATTTCAAATCAAAGTTTTTATGCCTTTTTTTTTTCTCTTAAATGGAAAATGCTTTATGGCACTTCAATATTACCGCGTGCACATTTTTTTTTTTTTTTATTTGCTCCATGTGTTCAAACCAGTTGTCTATGAAAACATTCACCGGTGAAAGTGACACAAACCAAATTTCTGTGACGTAAGCAGATAAATTGTGTTTTTCTTATCAGTTTTTTTTATATAATTTTTAAACGGTTTGGGACTTATTTTTCATAGTAGGTGCATTCAGTAGGCGACCCTCATAGGTACCTTCTGATGCAAAAAGAAATGAAATCCGACAAATATTTTCTCAGTTATGCTTGGCGAAAGGTTTTTTTTTAGGCTTTTTTTTTTAGTAGGACATGGCGTTAATATCCATCGTAGTAATACTGCGATGAGTATTAGCCTTCGCTTCTCTCAGACAATTATATAGATTTAATTTAGAAAATAACATATTAAGTAAATCCCAGCAAGAAGCAACCCAATTTTTAAAAACAAGCTTAAAAACTCTTTTTCAGTCAGAAAACAAGGAGGTTTTTTAAAAAGGTTTCATAAAATTTTGTTATTGCACATCTTAGAATATACGACAACACTAGTTACCTTTTATATTTATTAAATAAAAAAAAGCGTTAATTTCTAGACACATAGGCGTATATCATTATTCTAACTCAGATTCAGATAGCGCTATTGTAGGCATACTCGTGGCATGCAAAATACTATTATTAGTTTTCCCTGAGTAACTAATTTTAATTGGTTAATAATCCAAGTTTTTTAGAAGAAAGCATTGGCGATGATAATCATAGATGGGTCTATAAAAATTCATGAATAGTCGTCCTCAACTACTAGTAGGCATGACTCCCAGTTTTTATAAAAATACCTCCTTATTTCATAAAATAAATGAAAAGTACACAGTCCACATTAACTAATATATTTAAAAATTCCATTCTGAAGGAAAAAAAAAAGTCACTCTTTCTTAATTTTTGACATATTCCTTTTCTGGCCGTCTAAACTGGTCACTTCGAATTTTCCGGAGAATGGGAAGAAATAGGGATAAATGAACTGCTGAAGTAAGAAGTTTTTAAATTTTAGGTTGTTGGATTTGAAAATGTATATAATCAAAATCGGAGATTACTGTTTGTATTGATTTTAACAAAACCAGAGAAATATTTGCTGTGAAAATATGTTTGGAATAACTTTGAACACTTAAGATGAAAATCTGATTAATGAAAAGCACGCAATACTTGTTAATGTTGTTTACAAAATACACTATTGCTTTTTTACATGCATTTAACGCGAAGTACTCCGGAGATTTCTAATTTATTGCTTATTTTTATCTGATGCTTTTGATTTTGTTTATTTGAAAAATGTTCTTTTTCAGAGCTTGACGTAAATCATTGAGCTTTTGCATAATTAATAATTTGTATTTTTATTTATTTCTGGTTTTTGCATAATACATACTATAAGTAACGCTTTCGTAACCCTAAATGTAGGCATAAAAAATACCGTGTATTTCGGCTGTTAAAATATCTGAACGATGCGACAGAAAAATGCATTCAGAAATATTGCTGGTGTAAAAAAAAATCATTCATAATATGAACATTTTCTTTGGGACAAAACTTTAAGCAGTTTAAATAAGAATACAGATGCAATGAGCGAAAATACACTTCTAAATCAGAATTGATTTCTTCAACATCGGCATTTATGGAAAAGGTGGAGGCAAATTACCCATACACTTTTATGATTAATGATATGTTTTATACTTGGTGATATCAATTATGGCACGACCGTCATTTTGCATATTCTCCTAAACAATGTTGAATAGCCAACATTACCTTATTTAAGAACTTTTTTTATAAACAATTTATAAATAGATATTTATAGTTATTCTTTTCCAGTTGTATTCGAATTTCCCCAATCTAGTATTCATGCAGTCTATTTTCCATTATGGGTTTAAAATTATTCGTACCAAAACTTCTTAAAATTTATTAATGGTTACGAAACTTTTATAAATGAATACTCTACATAAAGAAATATGTGTATTTATAAACGAAACAAGATAGTAAAACAAGCAAATATTTAAAAATGAAAATTAATATGTTCAAGCTGTTTTAAAGCAAACTAAAATGCACTCTGTGGAAAATCTTGAGATTATTAAAAATATGTTAGATTAAACATAACTTAGATTTAAAAAAAGTAGATTATCAATCATTGTACTGAGAATATTTAAATGTACAGCATACAAAAAAAAGTGAAAAGAAAAACCTACTTGGAAAACGTACAAATGTGAAGAGTATGACATGCATTCGTCCGATTTACTTAGAAAAAAAACATTTAGTTTTGAAATTAAACTTGAAATACTCCACATAAATTCAGATATTATTTTCAGTAAAGATTTTTCCAGTATCTGGAAACATTCACTGGAAAATACAATCATACAAAAAAGAAAAAAAAACTCCGTTACAAACTGTTTAAATTTGCATCGTATAGTATACGTTCATGATTTAAAGATTAATTTAGACTAACAACATTCGTTCCTTTTTTTTTTTGCTTCCATATTTGGCGCATTTTATCATTAAAAAAAATATAGATTTCTTTGATGGTCTACATCAAGGCTTACGAAGCGTAGAATTAATTAGCGATTAACCGTCCAGTTTTGTAAAGCCTTTTTTTTTTTTTTTTTTTTTGTTATGGGTTTGTGTGATCCAGGGTAAACGCTGATCATTCATGTGATTCAGTCAAACAATAGTCTAAGGGATCTTTTATGATAAACAACTATTTTTAATAATTATATTGGTATTATGAGTAACATATAAATGAAAAATACATAATATATAATTTAGAAAGGTCTAAATGTTATGATAGGCCAGATTAAATTGATTTTTTTGATAGATTCCAAAATCTTTAATTTAAAATAAGTTACTCGGCAAAAATTTGTAAAGAAAAAAAAAAAGTGCTCAAATGTTTGAATGACGCAATTTATGTGGAAAGCAGTTATGCTATTATACATGTCACATACTTCATAACGGTAATATGAAATGCTAAAAGAGCAGTTGTACAAATCATTAGTAAAAGTTTAATTTTAATTTTGGGAACACAAATTTGCGACAGGATATATACTGAAAACCGAATTGTAACTTTCATCCTATATTTGTAATAAGAATGTAAAGAATAATAACTAGGGTTGGGCGAAAAAAATATTTTTTTATAATCAATTTTTAATAGTGCGGAAAACTTGTGCATTGGCATCCTAATAACAGGAAAATTAATTAAAAAAATATTACTTGGTTTTGAGATCGCGCAAGAGCCTTAAAGAATAAGCAAAAATATATATATATATATCTGTAATTTTTAAAAACTTTTTTAATAGTTTATTTTATTTCTAATAGTGTAAAAACTACTCTTTTAAGTTACTTAAATCTGCGGAAAATACTTTTCGACAAATTGCAGTTTATTTGAATTTGCGCAAAAAGCTTTAAAATAATCATTTTTTGGCAAAAGTTGCATTATTTCAAAAATTCGCCAACCGGACATAAAGCTAAAAAATATACCATTAAACATCCGTTTTCAGGTTTGACGAACTTAGTGTATATATAGCAACAAACTGAAAGTGACCTTGCGACAGAGTCGTTTTCCTTTCTCTCCTCGAACCTTACTCAACTCCGGCGACCTTCGAATGGCGGGTGCGCCCCCTGCCTTTTTAAAGTCACTTGACTAACAGGTGGCTTTGAAAAGACGGGCGGTGACGAAGCAGCTTGCAAAACGTTACTGCTTTGTTGGTGTGTTCGTGCAATACCTTATATTGTGATTGAATGAAAGTGAATTTCATAGTAGTTTTGACATGGCAAGTCTAAAAACTGTGCTTGTTACAATACAGCCTTTCGTATGTCCTTTCTTCGGCTCACCAAAAGAATTGAGCACATCACTGCCCACAAACGAGGATATGCTACTTTGTTGCTTAGAAGAGAAGAATAAACGTGCATCGTTATTTAATCCTGATATTAAGAAGGAGTTAGGTTTTTCAACTGTTGAAGAGTTAGTTGAAACTGAATTAGTTAATATTTATAGAAGAACCTCAATTCGAACAGTCACACTCGTGTCGTGGAAATGATCACATCATACTTTAATACTTATATTGGGTTAAAAAAATCATACAACCGAGACCATGAAAAAGAATTTTATAAGAAAATGTTAGATATGTTTATAACCAACGCTAAGACGAAACTTTTCGATATTGCAGTTTGCAAATGTCAAATAAACAGAGGGTCGCGTACAAAACAAAAGGGTCAAGCAAAAAGAGTTGGGCTCTGTAGGCCCTGATTCTTCATGGTTTGTACAGTCACAGGTTTAGTTTAGCGTAGCTTGCAAATGTACTATGACATTTTCTTGTGCATGTACTAATTGACATTGTCTGCCCATGTCCCTGTACAGTGATTGTAAAATACAATTGTGAGAAACAAAAAAAAAAAAAATCCTGACATTGAATTGAGGTTTATGCAGGATCAGCGAACAACCAGGATGCTTGTTATTGGTAATTTAGATAGAAAGAAGACAATGATACTGATTAAAAGAAAAGAAAGAAACCTGCAGTTTTTATTGCAACAATCCAAACGACCTCGTCAGTCATGAAATAAGTAAAACTTAAGTTTATCTAAGCACTTCCATAAGAACAGGAAGTGACATGAGATTCGTATTGGCTTCTACATCGCAATTGCGTTCAAATGTGTTGTATACGTTTTTATTAAGCGATAGGTATGGTGTTTCTGACAGGGCCACAGGAGAAATAGCTTCTGTTGTCCTGCATGATCTTGGAATTATCTCTAATTCAGATATGTCACGAGTGATTGACAAAAGTAAGATTCGGAGGGAAAAAATAAAGATTCGAAAAGCAATAAAGGAAAAAGGGCGCCAGCTGAAAGAAGTAAAAGGAATCTACTTCAACGGTAGAACAGATAGTACATTAACACAAGAAAAAATAGGAGCTAAAATGTACCACAGATTAAGAAAAGAAGATGATATTAGCGTAATTACTGAGCCTGGTGGTCAATACATTGCCCATGTTACACCAAAAAATGGAACAGCTAATGATATTGCCGTTTGTATTTTCGACTGCATGAAAAAGAAAGATTTTGACATGAGTGAAGTGATAGCCATCGGTTGTGATGGTACAGTCACAAACACCGGTTGGAAGAGTAGCGCTGTGCATGGCATTGAAGTTAGGTGTAAGCGACCACTGTAGTGGTTTATTTGTTTGCTACACTATGAACTTCTTTATAAAAAATTGCTTGGGCACCTAGACCGAGAAACTGCCTAGCTGTGAGAAAAATCCTGTTGTGGATCTTGTGCCGATTCATACTGAATTTGTCATTATAATAAATAATAGTGACCTCACTAAAGATCAGCAGTATCTTCTAGACATTGTTCATGAAGTAATCACTGGGCTCTGCAATGCAGAATTAGTTGTTACAGATATCGGACCTCTCAGCCATACCGATGGTTAACCGCTGCTATCCGGGACTCTGATAATCGTGAGTTTATTAAGACTTTATGTTTACCAAATTCGTTGGCAACTGAAATGAAAATACCTGTAAATTACATTGTAAAGACATACGCTCCTGTTTGGTTTGATATTCAGATGCATTATACTGTGAAAGGCGGGCCGAAACAAATATTGAAGGTCATACAAACAAGAAGAAACTTCCGGCACAAAATTAAAAAAAATTATCGATCCTGTCATTCTCTTCTGCCATTCACAGAATATGATGTTTGCGAAGATATTGGACGAGAGACAATACATTCAATAATTAGGCTACAGGAGGATACTGAATACCAGAAATGTTCCGCCAGTAGTAGGTCATGTTAGAGCCTTAAAGCTTTCTTTAATTAATTTTCAAGCAACAGACTATACTGAAATTATTGATTGGACAGAATGTAAGCTGACCCCATCACCAATGCTGTCAAATATGGGAACAGAACACATTTCAACTTTATTGAAAGATAAAGCCCTGCCAGAATTTTAGCGTTTGAAATTTTCATGCCACACTCAGTCGGTAGAGATATGCGTGAAATTTGTTACAGAGGCCGCTGGAAAAGTTTGCGGGAATGAAAACCAAGAAGGTTTTATAAGGACAACTTTAAGATCAAGGTTTTTGGTGCCAAAATTTGATACGAAGTCAGAATTTGAATGGAATTCAGTGTAAGTAACCACACCCAAATTGGTTGGTTGGTTGGGTAGGGTGTGGTTGTGGGTGTGACTACACTTGCAGCCACCTCCACGTGGTGAGACCTGGGTCATCTAAGCATAAAGAAAAATATGCTGAAATGGGCGAAGAGCTGCAATATGAGGTTTTATACAAACATAAATGGTATTTTAAGGCTTTAAGCGAGAACTCAAATGAACGGTAATGTGCCCAAAAGTAATTTTCACGCATTTAGGTAACTACAAAAAGTAGTTTTTACACTAATCGAAAAAAGTAAACTATTTAAAAAAATGATAAGTTTTAAACTAAATTGCATGCTTTTTTTTCTAAATTTTAGGGTTCTTGTGGTATTTCAAAACCAACTTATATTTTTATATTATTTATCCCATAATTATGTTGTCAATGCGCAAGTTCTCTACGCTATTGGAAATTGATTATAAAAAAAAATTCTCCCCACTTTAATAATTACTTAATAATGTAATTAAGGATGAGAATATTGGGAATATTCCACATTAAACAAAAAATATTTGTTCCTATTGTTAATAAAATGCCATTATTTATCCCATAATTATGTTGTCAATGCGCAAGTTCTCTACGCTATTGGAAATTGATTATAAAAAAAAATTCTCCCCACTTTAATAATTACTTAATAATGTAATTAAGGATGAGAATATTGGGAATATTCCACATTAAACAAAAAATATTTGTTCCTATTGTTAATAAAATGCCATATATTAAGAAAATATTATGTGGTTTCTTACGTACACAAAAATTATTTTACGGTTATATTTATAGAGAAATAAATTTAATTGCTATCTCTAGATATGAAAATTTACCTAATACGAATGTTGGCGTATATAATCAATGAAGCAAATTTGTTTCCCTCTATAAGTAATAATATACAGACCGAGAGGAATCACTCGAGGGTTTCCTCTTCCGATAATTATCAAAGTTCCCATGATAATTTTATACGGTGGTCATTTTCCCCTGTGAAATCATTTGGGATTACAAGTAATTGGTTTGTTCAATCATTATGAACGATGTATTGTTATTGAATTTAGTACACTCATTCATATAAATTTACTATAGCCTTCTATTGAAGTATTTCCCATTGCAATAAGAAACACGAACACAAAAATAGTTGAAGTGTATAAAATTAATTAATCTTACGCCAGTAATTTTCATTAATTCAATTGCTGACGGTTATACTGTAAATGTCCAAAATCATTAAATCAGGAATTTTTTTTAAATGCAAAATTTGCAGTATTAAAAAAAAAAAAAAAAAAAAAAAAAAAAAAAAAAAAAAAAAAAAAAAAAATTACGATTTCTATATTTTAATTAAAAACATGAAACATGTACGAATTAATTATTTTGAATATATAATATGCTGTTCTATTCCAAAGATATATATTTGGTAATACAACTGACTAAATTTAATCCAAAACTAAGAATAAATGGATTTTAAGCTGTTTTTTTTTTTGTTAAATTCCATTTTTTAAAGTGAATGAAGAAGCAAAATAATGATGTATATTATCATTATATTAAACATTGAGCGGTCGCTTAGCGAATTTTTTTTCGGGAAACGTGATTATTCTGTTATTAGTTAAAAATTTGATCCCTAATCTACTTCGAATTTATTCTAGGTCTTTTACTCTTTAATTCTCTTAAGAATAAAACCAGTGTCTCTAAAGTAAAAGTCATTTTTGTGAGTCTTTCACTAAATTTCAGAAACTACTCTCAGAAGTAAACTATTAACACTTTCCTAACTAATTTATTAAAATTATTCATTTCTGATTATTAACTTATTATTTTTACACAAAGAAATTTTGTAATATTAAAATTGATCTTTGGTAATTCGATTTAATTTTCTGTTTTACATAGTGAAACAAAAATATATATAGTAAGATGTTAGGCATTATGACTTAAAAATTAATAAATGGGAATATATTTAATATATGAGTGGATAACATATAACTGTAAGTTATTTTTTTTTTTAATTCAAAAAAGGAGTTAGGCATCGATAGCTTGTCGGCATAACGAGGACTTCCAACAACAACTTCAAATTGGTCTTTTCTTCATAGAATCAGTAGTTGTAGTGGCATTAATTAGAGACACTATTTGCAAGTTATTTTATATTTATTTAAAACATTTAATTGTTTAGTACGTTGAAGTTCTTTCTAATATGTACAGTAAAAGGTTTTTTAGCCCGTTGAATTTATTTGTAATCTGTACAGTAAATGTTTTTTTAGCGAAAGAATACTTTTTTGTCTTGTCAATTAACAATATTAAAAAATATTTTTTTATTATTATGGATTATATTAAATTACCACATCTATATTTCTAAACTAAATGCAATTTGAAAAACATTTTGCAATAAGAAAAAAAGTGGCTACGTTATGATGTGTATGACAGATCGTCAAAATGCCTGCATTAGAAAGCACCGTTTCATGAAACAAAAGGTCAATGACAACCATGATAGTTTTCATTGCTAGGTTAAACTATGACATTTATGATGAGTCTATCTTCAAATTTATACTTAATGTTTTGTATAAATGTTCGGTATGATAATATATTCAACATTAGATATCTTTTAATATTTTCAAAAATTTTGATATCAACATAAACATTAAGAGAAATGTAATAAAATTCAATTTTCTTGGAAAACACAAATTTTTATTTTTAGTGAAATTTCTCAAGATTGTCTTAATTCATTTTTTTAGATTATTTAATGTATTTTTTTTTCAGAAAGTTTACAAATTAAACAAAACATTATAAAGGAAAATATATGAAAAAATAACTTTCTTGTCAGTTCAATGCATTATTTAATATATTTTCAGGAGAAAGAATAGATATTAAACAAAACCTTATAGACTCATAAAAAAACATTTATCTATGTTATTTTAGGGCCATATTATTTTTTTTTTCAAAATTTTTTCAATTACGAAATTTACAAAGAGTTTTTAAATTCTTATTTTTATGTAGTACTTTTCTTGTATCGTCCCAATACAGTATAATTACATATGTAAATGTAATTATACGAATATGACTGACAAATTTGCACATTCTTACAAAACGCACTTATCTAGAATATGTTTTGTGCAAATTCAATTTTTCTTAGAAAACAGAAATAATCACTTGTAATACAGAACTTCGTAAGATTGTGTTTTCTATGTTATTTAACATTCTCGTATATTTAATACTTTTCTGTAGAATGTTACATTAAATAAAACAAAACATGATAAATAAGAGTAGATTAACAGTATTTCACATTTTTCTCTAATGCGTATAACGTACTTGTTTTAATTTTGTACATTTATTGTAATCTTTTTATAAATTTATAACTATTCCTCGATCCAAAAAATATAATATCTATATTATTATATTATTATTAAGTTTTTTCAGAGGTAACTTGTGTATTGGAAA
Organism: Maratus speciosus; assembly: GCA_963932465.1. Lineage (NCBI taxonomy): Eukaryota > Metazoa > Arthropoda > Arachnida > Araneae > Salticidae > Maratus > Maratus speciosus. The sequence continues at coordinate 533,047,757 of OZ010786.1, read as the reverse complement.
TGTTCAACACGCTTCGTTCACATTGAGATAAAATGCTTGTATTTTTACGTATAAAAAACTGACATATATAATCATGCGATTGCAATCTTACCTTGACATACGCATTTTTAATTTTAATCTTCTAAAATTTTATTAAAATTTATTTTATTTTATTTTTTTTATTTTTATTATCATTTACATTACATTTATTCTCTTCCAAATGTCTCTCAATATAACAAGATGATCCAGACTGGGTGTTGAGTTGCCATTAGCTAAGATGCCCCTCAATTTTGCTCTAGTTTTCAGCACTGTTCAAAATGCGAGTTGTTATATATAACAAATAGTGGGGTTTATCTGACCTAAAGTCAAGGAACTGCAGGAACCTTTTTCAAATATATATTTTTCAAAGTGCGATGTATTTGTAGTATTTTTCGTTTGGTAAAGAAAGAAAATAAATATCTCTTTAAATTATATTGAAATTTCATGTAAATTATACATAATTTGCATGTAAATCTCTTGAAATCTTAATCTCCTTCAAAAATCTTATTAAAACACAAGTTAATACAATTTGTCATCTCGTCCAGTTTATATCCCGTAGGCATTAAATTTTGCCAGACAATTTTTACAAAATAGCTCATAAAGGAATCCGTATTGATTTTAAAATACCTAATGAAGGAAATATTACTTTTCGAATATTAATTATAAACAGAACAAAACCTACAAAATTATGGAAAATAAAATACTGAGATTGTGCGGGTACTATCTTATATTAAAATATTTTATTTTACATATTCTATCTAATTCATCATGCATAATATTTACTTAAACTTGCTGATATTGTTTAAACGTATATTTCATGAAGATATTATTAAGATTTAAATTTTCTTTACTGATGTTTATAATTACTAATCTAACTTAGAAATTATTATTTATGCATATTATTAGGGCGGCTCAGCCCCCCTGCTCGCTTCGCTCATCAACCCCCCCGGGCAATTACTTCGCGATTCCATTCAGTATAAGCGAAGCAATCCCCATTTTCTAGCCAATCCTAGATGTAATTGTTTTGCGTTTCCATTCTAGATCGCTTTGCGATCCCTTATTTTCTATGCATTCAATATTTAGATTCCACTTCGTAAATACTCGCTCCTCCTCAAATCTTGACAATTTTATTTCCTTATCTCCAAGTACATAATCATTAGAGCTTACAGAGTTTCATAATTATAGGAATTATTAAATATAAAAATACATGTATGGTGTTACGAATATGTTAAAGAGTTAGTGTTTGTGCTTAAAAATAATGTAAATAATTCAATTAAGCTCTATTCATAATCTCTCATTTATATTAGTTTTTGTTGAATTAAAATACCTTAATTCGTTGATTTTCTGCAAGCAAGTAAACCCTATTAGATTTCAGTGGAAGTCTATGGAAATTTCATGAAATACTGGAAATAGCGCCAAGTTGGGGTGGCTTTTGGCGATTACTTTTGGTCGACAACTTGGCGAAGATATCGCCAAGTTGTCGACAAGGACGCCCCCTCCCCCTTGTCAACCCTCCTTATAGCGTCAGAACGCTCTGACCAATCAGATGCATTTCGCGGTATCTACGCAGGTTTTCATTGGTCTATTTCCACGTCGTTACTTTTTTTTATATATATAAAAGGATAAAATATATTCCTTTGTACATATATATATACATATATATATATACTATATATATACATATACTATATATACTATATATATACATGCATATATATAATATACATATATATATAATATATATATATATATATATATATTTAATAAGGTATTTTCTTTACAGAAATACAACGCATAAAATACGCTCATCACTGCTCACGTATAAAGAGAAGTTCACATGGAAAATAATTACAGTAGACGCTCGTTTTTACGAACATCTTTTTCACGAACACTTGCGATTTTACGAACTATAGAGTGGTCCCGAATATACTCCCATAGAATCAATGTAATTTTTCGCTCCCATTTACGAACTACGGATTATGAAAATCTCTTTTTTGAGAACTCAGTTTTTATACTTCTGCATTTTTTAAAAATATCTGAACGCAGTGCTACGTCAATTAAACTCTCAACAGGTGCAATGAGACATCAGGTGCATTGCAAGAATGTGTTGTTTTTCCCAATCTCTTTCGGAGGGAGAGGGCATAGCAACAATTTCAAGTAGTGGTTGTCAGGACTAAGGCACTTTTACTTTTTTGAAGGGAACAATAACTGTGAAAGGATTTCAAGCATAGTTAAAATGGAAACATATATTTTCTAAAATGTGATTTAAAAATAAGATAAGTGATTATTTCCATTCCTAATTTTTTATCTATGTTTTCATCTATGTATTTTCATCTACTATGAACTAATCCACCCTGTGTTTTCATATGTAATATTTTCAAAGCATGTTTCAGTGTACTAAAAATTATCTTTAGTGTATAAATTTGCATTTATTTCTTGTATATGTATAACTTTATTAAATAATAAATAATCTTGAAATACTGCTTCATCTATGAAGAGGGGGCAGTTTGATAAAATTAGATAAGAATAACGTACGTATTCATATAATTTTTGGTGTTTTTCTATTTTACGAACTTTCTATTTTACGAACTATTTTAGTGTTCCCTACGGGTTCGTAAAAACGAGCGTCGACTGTATATTAAATTGGAAGGGAAATTTAAGAGTTCTTACAAATCGTCAAGTAGCATAAAATTAATAGTGTGATTGATGGCTTAACGAAATGTCTACTTTAGAATTGGTGCTAACAATAAATTTAAAATGATTTGAACGAAGATTTATCAAGTAACTTAGTACAGAAATTGTTTAAAAATTTTATTAACGGAAAATTGACGTATTGTGCTTTATCTCTTAAATTAATGTAAATTACTGACCTCACGTACTGCTGTAAGGTACGATACCATGGATTAAGATTACCATGAAACGTGCTGTAAGTATTCAAATATTGTATATTTAGAATGCCCAAATATGGTACCCCCCCCCCCCCAATGGCCAAGGGGAAGTTCTTTGGTATGTTGCTACAAGGCATACGACAAAATTTCAATAGGATGTAGATCTGGAGAATAAATAGGTGCACGGGAGATGCAAATCCTTGCTGCAAAGTCATTCATGATGGTTGAACGATTATATGACACGGAATCGTCTACGAAACGGGTTATGTTGAAGAAATACGAGAAGAATACAAGTATTAGGAAGTAGAAAAAGTTATGTATCAATAGCCACTCATAAATTTAGATACAGGTGCACGTCATGGCAGACAGCCATTGGATATGATGCAGGTCTATACTGAAATACTAAAGAATATAACTATTTTGTCCATGCATATATACTGAACAATAACCTTAGTATTTATTGTCTATACAAATTGACATTTACAATCAGGTAAAAGTGGGAAATTACTATCTTTTGAAAATACCATCAATATTCCCCTGTCTCATTTCGATAATGTCAAACTCATTCATGTTGTGATGGACAGCCATTGAATATGTTGCGAGTCCAGATGGAAATACTAAAGATAGCTTTCTTTTCCACTCATATATACTAAACAATAACCTTTAATATTTAGACTCCCGATTAAATACGATTTACAATGAAATAAATATTGAAAATTAATCTTATTTCAAAATACCCTCATTATTTATCAGTCTCATTTCGATGACGTTGACATCAATGGAAGAGACAGATGTGTTAAATTTACAATAGTGAGGCGAATACAGTTAGTTACACATTGGAGTACTTGAGAGAAAATTTTGGAAAAAAATATTTTTGATGTTTTTAAAGTTTAAATTATTTAGCTTGCCTTAATATTGGTAAATACACTTAATTAATCTTATGTACTCAAAAAAAAATGCATTTATTTAAAATAATAAATATATAATACAAAGCTTAATTAAATTTCTACTGTTTGTAAAAGGAAAATAATTGTTGATAGATTTGTTATATTTACAAGTTATGATTAATTAAATATGGGTAATTGTACGATAGATAAAATTTTAATTATATTCCAACAAACTAATGCATAGATTACCAAAATAATTTATATAGAGAAATGGCAACTATATGCGGAAAGTTAAAAAACATTCACCTTCCAAACTATAACCAATATTATCTTAGTTCAAAAATGGCCTGAAAAAATCTGACATACCTTTAAAAACTTCCAATATAAGTAAATTAACGATAAAAATCTTCTAAAAAACTCATGTTTTTATTATATTAAAAAAATAAAACTATTAAGTTCAACAATCCATGAAGCTACAGAAAATATACATAAACATAATAACAAGGCTGAAACTTAACAAAAAAGCACGCCTTTTATGGAAAAATACCTTCTTTTCAACTAAGTCTAGAGACCACCAGATTCAACTCATGCACTCGAAATAGACATAAATCCATGCACCAGTTAGACAGCTTTATAAAATATGCTTCATCATTATCTATGACATTTATTATTTCATATATTTTTCATTTTCTGTTTCATTTTCTGTGTTTTGTAAAAAACAAAGTATTACTAAGATTGACGTGATATGCATTTTCGTTCAATTTTAATGTTGTCATGTATGACATTTTTGATATTACAAATAAGAACCTCTTAATTATTCAAAATTCAAATAGCTTTAAAAGGTAATAGTATATTTAAAATGAATGTTATTTCATTGTATGCATAATACTTTTAAAAAACGTACATGATAATCGTGAGAAAAAAAAAACAACAATAATTAAGACTTCAATCATTATTTATTCATTGATCAACTCCATAAAATTTAACTATTTTCCGCGATAGTTACACTTTGTGATTACAACAATGTTAATGGAGTTTTTTTTTTTTTATCATTTTGCAAATTTCTGTATTTTTAAGTGTCCTTTTCATATCAGTGAAAGTTTCACCTTATGATGCGTTCTATCTTTAAGCATCTAATCTTTTATAATGCGTCTTGCGCCAGTAATTTTAAACCGCCATATTATGTTGTGCGAATTTGTACAAAAAATATGCATTTTAAACTTATGCGTATTACTTATCAGATTACTTTAACATGATTCGATTAACATTTATGATAATGAAATTTAGAAAAAAAGTTTCATTAACGCGTCGTAAATCCCCGGTGTAATTTTTCATTAAAAATGGATGAACTGGTAAAGAGGGTTGATAATCCTGTTTCAAATGCTTATTAATACTCTTAAGAAAAGTATTCTTTATAACTACTTGTTTAAAACATGCCCTCTTAAATCTTTGTAAAAAATGTGCGATATTTTGTTATTTTAAATAAAAAGCTATTATATTAAAGCAATATTAAATGTGATGTTTTTATGTTATCTGGAAAAAAGATTATGTTTAATAGACGTTTTTTCTAAGCAGGAAGGTATTTTGATAGACATTAACGTTGTTCAAAGGTATGTATGTCATAGGATTCCTATACCTAATGTTCACATAAATAATCTATGTTATTAAAGTAAGAGTGGTAAGTATGTTTAAACTAAAAAACGACATATATTACCACAAATCTCGTATTTATTCATACTGTCAAATTTAAATAACTAATGTATATTTCAAAATTAGTCATGTTTATGTTTACAAGCATATTTATTTTAATTATACTAAAGAAGAGAAATAATGCCATATAACCGCTACTAATTAGATGCAGTGTGCTTATTTAAATTTTGAAATGTACGTACATAAACTGAAATTTATGTTGTATATAGTGTGGAGATATTTACTAAGCAATGCTCGAATGGTTTCCTTTTCAATGAAATATCATATATTGAACAGGAAAACACATAACAGGAGATTTAGCAGTATTACTGAATATACTCTACACAATTGTTTTATGTATATTTTTTTTATTATAAACTTCGCCTTTTGAGAAAATCAATTCGTACCGGAAAATTATGCCCCGTAATTATTAGACATTAGATATCGGTATCAATGTCTAATAATTAAATAATAGAATTTTAGCGTACGAATTGATTTTCCCAAACAGACAAGACTTTCCAAACGACCCAATAGATGCAATATGCTTATTAGTCCAGGCAATAGAGACCGTAAAGGCGCTCTACCTAGCAAAATTCATGGTAGTTCTGGAAAAAGGCTTACTATATGTTTTTTGGGTCGCTGAATCCGAATTTTTAACTTCCCACCAAAATTTCCCCCGGCACCCCCCCCCAAATTTTGGCAAAATGCCCCCCCCCCCCCCCAAAAAAAAGGTTTTTATTAAAAAATCAATATTTTTATTGTTTTAGGGGAAAAGTATCTAGAAATTCAGAAAGTAGACAAGATTTGCAACAAATTAGATATATTACATTATGACTTAGGATGAAGGAGAAGGGGGATCTGCCTCGGAACATGCGCGCGGTGCTGCATGGACTAAGTTGCGCAATTCCACTTAACCACTCACACGTTTACATTCGCCCTTCCATCTCCCCTCCGAACTTTCTTTATAAGGTTTACTTTATGTTTTTTGGGTCGCTGAATCCGAATTTGTTACTTTCCACCAAAATTTCACACGGTAACCCCCCCCCCCCCCCCAAAGAATGATTTTTGAAAAAAATTAGTTTTTGAGAAAAGCGCGCGGGGAATGATCCAACGTCATCCGTCTATCCAACGTCATAATGTCATATATCCTTTTTGTTGCAAAATTTGTCTAGTTTCTGAATTTTATAATGCTTTTTCCCTAAAACAATAAGAAATTTAAGTTAATAACAACTATTTTAGGAGGGGTTTCGGGGGTGTGATGGTAATTTTGGGGTTAAGTTAAAAATTTGGATTCAGCGACCCAAAAAACTTAAAGTAAACCTTATAAGGAATGTTTGGAGGGGAGATGAGAAGGCGAATGTAAAGGTGTGAGTGGTTAAGTGGAATTGCGCAACTTAGTCCACGCAGCACCGCGCTCATGTTCCGAGGCAGATACCCCCTTCCCCTTCATCCTAAGTCATAATATAATATATCTAATTTGTTGCAAATTTTGTCTACTTTCTAAATTTCTAGATTCTTTTCCCCTAAAATTAATGATTTTTTTAATGATTTTTTTAAATGATTTTTTTAATAAAAACCTTTTTGAAAGTTTTTACCAAAATTTGGGGGTTGCCGGTGGAAAATTTTGGTGGGAAGTTACAAATTCGGATTCAGCGACCCAAAAAAACATAAAGTAAGCCAATTTCCTGAACTACCATTAATTTTGCTAGGTAAAATTCCCTATTGCCTGGACTATATGCATATTATGAAATGCACATAAAAGATTGCACAGATGAGATATTTGTACGATGCACTACTCGTACGTTTTCTTTTTCGTTGAAATATCATGTATTCAAAAGGGAAACACATTACAGGAAATTTAGCAATGTTATTGAATATAATCTACAGAATCTTTTTATAAAGTATATACTAAAGTTTCTTTACATACATCGCCATGGTAAATTTAGCATTTCATAAAAGCGGACAGCCACTCCGGATTTTTCAGAAATGGTCTCTTAAGTGAGGGAGATATTCGTGAGCTCGATAGAGTACGCAGTAGCGTTTAACGAGACCCGTTTCTTTTATGTACGAAGCTCACCCTCTATGATAGCGGGACGCGGGAAATCGAGTATTTTGTATGGGTGTCGGTGAATATGACGCTGAACAGCCTGATCCATTCTCGTTATCACAGCAAGGTGGATAGCGATGCTGAGTAAGTCGAACTCAATACAGCAAACCGAATTTATTTTTCTGTATGTTATTAACTGTCTTAAGGTATTCTTAAAGACTAGTCATTGTTAATGTATCTTACCATATACAGTGGATTTGAGCCCCCCCCCACCCCCGTGATTGCACTTATACTCTAAAGCGAAAGCTAGGTTGCCGAGGCGGTCAGTCTCTGTCATACCTGCCTATCACGATCGGGTGGTGATTCTGCGAAAAAAAATTCTAATGGGATAAGAAGATACCAGTCAAATTATCTGAACAAATATTTAGGTAACAATGGACTCTATATAAAAATGTCCAGTGATTCCCTAGTATCGACACGGTGCTCGGAAATGCCATGCATAATTTCCCGTTGCCAGTGTTGAGCAAAGTGTTTATAGAACAGGGCGGATGGTTCACAAGTGATGCTCATCCTCTGAGTGCCGTGTAGCTGGAGAAGTTATGAGCCAAGCCCATCGTACGGCCGTGACAGGAGGACGCCATCCATAGACCTCCCGGTTGTTGTTGCATGATGCAAGTGTGTGACTGCCGAGCGTGTGAAACATTATTGTTGGACAGATGTGTCCCATCCCCTCGTCTTGCTCAGCCACGGGGAACCGCGCACGGGCCACGCTAATTAATAGGGCAGCGTACGGACTAAAGTCACACGTCCGAGACGAAAACCAGTCCGGCATGTCTATGCTAAGTCCAATCTTGCTATTCTTGAAGTACGGAGTGGCAGGCAGTCTTGAAAAAAACTTTCTTTTTATTAACCACCGAAAGGAAGAGAATTTTATTCTTCGTCACGATCAAACATCACAGATGGTGCATCGAGGGTAGGGATACTGACCCCAGTAGCATCGACTGGTCGGATTTTGCTAGGCCTTTCATCAATTCCTCGAAAGTTGCTCGAGAAATAACACACGTATATCATTGCGAGCAGCATATGTGAACCGGTTTTGATGAGGCTATATTTCATCAAAAAAAGTTCTGAGCTGATCTGCCGATGAAAATGTACTGATTGCTAACTCACTAGCAACAGATAACTAACCAATATCGAATCATGGTGAAATTAGGGACAAATCACGGCGTTTCTTGAAGCTTGAATCCGATTGGTTGAAATACGAAGGCGGCGAAGACCGGGATGAAGTCCAATTTTGTTGTTGTTGTACAGCCGGCAGGAAATGGACGCCATTGCATCACTATCGCTTGTTAGAATAATTTGCTGTTTTCGAAAATATGTAAGTACCTACTTCATTCTATCTCATGTTATTATATTTTTCTTTAAAGTAGTGTTCTAAAATATAGAAAGAGACTTGTCAAGACTCCTGATTTTTACGCGTTTTCCAGTGTTTTTGATTTTCATGTACGATTCTTTAATAGCCTGTAACTTTAATTTTCGGTAATTTGTTTTGAATAAGAATTAGTTTTCACTGTTGTTTCGTATGCGATTATGAGGAACAAAAATTCCCATCAGTTATTTCTAGTTTATTTAAAATCATATTAAACAATCTAAAAGTAATATGTTTGAGTTTTTTTACAATATGTAAGAAGTAGTAGCTATGTATTGTTTTCTTACTAATTATGGCAGTGGCTTATTTCTAGAAGTATCATTTCGGAGTTAGCTGATATATAATAAAAATTTCTAAGAGGAAATCACAGTAAACGGAGGAAATTCTGCTTTAAACGGTTCTTTATCATAGCATGTAACGCAGCTATTAAACCTGCTAAGATGGAATCGAATAGAAGTGTGAAAATGATCGTTTTAGGGAGGTTTTCGTGTGTGGAAGTATAATTCCTTGATTATACTACATTTTATAAAACTCAATACTGAGATTTGTCTATTAAAATGTATCTAAATAAATAGTAAATGAAACAGAAGTAAACATCAAATTTAAAACTATTTAACAGCATTCTCACTCTATCCCCTCTGAAGAAGACACCAGTAAAAAACTCATTTCTCGAAATTAATAAATTTATTCACTGCGGATTTCAACATCCTTCTCAACCGCTGTTCATCAAACTGTCTGACTCTCAAGACAGATCGAGAGAAAAAAAGAATCACATGATCGTTCTGCCGGCGCCGCTAGCAAGCGGAGACGAATACACTCCCACCTTGAATCCCAAAGGTTTCAATTAAAACACGTACTATTTTACTACATTTTCACATTAAATATACAATAGATACAAAGGTACAAAGGTACAATAACTAGCACAATATATATACACTCTGAATATACTAATGAAATAAGAAATTCAATTATAATCATACAAGAGCAAAAATTAAAAAGTTTACATAACATTATCTGAAATAGGTAAAATACAAACATTCGAAATACTGCATTTATAAGTGCCCTTAGGCGTTTTTACATTAAGAACTCTGATTTTTCCGTCATTTTCACGAATGACACTTTATATTCTACCAATTACCCAAGTACATACTGGTAGGTTTTCTTCCTTTAGCAATACAACCATGTTTGGTTTAATGTCACCTTTAATACTATGCCACTTGGATCGCTGCTGCAAATTACACAAATAATCTCTGGCCATTTTTGCCAAATAGTTTGAACCAGTTTTGTTAGCAGTTGCCATTTAGAAAGTCTATTAGTTTCTACATATGAAATGTCTATCTCAGGTAAAGAGTTAAGTGGCCTACCGATCAAAAAGTGACCTGGCGTTAAAACTTATAATCATTTGGATCGGAAGACAGTGGTGTCAGAGGTCGGCTGTTTAAAATAGCTTCAATTTGACTGCTTACAGTCAAAAACTCCTCAAATGTGAGTTTATGCTCACCTACCACTCTTTTAAAATGGTGTTTGAAAGACTTTACCCCCGCCTCCCACAGTCCCCCAACATTAGGTGACTGTGGAGGGATAAAGCTCCATGACACACCTTCAGAAGACAGGTAATCAGGTACATACACATTTTTAAATAAAGCAAATAATTCCTTTATTTCTGAAGCAGCACCTCGAAAATTAGTGCCATTGTCAGAAAAAGGATGAGATGCCATACCTCTGCGTGCAAAAAATCTTTTTAAACATGCAATCATGGCCTCTGCCGACAACTCAGTGATAATTGCAAAATGAACTGCCTTAGTCATAAAACAAACAAATACACAAGCATAATTTTTGATATACACCTTTCCTTTGGTTCTTATACCTTATTAAGAAAGGCCCACAACAATCTAGGCCTGAATTGGAGAAAGGAGGATTAATGGTTACTCCTTCCTTAGGTAAAGGTGCCATAATTTGACTCATTTCTTTTGGGTTCACCTTAAAGCATGTTACGCAATTATGTGCAGTTTTTCTAGCAATAACACGTCCCCCCAAAGGCCAATATTCTTGCCGAACGGCATACAACAAAGTTTGGGGCCCAACATGAATTTTTTTTTAAAAATGAAAATACAAAAAAATCATTTCCGTGAATTTGTGGCTCTTAGGAAGTAAAATAGGATGTTTAACATCATTTTGTAAGTTAGCATTAACTAATCGGCCACTCGCGCGTATTATACCATCATTATCAATAAAAGAGCATAAACTACTTACATTAAATTCCTTAATCCTTCCTTAAGTTCTGCTACGATTCGCAATTTTCGTTTTTACTACTGAATTTATCACCGACGATAATTTATTCAAACCTGAAACCATAAGATTTATTTTTTGCCTTTTCAAATTAAATCTGTCAGCGCACTGTTTCAATATGAATCATGACTGATTTCCATTGTCTAATAATGCACGCGCTTCATGGAATATTCGAAAATTATCCTCGATCATTATTTTAGCTGTGCTCAGCAAAACCATACGAGATTTGATAACATTAATATTTGTGGCTGTGAAAGACGATTCTTTACTCTCGGCTGCTGAGCTATCGCCACATGCTCCTTTCGGAACAAAAACATTTAATTTTGGATCTAAAGCGGCATCTGACATTCCAATTGGCTTGTAAGAATTGATATCTTTCACACTGCCATGCGAATGCCTTTCATCTACTTTTTTTTATCAATATGTAAATATGTATGGTGCCGTTTCTTACAAATGGAGCAGTTGAATTTGGAAGAATAGTTAATACCCTTATGATGATTAAGATAATTAAAGCACAGTTGATTATTTTTAACGAACTCAATTCTTTCATTAACTAACATATTTTTTTTAAATAGGGCACATATCAAGATGATGATTCCCATTAGACTTGCAAAGAAGACATTTTGGAGTTTTAACTTCCGACATAAACACTTTAGAATTATTTTGTGGACTGTATACATTACGATACTTTTGCGAATTATTTCCAAACTGCGGACGTGAAAACGCATTATTTTCGGTTTTACATTTATTCTTAGATGATACATAAATATCACAATATCTAGATAATTCTTGCAGTAAATACCAAGACTCTCCTTGCTTTACACGTATATGAATTCGTTCACGATCTAACGAGCTAAATATTTTGTCGGAAATCATTAGTTCACACAATCCCTTAAAATCATTCACCTTTCTTAATTGACAGTAATAATCAAATGTAGCAGTTAATCGCGACGCGAATTGAACATAACTTTCGTTTTGAAACTTTTGCGTCCTTTAAAAATTGTTTAACACTTCCTTCGGAGTGGCTTGAAATTCCTTCAACACTATTTCTTAAAGTTTATCATATTTACTTAGGTCATCCTCAGTCAAATATACCATTAAATTAGTGGCCTTTTCGCCTAAGATATTTAAAAGAATTTCTGCTCTAAACTCCACCGGAATATTCTTTGTTTTAAATGCTCTTTCCAGTGATTGAAAAAAAAAGAGATTCACGCGAAGGTACTTGAATAGTTAATGTTTTAACACTTTTTAACAAATTTCTAAACTACAATTTGATACCTCAGAATCACTTTTTACTACTGCGTCATTGAAATTATGCGATGTTTCTTTCTGAATATTAGTAAGCTCTAATTGTTTTTCTAACTGCGCAAGTTTTATTTTTTCCAATTCCAGCGCCGAATCTCTTTCTAATCTCTCGCGCTCAGCTTTCTTTTCGCTGTTTTTTTCCTTCTGAGTCACGGATTCAACAACCGTTTCCACAATGTCATAATTAGTTTTATAAATTTCGCTCGTTTCAATTACTTCTTTTAGCGATACTATAGTCTGCCTCAAGGGTAAAGCAAGCTCAAGTTCTTCTATAACCTCGATTAAATCATTCTTCTTTAATTTTGATAACAACATTTTGTCTGAAAAGAGAACCCCAGTAATTGCAATAAATTAAAATCAAACTTAAAACATTTAAATTAAAAATCGAAACTAAACTCAACAAATTTATAAATATTACACTTGGAATCAACTCATAACGTTAAATATCAAATCGAAACAAACATGACAAAGTTATCTTAAAATCGAAACGAAATACAATATAATACAATATAATACTATAGTCTGCCTCAAGGGTAAAGCAAGCTCAAGTTCTTCTATAACCTCGATTAAATCATTCTTCTTTAATTTTGATAACAACATTTTGTCTGAAAAGAGAACCCAAGTAATTGCAATAAATTAAAATCAAACTCAAAACATTTAAATTAAAAATCGAAACTAAACTCAACAAATTTATAAATATTACACTTGGAATCAACTCATAACGTTAAATATCAAATCGAAACAAACATGACAAAGTTATCTTAAAATCGAAACGAAATACAACAAATTGTAACAACTGTATTAAATTAACTAAAGCGTATTCACCATTATCACGGAAACCGCCCGCCACCAGATTCTTATTTTTATTAAAATACACAGATGTTTCACTGAAGAATAATTATTGCACACAAATATTTCTCGACTGAAATCGCAGCTTTTTTTTTCTTTTCACAATGCTTTCACAGAAAGCCACGAAGCTGCATTTAATCACACTCTTTTGAAGAACATTTTTTTTCAAAGTTTTCACTAAGCCTTGAAACACAATATAACTTATTATTATTTTTTGAAGAACACATAAATCCATAGGTCTCTATTTTTTACTCCGAGAGATCGGACCAACTGAAGATGACACCAGTAAAAAACTCATTTCTCGAAATTAATAAATTTATTCACTGCGGATTTCAACATCCTTCTCGACCGGTGTTCATCAAAATGTCTGACTCTCAAAACAGATCGAGAGAAAAAAAATCACATGATCTCCCTGCCAGCGCCGCTAGCAAGCGGAGGCAAATACACCCTCCCTACCTCCTTTAACACTTTCTAAGACTCATTTTGAGGCATACATGCATGGAATTTATAATACTTGAATATTGAATAGCGTTTTCCATTTTCTCATAAATGGGATACATTTGGAATAGCAGCTCCCTGATGATAACATTTCCTAGATTGCCACAGCTCAAAAATCCGTTTTAACTGCCAAATTTGACAGTATTTTCTGAATTCTTTTTAATCATAGGAATCTTTTTGTGTATTCGAGATTCAGAATCGATCAGTTAGTTTTATGATGTATTTTAAATATAAATAAAGAGTATTTCTAGTCTAAAAGTTACACAACTTTAGAAAAAGTAATTTTGACAATATTTTGTAATCCTATGTAAATAAAATAACACATCACAGTGCTGTAATGAGCCGAATAACAAGTTTGTAACGTAACAATCATTTACATAAATAAATTTTTGAGAAAGGTTCAAGGCTTTACAGTTCATACTGCGATGTCTCCGTCTTTGCATTACCTTAAATCACAGATTTACAACTCATAAATAGCAAGATTAAGCCTTTTATTAATGTTTTATAAATTAATTAAAATAATGCACTTTTAATCACCACATATCACGTTTTACATAATAAAGCGCATGTTAAGAGACCGTGTGTATAGCGGAAGCTTGGCTGAAATAGCTATTTCGTAATCTCTGCGAAATACCACACTTTCTAAGATGAAAACCTGTTTAAAAAGGAATATTTTTCTGCTTACCTTTGATTTTTTTTTTTTTAATCATGTTTCATTATATTTTGCAAAACTTTCGTTTGATATTTCCTACAAATTTCGGAGGGGGGCTGGAGCCCCATCAGCTCACCCCCTGAATACACCTGAATTAAAACCTTATTTTTGGGTCTCAGAACTTGCCAAGTCTGCATATACTATATATATTTATATCCCAATCTTTACGTCTGAATATTTTGATTTGCGAACTCTTCCAAAAATATTTTGTATAAGTGATTGAAATTTAGTATATTTATGAACTGCTTTTTGGGGATTTGAATCCCCCCCCCCCACTCCTCTCCCTGTTTTTTAACTTTTTCTTAAAAAAAAAAAATCCCAGCCATAATGATTTTTTTGGGGCGTTATTAAAAGAATAAGGTCAAAGATGTTTTTTTTAATCACTACTTTGAATGACATTAAAGAATTTTGGTTGATTACGATTTTTTTCCTTATTTCAAAACAGTATCTAATATTTTATGTGTATGTTATTTTATGTATGTTGTTTCTGATTGCTGTATTTATATATTTTTACATTTTCTGACTAAATAAGGGAGGTCTGCACTTGAAACTTCTTCTGGGTGTTTTTTTCTGTTCTATTATGTTAACTTCTATTATATTTGGTGTTTCCTGATTGGTAAAAAAGAAAATAATTCATTAGAAAAATAATCTAGCGTCATTTTGAATTTGATCCTCGGCTAGCAGCCACTGCAATATGATTTTGAATTTACCATTTAACCTTTAACCGATGTAATTTTAATGTGCTACAGTTTTATTTTTTATATTTAAAAATTGTTTGTTTTGTATTTAAAACTTGCTTTAACATTTGAACATTTCTGTTGTCTTTGGACCAGGGCTGAATCTATAGCCTTCTTTGTGTATGGGCAAACGTAGATTTTGCCCCCCTTCCTCCTCACACACAGTAAAAGTTATCGACCTCAGGCACCTTATGCAAAAATAATAATAATAATAATAATAATAATAATTAAAATGCGAGCAAGAAGTATGTAAACAACGCTCCCATAGGATTAACATTAGCTTGAGCGTTAAGAGCATACACTAGTTACGCGAAGAAACACGAACGCTAATGTTAAATCTATAGGAGCGTTCTTTTTTCAAATTTCTCACTTGCATATTAATAGTTTTAAATGATTTTTTTTTTCTTTGCTTAGAACAGATGAGGTTTAATTTTAACCGGGTTAGTGTTTACTTTTTCGATTTTGGTTGGAGATTTTTTTTTTATAAAGTTACTTTCACTTTCAGTCCCTGTTCGGATACCTAAAAGTACAGCAATGCTAAAGATCCATCTAAGGGGAAAAATAATTTTAAAATATTAAAATGCAAGCGAGAAATTTGAAAAGAGGTTTAACCTATAGGTTTAACGTTAGCTTGCGAATTTCTTTGTATTTCATATATATGTATGCATTTTTGTATTAAACAACAAACAAAACCTTCATTTGGTGCCCGTTTCGTTCTGGCCCTCTGGCACTGTTGTCTTTGTACCAGGGCTGGAACTATAGCCTCATTTGTTTCTGGAGCAAACGTGGATGATGATGAACTACAAGTTGGCTTAAGTTGTATGCCTTTAGAGAGCCCCATGTCACAACTGAATCGATTAGAAATAAAAGAGTGTGTAAAGCAGATATTGATAAACCGAGAGAAGAAATTTTCACAGATGAGTTTGATGCTGATGAAGATGACATAGACGAGTTAATAACATGATGTGGAATCAAGCATCTTATCCCTTGAATACATTTATCAAGTTTTCAGAGCGCAACAGGTCGTTCAACGACGTGGAAATTATGAAACTACATATCATACGAAATGTCATTCGAGATTTGTTCAAGATGGCTTCTATGAGTAGGCCTAAGTGTATAAAGTGCCCGTTTTCATTTTATAGTCATGTACATGAATTCTATTTTACATTGTCTTTTTTAAATTCTATTCAAGCTGTTTATAGACTAAAATACATGCTTTACTGCATTTTTGTTTAATTCTAACTTTTACACTTTTTTTCGACATGCATCCTGTAATCCGGAAAATTTCGTGATGCGGCATGCTTCAAGTCCCGAACGTGCCGGTTTAGATGATGTTTACTGTAATAGTTATTTCTTCCATTTTTGGAAGACAAAGAAACCTGCAGTTTGCTTGCTGTATTCAACATTACTTCTACATAAAAACTAGCAAAATAAAGATTTTTTTTTCTTTTTATTGAGGACAGGAGTGTTAGGTTTCCAATAGAAACTGAACTGAAGGATAACATTAAAAAACCTTATTCGTTTTCATTCATCGAGGAATAACTGCAAAACGGAAGCGATTGTCTGTTGCCGATAAGGCCAGCATTATCGAAAAACAGAAGCATTTTTCAGGGATTGAAGCATAATTGGCGAAATCCCCTGGAAATGCAACATCTACATTTAAAACGATTTTAAGCCAACAAGATACCGTTGAAACAAAATCAGTTCAATAGGAAATGCTGCAAAAATATTAAAACCTTAAAGGTTTCTTCGTATGCAGAACTGGAAAAAATCTTAATTGAAAGGCTCCACAAAGCACAATCTGCTAATATTCCTATTAATGGAACAATATTAAGAGATAAAGCTATGGTAATTTCTCTTAAATTAGACATAACAGGATTTTCTGCATCAAGTGGGTGGATCGACGGATTAAAAAGAGACATAAAGTGGCATACAGTTCAGTGTGTGGTGAAACCGCAAGCGCCAATCAAGCCACTGTTGAAGACTGGAAAAGGGATGTAAAGAAATAACTCAATTATAACTCACTGACAGAAAACTATCATTTTCCATCGATAGATGGCGGTAGTCATCTGATGATAAAAAGATTGTTCTGCATTTTAAAATTCTGAAGAGAAGCGGGAGTGAGTGCGCAGTGTGAAGCTGACTCGACGTTAGAGTGATGTAGTTAAAAAAGGAAATGTTTCTGATTATAATTTCTGTTTGTGTACGTAATTTTATGTTTGTGAACATCTATTAAGTCAAGAAACCCACGATGGCCTCTTCATTTATCAAGTGTGTTCATTATTAAAGTATACCATCGTCTCCTACATTACAAACGTCAAAATGGTGGCAGCCCGGTACGATTCCACGGTGAAAAAATGACCAGTGTTCTTAAGTAAAGATGCAACTAGCAAGTAAGCCAATTCCATATTTTTTGTATTTATTAGTACCTTGAATTTCAATCTGTTATCGATTAAATTTATTTTAATCTGGATTAATTAGATTTATTTGCTTGCGTAAATTAATTCCAAGCTTTAGAAAAATCGCGGGTTAATTGGGCTTAATTCATGTACTGATATATACTAAACATATTCCCATCAAATCAAATAAAAAATTTGAATAATATTGAGAATTATTTCATTAAGCTGTTCTCTTTATAAAATATTGTGTTCTTAGGCATTTTATCTTAGAAATATTAAGATCTGTTCTTAAAGTTGAAATAATAATAAATAAAGTTTATTTGTATATTTTAGGGGATAATTATGACGATGCTAATTCTTTTGAATCAAAATGATTTAATATTAAAATGCTATAATTCCATTCTTTAAAGGAACGACATTTAAAAGAAAAGTAAAATTTCTATCTTATCGTTTTGTTATTTGGATCAATGCCAAAATTACCAAGTTTGAGAGAAAATGTTGGAAGGCAGATGAATTCTTTTTTTTTTCTTAATTTGTTTATTTAGTTATTCTAAAAATAGGATAGATGAGGTTTTCGTTCTTTGATTTCTGATTGAAAATTGAATGTGGATTTGATATTTGTTTGTTATTTTTAAAGAAAAAAAGTTATCGAGTTTAAAACGGAAAAATAAATAATTCTGTTTTGTTTGTTGAGTTTACGTAAAAAAATAAAAACTTGATAAGTATCGTGTAAATGATAAAAGTGTTATTTTCATTTGGAAAAAGAAATTGAGTTGAATATTTTATTATTCTTTTCATGTAAAGAAAGGAAAATGTTAAGTGGGTTATTTAATTTTTTTTTGCGAGTAATTTGTTATGCTTGCATAAAAGGGTTTGATAATTAAGAAAAATTCTCGTATTTATGTAGTTTGATTGGCTTAATATTAATTGCGTAATTTAATTATTGTTTTTAAATATTTGTGTTTATTGAATAAAATACAGTTCTGAGTGTTGAGAATGATAATAAAAAAATTCTTTTATCATCTTAATTGTATTTTTGACACAATTACACATTTACTTATTTAATTTGTTTTAAAAAGTTGTACAGTGTTTAATTTACTAAGAATTTGATAGAGGTGGATTTTTGAATTGCTTTATTAATTAAAATTTATTATATCGGCTTAAAAGTTTTGTTGCTAATTTAAGTAGGATACTTCTGAGTTCTATTAATTAGAAATTAAGCATTCTGATTTTGTTTCGGTTTATCTAAAATTAAGATGGGCTATTTAGCAAAAGCTAGAAGGGCAGACTTGCTGGAAATTTGGGACGAATTGGAATTGGAAGTTGATCTTTCGAAAAAGATTCCAGAAAATAAGAAAATTATTATAGAAAGCGAAGTTTACAAGGAAGAAGAGGTTAAACTCATGTTAGACCGAGTAATAGAAGATAGGAAAACGAGAGAAGAAGAGGAAAAAAGATGAAAAAAAACGTAAGCAAGAAGAGAGAGAGAAAGAACAGAAAGAAAAATAAGAAATAATTCGACAAGAAGAAAGGGAAGAACGTATGGCTAAGGAAGCTCATGAACATGAACTAGAATTTAAAAAATTGGAGCAATTGCAAAGAACTTCTGAACAGAACGATGGGTCAGGAAGAAAGGTTGATGTCGGACCAAAGATACAGTTGGCACAAATTGTTCCGAAATTCGACGAAAAATCTGATGAGATGGGTCTCTTTTTAATTAATTTTGAGAGAAGAGCAGGGATGGCTAAAGTTTCGAAGAGTGAATGGGTTGCATACTTGTTAGCTGTTTTGCCCACAGAGGTTACAAACATGTTAGCCAGGGAATCGCCTGAAGATGCGATTAACTACGGTTTTGTTAAAAATCTTATATTAGAAAGATATAAGTTGAATAGCGAGAAACTGAAACAATGTATTTATCGGCATCATAAAATGCCAGACAAATCTTGGAGGAATCATGCGCAGGAACTCACTAGTTATTTTACAGCCTGGATTAAAGAATTAGGTGTTGAACAGTTTGATCAACTTAAAGATCTAATTATTACAGAACAGTTAAAGTTTCGAGTGCCTGCGGAAACAAAAGAACATTTTATAGACAATTGGTTAAATTTTGTGACGCCTTTAGATTTGGCTAAGAAAGTGGAGGAATATGAAAGTATCAAAGAAAGTTTCAAATTAAAGAACTTCCGAAAAAGACCATGTCTAATTTTCACCCCAGTTTAAAATTTCAAATAACTTTGACTACAAGAAAGAAAGTAAGGATAATAAGCCTAAATTTCCAATTAAATCAGAATCATTAACAGGGAATCATAGAGAAAGAGAATTTGATAAGAGGAGAACGTTAAGTTGTTACGAATGTAGATCAAGCACTCATCTTCGTCCTCAATGTGATAAACTTAAGAAATCCCCAGAAATCATTTCTCATGTTAAGGTTGGAGTTGGGCAAGATTCTTCAATAACGCCTTATCTTAGTGTGGGGAAAGTAAACGGCGTACAAATGGAAATTTTAGGGGATACGGGTGCGACAATAGATTTAATTGCACAAAGGTATGTCAAACCGCATATGTATCTGAACGAAAAAGTGTGGGTCCGGGTGCCCTTACACCATGGTCTATTCTGTTTACCTCTTGCAGAGATTGAATTAGACTGTGAAATCGGACATATGATAACTAAAGCTGCTGTCTCTAGAGACTCTGTAGATTTAGGAAGATATTTGTTAGGAAATAAAACAGCCGCTTTATTTGAACATTGTGAAGAAGAAAAGGCAGTGAAAGAGCATATGATTAATGCTGTTCAAACAAGAGCTCAGAAGAAAATTCTAGAACCAGAGAAGGTTTCTCATGAAGAACCTGAAATGCGCGAAATTTCTGATGAAACTGTAGAAAATAATCATAGCAATAATATAGAAAGAGAAAACAAAAAAATGGAAGCGAAAAAAGATAAAGATAAATCTGAAGAAGAGAAGTTAGGAAACCAAAAAGACTCAATTTTGCCAGTATGTCAAACTGTCTCAGTACAAGAGCTTATAAAATCTTCTCCTAAGACATTTTCTGAGGAACAAAAGAAGAGCAAAGAGCTAAAACCTCTTATTGAAGAAGTTAAAAGGAAAAATACGAAAGATAGCAAATTTATTTTGGAAAAAAATATGCTTTTTTATAGATGAAAATATAGGAATGGTACTGAAAGAAAATTATTAGTTGTCCCGGAAAGATTTTGTGAGCAGTTAAAAAGATTTTGTCATGAAACTGTTCCAACTCATTTGGGGGAGCTAAAACTAAAGATGCTTTGTTTAAGACTTTTTATTGGCCAAATTGCTTTAAAGATATCGAAGATTATGTAAGAACCTGTGACTACTGTCAACGAGTTGGAAAGCCTCAGGACAAAAAGAAAGCACCTTTACAGATTGTTCCAGTTTTTCAGAAATATTTACAAAGCTAAATGCTGATGCTTGTGGACCTTTACCTGTCAGTACACTAGGCAACAAATACATGATAACTGTAATTTGTTTAGCTTCGAAATATCTTGACGCGGTTCCTACACCTAATTTGTATTCTACGACGATTATTGATGCTTTATTGCAAATTTTCAGTAGACTTGGATTTCCTCGTATACTACAAACTGACCAAGGAAAATCATTCATGAGTGTACTTACAACGGAATTCTTAGAGAAATTTGGAGTTAGAGTTGTGCGAAGTTCGGTTTATCATCCACAAAGTAATCCAGTTGAAAGGATGCACAGGACTTTGAAACGGATACTAAAAGTACTTTGTTTAGAATCTGGAGATGACTGGGAGAAAGTACTGCCTCCTGCTCTTTTTGCATTAAGAACTGTAACTCACAATAGCACTGGGCTCAGACCAGCAGAATTAGTCCATGGCCAGAACTTAACAAATCCAATGATGCTACTCTATGAAAAATTGACTGAGCAAGAGATAGAAGAAGATAGTGTGATATCCTACGTATTTGACTTAATGAACAGAATGAAGAAATGCCAAGAGCTCGATGCAGAAAATGTGGAAAAAGAGAAACAAAACCATAAATATTGGTATGATATAAAAGCCAGAAAACAAGAGTTTAAAGAGGGAGATCAAGTTTTAATTGAGGCCCCGTCCAAACCAAATAAATTGTCTGTTAGTTGGATAGGACCTGGAGTAGTAATGAAGAGAATGTCAGAAACTAACTATGTTATTTACGATCCAGAGAGAAAGAAGTCCCAAGTGTACACGAAAATATGTTAAAGCCCTACCATCAAAGAAAAATAGAAAGTATAAATTTACTGACTATAAAAACAACCTCTAACGATGAAGAAGAGGATGAAATTCCTAAATTGGATGAGGAAAATAATGACAATGCGTTGTTTGAAGTATTGCAAGAAATCCAAAAAAACAACAGATTAAATGAAAGTCAACGAGAAGAATTACGACAACTTATTGGAAAATATGCTGACTCTTTTTCGACTGAACCAGGGTGCACGAATCTAGCTGAACATGATATTGAGCTGGAATCAGAAAAACTAATCTGTGCCCGGCCTTATAAAATGTCGCCTAGACAAACGGAAATCCTTAAGGCCGAAGTCGAGAAAATGCTGAAACTGGAAGTCATTGAGCCAGGTGAATCTGACTTTGCCTCTCCGTTAATTTTAGTTGAAGTTCCAGGCAGAGAAGCGAGACCTTGTATAGATTATCGTCGTTTAAATAAAGTGACTCGCACAAAATTTTATCCTTTGCCCAACATTGACCAGTTAATAGAAAAGGTGTCTTCAGCTAAATATATTTCAGTTTTAGCCAGACCAGAGGTTACTGGCAAATTCCGTTAACCAAACGTGCTCAAAGGTATGCGACTTTTGTGACAAATTTTGGGACGTACAGACCTTTACGCCTCCCCTTTGGTTTAAAAAAATACTCCGTATGAATTTAGCCGACTTATGGCTGGATTACTCAGAAACTGTGAAGAGTATGCGGTGCCTTATTTGGATGATATTTCTGTCTTTTCTCAAACTTGGGAAGATCATCTAAAACACCTGGAAGACGTTTTCAAAAGACTGAGTGAAGCAAACCTGCATATTAAACCATCTAAATGTCAATTCGCCCAAGCTTATGTAAAATATCTTGGACACTTAGTGGGTCAAGGTCTTAGAACTCCAGGAGAACTGAAGGTTCAAGCCATAAAAGAGTTTCCAGTTCCAACTACTAAAACTCAAATCCAATCTTTCTTAGGTTTAGCCGGATATTATCGGAACTGTATTCCGAATTTTTCTGTAATTACAACGCCTCTCACTAATTTATTAAAAGGAAAGGTTCGCAATTCAATAGTAGAATGGAATGACGACTGTCAAATGGCATTTGATGAACTGAAAGGTAAACTCTCTGAAAATCCTGTCTTATATAGTCCTGACTTTACAAAACTTTTCATCGTTCAGTGTGATGCTTCAAATTTGGGAATTGGTTTCGTGTTATCCCAGCTGAATGAAAATAATGAAGAACATTCCATATTGTATCTGAGCAAAAAGTTTTCAGACAGAGAACGAAATTTTAGTACTACCGAAAAAGAATGTGCTGCTATTGTGTTTGCAGTGCGAAAACTACGATGCTATTTGGATGGACATCAAAAATTTCAGATCCAGACGGACCACAACCCTTAGAATGGTTAGACAAAAACAGCGGAACTAATCCTAGACATTTAAGATGGGCCTTACTTTTACAGTCCTTCAATTATGAAATTGTTCATAAAAAGGGAAAACATCATCAGAATGCTCATAGTTTGAATCGAGCCCTAAAAACCTAAGTTTGATTAGAATGCTAATATGTAAATATGATAATTTTTTAACAGTTAAATTTGAATTTATTCTTTTGAAAATGTGTAAATTATTTTTCATTTGTATCTTGAGTGTAATGTTTGAGTATTTATAAATTTTATTTGTATTCTATATATTTATGTTTTCTATATATTTATGTTTCCACGGTGGGAATAAGTCAGTTGTTGTTCAAGGTACTAAACATTGTTTGGAACTGGTGCTTGAAAAGCAAAAACTCAGAAATAAACTTTTCCCCATCAACAGTTTTCTCCAGGTGGGGAGGAGTCTAGTCTGTAAAGAAATAACTCAATTATAACTCACTGACAGAAAACTAACATTTTCCATCGATAGATGGCGGTAGTCATCTGATGATAAAAATATTGTTCTGCATTTTAAAATTCTGAAGAGAAGCGGGAGTGAGTGTGCAGTGTATTGTTTTGTTTGTGAAGGTGACTCGACGTTAGAATGATGTAGTTAAAAAAGAAAATGTTTCTGATTATAGTTTCTGTTTGTGTACGTAATTTCATGTTTGTGAACGTCTATTAAATCAAGAAACCCACGATGGCCTCTTCATTTATCAAGTGTGTTCATTATTAAAGTATACCATCGTCTCCTACATTACAGGGATGCACTACCACCTCTGGTGGAAAATAATACTCCGCAGAATATTTTTAATACTCCGCAGAATATTTTTTATGAGGCACTTATTTTTAAATCTCCTTAAATATAAGAGTACACAGTAAAAGGAGAATCATGTAACGGAGAAAATATGTCAAATGAATATCTAACTGTTTTACTGTGCTGTAATACTGATGGCAGCGAAATACTAGCTCCGCTTGTTATTGGACATGCTAAAAAACCTCGTTGTTTTAATAATATTTAAACTTTTCCCACAAGTTACAAAGCTAATAGAAAATCTTGGATCACGGCAGTTATTTTTAAAGATTATTTGCGGCAACTGAATAAGAAAATTCAATTGGAGAACCGTTAAATAACCTTGTTTGTAGATCAGTACACAGCTCACAAGAATGTAACAGTGAAAAATATGCTGCTAGAATGTTTCCCACCAAATTGTTCCAGTATGTTAGCGCCCTGTGACATAGGGATAATTCATTCCTTCGAAGTGGCTTACAGATAACATCTTTTACGAAAGGCGTTGATTCAGTTGAAATATTGTGTCAATTCCAGTGACTAACTCGAATCCAAGAAGAAGATAAATGTGTTGGAAGCCTTACATTTGATATCGCCGGCATGGAAAAAGGTTACAATAGACTGCATCTCCCACATCTTCAAGAAAGGTGGATTCCCAATCAAGGTCCCATCGGAAACGTCTGCCTATGATTACATATCGAATAACGATTCTACTGAGTTTGATTCAGCAGGACTTGATAGGGATTTCATTGAATATGCAGAATGTGTTTCCGAAGTACTGACTTGCGAGACAAAAGCATTGTTGATGACCGAATTGATGGAACCGTCTGGGGATGAAAGCGTTGATGAAAAATACCGTGCAATTGTTGTATCAATGCAGTCTTTCAATGGCTCCTAAGCTATTTTGCAAAAACTGAGAGTTTTTGTCAAGGACATTAAGGTCAAGAAAAAGAAATGGATGCAATTTTAAAGCTTGAGACCCACTTGTGCGTTTTGAAATCTAAAACAAACATTCAAACCAAAATATCGGATTTTTTTACGGCAAAATAACGTAAGTTTTGATTTCTTATTAAAATAACAGAATGTATTAGTTACATACAAATGCTTTATTTTATATTTTATGTTTCATTTAATTGATTTAAACTTAATTTTATCATTTCGGATTTGTTTTAAATAACATACATAGTGTTAATTTTATAACCACGATTTAACGTTTTCCCGCTTTTAACGACGTTTTTGATGAT
Source organism: Maratus speciosus (assembly GCA_963932465.1). NCBI lineage: Eukaryota > Metazoa > Arthropoda > Arachnida > Araneae > Salticidae > Maratus > Maratus speciosus. The sequence goes on along the minus strand of OZ010786.1, from coordinate 533,022,324 downwards.
CGGTCCTGTCAACGTCGTTAAATCGGGGTTCCACGGTAGGCAAAAGAAATATTTGTGCTTCTAAAATTTTCTTTATATAACTTGGATGGATAATAGATCTCGCGATGCATATATTTATGAAATGCTATGAACTTCACTGTAAAATTCAATAATTTTGTCAATTAAATAAGGAGCATTTTTATTTTAATAAAAGCATTGTGCTCCTAAAATTCTATTCATGAAACTTTTATATAACCTAGATCTCGAGATAAATGTAATGCTAAGGTAAAAGTATCCATGTAATAAAATGACTATGCGTTACCATATAAGAATGCTCCTAGTATTTCTTGAACTGAAATATAGAGGTTACTTACCCTGTTTCGATAATTCGTAAAGATATCGAAAAATACGACAATTACAAAAATGGCGACTGTCTCCTATTAAGTATGAAATAATGTTTTACACGTTAGAGTAGATTTAATAAAATGCCTTTATCATAAATTTTGATAAATAATCACCGTCTTTAATACGTCACTAATCCCTTACGGAAATAATGTAGATAAATATATATATTGACTAGTAAAAATAATAAATGTAAGCAATCTATAATACTATTTACTAATAAAATTAAGTTACTTATGATAGATGCGTCTTTCATGTGCAGCAATGCATGTGTATGCTTATGACAGTATTTTGGAAACAAGTATACAGTGATTTTGGAAACACTCAGAATAGTAAAATTGGCGTTCTTTTAAACACTTTCCATCTATGACTTTGGTTTGTCTGTCCGGTTGTCCGCGCTGTTGTAAATAACCTCGAATTGTTCTAAAATTTTTGTATGTTATATGCATCTACCATAGTACGATCCCTATTTTAAATCAAATTTGTAGCATGTTCAGTTCATTTACAGGAGCAGTCAAATGCATTCCATTACTTTACGGCCAATTGGAAAAAATGTTTCAAATGATTTTTAATGGCGTTACACCGTTTCAAACATAATAAAATTGACATGCATTTATGAAGTGCATTAAAATATGCATTCTGTAGAATATGCTGTGCAAAGAATAGTTATTATTCATTTACAGGGCTACGCAAAAGAATTCCGTTACATAACATTATAGGGGGGGGGGGGTGAATTGTTTGTGGCATACTTCAATTATATTAAACTATTTCATATATACTGAAATTAATATAATCGCTGAAGTTTACTGTAAGTTATTTCATCTATAATACGAAGTGCATAGCATTTACAGAGGCGAACTAAAGATTTCAGATACAATATTGTATACGATTTAATTAGAAATGATTGCTTGAAATGAATTTTTAATTATGATATGCACTTTTAAGTTTCACTGTATTTTTGCATACTAAATGGTGTGTATAAATGCTACAGTTCCTATACAGGGTTAAAGAAGAAAAAGTAACTGCTAATTAGTATGAGCGTAAATTGCTTAAAGGTGGCTTTTAAAGGAATTATGCACTTTGTACGATGAACTGCATTTAGTTTAGTAAGAAACCTTTATAGAATACAGATAAAATGATATACAATGCCACGCAAGGAATTCGATACATGGCCGTCTATGGACGTAAATTTCTGGAAATATTATATCAGTAGTTTTTCAGTTTGAAGAGTACTTTAGTTTTAATTAGATTTTAGATAAATAGTGGCGTGTAATAAAGGTACTAGATAGACTACAGGGCTGTACAAAAGTAGCAAAGTATGTTTCCCTCTATTAGTATAAATTTCTCAATGATAAATTTCAACCTGTTTTGCGTTTTTTTTTCTTTTGCTAAACTAAATTTTTCCATTATATATTATATATATCAACCTTGAGATCAAACACAGGGCCGTTCAAAAAAATTGGAATACTTAATTGGCTATGGGCTATAAATGCTGAAATCAGTTTTTCAAATGTTATATATAAGGAAATTTTGTTAAAGCATTCAGGAAGTGTTGGAAAGTGTTTGATAATCTATGCTGAATGCATGATTTTTTTTATCTTTTTTGAATAAAGTTTATCTTGTTTAAATGAGTCAGATTCTATAAATTTCTCTATTATCTTTCTCTGTCTAACTTTTCTTCTGTTATCGTTCCAAATTTCCAGGATACACTGTTAAACATTTTGCATCATTCTGGCAGGTCATTCGAACGTTTTTTGAAAAAACGGTTTCATAGCCATAATTTAACTATATTCTGACCATAAAATGGCCAATAATATGGTTAGAATAGTGTTAAATTCACGGTTGTGTAACCATTTTCGAAAAAAAACGGTCAAATGACCTGCCAGAATGCTGCAAATTTTTAACAGTGTAGTTTTGTAAGTTGGCGGCTTAACGACAAGCTGGTCCTCCCATCAGTACATTATGGTTTTGCTTCGTCTTATTAACATAGATAGATACATGTTAGAAGAATCTAGCTTTACGCATTCCAGAGTTATTTCTGTAAAAGGAGATTTCATTTGCATCCTGCATATATAAAAATGTCTCTATTAATAGATACGTATAGACATAGATATACTTTTTTCGTTACGTCTTGTGCTCTCTCTATATATATTATTCATTGATTTGTATATTTTAGACATGTACAGTAAACTATATTTGATGATTATTAAAGTACAATGATATTATGAAATATAAATTACAATTAATACATAATGATATTAAAATTTCTTGCAATAAATATGTAATATCTGTTCTGTTTTATACACTTTTAAATAAATTTCAAAATGTTTTAATGGACAGGAAATGAAGCGAAATTAATCAATTTAATCCCAGAATTAAACTTTCAACATCATTAAAGAGAATTTTTATTGATTAAAAATTTATTAAAACTAAGAAGAACGATTATGATTGACATGCTTGCGATAGAAAGTTCCAACACTATAACAGCAATTAAGTTTTTCGTTTGGAACCTTTATGTGAAGAAAAATATAATATTGCTCGAAATATGACACCAGTGTTGCTTATTTTTCTGAATCGCGAAATTGAAGCTTTAATTCTCTGAAAATCAATCAGTTTAATACAAGCATGATCAAGATTGAAATATTGACTAATTTCATAGACGTTCAGAAAACAACTTAATATTTTAATTTCGGGATTTTAATTAACGTTAAAGCACAATTTAAAAATGAGAATGGAATTTAATTTAGGTGCGAATTTTCTTATCATAAAACATCATTAGGTTTACCATTGTTGCAAAATTATATGCTATAAGGAACATAATATGTAGAGTAGTATAATAAAGGTTGTGTTATATTCTTACATTTTCGATTTTAAATTAAAAGATTTCATCTTACTGAACTTTTTTAATAATTAGAAAAGAAACAATAAAAAAGACGAAGATTAATATTCAGAAAAGTTGGTTCATGAAAGTAATACTAATCCTGTAATATTTTACAGTCTATTTACTGAACATAACACAAAGTTAAAATATAAATATAATTTTCAGGTGATTATACGTAATTTTACTTCGAACAGCAATATCAAAAATAGAATTCACCAGAAACGTACACTAGGTCCCAGGTGACAATGTCTATTAGGAAAAATAATTTTATTTGTCACCTTATTTTTGATTAATTCTATTAAATGTAGAAATATATTAAAATTTATTTTAAACAAATCATTAAATAATTTATGAGTGAAGATTTTAACTTTAAATTACTTAACATGGCCTAAATTGTCTCCAATAACGTAGCTAAAAAATAATTATATTTATTTTTAATATTTTAAAGTAGAATTTAGTCTTTATATTTCAATATATGAAAATAAACGGTTAAACAATAAGCGTAAAATTTTTCTTCTGTGCTGGAGTACATCCAGTAATAGTTAAATAAATATATATATATATATAATATGTCAAAATTTTTAAAGAATTTTCTCAATTTCGGCTAATAAATATTTTAAAAATTTGCAAAAAAAGGTTAAATAAGTAACTAAATAAATAAAAATAAAAGAATAGTTTCCTTTGAAAAAAAAAAAAAAAAAAAAAAAAAAAAAACGTGGTTTTGGAAAGGATTGATATATTTACGATGCACATTTTTAGTTTTTTAGAAAAATTTAAGTCTTACGTCTGAATCATTCATCAGAAGAAAAAAAAAGTAAATCGAAATATATTTCTAAATTTTGGGATTTTTTGAGGCCTACAGTTGGGTTTGTGATATTTAGATTATTAATGAATTTTTTTTTTCGTGTATGACCATGACTGAAACATATAATAATTTCTACTCTGCATCATAGCAATGAGAAAAAATATTTTTATTTTATTTCTTGATTTTTATAAAGTTTATTTCACAAAAACATTTATTTTAAATTGTATACATTTTCTAAGTATGGTTTATGGTAAGAGAGATGTCAGAGTTATGAGAGATTCAGCATTTCCTGTTGTCCGTTCAACAAAACGCGTAAGAAGCATTAACGAAATTGATGAAGCTTGAAATTATATATATATATATATAAGTATAATATTCATTTTTATAATGATATACGCAAATGAAGTTGTATAATATACAGTTTCACAAGATGTGCAATTTAGATTTCCTCTTTATCGTGGCGATAACTTGATTAGTTTACTGCTTTTATTTACTTCCTTCGAAAATAACCCTATATTCAGAAGTAATAATTGTTCTTCTAATTTTTTAATGCAAATTGTATACAACATAGGTCTCTGGATGTGCATATTTGTGAAATGCTATGACCTTAACTGTAAAATTCATTTGATTACATTTGATACAGTAAAAAAAAAAGCGTTTTCTGTTTGTTTGTTAGGTTGTTTTTGTTTTTTGTAAAAGCAATGTGCTTCTAAAATTCTATTCATCAAAATTTCAGGAAATTGAGATAGAATTAGTATTAAGGAAGAAATATTCTTTTAGTAAGCTGACTATCTTGGACGAATGCTTGCAGCGTCCCTTGTGGTGCAATATAGAGGTTCCTGACACTGTTTGGAAAAGTAGGAATACAGCGAAAAAATATACAATTATAAAATTGTAAATTGTCTCCTATTTAGTATGAAAAACGTTATACATGTTAGGATGGATTTAACAAAAAACTTTATAACCAATTCTGATAAGTAATTACCTCCTTAATTACGTCAGCAATCACTTATAGAATTTTTGTAAATAAATATTTAATAATTAAAATGCAAATTTTAAAAATGCACAATACATTAATGTAATGAAACCAAGTTAAATATGATATATGTGTCATTCATATATGCTTGCGGCAGCATGTTTATTGTTCCCGAATTTGGAAACATTCAGCATATTTAACTTGATATTATTTTTTATATGCAATTTACCGTACTTAAAGTGTTAGATGCTGTATTTTCTATATATTTTTCCTATATCTTTCACTATCTTAATTTTGTTGTTGTTATTGTTCCATTTTTCAGACATGGGTTCAACAAAATTGCCTATTTAACCACCAGCTATTTATGCCATACTTCTATTATGGTTGTTGTGGATTCATGTATTTAAGATAGGCAGAAGCATGTTCCAGAATTCTAGCTTTATGTGTTCAAGAGTTATTTCTCGATAAAGAGATTTTCCTACGCACCATATATATATAAACATGTCTCTATAAATATATCCATATATGTAGACAGACATTTGTTTCTGTAACTATATTGCTAAAATATCATTCTTTAAATCATTGATATGTATGTTTTATCACTACAATATAAGTTATGTAAGATAATTGTTAAAGCATAACGATATTAGGAAATATGTATTAAATAAGGCCATATGTAAAAACAAAATTACTGTTGTACTGTGCAGGCTTTATTGTAGTATCTTATTGTAGTATTATATAAAAGTAGTAAGTAGAGTAAAGTGGCTTTTATTATTTAAAAGAGAATGACATTAAGTCGTCTGTCCTGCCATAAATTAATGTAGCAATACCATAAGCCTGGTGGCTTTTTTAGTAGTATGTTAGGTATTGGTGCAAGTAGTGGAGCGGCTTGAGAAAAGACAATAAATTGAATCGTTGAGTATTTCTCCCTGATGAAAGATCGAGGCGAATTAAATCTCCATGTTTTTATTAGTCAAACATCGTCAAAACAATTCACCATATTTTGATAAGGTGTTCCGGTCTAGGAAATAAATGACTTCACTGCATAATCTTAATATAAATTTAGAATGAGTTATGTCTTAGAACGACCTTCTAGGGAGCTGTTGATAATTAAAAGCTCGAAACAATCTCTCGAAAACTATGAGGAACGTCCTGTGAATCTGCTTTTTGTGGCAACGCGTAGAAATAGAAAATCATGGCGCCGCGTACGTTCGGGCCAATGCAAGAATAAAGAACAGGCGTAAAGCCTACGTCGCGCCATTGGAAGTATTATAGTAAAGGATCCGGAAAAATTGGATTTAAGGATAATTTAATAGGATTAATGATACATATTTTTAAAGAATAAGAAAATAGTGAATACGCCGTTAATTTAGCATGTAACAAGGAAATATTACGAAGGAAGAATTAATAATATAACATATATAATAATGAATATAATGATAGTAAAATTACCTGTTAAAAATGTCGTGTCAATTCTGTTTATTACTTTTGTAAATGAATTTCGAAATATTTTAATATGACAAGAAATGAATCGAATTTAATCAATTAAATCACAGAAATAATCTTTCAACATCATGAAACATAATTTTTATACGTTAAAGTTTTCTGGAAAAATAAGAAGAACGATTATATGAATGACGTAATTACGATAGAAAGTTTCCACACTATTCCAGCAATAAGGTTTTTCATTTGGATCATCCATCAGAAGAAAAAACTAAAATTGCTCGGAATATATTACTAATTTTACTTATTTTTCTGAAGCGTGGAAAGGAAACTTTAATTCTCTGAAAATCAATAACTTTATTTCCTGCATGATCTTGATTGAAATATTGACAAATTTAATTGATGGAAATAAAAACAACTTAATATTTTAATTTCAGATTTATTTTTTTTTTATTTTGTACGTTTAAGAAAAATTTTCAAATGAGAAACCAAATTAAATTAGGTGCGTATTTTCACAGATTAAAATATCATTAGATTTATGATTGTTAGATAATTATTTGATAAAACTAACAGATTATGTGGGGGTAAATAACACAGATTGCGTAAGATTCTTAGATTTGAGTACCGTCGTTTTGGAATAATAAGTTCCAACTAATTTAACTGTTTGAATTTATTTTAAAAGAAAATAATAAATAAGACGAAGATTAATAATAAGAAAAATTGGCAGACGAAAAAAATACGATTCCTGTAATATATTTCGGTCTATTTATTGAGAATAATACAAACTTGAGAAATAAATATAATTTTCAGGAGATCATGCGTAATTTGTTTCGAATAGCAAAAAGAAAGAGAAACAACAGCTCATCAGAAACGTACTTTATACCCATGTCACACTGTCTAAAGAGAAAAGTTAATTTTATTTGTCGCCTTACGTTTGATTAATTGTATTGAAGGTGGGGATAGATTAAAATCTATTTTAAATAAATCATTAAATAATTTATGAGTAATAATTTTAAAGGTTAATGACTTTAACATTCCATAAAATGTCACTAATATTATAGCTAATAAAGTAGCTAGTAAATATGAACTTTTTTAGCTGATAATGTATGCTGTTAATGTAGCTTTTAACTTTTAAAAATCTTAATAGACATTTAACTGTCTATTTATTCTTTATATTTAAACATATGGATAAAAAAGTTTAGCCAATAAGCATAAAATATAACTTTTCTGCTATGTTATTACGAAGAAATGTAAAACACAACAGCATATGTAAAAAAAAATATATATATATATATATATATATATATATATATATATATATATATATATATATATATATATACATAATTTTATCATTATCGGCTCAGAAAACTTTTAAAACCTGTATAAAAAACAACAACGACAACAAAAGAATTTTATTTTGGAAAATTAACATAAACGTGGATACCAATGATACATTTTTGATGAATGTTTTTAGTTGTTTAGAGAATCAGAAGTCTTAGTTCTGAATCATTCATCAGAAGAAAAATATAAGTAAATCAAACTATATTTCTAAATTTCTAAATTTTGGGATTTTCTGAAGCGTAAAATTTGAATTTTTATGTTTAGATCATCAATCATTTTACTTTGTTTATGATCATGACTGACATTTTAATAATTTAAATCATCTATCGCACCGATAAGATAAAATTTCATGTTTTTAATTTAAAGATTTTTTTTCATAAATTACGTTTCGGTAAGGGGGAAAAAAAATCAGATATTACACATTTTCTAAAAGTATAGTTTATAGTAAGCTTATGAGACTTTCAGCATTTCTTGTAATCCCTTCAAGATGTTGATGCGTAAGACACATATATTAAATTGTTAAAGTGTGACGGAAATATATATGACATAGAAATAGCAGATTATTTTAAATTTCACCAATGAACGGTATACCTGCATTATAAAAATAATATTTTAAACATGATATACGTAAATCAAGTAGCATAATGTACAATTTCAAAAATATGGAACGTGACAAGAATAAGAACTAGCGACAAATTGTAGAAAATCGACTTCCATTCATTATTCGCCTGCGTCCTATTTCAAAAAGAAAATAAATGTAAAATACAAAAATATGGCTAATTGGGAAACATAACTATCACACGGATAAGCGTACGTAGCTACGAACACGTAGCTACGAATAATTTTATTGTAATTTTTAATACCATAATTACCATATCAAATATATTGTATTCCATGTGGTTTTTGGAACAATGTGAAACAACTTTTGAAAGTCCGGATTAACTAGTAAGATGGGTTTTTTTTTTCAAATCCTTCTTCTATCGCATGCACGTTAATAATTCAAAAAGCTCATTTTTTTTTAATTATGCATTTTTAAATCAAGAAATGAGTAGTTAATCGATTTGTTTTTTATTTATTTTTTATAGTATAGGTATTTCGTCAGAAAATGATTCTAAACCATGGGAAGGAATGAAAATCGTAATGAAGTCTAATCAACATGCATACTATCAATACTATATCAAAAAACGTGCAAAATTTTACTTATGATAAATATGCAAATTAAACACGCGGGCGATTGGGTGATTAGGTATTTTTCCCCTCTAAACTGCCTCCGCGCCCGTATCGAAAATTGAACAAAATTCGCTGTCATTGTGCCACCTTTAGCAACATTTTCTGCAACTTTTTTTACAAACTGCGATCTATTAAATTACATCTAAATATAAAATTTCGTAAAACAATATTAATAAATTATTTACTTAAACTATAAAAAAAAATCGAGAAAATAAAACAAAAATCGTTATCATAGTATCGCTTTTGGAGGAGTATCCCCATATTGAACTTTGATTTGAGACCCACAGTCAATAAAGTATAAAAATTTTGGTTCGATTCTAACCAAAACTTTATACACTTTTCGATGGCATAAAAGGCAAATAGCCAAAAAATCTGTATTAAAGCACAACCTGCCTGCGGGAAATATCCACATTTTCCAATGAAACCTTACGCCAATATTCAATATACATAATGATAATTAACTCCAAATATATCAACAAAATAAAAAATGTTGCAACAATAAACAAATGTAAATATCAATCTTCAACAAGTAAATAATAAATCGTTTCTCTCTTATAATTATTCAGTTAAATAAAAGAACTTATTCAATTGAGATGCGTTGAATAACAACTTTTATTGTTATTTTGCCTCTTATCAAGGGGTGATGCCCTAGCCAATGCGATAATAAGGGATATGTGTACATTCTACGTCACGACCAATGGGAGAGATAAAGAAAACAGTCCTGGCAATTCGAAGCAGACGCATTTTATAGTAAAACGTAACTCAAGCCGCGAAAAGATAATTATCGGAATAAAAATCTATGTCTCTGAAAAAAGAATCGAATTCACAGAAACGATCGAAAATCATGATATAAATTTAGAATAACTGAAAGCTTTATAGTAAAGTAAATCGGACAAGATTAATATTAATTTAAGGGGAATTTAACAGAATTAAGGATATATATTATTAAAGAATAAGGAATTGGTGAATATGGCAGTAAATTAGTATAAAACAGGGAAATATCGCGAAGGAAGGTTTAATAATGTAAGATATATATGTAGAGGAGAAGGTCCAAATACCGGCTAGGGTCCAAATACCGGCTACTAGATGTTCTGAGAACTGAGCGCGCTTCGACAGGCAGAATTTGGAACTTTAATTTAGAGAAAAAAAGTTACGAGAATTTCGTCGCTGAAGTCTCTCTCATTTCCAAACAGCAAACGCAAAAGTGTCGAAACGACGTAATCTGGAACATCAACAGTTTGTCAGATAAGTGTTTCTCATTTTTTAAAAAATATACTAATCGTATACTAGCTTGAATTGATGATTAAGTTAATTTCTAGACATATTTAGCTCTCAATTGCCACGCTCACGTTATTGGTATTTTATTATATGAATAAGTAATACTGGTTTTGACTTAAGCGTAGCAGTGTTCCGAATACCGGGTTCCTTGAGTGGTCTAAATACCGGCTAGCCAGTATTTGGACCTCTCTCGGTTGCTCTGGTTAAATGGGAGGAAAGAAAATAATTTAAATAGTTCCATAATTAATAAATAAATTTAAATTGTTCAGAAATAATCCCAGTCCCATTTCGCAATATGAAAAAAAAAATCGTAGCCGTAATACTTCTGGAGCGATACTGGTTACCGGATCACTTCACAAATAAGTGATGTTGGACACTCCAAAACTGTCTGTAATAAATATGAAGAGAAAGAAGAAAAATGACGGAGGAAAACAGGTGAAAGGGGCATTGGATTTGAAAATTGTGGCAGAAATTGGATTTTTAAAAAGTGATAAAGGAAGATATCTAACAGAGGAAGATGATGCAATTTGTGTCTTCTGCATAGATGCTTTTTCTGCGGACAAGAGTGGGGGAGGGGATTCTGGACTAAATGTTAAGAATACGATATGTGGGCCTGTAGCGACTGCACCGACGCAGAGAGTGATATTATGTTTGTGATTTTTTCAGATAAAATAATTCCCATTTCAATCATCAAGCTTCTTTTTTATGCACGTTAAAAAACAAAATTAGAAACATAATGGAGAGAAGACTGCCATAGATAATCGTTAAGAATTTTTTAAATTTCACAAAAATGCTTGTTTATTAACTCATTCAAGCCGGTTGGCAAGAAAACTTGCCCTGTAATGTGAAGAAAACTTTTAAATTTGAATACCAGCATTTCAGTTTGTAAATTTTCACATTATCTAATCTCAAATTTTGGGCTATTAAATAATTCAAAATTACAATGTTTTAAAAACTGGTGTGGAAGAATTAAAACAATTGTAAAATAGGCTCGTCTTTAATAGGTTAATAATTGCGTATTTTTTCTGTGCATAAGATATGTTATTGATCAATAAAATTTATTAAAATAATATTCTAATTGCTTAATAATTGTCATTAGCTCTATTTGTGTGATGTTCTTGAAAACAAAACTTAGGTAGCCGGTATTTAGACCACATTTTCAAAACTCAAAATATGAAGACATTCGGAATTTCGCTTTTTATAAACAGAAACGCTTTTTAAACTGATTTTTTTCTATAAACAAATGCAAAACATGTCAAGGTACCTTGCTGTCACTTTTTCTTTTACCAATTTTGAAAATTGTATGATCTAGATTGAAAACATAAGTGGTAGCCGGTATTTGGACCTTTTCCTCTCTCTCTCTCTATATATATATATATATGAAGTTTGGTTTAACTCTACGCATAATTTCGTAGACTTTCCGATGATACAATAATGACATTTGCCAACCAATTTCTATCACAGTGCATACCGTTGGGAAGTATCCCAAAATTCCACTGAGACCTGATAACAAAAGTAAAAGAAATATGTATGAAGTCTTGTTTAAAGCTATGCCTAACGTTTTAGACTTTTAGAAGACAAAATAAGGATAATTCCATAAAAATCGCTTTAACAACGCCTCTTCTAGCTATACACTGTTAAAAATTTGCAGCATTCTGGCAGGTCATTTGACCGTTTTTTTCCGAAAACGGTTACACAACTGTAATTTTAACACTATTCTGACCATATTATTGGCCATTTTATGGTCAGAATATAGTTAAATTATGGTTATGAAACCGATTTTTCAAAAAACGGTCGAATGACCTACCAGAATGCTGCAAAATTTTTAGCAGTGTATATAACCATATTCTACTGGGATCTGCTGGCAACAGCCAAAAACTTATATAGCATGTCCAATTCTATACATAATTTTAATATTTTCGATGACGCACAGAGGACACACTAACTTACAAGAACTGGGCTCACAGGCAGACATAAATCTTATAAAAACGTGTCTTCCGCATGGTTAAATCATATTAAATTCATTTTTCTACTCTATTTTAAAGGAATGAAATAAATTATTTCATCTAAACACTAAAAATGTACTTTATACAAATATAGACGAACAAAATCAATGGAACTCCTTTGTTTGCATCGATAGCTATTAATATACAGAAAGGCTGGATCGCCCGAGGTTTCCCTCCTCAGATAATTATTGGAAGGTCCCAAGATAATTTTATTCGGTGGTCTTTTTCTCATGTGAAAACATTTGGGATTACAAATAATTGGTTTCCTCCGACATTATAAATGATGCAGTGTTATTAAATTTAGTATACACTTCAGATAAATTTATTTTCGCCTTCTATTTAAGTATTTTTCGTAACAATAAAATTGTCCTACAAAATTATGATTCAAAATATTGCTATAATAATCGGGGTTCGTACGCTTCAAGGGATTCTGGGGATTTTAAATGTTTTAGTACCAGAAATTTCGTAAAGTACTGGTCGCTATATCTAAGGATAGAGTATTTTTTTTTTCATTAAATAAGGCAAATATTATTTTACAAAAATTCTGGTATAACGTTCTTGAAATCTCTTAAAGCGTAGGAGCCCTGATGGTAGTGCATAAAAATAATTCATCCTACGCTATTAATTTTCCTTTATTGAATTTCTGGTGGATATAATTCGAAATCTCACAATCAGGAAATTACCAAGATACAAAAATTGAAAAACTAGAAAATTTAAAAAGAAAAATTTAAAAAGAAGAAATATTTATTAATTAATTAACCTATATTACTAATAACTTAACTATCTTGAAAACGTAGGATGTGTACTTTTGTCAGCAACTAATTAATTTAGTACTTATTAGTACTTATTAGGGTGTGTCCTTTAGTCAATAACAAATACATTTAGTTTTTATTAGTATTAAATTTAGTACTGAATAATACAATTTATTGCACAAATAAAGATATTTTAAATAATAGACTAATAAATCTCTTTTCTTTTTTGAAATATTATTTTAAAAGTACATGGATAAGGAAAATAATATTGTATAATACAATTATATTAATATTTGAGTAATCGAGTTTCATATATTTTTGACATTTACTTAAGAATACTCGATAATGAAAATTAAGTTTAGTATTTATAGTTCGTTTACAGGGACACTCAAAATAATTTCGTTACATTGCTGTCAAAGGAGGAAAAATATTTTATGTACATTTTATTATTTTTTTAATATTTCAAACACAGTGAAACTTATATACATTATTGAGATGGGCTACATGGTTCTTTTTCAGGAGAATAAAAAAGTAGAATTTGCTGTTCTTTTACAGAAACGCACAAAATATTTTCCCTTACATCACGATCTATGGTAAAAATGCATTAGTGGTGCAATTTAATGACGTAATGAAGATTCTAACACAACGAAATAAATGAAGTTCACTTTATTTATTTAATACATTGTAGAGCGCATAGCATTCATCATAGAGGCAAATAGAAGAATTCAGTTAAGAGACTAACTAAGATTGACTAAAACTGCTTGATGGGCGTTTTCCTCTGTGATATTTTTAAATTGACCTAATTCTGGGTGTGAAAGATGGTGTTTATAAATGTTACAGATATCATACAGTGCTGCAAGAAAAGCTTACAGGATTCACGCATTACTGATACGGAAAGCAATTGCTGGAAATGGATTTTTACTGTTTTTAGAGTTGCTACTTAAGATATCCCTTTTCATTCTGGAAAAAAAAAAATAGATTTCAAATAATATACTTTTAATGCAAGAAAAGATTCGTAATCTATGTCTGATGTATTAGTTTCGTTCTTATTATTACAAGTAAGATATGGTAAGGACATGTATGGAGGGACATTTTGTTTAAGTCATTTTACTTTTAGGTAAAAAAATCTTTATGAAAAAAATGTAGAAAATTAAGGTTAAGTTCTTATCAAGGTTTTTTGTAATCGGTTTATTAATAAATAAAATATTTTTTAAGTAAAGCAATACATTTTTTATTTGACTTTTTCAAATCTTAAATATCACAGTTCCAATGGTTGTTACCCTACGTTGGTTGGCTTTTCCACCATCCATACATATAACGATGCTTTCTAAGAATCTCTTGAAATAAATAAATAAACATATATAAGTAACTTGAAAATAAAGTAAAATAGAATACTACAAAAAAAAAAAAAAAAAAAAAATGTATATATCGTGATTACTCCTTTCTTTTATGAAGCTTTTACGTGCGTTATTTATACGCATATATATCGCTCACGGCAAGAAAAGTGACGCATCTCACAAAATTCATTTTGCGTTTTATTCCACTAATAGGTCTGTCATAGATGCGCTTGCTATACAAACAGTTTCATAAGTATAGTTATAAGGAAAATCACTTTATTACGCTATATGCCCATTTTCGACCACAGAAGAGTGGTAGATTGTGCAGGGAGGTAAAATCGCCCAACCTTCCAAACCTCATCCTACGACTTTAAGGGTTTTATGCTTTTATGAATGTTTTTATGCTGGTATGCAAAGATATGTGCTATAATTTCATGTTATAGTCAAATCATGCACATTTACTCCCATTTGCCTCTCCTGTGAAATTTACTTTTGTCGAGATGTGTCACTTTTCTTGCGGGGGAGCGATATAATCTAAACGCTCATTTCGTCTCCTCAGAGCAACAGTAAGACACCTAACAATAATCGAAAATGAAATGTCTGACTTTAAGGGTTTTATGCTTTTATGAATGTTTTAATGCTGGCATGCAAAGATATGTGCTATAATTTCATGTTATAGTCAAATCATGCACATTTACACCTATTTGCCTCTCCTGTGAAATTTACTTTTGTCGAGATGTGTCACTTTTCTTGCGGGGGAGTGATATAATCTAAACGCTCATTTCGTCTCCTCAGAGCAACAGTAAGACACCTACACTGTAAAAAAAAAAAATCTGTAAAGTTACTAACATATTTCTCGGAAACTGGGATTCCAGGAACTTTTTATGTAACGGCAACAGCAAAAATATCTGTAACAGCATCTGTTACAGGAATTTTTCTTGTTGCCGTTACATAAAAAGTTCCTGGAATCCCAGTTTCCTAGAAAAATTTTAGTAACTTTACAATTTTTTTTTTTTTTTTTACAGTGTAATAATAATCGAAAATGAAATGTCTGACTTTAAGGGTTTTATGCTTTTATGAATGTTTTTATGCTGGCATGCAAAGATATGTGCTATAATTTCATGTTATAGTCAAATCATGCACATTTACTCCCATTTGCCTCTCCTGTGAAATTTACTTTTGTCGAGATGTGTCACTTTTCTTGCGGGGGAGTGATATAATCTAAACGCTCATTTCGTCTCCTCAGAGCAACAGTAAGACTCCTAATAATAATCGAAAATGAAATGTCTGACTTTAAGGGTTTTATGCTTTTATGAATGTTTTCATGCTGGCATGCAAAGATATGTGCTATAATTTCATGTTATAGTCAAATCATGTACATTTACTCCCATTTGCCTCTCCTGTGAAATTTACTTTTGTCGAGATGTGTCACTTTTCTTGCGGGGGAGCGATATAATCTAAACGCTCATTTCGTCTCCTCAGAGCAACAGTAAGACACCTAATAATAATCGAAAATGAAATGTCTGACTTACTGCTTTGAAGAACTGTATCTGCATCTATTGGAATTATAGAGAATTTTTATAAAACACATCTGAGATGTACTAGGTTGAGAAAAAAAAGTTCCAGGAAATTAATAGAGAAAAAAGTTGTTATGTGCAAATTAACAACACAAGCAACGAGGGCTATTCTTCAAAGTAGAGACCAGCGTAGTCCACGACTTTCTGATATCGTTTCGATAGATTCCAGATTTACTGGAAGTATTATGGCGGCTCCTTGGTGTCAGAAAACTCTTGAAATGCTTCTTCAACTTCATTAAAGGATTCAAACCGACGGCCCTTGAAAAAGTGTTGCATTGATCGAAAGAGGCCAAAATCGGATGGAGCCACGTCTCGTATACGTATACCACTAGTACTCCTATATACGACACAAATTCTGGTAACTATTAGATTAAAAATTTCCCAGAACTTTTCGCTCAACCTAATAGTATTAAACATAAGGGTTTCAGAAGTTGTTCTCTAGATGCAACCACAGATGTTCATAGCAGTAAGTCAGACATCTCTTTATTTTTATTATCACTAGATCTTCTACTGGCTCTGTGGCGACGATTTATGTCCCATATTCGGCAATATACAGGATGTATCTGAAATTATTCAACAAACTTATAGGGATGATAGTACTAATCAAGACGAACAAAAAATGAAATGGAACATGGGGTCGTAAACCAATTATTGAGTCACAAATACAAGGCGTTTCACCCTAACTGAAGTCGTCTTGTCGGTAATACTTTTGAGAAAAAAATAAAATATTGCAATAAAAATGCAGCGATATGTACCTTATTTTGTAAGAAATGTGATAACATCACAAAAAATTGCTAGAATTTTCCATTATACGCGCCAGCAGTATGCATTGGACGCTACCCATTTTGGACTGTGATTATCAGTTCATACGGTATCATCGATTGTGTGAGAACCCTGTTTTTCCAGAACTTTTTGTGATGTTATCACATTTATACAAAGTAAGGTACGTATCGTTACTTTTTTATGGTAATATTTTTTTCGCAAAATTATATCTGACAAGCCGATTTCAGTTATGGTGAAACGCCTTTTATTTGTGACTCAATTAGTGGTTTGCGACCCCAAGCTCCATTGCATTTTTTGTTCGTCTTCATGAGTACTATCATCCCCTTAAGTTTGTTAAAGCATTTCAGATACACCCTGTACATATTATATTACATTCATTTTTAACACAATAATTCAGTTTCTAAATAAATCATATACGTTTTAAATTTTCAAGTTTTTATAAAACGCCTGTTCCAGGATTCGAACTAGGAAAGTCTTGGCTGAAGTCGCCAATACTCTGCCAGCTGAGTTATCCCGGATGAGGCTAAATGACATATTTGAACAATTATAATTACACATCCAGCGTTTACTGCGGTTCCATAGCCTGCAATTTATTCCGTTCAGCTGATTCATACATCAGACCAGATGCTGTGATCGTTAAGGTTAGCTGGGTGAATTAGGACCTCTAGATTCGTCTAGGGTAGCTCAATCAACATAGCATTGGCGGTTTCATTCAAGAGATCTCTTGTTCAAATACTGACCTGGGCATTTTTGACCCATTTGTAAATTTACAACTCGTATAGTTCAGTTACAATTGAATAATTGCATTAAAAATTAATGTAATATAATTACGCATGAAGCATTTACTGAAATTCATAACCTGCCATTTATTCTGTTAAGATAATTTATATATCAGACTAGATGCTGTGATCGCAAAGATTAGCTGGGTGAATTAAGTCCTTCAGATTCTTCCGAGATGGCTAAGTTGTCACAGCATTGGTGGCTTCAGTCAAGATATCCCTATTTCGAAACGCGACACGGATTTTTTCCACAAAGTTTGAATTTTAGAACACATGCATATCATCTGTCACATTTTGTGATGTTTGTATTAAACACATGCGATATATGTGTCATTTACACGGCATATATTATCATACTTAACATATATACAACATGTACTATTTACATCATACACTAGTATAATGTCTATATGATTTACAATTTGACGATACTTTGTGGTCGCACGGAAAATCAGTTTGAGGTAGCAGAAAAAAATTATGTCTGTATAAACAGTCTTTAATTCAGATGGAAATGCATATAAAGGAAGGAAAACGTTGACTTTGATGCCAACAGATACTACAGGAACAGACCTGCTTTTTACATACATATTTTCTAAACAATACCATATTCTATTTTTCTCCAGATAAATTGTCATTTATAATCATCTGAAAGAAGGAAATTACTTTTATTTGAAAACATCACTAAATTTGCAACACTAAATTCACAACTGTGTGACCAAAAATGTGTGTATTTGAGCACGTAATTTGACTAAAAATTTATACGAATTTATTTCAACGAAAAGAAAATACTTTTTCATCGATGTCTTATCAGTTATTTAAAATGGAAAAAAATTGTTCCTTTGTCTGCAGAAGCGACAAATAATGAATTTTATTAATATATTTTATCACATACAACGTGAATATCAGTGTCTATGACATTTAGTATTTAATATAATCATGAATATGCATCGAAAAGATAAGGCCAGATATAATAACTCACGTCCTCATATGAATATATTTATATATTTTATTTGTTTCCCAGAAAATAAAATATCATACATATTCATTTGGCATGCATTTCTTAAATTTTCGAGTTGGCATGTAAAACATTTCTGTTATTACCAATAATAATTGTTCAAATAATCAAAATTCAAGTAATTTAAAAAGACAAGAGTTTATTGAAATTACTGTTTTTTTTTTTATTTGTACATCATACTAAGTGAAAATTAAAAAAAAAAACCTGCATACTAACACAGAAAAGGAAAAAAAAAGAAAAAAAAAATAATAGAAATCTAAATCATTTATTATTCACACATAGCTTTTATTTTTTTTCCTGATTTTTTTCCCTTTTATCATTACGAAAATGTTACTGGGGTTCTGCTATCTATATAGAATATTTTGCTTTTTTTTGTATCTTTTGCTTTTTTTTTTGTGAAAATTTCAAGCTAATGATGTGCACCATCTTCAAACATCTAATCTTTTAGAATGCATTTTGCACTGGTAAGTTTAAACCACCAGATTATGTTACAAGAACTTTAGAAAAAAAAACATGCATTTGAAAAATACTAGTTTTAGTCATCCATTTTTATCATTATGCAATTAAAGTTTATGATCTTAAAAAAAAAAAAAAAGTTTCTTTAACATATGGTAAATTTTCGGTGTAACTTTTCATTAAAAATGTACGAACAGGATAAGTGAGCTTATTAAAATGTTCATTAAGACTCTTAAAAAATTTTTCTTTATAAGTACTAGCTTCGAACAGTTCTCGTTAGTTCTTTGCTGAAATGGAAACATAAAATGCTTTTATTATAAAAAAGGCATGTATTTTAATGATTCAATATTAAATCTCATGTTTTTGTGTTTTCTGGGTAAAATATTAAGTTACAAAAACGGTTTCTTAATTAGGAACTTATATTGGTTAGAAATTAATGTTGGTTGAAAATTAAGTTAATTAGCTATGTATGTCATAAGGAACCATTTACCTAATGTTCTCATAAATAATCAAGGTTATTATAGGAGTGGTAAATATGTTTAAGCTGATAAAATCGACATATAATATCCTGAATCTTTTATTATTATTGTTATTTTTACTGATGCATACTAATAATGTGAAATATATAACACATATTAAAAAATATAACATATTCCCATTTATAATCAGATTTATGGTATTTATACATAAGAAAAGAAATAATTACTTAGAAAACAGTCTCAACTTACATATGATGTGTTTATATGTATTTTGCAATGTGTAGCCGTGGAGAAAAAAGTAATTACCCACAGCTAACTCTGCAACAAATTATTGTAGGAGATAGTTACTGCTAGTGAACAATTGCGAATAAAGTTTACTTTCATATGATGTACATGGTGTCCAAAATTAAACGACCGTACTTTAAAGTTGTCTAAATTTGAAACTATTGCTCAAAAAGTTGTAAAATTTTCTGTCGGACATAATGAAGGAATAGGAATTTGATTGAGTGAAAAGAAAAAATTCAAAATTTCGCCACCAGAGGGCGTTTTTTAATAAATTAAGCATTTAGCCACCGCCCACTGAATACTAGGCCTGAGCTCTGTGAAAACAAAATGGCGGCTGTCGCAGGCTGATTTTTTTTCAGGTTTATACGGTCCGTTCAATTCGAGCATCAGTATTTTTTTTTTTTTTAGTTTTTTTACGCTTTATTATTTTCAGGGGGGGGGGGGGGGGTCTGTATATTTGCCTTATTTAATCTGAGAAAATTAAAGCGTAAAAACTTTTAAAAATTTTTAATTTATTAAAAAATCCCCATTTTGGTGAAATTTTGAACTATTTTTTTTCGCCCAAACAAATTCACACTCCTTCATTATTTCCGATACAAAATTTCACAATTTTCTGACCAATATTTCGTCTGCAGACAACTTTACAGTAGGGTCGTTTAGTTATCGACGTCCTCTATATAATTTTTTAGAGACCATCTAGATATTAAAAATAAACCAAAATTTCTTTTTCTCCAATAGAAATACCCAAGTTTGACACCATAAATAGATTCTACACCCTTTAAATAGCCTAAATCCAAATTTCTATGAAATTCGTATGATTAGTTTCCGAGAAATTTAATTATTTTAAAGTGAGCATAGTTTAGGGTTGAGTTGATTTGAGTTGATTTTTGACGGCCGATTATCTACTCGAGGCCCAAGGGGGAGTGCCCTCCATGGGGGTCTTTCTAAGGGAACCTAACCCGTATTTACGCATGGAAATCCAAGGTTTCGAAGAAAACCACGAAAACACCGAAACGGTTAGGCCGACGGAGCGCGATTGGGTTCGAACCCAGCACCTACCGTCTACCAGCTTCGAGAGCAGAACCTCTCAGCCACTGGTGGGGCCATAGTTTAGGAGCTGTATCCAAATTGTAGTTCCATACTCGATTGTTGAAATGATACAGAATGACTATATCAATTCTATTAATGTACTTTTTCTTGAGAATCTAAACATCTCACACGCTTAATGTGTTTTGACTATTGGCAATTAATATGTTTCATTAAAATGAGTAAACTATATTTTTCTGCCTTTCTGGATATCACAGACATAAACATCATTTTCACTTTGTTTATTCATAATTCGAAAACTACTTCGATGTAAAAAATGAAATTGAGAATTTGCATGAATCAGGACAGATAAATCAGGTCATAATAAATAAAAATCAGGACTTAATAAAGATAAATCCATAAGAAAATTGTAGGTTGAAATTCATATTTTTTAGAATATTAATTTCATAAATAATAATACAAATTATATAATTTTTAAAATTACAAATTCACCGTGTTTATTTTGGGGTTTTTTAGTATTATCATCAAACAAAAAAATTATCACAGTAGGATTATAATTTTAGGCGATATTAATAAAAATAGGATAATGTAATTTAACATTAGAAGCTCTAAATTTTGAAAATTAAGAATTCAAAAACTTAGCGTTTAAATAACTTGAAATTTCATTAGTTTGAAATGAAGATTTAAAATATATTGTCAAAATTGGGTATTGCTATTGAAAAACAAAGTTTGGTCTGGTTTTGATTTGTAGATGGCGCCGTAAGAAAACTTTATATGCATAATTTAAAAGTAGACTTTATTTCTAATCGTTTGGTACGTGTAATTTTTTTTCTATTCTAATTAGTTGCAGAATTAGTAGGGGGTATTTACTTTTTTCTTCCACGACTATACATATAACAGAAATTTTATTTACATGTAGTATGTGGGTATATACTATACAATGCTTATATATTTATACGCTGCTCAAGTTAAAATTTTATTTATTCAATAGGGAAATATATCATAGTGGATTTAACAATACTGATAAATAAATTCTACGCAACTTGTCATTTATATTACATCTTTTCTTTATATATAATTCGGCATCGATAAGTTTAATATTTCTGGAATTATGAACTACAAATCTTTCATTAAATTCAATTTAAAAGTATTAGAAAACAAATTATTTTTTTTTCTTTACTGTTTCTTCTTCTAAAAGGATTTTATTGTCTTATTTTATTTATTTATTTTATTTTGTTTTATAGTGAAAGAATAGTTAGAACCTTTTTACTTTAATATAAAAAAAATATTGAAAAACGACAACATTATTAATTTTATATTAAATTTATTTGATAAATATTAATAAAAGTGCGTCGTTTTATTAAAAATCTTTATAATATGTAATTTTCCAAGACATAGTTTTGCAAGTATCGCATTTAGTATGATCTTAATTAGATATCCAACTGACTTAATTTTTGTGTTTGGATTTTTCTTTATATGTATGGAATCTGAAAAAGCACGCATACTCACAATGCATCTAAGTAAAATTAAATTTTTAAATTAATATTTAGATATATGTTTCTTCCAGCATAAGTAAACAGAACAAGTTCAAAAGTACGGTATTTTTATAAATCTGTATCGTTACCCATAAAATTAAAGAGAAGCATGAGGTGATGCTATTATAAATATTTAAATTAAAGTTTTTAGTATTTACAATAATACCCACTCACTTGAATTCTTTAAAATCTTCAGAACTTTAGAACCTATTAACGTTAACTCGTGTTTATTTGAATTATTTATCCATAAGTGCTTCGTTGTTACAGGTAATAGTGTTTTTCTAAAAACTGATCTTTATTAGAATATTCTCAGTACAACCATACTTCGCACAATGGAAGATATTAAAGAAGGACCTTTTGAAATCGAGTTTTTATTGTATATGTGTTTCGATATATATGTGCTCTGTTACATGTCTATCTAAAAATAATCTATTTATTTTGATACAGGTTTGTATAACTACGATAATTTAAAAAAAAAATAAGAAAAATAAAAAATAAAAAACTCAGTTTGAAATTTAAGAAATTACATTATTCATTTACAACAAACAGATACAGCATGTACAGCGTCTTGTTCATACGTGGAATAACAAGATGTTGGAATTTCGGTTTTTTTTTTTTTTTTTTGAAAATGTTGCGTTAGTGTAATCTTTGAAGTTTTTTTTTTATATTATAACAATAGCAGTAATATATATATATATATATATATATATATATATATATATATATATATACATATATATATATATTTATTTATTTATTTATACATATATAATTGAAAAAATATAAAAATAATACCTTTATGTTAAAGATGTAAACAATTTAATGTCATATAAAATTCTTAACACTCACTATTGCCCTAAAGATAAATTTTAGAAAAATTGTAAACGCACACACACACACATATGTAATACTCATACGTATCAAACATTTCAGAACCGTAATTTCCAAATAGTGAATTTTGTATCATACATTTAATTAAATAAAGCAAAGATTATTTTTTCGCAAATAGTGATTCTCAACATTTAGTGCAGTGCATTCATTCCATATGATATTTCCTGTCTGACAGATATATTCTTAAATTCAAAATTAACACTTGCGTAAAATTCATTTAAATTATGTGCAAATTCATCCATGATTTCGCGCAATCTTGGTTGAAACTGTACACGTTTTCTGCTTTTTTGAACTTACTGAAAGAAATGCATATATTTAGAAGTAATAATAATGTTTCTGAAGTTTTATTGATCAAAATTGTATTAAACTTATATACCGTGATGCTAACATTGGTGTAATGATATTAACTTATATTTATCAAAATTTTAGAAAATGTAAATATAGTGATATAATTAGTTTTAGGGAACAAGTAGTCATCTATACTTTACGATATCCTTCAAGAAACACCTGTCCAAACTTCCAGTTACAAAGAGCGCAATTTAGCGGCTTGCAAACAATGAAGAGCGCATTATTCACATGTATGTCACCTAAAGTCGGAGTGTCAGTGACACACACTCGGCTTTTGCGATGCTCAAACATCTCGCAGCAGTAACCATGCCGGTGTAAGAATAAATTGCAGCGGAAATAAAGATCATAATGAATGCATAATTACATTTCCCTGAGAGAACTTATCTCAAGAAATTTTGCAGGATAATGGGCCAAAACCGTAATGCTGCTTACAATAGAAAAACATGCAAATGTTAAACGTATAATGTTTTATTAAACGGATTTTTAGCTTAAATAAAACTATTAAGAGTAAATATTCGGGAAGCACACACTCGTGCAATGCATATACATCTCGCATGTACAATACATATACATCTCGCAGGGATAGTCATTCTCATGTAAAAATTGTAGAAAATGTATAATATAGTAAATTTAGAATTATATTTTAATAAAAGGGGCTCATTTAAAACGATTTGCTAGGGTAAAGATCCAAAAATTTTGATGCTTTATACAATACAAAAACATGCAAATATTAATGATTTTAAACTTTTGAGATTTTTTTTAAACGGATTTTATATTTAAGAAAAGTTAGTAACAGGAAACATTCAAAAGGCCCCCATGAAATTCCCCAAAGCGTGACATGGCGCATGTGGGCGCCGTGTTGCTACAGACCTGCTTTAAGAGATATTCTGCAGCGTCTCAAATGATGAAATGCAGAGGTTATCGACCCTGTCTCGAAAAATAGGAAAGATAGCGAAAAATTGACGAAAATGTAAATTGTCTCCAATTTAGTATGACAATGTCTTACACGTTAGAATAACATTAAAAGAGTTCTTTATATATTTTTCTAATAAGTAATTACCCACTTAAATACGTTATTAATTGCTTATAAAAGGGTACTAGATACATATTTACTAATAAAACGAACAATGCAAAAAATGTATATATATATATATATATATTAGTAATGAATTTATAGTCTCAAATAGCCTTTTAATTATAGGTAGATGCTTGTTTCAGATATCTAGTTCTACATGTTCAAGAGTTTTTCTCCGTAAGCGAACTTCCCTGTGCACTGTAAAAATATATCTATAAATAGATCTATGTATACTGGCTAGTTCTGAAATTAAGTGGAAATTTCCCTTCGGTAATTTAAAAAAAATAAAAGCTCAATTTGTCGCGTTTAAGTTGCGTTTCCAACATTTTCTTGGGGTTTTAGAGATAAATAAATCATGAACAGAGGTCAAGGTTATTTTTTTTTATTTAAAATTAAATTTAATTTTTTATATAAACATGGAAGTGACACATTATTCATTGGAGGTGACAACCTTTAATAGTAATGATGAATATAAGTTTTATTGTCCATTTACGAGATTGGAAAACATTTATGGTTGCAATATTAGTTTGTTCTATTGTTTAAGAAGTATAATGTGTTATTTGAATGAAATATAGAAAGTCAAATAACACATCAAAACAAAAACTGAATTACAATACAGGTAAAGAACACAACAAGTAAAGAACTACAGGTAAAGTACATGTTAAAAAAAGAACAAAGTTCAAATTTATTTTTTTTTTATCAAATAATATTGCTGTTTTGAGGGATTAAACTAAATATATATTTTAACCGTTTATTCACTTTCTGTTGTTTAAACCACACAAATTTATTTTTGATATCTTATGATTGCTTCTTGATCCTTACTGAAAATAAATTTTTTTTTGGATCCCGAACATCTTTGCATAAATTTAATTTCTACGTAATTTTCCATTGAGGTCACATTTGCTAAATACAGATTAAAAGGACCTAACTGAAATCTTGTGCATACTGCTGTACTTCTTTATTATTTTTTCAGAAAAATCAAACCGAAAGGCTTTCGTTGATTTTTGAGTCTTCTCATTTTTTTCAAATTTTCCTCGATTTGAGTGGCTGAACAGAATTATAGGCATTTTCTGACTTAACAGAAACATTTTCACCTTTTCATATTTTCTGTACCTTCTCTTCCGAACTGTTTGAATTTTTTCGTTTTCTTATGATGCGTTCATATCTCTTCTTATAATAATCTTTTTTCCTTTTATATTTCAATATTGCATAACATTTTTAAGCTCTTTAAGGTCAATTGCCATTTAAAATAAGCTGAATGTCGGAAATTACTCTAACTTGGAAACATTACTCATATACACTCATTTTCAGTCCCATTTTGACACAGTATATTGTAAAAATTACAAGACTTTATTCAGAATTTTGTGGTGCGAAAGGAGTGTTTTCCAGCACAAATTTGACTGAAGAAATATATGCATTTATTTAAATTCAAAGAAGATGGTTTTCCATTGACATCTTATCAAAATATTAAAAAAAGGACAAAAAGCATAAAATATATAATGTGAACATTAAAAAAGTCATCAATCTTACTTAAAAGGCGAAGGCGACTAATGTAATAAAAAAGATGTTACAAGTTTAAAATATACATTTTATTTTATATATTTGTTTAATAGAAGAATAATATTCATTTAAAAGAATAATTATTTAATAGAAGAGAAGAAGAATTTTTAAATTAAATGTATATTTAAATTGCGACATCTTTTTCATTACATTAGTCACCATTTAAGTAAGATTGTGGACATTTTTAATGTTCACATTATATATTTTATGTTGAATCAAAGAGAAAAATTGCATTTTGTCTTATAATATTATTTGAAAAAAAAAAAAAAAAAAAAAAAAAAAAAAACATTTCATTTTTCTTTGGAAACAAAAAAATATGAATTTCATTAAATGAGTTTTATTTTATCAAGGTCAACATGATTATCAGAAACTCTGTCATTTAGTATTTAATATATACAACAGACTCTCGAATAATCGGTATTGGATTATCCGAGTTACAGATTAACCGGGACGGTAAAAATCTCAATTTTGCATACAGCTTACTACTGCATGGAAATTAGTAAAAGTACCATACTTAGGAAATCAATAAGTGCATTTTTATCGGGTGAAGAAAAATGTAATTACTACAAAAAACGACGGTACTACTGATTTCCAACAAAGAATCATGGAATATTTGAGAAAATCAAGCTGTTCTGCAAATGTGAAAAAATAAGCAGTACTACAATGGATTAATGCAGATACGGAACTAGAATGTTACAAAGTTAAAGTGACGATAATATTGTGTCGCGTATCGCTTGTGGTTTACAGGAAATCAGGAATAAAAAAATGCCCTTAAAATGATGAAGAAAATCTTGTAACTCATGAAATATTAAGTCACGATGAATCATCAGTGCACACTGAGGCGTTACTTAATTACTTGGAGCAAGAAGATGAAAGCACACCTGCTGAAAAAATGATGTTGCGAAATTTGAGTAGTAAAATTAGTCGAAGAATGAAAAATGAAAACAGATCTTTATCAATTCATTCTTCACAAAACAGTGAGGTAAACTACATTTATATCTTTTTTATATTGTACTAATTGTAAATCTAAATAAAATTAAAATAGTGGAGACTAGGGAGTGTTTACCCACTTTTTATAAAATGATTTGTTTTTTTAATATTGAACGGATAATAAAATTTTATGTTACATTTTACTCGTTTTATAATCAGTTATCAAAATAAAATTGGTACAAAAGTGTAATATATAACAAATTTGAAAAATGATCGATTTTAACCATGAGAAAATAATGGGTCAAGGCTCCCCACATATGGGAGGGTTGACACACTTTGTTTTATATTGAAATATTTGTGAAGAGAAATAAAATCTTTTTAAGAATGGCAATAGAACTTTATGCTACATGCTTTAATTATTATAGAATTAAAAAAAAAATATGATACTAAAACAAACCTTTTTAGACGCAATCGCAAGTCAGAGGAGAAAAAATGTTGTTTTAAACAGAATTTCGTCTGAGAAGGTATATTTGTACAGCAGGGAAAATGAAATTTTAACATTTAAGACAGGAATCCGTTAGAGACAGGTTCCGTTTTCAAAGGTTTTCATGTATTATGCCCGGAATTTATAGCCACTCTCCCGCTTTTTTTTCTCCTTTTCCTACATTTTGTGACACTCGACCTGACAACTGTAATTGTCATATAGGTAGGCTTCATCTCACTGTATTCATGCTGGTGAAATTTGTCTACATACCTTCCAAAAGTTTTTCGATTAATGCTATGTTTTATTTGTTTTTTTTATCCCTTTCAGTGTCAAAGTACTTTCAGTACTAAAAGGTTGAAATAAAAAAATGACTGGCATCGGAATTTACGAACAAATTTATTCGGAAATAAGAAAAAAGGGTATATTTAACATTATTTGCCATTATGGTGTTTGCGAATTAAAAATTAAGTAGGTTCATAAGCATACCGCTTCCCCTGAAAGTGTTAAGACTGCTGCTTTCATACTTTCTAGTACTTTCTAGTCTTTTACACTTTTCTATTTACCTATTGTAGTAATATTTAAATGGAAAAAGTTTCTACCAACTTTCCCATTTATATTTCATTAAATGTTTTCTTGCAGTGGATACTATAGCGATTTTTCACATCTTTCTTAAATCCAAACATTCTTTTCCATCACTTTAATTTACCGTGGCTTTATAGAATAAATTTACATTCTTTTTTATATATAACCATTAACCTTTCATTATGCATAGTGTATAACAAAAAGATTTCATCTGGTCAACCCTCCCTCACATTGACTGGATCAAGCCTCCCCACATAGCTCTTTTCAAAAGAATAGCACCATTGTTATATTAAGCCTAACTTACTGTACAGTCTTTAGGCCTGAAATGAAAACTCGGTATTTTTGCATTACTTAAAACCTACTTATTTAAATTTCTATAATATATTTTATCTGAAAAACGCTTACAAAATATTTTTAAAAAACACAACTTTAAGGTTGAAAACGCCTCACAATTTGTTTTTTTCCACGCCTATTTCGATTATCTGTGTGAAACAAAGACTGGTGCTTCAGCACTCCAGTAGCTTTGGTTGACACCTAATGATAAAACTCTGAAATTCTTTTAAATATGAAAACTGTTGAGTGGATCAAGCCTTCCGTATGGTCAACCCTCCCTAGTCTCCCCTATATGTTTAATCTCTTTGTTTTGTATTAATTAAATTATTAATGCACTATTTTGTAATAATTTGACATTTCCTATCCTTTTTATAAAGTTCTTCATCAAAATTTCCACAAATTCGATTATCTGGATATTCGTTAATCCGGGAGAACCATTTCCACGTCACCCCGATTAATCGACAATCTACTGTATATTTTTTTCGATGTTCCTTAGAAGATGGAATATCCTAGAGATTGATTTGCAAGCACTTCTTGTTTAAAATTTTAATGTTGGTACGTATGATAATTTTGTTATTATCAGTACTAATTTTTAATTATTCAGAATTGAAATATCTTTAAAATTCAATATTTATTTAAATGGATGTTTTTGTGTAGGCATAATGCTAAATGAAATCTTTCATGGTTAAGCACAAACAGAAAAATAATGAAAAAAAAACAGGAATTTAAGTCATTTGATATTCATTGATAAACTATATAACGTTCAAATACATTCTGCGAGTTTTTTTTTTTTTCACTTTTTTTTCATTCTTCCAATTACAACAATGTTAATGGAGCTTGTTATCTTTTTATTTTTATTTTTTACATTTTTTATTGTACTCCTTTATTAGTGAACATTTCAAGCTAATGATGTGTATTATCTTAAAATATCTAATCTTTTATAATGCATCTTGCGCTGGTAATTTTAAACCGCCAGATTAAGTTGCGTGAATTAAAAAAAAAAAATCATGCATCTGAAAAATAAGAGTTTTACTTATCCAATTATTTTAACCTGATTCAATTAATATTTATGATCTAAACAAAAAGTGTTTTCTTAACATGTCGCAAATTTCCAGCGTTCATTAAAAATATATAAACAGATAAAGAGAGTCAATTATCCTGTTTCAAAAATTAATTAAGACTCTCAAAAAATATTTTATTATAAGTAATTGTTTAAAGCATGTTTTTTAAAATCTTTGTTGAAATGGAAATATTACCTTTTTTTATTATTCTGAATATAAAATCGGATTCATTTTAATGATACAATATTAAATCTCTTGTTTTTGTTTTATCTTGGAAAAACATTCAATTAAAAAAAGGTTTTCATAACCAGAAACCTGTTCTTATTAGAAGTGAGCGTTGTTTGAAATTTAAGTTAATTAGATATGTATGTCATAAAGATTCATTTACCTAATATTCACATAAATAATCAAAGTTATTAAAGTAGGACTGGTAAATATGTTTAAGCTGAAAAAATCGACTTATACGAGTATTATCGCAATTTTTTTTTATTTATATATACTCTTAAAGTGAAATAAGTAATACATATATAAAAAATAACTTAGTTACATTTACAAACGTATTTATTTATACAGTATAATATCATAAATCCGGCAACATACAAAATTTGGCATCAAACTCATTTTTTCCTCTCTTTTTTTTTACAGTTCGAACTGAGAAAGAAGAATAGCAATTGTTTAAAAATTGAAAAATTCGATTTCGAAACTAAAAGTGCAAAACATAAATAATTGACAAAGAAAAATATGTATCTTCTTCCTATGTGAGACCCGATTACTTCCTTGAACAACAGAAAGTCCAAGAAAATTCGGAGCATGGAATATATAACCGCAATTGAACCACCAATACCGCTAGTACCGTCTCTGGGAAAGAGATGGAGGGACCAACAGAAGAAAAGGCATTACTGGAAAAATGTATAAATTTCACAGGAGAATTAATATCCCTTTTAAAGAAACAAGACTCTATTTCCAAAATTGGCATTCGTTACTTGAATGAAATACAGAGAAAACTTGTTAAAGAACGACCAAAAAATTGAAGCAAATAGCATTAAGAATGATATGACCTTAATGTTTATTAGAGTTTCTTTTAATTTATTATTTGTAGCATAAAAAATATCAATTAAAGTAAGATTTGTTAAAATATTTATTTTTCTCTTTTTACGACATAATTATCATTTGGTTATGAATTAAATTATGAACAAAGGCATCATTAGGAATATCGGAAGTATTTTTGATATCCCTTCATAAATCCGAAATTTTCAAAAATCCGGCTTAGACTCGGTCCCAACGATGTCGGATTTTTGAGGTTATACTGCATATAATAACTGAAACTATATATTATAATTGATATTTTATTTGCATGTAGTATTGAGGTATACATTGTACAATTCTTGTTTGTTTGTACTGCTCTCGTAAAAATCTCTTAAAAATTGACAAGAGGAAAATATTTTGTAGTATATTTGCAATATTATTGAATATTACTTAGAAAACTTTTTTTTTTAATATTAGAGCTTTTCTTTAAATAAAACGCCATATTAGACTTTACATTTCCTGAATCATTAACTACAAATATTTACTTTGAAATGACAAGATTTTATTTCCCAAAATCGAGTGAAATGATCTAGCATAATCATTTAAGAGACTTCAGTCTCTTCTACAACTGGAGATTACTACAACTAATTTCATGAGTATTCTAATAGTGAATCATTTTTAGGTGCGTTCGTAATTATATAAATACGTATCAGCTATAGTCGTCACTCGGTCCGTCTGTCTGTCCGTCCGCATGTAACAGAACAAAAAACTATCCAACCGAATGGTCTGAAACTTTAAATATATAATTTTTGCAATATTTTGTCGATTCATTTAAAATTTTATGAAAATCGGGTGTATAGTTTAATTACAGGGATAGTCAAAAGTTTCCCGTTAAATTACGGCCAATGGGAAAAAATTATTTCAAGTGTATTTTAATGATGTTACAGCCTTTTGAACAGAATGTAATTGATCTGCTCTTATGAAGTGCACTAAAATGTACATTCAGTTCAATATGCGGTGCAATTTTTTTTTTTTTTTTATATAAAACTAGTTACATTACGAATGCACCTCATTTGCCACGTTTGACGGGCCATTTTCAACTTATTTAAATTGTTATAACAACTTGTATAATAATCACTTATAAACAGATTAAGTTAAATAATGCTATAAATGTAATAAAATATCTTTATTAAGATTGACGATCGTTTCATCGCACAAATGGCGACACTTTCAAAATCATTCACGATAGAAAATATTTTCACATAATTTAAAAACAATGACATTGTAAACGGTGTAACGAGACATCAGCATAATGAAAAACATTGCAAAACATAAAAAAATAATAATAATAATTTGGCAATTTGCGAACTTGGATTAATTTTTACTATTGTTACTAAAATTACATAGTATGTCTTTGCAAATTTTGGGTAAATCAAGGGACACTGAATCCCTTCAAATGTTCTCGTTGCATAAAATTGCGTTTATTACCGGATTATGGATGGTAAATAAAATCTTGATGGATAAATTAACTTGCTATTTTAAAAATCGATCTGTAAATGTTCTTCGTTGCATAATCTGCATTTATGTAACTTATCTATGTGTTTAGTATAATCTATTTAGTATATGTGTTATCTATGTATTTAGTATTATCTGCATAATGTAACACCGTTTACTAAGTTATTGTTTTTAAATTATGTGAAAATATTTTCTATCTTGAATGAATTTGAAAATGTCGCCGTTTGTGCGAATATCTTTATAAATATATTTTATCAATTTTTATAGCATTATTTAACTTAGTTTGTTTAAATTGTTTTACTTTATTGCTTTTCCTACAAAAATGAATTTTATATGTTTTTGGGTTTTTTTTTAATCCAATGGAGAAAGTAAGTAGAACTTTCATATTTAACGGCAAATAAACATGAAAAAATATTCATGAAGATTTCTACAATATTAAAAAGTTTAAATTAAAATTAATTAATGAATGCTATTATTATTATTATTATTATTTTTTATTATTATTATTATTTTTTTTTTTTTTTGCTTTGTGAAAATTTTATAAACTGTCATTTCCTATGACATATTTTAAAAGAAGAGATCTGATTTACTATGATCGTAATTATCTATACAACTGATTTAATGTTTGTGTTGTCATACTACATTCTGGGGATAAAATCTTTGAAGTGCATAAATGCTCACAATGCATCTAATTAAGAAAAGTATTTAAATGATATTTTTCTTCAGGTGGAACAACAACAACAAATAAAACTGAGCAGGTTCTAAATAGCTGTACTTAAAAAAAAAAAAAAAAAAAAAAAAAAAAAACAATGTTCTTTACGAATAAAATTAAACTAAATCATAAGGTTGTACTATTGCAAATAATTAAAGTCAAATGCAAACACATATATTCTTGAATTCTTTATAATAAAGAAAGAAATAACTCATAAAAAAATGTTTATTTAAAAATGAACATGAAAATATAGCGTCTTTATCAAGTTGTACCTCGGGTTGTTACACGAAACTTGTTTAATAAATGATAAATGGTATTAGAGTATCTTCAGCTCTTCATATTTCGTACAATGGAATCTATTACAGAAAAAAAATTGAAATCAAGATTTAAAAAAATATTTTCCAAAATATGTGTACTGTTACATCTGAATGAAAAAATATATTGTTTATATGGATATGATTTAGTCAAATAATGATAATTAGAGACAATTTAATAAATAAAACAATCAATATAATTTTGAGCTTTAAAACTGAATTGCCAGAACTATCATTTTGATTTGTTTCACAATTTCAACTTGGATTCGTAAAAAATTCTCTATCTTCGGAAGTCACATTTTTTTCAATTTTCCTAAATAACCTCGAAAAGTATTGCTATAAAATGTGAATCGAATGAAATTAAAATTAACGAAGGTATTTTTAGCTATACCTAGAACCGCTACGAGCAGTCAAATTTACTGCTAGTAAAATTGGGTAGATTCATCATGTTTTATTGCTCAGTAAACACATTCTCTTGAAAAACATTATTACCTACACATTCTTTTCATTAACTGCTTCCATGCAACCGGAAATACGTCCCACCTCCCCCTTTCTTCTGTACTGGCCATCCCTTTTTTGCAAACTGCAACAAAACACAATTCACCTAAATTTCAAATCCGTTTCTTTCAAGCAGGTCATACATTCCACCAACCACTCATCCATGCCTTTTTTGAGAAATTTAACAGTGAATAGTTTGAAATAGTTGAGTCAACGTTTGTGGCATTTCATTCTTTTATTCACACTTTGTTGGCTACTCAAAGACAGCTTTATGTCAGTCCATGTAAAATTGTGAAACTTTTAGAGGCTATATCTGAACATGTATCTGATGAGGAAGAACAGAGTAATAATGATTATATGGGATTACGATCCTAAAAAAAACTTTGAAGCAAAATATACTTTTAGTGGTACTGAAGAAAGCATGGACAAGAAATCCTGCATACAGAAATGTCGGTGACAATGCGTTTATTGCTTGGAGTTTGTTTATGGATGAATCCTTGTTAAATCATATAAAAAATGCATTGAAGCAGAGTCAGTTCAAAGCAACGAAAAAAATGAAAAATATGTTTGGAAGTGTTTGATGCTTTTATTGCTGTTATTTATGTAAGAAGAGCACACGGTTGATATTATGTGGATTACAATTTTCTGTGGAATGACACATGGCGTCTTCTTTTTTTTTGTTTCCAGAAACAATGTCTCGCAATTGATTTCGAGATATAATGAAAAATCTATGGTATAACATGAATTCAACTAGGAATCAGCGTTTAGAAACAAATTCTTAGAAACTACTTTTGCTATGATATCAGATATTTGAAATAAATTTATATAGAAATGTGCTATTTCCTATAAGCCAGGAGAAAATCTAGTTGTGGATGAGCAGTTATTTCCATCCAAAGTCAGATGCAGTTTATACAATATTCCTTTAACACCAGAACTACACAATTTTTAGGTAAACCAAAAAAAAAAAATAATAATCCTCTTTTTGTGTGATTTAAATTAGAGCCTGTGCCCACAGAATTGCGTGGGCCCTCCCTTGGCATAACCTGGCGTCGGGTATTTTTATATATATATATATATATATTTTCAATCATATATGATCATATTCATATTCTTAGAATACCTGTAGTATCGTGCTGCTTACTCGTTTGGCAATGTTTAAGGACAAATGTAATTGTTATTTATTGTTTTATGTTTGATTAACTGCATTAAGGCTTGAAATATGGCTAAATATATCATTTATGAGTAGTGATGTTAATGCGTATTGATTTTAACATGTCATAAAATTTTCATTTAAATATTGTTACCTGTAACTTTGCTAATTTTACTACTTTAATTAATACTGAGTACACTCTGCTACTCTTTTAATATAGCGAACTTTAAAAAAAATGTCATCTGTTTATTTTAAGTATTCGTTAAATGCTTATATTTCAATAGACATAAATATAAAATTTTAAATATTAAGCGTGAAATGTAACTTCTCTGCGGTGGAAATACCAGTAATGGAATAAAATTATATAATACGTCAAAAAAGTATCGAATTCAATCAATTTCGGAAAAAAAAAAAAAAAAAAAAAAAAAAAAAAAAAAAAAAAACATTTCAAAATGCTCAAATAGAATTTTAAAGAGAAGTCTTCTCCTTTTAAAATTAAAATGAAAGTGGATATAACTGACATTTTTACGATGAACATTTTTAGGTTCAAGAGAATTTTAGTGTCACATCTGAATCATTCATCAAAAGAAAAGTAAAATAGATCAAAATATATTAATAATTTTTTTGATTTTTCTGAAGCATAAAATTGAAACTTTAAGGATTAGATCATCAATCATTGTAATTCGTGCATAATCAACGTTAAACTTTTTACTAATTTGTTTTATTTATATACAGTGATAAATATATATATAAAGTTTTTTATTTATTTATTTTTAACTAGGATGTCAATGATTTTGATCAGTTGATTTAAATCCTCGATTAAATCATGATTTTAATCAACCGATTTTTTTAAATCATTGATTAAAATAAAAAAAAAATTCTAAATTTTTAAAATGCCAAAAAAGTATTAAATTCTAAGATGAACATAATTTGAAAGTTTCTACAGGCATTTTGACTTATGAATAAACAAGAAAGGGCATTAAATAATTGTTTCTAAGTTTAATTCATGAGTATCGTAAAACAATAAAATCAGTTGAGTTTGTAAAAAGCATTGTTTTTATCCAACATATTCCAATATTGACGACAAAATATATTTATATTATTCTTATGAATAATTTAGTTATGTAATTTATAAGTAATTTCTTAAAAATCTATATATAACTCTCAAATTCAGCGTAATAGATTTTTAAACAGCACATTTAACGAAAAAAAAATTCTCAATAAACTAAACATATAAAGCTCCAATTCATATATGATTATGGTTTTAATTTTTATCCAGATATTTTCATATTATCAAAGAAATACAAGGTGGAGATAATTAAATTGACGGTACACAGAGTGTTCTATAGCGCGATCTAATTGCGAGAATGCCGCCAAATTTTGTAGTAAGATTAAACAAAACGGGGGTAGAAGGATTCCGCGAACAAAAAATTAGTTCTAAAATCACCGCTAGGGGAATATGTGACACTGTGTATTCGAAAAAGAGATTTTCAAAGAATCAATACTGAAATAAAATTACGGTTTATTTAACGAATTTAGCAATTTAATCCAAGCTCAAACTGGTATCAGTTTATAAAAAACTAAAAAAATTCTTAAACACTGCTAAAGTTTCTTTATCTGCAATTTCACTTACAGAGGCCCAAAGAAAGCAACAGCAGAAGAAGAAGTCCTTTATTAAAATTTCACGTTACATGTTTTGGTCCAGTGCCAACTTGGTCGGCTTTAAACGGTAGTATGCTACTGTTAGAAACAATTTCATTGAAAGTTATCTTTCATAATGTCTCCTTCTCTGGTCGAGAGAGCTCTACTAGTCAAATCCTTTTATCTCAACTAGTGCAATGCGCCAGCCGGTCTTCGTGCTTTTAGAAACCACAAAAAATGCATTGTCAGTTTTTGTCGGTCATTTGTCAGTTAATGGTTTAAAAGAAATGGTTGAGAAGTTTGAGAAAACAGGTTCTCTAAATATTCAGTCAAGCAGAGGACGAAAACCAGTATCACAGGATACAATC
This sequence comes from Maratus speciosus, assembly GCA_963932465.1. Lineage (NCBI taxonomy): Eukaryota > Metazoa > Arthropoda > Arachnida > Araneae > Salticidae > Maratus > Maratus speciosus. Next base: position 532,985,447 of record OZ010786.1, on the reverse strand, counting down.
GGAGAAGTGGTAACGGCGATTGTCGACAGAGTACCAGACAATATTGCTACCACTTTCAGCGTTTTTGGGATAGTTGGGAATCTGGATATGCCTTATTGTACCGTATGGAAAATCCTACGATAGATTATCCACTTTTATCCCTATAAGATCAGCCGTGTACAAGAGTTACGTCACACCGACCATGATAAGCGACTGATATTTGCTCTCACTTTTCTTGCCAGAACGGATTTGGATGATGCTTGGCCCTGGAAAATCATATGGGGAGACGAGGGCCACTTTTGCCTGAATGGATCTGTAAATACCCAGAACTGCCCAATTTGGGATAACAAGTCACCAAGAGTATTTAAAGAAATTCCTTTGCATTCACCAAAGATAACTGTTTGGTGTGGTTTCACAGCAGATATGATCATAGATCCATTCTTCTATTAGAACATTACTCCGACAGGACATGTAACTTGTTCTGTTACCGGAAACAAATATCGCCAAATGCTAAACAACTTTGTTATTCCGGCAATTCAGCAAAGACAGTGCCTGGAGAAAATAATTTTCATGCAAGAATGAGTCCCTCCACATATTGCTTTGCGCGTACAGCAGCTCCTACGACAGAAATTCACAACAGAAAAAGTCATTAGTCGCTGTTTTCCAACCGCATGGTCTCCTCCGTCCCCAGATCTTACACCCTGCGACTTTTGGATATGGGGTTACCTAAAGTCCAACGTTTATCACGGAGGTGTCCAGGACCTGGCTACGTTGAATGATAACATATCGCGAACTGTAAGGGAGATTCATGCAAACTTGTTATTCTCTGCTGTTGTAAATGCTGTGCACAGAACGCAATATGTGGTCCACGAAAACGGCGGCCTCATCAAAACCGAATTGGATGTGCTAAATAAACACTAATTTTATTTCAGTATTGGTTCTTCTTTTTTGAAACTCTCTTTTTCGAATACACAGCGCCACATACTCCCCTGGCGGTGAATTTTGGAACTTTTTTTCTAGGAATCCTTCGTCCCCAGTCTTGTTTAATATTCTTACAAAATTTGGCGTCATTCTCGCAATTAGATCGAACTACAGAACACTCTGAGTACCGTCAGTTTAATTATGGCCACCTTGTATATAATTTAAAGTTTTCTAAATGTTCTTCAATCCTCGCTGTATTTCTTGAAATACATATTGCAAATTCTTAATACTTGTGTTATTTTTATTGTATTACACATTTTTTAATATTAAATTCAATAGATATAGAGATTTTAAGTTTTTTTAAAAATTATTCTAGTTCCATTTCGATTTGTAAAAAGAAAATGTATCCCCTTATTGAGATAAATATTATTACATATTATATTATTTATGTTGTAATGCATATTGTTTAATATTACATTATGAAAATATATAAATAGGTATATATATATATATATATATATATGCATAAATATATATATATATAAACATATATTTATGATTTAAAATTATATATATATATATATTGTATGTGAATACTGTGTGTAACTTTAAGATTGAAGACCAATAGTTTTCTTTTTGACATTTTTATATCACACAGCACACAAATGTTATAAACAATCACAAACACTGAAGAACATATAGAATGATGAGGTGACTTTGGGTTAATAACCCGCTGTTAGAACAAGTGACGTTCGTAAAACATATTTTGGGGAATACTCCCGCTATAAGCAACAGAATAATTGTGGATAAGACCCGCTATAACATAACGTGCCACAATGGCAGCTCAAGAACAACTACTCTATACTTGGGGATAAGACCCGCTCGAATACACTACGTGCCGCAATGGCAACTATGAACAACATACTCTATACTTGGGGATAAGACCCGCTCGAATACACAACGTGCCGCAATGGCAACTATGAACAACATACTCTATACTTGGGGATAAGACCCGCTCGAATACACAACGTGCCGCAATGGCAAATCAAGAACAACTGAACTGGGTCACATGACCGCAAAGCTACGGAGCTCGTTCGGCATGCGCACAAGGCCGGAACACACACACATATATATATATATATATGTGTGTGTGTGTGTGTGTGTGTGTGTGTGTGTGTATAGGTATGTTACCTCATGCTTCTTTGTACTAAATTATGAAAAAATACTTTGCTCGAAATACTTATTGTCTTCTTTAAATTTAGTTAAAAATAAATTCTTCTTTAAATTTAGTTAAATTAAAATTAGATTTTTTCATTGAAGATGTAGATGACGTGGAAAATAAAAATTCCATTAGAGAAAATAATAAATTAAAAATATATAAACTGTGAAAATGTAAAACTAAAAGCAGAACACATAGAATGTTATGAATCTATGTCTGCAGGAATCACGGAAGTAGTACTGAATAAAACTGCATTATGAATGCGTTGATGTGTTTATAATGAAGATGAATTTTTAATTGCGCTTTATATTAAGACGTTAATTAAAAATGTCATTTTGCTTTACATTCATACTTGCATTGATTTTTTTTTTTTTTTTTTTTTTTTTTTTTTTTTTTTTTTTTTTTACATATTTCCGCAGAATGAAAAATAATACAATTTTATAAATAAATGCTGAATTACTTTCTTTGTTTTAACGTCACAATGAGACAAAAGTTTTTTAAAAAGAGGTTTTGTTTACCGAAAATCTCCTTCCAATGTAAAACTACACTTTTACCCGAAGACAATTCACAAATAAGAGCTGAAATGGCAGATAAGTAGAGGAACTGTTTAGAAACTATATTTCTCTCGGACACCTTGCATTTTCTTCTTAGTACGTGTTGTGTATGTTTTTTTTTTTTTTTTTTTTCTAAATAGATGAAACATAATATAATTTTATATTTAAATTCCATATTTTCATAAGATTAAAAATAATATAATTTTAAAATTAAATTCTAAATTATTATTTTTTTTTAACGTCATAAGGAAACAAAAGCTGTAAAAATATAGTTTGTGTTTAACGGAGGTCTCCTTCCAATGGAAAACTACATTGTTAAACAAAGATAATTGACATATAAGTGATGATTTGTCTGGTAAATAAAGAAACTCTTTAAAACAATATTTCTCTAGGAGCACTTGGAATTTCATCTTAGCACGTGTCCTGTTTGAATTTTTTTTTTATTAATTGGGGGGGGGAGGGGGAATAGTATACATTGAAAAACAATGTTGCGGTTTTTCCTGCAATTTATGTTGTATTTTTTCAGGCACCGATCGTATGAAATCGAATTCAAGCACCGGTGCTGTGAAAGCGTTTTCAAACATTAAGTGAAGTAAAAATCGCATTATTTCTGTCACGTGCACAACGTAGCCAATATCAATGCTACTTTCCCGAGATTTAAAAATATATATATACAGCACTCTTGAGACAGCTACTTTTAAATTTTGAAGCAACTCTGATGGCAGCTGGTCTGCCAGCACATTTTTTTTTTTTTTTTTTTTTTATAAAAATCAATAAATTCCCTACACTTTTAGTTGTAATTTTTCAAGGACCGATCGTAGAAAATTGAATTCAAGTATCGATGCTGTGAAAGCGAATTGAAGCAACAAGTGAAGTACAAATCGAATTATTTCTTTCACGTATAACACGCAGCCAATAACTTTGCAACTTTTCCCAGAGTTGAGAAATTTTACAGCATTCTTAAAGACAACAGCTTGTAAATTTTACATTAACTGTGTTGGCAGCCGAGGTACCAGCACCTTTTGTTGTAAAATACAGTTTTTTACAGTGTAATTTTACCGATAATTCTAATTTGTTCCTATTTAAACGCCATAATTAAACAAAAGTTTTAACAATGGAGCTTGTGTTTAACGGAAATCTCCACAAACGTAAAAAACCACATTGTTAAACGAAGACAATTTACATACAAGAGATGATGTGGCATTAAGTTTAGAAACTGTTTAAAACGTCATTACTCTAGTACATCTTGGAATTTTTTGTTTCTATTTGATTTTTTTTTTCCTTCTTCTAAATGAATATAAAAATTCGATTAAAAGCTAAATTATTTTACATTCATATTAAATTCATAATTTCATTTCATAATTTCATTCATAATTTCATTTAAAAATAAATTACCAGTGTTTCAAATAAATAGAAAGCATTTATTATAAAGTACAATGTTTCTTTTCTCATAAATAATAAAAAAATATATACATGTGATTTACATTTTTACAACTAAGTAAAAAGTGTCTATCACTGGAGACCCGAATTCTATATACTTCCGGAGACATTTTAATAAATTAGATCCAAAAACATTTTTAAATTATAGCCTAAATAAATTCTTATTTCGATAAGATTAATTTACTTAGTCTTCAATAACGCGATGCAAAAAGTGATGAGACTGAGTCTATCGATGAACCTTTTCGCTTTAAAAAGTAATTTTTATGTTTAGAAATAAAAACAAAAACAGTGATGTTAAACACTATTCCAAAAAGTACATATAACAATTGGCTATTCAAACATTTAAACTTCAGTATGCGTTTAAAATTTTTGTTATCTTCCGTTTCTTCTGTTTTATATAAAGCCATTAAGAGATAATCCATAAATTCATGTAAATGCAAAGAGTATATATATATAATTATTTCTTTTTATATAGTTTACAAAATCAGGTAACACTTTAAAGGAAATGAAAAATACCCTACTTTTATGATGACTGAATAATTACCTTTAAAAAACAGCATAATAAGGTATTGAAAACAGACTTGTACAGGAAATTATATCGTTCAAAGAATTTTTTAAAAACGAGTTTAATAAAAAAGGATTGATAGAAAAATCCGTGTAATTTATTTATTTTTCTTTTTGAATGAAACGGACGTAATAATTCTTTCACGGAAATTTTTTAAAATGTATTTTACACGTTTTATTATTAATCAATAACATTTAAATCCATTAGATGCGTTTTGTTTAAGTTATAAAATTAAAAAATATATATATGGTATTACTTAATATGATTAAAATTATGAAATTATGGTTTTTATTATTATGCAAAAATACAAAGGGATATATTTATTTTTTGCATTTTAATTCATTATTCAAATAAATTTATTATTACAAAAAATTACTTTTAAGAATAAATTTTAGATGTGATTTAAAATAGATATAGTCTATAAAAGATGAAACTAAAAAATAATCAGAATTTTTTTTTATATTTAGGTGATTAATTAGCTGAAAAATAACCTTTTTCGTCCACTGTATTATTATTTCGGATAATTGTCATTTTCCTTGTTTTTCTAGGATTTAATTAGGATTTTTATATGTAAAAAAAGATGCGTGATGTAATTATTCTCTCTGTGTTTTTAAGTGTATATCTATCTATACTACAAAACAACAAAACAGAAAAATAATGACATTCTAATGCTTACAAAAACACCTTCTAATGCTTACAAAATCCTTTTCAAAAATTCGCCTTTTAATATTGTAAAGAAGATACTTAAGTACGTATTATAGGAAGCGTATGAATAATTACCGCCCATAGCCATAAACGTGTTCCATTTCTTTAGTGTTGCCCTGTGTATGATCCACAAAACTCTATTAATTGTATATAGAATTCTAAAACCCAACATAGTAAATAAAACACATAACACGCTTCAGCATTATCTACCCATAGACGGAAACGTACTTAATTCCTTCGTACAGCCCTGTATATTACATACATATTTTTAGACACACCATATGTTATGCTGAAACGTATTTCATGCAAAAACATGTTTAAAACTACTGAAACCACACTTTCAGGCATTACAATACGCATGATGCTATATACTGAGCTCTTTTCATAGATATATGTGATTTTATTTCTATTCTGCAAACCACTCTTAGTATTAAACTAAATGTATTTGAGCTTGAAAATCAGCATGAAGTTGCAAAACTGAAATAATAATAATAATAAAAAAAACATTTTAAAACAATTATGATTCATTTTCAGTAACGCTAACGAATTGTTTTATGTGACCTTGTATATGTTCAATATTATTTACGCACACCATGTTTATTCAAAGATTTAGTTAAACTTAAAAACTCACACTTTAACTGAAAACGCGCTTTAAGCAATCGTTTATAAAAGACAACAATTTGTATTAGTAACAGTATTGTCTTCGAAATCATTTATGTGTCCATGTAAATGAACGATCAATGCATCATCGTATTTCAAATAATATTACATAATGTAATTACGCTACTAACAGTTTTCTTTTTTTCCGTAGACCATTAGATATGCGAACTCAATTGTGCGAAACTGTAAATGAATAATAAATGCTTTGCGCCCATTATTCTATAGAAAGCAGGTATTAATGCATCTCTGAAAAACATAGCAATTTAATTGTGTTTGTAACAGATTATCATTTAAATACGTCACAAACAATTTTTCTTCATAAATCGTAATATAACAGACTAAGTTTGAGTCTTCCTGTTCCCGTACTGTAAGTGCTACATTAAGTTACAGTAGCGTATTGTATAGCATCCATTTTTAGTGCACCATAATAATGTATTTAAATTTCATTGTGTTTAAAATACTGTAATACTATTAAAATGCGTAGCAAATTATTTTCAATAATAGACCATAATACATATAATCTATAACTTTAAGTTATTTACCTTATTATCAGGTTTTACTTTATTTTCCATGTGCAGCAATACTTTATTTTGTATACATCCTTCATATATTTAAAAGCATTTTCATTTTGTTAATGTTTTCTTTATTTATCTTAAAAAAAGCCACATCATTTTAAATTATTTTTAAAAAATATATATTATTTTACAGTTCTATACAGAAAAAAAAAACATTACATTTAACTTCACTTAGTATTCCCCTTTATTAGCCATTTATATACTTTGTATTTCGTCCGTTCACAAATATTTCATAAATTTACAGTTCAATTCATTCCAAATTGTGGATATAATTTTTAAGTCTATTAAATCTCTTCAATTTTCCATAATAGAAATTTTTCAATTCTTCTAAGTATCTTTTTATAAAAGTTCGTTCCTTTATAAGTTATTTTTAACACATTATCCTATTTTCCATTCTTGTCTATTTAAAAGTTTAAATTTCATTTAATCCTTAAAAACATAAAAGTTCTAAAATTCATATATAACTTACTATATTATTTTACAACATTCATAGTTCTTTCGTCTTATCCTAATGTTTTTCTAGTTAACTAAATTCATCATAAGTTCAGATGTATACTATTATGCTTGCTGCATTATATAAATAGAAATAACGTTTTCACCCTTCAATAGCGCGTCCCCAGTTTCAACTAAAGATTCGAAGTTTTTCTGGCCTGAGTTCATTTCCATTTTCCCTTTCTTTTCCCCCTTATTTTCAAAATTTCCCTTTCATGTAATTTTTAGGTAGCTTTCTTTACAAAAAAGCTACCTATTGCAGCCGTTCGGAGGAAAGCGATTTCAAAAAATTTTGGTATATTTTCATCGAACATCCCCCAGACCCCGAAACCACCCTCCGTTCAAAATTGATATATATATATATATATATATATATATATATATATATATATATATATGACCTATGTCACACTGTAACTCCCGTAATTATGAACCGATTTCGATGTAATTCGGTGTGTACATAGTACATACCAATTTCTCGACCGAGTTCGTTGGCCAGCTTTATCCGCCGTTTTGTTTCAAAATGGCGGCCATTTAAAATTTTTAAAAAAATTTAAAACTTGAAATGTGGTACCAAAAAATTAAAAATGGAAAAATATTTTTTTCTTATGTATTTGACCTTTATACAAAGATTCCGGAGCAGTTTTTGTTTCGTCTATATCTTAAAAAATGGCTGAGTTATAGCATTTTGAATTTCTAGCGTGGCTGATATTTTGAAACGTCCTGAATTTTGTCACGCGATAAAAGGCGTATTTATGAACCGATTTGGATGTAATTCGGTGTGTACATAGTACATACCAATCTCTCAACCGACTTCGTTGGCCAGCTTCATCCGCCATTTTGTTTCAAAATGGCGGCCATTTAAAATTTTTTTAAAAATTTAAAATTTGAAATGTGGTACCAAAAAATTGAAAATGGAAAAATATTTTTTTCTTATGTATTTGACCTTTATACAAATATTTCGGAGCAGCTTTTATTTCGTCTATATCTTAAAAAATGGCTGAGGTATAGCATTTTGAATTTCTAGCGTGGCTGACATTTTGAAACGTCCTGAATTTTGTCACGCGATAAAAGGCGTATTTGTGAACCGATTTGGATGTAACTTCGTTTATACATAGTACATACCAACGTCTCGACCGGGTTTGTTGGCCAGCTTCACCCGCCATCTTGTTTAAAAATGGCGGCCATTTAAATTTTTAGGAAAAATTTAAATTTGAAATGTGGTACCAAAAATTGAAAATTGAAAAAATATTTTCTTCTTATGTGTTTGACCTTGATAAAAAGATTCGAGAGCAGTTTTTGTTTCGTCTATATCTTAAGAAATGGCTGAGTAATAGCATTTTGAATTTCTAGCGTGGCTGACATTTTGAAACGTCCTGATTTTTCTCACGTAATAACAGACGTATTTATGAACCGACTTGGATGTACCTTGGTGTGTACATAGTACATACAGATATCTCGACCGAGTTCGTTGGCCAGCTTCATCCGCCATCTTGTTTCAAAATGGCGGCCATTTAAAAAAATTAAAAAATAAAAAAAATTTAAATGAGATACCAAAAAATTGGAAAATGAAAAAGATTTTTTTTTGTATGTGTTTGACCTTAATACAAAGATTCCGGAACAGTTTTTCTTTCGTCTATATCTAAAAAAAAATGGCTGAGTAATAGCATTTTGAATTTCTCTTGTGGCTGACATTTTAAAACGACCTGATTTTTGTCACGCGATAACAGGCGTATTTATGAACCTATTTGGATGTAACTTGGTCTGTACATAGTACATACCAATGTGTCGACCGAGTTCGTTGGCCAGCTTCATTCGCCATCTTGTTTCAAAAGGGTTGCCATTAAAAAAAATTAAATATAAAATTCAAAATGAGGTATTAAAAAATTGGAAAATGAAAAAGATTTTTTTTTTATGTGTTTGGCCTTGATACAAAGATTCCGGAGCAGTTTTTGTTTCTGAAAATTTCTTCTTTTGTTGATATCTTAAAAAATGGTTGATTTATAGCACTTTGAATTTCTAGCATGGCTAACATTTTGAAACGATCTTGTATTTGTCACGCGATAACACACGTATTCGCCTATTTCGATGTAAGAAGGCATGTGGAAGGCATGTGGCATCAACACCTCGACCAAGTTCGCTGGCCAGATTCATTAGCCATCTTGTTTCAAAATGGCGGCCATTAAATTAAAATATATATATATATTTAAAGTGAGGTGCAAAAAAATTAGAAATTGAAAAAGGTTTCTTTCTTAAGTATTTGATCTTGATATAAGGATTCAGGAGCATTTTTTGTTTGTCTTTACCTTAAAAAATGGCTCAGATATAGCAGTTTCAATTTCTAATGTGGGTGACATTTTGAAAATCTGATATTTTGCATGCGACAGCACTCCTATAGATTAACCGATTCCGATGTGAGTGAGCATGTGCACAGCCATCACCAAGGTCTCGACCAAGTTCACTGGTTAGCCTCATCCACCATGTTGTCTTAAAATGACAGGCACTTTAAGAAATTGCCGAATTTGGCAGCCAAATATAAGTTACTTTAAAGAAAAGCAGCTTGGATAAAGCTGACTAATTTCGCGAAATTCTCATTCATTATATTGATAAAAATTAGTATTGAATCTCCTATATTCGGTTTCCACTAAATTGAGCTTCGTGTGTTTGCATGATATAAGTTGGCTTTTTAAAAATAAGGATTATGAAAGCTACCTCTTCCTCCCGGCACTGGCCGGAAGGACTTTTTTTCCATCTGTTATCTAGCGTAGCACGTGTCATATCGTTACATAAGTTCTCATCCTCTAAATCGATTTCTATTGCCTCTCGTAGTAATGCGCTCTGGAAATTGTTATAATTAGCTAACTTTTCCACTGTTATTGTGTTTATGTCCAAGGGGGTTCTTATATTTAGATATTATGAAAATGCTTTTAAATATATGAAGGATGTATACAAAATAAAGTATTGCTGCACATGGAAAATAAAGTAAAACCTGATAATAAGGTAAATAAATTAAAGTTATGGATGATATGTAAAATACAGGTTTTAAATAAACAGATTTATCTGTGAATAACTTATTAATGTATAATAGACCATAATATAAGGGTAATTTTGAATGCCACTGAAATTGAACTATGAATGGTACACACCAACTTTTCCACACCGAACTTGCCATATCGCTTGCCGAATCGAACTTGCCGATCAATAACATATATCAATGAGCATATATCATATAGCAATCCGAGTATAATTACATTAGTAAGAACACGCACAGACAAACCCAATTCATAAACACTTTTAAACTATGATGTAAAGAGTTAAAAATATGTCATTAGTAGCGTCCATGTTATATTGACAGGGAAAACACCTCCCTACTAAATTTTACTTTTATAGTAATTTTTTAGCTTCTAAAAATTGCAAAATTCAAATGTTCATACTGTCAAATAAGAGGGGGTGGGGTGAGATATTTTGAAGCTCTGCAGTATCTAAAACGACTGATAGTTTGCTTTTTTAAAAATAACTTTATGAGCGTTTTTTGATTATTTTTACAAATAGAAGGGTGAGCACGGAAATAAGTTTGCTCTGGCGGCTGTGGACAGAGGTGTGTATGAAAGGCACACTATATATAATAAAACATTAAAAGTAATACGTAACTTTAGTTTTTCTACATAAGTGCCAGGTCAGTTGAAACATTTGTCATACTCCTTTATAAGCTTCAAGAAGCCCTTCAAGAAAAAAAATCTAGGCTTTGCATCATTCTGTTCTGATAGATATGGAGAGAAGGAGCGTTTTGAATTTGTGGTCAAAGTAGGAAATGAGAGTGGTTGTCCGTTATGGATGGGCACATGGAATATCGGTAACATATATCCATAACCGCCACATAAAAGTCTATGGGCCAGAAGTTATGTCGAGGTGAATGGTGCCGCCAATTCAGGAGCGTCAGCAAACGTTGGACAGACCGAGTCCTGGACGGACGTGCACGGCCACTACAGACGAAAGTAATGCTTGACTATTGCTTTGGAAGCAATGTTGAATTCTTAAAAGCCGGTCAATGCTTCTACGTATGTAGATACCTGATTTTTTACCTGGAGGACTTTTTGAAGCTTATATAGTGTTATGACAAATGTCTCAACTCACTTGGTATCTACGTAGAAAAATGTTTCACTGTATTTTTGTGTTTTTACACACCTATATTCAAAGTCGCCAAGGGAAACCTATTATCGGATTCACCCTCGGATCTGCAGGCGGATTAGTAAAGTTTAACCCTTAACCGGAAATATTAAAATTCCGTGCACAAACGGAAACGTGCCGTTTGTGAGACTGCTAAATTAAAAAAAATTCCTATAAAATTTTAAAAGGAAAATAACTCTTAATAATTCACCAAATAGTGAACTTAAACTCTTGATATTTAACAGTAATGCATTAACAAGACCAATGTTTTAATATGACAGCATAAAAATAAGTTTTGAATGTCGGAGACAGAAAATATTTTGAAATTATACATTATTCAAAATATAAAATTTTCGTCATAATAATTAAATAAATGCTAATATTTTTATATATTTTGGTACGATATGAATTCGAAAAAAATATTAAGCAGTAAAATTAACAAAACATTTAATAGTAAATATTGCAGCATGTTCTAAATATCTGTATTTTTTATGCATTTTTGAAAATGTTGAGTCACTTTCGTGTTCAGAATTTATATATTCATCATCTGAAATACTTCAACATCGCGTATGTCACTTACTACTTCATCAAACAATCTCAAAGCAGTTTTTTTGGTCTTTTTTATCACCTTAGAGTACCTGCTTTCACGGAACCTCCATATCAATACCGCAGAGCAAAAAAAAAATTACATAAACAAAAACATGCCGTCTCACAGACTGCGTTGAAAATAAAATAATGTTTCTTTCAATAATTAAAAATGCGCAGATGTTGGGAAGGAGTGGGGGGGGGGGGGCAGAGGAACAGTAGCGTAAGGATTAGATTGTGTGATAAGATTGGGGACGCGTTCATTTTTGTGTAAAGGGTAGATATGTAGACGCAACCATTTCACAGACGGCACGTTTCCGGTTAAGCGTTAAACTTTTGCACTTAAAGCAATTCAAATGTTTCGGTACTTGTTTCAAACTTACATTCTATAAGGAAGTTAAACCTATACTAATATTTAAATAAAATAATGAATCTATATAAATAAAGCTTAAAAAAATAGGCGTGTAATCAGAATAAAATACCTGCTGTAAGTAGCGAAATATTTAAAGATTTCTTATAGGTTATAAAATCCTGGCATACGGCTAATGCAAATGTATCGTTTTTAACAAGTTTCACTGGTTTATTTGAATATATCGTGCGACATATTTATTGTTTTCTTATGTTATTAACTCCTGATATATCGCTAATACGAATGTACCACTGTTAATAAGTTTAATAGATTTATTTGAATACATGGTTGGTATTTTTCATATTAAAATGCTTTTTTGTTGTTCTTAGAGGTCAACCTAAAAAAAATATACACTAAATTTAAAACATCTATGGTAGTTCCCAATTAACAAAAAGGGATTTCGCCTGTATGATGAAATCCGGCAAACCCAAGTTGTATCCCTTAGTTTCATATTTCGATTAATAAACTATAAAACTTCTAAAGTATAATGTTATATGTCAACAATAAAATCCAGTTTAAAAGCAAAATAAAGGTCTTAAAAATAGGAAATCGTTTTAATGAATGGCATTAGAAAAAAAAAAAAAAAACGTGCTTGTGAATGTCTTTTGAATTGCGGTGGAAAAGGGTGGAAATGAATAAAATTATTATTACGTTTACAGCTTTCCGCATACCTGTTAAGTTTTATGTAAAACAATCTTCTTTCACTGAGTGGTTAATTTCAGGAAGAAATTAAATAAAGGATTTTTTTTTCTATTTAAAGGATTTGCTTTTTGTCTACAGTGGCTATTTCACATATCTTTTTATCGCGCAGGGATATACATCAAGTTTCAATCTTGATACGATACACTTTTTATTAATTAAAAAAAAAAGAAAAAAAAATACATAGCTTCCAACATTTAGCCTTGAACTAAACTGAAGCCTTTAAAGTTGTTTTTGGATTCTAATAAAGTATAGGTACTTTATACAATAAATGTGCTTAAAAATAGATGTGGTATCCGAAAATTTAACTGAAAAAAAATAAGAATTTTGTATTTAATTGGCTGAACAAATATTTTTTCTTACTCCTTTATATATTTGTTTTGCTGTTACTCCTTTTTGTTAATTTTTTATGCGTAAAGAATGGATATATAACTCATGGAAATTTTTACTCCGTTAAATACGTTACATAAAGCGGTTAATAATAATAAAAAGAGATCAGATAAATTATCTTTTTATTTAAAGCCATTTTCAACATCCTAAAAAAATATCCTGAAAAACACCCATTAATAGGAAATAGTTGTGGCAATGAGCGTTTTTTTTATGAGTGTGAAGATTTATTATTATTATTATTGTAATGGATGGATTTTATCGAATGAATTGAAATTATTCCAACGATACAAAGTTTTAAATATTAATTCTATCTCTTAAGGTTTATGTGATGCAATTTTCAAAAAACAACATTTATTATTCTAATTTTTATGACAGAATATACAAGACCCCCTCAAAATCTATACACAATTTGAATGATTATAACTTCAGTTTTTATTACATATACTTTTTTTTAATTTAAAAAGAATTTGCATAAAATGTTTACCTTTTCCCTATTATCGCACAACTTTTCCATTTGTAACCTCTTGAATTAAGGTGGACACTTCATCTGCTGTTGACAATATCAAGACCTGTTTCTCTTACAGATTTTATGGATGTTGTTTGTATGATGTTTCGCGATATTCTTCCTGTACTCATACTTGTTCTGAAGCTCATTGATATCTTTGGTCTTCCAGAAATTTATCTAGAAACTCTTGAACAGTTCCATTTTTTTCAAATTTACCTTTTAACCGATTAATTGCAATCCGCGCAGGTGGATCTGCCTGAAGCTCTTTACGATACTGTGTTTGTACTTCTGCTATATTTTCAAACTTCCAATAAAATAAATTTCCTTTTTTCAAGTGTTAGTCTTGGTATTATCATTATTTCCAATTAATTACACCATTATAAGAAAAAAACCCACAAAGTTCTGAATCGTTGAACAATGTACGCATTTTTGGGAAACACTGTGTTTTCGTATCTTAAATAATGAACAACTGCAAAATACGTAATTTAGAATTTAAGAGGTTCTAAATGTAATAATATTGCTGCATACAGTATTTTTTATGCTTCCTAAATTTTAGATTAAAAATAATTGAATTAAGAATATTAATTCAAAGTTAGCATAGGGGATATTACACTAAACGAAAATGTCACAAGTTTCTAATTTTTTTTTTTTTAAGTATACATATTGTGTCTTTGTATCACCGTACATCTGCAATATACCCAGACTTCAATGTCACTTGTGTCATTGTTTTAAAGGACTATTTTATTTCTGGCTAATACCTTTAAACACAGAAGTTAGTATACATTTGTCACAAAATTAACAATAGATAATGATACTAATTTAATTTCTCATGTCAAAGTTACGAATGTAATTTGATATACTTTAGAATTCTGTATTAGAAAATTTACGATATTTATGAGAAGTAGGAACATTTTTACTATAAAAAATATATTACAATTCATCAGACATACAAATAAAAATTACATAAATACATTTAATACAGATTCGATTGCAATAATATTAAAAGTAGAATTTTTCTGGAAGGTGTGTTCACTCTCAAGCAAACTTCGTCGATAAATGAATCATGTACAGTTCCACCTGAATACACAGCATTGTTTTAATAATTTTATGCTTTATTTAATTTTAACTGCTAATAATTTTTAACTGTAAAAATGATCTATAGTTTTCTGTCATTTGAATGTTATTTATTTCACTGATAAGGGGCTAAAATTTAGCTCGAAACGTTTGCTTTTTAATTGTATTAAATATATTGTAATTTTTATTTGTATGCCTGATGAATTGTAATGTATTTTTTGTTTTTGTTTTAAATCGTATATCAGACGTTAAACAACGATTATTTATTTTAATAGGAAAATTTTTGTTTATCATGGAAATGAAATAATTAAATATTATACATTATATATTTTTTCTTATGTTCTAATTTTTAAAAATTATTTTTTACATCATTAAAGTATTTTATTCTAACATTTAAATATATTATTACAAATCGGTTTTTTTGTCTCACAAACAGTTAAGAAATTTCTTTCTGCTCTCTTATGGTCACAAAATTTATTTTCGCACTATATTTGGAGAGGAATAAAATAACTTATTATCACTTCATTTGTAAACGTACTTTATACAAATGTAGACGTTCGAATACATTTGTTTATATCTGTAGCTATTAATATACAGACCGATTGTATCTCCCGTGGGTTTCCTCTTCGGATAATTATGGAAAGTCCCAAGATAATTTTATTCGGTGGTATTTTTCCCTTGTGTAAACATTTGGGATAACAAATAATTGGTTTATTCGGCCATTATAATTGATGCATTTGTATTGAATTTAATGCACACTTCCACATACATTTATTCTGGTTTTTTATTTCAGTAATTTACTTTATAATGAAATAGTCTTACAGAAATACTGTTAAAAATATTGTTATGGAAATCTATGGAAATAATTAATCTCAACTTATAAATTGTCATTTATTTTATTGCAGATCGTTATGTTTTAAAATATCGAAATCTCAATTTCCAGAAATTTTAGTTTAAAAAATCAAGAAACAAAAGGTCATCGTATAATATCATTATATTATCGATTTATATCCTGAATTTTGAATACAAAAATTGTTTAATCTTAATAATAATATACGTTAATGTCTAAGATATCCAGAATAACATGTGTAATAGTAATTTGATTTTTACATACTTTTTTAAGTAAAATTGATTTAATAACTGGGTAGTTAGAGCCTATTAAGAAAAATATTTACAAGAGTAATTAGATTAATTAACAAAGA
Source organism: Maratus speciosus (assembly GCA_963932465.1). Classification (NCBI taxonomy): domain Eukaryota; kingdom Metazoa; phylum Arthropoda; class Arachnida; order Araneae; family Salticidae; genus Maratus; species Maratus speciosus. The sequence goes on along the minus strand of OZ010786.1, from coordinate 532,969,306 downwards.
ATATTGCTGCGGAAATCACACCATTTATATAAGAAGAGAGTAAATAAATGTATTGTGATTATATCTCTGGCAGAAAAGTGTCTTTTAGTTGCAAATTTTACGTATAATATTTTTTAATTGGAAAGAAGCTGAGAACATAAAAACATTAAAACATATTTAGCTTCTACTGTTTCATTGTGCTTTCAAAATAGGATTGAGCAAATTATTTTGTATAAAAAATGCAATATACTTTTATTAAAAGACGAATTAATTAATTGTTATATCGAATTTACTTTAATGGTAGTTAAAAGTACCTTCAGGATATAAAGGGATAACATTTCAGTGTGCGCAAATGACATGTGTGACATTTTTGTTTTTATGAATAATATTTTTTATGTAATCAAAGTTTAAATCACCCTAAATGTCAACATTTTTATTTAAAACATTTTTTTAATTCAGACATCATATAAAATAAAAAGTTTTAGAAAACATTTATGGTGATCATAAAGAACAAAAAAAGAGTTTAAATAATTTATTAGAGTAACTTTACGGTAGATGGCCATAGTTTCTAAGATTGAAATAAAAATTCTCAGAATACAAATACAAGAAATTTGTATGCATATTTGAAATCCTTATACATATATTCATCATTTTTTGGTAAAAAAAAAATATTTAGATATCGGGAACAAAAAGTGGGAAACAAAATTGAAATTAAAATGGATGATGGCCATCTGTCCTTCAAGCCTAGGAGAGATGGCCATCCAATACACGAAAGAAAAAAATGAAGTTAAAATAGCAAAATATAACATATTTCATGTAATTAATGATGAAAAACATATGGAAATTTGTAAAGATGCAGTTTTATCACTGAAAATAAGTGAATAAAATTTGAATAAACAAAATTTGATGTATAATTTCAATCCTTCACTTTTTTTAAAATTTTACCTCATTTTCAGCAAAGATCTTGATAGTTTGTACATATTTCATGGAAACACTTCTTACACCTTAGGTATTGAATCCAGTAATTATTTTTGGTTGTGGTATTATATTCATCTCCACAACCAACACAGTGATCTTCATCCAATTGTATCCCCTCGAAATATTCAATTTATTTATCAAGTTTATCTGTTTCTGGGATGAACGTTCCTGAAGTTTTAAAATATTTTCTGAAACAAAAGTACATCGTTAGGTCATATTATATTATTGTTATTGAAATATTTATATTAGTTAAAATTTAAATAATTATAGCAATTAATATAATTATAAACATAAAAATTAAGTAATTATTTAAAAAGAAATTATAATTAGCTAAAATCCTCACTTCGTATAATTTTGAAATATTGATTATAGATGGTCATCTCTCCTCGATTTGATATGGCCATCTATCCTAAAATTGATGGCCAGATTGCCACACAATTTAAAGTGTCATTCCGCCATTGTACGTCATTGTTTTAGACTTAAATATAAAGATTGGTTTATATAGGTGCCTTAAAATTCCTTACAGCAAAAACAAATGTAACATACGTAATGCAAAACATTCAGATACCTAATTCAACAAAAATATCCCACCGATAAATTAAATAAACATTAAAATTACACTTTCTTTTCCTAATTGAAAAACACAACAGTACGTTGCAATGAATGAACACGTTGAACTATTATTTCTTAAGAATAAAGTTTATGCCGCAATTTATGATATAGTTTTTGAAATATTTAGAGTGACCATCTCTCTTCTATGGCCATCTATCCTAGAATTACCCTATCCATTTATAAACTCCATAACTTTTATGTGAATTCAACGTTTTCTCTCTTTATGTTTGCAACAAGTGTTAATGGAGGTTTCACATCATTTTACAAAATTCTACATTTTTTTTATATATATAATGCATATATTTATTTTATAAGAGTGAAAACTCTAAGCTCCTACACTTTAATAATACCACTTAGCTAGTCTATATTATAAAGGACAAACATATCTGTGCGTAACGCATACGTCATTCTGCGAATGGCAACACTTTGAAATTTGAAATGAAATTTCGCTTTGCAATTTTCGCTACTGCAAATTTTTAAACTTCTATACATCCCACATTTTAAATGTTTACACCGTCGTATGCAGAAAAAAAAGCACTTTTAAATGCAATTTGTTTGAAAGCTGTATCTCAATTTATTTTTGAGATATTAATTTTTTTATAGTTTTTAATATCAATTTTCTAATTGTGGAAACTGAAATACTTCATTTCTATTAAAAGTGGATTAGTTTATTTATTGATTATATTCTTACTGATGCCATTTTCTCATTACAATTAAAAATATATTTTTAAAAATTTGAACAGAAAATGACGTTACGCTTAAAAAAAGACACAATTTCTCTGATGATGCTGTTATATTTCACTATTTTTTCATTTCGCTGATATTGAGTTTGAGTCAATAGGCAAAATATTTCAGCGACTGAAAATGACGTCATATTTAAAAGTAAACGATAATTTTATTTGATAAAACGAGATATTTCCCCTTGAATACGTCTAAAAGTTATAAATTTCTGGAATTTTTACGCGCAGGTACAGAGATTATACTAATACCTCAAATCACGAGTGGGAATTTTAACATGAAAAGTTGTAATAGTTGACAAACGTGACTTCAAACTTGAAAATATATTTATTAATAACCTATTGCGCATTAAAATGTTTTTAAATGGTTAATATGGATGTGAAACGTGGAAAATGACTTGATTTGGTTTAGATGTAAAGGTAGAAAAATTCTATGATTATGTCAAGGTGATTATGTCAAGGTCATTTTGTGGATTTTTCATTCCGTAATACCAAGCATCAATTACTAACTTAATCAAAATTACTTATGTTGATTACATGTTACTGATGACGTATAGGAATTAAGTTTAATTTTTCAATAATTTTAACAGTTGAAGTTTATGAAAAAAGTATTTTGTTAATCTTAGGTTAAAATATGTCTTTGGAGAGTTAAATTAACAAATGTAAGATGGATTTTTTATTCTAATTATTGTTGTTGATGTATTATAAATTTGATGCAACAGTTCCTTTGTAAACATTTTCTTTCGTCGAAATTCAGCATGTTCCACCTCGTAATTATAAAATAGATAAATCGACCAGATAATTATAAATCGGATAAAACTCTGTAATTTTTTTTTTTTTTAATGCAGGCATTTCAAACAAAATTTAACTTATCAGATTATTTTAACCTGATTCAATTACCATTTATGAATTTAAAAAAGTCCTTTTTATGCGTTGTAAATTAACTGTTTAGTTTTTAATTAAAAATGCATGAACTGAACAGAAGTGTTTATAACCATTTTATTGAGAATCTTAAAAATAGTATTTTTTACATAATTACATGTTTAAAACGTCTTTTTTAGTCTCTTTTAATTCGAAATATAAATATTTTTTTAATTATTGCAATTAAAAAAATCTATTTATTTTAATGATACATACATTACTTCTCTTTGTTTCGTTTTATCTAGAAAAAAAGTTTATGTTCAAAAAACATTTTTAACATCATAAAAAATTTTTGGTTAAAAATTAAACACTTTTGAAAAAGTAATAAAAAATTTAGATGTATCATAGGGATTCATTTACCTAGTATTCACATAAATAATTAATTTTATAAATCTAGTAGTGTAAAAATGTTTAAACTTAAAAAATGGTTATATATTATAATCCTTCTTTATAAATTGTACCTATAATGTTTCCTAACTGTAATAAATAACAAATATTTCAAAATATTACAAATTTAAATATTTATACACATGAAATTAAAGATTCCTTTGCAAACTTTCACTAATTAGACAAAGGATATGTTTATGAAATTTATGATGTGCATATCAGTGATGTTCAATATGTAAGCAGATTAACAATTACAGGTTAACATTGCATTTTCTAATCGTTAACCAAGATTACAGATTTAAAAAAAACATTCAGAAAAGAAATCATTTTAAGTGATTATAGAATAATAATATATAAGAACAATTCTGATTACTTAATTACATTACAAATGATTACCATAAAGTACATAAAAACAACACTGCCGGGTCCCTAAGAAAATCTGAGATATGGACAAAATAATATAGAATAATTATTAGCAATAACAATGAAAAAAAAAAGAAAATATTCAATCTCGTTTTTCAATAGCTATGATCATCAAGATTGACCAGCACTTCAAGCAAGTTTGTTTGGTGTAATGCGAATAGCCTCCATAGTCCGTGTTTTATCTATCATCTACTAAAAATATATTCACACACTTTTATTTTCGATTCTTGTAATATATGTATTTATGATTCATGATTACAAGTAGCCATGTTAAAGAGTGTTATGATGTAATTGTGATTGAAAGTAATCCGGATTACTTTAAATCACGATTCCTTTTATCGAGAGCATTAACCTAATTAAAAATGAAATAGGCTACACCCAACACTGGTGTATATCATTGAAATTTAAGTTTCATGAAGTACAGCAGTAATATGAACTACCAATCTTTGTCCGTATGGCCGTAATGGCCGTAATGGCCATTTATTGTCAGTATTCAATTTTGCAAAAATTTGTCTTGCTTAAATCAATCCACTTTGTTGAATAAAATTATTTCCTCCTTTTTAGAAATTTAATAAGTTACTAACACAATTCTGCAATAAACACCGATATCTCCAATCAGTAATTTTAGATCAAAAACAACATAATCACAATTTTTTATAGAAAAGCGTAGATTACTGACGGCAAATAAAATTTGCAATGGAATTTTTGCATTTATAAAAGTGTACATTTAATTCAAAAATCTTAATTTTATTTTACATAAACAACTACTATTTTTTTTACATATTATTTTTCAAACTGAAAAATTCAATCTGTTTTATCCCATTTCGATTGGTAATATTGGCGACTAACAGCCATTAACAATTTTTTAATAGCTAGGTGTTTGGTGATAAACCTTCATAAATCCTAAACTGTTTGACCTGTTGACTTCATGAATGATATCTTAAAAAACAATTTACCGGAAATTTTAAATGTATAATATAAGTCTTCGTATTGAGAATTTTTTTAATATTTAGTAAGACTATCACCCTCTAATCTTAAATGTTAACGTAAATTTTAGTATGAAATAATTTCAACTCATACGGCTGCATTCAATTTTTCATTATGCAAATTAGTGTTTTAAATGTATGGGGGTGTTCGTTTTGTTTCTTTTTTGTGGCGGTCGTATAATTATATGTTAACCTACAGACTCTAGCTTTCAATAATTCTTTATACAGCTACAAACGAAATCTGTTTATGGAACCTTACTGCAGAGAAATTCATTTTGAAACAAAAAAAGCTAGGCCTTTACAAATATAATTATTCAGCTTACTACATTAATCGCTAATTTCCCAAATATTCAAAACATCACCAACTGAACTAAAACAAACTATTGCACATTTTCTGTACATTATATAGTTGCATTAAATATATTCTAATTACAAAGAAGACGTTATTCAAAGCTGTTAATGGAATATTTAAAATTTAGCTTTTGGCCTTAGCCAACATTTTGGGTAGTTTTGCGAAAATACTTCGTTTGCAGTTGCTTCTTAAATCGACCTGCAGTATTACCCACATCTTTATTCACATAATATTTTTGTTGTGGAATATAATTTTCTTCTGAATCTCGTTATTCCCCATAAATAGCTTTATGGAAAATAGATTTTTCCGACATCACGCGTTTCACATTTTACTCTGCAGCATAAATGTTACACTTTTAGAGTCTTACTAAAGGCTGCTGAACCGTTCATGTCTGGTCAGGGAATCTCGTGTTAAACTACACACACTTTTGATTATTCAGTACCTAATATATTTATAAAAATGGGCATCATAAATTTGCACCATAAAAATGTAGATGTCCAGTACCGCAATAGTGATTTTTATAAAAACATTCTATTTGATACATAAGTATATTAAGGCAGTGATAAAATTGGAAAATATTCCCAATTTGGATGTTGCATAGTTTACAGATTTTTCAAAAAGTTCAAAATTTACATTCTAGAAAAGGCTTTATATCGGCATAAAGCATATACATAAAGCCTGAAAACCTTATTTTGGTAATTATATTTGAAAATGTACATTTTCCTACAGGTTGCCAAGGAATTCCACGTTGTACCTCAGGAAATGCTCGCTCGATTAATCATGCAATTAAAGTAAAATATTTTTGAAACAATAGAACTATAAGATATGCTACTTTCACATTGCATGTACCAAAGACTATATATGAACTGCACAAGATGCTTGTATTAATAAATCAAATTTTCACGCATACACTAGTTATTATGATAATCATTATGATTCACTAACAATTTTAAATGTACTTGTGTGTTTCAAGTGTCATGGGAAATATAGCCCAGTGTTATGATATATAATTATTTTCTCTCTAATGAAGAAAATTTATTTATGGTTAAATAATATTACAAAAATTAATAAAATGTTTTCAAAAATGATTTTAACACTTTCAGTTTGATATATATTAAAAGAGTCTAAAAAATTGGCTTAACAGTTTCAATTTAATATACATTAACGCTCAAAAGTATTTTGACAAATGTAATAATTGACTTAATTAAAAACCACAATAAAATCAAAAATCAATCATTTACTTTATTTAACCATATTCAATTTTTTACAGACTTTTAGTAATTAAGTATATTTTGCTAGAAAATAACGTAAAACCCAATTGTTCTAAAAATTGTTCTAACACAGTAATTAGGATATATTGGTAATGAGTCAGTTACTATATAGTAGACTATTCTCTGGCCTTTATGGCCGCCTCACAACGCACAGACATCGAATGGACTAACTTTTCTATTCGATCTAAAGGAATTCGATCCCACGCTTTTTTAAGACCTTCGTGTAAAGCCTCCTTATTTGAATAATTTTGGCATCATTATCTACGATCTAACTCCACACACATATGCTCTATGGGGTCCAAATCCGGACTTTGGCTTTGTCACTCTAGAACGTTGACTTTTCTGCGTTTTATAAAGTCAATTACATACTTTGATTTCTGTTTATGTTCATTATGTTGATGAAAATACCACTTAGCTGGTTTGTTTTGTTTAGCGTATGGTATCATATGAGTCATTAATATATCGGCATACATGAGCCGATCAAAATTCCTCTCAATTTGATCTAAGAGTTCAGCTGCGCTGCGTGAAAATCAACTTCAAACCATCACATTGTCGCCTCCATGTTTGATGGTACACATTTGGTATCGAATATTTTTTTCGTTATCATTTTTGTTTGTTTTTAGGATGTCAAATGCACATGATTCCATGAATGGACACTAGATTAAACTTGCTATGATCGCTCTAGAAAACATTAGACCACTCTACACTTGTCCGCGATTTATGCCGTTTTACAAATGCAATTCTAACATTCCTATTATTTTAGCAGATATTAAAGGCTTTTTCGCTGGTCTTCTGTTAAGTAAACCATAGATGTTTAGGCGTCGTTTGACTGTTGAAAGGTGTCTGTCTATGCCGTAACTTTATTTCAATTAATTTTTTATTACTATAGCCGAATTACGACAGTCATTTGTAGATGGCTTTTTTTTTATAATAGCGGTCAACATTGCAAGATGTTTTTTTCGGACGGCCCCTTCGAGGCTTATTTCGATAGATTTTCGTTTATTAAAAACTTTATTCCATGTACTAGGATGTTGCCGAGACACTTTAAAAGAACGAGCAACTTCTGCTTGTGGCTTTTCTTGCTTAAGTGCTATTAAAACGGCTTTTATAAAATCACTAGAATATTCTTTGAGTTTCGGCATTTAAAATAGTCAGAGTAAGGCAATATAAACACTAATCGAAGGTATAGAACCCAAAACTTGATACCTTTGAATAACTGCTGTCATATCGTTCTCAATGATAGAGAATATATTTTCATTTATATTTTTATATTAAACAAAATAAGAGTAAATAAAATTTGCTTGCATATATATATATTGTAGAATATAATCCAGTTTCTATTTTTATAAATTTTTCAAATTTTTTAAACGTCATTTCGATTTTTATTTTATATTGATATATTAAAAAAAATAAGAGCAAATATTATTTGTCAAAATACTTTTGAGCTCTACTGAAACATTAAAAAATGTGCTTAACACTTTCAATTTGATATATATATATATATATGTATATATATATAGTTTCGCTTTAGTTTCGCTATAGTTTCGCCAGTTTCGCTTTATCAATTTTAAATGCATGCTACTACTGTACATCAACTGATTACTTTAAATGAATAATGTTCACCTTCCATTAAACATTTTAATTCTTGGAAGATTTGCTTATTTTATTTTGTTTAAAATAAAGTTTTAAATTTTGAAGAACTCTTAGTTGATTAAAAATGTTTGAATACATTCTCATATAGTCAAAGACTCGAAATTTAAATAAACTTTTCTACAGTTCTCCTTTAAGTTTAATAATGTTTTGTGAAACTATTTATCCGAATGTAATCCTTTCGGTTTTGTAATCTACGTCGACGTTTAGTTTAAATTTAATGAAGCCATAATTATATATGTATCACAAAATTCGGTATAAATAAATAAACTAAGGCGAATCTATTTTCCGTATTTCGTTAGAATTTTTCATGGTTTAAAGCAGCGATATGCCTTTTAATTATTTTTCACTTATTTTACGTTTATTGTATCTGCTATGGACAATCAATGGACTAAAACAATGAAAAATTACATTACTTTTATAAAATGAATATACAATATATATATTTTTTTTTAACAGGAAATATGACTGATTGTTTAATTTTTTTTAGTTATAATAACTACATACATGGTTTAATTAAAAAGAAATATAATCTAACAATGAATTTTAAAAATCAATATTTTATTTTATTTTACGAATGCAAAGCGCAAAGGAAGTTTTTCAACTGCGATGTGTGTGTGCATGTATACTGGTATGTGTGTGAAAACGATAGGTACTAAACAGTATGTCCGATTGAAATGTCATTCGGCGCACTGTAAAAAAAATCTGTAAAGTTACTAAAGTTTTTCTAGGAAACGGGGATTCCTAGAACTTTTTATGTAACGGCAACAAGAAAAATTCATGTAACAGACGCTTTCGCACTTCTGAATATCTAGAACATGATTGTAAGAATTCAAAGTTTAGTAGAAGAAATGTATGGAATGTTGTATGTATTATTGTTCAGTATCCAGTTATCACCCTAATCAATGTTATGCATACAAGTTCTACCTGCATTTAAAATAATGTGTGTCTAATGTTGATTTGTCAAGTATCTTTTAAATCGAGAACTAAGTACAGGTCGAAATGTTATCGTCTTTCTCCAGACGAAGTTTTGTTCGGATGGAGGAGTTTGAAAATGGAGATTTGTTTATTGGCTTGATTACTTGTTTGTGAATCCAAGATTGTAGTTGACTTAAGAATTTAAAATAATAAATTTTTGCACTGTTTCCAAATGTGTCAGATGTTTGTAAAAATTAATTTTCACTGTTTATTTTTTGACACAAATACTTGAAATGTCGAAAGAAGTTAACCCATGTTTTTGTTTCACTTATCTTCTCTATAAGCTATATTTTAATTTAACACAATGTCGAATGCAATTATTCCTTTACCACAAAGCATTTAAGGATATTATTACAAAAGCAAGTAATTCATGTAAACTAAGTAAAATAAAACATTTTTGCAATATCGAAACTTAGACCCATGTAAGAAAATGACGAAAACTAATTATTACTATTTAATTAATATTACATATTTTTGTAATTTTTAATAATGAATTTTAATAAAATTAGCGAAAAAACCAATATTAGAATACTTCTTGGTATATATGACTTCCGCGACAGTGAAAACTGAAATGTTCATTAATCAAATTCCAAATGAAATTAAAAGGAAATGAAACTGAAAGTTTAATAAAACTAACGTCTTTATTTATATTTCTTATAATCAAACTGAACTTTCCATGTATATATATATATATATATATATATATATATATATATATATATATATATATATATATATATTACAAAATTTAAAGTTTTGTCACCGAGTTTATAGTATTTATATAAATTTTCCCTTTTCAGTAATATTCCGTATATTATACCGGCTTATTAAATTTAAAACCCTAGTCTAGTCATCTCTATAAGATCTTAATCCATATAATAATATTTATTCCAAATTGCGTAAATCTAAAAATGGCTCTAACTATTTATATCTCTTTAACAAAACTTTTTTATTTAAATTCCTATTAAAATCCGCTATTAAATCCCAGTATATCATATTCCCCCAAAACCTTTATTTAACTGATAAAATATTATTATTATCCCGTCTTAATGAAAAAACCTAGTTATTTCAATTTATTCTTTTATTTAAAATATCCAGGTGCTAGCTCGAATATTTCAAAGATTAAAACTTATGCAGACATAAATTCATTTTCTTTTATTGTCTGGCGAAGGGAAAAAATGTTATTTTAGCATAGTCTCAACAACAGAGATTAAAATTTGTTTACACGCATGACGTCTGGGGTTAGGATATAGAATATTCTCGAACAATCTTTTGGCGGAAGTATAAATACTGAGTGCTGCAACCAGTCGGGAAGCAGTCAGAGAAATATGGTGTAGAGGTAGTAGAGAAAGGTAGAGATTACTAAGATACTAGATTAATTTTAACACAATTATTCTAGTTGGTAAACGAATCATATTAGATGTAAATTTCAACTGGGCGAAAAATGTCCGGACCAGGATTCGAACCCGGGACCTAGTGGCTGAAGCCGCCAGTGCTCTGTCATCTGAGCTATCCCGGACAATTCTGGTCGAACTTTTTCACCCAGCTAACCTTGATGATTACAGCATCTGGTCTGAAACCTGGTTCAGCTCAACAGAATAAATCTCAGGTAATGGAACTCCAGAAATCGCTGGATACGAAATTACACTAGATTAATTTTAACACAATAATTCTAATTGGTAAACAAATCATATTAGATGTAAATTTCCAACTGGGCGAAAAATGTCCGGACCAGGATTCGAACCCGGGACCTCCTGGCTGAAGCCGCCAGTGCTCTGCCATTTGAGCTATCCCGGACGATTCTGGTCGAACTTTTTCACCCAGCTAACCTTGATGATTACAGCATCTGGTCTGAAACCTGGTTCGGCTCCAGAATCGTCTGGGATAGCTCAGATGGCAGAGCACTGGCGGCTTCAGCCAGTAGGTCCCGTGTTCGAATCCTGGTCCGGACATTTTTCGCCCAGTTGGAAATTTACATCTAATATTACTGAGATAGATGGGATTTTCATTCTGCATTAGAATTGACACTTAAAAAGCAACCTACATTGGTCTATGGTAATGATTACTTGGAATGATTTGCTGCGTTTTTATTGAGATGTTGTTGGAGTTGTTAAGAGCTGTGTGAGAGGTAATAAATTGCTGGTAATAGAATGAAGCAAAAAGGATTTCTTAGCGAGAGATGGAATAATTTTGATGGATCTAGTTTGGTTCTTTTTTATCATCGGTAAAGTGGAGCATTTCCCGCCTAAACTCAAATTATGAGAATGTCAATAATGTGGATTTGTTTTCAATCGACTGCATTTTTTTACGAGCTTCGAGTCTGTTATTCTCAACAACCATGTCGACCTGAACGCCTGTGTATTTTATAACTGGAAAGCCACATCATTTTTGGACAATGCCTGCTGCTTGCCTTCAAATCATCATATATATGTTACCGTTAAAGTGTATAATCCGTTATTTCATAGAATACCTAGTTATTTTATGAAATAACTAACCGTTAATAAGTCTGTTAAAGTGTATAATATTATTGGATTCTACACTTTAACTACTTATTTTATAGAAATTTATTGCCTAACCGTTAAAGCATTAAAGACGTCAGAGAAAAGCTGTTTGAACCGGTTATAGCTAGTTTTAGTCAGTTTTGAATCGGTTATAGCTGGTTTTAGTCAGTTTTGCACCGGTTATAACAGTTTTCAATCGGTTATGTTTGGTTTGCAATCAGTGTGCATTCTGCATTTCTTCATTTGTCAAAATTTGTAAGCGGTGTATTTAAGTTAGAGCTTTTCATTTGGGATTATTAACGAATATTTTTCGAATCATTTTTTTTTTAACAATGAGTTCTACAGAAATGAGAGATCAAATGGTAAATAAGAAAGACTTAATGCGAGAGCGGTTTGAATCTTTGTTAAATAAGCGTGATACAAAGGAAAACAGTGTTATACTTACTCAAGGAAAATTATAAAATTTGATAGCGGAAGTAAAAAAGGCTATAACAGCACAGAAAAAATACCACGTGACTATTGGTTAATCCAGCAGTATGATGTCCTTGAAGTTCAGGGCGTAGAAAAGTTAATTGTGCCAGTAACAGATGTGAAACCAGACGTCATATTTAATTGCTCAAGTGATATGCTTTTCGATATTTTATATGAAACTCATATATCTATTGGACATGGTAGTAGAGACCGTATGATAAAAGACCTGAATCGGCGATATAAAAACATCACTCAGAATGATATAAAGATTTTTTTTTTTGTGTTTGTGCACCTTGTCAACAAAAAAGGAATACGGAAAAGAAAGGAATTGTGGTGAAACCCATGGTGTTTTCTTATCTCGATTCAAGATGTCAAGTAGATCTTATAGATTTCCAGTCTCAACCTGATGGAAGCTATAAATTTATTTTAGTTTACCAAGATCATTTGACGAAGTTTGTGATTTTACGACCTCTTCAAACAAAGAGAGCAGAAGAAGTGGCCAAGCAGTTGCTAGATATATTTCTATTATTTGGTGATCCATGTATTCTGCAATCCGACAACGGCAAAGAATTCTACAACAAAATAATTGAAGACTTGAAAATAACTTGGCCAGAATTTAAGATCGTACATGGTAAACCCAGACATAGTCAGAGTCAAGGTAGCGTTGAGAGGGCCAACCAAGACATCGAAAATATGTTGACAACTTGGATGCAAGACAACCAATCTACATCATGGACTCACGGGATTAAATTTATCCAATTCATGAAAAACAGGGCACTTCATACTGGTATACAGAGAACACCTTACGAGGCTATGTTTGGCTGCGCTCCTATAATTGCACTGTTAACAACTCCTATTCCAAGAGAAGTGTTTGAATCAATAGAGGATGAACAACAATTTGAAAATACATTAAATGATCTAAGTGCATCTTTTGAACGTGGTCATGTCACCGTCAAGGAAACATCTTTGAATCAAACTGGGAAAGTGTCCTTCGAGCGTTATGATAATGTTGTTTTCATCGAAGATACACCTTCGAATGAAACTGTAAAATTGTGTATTGTGTGTTCCGAAAATTGCGAAGACGGCCTATTTTGCTGTAAATGTGAGCAACCTATCCATGCTTTATGCCTAGAAGTCTGTTACACAGAAGACAAAATGGTACAGAAAGTCTGCAGGTTGTGTCTAAATAAAATAAATATCGAGAAAGAAAGACAAGGAGCTAAAGAGTGTTTAGAAATTCAAGCTACGAAAATGAAATTAATGTCTGGCAAATCTTATTCTGAGGCATCTATAGGCATTATTCCAGTTCCTGAAGTAAACAGAGGAAGAGGAGATGCTAGGTCGGTTTTAGGTGTCATCATGGAAAAAAAACTAGCGATGGATTTTTTCGATTAGGATCACGTAATGGTGAAATAAAGCAGCTGTACTCTAGGTCTCAGTTCAGTATATGCGATCAAGAATTAATTTCCATTGAAGAAGTTCCAAATGTTGAGACTACTCTGCGATCTATTGCAACAGCTCAAAGTTGCGGCACTGGGCAAGGATTTAAAAAGTGTTCGTGTAAAACACCGTGTGATCGTAAAAAGTGTGCTTGTTTTAAAAATAATATGCAATGTAATTCTAAATGTCATCACAGCAATCCTTGCTCTAATAAATAATAGAAAATAAAATGAAGGTATTTCATAGATTTTTAAATTAATATGATGTTACATTATTGTTTTGAAAAAAAAAATGATGAATTACTAAATATTTATGTTTTTATTAAATAACATAATTGTTCCCTCGAGCATGTCGTTTTTAAACAATATTCAACATTATTATTATTTTTTTTTCGTAAGTATTATTTGCATTTTGAGTTTTGGTAAAACAAATTTTGTAATACTTTTCAAACAGCTTAACATTTGTTGCCAATAGGACTAAGCAGCCTAATAATTTACGCAATTAAAAGTTGTAAACATTTAAATATAACTATTTCTTCACTACATTCTGTTATTTTTTATTACTATTTAAAAAACATAAAAAATAAAATTATATAATATACCCTGTTTCTATTTATTATTTATCAATTAATCTATCAGTAATATGAAATGTATTTTTCAAGTGACTTCAACTATTTATCATCAGTTAATTTATACAACAACGGATTTTTTTTATTGTCAATTTGTTTATTTTAAACTTTAACGGTTAGGTAATCGTTATTCTATAAAATAACTAGTTAAAGTGTAGAATCCAATAGTATTATACACTTTAACGGACTTGGTTAGTTATTTCATAAAATAACTAGATATTCTATGAAATAACTGAATTATACACTTTAACGGTAACATATATATATATATATTTCTTTTTTTTTTAATTTGCTAAAGACATTAATTATATAATTCCTAATATATGGATTAAAGATTTGGAATTTATTTTTGATAAAAATTATCGAGTCAAAAATGTTAAAATTGAGGTTTTTAAATTGAAGATTAATATACGTAAGAAAATTTAAAAATGTCTTGATGCTTTCAAATTTAAGAATTTACAGTTTAAGGATTTATTATATAATTTAATTTATTTCAAGTTATTGAATAGAGATGAAGTTAATAAAAATGTAATTTATTTTAATATGAAATTTCAACAAAAATCATTTGACAATTTGAATTTGAATACAATTTACAAAGACATTTACGACCTTTTTCCTCTGAAAGATTGTATTATTTCAGTTGCATATAATTATCCTAAACCATTGGGCAATAAAATTTTTAATTATAGACAAATAGCTTTTTCAGATGAAAATACATCTTTAACTTGTTTTAGGTAGCTTTCATTACAAAAAGCTACCTATTGCAGCCGTTCGGAGGAAAGATTTAAAAAAAAATTGGTATATTTTCATCGATCATGACCCCCAGATCCCGAAACCACCCTCCGTTCAAAATTCACATATATATCATATCATACATATTATAAAGCAGTAAGATCTAAAAGTTCCTCCCGAATGTTTTCAAAAACTACCCGGTGGATTTTTTTGCAAATAGTGCCATTCGATAGAGAATATTCACGTGGTGGTTTATGAGTAAAATATACAGGGATAACTATGATTTTTGGTAATAAATTTCGCATTTTATTGTTATTTTGAACGAAAAGGTTGCCAGATGTTATTTTTTGGCGACAAATGAATTGAAATCGCTGTATCCGTTAGAAAATAAATGAAAAAATAATTACTGATATTTAATTGTAAAAAAAGATAGAAAAATACATTTAAATGAGG
The DNA here is from genome assembly GCA_963932465.1 of Maratus speciosus. NCBI lineage: Eukaryota > Metazoa > Arthropoda > Arachnida > Araneae > Salticidae > Maratus > Maratus speciosus. The sequence goes on along the minus strand of OZ010786.1, from coordinate 532,953,807 downwards.
GATAATGTTAAAAAAACGAATATTTTAATTTAAACTTAAAATAAATATTTGTAATTTAATTTAAACCTGAAAGAAATATTTGTAATGCTTAAAAATTAATCTAATGAGAAAGATTACAATTGATACGCAATATTTGGCTCATTATCGCTTGCGTTAGATTATAGAAATGAATCTGAAAATTTGAGTAGATGAATTTTTAATGACTTTTTTTTTCTTTTTGTTCTTTTCTTTTTATTTTTATCTAACTGTCCCATCACGTAACTCATAGAAAAAAAGCAGATGTAATTGTGACTCACATGTGTAATTATTATTTATTTCTTTACGATTTTTTATTTTACTTTTGGTAGCCAAACAATGTGATTTTAAGTTAAAAATGCATAAGTGTGACACTAGCTTGAGGATATTCTCATAAATGGTGTTTTTTCAAGTGAACGAGATCTTTTTTTGAGTACACCTTTTGAGTTTTTATATTCAATTGTAACTTATATAGATATCAGTTAATATTTTAAAAATGGAATCAAGTACTTAAATTTTAGTGTGAATTTCTGCCACACATACATATATATTGTAAAATAATTTCATATTTTTTAAAATGTTTTTCACCGTAATTCCGAAAGCATGTGGTATTTATAAACTCGAACTCAGATCAATGACTATTATCCATTTTCTAAAGCAAATATTATCTATTGTTTATTTCATTTTTTCTTAAGACATATCGCCAATATTATTTATAGGAAAATTCACACCTTCGAAATCTAGGAAATGAAGATAGTTTTTAAGGAAATTTATACAATCATGCGTTATTATTAGCGAAAATTTCAATATTTTGAAAACAAAATGCAAGTCTTTTGTAATTCGTCATTTCTTCTTCGTCTTTCTTCGCAATTTCTCCTCTGTTATGTAATATTTCAAATGATATTGGACTAATTTTCGATCATTGAGTCACCGCCAAATGGCATATCTATATAGTATCGCTAAGAAAGGATTTTCTAAAGTATCACCTCTAACGCGTTTTTGCAAGGAGAGGGAAAAAAATTCCTTAAAAATCGGATATTATAATTATGCGTCAGATGATAGCATAATTTAATGTATTTTTGTATGCTGAATCGATTGGTGCCAAGTAAATTCTTATAAGTTCAACAGTTCATGACATTTTTCATATTTTTCTAATTTGGCGGTGTCTTTGGCGTCTAAACCTCAAAATATCTAACATTACATCCGTTACTCTAGCAACGAAAAAAATTCAAATTAACTCTTTTGTAAAATGAATAAAAACGGCTCTATGAGTTTGAAAAAAAATACGAACATCTTAATAAAAAAAAAAAAAAAAATGGCACTACTTATTTATCCCGTTGACCAATTTCGCCAAATTATATAAATCGCCAAACCACTCGCCAAATTACATTAATTGACATAAGTTCAATTTTAATAATGAAAGAACAAATAAATTAGTATAACATTAATTAAAATACAAATAAAACGTCGAAATAAAAATAACTTGATGACGCAAGCACGTGTAACTTCCTTGAAGTCAAGTGAATGTGACATTTACAATCAACCGTTATTGGCATTTAATCTTATAATTTGGCGATAGATTTTTGGTCGACAGAATAACTAAGTAGTACCAAAAAAAAAAAAAAAAAAAAAAAAAAAAAAAGGTAGTGATTTTATGCAAAATAAAAGGAACAATTTTACTAAGAAATTAGCATTATAGAACGAAAGGGTTTGGCGAACTTAGATATTCCGTCGACCAAAAATCTATTACCAAACTATAAGATTAAATGCCTATAATGGTTCATCGTAAATGTCAAATTTACCTGACTTTAAGCAAGTTATATGTGTTTACGTCAAAAAATGATTTTTATTTCGACGTTTTATTTGTATTTTTATTAATGTTATAATAATTTATTTGTTCTTTCGTTATTTAAAATAAAAATTATGTCAATTTGTATAATTTGGCGAAATTGGTCGACGGGATAACTAAGAAGTACCAACGAAAATATTTAAATATGAAAGAACTGTTTGTAACGACTTAAAAATTATTTTCAAAGAAAGAAATTGGAATTGGAATAATATTTGGCGATTTATAATTTGCTCCTCGATAAGAAAAAAAAAAAAAAAATGGGTACATTTATAACAGACGTGCTCAGATCTCGCCAATAGCATTTTTAAAATTGCCAGTAGCAGTAGTTACATTTTGCGTATGTAAATTAAAAATAATTCTTTGTTTTTAATTATGGAATTATTTCCTGTTATTGTTTATCTTTTCAGTTTTTTTAAATGAAATTAGTGTAAGGCATGCATTTTAAATGAAATGAGTGAAAGGTTTGTATCTTAAATGAAAACAATAAATATAAGAATATGGTATGAACACAATCTTTGTTGATTTATTACCTGCGCCCGGCTAACATAAAAGTATCACAAAAGCCACATATTCACTTGGTGCAGATGTCATATTCGCCCCATATTGGCGAGATTATTTTCGGTTGCCAATTTGGCGAAAACATCAACAGCATAAACAACATAATCCGGGTTACCACATCAAGCAAAATAACGACACTTTGGTGCAAGTTAAGTACCTGTTGCCTATATGATATTAGGTGGTACAGATGTCATATACGCCCCATATTGGCGCGATTTTTTACCGACGCCAATTTGGAGAAAACATAAACAGCATTAACAACAACTTATGGGTTACCATATCAAGCAAAATAACGACACTTTGGCGCCAGTTAAGTATTGTTGCGTATTGCAATGTTTCTGACATTGGCGTCAGAAAAAAATTGCGCCTTTATGGGGCATGTATGGCATCTGTGCCCAAGTGGTTAGGTAATAATTTTGGAAAGGTTTTAGTGTATACATATTGTTCAACGCTACTTAGTCATAGAACAAAAAAAAAGTTAAAAAATTAAGTGAACCTGATTATGAAAGTTTAGCCTTTTTTTCTTTGAAAATCTACAGAATGTATTTTGATACAAGTCGCACTGTTACATAACGTTTCAGGAATGGTGTTAGTATATAACATTTCATTATATGTTGATTAGTTATAGAGCTATTATTTCCTGTTGTCATAACGGTCTCATTGCCCTATCAAAAGTGCATTGTCAGTAATAAACTAAAAGAATTACTTCTTAATAGCTAAATTTTGACCAAAGCTTTAGGTAATATTATATCACAATGGCGTTCGCATCGTTTTCAGCAATGAGTAAGGTCCAGCTGAAGGTCCATATTGTTTAAAATGCAAATTCAAATACACCAATGTTCATTTGGAAAAATTGACCAGCGCAGCGGGCATAGCCTGCTAGTATATATATATATATATCTGACCTTTGTCACACTGTAACTCTCCTATTTATGAACCGATTGGGATGTAATTCGGTGTGTACTTAGTACATACCGATTTCTCCACCGAGTTCGTTGGCCAGCTTCATCCGCCATTTTGTTTCAAAATGGCGGCCATTTAAATTAAAAAAAATTAAAATTTGAAATGTGGTACCAAAAAATTGAAAATAAAAAAATATTTTTTTCTTATGTAATGGACCTTTATACAAAGATTCCGGAGCAGTTTTTGTTTCGTATATATCTTGAAAAATTGGCTGAGTTATAGCCTTTTGAATTTCTAGCGTGGCTGATATTTTGAAACGTCCTGAATTTTGTCACGCGATAAAAGGCGTATTTATGAATTGATTTGATGTAACTTCGTTTATACATAGTACATACCAATGTCTCGACTGAGTTCGTTGGCCAGCTTCATCCGCGATCTTGTTTAAAAATGACGGCCATTTAAATTTTTAAGAAAAATTTAAATTTGAAATGAGGTACCAAAAAATAGGAAATTGAATTTTTTTTTCTTATGTGTTTGACCTTAATACAATGATTCCGGAACAGTTTTTGTTTGGTCTATATCTAAAAAATGGCTGAGTTATAGCATTTTGAATTTCTATTGTGGCTGACATTTTAAAACGACCTGATATTTGTCACGCGATAACAGGCGTATTTAGGAACCGATTGGGATGTAACTTGGTCTGTACATAGTACTTACCAATGTCTCGACCGAGTATGTTCGCCAGCTTCATTCGCCATCTTGTTTCAAAAGTGTTGCCATAAAAAAAATTAAATTTAAAATGAGGTATTAAAAAATTGGAAAATGAAAAAGTTTTTTTTATGTGTTTGGCCTTGATACAAAGATTCCGGAGCAGTTTTTTTTTCTGAAAATTTGTTCTTTTGTATATATCTTAAAAAATGGTTGAATTATAGCACTTTGAATTTCTAGCATGGCTAACATTTTGAAACGATCTTGCATTTGTCATGCGATAACACACGTATTCGCCTATTTCGATGTAAGAAGGCATGTGGGTAGTATACATCAATATCTCGATCAAGTTCGCTGGCCAGTTTTATCAGCCATCTTGTTTCAAAATGGCAGCCATTAAATTAAAAAATATATATATATTTAAAGAGAGGTGAAAAAAAAAAGTAGAAATTTTAAAAGTTTTTTTTTTTTTTTCCATAAGTATTTGATCTTGATATAAGGATTCAGGAGCATTTTTTGTTTGTCTTTATCTTAAAAAATTGCTCAGATATAGCAATTTCAATATCTAATGTGGGTGACATTTTGAAAAATCTTATTTTTTGCCTGCGACAGCACTTGTATATATCAATCGATTCCGATATGAGTGAGCATATACACAGCAATTACTAAGTTCTCGACGAAGTTCACTGGTTAGCCTCATCCACCATGTTGTCTTAAAATGGCAGACACTTTAAGAAATTGCCGAATTTGGCAGCCAAATATAAGTTACTTTAAATAAAAGCATCTTGGATAAAGCTGACGAATTTCGCGAAATTCTCATTCATAATGATTTAGTATTGATAAAAATTAGTATTGAACCTCCTATATTCGGTTTCCATTAAATTGAGCTTCGTGTGTTTGAATAATATAAGTTGGCTTTTTTAAAATAAGGAGTATGAAAGCTACATCTTCCTCCCGGCTCTGGCCGGAAGGACTTCTTATAATAGTGTGGAAAATAAAGATTTTGTTGACAACTATCATGGTCATATAATTACAGGTATTCTTGATATAACCATGAATAAAAATTTGAAACATTTAATGAATTTTGGTACAAAATTTAGATTTAATATTAAAATTAGTAAAAGTAATGCACTAAAGATTTTTAAGAGTAATGTCAATAATTTTATAAAGGAATATAGTTATAAATTTAGTAGGCCTCTGGGGGCATTTTTTGAATGGAGATCTCATATTTTGAGGCATTTCAATAATTTTTTGAAAGATTATTTAAATTCATATGTTTTACATTTGTATGATAAAAGAAATAGTTTTCAATTTTTTACAAGAAATATGCCACATTGGTTTTCTAATTTACATTAAAAAATTTACATAAATATTATAATTAATCAACTAATTCGTTTCAATAAAATTTGTGGCAGAGATGGTAATTTTTATAAGAAGATTTTTAAGCTATAAGCTAATCTTTTTTACAATAATAATTATCCTATAAAGTTTTTGAAATATTATTTAAATCTAGTTTTAAAAAGTGAGTGGCAACATTGTGGTTTGGCGGCGTGAACATGTGATGGCATCCTTCCAGAACATTCTAAATGAAAGCTACATTCTAAAGTCTTGTTTAAAGAACGGATGTGAATTGATATCTTGAATCGAAGGAAGCATGCAGACTTGGAATTATGGTTTTTGAATATGGATTCGGATGAAAAATTAATAGTTCATTGTTAACAGGTGAGGAACATTATACAGATATTGCTTTTTTTCATGTTTTTGAAGAAAAAAAATTATCTTGCAGGTTTGGGAGGGTTCACGTTCATTTGCATTCATGCATGTTTATATTTAAATTGTAAATTTTTAAGTAATTTTCTGAAATATTTTTTTATTAAAGATTTTTTGTTTTTGTTTTTTAAATTATGCTTTGCTCAAATTAATTTTTACATTATTTTTTTTTTTTTTGCTTAATTTTGGCTTATTTTAGCTTTTTTTATTCTGTTACTGAAATGACAATAGTTTTTTTCTGTATTGGGTGCAGGATGGACGTGTGTTCAGAAGCCTGTAGATTTTTAGCACTGCGGGTGAAGTTAGGTTTTGTCTGTCCTCCCACTGAAGAAGAACAGACTATTTTTTGCCAGTGTTTTTGTTTTTTACCTGTCGTTTACTTGTTTTTTAAAAGTTTTTATAGTTAAATATTGTAGATATACACCTTCTTTTCTCATTTATGCTGTTTTTGCATTTTAAAGTAATGAAATATATACTATATATATATATATATATACAGTGAAATACGTTTAACATGAAAAATCGGTTAACACGAAATGATATAGCGGTCCGGAAAATATACGATGCAATGTAATACATTTTTGTTCTTTTAACACGAAACAGAAATCGTTTAACACGAAAAAAATTCGCTTTCGAGCTAGTTAGCTTAAGTTGAAATTGGTGAATTCTGTGTTAAAATCGCTTAATGTTGATTGAAAATCAGAGAATTTTGTGTTTTTTGTAAATTATCTTATGTTTTATGAGCACAATGGCTGAGATATCGGTGCGAAAACAAACTGCCATTTTGCTTCAAATGAACATAAATCTGTTAATGAAAAAGAAGGACGGAAACAAGAATCTGCAAACAGTTTTGCATTGCCAATTCTACATTATCAACAATGATAAAAAACAGAGATTCTATTCCGGTAATGTTTGAGCGCAGTATGTTTAAGCATGAGAGAAAACGTATCAGAACTGCTAAGCACGAAGATTTAGAGACAGCTTAGCTTATTTGTTTTAAACAACAAGCTAGATCTCTGAATGTAGAAAAAAACACTTAAAAAAGTGTACCTGTTTTTTTCCCAAAAAAACAATATTTTGTTTACTTGTTTTTATCCTAATGGATGCAACTTACTAGTAGTTTAACAGGAATTATATTTGATGAATAAAATTTGATGAATAAAATTTTATTGCGTCGAAAATATTTGTGAGTTTTGTTCTTTTTGGGTTTCGTTCATCTGACGAAACCCTATTTGTCTCAATCCTTTGTCTGTCTCTCTGTCTCTCCGTCTGTCTGTCAGTAAAAGAGCCCGTTCTCAGAAACTATACATGTTGGAGACTTGAAATTTTGGGTACTTATAGCTTAATACCTCACATCAAAAGACAAATCATGAAATTTTCAAAAAAGTCGGTAAGTAAGCGAATTGCGGGCTAATTAACTTCTAAAATTTACCAATCAACCTTCTTAAAGCAGGTACAAACGCACTTTCCCCAAATCATTAGAATTCCTCCTAAGGGTTGCTAGTAAAATCATCCGATGCACGGTTACCATGGAGGGAATTAAGCTGAAAAATGAAGTGGACATTTTAAAGCGAAATCGCATATCAGAAAGTATTGGACCGAGAAATTTGTAAATATTATAGCCAGACGCGGAAGAAAATCTACTTTCATTTGGTATAAAGTTTACATTTCTGCGATGTGTATAAGTTAAAATATCCTTTAAAAATCGAACAATAAAAATTTAATTTCCTTAATTGGAAAGACAAGGAAAAAAGATGTCATTTCGGCGGGAAAGCAGGTGTCAGACATGACGATGCTGCGGTTTTCCATAGTAGAATATTTTAATACGAAATTTTAACTTTTTAAATATTAAATTTTCGGATTAATTTTTTTGGTATCCCGATGTAAAATTTCTGGCTGATTTCATTGATACGCATTTCTAAGTCCTATCTTAATTACAAGCTCAAATATTAATTATTATTTAATTAATCGGTTTATTGCTATCAAATGCGTCGATTAAAATGGAGACACGTGCATTTTTAACCACGAAATAATTTAAATTAAGAAATCTAACAATTTGCGTGGGGTTTTTGAACAGCGCTATGAGATAAGTATGACTCATTCATCATCTGAAATTTTTTAATTTTAGACCGACGTTATGTCTTGTTTAAGACCGACACCCCCCGACCCATGTATCTACCGACAGATTGTGCAAATGAGTTTCGTTTGGATACACTTTTGTTAAGATAGAGTGCGCTCCCTGTTGTTCATACCACTATTTTCGAATAGTAATTTAAGCAAATATCTTACATTCTTCGTTAAGATCGCCACCCCCTCGACTAGCATATCTCCTGATAGGTTGTTTAACGGAGTTACGTTCAGATACCGTTTTGTTTAGAATACAGTGCGCTTCCTCGTGGTGGAATGTAGCACTAACAGACCGCGATTTTATTTAAAATAGGAAATCTAACAAGAGGATCTGTTTGAAACTTTACGATAGTTTATAACATATAAGAAAATTTTTATAAAAAATGGCGCGTGACATTTCGGGCAGGTGGGGACAGGGGGAGTGGCAAAATATTTTTTTTAACCTTTTTGTTTCATACCGTTTCAGGTGCGTTTTTTTGACGGAGTCCTCAGATACATGCTACTTATTTAATATAAATATGTCAAAAGTTAAATTAACACTATTTCCGTATAGTAATTTCAACAAATATCTTAAATTCTTGCTGAAGACCGCCACACCCCTGGAGTAACATATCTACTGATAGGTTGTGTAAAGGAGTTCCGTTCAGATACATTTTTGTTAAGAATAGTGTGCGCTCCCTGGTGATGGAATGTGGAACTAACAGAACGCGATTTCATTTAAAGTAGGAAATCTAACAATGCGATCTGTTTTAAACTTTAAGATACTTTATAACACATGATAAAAAAGTATAAAGAAGAATGGCGTGTCGCAATTCGAAGGAGGATGAGGGCGAGGCGCGAACAAAATTACGAAATATAACTTGACGATCTGTTTGAAACTTTAATTTAGCTTATAAAACATAACAAATCTTTTAAACATCAGGCCGCATCAAAAATCATGGTGACCATTACCCCACTTCGTTCTCCAAGGGGGGCACGTTTATAAATTTGGCAGATATCTGCCATGTGATATATCGTAGCATTTGGGCGGGGGGGGGGCGGCACGAACAAAATTAGGAAATATAACAAGACGAATCTGTTTGAATCTTTACGATAGTTTAGGAAGGGTTTGCCAAAATTTAGAATTTGTTCCATAGCGATAAATGTACGGAAGTTTTTTAAAGGAATATTAAACGAAACCATTTTTGCGATCTATGATCACACTTACCCACTTGTTTTAATAAACTTTTAACGCGAAATACTTTTAACATGAAAAAAGGATTCGGTCTCCTCAGTTTCGTGTTAAACGTATTTCACGGGGATTGGGTTATATATATATATATATATATATACAAATTACAAAAAAATAAACTAATAATGTCTTTTATGTGTGTCTTTTAAATGAAACACACCGGGTATGTTTTACAAAGAATGTATATGTATATTCCCAATTCAAAACACCATCTTAAAGTGCCTAATTTCAAAATATGAAACGAAAAAGATAAGCATAGGGAAAATCAGTTATTATTTTTTTTTTAAATCTTTTAGTATCGTTTCAGTAACACTCTGATGCGCGGTAGCGTTTAATTAATACATACATATATACATACATATAGCCCATACATATAGCCCAATCCCTGCACATATACATATAGCCCAATCCCCATATATTTTTCGTAGGTCCGTTGGGGTATGTTTTTAGCTCCTTCAGCCAATTTTCTTTTGTGTCTTCAATTTTCTTAAAATGCTTTCCTCGAATGTGTAATTTTAGCACAATCTTATACAATGGTAGGACAAAATTGAACTAATTCGGCGATGTACCCAACCGATATACCCAAAATTACAGTTCTAATGTTATAAAGCGGACTTAAAAGATACGTTCACCTCTTGAGCTAATTCTCTAAGACACGTACGCTGATTTTCGAGAACCAGCATCTTTATTTCATAGATGTTTGAGGGGTATAAAGTGTTGGATGTCGACCAGAACGAGGCAACTGAACTAACACTTGTCGGTTCTCGTTTAGTGCTTCATACGATTCATGTGCTTGTGTGTTTGATATGCACGATTCACTATAGGTCTTCTCAGGTTTTTTCAGTTATTTGGCACACAAACGTTTGCTTGAAGCACAAAATGTAAGGAAAACTGTTAGTTCAAATAAATTTTCTATTTTTAAAAGCGCAGAGCACTTTATTGTATGTCTGAAAAATGTAGATAAGTCACAGATGCGGAGAAAACTCCGTTTCTTAATTCGTTACATTGGTCCCAAATTGCAAAAAAAATAAACTAATAATATCTTTGTGTAATATCTTTGTGTAATAATATCTTAATGTGTGTCTTTTAAATGAAACACTCCGGGTATGTTTTACAAAGAATGTATATGTATATTCCCAATTGAAAACACCTTCTTAAAGTGTCTAATTTCAAAATATGAAACGAAAAAGATAAGCATAGGGAAATCAGTTACTTTTTTTAAAAATCTTTTAGTATCGTTTCAGTAACACTCTGTAACACAAAATGCGCGGTAGCGTTTAATTAATATAGAATTTTTATCTCTGAGATTATCTGAGAAAGTGTATTTTAATAATTTGAATTACATAGAAATAGTGATTTCGTTAACGAATTTAGAATGTTATCATTCACAATATTTGTGTGCGGTACTTTCTTTGCTTAACAAAATGTTACCCGCTATTTTAATTAAAGCTATAAAGCTGCAAACATTAACTCTTCTGGGTGGTCATCAAAATAGACTTCTACTTTGCTAAAAAGACGGGATTACATTTAACTAAATTGTATTACTTTAATATCACATTAAATGAGTGTAGGTCATTTTTTTGCTTTGCAAAAACCTAGCTATTAAGTTTACCAATATAAAACATATTTCTCTACAGAGTGGCGAGTGGTCAGGGAAAAACACAGTCAAAAAAAGTAGAAACTACCAGTATTTTCTTGTAGAAAATTCTAGGAATAATATAAAGGGATTAAAGAAGTCGAATTTCTCTTTAACAAAATACTGGTATATAACACCTTTTTTGACTGAGTTTTTCCCTGACCACTCGCCACCCTGCTCTAGTATTATTCGCGTGTGTGTCATTCTTTGTTTTTCAAATACAAAGTTAGCCGAAATGATTTATCGGGTTTAAAATGTAATTAAAGGTATACGAATTGCAAAGACGGGTAATATATGACAAGATACAAATACTCATCAAGTTTAAAAGCTCTCCAAGCGGCTTAGGTGGCCGGAACGTATCACTACTTCTATGAAGAACGTTGACAGAAACATGCTATGGAACGTATAGATGGAACTGGAATACGTTGAGACGTGTGCCGTGTGACTAAGTTGCACGCATTGTTCATTAGTAGTATGTGCTAGAAACTTTATGAATGTATGCACTTTTCACGTATCAACCGTCTTTTCACGTCGTGTACTTGTAAATATACTGCGTTTTGAACCTTTTTGATTCATTTCGAGTAACCATTTAGATTTTACAACTTCAATTACTATAGAGTGGATATTACATAGATAAAACATAATTCTTTTACTTTTATAGAACAAAAATATTGATAAAAACCGTTTCTAAAATATCTCACACTAACATTACTGTATAAATTATTTGAATTTCATAAAATTTTGCTAGTTTAGCTTGTTCAATAACATCGCCATTCGTTTTGTGAATGTAATAAATAGCGGGAATTTTTATTAATATATTGAAAAACATTAACTATGTTTGCTTAAAAACATATATTCCTAAGTTAAAATTTCAAAATCTGAAACGAAAAAAAAAAAAAAAAAAAAAAAAAAAAAAAAAAAGCTTTTAAAAAATGAGTTACTTAAAATAAAATTAGCATCGTTTTATTGATCTTAATGCGTAATGATTGTAGCATGTCATAGAACTTTCATGTAAACATTGTTGCCAAAAACTCTTTTCCTCTTACTACTTTAATTGATAATAAGTGTACTTTGTTACTCTTTTAATGATGTGGACTTTTAAAAAAGAATAAGATCTGTTTAATTTACTTATATATTGAGTACTTATATTTCCAATATATAGACATAAAATTTTAAACATTAATCGGTTAAATAGTAGTTCTCTTCTGTGGAAATTCCAATAATTCGAAAAAAAAATCCAATATAATATGTCAAAAATATAAGGAATTTCATGAATTTCGGCTCAAAAAATCATTTCAAAAAGCTCAAACAGAATTTTAAAGCAAAGTCTTTTCTTTTGAAAATTAAGACAAAAGCGGATATGATTGAAATTTTTACGATGAACGTTTCTAGATTCAAGAGAAATTTAAGTGTCACATCTGAATCATTTATCAGAAGAAAAATAAAATTGATCGAAATATATTAATACATTTCGGGTTTTTTCAAGAGTAGAATTAAATCGTTAATGCTTAGATCATCAATCATTTTATTTTGTGCATGATCATGGCTAACCTTTTTGTTAATTTATTTCATATATGATAGTGATCAGAAAAATATTTTTCAATAATATGCGTTTTCCAAAAAAACTTTTATTTGAAATAGTGTAGTATACTTTCTTGAAAGATTATGAGTGATTCAGAATTTGTCTATAATCCGTTCAACAAGTATTTTTGTAAGACCCGAATTCCGAATTGTTGAAACATGAAATAAATGGAAATGATACATAAATAGTAGGCGCATTTAAATCAAATTATTGAATAAAACACATATAATATAGTATAATACTATTTTTTAACTTGATATATGAATATCAGGATGTATATTACAAAACTACTATTTGTACTAAATAATAAAAATATTCTTTGATCGAAATACTTATTGTCTTCTTTAAGTGCCTGCCGCTTGGAAGAAAAATCAATATTTATTACCTCATCTTTGACGAAAGTCACCTGTCCGATCTCACGTTTAAGTTTGAGATAGATTTGAAATTGAAGAAGTAGATGACGCATAAAACAAAAATTCCATTACAGAGAACAGTGAATTAAAAATACCAAAAACGTGATAAATAAAAGCTAAAGGATGAAAACGTAGAACGTTGTGAAACAATGTAGGAAACACGGAAGTAGTACTAAATAAAGCCCCTTGTGTAATCATATATTATGAATGCGTTAATGTGTTTATAATGAAGATGAATTTTTAATCTTGAACGTATGGCTAAAGTCACCTACCGATTCCACGTTTAACCTTGAGATAGATTTTTAAATTGAAGAATTAGATGACGCGGAAAATAAAAATCCCATTATAGAAAACAAGAAATCAAAAATACTCAAAGCATAAGTGAAATCTAAAAATTAAAACATAGAACCTTGTGAAGAAATTCATGTAGTAAACACGGAAGTTGTATAGATAAAACGGCATATATAAGTAAATGTTATGATTGTGTTGACATGTTTATAATGAAGATAGATTTTTAATTGAGCTTACAATTGAGACATTAATTCAAAATGTTATATTGCTTTACTTGCATATTTTCATTGAATACTTTTTTCATATTTCCGCGGGATCTCAAATAATATAATTTTGTGTATTTTAACATCATAACGAAACAAAATCTGTAACAGTAGATTTGTGTGTAATGGAAATTTCCTTTCAATGTGATACTACAATGTTAAACAAAGAAAACTTACGTATAAGAGATAAAGTGTTTATAATGATATTTTTCTCTGATTTATTTCAATTTCACCTTAGTAAGTTTTCTATGGAATTTTTTTTTACTAACTGAATATAAAACAGTCGATTTAAAGCTAATTTATTTTACATTCATAGTATATGTGATTAGATTTAAAGTAAATGATCAGTATTTTAAACAAATAGATATTATTTATTATTAAGTGCAAAGTATCAATTCACATATGTAAAAACTGAATCATGCAATTTTACAATTTTACAACTGAGTAAAAGTGGCCTGTCCGGAGGACCTAATTTCTATTTGCTTTAAAGGGTCCCAGGACTCTTAAAGCTCTAAAATTTTCGAAATTTTAATTTTTTTATATGTTAAATTTCTATATTTACTGAACAGTTTGTTATAATTGTTATCTTAAAATTTCCATTAGAACAGAAGTTATGGCATTTAGAATTATATTCGCTCAATAGCTGAAGCGGTGTTTCCAAAACTTTGAAGCCACTTTTCTCCAAATAACGTTTTTGGGCATAACGCGCACGATATCTCAAAAACTTCTGAATATTTTTTCATGAAATTTTCAAAACATATGTTTCATGTTAGTCTGTATAAACTGAACCTAAAATTTCCTTTTTATTGTAAAAAAGAAAATATTTTTTAGGGGTTTATATTGTTGAAATTTTCTAAATTTTGCATTAGCTAAATACAACTCTGTATTAAAAATATATAAATGCTTTAAATACAAATGTATTTAAGTTCAGTGTAATTATTATAATCTGAGGTATACGTAGGCACCAAAATTTTCATTGTAGTTGCAAAATTTATTTTGTAATCGTGCGCATAAACTGTTATACCGATTTTCTGCTCGTGAAACGACTGACAGTTTGGAGACGCCTGTAAATGCTAATTCTGCATCTTGCAATTTTTCAAATATTTGAAAAAAAGAACATACTTGTATCTTTCATTGCCATTTAAAATTGTGTCTTAATATCAAATACATTTTAATATATTAAATGTTAAAAATGGTCCTTTTTTTTCATTTTTTCCAATTTGAAGAGTCCTGAGACCCCTTAAAGAATGCTATAATAAACTATATTAAAAAAAAAAGATTTTGTACATTATTGTCTAAATAAATTATTTCTCTGATAAAATTAATGTACTTAGTTTTAAAGCAAGATAAAAAGAAATGAGACTGACACTAAATGACATTCAATGTTTAATAATAAATTACGTGATAATAAAATTTTCAAATTATGTGTCATTAAATATGCTTAGTGATTTTCCCTATAAAATAAATCCTTGATGGTTAGAAATTTAAATTGCTTGTAATTTGATAATATTCTAAAAAGTATATATAGCAAAGCAATATTCTAAATATTCAAATGTTTACGCAATAATGTTACACATAAATTGCTACATTTCACATTTGCCTTAACTTTAGTTGTTTCTGTTTTATATAAAGTTATCAAGAGACAATTCCAAAATGCATTACTTGCAATGAGTATATATTTTTAAATAATTTCTTTTTTACGTATTTTACAATATCAGGTAACATTTTATAGGAAATGAAAAATGTCCTATTTTTTTACCATTAATGAAAAATTAAAAAAACAAAACAAAAAAAAAAACATGAAAAGGTATAGAAAATATGAAGACATGTACAGGAAATTAGGTCATTATTTTAAATCATAAATTATCTCAAGAATTTTCCGAAGGCGATTTTAATTAAAATGTACGTAATAATACTTTTACGGAATTGTTTAAAAATATGTTTCTTACCTTTTAGGTATTATATTTATTTCCTTTCTTTGCCTTTAATTAATAAAATTTAAATCACATTACATGTATTTTGTTTAAGTTAGTAACTCAAAATAATCAGAAATTTTATATAATTAGATGATTAATTAGCTCAAAAATAATTTTTTTCTTGAATGCTTTATTCCGTTTATTGTCTTTTTTATTGTTTTTCTTAGATTTAATTAGGCAATTATTTAATTTTTCTTAGATTTTTTAATAGGAAAAAGAGATACGTGATTAAATTTTGTAGTCCTTATTGTTTTAGACTTTTTTAGTAAATATCTATCTATAATTAAAAAAATCATGTCAGTGAGTAACACTCACGTTATATTAACAGGAGAAACACCTTTCTAATATATATTTAAATATATATATTTTTTCTTTTAGTGCATTTCTTTTTATTATAAATATCGCACACTTTAATTGTTTATACCGTCTAATAGGGAAAATATAGTTTGAAACGCACTAGTATCTAAACTTACTGATATTTTATGGTTTTAAAAGAAACTTTAAACCATCTTTTTTGAAAATCTGCTGTTGGATTACGAAAGTTTAATCGTTTTGCTTTTAAAACAATACACATGTTTCATTATATGTCTCAGACTTACATTCCATAAGGAAGTTAAAACTGTACAAATAAATAAATAAAACAAAAACAAAAAAGATATAAATAAGAAATAAAATTACTTGACGTGTAATCATACTACGCCCTTAAATCACAGAAATTATCAGAATTAAAAAAAAGGGTTGTAAGCAGCCAAATATTTTGTGATTTCATAAATGATTAATCCAAGACATACCGCTAACAGAAATGTATATATTTTCTTATATTTCACAGTTTTATTGGAATACATAAACGTTGGTACTTTTCATATTAAAATGCTATTTGTTGTTCTTAGAAGGAAAAAAAAATGTACTAAATTAAAACAAATACGTGAGTTCCAAATTAATAAAAACAGTTTTCACCTGTATCATGGAACCTCGGATTACATTATTCGATTATTACACCATTGAATATCTGGACTTTGTTTTTTAGTGTGAACAGGAAATATATATATATACTCTGCTCAAAAAAACAATTAAGGTAGCAAGCAAAAAATTCAGAGAACAGTGTAAGACTGCCATGTATGGGTATAATATGTATAGTACACGAGTATCAATGCGCAATACAGAACAAAAATATGCAAAAAAAAATGTAAGGTAGCTTTTATTCTTTGAAAAGACGAAAATAACATGAAAAGATGGTTTAGTGCAACAATTTGGTTTCATGTAAATGATAAAAAAAGTAGTATTGTTTAGAAATGGGCAAGATTTTTAATATGGTGTGTGGTCTCCTCGAACAGCTAAGACTGCTGTACACCTTTTTTCCATGGTTGCGACGAGGTTAACGATAAGAGTTTCGGGAATTATGTTCCACTCCTCAAAAAATGCAATCTCCAAGTCCGGACAGTAAATGGAGGCCTCGGTTTCGCAGCAATGCGTCGTCTGAGTATGTCCAAAACATGTTCGATCGGATTTAGCTCAGGATATCATGCTGGTCATTCCATACGCTGTATTGTTTTAGTTTGAAGCATGTTTTCCACAAGACGAACTGTATGAAGTCTGGCATCTTCATGCATGAAAAAACGAAATCACCAATTACTGCAACATAAAATACGACTTGAGGTCTCAGTATCTTGTCTATATTACTTCGGACCGCCAAACTGACATTCCGAATAATATGCAGGCCCGCACGTCCACCTATGCGGATTACAGCCAATAACATCAACCACCTCGTCTGTAATGTCAACTTTCAGGAACGAATGTGGGATTATTTTGAGTGCCTTTTTCTCTCCATGCCAAAACACATCAGATGTTACATCCAGACTGAATTGGAACTCGTTGAAAACAGAATTCGACTCCAACAACGTTGCCTCCAAACTCCATGTTCAGTACCCCACCTTCTTTGGGCCGCACAGTGGCTTGAGGTCAACGGAATACAGACAACTTGAGGTCAGAATACTTAATACAGAATACAGAATACAGAATACTTACGTGCGTAGAGACCACCCTGGTTAAGCCTATGTCGGACAGTTTGGTTGCTCACCCTCCGTCCTGTGGCCAAGTACAACTGTGTTTTGCAGCTGAGTAGCATTGCTCTTTTCGTCTCGACGAGATGTTAAAAGGATATATCGGTCGTCAGTTTCTCTGTTAGCACATTTTCGACCTTGCACTTGTCGATGACTGCCATTCCGTGTGTCTTGGAATCGATTCCACAGCCTTTCATGGACACTGATGGACATAAATCAAGGTCAATAACTGTTCTAAAGATAATTTCTTCAGTTACATAAATAATACGTCGTTTCAACTCAGCCATAAATCTCTTCAAATGTATTTAACCTCGAAAATCCTTTGATAAAGATAATGACTTGTTGAGTAACTGCATTAAGACTCACAGACTACATTAAACTGATTTATTATTATTATTATTATTATATTATTATTACAATTATTATTACTGATTTATTATCTTATAATGTAAACATTTTTTTCCATTCTCAACATGTAGTTTATCCAGAGAAGAGGCATGTAAAATGCTCTCTTTCTTTTACAATTTAAACAATGTGAATTAAATAGCTTAAAGTGTTACCGCTGCTTATTCATTTGATATAACAAGTACTCTACAATCTTTTTTGTCAAAGGAGGTTATAAAGAGTGGTTGATTAAAATTAAGATAACTAATATATATGGGATCAAAACAAAGTGTGGTTTTATACCGAAATGGATAAGTATCCAGAAGAAGGGTAAGTCCCAATTTACAATTTATCACTTACTCACGCCTTTTTATTGGGACTCAAATCCCATCAAGATTATGATTACTGATCACTGAATAAAAATAAATAAATAAAATAGCCTCCACTGAAATCTGAAATATCAGATATTTGATAAATAAACTTTTAAACTTTGAAAAAGAAAAGTTGGAAGAACTTTTTTACGGTAACAGGTAAGTAATCAAACGTTAAGAAAATGGCAGCTTCTAAAGATAATTTAGCTATTGAAAAACTCACAGCTACGAACTATTTGGTATGGAAATTTAAGGCAGAAATGATGTTAACTAAAGAAGACTTATTTCACGTAATTACGGAAGAACCGCCTAATCCAATTACGGACGCTTGGTCCAAAAGTGATAATGAAGCCCGTGCACTAATTAATCTAACAATTGATGATAATCAAATTACTCATGTTAAAAATTTACAGACAGCCAGACAAACTTGGCAAGTTTTGCGTGAAATTCATGAGCGACATAATTTGTCTAGCAAACTTTATCTCTTAAGAAAACTTTACGGGATTAAATTAGCGGAAGGTGGCAACGTTGTTAATCATATTACGAAAATAATGGAATTAGTAGACAAATTAGCGGCTATAGGATAAGTTATAAATGATAATCACAGTTATGCACTGTTATTATGCTCCCTACCCCAATCTTATGACACTCTCATCACTGCCCTTGAATCGAGAGAAGAAAATCAACTTAATCCGTCATTTATTAAGTCTAAACTTATTGACGAATATGATCGACGATATGATAATGATGAGAGAACAGAAAATCCTGCGAGAGCATTTAAAGCACAGAAAAATTACTACAACAAAACAAGTAATAAATACTCCTCCAATTGTCGGATGAGAAACCATTGTAGCCAGGAATGTCGGCATAACAAAGCCAAAACACAAAATGCACCACAAAATCAACACATTAGACCAAACAAAAAAATTACTCTACATCACTAGTTTTTCAAATGTGTGAAAACAATTTTAGAAGTGAACAAACACCAGAATCAAACCGTAAGCACAGTCTCTCTGAAAATGAAAACAATACATGGAGGGCGAGCGAAAATAAAATTACGCCTTTATAACGCAAGGAATGGAAAACAAAACATTTATAGTAGACAGTGGCAGCTCAAGCCATATTGTATGTTCAGACTCAATGTTTACAGAAATAAAATCACGCAAAAAAACAAATGTAACCATCGCAAATGGAAAAAAAAACTTATCAGTTACGAGTCAGGTGACGTAAATATAAACACGCGAACATCAGACAACAATGTTCATGGAATAACACATAAATATGTATTATTAGTACCTGAAATCGAAACAAATTTATTATCGGTTAGCAAAGCGACACTAAATGGATGTGAAATTATATTCAGAAAAGACAGATGTATGTTCAAACTTAATGGAGAAATATGTTTAGAAGCGCGTAAAGTAAATAACCTATACGAAGTTTAGTTAGCATTCGAAAACTATGCAAACGTAGCACAAAGCTGCAACAACAAAAATTGCCTAGAATTATGGCATCGGAGGTTAGGACATAGAAATCTAACATCAATTAAAGAAATTACGCAAAATCAATTAGCTAGAGGAATCCAAATAAACAACTGTAAGCATAACATAGATTGCGAACCGTGCATTAAGGCAAAATTAACTAATGAACCCTGTCCAAAAATTGCAGAGTATTGAGCAACTAAAAGACTCCAGCTCATTCACTCCGATGTGTGCGGATCTTTTCAAACACCGACAATAGGGGGGAAATCATACTTTTTGACTTTTATTGATGACTACTCACGATTTACGATCATATACCTATTGTCTAGAAAAAGTCAAGTTTACAAAAAAAATAAAGAATTCATCGTGTTAATTTGCAACAAATTTGGAGAAAAACCGAATTAGAACAGATAATGGAGGGGAATTCACATCAGATGAAATAGAAAATTACCTCAGGGCTAATGGGATAAAACATCAACACACAGTCCCATATTGCGCAAGCCAGAACGGTGTGCCAGAAAGGTAAATAGGTCGTTAGTTGAAATGGCTAGGACAATGTCAAGTGAATAAAATTTACCATTAAAGTTCTGGGGGGAAGCGATTTGCACAGCAAATCATTTGGAAAACAGACTACCGACAAAAGCAAATGAAAAAACACCATAAGAGTTATGGACAAACAGACAGCCTAACTTAAGTTACGTTAGGGTATTTGGCTGCAGACTCTTCGCATATATCAGTAAAGCCATAAGACAAAAATTAGACGATAAAGCTATAGAGGAAATTTTCGTCGGATATGATAATGAATCCAAAGGATACAGAATATATGTAGGAGGAAATGAAATAAAAAACGCGAGCTTAAATAAAGAATACGAGCTAAAGAATTTAGGTGCCATCGGTAACTGCCTATCTATGAACATTAAAAAAGTAAATAAAAGCTACATTATAAATCAAACTCAGAAAATAGAGGAATTAATCAATAAATTTAATTTGCAAGACGCAAAACCGTGTAGCACACCCGTGGAAACAAATTACATACGCTTTAATGATGGGGATAATATTTTACCAAACAACACATATTACAGACAAGCTATAGGAGCACTTCTATATCTAGAAACTATAAGCAGACCTGACATCTCTGCAGCAGTAAACATTCTTAGCAGAAGAAATGAATCACCAAGAATGAAAGATGGGATGCAGTAAAAAGAGTGATAAGATATTTAAAGACTACAAAAAATTATAGTCTAGTTCTAAGTAGAGAAAAGAAACCGATACTTGAAGTTTATGCGGATGCAGATTGGGGAGGAGATGTAAATTCACGAAAATCAACAATTGGGAACCTATATCTGTTAGGGGGAAATCCCATACAATGGTCGACCAAGAAACAATCCTGCATTGCATTATCATCGGCAGAGGCCGAGTATGTGTCAGCAGCAAATGCAGCAATTGAAATAAAGTGGCTAGTCAATCTACTGGAAGAATTAAACCTAAAGCAAACCTTACCTATAGACGTATATGAAGACAACCAGTCCACGATCAAGATGATAGAATTAGAAAAGCACTCAAGTAAGACTAAACATATTGAAATTAGGTTCCACTTGATAAAACAACTAAAGCAAGAAAGGACTATCAACCTAAAGTACTGCCCAACCAAATTGGTGATAGCAGACCTGTTTACGAAACCAGTTCCCAAATTTGTTTTCACACCCATAGAAGGAACTTAAATTAGTGGGACAATGAAACTTCAGAAATTAAGGAGGAATTGATGGACATAAATCAAGCTAAATAACTGTGCTAAAGATAATTGCTTCAGTTACATATATAATACGTCGTTTCAACTCAGCCATAAATCTCTTCAAATGCATTTAACCTTGAAAATTCTTTGATAAAGATAATGACTTGTTGAGTGGCTGCATTAAGACTCATAGACTACATTAAACTGATTTATTATTATTATTATGATATTATAATTACAATTATTATTACTGATTTATTATCTTATAATGTAAACATTTTTTCCATTCTCAACATGTAGTTTATCCAGAGAAGAGGCATGTAAAATGCTCTATTTCTTTTACAATTTAAACAATGTGAATTAAATAGCTTAAAGTGTTACCGCTGTTTATTCATTTGATATAACAAGTATTCTACAATCTTTTTTGTCAAAGGAAGTTATAAAGAGTGGTTGATTAAAATTAAGATAACTAATATATATGGCATCAAAACAAAGTGTGGATTTACACCAAAATGGATAAGTATCCTCAAGAAGGGTAAGTCCCAATTTACAATTTATCACTTACTCATGCCTTTTTATTGGGATTCAAATCCATCAGACACATCTTCCGACTCCAACAGCATCCGCTACACATCGTTGTGTTTCCCCAAATTCAAATGTCCCGATAATACAGTAAGCCATGGATTGCGGTAAGTCATGTTGCGACATTTCCAAGCCAGCTTTTTGCAAAACACAAGCTGAGCATTTGAATTTTACAACTGAGGCAATGAAACAGACATTTCTGCAAAATCCCGATTTCTGCACGCCATAAACTTTAATTTACATGTGAAGTTTTCTTTATATGTTTTCTGCAGCACTTTAAATTATGGATGTTTTATTTTACGTTACTTATCGGTGTAAATATTTGCATAATTTTGTTAAAACATGTGCCCCCTTATTTGTTTTGATCTGTGTATATTATATGTAAATATATTACATATATATATATATAGTAGGTTGTAAGTTTTCCGCCACAGCTAATATAGTCTTTTCAAACAGTTCGCGTTGGCGTGTTTGCTCATATTTTATCAAACGATTTTTGGGATTTTAAAGAAAGAGACTTACTTTATAACACTAAGTTGTGAAATTTGTAAAAAATATCATTACTATTAAGTACAGGGTGTCTCAAATAGAACTATCATGCTACAAGATTAGAACCAGCATTCAGTTCCAGTTCTGTTGCAAAAAGTCAGCTACAGAAAATTACCGAATAATTTGTACAGATTTAGGTACTACTATTGTATCATATGACACTGTGAAGGTTTGGTATCGAATTTTCAAAAACAAGGACTATGGCATTCAAGGAGCAGAGTGCTCTGGCCGGCCTACAGATGTTGATAACGTCCGCCTGCGAAAACTTGTGGAAGAATATCAGTAATAGACCGCACAAGAGTTAGCTAAGGAGTTAGACGTTAATGCCATGTCCCTTAGTCGTGCTATGCATTGCATAAACTTGACGAACAAGTTCAATTGCTGTGTGCCGCATGAGGTGACTAGGCAGATAAGGACAGACATGTTCAGGCCTGCACTAATCTTCTCGAATATCAACGCAAGCACGAAATTCTGGACCGGATAGTCACTTGTGACGAAAAGTGGATTTACTTCAACAACATATGTCGAAAAGGGGGTTAGTCTGCGCCCGGTGAGCCCGTCGGCAGCATCGCAAAGTGCAATTTGACTAACAAAAAGATAATGCTTTGTATCTGGTGGAATTTCCGTGGTATTATCCACAAAGGTTATCTGGAAAAAGGTAAAACAATGAACAGTCAGTTATACAGAATGATGTTAGTCCGTGTTGACGCTGCTATCAAGACAAAATGTCAAAATGAGTTCCGGCGCAAGAAGGTAATGTTTCATCAAGATAATGCTAGATCACATGTGTCTGCATTCACCGTCTAGGCTGTGTGTGGACTTGAATGAGATCTATTTTCACATTCACCATACAGCCCCAACATCGCTTCTTTGGATTTCTACCAGTTTTCACACTTGCATCTAGATCTTGCTGATGCTATCTTTAATTCTGAATAGGACGTCCGAAATGAGGTTGTTCTGTTTTTGGACTCGCGGCCCCCGAAGTTTCTGGGCCGGAGGATTTGAAAAACTACCAAAACATTGGCAGAAAACCATAGATTCGTGTGGTGATTACTACTCGCACTAAAGGTACGGCTTTTGTGTTTTTTTGTTTGTTTTTTTAACTTTATTAAGAACTTTTTTGACAGAAAACTTTCGTTACAACCTGATATATATATATATATATAAAATTATATATACATATATATATATATATATATATAATATAGATATGTGTGTGTTCGTGAATATCATTTCGATTGCGGTATAAAAGGGCTGAAATGAATAATATTATTTGTATTTTTATCTTTTTCCGTATACCTGGTTAGTTTTATGTAACGCAATTTACGTATACTGAGTGGTTAATTTCAGGAATAACTTAAGTAAAAGAGATTTTTTTTAATTAAATATTTTTTTTTTTTTTTTTTTTGCTACAGTAACCATTTCATATATCATTTTAAAGCGCAATTAATTACATCATGTGTCAGTGCTCTAAAAGATACACCTTTTTATTAATAGAGGAAATCCATATTGCAGAACATTTAATCTTTATCATTAGAATTCAAATGTAACTTTTAAAATTCCTTTTTCATTCATAAAATAATATTTGGACTTTATACTATGAATGTTTCGATGTGCTTTAAAACTGATGTGCTATTTGGATATTTAACTGATAATTAATGACAATTTCTATTTAATTAGGTGACTAATTAGCTTAATATAATATTTTCCATACTACATTAAGAAATTTATTTTTTGGCTGTTAATCTTTTTCTTTGATTTTTTAAGCAAAATGTACGGATACATGATGCATGTGATTTTTTAGATCGTTAAATATATTATATAATGTGGTTAATAAAACAACAGCTAAATTATATTTTTATTTATTTACAGATAAAGCCATTTTCAACATCCTAAAAAATATCCTGAAAAGCGCTCATAACTGATAAATAGTTGTTGCAATGAGCTTTTTTTTTATTGTGTGTGTGTGAATATGATTTTTTTTTTATTGTAATGGAATGAATGGAATTTATTTCAATTATTCTTTTAAATATTATTTCTATATGTTAAGTTTTATGTGATGCAATTATCAAAAGACGATGTTTATTATTCACATTTGTTTATTAGGATATACAGTATGTGCCAGAAAAAATGTATACTGGGTTTAAAAATTATAACTTCAGTTTTTATTCTCATATAACTAGATGATAGCCCGTCAGAATGACGTGTTTGCGTTTTTAAAAGAATGATATAGAATCGCACTGTAAAAAGAATGATGGAGTAATAAACTTTATCCCGATCTGAATAATAGAGTCAGTTGGGGTAAAATAGTTATAAAAACAATCCCTTTTCCATTCAAACCTAATTTTCAAAAAACTTAGGTACTATTTTATTATCCCATTGACTAAAACTTTCACCAAAGTGTTCGATTAAATGCCAATTGCATCATTATAATATATATACAATCAATGTGATCGTAGTTCACAAAATTTAAAGAACTATTTCACAAAAAAAAAAAAAAAAAAAAAAAAAAAAAAACATGGAAATTAATACTAATAATTCTATTTTAAATCATTGTCAATGAACTATTTTACACCATGGTATAATAAGTATACTCATTTAAAGCATACTATAATTAAGATAATTATAATAATTAAACATAAATCAAACAAAAAATAATGTATTTTAAAGTTACTAAATGTATTACAGTCAACTCTGTGAAATCTTCATACTTACGGACCGAGGGTTTTGTGGATTATATGTTTTTGAAGGTTATAGATCCCCTCATAGCATGCATGGTCACAGTGACGTCGTTGTGACGTCACTGTGAGTCACTGTGGTCACGTCACATCTGTGACCGAAACGCCACCACTCAGTGATGTCACATTGTGACTGAGATGTGAACTTCTTAGAAAACATTAAAAAATTACAAAAATTCTTCAAAACATGTTGTTACTGTAAAATTTTATTTTTCTGGCAATAAAAAAGAATTGTTATGTCACTGCATGTAACGTAGGTCACGTCACACTCACAAAAAAATCCCCCCATATTGTAAGTCACAGTGTGAGAAAAATATAAACTTCAAAAATCTTTGAAAATGAAAAGAAATGTTTTAAAAAGGCCCGAGTTACAGCGGCATAAAGAATGAAAAAATATTAGTGGATAGCAAAAAGTAAATTCAGACACGAAAAGATGGTGGTGGGGGAGGGGGGCATATAAAGGAAAATGCACGGTACAAGTATCAACAAACTAGATTTTCATGCAAAATTTTATCAATTTGATATCTAAGAGAGTGAAAGTATACTTTTTTCCTGATTTCAATTTTATCTAGTATTGCAATTTAATATAATAATCCTTTACTTATTCTTATTATTATAAAATGTTTCTAGGAAAAATGGTACGTGCTGGAGCAATGTGGATAACATATTTAGATTTAGGAATATTAAATATATACACTTTACATATTTAGTTTGCAAAAAGGAAAATTTTTAATTTATTTTTACCGACCACTGGTATTCGAAACACTTTTGTGGCTTCAAACTAAAAAATTTCTATTATAGTTAAGTCTGCAGCTTTTAATGAGCACGTAGAAAGAGTTTTCAGAGTTTAGTCATACATACATTTCTTGCTTTATAATTTGCATTCAAGTCATATTTGTTTCCTGTTAGTGTACATATTTTAAGTAACTATTTTTTAAAAAAAATCTACTTCTTTCAGACTTTTAAAATAAAATTAGCATTTTCCGAATAATAATAATAAAAAAAAATACAAAATTTATGCAAAACCCATGATATAATTTATTATCCGTATTTCAAATTTGTGTTTTAGAGATATGACTCTAAAAAAAAGTTATTTTACGAATTGTTTTATTCTACAGGAAATTAACGTGAAAAGAATGACGATTGACAAAGAAATTTTTTTTTATCCTCGATATTTATTTATATCTTATTATTTTTAGGAAGATATTTTGTATTTATTATATGTGAAACAATCTTTACTTAGAAAAAGGGAGGGGGGGGGTTAAAACTGATAAAAAGAAAATGTAAAATACATTGGAAAATTCTTCAAATACAAAAATTTAAATACAGACAGTCTCATAAAACGATTGCACATGTAAGTTCCAAATCTGTTTACATAAAATCAAATAAACTAACACCTGCCCAAAATCGTCTGCCACGATACTGCAGGGTAAACAGAGAACTTTTTGTTCTAACAGATGCGGTAAGTTACTAGTCTAAAATGTATGCTTTTGCGTGTGCTTTTTTTAATGGAAGAAAAAGACGTCGCCATTTTCGGATACACATGGATATTAATAATTAATTTATGGAGCTTAAAAAGTAGGTCTTATTAAATTTAAATTTTTTTATTCCAGTTTTGTATATTTGGTGAGATGAGTTAAATAGTTTTATATTATACCTACAGAAAGAGACTGATCTGGCATTGTTTTTCAGATTAGAAATTAACATTATACTGAATGGGAAATGTCGTTTTACATACTATAGTAGTGAAACATTTGAAAGACATTTTTTCATTGCTAATAATATTTTAAATTATTATTTAAAATCCTAAATCTTCATATCAATGTTTTCAGATTTAACATTTGCCAAAATTATAAAATAATAGGAATTCCTTGTAACATATGGAGAGATTTTTGAGAAATTGTTAAATCTAATATAACATTTAATTCATCTATTGTACTTTGTTGTTGTTTAATAGTACAATTATAAATACTAACTATTTAGTGTTTTTCAAATTGGTATATTTATTTTTTTAAATTGTATGTAAGCACGTTTTTACTGTTCGTGATTTTACTCAAACATTTAATTGTAGACATTCAGAATCAGTTATTAAAATTTCTTCGATTGTAAACTCATTTTCTACGTTTTCGATACACGTTCGATACTTCGCATTAAAAAATAAAATATGACATTTAAGCATTGAAATAAAGTGTTTTTTATGCCTGATAACAAGTTTATAGATTAAACTGCTTTATTATACTTTTTAAAATTTGATATTTATAAATATTTATAAAAAACATATTTATAATTTATGATATTTATAAAAGTTGATATTGTACTGTTCATTAGCGATAATTGCTGGAAATGCATTTTTAATTATAAAATGCGCTTTTATGATTCTCTATATTTATGCATAGTATATGGTGTATATAAAAGCTATAATTCATATACAGGGCTACACAAAAGTATACGTAAGAGTTAAGGGGTATGGGCGCAAATTGCTTAAAGGTGTTTTTTAGATGAGTTATGGATTTTTATGTTGAACTGCATTTAATTTACTAAGAAATGTTTGTAGAATATGGATAAAATGATACACATGGTTACGCAAGGAAATGGATATATGGCCGTCTATAAATTATAATTTCTGGAAATGTGATTTCAGCAGTTTTAAGAGTGTTTTAATTTGAATTAAATTTTAACTAAATAGTGGCGTGTAATAAAGATTCTAGGTAAACTACAGGATTGTACAAAAGTTTTCAAGTATGTTTTCATATATTAGTATAAATTGCTGAATGAGAATTTGAACCTGTTATGCGTTTTATTGCTAAACTAAATATTCACATTATATACTAGTATATATCAACCTACAGATTAAATACAGGGCTATTCAAAAGAATTGGAAAACATATTTGGCTATGGACGGTAACTGCTGAAATAAGTTTTTCAAATGTTTTATGCGTTTTCTAAAATATTTACTTAGTTATCTTATTTACGTTATTTCCTTAAATTACGATGTCTAGTTAAAGCATTCAGGAAGCGTTGGAAAGTGCTTTATAATCTATGCTTAACGCATGATTTTTCTTACTTTTTTTTCTATTTCCCAGATCAGTCATTTCCTATAAATCATACCAAATCTATTGAGCTCATATTAACAAAATACAATATACACGGGAATAAAAAAATTAAATAAATATGGCTTATCTTATTCTTCTTTAAATAGGAAATGTATTAATATCCGTTAGATTCCATGTTCGTTTTTAATAAAATATTAACAAATCACAACACATAAAAACTTACACATTCTTAATATAAAGCTTGAACTCAAGATCAAGCTTAGAACTTAATAAAAAAGGATGCATGCCAGTTGATAAGCATTGTTTTTTTCAGTGTAAAAATTAAAAGTATTTTAGAAGAATAGGACTCCAAAATAGCGATACTTTGCTAAAAAGTACGGTAAAAAGATAATATTGTATATTTCAAACAAAACTTCATTTTAAAATTTATCACAGTGTTTATAACAAGAATCATCAAAGTATTAATGCTTGGAAATTTTTCCAGAGAGAAACATTCGCCTTGCTAACAATACTTAAAATGGAAATCAAATTTCAAATTGATTGCTTAAAAGGCGCAAAAGCCAACATAGTGAAAAAAATTCCATAACGGTACTTGAATCCGATCCATCAGTATAGCGCACTGACATTCTACCGACTAAACCACATGGAACGAGACCCAGCCTGGAAAATGTCTTACTATTACATGTTGACAAGGCTACAAACTCAGCACAAGATGGAATATTTGTCATGAGCCACCGACATGGGGCAAACACGAAACTTAATTAAATCCAGCAGCGATTCAAACTATATAAATACTTGGAAATTTTTCCAGAGAGAAACATTCGTCTTGCATATTTCAAATGAAAATCCAATTTCAAATTAAAATTGCATTTTAAGCAATTAATTTGAAATTTGATTTTCATTTGAAATATTGATTGCAAGGCGCATGGTTCTCTATGGAAAAATTTCCAAGTATTTATATAGTTTGAATCGATGCTGGATTTAATTATGTTTCTTGTTTACCCGATGTTGGCGGCTAACGATAAATATTTCATCTTGTGCTGCGTTTGTAGCCTTGCAAACATGTACTAGTAAGAAATTCTCCAGGCTGGGTCTCATTCCATGTGGTTTAGTCGGTAGAATGTCAGTGCGCTACACTGATGGCCCGGATTCGAGTCCCGGCTTGGAATCTTTTTCTCTATGTTGGCCTTTGCCCTTTTAAGCAATTAATTTGAAATTTGATTTTCATTTGAAATCATCACATTGTTTATGACAAGTTCGTCACAAATGACACATATTTCACAAATTAGTCACAGTGTGACGTCAAAGCATTGTCGCTGTCGTTACAGGTTCGTCGCAAAGTTAATGCCTAAATAGTCATAAATGACACACTTTTCACAAATTTGTCACACCGTGACTTCACAGAGTGGTCACAATGTGACGTCACAAACGACCTCTAAAACGGCCATAACGACCTCTCATTCTAGTCACTATGACGTCACATCGACGTCACGTGACGTAACATCGACGGTCACAACATCACAGTGTGACTTCACAACGACGTCGCCGTGACGTCACCATGCCTTACGGGTCGTCCCTTTGTTTACACTGTATTTTTTAAAGCCTGACTATAAATTAGGAACAACTGCACAAAACTTATAATTACAGTAGAAGAAAAAAACATAATGCAACGCTGCTTTAATATATTTAGAAACTAAGTTAATTTAAAGAAATATTAAATTATATACAATACAAATTTTACTGATTTTTCACTATTGTAAACATTGGCACAACACATTGGTACTTTCAGTTTTTGTTTGTCGTCAATATGTCTTTTTCTGTACTCAAGGAAATTTAAATATTTACATCCAATGTTTATATTTAAATATTTGTTCATAGGAAAATCGATAAAAAATACCAAATTTAATTTCATGAGTTTAACTGTTACTGACAATTTCCATTGTTTGCATTCCCATGTGCAGTGCAGGTAATAATCAGCGAATTTCACAGATAGGACTGCATATAGTAATTTAAGATATTTATTTATAAATACTTATTGCATTTTTCCTTTTTAAATAGCGTTTTTTCTTCGTTGGTAAGACAGAAAAAATAAAATCTAAAGGCAATAAAAAGTAGGAGCAAAAGTAACAGATTTCTGTAAACGAAGTGCATTGCCGATTTCACAGATTATATGGATTTCACAGAGTTGACTGTATATAGTAGATTAAGATATTTATAAATGCTTATTGCATTTTTCCTTTTTAAATATCGCTTTTTCTCCGTTGGTAAGACAGAATAATAATTAAACATAATCAAACAGAAAATGTATTTTAAAGTTACTTACATCCAATATTTATTTTTAAATATTTATTCATAGGAAAATCGATAACTGGTAAAATATATATATATATATATATATATATATATATACCAAATTTAATTTTATGAGTTTAACTGTGACTGATAATTTTCATTGTTTACATTCCAATGTGTAGTGCAGATAACAGATATTTGCAGTTTATACATCAGCGAATTTCACAGAGTTGACTGTATATAGTAATTTAGATATTTATAAATACTTATTGCATTTTTCCTTTTTAAATATCGCTTTTTCTCCGTTGGTAAGACAGCATAATATTTAAACATAAATCAAACAAAAAATGTATTTTAAAATTACTCACATCCAATGTTTATATTTAAATATTTATTCATAGAAAAATCGATAACAGGTAAAAAAAAATACCAAATTTAATTTTATGAGTTTAACTGTGACTGATAATTTTCATTATTTACATTCCAATGTGTAGTGCAGATAACATATATTTGCAGATTAGACATCAGCGAATTTCACAGAGTTGACTGTATATAGTAATTTAGATATTTATAAATACGTATTGCATTTTTCCTTTTTAAATATCGCTTTGTCTCCGATGGTAAGACAGCATAATATTTAAACATAAATCAAACAAAAAATGTATTTTAAAGTTACTTACATCCAATGTTTATATTTAAATATTTTTTCATAGGAAAATCGATAACTGGTAAAAAAAAAAATACCAAATTTAATTTTATGAGTTTAACTGTTACTGATAATTTTCATTGTTTACATTCCAATGTGTAGTGCAGATAACAGATATTTGCAGATTATACATCAGCGAATTTCACAGAGTTGACTGTATATAGTAATTTAGATATTTATAAATACTTGTTGCATTTTTTTCCTTTTTAAATATCGCTTTTTCTCCGTTGGTAAGACAGCATAATATTTAAACATAAATCAAACAAAAAATGTATTTTAAAGTTACTCACATCCAATGTTTATATTTAAATATTTATTCATAGAAAAATCGATAATTGGTAAAAAAAAAATACCAAATTTAATTTTATGAGTTTAACTGTTACTGATAATTTTCATTGTTTACATTCCAATGTATAGTGCAGATAATAGACATTTGCAGATTATATATCAGCGGATTTCACAGAGTTGACTGTATATAATAATTTAAGATATTTATAAATACTTATTGCATTTTTCCTGTTTAAATATCGCTTTTTCTCCGTTGTTAAGACAGAAAACATAAAATCCAAAGGGAGTAAGAAGTAGGACCAAAAGTAACAGATTTCTGTAAACGAAGTGTATGGTAGATTTCCGAGATTATTTCGATAGTTCAAGGATTATTCATTTGGGTTATTTCACAGATTATATGGATTTCACAGAGTTCGCTGTATATAGTAAATTAAGATATTTATAAATACTTATTACATTTTCCTTTTTAAATATCGCTTTTTTCCGTTGGCAAGACAAAATAATAATTAAACATAAATCAAACAAAAAATGTATTTTAAAGTTACTAAAAGTTTTATTAAATAGATTAAGATATTTATAAATACTTATTGCGTTTTTCTTTTTTAAATATCGCTTTTTTTTTCATTGATAAGACAGAAAACATAAAATCCAAATGGAGTAAGAAGTAGGAGCAAAAGTAGCAGATTTCTGTAAACGCAGTGTATTGTAAATCAGAAAATGTGATTGCGTGTTACATTTTCTTTAAATTATAAAAACTTTAAATAAGAGGGTCATTTAAAGCGTATTTAAAAAATAAAAAAAATAATTATCAGAAGACTTTGAAAACAATGTTTTGTGCGAAATATATATTTTCATTTAGTAGTTTCCTTGTTGTTGGTTTTCTATTAAATGAATTTTAATTTGATGGGATTTCTAGATCTTGATAGAGCAACATAGAGCTGAACATGTAAGAAGACAGGCTCATCAAGATAAATTCCGACATGCTCGAAAGTTTGTCCCTGTGATTTGTTTAACTGATAGCCATGACATAATCAATAGTCATGACATATGCTGGAATAATTGGAAACTGGCGACGTTTGAGTATGAATGGCAGATTAATGTCACTTGGTGCTAACTCTATTCTTGGCAAAAAGACAATATCTCCCCGGTTGAATTCAGAAACTATTGTGATGATGAAGTTTGAAGCAAGTTCCGTGACCAATAGGCGAGTGCTGTTGCAAAGTCCTTGCTTGGGATTTAAATTCCGAAACAACATGATTATGACTCCTTTTTTTAGCAACAACATATGTGGTGGCATACCTGATGGTGTTAACTCATGAAAAAAATTCTGTTGGGTAATTTTGAAAATCATTTGCACCTTCAGATACGATGGAATCTGCGCTATAATATATTTGAGCACCTCCTTGGATTTTTTGAATAGCTGCATGATTGATTTCAAGAGTCTTCTTATTTGCTGGACCTAAAATGACCCTTTCTGCCAGCTTTTCAACTTGCATGTTACATAATTGCTCACTGTAAATGGCTTGAATTAAATTGTGTACAATCATTTGCTCAAGTATTTCAACAGAATTAGGTAGTAAACCTGAAATTATAGGAAGATTGGCTAATCCAATATTCAACAGCCATGTATTGTGCTCATTTTGGCCAATGCGACGCATATTAATTTTAAGGCTGAGGTGAGTGAATTTGATCCACAGTGAGCTTTATTTTATACAGCTTTCAATAATATCAACAGAAGTACCTCTAGGGACTACTGGAAGTGTCTGTCTGAAATCACCTCCAAGTACTATGACTTTTACGCCAAATGAGGTATCATTTCTCATTATTTCCCGAAGCAGCATATCTATACAACGAAGACCATGTTTAGTTAGCATATTAACTTCGTCAATAATAATGAGCAAAGCCTGTCGCAGATTTTCAGCTTCTGGAGATGTTGTTTTTTACTGAGGAAAGTGGTGTATCATGGAGAGGAACTGGTAGCTTGAATCCACTATGAACAGTGCATCCACCTTTTAGCAATGTTGCTGCAATGCCAGTTGTTGCAAATGGAAGAACAATTTCCCCCTCACCTCGAACGTAATGCAATAATGTTGAATACAGATAAGTTTTGCCAGAACCTCCTGGACCCTCCAAGAAAAAATAACTATTATTTTTGCTGGCGTTGTCGATAGCTGTGGTAACTTTAAAAAATGCAGCAATTCATTCATTATTGAGAGTTGCGATACATCTTTCTGCTGCTTCCTTTTCCTCAAACTGGTTGTACTCCTGAATTATGACTGGACTTCCTGTTGGAATAGGTAGACCAGCTGAAGCACATGATAATCCATGTTGGATGAAAATTTCTTCGATGTCATGTAGTGCAAAGTTAAGAGCTACTTCTTCAGGATTGTTACGTAAAAAATCAAGAGCTATGTCAACAGAGTATTTATTACAAAGGTCTAATGTATTTGTGGGATTACAGAAACAAAGAATAAATGCAAATGATTGTCGTAATTGCTTTGGCATTTGAAAGATTGAAGCCACCTGTAAGTATGAATCCCACTCTTCATCTGGCTCCAGCAAGTGACGACGGAAAGCTGCTTGCTTGAAAGTGTCATAAACAACATTGTCAACCGTTCGTAAAAATTCAAAACTTATAGTCCCAGGCATGTGAAGCAGCAGTATGCGTAGATAGAATCTCTCTTCATCTTTTACACTAACATTGTACATCCTTGGGAGAACCTTCTTTCCTCCTCGCCTTCGTTTTTGCCAAGTATTACGAGCATACAAGTAGTGATATGGAATGTCGATGTACAACAATGCTCGTGCCTCAGGATCAGTTAGGTTTAGTTCAAACCATTCTTCAAGTTTCGTTTCTGATGATCGTGCGGCTTGCAAGGCTTCTATCTCATGACCAGCGGTAAATATGATACGTTGTTGATTTGGAAGATGAACAGGCAGTCTTATCACTGCATGTGAACGAATATGCATTTTTGACTCGAGCAATCTCCACATTGCCTCTGGTGCACCTACATATCGTGCATCAATGTAGTTAGTAATTTCATTGTTTTGGCGTTGTCCTGCAGTGAATACCATATTGGCACAGTCAAGTCCTTTATATATATATATTTGTAAATATATTTAACTGCACGCAGAGAGGTACAAACTTCAACATCGATATGAGCATAATATTTAAGCAGTAGATATGGATTGTATGAAACAACATGTGTATTGTCCATTGGTACTCCTCTAACATTAACTGTCATGTTTAAACGCCTACGACACAGTGGATACCCATTAATTGTGATAGTAGTGTCAGTTTCAAATTCCTTGGGAAACATTTTATTGCATTTTCCCTCCTCCATGCAAGGTGCTTCAAGATTTCTAATATCACATAGGCCATGCAACATACCCTTAATTACAACATCATGCAGGCGCGGATTGTGATCAGGCGATGGCAACTCAGCACACACAAATTGATCAATGTGTTCAGCAGTGGAAAAGTTATCTTCAGCTCTGTGAGCAATCAAAATGTGTGCATGTAATCCTCTTTTTTGGAATTCTACAGTGTATACGTGAGCTGTTGATTTTCCGAAGACACTGTGAACAGTCAGATATTCCATTAGAAATTTCAGTTTCAAGTTGAACACTCGAGTCAAGAAATCGGGACGGTCAAATGTTTGTTCGCCTGGTCGCAAATTTTCGGTGATCTCTCGTCACTTTGAATTTGCTGTGAATGTTATAAAAAGGTCTGGTGCACCATGTTTGGCAAAGATGGACATCACAACAGCACACCGTTCTCTAATATTTCTTTGTGAACCTTCAAATGATGACTGCACTGGAATTCCTGCTGTCATTCCAGCATTTCCATAGTCAAATTCAACATAGTCTGCAAGTCCTTGGTAGAGCTCAGTTCGTAACTTCCGCTGATGCGTTCTGATAAAATTTAGATTATTGGCTTCTACCTGAAGATATGAATCGACAATATATTGCTGAGTAAGTTTTCCTGCACTAGATATAGGATTGAAATAATCTCTAATGGCAGTTAAAGCAACTTTGTACTGAAGCATTTTTACATTTTCTGTGCTGCTTTCTTGTGCTCCATCATAAGCTTCACAATTCCAGTTTGGTTGCCATCTCGGCTCCCCATAGGGAAAAAAATAGTATAACACATTGGATCTAAGTTTTGGCTGAAGATATCGTGATTAATGAAGCGTTGCAGAGGATTTTTTTGGTTTGAATGGATAAACACTGATGTCACGTTGACATGGAGGTTCATCATCATTATTCACGAAGATCATAGCAATTTCATTGGCAGTTGGGGCATTATATCGCTGCTGATCAGAATGTTGGTCTCGTCAGAACACCATATTTACAATAGGAATATTCTCCCCTGCTTCATTTGCTTCTTGAATTGCTCGAGCCTGAACATCTTGAAGCATACAGTACGTATTAGTTACCCGATTGTGCTGCCTGAAAAAACGATCAATGTGATCCAATATACGTGGGAAGCATTGCTCAGTAGCAGGATGAGTAACTCTAATTTCAGTAGCTTGAGTGCTGTCAATGACATAGAGTTGCGCAAACTGGAGGGCTTCACCATTGAGCGGTTGAATGTGGCTTGTTCGGTGACAAATTTGACCATGGACTTTACAAATATAAGGTCCTCTACCTTTAAAATCAACAACATTTGCTCCCATTGATACAAATGAAACAGCACTGTTGTATGAGCGAATATTTTTGCGAATGTTCTTGTAATCAGGATTGCTCGGATTAGTCAGCAAGTTCAACAAAAAATTAGGGTATGACAAATTATTTCCCTCAGCATTTATAGACTTCTCAATTTTCACTCTTCCTTTACGGCAGCAACTTGTAAATTTTCCGTTAGGCGGGCGTTCAGCACTGAAATTTTTGGAAGCACAGACCTGGCAAATAGCATTCATCGATCCGCAGAAGTGTTAATCGACTTCAACACTTAAATGTCTTTGAAGCTCTCGAGAATGATGGGATTCTGTATTTCTTACTCGTCTTACTTGTTGAGCTGCAGCATTTTCTGCTCGATTTCTATCTCGCGACTCCTGGCTTTGCCTGGCTACCCATCTTGCTTACCACTCAATATTCATTCGCCGTCTTCTTGCAATGGGACTTTCGTCTTCGTTCATTTCATTAAAAATAAAACTATAACCTTCCAATTACTTATAAAAAAAAGAAGAAGGGTAGGACTTCAATTTCTAATCAATTTGTTAGCGAATAGTGAAAAAGTAAGCACGTTTTAAGATTGAAAAATCAAATCAACAGTTACTCGTGATGCTGATACAACACCAATTCCGAATCCTGAAACAAATGAATGGCTCTTTGAACGAATCATTAAAAAATACGGTCGACATCCAATTTTGCTCTTACAATATTTGTAAAAGCACAATAAAGCCTTTAGATAATTTGGAATAAGTTTATTTTTAGAAAGGAAACGTTAATCCGGTACAAAATAATTCACAGGAATGAATCACAGAATACAGCTATATTCACTGAACACTATGAAGCGTTCTCGTTGGTGATAATGTAGATAGCCTTGAAAAACAGAGGTAATTTTTCTCGATATTTTTACCAGTGTATACTGATTTCAAACTGTAAATAAATGTAAACAAAAGTTAAAAACGTATTTCAAAATATTAATACACTTTTGCAAAATATTTCAGCACACATCAATCAAGCACGATTTCATAATAGTGCTTTTTATAATAACGTTCTGTTTGTTACATTAGTATATATAGAGAGTGGTGAATTTCGAATGTATTCGCCACGTCAAATATGCAAATTTTACAGATTTTTTAAAAAGTTTAAAATTTACGGAGACACTCTATAAAAAGAGTTACATCGGGGTAAAGTGTATGCATCGGCGTAAATGTACACAAAGTTTGAAAACTTTAATTCGATTATTATATTTGAAAATGTAAATTTTTCTACAGGTTGCCATGGAATTTCCCGATCTACCGGAGGAAAGCCTCAGTCAGTAAATAATAGCATTACAGTAAAATATTCCTGAAACAATAAAAGTATAAGATATTCTACTTTCGTCTGTTGCCTTGCATGTCTCAGTCACATAAAAATGAGCTTCAGAATACGTTTGTGTTAATAAATCACATTTGAACGCAGACGTTTATTATTATGAGAATGATTTTTATACACTAACAATTTTAAGTGTATTACCTGTGAGTTTCTAGTTCCAAGGGAAATATCGCCCAGCCATATGATTTGGATTAATTTTCTCTAAAATGAAAAAAAAAAACTTATTTATGGTTAAAAATATTTAAAAAATATAATAAAATGTTTTCAAAAGTGTGATTAACACTTTCAATTTGATATATATTAAAAAATAAACACGAGTTTCTATTTTAATATGCTTCGGAAATTTTACAAAAGCACTTCGCTTTTATGTTATCCTGTACAATACAAGAAGCTGGAACACCTATACGAAATAATACATATGAACATGTATGAATGTGAGAAGGAATAAATTAAATTAAATAATAATAAAAGAAATTACTTTTCAATTTTCGCATTCTCAAATTTAAAATGCATGCATGGTATTTTACAACAACTGATTACTTTAAATAAATAACGTTCACATTGCATCAAACATTTTAATTCTCGGAAGATTTGCATATTTCATTTTGTTTAAAATAAAGTTTTAAATTTTCGAAAACTCTTAGTTGATTAAAAATGTTTGAACACTTCCTCATACATTCAAACACTCGGCATTTAAATAAACTTTTCTACAGTATTCCTCTTAGTTTAACAATGTTTTGTGAAACTACTTATCCGAATGTAATCCTTCCTGTTTTGTAATCTACGTCGAAGTTTAGTTTCAATTTAATGAATCTAGAATTATGTATGTATCACATAATCCGTTATATCTCAATAAACTAAGGCGAATCCATCATCTGTATTTCGTTAGAATGTTTCAGGGTTAAAATCAACGACTGGTCTTTTCAATATTTCTCATTTATTTTACGTTTTTTGTATCTTCTATGCAGTGGCGGCAATAGATTATATTTAAAGGGTTACACACTCACAATATAAAAAATACAAATATATACTTTGTTGGAAGTGCATAATATAAATGTTAAAATTCATTTGCGAAATATTCAATTCAGAGTAGTTTTTTGTCATTATGAAATTTTGCTATCCGAGAAAGACAATATGGATTTCGAGGGAAGGGGTGCTTTCAAGGGGGAATTACACGTTCTTGGCGGATTTCTCCCTTGGTATCTCCTGAATTCCCAACTGAATGCTTGATTTTCCAAGTTTAAAAATTTGCAACTTTAAAAAAAAAAAAAAAAAAAAAAAAAAAAAAACATCCATAGATGAAAAAGTGGTGCCATTTTATTTTCTCCAAAAAAAGTAGAATCACATTATTGCTTACAATTTACCTTTGAATGTTATTCTAGTACGGTCATTCAGGGTAACTTTGATCCACATTTTCTCTATTTTTATATGCCACACTCTTATTTTAAGAATATTGTTGCAACTAGGGGCATAAAAAAGAAAAAAAATCATCATAAATTATTGTTTGACTATCAGAAATTACGGAATAATAAGGATAAAAGCAATAAAAAATGAATTTTTAACCTGGTTCAAAGTTACCCAGCCATTTAGAGCAACTTTTCACCATATGATAAATATTATCTAAAATAACTCATTATAAAAAATATTATAGTTAGGACAAATTTAAACCCCAAAAAATGTTTTCAGATATGTAAAGACTCCAAATTTACATTTCCCAACATCACAAGATTTGTATAATTTATGATATTACAACTAATATTATGCATAAGAAAAGTGGAAGAAAAGGAACATGGATATTTAGAAAGAAAAAAAAACTGTTTATTTTTATATCAAACATAAAAATGCAGTGAAAAACAATCTTCAATGTTTTAACTCAATAATATATCCATAGTTACAGTAATACACACTAGTACTAGTATTATTCCAACAAGAATAAAAAATGTCAGATGTATGAAATGTCAAATTTATGTAGCTCCGCCCTCAAAAAACGCCTTTAAATGAATTTACGTAGTTTACACATATTTGTGAAAATATTTACACGTTGTATCTAATGCACAATTTCGGCATTTATAAAAAATATACATGCAAATATGCAAAATTTTTGACAGTAGCACCTATAATCAATAAATTATAAACATCAGTATAACTTTGAGTCGGCTCAAAGTTACCCTGAAAACGTGGTAAAATGTTAGTATCTTCTTATTTTACATTTTATTAGCTATTAATAAAGAAATAACCACAAAATATTAACACATTTACAAGATTTAGATAATAATATGTCTTATAAATGAGTATAGTGTTACTTACTATGAAAATGCAATTGGATTACAACAACTTCAAAACAGCATTCAAAATTAACTTGAAAACAGTACTTCTCAAAAATAGGTGATGCAATTAATTGGGCATGATGTTGCTAATTTATTTTCTAAAATAAAGAGTAGAAATCCCAGTTTAGAACCTTGCCAACAGAGCACAGTTCTGGAGTTTATTTAGTCTTTTGGATTAAAAAAATATTGAAAAATAGGAGGTGGTGCAAAGTTACACCCCATGGTTCAAAATTACCCTGAATGACTGTAAAATTGTTGTACATTAAGTGAGAAAATTGAGTGAATCGGAAGTAAAGTACAGTATCTTTAGTTCCGAAATATTATTTTTTCTAACTTCCATGTGGTTCTGCCTTTTTTCCTCGTGGAGGAAGGTTGAATTTGTGGTTGTCCCAAGGAAATAACGTCATTTTTGTGATAATTTGAGGTCATGCCGGCAAAAGCCGTAGCGAATACCTCATAGCTTAAATAAATAAATAAATAAACTTCCATGTCAACTGTTTGAAACTACTTCTTGCACATAGTAATAATACTAAGAACAATATAAACAGGCAGATTAAGAATTATTAGAAGAAATATCCAACTTAATATTCAAATCATAAGAGAAATTAATACATAACAGAAAATGACCGCTAAAAATGAACTCTGGATGTTGTGCGAACGGAAGGCTGTAAGCGAGAAGTTCCCCTGGCCTTCGTATCTCCCATTCCTGTCCGCATAAGCTGAGTTTGAAGAGAATTC
This sequence comes from Maratus speciosus, assembly GCA_963932465.1. Lineage (NCBI taxonomy): Eukaryota > Metazoa > Arthropoda > Arachnida > Araneae > Salticidae > Maratus > Maratus speciosus. Next base: position 532,913,142 of record OZ010786.1, on the reverse strand, counting down.
CTCCGCTCGCACGCGCTATGAAGAAACGACTGGGCAAGTTCCGGGATGAAAACTTTCGAATTTTATTCAGTAAGGTATATATCTAAAAAAAGGGAGAGGAAAGGTTGAATGAATGATACTCGTATTTGTGATTGACAGAAATTATTATTATTTTTTTTTTTACAATTATTTCATTTAATTTGTTAAATTATTTCTTTATTTTCCTTTGGGAGTCCCCACCCCTGATTCTATGGCAATCGATGGGCTATAACAACGGCAAAATACATTACTATCATAAAATAAATACAAAATATATTATATTTTTTAGGTACAGTAAATATTACAGATTATTTAAGTTATTCGATTTGAGTTACTCTAATAACATGCATATTTTAATTATAAAGAAGTGTAACCTACAATTAAATTAAAAAAAAATCATACGTTATCTATTATTTAACGAACTCATAGTGTAAAGGATGTGTTGTAATCACGATGTGTGCCTGAGTGCGTATATGCATGTATGTGAATGAATACGATAGCTTCAAAGCAGTATTTCTGCTTGAAATTCCATTTTGCAAGTATGATATAGATTACTGCCGGAAGCACTATACAGATTTTCGAAAATTTGTCCGAAAATATAGGCATTTTTAAATCACAGCGAGAACCTTTTGCGGCTGATTCTACAGCGAAAATTCACAATTAAATGTGACAGAGTATACGAGATAGATATCACGTCGATACTATATGAAGCATTAGCGGAGTAGATGTAACGTCTCTAGTTTGAAAATAGCAGATCCAACTTCCGAATCCAGCCGATACCTTAAAAGATTATGTATATATATTTATTAATTTTAGTGATAGTATTAGTACATTATATATATTTTTTTTTGTAAATTTAATAAGTTAACATTATTATAATTAGAGTTAATGTGCAAAAGATATCCGTATTTCTGAAAATACATTGATTATGATTGTAAGATCGGCACAAGAATAATATGAAATATAGAATGCTTTATTGTACAATTTCTATTAATTGTCAGAATTAGGTTAGGTATACAAGTTTTACCTGCATTTGAAACAATGTCTGGGTGCTGTTCATTTGTCAAGTATATTATTAACGAGGGCTAAGCGGTCAGGAGAAGTTTTGTGCGGCGGGGCGGGGGGGGGGGGGTTGTCGTTGATATCAGAGAATTACTTCTCGGCTAGATCAGTTGTTAGTAAATACAAAATTGTAGTTTACATAGGGATTAAAACTGGTGCACTTTTAATTTTAACACATTTAATACATTTAATGAGGAATTATGTTCGTTGTGTTCGTAGTGTGGTTTTTTTCAACAAACGTAATTGTAGCATCTTTTACTGTGTTCCAGGTGAGGAATTCATTTAATAATGTGGCGTAGGGTCCGATGGGGGAGCATGTGATAATAGCCATCGAATGTTTAACATTTGATTTTGCTTCTCACTGTTCTGGCCAAAACCCACTGCCACTAATACATATTTTACATACATTTTTTTGAATACTCGGCTGCTTTTGAAATATAACCTACTGTCGATGAGGTCGCAGCCTGTTTTTTCCTAGTTTTTGTTGAAAAATTTTAATCTTTTACAAAAAGTTATATTTTTCTTGTTCTGTGAGGGGGGGGGGGGTTGCGCTAGTTCAGGCTAAATATAATCTTATACTGGTTTATATATAAATATACATATATATATATATACTAGGGCGCTCTGTCCCCTGAAAGCTACGCTCGCCACCCCCAGTTCAGATACCGCAGAATCTAAAAGCACGCTAATTTGATCGGTATTAAAAAGATTAGAAAAGATTGATAATGAAAAAAACAAAGATAGTCTCCCTGGCTATCTAAAGGCGATCTCCCTGTAAACGGGTTTCCTTTCAATTCCCTTTGATTACGAAAATTTAAGGCCGAATCAGTTGCTGTTAAAACATCCAATGCTTGTATTCGTGATTGATTAAAGAAGACCAGTCAAATATTTGAAAGGAAGCTAAAATAAAATGAATTAAGTAAACAGAGTCTTTGCCTACCGATATTTTTAACAGCGTTATAAAACGATTGACATAATACAATTTTCTACAATTTACTGCTTTAACCCCTTAAAGGGCGGTGGTTCATTTTTGGACCGCTTAATTTTCATTCTTAAATGCCACATTGGCACCAGAATATTGGAATGAAAATTTTCCTTTTATCAGTAAGTGAACAAAAGCATTTTCGTATCTCGAAATCTGTTTGTAAATTCTGGTGCCATTCATTGATTTCAACATTTTACGAAAAGAAGAACCTTTCCCTGAAAGCGTTAAACGCATATTAATGTATTTATTATTTTAAAGTTTCTTTTCTCTTTTAACATTCACGTGTAAATGCAATTTTCAAGATATAATTTTCAATATTTTCCTGCTTTTAACACTTACTCATTTAATAGTAATTTTAAAGTTTTTTTTCCTGTTTTTAATTGTCACGTGTAAATAAATTTTTAATCGTTAGGAAATATTATTCTTTGCGCTGTTTTTAGAATTGAAAACAATCTCTATAATAATAACCTAAGTCATGTGACTATTATCAACAGTTCCGGGCGGATCCCTTCCCATTTTATATTCCAGGCGGCCATTTTGGTACTTTAATGTTAGCCAGCTACAGACAATACGTCACCAAATATTATTCTATCGCCATCATTTCACTTAAATAATAATAGTCCAAGTCATGTAACTGCCACAAACAATTACAACCCTTCGCTTTTCACAAAAAAAGTTTCCATTTTGATTAAAGAATCAAAGTTATTTTTTCGAATAAAACTACATAAAAGTTGCTATGATCGGAAAGAATTCTTGGTACTTTTTTGTTATCCGGGTGCAAATCTCGCCAATAACTTTATATTTTAACTCGCCAGTTAGCATTTTTTTTTTCGAGTGGTAAATTAAAACGGTACTACTTGGTTATCCCATCGACCAAATATATATCGCCAGACTACAAGAATAAATACCAATAATGGTTGATGGTAAATGTCACATTCACTTGACTGTAAGGGAGTTACACATGTTTACGCCATCAAGTGATTTTTATTTCGACGTTTTATTTTAATTTTATTAATGTTATACTAATTTATTTGTTCTTTCGTTATTTAAAATAAAAATTACGTCAATTTGTATAATTTGGTGAGTGGTTTGGCGATTTATATAATTTCACGAAATTGGTCGATAGGATAATTAAGTAGTACCATTAAAACACTGCGTTGAATTTGAAATTAAATGTCAGGATTTGTTGCATTATTTAGTCGAGTTTGGTGTGATTTTTTTTACGACAATTTGGCGAAAACCTCGTTTTTGAATACCAGTTACATATGTATTTTTAAATTATTTTCTATTATTTTTAAAATGAAATAACAATAAATAAATAAAACAATTATTAATAACCATTGAACAAAACAATTTATAACTTTTTAAAATAAAAAGATAATAAATGTAAATAAACATTTATTAATAAATAAGCAACAATAGCCGGGTTACCATGTCAGGCAAAATTGCGCTATTTATGTATCCCGGTGCGTTTATGACATCTGCGCCTAGTATTTTTCTTTTCGTTTCGTTTAAAAAAAAGAAAAAAAAGTGAAAGCCATTAATTTAAAAAATTTCAGTTTTAAATGAAAGTTTTGTATTAAATAATATGATAATATAATACAAAAAAGCATTGTTCTTAAGATTCATTTAAGGGAGGCCAAACTGGTCGCCAAATTAGTTTAAAATAATAACCATTACTAAAATATGAAAAAAAAAATATCTGTTATGATTAAAATTTGAGTTGTCATCATTAGAAAAAAAAGTATTTAAAATTAGAAAAAAAAATAATATTTCGAAAAGTAATTCGAATTTAAAACTTCCAATACCAGTTTTGAGATTTGCGGATAAATACCGATTTTTGGTATTAATTTAGTCGCAAAGTATTCCATACTTTAGGAGAAATTGCCGCGAACCATAATCAGTTGTTTAATCAGTCGTTTCATAGAATCGTTTCAAAAATACGTTACATTTCAGTCATTTCATATATCGTTTCATAAATTCTTTTCATAAGGATTTTATATATATAGGGTAGATACAAAACACGCCAGCAATAACTGATGCTGAAATTCCTAAACCAGGAAATAGTGTGAACATTTTACTATAGTCAGGAATATCTATTAAATTGTCTGACCATTTATCCGAAATTTTAATTATCCGAACTAGGGTCGGTCCCGACTTGTTCGGAAAATCGGCACTCTACAGTATTTTACTATTATAGAAGACAAATATGGAAGTAAAATATTTTAGAAAGATATCACACTAAAAATACCATATAAACTTTTCGTACAACATAAAATTTTGTCTATTTTAACTTCGTTATATGAAGAAATTCATTCGTTCCGTGGGGATGATAAACAACCAACATTTTTGTAAATATATTGTAACATATAAACTATGTTACACGTATCTAAACTATAATCTAAACTATTTGCTATTTATTTGTCATGTGTTATAAATATGTAACCACAGAAATATAAACTCTGTTGAAAATATTTCAAAATAACACTTTTACATGTTTTTCAAATAGTTCAAAATGTACTACTTCTATTATCATTGTCGTTTACAATTTTTAATACGCATACATGAATATTTTTTGTAATGTAATTCGTTCAACTGTTGCAAATATACAATTTATTTCTAAAAATTTAGCCTGGGACAATATATTTATGATTTGTATTGCTACTGTAAGTTACTGAAATCTCCAAAGACGTTAAGGAGTTTTATTCAACTACGACACACAATTGCAAAATTAATGTGTTAGATATTCATTTACTTTTAAAGAGTAACTAGGGGTTTTTATAGAAGTTTATAGAACATTTGCATCTGTAGGAACAATAATTTTTAAGGGTATTACTAATATATATATATATACTAGGGGGCTCTGCTCCTGCAAGCTACGCTCGCCAACCCCCGTTCAGACACCGCAGAATCTAAAAATCTAAAAATCTAATGGGTTTTAAAAATATTAGAGAAGATTTAATTATACTGAAAAAGGAGTGCAGACCTCCCTGTAAATGGTTTAAATTCAATTCCCTTTGATTGCAAAAATTCAACGGATAATCAGTTGCTGTTAAGACATCCAATGGTTGTTTTCGTTTTTGATTAAAGAGGATCAGTTAAACATTTGAAAAGAAGCTAAAATAAAATGAATTCAGAGTCTTTGTCAACCGATATTTTAAAACAATCTCTATAACAATAGCCTAAATCATGTGACTATCATCAACAGATCCGGGCGGAACACTTTGCTTTTATACTCTAGGTGCCATTTTGATACTTTAATGTTATCCAGGCACAGGTGATAAGTCGCCAAATATTATTCTAACCCCACCATTCCATCTATATTATAATAGTTCAAGTCATCAAATGCCATAAACAAATACGATCTGATCAATTCGCCTTTCATATGAAGGTTTGTAACAAATGTCATATATGTTGGCGCGATTTTTTTCCAACGCCAATTTGGTGAACGCATTAACAGCATAAACAACAACATCCGGCTTACCATATCAAGAAAAATAACGATACTTTGGCGACAGTTAAGTACCCGTTGCGTATATGACATTGGCGTCAGAAAAAAATCGCGCCAATATGGGGCCGTATGTGACATCTGTGCCGAAAGAAAAAAAAGCCTGGTGCAAATCTCGCCAATATCTTTTTTTCAATTCGCCAGTTAGCATTTTTTTTTATTGTTCGAGTGGTAAATTAAAACATTGTTTTGAAGTTGAAATTAAATGTCTTGGTTTGTTACATAATTTAATATTTTGCCAGATGTCATATACGCACCGCATGTTTGGAATGATTTTTTTTTTTTTTTTTTTTTTTTTTTTTTTTTTTTTTTTTTTTTTTTACGAAAATTTGACGAAAACCTCGTTTTTGAATACCAGTTACATATGTATTTTTGGTACTACTTAGTTATCCCGTCGACAAAAAATCTATCGCGAACTATAAGATTAAATGTCAGTAATACTTGATCGTAAATGTCACATTCTCTTGACTTTTAGCAAGTTACACGTGTTTACGTCATCAAGTGATTTTTATTTCCACGTTTTATTTTTATATTTATTAATGTTATACTAATTTATTTGTTCTTTCGTTATTTAAAATAAAAATTTTGTCTATCTGTACAATTTGGCGAGTGGTTTGGCGATTTATATAATTTGCAAAATTGGGTGACGGAATAACTACTACATTGTACCGTATTTTTCAATTATTTTCTGTTATTTCCAAAAGGAAATAGCAAAAAAAAAAAATAATTAATTACTATAGAACAAAATAATTTATATAAATTTAAAAAATAAATAAAAGTAAATATACATTTATTATTAAATAAACAACAATAGCCGGGTTACCATGTCTATCAAAATAATGCAATTTGTGCGCCAATTAGGTACCCCGGTGCGTATATGACATCTGTGCGTAATATTAGGTAGCTTTCATTACAAAAAACTACCTATTGCAGCCAATCGGAGGAAAGAGATTTCAAAAAAATTTGGTATATTTTCATCGATCATGACCCCCAGAACACGAAACCACCCTCCGTTCAAAATTTATATATATATATATATATATATATATATATATATATATATATCTGAACTATGTCACACTGTAACTCTCGTAATTATGAACCGATTTCGATGTAATTCGGTGTGTACATAATACATACAAATGTCTCGACCGAGTTCGTTGGCCAGCTTCATCCGCCGTTTTGTTTCAAAATGGCGGCCATTTAATTTTTTTTTAATTTAAAATTTTAAATGTGGTACGAAAAAATTAAAAATGGAAAAATATTTTATTCTTATGTATTTGACCTTCATACAAAGATTCCGGAGCAGTTTTTGTTTCATCTGTATCTTAAAAAAAGGCTGAGTTTTAGCGTTTTGAATTTCTAGCGTGGCTGACATTTTGAAACGTCCTGAAATTTGTCACGCGATAAAAGGCGTATTTATGAACCGACTTCGATGTAATTCGGTGTGTACATAGTACATACTAATGTCTCGACATAGTTTGTTGCCCAGCTTCATCCGCAATTTTGTTTCAAAATGGCGGCCATTTAAAATTTAAAAAAAAAATAAAATTTGAAATGTTGTACCAAAAAATTGAAAAGGGAAAAATATTTTTTCTTATATATTTGACCTTTATAAAAAGATTTCGGAGCAGTTTTTGTTTCGTCTATATCTTAAAAAATGGCTGAGTTGCAGCATTTTAGGTAGCTTTCTTTACAAAAAGCTACCTATTGCAGCCGTTCAGAGGAAAGCGATTTCAAAAAATTTTGGTATATTTTCATCGAACATGACCCCCAGACCCCGAAACCGCCCTCCGTTCAAAATTGATATATATATATATATATATATATATTACCTATATATATATATATATCTGAACTATGTCACACTGTAACTCTGGTATTTATGAACCGATGTGGATGTAATTCGGTGTGTACATAGTACATACCAATGTCTCGACCGAGTTCGTTGGCCAGCTTCATCCGCCATTTTGTTTCAAAATGGCGGCCATTTAAAAAATTAAAAAAAAATTAAAATTTGAAATGTGTTACCAAAAAATCGCAAATGGAAAAATAATTTTTTCTTACGTATTTAACCTTTATACAAAGACTCCGTAGCAGTTTTTGTTTCGTCTATATCTTAAAAAATGGCTGAGTTATAGCATTTTTAATTTCTAGCGAAGCTGACATTTTGAAACGTCCTGAAGTTTGTCACGCGATAAAAGGCGTATTTATGAACCGATTTGGATGTAACTTTGTTTATACATAGTACAGACCAATGTCTCGACCGAGTTCGTTGGCAAGCTTCACCCGCCATCTTGTTTAAAAATGGCGGTCATTTAAAATTTTAAGAAAAATTTAAATTTGAAATGTGGTACCAAAAAATTGAAAATTAAAAAAATATTTTTTTCTTATGTGTTTGACCTTGATAAAAACATTCGGGAGCAGTTTTTGTTTCGTCTCTATCTTTAAAAATGGCTGAGTTATAGCATTTTGAATTTCTAGCGTGGCTGACATTTTGAAACGCCCTGAATTTTGCCATGTGATAACAGACGTATTTATGAACCGATTTGGATGTACCTTGGTGTGTACATAGTACATACAAATAACTAAACCGAGTTCGTTGGCCAGCTTCATCCACCACATTGTTTCAAAATGGCGGTCATTTATAAAAAATTTTAAAAAAATAAATTTGAAATGAGATACCAAAAAATTGGAAAATGAAAAAGATTTTTTTTTTGTATGTGTTTGAATTGTGTTTTGATTTTTGTGTGAGATTTTGTTTTGTATGTGTTGCGTTGTTCCGGATACGAAGATTCCGGAACAGGTTTTGTTTTGTCTATATCTAAAAAAAATGGCTGAGTTATAACATTTTGAATTTCTATTGTGGCTGATATTTTAAAACGACCTGATTTTTGCCACACGATAACAGGCGTATTTATGAACCGATTTGAATGTAACTTGGTCTGTACATAGTACATACCAATGTCTCGACCGAGTTCCTCATCTTGTTTCAAAATGGCGGCCATTTACAAAAAATTAAAAAAAAATTAAAATGAGATACCAAAAAATTGGAAAAAATATATTTTTTTTTGTATGTGTTTGACCTTAATACGAAGATTCCGGAACAGGTTTTGTTTCGTCTATATCTAAAAAAATGGCTGAGTTATAACATTTTGAATTTCTATTGTGGCTGACATTTTAAAACGACCTGATTTTTGTCATGCGATAACAGGCGTATTTATGAACCGATTTGGATGTAACTTGGTCTGTACATTGTACATACTAATGTCTCGACCGAGTTCGTTGGCCAGCTTCATTCGCTATCTTGTTTCAAAAGGGTTGCCATTTAAAAAAAAAAATTAAATTTAAAATTTAAAACTTGGTATTAAAAAATTGGAAATTGAAAAAGATTTTTTTTATGTGTTAGTCCTTGATACAAAGATTCCGGAGCAGTTTTTGTTTCTGGAAATTTGTTCTTTTGTTTATATCTTAAAAAATGATTGAATTATAGCACTTTAAATTTCTAGCATGGCTATCATTTTGAAACGATCTTGTATTTGTCACGCGATACCACACGTATTCGGCTATTTCTATGGAAGAAGGCATGTGGATAGTATACATCAATATCTCGACCAAGTTCGCTGGCCATCTTCATCAGCCTTCTTGTTTCAAAATGGCGGCCATTAAATTAAAAAAATATATATTTAAAGTGAGGTGCAAAAAAATTAGAAATTGAAAAAGGTCTCTTTCTTAAGTATTTGACCTTGATATAAGGATTCAGGAGCATTTTTTGTTTGTCGTTATCTTAAAAAATGGCTCAGATATAGCAGTTTCAATTTATAACGTGGGTGACATTTTGAAAAATATGATTTTTTGCCTGCGACAGCACTCATATATATCAACCGATTCCGGTGTGAGTGAGCATGTGCACAGTAATTACTAAGGTCTCGACCAAGTTCACTGGTTAGCCTCATCCACCATGTTGTCTTAAAATTGCAGGCACTTTAAGAAATCGCCGAATTTGGCAGCCAAATATAACTTTAAATAAAAGCAGCTTGGATAAAGCTAACTAATTTCGCGAAATTCTGATTCATATTGATTTAGTATTGATAAAAATTAGTATTGAATCTCCTACATTCGGTTTCCACTTAATTGAGCTTCGTGTGTTTGAATAATATAAGTTGGCTTTTTTAAAATAAGGAATATGAAAGCTACCTCTTCCTCCCGGCACTGGCCGGAAGGACTTTTGAATTTCTAGCGTGACTGACATTTTGAAACGTCCTGAATTTTGTGACGCGATAAAAGGCTTATTTATGAACCGATTTGGATGTAACTTAGTTTATACATAGTACATACCAATGTCTTGACCGGGTTCGTTGGCCAGCTTCATCCGCCATCTTGTTTAAAAATGGAGGCCATTTAAAATTTTAAGAAAAATTTAAATTTGAAATGTGGTACCAAAAAATTGAAAATTGAAAAAATATTTTCTTCTTATGTGTTTGACCTTGATAAAAAGATTCGAGAGCAGTTTTTGTTTCGTCTATATCTTAAGAAATGGCTGAGTTATAGCATTTTGAATTTCTAGCGTGGCTGACATTTTGAAACGTCCTGATTTTTGTCACGTAATAACAGGCGTATTTATGAACCGACTTAGATGTACCTTGGTGTGTACATAGTACATACAAATATCTCGATCGAGTTCGTTGGCTTGCTTCATCCGCCATCTTGTTTCAAAATGGCGGCCATATAAAAAAAATTAAAATGAGATACCAAAAAATTGAAAATTGAAAAAATATTTTTTCTTATGTGTTTGACCTCGATAAAAAGATTCGGGAGCAGTTTTTGTTTCGTCTATATCTTAAAAAATGGCTGAGTAATAGCATTTTGAATTTCTATTGTGGCTGACATTTTAAAACGACCTGATTTTTGTCATGCGATAACAGGCGTATTTATGAACCGATTTGGATGTAACTTGGTCTGTACATTGTACATACTAATGTCTCGACCGAGTTCGTTGGCCAGCTTCATTCGCTATCTTGTTTCAAAAGGGTTGCCATTTAAAAAAAAATTAAATTTAAAATTTAAAACTTGGTATTAAAAAATTGGAAATTGAAAAAGATTTTTTTTATGTGTTAGTCCTTGATACAAAGATTCCGGAGCAGTTTTTGTTTCTGGAAATTTGTTCTTTTGTTTATATCTTAAAAAATGATTGAATTATAGCACTTTAAATTTCTAGCATGGCTATCATTTTGAAACGATCTTGTATTTGTCACGCGATAACACACGTATTCGCATATTTCGATGTAAGAAGGCATGTGGATAGTATACATCAATACCTCGACCAAGTTCGCTGGCCAGATTCATCAGCCATCTTGTTTCAAAATGGCGGCCATTAAATTAAAAAATATATATATATTTAAATTGAGGTGCAAAAAAAAAAAAAAAAAATAGAAATTGAAAAAGGTTTCTTTCTTAAGTATTTGACCTTGATATAAGGATTCAGGAGCATTTTTTGTTTGTCTTTACCTTAAAAAATGGCTCAGATATAGCAGTTTCAATTTCTATTGTGGGTGACATTTTGAAAAATCTGATTTTTTGCATGCGACAGCACTCGTATATGTCAACCGATTCCGATGTGAGTGAGCATGTGAACAGCAATTACTAAGGTCTCGACCAAGTTCACTGGTTAGCCTCATCCACCATGTTGTCTTAAAATGGTAGGCACTTTTAAAAATCGCCGAATTTGTCAGCCAAATATGAGTTACTTTAACGAAAAGCATCTTGGATAAAGCTGACTAATTTCGCGAAATTCTCATTCATTATATTGATAAAAATTATTATTGAATCTCCTATATTCAGTTTCACTATATTGAGCTTCGTGTGTTTGAATGATATAAGTTGGCTTTTTTAAAATAAGGAATATGAAAGCTATCTCTTCCTCCCGGCACTGGCCGGAAGGATGTTTTTTTCTTTTCGGTTTTTTTTTTTTTTTTTTAAGAAGTGAAAGCCATCAATTTAAATGTTTCATTTTTAAATGAAAGTTTTGTATTTAATAAAATGATAACGGAATACAAAAAAAAAGCATTGTTCTTAGCATACATTTAAAGGAGGCCAAACTATCACCAAATTAATTTAAAGTAGTAACCTTTTCTGAATTATGAAAAAAAAAAAATTCTGTTATGATTAAAATTTGAGTTGCCATCATTAGAAAAAATGTTTTTAAAATTAGAAAAAAAATTATATTTCGAAAACTAATTCGAATTTAAAAATTCTAATACCAGTTTTGAGATCTGTGGATCAACACGGATATTTGGTGTTAATTTCATCGCAAAGTATTCCATATTTTAGAAGAAATCGCTGTGAAACAAAGTCAGTTGTTTAATCAGTCGATTCAAAGAATCGATACATTTCAGGCGTTTCATATATTCGTTTCATAAATTCGTTTCATTAGGATTTTATATATATAGGGTAGATATAAAATGAAGTAAGCAAGAAGAAGTAGAAACAACATATATTGTTCATTTTAATACAGAGCATGATTTTTAAAGCACACTTTTATCACAGATGAATATATAATTTTTGTTTTACACTGAAAAATTATACGCATTTTAAAAATACTGGAGAAACATTTCTATGTAATTAAATACTTTAAAAATTCTAAATATTAAATTGCAAACTAAAAATCTTCAAACTAAATAATATTTTTACCGTTACCACTTTGATTTTGGAATTAGTTTACATAAAAGTTTTTTAGACAATTTTACGCCTCGTAAAATCTTTTCGTAGATAAATTTTATAAGTAAAAAATTTCCGAATATTTACGTAAGTATAAGCTAATTAACATTGTTAACTTGCATCATTAGCACATTTAATTAAATATGTGGGTTTTTCCCTCCTAATGTATTATAAAAAATTGCTTATAAAAGTAACTACCCTCTTTATATTATTGTCAATTTAAACAAAACAAAAATTAACTTTAATGTGAACAAGTTTTGTGCTTTCATTGAATATGTTTTTGTAATATTAAAGATGTATTTATAAATCATAATTTATTTTTCTCAAATAGTAATAATGTTGTGTCTCAGACCTGTTTTGTGTTTGTTATTTGTAAACAGCATTATAAAACAGCAGTGTTTTGTTTTAAATAAACTAAGACTTCTATATATTTTCACACCAAAATAAGTTGCATATGCACTGTATGAATCTTTTTTCAGTAAAGTTTATAGAACATTTGCATCTGTAGGAACAATACTTTTTAAGGGTATTACTAATATATATATATATATACTAGGGGGCTCTGCTCCTGCAAGCTACGCTCCCAACCCCCGTTCAGACACCACAAAATCTGAAAAGCTAAAAATCTAATGGGTTTTTTAAAATATTAGATAAGATTAAATTACACTGAAAAAGCTGTGCAGCTCTCCCTGTAAACGGGTTTCTATTCAATTCCATTTGATTGCAAAATTTAACGGAGAATCAGTTGCTGTTAAAACATCCAATGGTTGTTTTCGTTTTTGATTAATGAAGATCAGTTAAACATTTGAAAAGAAGCTAAAATAAAATGAATTAAGCATTCAGAGTATTTGTCAACCGATATTTTAAAACAATCTCTATAACAATAGCCTAAATCATGTGACTATCATCAACAGTTCCGGGCGGAACACTTTGCTTTCTATACTCTAGGCGCCATTTTGATACTTTAATGTTATCCAGGCACAGGTGATAAGTCGCCAAATATTATTCTATCCCCATCATTTCATCTATATTATAATAGTTCAAGTCATCAAATGCCATAAACAAATACGATCTGATCCCTTCGCCTTTCATATGAAAGTTTGGAACAATTGTCATATACGCCCCATATTGGCGCGATTTTTTTCCAACGGCAATTTGGGGAACACATCAACAGCATAAACAACAACATCCGGCTTACCATATCAAGCAAAATAACGATACTTTGGCGCCAGTTAAGTACCCGTTGCGTATATGACATTGGCGTCAGAAAAAAATCTCGCCAATATGGGGCCGTATATGACATCTGTGCCGAAAGAAAAAAAGCCTGGTGCAAATCTCGCCAATATCTTTTTTTTTTTTTTTTCAACTCGTCAGTTAGCATATTTTTTATTGTTCGAGTGGTAAATTGAAACATTGTTTTGAAGTGAAATTAGATGTCATGGTTTGTTACATAATTTAATATTTTGCCAGATGTCATATATGTATGTATATGTTTGGCATGATTTTTTTTTTTTTTTTTTTTACGAAAATTGGACGAAAACCCCGTTTTCGAATACCAGTTACATATGTATTTTTGGTACTACTTAGTTATCCCGTCGACAAAAAATCTATCGCGAACTATAAGATTAAATGTCAGTAATGCTTGATCGTAAATGTCACATTCTCTTGACTTTTAGCAAGTTACACGTGTTTACGTCATCAAGTGATTTTTATTTCCACGTTTTATTTTTATACTTATTAATGTTATACTAATTTATTTGTTCTTTCGTTATTTAAAATAAAAATTTTGTCAATCTGTACAATTTGGCGAGTGGTTTGGCGATTTATATAATCTGCGAAATTGGGTGACGGAATAACTACTACATTGTACCGTATTTTTTAATTATTTTCCATTATTTTCAAAAGGATATAGCAATAAAAATAATTAATTAGTATACAACAAAATAATTTATATAATTTTAAAAAAGAAATAAAAGTAAATATACATTTATTATTAAATAAACATCAATAGCCGGGTTACCATGTCTATAAAAATAATGCCATTTGTATGTCAGTTAGGTACCCCGGTGCGTATATGGCATCTGTGTCTAATATTTTTCTGTTCGTTTTGTTAAAAAAAAAAAAAAAAAAAAAAAAAAAAAAAGAAGAAGAAGAAGAAGAAGAAGAAGTGAAAGCCATCCATTTAAATGTTTCATTTTTAAATGAAAATTTTGTATTTAATAAAATGATAACGAAGTACAAAAAAAGCATTGTTCTTAGCATAGATTTAAAGGAGGCCCAACTGTCGCCAAATTAATTTAAAATAGTAACCTTTTGTAAATTATGAAAATAAAAATTCTGTTATGATTAAAATTTGAGTTGCCATCATTAGAAAAAATGTATTCAAAATTAGAAAAAAAATAATATTTCGAAAACTAATTCGAATTAAAAAATTCTAATACCAGTTTTGAAGTCTGTGGATCAACACCGATTTTTGGTGTTAATTTCATCGCAAAGTACTCCATATTTTAGGAGAAATCGCCGTGAAACAAAATCAGTTGTTTAATGAGTCGATTCAAAGAATCGATACATTTCAGGCGTTTCATATATTCGTTTCATAAATTCGTTTCATTAGGATTTTATATATATAGGGTAGATATAAGAGAGGCATATCATTTTTATGATCAGAAACGTTTAAAATGTTACCAATTTACTTATCTGTGGTGAACAGAATTTCCAAACATTCCAATTAAATACATAAATTTAAACACAAAATTTAACATTAATGTTAAGAAGTTTTGTGCTTTCATTAAATATGTTTTTGTAACTTAAAAAAAATGTATATATTATATTATATTTTTTCTCAAATGGTAATTATCTTGTGTCTCAGACCAGTTATGTGTTAAATATTTGTAAAATAAATCATATCAGTGGTTTGTTTTAAACAAATAGGGATTTGTATATGTTTCCACACAAATATAAATTTAATATGCACTGTATTATTCTTTTTAAATGAAGTTTATAGAACATTTGTTATTGTATGAACAATACATTTTAAGGGGTATTACTAAAAAGTATATAAATATGATGGAAATTGCATGTCGAATGGTGCAAATGTGGTGCGTTCGTACTATAACTAGTTTTATATATATTTTTGCACCGCATATTGTACTGAATGAATATTTTAGTACACTTCATAAGTGAATATCAATTTCATTCTGTTATAAAGGCTCTATCATCATTAAAATACACGTAAAATATTTTTTTCCCGTTGTCCGTAATGTAACGGAAAACTTTTGACTCTTCCTTGAAATTAAATATAGCCGATTTTCATAAAATTTGGAATGATAGAATATAGCAACAATTATATATTTAAAAATTCAGGGCATTCGGTTGCGTAGTTTTTGCTACGGACGGACAGACAGAGGGATCGAACTACGACTATAGATACTACGTTTTTATATAATTACGAATGCACTTAAAATGATGTACAAGTATATGATCAAAAAACTTTAAAATGTTACCAATTCACTTATCTGAGATTAGCATAATTTGCTAACATTCCAGTTAAATGTATTTAATTCTAAACTAAAATTATGCGTCTAAATATGTAAGCAAGATAACTTTAAAATACATTTTGTTAAGTGAATATGAAAGAAAAAAAGAAAATCAAATGAAAAGAAGAGTAAAGAAATTTAAAAACAATGTTGATCAAAAATAACCTTGGTGTAATAAAAAATTGCAATTTAAATTAATTTTATAGATTTTACATTTAAAGAAGATGTTTGGCAAATCTCGAACAAATTATTGTATGGACATTTTTTTCCCTTTAATATCTTGGTCATAAAATAATGAATGGGGTGGGGGTAGTAAAAATGTTGAATATTAATGGTAAACATAATTGATGTAAAACTGCCCATGTTCCTTTTTCGGTTTTCACGACGCTCCAAAAAAACAAGCATTTTTATTTACCTGGCTTTAATATCGAAATCAGAACATTTTAATAGACGATTTTTACAAAAAGGTGTTTTTTCAACTTCTAGGAAAGCGAACTTAACTATTTCGGTAATTAACCTGCCGACATCTTATATGATTCAACAAAGAACCTGATGAACGATTAAATATGCTTTTGTAATTACATTAAAAAGCATATTTGGCATGTAAGAAAATCATTTGGTATGGTATTAAGCTTATTATTATAGTTAAAAATAACTTGATACGACAAAAGAAGAAGTTAAACGATAACTTTTTTTTTTTTTTTTTTTTGTGTGTGTGTGTGTGTGTGTGTGTGTGTGATTACAATTAAAAGGGATGGCATAAGAAAAAATACGATACTAAGTTTAAAAATTGAAACAAAAAACAAATTCTGAAGCAGTGTTATTTAATTAAACATTATTTTTTTTATATGTAGAGTTAGATCTATTAAAAATGAGTTACTGAAGAGTGTCTCGGAAGAAGATGTAAAGAGCAATCAAACTTTGTATTACTTTTTTGCGCTTATGTATAAAATAAAAAAAAAATCCCGTATTTCCTTGGCATATTAACCTAAACAAAAAATCGCATTTCTTTATCAAGAATTATCTGCTATAAAATTGTCAAAAGTTTCGTTCGAGCAACAGCATAGTCATTGTGTAAATTTTTATTTAAAATATTGCAATAAATTCTTAATTTTAATACAAATGCACTTTACATAACATACGAAAGCTGATTTTAAACAGTAATAGATTATAAATAATAAAATATCTTACTTTTTGTAAAATTTTATAAAAATGTATAAGCTTGAATAATTATTATTGAATAATCAACCTATTTTTAATGACTATAATTAGATGCCGCAATGTTTGCAATAATATTTTAGATATTTGAACATGGGTAGAAAAATGAATGGGCAATCAGAATAGAGAATTAAAAGTTTGCAATAGAGCATTAAATATATTTAGTTGTACAAAATACATACTTCAAATAAACATACTTTATATATTATCTTAAATTTGTTTCAGAGCATGTTATTAAAACTGAAAAAAAAAGTTGAATTTTTCAGTTAATTCATAAAATATACAAAATCCCTTTCAAACTTACGATTGCCTTTCTAAAAGGATGTTCTACAACATTACGTCCCAACAAAGCTTAGCTTATTTAAGAAGTTGTTTTAAATGTAAAAGCATAATACTTGCAGACACCATTTTTTGAGGTATTTTAGAATCAGTGCAAGAGTGATTTGAATTTTTCGATATATAAATTACATCTTGAGTCATAATAAAGAAATAGAGGAATGAAATTAACCAGTTTTTTTTCTCTTTTCTTTATAAAGGTTTTTCAGAAAATGCTATCAATGTCTTTTGTTTGACCTCGACATCCAGACATGACGGTCGTATACAGATCATTACTCTCCATAATGATCCATCTACGACTGTCGTGTCTGGATGTCGAGTTCAAACAAGTGACATTGATAGCATTTCCTGAAGAACCTTTATAAAAAAAAAGAGAAAAACTGTTTAATTTCCTTTATCCTTACTAAGAACCTGCCATTACATTAGGAAACAATATAAGCAAAAATTAATTCAGAAATATATTACAAATTAGCCAAGTTAGATATGTAACACCATTAACTGCAGTGATTATAACATACAGTGTTTTTCACGAAAAATGATTATTTTGTATAATTACAAAATCATTATATCAACTTAAATACGAAAAAGGATATCATATATACAAAGAGCATCATGTATTTCTAACTTATATATTTCGCTGATTAACGTAACTCTAGCGATTAAAACTATAATTTTTTAGAGAGAAATGTTAGATTTATTTTAACAAACCTCAAATACATTTTATGTTTTGTGAGCAATTGGAAAATGAAGATAAAGGTAACTGTGACTGCTTAACGTATTATTAACTTTTTTTCTATGATGTAACAAGGGATAATATATGTCAGAGTAATAAATCAGAAATTATCTAAGTTAGATATGAGATCCGCATTAACTGCAATGATTAGTCGTTGTAAAGTTTATACATACTTAAATATGAAGTAAAAAATTAAATATACAAGCACTACCATGTATTATGCATTCATATATTTCATTGCTTAACATAACCCGAGCGATTAAAAACTTTTTTTAGAGATAAATGTTGCTAACTTACATTTATTTTAGTATACTTCAATTACATTTTATGTTTTGTCAGCAATGGAGAAATAAAGATAAAGGTAAATTTCCCTTCTTAATGCATTATTAATTTCTGTCTATGATGGAGCGAGCGAGATTGTACGTGCTTATATAAATAAAAAAAAGTGTTAATTACCTCGTTGTTAAGCTTCATTACCTCTTTTAATGAAGATCGGGATGTTTGCAAACTCCCGAAGTCGAATAATTTAGCTCAAGATATTTTAATAGATCTTTTATATTTTAAAGCGTGGATTATTCTCGTAGCAAGGAAAGATTTAAAAAAGAAATGCGCAAAATATTTATAAGCTTTATTTTTAAGGGCATTTTTATACAATACGTTTGCGCAAAGTAATTTTCTTTATATAAGCCTAAAATCTTTTATACGATTCTTTGTATATATCTTTAGTTTGTATCTTTCATAAAATTTAATTTTGAGAAAAAATGCTAATAACATTTTTATACACATAAATAGATGTATTTTTAACAGACGTCGGAATGTATTTGCATTTTTTTTAAATTCGAAGTGGTTTATAGACACCATTGCTCCCATTTTGAGAACACTACTTAAGAATTTTTTTCTAAAATGCGTATTCCATATATTGTTATAATATTTATGTTAGTTGGATTTTGAATATATCAGATAACATCTATAACTTTTTAAAGAGTTTCATTGGAATTTTCTTTTTTAGGTAGCTTTCTTTACAAAAAGCTACCTATTGCAGCCGTTCGGAGGAAAGCGATTTCAAAAAATTTTGGTATATTTTCATCGATCATGACCCCCAGACCCCGAAATCACCCTCCGTTCAAAATTTATATATATATATATATATATATATATATATCTGACCTATGTCACACTGTAACTCTCGTATTTATGAACCGATTTGGATGTAATTCGGTGTGTACATAGTACATACCAATGTCTCGACCGAGTTCGTTGGCCAACTTCATCCGCCATTTTGTTTCAAAATGGCGGCCATTTAAAAATTTAAAAAAAAATTAAAATTTAAAATGTGGTACCAAAAATTTGAAAATGGAAAAATATTTTTTTCTTATGTATTTGACCTTTATGCAAAGACTCCGTAGCAGTTTTTGTTTCGTCTATATCTTAAAAAATGGCTGAGTTATAGCATTTTGAATATCTAGCGAAGCTGACATTTTGAAACGTCCTGAAATTTGTCACGCGATAAAAGGCGTATTTATGAACCGATTTGCATGTAACTTCGTTTATACATAGTACAGACCAATGTCTCAACCGAGTTCTTTGGCCAGCTTCACCCGTCATTTTGTTTAAAAATGGCGGCCATTTAAAATTTTAAGAAAAATTTAAATTTGAAATGTGGTACCAAAAAATTGAAAATTGAAAAAATATTTTTTCTTATGTGTTTGACCTCGATAAAAAGATTCGGGAGCAGTTTTTGTTTCGTCTATATCTTAAAAAATGGCTGAGTTATAGCATTTTGAATTTCTAGCGTGGCTGACATTTTGAAACGCCCTGATTTTTGTCACGCGATAATAGGCGTATTTATGAACCAATTTGAATGTAACTTGGTCTGCACATAGTACATACCAAAGTTTCGACCGAGTTTGTTGGCCAGCTTCATTCGCCATCTTGTTTCAAAAGGGGTGCCATTTAAAAAAAATGAAATTTAAAATTTAAAATGAGGTATTAAAAAATTGGAAAATGAAAAAAAAAAAAATTATGTGTTTGGCCTTGATACAAAGATTCTGGAGCAGTTTATGTTTCTGAAAATTTGTTCTTTTGTTTATATCTTAAAAAGTGGTTGAATTATAGCACTTTGAATTTCTATCATGGCTAACACTTTGAAGCGATCTTGTATTTGTCTGGCGATACCACACGTATTCGCCTATTTCGATGGAAGAAGGCATGTGGATAGTATACATCAATATCTCGACCAAGTTCGCTGGCCAGCTTCATCAGCCATCTTGTTTCAAAATGGCGGCCATTAAATTAAAAATATATATATTTAAAGTGAGGTGCAAAAAAAAATAGAAATTGAAAAAGGTTTATTTCTTAAGTATTTGACCTTGATATAAGGATTCAGGAGCATTTTTTGTTTGTCTTTATCTTAAAAAATGGCTCAGATATAGCAGTTTCAATTTCTAACGTGGGTGACATTTTGAAAAATCTGATTTTTTGCCTGCGACAGCACTCGTATGTATCAACCGATTCCGATGTGAGTGAGCATGTGCACAGCAATTACTAAGTTCTCGAACAAGTTCACTGCTTAGCCTCATCCACCATGTTGTCTTAAAATGGCAGGCACTTTAAGAAATCGCCGAATTTGGCAGCGAAATATAAGTTACTTTAAATAAAAGCAGCTTGGATAAAGCTGACTAATTTTGCGAAATTCTCATTCATAATGATTTAGTATTGATAAAAATTAGTATTGAATCTCCTACATTAGGTTTCCACTTAATTGAGCTTCGCGTGTTTGAATAATATAAGTTGGCTTTTTTAAAATAAGAAATATGAAAGCTACCTCTTCCTCCCGGCACTGGCCGGAAGGACTTTTTTTTAGGTAGCTTTCTTTACAAAAAGCTACCTATTGCAGCCGTTCGGAGGAAAGCGATTTCAAAAAAAATTGGTATATTTTCATCGATCATGACCCCCAGACCCCGAAATCACCCTCCGTTCAAAATATATATATATATATCAATATATATATATATATATATATCTGACCTATGTCACACTGTAACTCTCGTATTTATGAACCGATTTCGATGTAATGCGGTGTGTACATAGTACATACCAATGTCTCGACCGAGGTCGTTGGCCAGCTTCATCCACCATTTTGTTTCAAAATGGCGGCCATTTAAAAAAAAAAAAATTAAATTTAAAATGTGGTACCAAAAATTTGAAAATGGAAAAATATTTTTTTCTTATGTATTTGACCTTTATGCAAGGAATCCGTAGCAGTTTTTGTTTTGTCTATATCTTAAAAAATGTCTGAGTTATAGCATTTTGAATTTCTAGCGAAGCTGACATTTTGAAACGTCCTGAATTTTGTCACGCGATAAAAGGCGTATTTATGAACCGATTTGCATGTAACCTCGTTTATACATAGTACAGACCAATGTCTCGACCGAGTTCGTTGGCCAGCTTCATCCGCCATTTAAAATTTTAAGAAAAATTTAAATTTGAAGTGTGGTACCAAAAAATTGAAAATTGAAAAAATATTTTTTCTTATGTGTTTGACCTCGATAAAAAGATTCGGGAGCAGTTTTTGTTTCGTCTATATCTTAAAAAATGGCTTAGTTATAGCATTTTGAATTTCTAGCGTGGCTGAAATTTTGAAACGCCCTGATTTTTGTCACGCGATAACAGGCGTATTTATGAACCGATTTGAATGTAACTTGATCTGCACATAGTACATACCAATGTTTCGACCGAGTTTGTTGGCCAGCTTCATTCGCCATCTTGTTTCAAAAGGGTTGCCATTTTAAAAAAATGTAATTTAAAATTTAAAATGAGGTATTAAAAAATTGGAAAATGAAAAAAGATTTTTTTATGTGTTTGGCCTTGATAGAAAGATTCTGGAGCAGTTTTTGTTTCTGAAAATTTGTTCTTTTGTTTATATCTTAAAAAGTGGTTGAATTATAGCACTTTGAATTTCTATCATGGCTAACACTTTGAAGCGATCTTGTATTTGTCTCGCGATATCACAAGTATTCGCCTATTTCGATGGAAGAAGGCATTTGGATAGTATACATCAATATCTCGACCAAGTTCGCTGGCCAGCTTCATCAGCCATCTTGTTTCAAAATGGCGGCCATTAAATTAAAAATATATATATTTAAAGTGAGGTGCAAAAAAAATTGGAAATTGAAAAAGGTTTATTTCTTAAGTATTTGACCTTGATATAAGGATTCAGGAGCATTTTTTGTTTGTCTTTATCTTAAAAAATGGCTCAGATATAGCAGTTTCAATTTCTAACGTGGGTGACATTTTGAAAAATCTGATTTTTTGCCTGCGACAGCACTCGTATGTATCAACCGATTCCGATGTGAGTGAGCATGTGCACAGCAATTACTAAGGTCTCGACCAAGTTCACTGGTTAGCCTCATCCACCATGTTGTCTTAAAATGGCAGGCACTTTAAGAAATCGCCGAATTTGGTAGCGAAATATAAGTTACTTTAAATAAAAGCAGCTTGGATAAAGCTGACTTATTTTGCGAAATTCTCATTCATAATGATTTAGTATTGATAAAAATTAGTATTGAATCTCCTACATTCGGTTTCCACTTAATTGAGCTTCGTGTGTTTGAATAATATAAGTTGGCTTTTTTAAAATAAGAAATATGAAAGCTACCTCTTCCTCCCGGCACTGGCCGGAAGGACTTTTTTAAGTGTTAATGAAGGCGAAATCTAGTTTTTTGGCCGCTTCCAAAAGAATTTAATTTTTAATAACTTTATAATAAAGACTGTATTTTCAGTTAAAATATATTTATAATTACATTAATTTTAGCACAATTATTCTAATTATTATTATTGGAAAATAATTCATATAAGTAGTAATTTACCAACTGAACGAAAAATCCCCACACCAGGATTCGAAACAGGGATCCCTTGGCTCTGCTAACTGAGTTATTCCGGGCGAATCTGGAGGACATAATTCACCGAGCGAATCTTATATGATATTTATAACTGTCTATTGTATAATACAACATAAATCCTGAATCGACAAATATAAATCCTGAATTAATAATTTATGGATCACAATTCATGAACGAACAAGTTGTTCTCAAAATGAGAACAATGCTGCCTTCGTTACATTTGAAGATCATTCGGAACATTCCGAATTTCGTAGGGCCTATACGGTGTTTTTGTTATGCACGCGGAAACGTTCTTTATGGAAGCCCCTCTTAATGCTGCTTTTTTATTCCTAGCAAACCTTTATTGGAAGTATTACTCTTAAAAAACGTTTCTTCCTTTGTCACATATATTTTTTTATATTGCTAAATGATATATTTTTGGTAGCTTTTTAATTTTTTTCATTTCGGTATTTCCATTTTATAGAAAATATGCCCATGAAATTTTTGCTTGCATTTTTTTTAAATATTGATATAGGGGTGTCTGGAATCTTAACGCTTCAAAATTTTCGAAATCTTAATTTTTTTTTTTTTTTTTTTTTTTTTTATATGTTAAACTGCTATATCTCCCGATCTTTTGATATAATTGTTTTCTTGAAATTCCCACTTGAACAAAAGTTATGACATAAAATATAAAATGTGAATATTAAAAAGGTTCACAATCTTACTTAAAAGGTGACTAATGTAATGAAAAAGATGTTTCAAGTTTAAAATATACATTTTTATAAAACTTGTTAATACTTTCAAGCCTTCAGGCTTAACATCAGAGAATATCTTAATAACTAAATGTTGTTTATTTATACAAATATGTCGCTTTGTTTTGAATTAATTTTGAATTTGTTTAAATTTAAATAAAATGCATATTTTAAACTTGTAACATCATTTCCATTATATTAGTCACCTTTTAAGTAAGATTGTGGATATTTTTAATGTTCACTTTATATATTTTATGTTGTATCGAGGTGAAAAATTTCGTTTCGTCTTATGATATTATTATAAGCTATGACTTTTTGTATTGTACACGATCAATAGCTGAAGCGGCTTTTCCAAAACTTTGAAGTAATTTGACTGAAAATGATATTTTTGTGCATAACGCGCAGAATATCTCAAACACTTCTCAATACTTTGGTGAAATTTTTGAAATAGATTTTTGATGTTAGTCATTAAAAATTTAACCTAAATTGTCCTTTTTATTGTTTAAAAAAATATCATTTTTATGCGATTACATTGTTGAAATTTTCGAAATTTTGTATTTTCTAAATACAACTTTGTATTAAAAATATAAAAATGCTTTAAATACAAATTAATATAAGTTCAAGGTAATTATTACGATATGAATTATAATTAAGTATCAAAAGTTTCATTCTAGTTGTAAATTTTATTTGTTAACCCTTCGCGTAAGCTGTCATACTACTTTTTTGCTCGGGAAATGTATGAGTGGTTGAAGCCCCTAAAAATATTAATTCTGCATTTTGTAGTTTTTTTAATATATGAAATAAAAGAACATACTTTTATATTTCATCATTCAAAAAATTGTGTTTTAAAATCATATACATTTTAAGATATTAAATGTTGAAAATGGTCTAATTTTTCCTTTTTTTCCAATTTTAACTGTTTTGAGACCCCTTAACGAAATCTAAATTTAAAAAAATATAATATATAGATACCCACGTCATAACACACGTTGCTTTATTTTTAAATCCTTATTTTAAATGTCTTTTACACTAATTCTTCATTTTTTTCTTTAATAACCTAAAAATGATTTTGCATTAAATGTAATTACAGAGGGAGACAGAGAGACCATTTTTATTTACTCCAAATAAACATTATTTTACTTCCAATCTCCTTTTAAAAATATGTCACGTTATTTTCAAATTTGAACAATGACACTTATTTTATAAAAATGCAATCACTTAAGTTTGTTTAATGATATTAAGTATGGCAGGTACTCAGATCTCATTAGCTGTCATTAGTAACACTTCATTAACGCATCACCCGTCAGCCGTTTATATTAAAATTCCAAAAATTTTCTTCCCGAGTTTTGAGTTTTAACAAGCGTTGATTCCCTCTAGAGTACATCTTATTTTAATAATCGATAAACCGTTTCAGTAAAACGTGATGAGCAAACGCATCTGAAATCCAGCATCTGGCGGTGCAAGCAACGCCAGAAGCGTACAACGCATTATTTACCTAAATTTAGAACAAAATAAAATCTCGCTAAATTAAGTAGGATTAAAACTTAGGCAGGATCCAACATCAGTGTAAAATAAGAAAAAATAATGTTAATGTAATATATATAATTGAAAATAACTACAATGCTTGTTAAATTGCGCAGGAAAATAAATAGTTATACATAAATTGATTAATATTTTATGCATTAGAACGTACTTTCAAAGTGAAGTAAGTTAACACATTGTTATTTGATGATATTTTTCTGATATGAAATTATGATAAATAGGTGTCAGACAAATTGTTACAAGGATACATTATTTTTCTTTCGATCAGAAGAGTTTTTTAATTTTAATCCTACATAAATTTTTAATCATTGACGTAGTCGATGTCGCTGTGCACCATTTTTTAGAAAATATAACAATTATGAAAAAAGACAGGCTAAACTGTTATTATTAAGTGTTCGAACGCATCAAAGGATTCAGGAGATTTTAGGTGATTTGGTACCAGAAAGTTTGACTATCACATGTAAAAAGATAAAGTTAATGAAATGTGTGAAATTGAATATAATTACAATGATTATTGAATTGTGCAGAAAAATTAAATTGTTATAGATAAATTCAGTAATATGTGATACATTAGAACATACTTTTAAAGTGTAGTAAGTTTTAAATTGTTATTTAATGATATATTTCTGATATGAAAATATGATAAATAAGAGTCGCGCAAATTGTTACAGGGATACATTTTTTTTTTTCATCCGATCAAAAGAGTTTTTCCATTTTTGTGTACATAAGTTATTAACCCTCTCGCTGCATAAATAATTCTTCGCGATGAGCGTCTTATCACAATTTTTAATCTTTATCATCGGTTCTTTAAAGGAGATATTTTTTACTATCGTAATTGGGGAAAATGTCCTGATTAAATCAGACAAAGTTTTCGCTAAAACTTAAATGGTGGGAACAACCAAATTGTAATAATTTGACGGGGAAATGCATGCCCGAGCATATCTCGGGCTGCGCAGCGAGAGGGTTAATCATTGGCGTAATCGATATAGCTGCCCACCACTTTTACAAAACTATAACAATTATGAAAAAATACAGGCTAAACTGTTTTTTAAGGCTTCAGGAGATATACGGTGTTTTGGTACAAGATATTTTGTGAAGTACTGGTCATTATAACTGAAGATAGAATTTTTTTTTCAGTAATTAAGGCAAATATTACTTTACAAAAAAACCTGTAAAATGTCCTTCAAAGTCCTGGAAGCGTAGGAACCCCGTTATTAATGCATAAAGTTTTAAAATTTCCAATCTATATATTTCTCCATATAAGTTATATTACAAATTATTACCACAACAGATATTGTATATGTAGAAACAACACATATAAATGAAAGCTACATTTCATAAACATTAATAAAAAAGACAGATATTTTTCTTATATAAAAATTAAAAAAAAAAATATTTTATGATGTTTAATTTTGAGTCGATACAGTATTTAATATAATTTTTTTTTCGATAATGCAGATGAAAACATTTTACTGATTACGATATGGAAATGATTTTTTTTTTTTTACTAAAGTATTGTATTTCATATTGTATCAAGATAGGCCCTCCCAGCCCACCCTATAAGATATCATATTTAAATTCATAATACTGCAAGCAGATGATGTAGATATGGATAATACCAAGTTTGGTACACTTTGGTACATTACAAAAGAAGTTATTAAGATTTTATTAAGATGGGGCACTGGGGCACGTCGCGTAGAAGGTAATACTAGCGCGCCGTTAAGCATTGGGGCATTACGTCATCTTTAAGTTTCAATTTATAAGTCGGGGCATTTCATATTGTATCAAGATAGGCCCTCCCAGCCCGCCCATATAAGATATCATATTTAAATTCATAATACTGCAAGCAGATGATGTAGATATGGATAATACTAAGTTTGGTACACTTTTGGTACATTACAAAATAAGTTATTAATATTTTATTAAGATGGGGCACTGGGGCACGTCGCGTAGAAGGTAATACTAGCGCGCCGTTAAGCATTGGGGCATTACGTCATCTTTAAGTTTCAATTTATAAGTCGGGGAATTTCCTATTGTATCAAGATAGGCCCTCCCAGCCCACCCATATAAGATATCATATTTAAATTCATAATACTGCAAGCAGATGATGTAGATATAGATAATACCAAGTTTGGTACACTTTGGTACATTGCAAAAGAAGTTAATAATATTTTATTAAGATGAGGCACTGGGTCACGTCGCGTAGAAGGTAATACTAGCGCGCCGTTAAGCGTTGGGGCATTACGTCATCTTTAAGTTTCAATTTATAAGTCGGGGCATTTCATAATGTATCAAGTGTCGTTCTTTTCATTATTTTGTAAAATTTAATATTCATTTCATAAATATTTAACCACTTAATTTTATTTAAAGAATTTAAGGATTGATAATTTTCTGCTCTCATTAATTGCCATTAGCAACAACCCATTAACACGTTACACATCTGCCGTTTATATATAATTAAAAAAAATGCTTACTGTCCTTTCAAGTTTCAGTAAACTTGAATTCCCTCAAGATGTGATCCAATTTTAATAATCTATTAATTGTTTCAGCAAAGAATTAACGATTCAGACGATGCCATCGGTTCCAAAAAAGTAAAGCATTGTTTTGGAAAGTTAGCTAAGAAAATCTGTAGTTATATTAGGAAAAATATCAAGTTATTACTTTATTCCAAATTAAAAGAATGATATAAAATGTTATTTAAATATGTAGATTGTTGTAATAAATTTTGAAGAATTTACATCATAAAATATTTTAATGGAACACAAAAAGTCCATAAATGGATCTTTGTTTTTTTCACACATGAAGAAAATTTGATTCATACGTTTTCAATATTTTTCATATGTTATGTATGTTTTGAAATGATTCCATATCTTGTGTAACAGACGGGAAAAATCACCAAACTAATGATTAATATAGATGGAGTTTGGGAGTTAAGGAATAGTCGGGAAATATATGGCACGTAATCTGCAGCAGCCAAATGTAAAACCGTCAAACGGTTTCCTAGTACTCGATTGATGCAGTTCGTAGCGTTCCGCTTGGACACTTGTTGTTGGAATAACGCGATGAAATGAAATCCTATTTTCAATTGTTGCAGATTATTGAAGGAAAGTTTTATTCAGTTAATTATAAGAAATCTTCGTCAGTGACATTAAGCTAGTTCAATATTAAGTCAAACAGTTATATTTATTGTTGTGTTGGTAACCTTACCTCGATGCTAACTTGTTTCCGAGTAAAGAGTTTATTTTTTTTTTCAAAATGAGGTATCGGGTAATATGAAACATCAGCTTGACAAAGGTTTCAAGACGAGTCTAGTGAAGATGAACATTCATTCCACTGTGACGTATAATCTGAGATGGGCTTTTTACCAGATCGTACACTAGATGAGGAAGATGCGGGATGTCCGTTTCACAATGAAAAGAGTAGATGGAGGATGGAAGATTAGAGGAGAGGATAAAACGTGTGATGTGTGCGATGTGGGCCTTATTGGACTGTGATAGGGCCAAAACAACAGAATAAATTTCTGATTTTTGTCAAATTAGGGTGTCTCAGGACTCTTAAAATTGGAAAAAATGAAAAAAAGGACCATTTTCAACATTTAATATATTAAAATGTATTTGATATTAAGACACAATTTTAAATGGAAATGAAAGATACAGGTATGTTCTTTCATTTCAAATATTTGAAAAATTACAAGATGCAGAGTTAGTATTTACAGGGAGCTCAAAACTGTCAGACATTTGACGAGCAGAAAATCGGCATAACAGCTTATGCGCACGATTACAAAATAAATTTTGCAACTAGAATGAGAATTTTGGTACCTACTTATACCTCAGATTATAATAATTACACTGAACTTAAATAAATTTGTATTTAAAGTATTTTTATATTTTTAATACAAAGTTGTATTTAGCTAATGCAAAATTTAGAAAATTTCACAATATAAACCCTAAAAAAATATTTTCTTTTTACAATAAAAAGGAAATTTTAGGTTCAGTTATACAGACAAACATGAAACATATGTTTTGAAAATTTCATGAAAAAATATTCAGAAGTTTTTGAGATATCATGCGCGTTATGCCCAAAAACGTCATTTGGAGAAAAATAACTTCAAAGTTTTGGAAACACCGCTTCAGCTATTGAGCGAGTATAATTCTAAATGCCATAACTTATGTTCTAATGGGAATTTCAAGATAATAATTATATCAAAATGTTCAGAAAACATAGGAGTTTACCACTTAAAAAAATTAAAATTTCGAAAATTTTAGAGCTTTAAGAGTCCTGAGACCCCTTAAAAAAAATTGAAATAATTTCAAGACTTATAGATGATATACAACTGCTTGCTCATTAAATGATCTTGTACCAATTCAATTTTTTGAACTGAGAGGTAGAATGTCCAAGCTGAGACTGATTCCAAATCTTTGAATTACATTGTCAATGTGCTACATTTTGAACGACTTGGCTGACACTCGGTGGGCATTTTTTGCTCACATAACCTAATTGGAGATAGCTTTTAGCCGGTGGTTGGCCTAGGTAGCTCAAACGGTAGAGAACTGACAATGTAAGTCAAAGATCCTGGGTTCGAGTCCCTGCTCAGTCTTATTTAGCTCAGTTGAAAAAAAAAAAAATTAATCCCTATAATAACTTTACTTATCAGGATGATTGAGTTAAAAGTAGTGGTATAAATGAACTTAGTTTTTCTTGTGCATCTTACAATTTTATTAATCTTTGTAACCAAATTCAATATCACTCGACTGGCTCATATTACCTGAAAAGTGAAGTTATTTTTGGAAGCTAAATATTTATATTTTGTTCCTCCACTTTAATCGCAAGAAAAAAAAAGTGTGGTAAGAAATAGTCGAAGTTTGTAATTTACTTATTTTCAATGTATCTGAACTATTTTATGTTGACTTATAAATTGAAATGTAAATGGTTTTCCTTAATATCTAAACTTCCTTTTTATATGTATATTATCAAGTTAATACAATTTTGGTTTTCAAAATGTCAGGCTACTAAAAATTAAAAGTATAAGGCAAAAAAGTAAGTTAGAGTAAATACTGCAATATGAAATTTTAAAAATCCAATTTTCATAATTTAAATCGATCGTTCTTAATGCTTTTTTTAACAATACTTTAAGACCCAACTTAATAAAAAATACGGTTATTTTAAATAATGAAATCAAATAAGAAACTTTTTTTAACAAGAAACGCTAAATAAACTTGTGTCACTCTGTCACTCTGTGAGTCTGTATGTGACAAAAATTTTGTGTGCGCTCTCTCTTAAGAACTAATGCAAGGAATGTCACAAAACTTTAGATTCAGTTAGACTTTAATATAAGTGGATTCTCATTACTTTTTGGTCTAAATCGCCCAACAGGTGGCGATTCTGAACTGAATTTTTCACGATTTCCGCAATATCTATATCTAAAGAACTAATGCACGGAATTTCTTAAAACTTCAGATTCAGTTAGTCCTTGATATTATTCGGTGCTGATTACTTTTTCACGAAAATCGCCCACCAGGAGGCGCTGGCTGCATTATTTATTTATCGTGGCAATAGACTTATCTCAAAAACTAATGCACGAATTTTCATCAACCTTCAGATCAGTTAGTCCCTGATATAAATTAGTGCCGTTTAGGTTTTGGCGTAAATCGCCCAACAGGTGGCGCTGCTGGACTGCATTTTTCAATATTTCAGCAATAGCTGTATTTCAAGAACTAATGCATTAATTTTCATCAAGCTTCATATTCAGTTAGTTCCTAGTATAAATTGGTCCTAATTAGTGTTTGGTGTAAATCACTCAACAGGTGTCGCTGCTATGTGGTTTTTTTTTACTATTCCCGCAATAGCTCTATCTCAAAAACTACTGCACGGATTTTCATCAAGCTTCAAATTCATTTAAAAGTTGACATAAGTTGTTGATGATTTTGGTGTAAATCACTTAACCTTTGGCGCTGATATGCTGTAGTTTGCATGATTTACACGATTTTAGCGACAGTCTTTTCTCAAGAACTAATGCACTGAATTTCATTTCTTTAGAATCCACATGATGGGCATAGATTGTCATTTAACTTTGGCACTGTACTAGAGAATTTTGAAGTATTAACATGTATAACATAGAATATATTTTTTTGGATTGGCATATCCGACTAGTTTTTGACTTGTTTTAATTTACTCGATGTTACTAGTATTATCTATGAAATATGTATAAACCTGTTTTTTCAATGAAATTCAAAATTAAACTTTCTCAGCTAACATGATTAACTATCATGAGCAATTTATTAAACATAGCATCTTCAGTTTATATTAAAATTTCAACATCCTAACTCCCGTCTTTGGGGTTTAAAGAAATGTGCATTCTCTGTGGAGTAGTATAACCTATTTTATTAAAAATGGCTTAAAAATTCATGTCCAATATATTCAAAATATTCAGTGTTAAAAGCTAAGCCAATGACTGCATTTTTTTCTATGTTAGAAATAAAATTTTAAAGATACTCGTTTTAGGAAGCGCATCATTAAACGATTAATTAATTAAGAAGAAATAATAACACATTTTTTTAGTAGAATATAAAATGAACTGTAATTTTTTTTTCTATTTAATTATATGATAATGGTTTTGTATTCATATACATATTTTTCTTATGAAAATCATGGTTGATCCAAAAATATAAATCTCTACTTGGTTAATTCAATTTGAATTTTAAGATACAATGCAGGTATGTTCAAAAAGAAAAACCATATAATGGCATGCAAAAGTAAACGTTATTAATGTAAGATATAAAAAAAAAGCAATTGTCTCATAATTTAGGTCTTTGTTTCATAAGTTTCTGTAATAATTTTTAAAGCACTTATATATTAGAAAATAAATCAAATTATTATTATTTTACAAATTTATCAAGGCATTTACAAGAGTAAAATAAAGCCGTAAATATATATATATATATATATATATATATATATATACATATACGCACTTCATATTTTTTAAATGGAATTAAGTATGAAACGTTCTGAGCTTGCATTAGCTGTCATCATCAACATTTCATTAATGCATCGGAATAATGCCTTTCATAATAAAATTTTAATATTTTTCTTCCAGCTTTTAAATTTTGATAAACATGTTCAGTGCGCACTCTTTTAATAATGGATTACATGTTTTAGAAAAGCTTTAAATATTATTTTTTCGGCTTTGCATAGCGCTATTTACGTAAAATGCATTAATTTAGCAAAGCTAAATGTGAATTTTTTAAATTAAATTACTGTTAAGAAAACTTATAACATAGTGCAACAATTAACATAGGTTGGAACAGTGTTATGAAAAGATAAAGATATATATTTAATGACATTTGATAAATTATAAACAAAATAATATTATTACATATTTCTTGTGTACTGTTTTTTTGTGCACAATATTTTTATTGTGTATAATTTATTGTGTACTATAAAAGATAATACTTTCGCCATAGTTGCTGTACGTTTAATCCTTTAACACATGCATTTCTAAAAATAATTATTTCAGAATTTAAAAGTGTCAATGCATAATTTAAATATTTAATACATTAATCTATTTTTGCTATTTAAATTCATTTATTATAATATAAGATTATTTTAACACAGGAATGCACGCAAAAAATGCCTAATGCATAAATTTATAATTAAATATACCACATTCGATACACAGATAGTGTAAAAAAAAAAAAAAATCACCGATACTGATTCTGTTGTGGATAACATTAAAAACGTTATAAGAGTAACAATACACTTGGAATAATACCTTTTGTGCTATGCAATACATAAAGTATGAATAACAGAGACTTTTACATATTAAAATTTCCATAAAAATTAATTTTTTAAATAGTGACAGTTATTACTCAGGCCGCGAAAAAAGCACATAGTTTATGAACTTTTTAAGAATTATGCACACAGTTATAATGAAAAATTAGAATGTTCTTTTGTGCATTTAGACAAACAAATTCAAGTTCTGACAGAAAAAGTACCGCGATAATTTCAGATAATAAACAGACAAATTTTACAATAATTCTAAATAATAAATAAAGTACAGTTAAATAAAAAAGAATGCTGTGGATTTTTTTTTCTTTTAGATTTCCTTTTCTGTGATGCAATTACAATGTGAGAGACTCCTTTAAAACTACTGAAAAGTAAAACGTTTCTAAAACACATAAAATAATATTAAATTAAAAAAAAAATAGTAAGTTTAATCACACATGCTTCTGGCAGTTCTAATTCAATTTATACAAAGCTTTTTATAGGTTAATATTTACATATTTTTCAACATTACTTATTAAAAATATTTAACTCAGTCAGGATCGCATTTTTATTTACAAGAGCAAAAATCTTAATTTCTGGAATTAAGGTCGTTTTTAGCTACTATAAACATAAATATAATTAAAAAAAATTATTTAACTTTTTTTAATAGTTTTTTGAAACGATGCCATTTGGCATCATTGGGACCAAACGGGAACTGTATATGAAAAGTACATGATGCCATTTGGCATCATTGGAAGCAAAAGAAAAGAAAATATACATACAATTTTTAATGTGTATTCATTTTGTAATGTTCATTTCATGTATAATTGTCTTTACTGAAGTTCCAGGCTTTTGGCCAGAATAGAGATTTGTTTGATGCACTAAGGTGGTGTTGATGTTGTTCATGACAGTCAATTATCCACACGAGATATACATGCCCGAGGGAAGGATGACCTCAGTGGGGGTCTTTTTAAGGGAATCTAACCCGTATTTATGCAAGGATAAACATGATTGGATGAAAAACACTGAAGACTCCGAACAGTTAGGCCGACGACCGCGATTGGTCCCGAACCAGCACTCCCCGTCTATGAGCTTTGCCAGCGGAACCTCTCAGCCACTTTATACTCTAAGTTATCTGTAATTTATTCATCACAAAATAATTTAAAGTATTCATAAGGACTAAAATTTCATCAGGAGGCAATGAACAAGTTTCTTTAAATGACGTGTCAAATGGTTCAATATTCTTATCTTCTAATTGATCTACATTTTCATCTTCAAATACTTATTACCTATAGAAATAATAACTGGACCGAATGAATCATTTGTATCCAAATCAAGAATATTAACATTTGGGCATCCACGGAAAACTTCGAACAGTTAGGCCGACGAACGCGACAATTGAATTGGGCAACCACGCAATCAATTGACGCAATAACGCACGAAATCATCTGCATTTGATAGATTGCGTGCACTTTCACTGTCCTCTTCGTCAGATATTTCAATTTATGTATCTGAAAGATCATCTTTCCTTAGCAAATAAATGGCTCTTTCTATTGATACAAACTCTTTTTTTTTTGTTGTTGTTTTGGCATGATAAATAGTAAAGGAATTTTATTTTTCCTTTCAAAGAAACTATCAAATCAGATAAGAAATGAAAATAGAGAGTTAGTTGAAAATATCTATCAAGTCCCAGTGATGCCATATGGAATCATGTATATTTACTACGCATTGTTACTGAAATAAAAATACAATTGTTGAATTATAAATACATAAATATGTACTTCATACATATTACAACTTATATTTAATATATTGTATTTTTTTTAAAAAAAAGGAAAAGTGTGAATAATATTTTTTTTTCACAGTGATGTTTTTACTTCACGTTTTAAAAGGAAATCAAGCAATACATTTAAGTTTTTGGAACCTCTGCTACCATCTCTTGAGGAAATAAAAAAATACTACTGAAAAATCAGAAAAGTGTCTTTTGAATGACATCAAATAGAATCTCCAAGATTAAGTTTTTAAATATAAAAAAAAAAAATCGTAAAAGTCATGATGCCATTTGGCATCACTGGGCTCGAAAGGGATAATTAAGCGTCGAAATCGCTCATAGCGAGCGCGAAGGGACCGTGATATTTGCTAGTTATAACCGGATGCCCGTAAAAAGCGGATTCATTAAAAATTCATAGATACTTACTTTATTATTTATTATTTTTATTTATGTACAGTACGAAAAAAGTTGGTTGATTTGCTTTGAACTGTCTTATTGTCTTTTTCTTGTATTATTATTATTATTATACGGAGAAAACTCATGGACCGATAAACATCGTCATTTGCACCCCTGGCTTAGAAAACAGTTTGAAGTTTTTCTGCGCATTCAAATGCCGTTGGATATGCTAGGGACGATTCAGCTTGAAATTTTTCAAATTCGTCGTTATCGTCGTCACTTTCCTAATTTTTTTTATCTTCTTTATCTTGAATTTCAGCTACAATATCCTAGGCAGTAAGTATCTCGGAAGTGATAACACTGGCGTCAACATATATATAATTTTCAAATTCTTCTCTACTCATTTGCAAATTTTGAAAGTTGTCTACTTCGTCTTCATCATCAGAGATTTTCCCCTCTTGAGAAATGCTCAATACAGCCTTACGGAAACAGTTGGTGATGCATGTTGATGCAACGTTTTCCCATGCATCATTCATTCATTAAATGTATCGCTCCTAGTATGTTTACATTAGCATTTGAGGTTGTGTCTATTTTTGCTCTTCTTTCGAGAAGAATCAAAATCAAGTGCTTTCTAAAGTTTGATTTAAATTTCTGAATACTCTTTGGTCCATAGGCTAGTAACACCTGTAGAATTCGGTGGTAAAAATTCAATCCTGATGTTTGTAAGTCCAGTGATTTCGGGATATGCAGAACAATTATCAATTAAAAATAGAATGTTGTGTTTTAGCCCCCGGTACGGTATGCTATTTCTTTCTCCCAGCTTATTTTGTACCGTCTCCAAAAAATAACGTTACCTTACAGAAGCCAGCTGTAAAAGAAAGCAATACGATTAAATACTCTATAGCAATTTTTTTAACTTCTAAGCATCGCACATTTTCAATTTTTATACCATCGTATTGAGAAAAAAAAAAGTACTTTTCAATGTAATTTGTTTGAAAACTGTATCTCCATTGATTTTTGAAACATTAATTTTTTTTGTAGATTTTAGCACCATTTAATTTTGGCATCTCAAGTACTGCATTTATGTAGAAAGTGAGAAAATAGTTGAAGAGTTGAAAAATAGCAATTATATCTTTTTGTTGCCATTTTATAATAACAACCGAAAGACAATGTAATTAAAATACGTGCTATTTTGAAAAAATATATATAATTTCTGTTAAAACATGGAACTATTATAAACTATATTTAATTTTAAGTTATCCGTGTTAATGTTACAAACAAATGAAGGCCTATGAATGATTAAATTGCCCTTTTTTGTCGAGTTTCATTAATGACGACATCTTTTTGATGCATTTCTGTAGTATTTAGCGATAGTGGCGTCCTATGCATGCTTTACTGTAGATGTTTAAGAGTGGATCGTAAATGTGGAATTCTTAAGCCGATGTGAATGACGTCATTTAAGCATAACACAAAAGCATCACATAAAAGAGTGTGCTGTAAGTCTTAAAATTGAAATATGTTTTGTACTATTTATATATACATATATATTTTTTTTTCATCGGGAACGACACTAAATTCTGAAAAAGCAGAATTCCTGTTTTCTAGTTTCATTACTTCTTTGACGCTCCCATTTTAAAACGAATTTTGTGAAAATTTTCGCAATCGCCCAGACATTACTGCTGTGGTCATAATCAACAGAAAGCTTTATTACATGCTTAGAATGCCTGAGGTTTTTGGAAATGCCAATAACCAAAAGTTTCTTCTTGTCATTGTCAGGCATATTGGAACCCATCAAAGCTGTCAATCGATTTTTGACGAGCTTGCCTCCAATGCACTTTTCACCCTTGAACTTGAAAGTCTAATGTTGAATTACGTTGTAGGAAATGCCCGTTTCATCTGAATTATAAATGTCATCTTTTGTGTATCCTTCTCTGAAGACTGCCCTCTTTTCATTCTTCCATGTCGCGATTTCCGCCAACTCTGCAGACTTTGCTTCACAAAATTTTTTCCAAAGATTATCCAATGTCTATTCTTGAATCAATCAAGCCCTCTATTCGGATACCCAATTCCAGAATAGCCAAATTGTTCAGCAAATTTTGTTTCCTGAGCATATAAAAGCAGACTACTTACAGGTAAATCTGCACTATGGTTCACCTTCATCCACTTCTAAAGAGCTTTGTCCAAATCCTCTTTAGCACATTTATTCAAAGATTTATAGTTATTCTTATTTTGATCGTACGCGACCATTATTTTTCCTTGTTCTTTAACAAAGTTGAAACAGTAGAAGAAAATAAATCATAATTTTTTGCAGATTTCGGAATTTTTTAAGCCATCTTCTAATTCTCGTAAAATTCTTACTTTTTCGTCAACTGATAAAATTTTACGTTTCGACATAGCAAGATAAAATTTGTCGAGCGTACTCTATGAATGCAAATCAAAGAATGACTTCCACCCAAGTCCCCTATCCTTACCACTCCTACGCTGAGTAAACTTCCGTCCGATAAGGAACCTCCGTCTGCTCCGTACGTCTCCTCAAGTTCGTTGTCTGTGTGTGTGGGGGGGGGGGGGAGTCCTCGCACATGCACTCCTCATGATGAAAAATGCCGCCATCACATGTTCTCAGTATTTATTTCTCATCACTAACTTTTGGTTGGCTTCAGAATGTTAAAGGAATTATTCCAAGAAACGATTACCTGAGCTGGAGAGATGGAAGTCAGTACAAATTTTATAAATCACAAAAATTTTGCTTTCTATAACCGGTATTTACTCGTTAAAAGCGAATTATGTTTCTACAGAATTAGCATTGTACCAAACAAGTTTTTCTGATTTCCTCGTTAAATCCACGTTCTCGGTAAATCACGGCTTATTATATGCGAGTTCTACTGAATATGTAATTATTTGAAAAAATATTCACGAAGCTGATTAAGCTCTATTTTAGGCTCATTTTTTCTACATAATTATACAATTAAAAATATCAAATTAACCATTTTTAGAGAATATGTAAAATAAAGTTTTATAATTATATTCAAGGTTTGAGTAGTGCATTTGAAGTTTATTCCAACAGACCGAAAATTATACAGACCAGGAATAGAACCTCGATACTTGCCAATGCTTTACCTCTTAAGCTCTCCGAACGATACCTGGCTGATATAATTCACTCTTATTTGTTGGACATGGCCGCAAACAGCAGCGCTAGTTTCATTCATCCGAGCTATATATATAGAATTAACGTGATGAAAGTATGTTTTTTCACGTAAAATATCCTGTATACAATGTAATTAGGCCTGTATATGATTTAATCCAGTTGGAAAAAAATATTCGTCCACTTCATTATGGCCTAATTACATGGTATACAGGAGTTTCCGAGTGAAATGCACTTGCATCAAGAAAATTCTATAGTTATAGTTTGGATGAATGAAACTAGCGCTGTTGTTCACAGCCATGTCCAACAAATAAGAGAGAATTATGTCAGAAAGGTATCGTCCAGATAGGTTAAGAGGTAAAGCATTGCCAAGGCACGCCAAGTATCCAGATTCGATTCCTGGTCAGGACTTTTTTCGCTTTGTTGTAATAAACTTCAACTGTGCTACACCAGCCTTGAATATGATTTAATGCAGTTGGAAAAATATTCCTTCACTTCATTAATGTTTTATATGCCGTTTTAACATTAATAGAGAAATCACAAGATATACATCCGTTAGATAATATAAATTTTCTCTTGTAGCTACTTTTAATGTAAAACTTTTAGCAGGAGAAATTATAAAAAGTCCCTCTGAATGTCTTGAATAATCTTGATTGTATATGAATTAACTTTTCTAAATATTTGATTCCATAGGATAATACACTGAAGAAATGTGCGAAAATCTAATATAAGATAAAATACATTCATGTTTCGCGAAAAGTTTTAGCATCGATTTCAAGTCTTCTACTGATGTCCTCATAAGCATATTATGTTGTGTTGTAGACGAAATTACTGCAATATTCGAAATGGTACACAGATAACAGATAGACGCTGCCAGGCCTGTATCAATGTAATGATTGAACATTTAAGTACAGAGAAATCACAAGATATACATCCGTTAGATAATATAAATTTTCTCTTGTAGCTACATTTAATGTAAAACTTTTAGCAGGAGAAATTATAAAAAGTCCCTCTCTATGTCTTGAATAATCTTGATTGTATATGAATTAACTTTTCTAAATATTTGATTCCATAGGATAATACACTGAAGAAATGTGCGCAAATCTAATATAAGATAAAATACATTCATGTTTCACGAAAAGTTTTAGCATCGATTTCAAGTCTTCTACTGATGTCCTCATAAGCATATTATGTTGTGTCGTAGACGAAATTACTGCAATATTCGAAATGGTACACAGATCGCAGATAGACGCTGCCAGGCCTGTATCAATGTAATGATTGAACATTTAAGCACAAACTGCTATTTTTATATCAATAGAACACTTGTTTTCATTTCCTCTTTATTTCTTGATTTTCACCGACAGTTTGCATTTCCACCCGATTTTCACTTTTCACTTTTCACTTTTTGTATAGACTAATGTACTGAAAATTCAAAAAAATGTATGTAAAATTTTAAAAACATATATTTTGTTTAATTTCGTAACAACCATGTAAACAGAACAAACATAGAAACATATGAATGAGCTACAGTTGTGTAAATATTAATTGTAACTTGGTGTAATTCTTTTACATTTCAGATCAATATTGCTTCTTTAAATGTACTTAAGAGTTGTGGATACTCTATATTTATAATTCCTATCCATTAAATTATCAGTTTCAAAAAGCATCTTTGAATAACATAACAGTTTTGGGTAAATGGGATATATGATTTAACAAGGGCGGGAAAAAAATGAATTAATTTTGAAAGTATACAAATTTCAGAATTATTAAGCCTGCAGAGAACAATGTAATGAAAATACCGTATAGAGAATTTCGAGTTAAAATTTTCGAAAAATTTCTGTATTGTACATATCAAAAGTGTAGATAGCATTAAAAATACAGCTCACGATAAGAAAAGCATAGCATTAGTAAAAAAGAAATGAAGAAAATATATATATAACTAGAGAATAGGAATTCTGCTTTTTCAGAATTTAGTGTCGCCCCGGCATTTCCATTACTTCATTTTCTTCTGGTCGACTGGTGGCTTCTATTATTATGAAACAGCCATTATAAATGAAGCGTTAAAAATATTATGGCCATTCTTTTTTTTTTCCATTCTGACCAGAAAATCAGAGTTCTAACTTTTTACGGCAGCTCTTTCATCTTCACCTAACGCTTCATTTATAACGGCTGTTTCATAATAATAGAAGCCACCAGTCCGTCAGAAGAAAATAACTCGGTTAAGCGTGACTCGGATAATCGGGACTCTACTGCAAAACATATTTCAGTTTTAAGACTTAAAGCACACGCTTTTATTTTAGGTAAAATGACGTCATTTGTATTAATATAGAAACTTAAAATTAAATATAGTTTATAATAGCTCCCTGTTTTATCATAAATCCTTCATTTATATTTTTCTCAAAATAGCACGTATTTTAATTATTTTTTGTTTCAATTTAATTTTTTTAATTAATTTTTTTTCCTCCATTTTATCAGAAAATGGCAACAAAAAGATATAATTGCTATTTTTCAGCAATTTTTTCTTTACTTTCTACAGAAATGGCGTACTTGGGTTGCCAGAATGAAACAAATGTCGCTAAAAACTACAAAAAAAATAATATTTCAAAAACAAATACAGATACAGTTTTCAAACAAATTGCATTAAAAAGTACTTTTTTTTCCCAATGCGATGGTATAAAAATTGAAAATGTGCGATGTTTAGAAATTAAAAAAAAATGCTATAGAGCATTTAATTGTATACATCTACTTTGATTTTTGCTAGCGTCTGTAAGTTAACGTTATTTTTTGGACACAGAATAAGCTGGGAGAAAGAAATAGCATACCGTACCGGGGCTAATTAACAAAAATATTTATAACAGTTGATCCAATAATTGTCAATTTTAGGCCAAACATGGCTTCCGATTAGTGTAGCATGCAATGCCTCAAAATATTCTAATACGCTGATAAATAAAAAATAAAAGTAAAAAATAAATAGATTCTTATTTCAACAAAAGGAAAAGAAAAGATTCAATCACAACTTAAGGGTATAAAATTTTTATAGATAGATAAAAGTAAAAGGAAATGGAATGGAAAAAAAACAGTAAAAACACAGCCCGCTGGAAGTTCTCACGTGGGGTGAACTTTTATGCGACATGACATATGGTTTCTTCTTTGCATATTGTACTCTCTCTCTCCAAGAAATTTAAACCTTTTGTGACGGGCTGTCCCTGTGTGCTAAAAAGGTAAAAAAAAAGTTACTGCTGTCTTAAATAATTCATATACTTGTGTCGTAAATCATTTTTAATGCACGAAAAGAATATAAAACTAAACTGGTGTGAAAGTGTCTGTGTTTGCTGATTTTATTTGTCCCGATAATCTGGAACAACGTAAAAAATAAGTTATTTTTTGTATAGACTAATTCAAAAAATGTATGTAAAATTTTAAAAACATATATTCTGTTAAATTTCGTAACAACCATGTAAACAGAACAAATATACAAACATATGAATGAGGTACAGTTGTGTAAATGTTAATTGTAACTTAGTGTAATTCTTTTACATTTCAGACTTTTTTGAACATCTGTAAAAAATGTTTGCTATTTATATATGGACAAGTAATAAATAACCTTACTCTAAGTCACACATTTTAGAGAAAATCCAATCTCAACAATATTTTGTAAACCAACGACAAATCAATATTAGCAATTACACATAATTGTACATAGAAAAATTTGAAATGGCGTAATTTCTACACAAAAATTTCTTTATATATGTCATTTTTATTTGCAATTTTGTAAGAATACCAGGAATATAGTAGGTAATAAAAACGTTTCTTTATGAAAATGCAATTATTTTAAATGTTCGTAACTAAATTTGTATGAAATGTTCTTTAAACCTTGTGTACATAAACGAGAAATCTTGAAAATAAATCTTGATTTTGAAGTAAATAAATAAATTAGAGGTATTTAGATATTGACTGATTGGGGGCGTCACGGATATATTTTGTACATGAGGACCAAATGTAGCAAGACCTCCGTTTGAAGTAGAATTCGAACCACTACACATATCCGTGCCTGATAGGGCTTTGAACTCGACACATCTCGTCTGCTTCCTAAGAACGAGAAAAGCAGGTATTCTGAACTTTTAAAAGAAATCCTAGTTAACTGCGTAAGTGTTATCTCAGGCACGTTCTTTACTTGGTTACTTTGTTTGGCTCATTTTAAGGAACACAATAAAACATCTCAAATGGAAACTCAATTCATTTTATCCGAACGTTCCTATTTGAACGTACTCTACTGTATATTGGAAAATAAAATACTAATAATAAAGTGGAATATATTTTTTGATGATGTAAACCGATTGTTATGCATAAAAGTATACCTATATTTATTTTCGTAAAAAAAAAAAAAAAAAAAAAAAAAAAAAAAAAAAAAACAAGGAAATGTAATTATTTTATGCATATTACATTACGAAAACATGGCAACAAAAATCAGAAAAAAACTAAGTATTCAAAAATAAAATATCAAAAATAACCACATAAGATATATTTTTAGTACCTTCGAATTTAATGAAATAAAAAAAAAAAAAGAATTATCTTTAAAATCTAAGATACGTGGTAATATTTAAGATATACGGATGAAAAAAAACAAAAACGGATGAAATATTTAATTATATACCGTGACACTTGTCAGTTTATATAGTACCTCTTATTTCAAAAACTGCATTAATTTATTCTTCAATTAGTTTCAATGCAGTATGAAAGGAAGACATAATGTGATGAAGATGTTTCAAATTGTTTAGATTTCAATTAAATAAATTCTGCTACGTTGATTAAACTAAGTACGATACTTCTTCGTTTGTCTAACTTATGTATCCATGTTTCAAAACTATGCTGTATTTCAAGCTATACAAGTTTCTAAAAAAAGCATATTCTAATAAAAATTGCAATATTTTACTTTATATTTTACGAAAAGGGGCTGTAGTAAAATTATTTTTAAATAAATAAAAGGAAAACAAACATGAATACCAATATATTACTTCTTAAGCGATATAATTAAAGGGATATTTTATTAAAATGTTTGTTCCACGCAAACCTTACACACGTTAATCTCTTTATTGTCATGCTTAATTCAAAATAAAATTTATTTATTATTATTTTAAGTTTGCAAATGTTAGCAAATACATTTAAGGACATAAAAATACTAAGCACAACTTGCACATTGCAAGACAATCTCTGGTTTTTACCTAAAACCAAGCATTAAAGAACGAAATAATTTTTCTATATTTTTATAGTACTGTAAAATAAATTTGTCTTCATAAAATTCAAAAATTTAAATTAATTCCATAACAACCTGAAATTCTTTTAGGCGTTGAATAGAAAAGTAAAACTTATAGTTACTACAACTTTTTCAAAACTATAATTATTATATTATATGAATTTCAGTAGCACATGTTTAAAATATTTACACCGCAGATATTTAATTGTAGATAGTGATGGAGATATTGAACTTTTTTTCCTTGTTGCTTTGACCCCTGCTTAATAACAAATGAAAAAGTTTCTAGTTTTCAAGGTTTCATTGCTGAAAGCCTCTATGTAAAGTA
This sequence comes from Maratus speciosus, assembly GCA_963932465.1. Taxonomy (NCBI): domain Eukaryota; kingdom Metazoa; phylum Arthropoda; class Arachnida; order Araneae; family Salticidae; genus Maratus; species Maratus speciosus. The sequence continues at coordinate 532,869,203 of OZ010786.1, read as the reverse complement.
TGCTATTTGTTAAGACATGGGTATATGAATATTCAGCTCAGAAAAGTTAATAAACAAAATTTGTGTCAATCGTTTGAATGCATTTAACTTATTTGAATGCATTTTTTTATTTATTTTCCTTGAAGGCACATAGCGTATAAATTCTGTAAAATATAAATCCTGTATAATATAAAATCTGGTAAATCCTTCTAAAAATATGTATCATGTTTGCGAAGGAAACAAATCTTAAAATACATGTACAGCAATATAAAAATATTTCAATTAAATTTTAAAAGCTATCAATTAAACTTATGTGAGAAATAATTGAATAAACTATCTTTGAGTGGAACATTTAATATGTATGACATATGAGGATTTTTTTCTCTTTGTAAACAAATACTATTAAACAAACATGTTATTCCTTCTGTGATTTACACACACACACACACACACATATATATAAACGTATTACGAAAATTAATTTTCGTAATACCTTATTAAATTAAATTAAAATAAATTACTTTAAAAATATATTTTCTAAATTATTCTATTTTCGTAGTTTATTAATTTATTCACTATTTTAAATAATATTCTATTAATTTCGTTCATTTAAATCCATTCTATTTAAAAAGCATATTTAATTTCCTTCCAAAATCTTCCAAAATTAAACTTTTTCCCTTAATAATTTTTCTTCAAGTACTTTTTATTTCTCAGTCAGAATTTCTGATGTTTATTCAATTAAAGTCATCTAATTAATACCGTTTCATTTTTCTTATTTTATTCCAAAAGACAATTTCGCGCCAAGTATCGTAAACAACCGCAGGTGTCTTAAATTCTTACTTGGATAGGATACAGTTATTCTTTGTTTTAAGGCTGTGATTGGTTCTGTCTCACATCTGCATTGACGTAGAAGATATTCACAATTTAACCAGAGACATGAGCGTGAAGCTCTGATTTTTCGTGACATTTGTTGCTGTTTAACCCGGTGGAAGGCGCGCACTCATTAGCACACATTTGGTCGCGTGGGGTTCCTGTATAACCCCACCGAAAAACTTAAGTTTAATGCAATTTACGCATGTAAATTTATTCAAACATGTATAAAAAATGTATAAAATATATTTTTAAGATATATGTTTCAATTTCAGAATATATTTAAATAAATATCTGCACTAATAGTTCTTAAAAAAAAAAAAAAAAAAAAAAAAAAAAAAAAAAAAAAAAAACTTACTGATTTTCAAAAAAAATTACATACTTTTATTGGACTTTACATACATTTGTCACAGACGTAATTAGAGTGATCCTTGCAAGTAAATTGTTCACATTTAATACAACTAATTGTGGTTTTTTTGTCCTTAGCTCGAGGACAAACTGCACATCGTCCTTTACCAAGCTTTATTCTCTTTGGCAAGTTATTATCAGGATCATCATTACTTTCTGTTGAGGGCAAATCAGATTTAATTTTTTCTCGTAATTCCTTGGGCAACATTGACATAGTTGATCTTTTCATAATTTGTTGGTTAACTAGAGACAATGCCAATGTTTTCAAGAACATTCGCCTACTTTTGTACTGCAGAGGAGCATTTTTGGTGGACATAAGTGCAACTTGCGCATTTATAGCTGCCACATTCAACACACAATAGAAAACAACCATCGGCCACCTATTTGTTTTCCTCGCAGTAGAATAAAGTGTAGACATTTCATCAACAGTATCCACTCCTCCCTTTGTTTCATTGTAAAATTGTATTATTTCCGGCTTCTTTTTCTCAGAGTTTTCATCTATCGTGTTATCATGATGCATTGTAGACAACAAAACTACACATTTCGATTTCTTCGGAACATAAGACACTAATGTTACGTCCTTTTGGAATCCAAATATAGATGAAAAAACTTCCCTTGTTTTTGCTTCTAAAAATTCAACAGGAATCACAGCTTTATTTTTCTTCAAAGTTCCCACGATAGTTAGTTTCTTTGATAGAAGCTCTTTTGCTAATGGATAGCTTGTGTACCAGTTGTCCATTGTCACGTTCCTTGCGGATCCAAATAACGGGGTGCAGAGTCGTTTTACAATTGCAGATGGTGAATTGTCGACTTTGAACGGACCTTCTGGTTGTTGTCCGGCATAAATTTCCATATTATATGTATAAAATGTCCTCGCATCGACTAAGGCGAATATTTTAATTCCATATCTTGCCGGTTTTTTCGGCATGTACTGCCGAAATCCACAACGACCTCGAAACTTTTCTAACTTCTCGTCTATAGTGACATATTCACTAACTGAATATATCTCTTGACACTTTTTATTGAATGCACTGAAAAAATCTCTCACTGCTGCCAGTTTATCTAATTGACGTCGATCTTCACGGTCTTTTATATTATCAAATCTCAAGCATCTGAGAAGAAATGTGAACCGCTTGTAAGACATTGTTTTTCGAAGCAATTCAATTCCAGTTCCATCGGCGCTCCACAAATCCTTTGCATTAGTATGGGATGATTTGTGTAGCCCGCATAAATATAAGAGACCAAATAGCGCTCTCATCTCCACTTCCTCCGTATTTCTAGCATCTCGACTTCGTTGGAAATTTGCAGATATTTTATCAATAAAAATATTAGTGCAATCCACGATATTTTTTATAACGTTGGAATCAAAAAAGAGTTCCCAACTTTCAACAGGTTCCGTAATACCTGATGCAACTGATTTTAGTCCAGGTAGATGAATAATGATGTTGCACGAGCTAGTTCTCACTTTTGCATTCGGTTTATCTTTTTTCCAGACTGTTTTATCTTTTCCTACGTAAATGTCATTTTCTTGATCGGATTCACCGCTTATATTGGCAGCTTCAAATTCACTGTCACTGTCGTGACTACTATAAATTTCATAATCAATTTCATCTTCACTAGCAGAGTCTATTTCTTCATCTGAAGTTTCAACAGTATCCAGCAGCCCTCTCAATCTCTCCATTTCTTTCTCATATTCCGTCAATTTTCGTTTAGCTGCCATTTTCGAAAAGAACAAAAAATCAAGCGTCCACTATCTATGCGAGCAGAAAACTAATGAGAGGGAATTGCTGTAAAATGCGGTCGCGCGGGGTTGCTAGGTTACCCCAGTGGCAGGTGGCTTTCCAGGAAATGATTGCTTCTCCCTAACAAAAGAAAAACACCTGCTGATGGCAGGTGCTATTGAAAGAAAACATTTTAAAAGTTAGCTACTGAAGGGATGAATAATGACGGACTAATACGAATTCCAGAATAGAAGTTTTTATGAGACTGGGGTGACTCAGGTACCCCGCGCGCCTTCCACCGGGTTAAACTACCTTGATGTCTATAAGAGCATCACCGAAATAATCGAAAGAAATTCCAACATTTTATAAATCGGAGTTTCTGAAGTGATGGTCGGAAAAAGTGTTTAGTGTTTTTTAGAATTGTGGTGGATGCTGGACCATGTATTATGCTAGAGAAAATTAATAAAACTTATTCTTTTGTGAAACGTGTTTTTAATTTTTTTCAAACTGCCAATGTCCATAGATCCATTGGTATACACTGTAAAAAAAATCTGTAGTTCTACAGATGTAAAGTTACATGCTTACTAAACTTTCACCTGTAACGGTACGAAAAAAGCTGCAAATCTACAAAACTAGTTTTTGTAAAGCTACAAAAATCTGTAACTTTACAAATGAATCTGCTAAAATTTCAGTAATCTTACTAAACTTTTATTTGTAACCTTGGCTGCAGTTACATGAAAAGTTCTCGGAATCCCAGTTTCCAAAAAAATTCTTCGTAACCTTACAGATTTTTTGATTTTCGGCACAAAAGTGTGTCTGTTACATGAAATTTTGTTGTTGCCGTTACATGAAAAGTTCTAGGAATCCAAGTTTCCTAGAAAAACTTTAGTAACTTCACAGATTTTTTTTACAGTGTAGATATCGAAGTTTCCAGATAAATTATTGAATATGTGATCTCGATCTGTATCGTAATGACGTCTGCCTAAGTTATTGGAATGCTACTGAGCTCATCTATGCTTTCATGAGTTTTGAAAAATATAATCAAGATACTGTTCATAGAAAAAGTGTTTTTAATAAGAAGGTTTCTGTCACTGTGAGAATATTTGACAATTTACAAACTGATATGTGCACCCACGGGTTTTGGGCCTTGATAACCACTCAAGGTCCGGATATAACACTTTACTAATCTGCATTATTCCCTTGAGAAAACAAGATTTTGTTCAAACATTGCTAATGTTGTAGTATTTTTGTAGGCAATAATACTAATATAATATAGCAGGTACATACTAAAACAAGAACATTGTGCGTCCAGTATAGATTATGTCACAATTTTCAACACCTTTAAAATCGAATAATAAAACATTACAGCTTATTAAGTTGAAATATGTGTAAATAAACAATTTAGATAATGGCATAACGCATCCCAAAAATCAATTACATCAATTACCATCAATTGTCGGAAGAAAATTCCGATTTTTTCCGATTTTTTTGTGGAGCCTTGTACATAATCTTTGTATTTCTATGCATAATACGTAGTATAATAAAATTTAGTTAAATTAAACACATATAACATCTGAAAATTCCCATTTCAGCAGTATCCGTCAATAAATAGAACTCTATTTGAAATATTTTGTGCAGTATTGATCAGTCCCATATGAGGTTTCTGGTAAAATACCTCACGGAAATGTATGACCTATACTATTCTGTTTACACACCTGGAGTTTCAGGATAATTCCCTATCTAGTTTTCTAGATAGTTACCAAAAAATTGCAAGTGGCTGTTCACCTTTGACCATATAGTGTACGTATGAACTTTCATACATGTAATACTTTTTTCTTCGCCGTAAAAAAGAAAAAAAAAATCTATGTATCGTTCAAAAATTGTCTGTAAACGATGCAGAATTAAAGAGTCAGTCAAAAGTTAAATGAATTTTTTATAATATCTCAATCTTTATTAGTAATATTCTGTAGTTAAATTACGTGGTAAAAGTTTAATTATTAGAGCAGTTTTTTAATAAAATTATTTTCAAGTAAAAAATAAAATATATGCAATTCACAGATTCAAGTATACGAAAATACATATATATATATACTTATTTATGCATTATCCATCATTGTCACACTCATAAACATTTTGTATTTTTCAATGCTCATATAATATTAACATTATAATTTATAAAGTACTTTTAGAGTGTATCTTTACATTTTTCTGAATAATCAATCACAGATCTTAATGCCATTACATATCGTTGTCCAATATTGACAGAAATTTTAATGAAGTTAGAAGAAAATTTTTATTAAGTGCAAAAACGTGTCATTAAAATATTTTAAATCCCTTTAATGATTACAAATAAAATATCCAAGGTAAAAATAAAATAAAGACTCTTAGAGAATAACAAAGCATATATTTTCACGTTTGCTTAACTCAATCTCAATTACATTTTATGCTTCATGAAGTACGGGGTGAAAAAATATCTCCATCTGCTTAATGAATTATTAATTTCATTCTGTGATGAAGCCGCGGAGAACATAAATGCATATTATGAAAACCAAAAGGTGTTAATTATCTTATTTCAAAGCTTCATTAGCCATCTTAATGAGCGATGCTCGTTTTAAGAGTGGCTGAGACCCTATAATGCAGCTTATATTATCTTCCTAAAATTCAAATATTTAAAATATATGAATTGTTCTAGTAGCAAGAAAAATTTTGATAATATTTTGTTTAGTCTGTAGCTAAGATAATTCATATTCTGACAATTATGTAGGGGAGAGTAGTACACAGTGAGACATGGTGCACAGCGAGACATCAACCTCTTTCACATATAGTTGTAACTTTTTCTCCAAGCTGGTACATACACATAACGACTTCATCTTATGTAACACGTGGATGTAGTTCCGGCACTTCAGTTACTCGTCCGACAAAATAGTAAGTAATTATTTTTTATAGTGGTTAAAGTTACATAAACGTTTATTTGACAGATCATTTCCTACAATATGACATATATTTACATAACCAAACATAGCGATAGCTATACCTAATAATAGACTATTTGGACAAAACGACATAAACTTTTTAAAGCAATGAAGTTGATGTAACAGGTGTGGCATCCACTTCGTAACGAAAGTACACGCACGAGACTCACGGTTGTGGCACACAGTGAGACGTGGCTCATTCTGTACTTATTATGTGCTTCTGATGTTAAAAAAATTATTTATTAGTAAAAGAAGGTTTTTCTCTCCCTCTCTTTCTGTGTGCGTGTGTGTGGGCGTGCGATGGTTAAGGAAATCTACTAAACGTAAGAGGTGAAAATTTGCATGCAGGTAGCACAAGGTGTGGTATTGTCCACCCAAGGCTCATAGTTTTAATATTTTGGAAATCTAGAAATATTAATAAGAAATCATAAACTGCAGAAAACTATTGATACAGTGTAAAAATGATTGATTTAAGAAAAAAATATACATTTTGAAACAATTTCCGATACTGAGTTAATGGTGCATCTGTGCTTTCATAAATAACTTTTTAAAAACCATTCATACATTAATGTGCAGCGTATTTGTGTAGCTTAAAGATGTAGCAGAATGTTTTTCAAAAGAATGAAAATTGTCGCCATTCGTTAAGTAATAATAATTTTCATCTCACTGTGTACTACTCTCCACTATATTTTTTTTATAAAAATGCACCTTTCTTTTTAAATGTACATATTCCTTATAAATTGCATTTAAACGGATTCACATTAAACATATTTTTAACGGTTATCAATATGATTGTAAAAAAATATATAAAAACAATATTTCACAATATAACGATACCGAATAATTTTGACAAAAAGTAAACAATCGTGAATGTATCATCATAGATCCTTACTATTATATAATTGTGAAGTACGTGATGCATTGCAAATCCCAGAGCAAACTGGTGCATTTAACTATTTGATTTTCTTAACACGATTTATGTCACATTTTTAACCATTATTAAAAGAATAGGAAATGTTCCTTTCTTGTATATCACTTTTTTCGAAAAGCAACTTTTTACTTATATAATCTAAGAAGTTATATTGTTAAACAAGGAGAAGTTTACTTAGGAAAAATACTATACTCTAAAACTCCGGATAACTATAAAAGCTTCAGCGCTGAACGTGCTGAATAATTACATAGAAACGACTTTTCCATCATAGAAGATTTTTTGTTTCATATTTCTTAGTCTTCGGTGTCATCAATTAATCTGTACTCGGTACAAACATTGCAATGTTGCTTTGTCCTAATATGAGTTGAGGCATAGATTGAAATCAGAAATTTCTAGTCTAATACAATTGTATGAAGTGGAACGGAACCCGTCCATTAATAATAATTAGCAGAGATCAACAAACCTACCAAAATACTTAATATATACTAAAAAAAAGTTGTTTCTTTCCTTTTTCGCAAATTTCCAATTTTCAAAACAGATATTTTACTACTGCAGAAAATTAATATCGGAGTCATTCATTTGATTCTATGATTAAAGCAGTTAAAATAACATATTGATGATTTTTATAGCTGTCAAACACTCAGTAATGATTGAAGAAGAAGATTTAAATTTTGCTATAATAAATTTTACTGTACACGGGTAAAGTATTTTCTTGACTATAATACATCTAACCTAAATTTGCGTAATTCTGTATTTTAATAATCTTTTATTTAAGTTGAAAGCAAATTATGCTATGTAATTTTCTGAGATATATTTTTGTATAAAATAATTTAAAAAAATATATGGCGAATAACATTTTCTTCATTTTTAAAAAAAAACATATATGTTAACGTTTATTTTCTTTTTTCATATAGTACTGTACTTAAATATATCTATTTCATTGCTAATATTTTATGTGCATAATACTGTATAAGATATATGTTCTCGTCTAAAGTAATTTGTTAATTATAAAAAATAAATAAATGTGAGTGTACTTTAAATTATTCGTCATCCCAATGTATTCCTTTAATTACTAAAAGAATTTAAAAAAAAAAAAAAAAAAAAAAAAAAAAAACAGAAAAATGACAATGAATTTTTTTAATTAGAAAATAAAAAACGGCTATACAGCTATACAGCTAAACAGTTATATAGCTATATTTGCAGCTTCAAGGTAAAATTCCAAAGAAAACCTAATAGACTGTATTACTGAAACCAAAAATTAGAAGCAACATTTCATAATGGGGATAGCAATATGTAAAGTATCTGGATTATGATGGTCAGAAAAATATTTGGGAATAATTAGTTTTATTTAAGACTGGATCCTCAGAAGTTAGATAGGTTATTTGTTTGAATCTCCCTGACTAACGGCAGAATTTAACATCACTAAACCAGTCATCAGATATTTGGATATATTTCTGGTTTTGATTTCAAATAAAAACAACGCGGTTTTCTTAAAAAAAGAATTGACATGAATAAAATAATTTACGAAAAAATGGTATGAAGAATCGGATTAACTTATGTTATTGAATTGAAATTTTTAAATGTTGCTATATGCATATACCTTCCATTAAAACCTGCAGTGTTTCTCGTTTTCTGGAAAAAAATTATCTATTTTTAATTTAAAAAAATCATAAAATTGTGACAAAAATATTAATCTCATAGACATTCTTACAGCATAAAATATTTTAGAAGAACGATTGTAATTGCTGAAAATATGCAGTTTTATGCTAAAGACGTATATCAAAATATTTTATCATTATCATAATCTCAGAAATTACCTACTATCCATCTGAACTGGAAAAAATATGTAAGTTTATTTAACTTTCAGCTAAAATTTAGTTCATGTACAAAATAATCCTTAAGAATATTTTAAAAAATTCATTTTAATTCACCAATCTCATCTTTGCATGATATTTTAATTCCAATGAATAATCCTGAACTGAAGGACAAAATACAGATGAACTTTCTCTAATTTTGCTGCTGCAGTATACCAAAATGTATTGTCTCCTACCATTTCACAAATTTCATTTCCAGAGACATAATTTTTACATTTTCTTAACAGAACTTTAAGACTTTCCCAATATAGCATAAAAATTCATAAAAAAAAGAACATTACATGCAGTATTTTGTATTACTTTTTTAGTTGAAGCTTCAGTTGACCATGATTTTAACTTCGGATAGTTTTTTCAACATCACTGGTGGAATCAGTGAATATAACGCTAGGACATTTCCTATCATTTGACGAACTTTCAAATTCTTCTGGTAAAGCGTTTTATCTTTGCAGCGTCCTCCTCTTTATTTTTTAGGAATATTCACGCGCCGTTTTTCATTTCTTTTTTTCATAGTTTCATCAAATACTATAGCAAACGTTTTAATATCAATATTCCTTGTACAATACGTTATACTTCTCTGACCTGTTGAATTAACATCAAAGTTTCATGGGGATTTCAGGAAGACCTCACATACACCTTCATATATATACGTACATAACGATGAATAAAAAATCAATTAAAAATTCTCTAAGCGGAGTCTTATCACTATATAATAAAGCAATACAAAAAGTAATTTCAAATATTTATCATGCTAGAAAAAGAAGTTAAACTAAATACGGCAGTTTTAGTTTATTATATTTATGCAACACCGTTGACATAAATAGTGAATTTTTTGTACTTATTGCATTAGTAGTTTAAATCATACTATAAGTATAAGAAGAAAAAAAAAGTTACACAGAGAAGTTCTAGAAAAATCAAAAAATAATAATAAGTTGCTACCTTGAAGAGTAAAATTGTTTTTGATGATTTTGCTATACAATTCTTATCAGAAAATAATGGCATACTGCAAGAGATAGAGTAAGCGCTATAATTTTAAAAGAAAATAATAGGGAAAGCATAGATAGCTATATGATATAGAAATTTTTCTACTATGGGTTTATGCTTTTGGTTAACACATTTTTCAAAAAATAATAATTCGACGTCTTGTATAATATAGAAAGGGGAATTTTAGAAATTTTCAGTACGTTCTTTCATATGTAAATGCACACATATCTAAGACGTACTTACCTTTGTGATATTTGATATTAAGCTCATCTCTGTCAAAAATATATTGTTAGAACTATCATGGTTATAGGTTCAGAACATTTTTTTAATAAATAAATAAAATGGATGTTTTTTGAAAGCAAAAAATACATTATTTATTCAAAAATAGGCGACTTAATTTTAAATGAATTTTATTATTTCAAAAAATGTAATTCTCTGGCGAATTGAAAAACAATATTATTTTTATTGTTAATAGAATTGAAGCGATAATTATTTGTATTTTTAAATAATACAAAAAAAATTATTTTTGAAGAGTTCTAAGGGAAAATAATTTCAATATTTTCTCTTAGAAATTTACTTTGAGATCTGAATAGTTGCTGTTTACTTCATGTCAAATTTTATAATTTCTAAACTGAAGTTAACGTTTAATATAAATATCAATATTTGAATTTTGTTCCGACAATTTTTTTTTGCTTCGATTTCTTTTGTTAAATATTTAACGTAACATATTTTATAGAAATGGAATTTATTACATATCTTAATATTTAAAAGACATATTTATGAATCTAATAGAAGGAAATTGGCATTTCATTTATATATCCCAATTAAAGCAAACAAAATAGAAATAATAATAAAAGTAAGCGATTGTTATAAAATATAAAAAATAAAGCAAACTGTGCATATTATTATTATTGTTTTACAGTTTTTAGGTGCGTTCGAAATTATATAAATACGTAGCACCTATAGTCGTCGTTCAGTCCGTCGGTCTGTCCGTCCGTCGGTCTGTCCGTCCGTCCGCATATAACAGAGCAAAAACTACCCAACCGAATGGTCTAAAATTTTAAATATATGATTGATGCAAAATTTTGTCGAGCCATTTCAAATTTTATGAAAATCGGATGTACAGTTTAATTACAGGGACATTCAAAAGTTTTTCTTTACATTACGGCCTATGGGAAAAAATTATTGCAATTGCATTTTAATGATCTTACAGACTATGCCTTTATGAAGTGCAAACAAATATACATTCAGTACAATATGGGGTGCAAAAAATATTTATAAAACTAGTTATAGTACGAACGCACCTCATTTGCCACGTTTGACGAGCAATTTTCTGCTTGTTTAAAATATATAATAAAACATTCCAGAATAATCTTATAGTTTTAAAAAAATCTTTTCTCAAGTGAATCATTAGCGTGAGTTACTAAGTATACCAGACTTTTTACAAAAATTCTGTTAGGAAATATTCCAATTACATATGCAAAAACTATGAGTAATTTGATTAATACGCTAATTAATCAGCGTAAAATTTTGACTCGTATTCCTTTTGTTTGAAGTTCGCGGTAGGTAAATATCTTAAAGAATTTCTAGAAGGTGTTTTTCAAGGTAGAATTACAAAACTTTTTTCCAAATTCCCATTTTAATTTTTTTAATACGTCCAAAATGTTTTTATTCGATTATTCTTTTATAACATACTATTGTTTGACAAAACATTTTCTTAAAGTACATATTTTGCATTTAATAACCTATAGAAGTTGTAGAAAATCTTTTAAAAGCATGTAATATACATCTACATTCAACTGTTAAGATTTTAAACGTCTTTTAAACTATGTATAATAGTTAGTTATATCGCAATATATATTTTTTTCGTAATTGACAATATACTTAAATCTAATTTTCAGATAAACCATTGACGCATTTACGCAATATTTTCCAAAACTTCGTAGTTGGTTAGTTATTTAACTCAGTCCACTAATATAATTACAAGAGAAGGCTAAAGAAACAAACGATTTTTTTTTCTTTTACCCATACCTGAAACAGGATTTGTACTAAAAGTAAACTATTTTAAACGGACAACAACAACAAAAAAAAAAAAAAACGTCTGTTATAAGCCCACATCAAACCTCACGCCTTTATTTACCTTTTTCTTTTGTAAATTTTGTTTGCATTTGACGACAGCTGAAAGTCTTAACCTGTGTGAGCTTAATGTAAGCTTGCACATTTTAAGATCGGTTGAGCCAAAAGTTCGTTTATACTTTAAAAATTCAACTATTTATAAGAAAAAATCTATAGAAACTAGAGAACAGCAATTCTGCTTTTTCAGAATTTAGTGTCGCCCCCGGCATTTCCATTGCTTCATTTTCTTTTGATGGACTGATGGCTTCTATTATTATGACACAGCCATTATAAATGAAGTGTTAGGTGAAGATGAAGGACCAGTCGTAAAAATTTAGAACTCTGGTCAGAATGGGGGGTGGGGGGGTGGTAGCCATATTTTTTTTTTCTTACGGCTGCTCATTCATCTTCCCGTAACACTTCATTTATAATGGCTGTTTCATAATAATATTAGCAACCAGTCCATCAGAACAAAATAACTCGATTAAGCGGATTCTACTGCGGTGCAAAACACATTTCAATTTTAAGACTTAAAGCACACGTTTTATTTTATGCAAAATGACGTCATTCGTATCCGCTTAAGTATTCCACATTTACGATCTACTCTTAGATATCTACAGTAAAGCATGCATATCACATCACTATCGCAAAATAATGCTCAAATGCAACAAAAAGATTCCGTCATTCAAGAAAATTGAAAAAAAAAAACCCGGCTATCTAATGATTCATAGTTACAGTTAAATATAGTATATAATAGCTCCACTGTTTTAACAGAAATCATTCGTTTATATATATATTTTTTTCAAAATAGCACGTATTTTAATTGCATTTTCTTTTGGTTGTTACGAGAAAATGGCAACAAAAACATATAATTACAATTTTAAAACTAACAATTACAATTTTAACACTACAATTTTAAAACTTTTCCCTTTACTTTCTACAGAAATGAAGTACTTCCGTTGCCAATACTAACAATATTAAGCAAATGGCTTAAAAAAAAAAAAACAACAACAAATTAATATTTCAAAAATAAATGGAGATACAGTTTTCAAACAAATTGCATTTAAACGAACGTTTTTTTTTTTTTTTTTTTTTTTTTTTTTTTTTTCCTAATACGACGGTGAAAATGTGCGATGCTTAGAAGTTTAAAAAGTTGCTAAAGAGTATTTAATCGAATTTAATGCTTTGTTTTTACGGCTAGCTTTTCTAAAGGTAACGTTATTTTTTGGACACAAAATAAGCTGGGAGAAAGAAATAGCATACCGTACCGGAGGCTAAAAAACTATGATAGAAGTGCGGGTTGCAAGAAAGGGCTCAAAAGCAGCAAAAAAAGTTTTAGCTAAAGAAATCACCTGAAGAGGGAACTGACTACAAGAATCAAAACAACCAGCACAACAATCCGCGCTATTCATTTATTCTTGCCATATAAAATGTTCAACATGCCCTCCAGAACATTGTACGACACAGTTAAGTCGACTTACAACTACCGTTACAGCTGAATGCCACATGTCGGAATGAATTGCAGAGACATCACGAAACATGGAACCTTGGAGTTTGGCCAATGTTGAAGGGAATGAAAGGTACGCAATTGATTTCAAATATACCCACAACTAGAAATCAACCGGAGTGAGGTCGGGTGATCGTGGAGGCCATGCGATCTTGCATCCTCGAGTGATCTGTCTGTCTTCACGAAAGTTACTGAATAGGAATCGTTTTATTGGATTGGCATAGTGTGGAACTGCGCCATCCTACATAAACTTTATTACAGGTGACATATCTCGTGCACTTTTAATGCGCGCACGACTTTGTCACGCAAAAGAGTGAGTTAATGCTCAGCGGTTACTGTGCGCATTTTACAGCACAATACGGGGCACGGTGCTTCAAATAAGAATGGTACGACAATGACAGATGAGGGGAAGACACTCCAGACTGTCAATTTGGATGGATAAAGTGAATTCGTCGTGTATTCACGAGGCTTACATGTCGCCCATATATGAGTGTTCTGAATGGCGGCTCCCGCATACACTGTGAAATGCGCCTCATGTGTACAGAAAACGTTGAACAAACACTGAGGGTCGCTTTCAAATCTTGCCATAGCCAACTCGGGAAATGATTCCCTCATTGGTGTGTCTACCGGTTGTAACTCCTGCAGTGACTGCAATTTTTAGGTTTAGAGATACAATATCCCGTGGATTATACGTCGAATCGATGAGTGAGGCATCTGCAATATCCTTCAAGATTTGCAAGCAGTGCTAGTCCCCGCGGACGATTTGCCGCTAAATCATTCATAGTGGTTTGCACCGCAGTAATTCGACCCTCCACCAAAGAGAGCCTTCAACTTCGTGGCCTCCAAAGAGCCAAATTAATCGAAACGTTTGACAAGGTTTTTAGTCTAGGACATAGTATAGGACAATTCTTCGTCTTCAGTTCTTTCGCTGTGTGTAATTTTCGCAACGCAAGAGTTGCTGACTTCCCTTTCAAATGGAAGAAATTCACCAGCAACGCTCAATCGGGTAATTGATAACATTCTGAAAGCGAATGAGAAAATGTCCTGTTTCACGGTCTTTGATTGCAAGATTTATTTGCATAATTCTGCTGAATCTCTCGCATGTCAGCGTCATCTGCAGGTGAATTCTTAAACTATTTTTTGCTACTAAAGCAATCCGAGTACATGATGAGCCCTTTCTTGCAAACTGCTCATCTTTATCATAATTTCTTTCTTTTTTGTGATTTTTTGGAGTTTTAACGAATTTTTTCTTATTTCTGTATTTAAAACCTATAAAACAAATATTCCGCAGATAATAACGAAACGTATGGAATTAGTCACAAATGTAATTATTTTTAAAAAATGTTTTTACAATCTATTTACTTAATAATTTGAAATATATTCCTCTTTATAAACTTTTTTATGCAAACTAGGCTAATTTTCCATAATTTAAATAATATATTAATGTAAAACTTTCCCCAACAGAAAAAATACCTAATGGTTTAAATTTAGGTTATGTATATGTATTTATACATATTTAGTTCTTATATTTATACATATATTTAGTTCTATTTAAATATTTTCTCTCGTAAATAACATCAATTTCTTTTACTATTATAGATATTTTAATGTAGTTTAGAAATTAGACTTCATCATCAATTAACAACAAATGAAAGATCATTTTACCATTCCATTTTATATCGTAATTATTTAAAAAATATATATTCAAAATTTGAAAAAGTGTTAAATGAAAATTAAATGAAAACTTAAAACTGTAGAAAATAATGAAAATTAGTTATAATAATAAAATAGAGATTTATTAAATATTAGAGACTTTTTTTAAATATTATTAATATCTAGTATTAACCATTTTGTGATAGTATTTTTTGGTAATTAAACTGTTTTATTTTTATATAAATTCTAATTTGAATGTTTTCTATACTAAGGATACACTTCAAATTCTATTTATTGAAAATATAGTATGAGGTAAAGTAAAAAACGATGAATCACGAATAACGGGAGATTAGAATTGACAGTAGCACATGCTAGCTTAATAAGTGTATTATCGTTTATAAACTGTGGATTAAGTAAAAATCGGAAGGTAATCATTAAAAAAAGTGGAAAATCTGTGTAAAATAAAAAGTACATTAGAAGACCACGACATTACAATTGGTTAGGACATCTCTGATAAAAAAATTTTTACATAATGATTCACTATAATTTGACTGTATTAACTAGTAAGAAGCAAATGTAGTAGCGTATTATCGTGTAGAAAGTTTGGATCAGTACAAAAACGGATAGTAATCTTAAAAAAAAAAAAAAAAAAAAAAAAAAAATCGGTATTAAAGGAAATGAACATTAACAGTTGAAGGCATCACAGTTTGTTATGAGAATGACATTTTACAAAATACTTGTAAAATCGTTACAGAATAACTCACATTTGAGTATATTAATAATATCAAGTAAAAGTTGTAGCTCATTATCGTTTAGAAACTGTGGATCAATGCAAAAACAGAAGGTAATCTTAAAAAAAAAAAAAAAAAAAAAAAAAAAAAAAAAAAAAAATGAAAATCGGTTTAAAAGGAAAAATACATAAAATTCCGCGCCCTCACAATTAATTATGAGATTGACATCCGTCTAGTATATTCTTTAAAGAATAATTCACATTTGACTTTATTAGTTAATAAGAAGTAAAAGTAGTAATGTATTATCGTTTAAAAACTTCGAATTAATGCAAAAACGGAAGATAAAAAAAATGGTATAAAAGAAAAAGTATATTATAAGTCCCCACCGTCAGCATTAGTTATGAGAAGGACATATCACTAATAAAATCGTTACAGGTTTATTCACATTTGTCTATATTAGTTAATAAGAAGTAAAATTCTTCTGATTTCACAGCTTCAATTTTTGTCTGTATACAATTTTATTTGTAACATTATCGACGTTGATCTGGATTTCCACAAAATTTTGTATTTTTAATATGTACAAAATTTTATTTATATTGTGTTAAATTTTAA
The DNA here is from genome assembly GCA_963932465.1 of Maratus speciosus. Taxonomy (NCBI): domain Eukaryota; kingdom Metazoa; phylum Arthropoda; class Arachnida; order Araneae; family Salticidae; genus Maratus; species Maratus speciosus. Next base: position 532,852,849 of record OZ010786.1, on the reverse strand, counting down.
TTTTTTTAATAAAAATGACCAAAAAACAAGGCACCTGCACTCTCTTTCGAAATCGTTAATATTAATATTGTGTTCATAATAATAAAAATACTCTATAAAAAGGGTCTCAAACCACCTAAAATTAGATTTAAAAAGTAAAAGATTCTGTTACAAAAATTAAACTGTTAAGATTTTAAAGATGCGATGCAAATAAATGTTGTTTCTCCTTTAATAGATATTTTATTTAAAAATCAAACAAACATATCTTATTTAAAATTTTTTTTTATCTTGCAACTTGAACAAAACATTATTCTTTACATCCTTAATAACAATGATTTAAAATTAGATTTAATCAATTAAGTGGGTGGTAGGAGCTATCAATTGTGCCAAAAATATCTATGTGTGGGAGCCCCGAATTAACAATGAAAATAAAAATTACCAACTATATTTAGAATCTGTCCGATTCAGTTTTCTTCCGGGTGAGTTTATTCCCGTGACATTCATCTCTATCATCACTAATTTAAAAATATATATTTAGAAAACCGTTGATAATTAATTATATCTAATTAAAAAGCATATATATTTTTTCTTCTTAGAGGGGGTTGGAAATACATTTCGTATTCGAAAAAATTATTTCGATTATGTCGGATGAAAAACTAGTAAAATAATATTAAATGATTACATCAAATTAAAAAAAAATATATTCTAAAATTATGTTTTCAAGGAGTTTTTGAAACTATCAATAAAATATCTTTTTATTTATATATATACTAGCAGGCTACACCCGCTTCGCTGGTCCATTTTCCAAATGATCATTGAACAAACAAAATTATGAATTCGACCTTGTATTTTAAATTAATATGGACCTTCACCGGGAAAATCTTTCCGCATTTGCTGAATACTATGCGAACGCTATTTAGCTATTATAATATCTTATGGGTTAGGCAAAATTCGGACTATTCAGAAGTAATTCTTTTTACAGTATATATTTAAAGTAGAGGTTGGGAAGAAAATACGGCCGTTGTGATAATCAGAAATGTTAAAATGTTCTTTAGTCACCACACTACTAAAATGGGAGATAATTACAATGATTGAAGAGAGTGACCACTGAACATTACTTATGTTCGGATTATTCACTTTCGTTTGATAGTTCTTGAACTTCGGGCTTCTCAGCTTGGTGCTATGTGTGGTTCTGGTAGCTTAAATACAATTTCTCTCTACGTTGCATTATATTTTGTAATACACGTCTTCTAGCAGGTCTACTGCAGTTTTCTATCTTCGGATTACAGCAGAGTAAATACGGTAAAAAAAATGTAATAAATTGTTTGCACACAAAATGTCTTTAACTTTCATTAAAAGAAATGTAAATCACATAAAAGTGGATTTTTAAAAATGAAGTGTTTGAATGAAATTAAAATAATGTCATTTTCATTACCATTTCCTTTATATATATATACCACTTTCAATTATGTAACTGTTAACCTGAAAAAAAACTCGATAACTCATTCTGATAGAAAAATAAACCTCTTGTTTTCATCCAATCAAAATCCTCCCAATCGTCCATAATCGGGTGCACAGCTAAGTTTTACGGCAAACATTAGAAGTGTTTGCAAACTTTATGGTTACAAATTTACCAGAGTTAACACACGTAAAACATACGTAATTATGCGCCAGACTACATCCCATTAAATAAAGTCAAATTGCTGTTTGCTGAATTATAGACCTTTCGCCAAAAATACTCTTTGAAAATGACAAATAAAGTCAGTTATACAATTATATTGTGCGTCAGAAGAACTTGCTTTATAATGATTTCTATTTTCAATTTTATCTGCATTTCAGGTACTTTTTTTCTTATCTAGGCTAAAATGATAAATCAACAAATATTGTTCCACCAGCCACCATTGGAATTGCAAATTTTTTTCCCAAGTATTTATTTTTTAGTGACAGTAAAATAACTGCAAATAAAAATATATATAATACTAAATCTTCTGTTCTCCGTTTGCTTCATAATGAAAAAACATAAATTTACTAATAGCTAAGTACACATTTCATGTAATCTTCTACAATCACGATCACTGTCTGACAGTCACTGTCTGATCTCCGATCTGACTCTTTCAAATATAAAAGAAACATCTAAATAGTTCAGTAAATACACTAATTAGCAGGTAACCTGATTACGAAAGATTAATCCAATATCAAAAACCTTAAAAAAACTGAAAATGGGATGACGAATTAAAAAGACAACCGAAAATGTATTTCAGTAAGCAATTTTTATTGCAAAATATTTTCTTTCGTGGTATTAATAACGCAAAATTGCATAAATTTTCTGAAGAGTAATCTTTAGTACTGAACATTTGAAACAATAGACTTTTCTAAAAGAAAAATTGGCGATATATGTTAAAAAAAAAAAAAAAAAAAAGAGAAAAGAGAGAGAGTGGGCAATATTTGTTGATCTGAGTTCGAGGTTATAAAAGTCATAAGTTTGGGGAAAAACAAAGTAGAATGTATCCGTAGTAAAGTACGCGAAAATATTTTAAATATCTGAAATTAAATTATTTATAATATGTGTGTGTGTGTGTGGGGGGGGGGGGGCAAACGTTTGCATTAAAATTTAAATGTTTGACTCCACTTTTATAATATTAACTGCTATTTATGTAATATCATTATTTTTATAATTACATCTGCTAGTTTTTTCTGTAAGAGATACATAATAATAATAATAATAATAATAATAATTGTTACTCACAAGGAAGGTCTCCTTAAAACGCATACTCAAAATATTTTGAAAAAGGAAATGCTAATAAAATGACTCATGTATGTAAAAAAGATCGGTAAAAATATAGCGGTCGAATCGCAGTAGAAAATCTGTAAAAAAAATATTTTTTCGAGTATTTGGCGCGAACAGACGAACGCTCGACGCTCTTTGGCGAACCAATAGGTTTCCTCGCCAAATGCAAGAGATTGAAATGCATTTATAAATTCCTTGTTAAATAAGTAATTAAATGCCTAATGCTCAATGAATTTAAACTTAAACTGTGGATTAGTTTACTATTTTTGCTGTAAGCTTATATAATATATGCAAATTGCGTGTTACTTGTATTGAGCTATTTAATTTTATACGGTGTCACCGGCTGGATAAATTTTAAGGGTATTTTAATTAAGAATGCTATCATTAAACATTTCGATATTAAATTGTTGTTTCCATGGCAATAAAACTCTCTTGTTGTCTCTGACACTAACAATATCAAAGTCAAATTGCCAATGCTCAGAATCGGACCTTAATTTGAGTTTGAAACACTTTTAATCCATTTAAATTTCATTGTAAACGGTATAGGTTCCGTAAAAATCCATGCAGTAGAACTCGAAATCTAGGCGTTCGGAACGAAATTTCCGTTTGGATTTTATATATATATAATAGATAATAGAATAGATAATAGATTTTATATGTATATATAATAGAATAGATAATAGATTATGTGTTATGAGCTATCTAAAAGTTTAAAACAGATCGCATTGTTAGATTTCCTAATTTTAACAATATCGCGTTATGTTAGTTCCACATTCCACCACCAGGAAGCGCACTCTATTCTTAACGAAAGCGTATCTGAACGAAACTTCTTCATGCAACCTTTCCGTAGATACATAAATCGGGAGGGTGGCGGTCCTAACCAATAATTTAAGATAATTGCTGAAATTACTACGAAAAATATTTTAAAGGGGCTTCTACGCGGCCATCTAATAGAGTTAGAGGAAATCGGAAGACGTCAAAATAATCGCGGGGAAAAGTTTGCTTGGGTGCTTCGGAGCTACTTTTGGCGCGAGATCTAAGCTCTACGACCAATAGGAGCCCAGATATTTAAGGAAATATGAAGCAACAAAGTCCAAAATAATACAATTTTCCGTAATAATTCTTAACTAATCTAGGTAGAATGATGTGTTATAGCTTAAAACCTTCCCTGGAACGATACCTATCTAACGGTATAAGTTCCGTAAAAATCCATGCGGTAGAACTCGAAATCTCGGCGTTCGGAACGAAATTTCCGTTTGGATTATATATATATAATAGATAAAAAAAAGTGTTACTTTAATTTCTGCATTACTTACAAGGAAGGTCTCCATACTGGGCATATCAGAATATTTTGAAAAAAAATACCAATTAAACTACTTATGTATGTAATAAAGGATCAGTCAAATTTAGCGGCGGAATTACAGTAGAAAGTCTGTAAAAAATAAAATACTTTCGAGTATTTGGCGCGAAAAGACGAAAGCGTCACGCGATTTGGCGAGCAGTACTTTTCCTCGCCAAAAGCAAAAGATTTTAATGCATCTGAAAATTGTATGTTAATTGATTTTTAGAATGCGTGTAAAAAGTATTTAATGAATTTAAGCATAATCAATGAGAGAGTTTAATAAATACATTTTTTCGTATTACATATTTATGTTGCTTTTTACTTAATTTTATTACTTTAAAAACAAATTCATCTATAAAAAATACTTTCATATATTTAAGCGTATTCCAAAATAAAGGCGAGATTCATTTAGCAGTTATTCATTTCAAAACAAGGAATTCGTCGTTTCCATAGCAACAAAATTGAACCGACAGCGCTCAATTGGACTTAATTTTGAGATATTGAAAGAATTTTAATTTTGTTTAAATTCATAAAATTTCATATTTAACTTTCATTATAAATGCATATATGACAAAACTATAGCTAAATCAAACTAAAGCTGACAAAACTACAGTTATTTAAGTTAAATTTATTTAAACAAGTTCAATTTGAAATATTTTTATCTTAAAGAGTATTCGACACGAAAAAGTATTTTTCGAAATTTCATTTCATCGCCAACCGATGATAAATCGCCAATTAAACGAAAATTTCATTATTTTTTTTACGAACGTTCTATCGGGATTCCGCCATTTTTTTTTTTTTTTTTTTATAAACATATATATCCACATGAGACGAACACTCTGTAATTTTTTCAGATTTTTCTGAATATGCCCGTATAGAGACCTTCCTTGTTAGTTATAAAATGTTTAACAGGATTTTTACTGGGTCGAGGTTCTGTCCTTTTACAAGAAAACGTAAATTGCACTTTCTGTTTAAAAGGAGACGCATGATGAAATTGGAAATATCACATTTTCCAATGCTTCCAAAATTGGTTTATAACCGTAATAAAAAGATACAAGGGCATCCAAAGATTTATGTGCGTGGGAACTCTTTAAAAACTCTACATTTCGTGCTTTTTAGCTAGTCAAAATTCTTATTATTTCAAACAAACGACTAAAACAGGGAAGTTTCAATTCTCTATCTGATTCAAAAAGTATTTTTGAACTTACGCGTTGTACAATATACGATTGACAATGTAAATAACATGTATCTCCTTGGAACGTTCGGTAAAAGAAGGACTTACCGGACACATATCATGATTCTCGGCAAGTTCTTCATTAAAACTCATTTTGCGCGGTGTAAAAAACACTATTCTTTTACATAATAGCTTAATTAAAAAGTTGTTGTTGTTGTTGTATTTATTACGGCCAATTAACAGCACGAGGGATATAGGCCCAAAGGGGGGAGGTGGGCGCCCTCCGTGGGGGTCTTTCTAAAGGAACATAACCTGTATTTTCGCTTGGAAAATCCAAGGTTCGAAGAAAACCACGAAAACTCCGAATAATTAGGCCGACGAGCGCAATTGGGATCGAACCTCTCGGACACTGTTGGGGCCTTAATTAAAGAATAAAATAAACTTCTTAAATACTCTTTTCGATTTCCATTATTTCAGACACGCTGGGCACTTCCAGATCGTGCAATTTTGCGCGCGACGGATGATGAAACAGTTCTTTAGGCTTCATTATATATATATATATGTAACGAATTAGCCGCTACTCCAGTTATGGATCTTCTGTCGTGGCGTCGGTCAGTGCCCGACCGAAGGGGGCAGGGCCGCGAACCGCGGACGCGTGCGTGCCGATTTCTGAGCGAACCCTCGGAACTTCTAGCATATTTAGGCAGTCACAGGTCGTGAGTGGTATCCGGGAAATCAAAGTCAGATTAAGATAGTAGTTGTTCCAATAAAGACACAGTTTACCAGGGGACCTGATTTATTGTTCTTTTGTTACATCCTTTTGAGAGATCAGGCTCCTTTTGGCTTGAGAGCTGCTACTTTACTTTATGGACATCTGGCTTGGGAAATTAGGTGTACCGCTAAGCAATACTTAGAGAGCCGAGTGTCGTGGAGTTAGTGCATTCTTTTGATGGTAAAAAGCTCTGTCCGGCGACCCGTGCATCGGTATAAATATGCTGTATTTCGCATTATTCCTGCTAGGGGCCGTTGAAGTCAAAGGAGTCGTCTTTAAACTATAGTTGGTCGTGAGCTGAATGATTGACTGCCCGGGATAAAGGCTGTGGTTTGAGTTGGCCGATAGAATGCAGCAAGACTTACAAATTGCACTTATTCAGCAAAAGTATTCTTATGAGATGTACCAAAACGATCTTTGAAAGTTATAAAATGCAATGCGGGAAAACTGACTTAACAGGGGCAACTTCATTCAATCAACTGAGACATAATTACAAAAGCATTTTAAAAGTTTTAATTTTAATTTCTAAATTTAAATTTTAAAAAGGGACAAAAAGGGGATTTTAAAAAGGGGCTTAGCTTTTATCATTTCATATATATATATATATATATATATATTTTGCTAGAAAAAAAATAAAAATAAAATGGTATAAAAATGTATTAAATAACATAAAATTAAGAAAAGTGATTTAATTATTCTTATTAAAGACAGAAATTTTATTTTATATTTTTATTACTGAAATTTGTTTATTATGTTTTCATATTTGCGTTGCCTGCCGCATACTATGCAGTTTCTGAAAGTTATCTATGTCTTTCGCAAATTAGCAAAAGCATGTTACAGAAAGTGTAATTTTTACAACTTAATTTTCAAAGTAAAAATTTTCTTAAATTCCGCGTATTAAGTAGGGAAATATAATTTTCTCTCGTATCTGCTGTAATGTATTATCGTAGCCATTCATTAAGGACCGAAAGAAAATGGATTGACACACACTACTAATTTCGAATATTTTGTGAAGCGTAAAATTGAAAGCATAGATCATTATGGAAGAGAAAATATCAATCATTCTGCATATTTTAGACCAATTAGAATTGAATATAATATTTTTTTCGTTAAAGTGATATTTTGCGAATAGTTGCTTTGGGTAAAATCATTGCATTCTGAAAATTTTAAATTTTGTAAGCATTAGGGAAACAGCATTTGCATGATATGGAAATATTTATAAATAATATTGCAATATGTGTTATATTATCATTTAATTAAGTACGCATTCAAAATTATGTAGCTTTACAGTTTTTATAGTAAATACATAGGGTCTGTACGAAGTGTTGAAAAAATTGAATCATCTAATAAAGCATTTAATAAATATATTTACTACATTTATATTTTCTATATCCGTTAAACACACATGTAGTCATAAAAAGCGCATTACTTTTTTGTAAAACTTATATATTTTATGGATTGCTAATTCATCCCTTCTTTATTTTTTAATTTGAATTTTTGGATTTTGGATTTTGAATTTTTTATGTTGTTAAACAAAATTTAAATTGCGTCTATCAAATATAGACTATAACATACAATGGATATTAGTTAAACTTATTATTTCTAGAAATTGATTTATATTTCATAGTTTTCAAATTTTTGTTAATATTCTGTATGCGGTCTATGCAGCTATTTGTGCATTTCTCGTCATTTTGAGTATCAATAGATGGATCTAAAGAGATTACATCAAGAACGGCTATTAAATAGTTCTGAGGTAAATGGATGTTATTCAAATATTGAAAGAACTTATAAGTTAAACTAATTACACGGTTAGATCTGAGTAAGACATTTTTCAATAAAACTTCAGAAACTTTTCCCTTTTAATACGTGGGGCTTGAACATTTATTTACTTCTTGTATCTTGCACTATAAAACGTTTATCCAATACTAGTCCGAAGCACACATAAATTAATTAAGATATTAAATGTTATACACCGAAAAAGCTATAATGAGTATTAAAGTGCATAAAAGGCTAAACATTTATGTATAAATGGATTAAGAATTTAAATTTATGAGGTTATTTTAACGTAATGGTAAAATTAAAGAATTTTATTCTCAGGCGTATATTTCTGATATTAAATAATTACAAATAAGTTCACTCACATTGTTAATAGTCCACTAAAAAATCCTTATGATAAGAATTGCATTTAACATAATTAAACATAAAATGTCATGTTATTTATTTTATATAACTTTTTTTTTAATAGCAGGTTTTCCACAAACACACTGTATAATAGGTTGCACATCTTTAAAAGATTTTGTCGAAACAGCTTTAATTGATTTAATGATTATAGGAATACCCGTCATAATTTGAAAAATTATGTTATGTAGGTCTTGCTGGAAACATATTACGATGCTCGGCAACATAATATATCATTTTATTTATTTTATATGACTCTTTATTTTGTACCAGAATTTCAGCAAGCACACTATATAATAGGTAGTAAATTTTTGAAAGATTTTGCTGAAACAGTTTTTATTGATTCAATGGCTGTAGGATTATCTGTCATAATTGGAAAAAATATGATATGCAGGTATTGCCAGACATATATCCGAATTCTCGGCAAGGTATGGATTAAAAAACATTTCATGTAGATTAAAAAATACGGTTCGTTACCATAATAACTTAATTAAAAACTAAATAAATCACTGAAAAACTCGACTCGATGAGCTTTCTTTTTTCATACCCAGATGTACCTTCCAGATCGAGCAGTTTTGCACGCAACTGTTACGAAACGTCAGTCCTTCATATCATAGGTATCATTATATATTTTTCTTTATATATTTTTTTCTGTGGGAAAAATACGGTTGTATTAAATAACATAATTTTGTCAGAAAAATGTTATAGTTATTCTTAATAAATTCAGAAATTGTAATTATTTTTTTTATTCTACAAATTTATTTATTATTTGTTAATACTTGTGTTGCTTACAGCATACTATACTTACAGCATTACAGTTTCTAAAAGTATATCTTTCAAAAATTAAAAAAATCATGTTCTATAAATTATTCAAGTTCAAATTACTGAAATGTTCTTAAATTTAGCGCATAAAGTTTCAAAATATATTTTTTTCTCATATATGTTGAAAAGTGTCATCGAATCCATCCATTAAGGACAGGCTTCTCAGAGATAAGAGATGTCTACTTTAATTCTATGAGCATGTTTTAATGATTAAATATATTAAGATATAGGTATAAATATACAGATAGGGAATATTCTAATATTATTATTTTTTTTATTCTACAAATTTATTTATTATTTGTTAATACTTGTGTTGCTTACAGCATACTATACATACAGCATTACAGTTTCTAAAATTATGTCTTTCAAAAATTAACAAAATCATGTTCTATAAATTATTCAAGTTCAAATTACTGAAATGTTCTTATATTTAGCGCATAAAGTTTCAAAATATAATTTTTTCTCATATATGTTGAAACGTGTCATCGAATCCATCCATTAAGGACAGGCTTGTCAGAGATAAGAGATGTCTACTTTAATTTTATGAGCATGTTTTAATGATTAAATATATTAAGATATAGGTATAAATATAGAGATATAGATTATTCTAATATTATTATTTTTATTTATGCTACAAATTTATTTATTATCTGTTAATACTTGTGTTGCATACAGCATACTATACTTACAGCATTACTGTTTATGCCTTTCGCTAATCAACAAAATCATGTTTTATGAAGTATAATTTTTTCAACTTAATTCACATAGTACCAAAATAGTCTTAAATTGAGAGCATTATGTTTCAAAATATAATTTTTTTCTCATATTTGTTGAAACATGTCAACGAAGTCATCTATTAAGGACAGGCAGTATATAAGTCCTTTTAAATTCTATGAACATATTTAAATGATTAAATATTAAAATATAGATATAAATATAGAGAGAGGGGGTATTCTATTATTTATTTTTTTCTACAAATTTATTTATTATATGTTAATACTTGTGTTGCTTACAGCACACTTTACTTACATCCTTGTAGTTTCTAAAAGTATGTCTTTCGCAAATTAACAAAATTATCTTTTAGAAAGTATAATTTTTATAACTTAACTCACAAAATACCAAAACGTTCTTAAATTGAGCGTATTAAGTTTCAAAATACATTTTTTTTCTCATATCTGCTGAAAAGAATTTTCAAAACCGTCCATTAAGGACAGACAGTACATATGTCTTTTTAGACCCCCCCCCCCATATGCTATTTCTTTCGGCCAGCAATTAAAGTGTCGTCTCTAAAACATCACGTTCCGTTAGAGAAGCCAGCAGTAAAATAATGTATCATTGTACTGTAAAATACTGAAAATCTCTATTGCAATTATTTAAACTTCTAAGAATCGCACATTGTAAAATTTTATACCGTCGTATTGGGATAAAAAAGTACTTTTAAATGCATTTTGTTTGAAAATCTGATCTCAAATTATTTTTGAGATATACTCTCTTTTTTTTTGTAGTTTTTAGCGCCGTTTGTTTAATTTTTGCAACCTCCATTTCTGTAGAAAGTAAAGGAAAAATAGCTCGAAAATAGTAATTATAACATTTTGTTGCTATTTTTTCCATTAAAAAAAATGCAATTAAATACAAGCTATTTTCGAAAAATATATATAAATAAATAATTTCTAATAAAACATGGAACTATTACAAAATATTTAATTGTAAGTATCAATATTAATGTTACAAACAAATGAAGGTATTATATAGTCGATTTTTTGTGTTGAGTTTCTTGTTTGACGACATCGGTTTTTGCTGGATTTGCTGTACTATTCAGCAGTAATGACGTGATATGTATACATTTCTCTAGATGTTGTTTAAAGACTGGATCGTGAATGTAGAATTCTTCAGCGGATGTGAATGACGTCATTTTTTATAAAGTAAAATCATGTGTTTTAAGTCTTAAAACTGAAATATATTTTGTACTATCCATATTTATATACACAATTATTAGTTTTTTCATTGTGGGCGACAATAAATTCTGATAAACGGGATTCTTGTTTTTTAGATTTTTTGTTCTATGAAAATGTTTAAATAATTAAACATTAAAATATGGATATAAATATAGAAAGAGGAGGCATTATATTTCCTACATAAGTTTAAAAAAAATTCTATCAATATATATATATATATATATATATATATTTTTTTTTTTTAAGAATAAGTTTATCAGATTATTTTCAATTTTAAAATACAGCACTTTATTTGCACAAAATACATATACTTAAGTTTCTTTAATGGTATTTAATTATGACGGGCTCTCAGATCCCATTAGCTGTCATTAGTAACACATCATTAACGCATCACACTTCTGCTATTTATATGAAAATTTCAAATTTTTTCTTCCCGTCTTTTAAGTTTTAATAAACTTCGATTCCCTGTAGAATATACCTCATTTTAATAATAGATGACCCATTTCAGTTAAACGTGAGGTATTAATGTATCTGGCGTTGCAAGCAGTGCATAAGTTGAAATGCATTATCTCCATAAACTTAGATTTTCTTTTTTTTTTTTTCTGATTAATTTGAGCTTGATAAAATGTTTATCCGACAGAAGTCCGAAGCACACGTAAATTATTTAAGGTATTAAAAAATATAAGAAAAACTATAATGACCATTAAATTGGATAAAACGCCAAATCTTTATGTATAAATGGAGTAAGATTTTATATTTTAAAACTTTATTTCTATTTATTTTATATTTTACATTAAATCAAGCACTATAAAATGTTTATCGAATACAAGTCTGAAGTACACGTAAATTAATTAAGGTATTAAAAAATATACACTGAAAGAAAAACTATAATGAGTATTAAATTGCATGAAATACTAAATCTTTATGTATAAATGGAATAAGATTTTATATTTTATAACGTTATTTCAACATAATGTTAAGATTGAAGAATTTTATTCAAAGACGTATATATCTGATATTAAATTAGTAGAAATAACTGTTACCCGCACTTTTAGGAAAATACGAACCCCCCCCCCCTCTCCCCCCAAAAAAGCACCTTCTCATAAGAGGTGCGTTAAATTTAATCAAACGTAATATATAATTTTATTTTACTTTACTTTTCATTTTGTGACAAATTTTTAGCAAGCACACTACACTTAAAATCCACAAAAGATTTATATCTCTATCAATCAATATTTAAATATTTATCGATAAACACTGTACATATTTAAACTATGTTGGGAAAGTTTTTATTTAATGAATGAATGTAGGATTGTCTGTCAGTTTTTTAAAAAATTATCATATATGTTAAAACACAGACGGAAACGTTAACATTATTTAATATAAAATTTACAAATTTTCAATAAACATATTTATGAAGTTTCATTCCAAACTATTATCTTATATAAATAGTGTATTTCCATATAAACATGACGTATACTTTATGTGACTATTTTAAAGGTATAAAACAAAAATATTTATTAGACAATATATATTATTGCATTATAAAAGCTTTTTAGCAATTTACTATCCGATTTTTTTTCATGAGTTCATAGGGTTTTTACTATAATAAAAACAATAAAACATATAATTTTGAAAACAAACCAACGTATTATAATATGTGTAAGTACACGCCTTGCCTACGATTTTTTTTTTTTTTTTTTTTTTTTTTTTTTTTTTTTTTTTTTTTTTTTTTACGAAAATGTAAACATTTTTTTAACCATTTGGAAAAATGGTTATTGTCCTCGTCTGGGTAGGAACTCAAAAGCATATCTGAGGCGTTTTATTGATTTAATCCACATTTTATTCGTTTTCTGATTGGTCTATACAGTAATCTTTATTTCCTTTTACTTTCAACAGAGCTGGATACTTATGTTGCCACTATGACAAAAAAGTAATAAAAACTACAAAAAAATTAATAACTCAGAAACAAATTGAGATACAGTTTTCAAACAAATTACATTTAAAAGTACATTTTTTTTCTCTACACTACGGTGTAAAAAGTAACATTGTGGGATGTTTAGCAATTTAAGAATGAAAGTTCATATAAAATGAGTCGTCAGATTTCTACGATGGAAAAGCGGTTTCCCGAACAGCCAATGAAATGCTTGGATAATACATAAGTTTCAGGTGGATATATCCACCTGAAGGGGAGGTTCGTATTTTCCTAAAAGTGCGGGTCACAGTTATTTCTACTAATTTAATATCAGATATATACGTCTTTGAATAAAATTCTTCAATCTTAACATTATGTTGAAATAACGTTATAAAATATAAAATCTTATTCCATTTATACATAAAGATTTAGTATTTCATGCAATTTAATACTCATTATAGTTTTTTATAAAATGAAAATTGCAAGCGACAAAAATCGCCTGCGACTCGTCAAATTTCCAGAAACTTACGTATTATAATACGTAACAATAATATATAAACATAAATATAATACGTACAAACTCCAAATTTACGTATATGAGAAAACACTTTTCACATTTCAATATGGACAGACATTCAATGACGTCTCTATAAATGAATGTACCTCAAGAAATATACACAAAAGAAATTAGCTAGAGAAGAAAATGAACAATAATTGAACAATTGAAGCAATTGAAACAATATTTATTGAAATAATAACTACTGGAAGTGCGTTTTCAGTTGTGGTACACGTATTAAAATTTAATTTTTTTTAAATATATTGAATTGTATGCATTGTATATATCATATACACGGGTGCACAAAAGTTTAAAACAAAATCCGTTTAGTGTCGGAAATTGCTGAATGGAAATTTTCAATTATGGTATGCGTTTAACTGGACGTTTATCATACATATATGTAGATCATAATTTAGTACATTTAATTGAAAATTTGAAATTATTGTAGATTGAATTTATTCAAACTACTTATATTATTTATTTATTCGATTATTTAAAATGCTTTTTTGTACAAGTTGCTTAATTTGTAGACAATTATTATTATGAAAATTGTTTAATGGTTTTCATTCGTATGAAATTTTAAAGTAAATTGATTTTGAGCAAATCAATCTATTTAAATATTTAAATTTTTTTATGTACAGGGCAACATACATAAAATATTTTTAAAATGTAGATTTATAGTTAAAAAAACAATTAAGAGGAAAAAAAAAGTAAAGAAATTTACCCCATTTAAATAGAATTGAAATTATGAAGAATCAATTTAGATAGTATGCAAGATACAAATGACTTTGAAAAACTATTGCTTTCTGTATAAATAAAAATCCTATGTTTAATGAATTTAGTAAAAACTAAAAATAATTAAAACTGCAACATGTAGATAATAAATAATATTTTAAAATAAAGTTACAAAAATGCAATTTCTAATTTTGTTCAGGAACTCTATAAACTCTAAATTTTGTTTTTATATACTTCTTAAATTGAGATCTTTATCGAAGCAATATTTAGCGATCTTTATCGTAGAGAAAATCTTTACGAAATTAAATTCGGCAATAATATATAATTTATTAGGTTGAACAAAAATTTCTCGGAAATTTTTAATCTAATAGTTGCCAGAATTTGTATCGTATATAGCAGTACTACTGGTATATTTCCAGGAGTCCAGGAACTTTGGCTGGAAAATGCCTATTGAACAGGATTATAGAATATTATTGAAGAATTTGCGTGTGTTGACACGGCATTATTAGAGAAAGGGCTTAAAGTTTCTTAAAGACATCGATGAGAGTAATGAGGATGAAGGTGCTGGTAACGGTGACAAACTTAGCCTGCAAATCCGGAATCTCGCAGAACGGTGGCAGAAAGCCGTGCACTATGATGGTCCTTACTTTACAGAATAGTCCTTGTTGCTTTTGTTGTTAATTTACGCATAATAGCGCAACTTTCACAAATTTCCCAGAATTTTTTGCTCAACCCAGTATTTTAGATTTCTATGGATTTAATGAAACTTAAACAAATGAGCATAATATAGAACATACCTGTAAATATTTTAAGAATTAAATATATATATATATATATATATTACTGATGACACAATTGCTGAAGCTTTGAAATTCAATCATTTTGCACTTTCTTTAACAAAGAAATTTAAACTATACTTTTTCCCTCTCTCGAAAAGTTATCACTGTCAAATAGAATCAAATATCTTTATTTTATAAATATGCACCCAAACTCATAATAACACATCCTTAATTACTAGATTTCTGAGACCGTGCATTTTAACATACTCATAAAATATTCTTATTTAATAAATGTGCAATAAATGATCCTTAATTATTGGTAATGGGGGTGAAAATATTATTCTAATTGTCAATAATTTCATCAGTAAATTATTCTGCAAAATTTTTTATTCATTTACAGTAAATGATTAACAAGATTTTTTTTATCGAATTTTTCTATAGATACAGAAAAATAATAGATAGAATAAAGTAGCTTTATTTCATGAAATAAATCTCCCTAATGTAACACTAAAGAAAATATCTGTGCCGGATAACAGGTTTTTCCTGTCTATACTACAGAGAAATTATGTTGTATACTGAGAAAGTCTGCATCAATTTAAGATATTTTCTCTGTAGAAACTACAGGAGTAATTCGGTAGCATAGCTGACAAACTTTTTACGTTAAATAAACAGGTTCTTTTTAGACTGTATGGTTTGAGATTTTTTCTTATTTTATCGAAAATATACTAAAATGCATCAAAAATATGTATTCCGTTAATAAAATTTTGACTCATTCTATATAATTATAAAGCATAAACACAAGATACTCAAGCTTAAATTTTGCAATATGAGACATTTATAAACATCTATTTTTGTAACTTCATACTTTACGTTTTAGTCTCTCAATAAAACTGCTCCAAATCATATGTGTCATACAAAATTTATAAAATTCCCATTTTGTTTAAATGTTCAAGTTGCAGTCAAGTGTAACGTGTAATCTTTGTTAAATAAATCTCACACCTGCCAATGTTCCGGTTATTTTAATTTAAAAAGAAACTTTCTTTGAACAAGAAATTTTTATTAAATAGTGAAGTCAAATAAGGAACACACCAGAACAAAATACATGATTACAAAATTTTATTTTTTATGCATTAATTTATCCAATTTTTCAAACTTTGCAAAATGAATAAAATGCTCATTTTTGTAAGTTAGGAATGTAATTTTATAGTTAAGAGAGATAAGAATTTATAACATTAGTTTAAAAAAAGCTGGAGAAGCAATGTTATTTAAAATACAATAAATTTATAATTAATTAAATAGAAATAACGTCAGAAATTATTATTAGTAGAATTACAAAAATGTACTTATCGGTTTTGTTTTCCTTATAAACGCACACCAGCGATAAGGATTTTATTAATTTACACATGCTATGTATTTTTATATGTTATCGTAGAATTTTCAAAGGAAGGAAAACCATGGTTGATCCGAAAATAAAAAGACATACGTATTTAAGGTCTAAGATATCATGATGCTATAAAAATTAAAGGGGACAGAAGAGCATGAGAAATTAAACATTTTTGAAACATAAATGTTTAAAAACCTATTAGTAACACAACTTAAGTTTTTATTCTCGCGATTCTTTGATTATTTTTAAAGTACTTAAAACTTATTTAAAAAGAAACCAAATTTGGATTGTTTTAGGCGTTTATCGAGTAACTTTCAATCTTAAAATATAGTCCTTAATTCAAGAAAAATATTTGTAGTTCCCGTTTCTTTAATGAAATTATTGATAAAACATTTTCGACTCTTATTAGCTGTCATTATTCATAATTGAATAATACAGCAGAATTCTAACGTTCTTAATAAAATTTTAAGAAATTTTGTTAGAGTTTTTAACGTTTAATTAAGCATGCATCAACTGTTTAGCGCATCCTGTTTTAATAATTGATGACATATTTTAGAAAATCTTTAGGAATTAAAGCAGCCAGCGGCATTGAAATGTGCTGCCTGCGTAAAATGCATTATTTTTGAAGATTTAGTTGTAAATTTTTATAATTAAATTACAGTGATGAAAACTTGTAACGTAATTTTTATACTAGCATAGGATTAAACAATGTTATAAAAATTTAAAGTTAAATATTGAATAAAAATTGCTAATTTATAAAAAAATAAATATATTTTACAGAATTAAAATATAATAATAATTTGAAATGGGTTGATATGAATTTAATAGTATATTGTTAATAATACGTACTGTTATAAAAAAAAAAAATGCAACTCTTCATACCTCAGCAAAACTACCAAGAATGGTTTCAGAATTTAAAAATTTACTAAAAGCTGTGTACAATTTTAGTACATAATTTAAATTTTTGTTATTGCTTTGTTTTCTAAGAAATGTTACATTAATTTTTTAAATAAAATTTTCTATAACTCCTGCAAAATATATATGTATTGCATGAAATTACGCCTTAATATACTACAAACTACGCAGTGTGCAAATATGTCCCGAAATTTATTCAGCTGTAAATAGTCATGTAACATACATATGTACAAATAGATTGGGAATAATGTCTACCATTTTTTAGTATGCAAACATTACGATTGCGTGAATATTCTACATATTTAAAATCACTGTAACTTTTATCTTTTAAATAGTTACAGCTACGGAATACTTCGTTGTGACTCCTACAACCAAAGAAACCGGAAAAAGTGCATAGTTATATACTTTTTCTAAAACTAATTGCAAAAAGAAATTCTATAAAGTAAAAATATAAAATGTTAAATTCACAGCTACCTTCAAATATTACACTACTTAAATTTAATAATCAATTAATCTTCTTGCTAAAATATATATTATTAGGAACCCTTTAACATAAAAGTACTGCATTCTGAGATTAATTCTTTTAACTTATAAATTTTCTTTACAGTAATTACACATAATATCTTGTTCAATAAATTAACAAATAATGTAGAACATTTAACAATTTCTCGGCTGTCAACAACTTTGTCATAAGCATCAAAATCAGATATATCAAATATGCCACTTATGTCAAAACTTCCTGTTCGTATACTTTCAAATTTATATATTTCATCTACATGGAATACTCTGAGATCCTTTCTAGTTATATTTCTATTGGGACTATTAACCTTTAAGTTATAAGGCAGTCTACCAGTGTACTAGTGATTTGGTAAAGAATTGGTCATATTTTCATATTCATCTGAGATATAACTTCTGTCAGATATAATTTCTGTCAGTTTGGTCATACTTTTGCTCCTACTAAGCTCATTCCCAGCGTATTCCCACTAAAGAATAAGTATTCGTGCACCGATACATATTTTATGATTATGTCCAATTTAGTGCAAACACTATTATCATATATTTTTTTTAATACTACACAAATAATACCATAATATTCTTTAATGAACAATGATAAATAATTTAAGAACATAACACTCTTCAATAAATAATCCCAGATTGTACATTCATCCCTGACACAGGCTCAAAAAGAATAATAATTACTTAGTTTTAACACGTTAAAACCCATTAAGCGCCATTGCTCCCATTTTGGGAACATTAATTTAAGATTTTTTTTTCTAAAATGATTATATTGATATTGATTGATTATATGATATTATATATTGGCTAAAAGTTTATGTTATTTGTATTATGAATATACGAGATAACTTCTGTATTTTTTTTTTAAAAGTTTCATTTGTATTTTCCATTTTTTTAAAACGGGTTTAAGAAGACGAAATTTAGATTTTTGACCTCTTTCGCAAGAATTTGTTTTAGAAAAATATCTTACTAATAAAATTTATATTTTTTATTCAAAATATGTTTATAACTGTCTATTGTCTAATACTACATAAATCCGTAGTTAATAAGTATAATAGATTCATCACAAGTCATGAAAGAACGAGTTGCTCCCGTAACGGGAGCAATGGCGCTTTCCTTAGTTTTCAAGACCAGACGGAATGCCGCAAATTAGGAAGACCTAATACGGTGCTTTTATTATGCGCGTGAAAACAGTCTGTATAGAAACTTTGGAAAGGCTTTTTATTCGTTCCTAGCAAACTTTATTTGGAAGTGTTACACTTATAATCTGTTTCTTACTTATTAGATATCTTCTTTTTTTCTAAAAGCTATATTTTTAGCAGGCTTTTCTATTTTTTCGTATCGCAGATTTCGATTTTAAGGAAAAGATGCTTGTGAAAGTTTTAACTGTGTCTCAAGCTTTGTATTATTTTGAACAGATAATTATTCGGATGATACGGAAATCGTTTGTTTGCCACCTGATGCCGGAATTATATATTGATAATTTTTTTATGTCCTTATTAATATTATTAGAAATGAGGAACAGGCATTTTCGGACCACTGGAACAATTCGAGAGAGTACAAAATTGTCCTTTGATAGATTCCAAATCTTTGAAGAAAACAGACAGAGGAACATTTGACTCTATTTCTACGGAATCATTTAGCACTGTGAAATAGAAAGACAATCAGGTTGTTTGTCTGGCTTCAAATATTGAACCTATATAACCAGTAGGTTCGCAAAAACAGATAAGAAAAAAATTGATATACCGCAGCCATATCTTGTATCATCTTATAACAAAAACATGGGAGGTGTCGATTTGCTTGATAGGTTTTTGAGTATTTATCGCCCAAAAATAAGAGGGAAGAAATGGTGGTGGCCATTTTTCATCAACATGCTAAATATGGGAGTTGTAGCAGCTTGGCAAATGCATAAAGAATGTAAAGGAAAACTTACTCAGATAGAAATCTCCGTGAAATCGTTTCGTCATTGATAAAAGTAGAACAGAAAATAGAAGAATATCCACGTTCGGGCCCTTGTGGATTTCTGTCAGATGACGCGCCTTTTGATGGCGTGAAACATTTTCTAGAAAATATTTGGAAACAATCTAGGTGAAAAGTATGTTAAAAAATGCTCGTGTTTCCTGCAAAAGGTACAATGTAATGCAACATAAAAATTGTTCAGTCTTCTTTCATGTAAAATAGAGAGAAAAGATAATGTAATGGTGAAAAATAAACATATATAATGCAAATGCTTATGAACAAGTAAATTGATTTTTCAAAATTTATTATAAAATTACATGTTTATTATAATTCTAAATGTAATTTATCTGAATTTTTCATAAAATGTCTGTTTCAGAATGATGTAGTCCTTTTTATTCCTAAAGAACTGAAAAATAACTGTTATAACTACACGGAGACAAAAGTTTATTTTTGTAAAAAATTAAATGTAATTAAGCACCATTGCTCCCATTTCGGGAACATACTGTTTTTCATAAATAATCATTTTTTTTTCAGAAGTACTTTAATGACATCTTGTTCATTAAGAAAAAACAATGATTCCATAAAAATATCGGTTAATATATATAGCGGCGCTTAATGGGTTTTAACATAAGATTTCATAATATGAAAATAATAACCAAGCAGTGCAAAATAAACTTTAGACTAAATAACAAAATTCAAATAACTTCATCTGTAGTAAATAATAACAATAAAATTGTAGATAATAACTTTAAATAATTTAGCTCATGAAATAATCTATCAAAAATAAGAATAATAAATAAAAAAAATCTGAATAAAATATAACAAAAAAAAAAAAAAAATAGAACACAATAATTCTTCTTTTTCAGAATTTAGTGTCGCCCCCTATGAAAAAGAAATATGTATTTAAATATATATAGTACAAAACCTATTTCAGTTTTAAGACTTAAAACGCAAGTTTTTATTTTATATAAATGACGTCATCCGCATCCGCTGAAGAATTCTTCATTTACGATCCAGTCTTAAACAACATCTACTGTAAAGTACGAATACGATGTCACTATCGCTGAATAATACACAAATCCAAAAAAGTTATGTCGTCATTCAAGAAACTCGACAAAAAATAATCGGCTATCTAATGATTCATGTGCCTTCATTTGTCTGTAATAATAATACTATTGATACTTAAAATTAATTTAGTACATAATAGCTCCATGTTTTGCAGAAATTATTCATTCATATTTTTTCCATGTAAACAAAATAGCACGTATTTTAAGTACATTTTTTAAACATTGTTATGTGTAAATGGAAACAAAAAAGTATAATTAATATTTTCCAACTATTTTTTTTTTTTTTTTTTTTTTTTTTTTTTTTACTTTTTACAGAAATGGTGTACTTGAGTTGCCAAAATTAAACAAATGTCGCTAAAAAGTACAAAACAATTAATATCTCAAAAATAAATCCACACCAATTTTTTTAAAAAATTGCATTAATTTTTTTTCTCCATTATGACGGTATAAAAATTGAAAATGTGCGATGCCTAGAAGCTTAAAAAAATGCTTTAAAGTGTTTAATAATACAATAATACATCTGCTTCGTTTTACGGCTGGCTTTAACAAAGGAACGTTATTTTTTGGAGACAACAGTTTAATTGGTGGCCGAAAGAAATAGCATACCGCACTGTTAAAAATTTGCAGCATTCTGGCAGGTCATTTGACCGTTTTTTTTTCCGAAAACGGTTACACAACCGTTAATTTAACACAATTCTGACCATATTATTGGCCATTTTATGGTCAGAATATAGTTAAATTATGGTTATGAAACCGTTTTTTTCAAAAAACGGTCGAATGACCTGCCAGAAAGCTGCAAAATTTTTAACAGTGCGGGGACTAATAAAGAAATAAAACTCTTGTAAACATAACTTACGGAACTAATTGAATCTTGGTTTTTTAAGTTCCTGAAATTAAAAAAAGCTAATTTTTTTCATCGAAGTCACTTTCGGACATTTTAGAATACATAATCACTAAGCTATATGAATGCTGTTGGAAGATGGACTTTAATGGGGTGGAAATTGTTCTCACACATTGATCTTGTAGCGTAATAGAATGTTTGCGTCTGCGACACCGTTAACATGTTGAATTATTTCTTCACGACAGGTTATTAATATCCTGTCGACAATTTTAATGTAGTGATTTGGCAGGTTCTGAGTAGATTCGCATGACTGAATGAATAGTCCGCCGTTTAGATACCGGCTTCTGTAGAAAATAACACCGTCGGAAATTATATGCAGTTGAAGATCATGTTAGAGTGATCAGCAATGATCACTAATGAGACATCATGCAATCTCAAACTATTAGGGCGTGATAGACAACGATCTCTACCGATAAGTTATGCAGTCGAAAGTAGTAGAGTGGCGGGCAAGGAACCACTGCTAATTTCTACAAAAAATAAAGCGACATCCTTAAGCGTGAACAGTTATTTTTGACAAACAGAACATATCAAGTATTCCCAGACATAGTCTGGCAAAATGCCTTACGGAGCATCACGCAGCACGCTGACATCTTAAAGCTGTTGATTAACACTTTACCTACTGGCGGTACTTATAATTACCATTAAAAGAACTTGATATAAAATTAATTTAATACATCGATTAGTAGTAATACAGTTCAGAATGAGGTATAGATTACTTTATGTTGTTCCCAAAGCATTATTGGTTACATACAAAAAAATTAATTTTAAAAGGATGATTTATTTTGTATTTGCATCTGTTCAGATTTCTTGGCGTTGGGGAGTATTTTTTATTTCGCAAGTATTTCTATATTTCTCTTGTAATTCTACTGTATTTCTATTGTATATTTCTATTGAAAAATATTTAAAATAAAAGATTTGAGCGGTGTTATAAATATTGCACAAAATACCTATAAATTGAAATTCAATTAATCCTTCTAAATCATCCAATCCTTCTAAAATCCTTCTAAAATTTATTAACTAGTTATGTAAATTTTCTAATGTTCAAAATTCACTAAAAATGCTTTAGAAGATAAAATTTTCATGAATTCATAATTCAGTACGTAAAGGGTTAAGTAATTGTAGCAATACGAAGTCATAAACACCATATATATATTGTACCTTTTTGAAACAGGCGAAAAACTCTCAAACTCTCTGCAACTCTGCGTTCAGAGGCAGAGAAATTTCTTCAATATAAATAACTTCAATATAACTAATTTCATTATAGCTTCATTATATAGCTTCATTAGCTTCATTATAACTAACTCCAAATCTAATTCAACTAGAACTTTATTTCTTTTTATTGATGCAATAATATTCGAGAATTCCATTTCAAATTTTAAAAAGTAATACATATATATATATGTTTTTAATCATGAACACCCCAATTCCATTAAATATTATAGAAATAGTCATGTAAACTATTTAAACCAGATACTGGTATTGCTACCAACATGCAACCTTTCCGTTACTTTATTCAGAAATAATTACAAAGTATAAAAGTATTTGTGATTTCAAAATAATTAGTTCGTAATTTTCTTTTCTTTATAACGTTGTCGTTATACCAACTTCTATAAATGCAGAAATTACATCGATATCAAAAGACTTCTTGCATTAGAGATTACGTCTTAAAAATCGTATTTTGTTTAAAATAAAATAAATTTTGGATTACAATAACTTTTATCGAAAGAAATCTGTCGGCATTTTCACTTTTTTAACACATATTCACAAAAAAAAAAAAAAAAAAAAAAAAAAAAAATCCAAATCCAAATTTTAACTGTTTAAATATGTTTTTAGTAAAAAAAATTATAACTTCATTGGAATGTGATATTAGAATATTAAGCGAAAAATGTTTCTTATTTTACATTTGCTGTAAGCGGGGGGGGGGGGCGGCAATAAGACCGACCACGACTAATAACGTTATGAAAAAGAACACCCTTCTCTTATCGGGTTAAACAAAGATAAATATTGCTTCATTCATGAACATTCACGTGTATGAAAGATACCTAAAATTATTGAACATTACGTAATGCAATATGATATCGAAAAAAAATTACAATGCCTTTAATTGGCTTTTTTAATATAAATAGAAAATATATTATTTGCTTAATAAAATTCATATCTCTCATTTCACAAGGACATAGTTGTGCACGAAGATGTTGCACGAAGAGAATGCAGAGAACATAGCTGCTAATATCTTGGCAAAGATGAAAAAACCTCTAGAAATAAAAGATAATCAAGTATAAGTTAGTGAAGAGGAAACCATTAATGAAAACACAAGGGAGGCTCCTTTAACTTTTTCAGAATCTTTAGACTATGTGCAAAATTTATTTGCTATGCTTCTGATAAGCAGTCTGATATTTCTGAAAAGATAATGGATCTGTATGGCTGCATTGGAAAACATTGGTCTGATGTAGAGTTCAAAAACCAGCGTCAAACTACAATAACAGAATTTTTCTTGGACAAATCAGCAAAACTTAATTTTAAAATTTTAAAATGTGTATGTGTCTTAACATGTCAAAAAAACAAGTTTTTTTAAGTGTTTCTTTTATAAATTATGTTTAATAACTAGTACAGTTTGAAGAATCACTAACTGGACGTATACTGATTGACTAGTGTTCTTTTTTTTTTTAATAAATAGTAGTAATACTAATTGATTTTAAATCCGATACAAAACTATTAATTCATTCTTGTAGTTATTTTTTCTTTTATAAGGTGGTTGAAATATGCATTTTAATACAGTATTATTTTAAAGCCCTGTCAATAAATAAAAAATTTGGGGGAACAAATGATATGGTATGAATATTACGTTAAAAAAAAGAAAATTTATCATCATCCTTTATAAGTGGACCACTTCTGTAAGTTGACCACTGAAGTGTGGCACCACAAGTTGTCAACTTACACAGGTTTTACTGTAACTAGAAAATATATTATTTGCTTAATATTTTTTGTCCTTTAAAAAATATAAAAAATAACTTAAAATTGATACAAAGGCATTTCCCATGTAAAAAGAACTGAAAGCCCTTGTTCATGTCATCTAGGTATAGAGTAAAACTGAAAGCTTAAAATGTAATAAAAAAATGGTATACATATTTTTAGTTACCATCAGTCAAATGTTTCAATATGATTTATCCTGAGACAAAATAATAGATCTGTTTTATGCAATACATCTTTACATGGAATATAAGTAAACAGGGCTAGTACCTTTCCTGTTTTTTTTTTTTTCATTTTCTACCACTATTTTATATAAAAAATATTCCGGGTAGATTTCTTTAACATGGGCAATAGCAGCTGACAATAAAGATTATCTTATTAAAATAGTGGTGACAGAAGGTGAAAATTTTAGGAACGATGCGAACCCTGAGTACATCAAAATCCGAAATGAAGTACTGCTAATTTACAATACCTCTTTAAATTTTTAAAATTTCCAGATAACATCTTTTTCGATGTAATATAATTTATCACCAGGACTTACCTAACTTATATTTATACTGCAAGACTTAAAGTTTCAAATATATTATTAATAATTGAAAATACCTAATTTGTTTTATCTTTTATTAATTGAATTTAGTAATGTTTAAGTGAATAAAAATGGATAGAATAGTATTTTCCCCCAGATTATTTGATCAAATACTGTGATCTCCCCGGGCGATATAAAATATTTGCACATGACAAGAGCTTAAAGGGATCAAATTAGCACGATTTATTCTAACGATGCCCATACATCTATGCAATGTAATACATATATTTACAATGTAATACAATTTACAGTCTAAACTTATATAATATGTATTTATAATGCAAAATACTTCAATTCATTTTCCCAAAAAAATGCGAGTTATAAATACATTTTTAAAAGTGAAAATACATAATTCATTTTATTTTTAAATGTAAATTAATGGTGTTTAACACTAGAGCGCTCAGCTGGAGTCAATTAGACAGCGATCAATTGATAAAATGCCGATTCGAACCAGAATTTATTTCGTAAAATTAGTTAAATTGTAAGTAAAGAAAATTCAGTTAAACAAATAAGTGAAATTGTTTTATTTAGTGTTAAGAGAATAAAAGTTGAAACAATAATATTTTTCTAAATTATCCGATCAAATACCTCTGAGGACAATATAAAATATTTGCACGTGAAGACAGTTTAACCAGGAACAAAACAGAACGATTTCTACTGGTGATGTCCATACATCTATGAAATGTAATATATCTATTTAAAATGTACACTGTCAGATAAACTCGTCAATATACACTAAATTATTCTTCATTTTTTAACAAATAATTCCCGTAACCCTAAAAATTGTGTTTTATCCGTGAATACTTCCCGAAAGTCTAAAAAAGAGGGATACATTTCCTTTCCTTTTAGCACGCTTGCTTGTTGGGTATTAATAATAAATACGATATTATTTTAAAAATGAAAAAGCCAAAATTTGAATAAATTAAGATTTCTATTTTAATTAAAAAAGACAAAAAAGTTTTTGAATTTAAAAACGAATATCAATTATTTTTCTCATTCATTCAAAAATACTCACAATTTATTTTGAAGTTGAATAAGTTGAATTAAGTTAAATAAAGCTGAATTTATAAAGTTGTTTGGAAATAAATATTCGAATTTAAAATATACTTTAAATTAGCACATTTAAAGGATATTTTAATTAAGAAAATTAAACGAAAAAAATTCACTAATACTCAAAAAAATCCTATCGAAAAAAATATAATATTCGTATTTTACCTCTAGGAATTTACGTAAAAGTATTTAAAATTCATATTTTTACACTATATTAATACTAAAGTATAAAAAACCCACCCACAAACTCATTAAGGGCGAAACCTTTCCGAAATGAACTTCAAAATTAAAAGCATTTTAAAGAAATTGACCAAGCCATACACATCTGAAACGAACATATTTACTTCAAAACATTTACTTCAAGCAACTACAGCTCAGTGCTAGCGTGCTCGCCTCGTAACGCTGAGATGGCCGGTTCGAATCAAACGTCAGCTGCTTTTGCATTTTCTTCAATTGACGGATGTTTTACCTCCTGTTACGGAGAATAAAAAATCGGATATTCGTCAATCCACGGGAAAATGCCGGCGGAGCTGCTGCCAGTAGAATTTCCGTGAATTAAAGAAAGTTTTTTGATAGTCTAATACAATTTGCAGCCTGAACTTATGTAACATCTATTTATTATGCAAAATATATCAATTTATTTTTCCAAAACACTTTAAGTTACAAATACATTTAAAGAAAAATAGAATATGGATTATTCATTTTATTTTTTTAAACAGAAATTTAGTAGTGTTTAAGAGAATAAAAGTTGAAATAATAATGTTTTCTAGATTATCCGACAAAATACCTCTCAGGACGATATAAAATAGTTGCACTTAAAGACAGTTTAACCAGAATCAAAACAGTACATTTTCTTCTGCCGATTCCCATACATCTATGCAATTTAATCTGTCTACTCCTATTTACAATGTAATATAATTTATCGCCGTTTTTCAACTTCTAATTATAGTGAAAATATATCAATTTGCATTTTCAAAGCACTTTAAGTTACAAATAAGTTTATAAAGTTAAAATACATAATGCATTTATAGTTTAAACAGAAATTTGTGGGTGTTTAAGAGAACAAAAGTAGAAACAATAGTATTTTTTCTTGATTACTCCGTCAAATACTATGATCTCTCCGGACGACATAAAATATTTGCACTTAAAAAGAATTTAACAGGATCAATACAGCACGATTTCTAAAGGCGACGCCCACATGTCTATAATAGCTGGAATTCAGATTACTTGTGTTCTATGAAGGATTTCAATTTATTTGTAAGTTTTTGTTTCGAATGAGTTTCGAAGGTAGACAAAAAATAATTAGATAAAACTCAAATAAATAACGTTTTCCTGGTAAAATATGAAATTACATTACCGTTTTTCATATTTTTATTTTTTATTGGGTTTAATCATTTCACATTTCTCTTTTAACAATTAAATTTATTGAATAAAATATTTGCACTTGAATTTAGTTTAACAATTTCAAAATTGAATAAAACAGAACAATTTCTTCTGCGGACGTGCATACGTCTACATATCTGGAATTCGGATCACTTATACTCTCTGAATGATTTTATTTATAATTGTATAAGTTATAGTTTCGATAACATTTCGATTGTGGACAAAATATATTTCAATATAATTTAAATAATTAACATTTTAAACGTACAATAAAAAAATACACTACAGTTTTTCACTTTATTATAGTTTATTGCTTTCAATGATTCCATATATCTATTCTAAAAATTAAATTTCATTCATTAAATAGAAAAAAAGTAATTTTTGCAAACTATTTTAATTAAAAAATATGATATGAATTCGTTTTTTCAGAAGCTTGTTATAGTTATATTTAATATTCTCAGGACATTCATTTACTGGCTTATAATCAGTGTAAAATGTCCCTGAATATCGTAATTTTATTAACATTCTACTTGAATTCAGTTTTTGAGGATAAGAATGCACTTAAATCATACGATGATACTCGCAAGCTGTTATAAAGGCGATGGGAGGTATTCCACATCTTCTTTTTCATTTCCATATTTTTTTTTTTTTTTTTTTTTTTTTTTTTACAGGTATACTTGAAGTCGTTTTCTATTCGGGTATCTTTTTTTTTTTAAATTCCAGTTGCAATTTCTTTAGGACGTTATCGATTTCGGAGCAGTTTGGGGACTAAAAATGACTTCATTAAAAGGACCTGGACAAGCTCATATAAGTCAAAATATAAGACGTTTATAAAATGCCAGCATATAAGACGTCAGATGTCGTATGCGAAACAAGTAGGTAAGCGTTTAAACGCGTTTCGACTGAGACATGTAGCCGACGCAAAAAAGACGCAAAACAATTGAGATTTCTGTTACAATATATAAATCGCAGAAATTATCAGGTGTCATTAGATTAATTCATTTATTTAAAATAAAACTTTTTTTTAAAGTTATATTATTTCTCGTGTGATCTGAAAAATACCTCTTCATGAAAAATTTCAATTATCTAAATTAAACACTTTCCGGGAACAAAATCGCTAGAAAACAGACATACAGAGAAGTAAGAAGAATAGGGTTTCATCAGATGAACGAAACCTTAAAATTCTTTATATATTATTGAAATGCAAGGAAGATTTTTTTAAAGACCTAGGGGGCTCTGCCTCCTACAAGCTACGCTCGTCAACCCCCGTTCAGATATACCGCAGACTCTAAAAGTACGCTAATTTGATTGGCTTTAAAAAGATTTCGGACGATTGAATTATAATTTAAAAAACAGTGGCGATCTCCCTATGACCGGATTTCTATTCATTTCTCTTTGATTGTGGAATTTTAAGGCCAAATCCGCTGCGGAAATACTTGATTATCCCACCGACTAATTTCGCCAAACTATATAAATCGTCAAACCACTCGCCAAATTATACAGATTGACATAATTTTTATTTTAAATAACGAAAGAACAAATAAATTAGTGCAACATTAATAAAAATGCAAATAAAACGTCGAAATAAAAATAACTTGATGACGTAGACACGTGTAACTTGCTTAAAGTCCAGATAATGTGACGATCAACCATTATTGGAATTTAATCTTATAGTTTGGCGGATGATAGTTTTTTGGTCGACGGGATAACTAAGTAATACCAAAGATAAAATCGCTGTGTTCGTCTTTGATTAAATAAAATAAGCTAAACACTTCAAAATAAGCTAATATAAAAGGAATTAAGTAAACAGAGTCTTTGTCTTCCGGTATTTTTTAACAAAGCGAAAAGAAATTTCTCTGAAATAAGACATTTTAAATTAATCGTTTTTAATCTGACGTAATTTTGACCAAACTATTCTTTCTCTTTTTAATATTCACGTGAAAATATTTTTGTTAGAAGTGAAATATTATTTGCGCTTTCCGAAGAAAAATAGTTGAAAAGTATCCTCTCAATATATCAAATGAATGTCTATCGCAATTTCTAAATTTAAACTGTTTTGCAATATTTTTTTGTGTTCATTTTATGTAACAACTGAAATGTGACGTAAATATGACGCAATTACTCCTATTTAAGACTTCTAACGCATGTTAATGAATTTATTATTTTACAATTTCTCTCTTAAAATTCACGTGTAAATATAGTTTTATGACGTAATTTTTAATAAGTTCCTGTTTTTAGTTACATAATTATTTAATTCTAATTCCAAATATTTTTTTTTGTTTATAATAGTCACGTGTAAATAAATTTTTATTTTTTTTACACGTATAAATATTTTTTTGTTGTTGTTTGGAGCAAACATTATTGTTTGCGCTGTTTATACAGTTGGTAACAGTTTAAATTAATATCATTTTCTAAAATATGTAAAAAACATGTCTAGAAATGCTGAAAATTTGAATTTAAAATAGAAATAAAACCTCAAAAAATGAGTCAAATTAAAAAACTAAATACACTCTGCACACCGGAAACTTCAAACGTATAAAATGATCTAAAATTGATTAAATTCCCATGAATAGTTTTTGCTTCTATAAAACTTTTTTTAGTGGAACGATTTTGTCCAACTTTAGCATTAAATATTTCTTAAAATAATTCTTCGATTTGAAAACTGTCTGCATCAGCGTGTTTATCAAACATTTCTATATAATACTACCGATTTTCATATTTTTGTATGCATTATGTTTCTTAATATTAACGAAGAACGATCTCCGGTCACAAAAAAATAATTGAAAACCGGTGGCGGCGGTGACAGCGGTAGTTACTTTTTTTTAGAATAGAGAGATGCAAAAATCGAATTACGAATAACGAATCGAATAACGAATTTCACACATTTTAGAGACTGCTTAGCAATAAAATTAATGTATCCAGTGATTTTATTTTTGGTTTCATGGACTCGTAGTGCAAATACATCGATTAGTAATTTTAGTTTTAACGAATTTCATAAATTTCGGATACAACTGCACAACGAATTTTATGCATCCAGTAATACTTTCCTGTTGTTGTTTAATTGGCGCGTAGAGCCCATACATCGGTTACCGATTGGATTTTTAAGGAATTTGATATACATTCGAGGCTGGGGTAGCACAGTTGATGTTTGTTCCAACAGAGCGACAAATGTTCAGATCAGGAAACGATCCCGGATACGTGTCGTGCCGTGCCAGTGCTTTACCTGTTAAACTATCCGAACGATACATGGCTAACATATTTCACTCTTATTTGTTGGACATGACTGCGAACTGCTGCGCATATATTTGAAATATTTTACAGACTGATGCAGAAGCATTTGACGAGCAATTTTTGGCGAAATTTTGGCGATCAGTAGCTCCCGGCTAACAGGAAATAACCTGCTATTATTAAAAAAATCATTAAAAATTATGAAATGTTTCTGTAGAAATTTCCATTTTAAATATATTTTATTTTTTGCAATCCACATAAATCTTCATCAAATAGCGTACATAAATATTACGTATTTGAAAGAATATTGTCATACTATTAGCAATTGTTTTCCTGTATTATTATTTGAACCTTTAAGCATTATTCGTATAGCATTTTTATGTTGTAAAATGGTGCGTAAATATTGAATTATGATTTTGTCGCAATGTTTAAAGAAATTGAGGATATGAACAATTAATACATTTAGAATTCAAAATTTTTTCTACAACCTTTTTAATCATATAAATATTCCGACTTTGAAAGCAACGCAGATATAATGCGTCGAACATTAGCTCTATTAAAAGGAAATTCTATAATTTGAAACTTTATTAGCGTTATTAATCTGCATAATATTTTGTGGTGAAAGTTTAATAATTAAAAAAGTTTTCATAGTAAAATTTGTCTGAAGTTTGTAAACTTTTTTATTCATTAAAGTGCCTGATAAAATGATTAGTTACTTTAGCTTTATCCCTCCTTATCGCATTAATTAAATTTCTTTTAAAACTTAACTAAAAAAATTTCTTAAAATAAACTTTACAACATACTGAAAAGCTCTAATCTTTATATTACTTTGAACTGTATCATTAAGTACATTTTTTGCTTTATGGAAGATTTAATAATTATAAAGTTACCGCCTATAGAATGAAAGAAAATGAATACGTAATATTCAATACGCTTGAATATACAGGTATCTAGTGTAAATGATCTAAATAAGTCAATACTAATATGTTCGCATTAAGCATTTATTAAATTATTTTTAAGCATTTATTAAGCATTTATTAAATAAGCTTTTTTGCTATTTAATAAAACACATACTTTTATTCATAGCAATCATTGATTGATATTTTATTCTACTTTACTCATACATTTATACGTTTATGTTAAAGATACCTTAAAATACGGATTTTTGGGACAATGTTAAAAAAACTTAAATGTGGTTATTTCGTTGAATACGGCCATTTAATTACATTAAAAGTACTATTTTTTTTGTAATTAAATTATGGTGATTTTTTAATAATTAATCAGGTTTAAACTTTATTTATTTATTTTTTCATAATTTTATCCAATATTTAAAATATATATTAAGTCGTTACAAAATCAAATCACGGACAAAATTTGGGATCAGCTACACCTCTAGCCTTCATTTGTTTCTACATGTTTTCTCACTAATCAGTCCCAATTTCTAATGCCATTATTAATAAAGTTCCTCAATAAGTAAAGATATATTTAAACAGCTGAAACTTTCTGTAAAAAAGCGTGTCATAAAATTATCTCAAACACAATTTATAAATATAAATATAACATCATACATAAGTATACATAGCAATAATTCGTATCGTTTTACAAGGTATTTTCTTACACAATTCTTTAAACCAATATCAAATACATTTTATGCTTCATGAAATATCAGATGAAAAAAAAAAACCCTTCATCTCCTTAATGAATTATTAATTTCTTTATGCAAAGAAGCTTCGGGAATTTAAATGTGTATGTATAAGCAGGAAAGTTGTTAATTATCTTACTCCAAAGCTTCATTAGGCCTCTAGTCTTAATGAACGACCCTCCTTTTACGTGCGGCTGAGGCCGTGTAATGCCAGTTTATATAAACTTCATAAAACTCTTATATTTTAAATATATGAATTTTCTGATAGGAAGAAAAGTTTTGATAATAAATTGTTTAGTGTGTGTCTAAGATAATCCTCATTCTAAAAATGTTTTTGTATTATTTATAAATGATGCATTTACTCAGGTGCACAATAAAAGTATATTTAAATATTTTCTGAATGCCTGTAACTGTTTTTTTTTTTTTAAACATCTTCGATGATAAAATGATTTGAGAATAGTACCAAAAAATAATTATGGCCAAATGTAAGTAAGCATAGAAAATTTTCGTGTTTCTTATGTCTTATGTATTCTTCTTCATGTTCTGCACAGGGTACCAATAAAAGAGAATCCCAGTTAGAAATTTTAACAGCATGAACTGTAATCGTTGTGGAGTGTTGGTGTACAAAATCACAAATAAAGAGTAACTCAAACAGATTAAGTTAAATAATGCTATAAAAAGTGATAGAATATCTTTATTTAGATTGACGATCGTTTCGTCGCACAAACGGTGACATTTTCAAAATCATTTACGATAGAAAATATTTTCGCATAATTTAAAAACAATAAACATAGTAAAACATGTCACGAGACATGATGCATAATGAAAAACATTGCAACCCAAAAATTAAATTAAAATTAAATTAGCTATTTGCGTGCGTGGATTAATTTTCATGTAATTTAACAAAACAATAACATGGTAAACAATGTCATGAGACAACACGCATAATGAAAAACACTGTAAAACATAAAATGAAAATAAAAGTATCGTGGCTATTTGCGAGCGTGGATTAATTTTAACTATTGTTACTAAAATTACATAGCATCTTTTTTCCAAATTTTGCGTAAATCAAGAGACATTGAATCTTTGCAAATATTGTTGTTGCGTAAAAGTATCTCTATTGATTCTAGGATAATGGATGGTAAATAAAATCTGGATGCGTACATTAATTTGCTATTTTTTTAAATTGACCTGTATAGGTTCTTCTCTGCATAATCTGGCGAAAGCTGTGGTTCTTCTATTGTATTTGATGCCTGCTATATGTTCTTCGATAGTAGTTTTAAGTTTTCTACTTACCTATATAAAACTGTTTTTTTTTCCATCTTCTTTGGTGACTGTTTATAGCATTATTTAACTTAATATGTTTAATAAGTGATTATTATGCAGATTTTTTTAACTTAGACAGTTATAGATAAGCGCATGTGCGTGTACTGCTTTGTTATTTACTCGTTTTGCTATGATCTAGAAATAAAATATAAAGTATTTTGACTTAAACAAAGTTTGCTTGGATCCACATCATCCTATTTAATAATATTTAAATATTATGATGCTAGATGGCAGCACTAGACGATAGTTCTTAATTATAGCGACTGCCAAATAGTTTTCTCCCATCATCTCTTGCGATAAGTTTTCCACAGTGTGCTTTGGAGTATCGCTTTGGAGAAAGTGCGGAATGCAGGCTGCCTTGCTTTTTTCCCCAGGAGTTTTTATGAGAGGCGGGGAGTGATGAAGAGTTT
The DNA here is from genome assembly GCA_963932465.1 of Maratus speciosus. Taxonomy (NCBI): domain Eukaryota; kingdom Metazoa; phylum Arthropoda; class Arachnida; order Araneae; family Salticidae; genus Maratus; species Maratus speciosus. The sequence goes on along the minus strand of OZ010786.1, from coordinate 532,818,517 downwards.
GCTATCAATGTTTTCACACGCGGATTTTTTTTTTTGCCGTTCTTTACTATGTGAATATGTACAGCCATCCCTTAAATAACAATATGTCTTGTAGTACAGAGTTTTATTAAACATTGCTTTCTACTAATGTATGAAGTGCTATGTCCATTTGAAGTAATGAGTATTATTAAAGTTTGTGGCCCCTATTTAAGATAAAGTAAGGTAGCTATACTGCATCTTATTTTTTGTTAATGTAATATAATAATTTCTACTGCCACCGCCCATACGAAATAGAAGTGGTGTCAAAGTCATTTATGGTTTATGAAAGAATTTTTTTCTTTACGAGTTTACATTTCAGAAAGTAATAGAATAAATACTTACCAATTGCATAATTAGAAGCGTATACACGATTTGAAAAAAAAAATAACCCTTAACTTTTCAGAGATTTAAATACATGATTTTATTTCTATATGGTATTCGCACAACTATATTTCAAAAGTAAACTTTTTGTAGATATCTCTTGCACATGTCAAAGTTTTTCTTAAAAAGTGTTTCTTAAAATAAATTTGGTTAAGGGTGCCAATACTGTTTATATGTAGGCATTGGTTTGTTAAGGGTTAAATTAATTCTTTAAAAGTATTTTGTATTTCCAATAATTTTTGTTTTAATCTCTATAACAATAGCCTATGTCATGTAACTGGCATCAACATTTCCGTGCTGACGGCTTCGCTTTTTATATGCCAGACAAACATTTTGGTACTTTAATGTTAGACGGTCGCAGGTGATAAATCGCCAAATATGTTCCATCGCCATCATTTCTCTATATGATAATTATCTAAGTCATGTGACTGTCATAACAAATTACGAGCTGACCTCATCGCGCAAGGCGACCATTTTTAATCAAAATTATTTTTTCAATTAAAACTACATAAAAGTTGCCATGATCGCAAAGAATTATTGGTATTTGCAAGTAGAGGGCGCAATTCTCGCCAACATTTTTATGTTAATTAAATGTCATGGTTTATTGTATTATTTATTATTTTACTTTTCTTTTCCTTTTTATAAATAAAGAAAAAGTAAAAGTCACGGATTTTAAATGTTTCAATTTTAATTTCAAAAGAATAATAATAAAATATGTAAACATTAATTTTTTGCTAAACTATGTATGACACTTTTCACTCCATTTGTTTTTTATGCATTTCCGTTGTTATTTTGTTCTTATGCTGTAATTTAATAGAACATCAGTAATAAATCCAAGAAAACTATTTTGCGCAATCTCTCTTTACAGTGTTGGTATGATTGCGCACATGGGTAGGAGAGATTGCGCAAATGGTAGTAGAGATTGTAATTAATAGTAAGTACAATTAAATTGTTAATGTTAATAATTACACTTAAATGCCATTGTTGTAAGGTTTTTGTGAGTAAATATTATTGTATTATGAGCGAATATTTCAACCTAATGTTTAGATAATAAGAAAAGAAAGAATTTTAACAACAGTTAAAGAATTATAATTTAAGAAGACAATTGAAATATCAGTAAAAGCAATCCCTACTAAGATTACAAAATATCAATTATCTACTTGATAACACGTTTTATTTGAAAATTACACAATTTTAATTTCCATAGTTTCGATGTATTTTGTATGCTAACCAAAGTTGTTGTCCACAACTGATGCACTTATTGTTGTAAATCATGCAATTTTCGTAAAATCACCTACCATAAGCAATACTTTGAATCCAGTCAGTGGTCGAAGTTGACACCTGGTACAGTTCCAGTCATTCAATGCACTCATCCTCATTGACCTTCGTTTATACCACTTTTTCTGGAATCTTCAGCTGTTTTTATTTTTGTATTTTATTTATTCATTTATTTATTTATTTATTTGTAGCGGTATTCTTCTTAAATCTTTTTTCATGTATATTTTGTGGTCAGTAGCATTATTTGCACTCTGTTTCTTTTTACTTTGATGGTATTAAACTTCTATAATGGGTGAAAGCTTTTACAAAACATTGTAAGTGATATTAGCAATTTATTTTAATTAACAAAATTTTTTATTAGCAAATTAATTGTTCATAAATTAAAATAAATATTTAAATATTTAATTAATTTATTAACAAAAACAATTACATAAAATTAATTTAATAACAACTGTATTAAAAAATTATTAATAAAAATTTTATCCACAAAAGACTGTTTTTGCAAATTAATTTGTTGCCAAATTTAGTTTCGATAATTATGTGTTTTTCCGAAATTATTTCAAAATTGATTCATTCATATGCTTTGCACGAATTTTGTAACTCATGCAAATTTACCAATAAGATGCGTAATCTCTCCTAGCACTGAAACTTTTGCGGAAATGCTCCATCTCTCCTAAGTAGCAGATGCGCAAACTTTCCTATTTTGGTAGGATAGATTGCGCGGCCTTTTATTTAACCATGGTCACTTACAGAATGAATTGTTAATTCGCATCCATATTCTAGGTCAGTATTTTATATTAAATCGTTTAAGTTCAAAATATTTTGTACTACTGACATTCTACATGAATTCTGACGAACAGTTATGAAAATTCAAGCACTTACTTTGGAAAAACGAAATAAAAGAGCAATGCTTTATTCTGGACGCTTGGAGCACATTCATGTGCTCATTCAATGTGTACATTCATGTAGACATTGCACTAATGCTGCTGTACAACAATCTTGAGTCGCTGCGCACGCACCCTACTCCTTCCCATCAAGTTTTTTTTTCTTTTTTTTTCTTTCTTTCTTTCTTTATTTTTTTTTAGGCATCTCCCTTACCGCGCGATCTCTCTCAGTTTTACCTTATATTGGGTTTATTTCTTTTGCGATCAGCGAATGGTTTTCTTTTTTTTAAATAAAACACTTGGTATCACTGCGTTGGATATATACTACACACTCAAAAGTCAATCTTATTTATAAAGCAAATTTTTAATACTTAAAAAACTTGTAGTTATGAATAGTTTTAAATTAGGAGTCAAAAGTATCTTATTTGAAGTTTAATTTTTAAGCATAATTTTCAAAATTGAGAGGTACATTCCGTCAAGTAAAGATTGGAAGTAGAAAATTATAGAAGCTCTTCAGAATTGCACAAGTTATGTAAACAGCAGGAAGTTGAAAATTTACGATTAACAGATCTGGTACTTAGAACAATTTTAGTATTTACAAACCATATCTGAAATACAAACAGAGACACATAGCATTTAGTTTGTCACCAGTCTGACCGAAATGAATTATTATTAGCGAAAATCATTTAAAGGTATTTTTATGTATATAGATATGAAATGTAATTAAAAGTTATTTTAGCCCTTTAAGACCCAACCCGCACGATCGTGCAGGTTAAACATTCATTTAATTTTTTTTCTTCTGAGTTGTATATAATAAAAATTCGAATCAAGCGATCGTTCTGGTTTGGAGATAGAGTAAAGTATCATTTTTTATCAATGGGTAGTGGTTTCAGTCCATGGTTTACTTTCTACAGGCATGACTAGCTTCGTTTACAAATGCATCGGGTCTTTAAGGTTTAGAATCTATCCATAAGTTTAAAATAAATTAAAGATAGTCAGATAATAGAATAACATAAGTATTTAAATAGTAAGAAATTGAAATCTTGTAAAATCAATGTAATATTTTACAAAATGAAAATGAATAAATTTTCTTTCAGGCATGAATGATATATGTGTTAAAATGAATACATTTAATATCTCAACTCAATGAAGTATAAAGATTCACAAACCATCATTGATTCACCGTTCACGGTGATCGATGAGATGATTATATCATTTTTTTTTTTTTTTCAGGGAAAGTCCTTTGGTTTTCGAAACAAGTCTTAAGAAGATTATTATCCTTATTTAATGAGAGAAAACAAATATGCTTCTACATTATATTAGTGATGTAAGATAGATAAATGGAGACCCTTTTAGTTGTGTTACGTATCTGTTCAAGTATTTTATAGCATTTTGGGGTATTTCATGTCTTGTTAAAGCTACATATATATAAATAGATATATGTAACCATTAATAAAAATTACAAAAATTACCAAGAAGGATTCTGAAAGTATAAATAATAAATTCTGATCAGCTAAACAATTCTAACATTGATTTTACAAACATAGTAAAAATTGGATAAAAGGAATATTGAGAGAGTGATAGAGATTGAGGGATGTATATATATACACATAAGCCTTACAAACAAACATAAATGGACACAAATGATCACTTGCAATTTGAATAAGCAAATTAAAAAAGAAGTTTTAACCTTTATGAAAAAATTGTCAAAATATATTATCATATCAATAGAGACAAGGAATAAAAATATAGTAAAACGCTAATATCATAAGCATATTAGGAATATTGAAAAAAAAAGACATATTTGTTGAACCAAAACAGAATCGTCAGGGCCAAAGTACCTTACTTTGCATGTAATATGAACGATTTCATCCTTGCATTATCCATAGTAATGTAAAAAATACGAAATCTGGGAGATGTTGCACAGTAAATCGAGAAACAAATATGCGAGAAATAACAAGAGAAAAAATATATAATTGATTAAAGCAAACATCTGCCTCCTGATAAATTACCAAAATCAGTAATGAAACAACAATTTTTAAGCAGCAGTGTTAAAAATGATTTGCACATGTAGACAGAAATTATATTAGTATAAGACTACTTATACATCCATGGATTTAAGGAAAACAGTGTGCTAATGTTCAATTAGATTATAATATAGCACTTCACACCATTTAGATCATATATAATGCTGCGCTCTATCATTAGATAATACAATTAAAGTTATTTTCCATTATTTTATATGTGCTAAAATTATATACGTTATACTTGTCAATATTAATGTAAATTGCGATGATAAACACATGCCATCTCATTTCCAACCAGTAATTATTCCGTAGTATATTTATTTTGCAGTCGTAAATGGCTAACGATGGAAAACATGAATGAAGTCATCCTGAAGGATTGCCCTTTCGATCAAAATGAGACAACTTAATCGTAAACGAATTTATTGAAATTCACTTGTCAGCAAAATTCCATTAGTCATCCAGTTGAAACTCTTATCTGGGCCGTACCCATTATAGCAAAGAAAGAAGATGTTAAAACATACTAGAACTAAACCATTTTAAAAATAACTCAACAAGTGACATGTGTTTGTTAGCATACTAAAAAGCGACCAAGCTCTCTCTCCTGGTCTGTGTAAGCTGTATAAATATCAGAAAACGGGCAAAAGTACGCTGACATGCACTACGCCAGAGCCAAACAAACTCAAGTTAGGGGGGAATCTAGGGGAAGGCGCGCTTAGCGATTGGTTGAAAAGGATGCACAGGGTGTGTAAAATTTGACACAGTCACAAGACTCTTTTTTGTATAGCCGAAAATATAAAAAGTGAAATGATTAGACTCGCAAGGAATGTTGGGATATCGAATAAATATTTCAATAAAAATAAAAATGGTATTAATAAACATTCGAAAGAAAATAAAATTTAATATATCAAAATATGAAGGAATAAGTAGATTAGGGTTTTTTACAAAGAAGTGTAGCTTTTAGCAATTTAAGAATTTTTTTTAATAATAATAAAATAATGCGCTGATTAAAGGCATGTTTTTAAAAACATAATTGATATTTTAAAGATATTATTAAAATACAGGTAGATATTATAAGAAATTTCAATAAATTAATTAAGGTAAAATGGCGAAAAGTATTTATTATTGCATATCTATGTGTATAGATAAGCATATTTTAGATTTGTTCTTTTTTTATATTTATTTTCCTTTTCTTCTGCTTAAAATATTTATTTTTTACATGCACCATCTCAAATTCTACTATTCAATTCCTGGTAGCACAGTTTTCACTATGTAAAAATTCATTACATTTACAATATTATTTTCCTTTTATAATCCTAGTTTTTTTATTTTCCTGAGGACGCAGTCTAACATTTTAGGCCTTCACAACCTCATTATATCTTTTCCCTTAACCGTTAAATAGTGCCGTAACATTAGGCGATTGGTTGGCTCCCGGTTTTACCTTATGCTTTTTACTTGTCTTTGTATACTTCCACACCTACTTATAAAACAGGATGCAAGCACTCAAGAGAATTTTTTTTATTATTTGTTTCCTAGTTTTAAAAATGAACCGTGTATCATATGTCATATGAAATTAACTAATGTAATCCACTTTAATATGCTTAGAAATATTTGTATCACTTTAATATGTCTTAAAATCTTATCAAGTTCAAGTTCTGACCAGACAGGGAGACCTATCTAATTATCTAATATCTTGAGCACAACAAGCCCTGCCTGGCTAAGTATGTTGACTGAGAGTCCCATTTATTGAAAGATTTGAAAGAGATATCACGATATTCATTCAGATTTTAACCCAGTTGACTGAGCGTGCGACTAAACAATACAACGTATGAATTATATGAGAACTGAAAACCGCGCATAGTTGCGCACAGTAGTTTCTACGTAAAACTGAAAACACAGAAAACACACATAAATATGTATTTAATATTTATAATATAGAGATATTTTTTTATTTGTGAGGATAAAAATTTAACACATATAAAAATTTCAATCTATTAATTAAAATAATTCTGCTAGAAAATTTACTTAATTATTCAAATAAAATTAAGAAATTATCATATTTATTATTTGTTAACGCTTATAATGTTTGCAATAATGCTGTACATTTCTTAACATTTTGTATTTTGCATCAAGAAAAAATTATAATGATAATAATAATAATAAAGATAACATGTTTCAAAATGTTAATATATTAAAACATAATGCCCAAAGTAAAACAAATGCTCACAAATTTCATTAACTAATGCTGAAAATATAATTTTCTCTCCTGTCTGTTAAAGCTTACTATCGAAATCATCCATCAAGTACTGAAAGAAAATGGACTGAAACACTTTACTAATATCATATTTATTATTTGTTAACACTTATAATGTTTGCAATAATGCTGTACATTTTTTAAAAGTATATATTTCGCATCAAAGAACAATTCTATTGATAATAATAATAATTTTAATAAAACAGGTTTCAAAATGTAAATATGTTAAAACTTAATGCCAAAAGCAAAACTAATGCTCTCAAATTTCATATACTAATGCTGAAAATATAATTTTCTCTCCTATCTGTTAAAGCGTATTATCGAAATCATCCATCAAGTACTGAAAGAAAATGTATTGAATCACATTACTAATTTAGAATATTTCGTGAAGCGTGATATTGAAAATATAGATCATTGTGGTAGAGAAAATGTCCTGCATATTTTAGACTTACTAGAATTGAATATCTAATTCGTTTCAATAAAGTGGCATTTTTCGAATAATTGCACAGCAGAAATTTTTGACGTTATAAAAATTCCGAAATATACATGTGTTAGGCAAAACTGCATCCGCATAATATGAAAATATTTTTCTAAATATTATTGCATTAAATATTGAATTATGAATTTATAATGTATACATCCGAATTTATGTAACTTTACCGTCTCCAAAGCAAACATATACAAATTTACAAATATTTAAAAGAATGGTCATTCAAGAAAAATATCAAAGAAATATATTTTTAGTTTGTAAATTTTCAGTACACAATAAACATACATGTAGGATTTGTATGTCTTAAAGACTTTCAAGTACAATTTACCAGAATTATCGTAAAGTAATATTTGAAAAAAAAAAATCTTTCTTCAAATATAGCGACGAGTACTTTACAAAATTACTGGTACTGTTTCTCTCCTATCTGTCACTCCTATCTCCTATCTGTCAGAGATCACACATAAAATCCTCTGAATCCCGTGATGCGTATTAACACTAACTTTGAGCATAAAAAACAGATTTTTAAAAAAAGTCTTTTATTTATAAATTATTTCGGAAATGGATTTTAATATCAGTCCCTTTAAATATCCCTTTTTTGTATTAGGGAGAGACTAGTCTTGTCTTTCTTTTATATACTTACTACGGGCAAATATTCCTTTTCCTCATTTTTACAGGTTAATCGCAGAGATTTAAAATCCGAACCTATAAAATATGTCAATACAAAAACGTAAATAAAAGTAAAATATTTGTTTAAATTATTTCTTAAGTACTTCAACGTTATTATAAAACAGAAATCTCAATACATATTTAAAAATTATAAGAAAAAATATTTCTTGATTGGAAATGGATAATTAAATTTAAGGCCTAATTCTGGCAATCAATCTCTCACACTTCAGTCAATTTTTATCTCGTAAAATATAAAAATAGCTATTTACCATCCTCAGGTGTTAATTATTAGCTTCAATCCAGAAATATTTTTAACAACGTATCTAGAGATCAGAGATGAAATTAATTGTATAATAATCGGTGAGATATTAACATATAAATATAAAAACTTCGCCACAGTTTTAAAAATAATAACTCAGATAATTAAGATTTAATGCTTAATTTCACCTGTTGAAAAATATATTGCATCTTAATTGATTCCATCTTTACGAAGCAATATCGTAATTAATTATTATATTTATTTATAAAAGTATTTAATATATATTTTTTTTTTTAAATTCGAAATTAAGTAATGTGAAAATGTGATATTAATTTTCGTTTTAAATGTTTTAGGTACTTTATACATTATCAATTAGTTTTATATCAATTAAAAAAGACGCTTTTTCAAAATAAAAATTTTAGACTGTATATGTCGCAGTCACGGTCCTAATTAGAGATATTATTTTTAAGAGATATTATTTTTAAGAGATTCTGTCAAAGTAGTGCAGAAAAAACAGACGTTTACATAGAAAATATAACTTCAACAATTATAAACTAGCTAAGTGAAGTTATTTAAAAAGATTAATGTATGCAGTGCAATTATGTGATTAAATATACAGTGTGTATGCATACATGCTTATTTTCCGCTGATAATACAATTAAAAATAATTATTTATTAGCTATTTTAAAAGCTATCAATTAGTATTTCATTACTTAAAATATAAATTTTTTTAAGTAAAACCAAAGAAAAACAAGCTCACAATCATGGTAAGGAAATTTTGCTAAAATAATATATATATAATGCAAAAATAGTTACACAAAAAAGAAAACGAATTGAAAAACTCAGTGATAATATAACTTTAGCTATCATAAACTAGTTATAGACATTACTTAGAAAGTCGATAGCTTATTTTTTATTCATATAATTCTGAATCCATATCTAAAATTTCGAATGAAAAATTTTTCCTGTATGTGACGCTAGTCACTCATATTACACTAGTCAGTGTATGCTATGTTACGGAACACTAGTCAATAGATAAAGCAAAAATTTGTGTTCCAAAATTTCTGGTATGAATTTGGGATTTCCGAATAAAAACGTAATCACTGAAAAGTCACATTCATGCGCTAATGATATGATTTAGCTGATATATCGGTGTAACGTTTAACTATATATAAAAGATAATTCAATAAGTTGTTTCTATGTTCAGTTAACAATATGCTTTTTATTTCTCCTATCTTTAAAAGAAACAACTATTGTATTAGTTAAAAAATTCGACTTCCGGTTGCTGAAGGATAAATACAGTTTATAAAGTCCTGAATATCTTTCGACTGTTTAAAATATATATATATATATGTGTGCATGTCTGTAAGCGACACTAACTGTGTGGGCGCTATATCGCAAGAACTAAAACACGTAGTTTAATCAAACTAATAAATAACTGAGATTAATTATCTGAGTTAATTAATAGCTAACTTTGTGTTAGATCTTGACATAGATTGGTGCAGATTAGTTTTTGGCGTAATTTGTGAAATACATGCACTGTTGTGTTGTATTTTGGATTACTATATCTCTAAAACTGCTTTTGTGTGACAACTTGACAAAAATTGCTGCACTTTAGGATTTGGTGTAATTTTTGAAAGAATTTTGCAACGATATGCTGTATTCAGCTATACCTATATCTGAAAATTGATGCACGGAATTTCATCAAATCTCTTATTCTTTTATAACTTGACATACATTGATTTTAATTAGGTTTAGGTGTAAATCTCACAGCAGTTGGTACTGCTATGCTTTATTTTTCATGATTTTCCTCTCTGACATACCTTAAGAATTAACTCACGGAATTTCCAAAAATAATAATCTCGGTGACCTAGACGTGAATAAATATTTATTAGGTTTGGGTCTATACTTCTCATTTTCTGTGATATCTCAATAACCAATAGATTGTTATTTAATTGTATTAGCAGATGGTTTTAGTTGATGGCCACATCATACACTTTTCTATCATATCCATACATTGTTTTCGCACGTATTCTCACGTGTATGCTTCAAATAGGATGTTAATGGTTTTAATCATCAGTACCAGACTATATTAAAATATATTTGCCTTGCCCAATCGAAAAATTCCAGGATTAAATATACTGAAATTTTCTATGCAGAATTACTGGTTTTAAAAGTAAAATTTTGTAAATGAGTCCCATCCTGAAAGTGTTAGCCCGCGGGAAAGCACATGTGGTGTATTATACCCCACACCTATAAAAAAAAGTGGAACATTCCCAACTTGTGAAACCGAAATTCTGTACCGCATTCAGTAGCTGAGTTTCTAGTAGTGGTTGACCATCGGATCCGGTTTTCCGCTGCACAGGTGTGTCAGAAAAAGATATATTGGTATTTTGTTGCAACTGGGTGCCTCTATGCGTTAGTGTTTTTCTAACAGAATATTTATATGAGAAATTTATTTCTAGAGTGTAACAGTAAATAATTCTACTAGCAGGCGTTAGTATTTGTTTTAAAGTATTCGAAATTATATGGCTAAACATTTCTATTTGCATTATGGCAAAAAGAATGAGTCCCTATGAATTGGATATGCAACGGCTGCGAGATTTATTAGAAATAGTTGGAAGTGATGAAGATTGCATTTCAGAAATTGAAGATGTTTCTGACAGTGAAATATTTAGCGAACATATCACAGATTCAGGAGAAGATGATTAACTGGGTGTTTCTAAAAATGATGATGATTCCGATGATTCTGTTGGAAAAGATGGAAAAACTGTGGGAAAAAAAGAAATTTAGGCAAAATGTAAGAGTTCATTCACATACTATTACGACTCATCTTCCAGGACCTGTAAGAGAAGCCAGAAGTGTTACTGATCCGCTTAGTAGTTGAAATATTCTTATTGATAATACATTATTATCAATGATTGTAGAATGTACAAATTTATAGATTTCTGAGAGAACTTAACATTATAAGCGTGAAACAGGTGCAAAAACAACGGACGGCGTCGAGATGAAAGCGGTTATAGGATTTTATATTTATGTGGCCTTCACAACTCGTCGCACCTTAACGTAAAGGACCTTTGGGCTACTGACGGTAAAGATATTGAAATATTTCATACAACAATGTCCTATAAGCGATTTTTATTTATTTTGCGTCGCATGCGTTTCGATAAATTTTTAGACAGGCCACAGAGAGAATGCTTTGATAAAATCGCCGCAATCAGAGATTTCTTTGAAAAATTTATTTCGAATTCCAAGGATTCCTATAGGTTAGGTGAGCACGTCACTATTGACGAGAAACTCGAGTCCTTCCGAGGCCAATGTTGGTTCCGGCAATATATGTCGAACAAACCGCAAAGTACGGAATAAAATTTTTTGCACTGGTAGACTCAAAAAAAATTATACTCCTAATATGGAAATATACTGCGGTAAACAGCCAGATGGCCCCTTCAAGGTCAGTACCAGTCCATCTGACGTAGTGAAAAGACTAATTGAACAACTGTATAAATCTGGCAAGAACCTTACTGTATAATCAACTGGTATACGAGTTACCCGCTAGCTGTGGATCTTCTAAAAGGAAAGCTGATAATAGGAAGAACAATGCTGGAAAACAAAAGTGAAATTCCTCCTGCTTTTGTTACTTGTAAAGGAAAGGAAATATTTTTTACACTGTTTGGTATAGAAAAAGATAAAACATTGAATTCTTACGTTTTTTAAAAAGGAAAAACTGTTCTTATGCTTTCAACATTCCATAAAGATGATACTATCGATGATGCTAGTGAAGAAAATAAGAAACCAGAAATTATATCTTTTTATAATATGACTAAGGAAGCAAAGGATACTGTGGATGAAATGTCAGGAAGTTATTCAATTGCCAGAATAACACGGATGTGACCAATTGTAATTTTCATTTTTGTACCGAATTTTGCTGCAAAAAATGCTCGAGTTATATTACTTTCAACTGCTAATCCACCTACCAGATATAAAATCAGACGTCTGTTTTTGAAGGACTTTGCATTATAACTAATAAAAAAACGTATTGAGCAACGATCAGAGATTAATACTTTACCGAGAAGTTTAAGTACTGCATACAAAAGAAGAGCGGAAGTTTCGACGAATAATTCAAATGAATCTCTGAAGTTCGAAACGACTAATTATAAAAGATGTTATGAATGCCCTCGAGCCAAGACAGAAAAACACGAATGCAATGTTCAATATGTGAAAACTTTTTGTGCCAAAAACACATGAATGTATTTTGTTCAAACATTAAAAAAATAACATAAGCATTGTGTATTAGAGGTGCAATAAAACATATATTAATACTTAGTTATTATTTTCATTTATCTTAATTTTACCTCTCTATAAATTTATTTTTTAAATAATTTTTTTGTAACTCAAATTTTATTCACTAATAACAGATTTAAAACTAAATAAAACTACTTTTAACGTATTTTATATATTGGAGTATGTGATACCCCACGCGCCCGCTCTAGTACCATTTGTTGACGCGCTTCCCGCCGGGTTAAGCAGTTTTCATCAAACCATGCATTTCAGATATTTCTTTTTTATCCAGAAATTCTGACCCATACCGATAATTCTGCCTAGCAGTTTTTTCTGTTGTTAATGACAGATGTTTCGTTATTATATTAAAAAATCCTAATTTTTTTCGGAATTTTAAGCATGGTTTGGATTTGGAATTTTTGAATAACAATATAATTTCCTGAACATACGCATATATGAGATAATTCTACAAATCGTGGATAATAAGTTATAATTTTATCAAATATAGTAAAAATATAACGATTTCCAAGTAAAGTTTTTCGCTTTAAATATAAATAAATTAATAGCTTTAGATAAAATTTTAATGTTAGTCTACCGCTTTATTTAGATCTGTCAGTGTAACAAAATAAGTCATCGAATCAATACATAAATATGATATTCATCAATAACAAGATATATATATATATATTTATTTAACGTGAACAATTTACATTTTGTATAATTTTAATGAATTTACCGGGTGTCATAAAAAGGACTGACTGATTTTAAAATTCAATAACTTGCAAACGGTGACAGATATTTAAAAAATTCTTGCCGGAGGGGTATGTATGAGGTCAAAAGTTTTTTTACAGTGATTTTCGATTTTAATTCGAATTACAAACAATAGATGGCACTGCGATCAATAGACGCTAAATTCAGTTTGGTTTTTGGTACTTCGGGACCAACTCAATACATTTTTTATCTCCTGTTTCTGCATGGAAGAAGAGAAAGGCCAAAAAATCACGCCTGTATTTAGCGACTATTGATTACACCGCCATCTATTTTTTGTAATTCGAACTAAAATCGAAAATCACTGTAAAAAAACATTTGACCTTATGCACAACCCTCCGGCAAGAATTTTTTAAATATCTGTCACCGTTTGCAAGTTGTTGAATTTTAAAATCAGTCAGAACTTTTTAGGCCACCAGGACATTTAAATATTAATGCGATTTAGTACATGACAAAATTTACGACACTATTGCAAATTCATTTAAAAAATGCTGAACAAATGCAATAAATGTAATTTTAATTATTGTAATTAAATTTTAATTTTAGTTATAGCTTTCATTATAAAATAATATTTTAAGAGTTATCTGCAATTTAACGAAGTCCAAATATATTTTCAGCACTTCCTTTGTGCAATATGTACAAATAACAACATAAAAACAAACAATTTGATATAAATATTTTATATAAAAAATAATTTATTTAAGTATTTTAAAAATTAGAAAATGTAATAAAATTGAAAAAGATATCATTCGCATCATTAAATATATTTTTTTGCTGTATGTGCATGAAGGAAAAATATTTTTTAAAAGATATTTTTCTAAGTAATTTATAAATCAATTCTTAAAAACATAAAATCCAGTATTTCAAAAACATCAAATAAATAAAACTTTCATTTTACAAGAGTGTAAAGCAGTGTGTCTGACATTCTAAAAAACAAGGCATATAATATTGGAAAGTACTTCAAAAAAGTGTGCCGCCAAAACAAAGAATCAGAAACATTCTGAGATACTGAAAATATTTCCAGATAAAGAAAATTATTCCCAGAAGCTGCAATAATATGGATGCAATATTTATGATAAAAGATAACATGTTATTTTTGATAATATTGTGATTGAGTAAATTTGATTAAACTTAATGAAATGTATTATTTTATTTACATGCGCAGAAGATAATTAATTAAAATTAAATATTTGGATAAATTTTAAGAAATTTAAATCGTTACACATCTAGTAAATAATATGTATGTTTAAAGAGAATATAGGTAAATTTATATCCATACATTAAACTTATTCGAACTTTAATAGATGAACTTTTATGAACCCAAAGTAACGCATTGAAGAAATAAATCAATTAAATAATAACAAATGATAGTAATACAATGAAATGGATTTATAACAATCAGCAGTCAAAAAATTCTAATACCTCAATTGCAGGACCAGCCTTCCCTGGAATTATTATTTGAACTTAAGTATCATGTCACATTATTACCTTAAATATTATTAGAGCACCATTTTTTTAAAGACAGTGCGATCGATATTTATTTCAGAATATCAAGGAGCTGTTTTCACATCATATGCTTGCCAACAGTGTGGGAATTCTGAAATAGTATTTGCCTAAAAAATATATCAGTTAATTTGTTACATAAAGAACATTAAGCTGCTTTCGTACATTAAAATCCTATGAGATGCAAATAATGTAACTCTAGGAAACGCAGTGTTTTAGGATGATTCTTTTTTCTAGTTTTGTAAAAGATTCAATGATAAAGTTTATTACTATTTAAGGAAATATTTATTATTGAAAAAGGACGCATTACCGTTTTTATGGATATTATTATTCTATAACTACTGATTGATTTATATTACAGCACTTAATTTTTTGCTATTGTATTATTTTTTTCCATAAATCCGGCTATACTGCCTACGGAATCATAGAATTTCAAATTAAGACAATGATTTACATCTGAAATGAGTACTAAAACTCTGAAAATGAACTATTGTAATAATACCAGTCAGTGATGAACTGACTTTAACGAATTTTTATATATTTTTAGAGACCACAACATAAATTATCTATAGAAATTTATCCAAACACTAGAGCCTTCTGGTTAGACTGAATATAGCTGTTACAACTGAGAATGTAAGCAGAATTTGCCAAAGAATAGTCACCGTTCGTCTGAATCACGATGGTTTCAGTAAGCCTAAAAATATGGCAGTGTAGGAATGTCTTGATGTCATAAATTCCTGGAATTCCGCTTCTTGAAAATAGATTTAGGTGGGTGGTCAATTTTTTTAAGGGTTTTCTTTTTTTTTTGTTGTTGTTGTTTTTAAGTCAGCGATGATCTGGCTTTAACGAATATTTATATATTTTTAGACCACAGAACATAAATTATCTACTCTGAAATTTAGTTCAGAGAAATTGACCCAACACTACAGCCTACTGGTTAAACTGAATATAGCTCTAACAATTGTGAATGTAAACACAATTTGCCAATGAATAGTCACCGTTCGGCTGAATCACGATGGTTTCGGTACAACTAAAAATATGGCGGTGTAGGAATCTCTTGATGTAAGAAATTTCTGGAGATCCACTCCTTGATAATAGATTTAGGTGGGTGGTTAATTTTTTTAAGTGGGGGAATAAAGCGTTATGATGTACGAAAATTTGGGATGTTTCATTGTAGAAAATGTAGCGTGTTTGGGCGTACCAATAACATGAAAGTGAGCAATTTTTATCCGATTTGTTCGCGTATTAATGCAGGTGTTTAACGTAGCTCCAAAGAACGGTATACCTCTCGTATCCGTGAAGCAAGCAGTAAAAATTTTGGTTTTGGTAAAGTTTTTAAGAAAGAGAGAACACATGTGCCACCCTTGTATCTGAAGATCGGTTACGTAAGCGTTTGAATTCATGCGAAGTCCGTGATTTAGTGTTTATCCCAGCAACCTGTTTCCGAGCGAACATTACGATGGAAACAATATGCTATAAAATTTTGAATGCAGAGTATCTCATTAGATGCAATCACTCTCAGGTGCAAATCACTTTCCATGTCTGTCATGGGCAAAAAAAAACCTAACGTGGACAAAAGCTGTCAGGGGGCAAATGATTTGGTATGCCCATTCACACCTTATGGCAAATGACACTAACATTCCGAGTTGTCCGACGATGGCAAAATAAAGTATTCAAATCACAATGTGTTTAGGCTGTATTTCATTAGACGTGATTGTCTGTTGGTTCCAGTGCTTTAATCGTACTGTCAGTTTAACCAATGATCCGGCTTGCCATTAGCATAAACTGATGGGTATTCTATGGATACCTGCGAATTTCTAAAATGACACCAGCCACGTTTAAATGGCTGCTTGCATACTGGCTGGTTGAACCCCCCCACTGACAAGCCCGTGTTAATACGTTCACTAAGCTCCAGGTTTCACTGCAATACAAGTCATATTTAAAGTAATATAATTCTATTGATTTAATGTATTTTTAATACATTGAACAATGATTATTACTTCCAAGGATTGCATTCACATTCGTTATTAAGTTTTTTTTATAAAATGTTCAAAGAATCATTTTTTTTTTTTAGCATTTAAAACAAAATTCAGAGAAAACAACATTACAATTTTGCCCTTTTCCAAGACAGTCGAAGGGTTAATGAACAATCGCAGACCCTAAAGCATATTAAGTGATCTAAAGCAGTGGTTTCCAACCTTTTATGGGCCTTGCCCCACTTAAGCCTTTTTTTAAATCACGATATCTCCACTCTTCCCCTCTGTAACATGTAATTCTTATTATAAAATAATTTGCTCTTATTGACACGGAGGAACTCTAAAAGGGTATTAACTTCGTTAAGTCATTTCACATTCTTTAAATTATCAAAATTATCAATTTTTTCATTCAAATATGTTTTAATATAATTATAGGAATCCAATAATGTCATACATCTTCGCATTATAAGATGTTCAATTGAATATTACCCGTGATCAGGATTTACTATTCAATAAACATTTGTTGGATGGGTATTCTATGGATACCTGCCAATTTCTAAAATGACACCAGCCACGTTTAAATGGCTGCTTGCATACTGGCTGGTTTAATGAACAATCGCAGACCCTAAAGCATATTAAATGATCTAAAGTAGTGGTTTCCAACCTTTTATGGGCGGAGCCCCACTTAAGCCTTTTTAAAATCACGATATCTCCACTCTTCCCCTCTGTAACATGTAATTCTTATTATAAAATA
Organism: Maratus speciosus; assembly: GCA_963932465.1. Taxonomy (NCBI): domain Eukaryota; kingdom Metazoa; phylum Arthropoda; class Arachnida; order Araneae; family Salticidae; genus Maratus; species Maratus speciosus. The sequence continues at coordinate 532,800,984 of OZ010786.1, read as the reverse complement.
ATTTGCTCTTATTGACACGGAGGAACTCTAAAAGGGTATTAAATTCGTTAAGTCATTTCACATTCTTTAAATTATCAAAATTATAATTTTTTTCATTCAAATATGTTTTAATATAATTATGGGAATCCAATAATGTCATACATCTTCGCATTATAAGATGTTCAATTGAATATTACCCGTGATCAGGATTTACTATTCAATAAACATTTGTTGGATGGGTATTCTATGGATACCTGCCAATTTCTAAAATGACACCGGCCACGTTTAAATGGCTGCTTGCATACTGGCTGATTTAATGAACAATCACAGATCCTAAAGCATATTAAATGATCTAAAGCAGTGGTTTCCAACCTTTTATGGGCCGAGCCCCACTTAAGCCTTTTTAAAATCACGATATCTCCACTCTTCCCCTCTGTAACATGTAATTCTTATTATAAAATAATTTGCTCTTATTGCCACGGACGAACTCTAAAAGGGTATTAATTTCGTTAAGTCATTTCACATTCTTTAAATTATCAAAATTATCATTTTTTTCATTCAAATATGTTTTAATATAATTATAGGAATCCAATAATGTCATACATTTCCGCATTATAAGATGTTCAATTGAATATTACCCGTGATCAAGATTTACTATTCAATAAACATTTGTTGGATGGGTATTCCATGGATACCTGCCAATTTCTAAAATGACACCAGCCACGTTTAAATGGCTGCTTCCATACTGGCTGGTTTAATGAACAATCGCAGACCCTAAGCATATTAAATGATCTAAAGCAGTGGTTTCCAACCTTTTATGGGCCGAGCCCCACTTAAGCCTTTTTTAAAATCACGATATCTCCACTCTTCCCCTCTGTAACATGTAATTCTTATTATAAAATAATTTGCTCTTATTGACACGGAGGAACTCTAAAAGGGTATTAACTTCGTTAAGTCATTTCACATTCTTTAAATTATCAAAATTATCAATTTTTTCATTCTAATATGTTTTAATATAATTATAGGAATCCAATAATGTCATACATCTTCGCATTTACACCTAAAAAATTATTATTGTTCTTTGTAAAAATACCTCAGAAACAAAAGTGGTATATGGTCTGAATTTTTATTTTCTCGAGATTTCTTGAAAAGACTCACGCATTTTGCATTTACATTTCATAGAATTGATACATTTTATAATTGAATTTATTGCTACATTAGGATTTTTTTATCCCCGAGACAATATAAATAATATAATTCACAAATAGCATTTCCGAATTCGCACCTTTATCATTTTACAGAGACGATTTCTTTTCCCTTATAACACACTTCTCTGATTACTTCTTCTTTTTTCATTTATCGTTAATTGGTTACGATGTATTTAAAATTTTAAAACACTTAAATCATGATACATCTTCATACTATATGTAGTTTGCATAAAAGACATAAGCAGTTTACTTTTTACCCAATTTCTTCTGTGATACTCATTGAAGAGTTTATTAATTTAATAAACACAGTATTATGTTTGGTATTTCAAATACATTTTTGTTAAATGTATTATAATTATTCCAGTAATATTTGTGTTTTCAATGGCCATTTATAGAAATGTTAGTTACGTTTATATTCAGTTATGTTTTAAATTTTCGTGTATTTTTTTAATTTTTAGTCCACAACATGTCTTTTATTTTTAAATAAATAAGTAAAAGTAAAAAACTGACTGAAAATGGATTAATAACAAATCAGAAATTGCATCCTTAAAAATAAAAATTGCCCCCCGCCCCCCCAATTGTACGCCTCACAATGGGAACCACAGTTCTCGAGACTTATCTAGAGATCTAGAGCTATAAAAAATCTAGATGTCTAATTGGAATAGCGAATAAATCTCCAAGATCCTTATTTTCGAAAATTTGTTAATTATAACCCGTTAGCATGTTTAAGTCAAATTAGAATTTTAAAAGTAATTTTGGAAACTTCCTTGTTTTTTATGTAATATTTATACAAATATTTAATTTGAATTTTATGTAATTATTAACTTGAAGCTATTATTATTCACTAGATTGCTAACATAAGTTCTCTAATTGCCTAAATACGTCCTTAAACATGTAGTATTCAGACTGAAAATAACAAAATATCATAATGAGAGTGTAGAAATTTGTATATATTATTTAGAGCGTGAAATAAATCAATGCGTGTGAATTAAGGAAAACAAAATCCATAAAGTCATTTTATCTATTAACCTGTTTGATATACAGAAACATTTAAAAAAAAAAAAAAAAAAAAAAAAAAAAAAAAAAAAAAACATTGACTAAATTCTAATTTACAGCAATGGTTATTTCATACATTTTACATACATTTTGAAAAGATGTGTACTTAAAAATTCAAAAGTTTGCAATTAAAATATTTACTATCAAGCGTACAATGCACTTTAACCCACAAAATATTTTCAGCAAAATTGAAATTTTAAATAAATAAAATACATTTTTGGTAAGTGATATGAGAATCGTTTTAATTTATATTATTAATTCGGAATTTATACACTCTTAAAATGTTTATGATTGAATAGTATACTAGTACATAAAAACATTAAGGAGATTCCATAAGCATTGAATTTTAAAAGTAAAGAGAAAACAAAAATAACAATTTTGAAAAAATTATATTAAATGGAATTCCGAAAACCTATCTCAGTTTAATTTGCAAAAATTCAGTAAAAAATGTTCGATTGCTTTTTTTTTCTTGAATTAATGTTAATGTAATCCAAAATCGTCATTTGGACAAAAAATGACTTCAAAGTTTCGGTAACGCTGCTTCAGCTATTCAGCGGGTATAATTCTAAAAGCCATAACTTATTTTCTAGTGGAAATTTCAAGGAAACAAATATATGCTCCGAAAAATAGGGATTTAACATCTGAAAAAATTAAAATTTCGAAAATTTTAAATCTTTGAGTCCTGATACACCTTAAAACAAACTGAGGTTCGAATTTACTTTTGAGGATCTTCTAGACATTTTTCCGTGTTTGTTTCATGTGGAGATACAGGACTAAGTTGAAATCCATGCACTTAATTATCATGCTGAACATTGTTAATTACTAGTAGAACCCACGGCCTTGCTTGCGTAATAGTTGAAACATGCCTAGTGATATTCGTATATCTGATTTTTATTTGAAGAAATTATACTTTTAGGAATTATTCCAAAATTACTAATTAAGCCAAAGTTTGACTAAACATCATTGTTACACTGCATTAGGCAGAAATGAGATTTATAATAATATGAAGAACTAAAACTAATTCTAAATAAATGATAATTGTGAAAGTATTTTTAAGCTTTTACGCTCATTTCATACGCTCATTTCAGTACTCATTTGAAGTTTTGATTTTTTTAGAAACCGTTCTTATTACGCATTTACATCTTAAAAATAAGCATCATGTCAAATTTCAAGCTTCTTTTCTAACGGTATACCACCTCTATAGTGGCACTAACATACACTGCCTATGTTGAAACAGGGATTATCGCCATTAATTTGCCAACGTTCATTTTGAAATAGGTTTGGTATTTCCTAATATTCCATAGAAAACGTAATCTAGAAAGTTTTTAAAGGCTTTTTTAGAACTTTGTTGTTCTTGTCAACCACAGGTGGTAATGAACCCGGCGTAAAGTATAGTCTGTGTAGGATCAGAGACTATTACCCTTGATTCACATTTATTACTTTTGTAATCGGATTACAATTCCTGAGATTGTATAGAAGTCGTAATTTGACTTTTTTAGGACGCTTTTCACTGTTTCCCTTCGCTTCACCCCTTTTTTAAATATCGAATTTATTTTCGACAGTTCTTTGAAGGCATTTATATTTTAAGTTACTGCCATGTCATATTTAAAGTTTCTAGCTTCTTCAGTATCACAGAAATCGCAATTTTGAACGGTATTCGCTCTTTCAACCCACTGGTGGTTATGGAAGCGACATAAAATATAGCTTATGTTTGAGCAGGTTCTATCACCACCAATTTGGAACCATAATTTTTGTAATATGTTTGGTATTTTATAAGATAGCATAAAAGTCGTAGTTTAAAACGCTTTTCACTCATTTCATTCTTTTGAATTTGAAATTTTCTGTCGATATTTCTTAAAAAGTATTTGTATCTTTTAAGTAATTACCATGCCAAATTTCAAAATGTTAGACCCATCACTATCACAAAAACGCAATTTAAAACAATTTCCGCTCTTGTAACACCCCAGGTGGTAGTGTCAACAACATAATATATAGCCTATGTTGAAGCAGGGACTGTCACTATCAAGTTACAACTATTACTTTTGAAAGCGGTGTGATATTTCCTGACATTGGGCAGAAATCGCAATTTAAAACATTTTTAGAACGTTCTTCGCGCATTTTCACCCTTCTTAATTTTCGAATTTTTAGAAACTGTTGGTAGAGAGCACTTACATCTAAAAGCTACCATGCCATATGTCATGTATCTAGGCCCTTCAGTAACACAAAAAAGCATTTTTAGAAAGTTTTATGCTCGTGCGACCGCTACGCAGTAATAACATAGGCATGAAACAGAGCCTATGTTGGAGCAGGGACTGTCTCTGTCACTATCTCTTTACAACTATTACTTTTGAAATTGGTTTAGTACTTTATCAGATTGCGTAGACATCGCAATTTAGAACGTTTTTTAGAACGCTCATAGCGCATCATCACCGCTTTTAAATTTCGAAATTTTAAAAAAAATGTTCTTAGTACATGTAATCTACTAAAAAACAACTTTTCAAAAGTAAAAAATAAGCCAAGCAAAAAAAAAAAAAAAAAAAAAAAAAAAAAAAAGAAAAAAGGTGAAAGTTGTGGCTAAAAAATAGTGTGATATCAAATTTCCAAGCTTATATTGCGGTACTTATTTAGCATTTTTTGATAAAAATTTACCATATGTAAGTCGAGTACCTAAGTATGCGTTGATAGAAAGCCTTTTCTCCTTTACTAAATACATCATAACGTGTTTCTGAAAATTAATTTTTTTTAAATTATGCATGATGGGCTTGGCGGCCATCTTTCCATATTTTACACAAATTTCTAAGCACACAAGTTCATTGTTAAGATTGGAAGTTCGAAATTGTTACTAAAGCAAACATTTTATTCTTTTAATTTATGGAAATGAGTACCTAAAAATTTGTGTCTAAAAATAAAGCTGAAGTAACTTCAGGTTTCATCTTATGATTCTCTTTTTTCGGAGGGGGGTTAATTAATTAGTTAAAGCAGTAAAAATCAATTTGTTTTTTTCAAAATAAAAAACTTTCTTAATTTATCTGTCTGTAGCTAAAACTATAACTTCGAAATTCTTCATAATGCAAATATGTTACGAGCTTGAGTGCTTAGAAATTTGTGTAAAATATGGAAAGATGGCCGCCAAGCCCATCATGCATAATTTAAAAAAAAAATTAATTTTCAGAAACACGTTATGATGTATTTAGTAAAGGAGAAAAGGCTTTCTATCAACGCATACTTAGGTACTCGACTTACATATGGTAAATTTTTATCAAAAAATGCTAAATAAGTACCGCAATATAAGCTTGGAAATTTGATATCACACTATTTTTTAGCCACAACTTTCACCTTTTTTCTTTTTTTTTTTTTTTTTTTTTTTTTTTGCTTGGCTTATTTTTTACTTTTGAAAAGTTGTTTTTTAGTAGATATCAGTTCTTTTTTTTTAAACAAATGATATATAACTGAAATAATTCTACTAGCTCAAATTAAAATTAGTCCTTGTATAGCCTTTATAAGCAGGAAGCAAACACAATATTATACATTTTGTTTACCTATCATTCATTTTTTACAGTGATTAATAATTTAAAAGTAAGGAAAGTCAATTTCTTCTTTCAAAGTATCAGTCTTTCTCAATTTATATCTCCTTAAAATTTTCTACGAAAGATGAAAATTTAGTAAAAAACAGAGTCGAAATAAAATATATATTTACAGTTAGTCTGTCAGTTAATTGTTTTTTCTAACTTTTTTTGCTGACGGTTTTGCAAAATAAATTTACCTTTACAAATACCTACGGTTAATCCGAGAATGAAAACCCGCAGGCATCTAAAGAATCGAAGATCTGTAAATCTAGCAATTCTAGACATAATAAAGGAACATTTTTGACAAAAAAATCTAAAAATTTAGAGATATAAACTGTACATATAACTTCATCTTCATTTAGATCGTGTTATAGAGAAGAAAGAATAAATATGTAATTTTACTCAAGTCTGTTTATCCATGCCTATTTGCATAAATGTGAGGATATTAATTTACTATAAAATTTCCCCTAAATTGATTAGCTTTAATAGTCTATTATTAAAGTCGCATATACATTAGAATTAAATATTTTTCGGTTAAAAATTGCCTGAAATCTATAGTCTTATCGTTCGTTAAATTTGTCTTTTTTTTTATGCCCAGACTCTTTTTCTGAACTCTGACAAAAGATCACAGACATATTGAAGCTATCCAAATTCTTATATCTTTCTATCGTATTTCCTTTTTTGAGGGGGGTGTGAGGAAGAGCCTTAAGAACTTCGTTTTGTTCTCAGAATTCTGAATTATGCATTCAAAAGATCTACCTACATAAGTCTTGTTGCAGAATTTTCATTAGTTAAGAGTTGCATCAAGTTATACATCATGTGAATCTATTAAATTAATTTTGTGAAATACTAGATGGGAGCCATTGATATTTCCAGACCATTTGCCTACATTTTAAACTTGAGTCATTTACTACTAATCATTAATTTTCTATACGAATTAAAGAAGTCATTGTTTCCATGCCAACTGTACCTTTCACTATTGCTTGCTTGTTTGTTTGTTTGATTTATTGAACACATACATCATATCACATGCGGATCACGCCGGGATTCGAATCTGCTTCCACCTACGCTCTCAAGCGATTAGCGGCATTGTGTCTTATCCACTCAGCCACAATGGGCCCCTATTGCTTTCTCTAATGCCCAGATACTCAAATTTAACCAACTGCACTTAGAATCATGGTCATAACACAGAACATTTATATGTTAGAGCAGTGTTGCCAGTGGGCTACTTTTTTTTAATTCAGATTTCTTGATTGCCAGCACTTATTATAAACGGTAAAATTCCCATTGTTTTCGCCTTAATTAATATGTCATTAAATAAGGCACATTTAACAATTTCAAAAAAGTGGTGCCAATCAAGTATCTGAGTTAAAAAAAGTAGCCCATCTGGCAACACTGTGTTAGAGTGGTGACATATGCACAAGTCGTGTACTCATATTCAATTTTTTGTCCAAAGTACGGTAACTCAGTTTTCAGTAATAGACGAGCAAGATTTCAATTAAACTAACCAGAAAAGTTAACAAACATTGGCTTCCTGATTTGATTTTATCCAAAATCGTTTTAACCAACCAAAGTTAATGTCCGAGATCCAGATAAATTTTTCTCTGTTAGTAAAATTACATTGACCAATCAGTAGCCTTTATCCTTGCAGGCTTTTCGGTGTTTACTGCAAACATCAAAAAGTTCGGAAAAATGCAGACGTCTGATTGATCAATCCCATCCCGCTAATAGCGAAATATCTATCTTGATCCCGGCCTATTCAACGCCCTTTAAATATTGGAGAAAGCCTTGACACGTGTCAGAAAAACGTCACACAAAGCAGACAAAACAAAGAAGAAAATCATTCATTGGCTCGTTCATATTCACGAGCCGATGAATGATTTTGTTTCTTTGCTTTGCCTACTTTGTGTGATGTTTTCGTGACTCTAGTCAAGACTTTCTCAGATATTTAGGATGCTTTGGCGTATTTCACCACCATGAAGTTATGAAAGGAGAGGAACAGACATGTCAATCTTCCCGTGTGAAAAACTAGTTAAAAAAAAAACGAGTTATTTCCCTCTCTTCTGCCCTTTTCTCTCTTGATTTTGACCGATAGCAGCCCATTTAGCAGTCTCCAGTACAAGATGCCGCTATATACGGTGGACGCAGGAGGGAGGGTGTTAGCGCGACCAATGGCATAATAGGCCAGTTCATGATGTTTAAAAGTCACACGCAGTTGGATCGAGGCTAACGAAAAAGACAGGCTACCGCGGTGGGTCCGATTCTTCTTTTTTTACAAACCGCTGGAGTCACGTGATGCTTTTTTCACGCACCTTCTTTGGTACATCGAGCATCACGTGACTCCAGCGGTTTGTAAAAAAGAAGAATCGGACCCACCGCGGTAGCCTGTCTTTTTCGTTAGTCTCAGAGTTGGATCATCTTTACACGATGATTAGTACAAAGCTGCGAGCCGATTTTTTTGTGTCCATTGCCGTGTACAGATAATCAACTCCGTGTGACGTTATGAACTGGCCTTATATGTTGTTGGCCACAGTTTAGGAACAGCTACAAATGACTTCATCTATATCTACTCCGAGGTAAACGAAAACGACAGGCTACCGCGGTGCTACAGCGCCTAGAATATATAGTGTGGAAATCAGCTATCCCAGTAATACTTTAAAAAGTGCTAATATATTGGATCTCTTAAATTTCAAATGATGCTGAAATCCAATGAGTCGATCACAGCGATATCTGCAGGATATTTCCTAAAACTTCATGACGATTTGGTAACAGCGTCTAGAATACCTAGTGTGGAAATATTTTATTAAACAACGCTAAAAATTTGTATCCCGTAAATGATCGACGATACTGCTAAAATTCCAAGTGTCGATCGCAGCGAAATCTGCGGGATTTTCGTATTACATTGTATAGACTAGCAATATCTTTAAGTTATAGAAAATATCCTGCAGATGTCGCTGCGATTTGTATATTTCAGCAGCATCGTTGCACATTTAAGGATACAATATTTTACCACTTTTTTAAGTATTACAGGGATAGCCAATTTCCACACTATATATTCTAGGCGCTATAATTTGGTCTAGACGCTGTAGCGTTTTTTTTTTTTTTTTGTTTTTTTTTTTACATTTTATTAACATACATCTGACCTATGTGCTTGGCGTCAAGCCCGCTGTAATAATACGATGTTTACTTTGAAAGTTTATCACAGATGTCGCTGCGATCAGCTCCCTGGAATTCAGCGTCAGTGCACATTTAAGGGATACAACTTTTAAGCGCTGCTTGGATAGCAAAATGCCACAGTATGTATTCTAGACGCTATAGCGGTGCCTTACACGTGTCTCTTTCTTCTTTAAATAATATCCTGCAGATGTCGCTGTAAATGACTGTTTGGAATTCAACATAGTTGTACATTTAAGAGATTCACTATTCCAGCGCTTTTTTAAGTATTGCTGGGATAGTCGATTTCTACAACATATAATCTAGGCCTATAACGGAGCTATAGTACAGCGCCTAGAAGATACAGTGTGGAAAACGGCTATTCCTATAATGCTTTAAAAAGTGCTAAAAACTTGTATCCCATAAATCTCCAACAATGCTCAGCGGCAATATGCTGATACGAGCGCCATCTCATAACTCTTTTCAATATAAACACTGAGTTTTCAAAAATTATAGAATGTTAAATATCGGAAACTATAAATATAAGATATTTTGGTCTGTTATAAGCTAATTTAGTTAAGGAATGACGTGAAATAGGTTAAAGAATCTCTTTTAGAATGACTATCGTTTTTAAATCACTACGATGGCGCTACTATCGACATCTTGTTATTCAGCATCGTTGTACATTTATGGGATTCAATTTTTTGGCACTATTTTATAGCCGTTTTCCACACTGTATCTTCTAGGCGATGTATATATAGTGTGGAAATTGGCTATCCCTGTAATACTTTAAAAAGTTCTAAAATATTGTATCCCTTAACTGTGCAATGATGCTGCTGAAATATACAGATCACAGCGACATCTGCAGGATATTTTCTCAAACTGCAAGATATTGCTAGTCTATGCAATGTAATACTAAATCCCGCAGATGTCGCTGTGATCGATACTTGGGATTTTAGCAGTATCGTCGCACATTTAAGGGATACAAATTTTTAGCGTTGTTTGGATAGCATATTTCCACACAAGGTATTCTAGACGCTGTAGCCATACTTTCGGCAAAAACTTGAAATGAGCATGCTTCCTGTGCATATATCACCACTCTTATGTAAAAAGGCTCTCTGTTATGGTGTTGATTCTGAGCGCTCTTTGTTAAATTTCTATATTTGTGTTTTAGAGAAAGCAATACAGAAAAGTACTGTTACTATGGAAACAACAACTTCTTTAATACTGAAAGGTATAGCAAAGGAGTTCAGAATCAGTGCCTTAAATAGTTTCGAATATGTATTGTTGTTATGACAATTAATACCCTACCTGGATGTGGAAATGCAAAATTGTGTTCAACATAATGGAGGATATTCCATCTACATTTTGATCACGTGGTCAAAGTAAAAACTTCTATCGTAAAGAAGGGAAGGCTCCGTAGACGTGTAATGTAAATCCCCGCTAGCCAATGAAACGGTTCATGAGGCAAAGTAGTAGTATCTTCCCTTCTTATCAGATAGAAGTTCCTTGGATAAATTACCGGTATCACGTGACTTTTGCAGCCTCGAACCCATATTTGGAATATTCTCCATTGAGCGAATCTAGATAGATTTTTGGCCTTCAGAGAAACGAGATTCATCAATCAGAAGCCTGCATTTTTGTGAACTTTTCGCTGTTTGCAGAAATGCAGGCTATTGATTGGCGATTCTCGTTTCGCTAACAGCGAAAAATCTATCTGGATCCTAACCTACATTTCTACAAACATTGCACTTCATCCACGGCACTAAAAAAAATGACTCAAAACTTTCATGACATAGGCCGGGATCCACAAACAGCAAATATTCTCAAACATGCAGGCTTCTGAATGGTCAAACTCATTTCGCTAACAGCGAAAAATCTATCTGAATCTCAGCCATAGTTATCTTCGATGAAATCAATGCAAAAGGATAATATAAAAGAAAAGTATAAGATTTCTAAAATATTTTGGCGGGTTTATCGCTATTTGGCATAATTTGTAAACTTTAGAACTAATTAACAGTTTTTCGCTAATTATGAATAGAAAATTAATGTTTTTAAAGCTGAATTTTATAAAAGCACGTAGATTGAGTAAATATCTGTCCAAAAATGCAATCCTTACTTTTTTATGTCCAATAATTAAGTCTCTACCTCGATTTAAACATAAGTTGTGACGAAGAAAATAAAATGATCATTTTCAGTATCTCGACGTTATTTTAAAAAATCTATATCTCTGTTTATAATTAATTTATGAGGATGCATTTGATCTCAAATTGAAGATCTTCTTTATTAGGTCCTTCTAGTGTTGGTTTTATTTTTCTGCGATGATTGCTTCTTTTGATATGGGAAATTTTACCCTGGCATATTTCCTTCATTTAACATGGAGAAGTTGTCATCAGTATAATAAGCAGTAACGGTGTCTTGCCTTATTCTTGGCGTTTGTTTGTTTGGCGAGGTTAGCATTTTTTTTCAGCTTGGCTTGGCAGAACGACCGTCCTGCTTGATAAGTTACATTAGTTACATGTAATAAGTAACTATCATGCTAAATTTCATATATCTAGGCCGGTCAGTAACACAAAAATCGAATTTTTGAATGTTTATACTCCTGCAACCCCTTTGGGGTAGTGGCATCAATATAAAATATCGCCTATCTTGCAGCAAGAGCTGTCACCATCATTTCCACACCATTATTTTTGAAATCGGTTCGGTACATCCTGAGATTTCGTAACAATCGCAATTTATAACTTTTTTTAGAACGCTCAACGCACCTATTCACCCACTTTAAATTTCTATTTTCTTTGGTAATGTTCTTGGAGATTGTTTATATCTTATAAGTTCACTGTAAAAAAAATTCCGCAACGTTCCTGGGAAAAAATGGGCAGCTGAGTTGCCCATTATTTCCAAGAAACATTTCTTGAAAATGACTGGTACTTTACTGTATATGTTAAAAACTTTCTACAGAAATGCCAGTAAGTTTCCTGCGAAATACCAGGAATATTTCTGTTGACAGCAAAACATTACTGACATATTCAAGGCTGGAGTAGCACAAGAGCGAAAAATGTCCAGACCAGGGATCGAACCTGGATACTTGGCGTGCCATGCCAATGCCTTACCTGTTAGGCTATCCGGACCGATACCTGGCTGACATAATTCACTCTGGATGTTCGTTCCCTTCATTATGACATTACTGACATTTCACAACATGCGGAATCCGCAGACGATTTTTACATTTCCAGTGGACAATTTTCGCTTTATTATCATTATTTGTTAGAATGAAAAAATATTTTGAAATTGACATCAAAATTATTATTTATAATTTACACGAAAAAATAAATTTTCAGTTAAAATTCAATAAAGTAAATATATATGTGATATATTGTTTCTGAACTTTGCTTAAAATATAAAAATATATAAATGTAAATAATAATTAGAAAAAAAATCTAGACATAAAATATTTTGGATTTTCGTCAGTGATTATGTTAGTTTACAAGTTAGATAAAATACATATAAATTTTCATGAAAAAAAAAAAACCTAAACGTAATTGTATATTTTTTCCGAAAAAAAAAAAAATTCAAATTTGCAGCAATTCAAAGTGTCAAATATATGTCAAATTTAAATCAAATTGTAATAAAGTGTTAAAATATAAAATTAATTAAAAAAGAAAGAAAAAAAGTCAAGAGGTAGCATCGAACCCGGGCCGTACGAGTGGCGTGCAAGCTTTCTGCGTCCACACCACGAAAGACACGTTGAAAGCTGCAAACTAATGGGTATTTGAAACGTATGCTAAAACTCGGCATCTAATTTCTGAAAATCTAAGGCCCATTTGAAGAAATCCTTTCACAAGAATAATTAGAGATAAGAACTCTAAAACATACTTTAAATTAATCAAAATAGGTGAGAATCATATTTGATTGTCCCCTGGTTAATGCAGATCCAAATAATAGGTGTATTTTTTTTTACACAGTCTGCTCGTTAAAGATTTCACAGACAAGTACGAGAGATAATCTCTTAGTGATGTCACAGAGGTATTGTATTTTCATCTGAATTATCTTGACAATAGAGACGTAAAGGATTATGTCGTCTATTGATTTATTTGCATTCCATATTGATTTTTTTACATTCATTTAAGGAATTCGTTTTCGACACTCACGCTCGAGCAACGGATTATAGGAAAAAAAATAATAAATGGCGGCCGCAGCGTTTTGCTGTTTCCAACTTTTATTCAGGAACGTTTCAGATAAGAAAACCAGAATTTCACAGGAAAGAGCTAAATTATTCTGAAAACCTGATAAAAGGCGAAACGTTCCTGGATTTTACATGGAAAGTTACCATTTTTTTTTTTTTTTTTACAGTGTAACTACCATGCCAAATTTCATGTTTCTAGGACCTTCAGTAAGACAGACATCGCAATTGAGAACATTTTTTGATCATGCTTCCCAAGGTAGAAGTGACAAATCGACGTAAAATAGAGCCTACGTTAGAGCAAGAGCTGTCATCCCCATTTTCACACCATTACTTTTCAAATCATTTTGATTCTTCACGAGATTGCGTAGAAATTGCAATTTAGAACCTTTTAAATTTCGAATTTTTATAGATTTTCTTAGACGCAATGTATATCTGATAAGTAATTATTATGCCGAGTTTCATGTTTCTACGCGCATCAGTTACATAAAATTCGCACTTTTTAGAGCGTTTTTTGCTCCTGTACCCCCTTTGGGCTGGTTTCACAGACATAAAAAATAGTCAATTTTGGAGCAAGTGCTGTCACCATCATTTTCACACCATTATTTTTTATATTGGTTTGGTAGTTCCAGAGATTGCGCAGAATAAGCAATTTAGAAAGTTTTTTAGAACGCTTTTCGTGCATTTTCACCCAATTTAAATTTCGATTTTTTTAGGAAATGTTCTTAGAGATCATTTATATCTCATAAGTAACTACCATGCCGAATTTCATGGTTCTAGGTCGTTCAGTAACACAAAAATCCTATTTTTAGAAGATTTTTTGCTCCTGCACCTCTTTTGGGTTTGTGGAACCGACATAAAATATAGCCTATGGTGGCGGAAGGCCTGTCATCAACATTTTGACACCATTATTTTTTAAAACGGTTTGGTACTTCCTGAGAGTGCGTAGAAATCGCCATTTAGAACGTTTTTTAGAACTCTTTTTGCGCATTTCACCCCTTTTTAATTTCGAATTTTTCAAGAAATGTTCTTAGACATATTTTATATCTTATAAGTTACTACCATTCCAAATTTTATGTATAAGGCCCTTCAGTAACTCAAAAAATCACATTTTTAGAACGTTTTGTACTCTTACACTGGCTTTGGGGTAGTTGCATCGATTTAAGATACAGCCTCTACTCGAGCGTGGACTAACACCATCGTTTTGATAGCATTACTTTTGAAATCGGTTCGGTAGTTCCAGAGATTACCTCCTACAAATAAACATGATCATTATGAATAATGATCATTATGCATCATGACTCGTGACATTGTTTACTATGTTTATTGTTTTTAAATTATGTGAAAATATTTTCTATCATACATGATTTTGAAAATGTCGCCGTTGGTGCGACGAAACGATCGTCAATCTTAATAAAGATATTTTATCACTTTTTATAGCATTATTTTACCTAATCTTTCTTTTTCAAGCGTAATCTTCCAACCCCTACAAATTCTAAACATTAAGCATTCCAATCTTAAAATAAAGTTTGGCAATTCAGTGGTGCCATCTATTGAGTGCTTAAGCATTTAAAATAATCCCCGAAGCGATAAAATCAAAAATGAAACTGTAATATATTAGCTAAAGTTATGAGGACTTGAGGTGGCCCGACAAAATGTGTTCACAAATGACTGCCGTGAACAAATCGGGCGCGAAGATAATAGTGTTAAGTTATTTATGATGGACGTTTCGAAATTTTTTTAAGGTTCGCCGAGGAAACTTATGTCGCCCGTCATGAGATTGATACAGGGAATGTCTCGCCTGTATCTAGTAAACTATATGAGTATTATCATGTTAAAAGTAGTATCATACGTTAACACATAAAGAAAATATTAGAGGATGACATACGGCTTATTGAATCTTCTGTAACCATTAGTGTTGTGTCGAAAATACAACAGAAAAATGTTTGATGATCCTGAAGTATTCCCATAAGTTAAATGCGATCCCGAATACAGCCTACTATCCTCACTTTCGATAAATAAGTTAAATATTATTTTCATATCCATACTAGGTTTGACTTAGGTATTTTCAAATTCCAATAAAAGCGGAAGATATTATCAAAACAGTTTTTACTACTGAAAATGACTGTTTCACCTTTAAATGAATAACTTTTGGAATTTCAGGGGTTTCATAGCATTTCAAAAGTCCAGTAATAAACTCATGAAACATCTATCAGGTACGGTAGCCTCGGTCTATTTTAATGATATTATCTTCATAAAGGCCACTTTTAAAGAGTATTTAATGTTGGTAAAAAGGAACCTTTTGACCATATTTCTTAATGATGGTTTACCCGTAAATTTCAACAAATATAAATTCGCACCTCAATCAACCTTCTTGTTTAAGGCAGCCGAATGTTGCTGAATGTAAAGAGGCTAGATCTAACAAAGAGAGGGCCAACCTTGTTAATCACAGATTTTGATTATTTTAATATATGTTGTAGGGTAGAAACCCCTTAGTGTAACTTAATAATCTGATTGTCAATTAAAATTTTTAATATTGTATATCAATTATAATTTTAACCTATTTAATTTTTTACTTTTAGCTAATTAATTGTAATAAAACATCATAAAACTGTTAATTTTTTTAAAATCAATTTTAAAATGTATTTCATATATTCTTTGTCGATGCAATGATATTGAGCAATTGTATCAATTCGTGATTTTAAAGAAACATCATTTGCGCATTGCTTTAACAAAGGAAGTCAATGCAATAATACTATTACTCTGTTTTCAAAGTAACAAGCATAATTATATTAAAAAATTAGTATCAGAATTAAAATACAACGCGATTTTTTGCATATTAAAGATTTTTAAATTTGTAATAAGTATGCTTGCGCTTTCAATTATTTTTTTTTCCCCTTTATCTTTTTTCTGCTTTTATTTTTATTTTATTTGAATATTCTTTTATTTTATCAAAACTAGATGGCGACACAACAGATTTTATCACGATTTTGGAATTTTTATCATTCAATAATAGATCCAATTTCTTTTTAAACCTCTTTAAAAGATGAGAAATAATAGTTTACAAATAAGAAATGATAAATTTAAGCTTGGTACGATATTAAAATTTTTAATTTAAATTATTAAATTATAATTAAAAGTATATTTATAAACAAAAAAATGAGAAAAACAATTGTAGCGCATTCAGCATCGAACCCGGGCCCGCGGATTAGCCGGCAAACGCCATACCAACTGTGCTACGACTAACCTGTCACTTTGGTTGCAAAGTAAGTATTTAAGTTGTGTACTAATATTAGACCCCCCGGGTTCTCAAGAACTAAGGAGCGTTGGATAAAATCCGTTGAACCTGACACTAAGGGGTCTCTACCCTACAACATATATTAAAATAATCAAAATCTGTGATTAACAAGGTTGGCCCTCTCCTTGTAAGATAGGGAGGTAAAATGGTAAAATTGCCGCATAGTTAAACATTTTATTGACTGCAGTTCAGTCCCAGTGAATAACAAAATTAATCAGAAACGTATTTAACCGCATCTCGATCTTTTTTATGTAGAGGTTTTATTGGGGTCATCTGAAATAAACGTACGCGAACCTCTGGTATTTCTTTGCTTACTTTTATAAATTAATTAAAGTGTTTTCCTAAACCTGTGTCATTACGGCAACTACTGAATGACATGTCACAACTGGGAGAAAATATAACATTTACAGTTCCTATTTCATGAAATACGAATGCTTAAAAAAGAAATTCATGAATAAAATTTAATATACAAATAATTTATATATAAATACGAAAGAGTAGAAAGAAGCAATTTACTATAAATTTATTAGTGCGCAAATCTGTGAGAAAAAAAGATTTAAATTAATTATTTTTTTGTTGTTAAATGTTTATTATATATTTTGACTTGGTAGACGATATTATTCTCATTATTTTTATGTTATTTTCCTCCCATTTATCACAATTATATATGAGAATGAAGAATTCCGTGTAGCGGAACTAAAGTAATTCTTATACTCTGTAGAAAATCCCAAAATATTCCTGCCTTTTGTTTGACACAGTTTGACATCGTAGTCAAATATACGTTTATGAAAACAACACATGTACAAAACTGATTGTGAATTAGAAAATGTAGTAGGGAAAATTTTGAAATGAATATACAATAAAAAGATATAAAATCTGAATATCCTTACTTTCTATACTAATATTTTACTCGTAAAATACTTTAATTCACAAAATATTTCTGTATTTTATCTGACATCATTTGACATCTTGACATGTTCCAGTTTGGTTATACCGACTTTGACAAATAAAACACTTTACATAAAGGAATATTAATTAAGATAGTAGAGGCTTTTTAAAAATTAAATATACCATAAAATATCGAAAATTTGTATATCCGTTTTATAAAATTTTAATGTATTGTAGATTAACTCTATGTTTTGTGTTATTACACTAAACCGGAAGTATTCGCGTATCCTTCTTTTTGACGATCATATCAGTTAACTTTTGTTAACATTTCAGATCATAATAATATCTTGAAGAAATTCCACGTTACACGCCTTTATTTAAGTGTCATCATTATCAATAAATGTTGAAAAAAATTCCTCCATTTTTAGGGTTCCGTACTTAAAAAGTAAAAAAAAAAAACGAACCATTATAAGATCACTCTTGTGACAGTCTGTCTGTCACAGTCATTTAACTCGTAAACTAGGGAACGAGGAAAATTCAAATTGGAGAAGTAAAAAGGACTATTGGCCCACATATATTCAGATTATTGAACATTCATATATATATTTAGTGAAAACGTATAGGGGCTAATTAATCTACTTGAAATCGTGTGAAAGCTTTCATAACGCTGAATTCAAAAATAGAGTCATTTTAATTTTAGGTATTATATTTTCGGAATGTAGTTATTGTCGGAAATTTAGCGCAGAAATATGTTCCTCCCATCTAATTCCGAATCTACTGAAACTAAAATTATGAAAAAATTAGAGGCAGTACACGTTAAGTTAAACCTTGCAGGAAAATTATAGCGATTACACTAGGTCACATACTTTTGAGAAAAATGCATTTTTCTGTTACACACAAATTTCGATTTGCAGGCATTCAACAAAGTGTTGAGCAGCGCTAGAGGTACCTATCGTAGCAGAAGAATAAAAGCATTTTTGATCATGATTTTCTAAAAAAAATCGTCTATAATGTGTAGATATATTAATCATTAAAGATACGGACAGTTTGGACATACATAATGACAGGGGCGGTGTATTCTACGACTAGTTAAGAACTTTTAATGATATATATGTGTAATGTAATGTCCAGTAGCAGTATAAAAGCAATAAATGTCTAATTCTTAAAAACAGACTAATTTAAGGGCGTCTCAAGACTCTTAAAATTGGAAAAAAATGAAAAAAAAAAGACCGTTTTCAACATTTAATGTCTTAAAATGTATATGATTTTAAAATACAATTGAAAAAAAATGCAACTAGAATGTAAATTTTGGTGCTACTTATACTTCATATTATAATAATTACCCTGAACATAAATAAATTAGTATTTAAAGCATTTTCAAGTTTTTAATGCAAAGTAGTATTTTGCTAATACAAAATTTTGAAAATGTCAACTGTATAATCACTTAAAAAAATTAACAATAAAAAGGAAATTTTAAGTTCAATTTATATAGACTAACATGAAATATATGTTTTGAACATTTCATGAAAAAATATTCAGAAGTTTTTGAGGTATCCTGCGCGCGTTATGCCCAAAAACGTCATTTGAAGAAAAACGACATCAAAGTTTCTGAAACGCCGCTTCAGCTATTGAGTGGGTATAATTCTAAATGTCATAACTTCTGTTGTAATGGGAATATGAAGGAAACAATTATACAAAATGTTCAGAAAAGATAGGAGTTACACATCTCATAAAATTAAAATTTCTAAAATTTTCAAGCTTTAAGAGTACTGAGACCTCTTAATTAGAGTGAATCTCATAAATATTATGGGATTCGCGAGAAGTTTGCATTGAGTGAATCTCTCAATACGCTTCGAGTGACTTTAAAAGTTAGTTAAAATCCTATCTGGAAAACGGGGCACGGACCTAGGCGGCGTTGCAAGATTTGCGATCTCCTTTCGAAGCGCACTTGCCAAATGCACTTGCACAATGCCAAATTTAATCTATGAACAAAGGTTTTGTTTTAGCTACACTGTAGAAAAAAGGGTTAGTACTAGGCTGAATTTAGTTTTATGAAATGCCAATTGAAGTTTAAATATGCACTGCTTTAATTTTCAGTACCGAATAAAGCTCATGTTAAACATATTAGGATAATATTAAATAATGAGCTATACAGAATAGCTGTTTTTGATATTATTTAGGTTCCATATGTCTTTGAACTTTCATGGTATATCCATTTACACTTTTCTGGTATGTACAGTTATACCCAACCCTACACTGTGTAGTTTTTTTTTTTCTTTACAAAATCTTCGTATTCTTTTAATTTATTCATTTTCCGTATTATGCAACGGTTATCTTTAATAATACAATTACAAATTCATATATTTATTCTACGGAACCTTCTGTACGCGAGTAATACTCGCACATGACCGTTTATTTCAGGTATATATCAGCAAGCATTTTTGACTTCTTTAAAAAACCTCTGATGTGATCACTATTGTGTCAATTTACCTTTACATTTCCTCGTTATTTCACGCGTCAATACATGTCGGATAATTTGACAAAATTCTAAATTTAAAACTTCATTGAAACGAATGTTCGATAATTTTATGTTTTTTTTTTTTTTTTTTTTTTTTTTTTTTTTTTTTTTTTTTTTTTTTTTTTAAATTTCCGATAGTACACGCCCAGAAAATACACAAAATCACCAATAGCATTATAAGACACGACCTCTCTCGAATTATAACCCGTTTCCATCTGTTATAATAATTAATTCATTAATTAATAATAAATGAATGGGAATGATTCATTTTCATCTATTTTGAAAAGTTGGTTTTAGTAACATTTAAATCATAGTAGAGAAATTAGAATCTAAATTCAAATGGAATAACAAAACATGCATTTGAAAATGTAATTTACCATAGCGAGATAACTTCAATTCTCGATATAACTTCACCCTTTGTAACTAGTAAATTCTGACTGCATTAGACGGAACTACCAGTTAAATTACTATTTCAGTACTTTGAGGCCCATGAAATCGATGCTAAAAGGAGAGACGTTATGAAAGAGCTGACGCTATACTGACGGTTGATTTCTAATATTACTTGCTTACATTTCAAAATTAAATATTTTTACTTAATTTTTTTAAAGTGCATTTTTTGTAATTTGAATATTATGAATACTAGGGGATCAAACCCGAGCTTCTCGGGTTACAGAGTATAGGTAAAAACAATTCTTCTTTTTTTTCTTTTTTTTTTTTAACTCTAATTATTATTTTTTTACATGTAATATATATTTTAGATTGTCCACTAACATAAAAAAGAATTTTTATATGAAAAATATCAATTATGCATTCAAATAAAGTTTTAAAATTTATTAAAAACGATACTTTCACATGCCAAGAGTTCTTAGCCCATGATTTTGCGACTTAAGGCAGTCTTTCCGATCATTTCAGTGCTTTAAGCGCGTGGTTCAATCCCATGTTTGTTAAATTTGTTTCTTATTTACATTATTTTATTTATTTTTCTATAGAGGAAGTTTTAATTTTGTTATGGGACATCAGACCGAAACAAATGCTGACATTTTTACATTGTTTTAAAGGCAAGCGGATTAATCTTTCATAATCGAGCTACAAGTGATAGAGATACATTTAAAAATAATTCATGCTTGAAAATTTCGCTCTCTCTATATATATATTACACTGTCGCACGTGGCACAGAAATCTCAATTATTTGTTAATTGTTTAATGGCAACTACCGAATGAAACGCATCTCATTGGTTATAGTGTAATAGTTTTTAAAAGAGAATAACAATAAGTAAAAAATAAGTTTAATTAATAACTATAGAAAAAACAATTTATATAATTAAAAAAAATTAAATAAACAATTTATTAATAAATAAACAACAACATCCGGGTTACCATATCAACCAAAATAACGACACTTTGGCGCCAGTTAAGTATCCCGGGGCGTATATGACATTGGCGTCAGAAAAAAATCGCGCCAACGTGGTGCGTATATGACATCTGTGCCGTCTTTTACTTATTTATTTATTTATTGAACAACAAACATACGACCTCATCTCATTTAAAATACAATAAATAAATAAATAAATAAAGGTACTTTTCCAGTATAGGTATGGCGAAATAGAGAAAAGGTCCATGGCGCGGAAAGAAATTTGGCAACGTACTTTCTGGCAACCTATTTAATCAAAATATTTTTTTCGAATAAAACTACATAAAAATTGCCATGATCACAAAGAGTTTGTACTTTAATGTTAGCAGGGCGCAATTCTCGCCAATGGCATTTTTTAACTCGCCAGCACATTTTTTTATTTTTTCGAGAGGTAAATTAAAACAATGCTTTGATGTTGAAATTAAATAGTTTATGGTATTATTTATTCTTTTTCTTTTCTAAAGATTTTATTTTTAAGTGAAAGTCATGAATTTTAAACGTTTCAGTTTTAAATTAAAGTTACCCATTTTAAATAAAATGAGTGAAATGATTATATTTTAATCATGAAATATGAAAAACGGGTACAATGTTTGGCGATTTATCACTTGTGCCCGACTAACATAAAAATACCGCGTTCTTGATTTCTCTATCAGAATCTTCCTCTTTGGCGAAGGATCGAGCAAGTAAATTAAATTATGAATAAAAGTAACATGATACAATGCCTAGGATACATTTAAGGGAGACCAAACTGGCCGCTTCGGGCGGATAGTTATTTTAAAAACCATAATAACTCAGTCAATTAAGATACAATTATCAAACAAATTGCATTTGAAAGTAGATTTTTTTCTCTATTTGATGGCGTAAAAATTGAAAATGCGCGATATTTAGAAATTTAAAAAATCGGTGACATAGCACGCATTTTATTTAATTTTTTTTTCAGGTTTTATGTGAAAATGACAACAAAAAGATACAGTATTTCCTATTTTCGACTATTTTACGTTTACTTTCAATGACTTTCAATAGAAATGGGGTTCTTTTGTTGCCACGATTAGAAAAATGATATTAAAAACTACAAAAAAATTAATGTCTCAAAAATAAATTTAGATACAGCTTTCAAACAAATTGCATTTAAAAGAGCATTTTTTCCTCATACAACGGTGTAAAAATTTAAAATGTGCGATGGTTAGAAGTTTAAAAATTTCCAGTAAAGAAAATTGCAAAACCAAAATTTTATTTCAAATTTCAAAGTGTTGCCATTCGCAAAATGACGTATGCGTTACGCACATATATGTTTGTCCTTTATAATATAGATATATGTCACTCTTTGATTTAATTTTCAACACTTTCAACAGTGTTTATGAATTTGGGTTGTCTGTCCGTTTGTCTTTACATAATCTAACTCACATAAATATACTCGGATATTCGTGCAACTGATGTATGTTAATGATGCGTAGAATGTCATGTTCGGTTTTATATATGGAGTGTGTTTCAATCATAGTCCATTTACAGGGTCACTCAAAAGAATTTCGTTACATTATTGTCAATGGGGAAAATCGTTTGCGGTGTATTTTAAACATATTACACTATTTCAAATGTATTGAAATTGATATAAATCACAGAATTGCACTTCAAGATGATTACGATAAAATATAGCATTTATAGTCTCTCATTTACAGAGACACACAAAATAAATCGATTACAGTACTATGTCTTTGAGCAATAATTGCTGGAAGCGCGATTTCAATTTCGATATGAAAATTTAGATCTAACAATTTTTTGCTTGTTACTCGTTGTATAGAAATTCTATACCTCGTATACAGGGCTGCACAAAATAATTCACGTACCACTCTCGTTATTAGCAGAATTTTACTGAAGGGATATTTTCAACTGAGCTATGTGTTTGCTAAGTGAAGTAAATTTGTGAATTCATGTAGTTAATAGATACAAATCAATATATCATATATAGGGATACTCAAAGAATTCGGATAATTTTTCGATTGTAGATTGGAATTGCTGAAATGGGTTTTCAAATGTGTTATGCATTTCGGTATCATTGAATTGGACATTCTATTTCAACTTATTAAGTGTTGCAGTTTTGTTACATTCTTGAGAATGTGTTGGAAAGTGTTTCATAATCAATGCTTCACTCATATTTCTTTCTCTCTTGTTTTGTAATTAGTCGATAATGCACCACACCTTAATGTTACATAATGCTATTCTATAGAGATGATCTAAAAGTCTTCTCATCTGTTCGGAAAAAAATAATTCGCATGTATTATATATATATACCACATTTAAACATTTATTTTTCTAACACTGATATTGATTCTTTTCTGCAGTAAATTTGAAATTCATTGAGAAGACTACGCCGCGCCGTGATCATTGAAGTTGTTTCAGTTTCACCCTCGGGGATATTTGATGCTCGAGAGAACTTTGAAAGAACTTTGATTTCTTTCACGTTTCTTCCTTTATTTCGTTTTAGTTACTTATTTTTTCCGGTATCTACAGTAAAATTGTTTTGACAATTCAGTAACTGTAAACGTTTTATGCTGTAATACGAAAGGCTATAATATAAGATTAAATCAATGCCGAAAATACGTAACATCAGAAAAATATAATTGTGATCAAATAATACCCATTTCTTCACAGTATTTTATGAATAAAATAAATTAGGTTGAATATTCATATGGTATTGGTGTTACGAAAAACCTAAAAATGTTTTAAACTGTTTCAGATTAATCCCTGGCAATTGAGCAAAAGGGCAAAATTGCAATGTTATTTTATGTGTATGTTTTTAATTGATAAAATAAGATAAATTTTCCAGTATGATATAAAAAACTTGGGGGAAAGTAGAGTAATGATGCTCACTTAAGGGAAAACATCAATAGCTAGTCACATTTATACAAAAGATCAATATTTATTTATGTAGTATAACTCCAAAGCATAATGAACAGTTTGCAATCACCAATTTTCCATTAAAGTTTTATGAACGATTTTTATCATATACTTAATTGGACCATGGATTGAGCGGTAATGTCCAGCATAGTAAGGTAATTGCGCTGAAAATTTTATACAACATTTAAGTACTACAAATGTCACATATGTAGTTGTGTGGTATATTCACACCCCTTGAGGCATTATGCGACCACTTTCCGCATGGTATTGTGCAGCAAAACCACGTCTCTTTATCTCTCCCGAATTCTCTGCAAAAACAGCAGATTTCTGTCACCATATCCTTCCGATTAGAAGCAAATCATCTGGGTTAACATCATCACATACCTGTTACTCATCAGTGTTTTCCTCTGACCTTGTGTGATATAAATTCCTAAATAATAACTTGCTAAATAAATAAAAGCATGAACCTACATGTATATATTTTATAGATATAATAAGTAAATTAACATTTGAAAATGGCAGTGCATACTTAACTTCAAGTTACATGTTGTAGAATTTTATAATACAACAACTGAAACAAATAACGTGAGGACACAAAAACACTATCCTTTCGACGGTCACTATATCCTTACGAGGAACTTATAATGGATGTTCGCTAGATGGTGGTATGTATCGCGGGTTTTCAATTCTATTCTGGTTAGCGATATTTCAGTGAGCGGGATTACTCGCTGACCGTTATTACACTACTTTCCCCTAATTACGTATATTTATATAACGAGTGCACTAACCATTACACAGTGTTTTAAAACACTATTGTATCTCTATAATTATATTAATGTAAATAGTGCTACAATCGCTGTGAAACCTGCAGCTTAGAGAACGGATATATCAGTTCACAGAGGTGAGAAGGTTAACAAAGCTTTGTAGCTAAAATTTAATATTAACAATTTAATATTTAGTACATAAATGTTGTAAAACCTAACTTTATGAATATATCAGAAAATATTTTTCTCAATTCTCTCAAAATTTCATACTTCATAAATATTTAGAAAGAAGAACCGCTTTTTAAAAGAAATTGCTATAACTTGATGTCACGTGTTTTTTGATTGCTTTTAAAAATACATTTTTGTATAATAGTACAGTTGTATGATATTTTAAAATGTCATCTATACAGATATTTGAAAAACTGTATTTCTATCCTAAAACTTCAGACAAACAGAGCAGACATAAATCAAAAATCTCAAATTCTAAGAAAGACCAACATCAACAAAGATTCTAGTTCAGTAATGATTTAAATACAGACAATTCTCGATTGCTTAAGAATAATTACGAAGTTAAACATCCTATAAAATAAAATGATCATTTGATGAAATTACGAAATATTTCAAATAATAATTATTAGAAACATATAGTTTATTCTTTTAATTTTAAGTACGAAACATTTCAAATAATAAGTTTAATTTCAATTAAACTTTTTCTTTTACACTACACATAAAAAGTACTTCCTAAGTATGTTTTAATTTATGTAAATGTGTAAGTGTGTTTAATAAATTTACATCCCTATTACTACAAAAATGTTTCTCAGCTAAATATTTCTTGTATATGAATGAAATTTGGAACCATCTTTAAGAGAAAATGTAAAAAATATTATTATACCATCATTAGTTAATTTTACTATATCCTTTACTCGATGAAAAATTACAAAATTTTAAACTTTATATTAAGAAAAATTTTATACATTTCTTCTGTACTTCCAATATTAGTGAATATAATGTACACGACTTTTTTAATATATGTAAATGTGTAAGTGTGTTTAATAAATTCATCTCTGAAATACTGTTTCCTTCTTACATGAATTAAAGAAGTACATAAGAGAACTAAAGTAATAAATCGCGCTCCCCTGTGACAAAGTAAAATGTTACCTTCTTGGCTATAGTTACATTTACAGCGCAAGATTAGCTACAAAAAGCAAGAAATGTTATGATTAAATTTATTAATTTTGCTCTGTTTCATGTCTTTTTAAGAATATTCGTGCTAATTTTATGAAATCATGAAGTATTTCAAATTATAGTGTGATCGAGACAGTAATTGGTAAAATAAGGTTAGTGCTGCGGTTTTTTTATTGTATTTCCTTCCTTTTAAATTTTAGAAGTAAACTAACAAAATTACTACAACCCGTAATGAATTTCCTATAATGGTAAAAAATAAAATCTGCTAAAATTAAATAGCAACAAAAATATAAGTAAGTAGTTTCTTTGATTGTCATTTTCACAGAAGTTTATCAATCAAAGAAATCAGTTGAAAATTCAAAAACCAATCTTTAAAATATCATGCTTAAGCTGTGATTAAAAATAATTTATGTAAAACTATTATTTGAAATAAGCAAGATAGAATCGGATTATTATAACTTACCGTAATTGTCTCGAACTCATCAAAAATTAATTTTTTTTAATTTTATAATAATAATTAAAAAAAATCCTAAAATGTCTTCTTTTACAGCAAGCAGCTGACAACAACGTACCAACATGTGCTCCAAAATAATAAATAAATATATATATATATATCATGTCTAGTGCCATATGTAAAACTCATTTCGCCTGAAATGGCGCAATATTTGAAAAAAATGATCAAGTACTGGAGGGGTATCAATTACTGGCGCGGTCACCTTACCTGTTATCTATTTAAAATTACGTGTGTCTGGGTGTGTTTCAGAAATTTACTTTTGCATTCATGCAGAAAATTACTCATAATCAATTTCACAGCTTAATATTTTTATAATAATTGAAACAAAAAAATACGCCAGGGAAATAGCAAATCTGAATTTAATTATTTTGATTCATATTGTTAATAAGGCATAAAATCAACAGAGTGAAAATGCATCCAGGCAAGGGTTAGAACCAGGGTCTTTGGTTCAGCATCAAACTCTCTGCCAACTGACACACCAGGAACGAAATACTTACCAAGGATCCCTTCACTCATATATGTTGGTAAGTCTGCATGAATAGCTGCAAAAAGCAACAACTGTTACTATTAGATAATTTAATATTAATTCATCCCTGATTTATGTGTGTTTTCATAATATTCGCTCTAATTTTGTGAAATTATGAAGTATTTCAAACACAATAAAATGTTATCAATAACATTTAAATTATTCGTATTATTTTTGAATAACTTTTTTTCTATTAAATTGCGCATAAAAAATACTTCCTAAGAATGCTTCTAATTAAAATTACGTGTGACTGAATGTGTTTCGAAAATTTGCATTTGTATTAATGCAAGAATTTACTCGTAATCAATTTTACAGCTTGATATTTTTAAAATAATTGAAACAATAAAATACGCCCGGGAAATATCAAATCTGGATTTAATTACTTTGATTTTTGTCCATATTTCTAACAAGGCGTAAAAGCAACATTGTGAAAATGTATCCAGGCGAGAGTTAGAACCAATGTCTTTTGTTCAGCACTGGAACACTCAGCCAACTGACCGACCTGGAACCACATACCTAGGATGAAACCCTTCACTCATATATGTTGGTAAGTCTGCATCAGCAGCTCAAAACAGGATAACTGTATTAGGGAAGTGCTGCAGGTTAGGTTCGTTCCATGTATCTCAGTTGGCAGAGTGTTAGTGTGTTGAACCAAAGACCAAGGTTCTAATCCTTCTGGATGATACTTTTTTACTCTGTTGGTTTTACACATTGTTAGCAATGTGAATAAAAAAAAAAAATACGTAATTAAATTCAGACTTATTATTTCCAGTGCGCATTTCAATGTTTCAATTATTATATATATATATATATATATATATATATGTTCATCCATGCTGGATTAATGGACGAAAAGTTAGGATTACAGAATGCATTATTAATTTCGCTCTCTTTTCTCTTTTTTTAAGAATATTTGTGCTAAATTATGAAATAATAAAGAATATTAAGTAATATTTGTTATCAGCAACATTTAATTTATTTGTGTTAATTTGAAAAACAGATTTTTTTTTTTACATTGTGAAAAAATTACTTCTTAAGTATGCTTTTAATTAATATGTTGCGCGAGCGAGTATTTATATTTTTTTTTTTATTTGCGTTTGTGTTCTTACAAAAATGTACTCATAAGTTAATCCCCAGCTGAATATTTGAATATTTCTTGTATACATAATAAATAAGAAGATATATTAAATATCCATTTTAAGGATATTATTATCTCATCACTAATAAATTTCATTATGTGCTTTACTCGATCTAATAATACAAAAAAAAAGTATTCAAAAGCAATTATTTTTTTTTTCTGTGTTTTAAATATTAGAGCATATAATGTATAGGATGTCTTATCTTTGAAACACTATTTGCCCCCGACGTGAATAAAATAAAATAGATAAGTCAACGAACGTAATAAATCTTGTAATTATATTTATGCAAAAATGTACTCATAAGCTATTCACCAGCTGGATAATTCTTGTATACATAAGAAATAAGAAAGCATATTAAAGAGAATTGCTAAGTATATAATTATGCATCACTAGTAAATATGGCTATATGCTTTAGTCAAACTAAAAATTAAAAAGTAACTATTAATATTCACAAATAATTTATAAAAAATACATCCACTTTAAATGTAAGGAATTACAATGTACACGGTTTGCTATCTCTAAAAAACCGTTTCCCTCCTAAATGAATAAAAAAGTTTATAACCGAATGAATATAATAAATCGCGTTACCCTGTGGTATAGTAAAATGCTACTTTCTTGTCAATAGTTTCTCTTACACTACATGAATATCATAAAAAATTAAGAAAAGTTAGTATTAGATAATGCATTATTAATTGCGCTCTCGTTTATATTGTTTAAGAGTATAGTTTTAGAGATCATGTAAAATTCTTTAATCACTGCCATTATAATGTTTCATTAGATTACATAGTAACGATAGATGTTTTTGAAGACAGTATGTTGAAAAAGATGTTAATGTATAATAGAAAATTATATTCTTTTCGCATTTTACGTTTTGCATGGCATACATTTATGTAAAAATGAAAACAGAGAATAAATGTTGTATTGAAAATTGATTTCCTGATGTTTAAGTCTACATTCATGACTTGCCTCATTATATAAAAAAAAACGTATTGAGTCTCCTTTTCAGTAATATTTTCTTGTATACGGAAACATATTTAATATATTTTGTAAAATCTTGTTTAGGATACATATAGCAATGCTAATGTGTCAAATGGCTGGATTTCAAAAAATGTAACGGATATAATGTTTAAATTATTCGTATTATGTTTAAATAGAATTTTCTTTTACTTTGTATATAAAAAAAGTCCTTCCTGCCAGTGCCGGGAGGAAGAGCTAGCTTTCATGTTCCTTATTTTAAAAAAGCCAACTTATATTATTCAAACACAGGAAGCTCAATTAAGTGGAAACCGAATGTAGGAGATTCAATACTAATTTTTATCAATACTAAATCATTATGAATGAGAATTTCGCGAAATTAGTCAGCTTTATCCAAGCTGCTTTTAATTAAAGTAACTTATATTTGGCTGCCAAATTCGGCGATTTCTTAAAGTGCCTGCCATTTTAAGACAACATGGTGGATGAGGCTAACCAGTGAACTTGGTCGATACCTTATTAATTGCTGTGCACATGCTCACTCACATCGGAATCGGTTGATATATACGAGTGCTGTCGCAGGCAAAAAAAACAGATTTTTCAAAATGTCACCCACGTTAGGAATTGAAACTACTATATCTGAGCCATTTTTTAAGATAAAGGCAAACAAAAAATGCTCCTGAATCCTTATATCAAGGTCAAATACTTAAGAAAGAAACCTTTTTCAATTTCTAATTTTTTTGCACCTCACTTTAAATATATATTTTTTTTTTAATTTAATGGCCGCCATTTTGAAACAAGATGGCTCATGAAGCTGGCCAGCGAACTTGGTCGAGATATTGATGTATACTATCAACATGCCTTCTTCCATCGAAATAGGCGAATACGTGTGGTATCGCGTGACAAATACAAGATTGTTTCAAAGTGTTAGCCATGATAGAAATTCAAAGTGCTATAATTCAACCACTTTTTAAGATATAAACAAAAGAACAAATTTTCAGAAACAAAAACTGCTCCGAATCTTTGTATCAAGGCCAAACACATAAAAAAAATCTTTTTCATTTTCCAATTTTTTAATACCTCATTTTAAATTTTAAAATACATTTAAAAAAAATCGCAACCCTTTTGAAAAAAGATGGCGAATGAAGCTGACCAACGAACTCGGTCGAGACAGTGGTATGCACTATGTACAGACCAAGTAATATCCAAATCGGTTCATAAATACGCCTGTTATCGAAAGACAAAAATCAGGTCGTTTTAAAATGTCAGCCACAATAGAAATTCAAAATGTTATAACTCAGCCATTTTTTTAGATATAGACGAAACAAAACCTGTTCAGGAATCTTTGTATTAAGGTCAAACACATACGAAAAAATCTTTTTCATTTTCCAATTTTTTGGCATCTCATTTTAAATTTAAATTTTTAAAATTTTTTTTAAATGGCCGCCATTTTGAAACAAGATGGCGGATGAAGCTGGCCAACGAACTCGGTTGAGTTATTTGTATGTACTATGTACACACCAAGGTACATCCAAATCGGTTCATAAATACGTCTGTTATCACGTGGCAAAAATCAGGGCGTTTCAAAATGTCAGCCACGCTAGAAATTCAAAATGCCATAACTCAGCCATTTTTTAAGATATAAACGAAACAAAAACTGCTCCCGAATCTTTTTATCAAGGTCAAACACATAAGGAAAAAATATTTTTTCAATTTTCAATTTTTTGGTACCACATTTCCAATTTAAATTTTTCTTAAAATTTTAAATGGCCGCCATTTTTAAACAAAATGGCGGATGAAGCTGGCCAACGAACTCGGTCGAGACATTGGTCTATACTATGTATAAACGAAGTTACATCCAAATCGGTTCATAAATACGCCTTATATCGCGTGACAAAATTCAGGACGTTTCAAAATGTCAGCTTCGCTAGAAATTCAAAATGCTATAACTCAGCCATTTTTTAAGATATAGACGAAACAAAAACTGCTACGGAGTCTTTGTATAAAGGTCAAATACATAAGAAAAAAATATTTTTCCATTTTCAATTTTTTGGTACCACATTTCAAATTTTAATTTTTTTTTTTAAATTTTAAATGGCCGCCATTTTGAAACAAAATGGCGGATGAAGCTGACCAACGAACTCGGTCGAGACATTGGTATGTACTATGTACACACCGAATTACATCCAAATCGGTTCATAAATACGAGAGTTACAGTATGACATAGGTCAGATATATATATATATATATATATATATATATATATATATTGATATATATATATATATATATATCATGCATATATATATATGCATATATATATATACATCATCACATATATATATATATATATATATATCATATGATATATATATATATAGCATATATATATATACATCATCATATATATATCAAATTGATATATATATATATATATATATCAATTTTGAACGGAGGGTGGTTTCGGGGTCTGGGGGTCATGATCGATGAAAATATACCAAAATTTTTTGAAATCGCTTTCCTCCGAACGGCTGCAATAGGTAGCTTTTTGTAAAGAAAGCTACCTAAAATACTAAGTAGTATTTTAATTAATATTAAAAGTTTACATTTGTATTCATGAAAAAAATCTCATAAGCTATTTCACAGCTACATAATTCTTCTATACATAATAAATAAGAAATCTTGTTATGGAGAAAAATATTATGCTACCACCCAATACATTTTCGTATATGCTTTACTCGATCGAAAATTTCAAAGTGTTATATATATATATATATATATATATATATATATATATATATATATTATTGAGAAACAATTTATAAAAAAAAATTCTGTGTTTCCAATATTAAACAATATAATATACATGATATTTTATCTTAATGCTTCTCTGCTACCTGCAAAAAAAAAAAAAAAAAAAAAAAATAAATAAATAAATAAATAAAAATGAACGGGTTAAATAGATCCTGTTCCCGTATGGCATTGTAAAATGTAACTTTTTTGTCGAGAGTCCATCTTAAAATACATGGATATCAGCGAAAGAAAGAAATGTTAGCATATAGATAATGATTATTTATTTTCACTCTCTTTTATATGATTTTAATAATATTTCTGCTAATTTTATGAAATAATAAAGTATTTTAAATAATATCTGTAACCAGTAAAATTTAAATAATTCGTATAATTTTATATTGTAAATACAAATTAAACCCTAAATATATTTCATTTCCCTTATCAGTTGCGTTAGAGCGTTGGTGGTAGAAGGTCGTATGAGGTGAGGCTCTGACAGTTTGTTACATTTTCGCAGTGTTGAGCGGGCGATGGAGTGTTTCGTATGAATAGCTTCATCTCTGTTCGGAGCAGCATTATGGCGTATATGGATAATTCTGAATATATGCAGGATATTATTCATAATATCTCAAATGGATCGCTTAACAGCAATTTCGCTGAGCAATTTGCTAGTATTTCGACAAATTTTGAGGATTTCTGATATATTCTGAGTGATTTTTACGTCTTCACTGACCAATACATTTTGGATTTGAAAGCCAAAGCTGGTTACTCTACTTCTCCAACCGACCAAGAGGAGGTAAAAAAAACTTGTTATGAAGCTTTTACTTTGCCAAGGGAGCCAACTATCGATAACTTGTTAAATTCTGCTATCTTTAGTTGTTTTTTTTTTTCTGCTCAATTAAATATAAGAAAGTCCCTAACCCAATTATCACTACTACTAACCTAAGAAACGAACTTTTTAACGCTGTTAAAAAGGGAATTAAACGTCCATTAAATGAGGAGAATTCTGCTACCCCTCTTAGTAATAAATTCAAGAATATTGAGAACGAAGTTAATCTAAGTGAAAAATGTTGACATGGAGCAACTTTATAATAGTGTTAATACCTCCCAGGAAACTGGTAACTCGAAAAAACTACTAAGCCTTTCTACATAGAAGTTGACAAAAATTGGGCGACGCTAGTCCGTGAAATTACCGAGTTAAATACTGAAAAACCTAAGATATCCGTAAAAGGCGAACGTTTAGTTATACAATATATATTCAGATAATGACGTTAGACTAACTCAAAGATGGTTAGATCAAAGTAAGAAAAAAAAATACAACTCTTGACCCTAGGGAGTTAAGACCTAAGAAAATATGCAATAGGGGCCTCCCCTGTTACACTGATGTTAAACTATCTGAAGATAACCTTAAAGAGCATGGGTTTGGATTCACGAGGGCTGCCATGCTTAAAAATAGAAAAAACAGGAAATCATATGCCACTTTATATGGTTAATGTTATTCCACGTAGTAACTTTGAGGACATATACAAAATAAATGAGATACAATACATATCAGTCAAAATTGAAGCCTTTACTACCAAATACAAAGTTAAACAATGCTACAGGTGTCAAGGTTACGGGCATCCCTCAGAGGTATGTGGCTTTGATTCCAAATGTGTTAAATGCGGAGAATTACACTTGAGCACTGCCGGTGAACACAAGGGCAGAATTAAACCTAAATGTGCCAATTGCGGATTTGGACATCCCGCAAATTACCGGGGTTGTCCCAAAAATCCATACAGACTGGAAAATAAACATAACCGAAACTTTAAATGTAATAGCGTCAGCAATCCCTCCACCGAAAACCAAATTCTTGCTGATATCTTTAAAAATTTCAACTACACCAAAAAACCTAAGCCCACTGAACAATCAACTAGTAATAACTTGTTAAATTCTGAAAATAATGATAGCGGAACCTCAAATACCCCTTCCTCTCCTACTACTGAAAATTCAAATAACACTCAAAATCTAAAATTCCCTATAAATTACTCTAATGACATCAAATATATACTTATTACTTTTAATGAACTCAAAGAAGTCTTTAAAATCACCAAATTCTTAAGCTGCATCAAAAATATTTCAACTCAAACCAAAAAAAAAAAAAAAAAAAAGTTAACCCCATGCAAAAAATGGATAGTTATTATCAACGAGTTCGACAAACTTGCTAACCTTCTTAACTTAACCCTTTATCTACTGACGGTACTTATAATTACCACTCACTTTTAACTTTTACACCATAGTGAATATTACTAATATTCTAATGGTACTTTGCAAAAAAACGCTCTTTTAACTCCACTTTATCCGAATACATGGCAGCAGAAGTTCTAGGTTTGTTATTTTAGAGATGAATGAGGCTAACTTTTAAGCAGTTGATGTGTTTTGTGCCGAAATTTTGTAGAGATTGCCACGCTCGTCTTTTCATTGCTGCAAACACAGTAAAGGATATAAGGTAAGTGTTGGATTTTTTTATGTGTTCATTATGGTCTTAGCATACAATTTGACTAGCTATTTTAGGTGAACTGTGTATGTATTTGATTTATCAGTTGAATTACTCGGTGGTACCTATAAGTACCGACAGTACACTGGGTGTTGGAGGAAAACTTCTTGTTTACTTTTCGTCTGTGTAGTTATCCATCGTTTTCATCTGCTTTAAAATGTAATTACTAAAATGAAGTGTATTAATGATTTCCCTGGTATTTCTTTTCTGTTTCATTGTTATTTTTTATAGTAAATCTAAAAAGTTGTGGCACCGGCTCGTTTTTGCTATGCTAGAAATGGCATATGCAAATTCATATATTGCCTATGTGGAGATGCGAGAGAACATGTTGCCCCTGGAACATTGACGTCGCATAACTAAATAACTGCTAAAAAGATCGAAAACTAAAAAAAAAAAAAAAAAAAGTTTTTTTTTTTTTTTTAACCCTTTCAAGAGCAAAGCATTTTCAATTCTAAAGTGTTGAAATAAATGATTGGCACCGGAATTTGCCAAACGATTTATTTTTAAATAAGAAAAAGCCTATATTTCTCACACTTATTAAATCGAAAACATTTTCTGGTGCCAGTTGGAATACCTTGTGGGTTTTCTATTACGATATTTTCGTCATAGTGTACTGACGGTACTTTAAAATTCCACTTAAAATAATTACCTCTAAATAATTAAATTTCTCACGGGTGAGTATTTTATTTATATTTATCTTTTAATTTTCATTGTAGTAACTGAAAAAAAAATATTACATGAAAAAATTGCAGTAGATCATAATGCCGTAGATAAAGGGTTAAATGAAGAGGAATTTCTTCCCCAGTTAAACTTTTTGCCTTTTTTCCGTGTATTGTTTTGTCAGTTTTGTATTTAAAAAAAAAAAACTCTTTTTACTGATATATTTTGCTTTTTTCACGTATTTAAATTGTATTACCTTACTATCCCTTCGCTCTATTATCACTGTAGCTATTTATCATATTTTTTCATCGAGTTACCAGACTAGGCGGGCGCCGTCCTCTTTTTTTTCCATGTTACCCTTAAAATTATGCTTTTTTTCTCATAAGTTAGTCTGAAATCTCCTCGGTTATGCTTTTTATTATCGCTTTTTATTAATCTAACTTGTGCATTTTAATAATCCTTTTGTAAATATGTAAATTATTTTTATTTTTTCCAAATTTGTTTCGCACTGTGCTTTGCATTATGTTTTATGTTAATCTATGTATGGTCTCTGTAAAGAGTCCTTTTTTTATGCTGGGTCTTCCTTTGGTAGCTTTTTCGCCTGCCTACGGACTGTTAGTTTGTGGATCATATGGAACTTTTTTTTAGATTATTGTTATACTAAAAATTTTATTAGTAAGTTCTCTTGCTATTAAACTTTAATTCTTCTATTTTTCGTGGCCACCAGCCGCGTCTAAACATCTTTCTTCACAGCTTCTATTGCAAGAACCACGCATTACCTCTATACTGGAAGTTAAGTTGCCCCGCAACTAGGAAATGCATCAACCAGCTTACATTGTCCCATTGTTCCATTACTCCCTAAATAGGATTTTAATTAATATGGTCTGTGAGTGAGTGTTTTTCATTTTATTATTATTTAGATTTGTGCTCATGCAACAATGTATTCATAAGCCAATCCCCAGCTGAATATTTATCTATGGGGAAGACTAGGTAGTTTTGACCCTACGGGAGGATCGACCCACCCATCAGTTTTCATATTTAAAAGAATTTCAGAGTTTTATCAATAGGTGTCAACCAAAGCTACTGGAATGCTCAAAACACAGTCTCTGTTTCATACAGATAATCGAAATAGGTGTGAAAAAATCAATTTAGAAATAATTTGTAAGCTTTTTTCAGATAGTATATATGATACAAATTTAAGTAAGTAGGATTTAAGTAAAGCATAAATATCGATCTTTCATTCCAGGCATACATATTATACCGTAAGTAAGGCATAACAATGCGCTATCCTTTAGAAAAGGGCTATATGGGGAGGCTTGACCCAGTCAGTGTGAGGGATGGTTGACCAGATGTTCAAGGCTTCATTTAACACATTCGCGGCGGGATACAATAATTTTCCTTTGCATTCAAAAAACATCATTGACTAAGGGCGTGGCTTTTACCTTACAGATAATGCATTTATATCATGTTGTCCATATATTTTTTTTTAATTTAAAGACATTTTCTATTAAATTCGTACATTTGGAGATATTTACTGATATATAAACTTGAGAACCTATATAGAATACCAATATATAAAAGTCTTTCAGAATAGAGAGGAGCTTCTACTGTTTTAAAATTCAGATGTGGTAAAAATTGTCGGTCGGTAATGTTTTAATCAAGGGGTTTTGGAAATATTTTTATTATACATTGCGCATAATTAAAAACTAATAGTTATATATAAAAATGAATGTAAATTTATTCTACAAAGCTACAGCAAAATAGGGTGATGGAAAAGAAAACGTCTAAAACTGATTAAAGAAAGATGTGAAATTTTTTTATAGTATCTACTGTACGAAAACAAATGAATGAGATATAAATGGGAAAGTTGATAGAAACTTTTTTTTTTTCATTTAAATATTACTTACAATAAGTAAATAGAAACAGTGGAAAAGACAAGGAAGTATGAAAGCAGCAGTCTTAACCGTTTCAGGGGCAGTGATATGTTTATAAACCACTTAATTTTAATTTCCAAACGCCACAATGGCACCAGAATATTGCTAAAATCTTTTTTTATTTAATATGTATGTGGAATATAGCTTTTTTCCTATATCTGAGTAAATTGCTTCGTATAATCCGGTGCCAGTCATTTATTTCAACATTTTAGTACTGAAAGTACTTTGCCCCTGAAAGGGTACAAATATGTTTATGGTAAGTTAAGCACTCATGCGGCTGAAAAAGAAAATAGCTTTCGAAAAACTTCGAAAAAGATCAAAAAACTTTAGGTAGGTATGCCGACAAATTTTAACATGATGAATAGAGTGAGATGAAGCCAATCTATGTGCCAACTAGAGTTGCAATGTTGAATGTCACAAAAAGTGTTATAAGGAGACCAAAAAAAAAAAAGCAGGACAGCGGCTACTAAATCCGGACATTATTGTGCATGAAATCCTCTGAAAACAGAACCTGTCTCTAGAGGAATACTGTCTGAAATGTTAAAATTTCATTTCCCTGCTGTACAATCATACCTTCTTAGACAAAATCCTGTTCTCTGACATGCGATTGCGCCTAAATAGGTTTGTTTAAGCGTTATATTTTCAAAAATATTTTTTTATAATAACTAAAGCATGTAGCATAGAGTTATTATTATTTTTTTTAACTGATTTTTTTTTCACAAATATTTAGTATAAAACACAGTGGGTTAACCCTCCTACATAGTGGGTCAGCCCTCCCATATGTGGGGACTTGACCCATTATTTTCTCATTATTAGAATCAATCATTTTTCATATTTCTTAATTTTCATAAATGATTGTATAACAAACAAAATGACATATAAAACATTATTCTACATTCAATATTTAAAAAATAAAAAATCATTTTGTGAAAAGTGGGTCAACCCTCTCTATTCTCGCCTAGATAAAAAGTAAGAAGACATGATAAAGACCACTGTAAAGGATATTATTATGTCATCACAAAAAAGTAGTCATAAACAATTATAATTTTTTCTGTGGTTTCAATAGTAGAAAATAAAATATACAATGTCTTATAATGTATAATCTTATCTCTGAAATAATGTTTCCATTCAACATAACTAAAAAAAAAAAAAAAATCGATACATGAACGTTTATTAATCGCGTAATTATATTCATGCAAAAATGTACTCATAAGCCCAGCTGAATAATTCTGGTATACATAAGAAATAAGAAGACATATTAGAGAGCCATTATAATGTTGTAGTTATGCATAATTAGCAAATTTTACTATATGCTTCACTCGATCTACAAAAATTACGAATAAGAGTATTCACAAACCATTTATAATCATTTTATCCGCTTTAAATATGTGGCAATATAATGGTCAATATGTCTTATCTCTGAAATAGTGGTTTTCACCTGCATGAATTAAAAAAAAATTATAACGGAATGAATGTAATAAATCGTGTTACACTGTGATATAGCAAAATGACACCTTCTTTGCTATAGTTTCTCTTACAGTACAGAATATTATCATAAATGAAGAAATGTTAGTGTTAGATAATGCATTATTAATTTCGCTCTATTTTATGTGTTTTAGGGTTCCGTGCTTAAAAAGTAAAAACGGTATAAGATCACTCCTGTGTGCCTGTCTGTTTGTCACAGCCATTTTACTCGTAAACTATGGAACGTGGGAAGTACAAATTAGCTGAAGTAATAAAAGCTATTGACGCAAATATTTCTAGATTGTTAACCATTCACAAATGCATTTAGGAAAACTGTAGATGGACTAATTAAGTTACTTGAAAAAAAAAAACTTTTATCTGTATATCGTGTGAAAAACGTTTTTAACGCCGAACGCAAAAATATATTTCTTTTAATTTTTAAGAAGTATAAAACGATTGTTGTAAATAATTTTCGAAAAAAATTGTCGATAATTAACAGAGATATTAACCTCTAATGACCCGGTCGGTTTCAACATACATAAAAACACGGCCGGCGTGCTCTATAAACCATCTCCTGTTAAATCCTAGATAGCAACTTTTAACGCTATGTTTGTGTAATGCAATGCCCAGTTACTAATTCATATTTTTATTATACGGAAACCTCTGTGCGTGGTTAATAATCGCACTTGATTGGTTATTAAGAATATTCAAGCACAAAGAATGTGAAACTTCTTAATTACTTCCATTTTATTATTTCATTACATAAATATGCAACGATAGCTTTTTTTAAGTTAAAATGTTCATATGAATTTAAAAAATATAGTTTCAATTGGATTTTGTGTTTTGCTTTACATATATTTATACAAAAATTAAAATACTGAATAAACACTGTATTGAAAATTGATTATTCGATGTTTAAGCATACATTCATAACTTGTTACATTATTTAAAATTTAATGTCACGAGTTCACTTTTTAATCAGATTTTTTTTTTTTTGTATGTTCAAATATTTTCATAGTTTTTACAAAATCTTGTATAAGATAATATAACAATTTCAAAATGTATCATTCTTGTATTTAAGTATATTCAATGCACAAATACTATATAAAATTAACTACAAATACTTCCGTATTGAGAAGCAATTCATTTATTGTTTCTACACTTCTTAATATAAATAAAAAAATGTCTAATATATCTTATCCCTGAATTAATGTTGACCTACATAAATTAAATAATTAGATAACAGAACAAACATAATAAATTGTGTTCCTCGGAGACATAGTGAAATATTTCTTTCTTTAAAAAAAAATTCTCATGCATTGCATGAATATATGTAAAATGAAGAAATCTTATTTTTGGCTAATGCATTATTAATTTCACTCTATTTTATGTTTGTTTATAAATGTTAATGCCTTGCTCATAAGGAACTCTTAATTATTTTTATTTCTACCTTCCTTTGCTTTATAAAGTAACAATGGACTCTTAATGAAAACAGAACGTTCAAATATAAAATGCATTTTTCTTTTTGTGTTTTAAGTATTGCAATTTACATTGAACAGGGATTTACAGCGAAGTTCAAAGCAATAAAAAGTGCATCTCTATATGTTTTTAGATGTACCTCACACTGCCTTATCCGCTGCCGCCGCCACTGCCGTAAATGAATTTTTGTCATTGGAGGGCTTTCTTCGCTAAACTACTCAATTACAAAAATATGAAAATTGGTAATATTATAAAGAAATGTTTGATAAACACATTGAAGCATGTAGTTTTAAAATCGAAGAATTATTTTAAGACATTTTTAATGTAATATGATTTAATGCAATACGACGTTAATGAGTTTAAGTTGAAAATTCTCGCATTAAAGAAATTTTATAGGAAGAAAAATATGCATAGTAATTAAAAAAAAAAAATCTAGGGATGCATTTCTCAAGTTAAGTGTGTGAAAATCGTACTTATTGATTTTTAATTTGGATACAAGTCTGTAAAAGGGTAGGATGAATACTTTTTATTAAAATTTTCATCATTTCAAGAAATATTTTATTTCATACTTTGAAAGGGGCATTTTTTATGGCAATTTGTAAAAAAAAAATAATAATAATAATAAAATAAAAAAAAAACAAAGAATTAAATCCCTTCTGAAAAAATGTATTTATACATGAATTTTAAAAAAGATAAATGAATCTTTTAAATAATATTAAATGATCACATGTTAAAAGCAGGAAATATACAAAATTAGATTATAAAAAATGCATTATACATTTGATATTAAGAAAAGTAAGAAAATGATTTATCTATTAAAGGCAGGACCTATTTAATTTGGACAATTACGCTATATGTAAAATTCTCAAATGTTAAAAATCGTCATATGTAAAATGCTTAAAATAATTAAATTAAAAGCTTTTGAAACTTTCAGTTCTGAAAATTAGGTAAAATTTAAATAAAGTAGGTTAAATTAAATATTCCCAAGCACTTTTTAATTTAATATCTTTACGCATGAACGATAAAATAGAAAGAAACTTTAAAATAATTAAATTATTAAACGTGATATGCGTTTAATGGGAAAAATACGTCATACGTTATAAATAAAAATTTAAAAAGAATTTATTAATTATAATATTCATGCGACGTTACATTTGCAATCACATGGCTAAATACTTTGGATTCATTTTGAAAGAATTGCTATTTGATAAATACATATTAAGAAATTCTTATATACTTATTAATTAAAACAAACAATCTTCATTTAAAAATTAACAAGGAAATATGCATGTTGGTGCACTAAACTGAAAAAGAATTCATGAAAAACTGTATATGTTCCTGAAAATATCTAGAAATCAATCAAAAGATACAATATAAGCGTAACATTTCAAAACACAGTGCTTTTCAATACCGTGTTCCTCTATGATATTCCATTGCAAAAGGAGGTTTTTAACCCCCTATCCAAATGAAGAATACTGTCCATAACATCCTTATAAAGGTCCATGAGTCATCGACAATTTTAATATAAACATTTTATGGAAGATGGTTTTTAAACAAGTAATTGATTTTATATATGAGCAGCAAAATAGCCGTCAGCTGTCGCGACAGTGGTGGAGGATACCATGCTAACCGAAAAATGCTTCATTCAAACCAAAAGCTATAGCAACCCTATTGTAGAAGATAGTCTTCGTTCATTATTGTATCATTCTATTTACGTTAATCTGGTAATGTTTTTAAAACTGGCATATTGACATGTTTTTAGAGGTTGCGAACTCTGAAGGGATGTTGTCAATTGTAGCCCATAGTTGGTAAATCCCCTTAGTGTAAAAAAAGAAAACAGTAAAAAACATAGTGATTGTAGTGAGATAAACTACTTACCTATCTTTTTATATATTTTGTAATTACTTTTGGTAAATAAAATTGTTTTATTATTTTTGTGTCATAATCATTCTATTTTGTAATCATTCTTTTAGTTTATTGTATATTCTGAAACAAGATGTTGTTATGCATAACGGAAAGCGTTGTGGTAGGATTTGAACGAAGTTCATGTCTAAATATTAATTTATCCACGAAAGGTGAAAATAAAAAGTAAGTTAATTCTAGAAATTTTTATGCGAAAATATGACAGTATTATTCATATGAAAGAGAAGACTTAAATTAAAATTCAAAACATTAAACAATATTACTGACATCATATAATTTTTAACTGAGGTTTATACTTTAAGAAAATCTTCAACATTTAATCTCACAAATATTATTTCGCAAGAAATTAGAATATATTTTCGATATATGTGAAAAAGTAAAAATCTTCGCTTTATAAGAGAAATATTCTTGCATTGTAAGTAGGTTATGATTTAACGCCAAACCATAGCTTGAAAAAAATATTCAAATTTATTACATAATTAAAAAATATATCTATTTTGAAGAGTTTGTAATTTTATTGTTTTTCATGAAAAAAAAAATACTTGAAAGCTCTTATTTATTCTAAAATATTAAATTAGAATATCTGATTGCTTTAAATAAATAAATAAATATACATATATACAGTGGTGGCTAAAATTGTGCACTTTTTTTTTTTTTTTTGTAATTTCCATGTTTTATAAATTTGTGCGCTTATAAGATATATTAATTTTCACTTAAATGCAATAGTTTATACATCAAATTCAAGGAAATTTAATGTAGAATTTAATTAAAAAAACAGAAATAAAATATCTGCATTGTAAAAAAAGTTACACTTACTTAAATCTACAATACAAACAAAATTGGAGATGAATGCTGAAGTGTATTGTAATAAAAGCTTCCTAGTCAATCACAATGACTGTTCTGAGAACCAATCAAATGTCAGTGTATGTTTTGATTTATAAAAGCGGTCTTTTGCTGGAATGATTTTTAAGGAGTGAATACTAGTGTTACTAAATAGAATAATGTATATATTTTAAATAATTCTATTTTTTTTAATGCAAATAACTTAAAACAACTTCATCAACAACAAGAAATGCTTGGACGCCTAAAAAATTTCAGAATTGTCATAGTGAGAGGAAATGGTCTCTCTTATGCTGAAATTGCAAGACAGGGTCATTTTACCAGTCATTTTACCTGGCAATGAAATTCGTGCTTGAGTTATGAAGAAAGTAAATCAGTTACAAATAATGCAAGATCAGGCCGAAAAAAATGCACAATGGTTTCTGACGACAGAAAGGTAAAAGGATATGCCTCAAAGAATGAAGAATTTAATCAGATGCTGTTAGATGTGAGATGAATACAATGGGTATTTCAATTAGTTCAAGAACAATAAGGAGAAGATTGGGAGGTTGTGGACTGAAAGGTAGAATTCCAAAGGTAAATGTATTTTTAAATCTTCAGCAACGAAAGAAACGCGTTCAGTGGGCAAAAGAAAACATTAATTGGTCAAAAAAAAAAAAAAAAAACAGTGGAAGAAGTAATTTGTAGCGATGAGATATTGCTCTTTGGTAGTTATGGGCGAAAATATGTGAGACGTAGAATAAAGGAAGAGCTGCATCCTGGTAGCATTGAAGCAACTAGAATGAACCAAAAACTGTCATGATTTGGGCCTGTATGTCTGCAGATCGTGTGGACCGCATTCAAGTGATTTATAGCATTCCCAATGCAAAAAAATACATCGAATCTGTCCTGGAACCAATATTGTTACCTTCCATCAGGGATCTTATCTCCAATAAAGCACCATTTATATTTCAGCAGGATTCGGGTCCATACCATACGGAAAAAATATGCAAAGAATGATTTAAAAATAAATGCATACAGTTATTACCCTGCCAGGAAACAGCTATGATCTGAATCCTATGGAAAATGTGTGGCGACGTTTGAAAATATTTTTAGAAAAAAAACTTCAATTCTAATAAAACGCAACTTATTGAAGCTATACGTGATTCTTGGCATCATGTGACTATAAAGAATAAACTACTAAAACTAATTCTCTCAATGAAAAGAAGCTGTGAAGCTGTAATAAAAAACAAGGGTTATCCTACTAAATATTGTATGTGTACGTGTAACTTTAAAATACAATGAAACCTAAGATAGATCTTTTTTTTTTTAAGCGTAACTTTTTTGTAATGCGGATATTTTATTTATGTTATTATTATTATTATTATTAAATTCTACGTTAAATTTCCATGAATTTGATATAAAGTTATTTTTATTTAAGTGAAATTTAGCGTATTCTTCAAGCTCAGAAAGTTATAAAACATGAAAATTTAAAAAATATGTCCACAATTGTGGCCACCACTGTATTTATTTATATATGTATAATAAAAATTAACATTTAAAAAACTCTCTTTTAGTGTGTCCGAAATAGAATCAGAAACGATTGCACAACAAACAATAATCATAACAGAAAAGATGTAGACTATGCATCTCTGCAATCTGCAGTTTATTCGAATTAATATATCTAAAAAAACATTTTAGAAAACATGGAATAGCCAAGGGAATCAATAAACCAATCGTCCAATACTCAAGATCTCGCGAATTAATTGATTAATTTAAGAAATCTTATTAGTATTAAAATATATAATTAAGATTTATAAAATATATTTCTAACTACAATCTTCATTTGGTAGCATTGGGATATCTGAATTAGTTTTAGAGAAAACAGCTGAAAAACTGCAGAATAAGTCATCGTTCAACCAATCTTATATTACCCAAAAATTAGGAAACAAACTGTTCAATTTTATAAAGTCTTATGGCGATTGAAAGGTAGCTGCAATTAAGACTTATAAACGGTAATTCTCTAAGCCATCTCCAGTTTTTATGATTTTTATACATCTAAATAAGTTTTATGAGAAAACCAGGAAAACTGGTACATAAATCAACCAACCAGTCTTTCAATTTTCAAATACCCGGAAAC
Source organism: Maratus speciosus (assembly GCA_963932465.1). Taxonomy (NCBI): domain Eukaryota; kingdom Metazoa; phylum Arthropoda; class Arachnida; order Araneae; family Salticidae; genus Maratus; species Maratus speciosus. The sequence continues at coordinate 532,755,987 of OZ010786.1, read as the reverse complement.
TTATTAATAAATTTTGGCGCCTGAAAGGTCTAATTAATATCTTTAAATGATAATAATTAACTGTTTTTCTAATGACATAATTATAAGACTGCATTCGTAAGTATTTTCCCTGAAAAATTCTCGAAAATTATTTTTAAATAAAATAGGTTGCTACGTAGCTTACGACCAATGTAATTTTCAACTGAAAACTTTATGCATAATGTAATTTTTCTTATAAATGTATAATAGAAAACTTTAATTTTTCAGAAATTAACATAAATTTAAAAATAAAAAGTATGTTACGGAAATATTTTGAAGTCAGAGGAAAACTCGTAATCATTTATTTAAATTTCTGTGCATCATCTTTTAAAAGATAATCTACTTTCATTAACTCATTTTATTAATCCACTATCAAATAAATGGTAAATTTAATAAAATTAACTCTGATTAATTAAAAAAAACTATCCATCTTAAACACACTAAAAGTGTTACATTGTAATTATAATAAAACTATCATCCTTTAAATATCAATGTTAGAGAAAAATTAACTGTTCTATTTCTTCCTTATTAATTAATGAAAAGTAGAAAATTAAAGTTGTTTATCGTTTTTAATGAGATTTTTTTTTCTTTTCTCTCTTTATTTTTTTAATATTATTTTATTTTTTACAAATCAAAGAAAATGCTTTTAATAATAATAATAATCTAAAAAAAAAACTATTACACGGTTGAAGTTCAGATAGTTGTTCTCTAAGAACTACTGGATTATGAATTTGAATTCGTATGATTTGAATTCGATTTCAAATTCGTATGACAACTTTACCAATCAGTTTGATTGTGTTAAAATAATAGTTCTACTGGATTATGTTTAATATTTAATATGAATCTATGCATAAATAGTAAATTTGATAAATTTATGTCATGTGCAAATAACTAAAAAAATAAATAATGCATAATTATATAAAACTATTCTAATTTAAATGTCAATGTTAGAGGAAAAACATAGATATAAATTTTTAGGTAATAACTAATCTATTTCTTTATCAGCTTTTAATGCAAAGTAGAAAATTAAAGTTTTTTTTGTGTAGTTATTCTTAATTATATTCATAAATCAAAGAAAATGATTTAAATAAATTAAAAAAAATCACACGACAATTAAAACAATACAATTACACCAGTGAAAGTTGAGACAGTTGTTCTTCTAAGAACTACTGGATTATGTTTAAAATTAATTATGTGTTTAAGGATAATTCCTTCTCTAAAAGTCAGTCCTACCACTTACTGAATTTAATAAATTAAAATTTGAGAAAAGAAATTTGTATTCTATGTTTTATAATTCTAAAGGAGCAATAATTACGAATTTGAAATTATTATTGTTTTTTTTAATTTTTATTGCACATATTTGCTATTTAATCAGTCGTTTTGAGGTGCGTTCATGATTATATGAATACGTAACACCCTCCTATAGTCGTCGTTCGGTCCGTCTGCCTGTCTGTCCGTCCGTCCGCATATAACAGATCAAAAACTACCTAACTTAATGGTCTGAAATTTTAAATATTTAATTATTGCAAAATTTAGTTGAGTCGTTTTCTATTTTATGAAAATTGGATGTATGGTTTAATTACAGGGCAGTCAAATGTTTCCGTTACTTTACGACCGATGAGAAAAATAATTCTAAGTGCATTTTAATGATATTACAGCCTTTCAAACAGAGTGAAATTAATATGCATTTATGAAGTGCACTAAAAAATACATTCAATACATAAGCAGTTCAAAAGACGTTTATAAAACTAGTTATAGTACGGACTGAATAATACCGATACCTCATTTGAGATGTTTGACGTGCAATTTCCAACTTGTTGATTTAAAGTTTATGAAAAATTATAAGGTAAATTCATTCCTAACATAACAGATTTGTGATGATATTTTTTGTATGTTTCATGAATATATCATTCATCTTGAAAAATGAGCGTAAACGATTTAACATACGTTGATGTTTTTTAGATCTACATTTGATAAAATTTTATAACAAATAACATACAAATAATTTACTAAAATACAATTTATTTATAAATTTATCAGAAAAACAGATTTGAAATACCTCCATATCATTTTAAGTATTTGTTCACATGCTTGAATATTTTAGTTTTAAAATTTATATCAATTACCAAAAAATATTTACGTATATATAAGGAACGATATTATGTAGTTTTTTAATGCATTTCCGTAACACATAATTGCAATCTTTAGAGTTAATTTAATATATATGTATTTTTTTAAATAACTGTACATTTCATATTTAATTACAAATATACATAAAATCTAATACACCTTTTATTTTATTTTTTCATTCAATATTGTTTGCGAAGTTTATGGAGTTTTCAAATTTGAAGAATTTCAATGTAGCTTTCTGCTACTTTCTTGGATTATTTATCAAGCAGCAATCATTGGCGTCACCTGTTAAATCTCACGTTCACTTTGGAAGCGATTTAGAAAATTGATTCTCTAACTTACGTGACTTTGGTTTTTCTCCTTCACCCCAAAATAAAACGATTTTTGAAGATAATCTAAAAAACAAATACTTCGTAGGGGAACATTTCACTATTTATATTTTCAAGTGCGAAGTTTTTCACTCTCGTAATTTATACAGGTATAACACTTTTGAATCAAAATATATATACATATGTACGAGTATATGTGTGTATGTTTATAGTGTATTTTATATACAGTGATAAAGTTATTATATATAAAGTGATATATTATGCATGTATGAGACAAATAATAATTTTATACGAATATTATAAAGATAAGATAAGTGAATTTAATGCAATTATTTTTCTTATGAAAGGTTTATACATATCAGTTTTGTAAAATATACCAAAGAAGAAAATCTAATAACTGATAAATAGTTAGAAAGCAAGATTTGTAATGAAACATAACATTTCAGAAAACTAAATACACCGTGTTCCATAAACGTATAGGCTCAGAATATCTCCAAAACTATTATTTTGGTATTAATTAAGATAATAATTTTCTGTTTATAACTATATTTTTGCTATACTTTTGTCATTGTGATGGTATCAAAAGGCTACTTGTCATTCCTTTTAAACATTGTCTTTAATAAATATAAACTTCCGTTAATTTAACTTATTTTTTAAACTAGGGGGCTCGGCCCCCTACGAGCTACGCTCGCCAACCCCCCCGTTCAGACATTGCAGTCTCTAAAAGCATGCTAATTTGATCGGCTTTAAAAAGATTTCGGAAGATTGAATTATAATTAAAAAAAACAAAGACGATCTCCCTATAAACGGGTTTCTATTCATTTCTCTTTCATTGGGGAATTTTACGGAAAAATCAGCTGCTGTTAAAAGATACAATGGCATTTCAAAATCATCTAATATAAAATGAATTAAGTAAAGAGAGTCTTTGTCTCCCGGTATTTTTTAACAAAGCGAAAAGAAAATCCTTTTAAATAAGACATTTTAAATATATTGTTTTTAATCTGACGTAATTTTCACCAAACTTTTCTTACCCTTTTTAATATTCACGTGAAAATACTTTTCTTAGAAATAAAATATTTTTTGCGCTGTCCAAAAAAATAAATAAATAAATAAAAAAGGTTGAAAAGTTCATCTCAAAATATCAAGTAAATGTCTCGCGCTATTTTTAAATTAAAACTGTTTTGCAATATTATTTTTTATTCATTTTACGTAATAAGTGTAATGTGACGTAAATGTGATGTAATTTCTCCTATTTAAGACTTCTAACGCATGTTAATGAATTTATTTTTTTACATTATCCTTTCCCTGTTAAAATTCACATGTAATTATAGATGAAGTAATTTTCAATAAGTTCCTGCTACGTACGTGCCTAAATACGTAATTATTTAATTCTAATTTGAAAGTTGTGAATTTTTCTGTTTATAATAGTCACGTGTAAATAATTTTTTAATTTGAAGCAAACATTATTGTTTCCGTTGTTTATACAGTTGGCAACAGGTTAAATTAGTACAATTTTCAGAAACGAGTAAAAAATATCTCTCGAAATGCTGAAAATTTGAATTTAAAATAGAAATGAAACCTCGAAGAATGAGTCAAATTAAAAAAAAATAAATTAATTCTGCACTCCGGGAAATTACAACGTATAAAATGATCTAAAAATTATTAAATTCCGATGTATAGTTTTTGCTCCTATAAAACTTTTTTAGTGGAACGAGTTTGTCCAACTTTAGCATTAAATATCTCTTAAAATAATTCTTCGATTTGAAAACTGTCTGCATCAGCATGTTTATCAAACATTTCTGTATAATACTACCAATTTTCATATTTTTTGTATGCATTATTTTTCTTAATATTAACAAAGAAAGACCTCCGGTCACAAAAAATTCAAAACCGGCGGCGGTGACAGCGGTAGCTACTTTTTTTTAGAATAGAGAGATTATTCATTTGAAAAATTTCATTGCTTACATTAATATTGTATATATATTTGACATTCTATGCCATAAATATTTTGTTTGTTAACACAAAAAAACAAGTGTGTCTCAGTTTAATTTAAGTTGATGTTTTTTGCGTATCGTTGCTGCTGTTGTAAATGAAAATGTTAACGTTGTTTTGGCTGCCAGTTGGGAAATAATACGATTTTTTTTTATTTTTAAGTAAATAATCTGTGGGTTTTTTAAAATTTCCCCCCACCATTGCATTCATATATGTATGACTTTATTTACATTTAAATTTAATTGCAGTAAATTCAAAATAATATATATATAATTTGATATAATACAAATAATTTATAAAAATATGTAATACAATATTAAATAGATATTTAATAAATGTACATAATAAACTATAATACAATTATTTATTAAATATATGCAGTAAAATATAATACAAATATTTAATAAACATTTATAGCATAATAAAATTAAAAAAATATGTACAATAAATCAATAAAATAATAAAAAATAATAAAGTACATAAAAAACACGATGGAAATTACAAGAAATATGTTTAAAGAAGCAAATCACTTCGAAACTTAATAGTTTATGTATTTGGTTAAAACGAAAGTTAAATGAAGTGTAACAGGACTCTTTCTTTTATGTGTGTTATGTTGTTTTAATTCTTTGTTTAACACTATATTTTTCACTGCATTTTTACTAGTGCAGGATATATTACTTTTCTTGCGCTGCTTTTTTCTTTTACAAAAAATGCAATATATTTTAAATTATTTAAAATATTGTTGGTTGCATTGTAGCTATATATAATTTTTTTTATTTATTTATTTAATTTAATATCGCAGTCTTCAAATTGTTGTAAGTGTTGATAGATTTCAATTAATTTATGCACACGAAAATTCTTTCCATACAAATAATTAGTTTTTATGTGATAATACGCTTCTTATTCAATAAAAAAAAATATATATACATTTGGTTTTACTTTAGCTCATTACATTTTTAAAACAGAAATAATTTTATGTTTTAATAATAAAATGAAGAAATTTACGTACTGTATATACACTTATTAAACTTAAAATTTTGTATTAAATGTGTTTCTAGAGTATATTTATGGGAATGTCGAAGTTACTTACGCATAGAAACTCTTTTGAACCTGACTTTTACCGGATGTAAGGGAGACCGGGGCAAGATGACTATGTTAATAATTTTTGTTGTTTATTAATTTATTTTTATGTATAGTAAAATTAATTTTACATGAACTGTAATAGTTTTCCTTTTTAGTATTAAATATATTACCATTTAATTTTTCAAATAAAAAAAAAATAAAGGATAATTTTATTTTCTCATAACATTAACAAATTCTCATCTTGCCCCAGTACTGGAGCAATATGACTTTGGCCTTGGCGCAAGATGACAACACTGAAAAAGACTGAACGCATTTTATCTTTTGAATATGTTACAACGTTTAACAAATGATAACTGTGTTTTTACATCTTACAAATCATCAAACTAAGCATAATGCATTGTAAAATATGTTGAAGGTGATGTAAAATATCTCTCTGGAAAAATTTCCAAATATTAATATGTTGAAGTCTTTAGTTGTGCATTTAACAATGGTCACAAATAAAAATGCCATTTTCATAATTGGAACATTCTTCATGCCACCACTCTTTGGATTTGCAGCACAGATCCATTCTTATGTTGTTGGGTCACAATAATCCTCGTCATAAGCAGGACATCTTAAAACACCATACTTTGAAGTTGATGCGACTGGACTGTTTGGCCTGGAATTGATAGACACGCCTACAGGAACTTAGTTTGAGTTTCATACTCCCTTTTTAGCTTCATGAGCTTATTTTCTCTGATTTTTTTAAACGTTCCTGTTCTTCCTTCTGCTTTTCCCTTTGTACTAACATTTCTTTGATGGGTGTGCTTGTAAGAATGCTCGAGCTCAGTGTCTTACTTTTTCTTTTTTTCTCACATTGCGTTGCTTTATGCAATGGTTTGAAATCAAAAACACTAAAAGGCTTCTTTGGTGCTCGTAATCAGCATTTACCATAAGTTCTGGTTCTTCTGGAGGGTTTATACGTTGGTTTTCTACTACCAGTCTGGTCTGAAGATGACGAGCTCGACATCTTGCCCGGGCTGCCTGTTTTAAACTATTCGTTTTCATTGACATGAATGAAGGTGATTAATTGACATTTATTTATGGTAATAGATAGTATTTAAACTAAGTTACTCATAAATATTAAAGAGAAAAATCATATCTAACCTATATCTGTAGCAGAGCTTATTTACACATGCATAAAAGTTATAACGTGGCAGCGGTAAACTATCAAAGCTTCACAACTAACACAAAAAATGGTGATTTTACCGTCCCTATACTATTGTTTAACGAACGGCCGATAGGAGATCCAGTAGTGTCCGGTTGATGCTGCCACCTAGTGAAAAACGAAGAAATAAATTAGGTTTTTAGATTAAAATATTTAATTAAAAGTACAAAAAAATATTAATGCCCTTTACATTTCTAGAAAATTATTTTTTTAGCTTCTCTGCCTGTATTTATATGTTGGGCAAACTCTTAAATATTTCTTCAAGCGGTGAGTGCTACATATAAATGTTAAATCTGCTTATTTTCTATAACTGGAACATGTTGTATAATAAGATATAATATAATACATGTATGATAAAAGTATTACAGAATTATATAGTTTTTTGCATATGTTACTGTATTAAAATATTTTATTATTTCCTTAACATTCACACAAAAGATAGAGATTTAAAGAGATACAAAATAATCTACATTTTTGTGCAATGCTTATGTGTGCTTTTTGTATTTCATTATTGAAAAAACTATTAAAAAAGTGACAAAAATATTACATTTTTACTAAACTATAAATATTTCCTTTTGTATCTGGGCGAAAATATCTTTAGTTAATTTATTTGATAGAAGTAAAAAGAAATTCGTGTATGACTTTTGGACTCTTAATTGGACTTTTGGACTCTTCTTTTTATGGCCTTCTTAAAATGTATTAATCTAGTTTAATAGAAATTAGCTTCAATATGCATAAAAAGTAGTATAGTACTAATTATAGCGAGTTCTGATACTTTTAGAGTTGTCAAAAATAAATAAACTAACAAGATCACTCCTAAGCTGCAATTTGAAATAAATTATCCATTGCTGGTAAGTGTCCTCTTTTTGTGGTTTTTATTTTCTTGGGAAAAAATATCTTCATTGAGAATAATGAGTTTAAATATTCATAGAAATAATGCGAAACTATTGAAAACGGTCCCAATGTAGAAAAAAATAACTATATAATTGAATTATATTTGTTCACATTAAGATAATGAATTTTATCCAAAGAAGAAAGTATAATGTGCTATTTCAAAGAAGACTTCGTACATACCGAAGGATTTAAAAATAACTGAGGTTATTTCTTTAATCACTGATAACGAAATCATGCCTCCAATTATATAATGCATGGAAATAAATTCAAATTTTAAATTATTATATTTGTTTTACAATTAGCAATACATTTCAATACTTACTGAAGAACATAAAAACTTTCATTCAAAGAGTTCATGATGCATGTAATGCAAATTCGCAGTGCCGCAATTCGAGTGAATATTTTAGGACTAGCGGAAAAACACTGTTTTAGTGACCAAATGCACGGACAAATCATAACATTCGACTAAAATAACATTTGGTTGTAAAGGAATGGTACTTTTTATGTCTTTAAGCGCAGTGCAATGTATGGGGGCAGTATTAAAATAAAGTCTTAATGTAAATAAATCAAATGCAATATCTAAAACGTTTCTATATATTTATGTATTTTCTTTTATAAATACTTTTGTATATTGCATAAATTCTAAATATCTGAAAAAAAAAAAAACTATACTTTATGAATATTAACTAAAGGACCAAAATTTTCGTTCATTTTGAGCACCGTTATCTATTTTAGAAGATATTGCGAGAGCATTCAATTACATTTGGCCCTTTTGCCGAAATCGAATGCACGATCTGAAAATAAGTGTTTTGAATAAAATGCTTTTAATAGTGTAGCAGACATTTATTTTAACTTACATAGTATATTAGTTTACATAGTATAAGTTTTTAAGTTAATTTTGATATAATTTTTCCCCAAATTAATCTAATTCCATTGAGAGAAACGTTTTTCTACCTGTTGATCTATTTAAGGGAGATTATATTTCTTTATGTAAAAAAATGCATTTTTTTACCCTCTTTTGTGCAGAATGTTATTCTTAAGCAGTTTCGCAATATCCCATCTCCTTATAATATTTTAGATTGAATTCCTTGCACGCAGTGGCACTCGTGAACGTAACATCATTTTAAATCTTTAAACTTGTTTTTCTCGAAGCCAGGTTTTTCAAATTGAGTGACCAATCTTCTCGAGTATTATTTGATCGATTTCCTTAAACTAAGCTAAAAAAATAAAAATTATTAAAATACCTTTATTTAAATTAATTGGTGTTTCAACGCACAAACGGCGACATTTTCAAAATAATTCGTGATAGAAATATTTTCGCAAAAAAATTTTAAAAACAAAACTTGGTAAATAATTTCACGGGAAATCATGCATAATGAAAATCAGAGCAAATATAAAATGAAATGAAATTGGACATTTGTGAGCTTAGATTAACTTCCATTAATGTTACTAAACATGTATAGCATCATTTTCCAAATTTTATGAAACTCAAGCGACCCTGAGTCATTACAAATATTCTCGTTTGCGTAAAATTATCAATATTGAATCCCGGATAATGGATGGTAAATAAAGTCTTGACGGATAAATTATTTTGCTATTTTTAAAATCTATCATTATAGGTTCTTTGCTGTATAATCTGTCCAAAGCTGTGGTTGTATTGCTGCGTTTCATGTCAGCATTATGTTCTTTAATTCAAGAGTTAAGTTTTCTGCTTGTCACACATACACAAATCTACATTGTTCCATCTTCTTTGGTGAAAGGTATTTCATATACTACTGCTATCATTCTTGATACAAAGTTGTTCTTTTTAAAATTCTGCCAGAATATTTCTATCAAGAAAGATATTAAAAATGTCGCCGTAATTGCGATGAAATGTACGTTAATAGAGCATTTTTTAGATATTTTTATTATTTCGGAGAAATATAACCATTTTCTCTGGTGCCACCGATACAACCGATAAAATAAAATAATTATTTTTTCGAGCTCTCAAAACTAAAAAAAAAAAAAAAAAAAAAAAAAAAAAAAAAAAAAAAAAAAAAAAAAAAAGTCAATATATGACCTATTTTCTTCAAAAAGCTGATATTTTCTAAAAAAGCAAAATTTTAAATTAAATGGTTACATAACATGCAGGAAATTTAATGTTATTTCTAAATACGAGGACTAAATTTGTTTCAGATCTTTGTGACCAGCGATAAACAGTAGACTTACTGGATATTCACCGCGTTCAACTGTAGGAACTGCACGTCAATCAAGGTGTATTATTGTTGTTTTTGAAAAACATTAATTTCAATACATAAGGCAAATATCAATAAAATGAAGGCAAAAAGTCAAACATTGGTATCTCTTTTCTTTGTCACAGAAATATCGAAATAAAAATCATGTAAATTTTTAATAAGTGTTGGCAAAATTGAAGAAATTATAATTATTCTTTTCAGTCCCTTATAGATAAATTTTTGTTCTATATTTTAAAAATTATCATAGTAGAACTTATATATGCAATACTTTTCTAAGTATTGGTAAATCATGTCGAAATAAGCAGGGAAATACAACCATCACATATCACTAACCCGAGAATCATAAAATTGCAGTCGTAATTTATAGTCTCTGTGGAAGGCCAGATCATGAATAAATTAGGTGTTTTCCCTTAATATATAAAAGAAGTTGCAATTTCCATCAAATAGTTTATTAGACAATATATAGGAGCGCAATAAAACTGGTTATCCAGTTTCACCCATGTTAGGGTCGTATCACGTCTTAAAAATAGAATTAGCGATGTTATAATATAAGAGACAGCAACATTAATTGAAGAAAAACTCTGCGGTGACATAGGGTTGTCAGACAAGACAAAAAACGCACAGATACAGTCTCCCAAGTCTGTGTACACTGTATAAATATCATCAAAAAGTGCAAAGGTACACTGACGTGCTCTGTGCCAAAGCCAACGAAATTTAAGTTAAAGGGGTAGCGAGGAGAAAAAGCGCTTAGCCATTGGAGGAAAAATATGCTTAGGATGAGCAAAACTTAACGGAGTGACAGAACTTACTACTTACAGCGGAAATGTTAAAAGAGGAAAAGTATTAGACTCGGCAAAATCTTGAAAAGAATCCTAGGGTTTCGAATAGTAATTTTAATAAATGATAAAAATGCTATTGAAAAACATTCGAAAGAAAGAAGAATTTGTCTCAAAATATGAAAGAATAAAATAAATTAGAGGGTTTTTAAAAGAGTGTTGCTTTTAATAAAATAAAGTTTTAAGTATAAAAAATAAAAGAATACGCTGAAGTAAATGCATGGGATTAAATTTTAATTGGTATTTAAGATATTTTTTAAAGACAGTAAAAAGGGTAGATATAACAATTTGGAAAAAAATTAACTAAGATAAAATAGTGAAAAAAATTTCTTATTATCTATATATAATTAATTAGACAAACAACATTAAAAAATGTACTTAACAATTTTCAAAGAATTATAATACAAGAATATATACACAAAAATATTTGAGTGTGTTTTAAGAATTAGAAATAAGTTTTTCACTCTGTTTAGCGTTCCAGAATACATCTGCGCTTTTCCCAATTATCAATTTAGACTAAACTCTAATTAATAAGAATTATTCTTGCAGAGGAAAAACACAAAAATTAATATTCAGAAAGTATGCATTATGTCTAATATTAAAGTTATATATATATATATATATGTATGTACATATTTTAAATACATAGATCTTTTACAATACATTTAAGAAACAAATATATGTGATCTGTAATTCACATTTAAAATTTTAAATTAAATCTGCAGTTAAAATTTAGTTCAGATTAAATCATTTAGAAGCATGAATCGCAAATATTCTATTACTGCATTTAATAATAATAATAATAATAATAATAAAAACATTTTTATATTCCACCTTTCAGATAAAAATATTGTCCAAAATTCAGAATAATCCTTACCCTCAGGTAATTTTTACCATTACCTAATAACCATTAAGTAGAGTCCTGAAAGTTTTTGCATGGGACCGGATACTTAGAGTCTTTTCGTCTACAACTGATAATATATCTTAAGACAAAAACCATTTGTAAAAAAATGACATTTTAACATGGGTAGATTTCAGTTGAATAAATCAGTAAATATATCACCTATGTACTTTAGTATTTCTATCTGAATCCTAATGCTTGGTGAAGAAATTACATGAGTACACTAATATGTGGGACTAAATGACATCACGACGCATGTTAAGAGTCAAGCAAATTAAAAAAAAATAGCTTTTGTTGTCCGCCGTTATGGATATATGTATGCCAACGTATTAATAAAGTTAATTACGTTATTAATTACGTTAACAGCCAGTGAACGTATTTTAATGAACCTTTTTATGCGGAAGAGTGGGAAGTTCCATTCAAACCTACATTTCCAGGAATGGTTTATATCTAGAAACTGTCATTGTATGATGAAAAGTTTGGTATATGGACAAATAAAAAAATTAAAAATATTGTGTATGATTATCCACTGCGTTTTGAACGTGTGCTATAATGTAAACCGATAATTAAGCGATGGTGTTCAGGTAATACATTTAGACAGACAGAGAGTGCTTTATATAAAAACATGTTGAGGAAGGTCACTCTTTTTTCTCTATTCCAAGCTCCTGAATGTACATTCATACTACTGGGAAACATCGTGTGAGTAAGTTACCACTTTTTTGCATTTAAATGCAGCCACTCTACTTCCAGCAGCATAGCTTAAAATGAAAACAGATAGTAATAAGTTATTGTCACAACTAAAAGCGAAAATGGTTTAGAATAGCATTTTTCACTGCTCTTAATAGGTAGCGAAAAGAAATATATTTTTTTTTTTCTTCACAAATGAAAGACAAGCTAGTCTTGGGTATACGAAATAGCCACTTAAAATCGTTTTCATTTTTTATCGTTATGTTACTTTTTTCCGGGTTAAATGCAAAACAAAGTTTGAAAATATTTGATTTTTGAAAATATAAAATGAAATTCCTTTTTTTTTTTATGGGGAATAAATATATAGTATATAGTTTCATCTTGTGAAAAACTATTTGGATATGAATATTTAAATTTCGTTTCAAACATAAAATATTGTCACTTTTATAACTTGAAAAATGGTATCATACAATACCCTTTCTCCACGGATTTCCATCTCTTTTATTTAAATGTATTCCATTGTAATAATTTCTTATAGCACAGATAATTATTCGAAAGATTTTATACCTATTCGATAAGTTTATCTTAACGCCGCACCAAAGAAATAAAATCAAAACTTTCCACTTATTCTATTATTCCATGAATATTTATATCTGCTATGTTTTTGTGACGTGTGGGAGTACGAAATTTTTTTGGAAATCACTTTTTCCTTATATGTAATAAACTACTATAATATTTTCTCACAATTTATCATTTTATCTCTTTGCAATGTTTTCAGAACTCATATAGGAGAAACTAGGGAGGGTTGACCCACTCTTTACAGAATGATTTTTTTTTTTTTTTTAATATTGAACGTAGAATAAATTTTTATATATAATTTTATTCGTTGTACAATCAGTTATCAAAATAAATTTTCCACATAAGTGAAACATATAAGAAATATAAAACATGATTGATTTTAATCATATGAAATAATGGGTCAAGGCTCCTCACATATTGGACGGTTGACCCACTTTGCTCTATATTGAAATATTTGTGAAGAGAAATAAAATCAGTTTAAAAAAAAGCAAAATAAATTTATACTACATGCTTTAATTATTATTAAAAAAATAATTTTAAAAGTATGATGCTTAAACAAACCTGTTTAGACGCAATCGCTAGTCAGAGAACAATATTTTTTGTTTTAAACAGGATTTTGTATGAGCAGATATAATTGCACAGCAGGGAAAATGAAAATATAACCTTTAATTAACTATTTAATTAATTATTAATTAACATTTAATTAACTATTTAATTAATTATTAATTAACATTTCATTAACTATTATGTTAGAGACAGGTTCCGTTTTCAAATGGTTTCATATATTATTATGCCTGGATTTAGGAGCCATTAACCCGCTTTATTTTGTCTCCTTGTCCTACTTTTTGTGACATTCGACATAACAACTCTAATTGTCACATAGTTTGGCTTCATCTCACTGTATCCGTCCTGGTGAAATTTGTCTACATACCTTCCAAAAGTTTTTCGATCAATGGTATTTTCTTTTGTATCCGCATGAGCACAAAACTTATTATTAACATCTTTTAACACTTTCAGAGGCAAAGTACTTTCAGTACAAAAAAATGAAATAAATGACTGTCACCGGAAGTTACAAACAAATTTATTTGGAAATGGGAAAAGCTATATATCCTATACATATTAAATGGAAAAGATTTTAGAAAAATTCTGGTGCCATTGTGGCGTTCGGGAATTAAAATTAAGTGGCTTCATAAACATATCACTGCCCCTGAAAGTATTAAGACTGCTGCTTTCATACTTTCTAGTCCTTTCTAGTTTTTTCCACTGTTTCGATTTACCTATTTTAAGTAATTTTTAAATAGAATAATGTTCCTATTAACTTTTCTATTTATGTTTCATTAAATTTTTTCTTGCAGTGAATACTATAGCAATTTTTCTCACCTTTCTGTAATCAATTTTAAACATTTTCTTCTCTATCACTCCCTTTTACTGTAGATTTGCAGAATAAATTTACATTCTTTTTTATATATAACTATTAACCTTTCATTATGCACAGTGTACAGTAAAAAGATTTCCAAAACCATCTAATTAAGAGACTTGAGCATCTATTCAACCGTCCCTCATATTGACTAGGTCAAACCTTCCCACATAGCCTAGTGCTAAAGAATAGCACATTGTTATGTTAAGCCTAACTTATTGTAAGATCTTTATGCCTGGAATGAAAGATCGATGTTTATGCATTACTTAAAAACTACTTACTTAAACGCCTGTGATATATTTTATCTGAAAAAAGCTCACAAATTATTTCTAAAAACACAACTCTTAGGGAAAAAATGCCTCGCAATTTATTTTTTTCATACCTATTTCGATTATCTTAACGACATAAAAACTGTTGTTTGAACATTCCAGTAGCTTTGGTTGACACATAATGTTAAAACTCTAAAATTCTTTTAAATATGAAAACTGATGGGTGGGTTAAGCCTCCCATATGATCAACCCTTCCTAGTCTCCCCTACATAAAAATTACGTCAAGTTATTATTTTATTTTATTTTATCTTGAGCGAGATTAAGTGAATTTTTAATATCTAATAGAGAAAAATATATAGATATTGTTTTAATTTGTGCCAGAGTATATTTTTATTTTTGCCTTTATCTCAATACCTATTCAATCACGCCACGTTAAAAATTTTATAAGAAATAAAGTACTATGAATACCGGATCTACCGCCTATAAAGCACTCTCGATACAAGGAAATTGAATAGAAGTTAGATTCTGAAGTTTATATTTCGATTTTAAGAATGACAGATTAAAACCTAAGAAAAAATAAAATTAACACGATAACAAAGTGTTCTAATTTAATGAACATGGTATTTATTAGAAAAAAAATATGTCCGCTTTAAGATTACATGAAAAATTCAAAAATATTTATTTTATGTTTCTATCTATTTCATGTAGGTTTATTTGTAAAGAAGGAAGTGCGTGTTATACGTCGAAAGTACCTAAATATATAAAAGTGATGTCTGAACTTTTAACGAACGTTATACGCCAGAATATACAGTAATCCCTTTACATTATAGAGTCTGTGAACAAGTTTATTACGAAATATTTATTTATTTAATGCCAGAACTTATTTTATAAATTATGTATGTATAAATATTTCATTAAATAAGAAATCAATTTATTTAAAAACGCGATAATCATAGTTTCACCATTATCATGCGCATTCTCTAATACCGCATTTTCTAAAATGCAATTTTTTAAGATTGAGTAATACTGTATCTGTTAATCGAAATTATTATACGAAAATAAAACTGTATTTGCAATTTATATTAAAAAAATTTAGCGATTGTTAAATTCAACATTTTCTTAAACTTAATTGTTAATGGTAAAAAATGAAAGTCAAAAATAATTTATTTCAATTACTTAAGAACAAGCACACGTTCCGTATCAATATAAAATGTCACAGTAAAAAAGATAAATTGTGTGCATTTGTCATTTCTGAACACAGTTAAAAAGAAAAAAAAATGGTCATAGTTTATTAAAATAAATAGTACATTTTGCTGACTGCGATCGTGATCAGGCGTCTTTTCCATTATTTTTATTTCTTTTTAAACTTATTTTCCGAATAGGTTCACATATTCTTGAGAATTAAAATAAGAAAATATAATATGTGTTTAAGCATTTTAGTATGGCTATACAATATATTTTGAAATAATTTGGCACAAGGAAATAAATCTGTATATTTGCTATATATATATATATATATATAAATGCTACTTACATCAATGTTATTGAAATTGGTACAATATTACTTGCAATAATTCTCCAATAATGGAGACTATTAGATATCCAGACAGAGGATTACTATAAATATATTATAAAATATATACTCATAATACATAAGAAAATCATATTCTATTTTTAAGTAACGATTGTTAATAGGTCTAAACACGTTTTTAAAATTACTATATTGAATGGCAAATCCAGATGTTATTTATTTTTTCAACTGATCTCATAAAAATGTACTGATTGTTCCATAGTAGAGAATCACTTCGCTCATCATAATAAAAATTATAAATTCTATTCTAAGTTCCTGAAAATAAATTAAACATTTATAAGTACGAAAGTATACAATTTTATATGAATTCCTTTATTAAAGAAATCCAAAAATATTTCTTTCTGTACATTAATAAGAAGTAAATAAATAGGAAATACAATTTAAAAATTAAACACAATATTTCTCAATTATCAATAAAATAAATCTCCGTCTAGGCTTATTATTTTAAATATTAGTATTTATTATTTTAAATAGGCTATAGCTCAATTCCAAGATTATTAAATTATTTCCCGATCATTACAGTAGAATCGCACATATATAGGAGAAAAATAAGAATAAGAGTATTTGGATTCATTTTCATTAAAAACTACTAAGAAATATAATGTTAATAGCCTTAATTAAATTTATTTGAGTTAATAATTTAGAATTAAATTGCATACTAACGAATTTGACGTATTTCCCTTAAATCTTATTTTCAGTATTAAGCCATAAAATGTAATTAAGAGAAATATTCTGCTCCTTTACACAGCACTATTATCAGTTTTAATTTTCTTGTCTCATATATTGATAAAAATACCCATAGGAGTGTTTCGCTTATGATATCACCTGTTGAGAGTTTTTGCAACAGATAACACTCAAGCAATGAAGAAGCAGTTTCAATTATTTCATTAAGAAAAAATAAATAAAAATGATTTGAGAATAAACAGAAAATTATTATTATTGTACACACTAAATGATGCATTTCAAAAAAAAAAAAAAAAAAAAAAAAAAAAAAAAAAAAAAAAAAAAACATATATATATATATATATAGAGAGAGAGAGAGAGAGAGAGATACTTTTTATTTACCCAATTTTTTCCAGAATAGTACTATTAGACGTGCTTTTAACTTATTTTAGAACATGTATACAAACTTTGAAACAAGGAGAATCTACAATTTGATATTTTGAAATTAGTAGTATCTACTTTTGACATCATATTTGAGATCCCTTAATCTAAGTGCTGGGGAATATGTATTATTTATATACAATGCCTTAATTCTCTACAGAGTTCTCAAAAATGCGTTACAGATGTCCATGCCAATTTTGCAAAATGCAATTAAGATAGTAATCATGGAGGTATCAAAAAAACTCCACTACACTGTAAACTGAAATGTCTGAAATTCAGACACTTAAGTTTCTGAATTTCAGACACTTAAGACCCATTCTTAAGTGTCTGAAACGTCTGAAAATTGAACACTACGTTTCAGACACTTAAGTGTCTGAATTTCAGACACTTAAGACCCATTCTTAAGTGTCTGAAACGTCTGAAAATTGAACACTACGTTTCAGACACTTAAGTGTCTGAAACGTAGTGTTCAATTTTCGGACGTTTTAAAATGTCTGAAAATTTTCAGACACTTCTTGCGTCTGAATTTCAAACACATAAGTGACTGAAACTGGAGTGTTCGATTTTCAGACGTTTTAGAGTGTCTTAAAATTTTTAGACACTTCTTGCGTCTGAATTTCAGACATTTCAAGTGTCTTAATTGCGGCCATCTTTGAGCCCTTTTTTTTTTTGCCAATATGAAGCCATCTTTGACCACTTTTCTTTCTAAGTCATATACTCAGCCATATTTGACCACATTGAATCATTTTTTATAAATGAGAATAATTTGTTACCATAAAGCAGAGCTAATTGCAGCGTGGTAAAACTAGGATGCTTCTCTGCCCCCTGATTTTCGGGTACCCTAAATTGGGTACAAAATTTTTATAAAGCTGATATTTTATATCAGTTTTGACTTTATTATGATCGTAATCAGTATTTTGTAGTTTTAGAATAGGATAATATATATAAATATATTCACCTAAATATGTATTTATGCGATTTCATATATGCCCTACGGCATCAAAAATGTTTATTAAATTAATTCCAGTCCAAAGACCTAGTATTTATTCGACCACAAAAATCGATGGGAAGGTGAGGGGGGCAGGGCCGCGGATCAGTTTCCATGTTTTAATCAGGTCCTGCTTCTAGAAGAAACACTACCCCGCTTTATATTTTTCTACATAGAGTTGTCCGCTATTCGGGAGTGACCGGTTATAGAAGTTTTACTGTATGCTTCAGTAATAACGGACATTCTCGAATAGCAGACACCTATATAGCGATCACTTTTTTCAATCCACAACATTTGTGGATTGAAAAGCAGATTAATAATATATTGAAGCATATTTTGTGTAATTTGTACTCGGTATGCTGGGTATTTGTACACTCTGGACTTTTTTTACATATGAAAATAAAACCTCTAAATAGCGGGCAAATTCTACGGTCCTAGGGTGTCTGCTATTGAGAGGTTTTATTTAATATATATAGTTATAAATATATTCTAAAAAAGTTAGAAAATGTTTTTTTTTTTTTTTTTTTTTTTTTTTTTTTTGGACAGTATAGGTAATGTGGTTCTAATAAGTTCCAGTACCAGCGGCTTACATTCATTACCCCCCGCCCCCCTTCCCCCTACTACATATACAGCAACAAAAATTTAAACACATTGATGACTTAATATATATATATATATATATATATATATATGAACATGTAAATATATGTTTGAATAAATATATCCTTGTCATTAACTTCACCCTAATCTAAAAGTATGCAATATGATATATAATAAGTACAATAAATTGCTTTGCATGGGATGCATTCTCCGATAATAAAAAATAATCCTATAAAAAATCAGAATAATTTTGACGTTGAAAGTTGTCAGAAAATTTTTGTGTCTTAAAATTTAAATATGTTATACAGATGAAACACAGGAAATACATATAAATGTACTTATTTTACTTTGAACAAGTTTCCATAGTCTAAAAAAATTCTTTTATCGTGCAATTAAATACTGTAGAAATTTCGAACTTTTTAATAAAGCGTTACAAAGGAACAATTTAAAATGTATTTATAAAACATTAAAAATTTCACGATAACTCCAATTCTGATGCTTTTATAATTATTTTTCAAGTTTTATGACCACCACTTGAAGCAAAAATGTTCATAACATTTCCTATACATAAATTTAATTTTGTTACATGAAAACATTAATTTCGAAAATGTAAAAGAATTAAATGATCTGTCATTAAACATAAAAATTCATATACGAAATCATGTTAATATTATCTGTAACTAGAAATTACAACGGAAGGGTTTATTAATAACAATATCATTTAATAACTTGATCTTTTTAATTATATTTTGCCATGTAGGCAATTTCTTTTACATATAGCATATGGTAATCACCAGAGCTACTAAGCTATCTTTAAAAAGTTAAACATATATATATTTTTAATAACATGCAAGAGAAATAACATCTAATTTCAAAACTTATTTTGCATTAAAAATACATATTTAATTGTTATTTCTGTATCTTTTATAAAAATGAACGTTGAAAAAAAATACCCCCAATTTTATGTGAAAAATGCAGTAAAATATGAAAATAAAGTCTTTCTTCCGTTCTAAATCTGTAATTTCTTTTTAACAATCAATAAATCAATATTAATAAATTTTTCAATATCTGAAGTTGTACAAAACTTAAATATAATTTTAAGCAATTAAACAAAGTAAATAATGATTTATTTCCTTACTTATTTTATTGTAAATCATTATATAGCTGTTATAGAAAAATATTTTTAATAAAATTAACTATTAAAAAAATGGCATTATATTAAATGGCTAATATTTACTGACATTTTTATAGTCAGATTAGCTTGTATCCACAACAAAAATTATATAGTGCTGCAACTGCTTTTTTTTTTTTTTTTTTTTTTTTGGACAAAAATATAATACTAAAAATGTTGACAAATTTGTGTGTCAATGTACACAAGCAATAACTTTTAATGCTTAAGCAATGATTTAAGCAATGATGATATTATTTTATATGAAAAACATTTATTTATAAATCGAATGCTTTAAGAAATATGAAGCAAGTTAGTTAATTAATCCTGAAAATGAAATAAATTTAGTCGAAAATAATAAAAAACACTGTAATACTGAAAAACATTTATTCTATATAGAAAGATACAAATATGATAAACACATGTATTCTTTAAAAAGTGATTTAAATAATTAATATTACATAATTAATATTGTTCAAGGAAAATTTCTATTTCCAAATGAAAATTATATTTTTGTAAATAATAACATTCTTACCTTTTTAGTATTTCCTTAAATGTAATAAAGTAAATCCATGTAATATGAACGGCAACACAAAAATATAGACACTTTCTTCTTACATATTTCACTAAATATTCAGATGAATGCTGATAATTGAAAAACATACAACGAAGACATTTTTTTTTCATTATTCAACATATTTTTTTCATAATGATATAATTTAATATAATGCAAAATTTAATTCAATTCGCTTTTTCGAATCACATTTCACACGCACTTTCTTATTCTCTAATCTCTCAAGAACAATTATTGAAATTCCAAAAATGCACTTTATAAGCTGTGTATTAGTAAGCTGCATATACATCTATGTGGATGGCACAATCACATTACTCAACGTATCATTTTTATAATAATCGCATATATTATTCCATAAATGAATTAGTCCAAAAAATTGTTCCAGCTATGTATAGGACACAGTCACAGAATATAAATAATGTTACACATAAAAAAAAATTGAGGGCAACTTTGTTAAACAGGGAACTACCTCATTGAAACAACCGTTCGCGCCAGTTGCCAACGGACGTATTCGAGCAAAGAGAAATAGGCGAAATCAGCATTTTAATTGCTACTGCAGTGGCTGATCTCAGCCTACTGTTTATAAACCATTATAAAGGGCTTGATGAGCTCATTTGAACTTTTTATCAGCGAGAAATAAATCATTGAATAAGAAGAAATAAGAAAAGTTTTATTTTCTTTATTAGGTATTTTTCTTAATGTGTTACATTTATGTGAGTATAGTTTTTGCAGTTTTATTTTTATTTTTAGACATATAGAAAACATACTTTAAATAAAGATTTTATTGTAAAACTAGAAAATAACATATCGAATTTTCGGTGGTCATGAAGAGAGCAATTGTCCATCCCTGAAATTTAATTAATTATATTTTCTATACGTTTGATTATTTAAAAAATACTTTTTTCTCTTCCAAATAGCAATATATTAATTAAACGCTAAGAGAAAATGCTGCTAAGAATTTTTCTCCAGAGGAGCCCCCCCCCCCCCCTTAACTTCTCGTAGAAGACGATTTTAATTCTGTTCTTCTGTTAGTGTCATCTATATATCAAATTTATCTTAAATGCTGAGAGGCAGTTAAAAAAAAAAAAAAAAAAAAAAAAAAAAAAAAAAAAAAAAAAAAAAAAAAAGACAGAGAGAGAGAGGAGAGAAAAAAAGAAATAAGTTCTTCATTGTGAAAAATATCGTTAGAAACTTATTTTTAAACGATTAATATTTCTTAATTTTTAAATTTCTTAAAAATTGTCTTACACGAGGAGTTCTGGCATAAGTTCTTAGTTTAGCCTACTTCATGTTTATATTCTGCATTTTACAAAAGCGGACTGGGCTGTGGACACCAGGCATATACAGTGAAATCTCTCTGTGCGACCACCTCCATTAAGCGACCACCTCTCTGAACGACCATTTTTTTCATGGAACGAAATTTATTCCCACAGGCTCAATACTAATTTTACCTCCAGTCAGAGACCATCCCAGTTGAACTCCCTCCATGAGCGACCCATTTCTTTGAAGAAAATGAAACAAATCCCGTTTTTTCCTGGTCGCTTGAAGAAGATTTTATTAGAAAAATAGTTCCGGAGTGCGCATTATTCATCAAACTTCTAAACTAAGTTTAGATTTTTTTTTTTTTTATTCCGGTACCTTTTAAATATTTTGTGCCCTTTGTGCCTTTTTAGGTAATAAATTGAACTCTGATGACAAATTAAGAATGACGGTCGATAAACTCCCCTGCCCTATTTTGTCGGGAAACTCTCAAAGAAATACATAATTTAATCAAATCGTCTTTATTTGTTCTCGTCAAAAAAAAAAAAAAAACAAAAAAAAACGCATTTATTGACTGGGCTTCGAAAAGACTTGGAAACAAAAGTTATAAAATATAAAACCGTAAAATCAAAGCAAACGTCAATGTATTCATTTTTTAAACTCTGCAGTAATTAATTTATATAATTAACTTTTGTTTTGATACTTAAATTTTTATAGTTTCTTTTACTAACGTGAAAAATAAATTTTAGTAACATTAATTGTTACCTTTTTTCAAAAATTAAAATCTAGATTTAAACATGACCTCCATTAAGAGACCACCTCTCGGAGCGATCACTTTTCATTGGAACGAACGTGGTCGCTTTAGGGAGGTTTTACTGTATGTTCTAAAATCTTGCTCCTCAGTACATTTCTTTCTCCCTCTACTCATAACTCTTAGTATTTAGGTGAGCGATTCTCCCTGTATACGATCATGATAACAAGTAATTTTTGGAAAACTTTATATTTTGTGAAAAGCAATTATTTAATTATTTATTGCGCCAAAAATAACTTAGCTCCAAACCTTAGTAAGCGAACTTTTCTAATTTTCTCAGATGTCCCATGATTTCTTCATTTATAAATAAATACTAAATTAAATGGATGAAAGTGTATTTTAAATATCTTTCATCCATTCGGAAATATTTTCTGATAGCGCTGATATACATATTGCAATACAATTGTACGTACAGCCATCACTCATATGATACAATTGTATCGCATTCAGACACTTAAGTGTCTGAATTTCTAAATGTCTTAATTTCAGACATGTCACTATTATTCAGACATTTTTCTCCGTTCATTTATAACATGATCATAGTAAGACACTTATGTGTCTTAAATTTAGACATCTATGATGTCTGAAATTTCACATTTAGACACTTAAATGTCTGAATTACTTTTTCAGTCACATATGTGTCTGAATTTAAGACGCCTCCATTTGCAGTGTATGCACAGGGAAAAATATATCGAAAATCTAAATCTAAATTACACTCTCAACGGAGAAAAACGAAATTCTTTTTATTTTAATGACTGATTAAGAATTTGTTTTTATTTATGAATATGAAACAGGAGATGTTTCCATTAGGCTGTCAAAATTAATATTTATCTATAATAAAAATAAAAATAAAATGTTTAATATGAGCTGCGAGCTTAAACATATCTGTTCTGAAAGTTTGTGTTTCGTTTTACGAAAAAAAAAAAAAACTAGTTAGACGTGTCAATTCTAAAACTTTCTTCTATCTCATACATCTTAATATTTCAAACTGTATTTACGAATGTTAATACTTCAATATTATTGGTTAAATATTATATCAATTCTGATTTTCATCTGAAATTTCTGTTTCAGTCAATCACAGTAAAAACAATGTCATTTATTAAAATCAATATTTTTTCGTCATTCGGTTGTACATCAGATGCTTGCGAATAGTCGATTTAGCAGGATGCAAAGCTCCCACCTATGCACGAACCGCTGACGTACAACAGAGTTACGAAAAATTTGGAAAATTTTAGACAAATCTGTATTTACAGCATCCTCTTTCCGAAGGGATATTTTGAAATCTAGGAGAAATTGCTTACCATAGCCAGAAATGTACATCTGAAATTTGGTTCAATTCTATGTATATGTTCATACGCTTTTTTATGTTACAATAATGAATAAGACACGAAAATCGCCATTACAGCGCCCCCTTCAGGAAGGAAATTTCTAATTTTAAGGAGGACCAGCTTGTCATAGCCCAAAACATACACAAATAATTTGGTACAATTCTATGCATAACTTTATACAATTTTTGATGGCACAGCAATTGCTATTAGAGTGTTCATTTAGCAAGAAATGTTTCCATATTTGAAGAAGGACCTGAATGCCATAGTCAAAAACATGCACAAAAGATTTGTTCCATTTTATGCATACTTTCATACACTTTTCTATAGTCCAATGGCGAGTCACGGACACACATACGGGCAGAAAGGCATTTGAGGGGTGGGGGGGGGGGATCTCTGACCACTAAACCGTGGAAATCCGTCGAAAAAAATTCAATTACCATACTTTCTTCTATTGAAGATAGAAGAAAGTAATAATGTTGATAATAATTCATATTTTTTAAACATTATTTTAAGTATTATATTTATATGTGAAAATTTCTTTATTGAAATGACGTCTGAAGTACGTTTGAGTCAAATTATTCTTCCTCATTTCTTTATCAGTAGAGTGATAATTTGGGATGCTATTAAAAAAAAAAAAAGTTTATCGCATGGATTCTAAGTTAGCATCGATAATTTTTGATCTAATTCTATGCAGATTATTAGGTGATCTTTTTTTTTTTTTGGTGATACCTTACAACTTAAATATGCTATCAAAAGTGAAAATTTGCCCTCCTGAAGATGGCTTTGAAGATTAAACCGAAATTTTGAGTTTTATTTTATTCATGTGCTTCTATTTTTTCAATCATCTTTAAATTTATTAATAAAGTATATGTTGAATAGCATTACCTCTATTATACCCCATAATACCTCTATTTGGTTTAGTATTCAATTTTAAAACGTAAAGACCTTAATTATTATAAAACAAGTTCGAAAAATCATGCGTAAAGTATAGATTATGAAACACTTTCCAACACATTCAGAATACTGTCACAAATCTTCATAGTTTACTAAGGTGAATGATGACGTTTAATTGAACAATTTGGAAAAATCATAATGCATTTGAAAACCCGATTTCTTCTATTCATTCAATCTCTTTCTTCATAAATTTTTGTTAAATTATACATCTTTTTTTTTTTTTTTGAAGCCCTGCATATGAACTACATATATGTATGATGCATACTAAATAGTATAGTAAACGTTAGTTCAGTTAAGCGCATTTCATAACGTAAAGTCCTTAATTATTATAAAACAAGTACGAAAAATCATGCGTACAGCATAGATTATGAAACACTTTCCAACACATTCAGAATACTGTCACAAATCTTCATAGTTTACTAAGGTGAATGATGACGTCTAATTGAACAATTTGGAAAAATCATAATGCATTTGAAAACCCGATTTCTTCTATTCATTCAATCTCTTTCTTCATAATTTTTTGTTAAATTATAAAGTTTTTTTTTGGTTTTTTTTTTTTCAGCCCTGCATATGAACTACATATATGTATGCATACTACATAGTATAGTAAACGTTAGTTCAGTTAAGCGCATTTCATAACGTAAAGTCCTTAATTATTATAAAACAAGTTCAAAAACTCATGCGTACAGCATAGATTATGAAACACTTTCCAACACATTCAGAATACTGTCACAAATCTTCATAGTTTACTAAGGTGAATGATGACGTCTAATTGAACAATTTGGAAAAATCATAATGCATTTGAAAACCCAATTTCTTCTATTCATTCAATCTCTTTCTTCATAAATTTTTGTTAAATTATAAAACTTTTTTTTTTCTTTTTTTTTTTTTTTTTTTTTTTTTTCAGCCCTGCATATGAACTACATATATGTATGCATACTACATAGTATAGTAAACGTTAGTTCAGTTACGCGCATTTCATAACGTAAAGACCTTAATTATTATAAAACAAGTTAAAAAAATCATGCGTACAGCATAGATTATGAAACACTTTCCAACACATTCAGAATACTGTCACAAATCTTCATAGTTTTCTAAGGTGAATAATGACGTCTAATTGAACAATTTGGAAAAATCATAATGCATTTGAAAACTCGATTTCTTCTATTCATTCAATCTCTTTCTTCATAAATTTTTGTTAAATTATAAAGTTTTTTTTTTTTTTTTTTTTTTTTGCAGCCCTGCATATGAACTACATATATGTATGCATACTGCATAGTATAGTAAACGTTAGTTCAGTTAAGCGCATTTCATAACGTAAAGTCCTTAATTATTATAAACAAGTTCAAAAACTAATGCGTACAGCATAGATTATGAAACACTTTCAAACACATTCAGAATACTGTCACAAATCTTCATAGTTTACTAAGGTGAATGATGACGTCTAAACGAACAATTTGGAAAAATCATAGCGCATTTGAAAACGAGATTTCTTATATTACCACGAATTTTCGTTAAAAATTACGATATTTTGCAGCCCTGCATATGAACTACATATATGTATGCATACTACATAGTATGTTAAACGTTAGCTCAGTTAAGCGCATAGCACATTTGAAAATTTCCACTCAGCCATTTCCGCCAATAAACGGATGTTGTTGAGAACTTTTGTGTGACACTGTATATTATCTATAGAATTTATACACACCATGTAATATTTTATAAGCAGTTACATTTAAAATACATACCACAACTAAAAATGCACTTCAAAAAATTATTTTTCGTAGGCTTCAATAGTTAAATTATTGATCATTTTTATCTATAGCCAAATACTTTTGTCTGTTCCTGTAAATAAACGATAAGTTCTATGCACACCATATTCTATAGAAAGAACAATGTAGCAAACCTCAGTGTTACATATCAATTCCAATATGTAATGCTGTAATATCGTAAAAAAAGGGCAAAAGATTTTCCCCTTTACACCGTAATGTAACGGAATTCTTTTGAGTGGCCCTGTAAATGAACAAAAAATGTTACACACTCCATTTGCAATATAGAACATTCCATAGTAAACTCCAACAACATATATACGTTTCATGCACTGAAAAAAATCTGTATAATTACTAATTTTTTTCTAGGAAACTGGGATTTTTTTTATGTAACAGCAGCAACAAAATATTTTGTAACAGATACACTTTTGTATTGTAAATGAAAAAAAAAAAAAAAAAAAAAAAAAAAAAAAAGGTTACCACCTTTTTTTAGAAAAATGGGATGTTTTGAACTTTTTATGTAACAGCAAACCGGTTTAGAGTTAAAATTTTAGTAGAATTACTGAAATTTTAGTAGATTCATTTACAAAATTAAAAATTTCTGAACCTTCAAAAAAACTAGTTTCGTAGATTTACATCATATTTTTCTTACACAGATAAAATATATGTAAGCATACAAATTTCTGTAACTTTACATCTGTAGAATTATATACGCCGAAGAGCCATTACATTATGACCACCCTGCATCTACAACAATGAGCTCCCCCAGAATTAAAACCACTGCGCATGCGCGGTTGATATTGGAGTATATAAAGCGTCCATGCATTGTATTTCAAAACATAGCCAGATTAGACACTTAATGGGGAAAACAGCAAATTTATCAGACTTTGATAAAGGTCAAATCGTCATGGCTCGGGGACTGGAAACGTCGATATTGTAAACGGCGAGTTTGGTGGGCTGTACACGTGCAGTCATTGTGAGCACCTAACGAAAGCGGTGTATGGATGGTGAAACGACAAGTGTCCGGCGAGCGGTGTGTCGCCAGCAGAGATTCCAGGGGAGAGTTGAGATTGTTACGTATTATTCGTTGTGACCGAAGAGTTCCAACAGCCGAAATCGCTAACAGCTACAACAGTGGTGGCACAGACAATGTTTCTCAACACACAGTTCCGCGTGCACTGCTGCGTATGGGCGTACGCAGCCGACGGTCAAAGTACGTTCCTGCACTGACAACACGCCATCGCCAGCAGCGCCTGCAACAGGCCCATAAACATCGGAATTGTTTCATAGAATAATGGTAGATAGTTGCATGGTCCGACGAATCTCGTTCTCTGGTCCATCATATCGACGGTTGCCTGCGAATACGCCGATTTCCAACAGTAACCCTGGCTCCCAGATGCACAGTTGGTCAGAGACAAGGCTGTGGCGGATATATTATCTTGTGGGCGATGTTTTTATGGAGCACATTAGGACCCATAATCCCCATAGAACAATCCCTGACATCTGTGGGCTACTTGAACATCGTTGCAGACCAGGTGTACCCATTAATGACAATAATGTTTCCGGCGGGTTATTGCATTTACCAACAGGATAATGCACCATGTCATACGGGTCGAATCGTCAGGGAGTGGTTTGAAGAGCATTCTAGTGAGTTTCAAGTTATGTCTAGGCCTCCAAATTCACCAGAATTTCCAAAGAACATTTCTGATTCCAACTAGAAATCCCAACTCATGCTGTCACGGTACCACCTCGCAATATGCAACTATTTCAAGACCAGTTGGTGCGCGCTTGATACCAAATACTTTAGACTATCTATAAGAACTTTGCCGAGTTGATACCATGTCGGGTGTTGGCGGTTTCGAGGAAGAAAGTTGGTCCTACGTGGTTATAAACAGGTGGTCATAATGTAATGGCTCTTCGGTATATATATGTTTTACAGTGTGGCAATCGGACTATATTTACGCGACATAGAGCACTAACAAACACACATTCATAAACACTTTTCAACTATGTTGGAAAGCGTTAAAAATATTTTTTAAAATAAATTATCGCTTTTTCTAGCAAGAATAAATAAAAAAAAGATGCATTTTTAATAATATGAGCCCATACAAAACTAACCTATTATTATTATTATTATTATTATTATTATTAATACAAGAATTGCAGTCGCGACTTTAGGCATTATTTTTAAGATAAAACATGAATTCTATTCTAAAAATGAATCTATTTTTACTTTCAATTTTTTAAATGTTAATATAAATTGCTTCAGCAATCTATTATATAGGTTTGGTTTATAATCGGTTCACATTGTCTCACAAATACAAATGTTGCAGTAAAATATATTTTCGAAAAATACAAACATTTCCTTAAAAGAAAATGTAACACGAAAAATTAACATAATTTTAAATGTTTCAAGGTCATTTAAATTAAAATTTATGACTGGTGTTATAATCAAAACCAGAATATTCTGAGATTTGTGACAATCTCTCATTGTATAAATACAAACATCATTTATGTTAATCGAAAATAAAGAATATATATATATATATATATATAATGCATTTTTATGTATCTTGATTGTTAAATACAGATTCTGTTTCCAATAATTAGATTCAAATGGGGATGTCTCTTATAATTATCAGTTATTGTGCTCAAAAATAATTGATTTAGCTTCATTATAATGACAAAGAGAATGAATTAAATATCCATCAGTTTCGATCACGGAAAAATAATTACATTTGAAGATAAATTGCGTAATAGGAACAAAACAAAATTCTTCCTTTAATTAGCTGCTACTTCAAAATCCAAATGTTTCGTAATTATTTGTTTTCATAATTCTGTACCATTCTTGACCAAAAATTTCTATTCAATTGAGGTTCTTTAACAAAAATCAAATCAAATCAAAAAAGGAAAAATATCGATAAACTTTTTTTTTTTTAATTTCTATTTTTGATAAAGTAAATCTCAGAATATATGAAATTTACTTGATTAAAAATCAAAATAAGAAACAAATAAATAATAAGGAAATAACACTTTTTTTTTTAAAATTTCATTATTATCTTTATAAGTGCAGTATTTGTATAGTGCATTAAGATTTAGAACTATATACATATATATGTGGGGTTGAGACTCCAACTCAGATATAATACACGGTTGAAGGCAGTTAACCTATATTTGTACGGATATAACTGGACAAGAACAAAAAAATAAATAGAATAAAAAATTAAAAAAAAAACACAGTATATGAATTAGACTAATTATCTTTGCCAGCGAACTATTACATAAAAGCATGCAGTATTTAACTTCATAAGTATTACAAACACAATTCCCAAGTCGTCTTCTGTTTCAAATCATCAAAAGGATCATCTTAAGTAGTCGAAGATTTTGAATGTTCCTTTCAGTGCGTCGTTCTTTTAACCTCAATCTGCCGTATTCTATTTACTTTTTTTTTCTTGATCT
Source organism: Maratus speciosus (assembly GCA_963932465.1). NCBI lineage: Eukaryota > Metazoa > Arthropoda > Arachnida > Araneae > Salticidae > Maratus > Maratus speciosus. Next base: position 532,725,805 of record OZ010786.1, on the reverse strand, counting down.
TCAATCAGCGTAGATCTTATTAACTTCGAAATAGGCGTTTCTTATTTTCGCATGCTATGATGTCGCCGGGTACCTTCGCTAGAAATCAAGTGAAGCTTACGAGGTTCCTCACATGCACACCATTTTATTTGTATATGTCAATTGTGTAGCAAAATGATTGCCTGATTGTAAATGTGTAGCTTAGCTACTACTAATTATTATCTCAATTATTAATGTAAAATTATGTTGTCAGAGTTTTAAACATGTCTGAATTTTACAACATATTGAACATTGCGAATTCGTTTACAGCATTTTAAAGTGGTTGTTTATTTCATGAATATGTAACAGCACAAAATGACAGAACACATTTTCCACCGATAAAAAGTAGATGTTTAGATGATTGCTTTAACAATAAATACACAAAAGAATGGCACCAGTTTGTTACATTCGATAGACAAAGGGTATTCGAGCTGACCTTTCAAGTAATTCCGAGTTTCACTATTGACATTTATTTTATTACAGAAGTGGTTAAACTTTTAGAAAGGCATCATTTTCAATTCTATATTCAGAGCGTTACGATGACTCAGGTAATTTGGATGATTCAAGACAATGAAACAAAAATTGCATTCTGTCCTGCAGAACATCTCAGACACTCTACAACGACTTGCTTTCATATGAACACCAAGTTTGTCAAGATATATTTTGTGTGCTAATCCATCAAAATTCGATTTAATTTAACTATATTGAATTCGCATTTTCGCAAGTTCCATCAAAACATAATTCCTAGCCTCCTCCCACAAAAAAGATTAAAAAAATGCTGGTCAAAGAGCCGAAAGGCGAAAACTCAACTCCCAAGGTGTGACATAGATTAATCGAATTTCGTTAAAACAAGTTATTTTATCTAAAATTGCATTTAAACAAAAAATAATGAAAAAAAAGTATCAGCATTATATTTTAGGTAGATTTCGTATGAAATACTACCTGTTGCGATCTTTCTTATGTTGGAATTTAGGAAACATTTTTGCAGATCTACACCGATCATGACCTTTAGAACCCAAAACCACCCCCAGTAAACAACTTTATACATATCTATTTATCATCTATATATATATATATTTAATTTTTTATGGACACGATAACTCCATAATTCTGCACAAAGCTTTTCCAAACTGATACATAAAATCAAGGATCATAAAATCTCGGTCAAGTTCTTTAATGTGCAAAATCGGACCAAGGGAGTGGAAATAGGGAGGGGTTTTGTGATAACAGAAAAAAACCCATAACTTCTAAATCGTAATGCATATCAACTCCTTTTAAGGTTATTATTACTTCTATGAAAGGGCTAAATATGTATGTACGACAAATTTTTGAAAAAATAAAAATAGGCTCAAGGGTCGCAAAAAATAGTGTTTTAGAGAGTTAAAAAATCATAAGTTCGTGAATTCTCAAGATATCAAATCCAATTAAATTTATTATAAATCTTCTTAATATTATCTACGACTTTTATATTGACAAGTTTTTGATAGGACCAAATCTTACCGCAAAATAAATTAAACACGAAAACAAAAAAAAAGGGGGGGGGGGGGTTGAAAAAGAAAAAAAATCATAACTTCGTCAATTTACAAGAGATCAAGTCCAAATGAATTTATTATATATCATCTTAATATTATCTACAACTTTTAAACTGAGAAGTTTTTGATAGGACCAATTCTTACAGTAAAAAACAAATTAAAAATACATAGAGGTTGAAGAAAAAATATTATATTAATGATGTACTCAAATTTCAGAATGTAGCAGAATAATAAGGATGTATTCAGCTTATTTTCTGACTCATTTTTAAATTCATTTTTGTTTTTAAACACATCCAATTGGTAAGTTCCTCTTATTCAGAAACGATATAATGTGCCGCAATGGTCGATTTTTTCATAGAAGCAGAATATATTTAAAAAAATAATGTCAAAGTGGGCATTTTTAACCGAATTTCTCGAAGAGATTGTGTTAGAAAAGAAAAAGTGTTGTCCTACTGAGAAATCCAATTCTAATTAAATGAACGAAAAATAAAAACATAGGTCGCTTATAAATGTCTTAAAAAAGCACGTCAGCAAGTTTTTTTTCTGATAAAACCAGCTCTTACTGAAAAAAAAGGAAATTTAAAACTCGTCAATAGCGGTCGGATAAAATCGTTAAAGTGGGTTTATCTCTAATTAGGATTTAGTTTTTGTTGGTGAAATTAATATTTAACTTCGAAATCTGCCTGCGTGGAGCCGGCAGGGATTTTAAAAAATAAATGAAACCATTGTTTAAATCAATATTGCTACAAAAATAAATTATAATACCATCCTCAATAATCATTATAAAAATAAAAAAATAGCTCAAAAGAAATAAAACGTGACAATTTAGCGGAGGTCTACTTCATATTTACGTCAAAAAGGAAAAATGTAAAGTTAAAACTTTATAAGGAGCGGTAATATCAAAACACTAGTATTTCAGTTATAACTTAAAGGTAAGTTTTTTGTACTACATTAATGAATCGGTCATTTCAAAAACCTCTTAAGTCAGCAAATCAGAACTTTTCAGAAAAAAAAAAAAAAGAAAAAAAAAAAAAAGTATTATTCTCTAGCAAATGTTTTTTGGACTGACTATAGAGTTTAGACTTCAAAGTTTGTAAATATCAAATATTTTTGTAATTTAAGGAAGAATAAAAGAAAATCTGATCCTGACTTATTAGTCCAGGCAATAGGGAATTTAACCTAGCAAAATTAATGGTAATTCTTGAAATCGACTTACTTTATGTTTTTTGGGTCGCAAAATCCGAATTTGTAACTTCCCACCAAAATTTCCCCCGCACCCCCCCCCCCCAAAAAAAAAAAAAATGTTTTTATCAAAAAAAATCAATTTTTTTATTGTTTTAGGGGAAAAGTGTCTAGAAATTCAGAAAGTCGACAAAATTTTCAACAAATTAGATATATGACATTATGACTTAGGATGAAGGGGAAGGGGGGATCTGCCTCGGAACATGCGCCGCGGTGCTGCGTGGACTAAGTTGCGCAATTCCCCTTAACCACTCACACGTTTACATTCGCCCTCCCATCTCCCCTCCGAACTTTCGTTATAAGGTTTACTTTAAGTTTTTTGGGTAGCTGAATCCGAATTTTTAACTTACCACCAAATATTCCCCCCCCCCGAAAACCCTCCAAAATAGTTGTTATTTGCTTAAATTTCTTATTCTTTTAGGGGGAAAGCATTACGAAGTTCAGAAACTAGACAAAATTTGCAACAAATAGGATATATGAAATTATGACGTAGGATAAACGGGGAGAGGGGGGCTGCCTCGGAACATTCCCCGTGCGCTTTTCTCAAAAAACAATTTTTTTTCAAAAAATCAATTTTTTGGGGTGTTGCCGGGTGAAATTACAAATTCGGATTCAGCGACCCAAAAAACATAAAGTGAGTTGAAATCCAGAACTAGTATTAATTTTCCAGGTAAAATCCCCTATTACCTGGACTTCATAACTTAATGCACGTAGCGCCGCAGTGCATGTTCAGAAGCAGCCCTCCCCCTCCCCGTTCATCCTACGTCATAATGTCATATATTCTATTTGTTGCAAATTTTGTCTAGTTTCTGAATTTCGTAATGCTTTTCCCCTAAAACAATAAGAAATTTAAGTTAAAAACAACTATTTGGGGGGGGATTTTGGGGGGAAAATTTTAGGTGGAAGTTAAAAATTCGGATTCAGCGACCCAAAAAACTTAAAGTAAACCTTATAAAGTTCGGAGGGGAAATGGGAGGGCGAATGTAAACGTGTGAGTGGTTCAGTAGAAATGCGCAACTTAGTTCACGCAGGACCGCGCGCATGTTCCGAGGCAGATCCGCCCCTTCCCCCTCATCCTAAGTCATAATGTCATATATATAATTTGTTGCAAATTTTGTCTACTTTCTGAATTTCTAGATACTATTTCACTAAAACAATAAAATATTGATTTTTTAATAAAAAACTTTTTTGGGGGGCATTTTACAAAAATTGGGAGGGGGGGGGGTTGCCGGGGAAAATTTTGGTGGGAAGTTAGAAATTCGGATTCAGCGACCCAAAAAACATATAGTAAGCATTTTTCCAGAACTACTATGAATTTTGCTAGGCAGAGCCCCTATACGGTCTCTATTGCCTTGACTATATGTTGTTTTACCAAGAACTGAAGTTAAATATTATTTAATTTGAACAAAACAGTCATATTAAACATATGGCAGAATAATCAAAATGAAGAAGATAACTCTTACAGTCTGGGTGCTACGGTTGAGAAAACTGCAAATCGTGATAAGAATATACAGATTGGTGAGTATCTGCTTTATTTTAATACAATGCATTTTCGAGGGGGAGGCATCGCTTAAAGTCGTGGGAATTCAAGATGGCGGTTGTTATTCAAAATGGCGTCATTTTCTGAATTTTCTTACTATCCATCATATAAATGTGTGTTTCAGATCGATTTCGGCCATAGATTTTCCGACCATAGACCATTCGATTTTTCGTCATAGTTGAATGAGTTTATGAATTCAGTTTGTCTGCTTGTTTGTTTGTCTGTCTGCTTGCCATTCCATAATCTAACTCGCTTTAATATCACTACTTGCTTAAATTAACTCAGATTGTCATGTAATTTATATATGCTATTGAAGTTTACAATAACATGCTCCGAATAAAAAATGGAGTGTGTAGGTTTTATTCTCCGTTTACAGGGCCCTCAAAAGAATTCCATTCAGTTATTGTCTATTAATCTGGGTGCTACGGTTAAGAAAACTGCAAATCGTGAGAAGAATATACCGATTGGTGAGTATCTACTTTATATTAATACAATCCATATAAGAGGGGGAGGCATCTCTTAAATTCTTAGGAATTCAAGATGGAGGCTGTTATTCAAAATGGCGTCATTTTCTGAATTTTCTTACTATCCATCATATAAATGTGAGTTTCAAGTCGATTTCGAACATAGAATATTCGATTTTTCGTCATAGTTGAATGAGTTTATGAATTCAGTTTGTCTGCTTTCTTGACATTCCATGCTCTATCTCGCTTAAATGTCCCTACCATCTTGAAATCCCACGACTTTACGCTATGCCTCCCAATCTGAAATGCATTGTATTAATATAAAGTAGATACTGACCAATCGGTATATTCTTATCACGATTTGCAGTTTTCACCTTATTTTGGTCGTGTAGCACTCGGACTATTATACCGGAACTTTTATTTTTATATTTTAATATCATTTTGGTGGTTAATCATATTCTTCATCGTTCTCAATTGGATTATTTTCAACATTCTCGATTGGGCAGCTATGTTTTGATAAAATGGCATATGGTCTTGTAGAATGCTATCCTGAACTCGTTTTAAATCTTCTAGTTTTTCACTACTAATTGACACTTTCGATGCGTAGGCATTAGCATATGGAAGTGACAAAGGGATGGAAGTTCTTTCATCAAGATATATGAATCTTTAACGGATCCATCAATAAATTCCTCGGCTATGATAAAGCATCTTTTATCATATTCATGGTAAAAAGTCTTGCATGTCAAAATGCACCGATGTTTTTTTCTTCTTTTTATGTTTTTGGACAATATATTTCTTTATATAAATTCGGTCACCATTTCATGAAGTCCAAAACATTTTCAGTTTTCAGTTCTTTGAGTATAAATGTTAAATTGGAGTTAAAAACCAAATCACTGCATTTTCTTGGACGAGATATGATTATGATTTTGCATAATTTATATGACTCCCAAATTGCGGACATTTGCTAACAATTAATGACCTCGTAAATGAAAATAAGAATACATTTTTTTTTCAATCAAAGCCAACACAAATCTCATTACAATGTTGATTTTATTTTGCCCATGACAACCATCGGAAATCAGATATAAATGCTTAATATATGGTCCAATATTATTTTGAATATAATAACACAACATAGAGCAAACCTTATTTGCTGCGTTGTTTGCAATGCCATCGGGATACGTGTTAAATACGATTTACATATAATATCATAAGACGAAATGCAATTTTTCACCTTGATTCAACATAAAATAAATAATGTGAACATTAAAAAGGTTACAATCTTACTTAAAAGGGGACAAATGTCATGAAAAAGATGTTACAAGTTTAAGATATACATTTTATTTAAAACTTCTTGCTACTTTCAAACCTTCCAGGATCATCATCAGAGAATGTCTTAATAAAAAGTGGAAAGCCATGGAAAGTGACGTATGAGAAACAAAGTGATGTCATAAAATAAATGGAACTGCAATTAATAATAATAATAATATATATTTCCTCTAATTAAATTCAATCCAAGAAATTGCTACTGCTACTTCTATTTTCAACTCTAGTAATTATTGGCTCTCTCATTTTCAAAACAAAGTGACGTATTTGTATAAATAAACAACATTTAGTTATTAAAATATTCTCTTATGATGAGCCTGGAAGGTTTGAAAGTACTAAGAAGTTTTAAATAATATGTATATTTTAAACTTGTAACACATTTTTCATTACATTAGTCACCTTTTAAGTAAGATTGTGGACATTTTTAATGTTCACATTATTTATCTTATCGATTTACCTGCCTTAAAATATCTTGTACCAGACCAATGAACACATGGTTGCCGTAAATTAAAAAAATATATATTGTGTCGTTATGTGTGCATAAAATCGAATACTATAGCTGCAACGTCATCGGAAATTGCATCGCCGCCCCCTGAATACTGGGCCTGACGCTGACATAAAAATGGCGGCTGTCGAAGGCAGATTGTTTCAGCGTGAGTACGTTCCCTTGTATTTTGGCATCATTAAATTTAAAAGATTTTTTTCCGCTTTATTTTTCTGAGATAAAACAAGAGATTCAAAGAAATCTTTTATAAAATACTGGTGTCTAAATTTAGGGGACCGTAGATACGTTTAAAAAAAAGCCACCGCCATTGCATGCGAAAACCACTTAAGTCCCTGACTTATGTCGTTTAAGCAATAAACGAAAATTAGAAGTTATTTACAATAAATACAATAAACCCAACTGGAGTGAAAAATTAGCCAAAGCCAGGAATCGAACCCAGGACCACAGTATACAAGAATCCTGCTTCGATTCCTGTCTCTGGCTAATTTTTCACTCCAGCTGGGTTTATTGTATTTATTGTATGTATGTCTGTATAATATTTATATATACCTTCGACTGTTGAATGCAGGCGTTATTTATGTGTGTATGTGTGTTTTAATATACATTGTAGTATGTGTGTTTTATTTTATTAGAAGGTATTGTTTGAAAACGAAGGAGTACAATGACTTACGTGGCTATTAACCAGATCATAGGTCTACCTTTAAGGAAGCATTTGCGACAAAAAAATATATTTGGAAAAAAAAAAACTTTACATATGTGGTTTTTGAAATAACTGATTCAATTGTAAATTAAATTAATTTCAGCTTATTTTTTTCATTTTGTGTTTTCTTAAAGCTGTTGATGTAATCATATGTTTAAAAAAAAGAAATTATTGCTATTTCTTTCCTGCGAGTGTCTTTTGTTATCTTCAAAGATGCTCTTACTCTACTTTTGATGGAATAAATGGGATTACATTTTTGTTTAACTATTGATGATTAAAGGTATTTTTATCCGTAATTTTTCTTTGGAAGTTTAACCTGATTATAAAATTTTTAACTGTGATCAACGGGATATTTGAATACTAAGTGAATTTTGTTTTCATTTTACATTTCTTTCTCAAGAGTTTATCACAGACGTGAGACTGAAAACGATGTATTCAATTCTAAGTAAAAGCGACTATTCCCAATTTCATGTTAGAATATTATTGAGCTGATAAAAAAAAAAAATCATGACTAATACGCATGGAAAACATTCAACTTTTTAATTGTTTTTTATATTGATAAAATGTACTTTACTTATAATTAAAAATATCATTATACCATATATATCATAATATACCATAAATTCTATAAAGATCTCTTTGTTCTTGAAAAGACGATGAAGGTAATTTTATACTACCAGCTGCTCGCGTATTTTTCTAAAAATGTTACTTCTTAAGTCAGTTTAATGAAATTAAAAACTAAGTTCTGAATTCTTATTAGATGCCATTAGTAACACTTCATTAACGCATCAAACATCTGCCGTTTATAATAAAAGTTTTAAAAATTTCCGACAGACAATTTACTTTTTAATAAACTTACAGTCTCTGTAGAATACATCGCATTTTAATAATCGATGACACGCTGAAGTAAGGCATAAGGTAGCTTCACGAATCTCTTTTCGTCAGTGTCAAAAGCATGTTATAATATTTATTTTTGGAAAATGTTGAAGTGAACTATAAAGCTTGATATTCATGACATTAAATTTTTCGTTATTTTTTTATTTTTAATGATCAAACATTTGACAAGAATTTTATGACAATGATTATTTATTTTCAAATTATAATGATATGGAACGAACATATTATACGTTTTAAATACATACATACATTTTTTCTAGTACATACCTCTTATACTGCCCCTTACACCGTATAGTAGAGTGCTGAGAACGTGCTTTAAAAGTCTTTAGTTCCACCTGTCACCAAGCAGAACCACATTCAAACCGTAACAAAAATTAGACGCAATTGTAACCTGTCCGTAATCTAACAGGTCCGCAATATGAAAGGGATGTCAAAAGGCCGTCTAATGCTATATCGCTTAATGCGGTCAAAAGTGACAAGAGTGACCACTTGAGGAGAAAATTGTTGCGAACAGAAGTGTCACGATATGAAAATTTGGTCAAAGGACTGTCAATGATATATCACATAAGGAGGTCGGAAAAAGTTAGAAAAGTTCCTAAATGAAAAAGTGGTCAAAGGACTGTCCAACGTTATGTCACAGAGAATGTAGGAAATAGTTAGAGAAATATACTCCGAGGGTAAAAATGATGAAAGAGGTGTCAAAGGGCTGTCCAATAATCTATCACATGAGAAGATCGGAAAGAAAATTTTCACATAGAAACCGAGATAATAATGCGTTTCCAGGCGATGGAAGATGTCACTAAAGTATCGTAAGCTAAGATAAATGAATCAGTTCCAGATTTAAATCGGACCATAGAACAAGAGATAAATTTAATTTCAATAACGGGGAAGAAAAACTTATGGGCAAACTATCCTCTTATTAAGTGACTCTTGAAACAAAACACACTAATAACCTTTGAATAAGTTCACAAATTCCTTTGAAATTACCTTTTTGCAATTTGGCAACTCTTGATATTTAATATACGTTCCTATCTAAAATTAAAGTGAGCGTCGGGTTATCTGCTTACACCGATCTCTTCTCACTTCATTTTTTAATGAATGTATGTGTCCCTGTCTCGTCCTTTCTGGGATTTTTTGTACTGCTCTCGTCAGTTTTTTGAAAAAGCTAAGAAAAATTACAGACCGATTTAAAAATTTGATATTCTGATGAAAAAAAATATCCTACATTTGCAATTGTATTTTCAAATTGATATCTTGATTAGTTTTCTTAACTTTGAAAAAATTGTGACTAACATTCATTTTCACATGGAAATCAAGTCGAGCAGCAGTTTCGCCATTTTGTTGCGATTTCGGGGAAAATTGCTTTTTAATGAGTTTCTAATTAATGTATCGATTAATTATAGGATGATTTTTACGAAATAAACGGTATTGAAAAGAGGACACTATTTACTATATTGGCCTTAAATATTGATTTTTTGTTTTTTTATTAATATAGACAAATCCCTTAAACATGAACAATCGCACAAAAATTTAACTTTGAAAAAAATTTATTATAAAATAATAAATCGACCTTCGAGAGTCAAAACTACATTAGTATAAGTGTTTTTCTGCCAAAATTTGTAGCTCTACATTCAGCATTTCTATATAACAAAGCCGACAAACACATTTTCACACTCACAAAACACTTTTCATATTATTATACATTTTATAAAAGGTTAAATTTATTTATTACTAGGTGACAGACCGGTGTTGCCCGAGCCCGTAATAATATACCTAAATCAAAATAATATTTTTATAATTTTATATTATTAACCTCCATTTTGTCTGAAATAGGTGACTGTGTGAACAATTGGTAAAATAAATATTTATATGCGGTAAAAAAAAAATCGTGATAACTGCAACAGGAAGAGGGGGAGCGATATCATTCCAACAATTGTGTATCCATTTTCGTACAAAAATATCCATAGTAAGCTGTAGAAGCCACTGACTTAAGAATTACCAGTTTTTTTCATATCGAAATCCTGACTGTTTTTTTTTTGTTTGTTTGTTTGTTTTTTTTTAATTCTCAAACTGATTATTATCGGAAAATCTTGTATTACCATTTACAGTTGCAGGGGTCCAATATGTTCTAACGAACACCCGACACTGATGTCCGCTTCTTGAGGCACCGTATAGCAGGGTATGTGTGCCACGTACGCTCATTTACATCTGTAGGTTTCACTTTCCACCAACAGACTGTGCATTCTGCCATAAACAAACCATTTTCAGAACGCATCACTGGCTAATATCACACGTGCCTGCGTTACGTATAGCTGTCGTGCTGCCCACGAGCTGCAAATTTCTTTAGTTCCACTTTTACCGCTGTGGGCGCGATATTCTCTGTATGAGCATTCGATCTCTGGTGAATAGGGCTCGTGATGAATGACTTTTAAATTAACCTCAAATTTGTATGATTTTATATCTTAAGACTTCATTTTCTCTCTGAATTTATGTTTTCAAATGAAAATAAATATTGAATTGAAAGTATATGATATTTGTTTTTTTATTTTCTGCGTAATTAGATTTTTGGATTCTATGCGCACCGAAAATGAGCAAAACTGCGACAAAAAACTTGGTCTTTTACTGATTTCGTCGAAATTTCACATATTTTGTAAAGAAAAAAATACTTGTACCCTACCGAACATTTAAAAAAAATATGGGTGATGTAAATCTGATATACTGGGACGCTCTAATAAGATTGTGTTAAAATGCGGACGTTAGCTCGCATTTATCGTAGAAAATATCGTATCCGTTACCCGCGTAATGAAATATGTTCGCATGTGCATTTGTAACTGTTAAATTTCATATTACACCATCGATTCGAAGAAACTTTAAACTTATTTTTGGTTTGTCGGAACCACTAAATTTTCACTCTGGAGATGCAAAACCGCAACGAAACATTCAATTATTTAAGGATATCGTCAAAATTTTGACACATTTTATTTTTTTTATATTTTTACCCGTCAGAGCGTTTAGGTGATGTAAATCTAGTCTATTAAGATGTCAAAAAAGTTTTTCTGAAAAAACAAACCATTTGTATTTTTTTTTTCAAAAGATAACTGCGATATTTTTAGGGTTTCTTTCATCTGACGAAATCCTATTCGTCTCACTCCTACGTCTGTCTGTCCGTCTTTCACAGTACCCGTTCTCAGAAACTATATATGATGGAGACTTGACATTTTGCATATTTATAGCTGAACACCTCACTTCAAAGGACAAATGATAAAATTTTGAAAAGTCGTAATTAATGGATATTATTAATTTAAAAAAACCCAATTACAAGATCGGAAAGACATTCACAATTCAACAAAAGCATGGATTATTTATCAAATTACAAAAACGATCTCTTCCACTGATTAAAATCAGGCGTAATTTTAACGACAGATAAGGACTGGCGATTTCTTTGAGGCGCAATTATATTTATTCTACGCATCCTGGAAATTCGAAATTAGTACCACAAGACGGGAAAGAAATCAGCTTTCAGATGTTCTAAAAATTATCTCAATTGTGCTATAAAAACTCGAAAATTCGATAAAAATGGAGAATTTTTTTCCCTTCATTTGTGAAGGCGACAGATGTCTAATGTCATTGCTTTTTCGGCGATAGCGAGAGATGTAAAACAGGTGCGTTGCGTTCAGAAAGAGATTCAGAATTTTTATATAGGGCAAAAACTTTTTTTTAAATCTATTTTTGAGGTACGATTTTTCCGTCGTAAAATCGACGTCTATCAGACGTAAAATTTCATTCTCTTTCAAAATATGTCTTTATTTTTTAATTTCGACAATCAGAAGTGAAGATAATTATTTTTTGTAATTAATCCCATAAGTGCATTTTTTGTACGTCAGGCTATGTGACACGAGAGAAAAATAGATATATTTTTATACTAGGGTTTGATAATTTCAAAATGTTTTAACTATTGATTTTACAAATTTAATTCTTTTGTATCCAGATGTTATTTCGTACTCTGATTCATAAAATCTAAATTAAAAAAATATCGGACCACAACTTTCCGATTTACGAAAAAATCGATTTTTGAACTTATAAAAGGGATGTTTTTACGTAGAGAAAATTGACGAGAATTTGTTAAAATTAGGAAAACTAAGGAACAGATCGCTTTTAAACTTTGACATAGTTTATAACATATTATAAGAAATTTAAGGTGAGTTGAATTTTTGTTTGGGGAGAGGTGAGGTGAGGGGCAATCGAGGGCTCCGTGAAAAATAACTAATCTGATATATATATATAAAAGTACGCATTAGGTTACGTCGATTTATTTATTACATGCATTTCGATTTAACTTTTATTTACCGTTTATTTTTCATCTCAAAGGCTATCAAATCTGATAGCTAATGTACCCGCAGGTTCTGTATGTACGTATGAATATACGCAACACGAAAATTCTTATAGAAATATCCAATTTGCTCTAAATTTCTATATATGTTCATTCTGATAAGGTATTCCCTAATTTGTTTTTCGGATTCATTGGTTAAGTGCATTTCAGGCAGAACTATCAAATTTGCGTCAAATTTGGTAGTGGGTTTATTCTGATAAGGCGCTTCCCTGATTAGATATAGAGGTTCCTTGATTAAGCATAAAGTGGAAAATGTGGGAGCTAACCCCCATTGTGTTTAAAGTGTGATAAGTTGTTTTGAACGAGATATTAAACGAAACCCAACGTGCGATATGCGATTATACTTACCCAATTGTTTTCAATCGACTGCGGGATTTCAGACGTACTAGTATAATCTTTTAGAATATGTCCTCTTTTTTTAACCTTACTAAGCGGTTTGGACTATGTTAGTTAATAAATAATTACAAATTACCCCCAATTTTTTTTTCTTTCTTCATTTTCAACCGAAGCGACAGAGCGAACCTTTCTTTTATTATATAAATATATTTAATTATCGATATAAGAAATCATGCCCTACTTTTGATGTATGTATGAAGATACAAAAATTTAATTTAAAATAGTTATTTCTAATATTATTCTCTCGTGTAATACTAATTATGAAATTTATTAAAAATCGCTTAATTTTGCTTTGTACGAAACTTTTGCAAAAAGAAAAAAAAAATATTTACGTTTGAAGTAATTAAATTACAAACTGATTATCCGATATAATTATCAGGTGGTATGCTCACAGACAATAAACCGTACCCCAATTAAGTTAGAAAACGCAAAGTATAGCAGAGTCATAATTATTCATCTGTGAAATATAATTAGATTTTTGTGTAAATTAAACAAAATAACCAAAAAGTAAAATAAATCTAATTAACTTCTGTTTTAGAAATGAAAAGAATTGAAATTTCAAGAGGTAAAGTTCCTAATTTTGTTTCATTAAATTAAAATAGATAGTATAATTTGCACTATAAAGAAAATAAAATTAAAAAATAAATTCTTCTTTTTAAAACATTTAAATAAAAATTATGAAATAAACACATAGGGTGTATTACATGAAAAAAGGCAATTTTCACCCTAATATATGTAGTGTGCCATATATGTATGTATATAACATATATATGAGGACGTGAATTTCAAAACTCGCCTTATTCAAAATTTAAAAAAATGAGTTTTCTCTACCAATCTATTCTATTGGTAAACCTGCACAGAAAAAACACTATAATCTGTAAAAAAAATATTTTTATCCTTTATTTTTGCGTTCTTAAAATATTGGTTTGGTTTCAAAACTCGCCTTATCCACTAGGGAGTTGGCAACAAAACTAGCTTTATCCTTGGGTATGCGTAAGACCAACGAACGGCTAGCTTATCAGCTACTATCACAGTAATTTTCCTTCATTTCTTTGTGACCTCTTGCTATTTTCGTTTAAAGATTTTACCTGTTCTATTCATACAAACTAATTAAATTAGTTTTACAGCATGCCTTATGTGTAATGGGCAGTGAATAAACTCTTTCATTTTGTAGTGGAAGGGTCAAGAATAGAAAAAGAAATACGAACACATGGGCTAGTAAAGAATACACGCAAAAGAAGATTAAAATGTAAGTTAAAAATGGGGAATCGCTTTCTATATTTCTTACTGTCAGAAGGTGTTAAAATATTTAATTTTTATTCTCAGGCATAAACCTAAGGCATTTCCGGGCCTTTCAAAGGTATTACGATAAGGTACTATATAAAGACTAAGAACCATGGTCATCTTCAAATTGGTGGAAGTGTATTTCGGAAGATTCTCGGAATATCAAAATTCAGAGTGTAAAAGTTTTGCTAGAGGCATCTAAAACTAAACTTTCTTCTTAAAAACAAGGGAGAGGGAGTCCCCATGAAGCAATAGAAATTTAAGGATGTCCACAGATTGTTAAAAAAACATTTTGATGAAAACTGGTCAGAAATGAAAGTGCTTACTTTCTATAAAAATATTATTTCTAAGGAACCAGAACAGAAGGAGATGGTGTATATATATAATATTATATGTTATATAGATTATATTATATTAAATTATTTTTATAAAAAAGTTATTTTAATTATAAGCTATTTATGATAAGTTTTATTTGATTATTGATAAGTTTGATTTTGTATAATAAAACGTATTACTAAATTTTAATCATACTTATTGCTCCCGTAAGGTTTATTTTTTAATCCAAAATATTATCATCCGATGACCAAAAATAGAAACTATTAATTTCTTTCAGCAAGTATGATAGAGATTGGCAACAAAACTCTTCTTATCCAAAACTTTATTCAATTAATTAATTAAATGAATTAAAGTAGATTTTCCAACTTAACACAATGATATCACAGAGCAACTAGCTATAAGTATACAAAAAATTGTAGGTATTCGATGCAAGGAGTCGCAGTTACAGGTTTTTTGCGATTTCCCAAAATTTGATTTTTTGGATAAGGCGAGTTTTGAAACTCACGTCCTCATATATATATATATATATATATATATATATGTAATAATAAAAATTTTCGCCTCTTTTTCTTAGTAAAACTATTCCGAATTCTTAATATTTTTTCCTTTTTTACCTATCTTTAATAATATCGTAATACCTTTTGTCTTTTATTTCATGCATTTAAAGTTGCGTATTCTTTTATTATTCTAAAAAACCTTAATCCATTCTCCTAATCTTATAAAACCCATTAAATTACTTTTTCATTTTATTCTAAAACTCTTCTATTCTATTATAATTCATTTAATTATCTTTCTTTCGAATGTTTTAATATCATTTATTCTTCCGTGTTCTATACCCACAATTCCATGCGTCCGTCAGCACTATTTGCGCTTTTATTCTGATGCCGTATAAAGAGTTCTTTATCGACGTCATCCTTTCCCATCGAATCGTAATTTGTTTTATGTCCTATCCTCCCCAAACTCTCTTCTAGCATTGGTCTGTTACCTTTCTGTAACCGTCCGCGCGTTGTTGTTCGGAGTACAAATATCGTTACATCGGCGATGGAGAGAAGATTTTTGCGTTTTTCTGGTTGTCTAATTAAGTTGCGTCGCTTGGAGTGAACGTTCTTATGTGTAGATCCTATTCTTATAACATCTAACGTTTTATGAAGCGATGATCGATTTTTGAGAGTGGATGGAATAACTACTTGAAGTGTTTTACTATGTTTTTTGTCAATAAAACCAGTTTAAAAAAGTGACGATGACTCTCTATATTCATTACGTAAGGGAAATTATCCCAATGTTTTTCGAGCAGTTTTTTCTCGCCACCCTGACCGCAATCCGGTATTTTCAATATAACGGATGGATGGTTTTGATTGCTCTACTACATTTTATTTCGAGGTGTACTGGTGTCGCCTAAATATCTGAAAGTCGGTAGCAAAATGCTACATATATATACGTACATATATGTATATATAAGATTTTCACGTCTAATAATAAAAAATCCATACATTAATAATAATAAAATAAAATAATAAAATAAAATAATAAAATGTTACTTTTATAAAAAATAAGAAGTTATACATGAAATTCAAAACTTCATGGAAATAATTTGTTATATAAACTGAAAATATATTTTAAAAAAATATCTTTAAAAATAGAAACTAAAGTGTTATTTGAGTAAATGACTTGTTAATTAACTAGTGACTTGATAAGAAACCAAAAAAAAAAAAAAAACCTAAAAAATGCAATGAAAAAAACATAAAAAATGCATTTGTTACTGATGATTGAATAAAATGCGCATGATATAAATTTTACAAATACATTAAAATCATTTGAAAAAAATTAATTATTGTTTGATGCTACCTGTTACATATGCCAAATTAAAAAATATATTTTTAAAAAAGCCAGAAATAGTTACGATACAAAAATAATCTATTATATATATAAAATGGAAATAGAAATTTCGTTAGGGCTGCTTATTACTAGACTTCTGAACGGATTTCATTGAGACTTACATTTTTAGTTAGAAAATATTTATGAAAATGTTTTATTATGTAACATATTGTTATACATTTTTTAGTTATCGAATTACGAGAAAGAGTTCTACAATAAGTTACACATTAATGGAGGACTTGCTTTAAAAAAAAAAATTACTGGATATGTGATATCCATTATTTGTCAAATTATCTGTAAAGGATTGTTTTAATATACTGCATATTGTTCTGCTTTGCTTATTTATTAATTATGGGAAAAAGTTCTATAATCAGGTGAATCGATTATGAAAGATTAACCTTTATAAAAAAGTTCTACTGGACGGATTTTGATGAGACTGGCATTGTTAGTCAGATAATTTTCCAGCGATTCTTTTAGTACATTGCATATCGTATTTCCATATATTTTCCAAATCCTGAAGCAAATTATCAACCTAGTAATGAATGGTTGGTGTATAAAAGTGTAAATTTTGTCTAGCACATTAGAAAATGTAATAGCGCAATGACGTTAGTACCTTTTCAGCAATGCTGAAAGTTATTTCTTGTAATGTTCATAATGCTTTATATACAAGGTGAAATTTACTAATGTGTTTCGTTTCATTCAAGATTCGTTTAAAAAATCCTTCCAGCTTAGCGGGAAAACCGGCTACTTGCAAATATAAGAGACTATTGCAGGAGAAAATCTTACGAGAACTCTCTTTATGATTGTAACGTTATGCATCGGTGTAGAGCATAATGATTAAATACGATTACTATAACGAACATTGTAATTTCCGTAAACGTCTTATAACAGGAACCAAAATGTTATAAAATGAATGTGTAACCTCAAATATCGCGTGATTAGTATCTATTTTAATGAGGTGAATTTTAATTAAACCTAAATTAATTACACCTTAATGAATTTACCCCTCCTTACGGAAGTAAGTACGGAAACTAAAACATCCAGAAAAAAATATATTACCCTCGCAGTCCTAAACGACCCAGTCTTGTGACGCATCCACTTTCGCCCTCTCTCATCAACACCCCCCTCGAGAAATTCGAAACTAAATCAACCATCATAAAATAATTCAACGTCTGACTCTCGCATTCTTATATGACAATGTCATGTGGTATTCCACCCTTGCCCCCATAGCTGGACACGCCCCTCGCTTCTCCCTACCATAGTTCCTTGCATTCTACTAGCGTTTTCAACCCGGATTTCCCGGATTACACAATAAGTTCGGAACTTCTTAATTGTACAGACACTGTAGGTATGTTATTTTTATTATATTGTTGCAAGTAATTTATGTGATTTTATTTTCGATTTTTTTAAAATATATTCTCATACACTCACTGGCATTAATCATACCTTATTCTATAAATACAGTGCAATAAATCTTTTTATGACTAACCGAATTATAATTCCAAACATTAGAGAGATACAGGAGAAATGTCGTCAACAGTAAAAATTCGTCAATTATGTAAAAAAAAAAAGTATTATTATAAAATATTAAAACAAATTTCTATTGAAATATACTATAATACATATTTTAACTAAAAGAATAAAATTTGTATCTTTAAAACCGAAATTATAATTCCGAACTTTCATTAAAAAATATAGCTATACATCCTTAGTATATATATATATATATATTTGTATTTGTATTTATATATTCATAATACCTGTCAATGTACTAAATATGTTAAAAAATAAATTATAACATGTTATTTTTTAATTATCTAGGGAATATAAATATTTGAATTAACACAATAAGTAAAAATAAAAATATTTCTAGTAAATAATGTAACATACATCAAAGTATTTAAATATTAAATTTTAGTTTTCGACATGAATAAATTAGCAAATTAAATATAAAGTATTTAAATTAAGGCAGCGGTACAATATAAATGTATTGTTATTTTCCTATTATATTATGAAATATTAGAGTAATGTTTTTATATTAAAATAATTTCTTTACAATATTTTCAATAACTTTTCTGCTTGGAACATTACTTACTCAATATAAACAAATAAGATCTTGTCAGTTATATTCAGATAGATTGGTATTCATATTCAGATAGATTTTACATTATCGTTTAATTAGTAAAATATAAATTTCGTATTTTGGCAATTAGTACCGCAGAACAATGTAATTTCTGAAATTTCAAATTAATTTCAGAAATTGCGCAATATATATATATATATATATTTTTTTTTATGGTAATTAAATCACAGATATTGTTTTTTTTTTTTTTAACTCAGTTAAAAAAGTGTTCAGGCTAGGATTCGAAAGAGGAAACACTTGGTTTAAGCTGCAAATGCTATGTCATCTGAGCCAAGAAATGTTGGATATGTTACGTATCCAAGGTTTCGTAGAGTTCCGTTATCTGCGTTTTATTCTGTTCTGCTGACTCATATATCGAAACAGATGTTAAAATAAAAAATTATCTTTGTGTGAATTCAGTTGCCAGATTTTTCCAGTACAGCTCAGTTGGCAAAGCAGTGGCAGCTCAAGACAAAAGTTCAATTGCTCAAATCTTGTCCTGAAAACTTTTTCACTCAGTTGGAAAATTATAAATCCTGTTCTATATACCACTTGTCTAGTTTTAACTAATAATTTTGCATGCGACACAATTTAACCGTATTTTAGAATAGTGGTTTCTTTCAAGGATTTTAAAGTATATGCAGGTGGACTGTGAAGTATTCTTTGAAGATATGACGAAACAATGTATTCCATCTAGTTTTTGTTTAATAAAAGCATAACATGATTAATGACTCTTATAGTAAAGTATGAAGTAAGAGTTAACAAAAACGAAGAATATAAGCTTTAAATTATCTCCACAAGCTTTGTTTCTTTTTGTTTGTTGTTTGATGATGGCCAGTTATTACCAGGATGGATATTGGCCTAAGGCAGAGGGGATTTCCCTTCGTGGTGGTCTTTCTAAGGGAACCTAATCTGTATATCTCCATAAGGAAATATAGTCTTCATGTAACTACATTCATTTATATATTATATCATTCCATAATGAAATCCCTTTAAAAGATTCTTTTGCTGATTTTATTACTTCACATATATTCATATGTATTGCCATAATATAAAAGAAAAACATCGCTACACTTGTATTATAATAACATTGTTATACATTATAATGTTTATATAATAATGATATTATAACAAGCTACATTAAATTCAATGTTTAAAATAGTTCTCCGCTAATTGTCAACAGTCTTAATTTTGTTGTTTGATATTTTTTACCGCATTGATATGTAACGATTTTCAGTTATTAATATTATTTATCAGCAAGAAAAAAAATTACAGTATAAACGTCGTTGTCATGGAGAAAGAAAAGTAATGCAATGATTCGGATGATCTATTACCCATAAAAGTACAAATAAAATCCCAGCTGTTGTAAAGAAAGACGATCTTCAGAAAGACATCGAGGATAATAGCAGTTTTAATGGATCGCACTTTCACTTTAATACATTAAAACTTAAAATAGTTTAATAACATAAAGTCTTTTTAACGAGGAATAAATAATGCCATAATAATAAGATAGTTTTACCTCGCGAATCCTAAAATATTGCGATGGAAATTTAAGTTTGAACATTGAATTTAAGGTGACATGCTGCAGTATTACACTATTATTTTAAATATTTCAAAAAGACAGATTTTCGTATGTTTCATTAATTGAAGCAGTAAATTAATAAAAAAAAAAAAACAATTTAGTTATTACTGATAGATATATGGTTATTTTCAGAACCAAGATCTGCGCATATCGGGGAAACCATCCTCCCTCTTGTACAGCCTTTATTCTTAAATTAAACTCTTTGTAAATATTGCATTTTAAATTGTAAAAATCTAATTTCATTTTCAAAATATCCTTTTCTCAGTGTTAGGATTTTTTAAAATTAATTATGTAAAAAATGCATGGTCCCTGAAGGGGTTTTTTTATGTAAGGGAAACCGTTCTAACCTAGCTTTACCATCCAACCACCCTGCTTGTTCCAACCAATCACTTTCCACGCCATGATGTCAACACTCTCACGACTGCGTACTGTTCTGTTATTTTTCACTTGTCCTGATCCCGGGAATCTGTGGAGTTGCCCACAGGGGCCTCGGTAAAACAGTATTCGAAGTCAAAGTCGAAGCTTATTTTCAATATATACCTTTACTAAAAGTCTGATAAATTCTGTGAAATTTGTGTAATTTTGCATTAAATAGTCTATTCTTAATCTGTACATGAGCCGTTCAGGGCACAGATCGATTAACTCCACTTTTGAAAAATCTTAAATTTTAAGCGTCAAAGCACTTGGTATAGTCATAAAATTTTATATTTGTAGAAACTTTCAGGAAAAATAAAGATTAACACATTTAAATGACTAAATTTATTTGGCCATTTAAATAAAATAATTTATTTCAGAGGCCGTTTTTATTAACTTCATAATCTATGTAAATTGTTGCAATAAAGCAACTCAAATGCACTAGCAAGCGGTGAACGTTAACGGTAATTTTTTTTATCGACTTGTCAGAATTAAAGTAAACTAAATTGGCTTAAAATACGCTGGATAAGTGCGAAAAGTCCAAAGCCTACCTCATACAATTCAAATATGACTTTAATGAAGATTCAGAATTTAATGCCATTAATACATGGGAGCAGGTAGACAACAAATTTTGAAGAATGTAGATTAGCCTTTATTACATCCTAAAAGTAGAACTGTGACAAGAAAAAAAAAGGAGAGACATGATGAACCTGCTAAAATTCATTGCTCCTGTTAAATATGATAAATATAAAAAATTGCCAACATTCCGAAATGACGAGTCCTCACATGCACCTGATGAAGAACACATTATTTATATTGCGGATAAATTTATCACAAATAATATATTATAACAGAACAGTCAAAATTCATTTTTATGGAAAATCTGTAATAAAAATATATAATAACTAACTTTTACTATAATAAAAAACTTAAAAATTTAAACAATGAATTTAACTATATTACTTTATTCAGTTGTCAAATCGATTAACTCCACACGTCACATAAAAATTTTAACATTACTGACGATTATTTTTTGGCTATTCTTTCTTATTAATTTTATATACCGTTAGATGAAATCTATATCTGCTTTTATGCATTCTACAATATATTTTTAAATTTATATTATAAAGGGAATTTTAAATAACAATGTACATTATTTCATCTTATTTCTCAACATTTTTGTTTTATGGAGTTAATAAATTTGTGCACTGAACGGTTCAGATAATGGTATGGCAATGGTACAATGCAAACGCAATTCGTCTTTCCGTCAAACAATATTTTAAAAATATACTAATTAAATTTGAAACTTTCAAAATAACTCCACAAAGAATGCCAGTCAATAATCAACTGTTCGTGTGTTTCACTTCACTTTCAATGTCAATATTTCCTGATGAGTGTAAAACAGTAAAAGAGAAGACTTCGCTGACAAAGTATAAACATGGCGAAAATGAGCTAATGAGAAAGGGAAATATTTTGTTCAATTCTTAAAGTTATAAATGCATCCTTTACTTAATATATGAATAAATATTTTAAGGTATTAATAAAAGGTATAACTATTTCATTGTAAAGTAACGCCCACGCAGACAGAAATGAGTAATTTTAATATACACTTCGGTTGAAAATTTTAATATTTTGCAAAAAAGTTAACTCATATGTTGCTTAAGGGATTGTTAAATATTGAATACCAATTTTAAAATCCCAAATAAAATAAAAACATATAAAGATACACTTCGATAAAAAATAAACTGTTTAAAAATTTAAATGGCATAACAATTAAGTATCTAAATTTTACACACAAGTGATAAGATCTTCATTTTTTTTTAATGTTGCGCCGTTGAAAATGAATATATAATGCAATCAGGATTTTCCAAATGTAGTCTATGTCTGGTTTTGTTTTTCTTATGCAGTAGGTTTAAATTTACAGTTAGATTATTTATCTACAAATTTTATTAAAAGGGAATACTCTAGTGCAAATATCAAGAGAAATGTCAAATATAACAATCACCACCTTAATTAAAATCACATTAAATAGTATATTATTAATATGCATATAATGGTATGAAAATGGAACCATGCCAACACAAATTTTCTTTCCGTCAAATAATATTTAAAAAACAGGTTCATTAAATTTAAAACATTCAAAATAACTGCACAAAGAATGCCAGTCACTAATCAACTAGTGTATTTCACTTTGAAACATACAATATCCTTATGAAACTAAACCAATAAAGAGAAGATTTCGCTGACAATGTATAAATACGGCAAAAATGACCTAATGAGTAAGAGGAAAATTCTCCTCAAAACTTAAAATTATAAATGCATCACTTATTTGTACACGAATAAAAATTTTAAAGCATTGTAAATTAATACTCAAGCTGTCTAAAGTGAATAATTTTAATATGTACTTAGGTTGAAAGTTTAAAGATTTAGAAAAATATTTAAGTCATATGTTTTTTAAGATAAATATCTAATTGAGTACAAAATTCCATATCCGAAATAAAATAAAAAATACATAAATATTTACTTTGGTATTAAATATTTTTTTAGCATTTGTGTTATATAACAATTAAGTATCTAAATTTCACATAGAAGTAGTAACAGCTTCAGTTCTTTTTCTTATTATTATTCGTCGCTGAAAAAAAATATCTAATGCCATCAGGAGTTTCCAAATGTATTCTATGTTTTGTCTTTGTCGTTCGCATGCAATTACTACAAACTTACAATTAGATTATTTTTCTAAATAATATATTGAAAAGGAATCCTCTAGTGCAAATATGAAACTAAAATTCTCAAAAATAATAATTAGTACCTTAATTACAATCACATTAAATAGTCTATTCTTAATATGCATATAATGGTAAGACAATGGTACCATACATACATAAATCTTCTTTCCGTCAAGCAATATTTAAAAATAGACACATTTCAATTCAAACATTAAAAATAACTGCACAAAAAATTTCAGCCATTAATGAACTGCATGTGTCGTTCGCTTTCAAAGACATCATTTTCTGATGAAAGTTACACAATAAAAGAGAAGATTTCGCTGACAAAGTATAAACACGGTTGAAAATGCTCTAATGAGAAAAAGATACATTTTGTTCAATTCTTAAAATTATAAATGCATCCTTTATTTATACATGAATAAATATTTTAAGGTATTAATAAAAGGTATAACTATTTAATTGTAAAGTAACGCCCACGCAGACGGAAATGAGTAATTTTAATATACACTTCGGTAGAAAAATTTTATATTTCGTAAAAAAGTTAACTCATATGTTGCTTAAGTGACTGCTAAATTATTGAATACGAATTTTAAAATCACAAATAAAATAAAAACATATAAAGATTCACTTTGATAATAAATAAACTTTTGAAAAAATTAAATAACATAATAATTAAGTATCTAAATTTTACACACAAGTGATAAGATCTTCAATTATTTTTTTTTTTATGTTGCGTCGTTGAAAAAGAATATATAATGCAATCAGGATTTTCCAAATGTACTCTATGTTTGGTTTTGGTTTTCTCATGCAGTAGCTTTAAATTTACAATTAGATTATTTATCTACACATTATATTAAAAGGGAATACTCTAGTGCAAATATCAAGAGAAATGTCAAATGTAATAATCACCTGCTTAATTAAAATCACATTAAATTGTCTATTATTATTATGCATATAATGGTATGAAAATGGAACCATGCCAACACAAACCTTCTTTCAGTCAAATAAAATTTTAAAAACAGGTTCATTAAATTTAAAACATTCAAAATAATTTTAATATGTACTTAGGTTGAAAGTTTAGAGATTTAGGGAAAATATTTAAGACATATATTGTTTAAGATAAATAACTAACTGAGTACGAAATTTTATATCCGAAATAAAATAAAAAATACATAAATATTTACTTTGGTATTAAATATTTTTTTAGCATTTGTGTTATATAACAATTAAGTATCTAAATTTCACATGGAAGTAGTAACAGCTTCAGTTCTTTTTTTTATTATCATTCGTCGCTGAAAATAAATATCTAATGCCATCGGGAGTTTCCAAATGTATTCTATGTTTTGTCTTTGTTGTTCGCATATGGAACTATTAATAAAGAGGAACTGACATGTCCTTAAAATAGTGAAGCATCAACTGTAACCGCTATCGCAGGCGTTGTTTACGGCCGGTGGAAACTTCCACCAGTATGTTTATATAGAAATTGTCAACTTATTTAAACGCCTTAATATTACAAAATTTCAGTCATAAATAATGGTAGAAACAGATTTTCATTTTTACTGGTAGGAATTTGTTTTGGCAATAGTTAGGTACCGCGTTTCCGCCATATTGTGACAACCAGGGAAACAAACTGACAGTTTTAATAAGCATACTGACACCAGTAAAAACAAACAAAAGTTGTTACGACATTTTTGAGAAAAATTTCCATCAATAAGGCGTAGAAATAAGACGAAATTTTCTATTCAATTTTACTGGTGGGATGTTCGCCCTAGTGGTAATCAGAAACTGGAGAATCTATTTAAAAAATGCAGCCGCCATCTTGTGGCAACCTCCTCAGTTACTTCACTCGCAACTGGTAGACAACACACTACATGTCGCCTCCTCTTTATTCATAACTCCATTCTATAAACTTAGAATAAGATAATTTTTCTAAAAATTATATTAAAAAGGAGTCCTCTAGTGCGAATATGAAATTGAATTCTCAAAGATAATAATTAGTACCTTAATTACAATCACATTAAATAGTCTATTCTTAATATGCATATAAAGGTATGACAATGGTACCATACATACATAAACCTTGTTTCCGTCAAGCAATAGACACATTTCATTTCAAACATTCAAAATAACTGCACAAAGAATTTCAGTCATTAATGTGTCGTTCGCTTCCAAAGACATCATTTCCTGATGAAAGTTATACAATAAAAGAGAATATTTCGCTGACAAAGTATAAACACGGCTAAAAGTGCTCTAATGAGAAAAAAGATACATTTTGTTCAATTTTTAAAATTATAAATGCATCCTTTATTTATACATGAATAAATATTTTGAGGCATTATAAATTACTACGCACGCAGACTAAAATGCATATTTTTTTACTTGTACTTCGTGCGAAAGTTAGGCAACTCATTAGTTAAGTTATTCTAGTTGTCATGGAGGAAAGAAACGAAATTAAAGGATACTGGTGATCTATTACTCGAGAAGCACTTTATATAATTTAAACCCTGGCTAATTAAATGTAGCATGATATTTCCAAATACAAGGTGATATGTTATATTGTAAGGATATTTTTTAAGTATTTAAGGAGACAGATATCCCTATGTTTCATTTTAAAAATTAGCGATTAATTTCAAATAATTAGCGGCAGCAAGTCAATATATAAAATAATATAGGAAGTTATTACTAGAAATATTTCTTTACTGTATGTACTTTAACAATTTAAAAGTATCGTAAATTATATATATATAATTATATATATATATATATATATATATAATTATATATATATATATAATTATATATATATAATTATATATATATAATTTATATAGAGATACACACTAGGGGGCTCTGCCCCCTGCAAGCTACGCTCGTCAAACCCCCTTCAGACACCGCAGAATCTAAAAACATGCTAAACTGATGGGTTTTTAAAATATTAGAGAAGATTGAATTATACTGAAAAAAGCTGTGCAGATCTCCCTGTAAACGGGTTTCCATTCAATTCCCTTTGATTGCAAATATTTAAAGGAAAATCAGTTGCTGTTAAGACATCCAATGGTTGTTTTCGTTTTTGATTAAAGAGGATCAGTTATTAGCTAAAATAAAATAAATTAAGTATACAGAGTCTTTGCCTCCCGGTAATTTAAAACAATCTTTATAACAATAGCCTAAGTCATGTGACTATCATCAACAGTTCCTGGCGGACCACTTCGCTTTTTATACTCTAGATTCCATTTTGGTACTTTAATGTTAGCCAGGCACAGGTGATAAGTCGACAAATATTATTCTATCGCCATCATTTCATCTATATTATAATTTTTAGTTCAAGTCATCAACTGCCATAAACAAATACGGTCTGATCCCTTCACCGTTCATATGAAAGTTTGGCACAGATGTCATAACGTCCCATATTGGCGTGATTTTTTAACGACACGAATTTGGGGAATGCATTAACAGCATAAACAACAACATCCGGCTTACCGTATCAAGCAAAATAACGATACTTTGAAACCAGTTAAGTGCCTGTTCCATATATGACATTGGCGTCAGAAAACAATCACGCCAATATGGGACCGTAAGTTTTCCATTTTGATTTTTAAAAAATCAAAATTTTTTTCCGAATAAAACTACATAAAATTTGCCATGGTTGCAAATAATTCTTGGTACTGTTACACTAGCCGGATGCAAATCTCGCCAATTGCTTTTTTTCAACTCGCGAGATAGCATTTTTTTTTCGAGTGGTAATATTTGGCCAGATGTCATATACGCACAACATGTTTGGCGTGATTTTTTTTTTTTTCTTTTACGAAAATTTGGCGAAAACCTCGTTTTCAAATACCAGTTACATATGCATTTTTGGTATTACTTAGTTATCCCGTCTACCAAAAATCTATCACCAAACTATAAGATTAAATGCCAATAATGTTTGATCGTAAATGTCACATTCTCTGATCAAATTATGACTTTAAGCAATTTACACGTGTTTACGTCATCAAGGGATTTTTATTTCGACTTTTTATTTGTATATTTATTAACGATATACTAATTTATTTGTTCTTTCGTTATTTAGAATAGAAATTATGTCAATTTGTATAATTTGGCGAGTGTTTTGGCGATTTATATAATTTGGCGAAATTGGTCGAAATTGGTTACTAAGTAGTACCGTATTTTTTAATTATTTTCTATTATTTTCTAAAGGAAATATAAAAAAAATAATTAATAATTATAGAACAAAATAATTTATATAATTTATCAAAAGAAATAAAAGTAAATAAATATTTATTATCAAATAAACAACAATTGCCGGCTTACCATGTCAACCTTTTCTGAAATACGAAAAAAAATATATCTGTTTGATTAAAATTTAAGTTGTCATCATTAGAAAAATGTATATATGTATAAGAAAAAAATGTAATATTTCGAAATCTAATTCTAATTTAAAAATTCTAATACCAGTTTTGAGATCTGCGGATCAATGCTGATTTTTGGTGTTAATTTCATCGCAAAGTATTCCATATTTTAGGAGAAATCGCTTTAAATATAATCAGTTGTTTAATCAGTCGATTCATATATCAGTTTCATAAATTCATTTCATATATCCGTTTCATAAATTCTTTTCATTAGGATTTTATATATATAGGGTAGATACATATTTGTAGGATTGAATTTAAACATACTTTATTTTGTTTATGGCGTGCTTGATTAGCAAATTAACTGACGCTCTGATATTTTGATTATCCATGATTTGAAAGCACGAGTTATAAAAATTCACGATCACGAGATCAAGGTTTGGACATATTCAAAATTAGAAAAGAGTCAGTCTATAAAATAATATTGCTCATGAAGCATCGGCTTACGAGATGACAAGGAAGGCACTATTAGGCCTAATTAAATTATTCGAAAGAAGTATATTTAAGTTTTAAATGAGATATGTTCTGTATTTAAAAAAGGTATCAATGAAGTGGTGTAAATTTATCTGTATAGAATTGTATTAAAGTGTATGTGTTGTTATTCCAACGTCTAGTTATTCAAGTAATCTATATATTAACATTTTACATATAATCTTCATACAAATTTGGGGGTTCGATGCTGGAATACTAAGCAACTAGTAGTAGAATAGATAGTCAAATATTAATCGAAG
Source organism: Maratus speciosus (assembly GCA_963932465.1). Taxonomy (NCBI): domain Eukaryota; kingdom Metazoa; phylum Arthropoda; class Arachnida; order Araneae; family Salticidae; genus Maratus; species Maratus speciosus. Next base: position 532,697,316 of record OZ010786.1, on the reverse strand, counting down.
AGAAATTGTTGTCAATCTCCACTGTCAAAAGATGGATTGTAAATGAACAAGGCAAGTATAAAAACGTAACCATATTTATTCAAGTACAACTTTGAAAAACATGGGATCCTTGAATAAAGCTAAAAGAATTCATCTAATAAATCTCTGAGAGGAATGCGTAATTGAACCACAGAAAAAAATCGACAATCCCTGTCGTAATAAAGCTGATTAAAAGCTGGGAGGATTACGATGAAAATCTTTCTATTCTAAAAAAAAGTAACTACCGCTGTCACCGCCGCCGCCGCCGCCGGTTTTGAATTTTTTGTGACCGGAAGTCTTTCTTCGTTAATATTAAGAAAAATAATGCATACAAAAATATGAAAATCGGTAGTGTTATACAGAAATGTTTGATAAACACGCTGATGCAGACAGTTTTCAAATCGAAGAATTATTTTAAGAGATATTTAATGCTAAAGTTGGACAAAATCGTTCCACTAAAAAAGTTTTATAGTAGCAAAAACTATACATCGGAATTTAATAATTTTTAGTTTATTTTATACGTTATAATTTCCCGGTGTGCAGAATTGATTTATTTTTTTAATTTGACTCATTTTTTGAGGTTTTATATCTATTTTAAATTCAAATTTTCAGCATTTCGAGAGATATTTTTTACAGATTTTAGAAAGTGATATTAATTTAAACTGTTGCCAATTGTATAAACAGCGGAAAAAATAATGTTTGCTTAAATATATATATATATATTTATACGTGCAATAAATTAAAAATTTATTTACACGTGACTATTATAAACAGAAAAAAACATTTGGAATTAGAATTAAATAATTATGTACAAAAAGCAGGAACTTATTAAAAATTACGTCATAAAAACTATATACGTGAATTTTAAGAGAGAAAGGAATTTGTAAAATAATAATTTTATTAACATGCGTTAGAAGTCTTAAATAGGAGAAATTACGTCATATTTACATCACATTACAGTTATTACATAAAATGAACACAAAATAATATTGCAAAACAGGTTAAATTTACAAATTGCGCTAGATATTTATTTGATATTTTGAGAGGATACTTTTCAACTATTTTTCTTAGGAAAGGGCAAATAATATTTTATTTCTAACACATTCACGTGAATATTAAAAAGAGAAAGAATAGTTTGGTCAAAATTACGTCAGATTAAAAACGATTAATTTAAAATGTCTCATTTAAAAGAACTTTCTTTTCGCTTTGTTAAAAAATACCGGGAGACAAAGATTCTGTTTACTTAATTCCTTTTATATTAGCTTATTTTGAAATGTTGTTACACGTGTCTACGTCATCAAGTTATTTTTATTTCGACGTTTTATTTGTATTTTTATTAATGTTGTACTAATTTATTTGCTCTTTCGTTATTTAAAATAAAAATTATGTCAATTTGTATAATTTGGCGAGTGGTTTGGCGATTTATATAATTTGGCGAAATTAGTCGACGGGATAATCAAGTAGTACCGCAGCGGATTTGGCGTTAAAATTTCCCCAATCAAAGAGAAATGAATAGAAATCCCTTTATAGGGAGATCGCCACTATTTTTTAAATTATAATTCAATCTTTCGAAATCTTTATAAAGCCGATCACATTAGCGTGCATTTAGAGTCTGCGGTGTCTGGACGGGGGTTGGCGAGCGTAGCTCGTAAGGGGCCGAGCCCCCTAGTGTTGTACTAATTTATTTGTTCTTTCGTTATTTAAAATAAAAATTAAGTCAATTTGTATAATTTGGCGAGTGGTTTAGCGATTTATATAATTTGGCGAAATTAGTCGACGGGATAATCAAGTAGTACCGCAGCGGATTTAGCGTTAAAATTTCCCCAATCAAAGAGGAATGAATAGAAATCCGTTTATAGGGAGGTCGCCACTGTTTTTTAAATTATAATTCAATCTTTCGAAATCTTTTTAAAGCCGATCACATTAGCGTGCATTTAGAGTCTGCGGTGTCTGGACGGGGTTGGCGAGCGTAGCTCGTAGGGGGCCGAGCCCCCTAGTTTTGTAAAAGATCGTCCACAAGTAATTATGGCAGCTAGAAAAGATAAAGCAGAAGAGGAAAGAGAAGAGAAGAAACAAAAAAGCGCAATCGGAACTTGAAGAAAAAAAATTGCAATTGCAGATAGAAGAGAAGAAATTACGAGCAGACATCGAAGAAAAGAAACTGAAAATGGAAATGGAAGAAAGAAAATGGAGAATAGAGTAGGAAGAAAAAAATCGCGAATGAGAGTTTGAAATTAAGAAAATACAACTACAAGAAAATTTAAGACAAAACATCGATGTGAACACAAGGATAAATCCAGGTAAGCATTATGAATTGCTTAGATTATTAACAAAATAAGATAGTACGAATTATATTAGTTTATACTTGGCTATTTATGAAAGGCAAATGGTGCAAACGGGCATTGATAAAAAAGTGTGGGTCAACTATTTAATTAACCTAATGCCATTAGACGTGATTAATATAATAACCAGGGAGAGTGAACCCGAAATGCATGATTATGATTACATAAAAAGTATTCTTTTAAAACGGTACAAACTATCGCCAGAAGAGTTTAGACTGAAATTTGTCTGACTCAAAAAAGGGCCATCGGCTAATTCATGCGATTTGGCTTTTGAGATCAAGGTGTACTTCAAACAATGTATTGACGGTCTTCAAATAAATAACTTTGAAGAATTATCGGAATTAATTGTAGTTAATCAAATTAGGCATAATTTACCTGCGGAAACACAGACACATTTTGCAGAGAAATTGTTAGTAATAAAAAAGATAGACGATTTAGTTAACAAGTTAGACATTTACGAAACGGCTCGAAGGGTTTGCAATAAACAATCAGTAAGAAATACAAGCGGTAGTTTTTAGGATAAACGATTGAGAGTGGCTGACTACGCCAATTCGAAAAGCCGCCAAGTTGACAATAGGCACAAAGTGAATCACGGAAGAAACGATGCACATATAATCTGTTTTCATTGTGGTAGACCTGATCACGTGAGTGGGAAATGTAGCATGGGGAGTAAAACACAACAAGATTATTCAAATTATAACCCGCAATGTAATCAAAAATGGCGAGAAACGAAATACCATGATTGGAGCCAAAACACGCAAAGAAAAGTAGTTAATACGGGCACGTTAAATGGTAAGAAAGGAAGAATCCTGGATATTCAAGGAATAAAAACAAACATAATAATCGATAAAGGGAGTGATATTTCAATCGCCAATTCCAGATATCATACTGCAATAAACGCGCCAAAGTTAACCAGCGACAATATAACTATATCGGTCATGGTGAAAAATAAATTAAACCAACGGGTTATTTCTTGCATAAAGTTTATGTAGATGGTATAGAAATACGGGATATATTTTACGTGGTACAAGAAGCTGACTATGATTTAATAATAGATAGAAAAGCAATTGAAGGTCTGACGTTAAAAGTAGAGGAATATGTTGTTAGAATAATAAACGACAATACAGTACGAATAGATTACATTAAATTAATAAAGTCCCTTTCAAAACAGATGAACTAGCCACATCAAATATTTAGCAACAATATTCGAGGTTGGAAAGATATGGTTAATATCGACTGCGGAATTGACTGAAAGGATTTTACTCATATTACAAATTTAGCTAACAGAGAAGAAATACAGGGATCTATAAAGTCCTGAAAACGAACAAAACAAAAGATAATGGATTAAACATGAAAATACTACCGGAAGATAAAAAAACATATCTGCGAATATCCAAAGAGATTCTCTCTAGTATAGGAGGGAAACATTAGTAAACAAGTACGACAATTTTAGATAATGACTGAGGAGAAAACAGAAAATAATACCTGTTCAATGTCTATTTGTTGAGATACTAATAATTTTAAACACAAAAAGAGTAGAAAAAAGACCTAAAAGAAAAATGGTTAGAAAGAAAAAGTCCAAAAATAATTCTCATCAGAAAATAAAAGATAATCCTATTGAAAATAATACAAAAAATGTTAAAAAAAAGAAAAATAATAACGCAAAAAGATCTACAGGCGCGACTTTTGTTAAACATGAAGCATATAATGACGAATCCAAGTGGTATAAGTATGTACCAAAATTACAAAGAATTATCAATAGCACAGTAACACAAAGCACCAAGTATAGTCTCTGTGAATTAATGACAGGAGTTAAAATGAAGGACAGTGACATGCAAAAAATCAAGAACATTTTGGAAGAAGAATTTACCGAATGCATGATGGAAGAATGTGAAGCCATGAGAGAAGAAGCAAAGAAAAATATACTCAGAATACAAGAAGAAAACAAGGTGCAGTTTGATAAGAAAATAAAACAGCCTGGAAAATACAAAATAGGAGATATCGTCGCAATAAAGAGGACACAATTTGGCAATAATATCAAACTTAAAGAAAAATATTTGGGGCCATATGAGATAACTGCAGCCAAGAATCATGACCGGTATGAAGTAAAGAAAGAAGGCGATCATGAAGGTCCAGGGAAGACGACAACCGGGGACGAATACATGAAGAAGTGGTCTATGGGTTAAACTCCAGGACAAGTCGGATATATTAAGTATACGTGTATGTGTATTGAACCTGTAATAAAAATTTTATGTGAAAGAAAAATATTTAAATGTCTCAAACTTTAGTTGTTTAAACATGACAAACAAATAAGAAGCCAAGATGATGATGTCGGAACGCCATCATGTCAGGATGACCGATTTGTAGGATTTGAAATTAAACATACTTTATTTTCTTTATGACGTGCATGATCAGAAAATTAACTGACGCTCTGATATTTTTTTTATCCACGATTTGAAAGCGCGAGTTATAAAAATTCACGATCACGAGATAAAGTTTGGACATATTCAAAATTAGAAAAGAGTCAGTCTATAAAATAAAATTGCTCATGAAGCATCGGCGTACGAGATGCCAAGAAAGGCACTATTAGGCCTAATTAAGTTATTCGAAAGAAGTATATTTTAAGTTTTAAATTAGAAATGAACTGTATTTAAAAAAGGTCTGAACGAAGTGGTGTAAAATTACCTTTATTGAATCGTATTAAAGTGTATGTGTTGTTATTCCAACGTCTAGTTATTCAAGTCATCTATATATTAACATTTTACATATAATCTTCCTACATATATATATATATATATATATATATATATTAGGGTGTCCCAAAAAATGAAAGTCGTTTTATTTTTTCGCATACCCTCTCATTTTTTTCCTTTTATGTCAAAACAATTGTAAATAAAATTTCATGTAATTTGGACAACGGTACCCTTGCTGACTTGCATCTAAATGTCTCTGTCAGTACTTGTGTACTTAGCGAGCGAACGCTAACACATGTCACCCTGTTACGTGTCTGTAGCGGAGTACCCAACAGCGGCGAATGAAAAATATAAAACAAAACAAAAAAAGAAAGGTTTTGGAATGCTTGTGACAATGCGCAACCCGTGAAGAAATAGTGCATAACCTGTGGAACGTGTAAGTAGCCAGTACTAGTATAATCAGGACAGCGCACGTCTGTGTGTCAATGTGCGTATAATTCCAAGTTAGTCTTTTATTATTAAATGTCTGGATAGTTTTTAATCCGTGAGCAGAACATGGCAGTGGAATTGTGTAGTTCTGAAAAAGTGATATTTTTAATAGGGAAAATTAAACATCAAATAACGGGTTCAAAACTTCCGTCTAATGGACAAGTTCTCGCCGTTTAGTTTTACAATATTCGAAAAGTGAATTTAACTGTTAATGAAAATGCAATTATCGCTATTCGTGAAAGTATTATCATTTGGGAACAGGCATACATGCCTAAGAAATCGTTGCCAAATTGTCTGAGGAAGCTTGTTAATATGTATCAAGTTTATAGGACTTACAAAAAAATGCAAAGAAATTACAAGACGTAGTCAAGCGGCGTGGAGAACAAGAATTTGTAACTACTTTAGACACTTTGTCCGGCATTGCACATGCTGATGCATTTCAAATAATGAAAATAGAGGAAGATGGGATGTTCTTGCAGCGCTAAAAACAGCCGAGCCGGTCAGTTAGGTAGAGTGGATAAAAAATGGCAAAAAAAGAGGAAAGGGCCCGACTTCGAGTAGTCAAAAAAGAAAATTGGCGAATCAAATATGGTTTCGCTTCAACATCCTAAGCATCATACGAACCATTGGAAGAATATTCCTTTTCGAATCCTAATGGAAATATGGATAAAGAAGATTTCCTAACACTGATCAAAATCTCAGAACCTGGAACAAGTAAATCAGTAATGAGGAAAGATTTTATTATTAAAGTTAGTTGCTGCATTATACCGGTGTCAATTAAGTGTGTGAAATTATGTGTTTATTCTTGAAGCTACTATTGAGAGGAAGGGGGGGGTGTACTTGGATCTAGCATTGACAAATTTCCATTAAGTAAGTCTTCAATTCAAAGAATCCGAACAGAAACACAGAAGGAACGCGCGGAAAATATAAAAATTGAGTTCCAAAACGATGTACCAGATGTAGTGACCTTACATTGGCATGGCAAACTATTGCCTGCTTTGAGTGCTCGGAAATCGAAAGAACGTTTGCTTATAGTTATTTCATATGAACTTAAAGAACCTCTCATTGTTGCGTCCAGACTGTATAATTATACAGGCAAAGAACAAGCGCAGGCTATTTGAAAGGCTATCTTAGATTGGAATCTCGAAAACAATGTCCAAATTCTCTGTTGTGATACTATGGCTTCGAATACAGGTCGTTTTAATGGTTCCTTTGCGCTCCTCGAGAAAAAATGATATGGAAATGCTTTTCTTTGTTTGCTGCCATCATATATACGATCTGGTATTAAAGACTGCATTCGAAGTGAACATTAAACAAGTGACAACAAGTCACGATATCACACTCTTTAAAAAGCACAAAGGGAATTCGAAGAACATCTATCCCACTAAAAAACAGTGCTATTGAGAAACACTGGAATTGTTCTAACATGTATAAGAACTTAGCAATTTGCTTGAATTTTACCGCTCTCAACTTTAAAATGTTATGATCAGAGAGGACTATCTAGAGTTGATCAAAATTTCTGTCATATGTTTAGGTGGAGATGCAGAAAAAAAAATTAAATCAGGCCTCTGGGTGCTATGTTCCCAGCTAGATGTATGGCCCGAGCGGTTTATTCCTTAAAAGTCTCGTTATTTTGCTTTCATCTGAAATGAAACACCAAGGATAAGAAATCACTATTAAACGTCTGCTTGTTTATCGTGACAATCTAAACATGGCTTCAATGCAGCTAAAACCCCCAAAAAGATTTGTGCATTTTGAAATCTTTGAAGATCTACGAAAATGTGAACGAAAGTGTGTCGAAAGCTGCTTTACAGAAATTTCTCCATCATTTATGGTATTTGACTGATGAAATAGCAGTATTGGCACTTTTTAATGATGATGATGTTGACAAAAAACAAAATTAAAAATTATGACAAATTTACATAGAGAAAATTTCTCGATCCGTGAAAAAATATGCATTCCATCGAAGGAAGAAAATGGTTCAATGTCTGGCAAGTTTCATATATTGATATTGTAATTGTTTATTTAGTTATTCATTTATATCACGCAATTGTTAGCTGTTATTTAATTTTTTTACAGAAAAAAAGCATCGATGATCTCATATCTGCCAAAAGCCCTTCATTGTTTTCTAGTCTCAAAATTTATGATAATTTTGAAGAGTCTCATGGGAGATTAATGCTTCGTTTCCCGACACGAAAAAGACGATCTCAATGCTCAGAACAATGACCAATACAGCTGAAAGAGCGGTAAAATTGATGCAGGACTTTCCTGATTTAATAACGGTGACGAAGGAACAAAAACAATTTTCGTTATGTTGCGTACAAGAACACACGAAGGTCTATCCCGACTGTAAAAAGAAAACATTGAAATGAAAATAAGTTCAGTAATGATTCTTCTACTGTAATATGTTAATAAATATCTTCTTTGAATAAAATAGTGTTTTATGTACCACAGAAATATACATTTTACATCTTTACATAGTATTCCCCATACAAGATTTCATGTTCAAGTTTGACCTAAAGTGGGCACGGATTACCGTTATCTGATTGCAATAATATTTTTATTTATATTTTTCAGGTGAAATAGAAAAAAAAAGAGGGTATGTGCATTTGATTTTCCAAAAAAAAAAAAAAAAAAAAAATTTACCTTGAATCCTGGGACACCCTAATATATATATATATATATAAATAAATAAATAAATAAATATATATATATATATATATATATATATATATATATATATATATATATATATATATATACGATAAAAACTAAGCCCCTTTTTAAAATCCCCTTTTTGTCCCTTTTAAAATTTGAAATCCCCGTTTTCAAAAATGGAAATTTAAATTTAGAAATTAAAATTAAAACTTTAAAAATCTTAGTAATTGTGTCTCAATTGATTGAAACTGCCGTCGCCCTGTTAAGTTAGCTTTTCCACAGCCAATCTTATAACTTTAAAAGATCGTTTTGTCCCATTTCATAAGAAAACTTTTGCTGAGGTAAGTGCAAAATTAATTTCTAGCTGCATCCAGTCGGCCGATTTTGAGACAACACCTTGTCCCGGGCAGTCCATCATTCAGTTAGCGACCAATTAATGTTTAAATACGTCTCTTTGGACTTCGACGACCTCTAGCAGACAAAATGCTAAACACCTCATACTTAAACCACTGCACAGATTTGAGGAGAAGCTTTAACCATCTAAATGATGTACTTATTTCATACCACTGTACTTTCCAGGGGTCTCCTTGCGATACAACTCTCGATGTCCGGAACGGATTAAAGTAGCAGCTCTCATGCCAGTTTGGCCCTGGTTTAAAAGGACTTATGTAACCAAAAGAAATAAGCCATGTTCCATGACAGAAGATGTCTTTCTTTATCCGACATGCATATTCTCTCGGACTTTAATTGAATCCCGAATAGCGGTTACGGTCCACGACTCCAGAAATATGCTAGAAATTCAGACAGAGCGATCAGACGTAGGCATGGACTCGTGTAAGGTGCGCGACCCTGCCTCCACCGGTCCGGCACCGAGCAAAATCGCGACAGAAGACCAACACTGGCAGCCGCGTTTTCTTACATATACATATTTGTGGGATTTCTTCTGAAAATTATTTAAAGATTCGCTTGGCTTATAACTATAAATAAATGCATATATTAGCTTATCAATTTGATACGACATTTATTATTCACTCGAACAAATATTATGCTTGGAAGATCACAACAGTTCATTCACATCAATAATATAATACGTCCGTAATAATAAATACTGGAATTCACCTGGAATTCTTCCTCAAATCTTTTATTTTTTGTTTAACTAATCTTCAACCTTCATGTTGAGATAAAAACTATCGAACTTCTAAAAACATAAAACAAGTCTTGAATTTACTTATTTTCCATCAAACCGTTGCCACACATTTTTAGCTTATTTCCATGCTCCTCGTGTTGTACTTTTTATTTCATATAAGATTGAATATCTATTCAATAAACCCTTGAGTTAGTCGAGTTGCATTGTTGAGAATATTTACAGTCCCACATTCGGTCATCCTGACAGTCCGGTGATCCAACGGAACGTGTTTTCTAATCATCTCATCAACATTAGTTAGATACATAGGCTTTGAATTTTACATTTAAAATGGTTTCAATTTACACGCATAATTTTGCACAAAATACACTACACAAAATTATAAATAACATAACGCAGAATATTTCTTTCGTTGACCGGCTTTTGGCGCATTACATCATGTTCTCTACACGTATAAATTATTTACATTTTCTGCATAAAAAGAGTATTCACATATATCTTCTCTGTTCACATCTGCATTTAAAATGGGAGAAATACTACACTGTTTGGGTCTATTTTGAAATCTATCATATCTTCTTTTAAATTTAGCTTCATATCCACCATAAACAGAATTGTCACTTTGGCTTAATGATTGTTCATACTGCCTACAATTACTATTACTCCAGAAGTATACATTTCTTTTACACAGTTCAATGTTTTCTCTTTCAAATTTTTTCCGTATTCTTTCTTTCTGATCTGCGTATAATAATCATCTATCGTCACGGAATGTATGTTGTTTACAATATCTGTGACGTCTATTTACAAAATTATCTTTCTGATAATATTTCCTATCTTCATTTTTGTCACTGCGATCACGCTTGCAATTTCCGCTAAATCTCTTTTTCTTTACATTTATTCCTTCAGTATTACTTTCTTCTTTCGTGTTCTTTTGTTTATAATATTTGTCAACATTCTTCATTTCATTTTTATTTCCATTCGCGCATGCAAATAAATTGCGTTTTTCTTTTAGGTCGCTCATTCGTACTGTTCGTGATACCTCATTTCTTTCATTAAAATTTTTGTTACTAATTACATTTAATTTTTTTCACGAGACCTTTCCGTTTTTCACATTATAGATTTTCTATTTATTTCATTGGCCACATATTTTAAATTTTCATCGGTATTCCTTTCCGCCCTAATATATCTACAATACATAATGGTCTTGCCTTTGGCGTTTTCTTCCTCGGCGAATTTTTTTATTTTGACATCTTCTTCTGTGACCGTTAAATTGCATCCTGATATTGAACTTACACCTAACAGTATGTCACATTCTAGACCTGATACTACATGAAAATTATTTGCCAGTTTCACGCCGTCTACTTGTATTTCGTGCTCAAACTATCCAATTAGCCCCGTTTCTTCTCCGCGAAATCGAGTCAAAATATGCAAATTTTCGTAGCGTAATTCAGGTGCGCCTATTTCGGTGTAATATACTTCATTTATTAAACTCACATCGCTTGATGTGTCTATGATAATTTTCGTGGGTTTCCCATTTATTGGAACTACACGTATCTTTTTTGTCGATTTGGCGTTATTTTCCGCTTTTGATAAGCTCATTATGTTTCTTTTTTGTGTGCCATTCTCATTTGCTTTCGTAATCGGGGCACTATAATACTCTTGTGTGCTCATTTGATTACTATTTGCACATTTTGCAGCGATATGACCATTCAAATTTCAAGAATAGCAGATAATTCTCGAATTAATAGCTCTTTCGCCTCGTCCTATATTATTTCGTTGAGCATTTTTATCCCACTGGCATTCTATTTCCTCCCTGTTCACGCTATTTTTGCGTCTTATACAATTTGGCGGTTTTGAATCCTCTCAACGCAGTATCAAATTCATCTAGTTTTTCAACTAATACATCTACTTCGTTTATCCTTGGAAATTTCTCAATAAAACGTTCTCTGGTTTCAAGCGGTATTTTTCACTTAATTTGATCAGTTACTAATAACTCCGTTAATCCATCAAAAGTTGTTACGTTCATTCCACGTACCCATTCATTAAAGTACGTTTTTAACTGAAAACCAAAATCGCGCCAATTATCTGTTGGCTCTTTTTTATGAGTCATGATCCTCTGTCTAAATTCTTCCGGCGACATTTTGAATCTTTTCAACGATAATTTTTTTATCTATTCGTAGTTATTTACATCCGGTTCCTTTTCTCTTGTAATTATGCTAGCTATTTCTAATGGTAATAAACTTAATAGATATGATACCCATTCATCCTTGTCTATTTTCATTTGAGATACTTGTCTCTCATATAACGTTAAAAACATACAAATATCACCATTTGCACTATCAAAACGACTAAGTAACTTCAACAAATAAAAAAATTACCTGTTCCCGTTCTTGGCACTAGTATCTCTACATCCTTCTGAGAGTCTATTTCGGCTTGCATTGTCAATTTCTTTAGCTCAAATTCCCTCATTTTTTTCTCTATCCTCTATTTCTAACATCAATTTCTTCGCCTCTATTTCTATCTGTCGTCTTCTCTCTTCTGTTTCAAGTTCTAATTTTCTTTCTTTCATCGCTATTCTCTTCTCTTTCTCTTTCTCTGCTTCTATTTTTCTCTGCTCTTTGCTGGCCGATGATATTATTTCAAGACAGTCTTTTATAAAGTTTTAATCAATACCTTCACAAGTTTTTATTGTTTCAATTAATGACAGAATGGTTACTAGGGTGGATCGTGGAATTTTTTTTTTTAAATTCAAATTCGGCCCGGTGTGCGAAAGTTGCGTATTGTATTGCTTATTAGGTAAAAAAAAATATCGCCCCCTGAATTGATATCTTCATGCGCCCCAAGGGGCGCGAAATCCTCGCGCTAATTACGCTAATTTTCCTATACGCTAATTTTCCTGAATTTTAATAGCTATAAAAAAATTATTTTGTTATTGGCCCATTGTGGATACAATGCTATTATGTCCCCTTACCATATGTAAAAAGTTTCAAATCCCTTGAACATCATCTTCATGCTCCCAAGGGGGACGAAATCCCAGAATTTTAGCTAAATTATGCTAATTTTCCTGAATTTTAAAAGCTGTTTAAAAAAACTAATTTGCTATTGGCTCATTGTGGATACAATGATATTATGTCCCTTTACCATATGTAAAATGTTTCAAATTCCTACATCATCATCTTCACGTGCCCCAACAGAGTTAAAACATTATGAAATCTGACAAAATTTGACTTATTTTAGGTTTGTATGAAGATGCTGTTACATAATAAAAATCAAGATTTACACAAATGTTTATTAATTTCGGCTATATATGTTCCTTTTCCATATTTACATTTAACTCCCCAGTTTTAATAAGCATCAAATAATTATAATAGGTAAGAGATGATGTTCAAGGGATTTGAAACTATTTACATATGATGAGGGGACATAATAGAATTGTATCCACAATGGGCCAATAACAGTTTTTTTTATAGCTATTAAAATTCAGGAAAATTACCGTAATTTAGCTAAAATTCGAGTATTTCGCGCCTCTTGGGGCGCATGAAGATATCAATTTAGGGGGCGGATTTTTTTTTTTACATAATAAGCAACACAGTACCCAACTTTCGCACACCGGGCCGATTTTGAATTCAAAAAATTTTATTCTACGATCCACCCTAATGGTTACTTTCTCTGGCATATTTATTCCGCATTCCTCGCATAGTTCAATCAAATCGCTTCGTCGCGCTTTGTTCAAAATCGACATAATGATGTGTTTTTTTTTTTTTTTCGTAATAAATTCAATTTTTTTAATTCAAATCCCGGCAACGAGCCCCCAAAATTTGTAGGATTTCTTCTGAAAACTATTTAAAGATTCACTTGGCTTATAACTATAAATAAATGCATCTATTAGCTCAACAATTTGATACGACATTTATTATTCACTCGAACAAATATTATGCTTGGAAGATCACAACATTTCATTCACATAAATAATATAATACATCCGTAATAATAAATACTGGAATTCACCTAGAATTCTTACTCAAATCTTTTATTTTTTGTTTAACTAATCTTCAACCTTCATGTTGATATAAAAACTATCGAACTTCTAAAAAGATAAAATATTGAATTTACTTATTTTGCATCAAACTGTTGCCACACACTTTTACCTTTTTTCCACGCTCCTCGTGTTTTACTTTTTCTTTCATATAACATTGAGTATCGATTCAATAAACCCTTGAGTTAGTCGAGTTCCATCGTTGAGAATATTTACAATCCCACACATATATATAGATAGATAGATAGATAGAGAGGCGGAGCAAATTTGAATTAAACAACCTATTCATCATATGTATATCACTGTATGAAAATGGTTACATGCATATAAAATTTCTATCCGTAGTATATATATATATAGATATATATATATATATATATATATATATATATATGTGTGTGTGTGTGTGTGTATATATATATATAATGGACTCATGAATCTTCAAGCATTGACAATAACTGCACAAAGAATGTCAATCATTCATCAACTGCTTGGGTATTTCGATTTAAAATACCCTACTTCCTGATGATATTTAATCAATAAAATGGAAGATTCCGGTGACACAGTGTCAACGTCAGATGGTCTATTGAGAAATAGATACATTCTGTTCAAATCTTAGATTATAAATTATCCTTTATGTACGCATATATAAATATTTTAAGGCATTGTGAAACAATACTCACCCAGACTAAAATGAATATTTTTAATATGTACTTCGGTTGAAAGTTTAAAAATATAGAAGAAAAGTTAACTCGTATGTTGTTTAAACCAGCGATATCTAACTATATGTGTATGAATTTTCAAATCAAATATATATATATATATATATATATATATATATATAAATGCACTTCGATATTAACCCTCTGTCTACCAGAAGGGTCCAATGGACCCGACATGTACATTCAAAATATTTATTCAAACCAGAAATTTCTTCAAAACAAACTAAATGTATAAATCAGACAATAATAAGTTAAATAAACAAATTAAATAGTTTTAAGTAAAAATTCTGGTGTAGAATGTTTTTATAAAACTTGAGTAAAATTTCCGGTAGTTCTAGGGTTAAATAAACTTTTCAAAAAATTAAATTTCATATCAATTAAGTACCTAAATTTTACATTTAAGTAGTTACAGATTCAATTGTTCTTTTTTATGATTCGTCATAGTATAAAAATATCTCATACATTTAGGACTTTCAAAATGTATTCTTTATCTTTTCGTTTGCAATTACTATAAATATACAATTAGATTATTTATCCACAAATCATATTAAAAGTGAATACTCTAGTGCAAAATTCATGTAGAAATCTCAAAATTAATAATTACTATCTTAATTACAGTTACAAAAAATAGAAACATTTATAATTAAAAATCAGTGCAGCGTAATCTGATTTCAAATTAAATTACAAAAAGAAAAAAAAATAGTGTATTTAATTAGCTTCTGATTTGAATTGTTGAATCATTAAGTTTTCGGTATTTATTTCCTAATTATGTTTATTTTATTTTAAGCTGCTTAATGAATACTGGAATATAAACACAATTTCTTTTTCATATATTTTTACACTCTCCTGAGTTACAACTTTTAAAAAGTAAAGCACTCATTACATTCTTATGACACATTCTTTAAGGGGATCAACAATATCCGTTTTCCAAATTGTGTCAAATGTTTATTATTATCTAAAATCAGATTTATTACTCAAAACAAAATCGTGCTAATAAATGTACTGGTCTTCAGTTTTATGATATCTAGTTTATTATATATTTATTTGTATAAATTATTAATCGATCTACACTGAAAAATTGCACTTAAAATTATTTTCTGTAAAGTAAATTTTAAACAAGGATGGATCTGTAAATATATCTTCAGGAATTTACGTAAAACCATCTACTTTTTATTAAAGATCTTAAACATTTTCAGTAAGCGTTCTTTACTATTTACTAACATATATAAATGTATTTGAAATCCGAGTTTTTTATAAAAAACAATTAAAACATAGTTAATTTTTAAAATTAACACTCTCCATTTTGTACTTGATTACACACTTTAACTGTCGGCGTTGAATTAAAAGAACGATCACATTAAATGCGTTAACAGGGAATAATAAAAAGAGTAAAATATTTCTTAAATGTATGAAAATGTATCTACGACCTAAAATATACAGTAACATCTTCTATGTTATACACTGTGCTATCCGTATGTAGAAAACTCCGAAATCAATATTCGCAAATTATAGAAGCAGATAAAAAAAATGTGACGGAATTCCGGAAACTTTGTAGAAAAGTGTTAAAATGACTTTTCTCAAACCACAATTTTGGCTTATAAAATGTTATTAATTCTTAATTAACATATTAAAGATGCGTCAATGGCTATATATATGCAGAATTAACCAAATAATACTATATTAACTTTAATGTTAATGTTAGTATTGGATACGTAACGCGTTTGTCCCTAAAATATTTTTATTAATGATCCAGAAAACTGATTAACTTAAACTAATAAACGAGAGACGTTTGCTTGAATTTCTGTTGTCTGTCTGTGTGCGATATATAGCAAAGGGTACAGCTCTGAAAATTTATATGATTACAGTTTCAATTAGGCCCTAATGCGACTGATTCTTAGATGTTTAATTTCCTTTTAATTACACGATATATTAAGTAATCCACGGAATTAAAAGGGTCCTCCAAAAAAAAAAAGTTGCGCTAGTGCTTGCGATAACCTTGTTCCGAAGTACGGCTGAAGAGAAGGCCCAAACTGTTAAAAGTGACTTTCGATACACACATCGGCCGAACAGTTCAAAAGACAGCATAACGAAACAAACCAAACCACAAGTAAGTTCTTTATGCTGTACTAATGGATCAAACTATTTCGAAAAATACATAAGTTATCCCTTTTTAAAAAAATACGTAAGAACCTCCAATTGTTCCTAGTATTACGTAGCTCATTGCAAAATCCAAGATATTGCTAATTATAACTACAACATTTGTAGATATAACATTTTGTATTTACAGAACAATAAAATATGGCATCATAGCGTGTAATATATGGCTAAAATATATATTTGCTGTTTATTTGCAAAAATATATATATATAACTTTTTAGAAAAATGCTGTTTATTTTCAGATATACGTAATAGTTAAATTTTATATTTTACACACAACATTAAAAGAAAAAAAAACAGTTATCAATTTCAAAATAAAATAAAATAACGTCGTAAAATCTAACAGGATAAAGTTACAGTTTTTTATCTTTTATTTTAAAATCTGTACTAAAACACTTAGTATGTCTATACTAAGTTACATATGTTCAGAACTTTGTATAATGAATTTCAGACGGATATTTAAAAGTATTTGTACAAGAAAAACACTCGATCTCATTTCTGCTGTCTATAATAAAGCTTTAAAAAGTTGATCGTTATTTGCGTTGTAAATAAACGTGTATTATTTGTGCCATACGTTGAAATTTAATAATCGAGGACATATATTAGTGAAGTATAAAACGGTTTAATATTTTTAATGAGGTTATTCAGATGTACATTTCAATATTAATTTCAATAAATAGAATCAAATTTAAAAAAAAAGAAAAAAAGATTTCATAGAATCATACAGGTAACGTTAAGAAGTAATTGCAGCAGTTAAAAAATATATTTACTGGCGAAAAGAAGTAAAATAAGGAACTATCATTTAATAATTTGTAATATTGAAAATAGTTGAATAACAGAGATAGTGACGAACGTATAAGTTTAGAAAGTAATTATAATCTCACTAGAGTCTTTCATTATAATTCATTAAATAATTAATTTTGTTGTACGTTTTATTTAACTTATACAATCATTTACATTAATTTCTAAAAGTAGTAACTAAATGGAATTTTTCGAAGTAATTATCATCTTCTTTATTTAGTCACTGTTCTTAAACAACAGTGGATAAGGGTAAAATTTATAATTTTAAAACATACAATATCCTGTTTTAAAACATAAAAGAAACAGTTTAAAAAAAAACCTTTTCGTGGAGAATTGTTTTTTTTTTTTCTATTTATTAGCTCTCTATAGGATACTTTTTTAAATATACGTTTTAAAAGTACGATTATAATTAAAACTTTTAAAATCGTATAATTTATTTAATATAATATATTGACTACAATATGCGTACATAAAAAATACCCTCTAAATATATGATAACGTTTTTGAGTGAAATTTCTGGATACGTCAAACATATTTTTTTTTTTCAGCAAAAGTAAAGATTTTTGTAAAGCAGTTAAGAAATGCACTACTTTATAAGGTGTTTCATAAATTTCTATTTATCAACAAACAATATAATTGTATGTGTTTATTAATGCTGCAAAAGTATGTATTCAGATACACACACACACACATATATATATATATATATATGAGGGCGTGCATTTCAAAATTCGCCTTATCCAAAATTTTAAAAAATCAGTTTTTTTTTCTATCTATTTCTTTTATTTGTGAACCTGCATTAAAAAAAACACGAACAATGTGTAAAAAATTAGTTTCATTGTTTGTTTCAAACATTGTAAATTCGTGGCTTAGATGAAATCCAATGGATGCAGTTAGAGGTTTTCGCGATTTCCCAAAATTTGGTTTTCTGGTTAAGTTGCGTTTTATTATTCGTGTCCTCATATGCATTACTAAATATACTTCAATTATAAGCTAAAAGCATCAGAAATTTTTCTAATAAATCTAAATTTATAGAAACCCTTAAAACGTACATTTTTAAGCTGATACTTAAGTTTCAAAATATTTTAAAGGAAAATAATCACTGAATGAACTCTGAATTTATCTGCTTGTCAGACATCTATTAATGTTTTAAACTTATAACAATTGAAAGATTTTATAGGACCCTTCTTCTTAAACGCATTTAACTATGTTAATAATAACCACACGAGACTAAAGACGTAACCGCCGTAGATTGGATGCTCCACTGTGTCAGTAATCTCCATCAATACTATAATATTGTGTTTTAGATTTCAAAAGGTATAAAAATTTTAATTTATCAATAAAAAAATCAAAAGGATTTAATGAAATAGTAAATTATATGGAAAGTAATTTGTATTTAATCCATAATGACTTATAAAATTGGTAGAAATTGTGTATTTGCTGAATTATTATCTAGAGCTTTTTAATTGAAACTATGTACTTTGTACTGTTGTAAGTGGAAAAAAAAAATCATTGTACAGAAAAAGCATTTTAAGAGTGCAATTTTTTACGGAATCATATATTTGATTCATTTTTTAAACATATATAATATCATATTATGCGTTTTACCAAATAGTAATTTTACAATAGCACATTAAACTAAATTAAATATATAATATACTTATTGATCAAATTAACAAAACCCTTTTTATATAGCTAATAAGTTCATTATCAATAAACGCTTTATTATCCATGGTGAATGATATATTAGATAATCAATCATTAATATTCTAAAAGCAACTATAAAGTTTTCGCGTAGGGTAAAAATTTCGGAATAATATTACAAGCACTAAAAATTATCTCACATTTCCGATAACATGTTAATAGAATTTTATGAATAAGATAACATAGCAATGTGTTAATTTAATAGAGTTAATTTAATTCCCAATAGAGATACTAATATTTTATGTCCAGCGATAATGCTACGCGAATTTTCTGTTTATAGTTTATCAACTCTGCAAAAAACTAGTGTAGTTTAGATAATGCATTATTAATTTCCATGCTTTTGTTATATTAGGAAGAACAATATATAACTAAAGAAGACGTGCATAATTACTTTATTTAAGCATAGTATTTAAATTTTAAAGTATTCCGCGTTTTAGAATGAGAATGTATACCCTAGGAAGGATTAACAAAATTAAAAGCATAAATTTGAAAAGCTTGATGTTGAAAAATTGCCTTTTGGAAAGTCAATATTTAATACGAAATCGCAGTTAAATCAAATGAATTTGTTGCAGGCAAAAGAAAAATTAATATTCAGCAATTTCCATAACTTGTTACAAGGCTAACAAACAAATATCCTTTATTTTCAATAGCTCTCATTTTAAGCAATGAGTGGTTGGAATTAACTGTCAGACAAATCAAAATATTGATGCTTACAGTGACGATGGGAATCGAGGAACTAGTCCTTTAAATGTTCAAAGCGTTTGAACATACTTTTATATCAACATACCTCTCACAAAGTTTGGACATCGCATTGGTTGAAACTTTCTTTGGTGGTGGTTCTAATAATGCTGGTTTTCTGTTCCAGTTGGTTGCCTTTTTTATTAGTGCCAACATTATTATCTTAACAATAAGTTTTTCATGTATTTTATTTTGAGTGATGTATATCAAATATTTTTCATTATGTTAACATTTTGTTTTACGTAAGGCATGCCTCATACGCGGTTAGGCGAATTCTGCTCGGTGTTTTGTGTGCCTCAAAACTGTAAAGATAATTTGCTACCGACCTATGGGGAAGTTAAAAGATATGATTTATATATACGACAAAAGCTATTCAGAGAAAGCGTACAGAAACTTGGTTTAGCTGATGTGTGTTTGCCATTAATAAAAAATATCAAACGCTTACGATAAAGTGTTTCTAGAAGAAAAAAGTTTTTTTAACTGATCAAAGGAATAATCGAAAAATGGTTATAAGACTTAGTGACATTCTCTTCGAAGAAGGAAACAGTAAAACACAAAAAGACATCCGCGAATACATAAAATATTCTTTTGCTGTACAGTGAATAAAAGAGGGATAATAGATATTCAAGGGGCATAATTAAGATTTTTAAAATTCTTCTGACAACTATGAAGATACCGAATATAAACATTGAGAAAGGGAAAACACAATTAAAATTCACTATTCTCCTCAATATTTGTAAACGAGAAATACACTTTCAAATTTAGCACAGGCTATCGACTGAAGTACTTTTTCTGATAGATGAGGAGCAATTCTCATAGATATAGCTTTAAAGCATATGGAGATAATTACATTTTTTTTTTTTTACTTTTGCAAACAGCAATAATTCTTTGACATTAACCGATCGTAGCAAAATCAAACAGAAATGTTTAAAACCACGCATTGACTTGAAGAAAAAAAATAGATACAACATTCTTTATCGAAATTCGCAATACACTTTGATCACCAAGGAAACAAAATTTTAATTCTGTCTAAGGAGGAAGAAATTATTTTTACCCAGTAAACACACAACTATTGGTAAGTAATCGACCGACAGCCGCTTGCCACTACCAGCGGTATTGGCACGATACCGGCTGCCACCACTGGTTCCGTATCTTTTTTCATAAGCCACGCTAATGAGAAAAATGTTTAAAGGTTCCGCAAAGATATTAATCATCTGAATATTTTTGGCGAGTTTGAAGACGATCCGTAATTGCGACTTTTATCGTGCGGAATAAAATTTAGTACATACATGCAAACAAACATATATACATATATTAATTTAGTTTAAGTAATTGGAAATAGATGATGAATTATAATTATATAATGATTGTATATATATAAACTCTCTAGCTGGGGGTAGTTTTGGGGTCCTGGGATCATATAATGAAAAGTTATGAAGGAATTTTTCAAAAGGCGCACCACGTCAACGACTGCAATAGGTAGCATTTATTACGATATCTCCTTAAAAATATGTGGAATCTTGTTTTTTTTTTTTTTTTTTTTTTTTTTTTTTTAACGCTTTGTTTCTGTAATTGTGTAACTAAAAGAAATAAAAATTTATTTCCTTTGAACTAATAATTTTATAATGTTAGCGTATTTTATTGCTTAATAACAATTCATATTAATAAAACAAATTGCATGTCTGTGTAGATTGTCACGTTGTCTATACTCCTATTATAAAGAGGAAAAAAATGTTTATTTGTACGAGGTAAGCTCTGGAACTACCGAGCCGATTCCAAAAGTAATGGTATCAAAATGATGGTGTTAGTCCAACTTAGAACATAGGCTATATCTTATGTCAGTGCCACTACCCCAAAGGGGGTGTAGGAGCAAAAAACGTTCTAAAAATGCGATTTTAGCGTTACTGAAGGGCCTAGAAATATGAAATTTTGAATATTAGTTACTTATAAGATATAAATGATGTCTAAGAACAGTTCTTAAACAATTCGAAATTTAAAAGGGGTGAAAATGCGCGAAAATCGTTCTAAAAAACGTTCTAAATGGTGGTTTCTACACAATCTCACGAAATACCAAACCGATTTAAAAAATAATGTTGTCAAAATAAGGGTGTCAAAATGACGGTCACAACCCTTGCTCCAACATAGGCTATGTTTCATGTCGGTGCCACAACCCGAAAGGGGATTCAGGAGCAAAAAACGTTCTAAAATGCGATTTTTGCGTTACCGAAAGGCCTAGAAATATGAAATTTGAAATATTAGCTGCTTATTAGATATAAAGAATTTCTAAGAACAGTTCTTAGACAATTCGAAATTTAAAAGGGGTGAAAATTCGCGAAAAGCGTTCTAAAAACGTTATAATGGTGGTTTCTACACAATCTCAGGAAATACCAAACCGATCTAAAAAATAATGGTGACAACCCTTGCTCCAACATAGGCGATGTTTTATGTCGGTGCCACTACCACAAAGCGGGTGCAGGAGAAAAACGTTCTAAATTGCGGCTTTTGCGTTACGGAAGGGCCTAGAATCGTGAAATTTGGAATGGTAGTTAGTTATAAGATATCAATGATCTCTAAGGACATTTCCTAAAAAAGTCGAAATTTAAATTGGGACAAAATGCGCAAAATGCGTTGTAAAAAACTTTCTAAATTGCGATTTCTATGCAATCTCGGGAAGTACTGAACCGATTTCAAATATAATGGTGTAAAAATGATGGTGACAGATCTTGCTCCAAGATAGGCTATATTTTATATCTGTTTCCACTACCCCAGAGGAGATGCAGGAGCAAAATGCGAGAAAAGCGTTCTAAAAACGTTCTAAATGACGATTTGTCGGCAATATTTCAGCAAGAATTAATCTGATTTCAAACGCAATGGTAGGAAATTGATGCTGACAGCCCCTGCTCCAACATAGACGCTATTTTATGTCGGTATCACTATCACCAAGACGTTGCAGGAGCAAAAAAGCGTTCTAAATTTCGATTTTTGTGATCGGTAGGGGCTAGCAACTTAAAATTAGGCAAGGTACATATTTATTAGCTATAAATGTTCTTTCAGAACAGTTTCGAAAAAATTGGAAATTTAAAAAGTGGTTAAAATGCGCGAAAAGCGTCCTAAAAACGTTCTAAATTGCGATTTCTACTCTATCTTAGGAAATACCAAAGCTATTTCAAAAGTAATGGTTGCAAATCAATGGTGACAGTCCCTGTTATAACATAGGTTATATTTTATGTTGCTGTTACTACCATCTGAGGGTTGCAAAAGCAAGACATGTTCTAATTTGCGTTTTTTGCACAACTGAGGTGTCTAAGACTTTGAAGTATGGCATGGTATTTACTTACAAGATGCAACTGCTTTCTTAGAACAGTCGAAACTAAATTCCAAATTTAAAAAAATGAAGTGAGTGAAAAGCGTTATAAATTACAATTTTTAAGCAAACTTATAAATTACCAAACCGATTAAAAAAATAATGATGACAAATTTTGGTGATAGAACCTGCTCAAACATAAGCTATATTTTATGTCTGTTCCACTACCACCAGAGGCTTGCAGGAGCTAAAAACTTTCTAAATTGCGAATTCTGTGATACTGAAAAGGCTAGAAACTTCAAATATAACATGGTAGTTACTTATAAATTATAAATGCCCTCGAAGGAACGTCGAAAATAAATTCGAATTAAAAAGGGGTGAAGCGAAGGGGAGGTGCGGAAAGCATTCTAAAAAAGTTCTAAATTACGATTATATGGAATTTCAGGGAATATAAACCGATTATAAAAGTAATAGTTGTCAATCAATGGTAACAGTCTCTACAGTAATCCTACACTAGCTATACTTTATGCCGGTGATTCTACCACCTGGGGTTCACATGAACAACAAACGTTCTAAAAAAGGGCTTTAAAAGCTTTTTAAATTACGTTTCTGTGGAATATTAGGAAATAACAAACCGATTTCAAAATTAATGTTGGCAAATTAATGGTGACAGTTCCTGTTTCAACATAGCCCTTTATGTTGAGAGAGCTGGTAGGACTTGGAATTTGACATGATGGTTAATTTTAAGATGTAAGAAGATGGTTTCTAAAAAAATTAAAAACTTCAAATGAATACTGAAATGAGCGTATTAATTGAGCATAAAAGTTTCAAAATATTTTCTAAATTATCATTTATTTATTTTTATTTCATTTTATTAATTTAAGTCTCATTTCTGCCTAATGCAGAGTAATAAGGATGTTTAATCAAACTGTGTTTTAAATAGTAATTTTTGAATTATTCCTAAAAGTAATAAGTACCTTTTAATAAAATAAAATATTACCTTTTAATAAAATAAAAATTTAGTTAGTACCTTTTAATAAAAATTAGACATATAAATATCACTTGGCATATTTTAAATATTACGCGAGCAAAGCCGCGGGGTTTGCTAGTAATTTATAATTCCAGGATTACGACATTGGGTAAAACTGCACTCGAAGATACGTCTAAGAACCTCTCTAAGACAGTTTTTTTCAAAATTCTATTTACATTTTTTTAATTAAATTTTAACATATTTTGTACTTGATTAGCGTAATAAGAAAAATATGTATTAATAATAACAACTGAGGCATTCATTATAAATATAAGGACAATAAAATCAAAATACCTGAAATGTTCTCTACAAAATATAATATTCATTTTTTTTCACAATTTTAAAAAGATTTATGTGCAAAAAAATGTATCTATGGCAATATAGCTAATAAATTATAATGTGCTGAAAATAACACGAAATATATTTGATGGAAAGCTACAAGCAGCAAATTTAAGATGATTGAAGAACATTTGCGCATTTCTATCACTTTCTTTTATATATAAAGTAGTAAGTACCCCGGTTAACTAAATTCGGGTTATCCGAAAATCGGCTTAACCGAAAAATTTTAATATTCCTTAAAATCCGTTTAAAATGTAATATATATATATATATATATACTCTGTCAATATTTTTTTAACGATGTCAAATGACACCTTTCAATATATTTTGATTTATGCTTATTCTTTTCTTTGGAAGTTTTAGATCAAAATAATTCAGAATCATTTTTGATACATTGAAGCGTGGTATTAATACATATTAACTTTAAAAATTAGAAGCAAAATAAGTAAAAATCAAAATTTTGAAAGGCGTTATTGGACACTGGTAGAAATAGTGTTAAAAAAGCATATACTTTATGACATAAATAAACAGAGTCAAATGAATTATTTGATCCATTGCATAATTTCGGCACTTTATTAGATAGGCATGTACGACATTTCATTTTTTACAAAATATGTTGCGATTTTCTTTTGTTATTCAACTTTGCATCGTTTGAATATTGCTTTTTCACGCCACCTTTTAAATAGCAATACATCTGATGCCGTTGCATCTTCTTGTACTTCAATATATCAAGTTCTGCATTCTAAGATCTTTGCAGCTTCACTGTGTGTAATACTGGCATTATCAACCTCTTCAGCCTCTTCTTTTTCAGTATCAGCCTTTCCTCGATTCACCGCAGAAACTATTTCTGCACCTGTCGAATCTTACTAATCCGTGGTTGGACCAAGACAGGCATCAATTTCAACTTCTGATATTTCTCCGGGAAGCTGCTTGAACATGCACAAAAACACTTCGGTGTTGGTATCGTCATCATCTCTGTACATAATTCCAATGATATCAGTTTCTGCTGGATCCTGTTTTTCAAAGAATAGTGATTCAATATTAGGCCTTAACTTACACGAAGATTTCACTAATGTTTTGCATTGAATCTCGTCTCATGATGAAGCTACCCAGTATCCAACTTTCTTCATATCTACAAGTTTCAAATGTTGAACAGCTTGTGCTCAATCAGGTAGTCCTTCAATCAAAAATAATATCAGCCTTTTTCTGTATTGTGTCTTAATGTTCTCAATAACTCCTTGATTCATTGCTTGAATCAGAGAAATCGCATTCGGAAACAAGAAAATAACTCTAATCGCATCCTTTACAAGCTCACTTTCTGATGAGTGCGATGATGCATTATCCAGCAAAAGAACAGCATTCTGAGGAAGTTTAATTTTTTCCAAACATTTTTTTTTTTTTTTTTTTTTTTTTTTTTTACCTCCGGAACAAAGTCGTTAAGAAACCATATACTGAAAATGTCACACGTCATCCAAGATTTTTTTCTGTGACGGGTATTTAACTGGAAAAGATCTCATGTTGAGATTCTTGAATGATTTGGGATCGACCGATTGTCCCTCGGGGACACAAGGGGTGAGGGGCTTTATGTTACACTGATACATTACTGGTAACCAAAAGTGTTACTCTTGGCTTAGCAGACTTAAAACCCAGAGCCATTTTCTCTCAACCAGAAATCAAAGTGCGACTTGGCAACAATTTATAATTCAATGCTATTTCATCGCAATTGTAGATTTGTTAAGGACTTATAATCTGGAAAAACATTTCTTTTGGAAAATCTTCTCAAAGTTTTTCATCGCAAATACCGATTTGACGAATTTCGTGCCGTTTCTTCCATATTGAACTAACCATCTCAAATTAGCTGAAAGTTGAGGATCTCAGCCCATTTCCTTGTTTAAATCTTTTTCTTTTTCTTGAAGAATAGACTCGCTTAATGGCGACTCTTTTTCGTGCACTTGAGTAAACCATAAAAAAGAGCTTCGTACAGTTTCAAACATTCACACTGTTTCATAGTGCTTCTGCTAGTTAAGCCTGCACTTGTTGTGATCCTCGTACACCATTGTTCACTTTTGTCACAGTTTTTAATCCAGTCCCAAAAGTATAGACCTTCCTACAGCTAAGTCAGAACAAATATGTTTCAGTGACTCTCCATTGTGAACACTTTTTAAAGCATTGAGTAAGTCCATTAAGCTTATAACGACCCTTTTCCTTTTGAACCCTTTCACGGGAGATAGTATGTTTATGAAACAACTTAATTTTAATTCCCAAACGCCACATCGGCACTAGAATTTTGGTAAAATATTTTAAATTTAATAAGTAAGGGAGATGAAGGATTAAAGGGAGATTTTTTTATAAGCTTATAAAATAATAACATTAAAAGAAATCCCTTTCCAATTTACGACTATCTGTCATTCAAAACCTTTGGTTTGATACTACTAAAACCTCTTATCTTCAAGTACAGTAATTAAAAATATATACGCATTTTTATAAAAAAAATGGGGTGAAATGTCTCTTTTAACCCCGTAGTAGGAAATGAAAGGGGGATTGAAAGAGACAAACATAAATAAAACACTTTTATGAACATATTTTCTTTTTATTTGGTATTACATTATTCAAAAATAAAAGATAATTATACACAAATAAAAATAAAATATATTTCAACATACGATAACATAAAAACAAAAAACATAAGTTTGGACCTATTAGACATAAAACAACTTTCAGTCAGACAAAATTTTTAAGAAGGACTTAGCTCTAGCTATCTCACCATCAGTTACGGGCTTAGGTAACTTCACCACAATATCATTAATATTCACGCCATTCATGTTAATAGTATCAGTAAATATAAGATGGTTTCATTGTGTTTTTTTCTGAAAAAATGTACTTTGAATTCATTTCGAGTGCTTTTCTGGAGTTTGTAGCTACAGTGTATACCGAAATATCACCATAATTATTCCATTACCTTTCCCAAATTTTATTGTCTTAATGTTTATATTGCTTTCATGGTTATCAAATAAGAGAAGCGCAGGATAACTTTTGGAACAACTTTAATTATTAACTGATGCACAATTGCTTTAAAAATCTTCTGCTGTCATTGACCAGCTTTGATGAGCAAATTAATTTTTTTGGGATGGGGCACCTCCGAGAATGGACTACTTGAAATTCTTCCTTTGTAAAACGAATACTTTTAAACAGAGTTACTTGATGCAGAAACAGACCACAAAAATGTGACACGTTTACCACGTTCAGCTGATGTTATGTGAGGCAATTATTTTTCACTGCGCTCGGCTACTGTATTAGGTGATTTGTCCTCTGTCATTAAGCCAGTTTTATCACAGTTACATATTACGTTCAGTGTAAATTTATACCGATCCATAACTAACAAAAGGATTAAAAAAAATATCAATATTCGCTTTTCTGAAACTTTAACTTTTTGTTAAACTAATGACTATAGGTTTCTGAAGGAAAGGTATAGGAGACTGGGGATGAAAGGGACAAGGGATAAAAAGGACACTCAAAATTTCAGGAAGAAAATAAAATGTACAAAGTTTAAACTTTGGCTTAATCGATGACGATACATGTTCTGTATTAATAGTCTTTATAACTAACATCAGAAATTGTAGCGTTGTAGCAAAACTTGATTTTGATACAAAAAAGTAAATTATGATGTTGCTTTTCTTTTTTTCTCTAAAAAATGTAATATTGTGTTTAGCATTATAATATTTATGTTACTTTGCACTATGAAGTATGCAATTTAGTTGAAGATCAGTATATTTTGTTAGCTAAAGTATTATCATGCATGAATACATTTTTAATTTTGCTAAGTGGTATTCGGTTGAAAGGGGCAGAAACTGAGGGGTTCAAAGGGACACCTTCATGTTGTTCTTATCAAGCTTCCTTTAGTGAAGCGCAATGAAAAGAGTTAGATTCATATTTGCTCCAAGCATCTAATATCAACTATGGTTTGATAAGTATGAATATGAATATTCAATTGATCTGAACTCTCCAAATATGTCCCTATCTTGTCAAACAAAGAAGCAAGCTACTTGTAAGTAAATTGACAATGCTTTGCCCCTGAAGGGAAAAGGGTTAAAAAACTATCACTTATTTTAAATAAAACTTGGAGGAAATTTAAACAACGTGCAAAAAACACGTGTAAAAAATAAAGATAAATCGCACAGAATACGGACTCTTGCTGCATCTGCAGGCACGAACACGTTATCTGACTATGGAGGAGTAGGATAAGGTAAGTAGTGCCATCTAGTAGGATAAATAAAGGAAGCCATGTCAGATAAATTCTAACAGTGTTTAGAGTTTTATTTATTTATTTTTATAGCCTTTAGCATCGGTATTGTTTCATTTCAGTTTGTCATGTGCAATTTATTTTTCTTTACCGGCGCACGTATTTCTTCATTCATTACTTATAAAATGTACCCTTTGTATTTGCTTTCCGCGGCTCTGGGTTGCAAGCAGATTTCTCTCCTCAGCGCAGAAAATAATCTCTTCCCGCACGTTTAAAAAGCGAACTCCTGCTACGTCACTATCGGCGATACCTTCGATTTACTCCTACCAATATGTTGTCGCTGTTCGAGCGACTTTTGTTCGAGCGTACCTTGCTGTTCGAGCGACTTTTGTTCGAGCGTACCTTGCTGTTCGAGCGACTTTTAATTTTGGTTTGTCATTCAGTGTGCTTTAAATACGGTACCACAACATTCTTATTACAACGATGTTCTAAATTACGATAACAGCTTTTATTCAATTGAGTTGTCGCCATAAATCTCCCGGGTATTCGAAAATTCCTATGGAATCCCAGTTATCCGCGAATTCCTATGGAACCCCGGTTAACCGAAAATTATTTGATCACATGCTTTTTGGATAACCGGGATTTTACTGTATATTTAAATTATATATACCAGTCATGGTAAAAATATCAAAATTAGATCTTTGGAAAGTGCAGGATATTTATGAAAAAATCAATTTCATCAATTTTATTACATTGCTATACATAAACATATTTGGTATATATATGCAGACTTTTACGCAAAGTTTTATAAACAAATATCAACCACAGCACATGCGTGGAAACATTTAGTCACAATGGCACCAGATTTGATCGCCGCAACAAAAGCGAGCATAGATAATTTTATTGGATGCTATAAACATGGTCCACTTTAGGACAATAAAGATGCCCTGTATGTTTTTTGGAGTTTAGCCTTTGACCTCCATAAAAAATAATTATTTTCGTAGAGAGGTGCAGGAGATATTTTAATTTATATCAATAAATTTTACACATGTAGCATGTTTGCGATTATTGGAACAAGTGTAAGCCAATAGGGGGAAATTGTAGTTTTAGCCTTCCCATTGAAATCAGAGGGATTTCTGTTATTAAATATATATATAGAGTCTGGTTTTGCTTCTGAGTATGAGTGTTTTTTTTTTTTTTTTTTTTTTTTTTTTTTTTTGAATCTCAATTTGATGAGTCTGAATTTATTTTCGCAGAATGTAGAGATTTGTTTGTAATCCCAGTGTAATCAGACGGAGCTTTCTAAATACCTGGTATAAATAAAAGTATAAATATTGTTTGCTCAAAAGAATACATATTTATTCATCGGACACAACTCCCAAATCAGGATGATGTTTCAGTAAGAGGTATTTAAATTTTATATACCTAATTGTGTCTAAAAAATATATTTATGTTTACTAAATATATTACGGATGGGCTACTGTGATCCATTAGTACTTAAAGAAATAAACAATATAATATGATAATTAAATGATAAAATTGAAAAATTAAAAAATATGTGACAACAGGTCACATCAGGTTTCACATCAAACAGGTTTATTGTTTAAGCTTCTTCAAAAACATGGAGAGGTAGGTACCTTAACATGCTATTATATGCTTTTTTAAGCTTGCCAGTATAATATGCTATGCATCCAGCTTAGGTAGATATAGCATGAGAAGCTATGTACAAGCATTTTATGCTTGTTTGCTGTTTAAGCCTTTTTCCAAAGCATGGAGAGGTAGGTACCTTAACGTGCTATTATATGCTTTCTTATGCTTGCTAGCATAATATGCTATGCAGCAAGCTTAGGAAGAAATAGCATGACAAGCTATGTACAAGCATGTTATGCTCATTTGCTGTTCACGTTTCTTCAAAGCATGGAGAGGCAGGTACCTTAATGTGCTATTATATGTTTTCTTATGCTTGGAAGTATAATATTCTATACAGCCAGCTTATTGAGAAATAGCATGGCAAGCTATGTACAAGCATGCTATGCTTATTTGCTGTTTAATCTTCTTTCAAAGCATGGAGAGGTAAGTGCCTTAACGTGCTATTATATGCTTTTTCATGCTTGTCCGCATAATATGCTATGCAGCCAGCTCAGGGAAAAATAGCATGACAAGCTCTGTACAAGTACTTTATGTGCTTATTTTCTGTTTAAGCTCCTGTCAAAGCATGGAGAGGTAGGCACTTTTACATGCTATTATATGCTTTTTTATGCTTGCCAGCATAATATGCTAGTTTATTAGTAACTAATAACTAGTAGCCAGTAACTGATATAAGTTTCCCAGTAATGATGAGGTAGGTACTTAAATGAATCATTGTATGCTTGTTAATGCTTGGCAACATCAAATGTTTATTTATTTATTTATTTATTTATTTATTTTTTAGTTGCTCGAAAAATATATATTTGACTATGATTTTAGGAAATAGAAGAAAAGGAAATTTTAATTATAAATTAAATTAATTTTTCAAATCCGGGGAGAGATTATAGCTCTCTTCCTCCTCCGTTCCCCAACAGAAAATTCTTACTTTCTCTTTTATTTTAAGCTAAGAGAAAAGATTAAATTTCAATTTGTTTTTCAAAATCCGAGAAAAAATTAGTTAAATTTACAATTCGAGGGAGGCTTAAAGGATGACCTAAGCCCTTTTCCCTTAACGGAATATTCAGGAGTTTGCGTTATGGGGGTTTCACTGTACATTGCAATTTTGCAAGATGTAAAAAATAATTTCTATAGTTTTAATTAACTTCTACGTGGGTGGGTTAAATTCTGTGAGGGATTTAACTTCTATAAGAGCCTTCCAGGGGAGCCCTCCCCTCCCCACCCCCGCCGCCTATAAAGGAATTTATTTTCTTCTGTTTCTTAGAATTTAAATATTCTAACTTACTCGTAAAAAATGCAGTATGTCTTTAAAAAACGGAGAAAAAGAAAAATTTGTTCATTAAATTCTAAAATCCGGGCTGGCCCTCTCATTAATTTGATACTGTATTAAACCACCCATTTGAGATTATTTTTTAACATCTAAATATCAAAAGAAACAGAACAAAAAATTAATTTCCAAAGCGGATATAGAAGATTAACTCGCTCCCCCCCCCCCCCCCATCGGGCAATTTTAAACTCATCTTCCTCTTACTCTTAAATTATTTTAGGTTACCTGTAAATTATAAATTTTCTATATCTTTATAATGGGAAAAAAATAATTTTTTTTTTATTAAATTTCAGAAGTTGGGAGGGGGAGGGCTGTGTCACCGCCACCTGAATTAAACACTGCCCCTTGAACACGTTTCAGATGATTTTTTAACACGTAAGCTTAAAAATATTAACAAATAACTTCCATGGTAGACTTAAAGGAAAAAAGCCCCCCCCCCCCTTAATTGGAAGAAAATTCATAGCTGCACTTTCTCTTAGTATTTATTTCTTTTAAGTTTCTCGAAAAGATTAAATTTACTCTGTTTATTAAAATCAGAGAAAAAAAATATTAGTTTGTTAAATTTCAAGATCCAGGTGCGGTATTTCTAAATCTTAAAAAAAAAAAAAAAAAAAAAAAAAAAAAAAAAAAAAAAATGAAAATAAATTTAAATTTCTATAAAGAATTTATTGGGAAAAAGCGCCTCCCCCCCCCGTTTAGATAAAATTTTAACCCATAAATATAAAAAAAAATCTGAAAATTAATTTCCATGAAGGATTTTTGGGAAAAAGCGCCTCCCCTTCCTCTTCTAGCGTAAAATTCTTAGCTGTTCATTCTCTTAGTGGTAATTATTTTAATTATTAAAAAAAAAAAAAAAAAAAAAAAAAAAAAAAAAAAAATCCGTGCTTTTTAAAAAGAGAATTTAGTCAGTTAAATTTCAAAATTCAAGGAGCACTGTTTCATTTAAAAAAATAAGTTCATTACAATTGAATTGAAAATATGTACAATTGACCCCCCCCCCCCCCTCCAATAAGGACTAAATTTTGAAAACCTTAACCCCCACCTGAAATTGATAAATTCTATCCTAAATACACTTCAAAATCTTTTATTTTTCTGCAACAAATAATTATGACCATATTCAAACCATTCATTAAGTAAAGAAAATTCAACTAATAAATTATAATAATTAAGCGATTTTATAATTATCCATTAAACATAGAAAAAATCCCT
The DNA here is from genome assembly GCA_963932465.1 of Maratus speciosus. Lineage (NCBI taxonomy): Eukaryota > Metazoa > Arthropoda > Arachnida > Araneae > Salticidae > Maratus > Maratus speciosus. The sequence goes on along the minus strand of OZ010786.1, from coordinate 532,664,724 downwards.
AATAATTAAAATTAACCTTATTAATTGAAACTTGGAGAATAACAGCATCGATAAATTCACCCTTATCTTATAAAAATATCAACACACAGCAGAATCAGCTCTACACCCATTACCCGCATTTAAAATCGTTTAAAAACACGGCCCCAGTAGCGAAGTTGGTAGAGCGTCGAGTTCCCAAACTGGAGTTAGCGAGTTCTGCCTTCTCAGAGGAAAAGAAAATCCGATATAAGTTTCTCCTTCTAAAAAATGTAGGTGCTTCAGAAATTCTCCAAAGATGGCGCCAACAACGTCTTTTTTCGTCTAACTGGTAGAATAGCAAAAATAAAAGCATGTGATGCTAGAAAGGTAATGCTAGCATAGAAAAATTAAAAGCAAGTGAAGCTACAAATGTAATGCCAGCCTAGTAAAAATTAAAAGCAAATTATGCTAAAAAAAGCAAAAATTAAAAGCAACTGAAGGTAGAAAGGTAATGCTAGAATAGCAACAAAAAAAAAGTATATGTTGCTTGTAAATTACTGCTAGAAAAGCACAATGCTAGGCCAGCAACATATTCAAGCAACACAAGCTGGAATATGTATGCTGGCCAAGCAGAAAAGTGTTCCACTACACACCATGACTTGCTGGTAATTATGGTGGAACAAGCAAATGTGTTATGGTAGTTTATGCTAGATTACTTTGCTGGGATACAGCATTTATTTCTTGTCTAGCAAACAAATACCAGCATGAATTTCGACCTGGGTATGGCGGAAAGTTTAGAATTAATACATGCATCGCAACTTGACAACGGGTATTTTGATATATATAGAATTTATCCATTTAATTTTTAACGTGAGCGTTTGTGTAAATAAATTTAAACCTCGCGTTACAATGTTACTTGAAGGGTATTTATTTTACGATCACGATTTACGATTATTTTTATAAGTAAAATACTTGTACCAATACGACTTGATGCTGGCGTTTGATAAATGCTGGAAAGAACATATAACAAATACAGCTATAATAAAAATTAGGTCATATCTGTCCAGAAAAATTCTTATAGGATCTTGTACGAAGCGCGATGATAATCAACGAAAACATTCAAAGTTTCAATTAATGTATCTTAATTGTTTTTTTTAATCTATAAACAAGACATTTTGATTATTGATTAAACAGATTGTGCATTTTATTAAACTGCCATTGAAAACCGACCAATCTTTTGCGCAATTCGTGTGTTAATGAAATTGAAATCCTCTGATTTATGGATTCATTCATCCTAATTTATATTTTCGTTATCTCCATTTTTAAGTGTAATAAAAGGAATTACGTATGTGACTTTATGCGTAATTAAACTACAAGATGATGAAATATTTCATCGATTAAGTTGACAACTAGAAATTTATAATTTCCTGAACGAATTTATTTTTGTGGTGTTTCGTTAGATCAATTTACTGGTAGATTTTCTTTGCACCACGTTTTTGGGACCTTAGTTGCCACCATGTTTTGTGTTGAACGCCAATGTTTCTTACTGTATAAAAAAAACTTTTTTGAAAAAACACATTTTCACAAAATGGAACATAAAAAAGCACTAATGTAAATTTTTATACTATCCATATTACTTTTAAAAATAGTAAGAGCGTTTAGGTAGCTTTCTTCACAAAATGTTACCTATTACAGCCGTCAGGAAAGTGATTCCGAAAACTTTTGGTATATATTCATGACCATTTACGACCATGAACACCAAATTCCATAATCACCCTCCGTTCAAATACTGATACATGAGGACCCCAGAAGACAAGGGATACATGTGGCAAAATTTAGATTTGAAGCAAACGGTGTTCAAAGTTGAACATCAATAGTAATTGACTAAATAAAGATATGAAAATGTTGCTTATTTCATACTGGTCTATGGATTTCTTATTTCAATAACTGCGAAAGAATAGAGGAATGCTATAATTTTAAAAATTTCTGTAGAGATTAAAGCAGTTAAATAGCTAAGTAGTTAAGCAGTTTATGGAACTTAAGTAGTTGACCTCCTGAACACAGCTACATAATTATAAAATCACTTACACTTCTTCACCTGCAAACAAATAGCCTTATTTTCAGATAGCCATTCTGACTTAGCTCAGTTTTTTCAATTTTGTCACTGATGCCCTTTGGCTTCTTTTTAACACTCGTATTTATAAACTGATATTGATATAACTTGTTAACATAGTACACACTAATATCTCGACCGAGTTCGTTGGCCAGATTCATCTGCCATCTTGTTTCAAAATGGCGGATATTAATTTTTTAATTAATTTTTAAAAAATATGAGGTCCAAAAAATTAGAATTTGAAAAAATATCTTTTTATGTATCTGACCTTGATACAAAAATTCTGTAGCATTTTCATTTCGTCTATATCTTAAAATATGGCTGAGATATAGCACTTTTGATTTCTAGTGTCGTTGACATTTTGAAAAAATCATTATTTTTGCCACGCGATATCAGGCGTATTTATTAACCGATTTTGATATGACTAGGCATGTGCACAGTACATAGCAATGTCTCGACCGAGTTCGTTGGCTAGCTTTATCTGCCATCTTGTTTCAAAATGGCGCCCATTTAAAAAATTTAAAAAGGGTAGAAACTATTAGAAATAAAAAAAAAAGTTTTTTTTTTATGTTTGTCCTGGATACCAGAACTCCTGAGCATTTTTTGTTTCGTCTTTCTATTGAAATTGGCTGATATATAGCAGTTTGAATTTCTAATGTAGTTGACATTATGAAAAACATGATTTTTATCATGTGACAACACTCGTATACATCAACCGATTTCGATGTGATTGAGCATGACTTAATTAGGTCTTTATATTGTAGTTCTTTATATGAGAAACAATGCAAACATCGCATTCCTACATTACCATATTAAAGAAGATAATATATCTATAATAATAAGGAAAGAAGTTTGTGTGTGAGTGCATGAATGGATCGACGGAGTTCTGACCGCTGCACGTAAAGCTACAAAATTTGGAGAAAAGGTACGTCTATATATGAAGTTTTGCACCTCGAACCTCAATTTTTATTTTTTTATTAGATTTTTTTTTATTTAATGTTTTATGCGATTTTTAGAGCTTTTTATGTTTCGAGGCGATTTTTTTACATTAGTGAAAAGAATACAGTTTCTTCTTTTAACCCAATATAGTAAATTTTGTTCTCTTTTCAAAAAAATTATTCGGAATTCGTACAGTGATTTTTGAATTTTTAGCGAATTTTTTATGCGATAATTAAACAGCATTTAATGCATCCCCATACCTATAAAGGGGGTTACCGTAGGTGGGGAGCACAGTTCTATCGTCAGATGACGCCAATTTTGTCGCCAACTTGGCGAAATACCGCCAAATTTTACGACGAAAATTAGTCGCCAAATATGATGCCAACTTGGCGATATATCTGATATTTTGCCAAATCTACATAGACTTCAATTGTAAACCTATAGGGATTACTTGCTTACAGAAAATCAACAAATTTAGATATTTTAATGCAACAAAAATTAATATTAACATAAGGGATTATGTTAATTATATTTAAAGGAATTCAAGTAAATTAAATTATGAATAAAAGTAACATGATACTATGCTTAGCATGCTTTCCCAAACATAAATTTTTAGAGAGGTCAAAGGAATTAGATTTGAAACTTTTATCCAATTATAGTAAATTTTGACTTTTGCGATTTATGACCTTTTTGTGACTTTTAATTCGATTTTTACGTTTCTTCGCGATCTGCTGCAATTTTTTGACATTCCGTTTTTGACATATAGTACTTAAATAATTTCTGCCGTTATTTCAATAAAGTTTATCCGTTTTTCGTACACTGTTAAAATTTTGCAGCATTCTGGCAGGTCATTTGACCGTTTTTTCAGGAAACGGTTACACAACCGTTAATTTAACACTATTCTGACCATATTATTAGCCATTTTATGGTCAGAATACAGTTAAATTATGGTTATGAAACCGTTTTTTCAAAAAACGGTCGAATGACCTGCCAGAATGCTGCAAAATTTTTAAAAGTGTATAGCAATTTTCAAATTTTTCGAGAATTTTGTATGTGATTTTTAGTGTATTTTAGCAATTTCCTACCATTTTCCCACATTAGTGTATTGGAATCAACTTTCAGTCTTCGAACACAATAAATATTTTTTTTTTCTCTTTTCGAAATTTGTGCAGCGATATAAATTTTTTTCGTGTTTTTCATATAATTTTTTTGTAATTCGTGCTTTTTTCTGACGTACCCGGGCAACGTCCGTCAAGTTAGCTAGTTAAAAATATATTAACATGTTATTGAAGTGCTTACATAAGTTACGCGCAAGTATAAAATAAAAAACAACGTAAAAAAGACTAATTATGACACAGTTAAAATTACAGTTAAAATGTCCACAAAAGTGCATAAAATTTATGTAACCCGTACAAAACCCGTATTTATTTATAACCTGTAAAAAATACCGTTACTTATAAGTAAGTACCGTTAATACTTACTAAGTACCTAAAGTTAATATGCACCGTTATTTATAAACCGTACAAAACCTCGTTACCGGTATTTATGTAACCCGTACAAAAATATTTCTAGTTGCACTTGACTCTACACATTTCTGTTAAAAAAGTAAAAAATAATATATGTAACTTTCTTCTGAATCTGAATTTAAAGTTTCAACGGACTACTTTCATTGAATGAACATTAACATTTACATGCATTATACGTTAGATTATTTTATTTTATTTTTGTTATTTAATTCAATATATACAGTTATTACAAATATCGATCACATCAGCTGGCTGTTGCCGTTTTATTACCTTTTACTAGTGAAAGTCACAGAGACACAAAATAAGTAAATAAAAATATGCATACAAAAAAAAAAAAAAAAAAAAAAAAAGTAACGTAAGCGGGTATTTAGATAATATTATACTACACTATACATTGAAGTGTAGACTATATTCTATCTATTTGACTGTATAATATCATTGTATTTTACTGAACATAATTTGAAAAAAAGTATTACAAATACTTTATTTATCTTGTTACATACATTATTTAAAAAAATTACAGTATACAAACGAAATATATGTTAAGTAATATTTAAAAAACAAAAATGTATCCTAAAAAAGCTTATTTCAAAAATATACAGCATTGTTTGCACTAATTAATTCCTTAATAGTTTTGAATTTATAATAAATGCATTTATGAACAAGAAAACAATTTTTCAATATCTAACAAATTTACTTATGTTCCCAATAATTACTTTTAATTAGAAATTTGTCTTCCTATGTAATAATTAATTTTATTGGCAGATAATATGTAATGTTCATGCTTAATCTTAATCCGATATCGTTGAATTGTCTAAAATCTCAACTTTCATAATGAAGACATTTCATTGGGGAGCTATTTACAAGCATCTGTTGCACTTCATGTTATTTTCTGATGGTTTAAATTTTACTGTGTATGAATATAATTTTTATACGGTTAGCTTCATCTGCCATCTTGTTTCAAAATTGCGTCCATTTAAAAGCAATTCATTTTTTTTTTAATATATAAAGAGGTACAAATTAATTAGAAAGTTAAAAAGATTTTTTCTTAAATCTTTGACCTGGATACAAGGACTCCGGAGCATTTTTGGTTTCGTCTGTAACTTAAAATTGGCTGAGGTACAGCAGTTTGAATTTCTAATCCGGTTGAAATGATGAGAAATATAATTTTTGCCATGTGGCATCACTCGTATATATCAACTGATTTCGATGTGAATGAGCATGTGCACATGACTTACTAAGGTCTCGACCAAGTTCGATATGTTTAGCTTCAACCATCATGTTGTTTTCAAATGGCGGTCCGAATATAGCCGAATTTGGCGACCACATAAAAATCACTTTAGATGAAGCCAACTTGGATATAGCTGACTAATTTCACAAACATATCATCCATATTCAGTACTGACAAAAACTAGTATTGAATCTTCTATAATTGGGGTCCACTAATTTAAGTTTCGTGTGTTTGGATAAAATAAGCTGGCTTTTAAAAAATAAAGAATGTGAAAGATCCCTATTCCTCCCATCACAGCATGGAAGGAGTTTCTTAATTTATTGTTGTACTTTATATGAGAAACAATGCAAACTTCGCATTCTTACATTACCATAATAAAGAAGATAGTATGTTAAAAATATATTAACGTATTATTAAATTGCTGACGTATAGATTATGCCCAAGTAAAAAATCGAAAACAACGAGAAAAGACTAATTATCATATAGTTAAAAGAACTGTTAAAAATGTCCACAAAATTGCATAATAAAATTCCCGAATAGCATTGTAATCTGTACAAAATTATATCGAACAATTATACGAAATTATATTGAATTGGCTCTACACATTTCCTTTATTATAGCTATAAATTATATTCAAAAGTATCTTTATACTTTTGCACTTAACAAAAAATATTATTTAAAAAAAATAATATATGGAATTTTCTTCTGAAACTGAATTTAAATTTTCAACGGTCTACTTTCATCGATTGAACATTTACATTTACATGCATTGCATACATCAGATTTTTTATTTTATTTTTGTTATTTAATTCAATATATGGGGCATTCTCACAATCTTTTGACTTTCATGTCCCTGAATAATAATTTTTATTTTAATACACTTTTATGTGTTTTTTTTTTATTTCATATACTCAGGAACATCCCATTGCAAGACTGCACAACAATATTAACGAGATAAATAAGTTTTGGATGATGTTAGGGGTCCAAACACCTGGAAAAACTCCTATACCGTCCCGTGTCTTTGATGCTGATTTTTAAGTTTGGAGCTGCCTGGATAAAATTGTTTCAATAAAAATAATTCGATGTATTTTTTTTCTGAAACTGGAACTACTGTTTTATATAAATATGTAGCTAAAAATTAACCTGCACATATTTTTAGGGTTGCAATATTTTTAAAACTCTATCCCTGGGTCTTACATTCCTTCCCATCCCTCTTCTAAAATTATACAGAATATCATTTCAGACGCGCCCACAGAATATTTTTCAAGTTTTTTTCTCATGTAAAAGTATGCTAGAGAAATAATGTCTATAAAGTCTAAAATTTTTTGGAAGGAAATTTACTGTAGAATTTAAATCAGCATTTAAATATCAATTTCAAGCATCGTGGCTTTATTGGTCGTCTCACCGTCCACTCAGGTTTGTTTCTGCACTTTTCGAGGTAAATTAAAAATAAAATTAATTTAATCCAATGTTATCAACTGTTTCTAAAAATCAATGAACATTGTGGCTATCACTTAGTCTTAACATGATTTTTCTAAAAATAGGTGGTAATTTTCCTTACCGTTCCATCCTTACCGTCCCTTTTTTTCCGATACCAACCCCCCTTTTTTAACTTACCGTCCCTTCTTTAACACCCCTTTAAGACAATTTTATACAAAAATTCTGTATTAAGAGTACTACATTGTTATTATTTCTTATTTGAATGTCATGTGGGTACTACGCAAATTCATTATGAGTAAAAATTTGGAAGAAAATAAAAAGTTATAGGGGTAAAATGGTAAAGAAAATTAAACTCGCAAGTTTGACTTAAATCTCAGTTAAATAAAGAATTTTCGCTGCTGACCATTTTTTCTTTATTTTGAATCGTTAAGGCATTCGTCTATCAGATTAAAATGTTATTTTAGCAAGTTTACTTTTGTCAGAATTTTTTCCCCAAAAGTCAAAAGATTGTGAGAATGCCCCATAAACTATTAGCCCAAACATCGATTTCAACAGTTGCTTGTTGCCTTTCTATCCCCATTTACTGGAGAAAAAGTCACAGAAACACAAAAAGAAGTACATAAAAAGTTGGATACAAAATACATAAAAAAAATTCAATGGGATACAAGTAAGTGGTTATGTAGATAATTTTACACTACTCTATACATAGACGTGCCGACTACAGTGCGTGTAAAAACTTTAAGGACAGCAAAAAATATATTTTTTTTTGATAAATTTTAAATCAGATGAAAAAAAATGTTTACTATAATGAGTATCATAAAGTTCAAAATCTCATTAAAAAAGTCAATAAAATCCATCTGTAAGTATTTTATTACGAAAATAAAGTAAGTGGTTAAAAAAACACTATTTCTGCCTGTGTAAAAACTTTAAGGACAGCAAAATAAAAACAATACGGTAACGAAAAAACGAACTTTTAATATATTATGCTTCCACCATCGCGTTTAATGACTGCAAATCTTTCATGGACATTATTATTTTTTGGCACATTTCGAGACTAGTTTTTACCATTTATCTTCAATCGTAGATATGAGTTCTGAAGCTGAGGGAAAATGTCTTCAATGTTTATAAACTATGTTGCTAGATCTCCCCAGTAGTTAGTGATATGGTTTAGATCGGGACTTCTGGGTGCCTATTGCAAAATTTCAATATTTTTCTTCTGGAATCAGAATTTTGTCTCATGACTTGTGTGGATAGGCGCGTTATCTTACTGATAAATTCATTTTTCTCTTTAAAATGAAGATCTTAAAATCTCTGCCTTTGAATTAACTTTTCCTGAAAAGAAAAATGCAAATTACCCCACGCCGTTGCACAAAAAGCAGCTCCATGTCATAATGGATCCGACACCTAAATGACGTTTTCTTAAAAAAATTCTTTTTCTTTTCTCAAATCATGCCAATAATATTTCCAGGCATCAGGACCATCGGAGTTCCATTCCTTTTCATCGCAAAAAGTAATCTGTAGTGATTTGTCGTCTAAGTCATCACATATCTTGCAAACTGTTAATGATGGGTTTTGTGGCTAGTCAATAAAGGGGGTTTATACAATTTTTATGCGTACTGGATATTCCGAAATTTATTAACTGCGTTGCAGATTGTTTTTTTTTTTTGCACATTCAGAACACACTCGTTTATAAAATTTCTTCACTTGTGTATTTTTCAGTTAATGCTAATTTTAAAACTTTTCTTTCATCTCTGTGTGACAAGACATTTTGTCTGCCTACAGCGTTTCTTCCCCTATCATACTCATTTTTTAACCTTAAGAAATTGTTGATGACGATGTTAGATCTTCCTATCTCTTTTGCAAAGGACCTAAAAGTAATTCCTGATAATGAAAAAGATTTACAGCATCTTTTTCATATTCAGTCAGTTTAAGTGCTTTTGACATTGTTATAAAACTAGCAAAAGTCTTAATTGAAAACGTCAGAAAAATCAGTATACAGAAGTGTTTTTAATAGGTAAATAAATAATAAATACACATAATATTTTTATAAAAAATAGTGGTGTCCGTATAGTTTTTACACAGACAAAAATAGCTTTTTTTTTACATAATTATTTCTTTTCGCAATGAAAAGCCCACAGATGTATTTTGTTGACTTTTACATAAGTATTTCCACTTGATGATCAACATTAAATTACCATTTTAGCTATCGCATTTTAAATTTGTCAAAATTATTACAATTTATCAAAATTTTTACTGTCCTTAAAGTTTTTACACGCACTATATATTTTATCTATTCGACTGTGTAATATCATTATATTTTAATGAACATAATTAAAAAAAAAGTATTACACATACTTTATTTATCTTTTTACATACATTATTTCAAAAATTACAGAATCCAAACAAAGTATATTTTAAGAAAACTTAGGAATCTAAAATGCATCCTAAAAATCTTATTTCTAAAATCTATAGCATTGTTTGCGCTAATTAATCTATTAACAGTTTTGAATTTATAATAAATGCATTTATGAATAGGAAAACAATTTTTCAATATGTAAGATGTTTACTTATCTTTCCAATAATTACTTTTAATTAGAAATTTGACTTCCTGTTTAATAATTCAATTTTATTGACATATAATATTTAATTTTCGTACTTAATCTTTATCCGATATCGTTGAATTGTCTAAAATCAGAACTTTCATAAATAAGATATTGGCGAGCAATTTGTAAACATCTGTTGCACTTCATATTATTTTCTGATGGTTTAAATTTTATTGTATATGAATATCATTTTTATACTTTTTTTGTATTTTTATTCCTAATTTATTTCGAAGTTTCATTTATGGATTAAAGTTTCATTTATTTTCATTCCATTACATCAGATGATAATATTTAGTGGCATTTAAAATCAAAAATGAATTTTTTTAACATTAGCGAACGAATATTTAACAAAATAGTCTTTAAGGCGATTGTGCCTAAATGTGATGGCTCCAAAATACGACAATGTTCTTACTCTTAAAACTTTAATCTAAGCATCATACAAAAATTCTTTATAATTAGGTATCCGAACTTAAGGAACAGATCGCGAAACATTTCTCTGCATTTAAAACGTTTTCATTAAAAACATTCCCATTACAATGCACATCGTTCATTATCAAGCGTTCCCATATTCCCTAAATGAGTAGAAAAATACCAAAAATTGTCAATTATCTTTCTTTTTTAACTTTTAAGTTCAAATGAAAATAAAGAATTTAAGGGCTACGACTTCTGTTTCATTTACCTTAAATGTAAGCTCGGGAAATCCGACAAGTCTTTAAATTAGAATTCTAAAATATTATACGCATTTAGGTAAGATGCTTTCTTCAGATACCTATTAGAGACGAACTGGATGTCCTAAATGCGGACTTTTAGGAGATTAACTATGGTAGATTTATTTGGTATTTGGATATACATGTATTGTGTAAAAAAGGCATTTAAAACAGATATCGTGTTTAATTAAGTTGTGTTGAATTAATAAATTAGGAATTCTACTATAATCCTCAAATAAAGCTTTTCTTTAATCGCTGGACCAAGATGTGTTTAAAAGGATCAAAATAGGAAAATACTTGTCTTTAAATGTTTTTGTTTAAAAAATAATTGCGTAAGATTAGCGATGTATTAGTACTCCGAGACAGAGAATATAGTCACATGATTACGGGTTTTTTAATACTTTTATATAGTGAAAATTCTGAAAATTCTTGTATAGATTGAAAGCACATAAATTATGTTTATTTTATTGCGATTAAGTAAATTAATTTTACAAACATTATAACGTTAGGTAGCTAAAATGCCGAAACCGATTCAAGCATGATCGATCGCGGGACCCCGATTTTTAGATTTTTGTATTAAAACTTTGAAAAAAATATAAAAATCTCAGCAATTACGCAAAAATATTTTTTAAGCGATAAATATTCAAAATTATTTCAAAAATTGACATTTCCGCAAAACGTGATAACTCAGAAATGAAACAAAATATTGACATTTTGAAAATTGCATAATAAACAGAATAACTTTTTCTAGGACTTAGACTACACACATTATAATCGCATCTCTGTCTCAGATGATATGGCATTTAAAGTACTAATGTAACGAAAAATTCGACAAATTTGACTTAAGTTCGCCATTTATACCAGTGTAAATATAAAACTATTAAATATATTATCATGATCGTAGTATATTCCCTCAAAAGATTTTTGTAAAAGAAGTACAGAAAATTTCGTGGTATTTCGTGCATATATTTTTTTTTTTGTATTAGGATGTTTTGCGTATAGTAAATATCTGAAAAAGTTCATTTTGAGAAAAAGCTAAAAATAACTTTTAAACACAATTCAAAATCTGTAATAGATGTAACTTTAAACGACAGTAACACGGGTTCTATTTTAAATACAGACAAAATTTAAGCAGATTTCGATAGATAAAAGATTCAATTTTAAAATTATTTCAAAAATGAAAAATCGATATTTTGATCGAAAATTATGTTTTAAAGGTGTTCGGATATATCTTAAAGGTACATTTATATATTTTACAATTTTGAATTTAGAAAATTTAGAATAATAATGACAAATCTGTAATTTTTTTCTTGCTTCAGATAAATAATAAGCACCCTTTTTTAAATATATATATATATATATATATGTATATATATATGGGGCATTCTCACAATCTTTTGACTTTCATGTCCCTGAATAATAATTTTTATTTTAATAGACTGTTTTGTGTTTTTTTTTTCATTTCATATACTAGGGAACAATAAATTGCATGTTTGCGCAACAATATTAACGATATAAATAAGTTTTGGACGGTGTTGGGGGTCCAAACACCTGGAAAATTCATATACCGTCCCGTGTCCCTGATGCAGATTTTTAAGTTTGGAGCTGTCTGGATAAATTGTTTCAATAAAAATAATTCGATGTAATTTTTTTTCTGAAACTGGAACCATTGTTTTATATAAATATTTAGCAGAAAATTAACTTGCACACATTTTTAGGGTTGTTATTATTTTTTAAAATCTGTCCCTGGGTTTTAGATTCCTTACCATCCCTCTTCTAAAGTTATACAAAAAATCATTTCAGATGCAGCCACAGAATTTTTTTCAGTTTTTTTTCTCACGTAGAATTATGCTAGAAAAATAATGTCTAAAATTCTTTGGCAGAAAATTTACTGTAGAATTTAAATCAGCATTTAAATATCAATCTCAAGCATCGTGGATTTATTGGTAGTCGCACCATCCCCAAGGTTTATTCCTGCACTTTTTGAGGTAAATTAAAACAAAAATAATAATTTAATCCAATGTTAACAACTGTTTCTAAAAATCAATGAACATTATGGCTATCACTTAGTCTTAACATGATTTTCCAAAAATAGGTGGTAATGTTCCTTACCGTTCCGCCTATACCGTCCCTTTTTTTACCATTTCGTCCCTTTTTTTTTACCTTACCGTCCCTTCTTTAACACCCATTTAAGACAATGTTATACACAAATTCTCTATTAAAAGTACTACATTGTTATTATTTCTTATTTGAATGTCCTGTGGGTACTATGCAAATTTATTATAAGTAAAAATTTAGAAGAAAACAAAAAGTTATAGGGGTAAAATTGTAAGGAAAATTAAACTCGCAAGTTTAACTTCTCAGTTAAATAAAAAAAAATTCGCTGCTGTCCATTTTTTCTTTATTTTGAATCATTAAGGCATTCGTATATCAGATTAAAGTGTTATTTTAGCAAGTTTATTTTTGTCAGATTTTTTTCCCAAAAAGCCAAAAGATTGTGAGAATTCCCCATATATATATATATATATATGGGAATTTCGCAAGTAACACTTGAATCCAACTGAATGTCCCCGATTATGTATTCCGATTCGAGATTAAAACGTTAACGATGCTGCGTGAAGTTGAAATGCAGAATAAAATAAATAGAACGAGAAAGAATTTGACGACGGCGGTTTTGTTAAATGAAACAGAATATTTTCGACGATACAGGATATAAGATTTAAATGACGTATGGAAATCTTAGAAATATTTGACGATGCTAAGTAATTGAAGCCAAAGTTTTTGCTTTTAAGCTAAATATAGATTGAGAAGAGTACTTTTAATTGTATTTTTTTTTGTCTTCGTGTTAATAAATGTCAGTGTTCGTCTTAGAAATGAGATATGATTTATAAATACCCCCCCCCCCCATATATATATATAACTATATTTTATGTCACACATATATATGTATAGGGGAGGGTAGTACATAGTGAGACGAAAATTATTATTATTTAATCTATGGCGACTATTTTTATTCTTTTGAAAAAAAAATATTGCAGCATTTAAAAGCAACACAAATACGGTACACATTAATGTATAAATGGTTTTTAAAAAGTTATTTATAAAAGCATAGAAGCATGATAACGGAGCATCGGAAATTTGCCTCACTGTGTACCACAAGTGGTACAGAGTGACACAATGTATATATTTTCATGAATCATACTTTTTTACACTTTATCCATAATTTATTTCAGTGTAATAATGCCTGAACTACTGCCTGAAGTCGTGTTTATCACCTGGATTTTAATCTGACACTTTGGGGGTCGAATAGTTTTGATAGAGCAATAATAAAAATGCAAAGAAAATTTCAATAGTTATAGGTACACATATTATTTTCAATTCAACCAAATTTTGAGCTTAACGTAACATGTGAAGTGGATGGTGGTAATTAAAGTATAGTTTTCCCTTTTAAATAATGATTTAAGAATATGTCTAACAATGGTATTGTGTAGCCCAATGTACATCGAAATTTCCGAAGGAAATCGGAAACTCGTGGTATCCTGATAGTTGTTTCGTTATCATAAATTATTGTTCTGGCAGTAGCATTGAAGTGTTAGATGGATTAAAAGACACCATATCTGGAACATGATGCACGAAGCCTGCTGTTTTCACACTCTTCGAAGATAAATCACTTCAAAATCACCATCTTCCTCCTTACAGGTTAACATTTTCCCTACATAGAACACACTATTTAGAAATCGTACAAGACCATAATCACGAATGGCAGGCTCCCGTTCAGGATCCTTAAACCTAAATTATTCATCGTCGCCAGAAGAATCGTCTACAACCATCTGTGTACACAGTGAGACGTGTCTCACTGTGTACCACAAATGTGTGTCTCAATGTGTACTTTTGTTACGTTGTAACAAAAGGGATGTCATATATGTTTCATCAACAGTTAGATAGATTTGAATGCTTGCCATTTTGTCGATTTAGTCTATCATTAGGTATAGCTAGGTTTGGTTAAGTAAATAAATGTCATATTGAAGTAAATAAACTCTAAAATGGGCATTTATGAAACTTTAACCCATTTAAAATAAATAATTACTTACTATTTTGCTGGACGAGTAACCGAAATGTCGAAATTACATCCACGTGTTGCATAATATGAGGTAGTTATGTGTGTGTCCCAGCTGGAAAAACAGTTATAACTATATGCCAAAACGACTGCTGTCTCACTGTGTACCATGTCACACTGTGCATTACGCTACCCTGTATATATATATATATTATTTCATTTTTTTTGCATTTTATGTGCCTGAAATGATGTATTCTAACATCTGAGTAAATATTTCGCAACAGAGATTGGGATATCAGGGATATGTTTAGGAAAATTTTAGGTCCTTTAAAGGACCCTTCACAAATTTTTTTATGCCCAAACAGGACCCTTCACAAAACATTTTATCCCCAAACAGGACCCTTCACAAAACATTTTATCCCCAAACAGGACCCTTCACAAAACATTTTATCCCAAAACAGGACTCTTCACAAAATTATTTGTCTCTTAAATAGACCTTTCACAGAATTTTTTCACCTTCAAATTAAACTTTTCACAAATTAGTCATTTAAAAATAAAATCTGGCCTGTAAATAAGCAGTTTAATTCACCAAAAAGCACATTACTTAGCTTTTTCAGGGTTCCTACACATTTCTGGAAAAAAAATTCCCTGACTTTATTTAAAAATTTCCCTGACCTTTCTCAGTAAAAATTAGGCTTATATATTGTTGTAAAACCCTCCATAATGGACTTTAATTTAGATAAATGCTATAAAAAGTAAGTGCTGAATGAATTTCCAACTTTTTAATTATTTTTCATATTGTTATATAGTTTGCATAAATTTTATATAACATTTTTAGATTGGATGAATAATTAATTCAAAATTTTTTCATTTACGACGATAATAGAAATTCTAATGGAAGTAGTATATAAAAAATTCCCTGACTTTTTCAAATATTTAAAAAAATCCCTGACATTTCCCTGACTTTTTACCTAAATTTTCAAATTCCCTGACTTTTCCCTGTTTTCCCTGACCCGTAGGAACCCTGTTTTTATATATGAATGATAGAATATGAAGACATCGATAATTTAAAATTCACAAAATTATGACTAAAATTTTCACAAAAAAAAAAAAAAAAAAAAAAAAAAAAACTTCACAATTTCACAAAATCAGGATCCTGTGAGATAGGTCTGGACAGACCCCTGGATATACAAAACGATAACATGAAAGGGGGAAAATATATGGCTCTAATTAATATTACGGAGCTTATAACAAAGTATCATTCACAAGTATTCTTAAAAACGGTTTCTAGAATATACACAAGACACAATAATTACATTGATACTACATGCGCAAAAGATGTTATCTCTTGTTACCTGTTATCGTGACTTTATGCAAAGGATAATCGAAAAAAGTGCTAATGAAGGTCATTCTCTTGAGTCATCGTAAAAATATCCTTTCACCGATAATTTTACTCAATTTTTCTATTTATAGCTCACGAACCCTGCAAAAGAAAGGTAAAGCGTTAATGTATATTAGATAGTGCACTATTAATTTCTAGTGTTGTAAAGTTTCAAAAATATTCATTTAGCATATGCTATAGAAGAAAATCATAATTATTTAATAAGAATTTATCAGTTATTTCAATATATTATATGACTTAGATAAAGAAATGCTACACTGTTAAATAAAAACAATGGTTTACCATTCAGTTCATGATGATAATGTGCGTAATTTTATCTCTTTATTTTAGTGCTTCTTAAAATTGCGAGAAAATATAAATTTACAAATATTTGTAAATAAAAATATTAAATAAACAAAAATTGTTATTAGAAAAAATATTTCTTTCTTGCTTTTAATACTTCGGTGTGGATATATATATGTATTGTTTCTTTTATTCTATTATAATACAGACTGCATAAGTCTAATAACATTTTTAAATAACTGATATAAAAATGTAAAAGAAGAGACGATTTTCATTTGCGAATTCCCGATCTCTACTAAAATATTTAGATATTATAAAGTAAAATTCAGTTATCTGTGTAGTTTTAATATGTTAAAAGAATTATATTGGTTCAAAATAAGAAAAAAGAGAATTTTACATATAAAAATCGTATTATAAATACGAGTATTTAAAATTTTTAACCTTTTTTGTTGTTGAAACTTAATTGAGCTGATTGCGAAGTGGAAAGGAATGTAAATATTCCGAATTGAATACTTTGTCGAAAAATAATCAAATTATTGAGAATTTTACCAGCGTTATTTTCGACCAACTGTTATACTCTATGAGTTTTCGAACAATAAAACTTTTCTTAATTTATAAGGAAAAATATTTTTTTATCAGAGTTTACAGACTGCAAATAGAATTTAATCATTCCGCATATTTTCATAGTGCAAACTGTAATTAAACGAAAAATTACATCCATCCACAAGAAAAATGCAATTTTATTAATTATTATTTATGTTTTAAAATCTATATTTAATTTTAGGATATTTTTAATTTTATTTAATAACTTAATAAAGTATTATTAGGCTCCGCTATCATTGTAGCTCCCTCTCTCTATTGCTAACAGTATACGGATTTACATAATTTAAATTAAACATTATTCTAAAAATTATTCTACAGACTGCTAGGGAATTGAATAGCGATTATTCATCCTGCCTGAATTTTTTATGAACCAAAATAAGATATGAGTTTAGGAAAAATCTCTGTAACATTTTATTTATTTTTTTAAAATGTAAAACACATTTTCTACCTTTAGTTAAATACAGTTTAGACAGCACTAAACTTATGTTAAAAATTGTGTACATAAGCCAAGCTATAAAGGAAAATTTTTCACTTTACAATTTGCGCATACATATAATCTAGGAGATTTTTGTCACATAAATTTAAGATCTGTCAAAGAGATTTGATTATCAAACATAACTTTAACATCATAAAAATATAGAATATTCCAATAAGAGAGGAGACTGTAATCCATGCACAGATAAAAGAAAATTCAAAACATGTCTAAAAACAAATTAGTTCACTTATAAAATGATACCATACGTATTTTAAAATAATTCCATTGGTTTTAGATAGAAAATTTAAAAAATGGCATTAAATCCAATACACTAAATTTATTCACATTTATGTATAATTTAATCATAAAACTAAAAAATTAGATACCATAGCACGAAATCAGCTGAAAAATATGTTTTTCAAACCTTAGAAATGTACACGTTTTTACTGTTTACCTATTTTTCTCTTTTTCTATAGCGACAGGGCACATAAGCAATTTCTTTCCTATGAAAAAGCCAAAAAATAACAAGAGAATGACATAAATACATTACACATACATAATGCAAACGTGACAATGAACAGTTATGTAAAATTCAGGAAAAAAAAATTAAAGAATAACAAATCCATAAAAATTCATTTGAGAAAAAGGAAAGAATAAATTAAATAAATGTAGAACAATTGATTTTACAGAATTATTATTATTTTTAAGTACCATTTAAAAATAGCAAAACGAAAGGTAGTAACTAGAAGAAGGAGAATAGTAATTAACAGAATTCTTCTATGCAAACTAAACAATAAGACGTTTTTATATTTATTATTATTGCCTCTTAAAAAATTATCTGCAAATAATAATGGTACTACATAGCGCCACATCATAATTATCACACCATTTGTGTTTAAACATTTAGTATTTAAATAAAAGTTTTTCACACAGTTACTGAGACTTTCATTGTAAACACCATTAAGTCTGTATCTACGTAATTATTTATCAAGAATTTGCTTCTTCTCAATAATTATATGCTTTAATATCTGAAAATATACTCGATTTTTTAAATAATAATAATGTGAAATGTAGGTATATTTTTTCATTTAAACTGGTTAAATATATCGGTAGTTATAACTTTTCTTGTAAAATATTTACAAAAATAATCAGATTAATTAACGAAAAATATTTTTATGGATATATCACAATTCTTATAAAAACTATGTATTTAAAAGTATTATGATACTCTCTGTAAGTGGAAAGGTTTTTACTGTTGAAAATGTTTCATATAACTTTTTATTTAAAAAAAAACTATACCTAAGTAAGTGATTAAGAAAAATACCCCTTTTTAAAAACATTTAGCTTTGACTGCTTCTCTACGCTTTCTAAATTTGATCCAGCAGATTATTTTGTGTGGAAAGAAAAATAAACTTTTGTCAATAGACAGAGTAAATAAATTTTATATTACATTTTCTTATACGGTACTTAAAAGTACCGTCAGTCTCGATTATGTTTACATATTGCATATTGCAGTTAAATGCGATTGAGTAATCTTTAATAAATGTATGTGAACTGTAGAAAGCATAATGATAATTGAAGATATAATTTAAAACTGCAATTCCAATCAATACATCTTTTCTTTATTTCATTTTTTCACCCGTCAAGTTCTAATAGGAAATGAGAGTAGTTTATTTATAGCGCAAATGAAATACGTTAATGAAAATGAACGGTTAACGGAAAGTGCTGCTGTACGGAGTTAAATATGATCGTGATTGTTTTTAAATAAAAACCGTTAGGAATGACAAAATATAAATAAATATGCGAGAATGAGCATTTTGAATAAGTATAAAAAAATATGAAACTATAAATCTTTATATGTGTTGAGTAAAGGTTCTTGTGAAAGGAAAAAAATGAATGTAGAACAATGACTTGTTTTAGGAAAATAAAGCAATTGCTATAGTGAATTTACTTGTTTAAAGTAGATTTTGAAAAAAGGGGGGGGGGTGAATTTGATATGTTGCAGATAACATCTGCCACAGAGCTTAACGGGATATAAATTTTATTGAAAATTTAAGTATTTAATTTAATTAATTTTGTCAGAAAAAAAATTATTATGATAAAAAGAGGGGAAAAAAATTATGTAAAATGAGGCCATAATTAAACTGACAGTACTCAGAGTGTTCTGTAGCGCGATCTAATTGAAGGAATGGCGGAAAATTTTGTAAGGAGATTAAAAAAGACGGGGGACAAAGGATTCTGCGAAAAAATAGTTCCAAAGCTCACCGCTAGGGGAATAGGTGGCGCTGTGTAAGATAAAAGGGAGTTTCAAAATATGCAGAATCAATAATGAAATAAAATTACTTTTTATTTAGCACATTTATTATTTTTGTATTGATTCTGCATTTTTTAAAAACTCTCCTATCTGTTACACAGCGCCACATATTGCCCCAACGGTGACATTTGAAACTAATTTATCTACAGAATTCTTCGTAGACCGTCTTTATTAATCTTCTCGTAAGGTTTGTCGTAATTCTCTCTATTAGATCGCTCTACCGAACACTATTAGTACTGTGAATTGAATTATGGCCATCTTGTACATTAAAATCTTTTGTGATAAATATTCCAAACGACTACAAATATCCTACAACTAGCATATGGCCCCGTCAAAAATGACGGGAAAGCGTTATTTTAAGTTTACAACATTAAGTCAGACTCAATTAAACAGGTGATTGATATGCATGATTATTCAGATAGTGGCAAGTCCTTAAAAGCATTAAAAAAATAGTGTTTGTAAAAGTCAACCTTCAAAGGAAGAAAATATGATCCACCTCATGCGGGGAAAAAAAAGAGCTTTTTCCAACAACCCTATGGCAAAATTCTCATTTTTTCTGCACATCTTTGATGAAATTCGTGTTTTTTTCGCAGCCTTTTGACGAAATGAGTGTTTTTATCGGGATTTCTTGAAAAATTTGCTTTTTTTCTGCGCCCTTTTGACGAATTACACCTCTCGCGTTTCTTTGACAAAATTCAGGGAAGAGTGCCACTTGGCAAAAAAAAATTGTTCAAAATCTTGCCAAAAATCTTTTCAAGATGGCGGAAAAACATCATTTTTAAAACTTTGTTATTTATAAATCAATGATTTTGCCCAAAAAATAGAAAATGATGTAAAAATATGGATTTATAAATAACAAAGGTTTAAAACCGAAGTTTTTCCGCCATCTTGAAAAATTTGTTACGAATGTCGGTAAAATCTCGCTCACAACTACCAAAAAATTTACTAATATAAAATAAAAAGATAAATAAAAATAAATACCAATAAATGAGACGGCGATTCAGAAAAAAGGGGAGTTTCAAACAGAAAAAAATATATAAAAAAAACTAAAAATACTTACACAAAAAACAAACAATCAGTTAAAATTTACAAAAAAAAAAAAAAAAAAAAAAAAAAAATCAATAATTTAATGTTTATTGTGAAATTCTCGTTTTTTCTGCACATCTTTGATGAAATTCCTGTTTTTTTCGCAGCCTTTTGACAAAATGACTGTTTTTACCACAATCCTTTCACGAAATGAGTGTTTTTATCGGGATTTGTTGCAAAATTCACGTTTTTCCTGCGCCTTCTTGACGAATTACACCTCTCACGTTTCTTTGACAAAATTCAGTGAAGAGTTCCGCATCCTGTGCCGCTTGGCAAAAAAAAAAAAAAACCAAAAATCTTTTCAAGGTGACGGAAAAACTCAATTTTTAAATATTTATGTTATTTATAAATCAATGATTTGCACAAAAAAATAGAAAATGATGTAAAAACATGGATTTATAAGTAACATAAAGATTTAAAAACGAAGTTTTACTGCCATCTTGAAAAATTTGTTACGAATGCAGGTAAAATCTCGCTCACAACTGCCAAAAATTTTATTGAACATAAAATAAAAGTAAAAGGATAAATATAAAGAAATACCAATAAATGAGACGGCGATTCATAAAAAAAGGGGGAGTTTCATACAAAAAAAAATTCAAATATTTACATAAAAAAACAAACAATCAGTTAAAATTAAAAAAAAAAAAATCAATAATTTAATGTTTAGAAAAAGGGATCCTAGTCAGGGTCTGAAACATCGTCAAGGTATGGTACTTCTCTTCTAACTGAATTAAATTTAAATTTTGATGAATGTTTGGTAATACACACTCGATGTTTTCAGACTCTGAATTTTTTCGGCAGCCGTTGGCTGAATCGCCTGTCTCTAAAACGGTAAACCATGTAAATATCGATATATTCACAAATAAAGGGTGCATTTTAAACAGCTAATGCAAAAATCCTAATAAAAAAAAGAAAGAAACTGCAGAGCAAGCGAGACTTACCTTACAATCAAAATACGTTGACAGAAGCACAGGTGCATCCGGATGTATGCAGCAAATTAGTTACGTAACAGAAAATTTAGCTGACTAACGGTTCACCTGATACTGGTGAACCAATAAGCTTCAAGATCCCCCGATTTCAAAATTTACATTTTTTTTTTAGGATCTTATGTTGAAACTTGCACTTTTGCAACCTTTCGATGAAAATCTCGTTTTCTCTGTGATCCTCTAATCAAAAAATATATTTTTTCTGTGATTATTTGACGAAATTCACGTTTTTCGCGATACTTTGATCAAATAATGCATTTTTTTCTGCAGTCATCTGATGAAATTCATGTTTTTTCCACGATTATTTGGCGACATCCACATATTCCATGATCCTTAGACGAAACATGCATTCTAAAGGACCCTTTGGGAAAAATTGTGCTTTTTTCTGCGATCCTTTGATGGAATTCATATTCGTTTGATGAAACCACCCTTTTTCTACGATATTTTGATGATTTTTGCAATCCTTCGGGGGAAGCAGACAGATGATAGTTGCAAGCTCCTGGCTATATGTTTTTTTCATGCTGTTTGTTTCTATACATGGGCTAAATGCACAGTAGGTCATGGGAAAGGATTAGAAATAAACTCAATTTGCAGCTGCTTGTATTCGCATTTTTATTTTGTCAAATTCTGCTACCCCCACCCCCCTTCTCGTCCTAAAAATGTCAACAAATTTTAATACTGATTTGCATCAATCCCAGGGATGATAAATTGTGCCGAAAAAATGGAATTTCCTGTTTTCGCTGGAAAGTGGCATGTCTGTGAATGCTTTTAAAAATATATGCATAGTTGAAAAAAAGAAAAAAAAAGCTGTTGCATTTTTCAAACAGCAAAAAATAATTCACAGAAATATATTAAATTCAGCTTAAAAAATGCAGCATAGGTGAAATAAGAAACTTAAAAATAAAACAAAAAACATATGTCATTTCTTTAAAAAATCAGATGTTTATTTTTTAATTTTAGATGAAACTTTAAAATTTGACTCATATATTTGGCCAAAACTAAAACAACATTATGTGCATCATTGAAAATAATACACATACAAAAAGCTATGTTTTTTAACGGTACAAAAATTTAGTAAAATTTTTAAAAAAAATGTAATTTTGAATTTTAAATCTTTATTATAATGAAACGTTCCTGTGAGTGATAAACACTTTATGAACATGAACTCAAAATATGCATAGTTTAGATAAAAAATAAACAAAAAATTGTGCGTATGGGTGTTTAATTCTGTTCGGTGTAAACTTAGCTGAGTTTATCAGGCAAACTGAGAAATCCGTTGATTGCCACGATCGCGCAATTCTTTTCCTGGTCAATTGTTGCCTTCTTTCCGAAAGTCCATAATAAAAATTTAAAAAAAAATTAAAACATTCAAAAATAACTATTGACAGATCAAAGTGAGTAGTGGCGAAAAATCAGCACGTTTATCCCTCTGTTTTTCCTAAAGAAACAGCGTTTCACTGTTGCTACTACAGAAGAGTGAAATACATGAATCATTGATATGAATCAATATTCATATGAATGATTCATATGAATAATGATGAATAATCATTAAATAATGTTTTTTAAAATATTTATTCAATAAATTAAGTAATATTTCATATGTATGTCGTAAACTGACTGCTTGTAAATGTAAAGAGTCGTAAATAAAATTGCTGCTTATAAATGTAAACAATAATGAAAAACGCATTTAAAAAAAAAAAATTAAAGGCTGTAATATGCTTTAAAAAATATATTTAAAGCAGAATCAGATGTTAGCCGCATTTTTTTTTTTTTATGAATCGTCAAAGAGTCATTCATTTGTTTCTTAATTTGCTGGAATTTGAATCTGAATGGCAACAGTATCGTTTGTTTAGATTTGATTTCTAATAGCTTAATTTTAATTTAGAACTTAATACATTATAAATGGATATGATACACATGTTTTATATGAAAATATGCTGAACAGACATGATTTTAAGTAGGAAAAATTATCATTTAGCTGTCATATGTTAAGATATGTTTTTCATTAAGCCTAACATGGCGTTTAGCTACGGTCGTTTCGCAGACCAGAGTGGTTCGCACCGGCATCGTTCCGCCGGTCACGTGCACTCAGCTTTTATTATAAGCACATTGCCTATTGTCATAGCAATAATATATTCCATATTAAATACTCTACAGCATTTGTTTTTTTAATTTCTATGTATTGCACATCTTCAATGTTTATACCGTCGTATTGAGGAAAAAAGTAATTTTAATGCAGTTTATTTGAAATTGTGCGACAGTTGTTTCATTTTGTCAACTCAAGTACTCCATTTCTGTAGAAAGTAAAGAAAAATAGTTGAAAAATAGCAATTATATCTTCTTGTGGGCATTTTCCCCCCAAAACTGAAAAAATGTATATTACAATACGTGCTATTTTGAGAAAAATATAAATGAATATATTTATGATAAAACATGGAACTATTATAAACTATATATATGAAAGCGCGTCTCTGTCTATCATTTTGCTCAGCCTTGCTTTTTCTAGCACGCTGTTCCTTTTTCCCTATCTTGCACTGAAGAAGAATCTCGCTGTAGATTCGAAACAGCTGTTTGCTGCTTTTCATCCATTTTTTGTGCATTTTAAACGTTGGTTTACTGCTTTTTAATATTATAAACTATATTTAATTTTAGGTATCTATATTAATGCAAATGACTTCATTTTACAAAAAATAAAAGCGTGTGCGTTAAGTCCTAAAATTGAAATATGTTTTG
Source organism: Maratus speciosus (assembly GCA_963932465.1). Lineage (NCBI taxonomy): Eukaryota > Metazoa > Arthropoda > Arachnida > Araneae > Salticidae > Maratus > Maratus speciosus. The sequence continues at coordinate 532,640,269 of OZ010786.1, read as the reverse complement.
CACTGCAGTAGAGTACCTATTATTCGAGTCTCGCTTAACCGAGTTATTTTCTTCTGATGGACTGGTGGTTTCTATTATTATGAAACTTTCATGATAAATAAAGCGTTAGGTGAAGATGAAAAAAATGCCCTTTTTTTTTTTTTTTTTTTTTTTTTTTTTTTTTCATTTTGACCAGAAACCGACTTTTCACGACTGTTCTTTCATCTTCACCTAACGCTCCATTTATAATGGCTGTTTCATAATAATAGAAAAAACCAGTCCACCAAAAGAAAATGAAGTAATGGAAATGTCGGGGGCGACACTAAATTCTTAAAAAGCAGAATTCTTGTTCTCAAGTGCCTGAATTTTTCTTTCCTGAAAATTTGTTGTTAAATTCACTTTAAAAATTTGCAAAATAAACTGATAAAATACTAAAAAAAAAAAAAAAAAAAAAAAAAAACACGCTAAAATATTTTTGTTTTTTTTAGTGTTATTTTATTTAACTACAATTTATTTTATTTTTTTTAATCAATAATTTTTAGCCTAAAACCTGGTCTTAATCAGCTTAATGAAGTATTGAAGTAAATTAAGAATAATAGTTATTGAATTGGGCAGATATTTCTTTTACAAAGGCTAAAAACCAATTGATTTTCAGGTGATACATTCAAGAATGAAATTTTCTGAAATAGCGCACAGTTACTAATAAAAAGAACACAAAAGACTGCATTTTGAAAGATTTGTATTATATAAATATGCAAATAGCGTATTTTGTGAGAAAAAAAGGAGAAAAAAAAATAAAAACTAACTATTAATTATGAAATTGCAAAATTAAATGCGTAATGTTTATTCGATATACATCTTATTTTTATTTCATGTAGGTATATCATAATTATTGTAAATAGTTAGTTATTATGCAATTAAGTTTTAAACTTCACATTATGGATAATTCTTAAGTAGAAAACTTTAATATAATTACGCCGGACTCCTAAATTTCAAAAAAGAGAAATATTAAAAACTTTTATTTAAAAATCCCTGAATCATAATTAGAACATATGTAAATTATACGCAGAAGGATATAAAAAAAGAAATAACCTTTAATCAGTGTCTGTTTTAAAAAAAATGAATTGTATTTCTCTCATATTTCCTATTCAAATTACTTTTATTTTAATTAAACTTGCTTTCATACTTAAATAACTACGAAGAACACAGATGTATTTTTTATAGTTTTATTTATATTACTAGCAAACCCCGCGGCTTTGCTCGCGTAATATTTGAAATATGCCAAGTGATATTTATATGCCTAATTTTTATCAAAAGGTACTAACTAAATTTTTATTTTATTAAAAAGGTATTTTTTATTTTATTAAAAGGTACTTATTACTTTTAGGAATAATTCAAAAATTACTATTTAAAACACAGTTTGACTAAACATCATTATTACACTGTATTAGGCAGAAATGATACTTAAATTAATAAAATGAAATAAAACTAAATAAATGATAATTTAGAAAATATTTTGAAACTTTTATGCTCAACTAATACGCTCATTTCAGTATTCATTTGAACTTTTGAATTTTTTAGAAACCATCTTCTTACATCTTAAAATTAACCACCATGTCGAATTCCAAGTCCTACCACCTCTCGCAACATAAAGGGCTATGTTCAAACAGGAACTGTCACCATTAATTTGCCAACATTAATTTTGAAATCGGTTTGTTATTTCCTAATATTCCACAGAAACGTAATTTAAAAAGCTTTTAAAGCCCTTTTTTAGAATGTTTGTTGTTCCATTGAACCCCAGGTGCTAGATTCACCGGCATAAAATATAGCCTGTGTAGTATCAGAGACTGTTACCATTGATTCACAACTATTACATTTATAATCGGTTTATATTCCCTGAAATTGCATAGAATCGTAATTTAGAACTTTTACAGAATGCTTTTCCCACCTCCCCTTCGCTTCACCCCTTTTTAATTCGAATTTATTTTCGACGTTCCTTCGAGGGCATTTATATTTTATAAGTAACTACCATGTCATATTTAACGTTTCTAGCCTTTTCAGTATCACAGAAATCGCAATTTAGAAAGTTTTTAGCTCCTGCAACCATCTGGTGGTAGTGGAACAGACATAAAATATAGCTTATGTTTGAGCAGGTTATATCACCAAAATTTGTCATCATTATATTTTTAATCGGTTTGGTAATTTATAAGTTTGCTTAAAAATTGTAATTTATAAGGCTTTTCACTCACTTCATTTTTTTTTGGAATTTTCTTTCGACTGCTCTTAGAAAGCAGTTGCATCTTGTAAGTAAATACCATGCCATACTTCAAAGTGTTAGACCCCTCAGTTGTGCAAAAAACGCAAATTAGAACATGTTTTGCTTTTGCAACCCTCAGATGGTAGTGACAGCAACATAAAATATAATCTATGTTATAGCAGGGACTGTCACCATTGATTTGCAACCATTACTTTTGAAATAGCTTTGGTATTTCCTTAGATTGAGTAGAAATCGCAATTTAGAACGTTTTTAGGACGCTTTTCGCGCATTTTCACCCTTTTTTAAATTTCCAATTTTTTCGAAACTGTTCTTAAAGATCATTTATAGCTAATAAATATGTACCTTGCCTAATTTTAAGTTGCTAGCCCCTACCGATCACAAAAATCGAAATTTAGAACGCTTTTTCGCTCCTGCAACGTCTTGGTGATAGTGATACCGACATAAAATAGCGTCTATGTTAGAGCAGAGGCTGTCAGCATCAATTTCCTACCATTACGTTTGAAATCAGACTTATTCTTCCTGGGATATTGCCGACAAATCGGCATCTAGGACGTTTTTAGAACGCTTTTCGCGCATTTTGCTCCTGCATCACCTCCGGGGTAGTGGAAACAGATATAAAATATAGCCTATCTTGGAGCAAGATCTGTCACCATCATTTTTACACCATTATATTTGAAATCGGTTTAGTACTTTCTGAGATTGCATAGAAATCGCAATTTAGAAAGTTTTTTATAACGCTTTTTGCGCATTTTGACCCCCTTTTAAATTTCGATTTTTTTAGGAAATGCCCTTAGAGATCATTGATATCTTATAACTAACTACCATTCCAAATTTCACGATTCTAGGCCCTTCCGTAACGCAAAAGCCGCAATTTAGAAAGTTTTTTGCTCCTGCACCCCCTTTGGGGTAGTTGCACAGACACAAAACATCGCCTATGTTGGAGCAAGGGTTTTCACCATCATTTTGATGCCATTATTTTTTAGATCGGTTTGGTATTTCCGGAGATTGTGTAGAAACCACCATTAGAACGTTTTTTAGAATGCTTTTCGCGCATTTTCACTCCTTTTAAATTTCGAATTGTTTAAGAACTGTTCTTAGAAATCCTTTATATCTAATAAGTAGCTAATATTTCAAATTTCACATTTCTAGGCGCTTCGGTAACGCAAAAATTGGATTTTTAGAACGTTTTTTGCTCCTGCACCCCCTTTGGGGTAGTGGCACCGACATAAAACATAGCCTATGTTGTAGCAAGGGTTGTCACCATCATTTTGACACCCTTATTTTGACACCATTATTTTTTAAATCGGTTTGGTATTTCCTGAGATTGTGTAGAAACCACCATTTAGAACGTTTTTTAGAACGATTTTCGCGCATTTTCACCCCTTTCAAATTTCGAATTACTTAAGAACTGTTCTTAGAAATCCTTTATATCTAATAAGTAGCTAATATTTCAAATTTCATATTTCTAGGCCTTTCAGTAACACATAAATCGCATTTTTAGAACGTTTTTTGCTCCTGCACCCCCCTTTGGGTAGTGACACCGACATAAAACATAGCCTATCTTGGAGCAAGCGTTGTCACCATCATTTTGACATCAATATTTTTTAAATCGGTTTGGTATTTCCTGAGATTGTGTAGAAACTACCATTTAGAACGTTTTTTAGAACGCTTTTGTGCATTTTCACCCCTTTTAAATTTCGAATTGTTTAAGAACTGTTCTTAGATATCATTTATATCTTATAAGTAACTAATATTCAAAATTTCATATTTCTAGGCTCTTCAGTAACGCTAAAATCGCATTTTTAGAAAGTTTTTTGCTCCTACACCCCCTTTGGGGTAGTGGCACCGACATATAACATAGCCTATTTTGGAGCAAGCGTTGTCACCATCATTTTGACACCAATACGTTTTAAATCGGTTTGGTATTTCCTGAGATTGTGTCGAAACTACCATTTAGAACGTTTTTTAGAACACTTTTTGTGCATTTTCAACCCTTTTAAATTTCGAATTGTTTAAGAACTGTTCTTAGACATCATTTATATCTTATAAGTAACTAATATTCAAATTTTCATATTTCTAAGCCCTTCAGTAACGCTAAAATCGCATTTTTAGAACGTTTTTTGCTCCTACACCCCCTTTGGGGTAGTGGCACCGACATAAGATATAGCCTATGTTCTAATTTGGACTAACACCATCATTTTGATACCATTATTTTTGGAATCGGTTCGGTAGTTCCAGAGCTTATCTCCGACAAATAAACAATTTTTTCCTCTTTATAATAGGAGTATAGACTAGTGTAAATTCCTGTCTTAAGACAGTGGGTAGAAATCGTGAATTTCATTTGAAAACAGATATATATAATAAAATAATTCATCGACAATAAGATCTAAAACGTTAAATTTAGATCTGACTATTACATGGATCTTCGACGTTTTAACAACACATTTGTAATTTGATGTGAATGGGATAAAAAAAAAAAAAAAAAAAAAAAAAAAAAAAAAAAAAAAAAAAAAAAAAAAAACAGGAAAAATTACAGATCTATCTTAAATAGCAAAAGGAAACTCATATAGATGGAGTGCAATAAAAGTGCCAATAGCTTTTACTAACATGTACAGTAAATATATATATATATATATGATCTCCATAGGCTTTTCTATGTTAAATTAACATTGAGAAGTGACACTGGAAATTAATACGTATAGCGCTGTCGCGCCATACTTAAATATATATAAATGTTATACTATTCATCGAATAAAAGCAAACTTTACTTGAAGTGCTACGTTTAGGCACTAAATAATATGGAAGCCTCTACAGATTCAATAAAAAAAAATCTTCGTTTAATAACAAAAAAATTAAGTATATAAGATTACCGAACACAGGAGAAATGACAGATATTTCGTTATTAGTAAAAGGAAATAGATATAAAGAGATTTATAACTTTAAATTGTGTTTCATTATAAAATATTAATTTTCGGTACTTGCATATTATCCAGAACAGGTTGTCTTCACTGCGCAAACCATTCGCGTCAAAAACATTAATTACAGTATCCACTTCTTTTCTACATTTTAAGCGATTGCTTAGTACTATTTAGTTTCCATATGTAGTATCAGCAGTATTTATATACATATACCTATATAATATCCTATATCATAGATATAAATCATATATATATATTGCATTAATACAGTATACATATATTACATAATATTTATATTATATTCATTCTAGAGGTACAGAAACCGCTGGAAATAAAATTATTATTCTTGCAATCGTTTATTGCTAAAAGCCTTCAATTTGTTATCGAGTGTTAAATAAATGTATACAAAATTATATTGTTTTGTATTATTTTAGTATTGCTTTTACAGTATCTATATTTTTTTTAACTATTTTATGTATTACTTATTAAATATACATTAAATTACGTCCTAATGATCCGTAATCAAGCTTTGATTTTTAGAAATCACAAAATGTCATTAAATGAAAATGCAGTTTTCAAAGATATCACATTTGTCTCCTTATTTAACAGTGTAAAATTTAAAATTTTGTGATGTTAAGAAGTAATTTAATTACGAGATAAGGGAATGCGAGAATTTTACCAAAAACAAATATATACATAGAAAGCTGAAACAAATAAACAAAAGAATATTTTAATACCTTTTCAATTTCAGAAATTAATACATTGAAAATTGAGGTGGATTTTAAAAAAGATTACTTCAAAAACAAAAAAAAAATAATTTCACTGTTTCATATCACATGACGTCAAATAATTTTCTATGATTTATGTTTTTTATGCATTTTACATTATCAAAATTAAACACGATGATTTGATATGAATTATTAAAATACACAAATGTATAACTGTTAGTAATGCAGGGGTTTAAAATATTCAATGCGCGAAATTTTTAACCAGTGAATCCAAAAAAGCACTGTCTGACTACACAGCTTATTTTTTTACATTAATCAAGATATCATAAATGGTTTGTTTATATTGCAAATCATTGTTAATTTAAAATGTTTCATAGAAAAAATATACTTAACATCGATAGTTTGAAGTAGAAGAGATTTCTATTCATGCGGATATTTTTTTTTTCTCATACACATATGAAATAGAAAATAAGCTATATCTCCATCTTATAATCGACTGGTAAAATGGATAGATTAGCAACGGAATCGTTACAATGTAGTTTATTATATTTAGATTGAACATTAAAATTATTAAGAGAAATCATCAAAATTGGCCGATACAGTTTTTGTTTCATATAAATATACTATGTTTAATCGCCGTACGTTCATGCACTAAATATTACTATTATCATCAATTAAAAATTACCCAACTTATAAATTATCAACTGTATTTGTTTAAAATATTATATATGTCTTTTCTGTCAGTTTTTGATTAATCTAGTATTTTTCATCGACGTGAAAATATAATACTTTCTCCGTTTCTTTTTATCAGTATTTTTTCTTATATTCACAGCAAAATAAAACTGTGATTGAAGACTGTTCTTTCAATTATGTCAAACACAAGCAGGAGTTGCTGTCTGCTAAATAAAGATCATAATAGTTCAACTAAAATATTTCAAGTTTCTAGTTAATCTAGTATCTCAAATGTAAACTTCATATTATATTGTCACGTTTTCAACTAAACATACACTTAGAATTTATAATCATACTATACAGGTAGCATTCAAGTTTTGACGGAAAGGAACACGTAAACAATTTATTATATAATTTAATATTTGGCATATGTAATGCCCATTTCACTTGAAAAAAATGTTTGCTAAACAACCCATTAATATATCGTAAATCTCTTGCAAAATAATTCAAACATGATCCTTACTTTTTTTTTACAAACATAGTGTATCTGGCTAAATATACAACGCATACGCATCGTTCTATATATACGTGACTTAGGTATTGATGAAAAATGCAAAAGTCATCATAACTATATCGATATAACCAAAATGGAAATATTAACAATGTAAAAACTTTTTTTTTAATAATTGAAATTGAAAAACCAATAAATGTTTGTTACGAGGATTGGTATTTCGTATTGAATTATATCAACTTTTTACTGAACCTGATCTTTTTGGACACCAAAGATACAATTTATTACTTATTGTATGCTATATAATGAAGACTGTTTAAAAAAATGTAAAAAGCCACCATGAATAAAATATATAAATAATAATTAAAATAAGCTAGTTTAAACAAACAGCAAGTTCTAATGATTAAACATATTGCATATTAATAACTTTTTCCTATATTTAACAGGTTAAAAATTCTTTACTATAACAACGATGCAAATTAAAAACAATTCTAAACATTGTACTTGTAAGATTAAAAAACTTCGATGCTTGTGTAATAAATTGTGATAAATTATTTAAATTGAATTTTATAGCATAAAAATCTCTTTTCCTGTATTCAAGATGTTCAACTTTCTTTAGTATATCAACAATGGCGATCAAAAACAATTCTAAACACTGTACTCGTAAGAATATAAAACTTTGTTGTTTGTGTAAAATTTGTTTTTTAAACAAATTATAATTTACAGGAACTCCACAGTAATTCAAAATCCATGTAAATAGTATTAAAAATGTGTCTGGAGATAGCTTACTTCTATTGTTGAAATTTCTAGCTTAAAAAATTCATTACACAGCCTTTTAAACATGTTTACTTTACAATAGAATATTTTTTTCACTGTTTAATGTAATTATTTATTTCCATATTTCTAATAATTTGCTTTCAAATGGAATTTGGTTTTTCTGTGTTATAATATAATTTATTGGATAATATTTCATTATCACACTTACATTTTATTCAACATTGTTCATTTTTGACAAAATAGAACTTTTAATGAGGAAATGAACATTTAAACAACTATTTGGATACACTTTTATCAATCTATATACGTGTTTTACCGTCGTAAAATTTATTTAATTATAGCACAATATTTACAAGAGCAATATGTCCTTCCTTAAATCAATTTCTATAAAGCTAAATATTCTAGGAGTAAATATTTTTATTTGAATATTTAGTTGAATATCGTAATAATGTTTGTCGAATAATGTAATAATGTTCATTCATGTAAAAATAATTCTAATGAAATAAATAATGTATAAAAACATTTTTTTCCTGAATATGTTAATAATACTACCCTAAAAGGCATAATCAGTATTAAAAATATGCATCTGTGCTAAAACAAAGATAACATAATAAAATAATAGCAAAAATATTCTAGAACTTTTGAGATTAACTTTATAATTCAAGCAATTACATTAACATAATTACTATCGTGTAAACATCTATGCATTAATAACAATGTAAATATGTTGTCTCAAAATAAACACACAAAAGTATATTTTTCTTAAACCTTTCATCAAAGGCATAACACGCTAGTTAATTATGTCATCAGATTTTTATTAAAATTAGAGAGTGCAAAATGGATGACAATGTTTATTTTAAAAGCCAATATGTGAAAGTAAATAAATATGAAAAAACTGATAATATAATGTAAAAATTTAGATGTGAATAAATCTTTTGCTAGAGCACGTCTTAAAAAGAAATAATTTTTTTCAATAAGGAGTTTTAAAGTATATTTCATTTAACAGCATACTTGAACGTATATATGCATAGTGAACTGCCATTAGCGTGGATTTCCAAGGTAGGCATTTTTTTATCGATGTAACCGAATTCCGCATTTAACGGTGTAAACATTTTAGTAGTGTAAATTAATCGAAATCGTACAATATATTGAATTCAGTTTTCCGCAGAATTTTAGTGTATTTTATGCTAATTAAATTTTATGCTAAATTAAAAAAAAAAAAATCTTGAATTTGGTAATTTTAGCAAAAAGCTTGACAATATGAATTACAAAATAAATGGAAAATGTAACTTTAAACCTATTGCAGTATATTAGAACTCATTGATATATTCAGTTGTTTATACAACAATATTTCACTAAAACTTCATGGAAATATAAAGTTGGGTTATGCTCAAATACGACTCAAAATTATCATAAAATAATGGTCAGAAAACAAAATTTACCTTTATTATTTCAAAACTACCTTTATTGATATAATCCCTTTTTTCATAACAAGCTTTTTTAGTGCAAGTGTTGTATGATTACTTTTTAAAGTTTTATAAAATTTTAAAAGTATTATAACTGTTACAGCAATCAGTGTATTTATATTTAAACGAATTGTATGGTAATCCATTACGTTACATTTATTTTGCAATAAGGCCATTCAATTGTTTGAGTTGAAGGGGAAACCTAATTTTATTATACATTTAAATTTAAAAATTTACAATTTGTTCAAGAATGAGCTATAAATGACATTTATGGCAAAATAAATTATGTGAAATTGTAACGAATCGTCAATTGATCGAATCAACACATTTCTGTTATTCTTGCACGTTTACAAATAAAGTTACAAATGAAATTTTTTTAGTACCTTATCTATATTCCAAGATATATTTTTAGAGAAACAATATTTAGTCTCAGTATACAATACATCACTTTTTCTGTTTGATAAAAGAATAACAATAAATATTTGAATAACGTATTATTTGAATTTTTTAAAGCTTTCTACCGAACAATAATCTAAACAAAAAATGTATGTAACGTTTCACAGAACACATAACATAGGCTTATATCACATATAAAACTTAAAAAAAAATAAAGTTAAAAAAATATGTAATTTTAATACAAAATAATAAATTATTCAGGACAAAACAAATATGCAAAGAAATCCTCACTTTTTTTTCTTCAGATGCTTAAGCAAATCATATTTTTACGCAATCATTGTTAAGGTTTTGTGATAAACTCGAAACATTTGCACAGTTACAGCACAGTTTGATTGGAAATATCACCGAATAATCTATAAGAAATATTGAAGCTTTCACGATACAATGCTATTTTTTCTTCATCTAATATTAATTTGTATCTCTCATTAGTCGAAATTAGACCAAATTAGAGTTTCTTAAGAATAAATCATGTACAAAATCAGTTTCGATTCTAACCTGTCAATTTGGGTAAAATGTCTTTGCGTTATCCGATGAACCGCGAGTATTAAGCGATGGTCTAATTGTTAATTGCAAATAGAGAAGGTGTGAAAAAAGGAAATGTCTTCATTAACAGAAGATGCATCTTACTCGGAATAACATTAACTGAGTACAATATACGTAGTGGACTTAAATTGTCATGAGAAATAAAAAGAGTAAAAAAAAAAAAGAGTAATGCCATTTTAGATTACTGTTAAATAAATATTTAAAAAGTAATCTAGACCATATATTAAACAAACATGATGTATATTTTAATAAATAGTATGAGTGTTAACATTGAATTTTATTTACATTATTTACATTTTTATATGTTTAATATGATTTTTTTATTGTTTAACTATTTGTGTGAAAAATATTATATTCAGTTTTGACATATAATCTGCTTACTTTAATAGTTTTTTTTAAATGTTAGATATACCTTGCAAATTTGCGCTGTATTAACTGAGGCGTATTTTAATTAAATTATTTTGTCCCAAATGCATGTTTTAGAATGGGAAAATAAATTCTATCAAATCTTTAATATAAAAAAAACATTTAAATATCTATCTATCTATCTATTTAATTATCTATATATAAATATATATATTTAAAATGAAAAAAACAAATAATAAAATTTTTATTAACTATAAAAAATAGATAAATTTATGTGTGTCTTTTTAAATTCGATTTTGTTCAGCAATTTTAATGGAATCATTAATTCCAGACTCCAAGTTCACTTATAACTTTATAAAGTTAAACTTCTGCTAAAGCACTTTTAAAAAATTTAGATTAATCATTCGAGTTCTTATAACTTATATAAAAAATATTAATTAATAGATGTTGTTTATTGTAAAACTTTTTGAGACACCAGAATCATTGTTCTTTTTAATCATTGTTCTCTTGACACACATTCTCGGCAAAGTGCGTTTAACTGTCATAATCAATGACGTGTTTTAGTGAGACAGAAAATATTTTCATGACACTTATACAGGTGCTGATAACGGATTTTTTAAAAATAATTTTGATCTTTAAAAGAAAGTTAGAAAATTACAAGATTTTGAAGTTATTAAGCAGCTTTCGGAATATGTAGTGAATTTATTATAAAGTCCAAATTTAATATTCATATAGATAAAATGAATGTAAAATATATGTTTAAACTTTAAAACGTGCATTTTATTATCGCAGTGATATTTAAATATTTATAATTTACTCTATCAAAAATGTAATTTTTACAACTTTTATTAAATAAAGATAAACAAATTAACAATATATTTAAAATTAATTAGTAATTTATTGCTAGTTCTACGCATAAAACTCTGGACCCTCGTAACGTGAAAATCAGGATAAAATTTGTATCTATAAAATTCAGTTATTTATCGAAACTTTCTGTCTCTTTTAAGTCATGAAAGACAGTTCAAGGTATTGCAGCATTCTTGTGTTCCCATTTTCAGACAGTTGGAAAGTAGATACCAAAACAACGCTTTCTTTAACTCTATTCACTGTTTTTGTGTTGCATATTTTAACTTTCCCTATGTGTAAGCCTGTATGTTTATTTTCTCAAATATCAGAAAATTCTGTCTGTGAAAATATATATATATATATATCCAGTACTTTTTTCCAACATCTCTATGAGACAAATCTTTTTCAATAACATTTTTTATATTCTGGAGACGCTTTATAAAATTCCGTTTAGCGATTATTTTACAGTAATTTTTGTGTTTGAAACTGATGAACTGTGGAAAAGATAAGTGGGTGTAAGATAAAGTGCTGTTAATTCCTAATGTTGTTATGGATCGCAGAATACTAAAGTACATGTAAAGGAAACGGTGAGAAATTAAGTAATTTAAATAATTCTTTAGTTTTCAAATAATTAAGATATTCTGAAACAGGACAGTTAACATATGTATGAATTAAGGAGACGAGGGACCTTAAAAAACCTTAAAAATGAATACTTTATTTTTTGTAAATTTCACTTTAAATATTATTCAAGGGTATATTATATGCATTTATCACAAATTTATTTTATTTTATTTTTATTTATTTATTTATTTTTTTTTTGAGAAAAAAATGGAGTTTTACGTGTCGTCTTAGAAATCTTTAAAATGCCCCCTGCGCGTTCCATATCAATCAAAATCCCCAATAATTTTTATAAAAGTTTTGTTTATATATATAAATAAAACTGTGCATCGAATTTTATATATCTGAATATAAACGTTAAAAAAAAATAATAAATTTTTAAATTTTTACGAAAAAGTTTAAAAAAAATACTTATTTTTTTTCATACCTTTATATTCAAATATATAAAATTCGATGCACAGTTTTAATTATGTATCTAAACAAAACTTTTATAAAAAATTTTGGGGATTTTCATTGCTATGGAATGCGCAGGGGGCATTACGAAAATTTCTACGACGACGCGTAAAATGCCATTTTTTCCCCAAAATATTTTTTATGATAAATGCATGCCATAATGCATAAGGCCGAGATGCATTACATGTATTGAGTGGCAAACGGCAAAGTAAGGGAAGCCCAAAGGTTTTACCAATCGATTGGCCGGCCCGCTCACCCGATTTGTCGTTTCTGTACTTTTTCTTCTGGCATCACATGAAGAGCCTCATCTACTATGATGGTCACATAGATTCCGTTGAAAACCTTGTTGCCCGGATATCCATAGCTGCTGACACCATACGAGAGTTGCCTGGTGTTTTCGCCAATGTACGGCGGTCACTCCATAAACTGTGTGAAGCGTGCTTTACTGATGGCGGCCAATTTTGAGCATTTGCTGTGATGGGGGACGTACGTGTTGTTTACTTTCATTTTGTTGAATAAAATATTTTTTTTTTCATATTATCGGTTTCCTTTCATTCCATCGCTATCTGTCTTCTTTCTATCATTTTGTGCTACATTATGTCTCGCGCTCTAGCGCTTTACGGATTGCGTTCCGACCATGGATTGTATAGTGATTTGTGCTTGTCTAATTGTGTTCTATCACCGCCTAAACATATGAACAATGAACTTTGGGACTACCTGTATATTAACTACGTTACATAAAATATTTGAAAAATGTTTAATATACCCTAAATTTTTTATTTTTATTTTACTTTTAATCTAAAATCCAGATTACAACGAGGTGGACAATTATGTTTCATACTGATCATATAATACTCAAGGAAATGTATATTTATTAGAATATGATAAATATTAATGACTATTGACATCCTTCTAAAGTAACGATATTAATAATGTAATGATAAAAAATGTTTATTTATGAACATTTCGTCTGGGTGAAATGAAGTAGATAATGTAGAAAAAAATAAATTGTTCATTGCCAATTAAAGGAATGTCTCAAAGAGGGGGGTACAAATTAAAATTAAGGAAAGAAGATAATGATATATAAAAACAACAAACAAAAATTATCTTATTAGATATTTAATCTTCATTTTAATTTACGTATCTATTTGTAATTGTATTCTAATTCTAAAATAACAAATAAATATATATATTTATTTAAATACGTGCGATATTTATTTTAATTTAACTTGTAAATATTAGGTTTACAGTTAAATTGAATTGTTTATATAGGTTATCATATCTATAGGCTCTTTTTGTGACGTGCTGAAAAAAGGCTAGAAGAAAGATATGTTTTAGGGACAAAAGACAATTCCCTATGTTTAAAATATTTTTATTATAATGAACATTTAATCAACTTTAATATGACTTCAATTTTACAAGTTGCAATGAGAGCAAAAAGAGATACACTCATAAGTATTCTAATGATATAACATAAGTATTCTAATACACTAATAATTGTATTATAATTCTAAAATAATATATATATATATATATATATATATATATATATATATATGTACTTAAATATATACGACATTTATTTTAATTTAATTTGGAATTATTGAGTTTACAGTTAAATTGAATTGATTGTATAGGTTATCATGGATATGGGCTCATTTAGTGACGTGCTGAACAAAGGCTAGAAGAAAGAGTATATGTTTTAGGAACTAAACACAATTCCATGTGTTTAAAATATTTTTATTATAATGAACATTAAATCGACATTAATACGACTTCAATTTTACAAGTTGCAATGAGAGCAAAAAGCAATACACTCATAAGTATTCTAATACGCTAATAATTGTATTCTAATTCTAAAATTACATATACAAATATGTGCGACATTTATTTTAATTTAATTTGGTAATACTAGGTTTACAGTTAAACTGAATTGGTTGTGTAGGTTATCATGGCTATAGGCTCTTTTATGGACGTGCTGAACAAAGTCTAGGTGTATAAGTATATGTTTTAAAAACCGAACACAATTGCAAATTCTCTATGTTTAATATATTTTTATTATAATAAACATTAAATTGACTTTAATAAGACTTCTATTTTACAAGTTGCAATGAGAGCAAAAAGAGATAAACTCATAAGAATAACGTTACTTTTACCTATTTGTTTCGTTTAGATTTAAAATACGAATTTAACTTTTAGCTATCACTTTCCGTTAACAGAGTAACATTCTTATCAGCTTCTGAATCAAGACAATGGACATCTTTTATCTGAGACATTCTCAGATAGTTTTCAGTATTTGTTCTATAAAAGAAAATTGATCTAGAGATTAAAGAGAATTTCTACAATATCAACATAAATCGACTCGAGATAAAGAAAAATCTCTCCTTGTTCTTATGATTTGAAACGCACTAAGGTATTATTTTATTTTGTTTTGGGATACTATTGAAAAGTGAAACGATATACTCGCATTTTCTCTTTTTGCTACATTTTTAGCTATTACTATATGACTACACTTTTATTTATACTGTAAAATATTGGTTATATTTATTGTTCGAAAAATATGAATTTAATATTGTATTGAACATAACAAATAAAATTTTTATAAATGTATATTCTATTGAAAACACATTTTTTTAATTTGCTACTTAAAAGAAAATACCATGATTGTTTTTCTTAATATAAATTACAGTGCCTTATTGGCATTCTGTATTAATTTATTTACTAATCGTAAATTAAAAATATAGTTTAGAACATGAAAACTTCTAACATTCTTATGCTTTTTGTCATAATTTAACAAAAAAATTAAACTGATTTGCATTTTAAAATCAATACGCGCTGATGAATATCTGCTAACGATTTATAAATGGTCCTATGATTTGTTTCTCCGATAATTTAGATTTTTTATGCATGTTTTTTAAAGGGCCAATAATAGTTCTTAACCTGTAAGTTTATTTCTATTTACAGGGACATCAAATAAAAGAAATATTATCAAAATTACCATTTACTCATTAAACACTTTAAAGAAATAGACATAAAATGTATTTCAATTAATAAGAAAGTTCTTTACTATGATTTCTTTTCGTACGTATTAAGAAAAATCTAAATACAAACCATATGCATAGAACAT
The DNA here is from genome assembly GCA_963932465.1 of Maratus speciosus. Classification (NCBI taxonomy): domain Eukaryota; kingdom Metazoa; phylum Arthropoda; class Arachnida; order Araneae; family Salticidae; genus Maratus; species Maratus speciosus. The sequence goes on along the minus strand of OZ010786.1, from coordinate 532,624,531 downwards.
AGACCTTTTAAATATGCATAGATCGTTTTATAACTGAAAAAAAATATGCCTCAAATATATAATGCAAAAATATCATCTTGTGAATGACACAAAATCACAACGTACCAATTCAATGTAATTGGAATCGAAGGCACACGAACAGAATAATAAAATTATCATTTTAAAAATAGAAAATTGATCTTTTTTTTTCGTTTTAAGTAAAAAGATGCATTTTAAAAGAAAGCATTGAAGCTTAAAATAATTAAAAAATGAAGTGATGTAACTGCAACAGATTATATTTAGTTTTGTAGGATAATTTTATGAAAGCAGATGAATGCAGTCTAGAAAATAATTATTAAAAGCAGTAACTCAAACATTAATTTTACTTTAACATTTTTACCATAATAGACTTCAAGTGAGGATACTGATTAAGATCATAAACATAGTTTTTTTATTTTTATTTTTTTTTCAATCCTTTTCAGACTAATTTGATTTTAAGTGAAATATTTTATGCTTTTAAATTTCCCGTGTATTTTGAAAGTTTTACATTTTTTACAATAAAATACAACACAAAACGAAACATTCGATGGTCCTAACGTTTGCTGAAATCTTGAATTGGGAGAAAATTGCATAATCAAATAATATATTAATGGAAAACGAGATATCGTAGCACAAACAGTTGATTCTAGTGCAACTGTGGATTTTCGACATAGTTAAAAGTTTTAGGATCACGAGGGGAGCAGATTCGACAAACGGAAGATCACATCAATTGAAGGCGAACAGCTGAAAAGTGCGAGGGTATGGTATGTTCACCAATAATAGCAATACGGAATAAATACTCGTGATTTTGAAAGTTTTAAATGGGGTTTCAGTGCTAATAAAGACATATTTATGTATAGAGAGCAAATGTAATGTACCAGCTACCTGATGTCCATTGATAAACTGATGATACACATTAGATCTCTTCTGGGTAACCGTTCGCTTACCCTATAAGAATATATATAGAACATCCTTCCTTCCAACACTGCTGTTTAACATTCAGATCTAGTAATTATAATCTTGACATTTGGGCACCGTGGTCCAAAAAAACAATAGTTTCATGGATTATATAAAAAATCAGTGTGTGTAGCGTTATATGTTGTACAACTCGACGACTGACTTCACGCGTCATTGGATTTTCATTCCTTGAAATATAGTTCAGTGATATGCTTTTTATGTTAATGGGTCGGACGATGTAGAGACCTGTGTTGCATCTCGAGGTTTTTTTTTTAATTCCATAAAAACCGAATTTAATGAGTTATTATTCTAATCATGAAATGCAAAATTAATGTGTTTGGTAATAATGCATTTTTTAGAAGAATTTTAATTTAATTAATTGTTTTAATAGAAAGACAATTAGCACAGTCTTATGCATATGACTGGAATTTGCCTTCGTTACTTATGATATGGTATGTCTTGTAAGTATTTTCGTAAATGAACTTTTGTAACATGTTAAATTTAAGCTTTATATCTTTACTTTATAACATATGTTAATCAACTTATTGAACAGACAGTTTTATTGCTTGGAATAATTTTAATATTGATAATTATTTTGCTAATGAACATAAACTTTATACTTAAAGGATATTTTCGAAAACGGTACACTACATTTATTTTATTTGTTAATTATCAATTCTTTGGCTTTTAGAACGGATCTTCACGATTACAAAGGTTCAGTATTAAAGAGATCATTAAAATCCTTGTTATATAAGTGTATGTGATAATGACTCATTTTTGTGGCGGTGTTATTTTCCTTCCCAGCATATTAATGGATATATACTGGTCCTGTAATCATTCTGATAAGTTTCTGGATTTTTCTTATAGACAAAGACGTTTTTTTTATTTTCCTTTTTGTTATATTCTGTTAGGTTTAATTAAGTTTTCATAACTCAATGGAATCTTATCACGCAAATTCAAATCTCAATGGAGATTTTTTTCCTGTTTTTAAAGAAATCTTTTGTTTTCTAAGCTACTGTAAACAAGTACGTTGATCAATTTTATTGGTGGCTGGCATTTTTCTGATTTCATAAATGATATTTATATTCCACGTGGAACAAAGCATAGATTATTATGTGATTTGTAGATAACATAAACAAAAAATGTATGGTAAAACAAAGGGATTTTGCGTTTTATATATTTTATAATCGATTGAAAGATCTAATTACTAATCGCAGTTATTACGTAAAAACAAACTTGAAAAGGAAATGTATTATTAAAGTATTTATTGGTAAATATATTATAAAGAGTTTATTTGGTAAATTGAAAACAAAGCATTGTAATTTATTCATATGTTAAGAAGCATAGTGCACTTTTCTAATAGTTAATTAACGACCATGTATTGTGTAAATATTGTGAATATATTATTAATTAAATTTGCATGGGAACATGTATAAAAAGGAAAAGTCAAGTTAAATATAAAATAATAACCAAAACTAAAATAAGATGTCATCTAAATCAATTTACAAAAAGCCGAGTCTTCATTTGGGGCGTTATCTGGAGCGGTCTGTGTTTTAGAAAATTCTATTTAATATAATATGCATTTATACTTAATACAATTATGAATAAACTATTATACATAAATTAAGTTAATGTTTTTAAAACTTTTTAATGGCACCTAATATACCTTGTTGATACTTTTCGTTGAAATTCAGAGATAACGGATTACTAGCAAGAAAAAATGATTCAGTTGATGTTAGAATTAAGATCCTTGATACAGATAAGTTTCAGCTTAAGAGGTCCATAAATTTCTGAAATGAAAATAAAAGCGTACTTACATTTGTACTTATATTTTCCTTATTTGGAATGTAGTAATGTAGCCTAGTTGAACCAATAGGAGAATGCCTAACGTCACGGTCGTACGAGCCAAAAGCACTGAGTTTCGCAGAACGGAGATTGCCCTAAATGGCAAATACTTAAAATGAAATACAGTTGTCTCTCGTTAATTCGAAATCGGATAAATCGAATCTTCGCTTAATTCGAACTAAACATGAAGTGCCGAAATGTTCAATGGCAGAATGACGTTAAAAATTTTCATTTATTCGAACTCGTTTTCTCTTGATTTCGTTTAATTTGAACTAACGAAAGTTCTATTTTTTTTACTTTTCCTTACTTTGTTACGGATTTTTTATCCTTGATATAACTTCTTTTCTTTCATTTTTGACAGAATTATTCTGAACTAGTAAACGAGTCCGTTTTCTTAGTGCCCGTCTGTCCATCAATGACACCTCCACCCCGTCATCCATTGTGCTTCATCCTAATATTTTCTCTAGCATTTGACCCACTGACATTCCGAGAAATCCACATGGTGGACACCTGTTAAAGATAGGGGAGACCTCTTTTCAAAAGTCAAAAATGAATAGGACTAAGAAACAAAAATTGATAATTTTTGTCATAGTGATGATAAATAGTGTAAATAATTTCTTAAATGTTCATCTAATTTCAGGCAAGAAAATTATAGTACAATTAATAAAAAAATTAAAATGCAGTTGTTTTATACTGTACGAGGGTAGCTCAATAATTATTGTCCCGAGTGTGTATAAAATATTTGTACTGCGATGGTTGATGTGGAATATTGAAGTCTATTATCTTAGATGCCCATATGCTCAATTTCAGAACCGTAGCTAATATTTTTCGTTTTATGTGTGAGAGGTGGAATTTATCTTGAAAGGGGGGGGGGGGGAATGCTGGTATGGAGCAATTCCTGAAGCAGTTCTGTGACATATTTGTGACAGTGGATGAACGTCACTGCATCACTATGATCCCGAGTCCAAACGACAGTAGTCACGTCTCATTCACTGTCACACCCCACACACCCCCTTTCAAGCTAGGTGCGACTTCTGACATCAAAAAGGAAAAAAAATGCTAATATAGCAGCTACAGTTCTGAAATTGAGCATATAGGCATCTAAGACATTAGACTTCAATATTCCACATCAACCATCTCAGTACAAAATAATTATTGAACCATCCTCGTATTACTAATTTTTATGTTTTATTTATATTCTTTTAATATTAATATTTAGTTTACGTATTTATATATTTTAATTTAATATTAAGTCATATTCTAACGATAACAGCCGAAATAAATTAAAAACAAATTATAACATTAATTCCTTTGTAATAGTACCCATTTAAATATGTTTTTCTCTCATACTTTTCATAATTCGAACTCTGGATAATTCGAACATTTCTTCTGGTCCCGACAAGTTCGAATGAATGAGAGCCGACTGTATTTCGAAACATTTTTTCACTGGTCATGGAACGATATGTTTTGAGAAAGTTAACGAATTTACATGTTATTTTTCTTAAATACAGAAAATTATAATATATACAATCTATACATAAAAAACAAACAAAAATACTTTTTTCCAGTTATAACGAAAAGCATGGTAAATTTTTGTGGATTTTGAATTATTTTGAATTTTTTATTCTAGCGGGTGAGCAAAAAGTCCGTATAAACTTTAAAAATTCATAAAAAACCGAAAAAAAATAACCGAAATGAAAAACTGTCTGCAGGATTAGCATCTCTAGGTCAAGAGAAATTTTTAAAGAAAGAAATAAAAAATAACTGAAAAAACTGCCGACAGATGGTGCTGGTTAATGCGATTTTGGTGGAAATATGCAATTGAAACGGTTAAAAGAACTTGCGCTCTTAATGAACTAGTTCACCGTTGTGAGTTGTGTACTTGATCAAGGATGCTGAGTATGAAGGATAAAAGCTTTGTTGGTGAAGTTATTTTACGTGAAATAGCTCTGGTTTAGGAGTGCAATTTCTTAAAGCCGTTTCATTTGCATTTTTCCAACAAGATCGCAACTACCAGCGCCACCTGTCGACTGTTTTTTGAATTATTTTTTATTTATGTATTAAAAATTTCACTTGACCTAGAGATGCTAATCCTGCAGACAGTTTTCCATTTCGGTTATTTTTTTCGATTTTTTATTAATTTTTAAAGTTTATAGGGACTTTTTGCTCCCCCGGTATTAAAAAAAAATAATAACAATTTTCTTGTTTTGTTTTGTTTTGTTTTGTTTCAGATGTAATAGAGGACAGTATAAAAAGCTTCAGAATTGAAATAAATGCGAGAAATAGAAAGAAAATGCAATTCATATATATATACTAGGGGGCTCTGCCCTCTGCAAGCTACGCTCGCCAACCCCCGTTCAGACTCTGTAGAACCTAAAAGTACGCTAATCTGATCGGTTTTAAACAGATTAGAGAAGATTGAATTATACTGAAATAACCTGTAGCGATCTCCCTGTAAACGGGTTTCCATTCTATTCCCTTTGATTGCAAAACTTTAAGGTAGAATTTGTTAAGATATCCAATGTTTGTTTTCGTGTTTGGTTAAAGATCACGACATTTGAAAAGAAGCTAAAAAAAAATGAATTACGTAAACATAGTCTTTGTCTCTCGGTATTTTTTAACAGCGTTATAAAACAATTGACATAATACAATTACTAAAATTTGATTCTTTAACCCCTTGAAGGGCGGTGGTTCATTTTTGGAACACTAAATTTTAATTCTTAAATGCCGCATTAACATCAGAATATTGGGATGAAAATTTCCCTTTTATTAAGTGAGTGAACAAAAGCATTTTTGTATTTCGAAATTTGTTTGTAAATTCTGGTGCCATTCACTGATTTCAAGATATTACGAATAGAAGTGCCTTGTCCGTGAAAGGGTTAAACGCATATTAATGTATTTATTACTTTAAAGTTTCCTTTCCCTTTTAATATTCACGTATAAATACAATTTTCAGGACATAATTTTTAATATTTTCCTGCCTTTAACACGTACTCATTTAATAGTAATTTTAAAGTTTTTTTTCCTGCTTTTAATAGTCACGTGAAAATAAATTTTTAATCGTTAGGAAATATTATTCTTTGCGCTGTTTTTAAAATTGAGAACAATCTCTATAATAATAGCCTAAGTCATGTGACTATCATCAACAGCTCCAGGCGGATTCCTTCGCTTTTTATATTCCAGGCGGCCATTTTGGTACTTTTATGTTAGCCAGCCACAGGTGTGATAAGTCGCCGAATATTCTTCTATCCCCATTATTTCGTTTATTTTATAATAGTCCAAGTCATGTAACTGCCATAAACAACGTGCTGATTCCTTCGCTTTTCATAAGAAAGGTTTCCATTTTGATTAAAGAATCAAAATTATTTTTTTCGAATAAAACTACATAAAAGTTGCCATGATCACAAAGAATTTCTGGTACTTTTATGTTAGTCGGGTGAAAATCTCGCCAATAACTTTTTTTTTTTTTTTTTTATCTCGCCAGTTAGCATTTTTTTATTTTTCGAGTGGTAAATTAAAACGGGTGCTACTTGGTTATCCCATCGTCCAAAAAGCTGTCGCCAAACTATAAGATTAAATGCCAATAATGGTTGATCGTAAATGTCACATTCACTTGACTTTAAGGAAGTTACACATATTCACGCCATCAAGTGATTTTTATTTCGACGTTTTATTTGTATTTTTATTAATGTTATACTAATTTATTTGTTGTTTTGTTATTTAAAATAAAAAAAAAATGTCAGTTTGTATAATTTGGCTATTTATATAATTTAAGGAAATTAGTCGACGGGAGAAGTAATAACATTAAAACGTTGCTTTGAAGTGGAAATTAAATCTCATGATTTGTGGCATTGTCACATACGCACCGGGTTTGGCGTGATTTTTTTTTTTTTTTTTTTTTTTTTTTTTTACCACAATTTGGCGAAAACCTCGTTTTCAAATACCTGTTACATATGTGTTTTTTAATTATTTTCTGTTATTTTTAAAATGAAATATCAATAAATAAAAAAAAATGATTTATAACTATAGAACAAAACAATTTATAACATTTTTTGTAAATAAAAAAAAATATATTCAAATAAACATTTATTAATAAATAAGCAACAATAGCCGGGTTACCATGTCAGGCAAAATAACGCCATTTTGGCGCCAATTAGGTACCCCGTTGCGTGTATGACATATGTGTCTAATATTTTTCTTTTCGTTTCGTTTCAAAAAAAGAATGAAGTAAAAGCCACTTATTTTAAAGGTTTCAATTTTAAATGAAAGTTTTGTATTAAATAAAATGATAATGAAATACAAATTGAAATCTGAATAAAAATAACATGATGCATTTCTTAGCACACATTTAAGGGAGGCCAAATTCGTCGCCAAATTAATTTAAAATAACCTTTTCTAAAATATGAAAAATATATATATATATCTGTTATGATTAAAATTTGAGTTGCCATCATTAGAAAAATGTATTTAAAATTAGAAAAAAATTAATATTTCGAATACTAATTCTAATTTTAAAATTCGAATACCAGTTTTGAGATCTGAGGATCAATACGGATTTTTGGTGTTAATTTCATCGCAAATTATTCCATATTTTAGGAGAAATCTCCGTGAAACGTAATCAGTTGTACGCTTTAACCGTCTGGCCCGGATTTTTCCGTTCCTAGAAATCATGTTAAAATGGCTGTAGACCAAAATATTTTAAACAGAATTTTATTTTTAACCTTATATAGAAACTAGTGATATTAAAGATATTACAGCATCAAACTGAGATTTAAAACATATATATCCTGGGATTTACAAGCATTCTTATAAAATTACTGCAAAACCCTCGGACGGTAAAAGGGTTAATCAGTCGTTTCATAGAATCGTTACATAAATTCGTTTCAATTCGATTCATTAGGATTTTATATATATAGGGTAGATTTAATATTGATTCAGAAGATGGGGACTATTTTGCTATAAAAGTACTTACTTTGCAATATTTAATCAACATTTTTCATCAATTATTATATCATTTAATCAAAATGAATGCAATTATCTTTAAATTTTTATATCTATAAGAAGTTTTATGTGTATAATTATCAGAGAAAATAAGTTGCAAGTTAGTACCATCTAGAAAAAAGGAGTTAATAAATAATATATCTTTCACATTCCAGTACAGCTTTGAGAAAAAAATAACAACAGATATTTATTTTATTGCTAAATGAAACATTATTTTATCTTATCGAGAGAAAATAAAAAAATAGCTGTTTTAGATAAAAGTATAAGGTAAGATAAAAGTATTAATTATGATTTGTAAAATTTGTAAAAGTCTAACGGACACTCAACTTTACAAAAATCCAGTTTCGGTTAACGTAGTTAGTTATTTGTGCTTTCATTACTGAAGCAAATGATTGTAGATTGACTCCAAATGACACTGCGGAATATTCTAATTACTCAAGAAAAAATATTAAAAAAACGTTGTTTTCGTAGTAAATATAAAATTATTTTTATTAAATGTTTGAAACCTCTGCATAAATAAAAAAAAAGATTGAAATAAGAATTTTATATTATTAAAAAAGGAAGTAAAATAAGAATATTTTATTCAGTTCCATATAAATTATCATTACATTTGCCACTGGCGTAAGAATTAGATTCAAGTAAATTATTTACTATTTCAAAACTACATATTTTTCTTTAAAAAACTTTGTTGTATCTGATATTTTATTTCCTTGAAAATGAAACATATTTTTAATTTATCTCCATTAAAAAAATCCTAGTTTTTTAGAGAAAAGTATTAATTATTATTCCAAACATCTGTAAGAGTCTAAACGATTCTCTTCTTGGCAAAAACACAATTTCGATTACTGATCTTACTTGTGCTTTAATTACAAAAGCTAAGGATTCAGTAATTGACCCCAATTGTCACTGGGGAATACAGTTACTACTGAAGAAAAGAATACCTAAGAAACGTATCTTTTCATAGTAAAAATAAAGTTATTTTTATTACATTTTAGGAAACTCTTCATAAATGGGGAAAATAATGTAAGCAACAATTTGTATTATAAATATCGTAAATAACACAAAAATATTTGAATCAGTTTTTTTTTTTTTTTTTTTTTTTTTGTAACTTTTAAATACATTTGTCAACTGTCCAACAATTACCTAGAAATAAGTTAATTACAGTTTCGAGACTATATATTATTCTTTAAAAAAATATTGGAAAATATAGCTAAAGCATATATTTAAATGAATTACATCGAAACTTTGTCATTTCAGCTACGTGTAGGTAATATATGGAATAAAACAGATTATGACGGTATAACTTACTTTTCATTTAAAAATAAATTATTATTATATAGAATTTATTTTTTTAGTGCTTAAAATTTTATTTTTTTAGTAATCAGAGAAAATACGCAGCAAGTTAGTATAAACAAGCTACTGAAAAGGTGCTAAAAACCAACATTTCTATCACATTCCAACACAGTTTGGAATTAAAAAATCTATTTGTTTTCATAGCCAAAAATATTAAGAGTTAATACTGTAGAAAACAATAAAGAATCATTTGTTATCTCAGATAAATTTTCTCTTGAAAATGAAACACATTTTTTATCCTATCTTGAGGGAAAAACTAGCTGTTTCATAGAAAACTATTAATTATGTTTCGTAAAATCTGTAAAAGTCTAAAGGACACTCAACTTGGCAAAACTCCAGACTCGATTACCGCAGTTACTTGTGCTTTGATTATAAAAGCTAATGATTATGTAATTGACTCCAATTCACATTGGGGAATGTTGTCATTACGCAAACAAAAGATACGTAAAAAACGGTTGTTTTCATAGCACATATGAGGTTATTTTCCTTAAATTCTAGTAAATTCTGCATAAATGTGAAAAAGAAATAAATAAAAAAATATATATTATGAATATTGTAAGTAAAATGTGAATATTGTTTTCAGTTTCATGTATAATTTTACTACATTTGGCAACGGTCCAAGCTTTTTCTTCAAATAAATTAATAAGTGTTTCAAAACTATGTTTTTCTATTAAAAAAAACTAACAAAAATAAATCTACAGCACATTTTAAATGATAATTTAAAATCCCTTTCATTTCAGCTAAGTGTATGTAATATATGGAATAAAATAGCTTATTTCGATACAATTTACTTATTCAAAAATAAATCATTATTTTATTGAATTTCATTTTTGTAAAGGATAAACTTTTATATTTAGAAATATCAGAGAAAATACGCAGCATTTTACTTTTAACCATCTAGTAAAAAGGAGTTTAGAAATCATAATTCTTTCAAATCCCAGTGCAGTTTTTAATTAAAAAAAAGCCTTTTTATTCTCATAATCGAAAATGTTAAAAAGGTAAAGCTGTAGAAAATAAAAAAGACTTTTTTGTTATATCTGATATTTATTTTACGGAAAATGAAAAATATTTTTATCTTATCGAAAGAAAAATAAAAACTAGCTGTTTCAGAGAAAAGTATTAATTATGATTTGTAATATTTTTAAATACTAAAGGACACTCAATTTCGCAAAACTCCAGACCCGATTACCGCAGTTACTTAGGTGTTGTGTAATTGACTCCAATTACTATTGGGGAATATTGTTACTATTCAAACAAAAAACACATAAAAACATTTCTTTTAATATTAAATATAAAATTATTTTTATTAAATTTTAGAAACATCTGCATCAATAGGAAAAACAATGTAATGGATATTTTATATTACGAATATTGTAAGTAGCATAAGAATATTTGATTCAGTTCCATTTAACATTTTTATTAAATTTATAAACGGTCCAATAATTACCTTCACAGACGTTAATTACTGTTTCAAGACTATATGATTTCCTTAAAATAATAATAATAATAATAATAATAATAATAATAATAATAATAATAATAAAGGAAAACATAACAAAAGCACATGTTTAAATGAAATATATTGAAACTTTTTTTTTTTTTCAGCTACGTGTATATAGTAAAAGGAATAAAATATATTATCTCAGTATAATTTACTTTTTATTTCAAAATAAATGATTTTTTAATAAAATTTCTTATTTGTTGATGTTAATCTTTTATAATTACATCGTCGAAAATACGTAGCAAGTTAGTATAAACCATCGCATTAAAACGAATTAAGAAAATATATTAATGTCAAATTCCAGTTCAGCTTTGAATTTAAAAAAAATCTATTTGTTCTCATAGTCGAAAATCTTCAAATATAATACTGTAGGAAATGAAAATTGTCATTTGTTATCACAGATATTTATTTAATTGAAATGAAACAAATTTTTATCTTATCTCGAGGAAAAATATAGCTGTTTCAGAGAAAAGTATTAATTATGATTTGAAAATGATTTGATATAAAATAAAATAGTTTATTTCGGGATAATTTAATAGTTATTTAAAAATAAATGATTATTTTATAAAAATGCTTTTTTGCAGAGGTTAAACTTTTATATTAATAGCTATCAGTGAAAATGCGTAGGACGTTAGTATAAACTATCTATTAAAAAGGAGTTTAAAAGTGATATTTCTATCACTTTCCGGTATAGTTTTGAATAGAAAAATATATTTGTTCTCATAACCAAAAATCATAAAAGATAATATTGTACAAATATATATATATATATATATTTGTTATCTCGGATATTTATTTTCTTGAAAATGAAACATATTTTTATCTTATCTCGAAGAAAGAACTAGCTGTTTCCGAGAAAAGTAGTAATTATGATTTGTAAAATCTCTAAAAACTAAAGGACTCTCAACTTGGCAAAAATCCAGTCTCGAATGCCGCAGTTGCTTGTGCTTTGATTACAAAAGCTAATGATTCTGTAATTGACTCCAATTGTCATTGGGGACTGCTGTCATTACTCAAGCAAAAAATACATTAAAAAGTTTGTTTCATAATAAGTATAAAGTTATGTTTATTTATTAAAATTCAGAAACATTTGAATGAATAGAAAAAAAAAAATGAAACAAAAAATTATATTTGGAATATAGTAAGTAAAATAAGAATATTTTATTCCTTTCCACATAATTTTTTATTGCATTTGCCAATGGTCCATAAATTTTCTTCAAATGAATAATATAGTGTTTCAAAACTATATTTTCTCTTTTACAGAAAATAATAGAAAACAACACTAAATGACCTGTTTAAATAGAATGTATAAAGTCTTTGATATTTCAGCTACTTATGTGTAATATATGAATTGAAATAGATTATTTCGGTATAATTTAATTTATATTTAATTTATTACTTTATATAATATACTTTATATTTAATTTATTACTTTATATAATATACTTTATATTTAATTTATTACTTTATATAATATACTTTATATTTAATATATTATTTTATAGGATTTATTTTTTTTTTATTCCAATACAGCTAAGACGAATACATTTGTTTTTAGAAGATATCAAAATAGTTTGTATTAATAAAAAAAATCATATTTTTAAATAAACGATACATGGAATAATTTGGATAGTGAAGTCTACCGCATACAGAATCAGATTGAATGATCAAGGTCTCTTTCTTCTTTATGGTTCAAAGTGTTATATGAATATTTTAAAAGTGCTAAAATGATAAATAATTTTTTTCTGGCAAAAAAATTAAACGTAAATAGATTTTGAAGTCGGATATTATATTTTAATTAATGTAAAATATGAGAGTAGATTTTGATAAGTTAATCTCTTCTGGACCAGCGTCTGTTACACAAATTTAATTCAGTTGGCACCACTGTTTTTTAAAAATTTACATTTTCATTTGTAATACCAAAAATACTCTAATTAAATATGGTGACTATTACATTTTTTTTTTATATTACTGGTACCAAAAACGTATTCTGCATGCATCGTTTTAAGTTGCATATATGCACCGATGGTCCCGAACGTGCTAACAATGCAGAATTTACTTAAATGTGATTAAGAAAAATGTGTAAACACTATTTGTCCAAAGGTGACCGGCTACGTGCGATTTTAGACCTTTTGTTAAATATCTAGAAAAATACATGAGGAATTATCTTGAAACTCCAGGTGTGTAAATAGTATACTATAGGTCATATATTTCCGCGAATATTTTTTTCCCGAAACTCCATAAGGGACCGTCAACAAATTGATAAAGAACGAATAACTTTTGAATAACACTGTCAAAACTAATGTAGCAAAAACGTTCAAACTGTAGATTATGATTAAGTGGTTTATTGTAATAATTTGGGTTTATTGTTACGAAGATAGCATGTATATTCGAAGAGAAATTCAGGTTTTCATAAAAACAGTCTAAACTTTTCCCAGTTTTTGACTCATAATTTGCAGAGTTCGTAATAAAAAAAAAAAAAGTTCTTTTCAGAGAATATGTCATACAACATTGTACAGAATACCCTGCAATCAGAATTAAAATATAGTAAAACTCTATGAAAAATGAGCAAGTTTACTAAATAATGATTCACTGCGCATGCCCAAACGCAATCAAAATATAATGTGCATAATGTGTTAGCTAAATGTATAGAGCAACTTTTGTAGATGTTTCAAAAACATAGCTTGAAAATTCTGAAAATTATCGTTGATAGAATAAGCACAAAATCCGTTGTTCCCGGAATGAAACAAAAATATGAGAGGCTGTATCTATATATTGGCCTATATATCCATTGATTAGTGCCAATATATTATACACAATATTGCACGTACTACTGTATTTAGATACAATCCCTCATCTTTTTGTTTCCTTTTGGGAATAGCGGATTTTGAGCTTATTTTATCAACGATAATATCATTATTTAGTAAAAGTGCTCATTTTTCATTTTTTTTTTAAAATTCTGTTTGCAGGGTATTGTGTACAATGTTATTTATCATATTTTCTGAAACGAACTTTTTTTTATTTTAAGAACTGTACAAATTATAAGCAAAAAACTTGTCATAATTTGTGACTCTTTTTTTTTAAAAACTTTAATTTCTCTACGAGTTACATTCTATCCTCATAAAAATGAACACAGTTTATCACAAAAAGGCACTTAATCATAATCTGCAGTTTGAACGCTTTTGCTACATTAGTTTTTACAGGTTTATCCAAAAGATATTCGTTCTTTTCCGATTTGTTGACGGTTCCCTATAAGGTTTCTGGAAAATAAATCATCCCGGAAGTCTACGACCTGTACTATTCTGTTTACACTTCTGGAGTTTCAGAATAATTGCTCATGTAGTTTTCCAGATAATTAACAAAACGTCTAAAATCCCAAGTGGACGGTCACATTTGGTCATATAGTGTAGGAGTCGTATAGAGAAATAAAGAAATGAATATTTCCCTTTTTTAATTGGTATGTGAGGAATCACAGGCAAAGCAATGCACATTCAATTACAGTTTGGAAAGCAATTTGAATACTAACATCATTTCTATTAAATTCATAATCTAAAGCCACATTAAATTTTCATACACTACAATCATCTTTTATATAAATAAGCCATTTTTATATTAAAAGATTGGTTTTCAAAGAAATAACTTATTACATGTTCGTAGGAGAAGAAGATAGTACAGATCAGCACTTTAATCTTCAAATCGAAATTTTTTAAAACATATAGTTAAAAAAATATATCTTATAAAATCTGTTATGGATACATACAATTTAACAGTATAATTAAGAAAGCCAATTTCTTTTATTTATAAATTATTGGCGAAAATCTGCTACTGTACCGTAAAAATGTACCGATTTTCTGATAGGACTTGATAATTATTTGAACAGGTCGTTTAAAAAGTGAAAGAACTTTGTGTGATTTCAATAGCATATGATGATTTGCACGATGCTTTAAGGGATTTTGTAAATCTAAGTATAAATGAAAGGCTATTTTTCAATTTCGAAAACTGGAAAATACAATCTCATGTGTCACTTCGAAAGCTATTTTAAGACATGGTGTTTCCTTTCTAGCTTTAAGAGGTATAATTGTACGCGTTTATGTATAGGTGCAATGTTTTCAATCTTCTACTGAAATACATACATATATATATATATATATATATATGTGTGTGTAGGATTTTGTCTGAAAATTACTAAAAGGTTCACTTGGCTTATAACTATAAATAAATGTATCTATTAGTTCGTCAATTTAATACGGCATTTATTATTCACTCGAACAAATATTATGCTTGGAAGATCACAACAGTTCATTCAAATCAATAATATAATACATTTATTTACATAAATACTGGTATTCACCTAGAATTCTTACTCAAACCATTTATTTTTTTTATTTAAGGAATCTCCAACCTTCATGTTGAGATAAACACTATCGAACTTCTAAAAAACATAAAATATTTCTTGAATTTACTTGAATCAAAACCGTTGCCACAAATTTTTAGCTTTTTCCACGCTCCTCGTGTTATACTTTTTATTCCATATAAGATTGCGTATCGATTCAATAAACCCTCGAGTTAGACGAGTTGCATTGTTAAGAATATTTACATTCCCACATTCGGTCATCCTGACAGTCCGGTCACCCAACGGAACGTGTTTTCAAATCATGTATCTTTTAAATTTAGCTTCATATCCACCATAAACAGAATTATCAGTATGGTTTAATGAAAGTTCATACTGCCTACGATTACTATTACTCCAGAAGTATACACCTCTTTTACACAGTCCAATCTCTTCCCTTTCAAAAATTTCCCGTATTCTTTCTTTCTGATCTCCGTATAAATATCTTCTATCGTCAAGAAATGTATGTTCTTTACAATATCTCGGACGTCTATTTATAAATTGTCTCTCGGAGAATATTTCCTATCTTCATTTTTGTCATTGCGATCACGCTTGTAATTTCCGCTAAATCTCTTTTTATTTACATTTACTCCTTCAGTATTACTTTCTTCTCTCGTGTTCTTTCGTTTATAATATTTTTTTCAACATTCTTCATTTCATTTTTATTTTCATTCGCGAGTGCATATAAATTGCGTTTTTCTTTTAGGTCGCTCATTCGTACTATTCGTGATACCTCATTTCTTTCATTCAAATTTTTGTTACTAATTGAATTCAATTTTTTCTCACGAGATCTTTCCGTTTTTCTCATTATAGCTTTTCTGTTTATTTCATTGGCCACATATTTTAAATTTTCATCGGTATTCCTTACCTCCCTAATATATCTACAATACATAATGGTCTTGCCTTTGGCGTTTTCTTCCTTGTCGAGATTTTTTATTTTGACACCTTCTTCTGTGACTGTTAAAATGCATCCTGATATTGCACTTTCACCTAACAATATGTCACATTCTAGACCTGATATTACATGAAAATTATGTGTCAGTTTCACGCCGTCTACCTGTATTTCATGCTCAAAGTATCCTATTGGCTCTGTTTCTTCTCCGCCAAATCCAGTCAATATATGCAAATTTTCTTGGCATAATTCAGGTGCGCATATTTCGGTGTAATATTCTTCATTTATTAAACTCACATCGCTTGCTATGTCGATTATAATTTTCGTGGGTTTCTCATTTATTGGAACTACACGTATCTTTTTTGTCGATTTGGCGTTATTTTTCGCTTTTGGTAAGCTCATTACGTTTCTTTTTTGTGCTCCAATGTCGTTTGCTTTCGTAAACGGGACACTATAATACTCTTGTGTGCTCATTTGATGGCTATTTGTACGTTTGGCCGCAATATGACCAGGCAAATTACAAGAATAGCAGATAATTCTCGAATTAATAGCTCTTTCGCCTCATCCTATATTATTTCGTTGAACATTTTGATCCCACTGTCTATCTATTTCCCCCCTGTTCACGCTATTTTGCGCCTTATACAATTTGGCGGTTTTAAATCCTCTGAACGCCGTATCAAAATCATCCAGTTTTTCAACTAATACATCTACTTCTTTTATCCTTGGAAATTTCTCAATAAAACGTTCTCTGGCTACTGGCGGTATTTTTTGCTTAATTTGATCAGTTACTAATAACTCCATTAACACATCAAAAGTTGTTACATTCATTCTACGCACCCACTCATTACAGTACGTTCTTAACTGAAAACCAAAATCGCACCAATTATCTGTTGGCCCCTTTTTATGAGTCATGAACCTCTGTCTAAATCTTTTTGAATCTTTTGAACATTTTGAATCTTTTCAACTATAATTTTCTTATATATTCGTAATTATTTACATCTGGTTCGTTTTCTCTTGTAATTATGCTAGCTATTTCTAACGGTAATAAACTTAATAGATATGAAACCCATTCATCCTTGTCTATTTTCATTTGAGATACTTGTCTTTCGTATAATGTTAAAAACATACAAATATCACCATTTTCACTGTCAAAACAATTAAGTAAATTTAATATATCAAAATTTTTATCTGTTCCCGTTCTTGGAGCTAGTATTTCTGCATCATTCTGAGAGTCTATCTCGGCTTGCATTGTCAATTTCTTTAGCTCAAATTCCCTCATGTTTTCTCTATCCCCTATTTCTAACATCAATTTTTTCTCTTATATCTCTGTCTGCAGTCTTCTCACTTGGGCTTCAAGTTCTAACTTCCTTTCTTCCAACGCTATTCTCTTCACCTCTTTCTACTTCTCTGCTTTTATTTTTCTTTGCCCTTTCTCTTTCTCTGCTTCTGTTTATCTTTGCTCTTTGCTAGCCGATGATATTGCTTCAAGACGATCTTTTTTAAAGTCTTCATCAAAACTTTCCCAAGTTTTTATTGCTTCAATTAATGACAAAATGGTTACTTTCTCTGTCATATTTATTCCGCATTCCTCGCATAGTTCAATTAAATCGCTTCGTCGCACTTTGTTCAAAATCGACACAATGATGTGTTTTTTTCGTAATCGTTTCATTTTTTTATTCAAATCCCGGCACCGAGCCCCCAAATTTGTAGGATTTTGTCTGAAAATTACTAAAACGTTACGGATACTTAATAATATTTGAATTACGGGATATATTTTGTTTATAGAACAGCGCAAAAATAATTTAGAATAAATAAAATAAAGTAATTTGTTATTTTCACCTATCTTAAAGAATTATTCTTTTAATTTGATAAATGTATTTTACTAAACGGAATTACAACTCTACCATTTTCATTTGATCGATTTATCACTTCGTTGAAGCATAATATAATTAAAATTCCTGTCTTATGTAGCAGGAATGAGAACGCTTCAGAAACTTATATCTGTCGAATTTATTCTCAGAAATGGGCATAGCGGACTAAAGTTTCTGTCACTTGGACAGACGTTTATACCATTACTTTGAAGCTTGTAACGCATTCCAAGATTCACTTAAAGATTTCATTATTATTTGAATTTATTCTTTGTCAGATGATTCCATAATATAGATAAATTTACTTGAATATAGAAATGGAAAAAGAGATTGTTTGTTAGTCGAGGAATAAAACAACAACATGCAATAAATTAAAGACAATATTTATTGTAGTTTGAGGTGAAAGTTTGTAAATATTATTGAGTAGAGTTAAAAGTATCTAGTCCAGGTATATATGTATATTATACAGGGTGATTTATTCTCAGAAATGAATATAGCGGAATAAAGTTTCTGTCATTTGGAAAGACATTTATTCCATTACTTTGAAGCTTGTAACGCATTCCAAGATTCATTTAAAGATTTCATTATTATTTGAATTTATTCTTTGTCAGATGAATCCATAATATAGATAAATTTACTTGAATATAGAAATGGAAAAAGAGATTGTTTGTTAGTCGAGGAATAAAACAACAACATGCAATAAATTAAAGACAATATTTGTTGTAGTTTGAGGTGAAAGTTTGTAAATATTCTTGAGCAGAGTTAAAATTATCTAGGCCAGGTATATATGTATATATACAGGGTGATTCAAAAATGTTTACAAAATGACATGGCAAATCAGCCATACAACAAGGATACAAAAATCACATAGGAACATGTGTCGAAAACCAATTATTTGGTCACAAATACAGGGTGTTTTATTCTAAGTCAATTTGGATTGAAGGTAGTGACTTTGAAAAAACGGAAGTATATTAAAATAAACAATTAAAATTTAAAAAAATCAAAAAACCCGAACTAATTAATTATTTCTCATCAATGTGAAACTATTTTTTTTTCAATTCCTACTATTAGCTCACACTATCGCTATATATATATTGTTCAAATTTTCAATCGTTAATAAAATACTTATTATTCATCCAATCAAGCTCAAATATTTTTTTTAAAATTATAGTGGATGACACTTGATGTTAATCCAGTTTTTTTTAAATATTAATTCATTAATTAAATTAAATTAATTAATTTTCAATAATCGAGAGAGCCCTCTTCTTGATCAAGATATTTTAAGGGCCACTAAAGAGGAAAAAAGAATGGGAGAAAAAAATTCTATTATTGACCTAAGTAGGAATTGACTTAAAATATTTTTTATATTACTTGTTTATATTACATACCTATTTTTTTATTTACTTGTATTGATGACTTTTATGTTCTGCTTAATTGTTAGTTCCTATCTATTAACACTGTTTTGATGAGGTCTATTGATGTCTATGATGGTTAGAGTTGCAGTAAAGCTAGAGATCCTACATACACAACTTCCAGGTTGTATAATATTTTAACGGAGCTTCTGACTGTAAAATAGTCAATGAAACATCGTCTTCATTTTGAAAGACCTATCCAATGATATGCCACTCAATAGGGTTCGTAATTTTTTTTCGTCTCTACCGCCATTTTGAATTTATAAAAAACAAAACCTAGCCTAGATTCATCGGGCCATTAAGACAAATTGATAGAGACCTCAGTCATTAAAATCCTTCCAGCCGTTGGGATGTTTCGAGGGCATAAAGAAATCCACATACACAGATACGCGTGAAACACATAACCCTTCTTTTCAGTCGGGTAATAAAACATTTATCAGACATTTTCGCTTTTGTTGTAAATGTGATGATACTAAACAAAATTGGGAGAAGTTTGTATTATCAGTATGGGCTTGACGCCCCACAATTTGGACTGTGATTACCAATTCATACGGTATCATCGATTGCTTGAGCAACAGGATTTTTCCAGATCTTTTAGTGATGTTTTCACAATTCACGCAAAACAAGGTACACATTGTTGCATTTTCATTGAAATGTTTTTATTTTTCTCGAAATTATTACCGTCAAACCGCGTTCAGTTTGAATGAAACACTCTGTATTTGTGACAAAGTACGTGGTTTGCTACCCTATGTTCGAATTTTAATTCCTG
This sequence comes from Maratus speciosus, assembly GCA_963932465.1. Lineage (NCBI taxonomy): Eukaryota > Metazoa > Arthropoda > Arachnida > Araneae > Salticidae > Maratus > Maratus speciosus. The sequence goes on along the minus strand of OZ010786.1, from coordinate 532,604,525 downwards.
TTAGAAAGAATATAATAGTCCAGATTGCTGTTATTATGAACAGCAAACAAATCTAAAGTAACATTAATTTTTCTTTTCTGTAAATATTTAATTCTAAGATTAATTTTGTTTCTATTGAAATTAATTTAATCCGTATAATTTTGATCAGATTTGAAATGCGATTCAAAACTCTATAAATCTTTTAATTATTCTCTAATAGATTAACATTTTTAAATGTATTCTTTTTTTGCTTATCCGTAAGTTGTGCTACATAATTTTCTAACCAACGAAAGCAACTTTTATTCTCAGAATTTTCAAAGCATAATTGATACCGGAAGTTCCGTCGCATTTTATTTTTTAACTTTTTATTCCGACTTCCATGCATTTAATCTCTCCATTTTAATATAATCAATAATAAGTGTTCATACAAAAAAGATACCTCAACCAAAAAAAGGAACTCATTTAGGCGTAAAATGAAACAAATGATTATATATGTAATATATAACCATGTATTATATATGCATTATATATATATACATACATATATATATATATATATATATATATATATATATATATATATATATATACATATATTTATATATAACCAATAAGTAAACATTACCGACCACCTTCAAAAATTGTGATTATGAATGAAATGACAATAATACAGTTTCCCCCAACACACTTAACATGGATACTAAAAACGTAGAATATACAAGCTATACAAGCATAGAATATACAAGAATATAAAATATAGTCCCTTGTACTATATTACGACAATTAATATGGAAGAAAAAAAGAAAAATATGGATACCGATTAAAATATAAGCTTATATATTGATTAAATAAGCTTATATATTGAATTACGTTATAAAGAGTACAGAATTAAATTATATAAGCAAAATAGTCGTTTTCTGTGAGAAAAAAAGCTAAAAACTGAATTTTTTTTCTCCTGTACTCAAACGACTAATATGACCAAAAGAATAGTTTCATGATGAAAACAGAATAATATTGAATGACATTTTTAAATATTTAATTTTTAGCAATGGAAAAAAGTAATATTACACAACATACCTAATAAAATCCCAGTTTTATTTAATGCAAATACACTCCTGCACATGGTATCCAAAAGCACGATAAGTTTAATATTAATCTTGCAGTTAAGTTAACACAGATATTAAAACCTAATGGTTGCAGTTAATCCATTTTGAAGTACCATGATAAATGCAATTAATATAATATAATAAGAAAATAATTACAATATTAGTATTTAAAATACCTATTAACACTTTTAAATTTCTTAACTAAAGTGAAAAATCCCAAAACTATTATTTTACAATATCGCCAATAACCATCATTTAGTACCACCTAGTGTTGAAAATTGAAAATATTACTGTAATAGAAGCTACAGACAAAATGCAAATTAAATTTTGGTCCTACCATGTAGTATGATAAATTAAAACTATTATGATCAAATGTCATAAGAGTAACCAAATTGAAGCTAATGCCTTCAAATTTTACCAACTGCTTTACCCCACAAATCCTAATATATATATATGGTATGTAAGTATAATAGTTATTGTTTGAATTATCAAAGCAGATATTATTATTTTAACACAATACAGAATGTTTTTTCTTCCATAAAAGCAAATGTACTGATAGAAATGTTCTTTAGGTTGCTGGGTTTAAACTCGATTTTTTTAAGCAGTTGCACAATTCTTTATATCTTATTTTTATACAATTTTTTTTTTCAATTCTACAAACTATTGATATATTTTTATTTTAATATCATTTCTGTATATGAATGTATATTTCTATACATGTGTACTACTTATTCTTTATAACTATAATATAAATACTTATCAAAATATACAGGTGTAATAATTAAATACTTAAAGTTGTAAAACCGAAAACTAAACAAAATAGAGGATTCTATTCAACGTACACTTTATTCATAAGTTAAAACATGATGTAAAAATAAAATCACAAAGATAAAATAAAAAGCTACGTTTCGAATTAATCTTCAAAACCATTCTCAGGAGTCAAACTTTCTAAAAACATAAATTTGTAGCAAACGATCTACATGCTACATCGTAAAAACTATAGTCAAACTCCAAGAAGCAACAAATTCTTAAAAAAATCCCTTAACATCTACTCCAGTGGCGCCAGTTGTTATTCAAAATAAATTAAAAGTGGGGAGTGGGGATTAGAAAATCCCTCATTTTTCTGAAGCAACGGTAACGACGTTTTTTCTGCCCCCCCCCCCCCCTTTAATTTATTAAAAAAAAAAAACAGATATCGCCACTAGAGTCGTTTTTAAAGAATTTTTGAAGCTTATTTTGCTTCTTCCAAGTTTAATATCTTTTTTGAGGATGTACAGTGGTTGCCAAAATCGTGGACACTTTTTGGAAATTTTCATGTTTTTTAACTTTGTATGCTAATAGAAAATGTTACGTTTCACAAAATGCAAACTCTTAAATATAATTTTAAAGAAAATTTAATACTGATTTCAATACAAAAAACAAAATTCAAATATTTTTTATATAAAAACAGTTTTAGCGGCAATAATTATCGAGATACATTAAATACTGATGATTGCAGTGAGTTATCAGTACTTAGTATGTTAGCCTTTATATTTTATTACAGCTTCACGTCAATGTTTCATTGAGCTGACGGACATTTTAAGCTCTTTGTTCGTTATGACATAATGCCAGGAAACAATTATAGCTGCAATTAGTTCCCGTTTATTTGATGGGTGAATCGTTCGTACAAGAGTTTTCAAACGGTACCAGAAGTCTTCAATAGGATTGAGGTCAGGATTGCTTCCCAGCCATGACAACAACACAATGATCTTTGCACTAAACCACTCTTTTGATATTTCTACATTGCAGCAATGAGCTGCAAAGAATCCTGCTGAAAAATAAATGAAGCATTGTTGGGAAAGAGATCCCTGATGGAAGGTATAAAATTTGGTTCTAGAATAGTGTCAATGCATTTTCTTGCATCCAGTGTCGCATCTATTATATGATGTCGACCAATACCGACTGCTGACATGCACGACTAAATAGTAACACTAACTGGGTTCTTCACAGTTACTTGAATACAGTCGGAGTGTAACTCTTCACCAGTTCTATGTATTACATATTTTCGCACATCACTACCGAATAACAATATCTTCATCACACATTCACAATAGTTTTACCACTCCATATAACATGTGACCACTGATCATCAGTCCAATTAATGTATTCATTTGCCCACTGTAGTCTGCTCTAAATTGAGATAAGGCTCTTTCGTGAAATTATATCTTTCAGTCCAATAAATGATAATCTTCTCTTGATTGTCCTTGAACAGACAGAAACACCAGCATCATTCAGTACATTTCTGATGGCCGTTGATGAGATTTTTCTTGGAGACATAATTTTTTTTTATTCTTCAGTCATTAACAGATGTGGTGCACAGTTTACGGCCTTTTCGTGTTTTGTTTTTTATTGAATTTGTCTCCTGATATCGTAAATAAAACTGTTGGATTCCAGATGTAGTAACTGAACCACCCAATTGTCTTGCAATTTCAGCATAGGAATGACCACATTCTTGTTACACAATAATCTTAGTTCTAATCCAAGGTGTCCAGTCTACTCTTTTATTTGAAGTCATTGCTTCTTGACTAAATATTAAATATAGTTACAAAAAATCCTACTGAAATAATAAAGAGTTTAACAAAAAGTCCTTCTTTTAATTTGATTAAATAAATAACAGTTTCCGTGCTAAAGAACAAAGCTCAATAATCAGGAAAATGAAGTAGATTCTAAAGTTACACAAAAAAAAATATTTTGAATGCTTACTGTTGGGTTTTTTCTCAATTAGTAACAAACCATATATTCCAAAAACGTATTCGCACATAACAATTCTCCAAAACCGAAAAAAACACTTCCCTTACAACAGAGTTTATATTATTAGTATAAAAAGCAATAACATGTACGTAACTGATATGGTAGCTGTTATTACATTGCTTGCACAGATTTATTACGTATATCCGGCTTAATTAATAATTATTGCAGACGAATGTCTATTTTTGCATATTTGCGGCTTTTGTATTTTTTTTTTTTTTGGCTACGATATAAGAGGAAAAATCTTGCTATATAGATATATGTTGTTCATAAATGTACTAAACTGCCCTTCCTTTCTCTGAAAAAGTTTTGAAAGAATCTATCGAAGGACAGAACAATTCCCGTTGCCTTCGCTTTTGAAATGCTGCATTTTGTTTGATTTTGATGTCAAATCCTTGCGTGCCTTCCATTGCACTCGATTTTCGTTGTATAATTTTGTGTTGACCATTAATACATTGAATGCGCTTTTATTATAGACCAGGGAGTTGGAAAATGTTATAGCAATAGATAAAATTATGGTGCTCCAAAACGTATTTACAGAATTTCAAACCGATGGGATGGATGTAAGACCTACACAATAAGAAAATAACATTTAAAAGAGGTCATTTAAATGCATTTTGCAAATGTACCGCAATCTGATCAGCCAGTGATAAAATTATAAAATCGTTGGTATTCCCATAGAAAAGATTAATAGCATAACATGGAATATTTTAAAAGTCTCGAAAGAATTAACCAAATTAAACTAAAAAATATACAATTATTTTGGACTTTGAACTACTTCACCCACATATGTACGTAATTTTAAGATAATCGGAATATTTGTATGATAGTTTTCGCGAGCGGATAGAAAGACATGAAAATCACATGCCTCTGCGCTGAATGGTCTCTACTTACGTTTATGCAAAAAAGTTTTAAATTATTGAATTATACGCTGAAAAAATGCGACAAGAGAAAATTTTGCCGTGTATCAAAAAATTTGTTATTCCTCATTTGCGATCAGGCTATATAATAAAGCAGTTAAATTAAATAATTAAGCGTAAAATTTGTGTTTAAAATTTTTAGTACTCTCCTTATACGTCTGAGCCTTTTGCAGAATATTACAATTAGGTATGTAGTAACAATCATTATACTAAATATAAATGACATTCGTGGGGAAAATTTTACTAAATATATAAAAAAAAAGAAAAAAAAGAAAAGAAAAAAAGAAAGGAAGACATACATCACATGATTAAAGAAAGAAGAAAAAAAGTTGGAAAATTTATTTTCATCAACAATTATGGACAATTTTTATAATTTCTGTTTTTTTTTTTTTTTTTTTTTTTTTTTTTTTTTTTTTTTTTTTTTTTTTTAAGAGAAACTTTCAGCGCTTTTGTAAGTTATGACAGCTAGAGCGCTGCATAGCACAAATTCCTTTCTATTTTAAATAACATTCTTATTTTCAAAAATTATTGCAATTAACTACAATCAATTATGCTCTTTAAATTAATAATAAAAAATGTTTTCCGAAATGTGTAAATCCACTATTAGACACAGATTTGTCATTAAATGGAAACATAAATAAACCAAAAAAAAATGATATCTCTAGCACATCCTCGAATGAGTGGGCTCGCAGGCTAGCAGTTTTGATTATATTAACCCCAGCTAAAAGTATAGACGCAAACTAAATCATAATAATTACTGTAAATTTGTATTGATGATTTAATTCACTCTGTAACTCCTAACACTGAGCTACATATGTAATAGAAGATATGTCTTCCTATTTCCCCACATGATTTCCAACGGAGGCATGTGAGGAAGTATACAGTGACGATAATTTTAATTCGCATTCATGAGGACATAAAATGCTATTTATCGCATTCCCTTAAATGATTAGAGAGTCATTTATTAAGTTAGAGAATCATTTATTAATTTGATAAGTATAGCTTAATTAAAGAGGCATAAAATAGTATAATAGTAAATTAGAAGTCTAATATATAGCATTTACAACGCAAGCTATTTTTTAGTTTTACGTTGCTTTCTTCCTTTGCCTTGCAAGCGTCTGACCGCCGACTCAGAATTCCTGTTACATTGGGTGTAGTTATATTTTTAAGGAGTTTTTCAGAGAAATGGATATGTAATTAAGAACTGAGAATAATACATTTGTGCATCAAAACAATCGCCATCATTCACACCTTACGCCATCGGTCGAACAGTTGACGGATGCCAGCAGTGTATAACGACTGGTCTTTTGACAGGATGAAGGCCTCAACACAGTTTCGTACTCATCCACTGTCCGGTAGAGTACAGAAGATAAGACATTCTGCATAGATCGAAACAAATTATAGTCCGAAGGGGCTATGACGTGGCTATATGCCGGGTGTTTCAAAACTTCACAGACAACAGTTACTAACGTGACCTTCCCTGTTTTAGTAACATGAGGTCTGGCGTTGTTATGAAGCAACGTTACGGGGCACGAACCTTTACCATTACATGGACGTTTTCGTCCGATTTCCTGGTTCTATTAAAGCAATTGTTGCTTGCAGCTTTCAGCAGTTACACTTATATCAAACTAAAACAGTTTGTAATAGAGTAAACCCTTCATATCTCACCAGATGCAGAGTAGAATTTTTGCGGTGAATGGCTCATTTTGGCGTTCATGTTGTTGCTCCGCCGGGATACATCGAATATTTTTTTGCGTTTCAGATTGTCATAACATATCCATTTTCGATTTCCCGTGATGCTTTTCTACAAGAAAGAATTTTCTTTTGCCTGTTTAGAAGATTCATGCACTTCAAGACACGCTCATCGTGTTCCTATCGCTCTGTGCATGTGCAACTCATCTTCCTGTCTTCTGAATCTTTCCCATTGTGTGTAGACGATTACAAATCATTTTTTGTGATACTACTAATTCTTCAACAAGTTCCTCTTGCAGCTGATTTGCATCTTCATAAAGCATGCTTGCAAATCTTCATGACTATCTTTTAGTGGAGCGCCGCTAGGTTCTCGATCGCTAACATCAAAATCGCCATTTTTAAAACGTTGAAACCAAACTTTTCATGAACTTTTCGATCCGATATCCTCTCCAAGAACATAACAGATTGATTTATATGCTTTCGCAGCACTTTTTTCTATGTGAAATTCGTAATAAATGCGGTGATGAATAAATGACTTATCGTATAACATCTTTCACCTTCGAAATTTCAATTTACTTTCACTTTCCTCCCAGATACTGCGCCGATTTGAAAACGCTGATCCAGTTCTTATTACAGGATACAAACGCGGTCTACTGATTGGTGTGCTATTTCACAGTAAACGTCAGACAAAATTCGTTTTACAACTTATTAGTACACCAGTATATAGACAGCAGTGGCTATGAAAGAGAGGTAGATCCACGGGGATGCTCTTACGAGCTAGCATAAAATCTTTGCACCCCGAATAAATAATTAAATGAGGTTTTCTTTCTCCAATTCGAAACTTCTTTATTTCTTCAGAGAAGATCACGTGCACAAATCAAAAATTTCCATTTTAGAGGAAAGTGGAAAAATTGTGTACATTGTTTTTCGATTAACTCGGTGCAGCCTGTTTTAGTTAATATTAATCCATATATCTGTGAAAATGTTTTTGATTGTGTAAAGTACTAATTGTTACTGTTTGTTTTTTTGCAATGAGTATTGTAATATACAAACATAGCAAACATTTTTTTTTGTACTTTTATGATGAATAGCCAAAACGTTACCTTCTACCTTGAACTATACTATCTTAACAAAACGTAGATATCATTTTCCCACTATGCAATATTAAAATGTACGGAATTGACCCAAAACTGACTTGTACTGTTAATTGCGCATAACTAAGAAATGGTATTTTTTATTACCCAAATAAACACAGTTTTTCAGTCTCCATAATAAATCCTTGATCTATTCTTAGCATAAGATCAAAAAATGACGCAATGGCCATCAATTGCTCGTGGATAATCGTTAGCTTATTATAACGTTTTATTTTGCTATGACGAAAAATAAAAGAAATTAAAATAACAGACATGAAATATATATTATATTAAAAGGACGATGGTTTTCCACATGTATCATTATCATACTTGAGTTGCAAAATTGCACAATTGATGAACTTGAAAGATATTTATCAAAATAAAACCAATCGCCTGGATTAAAACAATGTCTATCTATCTATCAATCTATCTATCTATCTAACTATATATATATATACTGTATTTAAAATATATTATTTTCATGCTTGATTAGAGAGAATGTTCGTAATTTACAGGAAGACAGAATGTCTCTTCTTAATTCCCAAATGTATACCACAAAATGATGTCACAGTCTCTGAATATCAATTTCAATTATCAATGCTGTCAGATTATTGTTCTCTAAGGAAACAAATGCTTCAGTTCTGGAAATGTACAAATTCTGACTGCAAGAAATCCCATTTTAATAGCGAAACACATACATGGAAATAACTAAAATAGTGTAAATAAGTACTTTTTTCACAAGTATCAAAATCCTGATAAATTTCTTATGAAAACTTCATAAAGTATTACTATACCTTAATTTATTTTCTAAACGCATGTTAGATCTCTTTTTGTTGTTAACATTATCAGGATTTTCTCTAAACATTTAACATTTCGCGATGCACAGCACAGATGATCACAACTTCAGGCACAATATGCCCTGTAGTCACTTAGTTGAAATATATATATATATTAATATTAAGTTTATATATATTAATCTATTAGAGATATGAGCATGTATATTTAGAAAGTTAATTAATTCTTTATTTTAATTAAATAAATTTCTTGTTTTATCTTCTTGGCTTTTGAGTTTTGTTCAAATACCTGCAAATAATTTCTTCTATTTATTTTCTACTTATCGTTACCTTATATAAATATATGCCATTACATTTAGTGTTATTATGTCATTAAAATGTATTTAGTTATTATTGGCAAGTAGTAAATATGTCTCCAGATTTACTATTATTGCATCATTAATATTTCAGCATTACAAAAAAAAAAAAAAAAAAAAAAAAAAAAAAAAAAAAAAAAAAAACATGTGTTTCATTCTTTAGATTAAAATTTTAAATGCTGCTCAAATCAATCTTTAGGATAAAAATAGAAAAAAATCTAGTAAGTTGGTAAGCCTGCTTAAATATAGTCTAGAAATCTTTATAAATGACTTCTAACAGTCTTTATTAACCTATTGTCGTTTTATTAATATATATCAGATAATAAAATATAATATTTTTAAATAACTTTATTTATTATATTTCAGTAAATGACAGCCTTTTAACATTTTAGTCAACCTCAATTTTTCTAATTTCAAAAGCTGTTTTCGTTTAAATAAAAAAAAAAATAAATTAAAAAGCAAACTTGTAATTGTTTTTTAAGTTAAAAGCAGAATTACAGGCTCTAAAAGTTTAATAGAGAATAAAAGGAAAATTTGAATAATTGTACCTAATTGAACTGGCAGAGAGGCTCTTCCAATAGATTCGAATCCAAATCTAATCCAATCGGAATTAATTTTGAAGTGAAATATTCAACATTTTTTTTTTTTTTTTTAGATTACGGATAACGACGAATAAGGGTACAGAAAACATACTTTTTAAATAAATTTCTTATAACTTAAAGAGAGAAATTTTGTGTTTGGAACAGAAGTGAGATAAAGAATAATACTTATTAAGATTTATTTGTAAAATTAAATGTGTAATGCCGATTATCGTTTCGATATCTGAGTCCATTTATCTTACTTTATAAAAGTATATACTTTATATACATTAAGCTATTGTGTCGCCTTCTAATTTTATCGTTAGGTCTCATTCTCAAGTAAAAAAATACTATAATTACCTATATTCTGTTAATTTCGGGAACACGTGGTCGGTTAAAGAATTATTTTCCCGGGTGAGTATGAAATATTTATACTGCTATGTTTGATGTTGAATATTGAAGCCAATTAGAAAATCTTAGATGCCAATCTGCGGATTTCAGAACCGTAGCTGCTATATTAATTTTTTTTTTTCGTTTTAGGTGTAAGAGGTGGTACCTAGCTTGACGGTGGAGGGAAAGGTCGGATTGGAGCTTATAGGGCCAGAAATAAAACAGTTCTGTGATAGATTTGTGACTGTTGATGTGACGGGGCTACATCACTATAATCCCGTGTCCAAACGACACTAGCCACGTCTCATTCACTGCACCACAAACCCCCTTTCAAGCTAGGTACGACCTCTCACACCAAAAATGAGAAAAAATGTCTTAATATAGCAGGGACACTTCTGAAATTGAGCATATTGGCATCTAAGACATTAGGCTTCAATATTCCACATCAACCATCGCCGTACATATATTTTATACACACTTTGGACAATAATTATTGAACCACCCTCGTATAAACTATAAAAAAACTCTTAATCAAAACAGCTGAAACATAATTAAATTTCTGTTAAATTACATGCAAAATTTTAGAAAAAGAAATAAATTTTATTTACTTTATGTTTTCAAAATAAAGTTCACTACATTTCTATTCGATTTATTTTAATTATTTAATGTTTCGTTCTTAAATAGCTACGAACAACGCACTACATAATTGACAACTACATTTTTTTTTATTAAACATTAAAAGTATTAACATGATTCATTGAAGACTCCTGCTAGAATCAAGCATAAAACACACGTGATTCAATCAATGCAATATCCTACAATACAAATTTCCCTTTAAATTGCTATGTGTATTTAGAGCTTAATACTATTTTTTTTGAGCGATTTTTCTTTTAGATTCCAGTTATTTTCGCTTATTACTTGGACATATTAAAGTATTTTCTTTAGCAGTACTTTGAACACAGTAAAGAATTTATGTAACGTTACTCCATTAAATTAGTGACAGCCTTGCTGCCTCCATATTATGGAATAAATTAAGTGATACAAATGGTGTTATATTACATTAATGTGTAATTTTACACCAATTATGTCAGTTTAAATTCCAACATTATATAAGTTAAACTGCTCCATAAAATTGTTGCTGTCACCACATTTATGGACTAACGTTACGTAATTTTTTTTATAGTGTATAGAGGAATACTTTGTATTCTGCGGAAAGTAAAATTGTAAACTGTAGAAGTTTTTTTAATTATGTGAAACATCGGCAAGAGTTTCTTTATATTAACTAAATACTGAAATAACTCATTCAAATACTTAAAAATTTAATTAATAGTCATATGTTAATTATAAATAACCTAATTTTAAACTAAACATTCACAGCGGTTTATAAGTTTCTTTTTTTATTTATTTCTAATCTTACTATACAATTTGCATTCTAGATACATATTTTGACAAAATTGAAAGTATGACTACATAATCTAAAATTTTAGGTTGCCATGTTGTATTCCTATTTGACTTTAAATAATAACATAAATATGACATTGATATCTACCAATTATCTAAATGCGAAATAAAATATACATGATTCTTCTAGTTTTTTAAGAACATATTGTATCTTACTAGAAATACAATATATGAGTCTGTTTTTATATATACGTGGGTTAAGTAATAATAAAATACGAAAAATGATTGATATCTAGATAAATATAAACTAAACAAAACGAAAAAAAAATCTTGTTTTTAATACTTAATTTTTAAAACCGGCTGCGGTGACAGCGTAAGTTATTATTATTTTTTTTAGAATAGAGAGATTAGAAATATCGGGAAGCAAGACACTACTTGGTTCCAGATTTTTCTCATATATCTATTCTAAAGAATGTAACAAAGGATGTCACCGTCGCTTGTTTTGAATTTTTTTTGTGACCAGGGTCTTTCATCATTAATATTAAGAAAACTACTGCATATTATAATATGAAAATCCGTGGTATTATAGAGAAATGTTTGCTAAATACGCTGATGTAGACAGTTTTTAAATCAAACAATTATTTTAAGAGATATTTAATGTTAAATGTGGTCAAAATCGTTTCATTAAAATGTTTTATAGGAGCAAAATCCATGCAGACAAAATTATCGACTTTCATTAAACTAGATATAACCTTTAGACTTTGTTCTATACTATAGAATATAGATTAATAAATAGATACACAATAAATTCAACTAAATATAAAATTCCAGTTTAGACTATGATAGTTCAGATTAATGTTACGTTATAAATTTTAAAGTTTGAAATTCATTGCAAATTTATCATCCTTTATTATAATCAAAATTCATCACAATAACAATTTTATATAAACATCAATTCTAAAGAATGGTATAAATGTAAACATTTTTTGTTCGCGTTAGATTTGTTTTTAAAGAAGATACTTTTTAAGCAAATAATGTACTACATTATAAATAAACAATATTAAATATCTGATTCGAGTTCCTATAACTTTATTTTTAAAAAACTATCTGTAAATAGTCTTTAAAATTTTATCACTTCTATTAAGGTGTCCAGGACACATTTTAAAATAAATTTTATTTATTGAGTTAAAATTTTGATTTTTTTTAATGGTTAACTATATCATTTGTAAAAACAATAACATATAAAAGTTCTCATATTTAAAAAATAATAATAAAATTTAAAAGGCAATAAAAAAGTAGAATAATTTAAAATCGTTATAACTCAAAATATTATTTGTAGAATTTCAATTTTTCTTCATTTAAATAAACAGAAATATATTTTTAATTTTGATTCAGAATTTTAAAAATTATTAATTTAAATAAAAATAAAAAATATTTAAATATAAAAAAATATGTAACTTAAAAAAAAAATCATATTTTTAAAATAAATATTTTTTTTCACATTTCCTGAATCAAACTAAAAGTTAAACAATTGAAAAATACATGTTCCAAGTTTGAACAATTCATCTTTATTGGTTCTCAACTTATAACAATTTAATAACGAGAAATGGTTAAAAAAAAAAAAAAACATCATGAAGAGAAACGTATTTTCACGATAAATAATCCATTGCAACCGTTGCTTGACAGATAGATTTTGAACACAAACCAAAACGAAAAAAATAATATTTCCTGTTCCAATTAAGATAGAAACAGATTTAAACGTTAATTCTAAGCATAAAAACACAGAGAAAATTTTAATGAAATATTTTTTATTTAGAAAATCTGAAGATTTTTGTATCCCGGACCCCCTTAAAACATGTTAATATAGGGTAAACCTTTTTCTTCAATAAATCGTATATTTATTTATGTTTAATTTTCCCACAATTGTTTTAAATTATAATCTTATTTTTTCATGTTGAAATTTGGATCATAACTTATTACACCACTTAAAATTTATTATATTATCACGATATTTTATTATCAGAAGTTATTCAATATCTAATTTTTTCAGAGAAATAACCTTATATAATTAAGAAATTTCATTAAACAGAAGTTTCGAAACTCGTTTTCCAATCTGTATACGTATTCTACTCTCTATAGTGCAATGTTTACACGTATAATATGAGATTTTAAAAATTATTCTCAATTTATAACGTGAGATAGTGTTTTTAAGGGTAAATATTGGAATTTGAAAATATATAGTAAATTTTGCAATTTTGACAGCTAATAATGTTTGCTGAAAGGGAAAATTATACAGAAAACCTAATTAAGAAAATCATAAAAAATGCTGACAATGCACTTCGGAAAATTTAGCGATAATACACTGAAATAAAAGAATTACATTCAAGTCTGCAGCCTTGATGAAAGAAGTTAACATTTAGTATAGATGAGTACATATTATAGGAATTTTTATTTGCAATCAAATAATTTATTTAACACTGTAATGAAAAGTTTTAGAAATTTTTAACAAAGTAAATATTCTCTTAACAAGATCAATTCAGATAAGGTAATTTTCATATGATGAAAAATTACACTAGTTAACTATTTCTTCAGATTTTAATTAAACTATATTATGGTGAATGTGCAATAGTGTTTGCTTTAAAAGAAATTTATTTATTATATAGTAATTATTAATATAATGTAAAATTGCGGATGTGAAGAACTCTCTCTCAAGATATGAAACAAAAAATATTTTTTAGTGAAATGCTTTGTTTTGTAACATATTCCTTCGACTCTTAACATTTAAATCACATCGCCTTAAATTGAAAATAGATGAAAAAGAAGAGTACAGGTATATTTAATTATTAACGACTATTTATAAATAAAAATTAAATACCGTAGAGCACCGAAATTAAACCCTCCTTTAGCAGACAGGAGAATCTAATGATTTTAAGAGGGGGTGATAATTAGAACTTTTGTGAAAGGTATAGGAAAATTGGAAGAGTAGGTGTGAGCGGGGGGGGGGGGGGGACGGGGGTTGTATGTGAAAATTAAGAAATTTCACAGGATTTTCACAATTTGAAAAATGAAAGCAGATCAAATAAATATTTTTGGGGTTTTAAAATTTCTTTCCATAGAAGCTAGTTTCCATTCATAAAAAATAATGCATCTGCAATTTTTCATAATGTAACACATTTACATAAAATACTTAAATTAAATATCAAAGAAATATGAACAAAAATTATAAAACTTAAAATCAATATAAATATGCAGGGTGTCCATAATTAAACGACCCTACTTTAAAGTTGTCTACAGACAAAACTGTTGTTCATAAATTTTAATTAATTTTTCAACTACATTTCAGCAGTGAAATTGCGCTTGAAATTATTGAATATTAATGATGTGAATTATCACATTGCTACAAAGCGTAAACCAACTTAGTGAAAAATGTCCAAGCCGGGAATCGAACCCGGGTCCCTGGAATAGATCTCCAGTGCTCTACCACTAAACCACAAGGACGATGTCCAGCCTGGCATTTCTCACTTATATAAGTCGGTAAGGCTGCTACTGCAGCACAAGATAGAGAAGTCTTCATGAGCACACATTCTAGCGGCGTAACATGAGACGCAAATAAACCCAGCATCGGTGAATATACAATTTTAATTAATTTTTCAACTACATTTCAGCAGTGAAATTACGCTTGAAATTATTGAATATTAATGATGTGAATTATCACATTGCTACAAAGCGTAAACCAACTTAGTGAAAAATGTCCAAGCCGGGAATCGAACCCGGGTCCCTGGAATAGATCTCCAGTGCTCTACCACTAAACCACAAGGACGATGTCCAGCTTGGCATTTCTCACTCTACCTTGTGCTGCAGTAGCAGCCTTACCGACTTATATAAGTGAGAAATGCCAAGCTGGACATCGTCCTTGTGGTTTAGTGGTAGAGCACTGGAGATCTATTCCAGGGACCCGGGTTCGATTCCTGGCTTGGACATTTTTCACTAAGTTGGTTTACGCTTTGTAGCAATGTGATAATTCACATCATTAATATTGTTCATAAAGTTGTGAAATTTGGTGAAAGGCATAATAAAGGGAAAGGAATTTTTTTAAGCTAAAAAATTTTAAATAATAGTAGTCCCAAGTTTCGCCACCAGACGGAGTTTTTTTTAATAAATTACACATTTAGCATTACGATAGTTCAGAAATTTTATTTATTAACTTAACCTTATTTTAAAGACAGCATTTCACAGCATCTTCCTAGCATTTCTAGGACACACTGTGGTCAGTTGTAGAACAAGCTATCTTATGATACCAGATTTTATCTGAAAATGATCCAGAACATGTCTGGTTATACTAAAATTTGTTAAACTATCGTAAATGTATGCTAAATGTGTAATTGGTCAGAAAACGGCCTACTAAATTTCTTTTTCGCTCAAACAAACTCCCGTCCCTTTATTATGCCTTTCCCAATATTTCACATCTTTATGAACAATGTTTCTGTCTGTAGACAACTTTAAAGTAGGGTCGTTTAATTATGGGCACACTGTATATTAAATCTTATTGCAAAAAAAAAAAAAAAAAATAAAGGAAAACCTTAATACTACATTTCAAAAGGAACATTCCTTTCAAAGGTCTGATAACGTGCATATCAAAGTATGCCATTCTGATGATATGCCAAGAGATTAGATAAAAAAAAACATTGCATAAGATATATTCATTTAGTAGATATTAAAACATTTAACTTACGGAAATTTAGAAAAAAAAAATCAGAGGGATTCGACGTGGCAGAATATAAAACTTGAAAGTGAGGGCTTATAAAGGAACGTTTTCAGATAAAAGGAAAATCTTCCGTATATGAGTGGTGTCCGACATTCTGAGTGGGTCTGTTATTCGAAGGGGACCTTACTTTCTGTACTTTATTGCAATTTTATACTTTCTGTTTCGTTATTGCAAATAAAATTTGTAAAAATGAACGTTCGTAGAGTTTTATTTACATTAATTTATAAATCTGATCTTTTTTATATTAAAGGCTGGGGTAGCACAGTTGAAGTTTATTCCAACAGAGCGAAAAATGTCCAGACCAGGGATCAAACCTGGATACTTGGCGTGCCGTGCCAATGTGTAGTCCAACTAATATGAGTGAATTATGTCAGCCAGGGATCGTCCGGATAGCCTAACAGGTAAGGCATTGGCACGGCACGCCAAGTATCCAGGTTCGATCCCTGGTCTGGACATTTTTCGCTCTGTTGGAATAAACTTCAACTATGCTACTCCAGCCTTGAATATGATTTAATCCAGTTGGAAAAAATACTCGTTCCCTTCATTATGATCTTTTTTTATAGTTTAACATTTATATGAGATAAGTGAGTTTCAGTTTTGTCTTTTAAATATCACACTTTCTAGTTTAATTTTTGTTTAAACAAGTACTAATTTTTTTTTCGAAAGAACCGAAGAAGATCTTTTATTAAATTGATGTTCAAACATATGCGATTTCCAAACTGTGAAATTTGTTTCTCGCAATCCATATACGAAATATATTAAGTTATATATATATATATATAGTATATATATATATATATATATATATAGTATATATATATAGATAGATATTGTTTATGTATTATATAATTTAAATAGCTTGTTACGCTTCCTTTTTACTTTTCAATCCTTCAGTCATTTTAATCTGAATGGGCACGTTAATTTTGGATTAGATCCTCGGATGTTATTTTATGAAGTTACCTTTAACTTGCTTCAAAAAATAATGACGAATGCTCTGAGTTCCTGTTAACTCCTTATAAAAACGTCATTAAAGAATCAGGCATCTGCCATTTATAATATAACTAAAATTATTATTGTCATTTGGCTTTATTATGACTATACATTTTCAGATGAGTAAGCTCAGTTTTAATAATCGATGACGTGACAGATTAAGAGAATTTTTTTTTTTTTTATTGGTTTTACAGGTGCTCTCTCTCTTTTTTTTATTAACTTAAAAAAAAAAAAAAAAAAAAAAAAAAAAAAAAAAAAAAAAAAAACTTTTGGGATTATCTAGTTTTTTTTAGGTTACGAAGTAGCTGCAGAATATAATAGTGATTTAATTAGGATATATAAGCTTAATGTTTACATTAATAAAAGAAGGTAAATATACACACACACACATATATATATATATTATATTAATTTGTAAAGCGTGGAAGATAAATGTACACTGTAAAAAAGATCTGTAATTCTACACATGTAAAGTTACAAAAATCTGTATGCTTACTGTAATTTTATCTGTACATCGTACAAAAACATGATGTAAATCTACAAAACTAGTTTTTCTAAAGGTGCCTGACTGTGAAAATTCTTCAGACTCAAATATAAAGTTAATTTAATTTTTTCCATGCGTAAAATAATCAAATATTCGTATTCAAGTTTCCAAAAATCTTGTAGCGTAATTTCATCCATGATTATTATACATCTTTAATTATAATCGGTCGTTACTGGCAAGTCTACTAAGGGGAGGGGGGGGGGATCTGTAGCTTTACAAATGAATCTACTAAAATTACAGTAATCTTACTAAAATTTTATCTGCAACTCGGGTTACAATTACATAAAAAGTTATAGGCATCCCAGTTTCCTAAAAAATTCTTAGTAACCTTTGACATTTTTTGATTGACTTTGTAAAAGTGTATATGCTACATGAATTTTTGCTGTTGCTGTTACGTAAAAATTCAAGGGATCCCAGTTTCCTAGAAAAAGTTGTGTAACCTTACAAATTTTTTTCACAGTGTACAATATTAAAAACTGTTAATTTTATTAATTTTATATATATTACTTGCTTTTTCACAAGATAGTAAAAAAGTTTTTTGTTTGTTTCACTGTCCAATTTTAATATTTTAAAATGCATTTATATTTCGTTCAGTAAATAATATAATTACAATACATATTTATTTGAAAAAATAAATTATACTGGGTGCAAAGGAAAGTCCCTTTAACATGAAAATACTTGCGAACGGAGAGAGCTACAGGTATGCAAGTGAGGTAACGGTATAGTAAAGCGACTACGCCCGATTTTATGCAAACGGCAGCAGCGCCCCTAATAGCAGAATTTGGAAGATATTCATTGCAAATCGAAAATGAAAAGAGATAGAGCAATACTTTCAATTAAAAAGTTTCAGAGCGTCAATTAATTAGTACGAAATGACATTTAGTTTACATGGTTAAGATAAATCCTCGCCTCCATATCCAAAAATGTCCGAAATTGATGCACATCATTTTGTGTAAACGTTTGAATGGAATAGCCAGAAGTATGAAGAAATTCGCACAATTTATGGTATAAATGCGTATTTATCTCAATACATTTTGATAACATCACACAAAAAAACAAAAAAGACAAACTGTCTCACAGTGATAAAATGTTAATATTTAGTAGTATGATCGAAAAGTTCACCATTGCTCACGATACACGTTTAAATTCGTGAGATTAATGTGACTAGTAATTCGTGAGACACGTGTAAATTCTGCATGCACATTTCTCAGCATGGAACGTCTACTGCAAGCCTCTTCAATATGATGACTTAGATTTAATCTAAAATTTTAAAATGCATTAGAAATTAAATTTTTACTGAAATTACAGCACAATCGTCCGAATCTGCAATTGTGCACTGCTATATTTCTGGAATGTGAAAATGTAAAGTAGAATCGTCGCTCATCGATTTCGGACATTTTTGGGTATACAGGCGACAATTTATCTTATCCGTGTGAACCAAATGTTAATTGATACTAATACTGATAATAAGTACTAATTAATTGATTCTCTAAAACTTTCTAACTAGAAATTTTGCTCTATCTCTTTTCGTTTTCGATTTGCAACGGCAACCTTCCAAATTTCCCGACTATGGGCTTTGCTGTCGTTTGCATTAGATCGGGCGTAGCCGCTTTACTATACCGTTACCTCACTTACATAGCTGTAGATCTCTCCGTTCGCAAGTATTTTCAGGTTAAAGGGACTTTGCATCTTCTATAAGAATATATTTTTAGATTAGAATTATTGCAAGGTTTGTTCTATTCTTTATAAAATTTGCATTGCATAAATGTTTGGAAAAATAACAGTTGTCGAAATTGTCTGTCTCTTTTAAAATATGGGTTCCATTTTCATATGCTTAAATTGCAGCTGACATAGAAACCAACCTCTTTTTCTTTTTTTCGATTAACTGCTTTCGTGTTAACAGTTAATTTTCCCTGTTTATCAGACAGCACGACAGTGCTGTATAATAGAGCTCAGCCGCATCTTTAACGTTTTGAAACATGATGAAAGACAACAATTCAATTACAATCCAGACCAGTGAACATTCAGTGATGGTTAATAGCTTGTTTGAACGCTTTTAATTTAGTGATGTGCCTTTCGAAGGCTGGGTCAAAAAATATCGAGTATTAAATAATGGCACCCATTTAAACGGGCCCATTTAATGGCACCCATAAAAACCATTATAGCGCTATATCTTCCACAATTTAACAATATAGAAATATCTCCTTTATTAATTTTCTAATTCAGTCGCTTCTTTCCTGTTTCCACACCCTAAACATCGGCACAATATTTAAAAAAAAGTGATAACACTTGTATTGTATTTTTACGAACCAATGAAAACTCAGATTTTTTTTCGCTGTATTTTAGCATTTTTGAAATCGACGTCATTCTAATCAGAAAATGAAAAATTCCTATATATATATATATATCTTTAAAACGTTTAACAAAATACGTTTTAAAATGATGTAGTGTCTTCGTTTGAATGTTTTTAAAGTTAAAAAATTTATTTTACCATACGTGTTTTAATTTCAAGAAAACAATTTAGGAAAAGATTATACTAATAATAAAAATCGTTTGCTATGTATGACGTCAATTTCTGTTTAACTGACATAACTTTGTAATGATGTTTCATACTGAAGAGAGACTCCTGATATTCTGAAATTAATACTTATTATTATCATCCATAAAGTGAAAGATTTATTTTTAAGTCATACGAAATAAATTTTCGGTAAATGCTAGTTCATTTGGATGTATTCATTGCATTTTCCTACGTATTGTCATGAAAATTGTATACTCCTATTTCATGTGCCAAAGAAAACATGCATTTTAATTTTAAATGCTGAAACACTTTGTTATAATTACGTCATTATAACGCCAAATGAGATTCAATTTCGCGAGTTAAAAAAAAAAAAAAAAAAAAAAAAAAAAAAAAAAAAAAAAAAAAAAAAAAAACAATATTGTTTGTGCGAAAGTAATCATTTAAAGTTTCGAGAAGTATTTTATGAAATCAATATAAATATACTAAAAATAAAAGCTCAAATAAATATTATGGAATTTTTTTTTTCAAAATCGCATTTTACGCAAACTACATACATGAAATTGTAAGGGTCTCTTAGCACTGCACTTAACATTGCCATTTTTGAATCCGCGAAAAACGAAGTTAAAACTTAACTTTCCTCATAATAAAAATATTTTCAATTAAAAAAAACAGTAAATTAAATTTTTTCACATGGTTACGATTAAATAATAAGTAAAGCCAAAAGAGATTCGGAACTATTCAATAAATAGCGAGTCACAATGTTGGGTGCGGTTTGTAAAAAATAAATTGGTACTTTTCATCTATAGGAGCCTTTCATTTTTTTAAAAAAGCTTGGTGAAATTCGGGCATCAGAACTTTCGTTTTGTTACCAAATAATATAAACAGTTATGAGAACAAAGTTGATGGAGTTTTGTGTTTAGTTATATATGGACTATAAATATATGTCTATCATTAATGTCTTTTAAATACAAATAACTTCTGTTTCTACATAAAATCGGATAAAAAGGCGTCTTTATGTCAAATTGTATAAATCTTGAAAAAAGTGCTTGTTTTATGAAATGAAAGAGTGAATAGGTTGCCCGAAAATATATTGCAAAATTTTCTTATCAGCCGAGGACCATTTCTCTATTCCGCTAAGGTCGCTATACTGGAATTGTACTAAAAAATCTTTGCACGTTCAGGTTTGAAATAAATGGCGCAATAGCATACATTTTAGTATAGGGTTAGTATAACGTAAATCTAGCGAAATGTGCCCAAAGAATTTTGTCCCAAATTACACCAATTCTCTGAAAATTAGATTGTGGAATAGGTTCGCTTTAAAAACACAGAATCAATTTATCCCTTTTTTTAACGCGTCAGCACAAGCGCTGGGATAAATGTCACCCCACTCACATTTGTTTTCGAAAAAAATGATAAAATTCTCGAGGACACTTCTGACCTTCCTTGTACCTTTCAAGGTCAAGGTTGAGAAAGGTTGTATGAAGGAATGTCTTTTCTTTGTTGACTAGAAGGGGAGAAATATGCCTTTTGGGATAAAATAATTCCGCGCGTGTACAAACGTTACATTTCGATATGTTCATTCGTTAAGGGATAACACACTAAAATAATTTTACTGAAAGAGTGAAATAAAAGCTACCTGTATATATTGACGAAAGAGCATCAAATGTAATTAATGTTAATTTTATAAAATAATTAATGTTTTAAGTAGTAAAACAAATCGTTGCCTATTTTCTAAGAAGAAAAATAAAACGTCGTTTTAACAGAAACTGTTACAAAATCGGAAAATAAATATGAAACGCTTGACTTTTCCCTAAAAAGAAGTAGCACTGATGCATTTTATAGTAGTAGATTTGCTTTTAAAATATATTAAGCCAAAACTATAATGGCAGACAAAATGAGGTGAGATTTAACCCACGCGTGTGATAGCGTTACAAAAATAGGTGCGTGCGCTTACGGTTAAGTTAATTATGCCCTAAATGACGCCCGGTAACATGCGGCAAATGTCTGTAGGCTCAATTATATAATTTATCCGGGAACAATCCGCCAATTGTCTATAGACTCGTTTACGTAATTTATCTCCTTAATTAATGCATACTTTACAAAGGACACCTATTTTTAAATTTTCCTAATGTTTTGATAAATGGTTACAGTTAGATGTAAATACATTAGTCATTATCGCGGCATTTTAGTTTGACCTATGAAATATTATTATAAATATCCAATATTAGCAATATTTTATTATTTACCGGTGTATTGTATAATATTTTCAATCACTTTTGATCATTTTTCAGCTTTCATTCGTTTTCAGACTTTTTAAAAATTTAAATTCCCATTAAGTCCCCAAAACAGAAATTTTCCTTTTTTATAGTTTTTTTTGCAGTTTTAATTCATTCTTTATGACTGTTTCTTACACTAACTTTTTGTGTGCTTGAGGGGTTAACAATAAGAATAGGGTCATCCGAGCGCTTAAAATACTCTGGTAAACCAATGTTTCTGTTTCTTTTTGATTGGAGCAGTTGGTTGGGCAAGTTGATTGAGTTGGTTATTTGGAGCGGTTGTTTGGTTAGTTGAAGTCGGTTGATTAAGTTTCTGAAAGGATCTGAAAAAGGTATGAAATGATATAAAAAACTGGCGGAACCCGAGAGAAAAGTAAAGCTCGATCTAAAGAGTTGCAGTAAAGAATTGGCAAATAACTTTAGTTTAAAAAATAAGTGTGCGTAGAAAAGTAATGGATCCAGATTATCTTTAAAGCTCATGAAATTATCCAAATTTTTGTTGATATTTGAAAATGTAGACTGAGCTTTACTCGTGCCTTATATTCAGAACCATATTATCAAATCAAAATGAGTACTGGGTATGGTAAACAAAATGTGTCGCTATGTGCTAAAAATTTCTATCAGGCCCAGAACTGTGGACATGATTGCACCAAGTTAAGCTAAAACCCACAAAGCTAAACGAATGTAAACCATGAAATAATATTTTAAGTATAACATTATTATAATCAGATTGTTAAGAAATCCTTGTTATTAACATTTCTGACATAACACATCTAACGTAATAATTTTTATTTCATGTAATTACTGTGAAATGGGTAACTTATGTCAATGGACTTAAGCCAGACAAGTAGTTAGCATATGGTTGAATCGCGCATGCTTAGGGTTTTTAGGCTTACTTTGGTTTTTGACCTTCCAGGCTTATCAGTGACCCCTGGAATGGAATTTGGTCCATACTTCGTACTGAACGATCTCTCATGTTCTCGATACATCTCATGTTCTCGCTCATTACCAAATCAACATATAACCTATTCCTATGAACCCAAATTTTTAAACTAGTTATAAATGATTGGAATTCAGAATGAGTTAAAATGGCCTTTACATCCCTGATTGATTTTAAGACACCAGTAATGCTCAGTCCACATTTTCAGCTATCAACATAAATTTGAGTAATTTCATGAGCTTTACAGATAATCTGGTTCCATTACTTTTCTATGCACTACTTACTTTTTTTTAAACTGAATGTATTTGCCAATTTTTTACTGTACCGTTTTTTAGATAGAGCTTTACTTTTCTCTCTGGTTCCACCAGTTTCTTATATCATATTAAAATACAGATCAGCGAATAATTCAGCCCAATATAGAAATGGCAATTATATAGATGATTGATAATGGCAATGGTACTGCATGTCATATATTCCCTCAACAGTATTAAAACAAAATCTGGTTTTACAGAAATCAATTTAAATTATAACCAATCTTTCTAAATATTCCCAAATATATGTGCAACATAAAGTACTTACTACGATGTAAAATGTGCAAAATACGTTATCTCCTAAAGTTTTTTGTATGAAAAAGATAACCGAACGTATTTTTAATGAATAATTCCCCTCTGAGAAGACGGGGAAAATTTGCCATCAACAGCCATGTTACTTAAATTTCGGTTTTCAGCTTATGAACTGAGTAAAAATATAAGCATATTTAAGATAAGTGCTAATAATTTCGCGTATCGTCATACTTCCGAGAACGTTAGTGAGTATAGAAATAAAGAGATGGTGAATTACGTAATTTAAACAATTCATTATTTTTCCAAAATAGCGGGCCATTCACAATGTTGAAAGATAACATATGCATGAGTGAAACTGTATAGCGTAATAGGGAGGCTAGTATTCCAAATTTTATCATTTTTTATTATCAATTTTTATTATTATTATATTTTTTTTATAACACTTCTTATTTTCAAAGTATATTTTGTAAACATTTAATTTATTGTAAATTAATTTGTAATTATGTGTATATTTCAACGAAATTATTATTATTTTTCTTTTAACATAAAATGATGTTTTTGAAAAACTTTAATAATAAAATAATAGTAATCAATTAGGTATTGCAAAGTGACATATATGCATAGTTTTGTACAATCACACCTTATATTGCATGCTCCTAGAAATCAATTTAAAACTAGTATGTTGTGGCCATCACAAAACTTTCTTCTATATAAATCACGTAAATTAAATCAAAAAATAGTACAAGAAATTACATGAATTTAGCACCAATTCATATCAAAGTATATCTGAATTTGAAGTTGGATGAAAATTCATGCATTAGTTCTTGAGATAGAGCTATAGTGGAAATTCTGAAAAAATGTAGCATAGCAGCGCCACCTGTTGAGCGATTTGCACCAAAAATAAACAG
The DNA here is from genome assembly GCA_963932465.1 of Maratus speciosus. Classification (NCBI taxonomy): domain Eukaryota; kingdom Metazoa; phylum Arthropoda; class Arachnida; order Araneae; family Salticidae; genus Maratus; species Maratus speciosus. The sequence continues at coordinate 532,579,885 of OZ010786.1, read as the reverse complement.
CACTAAAGGATATCAAGGTATACCTGAATCTGAAGTTTGTTGAAAATATAAGCGTTAGTTCTTGAGATAAAGCTATTGCGGAAATCGCAAAAAATACACCATAGCAGCGCCACCTGTTGATCGATTTACACCAAAAATTAAACAGCACTAATTTATACGTCAATTCATGTCAAGGACTAACTAAATCTGAAGTTTGATGAAAATCCGTGCAATAGTTCTTGACATACAGTTCTTGCGGAAATCGTGAAAATGCAGCACAGCAGCACCACCTGTTGGGAGATTTACACCAAAAATTAAACAGCACTAATTTATATCAGGGACTAACTAAAACTGAAGTTTGCTGAAAATTCTTGCATTTTTTCTTGAGTTAGAACTATTGCAATAATCATGAATAATGCAGCATAGCAGCGCCACCTGTTGGGCGATTTTCACAAAAAAGTTATCAGCACCAAACTATATCATGGACTAACTGAATCTGAAGTTTTATAAAAGTTCGTGCGGTAGTTCTTTAGATATAGCTATTGCGGAAATCGTGAAAAATGCCGCATAGCAGCGCCACCTGCTGGCGATTTTCACCAAAAACTAATCAAATCCAGTTTATATTAAGGTCTAACTAAATATGAAGTTTTGTGAAATTCCGTGCATTAGTTCTTGAGATAAAGTGCCCACAATTTTTTTGTCACATACAGACTCACAGAGTGACAGAGTGACAGACATACTCACAGACAGACATTTTCTAAAAACCATTAAATCGTGTTCTGGGCATTCTAAAACGTATAAATCTGTCGAAAACCGGAAGTCGGAATTTTTCACGAATCCAATACTTTCATCTTGTAAAGATAGAAGAAAGTAAAAAAATCAAATAATGCAATTCAAAAAATGATTAAAATTATAGATTATTCTCAAAGTTATATCTTATATATTATACTTATTCTAGTATTCTATTTTTATTTCTTCCTTTAAAACAAATTAAATTTGTATATACTTAAAAAATGTGGACAAAAAATAGTCAATTTATAGGACAGGGATGTTTTAATAAACAAGATAATTTATTTATGGAAAAAACATTCCAGGGCTTTTTTACTATAATACCTCTATTAGGTACAATGTAACAGCGTATTAATTAATTATAATTAAAATGAAACCCATATGAACATAATAAACAAAGTAAAATTTAGCTTTAAAAACACAACTTGTGTTTTCTTAACATTACATTTAAAAAACTAAAAAGCTAAAATAATTATGAAATGTAATAAAATATGTAAAGCAGTGTCATTATTTAATTTTGTAAGATAGTTTTTAAAAAGCGATCTAGGAAATAATTATTAAAAAGTAGTAATGTTTATTTAACCACTTCGGGCTATCTCTTTAAAGCCATTGACACAGCCTTTTGAAATCATTAGCTAGCTAAATTTTAATTTAGGTGATATCACTTAAACTTTGAAATGCTACATATGGCTTTTTTAACCTTTTGCACAACAAATGAGAGCACAATACGATGTTCCTCAGACGTGTTGAAAAAGGGCATACAGAAAAAAAAGTAGATGTCATAAATCAGTTAGATGTCACTGCCAAGCGGCTATCTGAATCTTCCAGTGTATTGCGTTCCACATTATACATTAACGATAATGCTTCGGGGAGATGTTTTTCTCCAATTAATTCGTGACAGTACCAAAAAGAATTGAAGTTTCTGACATTTAAACACGCGTTTTAAATGAACGTAGATAGTGTGTTATGCATTAAAACATTCTAGCGCTATCATTACATATGCAAATTTAATGTGTAATATAATTTTAGAGGAGTAATATATTAAATTTCCTTTGCAAATATTAAAAGTATAATTTTTAATTTTAAAAGTCTAATTCTTAGTATAAAATAAAAAAAAAAAATATTTACAATAAAAGTAGAATTTGTTTTGAATAGCAAAATTCTAAACAAGATATTCATATTTTTCCGGACTATTTTTGCTTTGATTTAATATTTTTTATACAAAAAGAATTTAATATATATAATTCCTAATTATATAATGTATTCAAGCAGAAATAATTATGCATAAGATTATAATTAAATATTATATTCTTAAATGTATCGTATGCTATATGAAGAAATATATAGTTCTTCATTTAAAATGCTATAAGTGAGTTAATTTTAACTATTTCTTTTCAGTAAAATTCTTATTGAAGAATTTAAAAAATAAATTTTAAATGATGAAATAAATTTTTTCAAGCTTTGATATTTAAAAATATCTTTGTTGAAATTTAATGATAAGCGTTAAAAATTCAAGAAGAAAATATGGTTAAGGGGTCGAATTAAGTTCTATGATGCATTGGATTGCGTTATGCATAAAGACAGTATTTGGCTGTATCTGAAAGTATATTAAATGTACAGAAATATTATTTATCCTTTTTATTTTTATCATTGTCCTGTTGCTCTAAATACCTGATAAATCAAATGTAAGTGTCACACATCATTGAGTAATAATGTTGCTTCTGTTTATTTTAAACAATTGTTAACAATATGAGTTTAACATATTATGAAACATTTTGCAACAGTAACATAATTTGGTTTGAAATTGAATGTTTTCACACAATTAAATATAATACCTAAATAAACAATTTAAAAAAAGTAACGCTGTAAAAAATATATTTTTTCAGCAATTGATCTCCATATTCGGAAGTTTTTTGTGATATCTATGGCGCAAATATATATATATATATATATATATATATATATATATATATATGTGATCGAAATAAATATGTATCTATAGAATATAATCTATAGCATTGTGTTTTAAATGTTTTCAAATTAAAAAATGTATGCCACAGTTGGAAGCGCTCTTCCGAAAATTATTTTTGATAATGAGTCATATTATGACGTTGTTTTCTGTGTCCCTAAAATCGAATGACAAGTGCTAAGCCCTCAATAATTTATACACAAACAAATGTTAACATTGTGTGTTTAACATATTATGAAACATTTTGCAACGGTAACATAATTTGGTTTGAAATTGAATGTTTTCACACAATTAAATATAATACCTAAATAAACAATTTAAAAAAAGTAACGCTGTGAAAATATATATTTTCAGCAATTGGTCTCCATATCCGGTGGTTTTTTGTGACATCTATTGCGCAAATTAAATATATGATCGAAAAAAATATGTATCTATAGAATATAATCTATAGCATTGTGTTTTAAATATTTGCAAATTAAAAAAATGCACGCCACAGTTGGAAGCGCTCTTCCGAAAATTATCTAAGATAATGAGTCATATTATGACGTTGTTTTCTCTGTCTCTAAAATTAAACGACAAATGCTAAGCCCTCAATAATTTATACACATTGTAGGTCCTTTATTACGTTTTTGTGATCATTATCAATTTTTATATATTTAAATTTTTCTAATAGCTTGATAATGTACAGAAAACAATTTTTTCCATTAAATATTAATGTAATGGATTTAATTTGTACGTTGCGGTAAAAGAACGACACATGCAACTTGAAACATCAACTGAAAATATGTTGAAGTCAAGTTAAGTAGAGAATATCAATTTCACTAAGTTTGAAACAGTGCGATGTTATTAAAAGGACCTACAAACGACTTTTTCTTTTGTTACGAAATTCTTTCTCTTGAGTCAGTAAACGAATTGTAAGTTGGTTCACACTTCATTTTCAAAATCGAACATGCTGTCAATGTGGTATAACAATTACATGACAATACGGGCATATTTACGATAGTTAGAGCCGATAATATACAGATCAACAGTGAAACAAACTGAAGCCATAAACACTTTTCCAATCACTATGACTGAAAGAGCTCAATGCTCAAACAAAGCAGCGAGCTCAACTCGTGAACATCTTGGGGTTATTTTTTCCTTAATTTATAAAAGAATTTATACTGCACTTTTAACACTGTTGTCAACTTTTCGAAAAACTGCATTTTTATATTTATAGAATACTTATTCACATGATGAGGTCACAAATTTAATAAATGTACCCCATTTCACATATTTGACGGAGATATTTAATCCATCATTCAATCCTAACATACAATTGCACTTAATTAACTGAGTAAATCCCTCGAAAATTAGTAGAAATTAATCTGGTAATAAGAACATAAGAAATAATATCATTTCCACATTTAAGTTGGATATTTGAATAACTAAAAAGACATAGGTGGCAACCTCAAACTATTCTTCCGTAATACTTGCGTTACTTTGACCCAGGTTTAACAGGTTTCGAACCAGAAATTTTTTAAAGAAATTAAATTAAATATGTTCCACGCAGAAACCTGAAATTAAATCAATAAGCATTCATGAAATAAATGTTCTGGTTCGAAACTTGGCTAACCTGAGTCAAATTAATCCTGACATTACGGAAAATTAGTGGAAGGTTGGCAGCTATGAAAAGACTGTATTGTAAAAAGAATAAAACACATACATTTATTTATTAATTCAGATATTCATATTTTTACCAAACTTTCATACTATCTTCTAAAAAAAAAAAAAAAGAAACTTTTTTGATTCTCTGAAAAGTATTAATTATTAATTATAATTTGTAAAAGATAAAAATGCTCAAGGACTCACAACTTGGCAAACATCCAGACTTGATTACCGCAGCTTCTTTTCTTTTGATTATAAAAGCTAATGATCTTGTAATTGACTTCAGTTGTCATTGGATAATATTGCTGATGTAAACAATAAATAAATAAAATTTATTTCCATGATAAACATAAAAGTATTTTTATTAAGTTTGATTTTTTTTCTGTATACATGTGATAAAAAATAAATAATAATTTCAGTTCTTTATATTTATACAGTATGCAATATAAGAATACTTTATTCAAATTTTTAAAACTTTTTATTATATTTGCCAACGGGAAAGAATTGTCATAAGTTAGTTAGAGTATTTGTTTTCTTAAAAAAAAAAAAGCGAAACAAAATTAAGCAACATATATGATAATAAAAAAGACTTATTGAAAAAAGTATTTAAGCATCCATGTGTAGTTAATATATTGGTTAAATAATATATATTATTTCAATATTCTTTACTTATTATTAAAAGTAAAGGTTTTTATAGAATAAATTATATTGTTTTTAGTGTTATTTTTTCGTATTGTTTTTCAGTTTTCATTGAAGAATTTTACTGATGTAAACAAGAAATAAATAAAATTAATTTTCATGATAAACATAAAAGTATTTTTATTAAGTTTTTTTTTTCCGAACATATATTATAAAAAATAAATAATAATTTCAGTTCTTTATATTTATACAGTATATAATATAAGAATAATTTATTTAATTTTTTAAACCTTTTTATTACATTTGCCAACGGGAAAAGAATTAGCTTAAGTTAATTAGAGTCTTTTGTTTCTTAAAAAAAAGAACTATTGCAAAACAAAATTAAACAACATATATGCTAAGTAAAAAGACTTATTAAAGAAAGTGTTTAAGCATCCATGTGTAGTTAATATATAGGTTAAATAATATTATTTCAATATTCTTTACTTATTATTAAAAGTAACGGCTTTTATAGAATAAATTATATTGTTTTTAGAGCAATTAAAACGAACACATTTGTTTTTGGTACATAGAAATATATTTTGCATTACAAAAACAAAGATGGTTATGAGACAATTGATTTAAAAAGTAATTTAATTACGAACGCATTATCTCAGACATAATGCTATCAAATACTTAAAAATGTCAGTTTCTAAGTGCTTTATGCTTAAAAAATTGTTATGGTAGATTTCTTTCTCAAGATTCTGAATGTAAGATAAATTAGCTACATTATTATCCAGATAGAAAATTAGGATGTGAATAGTATTTGTTATCGGACATTATATTTTGATAAATGTAAGTCGTGAGAATAGATTTTGGAAGGTTAATTATGTAAAATGTAGGGCAATGTTATTAGCAAAAGTGCATGTGTGAATCACTGATTTAAATAAACAAATGAGTATCTTGTTTTCTGGTACGATGTGTAAGTGTGATCAGACAAAATGTTTCACATTAAATTTGAACTCAGATATATATATATATATATATATATATATATATATATATATATATATATATGTGTGTAAAAATAAAAATTTTCGCCCTTTTATATTAGTAAAACTATTCCAAATTCTTAACATTTTTCCTTTTTTACCCATCTTTAATAATATCTTATATATTTTGTCTTTTATTTCATGCATTTAAAACTTTGCATTCTTTTATTAGTCTAAAAACCTTAATTCATTCGCCTCACCACATAAAACCCATTAAATTACTTTTTCATTTTATTCTAAAAATAAATTCCTTTACTTTCGATTGTTTTTTTATATGATTTGTACTTTGGTGTTCTATTCCCATCATTCCTTGCAAATTCCGCCAGCCATTGTTTGCGCAATAATTCTGACGCCGAAACTATATAGTGCGTATCGTCGTCACCTGCACTTCCCCCCTCCCCCCGGAGCTAGGTCCTATCGTATTCTGCTCTCATCGCGTCCTTCCGGCTACTTTTTACACGATTTGTCATTTATCGTGTATTGTACTCATACACTTGCAGTTTTCGCAAGTATATAACTCGTTGCATGTGCTAGGAGATGAAGAATTTCACGATTATTGAGTTGCTTATATAAACCACGTCACCTGGAGTGCTTGTTTTTCCTGAATCTTCATCATTTGTTCTAGTAAGTAACATCTAGTGGTACATTTTACTATGTAGCAGCTGCCCGCACATGGATCACTTATAACTAGAGGAATTTGGTGCATTATGTTGTCGATTTATAAACTTTTTGGCGCATCTATCGGCTTTTATTATTTATGCTTCGGGAAACATTCCAATGGACGACAGCCTGACCTTCCGCTCTTCCATCACGATTGTTCGACGGCAAAAATCCATGATTTCTTCATTGAGTACATAATGTGGGTATGCTGGTGCTTAAAATTGGTGTTTTTTTTTTTTTTTTTTTTTTTTTTTTCAAAGTTACAAAATTATAATAATCTTAGTAAATTTATGATATTATTACTAAGTATTTAGTTTCTGTTTTTTATCCACTTTTGAGCAGTAACTGTTTCACTGTTAAGAATTCTTTTGATTTTGTTAAAAAACTTCATAATTTTAAGCCGCAGATTCACATGATTGTTTCTTTTTATGTTAAATCATTATTTACAAACGTAACGGTTGTGGGGGGGGGGCTTTAGATTGCCTCAACAAAAGGCTTTGTGAATTCCATTTCTCTTAATTTGAAATCGAGGAACTTATCCTTCTCACTCGAGCTTGCTTGTCGCAAAATACTTTTGTTTTCAATGGTAATTTCTTCCGTATGATTGACGGTTTGGCTATGGGTAATCCTCTTAGTCAAATTTTATTCGATATTTATCTGCACTATTTTGAGGTCAAACTTTTTGAAATTTTAAAATTTCCATTCTATGCCCGTTATGTTGATGATGTTTATGTCCTCTTTGAAATGAATTCGGATATTAATCATATTCTCTCTATTTTGAATACCATTGATCCCTGTATTCAATTTTCCTCTGAAATTGAGACCAATAACTGTCTTTCTTTCCTGGATGTCTTTGTTATTCGTTGTGAAAATTGCTTTCAGACTACCGTGTTTCGTAAACCTTTTGCTGTCAGTTTCCCACCTCACAGGTATTCTTCTCATCCCCCTAACCTGAAATTCACTGCTTTCAATACCTTTTTTTCGGGCTACCAATATTTGTTCCACTCCTCAGTTACTTAGTGCTGAACTTAATTACCTTAAAGCGATTGCTATTGATCGTGGTTATTCCTCTAATATTGTTGATTCTATTTATAAGAAATTGACGAAATCAGGCCATTCTGAAAAGCTTTCAAATTCAAACTCTAATACTTCAGTTGTGTTACTATTTTTTCCTAAAATCAGTCAGCAAGTTTATAAAATCTTAAGAAGGTTTGATTTTAATGTTATTTTCCCCTCTGTTAATAAAATTACATTTTCGAATCTCAAACACCCCGCTGATCGCCTAGATAACTGGAGTATTTTCCAAATCTCTTGCCAGTGTGGCCTTTCTTATAGTGGGCAGACTAAACGTGCTCTTAGATTTCGTTTAAAAGAGCATGAAGGTTATGTTAAAAATCAGCAGCTTAAACGTTCTTCTATTGCTCAACATTCTTGGTCTTCTCAACATAGGTTCGATTTTTCTTCAGCAATCATTATCCAGAAATGTTCTTCTAACCTCGATCTTGATTTTTGGGAAGCTTACCACATCATGAAAAATTCGCACTCTTTCGTCAATGACTTAGTACTCCTGATTTCCCAAGTATTTGGAAAGCATTAATTTAATTTCCCCTTTTTTGGTTTCTTTTTCTCTCCTTCTCCGGTAGATGTCGCTACTTGTTCACCCAGTCGTTTCCACTGCATCTCTCTCATTGGTTGTTTTTTGGCGCCTTCGCCACCCGCATCGGGTATATAAAGCAGCACGACTCCGTCTATCATTTTGCTCAGCCTTGCTTTTTCTTGCACGCTGTTAGTTTTCCCTATATTGCACTGAAGAAGAATCTAGCTCGGAGATTCGAAACAGCTGTTTGCTGCTTTTCATGTATTTTTGTGCATTTTTAAACGTTGTTTTTTCTGCTTTTTAATGTCGTGTTATTATTATAATATAGTTTATTATAAAGTATACGTTATGTTAAGCTACATATTGAAAAAAAAATATATGTCGTTTTGTCTATCAGGTCAAAATGGTTTCTTCGAAACAATGACCGTGCTAAGCGTGAAACGTGGAGTTATTTGTTAACACTTCGACCTAAATCACAATGAGAAGAGTTGATGAAGTGAAATTGTAAATTTTTTATACAGAATGCAATTTATGATTTCTTACATTAACTTTACATATATTAATCCATTCGTCACATTTTGTGAGGGAAAATCATAAAAATAGAGTGGTTGTAGGAATTAATGTTTGAAATTGAAATATTTGAAGGAAAATAAAGATTTTTGTATTAAAAGAATTCATGTAGTTGAAAGTGGATATCAATTTATAGATGTTTTTGCAACAAAGAACCCACTGCTACAAATTTGGTTTGTTTCGTTCAAATTTTCCTTATTTTCCTATTGCGTGGTGGAGACATTGAAAATTCCCCGTTGAGCCATCAGGGCCACAGGTTGGAAACATCTGTACTATAGTAAGGTTTCACAGAATTTTGAAGTTTTTTTTTTATTTTCAGTACATTTAATTCAAATGCATAGATTTCTGTAGCGAACACGATATTTCAGTCTTGTCTTTCAGTTTGAGTCTTCAAGTTCTACGGAAAAAATGCAAAATTATATCTAAAAATGCTTGCTTATTCAAAATCATTAAAAAATAAATATACGTTATTTTCACAAAAGAAAATAAAAAATACACTCACTATATTCAGTGTACAGCATACCAAAATAATTCCATATATTACCGCAAGTTTTTACTTTCAAATATTTATCTCGTATACTTTGTTTTTTTTTTTACTAGTGCATTTATGCAGCATGTATTTATATGTCTACTTAAATAAATTTGGAATAATTCATATTAATTATTTATATATGAGTAAAAAACTTTATTACATATTTATTGTAAATATCATATTTGTTTTCTTTTATCACTATTGAAGTAAATTATTATTTTATTTATCATAAATATGTTTTACTCTACCGAAGCTATACCAGTACAATTTTCACTTAATCATTTTATCCCTTTTCTGATGCGCAAAATAATTAAAATTCCTATCTTACGTAAGGGTGATGAGAAAGCTTCGGAAACCTATAACTGTCCGAATTATTCCGAGAAATGGACGTTGCGAACTAAAGTTTCTGTCATTTCGATAAAAGTTCATGCCATTCTATTGAAGCTTATAACGCATTCCAAGATTCATTAAAATGTTTCGTTATCACTTTGACTCGTTCTACGCTCGTTCATTAGGTATATACATTTATTTTTGTAATATAATAAAATAATGTTTGTTTGTTGATTTAAATAAAAACTAACATCCTATAAATGAAAAAAATAAATAAAAAGTCAGTAATTTTAAGACCGGTTTCAAATTCAATTTATAATAATTTTAATATTATAATTCCATAAATTTTTCGTTAATAATATATTTTATAAATAAGTTGTAAAACCACACAGTTTATTCTACAGAAACTACATTGCGAAGACAGAGGGTATTTGTTAATGTAAGTAATTGCAAATAAAACACTTTTATATTCGAAATGTTATGTGGTGTTATCAAGCAAAACATACAAATAATTAAATGAGGTAACATAATATTTTTTTCATTCTAATAATCTGTCTACAGACCCAGACAAATCACATATATGGTTTGTAAAAAAACCTTATACATCGTACCAATTACTGTGTCCCAAAAGATTATTTTAAATATTTCCTCATACTCTTTTGATTATTTTTTTAACTGATCTTTAAAGCTAATCTCATGTTCACTTTCGAAATATATCTTGTTTATTAATAGTTTATTTTTAAATAATTACTGTCTTAAGAATGTGAATCCTGTCCCTGAATTATCTTGTAAACATTTGAACAAACAATACCATAAAAATTCGCTACTAGGAAAGGGAAGATTGTTAGTCAATTTAAACTCAGCACGGTCTTGCAAATGTTATCCGTGTACACGATTTTATTTTACATATTAATTACATAAAAGTGCGTAAAAATAACGATCATAAAGATAGCAAAATGAGATCTGTTGACATCAAATTATTTCAGTAACATCAGTGAATTCAATCTAACATTTAATGTGTTACAAAAAATTTACTCAAAAAAAAAAAAAAAAAAAAAAAAAAAAAAAAAAACCAGGTATGTTGACATTATTTTAAATAGGAATCGATAAACGAAATATAAAAGTATTTCTTAATAAAATATTTTTGAAGATGCAGGAAAATAACTTGTCTAAAATTAGATAAGTACAAAGCAATACAAAAAACATATTTTTGTGATTTTACTTTGAAAAATAAAATTCAGAAAATGTGTGTATATAGTCCAGGCAATAGAGACCGTATAGGGGCTCTACCTAGCAAAATTGATGGTAGTTCTGGAAAAAGGCTCACTATATGTTTTTTGGGTCGCGGAATCCGAATTTTTAACTTCCCACCAAAATTTCCCCAGGCAACCCCCCCCCCAAATTTTGGTAAAATTCCCCCCCCCCCCCACCCCCAAAGAAGGTTTTTATTAAAAAATCAGGGGAAAAGTATATAGAAATTCAGAAACTAGACAAAATTTGCAACAAATAGGATCTATGACATTATGACGTAGGATGAACGGGGAGGGGGAGGGCTGCCTTTGAACATGCACTGCGGGGCATGAAGTCCAGGCAATAGGGGAAATTACCTGGCAAAATTAATACTAGTTCTGTATTTCGACTCACTTTATGTTTTTTGGGTCTCTGAATCCGAATTTGTAACTTCCCACCAAAATTTCACCCGGCAACCCCCCGAAAAATTTATCTTTTGAAAAAATTTGTTTTTTAAGCAAAGCATGCGGGGAATGTTCGGAGGCAGCTCCCTCTTTTCCCGTTTATCATACGTCATAATGTCATATATCCTGTTTGTGGCAAATTTGTCTAGTTTCTGAATTTCGTAATATTTCCCCCCTAAAACAATAAGAAATTTAAGTTAATAACAACTATTTTGGGGGTTTTCGGGGGGGGGATTTGGGGGGTAAGTTAAAAATTCGGATTCAGCGACCCAAAAAACTTAAAGTAAACCTCATAAGGAAAGTTCGGAGGGGAGATGGGAAGACGAATGTAAACGTGTGAGTGGTTAAGTGGAATTGCGCAACTTAGTCCACACAGCCCCGCGCGCATGTTCCGAGGCAGATCCCCTCTTCTCCTTCATCCTAAGTCTCAATGTCATATATCTAATTTGTTTTAAATTTTGTCTACTTTCTGAATTTCTAGATACTTTTCTTCAAAAACAATAAAAAAAATGTTTTTTTTTTATATAAAAACCTTTTTTGGGGGACTTTTTACCAAACTTTAGCGGGGTTGCCGGGGGACATTTTGGTGAGAAGTTACAAATTCGGATTCAGAGACCCAAAAAACATAAAGTAAGCCGATTTCCAGAACTACCATTAATTTTACTAGGTACAATTCCCTAGTGCCTGGACCTGTGTGTTCTAAAAATGTATGTCTCTGTGAGAAAGTCCTGTTCTAATCTACATTTATGACGCGAATTCACATCATGTACGTAATGGATGTGAAATTTAAAATAATCTAATTTCTGATTTCTAAAGTGCATAATTTAAATATAATTTTCTTATTCTTTCAAGTGCAAATAACAAACGCAGTTTATTTAAGAATATTTTTAATAAATGTATCTTTTACTATTTACTTAAATTTAAAAGGTGTAAGGTATTGTTTAAATGATGATAATGTGTTAATTATTTTATCGTATCTCTAGAAACAGCCAAATAATAAAATAACGAATTTTATCTATTGATAATAAAAAGATAAGAAGGATTCATTCTTTATAGTCTATTTTTCTACTTACAATGGAATCACTTTTGGTTCTGCTCGCATCTATAATTGAGACCTGGTAAATTTTAAAGCCCTATATTAGCCAGATTGAGAATCGGTACTTTTTTTTCTGTTAGAATCATTTTTTTTTTTTTTTTTTTTTTTTTTTTTTTTACAGCAGAATACCTTTCTAAAAAGGCAGTTTTCGAAACCACTTATAGAATTATTAACATAGATTTTATTTTTAAAGAAATACATTTAAAAATGCAAATTATTCAATAAAATACAGATTCCATCACTAATAATCATGAGATTTATTTTTGTGTGCATCTATGTTTTAACATATTGTAGTATGTATGTTTTAATATAGTCAATAAAATATTGAAAAAAAGTTTAAAAAATCCTTCAAGCTACGAACTTTATTAAAAAAAAAAAAAAAAAAAAATACAACATTACTTTCACATTTTTGGCGTTTATTCCAAACTTAGATCTTTCCGGCGACTCTAGTCGAATGTCATAGTTGCTTGTCGTGTGTCAGCAGTGGTTTGGATTTTACTAGAAATTGTAATGTCTGACCTAATTGAGAACACTAAATTTTCTAAATTGTATAAAAATATTAACATACTTTATGAATATGTTTGCCAAAAGACACAAAATTTAATAGAACAACATTTCACTTTAAACATTCGGAACTGTATTCAATCTCTCTTCAAAAGAAAATAGTTTTCTTATTTTGTATTTCAATAAAAAATAGTTCTCAATGAACTTTAAAAATTTTAACAAAAACGTATTCATTATTTATACATTTATCGCCGTGTCTCTAATTCTTGCTTCTTTTTTTATCAATTATTAAACAAATCGCAATCTGATTTAATTCTAATATGTACCGTACAAATACTTCAGGAATAAAGCAGATGAAAACATTTTTCGCCATATTTGGCACCAATATTTGGTTTTGCCGCCATATTTGCGACATGAAGACAAAAGTGCGCGCATGTACAGAAAGTGACCAAAAGTGACCTAAGCAACCAGTTAAAAGTGTCCGTAGAAAATATGTCACTTAAGGACCATGTGAATAGTTACAGTGATTATTAATTGTGCTTAAAGAAGTTTATCTAACAACAATATCAAAATCATCTCGCACCTTCAGAAATGTGAATGACTATACGTTATTTCCATTAATTATAGCTACAATATATTAATCTTGATGTATATATTTAGTCTAAAATTTAAACGTTAATGCTAGGTTATTAGAAAGTTTTTAAGCCGATTAAAGGTTTAATTATACCCATCCTAATTTCTATCTTTCGAATTGCTTTATTCTAAATATATTCTTCGAAATAATTAATTTTATCAGTAATAGAAATGTTCTTATGCTTTTTCCCGCATCTATATTCTGACAACCTTGAATTCGGGGCACAATTTCCCCGTTTTTTTTTTTTTTTTTTTTTTTTTTTTTTTCAAATACTCAATTTTTCGAAATGCGTAATCAATACAATTCAGTTTTAGTATATTTTGTTTTTTAAACATCATGTTACTGTATCAATAGACGATTAAGCAATCTGTGGACATTTTCAAATTACACAATCTAAATTATTGTTGTATGAGTTTTAATGAACATAAAACAATCTAACATTTTTTAAGAGCTCACATATTTACAACACTACTGCAAGCGTCATGAGTTACATGGAAATGTGGATATTTAGATACTCATCAAAATATGTAGGTATATTTTAAAATGAACTTTTAACGAAAACTAAGCTCATTAAAATTAAACACATAAAATAATCGAAAATTATTATTTTCGTTTAATTACTGTTATGATATTAAAGTTTCAAGGAGCTGATTTCCTGACGATAGAAATTTGCAACCGTGAAATATTTTCCATCGCGGATGACACAAACGGAAATACAGTAATGAGATTCAAATGGAATGTCAAATCGATCAAACATGTATACTGAGAAAGCGTGTTTTGTGTTTCTGTGTTGTAATTTTTTCTTCAAAACTGGCAAGCTTTCCAATATTCAGTCTTACTTGTGTTTTTTTTTTTTTTTTTGAAAAATCAGAGCAATTTTAAAAATTTTACCTTTATTAATTTTAATTATGAGAAAGAATGAGAAGTAATAGCAGAAACACGATCTAAAATATTGCGCGAAATAGCGTACATTTTGCAATGAACTTAAAATAACATAACAGATTTTAGAGAGTTCAGATATAAATTCAAAGCTATAACAAATATAATATGATACATGAGTAGTTAAATAATTACATACTCGTCAAAGTATGTAGGTATATGTCTTTCAAAATGAACTTTTATTTAATTTAATGTTAATTAAAATACATATAAAATAATTGGAAATAATAGTTTTCATTGGCTCATTGCTAGGAAATTAAATTTTCAAATAGCACCTTTGATGGCAAATAGCACCTAATGATTGAAAATTGCAATCTGGAAATATTTTTAGACATGTTGTGAAACAAATGGGAAATGTACTAATGAGAATGAAAGATACTGTCAAATCAATCAAAAATGCATAATTTGAAAGGCAGTTTTGTTTTTCTGTACTGAAAAATGTTTTCAAAAATTCTACTATTTACTAATATACTGCCACATGAATATTTCCTAAATAATCAGAGTAATTTTTGAACTTTTCTTTTTTTTTATATAAATATAAGAAATTATGACAAATAACAGCGAAAGCACAGTCAAATCTGTAATATAACTGTTATTATACTTTATGTATTATCATTACCAAAATCAAGATCTACTCATTCACGTCACGTGTAGTAAAAGTAGCACTATATCGAACATATTGTGATTTGAAGTTGTGAATGATCGAAATATCAGTCACGGTGATTTCAAAATAGAGTCACGAATTGGAGAACGTCCGTTATCATTATATGCCTATCTAAAATTTCATCTATATGTTAAGGTTTTAGCGGCGATAACATGTGTAAACTGATAGATTTATGAAGGATATGGATTGATTTAAATTTTATGCTTATAAATCCGGGATTCCCACACTTTTCTCTGCCTCGAACCCCTTACATAGGTATTTCATGTATGCGTACCACTTTTGAATAAACCGCTTCAATGTTTTCCGATAGAATGTTTTAATGACAGTTAATAATGCCAGTTTCAGCTCTTTGAAGGTTAGTTAGTACCTTTCAGCACCTAAATTTGCTCATAACACACTTTTTTCGATTCACCATAAAGAAATAAGTCTTGCATATTTCGGCGTGATATTGTTCAAGTTTGAAGAAAAAATCTAAAAATTTGCTCTAAAACCCTAGCTATAAAAAAAATTGCACGAAATTTGCAATTTAAATAATATAAATATTTTTAACTATATATAACGTATACACAAAGTAAAAATGAAATGATACAGTTACCTCACTATCTTACATTATTACTTTGGAAAAATACATTAGAGAAACAAAATTTGTATATCAAATTGAAGCTAAATATATCCTTTCTTCTTTAAACCTAAAACATTGAAGTTATGAATTATTTTATTTTTCTTTATTGCACATTTAAAAAAATTAATTGTTTTAACTGTTGAAGCATTTATCATGATAAACTTTTTATTAAAAAATATAAAACATTTCATAACTTCAATGTTTTATATTTACATAATAAAGTGATATTTATCTTCAATTTGATGTAAAAAGGTAGTTTCGCTTATGTATTTTTCAAAAGTTATATTGCAAGAAAGAAAGGTAAGTATATTTTTTTTTTTTTTTTTTACTTTTGTGTATACATTATATGTTTTTAAAAATTCATATATTATTTAAATTGCAAATGTTGAGATAGTGTATTATTCTTGAAACTGTATCAATTTGACTCCAAAATATTCAAAACTTACGTATTTATGTTGAATCTACAATAGTATGTTATTTTGAGCAAAATTGGATCGCGAAAGGTACTAACTCCCCTTAAGGGTTCCAGCTTTAAATAATGTATTAATTTTCATGCAGGAAAAAAAAATTAATTGAAAAGAGTTGAAAGCATTACATATTAATTAAAATTAACTGCTTATAATAAAAAAACCTACTTACATGTTACATGACGCCGCCCCGTGAAAGTTTAAAATAATATTATTTGGACTACCATATTTATGGAATTACCAGGTAGAAACGAGCATGAAAAGAAAGGTGGCAAGGTACAAAAATACTTGTCGACATTTTCCACACAATGCTTTTTTTCTATCTATTAAATATTTACATTCTTTTTTTTTTTTAGTACTCGATTGTTTCGCAACGGAATGAGAGTGCGCATGCGTCAACTCTTGAAGATGGACCAGCGTGAGCTCCCGATGTTTGGCTAATTTTTACAGGAGTGGGGTAAGCTAGGTCCTTGTACTGTATATCATTCTTTTATACTCTTTATGCTCTTCAGTTTGGTATATGATAAGTGTGAATATGTGTAAGGGTTCCGGAGATATAATTCATTAAACTTTCTCTAACTTTCTCTTTCATATCTCCAATGAACCAGGCATTAGCCACCTATTCATTGTTTCCTGTGCCTTACCCTGTATATAAAATGTAATTAACTGATAAATTAGGACTCTATAGACTGTTAGTTTTCCAAAGTTACCTATTATGTGTGATTATCTCAAATACTTATGATGTTTTAAACATATGAAGTTCATGTACATTTTATAGTATTGGAGCTATTTTGAATAGTTACCATATTTGACATGCATTAAAATATACTATAACTTACTATTTTCTTAAAATGATCAGTCGATTTGTGCACATTGACTCCTGTAGATCAGTTTTGTATGTGGTTTTTTAAGTTATCTCAAAGTTTTCTCATATCACCGTGCATTTTAAAATGCGTTCTTTTCGACTTTTTGTGACAGAAACAAGATGGAGGCTCCATGGAATTAGCATTACAGTGTTTACATTTTTCTTAACGTTAAAAGATTTTAATTCAACTTTTTTTTCCCCCTACTGCTTAGTCCGGTTAGTCTGAACATTAAGCTTCCCCCGTTTACATTTATTTTAATCCCGTGGGGCCCGCAACTGTAATTAATAATTTGTTATTTGATTGTCACTTCTCGATTTTTGCTTTTCATTTTCCCATAGGTTTTCATTAAGTTGTTTACTTTTTTAAACGTAATTTTTAAATCTTAATATTGCTCTTTTTGAAGACTTTTTATGCTTTTTATATAGTTTTAAATTTCAAATTTATTAGCTGTGGAAGTTTTTTCATTTATCTTATCTTTAAGAATTTTTAATTAGCATTTGGAATTTGGAATTTTTTATTCTTTCGCGTTTGAATGGTTGGTGGATGACTATTATCACAAAAGGCTATTTGATTTCTGAAAGTTTAGTTGCAACTATAAGAATAATTTCCTAGATTGCCTCTGTAACGGAGTTAGACATATATGTTCTGCTTTAAACTGTGGTTAGAAGTGGATGTGATTGGTTAAAACTTTCAGATTTTACTGTCTTGAGTGTATAGTACCTTTTAAAGTTATTAATGAAAACATAAGGTATGGTGCATTGTGGGTTCGACTTGGCTGTCGGATGGTATTGTCCGACACCTATTATAACTTTTATTTAATGATTAATTTTAATTGATTTTGGATACTTATCTTACATTGTGTTATGGATATTTATGGATGTCGGATAGCACTATCAGGTACGTGGTTGTAGAGCCTATTTTGTAGCATGAATGTCTTAACGTTTATTTAAACGTTTTGTCGGATGAATGTTTCAAGCATCACTGTAGCGCATTTAAGTAATACTTTTACACCAGTTATTTCTATAAACCTTTTATACTCCATCAGTATTGTCACCGTTGCGCACTTAGTAGCCATTATTATTACAGTTTTTTTTTTCTAAATGTTTCCACAATTTAAATATTTTGATATTTTTATCCCTAGTGGAGCATTGTGAGTATCTCCTTTGATTGCTAAGTTTTTAACCCTTTGTGAGCCAATTTACTTCCCTGCACCAGTTTTTTTTTTTTCAATTGCATTTCTCCCCCTTAATCTCGTGTTTAGGCTCTCGCCTTCCCTATTCGGACTATTTTGGGTACAGGGTTTCTTTTGGAAGCCCCATTTTATTCTATCTTTATCAGGGGGGACGATGGAGGAGGAGGGGGGAGGCTTTCACAAAAAGTTTTACCATTTCCATAGTGTGAGATGTCATTTTAAATGTCTCGGCCTGTGCTTCTCAATTCCGGTATCCTTTTTTTTTTTTATCTAGCTTCATCTTTTGGCCTGTAGGTGGCACGTTTCAATTTTTTTTTCATATTATATAGTATAATTTTTTAAGGTTACTTGAATTATATCCGCTTGATGGGCTTGACAGAGGCTGCTCAATTACATCATCATCTATTGCAATGCTACCTTTTATAAACAATAGGGGGCGCTATCTTCCTAAATTTTGATTTCTCTTACTAAGTATCCCTTGTCACATATCTTTTTAAAGGTCTGGGAATAATCTCTTCATTTTTAGAAGTAACTCTCACTTTCAATCTCTTTTTAGCCACTAGGGGCGTCCCCAGGCCAATTCCACTTCTCCTTTGACTATTACAATATGGGTATTTACTATTACTGGTTATATATATGTATGTGAGGAATAAAGGGAGGAAGGGAAAAAAAGAGAAAAAAAGGGAGAAAAAAATATATATATAAAAGAAAAAAGGAAGGAAGGGAGAAAGAAAGAAAAAAAAGAGAAGTAGATAGATGATTGAATGTGAATAGGGGGAGGGAAAGAGAAAGAGAAAAAAAAAGGGAAAAAGAAAGAGAGAGAATGGATGGAGGAAAGGAAAAAAGGGAAAAGGGGATGAAAAAAAGAAAAAAAGGGAAGAATAGGGAAAAAAGGGAAAAATTTGAAAAGAAAAAAAAAGAGAGAGGGGAGATATAGGGATTTATAACCTATTCAATTATGTACATCATTCATACTTTTCTGATTAATTTAGATGTCCAGTTCCTCCCAGCTCCTCTCCCTCTTTTCGTGCCGGGCTCCCACAACAGTATCTTATAGCGTTTTTAGCTCAAGTTCGGCCAGGACTTCAATTTACGGTGGAGTATCTCATATTTGTTATAACATGCTATAAAGTTTCAAGTTATTGTCCACCAACTGAAGCTCTAACTGCAGTTCTGGTCGCTGCTCATTAATTATATAATTACATAACAACTGTTATTTTATTTGGGTTAGGGGGTTTTGGGAACCATTCTGTATGGCCGCATTTTTTTTTCTACCAGCCATTCATTTTCTGCCTATGGGAGATGGATCGGTACTCTAAGTGTATCATTTTGTGATTAGTGAATAAAAGTTTTGTGTATGTGCTCCAAACTAATTTTTAATTATCTGGTACACATGTGTAGATATTATAATCTACTAGTTTAATATTTATATATATTTATATCTTCATTCTACATGTACATGAGCTTCAATAAGCACAGGAAACTATCCTCTTTTTTTCCCCCTTCTTCATTTGGCAAATAATAGACTATCACTATCAATTACTTATATTATTTTATTTATTTTAATATTCAAAATTGTCCTTCAGCAAAAGTATCAACTTCTTTTCACTAAGTCATTTACGATAGTCAAGGCTATTGGTTTTACTTTTTCCTATCTATATTCCTTTCTTTCTACGATATACGGTGGGGACCTATTGATACCTCAATCTATCGTTTACTTTTACAATAATCTATTATACAGAACGATCCGTTAAAATAATATCAACTTTCTTTATTACTTGGGCTTAACATAATATAAAATGAATGACTCTATGTTATGATACAAGTTTACATATTTCGAATTGTTCTATTGTGGTGACTTAACGAACTCAAAATAATATATAGTCACAAGTATGCTCTAGTAACCGGCCTGGACATGGAAGAAAGTGATAAGTATTTGAATAACTCTTCCAAAACAGAAACTTTGTATGAAATTAAAAGTTCACTAAAAAAATCATCAAACCCGAGATCGAATTCGACACCGGACAAACTTCCACTATTAAATCAGGAGACAAAGTGGTCAAATAAATCCACTCTAAAGCGTACACGACAAAACTCCAGTCAATCTTCACAAGCGCTAAAGTCAACCCCAACAAATAAAAATGTAATGAAGTTTAACCTAGAAGTAGCGAAGACACTTTCAATAACAGAGCTGCTTGAAATTCACAATGGTCTTCTAAAATCACACGAAACAGGATCCAGTAAAGAAGTCGACAAATATTGGCAATTAATTCAAAAAAACATCCAGATCATTGAAAATCAATTACGAAACGCATCTCAACAATCCCAAGACCTAAAACAAATAACAACCGAAAAGGAAGAGTGGTACAAGAAGGCAATCGACCTGAAACAAGAATTAAAAGACAGAAAGCAACAATTTGAACTTTATATACAACAAAAAGACAATAGAATTCAAGAACTAACTCGGGAGATAGATTCTCTGAAATCATACAATGAATTGTCCAACAAGAATGAAGCAGGAATTTTGAACTTAAAAGAGAAAGAAATTTCTAATTTCCACCTAACGATAGAAGAATAGAATCAAGTAATTAAAGAGTTAAAGGAAAAATTATATACCCAGTCCCAAAAAAGATCACAAGGAGGACTCCCTTCAATAAGAGAAATGGTGATAGATGAATCTATACTTCAAGATATCAACCAAAAATTACATTCAATCGAAGCAAATACAGAATTCTTAAAAAATTCGTTTCAAAGCCCATTAGAAAAAATCCCAACGGTCAGCCAGCAACATTCACTATCATTAAAACCTCTGTATTCAGAGAAAATCAGTGCGGTTTATGAAAATCCAAAAACCACCTCTGAATCCGCCATACTTTTAAAGAAGACACAGGCAACAAAAACTTCACTCCACACAATTAGAAATCTTCTTAATACGGAGACAAAGAACATTCCGGACCTCCCTAAAATCTACTGTGAAACAGCTCGTGATCGAAACACCTTAATTATAAGATCCAACAGTGAAGAAAATACTGAAAAAACCCTCCGAATAATAGAAGGAATTGAAAGACTTAAAGATATCACTGAATTAACGTACAAAACTATAAATTTTAAGAAGATAATTGTTCTTGGAATCCCTTTATTTACTCAACCTGAAGAAGTCACAGAGAAAATCTTGAAAGATTATGATCGAGAAATCCCAATAGCGATACATAAAAAAAAAATCACCGAGAAAAATCACAAATTTACCATTTGGTCCTGGATTTAGATATCAATTACGCCCGTCATCTGACGAAGCAAGGCCGTATCCTGATTGGATTTAATTCCTGTAAAGTTGCGGATTATCGCCCAATAATCCGCTGCTCGCAATGCCAACGATATGACCATACAGGTAACAACTGTAGATTTGAAGCTGCCTGTGCTATTTGTGCGTATAATCACACAACAACAACTTGCCCAAATAAAGAAGATCCTAAGAAAATATGCTGCATCAATTGTCTGAACACAAATCATGATTTCCCTCACAGAGCGGATTCAAATGAATGTCCATTATTTAAACTTCGATTTCAATCGAGGAAAACCTTCATAAATGTATCTGCTCCACATTCAACCAACTAAACAATACAAAAATCGTTTCATCAAATACAAACAAAAACTTAAACTCACCTTCAATTCCAAATTCTACTCAAATTTCTCATCTCTCGGACTCAAACTCTTCTCCGCAAGGACAACATCAAAACATGCAAGTACCTTCAACAACTAATCAAATATCATCATCCTTTAAAATAGCACAGATTAATCTTCAAAAGAATAAAAGTGCAACAGCTTCACTCCTCCAATTCTTAATTCAAGAAGACTACAAAATAGCATGCATACAGGACTCCAATATAGTCAAAGGAAGACCACATGGCCTTTCCTCAGGACTTCCTTGCTACTCTTCAAAAATAAAAAAGAATTGCCAAATAATAATCATAGATACAACGTTACAACATATAAGAGTTCAACAAAATGATAACTCAGTCTTCGTGAATATCTCCTCAACAGAAGGACAAATAACTATAGGCAGTCAGTATTCCGCACCATCGGCTAATTTAAAAGAAGATCTACAAGATTGGGCGAACACGTCGGGTATGAGTTCAAAACTTCTGTTGCTGGGTGATTTGAATGCTCATAGTGTCCTGTGGGGGTATGAGAATGATAACGAAAAAGGACAACACCTCGTCAATCATCCCAATATGATGCACTTATTAGTCCTAAATGATCCTTTCTCAAAACCAACATTTGAAACCACGCATTTGAAAGGTTGGCCAGATGTATCACTAGCATCCTTCCCACTGTTCCCAAAAGTTTCCTTATGGACTGTTGAGGATGATATGCACTACGGTGACCACAGGCTGATAACCTTGTATATGGATGTCCAAACCCCGAAGCTTCCAAAGCGTAGATATCGGACAAAGAATGTCTCATTGAAAAAATTCAATAGAAAATTATCTAAATCATTGCAAGAAAATAATATAACTTTCCAGGATATAAAAACGACGGGGGCATTCGAAAAAGAGTACGACAACTTTATAAATATAATAACACAAACCTGTGACCATACTTTAAAGAAAAGAAACTCCACATTTAAACCAACAGTTTCTTGGTGGACAGCAGAACTTAGGAAAATGAGAAGCTTTGTTAAAGCACTTTACAGGAAAACAAAACTTTTGTCTGCATCAGAGGAAGACATGATCAAATTAAAAAAGTATAGAGCACTCTATAAAAAGAAAATTCTGGAAGCAAAGAAAACAGCGTGGAGTTCTTTTTGCTCAAATACCAAAGACCCCTTTGGGAAACTAAAAAAGACGGCATTTAGAGATTTTTACAGACAGGAAGTCTACGCTCTTTCTGATTCCACTACAGCAACCCACTCAAGACAATCTTTTTATGCAGTAATTGCCAATTCAATATTTGGTCCTTCGGACTTGCAACCGCATCAAATTCATCCGCGCTCAACCCAGTCAGTTAATCCATTTATACTCCAAGAACTAAAAGCTGCCATCTTCTCGTTCAATCGGGATAAAGCACCAGGTCCTGATAATGTTGACCATCTGATTGTACGAAATATTTACCACTCACATTCATCTCTATTACTGATTCTTTACAATACTCTATTAAACTTAAATTACTTCCCAAAAGTTGGAAAATTGGAGAACTAGTCTTTTTTTCTAAAGGCAGGTAAGGACCCACAATCTGCTCAGTCATACAGACCAATAACTCTACTCCCAATTCTGGGGAAAATTTTTGAAAAATTATTATTAAAACGAATAAATTATCATTTTCGAAATTCGACAGTTCTACAGAGTTCTCAACACGGATTCTTAGAGGGTAAATCGGCTGAATCAGCGATACGAGAAGTTCTCTCAACAATTGACTTACTTCAACAAGAAAACAACTACATTTCATTAATATCAATAGACATCCAAAATGCTTTTGACAACTTACCTTGGGACGCAACAATCCAAGAACTGGAATTTTTGGGTTTGAAGGAGCCATATGTTAATATCCTGAAATCCTTTTTATCTCACAGAGGAGCGAAACCAAATTGGCTAGCACAAGAAATTCATTGGTTTAGGAAGGGGTGCCCACAAGGTTCATGCTTTGGGCCCTTCCTATGGAGAATCTTCCTAAACGCTCTCTTACGCCATTTAAAATCGTTAGGTTACATAATAATAGCTTATGCAGATGACATTTTAATTATATTAAATGGTAAAACAAGGCGAGAATTAGAAAAATTAGGAAAGGATATCTTAGATTATAATAGTAGGTGGATGTCAAATCACAACATGAAAATATCTTACAATAAATGTAAAGTTCTCCACCTTAGAAGACCAAAATTTTTGAAAAGAGCTCCAACACTCAAAATTGACAACCATTCATTAAAAAGTGAGCCAACTTTAGAATACTTAGGTATCGTTCTGGATAGTACGTTGTCGTTTCTCCCCCATTTACGAAAGAAAAGGCAGGAAATTACACAACTTTCGCAAGACCTATTGAAATTGCCTCAGCTTATGGAGGGGTAAACAAATTAATTCTGAAGATTTGGTACAATAGTATCTTGGAGAAGAAAATCACGTATGCTGCAGCAACTTGGTTTCACCGGATAAGCAAAGCCCATGGGCTTCGTCTGATCTCATCAATACAATACCAATGCCTGTTATTAGTTTCACGTGCCTACAGAAAAACTTCGGCGGATGCCCTTTTTGTATTAACAGGTATTCCGCCCTTGGCACTTCAACTTGAATATATAGCAACAAAAGGAAGTGTCTTACGTCTGGGAATCCCGACAGGAAATCAAGAACCAATATTTTACCAACCAAAAATGAAGTCAGATCAAGCTGAACCATTTAAAGAATATTTCTTTCAAATAGATCCAGAAAATACTCCACATGTAGAAATAAACATTTATACGGATAGTTCCAAGATGGAAGATGAAACGGCATATGCCTTCTGTGTGTATCAGAGAGGATAGTTAATCCACGAGGATCAAACTAAGTTAAGTAAAGAAAATACTGTTTTTCAGGCAGAACTCCTGGCCATAGAAGAGGCTGTGCTGTGGATTAGGAACTCCCCTCATAAAGAAGTATTAATACACTCGGACAGTCTCTCAAGTCTCTTAGCAATAGAATATGTTTTTTCAAAAAACCTCATCGCAGTACAAATTATCAAACTACTCCAAGAAACAAGAAAAAAGATCTTCTTTAAATGGGTCCGTGGACATGTGGGTAATGTGCGGAATGAGCATGCAGATTCTTTGGCAAAAGAAGCAACCAAAGCCACATCACATGCCAAATACAAATTCTTTCCCAACCCTCCTTCTTACTTGAAGAAGCTTCTAAAATCATCTCTACACGAACAATGGCAGACTCGCTGGGACTATGCTACCACAGGACGGTACACATACGCTTTAGCCCCAAAAGTCTCGGAAAAGAGAATCCTGCTGCATAGAACTCTTTTTCTGTTTGCCAATAACCACGGCCCATTTTCATCATATCTTTATAAATTTGACAGGGTTCCTTCTCCATTATGTGTATGCGGTCAGCGAGCTACATCATTGCATTATATGTTTAACTGTACCCTTACATCATATTACCATATAAGACAATCTCCAAAAATTTCTTTGTCTCAGTGGTTCTCAGTGGTTTTGTCAAATCCATCATTTTGTCAAAAGATAATTGAATGTATGAAAGTTTTAGAAAACAACCATTATTTGTTTCAAAATGTTTTGCCATTTATAGATGATGATGAGAACGTATCTTAACAAATAGACAGATACCACCAATTCAAAATAAACTCTTAGCCACAAACAACACGATTGAACTATAATTGAACTGTTGCAAGAACAATAGACTTTTGAACTTTTGTGTGTGTATATAATTATCTACTAAAAAACAACTTTTCAAAAGTAAAAAAAAGCCAAGCAAAAAAAAAAAAAAAAAAAAAAAAAAAAAAAGAAAGAAAAAAGAAAAAAGGGGAAAGTTGTGGCTGAAAAATAGTGTGATATCAAATTTCCAAGCTAATATTATGGTACTTATTTAACATTTTTTATTAAAAAATTACCATATGTAAGTCGAGTACCTAAGTATGCGTTGATAGAAAGCCTTTTCTCCTTTACTAAATACATCATAACGTGTTTCTGAAAATAATTTTTTTTTAATTATGCATGATGGGCTTGGCGGCCATCTTTCCATATTTTACACAATTTTATAAGCACACAAGTACATTGTTAAGATCGGAAATTCGAAATTGTTGCTAAAGCAAACATTTTATGCTTTTAATTTATGGAAATGAGTGCCTAGAAATTTGTGTCTTAAAATAAAGTTGAAGTAACTTCAGGTTTCATCTTATGATTCTCTTTTTTCGGAGGGGGTTAATTAATTAGTTAAAGCAGTAAAAATCAATTTGTTTTTTTTTTCTTCAAAATAAAAGGCTTTCTTAATTTATCTGTCTGTAGCCAAAACTAGAAGTTCAAAATTCTTAATAATGCAAACATATTACGAGCTTGTCTGCTTAGAAATTTGTGTAAAATATGGAAAGATGGCCGCCAAGCCCATCATGCATAATTAAAAAAAAATAATTTTCAGAAACACGTTATGATGTATTTAGTAAAGGAGAAAAGGCTTTCTATCAACGCATACTTAGGTACTCGACTTACATATGGTAAATTTTTAATAAAAAATGTTAAATAAGTACCATAATATTAGCTTGGAAATTTGATATCACACTATTTTTCAGCCACAACTTTCCCCTTTTTTCTTTTTTCTTTCTTTTTTTTTTTTTTTTTTTTGCTTGGCTTTTTTTTACTTTTGAAAAGTTGTTTTTTAGTAGATATCAGTTCTTTTTTTTAAACAGATTATATATAATTGAAATAATTCTACTCGCTAAAATTAGTCCTTGTATAGCCTTTATAAGCAGGGAACAAACACAATAGTATACACTTTGTTTACCTATCATTCATTTTTTAGAGTAATTAATAATTTAAAAGTAACGAAAGTCAATTTCTTCTTTCAAAGTATCAGTCTTTCCCAATTTATATCGCCTTAAAATTTTCTATGAAGGATGAAAATTTAGTAAAAATCAAATAGAGTCAAAATAAAATATATATTTACAGTTAGTCTGTCAGTTAATTGTTTGTTCTAACTTTTTTTTGCTGACGGTTTTGCAAAATAAATTTATCTTTACAAATACCTACGGAAAATCCGAGAATAAAGCCCCGCAGGCATCTAAAGAATCGAAGATCTGTCTAAAGAAGTAAATCTAGCAATTTTAGACATGATGATGAAACATTTTTGATAAAAAAAATCTAAAAATTTAAAGATATAAACTGTACATATAACTTCATCTTCATTTAGATCGTGTTATAGAGAAGAAAGAATAAATATGTAATTTTACTCAAGTCTGTTTATCCATACCTATTTGCATAAATGTGAGAATATAATTTCGTATAAAAATTCCCGTAAATTGATTATATTTAATAGTCTATTATTAAAGCCGCATAAACATTAGAATAAAATTTTTTTGCAGTTAAAAATTGCCTGAAATCGATAGTCTTATCGTTCGTCAAATTTGTTATATGTTTTTTTTAATACCCAGACAC
Source organism: Maratus speciosus (assembly GCA_963932465.1). Classification (NCBI taxonomy): domain Eukaryota; kingdom Metazoa; phylum Arthropoda; class Arachnida; order Araneae; family Salticidae; genus Maratus; species Maratus speciosus. The sequence continues at coordinate 532,552,328 of OZ010786.1, read as the reverse complement.
CTTTTCTAAACTCTGACAAAAGATCACAGAAATACTGAAATTATCCAAATACTTATACCTTTCTATCGTATTTCTTTTTTTTTGAGTGGGGGGAGGGGTGAGGAAGGGCGCTTAAGAACTTCGTTTTGTTCTTAGAATTCTGAATTAATCATTGAAAAGATCTACCTACATAATTCTTGTTGCAGAATTTTTATTAGGTAAGAGTTGCATCAACTTATACATCATGTGAATATATTAAATTACTTTTGTAAAATACTAGATGGGAGCCATTTATATTTTCAGAGCATTTGCCTACATTTTAAACTTAAATCATTTACAACTATTCATTAATTTTCTATACGAATTAAACAAGTCGTTGTTTCTATGGCAACTGTACCTTTCACTATTGCTTGTTTGTTTGTTTTATTGAACACATATATATCAGATTACGTGGGGATCACGGCGGGATTCGAACCCGCCCCCACCTACGTTCTCAAGTGATTAGCGGCGTGGTGTCTTATCCACTCAGCCACGGTGGGCCACTATTGCTTTATCTAATACCCAGATACTCAAATTTAACCAGCTACGCTTAGAATCATGCTCATAACAGAGTACATTTATATGTAAGAGTGGTGACACATATGCACAAGTCGTGTACTCATATTCAAGTTTTTGTCCAAAGTACAGTAACTCAGTTTTCATTAATAGACGTGGAAGATTTCGATTAAACTAACCAAAAAAGTTTAAAAACATTGGCCTTCTGATTTGATTTTATTCAAAATCGTCTTAACCAACCAAAGTTAATGTCCGGGATCCAGAGTGTTTACTGCAAACATAAAAAAGTTTTCAAAAATGCAGGCTTCTGATTGATCAATCTCATCGCGCTAATAGCGTAAAATCTATCTTGATCCCGGCCTATTCAACGTCCTTTAAATATTCGAGAAAGCCTTGACAAGTCAGGAAAATATCACACAAAGCAGGCAAAAGAAAGAAGAAAAATCATTCATTGGCTCGTTCATATCTACGAGCCAATGAATGATTTTGTTCCTTTGCTTTGCCTGCATTGCCTGCTTTGTGTGATGTTTTTGTGACGCGTGTCAAGACTTTCTCAAATATTTAGGGGGCGTTTGTTTATTTCACCACCATGAAGCTATGAAAGGAGAGGAGCAGACATGTCAATCTTCCCGTGTGAAAAACTACATAAAAAACGAGTTCTTTCCCCCCTCTTCTGCCCTTTTCTCTCTTGATTTTGACCGATAGCAGCCCATTTAGCAGTCTCCAGTGCAAGATGCAGCTATATATGGCGGACGCAGGGGGGAGGGTGTTAGCGTGACCAATGACATAATAGGCCAGTTCATGACGCTTAAAAGTCACACGGAGTTGGATCATCTTTACACGATGATTAGTACAAAGCGGTGCGCCGATTTTCTTTTGTGTCCATTGCCGTGTACAGATAATCAACTCCGTGTGACGTGATGAGCTGGCCACACTTAGGAACAGCTTCAAATGACGTCATCTACTTCGAGGCAAACGAAAAAGGACAGGCTACCGCGGCGCTACAGCGTCTAGAATATATAGTGTGGAAATCCAATCAGTCGATCACAGCGATATCTGCAGGATATTTCCCAAAACTCCAAGACAATTTGGTCTAGACGCTGTAACATTTTTTTTAAACGTTTTATTAACTTACATTTGACCTGTGTGCTTGGCGTCAAACCCGCTGTAATAATACGATGCTTACTTTGAAATTTGAAAATATATAGCAGATGTCGCTGCGATAATCTCGCTGGATTTCAGCGTCGGTGCACATTTAAGGGATACACTTTTTAGCGGTTCTTGGCTAGCAAATTTCCACATTATGTATTCTAGACGCTGTAGCGGTGCATTACACATGTCTATTTCTTCTTTAAAAAATATCCTGCAGATGTCGATGCAAATGGCTGTTTAGAATTCGACATCGTTGTACATTTAAGGGATTCAATACTTCCGCGCTTTTTTAAGTATTGCTGGGATAGTCGATTTCTACAACATATAATCTAGACGCTATAACGGAGCTATAGTTTCTAGAAGATATAGTTTAAAAATCGGCTTATTAAAAAAGTGCTAAAAATTGTATTCCATAAATGTTGAACGAGGCTGAACGACGAATGTCGATTACAGCGACATATGGTAATTCCAACATAACTATTTCAAAAGAAAACGTTTCGCTCAGAGAAGATCTAGAAAATGTTGCTCCTATCGACATTTGTCATTCAGTATTTTTCAATATTTATGGGATTCAATTTTTAGCATTTTTTAAAGAATTACTGGAATAGCCGGTTTCCACACTATGACCGAGATCTAGGTACATTTTTCTGTGTTATCGTAACGAGATTGACCAATCAGAAGCCAGAATTTTTGCTAACTTTTCAATGTTTGCAAAATTGTACCTGGATCCCGGCCTATATTTCTAGACGCTATAACTGAGCTCAGGAATAGTACAGAAAGCAAACTCCGTATTTTGATACATTAAGGCCGGGATCTAATTAGGAACAAGTGTGTCTCTATAACGAAGTAGCGACATACGGCCAATGAATGTTTATTGGTAAAAGTGATAAAAACAAATCGTTAAAGTTCTTTGCGAGCATGCCATTATCGTCAGGTTAATGCATGCTGAATTATTTCCGTAGTCTAATAGAGATCGTCCATGCGCGTATCTTCTAATGGAGGATATTCCAAGTATGGGTTCGAGGCTGAAAAAGTCACGTGGTACCGGTAATTTACCCAAAGAATTTCTAACTGATAAGAAGGGAAACAGGAAACTGCACTGTTAAAAATATCGTGAAAAATTACCTAGGTTCTTACAGGTTCTCTATTTTCTGACCAATGAGAACACTACATAAACGCCTATGAAGCGTTCTCGTTGGTCAGAATACAGATAGCCTTTAAAAACAGAGGTAATTTTTCAATTTTTAACAGTGTACTACTGCTTTCTCCCATGAACTGTTTCATTGGCTAGCGGGGATTTACATTACGTAGACGAGCCTTTCCTTCTTTACGCTAGACGTTCTTGTCTTGACCATGTGATCATAACGTAGATTGAATATCCTCTATTCAAGAAAGCGGATTGCCGTACTTTCGACAAAAGCTTGAAATGAGCATGCCTCCTGTGCATGTATCACCACTCTTATGTACAAAGGCTCTCTGTTATGGTGTTGTTTCTGATACAGCGCCTAGAATACCTAGTGTGGAAATATGCTATCCAAACAGTTCTAAAAATTTGTATCCCTTAAATGTGCGACGATACTGCTAAAATTTCAAGTGTCGATCGCAGCGACATCTGTGGGATTTTCGTATTACTATTATTACATTGTATAGACTAGCAATTTCTTGCAGTTGTAGAAAATATCCTGCAGATGTCGCTGCGATCTGCATATTACAGCAGTATCATTGCACATTTAAGGGATACAATATTTTAGCGCTTTTTTAAGTATTACAGGGTTAGCCGATTTCAACACTATATATTCTAGGCGCTATAGTTTCTGAGCGCTGTTGGTTAAATTTCGATATTCGTGTTTTAGAGTGAGCAATAGAGAAAAGTACTAAAACTATTGAAACAACAACTTCTTTAATATTGAAATGTATAGCAAAGGAGTTCAGAATCAATGCCTTAAATAGTTTCGAATACGCACTGTTGTTATGACATCAATACCCTTCCTGGATGTGGAAATGCAAAATTGTGTTCAACATAATTGGCCGCAATCTAGGTAGATTTTTCGCTGTTAACGAAACGAGATTCATTAATCAGAAGCTTGCACTTTTGCGAACTTTTCGCTGTTTGCAGCAATGCAGGCTATTGATTGGTGAATCTCGTTTCGCTAACAGCGAAAAATCCATCTGGATCCCAGCCTAAATTTCTGTAAACATTGCACTTCATCCATGGCACTAAGAAAATGACTCAAAACTTTTATGACATAGGCCGGGATCCAGAAGCAGCAAAAATTCTCAAACATTCTGGCTTCTGATTGGTCAAACTCATTTCTCTAACAGCGAAAAATCTATCTGGATCTCGGCCATAGTTTTCTTCGATGAAATCAATGCAAAAGGATAATATAAAAAATTTTAAAAGACTTCTAAAATGATTTGGCGGGTTTATCGCTGTTTGGCATAATTTATAAACTTTAGAATTAATTAACAGTTTTTCGCTAATTAAGAATAGAAAATTTATGTTTTTAAAGCTGAATTTTACAAAAGCACGTAGATTGAGTAAATATCTGTCCACAAATGCAATCCTTACTTTTTAATGTCCATTATTTAAGTCTCTACCTTGATTGAACCATAAATTGTGACGAAGAAAATAAATCGGTCATTTTCAGTATCTCGACGTTATTTTAAAAAATCTATATCTCTGTTTATAATTAATTTATGAGGATGCATTTGGTCTCAAATTGAAGATCTTTTCCATTAGGTCCTTCTGGTTTTATTTTTATTTTTCTGCGATGATTGGTTCTTTTGATATGGGAAATTTAACGCTGGCATGTTTGGTTGATTTAACATGGAGAAGTTGTCATCAGTATAATAAGCAGTTACGGTGTCTTGCGTTTTATTCTTGGCGTTTGTTTGTTTGCCGAGGTTAGCATTTTTTTGTCAGCTTGGCTTGGCAGAACGACCGTCCTGCTTGATATAATATTCATCATAATTATTCACTATTTTACCTATTTTTTATATTCTACATTATTTTTAAAATTATGAATCTCTTTCTAATTTAGTATACATATACGTAGATTTTATTGTATTTTTGCAGAGTAATTGAGCTTTTGCCGCTCCAACAAGTTTAAAAATCCTATTATCTATTATCTCATGATCTTATTAATTACAAATATCTAAATTTCTCTCGTAAACGCCTAGTAAAAATTGGGCTTTCCATCGTGTATATATTGTACTTATATTGTATTTAATCTTAATATTCTCAATTGGCTTCCCTTCGGGCCTTTTATTTATTATTTTTTGTGTGTGTGTGTGTGTGTGTGTGTGGTGACGGCGGTAGTAGATGGAAACCGCTGGGTGGGGCTTGTGAGTGCTTAAGCCATTTGGTAGGATTCTCCACCTAGCTGACCCTTGTTTTGCAATGCAGATATGTACTTTAATAAATTGTTCTTTCCTGACCAGCTCTACCATTGCACATAGGCAGGCCTATATATACCGATTAGGAAGATCCTGCAGCCACTCATCTATTTACCTTTTTTTTAAAAATAAAATTTTTACGAAGGAGTTTATATCAAAGAGGCACATGAGCAATCTCACGGTGTAGGCGAGGCAAGTGTAGAGGATCATTAACCAATTACTTGAATTCGGAATTAGCTTAATAATTTGTGAGTAGCCTATTGATCGCTAATAAGTTTTTCTTTGTAAATAAAAGTTCAACAGCTTTTTTAATTTTTAGTTTTATAGATGATCGTTAATCGTTTACTAGGAGTCGGCCTTACCTTAATTAGTTGGAAGTAGCCTATTGTTCTTTAATACGTTTTAGTTACTACGTTACGTCTTAGTTATACGTCTAGTTTTATTTAAAACCTTTTATTTCTTTGTATTTCCCGCCATTACTGGTGTATTTTTCCCGTAAGTGGTTCATATCGTGCCACCAGGTTAGTAAACACTACTATAGATAAATTTAAAGAACTATTTACATACATATAAATGTACGCAGGCATATATATTTTCAACAAACATTTATGTTAAAACTTCGCTCATTAAAATTCACATATTTAAATTTTTTTGAAAGAATGGTATTCATTTGTTTTCTGCTATAATATTTCTTTTCTAAAAAACGCATTTCCTGATCCCAGAAAGTAATCGCTTTGGCGCATTTTAGGACACTGTATCAAACGGACAGTAAACGAAATTATGAAAATGAAAGGAAATATAAAATTTATGAAATATGCATAGTTAGAACGTGTATTTTGTATTTCTTTACTGCTTACTGGTAAGCTTTTCTAATACACATTGAGGATATTTTTCTAAACAATCAGAACAATTCCATGATGTTTTATTTTATCAACCCGGCAGTAGTCGCGTCATTCTATTTGTTCGAAAACATTGCCGTACACGTTTTTCGAAAGAGTTCAGAATCGAACGATACCTGGATAAAGAAAACTTGAGCTTCGCAATCGCTTGTGAATCGGAAAAGACTACGTAAGTAACCTTCAGTTTTTCCTGCATCCAAGGACATTTCGTAGTTTGAACGTTATGTTCTTTTTTTCTTTTTCTTGTTAACTGTTAAAGTGACTGTTTTATATTATGAGTTAAATTGAGAGCTGTGAGCTCGTGTGTTTTAGACGGCGTCGCTGTCAAGTGTGTAACCAAGAGGGTTTTTATATTTTTTAATTAAAGGTTTTACAGTCCACACGTTTAGAGTTGTGTTTCATGAGTGAATACATAATTAAGAGTGAACCAGTCGCGGAAATATAATGGTCCGTCGAGCCCAAGGTTTTTTTTTTTTTTTTTTTTTTGAGAGGAAAAATAAAGATAAATAAGTGATTGACCAGATTTAAAAGTGGTTTAGTGTTCAAGATTGGTATTCTAAGTGGTCGCGATGCAGTAAGAAAAATTGTGAAGACATGCCTAAAGTGTTTTCGTGCTGCTCCAGCTATTGGTACCCAATTGATGGGTGACCTACCCGCCATGCGCGTCTTACCCAGTCGTCCATTTTCGAAGATAGGAGTTGATTATGCCGGACCTTTTATGTGTAAAGAGAGAAATCGTAGAGGCATTAAAGCGTTTAAGAGTTACGTGGCCATTTTTATTTGTTTTTCGACGCGTGCTATTCATCTCGAATTGGTCTCGGATTTGTCAACTCCGGCGTTTTTGGCTGCACTGAAGAGATTCATTTCCCGTAGAGGCAAGCAAGCCGAACTATCCAGTGATTGTGGTACAAATTTTGGGGGTGCCAGTAGGGAATTGAGAGAATTATACGAATTTATTTACTCCACAATTAAAGATCAATCCTTACAGAACTATGTAGCGAATGAAGGCATCGTTTGGAAATTTAATCCTCCATCGGCTCCACATTTTGGTGGGCTATGGGAAGATAACATAAAGTCTCTGAAATATCATTTGCGTCGAACAATGGTAAATTCGTTGTTCACACTTGAAGAGTTCTCAACTTAATTGTCACAAACTGAAGCTTGTTTGAACTCGAGACCTCTGTGTCCTTTGTCAAATGATCCAAATGATTTACAAGTTTTGACACCAGATCATTTTTTGACAGGTGCTTCTTTGACAGCTATTCCAGAGCTTGATGTTACTGAGGTTCCGCATTCACGATTTCGTCGTTGGCAACTGACGCAGAAGGTGTTTCAGCACTTTTAGAAGCGCTGGAGTGTAGAGTATTTGTCTCAATTGCAACAACGCCCTAAGTGGTTACGTACAACAACACATTTAAAAATTGGTGACTTGGTGCTCATTATGAATGAAATTGTGCCACCGCTTCAATGGAAACTGGGAAGAATTATCCAAACCTTTTTAGGTAGTAATGGCTGTGTTAGAGTGGCCATACTAAGGACTGCCACGGGAGAGCTTAAACGTCCTATTCACAAACTTTGTCCTTTGCCCCTTGATTGAGACTATTTAATTGCAACCCTTGAAGGTTTCAAGCCGGCGGTGTATGTTCGAAAACATTGACGTACACGATTTTCGAAAGAGTTCAGAATCGAACGATACCTGGATAAAGAAAACTTGAGCTTCGCAATCGCTTGTGAATCGGAAAAGACTCCGTAAGTAACCTTCAGTTTTTCCTGCATCCAAGGGCATTTCGCAGTTTGAACGTTATGTTCTTTTTCTCTTTTTCTTGTTAACTGTTAAAGTGACTGTTTTATATTATGAGTTCAATTGAGAGCTGTGATCTCGTGTGTTTTAGACGGCATCGCTGTCAAGTGTGTAACCAAGAGGGTTTTTATATTTTTAATTAAAGGTTTTACAGTCCACACGTTTAGAGTTGTGTTTCATGAGTGAATACATAATTAAGAGTGAACCAGTCGCGGAAACACTATTTGTCGCCCATATGAATATCATTCTCCTAACTCATATCCCTTACAAATACAATGAAGAACTACCATATAGCCATACCTACAAAATAATGAGTTTAAAATGTTTCTCCACCACCATGGTGAAGTAACAAGGCATCTTTGTTGTTGTTTTTTATTGTTTTTTTTTTGTTGTTTGTTTTTCAGGTACATTTTTAATGAAAAAATTTTAATTGGCTGAAAGTCTACGCAACGGCCGATAAAGTCAGTTAATTTTAATTTTTCACATTATTCCAAATCTCATTAATAAAATGTATAATTTAAGTAAAATGTAAGTTTATAACTTCAGTGAAATGTAATATTCAAATATTAAATGAAAAATGTTTCTTATTTTACATTTTCTGTATGCGGGGCCTTGGCGGCAAAAAGACGGAGTGCAACTAATAGCGTTATAGAAAAAGACGCGATTGCTCTCGGGTTAATTATTGAGATAAGATAATTTTTCAATGAAAAACAATTAAAACCTACATCATAAAATTATTTCTTTATTGCACATTCACGGCATTTGGAATATTACAGTGAGTGTGGTTTGAGAGAACAGAGATTATCTTTTATCTATATAATGTTATCTCCACTAATGCATATATCGTTGATATTCATGTGCGGAATACTATGTTATAGTAATATTTGAATCGTTACCTATTAAAAAAAGAAGAAAATACACTTAAATATGGCAAATATATGTTACAAATGAGGTTGAAATGTGTACTTTAACACCATATACATAGTTCAAATCGTTTGTCGAATTTGTAGGAGGGTTAGAGCTGTAGTAAAGCTGCATTTATTTATTTTATTTTATTGTATTGTAGTGTTATGAAATGATTCTTAAATTTTCACAACTCAATATCCAGCAGTAATCATCAATCCTTCTAACATGCCATTCAATCTTGGTGCAACACGCGCAAAGGCATGTTGCATCTCTTTATCTAAGAGAACATCTTTTACATTTCTTTTAGTAGTGTACTAATTAAATGGTATATATAAGCATGTGCTTTGTACAAGGTGATCCAAAATGAATGGAAGACCACGTTATTTTTCTCATTTGTTTTGCGATACGCTGTATTTAAAGACAAATTCGCGCATAATTTTATCGATATCCATGCAGTGCACTTATCCATTATACTGTAGAATGTAAAAAATAAAACTCTGGTTATATGTAAAGTAGTAGATATTTTATTAACTAGCAAGTTTTTTAGTTTTGAATTCGTCCTCATCAAATTGAACTAAGAAAACTTTTTTGACTTAGCGTCATGTTTCAATTTTTAGATTCCCAAGAGGTAAAAGTGTGATATTTTTCTGTTAGAGTGGGACATCCATTGTGAAAAAATATCTTTTTTATTTAATAATTTGACATTCTTTACGCATAAATATTAAATACACAACAATTTAGGAAATAATCATTTCTGCGAAAATCATTCTTATAAATTAATTTTATCAAAAAAAATGCAGTGCGTTTTTCGAAGTTTTCGTATTTCTAGGCGTTAAAATTTTTGAAAATAAGTAGTATGTTTTTAATACATTTGTAAAATACAAGTGACAGGGAATAAAGGACATCCATGTAAAATAAATAAGCTTTAGCTTTTATACGCTTGTACCATAACTATCTACAGAAAGAAAAAATACTCTCTTCTAGAGCTACTGTAGTAGTATTATCTTTTTTTTCGACAAAAAACTGCAAAGCAAATCGCAGTCATAGCTTATCGGAATAGTTGTCATAGTTTCTTTTCTCTGTTAGGAAAGAAAAGAATATTTCTTCTTCTACAGAAGATGTAAGATAAATATTGAGATTGGTTTGAAAACGATCTCACATTTATTATTATTTATTTATGAGAGTAAGGAATTGAAATCTGTGTTCTTATATAAAATGTAACTGTTTTATATTTAAATAAATAAATATATATATTTAATTAATTTTCGGAAAACATGAAATATAACTTTAACAAAGATACAGAAGTTGATTTTTAGAAATTTTAAATACGTAAATTCAAAAATGCAAATTTTTCCGATTGAAGTGCCTAGCACATATGTGATCCTTATCAATTTTATTATATTTCAATTATTGTAACAATATTCAAATGCACCGTAAATGATTTTCCCTCATCGATCATAATGCAATGGAATCATTTTGTACATTTTTGTAAAGGAAGTACAAATACAAAATCTAAACTCCAATGAAAACGTCTTGCTGACCAGAGAAGTAATAAATATCAATTTCATAATGTTTGTCATTTTTCATAGGTCATTTTGTTATGTTTGTCATTTTCATCAATTGCTTTATGTAAACAGTCACAAGGCATTAAAATGACCTTTCAACGACTTTTCTCATGTAGCGAAATTAATTTGTTTGTCTCTGTAAATGACTTGGGAATTACTTTACACTTCATTTTCAATATCGAACATGCTATATTTTACTTCAATGATATATAAAAGCTACATGGCATACATAAGTGTGTAAGACAGATAGAGATGACAATAGACAGCACAGCAGAGAAACAAACCTCTAAGTTATAAACACTTTTCAACAATTATTGATAGAGTTTTCAATAACAAAAGAGTTTAAGAATTTTTTCACAAACGAAGAAATAAACAGACGTCTTGAATATTGTGGAGTTATTTTTTCTCCTTCTATAAAAGGATTTAAACTATGTTTTAAACACTGTTTTCCTCATTTGCAAAAATTACATTTCTTATATTTATGCTGTAATGATTCGCATTATAAAGTCACAAGTGTAATAAATGCACTGTTTTCAAATATTTAACCTAAATATTTAATCAATCATTTAATCATAACAAACATTTGCGTTTAATTAACTCAGAAAATACCTAGAAAAATGGTATTAATGAAGCTAGTATAACTAAAATAAGAATTAATATTATTACCATATTCAAATTGATATTGGAGGGAAATATTTATTACGATAATCGAATATCTGAAAAATCACTATTTAAAGAAAATGTATTTATTTACTAATTCTGATATTTGTGTTTTTCGTCAATTTTTTATATTATGTACTGAAAAAAAAACGATTTTTTGGGATAATTATTAATTATAATTGGTAAAAACTAAAAATGCTCAAGCACACTCAATCTTCACATCAAATCCACACTCAATCAACACATCAAATCCAGTCTTGGTTACCGGAGCTACTTTTCTTTTGATTTCTAAATCTAATGATCATGTAATTGACTCCAGTTTTCATTGGACAATAGTATTACTGAAGTAAACAATAAATAAATAACATTTATTTTATATTAACATAAAAATATTTTTATTAAGATTGAATAAATTCTGCGTAGATAGAATACAAAAAAATAATAATAATTTCCGTTTTTTATAGATGGAACAGTATCTAAGATAGGAATAATTTATTCCTTTTATAAAGTTTTTATTACATCAAGCTTACATACATTAGGGAACAAAATTATCTTAAGTTAATTTGAGTTTTAAAAAATGTATTTTTTTCATATTTTTCTTTTTTTAAAACTATTAAAATGTAATTAAAGAATATCCATAAAAATGAAAAATACGTATAAAACACTCAGTTAAATGAGCCATGTGTTGTTAATATATGGACTAAGTTATATTATTTCAATATTATTTTATTATTATGAAAAATAAAGGATTTTTCTTTAATATTTGATATTTTTATGACAATAAAAAAGAAAACATTTGTTTTTAGAACACAACAAAATATTTTGTATTATAAAACAAAGATGATTCTGAGATAATTGATTTAAAAAATAATTTCTGTACAAACTCATTATCTCACACATAATGATATCAAATATTTAAAAATGACAGTTTCTAAGTGCTTTATGCTTCTAAAAATATTATGGTAGATTTCCTTCTCAAGATCCTGAATGTAAGATAAATTACATTATTATTCCGACAGAAAATTACGATGGGAATAGCATTTGTTATTGGACATTATATTTTCATAAATGCAAGGCGTGAGAATAGATTTTGGAAGGTTAATTATATGTAAAATATAGGTCAATGTTATTAACCAAAGTTCATATGGGAATCAATTGTTTAAATAAAAGCATAGGTATCTTGTTTGCCGGTTCGATCTGTCAGAGATAACATACAAAGCGCTACGCTTTGAAGTTGAACTCACTGACTTTTTATTTTTCAAAGTTATAAAATTATAAAAGTTTCTGTTTGATTCTGTTTGACTCATAAATTAAAACCAATCTAAATATGTTAAACACCGTAACCCTGTTTTCAAATAAACTAATTTTGAATTAATTACTGAATCTTCAAACACGCTTTGTTTATAAAGTCACCGGTGGGCGGAGGGACGCTAATTCTTGCTTAAACTGTAAATGTGTAAGGTAAATTTTAAAGAATAATTTTTCGAAATTGAGATTGGTTTAAAATCAATTTAACAATATAACTACGAATCGGAATTCATTTTTTAACATGAAACGTTAAGAACCAAAACAACTCACGAATTTATACCATAGCATACCACAGTGTTGAAAATATAACCAATCTCAGATCAGCAATAAATCACAAAAACAGTAAATTGAGACATTCACTATTAAGAACAATAGTATTTTTGAATTCCCATCCAAGTTAAAGTAGACTATAAATCAACAATATAATAATCAAAGTGTTGAAATATCTAAATAATGTTCCTCCGAAGTGAACAATAATTAATCATACATCAAACCAGACTGTTTATCTCTCCCACGTATGATGCAAGAGATATCACGTGATTAATGTAAAGGACTAAAAAACTCAACTCTATGATTTTTTTTATTATTATACTGTATGCTGTTAAAAATGTAGCATGTAAAAATTAAATCGCTGCCGAAGGATGTAGCGTAACATACTAATACAATATTCAATGTAATACTTAAAGTTTAAATATAATCGTAATAAGCACAAACCAGCCTCATAAATAAACAATCTTCATATCACATGTTAATTAAGCACGATTATTTTCTCACAATTTAGCGTGAAAATAAAGTATGAATTATATCATGGTAAAACCAACGTGGATAACAGGCCATGCATATGAATGAGGAATTGCTGTGGAGGAAATGTACAGGTAAGAAACTTACCAATGATATTTCATTGTTTGATATATTAGGATATGCCCGATTTATTAATTTACTGTGTTATATCTCAATATGAGCGCACGTAAACTACTACGTAAATAGAGGCGGCATTTTTGCCAACACATAGCAATATACTATTGTTCAGATCTTTCCTTTTCAGCAAATAATATGAGTTGTAAAATGAACTATCAATTATTCAATGAGCAAATTAATTGCTTTTCTATTAAAAGAAAATTGAACTGGCGATAAATCAATACAGTACAAGGAACTTTGTGCATATCACCATAAAAAAAAATATAAGACGAAATATAGTGTTTTTTTTTTTTTTTTTTTTTTTTTTTTTTTTTTGATTACATAAAATTAATCATTTATCAACGTTAAACAAAATAACACAGGTTTAAAATTACCTGTATACAGGCTTATGTTGTTATTTTCAACAACGTGTCGCTTTGTACATCTGATCAAGAATCAGAATTATATTATTCAAAATATATGTATAATAGTATAGTATCATTTTTTATGCTGTAATCAACAAAGTTTATTGAACTTTAATGGCGTATGATAGTTCGTATGTGACAGAATTTGCTAATATATGTTTTAATGCAAATCTGTATTTTCACAGCCGGAAGATGAAATAAATTGATTGCAAAATCCGCCGCTTTGGAAGCTATTTTACGTTATGACAATCCCCCTTTTTTAGATATAACTAGATGGGTTTATGTATAGCTTCATTAAATGAAATCTGAAAGTATATGATTTGTTTATTAAAAATGAGTAGTGCATTTATCCTATTTCGAAGCTGAGACAGAAACTACATGGAAATAATAATACGAACAACAAAACAAGACACCTAGACATACTGTTTTAGCTACAAATAAGAATAAAAGCCATAACACTTCCACCTAATGCTCAAAATGGTCTACATTAAACTGATAGTTTACATACAATAATTTAAAAAATTACTTAAGATTCCATTTTTATATGCTAGCTTTAGAATTTTGACTAAAATCGCTATTATTTGACTAGACCAGTGGTTACTATTTTTTTTTTCTTACTCAGAGCTCTTATTAGAAGAAATTTCTATGACGGAGCTTCTTAAGCCTTATGCACCCGATGTTACAAGGTAATGTTTAGATGCATTGTTATAGGCACACAGGAAGAGGGAATGGATAGAAATCTAATCAAAAGCACATTGTAAAAAGAATAACACTATAGTTAAAAACTTTTAGCGTAATACTCAATTTATTTTTCATTTTCACAACTGCAGATGATGATGTCAAATGTTTATACCGAAAAATTATCCAAAATTCAAGAAATCATAACATAGGCATGACAATAAATTTCACATTGTTAGAGTGGCGAACAATAACGCATAAAAGTTTGATGTAGAATCTGTGATTGGATCGTTTTGCACAAATGTCTAAATTCCAGTCCAGTTGCTGATAATTGCAGAGACCAGTGTCTGATTCTGCTGTTAAAATAGTCTGTATTTCTTTTTGGTCGCTGCGTAAGCCACAAATCGTGTTTTATTACCCGACTTCCAAGAAGGGTTATGCGTTTCACGCGTATCTGGGTATGTGGATTCCTTTATGCCCTCGAAACATCCAAATGGCTGGTAGGATTTTAATGAATGAGGTCTCTATCGATTTGACTTAATCGTCCGATGGTTATAGGCTAGGTTTTGTTTTTATAAATTCAAAACACCGGCCGTAAAATACAAAATGGCGATAGAGACGAAAAAAATTACGCACCCTATTGAGTGGCATGTCATTGGATAGCTCTTTCAAAATGAAGACGATGTTTCATTGACTATTTTATAGTCAGAGGCTCCGCTTAAATATTACACAACCTGGAAGTTGTGTAGGTAGGCTCTGTCGCTTTACTGTAACTCTAACCAATATAAACATGTATAGGCTTCAGTGTTTATAGATAGGAACTAACAATTAAACACAACTTAAAAGTCATCAATACATATAAATAAAAAATAGGTAAGTAATATAAGAAATAGTTTCACATTGGTGAGAAATAATTAATTAGTTCGCTTTTTATGCAGTCGGATTTTTTGATTTTTCAAAATTTAATTTCCTTCTACTTCTGTGCGTTAAGTGTGGCTCATCCGGGTTTTTTACCTTTCGTTATTCCCGGAAACTATAAATAGCGTTCTTAGGTGTCCCGCATAAATCGAGGCTGTAAATGCTCTGGGTATCACTAATTTCTTATAGTTTATTTTTCATCTTTAAGGGGACATACAAACCTTAAAATCTTAAAAAAAAACGATTTTTTTTTTAGTTCTCAGACAAGGTTTTAAATACATCTGATAAATAAGATAAAACAACCTTATAGACGTTGGATTTGAAATAAGATCTTTAAACCTGAACATCCTAGGATTTTTGCCCCACTTATATAAAAACGTTTCACGCCAAAATTTGTATTTAAAACTATTTAACATTTTCATTCAGCTTACTTCTGTGTGGCTTATATTTTATATATTGTATGAAAGAAATTCTTCATCAAATCGAAGCATTTTTATTTGATTAAGCCCAAATGACCAGTTGTCAGTATATTCAGTGATTACTTGATATGAGATGTCAAATCATCGAACATTTTGTGTATCACTTAGTTAAAATTGGGTGATTTTCTGTTAACGCTGAACATATTCAGTATACATTTATAGTCGTCCTAATTCCGCCATTGATCTTTTGAAAAATATTGTTTAAACGAGTCTCTCAAAGCTTTAGATGCCCGAGAATCCTTCTGTGTAATTTCTTTTGAAGCTGGATATTTTTTCAATTTCTTTCTACCAGGTGGTAAGTAATCGATATTATTCTTTTCCTGAGAATCCCAACAATAGAAATTTCTTTTAAAAAGAAGGCACGTTTGGAAAATTCTGTCTGTTTTCCATTGCAATGATAAATTTATTTATTTCATTTTACTAAACATATCGGCTAAATATGCAATTTGTATAACAATTTTCATTATTTAATGTTTTTTTTTTTTTTTTTTTTTTTTTTTTTTTTTTTTTTTTTTGGACAGAGTTGTGTTTATTCTAATATCCCTTTTAAACACTCTTCCTCGACGTAACCATTTTACTTTAGTATGCAGCAGCAGATGTGGACGATGACTTTAGTATACATTTATCAAACCAGTTGCACACATTTAACACATGTGTCTTTGAAGAGTTCGTGACTTTCAATAGTTTATTATTTTAACGTCTCCATTACACTTTTTAATATGTTTTGAAGACATATTCAGCAGATCCATTCATTTGCATTCGTAATTTAGTATATCTGAATTGCCTGTTAAATATTTATTCCATGTCACCCGTCGTATCGTCCATTTTTTACTGACAAAAATGATTTTAAACACTAAATAAACAACTTTTTCATAAGGGAAATTCTTGACAGTATAAATGTTAAAAGGTTTCTTTAAGATTAAAGGATTATTAAGGTTAATTTTTATTGAGTAGCTTCAGCAACTCAATCTGCTTGTTAAAGTATCTGGTGCGAAGCTTCCAGGAGCAACAGGCTACGATTTAACTAGGGAAAAAAAAAACTTGCAGGACTGGTTTAACATGTCGTATGATAGTTTATTTTGAAGCATACGTAATGCTGCCCTTCATACTGAAAAAAATATCTTCATTATGGCGAAGAATTTAAGCATGAATAGTAGATTTATTGGTTACGACTTCACTGCAAATCACAGTGAGAGGTGACGATAAATTCAAATTGACAATTTTTTTTTTTCTGAATACAATGTCTTGGTTTTATATATTAAATCTACATTTTTTTCTCTATATTTTTGATTTTGTGACAGGAAAAGCTAAAAATAGACTAGTAGTAGAAATTAATGTAGGACGTGGAATTTTTTGAAAGAAAGTAAAAGTTATTTTATTAAAATATTTCATGTAGTTGAAGGAAATTATCAATTTATATATATTTTGGTAACAAAGTATCCGTGCACATTTTTGAAAAATGCCCCTGTTTGGGATACTCTTGCTTTCATTCAAATTCTCTTTACTTTCCTAAAGATAATTGGAGCCCCTAGAAAGTTCGTGTAGTTTTTACGGTTACAGGGTGGGAACTTCTATAGTATATTAAGTTTTTAGCATTTTTTTAAGTTCCGTTAGATAGTTCAACATTACTATGTTTCAATATTAAATTTATAGATTTAATATTAGTATAGATTTGGGAAATTGTTGCAAAGTTGAACTTATGTCTTTCAGTTTAAGATTCTACTGAAAAAAATAAAAGGGAAATAGATCTAAAAATGTTTAAAGCGTGCTTATTCAAAATTTTTAAAAAAATAAATACTGAAACTTTACTTCGACAACAAGCTGAAAAAAGTACTCTGTATTCCGTTTGTTTTCAGTGTATTTATTATACAGAAGAATAAATAATTCCATGTATTATCGAAACTTTTTACGATCAAATATGTAACTCACATTCTTTGAAGTTTCAGTACGGTATACAGTATATATGCCTACCTAAAGAAATTTTCTATACTACATATAATCTGTTTATAGATGAGTGAAAAACATTTAGTTCCGATATACAAGATCATTGAAAAATAATGCCGGTAATAGAAATGTGTATTACGCAAATAAAGAAACATATAAGAACATAAATTTAGTATTAAAATATTAAGAAAAGTACCATGTTTAATATCCTTTTCAATACGTTTCGATATGTGTACAATTAGTCGATCAACAGACGTCCACATAATATGAAACTTCCTCCATGTCCTGTAAGCATCTAAGGAGTTGCGGCTATGATTTGACGTTGAAAATTGTTAGTATCCGTAATTCTTTCAATACACACAATGTTCTTAATGTATCCTCAGAAGAAAAAGTCCAGAAGCGTAAGGTCAGTGCTGCGTGGAGGCCACGGAATTGGGCCATATCCTCCAATACATGAGTTGTGAAACTTTTCGTTCAAGGCTGCACGATACTAGAAAGGAGAATTAGCAACGCCATCTAGTGAGCGGATGAAAAACTCATATTCTTTCTCTACACTGCAGCACATGAATTGTCTTCGTACATTTAAAAATTATTTTTTTATAAGGTTGGAAAATCTCGGAATACTTTTCGATGAACTTTTATATTAAAAATCACATTTTTTTAAATAGATCGCTATTAAAGGGAAATGATGTTTTTATTATCATAAATATGTTTTACTCTACTTAAAATATATCAGTACAATTTTCATTTAATCGTTTTATCCCTTCTGTGATGCGTAAGGTTGTTAAAATTCCGTGTTATGTAGGCGTAATGAGAAAGCTTTAGAAAGCTGTAAGTGTCGAATTTATTCGCAGAAATGGACATAGCGAACTAAAGTTTCAGCCATTTCGATAAAAGATCAAGCCATTCTATTGAAGCTTGCGAATTCCTACATGCATTAAAATGTTGCATATTCAGTTAAACATCCGTACTTAATGTAAATCCGTATATTTGAATAATATAATAAAATATTAATTGTTTGTTCATTAAATTAAAAACATCATGGTATAACTGAAAAAAAAAGTCAGTAATTATAAGACAGGTTTTAAATTCGATTAATGATATTTCGAATACTATAAATTCATATATTTTTCAGGAAAAAAAAATAGATGAATAATGTTTTAATCGTACAGGTTACTTTACGAAAAATCTACATTGTGATACAAGGAAATATTTATGTGAGTAAGCAATTTCAAATGAAATACTTTTATATCCGAAATATGATGTGGTGTTATCGAACAATAGGGGAGAGTGTTGTACCTTGGCACGCTTGTACCTTGGGACATTGACAATTTCTAATAAACTATTGGCAACAGTTATATTTTGTGTATTTCTAATAGTGACCTATAACCAACAGATCTCATCATAACAACAGACAACATCAGAAGCATCGAATTTTAATAGCTAGGTGAAAAAAACAAATTTCATTAGTCCAAAGTAAATATTTTCCTCCATTCTAACTTCATTTTTTTCCCACGTATTTCTACAACAAGTCAACTGCAATTTATTTTTTTATAAAAGAGAAGATTTTTAAATGTTTTGGTTATGAGAAAATAATGATAGTTCTTCTAGATTTACCGCCATTTTGATTTTATTTAAACCGTGTGGTGATTGTACCTCGGGACAGTAAAATATGTTGTACCTTGGGACATGCCCAATGGTACAAGAAATACGTGGTTTGTAATAATTTGGATAAATAAAAGTATTTTTATTACTTATTTTACTGAAAATTTCACAAATCATGTGAAATGCAATAAATAAAACAACTCAACTTTATTTTGGATCTTGAACTTGAGTTTCATTCTCTATTTCCTTGAAAAAAAAAGTTTTGTTTGTTGGCATAGAATTAGTTATTTTTATTGTACAAAATATTGTATTAGTTATTGTATAAAATTATTGATGAGTTATATGCCTATTCTCTGAATTATGCAGTATGTCCCAAGGTACAACAGGATGTTGTACCTTGGGACAGTTTGCCTTCTCTACTTTAAATGAATGGCATTTTTTTTATTTTCAAACTGTCTGAATTTCTAAAATTATATTATAGAGAAATATGTTGGTGTATTGAAATGTTGCTTTTAAATTTTAAATTTGATTATAATCATCGAAGTAAAAAATTAAAATGTGAAAATTGTCCCAAGGTACATCACTCTCCCCTACATACAAATAAATAAATAATGGAAAATAATATCAAAGGTATATATAAATATTTTACAGACATACATACAATAAATACAATAAACCCAACTGGAGTGAAAGATTAGCCAGAGCCAGGAATCGAACCCGGGACCACTGCATTCCAGGCAGTCGCTCTAACCACTGAGCTACTCCGGCCGATGCCTGAGTCTGCAATTTCTCACTAATAAACCATGTTGGGGAAGTCACCAGCCATCTATACGAAAGCCAAGGATGACAGGACAACGATGAATAGATTTTTACTATTACATCGATCTACGATAATTATAATAAAACACTCATACTACAATATATATTAAAACACACATACACACATAAATAACGCCTGCATTCAACAGTTAAAGGTATATATAAATATTTTACAGACATACATACAATAAATACAATAAACCCAACTGCAGTGAAAGATTAGCCAGAGCCAGGAATCGAACCCGGGACCACTGCATTCCAGGCAGTCGCTCTAACCATTGAGCTACTCCGGCCGATGCCTGAGTCTGCAATTTCTCACTAATAAACCATGTTGGGGAAGTCACCAGCCATCTATACGAAAGCCAAGGATGACAGGACAACGATGAATAGATTTTTACTATTACATTGATCTACGATAATTATAATAAAACACTCATACTACAATATATATTAAAACACACATACACACATAAATAACGCCTGCATTCAACAGTTAAAGGTATATATAAATATTTTACAGACATACATACAATAAATACAATAAACCCAACTGGAGTGAAAGATTTATATATACCTTTAACTGTTGAATGCAGGCGTTATTTATGTGTGTATGTGTGTTTTAATATATATTGTAGTATGAGTGTTTTATTTTAATTATCGTAGATCGATGTAATAGTAAAAATCTATTCATCGTTGTCCTGTCATCCTTGGCTTTCGTATAGATGGCTGCTGACTTCCCCAACATGGTTTATTAGTGAGAAATTGCAGACTCAGGCATCGGCCGGAGTAGCTCAGTGGTTAGAGCGACTGCCTGGAATGCAGTGGTCCCGGGTTCGATTCCTGGCTCTGGCTAATCTTTCACTCCAGTTGGGTTTATTGTATTTATTGTATGTATGTCTGTAAAATATTTATATATACCTTTAACTGTTGAATGCAGGCGTTATTTATGTGTGTATGTGTGGTTTAATATATATTGTAGTATGAGTGTTTTATTATAATTATCGTAGATCGATGTAATAGTAAAAATCTATTCATCGTTGTCCTGTCATCCTTGGCTTTCGTATAGATGGCTGGTGACTTCCCCAACATGGTTTATTAGTGAGAAATTGCAGACTCAGGCATCGGCCGGAGTAGCTCAGTGGTTAGAGCGACTGCCTGGAATGCAGTGGTCCCGGGTTCGATTCCTGGCTCTGGCTAATCTTTCACTCCAGTTGGGTTTATTGTATTTATTGTATGTATGTCTGTAAAATATTTATATATACCTTTAACTGTTGAATGCAGGCGTTATTTATGTGTGTATGTGTGTTTTAATATATATTGTAGTATGAGTGTTTTATTATAATTATCGTAGATCGATGTAATAGTAAAAATCTATTCATCGTTGTCCTGTCATCCTTGGCTTTCGTATAGATGGCTGGTGAGTTCCCCAACATGGTTTATTAGTGAGAAATTGCAGACTCAGGCATCGGCCGGAGTAGCTCAGTGGTTAGAGCGACTGCCTGGAATGCAGTGGTCCCGGGTTCGATTCCTGGCTCTGGCTAATCTTTCACTCCAGTTGGGTTTATTGTATTTATTGTATGTATGTCTGTAAAATATTTATATATACCTTTAACTGTTGAATGCAGGCGTTATTTATTGTTTTAATATATATTATAGTATGAGTGTTTTATTATAAGAAAATAATATCGTTTCATTCTACTAATCTGTCTAGTGGCCCGGATAAGTAACATATATAGCTCGTAAAAAAACCTTATACAACGTATCAGTGACCTTGGTTCCAAAGATTACGTTAAAGGCATTCTTATGGTATATTATACATTTTACTTGTAAATCGAATCTCATGTTCAATTTCTAGATATATATTGTTTATTAAAAGTTTATTTTTAAACAATTACTGTCTTAAGAAAGTGAGTGTTGTCCGTGAATTGAAGAATAATATATTATATACAGTTCAACATACATCATCGAAAAAATTCTATACTGTGAGGAAGAAGATTGTTAGTTACTTTAAATGTACCAATGTGTTGAAATTTGATTTTGAGAAAGGAGAATTAGCAACGTCATGTAGTGAGCGGATGAAAAACTTACATTATTTCAATACATTGCAACACACTCCGTACACGTAAGAATATATATATATATATATAAGGTTCGAAAATCTGGGCATGCGTTTTCGATTATCCTGAATATTAAATACCACATTCTTTTAATGGATCCCTATGAAGGAAAATATTATTTTCATTATCATTGCCGAAACGTCAGTGAAGGCTTACTGTGGAGACACGAAATGTTTTGGTTTCTGTTTGTCTGTCTGTTAGTCTGCCTGTCTGTTCCGCGATAACTATCGCAAAAAACATCCGATGAGCTTGAAATTAATTAAGCATGTTGGTGAGGTCAGCTCTATTGTTTTTGGTTACATTTGTCCCATCTGTTCGGAAAATATGGAACATTTTATTTTGCATTGTAATGCTGTTCTATGGCATTTCAGACGATTTTCAAATTTTCATTTCTCGAAAGAAAATGACTCATTTGATTAAAGGATTTAAATGGCAAATTATAGATGCGGAAATTTCCCAATAACGGTGTTTAATTATTCCTATTATTTCGAAATTTTGTCAAGACATTTGTAAGATTTTTTTTTTTTTAAATTAGGTGTATTTTTAATTAGGTGTATATCTTTTGGTAAAATTTTATACATGTGTTTCAATAATATAAACCATCTTGTTTAAAAATTCACTTATTTGAAATAAACGTGTTTATTTTTTTCCTTTTCTTTCATTAGTTACCTAGAAACTGTATATTTCAAGATTTACCGTCTGCGTACGGCTAAAGTATATATTTGATTTTTAATTTTTAATTTATTATTTTTTTAAAAACTTTTGAAGAGGAAATAGATAGCAAATGGCACCAATATCGCAACTTTAGCAATATCGAAAATGATATTATAATTAGCGGAAAATAATTAGTTACATTCTTAAAAACTAAAAAAATAATTAGACTGCACGAATAAGAACTTTTTTGAGAAGTGTTAATTCTTAAAGCCACTACACTTCAGGAAATATTAATGAAAATTACTTTCTTTTAAAACAGAAAATTGCACTTTAGTTCATAAAATCTAAATGTTTAAGATGATAGCATTAAAGTAAAATCATATTCTTCTGTCAGTATCGAAATGAAAGCTCGGGAACTCGAAGTATATTGAATATACGTTTGTAAATCGTAATTTGGCAAGAGGATTTTAATTCCCCATTTCTTTTAGCTTTAAAGTTGTAAAATTATTTTGTCATTTTTAAAAAAAGCTTTTTAAAATAGTTTTTTTACAACGTATTCTTGTAAAGTCTGGGAAGAGATCCATATCCTATTCTGTTTTTTGGCGATAAATATTTCAATCTGGTTGTTGCGATCATTTGGTGTTGCTTTTTTTATTACTTGTATGCTTCTGGTGGAAAAGTAATACTTTTAAATACATATTTTTTTATAATTCATTTTTTTTTTATTTATAATTTTCTGGGGTGATTTTAAACGATATTTTTTGTAGATGGAATTTTGCGTAAATATATTTTTTATGCATTTTTACGTATTTTAAGATGCGTATAACATTAATGTTTATAATATAATGTTATGCTTTATTTTCACATGTAGAATAAATATATAGAATAGGAAATATATATAGGTATAAAGTACTTAAACTTCTATATAATATGTATTTATTTATGTTCATCTATATAAATAATTACATACACAATATATATATAAATAATACATATGGCATGTTTGTAATACAAAAATAGATGTTTACAAAAATTTAAAAACCATTTTTTTCTGCCATCTTGTAAAATATAATAAGATGCTAAAACGACCTTTTGGCGCCATTTCGGATTCCTTCGCCAGCCGTGCCGAACAGAACAGGATGCGGAACTCTTCCTTAGAATTCTCCCAGCCTCGGTTTTTTTATTTTACGAAGAAAGATTCGTCGATTTCCACGATTTTACTTTGCCCGCGTTTTTTTTTCATTGGTTGCCATTTCATTTTGGCAAATGTTTATATTATTTAGCACAAAATTTGCCCCTTTTTTATGGCTGTTTTATGTCAAAACCCCTACAAATAAGAAACACCTTATTGTTTCCTATAAAACGTGACAAAGAGTTGTTCAATTTTGATTTTAATTATTGAGAGTGAAATGTTTTGCTTAATTAATGCATGTATATTTCTTTTAAAGCTACGTGAACGAAGACAATGATAACAACTAGTGGTCTCTTTAAAAAAAAAAAAAAAAAAAAAAAAAAAAAAAATCAAATAATCTCGATTACGAAAGATTAATCAGAAAGTCCTGCTTGGAGAAATAAAAGATTAATTAATCTTTCGTAATTTGGTTCGAAACGTAGGTTTGCGTCAAAAATGAACAATGTTAGTAAAATTGCGGTTTTAATTTGAATGTGGATACTATTAAAAGGCTATTACAAAAAATACTTTATAGCGCTAAATCACTTTTGTCATTTAGTAAAATGTCACTGACACGATGATGAATGCTTAAACATTAGGTTTTAAATTCTCCAAACATACCTATTTTTGCGTGATTTTAGTAATCTTATGCTATCGAGTAGATTAAGATGTATTTAAATAAGATCTTAGATCTAAATATTACAGAACAACAACGGAAACTATATTTTGGAAACAAAAATTGTAAAAACATTAGAGTTCTAAATTAGATGATTCAGTTTACATTTCCATAAGTTCCTTATCCATGCAGGTATTTGTGGTTGGCAGGTAAGTAAATATTGCTATTTGGATATTATAATAACATGAATTATTTGTCCAAACTATTGCTTATCCTTAAAAATCACTGCCTAAACAGGAATCTGAGATATACTATAATCGTTTGCACAATCAATGTAAAATTAAAGAAACTAGGGGGGCCAGGGAGTCAGCCCCCCTGAAGAAATGCACTTTTTTAATCTAAAAATTTACCAGAATAAGCAGCTTATCTGAATTTCAGAATATCATTGCATAACAACGTGTTTAATTTAACACTTTTAACCCTTACCACTCCCTGGCCCCGCTGCGGAGACATAATCTTTCTTTGCAAAATTTGTTTCTGGCACCAGTAATAAAGGAAAATAAAAGTTACCTCATTTAATCAGAGCATTTTTAAAATTATGTACTTGAAGGAAACTTTTTTTTAAAAAAATGGTGCCGCTCGAAGAAAATTTCTGTAAGAGACGCCGGAGCTTTAAGGGTTAATTTCTGAAACTTTTCGAATTAGTATTTGTTATTCTTGTAAATATTTATGAAATTTGAAAAAAATTAAATTGCGATTTGGAGGAAGTTGAATATTACGCAAAATGTATTAAAAAGAACAAGTTGCAAATCAGACGTTGAGGCTCGTGATCTGCAGATTTACTAGTTGCCGAAACGTCAGTGAAGGCTTACTGTGGAGACACGAAAAGTTTTGGTTTCCGTTAGTCTGTCTGTCTGTTAGTCTGTCTGTCTGTTCCGCGATAACTGCCGTAAAAAGCATCCGATTATCTTAAAATTAAGGATGCATGTTGATGAAATCCCCGGATTTAGCTGTATAGTTTTTGGTTAAATTTGGTTCATTCGTTCGGAATATATAGAACATTTTATTTTGCGACTTAATGCTTTCCTATAGCAATTCAGACGATTTTTCCATTTTTATTTGTTGAAAAGAAATGGCTCATATGATTAAAGGATTTAAATGCTAAATTAAGGATGATGAAATTTCCTAATTAGAACCATACATTATTCATAGTAGTTTGAAATTTTGTGTATACATTTGTCAGAGTTTTTATATTCGGTGTATAACTTTTATGGAGGGATTTTATCTATGTGTTTCAATAATATAAAATATTTTTTTTAATATAAATTTTCTTTTAAAGCACATATTTAATTGTTTTTATTATCTTTTAACTGTTACCTAGCAGCGAACTGCACCTAAAAATATCGTAAATGTGAAAGTATGTGTAATTGTTTGAAGTTAAATCAAAGTCAAAAGGGACGAATTAATGCCTTTGTGTCTTTACATATAGATGGAATTTACCACAGAAATAAAGAAAGACTATGTTCTATTTATTTTGTTCAAATATTTTCCTTTTAAATTAAAAAGTTCATTATTTTCATAAGGAATCGACATTTTTCTATGAAATTTAACAATCATTTTTTTTTTTTTTTTTTTTTTTTTTTTTTTTTTTTGCCGTTGCCACGAAAATTCAATCCCGGAATAAAAATTTATCCTAAACAGTTAATTTTGATTTGAAAGATTTTTATGTGCGAGAGGAAAATGAAATAAAAAATAGACATGAATACGCCTTCATATTAGAAATAAAGTGAAAATACGAAAAGAAGGTGAATTTGATCTCATATATCAAAAATAAAACGAATACGCTTTGAGGTTGAAATAAAAGGGGCTTGTGTTATGATATTAATTCTTATTATTTAAAAAAAAATGTTACTAATATCTCATGGTTTATCGTCTGCACTTAACAGAAATGTTAATTCTTAATCGAAAATTCCAATGAGGAAAAAAAAAAACTTTTGAAGAGCAAATATATAGTAAATATCAAAATTATGCACCGCAAAATTATCGCTGACGAAAATGACGTCATTGTATCGGGAAATAAATATTTTCATCCTTAAAAACCAAGCATTAACTAGATTGCCTGAAAAAATGTTTTTTGACGGGTGTTACTTCTTAATGCCGCCTCATTTCAGAAAATATGAATGAAAAATTATTTTATTTTTAAAAGAAATTACATTTTCATTCATAAAACCTAAACGTTTAATATAATTGCGTCAATGTAAATCATTTTCTGTGTTACCAGTATTGAAAAATAAGGCTCGGAAGTGTAAAAAGAAATCTAAGATTTGCGCTAACCATTAGTGCAATCAAGAAAATTTTACGTATGTAAATTAATAAGACCACGGGGGGTTCAGGGGGGCGGAGCCCCCTGAAGAAATCTATTTTATTATTTAAAAAATATACCACAATTAACAGCTCATGAAAATTTCCAAATATCCTTCCATAACGTTTTTAATTTAATGCTTCTAATGTCTGAAACCTTCGTATTTTTTATTCTTATAAATAATTACATAATTTGAAAACTTTAAATTGCGGTTTGCAGGAAACTGAATATTACCAAAGTGAGTCTAAAAACAATGACTTGCAGAGCTGACGTTGAGGCTCCTGATCTGCAGATTTACTAGTTGCCGAAACGTCAGTGAAGGCTTACTGTGGAGACACGAAAAGTTTTGGTTTCCGTTAGTCTGTCTGTCTGTTAGTCTGTCTGTCTGTTCCGCGATAACTGCCGCAAAAAGCATCCGATCGGCTTGAAATTTCCTGGGCATGTTGATGAGCTCCCCGGATTTAGCTGTATAGTTTTTGGTTAAATTTGGTTCATTCGTTCGGAATATACAGAACATTTTATTTTGTGATATAATGCTTTTCTATGGGAAGTCAGACGATTTTCAAATTTTCATTTGTTGAAAGAAATCGCTCATATGAATAATAGATTTAAATGATAAATTTTGGATGCTGAAATTTTTTAAATAAGAGTATTAAATTATTCTTATTAGTTTGCAATTTTGTCAAAACATTTGTCAGAGCTTTTAAATTAGGTGTATAACTTATGATAGAATTTTATACATGTGTTCGAATAATATAAAACATTTTATTTTATGAATTTACTTATATTTCATTTTTTCTTTTAACCGTTGCGTAGCAACAGCATCTCATCTAAAAATATCCTAAATGTGAAAGTATGTATGGTTTTTTGAAGTCAAATCAAAGCAAAAGGAATGAATTAATGAATGCCTTTGTATAGATATTTGCATATAGATTTATTTAAACGCAGAAATGAAAATAGTATTTATATACTATATAGAATAATATTTTCATTTATTTATTCAACTATTTGATTATAAATGAAAAAGTTCGTTATTTTCATACAGAATAAACTGACATTATTCTGTTAAATTTTATAAACTTTATTGTTGCCAAAAAAAAAAAAAAATGAATAACAATTTCTCCCAAAGAGTTAATTTTAATTTGTAAGATTTTAACGTGCAAAAGAAAAATGGAATAATCAAATAAAAAATAAAAAAAAGGATATATAGGACAGGAATGAATACATATAAACATTTCACACCAAATACCACCTAAAATAGTTTTTGTAGCAGTATTTTCCCAGCACTACGAAGAAAGATTCCTCGATTTACACGATTTTACTTGGCCTTCCTTTTCTCATTCTTTGCGATTTCATTTTCGCAATTGCGTGCATTAATTGGCACAAAATTTTACATTTTTATGACTGAGATATATGTAAGGCCATACAAATAAGAAATTCCGTATTGTCTCCTATAAAATGTGATAAAGTGTTGGTTAATCATATATGTTTTTATTAAGAGGAGCAGAGCTGCCAAGCTTCCGGCGTTCTGGATACCAGTATTTTAATACAGAAAATGTTACTTTATTTAATTGAAACATTTGCGCGATTTAAAAGAACATTTTCTCTAAGATAATAGTGATGTGCAAAAAGCTTGAGACTTGGCATGTCTGATGGGGAGTGAAATGTTTTACTTAATGCATTTATCTCTATTTTAATGCTACGTGAACAACGTCCGTGTAACAGCTTGTAGAGTGTAAAATAAATTAAATTATTAAAATAATCCTTATTACGAAAAATGAAACAAAGTCCGGCTAAGGGAAATGAAATGTTAGTTAACCTTTCGTAATTTGACCTGAACATAGGTTTGCGTCAAATTTCAACGGTATTTGTAACATCACGATTTTAAATTAAATGTAGATACTATTAAAAGAAAATCACAAAAAGTACTTAAAGGCGCCAAATCATGTTTATCTATTAAACGACGATGAATTATTAACTGTTAGGTTTAGAAGCCCCCCTACTTTAGGGTGATTTTAGTAAGTTAATGCTATCGAGTACATTTTTTGATATTTAGATTAGATCTTAGATATAAATATTGCAGAATGGTAATCAAAATTATTTTTTTATAAACAAAATTTATAAAGGTATTAGATTTCTAAATTAGATGTTTCAGTTTACATTTCCAAAAGTTCTTTATCCATTAGATACAGGTATTTGTGGTTAGCAGGCAAGTAAATACTGCTGTATGGATATTAGGATAACGTAAAATGCTTGACCGAATTATTGCTTATCCTTATAAATCGCAGTGTAAAAAGAAATCTAAGATATAGGGTAATCATTAACTCAATCAGTAGAAAATTACAAATGCAAAATAAATTACACAACGGGGGGTTCAGGGGGGCGCCCGCCATCGAAATATCTTTTTCCTTTTATAAATGTTTGTGTAATTTAAATAGTTTAAATTTTGTTTTTGTAGAAAGATTAATATTACGCAAAGTTTGATAAAAACAATGAGTTGCAGAGATGACGTTGAGGCTCTTGATCTGCAGATTTACTAGTTGCCGAAACGTCAGTGAAGGCTTACTGTGGAGACACAAAACGTTTTGGTTTCCGTTAGTCTGTCTGTCTGTTCCGCGATAAATGCCGTAAAAAGCATCCGATTACCTTAAAATTAAGAATGCATGTTGGTGAAATCCCCGGATTTAGCTGTATAGTTTTTGGTTAAATTTGGTTCATTCGTTCGGAATATATAGAACATTTTATTTTGCGACTTAATGCTTTCCTATAGCAATTCAGACGATTTTTTCATTTTTATTTGTTGAAAAGAAATGGCTCATATGATTAAAGGATTTAAATGCTAAATTAAGGATGATGAAATTTCCTAATTAGAACCATACATTATTCATAATAGTTTGAAATTTTGTGTATACATTTGTCAGAGTTTTTAAAATTCGGTGTATAACTTTTATGGAGGGATTTTATATATGTGTTTCAATAATATAAAATTTTTTTTTTTTATATAAATTTCCTTTTTAAGCACATATTTAATTGTTTTTATTATCTTTTAACTGTTACCTAGCAGCGAACTACACCTAAAAATATCGTAAATGTGAAAGTATGTGTAATTGTTTGAAGTTAAATCAAAGTCAAAAGGGACGAATTAATGCCTTTGTGTCTTTACATATAGATGGAATTTACCACAGAAATGAAGAAAGACTATGTTCTATTTATTTTGTTCAAATATTTTTCTTTTAAATTAAAAAGTTCATTATTTTCATAAGGAATAAATCGACATTTTGCTATGAAATTTAACAATCATTTTTCTTTTTTTTTGCCGTTGCCACGAAAATTCAATCCCGGAATAAAAATTTATCCTAAACAGTTAATTTTGATTTGAAATATTTTTATGTGCGAGAGGAAAATGAAATAAAAAATAGACATGAATACGCCTTCATATTAGATATAAAGTGAAAATACGAAAATAAGGTGAATTTGATCTCATATATCAAAAATAAAACGAATACGCTTTGAGGTTGAAATAAAAGGGGCTTGTGTTATGATATTAATTCTTATTATTAAAAAAAATGTTACTAATATCTCATGGTTTATCGTCTGCACACAGCTAACAGAAATGTTAATTCTTAAACGAAAATTCCAATGAGGAAAAAAAAAAAACTTTTGAAGAGCAAATATATAGTAAATATCAAAATTATGCACCGCAAAATTATCGCTGTCGAAAATGACGTCATTGTATCGGGAAATAAATATTTTCATCCTTAAAAACCAAGCATTAACTAGATTGCCTGAAAAAACGGTTGTTACTTCTTAATGCCGCCTCATTTCAGGAAATATGAATGAAAATTATTTTATTTTTAAAGGAAATTACGTTTTCATTCATAAAACCTAAATGTTTAATATAATTGCGTCAATGTAAATCATTTTCTGTGTTACCAGTATTGAAAAATAAGGCTCGGAAGTGTAAAAAGAAATCTAAGATTTGCGCTAACCATTAGCGCAATCAATAAAAAGTTACGTATGTAAATTAATAAGACCACGGGGGGTTCAGGGGGGCTCCGCCCCCCTGAAGAAATCTACTATATTATTCAAAAAATATACCAGAATTAACAGCTCATGAAAATTTCGAAATATCCTTCCATAACGTTTTTAATTTAATGCTTCTAATGTCTGAAAACTTCGTATTTTTATTCTTATAAATAATTACATAATTTGAAAACTTTAAATTGCGGTTTGCAGGAAACTGAATATTACCAAAGTGAGTCTAAAAACAATGACTTGCAGAGCTGACGTTGAGGCTCCTGATCTGCAGATTTACTAGTTGCCGAAACGTTAGTGAAGGCTTACTGTGGAGACACGAAAAGTTTTGATTTCCGTTTGTCTGCCTGTCTGTCTGTCTTTCTGTCTGTTCCGCGATAACTGCCGCAAAAAGCACCCGATCAGCTTGAAATTAATTGGGCATATTCGTGAGATACCCTGGCGTAGCTGTATAGTTTTTGGTTAAATTTGGTTCATTCGTTCGGAAAATATGGAAGATTTTATTTTTCTTTATAATGCTTTTCTACGGCAAGTCAGACGATTTTCAAATTTCCATTTGTTGAAAGAAAATGGCACGTTTGATTAATGGATTTAAATGTCAAATTATGTATACTAAAATTCCAAATAAGTGTTTTAAACTAGTAAATCTGCAGATCAGGAGCCTCAACGTCAGCTCTACAATTCATTGTGTTTAGCACCCTTTGAGTAATATTAATCTTTCTACAAAAAACGAAATTTAAAGTTTTGAAATTACATAAACATTTATAAAACGAAAAAATATTTCGAAGGTTTCTGACATTAGAAGCGTTAAATTAAACCCCTTGTTATGTAAAGGTATTCTGAAAATCTCATGAGCTACTTATTCTGGTAATTTTTAGATAATAGAGTAGATTTCTTCGAAGGACAGAGCCCCCCTGAACCCCTTCGTAGTGTAATTTAATTCACATTTGTAGTTATCAATTAATTGTGTTAATGTCCTTTAGTAAATTCTACCAATAGACGGAAACGTACATGAATTCTTTTCTACAGCCCTGTATATTACTTGAAGATTTTTACGCGTCGTCTATAACATTTAAATTTAATGCAGACAAAAAACCCTCTTAAAACTGCTCATATCACATTTCCGGGGATTAGTATGCATAGTGTGCACCATATATCCAGTTTCTGCGGAGTCCTGCATATGGTTCTATTTAAATTCTGCAAACATTTGTTAGTATACTAAATGTAATTGGGCTGGGAAATACATAACTCAAATAATAATAATTAAAAAAAAAAAAAACACTGAAGCAATTCGCGCTCATTTTCATTTATACTTACGAATTCATATGTGTATTCCTGTACATGGTCTATACAATATTTATGCACTACTTATTAAGCACAAATTTACTTAACGTTAAAACGCACACCATAATCGAAAATGCTCTTCAGCAATCATCCCTAATAGACCAGAACTGTATCCGAAATTTTTTATGTGACCCTATAAATGAACGATAAAAACGATACAAATCATATTCAAGCTTCTTGTAGTCAACCACAGTAATGTAATTTAATTTCATAATGTTTGAATTAGTGCAACACAATTAACACACTGACGACAGGCAATTTAATTAAATCTGGGTTTAAAAACAGTAGAAGCTCCTCCCTCTTCTGAAAGTGTCTCGGAAATTGGTTTCTGAGATATGTTTTTCATGTTTATGCAGCAGTAAATATCTTTCAATGTACGGATGTAATATATAATGTCTTACAATCTATAAAAAATATGGACAACACAATATAAATGTCTTTTCTGTAAGGTAGAAGTCACTCCCTTAGCCAATGATGTATTCTGAATAAAAACGAGAATTCTCGTTTCCCGTCGCTAATGTGTTAAAATAAGCTGCGAAGAGTTTTTTCCCCTCGTAGACCACATTTTAATCGACCACTTTTGTGTGACCCTGAAAAAAACATATGCTTTGCACCCCATATACTACAAAAATGTTTCAAAAATACATATCAATTTTATTATTCTGTAACAGAGTAACATCATTAAAAAACGCCACAAAAGGATTTTCTTCAAAGATTGTAATATTATGAATACTTTTGAGTTCCCTGTACGCATGCTGTAAGTGCTACACATAACATATTTTATAGTAACCAGGTTCTAGTGCACCTTAATAAAGTATATAAATTTCATTACGTTTAAAATTGTGTAACATTATTAAAATACACCGCAGACGATTTTTCCCAAAGACTATAATGTAACGGAATAGTTTTGAGTGCCCCTGTAATTAAGCTATGAATACTACACTCTTCATTTTTAATACCAAACATACTTTGGCAAACCTCAACAACGTATGTAAATTACATGTAATCCCGACTATATTTACACGAGTTAGAGCACGTAGAGAAACACGGCAGGCGACAGATACAAAAACTGAAGTCATAAATACTTTTCATCCATGTTGGAAAGTGTTAAAAAGGATTTACATGCCTTTAACTGTACTTTTTTTTCACTTATAGCATGGTTAAACATTAGTTTAAACATCCTAATCCATGCGATAGCAATAACATATTTAAAGCCCCCCAAAATATGCATATCTGGAGATCTATAAATCTACTGGAAAATAATTCATTATCGTGGCCACTGTTAATTGAATAAATTGCATCGATTTGGCGCGATAAAATATTTTTTGTGATAGCCTTTTAATAGTACCTGCAACAAAATTAACGTAATTTACTAACTTCATTCATATTTGACGCAATGATAGGCTACGAATAACAGTCGCTAGGCAACGAAGAAAAGGAATAAAAAAAGAAATACGTATCATGTAAAACAAGAAAATTAATTTAAAAATTCATTATATTATTGGAATACATGTGTAAATGTCCTCAAAACATTATACACGTAAATAAAAAAATCTCATAGATATATTGATCATTGCGTCAAATATGAATGAAGTTAGTAAATTACGTTAATTTTGTTGCACGTACTATTAAAAGGCTATCACAAAAAATATTTTATCGCGCCAAATCGATGCAATTTATGCAATTAACAGAGGGCACGATAATGAATTATTTTCCAGTAGACTTATAGATGTCCAGATATGCATATTTTGGGGGCTTTTAATATGTTATTGCTATCGCATGGATTAGGATGTTTAAACTAATGTTTAACCATGCTATAAGTGAAAAAAAGTACAGTTAAATGCATGTAAATCCCTTTTAACACTTTCCAACATGGATGAAAAGTATTTATGACTTCAGTTTTTCTATCTGTCGATTGCCGTGTTTCTCTACGTGCTCTAACTCGCGTGAATATAGTCGGGATTACATGTAATTGATATACGTTATTGAGGTTTGCCAAAGTATGTTTTGTATTAAAAATGAAGAGAGTAGCATTCATAGCTTAATTACAGGGGCACTCAAAACTATTCCGTTACATTATAGTCTTTGGGGAAAATCGTCTGCGGTGTATTTTAATAATGTTACACAATTTTAAACGTAATGAAATTTATATACTTTATTAAGGTGCACTAGAACCTGGTTACTATAAAATATGTTATGTGTAGCACTTACAGCATGCGTACAGGGAACTCAAAAGTATTCATAATATTACAATCTTTGAAGAAAATCCTTTTGTGGCGTTTTTTAATGATGTTACTCTGTTACAAAATAACAAAATTGATATGTATTTTTGAAACATTTTTGAGGTATATGGGGTGCAAAGCATATGTTTTTTTCAGGGTCACACAAAAGTGGTCGATTAAAATGTGGTCTACGGGGGAAAAAAACTAACTCCTCACAGCTTATTTTAACACATTAGCGACGGGAAACGAGAATTCTCGTTTTTATTCAGAATACATCATTGGCTAAGGGAGTGACTTTTATCTTACAGAAAAGACATTTATATTGTGTTGTCCATATTTTTTATAGATTGTAAGACATTATATATTACATCCGTACATTGAAAGATATTTACTGCTGCATAAACATGAAAAACATATCTCAGAAACCAATTTCCGAGACACTTTCAGAAGAGGGAGGAGCTTCTACTGTTTTTAAACCCAGATTTAATTAAATTGCCTGTCGTCAGTGTGTTAATTGTGTTGCACTAATTCAAACATTATGAAATTAAATTACATTACTGTGGTTGACTACAAGAAGCTTGAATATGATTTGTATCGTATTTATCGTTCATTTATAGGGTCACATAAAAAATTTCGGATACAGTTCTGGTCTATTAGGGATGATTGCTGAAGAGCATTTTCGATTATGATGTGCGTTTTAACGTTAAGTAAATGTGTGCTCAATAAGTAGTGCTTAAATATTGTATAGACCATTTACAGGGATACACAAATGAATTCGTAAGTATAAATGAAAATGAGCGCGAATTGCTTCAGTGTTTTTTTTTTTTTTTTTTTTTTTTTTTTGAGTTATGTATTTCCCAGCCCAATTACATTTAGTATACTAACAAATGTTTGCAGAATTTAAATAGAACCATATACGGGACTCCGCAGAAACTGGATATATGGTGCACATTATGCATACTAATCCCCGGAAATGTGATATGAGCAGTTTTAAGAGGGTTTTTTCTCTGCATTAAATTTAAATGTTATAGACGACGCGTAAAAATCTTCACGTAATATACAGGGCTGTAGAAAAGAATTCATGTACGTGTCCGTCTATTGGTAGAATTTACTAAAGGACATTAACACAATTAATTGATAATTACAAATGTAAATTAAATTACATTACGAAGGGGTTCAGGGGGCTCTGTCCTTCGAAGAAATCTACTCTATTATCTAAAAATTACCAGAATAAGTAGCTCATGAGATTTTCAGAATACCTTTACATAACAAGGGGTTTAATTTAACGCTTCTAATGTCAGAAACCTTCGAAATATTTTTCGTTTTATAAATGTTTATGTAATTTCAAAACTTTAAATTTCGTTTATGTAGAAAGATTAATATTACTCAAAGGGTGCTAAACACAATGAATTGTAGAGCTGACGTTGAGGCTCCTGATCTGCAGATTTACTAGTTAGTATTTGTTCTGATATATTATTGCCGAAACGTCAGTGAAGGCTTACTGTGGAGACACGAAAAGTTTTGGTTTCTGTTAGTCTGTCTGTCTGTTAGTCTGTCTGTTCCGCGATAACTGCCGCAAAAAGCATCCGATCGGCTTGAAATTCACTGGGAATGTTGATGAGGTACCTGGACTTAGCTGTATAGTTTTTGATTAAATTTGGTTCATTCGTTCGGGAAATATGGAACATTTTATTTTGCTCTATAATGCTTTTCAATGGCAAGTCAGACGATTTTCAGATTTTCATTTGTTGAAAGAAATGGCTCATATGAAAAATGGATTTAAATGGTAAATTTTTGATGCTGAAATTTTTAAATAACATTAAATTATTCCAATAAATTATGTCAATATATTTGCGAGATTTTTTTAATTAGGTTTATAATATGAGGGGGAATTTTATGCATGTTTTCAAATAATATAAAGGATTTTGTTTTATCAAATTGACATAATGCATTTTTCATTTTTTTCCTTTTCTTTCTCTGTTGCCTAGCAACGAATTTGGTCCTAATAATTGCCGAAACGTCAGTGAAGGCTTACTGTGGAGACACGAAAAGTTTTGATTTCCGTTTGTCTGTCTGTCTGTCTGTCTGTCTGTTCCGCGATAACTGCCGCAAAATGCACCCGATCAGCTTGAAATTAATTGGGCATATTCGTGAGATACCCGGACGTAGCCGTATAGTTTTTGGTTAAATTTGGTTCATTCGTTCGGAAAATATGGAAGATTTTATTTTTCTTTATAATGCTTTTCTACGGCAAGTCAGACGATTTTCAAATTTCGATTAGTTGAAAGAAAATGGCACGTTTGATTAATGGATTTAAATTTCAAATTATGGATACTAAAATTCCAAATAAGGGTTTTAAATTATTCCTATTATATTGAAGTTTTATCAATATATCTATCAGATTTTTTTATTTACGTGTATAATGTTTTGAGGACATTTATACATGTATTCCAATAATATAAAGAATTTTTAAATTAATTTTCTTGTTTTACATGATACATATTTCTTTTTTTTTCCTTTTCTGCGTTGCCTAGCGACTGTTATTCGTAGTCTGTCATTGCGTCAAATATGAATGAAGTTAGTAAATTACGTTAATTTTGTTGCAGGTACTATTAAAAGGCTATCACAAAAAATATTTTATCGCGCCAAATCGATGCAATTTATGCAATTAACAGTGGGCACGATAATGAATTATTTTCCAGTAGATTTATAGATCTCCAGATATGCATATTTTGGGGGGCTTTAAATATGTTATTGCTATCGCATGGATTAGGATGTTTAAACTAATGTTTAACCATGCTATAAGTGAAAAAAAGTACAGTTAAAGGCATGTAAATCCTTTTTAACACTTTCCAACATGGATGAAAAGTATTTATGACTTCAGTTTTTCTATCTGTCGCCTGCCGTGTTTCTCTACGTGCTCTAACTCGCGTAAATATAGTCGGGATTACATGTAATTTACATACGTTGTTGAGGTTTGCCAAAGTATGTTTGGTATTAAAAATGAAGAGTGTAGTATTCATAGCTTAATTACAGGGGCACTCAAAACTATTCCGTTACATTATAGTCTTTGGGAAAAATCGTCTGCGGTGTATTTTAATAATGTTACACAATTTTAAACGTAATGAAATTTATATACTTTATTAAGGTGAACTAGAGCCTGATTACTACAAAATATGTTATGTGTAGCACTTACAGCATGCGTACAGGGAACTCAAAAGTATTCATAATATTACAATCTTTGAAGAAAATCCTTTTGTGGCGTTTTTTAATGATGTTACTCTGTTACAAAATAATAAAATTGATATGTATTTTTGAAACATTTTTGTAGTATATGGGGTGCAAAGCATATGTTTTTTTCAGGGTCACACAAAAGTGGTCGATTAAAATGTGGTCTACGAGGGGAAAAAACTCTTCGCAGCTTATTTTAACACATTAGCGACGGGAAACGAGAATTCTCGTTTTTATTCAGAATACATCATTGGCTAAGGGAGTGACTTCTACCTTACAGAAAAGACATTTATATTGTGTTGTCCATATTTTTTATAGATTGTAAGACATTATATATTACATCCGTACATTGAAAGATATTTACTGCTGCATAAACATGAAAAACATATCTCAGAAACCAATTTCCGAGACACTTTCAGAAGAGGGAGGAGCTTCTACTGTTTTTAAACCCAGATTTAATTAAATTGCCTGTCGTCAGTGTGTTAATTGTGTTGCACTAATTCAAACATTATGAAATTAAATTACATTACTGTGGTTGACTACAAGAAGCTTGAATATGATTTGTATCGTTTTTATCGTTCATTTATAGGGTCACATAAAAAAATTCGGATACAGTTCTGGTCTATTAGGGATGATTGCTGAAGAGCATTTTCGATTATGGTGTGCGTTTTAACGTTAAGTAAATTTGTGCTTAATAAGTAGTGCATAAATATTGTATAGACCATGTACAGGAATACACATATGAATTCGTAAGTATAAATGAAAATGAGCGCGAATTGCTTCAGTGTTTTTTTTTTAATTATTATTATTTGAGTTATGTATTTCCCAGCCCAATTACATTTAGTATACTAACAAATGTTTGCAGAATTTAAATAGAACCATATGCAGGACTCCGCAGAAACTGGATATATGGTGCACACTATGCATACTAATCCCCGGAAATGTGATATGAGCAGTTTTAAGAGGGTTTTTTGTCTGCATTAAATTTAAATGTTATAGACGACGCGTAAAAATCTTCACGTAATATACAGGGCTGTAGAAAAGAATTCATGTACGTTTCCGTCTATTGGTAGAATTTACTAAAGGACATTAACACAATTAATTGATAATTACAAATGTAAATTAACTTACACTACGAAGG
The DNA here is from genome assembly GCA_963932465.1 of Maratus speciosus. Classification (NCBI taxonomy): domain Eukaryota; kingdom Metazoa; phylum Arthropoda; class Arachnida; order Araneae; family Salticidae; genus Maratus; species Maratus speciosus. The sequence goes on along the minus strand of OZ010786.1, from coordinate 532,513,449 downwards.
GGTTCAGGGGGGCAGAGCCCCCCTGAAGAAATCTACTTTATTATCTAAAAATTACCAGAATAAGTAGCTCATGAGATTTTCAGAATACTATTACATAACAAGGGGTTTAATTTAACGCTTCTAATGTCAGAAACCTTCGAAATATTTTTTCGTTTTATAAATGTTTATGTAATTTCAAAACTTTAAATTTCGTTTTTTGTAGAAAGATTAATATTACTCAAAGGGTGCTAAACACAATGAATTGTAGAGCTGACGTTGAGGCTCCTGATCTGCAGATTTACTAGTATTAGTATAATTGCGTGTATAATGCCAGAGTAAAGCCAACGTCAAAACATATGAAATAGTAAATCTGCAGATCAGGAGCCTCAACGTCAGCTCTGCAAGTCATTTTTTTTTAGACTCACTTTGGCAATATTCAGTTTCCTGCAAACCGCAATTTAAAGTTTTCAAATTATGTAATTATTTATAAGAATAAAAAATACTCTATTAATATAAGTAATCTATTATTATATAATAATCTATTAAATATATAAAATTATATTATTTATATCTATTAAATATAAATAATCTATTATTATCTATATCTAAATATGGGGGCTCTGCCCCCCTGAAGAAATGCAATTTTTGATTTAAAAAGTTACCAGAATAAGTATGTCATCAGAATTTCAGAACATCAATGTACAACCACTTGTTTAACACTTTTAATTTCTGAAACTTTACGAAGTATCTTGTATGCTCATAAATATTTATGTAATTTGAAAACTTTAAAAAGCGATTTGTAGGAAGTTGAATATTATGCAATGAGTGTTAAAAAACAATGACTCCTTGAGGCTCCTTATCTGCAGATTTACTAGTTGCCTAAACGTCAGTGAAGGCTTACTGTGGAGACACGAAAAGTTTTGTTTTCCGTTTGTCTGTCTGTCTGTTCCGCGATAACTGTCGTAAAAAGTATCCGATTAGCTTAAAATTAAGGATGCATGTTGGTAAAATCCCCGGATTTAGCTGTATAGTTTTTGGTTAAATTTTGTTCATTCATTCGGAATATATAGAACATTTTATTTTGCGACTTAATGCTTTCCTATAGCAATTCAGACGATTTTTCCGGTTTTATTTGTTGAAAGGAAATGGCTCATATGATTGAAGGATTTAAATGGTAAATTATGGATGATGAAATCTTCTAATTAGAACCATACATTATTCAAATTAGTTTGAAATTTTGTGTATATATTGGTCAGAGTTTTTAAATTCGATGTTTAACATATGGAGGGATTTTATATATGTGTTCCAATAATATATCTTTTTATAAAATTACTTTTTTTCAAAGCACATATTTCTTTGTTTTTATTTTCTTTTAACTGTTGCCTAGCACGGAACTATACCTAAAAATATCGTAAATGTGAAAGTATGTGTAATTGTTTGAAGTCAAATCAAAATCAAAAGGGGCAAATTAATGCCTTTGTGACTTTACATATAGATGGAATTTACCCCAGAAATAAAGCAAGACTATGTTCTACTTATTTTGTCCAAATATTTTTCTTTTAAATTAAGAAGTTCATTATTTTCATAAGGAATAAATCGACATTTTGCTATAAAATTTAACAATCTTTTTTTTTTTTTTTAAATCTTACCATTGCCAAGAAAATCCGATCCCAGAATAATAATTTATCCTAAAAAGTTAATTTTGATTTGAAAGATTTTCATGTGCAAGAGGAAAAGGAAATGAAAAATAGACATGGATACGTCTTCATATTGGAAATAAAACTAAAATACGAAAAGAAGGTGAATTTGATCTCAAATTTCAAAAATAAAACGAATATGCTTTGAGGTTGAAATAAAAAGGGCTTGTGTTATGATATTAATTCTTATTATTAAAAGAAATGTTACTATTATCTCATGGTTTATCGTCTGCACACAACTAACAGAAATGTTAATTTTTAATCGAAAATTTCAATGAGAAAATAAAAAAAACTTTTGAAAAGCAAATATATATAAAATTTCAAAATTATACACCGCAAAATTATTGCTGTCGAAAATGACGTCATTGTATCGGGAAATAAATATTTTCATTCTTAAAAGCCCATTAACTAGCCTTATTAACTAGATTCCCTGAAAAAATATTTTTTGACGAGTGTTACTTCCTGATGTATCCTCATTTCCGAAAATATGAATGAAAATTATTTTATTTTTAAAAGGAAATTACATTTTCTTTCATAAAACCTAAACTTATAATATAATTGCATCAATGTAAATTATCTTCTGTTCACCGATATTAAAAAATAAGGCTCAGAAGTGTAAAAATCAATCTAAGATTTACGATAACCACTAGCACAATAAATAAAAAGTTACATGTGTAAATTTAATGAGACCACGGGGGGTTCAGGGGGGCTGAGCCCCCCTGAAGAAATCTACTTTATTATCTAAATAAAATACCAGAATTAGCAACTCGTGAAAATTTCAGAATATCCTTACATAACGTTTTTAAATTAGCGCTTCTAATGTCTGAAAACTTCGTATTTTTTATTCTTATAAATAATTGCGTAATTTGAAAACTTCACATTACGGTTTGCAGGGAGTTGAGTAATACCCAAAAGTGTGTTTAAAAATAATGACTTGCAGAGCTGATGTTGAGGCTCCTGATCTGCAGATTTACCAGTAAATATGTTTTATTCTACGGATAATATATCAATACAATTTTCATTTAATCATTTTATTCCTTCTGTGATGCGTAATGTAATTAAAATTCATATCTTATGTAGGAGTAATGAGAAAGCTTCAGAATCCTGTAACCTTCCAATTTATTCGCAGAAATGGACATAGCGAACTTAAGTTTCTGTCATTTCGATAAAAGTTCAATCCATTCTATTGAAGCTTGTACATTCCAAGATTTGTTGAAATGTTTTATGTTAAGTTAAACATTAGTGAGTAATGTAAATCCATATATTTTAGGAAAATAATGAAATAATGTCGGTATGTTCATTAAATAAAAAACAACAGTTTATAAATGAAAAAGAATTAAAAGTCCGTAATTTTAAAACCGGCTTTAAATTCGATTAATGATATTCCGAATACTATAAATTCATTTATTTCTTGGTAACAAAAATATTATATGGATAGTTTTATTTAAATCATACAGGTTACTTTGCGAGAAACCTTCATTGCGATGCTAGAGAATATTTATTACTGTGAATAAGTAATTGCAAATGAAATACATTTATATTCGGTATATGATGCGGTGTTATCGAACTATACACAAACAACATAGCATACAATTAAATAACGAAAAATAATATTTCTTCATTCTACTAATCTGTCTACTGCCCGAATAAATAACATACCAGGACCTTGGAAGAGAAAGGGCGAATCCCGAAATTGAGGTGTTCGGAAATCAAGCTCAATGTTTTGCAAGAAGTTCAAGGTAGCAAGGGCAAATCTTTATTTTAATCGCTTCTGATTCAAAAACCAGATTGAAATAGTATGTATAAAATTTTTATTTAATTTTAATGTATTCCTTATCATTATTTGATTAATTTATAGATGATTAATTTTTGGGATGATTTTTGTTTTATCTCTCTTTTTTCTTTCGATTAAGTATACGGTATTACTAACCAAGTAGTTTTTAAAATCATTTATTGCGTTATTTTATTTATTTATTTTTCTTATAAGTACGTAAATTTGTTATAATTTCAATTTTTTGATATTAATGAAAGGAAAATCACTAAAAAGATTTAGAACTCTTTGAACATTTTATTAAAAAAAATATGTACATTCCTAAGTGGGGAAAACTCGAAAAAGCTCATCAAAAAATCACAAGAAAGATATGTAAAATGAGCAAATACTAAAAATAATGAAAAACAAAATAGTTCAATCATAATGAATATCACCATCATCTTCATAAATCGCTGGTATCAGCAAATCTTCTTGTTGTCCGTTAAGGGCTTCTTCTGATTCCGTTTCGTATGGCAGTGGTACGAAATCGAAGAGATCCTGTAGGTCCTTCTGTTTTTTAGCAGTCAGCTTGAGTGGTACAGGGTATTTCACAGGTAGTGCTGTAGACATCAAGTGGAAAAGCTTTGATTGTAAACTCTACACTCTTTCCTTTTTACAGTTGTACGTCTTTAGGTAAGTTTGTGTTATAAAACTGCTGCATCTTGAATCCAACTTTGTATTCCTTAGAAAATTCAAAAAAAAAAAAAAAATCCATCCTTGAACATGGCTCCAGTAAGATTGTTTTTCGTTAACATGGTCTGCAGGACGTTAAAATCTTTTACCATTTCCTTCTTCACTTCAACAATATGGAATTGGTTCTTACATCTAGTTTTCTCAATGAAATGAATGTAATACTTCTTTGAAAATACTCCAGTGTCGTTAATTTTATGTTTAATTTGCCCACAATCTCGTTCGCATACCATTTCAGAATGTCTTGATATCAAGAAAACTTGTTTAACAGTTTCAAAGCGGCCTGAATGAATAAAACGCTAGAGGGACAGAAAAATGTTTACATTTTTGTTTTGGCCACCATAATTATCACTGAAAATTATGACAGTAATGATGACTTTATGAATGACCTTATGACAGTATGACTTGTTCGTTAATAAAGTTTTCCAAATAATGATTGAGAAAGCTACGAATTTTACCTTACCCTGGTTTTTCAATCGTCTCATCCCAAACATACATAGTAGCTTTTCCATTTTTTATGTTGTGAATACCAAAATTATAAGTCCATATTTTCCTTTTATAATACTGGGAATTGAAGGTTCGTTTTGATGTCGGTAGGGCTTCTTGTAAATCAATGCAGATAATTTCAATACTTTCGTCTGTATTCTCTTTCTAACTTTTCATCATCTGCTGAGCTACTTTTTGTCTCATGAGGTGAGCGTTAATTTCAATCTCCAATGTGCACTTTCGAGAGGAATCCGATCCACTTTTTTTCAGGTGATCTAATTCAAGCTTGAGTTTTGCTCATGTGTTACACTCATCCACAGTTGGGTGTTCAATACCTCTATTGTAATAATTCACAAATACATGGTGATAATAACCTTTTAAAACAGGCGTTTTTCAAAAGTGGTATTTCTGAAGAAATTCTCCGTAAGCTTAATAGCGTCCACTAATGGAAGAAACTGGCGACAAGTATTTTCTGAAAGGACTTTTAGCTCTGCTGTAGTGACTTAAAACAGTAGTGAGTGATTCAGTGTGATCATTAACAAACTCGCTACGATCACCTTCGATTTTATTACCTGGTTTCTTTCCTCTTTCGTCAACCTTCACTGTCCCAGAATGAGTCACTTCTGCCAAAACTGTACGCACTCGTTTTCCACTTACACTGTGTATACTTAAAAAAGCTAGACATAGAAACATCTACTTTTCGCCATTAACATACACTGAATAGTGGATAATTGGAAGTTTACGGCTGGTTCTGTCTGTAATCACTGAATGTACAGGATCATCTCACTCCAGCACTTTTGAAAGATAAACATTTTGGAGATCGTAATTACCAGTTTCACAAAAATGATTGAAAATGGTTTCAATATTTTCGGTACTCAACTTGTCAAAAAAAAATTCTTTGGGCACTTATTCCAACAAGGTGATCCGATGATTCGTGCAGGAACTTCTTATTCCGTCTTTCTTGACACATAACTTTCCCCAGAATTCGGTTTCTTTTTATAGCTTGTTAGCCCTGCACTGTTCAGTATTCACCTGTCTCTTTTGCGAAGTTTGATGTTCCTCACTCATTATGTCAAAGTGAACTACACAAAGTGATAAACTGGAAGTTCAGACAAGCGTTTGTGAGCACGTCATCATTAATACTGAACTGAATAAAAATTAAGAGAAAAGTAAGAAGTGGGAGATGGGTCGTAGGATAGGATCAAACTTGCATATCCTGTAGCTCCTTCAAATACACAGCTGCGTGAAACGCACTTCCCCCAGGAGAACAAGGGCGAATATGAATGATTTCTAACAAAAACCTGCAGAGAGTTTCAGACCCGGGGTTCACCCTTGCTCCTATAGAAAAATCAGACCACGAGTTTATTATAGAAGAAGGTGCTACTTATTTTAGCTTGACACTGTGAGAATACTAAGACCGACACAGGACAAAACGACTAACCTAGGTATTTCCTACATCTTTCTGACCTGGAAAAAACAAAAAAAAAAATATTTTTTTTTGATTTCGCTCTTTCTCTTCCAAGCACTTGATATATGGTTTGTAAAAAGCACTTATACAACCTACCAATTCCTGTGTCTCCAAAGATAATGGTATTCCAATGGTATATCATCATTTATTATTAAGTTATTTATAAATCTAATCTCAAGTTCAATTTCAAAATTTATCTCGTGTATTTTTAAATAATTAGTGTCTTAAGAAATTGAGTCGTGTCCGTGAATTGAAGAATAATATATTATAAACAGTTCAAAATACATCAGCAAAAAATATATAATGTGAAGGAAAACATTCTTAGTGAATTCAAACGTAGCTATGTGTTGCAAATGTTATATTTGTAGATGGTTTTATATTATATATAAATAGTATATATATATATAAGTGTTAAAAAACAACAAACATAAAGATAGCAAAATCAGATCTGTTGACATTAAATTATTTTAGCATGAACATTGAATTTAATAAAGGAATGCAAAAATTCTAGTGTTAAATTCACTTTGAGAAAATAATCAAAATTCACATAAAGAAAAAAAATGTACTAAAATTGCTTTAATTTCTGTTAATTTGGAATTTGGATTCAATCCAAATTCAATCCGATGACACAAACTTTCGCCTCATGTTTTATTCTTTGCTGATTCAGCAACGCGGGCTAATTTGCGTAAAACTAAAGCGAAAATTTTAAACTATAGATTCCGAGAGATTCAAACACACTTCAAAAAATTAGAGAATAAAAATTAAATTTAAAAAAACAAAAAAAAACCCGACTGCGTGAGAAGCGAACTAATTAATTATTTCTCATCAATGTGAAACTATTTCTTACATTACTTATTTATTTATTTTATTTATTTTTTACTTGTATTGATGACTTTCAAGTTGTGTTTAATTGTTAGTTCCTATCTATAAACACTGTTTTGACGAGGCCTATAGGTGTCTATGATTTTTAGAGTTGCAGTAATGCGAGAGATTCTACCTACACAACATCCAGTTTGCATACTATTTAAACGTACCTTCTAACTGTAAAATAGTCAATGAAACATTGTCTTCATTTTGAAAGACCTAACCAATGATATGCCACTCAATAGAGTGCGTTTTTTTTTTTAACTCTACCACCATTTTGTGTTTTACGGCCGCTATTTTAAATTTATAGAAACAAAACCTAGCCTATAACCATCGGACGGTTATGACGAATTGATAGAGACTTCATTAATTAAAATCCATCCAGGCGTTGGGATGTTTCGAGGGTATAAAGAAATCCACATACCTGGATACGCGGGAAACACATAACCCTTCTTGACAGTCGGGTAACAAGTAAGTATCTATGCCTCTGCTACACATCCGACTTCACGTTAACATTCAAAATACTAAGGTATTTTCATGTATTTAAAATAATTTTATACTATATTTATGCACATACAAGAAATTTTAATACATTTTATCTGTCATTTATATGAATTTTAACTTTTAATTTAGTCTAATATTTAGTATGTTACAAATAATTTATGTTAAAAACGGGTATGTTGGCATTATGGCAAAGAATAAAAGTATATACGTAATCTAAAATTGCTTTTTTAATAAAATATTGTTCACTATGCAAGAAAATAAATTGTGTGAAATTATATAACGACAAAGGATATTAAAAACATATTTATTTAATTTTATTCGAAAAATAAATTTCGGAAAATGTGTGATTCTGGGAGAAAGGCCTGTGGTAAACTACATATATGATGCGAATTAACCTCAATTAAGTTATTTACAAGAAATTTAAAATAATGTACTAATTTCTGATTTCTATATTTGACATTTTTAAAGTAAGAATTCGATATTACTTCAAGTGCATATAACTGAAGGAATTTACTTAAGAATATAAAAAAAAAAATCCTGATTACTTAATAATAAAAATTGTAATATAGATTTTAAATGATGAATTATAGCATATTAGTGTGCATAGAAATATGTAGGATTATAAAATAATTATGGTGCATTTATTTTCGCAACACTAGAACAATTAAATAAGTCAACAATGCATTTTATCTACTTATATGAAAAAAAAATTAAAATATTCTTTCTTTATAGTCTATTTTTCACCTGAGAAGATCGTATTTGTTTGTTATGGTTAAGAGGTGTATATTGTAACGAGCTCGGCAAGTCCGCTACTTGAAAGATCACTCATAAATTAGATTTAATGGGACCTTTAGTAGATTAGATCAGATTTAATATTTTATTTAAGCAAATCGAACATTGGTGTGGCAGAGGTACTTCACTAAAATGGCCTAGATTAGACTGCGAATAACCAAGATCATTCACTGACACACTAACTACCAACCGACAACAGTTTACAGTACAACTTCTGAATTCGCTACCACGTCCCGCAAAAGTTCTGCTTCTATCGTCTTACACAAGACTATTTTACTTCGAAAGGCGCGATCCAAATTTGACGACATGATTTTTCACCTCATATTGTATGCTTTGCAATTATAGGAACCCCGCTTAATTTACATAAAATTAGAGCAAAAATTTAAAACCATAGATGCAAAGATCCCAAACACACCTCGAAACATTAGAGTAAAAGAAATTTATAGATATCTCTGTTGCGCACAAATGTTAAATGTTTGACGATACGAGCACACTCAAAACACTATACACACTGTAAACTAAAATGTCTGAAATTCAGGCACTTAAGTGTCTGAAACGTAGTGTTCAATTTTCAGACGTTTGAAAATGTCTGAAAATTTTCAGACACTTCTTGCGTCTGAATTTCAGACAATTAAGTGTCTGAAACAGGAGTGTTCGATTTTCAGACGTTTTAAAATGTCTGAAAATTTTCAGACACTTCTTACGTCTGAATTTCAGACATTTCAAATGTCTTAATTACGGCCATCTTTGTCCCGTTATTTTTCGCCAATATGAAGCCATCTTTGACCACTTTTCTTTCTAAGCCATATACGCAGCCATGTTTGACCACATTGAATATTTTTTTTTACAAATGGGAATTATTTGTTACCATAAAGCAAAGTTGATTGCAGCGTGGGAAAACTGGGATATTTCTCTGCCCCCTGATTCTAGGGCACCCCAAATTGGGTATGAAATTTTCATAAAGCTGATATTTTAAATATGTTTTCACCTTGTGATGATTACAATCAGTATATTCACCTAAATATACATTTATGTGATATCATATATGCCCTACAGCGTCAAAAATGTTAATTAGTTTTAAAGACAACTTCAAATGAATTCTAGGCCAGAGACCTGGTATTTCCCCCCCCCCACCGCCTTCATATACTGTTACAAAAAAAAAAAATTAAGCCTATTCGATGTCATCAAATACATATTTGGACAAATATATCCTTTTCTTTAACCTAATAATGATCTAAAAGTGCAAAATATTTATTAAAATAAGTATAAGGTCAAAACAAATTTAAAATATCAGCTTTATGGAAATTTAATACCAAATTTTGGGGCCCGTAAAGCAAAAGGCCCATAGAAACAGCCCACTATGTCCACGCTACAATCAGCTCTGCTTTATGGTAACAAATTATTCCCATTTATAAAAATGATTCACCCCTTTCGGAATGTAACCCATCCCTGTTTCGTCGAACAACTTTCTTCCCATTTAAATTAGATATTTCCAGTGAATTAATTTGAGCATTTTTTTGCATTTTCATATCTGTGTTAAATAAAATCTAACGCTAGATTCCACAAAATTGGAAGTATATGAGATTCCAAAAATTAAAAAAGATTGAGGAAGAAACTCTTACTTTTTTTTATGTATCTTCGTTTTTATTATTATACTATTTATCATACCAAGAAATACAGAAACATTTGATAACCGCATATCGGCGGCTGAGGCGAACAGTAGTTATAGGATTCTGGATGGACAGCATGTCTATTTGACACTTTTTAAACGATAAATAATATAGTAAATATCACTGTACAAATCTATTTTCAATAGTCTTAAGATTTTTTTTAATTTGACAAAATTTTCGAAGTTAATTTTAGTAATATGCGAAACTGCTCAAATGATAAAGAAAATCCTTGATATAAAAAATTAACTCATTATCTCTGTCTGTTAAAATTCTCTGGTTAATTTATATTCTGCTGTATTGGGAAATAGGAACAATAAATGAAATCGTATTTTAAACCTTAATGTGTAAGTAACATTGACTTTTGGGTATGTTGCAGATGTGCAACATGATGTTACTAGGGGTTAACCTTGTAGCATCTCAATGCAAGTTTATTTATTACTTTATTTATTTTTGGTCATAAAAACATACTAAATTTAAATGCAACTAACATAACGTGCGTTGAGGTGCTACATTATCAAATACAAAACAAAATAATTCTAAAAATCAATTCCTCCACCCCCCCCTCACAAAAAAAATAAATAAAGTAAAAGTCATTCTTTATTGTTATGGGTCTCTCTTCCTCTCCCCATATTAGATACATAAAAAGTGACTTAAGATTGAAATCAAAAACATTTTCTTTCTGTTAACATGACGTTCAAAATAACTTACTTCGCTAGAAATTAAAAAAACAAATGATGATAATATAAAAATATATGTGCAGATCAAACATAATTATAAGAATATTTATATTTTCAAACCTCATTACCTTACCAAAGTATTAAATATCAGCACATTTTCTTAATAGGATTTTACTCAACTTGATTTTTAAAGATTATTTTTTAGCACAGCTTGGAATAATTACGATGTTTTTTAGCATAGTTTGGATTAATTACAACGATTTCTATTCCTTGTTTAAAGTATATTTTCAAGATGACTCTGCGGCTTGAAAATTAAATATGTTGTTGAGATGGAACACAGAAAATCAAAGCAGATTTTGTACCTTTTAAGCAAGGTTTCAGTAGAATTATTTAAAAAAAATGAATACTAAATAGGTAGGATATATTTTCCATTGAAAAAACTAAAAATAATTATAAAATATTGAGATATTCCAAATAACTTCACTCTGGTGCTTTCAAGATTTCTTTTTATGTTCTACATCCATCATATAAAGCAATCACAACATTTATCATACATAAGTTTAAATTTGATAATATTGAAAAATTTACTCCGAAAATATACTCTGTAAGAGAATTAAATGAAATGATACTTTTGTCATTGTTGCAAAAAATGAAAATTAATATGTAAGATTATATCATAAATACAAAGTGTACTGAAAATTGAAAGGAAAGAAAAACAAAAACAAATGATGATAATATAAAATTATATTTGCAGATCAAATATAATTATAAGAATATTTATATTTTCAAACCTCATTACCTTCCCAAAATATTAAATATCAGCACATTTTTGTTAATAGGATTTTATTCAACTTTATTTTTTTAAATGATTTTTTAGCACAGCTTGGAATAATTACGATGTTTTTTACCACAGCTTTGATTAATTACAACGATTTTTATTCCTTGTTTAAAGTATATTTTCAAGATGACTCTGCGGCATGAAAATTAAATATGTTGTTGAGATGGAACACAGAAAATCAAAGCAGATTTTGTACCTTTAAGCAAGCTTTCAGTAGAATTATTTAAAAAAAAAATTAATACTACATAGGTAGGATTTATTTTCCATTGTAAAAACTTAAAAATATTTATAAAATATTGAGATATTCCAAATAACTTCACTCTGGTGCTTTCACGATTTCTTTTTATGTTCTACATCCATCATATAAAGCAATGACAACATTTATCATATATAAGTTTAAATTTGATAATATTGAAAAATTTACTTCGAAAATATACTCTGTAAGAAAATTAAATGAAATGATACTCTTGTCATTGTTGCAAAAAATGAAAATTAATATGTAAAATTATATCATAAATACAAAATGTACTGAAAATTGAAAGGAAAGAAAAAAAAATGATGATAGTATAAAAATATATATGCAGATAAAACATAATTATTAGAATATTTATATTTTCAAACCTCATTACCTTCCCAAAATATTAAATAACAGCACATTTTTCAATAGGATTTTATTCAACTTTATTTTTTTTAAATAATTTTTTAGCACAGCTTGGAATAAATCATATATAAGTTTAAATTTGATAATATTGAAACATTTACTTCGAAAACATACTCTGTAAGAGAATGAAATGAAATGATACTCTTGTCATTGTTGCAAAAAATGAAATTAATATGTAAAATTATATCATAAATACAAAATGTACTGAAAATTGAAAGGAAAGGAAAAAAATGATGATAATATAAAAATATATGTGCAGATCAAACATAATTATAAGAATATTTATATTTTCAAACCTCATTACCTTCTAAAAATATTAAATATCAGCACATTTTTCAATAGGATTTTATTCAACTTTATTTTTTAAAATAATTTTTTAGCACAGCTTGGAATACATCATATATAAGTTTAAATTTGATAATATTGAAACATTTACTTCGAAAATATACTCTGTAAGAGAATGAAATGAAATGATACTCTTGTCATTGTTGAAAAAAATGAAATTTAATATGTAAAATTATATCATAAATACAACATGCACTGAAAATTGAAAGGAAAGAAAAAAATGATGATAATATAAAAATATATGTGCAGATCAAACATAATTATAAGAATATTTATATTTTCAAACCTCATTACCTTCTCAAAATATTAAATATCAGCACACTTTTCAATAGGATTTTATTCAACTTTATTTTTTAAAATAATTTTTAGCACAATTTGGAATAAATCATATATAAGTTTAAATTTGATAATATTGAAACATTTACTTGGAAAATATACTCTGTAAGAGAATTAAATGAAATGATACTCTTGTCATTGTTGCAAAAAATGAAAATTAATATGTAAAATTATATCATAAATACAAAATGTACTGAAAATTGAAAGGAAAGAAAAAAATGATGATAGTATAAAAATATATGTGCAGATCAAACATAATTATAAGAATATTTATATTTTCAAACCTCATTACCTTCCCAAAATATTAAATATCAGCACATTTTTCAATAGGATTTTATTCAACTTTATTTTTTTAAATAATTTTTTAGCACAGCTTGGAATACATCATATATAAGTTTAAATTTGATAATATTGAAATATTTACTTCAAAAATATACTCTGTAAGTGAATTAAATGAAATGATACTCTTGCCATTGTTGCAAAAAATGAAAATTATTATGTAAAATTATATCATAAATACAAAATGTACTGAAAATTGAAAGGAAAGAAAAAAAAAATGATGATAGTATAAAAATATATGTGCAGATCAAACATAATTATAAGAATATTTATATTTTCAAACCTCATTACTTTCCCAAAATATTAAATATCAGCACATTTTTCAATAGGATTTTATTCAACTTTATTTTTTAAAATAATTTTTTAGCACAGCTTGGAATAAATCATATATAAGTTTAAATTTGATAATATTGAAACTTTTACTTCGAAAATATACTTAGTAAGAGAATTAAATGAAATGATATACTCTTGTCATTGTTGCAAAAAATGAAAATTATTATGTAAAATTATATCATAAATACAAAATGTACTGAAAATTGAAAGGAAAGAAAAAAAATGATGATAATATAAAAATATATGTGCAGATCAAACATAATTATAAGAATATTTATATTTTCAAACATCATTGCCTTCCCAAAATATTAAATATCAGCACATTTTTCAATAGGATTTTATTCAACTTTATTTTTGTAAATAATTTTTTAGCACAGCTTGGAATAAATCATATATAAGTTTAAATTTGATAATATTGAAACATTTACTTCGAAAATATACTCTATAGGAGAATGAAATGAAATGATACTCTTGTCATTGTTACAAAAAATGAAAATTATTATGTAAAATTAAGTATAATATAAAGTATTGAAAATTGAAAAAAGAGAACTTAATAATGAAATATCATTTGAAATTAGATTCTTTTTATTTATGTATGGGCATTTGTTTATATCGATTAAATGATAATTGCAATTTGATCAAGCTATTTAGCAACCATTAATATGTATATGGGTCATTCCATGTCAGTTCAGGCAGGCATGTAACCCACCATCACAGATTTTGATGAAACTGCATGTGTTTGTTCCTTTTATTAAGTTATGGTTCCCAGTATTTTTTTTTACTCCTTGGTCAAATAGTTTCTGAGAAAAAAATTGTCAAAATTTTGAAAAACTGCCGTCAGTTGGCATTCTTGACTGCTCGATTTTCAAATGTAGCATGGCATAAATATGATCATATTTCAATATCTATTCTACAAATCATCTTCAAATAATTTATGCATAATATATAGGGTATGCAGTTTATGAAAAAAAAATATTGTTACGCTTATAACATTTAAGTGTGTCTAAAAAAATTTTATTCTTTGAAGTTGTGATTTTTTTATGAAAAATAATGCATTAACTAAAATAGCATTATCAACAAAAGGCGGTATATTTATTAAATTTATTTTTTGTGGGGGATATACTTAAAGGTGTCCTTTACCCGATTCTGAAATAAAAATAGTGGGATTTTGGGTGTTTTTAGTAGTATTTCCTATTTAAAAATATTTTGAGGCGTATTTCAAATCAAATCAAGCAGAGTCATTCCATGTCAGTTCGCCTAAGACATTTAATTCACTGTCACAAATTTCAATGAAACTGGGTATGTTTATAGCTCATTTTAAGACGTAATCACCTTTAATTTCTTTGATCCTAAGTAAAATATTTTTTAAGATAAAAAAATATCTAAATTTTGAATTTTTTTAAAAATGTTTTTAATGACAGATCTATATTCAAAGACTGCATAAAAAAAAGTCATTTCAATATAAAATCACTAAATAAGTTTCAAATAATGTATATGTGACAAATAATGTAGGCAGATTATTATTTATTGTTGTTTGTCATGTTTAAATGCTAAGAGTGTGTTTAATCTTGTGAATTCTTAAAATCAAGAATTTTGTGAAAAATAATGTGTTAATCAAAACTTTATTATTAACCGAAGGCAGGCTATTATTACTTTTTTTATTTGTATGTAAAAATATCTTTTCAATAGTTATAAAATAAAAATAGTGAAAATATGAGCAATTTTAACAAAAATTTCATAAAATGTGAATGTTTAAGGATAAATATTGAAGCTTTTCATGCTGAGATGTACTATAATGACTACGATATCGTGTATTGCTACTCTTGCTTAAATATAATACATACAATAATAAAATAACAAATATTATTTACAGCAATAAAAATTAAATAGTGCCAGTTCCTTTACCAACACTACATTGCTCAACAGCCGACTTAAAATCAACAGCCCACTCTTATTGAAAAATACTTTCAACTGTTCAAATAATAAATAAACTACATTTAAAAATCTTAATATCAACTTATTATCTTAAGACGATAATAATAACTAAACAAAATAATGAATTTATAAATCAGCTTTTAATTGAAAATTCATGAAATGGTCCCTTTAAATGTTGTTGTTCATCGAGTGAATCAAAACAAATTATAAAAAAAAAAATAGTGAACCTAATATGCTGACTGCAATGACACTTCTAACAAAACTAATTAATTCATTACCATCTGAAATCAAACCCGAAAGATCAAAAAGAAAAAAAAATCAGCTGTAGTGTGAATGTGACATACTCAGTGGTTGTTGAGATAGGAATGTCTTTGTGACATTTTCACCTGTACTTCAATAAAATATAAACATGTAAGCTTTTTTCATTCATCCAAATTAAGTAAAACAATTATAAAATTTTGTTGTCATTACACCAGATGTTACATTTTTCGTCACATACTATTAGATAAGTTCTTTACTTTTAGACATTATTGACATAATATCATAAAATTTACTATATGTGTTTTCTATAAGTGTATAAACAATGTATATGCTTTATTAAACATAAATGAATAATTTTTAAATAATTTGTTTGAGAACAGGGATATATACACACATATATATGTTGAAAATCCATCTTTTAGCAATATTGTGATGAAATAAATCAAATTACCGTAATTTCCAGTGTATAGCCGTGGATCAAACAATCGTGTTTCGACCCAGAAATTTTTTAAAATAAAATGTAACTTTTTAGATCACAGTAAATATTTGTCTTCAAATACTGAATGAAATTTCTGGGTCCAAACTGAATTATTTGATCTCCGGACTATACACCCGAAATTACGGTACATATCATTAGAAACTGAATAAAGTTACAAAAGTGCAACTCATTAAGTTTTAAATAATTTTTTAGATATAGTTATTTGAAAGATATAAATATAATGGATTACGCATTTTTGCATATATTTAAAGCCCAATATGTCAAAATTTTCTTCAAAAGAGTGAAATTTGGTATTTTTTTTCAATATTAGCAACTCAATGCTAGATTTTCAATATTAACAGCCAAATATGAGTTTAAAGATTAGGAATGTCATTTTGAAAATGTCTATTGGGCGGTGAGGAGCTAGTGATTTTTCTCTTTTTTGGAAAGGGATAATTGCTCTTCGCCCTAGAAGTTTTACTAAAAAACA
Source organism: Maratus speciosus (assembly GCA_963932465.1). Classification (NCBI taxonomy): domain Eukaryota; kingdom Metazoa; phylum Arthropoda; class Arachnida; order Araneae; family Salticidae; genus Maratus; species Maratus speciosus. The sequence goes on along the minus strand of OZ010786.1, from coordinate 532,496,796 downwards.
ATATTGTTTATTTTTTTCCTTAAGAAACGAACATAAAAGATAATTTGAAAAATAAAATAAATGTATAAATAAAAATATTTCCAGGGATGATACATTGGATAGATTTTACATCTGAAAATATTGATAATTTTAAATATGATTTAAATACTACTAAAACCAACCAAAATTCCACTATTTTTATTTCAGATCCAATTATAATGTAGTATTATGTACAATTTAAAATTAAAAAATTAGTCATAGAAACTCCACCTCTGATTGATAAAGATTTTTTAATAATTTCATTATTTTTTGTAAAATATTTTTGATTTCAAAGATTATACAATTTTTTAGACACATTTAAATATTTTTTAACATTACAGCAATATTTTTTTCATAATCTTGCTTAAATTATTCGAAGAAGATTTCTTTATTAGTTATTGAAATATCATTTTATATATAAAATGAGGCCTTTGAAAATTGAACAATCATTAATGGCAACTCGTGGTATTTTTCCAAAACTTTGATAATTTTTTCTCATATTTTCACTATTTTTATTTTATAACCATTTAAAAGATATTTTTACGTACAATTTAATCGGGTTAATAATAAATTTTTGATTAACACATTATTTTTGACAAAATTCTTGATTTTAAAAATTCACAAGATAAAAGACACTCTTAGTTTTTAAACATGATAAAAAACAAGAAATAATAATCTGCCTACATTATTTGTCACATATACATTATTTGAAACCTATTTAGTGATTTTATATTGAAATGACTTTTTTTTTTTTTTTTTTTTTTTTTTTTTTTTTTTTTTTTTAATGCAGTCTTTGAATATCGAACTGTCATTAAAAAAATTTAAAACAATTTTTCAAAATTTTGATATTTTTTATCTTAAAAAATATTTTACTTAGGATCAAGAAAATTAAAGGTGATTACGTCTTAAAATAAGCTATAAGCAAACCCAGTTTCATTGAAATTTGTGACAGTGATTAAATGGCTTAGGGGAACTGACATGGAATGACACACCTGGTTTGATTTGAAATGCACTTCAAAATATTTTTAAATAGGAAATACTACTAAAAACACCCAAAATCCCACTATTTTTATTTCAGAATCAGGTAAAGGAAACCTTTAAGTATATCTCCCACAAAAAATAAATTTAATAAAAATACCGCCTTTTGTTGATAATGCTTTTTTTGTTAATGCATTATTTTTCATAAAAAATTCACGACTTCAAAGTTTAAATATTTTTTTAGACACACTTAAAATATTATAAGCGTAACAATATATTTTTTACATAAGTTGCGTACTCTAAATATTATGCATAAATTATTTGAAGATGATTTGTAGAGTAGATATTGAAATATGATTACATATATGACATGCTACATTTGAAAACCGAGCAGTCCAGAATGCCAACTGACGGCAGTTTTTCAAAATTTTGACAATTTTTTTCTCAGAAACTATTTCACCAAGGAGCAAAAAAAATTACTGGTGATCATAGCTTAATAGTAGGAACAAACACACGCAGTTTCATTAAAATCTGTGATGGTGGGTTACATATTGATATTTTACTGCCTGATTTGATGGGGAATGCCCCATATATATATATGTATATATCTATATATATATATATATGCATTTTTTTTATAACAAGCAGGGAAAATTACTTCTGGACTACAAAATATTTATTTATAAAATAGAGGTTTAAAGAAGTATTAAACAAATTCATTATTTTGAAAATGATATGCATTTATTGAAAACACACAAATGAACACACAAGCCTTTTAAAACAAAACTAATTTTATTGGATGTAAAAAAAAACCAAATATGCAAATTATTAAATAAAAATAATTTAGATTATCAATAGCATTATATGTTTAATTATCTAATAAATGTCACTATTTTCCTATAAAATTTCTGCGTGAAATAGAGTTCACATAATCGTACAAAAGGGTTGTTTCTTACCTTTTACCAGTGTAATCCATTTTCACAAAAATGAAATAAATTATTTCACGAAGTAGCGATCAAACACTATTTTAAAAAAAAGTTATATGCACTTTAAAAAATATTATTGACACTGCATATTTCTATCGTGATACTACATATTTTTTTAATGCGCTAGCATTTCTGAACACACAGTCAAAAGTAACCGGACATTTCTGTAAGAAGAACGTGATACGTAGTGTACATCCAAATACATGGTGTTTCAATATTGTAATAATATTTCTGTCTTGCACTGCACAACTAAAGAAAACTGCATTTAACTAAAGAAATCAGGAGCTCACCACAAAAATAATCGTCGTTTAAAATCACTGTCACATGGAATATTACTGGGCCAACAATCTTACATTACACACATCATCACAAAAGAAGTACCCTCTCAGCATATTTTTCCGCGTCCGTTATTTTTCCGTTAATGACGCAATCGTTGGCTGAGAGACTGGCAGCTCAAACTCGGTCCTGATTTGCAGAATGAATTTCAGTTGATTTTTATCATCGGGAAATGAAATAATGTAGGAATAACGAATACAAATTTGTTTTTTTTCTTCATTAGTATATTTTTTAATGCGTTACAATTGTCCATCATAAGATATAATTATTACAGTTAGGACGCTTTCAGACAAAGGCATAAAATAAATATTTTGTCGTCAAACTTTCATTTAACTTATCAAATTTGAATAAATTAGTAATAAATTTCTACATTTCAAATTAAACTTAGTAAATCCAGGGATTATTTTAATACAGCGACTTTTTATACCATACTTTTTATTATCTAATTATAAAACAGTAATGTGTAAATACGGCAGAAGATTTTTATTAAGGGACATTGGCTTAGCATATGGGAAGCAGAGGAGAATTACCCCGATCGAAACTAGTTAAGAGGCTACTTCAGTCAAACAAAAAGACCCGTTCGCCAATGCTAATCCTATGGAAGAAATTTATAAAGATATCTCGGTCGCATTTCAATATTTTTAAATGATTTCTTTTGCATTGAACAGTTGAGATCGATCTGTACAAAGGCCGTTGTTTACTTTTTCGATTTTGTTTACAAGTATTTCTTATAAGAACACTTTCATTTTTGGAACCGGTTTCGAAACTAAAAGCATCCTCATAAAAAATATCTGCAATGAAAATCGAAAAAGTAAAAAACAGCCTGCATACAGATCGATCTCAACTGTTCAATGCAAAAGAAATCATTTAAAAATATTGAAATGCCACCGAGGTAGCTTTATAATTTTCTTCCATAGGATTAGCATTAGCGAATGCATCTTTTCATTTGACTGAAGTAGCCTCTTAAGGCGGCCAACAACTGTCGCATAAAAATTATAGCATGAAATTATAATAGCCACTAAGGTAGGGTCGCAGTATTTTAAATTGCTTCTGGTGCACAAAAACCTACGCTAAGCCATTAGGTGAGCGTGTGTGTCGGGGGAAGGGGGTGGTGGCTAGCTGGTACATTATTTTAATACAATTATTTGAAGAACTTTATATTTTGTGAAAGGCAATTCTTTAATTACTTTATTTGCACTAAAAATAACTTAGTTCCAAAACTTAGTAAATGAACTAGTATTACAATTTTGACAAACGCCCCATGGTCTAATCACGTTGCTTGTTTTATAAAGTAATATCAAATTTAATGCATGGAATTTTAAACGTCTTTCAAACATTCGAAAACGTTTTCTAATTCTGCTGACATTTTATATTGCAATACAATTGTATATACAGTCATCATATATATGATAAATTGTATTACATTCAGACACTTAAGTGTCTGATTTCTAAATGTCTTAATTTCAGACGTATTATCATTTTTAAGACACTTTTTTTAGTTCATCCATACCATGATCACAGTAAGACACTTACGTGTCTTAAATTTAGACATCTATGATGCCTGAAATTTCATATTCAGACACTTAAGTGTCTGAAATACTTTTTCAGTCACATACGTGTCTGAATTTAAGACGCCTCTATTTGCAGTGCACTCTTGATAAGTGAGTTACTTGTCTTGTGAATAAATGTCTCGGATTGTTAACTTTAAAAGTATGATAATTAAATCTATAGATTTTTTTAATTATTTAAATAACAGAAATATTATATTAGAAAATATTATTATAATGCTTACTTGAAATCTACCCTCGATCAGCTGGGTACCATTCGTGCAATGCGCCAACTGTAAAGATTTCTTAACTGCTCGCGCATTACGTCACGTGGCGGACAGATTCGCCTCGCTTCGCTCGTTTCAATAGTGTCCTTTATGCTGTTCTACGATGGAATTTTTTTTCTGTGAATGATTTTTATTGTTTTAACAGACTTTTTGAAAAAAAAAACAGTGAATGCACTACATCAACATGTTCTAATAACTCTCGGAGAACACGTATACAGATTTAAAAATACACTACAAAGTCTCAAATCCGGACGTCGAAATCCGGAATTCTTCAAAAGTCGGACATTTCGTTAACTGACGATTATTATTCTGGAGAATCGCAACGAGGAAGTAGAAAAAAAAAACTAAAATAGCAGAGGCCAAATTTACTATATTGGGCTGCAATTTTAAACCCGAATTCATTTACGAACGTCAAAAAATTTCTGCAGAACCTCTAAACATTGCATAAAATAATCGCGAGAAATTCCGAATAAACTTAAATGAAAGTGAAAAAAAAAGAAAAAAGAGGACAGCATTTACTATATTGAACTAAAAGATTAAAACCGGACTTTTTTCACAAATGCCGACAAATCGCCATGAAATGAAAAAAAAAAAAAAAAAAAAAGTTCAAAACTAGCAGAGGAGAAAATTTATTATATTTGGCTAAATGTGGGTAACCGAGTTCCCTTTACAAATCTCAAAACTCTAAAATTCGTATAAAAAACTCGCGAAAAATGCAAACTCCGAATAAACTTTATTGAAAAAATGACAAGATTTACTATACTGGACAAAAAAAATAAAGCCGGATTCCTTTTATTCATACGGGAAAATCGCCGCAAAATTTAAAAAAAAAAGTCAAAAATTGCATAAAAAATTTTTAAAATGTCTTTTGTTATGTTGTTATAAATTTTTTAATTAAAAAAAAATTCATCTATTAAAATATTTGTTTTAGCATTATCTTTTTTTTTACCTTCTGTAATAGAAGAAAGTATTGTAGTCGAAATTTTGTTCGACTTATGGTTTTCGACGGATTTACACATTTTAAGGGTTGGAGATACCGAAAAACATGTTTTTACAAAATATCTGTCTGTCCGTATATACGTGTGTCTCATTATATCATCGGAAAGTATACGAAGTTAATCATAGAATTGAACCAAATTTTATATAAGTGTTTTGCTGTGGTGGTGCTGTAGTAGAGATTTTTGTGCCATTTTCTATATTCTATCATCGAAAAGTGTATGAAGTTACGCATAGAATTGAACAAAATTTCATGTGTATGTTTTTGACTATGCCCAGTAGGTCCAGGTTGAATTTGGCGATATTCCGCCGGGAGGGGGCGCTGTAATAGCGATTTTTGTGCCATTTTCATTATTGTTTCATCGGAAAGCATAGATTTGAACCAAACTTCATACATATGTTTTTGACTATTGACGCCAAGTCCCAGTTGAAAATGGATATGTAACCTTGGAAGGGGGTGCTGTGATAACGATTTTCTCGATTTTTCGTAGTTCTGTTGTACATTTGCTGCTGATGCAGTGACATGCATTTCGTTTCTAGATGACCCGGCGATTCGCAAACAGAATAACGATAATATTTACTTTATTAAATATTATGTTCAAGTTACTCTGATTAATAAAATGAAGAAGGAATTTAAGATAAACATTAATGTAGGGTTGAGGTAATAACTTATAAGCAGTGCTTAATTTGCGCCGGAGCTCAGCTTCGCTACTTCTTTATTTTTAGTGGAAATTTAAATATTGGTCTGATTTCATGTGCGCTCATTCCGGATTTCAACGAAAATAGTGTTTCTAAAAATCAGTGCCTATATTTTATTTTTCTTTCCATCCCATCTCCAATCTTTTGCGTTCTTTCCTACCAAAGCACCGTTTTTTTTTTTTTTTTTTTTTAAATGATTTCAGAACGGCGATAAGGAATGTCAGAATTAGTCGCAAATGATTTGCCGTTTTTACTCGCTGATTTTTGTTCGTGTTTTTAAAATATTCTCTCTGGTAAACTTTCTAGCTCTGTGCGGTACTAAATTTGCTCCGACACAGGAGCGCTGGACGTCTTTATTTTTAGTGAATATTTAAATATTAGTCAGAACAGACAGTAGTTTATAAATACTGCGCACCAATGTCAAGTCCGTGACGAGTAGGATTTTCTGAAAATTCCCCACTCCTAATTTTAATGTTTTTGCTCTGGTCATTTATTAGAATTTGGGGGTTCTTATACACTTAGTTGTTATTACTGCAGAATATTAGAGCTCTTTTTTTTTTAACCATTTGGAAAAAATGGTTATTCTTCTCGTCAGGATGGGAAATTAAAAGCAAATCTGAAGGTTTTCATTGGTTTAATCCGCAAGTTATTCGTTTTCTGATTGGTCTATCCAGTAATCTGTATTTCCCTTTAATTTCCACAACGATGGATACTTTCTGTTGCCACTATGACAAAAAAGTAATAAAAATTATTAAAAAAATCAATAACTCAGAAACAAATTGAGATACAACTTTCAAACAAATTGCATTTAAAAGTAGATTTTTTCTCTATCCGACGGTGTAAAAAATAATAGTGTCGGATGTTTATAAGTTTAAGAATGAAATTTCATTTAAAATTGGCCGTCAGATTTCTTGGAAATCTGACGATGAAAAGCCTTTTCCCGAACAGCCAATGAAATGCTTGGATATTTACGTAAGTTTCAAGTGGATAATACTTAAGTTTCATGAAATCTGCCGGGTCGCATGCGATATTTTTGGCTTGCAATTTCTACGTGTAATAACACTATTAATGTTTTGTCTTAAATTTTAGTCTTCAAAAAATCGTTTTCCAAATGGTCGTTGTAATTTGATAATTTATTTATTTATTTATTTATTTTTTCTAGAAACTAAGCCCTGTGTATATATATTGTTACAGATATTTGAATCATATTGATGTGCATTTGAAACTAATAAATTTAAAAATTGAATTTTGTTTATTAATGAGGATCAATGATTTTGCTACCTGATAGTGTGTAAAAAGTATTAGTCACACATAGATTTATTGAAAGTATGATAATGGTTCTTACTTTTTTTTTCCTTTCTATTTTTTTGAAAATGTTAATTCACTGTTAAATCTGTATATCTCCAAAAACTTTCTTTCTATTGTTTCTTATTTGAATGGAGAAATGTTATATTTGATGTATTTTATAAGATAACATGGAAATTTTAGAACTGAAGTTGTTTAAAATTTTTCAATTTTTGCTGAAATTTTGTATACATGAAATAACGATATTGCTATTTCTATATCATCTAAAAATATGTATAGTACATATTTTTTTTTCATAATAGAATTATTTTAATTCTAGAGTAATATTTTTGTATTATTTTGATCCTGAATAAGCATAGTGATATTCGAAATTTTTTGAAAACTTATATCTAGTAATCGGACAATGAAATATTGTTCAAAGTTTTGATGCGTGACTTTTGTTTAATTTATTCTGTTTGATAATTCTAGTCATTTTATTACTGCTGTGCCATCGTATTCATATAATTCATTTTATTTTGCAATAGCTTAAAAGTTTTCATTTGTACTTTTACTCATTAAAAATTTAATTTTTTTCGCGAATTTACTCAAGTATTTGAATGCAAATAAACGTATCGCGATATTATTTAACAGTTATGTATTTTATATTTAATTAACTCCAATCAGTGTTTGAACAAATTATTCTAAGGAAAGTTATTTCGTTCAAATTACTTTCGAAGATCTGCTTTTTAAAAATTTATTTACTTCATATTCCGTTCTTTTACGCATCCATTTACTTTCTCACGGCTAGTCGATCTCCGATCTTGTCCACCACATGGCGTAACAGCCCTGCTCTGCTCTGATTGACTATCCTTCAAATGGAACAACCTTATGTAAAAGAACCTTGCCCTCGATAAAACTTCCTATAGACGCAAAGAAATATACAGTGTGACCTACACAACCATAATTTATGAGCTATGAAAAAAAAATTTCAATGGTTGTTTAATTAATTATAAGTAGTGAAAAATAACTATTTGCTATTAAATACGTAATTTTTGTTTAACGTTTGCTGAAAGCCTAAAGTAGGTGTAATGCGAAACCAAATTATAAGCTTATTAATTTCGTACAGCAACCACAGGTTCAGGAACAATTTGACATATTTGTAAGATTAAAATGTTTGATATTTTAGTATTTTTAATATACTTAAAAGTTTATGCATTTTTACCAAGCTTAAACGTTAAAAACACGAACGGCCTATTCTGTAAGCGAAGGTGTTTTAGAACCTATATAATAAATGTAAATGATATCCTTGTTTAAAACCCATCAGAATCCAACGTTCCCGTAGCGGGAATAATTATTTTTTTCTCAAAATATTTATCTATACTAATCTATACTAATATTATAAAGAGGTAAAAATTGTTTATTTGTAGAAGGGAAGCTCTGGAACTACCGAACCAATTCCAAAAATAAGGGTATCAAAATGATGGTGTTACTCCAACTTAGAACATAGGCTATATCTTATGTCCGTGCCACTGGCCAAAAGGGTGTGCAGGAGCAAAAAACGTTCTAAAAATTCGATTTTTGCGTTACTGAAGGGCCTAGAAATAAGAAATTTGGAATATCGGTTACTTATAAGATATAAATGCTGTCTAAGGACATTTCTTAAAAAAATCGAAATTCAAAAGGAGTGAAAATGCGTAGAAGGGCGATTCCATGCGGAGAGTCACACACGTAACGCAGGCTTTAATTTGCATTTATTCAATTATTTATTATATTTTAATGTTAATTCTGATTTTAGGTGGTATGGTAAATAAGTTATTAACATATTTTTTAGTTTAAATGTGCGTAAGTAAAACTCACATAAATATATCATTTAATTTCATACTCAAAATGTGCTTTTTTTCTGAAGTAGAAAAAAAGCACATTTTGAGTAATGAAATTAAATGATCTACTTCTGTGAATTTTATTGCCACACATTAAATTTAAAAATATGCTAATAAATTATTTACCATACCACTTAAAATCAGAATTAACATTAAAATTTAATAAATAATTGAATAAATGCAAATTAAAGCCTGCGTTAGGTGTGTGACACTCTCCACGGAATCGCCCAGAAAAGAGTTCTAAAAAACGTTCTAAATGGCGAATTTTACGCAATTTAAGAAGTACCAAACCGATTTCAAAAATAATAGTGTCAAAGTGATGGTGACAACTCTTGCTCCAACATAGGCCACATTTTATGTCGATGCCACTACCCCTAAATGAGGTGCAGGAGAAAAAAAGTTCGAAATTGCGATTTTTGTGTTATTGACGGGTCCAGATGCATGGAATTTTGCATGGTAGTTCCTTATTAGATATAAATGATCTCTAAGAACATTTTTTTTTAAAATTCGAAATTTAAAAGGGGTGAAAATGCGCGAAAAGCGTTCTAAAAACGTTCTAAATAGCGATTTCTACGAAATCTCAGAAAGTACCCAACCTATTTCAAAAGTAATGGTTGGAAATTGATGATGACATCCCTTGCTCCATCATAGGCTCTACTTCATATCGGTGTCACTACCACTTAGGGGTTGCAGAAGCAAAAAACGTTCTAAATTGCGATTTTTGTGTTACTGAGTCTGAAATTAGGCAGGGCAGTTATTTATAAGATACAAATTATCTCTAAGAACATTTCCTAAAAAATCGAAATTTAAAAGGAGTGAAAATGAGCAAAAATGTTCTAAAAAACTTTCTAAATTTCGATTTCTACGCAATCTCAGGAAGTACCGAAACGATTAAAAAAATAATGGTGTGAAACCGATTGTGATAGTCATCGCTCCAACATAGGCTGTATTTCATGTCGGTGCCACTTTCCCAAAGTGGGTGAAGGAGCAAAAAACGATCTAAAATTGCGGGTTTTGTAATACTGCAGAGGCTAGCAACTTGAAACTAGACATAGTTACTTATAAGATATAAATTATCTCTAAGAATATTTCCTAAATAATCCGAAATTTAAAAGCGGGTGAAAATGGACGAAAAACGTTCTAAATTGCGATTTCTACACAATCTCAGAAAGTACCCAACCGATTTCAAAAGTAAAGATTGGAAATTGATGATGACAGCCCTTGCTCCAATATGGGATCTATTTCATGTCGGCGTCACTATCACCTTGCTGTTGCACTTTCAAAAACGTTCTAAATTATGATTTTTGTGATACTGAAGGGCCTAGCGACTTTAAATTTGGCAGTATAATTTCTTATGAGATGTAAATACTCTCTGAGAAGAGTTCCTTAAAAATTTGAAATTTGAAAGGGGTTAAAATGAACGAAAAGTGTTCTAAAAAGCGTTCTAAAGTGCGATTTTTACGCAATCTCAAGAAGTACCAAACAGATTTCAAAAATGATGGTGTCAAATGATGGTGACAACCCTTGCTCCAACATAGGCTACATTTTATGTCGGTGCCACGAACCCTAAATGGGGTGCAGGAGCAAAAAAACGTTCGAAATTGCGATTTTGGTGTTACTGACGGGCCCAGAAACATAGTATTTGCAATGGTAGTTACTTACAAGATATAAATGATCTCTAAGAACGTTTCTTAAAAAAATTCGAAATTTAAAAGGGGGGGGGAAATGCGCGAAAATAGTTCTAATAATCGTTCTAAATGGCGATTTTCTAAAAAAGTTCTAAACAGCGATTTCAACGCAATCTCAGGAAATACAAATCGATTTCAGAAGTAACGGTTTCAAATTGATGGCCACAGTCCCCGCTCCAACAAAGCCTATATTTTACGTTGTTGTCACTACCGCCGCCTGGTGGTTACAGGAGCAAAAAATGTTCTAAATTGCGTTTTTTGTGTTACTGAGGGAATCTAACATTTCAAATTTTGAATGGTAATTACTTTAATGATGCAAATGCTTTCCAAGAATTGTCGAAAGAAAATTCCAAAATTAAAATGATGAAGTGAGCGAAAAGCGTTATATAAGCGGTTTAAATTACGATTTTTATGCAATCGTATGAAATACGAAACCGATTTCAAACGTAATGGTTGCAAATTGATGGTGATAGAACCTGCTGAAACATAAGCTATATTTTATGTCGAGGATTGCAGGAGAAAAAACTTTCTAAATTGCGATTTCTGCGGTACTGAAGAGGCTAGAAACTTTAACTATAGCACGGTAGTTACTTATAAAATATAAATGTCCTCTAAGAACAGTCGAAAATAAATTCGAAATTAAAAAGGGGTGAAGCGAAGGGAAGGAGCGAAAATCATTTTAAAAGAGTCCTAAATTACGATTTCTATGGAATCTGAGGAAATAATAAACCGATTACAGAAGCTATTGATTGCGAATCAAGAGAAATAGTCCCTGATCATATAGGGTAGGGATGCACAACCTGTGGCCCGCGGGCCAAAAGTGGACCGCGATGGTTTAAGTTGTGGCCCGCGAAGTTCGTCAATTCATAACTGGATAAAAATAACAATTCTTATCCATAGATTGCAAGAAAAAAATCACGATTTTCGCCAATTTGTTGCAGGAAAAAATTGTAAATTGCATCTGTCAGTTAAAAATCGCAAACTCCGTTAATCGGCCGGCCGATACCATAGCTATCAACATAGGAAATTACCAAGTTGCGAATTTCCTCAGTCGCTAGTAGAAAAATAGCTCAATTTTCATAGATCAGACATGGAAAAATCGCGAATTTCTTTGATCAGGTAAAGAAAATCGCCATTTACGAAGATTGGGTACGGGAAAATCGCGAGTTTTTTTTATCGGGTTTGGAAAAATCATGAATTTTGCCTATCAGGCGTGGAAGAATATCAAATTTCGTCGATCAGGCGTAAAAGAATCGCGAATTTTGTCGATCAAGCACGGAAAAATCACAAAATTCGTTGATCGGGCACAGAGAAACCGCGAATTTTGTAAATTTGCCGCGGGAAAAATTTCAGATTTCGTCACTCAGTTAAGAATAGCGAATTTCGTTATTTGGGCGCCTAAAATTTGCAAATTTCATTGATCAGGTGCTGAAAAATCGGAAGTTATGTCCATCAACGTCGGAAAAATTGCGAATCTCGTTGAACGTGCACCAAAAAATTGCGAATTTCGTTGATCGGGCACAGAAAAATTGCAAGTTTTGTCAGTCGGTGTTCGGAAAAATCGCGAATTTCGTTGGTCGGGCACAGAAAATAGCTAATTTTGTTGATCAGGCGCGGAGAAATCGCAAATTTCATTGATCGGGCAAGGAAAAATCGTGGATTTTGTCGATGATGCGCGGAATAATTGCAAATTTTCGTGACCGGCTACGAAAAAATCGTGAGTTTCGTATGTTTATCGTGAGATAAAATCGCGAATTTCGTGAGATAAAATCGCGAATTTCATCAGTTTATCCGTGAGATAAATGGTGAATTTCGTTGGTTGGACACGGAAAGATCGCGAATTTCGTTAGTCAGGCACGGAAAAATCGCGAATCTTGTTGATCAGGCGCGGAAAAATTGCAAATTTCATTGATCGGGCACGGAAATATCGGGAATAATGTCGATGATGCGCGGAATAATTGCAAATTTTCTTTATCGGCAACGGAAAAATCGTGAGTTTCGTAAGTTTATCGTGAGATAAAATCGCGAATTTCTTCAATTTTCGGACAGAAAAAATTGGAAATTTCGTCAGACAGTTAAGAATTAAGAATTTCGTCGATCGGGTGCGGAAAAATTGCAAGTTTTGACAGTTTTTCTCGAGAAAAAAATTGCGAATTTCCTCAATTTGCCACGAGAAAATTGTAAATTTCGTCAGAGTCAGATAGGAATCCCGAATTTCGTTGATCGAGAGCGAAAAAGTCGCGAATTTCGTTGATGGAGAGCGGAAAAATCGCAAATTTCGTCGATTGAGAGCGGAAAAAATCGCGAATTTCGTCGATTGTGAACAGAAAAATCGCGAATTTCGTAGGTCAAGCGCGGAAAAAATCGCAAATTTCGTCAATCGGGTACGGAAAATCACGAGTTCTGTCGATCAGGCGAAAAATTGCGAGTTTTTTTGGTCGGTCACAGAAAAATGCGAATTTTGTCGATGATGCGCGGAAAAATCGTGAGTTTCGTCAGTTAATCTCGAGACAAAAGCGCGACTTTCGTCAATTTGCCGCCGTAAGAAATTGCTAATTTCGTCAAGAATCGCAAATTTCGTTGATCAGGTATGGAAAACTGAATTGGATATGTTGGCTGGGTAGGGAAACTTAGAGTGGTAAATCTCCCCTCCTCAGAAACCATGTTTTTATTTGATTATAGGCCACAGATCCCCTCCCTGAAATAGAATTTTCTTTGCGTAACTGATGTGGCCCTCGACAACCCAGGCATTTTTGTAAGTGGCCCTTCTCTTAAAAAAATTGTGCACCTCTAATATAGGGACTATATTTTATGCCTGTGTCACTACCACCTGGTTGTCAGAACAACAAGAAAGCCATTACAAAAATCTAAATTCCGTTTTCTATAGAATAATAGAAAATACTAACCGATATCAAGGTTAATGTTTGCAAATTAATGGAGACAGTCTGGGTTTCAACATTTTTCGAGACATTCTATATAAACTCTGTTTCGGCATTTTATGTTGGTGCCACTAACACAACAGATGGGGTAGACTGTTAGACAAGAAGCTTAGAATTAGACATGCTGGTTAATTTTAAGATGTAAATGTGTTAAGATGGTTTCTAAAAAATTCAAAACTTCAAATGAATACTGAAATGAGCGTATGAAATGAGCATAAAAGTCTCAAAATACTTTCTAAATCATAATTTAATCGGAATTTTAGTTTTTCTTAATAATTAAAATCTTATTTCTGTCCACTGCACTTTTATAATTAAATTTATTCAAACTGTTGCTTAATATGTAATTTTTGAATTATTACAAAAAGTGTTCTTCTAACAAAAAATAGTCATGCAAATATCACTTGGCATATTTCAACTATAACGCGAGCAAAGCTGCGGGGTTTGCTAGTAAAAAATAAAACAAAACTATTGTTTATTGAAAAGTTAATATTATGCAGTCTAACATATTTCTTGTTGTGAATGATTTTTTTTTTCGATTTTTTCGAAGATTTTTTTAAAGAGATTTTTTTATTTTTTCGACTATCTCAAGTAAATTTAGTGTTAATAAACAAATAATATCTACAGATTTTACAAATACAGTGGAAATTTGAAATCATCATTTCAAGTAATAATGCATTCAAAATACGAAGCACGACAACCGTCATTCCATTTAGCCTAAAACGTTAGAGTATTGGGCCTGTAAGCCAATCCGTCATTCCATTTAGCCTAAAACGTTAGCCTAAAAACGGCCTGTAAGCCAATTATCGGTATTCGATTCTCGATCTGGGTATTTTTTCACACAGTTGCAAATATTCGACTCGTATGAAAACTTTAACAATCAGAGTCGTTGTGTTAAAATGAGAGTTTATTAATTTTTACTTTATACCCATCCTAAGTACTGTCTTTGAAATGTTCCTAAAAATGTTGTTCGAAATAATTAATTTTTTTATGAAATAGAAATATGCAGATGCTTTTTCCGCACCTTTATTGGCAATATCTGAAAATTGTACAATTTGTGTCCACAACCAATAATATTTCATTAATTATACTAAAATCAAAATATATTGTAACATTTTTTATAACAATTATCAATGGTAAATCGACATATAATGATGTATAAATAATTAATATTAAACTAAAAAAAAAAAAAATCATCATTTCAGTGCCTGTCCCCAGGTACGAATATGCAACATTAAATGTATGCTGCAAACATTTCTATAAATATTATTAACTTTTGCTATTATATAGTTATACCTATATATATATATATATACAGTACTGGAAAATATAATCTTCCTTTATTAATATAGATTGTATGGTATAATATTGTAGTAATATATTTGTTCCTGAGTTTTATCATCATCTCAGTATCTCTAAACACACATTTAGGTTAATAGATACTAGGTGCCGATGGCAGAATTATTTCCAACTAAAGTTCAACTAGCCACCATGGATGAACTAAGTTGTCTTCTCTTTGTTTCATATTTAGAAATATTTAGTGTTTGTTCTGAATTGGGATGAGTAGTTTTTTATAGCATCATTCATGTCACATATATAACTTTTTCTTTATAAAACAAAAGCTTATTGCAACTTTATTTATATAACATGCAAATGTCACATGGAAAATTGAATAATTTATATGTGTGAGAAATGATTCAACAAAATGACTGTGCAGCTGTTAAGACAAAAAAAAATCACCTAAGTCCCCATCATCTCAGTCTCAATTATTAGACACTGATTATGATGTTAACAAACACTTTCTTCCAAAAAGTTATTCCTACGCATAAAAACACATCCTTGATCTCAAAACACCACAGCATTTAAATGAAAAAACATGTATCATATTACATAATTGTATGTGGTAGTTGGTACATTAAGTTAAAAAAATAAAAATTTTGGAATGAAATTGTCCGGTTTCAGATATTATCGAATATTCCGACAACCTTCAATTCAAAGAACCATTTTCCCTCTTTTTTTCAAATCCTCATTTCATCCAAATATTTAATGCATCATAATTAAGTTTTAAGATATATTGTTGGTTAAAACTCGTGTTACTGTATCAATACATCACTAAGCAACATAACTGTTATTTAACACTAATAGTTCAGACTTTCATTACAACGCTATTAATAGCGCCATGAGCAACTTATGTAGGTGTATATTTACATACAAATCGAAATAAATAAGTACATTTCAAAATGAACTTTTAAGGAAAAACTAAGCTTATTAAAATTTAAAGATATGAAATAATAGTAAATAATAATTTTCGTTTATGCACGGCTAGGATATTAAATTTTTAAAGACCAGATTTCCTTATAATCGAAAATTGCAACGGTATGACACTTACGGAAATGCAGTAATGAGAACGAAATGGAATGTCAAATTGATTAAACATGCATTATGAAGAAGCGTGTTTTGTGTTTCTGTGTTGACTTTTTTTAAAAAAAAAATGTTAATCTTTCCAATATTCAGTCTTACTTATGTTTGCCTGACTAATCGGGGCAATTTTATAAACTTTAATTTTCTTAATTTTAAATATGAGAAAAAGTCAAAATATAGTAGTTGTTGCGCGGAATAGCATACATTTTTCAATGAACAAAAAATAACCTAACAGATTTCAGAGAGTTCAGACATAAGTCAAGCGCTATAGCAAATATCATATGCTACATGATAGGTACATATTTACATACTGAAATATGTAATGTATATACGAAGTATGTAGTTTTATATGTATTTTCAAATCAACTTTTCATGTAAATTAATGTTAATTAAAATTTATGCATATGAAATAAGTTAGCCACATGAATTTTGCCTGAATAATCAAAGGAATGTTATGAATTTTACTTTTTTAAAATATTAATATAGAAAAGAATGATAAATAGTTTCAAAACACATGGAAATCTCTAAGAGATCTGTTACTATACTATATGTATTATCATTACCAAAATTAAATTCTTATTCTACTTATTCACGTCACGTCTAGTAAAAGGAGCATTATACTCAAAACACTCAAATTTCGAGTTTAAACGATATAAACACCAGTCACGAATATTTCAAAAAAAGAGTAACGAATTGATGGTCATCCGTTGTCATAATATGCCATATTTAAAGTTTTATCCTTATGTTACATTTTTGACTATAATAATATATGTAAGAAACTGGGTCTATGAAAGATATGCATTGATTTAAATTTTATGCTTATAGATCAGCTGTTTTAAACCTCTTCTCTGTCCTGTACCCCATTCTTAGGCGTTTCATGTCTAACCTTCTAGAGCTATGAAGAAAATATTGATTTAAATTTTATGCTTATAGATCATGGGTTCACGAGATTTTCTCAGTGTCATACCCCTTTATGAGACATTCCATGTGTGCGTACCTCTTCTCGAATAAACCTGGTTTCATTTTTGTCCCGTTAGTAATGTCTTAATGATAGTTAATAATGCCAGCAGCTCTGTTAAGCATTCCAGAGTTCAATATTTTATCCATTTTGTTACAGAATAAGCTATTAACTACAAAGAGTTAAAAAATTAAATAATACTTAAATTAAGCGCATAAAAAATAAAAAAAGAACGAAACAAGTTAAGCGCATTATTAAATGTTGACCCGACCCCCCCCCCCCCCCGGTGGAATCCTAAAGTAATAGTTTGCGGATTTTTTTTTTCGGATTTCCAGAATCATTGGATAGAAATTATCGTTAAAAGAAAATTGCCGGGGATTATTAACCATTTGGAAAAATGGTTATTGTTCTCGTCAGGGTAAGAAATCAAAAGTATATCTGAATGTTTTCATTGGTTTAATCTGCAATTTATTCGTTATCTGATTCGTCTATACAGTAATCTGTATTTCCCTTTGCTTTCAACAACGATGGACAACAGAGTGTTGCCACTATGACAATAAAAAAATAAAAACTACATCAAAAATTAATAAATCAGAAACAAATTTAGATACAGCTTTCAAGCAAATTGCATTTAAAAGTACATTTTTTTTCTCTATCCGACAGTATAAAAAATAATATTGTCGGATGTTTAAGAATGAAATTTAATTTAAAATGGGTCGTGGGATTTCTTGGAAATCTGATGATAGAAAAGCCAATGAAATGCTTGGCTATTACGTAAGTTCAGGGGTCGCATTATATAGGGAAAATTTAATTGTTTCTACCAGAACTCTTAATGAGTTACCCTCATGATCATTTTATTTAACATATTTTAAAGAAAAGGGCGATGAAGATATTATTTTCAAAATTGTAGAAGGAACAATAAAATTTTCCCTATAGAATGCGACCCCTGTAAGTTTCATAGGAAATCTGACGAGTCGCAGGCGATTTTTCTTGCTTGCAATTTTTACGTGTAATAACACTATTAATCTTTAATTCATGGCGTACGTAATGTATGACCAGTTCCGTAGAAGTTTAAAAATTTACAGTACCAAAAATTGTAAAACTGAAATTTCTTTTAAAATTTGATCATGATGGGTCCAGGAATGTTATCGTTTAATCCATGGCGTACGTAATGTGGGATCAACTCCGTGCGATTTTTTATGTCTTAAATTTTAGTCTTCGAAAAAATCATTTTCCAAATGGTCGTTGTAATTTGTTAAATTGCTATTTTTTTTTTTTTTTTTTTTTTTTTTACGTGTCGACATTATCCACTCAATGTTCTTTTGAATCCATTCGAGATATCAATACTTATTTTTAGTAGTTGCTTGTTTTGCACTACATATATTTACTTGATTCACTTCTTTTTAGGGTTTTGTTCATCTGACGAAACCCTATTCGTCTCACTCCTCTGTCTGTCCGTCTGTCTGTCTGTCTAACTGTCTGTCACAGAGTCCATTCTCAGAAACTATATATGGTGAAGATTAGAAATTTTGGATTCGTATAGCTGAACACCTCACATCAAACGACAAATTATAAAATTTTGAAAAAGTCTTATATTTACCCCCTATGTGCTCTAACGTGTGTATTTTAAGTTTTTTTTTTTTTTTTTTTCTAACTGAGCCCTAATTAAGTTGAAGATTTGAAATTTTGGATACTTATAGCTGAATACCTCACATCAAAAGACATCATAAAAATTTGAAAAAGTTTTACATTATTTCCCTTCGGGCCTTCGGGCTCTAACTTCTGTATTTTTGGCAAATTCTCTAACATTCACGCTTTTTACCCGAGGTGCACATTTCTAACTTTTGCCAACACTCCTTTAACAACTCCTTCATATTATACATCATAGCTGTATATATTTTAGTTCCGATTTTTACCGCCAGAGGGCGCCTACCTATCTAGGGTGCTATGGGTCCGATCCCCTCGATTAATATAACTACTGATAGTTTATAAAACGGAGTTTCGTTCGGATAGAGATTTGTTTAGAATAGAGTGCACCCCTGGTTGTGAAATGTGGAACTAACAGATTTTCAAAACAATAAAGTGTTTTGAAAGGAATATTAAAGGAAAACCTCTATGCGATCTGTGGTCACACTTACCCACTTGTGTATTGATGTGCTCTACCATTACACATCGACATGGCGTGGAGTTACTTCGACACAGGAATTCCCCTGCAACCAGTCACCTATTTAATTTTTTAATACAAATTTTACGAAGAAGCAAAGCGTCACTTACGTATTTACACGATGTAATGAGGGGGGTAGTGAAGATGATCATTAATTAATTGCGAAGTTCATGCCTTACCTTCATTATTCCAGAGCTTCATATTAATCTTTAATAAGTCTCTCTTTTTAATCAAAAGCCCAGCAGCTTATCTTAGTTTTAGTTTAATTTAAATCTTTTATTTCTTTGTATTTTCCGCAACTGCTGATGTAAGTTTCAGTTACATCTTACAGGTTCTCGACGTACTACCAGGTTAGTAAGCGTTGTTATGCATAATTTCAAAAATATATTATTAGACATATACGTATATGAACGTATAACTATTTTTATCAAACATTTAATTAAAACTTTGAATATAAAATCCATACGTTTAAATATTTTCAATGAATGGTACTCACTTGTTTACTGTTATACTATTCCTTTTCTACAAACCACATTTCCCCATGAGAGAAAAAAAATATCTTCGACGCATTTACCGACACTATATCAAACAGACGGAAAACTGAGTAATGAGAATGAAAGGAATGCACTGTAAAAAAAAAATAAATAATAATAATGCCAGTTTTCCGGTAGGAATCGGAAAAATATTTGCCCTAATCGTACCGGAATAATTTCCAACCCAGCTCGTAATAAAATCCATAAAATCGAAATAAATCCATAAAATACCGTTTTACTGACTATTTCCTTATTTTTATGGATTTTATTCCGAGCTGGGTCGGAAATTATTCCGGTACGATAAGGGCAACTATTTTTCCGATTCCTAGCAGAAAACTGGAAGTATTTTGTTTACAGTGTGTAAAATCGATCAAACATGTATAATTAGAAAGCTTATTTTCTGTTTCTATACCGTTTATTGGTTTCAGCAAAGGTAAGCTTTTGTAATATTCAGTAAGGTTATTTCCCTAAATAATCAGAAAAAAATATGACTTTTTTTTTCTTAATTATTCAGATAAGACAAAAATGAAGATATATGTTTTATAGAAAATACATAAAACTAACTTTAACAAATTATTTCTTACTTTATTGCACTCATGTATAATACTCATGTGTGCTGTATTTCAGGATAGTTGCAATATTTTAATGTTATCCTCAATAATACATATGTAGCTGTTATTCACGTGCAGTAGTCGATATTATAGTGAAATTGGTATCGAATTCTTTTAAAAAATATATACACTGGTGAAAACAATTAAAGGGACAAACGGTTTTTTATATAAAAAAAAATAATAATAAAAAAAAGTTATCCCTATACTCAAATAAGGCATCAGATGATAGTTAAGCTCCTCTCGGACACATCTGCCACGCGGTGGTCTGTGTCGTCGTAAGGCATTGCCGCTGTGATCGCATTTGTGCAGAGGTACCTCATTTGGCCGCCGTAGCTTGTAGTGTAAGAACGTTTTGAAACATCATAGCATAACCCAATCTTTGTTTTTTGAATTTCTTTGTTTACCTATCGTTAGTATGGCTAGTCGTCATCGTCTAGATGATGCCACCAGATGGCGGGTTGTTGGAAGACTCGATGCCGGCCAATCACAGGCAATCTGTTGTAAGGACCTCGGTGTTCCGAGAAATGTGGTGTCCACTCTGTAGAAAAAGTTCAAAGAGACAGGAACAGTGGTCCGCCGACCTGGTCAAGGCCACAAAAATGCAATAACGCCAACTGAAGACCGTTATTTCAGACTACTAGCCAAAAGGGGTAGGTCCGCGACAGCGACACAACTGTCTCGTCACCTGTATAATAAAACAGGAACGTCCATTTCACGGATAATAGTTACTCAGAGACTTAATGCAGGTGGCCTGTATGCCAGGTGCCCTGTAGTCTGCATCCCTTTGACTGTGAACCACAAAAACCCCGTCTAACATGGTGCCGAGAATACCTGTCTTGGACAGAGGATAGTTGGGGGCTGGTTCTCTTCAGTGGTGATTTGTGATTCAGTCTAGACAACGACTCCATACGTGTTCTCATCAGGAGAGAACCCGGGAGTCGATATCGGCCCTCTAACAATGTCGAAAAGGATCACTATGGTAGAGGTGGCCTGGTGATCTGGGTAGGCATCATAGCAGAGGGGCGCACCGACCTTCATGTGTTTGATAGAGGTACTCTGACAGGTCAGCGGTACAGGGACGAAACTCTTGCACCCTGTGGAGATTTCTTCGCGAAGCATATGGACAAAATTTCGTCTTTATAGACGATAACGCCAGTCCACATAGGGCTTAGTTGCTGAACGAATATCTTGAATCGGAGGATGTTCAACAAATGGAGTGACCTGCGATGTCCCCTGACCTTAATCCCATCGAACATGTATCGGACGCCCTTGGACGATCAATTGCAGCTCAAAGACCAGCTTCAACGACCATCGATGAGCTCAAGGGTGCCTTGGTGCAAAAGTGGATGCAGTTGCTACAGGGATTTATAAGGACC
The DNA here is from genome assembly GCA_963932465.1 of Maratus speciosus. Lineage (NCBI taxonomy): Eukaryota > Metazoa > Arthropoda > Arachnida > Araneae > Salticidae > Maratus > Maratus speciosus. The sequence goes on along the minus strand of OZ010786.1, from coordinate 532,475,098 downwards.
CTGGTAAACAGTATGAAACACCGATGCGAGAGTTGTGTTGCTGTTACAGGCGATCATACACACTATTAGACGTGTCTTTATCTGACTGGCAGGGTGTCGGTCAGCTGCTGTGCTGGACACGTGACCAGTTTCCGTATTTAGGATGCAGGTTGTGGCTATTTTTGTTTTCCCATGTATTAGTCTTATATCGGATGATATTTTGGCCAAGTTTGGTTTTATTTGCTTTGTTAGCTTACTTTATTGCAAAAAAAAAAAAAAAAAAAAAAAAAAACATTTGTCCCTTTAATTGTTTTCAACATTGTACATAAATATGAAGACTATTTTTTTTTTTTTTAATGAGGTTCAAATGTGTACCTTAACAACATATCCTTAATTCATGATGAATGACAGATTTTTAGGCAAGTTACAGTTGCAGAAAACTGCATTTTTTTTTGTTATATAATTATCCTTGAATTTGTACGACTCAATTTCCCACAATAATCACCAATCTTATTAACATGTCATTCATCACTTTACTTTACTCAAGGTGATGCCAAAATGAATGTTATTGCCCATTATTTTTTTCCATTTATCTTGCTTCACGCTGTATTTAAAGACAAACTTTCATATCACTTTATTGATATACTTGAAGTAAACTTACTCAATCTTCTGTATAATGTAAGAATACATTTCCTGCCTTTCGGTTATATATATAAAATAGTAGATATTTTAGCAGCTATCAAGGTTTTCCTTTAATCTAAAACGTACAATTTCAACTCACTCCTTAAACAATGCGAAGTCTCTGATTAAATGAGAATGTTCAAATTGGTTGTCTATGTCACACTGAAAATGAGTAGAAGCCGCATTATCTAATGAAGAATCCGGTAAGTCTTGAAGTATGTCCTGAAAAACTATCAGCAATTGTTTTTTATATGTGTGGGACAAATAATATATCTGATAGAATATTTTGATAGATAGATATATTTAATTTTATAGAAAACCACTAATATATCATTAACACAACTTACAATCATTACTGCGTATTATTATCAATCATTACTGCTCTTAGGACAAATGAAGTATCAATAAATGTTTTTTATGCATTTAGACATAGTTATTAAATCCTGTGCACAAGTATAAAAAATTTGGTGTATCATCCATAATCTATCTGATCTCCAAGTGTCGCTTAAAAATAGGTGAAATAATTCTTTTAATGAAAGTTTTTTTTATTTATTTAAAACTAACTGCGATGTATTATAATCCATTTTCTTTTTCCATCCAATATCTTAAAAATTTATATTTCTAAATTGATATATAGATCTGATGGTAAATTTTGGTAATATAAAAATTTAAATTTTAAATTAAGCATAACTCATTTGTTTGCCATGTAGGTCTGTTTTTCATATGTTTTATCTAGAGTACAATTAATATCTTATAGAAATTTTAAGAGATACAAATAAATTTCTTTCAAATTATTTACTTTAATTAATACTTTTAATTACTCTAATAAAAAAGAAGCGTGTAAGAATGAAAACATTTCATGAAATAGGATCAAGAACAAAATTATAGTAGTATAGTTTACAGATCATTTAATTTTTATTCAGGTTATCAAATCGCGACATTAATTATGAAATACAAATTTTCGGGTGATATCAGACTGGAAATTATTCTCTGCTGTTCCAACAACAATATGATGTTGTTGCTCTTTTGTAATATTCTAATGAAATAGATCAATTTGTTTCACGCTATTAAATATTAAACATGAATGTTAAACAATAAACTCAAAATTACAGCATGTATTATGTCGAAATAATTTTTATGCGACTTAACTCTCCGAATAAACGCTACTAATTTTGAAATAAATGGAATTCACAAGATCCCTTATAGTTAAGAAATGTTTTCTCCGATTGTGTTGTACTTACAAGCATGTATGTGTTCGCTACTATTATAATGTCACTGTGAGTAATCCAACGAATTATATTTCAAGGGATTATAAAATATTGATTTAGCATGGTGTTTTTTTTTTACATTTTACACTTTAACGAGAAAGATAAGATATTCTAGGAAATAAACATTTCGTCGGAATTATTTTTAATAGGAAAAGGTTTCGTCATTAATGTTGTATTTAAAAATGGTATATGTTAGATACAATTAATATTTCATTCTCTGAAGTTCAGCATGTTGTATTTCTAGGGATTGAAATTCGTCTTCATCAAATTGTATTAAGAAAACATTTTTGACTTAGAGTCATTTTTCAATTTTTAGGCTGCCCGTAGTTAAAAGTGTGATTTTTTTCTAATACAATGAGACATCCTTCATGAATAAAAGTCGTCTTCATTGAATAATTTGAAATATTTTATGCATAAACTGTAAGTACACGACAATTTAAGAAATAATAATTTCTGCCAAAGTCATTTTTATAAATGAATTTTATCAAACAAATTTAATGCAATTTTGAAATTTTCTTATTTTTATTCGTTAAAATTTTGAAAATTATCGTTATTATTATTATAGTCATGAAAATTACCTGTGATAGAAAAAAGTAAAGTATTTCATGTAACATAAATAATTTAGCTTTTACAAACTTGTACCATAACTGTCTACAGAAAGAAAAATTACACTCTTTCGACACAAAACTGGAAAGCAAATGACAGACATAGTTTATCGGAATAGTTGTCATAGTTTCCTTTCTCTGGTCGGAAAGAAAATAATATTTCTTTCTCTACTAAAGATATAAGACAAATATTGAGATTTGTTCGGAAATGATCTCAAAATTGTTGTTGATTTTTGGAGATTAATGATGTAAAAAACTGCGTATTCATTCACAATGCAACAGTTTTACATTTTGAAAATATCTATTTTTTTAATGGATTGGTTGGAAAAATATGGATTAAAACGTTTTTTGACACTATGCAACATGTTGTTTATGAATTCGGTTTGACTGTCCTCTGTCCGTCTTTCAATCTGTCAGTCTGTCCACGCTCTAACTCCTGTAAATATATTCGGATTCTCATGAAGTTGATATATGTTAATAACGTTTATTATGGTATGTTCGGTATCGAGTGTGCAGCATTAATTGTTTATTTACAGGGGCACAAAAGAATTCCGTTACATTCTGTCCAATAGGGGAAAATCGTTTGCACATTATTTTAATGACATTTCAAATGTATTGTAATTCATATAAATATATCAATTTCCCTACAAGATTATTAGTGATTAATAGTTCGTTCATAGCATTTGTCGTTCATTTACAGGGATACACAAAAGAAATCGATTACAGTACTGCATTTGAACAATTGTTGCGTGAAGTACGTTTTCAATTTCAGTATGTGCTTTTATATTTAACTAAAGTTTAGCGTGTTACGCATTGTGTATAAATTATGTACCTCGTTTACAGGTCTGCACAATAGAATTCAAGTACCATTCTACTTATTATCAAAAATTGCTAAAGGGGAATTTTGAACAGAGGTATGTATTTCCTAACTGAACTAAATTATAAATAATATCATAAGGCGAAATGCAATTTTTTAACTTGATTCAACATAAAGTAAATAATGTGAACATAAAAAAGATCCACAATTTTTACTTAAAATCGGACTAATGTAATGAAAAAGATGTTACAAGTTTAAAATATACATTTTATTTAAAACTTCTTAGTACTTTCAAGCCTTCCAGGCTCATTATCAGAGAATATCTTACTAACTAAATGTTGTTTATGTATACAGATACGTCAGTTTGTTTTGAAAATGAGAAAGCAAATAATTACTAGAGTTGAAATTAGAAGTAGCAGAAGCAATTTCATGGATTGTATTTAATTAGAGGGAAAATATATTATTATTGTTATTAATTGCTGTTCCATTTATTTTATCACATCACTTTGTTTCTCATACGTCAGTTTCCATGGGTAGAAGAAAATATTTAACTTCTGTACTTTAAATTTTAAATACGCCACTTTGCTCAGTTTTAGAAAGTACTAAGAAATTTTTAATAAAATTTATATTTAAAACTTGTAACATCTTTTTCATTACATTAGTGACTTTTAAGATAAGTTTTGGACCTTTTTAATGTTCACATTATTTATTTTATGAACTAAATTATCACATGCATGTAATTAATAGATACAAAACTATATATCATATACAGGAATTTGGCAATTTCCCGATAGTAGATGGGAATTGCTGAAATTCGTTTTTGAATGTGATTGCGTTTCCAAATAGTTCAATTAGACATCACATTTCATCTAATTAAACTGTAAAGTTTTGTTACAATCTCCTGAAAAAGCTGGAATGTGTTCTATAATCTACGCTTGGCGCATGATTTTTTCTTTCTTCCTATTTAACAGATTTGTAGAATATTCAAATATGTAAATTCAAAATTTCAGATTATTCCGTCAAGTAATTTTTGAGTTATGCTTAAAAAACTGCCGTAATCTAACTTGCAACGAATGTATTTAACAGATAAATTTTCAAATAAAAGTCACATTACTAGTTACAAACTTTTAAACCTCATAAATCCGCTATTAAATGACACAATGACTTCTCGTTTGATATACGAAGGTAAAATTTACCTAAAAAGTATGTTATGATGTCACAATTAGATTTTCAAATTGAAGATTTTAGATATTGAAACAATATCAATATGAAAGCGACTTTTTGAACCTATTTTATTAAAACATTAAATTGAGAAAATACGTTTTTTACAGTCTGATGGCTGTATTCATTTTTTCATCGCACAAATCTGATATTAAAATGTGCTTGGTCTTTTTATTTTTTACTTTATTTTATTTTACTTTTTTTTTGGTGGAGGGATCCATTGTACATCGGTATTGTCTTCTTCTTCCCGAAATAAAGTTTACAGAACTCTATGTGGGATATATTTTTTGGTCCATTTTTCGCAGACGTGCACAAACATAAACTTCTTTTTATTCATGTAGATACGTATAATTTCGAAAAAATAATTATGTTGTATATGTACTTATATATATACACATATACATATATGAGGAGAAAAGTTTCAAAACTCGACCTATCCAGAATATCAAATTTTCGGAAATCGCGAAAAACCTGTCACTGAATGAATTGGTATTCGTTGTAAACCAAGATTTCACAACGCAAAAAATACGCGATAGAACTAGATTTTTTGCAGGTTGTAGAGTTGTTTCGTTGCAGGATCACCAAGAGAATCAACTTACAGAGAAATCTCGATTATTTAAATTTTGGATATGGCGAGTTTTGACATTCAGGTTTTTATACATACATACATACATAGATAAATATATAGTAGGGTGGAGCGAAAAAAATGAATTTTTTAAAATCAAAAACGGGTAGGTGCCAAAAGTTGCCTTTATAATAGTACATCATCTGCGTGCAATATTACCGCTGAAAAAAAATGTCTAGAGCCTGCGCTTTTGGTCCAAAAGTCGAAATTTTGGGTAAAATTTGACATTTTTTCAAAAAAATTAAAATATTCCTATAGAGCTGGCTATTATTTAAAAGTGTTTTTTATAACCTTTATTATTAATGACTCAACAAATTTAAACGATAAAAAAGATATCTTTGTTCTGTATAACGGGAGTAAAACTGACAACTTTTGGTAAAAAAAGCCGTTTCCACTGTGTTGTGTCATACAACTAATTGTTGTTCGGAATATGCTTTCAAATCTACCCAGGAGGTATCCCGTGGAGGTGGCTGCATTTTATGACACAACAGTGCATAGCTCGACCACCCTTCCATCTGAGCACAATGTTTTATTTATATATTGAATTGTGATTTTTTATCAAAGACTAGCATAAGTTTCCTATGTATCAACCAGTCTTCTCCGTATCCACAGACGTTGGGTGATGCTGCTGTGACACTCCTTCGCGTATATTTCTCAAGGTTGTGTATGATAATGTAAGCAGAATAATGCAGTGTAATTAATGAAATCTATTCAGTCATCTAGTATCTTCACCAAAATTGCATCCAGTTACTGCTTAGTGATTGGGAGCTCTGTTCCGACAACATTTTACAACATTTAGGTATTTCATCTTTGAGTATGCCATCACTTAATCTACCTCTTGCATTTTTTATATGCTGATAAGCTTGTTGTTTAATGTGATGGCGATCGTCATCAAAATTGCAATAAGAATTTGATCTCGATGTGAAAGGCTTCCATTGTCCTAAATAATTTTTTTAGTATTTGTTTTTTGCTGTTTTCTGTGATGTTTAGTAGCCGAGTAATTTCCCATAAGTTTTCCGACCAATTTTTTAGATGTGGATTATACTTGGTGTACACTATCCTGAGGCATAAACTTGGATTACATACTTTGTGAGTGAACCAGACTCTGATGATCAACCAGTGTATACATAATGGCGAATAATTTTATGCGCCTTTGTGAGCGATTGCGTAGGACAAGTTTCTTGGGTTCCTATTCGATAGTTCTTCTGAGCAATATCTTGATGAAATAACTTTGAAAATGTCTAGCAGGTATGTGCTGAGTACACTTTTCACGAATTCAGGAAATAATGTTTGAAAATTACTCTCTATGGCTTCTAAAATTGAAATAAGAATATATCGAATTTCAATTGAAATATCGAATAAGCACGTGGACAAATATTTTCCTATTGGTTCGGCGAATCCCTGTGGGTTAGAATATAATTTTTTTTTTGCCAACGACCTTGTCTAATAAATGATGCAGAGGAAATTCGCTGGACTTGGAGGTGGCATATGATCAATTGTAATGGTTCATTCTAAACATGTCCCTCGCAGAATGGATGACAACGATTAACATAATTATCCGCCTTCGATGGGCACTCACTGCCCATCAGAGTCTCTATGTTCACTCAAAATGTACTATGTTATTCAAGTTTGGCCACAGGATAGTTTACAATCAAGTGTAATCCATAGCTGAAGAAGGGATCTAAAAACTCATGGGAAATTACTCGGCTACTAAGCAACATACAAAACGGAATAAAACAAATACCAAAAAAAGGTTATTTAGGACAATGGTTGCTTTGCATACACAAAGGATATTCTTATTTCAATTCTCTCTGACGATTGCCATCATATTAAACAGCTAGCTGCTCAGCACATAATAGTTGAAAGATGAGAGTAAATGATGGCATACGTAAATCTGAAATACCGACAATCAACCATGAAGCGGATAATTATATAAATCTAATTCATTGGAAAAGTGTTGTGGTAACAGAACCTCTAATCAATATGAATTTATCGGGTGCAATCTTGGTGAAGAAAATAGACTGCTGAATAGATTACATTAATATAATTCGCACTGAATTACACTGCTTGTCTTCTCTTAGACAAACAGTAGAAAAATACGTAAAGGAGATCACAGCAGCAGCATCCAAAATCTGTGGATTCAAAGTAGAGATGAACTAGGTTGATAAATAGAAAACTTATGCCAGTCTTTGATAAAAAATCACAATTCAATGTATGAATAAAACATTGAGTTCAGATGGTAGGGTGGTCGAGCTATGCACTGTTGTGCCCTGAAATGCACTCACCTCCACGTGGTACCTCCTGGGTAGTTTTGAAAGCAACTAGGTAAGAGCTGTATTCTAAACAACAATTAGTTGTATGACACAACAGAGTGGCAATGCCTTTTTTTCACCAAAAATTGTCAGTTTTCTTCCAGTTATACAGAACAAAGACATCATTTTATCGTTTAAAATTGTTAATTCATTAATAATACATGTTTAAATAAAACTTTTAACTAATATCCATCTATATAGAATTTCTTTTAATTTTTTGAAAAAATGTCAAATTTTACTTAAAATTTCGAATTTTGGACCAAAAGCGTAGACTTAAGCCATTTTTTTTCAGCGGTAATATTGCACGCAGTTGATGTACTAGTATAAAGGTAATTTTTGGCACCTACCCGTTTTTGATTTAAAAAAAAATATATTTTTTTTTTTCGCTCCACCCTAATAAATAGTGAGTTCACGAATAACCTGACCGACCTTTATTTTCGCAACCGTTGGTCTTAGATGCATACTTCCAATTACAAAAATGGTCAAAATTAGGTGCAGGGTTAAGATAAAAAAAAAGTTTGAAGCGAAAAAGAATTTTTGTGAAGAATTACAGAATATAAATTTTTATACGGTCCCCCTCTCCTATAAGTTATATTTAGTAAAATTCCCCTGATACATTGGCAAGTAAGGCAAAAAAAAAAGTCCCATTATTCTGCGATTGAAATTGATTGAGTAATAGCTGTTTAAATTTGGAGTATATTTTTTGCTGCATATTACGGGTGATTCACAAACTTAGTAGAAATATAATTTCGTCAGACATTTTAAAGAAATGGTTGAGAGTAAAATCAGCATTCATATATAAATTTAAAATCTTTAATCATTCTGACGTATTACTGCCAAATGTACAATTTGTACTGAATATTATAAGAGGATAAAAATAAGAGATTTTTGGTTAAATAAAAGGATGAAAAACAACAGCCTCAATTCTTTACAAAATGATACATATATTTAAATGCTGTTAGATTACACTGTCTTTAAAATTTTGGGTTGTGGCATGTTTTTTAGCTTTTGAAAATTGTTTCTCATGTATTTTTTAGCACAGAATCCGAAAATGACCTTCATTTTAAACCATCGCGTCAGGAATTTTCTCAAATCGTAAATTTCAAAGTTAAAAAGCTAAAAGTTAAAATTGATCCACCCTCCCCTCCCAACCTCATCGGACCCCTGAGCTGTTTAGCTGTAAGAAACCCAGTATAAACTAAAAAATCTAATAAATTATTGAATTAAATAAAATTTAACTGAATAAAAAAGTCTTACATCTATTTTATAGTATCATATTTTTCGCTATTTTTTAACCTTGAAATTTACGATTTACGAAAAATGTTGACATGATGGTTAAAAGGGAAGGTAATTTTTTGATGCAGCATTAAAAAATACATAAAATTCAATTATAAAAGTTAAAAAACACAACCATCGCAGGTTTATGTTATCTAATCTATTTTTTTTTCTTAAACTTCTTGACGGTAATCTATCCGAATTTCTTTGTGTTATCCTCTAATATAAGTATGTATAAGATGGTAAGAATCGAAAATTATAATAATATTGCATTCTTATCGGATTTAAGTCAGTATGTAAAATTTAACTTCGATAAGACATTTGAAAGTAAGTTAAAGTTCGAGTACAAATTTTAAACTGAAAGACGATCATTGCAAGTTAATTAAAACCTTATGAAAATAACAAAATTTTACTTAAGAGAAATCATAGCCTCAAATCCTTACAAAATAAAACATATGTTAAAATACAATTATTTTAACTAACCTGAAACTTAACTAATAAAAGTTAATCGTAATATTTGAACGATTTCTTTCAAAGCGCAGATACCTTGAAATAAGTTTAAGTACTTTATACACGACCCCTGAAAGCACGGTCGAAATCATCTGTTTTGATATACAAAAAAGTGATATAAGTCATGCATTTCAAAGTTTCATAACAAGATAAATTTTAATGTTAGATGAATGGGACTTATTCTGTATTACTTGTTAGTGTCACAGTAAATTTTTAGTAAATATCACTTATAGGGCCGGGGGACCGTACAAAAATTTAAATTTCGTAATTTTTAAATAAATGTTTTTCTCGACCCAAATCGCTTTAAAAATAATTCTTTACCTTATTTAAACCATTTTCGTAATTGGAAGTATGGATCTAGGACCAACGGTTTCGAAAATAAAGATATGTCATGTTATACGTGGACATACTGTATAATTAAATGTACAAATAAATGGATAGATTTATGGTCAGAATAGATTTAAATTGTGGTTATGAATGAACTTTAAAGAAAATGCGAATCTCTTCAAATAACTAAAGATCGTCATTTTGGATAAAGGTGCTTTCATTAAATCTGAAAATAGAAAGCATGGTCGGATTATAAACACTCTTATAACGGCTTTACCGTTATATATTCATTATTCCTCCTGTCCCCTCAAAAAAAAATCAACTTTTAACCTTACTGGTTTATTATAAATTGTCATTATTCCTAGCCCCCCTTCAAATAAAATATTTAGTTTAAATTTGACATTTTAGAGTTAATTTCATATGTCTTTATTCATTCTCTCTCCCCCCCCTCTCACGACTGTATGTTTCACTTTCACTTTTTAAAAGTTCTTTTCAAATGCAGACATCATTTATCTCGGTTCCTTTTCTGTCTTTCAAATTCACACGATAGAAAAAGATCTTAACCGCAGCTATTTTCCATTGAAATAAAGTAAAAGAATAAAATACAAATGAATGTCTTTTCGCTTTGCAGCCGACGATATCTAATGCATATTTTCCCAGCCTCTGGGCTTGCATTAGTATTCAATTCTCACCCTTGTACTTTGTCGGATAAAAGCCATATGCCTCTTGCTGACTAATTCAGCTGTCGTTAAAATCTATTACGAGCATGTAATATCACGTGTTTGCTATTTCTTTAACCACTTTCCCTTACCGCAGGAATGTTAAGATACGTGCAACCATATAGTCGCCCCATGGCGTAAGTTGAGTTCTATGTAATACTTCGGGATGCCTCTGATTCCTTTGTCCACGCCACCAATATTCATCGCCAATACAGTACATATGTTCCTATTCATCTCGCCAATGAGTGAGTGATTGTAACGAATATTTTACCACCACTCCCTTTGATCTTGAATGTGAGAGACCTCAGCTCGCTGCCCTTCTGGGTCGCCCCCATCGGACAGCCTTCCGTTTGACTTCCCCCGTCCCAGTGTACTCTCATGGCCCTCCTTTTAAAGGTTTTATAATAAAGAAGTAAGTCCTCGAAATCTTCGTGTTGGAGTTTTTTTTCATTTATTCAACCTGATTTACACTTTGTTAAAAAGTACAAACTCCTACATATCAAGTCCTTTAATTGGATCTTTGAGCTTGCACCACAGGATGCTAGGCAATTATTAATTCATAGGGAAATTATCATACAATCAAAACCATACCCTGTTAAACCATATATAAATGTTAAACGTTGTTTTAAGTGTCAGGTATACAATGATCATATTGCAATTTCGTGTTATAATGACATTAGATGCTCGGTGTGTGCCTTGCCACACATTGACCCTCAGTGTAGAAATCCTCCAAAATGCATTAATTGCATTAGAAATAACGATAGCAATAACACCAACTTTGACATTTTCCACAGTGCTTTTGCACCTTATTGTCCATCATTAAAAAAATTCATCAAGCAAATGCGAGAGAAAGTATACAACTGCAATACATTCCCATAAACATCTCATACAGCTTCCTTTTTAGGAAAAAAAATGTAACATACATTTTACATTTTTCGTTTTTATTTAACACACATTACTGTGAAGGAGTTCCTACCTACAGCATTCCTTTTAAAGTTTTTTTTTTATTTTCCTATACATTTACATACATATGTCAGTTTTCGACAGCATTATTTATACTGATTCCAAGTTTGAAATTAACTTAATTCTTTCAAGATTTTTTTTATAAACACAAGTGTACAGTGAGTTGCTTTTTCATTTGATTATTTAGCCGGCAAATAGTTAAATGAATCTCGAAATGGAACATTAGTGAAGATTTTTCTGATGCGGGTCATCAGACATTGGGATTTTCACATTTGAGGTAGATGCTACTGAAAGAGTACACATTCATTCAACTTTAAACATTCATCATTAAATTTGTTACATTTTTAGATTTATTTTTTTTGAAATTTGGATATAATTTCACTTGTTAATCTTAGTTTGGTTTATTCGGTTATAGTTTATCACACAAGTAGCATTTCCTGGTTACATTTTATCCTTTTTCACTTTCCTTTACTTAAAAGCACATTTTTTTTGGTTTGTTTGTTTTAACTTTTGGCGAAGCATTTTTGTACTTGTGATACAATGCTCTTGGTTCCATCTGTACACACCGAGTTTGTGTTCATAGTTCATACAACTGAGTTCATAGGTTACACAACTGAGTTCATAGTTCACTGAGTTCATAGTTCATTGTGTTCATAGAAAAAACACTTTACATGAGTTCATAGTTCATTGAGTTCATAGAAAAAACACTTTACACGAGTTCATAGCATTGTCAATTCTTTGTGTACTTCAGGGACCAATTGCACTATCATTTTTCTTTCGTGACAATACTGAGTTCATAGAATTTTTCCTTACACATGGAAATTCATGTTCATAGTTTGTTTTCTTTCTTGTGATTTGTTTTGCATATTAGTTCATACCAATTTTTGTTTTGGTAGACACTTCAGTTCATTGGAATATTTTTTTTTGTTACACACATGAGTTCATAGTAAGTTTTTTTTTCACACATTTGAGTTCATCGTATTACTTTTACACTTTAAGTCAGTGAAATACTTGCTCATACTTTGTTCATTGAGGTACTTAAACTGCTGTGTTCACAAACATACATCTAAGTCGTTGAAATTTTCCTTTTCTTTCACTGACATACACTATTTTAGTTCATTGTGAAATACTTTTTCTTTGCTTCGTTCATTGAAATACACATTTTTTTTTTCTTTGGTTCATAGAGATACACTTACAATTTAGTTCGTTGATATTACAACTTCGTTCATTGTTATTACAATTAAGTTCATTGATATTTTGTTTGGTAAAAAAAAAAAAAAACACACATTATGCACAATTGAAAATATTTTGTTTCTAGGTTTCAACGTTACACATTAGGATATTTCTTTTTTGTTCTCATTATACCAGGAACTACTTTTGACCTCACATGATATGCACAAATTAAACATTTATTAAAAAGTTAAGTTTTAACACATTCTTAATTTTTCCATTATTATTATATTTCTTTTATGCTACGACATTTCATGTCACCATCACTTTGTTTCACAACAAATAATGCCCAGTTTACAGGATGCTACCCCTTCACATGCATTTTCTTTAAATTTCAAACTTATGATGTTTTTATTCTTTTCATCATATTTGTGTTGGTTTTCTACATGTTCATAATTAAACGTTTTCTTTTAAATTTGGAGATTAAATATAATCTCTGGTTAAGCTTCACTTAGACAATACACACGTCTAAGATATTATGTCGTTCTTGTAATAACATAACTTCACAATAACAAAAAAAGTTTTTTTTCGTTTGTAGCATTAGAAACCTAGTGCAGTTACACTAAATGTTTCAAACATTATCTAAGGTTATACAATACACATACAGTTCCTATCTTGCTCGATACACTGTAAGGAATACAAAGTTAGAATTTACTTTAATAAAAAAAATTGTGGTTGTTATACTTACCCGATCATGTCACCAATCTCTCCACACCTCGGATTGACCTTTTACCTTTGATATGTGAGATATTTATCTCAGTTTTTTTTTATTATTTTAAGTTATCCCCTCTGAAGTTTTGTTCCCGTTCAAAATTTTTGCCCTAAGGGTCCAAACTTCATTGTGTAGAGAGACAAAACCTTCGAATTGTTGTTTCAATTCAATAAACATAACTTTTTATATGATACATTGACGCATGCTCCTTTGAAGATCAATGTGATCTTTGGGGAGCAGGGACCTATGTGTCACTTGATGTATGGGTCTCATAACTCCCTCCCCCCCCTAGGGCTGATGTTCTAAACTGACGCCATCACACTTGTTTATTAACAAGATTAAGGGCTACACCCATTCATTGGCATGCTATATGCATCCCGCTCTTTTGTAGTCCTGTGCGGTGTGCACGAAAACCAATTTGCTACTTTTTTAATTTTTTTATATTACTTCATTTAGCTTTTATTCACAGACATACAGATGTCATTTATTTTCTATTTCATTTTAAAGTAGTATCTGTGTCTTTTGTTGCTTGCATTTATATTATATTATTTTTCATTTGAGAAGATATTATAACAAGTCACTAAAAAAAAAATTACTTCTCTTATTTTGGTCATGAAAAATGCTGGTACCAGCCTCTTAATCAAATACTAAAAAGATATTTAAAAAGAATCCTGTTAAACCAAAAAAATACTATTTGCACTTTCTTGGTGACTGTAAAGGCTAATGAATACCAAGAAAAGAATTTAAAAAAGGCGCCATTTATCATGACCTGAAAGGTTTTGCTTTATGCAAACATTTAAAGAATTGCAAGCACACAGTTATATGTTATATATATATAAATGGAGGTTTATCTTTCTTATTATGTTATATCTGTTTTAAATACTTATATGTATGGGGTGGACAAAGTAATCTTCAAATATAAAAAAAAAACTGTTCTATAAGATTCACAGTTTTTTTTTTCTGGTGGTAATGGGTGATATATATAACGGCTTTACCGTTATATATTCATTATTCCTCCTGTCCCCTCAAAAAAAAAATCAACTTTTAACCTTACTGGTTTATTATAAATTGTCATTATTCCTCCTCCCCCCTTCAAATAAAATAGTTAGTTTAAATTTGACATTTTAGAGTTAATTTCACACAATAGAAAAAGATCTTAACCGCAGCTATTTTCCATTGAAATAAAGTAAAAGAATAAAATACAAATGAATGTCTTTTCGCTTTGCAGCCGACGATATCTAATACATATTTTCCCAGCCTCTGGACTTGCATTAGTATTCAATTCTCACCCTTGTACTTTGTCGGATAAAAGCCATATGCCCCTTGCTGACTAATTCAGCTGTCGTTAAAATCTATAACGAGCATGTAATATCACGTGTTTGCTATTTCTTTAACCACTTTCCCTTACCGCAGGAATGTTAAGATACGTGTAACCATATAGCCGCGCCATGGCGTAAGTTGAGTTCTATGTAATACTTCGGGATGCTTCTGATTCCTTTGTCCACGCCACCAATATTCATCGCCAATACAGTACATATGTTCCTATTCATCTCACCAATGAGTGAGTGATTGTAACGAATATTTTACCACTACTCCCTTTGATCTTGAATGTGAGAGACCTCAGCTCGCTGCCCTTCGGGGTCGCCCCCGTCGGGCAGCCTTCCATTTGACTTCTACCGTCCCACTGTACTCTCATGGCCCTCCTTTTAAAGGTTTTATAATAAAGAAGTAAGTCCTCGAAATCTTCGTGTTGGAGTTTTTTTTCATTTATTCATGAATCTGGAAATCTACAACATCTCCTCCATAACTCTGTTTTTAAGAAATGTTGAAAAATAAATCATCATACACGCAGACACACACGCACACATATAATGGTGTCCCAAAAGTGACTCATGGATTTTAAAATTCAATAACTTGCAAATGCTGACAGATTAAAAAAAAATGCTTTAGGGTTATGTAAAATGTCAGGAGTTTTTATGCTGCGATTCCCAGTTTTAGTTACAAATAGCAGCGATAGATGGCTCTGCAAGCAATAGGCGCTGGATCCAGGCTCGATTTTTTGGCATATCTCTTCTTGCATGCGAAAAAAGGAGATAAAAACGTTTTGAATGGTTTTCGATGTACCAAAAATCGGGTCTGGAATTGGCACCTACTTCTCGCAGCACCATCTATTGTTTAAAATGTGAACTAAAATCAAGAATCAAAGTATGAAAAAACACACCTGACATCATACATAACCCTCCTGCAAGATTTTTTTTTAATATCTGTCACCGTTTGCAAGTTATTGAGTTTTATAATCCATCAGTCACATTTAGGGCACCCGGTGTATATGTACAGATATTGCAAATCTGGAGATCATGACAAGATCGTGGCGCGTTTCCTCATACAACTACACACGAGAATTAGAAGCCATAAATTATATATCTTTAAATCACAGAATGTCTGTCCTTAAATAGATTAATGTCCTAAAATTCTGTTGAATATTTGGAATAAAAAGAAAAGTGTTAAATTGCACACTCATTATGACATTCTGGCTAATTCATATAAAAATACACATGATGACCTGCGTGTCGTATGGCTGATTACTTACCAAGATACCTGTGAAAAGGATATTTTTAAATTAAGCACAATCAAAGAACTTATAAGTATAATTTCTACCTTCTTTTAATTCAAAATTTCCGCTGGCGTTTATTGCATTCTATTGTGAAATGTTGACCAAATACTAAGCTATTGTCTTAGGTGATATATATGGACAGGTAATCCTTTTATTATTGTAAGCAACTTGTGTAAACCAAATATGTATGTACAGTTCTATGGAAAATTCGTTTAATTTTTCGTCTTAGAGCGAAAATTGAGCGAAATTCTGATTAATCGTGAAAATATTTTTTTATCTGAAAAAAAAAAAAAATGGTAATATTAAGGATAGTGCGCAGTGTATCTATCATTATTTAGATTCAATAAGTAATTAAAAATATTTTAATAATTATTTAACTTTAAAATTAAACAGTATTTTTATTTACCGTATGTACGCATTGAAATAAAAATTAACTAACAAAACTTATCGAAATAAAAATTGTTTCATATGAAGTTTCATATAAAACCTTTCTTTAATTTAAAAATTAAAAAAAAATCTATTCAATATAAAATATTTATAAAGCAATTATCTAATACTTTTATTTATCGCAATTTAAAAATTTGATTTTTGTTAAAGAACGAGGTAAATCTAACTTTAATAATGCGAAAAACATATTTTACAATTATTTATTTATTAATCATAATTATTTTATCAATCATTATTTGCCGTAAATGGTGAAACCATGTTACATTCTGTTCCCGAAATGGAATAATTTATTTTAGAATTTTTTAGTTAACATACTACTTTAACACCAATTTTCAAACATTGTATTTATTTCAGTAAAAAGTAGGCAACTGATCAAAGATTGGAAGATGTTCCACTTGGCAGCATTCCAAGCGTATTTATCATGAAATGTTTGTTTTTATTTAATTCTAATTGCCATATAATTGACTTCTAATTTACTTCAGAAATAAGAAAAGAGTATGCACAGTTTTTTTTTTTTTTTTGTAATAATCTGTTTAAAAAAAAAATAATAAAAAAAGAGAAAAGAGTTCTGTACGTGATAAATGTAATTTTCTTTTTTGTAATTTTTTCCAAATAAAGTTTTGATTTAAGTTATGATACAAAAAAATACTAAAAAGCTTTTGTAAACCAAAAAAAAAAAAACATTATTTAACGTATTTTTTTTTTAGGATTTCTAAATTGATTTCTCAGTGTATAATCGTAGATTAATTAATAATAAATTATTATTTGATGAAAGCATATTGTTTTAAAGTTGCAGTTTTTTTATTTACAATTTATTTTCTACACTTAAGTCTTTAAAATGTTGCATTTATTGGCGCATAATCTATTGTTGTTTCAACTCCCAGTATGTATGAGTTACGGAGAATATTTGACGATTTATCACCTGTGGTGGGCATAATTTTACATAATATAACTTCGTACTAATTTTTATAATGCTACCATATCAGGAGGTGGGTTGAAAATCGATTGCTAAATTCCATCTTTATAAACAAAAATCAATTTGAGTTAAATACTAGAGAACAGGAATTCTGCTTTATCAGAATTTAGTGTCGCCTCCGGCATTTCCATTACTTCATTTTCTTCTGGTGGACAGATGGCTTCTATTATTATGAAACAGCCATTATAAATTAAGTGTTGGGTGAAGATGAAAGAGCAGTCTTAAAAAGTTAGAACTCTGATTTTCTGGTCAGAATGGGGGGAAGAAATGGCCATAATTGTTTTTTACGGCTGCTCTTTCATCTTCACCTAACACTTCATTTATAATGGCTGTTTCATAATAATAGAATCCAACAGTCCATCAGAAGAAAATAACTTGGTTAAGCGGGACTCTACTGCAGTACAAAACATATTTCAATTTTAAGACTTAAAGCACACGTTTTATTTTATGTAAAATGATGCCATTCGCATCCATTTACGAATTCCACATTTACGATCTACCTCTTACACATCTACAGTAAAGCATGCATAGCACATCACTATCGCGAAATAATGCACAAATGCAGCAAAAAGATATCGTCATTCAAGAAAATCGAAAAAAAAAAAGGGCTATCTAATGATTCATAGATACTTACAATTAAATATAGTATATAATAGCTCCATTGTTTTAACAGAAATCATTCGTTTATACTTTTTTCAAAATAGCACGTATTTTAATTACATTTTCTTTCGGTTGTTATGAGAAAATGGCAACAAAAATATATAATTACTATTTTAAAACTATTTTTCCTTTGCTTTCTGCAGAAATGGATAAAATGCCGTTGCCAATATTAAGCAAATGGCTGCAAAAACTACAAAAAAATTAATATTTCAAAAACAAATGGAGGTACAGTTTTCAAACAAAGTGCATGTAAAAGAACTTTTTTTTCCAATACGACGGTATAAGAACTGAAAGTGTGTGATGCTTAGAAGTTTAATAAATTGCTAAAGAGTATTTAATCGTAATGATTTGTTTTACAGCTAGCCTTGGTAAGCTAACGTTATTTTTTGGACACAAAATAAGCTGGGAGAAAGAAATAGCATACTGGACCGGAGGCTAAAAAACGTAAATAAATATTCCAATCTGTTTATCATAGTTCCTTTGTTTTGATTTACAGCTAATTTTTATATAATTGACTTCTATTTTTTTCCACTGCAATTAGCAAACAGTATACAAATTGCTTCCATTACCGCCATCCTTTGTGTTATAAAAATTAGATATGTAAGTATTTTCAAAGAAAATGTTAATATACGTATTTTAAAAGTAAATACATATATAAGCATTTTTAATTTCATTGTGAAGTAATTTACATAAAAATTCTTTTGATCAGTATGAAAAAAAAAATCATCATTTTTTTATATAACGTCATATTAACAGTCGCGACACTTCACCAATAAATTTCGCTTTTATTCCATTTATTTTTTTAAATGTTATACGTTTTTTGCATAAGATAAAAAGGTGCTTGAGACAACGTGGCCATAGTTAAGATTTTAGGATTTATCTTAATTTTCTAGTTAGGTGCATGTGGTTGAATTTTTCTTTCTAAAACTATACACTTCTTCCTAAAACATATCAAGTATACTTTTCTCTGTAAAAAATAATTCAATTGTTTTATAATGCAATTTCAAAATTCTGGCTTGTGGAACATATTAACGTTTAGTGTTCCAAAGGGTGCCCATATATGGATATCACTTTTAAAATGTGAAAAAAATACTCAGCAAAATGTTTTTATTTCCTGAGAGTGTTACAATGTTCAATTAAATGTAATAATTAATTTACATGGGAAAAATTACAATTAACATTTTCCAAAATATAAGATTGTATTCGAGTTCTACACAGAAAGTGCAGATGAGATTTTTGATTGTGTCCTATTTATTATGTCACTGACACTTGGCACTTCCACATATTTCAAGCTTTGATTACACAATCGTATTCCAGTATTTTGGTTTCTGGTTTTTAAATTGGAAAACAAGCTCACTTTTGGCT
Source organism: Maratus speciosus (assembly GCA_963932465.1). Lineage (NCBI taxonomy): Eukaryota > Metazoa > Arthropoda > Arachnida > Araneae > Salticidae > Maratus > Maratus speciosus. Next base: position 532,455,792 of record OZ010786.1, on the reverse strand, counting down.
GGTAACAGCTTTTGCCAGGCATGGTAATATCAATTTGTTTGAGAGTCACTTGTGTGGAGCAGTGTACCGGATCGTTTTTTTTTAATTACTATTTCCCACTACGTTGCTTTCTATTATGGTCTGATTATTCTTTTTTTTAATATCTTGCAAATTTTTCTTCTCAAACTTCTTATCTTCTGACACAAAAATCTTTAAATCACTTTTTGTGCAAATTGTTTAGGGGTTTTCTTCTAAGCGTTACCTACTTCTTTTGGGAGATCTGTTGTGATCACAATAGCGTGGTAATCGTTAGATATTTCTGATAGTAAGTAGTAATAAACGAAAATAAGTTTTTTTAGATATTTAAGTAGAAATTTGGAAAATTAAGCCTACTACATTCGTTTCAAAATTCATGTCCGAAGCTGGTCCGGGTTTCGTTTCACATCAGAAATATGAATATGGTCGCCGATTACAGGACGAAACACTACTAATATGATACATTTATTAGAATTAAAGTAATTGTGCTTAAATAGAAAGAAATAAGCTTTCAGAAAAAGTATCAAAAGTCAAAGTTCTAAGATTTCACAGACATGTAAATAAAAAAATAAAATAAATAAATAAATAAATAAAAAAAAAAAAACTTCTTACCTGGAAATTAGAACTATTGCTCCTCAAGAGTGATACCACTGCATACAATTTCGGCTTATAACGGTCATCTCTTCCAATTTAGCCAGTTGAAATGTACATATTACAATGCAGTGGTGCTACCTTGTGATTAAAAATGTAATTATTTATACTTTCGGAGGGTGGGATATCTTAGAAACAATGCCCACTTTTGGCTCTCCTACCTTAAGAATTTTAGCAGGGTTTGGTAAAAAAATGTGTTTTTAAAGATACGATGGAGTAGTAAGGGAGTATTTATATAAATCCTGAGTAAATGTCTTTGGGTATGCTATTGGGCATGCTATTCGGCATGCTATTTTTCCACATTCGGCTAAATAAGTCCATTACCCTTTTTTGCAAGCGTAATTGTTTAAAAACCATTGCTGTTGCAGTGGAAGGACCACGGATAATTATCCAAAAAATAGCATTTTTTTTTTTTAATTTCAAGTTAAGGATTTCCTTGTAGAATCTCTAAGCGTGATCGTTTAATCACAAATATGCTATTACTGATGCCGGTGTAAAATCGTGGCTCTCAATTCTAATCAGTTTCGATGTAACGTAATATTCAGAACACCAAAACAAATTATTACATTTTAATTTTCACAATGTGTACACAAACACAACTCAAAAACATATTTTAAAATAAATCTTACAACATTACTCAGTTCACAAGTGAAAACAAAATCGGCTGCTATTCTTGTAGCCACTCCTTTGTTCCATGCAATTGTCTTTTTTGCAAGTGTTTTGCGCCGGCAATATTCATCGTACGTGTATCATTGCAACGCCATTTATGGTTTTTCAATACGCTGATGAATTTGCGTTTGAAAAAAATGGGTGTTGCATTCGAAAATGTCGATTTATTTTCACTACAACAATAACCGTGAGAGCTCTATTGTTTTAAATGATCACAATTTCCAGCGCATACTTTCAAATAATTATATCTAAAATTTATTTTCGATTGATTGAGAGGTTAGGCCGCTAGGATTAATATATCGGGGAAGTTTTTTTATGACCACCTTATATGTATACTTATATTATTTCCATGTATTAAAGAACACACCCAGTAAAAAAATTAAAAAGGACTACCATCGAGCTCACAGTTTTCGACATTTTTTATTATATTTTTTACCTTATCAAATCTGAGAAAAATATTACAAATTCTGAAAATAAATAAGTGTGATAAATATTACCAAGAAAAATTCTCGTTTTAAATAGGGGTGCTTCTCTCTTTTGAAATTTTAAGAGTTGTGCCGACCTTGAAATTGGATTCGTTGTCCATCTATCTATATATATAAAATGCAAGTATCTGTGTGTCCCTCACAATTCCGGTAGGACCGCCTCAATGTTCTAGGTAATTGTGAAATATACTAATGCAGGGTTACCACAGTAGCGCCAAATGTTGATCAAGTTGGTGAATCATTGCCAAAATGACAAAATATAGCCAAATTTGGCGACAAAAATAAGTTCTCATATATGAAGCCATCTTGGCAATAGTTGGCTAATTTGGCGAAATTCCCATTTAAAACCAATAAATCTTTCATAATTGAGGTCACTGCAATTTAAATTAAACATTGCGCTTTTAAGGGTTGATTTTTTTAATCTATGGGTGAGAATTGAAAGTGTAATATACGAAAATGTACGTCCTTACATCTTCAACCATATAGATTACATAAATAAACCTAAAATTCATTAATTTTGTTTTCATATCTGTTTATATCATTTCGCAAAAAATCTCACTTCTGAAGCCCAAATTATGACAAACTTTTAAAAAGTACGCCAAGGTCTCTATACTGGAAAAGTACAGCGCTTCTTATAGCGGGATACAAAAGTTAAATTCCCTGTACTTTCCCACATTAGGGGCCTTGGCGAAGAAGGAAATTTGCAACATATTTTCTGGTAACCTATTCACTGTTTCATTTAATATACACACGATATTTTTTTCAATATTTATACAATTTATTACCATAAAGAAGCTATTTATCTATTTTTTACAGAAACAGAAGTAATTTGTACATAAAAAAAACAACAATAACAAATTATATTTTTTATGTATTCATTATACATAGTTTGTAATAAGTGTGTTTCGTTTTCAAAATGCGTTATTTTCATCCTTCACTGCGGAACAAGCGAGGGAAACACATATTCTTGCCCATGCGTTGTATATAGCATATCTATATATCACATTTTCCGTCATTTTTGACGGGCTATCTTTCTAGTGTTCAATATTTAAGATTATACTGTGAAAGATTAAGATTCAGAAAGAAAACTTCAGAATAATAGTAAATTACTTCGCAAATTATCTTCACAGAAATCTCAATGTTTTAAGAGCATATGACTTATACTTGTCCTCAATATATATTTCTTGTGTAAGCAGACAAATAAAATAAAATAGTTTTGTGTCATTTAGAAGTACAACACATGAAATTCTATTAATATCTTTTAAATATAAAGAAAAACCTTACACAAAATCTACTCGGTCTTATATTTCTTAATGCAATGTTTTCTCCTAAATAATCATTTTTCTATAGATTATCCCCCTAGACAGCTAGCTACTTCAGCAAATAGATAATGAATTGCGATACACGGTAAAGAGAAAAACAAAGATGCACCACTTGGCAAAATTCCAAAAAAGGTTCAACTCAGTGACTATTACTTTGATTGAAAAGCTAATGATACGTAATGGACTTTAATTTTCTTTAGGGTAATTGCTCAGGAGAGTGTAGCGTTCAGATATTTATAATTAGAATTTTTTTTATCAGTAGATATTTTTCTAAATTATTATTTTGCTGTTAATAGGAAATTTAAACTAGATATTTATTATTAAAAATTATATAAAAATGATGCAAAGTAATAGCGTTGTTGTAGGAGAGAGTGGCGTTCAGATATTTATAATTAGTATTTTTTTATAAGTAGATATTTTCAAAATTATTATTTTATGTTAAAAGGCGTTTTAAACTACATATTTTTATTAAAGAGTTTATAAAGTTTATTCAAAGTAATAGCATACACGGAATTTCAAAACATATATTAGATCGTTGTCTTTAATTTATTTTTAAATGTCTTGAAAAAAAATGGAACTTGTGCATTTATATACGTATATATGTATATATATATATATATATATATATATATATATATATCGCTATATATTTAGATAGAACGCTATATAGATAGTTAGATAGATAGATAGATAGATGCATGTGTGTGTTAATATTTTAAATGATTAAGATTGTTTTAAAGGAATTTAAGATATATACATAAAAATGCACCTTCTTTTAATTCTTAGACTTAATTATTTGCTAAACTATAAATTCTATACTTACTTCAAAACTACACAGAGAGGGAATTTCTAGTGTTTTTGTTGCAAATATTTTAGTTTTAAATAAATAATTGCTAAAAGCCACAAGTGTAAGCTACATTTTTCTTCTCTTATAATATGTTTAGAAACTGTTTGAAAGTATATATAATTCTCCAAAGAATTAGAACAATGTTGAATTTCACTAATAATTTCACTATATAGTAGGTATACTAGTATATATAGTATACTAATACATTATATATATATATATATATATATATATATATATATATATATATATATATATATATATATATATATATATATATATACTAGAGGGGCTTTGCCCCTTGCAAGCTACGCTAGCCAACCCCTGTTCAGACACCGCAGAATCTAAAAGCACGCTAATTTGATCGGTTTTAAAAAAGATTAGAGGCGATTGAATTATAATGAAAAAAACCTATAGCGATCTCCCGGTAAATGAGTTTCATTCAATTCCCTTTGATTGGGAAAATTTAAGGCCGAATCAGTTGCTGTTAAGACACCCAATAGGCTGTTTTCGAGTTTGATTAAAGAAGACCAGTTAAACATTTGAAAGGATGCTAAAATAAAATGAATTAAGTAAACAGAGTATTTGCCTCCCGGTATATTTAACAACGTTATAAAACGACTGACATAATACAATTTACCGCTTTAACCCTTTCAAGGGCAGTGGTTCATTTTTGGGCCACTTCATTTTAATTTATAATTGCCACATTGGCACCAGAATATTGGAATAAAAAATTTCCTTCTATTAAGTAAGTGAACAAAAGCATTTTTGTATTTCGAAATTTGTTTCTAAATCCTAGTGCCATTCATAGATTTCAAATTTTTACGAATAGAAGTACCTTGCCCCTGAAAGGGTTCATCGCATATTAATGTATTTATTATTTTAAGGTTTCGTTTCTCTTTTAATATTCATGTTTAATTACAAATTTCAAGACATAATTTTCAATATTTTCTTGCTTTTAACACTTACTCATTTAATAGTAATTTTAAAGTTTTTTTTCTCTTTTAATAGTCACTTGTAAATAAATTTTTAACCGTTAGGAAATATTATTCTTTGCGCAGCTTTTAGAATTGAAAACAATCTCTATTATAATATCTTAAGTCATGTGATTATTATCAACAGTTCCGGGCGGATCCCTTCGCTTTTTATTTTCCAGGCGGCCATTTTGGTACTTTAATGTTAGCCAGCCACAGGCGATAAGTCGCCAAATATTATTTCATTGCCATCACTTTACTTATATTATAATAGTCCAAGTCATGTAACTGCCATAAACAATTACAACCCTTCTCGTTTCATAAGACAGTTTTCCATTTTGATTAAAGAATCAAAGTTATTTTTTCGAAAAAAAACTACATAAAAGATGCCATGATTGCAAAGAAGTATTGGTACTTTTATGTTAGCCGGGTGCAAATCTCGTCAATAGCTTTTTTTTAACTCGCCAGTTACCATTTTTTTTCAAGTGGTAAATTAAAACGGTACTACTTAGTTATTCCATCGACCAAAAATCTATCCCCACACTATAAGATTAAATGCAAATAATGGTTAATCGAAAATGTCACATTCACTTGACTGTAAGGAAGATTCACGTGTTTACGACATCAAGTGATTTTTATTTCTACGTTTTACTTTTATTTTTATTAATCCTATACTAATGTATTTGGGCACATATGTCATATACCCCCCATATTGACGCGATTTTTCTTCGAGGCTATTTCGGCGAAAACATTTACAGCATGTACAACAATATCCGGATTACCATATCAAGCAAAATAACGATACTTTGGCACCAGTTAAGTACCAGTTGCGTATACGGCATTGACGTCAGAAAAAAATCGCGCCAATTTAGGGCGTATACGACATCTGTGCCTTTATTTATTCTTTCGTTATTTAAAATAAAAATTACGTCAATTTGTATAATTTGGTGAGTGCTTTGGCGATATATATAATTTGGCGAAATTGGTGTTAGAAAAACACATTAAAAGAAAAATTAAAAATGTATATTTACATGTTTCAACTCATTTTCTGAGTCCTCTTCAGAATGTATAACATAAAATTACAAATGCATAAGAAAAATGGAAAAAATCATCGAAAATAAACAAGTAATCATATAACGCGCCTACATTTTCTTGATTGCTAGTGTCCATTCTATGTCGCGACGCCATAAATTGTCTAGCCATTCAACCCATAAATTCGGCATACGAAAAGATAATGTATAGTTACAAACTCCTAAACTTCTTAAATAAATTTCAATGGATCTCTTATAAATATTTGTAAATAAAAATTAGACCTGTATATTATTTTACTCTCGTTCAAATGTATGTTAATGTTTTCTATGTGATTTAGCCGGCATACAGCAGTATTACCTGTATTATATTTAATGTCCCCTATATGTTCTTTACACCTGATATTGAATTTTCGTTGGATTATACCTATATTAAGTAGTACCATTAAAACATTGCTTTAAATTTTAAATTAAATGTCAGGTTTATTTTGCAATATTTAATCGGGTTTGGCGGGATTTTTTTTTTTTTTTTTTTTTTTTTTTTTTTTTTTTTTTTTTTTACGATAATTTGGCGAAAACCTCGTTTTCGAATACCAGTTACATATGTATTTTAGAATTATTTTGTATTATTTTTTAAATGAAATAACAATAATAAAAAAATTAATTAATAACTATAGAAAAAAACAATTTATAACTTTTTTTTTTTTTTTTTAATATAAAGGGAAAAAAATGTAAATAAAGATTTATTAATAAATAAGCAACAATAGCCGAGTTACCATGTCATACAAAATACCACCCTTTTAGCGCTATTAATTATCCCGGTGCGTATATGACATCTGCAATTAATACTTTTATTTTCGTTTCGTTTATAAAAAGAAAGAAGTGAAAGCCATTGATTTTAAATTTTTCAGTTTTAAATGAAAGCTTTGTATAAAATAAAATGATAATGAAATACAAAAAAAGCATTGCCCTTAGCATCATTTAACCCCTTGAGGGGCGGTGGGATAAAATATATCCCACCTAATTTAAACAAGATTCTCACCGGAAAATTTTTACTAAACTTTATATTTTTAACTTTGGAGGAAAATCGTTGAAAAATTGCTTTTCCTTATTTAAAAATAATTTTTTTCGATTATTCCGATGAGAATTCAATATTTAGAGTCATTTCTGCTTGCCCCTCAAGGGGTTAAGGGAGGCCAAACTTGTCGCAAAATTAGTTTAAAATAATAACCTTTTCTGAAAAATGAAAAAAAAAAATATCTGTTATGATTAAAATTTGAGTTGCCATCATTAGAGAAAAAAGTATTTAAAATTAGAAAAAAATTAATATTCCGTAAACTAATTTGAATTTTAAAATTCTAATACCAGTTTTGAGATCTGTGGATCAATACGGATTTTTGGTGTTAATTTCATCGCAAAGTGTTTCATATTTTAGAAGAAATCGCCACGAAACGTAATCAGTTGTTTAATCAGTCGTTTCATAGAATCGTTTCATAAATTCGTTACATTTCAGTCGTTTCGTATATCCGATTCATAAATTCGTTTCATTAGGGTTTTATATATACAGGGTAGATATGTACAGAGAGAGAGACGCTAATTTTAATCACTTATTATTAAGATACATTAAAATTAAAGCATTATTGAAAAATCAAACTAATGTTGATTATTCGGATTTTTTTCTTGGAAATTAAAGGAAACATTTCTTTAGTTTATGACTTCAAATGTTACATGAAATGTAACTTCTATGCATTTAAAATTTGAAACTGTAAAGGTTTTATATTTTACCTCTAATATTTATATTTTAATTTCTTCAAATATGCATTTATTCTTAATAATGGTGTGAAAGGCTTAGTTCAGATACATCATATACAATAATAGCCATTTCTCATATGCACATTAAAAGTTTGCTCTAGGGTTATCCATTACATTTTTACAATAATGTTCTCCAAGGTTTTATGACAAAAATTTTTGACGAATAATTAAGTTATTTTTTTTATACTGTTATTCGTTTTTCCATAAGGAAATGACAAAAAAGTGAAATAGATTTTGGCTATGCATAAAATGTGTTTAACTGAGCTTGCATGTCACACGTGTTCATTATAAATTTCCTATTTACTCATTTGAGAGGTTTTAGTTCATTATGTTAAGGTTAAATTTTCAAGTCACAGTCTATCTATATATGTGATTGTTTATGTTTTCCTTCAGAGTTGTAATAGGTTATTAGTTCACTGGGTTTTAACTTTTAAATTCTAATTTTCTTCTGATTACTACAGATTTACTATGTATAATTATAGTAATCACATCTATATATATATAAAAGCCGTTATCTGTGTGTATGTCCTTTATACAAATCTTTAATTTTTGACCGATTTGCACGAAGCTCGATGTCCATAGGCTTTAGAACGTGGAATAGATCCCTGTCTGCTTTAAAAAATCATCAGACCACTATTTAACCCTTTTTCCTACCACTTTCCGTAATTTAACATTATAGAAATATCTCTATTTAAATTTTCTAATTCAATTATTTTTTTTCTGTTGCCACACATCTAAAAAACTGCTCAATAATTTAAAAAAAAATTGATAACGCGAATACTTTGTTTTATAAGCCAATAAAAATTCGGATTGTCTCACTATATTTTTGCTGTTTTTGAAATTGACGTCATTCAAAGAAGAAAGTGCACATTTTTCATATATATAAGTAAAATTTTTAACTAAGCATGTTTTTAAAATGACGTAGTACCTTAGTTGAACCTTTCTGAAATTAAAAAATCTATTTTAATGAAGTCGTTTCAATATCAAGAAATCAATTATGAAAAAAGATAATAAAAAAGTCGTTTGCTAAATATGACGTCAATTTCGTCAATATAATTTCAAACTGGCTCTAAAAACCGTCTGCTACAGTATCTTTAATTATATCATTTAGATAAATGTTTTAATACCTGAAATGCAGCGATAACATTCTACGATTTATATCGAATACGGTTATATAAAATACGATTTTTCTATGATTTATATGAAATAGAATTTATAGCTACTATTTTTTAGGGTAAGCTTATTTCTTTTTTAAACAAAATTTCATCACTGACATTACGATTGAACACGTCTGCGGATTTGGATTTTATGAATGGAAGTATGAGTTTCCATTTAAAAATTATCGGCAATGAATCTTTATATACATGTGTTAAAGATGCCTGATATACTGCCCATTAGTAGTACATAAATAAAAATCGTTTTTAATTCGAAACACGAATATATTTTTAAACCTTAGTATATTTGTTAGATTTCTTAACAACTACAGGAAAAAAATATTTTTGGTATTTTCATTTTAGGGATCACTTATTTGTCTGAGTAACACATTTCTCCCGCTGCGGACAAATTCTACGAACAAATCTTTAATTAAAGGAAATATATGGGTGAATTTGATCTTCTATTTTAAAGCAATATGTATCTTTATCTCAAATGTCCTTCTGTATAGCTGAAAACAATACGATCATCACTGCGCTATTATATTTTCTAATATGTAAGACAAATTTTCGGCTGTTTTGGGCCCAATTTTTTAGTTGATAATTTACAGTAGGATTTAGTCTATGAATGATAGACGGATATGCAATATACTAAAACTATTCCAGAAAAATATATATAACTTTTTTTAAGAGGCTAATCATTCAGAATTGGTTCCGCCTGATTATAGATCATTTCAGTTAATTCTATAACAAAGCATGTACAACAAAATGTTATATACTAAAACTATTCCAGAAAATTGGGTGCAATTTAATAGTGCAAATTTCACCAAAATCGGTCCAGTAGAACTTTTAAAAAGGCTCATCTTTTATAATCGGACTCACCTGACTATTGAACTTTCTTCTATAATTTTATAACAGAGCGACGTAAAACTATATGCAATATTTAAAAACATCCGTGTAAAATTATCTAACAAACAATACAAGTTCCAATGGAATCCATTCAGAATTTTTAAAAAGACTAATCATTCATAATCGGGTTCCACATGATTATGGAATTTTCCCCCATAATTCTTAACTGGACCAAATCTTAACTGACACCAAAATCTTAACTGAAAAGCGAATAATGCAAGTTGAATTAAAATTATTTCAGAAGAACCCAAGTTATAAGCAGCAGGAATGTGATTCCCACATGAAAACAAACAAATACTGAATTATTTATAATGTTTTTGAACAATTAAGTTAGTCTGTTATAACTGGTTTGCATGCATATTTAAAAAAATTCAAGGTTGAAAATTACTTTAAAAAACATAAAAAAATCTGTAAATGGACATAAACGTTTCAAACAAATTACGGAAAGTGTTTTTTACGTTAAAATAATGGGATGCATGATGTTTAGAGATTAAATTGCAGTAAAAGCGTAATTTATGGTACTGTTAGGTTGTTGCCACCAACAATATGATGCTAGGCGTTACTCATAAAAATGTCTTTTCTTCATAATATTGCATTAATAACTAACGGATATATCTTTCTTAATTGGGTTGCAGGTATATTTAAAAATATCTCCGTGATTGAAAATTAATTTAAAATGGATAAACGATCTGTAAATTGATGTAAGCTTTTCAAACAAATATTACTTAAAGTACTTTTTGTATTCTATTAGACGTTGGAATAACCAAATGTGGGATGTTTAAAGGTCAAATTGCAGTAAAAGTTAAATTTATGGATGGGTTAGGTTGCTGCACCAACAATATGACGCTAGAGTTACTCATAGCAATGTCTTTACTTTATAATATTGAATTAAGAGAAAACAGGTATATCTTTCGTAATTTGGCTGCATGTAGGGATGAGATTTCCGCTTTTTTGCACAACGGTATATTCTTAAAGAAAAAGTTGTTCTGTTAAATCGCAACAGTGTTCCGATTAAATGAAATATGATTTTTTCTAACAAAATACTGGTATACAAAAACGCGGAAATCTCATCCCTGGCTGCATGCAAATTAAAAAATATCCATGATTGAAAATTACTTTAAAATCCATTCACATGAAAAATTTGAGATACAATTTTCAAATAAATTTCATTTGATTGAACTTTTGATTTGACAGTGTGAAAAACGAAATTGTATGATATTCATATATTTAGAAAAATTTCAGTAAAGCCAAAATTTATGGGTTAAGTCGTTTCCATCATCCGTATAATGTTACAATTGCCATTGTGTTTGTAGTTTGTTTGTTTATTCTGAAGATGACTCAATGAAAGAGTCGAAACATGTAATTTTTTTATGTTTCTTTTTTTCATTGAAATGACGCTTTTTAAGCAATTAATTGTATTTTAATATATGTTATGACATTTGTTTGAAATATATATTATTATGGTATAGTTAATAGTAAAGGCAATTAAGACTATTTTACTTATATTTCTTATTGGTCTTTTTAGCGATTCGTGGACGGGAATGCACCAATTTCAGTAATTGTCATTGCCGTATTATTTATTTTAATGTATTTTACCCGGGAGGAACCTTATTATTCACACGAGCGAAGCCGGAAAGATCTGCTAGTTTTATATAAAGATGAGATAGTCTTTGAAAGAATTTTAACCGTAAATAAAGGCAATCATTTGATCGAAAATTATTACCATAATATTGTGTAGAAATTATTTTGTAGGAAGAATAAAGCTTCACTTTTTTTATGTTTTTTAATGTTCTTGGTATATAAAACTCCACTATTAAACTTTTAATGTTTCATATAAAGCCAAAAAAGAAGCATTTAAAAAAATACTAGATATTGAAACCATGTCGTTTTAAAATTAAGAAACCTTTATAAGAACGATTATAGTTACTTTTATCACAAGAACGACCGTTACGGTCATTTTGACCGCATATCTCCTTAAAACTTACTCTTAAAACATTTACGTCAGTTTACTCACCTTTAGCAACTTTTATTAGTGTTTTTGATATTCTTAAATGTACAACATTGATTTTTTTTACAATATTTTATAACGAGCGTATAAGTAAATGGTCTACCTAGAACGAATAGGAATGGTCATAATGAGCACTATAGAGATTTGAGTGATCAGATGTCAAATAGCACTGAAATATTGTGAAATAGTAAAATTATATAATAGTATTATAATAAACATAGTATTACATAATATAATATAAAAATATAATATAATATATTATAATAGTAGTAATAATGATAGCATAGAGTAATAATATAGTAATACTAATACAGTAATAATAATAATAACGATATTAATAAAATAGTTATAATATTAATAGTAATAATAATAATGATAAAGTAATATAATAATAATAATAATTATTATTATTATTTTTATTATTATTATTATTATTATAAATATAAATAAATAAATAAATAAATAAATAATGATAATAATAGTAATAATTGCGAATAACACTATTGGAAATCATGTATTAACGTTTAAAATGATAGATTACTGTTTTATGATAATACTACTTATTTCCGGAAAATAAAAGTATGTTTTCTTATGTAATAAAAAATACTATTTAAAATATTGCATGCATTTTGAAAATGTTCAAAATAACTTATTTTAACTCCTTGTATAGATATTTTTAATAAAAATCAAATTTTATTCTTGAATTCATATTGCGGTCAAAATGAAATCGTGTTAAGTGTGTAAATTTGGTGTTGGAATTTGAATGAGTTTAAAATCAAAAACTTTGTTTTAAATTAATTTTGTTTGAAATGCTTCAGTTTAAGAGTGACAAAGTTGTTAAATTATTCGGTATTGTTTTTAACTTTGAGTGAAAAGCTCCCTTGATAATCATAGAAAAATTTTATCTTGAAATATGTTTAGCTAACGTCTAAATTTGAAGGGAATGTGTAAAGTTAAATGCAAATACTTATTAGGATAGTTTGCATGTTAAATTATAGCTTATTGCTTTTAATGTAAAGAGAAAAAACCCTTGATAACCATAAAAAATGTTAGATTAAAATAAGTTAATATATTGCTTTAATTTGAAGTGTATGGGTAATTTTAAATACATATACTGATTAGGAGCAATACGTATGTTTCAACATACCAGGGAAAATTGATATGATTTGAACACCACATAAATGGCGCCTTACTGCTCGTATAATGATGCATAATATACGTACATCTTTTTAATGTATAAATTTAGTCTATTATTAATTTTGTAACAATGCACTTATAAATTAGATACTTGAACTTAATGAGTTGAGTTAAAAATACCGCTGCATATGATGCACGACACATTTAGTTTTTACACATAACCAAAAAAAAAAAAAATGAAGATCTAGGAAAATGAGAAAAAATGATCTTTTAAAAGCAAAAAATGTTAGCTCATAAACTAAAAAATATTAATATTACAAATATAAAAGAAACAAATATTAAATTTTAATAAAGTTTTAGAATTACTAACACAAAGTCAAGAATCAGTGTAATTTATTTTATTATTATTAAAATATTTAACTTTTTAACGCAGTCCTGTTAATTGGTTTAATAAGTGATATTTTTAAAGGAATTATATATATATATATATATATATATATATAATTTTGTAGGATGATTATATGTAAAATGTTAATTTATTGATGACTTGAATAACTAGTTAACTAATAAGTTAATTTTCACCACTTTATTGATAGCTTCTTCAAATACAGTACATTTCTCACTTAACACTACGACGGCCGCGTTTTCAATATACCTAGAACGGCCGTGAACCGTAATTTTGACCGCTCTTTCGAAAAAACTAAAAAAAATGCAATTTTAACTAAAATAATATTAAAAACTCCTTTCCAGAAAACAAGTTTAATGACAAACTACAAAAGAGACTTACATTAAAAATTTTTTTAAAGAAAATAAAACATTTTTCATTCTGCTACTCTTCCTAGGCAATCTTAATGATATAGAATCCTGAAATTAGATAATGTAAGGGTCATATTGTTTTTATAATTATAAACATAATATATGTTTTCAAATTGTTTTTCAAAGTCAGCAATTTTATTAACAGATTAGAAAAATATTATACTGAAAAATGTAACTTACCTCAGTTTATTTCACAAGCAAAACAGACAGATACTAACCTTTCTTCTAACATGCATGACTCGCAAGCGTGTTTCTGGCATCTTGAATACTGTTTGGAAGTTTTAATTCCTTTGCAGTTCTTGAGTATTTGACACTGCTTTCGTTTTCTGTTTTGAATTCAGGAAGCATTTTTATTTTATTGTCATCATACAACCTGTTTCGATCGATATAGTTTTTACGGAGTTCATCAGATATTTTCAAAATATATTCCCGACGATTGATGTTTGATTCAGATGTTTGATTCAATTCTCCGGGAGAGTCGCCGCATACGGGAAAGATGCCGCACCATCTTGTAATTATCGATAGATGGTCGTCAAACGCAATGTATAGTTGCGCAATGAGATTATTTTAACCAGTGTACAGCGTAAATCCAATTTAGATGTTTACTTGTAGAAGTACAAACCTTAATTTGACGTAAGTGCATGATTTCACTGTCCAAACTTTTAAACACGTTATGTTTAAATACTTTTCATACATTAATAAGTAAATGCATGCATGATTTCGAAGTCAAAACTAAATGTAGCGTTTATATAGAGTACTGTGTGTATGGTTGCGGCATTCCCCTTAGCAATGGCAGGTAACGGTGATGGCCGGTGCCTGCACCATGCAAAATGAGATACATGCCGCACTGCTATTCCGGTATACATGCCGCAGTTTCTTTTGTACGGGATGATTAAGTGTTATTAACTTTTCCTTTACTTTTTGCACAGACTAACCATGTTATCATGTTATAAAGTTTACTAAAACCAAAGGAGAAAATGGAGAAAATAAAAAGTAAGAAGTGCAAGAAAGATGCAAGTCAAGATGATAATAATGAAAAATTGGATTATGCGTAACGCAGACGTTCTTTGCAAACTACTCCAAAAAAAGAGGAAGTATAACTGACTTCGTTGCATCATGTGTTTCAATGTAGTTACATAAAGACTGTACTTTTTCGACACTTTTTCTGTCGATTGTAGTCGAAAATACAGGTCTTTTAACCCATTCGGAACCATAGGTCCATATAAGCACCTTCATAAAGAGCTTACAAAATTTGTTTCTGGCGCCAGTAAAAAAGAAAATTATAATTTGCTTTCTTTAATTAGAGCATTTTCACGATTATTTAAGTAAAGGTAACTTTTTTAAAAAAAAGTGGTACCAACCGAATAAAATTTGTATAAAAGCCACCGGTCCCGAAAGGTTAACAAATAAATTATGTAAACATAATTTTACTTTTTTTTCTTTTTCCTTTCTAATACATTAATATTACGTTGTTTCTGAAATAACAATTAAAATTTAATGTTAAATAAATAAGTCGATAATTTTAATAGTGAAAGTAGGCAACAATTATTAATTTGATTCTACTAATACGTTTCATTGTACTCATTTAGTTTCATTTGTTATTACATCGTTAATTATAGTCCAGATATGAATATTTTTTTTTAATATCTTTATTTAAAATGTCATTCTGGTCTTATTACAAGCGCGGCATAACTACCGCACAAGTGCGGCGTCTCAGCCTGAATGTACGGGTGACGCGCCGCAATGTAATGTTTTAGAAAAAAATTGTTAAAAAATATTAATAATATATTTTGAATTTTTTGTCGCAGTACATGCGTTGTATATTTAACATTAAATAGCACAGCATGATTTTTTTAATTTTATGTACACCATGGGACTTCATAAACAAATAAAAAAAAAAAATGTGCGGCATAAATCCCTGAATTACCCTATATCCACCATAAATCTATTGCAGCTAGATCAAGTATGTTAAAAAAAAAAACATGCACTGGCCATCGTCTGCAAATAGTTTTCATAGAGTATTTTTGGGACATTTGATCCAAAACTTCAACACCATACTTAGAAGAAATGTAGAATTGAATATCTTCCGGGGTCTACTTTTCGTTGTCTGATAATTTCAAATTGTTATGCAATGAAATTAGCAAAAGAACTTTTTTTTGTACTGGTATGATGTTAAAGTAATACCTTCATCTGAAATTATTTTGCTAGAAAAGAGCTCATCTTTAGTTGTGTTTTCTTGTTTTTTATTTAATTATATGGCACCTCTTTTTTGTGCTCTGTTTATTATTCCCACCAAACTTAGGCCATTTCTCTTCAAATTCTTTGCCAGATTCAGTGTTGTAAAATAAATGTCAGTCGTAACATTTCTCCCACTGTTATAAAAGGGTTATATCATACTATACACTGCGTGTTCTCCAACTTTTATATGAAATGGCCGCATTTCTTCTTTTCCTAAATATTGAAACCCATTCAGAACAAACTTCATTGATAAATCAGCAGTTAACTAAAAATTTGTCACAAATTTGTCAGGCTTTGGCCGCATGTACTGAATAAATTTGCACCTTGCTTTGGTTGGAAATAACGGCTTATCAACAGTGATGGTTTCACCAGGTTTGTAACACGATAGACAGTTTTCAATAAAATTGTTCCAAACTTCTGAAACAAGAGCGAATCTGTCATTTTTCAACCTTTGTGACCTAGTCGATTTGACATCAAATCGCATGTATCGCATAATTTCTTTAAATCTTTTTCGTGACATAGTTTCGTTAAAATATCTACTCCCCAATTTTTTAGACCACAAGACATTGATCGAAAGTCCTTTTGCATGCAAAGCAGCCAAATATACAGTAATGAAATAAAGGCATCAAGTTCATCTAATGAAAGTTTCTAATTATTATCTCCAGTTATCCGTACTGCTTCAATTTCTGTGCAATATTGTATGTGTTTCAAAATCTTTTCAGTTAGAAAAAGGCACTAAGCACTACTTGCATCATCAAAGCCAATTTTTCTTTTAGCGTAAGATGAGGGGACAGCGTTTTCACGCAAAACATTACGCATTGGCTGTCTTCCGGAAGTATTTTGCGATATATTCTTCCATATGGTTCCACTGGGGCTATTACTTCTGCAGAATTATTTTCATCATTATTGGTTTGTTGATTTTTTTTCTCCTTCCACGACTATTTTTCCGTTTACGACTACGTCCTTGAATAACTTCTTCATTTGTTTCATTATCAGAACTAGAGGATGAAACAATATGCGAATTTTCTATTTGATGTATTTTGAAATCAAAACTCGAATCAAACTCGATATCACTTTCGATATCGCTTTCATCCTCATTTTCAGAAGAAGAATTTTCGGATGATAAATCTTGCATTGATTGCACAATTGCTTCCACAGTCATAAAGTTCAACCCGACACACAGTGGAGTATTTGACCCAAAAACCTGGCCAAAAATGCAAAAATTAAAATTTCGCCAATAATTGTAAAAATCATATTTTTTAATAGCTAAGTAATTGGTGCATCGACCTATGTCTATTTTAGGAATCTGAGTTATATCCGGTGGCTCCTAACCTCAGCTGAAGAGGAAGTTTCTTTCTGAGAAGACGTGGTTTTTTGTTGTTTTTTGGCATTGTTGTTGTGTTCAGAAATAATTTTTTTGTGACTCAATGAATTGTTGAATGGAAACTAAACAGGGCTTACGTGTTTAACAAAGATCAGAGCTTAGTGTTAAACTATGTGTTAATTTAGATAAGTTTCGTTTTTAATGTAATAAAAAAAAACATTAAATGTGTAAAATGGTTATTTTTAAAGCGTTTTTTGCTCTAATTTATACATATCGAAAGCTTTTTAAATATATGCCGCGCTTTGCCCCGCCATGTTTGAATTATAATCGTATTAGTTATAGTCTTGAGTGTTAATTTCTGCAAAAAAAAATCTTCCGCATATTTTTTATATATATATATATTTTTTTTTTCTCGGGATGACTATTTAAATGCACTGTTTTGCGGCCACCGAATTGAAGAGATAAAACCTATATATTTACTGTCGTATTTCAGGTTTTTAGCTCACAGGATATTACCGGAGAGCTTTTTCACCTACATATTCTGTCTGTCTGTATGTACGTACGTACATATGTCCGTATGTAGGTACGTACATACGCACGCAACTCGATATCTTTTGATAAAAATATCCGTTCGCCTTCAAATTGTATATACTTATTTATTGAAAAAGGTTCTCTAATTAGTTCTTGAGGCTCATGTGTGTAACATAAGGAGAGAAAGGAGGGAAATAACCCTTTCGAGGGCGGTGTCCTTAAAAAGGAACACCTAATTTTAATTCCAAAACTGACAAACGGCACCAAGAAAATTTAATTAAAATTTTAATTTTATAATGTACGTGAAAATACGCAAATTCATATTTTCTAATAACTCCGTTTATCCACTAAAAGGAGCAAGCCATACAGTAGCGAAACCCTACAACTTCTTCTTCCAGCAAGGTACGATGGTTGTACCGATAAAAGCCAAGAAGAGAGTGATGAAGAAGATGAAGAAAAGTTCTGAAGAATTATTTTGAAACTGGTAATACATTAAATACATTCAAAAACTAGCAATCTATACTATATAGACTCCACTTTACGGAACCTACTATTAAATATAACACTGTTAAACATAAATTAAATGCAATAATTATTATTAAATGTAATTTAAATGTAATAAGCATTATTAAATGTAAATAATAAATTTATATATAGTAAAATTAAACACATTTAATTAAACATTAATAATGAATAAGACAAACCTATCAACAATTACTTTCCTCTTAAAAACAGTAAATAGTTAAGGTTACAAGTCGCTCAACTTCCAAACTCCCTTCGGAAATGTTAAGTCAATGGACATGTGATTTATTCGTATTTTTAAAATATCTACTTAGTAAATTAATATTTTAACTTCTTTTTTCTTTGTGCTCTACTTAAATGATGACTCTTTTTTTTTTCTTAATCGTCAAAATATTTATAAAATGTATATTTATTATTATGTGAAGTGTTAAAAATCTTACTTACACTTCGTCAGTTTTTAAGATATAAAATATTAAAATAAGCTATGGATTTGTATGTATACTTCATTGTATGCTAAAAGTTAGTTCAGTGAAACGCGTAGCACTGTTTAAAATGTACATTCAGCCATTTCTGTGAATAAACGGAAATGTAGTTGAGAACTTTTGTTCAGCCCTGTATATGATCTATAGAATGTATCCACACCAAGTAATATTTAAAAAAAAATGTTCTATTTTAAAACGCCTATCACAATTACAAACGCACTTCCTGCAATTATTGGTCATAGACTTCAATGATTTAATTTAATCTTCAGCCATATTCTTTTGTTTGTCCCTGTAAATGAACGATATATTCTATGCAGACCATATTCTACAATAAGTGCCTTAGTACACCTTAGTGATGTATATAAATTTCAGCACGTTTAAAAGTGTGATATCATTAAAACACAGAGCAAACGAATTCTTTTGAGTGTCTCTGTAAATGAACCGTAAAGGCTAGTGACTTCATTTAGAATACCAAACATACCATAGTGATACCCAATAACATCTAAGAATTTCAAGCCAATCGGACTATATTTACACCGAAAAATATTTTTGACCAGGCTTTCGGGTCAAATACTCCACTATGCGACAGTTCTACGAGACATTATTAGAATAATAATAATTATTATTATTTAACTGAAAATATGTGTTCATATCATTTTCAAACGGAAATAAGAAATCAAGTATTGCTTCACTAATAAAGCGATCACTTAAACAAACATTTTTCTGGGTATCTCTGCCGTTGGAGCATGCGTTGGAGAAGCAACAGGGACGAGTGTCTTTTGAAGAAACCGGAATAAAACAAGCTGTTTAGCACCCTTCTCCCCCCACATCTATATGTTATTTGTATAAAAACCTCTGTCAAAACATGAAGATAATGATTTTATATGACAGGTGTTGAATTCAAGGGATGAAAATAATGATTGCACCGGGGGGACTTCTCCCCGGAGATGTGGGATGTTACGATGGAAGATTTGAGATTTTGTGCTTTCAATGGTCAAAAAGCGCAATTTATCCCCCCCCCCCCCACCGGAACTCTATAATGCCCCCTCGGAGCCACAGAAATCCATCCCAGAAAACAAAGGTATTTTAATTCGACACTGTATCAAGCGCCTGTCATTTTGGCCGTTTTTGGCCGTTCTAGGTATATAAGTTTTTTAAAAAATTAACAATAATATTTGAATGATTTTTTTTAATGTATATTTCCAATGAATATTTAGGAAAAGTCAAAATTTATCGCAGCAATAGGGGGAAGCAAAACAGAGATATGCGAGATGAAAATGCGTTTACGGTCAAAATGGCCGCCTTCGCCGTTCTAGTGTTAAAACCTATAATATGCTTTCTTTCGAATAATCTGATTAGGCCTAACAGTGATTTTCTTGGCATTTCATAAGCCGATGCTTCATGAACAATATAATTTTTAATGACTGACCATTTTCTAATTTTTAATATCTCCAAACCTTGATCGTGAATTTTAATAACTCATGCTTTCAAATCATGTATAATAAAAATACCAGAGCTTCAGTTAATTTGCTCATCACGCACGTTATAAAGATAATAAAGTATGCTCAAATCCTACAAATACATATATTGAGTTTAATTTTTGTTTTGGACAATAATGTCATTTTCAAAACTTCATGTAGTAAAACACTTTTAGAAATTTAAAAGGGTATTTTTATTGAATTTCATTTTAATCCGTAATTAGATATTCACTTCATTACATTAAAATAGTGGGCGAGTGAGAAACCAAAGAAATGCATTTATTTATTAAATAAAAAAATTCCCATAAACATAGGTTAAACAAATAGCATTTGTTGTAATTCAGCTAAGAACTATTCATTTAATTTAGTTTAGCTGTAACTCATTAGAAGATTTAATGCAGTCTGCAAGAAAATTATCTAGAAATTCAGTTGAATAAATAATGCGATCTTTTGTTAATGCTATAGCTAACACAACATAGAAAACCTAAATTTAATTATTTAACAAGGTATAGCGAAGCCATTTATTTCTAATGTAATTTCTAAAATAAGGCGGTTAGGAAATTAAAAAAAAAACTCCCTTGGCAAATAAATAATGTAATACTTGGATTAAAACATCTCGGTTAAATATTCTAGCATTAATAGAGACAATAATTTTTTAATTATACTCAACAAATATTTATTTAAAATTTAACTCAAGTAAAACCTTTTAATGAGAAGTACACGATTGTATAATTATTTGAAAATAGAGTACCTTTATATATTTTGCTTAAATTATTTAAATTTCAGTTTTGATAGATAAATATAATTACATCATCCAAAATGAAAACATATTTGCATCAGCTTTCTTTTTCAAGTTGCATATTACATTAGCGACAATTCTCTATATATTTAACCTAAGTTTTAAAGGAAATGCAGCAATGTAAGCTGATTTAAACCCACATTTTCAACACATAAAACTAGAGCATCGAGGTATTTTCATCTGAACATTAATTTTTGTGTATTTCCTTGTTTATTGTCCGTTTTAAGGTTCTTATTTTCTTACTCAGCAGCGTTTATATTTACATTTTTATTCAATACTTTTATTTCAACTATTCTTAAACGCTTGGTTAGAATATACCTTGCGGGTTTACAATGATATCGAAAACCCAATGATTAAAAATTGAAATTACTAAAACTCATAACTATATCCATGCTACGTATAAACCCTACTGGGGAATACTATTGTTCCGAAATAGTAGTTTTCTCCTTTATCAATTATATAAATTTTAGAAGTTTTCTGCTATTAACCATAAGATTTTTCATTCGTATTATCAGCAAATCGAAGCAATTTTTGTTATATCTTATTATTTTTTTTTAATTCTTTATGAATACAAATGTTATGATATATAAAAAAACGAAAAAATTATAAAATTATTACATTTTGTAATCGTCGAAAGTGCGATACCTCACGAAGAAATTGTCAATATGTAATCTTGGCTTTACCAGACAGGTATCACAAAATTATTTGCATTGACTCCGTAGCGGAGCCCTCGAGTTTGAAGACAACTTTTAAATGGCTCCGCTCCGGAGCCCTCGAGTGCAATTACTATTAACAATAGTGCAATTACTATTAACAAACGAGTAACATTATTATTCGAAAATAGTAGTGTTCAAATGTAAAGAACTTATCCTGTATATCATGCACAAGACATATAAATTACTATAAATATATAAAATAATTAAACAATTTTCTAAGCTTATAATAAAACACACATATTACAATATATATATATTAAAACATACATACACTCATAAATAACGAGAAATAGCAGACCCAAATATCAGCCGGAGTAGCTCAGTGATTAGAGCAGCAATTTTGTATACTGTGGTATCGGGTTCGATTCCTGGCTCTGGCTAATTTTTCACTCCAGTTGGTTTTATTGTGTTTATTGTATGTATGTCTGTATAATATTTATATATACGAGGGTGGATCAAATATAAACCGGAATTTCTTTTTTTTTAATTTATTGGTTCAGGTTACGAGATAGAAAGTTACATATTATTTTTCTATATAATCTCCTGATTACAAAACACATTTTTCCCAACGGGTTGGAAGTTTTTCGATGCCATCATCATATATAGAAGAGGGGTGTGTCTCCAGCCAATTTACGCACAAAGGCTCCGACAGCAGTGTCATCGGCGAATTGTTCACCTCCTATTGCTTCTTTTAAAGTCCCAAGCCTGTGAGAATCACAGACGGACTATAGGGAGGGTATTCCAGTGATGGTCAATGCATTTCGTCCAACTTTTCGCGAATCAGGTTGGCTGTATGGGGACGGGTACTGTCATGAAGCAAAATCACTTCTTTGATAGGAAATTCACGTCTTTTCCGCCGATATGCATGTTTTGTTTCATCCAACAGCTGGCAGTAGTAGGCAGAACCCTTGAGAATGTCCCGAATGGCGCTAATGTTTTCCTCAGTCAAATTTGTTCGAGGCGGGGGAGTGTGTGTGTGTCTGGGGGGGTCAACTTCTGCTCGTCCTTCCACAAACTTTCTGTGCCAGTCATACACGGGATTTATTCAGGCATGTCTCCCCAAACTGTGCTTGAAATCTTCGTAAGATTTCAGCCGGTCTTATTCCTTCATTTGTGAAAAATTTAACGATAATGCGTTGCCCAACGTTGGGGTGAACCTCTCTCTCATTCACCCTGATGTCAACTGAAGAACGGAGAGAGTAACACATACCGGTGCATAGATAGTCATGTGACATCCCCACCTACCATGCGCATAGATGTGAGCGCCCTCGCGACAACCTTCATGCCTCTCTGCAGAAATTCCGGTTAATATTTGATTCACCTTCGTACCTTTAACTGTTGAATGCAGGTGTTATTTATGTGTGAATGTGTGTTTTAATATATATTGTAGTGTGTATGTTTTATTATATTTATCTTAGATCGATGTAACAGTAAAATCTATTCATCGTTGTCCGGTTATCCAAGGCTGTCGATGGCTTTTGATTTCCCCAACATGGTTTATCAGTGAGAAATTGCACACACAGATATCGGCCGGAGTAGCTCAGTGGTTAAAGCAACAGTCTTGCATGATGCGGTCCCGGGTTCTATTCCTGGCTCTGCTAATTTTTCATTCCAGTTGGGTTTATTGTATGTATGTCTGTATAATATTTATATATACCTTTAGTTATTCTAAGCTTTTCATTTCGTTGCTTACGCATTCCGAATTGAAATTCTAGATAACTGAAAACTTTCACATTGCACTCGATACACATTTCCCCATCGACACACTGTCCCATTTATGTTTCATCACATGCGTGATCGGTATCAGTGTTGCAGCGGTGCACTGGACATAATAACCTTCCATTCGTGTATACCACATTCCCTCTGTTGGTGCAGTGTACGTATAAATATTTTTCTATATCACAAGCCAGACACTCTCCATATTTCAACGCATCGATCGTCACTTTGAAAACTAAACCTCGATTCATCAGAGAAGACAGCTTTAGTACACTATTTTGCGGTTCGTACGACGTTCTATCTGCACCATTCATATCTATCATGCCTTTCAGGAGAAGTAAGTGAAAATATATTGTCGGCGTCTGATATTAAATACCATGTTTACTAAGTCGCATGTATACAGTCTGCCGCGAACCTAGCGGCCCACCAGCTGCATATAACTCTGCTGATATCGCCTTTTCTGGCATTTTTCGGTTGTGCCTAGTCGCTAATGCCACAAATCAGTCATCTTATTGCTTTGATGTGCGCAGATGATATATTATAGAAATTCTACTAGCAATTTGCATTGAAATAAAGCATTGTCACTGTTTGGAAATAGTAGATTAGTCGATACTAGCCGCTTCGGTGACATCCGCATGACACCTGCTAGAGTCCATCATACCGATAATACGACAATGTAAAAATCCATTTGTTTGATTGATAATTAACTTATCAACAACAAAAATGATTGAAATCACTTCTAGAAACAGCAAGAAAGTAAAAGAGTCATACATTCTTAAAATCCTTTTAATCCATTCTCACAATTTTCTCACGAGCCTCTTAAATTGTGACTTCTACTGACGCTTCTACTATCGTCCAATCCTCTGAAACGGTTGCTTTGATTTCTTTTAAAATTCATAATTACAACTTATTTACATACTGTTTCTCTGTTATGTGAATGGATCTTCAACATTTTCAAACAAAATAATTTTACAATTTTATCAAAATTAAACATTTAAAAAAAAGTAAAATATCTCTTATAGACTATTGAAATAATTTTGTTTCATAAAACAATATTAAGCTATGTGAGGTAAAAAAAAATATTCGTTTTTATTTAATAGGGAATTAAATATAAGCGTAAATATAAGACGATGCTATATTGTACCTTCAGCGAAAATATAAGACATCTGAGACCCATTAAGAATGATAAATACTTTTTGTGTACCTATAAAAGAGCACAAAAAGCATCTATGGCTGTAACTTTTGGTGGTTCGAATGTAAATGTGACTTTTATATATATATAGTTCTAATTTTAAATATTTTATGTTATTCAATAGTTTTTCCAGTGACTTATGAAATGTTCTGTAAATATTTTAGTCTCATTATCAATGTACAAATATTAACAATTTCATTT
Organism: Maratus speciosus; assembly: GCA_963932465.1. Classification (NCBI taxonomy): domain Eukaryota; kingdom Metazoa; phylum Arthropoda; class Arachnida; order Araneae; family Salticidae; genus Maratus; species Maratus speciosus. The sequence continues at coordinate 532,430,769 of OZ010786.1, read as the reverse complement.
ACTTTTTTTATGTGTAAGTTTGCGATTTTTGGCAACATTAGTTTCTTCATGCATTAGATGATAAATACAAATATATAACGTATCCAAATGCATTGAATTCAAGATAATACTAACTCTGTTTAACAAATAATTAGTACATGCACCATGGATATGCACAATCTATACATGATGTATTTTTTTATCAAAAACATGTGCGCTTATAACATTATACGAATTCCATAATTATAATAAGAGAAAACGTATATTTTTTTGTGAATAAAGTATTTTTTTAAATAGGAAAATAATAATATTTGCTTAGGTGAATGCTATTGACGTTTTTGATGATGCGGCTAAAGAGAATTGAAACCATCCGTATAAACAGACAAAATGATAGTTCTGTAAATATTTTAGTCACATTATCAATGTACAAATATTAACAATTTCATTTACTTTTTTTTATATGTAAGTTTGCGATTTTTGGCAACATTAGTTTCTTTATGCATTACATGATTAATAAAAATATAAAACATATTCAAATACATTGAATTCAAGATAATACTAACACTATTTAACAAATAATTAGTATATGCACCAAGGATATGCACAATGTATACATGATGAATTTTTTTATCAAAAACAAGTGCGCTTATATCATTATATGAATTTCATAATTATAATAAGAGAAAACGTATACTTTTTTGTGAATAAAGTATTTTTTTAAATAGGAAAATAACGATATTTTCATAAGTGAATGTTAATGATGTTTTTGATTAATATCACGAAAAGCGGCTAAAGAGAATTGAAACCATCCGTATAAATAGATAAAATTATAAGAACCACGTGAACATTTGGTTGATGGAATTTGTTTAAAAAAATTACGGAAGTTCATCGTTTAGTCACAAAAAAGTATCTTGCGATATTATGCGAAGAAGATGAAATATATTTTAATACGACGGCTATTAAATAAAGAATGATCGTAAATTTTTATATCAACATAACCTGAAGGCGTTTCTTCACATTAGGTAATTCATCATATCTTCCTGAAATATCACCTTCAATTTTGAACAAACGTCCACGTAAACTTTCTATTTTTCGGATATCAGGCGTGTCGGAACTCACTGCAGAAAGAAAGGACATATCATGTCACTTTTCTGATATTATCGTGTAACTGTCTCGCAATAATAACCGCAGCATTTTTATCAATTCTCATAACTAACTATTTTCTCTGACGATACTAGGGACGGTATTAATGCTGAAGTCTGTAAACGCAGTTATATGAATTCCTGGTCCAACTTCCTTTGAAGATGAATGTTTTTCTCTTTCTGAAACACGTCCTTTAACTGTGCTACAGGGAAGAATATACTCTGCGTAAAACCTATAGCATATGTTTTTACTGACGTTTTCTTCAGTTGGAAGCAAAATTCCCGGAAGGCAAGAGTATGATGTTAATGTTGTGTTGCCTCTGGCGGTGCCGCAGAAGATACTGAAATTATTTGAAGTTAATAGATTTTAATGATGTACTACTCTTTATAAATGAAAAACAAATTACCACTTATACAATAGAATATATAAGTTAATTTCAGTGCAATAAAGTATGATATTAAAAAATATATATATAATCAATCTTTATTGAACAAACTCGTATAAAAAATTAACTTAAGGAATTTAAAATTAACTGTGAAGTTTTTATATTGGAAACCATTATGCCAACTTGTGCGAGGCTTTCACTGTCACTTAATCATTATTTGCTTAAACAGTTTTGTATGTATTTTGTTAATTAATATTCCTACCATATTGAAAAGCTATTAAGCTATATATATATGCAATACTATTCCAAACATGTGTAAACCATTTTGAGTCATTGAAATATACCACTCATGCATCACCAACTCGATGAATCACAATCTTCCAGTCGTAATTTTTAGTCACAGTGGAAAGCCACATCGTGAATGCATTGGGTTATTTCCCGTAAACATAAAATAAGTTGCATTTTTCATCAAATAATTTTTTATACTTCACATATTGGCGAAGAATTACACCGGTTGTCCAGTTTTACCCATAGATGTACCGTGTTATGTCTTAGTAAAAACATTAATGTGTTATATTATGAGAGTCAGATATTGAACTGAAAAAAACTCTCCCGGTGACATAGATTTATCAGGCAAAACAAAATAAGGTTCTCCTGCTATGTGTACAAATATTAGCAAAACGCACAAAGATACACTGACGGGCTCCACGGCAGAGCTAACGAAACGCAAGCTAGGTGGGAAGCTAGGCAAAGTCGCGCCTAGCGACCAGTTGAAAAAACCGATGAGCAAGGCGGGCACTTCATGACATAATGTCTGTACCCTTTAATAAAAGCTTAAAAAAGATGAAAGTTTAGACTCGGGAATTACTTGCAAGGATTGCTGGGATATCGAATAATAATTTTAATAAATATAAAAATGGTATTAAGAAATATTCTAAAGAAATAAAAGTGCTCTGTAGTAAGAATGTAGAAATAATACTATCTTAAATATGAAGTAATAGATTAGGGTTTTTACAGAGAAGTGACGCTTTTAACAGATTAACGTTTTTAGAATAAGAAATAAAAGAATGCGGTAATTTAAAGATATGGGTTTAAAATATAATTGATATCATACAGCACGATCGTGCTGTATAGTAGAGCTCAGCCGCATCCTTTACGTTTTGAAACATGATGAAAAGACAACAACTCAATTACAATCCAAACCAGAAAACATTCAGTGATGAATAATGGCTTTTTGGAAAGGTCTTAATTTAGCGATGTGCCTTTCGAAGGTCGGGTCAAAAAATATGCAATATTAAGGGAATGGACATTTAAACTTTACATAGCGTTCCATAATTTAACAATATAGAAATATATCCTTCAATCTTTCTTCCATGTTGCCAAATCCTAAAAAGCGGCACAATAATTTAAAAAAAGTGATAACACGCGTATTTTGTTTTAAATAAAAATCAGATTTTCTCGCTATATTTTTACATTTTTCAAATCGACGTTATTCTAATCAGAAAATGAAAATATTTCCTATATATATGTAAAAACTTTAACTAAACACGAGTTAAAATGACGCAGTATCTTCATTTCAATGTTTTTAATGTTTAAAAATCTATTTTAATAGAGGAGTTTTAATTAAAAAAAAACAATTTAAGAAAAGATAATAATAAAAAAAAATCGTTTGCTAGGTATGACGTCAATTTCTGTTTAACTGACATAACTTTGTAATGATGTTTTATTCTGAAAAGAGACTCCTAATATTCTGAAATTAATCATTATTATTATCATCCATAAAAAGAAAGATTTATTTTTAAGTCGTACGAAAGAAATTTGCGGTAAATGCTAGTTCATTTGGTTGTATTTATTGCATTTCCCTGCGTATTGTCAAGGAAATCGTGTACTCCTATTGCACGCGCCAAAGAAAACATGCATTTTAATTTTAAAAGCTGAAACACTTTAGTATAATTATGTTATTATAACGCCAAATGAAATTCAATTTCGCGAGTAAAAAAAAAAAAATAATATTGTTGGACCGAAAGTAATAATCTAAGGTCTAAGAGCTAGCAACGTTTTCGTCCCTTGATTTTAGCAAGGCTCATTTTTCTATATGCTCTTCCGTTTTATGGTGTAGTATGTATGCGAACGGCCTGGCTGGCAGGAGACGTTGCGTTTACCTGCGGGAGAAGGGGATATGCAGGTGAAAAAACTTCAAAATTATGTCATGAAACACTTCTGACCTTCCTTGTACCTTTCAAGGCCAAGGTTGAGAAAGTTTGTGTGAAGGAGTGTCTTCAGTTTGTTGGCTAGAAAAGTAGAAATATGGCTTTTGGGATTAAATAATCCCGCGCGTGTACAAACGTTGCATTTTTGATATGTTCATTCGTTACGGGATAACAGACACTAAAATTATTTTACAGAAAGAGTGAAATAAAAGCCGCCTTCATATGTTGATGAAAGTGTATTAAATGTAATTACTGTAAATTTTATAAAATAACTCATGTTTTAAGAGGTAAAACAAATCGTTGCATATTTTCTAAGGAAAAAAAAACACACGATTTTCACAGAAACTGTTATAAATTCGGAAAATAAATATGAAACGCTTGATTTTTCCCTAAAAAGAAGTAGTACTGATTTTACAATATAGAGTAGTAGACTTTTTTTTCAAGCGCATTTAGCCAAAAATATAATGGGAGACAAAATGAGGTGAGATTTACCCCATGCGTGTGTTAACGTTACAAAAAATAGGTGCGTGCGCTTACTGTTCAGTTAATAATGCCCTAAACGACGCCCGGTAACATGCGCCAATTGCCTGTAGGCTCAATTATATAATTTATCCGTACCAAATACACCAATTGTCAATAGACTCGTTTACGTAATTTATCTCCTTAATTAATGCAAACTTATAAAGGACACCTACTTTCCAATTTTCCTGATTTTTTTATCAATGTTTGTAAATATGTTAGTCATTATCGTGATATTTTAGTTTGACCTCCGAAATATTATTATAAATATACAATATTAGTAATATTTCTGATATTACTTACAGGTGTATTGTATAATATTTTCATTCACTTTTGATCATTTTTCTGCATTCAGTCGTTTTCAGACATTTTTTAATTTTAAATTCCCATTAAGTTCCAAAGACAGAAATTTCCCCTTTTTTATAGTTTTTTCGAAGATTTAATTCACTTCTTATGACTGTTTCTTACCATAGCTTTTTGTGTGTTTGAGGGGTTGTCCTAGGATACTGTATAGTCCCTTACACCAAAGGAGCATAGGTACATAGCAGAAAAATTCAAGAGATCGCACTATGTATAAAACTTAGTCTAAGGACTAGTCTGGCGGTCAGTCTTGAGTAAAGTACAGGTCAATATCCCAATATGGGGTTTAGCAATAAGTATGGTGTCATCAGAGCTCTTGAAATACACTGGTGAACCAATGTTTCTGTTAGTTTTTGATTGGGACAATTGGTTGGGCCGGTTAATTGGGATAATTGGTTGGTTAATTGGGGCGGTTGTTTGGTAAGTTGAAGTTGGTTGATTAAGTTCCTGAAAGGATCTGAAAAAGATGTCAAATGATATAAAAACTGGTGGAACCAGAGAGAAACGTAAAGCTCGATCTAAAAAAGTTACAGTAAAAAATTTTCAAATAGTTTCTGTTTAAAAAAGTAAGTAGTGCGTAGAAAAGTAATGGAATCAGATTATCTGTAAAGCTCATGAAATTACCCAAATTTTTATTGATAGCTGAAAATGTAGACTGAGCTTTACTTGTGCCTTATATTAAAAATCACATTATCCACTCAAAATGAGTACTGCGTATAGTAAACAGAATGTGTAGTTATGTGCAAAAAAATTTCTCTCAGGCCCAGAATTGTGGACATGATTGCATCAAGTCAAGCTAAACTTCACAAATCTGAAAGAATGTAAGACATGAAGTAATATTTTAAGTATAACATTTATATAGTCAAGTTGTTGAGGAATTGTTGTTATTAACATTTCTGACATAACACATGTAGCGTAATAATTTCTATTCCATGTAATTACTGTGGAAAGAGAGCCTTATGTCAATGACCTTAAGCCAGACAAGTAGTTAGCATATGGTTGACTCGTACATGTTTAGGGTTTTGGGCTTATTTTGGACCTTGATCTTCCAGGCTTATAAGTGACCCCTGGAATGGAATTTGGTCCATACTTCGTACTGAACGATCTCTCCTGTTCTCGATACCTCTCATGTTCTCTCTCGTTTCCAAATCAACCTCTAACTTATTCTATGAGTCCAAATTTTTAAACTGGTTATGAATGATTGGAATTCAGAATGAGTTAAAAATGCCTTTACTTCCCTGGTTGATTTTAACCACTTCACCGGCGACAGGTATGGGGAAACAGTACTTTTAGCTCCGAGTTATCTCGGGGCAGCCGGTGAAGTGGTTAAGGCACCAGTAAAGCTCAGTCCACATTTTCAGCTATCAACAAAAATTTGGGTAATTTCATGAGCTTTACAGATAATCTGATACCATTACTTTTCTACGCACTACTTACTTTTTTAAAATGAAACTATTTGACAATTTTTTACTGTAACTTTTTTAGATCGGGCTTTAATTTTCTCTCTGGTTCCACCAGTTTTTTATATCATATAAAATATTATTAAAAGGCAGGAAATAAGTGTAGATAATGTAAGAATTTGGAATAATTTAATTAAGATAAATGGCGAAAACTTTTTATTATTACATATATATATATATATATATATATATATATATATATATTACTTTTTTATATGTAAAATATAAAGAATATGTTAAATTTATATGTAAATTTAAGAGTTAACTGAAATTAAAAATTTACGTTATAAACAAGGATGTAAAACATTTGTCAATAAATGTGTTTAGAATTACTTAAGGGAATGTAAACCACATAGATATTTATTTATCATTTCTAAACTTCTAAAGTAAAGAAATTAAAAAAAAGTAAGAAAAATCATGCGTAAAGCATAGATTATGAAACACTTTCCAACACTCCCTGAAAGATTTAACGAACCTTCGTTACTTAGGGAAATAAGGTAAATAAGGTATAAAAGTAAACATTTAAAAATCTGATTTTAGTAGCTACCACCCATAGCCAAATATGTATTCCAATTCTTTTGAACAGCCTTGTATTCGATCTCTATTTTGATATACATACTCTATAATGGGAAAATTTAGTTTAGCAAGAAAATGCATAACAGGTTGAAATTCATATTTCATCAATTTATACTAATAGATGAAAACATACTTGAATACTTTTGTACAGCCCCGTAGTTTTCCTAGTAACTGTATTACATGCCACTATTTAGCTAAAATTAAATTCAAATTAAAACATGCTTAAAACTACTTAAATTACATTTCTAGAAATTATCACCCATAGACGGCCATGTATCCAACTCTTTGCGTGGCCCTGTATATCATTTTAACTATATTCTACAAATATTTGTTAGTACACTGAATTCAGTTCAGCGTAAAAATGAATACGTCCTTTAAAACCTACCTTTATGCGATTTATGCTCATACTCAGTAACCTTTACGAATTCATTTCTGTAGCTCTGTATATGATCTATAGCATTTATACGCACTTTATAGTATGCATAAATATTGTGAACAAGTAGGTAAGTGTGATCACATATCGCACAGAGTGTTTCGTTTAATATTCCTTTCAAAATACTTTATCCTTTTGAAAAATCTGTTAGTTCCACATTTCGCAACCAGGGGTGCACTCTATTCTAAACAAACCTCTATCCGAACGAAACTCCGTTTTATATACTATCCGTAGCTATATTAGTCGAGGGGATTGGGCCGATAGCACCCGAGATAAGTAGCCCCCCCCATGCCAGTAAAAAGTGGAGCTAAAATATGTATTACTATGGTTCATGATATGAAAGAATGGTCAAAGGGGTGTCGGCAAAGTTGGAAAAGTGCTCCCCTGGTGAAAAGTGCGGAGGTTAGAAAAATTGCTTAAAATACACAAGTTAGAGCGCGGAGGAGTAAATAATATAAGACATTTTGAATTTTTTTTTTTTTTTTTTTTAATTTGCCGTGTGGTCTGAGTTATTCAGCTATACGTATGCAAAAATTCATGTCTCCAACTTAATTAAGGGGCTCTCTTAAAAGAATAGCTTAAAATACATATGTGGTAGCTCAAAGGGTTAAACGTAAGGCTTTTTCAAGATTTTATGATTTGCCGCCTGGCCTCAGGTGTTCTGCTATAAGTATGCAAAATTTCAAATCTCCAATTTAATAAGGGGCTCAGTTAGAAAAAATTGTTGAAAATACGCATGTTGGAGCCCAAAGGGTTAAAGGTACGATTTTTTCAAAATTTTATGATTTGTCATATGATATGTGGTGTTCAGCTGTAAGTATGCAAAATTTCACGCCTCCAACCTAAATAGGGGCTCACTTAGAAATAATTGTTTAAAATACACATGGGGGAGCTCAAAGGGTTAAATGTACGGATTTTTCAAAATTTTATGGTTTGCCGTTTGATGCGAGGTGTTCAGCTATAAGTATGCAAAATTTCACGTCTCCAACCTTATTAGGGAATCACTTAGAAAGAATTGTTTAAAATACACATGTGGGAGCCCAAAGGGTTAAATGTGCGACTTTTTCAAACTTTTATGGTTTGTCATTTGATGTGAGGTCTTCAGGTATAAATATGCAAAATTTCACGCCTCCAACCTAGATAGGGGCTCACTTAGAATGAATTGTTTAAAATACACATGTAGGAGCCCAAAGGGTTAAATATACGATTTTTTTATGTTGAATTTTTCCAAATTTTATGACTTATCGTATGATGTGTTGCGTTCAGCTGTAAGTATGCAAAATTTCAAGTCTCCAAAATGTAAAGTTTCTGAGAACGGGCTCTGTGACAGACGGACAGACAGACAGATAGAGGAGCGAGACGAATAGGATTTCGTCACATGAACTAAACCCTAAAAAACGCATATCGTAATTAAAAATGCATTTCGAGCAATCATTACTAATGTACAGTAATTTGGATACAATATAGTATCTGGAATCTTTTCAAATACACCGCAAACAATTTCCCCTATACCATTATGAACGGAATGCTTTTGTGTGGCCCTGTAAACGAACAATAACTATTCTTTGCACCGCATATTGAACAGGATGAGTATTTTAGTGCGCTTCATAAATGAATATCAATTTTACTATGTTTGAAAGAGTGTAACACCATTAAAATTCATTTAAAACGATTTTTTCCCATTGGCCGTAAGGTAACGGAAAAATTTGACTGTCCCTGCAAATGAACAAAACATGCTACAAACTTCATTTGCAATAGGGAACGTTCTATGGTAGAGGTCACTAACATCCAAAAATTTCAGAACGATCCGAGCATATTTACGAGAGTTAGAGAGTGGACAGACGGCCTGACGGACAGATGGACAGACGGACAGACAAACCGAAGTCATAAGCACTTTTCAACTTTGTTGGAAAGTTTTAAAAATAAAAATTATTTTCAAATGTGAACAAAATATATATTAAAAAATATTTTGATAAATACATTAGTTATTTAAACATAAAATTAATGCAGTTGATTAAATTTCATTTTGCATGGAAAATTATTTTCATGTATATGTAAATTCTCGAGATATCTTATCTAATCCATTTTCATATATTGATTCTAATTCAGACATGAACACATTCTCTGTACAAGATTTTGATACATTAATTCAATCATATGAAATTTTAGAAATGCTTGTACAAGTGCTTGTACAAGTGCTTGTACAAATGCTTGACAATTTAAGCAAAGCTGTAGAAATTTAAATATTTATTAAATTACATTTGTTCTTTTAATGAATTACATAATGATTCTTGAAATCCTAAAGAAACTTTTTTTTTGCCACATTTAAACTTAGAAAAAAAATCATATCTAAGTTAGAATTTTTATTTGTTCTGTACTTTGATATGTTTCATTCCTGTAATAGAAATTAATGTCTACGCACTGTTAATGCTCAAATATTCCAAAACAATATTAAAATAACCTCTAATCTAAGATGTTAATTTCAGTTACCCCTTTAATTTTACCCCTTTCAGGGACACCAGGATTTACAAACAAATTTATTTTTAAATAAGTAAAAGCTTTTCTTTATATATTGAATAAAAGAACAATTTTAAATCCAAAATTCTGGTAGATATGTGGCATTAGGGAACAAAATTAAGTACTCAAAAAATGAACCACCACCCTTGAAAGGGTTAAGCTTTTTTAAATCTCAATTTATTGCTATTATTTGTTATATGTGTTCAATATTTATAATGAATAACTTTTTAAAGAGATATTTTTTTTTAATAACACTATTTTACAAGATATTATTTTTCGATTAAGAAAAATCTTATTTAAAGAAAATTACAAGTCCATTTCGAAACATAAATAGTTTTACATTTTCTTTCATTGGATTCAGGATTTATTTTATTTATATCATTAGAAAATGAAACTAGAATCATTTTAAAATTATCTATCCTTTCACTATTTGGTTTACTATTCAGGTTTTTATATAAAGTAAACATCAAATGCTCATTATTTTTAAACTATGCTGTTTTAATGAAACTTATATTTTCTAAAAAGGAACATTATATATACATATTTAAATACTTTTTTTATTACAGGAAATGTCTGAAATCTTTTTTTCCTGTATTTCGTTAAGTGACATTATATCTGATTATCTAATTAACTCTCAAAAATTCCGCATATTCCAATGTACTCTTGTTACGTTTTATAAACGCTCATTTAAAGTTTAAACAAAATCATCTATTCCAACCTCGATTTTTTAATTTGAAAATGAAAATATTGATTTTAAATGCATTAAATATTAAGTCTAATAAACTATGTTTGAATTGTTGAACTTTTATTGTCAGTTTGATTTGTGCATCAGCACAATCAAAATAATAATACTAATAATAATAATATTTTGACTAACCTGTATTTTTGTTTATATGAGCATGATAAATAAGTATATTCATTAAGAAAAATATATATTTAAAAAAAATCTTGATAAAATACATTAATGAATTAAGAGTCATTCCATATAAGAATCACCCAGGCTGTGATTAAATGGTAAACAGATTCATGTGATTTTTTTTCTCAGTGAGATGACCATTAGAAATAAATAAATCGAGCATATTAATGCCGTTGGACCATTAGTTTTCATTTGGTTGTGGGGGACAAAGCTCAGAGCGCTGCTTGAAAAATTCAAATTTTATGCTTTGCATAGTATTTTTCATACTATGCATTGAAGTTGTCCCGCAAAACAGATTATATGGTTGTATTATGTAAGGTTGGCCCTTTGCTATTCAATAATAAAAATTATGGGATATGTGTAATGCAGTGAGCTAGATGGCTGCAAAAATTGATTATTTTCCGAAATTTCACTATATTTTTGACACATATAGCTCTTTGCAGTGAAATCATGCCATCATGTTTAACTGCGGTATGCTTCCCTATGGTGTAATGAAACACAGAAAAGTAGCCAACATCATGGGCAGACTTTAATGCATTCCAAAATTTTATGTCAAATTTCCAAAAAAACATATTTTTTGCCTATTTTAAGTGAGGTATACTAGACATGCATTAAAGTCAGAAACCTCTACAGTAATAATAATGTAGAATAACTATTCACCTTTTAAAATCACCAAACAGAATCATGGACACTAAAGCAGTTTTCATGGGATAATGGTAATCGCATTGTAATATAATTGGGAAATACAATTCCATGATCATAGCCTTCAATCATTGCCAAGAATAAAAATATTTACAATTTTTTGTTCTAACATGAATTTCCACATGTATAACAATAAATATCTTTAATATGTTTTAGTTACAGGCAGTGAAGATGTTTTAATGAAGTGAAAAGAAGCATGTAAACATGTAGCTTGATTATAAGCTACTTCACTCTTGCTGCATACTGTCTGTTTGAAAGTAAGACTGTTTTTAAAAGTTATCTTAAACATGGAGGAATATTACTTATGCATTCCTTAAGTTATCAAACAAATGTGCTTGTGGGCCATATGCTGCTACAAAATCAAGTAGATTATTTCCAGTTTCTGAACTCACCAGGCTTAACGATTTCACATGGTACTGAAAAAAAATGTACCTCCAGAAAATATTTCTGAAAACGATCTCATAGAAAATCGAAGTAGAACTACCCTAGAGCTTGAAGATATGATTTGTGCAAATCACAGATACAAATTTGGAACATTTTGGACACCACCTCGTTATTGCGAACATCCTAATCATAAAATCAAGGGTAAAAAAGGGCATGGATTGTAGACCTTATACATCTTTGAAATATGAAGTACTGTGCTCAGAATTTGGTTCGTTTGCAATTGGAGGAGTATTATGCAGGATGTTGGCAATAGCGAAGTGGTGCCTAAGATGTACCAAATTCGTATCTGTGCTTTGCACAAATCATATCCTCAAGTTCTAGGGTTGTTCCAATTCGATTTTCTACGAGATCTTTTTCAGAAATATTTTCTAGAGATACATTTGTTTTTATTTTTTCCAGTACCATGCCAAATCGTTTCGCCAAATAAGTTCAGAAACTGGAAATAATTCACTTGATCTTCTAGCAGCGCACAAATACGTGCAAACACGACACAAAAAATCCCATACGATCGTTTTGAGAATTCCGGGATTCCCAGTGAGGAAAAAAAAACAAAACGAGAATTAAAATGGGTTCGAAGAGCCCCTCGGTTATAGCCCCGAGCACTGGATTATGGAATGATTGAAAAGCTGAAAACAAGAGTTTATATATCCTAAAGAAATGACATAATGAACCAGAACTAACTGAAAAAAAGGAGTCACTGCGTAGGATCCCTCCATACGGGGGATCCGGGAATCCTCGAAACGATGGTATGGGATTTTATGTGTCGTGTTTGTACGTATTTGTGCGTTAAATCGTTGTTAAAGATTTGAACTTTTGTATTAAAATTCGCACAAAGTGTTTGATTTATGCTTATATCATCATCTAGTTTACATGCTTCTTTTCACTTCATTAAAGCATTTTCACTGCCTGTAACAAAAACATATTAAAAATATATATTGTTATACATATGGAAATTCATGTTAGAATAAAAAATATATGCATTTCAGAAATAACTATAAGCGTTTTTATTCTTGGCAATGATTGAAGGCTATGGTCGCGGTAGCATATTTCCTAATTATATTACAATGCAATTTCCATTAACCAATGAAAAGTGCTTTAGTGGCTATGATTCTGTTTGGTGATTTTGAAAGGTGAATAGTTATTCTGTATTACTATAATTATTGTAGAAGCTTCTGACTTTAATGCATATCTAATATACCTCACTTTAAATAGGCAAAAAATATGTTTTTTTTGGAAATTTGACATAAAATTTGGAATGCATTAAAGTCTGCCCATAGTGGGGCCTACTTTTCTGTGTTTCATTTCATCATAGGGAAGCATTCAGCATTTAAAAATGATGGGATGATTTCAATGCAAAGAGCTACATGCGTCAAAACTATAGTGAATTTCGAAAAAAAATCAATTTTTGAATCCACCTAGCTCACCACATTACGCATATCCCATATTTTTTATTCTTGAATAGCAAAAGGCCAACCTTACGTAATACAACAATGCAATTTGTTTTGTGGGATAACTCCAATGCATAGTATGAGAAGTACTATGCAAAACATAAAAATTCAATTTTTCAAGCGGCGCTCTGACATTTGACCCCCCACCAAATGAAAACCAATGGTTCCACGGCATTAATATTCTGGATTTATTTATTTCTAATGGTCATCTCTCTGAGAAAAAAAAATCACATGAATCGGTTTACCATTTAATCTCAGACCCCCGATTCTGGGTGATTCTTATATGTTAGGACTCTTAAACATAAAATTAATGCAAATGCTTTGTTTAATTTTGCTTGGAAAGTTCTTTTCGTGTAACTGTAAATCCAAAGGAAGGATAACTTATCTAAACCTTTTTCATATATTGACTTTAATTTAGACAGGAATATATTCTTTAGACAAGATTTTGACATGTTCAGTTTAATCGTATCAAATAAGAGTATCGCTTGTTACACGTGAATTTAAATAAAGTTTTCCTTATTTCATTTTTTATTAAATGACATTTGTTTCGTTAACGAATAAAAGAATGATTCTTGAAATCCTAAATGAAAATTATGAATCAAATTATTTAGTGTTAAATTCAAAACAATTCACATTCATTAGAATTTTTATTTGTTCTACATTTTGAAAATGTTTCACACCTGTAATATAAATTACTCTCCAAGCAATATTAATGCGGAAATATTCCGAAACAATATTAATGTGATCTTTTATATAAAATCTACGGTCGGCAAACTAAAGCACATTAGTCAAAAAGTCATAGTTTTCAGTAACAAAAAAAAAATTAATAAAAAGACTGTTATAAACTTTTATTTAATTTATTACCAATGATATATTAGGGTGTACTTAATAAATACTAACACGTGCTTACAGGTAAGTTAACACAATGATAAAAAAAGGGATTTTTGTGACTAATTAGTACACAAGTATACTTAAGACTTAAGTGTATAGACAGATTAAATGATATGTAACATTACATAGTACAAACGTACATAGTAATGTTACCTATTACATAATAAAAGGAAATGGTAGAATTATTGTAAAATACTCAACAATTTATTTACTTTTAATATTTTTAAATAAAGTAAACATTAAGCATTGATAATTTTTAAATTATGCAATTTTAAAAATGAATCTTATATTCTCTTACATAATTACTTTTTTAATTGCAGGAAATGTCGGAATTACTTTATTCCCTTATTTCCTTACGTGACATAATATCTGATTATCCGTTTATCACTCTGCTCCAATATATTTTTATTACGTTATATAAAAACTCATTTAACATTTAAACATAATTAGCTCTTTCAGCTTTCTTCTTTTTTTTTTTTTTTTTTTTTTTTTTTTGAAATTGGATACATTGAGTTTGAAGGTGATATATGTAAGGGCTATAACATGTTTAAATTTTTGAATTTTTATTGACACCCGTGTTGTGTACTACCACAATAAAAAAATTATACAAATAAATTATATTTTGACTAATCTGATCCTTTTATTATATGAGCATAATAAATATGTGATTTCGTTAATTTACATGTAAAAAAGTCCTATACACATAACATTTAACATTAAATATACATAATTAAAATTAATTAAATTAAAACGTAGAAAACAGCATTTTTTGTGGCAAATTAAGGAACCTATCATACTTTATACAGATATAAAGCAGTCAGGCATTTTAAATAATTCCAGAAATATTTTTAACATTTGGCATCGAATAACCTAAGCAGAAAAAATTATGAAGAATTTTTAAGTATATATGTTAAGAAATATTCCATTGTATAATTCCATTAAATTATTAAATTATGTAAAAAGACCCTTGTTATCGTTCGCGCATGCGCAGATAAAATTTATTTAATACAACCGCTCATTTTAACTAAAATAGTTATATTCCAACTGCAATTTATTGTTTCGACTATATTTTGTCAATTTTTCTGAAACCAGCGTTAAATTTGGCTGAAAATCCTGCATGTTATAAGCAAAAAAAAAAAAAAAAAAAAAAAAAAAAAAAAAAAAAAACGCTATACCTCTATTAATATGTGTTCTATTCTTGCAGAAACGAATACATACACTGTTTATCAAAAATTAAGGAAAAGTCACAAAAGCCAATTTTTAAATACGGGAATACTCAAAAGGAAGTAATATAATTCGAATAATTACTATTCCTGCAGAACAGCTAGTCCATATAACATCTCATTCAGGTCACACATGGACACAAGAGTCACAGTCACTACGGCGAAAAAAAAATAGGAAATTCCGTACGTCTCTTTTATGAGTCTCAAGTGACTACTATATGTGACTCCACTGACAGGTCACTGTGACTGCTGCTTTGTGGCGAGTCACCAGGTGACTTTACAATGTCCTTTCATTGAGACTCTCGTGTGACTCTCATCTGGAGACTCAATTTCAAAGTCATTGTGCACGTTGCATTATGATAAATCACCAAATAATGTCAAATTAAAGTCACATGGTGACTTTTCACCCCTTTTCACAGTGGTGACTTTACAGTAGGATCTCTGTTACCATTTGACAAAGTCATGTAACAGAAAGTCACCATGTGACTTTAATGTGACATTATTTGGTGATTTATCATAATGCAACGTGCACAATGACTTTGAAATTGAATCTCCAGATGAGAGTCACACGAGAGTCTCAATGAAACGACATTGTAAAGTCACATGGTGACTCTTCATAAAGCAGCAGTCACAGTTATGTCTCAGTGGAGCCACATATAGTAACCATTTGAGACTCATAATGAGATGTATGGGATTTCCGATTTTTTTGCTTCACCGTAGTGACTATGACAGTTGTGACCATGTGTTACCTGAATGAGATGTAATATGGACTAGCTGTTCTGCAGAGATAGTAATTATTCAAATTATATTACTTCCTTTTGAGAATTCGCGTATTTAAAAATTAGCATTTTGTGACTTTTCCTTAATTTTTGATAACCAGTGTATATCGTACATTGTCTGAATATTTATATTATGTAGCGATAGATTATTTCGTGCATTTATTTTACAGGGTGATCTCAAGTATTATGTTTTTTCCTTTGATTTTTTTTGTTGGCCCCCTAATTGCCCTCCTTATCAAATCGTAACGTTGACAAACATAAGGTCAAACGTTCTTTTTAATCCAGAAATTCCAGAAGAATCTGACAAGTATATTTCTAAATATTCGACAAAATGTCTAAAATTGAAAGTGTCCGGTCATTAATGGTCATATAGTATATATATATATATATATATACCCTATATATATAAAATCCTAATGAAACGGATATTATGAAACGAATTTATGTAACGATTCTATGAAACGACTGATTAAACAAATGGTTATGTTTCACGGCGATTTCTCCTAAAATACGGAATACTTTGCAATGAAATTGACACCCAAAATCTGTATTGATCTGCAGATCTCAAAACTGGTATTAGAATATTTAAATTCGACTTAGTTTTCGAAATATTATTTTTTTTCTAATTTTATATGCTTTTCTCTAATGATGGCAAGTCAAATTTTAATCATAACAGATATTTTTTTCTTCAGATTTGAGAAAAGGTTACTATTTTAAACTAATTTGGCGAGAAGATTGGCCTCCCTTAAATGTGTGCTAAGAAATGTATCATGTTAATTTTATTCATAATTCAATTTGTATTTCATTATCATTTTATTTAATACAAACTGAAACTTTTAAAATAAATGGCTTTCACTTCTTTATTTTTTTAAACGAAATGAAAAGAAAAAAAATATTAGGCACAGATGTCATTTACGCACCGGGGTACCTAATTGGCGCCAAAATGGCATTATTTTGGTTGACATGGTAACCAGGCTATTGTTGTTTATTTAATAATAAATGTTTATTTACTTTATTTTCTTTTTTTAAATTATATAAATTGTTTTGTTCTATAGTTAATTTTTTTTGGTTATTTTCCTTTAAAAATAAAAAATAATAGAAAATAATTAAAAAAATACAGTACTACTTAGTTATTCCATCGACCCATTTCGCGAAATTATATAAATCGCCAAACCACTCGCCAAATTATACAAATTGACATAATTTTTATTTTAAATAACGAAAGAACAAAGAAAATAGTATAACATTAATAAATATACAAATAAAACGTCGAAATAAAAATCATTTGATGACGTAAAGACGTGTAACTTCCTTAAAATCAAGTGAATGTGACATTTACGATCAACCATTATTGGCATTTAATCTTATAGTTTGGTGATAGATTTTTGGTCGACGGGATAACTAAGTAGTACCAAAAATACATATGTAACTGGTATTCGAAAACGAGGCTTTTGCCAAATTTTCGTAAAAAATTATCACGCCAAACCCGGTACGTATATATTTGACCAAATATTAAATGATGTAACAAACGATGACATTTAATTTCAACTTCAAAGGAATGTTTTAATTTACCACTCGAAAAAAATGCTAACTGGCGAGTTGAAAAATAGCTATTGGCGAGATTTGCACACGGCTAGCGTAACAGTACCAAGAATTCTTTGCGACCACGGAAACTTTTATGTAGTTTTATTCGAAAAAGAAATTTTATTTTTTATTCAAAAGGGACAACTTTCTGCACAGATGTCATATACGGACCCATATTGGCCCGATATTTTTCGGACGCCAAAGTCATATACGCAACGGGTACTTAACTGGCGACATAGTATCATTATTTTGCTTGATTTGATAAGCCGGATGTTGTTGTTTATTCTGTTGATGTTTGCCCCAAATTAGCGTCGGAAAAAAATCGCGCCAATATGGGGCCGTATATGATATCTGGGCCAAACTTTCATATGAAAAGCAAAGGGATCAGAGCGTATTTATTTATGGCAGTTACATGACTTGGACTATTATAACATAGATGAAATGATGGCGATAGAATAATTTTTGGCGACTTATAACCTGTACCTGGGTAACATTAAAGTACCAAGATGGCACCAGGAATATAAAAATCGAAGTGGTTCGCCCGGAACTGTTGATGATAGTCACATGACTTTGTCTATTGTTATAGAAATTGTTTTAAAATACCGGGAGACAAAGACTCTGTACACTTAATTCATTTTATTTTAGCTTCTTTTCAAACATTTAACTGATCATCTTTAATCAAACACGAAAACAACCATTGGATGTCATAATAGCAACTGATTCGGCCTTAAATTTTTGAAATCAAAGGAAATTGAATGCGAATCCTTTTACAGGGAGATCTGCACAGCTTTTTTGAGTATAATTCAGTCTTCTATAATATTTTTAAAACCGATCAGATTAGCGTGTTTTTCGTTATGCTTAGCTTGCGAAAACAGTATGTTAGTTTTATTTTTATTATGAAACAATTTACAATATAAACACGCAATTGTTATTATAAACACAAACAAATTATTTTATTATAAAACACACACAAACTTGCCTACTGGTTTGCAAAACGAAGCAAAATCACGGCCACATTGGCGGTTTGCCCATTTTTAAAATCGCCATTTTGGCGCCAATTAGGTATCCTGTGCATCTGTACCTGAAAATCATGGTCTTGTTCTACAGATTTGGTAATGTCATTTTACCGGTATAAAATAGAAATAATTGAATTTTATTTTGCATTAATTTTACATAGGGTTCTGCTTACCCTTTTCTATATTTTGTAGGTATATTTTTATGCACCATATAAATAATGTTTGTGAACTATTGAATACAATATACATTTATATTTGAATAGCTTTTTGCAGAATAGTTATCTTTGTCTTCATAAATGGTTAAAAAGTGAAAATTTTGTATCAAATCGGTATTGGCCGATACATTTTCCGAATACCGAATATCATGTACGGCTCTAGATTCTGTTATAAACTTTAAAGCAAAGTTAGGCAAATTTATAATTCAATTATCTATAATGTAATTACAGTTTAATTATATGTAATTAATTATAGTTAAAATTACATACCGTAAAACATCCTTGCAGCATTGTAGCTGGAATCGCCCCCATTCCATGATTTTACGAACTTTCTGCGTTTGAACGTGTGTAACTATAATAAATTATGTGCAATTAACTTGTAATTACATTGCGGTCAATTGAGATTACAAATTTGCACAACTCTGCTTTAAAGAGTTCAAGTTTTTGAGATCTTTATTTAGTATCAAACATAATAAAAAAAAACATTAACACCTAGTAAGAAACACAATTTGTCTTAATTATTTAGTTCAAAAACTGCATTTAATATTAGAGGTATTTATTTATCTTTAACTGTTAAATTATAAAGTTTCCTTAAATTCTAAATATGTCCTAATTACAGTGTTCAAAATCTGTATTTAACATTACAATATATTAAAGTTATGTTTAGCATTAATTTTTTAGCTACTCTGAAATCCTCAAAAATTTTTAAATATACCGTATTGAATCAATGAATAAATCTACGTTTTTCGTTTAATCTCACAGATAATGATAATTTTCCATTAACCTGCCAGAAATAAATTTTAATGTTTATCGAAGTTTTTACCTTTTTTAAATAATAATTTCATCGCATAATCATTTAAAATTGATATGTGTTGAAAATATGCGTTGTTATCAGAAACTATTAGTATCACTTCATTAACTCTTTATACGTTCCTACATAATAACAAAAATGAAATTTTGGAAGCAGTTTTATGAATATTCAATAAGTATCCCTTGTGAATTCAACATGTTTAAAACTATACTTTATAGGTCATAAAATATCTTTCTTTAAATTTTTATGTTTGGTAAAAGACGATGATAATAACAGATTGTAAAATTTTAGTAAAATAATGACTTGTTGGAAAATGCATTCTATCTTTAAAAATGCCATAAATTACATTTTCTAAAAATTAAAATTAAAAAAGCAATATTAAATAAAAATACTTTTCTTATTCAAATAGTTTTTAGGAGTTTGAAATAAATTACAAAAGTATATATGTGTGTAGTACTCATTAATTCTTCATATAAACTATACTATTTTGGTTACATAATGTCTAAAGTTTTATTACAGAAATCATGTTATTCTACATAAAAGCACGATATTCTATATAGAAGCAACATATTCTATATAGAAGCAAACTTATATAAAGAATAATACGTTTCTATATATGTTGGCGCCGAAATTCATCTGACAAATAAATTTTCAAAATCCAAGTGAGATGGGAGAGCAATTAGGTTAAATAGTTTATTAAATAAAACTGAAATAGTATGTAAATTCTATTCATCATTAGAAGTTAATAATTGTTCCATAATAGTAATTCTCCGTATTTAACAGAGCCAATACAAAAAAAAATGTGTTCTCTGCTTGGTTGCAGAGTCAGGACTTCCACTATACACTCTGTATTAAACAGAGCCATGATTTAACAATTGGCATCTCTGATTACAGAGTCAGGACATGTTACATGTTCTCTGCTTGGTTACAGAGTCAAGACTGACCATTTTAAAAATGATACATATTATATAAAATAAACATCAAAATAAAAATTACAATATGCAGTTATAAATCTTCTAAATAGCTATAATATTCATTTAAATGACATCCAAGTAATTATAAAACTAATAAATCACCATCAATTCAAAATTATTATAAAGTAAATAAATCTATATTACATGACCTTGAAATCATAATGTTACTCATAAATATTGATTCAGGGTTATAAACAATTTAGATAAACAGATTAGATTTTTTCTGTCAAAAGAAATCAGTTTTATAATTATATTTCGCAATATGAAAGATAAACAGAGTTAAATTATAAACAAATAAATTTGAGGGCATTTACGCCGTAACAATATACTTTAAATAATAAGAATAATAAGTTTTCAGAAGAGAAAAGCAATGACCTAGATACGTGTATTGAACGCTAGGCTATCTTTCTTCTTTTTTCAGCAGTTCTGCATGCATGTTGCAGTTTTTGGAGTTGTTACATACTTCATTTTTACTTTTATTGGAAGAAGAGTTGGTTCAGCATATATTTTACTCCACACGTAAAACCACGTAAGTATTATAAATCGGTCTAAACTCTTCAGTGGGCAGAAAGATCCATTTTTAGTCTACTGTCAATAATTTTGAAGTACTGAACAAAATGTGCGTTTAGTTCCCATTGCGTACATTGTTTTCTGAAAATATGTTTAACTTCAATATTTTTTAATACATTTTAATATGCTTGGCCACTCGATCTGTCCAGTATAGTATTGCCAGGTGTTCCCCGTATATTGTCGAGGCTCCAAATGCTCTAGATACTAGTATTTTCAAATATTTTTCTTCGACTAATCTGATGACAGAATTATCTGCGATTAAATATTGTGAAATAAACTGTAAGAAATTAGTGATGTCCAGAGTAATTGGAGTCCAGATTTACGCGAGACACCTGGCAATACTGGTCCTGTACCAGGATAGCATTATCATTACAACTGTATCCTGAAACGCTGTCTTTAAAACCACTGTCATGATTGATTATAATACAAAATTCCTACCTTCAATAGATTTTGGAGGAATTTCATGCTGTTTCCCCTTCTTCATTACATCTTTTTCCGAAACAGAAAACGGTCCATATCACGTGAACTATTGGTTTCCGATAGCACTCTAGTCAAAATTCAGAATTGACAATTGGGCATGCTTCCTCGCAAGATTATTCGTGGATTACAATATATAAAATAACCTCCATTATACAGGGTGTATCTGAAGAATTGGACGAAACTTTACTGGGTGATAGAACGCAGCTATACGAGCAAATTTCGTTATAGGATGTATGGTCGGAACGCAAGCGCTGAGAAGTTAAAACCCAGTTTTCGACAGTCGCAGTTAAAGAATTAAAAAAAGAATGCGATGAGATACTTCAGAAAACATTTTATTAACAGGGATGTAATTAACGCTCATGCTCAAAGAAATTGCTCAAAAGATATTCCGCCAGCTGTAATGCACGCTCCATACCTGCGGGTTTGGGACTGACGCACATTTGCGAAGACAGAAGGAATTTCCCGAATATCGCCTGCAAGAACGGAAATCCTGGTTACTGGATCCATATCGGTTTCAATGGTGCTTGATTCAATGAGTTTTTTTATGTAAGCAAAAAAAAAAAAATGCTATCCTAAAGATTTTTAAAAACGCAACCAGCTGTTTTCAATCCTCCTAGTAGTTACACAGAATCCTCCGTTAGACATACAGAATTTTTGTAAAGGTCGTGAATATCAACAATTTCCATCTGCATATTGAAGTGATGCCGTTTAAGCTCAGCCATCAAAGTGATCAAGCACTTATTTTAGAGAAAACGTTTGAAAAGAACTGCAACGTTTTTCCCGTATCATGTGATGGTTTAGTATTTGATGGTAAGTTCTTATTCGCATTTTAAAGCCTCGGCAGTGTTCAAAGATATTTAATAATTACTACATTAAAACATTTTTTCTTACATTATGTAGGCCATTGAGTGTTTTTGTAGACAAATAAGTGATCTGATTTGGGATAGCTGCAGTACAAAAAGTATTAAGGTGAAACCATAATGATAGAGGAGTGCTATTACCAAATTACAAGTTCTAGCGTGTTTTAAATTACCTAGCAATGACAAGATTAGTTGATCACAAAAATCAAGTAAAAGGGAACAGCTGTTTAATCTTGTTTGAACTCTAGTAATAAACGACATAAAAATATATAAATAATAACATAAGGTGAATAAAATAAAGGAATGCATAATACTGAATCTATAATATATGGTAGAAAATGGATTTTAAAATATTATTATATGCACTGAAAAAAAAAAAAAAAAAAAAGATGTAGTTCTACAGATTTAAAGTTACAGAAATCAGTATGAATACTGAACTTTTATCTGTACACTGTACAAAATAAGATGTAAATCTACAATACTAGTTTTTATAAAGCTGTAAAATCTGTAACTGTACAAAAGAATCTACTAAAATTACAGTAATCTTACTTAAATTGTATCTTTAACCTGGGTTTCAGTTACAAAAACAGTTATAGGCAACCCAGTTTCCTGCAAATGATTTATTAACCTTAGAGATTTCTTGATTTACAGTGCAAACGTGTATCTGTTACACGAATGTTTGTTGTTGCCGTTACATAAAATGTTCTAGACATCACAGTTTCATCGAAAATTCTTAATATCTTTACAGATTTCATTTTCCAGTGTGGTTTGTTGATACCGATGTAGTTTTAGCAATTGCATATTTTCCTTTTCTGTCAGATAAATTGTTGAGAACTGTTTGAATTTCACTTGATACATGCACAAAATATAATTATAAAGCTACAGCTGTAGAAATTGGAAGAAAAAAGCTAGTCTTTTATTATGATTTCATGATTTCATAAGGTGTGGTAACGATCCTGATTTCATACAAAAGACAATGATATAAGCATGGAAGACATGCAATATCGTAAAAGAAGTTACTATTAAATTTGCATTAATATTAAAACTTGATACTTCCATTTTTTCACAAAATTTAAAAACAATAAAAATCGTTTCTTGTTCAACAAGAAACAATCACACAATGCGAAGTGGCAATAATGCATAGAATAATTGTTTATGATATAAATTACTTCTCTTGTATATATTACATTTACAAAGGGCGCACTAACACAATACTGTTTACGTTGTACTTCCCATGCTCAACACATTTGGTTATAAGTAGACAAACGTGAAGTATGTTCTTCTCCACTCTCTCAAAAAAATGAAGATTGTGCTTGGAAAATTTAACATGGAAAATAAAATGTTCGTAATTTCTAAGGATTTTAGATTCTTGTAAAGTATAAAATGTATCTGGAAAATCTGTAACATAAATGTGACTGTATAAAGGTCAGACTATCTTGTACAAACTTGTGTAACTGCAAAGTGAGAAATTACATGATATAATCTGAATTTATACACAGCAACTAATGTGGAAAAAAATTTTGATTTTAAAACGTGCACTACAGTTGAAAAGGTCTATTCATATGCTATATATATATATTTTATTATTTATAGAAAGTACTCTATTTGTTTTGCATGTTTCTTTAAAAGAACTGTCCTCCATATTCTATATTAAGCATCTTTTAGTGCGACTGAGTTACATATATATAAATTTTAATATGCTTCAAAGAGTGTAAAATCATTAATATACACTGTAAACGATTTTATCCATAGACCAGCTCTAACTGAATTCGTTTGAGCGCAATTATAAACGAACTGCAAATACTATACATTTTATCTTAAATATCAAACATGCCATAGTGAACTTCAATAATTTGCATGAATTACATTGCCATCTGAATATATTTACGCAAGTTTGAGTACGGCAAGACAAACCTACAAACAAATCGAATTTATAAACAATTTCGAACTATGTTGGAAAGTTTTAAAACGAAAATTTTTATCTAAGAACATAAAACCCATTCTTGAGAACTTTTTTTTTTTCATTCGATGGTTCATGATCAAAGTCATTCTGATTCTAGAAATCTTTTTTTTTTTTTTTTTTTTTTTTTTTTTTTTGTCTTTACGAACAAATAATTTGGTGTAAGACAAACAGTAATTATTTGTTATTTTTAATTATTTTGTTCTAGCTTTTATATCTGCGTCGTACACATATCGATTTTCACCTGCTATTTTGCGAAAGATATGAATATCTACATTTGTTTTCCCACTGACAACAAACAAAAAAATAAGTTAGATAAATCATGAAAGATATATTATCTTCTACCTTTGACAACTGGAGTACCGCTGACTATAAAATATTTTTAATTTAAACAAAAAACTTTACAAATAACACATTTCATTCTGACATGTGATATGATCCATATATTTAAGACAGAAAAGAAAAATGAATGTCAGATCTGTTAATGGCACAAATATATTTCGAAAGAAAATCTTGACTTGAATGTATAATATTCAGCATCATATAAATAACAGTGAAATGATGTGACTTCAGAAATGTCAGAATTTAATTACAAATATTTTATCAAACCGCAAATATATTTTTAAAATATACGCTGCTAGACTTTTTAAAAGTTATTTTCCGAAACATATTTTGTCAAGGAAATTTAAAGGAATAAATTAAATAATAATTAAATATTAAATACATATGTATATGTTCGTCACTATTATATAAATAATAATGATAATAAACGCATGTGAAATAAACAAATCAGAGCATAGAAAATAAAATTATTTTTTTATGACACAATGAACAGAAACAAAATTGTTAATTTTGAATCTTGTCGATACATTTTATAATAACTTTAGAACCACTAACTATAAAATATGTGAAATGTGAACAATAATTTTAAATAAATATGATATATAGCAAATTAACACCTTGTAATATTGAAGAAAAGAGAATGTAGCTGATATTAAATATAATAGAAAACCACAGCCCTATCAAAGTTACATAAAGAATAAACCATCCAAATAGATTTCAGTGGCAGTAAAATAATTTTCTACTCCAGCGAACTAATCTACTATCCATCCATTTGTAGCGATCTCATCTCACATGATCAGTATAAAGCGATTTAATAGGTTAGAGTAACTGGCTTGGCCTTTTGCTCAACGCTAACGTTCTCGGCTCCTGATCATTAATTCCGTTTTTCGTATCCCTTCGGCGCCCCTCTCTCTAAAGTGGTGACCCGGCCCAGACGCACGCAAAATCGCAACCTTCAAAAACAATCATCTCGTTTCCTAACCAACAGATGTCAACACCAAATAAATCATCTCCAGCAAGCTAACCCCGTGAAACGCTCACAGCACATAAGCCTGGCAAGCTCACGAGTACATATCGCTCGTAAGACGTCAACAAGAAGTATTTCTCACTGGGGAGGGATTATGTAGCGATCTCATCTCACATGATCAGAATAAAGCGAGTTACTAGCTTAGAATAACTGGCTTGGACGTTTACTCGACGCTAATGTTCTCGCCACCTGATCGTTAGATCCCTGGTTCGTATCCCATCGGCGCAACTTTCTCTAAACATTATAAGAGAAACAATAGAAATTGTAACACGCAAAAATTTAATATGTAACGATACAGCATCATTCAGCACACCAAAGTTATGGCTCGAGCTACTAAAGTTTTACGAAAAGAAATGCCGATAAGTAAAATAAAAATAACGTGCATAATATGTAAGAATGCGTAAAAAATATAATGATGGCGTTTCATAGACCGTAAAATTTTGGAACATTTTCATTTTTATTTATTTTTTAATGATTCGGGCAGAGTTGAAGCATGTAAACAGTCGAAATAAACTTACTTTTACTGGTTTTAATATGTTAACTTACATCTTTTAGCAACCGAAATTAATGTAAATATGATATCCTAACTACATGTAATTTGCTATTAATATGTAAGACGGAAAATTACTGTTAGTTCTGTTAATAACACATGTATGGATAAAAATATAAGCACGATAATATTTAATCACAAAACAGCTTTAAAAATTTATTTTATTGGACATATTTCTGTTAAATTCATTTTATATGTATGGATTAAATTTTCCGTGCTATGGCAATTACAGCGAGGTAGAACTGATCCATTTGGAGCAATGGAACACATTGGTAAATTAGTTAGATGATTATGTTATACAAACTTGGCAAATGTATGATTTTTTTAACAAATATTCTTTGAACAAATATTCTGAACAAATATTCTTAAAAATAATACTGCAATATAACATTCAACATAAATTAGGGTATCAAAATAAATAAATAAATAAATAAACAAATAAAATTTAAGAAAATATTTGCGCATCATCAAACCTTGCATAACACTGACAAAGCTGATTGACTCTCAGCAGAACAAAGGATTAGGCGACAAACCATGGCCTCTATGTTCAGTTCGGCTTCTCTTTTCGACCTCCATCAGAGCATACCTGTGCTTGTCGACTTACACCGCTGATGGTACGAATGTACAAGAACATAATGAAATATTCGGTCTTTCACTGACGTATTTGGTATGCGTTGACATTCACCGGGGAAAATCGACATTCTCTAATTTCGGTCTTTCACGTTAATATATGCATCGTACAGATTATTCCGATGGAATTTATCACTTTTCATTTACGCACTCATAATGGACATTAGTATAGTTTAGAGGTGCTCTTATAATTCTCATCTAATAAAGGTCAGCAGTAATCATCTGTTTTACAATGATTAAATATTAAAATAATTAGCTCCTAAGCGGATTAGGTTTTTAAAAGCTTAACAAAACAGCATTATTATCAATTTTCGTGCAGTCATCACATTAATGCTGGCGCAATGTTTGCTTGCAGATTCAGATTCAGCCAGGCTGGGAGGCGTACCGATTGGTTTGAGCTCAACTAGCCCCACCCAGCAATATTTATAAAAGAAAATACAGAGCAATTATTGAGTAATAAAATAATGGTAGGTAATAACAAGTAATTGAGATAATGAAATAAGTATAGGTAACAATAGTAAGATAGTTGAGTGCTTTACAGACGTATAACATATAATGTTTCTTTAAAACAGTTATAGAATTAGTGTTATTGTTAAAGTAAAAGTTTGATTAGTTCAATAGCTGATCATCATTATCATATAATAGGTCCTGTGGAGGCATTTGGAAAAGTCCTTGATTGTTTTCAATCAGTGTTATGCAGTTTATAATTTTTTTTGTAATAGTGCTGGTTGTTTTCTGATTATTTTGAACCATGAATAGAGACCTATCGTTCTGGAGATTCTGAGATGGTATATGGATTTTAGTGTGCATTCCGTTACGTAGTGAAGCGAGGTTCCTCGTTTTCCACACGTGCAGTAGCCCGAGTCGGTTTTTCCGAACTTTACAAGATAATATGGAAAGGGCCCATGATTTGTTGCAAAGAAGAAGAGGTTTCTGTGTGATAATAATGTCTCCTCTGAGACAATAGGTAGAAGTGAATATGTAAACCTTCCTCTATGATCAGAGTCCTAAATTCTCTGCCATTCCTGTTGTGTTTGTAATTTTAGTTGTCGTTTGAGATGAGATGGTGGGAAAGGTAGAAATACTTCTGATAAGTTAGGATTTATGATTGCTTCTTTTGCCTTTTGATCCGCTGCCTCGTTTCCTGCTATTCCGGAGTGTCCTTTTATCCATTTTAGTATTATATTTTTATTTGTATTCTGTAGTAATTGAATTATGTTCTGGACCAGTGCTATTTTTGTTATGCTGTCTTCAATGGCTTGTATACTCGAGAGGCTATCTGAGTATATTATTGCACTTCCGTACTTGCTTTTTTCCATCCATTCTACTGCTCGAAGTACCGCTAGCATTTCCGTCTGGTATACGGTGTTTTCTATCCTTAATTTTGTTTAAAATGTATGGCACAAGATTGAGTTTTCGTATGCACAAAACGCTAACCACGTCCCTTCTTCCATTTTGGAGCAGTCTGTGTAGATTTGTATTTCCATTTGGAGGTTTTCATTTGCCTTGTGTAGGTAATTTTTGTAAGGACATAGGAATTTGGGGATTTACTTTGATAGAATTCTGGTCTAAATTCTTCTACTGGTGTCCCCAATCTTAGTACTTTCCCCGATGTAGCAATCTGAACTACACTGAGATGCAATGGAGGGATTCTTGTTAAGACACAAAGTGCAAGGGTGGCCGTTTTTCTATATGCGTCCGACAAAAAAAGAAGGCACTGCGCCTGTATTGAGGACAGTAAGCGAAGCCTATGAGATTTCTGTAGATGGTCGTACAAAACAGCTGCTCCATACGTCATCTTTGTTTTTCTGAGATTGTTATATACCAGATTTTTAAGATATTTTTATTTATTCCTCCTTTTTTTGATGTAAGTTTTAGTAGATTCTGGATTATTGAATTCAGCTCTGTTCTTTTATTTCTTAGGTGAAGCAAAAATGACAGTGTTTTATCTAGGGTTAAACCAAGGTATAGGAGCGTATTTACGGATTTCAATCTGTAATTATTTATTTTAAAGATTGGAGCTCTTTTTAGATATTTAGGTTTTCAGAGATTTAATGCCTTACATTTTCCATATGAGATGTTCATTTGGTTTAAGTCTGCCCAGTCACTCACTATTTGCAAAGCCTCACTGTCCATCTCTTCTAGTATGTTTCTTGTTCTTCCATACACCACCAACAATATATCGTCTGCAAACGCTATCACTCGAAATCCTCTTCTTCTTAGTAAATTTATTAACTTCTGTATAAACACTCTCCACAGGAAGGGTCCTAAACAGGAACCCTGAGGGCAGCCCTTAGAGAGTCAATGCAGGATTTCTAGTAGTCAATTTGGATAAATGCCTCTCTTCGATAAATAGGACCTTATGGTGTTGACATATGCTTCTTCTATTTGTAACTCTTCTAATTGTTGTATTGTAATATCCCACGGCAAGTTGTCGAATGCATTCTTAAAGTCTATAAATAGGAGGGAAATATATACATCGTCTTGCTTAAGTAAATATATTTGTGAGAAAAGGTCTCTTATTGCTGTTTCCGTTGATCTATTTTCCTGGAAGCCATGCTGGGAAGTAAAGGTTTTATTTGTTGTATGCAGATAATAATTTATTCTTTTTAGAAGTATTTTTTCGTAGATCTTTCCAAATACTGAAAGTAGGGTTATCGGTCTATAAGATGCCGCTTTATTTGCTGGTTTGCCTGGTTTTAGAAATAAAACAGCTTCACCGACTTTCCAATCATCAGGAAAATAATTCAGAGTTAATAATGTGTTGTACATGTCTTGTATTAATTCTGGCTACGTCTTTAATAGATTTCTGAGTATTACGTGGTCTATTTCATCTGGACCAGAGGCTTTGTTTTTGTTAAAGGCATAGATTGCTTGTTTTATTTCCTGTAATAAAATTTTTGGTACTGTGAAGTTTGGTTTGAATATATTTCCTTTTGGTTGGGTTTCCTTTTATGATCCAAATATTTCATTTGCTATATCTTGAAAAAATGTTTGTCTTGTTTGAGTTTGATGGGTTGAGTTTGAAAGTGCGTAAGTCTCCTGCCTGTAGAAGTCCTGAAAAGCGATCTTTTTAAACTTGCCGTAAGACTCTTTTGTGTTTCGACAAAAACTTTTCCAAGCTTCAGATTTTGCTTCTTGAATCAATTTTCTGTATTTCGGTCTTTCAGATTTGAATTTTATGTAGTTATCAGGTTCTGCTTCCGGAGTTTTCGTAACTTTTCTCAGAGCTCTAACATAGTTCCTTTGTTTTCTCAAATTTTCATTCCACCACGAGATTGATGGTTTGAACGACCTTTTCCTTTTATTGAAGTGAGTTTCACAATTTTCTTTTACCAGTGATATGAACAATTCATATCTTTCTTCAAACTCTTCCGGTGTACTTATACCTTTGAAATTTAAGTTTCTTTCTTCTATGTTTTTCTTAATTGCATTATTAAATTTTGTTAGTGATATTCCTTTTGTTCTGTATCTACGTTTCGGTAAATCTGGTATTTGTAGGGAAAGACTCGTTGTTGCCAATCTGTGATCTCCATAATCCATGCTTTCTTCAACTTCCCAACCTTTTATATACTGAAAGAGTTGAAACGATGATAGCTCTAAATCCGGCCATCCCTTCAAGTGTTTAACTTCAAAGGTCGACGTGCTGTGCGGGTTATTCACAACTAGTAGACGCTGTGTACTCATTTGACTGATGACATGATGGCCTCTATCATCGTCACTTCCATATCCCCAAAGCTGACTATGGGCATTCAGATCACCCAACAACAAGAATTTATTGGACATTCCCCTTCTACTTGACCAGGCCTGTAAATCTTCTTTTATGTCCTGCGATGGTGCCGTATACTGTGTACCCAATGTTAAATAGCCCGCTGTTGTTAAAATATTTACAAACACTGAGTGATCATTTTGTTGGACTTGTAAATGTTGAACTCTCGAGCCTAGTATTACGATGAAACATTTTTTTGACAGAGATGAGTAGCATGGTGTTGTTTTTGGAATCCTATATGGCCTATTAGCTGTTATGGAACAGTCCTGTATACATGCAGCTGTGTAATTATTTTTAAGTAAAAATGCGAACAGTGAAGCTGTCGCAGAACGTATTTTTTGAAGGTTCAGTTGAGCAATTTTTATTTCTTTCAAACTATTTGTGATTTCTAGCGAAGAAGTTGTTGTTTTCGAATTTTTAGAGGAGTTTTCTTTATTTAAGATTATCGACGGGAATTTGCTTGAACTTGATAAGGTTTCTTTGTTGCATTATATTTTGATACACTTGACATCTTGGTGAGTTTGCTGCATGATTATAGTCATACGCTCTTCCATCTGGGAATGCTGTGTTTGTGCAGTTTATGCATTTCTGTTTTCTTATTTCTTTTTGAATTGGGCAATTTTTAGATTCGTGATTTTTAGCACAATACGCACATGTTGAGTTTCTTCTACATTTTCCGGTTGTATGCCCATAGTATTGACAGTTGCTGCATCTTATGATTGGTGAGTAGGGTCTAATTTGATATGACAAAAAGCCAACCAAAATTCTACCTTTTTTAAGTAGCCTAATTGTCATTGCGTAATACAAGTCTATCATTAATTGATATGATTTTGCTTTTTCCCTTGAAATTTCTTTATGTAAATTTTCGAATACGGTTACAGTTTTTGGAATTCCCATTATTAATATCTTCCTTCTCCTTTCTGCTGCGTATTTTAATGAGACCAGTGAGTTTATTTTCTCACTTTCCTCAATCAGATCTGACAGTTTGTCCACATCTTAATTTGTTTCTGACCTCACTATGAGTGTGTTTTTATCCTTCGAGAGCGTGCTGAATATTTTGATTTTGTTTGTCTTTAAGCTAATTTCTGTATTGAGTGCTTCTTTTATGCTAAACATTGAAAGCCTTGTATTTATATTTCTCGTTAGCAGTAAAGCTGATTTAGAGTAGATCGGTGCTGATGCTGATGTTACTGAGGCATATGTGAATTCTTTATTTAATTCTGTTTGTTTTAACGAATTACTTTGTTCTGGTTCTTTTACTTGGTCTGCGAGCTTTATTATGTTTTCTAGCCTTTCTTCCAGCTTTCCATATAGTTTTGTCATTGTTTTCAATGCTTGATTGTTTTGCTCTTGTAGTTCATTTTTTATTTCTACTTCTTGTTGTAATTTTTGGTGTGAGGCCCTCAATTTCCCGTAGATTTCCTTCATTTCTCCCAATTTAGTACTTTTTAAATCCTTTCCTCTGGAAACTGTAATGATAGTTTTAACTTTAGTTCTTTCTCTTGAATCAGTTCTTTCATTTTTTCATTCTCTTCCATTAGCCGATCCATTTCTTTATTTATTGCTTCTATTGTTTCTTCATGGTTTTGTTAATTTTCTTCTAGATTTTCTTGAATCTTCTTATTTTGCTCCTATAGTGCCAGTATTATTTGACTTTTTTAATAAACTACCTGAACTTTGCTTTTGAAATTAAGTACATTTTACATATTTCACAAGTGTTTGAAACAAAGTTTTGTTTGTTGAAGTTTCGATTTCCATTGCTTTGCAGCTCTATCATGAAGTTTTTTTAATACTATTGGTTCACCAGTATCACAGTCATTCTGCTGCTTTCTGCATAAAACTTTATATTTATGCAGCACTTCTCTTCATAACACTAATTACTGCACTACCATTACCGTAGCCTTTAGCTTATTTTGTCATGCTCTAACGCGATTCTACATGATTTATGATTTGAATTTTTTTCTTCTATACTTAAATTGATGCGGGGTTTTTTATTATTTTTTTATGATTATTTTTTGTAATGAAAATTTTTACTCTAATAAAAATCTCTTACGGGAACTCAAGTTAAATTCAAAGAAATTTTAAGAAAGGTGATCCAAAATATTTATCTGTACTCGTGGTTTCGAAAAAGACCGCTTGTACACGAGAAATGTAATAGTTAAAAAAAAAAAGCTTAAAAAATGGATTTAGGCTAAGCGAGAGTTTGGATTAAAAGAGTTTTGTATAAAAGAGGATCTACTGTACTTGTCAAAGTACATTGATTAAGTAATGACATTGATTAAGTAATGTCAACTTTATAATTAATTTTTTTTAACACTGGAAAAAGTTTGGAAATATAATCAAAAAATCGTACATAAGAGCTAGCAATTGTGCCATTTTAGCCATTACATGTACAAATATTATTGAAATCAGCATTAAAACTAAATATATTAATAGAGAAGAATATAAGCAGATTTTGTTTTAACCCTCCGTCTACCAGACGGGTCCATTGGACCCGACAGGTACATACAAAATATTCATTCAAACCAGAAATTTCTTTAAAATAAACTAAGTATATAAACCAGACAAAAATAAGGTAAATAAATAAGTTAAATAGTTTTAAATAAAAATTCTGGTGTAGAACGTTTTATTAAAACTTGAATAAAATTCCCGGTAGATCTAGGGTTAAGTTTCATACGTTGCACAAATATTATATGGTTTCAGGCCCGGCCACAAGGCCTACCGATTTAGTTTTAGCTGAACAAGACCCTCCCAGCAGAATAACTACCATCATCATGGTCCGATGCCGAGTGCAGGGCCTGTAAATAATTTCGTTGAATAATACGCTCATATTTTAAAGCTTAAAATGTTACAAAAAATTTACAATTCGCAGCCCAATTCTTTCATGTGCATGGCAGGACTGAGTATCATTATGCAATCTTATGAACAATGCAAATTTTGAAAATATATTTTGCAATTTGATATTATTCAAAAAGAATAAAAAGGATGAAAAGACACTTAAATATTAATAATATAAAACAAATTAGCAAATCAGTGCGACATTTCATGTAATCTAAATTTAAAAATTATTCATAAATTTATTTAAAAAAATACATGACGTAATAAAAAAATGTTTTACTAAATTTTAAAATAAAAAAAATATATTTATTTTTATAAAACGAAAACGCAATTAAATCATATAAAAAACTTTTCAGTCATGTTTTATTGGCTTCTCAAATTCAAGTAACTCTCTTTCACTCTAGTCTTTTCAATTTAATAAAAAAATATTTAGAATCTATTTAGTAATTTTTTATTAGCTTTTCGTTACGACGTTAATACTCCTCCAACACTTAAATGGAAAAAAAAATATATTTGACGGGTCAAGTTGTTAATTCAACTACTTTTCATTTTTTTGTAGTGGTAGGAGAATAAAAGTTATAGTGTTTAAAATGCTGTAAGTAATTAACTGGCAGTTAGGCGACCTGTGGAGGAAAACTTGACTAACTTGTTTGGCTAATTAGTGTATAAGATGAAATAAAATTAACCTACAGATAAAAAATAATGATGTATATAATTTTACGTGAAATCTTATCTTCAACGGTTTGTTCAAATTAATAAATTATGGCTAACACGCTAGTAAAATCTATAAAAAATTGTAAAAGAATTGTAAAAGAATGGCTGTTAAATAGAAATTTAATTATAAATTAAACCACGAACAAAAGTATTTTAGAGAGTAAAAAGTTAATTCTTTTAAAACACTCTCTAAATGCACATTAGACTTATTATTTGCAATATTTTATACTAAAAATATTAATGATGTAAAAAGTCTATAGATGTAGTCTTTCAGACATTTAAAAGCAAACAATATATTAAGTAAACATGTGCTAACACAAGTTTTATTTTTATTAATTAATTAAACCAGACTAAACATAAATCATTTATTACTTTCTACTGGTGGTCAGTGCAATGGAAATTTTTTATTTAAAATATCGTTAGTCAAATTAAATTTTAATACAGCTAAAATAATTAAATATTAGAGAATCACATATATTTCTAGAGATTATCATTAAAGAAGTTCTATTAAACAGAAACGCTTATAGATTGGGGCCGATAAAGAAACCATCACCTCATCCAGTTGAAGACTCAAATTAAACGATTAGTTAAAATTCGATTCGCATATTAAAATGCAACTTTATTCACGCAAGGGCAGACACACCTATCTACAGCTTTCTCCTCTCCCACATCAGCTTTCATCTCAGGTTATGGTCCATTCCGAACATACCTAAAATATTTTAAATACTCTGGCACGGTACTCTGCAACTGTGGGACTTTTCGGGTCCCAGGCCATTACTGTTTCTTCTAAAAAGTCACAGAGGACTGACACATTAGGTACCCAAACCCACGACTCGATACTTGGTTCAAAAATATCTTACCCCGCCTAAACTACTCCTCCATTTGCAAAAATATTTTGCTTCCTGATGCCTGACCAAACGTACCTACTAGCTGTCCTGCATCTGCTCCCATGAGACTCACCCATTGTCACGTTAGAGCCTTTGTCGAGTTCTGGTAGTCCTAGCGACCCTTGTCGCGAAGAAGCAGGCCTCCGGCGCACATACTATCGTGGCGATGTGTTCCTGAATCATAATCCTCAAGTTTTCGTTTTATCGATGGACTTCTCCAACATTAACTCACCCCTATCTGTTGCGAAGGAGGTTTTGTGATTTAGCGTCCAGTTTATTAAGTGTTAATGTATTTTTTTTGTATGAGGACTGGAAGTTTTTGTAATGAATCCCAGCATTCCGGGGAACATACCGGGTGGAGCAAATAGTGCCTACACCGAATTCTAGCGATCTGGTGATCTTGCTCCACTTAGGCATAAATGAATAAATAAATAATTTGCCAAGTCATATCTTTGTAGGAAACTCTAGCAAACCTGATTTTAGTAATTGTCTGGTAGGTTTACTCTTGTGTTTTCCTGCTCCCACAACCTCCAAGTTTTCATGCATCAGGGTGCAGGAAAAACACAATCAAAAACCTACCGATCAACCATTAAAATCGGGTATACAGGGGGTTCCACCAACGTTGGCAGGTCATTTTCATTTTAACAGGCTAATCGAGTTTTGTTTAATAGTTGAATTTCAGCTTTGAATTTTATAAGGTGATTTTTCTACTGCCTCTCTGTCTATTTGAACTTTATGATTGTTTCTCCTCAAATCCTTTCAAAAATTAATTTTTGTGCATAGTATGTACATAAAATCTAAATTTTGTATTCTGAAATTATCTCGATATATTATAATTTAATTATCATTTCTTGTGATCCATATAAATATATGATCTATAGAAAAAATATATTTGTCTCTAAGCAAAATGCAACTTATTTATTGAATTTTTCTTGAATTTTTCAGAAGAAATATATTATTACGTAGCTTTACGTATGTCATGTTTTTTTTTTAAATAAAATTTATAAATATTAAAACTAACAAAATTACACTAGTTAAATTGTATCTTGTAATAGGTAATCTTTAAAAAATGAAGAAATAATAAATCCTATGTTGATGAAATCTCGATATTTAAATTAATATTTTCTGAAGATATGTATTCATGAAATACATTTTATGTTCATTTCAAATATCTAAATTATAAAGCGAAATCATATCTGTATTGTTACTATGCCGTCATGTCGACGATGAAAACCAACTGTAAATATCCAAATGAACAATTTGCAACATTGGTTAGTGAGAAAAGCGTACTTTCATTTGCAATTGGTTTGAAAAATGTAACTGAATATACTGATTTCTTTTGCTTTATAAATTATTTTTCAGACTGTTTTTCTTTACTTTTAATCTATGTCAATTGCTTAATTGCTTGACACCCGAATAAGAATAATCATGTTTGCTCTTAAAACACTAAAAATAGAAGCAGCTAATATTTTGTAAGAATATTAAAACTTCACAACTTAATAAAAAAAAGTATATATAACACTCTGTACTAGGCATGTGGTAGCACTACGCATTTATACACTCAATAATCAGAATAAAAAATGGTAATGAAATATACAAAAGGAATCTTTGGAAATTTCTTTGAACATTAAACTCTGTCATGTAGCTAATGCAAAAATACCGTTTTTATTCAATATCAAAACTTTATTGATATTTGTACATAATTTAATAGACAATAATATAATTTATGGTATATTGCCAATTTATACATCCAAGTATACAATCAATCACTATCTGCATCATTAATCATCGGTAATAGAGGTATTCCATATTATTGATCAAGGCTTTTCTGTCTAAGGACGTGGGTATATCTCAGAAATAAAAAAAAATTCAAAATACTCTCTGTGACACAGATGCAAACCGTAAAATACTCTAAGCACAAGCCTTCAATTCACACAATGAGGCTTATATGTGACAATGAGGCCAATATGTGACAAAGCTTTAAAGATGGGACAAATTGCGCAAGAAAAACAGGTATGCTGAGGTTTCTGTGAGAGAGCAGAAAATACAATTTAGAATAATAGAAAAAAATAAATGATAAAATAAATTTAGCAGGACAGATATTTTAACAGCGAAAATAAGTTCGTATAGACATAAAAAGCGGAAGACTTTGAATGCTATACAGATTGATTGCGAAATGAAAATAAAAGAATACAAGAATACGTGTATTGTTTTAAAAAAATCTGAACCCTTTATCTACTGACGTTACTTATAAGTGCCAGTAAAGAACGTGTTGTAAAATTCATTTAATACATCAATTAGTTGTAATACAGTTTAGAATGACTTGTAGCTATATTACTATATCTTGTTCCAAAAGCATTATTGGTTACACAAAACAAAAATATTTTTAAAAGGATAAGTTATTTTGCCTTTGTATCTTTTCAGCTGTCTTGTTGTTGGGGGGGGGGGGGGGGGGGGCGCAATTTTTCAATTCGGATTTGTTTTTATATTTCTATTGGAACAACATTGTATTTGTACATTTCCTAATTCTACAAAATAAAAATAAAAATATTTAAAATAAATGATTTCAGCGGGGTTATAAATATTGCACAAAATCCATTACAAATTCAAATTTAATTAATCCTTCTAAATCTTTCAATCCATGTAATATCCTTCTAAAATTTATTAAATGAGTATATAAATCTTCTAATGTAGTTTAAACAATTCACGAACAATGGATTGAAGATAAAATTTTCATGAGTTCATAAAGTGTTAGAGGGGAAAAAAATCATCATATTACAGTTTTAAAAAAAAGTAGGTTTAGAAAAATGTTATTTAATAGAAGACATTTATAGAACACTTTTAAGTTACGGCAGAAGTTTAAATCTCATTATGTATATATGAATATACAAGTATACAGGGTGCAATATGTTATCTATCGCAGACCTTTAATTTCTCAAGTTGGTCGTAGACATATAGTTCCAATTACAAAAACGTTTCAAATGAGGTAAATATTCATTATGTGGCATTATTTAAAGTAGAAAATCAATTTTATAAAAATTATGAAAAAAGTTTACACATATCATGACAGATATAACACAAAAAGTTTGACATGTGTACTACAAAAATTAACACTGTTATTAAATTTCAAAGTTTGAGAATTTTGCACTTGATTTTGTCTTTCATTGTGGGATCAGTTAAAAGATGGATTAAAGTAATTTGAGATCAAAATCTGGGTGCTCTGTCCTTTTTACGACGAAACCACATTTAGCCGATATCGCTCATTTGGGGTATCACCAAAGAGCGTTATTTCATCTAAAAATTTGAGCTGACTTTTAGGGGTCGTATAGAAAGCGAATAAGGAAATATTGAAATTAAACACTAAAATAAATACCTAAATTACCTATGACCATAGACCCATAGGCCTATATGACTGAAACCACTTCTCTGGTTTATCAGAAGCAGCGCATTATCCTTAATTGTCTCACAGTTTGTCACGCCTATTAAGCTGTAACGTGTACAGGACTCAGTACTGTCATGCATTCAATTGTGTATTGCCACCAACGGAAAACCCTTTGAGCAATATCTCTATTAGATTCCGGCGTTTAATGTATTCATTTTTTATAGTAGACCGTTTTCTCAAATTATAATAAATTGATATTTATTTTTCTGTTTAATTTCAATATTTCATTCTTCGCTTCGTATACAACACCTAAAAGTCTGCTCAAATTTTTAGATGAAATAAACCTTTTTGGTGATATCCCGATTTTGCGATACCGGCTAAAGGTGATTTCGCCATAAAAAGGACAGTGCAGCCTGATTTTGATCTCGAATTACTTTAATTTATCTTTTAACTGATCCCTCAATGAAAGACAAAATCATGTGCAAAAACCTCAAACTTTGATATTTAATAACTGTGTCAATTTTTGTAGTACAGATGTCAAACTTTTTGTGTTATATCTGTTATGATATGTGTAAACTTTTACTAAATATAACTATAGGGACTGTGGGGACCGTATAAAAAGTTAGATTTCGTAATTTTTATAAAATTGAGATTTTACTTTAAATAATGCCATAAAATGAATATTTACCTCATTTGAAACGTTTTTGTAAGTGGAACTATATGTCTACGACCAACGCTTAAGAAATTAAAGGCCGGCGATAGATAACATATTGCACCCTGTATATATATTCTTTTATTGAGATTAACCTATTTCTGAGGTATCTTTAACGGAAAATCTCCTATTTTTGTTGTTGTTTTGTTCAAACATTTTCCCTCGAATGTCTCGTCTTCACTGCTGTTTTTTATGCATGTATTTTTACATTATTCTTAACGTATTTTGGGCATTTCTATCTGCACTTTACGAAGTAATTCACAAAACATAACATTCGTGCGTATACGTTTATTCATCGTTTGCCCATGCCAAATTTTGTACCATGTCTACAATATGTTTTGCTAATTGTGATTCTGTGCAATTTATAATTTTTCAACTTCTGTATGTTTTCTTGGGTATTTTAGCAATGTGCGTCTACTGTTGTAAGATTTTTTTTTCGTTTTTACTGCTTTTAAATACCATGTTTCGGTTCATAGGCAATTGTATTTTGTGTTAAAGCATTGGGGATATATGATTAGGATTTTATAATTACTAATATTTAAAATACAGGCTTAATTAAAAAAAATCTTCTTTTAAAATTATCCTTTTTTCTTTTCTTATATATTTTATATTACATTATTCCTATATTTTTATTTATTTAATTTATATGTATTTTTTCTTTTATTTTTATTTTTATTTTCTAATTTCTTTAGTTTATTTTCAACGCCCATTCTTCTTCAGTGTGTGCTTTAGCTTGAATTTTCTTTATACATTCGTTGTTTTATTTTCTCACACATCTTCCATCTCAAATGAAACTTCTTCTGCAATACTACGCTTTATCGAGGTCCTTCATCATCCCTGTGCCTTATGTCGTTGCCGACCATGTGTTCGCTTTACAACTCATCAAGTGTCTATTTTAAATGATCCAAAATATGTTCTTGTGTTTGTTTATAATATATTTTAAAGATTATACTAACAAAATTCTATACTTGAATAATACGAATTATTACTTATATTTCAAATGTTAAATAATTGTTTTTCAATTCCTACTATTAGTTCACACTCTCCCTATATTTATTTATTTATATATTTATTTATTTATATATTTATCTTGTTCAAATTTTCAATCGTTAATAAAATACTCATTATTCATCCTATCAAGTTGAAATATTTTTTTAAAACTTGTACTGGATGACAATTGATGTTAAACAGTTTTTTCAAATATTAATTAATTAATTAAATTTTAATGCAATTTTGTATGGGAAACAAAATGGCGGCCATTGGTTATCGAAGGTCAATGAAAGTATTTTCCATAAGGGGTTACCATAGGGGGATCCTGTTCTGTCGCCAAATACCGCCAAGTTTGTCGCCAACTTGGCGATATTTCTAATATTTCGCCAAATTCCAATAGAATTCCATTGTAAACCTACTTGCTTATAGAAAATCAACAAATTGAATATTTTAATGCAACAAAAACTAATATTAGCTTAAGGGATTATATTAAATTTTTCTTTGGTGACCTAAGTAGGAATCGCTTTAAAAACAAAATTTTTATATTACTTGTTTATGTGTAAAACACAGAAGTGAAATTAAAATTCAGAATAAAAATTATTTATCAATTTATCATAATTATTAATTTTGAGATAAACAAACACATGTTTCACTCAGTGCTTTAATTATCAATAATTGGATTTTATATAGGATAATACTGGTTAATTTTACACAATAGTGGTTAATTTTACATTTTTACATTAAAGAAAACTATATTTGATGAGCACAAAATATACAACAAAACCAATCCTACACGAGTATACATTATTTTTACAAGAAAATAGACGACCATTAGATTAACATACTAAACGAACAAAGCAGAATGCAGTTATACATTATTATTTAAAATTTATTAATACTTATGTTTGTTCATTTGGTTCTGAAAAGCTGGATCTTTCGTATAACAAATTACACGGATTAATAAATATATACTACGTTATACATAAAAAAAATTCTCTATTTGGAAATGGTCCAAACTTATTTTATCTGTTTCTTATGAAATGCTCTTTCATCAACTAATGATATGATTATTAGGATAATAATTTTTTTTAATTGGAGTATACATCGCAACTGGTAACAATGTATAGTGTTAAAAGTATTTATTGTAAAATTTATATAGTTTTTATCGCTGTATAAATTTTTAAGTAGGGGGCACTGTTAAGTTCAGGGAATAAAAAGCATTTCGCTGACTTGAATAATCACTATCCGCACGGATTTCGAGCAGCATGCATCGTTACACCAATGCGGGACTTCCCGACATGCATTTTATATATGTGACCGTGCAATGAAATGGCTCATAGCCAAAGCACGTCCAAAAGTTCTCGATCTTTTCAGAAAACATTCCTCTACTGTGAATGATATTCCTTTTTTCCACTGCAGGAAGTCTGCGATATCTTTAAGGGACCGTATCATGCCTCGAGGCGATAAAATGGTCCACACGCGTTCAACTGCCGATGAAGACAGCCAAATGTTCGGCGGTCCGGCAAATTCCTACTAGGAAATTGAACACATACTTGCCGCTCCATTTTCTTACACAGTCTCATACATGTATGCATGTCGCAAGCTTCGCATTGGTGTGACGAAGAATGTTCCTCGAAATCCGTGCAGAGAATGACAATTAAAGTCTGCGAAATGCTTTTATCCACTGAATTTAACAGCGAACACTACCGCCTCAACGATGTATTCCTGCATCCATATTTCAATACGAAATCTGCTTACTAAGGTCCCCTCTATTTGCCTTTACATTTATGATAGATAATTTTGAAACACATTACTTAAAATATGAAATTCAATTAACTTGTGAATATAAAAAACAATGTCCAAACAATAAATATTAAAAAATATTGCAAAACTAGTTTTTAAAAATATAAATAAATTTCTGTGCATATTTATTAATAGTGTGTGACTAATTTTAAATTATTTTAAATGAACATTTTTTACTCAACATAATTTTCAAGATTTTTTCTGCATGTAATTCCACATTATCATACTAATATGGGAAAATATATGTGTACTTAATTTACCTAAACTTAAGTAAACTTAAGTTTTGTTAAGTTAAATTTAAGTCTGCTTACCAAAATGTCCCTGGGTTAAGTTGAGTTTGTAATATCACAAACAATCTTTCGTGAACACAAATCCCCTGTGTGCAAAATAAATTACAGAGAAACTTTTGAGTAAGAATGTTGAAATTTCGAGTTTCGCTTAAAGTGAATTACTTCAAACACTTTCTGA
The DNA here is from genome assembly GCA_963932465.1 of Maratus speciosus. Classification (NCBI taxonomy): domain Eukaryota; kingdom Metazoa; phylum Arthropoda; class Arachnida; order Araneae; family Salticidae; genus Maratus; species Maratus speciosus. Next base: position 532,388,202 of record OZ010786.1, on the reverse strand, counting down.
CAACAAAGTCATTTTAGATAAGAGTTCAAATTAGATAGTTTTTTTATTTTTTGTGATTAGATTTAATTTTGCTCTCAAATTATATTTATTTTATGAAATCCTTATATTACGAATGGAAAATATTAATAAATATCAATAGCATTAAAATCAGTTTAAATTTTATTATTACTTTCTGATTGTGAATATCTTCAATAGAAGAAAGTATTGTAATGGTATTTTTTTCGGTTTCCGGTTTTTGACGGATTCACTTGTTTTAGGTGTCAGAGATCCCCAAAACATGTTTATATAAGATGTCTGTCTGTCCCTGTGTCCGTATGTTTATCGCTATTGTACCATCAAAAAGTGTATAAAGTTGTTTCCTAGAATTGTGTCTTTTTTTCTTTCTTTTTTTTGTAAGCAGGTTTTCCTTGAATTTAGAAAAAAATCTACCAAAGGGGGCGCTTTAATAGCGATTTTTGAAACATTTTCAATATTGTACCATGGGAAAGTGTATAAATTTGTGTATATAATTGATCAAATATTTTTTGTATGTTTTTGGCCATGGTAAGAAGGTCCTAAATGAATGTGGAAATATTCCGCAGAAATAATTCCTCCAATATAATAGCGATGTTTGTGTAATTTTCTTGATTTTTTATAGATCTATTGTATACCAGCGGCTCGTGAAACTATTGATTTTAATAATATCATGATCGAGATAAACTCTTTTTACTCCGATTAATTGACGGAGGAAGAAATTTATGATGAAAGTCAAAGATGATATAGTATTGAACTATTAAAAAAGTGATATTGACATATGTAAAAACATTTTGAAATATTAAAATATATTAGATAGAAAGTTTCGTGATTGGCACATGCAACTAGTGATGTGTATTTTAAAACGAGGGGTGTTCAAATTAAAGTGATTCGAAGTGTGTATCCATGAGATGCGGAGGATCAGAAATGAGACTGATATATATACTATAGAAACAACAATATTTAGTGAGTGAAATGCATACAAAGTTTGTTTTAAAAAATCACCCACGGCGTTTAGGCAGGCGGCCCATTGCTTAGGAAGGTCACGAATTCCGTCCGCAACACCTTTTCGATACTTCAGATTGTTGGTGACAATATTGTGAACAGTACCAATGAAACGTTGAACTCAGTTTCGACGTCACGAATGTTTCGAAGTCAATTTCCCTATATTGCAGTGTCAATGTCCGTACACATCTTCTCTGTCACAATTTTGTCCGCCTGACCGGGCCGCAGCAAATCTGTTGTCTCCTGACGACCGTCGCTAAATATTCATGCCTAGATCATCACCGTGGTCTTTGACACACACTTTGACACACACTTCGTACACAACCAGCATTCTGATATCAACCTTCTAGAGTCAAAAACTGAATTACAGCTCGCTGATGCGTTTTGAAAGCAGTTGTACGCACACCAGCAATTTTTAACGGAATGCCACGTCCTTACGAATGAAATTATCACAAATCTGCTTGCACCTGCGCATGCGTGGCACATACAACTTCAATATCTCTTTTGTTTCACGAAAGTACATTGAAAACTGTCCACATGCGACTCTTCTAATTTATTTCAGTTGAACACGCCTTTTACAAATTAAAACCGTACGCTATGAAGTAAAAACATATATATATGATGCGATTCTTTAAACTCTTTTATTCAAATGCGTAAAAGAAAACACAAAATTTCTTCAATTATAATTTGTTTTGGGTAATTAATCGTTTCCTAATGAATTCTAATAAAAAAAATGTAGGTACCGCATTTCACTGCGTTAAACGTGCATTCCTGATACCAGAAAACAAAGGCGCGATTTACGTATGTTATAGCACTGAATGTATAAGTATTTAACAACAACAACAACAGCAATAATAATAATAATAATAGTAATAATAATAGTAATAATAATAATAATCTTTGCTATCAACCTACGTGCGTCGTAGTCATAGTTTGGTATCATACATTTCAAAGATGTTTCAAACATGTAGCATGGTATTATACTTTTTCAAAATTCTTTATTTTATTTTTTACTAGACGTATTATGAAAAATTTGTTTGTTATTACGAAGGGAATATGCGTAGAATAGACGAAAGCACCTAAACAAAATAAAAATGTAGTCTGAAATTATAGGAGGTGTGTTATACATCAGCGCTTGATATAGCGGAATACACGTTGCATGAGAGTTTAAAGAAAGAAAGGCTTTATAAAGCATAAGAAAGCCAAAATAAAATAATTCGGCTGCAAAATTAATTGATTTTTAACTGCTTAATATTAAAATTGAATCTAAGTACATTTCATGTTAGCATTTTATTGCTAAACAAATAACTATTTTTTAGGACCAAATATAAGAAATAAAGAAATTCACATAAGATAGTTGTGCACTCTGAAAATCAAATTGTACTCAGTAAAAACACTTTCTCTCTGATATGAAAATGAGGAGTTTTATTCAAAAACTAAATACATAAGTAGGCGATTTATTTTATGTATATTGTTTTTTTTTCTGTAGAGTTTTTTGTAGTTTGTTTACACTCCTGAAGTCTCGTTATCTCTTAATTATATGTATTAGAATGTACAAAAATTCTTAATAAAAAAATAATGAAATATATACTGTATTACCACACTGTTAAAAAAGATAAATATTTCATATAACATAAAAAATATATGTACGTATATATATATAACCACAAGCAAAAAGACATACCAACCATTTCCAAGTTTCAAAACCGTGAAGCGTAACAAAATACGGAATAAAAATATGAAAAATTTTACTGTATATTTGCTTTGTGGTTATATTATATTTTCGTAGATTATGAAATATTTTTCTGTTTTATAAAGTCACACATTTATGTGATACTATAAATTAGAAAGCATTCGACTTTAATTGTCATTTTGTTGCTATCGGAAATATATATTAATTCTTATTTACCTATCAAATTATACATCTGCTGCATTTAAAAGCAGTTCCTTATCTCTGATTTCTTGCACACAGTATAGAATAAAATAAATTATTTAAAATACAACAACTTTGGTTACATTTTTTCTTTAATATGTATTTAAGGTGAAAAAAAATGAAAAAGACTTGACGATATTCCTCCATACCTCACTAAAAGAAGTATCACAATTTGAAAGATATACTTAAGATATAGAATTCTATGGATATTTCTTCTTATTTCTTTTATCCGAAAATACTATTTATCCCAGCTAGTTCAGTAAAAAAGAATCTTAATAGTCCTTTTTGTAACTGACATTTTATAATATAATCGATCAAACGAATAATAACCAGGCGCATTCTGACAAATGTGTCAGTAATCCATTATTCTGCATAACGGATAAATCATATATTATAAACCTCAAGATTAAAATTAAGTGAATAATAAATAAAAATGGTCTAGAATTCATATATTGATAAAAATTCTTAAAATTCACTGGAGAAAATTGCGTAACGGCTACTTTTTACTATAAACGTTTTACCTTCTTTTTTTTTTCCTTTTTTTTAAATTTAAATACCTTTTAAGGCGGCAGTGAACATTCAAAATCACGAAATTTGACAAAGAATTTTTTTTCTATTTTCGATAATTAGGAAACTAGATGCTCAAATTTATCTGGTGCTACAGAATTTTTCAATTCTAATGCTTCTTTGTAGAGGTATAAGCTTTTATATTTCTAAAAACTGTATATATTTATGCAGTTTATTTTACTTAAAATACTGTTTTATCAAAATTGAAAATTTCGTACATTTCTAACGTTTGAAACGTTCCATGCGCATTTCTGATTATCAGACTCATTTGAAATTCACACTTTATATCCTCTGTACAATAATAAATAAATGTTAGCATAAAAAGTTGCATTTCAGGAATATCTTAATGTTGAAATTTATGTGAATATGAAAATATATAGCTATTTTTTTGCGAAAACGAAGCATATTTACCAAAATATTTTTTTCTACTTGTATATTCAGTGAACTTTTACAAATCATGTCAACTTCCTTTGCAATATAGGGTAAATCTAGGATAGATGGCCATAGTTATTAAAGATTGAAATAAAAATTTTTAGAATGCAAATACAAGAAATATTTATCCATATTTAAAATTCTTATATATATATATTCATAATATTGTATGCAAAAAGTAATTAAATATTGAAGACAAAAAGTGTTAAACAAAACTGAATTTAAAATGCCAGATGGCCATATCCCCTTAATGACCAGGAGAGATGGCCATCTAATACAATAAAAAAAAAGTGAAGTTAAATTGCAAAAATATTACACATTTCATATAGTTAACCATGGAAAACATATAGCAATTTGTAAAGATGCAGCTATATGTTAAAAAATGAGTGAATAAAATTCGAATAAACAAAATTTGAAGTATAATTTCAATACTTCACTTTTCGTAAAATTTTACCGCATGTTTGGGAAAGGTCTTGATAATTTGTACATGTTTCATGGAACCACTTCTGGTACCTTATGCATCGTATCAAGACATCCTTTTTGGATGTGATATAATATTGTTTTGCACAACCAACAGAGTGATCCTAATCCAATTCTATTTACTAGGAATCTGTAAAATCTGATAATTTTAAATGTATTTCGTTTTCCTCGCTACTGGAAGTACCGTGTTTTATTTTTCTCGCGTTAATTTTGGGTTTATTACGCTAATTTAGTTTATTTATCAACTTTGTCAGTTTCATTTAAGAAAGTTCCCGACGTTTTTCAATATTTTCTGAAACAAATAAATCGCCAGGTCTTATTATATTATTATTATTATTATTATTATTATTATTATTAAAATATTTATATTAGTTAAAATTCAAACAATTACATCAATTAATATATTTATAAACATAAACGTTATATATTTATCTTAAATTTAATTATATTTAGTTAAAATCATCAGTACTTATAATTTTGAAATAGTGATTAAAGGTGGCCATCTCTTCTAGATTTCATGTGGCCATCTCTCCTGAAATTGAAGGACTGATCGTCGCGCAATTTAAAGCATCAATAGCGATTGTACGTCTTTCTTTTTGGCTTAGAATTAAATATTAGATTATATACGTGCCTTAAAAGTACAAAATAGTAGAAAATATATGTAGCGTACGTACTTCAAAAGATCAGATCATAGTCAAAAAAATATTCCACCACTAAATTAAATCATCATTAAAATTACACTTAATTTTAATAATCGAAAAACACAATTGCACTTCGCAATGAACGAAATCGTTGAACTATTTCAGATGAACAAATTTATGTTGAAATCTCTGATCAAGTTTTGGAAATATTTAGACTGGCCATCTATACTAGAGTTACTCTATAAAAAGTATAGCATGAGTAAATATTATCGTATATTAACCCATTAGCACCCAGCGTCCTCATTTGAGGACGCTGTAAGAAAATTTTATTCCCTACATTAAATTTAAAAATATTATTTTATTTGCAAGTTGGTATGATAGATGACAGCACCATACAATATAATATATGCGATTTCTTTGGAACTAACTTAAAATGCGCATGAAAGATACAGTACAATTTCCCGGTTTTTTAGTAATCATGTTGTGTATATTTTATACTACTATATGGAACTGGATTTATACGGTAAATTCTTTTAATTTGGAATAAATGTAATCCAAATAAACCATATTATGCCATTAGCATGTTTTTTAATATTTATCGTTATTAACGTATCCGTAATAAACAGGAAAAGTTATCCGTCATCATTTGAGGACGCTGGGCGTTTGAGAATATTTTTTATTCATATTCAGAATTTTTTCTTACTTTTTTTTGCAGATAAACTGTAAAAGAAAATTTAAAAAATGAGTAGAAAAAAGTCTTTAAAAGCTTAGAAACTGCTTATCTTTTTTCTGAAAAAATGGTAGCAGATATTATATTAATGCCTCCAGATGTAGATGATCTAACAGATGAAAAGCAGTTCGATAATGATACTTGGGATACTCCGATTGTATCAGATGTTTCAGGTACATTGGAAATTACGTTACAAGATCATAATGATAATTCCATTATTTTGGACAAAAAAAGGGAAAAAAAGCCCATGAACGTAAAATAGAAATATCAGTTATATAAACAAATAAAAGCCCGTCTTTACACATTCGAAACTTTGGAAAATTCTTCTAAGATAAATTCGGATACATTGACAGCGGAAACTAATAATATGAGATCAGTTGAGCTGTTTAAAGAATGTTTTACTGAAACTGTTTATATGATCGCAGAGAAAACAATTGATATGTTCACGAAGTGAAAAATATTCTGATAATTTCGGGCTATCCTATTTTACCAAGTGAACCTGGGAAGAAGCAGATGATTTAAGAGTAACAATAATGAAGAATGCTGTGGCTAAAAAATGTCTACTTAGAGCTCAAGAGATTATTACATTTCCAAGATAGTAAATTATATTAGTATAACAAACATGATAAATCATTTAAAATACGTCCCTTGTTAGAAATGCTTTCCAAGAATTTTCAGAAATTGGGTATTTTCCATGAAAATGTGTATGTTGACGAAATGATCGTACGGTGTTATGGTCGACATGCACCGAAACAGTTTATAAAATCTAAACCTATTACATTTGGCGATAAACTCTGGGCTCTGTGTGGCAATCATGATTACAGTTCCAATTTTACACTGTATTGTGGAAAAGAATCAAATACTTCTGAATCAGACAAACTTCCTTTAGGCACAAGAGTGGTGTTAAATTTATTATCTATTGCTGAAGATCCAAACAGCTGTCGTATTTATTTTGATAACTTCTTTACCAGTCATATGTTGCTAAAATATTGAAAGAAATGCAGTTCAGAGCTAATGGAACAATGCTAGAAAATCGTACTGAAAAATGCGGAATAATAGATGAAGAGAAAATGAGCAAAAAAGAGAAAGGGTACGATTGTAAATTTGACAAAACAAATTAAATTCCTGTTGTTAAATGAAAGCACAATAAGTGTGTTTCTTTGGCCACTAATATTTACACCATATCCGCTATTTCCAGTACAAAGATGGAGAGTAGAAAAAAATAAATGAGGAAAGTGAATCAGCGTCATACTATAAGTTCCTATAACTCATTTATGGGGGTCGACCTTCATGATTTGTCTCCTGAGAAACATTCTCCAGCCATACGAGGAAAGAAATGGTATTTTTGCCTTATTACTAGGCTGATAGATATGGCAGTTGTTAACGGCTATGACATTTATAAAAATATACATAGTTCTAAGTTGATGACAATCGAAGATTTTAGAAGGTGTGTTGCAGTAACCTATTTAAAAAACAGCCAATTGGAATGCAATTTCGGAAAGACCAGTACAAAGGCAGGTAACATCCAGATCCAATGTACTTCCAGACATAAAATTCGACAAGATATAGCATGTTATTGGCAAAAGGGAGAAACAAATGCGTTGCCAATATGATAACTGTTCTTCAATGCCAAGACCATATTGTATGAAATGAAATGCAATACTATGCATACAACATTTTCTCTTTTTGCAGGCTAAAACGCAATCTTGAAATGTTATAAAAAAATGTTTTCTTACATATCTAAAACTAAATTTTGATTTTCAACATTATTTTGCCCAATTTTTTGCTTATATATTAAAACTAAATAATTTTATATCTAAATTTTCTATTTTTAAAAATTTCAGATTTTTACACACAAACGCCTAGCGTCATCAAATGAGGACGGCATAAAAAATATGGTTACAGTTAATTTTTTTCAAAATGCTTTTGAAATACTCTTAATTTATACATTTCTACCCATATATATCAATTTCAAGTAAAATTTTCAAAATTTGTTAATTTGGGCGTTAATGGGTTATGCAAAAGAAATGAAAATGGGACATTTTAAAATATGACAATTATCCGTTACTTCAAATAATTAAAAATTTAATAATTTAAAAACTTTTTAATATTTTATCACCGAATTTCAATATAAGTGTTTAAGCTGACCGTTAACAAGTCTGCAAATTTTCAAATGAATCCATTGGAAACAGATAGATTTGTTTTTTATTGTTCACTGTCTCCTTAAATTAGTAAAAAAAAATCCCCGAAATAGATATAATGAATATTTCTGTTTAGATATATATACGAATAAAACCTATATTCATTAGCAAAAGTGTATTTTAAATTATTTATTCATGGAATTATGCTTCAATTACCTTTACATCAAATATCTAACTGCAACTGTCAGAGGATACATGCAAACTCAGCAAGAATCTGTCCGAAACTGCGTGTAAATCTTAATAGTTAATATTTTTCAATAAGATCATACATGCCAGAACCATTAAATTTAATTTTAAATTTATTACAATTGGAAGATATTCTTCAATCAAAATCACTAAACTAGTTTTCAGATAATTGAAACCGCACATGTTTGTTTATCTGAAAAGCATTTTTAATTACATGATTTAATTTTAGATATAAAAAAGAAACCCTTAAAATGGCATAAAATACAAACTTTTTTTTAAAAATTAAAACCCCTTTATGTAGTGAATTATAAATTCATGAAAATGTTATCTTCTAAAGCATTTAACGTGAATTGTTTAAACTACATTAGGAGATTTACATAATCATTTAATAAATTTTAGACAGATTGAGTGATTTAGATAGATTAAATAAATTTGAATTTATAGGGATTTTGTGCAATATTTATAACCCCACTCAAATCTTTTATTTTAAATATTTTTCTTATTATTTTGTAGAATTAGGAAATGTACAAATATAATGTTCTGTCAATAGAAATATAGAAATGTTTCCGAATTGAAAATACCTCCCCTACCGCAGTGCCAAGAAAGCTGAAAAGATGCAAAGGTAAAAGAAATCATCCTTTTAAAAATAGTTTTGCTTTGTGTAACCAATAATACTTTTGGAAAAAGATAAAGTAATGCATCTAATTCATTCTAAACTATATTACAACTAATTGATGTATTAAAAGCTTTTTAGAACAATTTATTTTAATGGTACTTATAAGTAATGTCAGTAGATAAATGGTTAAAATTAAAATTTTTATGTCATTTTAACGATTTTTTTTTTTTTTTTTTTTTTTTACTTTGAACAATTAGTCAATTAAAAAATTCGCAATTTCTCAATAAAGGAATTGTTGGATTAAAAAAAAAATAATAATAAAAGACAAAATGTTTTAAAACATCAGTTGGATTTTAAATGGCAAAAGAAATATGAAAATCTGTGGAAGTTTATGTATATTATAATGAAATCTATTCCGGGAAGAAAAAAAAAATCAATCTCCGACTCTGAGTCACAAACTGCAATTCTTTTGAATTTCAGACAGATACACTACCACCGAGACATTCAGCCTACGAGAAAAAGAGTGAAAGTAAGCTTCTGTTTGAAAATCTAAATCACAAAAATGATCAGATGGCATCAAATTAATTCATTTAATAAAAATAAAATAAGATTTTTTTTTATGATCTGTAATTGATCGCAGGTATTGAGCTATAAGTATGCAAAATTTGAAGTCTCTAACTTAAACAGTTTTTGAGAACGAAATCTGTTACAAACATACAGACACAGAAGTGAGATAAGTAGTCTTTCATCAGATGACAGAAATTCCATAAAATAGAAAACGCACTTGGTTTATTCCTGTCATTTAGGTACTAATTTCGCTATTAATATTTAAAAATTTTCCAGAGTTTTAAGTTTAGTTTTTAATTTTAAAATTCTCCAGTCTAGTCTTATCTGTTTATATTTTAAATGCAATGTATTTATCAGCTGGAACCAAAAAATGTGTACTCAAGGAAATAACCCAAAACTGTAGGTTTCCAAAACTAATCAAGTTACATTTTCTGAAACGGAGATTATTTTCTCCAAGCGCGGTACCTTGGGGTAGATGTACAATTTGGAACCCATATACACTGACGAAAAAAAAATCCTAACACCAAGAAAGACTTGTGTTAGATAAACGAAATTTGGTAGATATGTTTATACATCTGAAAGATTACATTTATTCAAATTTCGCGCATCGCGTATAAGTGTGGCGCTAGTAGCGCCACTCAGAACATCAGGTTTCCGTAAATCAAGTTTCCTTTAAATGCGTGCTGTACAGTTCATGAGCGTTATTTATATTCGAAATGTGACGTATTGAGTTGATGTTAGCTAAGAATGCCTTTAAGAAGATGTAGAATCCATTATCAATAGCTCATCGAGTTGGAATGAGGTTGCATAATTGCTGCTATTAGAAGGTTGATTTTCTTTCCGGGATATTGCTGAAAAACTTGACCGGAATGTAACAACTGTGCATGATTGTTGGGAGCAGTAGTGAAAGGATACTGCCGGGATTCCGGGCATCTACGTGCCACTAATGTGAGGGAAGACCGCCGTATTTGGCGCACGGCTGTGGCGCATCGTACTGCATTTGCGGCAGAAAGGGTCTAGCCGGATAAGCATAGCGAAATGGCCCCCACGGCCGATGTTTGAAATAACATGTATGTTAATAAGGCTCACCATGTGAATACAAAATAGAGTGTTTATAGCCTCTGACCTTGAACTGTCCTTGAGATAATCGGGGAAGTTTTTCAGATACGTTTTTCTCAAAAACTACTAAAGTTATGAAATGAAACTAATGCCAATTATTTAAAAATGTCCTAGTTCATATTATATATATTTTTCACAATTTTTCACGGATTTTAACATAGAAAAATAAACAAAAATATTTTTTTTAAATTATTAATGTAGTAATTTTACATTTACACCAACCAAAAAATTACAGAATAATGCTCAAAGTATGTACTTTTAAGAAAACAAAAATCGTGAAAATCGAAGATGCGCTCTTTGAGTTATAACAAAATTTAGTGCTAGCAACTTTCTAAACTATTCGTAACTTTCCCTGTTTGCAGAAATACGCTGCTATCAATGCATTGGTCTATTCCTGACATTTCTACTCGGGCATGATGCACAGTGCGACAAAATAAGATGATGTTTCCATACATCTCACTTCCCTATAGGTTTGTTTCGTGTTTGTAAACATTCTGTTATTTTGGCTTACTGAGTTTTGGCGTAATTCGTTTTATTTTTACATTTTTTTTCTTTTTTTTTATCCGTTTGCAATGATATACAGATATGGTTGTACATTTTTTATTCGCATATCTTACTGATTTAAATGAAGAGAAGAGATTCATAAAATATAGCTGTTATATAAGAGATGATTTTATATCAAATAACGTTTTAAAGAAATACTTTTTATTTAAAAGCTTTTAATTATAGCTCTTTGTTACATAATGCATTGAACAATAATATTGTCTTCTTGCACTTCGCCCTTGCATGGGGCTAAATAGAACTTCTTGTAAGCAAAACAGGTGGTCAACAAACATTCTTCCCCATTTTTTACTAGAAAAAAGTATCAATTTTCATTTCATATCTGTTTTCTCTAACAAAGAATTATATACGCATATGACAGGAGAATGTTAATGGCGAACTTTGGGTTATACCATATTTTGGATTAAAATGTTTTATAATCATTCAATGGTTTTAAAAATAATTTTGTATTTTCATAAAAAGAAGAAAACAGACTTAAAATCTAGATAACATATGCAAAGAAAAAGATACCAAAAATTAAATTTTGGTTTGATCAACAATGATAACGATATTAAATGACAAGCCTCCCTCCTCCTACAGATATCTTCCGATGTCAAATGCCACACCCTACGCACCACCTTCTAAAGTGATAGGTTATATATGTACACTGTTTAGCCACATAGCCTTCTTCTGTGTGAAAATCATCGTAGGCAAATTTTACAATTTTGTTTGTCAGTTCTTGATATTATTACGCGAGGAGGATGCGCATTACGCCAAAATAACAGAATGTTTACAAACACGAAACAAACCTATAGGTGAATGTTATGTATGGAAATATTATCTTATTTTGGCGGACTGCGCATCCTGCCCGAGTGGAAATGTCACGAATCGACCAATGCATTGATAGCATCGTATTTCTGCAAATACAAACAGGGGAAGTTACGAATAGTTTAGTAAGTTGCTAGCATTATATTTGTTATAACTCAAAAAGCGCAACTTCGATTTTAACGAAATTTTTTTCCTTAAAAGTACATACTTTGAGCATTATTCTGTAATTTTTTTGTTGGCGTAAATGTAAAATTACTACATTAATATATTTTTTAAATATTTTTGTTTATTTTTCTATGTTAAAATTCGAGTAAAAATGTGAAAATCCTATATAATATGAATAAGTACATTCTTCAATAATTGGCATTGGTTTCATTTTTTTTAACCTTGGTACTTTTTGAGAAAAACGTATTTGAAAAAAAAGAAGCGCCGGCGCATACTTTCCCGATTATCTCAAGGACAGTTCAAGATCAGAGGCTAAAAACAGTCTATTTTGTATTCACATGGTGAGCCTTATTAACACACATGTTATTCCAAACATCGTTTTTGGGGGCCATTTCGCTATACTTATCCGGCTAGATCCTTTGAGCTGCAGTTGGTACCACAGTGACACAACGAACTGTTAGAAATCGGTTACTTCAAGAACAACTCCGAGCCAGGCGCCCTGTAGCGTGCATTCCACTGACTACAAGCCATTGACAGGAGCGGACAGAGTGGATATCTGTTGTGTTTTCTGATGAAATAGAAACACAACAGATCTCCATTCCAGTAGATTCATAACCTGATTCGCAAGTTCTGAGTGACGCTACTAACGCCACACTTATGCGCAAAACGCAAAATTTAAATCAATGTCATCTTTCAGATGTATGAACACACCTACCAAATTTCGTTTATCTAACACAAGTCTTTCTTGGTGTTGGGATTTTTTTCCGTCAGTGTACTTAATATTATTTACAGGAACGGTAAAATAGAGAATTTGGGGCGTATTCAAAATCGTCCTGAAGAGAATGGCAAATAAAAAAAAATAGCAAATATAAAATTTTGGTGTGAAAATTTTGTTTTTCAATTACGCATAGTTTCCTGCTATACATTCGTATTAAGGGGAATTTTTGAACGATTTCTATTTTCATAATCTAACAGGATCTTGAACTAAATTCTTATTAACAATATTTTCAAAATGTCTACATTTCAAATTGACGATATTACACTGTATTTCTCTTTGTATATTCTATCTGTAAAAAAATGTATCGAATTTTTTCAATTGCGTAAAAACTGATAATTTATTAGTAAGAATGATTCATGACATTGTCCTCTGTTAGATTTACACTACATATTACCTGACATCAAATGTAAAAGTCCTTCGAAATGTTGGAAAAGATTCGGAGAAAATGAAAATAAATCTTTGAGAGTATTTTTATAAGTTTTTATATAAAAAGCACACATATATCATTTAAATATAATGGTACAACTGTGTAAATCGTATATATGAAATTTTACTTTATTCGAAAAGTCCTATATCACATAGTAGCAGAAATCCTTTGCTGTACGGTAGAAGTAGTAGAAACAGTTATTATAGTATGTAGATATCGAGTATGTGAAATTTCTGTTTTAGTAAGTTTATGGTATCATTTGTTTATATGTTTTTACAGTTATACTTGAAGAAATTTGAAGTTGAAACCCTTTTATTCTTTGGAGTATAACTAATCAGAATTTTTTTCCCTGAATGAAATTGTTGCTTTTAATTATTATTAACTTTTTTTCTGACTTTCTTCTGATTGTAATTCTTTTGGAGATGGCCGTATATCCTCTGCTGGGTAAAACGTAAAAAAAAAAAAAAAAAAAAAAAAAAATGCATTTTAAAACAAAAGAGAAAATTATATTTAATGAAAAAGATAGCAAAAGAAATGTGCGATGGTTAATGTGTATTACTCATTTTGCAGTTGAAAAACGAATTTATTAGAAAATACGAACTTGCTTATTTTCAAGTACGTTATAAAATGAAAAAAAAAAATATATTAAACATTCTAGGTGCCAGTAAAATAAAAATTAGGTGTCCTTTTTTAAGGAAACCGCCCTCAAAAGTGTTAAATGACCGTTTTTGCGAAATTTTGTTATTGTTTTATTTGAAATAGCAATCTTTTAAAATTCAAAATATGTTTTTATTTTATTCCTAAGATTAATAGAAGAGGGGTTGTCGCCAATTTATTAAATATGAAGTAATGACTCAAATGCTAAATGTTGACGTATGAAGTTCAAGAGAAATTCAAACAATGTTTCTATGCATGATTTTCTATATATATATATATATATATATATATTACATAAAAATACTAATAAAAATTAACTAAAATTTCTAGATTGATTCCTTTGATAAGAAACAATATTGATAAAAAATCATTAAATGCGACTTCTAAAAAATAAATGTTTTCGTTGTTTCCATGTTCAACTAACTCTGTTACATAAAATGTTTTAAACATATTTCACACATACTTTGCCATAATGATTTTCATATTACACAGTATCTGCTGAACTAGAATCTAAGCTGATTGTGATGATGTAATTTTTATAGGCCCTCTAATATAAAAATATGTGTATTTTTTCATATATTTTCACATATTTCAGTCAATTTTGACGATATTGTAAAATCCCCAGTTCAATGTAAGTGTTATTGCAGTATGTAGTTCACCGAAACTTGAACATTGAATTGAACCTACGGTGTCTGGCGAAAAAATGAAATTTTACTAAAAAATGGCAACCCCTTCCCAATTTCTTAAACCTTTATGAATATATGGTTAGGAGTTAATGTATTTTCAAAATTCTGTATTACAATTAAACTAAAAGTACGTGTACTTATTAAATATTAAACATTTCTAAAGCCCTCCGAACGTAGGTAGATACTTTAATATTAATTCCAACAGGAAGTTAATTTATATGTTCTTTATACTAAAAAAAATACTTTGCAGGCCGTAAACAAACAACCATTTAACTTTTTATATTCATAAAAAAGAAAATTTAAATTAAAAGTGCTTTCACATTTAAAATTTTTAGTGAATTCTGTTAACACTTAACACCTTTTCAGTTTTAGGATAACAATAGAAAATATTTTAATTATTTTTCAAAACATCCATTCTCTTTTCTCCACAAATAAGCAAAGAGAAAAAGCACTATCGAGTGTAAATTGCTTTACTCTCATCAAATTCTCGTTTCCACCTAAGATCGACGAAGTTCATAATGGCGATGTGAAAATTATAACACTTCAAATATTTCAAGCATTATTTTTAATTTATAGAACAATTTTAATTTATTTGCTTTTTCCCGCATCTGTTTTTAGCGAAATTTTGATGCGTCGTTAAAAAATACGCTTATAGAGTAAAGTAAAACATTGCTTTAAGGGTATATTTTTATTATTTTTTTTATTATAAATACAATTGCTTACATAAATAATTTAATAATAATTAAAAATATACGTTTACCAATAAGTCACTTTAACAATTTTAAATATAAATTGTCACTGTTGATGCTTTTATCTTTGATAATTGTCCAAACGTGTATGAAGTTATGCATAGAATTGAACCAAATTTTTATTTTAAGTTTTTGGCTTTGGCAGGCAGATCCTCCCTGAATTTGGAAAACATTCGCCGGTAGGGGGTGCTGTAACAGCGATTTTGAATATTGTACCATCCAAAAGTGTATGAAATTATGCATAGAATTGAACCAAATTTTTATTTTAAGTTTATGGATATGACAAGCAGCACCTCCCTGAATTTGGAAAAAAATTGCCACTAGGGGGCGCTGTAATAGTGATTTTGCCTATTGTACCATCGAAAAGTGTATGAAGTTATGCATAGAATTGAACCAAATTTTTATTTTAAGATCTTGGCTATAGCAAGCAGGTCCTTCCTTAATTTGGAAAAAAATTGCGGGTAGGGGGCGCTGTAATAGCGATTTTTGTGTCATTTTGAATATTATACCATCGAAAAGTGTATGAAGTTATGGAGAGAATTGAGCCAAAATTTTGTGTTTCTTTTTGTTCATGGCATGAAGTCCTCCCTGAATTTGGAAAAATTCCGCTGGAAGGGTGCGCTGTAATTACGATGTCTGTACCAATTTCTTTATTGTACAATCGAAAATTGTATATAATTATGCATACAATTGAACCAAATTTTTTGTGCATGTTTTTGGCTTTGGCCAACAGGTCCCCCTTGAATTTGGAAATATCGCGCGGTAATGGGGCTCTGTGATGGCGATTTTTGTATACTTTTCTTTATTTTTCGTAGTTCTATTGTCCATCGGCGGCTCGTGCAAAGGCGGGAACTCACTTCCTGCTAAGCCGGCTAGTCAAAAACATCTGATAACAACAGAATAAGGGAAAACTATTAATTTTAACAAATATCAAGATATAGATTAACTCGTTTTTAGTTCATTTAATTGACTGAAGCAGAAATTTAAGATTCAAATCAAAGTTGGTATAGTAATGAACAAATAATATTGAAGTATTAACATGTGTAACTAGTTTTTGAAATATTAAGATGTATAAGATAGAAGAAAGTTTTGGGATTGGCACATCCAACTAGTTATTTCAAGAGATACCAAAGACCTTAAATACTGAGGATAATACTCTGCTCAGATTTTATTTAAAATTTTATTTGACTAGTAAAAAAGTTTAATAAATGATGTCCCCGATACAGTAACGGATACTAGGCTTTAAGTTTTCCAAGAGCATTTTTTTTTTTTGTTTAAACTGTTCAGTTTAATTCCTATTACCGAGTTGAAAATATTTCGCATAACGTTCCAGATATTCAATCTGCATTTATAATGTGCTTTACCTTTGATATTTTGGACTACAACAGAAAACATTATGTTTTTGGCAAATAATATTTAAAATATAACAGTAACGGATGATGCACGTTTCTGCCGCGTTAATCAAAAACATTTTACCTCGGAAACTTTATCGAATTTATTCAAAATTATTATTTATTCAAAATATTATAAAATCAAATTTATTCAAATTAATTCTAAACTACGTAATTGTAATCTGCTTTAATAGCTGTAGAATTAATAATTAATTTTAAGTACAGTAGAGTTCCAATTATCCGGACGCAGATTAAGCGGATCGTCTAATTAACTGAATCGATCAAGGACCATACGTTTTTTTCCGCCTTCATAAAAAATAATTTTAATGAAACTTCTTTAGGCGCGATGTGGGTGACTCGGCTGAATGTAATGAAAGTTAACCATTAAATAACTATTTCCTAATCCTGAAATAATAAAATCGGCAACAAATGCAACGAGAGTAACCCATAAAATCAACTGATTATAGAACCTAAAAAGTTTCGTTCCTACCGCGAGAGTCCCACGCATATATAATTTTTTACTAGAAAACTTCCTCTTTATCTTCAGATTCTCTAAAGCTCCCTTTGTCCCTTGAGATCATCAAAAAGAACACCCTATCTCTGTGCTCGCGTTTGTTTGTACAATGTATGTATATATACATGCAATATTTTTTATGAATACTTCTAAGTATAACTTCACACCAATTTTGTAGAAAATAAAATTAAAAAAAAAAAAAAAAAAAAAAAAAAAAAAAAAAACTTCTAAACACACAATTTGTAATATGCTAAAATGTACATTAGTACAATTGCCACTCAAAAGCCTGGAAAACGTGTGAAGTGAAGTGACCTAAAAAACATTGCGATATCCGTTTTTTAAAGTTCTCCAATTATCAGGAAATTATCATTAACTAGATCGACCTCGGTCCCAACCTGTCCGGATAATAGGCGCTTTACAGCGTTAAATTTAAAATAAAAAATAATACTCATGGTAAATATTTGTTACGTACCATGTATTTTAGAGTTTTGCAAACTAATGGATAGAAAGAGGTGCATAGTTGATTAACCTATTTATAATAAATGAAACAGCGTATTTAGCTCGCTTATACGTTAAACTTTTAATATTGTTTACTCACTAAAATAAACCTATCATTGCAATATTTGGCTGTCAACTAAAGTGAACATTATTTCCAGTAAATTGCTTTGAACTGCTGAATTCATTTTACATTTAAGAAACTTACACCGTTATGAATGTACGTTTGTACCGGGTGTCCTAAAAAGGACTGACTGATTTTCAAATTCAATAACTTGCAAACGGTGACAGATATTTAAAAAATTCTTGCAGGGGGGTTATGCATGAGGTCAAAAGATTTTTTACAGTGATTTTCGATTTAAGTTAGAATGACAAACAATAGATGGCGCTGCGATCAATAGACGCTAAATTCAGGCTCGCTTTTTGGTCCTTCGGGACCCACTTAATACATTTTCATTCCCTTTTTCCTCATGTAAGAAGAGATCGACCAAAAAATCGAGCCTGTTTCAGCGCCTATTGCTTACAGCGCCATCTATTGTTTGTAATTAGAACTAAAATCGAAAATCACTGTAATAAAACTTTTCACCTTATGCATAACCCTCCTGCAAGAATTTTTTAAATATCTGTCACCGTTTGCAAGTTATTGAATTTTAAAATCAGTCAGTCCTTTTTAGGACACACGGTATGTAAGAATCTACATTTTTCATAATCACTAAACAGATTTGATTATAACTTTTTACAGTACTGTTCTATTACACTGCGGAAAGTAATACGATAATAAGTGGATACACATATTCATAAATTATCATCAATTCTAAAATTTAATTTTCGTCCATGGATCAGTTTTAGAGACTTTATAGACTGTATCTAGATTACTTTATGTAATTGGAATATGTAAGTATAGATATAATAAGTATCACTTTCCATTTATTCCACAAAACTTTCGAAAAGTACATTTTCTAAAAATGTGACCCCGACTACTTAAAAATAAATGAATTCATCCACGTCCGATTTATTTAATTTTAATTATAATTTGTATTTTAATTATATAAGCATCTGAAGACTGGGAAAGGTTTTCTTTATTTTTTTATTTTACCATGAAAAACATTTTTTATATAAAAACAAATATGTTCTTTTGCTTCAGAAATCCCCCATTTTGGAGCCACCGTGTGTCGAGGTAGAGTGGTTCAAGGTAGCACACCGCTAATCACTTGCGAGTGTAGGTGGGTTGCGGGTTCGAATACCGTTTTCTCCGTTGCACATTTTTGAGGAGCTCCCGGCTGTATTTCTATGTGTTGTAAATTTCCTTTTGTGTGCTATCTCGTCCTTGTATATATTGACGGGCGCTTGACGCCAAGCAGACAAGTCAGATGTATGTTAATAAATGTCAGCTCCCATTTTGAAAAGAGAAAATCAGTTTTCCACAAATTCTTTCTTTCAATCTACATAGTTATATATATATAAAAAAACCTCACAAAACTAGAAGCGTTTCTATTCAGTAGTGTTTGAGGAAACACGAAAGACGATTTCAAAGATGCACTTTTTTGAAATAAATCTGGTTTAAAGTTCTGTATTATTTTTACGATATGATAAATATTTGCTTCAGAAAGCTTATTGATATTTTACTAACATATAATAATTTATTCCATAACAATAAATACGTAGTCTCTCTTGATTTTATAAAGCATCTAAAACACCAACTTTCAAAAAAATTATTTTACAAAGCACTCGATTTAGTTTTATAGTTTTTTTCTGAAATAAGTGGAATATTTTAACCCTTAAAGCTTCGGCGTCTCTTGCACAAATTTTATTCGATCGGCACCACTTTTTAAAAAGCAGTTTCTTTCAAGTACACAATTTCAAAGATACTCTTATTCAATAAAGTGAATTTTATTTTCCGTTATTACTGGTACCAAAAACAAACTTTGCAAATACTTTGGATGCCTCCGCAGTGGAGCCAACGGTGTGGGAAGGGTTAATGCATGATTGTCTACTGCGTACGAATGTTGTACGAATTAAGGAACGGGAGTATATTTATAAAAAAAAAAAGATAGGCTCTATAGAAAAAGAAAAAAAATGTTGAATTGTCGACAAGATTTTATACAAAAACTGTACGAATATACTATTTTCTCCAATCTAATGTTTGTTGACTCATATAACGGAATTTTTTCTGGTGATTAATTCAGTGTTCTGGAATGTAAAGTTTGCAAAGTTTGGATTAAAAAGTAATATAAGAGTATGTGCTTTTTGCGTAAGCTGTGTGTCACCAAAAACCTCATCGTAAAGGTACTCTTCTGCAAAGAACATATATTAAATTGAATTTTAGTACGCAAGAAAGATTGAAAAAATACTCTGCCATTCTAAACCACTGATAAAACTGTGCACTCTTGACCATTACTGGAATTCTATGATGTCTGAGCTGCTGGGAAGTATGGAGTTAAACGATTGAGTTTATTTTTCTCATAACATTGTAACATTGCAACATTGGAATCCATATTTCCTTAATAATTAAAATTTATCTTTTAATTTTCAGTCCTAGTTACAACCAGATTTTTAGCCCAAGGAATGCTATTTCTTTCCCCAAGCTTATTTTGTGTCATATCCAAAAAATAACGTTACCTTACAGAATCTAGCCGTAAAACAAAGCAGTACGATTAAATACTCTATAGCATTTTTTTAAACTTCTAAGCATCGCACCTTTTTGTATTTGAAAAAAAAAGTACTTTTAATTGCAATTTGTTTGAAAACTGCATCTCCATTTATTCTTGAAATATTAATTATTTTGTTGTTTTTAGAGCCATTGGCTTAATGGTTGTAACGGAAGAACTCTATTTCTGTAGAAAGTAAAAGAAAAATAGCAATTATATGTTTTTGTTGCTATTTTCTCATAAAAACTATAAAAAAAAATAATTAAAATACATGCTATTTTGAAAAAAATATATAAATGAATTATTTCTGATGAAACATGGAGTTATTATAAATTTAATTTTAAGTACCTATATTAATATTACAAACAAATGAAGGCACATGAATCATGAGGTACCCCGGAAGTGAAAATTTTCACGAATCCAATATTTTCTTCTTGTAAAGATAGAAGAAAGTAAAAATGAATATCGTAATAGTAGCAGAAAAACTTCAGAAAATATAATACAGAATTAGAAAATCACACTGAATATTTAAGGAAACGTAATGTTTCATATATTAGAAAAGGATATGTAGCTTAAGAAAAGAAAACATAAAAATTAATAAATAAATTATTACAACGACAAAATTTGCCCCACCAGTGGACGAGAGGTTCTGATCTCGAAGCTGGTAGATGGGAGGTAATGGGTTCGATCCTACTCTCACCCGTCTGTCTAAGCGATCGGAGTTTTCGTGGTTTTCTTCGAACCTTGGATTTCCATGGGTAAACACGGGTTAATTTCCCTTAGAATGACCCCCACGGCGTGCACTCCACCCTCGGACCTATAGAGTAGGTAATCGGCTGTTAAAAAATAACCAACCAACAACAAAATTTGTTAAAGTTTTGTAATACTTTTGAACAAATTGTAATATAAATAAGTAAAAAGGGTTTCAAAAATAATTTTATATTGATTTTCCAGAATATATTTAAGAAAATTTCTACTCCTAAAAAGGAAATCTCATTCCATTTAGTGTTAATAATGTAATCTCTTTTTAATATTTCACATATTACTTTTTCATATTAATTTGTAAAAAGTAACTATACTAAATTTTTATTTTTTTTTTCATAAAATACAAAAAACTGTAGAAATAAGAAAAAAGAAATTACTTTTTAAGATGATAAACGTATATAACAAGTCGCTAGTGTTGTACATTTTTTTTTGTTATACTCTAGTAGTTTACTTCCCAAAAGTAAGCAGTACAATTTAAATAACGGACGCATCATTTCTAATAGATACGCCACGGTGAGATGTACAAGTATTTATAAAAGAATGTTTATTATATACTTTAACACTACATGCCACATATATATTTACACGGTGCACATATTTACATAATTTAGTAATATTAGAAGAAATCCTGACCAAGGAATACATAAAAACGCACGTACATTCTTCACCACCCCATTTTCCTGCATCACTTGAACAGCACAGCGAGGAAATAATAACCGCATGTAATGATGTTGACAAAAATAATTAAAATATAAATATAAATATACTTAAACATTTGTGAAAAATATGCGATGGCATTGAGAAATGTAAAGCTAATATTACCATTTTGTCACAAATATCTGGTGTATTTACGAACTATGTGTCTTAATTTTACGTATTTGTATTATTGCTGAAGTGCTGATTGAATATAGTGAAGGCGTCAGTTTAATAAATATATTCTGATTAATGATTGTATCAATTTGAGTTATATATTTTTTATAAGCGATATTATCCTGCACCAGAGTTGTACAGAAGATTTAAAGATAAATAAAATATCTAAACCTTTAAAAGATAAGTGGTTAAAATTATTAACAGGAAATCAACACTTATAAAACACAGATTTGGTTAAAAATCTAAAAAAATAATTCAACTCCCAACAGCTTTTGTACGCATGTATTATGAAGAGAGAAAGTTTTTCTGTAAGAGGTAAAAATTATAGCTTTATATATCACTTTGGGAAAGCCACAAATAGCGATATGATAATACATATGAGCGATGTTTTCAGCTGAAAGTAAAAAAAAAATATATATGTGAAAGCAGATCTCCTATATCTCTTGTGAAAAAAATTATACATGGTGTATAGCGTTGACGAAAATGGAAAATTTGTTGACAATGAGACATGAAAAGCTAGTATTGCGATTGTGTAATAAAGATTTGGTACATACTGACTATTCGTAAGAATGATTGCATCAAATTCAATTATAATTTTTTTTATAAATGGTTGTATCTTGTACCGGAGTTGTATAGAAGATTTAAATAGAAAGGAAATACGTTAATCTTTAACGCTTTATCTACTGATGGTACATATATGTACCATTAAAATAACTTGTTCTAAAATTCATTTAATACATCGATCAGTAGTAATGCAGTTTAGAATGAGCTATCGATGCAATACTTTATCTTGTTCAAAAATAATTATTGGTTACACAAAAACAAAATATTTTTAGGAGGGATTTTTTTTCTTTTGTATCTTTTCAGCTTTCATAGCGTTAGGGGGAGGGATTCAATTCGGAAATATTTCTATATATCTATTGTAAGAATATTCTATTTGTACATTTTATAATTCTACAGAATACAAAGAAAAATCATTAAAATAAAAGATTTGAGTGGGGTTTTAAATATTGCAGAAAATCTCTATAAATTCAAATTTAATTAATCCTTATAAATCCTTCAAACCTTCAAAAATCCTTCTAAAGTTTATTAAATGGGTATGTAAATCTTCTAATGTAGTTTCAAAAATTAACGAAAATTCTTTAGAATATACAATTTTCATATGTTCATAATCAGTACATAAATGGTTAAAGGACGAGTGGTTAAAATTTTAACTGGAATTCAACACTTCCTAAAAATAGAAATCGTTAAAAAAAATAAAAATAAATAAAATAAATGAATGCAATTTCCCACAGCGTTTGATTGCAAGCCTTTTTAAAAGCAAATATTGCGCGTTACCGGTGCGTAATGTAATGATATTATTCCAATAAAAATACTGTTCATAAGTCCCATTCGTCAATTGCAGCAAAGAATGCAGGACACGGCATTTGATACTTTGGACGACAACTTCATCATTACAGACTACTTCATTACAGACTACATCATCACATCATTATTTTATCATTACAGATTTTATGTAATTATTTATGTGATATTTTCAACAATCTAACGCATGACATTTACTTTCAGGAAGCACCCCATAAAAATCATAGTAGTACTTTTTATTGTGTCTTTGCTATTTACCTATTACCTTCCAATGTCAGATTGTGCAAATATTATTTGAAAACTGCCTACCCTTTATGTATACCAGAATTTACCACAATAAGAGCCCTTCGCAATATAAAAATTCTTATTGAATTTTCACTTTAATTCTATTCGTTAATAGACTTAATCAATCGAATAAATGTCCTTTCTATATTTATGTGCGTATTTCCAACATTCGTTGCAGTGATGACTGTACGCAGAATACTAC
Organism: Maratus speciosus; assembly: GCA_963932465.1. Lineage (NCBI taxonomy): Eukaryota > Metazoa > Arthropoda > Arachnida > Araneae > Salticidae > Maratus > Maratus speciosus. Next base: position 532,364,348 of record OZ010786.1, on the reverse strand, counting down.
AGAACTAGTCAGTAATAATCTAAAACTTTTTGATGTTAAAAAACATTGTTTTTTCTGCATTAATTGTACTGCGCCTAGTATCTTATCTAATAATCAGATATAATTCTAAAAGCTATAGATTAAGTTTGTTTTATGTGGAATTTCTTGTATTATTTAAACTTAACTGTTGAGAATATTATTTAATGTAGAAAAGAAGATTCGTCCAAAATCAAAATACACAAAAGAGGAATATTTGTTATTTAAGTTGAAAACGAGACGTTTCTCTGTGAAAAATGCGTAAAAAATAAATTATTTGTTTCAAGATAGTCGATTTGTTTAATTATAATTATGTATTTTTTGAGTATATTTACTGCATACATTCTTGAAAAAATAAATGACACGTTTGAAATCTATTTTTACTTTTTTATGCTTCTGAAAGTTAAAAGTTTGTTAGAAAAGAATATAAGAAAACTAAATTCTTACTTTAGAGAATAAGTTTATTTCTACAGGCTGTAAAAAACTCAAATATTTCTTGATATAATTAAATATGTTACAAACAGGAATAAAAACATACAACAAAATCTTCCTAGTTACACATTGATTCCGAAAAAAATATTCTTTATTATAAATATATTTATATAAACATAAAAATATAGTTTATTAAATTGTGCTTTAAATAAATTAATGTATTTTTTTTTGTTATTTTTTGAAAAAAATATAAGTATTATGAAAAATATTGATCATAAAAATAATTGTTATCATAGTTAAATGTAAATTTAACTATATTCTAGATAATAAAAACAAATACAATTATTGAATATTTGTTATTATTTTTAAACATATTATACCTTTAATTAAAAAATGTATATTATTTATTACATATTTATCACTTAGAAAAATTAAGTAATTCTGTATTAATATATATGTTTGTCTTTTTTTATGTTTCCGGGTGGCTCATAAAAAATTCTTGAACAAATTAATTGTTTGACTTTGTAAAACGTTATTTAACAATTTTCTTATTCTGAAAATTGCGTGCACTTTCCATTATTTAGAATTAAATTAGATATTAATGTATTTGTTTAATAACGATCCATAAGCATTTTTTTTTTTTTTTTTTTTTTTTTTTAGGGTTTCGTTCATCTGACGAAACCCTATTCGTCTCATTCCTTTGTCTGTCTATTTGTCCGTCACAGAGCCCGTTCTCAGAAGCTATACATGTTGGAGACTTGAAATTTCGGGTACTTATAGCTGAACACCTCACATCAAACGACAAATCATAAAATTTTGAAAAAGCTGGTAATTAACCGAATTACGGGCTAATTAACTTCTAAAATTAACCAATCAACCATTTAATGCACGTACAAACGGACATTCTCCAAATCATTGTAGTTTCTCCTAAGGGTTGCCAGTAAAATCAGCCGATGCATGGCTACCACGGAGTAAATTAAGCCGAAAAATGAAGTGGACATTTTAATTCGAAATCGCATATCAGAAAGTATTGGTCCGAGAAATTTGTAAATGGTATAGACAGACGCGGAAAAAAAAATGTACTTTGATTTGGTATAAATTTCACATTTCTGCGATGTGTATAAGTTAAAATATCGATTAAAAATCGATCGATAAAAATTTTATTTATTTAATTGGAAAGACAAGGAAAAAAGGTTTCATTTCGGAGGGAAAGCAGGTGTCAGACATGACATCGCTGCGGTTTTCCATAGTAGGATATTTTAATATGAAATTTTAACTTTTTAAACATAAAATGTTTTCATTAAAGTTTTTGGCATCCCGATGTGAAATTTCTCGCTATTTTCATTGATACCCATTTCTAATTCCTATCATCCTAATTACAAGCTGAAATATTAATTATTATTTAATTAATCGGTTTATTGCTATCAAATGCGACGATTAAAAGGAGACACGTGCTTTTTTAACAACGAAATTATTTAAATTAGAAAATATAACAATTTGCGTGTGGAGATAAGTATAACTCATTCATCACAGAAAGTTTACAAGTATTCATACCACTATTTTCGAATAGTCATTTCAGGAAATACCTTAAATTATTGGTTAGGACCGCCAGTCGATCAGTTTCAAACTTGATAGTTTCTAACACACAAGAAAAAGTGTAAAAAAGAATGGAGTGTGATATTTTGAGGAGGTGGGGGGGGGGGTGAGCTAGATTTATTTTTAAAATCTTTGCGCTTGTTACCGTAGCAAATGTTTTAAATCCTTGGTTAAGACGCCACCATCCCGACCCATGTATCTACGGAATGATTGCGTAAAGGAGTTTCGTTGAGATATGCTTTTGTTAAGAATAGAGTGCGTTCCCTGGTGATGGAATGTGGAACTAACATAACGCGATTTTGTTAAAATTAGGAAATCTAACAAGTCGATCTGTTTGAAACTTTAAGATATTTTATAACACATAAGATAAAGTGTAAAAAAGAATGACACGTGGAATTCCGGGAAGAGGGCGAGGGCGCTAGATTTCTATTTAAAAAGTTAGCGTTTCTGACCGTTTTAGGTGCATTATTTGAGGTAGTCCTGAGATATATGCTACTTATTTAATATAAAATTGTCTAAAGTTTAGTTACCTCTATTTCCGAAATTTCAGCAAATATCTTAATTTCTTATTAAAACCGACACCACCCCGAGTAACATTTCTACTGATAGGTTGTTGAACGGAGTTTTCTTCCGATACATTTTTGTTAAGATTAGAGTGCGCCCCTGGTGGTGGAATGTGGAACTAACATAACGCGATTTTGTTAAAAGTAGGAAATATAACAAGACAATCTGTTTGAAACTTTATTATAGTTTATAACACATAAGAAAAAGTTTATAAAAAATGGCGCGTGAAATTTCGGGTAGGGGGGGAAGGGGCGCTAATTTCAATAATTGATTTATTTCTATTATATACTTATTTTTAAATGCAGTCACGTGATGTTTCATTGCAGTATTCTTCTGAACGGTGTCCGATTTTTAAAAATACAGCATAAATGTTACTTATACCAGATAAAAATGTCAGACGTATTGCTACCACTATTTTCGAATAGTAATATCAGCAAATATATTAAATTCTTTGTTAAGACCGCCCCCTCCGACCCATGTATCTATCGATAGGTTGTGTAAAGAAGTTTCGTTCAGATACACTTTTGTTAAGAATAGAGTGCGGTCCCTGGTGGTGGAATGTGGGACTAACAGACCGCGATTACATTTAAAGTAGGAATTCCAACAAAGCGATCTGTTTGAAACTTTAAGATAATTTATAAAAAATTGTAAAAGATTATAAAAAAAGAATGGCGCGTCACATTCCGGTTGGAGAGAAGGGGTGGGGAAGGGGCGCGAACAAAATTAGACAGTATAACAGGGCGTTTTGTACTGTTTTGCATGCGGTTATTTGATGGCGTGATGAGAAAACTATTACTTATTAAATATCAAAAATTTTATAAGTGTTCATACCACTGTTTTCGGATAGTAATTTAAGCAAATATCTTAAATTCTTGGTTAAGACCCCCACCGCCTCGACTAGCGTATCTCCTGATAGGCTGTTTAACGGAATTACGTCCAGATACAGTTTTGTTAAGAATAGAGTGCGCTCCCTCGTGGTGGAATGTGAGACGAAGAGACCGCGATTTCATTTAAAATATGAAATCTAACAAGGCGATCCGGTTGAAACTGTAAGATAGTTTATAACACATAAGAAAAAGTTTATAAAAAATGGCGCGTGAAATTTCGGGCAGGTGGGGAGAGGGGAGGGGAAAAATATTTCTTTTTTTTTTTTTTTTACCTTTTTGTTTCATACCGTTTCAGGTGCGTTTTTTGACAGAGTCCTCAGTTACATGCTACTTATTAAATATAAATATGTCAAAAGTTAAATTACCACTATTTCCGAATAATAATTTCAACGAACATCTTAAATTCTTGCTGAAGACCGCCATCCCCTCTAGTAACATATCTACTGATAGGTTGTGTAAAGGAGTTCCGTTCAGATATGCTTTTGATAAGAAAAGAGCGCGCTCCCCGGTGATAGAATGTGGAACTAAAAGACCGCGATTTCATTTAAAGTAGGAAATCTAACAATGCGATCTGTTTTAAACTTTAAGACACTTATTAACACATGATACAAAAGTATAAAGAAGAATGAAGTTTCGCATTTCGAGGGGAGTTGAGGGAGGGGCGCGAACAAAATTAGGAAATATAGCTGGACGATCTGTTTGAAACTTTAATATAGCTTATAAAACATAACAAAAATTTTAAACATCAGGCCGCGTCAAAAATCATGGTGACTATTACCCCACTTCACCCCCCACCAAAGGGGGACACTTTCCTAAATTTGGCAGATACCCGTCATGTGATATATCACAGCATTTCGGGGGGGGGGGGGGGGGTGCTCGAACAAAATTAGGAAATATAACATGGCGAATCTGTTTGAAGCTTTACGATAGTTTAGGAAGAATTTGCCAAATTTTAGAAGGTGTCCCATGCCGATAAATGTACTGGACGTTTTTAAAGGAATATTAAACGAAACCCTTTGTGCGATCTATGATCACACTTACCAACTTGTTTTTTGTTGTTGTTGTTACTGAATAAGAATAAATAGTGAAAAGGGAAGTTTCTCGACAATAAAAAAAAAACAAGCTGCATTTCATTTAGTAAGCAAAATATCTTCTCCTATATTGAATTAATTAAAAATATGTAAAATAAAAAAATTAAATACACAAATTGTGTGATTAATTTAAGGAATATATGTATTTGTAATTGTTCATGTGCTTCTACTCATCGAACATCATTATAACTTACTCACAGTAAAAACAAATTTTTATATTTCTTAAACATAGAATGGGAGGCGACAGCAAAAACAACCACTTCATCGAGTTCATGGTTGAAAATCCAGAATCAATTAAGGGTACGAGGGACCTTAAAAACCTTAAAAATCAATTTTTTATTTTTTGTAAATATCACTTTAAATATTATTCAAGGGTACATTATATGCATTATGGCCTGCATTTATCACAAAGAAAAAAAGAGAAAAAAAGGAGTTTTACTTCGTCTTAGAATTCTTCGAAATGCCCCCTGCTCGTTGCATACCAATGAAAATCCCCACATTTTTTATATCAGTTTGGTTTAAATATATAAATAAAACTTTGCATCGAATTTTATATATTTGAATATAAAGATAAAAAAAATAATTAATTTTTTTTTTCGAATTTTATATATTTGAATATAAAGGAAAACAATTGAAAACTTTTAAAATTTTTTCGAAAAAATTTCAAAAAATTTTTATTTTTTTTTATACTTTCATATTTAAATATATAAATTTCGATGCGCAGTGTTATTTATATATATAAACCAAACTTTTATAAATATATATATATATATATATTGGGGATTTTCATTAATATGTAATGCGCAGGGGGCATTTCGAAGATTTCTTCGACGACGCGTAAAATGCCATTTATTTCTCAAAAATAATTTTTTTTTTTTTGTAATAAATGCATGCCATAATGCATATAATGTACCACTGAGTAACATTTAAAGTGAAATTTACCAAAAAAAAAAAAAAAAAAAAAAAAAAAAAATTGAAATTTTTTTGAAAATTTTCAATTTTTTTTTTTACCTTTATATTGAAACTAGCCGCCTTCGCCCGCTACGCTGGTCGGTTTTTCTAAAGAAATCTTGAATGAAACAAAATATATCTGTGAATTTGATCATGCGTTTTAAAGCGATATGGACATTTACCTGGTGTATCCAACCGAATTGCTGAAAGCAATATGAATGAATGTCATTACATCTTTTTTTGAGTCATACAAAATTTAGACTGTTAAGGAACAATTTCTTTAGTTGATCTGTTAGTGTAGGATTCGGTAAAGAACAATAGAACAATATGTAATATACTATAAGCGTTGATGAAAAATTATCAAAGCAAATCTCATTAGAATCCGTTAATTAGACTTATTGAAAAGGCTGATCGTTCATAATAATTGGGTTCGCCTGATTCTAGAACTTTCATCTATAATTCTACAATCAAGCAACCTAACAACCAAGCAACAGCAAATTATATATGCATTATACTAAAACATTCACTGAAAAAATTAACTAACCGATCAAGTTGCATCGAAATCCAGAATCTTTTAAACTGGAAAACATACTCGAAACCTTCCCTAAATATGATCTAATTAAGAGTTTAAATCTCATAAAAATTCATTAAGTGGAACCTTTAAAAACAGCAAATCTTTGAAAATTGGGTTCATCTGATTTAGAACTTTCCGCATAATTATTTAACTAAGCAACGTAGAACGTTATGTTTTATACTAACATCTTTCCTGAAAAATTATCTAACTAAGAATGTAAGTACCGTCAAAATCTATTCAGCAGAACTCAAGATATAAGCGGCCGGAATGAAATTTCTCTTTGCATTAAATATATATTGAGATAGTTAAATATAACTTTCATAATCGCGTTAACCTGATTATAAAACTCTCTGGGAGGTAGGGGTAGGTATATACTGCATCACTTCTGAATTTTTAAGGAACTCAGCTCAACTTCCATAACTATAGCATATATACTCAAGTATACCCTATCTATGTAGCGTATATATTAGAATTTTCTTTACTGTACCAGTGAGAACTTTTTCCGCATAGCTCCGTAACTAAACAACACAGAATGATATGATAAATATTGAAAAAATCCCTGAAATATTATCTTTAATTAGTTGGCTTGAAATCTTTCATAATCGAGTTCACCTAATTTTAGAACTCCCGTAGCAACTTAGAATGATGGTTTTTACATTAAACCATTTATAAACCAAATTTACTGTTTAACAGTGTAAGTTCTACAAAATTCTGTTCAATAGAATCTGAGTTAGTCATATGTACAATATTTATTTCTCTTTAAACCTTTTTTTCTTTACATTTGAAATAAAATCAGTAACTGTTTTGGTATTTCCCTGTTATGCCAACACCATTGTCACCAAGCGTAATACTTGGCACAAAAATGAAATGATACATTTGAAAAAAAAAATAATTTTGTTGATAAAAAAAATGAGCATTTAAAAAATATAACTTTTGAAAATTACAGACTTTGACCTACCATTTTTTAAATCAATAAAAATAATGGTACTACTTGGTTATCCCATCGACCAAAAATCTATTGCCAAACTATAAGATTAAATGCCAATAATGGTTGATCGTAAATGTCACATTCACTTGACTTTTAAGCAAGTTACGCGTATTTACGTCATCAGGTGATTTTTATTTCGACGTTTTAAATGTATTTTTATTAATGTTATACTAATACACTTGTTCTTTCGTTATTTAAAATAAAAAATATGTCAATTTGTATAATTTGGCGAGTTGTTTGGCGATTTATATAATTTGGCGAAATTGGTCGACGGGTACCAAAATAAATACTTAAAATATAAGAATAAATAAATATTTTGAAAGTAATAAAATATAGTCAATTTAAACTGCAGTCTTGAAATTGTAAATGTCTTTTACTACTGAAGCATGGCGTATGTCTCACATTTCAGTAAACATTAAATTCTTTCAATGAGGACATTCATGGTTTTCTGAACAAAACATTTTTATATGTATAATTCCTAACTTCTGAAATAATTTTATTGTAGCTTCCTCATCATCAGATAACTGCGAAATGGTAAAATCTATATCAGTATCAGTAATAAATATTTTCTATTCAAAAAATAACAAATTAAAAAGTTTTGCGAGATTATGGTGGAATAAAATAAATTCTATCATTAAAAATTCCTGCAAAAAAATGTTCACGTTCAATAATTAGCAAATGTTAATGTGTGGCACGGTTTGCAATAAAAATCGTTTGCACGATTAGGTTTGAAATAAATGGCGCGATACCATACATTTTGGCATGGTATCGCGACGAAAATTAGAACGGAAAAGTACGACTTTTTTTTTTTTTTTTTTTTTTTTAATTTATTTAGTTTTAGTTTTTGAGGCGTTTGAATTTTTTTTCTAATTGACGAAGTTGTTTTTATTTAACCAAAAGGATTGGTTAAAAAATTATTCAATTTGAATTTTTTCCCTTGCATAATGAAACATAATGAAAAGAATGAGTTTTTAGAAATTATCACTTAAAAAATTCAGGTTTTGGCGCCAAAGATAGTGCCAAATTAGAAAAATGTGAAATATCTCTCGAACTGTTGGGCTTAAAAGAATTTAGTTAGTACCATTCGATTCAGCATACAAAAATACACCAAAATATGTTATCAGTTGAAAAATAACTATAAAATCAGATTTTTAAGGAATTTTTTTTAAGTTCGTTCGCCTTTTTACCCCCCTTAGGGGATGAATTTTGGAAAATCCCTTCTTAGCGGCACTCTATATCATAAGAAGTATTTTTACCCCGATTTTCAAGATTTTAGATTCAGTAGTTTTGGCTGCGCGTTGATTAATACAAAATCCAGACTTTCTTTTATATATATAGATATATAAAATTCGATGCGCAGTTTTATTTATATATATAAACCAAACTTTTGTAAAAAATATTGGGGGATTTTCATTGATATGGAACGCGCAGCGGGCATTTCGGAGATTTCTAAGACTCTAAGAAGATTTCTATTTTGTAAAATTCCACTTTTTTCTCAAAAATATCTTTTATTTATTTATTTATTTATTTATTTATTTGTAATAAATGCATGTCATAATGCATATAATGTACCATTGAGTAATATTTAAAGTGAAATTTACAAAAAAATGTAAAAAAAAAATATTTTTAAGGTCCCTCGTCCCCTTAAAACTCGATTCGCATAGTAAAACACAATCGGTCTGCCGTCATATCTTGGTGGAAAACAAAGATATGAAAACATGTAGGACTCGGAGCAGAAATTGCTCTTTAAATATTTCTAGTGTATGTGTTTAAAAACTTTGTAAACAGTCCCGAACAAGTAGTTACCTCTATTTTCCTTTTTTTATACTTTAAAATATTAAGAATAATAAATTTTGAAGACTATTAAATTCATTACATAAGTTGGGAGTGTAATACTTTGCTTTAACAAATAATTCTATTTATACTCATTACTGCATAAAATTCAATTAATATGATACGTTAGTACACATTTTTTGAAGTTAAGTGTTCTTTTCAAAGAGGTTTAGATAAATATACATATAATTAACCCTTTGGATTCCGGCGTCACTTACTCAAATTTTAGTCAGTCGGCAGCATTTTTATAAAAGAAGTTTCCTTCAAGTAGACAATTTCAAAAATGTTCAGATTAAATAGGACAAATTTTATTTTCCTTTATTACTGGTGCCAAAAACAAATTGGTAAACGAAGATGATGTCGCCGCAGTGGCGAAAACGGAATGCAAATGGTTAAATAGTGGACTTTAACCAAGATGTTCTCTTGCAGTTTTTTATGAAAAATGTTTATGCCTGACTAACATGTTCACGTTTGTGTTGAATGGAAGTCGAGTTAAGATAAGGAAAATACTTCATATGAATATTTAAAAGTGATTTATTAATTACTAAAGGTGAATCAAAGTTATATAAATATATTCCTCTTATATATTTAAAATCAGAATGCAACATTTAATAGAAATTAGGTGTAAATTATGGCCTTATTATTACTACTCTTTTGTATAATTTTAAAACAATTTATTTGCTTTCTGTAATACGTAAGCAAGTTTCCACGTATTTTCATAAACTTATTTTTTTAGCATGTTTATTAATTTTCATAATATAAAATATCATTTCTTTCCAAATGTTTAAACAATCAGTACTTTTTTAAGGTTTTTTTCTTGTGTTTTATATTAAATTATTTACTGGAGATAACACGAGAATGGATGGATTAGTCATTTTGACTGTCCGTCGGCCAAAAATGGATGTGATAAGACAATACGTGGAGAAAACAATTTTTTTGCCCAGTTATTCTTTGCTGGGAAGGTTATCTCTATCAAAATTACGATTCTGACGAAGTTTTTGATTAGAAATCAATATGGCACATAATAATTCTAAAGAAGGGAATAGAACTTATTAATCCATTCCTTTGTTAAAATCAATTGTATGAAAATTTTAACTAATTACGATTCTAGAAAATACAATTTATAACTCATTATTTCATTTTAATAGGCTTGAAATATCACACATTTTTTCATAAAGTATATATTTTTTAGAATGTATGATTATTTTATGATTTGTTTCACATTTTGATTCTTCGTTAATACATGTATTTTACATGACTGTTCCAAATGCTTTAATTGCACTGGTTATCAAAAATTAAGGAAAAGTCACAAAATGCTAATTTTCAAATACGTGAACACTCAAAAGGAAATAATATAATTCGAGTAGTTACTATCTCTACAACACAACTAGCCCATATAACATCTCATTCATGTCACACATGGTCTCAAATGTCACAGTCACTACGGTGAAGCTAAAAAATAGGAAATTCCGTACATCTCATTATGAGTCTCAAATGATCACTATATGTGACTCCACTGAGATGTCACTGTGACTGCTGCTTTGGGACGAGTCACCATGTGACTTTACAATATAGTTAAATTGTGACTCTCACGTGACTCTCATTTGTAGACTCAATTTCAAAGTCACCGTGAACGCTGCATTGTGATAAGTTACCAAATAATGTCACATTAAAGTCACCTGATGTCTTTCAGGTGACAGAGAGACTACTGTGAAGTCACCATTGTGCTCTTTCGGGAAAAGTCTCCCTGCGACTATAATATGATATTATTTGTGACTTATCATAATGCAACGTTCATGATGACTATGAAATTGAGTCTCAAAATGACAGTCAGGTGAGAGTCACAATTTAACTACATTGTAAAGTCACCTGGTGACTCGTCACAAAGCAACAGACACATTGACTTCTCAGTGGAGTCACATATAATGATCATTTGAGACTCATAATAAGATGTATGGAATTTCCTATTTTTTTGCTTCACCGTAGTGACTGTGTCACTTGTGACCATGTGTAACTTGAATGAGATGTTATATGGGCTAGCTCTGTTGTCGAGATAGTAATTACTCGAATTATATTATTTCATTTTGAGTGTTCACGTATTTGAAAATTAGCATTTTGTGACTTTTCCTTAATTTTTGATAACCAGTGTATTTGTTGGAAATCAAAAATGTTAAAAAGCGTGAAACATATGTTTTAGGTGTAATTAAGAGCATTTCACGAGCAATAAATTTAAATCCGATAGTGACGTTAAGACTGATAAATAAACTCGATGAGTAAAAATTATATTCAAGTTGAAGAAATTCTATAATGCTACATTGTTAAATGTAGAATAAGTATTTAAAACAAAAAATCTCAAGACGAAATAACAATTTAAAATATTGATCTGTAAGTGAACTGTGCTGCAACTGCCTTTTCTGAAACAAATAAGTACATCTGAAAATATTTGATGTTCAAAAGAGCACTGAATTCGTTATTAGTTCTGATGAAATTACAACAAAGCGCACTTCATAGTCAAACTGAATATAAATGAGTAGGATAACCAGAACTTCATATTTCCAATGGTCGTCTAAATGCGAATGCAACGGCATTCAATGAAATTTCTGGTACTTGAATTTCAAATAAATAGAAATCTATTAATTTCCTATTTTATAAAGTACGTTTAAAAGGGTTTACTTCATTTTAAAAGTGTAACGAGTTAATAATATTGTAATAGTTTAAAATTATATAGACAGGATAACTGTATCAAGCATTCAAACTATTTAATTACATTAAAATTAAATTAGATAGTTTAAGCTAATTCTACTTCTTTCATTTTAATCATTATATTTTATAAATGCTAACTTGGTACAAAAATTTTGAGTTGTAGTTACAAATATGTCATATAAATGAGACACATATAATTACTTCGTGTAAATTACGAAATAAAATAAAAATAAATAAAATAATGTTGGATAGATCTTAAACATTGATTTATTTGCAAAATCTTTATTTATAAGAATATTGTTTGTGTTGGTTTCCAAAACATTTGGTTAATATTTAACAATGGTGTATACCTCTGTGTGTCTTTCTGCATATTAGCATCTCCTCTACTTCGTGTGAAAGGGACACAGCTATTAATCTTGGATATGTTGTTAATCTACATATTACAAATTTATATTGAAATAAAATTCCATTCCATATATACACAATTTTCTCACAACAACACATGGATAAAAATACTACAAACAAAACGCAGTTGAGTTTGGGGAGAAATTGAAAAACATTTCAGACACATATACAAATACAATATTTCAGATAAAAAAAAAATTACACCTTCACTAAACCATCACCAATTTACATAATTTAGTCCATAAGCCAGTACTCGGGGCTATAACCGAGGGGTTTTTCGAACCCATTTCATTTCTTTTATTTTTTCTTCTCACTGAGGAAGGGGTTCCAGGAATCGTCGAAAAATCGTATTGTCGTTCTGTACGTTATTTGTGCCTAAAAAATCGTTGTTAAAGTTTTCAGCGTTTTTATTGAAATTCACACAAATTTCTGCATATCTATTTACATGTTTTTTTCATCAGCATATGGAGGATTGAAATTTATTTCATTTATGGCATTACATGTCTTAATGAAATGCATGGTATTTTTTATATAATTCAACACGTATGATGCAAATGTACTGTGTTCTTTGGACAATGTATATCAATAAGCCGAGTAATCCAAACTCTGCATGTTAATATTGTAAAAGAAAGTGAAAATTTTTATTGATATGGTAAGCTAGTCAAAAAATCAAGGTTTTGGGGAAACTTAGCACATTATTAAAAATTCTCACCGTTTAGTCAATGACTTATCTAGTACTTCTGATTTTCCAAGTATTAGGAAAACATTAATTTAATGTCCCCTTTTTTAGTTTCTTTTTCTTTCGTCCTACGGTATCTGCCGCTACTTGTCCACTCAGTCGTTTTCCCCTGCTTCTTTCTCATTGGTTCTTTTTGCCGCATTCGCTGCCCACATCGGGTATATATGCCAGCTCGTCTCTGTCATTTTGTTCAGCATTGGGTTTTCTAGCACTCTGTTCCTGTTCCATATCTTGCACTAAAGGAGAATCTCGCTAATATATTCGAAACAGCTGTTTGCTGTTTTTTATCTATTATTTGTGCATTTTTAAACGTTGGTTTTCTGCATGTTAATATTGTTGCACAAAGGCTGTATTTGCTATTTTTATAGATTTTTCCATTGTTTAAACTTTGTAAACCTACGTATTAATAATACTTTGAAAATGCATTTTCCCCCTTAAAATTATGGAAAGATTATAAATAAAAAGACAAAACTGTAAATTAAATTTGAAGTTAAGATAATAGCTGCTGGCATGACTTCCTATTTGCAAAATATTACTTTGTGTTGAATCTGTATTAAAATAATTTTCCATTGTAAATTTTTTTTTTTTTTTTTTACGTTAATAACGCTTAATAAAGGAACATCTATATCATTATTATGAACTTTCAGGAATTTACCTTGATGGAGTCAAAATGATTAAACACTACATACAAAACTAAAAGAAGTCTTGATAATTAGCAGAATATCACTGCTTAGCATTACTTTGGCGCAAGTAAATTTCACAAACAAAGACTTAAAGTTGTCCGATCGTCCAAGATAAACCAACAAATATTACGTGACATGGGGTGAGGAAATATTCTGCACATTAGTTATAATCTTACAAATAATTGTTCTGTTAAATTTTCTTTGCATTTTCAAAATATCAAAAATACTTATTTTAAATATTGAATCGAGAATTTTTTTTCCTGTAATAGTTTAGTTGAAGTGTTGCAACTGTTGCATGTCAGTTGTTTAACCATTACGACAAATCTAATATATATCTAATTAATGTATATATTATCCTAGGCGCACTGCATGAACTGTTTTATAAATAAGCTTCTGATTTTGAGTGAAAAATATAGATATTTAATATTTAAAATTGAAAACTTCATAAATGTTGGATTTTAAAATTTCTCTTTAAAATGTTTCACAAAAGTTTACTGTGTACTGTATTTTAGAAAAAGCATTTAAATTATTATAAATTTTTATCACTTCAAAAGAACTTAGTCAACTAAAATGTATTTCGAAAAATATTGTGGGAAGTAGAATTATTTAAAAAGTGATATAATGACTATATAAAAAATAATAAAAGATATAAATCACGATTGAAAAATGTGGCAAAACAAATTACATAATTTCAGAATTTTTAGCGGCGTACTTGTTTTTAAAATAATTGTTTTTTTAATAATGTTACCGATACAGTTATGCTTCAAGTAACAAACAACTTTGCCTGTAAACGTTTAATATATTACATTCACAGACAAATATGTGTAATAATGCGGAATAGCAAATACTTAAAATGCGCGTATTTAATGCAAGAGCAAATATTAAACAATATTGTCATTATCACACACACAGCGATACATAAATATATATTAGACGTTATGAAATTGAGGCATGTAAAAATTATCATAAGGATGTAAATTCAGGCTTTTCAGCCACTTCTTTCGTATTTTTTTAGATTACGTTCGAAACCCCCGATTTATAAAACATAATATTTATGGTAATCTTAAATTACCCTTACTTCCCCCAGACTAAAATTGTATGCTTGAAAATATAGATTTAATTGCAAATACCAAACATAAGAAAAGCTAAATTTCAAAGAAAGCACTTGTTTTTATTACAAGTAACATGCAAAAGGCATATTGTTTGAAATCCAGATATATGTGGTTAATTATCGAGGAATTTTGATTTATTTATTGCACCAACCCTGCGGGAAACATTTACGCATTTTCAAGAGTTTATGCTTTGATTTATTCTGCTTAAAAACAATGGTTAATTAAAATAATACCTTATAAATAAAAAATACCATATATGATATAATTTCAAATTCCCTTGATAAATTTAATTTGTGTTTGTTGACATTTATTCAGAGGAAATGCTTCATACAACTAAAATGATACTTATTCATTTGCATTTTAAGAAATATCACGACAGTTAGTTAAAATTTGCATCATGGAAAATATAACTTTTAAAAATATATTGGGAGGTTTAATATGTTTTCGCTGTTTTCCGTGAAAACTATTGCTTTATTTAAAACGATTAGCAAAAAACATGCCATTGAAAGTATTGTCCATCGCTAGTCACTGCCTTTGACATCTTTCTTCCAGCACTTGAATTCCACGCTCGCTATCTACGAGCCGACCAAATGTTTGGTGGCACCATCATGAGAATGGAAATGCTTCACAGCAAGTTCATGTGCCATCAATTGGAACAAGCGATAATTGAAAAGGAAAATAACTGGTGCATAGAGCGGGTGGAGGATTACTTCCCATTTAACCGTTTCAGCCGAGAATTGTCATATTGTAAAATCTCTTTGTAGTGTCTCTGCTCTTATAGCAGACTTTGTTACTTCAATGCTCGTCTGAAACGCGTCGATAATAGTCGACATCGATCGCTCATGATGGTTCCGTTTCGTTTGCTCATAACAAACTAATGTAGTTTATCCTATACCAGTTACAAAAAATGATGACAAGAATGAAATGTTAGATTAACTGGAATTACAAGTTGAGTCTTAAAGAACAGATGTCATATATAAAATTTGGACTCTCCTGAACCGTAATATCGGGATTAACTCAAAGTTGTCATATTAATAAGCATTTTATCAGGCAAAGATCTTCATGAAAATGTTTGGTCTATCAGAGAATTATGAGATCTTATATGCAGCTATAATAACACTTCTATGTATCAGTTTTCTATGCCAGAATAACAGTCTTCTCCCACCAGTCAATCTACCATACGCTTAATTTTGAAACATTCCGAAAGATATTTGATTAACACTCGGTTCCCCGCTTTCGTAATTTCTATTTTGAACCCTGATCATGAGTGCCAATTTATTTGAAATTACTAAGGTTTAGATGTACAATTTTTGTATTTATATTTTATATGTATAACAACCTATTTAATACCTTTTAGTAAAATTTTGACTGATTTAATTCAAATTTTTCATGTAACATTTTCTAGCTAAGGTCAATAACGGTTTCATCAATAATATTTTTGATTCATATCATAAATTAAATTAGAGTCTTGATTGTATAGTGAATGGAATTCTTGAATCCGAAGTATCGGAAAAGAAATATAAATCTCAAATATAGATAAATCCGATATATTATTTTTTTAAAATGTAATACAAGCATGTAAACATCAAAGAATTCCTGCAATTTTTTTTTTATTTTATACAAACAAGCTCATTAAACAAAGTTGTCATGGATATAAAAGGAAATATGACTGTCATTTGTAGATAAACATATCAAGAAAAAATATAAAATCATGCTTTTTATTTCCAGCCATATTTAACAGTTTTTAATAGGATAACTCAGAAATTGACAAGTATAAACTAGATGCTTTTATGCGTATTATGTAACTATACCTAGATATAATTTCAAATTCCCTTGATAAATTTAATTTGTGTTTGTTGACATTTATTCAGAGGAAATGCTTCATACAACTAAAATGATACTTATTCATTTGCATTTTAAGAAATATCACGACAGTTAGTTAAAATTTGCATCATGGAAAATATAACTTTTAAAAATATATTGGGAGGTTTAATATGTTTTCGCTGTTTTCCGTGAAAACTATTGCTTTATTTAAAACGATTAGCAAAAAACATGCCATTGAAAGTATTGTCCATCGCTAGTCACTGCCTTTGACATCTTTCTTCCAGCACTTGAATTCCACGCTCGCTATCTACGAGCCGACCAAATGTTTGGTGGCACCATCATGAGAATGGAAATGCTTCACAGCAAGGTCATGTGCCATCAATTGGAACAAGCGATAATTGAAAAGGAAAATAACTGGTGCATAGAGCGGGTGGAGGATTACTTCCCATTTAACCGTTTCAGCCGAGAATTGTCATATTGTAAAATCTCTTTGTAGTGTCTCTGCTCTTATAGCAGACTTTGTTACTTCAATGCTCGTCTGAAACGCGTCGATAATAGTCGACATCGATCGCTCATGATGGTTCCGTTTCGTTTGCTCATAACAAACTAATGTAGTTTATCCTATACCAGTTACAAAAAATGATGACAAGAATGAAATGTTAGATTAACTGGAATTACAAGTTGAGTCTTAAAGAACAGATGTCATATATAAAATTTGGACTCTCCTGAACCGTAATATCGGGATTAACTCAAAGTTGTCATATTAATAAGCATTTTATCAGGCAAAGATCTTCATGAAAATGTTTGGTCTATCAGAGAATTATGAGATCTTATATGCAGCTATAATAACACTTCTATGTATCAGTTTTCTATGCCAGAATAACAGTCTTCTCCCACCAGTCAATCTACCATACGCTTAATTTTGAAACATTCCGAAAGATATTTGATTAACACTCGGTTCCCCGCTTTCGTAATTTCTATTTTGAACCCTGATCATGAGTGCCAATTTATTTGAAATTACTAAGGTTTAGATGTACAATTTTTGTATTTATATTTTATATGTATAACAACCTATTTAATACCTTTTAGTAAAATTTTGACTGATTTAATTCAAATTTTTCATGTAACATTTTCTAGCTAAGGTCAATAACGGTTTCATCAATAATATTTTTGATTCATATCATAAATTAAATTAGAGTCTTGATTGTATAGTGAATGGAATTCTTGAATCCGAAGTATCGGAAAAGAAATATAAATCTCAAATATAGATAAATCCGATATATTATTTTTTTAAAATGTAATACAAGCATGTAAACATCAAAGAATTCCTGCAATTTTTTTTTTTTATTTTATACAAACAAGCTCATTAAACAAAGTTGTCATGGATATAAAAGGAAATATGACTGTCATTTGTAGATAAACATATCAAGAAAAAATATAAAATCATGCTTTTTATTTCCAGCCATATTTAACAGTTTTTAATAGGATAACTCAGAAATTGACAAGTATAAACTAGATGCTTTTATGCGTATTATGTAACTATACCTAGATATTCAACGCAAATATAAAGCGGCTATAAGTAAGATAAGTCTTTTAATGTCATGACAAATTAAGGAACCACATCATGAGATGAAACCAGCATCACACGCTGACATTTCTAATATAGTTTTAAGTAACCAAGAACATAAGGTTGTCTCATTCTGGCCTAATTGCGTGTTTCAAAACAAAACAACTTTAAATCGATCATCACGTATTGTGAATGTTTCACAAGTTATTTACCACAGAATAAGATGAATGAAATACGTAGTTCAAACCGTTAAAGCTAAATTAAACCTGTGGCGGTGCGACCCATGACTGATCAGTGACTACTTTGCTCAACTCTGTTTACTTGACCCTGGGCCCCAAGGTGCTATGCAGCATGTTCTCCGGCCAGGTGGTCAGCCAAACGCGTGACCCTCGGTGCTTAGTTCCCATGCTAGCTTCTCACTCATTTTATTGACCCCGAAGGGATGAAAGTTTGAGCGAACCTTGCCCAGCCGGCAGCCGAACTCGCGACCTGTAACGTGGTAGACAAGCGTGCTGACTACTAAGATACTGGGCTTCAAATCATTATACCATTAAGGCCATTTTTAAAAAAATACTGAAAGCAATCGAGATAATTACTCTAAGAACGTTATTAAGAAACTTTATTCAAATCCGAACATTATGATTACGAAAATGGAGGTTTGTACAATTTTTTTTTTTTCTTACATTAAACCAAGATCTTAACGACAATAATACTAGAAAAAAATCATTGACTTCATTGAGAATGGCAGTTATCCAAAAGATTTTAAGGACAAAATTTATTTTAACCGAGTATCTGTAAATGTCCGAAATATCGGACAGATTAAAGAACATATGACAGAGAATCATATTCACCAATAAATATCAAGGCCCTTCACACTCCTTGGAAAATGTTTATGTCAGCTTTTTGAAGTCACTAAACTACTATTTAGAATATGCTATTGCATCCACATCAGATTTTGTCAACAAAATTAAAAATCTGGATATTCAAATAGTACTATACTAGCTGTACTGAGCGTAGCCTCTTTATATACATAAATGGGTCTAAAAAAATATAGCTTCGTGTACAATTGTGCAGAAACCTATGTTTCATTGAACTTGGACATTTAAGTATTCTCAAATCGGGTTTAAACTTGATTGTAAATATCAATGTTTTTAAATAACAATAAATTTGATAAGAAATTGAATGTAGCACCAATGAGATGTCTCACCTCGGAGTCCATAAATGGGATCATATTGCGTCCCATTAAGATACAAATATGAACGATTTTCAAGTTAAAACAACCTGCTGGATTTGGTTTTTCGATAATGTACCAGTCAAAGGAGATTGGTGTTTAGAATCACTAAAAGAATTTTTAAACGAATTTAACACATTTTCATGTGATATATAATTAACTTAATAGTTAATGATTGAAAATGGTGTTTATAGAAAGGTCATACAATACAATAACTAAATTTCCTTCAAAAGCGCGTCTACCACAAATTTTAAATATGAAGCTTACTTCAAGCTATGGGATCTTTAAAAAATGTAAAATTAAATTATTTCGGTGTGGAGTTTAAATATTTTTAAAGTGCTTAAAAGAAATCTTGTTGAATAAGTGTTAGACCTTCTGTCAAAATGCATATTTGCTTGTAATCGAAGATTTCCTGAACGTCATTTTCTCTTTAGAGTGTAATATTACGTGATTCTAAAACCATAAATCTCCATTCCCAAAATATATTACGAAAAAAAGATATATGAATATTTTCATAGCTACATAGTTTTTCGACAATATTGTTTAATCCATTTGTGCCTGGCGTCCTAACTTTGGGACGCTTTCTTAAAAAAATTCCCATTACAAATTGAATTATGGTATCCTTTCAACACTTAGCAAAATATATCCTTAGTATTTGTTTTCAATATTTATCCATAAATGGCAGTGCATTTTTAAGAATAAAAAGGTGAAATAAATGTTTGTTGTAGCGCAAAGTTGGATTTCCTTGAAATAAAATGCGCGTAAGAAAAGGTAAGATATTACTTTTATTTTCTTATCAATCATTTTACAAGTGGTATTATTTATAAGATGAAACATTATTTTAGAATACGTATTTTTGCAATATTTCAGATTTCTATTTTTTTGCTCGAATTTTATATATCGTCCCAATTTTGGGACGTTAGGCACAAATGGGTAGGGGTTTTCTCCATTACTGTCTATGCATTAAATGTATGTTTTATGCCATTTATTTTGTTACAAAATGGTTACATACCACTCGGATTATTATTTGGTTATAAAATTATTATTCAGATTATTATTTGGCTATTCTTTTTTATTACTATAGGGGGAACAAGGGCTGGGCTCTGTTCAAGAACAAGACACCCACCCCTTCCTACCCTTAGCTATTGGCTTAGTAAAAAATTATATGATGCCTTTATGTTTTGTACTTAGTTTAGTATTTGAAATCCTGAGGTTACTAAATTATATACAGCAGAACCTCGATTATCCAACGTAATTGTGTCCGAACCGACAGCGGATAATCAAATTTCCAGATAATCGAGAATTTATCAATAATCATCTAGTTTAATATGCAACATCGTCATCGAACTGCTATTAGGACTATTTAAACTGCTTAATAAACATCTAAATTTAAATTATACATGAAAATAATTTTGTTTAGAACAGGGACGTGTACACGGGGGTGGGGGTGGGGGGATAATCTTAACGGGGTAGGATCTTGCGGGAGCTCAAGCTAATTTCAATGGAATTCGAAGAAAAGGGGAACCAAAATGCTTATCTCTACTCGTGGTTTGGAAGGGAACACTTGTATACACAAGGAATGTGAAAAAAAAAAAAAAAAAAAAAAAAAAACCTTTGGAAAAAATTCAGGATATCGACATCGGTTTACAGAGAGTTCCGGTTACACGAGGGTCGGATAATCGAAGTTCTCCTGTACCATACAAACTCGTGTGTAAAACGAAGAATTTTTGTCCTTTTTCTGCAAGTAAATTGGGCGGGGGGGGGGGGTAAACTTATACGCAAGTCAATTACATAAGCCAAAAAAAAAAAAAAAAAACCCTTCGAATACTGCAAAAGTCTAATTTTTTATGTATATAAATAATAAAATAATATATAAAATATAAAATATACAAATAAAAATAATTTATTATAAAAATTTTTTCAATGATTTGTTTTTGTTTACGTACTAATTTTTCGCATTAGTAAGTGAAATCTTTGGTTTGATTTTGTGCGAAATTGAAGTAAAGAGTTAGGGGGTCGACATTCGCGAGTTTTTGCATTCAAAAGTTAATGGGTCGGCGTATATGTGAGTTTATACGGTATATATAGTCTATTAGCAATTATTGATTATTATAAATTTTTACTATATAAATGTTTACTATGCCAATGGCTAATGGTGAGGAGGAAGGGGGTCTTGTTCTTGAGCCAACCCCAACCCTCCTGCCCATCCCCTTATAGTAATAATAAAGAAGATTTTATAGTCAAATAATAACCCGAATGATATATATCCTTTTTGAAACAAATTAAATGGCATAAAACATAGATATACTGCTTAGACAGTAACGGAGAAACCCCTAACCTTTCGTGCCTAGTGTCCCAAAATTGGGACGTTTAGATTTTTATATGTTAAATAAATATTTTTTAAAAGAGAATTTTTTTATTATTTTTTTACGTTCATTTTACACCATTTACTATAATTAAGCCCAATATTGAGTTGAAAAAAAAAATCCAGGCACTAATGAGTTAAATTTATAATTAAACTGAAAACTTAAGCAAAAGTATTTCAAGTCTAAAACGACATTTTGGATGATAAATAAATAAATGCAATATCGTTTTAGATAATTGCAATTTCTGTTCAAAAATAAACAACGTATGCAGTAATTATAATAAAAAGACCAATCAGTTTCATATTAATTAATACCACATATCGTGATATTCAATTAAACATCAGAAATTACCATTTTACTAGAATTATAGATAATGAAAAAAAACAATAAATATGTTAAAAGGCATATATGACGATTACGTTTATCTTTATAGATAATATTATAGAGGCTTATGATAATCCACGTTTCGTATAAAAGTTTCTAATTGTGATTTAAATATGTTTGCTATCATAACAAACATAGCAATCATCTTTTTCGTCATCCATTATTTTAGATTACTTTAGACTCACAATAAAAAGCGGGTAAACTTATCTTACTACACACTTTCCTTTAACTACATACATCCCTTTCAAAAGAAATCTTTAACATGTCCATCACTGTTTAAATTTCTATCAGTGTGAAACCAAGATGCACAATTTTCAAAGTTTAAGAAGTCATTTAAAAGAAATGTCCAAAGATTTTCAACTCATTCAGTGGGAAACATTAAACCAAAATTTTCTCTGCAAATTTTATTAAAAAGATTTATGTCATGTCAAACATTTTTACGTTAGTCATCAATCACAGACAGAGCATGATCAGAAAATACTTTTCACAGACATTCTTTAAAAATAATACAAGATCTTTAAAATAATACTAGTACTTTAAAAAATAATTACTAAATTTAAAACAATGATTCTCTATCTTGTGTATTTGAAAAGATGATGAAAATTTAGTGGAAAATTCAACTCAAATGATATGCTTATTTTATTTGTCTAATTTATTTATTTTACTGAGAAAAAGTTAAAATATGTTAATGACTTTCTTCATTGTAATATGTAAAAAGGTTTTGTGCATTAATGTGTTAATTTCTCGTTGTATGAATATTAAATTACTTGTTTTTAGCTATAAATTGTTTTCACGTGTTTCAACATAAATATTTAAATTATTAATTTCTCTTTTTAGAGTATTTGTAGAATTTTTATCTTTCTTTTTTTTTGGGGGGGGGGGGGGGTTAGTATGCAGAGATATAGTCCTCAGCAAAAGTTTAGACGTTGATGATATTTGATCTCTAAATAAAAAATACGAACTCTTGAGTTATACAAACGGTTATACATATTTTTAAATATATTTTAAAGCTTTTAGGGCAGAACTAATGGTTTTAATGTAGAATAACATTTACTTTAACTGAAAAAAGTGAAATTTTTATATGACAAATGCAGAGATATAGTCCTCAGCAAAAGTTTAGACGTAGATGATATTTGATCTTTAAATAAAAAATACAAACTCTTGAGTTATACAAACGGTTATACATATTTTTAAATATATTTTAAAGCTTTTAGGGCAGAACTAATGGTTTTAATGTAGAATAAGATTTACTTTAACTGAAAAAAGTGAAATTTGTATATGACAAAAGTTTAGACACGTTCTAGATTTTTGGCAACTGTTCAAGTAAAAATGCAATTTAAAACTTATAACGTGATTTCAAACTTATTGCTTGACGTATTTAAGTGTACCCTATGATAGCATTAGTTAGTGACGATGCCACGAGCTAAAGAGATTGAGGAAGAGGAAGTGGAATATGGAAGCTGAAATCTAAAGAGAGGACTGTTGCAGAAATTTTAGCTACTTTGAATCATTTAAAGAAAACCGTCTTTCGAGTATTGTCTAATGGTGACTCCTTCAAAGCAAAACATAGAACTTAAAGATCTCGTGTGACCAGAGAACGAGATCATTGAAGGATCCATAAACTGCCATCTACACAAATGATGAGTACTAATCACATTAAAACTCAGTCAGGGCTGTCAACGGATACGATTCGTAGATTAATTAAGGAAATAGGTAAATTAGTTTATAGGAAAATTAAAAAACAACCAGCTTTGAAATTTCACTACAAATTAACGAGAATGCAGTATCATCGAATATATGTATCATATGGACCCTAGTGGTATACTGCAATATTCAGTGAAGAAAAATAGAATTTGAATGATCCAAATAGATGGGTACACTATTGACACGACTTGCGTAAAGAGCCTTGGACATTCTTTAGTCTTCCACAAGGGGGTGTCTCTTTAATGATTTTGTCCTAATTTTGCTTTAACACTCAAGTATCTCCGGAGTTAGTCAATAGTCTCAAAAAAGCACAAGATTACATATATGCTTTAAGAATACTTTACAGCTATTTGATGATATTTCAGCTGGTCCGAAGTATGTATTTCAGCAAAATAATGCATCCGATCATGTTGCTCACAAAACAAAAACTGGGTTTAACTGTATAAATAATATTATAAATAAATAAATAATGTTATAATATAAATAATACTTATAGTTATAAATATTACTATTCTCGACTAGCCGAAGAATAGCCCTGATCTGATCCCATTCGAATACATTTGTTACATCATGTCTTGTAAGTTTTTGCAAATTTTTGACAATACTCTTTCTGTTACTGAACTTACAGCTGCTGTTGAACGTGTTTTGTACGAAATAGTCCTCCAAGTGATGAAAGATTTAGTTTCTTCGACAAAAAGTCACATTTTTGCACAAATTGCAGACACTGTGGAGGCAGTTCAAATTTAATTTAAGGTTTTTTTTTCTATAAATACAAGATTGTCTATTCTTTTGTCACAATGTTAATTTTGTTTTTTATTCTCATTATATATTATGTAAAGTGTATAATTTATAATTTATTATGTGTGAATAAAGGATACGTCACACGTTATAGATGACAGTTGAGTTCCAACAATCCGTTGCATACTTCTGAGTACAGAAGCGTAATCCATCATTGTCTAAACTTTTGCTTCGCACTGTAATTGTACTATTTTCTGTCGAGTATTTAAAAAATAAGTACCAAAAAGCAAATTATGCACGTCTATTTAATTCCATAGTGCTTAAGTAATCGATGATATTCAACAGAATTCATAAAAAGTGGGGGAGGATTGTACTTTGTGCCAATATATTAAGAAAAAGAAACAACGTATAAGGGTACAAATGAAATGTGTTTAAAAGCATACAGCTGTTTCAAAACCTCTAAGGCTTCCTCATCAGTGCTTATAATAAAAGTTAAATTAAAACTAAAACATTGTGTAAAAAGGGGGGGGGGGGAGGTGGACAGAGAGTCAGAAAAGCGTACCTTTCAGCTCTACTGCCAACGGTGAAATGCGACACACTGCTGACAAACAGCTACGTAGTTGATCTCACGCGCATATCCTCTTGAGACCCAAGCTCGCATTTTTGGCACAAATTTTACCATTTTTAGGATTAAGGCTCTTTATGGGGCTAGAAAACTTTATATATATTCATTTATTTTTAAAACTAAAAAATATATAGAATTTTGGCGTGTCCAATATAATGGACATTGGGTCTTAGTCCTGTAAAAAACATATTATTGATATACATGATTCTGAATGAAAAGTTCTTAATTGCAAAGTTTTCTTTCATTATAAACGTGTTTTTATGTTCATATATCACCTTTAAATATTTCAAAACTTATTTTTTTTTCATTATCAAAGAGAAAAAGTATTTTTGGATGAAATTCACTTGAAAAGTATAAATCAGTGACTTTTTAAATAGTTCTTTTAAAAGGAATTAAAAAAAAATCTATCACATCAATAAAAGTTTTTTTCTAAAAGAAATTATAAATAGTTAGTGGGGCGGTTATCACAATTGAAATTTGATGCCAAAAGTAAATTAAAAAGAAATAAAACACAGTTTATTTATAACCTTAAATTATTATCAGCAATTATATATATATATTTTTTTTTTTTTTTTTTATTTCTGTTTAAAAATTTTCCTTCATTATAAATGTGCTTTTATCGTTCATATATCACCTTTAAATACTGCACAATTTTAATTTTTTCATTATCAAATGGAAAAAGTATTTTTGGATGAAATGTATTTGAAAAGCATAAATAAATTTAGTGACATTTAAAATAGTTTTTTTAAAGGGAATTTAAAAAACATCTATCACATCAGTAAAAGTTGTTTTTTTCCTAAAAGAAATTATAAATATTTATTGTCACGGTTATCACAATTGGCATTTGAATGCCAAAAGCAAATTCAAAAGAAATAAAATGCAGTTTTTTTATAATCTTAAACTATTATCTTCAGTTATATTTTCTTTAAATTTTTATTTCTGTTTAAATTCGATTAAATAAACTAATTTATTTATAAACAACATACGAACAGTAAAATAATATAAAAAGCCTGCTGTTATTTTTTATAGTTAAACGAATATACAAATACAAGTTGCATTTCATGCAAACAACCTTATTTTAGTTTATACTTATCAAGTAAGTTAATATCGCTATATAGGCTTCAAAGATGAGATATTTAGCATCAAGTTCCTATTTCTTTCACTACAAAGTTTGTTGACATCAGAAGTGTGTTTTAATCGTTTATGCGTCACTTCCAAATATCACATAAATTCAATTTTTGCATCATCAAATAGAAAAAGGGTATTTTAATGCAAAAATTTAATAACATTTTGTTTTGTTTTTTAACTTTTCTCAACACCAGTCATTTGTTTGTTACAATAATGATAATAATTAGGGGCACAGATACCACAATTAGCAAGTAAATGCCAAATATAAATTTAAAAGAAATCAATATGAGATTATATATAATCTTATAAAGTTATCTTTAATTATAATATTTTCTTAAAATGTTTGTTGCTAATTAAATATGATTAAATTTATTAATTCAGTTATAAATAGCTTACTAACAGAAAAGTAATATCACAAATACTCAGAATGATTAAGAATAAAACATACTTAAAGCTTAATTATAAATAACTATATACACCAAATGCTGCAAGAAATATACATATATTTCACTAAATCAAAAATTTAACAATGTACTGGTTTAGAACAAGCATTTTGTTGGTAAAATTATATGTTTTTTGGATAATATTTATTTTTTATTTTTTCTTATTTAAGAAAGTATACCACCCACTTCTCTATCAATTATTTGTTTCAATATTGTGTTGATTTTTGAGTAAAAACTAATGTCTCTCTTCAGCATACAAAAAGAGTCTAATATGAATAAAAACAACTGATGAAGACCCAACGTCCAATAGAATGGACATTAAAAAGATTTTTGTTTATTCTCTAAAATATACATTAGATTACTTAAATTGTGATGTCATTTCATTGATACAGCATTCAAAATTAGATGTTTGTAGCATTAATATCAAAATATTTTTAAAATATATATAAAATTAGCGTTAAAACAGTCGGCTTACCTTCAACAGTCTTTATCTTGTTCACTGCCACTTGCAAATGATTAAAATACATATTTAGTTGCAATATTTTTATTATTTCGGTGTACAGATAGCAGCACTAGACTATCTAGTATAATGGACAGCAAGTATTTGCAAGTTCCAACTGAAATTAAGTATTTTATATAAAAAATAAAAATGTCCATTAGAATGGACGCGGGGTCTCAGGAGGATATTCAGGGAGACCAATCAAAATCACCCATATGCTCTGGAAGAGTCCAAACTTAGAAGGAGAAAAAGGGGGGGGGGAGAGTGGAGAGAATTATAGAAAATTAAACCATATCTTTGAAAAATTGGGCGAAATGGATAAATCGTTAACTAAACTGTTTGAATTTTTCGATATGTGATAAGCTTCCCAGAAGTCCAGATCATAGATTGAAGTACATTTCTGTATTATGGAGGCTTCAGAAAATTTAAAATTATGGTTGTTGGACCAGCAGTGGTTGGCAATAGCGGAACGTTTAATATCACAATTTTTAACGCAAGTTTTATGCTCCACCAAACGGATCTTGAAGGCACGCTTCGTTTGACCAATGTACATTTTGTTGCATTCGCAAGATATCCTGTAAATTGGGTGATTTTGATTGGTCTCCCTGAATATGCGCGTGAGATCAACTACGTAGCTGTTTGTCAGCCGTGTGTCGCATTTCACCGTTGGCAGTAGAGCTGAAAGGTACGCTTTTCTGACTCTCTGTCCACCTCCCCCCCCCCCTTTTTACACAATGTTTTAGTTTTAATTTAACTTTTATTTTAAGCACTGATGAGGAAACCTTAGAGGTTTTGAAACAGCTGTATGCTTTTAAACACATTTTATTTATGCCCTTATACGTTGTTTCTTTTTCTTCAACAGAATTGTTTCTATAGAATAATTATGATTTTATTTCCGTTATTTAATTTTTTTAATAATCAATGTAGGGGAGACCGTAGCGAGATGACTATGTTACAATTTTTTGATGTTTATTAATTTATTTTTAAGTATAGTAAAATTAATGTTACATGAACTGTTAGAGTGTTCCTTTGTAGTATTAAATATATCGCCATTTAATTTTTAAAATAAAAAAGACATAAAGGACAATTTTATTTTTTCATAACATTAACAAATCGTCATCTTGCCCCAGTGCTGGGGGAAGATGACTTTGGCTTTGGGGCAAGATGACAACACTGAAAAAGGTTGAACATATTTTATCTTTTGAATATGTTACATGGTTTATCAAATGATAACTGTGTTTTTACATCTTGCAAAGTATCAAACTAAGAATAATGCATTGTAACGTAATTTGCTTTTCCTTTTTTTCTCACGTTGTGTTGCTTTAGGCAATGGTTTGAAATCAAAAACACTAACAGGATTCTTTGGTCATCGGGATCAGCATTTCCCATACGTTCTGGTTCTTCTGGAGATTTATATGTTGGTTTTCTATGACCAGGGTCTGAGGATGACGAGCTCGTCATCTTGCCCCGGACTGCCGGTTTAAAAACATTCGTTTTTATTGCCATGAAGGAAGGAGATTAATTGACATTTATTCATGCTAATAGGTAGTATTTAAACTAAGTTACTCATAAATATTAAAGAGAAACTATATATCTTACCTGTATCTCTAGGAGAGCTTATTTACACATGCATAAATGTTATAACGGGGCAGCGGTAAACAATTAAAGCTTCACAACTAACACAAAAAATGGCGACTTCAGAGTCTCTATACTATTGTTTAACGAACGGCCAATGGGAGAGCCAGTAGTGTCCATTTGATGTAGACATCTAATGAAAAACGGAAAAATTAAGGTATTCGTCTTCATTCCCGCTCTTCATCTTGCCTCGGTCTCCCCTACTTAAAACTTGTATAATAACAAACCCAATCTCTTATTTCTAAACAAAAATGTTAAAGATACAAAGAAATGACTTTCTTAGAAAAATCTAGGAGTAAATTTAAATGAACTGTAAACAAAAAATCCAAAAGTTATGTCATTTATCTAAATTCATGTAAAAATTGTTAAAGAGTAGTTCTATATTTTTTCTGCAGAGAGAAACATTGAAATGAAGACAATTTCTCAAGTGTCGGAAGTTTTCTAATCGCTTGGAAATCACAGAACAAGTATCAATCTTATTTTGAAAATTATCTAAACTAAATTTGTCTGACATTTTTACAGTACTTTAAACTGGCAATGCCGAATTTCAAACTTTCGCTCTTGATATATCTCAATCTTAATATATTAAACCATGTTTCAGTTTGGGAATGGGAAAGGAAAAATAATGTATAGCGTACACATTTACCTCTTTACTGCAGGAACATAAAACGATATTATTTTGCTCACAATTATCAGGCATTTTATTAAAGTGTTTGTTAATGTTATATAAAAAATTTCAAAATAACTTTTTCAACAGAAATGGTTTTAAAATTGTGCATGAATTCGCAAAAAAATCTTGAAAAACAGATGAAATTGAAAATAAATATACAACACTCTGTAACACCTATTTTCATCTTTGCCGATACCTTTTTTACATCAAAATAAAACTACATAAAAACTGTTCTTAACATTTTACATTTCTAATTACGTGATTGAAAACAATTTTAAATATTTGTATTTTAAATGTTTTTTAAAACAACCACTCCTGTATGTATTAAACAAACATATATATATATATTTAATGTTTAAATAAAAATGCTCAACTTTTCAAACTAAGGAAACGAAGTTGTTTACTGTTTAAGTGCTACATATACTTTTAAAAGAACTTTGTCGACTCAAAGTAAATGTAATAATTTATTTATTCATCGTCACAGGAGTTAGAAGAATAGAAAGCATAACGAGAATACATAATTTTATTTCGACTTTTTAAAAAAATCACGTTCTCCAGATCTTCTAATTATTTAATTTCTTAAAATTAAAATAAGGTAGTATTGAATAATGCAATTTTATGCATGTAGATCATTATATTGTAAATCATCATATTTGGTATGTGTCATTCTCATAAAAAAGTTCATTTTACTGACCCGATGCGATAAATATTTGGAAATGTGGTACATTTCTTAATATTTTAATAACATAGGTACACTGTAAAAAAAAAAAAAATAAATAAAATAAAAAAAAATAAAAATAAAAATAAATAAAAAAAAAAAATCTGTGAAGTTACTAAAGTTTTTCAAGGAAACTGAGATTCCTAGAACTTTTTATTTATCGGCAACAAAAAAAAAAAAAAAAATTCCTGTAATAGCGTCTGTTACAGGAATTTTTCTTGTTGCCGTTACGTAAAAAGTTCTAGGAATCTCAGTTTCCTAGAAAAACTTAAGTAACTTTACAGAATTTTTTTTTTATTTTTTTACAGTGTATAAGTGTGGATAAATATACAAGTGAGTTTTAAACAATATTTTTGACAAAATAATTTTAATATTTTAACGAATATAAGTTGGAAGTCCATTACATGGATGTCCTTACATGTAAAACACAAAATGCATTTCACTGACGTTTAAACATTTTTTTCAGAGTTTTTGTTTTTATTAATAACTAGATAAAACGAAATTTAAAAACAAAGTGGTTTTATTTTTACTGAGGAATTAATTTATAAACTTTGTCTCTGGCCAAAATAGTTTCCCACGTGGTCAATAAACGCAATACAAGACTGTACATGACAAGTCATCCTTAGATAGTTTGAGAGAATGAAAACATTTTTATTTTTTCGATATAACTCTTTGTTATCTTGTGGAATTATTGGATATTTTCCGATATATAATTTCCATTCGATGTTTGGAGGTGAGCATCATTGTGTGTACTCCGTGGTCATTATAAATAATGTAAGGAAAAGCTATTTTCAAATAATACAAATTTTTGACTGCAGTATTGCATTTAAGAAAAATAAATGCAGTATTTTATCAACATAAAAACTAAATTTGTTGAAAAAAACATACTTATTTTTCTCCTCTATATTGTCCAGTTTATCGGTTATTTATCAAACATTTTGCGGGTTATAAAAAAGGTCTCAAATACAGAGAGAAAATTAAAAGGTAATGAAATCCAGATGAATATTGTTTTGTTTACATTATCTACGTTCACACGTTAAAAAAATAGCCATTTTGCCTTTTCTTCGTAAATGACGATTAAAGTCAATATCTGAAAACAAGACAATTTCACTGCAGAATTTTTATTTTTTTTAATTAATGTATAAACTTCCAAATACAATTATGTACTATGATACATGTTTTGTCATTTTAATTCTGTAGGGTTTTGAGTTCAAGGGTATATATTTTATGCGTAGGGTAAACTTATATGGAAGAAAGTGTCTGTTAACACCATAATCAATGTATAATAATTGGGAGTGAGATGATGGGGACTAAGGTGATGTTTTTGTCTTAAAAGCTGCACAGCCATTTTGTTGAATCACTTTTCCCATATGTAAATTATTAAATATATCATGTGGCATTTGTATGTTACGTAAATAAAGTTGCAATAAACTTTTTGTTTATAAATAAAAAGTTAAACAGGGGGACATGAATGATGCTATAAAAAATACTCATCCCTATTCAGAACAAAAACTAAATATTTCTAAATATGAAACAAAGAGAATAATAACTTACCTTCATCCATGGCGGCTAGTTGAACTTTAGTTGTTGTTGCAATGGAAATTATTTTGCCAGCGCCACCTAGTATCTGTTAAGCTCAATGTGTGTTTAGATGGACTGAGATGATGGTCAACCTCAGGAAAAATATATTTATTACAATAGTTTACTATGCAATATATACTAATAAAGGATAATCATATTTTCCCATACTGTATATATATAGGTATAAATACATAATAGGAAAAATTAATAATATTTATAGAAATGTTTAAAGCATACATTTAATATTGGATATTTGCACCTGGGGACACATTGTAAAAAAATCTGTAGTTTTACAGATGTAAAGTTACATGCTTACGAAGCTTTCATCTGAAACTGTATATAAAAAGCTGCAAATCTACAAAACTAGTTTTTGTAAAGCTACAGAAATCTGTAACTTTACAAATGAATCTGCTAAAATTATAGTACTCTTACTAAAATTTTATCTGTAAACCTGGCTGCATTTACATGAAAAGTTCTAGGCATCCCAGTTTCCTAAAAAATTCTTTGTAACCTTACAGATTTTTTTAATTTTTGGCGCAAAAGTGTGCCTATTACATGAAGTTTTGTTGTTGCCGTTCCATAAAAAGTTCTAGGAATCCCAGTTTCCTAGAAAAACTTTAGAAACTTTACAGATTTTTTTTTTTTTACAGTGACAGGGACTGAAATGATGATTTCGCTTGTTTAAAGCTTAAAACTAATTATTTATGCATTATTATCTATCCATTTATCATTGGCAATTGTTATAAGAAATGTTACAATATATTACATTTTTCAGTTTTTGTTTTTAGTATAATTAATGCAATATCATTGGCAGTGGACGCAAATTGTCCAATTTTCAGATATTGACCCATTAACAGTTTTATTATAAAAATACATATGTGGCAACTGCGCCAATAAGTACTCAATTATTCTTCATTTTGAATTTTAGAAATGTAAATGTACCTTTCCTTTGTCTCCATGACTATGTGAGAATTTTAATACAAATCAGAAACTTGTGACTAAAAATAGAAAACTTGACTATATATATAAACTTCTTTATTAAGCATAAATGAAAATATCCATGCCTTTTTTTCTAATCTGTGTAACTCTTTTTGTTAATCATATCCTAATCTGTTTATGATGAATTTAATTCGATAGTGAGAATAAAAGTAATGCATATTTAAAGGTTTTTTTTTTTTTTTTTTTTTTTTTTTTTTTGTATGCATTACATAAAACTAAATTCAGTGTAGTAATAATATTTTCTTTTTACAGAGTAGCTAAAACAAAGATTTTATTCAAAGTTTAAACTTGTCATTGTGCTAAGCGCGCTTCGAAAGGATGTCGCATAATTGCAATTCAGCCTTGGTACGTGCAGCGTTTTAACAGACGATTTTTCTCGAAAATCATTATCCACAATGCTTTTATACTTCTGCTACGATAGGTACTTCCAGCGCTCTTCATCACCTGTGCTGAATGCCCGTAAATCGAAATTTCTGTGTAACGGAAAATGCGCTTTTCTCAAAAAGTATGTGACATAGGGTAATCGTTATAGTTTAAGGTATTGTAAGGTATTTTAAGGTTTAAAGTAACGTCTGCTTCCTTTACTTTTTTCAAAATTTTAGTTGTTAAGGAAGCTTTCACACGATACCCCACACGATATACAAAGAAAATATTTTGTTTTTAAAGTGATATAATTAGCCCCTCTACATTTTTCCTACACATATTTGTGATTGTTTAATTATCTGTAAATATGTGGGTTTTTAGTCTTTATTACGTCTCTCCATTTGAACTTTCCACGTTCTGTAGTTTACGATTAAAATGGCAGTGACAAACAGGCAGACACAGGTGTGATCTTATAATGATTCCGTTTCTAAATTTTGGCGATGGCTAGGTAAGCGAACTAAGTTTAGAGCCCTTGAAATTTGGCAAAACTAAAAATACACACTTTCGTTACTCACATTTTACTTTTAAACCGAGCAATCTGTTTTTAAGCAAATAAAAATTTCAACACTTTCAAAAAACACTTAAAAAAAATTGTTTATATGTCTTTGGTTTAATTTTATTTAAGAACAACGCAAAGACTTCATTTTTTTGTACACAGAAAAAAGAAAATTACGTAAGTAATTCGGGTACTTTTCTCAATCAGACAGTGGAATCCTTTTAAAAAAAATCTGTGAGGGTTCGTCCAACAGGAACATGTAGATATCGAAGTTAATTACTACTAATTTCACCAAGAGAAACTAAATCAAACTTGGAGATAGACCCAGTTTAATAATAATATCTTGCCACTTTAGACTAGTTTTTAATTTCATTTTTCTGTACGAGTTAGTTTAACTAAATTATAATTGAGAATAATTATAAACATTATATTAAAGATGCTAAATGATTATTTTCGATATTCTGTTGAGCGGATTTATAATTATAATTGCTGTGATGTATTATTGTGAATTAATGTAGTTATAATATTTGCAATATGCAATTTTTCTACATAGTTATTTTTGGTAATCTCCGATAGATGGAACCACTGCAAATTATTTCTATTTCTATTAATTGAGATTGTGAACACGGATGGGCATTTTTAACTTTTTTAAATTTTTTGAAGTTTCGGTAGATGACAGCATTAAATAATTATTTTTTAGTTCTAAAATAATTATGTTGCCATACGTTATTATATTTTTTATCTTATTTATTACCTGTTTATTTTAAACACCTACTTCTTGTTGTACTTTTTTAATAATTTAATCTAGGATCCTTAATATAACATAAAATAATTTTTAATAGTTAGCGTATTTAAGTTAATTATAATTATTATATTTATAATGATGTTAACATTATCTGCAAGGTGTGACGATTTGAAACCGTAAGAATTCGCGTTTAACTGTGACCATTTAATTAGGCGGGGTATTCGCTGTGTTAAAAAGGGATACATGTTAGCGATTATGATATGGTCATAGAAATTCTCTTGCTTTGTAAGTCTTTAATTTACATGTTCCAATTTTGTTCGCCCCACCAGTGGCCGAGAGGTTCTGCTCTTGAAGCTGGTAGACGGGAGGTTCGAACCCAATCGCGCCCGTCGGCCTAATCGTTCGGAGTTTTCGTGGTTTTCTTCGAACCTTGGATTTCCAAGCGTTAACACGGGTTAGGTTCCCTTAGAAAGACCCTCACGAAGGGCGCTCCCCCCTTAGGGCCTATATCCCTCGTGTTGATAATTGGCATCATAAGCACAACCAACCAACCAATTTTGTTCATGTTGTTCATTGTTACGGACCTTGCATTGATTAATTATTTATTTCATTCAATTTATATGGCATCGTAAATTGAATCTTTTGGGAGTATATTCGATCGGGTACATAATGGAATTCAATTTTTAGCTTATAGCTGTATTCTATTAGAGAAATGACTATGTTTTTGTTTATATTTGTATTTCATGTACTCCTCATGAAGTGACAGGCTATATAAGCTTCCTGATACATCCATCCAATTAATCTATTATTTGTTTATGATATATCTTTTAATTGTTCAACTTTATTTCGCTGGTTATTTATATATTTTGTCTTTAATATGTTTTTTTATCAAAATTTGGTCGTTTTTCATATGTTTTATATCGATTAATCGTCCACAATGTGTTAGTGAATTAGTGGTATTTTGCTTGATTTTGTGCTACAAGTCATAGGTTCCATTTTTATTTTTTATAATGTCAGTGTTATGTATTGCAGCTAAATTTACTAATTTAATATGAGTAATAGGAAATAGATGATGAATTGTAATTATATAATGGTTATACATGGAAACACACACACACATATATATAGTATATATAGCACATTATGCATGAAGTGAATTAAGCAGAGCCAGAAACTCGATATATAAAAACAATTTAGTAATATTTAAAAACTTTTAAATACCATTAAAATATTTTTCTAAGAAATTCATTTAATACATCTATTAGTAGTAATACAGTTCAAAATGCGTTATCGATACTTTAATTTATCTTGTTCCAAAAGCATTACTGGTTTCACAAAACAAACATATTTTTAAAAGGATGATTTATTTTTTATTTGCATTTTTTCATCTTTCATGACGTTGAAAGATTATGGGGAAAAAGTTTCAGTTCGGAAATATTTCTATATTCCTATATTAAGAGCATAATATCTGCACATTTACTAATTCTATAAAATACTAACACAAATAATTTAAATAAAAGATATGAGTGAAGTTATAAATATTGTACAAAATCCCTTTAAATTCAAATCTAATTAATTAATTTTAATTGGCAATATCCTTCTAAAATTTATAAATTGATTGTGTAAATCTTCTAAAAGAGTTTCAAAAAGTCTCAACAAATGCTTTAGAAGATGAAATGTGTATGAACTAATAATTTGGTACATATTGGGTTAAAGTGTACCGACAGTATGAACTTATTTTAAATATGAAATAACGTAATGTGAATAGAATGCGCAGAATCCAACGCGAGTGTTTCTTTCTCCCGTCTTTACGCTATACACCATTTGCTGAGGGGTATGCGTTTTGCGTTTGCTCTTTCAAATTCATCTCCATTCAAAAAACATATCATTCTAAATAAATATATTTGTCTTGACATTTTCTCAAAGGATTAACATAAAAGCAGGCATGTCTTATGAAGTTGGATGTATTCTGTAATGACAGTTTCAATCATTAGCAAGGTTCATTTGCAAAAAAAGACGCTGGAATAGGCATAACACCCCCTGTGTACGTTGCCGAGGGCAGCTGGGTTTCGAGGAGATGTTCGTTCGGGAAATATTAATTTGTAAATATTTACATTTAAAAATTTATTTTCATAAAAATAGGGTTAACGTATAAATTCATACAAATTTCAGGTTTATTTAAGGTTATTCTTACAGTCCCGAACAACGCTCGGTAGGTCAGCAAGTGATACATAAAGTTGTGTGATATATAGTGATGTACGTACATATAGCATACATATTTTATGAAAAGGTATTACAATAAAAGATTCTGAAGACTGCAAAGATCCAGTGTTTTGCAGTACGGGATGAGCAAAATCACTACGCCAATATATGGAATGACTCAATTTGTATTGATCAACTGAAAAAGTGTTTCTATATTAAATATTAAGTTAATATAAAGGTACATTTAATTCGAACTTACTGAAAAATATCCAGAATAGGGAACATCTTTATTATCACGCCACGACGCTCTTCTAACTAATCTATTTTTGACAGCTCTTTCAGACATAATTCATAACCCATGCTTCGACGCCTGTGCTGATATGTTTCGTTCTGTTTGAATTAAAGTTCTCCCGTAAGATTTCATCATTGAGAAAAAAAATTAAGCATCAATCGAAACAGGTTATAAAGGCCGAAACCAAAACCGGATTTCAGTGATATTCTTATTTTCGGCCGAAAACGAAAACGAAAACAAAAAAGTAAAAAAAAAAAAAAAATAAGTATGTAATACGTACATAAATATACATAATTATTAATCAATTATGCGCGTTAAGAAGAAAATGTATAACTATTAATTGATTATATGTATTTATTAAATATACATAATTATTAATTAATTATATGTGTGTCCTAAGTTGGCTGTCTGTTCCTTATATCCAAACATTCTATTTTCATATAAAATAAAACGTAATTACTTCATCAACGACACAGAAAGAGTTTCTAATTATACGATTTTCATTTAATGAAACAATATTCACGTATCGATTTATATTTTACTAGCAGGAATGACCGAGATAAGCTCGGCCAAAATTAGCTTTCTGTTTATCTTGATATATTTTTCTCACTGAATCATTCTTGCTGTTTTAGATGTAATTAGCTAGACCGTGAAACATAGTGACCCAAAATGACCCACTAATCGAATTTTTTCGAACATGCGACCTATCACAATGCTCTTCTCGAGCCTGAAAACGATGGAATACAAAATTTAGTGAAAATCGTTAGTCGTTTTCAAGGTAAAATAAGCTTGATCCACGTTGATTCAAAAAACCACTAACCGAAATTCATCGACAGATGTGAGCTATTTAAATGGTCTTTTTGTACTGTGAAACGGTATAACAAAAAAAAAAATTGCCAAAATTGTTTGAACATTTTTGAGATGCCGTTAGCTTGACCCCGACACATCATCACCAAAATGACCCACTAATAGAATTTTCTTGAGCATGCGACCCAGTCCAATGGTTTTATCTTGTCCAGAAATGGTGTAGCACAAAGTTTTGTCAAAATCTTTTGAGCGGTTTTTTAGATACAGTTAGCTTAATCCTGATCCATTAGGACCCAGAATGACCCATTGATTGAATTTTCTTGAACGTGCGACCCTGCCCAATGCTCTTATCATGCCCGGAGACGGTATTATACAAAATTATGTCAAAATGTTTTGAAGCGCTTTTTAAATACAATTAGCTTGACCCTGATCCATTGTGATCCAGAATGACACCTAATCTAATTTCTTGAACATGCGACCTATCCCAATGGTCTTCTCGGGCCCGAAAACAATAGAATACAAAATTTAGTCAAAATTGTTTAAGCCGTTTTTTAGATACAATTAGCTGGACCCTGACCCATTGTGACCCAAAATGACCCACTAATCGAATTTTCTCGAACATGTGACTTAGCCCAATTCTCTTTTCATGCCCAGAAACGGTATACGTAATATAAAATTTGGTCAAAATGTTTTGAGCATGTTTTTAGATTCAATTAGCTTGACCCTGGCCCATTGTGACCCAAAATGACACACTAATTGAATTTTCTCGAACATGTGACTTAGCCCAATTGTCCTCTCATGACCAGAAACGGCCGTATATTAAAAAAAAATTGTCAAAATGTCTTGAGCAGTTTTTTAGATATAATTAGCTTGACCCTGACCCATAATGACCCACTAATCGAATTTTCTCGAACACGTGACCCATCCCAATGGTCTTTTCGTTCCCGAAAACGATAGATTACAGAATTCCGTCAAATCTAATGTCGTTATCTAGATAAACTTAGCTGGACCCACGGTGACCCAAAAATGACCCACTAATCGAATTTTCTTAAACACGTTACCCATCCCAATGTTTTTTTTTTGTTGCCCGAAAATGGTTAGATACAAAATTTAGCCAACATCGATTGAGCTGTTCTCTAGATATAATTAGCTTGACCCTGACCCATTATGACAAAAATTGACCCACTAATCAAATTTTCTCGAACACGAGACAAATCCAAATTGTCTTTTCGTGCCCGAAAACAGTAGGGTGCAAAATTTCGTCAAAATCGTTAGAGCCGTTATCTAGATAAACTTAGCTTAACCCACTGTGACCCCAAAATGACCCACTAATCGAATTTCCTCGAACATGTGACTTAGCTCAATGGTCTTCTCGTAATCCAAAACTGTAGAATATAGAGTTTGGTAAAATTCGTTAGAGCCGTTTTTTAGATAAAAATAGCTTGACCCACAGTGACCGAAAAATGACCCACTAATCGAATTTTTTCAAATACGTGACCCATCCCAATGGTCTTTTAGTGCCCGAAAATGGTTAGATACAAAATTTAATCAAAATCGATGGAACCGTTCTCTAGATATATTTAACTTGACCCTGACCCATTATGACCGAAAATGACCCTTTAATAGAATTTTTCTCGAACACGAGATCCCTCCCAATTGTCTTTTCGTGCCCGAAAACAGTAGGGTGCAAAATTTCGTCAAAATCGTTAAAGAAGTTATTTAGATAAACTTAGCTTGACCCACTAATC
Source organism: Maratus speciosus (assembly GCA_963932465.1). NCBI lineage: Eukaryota > Metazoa > Arthropoda > Arachnida > Araneae > Salticidae > Maratus > Maratus speciosus. Next base: position 532,324,950 of record OZ010786.1, on the reverse strand, counting down.
GAATTTTCTCGAAAATGTGACTTAGCCCAATAGTTTTCTCGTAATTCAAAACTGTAGAATATAGAGTTTAGTGAAAATCGTTAGAGCCGTTTTTTAGATAAAATTGGCTTGACCCATAGTGACTCGAAAATGACCCCCTAATCGAAGTTTCTCGATCATGTCACCTAGCCCAATAGTTTTTTCGTGTCGAAAAACGGTTGGATGTGAAATTTGGTGAAAATCGATTGAGCTGTTTTTTAGATATAATTAGCTTGGCCTTGACCCTTTACGACCCTAAATGACCCACTAATCGAATTTTCTCGAACACGTGACCTAGCGCAATGGTCTTATCATGCCCGAAAATGGTAAAATACAAAATTTCGTCAAAATCGATTGAGCCGTTCTCTAGATATAATTAGTTTGACCCTGACATTTTAAGACCCTTTATGACCCACTAATCAAATTTTCTCGAACACGAGACCCATCTCAATGATCTTTTAGTGCCCGAAAATGGCTAGATACAAAATTTAGTCAAAATCGATTGAGCCATTCTCTAGATATAATTAACTTGATCCTGACCCATTATGACCCAAAATGACCCACTAATGGAAATTTGTCGAACACGAGACCCATCCCAATGCTTTTTTCGTGCCCGAAAAGAGTAGGGTGCAAAATTTCGTCAAAATCGTTAAAGAAGTTATATAGATAAACTTAGCTTGACCCACGGTGACCCAAAAATGACCCACTAATCAAATTTTCTCGAACATGCGACTTAGCCCAATAGTTTTCTCGTATTCCAAAACTGTAGAATATGGAGTTTAATGAAAATCGTTAGAGCCGTTTTTTAGATAAAATTGTTTTGACCAATAGTGACCCAAAAATGACCCACTAATCGAAGTTTCTCGAACATGTGACCTAGCCCAAAAGTTTCTTCGTGTCGAAAAACGGTTGGATATGAAATTTGGTCAAAATCGATTGAGCCGTTTTTTAGATATAATTAGCTTGATCTTGACCCATTACGACCCAAAATGACCCACTAATCGAATTTTCTCGAACACGTGACCTAGCCCAATGGTCTTATCATGCCCGAAAAGGTAAAATACAAAATTTCGTCAAAATCGTTCCAGCCGTTTTTAAGATAACATTTACATACACACACACACATACACACACACACATACACACACAATTTTTGCTCGCATTATTGTATAAGTAATGAATTTTGTAAATTATCATCAGTTATACTAGAACTTTCTCAAAGTGTATTCAAAACACTTCTGCAGTTCCAAACTGAAAATTTCCTGTTACTGTTAAGTCTGCAGCTTATGGCATTCCAAAAAAATCAAAAGAAATAGTGTTCATGATTAAAGGTTGGTTGGTTGGTTGATTTTTGACGGCCAATTATCAACTCAGGTGATATAGGCCCAGGTGGGGAGTGCCCTTCGTGAGGGGGTCCTTCTAAGGGAACATAACCCATATTTATGCATGGAAATCCATGGTTCGAAGAAAACCACGAAAACTCCGAACGATTAGGCCGACGGGCACGATTGGGTTCGAACCCAGTACCTCCCGTCTACCAGCATCAAGAGCAGAACATCTTGGCCACTGGTGGGGTCATGATTAAAGGAAGAAAAATTCTAGGGTTTTTCAATCTTTAACTGCAGAAAACTGGTATTTTAAATAATAATAGTTGAAAAACCTTGATAACAATATAGAAATATGGTATTTTAAAAATTAGTGGTTGAATAATTCTGAAAATAGGAATAATATGGTATTTTAAATAATAATAGTGCAATAATTCTAATATTAATAATCGGAATGTTTAATTTTTTAATATGATAAGAACATTTATGATATGTTATATAATATATAGTCTAGTATTAATGTAAATTATATGTAAAATACATAAAAAAACATGCTGAAATTGGAAAAAGTATTAGGAAATAAAGTTTCATTATTAAGATTGTCCAGAGTTTTTTTTTTTTTTTTTCACAAATATAGTAATTTATTATTTTTGTGTGTGTTTGTTGATTATTATTTTATACTTTAAACTTTCAAAAATATGTAGATATTCCGATTAAACTCTTAAACAAATTAAATAATAATAATAATAAAGAATCTAATCAATTTCAGGTACATAACAAGTAAACTATCATACTACTAATGAATATATTAGAAAAATTAGTGCAAGTAACAAACGGAATGAAAAAAGTATCAAAGTAATAAGTGTATACATTCCATTCTCTCTGGAGTCTGTAGATTATTTGTGAAGAAACGTGGTTAATGTTTGGATTAAATATAATCTAAACATTAAAGTGCAAGTGAGTAAGTTTCATGTTGTAAGACTTAAATTACACTACTTACATTCCTTCTTAATGTATTCTTACGAAAGTATTAAAAATTCACTGAATTTCCACTTGAAAATCTGTTGCTATTCTTAAAAGACTCCTACGTGAGCTATCATTCTTAAGAAGTAGAATAATTAATTAGTAGGTTTGCATTCAGGATTAGTAAGATGGTACTTATGATCTCTCAAATTATTAAAGAATATACATTTTCCAGAAAATAAAATTAAATATGATGTCAAATATAATATCGCTGTATTTTTGCAGTTTTTGCACGAGCTCAATGAGAGAGTCTCTGTAAGTTTATTGCAAAATAAAATAAGAAAATATTTCTAGCAACATTTACATTAAATATTATAATATTTTTCTAATATTTGCCGTAAAAAATAACGTATAAGGGCGATTCCATGGGAAGTATCACACACGTAACGCAGGCTTTAATTTGCATTTATTCAATTATTTATTAAATTTTAATGTTAATTCTGATTTTAGGTGGTATGGTAAATAAGTTATTACACTATTTTTTAATTTAAATGTGTGGCAATAAAACTCACAGAAGTATATAATTTAATTTCATTACTCAAAATGTTCTTATTTTCTACTTCAGAATAAAAGCACATTTTGAGTATGAAATTAAATGATATATTTTGGTGAGTTTTATTTCCACACATTTCAACAAAAAAATATGGTAATAACTTATTTACCATACCATCTAAAATCAGAATTAACATTAAAATGTAATAAATAATTGAATAAATGAAAATTAAAGCCTGCGTTACGTGTGTGACTCTCTGCATGGAATCGCTCATAATATAAATATTTTAATTTCTGTATAACCTCTTCGTTTCATGGGTCCTATTATGGGTCAATATCTGAAAATTGGACAATTTACGTCCACTGCATATAAAATTCCATTAATTATACTAAAATCAAAAACTGAAAAATGTAAAATATTGTAACATTTGTTATAACAAATTACCAATGATAAATAGACATATGATGATGTATAAATAATTTAATTTTAAGTTTTAAACAAACGAAATCATCATTTCAGTCACTGTCCCCAGGTAAAAATATCCAACATTCAATACATGCTGTAAAATTTTTTATAAATATTTTTAACTTTGCTGTTATGTATTTATACCTATACAGTAAAACCTCGATTATCCGAAGTAATTGGGACCGACCATCTTTCGGAAAATTGAAATTTTCGGATAATCAAGAATGCTTCCATTTTAAGATTAAGGAGAAATGTGTGCAATATTTCTTATTATGGTAACAAGTGCTTACTAAAAATAAAGCAATAGCAAAATAGAAACAAGAATAAACTACCTGAATTTTAATTTTGTAATTAAGTACATTTTACATACATCACAAGAGTTTGAAAAAATGTTTTGTTTGCCGCAGTTTCGATTGTCTTTGCTTTGAAGGGGTTTTTAAATATTATTAGCCTACCAAGTATCACAGTCTTTCTGCTGCTCCAGCCATGCCAAACCTTTTGCAAAACATTCAAAAGCTTCAGAATGCCTAATTTGTTCGTTTTATTCGTTCCATTCCGCAGCTTACGGGAGCTCAAGTTAAATTCAATGGAACTCTAAGAAAGTGGATCGAAAATATTTATATGTATTCGTAGTTCCGCTTGCACACAAGGAATATGATAGTTTCAAAAAAAAAAAAAAAAAGTTTTTAAAATGGATTTTACACACAAGGAATGTGATAGTAAAAAAAAGAAAAAAAAATGCTTTAAAAATAGATTTCGGTTAACCGAGAGTTTCGGTTAAAAGAGTTTCGGATAAAAGAAGTTATACTGTATATATACAGTATGGGAAAAAAGTCTTTTACTCGTACAGATTGTATAGTAAAATACTGTAGTAAATATATTTGTCCCTGAGGTTGACCATCACCTCAGCCCCTCTAACCACACATTTAAGTTAACAGATACTAGGTGGCGCTGGTATAATTATTTCCATTGCAACAGCAACTACTGTTCAACCATCCACCATGAATGAAGGTAAGTTGTTCTTCTCATTGTTTCATTTTTATAAATATTTAGCTTTTGTTCTGAAAAGGGATAAGTATTTTTTACAGCATCATTCATGCCCCCATATTTAACTTTTTATCTATTAAAAAAAGGTTACTGCAACTTTATTTATGTAACATACAAATGTCACATGGAATATTTATTTGCTTACATGCTTTCAAAAAGAATTTAAATGACAAAAACGTTTATCATAGTATATAATTGTATTTGGAAGTTGGTACTTTAATTCAAAAAAATAAAAATTCTGGAGTGAAATTGTCCTGTTTTCAGATATTGACCCATATGTGGACCTCAATTCTTCCCCATTTTATTAATGATACTCGAATATAAAAAGAATTTCGATAGCAGAATGATATAGTTATAAATTTAATGTTCAAAATAATGCAAATTAATTTAAAATCTTGCTCTGAAGTTAAATGGGAGAAGAAATAATTCAGTAATAATCAATAATATTGCAATAATACTCAGTAACGAAGAGGTTAATGTCTTCATATCTAAACTAGAATTGGAAATATAAGTATTGCACGGGGTGAGACAAAAAAAAGTTCACAAAATGACACGGCAAATCAAGCATACAACAAGGATAAAAAATCACATAGAAACATAGGTTGCTAACTACTTATTTAAACACAAATACAGGGTATTTCATTCAAAATAAACCCAGCATGATGGTAATAATTCAAGAAAAAATAACAACATTGTAATGAAAATGCAGCGATGTGTACTTTGCTTTGTGTGAAATGTGATAACATCACGAAAAGATCTGGAAAAACATGTTGATCAAGCAATAGATGATACCGTATGAATTGATAATCACAGTCCGAAATGTGGGGCTACAAGTGCATACGGCTGACGCGTATAATGCAAACTTCTAACACTTTTGTTTGCTATTATCAGATTTACAATAAATGTGAGAATGTGTGTTAAATGTTTTATTATAATATATTTCAGTTTTTTGAAAGTTATTACCGTCAAGCCAAATTCCGTTAGGATGAAACACCCTATGTTTGTGACTAAATAAGTGGTTTTAGACCCTGTCTTCCAATGTGATTTTTTATTGTTGTTGCAGGACGGATTTGCTATGTAATTTAGTAAACAATTTTAATCACCCTGTATGTATGATATATACAGGGTGATTAATAACATAATATGAATATCTAATAATTAATTCTGAATATTTCCAAAAGTTTAAAAATGATGTAGAGAAAACTTTACTTACCTTTAATAAATGTATGATTGTAGACTTCATAATGCAGTCATTGTACACAAAAAAGTTTTCTAATAAGAAAAGATCAATTCATTAAGAAACAATAGTCCTAAACTAAACTGTTTTTTTGTAAAATATATGAATAGAAATATTTAGAAATAACAAATCAACAAAAGCTATAAACACTCGGAATTGCTTTTACGTTTTCATCTAATATGCGGTGATACTTTAGAAACATTTTCCCTTTATATATATATTTTAAAAACTTACATTCATGTTTCAATTTGAAAAGAAGTAAACTGGCTTCAATACATTCGCTATAATGTTTCGAAAACTTGAAAGTGCGTATAATTTTCCCATCGTTGTTATAGCTTCTGGAACAACAATGAAAAGATAATAATAGTACAGCAATTTAGGCACATTAGTACTTTCCCACTTTCTTACTTCCTATAAAAAATGAAATATCCGTTGTAGATCATCGAAAAATATTCTTTTATTGTTATGACAAACTGTAAAAGCATAGAGAGTTTCAAAAAATGTTCATAACAAAAAGAAGCAAAAAATAAATTCATTATAGTTTTCTTTTTATTTACATTTTATTCTGGGTAAAAAAATAAATATACTACTAATACGTAAGAAGTGTTTCTAAAACGTGTTATTTATTACGAACGCTAACAGTTCAAGTTATACATTCCATTTATCGATAATATCAACTTAATAGTATGTCTATCATTTAAAAAAAAATCTATTTTGAAGTAAATAATGTGCAATATTATTCGTTTATTTTGTTTTCATTTTAATTAATAATTATTTTTATGTTATTTTTAAAATCAGAAATAATATCATTATAATAAACTAATGTAGCAAAATTACTTCATGAATCACTACATAGTTTAAATAAAATATGTGTAGAACAATAAAAATGTTTAAATCGATAGGTATTGAAATGATTAAGATATATTTTGAAGAAAAATACACTTATTTGATATAAAAATATGTTTTTTTATTAAAATTTCTATACTGTGTTTCAAATCAGTGACGTAGAGATGGGGGTATCTGCGGGGAAAAAAACTCAATCACTCTTGTGTAAGGATTACCTCTTTATGCTGATTACTATAACATTCAGGTAATTTTATCAGAAAAATAACTTTTCAAAGTGTTTAATGTTTAAACTATTTTCTTATATAGCATTTCAATGAAGAAATACACTGCTAAGAACTACCAATTTCTTATTTAAAACAGTCTATTGTGTAATTATAATTTACATAGACCTTTCAAAAAATCCTTACCCGTGATGAAAATGTAAGATCTGATATGCAATACATTTACTTAAGTTGGTGTGAAAAATGTGTCCAGTTTGCTTTCAAAGTTCCTAAAACATATAGAGCATCAGTTCCATATTATTATAAAATATTATTTTGCAAAGAAATCATAAATAGTACACATAGCAATAAAATTATTAATTTGAAATTAAAGTGAAAATTAATTTGAAGTTTTATGATTGTTTAATTAAAGTTGTTTTAAATATATAACTTAATTTAAAATAAATTAAATTTTAAACGACGTATTTAATACATTGCAATGTAATCAGGTAAAACCTCCGCCGTAAATACATGTATTTGCAATTTCAAATGTCAATTAATCGGGCACACATCTAGAAACTGTCCTAACGAAGAAGCGTGTGCAAACTGTGGTGGTAACCATAATTCGACAGACTGCACAACACGTAAATATAACTGTGTTAACTGTAGACTCATAGTCAATAGACATGGAGGTGATTTTAGGAAAGCTGGTGTCTACACTTAACACCCTGCCTACGATCGACAATGTGGCACTTATTTAAACAAAAAAAGCAGAGGCCTTGGCATCACTGAATCATAAAGGTAAATATTCAAGCTAATCCAGAGTAATATGCAACAGGAACTTCCGCCATTAAACTCAGTAGAATTCTTGCAAATCAACCTCAGCCACTGCAGGGCTGCTAACACTGTAGCTGGGCGGCATATGGAGGAGAACTCCATAGGTATCACGCTACTACAGGACGCCTATTGCGGTAGGGGAGGAGTTTTGTTTTGATTTCCAACCGCCTGGAAGATTTTTCCCTCTAAAAAGCAATCCGCGCACTTGATAGTTCGGAATACCAGTCCGATTATAAATCATCTTATTACGGGTAACCATTGCATTTTTATTTCCATAACCTCGGCGGAAGGTGAGTTCATTATCGGCTCAAACTATATTGCACCTTCACTTGACTTCGACAACTCACTACAAGAGTGGAAGCACCTAATTACTTAAATACCTTTTTTATGTGGCGGTGATTTTAATGCGAACTCTCCGGTCTGGGGGAGCCCCAGAAAGGACTCTTGGGAGGAGAGTTTCATTGAATTTCTTGTCAAACAACCTCTCAATCTCTAATATTGACAACAGTACGCATACATTCATTAAAAGAAATAAATCAGGCACAGTCGTGGCAAAAGGATTCCCAGACCATACTCTTGTTAATCCGGTTGCACTTACTTTTATTCGTAACTGGCAAGTTGTTGATCTACACACATTTTCTAATAAAAGTTCATTGAATTTTTTCTTCAAACCACTCCTCTTTTAGCCACGCAACGCAGATACAATACAAAATTTGGAAATTATAAAAAAATTGATAAAATTCTAAAAAAACAAACGAAACACACTTAATTTGACTTTGTATTCCATAACTAACACAGAAGAGTTAAATATATTTACAGAATTGCTAATAGACACAATAAAAATGGCGATGCGATCCACCTTCCGCCTTAAAAATATTTGCAAAGCACCTGTTTTTATATTTTGGTCTCCCGAAATAAATCAAAGCGTAATTTAACAACAGCTCTGCGTAAAAATTTGAAAGAGCTAAATTCACCTCCCTCAAATTATCCAAAAATTCAAATCCTCATACAACAAACAGGCTGACATTTACAAACGGTCTATTCTTGATGCCAAAGGCGCCACTTGGAGGTTCTTTCGTTCGCACCTGAAGAATCCCTTTTGTGTTGCACAAAAATTCTTTTTTGGTAAGTTCTTCACTCCGGATGAAATCCTCCTAGAGCGGCCTTCGGGCTCCTCGTCTAGACGTAATAATCTCGAATTCCTTACCAACCATCTTTTTGGTGAAACAGTATATCCAAACCATAAAAATCTTGACATTAATTTTCCAAATTACTCTGATAAACCTTTTTCTAATGCCGAACTTCGCGCCACTCTTGGCAAATTCAAGGATCGCAAAGCTCCTGGTGCTGACTCTATATATTTTCGAATTCTCAAGCGTTCGTTTAACATATTCCCAGAGATTTTTACCCAATGGGCCAATCTCTGTCTTTCTTTTCATTATTTTCCTCTAACTTTGAGACAATGGGAAGTAGTATATTTCCAAGGGAAGACTTCTTCAGAACCCAGTTCTTATCATCCGATCTGCTTGCTTCCGGTGTTAGGTAAATTACTATAAAAATTAATAACTAAACGTCTTATTATTTTCCTCGAATCAAACAAGTTATTAAGTATTGGCAATTTGGGTTCAGAGAGGGCAGATCATGCGAAAAACCTCTTTCCGAAATCTTGACTTCCTGTGCTTTTAAAATTAGTGAAGGCAAATACACTTCCCTGGTCTCTTTTGATATTCCAGGAGCTTTCGATAATGTTGATGGAGAGACATTCTCCTGTAACTTAGCTTTCTTAATTGACCGGGTTATATTGCTGGAGTCATTCGTTCCTATCTCTCTGAGGGTAGCATTCTTGTTAGCTGGGGAACGGGAATCTCTATCCACCCACAGAAAAAAGTGTTGGCCCCAAGGTTTCTGCCTAGGTCCGATTCTTTGGCTCCTGATAGCAAATATGATTCTCTCACAATTCGAAAAACTTGGATACATGCTTTTTGCGCACGCGGATGAATTCAGCTTTATTTTCTCTGGTTTTTGGCGTCTGGACTTAGAGTTGGAGGCTGCTTTTGTCCATCCAATTTTCTGTCAGCTGCTGAAGTCACTGCATCTGAAACTTTCAACTAATAAATCCCAAGCCCTAACATTTGCAAAACCGTATAAACTTAAAAGGAAACCCACCATCAGAGTAAATGACACTAGTGTCCATGATGTCTCTAACCTTAAATTGTTAGGATTATCAATAGATGAGCACTTGAACCGGTTCTCTCATATTAAATACCTTAAACTAAAACTAGTAAAATTTTGTCACAACTCAAAAAAAATTAACCGCTAAATCTTGGGGTATTAAAAGCCATATGCTAAAAATTTGGAACTCTACTATTGTTGAAAAAATTATCACCTATGGGGCATCTATTTTTCAGGGGGCGGAATCTTACAAAAGCAGCACTTAATAAATTAGTTTGTATACAAAAGATGTTTCTTTTGAAAATTGCTAGGGGATATAGAACTATTTTCAGTGATGCTCTCAATATATTGACAGGTAATCCTCCCATTTCCATTGCCATTAAATATGAGTTCATTAAAGTAACATCATCCATTTGGAGAATGAAGCTATCTCACAGCAATCTTTTCCACAAATGATAATACAGCGTAAGACTCTTGGATGGCAGTTTCATCCGGCAGATAAGATTTCCCACCTCCAAGTAAATCCGACTATAAATTCTTACTCTCCCGCTCAAAATGTTATGGTCTTCACTGGTGGCTCACGCACTGTTACTGGAGTAGGTGCAGCTTTCTGCGCTACGAAAGGGAATGAAGTGACTCATCGGTGGTCCTGCAGGCAGGATAACAATAATTCCATTTTCCAAGCTGAACTCTTTGCCATCTTTAAAGCTTTAGAGTGGATTTCTCAACAAAACCAAAAATATTTATTCCGATTTTTAGCGATAGTCTTTCAAGCCTGCAGGCTATCTGTTCCTTTGGCTCAAGAAATGCACATGTTATTGACATTAAATCACTTCTCAAAAATTTTCTCTGGAAAACCTATTTAAGCCACGTTTCAGCCCATAAGAGTATCCTGGGAAATGAAACGGCAGATATGTTGGCAAAGGAGGCAACTGCTAGACCATCAATTTATTTTTCACTTCCAGTACCACACTCACACATCAAAAGACATCTTCGTGCTCACTTTTAGAAACAATGGCATGGTTACTGGGACTACTCAGATAAGGGTAGATATACCCAGCGGTATCTTTGGATCTTCTTCTGCACACTCCATCCACTACAGCTTTCCTTACCGACCATGGTCATTTTGGGGCATACCTCTTGAAGTTCAAAAGAGCCCTTTCTCCTCTATGTGAGTGTGGTAATGTTGCTGATGCCTCTCATTATTTCTATAATTGTCCTTTAACAACTCTCTGGCATATTCGCCGTCCTCCTGTTCTTCCAGATAGTTGGCTAGCAAATATTTTATCTCACCCGACTTTGCTCTCAAAGCTTAAAAACATCTTCAACTTCTTATGTAACCTTTCAGTTTTACTCCATCACTGAGACAGGGACTTGGATTCCCCCTTATTCAGTACCCAATGTCGGGTCGCAGCAACCTGTATAATATTGTCTCACTTTGTATAACGTTGCATTATTTAATGTCCTTATCGCTGTTTCACAAACTTTGCTACTGTAACATTTATCTATATCTAATATATATCACTCCGCCATCTGTCGCGCATATTGGTGGGCTCAGCCTCGGCTGAAATTTGTAATTTTTTTAAACCTCAAGAAAGGGGACCGGGAGGGACATCTATGCTCTACAGATTCACTTCCTAGTCTGAGCACTCTCTCTCGGGCAGTAAAAGTAAAAGAATAACATATAGAATTTTAGGTAATTAAATTAAACTTCCTGTCGTCCAAAGAGATCCAGTTAGATTGTATTCTAACAATATGGAAGTATTTTTGATGTATGCTCTGATGTTTGGAATTACTAGTATTTAAGAATTGATAAACGAACATTTAATAGAATATAAGCTAACAAAGTACTATTTCCAAGTTTTAATACTGTTTTACATTGTTATTTCAACAAAATTATCAAGAAAACCTAATTCATCTATTTGCGCAGACAATTGTGATTTAAAATTTTTTGTTTGTTTGCCCCGAGATAAATCGAGGTAAAAGCACTGTTTCCCCATACTTGTCACCAGTGAAGTGGTTATGAATTGAGAAACGAAAATTTAATGGAACATAAGCTAACAAAGTAACATTTCCAAGTTCTAATACTGTGTTACATTGTTATTTCAACAAAATTAATCAGAAAACTTAATTCATCTATTTCTGAAGACAATTGTGATTTATATTTTTTTGTTTGTTGCAAATTTCATTTTTAGAGTTTATAAACATGCATTATAAACAAAAAAAAAATTCATGACTTGCTTTATATTATGTCTTTATCATAAGTTACAACATTTGTAAGTAATATAAACAGAAACAGACTGCTTCTGTTCACTGTGGTTCTGTATAAATTTTAAACTTTGTATTTTACTCTATTTAACTATTTATCTAGAACATAACTTTATTAAGTTCTAGGCCGTCTTAAAACGATATTTTTTTTTTCTAAACCAGAAAAAAAACTAATCATTATATCTTACATCTAATAATTAACAACTATGTAATTCTTTTAATAAATATTCTGTAATAAAAAATAAAATTTCTTATTAACTATATTGTGCGTATTACAAGCATAAATATAATTATTATTACTGTTATTGTAAATTTCAATTTTAATCTACAGTGCGCAGCAAAAGTTTAGGCAATGGTTGATTTTTCTTCTGAACTGAGAAGTATGTAATGAATTGTTATAACTCAATCTGCATATATTACTTATGACTTATCCTTTATTCACGAACAATAAATTTTAAATTATGCACTTTACATAATAAATAATGATAAAAAAAAAAAAATTAACATTGTGTCAAATATATGGAGAATTTGTATATTTACAGAAAAATAATAAAAATTACATTCGAATGTTTGCATTTCGTGCAAAAACGCGACTTTCCATTAAAGAAGCTAAATCTTGCATTACTTGGGGGTATGTTTTGCACCAAGCACGTTCAACAGCAGCTCGAAGTTCATTAACAGAGAGGTATTGCCTAAAAATTTGCGTAAACCTTACAAAACATGATGCCACAAAGGTTTTCGATAGGGTTCAGATCAGGGCTATACGTGGGCGAACCGAGAACTCTAATATTTTGAGAGTTAAACCAAGTTTTTCTTTTGTGTACAACTCAAATGGGCGCATTATCTTGCTGAAATACATACTCTGGACCAGACACAAATTCATCAAAGGCATGTAAATTGTTCTTCAATCTACGTCTGTGGTCTTGTGCTGTTCGGCGACCATTGATGAACTCCAGAGATATCTGACCATTAAAGCAAAATAAGGCCCAGATCATTAAAGATCCACCACCTTGTTTTCGGCTAAATAAAGTCCGGGGATCTTTAAGCAAGTAGTGCCAATAGTATGCCCACCGATTTAGGCCATCCAAATTCCACATTTTTTCGTCACTGAATTTTACAATACACCATTGGTGTCCATATGACACATGTATCCGAGGCCATTGCATTCTCATCAATTTTTGGTGATAATTGAAAGCTGTCTGTTTTATTTTTTTTTCATTTTTATATAAACTAATTTACCTCTTTCCTTAATTTGCCTACGATTCGTAACCGTAGATTAAGAAAGTTATGACTCACTTTTAATCTGACTAGCACTCATCATTTGTGTAATTGCCAGTTTATGGATCCTTCTATCATCTCGTTTTCTGGTCACACGAGACCTTTTATATCTATGTGTGGCATCGTAGGAGTCACCCTTAGACAATACTCGATAGACAGACTTCTTTGAACGATTCAAAGTAGCTGAAATTTTGGCTCATCCCTTTCGATTTCAGCTTCCATATTTCAATTGCTTCAACTACCTAATCCTTCTAGCTCGTGGCATCGTAACTAACCGATGCTATCGCAAAGTGCACTTAAATACTCCATGCGTGTAACATCATTCCGTGAACAGTTGCCAAAAATCAAGAAAATGTCTAAACTTTTGCAATATGCAATTTTCACTTTTTCCGGTTAATTTAACTATTATACTACATTAAAACCATTATGCCCGTCCCAAAAACGTTTAAAATACATTTTACAATAAGTATAGCGATTTTTATAACTCATGAGTCCGTAATTTTTATTTAAAGGTTACATATCATCAATGTCTACACTTTTGCTGAGGAATGAATATTGTTTTATTCCTTATATATGTCAAAAATAGAATCGTATTTTAAATATATGTGTATTCTGCAATTAAAATTGCATCGATACACTAAATATACTGTCATAAGGATTATTATATCATGGACCTGATATATATTTTCACGATCTTGAAATTATCGCATTAAATGGGGAATTTTATTAATAATAAGATGAAAGAAATTAAGATAATTTTTTATTAATTTTTAATGTGCATGAGATTAATACTCATAATATGAATTACGATTTGATAAAGAATTTCTATAAAATTGAAATCAGAATTAGCTTTATATGTGTAAATAAAATTTTAGCCTCTTTTAAATATACATATATATTCTTTCATGTGAAATTTAGATTTCTGAAGTTCATATTTTGAGTTTGATGTATAAGAAATTCAACTATTTTGGCTATATATCATACACTGTAAAAAATGACAGATGTTTCTTAATCTACGAATATGTACAATAATCACGAAAGCAAATGTACACTGGTGTCCAGAACTAAGGACCAATCACAAAATGCTAATTTTCAAGCTAATTTTTCACAAATTAATCACAAATGCCATTTTTTCCATTTAATAATTAATTCGAATACTCAAAAGTAAATAAATTAATTAGATTAATTACTATCTCTAAATTACAGCTAGTCCATATAACATCTCATTCATGTCACACATGGTCACAAGTGTCACATTCACTACGATGAGGCAAAAAAATATGAAATTCCATACGTCTCATTATGAGTCTCAAATGATCACTAAATGCGACTCCATTGAGTACTGCTGTAATCACTGTAACTGTTGTGCGATGAGTCACCATGTGACTTTACAATGTAGGTGCATTGTGACTCTCATGTGACTATCTTGTGTAGACTCAATTTCAAAATCATCGTGAACGCTGCATTGGGATAAGTTACCAAATAATGTCCCATTAAAGTCACATGATGACTTTCAGGTGACAGAGAGACAACTGTGAAGTCACCATTGTTCTCTTTTGTGAAAAGTCACCATGTAACAATTATGTGATATTATTTGGTGACGTATCATAATGCAACGTGATAATGACTTTGAAATTGAGTCTAAAAATGACAGTCACAATTTAACTACATTGTAAAGTCACCTGGTGAATCGTCAAAAATCAGCAGTCACATTGACGTCTCAGTGGAGTCACATAGTGATCTTTTGAGACTCAGAATGATATCTCCCACCCTGGAAACCCGCTTTGTGGCATATCCTTAGGGAAAGCCCCCAAGCTCAGGGCAACTCAGAATGAGATGTATGGAATTTCCTATTTTTTGTTTCACCGTAGTGACTGTCACACTTGTGACCATGTGTGACATGAATGAGATGGTATATAGACTAGTTGCGCTGTTGGGATAGTAATTATTTGAATTATATTATTTCCTTTTGAGTATTCGCGTACTTAAAATTTAGCCTTTTGTGACTGGTCCTTAATTTTGGACAACAGTGTAAAATAACATCCTCCGAATGACCGAACATTGCGAAATGTGTTCCTTTACTTTAGAAACCTCAGAAAATAATTGTTTTCGAAATTTAAAGAAGAATTTACAAGAATAAATTTTTATAGCTGACCGTCATTTTCGGAAACGTCTTCTAGCAGCTTTTACAATGCATTAATCAGTCCTCAGTTCCCGGAAAATCGATTTTTTGGATTCCATCAATTCTCAAGTAAATATTTTCAGTTAAATAACTGAATTTGTCCATGCAATTGCAACTAAATAATTTCCATATTACAGTTCATTATGTTAATACTGCACGTTTGTCTGTCAAACAGTTATAATGAATGCTAAAATATTTTCCAGAGAACTGATAATATCAGAAAAGTGACTTTCGGATTTCAGAAAACTGATTATTGCAGTGTAAAAGCTACTCAGAAATGTTTCTGAAAATGACAAGCATCTAATTAAAATTTATTTTTTTTAAATTATTCTTAAAATTTCGATTTTTTTTCTGAGGTTTCTAAAGATAAAGGAATGCTTTTAATAATAAATTGTTTTCGGAATCTGCAGGTATCGGAATCTTCGGGTACTTGGAAGAAGCCTTTGTATATTTTTGTTCTTGATTATTGTAACTTTTTTAGATTAAGAAACATCTGTCATTTTTTACAGTGCAGTTTAGTCTTCTAATAAATTTTAAAATACGATTACATTGGAGGATAAGTTTTTTATTTGTAATATGGTTTAATTTTATTTATGCTTTGTAGAGACGAATGGGGAAATGTTAAGTTTTTATTATTGTATTTTTGCTTTTTTCGCGCTCTCTATATGATATGTTCAGGAAGACAATCCAACTAAGTCCATTATAAGTGGCGTTTTTTTTTTAAACAAAGGAACACTGAAAATGTTCTATATGTTTATACAGTGATAAAAAGATACCCTTAATTAAAAAAAAATGAATGAGTTCGGTCAAAATATCCCGAGAAAAATATTATAGAGATACAATATTTTTATAGTTATAGTAACTTTAACTGTTTATACTGAATATTTTTATTTGATGGAGTCATTCGATTTATGCAATGAAAGACTCATATATAACTAATACGGAACTAACATATAAAATATTAGTTTTCAGAAAAAATAGATATTTTTTAAATAGAAATAAAACTGCGATGCTGAGTTTGTAATGTTAAACGAATCAAACAGGATTACTTAGGAATCCACTTAGGAATTTATTGAAAACATACAGATTGATTTTACCCTAAAAAATTAATATTTCAACAATACACAAACCCTGATAAAATATTACATTAAAGGGATACTTTTGTTTTCGTTTATATAATCACTAAGAGTGCATAAATCAGGTAAATAAAATTATATATATTTAATCACTGCATTTCATTTGCATGTTTTTGTGTGTATGTGTGCTGTTTACCTCATTTAAAAAAACGAAACATATTGTTTATTAATTTCTGCAATAAAAATATTTTTCTTTTGAAGGTCGGTTCTTAAAAACTTGTAGTTCTTTAGTTGAATAAAAATATTATTTTTCATTTTTTAGAAAATTAAGCACAGTTAATGAATAAAACTATCACTTATGCAACAAGATGTACTTATTATATTTTATCATTTATTCATTATGTCGCTAGAATTATTCGTGTAGAATTCTTTTCCCATTTAATAAGCTAAACTTTTATACAATTTTTGTTAAAATATTTGGGTAACATTGTTAAAAGAATTATTTTTCATTTATAAAGAAGTGAAAGATTAAATTTTAGTATTTATTTGATAAAAAATGTTAAAGCATTGTACAAAATATCATTTACAGTAGTATGGGAAATAACGTTAATTGTTAAATAAAACATCAGACAAATGTTATACTTCTGAAAATGCAAATTTAATTAATTAAATCAGTTCCAAGATTCAAAAAGTGTATGTTTAATTTAATTGCTGTTACATTTTTCCAATAAGTAAATTTCAATATTGAAATCTCATAAAGATCAAGGAAAATAAAGACTGAAAAATGTGATTTTCCTGTTCTAAGATATAATTCTAATTAGCCATTCATTTACATGGAATAAATGTAGTCAGGTACTCTTCCAAATTATTAATTGTATTCCCTCAGGGTATCTTCAATAAATGAATCAAAGTTGTTCATTAATTAATTAAATAAATCGACTTTGTCAAGCAACATGAATATTCCTTTCCTTTTTATGTTTACTATTTAGAAATAGTTGTTTACTTTGAAGTTTATAATTAGTTTTATCTGGCATTTGAAATTAAATCTGTTTCTATTGGAATATGAATTCAAAGTAAAACAAAATACAATTAATTACAATGAATATAAATCAAAATTTATGTAACCCCATAAAAGAAGATATATAGCTAATTAAAGGTACATAAAACGTTGCTAATCGCACCATTATTTGCAAAAAAATATATGATTTTTACGTATTTAATTTGATAATATATGCAAAATCAAACCGTATGTTTATTAACATATGGTTATGGGTTTTTTCTCTGAGCAGTTAAATTTCCACCTAGATTGAATCCTGTATATAAAATAATAACAATAACTTCTAGCTGAATTACTAAAATTACTGAAAAGGAAAACTTTAACCCTAAAATATCAATGCCACACTTAAGGAATTTTAAAACTACAACAAAATACTAAAGCAATACAGGGTTCTCAATTTATCTGCTCAGATCAACCCCAACAATTGTCATAGAGCCAGAATATTCATGCATGACCAGAGAAAATTAACTTAAAATAGATGAATATAATTAATTAAATGAAATTTAAACATACCGCAAGACAAATTACTTAAAGGAATGTGAATGAACTGGAAAGGTAGATTAATTTAAGAATTTTGAATAAGTTAAAAGTCAAGAGCTGAAATATGAAAACAAGCTTCAAAGTCATACATAAAAAGATTCTAACTCTATGGGCTGTGATCGTAATGTGGCTAAATTCATTAAATTGTAAAGGTGTGTAAAATTGAAAATTTTAATTAACTTATGCTGTTTACCTTCATTACAATAAAAAAAAACTAGAAGAAACACTGTTCATATTCTCTATATTCTTCAATTTATTAATGATTTCTTTTAAATCTTTATTTTTAAATTAATATATGATTCTAGTATGATTAACCTTACAGAAACAGACCATTTCTACTTCTTCTTGGGTTAATTTGAACTGAAACATTTATTCTCATTATTTCTGTTTTTAAGGTATATTTACTTATTTAAATATAGTGAAGTTACTTTATTGAGGAATCGTTTTAGCAGTGCAAAATAGATACAAGCCAAGAGAATAGGATTAAAATTAATTTAATTCTTCATAGGGAGTTTTAACTCTTATACATACAGGTGTTTCAAAACTTATTTCTCAAGCTATCACAATTAACAAATGATATTGTAAATATTCTAACATTAATAGGAAAGACTTTATCATGTTGACATTTTCTGGTTTTTATTATACAGATTGTAAAATTAAAACAAAGATAATCAATCATTACGTTATAATGGAACAAGAAAAAAAAAACTTAACATACCCAATGTAATCCATAGTATGTTTCGGAGATTGTACACCACAAGTTATTCTTTTTTTCTTTTAACATAGTTATCTGAAACACAATTTTTTAGATGATTTTTCTTTGACGACCATATCTTAACTGGCAGTGTTTTTTTTTCTCTGTAGTATAAAAAAAAACTCCTTATCTTGAAAATAGTTTCAGGGGGTGGGCTACACACCACACACTTCCTTCGGTACGCAGCTTTACCCGATGAGTTAGGAAATCATTTTGGAATTTGAAGACAGCAGCCGATATCGCTCTTCGTGGAAGTAGCTGGAATTATGTTTTTTTTTAAACTCTAAACAAGCATGCATCCTCCGTGATATATTTCTAGGATGAATTGAAGCTTAGCAGAAAAGGGAGCGGGACGCTAGCGTCTTGCTTCGCATGCCCACGATTTATCTTGGATCTCTATTTCACAGAATCTGATATCAGGGCATTTTTAACTCGTCCGATGCTCGGTCAGCAGCCAGGTATATCCAGCTCACCAACACAGTCGAAAGATGCACCTTCCAAAGCCGCGCTCGCTTACCATTATTTAAAAAAAAACGAAAAGCACTTACAGTTCAATTCATACTCTTTAGTCGCAAAGATCGACCTTCTCTCCTTTCGGTCTCAAAGCGAAATCTCCTTTTTTAAAATTGTTTCAGGCCTCGACAAAAAAAGAGGGGGGGGGTTTCCCGGGCCCCTTTGGCCCCTCAAAATTTTATGTTGTTTCACATCTTACTGCACTCAGGATACATCTAGAAAAAAAAACGCTACTTGACCAACAGACCACGCGCTCGCTTCTTGAGTCCCCTCAATCTTCCCGCGTTACTTCCCAGGAAGCAATAAAGGGTGGGGGGCGAAAAGTGTTTTCATTGGTCAATTTCCCTACCTAATGCCAAGAATATCTTGTTGCCATGTCCCTCTAACCACGGGGAGATCACGTGAACTCAAATCTCGGAAGCCCAGGCAATACTTGCACCTGCTTAAAAAATTGTTTTTCGTAAACAAAGTCATAAAAATGCATTGTAAAAGGGGCTGGTATGCTATGAGAAAAGTATCATTCCCACACAAAAATCCTGTGTTTAAAATGTAAACGTGTGTGGTCCCAATTATTTCTGAACACAGCTGACTATCTACCCCACGTTTGCTAGTAAAAGAGAGAAAAGGGGGATTTTTTTTTTTTTTTTTTTTTTTTTTTTTTTTTTTTTTTTTTGTGAGAGAGTATCCCAAAAGAAAAGGTTTTATTTACAGAAAAATAGAGGAATGTTTTTGAATAACAACATTTACATGTTGTAACATAATTTAAGTACGAGAAATTAATAAAAAGAAAGGGGGCTTAATTTATTAAATTACTTTTATTTATTTATTTATTTTTATTATTATTAGAAAACACAACTGACTTTAAACTGAACTCTTAAAAATAAAGAAAGTGTACAATGAAATATTTTGACTAGAACTAAGCTATTAATAAAAAAAAGGGGGGGGGGGCGTGCTGTGTACAAATAATATATTTTAAAGGAAAATTTCTTAAAAATAAGTAAATTACTCCTAACAGGATTCCCCGTCGGTTGAAAAAAAAATCAATTTTTTTGAATGAAATACAAAAAAAATTTATTTTTTGAATGTCAGAGAAACACAAGGCCAAAAATTTCAAAACGAAAAAATAAAAAAAAACTCAGTACATGTCCCAATGAGTCACTTACTTTAATCTTGGTGAATCCACTCAAGGATCTTTGACTATCAAAACAAACTAAACTTCAGCCCGAAAGACAGATCAGAGTCCGGTTGTACATTCGCCACTACTGCAACACACTCCGGAAATGTGAAACAGTAGTTTGACTACAGCAAACTTCCCAAAAGGTCCAAAATTGTAAATGTTAGAAACAAAAACGGAGATACCTATACTATGTATAAAAATTATCTACTTTTTCACACACAATTCACAGACGAAAATCACCACGCCTCAAATTTAATTCTGGACAATGGCGAGCAAAGTTACTATGGGATCGCCGACTTCAGAACTACCACTAGAGCTCACTCTAGTTACACCGTACCCGAATTCCACTTTACTAACACTAACCAAATATCCCCAACTTTGTATAGCAATATACTTACTCCCTATTCCGGGGGGGGGATTAATTTTGACTTATAGCACTGCCAGCCAGATATGGACACAAAATATATATATGCACAGGTATATAAACAAAACATAAAATCAATACACTAGTGCACAGCTGGACAAGAGAATACACATAATCAGAGACAAAAGAAATTTAACATTAGGTATATATTGTTGACAAATACATATCACTCGGAAAAATGTGGATTAAGAGTTCTTCAGACTGGTGAAAAATTGTTCGTTTGAATTTTAGAAACACATAGATCTTTCTGAGTTTTACAACTGCACTTACAGGGTCACTGTGCATTTGGTAAGTGTATGCCGCAATGTGTGTTGCAGATAAGAACCCGTAAAAATTATATACCAACTTTGGTTATCAAAATTTTGTTAAAATATCAACAAACATTAAACAGTTTGATACCCCAACTGTGATGGTGAATAATTACACCCAAAATGGAAAAAGGGAAGGCAGAAAACAACAAAAAAAATTTTTTTAAAGCAGGTATACAGA
Organism: Maratus speciosus; assembly: GCA_963932465.1. Taxonomy (NCBI): domain Eukaryota; kingdom Metazoa; phylum Arthropoda; class Arachnida; order Araneae; family Salticidae; genus Maratus; species Maratus speciosus. Next base: position 532,303,529 of record OZ010786.1, on the reverse strand, counting down.
TTTAAAATGAGATGAATTAATGTAAATACACACTAAACATTTTAATACTTACATTTAGATAAACAAACCTCAGTTCCAACCTACATACTAGAAAATTTTGAACTAAAACCCCTTTAATTCAAAACAAGAAAAATGTTTGAAAAACATACACCTGAGTTGTAAACAAATAGTATACTTCTATACTTATACACTAACTCACACCTCAGATACACTAATCTGTGTAATTTCAAACAGTATTTAAAAGTGTGTTTTCCCTAAAGAATAACAATTCTAGTACCTACCCTAGAAAACCAAGTAAAATTACACACTAATATACAGAATTTTATACATAAGTATTTTATTACGTATATTAAATAAAATATACCTATCCTTGCTAAACCATTACCTTAAAAACAATGCATATACATAAAACACAAAGTGAAGAAGAAAAATTTGATGCATGCATAATTCCATTAAAAATGTACAGAAAATTTTCAAAGTTCAGAAAATACAGCTAAAACTTCGGAAAAATGTATAATAAATTAAACAATATATGTGCGGAGTACGTTTTAGTATTAAAATAACCTAAATACATACTAGAAATAATAATAACTAAATTAGAAAACATCTAGTATATTGACAACAAACTTCCGTTACCCGGACACAAAATCAAAACAAACAAGTTTAAAGTTCCTAAAAAAATAAATTACGTACTAAAATGCACAAAATAGCATTAAAAGAATGCTAAACCTTTATATATACAAAAAAAATATTAAAATAAAAACTATTCTAGGCAAAGATTAGTGCTTAAAAAGTTGCTACACTCTATAATTTGGCTTATCTCTACTTTCACGGAATCCATATTGACTGGTCGGGACAGCATTCGATTTAGTTGGTATCGATTGTAAGTGACTAGCATCCGAAGTACGCGATGCATCCGCATTACAATCCGACGTAACTTGATTGGTTGAATTCGCTCCCGGTGCTGGATCTGAGAGCTGAACTCCGCCTGAATTTTCCTCATGCGTATCACTGGAAACTGGAGGGGAAGAATGGTGAGCCGCACTTTCGCTATCTGCCTCTGCTGAACTTAAGGGCGATTGCTCTGCGCTGTCTGCTGTATCTGGCGCGCTCCGTGGGGTCGAAAAAACTAGGACGAAGTTACGTCCGCGCCTGCGCTTCCGTGGTGCAAGAAAATCGAAGTTGCTTGTCGAAGGGACGGCAGTTACAATCGGACTGGACTCAATCGATATAGAATCGACATCCTGCGGTTGTTGTTTTGGTACAAAAATGGGATTTCTGCTTTTAAACTCCGTTAGTCTGTCAACATGTACAACTTGCGTTTTAGATAAGTTAGATTGAAGAGCAATTTTAAAATTTACTTCACTTAATTTTTCAGTTATAGTGTAAGGGCCGTTATTAAATTTAGAGAGCTTTTTTGACTGACCTGGCTTTACGGAAGGTGTAAATAACCAGACAGAATCCCCTACTTTGAAATCTTTACACACTGCAGTTTTTTCACGATACTTCTCTTGTTTTTCTGAAACTTTAACAAGACTGCTGTGTACTTCCGTGTATACTTTTCTCAATGCAGGAAATAAGAGTTCACAATATGAAGGAGTATCGTTGTAATTTAAAGTTGTAGGGGTAGAAAAAATTTTATACGGAAGGTTAAGATTTCTTCCAAACATTACTGCAGCGGGGGTTAAGTTTGTGGATGAGTGTACTGCTGTGCGGAGGGCTAAAAGAGCAAATTTGAGTTTTGTATACCAGTCTGTTTGATTTTGGTTGACGATATGACATAGGGCATTTTTCAATGTCTGATTTTGTCGCTCCATTTGTGCATTCCCGATTTGGATGAAACGGGGTTGTCTGAATGTGTTTGGTGCCAAAATTCATATAGACTTTCTCTATAGCTTCTGATATTAATTTTTTTCCTTTGTCAGTTGTGATATATGAAGGTGCTCCATATCTTGACACGAAGTCAGCAAGGGTATCAGCTATCATATCTGAAGTGATATAGGATACTGCGTATGCTTCAGGCCATTTTGAAAACGCATCTATATATGCAACAATAAATTTATTACCCGAAAAAGTCTGGGGCAAGGGACCCAAGATGTCCAAATTTACCTTTGAGAGTGGGAATTCAGGGGCAGGCATTCTTTGCAATGGGGCGAGTTGTTTTGCCTTGTGTGCACGTCTCTGTTGGCAACTAATGCAGGATTCTACTAGATGCTTGACATCAGCGGACATGCCTGGCCAGTAAAAATTTTCCCGAATGCGATCTGTGGTTTTCTGGAAGGCTTGATGACAAGCAGCTAGAGAATCGTGAGTTAGTGCAAACACCTGGGGGATAAGTTCTCTTGGTACCACAAGTTTAGGCAATCTATTCAGCACAAGAGAATCTCTAGTGTCCTCGCCCACTAAAAGATCATCATGGAAGAAAAATCGCATATACTTGGGTGCAATTTCCACACTTTGGTCTAATTTTTGAGCAATCTGTATACACTTTTTATCTGATTTTTGCAGTTCCCTGATTTTATCTAATAAATCAGATTGTGGCATAAACATATTTCCTTTTTCCACTTGAATACAAAAATTGCAGCTGGTCACATTTTCAGAAAAATCATTCTCATTTACATACCTTGATAAGAAATCAGCTACACTGTTACAACGACCTTTGATAAATTTAATCGTAAAGGTAAAATCTTCAAGAGTGCAAACCCATTTCGCAATTCGGGATGTTGGGTCTTGAATTTTGAGCATATATGTAAGTGGGGCATGATCTGTATAAATAAAGAAGTGTGTGTTAGCTAAGTAACACTTAAAATGTGAAGTAGCCCATACTAGAGCCAGTAATTCACGCTCCGTGGTCGAATACCTCGTCTCGGGGTCTTTTAATTTTCTACTGGCAAAGGCGACAGGATGTAAACAGTTGTTATCATCAAATTGCGACAATACTGCTCCAAGAGCTGAGCCACTAGCGTCCGTATATAAATAAAATTCCTTATTAAAATCAGGGAGGTTTAAACACGGTTTAGATATCAAAGCATTTTTTAAATCTTCAAATTCTGCCTCCGCTTCCTGATTCCAAACAAAACGACCATTATATTTAGTTAGTAAAATTAAATTTTTGGCTCTTTTTGAAAAATCGGGAATGAATCTCCTATAAAATGATATTGTACCAATAAAGGATCTAACTGCCTTACGAGTTTTAGGTGGTTGGAAATCTTTAATTATTTCAATATTTTTATTGATTGGTGCAACTTTACCTTTTTTAATCTCAAAACCAAGATATTGAATTGTATCAGATAAGAAAAAACATTTACTAGGTTTTAACTTTAACTTATGTTGGCGAAGTCTACTGAACACTAAATTTAATTTTTCAAGGTGGGACTCTACATCTTTCGAAGCAATCACAATATCGTCGATATAAACTAGGATACCTAAATTTCCTAAGTCACCAAAAATAGCATTCATTAATCTTTGAAAAGAATCGCCAGATGTCGATAATCCGAAGCAATTCCTGGCCCACTCAAAGAGTCGTTTATGGGTGATTATTGCTGTTTTGTGTCTATCCTCAGGACGCACAACTTGCTGGAAAAAAACCACTCGTTAAATCAAGGGTTGAAAAAAAATTTGACCCAGAAAGTGCATCAACCGAATCTGTTGTATTCGGGATGGGATAAGCATCCTTAACTAAGTTTTTATTAAGGGCTCTGAAATCGACCGCCAACCTATAAGAACCATCCGCTTTCTTAAATAGTACAGGGGAGGCGAATTCAGACATAGAGGGGGCTATAATTTCAGCTTTTAAAAGGATATCAAGTTGACTTTCTAACTCTTTTCTTAGCTTATGGGGGACTCTATATGCTTTACATTTTACGGGTTTATCTGAGGTTAAATTAATTACATGGGGGATAGTGTCACAGCCTGGTAAGTCTAAAACTGAAGCTGCAAACACATCTTTATTCTTATCTAAAAATTCTTGCATCTTAAGTTTGAGGGGGGGGTTCTAAATGATCAAGATTGATATCTGTGCTCCATTTCAGGTCAGCATGGTCAAAATCATCACCTGGGGCGGGTGTATTTACATTAAAAGCAAAATTACATTTATCATAGTTACAATCAGAATCATCGATACACTTTCGAACTTTGGCAACCCTCATTCCCTTTTTAAAAGTTACACTATCATCCGAAAAATTTGCAAAAGGTATGCACAGCCCATGTTCCTGAGAACAGACACTTCTAGACGATAATACACCATTACAGAATTTCTGTACCAGAGGTTCCAAAATCACATTATCTTTACTTTGAATAAAATTATCTCTTGAACATTTAACTTTTGCTATAACTTTAGAATGGGGAGGTATAGTTATTACACTGGTGAGTACCGCAAAACTAATCTCATGATTTTTTGAATTTTTGTCCTCATTACATGTATCATTACTTGTTTCACTCAAATGTGCAACTTCACTATTAGTTACATTGACCTGGCAAACAGGATAAACACTTTGAATTTCCTTATTTTTACTTTCTCCCTCCTCCTCATTCATTATATCTGAGCTTACATTAGTATTTACATTATGAATATTTACATTAACACCTATCTCATTTTCATTCGAATTGTTGCAACCTATATTACTATTTACATCATTACTGTTACTAATACTACTTATACACCCTACATACAGTTTATTATTACTTACATTATCCCCTACATTAAAAACCTCATTCATATTTAGGGAATTTTCTACATTTGAGTTTATCTCTGAGAGATCCTGAACAACAGAGCATTCATCTTTATTTACATTGCTTTGACAATTATCACCAATTACAGTTTTACTCATTTCATTAATGTTTTTATCCCTAACCTATACTTTCCTATCTTCCTTATCTGCTCTTAATTCTAGTTCATCCTTATGATTATACTCCATGTTGTTCAGAGTTTCCCCAGAAGCTTTATGTTTAAAAAAATTCTCCTTTGGGAAATTTGTTTGACATGCTACAGATTCAGTTTTGTAAAAAATTGACATTGTTTACTTTACTATATTCACATTTGCTGTCAACCAGTGGGGAAGGGAGGAAGTTTTGCACACTATTTTTACACAAAGTCTGCTCGTTTACATTCAAAATAATAGAATTTTGTTGACCTGGCAAACAGGATAAACACTTTGAATTTCCTTATTTTTACTTTCTCCCTCCTTCTCATTCATTATATCTGAGCTTACATTAGTATTTACATTATGAATATTTACATTAACACCTATCTCATTTTCATTCGAATTGTTGCAACCTATATTACTATTTACATCATTACTGTTACTAATACTACTTATACACCCTACATACAGTTTATTATTACTTACATTATCCCCTACATTAAAAACCTCATTCATATTTAGGGAATTTTCTACATTTGAGTTTATCTCTGAGAGATCCTGAACAACAGGGCATTCATCTTTATTTACATTGCTTTGACAATTATCACCAATTACAGTTTTACTCATTTCGTTAATGTTTTTCTCCCTAACCTATACTTTCCTATCTTCCTTATCTGCTCTTAATTCTAGTTCATCCTTATGATTATACTCCATGTTGTTCAGAGTTTCCCCAGAAGCTTTATGTTTAAAAAAATTTTCCTTTGGGAAATTTGTTTGACATGCTACAGATTCAGTTTTGTAAAAATTGACATTGTTTACTTTACTATATTCACATTTGCTGTCAACCAGTGGGGAAGGGAGGGAGTTTTGCACACTATTTTTACACAAAGTCTGCTCGTTTACATTCAAAATAATAGAATTTTGTTGACAATTAATAATGGCACTATATTTACTTAAAAAGGGCATACCCAAAATGGCAACAAATTCATTAGCTAATTTTCCTGGTACCACGAAAAATTCTGCCTGACAGTTTACATCATTGAACTTAAAGTTTAATTCTATTTTTTCTGTAAGTGAAACCTTTTCACCTGTTACCGTTAAAATCGGGGTATTGCATGGAGTAGTATTTGCAAATGGAATAAGATTAAGGCCTTGCCTGGATATCAGATTAATTCCTGAGCCAGTATCACATAACACATTAAAAAAATATCATTTTTATAAAAAATTTCATTGTAGGCAAGTTGTATACAGACGGGGAAAAACATTATATACAGAGGGAGGAATGTCGTTAGACCTATCATGAGTCAGTCCGACTGATTCTGACTCAGGCCCTACTCGTTTAAACCTTTATTTTCCTGAGTTACATTATTTTGGCCCGTTTCCTGATGAGGGACATGGTTGTCGCCACCTCTACCTCTTGTATATTGCCCTCTACCTCTATAATTATTCCCTCTTTGAGAGTTATCATACCCTCTACCTCTTTGAGGCTGTTGGTACCCAGACATACCCCTACGACCCTGATAACTCCTATTGTTTCCTCTCCAAAACTGGTTTCTGGGGTTTTAGGAGCAATCTCGAGCAAAATGGTTGAGACCCCCACACGAATAGCAAGAAAAAATTTAAAAATTTGTTTGTTCTGGGTTCCACACCCTTCTGTCATTATTTGTTTTCTCCACTAAACTATCAATTTTCGCAGTTAACAAATGTAATTGTTGTTTTAGCTCCTCAATTTCCTGCTTCTGATTGTTTACATTTGGTTTTTTAGCTTGAGTAGCCGCGCAAGCTATATTGATAGGTTGCGGTTGAGTTCCCTGTGCCAAATCGTGGGAGTATAAGGGTTTAACACTCCTACAAGCTTTTTCCTCTAATCGGGCATAAGCTAAAATTTCAGCAGGTGTTTTTGGGTCTTTTGAAATTACCCCCTTCCTGATTACTGGCAATAAATTTCCCAGCAGCATGGAGTGTAGCATTTCATCTCTACTTTGCTGCGCTAATGTTGATTATACCCCATCCATAACAAGAGCCCTTAGGGAAAGATCAGAAGCCCTGTCAAAAAATTCTTGAACAGACATAGCAGGTGTTTGCTTAAAATTTAAAAATTTAGCTAAAGCTACATCTGGGGTTTCCTGATGAATGTACCTCTCTTTAATAATTTTAACCAGTTCTGCACTATCCTTACCCTTATGCAGTTTCAATAGTTTAGCAGCTGTTCCCGAAACTCTGCTTAATAAAGCAAACTTTTTCTCCCCCTCATCATATCCGAAAAAATCTGCTAATTCCTCCCACTTTTCAAGAAAGTCAGAACGTGAAACTGTTGATTCACCATTAAAAGGGGGGATGCTTGAAAGGTTGTCGACTAAGGCCGTTTTCTTTTGTACAAGTGCAAGTTCTTTTGTAGCTTCATCTGCCATAATTAAATCTTTATATATAATCTTAATGTTAGACAGAAATAAAAGTTAAACTGTAAACTAAAATTACGTCCCTATGCAGATTTAAGAATTATACCCGGTATACAAGGGCACATTACAATTAAAACACTTACACAACAATAAAATTATGCAAAATATGACAGAAAAATTAGTATTTGAGAAAAGAAAAACTTCTTAGGGGGGGGGGGGGGTGCATATACTTAGAAACCACACACCTTGGAGCATACACTTATACATATATATTATAATACACAACATATGAAAACACACACATATATATATATATATATATATACCTACTGTCCAGCTTGCCCCTAAATTTTTGATAAATGAATGACTGAATTATCACTCGCCTGAACTCTGTACACAATGTGTATACTAACTGAATGGCAATTACCAATAAAAATGAACTACCTAAACCTTTAAATCACACCCGCACAAGAAAAAAGGACAATTCTGAAATTTTGCAAGAGGAAAACATTGAAAATTTGTAAAGTATAAAGTTCTAAATTCAGTCAAACAGTTAATTCCCAACCAAATACTGTAATATATAAAATCACACATAAATTCAATACAATAACCAGGCCTTTAATAACATGGCACCATTCTTGTTATGGGTTTTTTTCTCTGAGCAGTTAAATTTCCACCTAGATTGAATCCTGTATATAAAATCATAACAATAACTTCTAGCTGAATTACTAAAATTACTGAAAAGGAAAACTTTAACCCTAAAATATCAATGCCACACTTAAGGAATTTTAAAACTACAACAAAATACTAAAGCAATACAGGGTTCTCAATTTATCTGCTCAGATCAACCCCAACAATTGTCATAGAGTCAGAATATTCATGCATGACCAGAGAAAATTCACTTAAAATATATGAATATAATTAATTAAATGAAATTTAAACATACCGCAAGACAAATTACTTAAAGGAATGTGAATGAACTGAAAAGGTAGATTAATTTAAGAATTTTGAATAAGTTAAAAGTCAAGAGCTGAAAATGAAAACAAGCTTCAAAGTCATACATAAAAAGATTCTAACTCTATGGGCTGTGATCGTAATGTGGCTAAATTCATTAAATTGTAAAGGTGTGTAAAATTGAAAATTTTAGTTAACTTATGCTGTTTACCTATATTACAATAAAAAAAACTAGAAGAAACACTGTTCATATTCTCTATATTCTTCAATTTATTAATGATTTCTTTTAAATTTTTATTTTTAAATTAATATATGATTCTAGTATGATTAACCTTACAGAAACAGACCATTTCTACTTCTTCTTGGGTTAATTTGAACTGAAACATTTATTCTCATTATTTCTGTTTTTAAAGTATATTTACTTATTTAAATATAGTGAAGTTACTTTATTGAGGAATAGTTTTAGCAGTGCAAAAATAGATACAAGTCAAGAGAATAGGATTAAAATTAATTTAATTCTTCCTAGGGAGTTTTAACTCTTATACATACAGGTGTTTCAAAACTTATTTCTCAAGCTATCACAATTAACAAATGATATTGTAAATATTCTAACATTAATAGGAAAGACTTTATCATGTTGACATTTTCTGGTTTCTATTATACAGATTGTAAAATTAAAACAAAGATAATCAATCATTACGTTATAATGGAACAAGAAAAAAAAAACTTAACATACCCAATGTAATCCATAGTAGGTTTCGGAGATTGTACACTACAAGTTATTCTTTTTTTCTTTTAACATAGTTATCTTAAACACAATTTTTAGATGATTTTTCTTTGACGACCATAGCTTAACTGGCAGTGTTTTTTTTTCTCTGTAGTATAAAAAAAAACTCCTTTTCTTGAAAATAGTTTCAGGGGGTGGGCTACACACCACACACTTCCTTCGGTACGCAGCTTTACCCGATGAATTAGGAAACCGTTTTGGAATTTGAAGACAGCAGCCGATATCGCTCTTCGTGGAAGTAGCTGGAATTATGTTTTTTTTTTTTTTAATTCTAAACAAGCATGCATCCTCCGTGAGATATTTCTAGGATGAATTGAAGCTTAGCAGAAAAGGGAGCGGGACGCTAGCGTCTTGCTTCGCATGCCCACGATTTATCTTGGATCTATATTTCACAGAATCTGATATCAGGGCATTTTTAACTCGTCCGATGCTCGGTCAGCAGCCAGGTATATCCAGCTCACCAGCACAGTCGAAAGATGCACCTTCTAAAGCCGCGCTCGCTTACCATTCTTTTTTAAAAAAACGAAAAGCACTTACAGTTCAATTCATACTCTTTAGTCGCAAAGATCGACCTTCTCTCCTTTCGGTCTCAAAGCGAAATCTCCTTTTTTAAAATTGTTTCAGGCCTCGACAAAAAAAAAGGGGGGGGGGGGTTCCCGGGCCCCTTTGGCCCCTCAAAATTTTATGTTGTTTCACATCTTACTGCACTCAGGACACATCTAGAAAAAAAAAAAAAAAAAAAAAAAAAAAAACGCTACTTGACCAACAGACCACGCGCTCGCTTCTTGAGTCCCCTCAATCTTCCCGCGTTACTTCCCAGGAAGCAATAAAGGGTGGGGGGCGAAAAGTGTTTTCATTGGTCAATTTCCCTACCTAATGCCAAGAATATCTTGTTGCCATGTCCCTCTAACCACGGGGAGATCACGTGAACTCAAATCTCGGAAGCCCAGGCAATACTTGCACCTGCTTAAAAAATTGTTTTTCGTAAACAAAGTCATAAAAATGCATTGTAAAAGGGGCTGGTATGCTATGAGAAAAGTATCATTCCCACACAAAAATCCTGTGTTTAAAATGTAAACGTGTGTGGTCCCAATTATTTCTGAACACAGCTGACTATCTACCCCACGTTTGCTAGTAAAAGAGAGAAAAGGGGGATTTTTTTTTTTTTTTTTTTTTTTTTTTTTGTGAGAGAGTATCCCAAAAGAAAAGGTTTTATTTACAGAAAAATAGAGGAATGTTTTTGAATAACAACATTTACATGTTGTAACATAATTTAAGTACGAGAAATTAATAAAAAGAAAGGGGGCTTAATTTATTAAATTACTTTTATTTATTTATTTATTTTTATTATTTTTAGAAAACACAACTGACTTTAAACTGAACTCTTAAAAATAAAGAAAGTGTACAATGAAAAATTTCGACTAGAACTAAGCTATTAATATAAAAAAGGGGGGGGGGGGGCGTGCTGTGTACAAATAATATATTTTAAAGGAAAATTTCTTAAAAATAAGTAAATTACGCCTAACAATATTTAATATGGGGATTAGCCATAAAATACGCAAAAGAGAATAATTTATACGGAATTAAAATAATAAATTTTGCGGATAGCATAGAATAATCCATAAATTCATAATAATAATTGTCGGGATCTGAGAAACATCTGCTATTAGAACTCGGGTTCTATATTATTTTTGTTTTAATATATTATATATTGTATGGACTGTGCACTGGAATTTCAAAATAACATTCTTTCATTGTCTAAAACTGTATCTAAGCCGGTGAAAATGTACAGATGGAATGAAGGGGGGGAAATATATTTGGAAAGGGGTTAGCCCAACCTTTTGAGATGTCTGTGGAAGATGGGGAGACAAAGACATTCCACGAACGAAGAAAAGAGCTTGGAATGCGGGCCAGGTAGAAAACCCCAAGCGGGTTACGTTGAGGAAAGGGAGAAGTTTGCTAGTGGCAGGCTCTGCTGCTGAGACAGTGAGTTGGAGTCTACAGCGCGAAGTGCTAGGTGAGTTCCTTGGATAGCTCTGAGAGAGGGCTTAAGGTTGTGTGAGGCTCGGAGAGCTTAGGCTTAGAGCCCATGTGTTGGGAGATTGAGATTGATCTCCAATAAAGCTTATTTAACGTGTATAGAGTGAGAGTGAGATAACGTAGTTTTAACAGTACACAGCCAGCATTTACTGTATTTAATTTAATGTTGAACCGGATCACCTAAATCCGAGTTTTAAGTGTAAATAGTGTTTTGTATTGTGTAAATAATGTGTAAATAAACTGTTAATTTAGTTAATTGAAAGCGTTGGTTTTCATTTAAACAATCCTCTCAGTGCGTGAACGATATCACGTAATCATATCGGTGGTGGCAGCATATAAATAGCACGGAATTTCTTCAAAGTTGTGCGGCTAAGAGGAAACTCCGACAATAATAATAATAATAATACAAAAAAAATAATGCTTTCAACAAAAATATTAAAGAAGAATTGAAATATCAGTAGCCATTTTACAATGGAATTACAATGAAATAAGTTAATAAATCGTGTGCGTCAATCAATATCAATGTATTTTTAGTTTTATGTTTAAAAAAAAAAATGTGTATTTAGTTTGACTTTTATAATTATATTTGCCGTGTTTGAAATGAAATCTGTTCCTATAAGTATAAGAATTAAAATTAAAGAAATACATATAATTAAAAATCATAAATATTAAGATTCCTGGACGTATCAACAGCATACGTAAAATATTGCTAATGGGTACCATCCTTTGTAAAAGTTATATGGACTTTTACATATTTAGCTTTATACTGTTTAAAAGCAAGAAACAAAAAAATATTTTCATTGCAATGTATATTTAATTTGATTTTTGCGTCGTAAAATTCTCAAAACACAGTATTATATAACGAACTAAAATGATCGATGTATTTGTTTCTGTACAATAAGCCATAAATGCATAATGATGACACTATGATCGATACAATGCTTTCTGTAAAAATATTAAACAAGAAGTAAGATATTAGTAGTGATATTTCAATGAAAAAAAATCTAACTAACAAAAAATTTGATAAGCTTAACACACCGGGTGTCCCAAAAATGACTGATGGATTTTACAATTCAATAACTTGCAAACGGAGACAGATATTAAAAAAAATTCTTGCAGGAGGATTATGTATGATGTCAGGAGTCTTTTTACTGTGATTCTCGATTTTAGTTCGAATTTAAAGCAATAGATGGCGCTGAGAGCAATAGGCACTCAGTCCACATCCGATTTTAGGTACTTTGGGATACATTCAATATAATTTAATCTAATTTTTTCGCATGGAAGGAGAGAGAGGTCAAAAATCGAGCATGGATTTAGCGGTTATTGCTTGCAACGACATCTATCGATGGTATTTGTAACTAAAACTAAGAATCGCAGTATAAATACTCCTGACATCTTACATTACACTCCTGCAAGATTTTTTTAAAATATATGTCACCGTTTGCAAGTTATTGAATTTTAAAATCCATCAGCCATTTTTGGAACACCGGGTATATCTCTTTATAATAATTTATACCCTGTTGTAGAAACCCAGCTATAAAAAGTTTGCAAAAAAAGTGTAAAAAATATTGCACAAAAAGTGAACGTATTTGGCACCTCTGCTTATGCATAATAAGTGCAAACGGAATTGTGCACAAAAAGTGCATACCTAAATTGTTAACTTTTTTATGCACAATCAGAGGTGCCAAATACGCTCGGATTTTGTGCACTTATTTTACACTTTTTTGCATACTTAAATTGTGAACTTTTTATACACAATCAGTGGTGCCAAATACGCTCAGATTTTGTGCACTTTTTTTTGCCTATCTAAATTTTATACTTTTTATGCACAATCACAGGTGTCAAATAAGCTCAGATTTTGTGCACTTTTCTTTTTACACTTTTTTTTGCCTCTCTAAATTTTACCGCAAAAAGTCTTAATTATTGCAGTTTAAGATTATTGCTATGACATACATAATTCACACTGCAACGATAAAATTAATAATTAGACAGAAAAAAAAAAAAAAAAAAAAAAAAAAAAAAAAAAAAAAAAAACAAGGATAAATTTATTGGTGTACCTGTACCAAAACAGTGGCACAAGAGAAAGCTGAGCAATATTCTTAGATAAAAAAAAATAGCTTAAAAAATTGTGTCTCTCTAAATATAACCTAAAATACCTTAAATTGAACCTTATAACATACGATGAAGCTGTATTTTTAAATTTTAAATCATTCTGATGAATTTTTCACAATTTTTTAATTTCTAATAAAGCTGAAGGAAGGTAAATGATTGTAATATTTTTACCAGTTGTGCACCAAGTAGGGCTGGGTAATGTTTAGAATTAAATATCATGATAAATTGGTATCTGTATATCATGATATTCCGATATATTGATTTAGTAAAGTGCTCCGGGGGGGAGTACAAAGTGCTGGGCGGAGCACCGTAAGTGCATAAAATGATTAAGCGTTCACAGGTCTTTCCAACGATACGTCGCATGACGGGTGTCGCAAAATGTAGGAAAGGGCCTAAATAAAGTATCAAATTTCAAGAGATTGAATATAGCTTACAAAATAAATCTTTCCCAGCAGCACTTGGAAATAATACATAAACTTCAAAATTCCTGCATAATTACAATTGGATCAGTGACAAAATGTACAGCAAAATTCCGGTAAAATGATATGTTTCATTTTGTGCTCCTATATATCTACTACGCGTGTTGAGAGAAAAATAAGAAACTGATAATTTATTCAATTTGAATCTAAAAAACTTTTGAAACGATTTTCATTTTGTTGGGCAGAACTAGGTCCATACACCGACACCAACTTAACTACCCAAACATACATCGGATTGGGTACAGGGTAAACCCCAATCTTAAACGTGTGGGAAAAGATAATGGGTAATGTGCATTAATTACCCTAGTAATTGTAGGTTAACTACTCCTAAAATTACTGTACCTGAATATTATATTGGGTATTTAAAAACATTATAATTTATAAACAAACATTTGTGATCGTAATACTTGAATAATGGTCCTGGCTACTTCTGATAATTAGTCTAACCATAATTATCTTAAATTAAGGAGGGAGGAAACACATCTCCAAAACTGCCCCAAACTGCGTTGTGTAATTTTAGTGAAGAAATAGCGTGTAGACCACGCAGTTATATCTAAACAAAACCTATCAAAACTACGCATAAATAACATACTAAAGAAGTTTGTCATCTGAAATAAAACTTACATTAAAGTAAAACAATGGACTCATGTTGTATTAAAAACATAGCCAAAATTTAATAATAAGCAAAAAAGTTTATTTACAGTTAATTTACATATTTACAAAAACAAAATAGAATTATGTCACAAGACGCCAGCGTTCCAAAGAACGAAATTGAATTAGTATTTGCATTAAGTTTACCTTTTAAATTATTATTACAAAGATTAATTAATTGTTACCATAAATTGTACATCCCTAGCACAACATAGATTATTAAAACAATGGGAATACCAAAATATTGAATAACACATACATTCTGCACAATATAGTAAAGGTTTTACTCATAGATGTTGGTCACACTTATATCCTTTGCTCATTGAGTTTTCTTTCACACTCCAGGTAAAGTTCACTAATTTATTTAAACTGACGATGCTAGCAATGTCCAAGAACTGCCGATCTTAGGGCCGTCCCTTAGCGGGAAAACACGACCCGAATAACTCGTAATCATCTTTAAAATCACCGTTGAAACACTTAGGAAATCTGGGTTTAACTATCCCTGTTGCGGAATAGAACTCATCTTTTTTAAAACATCATTGTTGAGAACTCGCACACACCATCATTGTTGAGAATTCGAACGCATCTTTCTATTAAGCCATCACAGTCGAGAAACAGAACAAATCTCTATTAAAACCAATATTGTTGATAAACAGCACAATTCTTTATTAAACCATCACTGCTGAGAGTGCAAACCAATCTCACTATAACTTCATTCTTCGCTTACGAAATCACCTCGTAATAACAATATGGAGGATGGTCCTTTGCCCCCTTCGTCAAATGATCGGTCAGTCTTGCCGACCCCCTCTTCTTCCGTCATATCGCAAACCTCTGATTTGGTATTACACTTTTTCGGGGTATACAGTACTTCGCCCACTAAGCGTCAGTGATCATGGGATCTGGAAACCCCGGGCCTTCTTTGCCTCGCCCGTGTGGTCCATCTTTTACGACTTTTTTTATTAGGTCCAATAAATATTCTTACATCCAGTTGTAAATTCAGCTTGGCATTTTATGTTAACCTTTTGTTAGGCTTGGAGACTTCGTGTCTATCTAAAAAGATTCCCTTTAAAAATGAGATCCAACTGTGCATTCATTCTCCTATTAAGGCTTTACAACGTAGATACATATATGAGCATATTTATATCAAATAACAATAATAATACTCAAATTAAATACATATAAGAACACACTCTATATATACATACACACTTTATAAAATAATAATAATAATCAAAATATATAAATAATAGTATTTTTTATGGCATTAAAAAAATAACAACCTGCTGAAGTGGTATCAAGGGTGTTTATATCAGTTATATGATATCACTTCCAGCACATTTATGATATTTTGTGCATATGTTATATGTTTCATAAGTTTCTGAAATAAGTATTCGGAAATTTCCGATTGTCGATGAAAACAAAAAGTGGTAGTTGAAGCAGCAGAAGGTGCCTACATCACACCGGAGTTTTTGAATTTTACAGTTGCTGTTAACTAATTCAACAAAGGTAATTTTCGACTACTAGCAATCGTCATTTAAAACTCTCAGCTAAATGAAAGGATTCATTCGCCAAACTGTGAGAAATAGATTGTGTTAGGAGTGAATGGACAAATGTTTGAGTTTCGCCATTTAGCAAACCAGATCAGCTATTTGCAATGATGGCAGTAACATACTACTTCGATCACGTATGATTGGAGTAATAACATAGTCATCGATAAATAAACATTACATTCGCAACCAGGACAAATAGATCGTGGACAAATTATTTACAAATAATTCAGACTTTGAACATCATCTCGGTTTTTTTTTCTTGCTGTTTTTTTTCTTTGTTTGAGATGACAATTTATTTTTATGGCATACGAATTTAAATTTCTTTCACATCAGTACCTTAACTAAACAAAAAAAAACCTTAAAGAAATTTTTGCGTATTATTATATCTCTTATAAATATGTAAAGAGATGTTTCTCACTTATGGAGATGCACCCTTCTTAAGGGGTCTCAGGAGTCTTACTTTTTACCTGGCGGAGCAATTTAGCAACACGTAACATTTATTTTTTTTCCTCTGTGTCTATAAAGTAAAAATGCATAAATTTTTTAGTATAGACAAGCTAATATATCTTCTACTTAAAATGCTTTTTTTACATATTCTATATTGAAATTTCATTTTAAATTTTTTATGTTTAATTTTGAAAAAAAAAATGACTTGCAAGCACTGCGCGCAACATTATAAAGCGCGCAAACTAATAAAGCAATTTATATGAAACTTGGTAAATATCTTAATTTTAAGATAAAGAATAACTTATACTTCAAATTTAGTATTATAATTGGAGATTGATTATTTAAATTTGACAATTTTTCAATAAAAGAATTATTTTTTTCAAAAATTTACAATTTAAATTTAAATTTAAAATAAAATAAATAAATAAATTGCTTACTAATGTAGTATACGTTTAAGATACATTAGGTTTACATCATTATCAATATTTCTGGGGGCTCTTGAAGCAATAGTTTTGTTACAGTCTTGCGCTCAGTGCATACAATTCAGAAAACAATTTTAAAATTTTTATCAAAATTAAACATAAAAAAATAAAATAAAATTTCAATATAGAGTATTAAAAAAATATTTTAAGTAGAAGAGATATTAAGTTGCCTATATTAAAAATTTTATGCATTTATGTTTTATAGAGACTGGGAAAATAATTAAATGTGACATGTTGCTAAATTGCACCGACAGGTAAAAAGTAAGACTCCTGGGACCCCTTAATTTCGGATGATATCGCTCGGAGAGAATAGACGGAAATGAATATGCAGTAAATAAAAGATTAAACTGAATAAAATAAGAAGCCTGTTCTTCAATCTTAAACCAACATACCATGTACAGCAGGGATCATCTACCACAAACCCAGAGGTGCACTTACATTTGATAGTCTTCATTTCTTGCTGTAATGAAGCCTATATAAAAGATAGCGTTTTAATAACTACTTTGATTTTATTGGATAGTAACTAGAAATTTTGCTAGAAAGTTATTGGATTACCTTAATTTTCATATAGTTTTATAAAAAAACATACTGTATCAATTGACTCAGAGAAATGCAGCTTTTTTAGGGCAATGATTTAAATAATTTTATAGTTGAAAACTGAGTAACTTCTTTGATCGTTATTATTTTTCGATCATTTTTATAGGTCGCCAATTTCCCCGATCATTCTTATTTTAGCAACGTGAATATGCTTATATAAAAAAATGGGCATCTATTATATCACAAATTGTTTTAATCAATGAGATATTGTAAAAGAAAATTCAAGTTTTAAATAATCTGTTTGAATTTTTGTCAGAGAATATGATATTCAACGCACTCCTAAGAACGCTTAAATTTTAATAGCTACCATGATTTATATTTACATTTTCTCCCCTAAGAAAAGTACGTAAAAAATTATAACCCCTATCCTAATGTGATTTTTTTAAATTGTAATTGTTAAACCAAATTGGTATTTGTTTTGGAAAGCTATTTTAAAATAAAATAAAGCTTTGAAAATGCATTAAATTATTAAACGCATAACAATATTCTCAATTAAATAGTTTCAATGAACTTAAAAGAAAACTACAATTAAAAAATCCATTAGAATTTCTACTTTTTTTAATTACTTTAATGGATAAACTGCGAGATAGCAAGAAAAGCATCAATTTTCTGATTTCAGTCTTTTTCATTTTCTATTCCTGAAATCACGCAGATAATTGTTTTCACAATCTATTATCAAACATTCTTTTAAGATTAAATGATTCCATTAAATGTTTGAAAATAATCCATTACTGCTCCTTTAAGTTTCATAATTGCTTTAGAATAGTTTTGGAAATTCGAATGCTACTTATAACATTTCAATTATGATAAATGCTTAGATATTTTAACATGATTAATTAAAAAATTTAAATGTTCCAACGAAAATCAGGTAGAACGGTATACAATTGGCTAAGTGAATTTTGACATGGTGCTGCGACAGCACCGTCTCTGCAATTCCATACGTTAACTCAGAAGTCGTAAAAATGTTACAACGAGCGGCAGTAGGTCATAATTGTCAAATCCATTAGAGACCACCAGCAGTGGAATCCAAGACAGAGACAGGCTTATTAGAAATTTTAACATATATATTTTATAGCCATCGTACTCTGCGTATTTTTTTATGCGTATTGTGCGTATTTTTATAAGTTAAGATATTATTTTAAGTTACAATTATATACATTATTTTTTTACAGTTAACATATAAACATATATAACTCTTTGACATGGAGATGGCTGCACAAGCCATCACCTCATCATGTTGACGTCTGAAATTCTAGGATAAGTTAAAACTCTATTCTCGTACGTCGGGAAGCTGGTCTGTCAGGTCATACCTTGGTGGAAAACACCTGCAAACTCGATTTAATTGGTTGACTGGCAAGTTTACCATTGTGTTTTACTGCTTCCAGTCCTTCATACTTTTGGGTGGTGGAAAACACAATGGTAAATCTACCGGTCAATCACATAAATCGCGACTGCATGTAGTTTCCGCCAAGATATGACTTGGCAGTCCAGTTATATTTTAACCTTCTGATCGATTTCTGTTTAATCCTGAAAATTTATCCGTCAACTGGATGAAGTGATGGTTTGCGCAGCTACCTGCCGGTCTGTATGATATTAGTCAAGAAATGTTAATGTTAAGTCTCTGGGAAAACTTAAACATCGCTTAAATTATATATTGAAAAATAAGACACATTATGAAATTTATGTTGTTTATTTTCTGATATTCTGATGCAGGTAAATATTTTAAGTCATTTCTGTTCCGTACATATATAAACAAATATGTTAATATCTAATCTGATTTCTTATTCATGTGGAATGAAGTAGTCACAAGGCAATTATAAATAAGGAAAGTTGACGAACGCACAAATTCACTATTTTGAAACCGGTGACTACTATATTTGAATGGGATCCGTTTTTAGTTGTAAACAAATACAGATACCTGTGGCAAAATATGCGGTCTCCAGATATGTTTTTGTAATAAATTGTAAGTGTATCTCCTCTTACCTATTCGCAATATTCAATTCGTGTTCCGATTTCTCTGGCATTTTTTATTTCAGCTTTTTCTTTAAGAAAAAAATTGGAATGGACAAAAGTTTGGTAATTTAGTTATTAATTCATTAACTTATTTTGTGAGAAGCTCTACTACCACATTTCCGTAAAAATCTGCATGTCCAACTTATCGAGTTAATGGAAATGTCCTTATCTAAGTTGCTCAGGAATTTGTGCTCAGGAGTATTTGTATTATAAAATAGTTTGATGAGTTAGTTTTTCAAGGCATTGGGTCCAAAAAGGCTGTCTCTAAATCTTATAAATTACATATATATCTATTGAATAATGGGTCCAATGAATTGCATCGTTCATCATTAAAATTTCTATTTGAAAAAATGAATTTCGAAACTTTATCTGCACTTTCTGAAAAAATTGTAAAATTTTATTTGTAAAAAACACGAAAGACGTGCATTTTTCCTTTATCCGGCATCGAGCTAATTGTATAAATTTCTATAACTGGCTGTATATCTTCTTCTTTATATGTGTACTAGCAGGCTACACCCGCTTCGCTGGTCCATTTTCCAAATGATCATTGATCAAACAAAATTATGAATTCGACCTTGTATTTTAAATTAATATGGACCTTCACCAGGAAAATCTTTCCGCATTTGCTGAATACTATGCGAACGCTATTTAGCTATTATAATATCTTATGGGTTAGGCAAAATTCGGACTATTCAGAAGAAATTCTTTTTACAGTATATATTTAAAGTAGAGGTTGGGAAGAAAATACGGCCGTTGTGATAATCAGAAATGTTAAAATGTTCTCTAGTCACCACACTACTAAAAGGAGAGATAATTACAGTGATTGCAGAGAGTGACCACTGAACATTACTTATGTTCGGGTTATTCACTTTCGTTTGATAGTTCTTGAACTCCGGGCTTCTCGGCTTGGTGCTATGTGTGGTTCTGGTAGCTTAAATACAATTTCTCTCTACGTTGCATTATATTTTGTAATACACGTCTTCCAGCAGGTCTACTGCAGTTTTCTATCTTCGGATTACGGCAGAGTAAATACGGTAAAAAAATGTAATAAATTGTTTGCACACAAAAAGTCTTTAACTTTCATTAAAAGAAATGTAAATCACATAAAAGTGGATTTTTAAAAATGAAGTGTTTGAATAAAATTAAAATAATGTCATTTTCATTACCATTTCCTTTTTATATATGTACCACTTGCAATTATGTAACTGTTAACCTGAAAAAAATAACTCGATAACTCATTATGATAGAAAAATAAACCTCTTGTTTTCATCCAATCAAAATCTTCCCAATCGTCCATAATCGCGTGCACAGCTAAGTTTTACGGCAAACATTAGAAGTGTTTGCAAAATATATGGTTACAAATTTACCAGAGTTAACACACGTAAAACATACGTAATTATGCGCCAGACTACATCCCATTAAATAAAGTCAAATTGCTGTTGGCTGAATTATAGATCTTTCGCCAAAAATACTCTTTGTAAATGACAAATAAAGTCAGTTATACAAAACTTAATAACCTAACACGTTATAATATAACGAAATAATCTTTTTGATGCACCGAAGACCTTTTTTCATTTCTCTAAAGAGTGAGATAACACGGAGAAATAAATACACCTTTTATTTTCAAAATTACAATATTCTTCAGTCTGCTGCCTAAATAAACCTAAAATCGTTAATTTTTTCCTCAGTTTAGCGAATAGGATTGTGCGTCAGAAGAACTTGCTTTATAATGATTTCTATTTTCAATTTTATCTGCATTTCAGGTACTTTTTTTTCTTATCTAGGCTAAAATGATAAATCAACAAATATCGTTCCACCAGCCACCATTGGAATTTCAACTTTTTTTCCCAAGTATTTATTTTTTAGTGACAGTAAAATAACTGAAAATAAAAATATATATAATACTAAATCTTCTGTTCTCCGTTTGCTTCATAATGAAAAAACATAAATTTACTAATAGCTAAGTACATATTTCATGTAATCTTCTACAATCGCGATCACTGTCTGACAGTCACTGTCTGATCACTGATCTGACTCTTTCAAATATAAAAGAAACATCTAAATAGTTCAGTAAATTCACTAATTAGCAGGTAACCTGATTACGAAAGATTAATCCAATATCAAAAACCTTAAAAAAAACTGAAAATGGGATGACGAATTAAAAAGACAATCGAAAATGTATTTCAGTAAGCAATTTTTATTGCAAAATATTTTCTTTTGTGGTATTAATAACGCAAAATTGCATAAATTTTCTTAAGAATAATCTTTAGTACTTAACATTTGAAACAGTAGACTTTTCTAAAAGAAATATTGGCGATATATGTAAAAAAAAAAAAAAAAAAAAAAAAAAAAAAAAAAAAAAGAGAGAGAGAGAGAGAGAGAGAGAGAGAGTGGACAATATTTGTTGATCTGAGTTCGAGGTTATAAAAGTCATAAGTTTGGGGAAAAACAAAATAGCATGTATCCGTAGTAAAGTACGCGAAAAATATTTTAAATATCTGAAATTAAATTATTTATAATATGTGTGTGTGGGGGGGGGGGGCAAACGTTTGCATTAAAATTTAAATATTTGATTCCACTTTTATAATATTAACTGCTATTTATGTAATATCATTATTTTTATAATTATATGTGCTAGTTTTTTTCTGTAAGAGATGCATAATAATAATAATAATAATAAAAATTGTTACTCACAAGGAAGGTCTCCTTAAAACGCATACTCAAAATATTTTGAAAAAGGAAATGCTAATAAAATGACTCATGTATGTAAAAAAGTTCGGTAAAAATATAGCGGTCGAATCGCAGTAGAAAATCTGTAAAAAAATATTTTTTCAAGTATTTGGCGCGAACAGACGAACGCTCGACGCTCTTTGCGAACCAATAGGTTTCCTCGCCAAATGCAAGAGATTGAAATGCATTTATAAATTCCTTGTTAAATAAGTATTAAATGCCTAATGCTCAATGAATTTAAACTTAAACTGTGGATTAGTTTACTATTTTTGCTGTAAGCTTATATAATATATGCAAATTGCGTGTTACTTGCATTGAGCTATTTAATTTTATACTGTGTCACCGGCTGGATAAATTTTAAGGGTATTTTAATTAAGAATGCTATCATTAAACATTTCGATATTAAATTGTTGTTTCCATAGCAATAAAACTCTCTTGTTGTCTCTGACACTAACAATATCGAAGTCAAAGTGCCAATGCTCAGAATCGGACCTTAATTTGAGTTTGAAACACTTTTAATCCATTTAAATTTCATTGTAAACGGCATAAATACGATCGATAAATTTCATTGTTACATATATAAATGTATATGACAAAACTGCAGTTATAAATATGTATTTATTTAAGTTAAACTTACTTAAACTAACTTCGTATCGAGAGTTGAAAAAGTTTTTCTTAAAGAATATTTATCATAGTATTATTCAAAATTTTATCGTGTCGCCATCCAGCGCTAAATCGCAAAAAATGAAATTTTCATTATTTTTTCAGGAATGCTAAATAGAGGTTCTGCCGATTTTTTTATGGATATATATATATTTATGAAAAGAATATTCTATAATTTTTTTTTCAAATAATGCTGAGCATGCGCTTATGGGGAACTTCCTTGATATCATTTTATCAATTTTCAGATGCATTTTTCTTAACCTGATGCAAAAGATAAATCGCCAAATATTATTTCAATTGCAATATTTCAACTAATTCTTTAAGTATTACGAACATTCTCTTTCATGTTTAAATTAAATATATTCGTTTTTTAATATTATCACTCATTAAAATGAATTTATTTTTTTTTATTTTTTAAAGATTTTAAATAAAATTAGTAACAGTTTTTTGTCTTTTATTTTTCTAGGTGTAATAGCCGTTTCAATTTTTTCAACAACAAAAAACTTCGCCAAGAAATAAAATGGTAACCTTATCGCCCAAAATAACAGAACTTTCCGTCATACTTTTATAACTAATCTAGGTATAATGATGTGTTATAGCTTAAAACCTTTCCTGACACGATGCCTATCAAACGGTATAAGTTCCGTAAAAATCCATGCAGTAGAACTCGAAATCTAGGCGTTTGGAACGAAATTTCCGTTTGGATTTTATATATATACTAGCAGGCTATGCCCGCTACGCTGGTCTGCTTATCTAAATGAACCTTGAATTAAGCAAAATGTATCATTGAATTTGAGATTGTGATTTAAAGCAATATGAAACCTTCCTGGAATGTCCTTTCGCACTGTTGAAAACGATAAGAACGACAATGTGCTATTATACTTTCTAATGTGTAGACAAATTTTCAGCTATTAAGGTCTTAAACCTTTTAGTTGATCAATAACAGTAGGATTGGTAAAGAAAGATAGTACAATACGCAATACAATAAAACAAACCCTGAAAAATTATATAACTACTTGTAATAATGCAAACAAACAAACGGACAAAATCCATCCAGTAAAACTTTTTTTAAAGGTTGATCTTTCATAAAAGGGTCCATCTGATTATAGAACTTTCCCCCATAATTCTGTAACTAAGCAACGTAGAATGATACGCAATAAACTAAAACCTCCGCAAACATTGTCTTATCAACAAAGAAAGTATTATCAATATCCGCCATCTAGAACTTTTTGAAAAGTCTAATCTTTCATAATCGGTTTCATATGATTATGGAACTTTCCGCCATTACTTTATGACTAAGCAACGTAGAACAATATGCAAAATACTAAAACCATGTCTGAATAGATATCTAACTAAAATGAAATTCCTATCAAAATCCGTTCTGTAGAACTTTAAAAAATGTTAAACTTTCATAATCGGGTTCAACTGATTATAGAACTTTCCACCACACCTCTATTATTAAACAATGCAGAAGGGTATAGTATATACTAAAACTCTGCCTGAAAAATTATTTAACTAACAGTGAAAATTCAATCGTAATCAATTCGGCTGAATCTTTTAAAAAGGTTAATCTTTCATGATCGGATTCGTCTGATTATATAACTTTAAAACATAATTGTATGTAGAAGCAACGTAGAACGATATTTTATATACTAAAATCTTCCCTGGAAAATTATCTAACTATCATTATGATCAAAATCCATTCAGGTGAGCTCAAGTTATGTGCAACCCGGACGAATTTCCTATTTCCATTTTACTCTAGTATATATAGTAGAAGCAGAAGTAGATAGATAGATAGATAAGAATATTGATTATTAAAATTTGTGAAACTGCAAGTTATTTCTCGTTGTCTCTGCTGAATAATTTTAAAGACTTTTCAATCGGCGAGTATTGAGATTTACTATTATGTCTACAACAAATGTATTTCATTTTGTACCAAAAGATTGTCGTTAAAATGAGACAATTTGCTGTGGGTTCCGATATTATAAATTTTTTTTTCAAAATTGCCAACTACGCGCATGACATTTTAAGTGTCTCTTGGCACTGCAGTAAACATTTCCATGTTTTATTCAGCGAAAAATGAAGTTATAACTTAATTTTACTTGATAATAAAAAATACTTCCACCTTCAAAAAATAGTAAATTAAAATTTTTTGCAGTGTTACGAATAAATAATAATTAAAGCCAAAAGAAATTCGCGTTCAATAAATATCAAGCCCCAAAGTTTGGCATCGTTTGCAATAAAATTTGGTACTTTTCTTTTCCACTACAGGCGCCTTGGCGTTTTTTTTAAAGCTTGGCGCTATTCGGGCATCAGAAAGTGAGATTTATTGCCAATTGATATAAACAGTTAAGAAAACAAACTTGATGAAATTTTTTGTTTGTTTATATATGTATATTATAAATGTTTTTTATATACAAATTACTTCTGTTTCTAATTAAAATTAGATAAATTGCATCTTTATGTTATATAAATTGTATAAACAGAAAAAATGATTGTTTATATGAAATGAAACAGTGAATAGGTTGCCAGAAAATATGTTTCCAAATTTTCTCTCCGCCAAGGCTATTTTCTCTGTTTCGCCAAGATCCCTATACTGTAAATTACCAAAAAATTTTGCACATTTAAGATTGAAATAAATGGCGCAATAGCATACAATTTGGTATGGTGTTGGTATAACGTAAAAATAGGAAAAGGTCGCCAAAAAGTTTTCTTTCAAATCACGCCAATTCTGTGTTAATTCGGTTATAGAATAGCTCCGCTTTAAAAACACAGAATCAGTTTAAACCTTTTCCTAAGTTAATTATGCGCCAAACCACGCCAGGTAACATACGCCAATTGTCAGTAGACACAATTATGTAACTTATCGGTACCAAATATGCCAATTGTCTATGGATTCGATAACGTAATTTATCTCCTTAATTTATGCATACTTTACAAACTACATCTACTTTCCAATTTTCCTGATTTTAAGATCAATGTGTACTGTTAGATGTTAAAAAGCTTGGCGCAATTCGGGCTTAAGAAAGTGAGATTTGTAGCCAAATGATATGAACAGCTATAAAAACAAATAAAATGAACTTTAAGCTTTTAAAATATGTATTCATATATATATATTCCTATATAAATTTTTATTTATGAATATTAATATTTTTGTTATTTATATACAATTTACTTCTGTTTTTATATAAAAAAGAGATAAATGTATTCTTTATAGTAAATAAATTATCTAATTACTGAACAGAAAATATGGATGAAAACTTTCCTTGTCTCGCCAAGACCATTTTTTCCAACTCGCAGCTATATTGGAAAATTACAGAATTTAACCCATTGCTCTATGACTAAACAGTGTCGAACAATATATTATATACTAAAACTATCTCTGAAAAATTGTCAAACTAATAATGCAAATTCTATCAAAAACCGTTTATTTTAATTTTTAAAAAGGCTATTGTGATAATTGCGTACACCAGACTACAGAATTTTCCCAAAAACGGTATGGCTGAACAATATAGAAGGGCATGTTGTATACTGAAAACGCCCTTGGAAAGTTACCTAATTAACAATCCAAGTTCCATCGAAATACATTGAGCAGAATCATTTAAAGGGGCTAATTTTCCATTATCAGGTTCATCTCATTAAAGATCTTTAAACCATAATTCAATACCAAGAAACGTAGAACGACGTGTTATGTACTAAAAAATTCCCCGAAAAATTACCTATCTAACAGTTTACGTTCAGCAGAACCCGAGTTATAAGCAGTGGGAATGAAATTTCCATTTGAATTATATATATATAAGTGGAATTAGGTATTTCCAGAAAATGCTGTCGTTTATTGAGAAATAACCAATATTGTGTACACTGTAAAAAAAAAAAAATGGTAACTTTCCATGTAAAATCCAGGAACGTTTCGCCTTTTCTCGGGTTTTCAGAATAATTTAGCTCTTTCCTGTCAAATTCTGGTTTTCTTATCTGAAACGTTCCTGAACAAAAGTTGGAAACAGCAAAACGCTGCGGCCGCCATTTATTATTTTTTTGCTATAATCCGTTGCTCGCGCGCGAGTGTCGAAAAAGAATTCCTTAAATGAATGTAAAAAAAAATCAATATGGAATGCAAATAAATCAATAGACGACATAATCCTTTACGTCTCTATTGTCAAGACAATTCATATGAAAATACAATACCTCCGTGACATCGCTAAGAGATTATCTCTCGTACTTGTCTGTGAAATTTTTAAGGAGCAGACCGTGTAAAAAAAATACACCTATTATTTGGATCTCCATTAACCAGGGGACCATCAAACATGATTGGTTATGTTTTAGAGTTCTTATCTCTAGTATGTTTTAGAGTTCTTATCTCTAATTATTCTTGTGAAAGGATTTCTTCAAATGGGACTTCAGAAATTAGATGCCGAGGTTTAGCATACGTTTCAAATACCCATTAGTTCGCAGCTCTCAACGTGTCTTTCGTGGTGTGGACGCAGAAAGCTCGCACGCCACCCGTACGGCCCGAGTTCGATGCTACGTCTGGATTTTTTTTTCTTTTTTAATTAATTTTATATTTTAACACTTTATTACAATTTGATTTAAATTTGATATATATTTGACACTTTGAATTGCTGCAAATTTGAATTTTTTTTTTATTTTCGGAAAAAATATACAATTACGTTTAGGTTTTTTTTTTTTTTCATGAAAATTTATATGTATTTTATCTGACTTGTAAACTAACATAATTACTAACGAAAGTCCAAAATATTTTATATCTAGATTTTTTTTCTAATTATTATTTACATTTATATATTTTTATATTTTAAGCAAAGTTCAGAAACAATATATCATATATATATTTACTTTATTGAATTTTAACTGAAAATTTATTTTTTCGTGTAAATTATAAATAATAATTTTGATGTCAATTTCAAAATATTTTTTCATTCTAACAAATAATGATAATAAAGCGAAAATTGTCAACTGGAAATGTAAAAATCGTCTGTGGATCCCGCATGCTGTGAAATGTCAGTAATGTTTTGCTGTCAACAGAAATATTCCTATATTAATACATGGAAATTATAATATATAATAATGGAAATTATACATGGAAATTATAATAAATAGTAAATATTACATCTTGTGCTGCGTTTGTAGCCTTGCCAACATACAATAGTGAGAATTTTTCCGAGCTGTGTATCGTTTCAAGTGGTTTAGTCGGTAGAACGTCAGTGCGCTATACTGATGGCCCGGGTTCGAGTCCCGGCTTGGAATCTTTTTCACTTGGCCTTTGCGCCTTTTAAGCAATTACTTCGAAATTTGATTTTCATTTGAAAAGAAATATTCCTGGTATTTCGCAGGAAACTTACTGGCATTTCTGTAGAACGTTTTTAACATATACAGTAAAGTTCCAGTCATTTTCAAGAAATGTTTCTTGGAAATAATGGGCAACTCAGCTGCCCATTTTTTCCCAGGAACGTTGCGGAATTTTTTTTACAGTGAACGTCGCTCAAACCGATGACACGCTCATGCATTTTTGGCTTAAAATTAAATCGTTTGGCGATAAAATGAAATCGCAAAAAACATACAATATGTAACTCACAAGTATCGTCATTTTTATAATTACATCTGCTAGTTTCTTCAGTATGTCACATGATGGTCGAGTTAAATAAAAATAAAACGTAAATTTAAAAGAAATCAAAAACAAAAACAAAATTATCACTCAGATATTATTATATAAAATTTTCTGATGCATTTTATTTAACCGGACGCAAGAGATAAATTGCCTAATATAGTTTAAAACTGCAATCTTTCATGTTGAATAAATTTTTAAGCATTACGAACATTCTCTTTCATGTTTAAATTCGATATTTTCGTTTTCCAATATTACCACTCGTCAATTTTTTTTTCATTTTCTCTCTTCTTTTCTTTTTTTTTTCCTTTTAAATAAAATTAGTAACAGTTTTTTTTCCGCGACGTACAGCCATTTCAATTCATTTATGAAAAAATTCATCGTCAATAAAATAATGGTAACCCTTTCGCCCGAAATAACAGAACTTTCCGTCATAATTCTATAACTAACCTACGTAGAACGATGTGTTATAGCTTAAAACCTTCCCTGAAACATTACCTATCTAACAGTATAAATTCCATCAAAATCCATGCAGTAGAATTCGAAATCTAGGCGTTCGGAACGAAATTTTCGTTTGGATTTTATATATATAATAGATATAATAGATAATAGATTATGCGTTATGATCTATCTCAAAGTTTAAAACAGACCGCCTTGTTAGATTTCCTAATTTTAACAATATCGCGTTATGTTAGTTCCACATTCCACCACCAGGGAGCGCACTCTATTCTTAACGAAAGCGTATCTGAACGAAACTCCTTCATGCAACCTTTCCGTAGATACATGAATCGGGAGGGTGGCGGTCTTAACCAATAATTTAAGATAATTGCTGAAATTACTACGAAAAATATTTTAAAGGGGCCCTACGCGGGCCCCTAATAGAGTTAGAAGAAATCGGAAGACGGCAAAATAATCGCGGGAAAAAGTTTGCTTTGGTGCTTTGGAGCTACTTTTGGCGCGAGATCTAAGCTCTACGACCAATAGGAGCCCAGATATTTAAGGAAATATGAAGTAACAAAGTCCAAAATAATAGAATTTTCCGTAATAATTCTATAACTAATCTCGGTAGAATGATGTGTTATAGCTTAAAACCTTCCCTGGAACGATACCTATCTAACGGTATAAGTTCCGTAAAAATCCATGCGGTAGAACTCGAAATCTCGGCGTTCGGAACGAAATTTCCGTTTGGATTTTATATATACTAGGGGGCTCGGCCCTCTACGAGCTACGCTCGCCAACCCCCGTTCAGACACCGTAGACTCTAAATACGCTAATTTGATCGGCTTTAAAAAGATTTCGAAAGATTGAATTATAATTTAAAAAACAGTGGCGATCTCTCTATAAACGGATTTCTATTCATTTCTCTTTGATTGGGGAATTTTAACGCCAAATCCGTTGCGGTACTACTTGATTATCCCGTCGACCAATTTCGCCAAATTATACAAATTGACATAATTTTTATTTTAAATAACGAAAAAACAAATAAATTAGTACAACATTAATAAAAATACAAATAAAACAACATTTCAAAATAAGCTAATATAAAAGGAATTAAGTAAACAGAGTCTTTGTCTCCTGATATTTTTTAACAAAGTGAAAAAAAAGTTCTTTTAAATGAGGCATTTTAAATTAATCGTTTTTAATCTGACGTAATTTTGACCAAACTAATCTTTCTCTTTTTAATATTCACGTGAAAATACTTGTGTTAGAAATTAAATATTATTTGCGCTTTCCTAACAAAAATCGTTGAAAAGTATCCTCTTAAAATATCAAATAAATGTCTAGCGCAATTTCTAAATTTAAACCGTTTTGCAATATTATTTTGTGTTCATTTTATGTAACAACTGCAATGTGACGTAAATATGACGTAATTTCTCCTATTTAAGACTTCTAACGCATGTTAATAAATTTATTGCTTTACAAATTCCTTTCTCTCTTAAAATTCACATGTAATTATAGTTTTTATGGCATAATTTTTAATAAGTTCATGCTTTTTGTACATAATTATTTAATTCTAATTCCAAATGTTTTTTTCTGTTTATAATAGTCACGTGTAAATAAATTTTTAATTTATTTACACGTATAAATATATTTTTTTTTTTTTTTGAAGCAAACATTATTGCTTCCACTGTTTATACAGTTGGCAACAGTTTAAATTAATATCACTTTCTAAAATCTGTTAAAAATATCTCTAGAAATGCTGAAAATCTGAATTTAAAATAGAAATAAAACTTCAAAAAATTAGTCAAAATAAAAAAAATTAATGCAATCTGCACTCCGGCAAATTTTAACGCATAAAATGGTCTAAAAATGATTAAATTTCTATGAACAGTTTTTGCTCCTATAAAACTTTTTTAGTGGAACGATTTTGTCCAACTTTAGCATTAAATATCTCTTAAAATAATTCTTCGATTTGAAAACTGTCTG
Organism: Maratus speciosus; assembly: GCA_963932465.1. NCBI lineage: Eukaryota > Metazoa > Arthropoda > Arachnida > Araneae > Salticidae > Maratus > Maratus speciosus. Next base: position 532,272,716 of record OZ010786.1, on the reverse strand, counting down.
CATCAGCGTGTTTATCAAACATTTCTGTATAATACCACCGATTTTCATATTTTTGTATGCATTATTTTTCTTAATATTAACGAAGAAAGACCTCCGGTCACAAAAAATTCAAAACCGGCGGCGGCGGCGGTGACAGCGGTAGTTACTTTTTTTTAGAATTTTATATATACTAGGGGGCTCGGCCCCCTACGAGCTACGCTCGCCAACCCCCGTCCAGACACCGTAGACTCTAAATGCACGCTAATTTGATCGGCTTTAAAAAGATTTCGAAAGATTGAATTATAATTAAAAAAACAGTGGCGATCTCTCTATAAACGGATTTCTATTCATTTCTCTTTGATTGGGGAAATTTAACGCCAAATCCGTTGCGGTACTACTTGATTATCCCGTCGACCAATTTCGCCAAATTATATAAATCGCCAAACTACTTGACAAATTATACAAATTGACATAATTTTTATTTTAAATGACGAAAAAACAAATAAAATAGTACGACATTAATAAAAATACAAATAAAACGTCGAAATAAAACTAACTTGATGACGTAGACACGTGTAACAACATTTCAAAATAAGCTAATATAAAAGGAATTAAGTAAACAGTGTCTTTGTCTCCTGGTATTTTTTAACAAAGTGAAAAGAAAGTTCTTTTAAATGAGACATTTTAAATTAATCGTTTTTAATCTGACGTAATTTTGACCAAACTATTCTTTCTCTTTTTAATATTCACGTGAAAATACTTGTGTTAGAAATTAAATATTATTTGCGCTTTCCTAACAAAAATAGTTGAAATGTATCCTCTTAAAATATCAAATAAATGCCTAGCGCAATTTCTAAGTTTAAACCGTTTTGCAATATTATTTTGTGTTCATTTTATGTAATAACTGTAATGTGACGTAAATATGACGTAATTTCTCCTATTTAAGACTTCTAACGCATGTTAATAAATTTATTGCTTTACAAATTCCTTTCTCTCTTAAAATTCACGTGAAATTATATTTTTTATGACATAATTTTTAATAAGTTCCTGCTTTTTGTACATAATTATTTAATTCTAATTCCAAATGTTTTTTTCTGTTTATAATAGTCACGTGTAAATAAATTTTAAATTTATTTACACGTATAAATATTTTTTTTTTGAAGCAAACATTATTGCTACCGCTGTTTATACAGTTGGCAACAGTTTAAATTAATATCACTTTCTAAAATCTGTTAAAAATATCTCTAGAAATGCTGAAAATCTGAATTTAAAATAGAAATAAAACCTCAAAAAATTAGTCAAAATAAAAAAATTAATGCAATCTGCACTCCGGCAAATTCTATCGCATAAAATGATCTAAAAATGATTAAATTCCTATGAACAGTTTTTGCTCCTATAAAACTTTTTTAGTGGAACGATTTTGTCCAACTTTAGCATTAAATATCTCTTAAAATAATTCTTCGATCTGAAAACTGTCTACATCAGCGTGTTTATCAAACATTTCTGTATAATACTACCGATTTTCATATTTTTGTATGCATTATTTTTCTTAATATTAACGAAGAAAGACCTCCGGTCACAAAAAATTCAAAACCGGCGGCGGCGGCGGTGACAGCGGTAGTTACTTTTTTTTAGAATAGAGAGATAATAGATAATAGAATAGAAAATAGATTATATATATATATAATAGAATAGATAATAGATTATGAGTTATGAACTATCTCAAAGTTTAAAACAGATCGCATTGTTAGATTTCCTAATTTTAACAATATCGCGTTATGTTAGTTCCACATTCCACCACCAGGGAGCGCACTCTATTCTTAACGAAAGCGTATCTGAACGAATCTCCTTCATGCAACCTTTCCGTAGATACTTGAATCGGGAGGGTGGCGGTCTTAACCAATAATTTAAGATAATTGCTGAAATTACTACGAAAAATATTTTAAAGGGGCCCTACGCGGGCCCCTAATAGAGTTAGAGGAAATCGGAAGACGGCAAAATAATCGTGGGGAAAAGTTTTCTTGGGTACTTCGGAGCTACTTTTGGCGCGAGATCTAAGCTCTACGACCAATAGGAGCCCAGATATTTAAGGAAATATGAAGTAACAAAGTCCAAAATAATAGAATTTTCCCTAATAATTCTATAACTAATCTAGGTAGAATGATGTGTTATAGCTTAAAACCTTCCCTGGAACGATACCTATCTAACGGTATAAGTTCCGTAAAAATCCATGCGGTAGAACTTGAAATCTCGGCGTTCGGAACGAAATTTCCGTTTGGATTATATATATATAATAGATAATAGACTAGCAGCCTACACCCGCTTCGCTGGTCCATTTTCCAAATGATCATTGATCAAACAAAATTATGAATTCGACCTTGTATTTTAAATTAATATGGACCTTCACCGGGAAAATCTTTCCGCATTTGCTGAATACTATGCGAACGCTATTTAGCTATTATAATATCATATGGGTTAGGCAAAATTCGGACTATTCAGAAGAAATTCTTTTTACAGTATATATTTAAAGTAGAGGTTGGGAAGGAAATACGGCCGTTGTGATAATCAGAAATGTTAAAATGTCACCACACTACTAAAAGGAGAGATAATTACAATGATTGCAGAGAGTGACCACTGAACATTACTTATATTCGGATTATTCACTTTCGTTTGATAGTTCTTGAACTCCGGGCATCTCAGCTTGGTGCTATGTGTGGTTCTGGTAGCTTAAGTACAATTTCTCTCTACGTTGCATTATATTTTGTAATACACGTCTTCTAGCAGGTCTACTGCAGTTTTCTATCTTCGGATTACAGCAGAGTAAATACGGTAAAAAAAAATGTAATAAATTGTTTGCACACAAAAAGTCTTTAACTTTCATTAAAAGAAATGTAAATCACATAAAAGTGGATTTTTAAGTGTTTGAATAAAATTAAAATAATGTCATTTTCATTACCATTTCCTTTTTATATATATGCCACTTGCAATTATGTAACTGTTGACCTGAAAAAAAAACTTGATAACTCGTTATGATAGAAAAATAAACCTCTTGTTTTCATCCAATCAAAATCTTCCCAATCGTCCATAATCGGGTGCACAGCTAAGTTTTACGGCAAACATTAGAAGTGTTTGCAAACTATATGGTTACAAATTTACCAGAGTTAACACACGTACAACATACGTAATTATGCGCCAGACTACATCCCATTAAATAAAGTCAAATTGCTGTTGGCTGAATTATAGATCTTTCGCCAAAAATGCTGTTTGTAAATGACAAATAAAGTCAGTTATACAAAACTTAATAACCTAACACGTTATAATATAAACGAAATAATCTTTTTGATGCACCGAAGACCTTTTCTCATTTCTCTAAAGAGTGCAATAACACGGAGAAATAAATACACTTTTTATTTTCAAAATTACATTATTCTTCAGTCTGCTGCCTAAATAAACCTAAAATCGTTAATTTTTTCCTCAGTTTAGCGAATAGGATTGTGCGTCAGAAGAACTTGCTTTATAATGATTTCTATTTTCAATTTTATATGCATTTCAGGTACTTTTTTTTCTTATCTAGGCTAAAATGATAAATCAACAAATATCGTTCCACCAGCCACCATTGGAATTTCAATTTTTTTCCCAAATATTTCTTTTTTATTGACAGTAAAATAACTGCAAATAAAGATATATATAATACTAAATCTTCTGTTTTCCGTTTGCTTCATAATGAAAAAACATAAATTTACTAATAGCTAAGTACAAATTTCATGTAATCTTCTACAATCGCGATCACTGTCTGACAGTCACTGTCTGATCATTGATCTGACTCTTTCAAATGTAAAAGAAACATCTAAATAGTTCAGTAAATACACTAATTAGCAGGTAACCTGATTACGGAAGATTAATCCAATATCAAAAACCTTAAAAAAAAACTGAAAATGGGATGACGAATTAAAAAGACAATCGAAAATGTATTTCAGTAAGCAATTTTTATTGCAAAATATTTTCTTTTGTGGTATTAATAACGCAAAATTGCATAAATTTTCTTAAGAATAATCTTTAGTACTTAACATTTGAAACAGTAGACTTTTCTAAAAGAAAAATTGGCGATATATGTTTAAAAAAAAAAAAAGAGAGAGAGAGAGAGAGTGGACAATATTTGTTGATCTGAGTTCGAGGTTTTAAAAGTCATAAGTTTGGGGAAAAACAAAATAGCATGTATCCGTAGTAAAGTACGCGAAAAATATTTTAAATATCTGAAATTAAATTATTTATAATATGTGTGTGGGGGGGCGGAGGGGACAAACGTTTGCATTAAAATTTAAATATTTGACTCCACTTTTATAATGTTAACTGCTATTTATGTAATATTATTATTTTTATAATTACATCTGCTAGTTTTTTCTGTAAGAGATACATAATAATAATAATAATAATAATAATAATAATAAAAATTGTTACTCACAAGAAAGGTCTCCTTAAAACGTCTACTCAAAATATTTTGAAAAAGGAAATGCTAATAAAATGACTCATGTATGTAAAAAACATCGGTAAAAATATAGCGGTCGAATCGCAGTAGAAAATCTGTAAAAAAAATATTTTTTCGAGTATTTGGCGCGAACAGACGAACGCTCGACGCTCTTTGGCGAACCAATAGGTTTCCTCGCCAAATGCAAGAGATTGAAATGCATTTATAAATTCCTTGTTAAATAAGTAATTAAATGCCTAATGCTCAATGAATTTAAACTTAAACTGTGGATTAGTTTACTATTTTTGCTGTAAGCTTATATAATATATGCAAATCGCGTGTTACTTGTATTGAGCTATTTAATTTTATACGGTGTCACCGGCTGGATAAGTTTTAAGGGCACTTTAATTAAGAATGCTATCATTAAACATTTCGATATTATATTGTTGTTTCCATGGCAATAAAACTCTCTTGTTGTCTCTGACACTAACAATATCGAAGTCAAAATGCCAATGCTCAGAATCGGACCTTAATTTGAGTTTGAAACACGTTTAGTCCATTTAAATTTCATTGTAAACGGCATAAATACGATCGTTAAATTTCATTGTTACATATATAAATGTATATGACAAAACTGCAGTTATAAATATGTATTTATTTAAGTTAAACTTACTTAAACTAACTTCGTATCGAGAGTTGAAAAAGTTTTTCTTAAAGAATATTTATCATAGTATTATTCAAAATTTTATCGTGTCGCCATCCAGCACTAAATCGCAAAAAATGAAATTTTCATTATTTTTTTAGGAATGCTAAATAGAGGTTCTGCCGATTTTTTTATGGATATATATATATTTATGAGAAGAATATTCTATATATTTTTTTCAAATAATGCTGAGCATGCGCTTATGGGGAACTTCCTTGATAGCATTTTATCAATTTTCAGATGCATTTTTCTTAAACTGATGAAAAAGATAAATCGCCAAATATTATTTCAATTGCAATATTTCAACTGAGTAATTCTTTAAGTATTACGAACATTCTCTTTCATGTTTAAATTAAATATATTCGTTTTTTAATATTATCACTCATTAAAATGGATTTCTTTTTTTTTTCTTTTTTAAAGATTTTAAATAAAATTAGTAACAGTTTTTTGTCTTTTATTTTTCTAGGTGTAATAGCCGTTTCATTTTTTTCAACAACAAAAAACTTCGCCAAGAAATAAAATGGTAACCTTATCGTCCAAAATAACAGAACTTTCCGTCATACTTCTATAACTAATCTAGGTAGAATGATGTGTTATAGCTTAAAACCTTCCCTGAAACGATACCTATGTACCGGTATAAGTTCCGTAAAAATCCATGCAGTAGAACTCGAAATCTAGGCGTTCGGAACGAAATTTCCGTTTGGATTTTATATATATAATAGATAACAGAATAGATAAGAGATTATATATATATATAATAGAATAGATAATAGATTATGTGTTATGTACTATCTCAAAGTTTAAAACAGATCGCATTGTTAGATTTCCTAATTTTAACAATATCGCGATATGTTAGTTCCACATTCCACCACCAGGGAGCGCACTCTATTCTTAACGAAAGCGTATCCGAACGAAACTCCTTCGTGCAACCTTTCCGTAGATACATGAATCGGGAGGGTGGCGGTCTTAACGAATAATGTAAGATAATTGCTGAAATTACTACGAAAAATATGTTAAAGGGGCCCTACGCGGGCCCCTAATAGAGTTAGAGGAAATCGGAAGACGGCAAAATAATCGCGGGGAAAAGTTTGCTTGGGTTCTTCGGAGCTACTTTTGGCGCGAGATCTAAGCGCTACGACCAATAGGAGCCCAGATATTTAAGGAAATATGAAGTTACAAAGTCCAATATAAAAGAATTTTCCGTAATAATTCTATAACTGATCTAGGTAGAATGATGTGTTATAGCTTAAAACCTTCCCTGAAACGATACCTATCTAACGGTATAAGTTCCGTAAAAATCCATGCGGTAGAACTCGAAATCTAGGCGTTCGGAACGAAATTTCCGTTTGGATTATATATATATAATAGATGGACTAGCAGGCTATGCCCGCTGCGCTGGTCAATATTTCCAAATGAACCTTGGGTTAAACTAAATGGTGAATTTGAACTTGTATTTTAAACAATATGGATCTTCAGCTTGACCTTGCTCATCACTGAAAACGATGCGAACGCCATTGCGATATAATGTTATCTTAAGCGTTGGACAAAATTTAGCAATTAAGAAGTAATTGTTTTAGTTGATTATAAACAGCGCACTTATGGTCGGGTAATGAGACCGTTATGACAACAGGAATTAATACCTCTGTAACTAATCAACATATAATGAAATCGTATATACTAACACCATTCTTAAAAGTCATGCAACAGGGCCACTTGTAACAAAATATGGTCTGTAGATTTTTTTAAAAAGGCTAAACTTTCATAATCAGGTTCACTTAATTTTTGAACGTTTACTGTTGCTCTATAACTAAGTACCCTTGAACAATATGTATACACTAAAACCTTTCCAAAATTATTACCTAACTAATTGTGGTATATCCTACGATAGTATTATAAACAATCGGAATGAAATACAAATTTCCGTTGTAAATATATAGTAGATGATGATGATGCGATTTTGTGTAATAGTAAAGTTTTCGCTTCAAACATAAACGATGCTTTCAACATTAAAGCTAATACACCAATATGTTAAGTATCCGAATACGGAAGGTTAACTTAAATTCTCATGAGCAACTACTCAAAGAAAAATGAATATGTGGCTTTTGTGATATTTTTATGTCAGCCGGGCGCAGATAATAAATCAATAAAGATTGTTTTCATAGCATATTCTTATTTTATTATTTTCATTTAAAACACAAACCTTTCACTCATTTAATTTAAAATGCATGCCTTATACTAATTTCATTTAAAAAACTGAAAAGATAAACAATAGCAGAAAATAATGCCATAATTGAAAACAAAAAAATATTTTTAATTTACATACGCAAAATGTAACTACTGCTACTGGGAATTTTAAAAATGCTATCAGCGAAATGTGCGCACGGTTGTTATAAATGTAACCATTTTTTCTTCTTATCGAGGAGCAATTTATAAATCGCACAATATTATTCCAATTCCAATTTCTTTCATTGAGGAACCTATGACCGGAAAAAATGGAAAAAGACTTTTGTAGATTCTTCGGATGACGGCATCTGACGCCATAAACCGAGTTTATATATATAAAAATAATTTTTAAGTCGTTACAAACATTGCTTTCATACTTAAATATTTTCATTGGTACTACTTGTTATCCCGTCGACCAATTTCGCCAAATTATATAAATCGCCAAACCATTCGCCAAATTATATAAATTGACATAATCTTTATTTTAAATAACGAAATAACAAATAAATTAGTATAACATTAATAAAAATACAAATAAAACGTCGAAATTAAAATCACCTGATGACGTAAACACGTGTAGCTTGTTTAAATTCAAGTGAATTTGATATTTACGATCAACCATTATTGGCATTTAATCTTATAGTTTGACGATAAATTTTTGGTCGACGGAATATCTAAGTAATACATTTTCCATTTTTGTTTTATAACGCTAAATTCTCAGTAATTTTTTTCCTTTTATTTTACATAAAATCACTATTTTTTTAAAAAAAATTAAGATGCTTGCATTTTTATTTCAAACTCATAGAGCCGTTTTTATTTTTTAGCGAAAAGGGTTGATTTGAATTTTTTCCGTTGCTAGAGTAACGGATGTAATGATAGATATTTTGAGGTTTAGATGCCAAAGACACCGCCAAATTAGAAAAATATGAAATGTGCCATGAACTGTTGGCTTATAAAAATTTATTTGGTAGCATTCGATTCAGCATACAAAACTACATTAAAATATGCTATCATTTGACGCATAATTTTTATATTCGATTTTTTCCCCCTCCACGTGCAAAAACCATTAGGGGTGACACTTTAGAAAGTCCTTTCTTAGCAGAAGTCTATGTCATAAGAAGTATTTTTACCACGATTTTCAAGATTTTAGGTTCAGAAGTTTGCGCTGTGCGTTAATTAGTCACCTAATCCAGACTTTATTTTATATACTATATTAGATATTCCATTTTGCGGTGAATCGATGATCGAAAATTAGTCCAATATCATTTGAAATATTACATAACAGAGGAGAAAGTACGAAGAAAGACGAAGAAGAAATGACGAATTACAAAAGACTTGTATTTTTTTTTTTTCAAAATGTTGAATTTTTCGATAGTAATAACGTATTAAAACATAAATTTCCTTAAAAATTATCTTTATTTCCTAGATTTCGAATCTGTGAATTTTCCTATAAATGAAATTGGCGATATGACTTGAGAAAAAATGAAATAAACAATAGATAATATTTGCTTATATAAAATGGGTAATATTCGTTGATCTGAGTTCGAGTTTATAAATATCACATGCTTTCGGAATTACGGCGAAAAACATTTTAAAAAGTATGAAATTATTTTACAATATGAATGTGTGGCAGAGATTCACACTGAAATTTAAGCATTCGATTCCATTTTTTAAATAAGAACTGATATCTATATAAGTTACTATTGAATATGAAAATGTACCCAAAAAATGATCTCTTTCACCTAAAAAAACACCATTTGTGAGAACATCCTCAAGCTAATGTCACGCTTATGCATTTTTGGCTTAAAATCACATCGTTTGGCGACAAAAGAAAAATAAAAAATTGTAAAGAAACAAATAGTAATTACACATGTGACTCACAATTACATCTGCTTGTTTCTTCTTTAAGTCACGTGATGGGACAATTAGATATAAAAGAAAAGAGCAGAACAGAAAGAAAATGTCGTTAAAATTTAATCTAATCAAATTTTCTGATTCGTTTCTATATCTAACGCAAGCGATAAAGAGCCAAATATTGCGTATCAAGTGTAATATTTCTTATTAAATTAATTTTTAAGCATTACAAATATTTCTTTCAGGTTTTGATTAAATGTTTCCGTTTTTTAATATTATCACTCATTGAAACGGATTTTCTTTTTCTTTTTTTCCTTTTTTTTCATTTAAATAAAATTAGTAACAGTTTTTCTTTTATTTTTCGAGGTTTAATAGCCGTTTCAATTTTTTTTATCAACGATGAATTTCGCCAAGAAATAAAATGGTAACCTTATCGCCCAAAATAACAGAATTTTCCGTCATAATTCTAAAACTAATATAGGTAGAATAATGTGTTATAGCTTAAAACCTTCCCTGAAACAATACCTATCTAACGGTATAAGTTCCGTAAAAATCCATGCAGTAGAACTCGAAATCTAGGCGTTCGGAACGAAATTTCCGTTTGGATTTTATATATATAATAGATAATAGAATAGATAATAGATTTTATATATATATATAATAGAATAGATAATAGATTATGTGTTATGAACTATCTCAAAGTTTAAAACAGATCGCATTGTTAGATTTCGCAATTTTAACAATATCGCGTTATGTTAGTTCCACATTCCACCACCAGGGAGCGCACTCTATTCTTAACGAAAGCTTATCCGAACGAAACTCCTTCGTGCAACCTTTCCGTAGATACATGAATCGGAAGGGTGGCGGTCTTAACGAATAATGTAAGATAATTGCTGAAATTACTACGAAAAATATGTTAAAGGGGCCCTACGCGGGCCCCTAATAGAGTTAGAGGAAATCGGAAGACGGCAAAATAATCGCGGGGAAAAGTTTGCTTGGGTGCTTCGGAGCTACTTTTGGCGCGAGATCTAAGCTCTACGACCAATAGGAGCCCAGATATTTAAGGAAATATGAAGTTACAAAGTTCAATATAAAAGAATGTTCCGTAATAATTCTATAACTAATCTAGGTAGAATGATGTGTTATAGCTTAAAACCTTCCCTGAAACGATACCTATCTAACGGTATAAGTTCCGTCAAAATCCATGCGGTAGAACTCGAAATCTCGGCGTTCGGAACGAAATTTCCGTTTGGATTATATATATATAATAGACTAGGGGGCTCGGCCCCCTACGAGCTACGCTCGCCAACCCCCGTCCAGACACCGCAGATTCTAAATGCACGCTAATGTGATCGGATTTAAAAAGATTTCGAAAGATTGAATTATAATTTAAAAAACAGTGGCGATTTCCCTATAAACGAATTTCTATTCATTTATCTTTGATTGGGGAATTTTAACGCCAAATCCGCTGCGGTACTACTTGATTATCCTGTCGACCAATTTCGCCAAATTATATAAATCGCCAAATTATACAAATTGATATAATTTTTATTTTAAATAACGAAAGAACAAATAAATTCGTACAACATTAATAAAAACACAAATAAAACGTCGAAATAAAAATAACTTGATGACGTATACACGTGTAACAACATTTCAAAATAAGCTAATATAAAAGGAATTAAGTAAAGAGTTTCTTTGGTATGTTTTAACAAAGCGAAAAGAAAGTTCTTTTATGAGACATTTTAAATTAATTCTCAAAATATCAAATAAATGTCTAGCGCAATTTCTAAATTTAAACTTTTTTGCAATATTATTTTGTGTTCATTTTACGTAATAACTATAATGTGACGTAAATATGACGTAATTTCTCCTAAGACTTCTAACGCATGTTAATGAATTTATTATTTTACAATATCCTTTCTCTTTTAAAATTCACGTGTATACTTTTTATGACGTAATTTTTAATAAGTTCCTGCTTTTTATACGTAATTATTTAATTCTAATTTGAAAGTTTTTTTCCTGTTTATAATAGTCACGTGTAAATAAATTTTTAATTTGAAGCAAACATTATTGCTTGCGCTTTTTATACAGTTGGCAACAGTTTAAATTAGTACAATTTTCTGAAATCTGTAAAAAATATCTCTAGAAATGCTGAAAATTTGAATTTAAAATAGAAATAAAACCTGAAAAAATGAGTCAAAATAAAAAAATTAATGCAATCTGCACTCCGGCAAATTCTAACGCATAAAATGATCTAAAAATGATTACACTGTCATGTATAGTTTTTGCTGCTATAAAACTTTTTTAGTGGAACGATTTTGTCCAACTTTAGCGTTAAATAACTCTTAAAATAATTCTTCGATTTGAAAACTGTCTGCATCAGCGTGTTTATCAAACATTTCTGTATTAAACCACCGATTTTCATATTTTTGTATGCATTATTTTTGTTAATATTAACGAAGAAAGGCCTCCGGTCACAAAAAAATCAAAACCGGCGGCGGCGGCGGCGGTGACAGCGGTAGTTACTTTTTTTAATAATACTAGGGGGCTCGGCCCCCTACGAGCTACGCTCGCCAACCCCCGCCCAGACACCGCAGACTCTAAATGCACGCTAATTTGATCGGCTTTAAAAAGATTTCGAAAGATTGAATTATAATGTAAAAAGCAATGGCGATCTCCCTATAAACGAATTTCTATTCATTTGTCTTTGATTGGGGAATTTTAACGCCAAATCCGCTGCGGTACTGCTTGATTATCTCGTCGACCAATTTCGCCAAATTATATAAATCGCCAAACCACTCGCCAAATTATACAAATTGACATAATTTTTTATTTTAAATAACAATAGAACAAATAAATTCGTACAACATTAATAAAAATACAAATAAAACGTCGAATAAAAATAACTTGATGACGTAGATACGTGTAACAACATTTCAAAATAAGCTAATATAAAAGGAATTAAGTAAACAGAGTCTTTGTCTCCTGGTATTTTTTAACAAAGCGAAAAGAAAGTTCTTTTAAATGAGACATTTTAAATTAATCGTTTTTAATCTAACGTAATTTTGACCAAGCTATTTTTTTTCTCTTTTAAATATTCACGTGAAGATACTTTTGTTAGAAATGAAATATTATTTGCGCTTTCCTAACAGAAATAGTTGAAAAGATCCTCTCAAAATATTAAATAAATGTCTAGCGCAATTTCTAAATTTAAACTTTTTTGCAATATTATTTTGTGTTCATTTTATGTAATAACTATAATGTGACGTAAATATGACGTAATTTCTCCTACGACTTCTAACGCATGTTAATGAACTTATTATTTTACAATACTAGGGGGCTCGGCCCCCTACGAGCTACGCTCGCCAACCCCCCGTTCAGACACTGCAGTCTCTAAAAGCACGCTAATTTGATCGGCTTTAATTGAATTTTTTGGGAAGATTGAATTATAATTAAAAAAACAGAGGCGATCTCCCTATAAACGGGTTTCTATTCATTTCTCTTTGATTGGGGAATTTTACGGAAAAATCAGCTGCTGCTAAAAGATACAATGGCATTTCAAAATCATCTAATATAAAATGAATTAAGTAAACAGAGTCTTTGTCTCCCGGTATTTTTTAACAAAGCGAAAAGAAAGTCCTTTTAAATAAAACATTTTAAATATATCGTTTTTAATCTGACGTAATTTTCTCCAAACTTTTCTTTCCCTTTTTTATATTCACGTGAAAATGCTTTTATTAGAAATGAAATATTATTTGCGCTGTCCAAAAAAAAAAAAAAAAAAAAAAAGTTGAAAAGTTCATCTCAAAATATCAAGTAAATGTCTCGCGCTATTTTAAAATTTAAACTACTATTTTGCAATATTATTTTTTGTTCATTTTACGTAATAAGTGTAATGTGACGTAAATGCGATGTAATTTCTCCTATTTAAGACTTCTAACGCATGTTAATGAATTTATTACTTTACAATATCCTTTCTCTGTTAAAATTCACGTGTAATTATAGATGAAGTAATTTTCAATAAGTTCCTGCTTTTTATACGTAATCATTTAATTCTAATTTGAAAGTTTTTCTTTTCTGTTTATAATAGTCACGTGTAAATCAATTTTTAATTTGAAGCAAACATTATTGTTTCCGTTGTTTATACAGTTTGGCAACAGGTTAAATTAGTACAATTTTCTGAAATAAGTAAAAAATATCTCTCGAAATGCTGAAAATTTGAATTTAAAATAGAAATGAAACCTCGAAAAATGAGTCAAATTAAAAAAATTAATTAATTCTGCACACCGGGAAATTATAACGTATAAAATGATCTAAAAATTATTAAATTCCGATGTATAGTTTTTGCTCCTATAAAACTTTTTTAATGGAACGATTTTGTCCAACTTTAGCATTAAATATCTCGTAAAATAATTCTTCGATTTGAAAACTGTCTGCATCAGCGTGTTTATCAAACATTTCTGTATAATACTACCAATTTTCATATTTTTGTATGCATTATTTTTCTTAATATTAACGAAGAAAGACCTCCGGTCACAAAAAATTCAAAACCGGCGGCGGCGGTGACAGCGGTAGTTACTTTTTTTTAGAATAGAGAGATCCTTTCTCTTTTAAAATTCACGTGTGTACTTTTTATGACATAATTTTTAATAAATTCCTGCTTTTTATACGTAATTATTTAATTTTAATTTGAAAGTTTTTTTCCTGTTTATAATAGTCACGTGTAAATAAATTTTAAATTTGAAGCAAATATTATTGCTTGCGCTTTTTATACAGTTGGCAACAGTTTAAATTAGTACAATTTTCTGAAATCTGTAAAAAATATCTCTAGAAATGCTGAAAATTTGAATTTAAAATAGAAATAAAACCTGAAAAAATGAGTCAAAATAACAAAATTAATGCAATCTGCACTCCGGCAAATTCTAACGCATAAAATGATCTAAAAATTATTACACTGCCATGTGTAGTTTTTGCTGCTATAAAACTTTTTTAGTGGAACGATTTTGTCCAACTTTAGCATTAAATATCTCTTAAAATAATTCTTCGATTTGAAAACTGTCTGCATCAGCATGTTTATCAAACATTTCTGTATAAAATCACCGATTTTCATATTTTTGTATGCATTATTTTTCTTAATATTAACGAAGAAAGACCTCCGGTCACAAAAAATTCAAAACCGGCGGCGGCGGCGGCGGCGGTGACAGCGGTAGTTACTTTTTTTTAGAATAGAGAGAATAGATGGACTAGCAGGCTATGCCCGCTGCGCTGGTCAATATTTCCAAATGAACCTTGGGTTAAACTAAATGGTGACTTTGAACTTGTATTTTAAACAATATGGATCTTCAGCTTGACCTTGCTCATTACTGAAAACGGTGCGAACGCCATTGCGATATAATGTTATCTTAAGCGTTGGACAAAATTTAGCAATTAAGAAGTAATTGTTTTAGTTGATTATAAACAGCGCACTTATGGTCGGGTAATGAGACCGTTATGACAACAGGAATTAATACCTCTGTAACTAATCAACATATAATGAAATCGTATATACTAACACCATCCCTAAAAGTCATGCAAGAGGGCCACTTGTAACAAAATATGTTCTGTAGATTTTTTTTTTAAAGGCTAAACTTTCATAATCAGGTTCACATAATTTTTGAACTTTTACTGCTGCTCTATAACTAAGTACCCTTGAACAATATGTATACACTAAAACCTTTCCAAAATTATTACCTAACTAATTGCGGTATATCCTACGAAAGTATTATAAACAATCGGAATGAAATACAAATTTCCGTTGTAAATATATAGTAGATGATGATGATGCGATTTTGTGTAATAGAATTCATAGTAAAGTTTTCGCTTCAAACAAAAACGATGCTTTCAACATTAAAGCTAATACACCAATATGTGAAGTATCCGATTACGGAAGGTTAACTTGAATTCTCATGAGCAACTACTCAAAGAAAAGTGAATATGTGGATTTTGTGATACTTTTATGTCAGCCGGGTGCAGGTAATAAATCAATAAAGATTGTTTTCATAGCATATTCTTATTTTATTATTTTCATTTAAAACACAAACCTTTCACTCATTTCATTTAAAACGCATGCCTTATACCAATTTCATTTAAAAAACTGAAAAGATAAACAATAACAGGAAATAATGCCATAATTAAAAACAAAAAAAATATTTTTCATTTACGTACGCAAAATGTAACTACTGCTACTGGGAATTTTAAAAATGCTATCAGCGAGATGTGCGCACGGTTGTTATAAATGTACCCATTTTTTCTTCTTATCGAGGAGCAATTTATAAATCGCACAATATTATTCGAATTCCAATTTCTTTCATTGAGGAACCTATGACCGGAAAAAATGGAAAAAGACTCTTGTAGATTCTTCGGATGACGGCAACTGACGCCATAAACCGAGTTTATATATATGAAAATAATTTTTAAGTCGTTACAAACATTGCTTTCATACTTAAATATTTTCATTGGTACTACTTGTTATCCCGTCGACCCATTTCGCCAAACCATTCGCCAAATTATATAAATTGACATAATCTTTATTTTAAATAACGAAATAACAAATAAATTAGTATAACATTAATAAAAATACAAATAAAACGTCGAAATTAAAATCACTTGATGACGTGAACACGTGTAGTTTGTTTAAATTCAAGTGAATTTGATATTTACGATCAACCATTATTGGCATTTAATCTTATAGTTTGACAATAGATTTTTGGTCGACGGAATATCTAAGTAGTACCTTTTCCATTTTTGTTTTATAACGCTAAATTCTCAGTAATTTTTTCCCTTTTATTTTACATAAAATCACTATTTTTTTTTTTTAAATTAAGATGCTTGCATTTTTATTTCAAACTCATAGAGCCGTTTTTATTTTTTAGCCAAAAGGGTTGATTTGAATTTTTTCCGTTGCTAGAGTAACGGGTGTAATGATAGATATTTTGAGGTTTAGATGCCAAAGACACCGCCAAATTAAAAAAATATGAAATGTGTCATGAACTGTTGGACTTATAAAAATTTATTTGGTAGCATTTGATTCAGCATACAAAACTACATTAAAATATGCTATCATTTGACGCATAATTTTGATATTCGATTTTTTTCCCCTCCCCGTGCAAAAACCATTAGGGGTGACACTTTAGAAAATCCTTTCTTAGCAGAAGTTTAAGTCATAAGAAGTATTTTTACCACGATTTTCAAGCTTTTAAGTTCAGTAGTTTGCGCTGGGCGTTAATTAGTCCCCTAATCCAGACTTTATTTTATATACTATATTAGATACGCGATTTTGCGGTGAATCGAAGATCGAAAATTAGTCCAATATCATTTGAAATATTACATAACAGAGGAGAAAGTACGAAGAAAGACGAAGAAGAAATGACGAATTACAAAAGACTTGTAATTTTTTTTTTCAAAATGTTGAATTTTTCCATAGTAATAACGTATTAAAACATAAATTTCCTTAAAAATTATCTTTATTTCCTAATTTCGAATTTGTGAATTTTCCTATAAATGAAATTGGCGATATGACTTGAGAAAATAGATAATATTTGCTTAAATAAAATGGGTAATATTCGTTGATCTGAGTTCGAGTTTATAAATATCACATGATTTCGGAATTACATCTGCTTGTTTCTTCTATAAGTCACGTGATGGGACAATTAGATATAAAAAAAAAAAGAAAAGAACAGAACAGAAAGAAAATGTCGTTAAAATTTCATCTATTCAAATTTTCAGATTCGTTTCCATATCTAACGCAAGCGATAAAGAGCCAAATATTGCGTATCAAGTGTAATATTTCTTATTAAATTAATTTTTAAGCATTACAAATATTTCTTTCAGGTTTTGATTAAAAGTTTCCGTTTTTTAATATTATCACACATTAAAACGGATTTTCTTCTTCTTTTTTTTCTTTTCTTTCATTTAAATAAAATTAGTAACAGTTTTTCTTTTATTTTTCGAGGTTTAATAGCCGTTTCAATTTTTTTTATCAACGATGAATTTCGCCAAGAAATAAAATGGTAACCTTATCGCCCAAAATAACAGAATTTTCCGTCATAATTCTAAAACTAATATAGGTAGAATAATGTGTTATAGCTTAAAACCTTCCCTGAAACAATACCTATCTAACGGTATAGGTTCCGTAAAAATCCATGCAGTAGAACTCGAAATCTAGGCGTTCGGAACGAAATTTCAGTTTGGATTTTATATATATAAATAGATAATAGAATAGATAATAGATTTTATATATATATAATAGAATAGATAATAGATTATGTGTTATGAACTATCTCAAAGTTTAAAACAGATCGCATTGTTAGATTTCCTAATTTTAACAATATCGCGTTATGTTAGTTCCACATTCCACCACCAGGGAGCGCACTCTATTCTTAACGAAAGCGTATCTGAACGAAACTCCTTCATGCAACCTTTCCGTAGATACATGAATCGGGAGGGTGGCGGTCTTAACCAATAATTTAAGATAATTGCTGAAATTACTACGGAAAAAATTTTAAAGGGGCTCTACGCGGGCCCCTAATAGAGTGAGAGGAAATCGGAAGACGGCAAAATAATCGCGTGGAAAAGTTTGCTTGGGTACTTCGGAGCTACTTTTGGCGCGAGATCTAAGCTCTACGACCAATAGGAGCCCAGATATTTAAGGAAATATGAAGTAACAAAGTCCAAAATAATTGAATTTTCCGTAATAATTCTATAACTAATCTAGATAGAATGACGTGTTATAGCTTAAAGCCTTCCCTGGAACGATACCTATCTAACGGTATAAGTTCTGTAAACAATCATGCGGTAGAACTCGAAATCTCGGCGTTCGGAACGAAATTTCCGTTTGGATTATATATATATACTAGCAGGCTATGCCCGCTGCGCTGGTCAATATTTCCAAATGAACCTTGGATTAAACTAAATGGTGAATTTGAACTTGTATTTTAAACAATATGGATCTTCAGCTTGACCTTGCTCATTACTGAAAACGATGCGAACGCCATTGCGATATAATGTTATCTTAAGCGTTGGACAAAATTTAGCAATTAAGAAGTAATTGTTTTAGTTGATTATAAACAGCGCACTTATGATCGGGTTATGAGACCGCTATGATAACAGGAATTAATACCTCTGTAACTAATCAACATATAATAAAATCGTATATACTAACACCATTCCTAAAAGTCATGCAACAGGGCCACATGCAACAAAATATGTCCTGTAGATTATTTTAAAAAGGCTAAACTTTCATAATCAGGTTCACTTAATTTTTGAACTTTTACTGTTGCTCTATAACTAAGTGCCTTGAACAATATGTATACACTAAAACCTTTCCAAAATTATTACCTAACTAATTGTGGTATATCCTACGAAAGTATTATAAACAATCGGAATGAAATACAAATTTCCGTTGTAAATATATAGTAGATGATGATGATGCGATTTTGTGTAATAGAATTCATAGTAAAGTTTTCGCTTCAAACATAAACGATGCTTTCAACATTAAAGCTAATACACCAATATGTGAAGTATCCGATTACGGAAGGTTAACTTGAATTCTCATGAGCAACTACTCAAAGAAAAGTGAATATGTGGCTTTTGTGATACTTTTATGTCAGCCGAGCGCAGGTAATAAATCCATAAAGATTGTTTTCATAGCATATTCTTAATTTATTATTTTCATTTAAAACACAAACCTTTCACTCATTTCATTTAAAATGCATGCCTTATACTAATTTCATTTAAAAAACTGAAAAGATAAACAATGACAGGTAATAATGCCATAATTAAAAACAAAAAATATTTTTAATTTACATACACAAAATTTAACTACTGCTACTGGGAATTTTTAAAATGCTATCAGCGAGATGTGCGCACGGTTGTTATAAATGTACCCATTTTTTCTTTTTATCGAGGAGCTATTTATAAATCGCACAATATTATTCCAATTCCAATTTCTTTCATTGAGGAACCTATGACCGGAAAAAATGGAAAAAGACTCTTGTAGATTCTTCGGATGACGGCATCTGACGCCATAAACCGAGTTTATATATATGAAAATAATTTTTAAGTCGTTACAAACATTGCTTTCATACTTAAATATTTTCATTGGTACTACTTGTTATCCCGTCGACCAATTTCGCCAAATTATATAAATCGCCAAACCATTCGCCAAATTATATAAATTGACTTAATCTTTATTTTAAATAACGAAATAACAAATAAATTAGTATAACATTAATAAAAATACAAATAAAACGTCGAAATTAAAATCACTTGATGACGTAAACACGTGTAGCTTGTTTAAATTCAAGTGAATTTGATATTTACGATCAACCATTATTGGCATTTAATCTTATAGTTTGGCGATAAATTTTTGGTCGACGGAATATCTAAGTAGTACATTTTCCATTTTTGTTTTATAACGCTAAATTCTCAGTAATTTTTTTCCTTTTATTTTACATAAAATCACTATTTTTTTAGAAAATTAAGATGCTTGCATCTTTATTTCAAACTCATAGAGCCGTTTTTATTTTTTAGCCAAAAGGGTTGATTTGAATTTTTTCCGTTGCTAGAGTAACGGATGTAATGATAGATATTTTGAGGTTTAGATGCCAAAGACACGGCCAAATTAGAAAAATATGAAATGTTCCATGAACTGTTGGACTTATAAAAATTTATTTGGTAGCATTCGATTCAGCATACAAAACTACATTAAAATATACTATCATTTGACGCATAATTTTGATATTCGATTTTTAAGGAATTTTTTTCCCTCTCCGTGCAAAAACCTTTAGGGGTGACACTTTAAAAAATCCTTTCTTAGCAGAAGTCTATGTCATAAGCAGTATTTTTACCACGATTTTCGAGATTTTAGGTTCAGTTGTTTACGCTGTGCGTTAATTAGTCCCCTAATCCAGGCTTTATTTTATATACTATATTAGATATGCCATTTTGCGGTGAATCGATGATCGAAAATTAGTCCAATATCATTTCAAATATTACATAACAGAGGAGAAAGTACGAAGAAATACGAAGAAGAAATGACGAATTACAAAAGACTTGTAATTTTTTTTTTAAATGTTGAATTTTTCGATATTAATAAAGCATAAATTTCCTTAAAAATTATCTTTATTTCCTAGATTTCGAAGCTGCGAATTTTCTTATAAATGAAATTGGCGATATGACTTGAGAAAAAATGAAATAAACAATAGATAATATTTGCTTAAATAAAATGGGTAATATTCGTTGATCTGAGTTCGAGTTTATAAATATCACATGCTTTCGGAATTACGGCGAAAAACATTTTAAAAAGTATGAAATTATTTTACAATATGTATGTGTGGCAGAACTTCACACTGAAATTTAAGCATTCGATTCCATTTTTAAAATATTAACTGATATCTATATAAGTTACAATTGAATATGAAAATGTACTCAAAAATGATCTCTTTCACCTAAAAAAAACACCATTTGTGAGAACATCCTCAAGCTAATGTCACGCTTTTTGGCTTAATGCATTTTTGGCTTAAAATCACATTGTTTGGCGACAAAAGAAAAATAAAAAAATGTAAAGAAACAAATAGTAATTACACATGTGACTCACAATTACATCTGCTTGTTTCTTCTTTAAGTCACGTGATGGGACAATTAGATATAAAAAAAAAAGAAAAGAGCAGAACAGAAAGAAAATGTCGTTAAAATTTCATCTATCTTAATTTTCAGATTCGTTTCCATATCTAACGCAAGCGATAAAGAGCCAAATATTGCGTATCAAGTGTAATATTTCTTATTAAATTAATTTTTAAGCATTACAAATATTTCTTTCAGGTTTTGATTAAATGTTTCCGTTTTTTAATATTATCACTCATTAAAACGGATTTTTTTCTTCTTTTTTTCTTTTTTTTTTCATTTAAAATAAAATTTGTAACAGTTTTTCTTTTATTTTTCGAGGTTTAATAGCCGTTTCAATTTTTTTTTTTTTTTTTTATCAACGATGAATTTCGCCAAGAAATAAAATGGTAACCTTATCGCGCAAAATAACAATTTTCCGTCATAATTCTAAAACTAATATAGGTAGAATAATGTGTTATAGCTTAAAACCTTCCCTGAAACAAAAGCTATCTAACGGTATAAGTTCCGTAAAAATACATGCAGTAGAACTCGAAATGTAGGCGTTCGGAACGAAATTTCCGTTTGGATTTTATATATATAATAGATAATAGAATAGATAATAGATTTTATATATATATAATAGAATAGATAATAGATTATGTGTTATGAGCTATCTCAAAGTTTAAAACAGATCGCATTGTTAGATTTCCTAATTTTTACAATATCGCGTTATGTTAGTTCCACATTCCACCACCAGGGAGCGCACTCTATTCTTAACGAAAGCGTATCTGAACGAAACTCCTTCATGCAACCTTTCCGTAGATACATGAATCGGGAGGGTGGCGGTCTTAACCAATAATGTAAGATAATTGCTGAAATTACTACGAAAAATATTTTAAAGGGGCCCTACGCGGGCCCCTAATAGAGTTAGGGGAATTCGGAAGACGGCAAAATAATCGCGGGGAAAAGTTTGCTTGGGTGCTTCGGAGCTACTTTTGGCGCGAGATCTAAGCTCTACGACCAATAGGAGCCCAGATATTTAAGGAAATATGAAGTAACAAAGTCCAATATAAAAGAATTTTCCGTAATAATTCTATAACTAATCTAGGTAGAATGATGTGTTATAGCTTAAAACCTTCCCTGAAACGATACCTATCTAACGGTATAAGTTCCGTAAAAATCCATGCGGTAGAACTCGAAATCTAGGCGTTCGGAACGAAATTTCCGTTTGGATTATATATATATAATAGATAATAGATAAAAGAAAGTCTGAATTTCGTATTAATCAACGCGCAGCCAAAACTACTGAACCTAAAATTTTGAAAATTGGGGTAAAAATAGTTCTTATGGCATTGATCGCCGCTAAGAAAGGATTTTCTAAAATTCCACCCCTAAGGGGGGCAAAAAAGAGAACGAACATTTAAAAAATTCCTTAAAAATCTGATTTTATAGTTATTTTTCAACTGATAACATATTTTGGTGTATTTTTGTATGCTGAATCGAATGGTACTAACTAAATTCTTTTAAGTCCAATAGTTCGAGAGATATTTCATATTTTTCTAATTTGGCGCTGTCTTTGGCGCCAAAACCTCGAAATACCTAACATTATAAGTGATAATTCATCAATATTCATTCATCTTATACATCCGTTACTGTAGAAACGGAAGAAATTCGAATTAAATTTTTTGGTTAAAAAATTGAACCTGCTATATGAGTTTGAAAAAAAAAAATAAATACAAACGCCTTGAAAAAAAGAAAAAAAGAATATTGAATTTATTTAAAATTCAAGGAAGCGATCCACTTAGAAGTTAACATTATAAAACGAAAACATTTAAAAAATGAAAGCAATGTTTGTACGACTTTAAAAATTTTGTGATACTTACATCCGGGCCATGTCCGATACAACTGCGCCAAGCATGGCAATTACATTAATTACAGCAACCCTTATTTTTTGTCCATTTGATATTTTATTTAGTATAGTTTTAAATTAATTTTATTATTATAATTTTTATTTATTATAGTTTATAGTATGTAGTTTTATGTTATATATTTTATTTATTTATTTACTTAAAACAATTTGCCATTCTTAACAAGGTTATGTATTTAAGAATGTTAAATTACTTTTTTGAACGTAATTGGCAAACGATAAACAAGATTGGCAATTGTCAACCATTTTTGGCGATCTATCTCATGGTCCGATTGATGCGTAAGTATTACTTTTTTTAATGGAAGAAATTGGAATTGAAATAATACATCGCGATTTATCACTTGCTCTTGGATAAGAAGAAAAAATGGGTACTTTTATGTCAGTCGTATCCGTGTGTAAATATCGCCATTAGCATTTTAAAAATTGCCAATAGCAGTAGTTACATTTCGCGTATGTAAATTAAAAACAATTCTTTGTTTTAAGTTATGCCATTATTTCCTATTGTTTTACTTTTCATCTTTTTCAATGACGTTAGTGTAAAGCGTGTAATATAAATGGAATGAGTGAAATGTTTTTATTTTGAATGAAAATAATAAAATAGGAACAAGATATGGAAACATTCTTTGTTGATTTATTACTTGCGCCCGGCTAACGTAAAAGTATCACAAAAGCCATATAATCACCTTTCTTTGGGTAGTTGTTCATGAAATTTCTGGTTAATCTTCCGTAATCGGATACTTCTTCAATCGGTGTATTAATTACAATGTCGAAAGCAACGTTTATATATGAAGCAATAACTTCATGATGAATTCTATTACAGAAAATCGTATCATCATCATCTACTACATATTTAAAACGGAAATTTGCAATTTATTCCTGTTCTTTATAATATTTTGTTAGGGTATGCCGCTATTAGTTAGGTTATGTTTTTAGAACGTTTTTTATGTATACACACAGTGTTCTACGTCGCTTAGTTTTAGTTATAGAGCTATTGGAAAAGCTATACAGAAAGGTGAACGCAATTATGAAAGATACATCTACTGTAATTATATAAAATGCAAATTTGCTTTTCTCTCCACCCGTTTATAATTTGAGTTTTGCTGGATGTATTTTGATGGGACTTACACTGTTAGTTAGATTATTTTTCGTGGATGGTTGGTACTTCTCTGTAGGGAAATTTTCTTCTGGGTTATTGTTTTTCTGAAGCACAAACTTGGCAACAAATCAGATTGCAGAAAATTAGATTACAAGAGAAAGTTCCAAAACGAGGTGAACGCGAATGGGAAAGGTTATCTTTTATTTAAAGTTCTACTCAACGTATTTTAATTGGAGCTGCACAGTTATGTAATATTAGGGATTGTTGCAATATTTAACATGTCATTCCACATTTTTAGTTATGGAACTATGAGGAAAGTTCTCAGTGGTGTAGTTGAAAAAAATAGGATAAAATCTACAGGCATAGGGTATATACTAGAGAGTATATATGTTATAGCTATGAAGTGCAGAGTTTCTAAAAATATCCAGAAGGTCTACGGCGAATAGTCTATGCTACATTCCTGAAAATTCTACAATCACGTTAACTTGATTATGAAAGATATATTTAATTATCAACGTCAAGTATAAAATAAAAAGGGCAATTTCGGTCCAACCGCTTATAACTTGAGCTCTTTTCAATGGATTTTGAGAAGAATTGCATTGTTAGATAAATTTTCAAGAAAGTGTTTCATATATAACACATATTATTCTACGTTGCTCAGTTATAGAATTATGTGCGAAAGTTCGTTTATCAGTGAACCCTATTTTGAAATATTAGCCTAAGGTTCTACTGAGTTAATTAGCACTGTTCTTAGATATTTTTTTTAGATAGAAGATTTTAGTATATAACACATATTGTTCTACAGTGCTTTGCTATAGAATTATAGCTGAATGTTGTATTATCTGGTGAACCCAATTATGAAAAATTAGTCTTATTAGAAGGTTTTACTGAACGGATTTTCACGAGATTTGCATTTTTTTAATTTTCAGGGATGACTTTAATATGCTACATACTGTTCTTCCGTTCTTTTTCATATTGAATTATAAATAATCAACTAAAAGATTCGCTTCATAACAGTCCAAATTTTGTCTCAGACATTAGAAGATATAAAACCGTAATGGCGTTTATATTGTTTTCAGCAACGCCAATGATCATTGGAGATAAATGTATTTATTACTATAAAACACAAGATCAAATACGCCGATATATTTCGTTTGATTAAAGTTTCTTTTGGAGAAACCGACCAGCGTAGCGGGCGAAGGCTTCTATTACTATATGTAAAGCGTAAATTCCAATTTCATTCCGTTTGATTATAACTCAGATTCCACTGAACATAATTTTGCAGAACTTACACTATTAGATAGTAAATATGGTTTATAAATAGTTTAATCTAAAAACCATCGTTCCAAGTTGCTTAGTAATAGTTACGGGAGTTCTAAAATTAGGTGAACTCGATTAGGAAAGATTTCAAGTTTTACTGAATGGATGTTAATGACAGTTGCACAGTTAGTTAATATTTCAGGGAATTTTTCAATATTTATCATATCTTTCAAAATTGTTTAGTTACGAAGCTATACGGGAAAAGTTCTCAGTGGTATAGTAAAGAAAATTGGACGATAATACGCTACAGACAAAGGATATATACTAGAATGTTATAGTTATGGAAGTTGTGCAGAGTTTCTTTAAAAATCCAGAAATGATGCGACGTATACCTACCCCTACATCCCTGAGAGTTCTATAATCAGGTTAACGCGATTATGATAGCTATATTTAACTATCTCAATGTATATAAAATGCAAAGAAAAATTTCATTCCGGCCACTTTTAAATTTACTTCTACTGAATTGATTTTGATGGGGCTTAAAATGTTAGTTAGATAATTTACAGAAAAGATGTTAGTGCAAAACATAATGTTCTACGTTGCTTAATTAAATAATTATGGGTAAAGATCTAAATCAGATGAACCCAATTTCGAAAGATTGGATTTTTTTTAAGGTTCCGCTGAATGAATTTTCACGGGATTTAAACTGTTAATTAGATTATTTTTATGAAATATTTCGGTACATTTTCCAGTTTAAAAGATCCTGCTAAGTGAATTTTGATGGAACTTGCTCGGTTAGTTAAATTTTCAGTGAATGTTTTAGTATAAAGCACATATCATTCGCTTGGTGTTGCTTGGTCGTCAGGTTGCTTGATTATAGAATTAAGGCTGAATGTTTTATAATCAGGCGAACCAAATTATGAACGATTAGCCTTTTCAGTATGTCCAATTAACAGATTCTGATGAGACTTGCATTGATAATTTTTCATGAACCCTTTTAGTATATTACATATTGTTCTATCGTTCTTCACCGAATACTACACTCAATGATCAACGAAAGAAGCTTAAGAAGCCCTTAACAGCCTAAATTTCGTATCGCTCTAAAGATATAATACCGTAATAACATTCATATTGTTTTCACCAATTAGATTGGGCATTCCAGGTAAATGTCCATATTGCTTTAAAACACATGATCAAATTCACAGATATATTTCGTTTGATTCAAGGTTTCTTTAGAATAACTGACCAGCGTAGTGGGCGTTAGGCTGCTAGTATATATATAAATAGATAATAGATAAAAACCTTTTTATATGAAAGCAGCTGGAATTTGTATAAATTTGAGAGAAATAGTGAGGAAACTTAGTCACGTCAGGAATGTTTGGGCGAAACATATGTTCACATATTGTATTAAAATAATGCTTGATGAAAAGATTGAGATTTATTCAAATTTAATGAATTAATAAATTATGGATTCATAAGTTACGTGTTCACTTGTGTTTTATTTTAGCTGGGTACGAAAATATGCGTATAAAATGATAAAAGTTGAAAATGTCTTTAAAAATAGTAACCAAAAATATGACGTAATAATAGAGGTGTATGCTTTAGCAATAAATAAAGGCATGTAATCACGGTATTGTCCAATACTGTTATACGATTGAATCTTTGAAATTCTTGTGTAGACAAAAATAATTAATTTAGAATAGAATTTAAAAATATGACATTTTCTCTTTCAATCGATGTGCTATTCCATAATTAAATTTCTGACCAAAAGTCCCTCAGTGTGGCAAAAATTTACAAATTCGGAACGACGAATAAAATAAGCTAAATATTTTTAGAAGAAACATACCAATAAAATATTTTTCTTATGATAGTTCCGATATTAGTGATGATTTGTGCATCGACACGTTTCCTGACAATAAATAAATTTTAACTATGACTTTTTTAAATGAAAATTAAAATTCTAGTGGTATATTCACCTTCAGTTAAATAGTTAAAATACATATAAAAGCACAAATAATTGCACAAAAATTACTTTCAAGTGCATACATATAATATAAAGATAATTAGAATACTTTAAAAAGATATTAATATACATATAAAACACTAGGGGGCTCTACCCCCTACGAGCTACGCTCGCCAACCCCCGTTCAGGCACACCAAGATCCAAAAAGCAAGCTAATTTGATCGGCTTTAAAAATATTGAATTAAAAAAATAAATAAAAATAAAAAATAAATAAATAACAAAAAGCAGTAGCGATCTCTCTGTAAACGGGTTTTCATTCGTTTTCCTTGGATTGGGGATTTTTAAGACCAAATCTGCTGCTGTTAAGAGATACAATGGCTGTTTTCGTATTTAATAAAAAAAAATAGTTAAACGTTTGAAAATAAGCTAATGTAAAATGAATTAAGTAAACAGTGTCATTGTCTTCCGGTATTTTTTAACACATCTATAAGATAGTTCTTTTAAATAATTCATTTTAAATGTATCGTTTCAAATCTGATGTAATTTACACCAAAGTTTTATTTATCTTATTAGTATTCACGTGAAAATAATTTTGTTGTTAGAAGGAAATATTATTTGCGCTGTCTTCGAATTCACGATAATAGTTGAAAAGATTATCTCAAAATATCTCGCGCAAATATATTTTCCAATTTAATTTGTTTTGCCATATTTTTTGGCCATTTTAAATATGACGTAATTTCCTCCAATTACACGTTTTAACGCATAATAATGATTTTTTTATTTTAAGATTTTGTTTCTCTTTTAAAATTCAAGCATAAATATTGTTCTTATGACGTAATGTATCTGCTTTTAACATGTAATCATTTAATTCTATTTTTAAAGGGTTTTTTTTTTCTGTTTGTAATAGTCACGTGTAAATAAATTTTTAATTTGAAGTAAACATTATTGTTTGCGCTGTTTATACCATTGGCAACAGTTTAAATTAATAACATTTTCTAAAATTTGTAAAAAATATCTCCCGAAATGCTGAAAATTAGAATTTAAAATAGAAATAAAACCTCAAAACATGAGTCAAATAAGAAAAATAAATGCAATCTGCATACCGGGAACCTATCACGTATAAAATGATCTAAAAATGATTAAATTATCATGTATAGTTTTTGTTCCAATAAAACTTTTTTACTGGAACGACTTTGTCCAACTTTAGCATTAAATATCTCTTAAAATAATTCTTCGATTTGAAAACTGTCTGCATCAGAGTGTTTATCAAACATTTCTCTATAATACCACCGATTTTCATATTTTTGTATGCAACAGTTTTTTTAATATTAACGATGAAAGGCCATGCTTAAGCATTCAAATTGGATGCCGATCTACCAGGAATACCTACGCAGATTTTCATTGGTCCATTTCCAAATCAAAACTTTATATATATATATATATAGAAGGATATAAGATATTTTTAATGTATTTTAATAATCTTTATTATATATGGGTATTTCTAATGTATTTTAAGATATTTTTAATGTATTTTAAATATCTTTAAATTATATGTATGCACCCGAAAGTATTTTTGTAAAATTATTTGTGCTTTTATATATATTTTAACCTTCCGCCTGGCGCGCCGTTGTAAAAAGTACAACATTAGCTTTCTTTTTTCTTTAAAACAAAAATTCAAGTAGTAGAAGGTATTAATAACCATTTGTATTCATCTATTGGATCTCCATCCCCACTAACTGAAAGTTATTTGCATTTCAGATTGCGCAATTAGCTCCACTTATCATTAAATCTGTGAACATCTGTGGTGTTGTACTTTATGCAACGCGCACCTGCTTGTGAAATTCTCTCTCGGTAGAAACTTTCAGAGTGAAATTTTTTTCTAAGTCCTTTTAATAAGATTTGAGATAAAATAATGTTTAAACAAAAAACGGTATTTTAAAGACAACAACTAAATAGTGGATTATCTAACGAAAATTTTTAATAAAGACAGTGATAGGGATAATATTGATATTGAAGAAGAACTGCAATTTCCTGAATGTGACGGAGATTTGAATGATAAAAATTTAGAAGAGGAAAATCACAGAAGTGACTCTGAAATAAATGCATCTGATAATGAGACTATTGAAATTAATACCGACGAAAATTTTTATACAGGAAAAGATAAAGTCACAAAAAGGAAAAAAAAAGCGGAATTCGTAAAACCTCCAAAACCAAGTACAAAAATATTATAAAGAAAATGCCAGGACCAACTGCATATGCAAAAGGAACTGCTTCTGAAATCGGTACTTTTCTAAAATTGATTGATCTGAACATGGTTGATGAAATAATTGATTGCACTAATAAATGTATTTTTTTACTTTGTGATTCTAGTACTAAATAGCATTTTATACATTTAAAACCTCCGTTTTAATATATTATAACAAAATTAATCTATATATATTACGCGGAATACTTTCATAAATTGTTATCAGAGATAACTTATATGATATCTGTATGTTAAATTATTCGTAAAATTAAAATAAAGCAGCAGTAATTGAATGCTTTTCCCTGTTGTACAATTTACAACGCGCGCCCGTCATGTGATGAAAATTTGCGCGCCCGGAGAAAGGTTAATTATGATTTTTGTGTTAATGAATCCAGTATTAATGATAATCGTATTCCTAAGAAGACCATTAATATACATATAAAAGAATTAAGATATTTTTCATGTATCTTAAAAATCTTTATTATATATGGGTCTTTCTAATTTATTTTAAGATATTTTTAATGTATCCTAATAATCTTTATTATATATGGGTATTTCTAATTTATTTTAAGATATTTTTCATGTATTTTAAATATCTTTAAATTATATGTATGCACCAGAAAGTACTTTTTGTAAAATTATTTGCGTTTTTATATGTATTTTAATTATAATTTTTGTGTCAATGAATCCAGCATTAATGATGACCTTATTTCTAAGAAGACCAGTGATTCGCCTGATTTTGACATTAAAGATGATTTAAATTCAGTAGCTAATAACTATTTCAGTGGTTGACTGTCAGTTTATTTATCATAATGTTTCATTTTGAGTGCCATAAAGATAGCAATATAACTTCTCTTATAATGTGCGGTGTCTCTGTCTAAAAAAATTTAACACTGAATAGAACTGTAAGATTTGGAATTTTTGCAAATAGTAATTGCGTATTTTAAATAAGTAACACGAGTTTTTTTTTCAAGAACAGCCTAAAATTCCAACCACATCACCGACAAAAATATGTCTTCCAGAATATTATCCATTTTCATGTTTTGAAAGCTTTTCCTTAGAAACAAATTCTCCAACAAATCAAAATCCAGCAAAACTCTTGACAAGTAGCATAATCAGACTTGGTAGTGTACTTAACGATTGGAGCACATATTTAAAAAAATGTAAATGACAATATAGTGAAAGTGCAAAAAAGAGAGAGAAAAAAAGAAATTTAATAATAATATAATGTTAAAATGCAAAAATACCATTACAGAAATAGAATTCAGCAATGCTCGATATAAGATTCTAAAACAATCAAAATACAAACATTACACTGTAAAAAAAATCCAACCAGTTTTCCTGTAGGAATCGGAAAAATAGTTGCCCTTATCGTACCGGAAAAATTTCCGACCTAGCTCAAAATAAAATCCGTAAAATACCGTTTTATTGACTATTTCCTTTTTTTTACGGATTTTATTCCGAGCTGGATCGAAAAATTTTCCGGTAGGATAAGGGCAACTATTTTCCGATTCTTACAGGAAAACTGGTCGGATTTTTTTTTTTTTTCAGTGTACAATAAACGATATGAAGGAGTCTAAAACCTCAAAAGTATCTGTATCTAGACATTCCAGAAAATAAAAACGAAATATTTACGCCTACACGAAAAATGAAAAGCAAAAATGCTGAACATACATACTGAAATGAAAAAAAAAAAAAAAAAAAATGCATACGTTTTACAGTGAAAATCATTACTGTAATAACATTTTTGTTGTATTTGTCATTTGTTATTTAGTGTTTAAATTATAAATGTTACAAAATGCCTTAAGGGGCTAGGATACCTTTAAACCTACAAAATTTTCGAATTTTTTTATCATATATTTTGATTCCGTAATTATATCTGAACAATATGCAAATAACCGCATTAAAAAATTCCCATTACTTTACTAATTATGGAAGTTTTATTTAGACTATATATTAAGATTACATAGGATAATTAAGCTTTGCGTTGCGTTTATTCAAAATGATGAATTTTGGTACTACGGGCAGTGTTACTAAAAAACTATGCATGGCAATCAAAAGAAATTTTCAAAACATATTCATTTCTGTATTATTTACAACTTAAAACCAGAAAATTGTAATATTTTATTTATTTTCTATTTTTTTTTTTTTACTTTGAAAATATTTTTTAAAGAAAATTTTTAACTTTTTGTTAATTTTTTAATTAAGTCAATGTTTTTTTTTTTTTTTTTTTTTTTTTTCAAATATTCTTGTTTTAGCATAAATGTAACACTGTTATTTATTTATTTTCACCAAAATTTTCTCTTTATATGCATTTTTCAGATTTCATCATGCGCGCAATATTTTTTTCTTTTACTATCATATATTTTTAAACTTGACATTTCAATATTTATTTATGAATTTACAAGTATATATATATTTTTAAAATATACATTTAAATATGACCTTTATAGTTAAATGAAGTTCAATTTTTATTTTTTACTTATTACACGAGATTTGAAGCTTGGAACCTAGCGATATTTTTTACTTTTTCGACGTGTTCAAAGGTATCCTACCCACTTAATTAATTTTAGTATGTTCAATATTATGCATCTCGAAAATATTTTTCAATTGTATGTTAATGCGCAAGAGTGTATGTTATAATCTTCAAGTATTAAAATTCGCTTAAAAGGTCATTATGGTCATGGCGACAATGATAGAAGTGGGTCGAATTATTTACGATTGATATACAGCAATAGCCGAAAAAAATGCACTTTAATGCATTGAAAAAGCAATTACCAAAATCATGTTTAACCCGAGAGTAGTCGCGTCTTTTTTTAGAACGCTAGTAGTCGCGCTCGGTCTATTTGCCGCCGTTCCCGTTTGGCCGAAAAAACAGAGGAAAATTGCCAGTGTTACTGGAAGATCGAAAACGGTGAAAATAAGGGGGAAATATCGCTTGAATGCGATAAGATAAACGTTATAGCAATTAGCACGAATTTACGTTAAGTATATATTTGGTTAACATTTAAATAAATGTTTAATAACTTTTTTTTTTTCCTCAAAATTTGTAAAAATGATAAAAACTATTATAAAAACTGACAAAATTTGTAAAGATTCAATGAATAACAAATTAAAACAAATTTTCAGTTATAAATTTGAAATCGTGATACATATTTTTCGAAAGGACAACAACGCAGTCAGGTTGGTTTTACCGGTGGTCCGGCACTAGGAGCTAATTAAAGTTGAAAAATTGCATTTCTAATATATTTTTCTTACCATATCTATACAAATAATAAAAAAATGTGATAAAATAACTACTACTTTGAAATTATTAATATAACAAGAGTAGCTACTTTTTATTTCATTAATTTTTTTGTCTTTCCGTTGAGTCATTTTTGTGTGTGCAACTTTAGAGATTTGATAATTCAATACTTTTTCTCAAGTGAAAATATATGAACCAAATGATAATATATGCATGAAAATATACGGACATATTAAAGGGTGAAGCAACGTTCTTTTTTCATCCTTCTGGGTATGAACTTCGTATATATGAAGTAAATAATAAGTAATAATTTAATAAAATCCAATATTTTATTTCTATAAATTTCCACTTTTTTTTTTTTTTTTTCAAAATTTGTAAAAATGATAAAAATTGTTATATAAACTGACTGAATTTGTAAAGATACAATGGATAACAAATTAAAACAATATTTCAGTTATAAATTTGAAATCGTAATTCATATTTTTTGAAAGGACAGCAGCGAAGTCAGGTTGGTTTTAACAGTGGTCCGGCACTAGGAGCTAATTGAAATTGAAAAAAATACATTTCTAATATATTTTTCTTACCATATCTATCTATACATATAATAAAAAACGGAGATAAAATAACTACTAATTTGAAATTATTAATGTAACAGCAGTAGCTACTTTTTTTTTTCGTTGAGTCGTTTTTGTGTGGGCAACTTTAGAGATTTCATAATTCAATACTTTATCTCAAATGAAAATATATGAACCAAATGAAAATATATGCGTGAAAATAAATGAAACAAATGAAAATATACGGAGTTATCTCAGGGTGGGGCAGCGTTCTTTTTTCACCCTTCTGGGTACGAGCTTCGTATATATGAAGTAAATAATAAATAATAATTTATTAAAATTAAATATTTTATTTGTATAAATTTTCACTGTGGATTTTAATTTCACTTACGGATAAATAATTTTAAAGAACCGAACTGACAAAAGGTTCATTTTGATTGTACCGCTTCATTTAATTAAAATAAATATACATTTGTGCATATCAATTCATGCTCTGAATAATTCACTAAAAACTTACAATACATAGCAAACTATTAAAAACATGAAGATAGGAAATTTTCTGATTCTTCATTATCAGTTTCCTCATCTTCGTTTAGAATTAAATTATTATCTTCCTCTGGTGAACTGGCTTCATCACTAATGTAATCCTCTTCTAAATTATCAAAAAGTTTTAGAGATTCTTGAATAGTTAAAAACTGTTTACGAGACATTGTTAAAACAATCAAATAGTCTATGAGAAAAATATCAGAAAGAGAAAAAGAGAAAGAGAGCAAACGGAAGAGACTCAGCGAACCCTTCTTCCGTCTTCCAGGAAATTCGGGGGGATGGGAATGAAGAATGGGTAGGGAGAAAAAAAAACAACTAACGCTGGTGATCGCAAGCCGGTCATTCAGACCGAAGTTAACTTTAAAATGCTATAAAATCCTGACAAAACGCAGGAATGACTTGTAATTTCTGTAAACAGAAGGTCGAACAGTGAAGGTCAGCTATGCGGCATCCCACCATTGTAACTTTAAGGGGAGATGGGTTTTAGGAAGATATACGAATTTTGGCGGGGAAAAGACCAACGCGCGACTAATAACGGGTTAAAATTTATTTTTAAAGCATAAAATCTCACTAATTGGGCGACAGTAAAAAAATCATCTGCAAGTTAATTTGTTTACTTATTAGATGGAATAAAAGTTTAAATTATACGATTTTTAGAAGTGATGTTCATTGTACAAGAGAGAAAGCAAAAGCTATAAGTGCCGATTGTTGCCACCATCAATATATATTAATATAAATATCTACTACACTGTTAAAAATTTGCAGCATTCTGGCAGGTCATTTGACCGTTTTCTTTTTCCGAAAACGGTTTCACAGCCGTAATTTTAACACTATTCTGACCATATTACTGGCCATTTTATGGTCAGAATATAGTTAAATTATGGTTATGAAACCGTTTTTTCAAACAACGGTCGAATGACCTGCCAGAAGGCTGCAAAATCTTTAACAGTGTAGTTATTAGCGTTCACCCAAATGTGAAGTGCAAATTTCAGTCGATGCCGGAAAAGTCCGCGTTTAAATAAATAAGACTTTGTCGCTAAAAATAAAATAAAAATATGTTTAAATCTTTCTTAAAGTTGCATAAGGTAATATTTACTATCCTAAAATAGATGTAAAATATGAGATAAATATTGTGTAGGAAAAAGAACTGAAATCAAGTGTGTGAAACTTCTGATGTTTATATAACTACAAGGCAGCAATGCATTTCAAATATAGATATGATTTTTACAGTTTTATTGTGAATTTTATAGAAATGCTATGTAAAAGTATATAGTGAAATTCACCCTTCATACCCATAATAGTCGAGAAAGTCCCTAGTGAAATCAAATGTTCTTATACTGTTAAAAATTTGCAGCTAGCTGTACAGTCATTTGGCCGTTTTTATAGAAGCATGTTACATAACCGTAATTTACTCTATTTTGACAATAAAATGAGCAATAATATAGTAAGATTATAGTTAAATTATTGTTATATAACCGGTTTTTATAAAATCAGCCGAATGACTGAGTAACTTGCTGCAAAATTTTAACAGTGTAAGTGTCATTAAAAATAAGGAACTTTTGATATAACATGTTTTTTTGTCCTAATACATTTACAAAATCAACATTGTGAAGTCTTACTACAATAGAAGTGTAGTAATATATCCATTCGAATAAAAAATATAACTAAAAATACAGTAAAATGCAAACAAAGAATATATTTTTTTAAATATGCAAGTATATTTTTATTAATGCATACATAATTTAAAACAGTGTTCATCAAACGCAACCTGTATTATTGGTGGATTTCAAAAATTATTTATATTCGCAAATCAATAAAAGTTATTGGTTTCTGAAAAAGTTCTTATTATATTCTTTTCAAATTTATTTGAAGTATCAGGCATTTCCTTTATATAGCCGAATAAAGCGAGATTGTAATTGAATTAGGAAAAAAATATTTTATTTGAAAAATAAGAAGCAATAACTCGAAATCTCTCAAGTCTGTATAATTTTTCCATTGACGTTAATAACTGTGCCTTTGTACTAGTACAATTGGAAATGAATGGAAGTAAAAGAAATTATATGGATTGATCTATCCCACTTATTATACTTGTGAGGGGGAAAAGGGGAGAGATCTATTGTGGAAGATCGTAACGTAACTTTTATTTGTATGATAAAATGACGTGTGAAATACAAGATTTGTTAGAGAAAACAAATACTACCGAAAATCTATATTGCATAATTGTAAGAAAGCGATATAAATAACTAGAATTCAAACTTATAATAAGACACAATATGAACTTGGATTTAAACTGTCTAATTTATTTTTTAAAACACACTAGATACTCATCAGCGTGGAAATATATAATATGCTTATTAAAATTAAAAAAAAAAATATTTAAAATACACCCGTCGTTTCGGACTTGGGCTGTAAAGCCATCTTCAAGTTTTTTGATTTCGTTTCGGAGCTCACTGTTGACACGTCACGAAGTCAACGCTTGAATGCAGAGCATTTCTGCGAAAGAGCACAAACTTCAAAATACTATTTTATCAGAGAGGGTGTCGCCATTTGTTCGAACATTATAACATCAATAATCATGATGTCAAATTATAACATCATAACCCTGTATTGATGTTCTGTTCTTTCAACAGATGGCGCCACCCTCTCGGATACAATACTCTTTTGAAATTTATGTTTTTTCGTAGAAATACTTTCTACTCAAGCATTGACGTCGTGATGTGTTAACAGTGATCTCCAGAGCGAAGGTCAAAACCCCTCTACAGTCCAAAACGCCGGGTGTATTTTAAATCTTTTTTTTTTTTTTTTATGGATTTTATATATTTGTACGCTGATGAGTATCTAGTTCGTTTAAAAAAATATAATAAAATATTATAAATAAATAATCTAAATATTCTAAGCTTTCTCGCCTAAAACACAAAAGTTGGGCATTAAACGTTCCACTGACATCATAGAAAAAGCAGGTACTTTACGTCTAGATATGATGTGTATAATTTAGAAAGGCTGATATGAAATCACCATTAGATAAATTTCAAATTATTCTTTTCAAAATAGATCTTTGAATACGGAATATGTTTATTATAAAAGGGCAATTTTTTAATTTATAAGCATATTTCTTGTGAAATGTTTCAACAGAATTCTTTATTCCAATAATAATATGTGCTTTATGTAGGGATATCATCATTGTGCTACATCTTGCGTCAAGCACACTCAGCCCCGTCGTTAGCCTGCTTTCAAAGTTTTAAGGGATTTTTCTTGTATGTCAATGATAAATGGTTCACTTTTCTTTCTGAACTTCTCTCTAAAGTTATCCTTCCTTTAGCAATACGATAACAAGTGGTCAATGCTAAACGCAACTCCTATCTCGTATCTTTAATCGATAGTGACCCTATTTTTGCGCCTCTTGAGCCCATTTTTAATTTTATAAAAAATCTGTAATACATAAATTTTTGGCCCTATATTTAGAAATAATAAAAACTTTAAACTGATTTTATATGTACAAAAATTAAGAAGTTGTGGGGTATTTTCGGTTTTCACAAAACACCTCTTTATTTCCATCCCCTTTGTTCCGATTTTGAACATTAACGAACTTGACTAAGATTTTATTGCCTTGATTTTTTGTATCAGTTTGGAAGAGATTTGTGAAGAATTGCGGGAGTTATCTTGCCTATATCTTATGGAGTTATCTTATCTATATATATAGAGATAGATAGATAGATAGATAGATAGATTGATTGATAAAGTTTTTTACTGAGGTTGGTTTTGTGTTCTAGGGTTATTGGTCGGTGTAGATCTGCAAAACGTTTTCAGAAATTCCAAAATAGGGGAGAATATAATAGGTAGTATTTCATACGAAATCTACCTAAAAACACAATTCTTATTTTTTACACTCTGTACATATAAAAAAATAAACAACCATTTATTAGTTAAAATAGCATATAATGTTGGATTAATACTATAAGAAATTGCTTCGAAGTCCGACGTTTATCACGTAAAATCCTGATTAGATATGGAAACATGAAAACATACTCCATGTACTATCATATGTAACATAAAATATTGTTACACGAGTTTTGATGTATTATGTGTCAGTAAGATATATGCTTGTATCCGAAAGTTTAATGGAATCGTTTATTTTTTCTATTACTTATACATTAGATCTTAAAAGTAAAATTTATGCAAAATCAAATATAAATTTGGAACAATTCCAGACAAACAACTTTTAATAAAGTACATGCAATGACATCAATATTAAGTTAGATGAGTTTTCGGGCTTTCCAAAAAATAAAAATAAATAAAAATATGTATAAACGGAAAGACTAATAACATATACTAATAACATATACTAATAGAAATGTATGGCCATATTATAATACTTGACACAGATTATGTCCTTAATACAATGAATTATTTCTTATTATCTAGTTGTCTGAGCAAAGCGAAGGCTGATACTCAATGACACATACAGCTACGATGGATATTAACACCATGTCCTACTAAATAAAAAAGCCTAATAAAAACCTTTCGTCAAGCATATCTCAAAAAATATTTGTCGGATTTCGTTTCTGATTGCACCAGAAGGTACCTATGATTGTCGCCTACTGAATGCACCTACTATGAAAAATAAGTTCCAAACCGTTTAAAAATTATGTAGAAAAACTGATAAAAAAGCACACTTTAACTGCATACGTCACAGAAATTTGGTGTGCGTCACTTTCACCGGTTGATGTTTTCGTAGACAACTGGTTTGAACACATGGAGCAAATTAAAAAAAAAAAAAAAATATGCACGCAGTAACATTGAAGTATCATAAAAAATATTTAAATTTAATCAAACAGGAAAATAAATCTGTTTGTTTTTCCATTTAAAACAAAAAAAGGCTGACTAAAAACTTTGATTTGAGATCTTGCGATAAAATCGCGATAAATTCTCTCAGTAGCATTTTTTAATCGCCAAAAGCATATTTTATATTTCGCGTGTGAAAATTAGAAACAATTATATGATGTGTAAGAAAATATTTTGTTTTATAATATCATTTCTTCTTATTAACCATTTGAAAATGGTTGTTGTTTTCGGTCGAGGATGGGCCCAAATGAAGCTCGCATTTTATTTTTTTTTTAACGAAATTCAACGATGTTCTTTACTTTTAGAACAATTTTTATTTGAATAGGTAATAGAAAGTCATAAAATCGTTAAAAATTGTTTGAATAGGTAACCGAAAGGCATAAAATCGTTAAAAATTGAAAAAGTTACAAAATGGGTAGGCGCAAATTTTCAGATATGGAAAAATCCAAAGCCAAAGAGCGACGCCGAAATGAAAATCGTCTTGCAAAGCAAAAATCGATGTCTTGAACTCATTATGTAGGCGATGAAAATCGAGGTCTTTAACTGATTAAGTAGCCCATGAAAATCGATTGCAGAATAAAAGACGAACGCGAAAAAGGAAACAATCTAATATTTAATCGATTGATAGTAAAAGCCATGTCTCTGGGGGCTCCAATCCACTAGCCACGGCGTTTTACAATCGGTCGATTCTAACCGGGAAAAATTTAGCTCAACGTAGGTGATTTGTCTGAATCTGTGGATGATTCGGTGGAACTGCTTTCTATTTGTAAACTGTTTTTCTTCTCGAAACGGGACTTGGAGAGTTTATCGATGAAGGTTTTGGTCGTCTGATGTTTAATCTTTGCAATCAGTTGTTGAAGAGGATGCGACGGAATTTGGTGGACGAAATAAATTCCAAATGGTCGTTGTAATCTATTAAATTACAATTATTACAATTATTATTATTTTTATTATTTTTTTTTTTACATGCTTTCTTTTAACTTACAATTATATTTGTCTGTGGTACTCAAAATTTGTGATTCATTTTTCACCCGCTTCCTGTTGACATAGAGTTTTGAAATTTGGAAAATATATGTATTCCTGAGGGCAATATATGAATTTGACATTGATTTTTTAAAATTCGATCCCTAAGGGGGCAACAGTGGGGGGGGGGTGAATTACTTAATGGTTACGTTTGATTTTCTATAGAGAAATCAGCATTCGCTTCAACAATGAGTATTTGATGAAAACTACTAATGAAAGGGTTACCACGATATCGCCAAAATTTGGCCAACGTGGCGAAATATCGCCAAATTTGGTGACAAAAACGTTTCTAAATATGAAGCTAACTTGGAGATAGCTGACTAACTTGGCAGAATTCCCATTTACATCCATTTATCTTCCATAATTTAACTCACTGCGTTAAATTTAAACTCCGTGCATTTAAGGTTTTTTTCGAGAATTTACTAAAGTTTAGTGCATTTAAAAAAACATATATATTTTCTAAATTTTTGTGAAATTTAATGAAATCATGATTTAAAAAAAAAAACAATTTCCATTTATATTAATTTCTTTTTAGTCTTTAAAAATGAAATTGGTACTTTTCCTGTATAAGGACCTTGGCGAGGTAGAGAAAATGGGTTTGGCGAGACAAGTAGTCTTTTTATGCGTATTTTCCTGCAACTTATTCATAGTTTCATATACTCAAGCGTTTTTTCAAAGATTTATGCAATTTATTTTGTGTTAACAAGCCACTTACCTATTTTTATATACAAACAAAAGTAAATTGTATGTAAAACGCATTGATATTATATATATAAATAAAATGTTTATATTTATGGCACAGATGCCATAAACGCAACGGGTTTGACGTGATTTTTTTTATGTCAATTTGGCGAAAACGGCGTTTTTGAATACCAGTTATAGCGTGCTATAATAGTACATTATTTTTTATTTCAATATGAAAACAAAATAATGTGATAAACAAAACATTTTCTATTATTTTTAAAAGTAAATAACAATCAATAAATGATATAATTATAGAACAAAACAATTTATATATGGTTATAGCGTTATATATGGTAACATCAGTGGTGGCTCGTGACTCGCATTTTTGGGGACACTTAATTCATAGCTGCCAAATTTATTCTTCTCTTACCACATTGCTATAAAAGAAATCTTTGTCATATTTGTTGGCAGAATATTCGACCATTAAACAAGGTAATATTTTTCTTTCAAAAATAATGGTAAGAAAAGAATAATAATGTCCGCCATGTATTTAGTGCCCCAAAATATGACAGTCACGAGCCGACACTGGTTACCATGTCAAGCAAAGTAACGCCACTTTGGCGCCAATTAAGTACCTCGGTGCGTATATGACATCTGTGCCATATTTACTTGTAAAAATAAGAATAAACGTTCATCGGGTTTGATTTCATAGCTATTTATATCATTTTGCAACAAATCTCCCTTTTTGAGGCGAAACTGCACAAGGATTGAAAAAAATCTAGAAAACGGGAAGTGTGTTTTTTCAGAATTTAGTGTCACCCTCGATGAAAACAAAATATATAAATTTCGATTACACAAAACATATTTCAGTTTTAAGACTTAAAACACACGCTTTTATTTTTTACAGAATGACGTCATCCGCATCCGCTGAAAAATTCTTCATTTACGATAAAGTCTTAAACAACTTCTACAGTAAAGTACGCACGCATAGGACGTCACTATCGCAGAATAATACACTAATCAAAAAAAAAAAAAAAAAAAAAAAAAAGACGACGTCATTTAAGAAACTCTACAAAAAAAAAACTGCTATATCATGATTCATATGTCCTCATTTGTTTGTAATATTAATATAGATACTTAAAATTAAATTTTGAAAAATACATCATTCATTTTTATTTTTTCAAAATAGCACATATTTTAATTACAATTTTTTTAAGTTGTTAAGGGTAAAAGGTAACAAAAAGGTATAATTGCTATTTTCCAACTATTTCCCCCTACTTTCTACAAAAATGGAGTACTTGTGTTGCCAAAATTAAACAAATGGCGCTAAAAACTACAAAAATAAATTGAGATGCATTTTCCAAACAAATTGCACTTAAAAGTACTTTTTCTCCTCAATACAACACTATGAAAATTGAAAATGTGCAATGTTTAGAAGTAAACAGAGACACACAGTTGACAACGGTAATCGGTCGGCAGTCAGATTACCAAAATTTGTGATTAATTCAATAACTAAACTCTTTGATGAAAACAATCATCTATATGAGAAGTTCTGTATGGATGATGTAGATTGCGAATTGATTCTTACAACCTCACCTAGGTTACAAATGCCTTGAACTCACATTTTTACTCTTCATATTTCATGAATTTATTTACTATTTATCTTATATAGACATTTCTTTATTATAATATATTGCTCTCTTAATAATTCACTATAGTAAAAAACCGACAATAAGTTTCAAAATTTTTACGTCATATACCAAGAGTTTTAAAAGGCTAGGTACTTGTGTGTTTCAAATGGTTATGTTCTTAAATTTGTGAATGTTTAATTTTTAAAAAAAAAAATATGACTTAAAACTGGCTGTGTGCATTTAAGTAAAGATGAAAAGCATGTACTCACTGGATTATTCAATACTCTTATAGACTTGATGCTCTGTAAATTCTTTCGCCTGTTGAAAACGATTAAATTTAAAATGTGTTAAAATAACTGCATTTTCTCATTCACTTGATGTGCAGTTGGAGAACTTTGCATCAATCCCAATGCCCTTTAGCACCATGAAGATTAGTAATCCAGAAAATTAATTAAAAGAAAGAAATACTTCTAGACGATGCGTACTCAGCAATGACTTTACAATTGGCAGTTTCTGTATTACCGTTGATCTGTGCATAGGCATGTTTTCTGCCAGAAAATAGTTTTTTAAGATGATTTTCATATTAATAAACGAACTATTATTAATTGTCTTATTGCTATGGATGGCAGTATTTCTAGTTCTGTTAAAAATGATTTAATAATAATGTCTAATTAGGAAGACAAATAATGCTGACAGTATGACCGAAAAATGTTATAAAATTAACTCCTATAAAAGAAATAACACAACACCGGCAATAATGTATAACCTGTTTATGTAAACAAATTTAATATTGACTAGAATTATATGTTATGAGGAATTCTGGAATTCTCATTTTTTGTAAAAAATTTATGCATATAAAAAAAATGTAAAAAACAAATTTCGTCACACTTAATTTCCTTTAAAATATTATATTTTGTGCATTCTCATATTAAAATTTTGTTATTAAATATAATTAATACATTCAACAAAGTGAATGGAAGTAATCTAATTCAAGGAAAATTTAACTTTTTTTTTAAGAATCTTAAGCATTATTAATCGGAAACAAATATTTTCTTTACAGAAATGATATAAAACATATTCCATTTTATTAATACATTGTAATTCCCTTCATCAAAAAAGTTTTTTTTTTCAAATTTCTGTACATTTGAGATTCCTGAAATCGCAAGTTCTATTATTCTCAGTGGATTTGTGTTCGCGTAAGAAGGTTTTCTAATCTTACGGAAATTACTTCCCTTTCGACATATGAGAAGTATATTTAAATAGAACAATGAGATTTGACTTAATTTTTACTAAGTTGAAACATATTAAAAGCAATTTTGAGATAATGTTGTCTTCAATATGTATTTTCATTAACTGTCCGAATTAGCATTATTATATTTTAATAAGTATATATAGATAAGATAATACATAATAATAAATATAATACAAAAATATTGTTTCATTTTTAACTCATATAATTTGAAAATAGTAAAGCAAGTGTAGAAATTTATATTGTTTTTAAATTGCTGTTTAACATTTTTATTAGGAATAATAATAAAAATATTTTTTTATAACGACGGATAAAACATTCGAAAAGTATAAACGCTCATTTTAAAAATTAGCTTAAGGATATTTAATTTTAAAAACCCATAGTTTAATCTTTATTTTGCTCATTTACATTCTGTACCAAACTTATTTGTATTACGTGAAAATCGATTTCTTTTATTTTCGTTAATTTTCGAAAACTTTCTCTATAGTAAATATTTCATGTATTGATATAATGCCTTTGCCATAATGGTAGTTAAGAAAGTTAATTATATAATTTTTTTAATAATAATATACTGGGTAAATTCATATGAATAACATTTCTTTACATGCTATGTCTCTGTTGAAAATAGAGGCACTGAATATGTAA
Source organism: Maratus speciosus (assembly GCA_963932465.1). NCBI lineage: Eukaryota > Metazoa > Arthropoda > Arachnida > Araneae > Salticidae > Maratus > Maratus speciosus. The sequence goes on along the minus strand of OZ010786.1, from coordinate 532,228,937 downwards.
AACTCGTAATGAGTAAATATATGACCTTCAACTGACTATTTGTATTTTCTGCCGATTAATATGATTTTGTAGCTTTAATACATACATTTATCTTTAATGATAGATATTATTTTTAATAAATTATGACACACTAATTATATATATATATATATATATAATTAGTGATATAACCGCAATAAATATGCTGTAAAATATTATTGCGGTTTATGAAAAAAGTGCCGATTTAACAACGACTACTTAGTAAAATTTATTTTAATCTATTTTTATACGTTTTAAAAACACTAAATCTAAAGAAAATACCACATTTAGGATTTTTTTTTCAATTGGCAAATCATTGTTTTTTACTTTCTTTATAATAAACACAGACTTTTCAAGTTATGTTTTTAACTGATATCTGGTGGTTATTCAAGAAGAACTAAAGCATCAATGAAAAATGAAAAAAAAAATTAAAATCGACAACTTGTGGACAATCCCTCATCATTCATCTAGTTTTAGCGAGCAACTAAAAATTAGCCCACCTTAACGCCAATATCTTTCTGAATTTGTATGCACTATATTGTGTCTACTACATTTTGTCAATTTTTCTAAAACTGGCGTTAAATTTTCCACTCGTTGATGTCACCTTGTGACTGCGATGTGAATTTCTTGGAAAGCTGAAAAAAAATTACAAAAAGTCTTGAAAACATGTTATTTACTGTAAAAAATATTTTTCTTCCAATTATAAAAAATATTGTGACGTCACTATTATGTCACTGCATGTAACGTATGTCACGTCACATATGGGGCGAAAAACCACCATATTGTAAACTCACAGTGTAACAAAAATATGAATTTCAGAAAGCTTTGAAAGTGATAAGAAATATTATATACAGTACTTTATAAGCTTCATAATACATTTTGGAGCTTGAATCGGATTGAATTTGTCGTATATTTTATTAAAATAAATAAAGTCACTTTTATACTTTCAATAATGTTTTCCTTTTCTGTTAATGATTAACTTGTTTAAGTGACTCTTTAAAAATAAATGTTGCTATTTGTTTCTGACTTTTTAATAAATTTAATATTTTTTTAATATAAAAATATATACATACAAAATGTATGCAAAACGCGTGACATATTTATTCATATTTTGATTTTTTACCCAGAAATTTTATTAAAAAAATACTTATTGTAAAAAGTGTTTCATTCTACAGGAAATTAATGTAGAAAAAAAAAATAAAATTTTATAAAGAAAAAAACTTTTTTATTTTTTATGAACATATTTTGCATTTATTACATGTTATACAAACTTTAACTTTTTTTTTCAAAAAACCTTGCATTATTGTATTGATTTTATATACACTAGAAATTTAAATAATGTTTTATTCTATATACCCTAATCATGCTAACACATTTTTTTTTTTTTTTTTTTTTTTTTTTTTTTTATAATTTACGAAAAAGAAACTTTACAATCCATTTTTACTTGGTTTCGAAATTGATTAAAAGCAAAAGTGAAATGCACAAAAAAATATTCAAACAGAAAATTTTAATTAGACACGCTCTTATAAAAGTATTACGCATTTAACTTACAAATCTACGATAACAAATAAACAACAACAACAACAACAACAACAAAACATCTGCTCGCGAATTTTGATTTCTGCAGACGATAACAAGAGAAAACACAGTGTGTTTATTCTTTTGAACAGTGGCAGCATCTAAATAATAGTAGCTGTTGTATGAATATTTGTAGTGTAGTTGGCACGGATTTTTTAAATTTTACAAAAGTTATACAGGAATACGATCAAGATATACTTATAAAATATTTGTCCGAAAAAATTACAATGTTCAGTGACCGGTTAATCTCAGCTCGTCAATGTTATTGTATTGCATTCGGACATAATTCTTCCAAAGATTCTATTTGGATTACCAAAATGGAATTACAGAGGACGATGTCAAGAAGAAATAGGTAAGAAAAAATTATATTTCCTGCTTTCTTTTATTACGATTTCAGATAATTTCATATAAAAACATGATATTAAAGTAATAAACTTCAATACCTTTTATAAATTCAATAAAAAATTTAATAAATTATTGTTTATTTTGTTGAAATAAAAAATAGTCTGTCAACGATTTTAATTAGATGGTTAAAATCATTTGCTTAAATTGCATTTTAATCACATATATTTTCCCTTTTTTAAACTATCTGCTTAAAATCACATTTTCGTAAGTTAAAAAATGTATAATGAATAATTCATATGATTAGTAAACATTCGAAGCTAATTAAATTACTGAATAAAAAATCTTTTTATAGAATAAAAATTTTTGCATGCTTAGACTTTTAATTTTGCGTTAAGCAATGTCCCGAAACAATTTGTATTGCATACTTTTATTTTAAAAATGGACATCTGCTCAAAATATGAATTTATAATAAATAAGAATTTGTTGACAGAATGGAACACAACCGTGTTGTATATCTGCAACATACCCAGAAGTCAAAGTTACTTATTCAGAGTGTTAAAATATGATTTTATTTCTTACTGCTTCCAACTTCCAACACAACAGTTAATGTAAATTATTCATAGAATTTTCAACCTAGAGCGATAAATGTGATTAATCTTTCACATCAAAGTTTTATATATCATTTGATCAGTTTCACATCGTTATTACTAAAAGCAACTTATTAAATTTTATAAAATTAAAAATGTTGGTGATGCCAAAAATACATTTTTTACAAATTTAAATTCGTATTCTTTACAATTTTGAGTTAGAAAATTGACAGTATTATGAGACGTATGGTAATTTTATGTTTATTGCAAATATAAGAAATATACCTTTTAGCCAATTATTTTGTATGCTTATTTTTTTGTTTTTTTTATATGCTTAATATGATGCTAACAACCCAGTAACATTGGCAGCTTATGCCAAACGTCCCTAGTTCGAATCCTGAACTGGACACGTTTTCATTCAGTTGGAAATATTACAACAAAAGATAATTCTACTTCAACATGAGCCTTATTGGTGAGAAATATTGGCAATATGTACAGTTTTAGATAGGTGCTGATAACTTTGGATGTTAAAGTAAGCAAAAACTTTTAAGTTTTTAAAGAGAGTGCAAAAATACTTAAAGACAAAAAAGTTTGCAATAACCTACTACAAAATGAAAGAAATAAAAGAGATTTTTTTTTCTTTCCGCCTGGCCCACCACAGCAACAGAAAATAGTCATTGTGTGTCAGTTATGAATACAATTAAATCTGCCGAATTTTCAGCATGTGGGGGGGGGGGGGTATGTATAATAGTTTTGAAAGGGAATATTCTTCAAATATTGAAAACAACACAATTTGTTACAGTTGTAAGATATGTGATGAAAATTGAATTTTTAACTTAAATTTAGAAGAAAGTCTCTATACTGTATGTGACAATTTTTACATATTATACAGTGTTTGTTCATAAATTGTGAGTATGCGATTTTAGGCCTCCAAACCAACTCTAGCAGAAAGATGACATGTAGTAAGTATAATTTCAGGCGACCCTGTTTTTGTAGATTGTTATATTTTCGTCAAGAGAAGTTAAATAGACCTAGACTCATCACAGTGCTAAGAGGCTACTTCAGTCAAGCGGTAAGACCCGTTCACTAGTGCTAATCCTATGGAAGAAATTTATAAAGGTATCTCGGTTGCATATGAATATTTTTAATTGATATTTTTACATAGGATCAAAAGTCACAAGCGTGCTCTAAAACGGCCATACTTTCTTCACATTCTGGTCACTATGACTTCACATCGACATCACGCGACGACACATCGACGGTCACAAAGTCACAGTGTGACTTCACAACGACGTCGACGTGGCGTCACCATGCCTTACGGGCATAGACTAATATTATGATGGCAGACGTAAAAGGGTTAATTAAAAAAATCATTTAAAACTATTATAAGTCAAACATACGATATTAAGTAGATAAAGAATATTTCGAAAATGCAAGTTTTACTTTTAGAAATATCTTGTTCAAAAATTTCTTATTTAACATTTGAAAAAAATCTAAGAACATATTACAAAAAAAGATGACTCCACATTATATGTATAATAAATAAATCAAAATGTTTTTGTAATTATTTAATTTGATTATTAATGTGTAATACATGTTTTAATAGTTTTAAATATATAAATAGTTTAGAAGAAAGCAATATGACTTATCTGAATTATATATGGCAATGCTTTACAGAAAATTACAACACAACATTAAAAATATTAGACCTTTATCTAAAAAACTTAAATATAAAACTAAAATATAAAAGCAACTGAAAAAACATGTATGTTCTCGTATATTATATTAACTAATCATATAGTTTTGAAGATGCATATAGTATATATTTCAAATTAATCATTAAAACGGCTGTAAAATTTAAATTGTAACAAATAAATGCAATATTTAATAAAGAAGACAGTGAAAATATCATTTTTGTACTTTTTCTTTAAATAACTTTTTTATTAATCATTAGGTTACTAAAGGTTAAATATAGAAAAGTATTGAATTAATTAAATTTTCTTGAAATGAGTATTAATAACCCGACGAAACATACACAGTCATTCTAGAAAAACAATTTTTGTGATTAATTAAATTGCTCAACAATTTTGAATGTAATATAATTTATCAAAAATAAAATTGACAAAATATTAAATGTATAATTTAAACATTACACAATTAAACACAGCGTCTATTAATAACAGCATATATAAAGTATATATATGTCAGAAAAAATTATACGTGAGCTATAATAAACTCACTGTCACTTTTAATTAGAAAGAAAAGGTTTTAAGTGCTCTTTAGTATTTCAAAATCAATTATAAATATTTAAAAATTATCTCAAAGTGTAATAATACAAGCAAATATAACTATCATTTAAAAAAATTCTTTTTGAATGATACCTATGTAAATAGCCATTTTTGTAATGGAAAATAAAATATGATTTTTCACGTTATACTTATGAAAAAAAAAAACGTTCATTTGAAGTTCAATGTCTTTATATCATTCAATTCTTTATCGTTGCATTAAGCTACGCATATTTATTTTCATTTTGGCATTGAGCCAGTGCAGATTACCTCTTAAAATCCCCTTTCAAGATTCTTCCCTTTTAATTTCCCATTTGAATATTTTTCTATCCGACTTTTCTGGAACATTTTCCTGCCAAAAGTAAAACTAAAACCGTGCTTTACCTGTTTGTCATTGCTTAGTTACCGTTGTCCTAATTTAGTTACGGTCACCTCTCACTTATACACTTTTGAAGGGATAGATTTAAAATCGCGCATAACTGAGAGCCGCGTATAGCTGAGGGGATGTTGTATGTAGCAACTCTTTATACACATTATACACATTATCGGAAAGAAAAACATTTTGCTATATAAGAATAAAGAATTAGGATTAATAACATTTTTTAAAATAAAAGTGGTGTAATATTAGTATAGCTGTACTTTAAAAAATATCCTTACACTTTCACTATAAAATTTACTTTCAAAAAGTTCAAAAATTTCCTTTTACATTGAAACAGATATTCACACATAAAGAATATGCCAGTGAGTCATCCTTTAAGAAGTCATCAATGCTAATTTGTTTTTATGTAAGCCGCGTTTGTACAACGAGTTTTTTTTATGCATTAAAGAGCGTCATTGTATTAGATGCTACACTAGCATTTTAAAGGTAACATGTCAAAGTGTCCAGGTCTCTTAAAGCAGTAGCATAAGATGGGATAATCATAGTATCATTTTCATTATTATCATCTTTTTCTTTTCCAGCTGCACGTCATCGAACACATTTACAATATCTCTTATGGCCGTTGATCTTCATTTGCATCAACAATGAAGAAACCTTGAAAAGAAAGAGAATCTTGGCTTCTGCTGTTCCATTCTTCTTCGTTTATGTTAAAGCCAATTCTGTTGCTTTCATTTTCCCTTTAATGCAATAACTTCATCATCATTTGAATGAACAAATGAAAAACCCACTTTTTAACACATGTTTGAATGAAAAACCCATTTTTTAAAAGCAGTTAGAAATTGTTGTGGCTGTTACTTTATTCCAAGAGGAAACCAACGTCCGCATAGTATCCAGAATACAAATTTTCTTGAATTCCTTTTTTTTTTTGGCTCTACTGATATAAATACGCGATATATATTCGTGATATCGCGTGATATATATTCGCACCAAATATTTCCTATACTACGATTTAGCTGACCTTATTATTGGAATCTTCTAGTAGAATTTACAGGGGAAAATACAACTCATATATGTGTCAGCAATGGAAGATCTGAAGTATGGGTGGGACACTGATCCATAAATGGAAGAACTTTTCTTTTTTTTAGACGTCTTCGTGTCAAATTCATTCAAAATGTCTAAAAAAATGTTCGATGGCATCCACGCTTAAGTGCTATTTGCATAAGATAATGGCAATTTCTTCACATTTTTTAAACACTGTGGATTCAACATCAAAGTTTTGAATTAAATTTGGAAGGTCTGCGATCCATGCATTAACAGTTGAATCTAAAACGTCTGCGCTTTCACCACTCAGGCAATGAACTGTTAACTGTGTCTTTTCTTAAGCTTTTATACCTATACCCATGAAGCCGAACAATTTTCAATTCCCATTTTTGATGACAAACTGAGTGCCTTTGATTTGAATAACTCATCGCTAATGGCTAAGTAGAAGCTCTCATTTCTCGCTGCCACTGAAATAAAGCGGTTTCTAAAATCACAAATTTTTCATCGCTTTTTCAGTTGTGCAACATTATAAATCGAACAACTTATCTCATAAAAAGTACGATGTGTTATTGCTCATCAGAAACTTTTTAGCTTACATGATGCATGATTTAACCAACCTTTTAACATTAAAAATAAATAAATATAATGCAAAAGTGAATTTAATATTGTTTTTTACTTATTACAATAATTTAAACAAAGTAAGTTATAAAGCAGAATTTGAAATATTTTGCAAAATAAAAAGTTTGTTCTTCAAAAACATGCATTAAAGAATTTTTTTTTTAATACATTCATTATTGGAGAGTTACTGTTATCACAACAAAACAATACTTATTATAAATCAGAAAATAAACCAAACAGAAAAAAATAATAATGTAAAAAAAAAATGATGTGTGATCCTTGAGTAAAAAAATTATTTTTGTGTCTGATTAGTAATAGCAAAATTCATTGAAAATTACGTCAATTACTTTTTAAAAACATATATATTTAAGCACATCGAAGATAAAAATTCTAAACACATTTTTACATTAAGTGTTGAAATGTATTTGAAGAAATATTATCCGCATTTCCGTAGAAACTTAAGTTTGTGCTCAGAAAATAAACTGAAACTGTCTCATAAATTGAAAATAATGTTTCGTAAACTCTGAAGTGTTATAATTTTCTCATCGCCATTATGAACTCAGATGATCTTAGAACGAAACGAGAAATTGATGAGAATAAAGCAATTTACACACCGTGATGCTTCCACTCTTTGTTTATTTGTGGCAAAAATGAAATTGTAGTTTTGTTGAGCCTTATGGAAAAATGTTATTTTTTCATTGCTATCATAAACTGAAAATGAGTTAAACGCTCAAGTTATTTAAAAATTTAAGATGAAAAAAATATATTTTTTAAATTATTTTTTTATAAACGTTCTTAGTAAAATTTTAAATGCTTGTGTATTATTTGTACTATATAAAAAGGCAAATAAAGTTTAAATGCTTGTTTTATTGATTTGAAATCAATCTATCTTTGTCTCTATTACTTAAAAAAGCCATTAATGCAGAAAAATGTTGTTCTTTTTATATAAATTTTTCTGATTTACCAAAAAATTAACTGTTCTTCATATTATAGCATTAAGGCTACCACAAAAACTACAATGACAAAATATAAATCTGATATAAAAAAATACTTATTTTAAGATATAGAATATAATCAAAAATTGTATTTTTTCCGTCCATGTTCAAAGAAGAGAAATATTGCTATGGGTAGATTCATAATCTGTATTATTGACTTCATGCAAAAAATCTTGTTTAAGACTAAGCTTAATCTTTAATTTAATGCTTAAAAAATGTGATTATTTACTTATTTATATAAAAAAACAAATATCGGAATAATAATGGTATTTAAAACATATATTATCATATGTTTATCATATAAACCCATGTATGTTTATATTACGTTATCGTATAAGCATATGTATGTTTATATTATGTTATCATACAAACATATATTACTAGAAAATGTGGGTGCACTTTTTATCTGAAAAGCAGTTCAATCGTTTTTGATTAAATTTTGTATTCTGCTCTTTTTAGTTATAAGAAGACAATTGGGCTAGGTCATACTTTCGAGAAAATTCCGTTAGTGAGTGATTATTGGGTTATTACAGGTCAGCGGATTTGATCGGGAATTACGTTCGACACAATTATTAAATTGTTGAACACTTGGCAGTAAACGGAATCGTAAAGTTTGTAACATTTCCCAGATTAAGCCAATTTTGATGACATTGGAGAGATTTTTCAAGGAAATGGTCTCTCAAGATGACCATGCCTGAACACATGCTTTCAGAATCTGAAGGAACATTCCAAAAATTCCCCGTACGAGCCCAGATACACGATCTACCTACAGAGCCCACAGACCTCCCGAGCATAACTCGGTCTTCTCCGCTGGTAAAAAAATTATTTTAATAAGTCAAATGTTACACACGTGACAGTGAAAATGTATACAAAAGTATCGCTTCAAGCAGCTGTTCCGACCATTAAAACATGCCTCGATATTAAATTCGAACAATATATATGTTTCAACAGCGATTTCTGATGTTTATTTTCATTTTCATTTTACATATGACGTAAACGTATATGATTAAAAAAAACTCTTTCAATTTTTAGTAGGTAATTCGGTATAAAACCAGAGTTCCTCGAACCAGAACCGAATGGCTCTATTAGTTTTTTCAAGGAGTCCGTTCCAAAAAGCACCAAGTGGTGTCTAACTGTCACGGCAACACCGCCAGATGAAACAGCTAACGAAGGGAGACACAAAAACCGCTACAACAAATAACTCCGTAAATCCCCTGCTGAGGCATGATGATTAAGCATCTGCGCAATATTTTGACGAATCCGTGATACAGTAGGACGTTTGCACCAAGGCGGCTAAGTCGCAACAAATAAGACGCATCTTATTTAGCCGAAGATTCAAGGAGCCACCATGGAACATATGAAAACAGTCGGTAACTCCGTGCTCCGTCACGAACGTTACAACTCGAGAGTGTGCGACTAAATCCTCGGGTACCACAAGTACTAATAATAAAGCCTAAGGGTCTCCACAAGGAACAGGGCGGAACAATCACTCCTTCAAGATTAAGTTTACACACATCCCATCTGCTACTAAACTATCCGCTTCGAGAGGACGTGACAAGCCCCCATCGGGCACTTAGAGAATTACTTAAGGTGTCCTGTTGCGAGGTCCACGTGAGCGGAACGGGTGCACGCACAGTGTAAGATTTTGCAAATGTGGCTGGAAAAAAGTCCAAAAATAGATTTGCATTAATATCCCTTTTAGACATTTCAAATTACATCTAACACATTAGAGAAAACAAAATGTAAAGTTATAGCAGCCTAACTCGAAAACAACACCGTCGAAAATCGGTTCAAAAACCAAATTATCTTTTAACCTTTTTAGAATGACGTCTGCTGCAGTTGTAATTGTCATTGATATTTTTGGGTAAAAACGTACTTATTTTGTAAATATTTTTTTTAATATGTGGAATCTTTATAACAATGCAGATACTTTGTATCTTATAATTATAATAGTTATTTAGAAGTGTTATATTAAAAAATATATTTTTTTTTATTTAAAAAAAATTATTTGCAAAATAGTAATATTTTATTTGTAATTATGTATGCATATAGCTATAAAATAAATCAATTTCAGCTGCAACTATTTGCAACTCTTGAATATAAGTATTTTTTTTTTCAGGCACGATAATGTAAATTTCGAAAAGAGATATATATGAGATTTTGCAAAATTATGGTACTGGAGATGAATCTCTCGCTGCTAATTCCAAAATATCCTGATAGACTATGTATTATATAAATATAATCTTCAATATTGGTCATCTGTTATGTAAAACCAGATAAAGCGGATAATCCATAGTTTTATAATTGGCAGTAATCAAAAATGGAGAAACTGCCATCGCTTAAAGAACGTTTTTTGAAGTAAAATTAGACAGGGTGCGATTCGAATATTAACAAAAAATATATTTATAGGGCAGAAATAATAATGAATACCAGAAAACGGTTGGACGACCAAAGAATTTTTTTTATTTATTTAAATGGATCGAAATCAAATGACAAAAGGTGCTGCGCTATTCCCGTAACACAAATGAATTAGCACATGCCACGTGTTTAAAACTGAGACAATCTGGAATAAAGGATGTTGCGGATGTGTTAAAAATTATATCTGAATGCCCTAAAAGAGAACGACATTTAAAAAAATCGTTCAAAAAGCGGGATACCCGTTATATAAAAAATGGCTGTAATGAAGAAAATCAAAATTTTATAAGGGATAAATCCTGACCCGTCATCTACTTCTTACTTTAGATCCATAAAGTTTCAGTTCATCATGGAAACCGATCAGTCAGTAACAGAATAATTTAAAATTGTCAGAAATTAAATCTTTACACTCTTGCACACTATATTAGAATTCAATTTTCAGACGTATGACATAGAGTACAAGTTTGAAGACACAGTGGTAGATAGCACAATGTGCAACATTCTATATTCAAATAAAGCAACTTAAAAATGCAATGCCTGTAACGCAAAATCCAAGGAGATGAATAACTTAAAAATGATTCGATAATATACGGATAATATTCACAAGTTTTCTTGAGCTTATCGGCACTACATACACAATTAAGATTTATGGAATGCCTCTTACTTATTGGTTATAGATTTGATGTAAAGAAATGGCAGTTCCGAAAGCCTGAAGAAAAATGAAGTATCGCAGAAAGAAAAAAAATATATAATTTAAAGATTTTGAATAAAAGGAGAGTTATTATTATAAACGCCAAAGCAAGGACAAGATAAGAGTAATGTAGGAAATAGATAAAGGAGATTTTTTAAGGATACTGCTGTGGCTGCTAGAATAACAGGTGTTGGTAAGCTTTTGTTGAGCGATTTTATATAATTTTACATGACCTGTGGATACCAGATAAATATGTCTGCATTTAAGCATTACAAATAATGACATTAACATCTTAATTAAACTATAGAGCGACTAAAATTCACTCGGAAGTTTTAACATTTATACAGTCACTGAATATACAAATAATAAAAGAATAGCAAACATCGATAAATGACAGTAATTCACTTTATGATAACACTAGTAACTATTCTTTTAATACAAGAGTACTCTTCTTGTTGAAAATAAACACGTACTACATTTTTTTTAATTGCACTGATTACCATAACACTGCGCAAATGTCAAAGTATGAAAATGTCAAAACATCTTTTTATGATAATTATGATGACGGAATCACAATGACGTAAAATGTACAATGTAAATCGTAAAGATATATATTTTCATAATACAGAACCATTTTATCTCTAGAAAGATCAATTTTATTACTTTAATATCGATAATTTTCATAAATCGAATTTTGACCCGGTGGATTCTTAAAATCTCACAACGTAGGGCGGTTCAATCGCTCATCAAGACCATAAGCGTGAATCAAGGCAGTCAGAAATCGCAGCTCAAGACCTCAGCCAGAAACAAAGACAGTAATTCAGTGACCCAACGGCCACACTTCAAATGAAGGCAGCTAAACGGCAAGAGGCAAATAGACAAGCCGAAGCAAGTGCACAAAAGAGTGAACCACAAAATACCGGAAACCGAGGCAGATTGAAACGGAAATCCAAGTAGCCGAAGTCTATCTGAATGCTCCTGGAAACAGACAACATCCGTGCTCTGCACACACCAAAGAAGAGAAGGGAAAATAGTCAATCCACCTACGCATACACATGCTGGATTGATTCGAACGCTAGAGACATTGTTTTGACAGCCCAACTCACAAAGCAAGAAATCACTGGTATAAAACGGGGACGAATACGGAAGAGGAGGGGGGACTTGTAGCCGGCCGACACACACCTACTACCAGTATTAGAGGCTTCTTGGTTAACCTCTTATTACCTCCCCTACATCAATTCCTCGTGTATTGTTTTAATTTTCAATATCTTTGTATAATACAATAATATTCAATTTTTCTCTCAGCTCGTTTCAATATTCCCATAGAAATGGCAAATTTTTAGGAGTACATTTCGATTTGACGTGTGGGTGCACTGTTAAAAAACGACATTTTTATAGTACAAAGTACTGTTCAGCTCGCGCACAAACTCGATCCCAGTGAATGTGCTGTATCTTTATTTGATTTCCTGGCTATATTAACATAGAAAATACAGTAGTTGAGTAAATTTAACAGTACAATGTGCTGGAAATTTCGACGCCAGCAGTTTGTGCTGTAAAAAAATGCGTCCAAATTGCCAGCACATTGTGCTGTTAATTTTACGCAACTACTGTATTTTCCATGTTAATATAGTCAGGAAACCAAAGAAAGATATAGCACATTCACTGTGATCGAATTTGTTCTGGCAAATTTACAGTGTTTTTTTTTACAGTGTGGTATTTCGCAATGGGATACCAAGGATGACAATCCAGGGTTAATCAACCTTCACTAGCCACTGTTGGCACCAGTAATACACATCTCATCAAGAGTTTCTACTGTAATACGGAATTATGAACTTTAAATTTTTGTATCTTTTTAGTATCTTTTTAAACTGAAATCATTATTAAATTAAACAATGTTTAGAGAAAAACATCCATCAAAGTAAATTCCTTTTTGACTATCAAGAAGTACCGAACAAAATTGGCCGAAAAGGCGTCCGTGCACCTATCGCAGTTTCTTACATATTTCAGCGCTTGACCGGAACGGTAGTCTGTACGATTACTTTTCCTTTCGCTTTTTTTTCTTTCTTTAGAACAGCTTAAAGGTATTATACATGCTCAATTTCGAAAGTTATCATAATTCAGTTTTCATGTTCTTTATATCTTTACGAAGAGTTCGTCTCATATATTTTTATTTTTTTTTTTATTATTTTTATAGGCGTATTTCTTTGTTTTCCTTCTGATGCTGTTGCTTTACATAAACTTCTTTCTTATTCTTCGTCACCCTTCTGCAATTTATGGGTATTCGTTTTTTGTAACCATGATTCTAGAATAAATAAGGAAGTAAATATTCTTTAAATAAATATTATTTTTTACGAAAAAAAATTATTGTGTATATTTTTAATTTTCTTGGGTATTTTAGAAAAAAATCCAAATCTATTCTTAGATCCAGCGTTTCAATAAGAAAATTTTATAATCATACCCTTAATACAATATTAGTATATTCCTGATAGCCAGTGGCGTAGCCAGGATTTCGTTTGGGGGGGGGGGACACAATTTTTCTTTCAAGTTATATATAGTAAAACTTGTCAAGATGAAATCGCAAATAGTGGAAAAAAATCCGTTTTACATAGTTTTTCTTGTTTGCAGGTGTAATCGTATAGTATTATTTTCGATAGCACCGTGGAACATTTCCGTTTAAAACAGAATTCCGTTATAGGCAAGTTCCATTTTTACAAGTTTTGTGTATTTATATAAATATACTTATTTATATTATATGAATAGTAAAACCGGTCAAAATAGTAATTACATGGTCTTAATATGTAATATGTATTTCCATGCAATTAAATTGGCTAAAAACCTGTCTGAAAGGGGATTTGCACCGCTCCTTAGTGAAACACAGTGAAACCTTAGAAAGCGGTATCTTTCTTTGTCGGAATCCTGTCTGAAATAGAAGAGTTTCAGGCTCCCTACGGAACGAGCAATAGATCTTATTGCGGTAGTGTATCTTAGAAGTATAATTAATTACACTACAAGCCACTTTAAACGGAAGCCTGTCTAAAATGGATTTTTTTTCCAGTCCCTTCCGATCACGTCTTGACAGGATGGACTGTGTATGTATAATAGAAGTATTTCGAGTAACTTTAAGAATTTAGGTATATCCTTGTTTTATTTCTTAATTAAAAAAAAAGCATGGATAAAAAAAGTAAGAGCAATCTCTGTAACTGTAGCTAATAATACATCGGAGTTACATTAATATTTATCTGTTAAAAAGATTTTAGAAACAATGTGATGAAAAAACTAAGCGCATATGAAGAGTATTAATTTATTTAGCAATTATTAGTAATTTATTTAAGTCAAGTTTCATGATACAAAACATTTGCCTACAATAAAGTTAGGATCAAGTGTTTAAGTTTAAAAGGATGTATAAAAAAGGATGTATGTATGTATGTAAGTTTAAAAGGAAGTAGGATGTGTAAAAAATAATGGTGGTTTCTGTTATTGTACTTCACAGCCAATTTATTTTACATATTTTGAAACCGTTTTAGACCATTCTACAAGTTCAAAAGTAAGCTCCGGAATTTGATACGTGGATTAGCTTCAATTCGGTTTCTTATTTTTAAAGACAAAGTGTCACACAAGACCTTTTCCATACTCAAAATTGTTATTGCCACCATGAAATTTCATGAAGAAATGTTGAACTGGGCGTTCACAATTAGTAAATGGGGTCAAAGTAAATTTTGAATCCAGACATTTTCTTTGTGTGGGATTTCTGCAGCTCTGGAAGGGACACTTCAGAGTTCCGTGGAGGTGGCAGCACTTCTACACCATTAATAAGCATAAAATCCCAAATTTTTCGTTTGCACCCTTAATCCGTTTGGGACCAGCATCTTTTACATGAATTTTATTCCTTTGAAACCACTTTTCGTCAAATAATTAAATGTAGTTTATGAATCGAGAAAATGTCTTAATTAAATAAGAAAAATTTTACTTTTAATTTTTAATGATATTAAAAACAAGTTCTGTAAAATACCTTTCGAAGATGCATATATCCACCCATGGTCCCGGATGGGTTAAACAACTCGACATGAGGATAAAAAACTCATCTATACTACTATTATAAAGAGGTAAAAATTGTTTATTTGTAGGAGGTAAGCTCTGGAACTACCGAACCGATTCTGAAAGTTATGGTATCAAAATGATGGTGTTAGACCAACTTAGAACATAGGCTATATCTTATGTCCGTGCCACCGACCAAAAAGGGGTGCAGGAGCAAAAAACGTTCTAAAAATGCGATTTTTGTGTTACTGAAGGGCCTAGAAACATGAAATTTGGAATGATAGTTACTTATAAGATACTATTCTTCTCTAAGGACATTTCTTTAAAAAATCGAAATTAAAAAATGGTGAAAATGCGCAAAAAGCATTCTAAAATCGTTCTAAATGGCGATTTTTACGCAATCTAAAGAAGTACCAAACCGATATAAAAAATAATGGTGGCAAAATGATGGTAATAACCCTTGCTTCAAAATAGGCTACATTTTATGTCGGTGCCACTACCCCTAAAGAGGTGCAGAACAAAAAAAAACGTTCGAAATTGCAATTTTTGTGTTACTGAAGTACCCAGATAAATGGAATTTCGAATGGTAGTTACTTATTACGTATAAATTATTTCCAAGAACATTTCTTAAAAAATTCGAAATTAGAAAGGGGTGAAAATGAGCAAAAATCGTTCTAAAAAACGTTCTAAATAGCGATTTTTACGCAATCATGAGAAGTACCAAACCGATTTAAAAAATAATGGTGTCAAAATGATGGCGACAAACCTTTCTCCAACATAGGCTCCATTTTATGTCGGTGCCACTACCCCTAAAGGGGGTGCAAGAGCTATAAAACGTTCGAAATTGCGATTTTTGTGTTACTGAAGGGCCCACATACATGGAATTTGGCATGATAGTTACTTATTAGATATAAATGATCTCCAAGAACATTTCTTAAGAAAATCGAAATTAAAAAGGGGTGAAAATGCGCAAAAAGCATTTTAAAAACGTTCTAAATGGCAATTTTTACGCAATCTCAAGAAGTACCAAACCGATATAAAAAATAATGGTGTCAAAATGATGAAGACAACCCTTGCTCAAACACCGGCTACATTTTATGTCAGTGCCACTACCGCAAAAGGGGGTGCAGGAGCAAAAAATCGTTCGAAATTGCGATTTTTGTGTTACTGAAGGGCCCAGATAAATGGAATTTCGAATGTTAGTTACTTATTACGTATAAATGATTTCCAAGAACATTTCTTAAAAAATTCGAAATTAGAAAGGGGTGAAAATGAGCAAATATCGTTCTAAAAAACGTTCTAAATAGCGATTTTTACGCAATCATGAGAAGTACCAAACCGATTTAAAAAATAATGGTGTCAAAATGATGGCGACAAACCTTTCTCCAACATAGGCTCCATTTTATGTCGGTGCCACAACCCCTAAAGGGGGTGCAAGAGCTATAAAACGTTCGAAATTGCGATTTTTGAGTTACTGAAGGGCCCACATACATGGAATTTGGCATGATAGTTACTTATTAGATATAAATGATCTCCAAGAACATTTCTTAAAAAAATCGAAAATAAAAGGGGTGAAAATGCGCAAAAAGCATTTTAAAAACGTTCTAAATGGCAATTTTTACGCATTCTCAAGAAGTACCAAACCGATATAAAAAATAATGGTGTCAAAATGATGAAGACAACCCTTGCTCAAACACCGGCTACATTTTATGTCAGTGCCACTACCCCAAAAGGGGGTGCAGGAGCAAAAAATCGTTCGAAATTGCGATTTTTGTGTTACTGAAGGGCCCAGATAAATGGAATTTCGAATGTTAGTTACTTATTACGCATAAATGATTTCCAAGAACATTTCTTAAAAAATTCGAAATTAGAAAGGGGTGAAAATGAGCAAATATCGTTCTAAAAAACGTTCTAAATAGCGATTTTTACGCAATCATGAGAAGTACCAAACCGATTTAAAAAATAATGGTGTCAAAATGATGGCGACAAACCTTTCTCCAAAACAGGCTCCATTTTATGTCGGTGCCACTACCCCTAAAGGGGGTGCAAGAGCTATAAAACGTTCGAAATTGCGATTTTTGTGTTACTGAAGGGCCCACATACATGGAATTTGGCATGATAGTTACTTATTAGATATAAATGATCTCCAAGAACATTTCTTAAAAAAATCGAAATTAAAAAGGGGTGAAAATGCGCAAAAAGCATTTTAAAAACGTTCTAAATGGCAATTTTTACGCAATCTCAAGAAGTACCAAACCGATATAAAAAATAATGGTGTCAAAATGATGAAGACAACCCTTGCTCAAACACCGGCTACATTTAATGTCAGTGCCACTACCCCAAAAGGGGGTGCAGGAGCAAAAAATCGTTCGAAATTGCGATTTTTGTGTTACTGAAGGGCCCAGAAAAATGGAATTTCGAATGTTAGTTACTTATTACGTATAAATGATTTCCAAGAACATTTCTTAAAAAATTCGAAATTAGAAAGGGGTGAAAATGAGCAAATATCGTTCTAAAAAACGTTCTAAATAGCGATTTTTACGCAATCATGAGAAGTACCAAACCGATTTAAAAAATAATGGTGTCATAATGATGGCGACAAACCTTTCTCCAACATAGGCTCCATTTTATGTCGGTGCCACTACCCCTAAAGGGGGTGCAAGAGCTATAAAACGTTCGAAATTGCGATTTTTGTGGTACTGAAGGGCCCACATACATGGAATTTGGCATGATAGTTACTTATTAGATATAAATGATCTCTAAGAACATTTCTTAAAAAAATCGAAATTAAAAAGGGGTGAAAATGCGCAAAAAGCATTTTAAAAACGTTCTAAATGGCAATTTTTACGTAATCTCAAGAAGTGCCAAACCGATATAAAAAATAATGGTGTCAAAATGATGAAGACAACCCTTGCTCAAACACCGGCTACATTTTATGTCAGTGCCACTACCCCAAAAGGGGGTACAGGAGCAAAACATCGTTCGGAATTTCGATTTTTGTGTTACTGAAGGGCCCAGATACATGGAATTTGGCATGGTAGTTACTTATTAGCTATAAATTATTTCCAAGAACATTTCTTAAAAAAAATCGAAATTTAAAAGGGGGTGAAAATGAGCTGAAAGCGTTCTAAAAAATGTTCTAAACGCCGATTTTTACGCAATCTAGAAAAGTACCTAACCGATTTCAAAAATAATGGTGTGAAAATGATGGTGACAACCCTTGCTCCAAAATAGGCTATGTTTCATGTCGGTGTCATTGCCCCCAAAGAGGACGCATGAGCAAAAAATAACGTACGAGAATTCGATTTTTGTGTTACTGAAGGGCCTAGAAACATGAAATTTGGAATTGTATAGTTACTTATAAGATATAAATGATCTCTAAGAACATTTCTTAAAAAAATCGAAATTTAAAAGGGGTGAAAATGCACTAAAAGAGTTCTAAAAGGCTATTTTTACGAAATCTCAGAAAATACCCAACATATTTCAAAAGTAATGGTAGGAAATTGATGATGACAGCTCTTGATCCAACATAGGCTTTATTTCATGTCGGTGTCACTACCACCTAGGGGTTGCAGAAGCAAAAAGCGCTCTAAATTGTGATTTTTGTGTTACTGAAGGGCATAAAATCCTGGAATTAGACAGGACAGTTATTTATAAGATACAAATAATCTGACCGAACCGATTTAAAAAATAATGGTGTGAAAAGGAAGGTGACAGCCCTCGCTCCAACATAGGCTGTATTTCATGTCAGTGCCACTAACCCAAGGGGGTGAAGGAGCAAAAAACGATCTAAATTGTGTTTTTTGTAATACTGCAGGATCTAGCAACTTGATACTAGACATGGTAGTTACTTATAAGATATAAATGATCTCTAAGAACATTTCCTAAATAATTCGAAATTTAAAAGGGGTGAAAAGGGATGAAAAACGTTCTAAATTGCGATTTCTATGCAGTCTGAGAAAGTACCCAACCGATTTCAAAAGTAATGGTTGGAAATTGATGATGACATATTGCTCCAGTATAGTATCTATTTCATGCCGACGTAACTACCATCTTGCGGTTGCATTTTTAAAAACGTTCTAAATTGTGATTTTTGGGATACTGAAGGGGCTAGCAACTTGAAATTTGGCATGGTAATTACTTATGAGATGTAAATGCTCTCTGAGTAGAGTTCCTTAAAAATTTGATATTTAAAAGGGGTGAGAATGAACGAAAAGCGTTCTAAAACGTTCTAAATAGCGATTTCTACGCAGTCTCAGGAAATATAAGCCGATTTCAGAAGTAATGGTTTCAAATTGATGGTGACAGTCCCCGGTCCAATATAGTCTATATTTTAAGTTGTTGTCACTACCACCTGGGGGTTACAGGAGCAAAAAATTTTCTAAATTGCGTTTTTTGTATTACTGAGGTGGTCTAACATTTTAAATTTGGAATGGTAATTACTTCAAAGATGCAAATGCTTTCTAAGAATTGTCGAAAGAAATTTCCAAATTTAAAATGATGAAGTGAGCGAAAAGCGTTCTATAAGAATTTTAAATTACGATTTTTAGGCAATCGTAAGAAATACGAAACCGACTTCAAACATAATGGTTGCAAATTGATGGTGATAGAACTTGGTCAAACATAAGCTATATTTTATGTCGGTGCCACAATCCCTCGAGGGTTGCAAGAGCAAAAAATTTTCTAAATTGCGATTTCTGCGATACTGAAGAGGCTAGAAACTTTAAATATAGCACGGTACTTATTTATAAAATATAAATGTCATCTAAGAGTATCAGGAAATACCAACCGATTTGAAGGTTAATGTTGGCAAATTAATGGTGACAGTCTCTGTTTCATCATTTTTCGAGACATTCTATTTCAACTCTATTTCGGCATTTCATGTTGGTGCCACTAACACCAGAGAGGTGGTAGACTGTTAGACAAGACGTTTGGCATTTTACATGATGGTTAATTTTAAGATGTAAATGTGTTAAGATGGTTTCTAAATAATTCAAAATTTCAAATGAATACTGAAATGAGCGCATGAAATGAGCAAAAAAGACTCAAAATATTTTCTAAATTATCATTTATTTGGAATTAGATTTAGTTCTTCTTATTAATTAAAATCTCATTTCTGTTTATCGCACTTTTATAATAAAGTTTAGTCAAATTGTGGCTTAATTTGTATTTTTTGAATTATTCCTAAAAGTGTTTTTCTAATAAAAAATAATCATGCAAATATCACTTGGCATATTTCAAATATTACGCGAGCAAAGCCGTGGGGTTTTCTAGTCTCTATATATTTCAGCATTCACAGTTGTACTGGTAAAAATGTGTAGTTCAGAGTGGCCATTCAAAATTATGCTCACCGATACCATGATTCCACGACCTTTGTATTGATGCCTTTCACGGATGTTTGCAGCTTTATTGCATGTGTTTTTCCCTCCATATGATAACACGTTTGCAATAATTTTCAAAACAAAATCAGGATTCATCAGTAAAGAGAACTCGGCTCCAGCCCGTCGTACTTCAATGAAGATGATCTCTTCATCACTTTATCGGATGCCGGAGTTAGTGGAATACAAATAATTGGTTTCCTTGTATGCAGCCCTTTTTTATACAGCCTGTTACTCACAGTAAATCTGGATAGTACAATCCTTGAAATTAGACTTCAAATTACCCACATGCAATCTTTGAAATTAGACTTCAAATCACCCACGTGCAATCCTTTTCACACGTGAACCGAAGGAACAGGTTTAAAAATTTGCATATTTTTCTGTAGCGAAGGTAAATCCCATTGGACTTCGTGACTACGTGATTGGACTACCCGTTAGACTACGTGATAACGATCACATTGAGTTACCAATCAATCACCTTTCATTGAAGTTACATTAATAGAATTATCAAAAAGCACCTTTTTATAGTTATTCCTTTAACTTTTCTCGCCAGTATATTTTGAAAGTGGTTACCAGTAACCAGTCCAAAAATAAAGTTAGTACTTTTATTAATTGCTTGCAGCATATTTAAATTAATTGATAATATTGAACGTTATAAAATAAACAAAGATAAGGGTCGCGAAACGCAAACGATGTGCCATTATTGCGTTCGTGTAAACTTGTATTTTCCCATATGTGTCAGCAACAGTTGGTCCCATCGAAGTCCAAGATAAATAATTTTTACGTTTAATCTAGTTACGCAAAATTTGTGTAAATGGAATAGCAGTTATACTTGCATAGTTATCCTTCCGTCTTGGGATATTAAAATGTTTCAGTTTACGAGAGGATTCCGTGTTCACAGAAATCCTGCCAAGAAGGAATCACAATTGGAACAAGTTTAATTTCAGATGGGTTTCAAACGCTAGCAAGAATAATTATATAGTGTTGTTTTCGTCGAATCTTGAATTGTTTTCCTTTAAGATAGGACATCTTCACAGATTTTACTGTAATACATTTATGCTAATCAGAGGTGTACTAATGAGTGAATCCGTTTTAGCAGTTTTGATGGCTAATGTGAAAACGGAAAGTGTTCATAACGGAAACCTGTCTAAAACGAAAATATTCGTAGTTTCGGCAGATGGCATACCTTCGAATTATACCTTCAAACACGAACACCTGTTTAAAGCGGAATTTTTCATAGGTTCTTTGTGATTCCGTCTAAACCTTTTTTACTGTTGTATCTATCCATGATTCAGTAAACTAAGTCTTCGTTCGAGTTCGGCGGGAGGGGGGGGGACCCCCTGGACCCCCCCCCCCCCCCCCCTTGGCTACGCCACTGCTGATAACTTTCATGAATTTGTTAAGGTGACAAGGGACCTTCAAAGTCATTTTTTTAATTGCACTTTAAATACTATTCAAGGGCACACTATATGAATTATGTCCGGAATATTCCGGAATATTTTAATCGTTATATTATGAATCGTTATGAGAAATCTTTAAGAATCGTTATGAAGAAACAAACTCCGTTCACGCACAATATAGCTTCGAAAAAAAAAAAGCAGAAAAGTGTTTTTTTTTAAGTGTTCTTCTTTTTTGTGTTGTTTTTTCACCGTGCTCTCCCGTTATTTCAAATAAGCATTCGCGTTGCGAAAGTGGTTTTTTTTTTTTTTTTTTTTTTTTTTTTCGCCGTAGTAAGTGTTAATTTTCTGTGTGTGATGTCCAACAGCTAATTAATCCAAGTGTACTTCTCCTATATGTGTGTGCATATGATTATTTTTATCGCACGAAGGGTCCAAGTTATATTTTTCTTGTTGGACGCCCTCTCAATACTACATCTTGCCTACTTTTATTTATCTGGATTCCATGAGTCATATCCATCTCAAGACTGTATTTTCTTATCAGTCACTGATCGTTATCAACGTAGAGAATTGAATCCTTCTTTTATTTTTCTTCATCTTTATTTATATATATTTTTTTTTTTTCCGGTGTAGCAAGAACTTATATTTTAACAGAGTATTACAGAACTTTACTGCCAATTAAAAACATACAGGTTTTTTTTAAAAATAAACAACCTACAGCTAACGAAATTCAAATGGAATAAGTGTTTATTTATTTTTTTTAATTTATTTATTTATTTTTTTTTGCAGGAATTTGTGAATTATGCAAGGATTTTACAAGATATATTTTTCTTCTTTTTTTTTTACTGATTACTCTCCGAGAGACTATTTATTTTAATATCTTTTTGTTTAACGGTAAAACTCCAACGATATGAACGAGTCTTGTTATTATGCATCTGTATTTGTATATATTTAGTAAATTTTTGATATATTTTAAATGTTTGATTCAAATAATTGTTTAACATATTAGTATGTACCCCCCCCCCTTCCACAACACCTGCATTTGATTTTTTTCTCTCTCTCTTTCGTTGTACAGTACCTGACTGCTGCACTACTTCAGACGATTTTTTTTTCTTTTTTTCTGCTTAGATTTTTAAAAACGAATAAATCTGAGAAAAAAAATATTTTAAAGACTTGAAGTTCCATAGGCGCATTTTCTTAAAGACGAAAGACGGTGCATGTTAATACATATGGCACACACATCGGTTTTTAACTTTAATTTTTTTTCCTTTCTTCGAAGACGTTTTTTTTTCTTCCTCATGTAGTGTCAGTGCAGTTCAGCCATTGCATTGTAATGGAAAAGTCTAAATTTAATTTTATTTTTTTTTAATTTAATTTTGTTTTTTTAGTTCTCTACATTTTGGCTTCTAAATGTTTTTGAGGTAGATTTTTTTCTGTAACTTTAAAATTTTCGGAAAATTTTTGTTAAAGTGTCTTTTTTTAGATAAGTTTTAGGTTGCCCTTTTCATGCTGCTTTTGGTCTTACGTGTGCAGGGGCGCACACATGTCAAGATGCCCGAGTATGGATGTGACTTGGACTTTCCAAAACATGCTGTCCACATCCTGACCGCAGTAAAACGGTGCAGCTAATTCCCATGAGAACTGACAGAGCTTGCAAGTTCTAAAAAAAACAATAAACTTGATGAGTTAGTGATTTTGAATCCCCAGCCTGAGAGCGAACTTTCGATTTAACTTCAGAGTTGTGTCGCGGACTGACTTGGAAAGACGTCCATAGTCAGACTCCGAGAGCGCGCCGAACTATTGAAGGCCGGTAGATTGCCGCAAACCCCCCCTTTTATCCCCTTAAAACCTGTATATAGTGTGTATGTCCTGTAATTATAATTCATGCCTTACTGCAGACATTAAAATCGTGTTATTTCTACACAATCGAGTCATCAATCAGAAGAATTTATCACAAAAGGTGAACTGCAGTCAATTCCACACACACACACACATATATATATATATATATATATATATAATATATATATATATATATATAATTTATATAATTTTATTAATATTTATTGTTAATTTATTAAAATTAAAACATTGAATATGGTGAAATAAAATAAATGATTCAGTTTTGTATTTTTTATTCTTTTCAATTAACTGAATTATTTATCTTTGTCAAAATACTTTTGATCGCTACTGTACATTTAAAAAATACTTTTTTATGTTTAGTTATTTCGGCATTTTATGTTCTATATAAAGGCATATAAACACTTGACATATAATATATTTGAAAAAAATAACGTAGTGTGTTATTTATTTTAAAGAAAGATGGTACAGTAGAACCTCTTTTATACGAAACTCTTTTAACCGAAACTCTCGGTTTACCGAAATCAATTTTTAAAGCCTTTTTTTTACTATCACATTCCTTGTGTGAAACATCCATTTTGAAAGTTTTTTTTTTAATTATCATATTCCTTGTGTGCAAGCGGTCGTTTTCGAACTACAAGTACATATAAATATTTTCGATCCCCTTTTTTAGAGTTCCTTTGAATTTAATTTAAGCTCTCGTAAGCTGCGGAGTGGAACAAAGAAAAAGAATAAATTAGCAATTCTGAACCATTTGAATGTTTTTGAAAAAGGTTTGGCATGGCTGGAGCAGACTGGTAAAATAATAATATTAAAAAACTCCGTGATAGAGCATCAATGCAAAGGCAATCGGAACTGCGACCAAGCAAAACATATTTTCAAACCCTTGTGATATATGTAAAATGTACTTAATTTTAAAATTAAAATTCAAGTAATTTATTCTTGTTTATATTTTGCTATTGCTTTAATTTTATTAAGCATTTGTTACCATAATAAGAAATATTGCATATATTTCTCTTAAAATTATCTTAAAATTGAAGCATTATCGATTATCCAAAAATTTCGATTTTCCGAAAGATGTTCGGTCTCAATTACTTCGGATAATCGAGGGTCTGCTGTACTTAATAAATTATTCAAATTTAATTTCGTTAGATCATGTTTTTTTTTCTACATGTTAAAATTGTACTTGACTGTAAATGCGTATTTTAAAATTCTTTTAATAAAGCAAGGCATTTTAATGTACTATTTTTTTCCTATCTTACTAGAGGCACTGGTTCAACAAAGATTTAAATAAAGAATTATTAAGAAGAAAGTTTATTTCGTTCACTGTTAAAAATTTGCAGCATTCTGTCCAGTCATTTGACCGTTTTTTGAAAAAACTGCTTCATTACCGTAATTTAACTATATTCTGATCATAAAATGTCCAATAATATAGTCAGAATAGTGTTAAATTACGGTTTGTAACAGTTTTCGATAAAACTGCCAAATGACTGGACAGAATGCTGCAAATTTTTAACAGTGTATACTTTGCATCATTTTTAAATCAAATGTTTATATTTAATATAATCTTTGCTACATTCATCAAGCATTTGTTTTTGTTAAAAATTTGCAGCATGTACGTTCAAGATAATATCTTAAATCAGTTAAGTGGTTACATGCAAACAATCATCCTTTAATATTTTTACGAACACTTTGTGTATTATTTGTCTGAAATAAGAGAATTGTTTTAATTAGATTTTTAAAAGAACTCATTTCCTTTTCAAAATCTTTTCACGTTCTTTTTTTCATATGCAATTATAAGATAGGTACACTATGACGCAAAAGTTTAGACAATGACGTCATTCAGCTTTAAAATGTAGAATTATGACGTCAGAATTACAAAAACCTGTAAATATATTCAAAAACTGATTTAAAATGCTATGTACAAAAGACAGCCGTTTTATTTGCTATAATACTAATTTTTTTCATAAAAATTCAAATGTGCTTGTCGCAAAAGTTTAGACACTATTCTAAATTTTTTTTAATATTCGCTGGCATATGCAAATTTAGAATCGATGATGTCACAAATTTGGAGTACTTAAGTTCTGCAAACGATTGCGCTTCATAGTCGACATGCCGAGAGCTAAAGAAATTCAAGTGAATGAGGTTTCAAGGATTTGGCAGTTGAAAGGTGAAGGGAAGAGCGTTTCTGAAATTTCTGCTATTATTAATAGGTCAAAAAAATCTATTTATCGAGTTTTATCGAGTGGTTCCGAATATAAAGCAAAATGTCGGTCTGGGAGGCCGCGTGTGACAAATGTACGAGAGGATCGCCTGATACAAAGACTAGCGAGTACTCAACAAATGAGCGTACGTGGAGTTCAAGGCTCATCGGGACTCTCTGTATCAAAGGATACGATTCGTAGACGAATTTTGGAAAAAGGAACAATCGTTTATAGCAAAATGCAGAAGAAACCAGCTCTGAAACCACGTCATAAGTTACAAAGACTTATGTGGGCTCGAAAGCATATGTCATATGGAGAGAAATGGCAGTCAGTCATATTTAGCGATGAAAAAAGGAATCTGGATGGTCCAGATGGTTGTTTATCGTATTGGCATGACTTGCGGAAGGAACCTCGACGTTTTTTTAGTCGCAGACAAGGAGGGGGCTCGGTGATGGTTTGGGCAGCCTTTTGCTATAATGGACAAGTATCTCTGACCTTCACCAGTGGTCGTCAAACTTCACAGCATTATACACAGACATTAGAAGAAAACCTACTGCCATTTGCTGAGCTTCTAGGGGGTCCTCAGTGGGAATTTCAGCAAGACAATGCTTCAATTCACACTGCAAAACATTCAAAATCTTGGTTTAATTCCCATAATATAAGAGTTCTCGACTGGCCAGCATGTAGCCCAGATCTTAACCCTATAGAAAACCTTTGGAGCATCATGTGTCGCAAAGTTTATAGCAACGCTAGACAATACTCTTCTGAAAAGGAACTTAAGACATCTATTGAGAATGCATGGTACGATATCGATCCACAAACTATGCAAGATTTAGTTTCTTCCATGCAATCTCGTGCATATGACGTAATACATAAGCATGGATGCGCAACCAGGTTTTAAAAATTGTTTATTTCGATTTTATTTAATTTGCGTCTAACTTTTGAGACAGCAGTTTATTTTTGTTACCATTTAATTTATTGCAATATGCACAATTCCACTTTTCTTTGTTATAAATATTGTTTATATGTACAGCACATTAATTTCAAGCAGTGATTTGAAAATTGAATAAATATTTTTTCAAAGTATGTAAAAATTTCTTCATTGTCTAAACTTTTGCGTCATAGTGTAGTTACAAATTCATCGATTGAAAGAAGTTCATAAAATGTTCCAGTTTTGCAGTGCTTCAAGATGTTAAAAGTGTTAAACAAAGATTTTAGTAGTTATTAAAATAAAGTTCTGTTTTAGATCTTGAGACAAAAAATAAAGTCTCTAAAATAACACTTTATTCAAATATGTAGTGTCTGTAAATAATAGTAATCATAATAAAATAATAATTATTAATAAACAACAACAACTGTAGTTGATAATTCTAAAAAATTCATTTATATGAAAATATTTTCCGTTAAGTTATCTATCTATATTAATAAACATTATACGCAAATTTTAAGTTTAGATTTATTCTTATTATATATATCATCTATTGTTTTTATTTCCTCATTAAGTATATGTGAAGATTACTAAAATGACAATAAAAGCAAATGATTTTCAATCTACGAAAATATTATATAACCACGACGGAAAAAAATTCAGTAACCTGTTTCGAGTTACCATAATAACGAAAAGCGTTTTTTATCTTTACAAAACTGAGAAAAAATTATATTTTAAACACTTCAAAAATCATTCTTTTCATCAGTTCAAATCATCAGTTTCTTTGCTGCCACTTATTTTAAATAACGTATTCCTAAAAAGTTTTTAATGCATTAATAAGATTCCTCAAACCGGAATGTAGACAGAGTTGGCAAATTTGTAATTGCAATTATCCGCAATGAAATTACAATTTTATTGCATGTAATTAATTATTGTTAAAATTACATGCCGTAAACATAACTTGCAATACTGCAGGTGGAACCGCCCCCATCCCATTATATGACAAAATTTCTGTGTTTGAATGTGTGTAATTATAATCAATTACATGCAATTAACTTGTAATTTCATTGCGGACAATTGAGATTACAAATTTGCCAAAATCTGAATGTAGGTTTTAAAAATGCTATGCATGCAGAAATAAAAATTTTCAGTTGTGCAATTGAATTTATGCACGCAAGAGTTACAAAGTATTAATTTTAATTGTAATTTTAATGCTGTTAATTTATAATGCACTGTTAAAAAAAAATCCGAACAGTATTCCTGTAGGAATCGGAAAAATAGTTGCCCTTATCGTACCGGAAAATTTTCCGACCCAGCTCGGAATAAAATCCGTAAAAAAAGGAAACATTCATTAAAACGGTACTTTATGGATTGTATTCCAATTTTATGGATTTTATTCCGATATTACTGATTTTATTCCGAGCTAGGTCGGGAAATTTTCCGGTACGATAAGGGCAACTATTTTTCCGATTCCTACAAGAAATCTGTTCCTTTTTTTTTTTTTTTTTTTTTTTTTTTTTTTTACAGTGTGTTTGTTAGTTAAACAAGTTTATTGAGCATGGAAATGTTTCCTTCAGAACTGATCGCATCTGATTGCGACCCCATGTTTCATTGCAATTTTTCATCGCTTGATACCGAATATCATCCCTCTGAATTTGTCTGTCGATCTCGGCAACACACTGAAAAAAAAATAAAAAAATTACTGCCAGTTTTCCGGTAGGAATCGAAAAAATTGTTGCCCTTATCGTACCGGAATAATTTCCGACCCAGCTCGGAATAAAATCATAAAAATAAGGAAATAGTAAAACTGTATTTTACGTATTTTATTCCGATTTTTACGGATTTTATTCCGAGCTGGATTGGAAATTATTCCGGTACGATAAGGGCAACTATTTTTCCGATTCCTACCGGGAAACTGGCATTATTATTATTATTATTATTTTTTTACAGTGCACGCTGTAGGTGTGCTATTTTTAGTATCCGTTAAGCCACATAACACAACTTTGAAAGTACTGATTGACAGAGACAAGCCATCGTACATTAAATATTTATTCATAATAGGTCAATATTCGAAATTTTTACACTAAATTTTAGAAATTAAATTTTTCTCTGTATGTTAGTTAAAGATGGCAGATATTGGACAGTTTATAAAATTATATGATTTATATAAATTTGGTTTTATCATAGAAATATATTTTTTAAATAAATTATACGTGCAATCTTCACCACTACAGATTTATCAACATAAAAAAAATTAGCCTCACTTTTCCCTATTAAAAAGAAAGTAGCATTAAAAAGTTAAATTTGCATATAAAATTCATTCATTGAATAAAAAGACAAATATCAAAGGCAAAATTTATCTATAAACACACTTTGTTTATGATTTCAAAGCTTCTCTATATTTTTGAAAATTTTGAATATTTTTCTTCAGCATTTAAATAATCGATATTCCTTAGCCGCCTTATTTCTACCTATTGTGAATTTCTTTCTAAAGTCAAACCGCAATATTTGAAATTTATTTCTCTTGAAAGATAATTTACTGAAACATTTCAAGTGTTTTGAATGCAGGTTAGCAAAATGCAAGCATTAAGATGATTTATTTAATGTAATTTCTTTTATATAGGGCTACATTTTATAATATATTTTCGTTTTTGAGAGCTTTTACTGAGCTTTTGTTTCTTATTAAAAATGTAATATTTCAGGCATAAGTCCAGAATATTTTGTACTGTTATTTCCATGTTAGGAAAATGGAAATTTGTTAAAATATCCATGAACATCTGACGACTTACAATCGGGAACTCTAAAATACGTAACTTTTATACACATAGATTCAGGTAAACAATAAATTCAAACTGGAAAATATATTTTTATTAAATATACAACTACAAATACATGATTTAAAAATGTTTAGATTTCATATTGCGTCGTCATATTTAAAGTATGATGTAAAAGTTTACGAATGAGAATTGGAGGATTTCCTACTGATTTACATTTTAGTTTTACTATTCTTGTGTATAAAAATCTATAGAATATATTAAGGGCTTCACAAAGAAATTTTGTATACTTTATCTGCTATAGACATCGAATATTAAAAAAAAAGAATAATTGTCCGTACTATGTGAACTGCAAATTGCAATTTGTTAATTTAATTTAAAAAAATGTAATTTTTTATTATTTTTTTATTTTTTATTTAAGTTAGACAGTGTGTGTTAGAATTAATATGCATATCTATTTCATACATTTCCGTTTTTGCTACATTTTGTTTCAGTACATAATTAATAAGTGCTGGACAAATATAAGCATTATTGTATTAACTGGTAATATTTTATAACAATATAATCTGATCCACACTGTCAAACACCATGAACAATTCAGTAATATGGTATAATTTAATATGCCTTAATGAAAAAAGAATTTGATCGTAATTAAAGTAAATTCTAGCGAAAGGGAAACGCGAGATTTTGAAATACATCGATAAAACACGCTCTAAAGAAAATTTATAAATTACATTAATTAATAAAGAGGTATTCGTTGCGAATTATTTGCGTAATCCCTTTCACTTATGAATTTTTGAATAAAGATTAATACTAAAATATTTATTTTTAAATAACAGCCTGAGAATTTCAATATTAAGTCTGATTAATCTCCTATGCAAATAAAATGCTCCTGGAAAATCATAAAATACACGTAAAAGATAATTGAATTCATAATAAATGACACACATTGTTGAAATAAAAGAAGATACTGATATCTCTTGACTAATTATTTACAAGTATTTAAGGTATCCGAATACCTTTAAAAGCCAATTTTCGGCTAAAATATCGATTTTTAGATTTTGTTATAATAAAATACCCGGATTCTTTATCTTTCCAAATCTGTTTGAATTTTGTTTATATCTTAATTAGAAGTCAAGTTATATCCTTTTTTAAATTACCAAGTATCTGTATTTTGAAACCGAAAGTATTGTTCTGCTCAACGGAAGTTCACCTCTGCTCGCCTATGTTTTTTTACGTTTTTCAATGCTATGTAAACACAAAAGTAAAGAAGCAGAGATATTTTTTAAAAGAATTTGAAAAAGAAAAACAGCAATTGTTTTAAAGAAAATAGATAACATAGTGTATAAATTGAGTAACATATTAAGCTTTACTTTTCAAAATAAAGATAAGATTTTGAATTAAATTTTGTTTTTGCGTTTTCTGGAAATCAATATTTTAACATTTTATGTTTACGCAAAACATCATAACTGAAAAAAATATGGATGAATCTCCTTTAATTTTTTTGTGTGTTTTGTACAATAAAGTGAATGAACTACACTCGTAACAGTAAGTGTATTTTTTTTTTCAATTAGTGATAAAGTTTCCGATTTTGCAATAAATTTTTAGTAATTTTTGCTTCATCACTGGTTAACTTTCTATATAGTTTTAAATATTTGACTCACAAATATGAGAGTAGTTAATTCTCTAGAAAAAGGTTTAATAATTATAATAATGTTTACAAAATAAAAATACCTTGATTTAAAGTTGAGTTATGATGTTTTGCGGAAGTGATTATGTTCGCTGTTTTTTGCTTACTTTACCCCAAAATTAAAAAAAAAAAATGAAATGTATAACTTTTTCTGTTTAATTTACTTTTTTAATCACATCATGATATACAATGCAAAAAAAAAAGTAATATTTTAAAATGATTTATAAAAAGCCCTTTAAATAAATTTTAAAGATACAGTTCAAAAAATGCCGACAGAGGGCGCTTTAGACTTTGGAGTAATCATCAACTATTTTTTACCGTTATTTTTTGTATCTCATTACATGCTTTCAAAAGTTTAGACTTAAACTTAAATTTTGAGCTCAAAATCTGAATCGTTGGGAGTGGTTAAGTAGCACAAACTGAACTGTGTTCAGAAGTTAAAATTTCAACTGATTATGAAAAACGGAAAAATTGGTCGATTCGTTTGCGGTTTTCACTAAAACTATTCTTTATGTCAGTATTGTCTTGAAAATAAATTTTAAAGATAAAGTTTAAAAAATACCGATAGAGGGTGCTTTAGACTTTTGGTATATCGAACAACTATTTTTTAACGTTATTTTTTGTATCTCATTACATGCTTTCAAAAGCTTAGACTTAAATTTTGAGAATCTGAATCGGTGGGAGTGGTTAAGTAGCGCAAACTGAACTGTGTTCATGAGTTGAAATTTGAATCCCCTTGCTGAACACAGTTCAGTTTGCGCTACTTAACCACTCCCACCTATTCAGATTTTGAGTTCAAAATTTAAGTTTAAGTCTAAGCTTTTGAAAGCCTTCAATGAGATACAAAAAATAACGGTAAAAAATAGTTGATGATTACTCCAAAGTCTAAAGCGCCCTCTATCGGCATTTTTTGAACTGTATCTTTAAAATTTATTTTCAAGAAAATACAGATTCAAGAAAAAAGAATAGGTTTTAGTGAAAGCCGCAAAAAAATCGACCAACTTATCCGTTTTTTATAATCATTTGAAATTTTGCACTCTAAACTTTAAAGGAGCCTATCTCCTTCAGAAGACGTTTGGGACCCTTGGTTTCCTATTTACTATTACTCGCCTCGATGTGTTCTATCACACCCTAGCGTATGTACCATGAGTTTAGAAACACCCTGTATATAATATTTGCAGAATTTTGACAAGTACTTTCAAATTTCTTTAAAATATAATCAAAACTTAAAAAGATATTAATAAAAGTTCTCTACATTTATTAAATCCTATCATACGTTATTAATTCAAGGATATCCCATGATAGGTAATAATTCTAAGTTGCCACAGTGATGACGTTCGATTGAAGATAGAGTCATATTATTTCTGTATTACTCAATTTAATAGATATAATCGAAATAAATTTGGTATTTATGCAATTTTGCATAACAGTGCAATAGCTATTGCACCAAAACTTGAATATTTATAAAACATAGTACGAACGTACTTCATTTGCAACGTTTGACGTATAATTTCTGAATTACTTTAATACGCTGTGAAATATTCTTAATGGTAAAAATTGTATTTAATTAAAACAATTTATATTATACATATGCAATTAATATTGATTATTGGATGTTTTAGAATTTATCAAGAAAAATTTTACATGCAATTGTCTTCACATATTCAAGACTCTACTCTTATATTTTTACTGGATACATCACAGACTGGTTCTTTTCATGTTACATTATTCAGAAAGTAAATGTTGTGTAGGATGAAGTAAAATTAGAGAAGGTTTCTAAAAGTCTCAACTTATTTTACATTCAACATAATGTCATATAATGTTTCCGTGATTAAACAGTGTCTTGACGAAACTGATTACACATTCAAATGAGACATGTATTTTTAAGATTAAAGTTTTGTTTGTAAAATGATAGTTACTCCAAAAGATGAAAGTTTTCCTAAACCAACTTTGGACAATCGTGACAATCGTGAAATGAATAATTATATCTTGGAGTATTTGCATTTTTAAAACAAGCAAATTTAAAAACTAATAAAGAATGTGAACTTTAATGTAAACAAATCTAAATAAAAATATATTATTAAGTACAAAAACAATAGTTATATTAATGAAACTATAACAGTTTCATTAAATAATCATGATAATTTATCAAATTGAGATTTGCTTTTTCTTATAACGGATAATCACATATAAAAAAAAGTCCACTGTCCTATATATATGTACAAACATATCTAAATGTGTGCATTTGTGTATATATAAGCAGGTTCTGCGAATTAATTTATAAATTGTAACATAATCATAAAAGTCATAAATATTGTTAAAACTATTTATCTATATTACACCCATGCAAGCAATAATATAATCTGTATTTTTTCTTTAAACGTTGAATATTCAATCATGCTGTTTGTAAAGAATTCTATTTAATTAAAAAAAAAATTAACGATATAGATATTGGATTTGAACATGCTGTGGATAACATATCTCTTACGGAAATTGATTTACAATACGTGTTTTGGGCATAAAACATTGTTTAGTTGTGTTGGTTGTGTTCATAAATTATAAAACGGGAGACCGGGGCTAGTAGGCGCAGTTTTTAGTTATTGATTTTTATTAAGTTTTTGTTTAAGTTTTTTATGAAATTTTAACTGTACTTTTAAAGAACAGGCATTGGGCTATAAATACCCGGAGTTTTGAGTTTGTAGCTTTTTTAGTTTATGTTTAGCTGATATTAAAGTAAAAAGAAAATTGTGCGTTAACCTACCCCGTCACGGGGCAAGTTGCCTATGCCTATGGGGTAAGCTGGCACACGCTTTATAAAAAACCAAATAAGACACGCAGTTAAGAGAAATTTATTTCATTATTACCAGTACGTTTAAAAAAAAGGCGTTATTGCCATAAAATGTAAATTCTAAATTATACAGACATAAAAAAATGAATAAAACATTATCAATGAGTAACTTCTATCCAATTCTATACACTGTAAAAAAAAGGACTAAAAAACGGAAATACTACTGGCAATCTAGACGCCAGTACTATTTCCGTTTTTTTTTTTTTTTTTTTTTTTTACGGGGATGTTTTCCCATAAATTACAGAAAATTTTCCGTTTTTCTGATTAAAAACAGAAATTTTTCTGTAATTTATGGGTACAAATTCCCGTAAAAAACGGAAATATTACACTGTAAAAAAAAAAAAAAAAAACACTGCCAGTTTTCCGGTAGGAATCGGAAAAATAGTTGCCCTTATCGTACCGTAATAATTTCCGACCCAGCTCGGAATAAAATCCGTAAAAATAAGGAAATAGTCAGAAACGGTATTTTATGGATTTTATTCCGATTTTACGGATTTTATTCCGAGCTGGGTTGGAAATTATTTCGGTACGATAAGGGCAACTATTTTCCCGATTCCTACCGAAAAACTGGCATTATTTTTTTTTACAGTGTACTGGCGTCAAGATTGCCAGTAGTATTTTCGTTTTTCAGTCGTTTTTTTTTTTTTTTTTTTTTTTTTTTTTTTTTTTTTTTTTTTACGGTTTGCACAAATAAAATATCGAGTGTCTTCGTTTGGGCTAGCCTTGTGTGTCCAAATTCTTGCATTGCAACCACTTTTCTCGTTGTTTGCTGTTTTTCAAGCTACCAGCACACACCAAACATCGATCCAACTTGCCCCGTGTACAATGCGCCTACTAGCCCCATAATACATTTCTTCACAAAAGGGACACGTAATCATCTAAGCATAAATATTCCAAGTAAATCACATATGAGGTAGGTACAGTTAATCACACACTAAGAAAAACTGCACAAGTTAAATCGCAATTATTAAGATAAGAATTAGAAATTAGGAAAATAATGAAGGTACAAAAAAATACTTATGAGTGCAAAGAAAAGAAAAACCGTACTAAATGTCCACTGCACGTAGGTAACGCTGCAAAACTACAATGAGGATTGTAAAAAGCAAGAAGAAATGTACTCTGTGACTGGTTGCGCAATCTATCCACAAACAGGCGATTTATGAGGACTGGGCCTACTTACCCCTGTAGCCAATTCGACCCGGTCTCCCCTAAGGTCACCAGAATACTTCACAGAATATATTATCTTACTTATAAGATTCACATATTATTTTGCGTAGAAAATTGCTTCTTGATGACTATAAAATATAATCACAGTGATTTAATCCAGTGGTAGTAGTGAGTAAAGAAAGCAGCGCGTAAAGCGCTGTTTCGTGTGTGTAGTCTAATAAGAGTCTGATGCAACTTTTAAAAAATGAAAAATACAGTCTCAAAGGCGGAAGTAGCCTTGGTTTTTCTCAGTATTGCAATAAACAAAAGAAAGTGGGTTTTCCGTAATTTGGCGTACTTGTTGTGTGGAACAAACAAAGTAAACTTAATAAACCATAATAATTGTAAAGTAATAACAACATTATATATATCGGACTTTTTTATAATTGTAATAGGGGCCTTATATTGGTATCAAAATACTTTCATATTTTACTTCACAATTTGGCAGTATATAGTGTATAATCTAACCCCTTGCCTGTGGAATATATTTGATAAAAACGTGACAAAAATGGAAAAAAAAAATCTTTATTTTTTTTTTATTTATTTATTTATTTTTTTTTGTAACGGTAAATTTACATAAATTTCACAAATGGCGCAAAAATGCCAAAGTTTTCGCAGGAAAGTATCGCCATCTATTGCGAAAATAGTAAATTACGCATTATGTATTGGACGAACGAGTTCGGGCTTCACGGAATTGAAACACCGATTTTTCTCTTGCCGAACTCAGGTCGGGTATACCACAATTAGCGCTTTTGCATTGCCCGAAGTGAGCTCAGGTGTCACAGCCAAGGGTTTAACATATTCTGGTCATTTGATATTTTATACAATATTGATTAACGGCTCTTTAGTGATGTGTTTTTCACTAAAATTTCTAAGCAGGGAATAGATGTGAAATTAGCTTGTTTTAATTATTCCCTTAAGAAGTATTTATCACTTTTATCCATTCGGGATCGGCGGCTTTTACACAAATTTTATTCGCTTGGCGCCACTTTTTAAAAATGTTATATTTACTTAAACAATCATGAAAATGCTCAAATTAAAAAAAAAGCAAATAGTACTTTTTATTTTTATTTTACTGGTGACAAAAACAAATTCTGTACTCTCTTTCTGAGGGTGTATATATGCACCCATGGTCCCCAACGGGTTAAGTAGATCAAAATCTTATAAAAGTAAACCTTTTAAGGCTACGATTTCTGCTTTTTATACATGATAAGCATTATTAGGATTCAGAATATAGGTTTAAAATATTTACCATTTAGCTAAATCTCGTTAACTTTCATTATTTAAAAACTTGCATTTCACCATTACCATTCTCATGCTGTATCTTCTAATAAAATTTAAAAAACAAAATTCTTTTTTAACTTAAAGCGTTGTTGAAACCATTACGAAATCCCTAAAGGAAATATTTATCTTCTAAAGTTAGATTAATTCATAAGGAAATTCACTTTCATAAATAGGATGAGTTTTCTTCTAATCCTTGAAAATATTAGAGAGGTTTGCTGAAAAAACATCAAGACCTATAAAAATATGTATTTTTAAACAAAATTTTAGTATATTCTGGAAATTATTGAGTGTCTTGGGAAAAGGTTATTATACTCTAGTAATTGTTTATTTTAAAGGTATTTAAACATATATAATATTCTAAATAATAACTTTTAGTTACTGTTGAACACATTTACGGATATTTATCGTCCCATTAATAATAATCGTGCATTAAAAAAAATAGCGAAGATGTAATGGATTTTACTAAATAAGCGAGAAAAGTAAATATTAAACAGGGTAATCAGAAATTTTTAAATATATTTTCTGGTTCCAAATTTGGAGGAAAATTATAATTTTTCAATTTATCAGGTTTTAAAGAAATAAAGTGAGTTTATAGTAAAATTATTTGAGAGTGTTTGTTTGGTATTGGTTCCCGAGTAGTAAAATAATGTCTAAATTACTATTTAGCGCAAAATGCGACAACTCCAGTGAAACTTATTTCTACTGATTTATATAGAGAAGCTAAGCGACCACAGTTTCCTAATTATGTTATGAAGACACAGAATAACCTTTAAAATCTGATTCCCGCAATTCAAATGATCTTTGTGAACTATAAATAGAAGACAGAAAGGGTAGTGCATTCACGAATATATTCAGGTACAAATTCGGGACAAATACGGTCGTACGAAAAAGGATCAAAGTCAATAAACTTTTGACAACCTTTATAAATAAGAATTGGGTTACGTATCAAAAATTCGGATTGTATCGCTTTCTGCTTTAATAATTTGGGTTTTTATCAAAAATGATCGAAATATGCTTTCGAAATAATTTAAAAGGACTCGGTATCCTTTGATTTATATTTTGTTTTTGTAATTTTATAACATATATATATATATATATATATATATATATATGATAAATCGTTAATTGTTTTTATGAAGGAATATAATTTTATAAAGATAAAATGCCTTTTTTGAGAAAAATTTCATGTCAAACAATTTAGATTTAAGCCAAGAAGAACTTTTAATAATTTTATCAGACGTGTAATCGTAAAGTATATGGAACGGATTTCTGAAATGTAACACAGTAAAACGAGGAAAAAGTAAAAAATAATACATTGAACATCATTGGCATATTTAAAAGATCAGTGGAACTGCCTATTTACTAACGCTTTTCATAAAACAAATTCTTATGTTACTAAAGCTCCGATCCTCTGTATTATGAAAAACAGAAGAAGGATCATCAATTGAACAAATGGAAGATAAATGGAGTAATTACTACTGGAAGATAAATGTTGAATTTTAATATTTTCATGATAATTATTTGTTAAATAAATAACAACCTGGTAAAATGAATTAAAAAATATGATCAAGGCTGAAGTAGTACAGTTGAAGTACCAAACCAGGAATCGAACCTGGGTACTTGGCGTGCCGTGTCAATGCTTTAGCTGTTAAGCTATTCGGACTATACCTGGCTAACATAATTCATTCTTATTTGTTGGACATGGCTGTGAACTGCAGCGCTAGTTTTATTCATCCGAGCTATATCTATAGAATTTACATGAAAATGTTTTTTTAACAAGGAAACTCCTGTATATTATGTAATTAGGTCATAATGAATAGAAGAATATTTTTTCAAACTGGATTAAATCATATTCAGGGCTGAAGTAGCACAGCTGAGTTTTAATCCAACAGATTTATGTAAAGCATTCAAATACAGAGTATCCATGTCCAACAAATAAGAGTGAATTATATCAGTCAGGTATCGTCCGGATAGCTTAGCAAGTAAAGGTATAGGCACAGAACGCCAAGTATCCAGGTTCGATTCTTGATCTGGACATTTTTCTATCTCTTCGAATAAACTTCAACTGTGCTACTCCATTCTAGAATTTCACTTAATCCAATTGGAGGAAATATTCGCTCTCTTCATTATGGGTATAAATATTCAAAAGCTGATTCGTTTAAGAGGAAACCGAATCAGTATAAACTATCTTTTATTGACAGGAGTTTTATTAAACTTTGGAAGAATATACTGTTAATGTTTAAATTCATTTTGAGGTGAACAAAAATAGAAAATACATTATTGCTATTTTTTTTTTTTTTATGTGTAGTAGCAAGTTAAAAATGTAAACTACAAAAGAAAAAAAATATATAATATAAAATTAAAACACATAGGTGAGTATCCCGGACTTCAATTTTATAGTCTCAATACCTGGTCAATAATTTTTTCTCTTAATGCAATCTTTTAAAGATGCAAACATAGCACAATTTCAATTAATTTTTTCATAGTATACGAGGAAAACAAAACGATTTTTCAAATACCATTTGTCCGAAAACTGTATTCCAATTTATTATTATTTTTTTTTACAATTTAAAAATATTTTCCATTATTAATTTAAAAAAAAATCTATATCGATACCTGCAACCTAATTACGAAAAGATTGCAATTAAAACAATATAGATTATCATTAGTTTTTTTTTTTTTTTTTTTTTTTTTTTTTTTTTTTTTTTTTAATTCCATAACGAAATAAAAAATTCACCAGAAAGTAAATAAAATAATATATATATATATATATATATATATATAACATACAATTTTACAAATATACAATTCAACCAAGCTCTGAAACCGTTGGAAATACGCTGCTATAAGTATCGAAATTTTTGGCAATTTCTTAGGCTAATAACTGCTGTGTCTTACAGGAAAGTATCGATTTAAAAATATTGTTAAATTAATTTGATTACGTCATTGATAATTTCTTATACATAAATGCTTTTTCGCGTTAGTGTACAGTATAAAAGATTCATTAAATGTAACAAATTCATAAGTATTTCACAAAATTTAAAGTGGTCTTTCACCTATGTTCTCTAATCTGGAGAGCCGTGTTTGATTCCCCCAAAACTGTGATGATATAAAATATTTAGAAAAAAAATCATAACACTAAGTAGCTTATTAATAATCTGATAAACAATGCACAATAGTGCATCCGTTTAATACATAAATTATTATTATTATTTTTTTTTTTTTATGAAACATTTTTTTTTAACATTACTATAAGAAATTGCTAAATTATTTAAATATGTTTGAAATATTTATATTTGGACATGATTAATAAACGGCATTTCAGATTCAGTCACTTGACTTTTAAATAGAAATTTATTAGAAAACTAGTATGTTACGCCTGCTGTGCTGGTCGATTTTTCCAAATGGACCTTAATCAATGGAAATTGTGAATTTTACCTTGTATATTAAAGGAACATGGACCTTCACCTGGGATATCCATCCGCATTGTTGAAAAGGATGTGAAGGTAATTTTGATATTACTAGGGGGCTCGGCCCCCTACGAGCTACGCTCGCCAACCCCCGTCCAGACACCGCAGGCTCTAAATGCACGCTAATTTGATCGGCTTTAAAAATATTTCGAAAGATTGAATTATAATTTAAAAAACAGTGGCGTTCTCCCTATAAACGAATTTCTATTCATTTATCTTTGATTGGGGAATTTTAAAGCCAAATCCGCTGCGGTTCTACTTGATTATCCCGTCGACCAATTTCGCCAAATTATATAAATCGCCAAACCACTCGCCAAATTATACAAATTGACATAATTTTTATTTTAAATAACGAAAGAACAAATAAATTCGTACAACATTAATAAAAATACAAATAAAACGTCGAAATAAAAATAACTTGATGACGTAGACACGTGTAACAACATTTCAAAATCAGCTAATATAAAAGGAATTAAGTAAACAGAGTCTTTGTCTCCTGGTATTTTTTAACAAAGCGAAAAGAAAGTTCTTTTAAATGAGACACTTTAAATTAATCGTTTTTAATCTGACGTAATTTTTACCAAGCTATTCTTTCTCTTTTAAATAATCGCGTGAAAGTATTTTTGTTAGCAATGAAATATTATTTGCGCTTTCCTAACAAAAATAGTTGAAAATATTTTCTCAAAATATTAAATAAATGTCTAGCGCAATTTCTAAATTTAAACTTTTTTGCAATATTATTTTGTGTTCATTTTATGTAATAACTATAATGTGACGTAAATATGACGTAATTTCTCCTAAGACTTCTAACGCATTTAATGAATTTATTATTTTACAATATCCTTTCTCTTTTAAAATTCACGTGCATACTTTTTATGACGTAATTTTTAATAAGTTCCTGCTTTTTATACATAATTATTTAATCCTAATTTGAAAGTTTTTTTCCTGTTTATAATAGTCACGTGTAAATAAATTTTTAATTTGAAGCAAACATTATTGCTTGCGCTTTTTATACAGTTGGCAACAGTTTAAATTGGTACAATTTTCTGAAATCTGTAAAAAATATCTCTAGAAATGCTGAAAATTTGAATTTAAAATAGAAATAAAACCTGAAAAAATGAGTCAAAATAAAAAAATTAATGCAATCTGCACTCCGGCAAATTCTAACGCATAAAATGATCTAAAAATGATTACACTGTCATGTATAGTTTTTGCTGCTATAAAACTTTTTTAGTGGAACGATTTTGTCCAATTTTAGCATTAAATGTCTCTTAAAATAATTCTTCGATTTGAAAGCTGTCTGCATCAGCGTGTTTATCAAATATTTGTGTATAAAACCACTGATTTTCATATTTTTGTATGCATTATTTTTCTCAATATTAACGAAGAAAGACCTCCGGTCACAAAAAATTCAAAACCGGCGGCGGCGGCGGCGGCGGTGACAGCGGTAGTTACCTTTTTTTAGAATAGAGAGATATTATATTATGCGTTGGAAAACAAAATTGGGCTATTGAGAAGCCATTCTGTTAGTTGATAATTTACAATTGATTTTTGGTATACAAATAAAAGCCTTATGACAAGAGGAATTAAAATCCCCTCCAATCACCACATTATTAAATGAAAGAGCATTACAATGATTGCAGAGATTGATCATTGAAATTTAATAATGTTTGATTGATTCATTTTCCTGTGTTAGTTCCTGTGTGTGTGCTGGTCGATTTTTCCAAATGGACCTTAATCAAAGGAAATTGTGAATTTTACCTTGTATATTAAAGCAATATGGACCTTCACCTGGAATATCCTTCCGCATTGTTGAAAAGGATGTGAAGGTCATTTTGATATTATATTATATTATGCGTTGGAAAAAAAAATGGGCTATTGAGAAGCCATTCTGTTAGTTGATAATTTACAATTGATTTTTGGTAGACAAATAAAAGCCTTATGACAAGAAGAATTAAAATCCCCTCCAATCACCACATTAGTAAATGAAAGAGCATTACAATGATTGCAGAGATTGATCATTGAACTTTAATAATGTTTGATTGATTCATTTTCCTGTGTTAGTTCTTGAACTGCGGGACTCTCAAGTTGTGCATATATGATAACTTGAATACAACGAAATTGTAAATTTGAGATCGTATTTTAAAACAATGTAGACCTTCACATGGAATGTCCTTCCGCATTTCTGAAAATTATGTGCGAACATCATTTATTTGTTATATTATCTTAGTATTTGGAGAAAATTTGGGCTATTAATAAGAAGGTCTTTTACTTGATAATTTACATTGCAATTTGGTAGGGAAATGAAACGGTTATGACAACAAGAAATAGAGTGTTATTACTCGATAATAAAATTACTCGGGCCAAACTTTTAGGGTATATTTCTTTATAATATGTAAGATAAATATTTTTTTTTTTTCACGTACATCATAAACATTATAAGAATACTTTTTTTTTTCCAAAAATTGTGGGTGTCATTTGTCAGTTTAGAATTAAGTGATATTTATATTATTCATAGTCCCTTCAGAGTGTTACAATTTTTTCTTGAGAAGATTTGTTTATTTTTTTATCAAACCCAATTTAATTTTTATAAATAGAAAAAAATAAATAAATTCAGATAAGTTGCTTGTTAACACTGTAGCAAAAATTCAGGTGCGATTATAAAGAATATATTATTTTCAATAGCAGAAATACTGAGAAACGTCGTTTTAGGTTTTATTTGACCTTGAATACGAACAGAGTTTTTTTCAGATTTAAAACACTTTTTGTAAATAAATTTTTATTTTTCATTTAATTTTAAAAGTGAACATTAAATAAACATTATTCAGAAATATCTTAATTGAATTTTGTAATTGAAAAAATATATATGATTGAGATTTAAAAAAATAAAACAACGTATATATATGTATATATTCAAAAATTAATCATATTTTAAAATCTTTGCCTGCGAACAGTGTTTTGACTGTAAACAGTAATTGTGATTTATGATCGTTATATATAAACGTACATTAAAACAACATTTTCATGTTATACAGATAGTTACATTCGAAGAAAGATTTTTGTGTGTGTGTGTTTTTTTATGTCTTTTTAAAAGAAAAATCGTCAAACTAACTGTTATTTTAATGGAAAATAAGTGTTTACATGTCAGAAGTTAAAAGAATGTTCCAAGTTATATACCTTCTATACTAACTTACAACGGGCATTGTTGATACAAGAACGTCAATCGAATACTACTGGCGGACGTTATGCTACAGATATAACAAGAAAAAAGTAAAAGTGATTTAAAAAATTAGGATAAGAATTAAGTTTTATAGTTTAATAAAATATGCTATTTATTTAGAAAAAATTTCGCTATCAGATGGCACAAAAAGTCATAGTGTATTACAGTCAGATTTTTTTTCATTCTTAGCTATGTACCTGGGGAACATTTCTTTCAAAAGATTGTTGTGCACGTTACGTACGGTTGATGAAGCCGAAAAAGTTAGGTCTAAAAAGTTACCATGCGCGTTAAACACTAGAAGACTCTGTATTTAAAATATAAAATATTACCCACATTCATGCACACACAGCGAACTAACGTGGAATATTTTGATGTTTTATTTAATTCAAAATTTGTACAAAATCATATAAGTTATTTTGATATAAGTAATTAAAAAAATAATTTTTTATTTATGGAAAAATAACAAATAAAATAGGATATTAGCTACTTAAATTAAAATTATGTGGAATTGGTGCTTATCTGATGAAATCCCTTTTTTTAAAACTAAGTAGAATATTTCTCGTAGAAAGAGCTTAAAATGCATTTACACTAATTCTTTCAATAAACATGTTTGTTATTGCATAAAGAAAGGAATTCATTGGAAAATGTTTTTATACTTGTTGTGAATGCCATAATTTTAATGCAAAAGATAAATTGAAGTAACATATATCAGTAAATATGTAAAAATAATAGGTACTACTTGGTTATCCCATCTACCAAAAATATATTGCCAAACTATAAGATTAACTGCCAATAATAGTTGATAGCAAATGTCACATTCACTTGACCTTAAGCAAGTTACACATATTTACGTCATCATGTTATTTTTATTCTGACGTTTTATTTGTATTTTTAATAGTGTTATACTAATTTATTTGTTCTTTCGTTATTTAAAATAAAAATTATGTTAATTTGTACAATTTTGCGAGTGGTTTGGCGATTTATATAATTTCGCAAAATTGGCAGACGGGATAAATAAGTAGTACCAAATAACATATTTCTTTTCTATAAAATATTCAACCAGTATCATTTTTTATATACAAAGTAATTCTCGATATGAAAAAAAAAAAAAAAAAAAAAAAATTTCATTTTACCAAAAGTTAGCAGATAAAATATGACCTTCAGTAATAAAATCAAGATTACGTTTGATCCTATTTATCCGACAAAACTTTTTTTGCCATACTTTTTTCGCCAACTTATGAGAATATTTTTCTTGGAAAAAGCTTAAATAGAATTTACATTAATTCTTTTAGTAAACATACTTGTTCTTGCGTAAAGAAAGAAAGTTCTAGGAAAATGATTGATAAAGCTTGTGTTTATATTTGCTGTGAATG
The DNA here is from genome assembly GCA_963932465.1 of Maratus speciosus. Lineage (NCBI taxonomy): Eukaryota > Metazoa > Arthropoda > Arachnida > Araneae > Salticidae > Maratus > Maratus speciosus. The sequence goes on along the minus strand of OZ010786.1, from coordinate 532,184,318 downwards.
TTAAATATTTTGAAATTAAAGAAGAATTCAATTATTATTAATAAATAAATGTATAATGAAAAAATATTTATTTTTCTATAAAATATTTAACATTGTCTTTATTTATTATATAAAGTATTTTGACATATGTAATTAAAATTAATTTTAGATCACCGAGAAGTAATAATCTTCAGTAATAAAATTAAGATTATGTGGAATCCTATTAATCAGAAACAAATATTTTTTTGACGCAAACGTTTCAAAGACTTACAAGAATATTTCTCTGAAAAATAGATTAAAAATTATTAACCTTCCTTTTTATCAGACAATTTTTTTTTTTTTTGTCATAAACTTTTTTCAAACTTTTAAGAATCTTTCTTTTAGAAAGAGGCTAAAAAGAATTTGCACTAATGCTTCCAGTCAACATACTTGTTCTAGTGTAAAGTTGGAAAGTTCTCTGAAAATGATTGATAAGCTTTTTGTTTATAGTTTATGTGAATGTTATATATTTTGAAATTAAAGAAAAAATGAGTTATCATTAATAAATAAATGTGTAAACGAAAAATATTTATTTTTCTAAGAAATATTTAACCATTTTTTTTATTTATTATATAAAATATTTGGAGATAATTAAAAATAATATTCACTTTACCGAGAAATAGCAGATAATATACGATTCCCATTCATAAAATTAAGATTATGTGGGATCCTATTTTTTGAAGAAAATCTTTTGTTCGGCATGAACTAAAGAGGTATTAACACTAATTCATTCAGTATACATGCTTGTTCTTGCGTAAAGAAAGCAAGTTCTAGGAAAATTTCTGATAATCACGTGTGTAATAATAATGTGTGTTTATATTTGTTGTGAATGTTATCTGTTTCAAAAATACATATTGAATTAATATAAATAAATAAAATATATGTAAATTTTAAAATATTTCAAGATATGTAGTTATAAATAATTTTTCACTTTACCAAAAAGTAGCACGTAAAATAGTGTTTTCAGTAATAAAATTAAGATTACGTGCAATTTTGTTTTTTTTTGATGAAATCTGTTTTTTTTTCTTTTTTTTTAAGTATTCTTCTCTAAAACTTATAAGAATATTTCTCTTATTCTCTTAGAAAGATCTTAAAAAGGAATTAACACTAATTCTTTCAGTAAACATGCTTGTTCTTGCGTAAAGAAAGAAAGCTCTAGGAAAATGTTTGATAAAACATATGTTATATTTGCAGCGAATCTTATATGTTTTTGAGTTAAAGAAAAATTGAATTAATATGAATAAATGTGTAAATTAAAGATATTTGTCTTCCTATAAAATAGTCAACCATTTTTGCTTTATAATATATAAAGTATTTCGAGATGTTCAATTAAAATGTTTGATCACTTTATCGTAAAAGGGCAGAAAAATAGGATCTTCCGTAATAAAATAAAGATTATGAGGGAACCCATTTATCCGAAAAAAAAAATGACAAAAATTTCAAAAAAGGACAGAAATAATAAGAGCTTAAAAGGAATTAACACTAATTCTTTCAGTAACCATTCTTGTTCTTGCGTAATAAATGAAAATTGTAGAAAAATGTTCGAAAAACCAGTTGTTTATATTTAACGTGAATGTCAAAATTAAAGGCAGGTTGAATTAAAAAAAAACATAAAAAAACATTATATGACTTATTTCGAGATATGTAAATAAAATTAATTTTCACTTTACAGAAAATTAGTAGAAAAAAAAATAGGATCTCCAGTAATAAAATTAAGAAAATGTGGTATCCTATTTATCAGACAATTTTTTTTTGGTCATTAACTTTTCTCAAACTTTTAAGAATCTTACTTTAAGAAAGAGGCTAAAAAGAATTTGCACTAATGCTTCCAGTCAACGTACTTGTTCTAGTGTAAAGTTTGAAAGTTTTTGTGTGATAAAACATATGTTTATATTTGTGGCGAATGTTATATGTTTTTAAGTTAAAGAAGAATTTAATTAACATAAATATATAAATGCGTAAACAAAAGGTATTTCTCTTTGTATAAAATACTCAATCATTTTCCCTTTTTATTATATAAAGTATTTCGAGATATGCAATTCAAATTTTTGTTCGCTTTATTGTGAAATGGCAGAAAAAACAGGATCTTCAATAAAGAAATTAAGATTACGTGGGATCCTATTTATTCGAAAAAAATCTGTTTTCTTTTTGACAAACTTTTCAACAAAACGACAAGAATATATCTCTCAAAAAGAGCTTAAAATGAATTAACCCTAATTCTTTCAGTAAACATACTTGTTCTTGCGTAAAATAGAAAAGTGTAGAAAAATGTCTGATAAAACAGCTGTTTATATTTGACGTCTATGTTAAAATTAAAGGTAAATTGAATTAAAATGAATACATAAAAATTATGATTTATTTTGTGATACCATAAAAAGAAATCACTTTACAAAAAGGAGCAGAAACAATTGGGATCCCCAGTAATAAAATTAAGAATATGTGGTATCCTATTTATCTGACAAAAAAATTTTGGCATACACTTTTCTCAAAATTTTAATATTTCTCTTAGAAAGAGATTAAAAAGAATCTGCACTAATGCTTTCAGTCAACATACCTGTTCTAGTGTAAAGTTGGAAAGTTCTTTGAAAATGATTGATAACCTTTTTGTTTATAGTTTATGTGAATTTTATATATTTTGAAATTAAAGAAAAAAAAAGAGCTATCATTAATAAATAAATGTGTAAACGAAAAATATTTATTTTTCTAAGAAATATTTAACCATTTTTTTATTTATTATATAAAATATTTGGAGGTAATTTAAAATAATATTCAGTTTACAGAGAAATAGCAGATAATATAGGATTCCCATTAATAAAATTAAGATTATGTGGGATCCTATTTTCTGAAAAAAATCTTTTGTTTGGCATGAATTTAAGAGGTATATTAACACTAATTAATTCAGTAAACATACTTGTTCTTCCGTAAAGAAAGAAAGTTCTAGGAAAATTTCTGATAATCACGTGTGTAATAATAATGTGTCTTTATATTTGTTGTGAATGATATCTGTTTCGAAACTAAATACATATTGAATTAATATAAATAAATAAAATAAATATAAATTTTAAAATATTTCAAGATATGTAGTTATAAATAATTTTTCGCTTTACCAAAATGTAGCACGTAAAATAGTATTTTCAGTAATAAAATTAAGATTAAGTGCAATTTCGTTTTTCTGACGAAATCTGTTTTTTTTTCTTTTTTTTAAGTATTCTTCTCTAAAACTTATAAGAATATTTCTCTTATTCTCTTAGAAAGATCTTAAAAAAGGAATTTACACTAATTCTTTCAGTAACAATAATTGGTCTTGCGTAAAGAAAGAAAGATCTTGGAAATATATAAAAAATAAAAATTGTCTGTGTTTCTGTAATTCTATACAAATCCACAGTTTGGAAGCTAGAATCGTGAACTTTTATGCACATGTGTATTAAAACACGGCCGAGACATCTGAAGTAATCCGGTATCGAAATAATTTATATTTAATCATTAATTAATAAAAAACACCTTTAAATCAACAATATTTTCAAAAACAAATTAAAAGAAAAATTTTTTCGTTATAGCAGTTGCCAAAAATTAAAAATGCACAATAAAATTCTTACCACAACAATTAATTTTCTATTGCGAGATTTTCACGTGAAAAATGAATGTGAAATATATAGTTTGACGAATTTAAAAAAAAAAAAGGGAATATTATGTCATGTTGGAAATATAATGGACATCAGCAGATGAATATGTAGAGCCACATGGATTTGAAAAAACGTATTTAAACATGATAAAAACCCGATTATGGAAATACTGGTATATTTTACCATTCTTGGGTTCTCTGAATTTGTTTTCGCCATTTTTGAATTTATTCCATTTATATGCGTGTGTATATGCGTTTATATTAGAATTTCCACAAAGGTTAAGTTCCCTAGATTTCATTCTTAGTGAATAACTGCAATAAAGATGGTTTTTCTGAATTTTCTTGTTGTTTGTTTTATAGCATATGTTTAATTTTGAAATTGATTTTTCAAAACAAACATCCGGGCAACGCCGGTACTTTAGCTAGTGTTTGATAAAGCATGAAATTACATTTGATGTGAATGCTTTATGTTTCGAAATTAATATCAAATTGAATTAAAATAAATAAATAAATAAATAAATGTATAAAAATAATTCTTCTGTATAAAATATTTAAAATATTTATTTAGATATTCGAAGTTAGTTTTTTATAATGCAACAAAACAAATAAATAACTATTTGTTTTTCAAATATATTTATAAGAGTTTATATAGAAGAATCTTCTGGTATTTGTTTTAACGTATGTGTATAAGAATGAATTCAAGAGTATTAAATGTGAGAGGATCATCGAGTGTTAGATTTCGGGCCGGAAATGTGCTCAAGCACAAAGTTAACATTTTGTTTATTTTTATGTAGAAAAAAAAAATACTATTTGAAAAATACGATTATAGTCTAAATTTATTAAATTGTTTTGCAATACGACAAAAATATGTTTAAATCTGTTGAACTGAAATGTTATTGATAGAACTTATATGATTCTGAAGCATTTTTCACGGTCAATGCTTCTAATGTAAAGAAGCCGAGAATATCCCTCGTGTCTCCTTTCTCTCTGCTTTAAGTAATTTTCCAGACTTATTAGAAAATAGGACTCATTCTGCCATATTTGTACAATGAAATTTTAAAAGAACGAGGATTATACATATTTTTAGATTTCTGCTAGTAATTCGAAATGTATCAATTATCGCTATTTTGAACAGATTTTCTGCGACAAGAAGATTACGAGATAAAGTCGTGGTCGATGAATACCAATAATGTTGAAGATAGAGGAGACATACTTTAATTTAATTTAATTAGAGAGGATTTTGCATAAAAAAATTGCAAGCTTTCCTTTATTGCCAAGCTAATGTTTGTCAGTTTGTCTCGCTCGTATATTAGAATTTGTAGAAGAGTGCATTGCCATGTTACAGAATGTGGGTATCAATAGTTTGGACAACAATTACATATGTGACACTTTACATTAAGTATTTATTTTATATTTTATTTAAAATGGACTCAATTAGCAACAACGTACTTTTCATAGAAGGATATTGTCAGAGAAAATACACTCTTATGCTAAACAATTGGTGGTAAAAAAAAAAAGCAAGTGGCATTGAATTGAATACATTTTTACATAGATACAGCGTGTACCTGAAAAAAAGGGGCCAAAAATTTGTGGGGTGATAAAACGGAGCTACACAATCCAATTTCATCACAGAATGTATGGTCGAAACGCAAGCGGTGGGAAATTAAAAGGTCGTTTTCCACTGCCAGTGTTAAAAAATTAACACAAGAATCAGAAAGGATACTTCAGAAATCATTTTATTAACAGGAATGTAATTAATGTACATGCACAAAGTAATTGCTTAAAAGATCATCCGCCAGCTGCACGCTTCACACCTGCGAGATAGGGATTGACGCACATATGCGAAGTCCCCAGGCATTTACGGAATATCGCCGGAAACAACGCCAATCCTGTCGGCTACATCTATATCAGTTTCAAGTGGGTCACATATGGCCCTCTTTTCATATGGCCCCACAGCAAAAAGTCCAAGCACGAGAGTTCCGGTGATCTTGGTGACTAGGCTATAGGACATCTCGACCAATCCACTGTCCTAGGGCAAAACTACATTTAACTTCTTACCGCTTGCGTTCCAACCATACACGCTGAGGCAAAATTTGCTCGTATAGTTGCGTTCTATCACTAGTAAAGTTTTGTCCACTTTCGCAGATACACTATGTATATATTAGTAATGTTAAAAGCTATAGTTTTTTGCAAAATTGAAAGCAAGAGATTTATTAAAAACGGTCAATTGAAGTTTTTTTTTTTTTTTTTTTTAAGGTGTTGTGGGGGTGGGCATGGTTTGTTTGCTAATTAACTGATTTTGTTAATTGTGTTTTTTGAGCGTTTTTTATATTTTTTGCAATTAATGACTCCCCAGTTTTCTGAGTTTCAACAAAATACTTTATTTATTTATTTTTTATTGGAAAGTCTCTTAAATTATACATCTCTAAATTAAAATAGATATATGACGAATTAATCTATACGTTTCAGACAACTATTTTTTTTATATATTGATCAAAAAGGAAACATTATACACACTGTTTTTCCTTAACACTTTCACAGTCCGAGGGTTTTCCTGTATTTTTATAAAAATGTTTGTAAATCCAAGGATATATGTTTTTATTGATCGCAATTTGATGTTATAATATCTTTAATATCACTTCTTTCTATATCTGGTTCAAAATAAAATTCTGTTTAAAATATTTTTGTCTACAGCCATTTTAACATGATTTGTAGAAATTAAAAATCTGGGCCAGCCGGTTAAAGAGCTAAATCATTTTTAACTTGAATACACAGTGTCCATTTTACATATTTCTTTAAATCTTGAATTAATGTTAAAGCTTAGTGTAAAAATTGAAATGCACTGAAATCTCGGACCACAAATGTGATTATTTAGACAAATACTTCATTAACCGAAACGCCATTTGACACCCATATAAAGTGAGAAGCATCTGTATGTTACCATTGGATGGATGCGTGCATGGAAGCTTTACAGAGGAAAGTAAACCGAATTGTTCTTATGGTATAAGGAAGTATTTGAAAATGTTGCACAGTCACAGAACGAAGCTGTGAACTTAATACTACAACCTACTCTTTTTGTAAACAGAGTGTTAGTGGTTGGTCTACTTGATGGAATTAAAAAAGAACAGCAAAAAAAGAGTCTTTTGTTCATGGAGGAATTTTTAATCCAAGTATTTCTATATTTAATTTTAATTTATACTTACGTTAAACAATTTGTATTTAATGTTACATATTTTTAGCCACGGTAATTAATTTTATTTCAACTTTTACTACAAAAATGACATGCGTAAATATGTATGCTATTATGACCTTAAATAAAATTTGTAGAAATTTTATTTTTGCTTTTTTATATTTTAACTCAATCTTTTTAATTTCAGGAAATTTTAGCTACACAAATAAATTTAATTACTAGTAATCATTAGACAATGTTGCGTGACAGTTAGTGCAATTTTGGAATAAGATAATATGGGGGTGAGACTCCATACAAAACTCACAACTCACTTTTAGGACGAGCACTGACATTTATTGGAACGAATACATACACAAAAAATACAGATATAAACACTCTTCTCGTTCTTTAATTACTTAAAGGCATAAACGTCGTTGAATACTTCTATGATTTTCTTGCGTCGTGTAAATATTCAATCTTATTTCATCGAAATATGTTCTGTTCTTTAATAAAAAAAAACCTTCCGTCGTCGAACTCATTTCGTTCTCCTTACTTCTTCTGCATTTTTACTTCACACAGCTTCGCAAAAGCTCGTTTCCTTTTTAATCTCGAAGCGGAAAATACGGAGACACTCAGTCTAATGCAGGTGTAGCTTGCGAAATCTCCACAAGCGGCCGTCCTGACATCTGGAGCTGCCGCAGCGACATGTGGTAAAATAGAATCTGAAAAACAAAAAACAAAAACCAATAACTGTTTTTAGGGGAAAAGAAAAAAAAAAATATATGCACATCATAGTTGAAGTAGCGTAACATCGTATTTTTTTTTTAAGTTTCAGTTTTCGTCAGGCCAAGGTTTCATGTATTCAGCACAGGAGCTAGTATTTATCGGTCCTTCAGTTGATGAGATTTTCGTTACGTCGTAGGTGTCATTAAACTTCACTTTGATTACTTTATACGGACCTAAGAATTTAGATTTCAACTTTAAACCTGGTCCTTGCTGGGTTCTCTTAATTGCTACAAGGTCACCAAGCTTGTACTTACGGGGTTTCTTACGTCGTAAATTATAGTGCTTGCGGTTTTCTTGTTGAATTTCCAGAATATTCTTCTTGGCTTCTTTACGGAGCTCTTCTCTGTCTTTCATAAATTGTTCTTCGACTGCACTGTTTAAGAGGTCAATAATTTGTACATCTTCTTTCTGTTTCATTTTTGTACCAAATAATATTTCAAACGGTGTTCTCTTAATGCTTCTTTGGTAAGGTGAATTAATGACTTGTTGAACTTTAGGAACATGTTTAAACCATTTGGTCGGTTCGTCTTTGGACATTTTAGAGATTACAGAAATTATGGTGGAATTAAGTCGCTCTACTTGACCATTGGCACGGGGAAGGCCAGTTGTAACTGTCTCGTGCTTTATATTTTCATCTTGACAATAATCAGCAAATTCTTTGCTTGTAAATGCAGGGCCTTTATCGCTAATGATAATGGAAGGATTGTCAAAAGTATGACTTTGTTGTCGTAGTTTTGATATAACTTCGGTAGCAGAAGTACTTTTACATGGATACAACCAGACGAATTTAGTAAATGCGTCTATTAAAGACAAAATATGTTTATAATTTTTGTTGGTTGTTTCAAGAGGGCCTAAATGATCAATGTGGTAGGTTTGGAGAGGAGTCTCTTCTTTAGGTAAGGGATGTAATTCACCTTCTTGTTTGCCACGTTTGCGATTATACAAAAGGCATGTTACACAATTCGCTATAATTTTATCAATTTTATTTGACATATTAGGGATGAGAAATTCTTCGTTAAGGAGTTCTTCACAGCGTTTACGGCCAAAATGTCCTTTGTCATGAACGTGTTTAATGACATTTAGCTGCATTTCATCCGGCACAACTATCAGATCGATACCTTTATGATTTTTATAGAGAACGTTATTTTTAAGGAAATAGTTGTCATATGGCTTTGTTTTCAAAATTTCTTTGATGACCTGTATATGTTCGTCAGTGTTCTGTGATTGTATGATTTTGGTAGTAAAACTATCTTGAATGATCATACATATTGGATTTCTACTTAAAGCGTCGACATGACGCATGCGTGTACCTTGTCTGTGTTCGATTGTATAGTTATAGTCAGCTAACATTAAAGCCCATCGAGCAATCTTGGTGCAAAGATCTTTTTTATTCATAGTAAGGGCGAATGCGTTGCAATCTGTGACTATCTTGAAAGGAATACCTAGAATGTAAACGCGAAATTTTTTAAGGGCTTCTATGACAGCTAAAACTTCTAATTCATAACTCGAATATTTACGTTCGGCATCTGTGGTTTTTTTGCTCATAAAATAGACAGGGTGAAATTGATTGTCAATAGAAGACTTTTGAAGGAGGACTGCTCCGTAACCGTCAATAGATGCATCACAGTGAACTTCTGTTTCGTTACTAGGGTTATAAATGCTTAAAACAGGACCTGAAGAAAAGATGTGTTTCAGCTGATTAAATGCATTTCGTTGCTGGTCGCCAAAGTGAAATTTAGTGTCCTTTCTAAGAAGATCTGTTAAAGGCCTAGCTATTAAAGAGTAATCTTGAATGAATTTACGAAAATATGAAGTTAATCCGACAAATGAATGTACATCTTTTATACTTTTAGGTTCTGGGAAATTAAGGACAGCTTTAGTTTTTAGGGGGGATTGGTGCAGTTGACCATTTTTAATGTGGTAACCCAAAAAATCAATTTCTCGTTGTAGAAAGTGGCATTTTTTGAGATTCAACTCTAAACCATATTCGGATGCAATTGTAAGGACGCGTTGTAATTTCTGGAGTCCTTCGACTTCGTTTTCAGCTGGTATTATGAAGTCATCCATATAGACAATAAGTACTTTTTCATTAATGAGGTCTCGAAAAACGTTATAAATATATCTTTGAAACACTAACGGTGCATCGCTAAGGCCATAATTCATATATAAGAATTCAAATTGACCAGAATGTGTTACGAAAGAAGTATATTTTCTACTATTTTCTTCTACTTCGACATGAAAAAAAGCATTTTTAAGGTCAAGAGTAGTAAATACTTTTGCAGAATGCAACTGATCAATAATGTCATCAATTACTGGGAGGGGAAAACGTTGTTTATGTGTTTTAGAATTTAACTTCCTATAGTCAATACACAATCTATATGAACCATCTTTCTTTTTTACTAGGACAATAGGTGATGAAAAATTACTAGTGCTTTTACGAATAATTCCTTTTTCGAGCCACTCAGAAATTTGTTTTTCGACGAAGTTTTTCTCTATTTGCGCCAAGCGCCTGGGAGGACAAGTAACAGGTTCTTCGTTATCCAGATGAATCGATAATTTAATATCAGTTGTCTTTATTTTTTTAGGAGAATAATTTTGAATAAGTTCTGAAATTTTTGAACGTATTGTTTCATCGGTAATATGAGATAAATCAAGATTAAGATCGTCTAACACATGAGCAATATTAATCAAAAAATTATTGGACGTGTCGTCATTTTTCTCGATTTTTTGCATCGAAATATTATTTCCAGAAATTGTTAAAATACTTTGTTGAATGATATCTGTACCAATAATAAGATCAAAAGATATGGAATAATCTGGGACTACATAAACATTAGTTGTATAATTAAAATCATCTATCATAATGTCCGTAGAGAAAAAACCTAGGGGTTTTATTATAGTATTTCCTAATCCAGTTAATGTGATAGTTGAATGTTCAAGGTTCGAAATTGTAGGGAGTTTGCGATAAATACTTTCCTTTAGTAAACTTCTTTCACTACCTGTGTCTACCAATGATGTAACATTTACTGACGAAATAATGACTTGTTTGGTCATGAAAGTGTTCGACGTGACAGTGGAAACATTGGAGGGTTCTGACTTAACTCTTGGCCTCCTTGGTTGATCACATTGAGCCGATTTATGGCCAAAATTTGAACAATTAAAACAACGAGGGCCTTTATCTTTATGTCTGCATTGGCTACTTTTATGATTCGACAAACCACAATTAAAGCAAAAAAGATCAGATTTTGGTCGATAGGGTTTCTCTTTCATTGGCATTTCAGGTTTGACTTTACGAAATTTAGTGTTCTCAAAGTCATGTCGAATTTTGTCATAAATTTTGAGCTTTTGCTTGAATTCTACAATGGATTGGCATCCATATAACATTGATTTTCTGAAAACCGGGTCGGGTATACCATTTATGATGTATTGCATTAATGCGGAATCCTCGATTTTACCACGCGAGCATATTTGTTTCATGATAAGAAAATATTCTTCTATTGATTCATTTTCTTGCAATTTTCGTTTATTTAATATATCATGTAACTCGGCAGAATTATAAGTGGTGCTAAATTCTGATATTAAGAGTTGTTTAAGTTTATCATATGAATTGATATGAAATTCTGTTTGTGCTAATAACTGGGCTTTTCCTCGTAATGATCTTTTACAAAATATGAATTTATGAAAGTCAGATAAATTAAACATATTAGTAACATCCTCAAAATTATTAAACCATACATTTATATCACTAAAAGAACTACCATCGAAAGGAGGTATTACACTTTCAATATCAGTAAAATTAATAGACGATTGCATAAAACTTTGAACTGGAAATTGCTGTTGTTTGTCAAAATTTGATAATGGAGTGTTATTACTTGAAGTCATATTATTTGAAGGCAGTTCGGGTTCCGAGTTGGTGTCACTTTCATTTTGTATAATATTATTTTGTAGTAAGGTCAAGTCTGAAAGGTATGTCACTATTCGGGTTGCGAGATCGTTTAAAGATCCCTCATTATCAATACAAAGTAGATTGCACACTGTAATCAGATCATTTAATGAAAAATCAGTTTGAACTTTAGTTATTTTATTTTTGAATTCGGTGCTGTCGGTTTGAAAACCGAAACCAGTAAAATCACGTATTCTCTTTCTATTAGAGCGATCACCGTCAGCATCAAATAGGAATTTATGCAGCAATTTAATTTTATGCGTTCGTTCGTTTTTAAACGCAACTTCCAGTTCTGGTATTTCAACTAACTTCATAATAAAATAATAGCAATGAACTCACCGTTAGAAGAATATCCGGCTTGAATATGTAGGATGAATAACTCTAATTAATCATATTGGTGGGTTAACTGTCACTTCTGACTCCAATTTATGGGGGTGAGACTCCATACAAAACTCACAACTCACTTTTAGGACGAGCACTGACATTTATTGGAACGAATACATACACAAAAAATACAGATATAAACACTCTTCTCGTTCTTTAATTACTTAAAGGCATAAACGTCGTTGAATACTTCTATGATTTTCTTACGTCGTGTAAATATTCAATCTTATTTCATCGAAATATGTTCTGTTCTTTAATAAAAAAAAAACCTTCCGTCGTCGAACTCATTTCGTTCTCCTTACTTCTTCTGCATTTTTACTTCACACAGCTTCGTAAAAGCTCGTTTCCTTTTTAATCTCGAAGCGGAAAATACGGAGACACTCAGTCTAATGCAGGTGTAGCTTGCGAAATCTCCACAATAATATGGCTATTTTAATCATTCAGTTGCAGTCTTTCATTTCCGTTTAGAGATCATTGAAAGAGAGGGAATTGAATTTTTTAATGGCATTCTATGATAAACAAAACTTATTTTATTTCTTTAAATTGATATACTCATTTTTAACTTTATTTTCTCATTCAAAATGTATTATTTATGCATTGTACCAGCAAATTTACATAGTTATTTCAAAAACCTGTAAAATTGCCAAATTATTTGTCCATGCGAAACACCATTTTCTGAATTTGGTGTAAATGTAAATGAGTGGCCTAAGACTATTACAGTCGAACCTCTATTTAACGAAGTCGCAAAATCCCGGAAAAAAGTTTGTTATATGGAAAATTCGTTAAATAGAATTTGACCTTTTAAATTACTTCAAACTACGCGAGACAGATTTTAAAATCATAAACACTAAATATTTTTACTAAAAGTAATTAATCACATTTTTTTAAATAAATTATATCGATTTATTTCATTTATTTTACCCACTAATATCCATCATCAATTCATTTTTTCTGTGTGTTTAAATCTTTGAAATCTGCAAGAAAGCAAAACATTGTCCGGGAATACACTGTATTTTCTGTTTAAAGTAAATAGTTTTACATTAAAATTAACGAATTTTAATGACATTATCGTATTTATTATTATTATGACAAATAATTTTAACCATACATTAACATATGTGTCCTTAAATTTAATTTCTGAAAATCTTTATTAATTTTTCCTGAGTTCTTTATTTAAAATAGTGCTTTCTCTCATAATAAGTCTCGCATCTTTGCAATGCACCAAAAACCCCTTTATGCGTATTTTCTTCTAACTATAATCCGCGTCAGATTGTTTCAAATGATTTTAGCATTTCATCATACGAAGTTTTGTTAATTCCTGCATAATGATCATTTCCATCATCATCATAGTTGTCTTCATCGCAATTCATTACTGTATTGTTGTTATTTTTCACACTGCCGAAAATATCCAATTCGGATAGTGTTTCTGAGGTCTCAATTTCAGAATTAAGTGAAATACAATTATCAATCAGCACATCATGGTTAATTTCTTCTTTTTTTTTCTCATCTGCATCCACATTTTTTAAGCTACTCTAAGGAATTATCGTCTTCGTCCTCCATACTTACCGAATTCTCACTGCTGACAAAGAAGGAGCCTTGTAATACCAGTTCAAGGCCATTGAACATCATAAAATGTGTTTAAAGAAGGAATAAATTTGAAATGTCCAGAAATATTTTGAGAAATGGGGAGAAAAAGAAATTAGATCACAAGAAAAATTTCGTTAAATTGAGAATGCACTTTGCTATTTGGAGGTTATTTTACGAAGAAATTCGCAAAATGCTCTTGGTTACAAGGAAAAGTTCGTAAAATAGAGAAATTCGCAACATAGAGGTTCGTTAAATAGAGGTCCGACTGTAAATCACTTTGTAAAAAGTGGGTCATACCTCCCTAGTCTCCACTAAATGAATTCATTACATTGTTATTTCAAAGTATATATTTATTGCGATAGTTGCGTTTTTCACTGTTAAAAGATATTGCCATTGTTTATGGCAAGAAAATCGTAGTAAATTTGATATAGGTTTATTGAGTTGAATACAGAAATTTAACAAACTATTATTTGTACTTCTTAAGAATAATGAGTTTTTTGTTATATATATATAAATATAAATATATATATATATATATATATATATATATATATATATATATATATATATATATATATATATATATATATATATTGTGGTCTTTGAATAAATAATTCAATGCGATTGAAATATATTTTTCAATTTCCTTCTTTTAAATGCTTTTCAGTATACAGGATCGCTTTACGATTTAAATTTTTATTACTGGATTTTTTGTGAACCCCAATGTCGCCAATGCAACAACTCGTCTTAAATTTTAAAATTATAACATTAAAATTAATAAATTATGTTAAATGTTAAAGAATTTTTAAATTTAATTTTTTTTTTCAAAATACAGTATTTCTTTTTATTGTGGGTATGAATTATGTATTATATTTTTCCATAAATGTTAAATTCTGTGTTTTCACTGTCGCAATAAATCGTACTTTTCAAACGTTAAAATTATGAAGCTGATGTAGAGAAAATCGAATAATTATTTTATGAGATACTGCACATAATTTTAATTAAATTTTTAATATGCACAGTCGGAATGGCATATTACTGTTTTGTGTTTGTTATAAAAAAGAATCTTTTTTTCTTTTTTTTTTTACAGTGAACACTTGACAACTAGGCCATTAGCCGCAACAAGGCCGGAAACGATGGTCATTTATTTAGAATCAACTGCAGGGTAAGCATTGCTACTCGAGGGGATCTCGTAATTCAGAAACCTTGATTAGGTTACGAGATCTTCACCGAACTACGCCCCTCCACGTGTATATATACATACATAACATATGAATATCCACGTATTCATAGGGGATTTGGAGGACTTTTCAACAGGAGGATTTTACACACACCAAGCCCATTAGCTTACATAGTGAATTTTTAGCTTGCAGCGTGCTTCGATCACTGAACCTTCGGCTACGAGCTCGATGATAACGTTATGTTGTGATCAGGAAGTGTAAACCTTTTTAATTTAACTACAACCTTACGCTTAAACTACCTTTTTCAATGGATGTAATAATAATTTTAGACTATACGCTCCTCGGTTCTCAAGTATCACATATGATACTTCTGTACCAAGGTGGATATAAACTAAACTATTTTAATTTTTTTCGTTTTTACTTTACTTCTATATAGCTGAATGTTTTTGGATTTGGATCAAAACCAATAAATGGTAGCAGTGACGCTTATTTCCTCATAAAATAAGTGTTATTATCATTTGAGTTTTCAAACTGCATTCCAGACAGTGTATCTAAAAAGTAAGACATTTTCATAATTAATTAATTTAAATGCTTGAGAATAAAAAAAATTGAGGATTTGTAGATAGTTGAATTAATTAAAGGCCTTCAAATTGTTACTAAGTAATTTAGGTTATTTCTAATTAAATTGATATTTTAAGGGTGTTAGTAATTTTAGATCCTTATTTGTGAACCTAAATTAGCAGGACCCTAACGTATCAATTGCAGAAAAAGTGGCCCCTTCTGTTATCTATGGTGTATTTTTCTTAGTGCAAAATGAATGAATGTGTATTCGCAGTGTCATTTTACCTTAGGGTCTAAAGAGGTTAAAAGATACACAAGTAATTATCAAGAACAAAAAAAAATAATTTTTTAATCTCTTTTTATTACTAAAATAAGTTATACAGGGGTTTAGCAAGAACAAAAAATAATTTAATATGCAATATTGAGTGCATGTTATTATTTCTTGGGCTTATTATATATTAATTATAAATGTATTAAAAAGAAAACTATTTTTTTCTATATACAGGGTGGTCCAGAGTTATATGTCGAAAATGCAAAGGCTGGTAGACCTAAATAAGCAGATTTCGTATAGGAATGTGGGTGTAGAAATACAGCGGTGACGCAGTGGAGGGCGCTATTACATTCTGTGAATGAAAGCGCTTCGTTAGCTTGAATTGTCATTCCCCCACGGATTTCGAGCAACATGCATCATTACACCAATGTGGAGATTTCCAACATGCATTTTATGTATGTGGCTAAGCAAGGAAATGGTTCACACCCAAAAGCTTTGGACTTTGTCGAAGGACTATCCTCCACTGTCACTGTGCGTAATACTGCTTCTTCCCCTGCAGGAATTCTGCGATATCTTATATTACCCTTATCACGTCTGGAAGCATAAAACGATCCACTCACACACAATTCTTAATGAAAACGCTCAAATGTTCGGGGATCCGATAGAATCCTACCCGGGAATCGTTCAATCTAAGTCCTTTGAGCAGCCAATCCATTTTCTTGCGCAATCCTTTACATGAAATGCATATCGGCAAGTGTAACAATCCATGTTTCTCGAAATCCGTGCGGGAAATGACGATTGAAGCCAACGAAAAAGCATTCATCCGCCGCACTCAATGGCGCCCTCTACTAACTCAACGCTGTATTTCCGAACCCACATTCCTAAACAAAATCTGCTTATTTAGGTACCCTTTACCTGCCTTTACATTTTTGACATATAATTCTGGACCACCCAGTATATATATATATATACCGAATGAGCAAAAAGTGCGTCCAACTTTAAAAAATTCATAAAAACCGAAAAAATAACCGATTTATTTAATTATTTTAAGACTGAAATAAAAAATAACTCAAGAAACATTCGACAGCTAGCGCTGGTTCGTTCGATTTTGGTGGAAATATGCAAATGCAACGGCTATAAGAACTTGCGTTTCTAATCCAGAACTAGTTCACGTAGATAACTTCACCAACAAAGTTTTATCCTTCATACTCAGCATCCTTGATCAAGTACACGGCTCACAATAGTGAACTAGTTCTGCATTAAGAGAGCAAGTACAGTCCTGGAAAAAAAAAAAGTAAACACCCCCTACTAACTCCTCAACAAATTTTCGTAGAAGAAAGTTACTGATACCGAACGATTGGAAATAAAGTATACTTTTAAATGATGTACATAAAATTTGCTTAGTGGCCCTCTACATATTAAAACGAACCCAAATTTCAATTTTTTTCAATGAGAATACCCAATTTTAACGAGATATTTCAAATCTTCGATTCAAACTATGCCTAGACACCGATCTCAAAGTTATTTGAATGATAAGTTTTTGAATTATAACACTCAAAATTTAGTGCTTCTAATGTTAAATTACATTTTCATATTTTTATTCATATCTCCAGAAATTATGCTCCTAATGTGCCATTTTTTTGTGTGGCAATAATACTAATATACCCGAACATAAATACGCTGAATTTGCAATTTTTATAATTTTATGATATCAATTATGAATTATGAAATTAATATTCGAAAAAATTATGAATTGCAACATACAATTTTTTTTGATGGATTTAGATTTATTATGTCCTGCTTTATGGAAATCCAAAATTTCACATTTTTCTTCCAAGTTGTTTTCAAATTGTGCTTAAAAAACGGCAAAATGATGGTTTAAGGGGCCATCAGTAATATAGACCGGGCGGCGGCGACACGAATGACTACGTCATCGAGTTACGCGATGAAATTGTGATGCAGGCCAAGATTTTTAAGAGTAGATTAAGGAATGACTGGTCTGCCTCGACATTTCTTGGTACGATAAGCGCTGCAGCGGGCGCCAACTCGTCATTTTGGCGTCACGATCACGTCATCGAGTTACGGGATGAAACCAGTGCCAAATTAAAGGTAAAAGAAAATGTTTTTTAAGAATATTTTGGTCTGCCTGCTCATATCCTGGTAGAAACCCCCGGCAGACTAAAATCTATAACAAAAAAATACGTTATAATGTACAATTAAAACCCTATAAACGTAATATTTCACATTACATTACCATATATATTACTTCGAATCAACTTTCAAGATGAATTAAGGGTTTAGGAAAAGATTATTAACAGTACGTGAGAAAATGACTGATTCGGCATAACTTGGCACAAAGCGAGAAGAACGGTGCGCCAATTCGTTATTTTGACAGTGTTTTACGTCATCAAGTTACGGCTTGAAATTTTGGCACATTGGACATACGGATTAGTACAATACGAATATTTCAGTCTGCCTTGTTATATCTTGGTAGGAGATGAGCAGAGCGGGGTGCCAATTTTTAATTTTGGCGGTATAATCACGTCATCGAGTTACGGGATGAAACAGCTGCCAAATTAAAGGTAAAAAAATGTCTTTTAAGAATATTTTGGTCTGCTGCGCATATCCTGGTAGAAACCACCGGCAGACTAAAATCCATAACAAAAAAATACGTCATAATGTACAATTAAAACCTTATAAACGTAATATTTTACATTACATTGCCATATATATTACTTCGTATCGACTTTTAAGATGATTTAAGGGTTTAGAAAAAGCTTATTAACAGTACGTGAAAAAAAATTTATTCGGCATAACTTGGTACAAAGCGAGAAGAACGTTTCTCCAGTTCTCTATTTTCAGTATACTATTACGTCATCGAGTTACGGCTTGAAAATTTGGTACATTAAACATTCTGATTAGTACGATACGAATATTTCGGTCTGCCTCGTCATATCTTCGTCAGAGATGAGCAGAGCGGGGCGCCAATTTTTAATTTTGGCGGTATAATCACGTCATCGAGTTTCGGCTTGAAAATTTGGCACATTAAAGGCAGATATCAGTACAATAAGAATATTTCAGTCTGCCTCGTCATATCTTGGTACGAGACGAACAGTGCGGGGCGCCAATTCTTAACTTTTGTGGTTTTAACACGTCACAGAGTTACGACAATAAATCTTCATTTAGAACAAGATTATTAGGAGCATATTAAGGAATGACTGGTCTGCTTCAACATTTCTTGGTACGATATGAGCAGCAGCGGGCGCCAAGTCGCCATTTTGGCGTCACTAACACGTCATCGAGTTACGGGATAAAACCGGTGCCAAATTAAAGGTAAAATAAAGTCTTTTAAGAATATTTTGGTCTGCCTGTGCTTACCCTTGTAGAAACCTCCGGCAGACTAAAATATATAACAAAAAACCAAGTTATGCCGAATCAGTCATTTTCTCACGTGCTGTTAATAAGCTTTTCCATAACCTTTAATTCATCTTGAAAGTCTATTCGAAGTAATATATATGGCAATGTAATGTAAAATATTATGTTTATAGGGTTTTAATTGTACATTATGATGTATCTTTTTTTGTTATAGTCTTATATATATATATATATATATCGTATATATATCTTTTTTTGTTATATGATTTTTGTTTGTTTAGTCTGCCGGGGTTTTCTACCAGGATATGTGCCGGCAGGCCAAAATATTCTTAAAACCCCCTTTTTTACCTTTAATTTGGCACCGGTTTCATCCCGTAACTCGATGACGTGATATTGACGCCAAAATGACGAGTTGGCGTCCACTGCTGCGCATATCGTACCAAGAAATGTCGAGGCAGACCAATCATTCCTTAATCAACTCTTAAGAATCTTGTCCTGCATCATGATTTCATCCCGTAACTCGATGACGTGATTATACCGCCAAAATTACAAATTGGCGCCCGCTGTGCTCGTCTCGTAGCAAGATATGACGAGGCAGAATGAAATATCCTTATTGTACTGATATGTGCCTTTAATGTGCAAAAATTTTCAAGCCGTAATTCGATGATGTGATTATACCGCCAAAATTAAAAATTGGCGCCCCGCTCTGCTCATCTCCTACCAAGATATAACAAGGCAGACTGAAATATTCGTATTGTACTAAACCGTATGTTCAATGTGCCAAAATTTTAAGCCGTAACTCGATGACGTAATAGCACTGTCAAAATAACGAATTGGCGCCCCGTTCTCCTCGCTTTGTACCAAGTTATGCCGAATCAGTCATTTTCGCACGTACTGTTAATAAGCTTTTCCTAAACCCTTAAATCATCTTAAAAGTCGATACGAAGTAATATACATGGCAATGTAATGTGGAATATTACGTTTATAGGGTTTTAAATGTGCATTATAACGTATTTTTTTTGTTATAGATTTTAGTCTGCCGGGGGTTTCTACCAGGATATGAGCAGGCAGACCAAAATATTCTTAAAAGACTTTTTTTTAACCTTTAATTTGGCACTGGTTTCATCCCGTAACTCGATGACGTGATGGTGACGCCAAAATGACGAGTTGGCGCCCGCTGCAGCGCCTATCGTACCAAGAAATACCGAGGCAGACCAGTCATTCCTTAATCTACTCTTAAAAATCTTGTCCTGCATCATGATTTCATCCCGTAACTCGATAACGTAGTCATTCGTGTCGCCGCCGCCCGCTCTAATAGAAGTGACTAGATATTTTGAAATTTCTTCTGCTGTCCTGTAATCTAGCAATATTCATTGACTTCTTAAGGTGCCTTGATCAAGATGGGGGCTCTCTCAGTTAACAATCGAGTATCGAACTACAATCCGGATACAGCCCTTAAAACACGCTCGTTTTAAAATAATTAATTTCAGAGAAACGTATGGTACGAATTGCATAAAAATTTGTTTTTTGGATAATTGAAGGGTGTAGAATTCATTTATGCTGTCAGAATTGTGTACTGCTATTGAAAAAAAACAAAGTTCGGGTTTGTTTTAATATGTAGATGGCCCCCTAAGCAAATTTTATCTATATCCTTTAAAAGTAGACTTTATTTCCAATCGTTTGGTAACTTTCTTCTACGATAATTTGTTGAGAAGTTAGTAGGGGGTGTTTATTTATTTTTTATTTTTTTTATTTTTTTTTTTTTTTTCCACGACTGTACTTATAATCGTTTCATTTGCATATTTCCACCTAAATCACACGAGCCAGTGCCATCTGTCTGCACTTTTTGGAGTTATTTTTTATTATTGTCTGAAATTTATTTTATTATTGTCTTAATATTGTCTTTATTATTGTCTTTTATTATTGTCGTAAAAAAATCCCCGTGACCTATAGATGTTAATCGTGCAAACAGTTTTTCATTTCGGTTATTTTTTCGGTTTTTATATTTTTTAAAATTTTATACGGACATTTTGCTCTCCCGGTATATACAGGGTGTCCGGTCTCAACGGTATCCAATGGCTAATTCCTAAACCGTTAGTCATAGACATATAGTTCCAATTGCAAAAAATGTTTCAAATGAGGTAAAGAAGTATTTTTAAAGCGATTTGGGTCAAGAAAAACATTTTTTTTTTTTTTAAATTACGAAATTTAAATTTTTATACGGTCCCCAGGTCCTATACGTGATATTTAGTAAAAATATCCTATTTCACTGACAAGTAAGACAAAAAAAGTCCCATCCCTCTGCGATTAAAACTGACCGAGTAATAGATGTTTAAAGTTGGAGTATCTTTTTTACTCCAAAATAGGGGTCAGTCACAAATTTACTAGAAATAAAAATAATCGTCAGATATAAAATTTAATAGTAAACATTGATAGTAAATTAACATTAGAAATATTTTGAGATTTTTGTTCATTCTCACATATTAAAACAATTTTTTTTTTCCAACCACATTTTGCCATTTATGCTGTATCTCGTAATTTGATTGGTCAGAGTTTCAGCATCAAAGTGACAATTCTTGACGGGAATCGTGCTTGACGAAAGCCGTCAGAGGATAGAGTTTCGATAAAAAAAAAAAAAAAAAAAAAAAAAAAAAAAAAAAAAAAGTGATTCGTATGAGGTCCAGGAGAATTAGAAGAACTAAACTATCTTAGAATTAATAGAATTATATTAAATTAGTTTTCTATTTGGATTGTTTTTAATACAATCAATCAATTCTAAATATTAACTTACGTTATTTGAACTTTTAATGTGTAAATATCGCCTCCACACTCGAACAAAAAAAAGGTAATCTGTATCATCTACAACAGAAGGGTGGGGGGGGGGGGATATTCTGCGATGAGCTATCTTAAAAAAAAAAATACTTCCATGGGATTAACAATAGCGAACGGGTGTTTTCACGTGAGTTGGGGGAAGAGAAAGTAGAATTTTTGGGGGGTTGATGTGGTAGATTGGTTAGTTATTTCTTGCATAATAAAATACAATATAGGGAAAAATACATACATAATTTTAGACAGTATGTATTGGGCGAGCAAAAGTTGGGGGGGGGGGGAGTATAAATTTTAAGGAGGATTGAGATGATTAGTAACTTACTATAACTATAAAGTAACGGCTAACTACAAAGACAAAGTAGAAAATTTTCCTAACATTTTAATAAAGTTATTAATTTTAATAATTTTAAATTTAATATACTTTTTTTATATTTTTTAATTTAAGAGTATGTCTATATATTTTTAATTTAATCAGTAATTTATACTTAAATAAAATTATAATTGAAATCTATAATTACTTATATAAATTATAAATTTGAATATTTTTTTAATGATTTTAAATTTGATAATTTTTAAAATTATTACCTCTTTATGCTCTAATAATTAAGTGTTACAATTAAGACAATAGAAAATAAAATTTTTAATGGGCATGGAGTTTTAGAAGATGCACTATTTAATTAGACAAAGAGAGTAGAATAGTAAAAAAAAAATATATATAAACCTCTATAGATTTTTAACTTTGCGTGCAGGTGAAGCAAAAAGTGGGGAAGTAGAAATTTAAGGGGCCGATTAATTTAGATGAAGTCTTCAAAAAAAAAAAAAAAAAAGCGAAAATCTACTGATGTGCAAAGTATTATCACGCTGTAAAACTTGGGAAAAAAAGGTCCGTCTTCTTTATTGCTTCAATAATTAATAAGTAATCCATAATCTAAATTCCACCTGAAATTGCAATTTAAACTTTTTCCTCACTGGCTCTCATACACACAAAGTTTATAATCCTGAAAACTACATTTTTTATGCAGCAATATCTGTTGTAGTAATGAACACTAAACAGCCGTATCAATTCCCCCTGAAATCTCCACTCCAAATTTTGTTACATCTCCCCCTCCCTCATCCTTCCCGTCCCAAACACAGACACAAGAAAGTTCAATTTGTAAGTAATTTGTTTGTACCATCTTAATGTTTTTATTTTTTTTTTATTTAATTTTATTTTTTTATGCCTACATTTTTATACATAACTTTTGAATGGCTGCTCTGAATATGTTAAGGAAATTAATATGTCCATTTTTGAAAATGATCCTCGTATCACTTTTATTTTCTTTTACAATAAACATCAATTATTTGAATTATATGATTCAATCTGTGCGATCACTTCAATGATTTAAATAAACATAACAAAATTGTTACAATATTTTAATATTTTGTTCTAATAGAGCACAGATTTATCCATTAAAGGTCGGACATCATATAACCGACCACATTCTCTCTTTTTAATTAACTTTTCTTTTTTTAAGATTTTGTTCCATTTGTCATTTTATTGTAACGATAAAAATAATAATTATTATTGTAACGCTTATATTATTATTTAATTATTATTGTATCCCGTTTCAAAAATAGAC
The DNA here is from genome assembly GCA_963932465.1 of Maratus speciosus. Classification (NCBI taxonomy): domain Eukaryota; kingdom Metazoa; phylum Arthropoda; class Arachnida; order Araneae; family Salticidae; genus Maratus; species Maratus speciosus. Next base: position 532,160,973 of record OZ010786.1, on the reverse strand, counting down.
TTTACCGGCAATCACGTGACTGGCTTGCGTGAGCTCTGCTGAATAAGAATATGCTGTGAGTTCGTTAGAGTTCTGTTCTGTTTTGAGTTGTGGAAACATGTAGAAAGTTATTTGCGCTTTTATTATTTTATGTGTACGTGTGATGTTCCATTTGTTATGTGCCGTCTCACTAAGAAGAAATAAAAAATATTTAAAAAGCTACCCCGAGAAAGTGTTATTTTGAAGTTATGTGAAATTTCTGTGTGATTTTAATCTGAGCTAGCCCGATTATTATTATTATTTTTACATTACCCCTTCTGAAAATTCCACTGTCTCTCCCCTCAGCAAATATTCATTAGCTCAGTTATTTTTTTAAAATTATTTTTTAATTAAAAATTAGGGAAAAAATATTGTTAAATCAAAACATATATTAAATTATTGAGGACGTCAGTTTCGAAACTGACCTTATCCGAAATTAAAAAAATCGTGTTTCTCTATCAATCTATTCTATTGGTATAACTGTACCAATCAAACACTACAATCTCCAAATTTTCAATGAATACCAATGGGCGCATTTAAAGGTTTTACGCGATTTCCCAAAATTTGATTTTCTCGATAAGGCGAGTTTTGAAACTTACTTCTTCAATTATTTTAACCAATCTGAAAGTTAATTACTAAAAATTACCACTACCGTAATATTTATACGGGGAAAGCACCTTCTGTTAAATCGCTTTAAAAATGCTTCTTTATATTATTTAAAACCTTTTTGTAATTGGAACTATATGTCTTTGACTAACGGTTTAGGAATTAGCCATTGCACATCGTTTGGAGTGGACGCCCTTTGTAATACTTTAAGCACTTCGCGTACGACCCCTGAAAGCTTGGTCGAACTCATCTGTTTTCAGTTACAGAAAAGTGGTTTAAGTCATAAAATTGGAAATGTCATAATTCGGTCAATTTTAGCGTTAGATGAATGGGACTTTTTTTGCCGTACTTGTTAGAGGAATAGGAAAAGTTTACTAAATATCACTTATAGGACCGGGGGACCGTATAAAAATTTAAATTTCGTAATTTTTAAATACATGTTTTTCTTGACACAAATAGCTTTAAAAATACTTCTTTACCTCATTTAAAACATTTTTGCAATTGGAACTGTATGTCTATGACTAACGGTTTAGGAATTAGTCATTGGACACCGTTGAGACCGGACACCCTGTATATATATGTATTATGAAACATATATTAAAAATGTTTCATAATATATATAACAAATAACTTCAATAAAATTTGTCTATTTATAAAATAAGTATTTTTACATTATAACAGAAAGATGTACTTGAGTAAAAAAATCCTGTGCTGTTAAATGCAGATTCTTTCAATAAAATGCATTTCAATCCATTATGAGACTTCTTATTGAGACAAATGAGTAATCGGAAATGGTCGCATTGTTGTTGTTTTTTTATTAGAAAGAAAAGCTTTCGTTTTGTAGTTTTTTTTTTTTTTACTTTCAAATGCTATGTAACATAATACAATAAAAAAATACATAATGGGAGTAACTAAATGAAATGTAACAGTGATCGCCTAAGTTCAAAATTCAAACAACGTTTTATTTTAATGGATTTTCAAGAAACATTAAAGAATTTAATACAGTAGTGTCTTTTAAATGACATAAGAAGAAAAAAATATTTACGTAAATATGTTTTTAAAATATGATATATCTATAGTGATGCTTTTGTAATCATTTTTAAAGTATATTCTGGTTTAATGTAATAAAAGGAAGTTTAGCTAAATATTCTGTTTTTTTTTAATACGTAAATGTTCTTTGTCTTGTCTTATTCATATAATTTGGCATTTCAGAACAAAATTAAATTGCATTTAACTCTTCAAACTCATTTTTGATATAAAATGTTTATTTTCCCTTTTTTTAATTTCTGTGTATATTCATTTTGTACAGTTGTGCAATTTTTATTTTAAATAGTATTATGTTTTGTATTTAATTCTTACAATAACCAAATGGATAAATATCGTTTTTTATGAAAACTCGTTAAATTAGCAATTGTTTTTTCGCGTTAAAAATTCCAAATGTATGAATTATTAATGCTCCTTCATAAACGAAACACCTATGAGTTATCGAGCAGACATTAGTGTGCAGTTGGTATAGCTTATTTTGTCTTATAATAAATTTACTATTTTCTATTTTTCTGTGCATAATATAATTATAAAAGCCTACTATTGGATTTGTGAATTATCTAATGTTGCTCAAAATGCAAAATTTCTTTTTATCTTACAATTATAACCATGTATTAATTTATCAAATTGTACGTGAATGAAAAGAATAGTAATATTCATGTTTTTTTTTTTTTTTTTTTTTTTTTTTTTTTTTTTTTTAATAGACCGTTTGATGGGTTTGAATAATTTTTTATGACTACTCTGAAAATATCTGTTGCTATTCAAATATTTTAAGTTGAAAAATAGCATATTTATTATAAGCTATAAAATATTAAAATTGTAAACAATTTTGAATATTTATTAGAATAAAATAATAAAATACTTATATTTGGTATTATTTTTCCTGAAATTGTCACATGCTACAGTCTACATGGGCTGTAGGGATACTTGTATGAATGCTTCCATTATTACCAAAACAGTTTTAAGTACGAAAAATCTACATTAATACAGAACAATAATGTGACACTAATTCTAGTAACAATAAAAATAACTTATTCTGCTTATTGAAAAACTTGCATCATATATTATTACATTCTTTTTATTTAAAATATTGAACATAAATATTAATCTTTATATGGTCTGTCCTACTATTAATGTTATTCATTGTTTTAAAAATTAGAATTTCATGAAATATAATTTTTTAAATATTCAAGACAAAAATAAGAATCTTAACGTTATATTTCTCTTTTTTGGTAGTATAGTAGTAAGATAATGCATTATTGTGTAAAAAGGTATATTAAAATACTTAATTGAAAACTATCTTTATCATATACAAATGCAAATTTGTAAAATAAAAAAAAAATAAAAACATGAATAGTATAAAATACGAAATTATAATAACAAAATCTAAAACGAAATACATATATTTACGATGAAGTATAAGGAAATTATAATTAGGCGTCATGACACTGGTATAAAATCTGCAAAATTTCAAATTTCTTTATACGGAGTTCAAAAAGTCGAAATTGTATATAATTTCTCGATAATAATTAATAGTTGCATATGTATCGATTTTGTGAAATATTTCTGTAATTTATAATTGAATTTAAATAGTTTATACAACATTTACATATGTAACAAGCCATTAAACTGAATAAGAAAATTAATATGTATACCCAGATTAAAATTTGCACGAAAATGCTGGAAAATCTATTATATTTTTGTGTTTCTATAAAACTGCTATTATTTAATTTGCTAAAAAATATTATTTATATTACGAATTCGTTTTATATTTGCCTAACGTGTTGAAGAGGTTTCGCAGTCCGTATTGTATTAAATATTGTTGCGTAGAATTTAATCAGGAATTTTTAGGCATAAACGAATGCATTTATATAGTTTACACTATATGTATGAAATAGTATGTATGTATGTATGTATATATATATCTTTTATCCCGGCGTATAACATCAGAAGTTTGAAAGTAAATATTTTTATTTCCAACATATACTACTGTATAACGCATCAAGATTTTAACTTGAAAGAGAAAAAAAACTGTTAAGTTTCCAGAAGTTTGTCATTGATAAACGAAAGGTGAAAACTATGATTTGTGATTTGACCAAATTAAAAATATGGACGAAACGTCAGTATTGTTCGATATAATAGGAAATAAAAGGAATAAAAACTGTCCCATTTAAAACTACGGGACACAAAATATCCCACTTCATAGTTGCACTTTCTTACTTAACTAAAGGTACCAAATTCAAACCAATGGGAACTTTCAAACGAAAAACAAATCCAGTCAGTAATTTTCAAAATGGTGTTTTTTTTTCATGTCCATGACAAGGGCTGGATGGATGAAAATGGGTTAAATTTATGGATAAAAAAATTTGGGGGAAGAACTAGCGTTAAGAAAACCGGAAAGTCTTTTAGTTTGAGATGTGTTTAGATTCCATAGAGCAGACGATTAAAAAAAAATAAATAAATAAACGAATCTCATACAGATTTTGCAGTAATTCCAGGTGGACAGATATTTCGTTAGTTAAACCATCAGATGTTTTCATAAACAAAACTTTCAAAGAAAGTTTGAGTCTGTAGTTGAACACACGGATGATAGTAGGGAAAATACACATTTACAAAAGGAGGAGATGTGCGGCATTAACGAAAAGGTTTGAATGGATTATAACATCATGGAATGAAATCGGAAATATTTGTTAAATCGTTTTAAAAATGTGGAATATTAAATGAACTTGGCGGTACCGAGGATGACTATTTACGGATAGATGAAAGCGACGAACAGTGAGACGTTTTGATGATCTAGGTCGACTAAATTCATTTGCCCGATTATCTTGGAGTTTGACAAAACCACATGTACTGGTAGCTAAATGTCTGTATTTTCAACATCCGTACGTGTTTTGTCAAAAGAAATAAGAGGTGTCGATTAAATATGACCGCAAAGAAGCCATTTGTGCAGTTGGTTTGAGAGAGCTTCAAAAGTTGCACTAGCTTCCTATAGGTTTGAAAGCGCGTCATGACTATTCTGTTTTATTTGAAAGCAGGAGTTTGCTGAACATATATCACAGGTTTGTTAAGGTCAGATTTAACCGAGTTTCGTTTGAAAATCAGCGATATTAAACCCGCTTAACCGCTTTCTTCAAAGGTTGTAATTCTGAATGTTCCTTGATGTTGTTTACAAATTTCATCTTGACTTTTAACAAACGATTCAGCATTATCCAGCAATAAGCATTTTTAAAAAATCAAAGTGTCATTCCTAATGTATTGGAAAATTAAACAAACTCCTGCAGATAGCTCCGGATCATTAACTTTTTATTAACAACCAAGCATCATATTAACTTGTTGTGCATGTATATATGTTTAGTTAAAATCTTGCAAGTCAAATTTAAACCATTTTTAATTATCCTATTGAGCTGAACCAATGAATACATGTGTAATTTCAATGACAATACAATAGTACTATAATTTAAAGAACGTAGAAGTTTGTTTAGAATACTGTTTGTACAGGGCTCCACAAATATTTAGATTAAAACTTGCAAGTTAATTTAAACCAATTTAAATAATCTAATTGAGCTGAAACATTGCTCAGGATATGTAGTTCTAATGATAATGCAGTATTATGGAACGTAGCAGTTACGCTTTTTTTACAGGGCCGCAAAAAAGATCGGCACTTTAAAAGGCGGGAACGGACTTTAGTGGGCACCCTGTATTTTTATTTTAAGACATTGTTGTTAAATAACCAAATATTTATCACTGTTTAAGTATTTTATTTATGATGCATTAAAAAACAGCAAAAACTAATTAAACTTCATCGAAATAATTTTGTCCACTTAGATCGTCAAAACCCCCACTGTGCGACGATGGGGATAAAATGCATGATAGCGGTAATGGGGACAAGATGGAATTACCGAAAACATAAATGATGACGAGTCAACGAACTTTTCATGTTATCTCATAAGGAATATTTCCTTTGTTTACAATGATAAATAAATGCATTTAAATATACCTCTAACATTTTTTAATGTTTACTTCTTATGACTTCACATCAGCCATTTCATATTCGGTGTATAACACACACTCAGAATATGAATATATATATATATATATATATATATATATATATATATCTTCATGTATGGAATGTAGTGGAAACAGATCGCTTTTGATATGGATTGATTTCGGTCGGTCGGTTTCATTTAGCTTTAATCTTGTTTCATTTGTTTTTTTAATATGGTCTGGACAGGTAAATCTGGGTAATGTTGCATGCTTAAAAACAGTTTTAACCCTGGATTAGCATGTCATAAGCCACGCAAACCTGTCTCCATGTTTAATTAGTTATTTGCCTTGTTTCTTATGGTTGTTTTGTTTAAGTTAAAGTTGGTTATGTTGTGTTTCTTTAAGATTGTTTATTAAGTTAAATTATAGTTCTTATTTGGTTTGGTTAGATTAATTTTGTGCTTCAATTAAAGTTTACAGTTTGTGGTAATGCTTGAAATAACTATTGGAATTTTTTAACTATATATATATATATATATATATATATATATATATATATATATATATATATATAACCATTAAAAACCATTACAAATTACCAAAAAAAAAATGCGAAATTTATAAATGTTAAATAATTTATTCATTAACAATAAAAATTATCCCCTTAAAATTTTAAACATGGATTTTAAAAACACTGTAAAAATAGGAAAAAGGGTATAATGAGAATTATTAAAACCTAGGCAGATTCACCAGGACCTAAATACCTTAATTTTCACTTATAAATTGTGTGATTTTAGCTATAAAAGCTAAATAATACGAAGTTAGGAATACCACCTCCAATAAATCCTGAAATAAAATATTGGAAAAGAAATATGTTAAAAAATGATTAAAATGGATTGAAATAAAAAAAAATATATACAAATTTGAGAGCCTTTCTAACCAAAATGCAGATATATATGGGGCATTCTCACAATCTTTTGACTTTCATGTCCCTGACTAATAATTTTTATCTTAATACACTTTTTGTGTTTTTTTTTTTTTATTTCATATACTGTGGAACATCCCATTGCATGATTATATAACAATATTAACGATATAAATAAGTTTTGGACGATGCTGGGCGTCCAAATATCAGGAAACTCCTCTACCGTCCCATATCCCTGATGCTGATTTTTAAGTTCGGAGCTATCTGTATAAAATTGTTTCAATAAAATTATTCGATGTAATTTTTTTCCTAAAGTGGGACAATTGTTTTATATAAATACTAGCAGGCTATGCCCGCTGCGCTGGACAATATTTCCAAATGAACCTTGGATTAAACTAAATGGCGAATTTGAACTTGTATTTTAAACAATATGGATCTTCAGCTTGGCCTTGCAGATTACTGAAAACGATGCGAACGCCATTGCGATAGAATGTTATCTTAAGCGTTGGACAAAATATAGCAATTAAGAAGTAATTGTTTTAGTTGATTATAAACAACGCACTTATGGTCGAGTAATGAGACCGTTATGACAACAGGAATTAATACCTCTGTAACTAATCAACATATAATGAAATCTTATATACTAACACCATTCCTGAAAAGTCATGTAACAGGGCCACTTGTAACAAAATATGTTCTACAGATTTTTTTATAAAGGCTAAACTTTCGTAACCAGGTTCACTTAATTTTTGAACTTTTACTGTTGCTCTATAACTAAGTACCCTTGAACAATATGTATACACTAAAACCTTTCCAAAATTATTACCTAACTAATTGTGGTATATCCTACGAAAATATTATAAACAATCGGAATGAAATACAAATTTCCGTTGTAAATATATAGTAGATGATGATGATGCGATTTTGTGTAATAGAATTCATAGTAAAAATTTCGCTTCAAACAAAAACGATGCTTTCAACATTAAAGCTAATACACCAATATGTGAAGTACCCGATTACGGAAGGTTAACTTGAATTCTCATGAGCAACTACTCAAAGAAAAGTAAATATGTGGCTTTTGTGATAATTTTATGTCAGCCGGGCGCAGGTAATAAATCAATAAAGATTGTTTTCATAGCATATTCTTATTTTATTATTTTCATTTAAAACACAAACCTTTCACTCATTTAATTTAAAATGCATGCCTTATACTAATTTCATTTAAAAAACTGAAAAGATAAACAATAACAGGAAATAATGCCATAATTAAAAGCAAAAAAAAATATTTTTAATTTACATACGCAAAATGTAACTACTGCTACTGGGAATTTTAAAAATGCTATCAGCGAGATGTGCGCACGGTTGTTATAAATGTACCCATTTTTTCTTCTTATCGAGGAGCAATTTATAAATCGCACAATATTATTCCAATTCCAATTTCTTTCATTGAGGAACCTATGACCGGAAAAAATGGAAAAAGACTCTTGTAAATTCTTCGGATGACGGCATCTGACGCCATAAACCGAGTTTATATATATGAAAATAATTTTTAAGTCGTTACAAACATTGCTTTCATACTTAAATATTTTCATTGGTACTACTTGTTATCCCGTCGACCAATTTCGCCAAATTATATAAATCGCCAAACCATTCGCCAAATTATATAAATTGACATAATATTTATTTTAAATAACGAAATAACAAATAAATTAGTATAACATTAATAAAAATACAAATAAAACGTCGAAATTAAAATCACTTGATGGCGTAAACATGAGTAGTTTGTTATTTACGATCCACCATTATTGGCATTTAATCTTATAGTTTGACGATAGATTTTTTGTCGACGGAATATCTAAGTAGTACCTTTTCCATTTTTGTTTTATAACGCTAAATTCTCAGTAAGTTTTTGCCTTTTATTTTACATAAAATCACTATTTTTTTAAAAAAATAAGATGCTTGCATTTTTATTTCAAACTCATAGAGCCGTTTTTATTTTTTAGCCAAAAGGGTTGATTTGAATTTTTTCCGTTGCTAGAGTAACGGATGCAATGATAGATATTTTGAGGTTTAGATGCCAAAGACACCGCCAAATTAGAAAAATGTGAAATGTGTCATGAACTGTTGGACTTATAAAAATTTATTTGGTAGCATTCGATTCAGCATACAAAACTACATTAAAATATGCTATCATTTGACGCATAATTTTGATATTCGAGTTTTTTCCCCCTCCCCGTGCAAAAACCATTACGGGTGACACTTTAGAAAATCCTTTCTTAGCAGAAGTTTATGTCATAAGAAGTATTTTTACCTCGATTTTCAAGATTTTAGGTTCAGTAGTTTGCGCTGTGCGTTAATTAGTCCCCTAATCCACACTTTATTTTATGTACTATATTAGATATGCGGTTTTGCGGTGAATCGATGATCAAAAATTAGTCCGATATCATTTGAAATATTACATAACAGAGGAGAAAGTACGAAGAAAGACGAAGAAGAAATGACGAATTACAAAAGAATTGTAATTTTTTTTTTTCAAAATGTTGAATTTTTCCATAGTAATAACGTATTAAAACATAAATTTCCTTAAAAATTATATTTATTTCCTAGATTTCGAAACTGTGAATTTTCCTATAAATGAAATTGGCGATATGACTTGAGAAAATAGATAATATTTGATTAAATAAAATGGGTAATATTCGTTGATCTGAGTTCGAGTCTATAAATATCACATGCTTTCGGAATTACGGCGAAACACATTTTAAAAAGTATGAAATTATTTTACAATGTGTATGTGTGGCAGAAATTCACACTGAAATTTAAGTATTCGATTCCATTGTTAAAATATTAACTGATATCTATATAAGTTACATTTGAATATGAAAATGTACTCAAAAAATGATCTCTTTCACCTAAAAAAAACACCATTTGTGAGAACATCCTCAAGCTAATGTCACAGCTTATGCATTTTTGGCTTAAAACCACATTGTTTGGCGACAAAAGAAAAATAAAAAATTGTAAAGAAACAAATAGTAATTACACATGTGACTCACAATTACATCTGCTTGTTTCTTCTATAAGTCACGTGATGGGACAATTACATATAAAATAAAAGAAAAGAACAGAAAGAAAATGTCGTCAAAATTTCATCTAATCAAATTTTCAGATTCGTTTCCATATCTAACGCAAGCGATAAAGATCCAAATATTGCGTATCAAGTGTAATATTTCTTATTAAATTAATTTTTAAGCGTTACAATATTTTTTTCAGGTTTTGATTAAATGTTTCCGTTTTTTAATATTATCACTCATTAAAACGGATTTTCTTCTTCTTTTTTTCTTTTTTTTTTCATTTAAATAAAATTAGTAACAGTTTTTCTTTTATTTTTCGAGGTTTAATAGCCGTTTCAATTTTTTTTTTTTTTATCAACGATGAATTTCGCCAAGAAATAAAATGGTAACCCTATCGCCCAAAATAACAGAATTTTCCGTCATAATTCTAAAACTAATATAGGTAGAATAATGTGTTATAGCTTAAAACCTTCCCTAAAACAATACCTATCTAACGGTATAGGTTCCGTAAAAATCCATGCAGTAGAACTCGAAATCTAGGCGTTCGGAAAGAAATTTCCGTTTGGATTTTATATATATAATAGATAATAGAATAGATAATAGATTATATATATATATAATAGAATAGATAATAGATTATGTGTTATGAACTATCTCAAAGTTTAAAACAGATCGCATTGTTAGATTTCCGAATTTTAACAATATCGCGTTATGTTAGTTCCACATTCCACCACCAGGGAGCGCACTCTATTCTTAACGAAAGCTTAACTGAACGAAACTCCTTCATGCAACCTTTCCGTAGATACATGAATCGGGAGGGCGGCGGTCTTAACCAATAATTTAAGATAATTGCTGAAATTACTACGAAAAATATTTTAAAGGGGCTCTACGCGGCCCCCTAATAGAGTTAGAGGAAATCGGAAGACGGCAAAATAATCGCGGGGAAAAGTTTGCTTGGTTACTTCGGAGCTACTTTTGGCGCGAGATCTAAGCTCTACGACCAATAGGAGCCCAGATATTTAAGGAAATATGAAGTAACAAAGTCCAAAATAATAGAATTTTCCGTAATAATTCTATAACTAATCTAGGTAAAATGATGTGTTATAGCTTAAAACCCTCCCTGGAACGATACCTATCTAACGGTATAAGTTCCGTAAAAATCCATGTGGTAGAACTCGAAATCTCGGCGTTCGGAACGAAATTTCCGTTTGGATTTTATATATATAATAGATGTAGCAAAAAAAAAAAAAAAAGAAAAAATAGCCTGCACACATTTTTACGGTTGATATTATTTTTTTAACTCTGTCCCTGGGTTTTTCATCCTTACCGTTCCTCTTGCTAAACTTATGCAGAAAATCACTTCACATGCTGTCTCAGAATTTTTTTCGAGTTTTTTCTCATGCAGAAGCATGCTAAAGAAAGAATGTCTAAAATTCTTTGACAGAAAATTTACTGCAGAATTTAAATCAGCATTTAAATATCGTTTTCAAGATCGTGCCCTTATTGGTAGTCTTACCGTCCCCAAGGTTTATTACTGCACTTTTCGATGTAATTAAAAAAAAAAAAATCCAATGTTAACAACTGTTTCTAAAAATCAATGAACATTGTGGCTATCACTTAGTTTTAACAGGATTTTCCTTAAAATAGGTGGTAATTGTCCTTACTGTTTCATTCTTACCGTCACCTTTTTTACCATTTCGTATCTTTTTTTCCTATACCAACCCCCTTTTTTACCTTACCGTCCCTTCTTTAACACCCCTTTAAGACAATGTTATACAAACATTCTGTATTAAAAGTACTATATTTTTATTATTTCTTATTTGAATGTCATGTGGGTACTATGCAAATTTATTATAAGTAAAAATTTAGAAGAAAATAAAACGTTATAGGGGTAAAATGGTAAGGAAAATTAAACTCGGAAGTTTAACTTAAACCTCAGTTAAAAAAAAAAAAAATTCGCTGCTGACCATTTTTTCTTAATTTTGAATATTAAGACATTCGTCTATTAGATTAAAATGTTATTTTAGCAAGTTTAATTTCGCCAGATTTTTTCCCCCAAAAGTCAAAAGATTGTGAGAATGTCCCATATATATATATATTTACATATATATATATATATATGAAACAAAACAATATACCGGTCTATTTTGAAACACCCTGTTCAAAACTAGCAATACACTACAAGCAAAAGTGTAATAAATATGAAAATAGATTAAATACATATATATTCCAGCTATTATTACATCAGATATAATTTTGCCCTCTATCATTAGATAATAAATTTAACGATCACTCATGTATTTATATAGGCAAGAAAAGTACAAAAAATATATTAATAATAGTATTTATGCGAGTTAACATTTAAAACGGTAACTTTATTAATGTATTATAAATGATGAATATTAAAGAAAAAAAAAGAAATATTTGTTACGGACAAGTTATTAGATTATAATTCAAATTTAATTACATGCATAAATAAATGCACTATAATATATCCCAATCATAAATTTAAATATAGTAATATTAAAATATCCACACTAATAGTTTATCATTAAAAATGAATATAAATATATAATTAAAAGTATAATTTGGTGTATAAAATTAAATTAACAGTTTAAATAATTTAACAATTAAAATGCTTTTAAATTTGTATACTATTTAAAATAAGAAATTTAATTTTTCAAGATGGGAAATAATAAATAATAGTACATTTAACTAATACATACATATTTAATTTATACTACTTTAATAGAATTTATAGATTGATGGTATAGATATATGCTATTCATACTATAATGTCCTCAATGGCCTAAAAATTGTAAAAAAAAATAAACATTGACCAAGAATATTGAATAAAATAGATGGAACTTTTCACATAAATTTTCCATATAACTCCGCCCTTCTCCGTAGATCTATCTATCTATATATATATATATATGCATCCGTAGATCCTATATGTATGTGTGTGTATACAACAAATTATTGTAACATATAATATACCCGAGTTCCAATTTAATTCAGTCAAAAATAAATTCGAAAAGAAGAAGATACAACGGGATCTTTCTTGAAAATGGTGCATCTTTTTCTGATATAATACCGATTGCTAGAATTTTCTTCTTGCATTAAATCATGCATGATATATATTTTTCTCGAATAATCTTCATATTTGATGTAATATACAGCAGTTAAGTTCTTAAAGCGATTTTGCCCTATTTCACAAAGTTATTAAAAAATAATTTCCTCTATTGATATGCATGATTGCTTATCTGATTTATCTATTTTCTTAATATTGTAAAATATATTCCATTTGTAACATCGCAACAATACAAAATACCTATTTCTCGAAAAGTACGATCCACCATCGTTGACCATTTTTACCTAACCCGTTGCACGGTTAACCTATTTTTTAACAATATTTTCTAAACATGAAACATAAGTGAATGTAGTATTATTCTTTACTTATTGAAGTTATCTCATCAAGAATTAAAATATAAATCAAAATTTTAAATAATTGAAAAAGTAAAATCTACTTGTCTAAGTAGCAGTTATAAAAAATTTATATTATGCATGTAGTATTGCAGAATAACTGTAATTGCTTCAAAAATGCATTTATTGCAAACAAGAAAATACGTCATGTAAAAAGAAATTTGAAAGTAACAAGTCGGAACGTGTACATCAACCGTGGCAAATGAGGTGTGTTGGTACTATAACTATCTTTATAAATATTCAGATTTTGGTACAATAACTGTTGCATTCTTATGCAAAAATACATGATTACAAATTTTATTACGATATTTATATTAATATCAATAATACAGAAATAGCATGACTCCATCTTTAATAAGTCGTAATCATCGCGACCTCATGGAATATCATTGAATTAATTGCGTAAGACAGTATTTAATTTCGGTGAGTGCAAAAGTTCTACCCGTTTTGAAGATATGAAATGCCAAGCGGAGTACGGACGTTACAGCTGACGTTTTGAGGACACGAAAGTGGCCAATAACGAGTGGAGCAGTAGAGTACGTATAGGCACAATGTTTCTCAGAAGAACCCATGCCGAATGGGAAACAACATAGCACGCAAGAAAGAGCACATCAGACATTATTTACTGTATGAGTATGATAAAGCCTTTACAGCAGCCGTAGCTTGCCGCAGCATTTTTCAAGTGTAGGGGGAAGATGCTGTGGGCGATAGCACCTGCTACCTTTGGTTTAGAAGATTCCTGTATGGAGACAGGAACTGTAAAGATATGCCCGTTCTGGACGCCCATCAGTGGTTTCTGACAATGATCTCGACACAGCCATAACAAAATCCCCACATCGAACAGTCGAAAAATTAACGGAATCATTCTCGGTACACAGAACAACAATCGAAAGACGGATGCATGTGCTTGGCTTCATCACCAAACTCGATAAGTGGATACCACACCAGCTTACAGTAAGGCAACGAGAAGAGAGGACCAACACCTGTGTTTCTTTGCTTTCCTGTAACATTAGGAAACCATTTTTGAACCGAATTATGATGGGTGATGAGAAGTGGATACTGTACCGTAATATGGAGCGTCAAAGGACCGTGTGCCGATGTTGCACAGGGTACTCCATCGACCTAAATAGCAGGATTCCATTCCAAAAATTGTTGCTCAGTGTAAGGTGGGATGCCAAGGGAATAACCAACTAGGACGTCCTCGCACCAAACCCGATGATCGATGCAGACGTCTACAGACAACAATTGGACAGACTGTGAGCAAACCTCACGTCTAAGCGGTAAGCACTCATCAATCGCAAAGGGGTTCTCTTTCATCACTATAAAGCCAGGCGTCATGTTGATTTAAGGATTCGGCGAAAATTACTGGATCTTGGTTGGGAAGTTTTACCTCAGCTGGCGTATAGCCCCGAACTTGCACCTTCGATTTATCACCTTTTTTAATCTTTACACAACGTCTTCGCTCGCCAAACCTTCAATGATGTGGAGACTGTAAAAACGGCGTTACAACAGTATTTTTCGTCCAAAACAGAAGGGTTTTATTCGTGTTGGATTAACTTATTGCCAAACACATGCGAAGAGGTCATACATACTGATGGTGCTTGCGTGAATTCGTATGTGCCTAACTTTTTGTGTTTTCCGTCTTTCTGTTTTCACTAAAAAACGGGTAGAACTTTTGCACTCACCCAATAGAAAGAAGAAAACATTTATTAATGTGTTTTAAATTTTGATTCGTTTTTCACAAAATTTGAAATGACCCGAAAAACTCTGCAAAAGATTATATATATTAAATTTCAAAGCCTTCGGTATAGAAGTTTTGCGTTGTTATATGCAGACAGTAGAACAGTCAGACGGACGGATGAGAAGACGACTGTAGGTGCTTCGAATTTATACTGTTATTCGAATGAATAATAAACTAATTAATATGACATATTATTATTAACAACATTTACTATAAATTATATCAACTACACTTAAAAAAATATATAAATTTATATTTTTTAAAGTGTAGTATGTATATTTTTTATATTATATCGATTATAAAAATTCTGAATACATTTTTACGTTAAGTGTGGAAATGTTTTGAAGAAATATTATAGCATTTCCGCAGCAATATAAGTTTGACAGCAGAAAATAAACTGACAATGTTTCATAAATTGAAAATAATGTTTTGCAAGGTGTGAAGTGTTATAATTTTCTCATCACCATTATGAACTCAGATGATCTTAGAACAAAACGATAAATTGATGAGAATAAAGCAATTTATACATTATGATGCTTTCACACTTTGTTTATTTGTGGCAAAAATGAAATTGTTGTTTTATTGAGTATTAGGGAATATTTTTGTCTTTACTTTATAAACTAATAATACGATAAATGCTAAAGAATTCGTTGAGAAATGGGTTTTTTTTAAATAGTAGTTTTGAATTAATATTTATTGATTAAAACTTAGTCTTTAATGCTATTTTTAGCATTATGTGTATCTTGCAAAAATTATACTAAGTGCCTGTTTAAATTGATTTCAAAACAATCTGTGTTTCTTCCTCTACCCACTTAAACAACTCATTAGACCAGAATATTATTAAAAAAATGTTCTTTTTGTTTTTATGATTTCATTATTTCAAATACTTTCTTTCTATTCATATTTTAAGGTTATTGCAAAGTACGAATGCATTAGCGCATATCCCACAGCAGCGGCATTTTATGGCATGGAATGGCATGGCATGTATAACCATTTCTATGTAACACATAATACGCAACTTGCCATAATAATATTATATTATCATGATACTTATTAGGAGAATTAGATTGTAATCAATAATGCTCATATTTGTGCTTTTGCGAAGCGAAAATAAAGATAAATGCTTGCGTGGTTAATCGATAGTTTGTATTGAGGATTTCATGCAGAAAATCTTATTGAAGAATAAGAATTTTTTAATTAATTTACTGCATTAAACAGCAGTGTTTATTTACTTCTTCTTAAAAAACAGAAAATCATAAAAATACCATATTTAATACATATATTATAAGATATAATATCTCATAAATCAATTTTTACACATGTCAAAATAAAAAAATCTTCCAAAGGTATTTGATCTCATACCTTCGCCGACATTTAAACCAGACCGCGATATAAAATCCGGTTAATATTTCTGTATTGGTCGTAATTTCAAATATTTATTTTCATTTCGATTTTATGTATCCTGATTTACAGTACATGATTGATAAAACACATTTAGTTTTAAAAGATTGAGATTTTAGAGGATATAACAGTGTTACCGACCAGTAGCTGAAAATTATTTTTGCAGCTGTTTCAAATGCAATATTTAGAATATACATTTAAATTATCTTACTTTATTTAATTAGACAAATCTTACATTTACAAATAAATTAAAGTAGACTCCTGACGACTATCAAGAAGATCAGAACAAAAAACCATATATATGCATATTCTCAGACACATAATCAGTCTCAACGATGGGCGCTGATTTTTTAAACGGTAATTCTAAAATATGCAAAAATGTGTTTTTTTTTTATACAAAATATTACGAATAATTTTTGTTTGGCAACCAGTCTGGCCTTTCTCTAACACGCTTAAAAATAGGATTGGTATTCGATCGTTATAGGTTATTGAGTCATACCATAGCAATTTGGGTATTAAAAATGAAATGTGCAGTTTAGAGTTCGCATACAGGGACACTCAAAAGAATTTCGTTACGTCATGGTCCTGGGAAAACAACATCAGCAGTTTATTGTAATTATGTTAAAGTTTATATAATAATTACTCAAATTGCGTTTTCAATTTGTTATGATTTTTCCATAATTTTTATTTAGACATGATTTTTCTCATTATTAAACGGTTAAGCTCTATTGCAGAATTCTGTGTTGTCAAGTGTTATATAATATATGCTTTACGCATGATTTTTCTTTCTTCTTCATCTTTATTTGGGTTTTAAAAAAATCCAAACTTTTTCTTAGAATCCGTGTTTATAAAAGAAAATTTTATAAATATAATATTAAAACAAAATTAGTTATAGGAATATACAATATTAATATAAACTTTCAAGAGAACATTATTTTAGATTTCGAATATCATATTTTACAATAGATAGTTTTTATACTAGGCTTTAGCTGTATCTACAGAAAGAAATTTTATTGAATGCACTACATATTATTCATTATTTTCGATAGATAAATACATATTCATTTCCGGGAATTATGCCTCGCCGAAATCGATCGACTATTTGATTGTTTGTCAAATATCTGATATTTATATTACAAATTATATATCACTGCAAAATATATAAAAGGAGCAGTAAAAATATTATTTACTAAAATTTATCTTGGAATCTTCTTTAACCCTAGATCTACCGGGAATTTTATTCAAGTTTTAATAAAACGTTCTACACCAGAATTTTTATTTAAAACTATTTAACTTATTTATTTACCTTATTTTTGTCTGGTTTATATACTTAGTTTATTTTAAAGAAATTTCTGGTTTGAATGAATATTTTGTATGTACCTGTCGGGTCCAATGGACCCGTCTGGTAGACGGAGGGTTAAAGTAATACCTGTGCAAATCAATTTTACTAAGTTTAACTGAGGTATGTTTATTTGGAACATTTAAATACACTATTCGTCCTCCTGTTTAAAAGCCAAAAAGGAATTGTTTTGTATGTTATCAAAAAAAAAAAAAAAATCTTGTAAATAGCTATGAATTGTATTTTAAACTTTAAGCATTTTTAGGGTTCCGTACTTAAAAAGTAAAAACGGAACCATTATAAGATCACTCCTGTGTCTGTCTGTCTGTCACAGCCATTTTACTCGTAAACTATGGAACGTCGAAATT
This sequence comes from Maratus speciosus, assembly GCA_963932465.1. Classification (NCBI taxonomy): domain Eukaryota; kingdom Metazoa; phylum Arthropoda; class Arachnida; order Araneae; family Salticidae; genus Maratus; species Maratus speciosus. Next base: position 532,142,990 of record OZ010786.1, on the reverse strand, counting down.
TCAAATTCGGGGAAGTAATAAAGACCATTGACCCACATATTTTCAGATTAATAAACATTCATAAACATATTTAGTACAAATGTAGAGGGGCTAATTATGCTAGTTGAAATTTTTTTTTCTTTGTATATCATGTGGGGTATCCTGTGAAAACTTTCGTAACGCTGGACTCAAAAGTACATTTCTTTTAATTTCAGGTAATATATTTTCAAAGATATTGTCAAAATATAGCGCAAAAATATGCCCCCCCCCCCATTTAATTCCGAATCTACTGAAACTAAAATTCTGAAAAAAATTAGAGGTAGTAGACATTGATATAAACCTTGCCGGAAAATTATCGCGATTAACTTAGGTCACATTGTTTTTGAGAAATTAGCATTTTTCTATGATACACAAATTTCGATTTACCGGTTTTCGGAAAAATTGTTCAGCATCGCTGGATGTACCTACCGTTGCAGAAGTATAAAAGCACAGCTGATAATGATTTTCGAAAAAAATCATCAGTAATTAGCCGAGATATTAACCCTTAAGATTACGACCAGTTTGGACATACACAAGGACAGGGGCGGCGTACTCTATGCCTAGTTAACAACTTTTAATGATATATATGTGTAATGTAATGTCCAGTAACTGCATAAAAGCAATAAACGTCAAATTGATATAAACATACTAATTTAAAAGGTCACAGGATTCTAAACATTGGAAAACAGGAAAAAAAAGACTATTTTCAACATTTTATATCTTAACACTAGAACGCCCGGAAGTAGTCGATCCGACTCCAACCATATGATTAAATGACAACTGGGACCAGGAACTCTTTCCTAAAATAAATTAAATTTAAACAGCGCAGATTTACGTTAAATAAATCAGTCAAATAATTTTAAATAAAAATTCTGGTGTCAAATATTTTTATGAAACTTGAGCAAAATTTCCGGTCGTTCCAGTGTTAAAATGTATATGATATGATTCTAAAACACAATTACAACTGGGATGAAAGATAAGTATGTTCTTTCATTTCATTTATTTAAAAAATTGAGAGATGCAAAATTAATATTTATAGGGAGCTCGAAACTGTTAGGCATTTGTCGAACAAAAAATTGGCATAACAGTTTACGTGCAGGATTACAAAATAAATATTGCAACTAGAATGAAAATTTTGGTGCTTACTTATACTTCAGATTGTAATAATTTCCCTGTACTTAAATAAATTTGTATTAAAAAAAAATATATATTTTTAATGCAATGTTGTGACCACTTAATTCTTTCTAGCGCGGAGTAATTATATTTATAAACTTGTGAAATAATAGACTGACACCAGAATTTATAAAATAATTTATTAGAAAATGCGAACTTGCTTATTTTCACGTACATGATAAAAGGAAAATTTTAATTAAGTATTATTGGTGCCGTTTGTCTGTTTTGGAATTAAAATTAGGTGTCCCTTTTTTTAAGGGCACCGCCCTCGAAAGGTTTAATTAGAATGAATCGCATAAATACTGTGGGATTCGCGATAGTTTGCATTGAGTGTATCTCTCAATACGCCTCGAGTGACTTTAAGAGTTAATTAAAGACCTATCTGGAAAAACGCGGCACTGACCAAGACGGCGTTACAATTTTGAGACCTCCAGTCGAAGCCCGCTAAGCACAATGCCAAATTTAAACTTTTTAACAGAGGTTTTGTTTTAGCTACACTGTAGAAATAAAGGTTATTACTACGCTAAATTTAGTTTTATGAAATGCCAAATGAAGGTTAAATATGCATTGCTTTTATTGTCAATACCGAATTAAGTTCATCATAAACATATTAGGATAATATTAAATAAAGAGTTATACGAATAGTTATATTTGATATTATTTAGGTTCCATATCTCTTTGAAATTTCATGGTATATCCATTTACACTTTTCTAACATATATAGTTATACCCAACCCTACGTTGTATATTTTTTTACAAAGTCTTAGTATTCTTTTAGCAACTTTTTTTTTTTTATAATACAATTACAAATTCATATATTTATTCTACGGAACCCTCTATACACGAGTAATACTCGCACTTGACCGTTTATTTTCTTAGGCATTCTTATAGGTAGCTTTCTTTACAAAAAGCTACCTATTGCAGCCGTTCGGAGGAAAGCGATTTCAAAAAATTTTGGTATATTTTCATCGATCATGACCCCCAGACCCCGAAACCACCCTCCGTTCAAAATTGATATATATATATATATATATATATATATATATATATGACCTATGTCACACTGTAACTCTCGTATTTATGAACCGATTTGGATGTAATTCGGTGTGTACATAGTACATACCAATGTCTCGACCGAGTTCGTTGGCCAGCTTCATCCGCCATTTTGTTTCAAAATGGCGGCCATTTAAATATTTAAAAAAAAATTAAGATTTGAAATGTGGTACCAAAAAATTGAAAATGAAAAAATATTTTTTTCTTATGTATTTGACCTTTATACAAAGACTCCGTAGCAGTTTTTGTTTTGTCTATATCTTAAAAAAATGGCTGAGTTATAGCATTTTGAATTTCTAGCGAAGCTGACATTTTGAAACGTCCTGAATTTTGTCACGCGATAAAAGGCGTATTTATGAACCGATTTGGATGTAACTTCGTTTATACATAGTACAGACCAATGTCTCGACCGAGTTTGTTGGCCAGCTCCATCCGCCATCTTGTTTAATAATGGCGGCCATTTAAAATTTTAAGAAAAATTTTAATTTGAAATGTGGTACCAAAAAATTGAAAATTGAAGAAATATTTTTTTCTTATGTGTTTGACCTTGATAAAAAGATTCGGGAGCAGTTTTTGTTTCGTATATATCTTAAAAAATGGCTGAGTTATAGCATTTTGAATTTCTAGCGTGGCTGACATTTGAAACGTCCTAATTTTTGCCACGTGATAACAGAAGTATTTATGAACCGATTTGGATGTACCTTGGTGTGTACATAGTACATACAAATAACTCAACCGAATTCATTGGCCAGCTTCATCAGCCATCTTGTTTCAATATGGCGGCCATTTAAAAAAATTAAAATTTAAAATGAGATACTAAAATATTGGAAAATGAAAAAGATTTTTATCGTATGTGTTTGACCTTAACACAAAGATTCCGGAACAGGTTTTGTTTTGTCTATATCTAAAAAAATGGCTGAGTTATAACATTTTGAATTTCTATTGTGGCTGACATTTTAAAACGACCTGATTTTTGTCACGCGATAACAGGCGTATTTATGAACCGATTTGAATGTAACTTGGTCTGTACATAGTACATACCTATGTCTCGACCGAGTTCGTTGGCCAGCTTCATTCGCCATCTTGTTTCAAAAGGGTTGCGATTTTTTTAAAAAAATGTAATTTAAAATTTAAAATGAGGTATTAAAAAATTGGAAAATGAAAAAGTTTTTTTTATGTGTTTGGCCTTGAAACAAAGATTCTGGAGCAGTTTTTGTTTCTGAAAATTTGTTCTTTTGTTTATATCTTAAAAAGTGGTTGAATTATGGCACTTTGAATTTCTATCATGGCTAACACTTTGAAACTATCTTGTATTTGTCACGCGATACCACACGTATTCGCCTATTTCGATGGAAGAAGGCATGTGGATAGTATACATCAATATCTCAACCAAGTTCGCTGGCCAGCTTCATCAGCCATCTTGTTTAAAAATGGCGGCCATTAAATAAAAAAATATATATTTAAAGTGAGATGCAAAAAAATTAGAAATTGAAAAAGGTTTCTTTCTTAAGTATTTGACCTTGATATAAGGATTCAGGAGCATTTTTTGTTTTTCTTTATCTTAAAAAATGGCTCAGATATAGCAGTTTTAATTTCTAACGTGGGTGACATTTTGAAAAATCTGATTTTTTGCCTGCGACAGCACTCGCATATACCAACCGATTCCAATGTGAGTGAGCATGTGCACAGCAATTACTAAGGTCTCGACCAAGTTCACTGGTTAGCCTCATCCACCATGTTGTCTTAAAATGGCAGGCACTTTAAGAAATCGCCGAATTTGGCAGCCAAATATAAGTTACTTTAAATAAAAGCAGCTTGGATACAGCTGACTAATTTCGCGAAATTCTCATTCATAATGATTTAGTATTGATAAAAATTATTATTGAATCTCCTACATTCGGTTTCCACTTAATTGAGCTTCGTGTGTTTGAATAATATAAGTTAGCTTTTTTAAAATAAGGAATATGAAAGCTACCTCTTCCTTCCGGCACTGGCCGGAAGGACTTTTTAAGAATAGAAAAGGCAGTCTATATTTAAATTACAGGTGTTTATATGTTAATAAAAATCATTCATAGCAGAGATTGATTTAAATACTATTCAATGCAAATCAAATCAATTTATGACGAAGAAAAATAAGAGACATTTTTCCCGCCAGGCAGAAATGTTCTCGGAGAATCTTTCCGCAGTAAAATGAACATATAATAGTGAAAAAAGAACATTCCAAGTGATTACATAATGTTTTATGGAAGATGTAGTTTATGTGATGAAACGTTTCCTATATTATTACGTTCAATAATTAAAATAACCACTCAGCAGTTTGTTACGTATTTATTAATTGGATATGCTATTAAAAATTCTTGATAACTAAAATCATATATATTTAAAACTAAATTTTAATATACAGAAACTTTCGATATTAAATATCAGATGTTATAGAATGCATTAAAAAAAATTTTACATCATGTTACCTTTACATATTCAGCATTCTACACATAATCTCACTATCACAGACTTGTTCTTTACATTTTACATTATTCAGAAAGTATACACGATGTGTGCGCGAAGTAAAACTACAGAATGTTTCTAAAAGTCTCAACTCATTTTGCATTCAGTGTAATGTCATATAATGTTTCCGTGATTAAACAGTATCTTAACGAAACTCATTACACATTCAAATGAGACATGTATTTTCAAGATAAAAGTTCTGTATATAAAACATTAGTTACTTTAAAGTTTTCTTAAAACAACTTTGAAAGTAATCGTAAAATGAGTAATTATGCCATAGGATTTTTTCAATTTTAAAACATGCAGTTTAATAAAATAGTAAACAACTTGAACGTCCACGAAAATAAATATAATTCATGAATTAGTATGTGCAAAAACAATATATTTTAAATAAAACTCTAGTATTTACATTATATAAGAATGATAATTTGTGAGATTGAGATTTTCATTTTCTTAAAACGGACACAAACATATATTCAAATGCACAAATATACATGTATGTAACATGCATATGCATGTGCGCGTTTAAGCCGGTTCTCCACGTTAATATTAAAAAAATATTATCATATATAATAAAATGCAAAGCTATTTCTGTAAGATCATAACACAAATTCGATAGAATTGCGCATACGTCAACCGTTTTTTGAACCTCTTCAATTTAGAAGAAAATAGAACAAGTTCCCGGTAGCAGAGGCTTGAAGCTGCGGTTTAAAGCTCTGAATTGTTGTACAGGACGCGAGTTTGAGCACAAGACCGACGAAATGATTTCTGTAATATTTTTGTCGATAGTTCATTTTAATAATGACATTTGATTAGGAAGAGTAGTTGTATGATTTATTATTATTATTATTATTATTTGAATGCTTTATAATTAAATAAAATTTAACACTCAACAATATTTTCAAAAACAAAATAATGATTTTATATTTAAAATATTTTGCGTGTAATTATCAACTAAATGAATTGAGCTAATCTACAATTTTTGCTATATTTTCTGACCATTATCAAATATATGTATGTGTGTGTGTCAGAGTGAAAAGTTTGTCATTCTTTTCCGTAAAAAATAAAACGGAATGAAATATAAATATTCATGTAAGAGCTGTAAAAGAAATTACCATGATATCTATGGTTTAATATTTAAAAAATGTATAAAAATGCTTCGAATGCTGAACTGCTAAATATATCGATTGAGAACTTCCATAAAGTCATCAGAAAAAATGTAATGCAGAAAGTCGTAAATACTCTACAATTGTTGTCGAACCGTTATTAAATGTTCCAAAAACCGTTCAAGAAAAAAAAAAACATAGCCATAGAATATTTTAATTAAAGAAAGTCATCTCACAAAATATATTTGACCACTGGCTGGAAGCTGTAATAGAAGAGTAAAAAATAACGACGTTAAAAGCGACAAAAATTTTAAATTTTAAGCATACTGGTTTCGGTAGCCTATATCATACCTTCCTCAGTTTTAAGGATGGCGAAAATTTGTTCATATGTATAAGAAAGATGGAAATTCAAGTTAAATGTTTATTGACCAATAGGAAAACAGTGGATTGCAGGAACAACCAATAGGAAAATAGATGTGAAATGCAACCAAAGTAGGGAGAAATGGCTTTAAAAACATATTACATAAAAACTTCTTTATCTTTATCTGCAAATAAATACGGATTTTTGGTGTTAATTTCATCGAATAATATTCCATATTTTAGGACAAATTACCGTGAAACATAATCAGTTGTTTAATCAGTCGTTTCATAAAATCGTTTCATAAAGGCGCTTCATAAAGTCGTTTCATAAAATCGTTTCATAAATTCGTTTCATTAGGATTTTGTATATATAGGGTAGATATATTGAATCAGGAAATTAATTAAAAAATAAATTCAAGCTAAGTACAATAAATATTTACTAATTGTGTAATATATACTTGAGGGCATTCATGAAATAGAATAATTTATCCATATTTTCATACAATGATGCAATATTTTATATTGCAATAATATTATAATGTCGCATTTAATATATCAGGTTTCAACGAATCGTCTATAAATATCACATGCTTATGGAAATTCTCAGTGTAATAAATTTATTTCGAAATATTTGATGAGGATGATTCTCGATGCATTATTCATTTTAATTAAAAGAAAATAACGCAATAGTTAGAATATAAATGATATTTTGTAAACGGAATTTATACATATTCGACCTTTGCAGCATACAAAGGCGTAGGCGATGAAAATCAATGAACATTCTGATTATTTAAAATTTTAATAACGATAAAGTTAATAATTTGATATTTTGCAATTCGGTTTTTAACAACGTTACTTAATTACTAAATGCTGACGATATTTGTGTGATAATTTGTAACGTTTATAAATCACAAAACTCTTCATGGACATTATTTCACCAATTTCATACGCATGTATTATAAGATATTTAATAATTTCTTATATAATATACTCTGCAATTTTCGAAAAATCGAACTTTGAACTTTTGCTATATTTTTATAATTTTTGCAGTAATTGTATTACATGTATATCAATCACTTTTATAAAAATTGATTAATCATAATATAAGAAACAGACCATTCTGTATTCATAAAATGGCATTAATTTTTAAACCTTAAATTCCGGATGTTGCTTTTTGGCAACATATCCAATTTAGGTTATAAAATACTATTAGAATAATATTATGCTATAATGCCTAATGTTGCCAATAAAATACATTCTGAAAATATTATTAAATCGATTTTCAACATGTAGATCAAGTAAAATCACCACGACGATACGTAAACATATATATATATATATATATATATATATATATATATATATATATATATCTTCAAGAATAATACTGCTCAGTAAATGTTCAAATACATCTAGTATTCGGACAAGCATATATTGTGTCCGCAAACATGATTGAATACAGTTTGGTTAATACATATTCAGTAATGCTCGTGTTGTCGGAAAATGTTTACATAATATTACATATAAGTTTGCTCTATACATGGCGACCAGCTATTTGAGTCTAACTGCTGAATTCTTCCAGAAAATAAAATGGTTAATTTGAACGTCTCAACTATACTTCACAAAAACTTAATATTTTGTTAAACAATTAAGTGACATTGAATTAGGTCCAGGAAGTAAGTAAAGCATTGGGTCTCCTTTGGTTTTAATAACGGCTGCCATACGATGAGACGTAGATTAAACAAGTTTTCGGAAGTGTTCCACTGACATTTCTTTCCAAACATCTTTATGAGCTGCCCATAATTCAGTAAAAGTCTATGATGCTGTGAGCCGCGATATCACACCGTTCTCCAAAGCATCTCAAAGGTGCTAAGTAGGTTTTAAGTCTGGGGTTCTAGGTGCCCAGTTCATGACAGATGATAGAAGACTGCTCATCCAACCAAGCAGTAGCCATTTGGGAACTGTGAAAAGAGCAGTTGTTTATCTTGTATACTCCATTTCCATGTGGATGACAGGGAGGCATAATTTGTTGGAGGTGATATCCCAATAACTGTATGTACCGAATTGCATTGAGTCTTGTTGGTAAAAGTATCAAACATCACAAAAACGTCCAAGAAAAAGCACCCCAGACCATGACTGATCCTCCATGATCTTGTTATAATTGCTACATGTCATGAAGAATCCATGGCTTTTTGATACCATGGGCTGAGCTCCAATTATTTGTCCGCGATCGAAGTCGTCGAAATCACGAGCATTATCCATAGTGGCGGTTGAAATGACTGATTCACAACAGCCAAAATGCTATCTATATATGCAGCTATACAGGGCACTCACGGGCACAGATATTATGCGCAACACTACAAAATTTCTATAGCATCGCTTATCCTGAATTCAACGACACTTCAGTATATATATGTTTGTATATAATATATATACTCGTATATATTCGAGTGCCCTCTAAAGAGTCATGTTCGGTCATAAGACATGGATAATTATTGTACCACTTATTATTTAAAAGTCTGCAAATTTAAACGATTTAAATATTTTTTACTGGTTTCGACAAATATTGTTATTTGCACCACACAAAATCACAATTATTTTTTTTAACACTGTCCTACACAAAACGTACTTTATCCACATATGCGTACATATCTTTTTATGTACAGTCGTGGAAAAAAAGTAAACACCCCCTACTAACTCCTCAACAAATCATCATAGAAGAAAGTTACTGGTACCGAATGATTGGAAATAAAGTCTACTTTAAATGATGTATATAAAATTTTCTTAGGATGTCATCTACATATTAAAACGAATCCTAACTTCATTTTTTTCAATAGCAATACCCAATTTTAACGAGATATTTCAAATCTTCGGTTCAAACTATGCCTAGACACCAAATTTCAAGTCATTTGAATGATAAGTTTTTGAATTATAAACATTCAAAATTTAGTGCTTCTAATGTTAAATTATATTTTCATATTTTTATTTATATCTCCCGAAATTATGCTCCTAATGTGCTAATTTTTTTTGTGGTAATAATACTGATATACCCAAACATAAATAAGCTGAATTTGCAATTTTTATAATTTTATGATATGAATTATGAAATTAATATTCGAAAAAATTATGAATTGCAACCTACAATTTTTTTGATGGATTTAGATTTATTAAGTCCTGCTTTATGGAAATTCAAAAATTTCACATTCATTTTCATCAAAAATTTCACAAGTAGTTTTCAAATTATGCTTAAAAAACGGCAAAATGATGGTTTAAGGGGCCGTCTATGATGGAAGTGAGTAGACATTTTGAAATTTATTCTGCTATTCTGTAATCTAACACGCTTCATTGACTCCTTGAGTGGCGCTTAAGGTGCCTTGATCAAGGAAGTGGCTCTCTCGGTTAACAATCCAGTACGGAACTTCAGTTTGGATACAGCCCTTAAAATACACTCGTTTTAAAATAATTAATTTCTCAGAAACTTATGGTACGAATTGCATAAAAATTCGTTTTTAGTCTAATTGAAGGGTGCAGAGTTCATTTATGCTGTCAGAATTGGGTACTGCTATTGAAAAAAACAAAGTTATGGTTCGTTTTAATATGTAGGTGGACCCCTAAGAAAATTTTATACACATCATTTAAAAGTAGACTTTATTTCCAACCGTTCGGTACAGTAACTTTCTTCTACGATAATTTGTTGAGGAGTTAGTAGGGGGTGTTTACTTTGTTTTTTCCACGACTGTACATATAACTAGAAAAACAAACAGTGCATTATAAGAAATGACCATCAAAATCAACTGAATTAATTTTTACTCAACATATATAAGAAATTCTAAAGAGGCATTTTACTTCCCTACATAATGTTTTTCAAAAAAATGTGTATAGCATGCTCTTGGTAAATTAACATACGTAGACAAAACATAATCGATAATGTTAACGCTAGATATACCGGTGTCAAGGGACACCTTTTAAAATACTTTATTTGTGGTTATTTTATTTGTAATTTTTACATTAAACCAATCACAAATAATTTTTAATACACTAAACACTTTTTTTAATGTTTACTAACTTTAAAAATTGGAAGCAAAATGAACATAAATGAAACCTCAGTTTAAAATTTTACTGATAGTTACAATTAAAGAATGATTTTTTTAATGAAAGATCGTTAAATAAAGTATCATGGTAATGGTAAAAAATGTCTTTCTATGAGAGAAGTAGAAATTCCTGAATGTTGAATGTCATACCGCATACCATAACGTTTACTGGGAACTGTTGATATAATTAATCGAATCTTACATGTGCGAGTTCTTCGTCGATTATAAAAATGACAAAAAAAAGTAATTTTTTTCTTCGTAATGTAACAAACCTGCTATGTATTTATCAATAAAATCGCTTTCAGCTGTCATGAAAAGCAACAGTTATTACACTTAAATAATTTTAAAATGTTTGATAAGTACAGCTCATATTCAAAATGTTAGAATAATTATTATTATATATTTTTTTTTTTTACAAACTGAAAATATTATTTGGTAATTTAATGTATTTTAGTTGAAATGTGAAAGCGATATTTTTATTAAGAACTTATTGTTGATTAAACTTATTTATTATCTTAAAATTAATATCACTTTTGAAAAGTTCAATTTAAAAAAAAAAAAATTATTTTGAAAAATCAAAATACTAGAACAATTATACAAGTGGTTCAAAATATTAGAATATTTCACATTAATTCTCCTTTAATTATACACAATTCATAACTGGTTGCAACATTTATTAAATTCAGACGATTTTATTTAAAATCAGAATTCTTTTTGCAGCTTCTTAGCTTTTTCGTCTTAAAATGAGTCGTTTGAGAGATATTCCTGAACCTATTAATCTTCGTTTGGTTGATTTGTATCGACACAATAAAAATCAATGTTATATAGCGAATTATTTACATTGTTCGAAATCAAGCGTTAGTAAAGTACTAACACAATATTCAAAAAATGTAATATTTCAAAATAATTTCCGAAATTTCGAAAATAATTGCTGAAAACCAAAAACATCTGCTAAAGATGGCAGGAAACTGAAGCGTATAGTTAAGAAAAACCATTTTAAAAGTGTACGATTCAAGCACCGAATATGAAAAGAAGAAGGAGTTGAAGTTTTTACATCTACAATATTAAAACGTCTCCATAAATTTAAGTTTCAATCTCGTGTATCGAGAACAAAACTTCTCATGACTGCAAAACAAAAGCGTATAAGATTGCATTGGTGTAAATCAAGACGTTTTGTAGAAAAGAAGATTAGAAAAATATATTATTTAGTGATGAAAGTATGTTTTGTGTTTCATATGATAATCAAGGTATTCGAGTCTGAAAAATGAAACAAGAAAATGCATTAAACGTTCCGTCAAATTTGCTGCAAGTGCCGTGGTTTGGGATTGCATGAGTGCAGAAGGACCCGGAAAGTTATGCATCGTCTACGAAAAGGTTAACTCTCAAATAATCAAGAAATTTTGGAATATTACATGATTCCATCATCAGAAGATTTATTTGAAGATGGTTTCATCTTTCAACAAGATTTAGCATAACCGCATACCTCGGTGTCAACTAAGAAATGGTTCCGCCAACGCAATATTAAGGTACTTCCTTCGCCCCCAAACTGACCAGACCTTAATCCCATCCAAAACTTATGATTAATAATGAAGAAAATACATGATGAGCATCTCTGTGCAAAGAATAATGTCCCCCTAATACTACAGATTAACATTGGATCCGAAATACTGAAATCTGAAGGTTTATCTCCTCGTTATACACTGTAATATGCAGTAAATTAAATATAAAATATCAAGTACATTCATATGTGCTTAGTAAACTTAGATAAAATATTTTTTTTTTTTTTTTTTTTTTTTTTTTTTTTTTTATAAAATTCATTTAAATTATATCGAGATTTTTAATTATTATTTTTTTATACTTAATCGAAAAATAACATTTAAAATAGCGTCTTCAGTAATAAAATTAAGATTATGCTGGATCCTATTTAGATGACTATATCCTTTTTTTTTCATAAACTTTTCTAAAACTTAGAAGGATATTTCTCTTAGAAAGAGCTTAAACGGAATTTACACTAATTCTTTAAGTAAACATACTTGTTCTTGCGTAAAGAAAGAAAGTTCAAGGAAAATGTTTGATAAAGCATGTGTTCGTATTTGTTTTGAATGTTATATGTTTCCAAGTTAAAGAAAAATTGAATTAACATAAATAAATAAATGAATAGACGAAGAATATTTCTTGGTATAAAATATTCAAACAGTTTTTTTTTCTTTTTTTTGAAAAGTTAGTATTCTTAAATCATTATCGCTTTATAAAATAATTAAATGTATATTTCAGAAAATGTGATTAGGATTATTTGTGTAATTTAAGCATTCAGAGTTTCCAAATTTTAAAAATAATCATATTTTTCTCTTCTAAAAAATATTTAATTTTTAAGGTGACAAGGGATCTTCACATTCTTTTATATATATATATATATATATATATATATATATTTAATTGCGCCTTAAATAGTATTCAAGGGTTTGATTTTTAACACTGCTTGAATTATGGCATATATGTATCACACAAGAAATTTAAAAAAGAATATCTGGTTTAAAAAAGGGAATTTTCCTGATTGTTTTAAGATATATGAATAACTTACAACGTATCCCAACCTCACTCCATATCAATTAAAATCCCCATTTTTTTTTCTTGCCAGTTTTGTTTACATATGTAAATAAAACTGTGCGTAGTTTCTAAAACTAAATATAATTGGAAAAGTTAAATGTAGTTAAATGAAGAAATACGATGCAAAAGCTGAAAATTTCATAAAATTTAGAAAATATTTTTTCCTACAATTATATTCAAATATATAAAATTCAATGAACAGTATTTTTTGTATATGTAAATCAAACTTGCATAAAAGGTATTGAGGATTTTAATTGATATAGAGTAATGTTGGGACATTTTAAACGTTCTTTTTAACAGTTAAAATATTCAAGAAAGTTCCTTATATTTTTCCCATTTTTTTATGTCTTGTGCGTTAAATATATGACATAATTGATATAATGTGCAATTGGATAACATTTAAGGGGACCGGGAAAGCAAAATTCAACAAAAAAATTGATTTTCACTTTATTATATCATTAAATAGTTTAAAATTTTATCTTTCCAATGATGTGTCACACGTGTTTTTATATATAAAAAAATAAGAGTTGAAATTTTTCATTCTTTTTAAGAGTACATCACAGCTTCAAGACCATTTAAATCTTTAATTGACTTTTTCTCAAAACTAGGATTTTTCATGTTTATGTCCTTTTTTTCAAAATTTATTAAACTTAAGAACTCAGATTTTTTTAATACTTATATTATGTTATATTGTATACTTTGACACAGGGATTTAATGATTCGTTGAGAATTATTTATTTTAGGCAGTGAAATCTTACAAAAAATGATAATTTAAAAATGACTTTCGACAAATAATTAATAATTAATTTTTCGTTTCACTTAGAAAGAAAATGGTCTGTTAAAATACGTAAAACATGTTATTCCAACATCTCTAAAAAATCTAGACCTCTGTCTTTCACCATTTCTGAGAAAAGGGTACATAAATTTGGTGAATCTAACACGGCGGAGATAGGGCTTTCCCTGTCCCCTTAACGTGCGATTTGAAAAGAATAAAAAAAGTATGTCTCCTTAATGAAAATTCCAGATAATCAGCTAAGTAGGTTATAATAAATCATAAATTAAACGACATTCAAAGAATAAGCTTCTGTTTCCAGTCTTTATGCATCTGCATTAGAGATGAGACGGGTTCAGCCCGAGCTCAAGTCCGTACCTGAAACAATTTCGGACTTAATTTCCATACCCGTCGTCAGGATAGCAGTCAAACCTACAATTTCATGTGTTCACAGATTAATAAGTATGACAGTAAAAAATAGTTTAATAAAAACCCTCTTTTATAGGCATTCAATGTTGATGTTGAAAATCATACAATATTTTTGTAATACGATTCATGTGCTCTCCTTTACAATACGTTAATTTGGCATGGGTACTGTACTAGATTATGAAAAATTCAGTGTTGTTTGTTTACTTCTTGTAGAAGACACAAGTAAGTAAATTTATAAAAAATAAATACAATTTTTGCTCTCTTTGTACTTTAACTAGTGTAACGGAACAAACAATGTGGATCATGTTCTTACGTTTTGTGTATTGATTTCCTGACGTGTAATCGCAAAGTAACTATTAAGACGTATTAAACTATATATAGATAAAAGCTTTTTTCTAAATGTATATGAGTATTACACATTAAGTTTTTTTCTTATGATGAATTTTCTACCAGTGTTACGTTTAAAACCCTCCGAGCGTCTTGAGGATTTTCCTGCAGTTTTATAAAAATGCTCATAAAAACAATATTAATTAGAATTTTCATTACCTGTTTCTTTCTAAAATACACTTCATGCCCCTGCATTTGATATACATCTTGAAATATAATTCTATGTAAAATATTTTTGTCTAAAAAGATTAAAGTTGTTTTTGAGATTCGGAAAAATACAGGGATTCCACGGCGACTATTTTTAAATTCAATTTCGCAACACATTTTTAAACTAAATTTTTTTTACATACGCTTTGACAACACTTGCTACAGAAATAGGCTACATTTTTTTTAAATTTAAATAGTGTTGCGGACAGAATATAAAAATAATCGCCTATGGCAGCTTTGAAAATATGGGTATTCCGCTCAGATGTTTAAAATGTTTCATTGTTGCATGTTTTGATGATCGTTTACTAACGCACAATTCAATCCATTATTATTTCAAATCAAGTACACATGTAAGCGTTACAGAAAATAATTGGTGATCTATTGCTTGTGGTGGGCTAACTGGAAAAAAGCCTTAACATTATTAGATTACTTAGTAATTAAGCATTAAAAAAAAAAAAAAAAAAAAAAAAAAAAAAAAAAAAAAAAGTTTTTTTTTCATCGGAAACACACCATTAAACGTAATTTTTGTAATTATGACAACTTAAGAAGTTTGTTTAAAAAATCGAATACATAATCCCATCTTTTATATACAAAAACAAGGTTCAGTTTAAAAAGAGTGTGTAAAAAATAGAAAATAAATCCCGCTTTTTAGAACCAAAAATGTAGTTTAATTATTAAAGTGTTTTGCGATCCTTTAAAAATCAATTTGAAATTAAATTTAATTCCTAATTGATGAAACTTAAGGCGAAATATTCTATTTGATTCTTCAGCTTTTGCGAGGTTTGTGAAAGAATACATGAAGAAGACGACGTATATCTCTTGTCTGATTCAAGATAATTTTCAAAATTAGTGTAAACAAAACCCTAATCATTCTAACACATTTGCAAAATGATATTTTACAAGAGTGACAATTATAATTTTAGTCAATTTGTGTCAATGATAGGGTTTAAATTAAAAATACCGGAGTTATAACAGATTTTCCATCACAGGAAAATTACAAAATAGAGTCCTATGCGAAGAGCACATAAATTTTTTATATATATAAAACTAGCAGAACTAACCATATCTTTGCGCATGCTAACAATGGGGGCCTAATATGTAAAATAAATATAATGAAATAATATTGGTTATCACAATAACGGGGGTCATTACATTCCCATACATAAATAAGAAAAGGACAATCAGGAAAATATGTTAATTTCACGCAATCATAGAAATAACCTTGGCTTTAAAATGAGAATATGCACTTTCTTTGGCACGAGTAACATAAAGATGTAAGATTTCTCTGAGAATATATAAAACAACAACCAAATGGCGTAGCACTTAGCGAAACTCTAATTCGTATACACCTACATGTATTCTGAAAAAAAAAAATCCTAGGAAACATGTCTTGCGTAAAATATCTAATAAAAAATCAACAATAGATCTCTTATTTGTCTAATTTTCGGTAATCGGGTTCATAGACGTTCTTAGCTACGAAATCACTAAACGCTCTAAAATCTCTGAAACACGTCTTTAACAATTTTTTAGTAAATTGGCTTAGCTGTATTTTTTGCTCCTATCTGAAACTGCAGCTGAGATATGGCGAAATGACTTAAAACACTGGATTTCTCATGTAACCCAGTTTTAGATGAATTTTTAAATCGCTGATATTCGCGTTTAATTGTTTTAAGGGGGGGGGGGTAGATATATTATGCTGTATTTCATGCTAATACCTAAAACTGCGCATGGAATCTGGTGAAATGCCCTAAAACATTCAACCCCATATTTTCCGCCTTAGTGGTAAAATTTCTAATATCGCTAAAAACTGCTTGGCTATTCTTTAGTAGATTTTTTTTCTGAATTTTACGCTTACTAAAGCTGCTGCTACTGTTGAATTTGCGATCCTGGCTTTGGTCGATTCAGCTCTGTATTGATGAGTCAGCAAATCAGTCAGTCAGATGATCTCTCTTATTATATATGTTGAGATAGTAGTGACGAGAGATAAAATGCGATCGATCGAAGTGATTTTGGCAAAAACGTGGCGAACCTACCATTATCACCGATCTAATGCTTGTAGATTTTTCTCACTTGTTTTATTGTGATTCCTGATGATTCCCCTTATGCTTTTGAATATTGGTTGCAGTAGTTCGGAGAAAAAAATCCAATCTAAGTATACGCAATATCTATATGTCACATTTTTAAACGCTTTTTATTGTTGAAAATTATTGTAGTTTTCTGATATACATATATTAAAATTATGATATATATCATTTGAAATATACTAGATTTGTAATCAGATACAAATGTATAAGTCTAATGCATCTGAGTGAAATTTTACAAGAAAATTAAATCATTATTCGTTTATGAGAATACTATACATAATTGTATTTTTATCCTCATCACTTTTTACTAAAATACTTTGTAATGCTTGTTTATTTTAAACAATTTTCAGGCATTTTTCATTGGTATATGTTCAAAAGATAGTAGAATATATGTATATACTGATGGAGAAAACATACAAAAATTTTAATGTCAATTTGAAATATTAAACAAAAATCTTTATTACTATATATTCCCAATTTAAAAATTGTGTTAACTAATTCCAATTACATCGTGAAAGGTTACTTAGTTTGAATCTATTGCTTTAGATTTTTGAATACACTAGTTTAATTTTTTAATATCATATATCGAAAATCGGACTTCGAATCATCTTAAATAAAAATTATGCTATATTTAGAGATTTGAAAAATGTTCTTTAACGGAAACTTTCTATTTAAGAAAGTTTCAGAAATATTTATGTTCCAGAATAATAAAAACATATATATATATATATATGAATACGGTTAAGTTTTATCTAATCTAAATCTTATCTAATGCTATAAATCGTAACTGGAAATTAATATCCAAAAATAAGTTTAAACATTTTAAAATACATCATATTCCATTCCAAGGTTTATTGAATTCCCGAAAGGCAACGACAAATTATTAATTGATGAAACATATTCTGATTATTGCAATAATGAAAGAATAAATTAATAAAAGAAATTAAATAATATACATATATCTGATATAAAATGCTATTTCTAAATTTTGTTATATTTCTTATAACTAAATTTGTACATATTAATGCATTGGTAACCTAATTTATTAGAATATTCACTATGGGATCATGTATTTATTTATTTTCTGTTTTGTACAGACGCCACGCATTTATTATTTTATTCGGCCATAAATTAAACGAGTTTTTAATAAAATAAAACCTGATTGTAACCCGTAAAATAAAATGCTGACGTTATTATCACACCATGATAAAAAGAAACGAAAAGTTCCGGACGTTATGCATGTGATTACACTTTAAAAATATGTATCTACATTCTATGTTAATGTATATGAGCATACATTCTCACACATATAAGCATATATATATATATATATATATATATATATATGTGTGTGTGTGTGTGTGTGTGTGTGTGGTTGGTATGTGCTGTGAATTTGTACAAGTACGTCTGCCAGAACGTGCGTGTAATCGCACGTGATAGAGACGGATATATAATGTTCTTTAATTGTTTTTTCAATGTAATTAAGAAACGTCAAAATGTGCTTTATCATAAAGACACATCAGTGAGCTTGCAGTATTGGAGACGATAATTCAGTGTTCCATGTGGAACTATTTTCAATCTTACGGGGAAGATGGAGGATTTTTCCCTATCCTCAACCTTTATACTGACAGTCTTTCCAGCGTGCAAGCAATCTTCGCATATAGGTCTAAACATCTTCCAGTTCTTAAAGTGAAATTCACTTTAAAATTTCTGCTACACAGGTTCTGATTCGGGGATGTCACCGTTCACATACGCTTAGTTAGCAATGAGCTGGCTGGCACACTAGCCATGGAGACATCTAACATCTCTTCTTATTCCACCATCTCACGTTCTTTGCTTCTCTAAAAGGAAAATACTTTTAGACTGGCATCTCTACTGGGATGTCTGAAATAAAGGCAGACATACATATTCCCTAATCCCCAAATTCTCACGTAATCCCTTACCTTTCTCCCATCCCACACCCGCTTTCCTGTCCGGTGATGGTTCATTCAGGACTTGCCTGCTTTTGGGCCCCCTGATCATTTCTATTTCTTCTGCACACGCACAGTGTCGTGGAACCTTATGTACCCAAACATCAGCACAGAAATTTGGTTCAAGACTATCTTACTCCGCTCAAGAATACTCCGTCAGTTGGACCGAAATTTTTCGCTTACTGATGAACCTAAACAATCTTACCTGCTAGCTCATTTGCATCTGCATTCCTGAGACTCGCCCGTTCTCGCGTTAGAGCCTTTGTCGAGTTCCTGACAGTACTAGCGCTCCCTGAAGCAGGTCTCCGGCGCACATACCACAAAAGAAGCCACAAGAAAACTCAAAATAGACCATTACGTTCCACTTCCACCTAGCTATAACAAACATTCTTTAGAAACAAATATTCTGAAAGACCGGCAGACACAATGTGCCAATTTAACAAAAGGCCGACACACATATACTATAATCACAAAAGTCTCCTAAACACTAATCCACCTCACTCCCAACAATACAGCTTTTCTTACTGGTCATGGTCCCTTTCGCCAGTACCTTTATAAATGCCATTATGCGTCTTCAGACCAATGAGAGTGCAGTGAACAAGGTACAGCGCGACACCCATATTTTTACTGCACACTAACAATCCAATGACATCTCAGATATTTTCAAAACCCTCCTAAAAATGTCTCACTAATATGATCAACCGCCAATTCTTAAGAAGAAACTGAAAAACATGTATAAACACTTAACATACCTCTCTACTTTAACTGAAGTACATGTATGTCATTTCACACTTCTAATCTCCGTCACCTGCCGTGAGTATAGAACCACTTTCACAGAGTGTAACAAGAGGGTGTTTCCCCGGGCGCACCCAGAAGTTCCCACAACTTTCAGATGACCCTCTTTGCACAGTGATGCGTGGGAATTCTGTCTTCCGGCAGCCATCTATAAATAAACTTCGTAAAAATTACTAATAGCCTGGGTTTGAACTAGTTAATTTCATTTAATATATCGGAAGTTCTTAACTTTCGAAATTGGCCAACTAATTTGTAGACACTCTTTATATGTAACAAAATATAGAAAATATGATACAGAACTTTTTTAGTGTTATTTAATTAGTTTTAGATAATAAAATACAAGAGTTCTTTTTTATATGATGATAAATGCACTTCTATTCCTTTAACTTTTCTATAAAATTTGCTTATTTTTACTTTTTTTTACTTTTTTACTTATTCTTAAATATGATACTAATGAATGTTGTTTGTTATAAATCCACCAATTTTCGATTATAACGATTTCATTGTATGTCATAGCTGTGTCTTTTCGAATATTTATTGTTTATTAAGGGAGGTCTGGGACACATTTTCAAATAATTTTTATTTATTGAGTTAAAATTCTGAATTTTTTTGTTATGGCAAATCATATCATTTGTAAACAAAATCACATGGACATGGTAAATCTTCTGATATTTAATTTTTTTTTATTTAAAATTTATTAAAAAAGTGGGGTAATTTAAAATCGTTATAACTCGAAATATTATTCATAGAATTTATTTTTTTTTTTCATTTAAATAAGCAAAAATATATAAGTTTTAATTTAGATTCAGCATTTTTAAAAATATTATTTTTTTTAAGAAAATTAAAACTATTTAACGCAAAAAATGGTGCAACTATTTTTTTAAATAGTATCTTCAAAAGTAAGTATTTTTTACAAATATGCTAAATCAAAATTAAAGTAAAACAATTGAAAAAGACATGTTCCGAGTTTGAACCATTTATCCTTAACGGTTCTTGACTTATAAGAATTTAAATGCGAGAAATTTTGAAAAAAACCACCATGAAGAAAAACGCATTTTTACAAGAAAGCATTTCCACGACAGTCATTACTTGAAACCTAGCTTTTGAAAACAAACAAAAAAGAAAAAAAATTAATAATTCTTGTTCTAATTAAGATCAAAACATGATTTAAAAGTAATTTAAAGCAGGGAAAAAAGTGAAATTTAAAATGAAATAAAGTGTTTTTACGAAATTTGAAGATTTTTGTGTCCCGGACCCCATTAACAGTAATTTATCATCTTTGCGCAAGAGAGTCTGGATGTTTTTTGTAGGAGTTAATTAACAGCAATAGGCAGTCTACAGGAATATAAAAGTTAGACTTTGACAATTTTTTATTACAATTTCCCTTCATCTTAATTAAGGGGATCTTTGTACTCATTTGCGTAGTGATATAAATATTGATTTAACAGAGCGTTTGAATTCCTGTTAAAAGAAAATATCGTTCTTGTTGTACAAACAACTGTACATGTGTTTAGATTTAATTATTTTACAAAAGAGAAAAATAAATATACTGACTATTCTATTTTGCATCGCTAACTTGACAAATAGCAAACAGGGTGAAAATGTATTAGAGCTAGAGCTCGAAACCGGGTTCTAGCTTGGGCTATAGCGCTCCATCATTCTACCAACTGCACCACTTTGACAATACGCAGTCTTTCACCCGATACTTTTATATGTTGACAAGACTGCATCCAAAGCGCAAGAAGCAATATTTTCATGTGTCACAAGTAGTTTTTCAAGGTGTCCCGTGTAAATCGAGGCTCAAAGTGCTCTGAACACCAGTATTTTAAAGTAATTTCCTTCGCCTTATCTAATGGCAAAATTACCTCCTATTAAAGATGATTAAATAAACTGTAAAACAAAACTATATTTATACAGCCGTTTAGCGATTTCAGGGATTATTTCCATCTCATGTTTGCCACATAGTTGTGACTCATGAGGATATACCATCTTGCACTGAGGATGTAGCCTTGCCAACATATAATATGAGGAGTGCCCGGCTGGTATCGTCGCTGATTAAGTCGCTAGAACGATGTTGCGCCATACCACTGACTAGGTTCGAGTCCCGGGTTGTGTCTATTTTTTTACTCTGCAGCCTATACCTGTAGAGTTAGCAATGCAAAAACTCATGCAAAATAATATATTCATTATTTCGACATAATGCATAAATATAAAAAATTAAATTTATAAATTTAATTTTCTTCCAATCCATTTCGTCGTATCTTGTAGATGTTTACGTTAATGAATGGATTCATTATACATGGTATTAGGTAGCTTTCTTTACAAAAAAGCTACCTATTGCAGCCGTTCGGAGGAAAGCGATTTCAAAAAATTTTGGTATATTTTCATCGATCATGACCCCCAGACCCCGAAACCACCCTCCGTTCAAAATTAATATATATATATATATATATATATATATATATATATATATATATATATATATATATATATATATGACCTATGTCACATTGTAACTCCCGTAATTATGAACCGATTTCGATGTAATTCGGTGTGTACATAGTACATACTAATGTCTCGACCGAGTTCGTTGGACAGCTTCATCCGCCGTTTTGTTTCAAAATGGCGGCCATTTAAAATTTTTTAAAAAATTTAAAACTTGAAATGTGGTACCAAAAAATTGAAAATGGAAAAATATTTTTTTCTTATGTATTTGACCTTTATACAAAGATTCCGGAGCAGTTTTTGTTTCGTCTATATCTTAAAAAATGGCTGAGTTATAGCATTTTGAATTTCTAGCGTGGCTGACATTTTGAAACGTCCTGAATTTTGTCACGCCATAAAAGGCGTATTTATGAACCGATTTGGATGTAACTTCGTTTATACATAGTACATACCAATGTCTAGACCGGGTTCGTTGGCCAGCTTCATCCGCCATCTTGTTTAAAAATGGCGGCCATTTAATTTTTTAAGAAAAATTTAAATTTGAAATGTGGTACCAAAAATTGAAAATTGAAAAAATATTTTCTTCTTATGTGTTTGACCTTGATAAAAAGATTCGGGAGCAGTTTTTGTTTCGTCTATATCTTAAGAAATGGCTGAGTTATACCATTTTGAATTTCTAGCGTGGCTGACATTTTGAAACGTCCTGATTTTTCTCACGTAATAACAGGCGTATTTATGAACCGACTGGGATGTACCTTGGTGTGTACATAGTACATACAAATATCTCGACCGAGTTCGTTGGCCAGCTTCATCTGCCATCTTGTTTCAAAATGGCGGCAATTTAAAAAAAATTAAAAAATAAAAAAAATTAAATGAGATACCAAAAAATTGGAAAATGAAAAAGATTTTTTTGTATGTGTTTGACCTTAATACAAAGATTCCGGAACAGTTTTTCTTTCGTCTATATCTAAAAAAAAATGGCTGAGTAATAGCATTTTGAATTTGTCTTGTGGCTGACATTTTAAAACGACCTGATTTTTGTCACGCGATAACAGGCGTATTTATGAACCTATTTGGATGTAACTTGGTCTGTACATAGTACATACCAATGTCTCGACTGAGTTCGTTGGCCAGCTTCATTCGCCATCTTGTTTCAAAAGGGTTGCCATTTAAAAAAAATTAAATTTAAAATTCAAAATGAGGTATTAAAAAATTGGAAAATGAACAAGATTTGCTTTATGTGTTTGGCCTTGATACAAAGATTCCGCAGCAGTTTTTGTTTCTGAAAATTTGTTCTTTTGTTGATATCTTAAAAAATGCTTGATTTATAGGACTTTGAATTTCTAACATGGCTAACATTTTGAAACGATCTTGTATTTGTCACGCGATAACACACGTATTCGCCTATTTCGATGTAAGAAGGCATGTGGATAGTATACATCAACACCTCGACCAAGTTCGCTGGCCAGATTCATCAGCTATCTTGTTTCAAAATGGCGGCCATTAAATTAAAAAATATATATATATATTTAAAGTGAGGTGCAAAACAATTAGAAATTGAAAAAGGTTTCTTTCTTAAGTATTTCATCTTGATATAAGGATTCAGGAGCATTTTTTGTTTGTCTTTACCTTAAAAAATGGCTCAGATATAGCAGTTTCAATTTCTATTGTGGGTGACATTTTGAAAAATCTGATTTTTTGCATGCGAGAGCACTCCTATATATATTGACCGATTCCGATGTGAGTGAGCATGTGCACAGCAATTACTAAGGTCTCGACCAAGTTCATTACTTAGCCTCATCCACCATGTTGTCTTAAAATGACAGGCACTTTAAGAAATTCAGCCAAATATAAGTTACTTTAAAGAAAAGCAGCTTGGATAAAGCTGACTAATTTCGAGAAATTCTCATTCATTATATTGATAAAAATTAGTATTGAATCTCCTATATTCGTTTTCCACTAAATTGAGCTTCGTGTGTTTGCATGATATAAGTTGGCTTTTTTTAAATAAGGATTATGAAAGCTACCTCTTCCTCCCGGCACTGGACGGAAGGACTTTTTTATTTTTAATTATACCAAACCTAAAATTTTCCATACGTTGGAAATTGTATCATATTAAACAAACTTGTGCGATACAATGAAACCAAACAAAGAGAAAAAAATTCTAATAACACATAAATTTAAGGAATGAGCAATGCCTTTACTAAAATACTTACCTTTTCTTCTTATTTATGTTCCTGCATTCCATGTTGCACATAGTATAAAAGACTGGAAAGAAAAATAAACATTTTTGGAAATGCCTACACATATCTTATTTTTATGGTGTTTGAAAGAAGGGATTTTTTGTCCGTATTTTATGTTAAATATCCTTTGAAAAAAATTATTTGCTTACTTAAATTATTTTTTCGTGTATACTGCCGAGCGCTATCGGACAACAAAAATTTATTTTATTGTATTTGTGTTTATTTAATGGATCTCGAATATATACAGGCAGTATTTAATCATATGTCCCGTAAGCGTTAAGTACAATCATAAAAAAGACCATTTGTCTCTTATTTACTCTTAAATTACGGAAATAATAAGAAGAGGTGAAAGTATTACTTAAGGCAAACTTTCTTTGTCTCAATTAAAAATAGAAATGGTGGTATATAGCGATTTCTTGTGCGTTTTTTTTTTTTTTTTTTTTTTTTTTTTTTTTTTTTTTTAATGTATTGATTTCTTTTATTAACAGATTTTTTAGAATGATTTATTTTCATGTTATTTCATTATCGATTGTTTTCTTTTGAAGACTAAATGTAGTAATATATCAGGCCTGATAAGTGTATGAACTTGATATGCAAACAACGTCTGTAAAAAGAAACTTGTGATTTGAACCATTTTAGTCAATAAAATGTACGTTGCTATTTTATGCAAAATTAATGTAATATTTAGCATTTTATGTAAATTTTATATTATGGTTGTTATTTTATGTGAACATTACTTCAAATATTTAATACATTGTTGTCACTATCATTTATGTCTATTTTTATCTGATTTTGCCTTTTACATTGGTATCAGACATCTCAGGATTACTGAATTTAGATGCAAAGTACAACAATTTAACGTAAAAAAACTACCGTTATTGTAAACGTTTTGCAATACTTAGCAATACTTACGTTTTGCAATACTTTTCTATAAACTTGACGTTATTCTTTTTATTTTAGTTGAATGTTAGTTTGAAATCGTTAATACCTTATTGTAAAGATAATTTATGTCTATTTCTATCTGTATTTATATCTTACTTTGTGACAAACCATTCAGTATAACAAAGTTTAGATGAGAAGAACAACAATTTAATGAACAATAACAACAGTTTATCAAATCTCTTTAAAATGAGGAAGAAGGATGGGATAAAATCTTCAAGTTAAATGCATCGAAGCAAGTATTAATTTAGGAGAAATCTATGTAATCATTGATAAGTAATCATCTCGCATTTTTTTTAGAAAACAGAGATTACAATTAAAAGTACAGTAATGGAAAAAAATGAAAACAGCCCCCACTAACTCTGCAACAAATTATTGTAGAAGATATTTACTGGTACCAAACGATTTGAAAAAAAGCCTAATTTAAAATGATATTTATAAAATTTGCCAACGGGCAATCTACATATTAAAAATAACCAAAACATTGTTTTTTCAACAGCAATAGCCGAGAATGACATCATAAATATATTCTACACTCTTCAATTAGCCTATATCCAAGTTTTCATGAAATTCTTACGATTAGTTACCAAGAAATTAATTATTTTAAAATGAGCATATTTTAGGGGCTGTATCCTAATTGAAGTTCTGTACTCGATAGTTAAAATGCTTCAGAATGACTATGTCACATCTATCACTGTATTATTTTTTACCAATATGAATATCTCACTAGCTTAATACGCTTCGACTCTTACCAGCCTAAGGCTAATGTCAGACGAACGTCTCCACGCTTTTTCCTTCCTACAGGCTTCCTACACCTTCGCTAGCATGTGCTTCAAAAACTAAAAGCGTGCAAATAGATGTTCGTTTGACATTAGCCTTAATGTCTCATTAAAATGAGCAAATTATGTTTTTTTTTGGGTTTTTTATTATTATTATGCTTTTCTGGGCATCATAAATGACCCCTTAAACAGTCATTTTGACATTCTATACTCATTAATCGAAAATTACTTGGATGGAAAAATTGAAATTGAGAATTGGCATCTAGCAATACTTAATAAATAATAGTCTATCACAAAAATTGTAGGTTGCATTTCACATTTTTTTCTAATATTAATTTAATAATTCATAATTCATATTATGAATTTTTTTAAATTACAAATTCAATGTGTTTATGTTTGGTTTTTTAGTATCATAATCAAACAAATGAAATATCGTATTAGTTTTATAATTTAAGGAGATATTAATAAAAATATGAAAATGTAATTTAACATTAGTAGCTCTAAATTTTGAATATTTATAATTCAAAAACTTAACATCCAAATGGCTTGAAATTTCATTTCTATGCATAGTTTGAACCTTAGATTTAAATATAGTGTCAAAATTCGGAGTTGCTATTGAAAAAAAAAGTTTCAGAAACAAAAAAGAATGATTAGTCTGTTGGTGATTTGTAGATGTCCCCTAAGCAAACTTTATATGCATCATTTAAAAGTAGACTTTTTCCAATCGTTTGGTACCTGTAATGTTTAAACAAAAATAATTTTTAACCAAAACCAATTAGCATTTTAAAAAAAATAAGAAAATTGTTCGAATAATTAAAAAATATATATATTAGAAAATTTTTAAAAACGTGGGTCCGAGAAACGTAAGTTTAAAGTTTTACCATAACGTTATGTTCAACGAGCAATACATTCTGTAC
Source organism: Maratus speciosus (assembly GCA_963932465.1). Lineage (NCBI taxonomy): Eukaryota > Metazoa > Arthropoda > Arachnida > Araneae > Salticidae > Maratus > Maratus speciosus. The sequence goes on along the minus strand of OZ010786.1, from coordinate 532,116,110 downwards.
GGACATAAAATATCGGGGCCATTTTTTGTAACAATCTACACTCTTAAAGAATACAAAAAATGCAAAAAAGAAATTTTTTTCACTAAGAAATATAACCCACTATTCAGCATTGTAAGAGTTAGATACAGTATTATTTTGTTTTAGTATCAGTATCACATTTTCCCTCTAAAACTTTAAATTGCAATTACTTTACATCACTTATCTTTACAATTAGAATACTGAAATATACATTAATTGATTTTAACAACTAAACTGAATGAACGGTAAAATCTAGCAGGTGTTTGATCCCTTCTTATGCATTATAAATGTTGACGAGAGCTCAGGGCAATCTGTAAATGTCATTTGATACAATTAATCATACTAGTGAAATTTTAAACTTGACATATTATTCTCCTGCAAAAACAAAGATTAATATTAGTTACTGTTTATTTTTTATGCCATAATTAAAATCAATAGATCATATAGGTATTACATTTAGTTAAATTAAAAAAATGCATTTAAGTACTTGTGCATTACGAAATCTAAACAAATCTTCAATTTAATTTCTTCGGACGTACGTTTTTTTTTTTTACATTTAAATGTTACAAAACATTTAAAATTATTTATGTAACAGTAATTGAAATAATTAGTTGGGCTCCCATAAATGTTTCAAAGTACAAGTTTGAGAATTATTTACTTTGCATTAATGATCTTTTAAAAACCATTATAGAACTTAATGGAATCTTTTGTACTAGTTTTATACTTTTTTTTACACTAGTTTAAGCAAACTCCTCAAATATACACGCAACAGTAATGTATTTGTAAAACATACCATTATCAAATGCCATAAAGAGAGCTCGCATAAATGTTTTTTTTTTTATTAAACAAATATGTTTGTCTTATTTAATTCAGGATATATATCATTTACTATACAACAAATTTGTTTTTAACTCCACCATTTTCGACAGAAACTTTAACTTAATTATATTTTTGCACGGATTTGTTATGCCCATACAATTATAATTCTAGTATATAAGTATTTATAATTTCAATATTTTACAAACAGATATCGTCTTATAGCATTGGAAATACAAAATGAATAAAATAAATATGTTGTTGAATATAGATAAATGTAATAATAAAATTTTCGCCCTTTTATCTTAGTAAAACTATTCCAAATTCTTAATATTTTTACTTTTTTACCTATATTTAATAATATCTCAATATGTTTTGTCTTTTATTTCATGCATTTAAACCTGAGTATTCTTTTATTATTCTAAAAACCTTAATCCATTCGTCTAATCTTAAAACAGATTAAATTACTTTTTTCATTTTTTTCTAAAACTAAAGAATTTTTGTTTCGAATGTTTTTAATAGCATTTGTTCGATGATGTTCTTTTCCCCTCAGTTCCTTGCAAGCTTCCCGCCAGCAATTCATTGCATTTTAATACTGACGCAGAGTATAAAGTTTTTATTATTGACGTCACACGTTCGCCACCCTTCTCATCGAATTGTAGCCTGTCTCCTGTCCCGATCTCCCCCCTTTCTTTCCTGGAGTTAGTTCTCGACTAATAATGTATCCGTTCGCGCTCTACTTATTTGAGTATTTATACTGTTGTATCGACGAGGAGCGAGGGAATTTACTTTCTTATCTTATAGTTTGGCGATAGATTTTTGGTCGGCGGGATACCTAAGTAGTGCAAAAAATACATATGTAATTATTATTCGAAAACAAGGTTTTCGCCAAATTTTCGTAAAAAAAATCACGCCAAACCTGCGGGGCGTATATGACATCTGGCCAAATATTAAATAATGCAACAAACCATTACATTTGGTTTCAACTTCAAATCAATAGTTTAATTTACCACTCGAAAAAGAAATACCAACTGGCGATTTGAAAAAAAAGTCCAGTAAAATTAGACCTAAAAAGGCGTCTGCCTGGAAAGTTTTGGATTTTTTTCTTTCTTTCTTTATGTATTTTGGGGTGCTGAATACTATTTTAAACTTTGTCACCTCGTATCTGGTCTGCTTAAAAAGTTATAAGCGAAAAACCATGAATAAAATTGGGTTTTTTCGGGTTTTCCATTATAGTCGCTAGAGGGTTAAACTTTTTTGAAAAAACTGCTGCACCAAATGAAACTAGAGAAAATTTCCTACAAATTTTATATGCAATGTTTTTTTCTAAGATGAATACTTTTGGCAATACGAGCAAAAAGAATTTTAGCGATATAGTCAAATTCCATCATCGGAGGACGAAAACGCAATTCAACCACAATGCATCCATTTCAATCACTAATTTGACACTTTTTAGTTAATTGTAGTTGCATTTCGAATATGTTAACATCTGCTTACCAAGTTTTAAGCCTTTTATATATTTATTAACAAAATAAATTGAAATCGGGTAATTAAGAAAAATATAAAACACAAATACTCCGAACAGATGAGAGTACCATTTTTTTTATTTTCCTGCCAACCTGATTATAACTATTACATGATTATAACTGTACAATTATAAATATTATAAGTTTAATATATTAACATAAGTGGAAGATTGTAAACAGGAAAAAAAGAAATGCAGACTTGTTCTCCCATTAAAAATTATATGTTTTAAAACGATTCTGTGAGACACGAAGTGATATTCATGTTGGCAGAAAAGCGTTTTATCTATGAAACGGAGTTAATGGGCGGAACTAAAGTAACAGAAGTGAAATCAAAAGGTGTGGAGACTTTCTGATTAGCAAGTAAAAAACGAAAAGATGTGTGAAGTAATTATTTATTGAACAAGGAGTCTCTAATGATCCATAAAAACGGCCGTAAACAGTACACAAACGGAAAACACATTGCTGCAACTTGCAGAAGATTTCTGAAGACGTAGAAACCAACCGTTCAACAGTACAACAGATTTCCTTTAAAGACGTTACTTTATGTTTGGAGAAAAAATCCCACAATACTTTAAATTAAAAGAAATTCATAAAGTAATAACAGAACGGAACATATTCTACACTGACAATCCTTTTAAAGGATAAACTACTTTCTGAAAATTATGATGATGAGCTGGTGCTTGCCAAAATCTATGAACATAATCACATGACTGACATGGTTACTGCGGATAGGCGGTATTCTTTGAAATGTATGAAAAAGCCCTATCAGCTCGCAAAACCCACAAAGACGCAGACAAGTCCATTTGTTTCTGACATAGACACAGCTATGCAACTCATTTATTTTATCTGTAAGAAAATGCAGAACAATAACAGTTTTCTATAGAAGAATTAACAGACTAGATTAAAGCAGGTGAATACTGTTCTTCAGTAAAAACAGTTAAATCACGCCTTCTAAACAAGTGTGAAGAAGATATTGTTATATAAACCACTGCAAACAAGGTACCTTTTCTTTGCTTCTTGAACACATGTCACAAGATTTTGAGTAATGTTAAATATCAACGACGATGGTCATTCCCCCAGGAAGAATGACGGCGTATTGTTCAGATTATGGCCAGGATATAGTGGCTGAAGATATTCGTTCTCAGGTTTACAAATCTACTCAATATCGTCCTCCAGACGAAATTTGAAAGAGAATGAGTCTCTCATTTCAGAAACCATAATGATTTTCATAGAAACACTATTTTTAATAAAAAGAAAAAGATACCTTAAAAAATGCTAGAACAAGTGTACTGCACTAGCTCACCGTATTATTACTGCAGTCAGACTACAAATTCTTTTAAGATCACTGCATATATAATGTCGCTTCCTCCAACAGAAGATGCAATTTGATACACATGTTACCAATACAGCTATGACTAGGTAACTGTAAAAATGCTAAGAAATGGGGATGGAATAAAACAAAGAGAAACACCACACCAATGAAAACTGTCAAACTCACGCACCAGAAGCTGTTCTGCGAAAAAAAATACTGTAAATTTAAAACAAACTGCAGTGGAAATTGTGGCTATAGAAATGCAGGTTTGTTTTGTTCGTACCTTCGTTTGAACTGCGATGGCCATTTTGACAATCTCAGCTCCTTCATCGCCGAAAATGACTTAGAAATGGAGGTTGTCAAGTGAATTCTCTAGGATATTTTAAGCCAAGTGAAGGCCCATCCTGAGCAATAAAGATAACGATGTGCCTCATTTCGAAGAACATCAACCAGGCCTTTCAAAGATTCCAAAATGACACTAATGGGAGAACAACTCTGCAGTTTTTTTAAAAAAGTTTAACCCTAAGGCGACTACAATGGAAAACCCGAAAAAGCCCATTTTTTTCATGGTTTTCGCTTATAACTTTTTAAGCAGACCAGATACGAGGTGACAAAGTTTAAAATCGTGTTCAGCACTCCAAAAAACATAAAGGAAGAAAGAGAAAAAAACTTCTCCAAAACTTTCCATGCAGAATCCTAGATTCACTGGACTATTTGGAGAGATCTGCACCCGGCTAGCATTACAGTACCAATAATTCTTTGCGAACATTTATGTAGTTTTATTCGAAAAAAAAATTGAAAATTTAATCAAATGGAAAACGTTCGGCACAAATATCATATACGGCCCCATATTGACGCGATTTTTTTTCTGTCGCCAATGTCATATACGCAATGGGTACTTAACTGGCGCCAAGGTATCGTTTGCTTGATATGGTAAGCCGGATGTTGTTGTTTATGCTGTTGATGCTTTCCCCAAATTGGCGTCGGAAAAAAAATTGCACCAATATATGACATCATATATTGGTGCGTGTATGACATCTGTGCCAAACTTTTATATGAAAGGCAAATGGATCAGACCTTATTTGTTTATGGCAGTTGATGACTTGAACTATTTTAATATAGATGAAATGATGGTGATTTATCACCTGTGCCTGGCAAACATTAAAGTATCAAAATGGCACCTAGAGTATAAAAAGCGAAGTGGTCCATCCGCAACTGTTGATGTTAGTCACATGACCCAGGCTATTGTTATAGAGATTGTTTTAAAATACCGGGAGACAAAGACTCTGTAGACTTAATTCATTTTATTTAAGCTTCTTTTCAAATGTTTAACTGATTCTCTTTAATCAAAAACAAAAACAACCACTGGATGTCTTAATAGCAACTAATTCGGCCTTACATTTTTGCAATCAAAGAGAATTGAATGGAAACCTGTTTACAGGGAGATCTGCACAGCTTTTTTCAGTGTAATTCAATCTTCTCTAATATTTTTAAAACCCATTAGATTAGCGTGTTTTTAGAATCTACGGTGTCTGAACGAGGTTTGGCGAGCGTCGCTTGCAGGGGGCAGAGCCCCCTAGTATATATATATAAGTGCGTTGTGTGGAACTGTATTTGTTGATGTCATTTTATTCATAATTTCACAGTTTTTGTTGGTGGTCGGTAATGTTCATTTAACGGTTATATATATATTGATTTTAACGAAAACTCTTTATGTTCCAGATTGCAGAATTTTTATCTGTCTTATTTAATTTGCATTAAGGGTCTTTTAAAAACCATTATAAAGCTTTATCGCATTTTTTTTTTTTTTTTTTTTTTTTTTTTTTTTTTTTTTACATTAGATTATCCAAACTCTATTAAAATATATACGTTTCATTAATGTATGTACAAACATACCATAATGTAATATAATAAAAGAAAGTTCAGGCAAATGTATATTTAATAAAGAAATATGTTTGTTTTCTGTAATTCAGAACATGTAGCATTTACGAGACACCAAAATTGTTTTTTACTACATCATTTTTGAGATAAACATATTTCTTTAAACTATTTTTGTTTTTAGCTCACGTTTTGTTCGTCAATACCAACGTGTTTCAATATATATTTATAATTGAAAAATATTCTTAAATCAGATTCTGTCTTATATCTTTAGAAGTACAAAATGAATAAAATAAATATACTGTTACGAAATTACTATTACGTTTGAACGGATGTTTTTTTACGATAAATATTTTTAAATATTTAAGAAAAAGTATTTGAAGTAACTAAATGGACTCACAAATGTTTCAAAGTACAATTTTGATTAGTAATTATTAAGTTTGCATTAATGGTCTTTTAAAAACCATTTATGAACGCAATAGCATCGTTTCTTTGTATATTAGGTTGTGGAAACTTTATGAAAATATATACGTTTTAGTAATTTATTTTTAAAACATACCCTAATGTAATAAAAATAAAGTTTAGAACAATGTTTATTTAACAATGAAATATGTTTCCCTTCTTTAATTCAGGATGTATGGTATTTACGAGACAAGGAAATTGCTTTTAACTACGCCATATTTGACAGAAACACATTTCTGCAAATTATTATTATTATTTTTTTTTTTGCGCATGTTTAATGCGTGAATACAATTATATTTAAAGTATATAAGTATTTATAATTGGAAAATATTCTTAAATCAGATTTCGTCTTATAGCATTAAAAATGCAAAATGAATAAAATAAATATATGTTTAAAAAATCATTACGTTTTTACGAAAGTTTTTTATGTTCATCGTTGCAGAATTTTGACCTGTCTCCATGTATTTCTTTTTTAATTGTTAAAGAATTAAATTGCGTAGTATATATTTAGATGAGATTTTTATAAACTTTATGCAAATGTACTATGTATTTTATTCATTCATTTACAAATCATGCGACAATTTATAGTCAAACATGAAAAATCATCTAAGTTTTACATTAATAAAGAAACTTCCTTTCTCTTATACACTATAAAAAAAATCTGTAGTTCTACAGATGTAAAGTTACACGCATACTCAATTTTCATCTGTAACTGTACAAAAAAAGCTGCAAATCTACAAAACTAGTTTTTGTAAGCTACAGAAATCTGTAACTTTACAAATGAATTCGCTAAAATTACAGTAATCTTACTAAAATTTTATCTGTAACCCTGGTTGCAGTTACATGGAAAGTTCTAGGCATCCCAGTTTCCTAAAAAAGTCTTACTAACCTTACAGATTTTTAGATTTTAGGCGTAAAAGTGTGTCCGTTACATGAATTTTTGTTGTTGCCGTTACATAAAAATTCTAGGAATCCCAGTTTCCTAGAAAACTTTAGTAACTTTACAGAGTTTTTTTTTTTTCAGTGTGTGATTAAGATAATTTAGAAATTTACTAGAAACTTAAACCGAATTTTTATATCAAATATTTTTTTAAATATATTTTTGTTCTGTGTATATGCTTATTGAGACAGTTGAATTGTTTTCTTTTAAAGTATATTGTAATTTTTTATGCATGGGAAATAGTATGAAACCCGATACTGCTGAATTAAATTCTAAAAAAAAAAAAAATGAATTGTTCTTCCTACTGCGTAAAATAATAAGTTGATTCCAAAAGTAATTAACGCAACATTTTTTTTCCAATTTCAACCCGGTTGGTATACATTTTAAATTTATTTACATCAAATGCTTTTTACCTTACAAGTTCGGTTTACCTATTAGGCTTTTATTATTATAATAAAAATATTGTTGGATTTTTGTGACCTTCAATGTTGCAGCTTCAACAAATTGTTTAAAATTTAGAGTTTACAACATTAAATAAAACTTAATAAATTATATTAAACATAATTTTTTTTCAATAAAAAATGCACTAATAAACTTTAAAATATTTATAAAAAATATTTAATTTAAAAAATATATTTTCCTAAAGACTCTATTTATAATTTTTTTTTCTTTCAGACGGGTAGTTCATCGCTAGATATTAAAGCAGGAAACCAACATTTGCTTTTGAAACAATGACCGGAACAGGAGTTGTCGACTTTATTTAATACCGCAGGTATTGGGTACCCATCAAGAAGTTTGTTTAAAAAGCTACCAGCGAAGCAGATGGAATTTCGCTTGTTAATGCCTAAATTTATGTATAACAACATTTTTCATATGCACATATTTCTTGTTCTGTATTTAAATTTTATTTTGGACTGTATTTGAGTTGGTTTCATGTTTAAATTTCTTAAACGGAAGTCATAAGAAATATTTTGATAGCATAATCACCTAGAGCAGAAAACCACATACGCGATTGATTGAAGAAAATAATTATATGGATATAATATTTTGGTTATTTAGTTGCTTGAGAACGAAGAGATCCTGTAAGATATACCGGGTGAGCCAAAAGTTCGTTAAAACTTCAAAAACTCATAAAAAAGGAAGAAATTATGATAAAGGAGGGCGGTTTGCAAGAAAGGGCTCACAAGGTAGTCCGATGTTTTTTTAGCAGAAAACATAAATTTAGTTAAACAATCACATGTAGAGGGCCCTGACGACCCGAAACATAATGACCAGGACAACTGTTGTGTCGTAGTATGTTCTGGAGGTCATGTTGAACATTTGTTATTGAAAGAACAAATGAATGGAGCCTATTGCTTTCCTCTTCATCGTGTTTTGAGTCATCAGAGCCCTCTACATGTTGTTTTTAAACTAAATTTTATTTTGATTCTAATACAATTCGACTACCGTGTGAGCCCTTCTTGCAAACCGCACTCCTTTATCATATTTTCTTTATTTTTTATGAGTTTTCAAAGTTTTAACGAACTTTCGGCTCACCCGGTATAACAACATATATATATATATATATATATATATATATATATAATAAATCATTTTTATAAAAATAATACAAGAAAATTTTCAATTTTTCGCAAAAACGGTCACATCATAAAGGAATTTCTGCACATTTTTTATCTTTGTTACGAAATTATTCTGTATTTTATACTCCTATAAAGTGCAATTTTTTCAGGGTCTACTTCTATTTTTTTCAACAAATATCAAAGTCACAGGCATTTTCCGTCATATTGACTTCTTAAAAAACTACCCAATTGCCAGCTTTACAACTTCTTCATGTACCTTCATTCTGCGACACTTCAACATTGCCCGTGTTTTGTGTTTATATTCAACTATAAAAAATGAGTATTGTTAGTTTTTTATTAATAATTTTAATTGAATTTAACTGAATTTAGAGCTTTATTAATGGAGAATTTTGAGGAATTATTATTGCAGTGCCCAATACACACTGCAGTAGGAGTTACTATAAAGACTAAATAAGATTTTTTTTTTATTGCATTAATTGCATACATTTTTGTTAAAGCATTATATTTGAAATTTTTTCAAGGATCTATTTATGCAGTACACAATAGAAAGGGAATTGTGCGGTATTAAAAGTATAACATATGAAAAAAAATGCATTAATTTGTGTGATTGTGTTTCTTGTAAATTGTCAAGAAAATATTGCTAGAGTATCCAATGCCCTTTGTAGTATGCAGTCTATAAAAACGAAAATAAAAAAATAAAAAAAAACATTAAAATGGCTTACATTTGTTGTTTTCGTGCGCTTGTTTGTAAATTGTCAAGGAATTATTGCTAAAGTTGCCAAAGCACACTTATTATAATGTGCGATACTATAAAACGCTAATAAAAATATGTTAATATTGCATAAATTTGAGTTATTGTGTTTCGTTTTCAAATCGTCAAAACAATTTGCTGCAGCATCAAATTCACACTGCATTGCGCGATTATATCAAAACCAAATAAGAAAAATATTTAGTTTAAAAAATTTGTGAAATTTAGAGTTTAAGTACCGTTAGAATAAATGACAAATAAACATGTATTTATAAAATACATAATTTGTTTTAAGTTCTTAGAAACAATTTATAAACAATTGAAATTCATGGTAAGTTCAAATATATATATAAAGACAAAAAGCAATAAGTGTTTCCAGAAAATCCGTTTAAAAGCGCAAGCTTTTTTTTTTTTTTTTTTTTTTTTTTTTTTTTTTTTTTTTTTTTTTTTTTCTTTTTTTTTTAAAGAAACTATTAATTATTCAAAATTTAAAAGTATGTTAATCACTTAGGTATGAGTATACACGTATTGTTTTTTGGAATTACTTTTTCTTTTTTTATTTATTAATTACTATAATATTTTGAAAAACTTTCATATTATATATATAAAAAAAAAATAGTAACTTCATAGAACATTAACTTCGTAAAAAAAAATTCGATTCATAAAATAAAGGAAAAAATAAAACTTAATGCAATATAAAAGAGAATTGTACTTGAGGGGGAAAACTTCTACGTACAAATATAGTTTCTTTCGACTATATGTATTTAAGTCCATTAGGAAACTGCTTATTGTGACAAATGAGTAATCTAAAATAAGCATCCCTTTTTATAAAAGAACCTTTTATTTTGTAGTCATTTAATATTCAAATGCATCTTGTAACATAATACAATTTTTTGAACATGTAATCGAAGTTACTAAATGGAAAGTAACAATGATTTCCTAAGTTTAAAACTCAGACAAATCTATTTATTTTAATGGATTTTTAAGAAACATTAAAGAATTTAATAGCACAGTGTCTTTTAAATGGGATAAGAAAATAAAATTCTAAATATGTTTCTAAAATATATGTCTCCGGTGATGCTTTTGTTATCCATTTTCGAAGTATACATATATATATATATAAGTAAATATCATAAGAGAAAATTCAGCTAAATGTTTGTTTCTTAATAAATAAATGTTCTTTGTCTTCTTGTATTAATATATTTTAGCATTTCAGACAAAAAAAAATGCATTTAACTCATCTAATGCATTTTTGATATAAAACTTTATTTTCCTTTTTTCTGTATATATATCCATTTAGTCAATTGCACACTTTTTTATTTTAAGCAATATTTTGTTTTCTATTTATATTTAAAAAGAAAAAAATGGATAAATATTGTTTATGTTTCAAAAACAATATTAAATTAGATATTGTTTTATCGCGTTAAAAATACAAAATGTATAATATATTAATTATCCTTCAGAAACAAAATGCACATTCAAATTTATAATTTAGAAGAGATATCATGTAGAAATTCCCGTGCAGTTGGTAAACAATTTATTTTGTATTATAAAAAATACTTTTGCTTGAGTATTTCGAAATTTCTCGGCATAAAATAGTCATGGAAGCCTATTATTGGATTGCCCTAGTATCTCAAGTTGCTCAAAGCGCATATTCTCTTTTTTATCTTACAATTATAACTAGCATAATGCAAAACTTGAAATAAATAAGTGAAAAAAATAATAGAAGTATTTAAAGTCTTTTTTTTTAATACAACCACAGTTTGTTGGGTTTGAATAATTTATAATTAATTTTCTGAAGCTATCTTTTGCTAACTAAATATTTTAATAAAAAAAAAAAACCATATATATCAAAAACTGAAAATAATTAAAATAAAAAATATTCTGAAGTAGTGATTTATTCTTTTTTTTAAATAACTAATAATCTACTTATATTTTTTGGTGTGAAATTTTCATAAGTTTCAGTTTCATAAGATATGGTGGATACCTCTATGAAGTACACTGTTAAAAATATCGTGAAAAATTACCTATGTTTTTAAAGGCTATCTATTTTCTGACCAATGCGAACGCTCCGTAGACGTTTATATAGCGTTTTCATTGGTCAGAAAATAGGTAGCTTTTAAAAACAGAGGTAATTTTTCACGATATTTTTAACAGCGTACCATTATTTCCAAAACAGTAAGAAAAATCTACATTAGGACAGAAAATTAAGATATACAAGGTGTTTCACTACCAGGGCGACAAACTTTAAGCAAGTGGAGAGGACACAGAGACGACTCGGAATAACTTAGCAATGCAGGATCAGAAATGCAATTCTAATGAGATAGAGCGGTTGTTAGGGTCTGAATTATAGTGATAGCAAATTGACATTTAAATACCATACGTTTAAAATGTCATGACTTTCCTGCTAATGAAGCTCCCCGAAGTTTACTGCCTACATGCTTTGTTCTTACCATCTATGGTTTTGCACGATTGAGTTAGTAGGTGTATTTTGAAATGGCGCATCTTCGTTGCTACCGCCTACTATTTAAGACTTATTCAGGATAAATACTAATCTCAATATAAACGATGATTCTGTTATACACATTATAGCCATTAATTACCAGACACTTTAAATTTTACACGTTTTTTAGAATATTTCAAAATATACTTGACGGATTCTTCTGGAGCTTCAGGATAATAAAGAATATGATTGACCTCATATTATTAACGCGATCTGATAATGAGGACAATTAGGGGACCTACAAAAAAAATCAAAGAAAAATAATAAAGTTGGGATCACCCTGAATATTAAAATGTATGAAATGATATATCGCTACAGCATGCAAATATGTGGATGCTGTACAACATGTGTGCAAGAATAGCACGTATATTCAAGAAGATATAGTGATTTTGTTTAAAAGTTCAAAAATTTCTTGCATGTTTTGAGGACTATTATACACTGTTTTCAAGCAAATTTAACGCCAGTTTCAGAATATCGTAACAAAAAAATACAGTGCAATTCGAATATACAGAAATCTATTAAATATTTTATGAAATACAAGAAGTTGTATGATTTTTTCTTTATCTGCGCGAAAACGAAAACAAGGATTTTTTTTCGCATAATTTAATAGTCAACTTTATGGACATAGTCCATAAGCACGAACCGTCAGTGACCGGGTTATTGAAATCATGTTTCAAACTGAATTCTAAAATTGTGCGGTTATATTGTCAGAAAGATTTTCTTCTACGATGTAAAAGATCTGAAATTATTCCTCCTTCATTTAAAGTAAAATCGCTAGTTAACTCTGGTTTTGGAGAGAAGATTGTCATGGAGACAAGTTTTCATTTTATTTCGGTGGCTACCACGCTATGCTTTGGTACTGATAAAAAGTTGCTTCATTTTTGTTTGTAGTCGTTAGTACATCATCTTGACCATTTTGATTGATTGGCACCACTGTCTTATTTTACGAACAAGATTAAGGTCTTAAGTAATTCTTTAAGCATCAAACACCAAGTTAAATTTAATAGATTGGTTTCTCTTAAACATTGCACTACGCCAATTAATGTTATCAGTCAGATCTGGGCTTTGAACTTATGCTCACGTAATCTTTCCGTAGATTAAATGGAAATTTTAAATCGAGGTTTGAATTTTTTTCATTGGTCAACTTAAGGTTAACATTCCTAATCTACTGACCTCAATCGAACCTGTGTTCTATATTAGGGTGCAGCGCTCGCCTATGGAACTTTATTTTTCTCCAATCAAAATGAGGTGGTTTGGGAAAGTTTCTCTATCATATCATCATTATTAATATAAAATATCTTTCAAAAGTATTTTTATTAAATACTGCTCCAAGGTCATTGAATATTGAGAAAAAACGTAAATTTGTACATTTTCCATTTCGGAATTTATTAAAAAATGGCGAACTAATGCACAAGCAACAGGCTCCACCAAACAGCGCACAAAGCTGAAATCAGCCACACATGATGACAACAATTATCACTTTGAATGTTAGGTACAACTCTAATTATTAAGAGAAAAAAAGATGAAAGATGTAAGAGAAAATGATAACTACATAATATAGAGAGCTAATCACAAAAAGGGCGATTAGTAGAAGTACGATCAATTTCAACTTACTCAGACAAAAGAGAACAAACCCCAAGACTACAGCCAATAACTTAATAACACAAGATAAATGAAAATCATAAACATAACCCGTTAGAAACAAATAATTGCAGTTTCCAAGAAGGTCAGTAAATTCTCTCGTATCTCAAATCCACCATGCATGACCTCTCTGCTGTGTGCAGTCGCGAACAGACTCAGCTAAAAGTCAATTACCTAATAACAACCTAGGAAATATAAAGAAGGCAACAACAACCACTGCAGCCACGAAGGCCTAGATCCTTGTTAAGTATATCTCCACCATGGGGGATCATGTGGATGATCGTACAGCTACCAGGAATCAACAAGTTTAGTTGTGCAGACACCAGAGCAAATCCTGGTCAGTGGTTTAAAAGAAGCCTGTGTTGTACAGGTTAATCCGTCGAAACGAGTCAACGATAGAGCGTCGAAACGAAAATCACTCTGAAAGTGTTCTAAAGCACTGTAAAAATAGAAAACTATATTTTGAGTACAAAACAAATTTCCGGTTTAAACATAAAAACATTTCGATAGTTCTTTAGGGTTCCGTACTTAAAACGTAAAAACGGAACAATTATAAGATCACTCATGTGTCTCTCTGTCCGTCTGTCACAGCCATTTTACTCATAAAATATGAAACATGGAATGATCAAATTGGCTGAAGTAATAAAATCTATTAGCCCACATATTTATACATTATCAACCATTCAAAAATGTATTTAGGGAAATGTTGAGGGGCTAATTATGTTACTTTAAAAAATATATTTTCTTCTTATAACATATGCTGTATCGTGTGAAAGCTTTCGTAACGCCAAACTCATAAATGCCTTTATATTAATGTTAGGTGTTAAATTTGCAGAAATATCGTCGAAAAGACTCTATTTCCAAATCTACCGAAACTAAAATTATGAAAAAAATTAGGGGTAGTAGATGATAATTTAAACCTTACAGAAAATCTAAAGGGATTAAAGTAGGTCACATAGTTTTTGAATAAAAAATCTCATCTTTCCGTTACACACAAATTTCGATTTAAAGGCGTTCAGCAAATGAGTTGAGGAACGTTAGAGGTACCTATCGTCACAGAAGTATAAAAGGATTGTTGATAGTGCTTTTCGACACAAATTGTCGGTAATTAGCCGATATATTAACCCTTAAAGACATGAAGTATTCGGATATAAACAAAGACACGGGTAGCGTACTCTATGCGTTATCGGCTTTTAAAACTTACATAACAACTTTTAATGACACACTTGTGTAATGCAATGCCCAGTTACTTATCCATACATACATTGTACGGAACTCTATATATGCGAGTATACTCGCACTTGACCGGTTATGTTTCCCTGGATAGAAAATATTGCAAAATTTCGAAACCAAAGATATTGTTTAATCTCGAAAATTATCGGAAATAAGTTGGTATTTTTCTTCTTAGTTTCGTCCACTAAAATGAAGTAGCATTTTAAAATTGGACAAAACCCCATTAAGGATGAAAGCGACTGCAAAAAGTGCGACTGCGATACAGCGATTGCCCGAAAGATTATTCGGGGAAATAGTAAAGATACATGATTTCGGAACGAAATATAGAGGCACAATAGGGAATATATGATATATATATATATATATATATATTTCATCAATAAATAAAAATTCAAATACACTATAATTTTGGAGAGAAAGTGTATATCAATAATATTTATAACACTTAACTATAAGGTATATATAGACATATATGTTTTATATAATTAATTTTGGAAAGAAGGTGTATATCAACAATATTTATAACACTTAACTATAAGGTATATATACATATATATGTTACATTATTAGATCTTTCTTTGCGATATCTCCGTTCTTTATTCTAAAATTACCGCCATACTCACTAATTCCTTATTCTTACATAATATCTATCGTGAATCATATTAAATTCGCCTTTAATTAATTAATATCTTGCCAAATTTACTTATATAAAGAAAGTTTCAGTAAGTACGTAATATTTAAAAAAGAAATAACTTCTCTTTTTCACATAATTTAGTGTTTTCTCAGCAGGAAAAATTACTTTTATTATGTAAATATTTGATATTATTCTGTTATAATTTTATTATGTCAATAGCTTGGTTGTCATTTAAATGTATATTAACTTTGTCTTTGTTCTATAATATTGCAAATTGAATATTGCTTTTTTTTCTCTTGAAATACTGACTTAATGAAATAATAATCCTGTTTCTAGAAAAATAATTTGTTTTACATTTTTATGTTTTAGTGATCTTACAAAATAAATATCTGTGTGGAAATTGCATGTCATCAAAATTTCCATCTGCTTTACTCTTTTGACTACACAAATGTCTTTTATTTCTATGAGAAAACATTATCGTAAATTGATATTATTCAATTTTTATGGCATTAAAAATATGCCTCACTACATTATTTCAAATTAAAGATATTACTCTGCGTTTGTAAAATTTGCATTTATGTGTTGCAAAATGTGTGCATTTAATAAAATTTTGATGTATGTCTTATCTAAAACTATTCAAATTTCTTTTAATAAATGTTCCATAACTAAAGATAAACTGTATATGTTATTTAATAAATTTAAAATATTCTTATAACATTTACAAAAAAAAATGTTTAGAATCATTTGTAAATAAATTTAAGAATGTTGAGAATGCTTTTCTAATCCTAATTTTTGTCGTGGGCTGTTGTGGTCTGTAAGCGGAGGCTGCTGCCACGCTGATGTTCCGGGTTCGAATGCCGGGGTAATACCTGGATGTTATTGTGTGTTTAAAGTTACATATATATATATATATACTCCTATCGACCTAAACGCTCAAACAATCGAAAGGAAATATTTCATATTTAGTTATTTGAGGGTATGCGCTCGAGATCGTGATGATTTTAAACAATAGAGCTTTCACGGTCACGGTTACAGAGAAAAAAAATCGTAATTTTCGAATGGCAACAACCTTTATTCCTGCGCAAATCCATCAGCACATTGAAAACCATAAATTACATTAGAAAGATACACGTATGTCTAAAATTGTTGCTGAACATCGTGCCATTCAATTTTATTATGATTATAGTCTGGTTGTCATTTAAATGTATATTAACTTTGTCTTTATTCTATAATATTGCAAATTGAATATTGCTTTTTTTTCGCTCGAAATACTGAATGAAACATTAATCTTGTTTCTAGAAAAATAATTTGTTTTTCATTTCTGAGTTTTAGTGGTCTTAATAGTTAAATATCTATGTGGAAATTGCATGTCACAAAAATAAAGCATAAACCATAATTGGCATTAAAACGATACACGTATTATTAAAATTGTCGGCGTAACATCGTGGCATTCAATCCTGATGACTTTCCAAGCAACGAAATATTCAGCACTCTAAGACATATGATTACATTTTTATTTTCACTATGTGTACACAAACACAACTTAGAAACTCACTTTGAAGCTAGTCTTAGAATATTACTCAGTTCACAAGGGAAAAAATCGGTTGCTGAAAAACATGTAGCCGCTCTTTCGTTCATCGCAATAGTCTCTTTTGCAACCGTTTTGCACTGGCAATTTTCATCGCACGTGTATCATTCCAACGCCATTGATGATTTTTCAATGTGCTGATGAATTTGAACATGAAAAAAAAGGATGTTGCCATTAAACAATTTCACAAAATTTTCACTGTAACCGTAACCGTGAGTTCTCTACTGTTTTAAATAATCACGATCTCGAGCGCATACCTTCAAATAAGTATATCTATTTTTTTGGGGGGGGGGATTGGTTGAGTGGTTAGGCCGCTACGGCTTCATATATCGGAGAAGTTTTTTTTTTATGACCATCCAATATATATATATATATATATAATGAAAAGGAATAAAATTGTTATATAGTTTAGTTTGTGTGTAATTAAGGATCCTTCGAGGCGAAAGATAAAGATGCTATAGGTCTCAAAACAATCTTCACTTCTGCGGACATCAAACTTTTTGTGTTTTTTTTTTCTATTCATCTATATATTTGCCTTTTTTCCAAGTAAGATAGTAATAGTTATTTTAAAATAGATTGTTTAAAAATGAAATATAGAAAAAATTCTGACTCATAACAAACTTTTTTTTTTTTTCATAGGAAAATGTTTTAATAAAATTAAGGATTCTATTTTGAATACGTTTTAATGACTTTGAATTATGACGTGCAATTTTTAGTTAAATTTTTTACTACTGAAATAGTTGAAAACTAAACGGTTAAGGCATAAGGTCATTGTGCCTAAATGAGACGCGATTCTCCATAGTTTTGTCGCATTCTGGCTCTGAATTCTAGCACTTAATTCTATTATAAGAAACATTTTTCAGTACTTCTGTATTACCTATACCAATGTAGATCGGCAAAATGGTTGAAAGTCACCAACCGACAGTTTTAGTCAAAGCAATAATTTAATATACTTTTACGAGATACATATTATTTTAAAGAAAAATATCTAAGAAAATAATACCAAAGCAAAATAAAACGATAAAAAAATATATAATTACACATTTAAATAAATACATAATATCAGGTTTGGCAGCTTTTAGGAGATATTTACTATAGACGTTATATTTCTGGAGGAATATTATGCTCGCAAGAATGGATATAACATATCCTATATACATTAGGGTGGTCACAAGGAACATGGGGAAAAACTTTTTAACGTTATCTTCGGGGGGACCCTTCTAAAAGTGGCCAATTAGTTAGAAAATCAGATTGGCAAAGTTTTAGCTCAAATGAATAACATTAACCCGTGCCTCATCGAGATTGGATTCTTGAAAATTTGCAATTTTTGGCAAAAAATTGTCATTTTTCTTTGTGCATGTGAAAACTGTCTATAAACCTGATTCTCGTTTTACTTCGTAGAAACTGTTGTTGCCTTCAACTTTTACTCTCATCAAAACATATATTTAATGAACATTTAGTATTTTTCATGTCAGCTCGTGAACCATACCCTCAAACTCTGCATTTTTGAAACACAAGTGAAAAATGACAAATTAATTATTTTATTACTTTTGATATTTTATTTGTATTATTTTCATTAATAGGCAAAAATAAGTGAACAATTTTTGTAACTTTAAAAATATTTCACAAATTATATTTGATTATTAGTTATCTAGTTCTGTGTCTAGTAAGAAATAGCTTCTCGATTTGTATTGCAGTTGAACCTCTGAATTTCTCTTTTTATTACCTGTTATCGTATCTATTTTTAGAATTGATGAAACATTCCGTAAATCCCCCTCCCCCTTTTGATATGATGGCAGAAATGTAAGATTTTTTTTAAATTGGCCACTCATCTCATCAAATCATCGACAGTAAGCTACCAAGTAATCGTCAAGTTTTATGTATTTTATTTTATAATATTCGCAAAATGAAACTGAATGCCAGAAAGCTGCTAGATTTAGAGTACATCCATCAGTTAACCACAGACTTTAATTTTAAGTAGAAGTGCAATCAACTCCGCAAATGACTATTTCGTAAACAAAGAACTGAGCTCATCAAAAACAGATTTTAAAATTCCGGTTTAGAGAGAACTGTTGTTCACTGGGATGGAAAACTGCTTCACCATTTTTTGAATAAAGAATATGTAGAGTGGATGGAAGTTTTAATTAGTTGTGGGAATGAAAAACAGTTACTACAAGTTCCACAACTTGAAAATAGTATCGGAATAATTCAGGAAAAAGTTGTATTTTCAGCAGTTGAAGAGTAGGGTGGAACGAAAGCATAGGGCAAAATATTTTTTTCAGCAAATAATTTTCTAATAGCAATTAAAAGTTGTCTTTGTATGTTAACAATAAAACTACGAAGTTTTTTCTTTCGAAATTTACATCTTGAGGTGCCGCAAGAGCCTTAAAAATAAGGATTTTTTTACAAAAAGTCATTAAAATTATAATTATTTTCACTGTTTTATTTTCAAATTTTTAAAATCAAATATAGTTTTTAACAGCAATCTATAGATGTTTCTTTACTATAACAACAATAATATTAAGTTTAATTGATGTAAATTTATGCATTAATTTTCTGAAAAAGTGCAATAAATGAGCTTTTTTTCAAAAAAATCAATATGTAATATGAGTTTGAATTTAACTGTTGTAATTACTTTTTTGCTTACAAATACTTGTTCAAACACAGTTTTTTAAATAATACAATAGCGCTCAAAAGTATTTTGACAAAGATAATAATCCACTTAATTGAAAAGAATAATAAAATATAAAAAACAATCATTTATTTTATTTAACCATATTCAATGTTTTAATTTTAATAAATTAACAATAAATATTAATAATATTAATAAAATTATATATATACTATATATATATTTATATCCGAATTTTGTCATGCTGTAACTGTCGAATTTCTGAACGGATTTGGATGAAATTTCCCATATGCGTAGTACATACTAACGTCTAGACGAAGTTCGTTGGTCAGTTTCACCCACCATCTTGCTTACAAATGGCGGCCTTTGGAATTTTTGAAATTTTAGTGGCAAGAACTTAACCACTGGAAGTTCGTTACAATTTTCAATTGTTTGCCGAAAACCCCGCCAAATTCCTTAGGACCCTTTGTTTTCCATCTAATTCACGAAACAGGTGGCGCAAAGGCAATTCCTTAAAGTGTAACAGACAAATAAGCCACTGCAGTGGCTTATATAGATCTTTTTCTGTTAAAGTAATCACACCGTTATTAATTCCAGCGTTTGTGGCTGTCCCATCACACCCAATAGCTGTTCTTCGATGACCGTCTTTTTGTGAAATTTGTTTACTTTTTTATCTTGCACAATTGTTTTATCTCTTCTTCCATCGAAAAACAAACCTATATTATCTCCAACTTGGTTAAGGCTTCTTATTATCTCTTTTGTTCGATTCCTGGCTCTCTGTCTTCGAATTTTCATACCTTATTGTTGTTCTCCTCTGTAATCATTCCAACATCTTTATGAACAGCACTTACTATAGTCGCAGCAACTCTGTCTGAAACCCCAGTTCGGGCACAAGCACTTGTTACTGAAGGAAGTGCTACTCGCATTTGCTCGCTTGTAGTTGAATACAAAAAGAAGTAGAGGCATTTTTGGGATTGTATATTAAGGTTTCTTTAAATGTTTGCTCAGGATCTGATTGAATGGCATCATTTTCAGTTTTTTTGTAGCCTTAACTACTAATTTCCGATTGTAGATATACTTTAATTGTTGATGTATTACCTGTAGCTGCACTCTCTTCTCTTTATGTTAAAATCTTGGAAATAATTTTATAGACTCCACTTATGCAAATTTTTTCACTGTTCTTCAGTCAAGTAAAAAATCTTCCTGAAGTTTAGGTACATTTTTACTTTTTTTGCACTTACAGACAGAAAAGTATTTGCACTTACAGGTTGCTACATAAAAAAGACGTTTGCTATCATTTAAAAGTTTTACTGCAATCAAGTCATATTTTTCTGTACATTTTCTACCTTTTGATCTTAAAATACTTCTGTATTTATCGTGATAGGTTTTCCCATTTCTAACATGTGAATGCTAGGTACTACAGGAATATATGCTGACGTCCAAATAGATTCTACTTTCTTAATAAGTATATCAAGTATTTCACTCACCGTTCGTTCTTTTGATGTTTTCTCTGGTTTCAGCTCATGTCGAATATAAAAATAATATTTCATACTGTCATAAGAAGTTGAAAATCTAATATCACTTAATTGTTTATGGTACCCAAAAATTGGGCATTCTAACTTTTGTCTGGTCTGAACTGGTCTTGACACTGCCATCACTCTAAAGATAATGTATTAACTAATAAATTATTATACAAATATTCAAAATGACATATTCATAAACAAAACAAAATCCAGTAAAGAACAGCATAGAAACATTTGTTACTCAAACAATTCGTTTGCCTGCACTGACTGACGACAGAAACATGTAACCAGACCATTGCTACAGTTACATGCTTCACTTCCTCTTCAGCTACCCTATACCAGGCTATTCCGTCTGAATCAAGGTCACTTCAATACAAGTACTGTTTTCCATTTGACTATTAATTTTCAGAACTAAAAAATGTTTTGCCGCGTTTTTAAGTTAAAAGTAAGGTTAATCGAAATGTTATTACGAAATACTGTTAAAATCTAAAAAAATTGAAATTAAAAGATGCAAGATTTAGTAGCATAAATATTAAAGGTATGTAGCATAAAACTGTAAATATCTACTGTAAAGTAGTTTATGTGTATTATTTAAAAATTGAAAACAGGCATTTGGTATTTAAAATATTTTTTTTTTTTACTAAACCAAATTTATCAAAATTCGTAAAATTTACTTAAAAATACATACAGTCGAACCTCTATTTAACGAAGTCGTTAAATCCCGGAAAAAAGTTCGTTATATGGAAAATTCGTTAAATAGAGATTCACCTTTTAAAATACTTTAAACTATATAAAATAGATTTTAAATCCATAAACACTGAATATTTTTACTAAAATTAATTAATCACATTTTTTTTATAAGTTATATCGATTTGTTTTATTTATTTTACCCACCAATATCCCTTATCGATTCATTTTTTTCTATGTGTTTAAATCTTTGAAATCTGCAAAGAAAGCAAAACATTGTCCAGGAATACACTGTATTTTCTGTTTAAAGTAAATAGTTTTACATTAAAATTAACGAATTTTAATGACATTATCGTATTGTTTATTATTATAACAAATACTTTTAACCATACACTAACATAAGCGTCCTTATATTTAATTTCTGAAAAACTCTTAATTTTGCCTGAGGTTTTTTTTTTCTTTTCCATAATACGTCTCGCATCTTTGCAATGCACCAAAAACCCCTTCATGCGTATTTTCTTCTAACTATAATCCGCGTCGGATTCTTTCAAATAATTTTAGCATTTCATCATTTGAAGTTTTTTTAATTCCCGCATCATGTTCATTTCCATCATCATCATATTCGTCTTCATTGCAATTCATTGTTGTATTGTTTTTATTTTTCACACTGTCGAAAATATCAAATTCGGGTAGTGTTTCCGAGGTCTCAATTTCAGAATTAAGTGAAATACAATCATCAATCAGCACATCATGGTTAATTTCTTCTTTTTTTCTCATCTGTATCCACATTTTTTTAAGTTAATGGGATTATCGTCTTCGTCTTCCGTACTTATCGAATTCTCACTGCTGACAAAGAAGGTGCCTGGTAAAACCAGTTCAAGACCATTGAACATAGTAAAATGTGTTTAAACAAAGAATAAGTTTGGAATGTCCAGAAATATATTGAGAAATGGGGAGAAAAAAATTTAGATCACAAGAAAAACTTCGTTAAATAGAGAATGCACTTCGCTATTTGGAGGTTATTTTACGAAGAAATTCGCAAAATGTCCTTGGTTCCAAGGAAAAGTTCGCAAAATAGAGAAATTCGCAAAATAGAGGTTCGTTAAATAGAGGTCCGACAGTATATTCAAGTCTTTTGCCTCTAAATATATTATGTTTGTTAAAATATTTTAACACTGTCTTAACAAAGGCATTAGACAACTTTTTATTTCTATTACATATAGAAACTAAAAATTTATTTTTTTCGTTCCACCCTATTGAAGAGTCGGAGGAAGTTGGTAAAATCCAGGCAATATGTTTTGATACAACTGCAATAAACACCGCTCGCCTCAGCAGAACCTGCATTTTTCTGTAACAATTGTTAAAGGAAAAGTCTTCTGAATAACCATGTCGCCACCATAATTTAGAAATTATCCAAAATGCTGTTTTTGATTGTAAAGTGGGCACAATCACCGCCCTTCATCCAGATATTTAAAAAACAATTTTGATTGGGTGGTCTAAATTAAACCACAGTAAGTATAAAAATGCTATTGAAGATGAAATACAAAATATAAATAGTTAATTCAGAAGAAATTTCAAGTTTTCTTACAGGACCTATTAAAATTTAACAGCTCAGGGATGATTATAAAGAGTTTATCCAACTTTGTTCAATTTTTATAGAACTCCTTCCTGCAAAAGACATTTTTTTAGAGCACTTGGTGCTCCATCATGTCCGATGGATGACACAGGCCATTTATTCTCTCAAAATATATTGTCATAGATAATCTCTCAATAACAAATATAAAAAAAGAAGGTATTAGAGACCTTTGCTTATTTCTAATCAATATTTATGTAAAAGCATGCTTCAATACTCCCACTCCCACTTTGGACCCCAATCCAAGACCTGCAAATAATAAAATGACTTGTTCACTACAGAAAAATTTATAAATAGGTTGCAGGCAAAGCACTCGTTAAAATGATAAACCGCCTTTGGTATCTTAACTCGGATCAAGTTGCATTTTCATTTTTAGATGATACTTTGGAAAAAAACGTCAACATACGCATGGCTGTAAAATGTAATTTGAAGCAGAAATGATGATGATGATGATAGGATTTTAAGAGCAACGAAAGGTTTCAACAAAGTGGATTATTTATTGAACAAAAAAGTCAATGTTTTAGTTTCATCTCAAACTGTACATTTTTAAAGAGATTTTATATTAATAAGCATTTTTTAAATACTAATCCCAATGTACGGTGTGAAAATAAACCTTATTTGAAAGCAAGAAAAGAGTGAATGGTTTTAAAGTTGTCAATGACACAGCGAAAGGGGAAGAAAATTAAACAGAGATTTCAGTTCCTGTTTAAGAAAATACGAAAAATAAAAACAGTATATGCTAAAAGTTGTATCTGAATGTAGAAAAACTTTTCAAGATTCTTCAAAAGCCACCTTATTTAAACCATTACCACCTTAATTCTTTCCGGCGCAGTGGTCCCATGTCGGGAATACCTAATTTTAATTCCAAACTTACAAACGGCACCAAGAATATTTTAATAAAAAATGTTCTTTTACAATGAACGTTTAAAGTAATGTGTTTTAATTTCTAAGAAGTCGTTTGTAAGTTTCGGTGTAGTCAATCATTTCATTATTTTACGGCAGAATTTTTCTGCACTGGAAAGGGTTAACAATTGTAAGGGATAATAATTTCTTTTCTTTATTATGCTTGTTTTCTTGTAACACAACTTTAATAATAAAATGCATTTGAGCATTATTTGTTCTCATTTTTATACATTATTTGCCGCTTTTTTTTTAATTCTTTCAGTTTAAAATACGATTTTTTTCATTTTCTTTGGATTTTTTTTTTAATTAACCCCTTTATTATGTACAAAATGAAAAAAAAAGAAAAACAAAAGGTGAAAAGAAGATGAAATAGAATGTTACGTTTTTTTTCACATTTTCATAAAAATTAAATTTTTAGGATTCAAGTGAAGTCTGGTCCTGAAAAATGCACATATTTTTAAATCTATACATTTTTTGAAAAAAATGGTGTGTGGTTCTTCAAAGCAAAACTTTTTTTTATTTTTTTTTATTTTATTTTTTTTATAAAATGATATCTGAATTATGTATCTAGGTTCAATTGTATTTATTTCATGAAGAAAAAAACAGCATTTTTTGCGAAAAGTCACGTTTTTTTCAAACCTAAACCTCAATGAGGCACGGGTTAATATTATCCAAATGAGCTGAAACTTTGCCAATCTCATTTTCTAGTCTATTGGCAACTTTTTTTTTTTTTTGGTGGGGGGAGGGGGGTCTACCGAAAAAGAAAATTGATTTCTTGTGACCACCCTAATATACATATTATATTAATGAATATATATACGGGGAGATTTAAAAAACATTCGTTTACAACGGCTAGGAGGAAACATCACATAGGAACATAGGGTTGCAAAACACTTATTTTGTCGCAAATACAGTGTGCGTCATCCTAACTGAAATCAGGTTGACGGTAGTAACTTCGAGAAAAATATTAACAACATTGCATTGAAAATGCAACGATATATACCTTGTTTTGTGTGAAATGTGATAACATCACGAAACAATCTGGAGAAACATGTTGCTCAAGCAATCGATGACACCGTATGAATTGATAATCACAGTCCAAAATGTGGGGCATCAAGTGCATGCTGCTGGCGCTTATAATGCAAACTTGTACCACTTTTGTTGAGTGTTATCACGTTTACAAGAAATGTGAGAATGTCTGTTAAATATTTTACTATGATATACTTCAATTTTCTGAAAGTTATTACCGTGAACCAAAATTGAGTTAGGAAGAAACAACCTGTATTTATGACCAAATAAATAGTTTGCCACCCTATGCTCCTATGTGATTTTTCTGATTTGCCATGGCATTTTGTAAACTTTTTTTAATCACCCTGTATATACATCCATAGCATATCATATTGTAGTGACATAAGTGTATGTAATTATTTCTATTTCAGTTGATTTATGATTACCCGGTAGATATAGAAAAAACTTCTAAAGTAAATTATTTTCTTTATGTTTCATAATGCATACAATTCTATTACTTGGAAGAATTTAAAATTTGGGATAATAATATAGGAGTTATGAAATAATAAAATTTGCAGCATTCTGTGTATATCTTATACTCATTTGCATGTAATTTCATACATCCCTATTTCTAAAATGCACTTGATTAAAATGCTTCGATTATCATGCATGCATATATATATATATATATATAAAATCAATATAGAATTTATATTATTTTGCGCGCCAAATTAATATCAGCACATCACACTATGGTTATATAAAAAGAAATCAACTCTTTTTTTTTATTATAATTTGCTATTTAAGAATACAAGAAAAATGTATTCTGTAAGATGTAATTATCTAAATATACAAATATTCCTATGAGTAGTATTAATTCTTTAGGACTTGAAACATTTCATACACTTGTTTTTAATAAAAACAATTATACACTTGAATGTTATGAAAGAAAATATATCCAACAAACAAATCATTACGGAATCGTTATCTGATATCCTAAGAGAAAATTTGCTGAGGCAGCGAAAACTAATTGATTCACCTGGAGTATGATACTAGGCAAACAATTCTGATTATACAGGAGTTTATGAGTTCCTATTCAAAAATCATGTAAGAAGAAATAACTATTTCCTTGAGTCCTTTCTGCAGAAGATCTTTTCTCCAAGTTATTGTTTATTTTACAAAAGATTGCCTACCTTATTAATCAGACATGCGTATTAGCTTTTCGATGTCTCTAATTTGGTATTTAATTAAATATCAATAAGACATGACAGATAGAAGATTTTTGAATACGTTTTATGTATTTAAAAATAAATATTAGCACTGAATGAATATTTTATGTATGGTTGCTTTATTTATTAAAAGAAATTCCACAAACACAACGCAGATAATTGGATATAACATATAAAATTATGGATATCGTAACATAGGATATATATAATAACATAGGAGCACGTGTCTTCTCGAAAGGTCTCCGGTCATATTATGTAAACCTATTGTGGTGGAGATCGGGTTCGATAAGTTAGGGCGGACATCTGGTGGTTCACAGGTTCGCTGAAATGCTGTAAAAAAACTCCAACATATAGATGTAAGCTCAATTAGTCTTTATTCATTTTTCAATGTGCAGAAGGACATCTCACAAAAAGGGAGCCTCAAATACGAAGCTCTGTAAAAGCAGAGATTAAATATATTTATCTCTATGTGTAGAAGCACATTCGTTAATGAGAAACTGCATCGCAACGTCACAACGGGAAAAAAGGAAAAACAACAGCGGTCCTTTTTGCGGACCGTTCAGCGGGGGCGATCTCCTCGTCAGGGCGGTCGGGGGCGATCTCCTCGATGATGCGTACTCAGATCATATGCCTTGGCATCTTGTATTATCGCCAACCAATCAAGTTTTTGATACCGATATTATAGAGACAAAGGATTGTTTGCAGAATTAGCCGACAAATAACGTGGCAGCTCAGCCTTTCGGCGCACCCACAGGATGTGAAGTAACCCTACATACTTCAAGACTCAGGGCGACAAAAAGTCTCGATTATGTTTACATTAACAGATTGCAGTTATATGTGATTGAGTAATCTTTAATAAATGTATGTGAACTGTAGAAAGCATAATGATAACTGAAGATATAATTTATAACTGCAATTCCAATAAATACATCTTTTCTTTATTTCATTTTTTACCCGTCAAATTCTAATAGGAAATGAGAGTAGTTTATTTATAGCGCAAATGAAATAGCGTTAAAGAAAATGAACGATTAACGGAAAGTGCAGCTGTACGGAGTTAAATATGATCGTGATTGTTTTTAAATAATAACCGTTAGGAATGGTAAAATATAAATAAATATGCGAGAATGAGCATTTTCAATAACTATAAAAAAATATGAAACTATAAATCTTTATATGTGTTGAGTAAAGATCCTTTTAAAAGGAAAAAAAAATAAATAAATGAATGTAGAGCAATGAATTGTTTTTAGGAAAATAAGGAATTTCTATAGTGAATTTACTTGTTTAAAGTAGATTTTGAAAAACGGGGGGTGAACTTGATATGTTGCAGATAACATATGCCACACTTATCATCTTTACATGTGTTTTTAATATTTTATAACCTTTTAAGATTTTTAATATATGATTTTAACTTTTATATTTGTCAAGGTGAAAATTTTTTTTTTACAGCACCGTTTTATTGTATCCCTTTGGTTTTATCGCATATTTTCCTAATTTTGGAACTTAAATACTAAAAGAACGATATACAGGGTAGATTACAGACTAATTTTCATAAGCGTTTATTAATAAAATTCAACATAGATTGACTATCTAATATACTAGTGTAAATACCCATCCTAGGACGGGGGTAAAAATTGTGTTTATCACTTAAAATTTGAAAAACTGATAAAAAAAATAATTGACAATATGGAAGCGTTTAGATAAGCAAAGTTTGGCTAGTTTATGTTCTAATAAACACACAATTAGCTTTTACAATATTTCTGGGTAAACCAGGTTTTCCGGCTAATATACTATAACAAAATTAATATTTCTTAATAAAAGGAAAACTTTATAAATATGCAATAAAAGTGGGTAATTAAAACAGTCTGCTGCAACTTTTGAAATAATGCTATTTTTTAATAACACTTTGAAATTGTATTTTCATCGTTTACACACCCCATTTCTCCCTCTCCATTTTTCTATATGTATATTGATTAATAATAAGTATCGCGGGTTGAATCCCATCCGTCTAATCCCCCAAGCTTCTGTCCTCCTGATGAAAGCTATAAATCAAAAATTATTAATTTTACTTTTCGTATAAATATTATTTTTTTACTTTTAAAATATGGGATATGTTTTTTTTTTTTTTTTTTAGTTTAAATTTATATAGACCTGTATATAGAAAACGAAAATATAAGCAATGTGTAATTTAAAAATAAGTTAGAAAATGCCAGGATATTATTTTGGAGAGGGGGGGGGGCGGCTAATCCCCTAAGCTTCTGTCCTCCAGATGCAAAGCTATAAATCAAAAATTATTAATTTTACTTTCCGTATACATATTAATTTTTTTACTTTTAAAATATGGAATATGTTTGATTTTTTTTTTTTTTTTAGTTTAAATTTACATACACCGGTATATAGAAAAGGAAAATATAAGTAATGTGTAATTTAAAAATAAGTTACAAAATAATAAGTCTAAAATATTAATAAGTCTAAAAGTTTCAGTTTTTATAAAAGTAAAAGGCTGCATCATTTGGATCTTTTTCATTGGGATTTTAATTCCTAGCACAAATAGAATCCAGACTGAGATCCTCTTCATATTTAAAAGTATACAATTGTTTAATGTCGTTTTCTTTTACACAGTTTTAATAATATAATTTATTAAAATTTCTCAAGGTGTTACATATTGTTTTCTAAAATATTATTATTAAAAGATCGCCAAAAATTATTCATCGCATATCGATAGTTCCAGATAAAACCATGTTTTGAGTACTGCTGGCGGTATACTGGAGTTAGCAAGACATATGCAATATTTGTTTTCTTTTATTGCAACATTTGGACTTCCAAACTTCGCACAATTTTAATTTGTAAGCTGTCTAATGGAAAATATATTTTCTTTCAAATTCAATTTTTTAAACTGTAGCTCAATTTATTGTTTTTTTTTTTTTTTTTTTTTTTTTTTTATTCTTAAGCATGGTTTATTTTATAACTATCTCTATCTGTTTCACACTGCCACTCTCAAACACTAAAATAAACACATTTTACAACACTTTTTGTTGCTATCTAAAAATGTGTTCTAAAAATAGTGTTTTTAATTGTGATGAAATCGTGTTGTAAATAGTGTTGATGAAAATATTTTCCTACAATAGTGTTATGCTGCACAACACTTTGTTATCAATTTAACAACACATTGTAAACATCACACAATTGAGAACACTGTAAAACAACACATGTAAAACACTTTTAAAATACTTTCTACATGGTGCCTTTAAAATAACAGGCACACCACACACACAACTAAAACATACTATGTACTCGTATTAAACATTTATAACAAACTTTTAAAAATGAATGTTTTGAAAACACATTTTCTCCTCTTGTAATTTTTATCAACACTTTTTGCACAATCTTTTTTATTTGGCACAACACATTCACATCACAATCGAAAATGATTTTAGTTAGAAGTGTTAATTATTATGTTCAGTTAGTGAGTTGCAAAAGTGTTTCACGAATGTATAGTACAGTTTGAATGCGAAAGATTAACCACTTTGAGCTTAAATAAATATAAATAATTCTTAGTTTGTTTCTGGCTGATATTCCATAACGAAATTAAAATTTTATATATAAATAAATAAAATAATATAAATAAAACATAAATTTTTCATATATATAATTGAACTGCGGGCTCAATTTCTTTAAATTATTAAATTAAAAAAGGCTCCTGTTGTAGTGAAATATTTCGCCTATGGTGCACCATATTGTTAATAATATATTGTGTTAAATAATGTTATTAATGTATATTATTCTTAATAATGCATTGTTAAAATATTTATTCTGTAATAGAAGTAATTCGAATAAAATGCTGATATTTTAGAAATGTGATTATATCTTGTAATTAATGCCAATGTAAATATGCAGTATTTTGTCAGTATAAACGCAAATATCCCCAAAATGTGAACTCATCAATATTCGAGAAATACTTCTTAAAAACACATAAAAAGTTTTATACAAATTATCGGTGCTATGTAAAAACTTTTATTGACTTCTACAAAAATCTAATAATGCAACAAGTAAACGATAAAAAACGAGTATTTTATGCTCTTTGATTAGGTAATATCTCATTTAAATAAAACGATTTATAAAACTTAAATAATGTATTTTAGTTAATTTCCTTTATCTTTTTGATAATCTTAGATTTTCAACATATTTAGTAAAAAAAAAAAAAATCCTTTCAGTTCATTCATATTTAAATCCGATAGATAATATATTTATATCTACCCTATATATATAAAATCCTAATGAAACGAATTTATGAAACGAATATATGAAACGCCTGAAATGTAACTATTCTTTGAATCGACTGATTAAACAACTGATTATGTTTAACGGTGATTTATCTTTAAAAAAGGAATACTTTGCGATGAAATTAACACCAAAAATCAATATTGATCCGCCGATTTCAAAACTGGTATTAGAATTTTTACATTCGAATTAGTTTTCGAAATAATAATTTTTTTATAATTTTATATACATTTTTCTAATGATGACAACTCAAATTTTAATCAAACAGATTTTTTTTTCAGATTTTAGAAAAGGTTACTATTTTAACCTAATTTGGCGAGAAGTTTGGCCTCTCTTAAATGTATGCTAAGAAATGTATCATGTTACTTTTATTCATAATTCAATTTGTATTTCATTACCATTTTATTTAATACAAACAGAAACATTTAAAATAAATGGCTTTCACTTCTTTATTTTTTTAAACGAAATGAAAAGAAAAATATTAGGCACAGATGTCATATACGCCCCGGGGTACCTAATTGGTGCCAAAATGGCATTATTTTGGTTGACATGGTAACCCGGCTATTGTTGTTTATTTAATAATAAGTGTTTATTTACTTTATTTTCTTTTTTTTAATTATATTAATTTTTTTGTTCTATAGTTAATTATATTTTTTGGTTATTTTCCTTTAAAAATAAAAAATAATAGAAAATAATTAAAAAATACGGTACTACTTAGTTATTCCATCGACCCATTTCGCCAAATTATATAAATCGTCAAACCACTCGCCAAATTATACAAATTGGCATAATTTTTATTTTAAATAACGAAAGAACAAAGAAAATAGTATAACATTAATAAATACACAAATAAATCGTCGAAATGAAAATCACTTGATGACGTAAAGACGTGTAACTTGCTTAAAGTCAAGTGAATGTGAAATTACCAACCATTATTGGCATTTAATCTTA
Organism: Maratus speciosus; assembly: GCA_963932465.1. Classification (NCBI taxonomy): domain Eukaryota; kingdom Metazoa; phylum Arthropoda; class Arachnida; order Araneae; family Salticidae; genus Maratus; species Maratus speciosus. The sequence continues at coordinate 532,084,387 of OZ010786.1, read as the reverse complement.
TAGTTTGTTGATAGATTTTTGGTCGACGGGATAACTAAGTAGTACCAAAAATACATATGTAACTCGTATTCGAAGACGAGGATTTTGCCAAATTTTCGTAAAAAAAATCACGCCAAACCGGGTGCGTATATGGCATCTGGCCAAATATTAAATGATGTAACAAACGATGACATTTAATTCCATCTTCAAAGCATTGTTATAATTTACCACTCGAAAAGAAAAAAAAAAAGCTAACTGGCGAGTTTAAAAATAGTTATTGGCGAGATTTGCACCCGGATAGAGTAACAGTACCAAAAATTCTTTGCGACAATGCTTTTATGTAATATTATTCGAAAAAAAACGATTTTTTTTTTTTAAATCGAAAGGGAAAACTTTCGGCACAGATGCCACATACGGTCCCATATTGGCGCTATTTTTTTTTTTCTGACGCCAGTGTCATTTACGCAACGGGTACTTGATTTGATAAGCCGGATGTTGTTGTTTATGCTGTTGATATTGTCCACAAATTAGCGTCGTAAAAAAATAGCGCCAATATGGGGCCGTATATGATATCTGGGCCAAACTTTCATATAAAAAGCGGAGGGATCAGAGCGTATTTATTTATTGGCAGTTACATGACTTGGACTATTATAATATAGATGAAATGATGGCGATAGAATAATATTTGGCGACATATCACCTGTACCTGGCTAATATTAAAGTACCAAAATGGCACCAGGAATATAAAAAGCGAAGTGGTTCGCCCGGAACTCTAGATGATAGTCACATGACTTAGGCTATTGTTATAGAAATTGTTTTAAAATACCGGGAGACAAAGACTCTGTACACTTAATTCCTTTTATTTTTAGCTTCTTTTCAAACGTTTAACTGATCCTCTTTAATCAAACATGAAAACAACCATTGGATGTCTTAACATCAATTGATTCGGCCTTAAATTTTTGAAATCAAAGAAAATTGAATGCAAACCCGTTTACAGGGAGATCTGCACAGCTTTTTTCAGTATAATTCAATCTTCTATAATATTTTTAAACCGATTAGATTAGCGTGTTTTTAGATTCTGCGGTGTCTGAATGGGGGTTGGCGAGTGTAGCTTGCAGGGGGCAGAGCCCCCTAGTTCTATCTATATAATTATTTAGCTGAAATTTAAAATGTGCCATATTTCCATTTACAATAATATTAAAAAACTCTATATTAATGTATATGTATCCGCGATAAAAAAAGGAAATAAAAAAATATGATGTAAATATAAAAAATTACAAATATATTTTAATCGAATTCATGAGCTTTTAAACCATATATCACGTTCTGAAATATGAGCAAATTTATTCTATTTACTTTATTTTTTATTATTTTTTTTTCTTTTCAGTATACTTTTTATATAATGTTTTATTGAATTTACATAATTTTTCAAAGAGGAATACCTAATGTAATTTCGGAGATGAATTAAATTTCTTTTAACATATTTGATAAACCGCGTCCTTTCTATTTCCGATTTAATGGCGAAAAATATGTACCCCATTAGCATTTTTTTTTACAAACATTCATGTTTTTCTATGATTTTAACTATTTATTTTCTACTATTCTTTTGTATATATGGAAAAACTTTTGTAGATGAAATAGTAAATCCAAAAAAAATGAGATTTCCACTCCTTAGTTAATGCAATTTTTAATTCAAAATACAATAAAACATTGCTTTACCCTTAAAAAACTATGCAATTTATAAAACATGGTATTTCCATTTACAAGTTTTATGAGAATAAGTACGGCATTTTTTTTCTATAAATTTTAAGTTAATTTATCATTAAAAGATATAAATCACAATTCTTGAAAATAAATTATAAGACAGATAATAATCCTACAACATGTATTTTCCTACAAATACACTACTCAGAAAATAGATGTATCTTTTTTCTTTGGATTTAAATTTTAAATTTCAAATTTTCATTTATGACTCCATGAATGAAACTTTCACAAATTCAATGTAGATCATTCAAAAGAGAGCATTTTATTAATGAACCTGGAAAAATTAAAATAAGTATCACATAGAAATAATATATATTTTATACTCCATACATGACAAATTTATTTGACATGGAAAAGTGGATCATGATAGCTGTATAATTGATATTAAAGGTTAGTTGTGAAGAAATTTTTTTTTATATTTTCTGGTCATTTTTATACTTTACTTATTTATAATCTATTGAATTGTGATAAAAGTATTCATTATAACATTGTACGTTTTCCCCTGTTCATAATGAAGAGTAGTCGAATTGCTTATGTGTAGAACAACAAATAATTGTAACGTAATTTACAGCATTATGAGAATATTTTTACTTGAAAATTTAATAATGAATTTTGTGATTTTAGAAATTGTTTAAAATTCTTACCTGGAAACTTATAATGTTTTACCGATTTACAATCATTATAAAGTTTTTTACACTCAGAAAAAAATCTGAGAATTTCATGCGATTGTATTTCAATAAAAACACGAAACTTCCCGCTTTGATTCCCATATTTCCCCTGAAAATATAGAAAATTCATAAATCTAATGTAAAAATATTATATGAAACTAAAATATTTAAAGCTGACTTTTCGTCGAAGCATAGGCTCTCTTGGCACTGGCTCTCTAAGCACAGGTTCTCTCGGTCTCATTTTTGGTATTACAAACTGAACTCATAGGTATTTCGTTTCAAAAGAAAACAGAAATTTCGAAAAACTAGTCTCAAATTTACGGATCTTCAGAAATCCAAAGATGGATATTTCTTCAAATAACGGATAAATCTCGTTAAAATACATGGATGTTCCGAAAAGCTGTTTCTTCCTTTATTTTTTCCGTTTTTTGACGATTTTTTTTTTTTAAAGTTGTTCTTTCCTGTTCTTTTTACATTTATGAGCGATTTTTTTTACAGTTTTTATTTTTTTTCAAAATTTTGCGAGACTTAATAAGACATTACAATAAGAAATTACTTGGCGTAGTACAACATAAATAAAAGCAACGTTCAAAGTACCAAAATACATCATTTTTTCTTGCAAACTAGTTTCAGTAGCCAAAGCCTACCGTCATCAGTGCAAAATATGATTGTTCAAAATAGAAAATTCCTAAAATATCTGTAGGATAAGCGGATTCAATGATAAAGTGCCTTAACCAATTAAATTGCAGGAAACATCCAATGATACTGATACGCAATGAACAATATATTTCATTGGCTGTTTCCTGTAAATATTTGGCTAATAAACATTATCACTGAATCCGCTTCTCATACATATATTTCATAAATTTGCTAATCTGACCAATCATATTTTGCACTAATTTCGGTACGCTATGGCTACTGAAACTAGTTTGCAAGAAGAAATAAAGTATTTTGGTGCTTTTATCGTTGTTACTTTCTTCTATCTTAACAAGAAGAAAGTATTGGATTCATGAAAATTTTCGAGTTCCGGTTTTCGACGGATTTACACGTTTTGGGGGCCAGAGAACCCGAAAAATATGTTTTTTACAAAATGTCTGTCTGTATGTGTGTCTGTGTGTGACACAAATTTTGTGGCCGCTCTATCTCAAGAACTAAAGCACGGAATTTAATAAAAAATTATATCCAGTTAGTCCCTGATACAAAATGATTCTGATTATTTCCTGGTGCAAATCGCTCAAAAGGTGGCGCTGCTATGCTACATTTTTTACAATTTCCGCAATGGCTCTATCTCAAGACCTAATGCACGGATTTTCATGAAACTTCAGATTCAGTTAGTCTGAGAGTCCAGTTAGACTTGACGCTGATTACGTTTTGGTGTAATTCGCTCGACAGGTGGAGCTTCTGTGCTGCATTTTGCACAATTCCCGCAATAGCTCTATCTCAAAAACTAATGCACGAATTTTCAGCTAACTTCAGATTTAGTTAGATGCTAACACAAATTGTTGCTAATTAAGTTTTGGTGTTAATCGTCCAATAGGTGACACTGTTATGCTGAATTTTCATAATTTTCGCTGTAACTCTATCACAAAAACTAATGCATGGATTTTCCCCAAACTTCAGATTCAGTTAGACTTTGAGAGGTTGCTTGGTGGTTTTGATGTAACATAGGTTTTGGTGTAAAGCGCCCAATAGGTTGGCTGAATTTACACAATTTCAGATATAGCCATATCTCAAGAACTAATGCACGGAATTTCATACCTTTAGAATCCTCATGATGGGCATATATTGCCGTTTAATTTTGGCAGTGTGATAGCGAATTTTTAAGTATTAACATGTATGAGATAGAAGAAAGTTTTGGGAGTGGTACATCCGACTGGTTTTTATTTATATAATAAGACATTATTTTCTGCACTAAATAGTTTTCAAAATGTTCTACATAATTGTCATTTTACAGTTTTATTCCTAGCAAATATAATAGTAAAATACTCGACTTGCTAGTAAATCCAAAAAGTATCAATTTATTTTATTTTCCTCATGCTTGTTTCTAAAGAACAAAATATATTTTCATTCCTATTTTTTTAAGTGGCACACTCTATAAAACACATCATCTATAGAATATGTGGATTTAAAATCTTGAGCGGCTTAGTATAAAAATTGACGGACAGTATATCATGTGTAGATGAAAACATAAATGAAAACACCAAGAATTTACTTTATTCCACGTCATATATTTTCTGCTTTTTCGGAGACTTGAGTGAGTTTGAAATGATCTTTTTCATTGAAACGTATTCTTTTTAAAAAGGCTTTCAAAGTATTATTGCATAAAAAAATATAGATTTATTAATGATTTGATTTTGATTTATGAAAAAAAAATATCACTTTGTTTGAAGTTTAAAAGAATGATATATTGTAAAATATTCATTTAATATTAATACATTTTATTAGCTTGCGTACTTTTACATTCATTGTTAGAAACACTGATATTTGTCGACATATTTACATTGTAATTAATAAGGAATGCGAGTAAAACTCTGTATTATGAATAATTAATTATCGAAAGATTATGATTAAACATGAATTTACTGAATCTTTTTTAGTAATTTTATCATTATTATGCGAAGGTGTCAATACAGTTACAATACAGGTGTACAATACAGTTAAATTGTAAACGTTAAAATCCTCAGTAGACTGATTCATGCTTTCTTCAAAATTTTGTGTTAATCGAACAGAGATTCTTATAACAGTTGTAATTTTCAAAATTGGTGAAAATATTCCGTGCGAAGATTCGAAGCAGGGATGACTTGGCTGAAGCTCCCAATGCTGTACCAACTGAGCCATTCCGGACGAATCCGGAGGAATAATTCACCAAACATAATTTTCAACGATGACAGAATCTGGTCTGCTATCTGAATCAGCTCAGCAGAATAAATCGAAGATTACTTCCTTGGAAATTTACAACTGTTACGATTTATTTAACACGTGAGTAATTTTGTTAAAAATTTATTTAATAAAGATACTTATGTTTGAGTCTTTAACAAATTTTCAGACAAAGTGTAATTAAAAACAAACTTATTCTAAATTTGTGTGTTGGATAGGATTAAGATTCCGCTATTTACCCCATAAAAAACTGCAGATATTTTTAACAAGTAACTATTATTGTATAAATGTGGCGGTACTAATAATGAGATTTACGCAAGTGTTTGACATCTGCATTCTTTGATAATCTTTGAAACGTAGTTTATACTTCACTAGAATTCTAATATCCCAACCAGATGGATTCTGAATAAAAAATGCTCAGAATTGTTTTTAAAAGTATGAAGACAATGTATAATCAAAATTTATTTTATCGCATTCATCGCATCATTATTACATCGTCATAAATGTAGTACAAAAATATGTCCCCACCCTCGCTCTATTTCCAAATCTACTGAAACTAAATTTATAAAAAAAGATAGATTTATTAAACAATAATTTATACATTTCAGGAAAATTATAGCGCTTACCGACATAGTTTTTAAGAAAGTGATATAGTTTTTAAGAAAAGAGCATTTTCCCTTACACACAGATTTCGATTTGAGTACATTCAGCAAATGTGTTGAGGAGCGCTGGAGGTACCTACCGTAGCAAAAGTATAAAAGCATTGTTGATAATGATTTTCGAAAAAAAAAATCGTCGCTATATTAGCCCTTAAAGACACGGACGGTCTGGACATACATAATGACAGGAGCGGCGTACTGTATGTACCATCGGCTTTTAAAGCCTAGATAACAACATTTAGTGATATATTTGTGATAATGCAATGCCCAGTAGCAGTGTAACAGCAATAAACGTTAAATTTGAAAAAAAAAAGACTAAATTAATTACAATCAATCACATAAATACTATTGGATACGCGACTAGTTTGCATTGAGTGTATCTCTCAGTACGCCTAGCGTGTTATTAAATGTTAAATAAAAATCAATCTGGAAAAATGCGGCACGGACCGAGGCGGCGTTGCAATTGTGTGACCTCCTATCGAAGCGAGGTTTGCACAATGCTAAGTTGAAACTTTGATTAAGTGTGTTGTTTTAGCTACACTGTGAAATGAAAAGATTATTACTATGTTGAATTTAGTTTTATGAAATATCAAATGAAGTTCAAATATGCACTACTTTTTATGGCCGTACATAATTTATTTCCTCATAAAAATATTAGGATAAGTTTTAAAAAAGAGTAGGCAGGATAGCAATATTTGAAACATTTTAGACTTCATATCGCTTTGAACTTCTATGTTATACCCATTCAAACTTTTTTAGTATACACAGCTATATCCAACTGCATGTTGTATAGTTTTTTAGAAAGTCTTATTATCGTTTTAGCAAAGATTTCTTTAATAATACAGTTAATAATTCTTTTATTTATTGTACGGAAACCTCTGAGTGCGAGTAATACTCGCACATGACCATTTATTTTATATATATATATATATTTGTTTCTACTTTCGCTATGTATAGTTGGACTGTTTTGAATCTTGTTGTCGCTGTTATTATATGCAGTTATATGTTAATTTGGTCTATATATTTTGGTGGCTATCATAAACACACTGATAGATTTGAGTATTGCTGGATTTAGTTGGATCTCGACATTTATTGTGTATAAGACTAGACACTAGAGCTTCACTGCATCCGGATTTAAAATTTGGATTCTGCATCGAAACTTTAGTCAATGACTTTCAGAACATGGACTAAAAGTGTTTCATCTATGAGGAAAAATCATTACATTAATTACTTCAGAAAAGGCAGATTTTTGGGAAACGTGGATTAGATAAAATTACTTCTCTTTGAGTTTTATTTAGTTTTGAGGTGATATCGGGCTGTATGTTCAGAACTATTTCTGGCCTTTTTATGCAGAAGCATTTCTTTAGTATTCAGACCAAAAAAAAAAAAAAAGCATATTCTCCTTGATCACAGCTGGGGAACTACAATTTAGCGCAATTCATCGGATCAGCTTTTTCTCCATACAGTAACCACAAACTCGATTGTCGTTAAAACTGGACTGTTCCACTGTCATACAAACCTACTATTGATTTTATATAAATTGTCCTTTATCGTTATTTCTCAGTTATTTCTAATTTTTTAGTTTCCTGTGCAGATGGGCCTCCATAAACTCCAGTACTGTTTGGCTCTCATAAGACAAAACTCTCGAACCTGTCGCGTCTCCGCTCTGTTGTCAGGCAAACTGGTCAGTTTCATATTACGGAAATCCAAAATTTTCTATTATACCCAATTTTATACTTTCATACCCGTATTTTTGTATTTCCACCGTGACTGGTTTTGTATCTCGCACGCTCTATATCGAACTTCCTTACATAAATTCTTTGAAATATTCATATGAAGCTACCATACGAAGGTTTTATCTTATACGATCGAAACAGTATGCAAATTTCTTATTTATTTATTTTTTTGGAAAATCTATTTTACATAATTGCATTTATCACTTTGGAAATATTGTATATTATATCATATTGTTTGAAGAAACATTGTTTTAGGGATTTTTCTTATGTTATGTTCTTATGTAATTTTCTTTTACTCCAGTTGAAAAATTTATGAATTGGTTTCATTATGCATATGTAAATTACTTTAGTATCAACACCACGCATATGCGTTCTTACATAACATAAAAACCGAAGAGAACATAACATACATTAACATTAGCATAAACTTATATTAAAAACTTAAGTGATGCATTACAAAAGAATTTAAAGGTAGCTTTTTGCATTTTTCTAGCCTTAAAAAAATAAGCCATGATATTAATTTTTATGAATAGAGAGAAGAAAGTTATCGTAGATTGTGGATTAAGGTATAAACACTATGAGTTAAACAAAAATGCATTACATATGAAGTATTGCGGTTTTAAATTAGTAGTATAAATTTTAAATTTCATCTATTTTATTATTTGTAATATTTAGCTGAAATATGTAAAGGCGTGTCTGAAATCTTTTGAACTCATATATTCAGTCACCCTTATATTACCATATTAAAAAAAAGTTAAAGTAAGTGGATTTTCAAATAAGAAAATTATAAGTAGACGGATTAATTAAAAAGTGCCTTATAGAAATACAGTTTTTTTTTTTTTTTTTTTTTTTTTTCTTTTACCTGAATTAGAAATCCTTTATGTTTCTTCTTTTTCAAAAAAAAAAAGTATTTGTTTTGCCGTAACTTAATTTTTCTAACATCAGTATTTTTTATAGAAACCATGCATATTCTTATAAGTAAGGATGTCTTTAACACTAGAACGGCGGGAAAATTTTAACTACTGGAACGGCGGGAAGGGGTCATTTTGACACCTCGATGAAACTACTGAAATAACAACGCTAAAACAATTTTAAATGCCATACATTGGCAAAAATATGTAATTTACGTGTATTTCATAATTTATATTTAATATTACTTGATAATTTATTGAATTTTTAAAGTACTGTATATGTAACACCTACAGGGCGATTAATTGGATCATACTACAACTACTCAAAAAACTCATTAATTTAATATAAAAATCGATTTAAAATTAATCTTTCCACAAATTAAAACTAATGTTAACTAAAATAAAACACAATTTATAAAATAATATATATATATATTTTCATCTACTTACTCGCTGAATGATTCACTCTCTAAATCCATAAATGAGAAATATTTTTCGTTGTTTCCGTTATTTCATTATAAGTGTAGCTGAATGGTTAATATGTTAAGCATTCTGTTTCAATTTTATTTAATACTTATAATACTCCAAATTGTACACACGTATTAGGAATTAATTCAGTTGTAACAAAAAAAAAAAAATAGCAATTTTTCCAGTACATTGTCCGCACACAACTTTGAAACATGGTGCGCAAAATTCCTGAAATTTGCTTCCATTGCATATCTGTACTTGAAATTTTTTCTCTTCATATCTATTTTATTTTCGTGTTTTTTTTTTTTTTTTTTTTTTTTTTTTTTTTTTACCTGAAGACTCAGGAAAGATCTTTGGGAGTTTTGAAACCATAAAATCCATTCTGAACACATCTCCTAAATTTAATAGAAAATCTCTTTTACTGATAGGCTTGCCTGTTACACTTTTATAAATTATCCAGGCGTTTACAGCTGTATGATCCAAAATATTGAAAAAGATATGTACAGGCCATCGTCTTTTAGCCGATTTCAAGGAGTATTTTCGGCACATCTGATCATGGATATCCACACCATACTTCGTTGCGTTGTAATATTGTATTGAATCGGGCAACTTCTTGAGACCGTCTTCAGTTTTTACAGTAGAATGTAATAAGCTCAGTAGAAAAACACTTTTTCTTTTGGCTTGATAGATGGTAAGTGTCATATTATCACATACCACTGTTTTCGATGAATAAAGAGTACTGCGCATATTTTTCAATGATATAGGAATTTCTCTTCTGTTCTTTTTCATTGTGCAACCAAAGTTGTATTTTTAGCTGCTAACATTTCTGCTAATTTGATATTAGTAAAATAGGTATCTGTCGTAATATTCCTCCCTTCGTTTAGATGCAGATCTGTTAATTTCATGACAACATTTTCCGATAAACGTAATTAAGGATTGGCTGTTTCATCTTTTTCTAGATAAATAAATTCATTCAAGAGATATTTAGTATCAATGTCAACAGATCTCCAAAATTTTATTCCAAATTTACCCAATTTATTTGGCATATATTGCGTAAATTTATATCTATCCTGAGATGGGAACAATTGTTCATCAGCTGTAATATTTTGTCCTGGTCGGTAGCATGTTTTGCAATTTTGAATAAATTTATTCCACATTTCAGATACAAGAGCAAATTTATCAGTCTGTAGTTTGCCAGATCTTGTTGTCTTTTCACCCAACCTAAAAAATCTTTTTCTTTCTTTGAATCTATCTCTTGAGATAGTTTCTTTGCAAAATAGTATTCCTCATGCCTTGGACGACAATGAATATAAATCTAAAGCCTTTTTTTTATTGCTCCTCGAACATATAGTATAGCAACAAAAGCAGCTTCGAGTACAAATAGTATTTTACTAAAGGGGTCAAACTGACCCCCGTCCGCCGTTCTAGGAATACAAGCCCATATTTCAAAAACTAACCAATCTAGAAAGCTGAAATTTTTTTTAGAAATACAGGGTGATTCAGCTCGTCGGTGACAAACTTTAAGGATCGATAGAGCACACCTAGACGAACATTTTTGAATAGGGAATGTAGGGTCCCTGACGCGATGGTAAGGCGCTAGGCGCTTTCGAAAATTTGGGTGCCGAAATTCGAAACGTCATAAAAACTAGGGAAATGGTTAGATTTTCTTGCTTGTTGCGTCGAAATGATTCTGTTTGTTTAGACTTTCTTCAGTACCAATTTGATAAGCGTATCTCTTAAAACATGGATAGGGGGCGCTGCAGACTTTGGAGAGCTAGACAACAACTTTAAGCCCGTTATTTTGATAATTTAACACATGCTCGCCAAAGTTTATACTCTAACTTAAAGTTTGAACCCAAAAGTAGAGCCCTGCAAAAAGCGTAAGAGCCGGAATAAAATGTCAAAGTACAGGGTGGTCGAAACTCGAAGGCTCCTAAGAGATAAACAAACAGATTTCTTGACTTATGGCATGCATTTTCATGATTCTGTTTGCTGGGGCTCTCTGAAACTCAGTTGAACGGTACAAAAAGAAACATCGATAGGGGGCGCTTTGGGCAAAAAACATAATTCGTTGACATTTCGGACGCTAACTGGAAACGGGGCGCTACGATCAGTTAGTAATAATGAAAACACATTTTCTACCTCTGCTCAACACTTCTGAATAAATTTAGACCAAAAACATCAATGATACTGGAAATTTATTTACAAAAAATAACACTACAGAAGATGCTCGAAATTTCGACCTTGGGCCATGATGCAGGCTTCGCACCTCCGTCGCATTGAGGAGTGTGTGTTTCCAACAATGCCAGGAGTATCTCTGATCTGCCCTGCAGCTGCCACAATGCGCGCCACAAGTTCTTCAGCACTGCTGACAGGTGTATGGTATACCTCGGCCTTCAGGTAACCCCAAAGGAAGAAATCCAAGCAGGTGAGGTCTGGTGATCGGGCAGGCCAGTGAACTGGACCCCCACGCCCGATCCACCGCTGGCCATACCTTGCGTTTAGATGGAGACGCACGTCGTTCGTGTAATGGGCCGGAGCTCCATCGTGCTGGAACCACATCTGGCGACGCGAACCTTCGGGTACGTGCGCCTCATCCAGAAGCTGCGGCAGCACTTGATCCAGGAAAATCAGGTAATTTCCACCTGTCAGCCGTTCAGGTAACAAATAAGGGCCAATGAGGCAATCCCCCAGAATGCCGGCCCACACATTTACTGAGAAACGCTCCTGGGCTGCTCGGCTTCTGGTTTCATGTGGATTTTCATCACACCACACATGACTGTTGTGGGCGTTCCACATTCCCTCCCGGCTGAAGGTGGACTCGTCCGTAAACAAAATGCTGTTTACAAAACGGGGATCCCTGGATCTCATCGCCAAGTACCATCTTGAGAATTCCACTCGAGGGCCAAAATCCTGCTCTCTGAGCAACTGCACCCGCTGGATGTGGTAGGGGTGCAGATTCCGGGAACGTAAGATGCGCCACGCAGTTGCTTGCGAAATGCCAACATGTCTGGCGATATCTCTCGTGCTAAGACCTGGGTTGTCCTCAACCAGGTTAAGCACAGCCTCTTCGTTGTCGGGGGTGCTCACTGATCGCTCCCGGTCAGGCCTGCCTCCGTCGAAAGATCCCGTTGTGGACAACCTCTGGTGTACTCGGGCGAAGAAGGCATGGCAGGGGATTTGCCTGTTGGGGTAACGCTCGGCGTACAACCGCTGAGCGGCTCGTCCATTACAACCAGCAGCGCCATACGCCAAATGCATGTCAGCCAATTCAGAGTTTGTGTACCGTTCCATCCTACTACCGATTTGCAGACAAGTAACCCGAAGCTTAAGTAGGTACCGCACGTTCAAAAGACGTGTCTGCGCATACAACTACGTCATCTCGCGTTGTCGTCTACGCATTACGTATCTTTTGCATATCGATATGGTACGATATCTTTTGCATAAATCAGCAAAAAGCACCTTATGTAAATTTTATTGCGCGCATTGTGCATGATTGAAACCAGCTATGTTTGTTAAAAAAAACAAACAAACTGCAGTTTTAATAGCTTCTTATGATAAGTAAATTACTCTCTTGTTTTGTTTCTAACTGATCGTAGCGCCCCGTTTCCAGTTAGCGTCCGAAATGTCAACGAATTATGTTTTTTGCCCAAAGCGCCCCCTATCGATGTTTCTTTTTGTACCGTTCAACTGAGTTTCAGAGAGCCCCAGCAAACAGAATCATGAAAATGCATGCCATAAGTCAAGAAATCTGTTTGTTTATCTCCTAGGAGCCTTCGAGTTTCGACCACCCTGTACTTTGACATTTTATTCCGGCTCTTACGCTTTTTGCAGGGCTCTACTTTTGGGTTCAAACTTTAAGTTAGAGTATAAACTTTGGCGAGCATGTGTTAAATTATCAAAATAACGGGCTTAAAGTTGTTGTCTAGCTCTCCAAAGTCTGCAGCGCCCCCTATCCATGTTTTAAGAGATACGCTTATCAAATTGGTACTGAAGAAAGTCTAAACAAACAGAATCATTTCGACGCAACAAGCAAGAAAATCTAACCATTTCCCTAGTTTTTATGACGTTTCGAATTTCGGCACCCAAATTTTCGAAAGCGCCTAGCGCCTTACCATCGCGTCAGGGACCCTACATTCCCTATTCAAAAATGTTCGTCTAGGTGTGCTCTATCGATCCTTAAAGTTTGTCACCGACGAGCTGAATCACCCTGTATATGTTATATATTTAGGAAAAGTCAAAAAATTTCAAACGATTTCGCCCAAGCAAACAAAAGTAATCAACGGACGAAAGTACTCAGGTGTCAAAATGACCCCTGCCGCCGTTCTAGTGTTAAGTTAAGCATAAAAATATTTAGATTTAGATTTATGCAAAAACTTTTTTTATTTATAAAAAATTCCTTGCCCAATTCAAAAGTAAACTCAAAAGAAAACATTTTTTGTGTATATGAAGGAAAGGTATTCTTTCAATGACGTATATATTTAACAAAGTATTAGAATTGATGAAAAAGCAGAAAACTATTTCTAGTGAACAAGATTTATGTAGACTATTTTCTTATCGGAAAAGTAGTAGTCAGAAAAACATAGTGATTTGATGGCAACTAGGATTTTTTTTAATATATATTTGTTTATCAATGTAAATATTAAATATCTTTATTTAGTTTGTATTTAGTTCAGTTCCTGATTCTTTTATATAAAAAATACAGTTTTACCTTATAGAATAAAGAACTTATTGTAAGATATACTTTGTTTATTTTCTAGATAAATTTACAAAGAATTAAACTTCTTCTTCATGATGGAACGTTATTAATTTTTGATGAAATATCATGTTTATATATATATGTGTGTGTGTGTGTGTGTTTGTAAACGTTTGATTAAAAAAATTCAGATACTTAATATAGTATTATTTATTATATTAGGTGAAAAGTCCAAAAAAGTTTCTTATCTAATAAATTTGATGCACACAAATATCTATTTATATCGAACCAAGCAAAAACAGTATAAATGTTTTAAAATATCTCGATAAGCAATTATTACGTTCATTGTTTTTTAATTAAAAAATATGCAGCAAAACACACAGTATATATTTAAATTAGAATTTCATTATTCTTACTCATTTAACTGTACAATGGTGGTTAACAGTTTTTCTTTCGTTCCTTTTAAAAATAATAGACCAATCTAAAAACCCATTCTCATTTTAATTTTATCTCTAAAGTAGAAAAAAAACTAATAGAACATAAACAATATATTTATACAAGGCTATTCAAATAAATTCAGCTGTAAAAATAAGAATGAATTAAATAAAAGCAAATTTATATTATTAGATCAGTTTTTATTTCGAAACAATATTCTTCCAAAACTTAAAGAAATTGTTTCAATAGAAAATGTTCAAAAAAATTATTTTACAGTATCTTCCACTAAATATACTTCTTCTTGCGTAAGAATCTAAAGCACAGAAAAAAGCTCAGTTTGCTAAGGGCAGGTCTTTATATAATAGGGATCAAACATACTAACACTTTTCCGACAGAGGGGGTGGAGATATTCAATATGTATATAAAACATACCTAATATATAATATCTATGTATCTATCTATATATATATATATAGATAGATAGATAAATACGTAGAAATGTATATATATATATATATATATATATACTGTAGCGCTCAGCTGTGTATCTACTGTTTACTTTTTTGACATTACATTATTTTGAAATATGAAAACCTACATTTTATTTATTTTTGAATTCTTTAAAAATATAAGATTAGAAACACAGTTTATATGCATATATATATATATATATGTGTGTGTGTGTGTGTGTAAGTGTATGTATATACATTTTAATATTATTTTATAATTACATAAAAAAAAAGAATTATTCTGCTGTTTTTAACGTCATAAAATATAATATTTAATATTTCTATTTATGTATTTTTGTACTAAGCCTAATTTTATTTTGATTTCATGACAGAAAACTATTAATAAACCCATACTTAAAGATCATGTTTCTGACATTAAAATTAAAGGAATTCATCATCGGAATTATTTAAAAGCATTTTGTGAAAAAGATCATTTTCACTTACAGCTATAAACGATAGGACACATTTATGCAACATTCTTAAAAGAAATTTAGCTATAAATACAACAACGAATCCAATAAAAACAAATTTATTTTAACGAATGTGTATTTAACATGAAACAAACTTCTCCCACAGTCTTGATTCAATAGAAAATGTTTAAAGAAATTATTTTACAGTTTCTTCCACTAAATATACTTCTTCAAGCGTAAGAATCTAAAGCACACATAAAAGCGCACTTGATGAAGGACAGTTCTTTATTTTATGGGGATCAAACATATTAAGTATTTTCAGACAGAAGGAATGAAGATATTGAAAAACATATATATATGAAAAAAAAATGATTTTTGTGCACTGAAGTGTTCATCTATATATTTACTCTTTACGTTTTTGACATTACTTCATTTTTAAATATGAAATTTTACATCTTATTTATTTTTGAATTCTTTGAAAAAATAAGATTAAGATTCAAAATATATTTTATATACTGGGTGATTCTATTTTTTTTTTTTTTTTTTTTTTTTTTTTTTTTTTTTTTTTTTTTTTTTTTTTTTTTTTTTTTACAAAATAAGAGGGGTGATATTACCCATCTAGACGAGCAATAATTACCATAGAACATGGGGTCGCAAACTACTTATTTAGTCACAAATACACGGTGTTTCACCCTAACTAAATTCGGCTTATCGGTACTAATTTTGCAAAAATATACATATATAAATATACATAAATATACAGTTTGGCATTATTGTGTAATTACATAACATAAGAAATTCCGTATTCTCCTGCTCTCTAGGTCAAAAATTGAGATATTTAATATATATATATATATATATATATATATATTATAGATTGTAGTACTAAGTCAATCTTTGTTCTGATCCCACGACACAAGGACTATTTATAAACCCATACTGGATGATCGTATTTTTGGCATCGCATTAGATTTATTCGTGAATCATTTGTGAATAAAGGTTATTTTGGATTACAAAAATAAACGTTTTCAAGATGTAATTTTTTTTTTCTTGAAACTAAAGAACTTTTCATGAATCGCCCTTTAATTTGTCAACTCACAAGCTGCTACCAACTGCTAGGTTAACTCAAAAAGGATTGAGATCGTTTAAAGGTCAAATGTTCACATCATTATTTTTTATCATTCACATCATTATTTATTTAATTATCAATTTTCGATCTTTAATATATGAATTCCTCATTACAAATCATTAAGTTTTACTACGAGGTCTTCTAATTTCATGTCTTTCATTTTCAAATAAAACATCCACTCTACCAACAACTATTTTCTGCATTAACCTTAAGAAGGTGCTTCATTGAGACTCCACCATCCGGATACCCCATGTTAACCTATGGGGAAACTTTAAAATATAATTGTTCTTTACTTGAAATAATTATCGAAATATTTTGAAAGTAGACGTCAGTTGACGAAGTAATAGGTTTTTCAAAACATGTCACATTAAAATTTATGATTTAAGAAGAAATATCTGTAAATTTTTAAATGTCCAATCGATTAAATTTTATTATCTTATTAAAGTAGTCGTTGGGCAACCGTAATCCATCATGGGTATGGATAATATAAAATATGAAATAAATGTTCAATACTGAAATTCAATAGAAATTGTCGGGATTGCATTAACACTCTAAAGCGAAAGCTGAATTCCCGATGCGGTCATCTATCGCTCGCAATATTACATTCTAAGTTCATACCAAATTTCAAGCCCCTATCTCAATTTGTTAGGTAGATAGAGTGTTTAAAATCATGGCTTGATGACGTCATAAATTTTAAATGCTCTATCATTGAATTGCGTAAAGGAAATATCCTTATAACTGCAAAATTTTAATCATATTAACTAACAGTATAAGCGTCCCATTCCCAATTAAAATATATCTTTGAATTGAAATTTTAAGGAAATACAATGTCATAAAATGTCGGTGAATGTGGAAAATACGATTAAAATATATCGGCAACTAATTATCCGATCGACTTAACTCTTTAGGCAAAATTTACGTTTTGTTATTTTCTTTTATATCCACCCCTTAAAATAAACAATTTCGAAAATTTTTATATGCCTTTTATCAGAACGAATATTTGAAGAGTCCGTAATTTTTTTTTCGGATAATCGAGGGTACTGAAAGTCAATAGGTTTATTCTCATTATAACATACTAAGTACATATCAAATTTTAAGTATCTATCTCAATTTGTTTGGGAGATACAACGTTTACACTTACACACACAAACACACAGACAAACGGCAATTTATTTTTCTCTAAAAATATGTTTTTCAGAATCTCCAGTGTCTAAAAAGTGTAAATCGGTCATTTATTTTATTGTTTTTTTCAAAAAGATTACAAGATTTATTCTATAATACGTATGATGGGTAAGTAAAAATATAGAAAATTTAGATTTTTTTTTTTTTTTTTACTTATCTCGTCGGCAACTGGAGTCGGAGTTTTTGTGTCAAAAACCATATTTTTAATCGGCTTCTTTATCTACGTGTATGCTAATATTATAAAGTACTAACGTTTGTGTGTTTGTAGAATGCAAACTCAGAAATCACCAAGACGATTTAATAAATAATGGTTTGAAAATGCTGGTGACCATCTCTGCTCTAAAAAAGACTATATTTTGTGTCGGTACAACAACCTCCATGGATGCAGGAGCAGAAAAGTTCTAAAATTGCAAATTCTGAGCTATTGTTTGTGCTAGAAAATTGAATTTTTGTGCGGTGGTTACTTTTAAGGTACTCTTTATGAACTCTTTCTAAAAGGTTCGAAATTTTAAAGTCAGAAATAAACGCAAAACGTTCTATAAAGTTTCTAAATCACGATTTATTTGGAATTGTTAGAGAAAGAAATTTTGAAATTTCACATGGCTATTACTTTTAAGTCGTTAATGCCGGTCAAAAAAATAAATAAAAGGTGCACCATACAAAAAGATCTAATCTGCAATTTCTGCGATACTGTTGGATCTAGAAACTTAAAATTTGGCATGGTAGTAATTTATAAGGTCTAAATGATCGTTATAGAAAGAATTCAAACTGAAATGCACGCATTAGAACGAATAAAATAATTGAAATTAAGAAGGCTAAATAAAGCGGACAAAGTTCTAAAGATGATCTAAATAGCGAAGTACATGGAATTATTAGGAATATAAAGATGAAAATTTGCATGAACGTTGCTTTTAAGACCTAAATACTCGCAATAGAACAATTTCTAAAAAATGCGCTATGTAAAATGATGCAGGGACGAAAAACTTTCGATTTTTTTTTAATTATTTATTTATGTTTGTGCTACTGCTGATCTAAAAACTTTTTATCGGGTTGAAATTTTTGGACGGAATACTTTTAAGATGTAAATGCTCTCTAAGAATGGGTTCTAAAAAATACAAAATTTAAAAAGATGAGATGAACGGAAAACGTTCTAAATTACCATTCATTGGCATTGTTAGGTATAGAAACTTTAAATATTTAATAAAACTACTGCACCCTCAAAAAAAAAAAAAAAAAACTTGCAACTTAAATGCAACAAACGGGTAGCTACTTATCTAGCATTGAATAAGTTACGATAACATTGAATAAATGTCAGTATGAAACAGCAAATAGTTTGCGCGAAAGTACTTGTCAAAATGTTACTTCTCTGGGCAAAAGTGTCGGAAAGTGTCTGTTTAAATTTGATATGCAATTTTTTTTTTCATCTTCACTAATCTAGAGATTTAATCATAAGGTCATTTTCACAATTGTCATTAAACGATTATTTACATAGTAATTTATTCGGGTAATTTTTTTAATCAGGTTTATATCGATGTACTTTAGCTTACAAGATTTGTTGGAAAAATATGTACTGATTTGTAAATTACTCGAAAGGACGTTTTCACAGCCCAGATGTTATGCAGACGAGATATTCCAGATCTCGTGTCGTAACTTACGAGTCAATGCTAATTTGTTTTTGTGGAGACGCATGGGGCCTACCTCGAAAGGAATAAGGATACCAATCCTGCCATGTAACTTATGTATTTTTTTTTCGGACAAAGGTTGAATATTTTTCAGACAGGCCACGTATTGTCAATTAAATATAGCATCTTATTTTCTATTTTTGTCACGAGTTATTATTAAATTTATGTTCTCACTAACATCGTTCGGACTAATCCCTCAAAGGAAAGTCCTAGTTTACTTTATTTCTATTAGTATAAAAACTACTCTTTGTAGTGACCTAAGTGCGTGAAAATTACTTTTGGACTCATTGCCGCTAATTTGATTTCCCGCAGAAAATCTTAAAGTACCATTTATGTTTGTAAAAATCTCATATTGCAGCTCTTAGCCCATTTCAGCATGTGTTTCCTTTATGCCTAAATGACCCAGGACTCACCACGTTGAGGTGTCTTCTTATATTTTGTCCAATCAATCAGTTCAGTATAGACTGTGGCTTGAAAATTAATTAAAGAAAGCTTGAAAGATCTAACGTGACTTACTACTGGCGGCACATTTCTGTCTTTCAGCATCCTCCTGTAGCCTAAATTATCGAGTGCGTTGTCTCTCGTCCAATATTGCCAACATCATATTCTCTGAATGGCAGAAGAACGAGTTTCTGTGAATGACAGGATCGATGATTCCTTAATGTTGTCCTGGAAGTGTCTTGTTGTTTGCATGACACAGAGTAATGCACCTTAATATCAAACCAAACAAGAGCATTTCTTTATAATGTAATTTACAAGTGTCTTCTTTGCGATTGTCGGACTAATTTGGGAAGCATAAAGAATTAATATCGGGTAGCACAGGTTAGCCATCAGGAATGGCTGAGGGGTCCGGGATATTTAATAGCTGATTCTGGATCACAAAGTCCAGTGATGACTGCACGAACAATGTTTAGAAGATACTGCGGATCTTTTCTGAAGTCAGTTTATTTATTGTGATGAGAAATTCAAATTGAATCGTCACAAAATCAACTGTCAATTGGACCACTGAATAACGCTGGCACAGTTGCTGTTCCACCTAGTTGCTCAAAGAAATATTTACAAGGTAGTTCATTAAAGTGTAGCAAACAAATAAACCACTGAGGTGGTCGCTGTCACCTAACTTAAATGTTGTGTACAACACCACTCTTCACACATGTGTTTGCGACATTCACATCACATCCGATGGCTACCGCTGCACTCATGTCAAAAAGTTTCTTTTTCATGTAGTAGAAAATACTTTCGGCAATATCATTAGCGGTTCCTGTTTTTGGTGTATCATGGCCAATGTATTGGTTTTAGTCTCACTACGCTAAAATTTTCTTCTTTTCTTACTTTGCGGCCCATTTTAACTTTTATTTTTTTCTTGTGTTAATTTACTATCTTTTCTACCGTCGAAGTAGACTCCTTTTACTTCTTTCAGCTGGTGTTTTTTTTTTTCCTATATTGCTTTTCGAATCTTCACTTTTTCCCTTCGAATCTTACTTTTGTCAATAACTCCTGACATATCTGAATCAGAGATCATTCCAAGATCATACAGGACATCAGAAGCTATTACTGATACGGCCCTGTCAGAAACACCGTACCTATCGTTTAATAAGGATGTATATGGCAACTTTGAACGCATTTGCGATGTAGAAGGCAATACGAAACTCATGTCACTGCCTGTTCTTATGGAAGTGTTTTGATTTACTTTACTCTTACTTATGCCAGGACTGACGTAGTCGTAATAGATTGTTCCATAGAAAGCTGCGCTCTTCTTTGTTCTCTTTTAATCAGTTTAATTGTCTCTTTTCTATGTAAATTACTAATAAAGAGCATCCTGGTTGTTCGCTGATCGAGCATAAACATCAATCCAATGTAAAGATTTTTTTTATTGTTTTCTCACAATTGCATTTTACAACAACTGGACAAGGTTATTGTCGATTGGTTTATTCCCTCATGTACAAGAAAATGTCATAGTACATTTACAAGCTGCAATATCGAAATGTTTCGTCTTAGCGTTGGTTATAAACACATCTAACCTTTTCTTGTATTTTTTTTTTTAATCTTAGTCTCGGTTGTATGATTTTTTTAACCCAGAATAAGAATTAAAGTAGGAGGCGATCATTTGCACAACACGAGTGTGTGTGACTGTTGGAATTGAGATTTTGATGCTTTTCAATAATTTTAACAAATTGAGTTGCAACTAACTAGGTAGCAGGTGAAAACGTAACAGAAGTAGGTTCGTAAAATCGTAAAACGGTTGTTTATTGATGCACTTTTTTAGCTTTATGTCCGCTTGCGAATTTTTGAAAAAATGCAACTTTTCTTAAAAAAAAAAAAATGTTATTTTAAAGCTTTTTGCGCGAATTCAAATGAACGGCAATGTGTCCAAAAGTATTTTTCACACATTTAGGTAACCACAAAGAGTAGTTTTTACATTATTAGAAAAACAATAAACTATTATTTTTGTTTTTATAAGTTTTTAAAAATTCCATCTTTTTTTTCCTAAACTTTAAGGCTTTTGGCGATTTCAAAACTAATTTTCATTAATATTATTTTCCCCGTTATTAGGATGGCAATGCGCAAATTTCCCACACTATTAAAAATTGATTATAAAAAAAAATATTTTTTTCGCCCTAAAGCTATTATCTATGTCTCTAGCGTATATAACATTGTTTAAATTTATAGCAAATGTTAGGAAACTTTTTAGGCAACTTTTTTAAACTTTAATTTTTATTATAATTATGTAATATTTATGTTACGTAACATGTGCTTTTAATTTATTTTTTAATTTACTTATAATTCTTCAGGAAAATAACTCCTTCTGTGTGAGAGAATGTAATACGCAGAGATAAGGGCATTAAATCCTATCGTGCTTTAGACTTTTATATAAATAGGAAAATAAAGATCCTTTATCGATGGCTTCTTCTTCTTTCTGAGATTCTTTAGATTTATAGAAAAGTTTAGGAAATGTGTTAAGCTACGATGTGGGCACTTTTTGTAACACCATTTTTTTTTCTCATTACCATCCAATCCTTCGACGTGATCTTTAAATTTCTTTTTAAATTTCATTGTAATTTTGCAGAAAGCATCTCTCCTACTTTTAGACAGAAAGTAATATACGGAAACAAGTACATAGAATCCTATTATCCGTTCGGCTACTAAGTAAGTAGAAAAACATATATTCTTGATCTATTTTTGCAGCGTATTTGACATTCTTTAAATTTATACAAAAATTAGAAAACTATTTAGGATATTGATTATTACTTTCATTTGATTCATTATTATCTAATATTTATATTATGTAATATATGTTTTCAATTTATTTAAAAATTTACTTATATTTTTTCCGGAAAAAAATCCTTCTGTGTGAGAAAAACTACCGCACAGAAATTAGGGAATTTAATTCTATTGTGATTGCGGCTTACAGATAAATAGAAAAAAGAAGATTCTTTACCGATGACTTCCGCTTCTATCTGAAATTCTTTACACTTATAGGAAAAGTTAGAAAATTAGTTAGGTAAAGGATGTGGGCACTTTTTTGTAACTTTAATTTTTGTCACTATCTTCCAAACTTTTGGCATGTCATTGAATATCTTTTTAAATTTGCTTGTAACTTTGCAGGAAACAATTCTCCTTCAGTTGGATATAAAGTAAATAAGTGTATAAAATCATATTATCCGTTCGACATTCAGATAAGTAGAAAAACACACATCATTCATCTATGCGTCCAGCACATATGACATTGTTTAAATTTATAGAAAATGATAGGAAACTATTTAGGAAACTTTTTAAAAGTTTTATTTTCATTATTATTATGCAATATTTATGTTACGTACATGTTCTTTTAATTTATTTTAAAAGTTACTTATAATCATTTAGGAAAATAATTCATTCTCTGTGACGGAAAGTGATACACAGAGATAATGGCATAAAATTGTATTGTGCTTTCGATTTTCATATAAATAGGAAAATAAAGATGCTTTATCGATGAATTCTGCTTTTATCTCAGATTATTTAGATTTATAGAAAGAGTTAGGAAATTAGTAATGCTAAAATGTGAGCACAATTTTGTAACTCTGTTTTTTTTTCTCATTACCATCCAATCTTTAGATATGTTTTTTAAATTTCTTTTTAAATTTTCTTGTAATTTTGCAGGACGCAATTCTCCTTCTGTTAGATAGAAAATAATATACGGAAAGAAATGCATAAAATCGTATTATCCGTCCAACTTCGAGGTAAGTAGAAAAACACATATTCTTTATTAATTTCTCCAGCATATTTGACATTTTTTAAATTGATAGAAAATGTTAGAAAACTATTTAAGCAATTTATTATTATTCATTTTTTTCATTATCAACTAATATTTATATTATATAATTTTGTGCTTTCAATTTATTTTAAAATTTAGTTATATTTTTCAGGAAAAAAAAATAATTTTGTGTGAGAGAAAGTAGAACACAGAAATTAGAGCATGAAATCATATTGTGCTCTCGGTATCCAGATACATAGAAAAAAAGAATATTCTTTACCGATGACTTCAGCTTCTATCTGCAATTCTTTAGATTTATAGAAAAAGTTGGAAAATTAGATAGGCAAAAATGCGGGCACTGTTTTTTTGTAACTTTAATTTTTTTCTCTATCATACAGTCTTCTGGCATGTTCATTGAATTTCTTTTTAAATTTGCAGTTAACTTTGCAGGAAACAATTATCCTTCTGTAGGATAGAAAGTAATATGCGGAAATAACTGTGTAAAATCCTATTATCCGTTCGACTTCCAGATACGTAGAAGAACACATATTATTTGGCTATGCCCCCAGTGTATATGACATTGTTTAAATTTATTGCAAATTTTAGCAAACCTTTTAAAACTTTAATTTTTATTATTACTATGCAATATTTATGTTACGTAACATGTGCTTGTAATTTATTTTAAAATTAACTTATAATTCTTCAGGAAAATAATTTCTTCAGTGTCAGAGAAAGTAATACACAGAGATAAGGGTATAAAATCCTATTGTGCTTTCGACTTTCATATAAATAGGAAAATAAAGACCCGTCGTCGATGAATTCTGCTTCTATCTGAGATTCTTTAGATTTATAGAAAAAGTTAGGAAATGAGTTAAGGTAAGATGTGGGCACTTTTCTGTAACTCTATTTTTTCTCATTATCATCCAATCCTTCGACTTGATCTTTAAATGTATTTTTAAATTTCATTGTAATTTTTCTGGAAGCATCTCTACTTCTGTTAGATAGAAAGTAATGTACGGAAACAAGTGTATAAAATCCTAATTCCAGTTCGACTGCGAGGTAAGTAGAAAAACGCATACTCTTTATCTGTTTCTCCAACATATTTGCTATTCTTTCATTTTTAGAAAATGTTAGAAAACTATTTAGGCAATTTATTATTACTTTAATTTTTTTCATTATCATCTAATATTTATACTATGTGCTTTCAATTTATTTTAATATTTTCTTACATTTTTTTCTGAAAATAAAATTGTTTTTCTATGTGAGAGAAAGTAGAAAACAGCTATTAGGGTAAGAAATCCTGTTGTGCTTTCGGCTTCCAGATAAATAGAAAAAGGAAGATTCTTTACCGATGACTTCAGCTTCTATCTGAAATTCTGCAGACTTATAGAATAAGTTAGAAAATTAGTTAGGCAAAGGTATGGGAACTTTGTTTTGTAACTTTAATTTTGTTCACTATCATCCAATCTTTTGGCATGTTCATTGAATTTCTTTTAAAATTTGTTTGTAACTTTGCAGGAAACAATTCTCCTTCTGTTGGATAGAAAGTAATAAACGGAAATAAGTGTATAAAACCCTATTATCTGTTCCACTTCCAGAAAAGTAGGAAAACACATATTATTTATCTGTGCCTCCAGCGTGTATGAAAGTATTTAAATTTATGACAAATGTTACGAAACTATTTAGGCAACTTTTTAGAAATTTAATTTTTATTATTATGATGCAATATTTATGTTACGTAACGTGTGCTTTTAATTTATTTTAAAATTTATTTATAATTCTTCAGCGGAAAATAATTCCTTCTGTGTTAGAGAGAGTTATACACATAAATAAGGACATGAATTCTTATTCTGTGTTCGGCTTCCATATAAATAGAAATATAAATATTATTTAACGAAAACTTCAGCTTCTATCTGAGATTCTTTAGATTTATAGAAAAATGTATTAAATTAGTTAGGCCAAGATGTGGGCATTTTTTTGTAACTTTATTTTTTTTTTTTTTTTAATTATCATGATATCTTTAAACAGTTTCTGTATTTTTTTTTATTAAGTTTACTTGTAACAATGCAGGAAACAATTCTCCTCTGTTGAATATTAAGTAATATTCAGAAATAACTGTAGGATATCCTATTATCCGTTCGACTTCCAGATAAGTAGAAAAACACATATTCTTTATATATGCATCCAGCGTATTTGACATTCTTTAAATTTACAGAAAACGTTAAAAATGTATTTATGCAATTTATTATTATTTTAAACTTTTTCATTATCATGTAATATTTATATTATATGATATGTGATTTCAGTTTCTTTTTAAATTTATTTGTAATCTTCAGAAAAATATTGTCATTCTGTGGGAGAGAAAGTAATATCAGCAGATAAGTATATAAAATCCTATTGTGCGTTCGACTTCTGTATAAGTAGAAAGAAATTTTTTATCTATGATTCCAGCGTATCTGACATTCTGTAAATCAATAGAAAAAAAAAATTAAAACTATTTAAGCATTCTTCCTTATTTTAATTTTTTCATTACCATGCAATGTTTAGATTATGTAACATGTTCTTTCAATTTGTATTAAAATTTAATTTAAATAAAAAACAATTTGTCTCTAGATGTATTTTTTCAATTCCTTTTTAAAATGAGTTGTAATGTTTCAGGAAAAAATATTTCCTTTGTGAGAGACTGTATTATAGGTAAATAAGTGGGTAAAATCCTATTGTACGTTCGACTTCTATATAAATAGAAAAGCAATGATTCTTCATCGATGACTCCAGTGCAACTGGCATTCTTTAAATTTAAAAAAAGTTAGAAGTTTAGCTATGAGAGGTATTGAAACGTTAAGTTTTCCATCACCATGCATCCTTTATATTATCCAACGCGTTCCTTTAATTTTTCTTAATGCTAACTTGTTACCTTCAAGAAACGTTTTAGGCTTTGTGCAAGATAATGTAATATACAAAAACAATTGTATGAAATCCTATTTTTTCTGCGACTTCCAATTATGTAGAAATATAATTATTCTATATCTCTGTATCCAACGTACTTGCTTTACTTTAAATTTATAGAAAATATGAAATTACGAAACATGAAAGTTTATATATTTACTTTATTTATAACCGATGAAAATAAACATATGTATCGTATGTATGGTATTATATTTTGGAGAATGCTTGTATTAAATATCATCCTTGGGTCAATATAAACAGAGTTAAGAACACTTTTTAATTGTTAGAACTATTAACTGTGTCAGGTAACATCCTTTGCACTCGTCTGTGGTTCATTCTTATTAAAGTTTGGCCGTAGTTGATAAAGCATATCCCAGTAGGAACGTATTTTAAAATAAATAAAGTCAACAAAATTGAACAGTCTGGTTATAGACACATCAAATATGAATAACAGAGGTGTGAACCCCCTTTCGTGCCATTTTCTTCTTTTTCTAAAAATACAGCTGCGAAATATCTCCTCACATTATCCTTCGGTTACGGAAAAAATTGAATTTAAAGTCCTACTGAAATAAAAGAAAAAGCCATTATCTTGCTGTATTCAGCGGTGACTCACGCCCGATAATTTATGTCAAGGCATTATACTAATTATTTAGAAAAAAGTATAAAAATATACATTTAAAGTTTTATTTAAAACAGTAATACACTCTGTTAAAAATATCGGGAAAAATTACCTCTGTTTTTAAAGGCTATCTATTTCCTGACCAACGAGAACGCTGCATAAACACCTATAGAGCTTTCTCATCGGTTAGAAAATAGATAGCCTTTAATCACAGAGGTAATGTTTCACGATACCTTTAACAGTGCCAGATACGAGCATAAAAAACACGTCATGACCGTAGCAGTAATTCTAATGTTATTAAGCTAAATTAAATTAAATGTAATTTTATTTTTTATTCGATTAAATTAAATGATTTAAATTATATTTACTTCAGCTAAGGTTAATGGGCTTTTTAAATTTACCAGGGGAATTATAGGGACGTAATGTGGAACAATGAACTATTTTAGTGTGATTGCCTTAATGGAAGTTGGTCTATGAATTTCCTAATTCACATCGGATAACTTAATCATATTTTTATAATGTGAATTGGTTTAAGCTTTATGTGGATAATAATATTCCACTGACATTCCTAAAGATTTATCTTTTGTAATTTCTTGACAGAATATTTGTGTCTGAAATTCGATGTACCATAAATTGATATGCTTCTAGTTCTTATTTTCCGAGACGCAATTTATGTGCTTCGATAGAATCATAAATATTTTATAAAGATTCGTAGAAGGAAGCCCATACCTCTAAGAATGATTACTTTATTTCAAAGTTTAAATTAGAATAAACATTTTTATAAATATGCTACTTGTTTAAAACTTAAAGAACGTTTTAAAACAATGAACCAATCCGAAGTATTAAATTGAATGTATTTTATAAAATTAGGTTATATAACTTTTCATAATCATTATTTTCAAAATGTAATAAATAATTTTTATTTTAAATTAATACTACACCATAGTAGGTATACAGAAAGCTCAATACTATTCAAATATTTTTTTTTTTTTTTAAGTAGCTTACATTTCAACATTGATTTAACATTACACAAAGGTTTTAAAAATCTGGTTTAATGCAACCCATCGTGAAAATCAATTTTCATCCACAATTCCCAGCACATTGCATAGCCTTCAGGCAATCTATTAAGCTAAAAACATATCAAAGTAAAGTATAAAAAAAATAGGGCAAAATGTTTCATAACTGTAGGTCAGTTTCTTGTAAAATCAAATCATCAAAACAATAATTTCCGTTAAAGTTTTTCATCTCGTGGGAAGAATAAAGAAGAATGAAAATGTAACTTCTATACTAGTCAAAGAATATTCATATAACACGTTTGTTTTTGCACAGCGTAAATTAATTCAGCTTATTTTTTTTTTCAATTTATCTATGAAAATTCACGTGCAGTTTATTAAAAGAAAAACCAATAATTTATTCTTTTTGTATTACTCATTACCTAAATAACACCTAAAATATCTGACAATAGACAAAAAAAATACACATACTTTTACAGTACTTTTCTTGATAAAAATACATATTCTGGAATTCTACAGAACTGGTTTTATATATCAACATAAAAATAATTTTATAAGAAATATATTGACGTTTGAATAACACAATGTGGAAAAAAGAGGAAAAATAAACCATTTTCAACGCCATTTATGATTTTTGTAATTGTTTAAATCAAAATATTTCTGTACGAAATTCATAGTTGATGAAATTTTAGATTTATAAATTTTCTTAGTATGTTATTTTGGATGATAAGAAAGTTAGCCTGTGAGATAGTGGAATGTTTTAACAATATTAATGGTCGAGTTCTGTCTATTTGCCATCCGTTCTTGCTAGCGTGACATAATAAATTATTAAACTGTTTCCATTAACAATATTAATTATACAATGATTTTATATATATATATATATATACTTGGAAACAACTAGATATAAGCCTTGTAACTAACTCTTTTATGACACTTTAGAAATATTTAAGTCCGATGTCATGAAATCTCATTACAGCATACATAAAGAGAAATGGCGTACAGTACGATAACTTTTAAGCAAAAAAACAAAAACGGCTCGCAACAACTGCCGAACGTACAAACATATAAAATCGTCTTATGAACATGACATTACATAAAGTAGGTTAAAATAAAATACAAACACATCCGTTTTTTCGCCTAATAAAAGCTGAGAAAATAAAAATATCATTTCGATATAAAATTACTTTTCCTTAAACTTATGTTAGAAAAATAAACGTAATGGAAATTTTTATTTGAAGGTGGATCAAATTTCAAAATGAACTGCATATAATGATATCACACTTGGATTCCTTAGGAAGATTTTAATTTGGAATATCAAATGAAAAGTTTTACTGTCGAAAGCATTAGGATATTTGTAGGTTTAAAATTTGCATCTCCTAATGTTAAATTAAATTTTAATCGTTGTAACACAGATTCAATGCACGTAGTTCTTAAATCATAATTTAAACATTCACTACTCAGAATGAACTGTAACGTTTTAATCCCAAGTTTAAAGCCACAAAAAATCTCTTTTCTGTTAAAAAAATCGTAGTCTACATTTCATAATTTGTCGAAAAGAATGGATCATAATACATAATTTGTTTTACTATAACTCGTTTTCTACAATTTTCAAATATGCGAATACAAAATTTACATTTCATGCTGCAAAGTAGTTTTTAATTTATGCTAAAAACTACCCGACTGACAGCGCAAAAGAGAAGATGAAATATATTATTAATAGAAAGGAGAGGAAGTTTTGATTCAGTTTATAATTATTAAAAGATAAATTAAATTTTAAAATGGGAAATTTAATTTTAAAATCCCTGCCGGCCCGGCCTAGAGGCGAAGGTAGATTTCGAAGTTACGTATACTAATTTCACCAACAAAAACTAAATCATGATTAGTGATAATCCCACTTTAACAATTTTATCTGGCCGCTTTTCACGAGTTTTTATATCATTTTTAAATAGCAGCTGGTTTTATCAGAATCACGTTAAGGCGGCATTAAGAAAAAAATTTTCCTATGCTCAACAAGTCGAAATTCTCTGGCACATTTTCAGATTTATTTTTTAATAGAAAAAATCTTAAACTTGCTGACGTGATTTTTTGAAGAGATTTATAAGCGGCATGTGTTTTTATTTTTCTTTCAATTAATTAAAACTTGACTTATAAACGATTATTTTCTCAGTAAGACAATATTTTTCGTTTCTAACACAATCCCTTCCGGAAATTCGGTTCAAAATGCCCACTTCGACATCATTTTTTGAAATATATTCTGCCTCTATCAAATCGATCATTACGGTACATTATATTGTTTCTGAATAAGAGAATCTACCAATTGGATGAGTTTGAGAGCAAAAATGAATTTAAAAGTGAGTCAGAAAATAGGCAGTTTGGATTTGAATACATTACGATTATTTTTTTTCTTCAACCGCTATGTATTTTTAATTTGTTTTTGCTGTAAGAATTGGTTCTATCGAAAATTTGTCAATATAAATGTTGTAAGTAATATTAAGAAGATGTAATAAAGTCATGCTGATTTTATATCTTGTGAATTGACGAAGTTATGGATTTTTTCTTCTTTGACTCCACTTTTTGATCTCTCTTTTTTTTTTTTTTTTTTTTTTTTTTGTACGAATCGGTCTTATCAAAAGTTGACAGTATAAAAGTTGTAGATAATAATAAGAAGATTTATAATAAATTTAAATCGATTTGATATCTTCAGAATTGACAAGGATATGAATTTTTTTCTCCCTAAAACCCTATTTTTGCGCCCCTTGAGCCCATTTTAAATTTTATCAAAAATCTGTGATACGCAAATTTTTGGCTGAATTTTTAGAAGAAATAAAAATTTTAAACTGATTTGATATGTACAAAAATTAAGAAGTTATGGGTTTTTTTCGGTTTTCATAAGCCCCTCCCTATTCCCATCCCCCTTTTCCGATATTGCCCATTAGCGAACTTGACCTAGATTTTATGCCCCTTGATTTTATGTATCAGTTTGGAAGAGGTTGGTTCAGAATTATGGAAGTTATCGTGTCCAGAAGAAAGTGATATATATATCGAGATAGATAGATAGATATATAAGTCTTTTACTGAGGATGGTTTTGGGTTCTAGGGGTCATGATCGGTGTAGATCTGCAAAATTTTATCAGAAATTCCAACATAGGGGAGAATGTAATAGGTAGTATTTCATACGAAATCGACCTTAAAAAGAGATCAATAATGATATGTGATTGTATGTTATTTTCAACATCACAATATAATTTTTGAATTTGTAGGAGACATTTCTACAGGCCTTTTCTTTTAATAATCACATATATCATATATTATTCACTTACATATTTCACGGAATCATTACCTGTTTTATTCCAATAGACATCAGTTTTGAAATTAAACAAATGGACAATAAGAAAAATATTAAATTAAGAAATGCGAAATAATGGCTTTTTATTTTTGCATCACTTAAAGTGATATATATATATATCACTATATATATATATATATATATATATCACTTGCAAAAATCAATTTGCTTAAAAATCAATCAAAACTTGCAAACTCATCATGCAAAAATAAAAAGCCATTATTTCGCATTTCTTAATTTAATATTTTTCTTATTGTCCATTTGTTTAATTTCAAAACTGATGTCTATTGGAATAAAACAGGTAATGATTCCGTGAAATATATATATATATATATATGAAATATATAATATATATATATATATATATATATATTTATATTTATATATGGTCTACATATAAAACTGAATAAGAAAAATCATACATTCACAGATTATGAATCATTTTCCAATACATTTAGAACAGTATAATGAAATTTTACGGTTTAGTAATGTAAAAAAAAAAAAAAAAAAGAAAAGAAAAAAAAAGAGAGATCCCTGTAAATAATTTAAAAACAAAGAGTAACACACTTATTTTCCTGCTTGCAGAAATTACCGTCTGTAGCAGGAAAAGTCCTTGGATTCTTTATTGGGCACAGGGTTTGATTTATAGATTTGTATACATTCTATTTTTATTTGCATAAGTGAATAATTTCAACTCATGTAATTCAAGGACATTTTACGGAAATGAGCTAACAATATTCGACCCTTCTTTTTAATGTCACTTATATATTATTTTTTAAATAATTTATTACGTAAATTCTACAACTTCGTTTTTAGAATATTTTTCTGTAAGTTATAAAAAACTTCATTTTAGTGAAGTTTTCAAAAATTTTTATTCACAATTAAGGGAACTAAGTATATCACAGAAAATGCTTCGGTGCAAAAAATGTCAATTTCAAGAAACACTAAAATCGTCATTTCAAGCAAGAAGTGATTTGGAGTGATAGCAAAAATAATTATCTCTAACAATATTCTACTGGTACTTGAATTTCCCTGTAAAGTTGCAATAGATTCCTCGATTTCCAAAGTTGAAATATGCCTGAAAAGAATAAAAATATCCTAAAGTCGAAAATATATTTTCCTCAGAAACATAAACCATAAAACCAGCTGCACACACAATATTTTCAACCAAAATTGTAAATGTTATAAATATTCGTTTATCACACTGCTGTAAAATTCTATGTACAAGAAAAGAAGTATTTCTTAAAAAAATATATGCGTGTTAAATACTTAGCTGTCAATATTCTTTTCTTTTTCAAGTCAAATGAGAATATTTTGACCAGAAAGTTCATGATATGCTTCTTGTTCATATTTTTTAATTATTTTAGTTAGACGTTTGAATTTAAAAAAACATGTTATATTGACTTAAAAATTTTAGATGTTGACTATGTAAATAAAACTATACATGAAATAAAAAGCAGTAAATATGTAAATCATAAATATAAAAGATAATTCTATAACATAGCTTTTAAAATAAATATTTGTGAACATTAATATTGCATTAGATAAATATTGCACATTCACACCCATATTATATAATTTTATTAGAAATAAAATAACTGATTGACCTAAAAATATACGTTAATTATATAACGAAGTGCTAATGAAAATATTTATAGAAATAACTTGAAAATGAAAAAATACATATAAATTATCATCTTTAGACCCGTTATACAAATTACCTTAATGATCTGCTGGAGCGAACATAATATTTCTTTTTTATAAAGCAACTTATAAATATTTGTAAACCTTTGTGTGTTACATTGGATCTTTATTTTTTCCCTCTAAAATTATGATTACGCATGATGCCAAGAAAAGGAATATAAATAGCTAAGCCTTTCATGCGTTACGTAAGCAATGTAATGTGAAAATATGTGAAAAATATGGAAATATTTTATATATATATATTTATTTTATAAAGTAACATGGATTTTTTAAAACGATGACAAAGGACAGTTTTATATTTCAAAATATAAAAATAAATTACATTTTATATTTTATCTTTGAAATTAGTATACATAACTGAACAGATATCAAAAAGTTATAGATATGTTAATTTAATAAATTTATACACACTTATTTCTTTTAAAACTATATATATTTTTTAAGTGTTTGTTGCTGTTTTACTACTAAAAAGATCTCACTTCTGTAATATTAACATTAAAATGTATTTCTGTTATGTGTAAAATAACCGAAAAATAATTCCAAAAAATTCTAACTTTTATTTTTTAGAGTAATCAAATATTTTCCAGTTCTTTATTGGAAAACAAATTTTTAATAATAACCGGCTGCAGTGGTTTGTGTAATAAAATATTAAATCTCAAATCCTAGGAATTTGCATGAATTTTTACTTCCGTGTTATGTCTGATAATAGACAATGTTTAGTTAATAGAAAACCGAAACAATTTCGAACTCTTTATGTAAAAGTATGTGAACTCATTTGTCTAATAATAACCGGCTGCAGTGGTTTGTGTAATAAAATATTAAATCTCAAATCCTAGGAATTTGCATGAATTTTTACTTCCGTGTTATGTCTGATAATAGACAATGTTTAGTTAATAGAAAACCGAAACAATTTCGAACTCTTTATGTAAAAGTATGTGAACTCATTTGTCACATATGTTTAATTTTGAAAACGAACACGTTCACCTGCAAATATCTTAAAATGTCGTGTTACAAGTATTGGTAAACTTTTCAAATTGTCCACATATAATATTGAGTATTCCGTCGTATAAAACGCACTTTAAGAAGATAATATTTCAAAATTTAACGATGTGCTTTATACGTCAGGTATGAAAACGTAAGATTAAGCATAAAGATTTCACGTTAGTATATTAAAGAACGAACGAAAAAATGAGTGGAATTTTTGAATTAATGAAAGTACGAGTCAAAACGCATGCAGATAGGCTTGACCAGAGGCTATCATCCTTTCGCATTAGCTTATTTTCGTTGCGTTTGTTATTCTATTATTTAATGTTCTTTATTGAATTTTTATGCTACACATACCTTGATTGTTTCTTAAAAATAGGGTGTGCACTTAATACGGCGAACATAGCTACAAAAGTGTTAGCCTGAAGTCGTAGGTGCCCGATAAGCGACATAGCGTGTTATACGCGAGAATGTACGATATATTCTATTGGTAAAAATAGCCTTATTATGAATTTTGAAAAAAAAAAAATATGTCCATTTTACAAACATAATTTTTTTTTTTTTTTTTTTTTTTTTTTTTTTTTTTTTTTTGCTACTATCATCAAAATACAATTTAAAAAGTAGCTATTAACTTTTTTTTAAAATAAAACTTTGGAAACGTTATCTCATTTCTAAGCATTCATTTTACAGCATATCGCAAATTAGGAATCTGTATGCTGGCCCAGTTCCAAATATTTAAATGTTACGGGAAAAAGATATGTTAAAAAATGCACAGTTATCTTATGCGGTGTTTTTCGAAAGTTTTCGATTTCTTTTATTTTTTAATACACTATGACGCAAAAGTTTAGACAATGAAGAAATTCTTACATACTTTGAAAAATATTTATTCAATTTTCAAATCACTGCTTGAAATTAATGTGCTGTACATATAAACAATATTTATAACAAAGAAAAGTGGAATTGTGCATATTGCAATAAATTAAACGGTAACAAAAATAAACTGCTGTCTCAAAAGTTTAGACACAAATTAAATAAAATCGAAATAAACAATTTTTAAAACCTGGTTGCGCATCCATGCTTATGTATTACGTCAGATACACGAGATTGCATGGAAGAAACTAAATCTTGCATAGTTTGTGGATCGATATCGTACCATGCATTCTCAATAGATGTCTTAAGTTCCTTTTCAGAAGAGTATTGTCTAGCGTTGCTATAAACTTTGCGACACATGTTGCTCCAAAGGTTTTCTATAGAGTTAAGATCTGGGCTACATGCTGGCCAGTCGAGAACTCTTATATTATGGGAATTAAACCAAGATTTTGAATGTTTTGCAGTGTGAATTGAAGCATTGTCTTGCTGAAATTCCCACTGAGGACCCCCTAGAAGCTCAGCAAATGGCAGTAGGTTTTCTTCTAATGTCTGTGTATAATGCTGTGAAGTTTGACGACCACTGGTGAAGGTCAGAGATACTTGTCCATTATAGCAAAAGGCTGCCCAAACCATCACCGAGCCCCCTCCTTGTCTGCGACTAAAAAAACGTCGAGGTTCCTTCCGCAAGTCATGCCAATACGATAAACAACCATCTGGACCATCCAAATTCCACTTTTTTCATCGCTAAATATGACTGACTGCCATTTCTCTCCATATGACATATGCTTTCGAGCCCACATAAGTCTTTGTAACTTATGATGTGGTTTCAGAGCTGGTTTCTTCTGCATTTTGCTATAAACGATTGTTCCTTTTTCCAAAATTCGTCTACGAATCGTATCCTTTGATACAGAGAGTCCCGATGAGCTTTGAACTCCACGTACGCTCATTTGTTGAGTACTCGCTAGTCTTTGTATCAGGCGATCCTCTCGTACATTTGTCACACGTGGCCTCCCAGACCGACATTTTGCTTTATATTCGGAACCACTCGATAAAACTCGATAAATAGATTTTTTTGACCTATTAATAATAGCAGAAATTTCAGAAACGCTCTTCCCTTCACCTTTCAACTGCCAAATCCTTGAAACCTCATTCACTTGAATTTCTTTAGCTCTCGGCATGTCGACTATGAAGCGCAATCGTTTGCAGAACTTAAGTACTCCAAATTTGTGACATCATCGATTCTAAATTTGCATATGCCAGCGAATATTCAAAGAAATTTAGAATAGTGTCTAAACTTTTGCGACAAGCACATTTGAATTTTTATGAAAAAAATTAGTATTATAGCAAATAAAACGACTGTCTTTTGTACATAGCATTTTAAATCAGTTTTTGAATATATTTACAGGTTTTTGTAATTCTGACGTCATAATTCTACATTTTAAAGCTGAATGACGTCATTGTCTAAACTTTTGCGTCATAGTGTAGAGGTGATTGTTTACACTTTTTAAGAATTTGGACTTTCCGTTAAATAAAAATTTTCTTGTTTTAAATCAAATATAGTGAAATATATCCCTACAGTCCTTTCAATTTTAAGTAAGAAAATTGATTAATCAGAAATCTTTATTTTGTAAAACTCTGCAAAAAATAAATATATTGGGAAAAGAAATTTAATTTAATATAATCTTACAAAGAAAAAAAAAAAGGTATTTATACTTTTTTATTTCTGTCATTTTTCTAGCATAAATTGGTGCTTTTATTTGAAATATCTGTCTCTTAAATTCTTACATGTTTATTATTGATGTCATACACTGTAAAAAAAAATTCCGCAACGTTCCTGTGAAAAAATGGGCAGCTGAGTTGCCCATTATTTTCAAGAAATATTTTTTGAAAATGACTGGAACTTTACTGTATATGTTAAAAACTTTCTACAGAAACGCCAGTAAGTTTCCTGCGAAATACCAGGAATATTTCTGTTGACAGCAAAACATTACTGACATTTCACAGCATGTGGGATCCGCAGACAATTTTTACATTTCCAGTTGACAATTTTCGCTTTATTATCATTATTTGTTAGAATGAAAAAATATTTTGAAATTGACATCAAAATTATTATTTATAATTTACACGAAAAAATAAATTTTCAGTTAAAATTCAATAAAGTAAATGCATATATGATATATTGTTTCTGAACTTTGCTTAAAATATAAAAATATATAAATGTAAATAATAATTAGAAAAAAAAATCTAGAGATAAAATATTTTGGATTTTCGTCAGTAATTATGTTAGTTTACAAGTTAGATAAAATACATATAAATTTTCATGAAAAAAAAAATCCTAAACGTAATTGTATATTTTTTCCGAAAAAAAAAATCAAATTTGCAGCAATTCAAAGTGTCAAATATATATCAAATTTAAATCAAATTGTAATAAAGTGTTAAAATATAAAATTAATTAAAAAAGAAAAAAAAAGTCAAAAGGTAGCATCGAACTCGGGCCGTACGGGTGGGGTGCGAGCTTTCTGCGTCCACACCACGAAAGACACGTTGAGAGTTGCAAACTAATGGGTATTTGAAACGTATGCTAAACCTCGGCATCTAATTTCTCAAAATCTAAGTTCCATTTGAAGAAATCCTTTCACAAGAATAATTAGAGATAAGAACTCTAAAACATACTTTAAATTAATCAAAATCGGTGAGAATCATGTTTGATGGTCCCCTGGTTAATGGAGATCCAAATAATAGGTGTATTTTTTTACACGGTCTGCTCGTTAAACGTTCCACAGACAAGTACGAGAGATAATCTCTTAGCGATGTCACAGAGGTATTGTATTTTCATCTGAATTGTCTTGATAATAGAGGCGTAAAGGATTATGTCGTCTATTGATTTATTTGCATTCCATATTGATTTTTTACATTCATTTAAGGAATTCGTTTTCGACTCTCGCGCGCGAGCAACGGATTATAGCAAAAAAATAATAAATGGCGGCCGCAGCGTTTTGCTGTTTCCAACTTTTGTTCAGGGTTCAGGAACGTTTCAGACAAGAAAACCAGAATTTCACAGGGAAGAACTAAATTATTCTGAAAACCTGAGAAAAGGCGAAACGTTCCTGGATTTTACATGGAACGTTACCATTTTTTTTTTTTTTTTTTTTTTTTTTTTTTTTTTTTTTTTTTACAGTGTATGAGGATTTTGAATAAATTTTCCACATGCTATTATATTCCACGTGGATTTATATCTATAGCTTTAAACTATATATTTGTGAATATTTTATGCATTGTCTATATCGTGATAAATTTATTTGCTTAGATTATTATTGATAGTTTTAATTTATCTAAATCTAATCTAAATGTATATCTAAATCTAATCTATCTTTATTTTGAAATTATACCAATACATTCTCCTCTTTGACTCTCCGTAGACTCATGTTAGACATTATTTTCACAACCGCCCGTATTTAAAATGTAATAGTCTTTCAATATATACACGTTTGTAAATCATATTAGAATAATTCCAGAATGTGTCACTTTTATTTTTTTTACATGATCTCAGATGGAGCATTTAGCTTTTCATAATTCTCTCAGTTTAGTATAAAAAGGAAATTGAACATATTATAATCAGGACAGACAATTACAATATATATTTTTTATTTTATTGAAAAAGATACCTATGTTAAAAATCTGTACTTTTTGAATAATCAGGGGCTTTGAACAAATAATATATATACACCACTACATTGCATTTCAATTTATTTTAATAATGCATTTAAGATTTTTATATGAAAAAAATTGTAAGATATGTTTACGCTAATATAAACAAGATATATCATAAATATTTTTTAAATAATCAATTAAACTTACACTCAGTTACGCGTGATTACATACATTCTAAAGTGCATGGAAACTGAAATTTTGTTCAAAGTTTCAATGAAATAAAAATTAATATTGGAAACTAAAGTATTAATTTTCAAGTCTGATTTCTTACCGTATGATAATGACAAATAATTTAAAATGATTCACGTAAGTGCATAATATGAGAGCAGATATAGTTGCTGGCATTTCCGTATATTAAACACTTTCAAAAAGTTGAATATCTCTCTGTAAGATCAAAACTTCTCTTTTACATGTTCAATTTTTGAAACAAATAAAGAAACAATGCAAAATATTTTCTTAATTCTTAGTTGTGTTTAATTAATCTAACTTTTCTGTAAAATATGATTAAACGTTGAAAATTAAATGACTCATTTTAAGGTCTTGAATTTGACCGTACAATAATCGGAAATAATTTAAAATGATATATGTTAGTGTGGGAAAGTTGTATGCTGCAAAGATTCGTATATTTAGATCTTTCAAAAAGGTGAATATTTCTCTATTAAAGCATAACTGAACTTTTAATTTGAGCTATTTCAGAAACGCGTGATAAAACTATACAACATATTTTTTTTTATTATTTATATTTTTTCCGAAGTCATATCAAAAGATATGTTATTAAATAATTGAATCATCTATTAATCTTAGTATCGATGTATGTTAGTTGAGTTTTTACAGATCAATGGTGCATTTGAGAACTAATTTACATTAACAACTTTAATATACATTGTGTACATAATTAACCTGACCACACTAAGCTTATTCTGTAGCGCGAACTACTTTGAATAATGGAGCGAAATTTTATACGATGGTTAAACAATAATTTAAACCATAATATTAATTACCATATTTTACCATATTTACCATATTACCAATTTAAACCATAATATTAATTAATATTAATAGAACGAAGGATTTTGTGAAACAAAAAGCGCTACGTATCCACTAGTGGTGACATTTATAACTGCTGTTTTTTTTCACAATATTTCGTCCTATATTTTGAAATTCTATAAAATTTGGCACTATTCTTTTGTTTAGATAGAACACACTTAACCTTTACACGGGGCTCGGTCAGCATCTGTTCGAGAATACATGCTAAACCTGGACAGATGCTGCCCAAGCCCCCGTGTAAAAGTTAATACTGGCGTTTTAACTATGGCCACCTCATGCATTTAACACAAACCTTTTTTCATTAACATTTTTCTTACATAAAGTTTTTATTTTTATTTTAAACGTATAAATGATACTTATTTATTAAATAATAAGTTGTGCTTGCAGTCATATAATTTTTATTTATTTGGAGTTTAAAAAAATTTCTAAGATTTCTTACTTTCTATTCGATTTTAAATGTTGAATTGTTAGGTTTTACTTTATCAAAGCAACGTTTAAAACACCGTAAAAAAGAGAAAAAATAAACAGAATGATTCAAATTGTGAAACGCAATAGAGCGAAGATAATGAAATAACGGAATATATTGGTAGACATTAACAGAGATTTCGATTCTGTGGAAATACCTTCAATGTATATGAATGAGCTTAGCAAGATATATAAAATAGTCCTAATACAGGACTTAATTAATTACAAAATTATTCAATTTT
Organism: Maratus speciosus; assembly: GCA_963932465.1. Lineage (NCBI taxonomy): Eukaryota > Metazoa > Arthropoda > Arachnida > Araneae > Salticidae > Maratus > Maratus speciosus. The sequence goes on along the minus strand of OZ010786.1, from coordinate 532,044,098 downwards.
TATAAACGCTCATATAGCAAACCCAAAGTGATTCAAAATATGTTTCTCTGCATAGGCTGCTTACATTTAAATACGTAAATGTACAGTATATTCGCAAACAGAAACCTTGGAATTTTAACTGTCATTTTATTTATACGATTGTAACGACCTGTTAGCTGTAAAATCTTTTAAAAAACGTTTCTTTAAAAAAATTTTTCTCTATGTACGTGTAGTTCCCTACAACGCAAAAATTGAACAACACAACATGTCTTCAGCTCAATCGATTTTCAGTGCATAATAAGATAAACATCAATAATAATTCCTTTAAAATTTACATAAAAAAATAAGTTCCTTTTATACTGTCTTAAATTAGACATTTTCAAAATCTTAAAATGCCTTTAACATTAACTCAAGCTTTTGTTAATATAACACAATAGAAATTCAACCTCGTCAAATACAAAAATAAATTACAAATAAAAGATATACTTTAGTAAATGCATTTCTCGTAGCTTCCTCACATAACCAAATAATACAATGTCAACGTTCAAAGACGTTTTTTAAGTATGCTTATTACAGTGAATATACTTCCTCTTGCGTAAAAATTTAAAGTACACATACACATACAATCTCTCTTAGTGATGGACAATATTTTTTGTTTATGAGCATCAAACATACTAAATCTTTTCAGAATGAGAGGATAAAAATAACGAATACACATAAAAATTATCATTTTCTCTCTGAAATTGTTTTTTAACTGAGTATTTAACTTCTTCAGGGGTGGTGGGATATATTACATCTCACCTAATTTTCATCAAGATTTACATCATACAAATAGTATTAAATTTTCCTCTTATAACTTTGGTGGTAAAAAGTTGTAAAATTGCTTTTCCTTATTTTGTAATATTAAAATTTTTCGAATGTTCCGGTGCGAAATCAACATTGCAGCAACACAATGTCTCGCCCCTGAAAGGCTTAACATAAAAATTTCCATTATGTTTTTTATTTATTATTCAAATGTAACAGAAACTCTCTTTTATAGAAATCAGATCAATTGATGTTATGGGTATGTTATAATAAACAATTGTAATAATTGTTTCAAAATATACATAACTAGCAAGCCCCGCCGCTTTGCTCGAGTGATAGTTGAAATATGCCAAGTGATATTTGCATGACTTTTTTTTTATTAGAAGTACACTTTTTGGAATAATTCAAAAATTACAAATTAAGCCATAATTTGACTAAACATTATTATAAAATTGAATTAGAGAGAAATTATAATTTAATAAAGTAGAACTGAAACTAATTCCAAATAAATCATAATTTAGAAAGTATTTTGAGACTTTTATGCTCATTTCATACGCTCATTTCAGTACTCATTTGAAGTTTTAATTTTTTAGAAACCATCTTAACACATTTACATCTTAAAATTAACCATCATGTCAAATTCCAAGCTTCTTGTCCAACAGTCTACAACCTCTCTGGTGTTAGTGAAATAGATTGTCTCGAAAAATGTTGAAACAGAGACTGTCACCATTAATTTGCCAACATTAACCTTGAAATCGGTTGGTATTTCCTGATATTCCATAGAAAACGGAAGTTAGATGTTTTTAAAGGATTTCTTGTTGTTCCTGCCAACCAGGTGGTAGTGCCACCGGCATAAAATATAGCCCGTATAGGAACAGGGACTATCACTGTTAATTCGCAACAAATAACTTCTGTAATCGGTTTATTATTTCCTGAGATTTAATAGAAATCGTAATTTAGGACTCTTTTAGAATGTTTTTCGCTTCTTCTCTTCGTTTCACCACTTTTTAATTTCGAATATATTTTCGACTGTTCTTAGAGGACATTTATATTTTATAAGAAACTACCGTGCTATATTTAAAGTTTCTAGTCTCTTCAGTACCGTAGAAATCGGAATTTAGAAATTTGTTTGTTCCTGCAACCCTCTAGAGGTTGTGGCACCGACATAAAATATAGCTTATGTTTGAGCGGTTCATTCACCATCAATTTGCAACCATTATGTTTGAAATCGATTTCGTATTTCATACGATTGCATAAAAATCGAATTTTGAACGCTTACAGAACGGTTTTCACTCACGTCATACTTTTAAATTTGGAATTTTCTTTCGGCAATTCTTAGAAAGCATTTGCACCTTTGAAGTAATAACCATTCCAAATTTAAAATTTTAGGCCGCCTCAGTAACACAAAAATGCAATTTAGAAATTTTTTTTGCTCCTGTAACCACCAGGGGGGTAGTGACAACAACGTAAAATATAGGCTATGTCTGGGGACTGTCACCCTCAATTTGAAACCATTACTTCTGAAATCGGTTTATATTTCCTGAGATTGCGTAGAAATCGCGATTTAGAACGCTTATCGATCATTTTCACCCCTTTTAAATTTCAAATTTTTAAGGAACTCTTCTCAGAGAGCCTTTATATCTCATAAGTAATTACCATCCGAAATTTCAAGTTTCTAGCCCCTTCAGCATCACAAAGATCACAATTTGGAACGTTTTTAAAATGCAACCGCAATGTGGTAGTGACGCCGACATGAAATAGATCCTACATTTGAGCAAGGGCTGTCATCATCAATATCCAACCATTACTTTTGAAATCGGTTGGGTACTTTCTGAGATTGCGTAGAAATCGCAATTTAGAACATTTTTTAGAACGTTTTGCGTCTATTTTCACCCCTTTTAAATTTCGATTTTTTTAAGAAATATTCTTAGAGATCATTTATGTCTGATAAGTAACTATCATTCTTAATTTCATCTTTCTAGGCCCTTCAGTAACACAAAAATCGCATTTTCGAAAGTTTTTTTGCTCCTGCACCCCTTTTGGCGTTAATGGCACCGATATAAAATGTAGCCTATGTTAGAGCAAAGGTTGTCACCATCATTTTGACACCGTTATTTTTTAAATCGGTTTGGTACTTCTTGAGATTGCGTAAAAACCGCCGTTTAAAACGTTTTTTAGAACACTTTCTGCGCAATTTCACCCTTTTGAAATTTCGAATTTTTTAAGAAATGTTCTTAGAAATCTAATATGATCTAATCTAATAGATATCTAATATGTAACTACCATGCGAAATTTCATGTATCCGGGCCCTTTAGTAACATAAAAATCGCAATTTCGATCGTTTTTTTTTTCCTGCACCCCCTTTAGGGGTGGTGGCATCGACATAAAATGTAGACTATGTTGGAGGAAGCGTTATCACCATTATTTTGACACCATTATTTTAGAAATCGGTTTGGTACTTCTTGAGATTGCATAAAAATTGCCATTTAGAACGTTTTTTAGAACGCTTTTTGCGCATTTTCACCCAAAGTAAATTTCAAATCTTTTAAGAAATGTTCTTAGACATCATTTATATCTAATATGTAACTACCATGCCAAATTCCATGTATCTGGGCCTTCCCGTAACACAAAAATCGTAATTTCGAACGATTTTTTGCTCCTGCACCCCCTTTGGCGGTCGTAGCACCGACATAAAATGTAGCTTATGTTGGAGCAAGGATTGTCACCATAATTTTGACACCATTATTTTTGAAATCGGTTAGGTACTTCCTGAAATTCCGTAAAAATCGCCATTTAGAACGCTTTTTAGAACGCTTTTCGCGCATTTTCACACCTTTTTAATTTCGATTTTTTAAAGAAATGTCCTTAGAGATCATTGGTATCTTATAAGTAACTACCATTCCATATTTCATGTTTCTAGGCCCTTCAGTAATACAAATATCGCAATTTTAGAACGTTTTTTGCTCCTGCACCCCCTTTTGGCCAGTGGCACGGCCATAAGATATAGCCTATGTTCTAAGTTGGTCTAACACCATCATTTGGATACCATTACTTTTGGAATCGGTTCGGTAGTTCCAGAGCTTATCTCCTACAAATAAACAATTTTTACCTCTTTTTAATATTAGTATAGATAAGTAAGTATCTTTTAAATTGCGTAGATTATGAAATTTTCAAAATCATTGAAATAACTTTAACTTTAACTGAAACCATTTGTTTGTATAATACAATCGAAATTGAACTTTTCAAAAATCAGAAATACATAATAAAAAAGAAATACTTTTGTAAAAGTATTACTCATAACCTCCTCATATAACCGATTAATACAATGTCAATGTTTAAAGACGTTTACTACATATACTTTCACTGAATATACTTTATCTTGAGTAGAAATGTAAAACACACATAAAATCTCTGTGAGTGAAACACATTTTTTTTGTTTATGAGCATTAAACATAAGAAGTCTTTTCAGAATGAGAGTTTAAAAATAACGAACATGTAAAAACGATCATTTTCTCTCTGAAATTGTTTTTTGAGTATTTAACATATAAATTTCCGTTATGTTTTTTTATTCACATACAATGGAAATTCTCCTTTATAGAAATTAAAGTATCATGAAAGTTATTTTTAAAGTAACATCAACTTTCAATTTACAGTAAATTTCCTATTAACAGCCACTATATCAACCGACACTCTCGGTTAACCGCTACCCATTTTCCTACTTTTTTAATTCCAGAAAGGGACAACGAAAATCCAAATGTACATAAACTTCAGTGAGATAATTTTAAGTAAATTGCTTGTCTGACGTCAGGAACAGCAGCTAGAAAATATTTCTACAAATGAATAAATAGACTGTCCTAATTGTAAGAAGAATGATATTGTTTATGAAGAATATGCGGATGAGGAAGCTATTCAGAATGTTTTGAATCCTAAGACACCTGAAACGAATGATTGTGATGAATCGCGGAATGATCATCCAAGAGTCAGTCATGCAGACTATGCTCTATAAATGCATTAATTTATTTGAGATGCAAGAGGAAGCAGATGCAACCCAATTACTTTTATTTCGTATAATTCGTAATCTTGCTACAAGCGAAACGTAAACAAAAAATCATAATGGATTACTTTGGTTGAAGACAGGTGCTACATATATATTCAGTAAAATTCTAACTGATAAATAGATTTCTTATTATCAGTTATGCTTACATATAACAAAGTACCCAGCAAGTAAAAGATTTTTTTAAATTATTCTTATTTATAAATTAAAGTGTCTCAAAACTCATAAAGCTTTAAACTTTTCGAAATTTTGTTTATTTATTATTTTTTTAGATGTTAAATACCTATCTTTTCTGAACATTTTGATATAATTATTTCCTTGAAATTTCCATTAGAACAGAATTTATGGCTTTTAGAATTATACTCGATCAATGGCTCAAGCAGCGTTTCCGAAATGTGAAGGAATTTTTCTCCAAATGACGTTTTGGGGCATAACGCGCAAGATATCTCAGAAACTACTGAATATTTTTGAAGTGAAAATTTCTTTAGGCGCGTTGAGCTTTTTTTTTGAGATGGTGAAAAACTACTGATTTCGAGACACTGTAACGTAACCGACATGCTAGCATTTTGACACATAGACACTAGCGCGCCAAGCGGTGAATGACAGGAACTTTTCCCTCTTCAGCTCAATCCGCAAAAGAAGAAGGAAGCTAAAACTCACTTTTTCTCCCGGCGTATCCCTAAAACAAATTATTATTTTGTTTTTCGTCAGTTAAAATGAATTATACCGTATTCGTGACCTACCTATTTCGTGTAACTAAAACCCGATAAAGCTGTATTTTATCGTGTTGATGGTCTGATCAATGACCAACAGTATTGGCGGGAATTTCGTTTACGGAAGATAAAATACCGGGCACAGATGTTAGATACGCACTTGGGTACCTAATTGACACCAAAATGACGTTACTTTATTTTACAAGGTAACCCGGCTACTGTTGCTTATTTATTAATAAACTGTTCATTTACTTTTATTTTATTTTTTTAAATTGTACAATTGTTTTGTTCTATAGTTATTAATGAAATTATCGTTTATTTATTGTTGTTTACTTTTTAAAACAATAGAAAATAATTTAAATATATATATTGTAACTGGTATTGGAAAACGGGCTTTCGTCAAATTGACGTTAAAAAATCACGCCAAACCTGGTTCGTATATCACATCTCTGCCAAATTCTCGGTTTTTTGATTTTTCGACTTTGTATCCAAATTTTCCGGATTTTTTAAACTTTCCCTTTCATTGTATCCCAAAAACTACCTTCATACCAAATTTCAAGATTCTAGGGATACAGGACGTACCTCTGAGTTTTGATGATCGGTGAATCAGTGTCGAAAAGGCGAAAGTTTAAGTTCATATATCTTCTGAAATAAAAAAGATAGAAACGTGAAATTTCAGCATTTAGTTCCATTTCCACATTACTTTAGATTTACGAAGTTTCAAGTTTCTGGGAATCACCAACACAAAGATATTGGGGGGTCAAAAGTACCTTGAGTTGCTTCCAAACAAGTAATATAAAAATTTTGTTTTTAAAGTCAATTCCTACTTATGCCATCAAAGAAAAATTTAATATAATCAAGCTAATATTAGTTTTTGTTGCATTAAAATATCTCAATTTGTTGATTTTCTATAAGCAAGTAGGTTTACAATGGAACTCTATGGGAATTTGGCGAAATATTACAGATATCGCCAAGTTGGCGTCACTTTTGGCGACTCATTTTGGTCGCCAAATTTGGCGATATATTGCCAAGTTTGCGACAAACTTGGCAGTATTTGGCGACAGAACAGGGTCTCCCCCATGGTAACCCCTTATTTAAAATACTTTCATTGATCTTCGATAACCAATGGCCGCCATTTTGTTTCCCATGCAAAACTAAAATTAATTAATTAAAATTTAATTAATTAATTAATATTTGAAAAAAAACTGTCTTAACATCAATTGTCATCCAGTACAAGTTTAAAAAAAATTATTTCAACTTGATAGGATGAATAATGAGTATTTTATTAACGATTGAAAATTTGAACAAGATAAATATATAAATATATAAATATACAAATAAATAAATATAGGGAGAGTGTGAGCTAATAGTACGAATTGAAAAAAGATGCTTACGGCTGTGCTTTCAAGACTTGGCAGGGGCACTGCCGTGTCCCCAGATGCTTTCATTAGTGCTGCTACACAATCCAGAGCATAAAACATTTCCTGACGATTAAAAAAAACACACACGCAATTGTTGAAGTTTTCACCTCTATTGGCACTCCCGGAGTGCCACTGTTTTCTTTTTTTTTCATGAACTTTTCAAAAAGTATGTTTTATGTTACTTTGTATAAACTGAACCTTAAATTTGATTTTTATTGTTAAAAAAAATATTTTTAGTTTATTATACTCAGCTAAAAATGAACTGCAGAAATTCTACAAAAAAACCGCAGTTGGAAAACTGCGGTGATTTGGCCAATTCCACTACAGTTTTTTTGCGGTCAATACAACTACAAAATTTCTGCATTTTATTAACTGCAGTAATTTCACTGTTGTATTAACCACAAAAAATCTACAGAAAATTTATAGTTATATCAATATTAAAAATTTTGTAGTAATTTCGCAGTTCTATTGACCGCAAAAATTCTGTAGTTGAATCGGCCAAATCACCGCAGTTTTCCAACTGCAGTTTTTTTGTGGTTATATCGACCTCAAAAATGTTGTAGTTTTTTTACTGAGTATATCATTTCAAACCTGGTTTCTGTAACATTATCTGGGGTCGATCCAGGCAAAATTTGGGGCATATTTAAGGCCCTTTCACAAAAATCTATTTATTAAAATAGACCCCATCACAAAAATAAATTTAATAAAATGGGCCCCATCACATAAATTTAATAAAATGGGCCCCTTCACATAAATAAATTTAATAAATGGGCCCCTTCACAAAAATAAATTTAATAAATGGGCCCCTTCACATAAATAAATTTAATAAAATGGGCCCCTTCACAAAAATGAACTTAATAAAACTGGCATTTTCACAAAATTCGTTTTAATAAAATAAGCCCCTTCGTAAAATTCTTTTCCATAAAAACCATTTTAAAATGTTTAGTTTCTAAATAAAACCAGGTCACGAAAAACAAAACTTTAGCAAGAGGATTTAAAGAAGTTTTTGTTAATAAATACTCGGTAAGAATTTGAGTTACTGGATTTTACCTTTCATTACAAAATGTTTATCACAAAAATAACTTTTACCTTTCACAAAATGGGCCCCAAGAATAAAAACCTGCCATGGACCCTCGATTATATGCTCTGGATTGAAAAATTTGTTGAAATAGAAAAATCCTAAGTAAAAAATCTAAACATTTCTAAAATACTTTAAGTTTATAGTGTGGCATGTTTACTTTATGAAAGCAATTGCCGTTGGAACCGTGTATAAAGAGTTGTCTGTCGAAAAGCATGCGTTGCGATTAGGGGAGAATTTCGAAGCAATGGCCCTCCCGCGAGGGAGGGCAAGTGGGTAGTGGGACACCGAAGGTGCATACATGAATAAGCAGTCACAATTCTTTCCAACGATATGTCACATGACGGGTGTCAGAAAAATTTAGTAAAGCGCCCCCACGGGAGGCAAAGTGGTGAGCAGAGTAATTGCAGAGAAGTGCATAAAATGATTAAGCGGTCACAGACCTTTACATTGATATGTCACATGACGGGTGTCGGCAGAATTTAGGAAAGTGCCCCCCTGGGGGGGCAAAGTGGTGGGCAGAGTACCAGAAGTGCATAAAATGATTAAGCGGTCACAGGCCTTTCCAACGATATGTCACATGATGGGTGTCGGGAAAATTTAGGAAAGTGCCCCCCTGGGGGCAATGTGGGGGCGGAGTATTGGAAGTGCATAAAATGATTAAGTGGTCACAGACCTTTCCAACGATATGTCACATGATGGGTGTCGGGAAAATTTAGGAAAGTGCCCCCTGGGGGGGGGGGAGTGGTGGACGGAGTACCGGATGTGCATGAAATGATTAAGCGGTCACAGGCCTTTCCAACGATATGTCATATGACAGATGTCGGGAAAATTCAGTAAAGTGCCCCCCCCTGGGGGGCAAAGGGGTGGGCGGAGTACCGGAAGTGCATAAAATGATTAAGCGGTCATAGGCCTTTCCAACGATATGTCACATGACAGGTGTCGGCAATATTTAGGAAAATGCTCGGGAAAATTTCGTAAAATGCCCCCCTGGGGGGCAAAGTGGTGGGTGGAGTACCGGAAGTGCATAAAATGATTAAGTGGTCACAGGCCTTCCCAACGATATCTCACATGATGGGTGTCGGTAAAATTTAGGAAAGTGCCCGCCTGGGGGGGGGGGCAAAGTAGTGGACGGAGTACCGGAAATGCATAAAATGATTAAGTGGTCACAGGCCTTTCCTACGATATGTCACATGATGGGTGGCAGTAAAACTTAGAAAAAGGCCCCCACGGGGTCAAAGCGGTGGGCAGAGCACCGGAAGTGCATAAAATGATTAAGCGGCCACAGGCCTTTTCAACGATGTCACATGAGGGGCGACGGCAAAATTTAGAAAAATGCCCTCCTGCGGGGAGGGGCAAGTGGGAAGAGGGCCACCGAAGGTGCATAACACGAATAAGCAGCCACAGACCTTTCCAACGATATGTCACATGACAGATGTTGCAAAATTTAGAAAAGTGCCCCCTCTAGGTGTGGAAGTGGGGGGAGGATCATCGGAGGTGCATAACATGAATAAGTGGTAAGAAACTTGCAGATTACATGATCTTTCAAGGCAATTCGCATGATCTTTTGAAGAAATTTGCTTATTTTACACGATCCTTTGGCGAAAATAGAGTTTTTTCCACGACCATTCAAAGAAATTCGCATACTACACGATCTTTCGACTGAATTCGCATGATCTTTTGAAGAAATTCGTACATTTTACACGATCTTTCGACGGAATTCACATATTTTACACGATCTTTCGACAAAATTCACATATTTTACACGGTCGTTTGACGAAATACGCATTTTTTCGCGATCATTTAACAAAAAACACATTTTTTACGATTCTTTGATGAAATTCGTGTTCTTTCCATGACCTTTCAAAGAAATTCGCACGATCTTTTTAAGAAATCCTGATATTTTACAGGATCCTTTGGAGAAAATCACATTGTTTCGCATGATCTTTTGAAGAAATTCACATATGTTACACAATCTTTCGATGAAATTCGCATTTTTTCCGCAATCATTTGACAAAAACCCTATTATTTCGCGATTCTTTGACAAAATTCGCGTTTTTTCCACGACCTTTCGAAGAAATTCGCACATTACACAATCTTTCGATGAAATTTGAGCATTTCGCACGATCTTTTGAAGAAATTCACATATTTTACACGATCTATTGGCGAAAATCAAGTTTTTTTCACAATTCTTCGATGCAAATCGTGTCTTTTTCGTGATCCTTTAACGAAAAGTTCATTTCTCCTACAATCCTTTGACGAAAATGGCGTTTCCTAGCAATCCTTTGATGAAAATTGCGTTTCACAGCGATCCTTTGACGGAAGTTGCATTTTTTCCATGATCCTTTGATGTTAATTGAGTTTTTTCCATGATCCTTTGACAATTATGCTCAATTTGCGCAGTTCGTACTCACGTTTTTGTTATATTTCATGCACTCCCACAACATCCCTTCCCCCATTAAAAATGTTAACAAATTTTAATGCATATTTGCATCGATCCCAGGAATAATAACATTCGCTGCCGAAAAGCAGAATTCCACGTATCTGCGGCAAAGTAACACGTCTGAAAGCATCTTTCGATTATATAGTTTCTGAATACAAACACCTGCCAGTTTCATGCGTTTCCGAACAAAAATAATTTAAAACGTATGTCATAAAATTGCCCCTTTGGATTTGAGAACACCCCTAATGAAAAGTATTCACCATAACAAAGGCACAATGATATATCTAGTCAGGAGATACAGTGTTCCCACATCATATATATATATATATATATATATATATATATATAATGCATATATTTAAATTGAAGGATGAAATTTATAAAAATATTTTACTCAAATTTTTCCGATAGATATCAGTACAATTAAAAAAAAAAAAAAAAAAAAACAGAGCAAACATAGTACGTCAAATTTTTTAAGTTGAACAGAACTGAAATTATCGATGCAAGTTTGAAAATAGTATGAATTTCATAAAATACGATAAATGTCACATAATAGTTTTTCTACAGAAAAATCCCAAATCTTCCTTAAATAAAATTGCACATAACAAAACTTTTTCAAAGAAAATTACGTCATAAGAACTAGAGCAATCTTTGTTACTTCGTTCATTCTGACACTATTGTCTATGTGTGCCCACACTTGAGGAGAAAAGTAATGTAAAGCTCCCTAATTTTTAGATAATTTCATATATAAACTTCAAGCAAACACAATTCTATATTATTATATGAAAAAATTCTAAAATGCCTATAAATTTGTGGTTTGGAGATAAATCTACAACTGTTGTCACAAATAATGGCTGTTTGTTTGCATTAGATGAATCAGAGATTAAGGGTAATGTTTACATTAATGTCAAGATTATAAGTAATTTAAGGAGAACATATGTCATATCTTTCCGTCGAAAGAAAATTCGCAAAATTTGTCAGTCAGTTGCATGAAAATATCTCAAAATTCATCAATCAGTGACAGATCAAAAGTTAATTATTTTTTTCAGTCAGACATGGGAAAAAATGCAAGTTTTCTGACTGTCACAGGATGAAAATGCGAAATTCACAAATCAGTCATAAAAAATATTGCAAAATTTGATAATTGGTTGTAGAGATCAAAATCGTTAATTTTGTCGCATGCACACGAAATTTGTCAATAAGTTGCATGAAAAAACCATTAAATTCATCAATTGGTCACAGAAAAATATTGAGAAATTCATCAGTCACATAAAAAAACAGCAAAATTCGTCCATCAGCCATATGAAAAAAAAAAAAAGCCTCACAAGCGGGGTTAGAAAATAAGTTAGTGATCCATAGTCGTTACTGCATTTCAACTACATAAAATTATTTAAGGTATTCAAACATAATACCCTAACCAAATCTCAAAAAATTCCCCCGACTCAAAACGGGCATACAACGAAATTTGCTACTTATTTTTGCAATCCTTTATCAAAATTAATGATTTTTTCTGTGATCGTTCTTCAAATTTCTCAATTTTTTTTTTTTTTTTTTTTGTGATCGCTTGATGAACTTTGTGATTTTTTCCCTAGGGACTTGTGAATTTCACATCATTTTTTATTTTTTCTCCAACACGTTTTAGAAAATATTTGTAAATTTCCTGACTTTTCCTATATATTTTGAAATTTCAATGACTAATTTGAAATTCCCTCAATTTCCATGATGCTGGGAACCCTGTAAATATAAAAAATATAATCTTTGAAATAGCCCTCAGTACACATAAGCAAAAAAAAAAATCTTCAGAAATATTAAGCAAATTACTTCTAAATAAAGGAAATATACTGGCATAATGTAAACACCACCCATGTGTACTTCGATTTAAACAATGTAAACAAAAGAAAATTACGTAAAATAAAATTTATATAGTAAACAAAACACATGAAGCTGCTCAAAACATGGAAACAGAACTGCTTTATTAAACAAATTATCAAGCGCAATTCTGTTCTTAAAAAGAAAATAAATTACTTACTGGTGAAATGGTAATCCGGCTTTAAATGAAGTAGCTGTAATACTACTTATAAATGAAATATATTTTACTATATAGTGTTCCCTCCAGAATATTTTTTACAGGTGCAATGTCTTACCCTTTTTTAAATTGGCAAAATGTACTCCTACCAGAGTTTCCAATAAGCAGTTTAGGAAAGGGGGGGGGGTTAGAAAATAGCACCCCTTTTGCCCCTCATTCAAAAAATTAGCAAAATTCTTGCAATTCAATAAAAGAAATTGCCCTTTCACCCTTTTGCATTAAAAAAATTACTTGCATAGTAAAAATTGATTCGATGTCGTCTTGAAAGGCTTTAAAAATCAAAAGAACGAGTTAAAAAAAAAAAAAAAAAAAAAAGTGACCTGTCTCACCGGTAGCAGCCTGCCCCGTCTTAAACCTAGAAGAAACCCTACACTTAAAAATTTCAAAATAGTGAAATTCATTTTATTTTGGTACTTCGCTCATGCACTTTCACTCAAGGGCACAGATGTCATATACACCCCATATTGGTAGGATTTTTTTCTGACGCCAATGTCATATACTCAACGGGTATTTAACTGGCGCAAAAGAGCCATTATTTTGCTTGATATGGTAACACAGATGTTGTTGTTTATGCTGTTGATGTTTTCGCCAAACTGGCATCGGAAAAAAAGCCTGCCCGTATATGACATATGTGCCCATGCAAGTACACGCACTTTCTAATCTTAATCCTTTGGAGATTTTTTTTAACCCCTTCGGGACGGGAACCTTTTACGAAATTTTTAATCTTTTGTCACCGTTTTTTGAAAACAGAAATTTGTGTCTTCATGAATCGACAAAATGCGCTGATTAAATAAGGCAAATTTTACAGTAAAATTTTACTGGTGAGGAAAAACAAGAATTCTGAGCGCTTCATGCGGCACGTATACGTGTCGCTCGTCCCCAAGGGGTTAAATATCCATGTTTTTACATGATTTTGTTTGCATTGGGTAGCTAAAGTCAATCTCTAAAACAGCCTTTTTTATGAGGACGTTATACCTAATCTTTTTCAGACAAAAATAGCCCCAGAAAAAAAAAAAAAAAAAAAACCTGCAAACAAAATCAAAAAAGTAAAAAACAGCTGTTGTAAAGATCGACCTCAGCTGACAAACAGAATAATTTCGAAATATGGAAATGCAAATGAGATACCTTAAAAAAATTCTCTTATAAGATTAATATTACAGGGCAGGCTTTTTCATGTGACTGAAAAGGGCAAATATGAGGGGATTTTTAAAAAGAAATCAGGAGACTTTTCAATGAAATTTTTTTTCATTTTTAAATGCAAACATAAAATAACAATAATAAATTAATTTATTTGAAATAATATTGTAGCTATATATACTTAATAAATTAAAAACGTTTTTAATTTGGGGCCTCAAAATGCTTTTAATCAAGCAAATGACATAAAAGTTTTAAAACAATTTAAAATTCATTATAAATACCAGGAATAGATTTTGTCTTCTTATACAAATTGTCTCTGAACAATTATAAAAGTTATGAATGATAATTTTTAATTAATAAAGAAATTATTAAAAATAAAATGATACATGATTATTCCATTAAAATAATAATAATTACAGTTTGCAACATAAAGTTACAATTTATTCATTATAGAAAATAAAATTAATTGTATAAGATTTTTGTATTTAAAAATGAAAATTGTAAATTTGCCCATATTAAGAGTCAAAGTTTTAAAGAGGCATCCTACATATTTGATCGGAACTTCTATCATATCAAATAGCACTAATCAAACATAAAGTAATAAACATCCAAGATTCTTCTAACATATTTAAGTATAAAATAAGAATGAGAAAAAATATGTCAGAAAATCAGGAGAAATATGTCAAAAATCAAGAGCATGGAAAAACAAGCAAAAATCAGGAGTCTTCTGCCGAAATCAGGAGACTTAGCAAGTGCATATTATGGCAAGTTCGTATAGTATACGAACGCCGAATCGCAAAAAACGGATGGGTATGGATTGTGTGAGTCTTTTCAAATTTTAACTTGGTACATAATGTTATCGCAATGTTATACATTCATTTAAAAAAAAATAATTAAAGTGAAAGTAACAAAACGGGTTATAAAAAATAAGACGAAAGCAGAATCGCGAGTCACATGTATTGTAAATAAAACATTCCGCCGAAATCGAGAGCTGAGTTGAGAAGTTCGAGCACTGCTGCTTAACTCGTCGGGATCCAGGTGGATATTGCGCTGTTAGCGAAACGAGATTGACCAATCAGAAAACTTGCTTCCTTAAAGCAGGGAAAAATTCACGAAATGCCAGCTTCTGATTGGTCAATTTCGTTTCGTTAACAGCACAAAATCTTTCTGCATCACGGACAGAATTGAGAATAAAAAAAATTATTTAAATGATATTAATTTATTACATATTATTAATAATTATTAATTATAAATAATTATTATTAATTATTTAAATTATATTATATTATTTATATTATGTAATATATAATTAATATTATATATTAACATTATATAATTTATATGTTAATAAATAACAATAATTATTAATTATAAATATTATTAATAAATATTTTATTAATTGTTATATTAATAATTAATTTAAATAATAAATAATTATGTACAGTCAGAAATGCAACCTCAGCTGCGTGAACAATAATCAAATGTTCCAATGTAAATTTAAAATAAAATATTTAATAAGAATTTTTCTTTTCATTCGTTTTTATAAATTAGAAGTAATTTTCATACACACTGGGAGTCATGTCTTTTCGGGGAGAAGGGCAAATTGTGCATTTAGTAAATCTGAGTGCGGGTGTGCTATGAAAAAGAAGAAAGGGGGGTGGGATGCCTCCTCCCTGGATTTTGAAATTTAAGTTAAAAGAAATTCTGCTTTTGGAAAACATAGTAGAATTTATTCTTTTCCACTAAGTTAAATAAAAAAGGGGAAGCTAGAATTTTCCGTTTAGGAGAAGAGGGGGACATAGGAAGGCAACTACCCATCCCTAGATTTTGAAGTAAGTACCTAATTTTATTTTCTTATTTTGAAAAACATAATAAAATTTATTCTTTGCAGTGGCTAAAAAAAAAAGAAACCAAGGATTTTCCGTTAGGA
Source organism: Maratus speciosus (assembly GCA_963932465.1). Lineage (NCBI taxonomy): Eukaryota > Metazoa > Arthropoda > Arachnida > Araneae > Salticidae > Maratus > Maratus speciosus. The sequence goes on along the minus strand of OZ010786.1, from coordinate 532,028,453 downwards.
GGAGGGGGTGTGTCATAGGACAGTCATTTGTTCCTCCCTGGATTTTAAAATATAAGTAACTATTTTTTTCCCACCGATTTTGAAATAGTGAAATTTATTTAATTCGAGTAACTTAAATTAAAAGAGGAACTAAAAAGTTTCAGATGAGGGAGCGGTATAGCAGGCCCATTGCCCTTCCTGGATTTTGAAACTGTACAAACTAAATTTTCTTTTTTTTCCTATTTTGAAAACATAGTAGAATTTATTTTTTTCGAGTAACTTTAAAAAAAGGAACCAAGAGTTTTCTGTTTAGGGGAAGGTGGCATAGGAGACCAATTGCCCCTCCCTAGATATTTCAATTTAAGTAACCCAATTTTTTTCTCTCCTGTTTTGAAAAACAGAAAAATTTATTCTTTGCGAGTAACTTAAAAATTAAAGTAACCAAAAATTTTCCGTTAGCCTAGGGGAGTCCGCTCCCTGGATTTTAAAACATACATGTAACTGAATTTTCTTTTTCTCAGATTTTGTACATAGTAAAATTTATTTATATGCAGAAATTTAAAATAAAAGAGGGACAGCATATCAGAAATATCGGTTGCGCGGGGGGGGGGAAGGGGGATAGGATAAAAGCCATTTCCCTTCCCTGGATATTGAAATTTAAGTAATTAAATTTTCTTTTTTTCTTTCTTTTTTTATGAAATGCATAGTAAAATTCATTCTTTTTCAATATTTTAAAATAAAAGAAATAAAAAAATTCCATTAAGGAGGGGGATGGAAGGCCCATTGCCATTCCTGAAGTCTGAAATTCAATTAACGGAATTATCTTATTTTCTCCGATTTTGACAAATATAGTAAAATTTATTTATTGCGAATAACTTAAAATTAAACATAAACTAAGAATTTTCTTTTAGGGGAGAGATTCACCCCCCCTATATCTCACTCTTGGTAGTTGATTTTCGGTCGGTTTTATTTTATGTTTATGTATTTAAACTTTATCTTAAAGTCAGGTTAAAAACAGCATTCTTTTTTTTTTGGGGGGGGGGGGGGAGCTGTAACCCGAGGACGGCATTCCCTCCCGAATTTTGAAATTTAATTTTAACTAAATTTTCTTTTTTCTCTGATTAACACAAAATAAAATGTATTCCTTTCGGACAACTAAAATAATTAAACACTAAGAGAAAAAGACGATCTGGTAAAATTAAAGAGATAAATTTACTTCAATACTGCAGTGTTACTACAGACGCAAAATCTCATTATTTTAAAAGTTTATGATGGCTTCACATAAACTATAGAATTTTTGAAGTTAATAGCACTTCGTATTTTTGAAATAAAGTACTACAAAATTACGCCACCTTAGCCGCAGAATTTCTAAAGTATTTTTACAGTCGAGATTGCACTACAGAAAATCTATAGTTGACTATAGAAAAACCTCAAAAATACTCCACTTCTGTAGAAAAACTGCAGTTCATTTTTAGCTGGGGCTGAAATTTTCTAAATTTTGCATTAATTAAATACAACTTTCCATTAAAAATTAAAAATTTATTTAGTGTCAGAATAATACTATAATCTGAAGTATAAGTAGGCACCAAAATTCTTATTCTAGTTCGTAAGTTCCTGCGCGTAATCAGATATGCCGATTTTCTGCTTGTTAAATGTCTGACTGTTTGGAGCCCCCTGTAAATGCTAATTCTGTATCTTGAAATTTTTTAAATATTTGAAATGAAAGAACATACTTATATCTTTCATCATAATTCAAATTGTGTCTTAAAATCAAATACATTTTAAACTATTAAATGTTGAAAACGGTCTTTATTTTTCATTATTTCCTGAATCCCCATAACATATAGAAATGTAATTTTAGTAACGGTAGTCTTGTATTGTCTTTCGATTATCCGTCTATTTCAATTATCCGCCACACCGTCGATCCTGTGAGTGACAGATTAACGGATGTTTACATAGTTTAGTATCAATTTTTAACTATTTTGTATCGGATTAATTTTTATGATATTTCATAGATATAAACATTAAGGAAAACACTCAAAAACTCTGCGAAAAGATTTTTTTTTTTTTTTTTTTTTTTTTTTTTTAATCAGATATCTCATTGTATATGATATATTTTCTGCAATAATTATTGAAATACTTTAATATTTCAGCTTTATTTAATCTAGTATGGATTTTATTTTTCTAAAATTCTTTTAAATGTTAATAACGAAATGGTTTAAAGAAATTTGTAGAACTTTATTTGCCTTAGAAAGAAAATATGCAGCTTAATGAAATTGATAATAAAGTAGGTTCTATCCTAAGATGCTCTTTTAAAGCACTCTTAATTAAAAGTTAGATTCTTTGAGATAATTAATACTCCAGTGTAATTAAAAATATAGCTTCAAAAATACGATTTTAATTAAAGAAAGCAACAGTTTATCAATCAGAACATCGTTGATTAAAGTATTTTAAAAACTAAAAATGTTACTTTAGACGTACCTTTTCATTAAATTTGTTTTTACCTTTAACCATTAGATTTGAATCTCCAGAATCAAGTTTTTACATGGCTTTAGGCAAAAAAGATATCTGTAAAAAAGTTTTATAAAAGTTTGAGTGGAAAAGAACAAACAAATGAAAGTTAATTAAACGTTTTCTATACATCCGATATTTTGTCTTATATTCTCTCAAATGAAATAAGTTTTTTATTGCGCATAATAATCTAATACACTATGATGACAATTTGAGTACAGTGTGATTTAAATTCTTCTTCTGGTGAAAAATATATCCAATGACTCGTCTAAAATAGAAACAAAAGAAAACAATTTTTTCTTTGAATTCTTAATTTTTTAATTTCCACAAAGACATATTAGAGTAATTTTCATTTTGTCAATTGTTTTTAGTTATATATAATGTAAAAGGCATCAAGTATATTCGAAATTTACAATGATTAATTGTTTTTATTATAAAGATTTTATATTTTTGAAGCACCGCACACTACCGTGTTCATTGAGTAATAATATCTAGGCAGGACTTAGAGAACAACTATACGGATTGTAAATCGAGAATAACTATATATGTACACACACACACACACACACACACATATGTATATATATATATAATCATCATCAAAAACCGTTTTCAATCCATTGCTGGATGTAGGTCTCCCATATATTTTTTCAATGTTTTCTGTCTAGTGCTTTAGTCATCCAATTTACACCGGCTACTTTTCTTATTTCATCACTCCATCTTACTTGAGGTCGTCTTCTTACCCGTTTTACATCTCTGGGATACCACTGTAGGGTGTTTGTGCTCCATCTATTGTCTTGTCTTCTTGCAATGTGCCCAGCCCATTTCCATTTTTTAGCCGTTTAATTCTTTCAATGATGTCAAAAACTTTCGTCTGTCTTCTTATCCAGGTTATTCTTTTCCCGTCTCTTCTAGTTATACCTAGCATACATCTTTCCATACGTCTCTGTGTTGTTTGTAATCTCTGTACCATCTGTTTTGTTAGCGTCCATGTTTCTGCTCCATAAGTTAGCACAGGCAAAACACATTGGTTAAATACCTTTCTTTTCAAACAAAGGGGCATGCTACTCTTCAGAATAATATTGCTCTTCCCAAAAGCACTCTATCCATTTCTTATTTTTCTATTGATTTCATTCAGGATACTATTATCCGATGATATTTCCTGCCCAAGGTACACATAACTTTGCACTTCTTTAATTTCAGTGTTGTTATAGACAATTTTCTTTTTTGATTCTAAACATCACTTTAGTCTTTTCCAAGTTTATTTTTAATCCCACATTAATGCTAGTTTCTGCCAAATCTTTTAGCATATTTTCCAATTCTTCAGGACTGTTACTGAATATTAAAATATCGTCAGCGAATCGGAGGTGACTTAAATATTCCCCATTTATTCTAATCCCTTTGTTTTCCCAATCCGGATTCTTGAAAATATTTTCTAAGACAGCCATAAAAAGATTAGGCAAAATGATGTCTCCTTGTCTTACCCTCTCCCAAGCTTCATCTTTGCTTTTTCTTTGTCAAAGCGGATGGTTGCTGTTGCTTTCTTGTAAATCTTCTTTATAATCTTGATGTAAGGTTTGTCTATACCAATGTCCTCCAGAGATTCTACTACTGCTGATTTGTAGACCGAATCAAATGCTTTTTCATAATCAATAAAGGAAAGGCACAGAGGTAAATTATATTCCTTATGTTTTTCAATGAGTTCCCTTAAGGGGTCTCAGGAATCTTAAAATTGGGAAAAATGAAAAAAAAAAAAAAGACCATTTTCAATATTTAATATCTTAAAATGTATTTGATTCTAAGACACAATTTTAATTGGAATACAATATATAAGTATGTTCTTTCATTTCATGTATTTAAAAAATTATAAGATGCAGAATTAGCATTTACAGGGGGCTCCAAACCTTTAGACATTTGACGAGCAAAAAATTGGCATAACAGTTTACGCGCACAATTACAAAATACGTATTGCAACTAAAATGAAAATATTGGTGCCTATGTATACTTCAGATTTTAATAATTACCCTGAACCTAAATAAATTTGTATTTAAAGCTTTTTTATATTTTTAATAAAAAGTTGTATTTAGCTAATGCAAAATTAAGAAAATTGTAACAGTATAATGACCTAAAAATATATTGTTTTGAACAATAAAAAGGAAATTTTAGGTTCAGTTTATACAGACTAACATGAAACATATGGTTTGAAAATTTTATGAAAAAATATTCATAAGTTTTTGAGATATCGTTCGCGTTATGGCCAAAACCGTCATTTGGAGAAAAATGGCTTCAAAGTTTCCGAAACGACGCTTCAGCTATTGAACGTGTATAAATGTAAAAGCCATAACTTCAGTTCTAATAGGAATTTCAAGTAAACAATTATATCAAAATGTTCAGAAAAGATAGGAGTTTAACATCTAAAAAAATTAAAATTTCGAAAATTTTAAAGCTTTAAGAGTCCTGAGACCCCTTAACGTTTGGATATGACCCATTTTGCTGAATCCACTTCGGAACCCTGCTTTTTCTCTAGGTTGAGCTGAGTCCAGAGCTGATTCATGACTTGACCTTAAAACTTTGGTGAAAATTTTATAAATCACTGACAGTATGCTGGTTGGACGGTAGTTTTTAACGTTTTCCTTCTCTCCTTTCTTTCAAAGTAGCACCATCACAGCATTATTTCAATCTTCTGGTACATCTGACTCCTTGAGACATTTGGAAAACAGTAAGGATAGCATTTTTGCAAATTGTTCCCCTGCTTCTTTGATAAGGTGTATTGTAATTCCATCTTCCCCAGGGTATTTACCTTTTTTCATAAATTTAATGGCTTGTAAAACTTCGTCTGTCATCACTGGGATTATGGCTTCGGTTTCTGTTAAGATTTCTCGTGGATAGTATAGGTTGATTTCCCTTTGATCTTCACATTTATATAAATCGTTATAGAATTTTTCGACAATGTGTACTATTTCTTCATTGATTTCGGTGATTGTTCCATCTGCCTTCTTTAGTGCAAAAATACCTTTTCTTTCAACACAAAGTTTGCGCCTAGCTAATTTTAAACGTTTGTTATCATCTAGAATTTTCTTGACAAGATCAGAGTCAAATTTTCTGATATCTACTGTAACATATTTTCTTATCGTTTTACATAATTCAGCATATTTAACTCTTGATTTAGGATCGTTTTCCTTCATTTTAATTTCTCTGCGTTTCTTCATCAAACTTCTTCTTTCTTCTGTTATTTTCTTTGTCTGCTTTACTTGTGCTTCGCCGGCTATCGTCTTTGCAATATCTTGTAGAGTATTGGTTAGTTTCTTGTTCACTACTATAGCATCTTGCTCTTCTTCTAAAGTTGATTGAAGTACTTGGAAATGTTTTTAAGTTCCAAATGAAATTCTTCTTTATGTTTCCGGAGATTTATTATATGGATTGATTTATTTGAGTGTTGCAAAAGCTTCATTCTTTCACTTTAGTATTTAACTGCAGTTTGCATCTAACCAACCTGTGATCACTTGCTGTATTGAAGTTATTGAGAACGCTGAAATCCTGAATAAGACGCGTCTTCTTTGTTAAGATGTAGTCGATTTCACTTGTTGAGCCATTTGCACAACGCCATGTCGATTTTCTTTGTGGCTTTTTCTTGAAAAATGAATTCATGATATACAACTGTTCACATTCTGCAAACTCAATTAATCTGTTTCCTCTTTCATTTCGCACCCCATAACCATGATTTCCTACTGATAACTCACATTTCTCTTTTTCCCCAATTCCAGCATTCCAGTCTCCCATTATTAATTTTATGTAGCATTTTCCCTTTTGATGCATTGAAGCTACTTCTTCATAGAAATCCTCAAATATAAATATATATATATATATATATATATATATATTAATACTAGCTGGCATAGTCCTGGCCCGTAAATATTTACAAACGAACAGTGAATTATTAATACTTACAAATATATCAAAATTAAATTTCTGAACATGAATCATTGGGATTGGTCCTAGCTGCCTTTGGCAGCATACACCGTTCCTGCTAAGCAGCGTGCTTCAACAAACTTTATTACCAATGAAACAGCGACACGGGTCCCCATGCGTACCGCTCTGTATAGCAGGCGTGCTGCGGACGCTCCGGAAATTTGGAAGAGAATAGTAAGATGTTAAAAGAAATAAATTCTATTTAAATCGCTCCCATAAAACCCTAAATAAAAACCATAGTGGAAATGAAAGGTGGGGCAAAAAAAGTATAAGACAATTGACAACAAAGATGAATTAGACAAAACCCGTTGAAATGGGACCGTAGAACCCGAAATAAAAATGTGCTCTCTGGTGGGGGAAGATGGAGCCAAAAATTGTCAGAGAATCGAAAAAGAAATTGAATGAACCAAACCTCGTCTAAGTTGCGCCTATTGAGCCTGGGGAAAAAAATGTGCCTCTAGCGGAGGTAGGTGGAAGTTAAAAGTCTTAGACAGAGACACTATATTTTTAGCTAATCATATTTGAAATATTTACGTATAGGTTACTTATAGGTTGGCACTAATTACTTATCGAAAGTAAATATTTTTAAACAATCTTGCTAAATTTCAGATTAAAGCTAGTGCTGCAGTTAATATAAGTATATTTCTTTTATAAAAAGCGTTATATTAAAAAAAATTCAATAATACTTTGACGATATATACTTTGACGAAGATTTCGGATTTGATTTCGGAGATGAAAAGCTTCAACGATGTAAACAACGGACGTGATGGAATTTGTGACATCGAAGCATTGGTTTTAAACCTTTAGCAAGTTATTTTAAACATAAAATGTACCAGTAAAACTTGTTTGACCGAAATTTTCACATTCTTACTTGTAGTTTATACTTCCTTGTAGTTTATATACTTACTTTTGTTTTATATTTACTTATAGTCTATAATATAGTTGATAGTACTTATAATTTAATGTCACTAGTTTTTTAATGCTTTGTTCATTTATGCTTCAACTATTTGAATAGCGCAAAAGTCAATACTGCTTCATGTATTATACTATTAAGTAAAAATCTAATTTTTTTTTTTGTTTCGTTATATAAATTCATGTTATCCATACAGTGTAAAAAAGACAAATGTTTCTCAATCTATGAAAATATAACACTGCACAAAAAAAATATATTGAATATGCTCAGTAAAGTATTTTCATGTAAAATAAACAAATTTTACAGACAATAACGATAAATTAACAGTATTTACACTGACGTTAAAAATAATAGTCGTTAGAATTCTTGCATATGTAAATTCAGTTACGGAATTGAAAATGCTTAACTAAGAATTAAACAAATCCTAAAAACCGATATTCCTGTTTTTCAAAAATTAACAATGCACTATAAACCTACTGGGAAATGTATCTGTAAATCTGTGGCAACTAAAGAACATTTATTTCAAAAATCATTCTTTAAACCTCCAAAATATATTGGTTTTTAAGTTTTTTTAAAGTAAAAAAGATTTGTAGAATCGTTAGTAACTCGAAAGAGTTTATTACAAATTTATCACGGGGTTATTATTTTTGTAGATTACGAAATCCTTGTATTTTTCTTTACATTTTTTATTTTAAAACTTCGTTTGTTAAACATAAAAAAATACCAAATACAACTTTTTTATTGCATTTTTGTAGTAGTATTTTATTATTTAATTAGCAATGTAGAATTTTAAATTTTATTTATTAAATAAAAAAATATGCATTAATTACTAAATTTGTATTATATCTTTCATAGTAGTATTTTATTTTTTAATAATCGTTAATGAAATGTTACGTAATAAATATTCAGCGTATAAAAGAATACCGTAGTAGTTTTCAGTGCAGTTTTCAGTGTTGAATATATGTTAAAATATTTGTTGTTGTTTGCTAAGTTCGCATATTTTTTATAAAGCATATTTAACTTTTAATACAAAGTATCTATATAAATAATTTACCTTGAATACATATGTAATCAAAACTTTTAAAACAAAAACTACTTGTAATTTAAAGTTCTTTTCATTCTCTCTACGTTTCGTAATTTAAGAATAATGTTCCTCGCTTTTCGTCAAACTTTTTCTTTAGTGTCCACAGTATGTTCTTTACATTTCTTATAACACTGACTTTTAATCTCTGAAGACACGAGGTTGTTTGTTAGATACAAGCATAAGGAAATATGTGTGGATATCCTTTTGTTATATCGAATTCCAGATAAACAGAATGTTAAATCCCCTTTTCTTTTTCTGCAGCTTATATAATATCCTTTAAAATGATAAAGGAAGTTAGGGAAATGTAAAACATGAAAAGAGTGTTTTTTTTTGTTTGTTTTTTTTATTTATTTTTTAACAAACAAAAATGTTTCAGATTTTCATTTTTATGCTACAATATTATTTAAGTATTCCTTTAAATTAAGCGTAGGTTACGTTTTTAATTTAAGGATTACCTTTATAAAAATTGTAATAAATTTTAGGCTTATTTTTTATAAACACTTTTGCTCAAACGATATCTACACCTAAAATTTGTAGATTGCTAATTTATTTATTTTTTTCATATGGACTGCAAATTATATCAACACTTAAATAATATAATATATATTTTTTATGTTATGTGGAAATTGTACGTCAAATGCACTATGCAAAAGACTTTTATAAAACTTTTCTCTTCAATACATAATTCTTCAATACGTCATTCAAAATTTCATTGAACTTATAAAAATAAAATAAATTAACCAAAAAAGCAGTTGCACATTTTTTAAAGTAGGTAAGGTGCTCTATTATCGTCCCCCAGTCACTTTTAGGCCCTTGGAAGTTGTAATTTTCAGTGAAAATCTACCAAATTTCGTTTTTAGATAGACTAACTACCCACGTACATAGAAACATAGGCAAATAACGTAAAAAAATTTAACAATGCGAAAAATGTTTTTTTTTTCAAAAGTATCTGAGAAATGCAAAGGAAAAAAAGTGGTCGCAAATTCGCCCCCCCCCCCCAACAAAAAAAATCCAATACGCCGAGACTTGGCTTATAACTAAATCAAATTTATTTCTAAATGAATATGTAATTTAATTTACATTAAAGTAAGGCACAAAGAAGTGTACTAATTATTCGTGGAAGAATAAACTTAACGAAACATTAGCCATACAAACTTGAGGATTTTTTTTAAGTAATAAAAAAGCATTCCTAATTTCGTCCCCGGGACGAAAATAAGAGCTGCAAGGTGGCGATATTGGGACCACGCTACTTCCCAATATGACGGAGCTTCAGTTCCCGTAAGATGAACTGAGCGTCCTAAAACTCACTGTATACTACTGTCAGCAATTTACCAACGTAAAATACATGCAATGAATAAGAAATAAATACTTACAGTACAGTAAATAACGTTCTACAAACGACGTAATAAGAACTCGGGTCTTCTAAAAATAGGAAATTTGCCGTATTTAATTTATGTATGCGTCTTGGTGAACGAAACTTTCCAATTTGACACATTTTACCTTCCGTCCTCTATGCCTTGCATCACAAGTGCCGCCACTTTCGCAGAAGCGGAGAAGTTAAGGGGGACGAAATATGGGCTCTTTACCCTATATTTTCTGCTATTGGCAAACATTTCTTTAAAATTTCATTTGTATTTTACTTTTGATGGTAAAGAAAGTATTTATTTTATTAGTAGAGATTAAGCAAAATTTTGTTTGAGAAAATCATATTTTTTGGTCGGATATTTTAATATTTTAAACTTTTTAACATATTCCAACGTTCGCGAAATGTATTTAAGGAATTTTCCATCTAGCCGCCTGACAAAGCTATATCAAGCATGCAAAAATATATTTAAATCACCAGGAAATTCATATATTATATTTAAAGATGATATGAAGGAACGCACAAATGATTTAAAATTCAATACCGTCTATGAAGGTTAATTGTTGAATAACAGTTTATATTATTTTCCTTTTTATAATTCTGCATTTATTGTTCTTCTCTTATCCTGTGAAGTAATGGTGTTTCGAAAGAATATTCTGCTAATTATGGATACTTTTAACTAATTGTGTGACAAAAGATTTTTTTTTACTTTCTTCTTTCTAAAGAAAGTATTTTATCCGAATTTTTTCAACTTCCGGTTTTCCATGGATTTACATGTATTACGCGTCACAGATCCCAAAAAACAGGTTTATACAAATTGTCTGACTGTCCATCAGTATGCCTGTGTGTCTCTATGTCCGCTTTGCATGATAGGAAAGTATAAGAAGTTATTCACAGAATTGAATCAAATTTCATTTATATATTTTTCGCGATGGAAAGAAGGTCTCCATGAAGTTGTAATTATTCCGTCGGAATGGGGCACTTTATTATTGTGTAATTTTCGTGCCATTTTCATTATTGTGCCATCGAAAGATGCATGGGGTTATGAATAGAATTCAATCAATTTTGATATACGAGGTATGATCCAAAATTTCGGGGACAAGGCTTAAAAAATCTTACCCTGAATATTTCACAGCACCGAAACACATGCACCTTCAAAATAGCCACCTTGGAAGACGGTACACTTCTGCAAGCGTTCCTATAACTTCTGGAAGCATTGCTGGAAGCCATTTTTCGGAACCTCCAGCAAGGCCTCCTGCGATGCTACTTCAACCTCATCTGATGACACTAAACGGCATCCCTGTGAATGTTTTTTTCATTGATGGGAACAGATAAAAGTCCCACGGGGCTAAGTCGGATAGGGGACACGTGGCACACGTGTATAAGGGAATGTAGCAGCACATTAGTGAGAGTTTTGGAAAGGAACTATCTTATAAATAGAAATCGATGTGCTGGTGCGTTGTCATGCAGAATGTATCAGTCGCACTCTGCCAGAAATGAGGTCGTTTACGAAGAATGGATTCCCTCAAACGACGTAAAATGCACAAATAATGCTACTTGTTAAGTTCGCATTTTGGGGATAAATTCTGAATGCACAATTCCTTGATAATCTAAAAATACCCCATCATTACTTTCCCTTTGCTCAATTCCTGCCTGAGTTTTTTCGATAGCGAGGAGCCGGGCGACTGCTAACGTCTCCATTGGTGTTTTACCTAAGCATTGACATAATTTAATGTTGTAGCGCTGCTCAAGAAAAGCCATCTTTCTTACGTTGAAGAGTAAAGGTAACTAACTTCGGAAGATAACAGCTACGCGTGCTGTTCGGTTTACATGGCATGGGATAAACCAACCTGGGCAGGTAGGGGTGGGTTGGAAGAATCCATTTGAAGCGGTTTAAGTTTAGGTACTTGCTTTCGTCGTCAGTAATGGCCGCAGTCCCCAAATTATTAGATAGTACAAGGTATATGTTCTAGATTATGAAAAGCAGGTTCCAAGTGAAACTGGAAATACTTTGCCTGAAGAAGGCGCTGTAATGGAGATTTTACGAATTTTTCTCGATTTTTTAAATTTTGTTGAACATTGACGACTCGAGCAGCGACTAGCAGCTAAAGTAAAAAAAAGAATAACGGAAAACATTATTGTTATTAAATATTGTGGTCGAAATTATTTGGTTTTTACTCAGATTAGTAAAATGAAGCAGAATCTTAAGAGGAAAATCAAAGTTGGTCTAGCTATTAAGTAATACCACATAAATATTAAAATGGTAAAAGTTTTTGAAATTTAACATATATGAGGAAAAAAAAAGTTTTGATATTGGCTCATCCGACCAGTTATTAAGTGTACACAGTAATATTTAAATTTACGGTATCTAACATGTTGTGACTCAGGATAACATATTTTACTACTTCATTGGCACAGAAAGAAGAATCCTTAGATTGATGTTTCTCAAAAAAAAGTTTTAAAATATTTCGTGTTAAAAACAAATCTTATAAAATCTTACCATAATTTAATATTTAACTTTTAGATTTAACTAAGGATAAATACAATATTATTGCGAAAATGTTAGTTTTCTTGGTGTTAGTTATGATTACTTTAATATCTAGAATCGAGGTAAGTTTAGTAGATTTTTTTTTCAAAACAAAAACTTGTAACATAATTAATAAGAGGTATTAGTTGGTTAAAGTTGAAAAATATTTTGTCGAATTTCTTGAGCTTTATTTTTCATATATCATACAACTTTGCAGAAATTTTAAAAGCTGTATAAAATTACGAGAGTGATTTTAAAAGTACATTAAAAATATGCAGATAGTAATGTTTTTACTCGCTTTGTAATTATTGTTAGATTATTTTATTTTTATATAAATCTGAAAATAAATGAAACATTTTTATGTATTATTATTGTAAAATTTGTCTGTATCATATTCCCACATTTCTTCTCTATCCATTGTCTATCGAACGTAAAGCTTAATATGTTACTACGTCCATTTGGTTACCAGAAACCTGTTTTCGATTAATCATGAATATCATTTTTTTTAAATTAAAATATTTTAAAACATCATCAGAGTTGTTCATTTTATTTGCATACAACCGCATTCAGTCTGATTATTTTCCTTCATCCTTTAGAAAGAATTACATTTTTATTGAACCATGATTAAAGTTAAAACTTTGGAAGTAAAATTTTACTGCAACCCATTAACCTCTCTATTTTTCCGTTGACAATACTGCTTATTTTTTTTACATGTGTAGCCAATTGTAGCATGAAGGGTTGTTTCAATATTTCGGATTTCAATTTTGGTCAATAATGTTATAAAATACACAAATATTATAAAATATTTTATTGGAAAACATGTTATTGGAAAATATTGGACTGCTATATCCTAGCAAAGCTTTCTGAAATTGACCAGTTTCGTTGAAATTATGATTAATTTATACCAAGTATGTCTGAATTAGGAAACTCCAAGAAATTTAAAGGTAAAGCCAATACTTAATCCTTATTGGCATTTCGTTAGAAACATATCCAAATAATAGAATATTAGTCGCATTAATTGAAGTACTAATACATTTCATATAATCTCTTATATGATCGAATCAAAGCGACTGTTAATACTGAAAATTTAGAAATTCATAACTCAATGAAACTAGCTGCATTCTCTTGTTAGCAATGAAATAATATGTCAGCGATGTTTATTATTAAAATAAATTTTGTTTTTGAATATTCCTTTAATATATGTATTTCCAGTTTCAAAAATAAAACTGTTTTGAACAATCTATACTAATAAAAGAGAGTTTTGCCCAGTGTTTCTGTTTGTCTGTGTGTGTGTGTGTGTGTGGGGGGGGGTGTCTGGGATGGCTAGCGAAATCTACGCCACGTGCGAGGGGTTAGCCGTGTTTGTGTGTGTGTGTGGGGGGGGGGGGTAGCCCAAAATGTCTCCTGATACATCTGAGACTCAAAATTTTAAGTTTCTAATAATTATACTAATCTATATTTTTGATTTATAATCAAAGACAGTGCTTGAACACGCTCGCAAACCCATTTACACATGGGAGGCTAGCAAAGAACCGACTTTCGATTTCATTTGTGTTTTTTTTTAATAGCATAGTTTTAAGCTAAATTATCAAAACCACTTGATACAATTATAATTCGAAGAGATACTCTGGAAGATAGTATTCTTACATCTCAAATGCTACAATCAATTCGCAGAAATGTCGAAGTTAAGCATTTTGAAAAAGATTTCAAAAAGGCTCGTTTTTTTTTTCAAAAACCGTTATTCCCTTTATTGCAAAGCTCTTCCGGGGCTCATTTTCAGAGGTACCGACAAACGAAAACTATTTTCTTAAGGGGACCGGGAAGCCATATCTCCGCCATGTTAAATTCACCAACTTTATGTACCTTTTTCTCAGAAATGGTGAAAGATAGAGGTCTAGATTTTTTAGAGTAATTAGAGTAACATGTTTTACGTATTGTAACTGACCATTTTCATTCTAAGTTAAATGAAAAATTAATTATTAATTATTTATTGAAAGTCATTTTAAAATTACCATTTTTGTAATATTTCACTGCCTAAAATAAATAATTTTCAACAAATAATTAAATCCCTATGCTAAAGTATACAATATACCATAATATAAGTATTCAATAAAAATCTGAGTTCTTAAGTTTAATAGATATTTTTTTTTTAAAAAAAGGAACATAAACATGAAATATCCAAGTTTTGAGAAAAAGTCAATTGAAGATTTAAATGGCCATTAAGCTGTGAAGCACTCTTAGAAAGAATGAATAATTTCAACACTTTTATATATATATATAAACATGTGTGACATATAGTTGGAAAGATAAAAGTTTAAAATATTTAATGATACAAAAAAGTAAAAATCGATTTTTTAGTTGAATTTTGCTTTCCCGGTCCTCTTAAAGCAAAAATCTTTTTTGAAATCGAAGGTGCAATCGACGTGAAAAACTATGAATTTTAACCCATTCAAATCCACCGGCGATTACGCGTCACGGAGACGACATAATATTTTGTACGCTAAAAGCAACTAAACGTGCGTATTTTAACCCAATCTTTTTAGAGAATGTCAATATATCAGATTTGTGTCAAAAACAAAAAGGTAAAACATTTGGACAGGTAGAAATTGTTTTACGAAATGAAATGTGTGACAATATCAACGAAATTATTAACATTCTGCGTGTTTCATCAAGTTTTCGCTCGCTTTCGGTACGCATAAACTCCAAAAATCAAATTACGCAGAAAATAAAATATCAAATACCATATACTTTCAATTCATTGCTTTTTGATTAAAAAAATAAATTCAGACAAAATGCAGTTAATAATATAATATCATACAAATTTGTAGTTTATTTAAGTGTCATTCAATCACGTCCCGCGCAACTCTAATGTGTAATTAAAGACGTATTTCAATAATGTTTGAAATGAAATTAAATTTCGAGATAAAATACGTTATTATCAGTAATAGGTTTATAAAGGAAAATTCTGAAAAACACATTTTATTTTAAGTAATATTCAAAATAATACATGCTTTTATAACATTTTATTTTATTTGAATATTTTATGTACCTACATTTATACTTTTGCTATCATCAACTAATTGTTAAAACTGCATTTTTTATTATATTCTTTAAGAAAGTAAAATGAAACTTTGAAAACAAAAAGGACTAGTATTTATATTTTGTATTTTTACAGAATTTCACATATAATTTATTATGATATATGTATGGATAAGAAGATTGCAAGCTGGCAAATCTCCAGATATTTAAATCGTAGAAAAAACAAATTATTTTTTATGTTTAACATGAACTGCGGTTTTAGAATGTGGTAGTTTTCAAAACGGTTTGGCTTTCTTTAACCATTGACTAGAGATGATTGTTATTGTTGCCAACAATTTCAACTTTATATTAAATGAAATTTGACTACCCTTTAATGTACTGTTTTAATATGAATGTATCATAATTAATTTTTTATCAATAATATGAGTTTGGAAATTTATTTAAAAAGTGACATTAAATATTTGTCATAGAAAATAGTTAAATTTATAGGGGAAATTTTTATTTTTAAAATATAATTTCTACTGGGAGTATATATTTCATCAAAAGATTAAAATGTGATTTCCATTAAATTTTATTGGGTAATAATTAAATATTTATCCAGTATACATGAATATATATATATTTCACTAACCAAACCATTTTAAAATAATTATTTTAAAGAGAAGTATCATGAAATTGAAGGAAAATTCTTTAAAATTTTTTATCCTAAATTATCTACTCTTCTTCTGACAATCCTTTTATGAGAACTTATCCTAACTATGAGACATAATGGTAAACTATATATGTTAAATATTACATACTTTATATGTAGTGCAATAAAGCTACTCCACGTATATTTTTTAGAATGTATTATAGACTAGATTTACTAAAATGTAATGCATTTTGCTTTTCATTTTAGGTATCACAGAACATTAAAAATTATTTCATTGTCCTCATATTATGTTTTTTTAGTCGTTTGTATGTTTCTTTTTTTCTTTTCTTTTCTTTTTTTATCGCACTAGGTAAAATACTAAATATTTGCCAGGAGATTCGTAAATTTTACAAATGTATTTCTTACAAATGTGCACATAATTAATAATACATCGTAAAATGTATTTTATGTAGTCATTCAACTTTAGAATGTGACATTATACTGTAACAGCCCAAAAAAAAAAAAAAAAAAAAAAAAAAAAAAAAAAAAATCCGAAAATCGTGGCAAAAAGGTTCTGAATAAATTGTTTAGTGTACTTGTCAAAAGAGGCAGGTCTTAAATAAGGCAAAAAATATCAAAATTGCATAATCGACCGTATTATTCCATTACTATTGAAAATATAATTTACGTGATTTATTGTAAATAGAATTTACTTCTCATTGAATGGTTTTACATAATTTTTAGTACAGACTTCATCAGTTCTACAACAATTTCACAACACACAATTACACATGTTGTCTATGTTAATGTCTATGTGTTGAACTAATACTTACTTCTATTTTTAGGATATTATGAATACGCCACATCGTTATCGCTTAATATTATAAACCTGAGTTGTTCATTTATTTAAGTAAAATGCATGCAGTCGTAGGGCTGTTTCAAAAGCGCAATATAATTCATAAATGAGCAATAGTTTACCTAAAGAATGTGCATCGCGAATCTTTCGTAAATGGTATTTGTTATTTCTCCAATATGTCAGACTATACTGGACTTTTGAGCTTGATCGCCGAGTAACAGCACAAATTTCTAATGTTGCTTTTTTCTGTTATTAAAAGAATCACACTAAAAAACGACGATTTCTCCAACAAGACCATGTCCTGGATGATTTTTCCAAACGTAAGTACGTATATGAATTTAATCATTCAGAGTATTATTCATTACTCAGTGATTTAAACTTGCATATGTAGAATTATAATTATTTAAAAAGGGCTTCAATTGCAGTGAAACCTACAGCTTAGTGAACAGATATCTGATCAGGGCGCGAAGGAGGTTAGTCCGGGCCGGTATGCCTCACCGACTGCACCGAACCTGAAACATTTCAACAGCTGTAGAAATGTAGAATTATAATTATTTAAAAAGTGCTTCAATTGCAGTGAAACCTACAGCTTAGTGAACAGATATCTGATCATGGTGCGGAGGAGGTTAGTCCGGGCCGGTATGCCTCTCTGACCGCACCAAAACTAGAACATTTCAACAGCTGTAGAAATGTAGAATTATAATTATTTAAAAAGTGATTCTATTGCAGTGAAACCTACAACTTAGTGAACTGATATCTGATCATGGCGCGGAGGAGGTTAGCCCGGGCCGGTATGCCTCACTGACCGCACCGAACCTGAAACATTTCAACAGCTGTAGAAATGTAGAATTATAATTATTTAAAAAGTGCTTCAATTGCAGTGAAACCTACAACTTAGTGAACATATATCTGATCATGGCGCGGAGGAGTTTAGTCCGGGCCGGTATGTCTCACTGACCGCACCGAACCTGAAACATTTCAACAGCTGTAGAAATGTAGAATTATAATTATTTAAAAAGTGCTTCAATTGCAGTGAAACCTACAGCTTAGTGAACATATATCAGATCATGGCGCGGAGGAGGTTAGTCCGGGCCGGTATGCTTCACAGACCGCAACGAACCTGAAACATTTCAACAGCTGTAGGAATGTAGAATTATAATTATTTAAAAAGTGCTTCAATTGCAGTGAAACCTACAGCTTAAGGAACAGATATCTGATCATGTCGCGGAGGACGTTAGTCCCGGCCGGTATGCCTCACCGACCGCACCGAAACTGAAATATTTCAACAGCTGTAGAAATGTAAGATCGGAAGGAATTTAGATTTCGTCTTCAGAAAAAACAATTTGACCCCTGTAATTTATAGTCCGTTAAGGGACATTATTTAAGCTATGGAAAGTGCTTATAAAAATTCATTTTTTGTAATTTACTATAAATAAATTAAATTATATGTTTTATTATTTTTATTTTCCAGAGATTATGTATAAAAATTGTCCTAACAGGTGATGGACAGGCGCACTCTGGCAACTGACGTTAAAGTGTTGACTACGATATCCCTTAGTACACTTATCTTAGATAATTAAACAAAAATATTAGTTTTTTTTTTCTTTTTGAAGATAGCGAAATATTTAGCCGTTTATAAAAAGTATGCATTTTAAATGAAAGAACATCGATTAAAAATAAAATATTAAATTTCAACCAAGTATTATTTTTTTCCACGGAAAAGATACATATCAGTATTTAGAAAAATTAACATTCTAGAGTGTATGCAATTATAGATATTAAAAATGATTCATGTTCATTGATTAAAAAGTGACGCAATAAGAATCTTCGGTACTTCTTAGTTATCCCGTCGACCAAATTCTCCAAATTATATAAATCACCAAAACCACCCGCCAAATTATACACATTGACATAATTTTTATTTTGAATAACGAAAGAAAGAATAAATTAGTAAAACATTAATAAAAATACGAATAAAACGTCGAATTAATTGATTTATTGGCCATTATTGGAATTTATTCTTACAATTAATTAATTAATGGCAAACATTATTGGCATTTAATCTTACAATTTGGCGACAGTAATTTGGACGACGGGATAACTAAGAAGTACCGAATCATCACTAATTTATAAAAGGTTATTTGGGAAACAAAATCTTAAAATTTCTCATTGCTGTTTTGTTAACTTGCCGCTTTCTACAGCTGTATCTAAAAATTGCAATTTCGATACCGATATCTAACTAAAAGAATATGATTATTGTGGAAAAAGCGTAGTTTATTGCGAATTTCGTTTTCAAAATTTTAAATCCCTCAAATAGGTGGAATACCTTAAGTAAATTTGACTGGAAGGGACTTCTGAGAAGAGGAGATCAAGTCTATAGAGCATAAAAGACCCTCCTGGTACATTTTATTGATGTTAAAAAATAAGTCATGTGTTAAATCGGTAAAACGCGATAGAGGCGAGTAGAAAATAATACAGAACTAGAATAAAACATCTTAACTAAATTTGATGACAATCCACTAGTTTTTACGAAACTGTTCTGAATGGAAGAAACAGGTGTTTAATTAAAAATTAGAATCAAAGATTATAGTAGCCACAGATTCATAAGAAGTAAATTTACAAAACTCCATATCAGGACACAAATGAAGTCGAAACCCAGTGGACATCCTCTATGGTCAATCTATTTCAAGTCGTCCAGCACTGGTTGTTTGGCAATTTTCAAACGATCTGAAAATTTTCCTAGAACAACCCTAACATGGAAGTTCAAAATTACTATTATTTTAATTTGTTTATTTATTTTTGTGTATGGCGTCCAGTTTTGTTTAATCGTGTGCAGCAATTTTCTCATACTGAAAGGTTTATTCAATTCTAAATATCTCATCTTTTATTTATCCAATTCAATTCTCCCTTTCAGGGGATAAGATACTAATATTCGTAAAATGCTGAAAGGAGTGGACAACACCAGAATTTACAAGAAAATTTATTTCTTAAGAAGCAAAAGCTTTTGTTCACGTACTTCATAAAAAGAAATTTTTCATTACAATATTCTGATGCTTATGTGGCATTTACGAATTAAAATTAAGTGGTGCAAAAATGCACCACCCCCTCGAAGGGTTAAAGCAATTTCTTCAGAACAAAATGGGATAATGATTGGTAATATAGAAGTTTCCGAAAATAAATACTTATTGGTGAAATTTCAGCATAAATTTTAAGATTTTTTCCAGAAACTCCCCGTTTACAAGAGGAATTTTTTCTAGCAAGGAAAACTATGAACATGACATTTTTTTTTTACAAATAGGCCAAATGTACTTGTACTCACAAGTCAAGTACCAGAAATGGAACTTGATTTCTCTTCGTTAAGAAAATCCTCAAATTTTTAAAAAATTCAAAAACATCACTTTTAAGACTTCGATATCTCTAGCGGGGCACAATATAAAAACTTGATGTTGTGGTATTTGATAGTATTCTATGGTAATGTTATGCACAAAAAATTTCAAGATGGAGATTTGAATGCAAACTGAGGTATCGCAAGGACAATATGTAAAAAGCAATGCTGCTAAACTATAGTTATATTTTAGTCACTGGGGAAGTATTTATCTCGGAATGCCATTATGTTTTTCTTTAAATAATACTAACTGTAAATCAAACCTTTTGAAAAGCTTAGCAATTAATTAAAAAAAAATTCTAATGCCTAAATTCTGTATGGTTTCAGTATGGTTTGTTTTATATAATTTTAGTACAAAAAATAAAACCCATAAATTAATAAATTATGTCCGTATGTGGATATCCGTAAGGACCCTTCCAAAAGTGAAATTAACTCTATTAAGTCTGGCATGAAGACTTCTTCATTATTCCTGCTAACTTTAAGAAGTCTCCTATTCCTTCTATTGCGCAGTGTGCCAGGTTTTATGCTTTACCTAAGGTCCATAAACCTGACATTCCGTTTAATCCTATTGTCTCTATCATCGTTACAGCTTCTTATAAGCTTGCCAAATATTTAGTTTCTGTTTTTTCCCAACTTTTGAGCAGTAACTCCTTTCAGTGTTAAGAATTCTTTTGATTTCGTTAACAAACTTCAGAATTTTAAGCCGCAGGGCCACGTGAAGTTTTCTTTTAAAGTTAAATCATTATTTACTAACGTTCCGGTTAAGAGGCTTTAGCTTGCCTCAAGAAAAGGCTTTGTGAATTCTATTTCTGTTATTTTGAAATTGAGGAGCTTATCCTTCTAAGTCACGCTTGCTTGTCGCAAAATACTTTTGTTTTTAATGTAAATTTATTCCGTATGATTGACGGTTTGGCTATGGGTAATCATCTTAGTCAATTTTTATGCGATAATTATATGTATTATTTTGAGGTCAAACTTTTTGAAATTTTAAAACTTCCGTTCTATGTTTGTTATGTTAATGATGTTTATTTCCCGCCTGAAATGAATTCGGATATTAATCATATTATCGCTATTATGAATTCCATTCATCCTTGTATGCAATTTACCTCTGAAATTGAGACCAATAATTGTCTTTCTTTCCTGGATGCCCTTGTTATCCGTCGCAAAAATGGCTTTCAGACTACCATATTTCGTAAACCTTTTGCTGTCAGTCTCCTACTTCACGGGTATTCTTCTCATCCCCCTTATCAGAAATTCGCTGCTTTCAATACTTTTGTTTTTCGGCTTACCAATATTTGTTCACCTCCTCAGTTACTTAGTACTGAACTTATTACCTCAAATCTGTTGATCGTGGTTATTCCTCTAATATTAAATATTCTATTTATAATAAATTGCCGAAACCCGTCAATTCTGAAATGCATTCTAATTCCAACTCTAATATTTCAGTTCTGTTGCCGTGTTTTCCTAAAATTAGTCAGCAAGTTGCTAAAATCTTAAAAAGGTTTGATTTTAACGTTATTTTTTCTCCTGTTAATAAAATCACTTTTTTAAATCTCAAACACACCGTTGATCACCTAGATAATTGGGGAATTTACCAAATATCTTCCCAGTGTGGTCTTTCTTATATTGGCCAAACTAAACGTGCTCTCAGATTTCATTTAAAAGAGCATAGATGTTGTTAAAAATCAGGAGCTTACACGTTCTTCTATTGCTTAACATTGTTGGTCTTTTCAGCATAGGCTCAATTTTTCCTCAGACATCATTATCCAAAAATGTTGTTCTATCCATGATCTTGATTTTTGGGAAGCTTAGCACATCATTAAAAATCTCACTCTTTATTCAATGTCTTATCTAGTTCTCCTGATTTTCCAAGTATTTGGAAAGCATTAATCTAATTTCCCCCTTTTTTTGTTTCTTTTTCCCTCCTTCTCCGGTAGATGCCGCTACTTGCCCATTCAGTCGTTCCATCTGCTTCTCTCTCATTGGTCGTTTTTTGGCGCATTTCGCTTCCTCGGGTATATAAGCGTCTGTGTCATTTTGCTCAGCCTTGCTTTTCCTAGCACGCTGTACCTTACCCTATTTTGCACTGAAGAAGAATCTCGCTCGTAGATTCGAAACCGCTGTTTGCTGCTTTTTATATATTATTTGTGTATTTTTAAATGTTGGTTTTCTGCTTTTTAAAAAAACATATGTTATTGCACAGTTTTCAGTAAACCATATTTTGTGTATAAATATTGTAATAAAAGAGATAAATCTTATTCATCCTAAGGTACTTGTAATAGTATTTGTTTACATCTTGTCTTCATCATACCTCAGCTTGTAGTCAAATCTTTAGCTTTAATTTTTTTTTGCACAAGATTGCCATATAATTCTATCAGAGGCATCAATTTTTTTTTTTTTTTTTTTAATCTCTTACCCCACCAGAGATATCAACGACTTAAACGTGTGATTTTTGATTTTTTTTTTTTTAGCAAAGAGAAAGCTAGTCCCATATATGGGACTTGACGTGTGAGTACAAGTACTTTCTGTCTTTTTGTAAAAAAAAAAAAAAAAAAAAAAAAAAAAGTTTTATGTTGACAGTATTAATAAAAAAAAAAAAAAAAACTTCCTCATGTAAACTGACAGGTTTCGGTAAAAATCTTAAAATCTTTGCTCAAATTTCATCAGTAAAGATTTATTTTAGGAAGCTACCAGTCTTTTATATCATTTTATTCTGAACAAATTGCTTTAAAACTCACTTGAGTTTGAAAAATAAAATATGGGATAATTACAATTCCATAAACCCTAGGATGTAAAATTGCTACACATGATGAAACAAAGATGGCCGCTATGCAAAAACATAAATTAATAAAATTAAAATAATAGTCATTTTTGTACTTCCATCATGTTAAGGTTGAAAAAACAAGAAATTTAATATATTTTTTTAAATGGTCAAGCAACCACTAAAATATTTTCTCGACCACTTGAGATGGATTGAGCGTCTATTACATACGTCATCTTTACAAACGATAAGAGTACCCTCGATCGCTTTTGTTTTAAATATTGTATTCCCCTGCAATAGCATAAACTCAACAGCGGCTAAATTACACAGCTAAACTTATTGTCCAACAATGTCTGGATAAGCAATGAGATTTTATATCTACTTCCCACACGTTTAATAGTGTATAGTGTTATTTTATAGGCGATAACATTCCAGAACAAGTACATATCAGAAATTTACAAAATGCAAGTGACGATTTTTATTTTTATTTATTTATTTATTTATTTATTTATTTATTTATTTTTTAGAATTTTTGTATATTATTAAAATTAAAGGAAATCAGAATAGTGATGAGATTATTGCTATACTACACAATTTGGACAGGAGCGCGACATTTTATTTGAGTATTAGAGTTCACTTATAAAGAAAAGTTGCCGTGCCCATTTTTACAATGTTATGCATATTTTTAGGTAAATCAAATATTCTTAATATAATTTTATACTAGTTAATATATTAATTATTTTGAATATTTAAAATTAATATTTTATATCCACGTTAAATGAGTCATGAAAAAGTTCAATATAGACGTTGGTTTTAAGATAATGTCTAATTGATTCTTATCCTTTTTAATAAATGCACTTTTTCATTTACATTTGCAGTAACCTTTAATCATTTTTTTCTCATAGTACATTTTCAAATACGTGTATTTTCTAAATTAGACAACATCCTATTTTATTATGTGACTATCTTATAAAAAGTCCTTCCGGCCAGTGCCGGGAGGAAGAGGTAGCTTTCATATTCCTTATTTTTAAAAAGCCAACTTATATTATTCAAACACACGAAGCTCAATTAAGTGGAAACCGAATGTAGGAGATTCAATACTAATTTTTATCAATACTAAATCATTATGAATGAGAATTTCGCGAAATTAGTCAGCTTTATCCAAGCTGCTTTTATTTAAAGTCACTTATATTTGGCTGCCAAATTCGGCGATTTCTTAAAGTGCCTGCCATTTTAAGACAACATGGTAGATGAGGCTAACCAGTGAACTTGGTCGAGACCTTAGTAATTACTGTGCACATGCTCACTCATATCGGAATCGGTTGATATATCCGAGTGCTGTCGCAGGCAAAAAATCAGATTTTTCAAAATGTCACCCACTTTAGAAATTGAAACTGCTATATCTGAGCCATTTTTTAAGATAAAGACAAACAAAAAATGCTCCTGAATCCTTATATCAAGGTCAAATACTTAAGAAAGAAACCTTTTTCAATTTCTAATTTTTTTGCACCTCACTTTAAATATATTTTTTTTTATTTAATGGCCGCCATTTTGAAACAAGATGGCTGATGAAGCTGGCCAGCGAACTTGGTCGAGATACTGATGTATACTATCCACATGCTTTCTTCCATCGAAATAGGCGAATAAGTGTGGTATCGCGTGACAAATACAAGATCGTTTCAAAGTGTTAACCATGATAGAAATTCAAAGTGCTATAATTCAACCACTTTTTAAGATATAAACAAAGGAACAAATTTTCAGAAACAAAAACTGCTCCAGAATCTTTGTATCAAGGCCAAACACATAAAAAAAAATCTTTTTCATTTTCCAATTTTTTAATACCTCATTTTAAATTTTAAATTACATTTTTATTAAAAAATGGCAACCCTTTTGAAACAAGATGGCGAATGAAGCTGGCCAACGAACTCGGTCGAGACATTGGTATGTACTAGGTACAGACCAAGTTACATTCAAATCGGTTCATAAATACGCCTGTTATCGCGTGACAAAAACCAGGTCGTTTTAAAATGTCAGCCACAATAGAAATTCAAAATGTTATAACTCAGCCATTTTTTTAGATGTAGACGAAACAAAACCTGTTCCGGAATCTTTGTATTAAGGTCAAACACATACAAAAAAAATCTTTTTCATTTTCCAATTTTTTGGTATCTCATTTTAAATTTATTTTTTTAAATTTTTTTAAATGGCCACCATTTTGAAACAAGATGGCGAATGAAGCTGGTCAACGAACTCGGTTGAGTTACTTGTATGTACTATGTACACACCAAGGTACATCCAAATCGGTTCATAAATACGTCTATTATCACGTGGCAAAAATCAGGATGTTTCAAAATGTCAACCACGCTAGAAATTCAAAATGCTATAACTCAGCCATTTTTTAAGATACAGACGAAACAAAAACTGCTCCCGAATCTTTTTATCAAGGTCAAACACATAAGAAAAAAATATTTTTTCAGTTTTCAATTTTTTGCTACCACATTTCAAATTTAAATTTTTCTGAAAATTTTAAATGGCCGCCATTTTTAAACAACATGGCGGATGAAGCTGGCCAACGAACTCGTTCGAGACATTGGTCTGTACTATGTATAAACGAAGTTACATCCAAATCGGTTCATAAATACGCCTTTTATCGCGTGACAAAATTCAGGACGTTTCAAAATGTCAGCTTCGCTAGAAATTCAAAATGCTATAACTCAGCCATTTTTTAAGATATAGACGAAACAAAAACTGCTACGGATTCTTTGTATAAAGGTCAAATACATAAGAAAAAAATATTTTTCCATTTTCAATTTTTTGGTACCACATTTCAAATTTTAAATTTTTAAAAAAAATTTAAATGGCCGCCATTTTGAAACAAAATGGCGGATGAAGCTGGCCAACGAACTCGCTCGAGACATTGGTATGTACTATGTACACACCGAATTACATCCAAATCGTTTCATAAATACGAGAGTTACAGTGTGACATAGGTCAGATATATATATATATATATATATATATATATTGATATATATATATATATATATATATATATATCAATTTTGAACGGAGGGTGGTTTCGGGGTCTGGGGGTCATGATCGATGAAAATATACCAAAATTTTTTGAAATCGCTTTCCTCCGAACGGCTGCAATAGGTAGCTTTTTGTAAAGAAAGCTACCTAAAATACAAAATTTAAGTGGTTTAAATAATATATTAACATAGCATATAATTTATTGAGATATACAATACATTCATCTACGTGAGAAAAATTACACAAAAAATATTTCTCAATTTGTATGATTATGTTATTTTCTTGAAGAGTAAAATTAATATGTTTTCCTATGTATATAATTAAAATATTAATCACATTTTCTTTTTTTTTTCTCTCACCTTTCCAGCTAATGCCAAAATATAAATTACAGTAATCTAGAAATTCTCTTAATGTCCTAAAAAAATGCATATTTATAAAAAGTCTAAATTAAAATTAGACTTGTACATGCTTCATTGTAAATTAAGTACTTTTGCGTGGGGTTTTATATGCACGAGTGTTTGTCAGCTTCATAAATGTTGCATTTTAATAACAGAGATCTAGGCTTTTTTTTTTATTTACGCAAAGGAACGCCATAATATAAATTAGCGAAATAATGCTGCGCAGTATTAAAGTGACTTACGAAGAAATGTGTAAATTAAAAATATATATTAAGAGCAACTGTATCTGAATATTTTTAATGAAATGTTTCTTAAAATTTAAGGGGTCTTAGGACTCTTAAAATTGAAAAAAAAGGTGGGGAAAAAAGACCATTTTCAACATTTTATATCTTAAAATATTTGTAATTTTAAAACAAATTTTTGGGATGAAGGATAAAAGTATGTTCTTTCATTTCGTGCATCTAAAAAATTGTAAGATGTAGAATTAGCATTTATATGGGGTTCTAAACTGTCAAACATTTAAGGAGCATAAAATTGGTATAACAGATTAAGCACAGTATTACAAAATAAATTTTGTAACTAGTATGAAAATGTTTATGCCTACTTTATACTTTAGATTACAATAATTATTCTGAACCTAAATAAGTTTATATTTAAACCATTTTTATATTTTAATACACAGTTGTATTTAGCTAATGCAATTTTTTGAAATTTCAGAAGTGTAGTCACATAATATATATATATATATATATTTAAATAAAAGGGAAATGAATTTTATGTTCAGTTTCTACAGACTAACAAGCAACATATGTTTGAAAATTTCATGAAAAAAAAGAAAAAAATCAGACGTTTTTAAGATATTCTGCGCGTTATGAACAAATACGTCATTTGGAGAAATATGACTTCAAAGTTTCGGAAATTCTGCTTCAGCTATTGATCGGGTATAATTATAAAAAACCATAACTTATGTTCTAATAGGAACTTCAAGAAAACTAATATATCAAAATATTCCGAAAATATAGGAGTTTAACATCTAAAAAAATAAAATTTCCAATAACTTGTAGCTTTAAGAGTCCTGGGACCCCTTAAGAGAAGCATTTTATAGAAAGTAATACATTTCTACGTTGAACAAATTAATTAAAAATATAAATCAATTAAAATACTATTTAAAAGTTTATTGAAATTTCAAATTAAAAATTACGCTGCACCTTTCATAATACAATAGTTATACCGGGTGTCCCAAAAATGACTGATGGATTTTAAACGGTACTTCTTAGTTATCCCGTCGACCAATTTCGCCAAATTATATAAATCGCCAAACCACTCGCCAACTCGTACACACTGACATAATTTTTTATTTTAAATAACGAAAGAACAAATAAATTAGTAAAACATTGATAAAAATACAAATAAAACGTCGAATTAATGATTCTATTGGCATTTAATCTTACAATTAATTAATTAATGGCAACCATTATTGGGAATTAATCTTACACTTTGGCGACAGTAATTTAGTCGACGGGATAACTAAGAAGTACGTTTTAAAATTCAATAACTTGTTAACGGTGACAGATATAAAAACAATTCTTGCAGGAGCTTTATCTAAGATGTCAGGAGTTTTTATGCTGAGAATCTCAGTTTTAGTTACAAATAGCATCAATAGATGGCGCTGCATGCAATAACCGCTAAATCCAAACTCGAGTTTTCGGACTCTCTCTTCTTCCATCAGAAAAAAGGAGATTAAATTGTATTGAATGGATACCAAAGTACAAAAAATCTGCTCGGGACTGAGCAACTATTGCTCTCAGTGCCATCTATTGTTTTAAAATAGAACAAAAATCCAGAATCACAGTACAAAAAACTCCTGACATCATGCATAACACTCCTGCAAGGATTTTTTTTAATATCTCTCACCCTTTGCAAGTTATCGAATTTTAAATCCATCATTTATTTTTGGGACACCCGGTATATACTTATTCATTTAAAAATATAAATTTCTGTGTTATTTCTGTAATTATTCGTATAACTAAGTTGAATGTGCTAAGATGCAACTATAGTAGATAAACTTTTAAGGGGTACAGGACAATTCAGTTTCTCGAAGCGATCAAAAACATCGCCTTTTTTAAAGGTACCAAAATAGAACTAATATGCTATTAAGATCTTTAATCCTCTTTCTGCCTAAAGTATATATTCTTCGCTATATTATTCGTGTAATGTTCGCGAGCCACTAGACGCTAGGGAAAACACGAAAAGACAGAGAAAGCAGATGAAATTGAATAAATCTAAATAGATAATTTTGGATTTTACTTTTGTAGAAAATTTCACACGCATTGAATTTATTAATTTTCAAATTTTTTAATTGCTTAAAAGGCATATAGACAATAGATTGAAAATTTATCCAAACATGGAATCGAATTAGGGTCACTTACTATACGCGCCAATGCTTTTGCCACTAATCAACCTGGATGACTGATCCTGAGGCAAACACGAAACAAAACGGCTCCTGCATCGGGGAAAGTGAATAAATTTTACATATAATTGAAAAAAAAAATCAGAAAATTATTGTTCATAAAGCTGTGAAATTTGGTGAAACACGTAATAAAGGGATTGGAATAGGTTTAAGCATACAAATGATCAAAATTTCGACACCAGATGGCGATTTTTAATAAATTACACATTTAGCATTACGATAGTTAAAAATTTATTTTTTAACTTAACCTGATTCTAAAGACAGTATTTTAGGACGTGTTCCTAGCATTTCCCAGAATACACTTCGGTCAACAGTGGAACATGCTATCTTACGATTTCAGATGGTATCTGAAAATTATGACAGTCATGCGAAACATGTTTGGTTAAAATAAAATTTGTTAAACTATCGTAAATACATGCTAAATGTGTAATTCGATAAAAAGCGTCCTTCTATTTTATTTCGCTCAAATTCCCTTACCTTTATTATGTCCTCCACAAAATTTCACAACATTCTGAACAATAGTTTGGTCTGTAGACAACTTTAAAATAAGGTAGTTTAATTATGGACGCCCTGTTAATAAAACTTCTAAACTGTCGTAATGCTAAATGTGGCATATATTAAAAATCGCCCTCAAGTGGCGAAATTTTGAACTTTTTTGCTTCAACAAATTCCCATACATTTATTATGTATTTCACCAAATGTCGCAGCTGTATGAACAATAGCTTTATCTGTAGACAATTTTAACATAAGGTCGTTTAATTATGGACAATCTGTATATATATATATAGATAGATTTAATCACTTCATTACTAAATTCCTGTGTGTGACCATTTTCTACAAGAAAATAACCACAAATCTTATACATAGAAGTTCTTATTTTAAAATTACTTATATATTGTTGTATAGTAAATAATACGTAAATAGCACAAATTCATATCTAGAATAACCTTCTGAAAGATATAAAAAATATACACTTTTTGAGAATTTTCAACAGTTTTTTTCACAGTTTACGGAAGCAAGTAAATCACAGAAAATAATTCGGTGCGATAGTGGTCTTAGAGGAAATAATCTAATCGTCATTTCAATCAATAAGTGATTTCGAGTGACATAAAATATATGTATCTCAAACAGTATTAAACTGATACAAAGTTACATGCTTACTAAACTTTCATCTGTAACTGTAAAAAAAAGCTGTAAATCTACAAAACTAGTTATTGTAAAGCTACAGAAATCTGTAACTTTAGAAATGAATCTGATAAAATTACTGTAATCTCACTAAAATTTTATTTGTAACCATGGTTGCAATTACACGAAAAGCTCTAGGCATCCCAGTTTCCTAAATATTCTTAGTAAATGTAGAAATTTTTTTTTTTTAATTTTTGGTGCAAAAATGTATCTGTTACATGTATTTTTGTTGTTGCCGTTACATAAAAAGTTCTAGGAATCCCAGTTTCCTAGAAGTCTTTAGTAACTTTACAGAATTTTTTCAGTGTACTTTGATTTTCATTCAAAGTTACAATGGACTCCTTGATCTACATATTTGAAATATGCTTGAAAAGAAAAAAAATATTCTAAAGTGTAAATTATATATTGTGCGAAAAGTAGAAATGACAAAACCTCCTGAATAGACATTTTTTAATCGAAATTATAAATATTATAAATAATCATTTATCACACTGCTATAAGATGCTACAAGCAAATAAATCTTGTATATAAAAAAGTATGCATTTTACATACATATCAGTCAGTTTTCTGTAAGTTTTTTCGTTTTTCAAACCAAATTAGGATATTTTAACTGAAAATGTATTTTATGACATTCTTCTTTTTCATATGTAATAATTATTTTAGACTTCTGAATTAAAAAATGTTAAATTGATGTAAAAATCCGGAATGTTGACTCCTATGTAAATGCACCCAAAAATGAAATAAGCAACAGTAAAAAAATTCTCAAATCTCTAATAATATGTTTATAACATAACATATAATAAAAATATTTCTCGAGTAATTCACATTAATTAATATACGTAATAGTAGGAATATTACAACTGATTGATCCTAATAATATATATTAAATATACAACATCTGTGCTGACGAAAATATTTATAGATAGGAAAACTTAAAAATAAGAAAAAAAATATAAATTGTCATCTTTAGCAACGTCTTGCAAATTATCTTAAATGATCTTCCAAAGCGAACAGAAAATCTATAATCTCTCTCTCTCTCTCTCTCTCTCTCTATATATATATATATATATATATATATATATAACATAAAGCAGCTTATAAAAATTTTAGAACTTTAGTGAGCTAAATTGTAATTGTAATCGGCTAAATTTTTAGTAAAGTTCCGATTTGTTTTGAATTAACTGAACTTATTTTTAACAAGAAGTTTTCATTTATTACATGTTCTTTTTACTATGTTGTAGTTATTTGATTTTCACATTTTAATCAAAAAACGTGATATTGACGTGAAAAACCGGAATGTTAGCTGCTATGCACACGTACCTAACAATGAAATAAGAATTAATATAAAAGGTAATACATCTATAAAATTATTTTATAATGAAAGAATATAACAAGAATAATTGTCGGGAAATTATTAAGCCAATAAATATACATTAAATAGAGAATGGTTGTGCTATCGAAAGTATTCACAGAAACTACAACAGAAAATGAGAAACAAATATAAATTGTCTACTTCAGAACCATTTTTCAAGTTGGCTTTAACGATCTTTCAGAGCGAACATAAAAAAAAAGCTATGCATTTTCCTTAAACAGCAGATGAACATTTTAAAATATTAGTGTGTTAAATAGTATCTGTATCTTTTATTCTCTGCGAAACTTTTGGTTACATATGATGTCTCAAGAAATTGATGAAAAAACCTAAGCTGCACTGTAAAAAAAAATCGGTGAAGTTACTAAAGTTTTTCTAGGAAACTGGGATTCCTAGAAATTTTCATGTAACGGCAACAACAAAATTTCATGTAACAGACACACTTTTGCGCCAAAAATCAAAAAATCTGTAAGGTTACTAAGAATTTTTTTGGAAACTGGGATTCCGAGAACTTTTCATGTAACTGCAGCCAGGGTTACAAATAAAAGTTTAGTAAGATTACTGAAATTTTAGCAGATTCATTTGTAAATTTACAGATTTTTGTAGCTTTACAAAAACTAGTTTTGTAGATTTGCAGCTTTTTTCGTACAGTTACTGGTGAAAGTTTAGTAAGCATGTAACTTTACATCTGTAGAACTACAGATTTTTTTTTACAGTGTGTCAAGAATCTGGAATATTTTATGAGTTACGGATGCAAAGTAATTATTAACTATATAATGTGGTTACGTGACGATAAATGCATTAAATAATAATAATTAAAAAAAAATGTAAATTTGTTCAATACAAAATTTGGAAATTATGTGAAAAGTATGATGATAAATAATTATTTATTGTATTTAAATAATAATGTAACATTAAAACTGTATATGCACTGTAAAAAATGGACTAAAATAAGGAAATACTACTGGCAATCTAGACGCTAGTACTATTTCCGAATTTTAACGGAACACTTTCCCGGTAAATTGCAGAAAAAAATACGTTTTTTAGGAATTTAACGGACATTTTTCTGCAATTTACCGGGCAAATGTTCCGTTAAAATACGGAAATAGTATTGGTGTCTAGATTGCCAATAGTATTTCCGTATTTTAGACAATTTTTTTTACTGTGTGGAATGCAGCTAGAGCTTTAGATTTCGAAATTTAAATGTGAAATTCATATTTGACTTAATCATTAAAATATATACGCTCTTGAGACACTGCATTCATGTTATACGGTATTTCCATTTTATATATTAAAAAAAAAACTAATTTCAGTAGGAATTATACTGTACATTCTTTTACCGTTTTGTGCTGATATCTAAATATCGAAAAATGTGTTTTCTTGTCTTTAGGAAAAGAAAGATTGAGAGAGAAAGATCTTTGAATGTATGAAAAACAGTTTCAATTCCCTTTTCATATATTTTGGATGAGAGTTTTGTTATTAATATAACATACATTTAATTTAAAATAATTTAACAAGAATCACAATCATGACAGTGCATGTAAAATTTTAAGAATAAACTGATGATTTTATCCATGACCTTTTCATTCGACATCGGGTCTTCGTGATTTATTTAGACATTTTTTTTTTATTTTAGTTTTTTGCTGTATACTGAAAGGAGATAATTGTTTTTACTCAGATTTTCACGCTGAATTAGAAAATTATAAATAGATGTAGAGTAGAAAATATATTTCCATAATTAATTAAACATTAATTCAAATACTGTCAAATAATGTAAATATATAGTGTATTAGTCTACTTAGAAAATGCTTGTTCTAAATTAGTACATTACGTGTTTTATTTGAGTTAAATGTGTCATTTTGTGTAAAATATAATAAATAAAAAAATCAAGCTTTTGTTTTAAAACATATTTTGTAATTTTTCTCAACATTTTAATGCTATTTCTCTGTTTACAAGAAATCAGGTAAAGTTTTACACATAGGTAAAAAATACATAAAAGCATATTTAGGGGCAACTATGCTTATGTAATGCTCAGACTGCCCAAGAGATTGCATGCATTAGCAGAAAACTACATGGGTTCCTTCTATAGCAAATGCGTAACTATGAACATTTTTTCTAGATTCGAAATAATTTAAAAGTGATTGACGATCAAAAGGTTACATGTCTACAAAAAATAAAAACGCAAAATCTGGAAATTACAGGAAATATTGGACGTAATTAGAAAGGTGTGACTCCTATTATTTCGGGGCAAGAATATCTCAGCTGAGGAACAAATGATTCTTTTTATAGGTATGTGTACAAGAAAAACAATTTGTATCAGGAAAACTTTACGAAAAAGGCAAAGCAACATTATTTTGACAGCGCAGTGTAGTTTATTGTTTGGTTTTGAAGTTTAACAAGGTAGATATATATTGCATACTCGTAACAATGAAAATATCGTTGGTGCAAAAGTGTTAAGGCTAGAAGAAATACCGGACAGACCTTTTCCTCGACACTTGACTTGTATGTATTTTACATCGATTCAATTGCTTTATGAACTAAGGTAACGAGTAATGTAAAGTAACAGGTACTGTTATAAAGTCCAGAATTCCATAAGCTGTTTATGGGGCAGGTGAGAATATTAAAAACGGATAATTGAATCATTTCACCTATCATTTGGACAGCATGATCAAATATAATCTAGGTAAAGTTGTTTGATAAAGAAGCTCGGCTGATGGGTTCACCAAAACGTCACATTGAAGCATATGCCAGATTATAAAGCTGATTAAAAAATATAGAAAATCTTTTGAAATTCCCATGCTTTTAAT
This sequence comes from Maratus speciosus, assembly GCA_963932465.1. NCBI lineage: Eukaryota > Metazoa > Arthropoda > Arachnida > Araneae > Salticidae > Maratus > Maratus speciosus. The sequence goes on along the minus strand of OZ010786.1, from coordinate 531,994,173 downwards.
TGTTAAGAAATACGATCCTAAAATGCGTGGAATGATTAGATATTACATAATTAAGACTAGCTCCAGAAATTGGACAGTTAAAACAGTATTCCATTTATTTGCTAAAAGTATGGCGAATGCATTGATTCTAATGAGAAAAATTATAAATGGTTTAAAACGAGAATTATTTGTTCATTTTTAGAGTTCCGTACTTAAAAATTAACAACGTAGTCATTCTAAGATCACTCCTGTGATTGTCACAGCCATTTTACTAGTAAACTATGGAACGTGTAAAGTTCAAATTGGGGGAAATAATAAAGACTATTGACCCACATATTTACAGGTTATTAAACATTCATAAATATAATTAGGGAAAATGTAGAGAGGCTAATTAGGCTACATGAAAAAACATATTTTCTTTGTACATAGTGTGGGGTATCTTGTGAAAGCTTTCGTAACGCTGAACTCAAAAATACATTTCTTTTAATAATAGGTGTTATAGGTTCAGAGATAACGTCGAAAATGCAGTGCAAAAATATGCCCCCCCCCCCCCCCTTTACTTCCGAATCGGCATTTAGCAAAAATGTTGAAGAGCGCTGATGGTACCTTTCGTAGTAGAAGTATAAAAGACTTGCTGATAATGATTTTCGAAAAACATCGTTGGTAATTATTAGGTGGAATACTAACCATTAAAGCCACGAACGGTTTGGGCTTACATATTGACACGGGCGGCGTATTCTATGTACCATCGGTTTTTAAAGCGTAGGTAACACTTTTAATGATACATTTGTGCAATGCAATACCCAGTAGGAGTATAATAGCAATAAACGTGAAATTGTTAGAAACAGATTTATAATTAGAATTACTTAGAATTAATCACATAAATACTATGGATTCCCGAATAGTTTTCATTGGATGGATCTCTGAGTACGCAGCCTGTGTCTTAAAAAGTTCATTAAAACCTATCTGGTAAAACGTGGCAAGGACAAGGGCTGCATTGCACCTTTGTGGCCTCCTTTCGAAGCGCGCTTAGCACAATTCCAAGTTTAAACTTTGAACAAGGATTTTGCTTTAAATACACTGTATAAAGAAAAGTTATTGCAACGCTGAATTTAGTTATATGAAACGCCAAATGAAGTTAAAATATGCACTACGTTTATTGCCAGTACCGAATTAAGTTCATTATAAACAGATTAGGAAAAGATTAAAAAAAGAGTATAGCAATATTTGATATTATTTAGACTCTTTGAACTTTTATGCTATACCCATTCATGCTTTTATAGTATATACAGCTATACCCAATTATACGTTGTTGAGTTTTTTGCAAAATCTTATTATTCTTTTAACAATGATTTTTTAAATAAGTAATTTGGCTCATTCCCTCACGAGCTACACTCGCCAACCCCCGTTCAGACATCGCAAACTCTAAAAGCACGCTAATTTGATCCACTTTAAAGAAATTTCGGAAGAATGAATTATAATTTAAAAAAAACAGCAAAAAAAAAAACAACAAAAAAAAAAACAACAACACTGCTATCTCCCTGTTAACGGGAAGTTTTTGTCTTTGAATAAATAAGATCAGTGAAACATGTGAAAATAAGCTAATGTAAAATGATTTAGGTAAACAGAGTCTTTGTTTCCCGGTATTTTATAACAACGCTATAAGAAAGTTTTTTTTTTAAAATAAGACATTTTAAATGTATCGTTTTAAATCTGACGCAATTTTCGCTAAGGTTTTCTTTCTCTTTTTAATATTCACGTGAAAATACTTTTGTTGTTAGAAAGAATTTTTCTTTACGCTGTCTTGGAATTCTAGACATAAGAACAATGCCACTCTTGTAGGCACTTCCATAATATCTGCATAGGTCCATTGGCTCAAAATATCTCAATTTCTTGATTTTCTGCAAGCAAATAAACCCTATTGGTTTACAATGAATGTCTACGGGATTGCGGCAAAACAATAGAGTTATCGGCAGGTTGGCCACAAGCATGACGGCATTTTGCGACAGAACAGCCCCCCCCCCCCCCTATAGTAACCTCCCCTTATAGATATGGATATACATTAAATGTTGTTCAATATATCTATAGATTAGTTTTAAAAGATTATCTCAAAATATGAAATAAATATCTCGCGCAAAGTATTTTAAATTTGAAGTGTTTGGCAATATCAAATAAGACGTAATTTCTTCCATTTGCATCTTTTAACGCATATTAATGAATTTATTATATTAGAATTTTCTTTTGCTTTTAAAATTCACGCGTAAATATAGTTTTTATGACGTAATTCTCAATATTTTCCTGCTTTTAATACGTAATGATTTAATTATCATTTGAAATTTTTTTGCTGTTTATAATAGTCACGCGTAAATAAATTTTTAATCTGAAGGAAATATTCTTTGCGCTGTTTTTAAATTTGGCATCAATTTAAAATAATATTTTTTTCTAAAACTTGTAAAAAATATCTCTCGGAATGCTGAAAATTTGAATTTAAAATAGAAATAAAACCTCAAAAAATGAGTCAAATTAAACAAATAAATAATCTTCTTCTTGTAATGTATAAAATGATCTAAAAATGATTAAATTCCTAAGTATAGTTTTTGCTCCTATAAAACTTTTTAATGGAACAATTTTGACCAACAATAACGTTAAATATCTCTTAAAATAATTATTCGATTTGAAAACTGTCTCCATCAACGTGTTAGCAAACATTTTCCTATAACTCCACCGGTTTTCATACTTTTGTATGCAATATTTTTCTTAATATTAACAAAGATAAACCTCCGTTCACAAAAAAATTCAAAACCGGCGGCGTCGATGACAGCGTTAATAACGTTTTTTTTTTTTTTTTTTTTTTTTTTTTTTTTTAAAGAATAGAGATATAAAATTAATAATTCTTATATTTATTATACAGAACACTCGGAGCGCGAGCGATACTCGCTTTTGACCATTTATTATTTAGACTATATTCTGTTTATTTATGAAGAATTTTTAAGGGAATCGAAACTGATTTACTCGATTGTTAACGAAAACTCATACCCTCTCCCATCGCCACCTAGCACGGGAAAACGTAAAAGATACGAATTAAATACCATGGATGCTTCAAGTTTTAAAATGAGTATTAAGACCAAAAATTATTAGCATAAAAAATGCAATGAGAATACTTTTGTTATCATCAACTGAGGACATTGAAACAGCAGCTATTATGCATTTAAAAAATCTTTGGGAAGTGTATTCTCATTTTTGAAAATTCCTTTTACTCTATATCGCAAAATACTTCAGCGCTTTTTCTGTAAGAATACGAAATCGTATGCTGGCGTAGACCCAGATATTTAAATGTCAGAGAAAAATGATTTTTTCTATGTTAAAAGCAAAAACAAAACTGCACTTTTGAGCAACTGTGTTTTTCAAAACATTTTCGCTTTCTTGAATTTTTCACTAGAAATATTTTTATAGTTCTCAAAAGTTTGGACTTTAGATTAAATGAAAATGTTCATGTTTTTCAATGAAATGTACTCGGAAAAATGGTGCATTTTTTGTTCAACATTAAATAATAAAAAAAAAAAAAATATTACAAAGAAGCACTAGTCTAACTAGGTATACAATATGTTGAAAGTTTCTTTTAATATAACTTTACGAAAATAAAAACATATAGTTACATTTATGTTATTATTTCGGTTATCATTCAAGAATATTTTGTTACTTTTATTTCAAATATCTGTCTCTTGAATTTTTTTAAGTATTACTTATTTATTACTAATATCCCATGAAGATCTTGAATAAATTTTATACATTAAATTGTTAGCATAATTCGAAGTTACATATTTATGCATACCTCATGCATTGTTTTTATCATATTAAATTTATTGAATACTAATAATAATCACACCTTTATTATAAATTTAGTGATTATTATTATACGACTGTACTGAATAATTTTCCTCTTCTAATGTCTATTTATAATTTCTCTAAATGCTCTAAATATATTGGTTTGTAATTTTTAAATTAACCTCTGGTAAGAGATTTAATCTTTCATATTTATTCACTTTTAGAAAAGATTTGAGTTCAAAATATTATAAGCAAAACATTTATTTTTAAGGGGACAGGCCCCCTTCAAACTTTAAAAAATGCTAGAAAATTGATTCAATTTCCATATCTTTTCACAAACTAACTAATAAAGCAAATTCAATGATTTTTTTTTTTTTTAAGTAAAGTAATCCATTACTTGTTACAATAAAGAAAATAGACTGTTAAAAAAATATTTAAATTATTTAGGAAATCTTAATGAAGTGAAACTACTGTTTTTTTTTTCGCAATTACTATATATCACTGCGCGCAGTATTGCTCAAAAACTATTAAAGATGATAGGTTGAAATTTTCTGAGAGCATTAATGTTAAACTTCTGTATAAAAAACTAAAATCTTAGAATTATGTTAAATAATAAAAATATTATTTAAAAAAATATGCGAGATATTTTATATATTTTCTTTTTTTTTAAATTTTATTATTACTTATAAATATTAAATATGAAGATGCTCAAAAGATTTTAGTTTATTACGTTAAGCGAAAAGTTATCTTTAAATTAAAATCTATTTAAAATTGAAACATTAAAATGAACACGAGATATCATGCGCGCAGTAATATATAGCAATTACTAAAAAAAAAAAAAAAAAAAAAAAAAAAAAGAAAAAAAAAAAAAAAAAAAAAAAAAAACAGTAGGTTACTTAATTACGATTTCCTAATTTATTTAAATATATTTAATCAATCTGTTCTGTTTATTGTAACAAGTAATGCTATACTTAACAATCCAAAAAAAAAAAAAAATCACTGAATTTGCATTATTAGTTAGTTTGTGAAAAGGTATGGAAATAGAATCAGTTTTCTAGCATTTTTGGCCAGTTGAAGGGGAGCTGTATCCTTAATTATTGATTATTATTCTTATATTGTATTAAATAATTTTGCTCTTCTAGTTTCTATGTATAACTTCTCCAGATTTTCCAAAATATATTGCTTATCGTGACACAAGACGTTTAATCTTCCATATTTCTTTATATTTAGAAGATGAAATCGAATTCAAAATATTATAATCAAAAAAATAAATCAAATTACTAATTATTTCTTACTGAGAATAATAACGCAGTTTTAAATATTTCAATTTTTTAACATTGCAGATAAGACCTTTCTACGCAAAAGTTTGTATTTTTTTTTTTTTTTTTAATCTTATTTGCACAAAATCTATCATACTTATTTGTAACAGAGACAATTACACTTGGAATCAGTTATGTTTCGATACATACCCTGGAATTTGCATAAAAACTAAAATTCCGTTTAAATTTTCCGTAAAACAAAAACAAAGAAACAAAAAATTAAACATTAAAAATCCAAGTACTTATTTTCAAGTCTTGCATTTTACCTTATGATGTTCGAAAATAATTCAGAATGAAGTTTAAGAAAATAGTATGCTGACAAAGATCCACGTAATTAAATATTTGAAAAAGTGGAATATTTATCTCTTGAAAGAAAACTTCTTTTCAAATATGTGATTTTTTATAAACACGTGGCGAAACTATACAAATATTTTCTGCATATGCGAAACATTTTGTAATGTTTTATAATTTTTTTACCATTTAACCACAGATGCCTCGTAGAGACCGATGTCTTATTCCATCCACTTAAACACTGATCATTTTCTTTTTAAGTGCCCATTTTGAGGAGATCGGTGTCCTAATCCATCATATTAAAGAATGATTATTTTCTCTTTAACATTGGCCTGTTCGCGGCAAAGGCGTCGCAGAGGTCCGTACACCATTTCCGGCATTTGACCGTACCTGAAAAAATAAATAAAATAAAAACAAGTCACCGTAAGAAATTAAAAGCTAAATTCATTAAATAAAATATTTCGAAAGGGGAGGGCTCCGGGATTTATATTAATCATTTAAAGCACGATGTGACCATAATTAAACTGTCAGTAGAAAGCGTGTACTGTAGCGTGATCTAATTGCTCTTTCGATAAAGTTTTTCATACATTAATTTATTTTGTTTAAACTATATATGTAACACTTACTGGGTCTGTTAACAAAGTTTCAAGTCTGTTCTGAGAATACAAAATTTATTAAACATGTTTGTAAAGTGAACTACAATTCTTCGAAATATGACACTTGGGCATCAACACACTGCTGCCTGTATTTTATTCCACTGTTCATAGGTTCTCTGGAAGTCTTCGCGCTCAAGGCTGATAAAAGACCTTGTCGAAGCTATCTGGATCACTGAATCTTAATTTCCATATGTAATGAATAAAACTGAAAAATCTAGGTAGAACCTAATAACCAATACATTTACATCCATCTTAAGCAATCATTTTCTCTTTTTCGATACCTTTTTTGTGACTACCATTACCGTTTTATATAGAAAACAATCCAAAAAAATAATGCATTTTTTAGCGAGATGAATGGCACTTTGCTATATATGTACTGCATCAAACATTGAAGAATTATTCAATATTTATTACCGAGAAATTTACAGTTTTATTTGCTATATACTGGGGCGAGTAATTGCATGAATGTGTGAAATTTGATTTGCAAATTTTGAATTTAGATTTAAAACTGCATTACATAGTTCAGGTATTCCTACATAGTTCAGATACGATCTACATCAATTGTTTTTCATGAAGAAGGTGAACATAATTTTACAATGTACAGAAATGATTTGTTGAAATCTGAAAAAAAAAACAAAACAAAAAAAAAAAAACATGTAATATATTATTTATTTTAATTGTAAATTAAATTGCGTGAATTGTAATATTGAAACTGAAGGAAAAAGTCTCAGCATTCGAAACTGGGACATTTTGGCTTAAGTAGTAATGTACCTTTGACAACGTTCGAAAATCATTTATATATATATATATATATATATATATATAGGGGAGAATAGCCGAATTTGGACCACTTCACTTATTTTCAGGTGTAACTCATTTAATTTTTGAAATATCTGGAAAAGATCATTACACAGGGTCAATGTATTCATCTACTAACTAAATAAATATGTAGATCAATTTCTTTTTGAAAATCTTAAATTTTATTTTAATTTGAAAAAAATGTCAAAAGTGGTCCAAATTCAGCAACTGGTCGACTAAGTTGGACTCACAGTCTCCTAAATTAGACCAAATAATATCAGGTTGTTTTAATGACTAGGAAATATAACTAATCTTATGAAAAGCAAAGTTTACGATTAATGAAACAATAAACCAAAATAACAGCAATGAAATACAATGAAATCAAATATCTGAAAATAAGAGTAATTGTTTTTAAATCAAAATGTATTTAAAATATAAATCAAAGTTATCAGTAATTAAGAATAGAAATTATGGAACTAATTGTGAGTTACTTGAATATCATGTAAGGAGTGATGCAAGGCTTGTAGATGAATTGTGCTTATTGTTTTTGTTTTCCAGCGCACACAACATGGAACCGTATATGGCAATCTGAACACTGAATCATTTCTGCTATTTTATTTTTCTTACAAATTAGGCAAAACCAATCATCACTGTCTAAATTTTTCTTTTTAGATTTTGAATTATCAGACTTTTTGTTTTAAACAGAAGTTTTCTTTACATTATATTTGTAGTTCTTCTCTTCCATCATTTTCTTGCTAATTGCATTACGTCTATTTTTTAAAACTCGATGTGCCAATTGCTTTTGTGCTGTGAAAGCTTCCTTTTTGTCTTTTTTTTTTTTTCATTTCAAGGTTTAGTTTATATGGCGATGATGTTAACACAACTGTTTTTTGGCTCCCTCTGTACTTTGATTTAACTAAATTTAGAAAGGGAAATAACATTTCTAATGATTTTTTTGCTTTTGGGGAGGATTTGTAGCTTCAGCCTTGTTGCAGATCAATTTCTTCACAGGGTGTTTTTCTTCCAGACAGTTTGTCTATGTCTTTTTCAACATTTTCATCAACGTTTGAGATTTTATGTGTTTTAATGGCAAAAAAGTGTAATTCCACCCTCCAGAACTGTATAAAAACATTAATCCAGATATAAAAAAAACTTGCATGGAGATAGTAATCCATTATAAAATATAAAAAAAAAGTGCACAAAGCGTACCGTCCTTGAAATTCATTACTTACTTTTAAAATTTATGATCGCATATCTAGTCCAATTTAAGCAACTTAAAGTGGCCCAATTACGGCAACTGCGCCATTTTTAATACAGTTAATTTTAAGACTAAGAACAAAAACGATATCAAACAAATCCGAATGAAAAATATGCGCAATAAACAGGTGAATTCATATACGTATATGAAACGTAACAACTTACCTTAGTTTTAAAATATTCACTTACGTTTAGTAGGAAAAAATTAGATCAAAACAGCTAACTTTAAGATTTTTTAAATTGTCTGAAAACAGCAAGTGGTAGGCGGCTGCTTCTTCTAATCATGAGTGACATCATTCTGATGAGTAGGATTTCAGTGGTAGATGGAGTGTCTTCCAATAATTAAAGGCAGAATGGCAAAGGTCCGATTAATGCGGCGGTCCAAATACGGCTACTCTCCCTTATATTTAACAGCTTATAATAAAATTTAGTTCTCATGAAACATTTAAAAAGAAGTCCCATGCAAAAATTCGATTTAGCAGAAATGTTATCTCCAAAACAATTTGATCTTTCTGTACATTATGAAGGAATAATTTATTGTTAACCCTTTATGTACTTAATAATGAGTTCGTGAAAATTTTATCTTCTAAAGCATTTTTCGTGAATTGTTTAAATTACATTAGAATATTTGCAAAACTATCTATATTATAAAGGACAAACATATCTGTGCGTAACGCATACGTTATTCTGAGAATGGCAACACTTTGAAATTTTAAATGAAATTTCGGTTTTGCAATTTTCACTACTGCAAATTTTTAAACTTCTAAACATCGCACAGTTCCAATTTTTACACCGTCGTATAGGGAAAAAAATTTACTTTTAAATGCAATTTGTTTGAAAGGTCTATCTCAATTTATTTTTGAGATATTAATTTTTTTTATAGTTTTTAGTACCAATTTTGTAATTGTGGCAACCATTTCTATTAAAAGTAAAGGGAAAATAGTCATAGTTTATTAATTTTTATTGATTATATCTTTATTGATGCCATTTTCACATTACAAATAAAAGCAACTTTTTGTCTAATTTTTGAACAGAAAATGACGTCAGCCATTAAAAAAAAAACATACATTCTTCTTCATAGATCAAAATATTGAAGAAGATATTTCAATATTTTTACATTGCGCTGATACTGATTTTGAGACGCTAGGAAAAATGATTCAGTGAGTAAAAATGTTGTCATATTTAAAACAAAACGATCATTTTCTTTGATAAGACTAAATATTTGATCAATACTAAATGGCCAATACTATGGCAACTAAAAGCAAATTTCTGAATGGTAAATTTCCGCCGGTACTGAGATTAGAACTTAAATTTTATGCGAATGTTCACATGAAAAGTTGTATCGGACGAACGTGACTTTAAGTTTGGGATTACATTCATTAATAATGTATTGCGCGTTAAAATACTTTTAAATTGTGAAATTGAGTGGTACGTATATAAATTTTGAGAATGTGAAAATAACGTACAGTTTAGGTTTTATGGGGGGAAATTTTATGATGTGACAAAGCGAAATCATTTTACTGATTTTTCATCCCGTAAAAACAAACGTAAGAGCCTCAATCGATAATTTTACATAATTACCGATCTTGATTATACGTATTCTAATACAGTTTAATTTTTGAATAATTTAAGCAGTTGAAGTTTTTGGAAATAATATTTTGGCAATTTTAGGTTTAAAACATTATTTTTTTTAAGAGTTAGATAACCAATGCAAGATGAATTTTTTATTGTAATTGTTTTTGTAGGTTTATTATAAATTCGATCTAACAGTTCCATTCTAAACATTTTAATTCGTCGAATTTCGGCGGGTTCCAACTCGTTTAAATAATTTTAGAAGGATTTTAGAAGGATTGAAGAATTTAGAAGGTTTAATTAAATTTGAGTTTATAAGCATTTTGTGCAATGTTTATAACCCCACTCAATTCTTTTGTTTTAAATATTTTTCTTAACATTTCTTAGAATTAGGAAAAATACAAACATAATATACAATAGAAATATAGACATATATCCTAACTGAAAAATCCCCCCCCCCACACACACACACTCTCATCGCCAAGAAAGCGGAAAAGATGCAAAGGCAAAAGAAAACATTTTTCTTTTAATGTTTCGTTTCGTGTAACCAGTAATGCTTTTGTAACAAGATAAAGTAATGGACACAGATGTCATATATGCCCCATATTGTCGTGATATTTCTCACGCGCCAATTTGGCGAAAAAGGGTATACATAAACAACAACATCCGGGATACTATATCAAGCAAAATAACGACACTTTGGCGGCAGTTAAGTACCCCATGCGTCTATGACATTGGCGTCAGAAAAAAGTCGCGCCAATATGGGACAAATGTTACATCTGTGTCAAATAATGTATCTTTAAATAATTCTAAACTGTATCACAGCTAGTCGATGTATTAAATGAATTTTATAACAAGTTATTTTAATGGTGCTTATAAGTACCGTCAGTAGATAAAGGGTTAAAAGTCATTTTCTCAAAACGGTGAATTCCACCATTGCGCGTATGGTTCTTAGGAAATGTCTGAATATAATTTCAGGAAATTTTAATTGAAGGCATGAACATAAATAGATGAACAAATAGCCAACTAATATGATCAATAAGTAAAAAATTTTAAATTTTTGACTATATTTATATATACATATATATAAATAGACTTCTAATTTTACAGTTTTTTTTTCTTCTTAAGGACTAATCATTATATTTTTCCAGTGAAGGTCATTTTAATCACACATTACATGTCTACAGAGTAAAAAAAAATAATGTAGGTTCACTTGGGCAAATTGATTATGGGAAATCCTGCGCGGAAGGCATATAAGAAAATCCATTCATTAAAAAAGCATTACATTTCAAACGAATTCAAAAAGCTGTATATGCATCTAACGTTTTTTTTTTTTTTTTTTTTTTTTTTTTCAGAGCATTTACTACTATGAAAATTTTATACTGTTGAATGTAGTTAGAAATAATACGTTTATTGTCGCAATTAAACAGATTATTTCTCGCTTATATTCTACTTCTTTTATATTACTTCTTCTTTATGTTTCCATCTTAATTTTACGTTAAATAAGACATAAACTAACGTTTCCCATGGTTACGCAAAAAATAATATATATTATTTATAAAGTATGTTTTATCTGTTAGTATCACATGCGAAACATTTATTAAATCCAATATGTGTTTATGGGATCTGAAGTCTTTAAGGTTTCTAAGTGAGAATTTCTATTTATGCAATTAAACTTGTTAATATATTTTCTTTAGCATTCTTTTAATAAACAGACCTAAATATAAATTACATTTTATGTAGCATTTCCCGCGGTACACTTAAAACAACGGCAGGTATGTCATCTAAATTAGATTCATATCTGCACGTTTCTTATTCTGAGAAGGAGAGGGTCAATTTTGGTAATCACAGACTTGGTTGTTTTTTATATATGTTGTAGGGTAGAAGCCCTTAGTTTTAGGTTCAACAGATTTTATACAACGCTCCTTAGTTATCGGGAAATAGGGGTTTCATATTATAACACAACTTAAACACTTACATTGTAACGGAATTGCTACGTTGAACGTAACTCGGTTGTTAGGACGGCTGGTCGTAGATCTGCGGGCTTGGGTTCGAAACCTGAAAACGTTAGATTTGTTTTTCTTATTTTTTGTTTCAGAAATATACATGTAATTATAATTTAATAATCTCATTGACAATTGAAAATTATAATGCTAGTAATTATAATGTTAACCTATGTATTTGCTTTTAATTTGTAACTAAATGGTCGTATAAAACATCATTAAAATGTTATTTTTTAATCACATATAAAAACATGGAAACGTTTAAAATGGTTCATTAAAATCCATTACTACATAAGTGTGATAAAGTATATACAAATGTTTTTCCAAAAAACTAAAAACACTAGATGTTAGAATCCACTCCAAGCGCTTTCTGCTAACCTTAAGCATTTGTCAAGTAGAAGAGAATTGACTGAGAAAACACTTGACGCTCGATGTTCACTGCTACACATTGACCGGAAACAACATTCAGGATGCCCGCAGGCGGTCATACCCATTAAACTGAAGGAGGAGGAAGGTAGAGAAAACTCAATCTCCTGGCAGACCAAACTCTCCTGTAACCTGAAGTAAATTGAACCAGATGCGCGGAATTTGGTATGATAATACGTCATTACAACAATTTCTTGCATTCGTTAAAATCTCCAAAGACTCTAAAATAGCACAACTATTAAAATTGGAAGCCCGCATAATGACTCTCGCTCTATCGAAAAGGATGTGAATATCTTTAGTTTGAAAGAGCCTTGTGAGGGCGGTAGCCGGTCTAATTTTATTAATATCCTGCATCTTCTTCTTTGGAATTTTCTCGTAGTCATACCAATGTAATTTAATATTTTATTTGTTTTCTTACTCCTATATGGGATGATATAAACTCCTGACTTATTGTCCATACTAACAGGATCAACTCTTTTTTGCACAAGATTAATTAATTTGGTGTTATCCGTAGCTATTAACGTTATATTATATTTCTTTAGGCTGTATTTCAATTTTTCATATAAACAAGAAATGTAATCATCTGCCATAAATTTAACTTCTTTTTTACTAATACACTCTATTTTAGCTGGTTCTGCTTGCTTAAACTAATAAATCAATTTTTCAATAAATTTAGTGGAAAAACCATTACTATTAACAATTAACCCGTTAATAGTCGCGCGTTGGTCTTTTCCCCGCCGAAATTCCTTATCTTCCTGTAACTCATTTCCCGTTAAAGTTACGATAGCCAAATTCCGTGTAGCTGACCTTGAGTGTTCACACTCTTGTGTAGTAAAATTGCAAGTCATTCCTGCTATTTCTTAGCATTTTATCGCATTCTCAAGTTTTAATCGGTCTAAATGACCGCGTTGCGACCACTTGTGTTAGTTGAATTTTTTCCCCTCGTGTTCATCCTTTCCCATTTCCGCGAAATCTGCGGGGGAAAGTTTCTTCGAAGTACAGACTCTCTGTCTGTTGTTATTTCGCCTTTCTTCTTTCTGCTTTATTTTACCCGTTCATAGAGTACTTTTTTTACTTTTAGAATGTTACTTAAAATTGTTTTATTATATTAGTTGTGAAGTCAGTTCTCACAAAAAACTGATTGATGGTCACTTACATTTTTTTTTTTTTTCATTTTCAAACATTGCGGGAATAAATTCTCAAATTGATAATCGTTTAAATATGGAAAAAAAGGGGGAAATTCATCATCATTATTTGAAAGAAGTTGCTTTCCATTTATTACAGGAACATATAAATGAAAAAAAAACAGACAATAACACAGCCAAACAATTAAAAAAGAGAGAAGATAATTTTGTGGGAATCAGTAAAAAAATTGCCGTATCTCCAAAATCTGAAAAGTATCGTTTTTCACAATAAAACAAACTCGAAAGATAAAACAGTTTTCTCAGAAATGTAGTATGTATATCTGCGAAGAACATACATATAATTTATTTGCACAATAATGAGAATTTTATAATGTAGGTTAGAAATTACGCAAATAAAAATATCTTTTGGATAATTCAGTGAATATTTATACTATGATTTTAAAAAATAATTTAAGTATTTTTCTAAAATTTATCTATTTTTAAATTTTCATACTGTAAGTAAAAACACATTTTTTTTTTTTAAACAATGCCGCAGAAAATGTTTTTTTTATTATTATTGAAATCCAATAGAGGCTTGGGGACGGTATCTAACAAATTTAAATTTGTTGTCCTTCATCAATTGTTCAAACTATTTTTCAGAATAATGTTTTTCAGAATACGAGAGGAAATTCATTTAAATAAAATTATTGCTGCATATTTATAATTTCGGAGAAAAATTTCTTATTGTTTTTATTATTTTAATGAATATTATTACAAAACAATACATTATAACAATAATACCTTATTATGAAATGTACAATTGAATATTTATTTTAATTAAATAGTTGCTGTAAAATACATCCCTATTAAGATGAACCTTTCGGTGATTCTATTAATTAAAATAATTTATCCATCTGAGGATTTAAATCTACAATTGCAAATGTATTTAAATTAAATATATAATTTCAATAACTTATTATTTACTTTATATAAGCGAAGTTCGTATCCAGAGTTTTTAGTCAGGGGCGCTGCTCCCACCCTGAAATAAGTAGAAAAACTACAAATCGTGCATTTTCATTTGAAAAATGGATGTAATCATAAAATCTCGAGAGCCCCCCCCCCCTCCTCTCCCCCCTCATACACACATAGACACCCCACAAAATAAATAAATAAAACGTAGTTACAACATTTACATTTATAATTTCGAAATTAAGTATTTTTTACCTTTATCTTTATTATATAGATATATATATAATATGCTGGTGAATTAGTGGTATTGTATTTGATTTACTGTTGCATGTCATAGGTTCCATTTTTATTTTCAGTTTAATTGTTCAATTTAATGTCAGTGTAATATATTGATGCTAAATTTATTAATTCTATTTTATTAAATGGATATAGAGTGCCGGAGTATCATAAAAATCTACCTGACTCTGACCCTGTCCTTCAAAAAAATAAATAAATAAATAAATAAATAAATAAATAAATAAAAATACCCCTATCACGAATTTAGATTCATATTCGTAAATGTTTTCCTAATAATTATTGATTCATAGTAACATCAGAAATTCAATCAAATCATTTACTATTTACTTTTACGTATACTATCATAATCATATACTATTTACTTTTAAGTATTTATGCAAAATGAAGAAAGAGTTATTAAAAACATTTATCTAGATGCCAACTGAATATATACTTAAGCGAAATAAATAATTTGCTGTAAAAGTTTGTAAAATGGATAATTGCTGTAATCTTTTAAAGTTCAGTCAATATTTTCACCCTACGTTATCCGTTTTCGATCATCTGATAACACCGGCAAGTTTCCCCTTCGTTTTCGGCCTGCTGGTAACGGCGGCAAATGGACCAAACGCGACTACTAACGTTCTAAAAAATGTCGCGACTACTCTCGGGTTAACTTAATTTTTTCCAGTTCCTCTTGCAGGTGGGTATCAGAGCAAACCTCAAAAGCACGTCTAGTATAAAATCGGCAAGCTGCAGCTTAATAATGAAATAGAGAATGGCTATTATAAGGAATTGTATTGTTTGAACGAAATGATTTTATGTAAACAGTTCTATCAATGCAATGAGTTGGTTCATTCCTACTGAGGCAAATAACCAAAAACGGTAAAGTTCTATTTGTTTCTATTTCGAAAGTGAATTTTTTCTTATTGTTACTGTTGTTAGCGTATTCAAGAAAATTCATAAGCGCTGGAACGCCATGGTCCCATATAATTAAGATGTCATCGACAAACCTGACCCATAAACTTGGTTTAAAATTGGAAGTTGATATAATCCTAGTCTCTAAAGGTCTAAGTTTTAACTCAGCCAACAAACCAGAAATTGGTGACCCCATGGGGTCTGTTTGTTTATAGTAAATATTGCTAGCAGTGGACATCGAGCGTCGAGTGTTTTCTCAGTCAATACTCTTCTCCTTGACAAAGGCTTGAGGTTAGCCAAAAGCGAATGGAGTGAATTTTAACATCTATTGTTTTTAGTTTTTTGGAAAAACATTTGTATATATTTTATTACACTTATTTAGTAATGGATTTTATTGAAGCATTTTAAATGTTTTCATGTTTTTATATGCAGTAATTCCGTTACAAATAAGTATTGAAGTTGTGTCATTATATTAGACCCCTTATTTATCGTGAACTAAGGAGCGTTGTATAAAATCCGTTGGACCTGAGACTAAGGAGCTTCTTCCTTACAACATATATAAAAATAAACAAAATATGTGATTACCAAGCTTGGCTCTCTCCTTGCGGCATTAAAACCCAAAATGGAGTCAAGGCAAGAAGACAGTATTTTGTGTTACACTATGGGAGTCGTTCGTCTGTTTTAGCAGTGTAACACGCTTTCAGAAAAAGCGTTTGGCGGTGATATGGGCACATCAAAGACACTGGTTGTTTGTGTAAAATTAAAAATTCCGGTTCTTCAAATGTGCCAAGAGAACTATGGAGAGACGTCTTTGTGGGTAAATAAATGTCCTTGTTTATATAAGGTGTTTCTATTAAACGTTTCAGAACTTCTAAGAGGGGTAGGGTACATCCTGACAACTCGAAATCATATAGCAATGTGGGGTCGGAAATGATTTCCTGAAGCGGTTTTGTACACAAAAGCACCACAAAGAAAAGAGACCGTAAGTGATAAATCGTTTTAATAGTACATGAAAAGAAGCAAAAGGTACATGGATCAAAGTAAGTGTTCGAGGTTGCTTCCACTGGCTACGATGCACGCCTCACATCACCGACGCATTGACATCCGAACATTCAGGAATACTCCAGGCGAATTTCGAATTTCTCCGGCAACTACTGCGATTCTTGCAACCAGCTCCTCAGCATTGTCAACAGGGGTGTCATAAACTAGTGATTTCATAGGACCCCAGAAATAAAAATCAAGACATGATAGGTCGGGTGACCGAGCAGGCCAATGCACGGGACCACCACGTCCGATCCACTGTTGACCAAATGTGACATCCAGGTAGTTACGAACAGCTCCGCTATAATGGGCAGGGGCTCCATCGTGTTGGAACCACATTGTCTGTTGCGTCGATGCAGAAATCTGTTCATCTCTCAAATGTTGTGGCAATAGTTGTTGCTGAAAGAGCAAGTACTTATCTCCGGTTAGACGACTCGGGAACAGCTAAGGTCGGATGAGGTGATCTCCGATAATACGGGCCCATACATTGACCGAAAATCGAATCTGTGCTGCAAGACGTCGTATTGTATACGGGTTCTCGACCGCACGGATATGGTCGTTATGCAAGTTGAAAATTCCTTCCCTTGTGAAGGATGCCTCATCGGAAAACAACACTTCAGCAGGAAAAGTGGGATTTGTAGCACATTTTAAAAGGCACCACTATGCGAAAGCAATACGAGGTGCATAATCCTCCGTTTGCTGTGCCTGGACACGCTGCACGTGAAACGGATGCATGTCTTGTTCTCGGAGAATCCTCCAGACGCTGCAAAGGGAAACCCAAACTATGTTTGCTAGACTTCGTGTACTCGTTCTTGGATTCCTCTGTACATGCTGCAGCACATTCTGTTCGACGGCTGGAGTCCGTGCTGTTCTTACCCTGACCCTGTCAGCTCTTTCAAATGAACCTGTCTCATCTGACCTCTGGTGCAGTCTTGCAAATAAATTATGACTGGGAAAACGCCTCGTCGGATATCGTTCCGCGTACAAACGCTGCGCGGCTGGCCCACTACAATTTGCAGCCCCGTACACCAAATGGATATCGGCTAATTCTGCGTTCGTGTAATGATCCATCCTACTGACTTGGCGTTCTTGTGCGAAATGAAGATTCCCTGCACGAAATCTCGGAACTTTCGCACAACGCCATCTACCGCGTCAGGAAAGCATTTCTGACTGCCAATTGGTATATGATTTTGGTTCGTCAGGATGTACCCTACCCCTCTTAGAAGTTCTGAAACGTTTAACTGAAATACCCTGTATAATATATCACTCCTTACCAGAAACATGTAATGGATCAATTCTGCACTTATGACCATTGACAGGATGACGGTACGAAATTTTTGGAACTGGTTCAAGTAACGCTTGGACGTGTGTCGTGTGACCCAGAGGGTGCATATTAGGGTGGTGCGAAAAAAGTCAAGTTGATATTTCCGAGTTGCTATAGTGCGGAAAAGTTGCGATTGGTCAATACAAGAAAAACAACAAAAAAATTATTTAAATCGGACTTTATCTTCCGATCCCGCAAACCGCCTAAAAATTTAAAAAAATTGAAAATTTTCGATTTTTCCAGAATTTTTTTCTTTTTTTACGTATATATATTTTTTATCGCTATAGTGAAAAATATTTGCAGATTGTAATGTTTAATAATAATAAAAATAAACAGTTGCGTTTAAAGAATAGCTTCCGATCGCGCAAGCTCAATAAAAATCGGCAAAAATTCAATTTTCAGTGATTTTGATGAATAAAGAAAATAATCACCTGAGATCAGTTTGCGTTCCAATATTAACATTTGCATATAAATTGTACAATGTACAACTCTTTGCTTGTTTAGATATTTGATAATGTTTAAACAAACCAGAACTCACCACGGGAAGGTAGCTGCACTTCGAGTTCAAACCACACCCTATCCTCCATCCAACCAATGAGGGTGTTTGCTATTTACATTACTTAAATACATAATTTGTTATAATAGAATCAAAACACTGTATTAAAAAACTAGTGTCGTGACAGTATAAGATATACAATTTGTTATGTCATCTGTTTAAGTCTGAATTTTAGACACAACTTTGTACTGCGATTTGGTGGTAATGTATTATGGACATTGATTTCAGTGTGGCCCTGATGCTCTCTTGATTGGGGCCCACATACCTTAAATGATGCTTCCGTTACCGATTTAATGAACCGCTGGACATCTTACGTGTGGTTGAAAAACTTTTTATCATCCTAGACTGAAATATGACCTGATTGAACGAAGAAATGTATTTCTTCATGGGTTAATCTCCGAAAAAGCGGTGGAAATGTTAATTTTGCTACATTACAATAAATTAATTTTGGATTGTAGGAGTGATAAATATTCAGATGCCTTTACCCTTTGAAATATTCTGCCTGGCTTTTAACTGCCCTTGCTCTCTTATGTGCCTCCTTTTATAAAAGACCGTTGCCATCAGTAGGTTTTCCGTGTGAGCAAAGAACGAGTTTCATTCAGTTTCAAAGACTACACTTTCTTCAGGTTGTCACGAAAGTATCGAGATGTTCAATTGCTCTGTACAGATGAATAGGCCCGTCTGTAATGTACTTACAGCATTTTATTTCAAAACAAACTGGCAAGTAATATTTTAAAATAAATGTCAATATGGCTTTAAGGCATCCGATGGGTTTTCCACGCTCGCGTAAAGTCGAAGGGCTCTATTTGCACAAGTGAGCAATCTGGCATGTGAAATTGGACCGGAGTCACACTTTAATAAGTCATTTGGAAAGTTGTAACTGTTAATTGCTTGACTTACGCCAAGAAGATATCTTTGGTCCTTGCTCAACAGTTGCCTGCCCACTTCTGGAATTTCACAATCAGTCAATTGAAAATTTATCACCGAGAGCTTTACACAACAATGATATTGTGTCCAAATGGTGTATTAAATGATCTTGGGCCAGTAGTTTCAACATTCAAATGTTGAAAAGATGGCGGGAAGGTAATTCAACAAAATGGAATAAACAAACAACCCACTGCAGTGGTGGTCGTCAGAGATAAACTCCAAGCTTTCTGATAGCACCACCTTTCTATCCAGTATTTGTATTTGTACCATCACAGCCTACCAAATCTAAGTATTCTAGTGAAACCCCTTGTTCAGTAAGACATGATACTATGAAAGCTACAATGTCCTTAGCAGGCCCGGAGTTTGGAGGGACATGGCCTAAATAAACTGAGTCACGTTCTTTTATGACAGGAAAGTGTTCCTCTTTAATAGTTCGACGAACCTGTTTAGATGCAATACTTTCTTTAACTGGGGTATCGTCCTTTCTTCCGTCAAAATAGTATATGCCATGTAGTTCATCTGAATCCAGTTGACTTTTCTGTAAATTTTATGGAGTTAGGTGAGACTTGGTGGGAGCGCGTACGCCGACTTCAGCGCTGTTTTCCAACGTGGCTAACGGCAGTTGGGTGCACTAGTAAACTTTTCAGACCTGAAACGAACTCTTCGTGGTAAGTTCTAGGTTGTTTAAAAATAACTTAATATGCTCAATAGTATCAATTAACATTTAAATCTTAACCTGAGACTGCAAACTGACCTCAGTTGATTATATTCTTAATGCATGAAAATCACTCAAAATTGAATTTTTGCCGATTTTTATGGAGCTTGTGCGTTCGGAAGATATTCTCTAAACACAATTATTATTATTATTATTATTAAACAGTACAAACTGCAAATATTTTTTCCTATAGCGATAAAAAATATATAAACGTAAAAAAAAAGAAAAATTTAAAAAAAATCGGAAATTTTCAATTTTTTGGAATTTTTAGGCGGTTTGCGGGATCGGAAGATAAAGTCCGATTTGAAGAAGTTTTTTTTTGTCTTTCTTGTATTTACCAATCGCAACTTTTCCGCACTATAGCGGCTCGGAAATATCAACTTGACTTTTTTCGCACCACCCTAGTGCATATAGAACATTTGTAGAGTGTAGAGAAACCTTCGTGAGTCTGCATTTATTTTCATATATCACTCATATTTTTACGTATAATACTTTTGAATATATAGACTTTTGTAAATGAATGAACCTTTATAGCCTTGTATATAGAGGATAAAATTATCTTCAGCGCACAACATACGCACTATACTATAATGTTTCATTTTTTTTTTTATAGGATTGGATGCGTTGTACACATTTAATGATTATTTTGTTACTTTACGTACATTCCTATAAAAAAGAAAACATGCTATCCCATGCTATTTTATCACCAGATTTTTTTTTTTTCAAGGACATTTCTTAATGTTAAAAACAGTCTTAATCTCTATTTTCCAAATATAAAGATCTACATTTAACATTTTATTTGAGTTCCTTCACAAAGAATATGTAGCTTTTTAAATATTTTATTTTATTATTCTCTTCAGTCACAGGGAAAAAAGAATGAATCATAATTTAAAGCTATTTTATTTTTTTTAAATATTTCTTAAAAACATTATTAATTATTTAAATAAAATTTTGAATCGCATTGATAGTTATTTTATTTTTAAATTATATTTCTTTAAAAAAATATTAACAAACCTTTCTAAGATTTGTTTTTGTTATTTGTAATTTCTGAAAATATAAATTAAAATTTTTCAGCCTTTGAAAAATTCGATATTTAAAAGTATTCATATAGGTCCTTACTTTTATTTGAAATGTGTTATGTAAATTCAGTAAAATATTCTTTTCGAAAAATAGTAGATTGTGATATATATCCTAAGCATAATATTTTATTCCCGAAGATATTTTCCTTACCTGCATTATCGTATATGACAATAAAGAATCGCACAAAATTTGTGTGTATAAATCTTTTCAAGTGGTCCCCGATTTCTTGCAAGATATGTCTTATAATAAAATGGAAATAATTTTTTTGTTTGAATAGAAGAAAATTAACTAGAAGTTTTAATGTTATATTAAAATGGAAATTTTGTATATATTTTATTTGTTTTTCAGAATTGTTTTTTCGATATTCGTGATTCTTAAAATTTCAAAAATGGAAGAAAAAAATTTTCTAATTTAAAATGGGTTTTTATAGCCATATTTATATATATTATATTATCTTTGCATCACTGAATAAATGATTGTGTTCAATAATAATTATTTTACATAGGATGGATGTAGAGGATATTTTAGTTAATTCTTACATTAATTTCTTACCTAAAGGAAAGAAATCATGTACTGAACAGCGATTATTGTATAATAAACGTAATCTTTAATCTGTTAACTTCATTTGATGTTATCTTTTTGTTCATGTATATTACAATTTTTATGAAATTGCGTATTAAAAATGTCATTTATAGTGTTCTAATTGCATACATATTGCTTAATTAAGAAACAATAAAAAAAGAACATACAGTATAGTAAAGCTATTTTCATCTGTATTTTATATTAAACTAGATATTTATACTCTGATTAATATAAAGATATGAAACTTTTTGCATAATATATTACATGACAAATATTTCAACAGCATACAATATGATATAATTTTTATTTATCACAGTTTTATATTAATGTGAATATAATACATTCCGTTAATGCAAATTAAATTTTATTTTCTATTCTTAAAAGATAATTTTATTTTGATATCTTCAAGGTTTAATGTGCTCGTGTAGTAAATATACTATATTTCGGTTTTCAAAAGCTTTAAAAAGTATACTGATTAAACGCTTTATTTATTTGGATGATTATGGCGAATTACTGTAAAAACATTCTGTAGAATGATATTTTCACTTTCAGTTTAATCCTCTGTCATAATAAATTAATAAATAAATCTAACTAAAGCTGCTAACTGTAAGCAAATAAACACTACTCCCTTCTGTAAAAAAGTACATAATTTACTTTAAAAAAATACGCGTACATTTATTAAATTTTTTTTAAAAATATATTTACATTTTTAGTTCTACAATAAAAATTTGACACTGCATTAACACATTTTGTATATCCTAATTTCCGGCGTATCATCCTCGAGAAAAACAATTACATTAACCCAGAATGTTTCATTAATATTATATAACTTACTTAAAGCGGAACATGAGGAGACATTTTTTTAAGTAAAATGTCTGCTTCCGAATAGATGTTTTTTATCCTTGAAATATAAAAGATATTATCCTAAAGTTAATTATTTCTTACGCAAATTTTTGTAAAGAAATTTATTAATTAAGTAATTGCTGCGCTTCTTCAGTGTGGCATTATGCTCTTTTTAATGGACATTATACGTAAAATAACGGTTGAAGTAATAATACAAAGCGCCACTTAAAGATATTTCTGTTTTCTAAGCAATATTCTAAAGTGTGCATTAATTTGCCTTTTTTTCATATACTATCGAACTTATATTGGGAATATTATATGCTATTTCATAATGTTAATTCTTTATAACCATTGTTGCTCTTGACGCAGATCTTTCAAAATAATAGAAAAAGTTTAATATTAAAATCAATATTTGCGCGTCAAAGAAAATCAGTTTTTTTATTGTTCTAAAATGAAAAAAATATTTCCAAAACAATATTGTATAACATATGCACCAAAGAGCAGTTGGAAAGTATCGGCACAGAATTATGCAGTACCAACTTTTGCGCAGACGCGTCGGTAGTTCTTCATGGCATGGACTCGATAAAAGCCTGGAAGCATTGGACAGACATACGGATCCACATACGGAAAAGCATACAGGCAGTGAACAATCTACCGCAGTTCATGAACATTCGATAATGGGAAAACAGGTCAGACGCTCAAATATCTTTTACGATGTCATTCCAAATATGCCCGATAGATTCACATCAGGTTACCTCGCTGGCAAGAGAAGCAAGATGACATGGGTGAAGTATTCACACAATTATTCAGAATTTCTAATGGCATCCTGCAGACGAAAATACGGGAGCAGATGGTCACCAATCATAGCCCAGAAACGGTGACATATGATAAACGATGTTACACGTACCGCATATGCCATTCTTTTCCGTAAACATTTCCCAGATGCACGTACCACCTCCACTAGCTTCAAGAGTACCTTGCTAACATGAAGAATCCATCGCTTCATAGGGTTTGGGCTGTACTCGTACTTTGCCACCATACTCATCGAGGTCGTGGCTGAAAATCCATAATTGGTTAAGACTCGTTTCGCATATTAAAACGCAATTGGTCTTCCATGTCATATCTTGGTAGAAATCGTCTGATAACCCGATGTTAAGGGTTGACTCGTAGGATTACCATTGTGTTTTATTGCACCCGAAGGTATGAAAACATGGAGGATTGGCAGCAGGAAAGAACAAGGGTAAACCAACGAGTCAACCGATAAAATCGGGTTTTCAGGTGTTTTCCTCCAAGATATGACATTTCGGACCACTTACGTTTTAATATTCGTATCGAGTTTTAACTAATTCTGGAATTTTAGCCTCCAACCCGATGAGGATGTCTGTGCTGCTGCATCAAAATCTATCAGCATGTCGAATACTGAATCTGAAGTACCTAAATCTCGACTCCTCGGACCAGTTAATATTTTTCACAGTTTTTCACATTCGAGGGTGATAACCCATCCCCCTTGTTAAGCGTTACGATCTGCGATGTGCAGTCAGCGAAGCTCTGTAAGCTATAGCTAGGAAATAGTTCTGTTTTGTGTGGTTGCTTATTCGGTGTTGTGCACTAGTGATAAATAGCCTAGAAATCTGATGGAATTCGTCTCGTCTGTTAGCTTTTGGAATGCTAGTTAGCCGCTGATGTGAGCATTCTCTAATGATGTTGCACATTGCAGTACGCCCTGGCAGGGATGGTTTTGCTGTATGCGAAGTTGTCATGGTACTCCTCGAGAGTGGCGCTTGAAAATCCAGGTACTCATTCATTGTGTCTCACCAATTTTCAACTCACAAATGCAATAAGATACTTCGTCTTACCCATACCGCGTTTGGCTATTTCGGATATCATGATCCCCACTATCTATATCGTAGTATCACGGCTTCAATCACGTTTTTTTCGTTTACACGCCTATAGCGGCAACCTTTTATAACGCCACATGTCTAGAGTTCTACTGCTCTTTGGTATATGTTACGATAAACAACTATAACGTAATAATTGTTTTTAAAATGTACATGAAAAATAATTTCATTTTTAAACTGTTTTTGGTTAGATGTTTTCGAAAATATAAAATACCTTTCATGTTAACAAAAGATTTTTGCTTATATAACACAATAAAAATTTAATCTTTTAAAAGACAGAAAACATAACAAATAAAAAAAATATTTTATTCAATGCATGCGAAAAAAAATCTGAAGCACACAAAAAATCTCTCTCTTAGATAAGGATATTTTTTATGAGCATCAAATATGCTTAGTCTTTTCAGAATGAGTGGATAAAAAAATTAAAAATACAGAAATGACCGGTTTCTCTTAGAAATTGTCTTTTTAGTGAGTAGTTAAAATTTCCATTTCCATTATGTTTTCTATCCAAATCCAAAACACTTCTGCCTATAAGTAAAATTAACACGAAAGGTCTTTTTTTAAACAAAAATATCAACTTTTATCATAATAATTATAAATTGATTTATATAAGATTATTTTTGTATTATTGCTTAGTTATAAACTTTCGGAAAAGTATTATACACACAAACTCCCCAAAGATAGAAAATAATTGTTAACAAATTAGAGATTTCATAATATAAGATTCCTTTTTGAGATAATTTTCGAAATACATACAAGTACAGCTTTACGTAATTATATTATAGATTTAATTTTTTCAAAACCTCTTAATAACAAAATATTTCAAAACAATTTAAATAAAATTATTTGCCTTAAAAGAAAATATGCAGCTTTATAAAATTTATTATAAAGTGAATTTTATCACTATATGCTCTCTTAAAACAGTCTTAATTAGAAGTTATATTCTTTGAAATAATTAATGCTTCTGCGTAATTAAAAGTTGAGAGTTTCATAAATACGATTTTAATTAAAGAATGCAATTGCTTATGAATGAAATCATCGTTGATTAATTTATTTTTAAAAACTGAAAAATATTACTTTAGACAGGCCTTTTCATTAAATTTATTTTTACCTTTAATCGATACAAATTGCGCCGCGAATAATGAAAATATTTATGTATTTGGGATAAAACGATACTGTCAGATAAAAAAAATAGGCTTTATAATGTAACATCAGATATTTTGTCCCAAATTCTTTCATATAAAATAACATTGTGTACAATAAACTAATACTTATTGATGATTTCGGATTTAAGTGCGATTTAAATTCATCTTTTTGCCAAAAATAGCGGCTAAAATACCTGCGGCTAAAATAAACACAAAGCAAAATGCACTGCTTTAACTCTTAATTCTTCAATTTTCATATAGCATTTATCACAGAATTTTTCATTGTCTAAATACTGAATTTACAAAATGAAATATTCGCAAACTCATTAGAGTATTTATTTCCTACCGGTATTTTTCTCTCCTCCTAACGAACAAAGGGACGAGATTCTTTCATTTACCCTTTCTTTCACCCTGGGTATTTTCGACTGAATGAGGGTACTAGGCTCCGGCGTTTTCAACCCGAGAGTAGTCGCGTCTTTTTGTAGAATGTTGTTAGTCGCGCTCGGTCTTTTAGCTGCCTTCCCTCCGCATACAGAAAATGTGTAATAAGAAAAAAATTATTTAATATTCGAATGTTACATTTCAATGAAGATATAAATTTGCAGTTTACTTAAATTATACATTTTACTAATGAGATTTCGATTAGATGGAAAAAGTAAAAATGAACTGACATTAGGGATCGTTGCGTAGACTTTCCACCGTTTTCAACTTTTCTTGTAAAAATGTACTTGAAGGAAAAACAGAGCCGTCTTGTTACTTCACTATGCTTGTTACTTCACTATAACATTTAAAGTCAGCAACATGGTAGTTCTCCATTGTATTTGTAAAAGGAGTTAGGAAAAGATCATTTATGTGGGCGGCAAAAAGGCCGATACCGCGACTACTGCTGGGTTAAATTTTACTAGTAATTTATTTTGGCTAATTTATTCTATTTTAACATTTACAATTTGTTTACGTAAACATTTTATTTTCTGTATGTTTTTTTTTTTTTTTTTTTTTTTTTTTTTTTTTTTTGTACGAGAAGCTTTAGTCGTAAATATCTCCCCCCTCCCATTTTTTCTTTGCTACTGAACTCGTAAATTATTACCTCCATAAACCTGCTAAACATGTGCGGTATTTGTCACAGGATCCTCGAAAAAACGTCTGTGTATCGTCAATCAACGCTTTCAAGATACAATACAGGTCTGAATTTTTCAACAAAAAAAAATTTCCCTTTTTTTTCGAAGAAAATTTGTGACTCCGCTAAGATCTATCCCATTGTGTGTGTTTACAGGTTAATGAATATTGATACATCATTCTAATTTAAAAGTTTACATATGATTTGCGTAAACCAAATACACTCATTGCATTCAATGAATAATAACAGCAGAGTAATACTCAAAATTTTGAAATTTTTCTTTTGGCAATGACTTTTATTTAATTTAAAACTATAACTATATTTTAGACTCACTTTTTTTTTTAATATTTACTTATTATATATTCGAACTAATCGTTTGCAGAAGATAATAATAATAATTATATATATATATATATATATATATATATATATTAAAATTCAGATTAAAATTATTCCTTCAATAAATATAAGTATTTTTGTTTTGTCAAATTATAAGCATTTCATATATAATTCAGTAATTCATTAAAAGTCAAAAAAAAAAAAAAAAAGTTACCTGTGAATTATACCTCTGGAGGTGCCTATGACTAATGTTTCTTAGTTTAGGAAAATAATATAATCTACGAACAAAATATATAAAAATATTTTCATAATTAAGCATAATTCCAAAATTCTTTCTTTACGTTTAGAAATCAGCTGAAATCGAGATATAAAGAAATATTTATAAAACAATGTTACTTTTACTACCACTGATTTTTGTAAATGTTTCCCAGTAGCTTCTATAATCTGTTAAACTATTATTTTCAACCCAGAATATGTTATTAAATGCTATGAATTCTCAACGAACTCTCAAGTAAACATTTTCATCTCCAAAAACATGTTTTACAGACAAAAATGGTAAATTAACAGCATTGACATTAACATTAAAATTAATATTAGTTTGATACTGTTGCATTAAAAATGTTAATCTGGGAATCAATAGAATACTAAACGACAATATTCTAATTTGAAAAAAAAAATAATGCACTATAAAAACTACCAAGAAATGATTCCGAATATCAGTAACAGCAGAAATACCATTGTTTTTTAAATGCTTCTTTAAATCTCGGAAGTACAAATTTAGCCTAAATGATTCTCGGGGTTTAAAAGCACTGTGTATTGATAGGTATTCTAACTACAAAGGCGCGGATGATACATGACAAAATACGAGGCCAAGTCAGTAAATAGGTCACAAAAGCCAATAAGAATAGTGAATTCAATATACATACTAAAAGACATGTTTCTTTCTCTATATAACCGTCATTTACATTTATACATTTGTCCCATCTCTTTGTGAATTTTCTATCTGCTACACAAAAGTCTTTTGACTGTACTCTCAGCTATTCTGTGTACCTCACATTTAATGTCTGCATCAGTCGGCTGTAGGCTAAACCACGTAAACATCCTGTTGCAGTTGCTAATGCTGCCTATTTTTGTTCGACAGTCAGCTCTAACCATTTCCTCAACCTTCCGCACTGTTTTTTCTATCGCAATCTCAACAGCAAGACCACATCGTTCTTCGTCAAAAACTATTGAACGCCTCTGCTCATCTTGTACAAGTGTTTTCTCATAAATTCGAAACTGACATCTTAAAGCTGGGCAGTACTTCCACCTATTGACGTATTTCGAAACGATTTACTACTAATTTCTGATCTCTCATATCGGTTTGTGAACTCCTTACTGATTTTTCCTCGTACATACTATCACCAAGTATAAAATCTAGCCATGTAGTTCGCGTGCAGGACTGCATCACTGCTGCTGTGGCAGACATTCATAAAATCAATACTATTGAACTTTTGGACGGAACTGGATTTCAGTTGGAACGTGTGCCGGGAGACTAAGGACGCTTATATTGAATATTTTTAGTATGTATCATAAACGGGATGAATGTATGTATCTTTTCATGTGTCACCTTTTTTTTATAATATCCGTCTTATTAAATCACTAAGCATATTTAGGAATGAGGAACAATCATCAGACAAAAGGGATAGCTAGAAACTGGCTTTACTACAGGACATCTCGCAACAAAAATTCGAAAACGAGTTGGGGGACAACGATCTGTCCAACCCTCATTCCCAGTTGACATGTGGGGTTCTTAGTGACTTTCACTAAAAATCCGTCATCTACTGACCTTCATTTTTCGTGAGACAACAGGTAAACGGTCTAAAGGGGAATAAAATCTCTCAATATGTGTTGAAAAAATTTCGATGTATAGAGGATTTTTTCGATATATAGAAACATTTATTCTATGTAATGAAAATGGAGATTCGCTAAAAGTTCGATATACAGAAAATTTCGATATATGGAGGTTCGACTGTACTTGCAAATAATCAGTCTTTTGAAATCCGATGAATCATTTAGGCTAACACTTTGTTTTGATTTTTGAGTTTTCTAAATGTAAAAAAATGCATGTCAATATCGTGGGTAACTCGGAACAGGTTATTGTATTTTTTCGATTGTGGTTGTTTGAGATTTTCGTATATTAAGAAAAGTTTGTCTAACAGATTTTGTCCAACAAGATTTGCCAGTTTGTCTGGCAGAAAATAGATATTGAAAGCTATTTTCTTAAATATAACAGGTTATCAACTACTATATTTTATTGAATCTTTTGCAATATAATTTTTTAATTAGAAATTTAACCCTTTATCTACTGACGTTACTTTTATGTACCATTGAAATAACTTGTTATAAAAATGATGTAATACATCGATTAGTAGTAATACAGTTTGGAATGAGTTATAGATGCATTATTTTATATAGATCCAAAAGCATTATTGGTTACACACAAAAAAAAAAATATATATATATATATTTTTTTTTAAAGGATGATTTCTTTTACATTTGTATCGTTTCAGCTTTCTTGGCGTTGGGTGGGGGGGGGGGGATTTTTCTGTTCTGAAATATTTCTACATTACTATTGTAAGAACATTATATTTGTACATTTCCCAATTCTGCAAAATACTTAGAATTATATTGAAAATAAAAGATTTGAGTGGGGTCATAAATATTGCACAAAATCCTTATAAATTGAAATTTAATTAATCCTTCTAAAATTTATTAAATGATTACGTAAATCTTCTAATGCAGTTTCAAAAATTCACGAAAAATGCTACAGAAAACAAAATTTTCATGAATTCATAATTCAGTACATAAAGGGCTAAATGCTGAATTTATATTCGAATTGGTTTAGAGGCGTAAAACCAACAGAATGAAAAAGTATCGAAATATTGAATTGAACCTGTTTGATTGGTATTAAGCGAGGACGCTCTACCAGTGAGCTAGCTGGACTTGTGGCGAGGGCTCAACTGGCATTTTTCTAGTTTTCCAGAAAATTGAAAAACTGTTCCAGGTATAAAAATAAATATCTTTTGTACTATATTTAAAATGTGCTTTTAACCAAATATCGAGATATATCTTTCTCGGTTTATCGTATTAATATCACAAATATTACATTTTTCATAATTAGGATTTTTTTTAATGGAAAATTAGATGAAATTGTGAAATACATAGTCTGTTCACACATTTTTTAGACGATGTATATTGTATTCACAAAACTACATTAAATAAATTTTTTGTGTTTTAAATGTTCTATTTCACGGCCCTTATTCTGAACTATCTTTCGACACCGCAATTTCTAGGATAATAATGCCTTTTGAAGTGTCAAAAGAGGTATTCTATACCATTCCTTCTGACCGCTTTCCAGAATCCTGTAAGGGTTATGGGACGACTTTTGGATAATGCAGATTTTAAAAGTCCGAAAGCACAAAAATCCGTAGGTAATACATCGGGAGATTTAGTAGTGACATCAGTGAAGGGTATGGCCATGATACTGGATTTTTGTTCCCTTTCTTTTAAAAAATTTACAGTGTGGTGTGTGACTGCTAGCTTTGTCGTGAAGGAGTTTCATAATTTGATGGCACTGTGGTTAAAGCAATGGTATTTCATTAAGAAAATTGGCGATAAATATGTTACTGAGAGTATTTCAAGTTAATCTTGACATTTTCCCCACTTTCTTTATATTTAACTTGCCATGATATGAAAAACCACGAACAATAATGAATCCCTTAGAGAAACTTCCTTTCGATTCTTTGAACCATGTACTTATTTTTTCTCCCCATTTCATGATAATAAATGGCTCTTTTTTTGCATCAATCATTTAAATACACCCATGATTTATCTATTGTGACAATTGTTTTCCATTTTTGTCCATTATCATCGTTTTTGGATAACGGAATATAAATATAATAAATATATTACAAATCATCAGACATACAAGTAAAATTACATAAATACATTTAATACAATTAAAATGCAAACGTTTCAAGCTAAATTTTAGCCCCTCATCAGTGCAACAAAACATTCAAATGACAGAAAACTATATATCATGTTTACAGTTAAAAATTATTAGCAGTTAAAATTAAATAAAGTATAATTTTTTTTTTTTTTAAACAATGCTGAGTATTCAGGAGGAAGTGCACATGATTCATTTATCGGCGACGTTTGCTTACCAGTGAACACACCTTCCAGAAAAACTCTACTTTTAATATTATTGCAACCGGATCTGATAACTTTCATATTCGTGAAATCTGGGATATGGTCGGTATCCAAAGAATGCTGTACAATTTTAGACTGTAGGTTTCCAGATTTGTAAGTACGTTTATGCTCGGCAAGGCGAATGGCGCAAGTGCGACCAGTTTCGCCAATATATACTGGGTCGCAACCTTTGTACATTACATTGTTATTTACAGTATACCATGTAAAGGTTGCGACTCAGTATATATTGGCGAAACTGGTCGCACTTGCGCCATTCGCCTTGCCGAGCATAAACGTACTTACAAATCTGGAAAACTACAGTCTAAAATTGTACAGCATTCTTTGGATACCGACCATATCCCAGATTTCACGAATATGAAAGTTATCAGATCCGGTTGCAATAATATTAAAAGTAGAGTTTTTCTGGAAGGTGTGTTCACTCGTAAGCAAACGTCGCCGATAAATGAATCATGTGCGCTTCCTCCTGAATACTCAGCATTGTTTAAATATATATATATATATATATATATATATATATATATATATATATATATATATATATATATACTTTATTTAATTTTAACTGCTAATAATTTGTAACTGTAAACGTGATATATAGTTTTGTGTTATTTGAATGTTTTGTTGCACTGATGAGGGGCTAAAATTTAGCTTGAAACGTTTGCTTTTTAATTGTATTAAATGTATTTATGTAATTTTACTTGTATGTCTGATGATTTGTAATATATTTATTATTTTTAACTCGTATATCAGACGTTAAACAATGATTATTTATTTTGAATATAAATATTTCTCTCCGGAAAGAGCGTAAATATAGCCTTCAAACCACTGCTTCGTTAAAAACGCCATTAAAAAAACTCAAGTCGCACATGATAATTTTGACTTTTAAAAACATTGTACAATTGCAATTATTTCTTTTGCAGCAAACGATTTTTTATTACCGCTAACCAAAATGATCTAAAAAATGTGCGAACAGCCTCTATATTTTCCACCCCTCAGAAATTTCAGGCCCAGGACACGGGCTACTTGTCACCCCGTTTTCAACATCCAATTGGTCTTACTTATCTATGCCAAGTTGAATAAACATTCAGCAATTCAATTTCAAATTAAAAAATCATAGACATGTGAAATTTTCTGCAAATTTTCTAAATTATATATATTTTATTATTTAATAATCTTTAATGATATAGTACGTAATAAATATTCAGCATACAAATGAATATGTTAATAATTTTAATTGCAGTTTTTTGGGGTTTAAGATTTTTAACTGTTACACTTTTTATGTTGTTGTTGTAATTTACTAAATGCGTAGATTATTTATGAAGCATATTTCACTGTCAAAATAAAAATTCTTGAAAACAATTTATTTTAAATACATATTTAACACAAACTTTCAAAAGGAAAAATGCTTGTAATTAAAAGTTCTTATCATAAACTTTACGTTTCGAAATACGAATATAACTTTCCTTGGTATCGTCGGACATTTTTCTTTAGTGTCCATAATATGTTCTTTGAATTTCTTCTGACATAGACTTTTAATCTCCGAGGAAACCATGTTGCTTTTGTTGGATACTAGAATAAAAAAATAAGTGCGGAAAATCCTATTCTTGTATCGAATTCCAGATAAACAGAATGTTAAGGCCGTTTTTCAATTACTGCAGCTTTTCTGATAGCCTTTAAAATTATGAAGGAAGTTAGGGAATTGTAAAACATGAAAATAATTTTTATTTTTTACTTCATTTTTTAAGAAGAGAAAATACATTTAGAGTTACATTTTTGTGCTGTAACAATATTTATGTTTAGCTTGCTAAATTTAATTCTAATATTAGCTTTAAATGAATTTTAACAATGCATTAGCTGTTTTTATTTATGAACTCTTTAGCTAAAAGTATGTCTAAATTTACATTTGCACATTCTAAATCCATTTTTATTCATATGAATTAAAAATAGTACTATTTAAAAATAAAAGTTACATATCATTTATCACCTCTATGTTAAATGTATATTGAAATTGATAAAGAAAGCATGAAAAGAGTGAAAAGAGATACATGAAAAGAGTATTTTTTATCTCCTTTATTTTTTATTTTACTTGTTTATAGAAAGAGAAATCCATTAAAAGTTGCATTTGTTTGCTATAACAATATTTAGGTTCAGCTTTAAAATAAGTGTAGATTTTTTAAAATTTAATTTAAAGATTAACTTTAAATAAATGTTAACATATTATTAACTCTTTTATTTATAAATTATTTTTCTCAAAATGTCTATATTTGCATTCGTACATTTCAGATCTATTTTTTATTCAGATGAATTACAAATTGAAATGTCTGAAATAATATTTTTATATTATGTATAAGCTCTATGTTAAATACACAATACAAATGGTTAAAAACACACACAGACAAAAACAAAACATTTTACTATATTCAATTCACATCTCGTCAATATAGTACAGTTTTCTTGAATTTTTAAACAGAAGAATACAGTTGTAAATTCTTCATATTTTTCAACATTGACTTACATTTCTCAAAAATTTTAAATTACATTTAACTTGAGCTTTTTCTTATTTTACTGGTTAAAGAGTAAGCACAGATATTATTTGTTAGGAAATCGAATTTTTAATTAGGATTTTTTTAATACCTGGATAAGTTATGGATTTTCAAATTTTGTATTGTAGGCGAAATGTTTTTTTTTTCTTATTCGTCTGAGTAGCAGCCTGGCAAAGGTTTAACATGCGTAAATATTCGTAGATAATGCTGAAAGTGTTACATGTTATTAATATATGTAGATAACACATATAGGTATGCAGGTATGAATAACTTATTTGAAATTCATGAGCGTCTATAAGTGGTTAATTGATGAATATTGGTTCAAGAGGTATGCTTATGTATAAAGATTTATTTAGTTGGCTTTCGAAAATTCTAGTTTTAACATTGTACAGTTATGGAATTTCGTATTAATATTCTGCTAATCTTGTTTGATTTTAAATTATTTTTATGTGGTATTATAACTTGTTTAATATTTTTCTTCTGTATATCTGATATTATGATTCTTCGTTAAGAAAATGAAAAACAGGAGAAGATATTTTAATAGTTTTGAAACAAAGGGGGAAATACTTCGTAAATATCAAATATTTAAGTAGTTACGATGTAAATTTAATAATAATAACATCTTACATGTATTATAGCTGCATCTATATTAGATAATTTATAATTATTTTAACACTCTTTTCTTTTATATATTTAATAATTATTTTATTCGTATACAGAACTTTGAATTTGAATTTAAACTAAGAAACGTGAACTGCTTTACTGTTCCTGTTCTAAATATAAAAATATTGATTCATACGTTACCAATTCAATGCAGAAAAAAAACATTACTTACGTATAATATTGCAACGGTATAATAGATGGGTGGAAAAAAAAGAAAGGTGCTTTTTGTTTAAGTCTTTTTTATTCGATACAATACGAGTATTAAGAATTTTAGAATATATCTATTACAAATTCATTTTTACGGACTCGTACTCTGCTTTATTGCGAAGAATGTGAGTATAAATGTTTTTGTTCAAATGATATATTAGCAGTCATAATAAATCCTTTTTAGCTTTCATTTGAAATTAATATTTTTTGACGGAATAAAAACATCTTGTGTGTTTTTGTTAGAAGCAAAGAACCAAAAATCAAGAATTGCAATTTTTGCTACACGATTTTCCGAATTGTATTTTTTGTATTAATAGACATTTCATGCTTACAGACAGTTTGTCATTTGAAAATATAAAATTTCTTACTAATTTTTATTTACGGCATGAACTCTGAATTTTGAAATATAAAAATATGCCAAACTGGCATATTAGAATATAGAGGCTTATATAAATAGATTACTTTTGTATAAAATGTTTTTCGTCTACAAATATATCAAAAAAATATTACGATCACATTTGAAATGCATTTTATTTTTAAATTTCACTCTTAAGAACTTGCGGTAGAATTCATGAATCAGTGCGATGCAAAATTATCGTTTATATCTCAAATATTATGCTAAATTGTGTCAGATAACTTGCAATTTATGTCAAGAGGATTTTCTTCAATTTATTTTAGAACGTCTAACTTCAGAAATGTGTTTGTAATTTATAAACTGAATCAATGGTCATCAGAGATCCATCTATTATCCTCATAATTATAACTACAATAAAAAGTAACGCAGTAAAATTATCAAAATATAGTAAGATCTCTTTTATCCGAAACTCTTTTAACCGAAACTCTCGGTTAACCGAAATCCTTTTTTAAAGCTTTTTTTTCTGTTACTATAACATTCTTGCGTGTAAAAGCCATTGTGAAAGCTTTTTTTTTAACTATCATATTCCTTGTGTGCAAGTGGTCCTTTCCGAACTTCGAGTATATATAAATATTTTCAATCTCCTTTTTTAGAGTTCCTTTGAATTTAACCTGAGTTCCCGTAAGCTGCGGTGTGGATGTGGAACAAAGAAAACGACAAATTAGCAATTCTGAAGCATTTGTATGTTTTACAAAAGGTTTTGGCATGGCTGGAGCAGCAGAAAGACTGTGATACTGGTGAGCTAATAATATAAAAAAAAACTCCGTTATAGAGCTTTAAAGCAAATGCAATTGAAACTGCGACAAACAAAACATTTTTTCAAACCCTTGTGATATATGTAAAAGGTACTTAATTTCAGAATTAAAGTTCAGGTAATATATTCTTGTTTCTATTTTGCTATTGCTTTATTTTTATTAAGTACTTAAGTTACCATAATAAGGAATATATGATATATTTCTCGTTAATCTTAAAATTGAAGCTTTCGCGATTATTCGAAAATTTCGATTTTCCGAAAGAGGGTAGTCTCAATTACTTCGGATAATCGAGGTTCTACTGTACATTGTTATATGGAAATTCCCTTTATATGTCTGAAAGGTCGAAGTTTTAAATGCAAATACATCGCATCTCTGAGATTAAATAAAGTTCATAAGGGTTTGGAAACTTTTCAAGAAAATTTTAGCGTATACAGAATTTAAAATTGATTTAGATGAACTTGATAGAGTTGATGGATCGGCATGAAACACATTTAGTCGGATTTTATATTGAAAAGAGTAGTCTTAGGCTAATCACATACGAACATCTATTTGCACGCTTTTTGAATCAACATAAAAAAGTGACATGACACTTCAACATGACACTTTCGCTAGCAGGGTTTTTTTTTCGTGTTGAAACAAAAATCGTACAAATAGACATTCGCCTGACATTAGCCTTAGAGGGGAAAAAATGAAAATGTCACCTATATTATTGAATATTCTATGTGTACAGTTATAGAATACTGGTTTCTACGCATGCTATATATTGGTTGGTAACACCATGCGTTTCATAAAATTGGTATATACACAAAAATTCAAATTTGAATATTGCTCTTTGATATTCTCAACTAAGGATTATTTTATCTACTATATATATATATATATATATATATATATATACAGTGAAAATGGACATTTTCTTCGAGCTGCTTATAACATGTGTTCTGCTGAATGGAATTTAATACGATTTGCACTGTTAGCTATATATATATATATTTAAATACGATATAATATATAACATATCATTCAATTTTGCATAGTTATAGAATGATAGGAAGATCTCCTAGCTCGATGCGGTAATGAAATCTCTGAATGATGAAGTATGCAGGGATGACTTCTAGAAATTTAAATTCAAAATGAATCAGATTTTGTGGTAAACCTGAAAAAACATAACACGAAGAATATTCATATCCAAGCGGCACTTATCGAAGCAAGTGACTCCGAGAAGAAAACTCCTTCCGTAAAATCCGGATTGATATCGTAAGATTCTCTCCTAATTCAAGTTCAATGACTCTGGAATTATTGGTGGAATATAACTCAGTGAGATAAACTATATATGCAAATCAGATAGACAATCATGAACTTATTGTGTTTTGATGGACATTTAATTAATATATCACAAGGATACTCGAGTTCACCCGAAATGAGCATCAAACTCTTCAAAGTTATTTTGTGAGAATATTTTATAATTATCTTCATTTTAATCATGACAATTTTTTATTTTATATTATCAAAATGTACATATTTTACTTTACATGATTTATTCTTATATTCCAAATTTAACTCTTATACGTATTATTAACCCATTAAATGTTTCTAATAATAATAATAATAAGAAGAAGAAGAAGAAGAATAGTAATAATAATAATATTCAAATAGAAATTCATCAGTATTTTGACTATGAAGCCTGTTATATTTGGATCTGTGCTGTAAGCAGTTATAAATAGGGATTTTCATTAAAACCTGAATCAAAAAAGTGGGAAGACTTACGTTTATAATGTGGATTAATATTTCATTTATAAAAGTTTCATGAGATGTATAATGATATGAAGAATAATCTTGAAACAATTAAAAAAAGACATTTGAAATATGAATCTTATATGTTTGAAAATAAAAAAATTATTATATTCGTTCATTTTTTGTGTATTATTTGAATTATTCTTTTATTCTTTCCTTTTCAGATTATAATGAATTTTATTTGTATTGATAATTTAAAATTGGAAAATTTCAAAATTAAATATGTTTTTTTGTACATAAATATTCGAATCTTAAGTGTCAGGTTAGAGCGTTAAATAAGGCGTTCTTGTGTTATTTACCAAAATTAATCTCCAAACTCTCTCTTTTTTATTATTAATTTATATTACCTCATTTGTCCTTTCACAACGCAGTACGGGGTAATAATTTGTCTAATTGTACTAACCATTACTCTGTCGTGTAACCCTGTATGGAGGTGTCACTTTCAGCACGAGAACATGTGAACATAGGGGAGATGTGAACATTACAATTTTTTAATAGTTATTATAATTATTTTATCTGGAAAAAATATCAAAGATTGCAGCACGTGACGACATATGGTAAAGTTTTTTTGAAGCTCTTTGACATTTTGTTTATCCTCACTAGCCAAAACACTGTTTACAGATCAGAAAAGTTAAATCTCAGTTCCAGCTTGATAAGGATATTTCTATTTATTTATTAATTTATTTCAATTTTAATGTTTTAACAATTACTTTGAATACTATTAAATAATTTTAATAAAGTTTTTTTCTAAAATTAAGAAAATTTAATTATTTATTAATGTAACTCAGCCTTCATGAGAAATACTGTCTACTCCAACATCTGTAAATTTCCTGAAAAACAAACACTCCCGTCATACAAATTTGATTTTGTATTAAAATTTCCACAAACACATCAGTCATCAAGTACATAAAGGTTTACGATAAATTGTAAATTAAATAAATTTAATGATTTCTAAAATACAATAAGTGTTAAAAATTATTTTACTAAACGGTTTACAACAATATTTTTTATGAATTGTTAATACAAACATTATTAAGTTAAAAAACTTTTCAAATTTGTCTATTGCTTTTGTTCCAAACTTGCAATGATGGCTTACTTCCAACTATAAAACAACTATATATATGATGCTTTGAATGAAGATAGGTATTCGTAATATTTTAACAAAGTAATTTTTTTAAAATGATAACTACCGTAAAACCCTGATTGTAAGCCAACCGTCTCTCTCTCAAAAGCAAAAGAAGTTATATTTAGGGGGCTTATTGCCGATATTTAAAAAAAGAAAATCACTTAAAAACCCTTCTTTATCAATAATTTAGAAGTAAATATGGCAAATACAGGGGTGAGAATATTTCGCACTGGGTCAGATATCCGATAAATATTATCTGAATGACCCCTCTATAAAATCCCCCCTAAACAAAAACCCCTAAGCAAAATTTAAAAGCTTTAATTTTTTTTCCAAATTAACTTCATTATTTTTTATTTTATTGCTGCAATATTTAATCAATCATCTAAGCCTCTTCTTCCCCCGAAAATCTACTTATTTTCATTTTGTAATCTTTTGCTTAAACATATTACACAGAAAATAGAGAAGTATACACATATATATATATATATATTATTTATGGCGAATTTAGCAGATAATATAACTAAAGATTATGATGACAAATGAATAGTAGAATAAAAAGCATGTCAAAGGATTTTTTTCCTTGTGTTTACACGTTCCCCAAGTGTGTTCATAACTACCCCGCCTGTGGCGCACATGTGAAACATTTTTTTTTAATTTCTACAACAATTCAAAAAAGTAGGAAGAACTATAAAGGTGATGTTAATAAAAATATCATTTGTAAAAAAAGGTTCTGTTTACCGTATTGAGTAGTTTTTGTTTATGTAAATTAACCCAGTTATGAAAAAAAAAAAACACTTATGTGAATTGGTCATATATGACCCCATCTCCCATACATGCATGTACAATGTACATTGTACATACATTTGACTAACCAAAAGACTTTACTATAATTATTTTAAAGAGAAGTATATTAAAATTTAAGGGAAATTATACGAATATTTAGCTGCTAAGTTATCTAATGTTCTTCTGACAACTCTTTTTTATCTCTACCTATGAAACATAACTCAAAACTACATACTTTTAATATTATATGCCTTGTATATAGAACAATAAATTTGCTCCATGTGTCTATATGACACAATGTGTGTATACTAGAATGTGTCTATAAAACGTTTCTAGATTTGTTGGAATATAATGCAGTATAATGCTTTTGGATTTATGTGCCCTCTGAACAATAAAAATATATTTCATTATCATCAGATTATGTTTTTTTCTAAAACGCTTGTATGTTTTTCTCCTCCCGAATAAAAATACTAAATATTTGCCACGTGTTTCATAAATGAATGCATTATTAACAACTGTACACAATTAATAATGCATGGCAAAACGATCTACTTTATGCAATAATTCTTAATAACTTTTGCATATGGCATTATACTGTAACAAGAATTTTAGTTTCAAAAATCGTTGATAAAATATCTGAATTAGTTTTTTAGTGCAATAACTGTCAAATGTGCCCCATCTTAAAAAATACAAAATCATATCAAAATTGCAAACTCGACCTTATCTGATTCCATTAATTCTATGAAAAAAGTAATTTCTGACACAGCACTGCTCTTTGAACGGTTTTACATATATGTTGTAGAGGCTGTAGCAGTTCTACAACAATGTCACACGCAAATAGGTTTGAAGAGGTTTCAAGATCTAAATGTGTTTCTAACTGTGTCTGAACTAAAATATATAACTGAATTTAAGAAAATTATTATTACGCCAGATTATTATCACAGGGAGTGATTAACATGATAAAGCCCGAGCTGTTGATACAGAAATTCAAGTAAATTGCATTACAGTCGTCCTTTTGTTTCAATAGTGGAAAATATTTCACAAAGCGTACTAGTTAAACTAGAAAATATGCATCACGAATCTTTCGTAAATCGTAATTTTTCTTTCTCCAATATTTGAGACTGTTCTGGGCTTGTTGATCTTACGCAATTTGGTATGCTTTCCCGGCCGGCCTGAGCCCGAACCCACAATATTTCACTACATGTAGACATGTAAAATCGAAAGGAATTTTGATATGATCTTAAAAACACATCAACTTAAGGTCTGTTTAGAGAATTTACTTTAAGACATGGATAGTGCTTACATAAAATCATTTGTACTATTTTACTATGAATACATTAAAGTAGAATTTTTATTATTTTTAATTTCGAGGGTTAAGATACATAAAAATTGTTTGCGTCACAGCAGCGGACGGAAGCACTTTTACAACTGCCGTTCAAGCATTGACTTATATAACCCATACTACACTTAAGCTAGAACAATGAAACATAAATATTATTTTTTTTTCAATTTAAAGATAGTGATATCATTAGCTGTTTATAAAGATGTATGAATTTTTATTGCATAGACATCCATTGAAAATAAAATGAAAATTATGCACATACATAGCTTACCTTTTTTTATTTTAACTGAGAGGCTAGATATTAGTATTTAGAAAATTCACACTCTGGAAAATATGCAACTATTATTTTTTTGAAATGATTCAAGTTGATTGATTAAAATGTGGTGCAGCAAGAGACTGTTCATATCATCTCAAAAATTAAGATTATTGTGAATGAAGTGTGGTTTATTGCGAATTTCTTTTTCAAAATTTTTAAACTATCGAAGAGGTAATTATACGTTAACTAAATTTGGAAGCTTAAAAGGGACTGCTCTGATGAGGAGATCAAGTACGTAGAACATACACTGTAAAGAAAAATCAGTAATGTTACTAAATTTTTTTAGGAAACTGGGATTCCAAGAACTTTTTATGTAAATTCATGTAACTGATACACTTTTGCGCAGAAATCAAAAGATCTGTAAGGTTACTAAGAATTTTTTTTTTTTTTCTGAAACTGGGATGAATAGACTTTTTACGTAACTGACATCCGGATTACAGATAATATTTTAATAAGATTGCTGTAATTTTAGTAGATTATTTTGTAAAACTGCGGATTTCGGTAGCTTAAAAACTGGTTTTGTAGATTTACTTGTTTTTTGGAACAGATAAAAGTTTAGTAAGCATATAGATTCCTGTAACTTTACATCTGTAGAATTACAGATTTTTACATTGTAGAAGTCCCTCTGGGAACTTTTGATGTTAAAAAATTCATTTTTTATCCGGATCAAAATCATTAAACATGACAGCGGGCAGAGTAGAAAATATTACGGAATTAAACTAAAACATCTTAACTAAATTTGCTGACACTCCGTATTTTTTTTTTTTTTTTTTTTTTTTTTTGGATTATGCACTGAACGGATGAAACCGATAGTAATCATACTTTATAATAACCTCGCATTGATGCGAAGTAAATTTACAAAAAATATATAAATTAAACCGAAGCGCAGTGGGCATCCTTTATTAAATAAATGAAATTTACCAATCGGAAGACGATACTTGTTCGCCACTCTTTGAATTGAAATATTCCTAAATTAGCTTAAATCCAACAGCGGTTAAATTACGTCTTTCAACTACACAGCGTATCCTTAATAAACTTATCGGACGCAATGTGATGTCTGGATAAGGCAGGGAATTTCATATTAATTCGCACAAGTAAGGATATATAGAGCCAATTCATAGGAAGTAACATATACCAATACATACAAAAATTTGTAAAATGAAAGAAGCAAAAATGTTCGAGACATTTTCTACATTATTAAAATTAAAGAATGTCAAAATAGTATTCAGATTAACTCAAAATAGAACAACGTAATACCGTATGGACACGAGGGAAACTTTTATTTAACTGACAGTGTAGACCTATAAAGGAAAAATCGTCATACCCACTTTACAATCCGATGCCTATATTTAGTAAAGCATATTATACTTTTAATTTTACTTTTTTAAATTTATTTTATACTACTTTTTTCCCTATATTATGTTGAGTATTTAAAATTAATGCTTTTATTTATTTTAGAACAGCTATGGAAAACTGCAGTATGGACATTAATTTTAACATAATGTCTAATCGATCCTTATCATTTTTAATAATTGCAGTTTTCCTTTTAACTTTGAAAAAGATATATATATAATTAACTTTCACCTTTAAATTTTTTTTCGCCAATTACATTTTGAAATATGTACATTTTCTACCTTAGACAGCACCCTATTCTACTGTATGATTATCCTATAAAAATTCTGAATGTATGAGGCCTAAATCACGAATTAATATAGCATATAATAGAATTTATATACTATATGCCTATACATGTATTTTTTTATATGCTATATACCTGTATTTACATGAGGTAAATTTCATAAACAAATTACGTAATTAGTTTACTAAGATAATGTTATTTTGTTGAAAATTAAAATTAACGTGAGTTTTCTTTGTATATAATTAAAATATTTAACATGTTTGCTTTTTTCTTCTATCCTTCCAGCTAATGTCAAAATATAAATTACGGTAATCTAGAAATTCTCATAATGTCCTTAAAAAATGCAGATATGCTTTATAAAAAGGCTAATGTAAAATTAGCTGGCACATCCTTTATTGTAAGTTAAGTACTGCTGTGTGAGGTTTCATGTGCTTGAGTGTTAATCAGCTTCATTAATGTTGAATTTTAATATCAAAGATTTACGCTTTTTTAGCATTATGCAAATGAACATCATAATATAAGTTAACGAAATAATGCTACGAAGTTTTAAAATGATATACGAAGAAATGTGTAAATTAAAAAATATATTTTAGTAGAACAGTATCTGACAAGTAACAGTATTGTAATGAAACGTTTCTTAAAATTAAAAAAAAAAATTTTCCAAAAATTTAACAAGTTTCAACGGTAAGCAAATTTATTAAAAAAATATATATGAATTAAAATATTATTTAATCGATTACTCAATTTTCAAGTTAAAAATTCATGCGCATATTTCATAAATAATTTTAATGTACCAAGATACAAGTATTATAGATTTTTTTTTTTTTTTTAATACATCAGATAAGAAAATATTTTTGGAATTTCTTAAATTATTCAGAGTATTAATTTGCGAATTTCTCTATAATTTATTGTTAGTTATCGTAAACTATTAAAAAAAAATTGTTCATTTATTCTCGTGTAATTTATTATATTAATTGACAAAATATTCAAACATGAAATTCTCTCAGTAATTATTTTAAAGATTGTTAGGTAC
The DNA here is from genome assembly GCA_963932465.1 of Maratus speciosus. Lineage (NCBI taxonomy): Eukaryota > Metazoa > Arthropoda > Arachnida > Araneae > Salticidae > Maratus > Maratus speciosus. The sequence goes on along the minus strand of OZ010786.1, from coordinate 531,950,329 downwards.
CATATTACAGAAATTCTATAAATTTAAATTTCAACATAATTCTTCTTTTGGATATAAATTTAAGCAAAATGAGATTTAGCATAAAAATTTGCTACATAGAATAATCGTATATACTTTTTTGTGTTTTCTTTTATTTAAACAGTATTTAAATTCTCCATTTGTACTTTTGATTGTTGGAATCTTTAAGCGAAACGTTTTTCCAAATTAGAACCCGTTTTTCTACCCGATTGGAACACGAAATTCTCCATAATTTCACATACACCAAGCTTTCTATAAAAGATTTTCGCTTACGGAAGAAGCATCTTTAGCACTTGACAGCATGATTATATTAAAAAATGTTTATTTGTGGCGCTTTTCCACATAATACTTCATAATTGAAAATATATCGATATTATTTATTATTTTATGCACGAGGATCAACTACGATTGATCTGTTTAACATACAAAATTACCTAAACTGTATCCAATACCGTACTTTTCATAATGTACCTTTTTAACCAATGGAGGTAGTTCGATGAAATATACATGCGAAAGTGTCGTGACAGAACGACGACGGATATCCTAAATACTATAAATATTTCCTGAATGTACAATCTAACAACAGATGGGTTACGTATATAGTCCAATTCTTTTCACATATTTTTTTTTCTCTGGTGGAATCTACAATATCTAGTATTTTTACTGTGATGCACACCTCACTCCATGAAGTAGTGTTCATGGACTTAGCTCTAGAGCGATTCCGGATACATTTTTACATGTCACGCGTTTACAAAGTGGAATTTGCATGTCTATAGATTATCCTCAGCTAGAAAAATGGAAATACATTTTTTGATTAACTTAAATTCAGAAATATTTGTTATTTGTATTTTTATAAAAAGACTTATTCAATCTTCTGAAGTCATTCTGACACCTATCTGCTTAGTTTCGGTAAATATACCTGTTTTGCTTGCATCCGTATGTCATGTAACAGTCGCTGATTCTACCAAAAATAGTTTACATTCATTCATAGAAATCTATGTATTTAATTATGTATTACGTAAATTTTATTTAAAAGAATTTTATGTATTTGTGAAAAAATAAAATACAAATTTGAAATAATTAATTCTAGTTATGTCCAAAATGTCATATCGAAGATTCAAAATAAAGATATTACACAAATAAGTATTATTTTTTATTTTCTTATTAAAAAACATAAAATAATACAACACTTATTTACCAGTTTGTTTACGCTGATCCTTTTAATTATTTTTCTTAATTCAGTTTAGGCCATTTGGAGAAATTTAAATACATATTTGTAATAATAAATTAAATTAATTTTCAAAATAATGTAGCAAATCATTTAAGTAGATATATTACTAAATAAACTATTATTACACGTGTCAAAAAAAACATGATAATTTCAATAAAGTTTAAAAGTATAATAATCAGTATATTTATTTATCGGTGAAATTTTATAAGTCTATAAGAAAAGAGAACATTGAATAAAATATTTTTACTTTTCTAATTAAATGTTATTATGTTTTGTTCTTTTTTTAATCGTTAAACTAAATAAAGATTTAAAAAAAATGTTCCAACTCCACTGTGTAAATCAGTCTTCACACACAATCCCTATCTTGTAGGTAGCCTTAAGCGTATTGATTAAACCAAACTTTTTATCGCAAAATATAACATCATTAGAGCAAAAGTTTTCAGAACTTTAGCTAAAATTCAATGACTTGTAAAATCTCGTCATCTAGCTAGTTAAATGTTCATCTCATGGGGCAAACTTTCAATTATAACTTCAATCTCATAAGAAATACAAAAAGAACAATTGCATTTTCCTTCCTAAACACTACTACGAATTTATAAAATATATTTATATTCGTATAGCTTAAATTAATTATGCATATTTTTGATCAATTTATGTCAGAACATTTCTCTGAGGGTTTTCTTTTAAGAAACTTATATACCATTCATTTACATATTTTTCACACTCTTTACCTCCATTAGTTTATTAGACTTTAGTTTTGACGTTAAAAAAATGTAAAGTACGGAAACGTAAAGTTAATCAATGGGAAATAAAGGCTTTTTATTTTTCCATTTGAATTACATTGAATAAAGTGATAGATTCCCTTTTATAAACAAGAAAGAGAAATTATCCATCAATCATAAATTAAGTAGCGCTTTCCAAGATTTTCAGAATACACTAGAGAAACTTCCACTGCTTAATCAGATGAAAAAAAAATATAGTGAAGTAAAGAATATATCTTATATTATATCAATATAGATATAGATTTACAATATAGATATCTTACGTTATAATACGAGCAAACATTGTGTATGTGTGTGTAAATTTTATCTTAAAAATGGCTCTAACTATTTTGACAAAAATTTGTATTTTACCATTTTCGTGCACGAGAAGATCATTGGGCTTCGCATGGTTTCGATAAAATTCAATTAGTGAGTCATTTTGGGTCATAAGTGTCAGGGTAAAGCTAATCATATCTAAAAAATGGATCAATCTATTTTGAATAAATTTTATATTAAACCGTTTCTGAGCACGAGAAAACTATTGTGATAGGTCAAATGCTCGAGAAATTTCGATTAGTGGGTCACTTTTGGGTCACTGTGGGCAAAGCTAAATTTATCTAGAAAACAGATCTAACGATTTTGACAAAATTTTGCTATCTATCGTTTTCGGGCATGTCATCGTATTGGGTTTGGTCGCATATTCAAGAAAATTCGATTTGTGGGTCATTTCGGGTCGAAATGGGTCAGGTGCAAGGTAATTAAATAAACAAAAGGCTCAAAACATTTTGATAAAATTTTGTAATGTATCGCTTCTGTGCATGAGATGACCAGTGGGCTAAGTCACATATTCGAGAAAAATCTATTAGTGGGTCATTTTGTATCGCGTCACTCTAGGTCAAGCTAATCGTATCTGAAAAACGAATCAAACAATTTTGACAAACTTTTGTACTATACCGTTTCTGGGCATTAGAAGACCATTGGGCGAAATCACATTTCTGAGAAAATTCGATTTGTAGGTCACTGTGGGTCACTGTGGGTCAAGCTAATTGTATCTAAAAAACGACTCAAACAATTTTGACAAATTTTTGAAGTATCCCGTTTCTGGGCATGAAAAGACGTGTGGGCTAAATGCCACGTTCGAGAAAATTCGATTACTGGGTCATTTTGGGGTCACTGTGGGTCAAGCTAATTATATCTAAAAAACGGCTTAAAACGTTTTGACAAAATTTTGTATTATATCGTTTCTTAGCATGAGAAGACCATTGGGCTAATTCACGTGTTCGAGAAAATTCGATTAGTGGGTCATTTTAGGGTCACTGTGGGTCAAGATAATTGTGTCTAAAAAACGACGCAAACGATTTTGACAAATGTTTTATTACATGGTTTTCCAGCACGAGAAGACCATTGGGATAGGTCACATGTTCGATAAATTTATATTAGTGGGGCCCTTTTGGATTATTGTGGGTCAGGCTTATTTTATCTGTGAAACGACTTTAATGATTTTCACTAAATTTTGTATTCTATCGTTTTCGGGTTCGAGAAGAGCATTGATTAGGTCGCATCTTCAAAAAAATTCGGTTAGAGGGTCCTTTCGGGCCACTATGTCTCAGGATCATGCCAATTGTATCTAAACAGGAAGAATGATAGAGTGAGAATAAAATATCGAATTGAAAACATGGCTAATTTTGACCGAGCTAAGCTCGGTCATCCCTGGTAGTTCTACCTTTCTTTGCATACGTAGACGATTCAAAGTCATGTAAATCGACGACTTTAACGATAAGGAATATCTATCGGGGCCGTCGCGAAACAACTTTCTTCTCTTACGGCTTATTTAAGATCGCAAGCAGGAAAAATGAGTCATAAATGAGATCTGTCTATTTCCTCTCACTACTGACTTACCTGACAACTTTGCCCTCTATGAACCTTTGGCTCGTGCTCGTGGTGAAGCAATCGCCATTAGTATTACGTGTAAATTTTAGATAATTTTAAGCTATGTGTACTACAAGTTCTGTTATAAGGATGTTTTTAAAAATGTGCATTTTCTGTGGATAAAGGATTGACATAAATCAATAAGTACTTATTTTAATTTCTTTATTTAAAATGCATTTTAAATATCTATACCGTCTAAGCCCTTTTTTGTTCTATTTTGTGTCTAGAATTTCTGTTTTCTATTCAGTTTACATAAATCGGAAAGAATTAAAACATTATTATTACCGATTTGTTATGCATATGGACAGATGAAATAAAAATTATTTAATGAGTATCATTTGAAAAAATAAATATCAAACGTTTTTTTATTTTGAAATTTCGTTATTAAAATATAATTCAACTTTAAATAATAAAAAAAATCTATATGAAACATTAATCTTAATTTTTTATTTAGATATCTTAATTACTAATAAATATTATTTTTTTTATTTAAATATATCAATTAGTAATAAATATTATCTAATTTGTAGCTATGGGCCGGAAAAGCTTTTCAACCGAATTGCCATTCAAATTATGGCAATGTTAAGGAATACACAACTGTTTTTAAATTCCCATCAGATCCTGAAAATAGAAAATATAGAAAAATAATATACCCAGGGAAATTTTATACCCAGTTCAACTGCTGTTGTGTGCATTAAGCACTTTGAGGAGCGCTTCATAGTTAGAGAAGATATAATTAAATGCTCAGATGGAACTAAATTAGTTGTCCCATTGAAAAAAATTACTCTTTTACCGGAAACATTTCATACTATATTTCCTAATGCGCCAAAATATCTTACTGAAAAATTGCCCCGAAAACAAAAGATCCTGCTGAACGTATGTTAAAAATTGAAAAAAAAGACATTTAGAGCGATTCAATGAATGGTGCCAAAAGGATATCATATCATCATTTATCATCATATCATCATTATCATATCATATCATAATCTCACAAATTTGAGAACAATATTGGCAACAAGTGGTTGCATTTATTTAGGGATGATCATCTATTGTTTTACAAATTGAAAGAAACAGATATTCCAGAAATTAATGTTTGCTTTAAAGTCTTCAGGAATTTGACAGTAAAAATATATTATGAAAATAATTTAATTGATCTAAATTCTTTTAAATGGTTACTAGGCTATGAGCTTAAATGCGATAAATGGAACAAGTTTTAGAGTATTTTAAATCTATTGAATTGCTATAATGAATATTCTACGACATTAAGTTAAAATTTAAATTTTGCTATGAAATATCTGTAAAAATGCATAAACGATGATCAATGCAGTGAGGAAAATAACCTTGTGTTAAAATTTGTAAATCAACAATTGTCACTTCTGCCAATGTAAAAACTGAAATATACAATTGACCTTATATATTGGTCCGCAGAAATGTACTTTAGCTACCCTGCAGCATACAATTTAATTAGAAACAGCAAGGTTTTAATTTTACCGCATCCTTGATACTTAAGAATATTAGCATATTTATGTTCTACAAATTAGTGTCAAAGCCTTAAATTGTATCTTTAAAATAAAGATGATAACCTAGAAGAGAATGAAAAAACTGTGAACCTTTTGCTATATGAGATATACATAAACACCTCTGTTAATTATAAAACTGATAATGCATTGGTATGTCTGAAAATTCAAAATCTGAAGCTACAACGATTCAAACCTTTATGATTACATCAGTCGTTTCTAAATATGAGGATGTAGTTTCATTATTTTCAGTGCACAATCTAAATGCTGATACACTATAGAGGAATAGGTCAAAATACCGGCTACCACTTTTGATTTCAATCTAGATCATACAATTTTCAAAATGAATAAAATAAAAAGTGACAGCAGGGTACCTTGACATGTCGTACACCTGTTTATAGAAAATAATCAGTTTCAAAGGCGTTTTCTGTTTATAAAAAGCACAATTCCGAAAGTCTTGAAATTTCGAGTTTTTAAAATGGTGTCTAAATACAGGCTACCTAAGTTTTTTTCCAAAAAATCACATAAATAGAGCTAATGACAATTATTATGCAATAAGAATATTATTTTAATAAATTTTATTGATTAATAACATTTCTTATGCACAGAAAAAATACGGAATTTTTAATAAACAAGTATTTCATTAAATTCTTTACGGCTATCTCTCACAGTCTTCTTCCCATTATGTTTCTAGTTTTGTTTTTTAACGTGTAAAACAAACAAAAAAAAGCTTGCTTATTGAAATGAGAATTATTTTATCTGAAAAAATCACAAACATAATATCACTCTCTGCGTCGGTGCAGCCCCTATCAGCCCACATATCGCATTCTTAACACTGAACCCATAATCCCTTTCCCCATTCTTGTCCACAGAGATAACACCCGTGCAGAAGACACAAATTGCATCATCTTCCTCTATTGGATATTTTCCCTTTTCACTTTTTAATCCTCTCGCTGCGTAATTGTTTTATTAAAATAGCTTCAAAAATTGCGTATTTAACCCCTTCGCGACGAGCGTTTTAAAGAGTTTTATTCTTTTGTCACCGGTTTTTCAAAACAAATTTTTTTGTATAATTTAATCGGGAAAATACTCCGATTAAATAAGGCAAAATTTACAGTAAAAAAATAACTGGTGGGAATAATCAAGGAGGGTTAATTAGATGGGAAAAATGTATCCCCGAGGATAGCTCGGTTTGCGCAAATTTTGCTACTTTTACGTTGCCCCAGGAAATCTCGGGTTCCGCAGCCAGAGGGTTAAAATCCAATTTCTGTCTCTTTCGCCTGGTTTACTTCGTCATTTTTTTTCTTTCTGTTCACATTTATTACAGGCAATTTTGGAGTGTCCATCAGCGCTTTTTGGGGAAGTGATCCGGTAACTAGTGTCGGCCCTGAAGAATTACGGTCACGGTTGCTTTTCCCATATTGCGAAATGGGACTGAAACTGTTTCTGAACCATTTAAATTAAATTATTAATTGTGAAACTATTTAAATTAACTTATTTTCCTCCCCTTCAGCAGACCAACCGAGAGAGGTCCAAATACCGGCTAGCCGGTATTTAGAACACTCTAGGTAGCCGGTATTCGGACCACTGCTATGTTTAAGTTAAAACCGCTGTTACTCATTCATATAATAAAATACGAATAATGTACGCGTGACAATTGAGAGCTAAATATGTCTAGAAAATAACTTAATCAACAATTCAACCCAATATACGATCAGTATCTTTAAAAAAAATGAGAAACACACATCTGAAAAACTTTTGGTGTACCAAATTACTTCGATTCGACACTTTTGCATTTACTATTTGTAAATGAGACAGACTTCAGCGACATACTTTTCGTAACTTTCATCTCTCAATTAAAGTTACAAACTCTGCCTATCACGGCTAGGCTGCGCTGCGCTCAGTTCTCAGAACACCTGGTAGCCGGTATTTGGACCCTAGCCGGTATTCGGACCTTTTCCTCTACTAATAAAGTGCTAGAAAAGCTCCACGAGTGTGGTTTTACCATTTTTTCACTGATATCCAATAACAAAAAGATAAACAGAAACATATTTACAAAAACGTGTGGTGGAGAATTAAAACCATAGATACGCAATCCTTACAATCCAGATAAAAGAATATTTTTTTTTATTTGATTGTGTTCATATAATTAAAGCAGTACGAAATAACTGACTGAATCAAACTACCCCTGATAAAAAAAAATACATTTTTCTAAACCTGATAATAAAGATATTATGTGTGCCAGTTTACAAAATTTAATAGATGTGTATGAAAAAGAAAAAGATGCAGTTATAATGTTAGCTCCTAAACATTCCCGAAAAGCTTTATTTCCCAATTCTGTTGAAAGACAGAATGTTAAGTATCCATTGAATGTATTTGATGAAACTAATTCCGTTGCTTTGGACATGTCGGTAGATGCGTTGGATGATAATACATTAAGCACAAAATTATTTATTGATTTACTTTCCAAGCGGTGGAAAATTGTGAATGTAAAGCAAGGGGTGCACCTAAATGACAGTTTGTCAAAACCAATAAAATATACAAAAGGTGATATATATTTTTTAAATTTTTATTAAATTCAATGAATGGTTAAGTGAATGAATAAAATGTATACATTGAAAGTAGATGAGGAAAAAAAATGGATATTCCAACTAATGGAGGACTTCTGTCAAAAGTACATTTTTTGCTTTAAAATTCACCACAGACGCTTTAATAGAAATTATTAAATATATGTTTTAAACGACTGACTCACGATATATATTTGTGGAAATTTCAAACCGATAGTTTATATGCCCGCTTTGGACAATATCGACATATCAGTGGAGGAAATTATAATATATCTTGTATGCAAGTCATGGAAGCAGGAAGAAAGTTAATTTTTTTAAATTTAATTAGCTTATACGCACAACAAAATGGAGAATTTCAATTAAAATATTTAAATTATAATACAACTGTTGATGAAACTGAAGAATTAACTATACCAGATTTCTTTTACGACGTGTTTAACAACAGTGGTAATATAGAGATAGAAAATGAAACAATTGTCTGTATTGACATTTATAGCTGATTACATTGAATACAAAATTTCCCACAAATTAAAATGTTGTGAGTGCATTTACATATTAGTTAAAGAATAAACTTTAGAAGTAGACTGTTCCAATGAAGATTATAAATACTTGATGTTGGCAGATAGGGGCAACTAAAATGGCCCCAGGAAATTTTATTATTTCTAATTGTAAATACCTTTCAAATTTTTCATAAACTAACCAATCATAATTATGAAAGCACTTTCCTAAAATTTCCAGAACCCAAGAAACTTATTATGCAACTTCATTATTGAAAAGACTGAACTTTTAGGTTTAGATTTTATAAGTAAATGCAAATGTAGAAACCAACTTTCATATTTATTTAGGTTGTGTTTGTCAGGAATTGCAAATATCTTGTTAAATAACTATACGAAAGTTTAAAATGACAGTAGAAAATTAACTTCTAATGAAATAAAATTATCTGTATTAAAAAACATGTAAGTGCCGGTGACAAGTTTCATGATATTTTAGCTTCCTTAATATTAATTAAGTAAAATTACTTTCTGTGAAGCAATATTAAATGCTTTATTTGTTGTTAATTATATGAAAGTACATGGTAATTGTGAAAAATGCTTTTTATCAACTAAAAGTTAATGATACATTATGAAATTTAAAATTTATTTTGATAAGTAGAATTTTTGTTTTAAATGTTTGTAAAAAGTAATATTTTTCCTTATGAGTTTATGTAATAACAATTCTGATATTTACAATTTTAAATTAAGGCATATTTATTTTTGAAGGGAATTTTAATTATTTTCTGCCAAAATTATGCAATTTTAATGTATAATTTCCCCTGCCATAAATTTATATTTTAAGTTAAACTCTCTAAAAAAGAAATATTTTTATTTATGAGTTTATGTAATAATAATTCTGATATTTACAATTTTAAATTAAGGCATATTTATTTTTAAAGGGAATTTTAATTATTTGCTGCTAAAATTATGTTACTTTAATGTATGATTTCTCCTGCCATAAATTTATATTTCAAGTTAAAGACTCTCAAAAAAGTAATTTTTTATCTATGAGTATATGTAATAACAATTCTGATATTTAGAATAGTAAATTAAAAGCATATTTATTTTTAAAGGAAATTTTAATTATTTGCTGCTAAAATTATGCAATTTTAATGTAGGATTTTTCCTGCCATAAATTTACATTTCAAATTAAAATCTTTGGCAAAAACTATGAATCAAATGTATTTGAAATAAAGGAGTAAGTATGGATTTGAAATAAAGTAAAAAAAAAAGAAAGAAAGAAAGAAAAACTTGTTTACTGAACCTTGTGTGTTCAATTATTGAATGTATAACTCAAACAGATCTTTAATAAACCACAAATTGCTCAACAAAATATCATAAAAGGGAAATTTATAACCTTTTCTTTAATGCACACATACAATTATTCGATAAGTTTAGTTTGCTACTCAGATCTCTAGCGTGACGTCATCCTCTCCCTGATTCACGCCCGTAAGAGAAATAAGTTTTTTCGCGACGGCCCTGTATCTATACGGGGTGTTTAAAAATAAGTTGGACAGGAAGAATGATATCTTGAATGGAATTGACAGGAAGAGAATTAAAGTACATATTGTTGTAAGATAGTAAAACAGTTCATATTTACCGTTATCACAAATGTTCGATGTGACTTCCTTTCGCGACTCTGCAAATGTCCCATCGGTAAATAATTTCTTGTCACAGATTTTTCAGCACGTTTGTGTCGATTAAATTAATTGCAGTGAAGATTCTTGATTTCATTTCAAGAATGTACCGGGTGTCCCAAAAAGGACTGACTGATTTTAAAATTCAATAACTTCCAAACGGTGACAGATATTTAAAAAATTCTTGCAGGAGGGTTATGCATAAAGTCAAAAGTTTTATTTTTTTTATTTTATTTATTTTTTTTTTCAGTGATTTTCGATTTTAGTTCGAATTACAAACAATAGATGGCGCTGCGATCAATAGAGGCTAAATTCAGGCTCGATTTTTGGTACTTCGTGGCCCGGATAATACATTTCCATCTCCTTTTTCTGCATGGAACAACAGAAAGGACCGAAAATCGAGCCTGTATTTAGCGACTATTGCTTAAAGCGCCATCTATTGTTTGTAATTCGAACTAAAATCGAAAATCACTGTAATAAAACTTTTGACTTTATGCATAACCCTCCTGCAAGAATTTTTTTAATATCTGTCACCGTTTGGAAGTTATTGAATTTTAAAATCAGTCAGTCCTTTTTGGGACACTCGGTAGGTAGTATGTGGCCGCTTGTACACTTGATTCTTTACAAAACAATACACCGAAATCAAGCGGTGAAAGATGTTGTGATGGTGGTGTCCATTGGATAACACCTTCACTCGCTAAGCGACAGCGTCAGTTAGGACACCTGATGCTGTAATAGACATTTTAACTTTTAGCCGTGATTGAACGTGAAAGGAGAAGCAATAACCAGTAGTTCAAAAAAAAAACCCTCCAATCTGATATATGAAGAGTTTTTTATTCCATCATGAAGAGCAGCAGATAGAGGTACAAGGGGGGAGGCATAACAAGACACTTCTTAGTGCCACTTTCACAGACATCGTCAAGGCAAAAAGTGAGTTGAATATGCAGTTACAACTTTCTTGCTTGGCGGACTACAATATCGCCAATCTACAAGTATTTTGCGCCATGCACAAGAGAGACAGAAACACTTTGGCTGGTATGAATTCGCCAAATACATACGGTAGGATTCTACCATATATGAATCGTGTAGGGGTGCCAGATTTGTGGGTTACTAAAATTTCTGAGCAATATAATCTGTATTTTGATACAACTGCGGTTAAGTGTAAAAATAAAAATGTTTCAGGATAAAGCAGAGGGTGAAAACTGACCGAATTCGTTAGCCGAAAAGGGCATGAGAATGTATTTTTCTAGAACAGATGTTAGGTCAAAGATTAACAACGTGCATTGCCACAAAAATGCAGAATTGACATACATATGAACAAAAGGGTGTGAATGTTAAAGTGTAGTGCGAAAATAATTCTAATGAATAGATTGCATGTTAAGTGATTTTAAATGATGAGTTATATCCATGCCCAAATAAGGAAGTGACCGAATGTTTCACATCGTTATCAACTCTTAGAGCCATCGGAATAATTCAATACAAATGTACAGAAATCCCAAAGCTTCGCTACAGATGCCATACATCAATAAACTACGGAAATATTACTACTAATCTGACTTTGAACTAGTAAATTCCATTTAATATTTCGGAAGCTCTTAACTTACGAAATTGCCCAACTAATTTGTAGAATTAAACGAATAAGCGCATTTAAACGAAAACATATAATTCAAACAGAAAAAAATGTTACTTTTAAAGTCATTTAGATATTATTATATGATAAATAATAAGTAAATAGTACATATTTATATGCAGAATAATTTTCTGTAATTTATAAAAAATAGAATATTTCTCGAGAATTTCTCAGTAGTTTTTATCCACAGTTAAGGGAATGAAGTAAATCATGAAAAATATTTAACTGCAAAAGTGATCTTTCATGAAACAAACAAATCGTCATTTATATCAAAAAGGGATTTCCGAGTGACAAAACTTTTATCTCAAAAAATAATAAATTTATACATTTCCAGTAAAGTGAGATATTTTTAGTCAAATAAACTTATTTTTTAACGAGAAATTTTCTTTTATTTCATGTTGGTTGTTCCTATGTAATATTTATTTAATTTAAAAGTTTTAATAACAACATTTCAAATTGATGTTAAAAAATTGGAATATTAGCTGCAGGTACACGCACCTAAAAATGAAATAAGAATTAGTATGAAAGTTAATTCTTTTATAAAATTGTTTTATAACATAGCATATGATAAAAATAATTGTCGATAAGTGATTTAGACAATAAATATATTTTTAAAATATGATGACATTGCTTTCGGAAGTATTTACTGAAACTAATACTAGAAAATTAGAAAAAAATATATATAAATTCCCTTATTTAGAATCGTTATAGAAATTACCTTTAACGAGCTTTCAGAGTGAACAAAAAATACAAAATATGTCTTTACCTTAAAGCAACTGATGAAAATTTAAAAAAAATTAGTGAGTTAAATTGTATCTTTAACTTTTATTCTCTGCAAAGCTTATAGTTACAAAATGATGCCCAAGGATATGGATATAAAAGCTTAAGCCGTCAAAAATGTTTAATGCGTTACTGAAGCAATGTAATTAGGAATTGTATAATGTAGTTATGTGACGATGATTTCGTTGAATAATTAATAAATATAGCGTTCAATGTAAATTTACTTAAGACAAAATTTGGAAAATATGTGAAATGTATGATGATAAATAATTATTTGTTGCATTTAATTAATAATGTATCATTAAAATTCTATATGCAATGCAGCTAAAGGTTTGTATTTAGAAATATAAATGTGAATTATCTTATTTAATCTTAAAATTTAGGGTAGATTGGGTGAAGATTCCGTAGTTTTTGACTTAATTGTTTTAAAAATCGCCTGCGGTTTATATTTGTTATTCATTGATTTTTTGTTAAAGTTTAGACTCTTATGTATGATTTAAAAGCTTATTTAATTTTACAGATGTTATAGAAAGCATCAAAAATTTTGTTTTTGTAAACACTTGCATTTAGGCATCTTACCAGAAGTATGGGTAAGATGGCCAACTATCTAGGGGTAAGATGCCTAATGAAGTTTCATTGTAAACAATATTTTTTGTGAAGCAGTATAAAACATAATGGGATGAAATTTAAGTAACTTTAATATTAACATAATAAAGTTGTTAACTTACTTAATATTAGAAAATTACAAAAAATATGAATGTAACAATCGTTGGCAATATAATAAAAGAACAAACTAATATTTATTTGTTATATAATTATTTATGTTATGTTAATATATTTGTTTATGTTATATTTATTTAATATATTATGTTCTACTTAATTTTTAAATTAATTATGGCTCTTAAGTATGCCTATTTTTAAACGTTATAACAAGTTTAACTACGGTGAAGCCACTGTGAAAAAGTGCTTTTGAGTCAAGCTTTTTTGTTATGTTTTTGATATGTCCCTTTGTTCTTTTTAGCATTATCTCAGGTCTACCACAAACTGCACATTTTATAAAACCAGCAGCTTCACTGAATACACTTGATCCCATCACAATTTCCCGAGGATCTATTGCACTCTGATAGACACTCTGAACAATCATTCTCATTCACTTAAAAAAAATAAAATCCTCGTGTTCTAAATCTTGGGGTGGGGTGGGGTGGGGAATTTAATCGTAATCCATATCATCGTCAGTTGAAGATTCAGTATTTCTGCCCTTTGATTTCTTATATAATTCCTTTTAAGAAAGGATTGAGAGACCTTGAAATTCGCAGTTGCTGTTGTCACACCGATTTAGTTTGTCTTTTATAGACCTTTAAAATTATTTTTATTTGAATATTAAAATGAGAAAAAAACTTTGGTGAAAATTACGCCATATTTACAATGATACATTTAAAATGTATCGCCATAAATATGAAGACTTTTTTTCTATCTTTGAAATAAATCAAAAGTGATTGACAACATAAAGGTTACATTAAACAAAAACAAAAAAAGCAAACTCAAAAAATAACACTGAATGATGAAGAGAATTACAAAGGAATGTTCATGAATGTCTCAGAGGATTAACAGATGATTCATTTCACAGATTATGTAGAGAAAAACCATTTGTATCAGTAAAACCTGAACAAGAAAGGCCAAACAATATCATTTTGTCATCATAGAGTGTTTTTTTTTTTTTTTTTTTTTTTTTTTTTTTTTTTTTTTTTTTAAATTTACCAAGGTAGAAATATATCGCGCACGTTTAAAAATAGAAAAACTTTCACACTGGTGGGACATTGCTAATAGTAGCAAAAACACCAGGCAGGTCTCTTCCTAAACATGTAGTTTGTATCGATTCACTTAATTGATGAATTAAGGCAAAGTTGCAAAATTTCAATTACAGCTACAATTATGACGTTCAGAGTTCCATCAGATGTTCATCGAACCGGTGGTAATGTCATAAATGGACAGGTAATCATTTACTATATCATTTAGACAGATGATGAAGTGTGGGTAGTGAAGTAGGTGGACAAACAAAAATTTTCTGCGTTGATTACCAACACTTAACGTTAAACCATATGATAAAGGAAAAAGCAGATAAAAAGATATTTCTAAGACATATAATTATTCTAAGACATATAATTATTAAGAAGTACGATGCTAAAATGGTTGAAATTTGCATAATTGGTACAATATGTCAAACCTTATAAATGGATTAAAAGGAAAATGATGCGTTCAATTTTCAGACTTTATGGTGATTATTGCTGAACACCTTTTGAGGGTGTCGGAGTTGAGTTACTCATGTATTAACTAAAAGTCATACCCACTCACATTACTACCGAGCTCGGCCAAATGTTGAAGCTCCGACTTAAATATTTTGTATACACGAAGTTCTAAAAAGACTGTTCAGCATTTACTTATTAGAATGTGAATAACAAATTGCAATGAGATGGAAAAAGAGATTTTGAGAAAAAAAACCCTAAAAATATGTGTTTAATTACAAGTTATACTTATCTTTAACAACTAAATACAATTGCTTTGGATAAGCAAATTCATGAAACATTTAATGTAAGTTCATCAATTTATTATTTTTTGTCGTCCAATTAATATATTCTTCTCCCCCTTCTTCTAATCATGTAATTATTATTTAAACTTTGTATCATTATTTTGAGTCTAACAGTTAGTGTCGTTCTTTTGTTCTTAATATTAAGAATTTTACAATGAGATTTGTCTAATGCGATAAAACGTTTTTCGCAAGACCTTATTTTTAGTCCTTATTTTTAGACACACTAAAACATTATATATTTTTTAGTTAAAAAAAATAAATGAATATATGTACTATTTCCTAATATTGTAACGTTTGCGAGAATAATACGAGCTTGTGTATCATAAGGATATAGGTAATTAAATGCATATAAGAAATTCATAGATATATATTAATATGATAAATTTCTATATACTTATTTAAAAAAATGTTTGTTATTATTTAAGATTCCTGAAACCCCTTAAAAGACTTTGTTTGGCTAATGTTTGGCTAATGAAAAAAAACAAAAAAAAAAAACAATTCGAGCCATATTAACTCATCTGCTATGTTTGCTTAATTTTAAAAATAAACACATTAACCTTCAAATATCTTTAAAAAGTGCTTTATAAATATTATTAAATTTTTTAACTTGTACATATCACACACTATATTACGACATATAAAGGGAACAACACAAGTGGAGAGCAAAATTCATGCGTTATACGCCAGTTATAAAACAGAAAGTTAAAGTATCACTCATAAGATTTGAGCTTTCTATATTAACGAACCATAAAACAAGTGGGTAAGTGTGATCATACATCGCACAAAGGGTTTCGTTTAATATTCCTTTCGAAACACTTTCTTTCAAAACGTCCAGTACATTTATCGCCATGGAATACCTTCTAAATTTTGGCAAACACATCCTAAACTATGTTACAGTTTCAAACATATTCGCCTTGTTATATTTCCTAATTTTGTTCGCCCCCCCCCCAAAATGCTACGATATATCAAATGACGGGTATTTGCCAAATTTAGAAAAGTGCCCCCCTTGGGGGGAGTGGACAGATGGTCACCATGATTTTTGACGCGTCCTGATTTTAAAAATTTATGTTATGTTTTATAAGCCATATTAAAGTTTCAAACAGATCGTCCTGTTATATTTCCTAATTTTGTTCGCGCACCTCCCTCAACCCCCACCCTCCTCGAAATGCGACGCGCCCTTCTTCTTTATAATTTATTATCGTGTGTTATAAAGTATCTTAAAGTTTAAAACAGATTGAATTGTTAGATTTCCTACTTTAAATGAAATCGCGATCTGTTAATTCCACATTCCACCACCAGGGAGCGCACTGTATTCTTAACAAAAGCGTATCTGAACGAAACTCCTTTACACAACCCATTAGTAGATATGTTACTCGAGGGGGTGGCGGTCTTCAGCAAGAATTTAAGATAATTGTTGAAATTACTATTCGGAAATAGTGGTAATTTAACTTTTGACATATTTATATTTAATAAGTATAAGTCGCATATATCTGAGGACTCCATCCAAAAACGCACCTGAAACGGTATGAAACAAAAAAGAAATATTTTGCCCCTCCCCCTCTCCCCACCTTCCCGAAATTTCACGCGCCATTTTTTATAAACTTTTTCTAATGTGTTATAAACTATCGTAAAATTTCAAACAGATCGCCTTGTTATATTTCCTAATTTTAACAAAAATGTTAGTTCCACATTCCACCACCAGGGAGCGCACTCTATTCTTAACAAAACTGTATCGGAAGGAAACTCCGTTAAACAACCTATAAGTAGATATGTTACTCGAGGTGGTGGCGGTCTTAATAAGAAATTAAGATATTTGCTGAAATTACTATTAGGAAATAGTGGTAACTAAACTTTAGACAATTTTATATTAAATAAGTAGCATATATATCAGGACTCCCTCAAGAAGTCACCTAAAGCGGTCAGAAACGCTAATTTTTTAAATAGAAATCTAGCGCCCCCACCCCCCCCCTCTCCCGGAATTTCGCATGTCATTATTTCTTACACTTTATCTGATGTGTTATAAAATATCTTAAAGTTTCAAACAGATCGACTTGTTAGACTTCCTAATTTTAACAAAATCGCGTTATGTTAGTTCCACATTCCACCACTAGGGAACGCACTCTATTCTTAACAAAAGCATATCTGAACGAAACTCCTTTACGCAATCTTTCCGTAGATAGATGGGTCGGGATGGTGGCGGTCTTAAACAAGAATTTAAAATATTTGCTGCGGTAACAAACGCTAAGATTTTAAAAATAATTCTAGTGTAACAAAAATGTTAGTTCCACATTCCACCACCAGGGAGCGCACTCTATTCTTAACAAAACTGTATCGGAAGGAAACTCCGTTAAACAACCTATAAGTAGATATGTTACTCGAGGTGGTGACGGTCTTAATAAGAAATTAAGATATTTGCTGAAATTACTATTAGGAAATAGTGGTAACTAAACTTTAGACTATTTTTTATTAAATAAGTAGCATATATCTCAGGACTCCCTCAAAAAGTCACCTAAAGCGGTCAGAAACGCTAATTTTGTAAATAGAAATCTAGCGCTTTCTCCCCCCTCCCTGGAATTTCGCGTGTCATTCTTTCTTACACTTTATCTTATGTGTTATAAAATATCTTAAAGTTTCAAACAGATCGACTTGTTAGACTTCCTAATTTTAACAAAATCACGTTATGTTAGTTCCACATTCCACCACCAGGGAATGCACTCTATTCTTAACAAAAGCATATCTGAACGAAACTCCTTTACGCAATCTTTCCGTAGATAGATGAGATGGGTCGGGATGGTGGCGGTCTTAAACAAGAATTTAAAATATTTGCTGCGGTAACAAACGCTAAGATTTTAAAAATAATTCTAGCTCCCCCCCCTTCTCGAAATATCACACTCCATTCTTTTTTACACTTTTTTCTATGTGTTATAAACTATCTTAAAGTTTCAAACAGACTGAGTGGCGGTCTTAACCAATAATTCAAAATATTTCCTGAAATTATTATTAGAAAATAGTGGTATGAAGTAAACTTTCTGATGATGAATGAGTTATACTTATCTCATATCGCTGTTCAAAAAGCCCAGGAAAATTAGTAGATTTCCTAATTTAAGTTAATTCGTGGTTAAATAAGCGTCTCTTCATTTTAATCGATGCATTTGATAGGAATAAACCGATTAATTAAACAATAATTAATATTTCAGCTTGTAATTAAGATGGGACTTAGATATGGGTATCAATGAAATCAGCGAGAAATTTGACATCGGGATGCCAAAAAATTTAATCAAAAAATTTAATATTTAAAAAGTTAAAATTTCGTATTAAAATATGCTATTATGGAAAACCGCAGCGTCATCATGTCTACCTGCTTTCCCGCCGAATTGAAATCTTTTTATTTCCTTGTCTTTCCAATTAAAGAAATTAAATTTTTATCAATCGATTTTTAGTGGATATTTTAACTTATACAGATCGCAGAAATGTGAACTTTATACCAAATGAAAGGAGATTTTTTTCTGCGTCTGTCTATCCCATTTACAAATTTCTCGCATCAATATTTTCTGATATACGATTTCGCTTTAAAATCTCCACTTCATTTTTCGGCTTAATTTCCTCCGTAGTAACCGTGCATTCGGCTGATTTTACTGGCAACCCTTAGGAGAAACACGGATGATTTCGAGAAAGTCCGTTTGAATTTGTGTTAAAAAGGTGGATTGGTTAATTTTAGAAGTTAATTAGCCCGTAATTCGGTTAATTACCAACTTTTTCAAAATTTTATGATTTGTTGTTTGATGTGAGGTGTTCAGCTATAAGTACCCAAAATTTCAAGTCTCTAACATGTATAGTTTCCGAGAACGGGCTCTGTGACGGACAGACGGACAGACAGACAGACAGACAGAGGAGCGAGACGAATAGGGTTTCGTGAGATGAACGAAACCCTAAAAATGTCATTATTTGAACGAACTACAGTACAGATACAAACGCCTTCAGGAAATTAAAGCAGATATGATTGGCATATAAGCGCATGTCCTCAATTCGCATTTAGTTATATTCTTTGCGTTTCCACAAGTTATTATACTTTTTAATTTTCTTTGTTAAATTTTCATGTTACATATCTCACAAATTAGGAGATGCGCGTAATACGGCGAATATAGCTATAAATAGAAAAAAATACAATCTAAAGTAGTAGGTTCCCGTTAAGCGATGGCGTGCGTTATACGTAGGAATTTATGATAAACTAGGGAGCTCTGCCCCCTGCAAGCTACGCTCGCCAACCCCCGTTCAGATACTGTAGAATCTAAAAGCATGCTAATCTGGTCGGTTTCAAAAAGATTAGAGAAGATTGAATTATACTGAAAAAACCTGTAGCGATCTCCCTGTAAACTGGTTTCGATTCAATTCCCTTTGATTGAAAAAATTAAGGTAGAATCAGTTGCTGTTAAGACATCCAATGGTTGTTTTCGTTTTTGATTAAAGAAGATCAGTTAAATATTTGAAAAGAAGCTAAAATAAAATAAATTAATTAAACATAGTCTTTGTCTCTCGGCATTTTTTAACAGCGTTATAAAACGATTGACATAATACAATTACTAAAATTTGCTGCTTTAACGCCTTCAAGGGCGATGGTACATTTTTGGACCACTTAATTTTAATTCTTAAATACCACATTAGTTTCAGAATATTGAGATGAAAATTTCCCTTTTATTAAGTAAGTGAACAAAAGCATTTTTCTATTTCGAAATTTGTTTGTAAATTCTGGTGGCATTCATTGATTTCAAGATTTTACGAATAGAAGTGCCTTGTCCGTAAAAGGGTTAAACGCATATTAATGTATTTATTATTTTAAAGTTTCCTTTCCCTTTTAATATCCACGTGTAAATACAATTTTCAGGACATAATTTTCAATATTTTCCTGCCTTTAACACGTACTCATTTAATAGTAATTTTAAAGTTATTTTTTCTGTTTTTAATAGTCACGTGAAAATAAATTTTTAATCATTAGGAAATATTATTCATTGTGCTGTTTTTAAAATTGAGAACAATCTCTATAATAATAGCCTAAGTCATGTGACTATCATCAACAGCTCCAGGCGGATCCCTTCGCTTTTTATATTCCAGGCGGCCATTTTGGTACTTTAATGTTAGCCAGCCACAGGTGTAATAAGTAGCCGAATATTATTATATCCCCATTATTTCGTTTATATTACAATAGTCCAAGTCATGTAACTGCCATAAACAACGGGCTGATTCCTTCGCTTTTCATAAGAAATGTTTCCATTTTGATTAAATAATAAACATAATTTTTTCGAATAAAACTACATAAAAGTTGCCATGATCACAAAGAATTCCTGGTACTTTTATATTAGCCGGGCAAAAATCTCGCCAATTTTTTTTTTTTTTTTAACTTGCCAGTTAGCATTTTTTTTTCCTGGTACTTTTATGTTAGCCGGGTAAAAATCTCGCCAATATATTTTTTTTAACTTACCAGTTAGCATTTTTTTTTTCGAGTGGTAAATTAAAACGGTGCTACTTGGTTATCCAATCGACCAAAAATCTCTCGCCAAACTATAAGATTAAATGCCAATAATGGTTGATCGTAAATGTCACAATCACTTGACTTCAAGGAAGTTACACATGTTCACGCCATCAGGTGATTTTTATTTCGACGTTTTATTTGTATTTTAATTAATGTTATACTAATTTATTTGTTCTTTTGTTATTTAAAAAAAATGTCAATTTGTTTAATTTGGCTATTTATATAATTTGGCGAAATTGGTCGACGGGAGAAGTAATAACATTAAAACGTTGCTTTGAAGTGGAAATTAAATCTCATGATTTGTTGCATTGTCACATACGCACCGGGTTTGGTGGGATTTTTTTTTATGACAATTTGGCGAAAACCTCGTTTTGAAATACCTGTTACATATGACTTTTTAAATTATTTTCTGTTATTTTTAAAATGAAATAACAATAAATAAAAAAAATAATTAATAACTATATAACAAAATAATTTATAACATTTTTTGTAAATAAAAATAAAATAAATTTAAAAAAAAATTAATAATAAATAAGCAACAATAGCCGGGTTACCATGTCAGGCAAGATAACGCCATTTTGGAGTCAATTAGGTACCCCGTTGCGTATATGACATCTTTGTCTAATATTTTTCTTTTCGTTTCGTTTAAAAAAAGCATGAAGTAAAAGCCATTTATTTTAAAGGTTTCAATTTTAAATGAAAGTTTTGTATTAAATAAAATGATAATGAAATACAAATTGAATTTTGAATAAAAGTAACCTGATGCATTTCTTAGCATACATTTAAGGGAGGCCAAACTCGTCGCCAAATCAATTTAAAATAATCTTTTCTAAAATATGAAAAGAAAATATATCTGTTATGATTAAAATTTGAGTTGCCATCATTAGAAAATAAGTATTTAAAATTAGAAAAAAATTAATATTTCGAAAACTAATTCTAACTTTAAACTTCTAATACCAGTTTTCAGATCTGTGGATCAATACGGATTTTTGGTGTTAATTTCAGTGTAAAGTATTCCATATTTTAGAAGAAATCGCCGTGAAACGTAATCAGTTGTTTAATCAGTCGTTTCATGGAATCATTACATAAATTCGTTTCAATTCGATTCATTAGGATTTTATGTATATAGGGTAGATGATTCAAAATGCAAAAATAGATTCTTTATGAATTTTAGGAATTAATTCAATTATACTCATTTATTAAAAACACTTTCCTATTATCATCTAAGGAGCATTGAATCACAGGCTATTGGTATTTTTTTATATAAAGCTTTGGGAAAAGTACTCTCATTTTTGGAAATTCACTTTACAGTATATCACAAGATACTTCAGTATTTTTCTGTAAGAATAAGAAATTGTATGCTGGCACAGACCCAGATATTCAAATGTCAGAAAATGATTTTTTTTAATGTAAAAAATAGAATTAAAAAAACTGCAGTTTTGTTCAACTGTGTTTTTCAAAACGTTTCCGCTTTCTTGAATTTTTGAATAGAAATGCTTTTTATAGTTGTCAAGAATTTGGACTTTATATTAACTGAAAATGTTCTTGTTTTTAATGAAATATAGTAGTAAAAAGGGTGTATTTTTGTTCAATATTAAGTTTTGGAAATGTATTACAAAGGAATTCCATTTAGTATAACTACATATACAATATGTGGAAAAAATTTATTTAATATAACTTTACCAAAATAAACATATATAGTTATATATAACATTTTATTTAGATAATATTTCAAAAATATTTTGTTGCTCTTATTCCAAATATCTCACTCATATTATTATTTTTTTTAATTCTGCTTAATTATCACTGTGGTCATACACTCTCAGAAATAAAACTCTCCCTTTTGACGATTCAGAAATCCTCGAGCTGTATTTCGTCGTTTTTGACGATCATTTCCTATTAACATCACGTGACTTTTAACGAAACGCAAACCCTCAAATATTTGACGAAAGTTTTGCCTCAATCACGGTCAGACTCAATGCATTTTAAGGAAACAGTTCCTCAAATCCTGCGATTTTAGCAAACAGATAATTGCTTGTTTATGTTAGTCCTGTAATAATTTATTTTAAAACAACACTTAGTGCTTTTCAGAAAATACTGAAATATAGGAAGTTATTGTTTCTTCATTAGTTATTTTTTTAGCTGTTAGTATTTTTAGGAATGCTGATTATTATTATTATATTATTTATATGTTGTCGTTCGTTATGTTTTAATTCGAAAAGAATAAATTTCCTGTGTTCTTCAAAACCATTCAATAAGAAAATTAGGTCAATAAAATTTCAAACTTCTAGGATATCTTTTTTTTTTTTTTAAAGAAGTATATTATGTTTTCAATCAAATTAAAAATAAACATAATTGATCCCTCTCCTCTTTATAAACAGTAAAGTGTTAAAATCTTATCCTCCTACTCAAAGTGATAAAATCTCACGCAATATGCACTTCACAATTCGTTATTTGTGAGCAACAAATTAACCAGACCATATTCTAATCATCCATTGATCAAAGAAAATTTCAGTTGTAAATTATTTAATCAAGCCATATTATAATTATTCATTGATACGAGAAAACCATAAAAATAAATTAGCCTTTCTTAAAACTTTCAGAAAATATAGCAGCGCTGATAAAATTGCAATCTACGTTATAAAAATATAAACACGAAGTAGAATTCATTACACCAGTTTAAAAGCAGACACTTTCAAGTCCCCAGCAGTCAGGTTGGAATAGCAGCGACCTCCCACACGAAAGGTCGTGAGTTCGAATCACGCCGAGGAAAGAGAGAGAAGTGATTTTTTTTCTTTCCCCGTGTCAAATGCTGGAGCTTCCAAACTGCTTGAGAGATGGCGCCACCAGCCCTCTTTTGACGAAACTATTGACGAAATTTATATCGTCAAGCAAGTGAAGAAACTAATTTCATCAATTTGACGAAATGTTCGCTAGGAGCATTTTCCAGGAAACCATTTCGTCAAAAACAAAGAAAATTTCGTGAAATCTGAGTATTCATTTCTGAGAGTGTATGATGATCTATAATATTTTTTTCGCATTTATTTGAAAACATAAATTGAAACGACATATATGTGTATGCATCATGCATTGTTTATATTGTATTTAATGTTTTTGAATATTATTTGATTAATATTAATAAGTGTACATTTATTATTAATTTATCGATTATTATTGTTATATTGTACGGCATACGTTTTCTCTACTAATGTATATCTATATATATATTCTCAAGATTTGATGAAATATATTGCTTTGGAAGTGTGACATTAGGTCCCCGTCTCTCGCAAGAGATTACCTTTCCTCTTTCTCTCAATTTAAAACAAATTTAAATTCAAAATATTACAAGCAACAGAGTAAATTATAATATTTTTTTTTATTATTGAGCACAACGTCACAATCTTAAATGTATGTGTCTAGAATTTCGAAAATATTTTAACATATAATGAAAACACACTGCTGCTGCATTGTATTTAACTTGGCAATAATATTTTTACGAGTTTAAATCAATCTTATTTATTCGAAATCCATCATATTTATTTCAAATAGAATAAATAATATTTGCAATCAGTTGCGTTTAATTACATACCCTGCTGAACATAAAAACTGAAATTTTGTTTAAATTCTCTATGAGACAGAAACATAAACATTGAAAATTAAATTTGCGCGTTTTAAAGTTTTGTCGGCCTAGCTCAGATTCAAATCACACAGAAATTTCACACTATTTCAAGATAACAACTTCTCGGGGTAGTTTTTTAAATATTTTTTATGTAATCTTTGTAAGATGTCACATCACAAATACAACGGCACATAACACGTATACACAAAATAATAATAGCGCGAATAACTTTCTACATGTTTCCACAACTCAAAACAGAACAGAACTACTACTAACTACAGTAGACGCTGTATCAGAACTAACTAACAGTATATTTCCTTCGGCAAATCTCACGGAAGTCGATCACGTGATTGCCGGTAGGGTCTATTTTTTGAAACGGGTAGCGCGAGTTACATCCTCCCCCTCTGTTTCTGATATACGTCTCGGAGAGGAAACAGGATGCTTTCTGGGTCTACCTCTTTTCCTCTAGTGTGCAACTGGAATAGTTTTAGATTCTTGAAAAGGTGACAAGGCCGAAATGTGGTAAGACCCAACTCGCTCAGTAGGATTGTCCACGCTAGCAATGTCATATGTCACCAGTGACTTTTAAGTCAAAACTACGTACAGCCCATCTCTATTAGGCATACATTTTGCCGTTTTATTTTTACTTGCTTTGCTCACAGAATGCAGGGTAACCAATGCTTTATCACTAGGTCCGAAATACACTCGTCTGCGATTTTTATCGTAATATTTCTTCCGCTGATCTTGTTTCATTTCAACACGTTCTTTCACACTTTTTGAAATATTTGCAAGACGTTTAAGATATGGGGTTATTTCCGGAACAAAATTGTCATTTTCCACAACAGCTCTAAAATCGTTTACCACATCATCGATTGTTCTTAATTCTCGACCAAATTGCAGGTAGGCGGCAGTTTTTCATGTTGTATCAGATTTGGCAGCGTTCATAGCAAATCTAATAAAGGGAAGTTTATCAATCCAGGAACTGTGATCATCACCAACAAGGATTGCTATTCGTGGTTTCAAATCTCAATTTTTGCGTTCTACCAGAATCGCCTGAGGATGGTACAAAGGTGTCAATGATTGGTCTATTCCAAGAATGTAACAAACTTGTTGTAAAACAGCTCTCACAAACTGAGGGCCGTTATCACTTATGAGTCTTCTGGGGATACCATAACAAAGGATGATCTCTTCAATCAGAGTAGTCGCACACTCTTGTGCAGTGGCAAATTTTAAGGGAAATAGTTCTACCCATTTAGTGACACAATCTTCTACTATAAAAATCCAACGGTGTCCATATTTACTAGGTGGCAATAGTCCAAATACATCAATGCTGAGGGTCTAAATCCGCTGAGCATAAGCAGGTGTTTGTAATAAACCGGGTGGTTTCCCATTTGTTGCTTTATTACGGGCGCACCCTGGGCACTTCCTCACATATTCAGAAATGTATGCTCTCATGGCTGTCCAATAATATCTCTTAGCTCTGATAAGTGCCTGCTTCACCATAATGTCCGATTGAGGGGTCGTCATGATGAAGTTTCAAAATATTTTGTCTCTTTTGTATTGTAATGACCAGTTGCGCTTCTTCGGCATCTGATTCGGGAGCATACCTATAAAGCACACCTTGATTCATCAGGAATCCTCTATAAGACCAATTGGCCAAATCATTGCTTTTTCTGTTCGTCTTCAAAACAATCTACAATGTTTTTTAAGGTTTTCATCTTCAACTACGCTTCTCTGATATCTTTTGGACTTCTTGTTGGCATGTCTATGCTGACAAAATTGCATGTTTCTCAGAAAGCAGATTGATTTGCAGTCAGGGCGTGACAGCATGGCAGCCACAACATTATATTTTCCAGGTTCATATTCTATTTTCAATAAGAACGATTGTATTTGTAGTGCCCAACGGGCTAATCTCCCAGATGGTGACTTAAGGCTCAAAAGCCATTTTAAAGGTTGGTGATCCGTTGCTACAACCACTTATTGACCTTCCACACAGCCATGAAACTTTTCTAAGGACCAGACAACAGCCAACGCCTCGCGTTCTGTAGTATAATAATTTCTCTTTGCACTTGTAAGAAGACGGCTAGCATATTCTATGGGGTGCTCAGTGCTTTGAAAGTACCCTGTAAAAGTACAGCACCAGGAGCATAGTTACTAGCGTCAGTTTTCAGAAAAAATGGCTTGTTCCCATCAGCTTGCTTCAGCACTGGAGATGTCATGGGACATTGTTTTAGAGTTTCAAAGGCTACTTGCTCTTCTTTTCCGCATTTCCAAGTTGCTTTCTTTTTCGAAAGATTGCTAAGGGGTCTTGAGATATCAGCAAAATTTGATATAAATGTTCGGTACCAAGAACAGGTTTGTAGGAAAGACTGTATCTCTTTAACATTTTTGGGTGGAGGTATCGCTTTAATTGCAGATACCTTGTCTGGATCTACTTCTAGACCATTTGGGGTTATCCTGTGTCCTAGGTATTTTACTTTCTCACAAGAGAAATGACATTTTTCACGCTTGGCATCTAACTTAAGTTCAATGAGTCTCTCGAAGACAGCTGTGAGATCTGAGAGTTGTTTCTCAAACGTTTCTGACAAAACGATGATGTCGTCTAGGTACGATAAAGCAAGGACATCCTTAAGACCGCTTCTAAATATATCTATCAATCTTTGAAACGTGGCAGGAGCATTTTTGAGTCTAAAAGGCATCTTTAAAAAACGATAAGTTCCAAAATGGCAGAAAAATGCCGTTTTATCTTGATCTGGTGGGTAGACTCGAACTTGGTGATACCCTGAACAAAGATCTAAAGTTGACATGTAAGAAGTGTGCCTGGCTTCATGTAATATGTCGTGCATTCGAGGTAATGGATATTTATCTGCTACTGTAACTGCATTTAATTTTCTATAATCTATGCATAATCTTATACTGCCATCCGGCTTTGGTACGACAACCACCGGCGAAGCATAATGCGATTCACATTCTTCCGTAATTCCTTGAGCTAGAAGATTATCTTTTTCCTTTTTAAGAATTTCTTTCTTAGCAGGAGTCATCAGATATAGTGGTACAGCAACAGGAACACTATCACCTGTGTTGATACGATGCTCTACAAACGTGTTGCCTCTCCCCCTAATTGAAAACATTTTTCTTACCTTTTCAGAAGATCATTAAGTTTGTCCTTTCATCGGAATTTAGATTTTTACCTTCATCTTCAGGTAAAGCGTACGGATTGACTTCGAACGCACCAGCTGACGTACTATTTTCTTCTTCGTATTCATCTACAAAACAAAACTTTTCCTGAGGTTTTTCACTAAAATGCCATGTTTTGTTGGTAGTATCTAACACTATGTTACCATTATGTAAGAAATCCATACCTAAAAGAGTCCTATTACCCTTGGCATCTGGTAATACTATGAACTTCGTTTCGAAGACTCAGCCTTCAATCTCTACGGGCACAGTGGCAGACAAAGTGTCTCTAACCATCGTAATTCTGTCAGCTAATGTTACATCATGAGTATGAGGGTTCAGGGTCACACCAGTTTTTACAAATAATTCATAAATACGCTCTCCCGCAATAGAACGATTCGATCTCGTATCTGACAAGACCATCACCTTCTTATTGCAGATCGTGATAGGCACATTTGGAGTTGAAACTGCTGATGTATTTAAACGATATAGCTGAAGACGATGTGCTTCCACAGTTTGTTTTTTAGCCATAGGGAAACAATCTGGGCATTTCTTTATTATAAATCCCAATTTACCACAACCATAGCAAACAATATCGAATTCTAAGCTTCGATTAGCAAACTTAGGAGAAGATCTGTCTTCTTTTGGAGGCTTAGTTTACTCCTTTTTTTTCTTGTGGTACTACCGGATCTCTTTTTTGGGAACGCAGATCTTATAATATCATACGCATCTAATTTTTCGGCAAGGTCGACTGGCGAATTTAAAATTTCCCAATCATCTGACATATGTTGTTTGCATTCAAGAGGCACGCGCCTTTTCATTTAATCAGCTATGATAAGATCCTGAAGAGCTTCAAAAGACGTTACAGTTAATTCTTTAAGCCAGTTTTCAAAATAAGCTCGAATTTTGAAATAATAATCTCGCCAAGTAATTTCCCTGGCCTTGCGATGAGTAAAGTACAGCTGTCTAAATTTTTCGGCACTAATTTTAAACCTTTTTAGAAGGAAATCTTTAACATGTGAAAAATTTGAAGCGTTTTCTTCTGATTCACGAGCGATAAGCGTAGAGATAGAAGCCGGTAGAACACTGAGTAAATACGAAACCCATAGATGCTCTGGTACCTTCGACAGATTTAATTGACGTTCTAGGAGCATCAAAAACAAAGTTACATCATCAGTTTCTGGCCTGAATGTAGGCAACAGCTTTTGGATATCTATCTTACTCTCCGGGTGAGACATTACCCCTGCTGCATTAGCACCTACAGCTCCACTGGAAACACTTTGGCTCTGAGCCTGTAACTTGAGCTTCTCAAGCTCAAAATTCATCTCAAGCTTTTTGAACTCTAACTCCTCCCGCTCTATACTTCTCTTCTAACTGGATTTTACGCTGTTCTAACTTTGCTACTATTTGTTTTTCCTCTAGGTCTCGCCTACGCTGGTCTTCCTCGTGAGTTCAAATCTGGTTTCTGACTAACGAATTTACAAAATCAACATCGTACGAGGGGGAGGATTTAATTTTTTCACGCAATGTGACAACTGTCATAGAGGATTGCACATCTAAATTCATTTATAACGCAACCTGATATAAATCCTCTTTACGAGCTTTATTAAGTTCAGACATTTCAAACTTTAGCAAAAAAAAAAGAGTACCCCACAAATGCCGAAATTCATTTAAGTTATTCCCCAAAGTGAGCTTTACCGTTTCAATTCATACAAACAAGACTTTAATAAAACAAGATAGTAAGCTTTAACCATAACAAAACTCTTACAAAAAAAAAAAAAAAAAAAAAAAAAAAAAAAAAAAAAAAAAACTTTAAATCCCTGCAGGTATAAATAAACTGGATTGTTATAACGCGACACTTAATCAAAACAATGTTTTAACCAATATAAAACAATTTACTGAATAGTTAACACTTTCAAACAATATTCTAAATAATATTAAACACAAAATTGAATAATTAAAATTTCAACCAATATTATTATTATATTATTAAGACTACTTAATATCATTTTCCTCCAATATAACTTTAAAAGAAAAGAAAGTTTCTTTTATAAACAAACAGTAAACACAAAAACTTACTCATTCCGTTTTGAAAATGAATCACATTCAAGGCTTTTTAAATCAGTAAATCAGCAACTCAAAATTAAATACTTACGTTTAGCATTAAATAATAACAAACACTTAAAATAAAAATTGTAATTAATTCTATTACGAAACCAATAATAAAAAAAATAAATAAATAAACATGTATCTTTATGAGAATTGCGATAAAATTATAAATAATATTTTAACAACCTATATTTGACTGACAACAGTTTATTTTCCTCTTTTAAAAAGGAAAGGGAAAAAAAAACTAACGTAAATGAATATTTACTTCTTTCTCTTCCTCTCCTCTCACTTTTTTTTTTTTTTTTTTTTTTTTTTTTCTGAATCAAAAAATATTTTACTTAAAACAAAGTAAAAATTAATCATGCATGAACAGAATCAAAAGTAAATTTCAGAATGGGTCAGGGGAAGGGTCGAAGAGGAAATATACAATACATAAATGAATGAAAGATAATAAAATTAATTCAAATTAATGTCAAAAATATTAAGAATTTTAGAATATCAAGAATGTTACGAAGAATGCATTCTTTTTAATAAAAATATTATGGATCCATTCTATTTAAAATCGCTTACTTGTTGAAAATATTTTGTAGAATAAACAAATCTTGTAGAGTAAGTAACTGTAGGCATTTGTGAACGAATGAATTGAAGGTTTTTAAAAACACTCATATCATAGCATTTTTCTTGGTCGTAAACAAAACAATTTGCAGAACAGCTTTCGAAAATAAGAACACATATTACATGGTGTAAAGCTGATGCATGAAAATGGAAAATGTAACGAAACAAAAATTAATCTATATGGAACATTTCAGAACATATTTCACAGTTCGATGACGATTTAATCTGTAGAATTTTAGGAACATATTTCACACGCAGACGACCTAATCTGTAGAATATTTCAAAATATATTTCACACGCGCACGACCGGTCGTGCCATTTTTAGCATGCTTGTTGAAAACAACACTTCTTGAATAAAAATATACCATTGTTTTGTAGAATTAGGATGAGAACATTTTCCTTCGAATTCGGGGGCAAACGTTGGGTAGCCAATTGTCGGGCTAGTTCAGATCCAAATCACACATAATTTTCACATTATTTCAAGATAACAACTTATCGGGTTAGCTTTTTAAATATTTTTTATTTAATCTTGGTAAGACGGTACATCACGAACAGAACGGCACATAACACGTATACACAAAATAAAAATAGCTGAACATAAAAACTGAAATTTTGTTTAAATTCTCTATGAGACAGAAACATAAACATTGAAAATTAAATTTGCGCGTTTTAAAGTTTTGTCGGCCTAGCTCAGATTCAAATCACACAGAAATTTCACACTATTTCAAGATAACAACTTCTCGGGGTAGTTTTTTAAATATTTTTTATGTAATCTTTGTAAGATGTAACATCACAAATACAACGGCACATAACACGTATACACAAAATAATAATAGCGCGAATAACTTTCTACATGTTTCCACAACTCAAAACAGCAAAGAACTACTACTAACTACAGTAGACGCTGTAACAAAACTAACTAACAGCATATTTCATTCGTCAAAGCTCTCGGACGTCGATCACGTGATTGTAGGGACTATTTTTACAGTTTTGCATTATTTTGACCGGTAGGGACTATTTTTACAGTTTTGCATTTTACCGCATAACAATGCAAATAATTTAGAATGAGTAATATGAAAATGGTGTGTTTCCAAAGTAGCATACAATTAAATCTTTCTAAAAGTGGAATAATTATCTTTTGAAACAGAACTGCATTCTTAATATGAGTTGGTTTTGAAACGCATGGCGGAATTATACAAAACGTTTTCAACCTATGTAGAATAGTCCCTAATGTTTTGTATTTTTTTCATGCCTATCAAAACATAGGTTGTTAAAAGAATTAACATTCGATTACTCTCAGTATAACTGATTTTAATCAATTTTCATCATCTGAATGTAATTAAATATTTTTATTAATGCATTTAAACGCCCCTGGTGCGAGGAGAGCGGTGTTACTCTCATTTCTCACTTTCTTTTTAACACTTACCTGTTCGTGGAGAAGGCAATGCTCGCCATTCGTTGGTCCCTACATCCTTTTCGACGTTTGACTGGTCACACTGTAAAAAAAAAAAAAAAAAAAAAAAAAAAAAAAAAAAAAAAAAAAAAAAACGACATTATTACAGTACAAAATACAGTTCATCTTGCGCACAAACTCGATCACATTGAATTTGCTGTATCTTTCTTTGGTTTATTGACTATATTAACATGGAAAATACAGTAGTTGCGTAAAATTAACAGCACAATGTGCTGGCAATTTGGGCGCCAGCGGTTTGTGTTGTAAAAAAATGCGTCTAAATTGCCAGCACATTGTGCTGTTAATTTTACGCACCTACTGTATTTTCCATGTTAATATAGTCAGAAAACCAAAGAAAGATACAGCACATTCACTGCGATCGAGTTTGTTCTGGCAAATTTACAGTGGTTTTTTTTTTACAGTGCAGGAAAAGAAATTAAAAATTTGTCAACGGACAACATTAAAAGGTGAATTCATTAAATCAAAGAGATCGAATATAAGTGTATTGCACGGGCCATTTCATTAAAATTTTTATGCACAATGTGGCCACAATTAAACTGTCAGTACTGTCAGTTTTGTAGCGCGATCTAATTGAGAGATCGGAGACGCAAGTTTGTAGGATGGTTAAAGAAGACAGAATACAAAGGATTCTCTGAAAATAACATCGTCTCATATTGCCCTAGTAACCCAGTGGTAGGGGGGCAAAAATAGGCCGAATACGGAATTAATTAGGGGAAAGCTGGAAAATGTGTCAATACCTTCTGTTTAGGTCTAGAATGGATATGCTATGTTTTCCTCCTCGTACTAGGTGAGCGTTAGGAAATACGTATAGTTTTATAGTCAAAAAACACGTTTTTTGCATGCCATAACAGTATCTCAAAACAGCTAACTCTGTAAAAAAAACATTGTCAATACAAATGTTGTAGATCTTAAAACTCTGAGTAAAATGAGTACCTACACTCAATACGTATGTTGAATATTAAGGTCACGATTCTACTTCAAAGTTTTAGACCCATCATCAAGGGGATGACCTCAGAATTAATTAAGAGAAAACTGGAAATTATTTTAATCCCTTCAGTTTACGTCTAAAATGAACGTACTATGTTTTCTCCCTCGTACTTGGGTGAATGTTAGAAAATATGTGCATATTTATTTTCGAAAAACACTTTTTTTTAATTACCTTAGCAATATATCAAAACAGCTAACTCTTTAACTAATTGACTAAAAAACATTGTCATTACAAATGTTGTAGAGCTTAAAATTCTGAATAAAATGAGTACCATCATTAATATTTTTGTTCAACATTAAGGTCGCAATTCTATTTCAAAATTTTGCCTTAATCGCTAAACAATAGCGTGATGCCAGGAGAGACCAAGTTAACTTAACAATATCTCAAAAGAGCTAACTCTGTCAAAAATATTGTTAGTGCAAAAGTTATAGAGCCTAAAATTCTGAGTAAAATGAGTACCTACACTTAATATTTTTACTCAATATTAAGACCGCAATTTGAGATATTGTTAAGTTAATTTGGTCTCTCCTGGCTTCAAGCTCTTGATTTGAAAAATTTTGAAATAGAATACAGCATCTTACAAAAAAAAAAAAAAAAAAAAAAAAAATAATGCTTCAATTTGTGACATTGACTTTAGCTCAGCAAATAGCCTAAACGACTATATTGTAAGATATTAATATTGCATTCGATAATCTGGAAGCTTCTTTTTAATGCATCCGAATCATAATACCGTATTTACGCACACCCCTTTTTTCCCCCCAAAATTTAGGGCAAAAACCCTAGGTGCGCGTTATACATGGAATATATTTTTTTTACTGCTGCATATAATCACATGATACATATATGAATCAAGAAATGCATTCAAAAAATAAATTAAAACTGGAAAAATCTTACATAATAAAAGTATTGCTGCATCTTTTATTTCACTCCTTGAACATTTTTATACAACAACGCTAGTAACGTAATTTTAAACGTTAATTAGCAATTATCATTGCCGTTACTGCTGTTGTCCTCGTCATCACTGACATAGTTAATATTCTCGTAAATCATACCGTCAACAGTTTCATCCATCTGATTGGAAATTCCAGTCACTTTGAAGCTGTTTGTTAACCTCTCGGCTGAGATGGAATTCCTAGCTTTACAAACAGTTGAGAGTGATGCACGATTCATTCTCTCACTTGGAGGAAGTTGTGATCTGTTGTTGTTATCGATCGATTGTAGATATGCCGAAATGCAAACTTAAATGGTCAATTGATGACAATATCTAACGGTTGCAGCACTTTTGTCATCCCACCAGGTATCACAACCAAACCACTTGAGCGACGAATTTTCGCTTTTACTCCAAGTGTCGTTTGTCCAAGGAAGCTATCCAAAACCAGCATGAATGGCTGACATAAAGCACCTAGTCAACGTTCCCACACAACATTAATTCAATATTTCATGAGATCACCCGTCATCCACCATTTGTCCTGTGTTGCTACAATTATGGCGACTGGAAACGATTCTTTTGAATTGTTCTGCGTTTAAAAATCACATATGCTGTCAACTCGCGGCCGTCAGCCGTAATGGCCAGCATAACGGTACATCGTTGCTTGTCTGCTCCTGCTGTGCGCACTTGAACGCTTTTATCTTCAACAGGATGAACGGTTATGGCTTTCGGCATATCAAACCACAATGGAGTTTGATCTACATTTCCAATTTGAGACATCTGATATCCCTTTTGTTTTCGTAGCATTATAACATACTGGAAGATGTTGGATAAGCTTTGCTTCGTATTCTTCCTGTAGCTTCTGTAAAAGTGTTATTCTTCTCCTGATAGAGAGACTGTAACGGATCATAAAATGTCACACCCAGCTATAACTACCCTTGAAATCTTCTCTTGGAATATTTATTTTCCGAGCTATTTTACAAGCCTCGAACATCATCATTTCCGTCGAGATCGAGTCACCGAACACCGTAAATCCGTTACATGATTTAAAAACAAGCTGCTGCTCCACTCGCTGATATCTATACGATTTCCCCCGAAAAAGCACGCATTTTGTATGGTGCTTTTTTAGGTTTTCTTCCATATTCCGTCACTCTTACGCAGAACTTCCCACTTTAAGCACGGTTACCATTTTCTTTTGCATACTGAATTATTTTCAACTTAAATGTCGCAGTATAACTACATCGGTTTTCCATCTAACTCGCACGTTATCAAAAGACGCTCTCAGGTATTTCATTAAGTGAATGACGTCACCACAGCATGATACTTCACTCACCCCTACCCCACTTGTGATTCACTCCTCCCCAAGCTCACTCCCAATCCGAAGTCTAAAAATAGATTTTCGCATACTATCCTGTCCTGACGTAACATCTGCGTCGAGAAATTAATTTCGTCATTTAATCACTTGCCTGCCAAATTTATGGTGCGAGTTATATGCGAGAAAAAGAAAATTGTCATTTATTCTAGTAAAGTACGGGGTGCACGTTATACACGAGTAAATACGGTACATAAAATACATAATCCTAAATACAGCAGTTCATTTCTTTAGAAATAATTCATTGATTATAAACAATAATACAGAAATTAGGAAACGATACACAATATTACTCTCTGTATAGGCTGTTCCCTATTTTTAAATATGCAAATTTGTAATATATTTAAAAAAGAAAACTTACAGATTGCTATTCCATTTATGTATTTTTGACAGAATGAATTATTTTTAATTAGCCTTCATGCATTATTATTTATTTTTTAAACGAATTTTTCGATTGTGATAATTTGCGTATTTTTAGTCTTATTTTCACGCATCATGTAAGCAATTTTTTTAATGATATTGTGTTTTACTTTTTCCTAGCATAATAATGCAAATTCAGCCACAGTATGTTAATGAGTACTTAATTTAAATTATAACTATGTTTTATAATTATATATAATCAGAAAAACCTGTTTGAAATGTAGGATTCAAATATGCAAAAAAAATGAATCTATAGTTTCCTGTTACTTATTATAGTATGCTATTTAAATTATATTTCTCAAAAATTAGAAAAAATCAGATTTTGTTGGAAGAATATCCAAACGATATCACACAAATTTCTAAAGAAAGAATATAATTGTCTGTTTTTTCCTTAAAATATTAACACTAATTATATTAATATTTAGTGTAAAAATATAAACAATATGAGTGAAAATTCCTATTAAGACTAAGGGCTTCTGGCAATTTGACTAAAAGATTTGGTGAAAAAAAAATAACATTATATCGTTAACTCGTTCTTTTTTTATTTTTAATTTGTTGATCAAATAAAAAGAAAAAAAAGTACATATTTAATCATCTTTAATTATATTTAAAAACATTATAATAAATTCATATGTAAAGAGACAATAATAAAATTTGCTACTTATTAATAAATCCATATAGCAAAAACAGTTATCTGAAATTTATCTTTTGTTTGGAACAGTTAACTATTTTGTGGAACCAAAACATGAATTAAATGAACTTTTAAATGAAATTTAACATACACTTCATATGTATTTAACTTTAATATATTAATGTTTCTTTATTTCACTCGTATGATGATGTTAATGCATAGTTATATGAAGGTGTTTAACTTTAATATATTAAAGTTTCTTTATTTCACTTTATGATGTGGAAATGCATAGTTATATAAAGATTATGTATTCAATATAAAATTTTATTGAATAGTTGTTAATACATTCTTTTGAATGCAATTTTAGGGAGTATTAAAAGTATTTATTTTCTAATAAAACAACGTATTATATCAAGGAATATAATCGTTCCTTTATCCATACGTGTTCTGTGACTGTCATTTCCTTTCTATATAGAATACAACCCAAATAAATACATTGTTAGCTAAATCAGACACAATATTTATTATAATATAATTGATAGATAAACACTCAATTCAAAAGAATAATTAGAAACAATACAAAAAAAATCATTAACCCGTTACTGACACTTAAGTGTTAATTTCCGAAAGTAATTAATAAAATTGAAAAATCCAGTTAGAGCCTAACAACCAGTAAAACTACATCCGTCTGAGGCAATAGTTTTTCCTTTCTACATGCTTTTTGTGTGACTGTCATTTACTCTCTGTATAGAATACAACTCAAAGAAATAGAGCATTGTTACCGAAATCCATAGCATTTTTCCAGGTTGTTCTACATCGAACATTAAAGAATTATTTAGTATTTATTCCTCAGAAATTATCATACATTTTTGGAATACACTGCGGTGATTAATTCCATTTCCTTTATTTTATTTCGTAAGGTGGAACTGCATAGTTATATAAAGATTACGTTTTGAGTTTACAATCTTAATTGAATAGTTATACGATTCTTTTAAATGCATTTTTATTGTGTATGAATAATAGTTATGTTCGAATAAAATAACATAATATATCAAGAAACACAATATTTATGAAAATATGATTCATAGATAGACACTTATTTCAAAAGATTAAGTAGAAACAAAACACAAAAAAATCATTAACACTTTAAGTAGCACGTGAATGTTAATTTCCTCGAGTAATAAATAAAATTGAAAAATACAGGCAGAACATAATAACCAATAAAACTACACCCGTTGGAAGAAATGATTTTGCCTTTCTCGTTACATTTAATGTGACTGCCATTTTCTTTCTATATAGAATACGATCGAATGAAATAGTGCATTGTTAACTAAATCAATCGCATTTTCTAGATCTCTTTTGCATCAAGCAGTAAATAATTATTCTGTATATATTTCGGAAAATTACCTTTAATATTTGCTTTATATTGTGGTGATTAGTTTTATGGCTGTATGCATTTTTGTTAATTTATTTCATAAAATGGAACTGCATAGTTTAGTTATATAAAAATTATTTAAATTTACAATCTTAATTCAATAGCTGTTAACACATTCTTTTAAATATATTTTTAGGGCGTATTAATACTAGTAATTTGGGATAAATCGAAGTAATATATCAAGGAATAAAATATTTATTAAAATCTAATTTATATATTAACACATATTTCATTAGAATAAGTAGAAACAAAATACTAAAAAATCATAAAAACATGTATTAGTACGTGGGCGATAATTTCATTATGTAATGAATAATATAAAAAAAGAAAACAATTAGAACATAATAACCAATAAATCTACATCCGTCTGAGGCAATCATTTTCCTTTCTACATGATTTTTTTTACTACGATTTCTTTTTTTAGAAAATACAGCCTGATGAAAAATGCATTGTTAGATTAAGCAATCGCATTTTTCCAGGACTGCTCTGTGTCAAGCATTAAAGAAATATTCAGTA
The DNA here is from genome assembly GCA_963932465.1 of Maratus speciosus. Lineage (NCBI taxonomy): Eukaryota > Metazoa > Arthropoda > Arachnida > Araneae > Salticidae > Maratus > Maratus speciosus. The sequence continues at coordinate 531,912,331 of OZ010786.1, read as the reverse complement.
TGTATTGCCGAGAAATTCCCATTTACTTTTGATACATAATATGGTGATTAATTCCATTGATGTGTGAATTTATCTTTCAAAATTTGAGTTTAGATTTATAAATGCACTACATATGAGTTTAAAATATACAAGTGAGTAAAAATATACGTGCCAGGATTTGTAACAAGGATATTTTGGCTGAAGCTGGCAATGCTCTACCAACTGAACCATCCCGGACGAATCTGGAGGACATAATTCACCGAGCTAGCCTTAACGATCACAACATCTGGTCTGATATCTGAATCAGCTCAAAAAAAATTGCAGGTTGCGATACTCCAGTAAACGCTCCATGCGTAATTATAATAGATTAATTTTTAACACAATTATTCAATTGGTAAATAAACCATACACATAGTTCAGCTATATATATTTTAAATGTTATATGATCTGCATCATTTGTTTTTCTTGTAGAAGATTAACAATATTGTACACAAACGAATTTTTGAAATATGAAAAAAAGTAATACATTATTTATTTTAATTCGTTAATAAGTTACACGAATTGTTATATTCCAACTGAATGAAAAGGTGTCAGGATTCGAACCTAAGACATTTTGGATTAAAATGTCGAAAATCTGCCAACTAATCTATCCTTCACAAATCTAAAGGATGCAATTCAACCAGATATCATTGTTATTATGACATCTAACCTGATATCTGAATCAGCTTAATATAATAAGTGACAGGTATGGAATACCAAGAAACGTTGGATACGTTATTAGACGTTATTTGTTTTTAATACGATTGATTTAATTGGTGAATTAAACACAAGGTTAGTAATATTCCAACTGAGTGAAAAAGGGTTCAGACCAAGGTGGTTTAATCTACAGATCATCTGCACATTGAAATTCCTGGTCAAATTTGCTGGACACAATTCACGCAATAAATATTTTACTTTGCTGGAATATTACAATCTGTGTGGTTTATTCACCAATTAAAGGAATTCTGTTGAAATCAATAACGTGTAATTGCATATCCGATGTTTCTTGGAGTTCCATAACATGCGATGTACTGTGGGATTATTTTAAAAATATAATATATAAGCGTATTATATAGTATGGTTTAAAAATAAATAAATGAAAATTCATATTTTTAAAGTAATTATAAATAATATGTTTAACATATGAAATAATTATGTTACTTCTCTCTTATATCCTCCTTCTTTTATAGTATTTCTCCATCATGTTTTCAACTGATAGTAAATGAAATTATAAATAATAGGTTTAATATATGAATTAATTATTTCTCTCTTATATCTTCCTTCTTTTATAGTATTTCTTCAAGTTTTCAACCGATATTAAATGAAATTATAAATAATAGGTTTAATATATGAATTAATTATATTATTAGGTAGCTTTCATTACAAAAAGGTACCTATTGCAGCCGTTCGGAGGAAAGCGATTTCAAAAAAATTTGGTATATTTTCATCGATCATGACCCCCAGACCTCGAAATCACCCGAAATCAAATTTGAAATTTGAAATGTGGTATCAAAAAATTGAAAATGGAAAAATATTTTTTTCTTATGTATTTGACCTTTATACAAAGATTCCGGAGCAGTTTTTGTTCCGTCTATATCTTAAAAAATGGCTGAGTTATAGCATCTTGAATTTCTAGCGTGGCTGACATTTTGAAACGTCCTGAACTTTGTCACGCGATAAAAGGCATATTTATGAATCGATTTCGATGTAACTTCGTTTGTACATAGTACATACTAATGTCTCGACAGAGTTCGTTGGCCAGCTTCTTCCGCCATCTTCTTTAAAAATGGCAGCCATTTAAATTTTTAAGAAAAATTTAAATTTGAAATGTGGTACCAAAAAATTGAAAATTGAAAAAATATTTTTTTCTTATGTATTTGACCTTGGTACAAAGATTCGGGAGCAGTTTTTGTTTCGTCTATATCTTAAAAAATGGCTGAGTTATAGCATTTTGAATTTCTAGTGTGGCTGACATTTTGAAACGTCCTGATATTTGTCACGTGATAACAGGCGTATTTATGAACATATTTGGATGTACCTTGGTGTGTATATAGTACATACAAATATCTCGACCGAGTTCGTTGACCAGCTTCATCCGCCATCTTGTTTCAAAATGGCGGCCATTTAAAAAAAATTAAAAAATAATTAAAATTTAAAATGAAATACCAAAAAATTGGAAAATGGAGAAGATTTTTTTGTATGTGTTTGACCTTAATACAAAGATTCCGGAACAGTTTTTGTTTCGTCTATATCTAAAAAAATGGCTGAGTTATAGCATTTTGAATTTCTATTGTGGCTGACATTTTAAAACGACCTGATTTTTGTCATGCGATAACAGGCGTACTTATGAACCGATTTGGATCTTACTTGGACTGTACATAGTACATATCAATGTCTCGACCGACTTCGTTGGCCAGCTTCATTCGCCATCTTCTTTCAAAAGGATTGCCATTAAAAAAAAATTAATTTAAAATTTAAAATGAGGTATTAAAAAATTGGAAAATGAAGAAGATTTTTTATGTGTTTAGCCTTGATACAAAGATTCCGGAGCAGATTTTGTTTCTGAAAATTTGTTCTTTTGTTTATATCTTTAAAAATGGTTGAATTATAGCACTTTGAATATCTAGTGTGGCTAAAATTTTGAAACGATCTTGTATTTGTGACGCGATAACACACATATTCGCCTATTTCCATCTAAGAAGGCATGTGGATAGTATACATAAACATCTCAGCCAAATATAAGTTACTTTAAATAAAAGTAGCTTGGATAAAGATGACTAATTTCGCGAAATTCTCATTCATAATGATTTAGTATTGATAAAAATTAGTAGTGAATCTCCTATATTCGGTTTCCACTAAATTGAGCTTCGTGTGTTTGAATAATATAAGTTGGCTTTTTTAAAATAAGGAATTTGAAAGCTACCTCTTCCTCCCGGCACTGGCCGGAAGGACTTTTTCTCTCTTATATCCTCCCAGCAAACATATACCTTTCGGCCCAAGATCGGACCGCAGACGGCAGTGTCGGTTAAGTGTCGGCATGGGCTCAGTGGTTTCGATGAAACGTCGGCAGCATGTCGGAAACTGAAACTCAAGAATCTGATTTTTCGACTGACGGTTACCGTAATCGGTCCCCTTATGGTTACAAATCGGCAAGCGACTTATACCGGGAAGTGACGCAGGACCGATATGGGATTTATGTTAGTGGCGCGTTACATTTGCCAACATCGGTCTGAATTCGGAATTTTTAGTCGTAGCCGACATTTTTTTTTTCTTTTTCTTAATTTTGTTTGAGTTTGAGTTTGGATAAGATATGCATATTTCAAGTATTTCATATAAAATTCTAATAGTTATAAACAAAAAAAATGTCAAAAATAGCCTACATTTATTTATTATAAAAATGTTTTATTGAATTCATTTTAAAAAGGACTTACAATTATTTGAATCATCAAAAGCGTTTTTTAAATCGCTCCTTAAATTTATTATTCATTATAAAGTTAATCGCACAAAAAAAGTAGCTATGTTTCTTATTTTATTTAAAAATCAAATTATTAAAAAGTTCTTATAATTACTTACAATATTAAAAAAAAAAAAAAAAAAAAAAAAAAAACTACCCAACTTTTTAGCATTAAAATTTAAAAGAAAGATTCAGAAATCTCTCACTTCTAAAAAAAAAAAAAAAAAAAAAAGATAAATTAATATTTCTATTTTATTTGATGATTAAAAATTTTTGATAAAGTAAAATAATTATTATTGCTAAATAATCACAAAAGATATATTCTACATTAACACGTCCACGCCGGCGCGGTGGGTCACACTCGACTGTCTCAGCGTTGTCAAGTCTCCGGCTTTTTGCACACCACTCTTTTTTAGAGAAAATGTTGTTCCTTTAAATCTCTCAATTAAATAATTAATAAAACAACATTTTCTGTATTAAAATACTGGTATCCAAAAATCCGGAGAAATGGCAGCTCTGAGACACTCGAGTTTGACCCACCACGCCGGCGTGAACGTATTAAACCATTCACTGACAAAATATGAACTCTTATTCTAATTAAAAGTGATTAATTACCAATTTATTTTTTTATTAAAATTAGTTTTTCTATGTTACAAATATATATTTTTTTTCAATTAACAGATTTAATTACATTTTAATTCCTAAAAAGAAAATTGTATTAACTGAAAAACCTCTGAAATTTACTTATTTTATTTAATAATAAGCATTCTTAAATTTATAGGAACAATTCAGAAATAGCCCCCATTTAAAAATTATCTTCCAAAAGAAAAAAAAAATGTAAATTAATATTTTTATTTTATTTTTAAATTAAATATATTGATAAGTAACAAATTAATCTTGCAGCATACTCATTAAATATATGTTCTACTTTCAATCATCAAAACGACATAAAATGAATTCTTATTCTAATTTAATTGTTAATGATCGACTTTTTATTTATTAAAATAATTTTTTGCATGTTAAAAAAAAAATATATATATATTATAAATTAACGCAACGCATGTAACTACATTATAATTCCTAATAAGAAAATTAGATTAACTGAACAAAACCTCTAAAAATATTGTTTTATACTTGATTATTCTTAAATTTATAAGAAAAAAACAACTCCTTTGCTTTAACGAATTCGCTAAGATATTTATTTCATTCACTTAAATATTAAATTAACTTTTAAATACACGCGCGTAAGACAATTACAAAAAAAAAAAAAAAAAAAAAAAAAAAAAAAATTGAAAAAAATGAAAAAAGAAAAATGAAAAAAATTTTTTTTTCAAACAATTTTTCAAGCTATGTACAAATTTTAATGTGCGCAATTGTTATATTATTATCTATTTTAAAAGAAAAATAAGTTAAAACTGGTGTGAATAGGTAAGAACTAAAAAATCTTCTTAAAACACCATCAAAAACTTTTAAATGCGCTAGGCCTTTCGGAACATCTGAGTCTTTCTTCGTCATGCGGAAAGAAGACGTTCTTCTACTATGAAAGCAGCAGCAAGACTTAATATTATCTACAATATTATCTACAATATTATCTACTTAATTTGATGTGGACCGCGGCTTTGTATATAATTCCTAATTTGTCCCGTGGCGGTAAAAAGGTCCGACATGCTGCACTGAAGGATTATGATGTATAATAGCGATTTTACATAATAAGAATAAAGACAATTTTTTAGTTAATTCTTACACATAATTTCTTACCTTAAGGAAGGAAACCAGATATTGAACAACGATTAATATACAATGAAAAATAATTTTTAATTAGATAACTTTATTTGATGTTATCTCTGTTCAAATTTATTATTATTTTTATTAAATTGTGCATAAAAAAAATTCATTCAATGAGGTCTAATTACGTACGTTTTGCTTAATTCCATTAAACAAAGTGTGAAAACGAACAGACAGCTCCTAATGTGCAAGAAGTAAAACAATTGTCACCTCCATTTTATGTTCTACATATTTATATTTTGCTTAATATAAAAATATGAAAATTTTTGCATAATCTGTTACATAAAAAGTAGTTGAACATCATACTATATGATATAATTTTTATTTATCACAGGTTTATATTATTGTGCAGATAATACATTCAGTTAATGCAACTGAAATTGTATTTTCTGTTCTTAAAAGATATTTTTATTTTGATATCTTCAACGTTTAATGTTCTCGTATAGTAAATATAATATTTTTAGATTTTCAAAAGCTTGAAAAGTATATTGCTCAAGTGTTTTATTTATATGGATAATAATGGTGAATAGCCCCCCCCCCCCAAAAAAAAAAAAAATGTAGAGGGATTTTTTGGTCAGAAAATAGCCAAATATTGTTCTCATTGACGTCATTCATTTTGCATTAATTTCACTTAAGATTTAAAACTTTAAATCATTTCATATTTTAAAAAAGCATAATTTATTTTAAATACAAACCATATCCATATACTGCATACAATTAAAATAATTACATTTCACTCATTTGCTGTAAAATACATACATAACAATGATAATAAGAATAAATACCATAGAATTTTATTTCAATTTCAAAGGATTGTTTCTAAATTACACACGTGAAAACATAACTATTATTGGAGAAAGAAAAACCCGTAATTCGCGACATATACCGCTGAGTAACATAAAAATACCGAAAATAGTTTAGATTTTCTAAGTATTTGCTTTTAAATTGCAAACTATTTTCATTGGTTGATAGTCGAATGATGTCAAAGGCATATTAATATTTAAGGGTGAAAATGTTCATTGCGGTAGTTTTTCATTTTTAATGAAATAATGGATAAATTTTCAAAAATGAATGACTCACTGCACATTGTTTACATTTGTAAAATTAATCACAATTTCAGATGTTTGTTTCTTGTTCGGTAATCTGTTGTTGGCAGTTGGTTATTTTAAATTCAGAACTTAAAACATTACAATTGTATAGTTTTTAAGGGTTCTAGACAAAATAAATAAGGATAGATGTATATTATTTCGGTAAGTCGAACAATTGTTTTATTTACGGCATCGGAATGATATCCGCGATCAATGAGCCGGTCCAACCGGAATTGTGAGGGGCACACATTGATTTGTATTTTAGAAAAATGGATTAATCGGGTTTCAGAACTCAGAATAAGTTATTTGAATGCTATGAATTCTCAAGTAATCATTTTCCTGTCTAAAAAGAAATTTTAGAGACAAACATGATAAATGAACAGCATTAACTTTAACATTAAAATTTATATAATTTTGTCATCCTTGCATATAGTTTACATTCAGGTACCCAAGTAAAAATGATAAAATATGAATTAATAGATTATTAAAATAAAATATTACACTTTGAGAAAATTATGAATGCACTATAAAAACAACTTGTAAAAGTAGTCAGAAAATCAGTGGCTGCAAAAAGACCTTTGTTTTATATATGCTTCTTAAAATCTCGAAATTTATTGGTTATAAGTTTTTTTAAATGTAATGAAAACTTTTTAGAATCTTGTGAAATCGGTATAGGCTATTGTATATTTTCGATAGGAGCTTTTATTTTCAGTCTGAATTTTAAATGTTAGTTTGTTAAATGTAACAGAATATTAACTACTACTATTTTGTTTAATATTAGTAATAGTAATTTATTATTTAATAATACTAAATGAAAAGTTACGTAATAAATATTCAGCATATAAATATCACATAACATTTTTAATTCCTGTTTCTATTCTGTTAAAAATTTGCAACAAACTGTCCAATCATTCAACCGTTTTTGCAGAAAAAGCTTACATAATCGTAATTTTACTCATTTCAGACCATATTATTGCCCATATTATGGTCAGAATAAAGAAATTACAGTTATGTAACCGCTTTCTAAAAAACGGTCGAATAACGGGTTAGTTTGTTGGAAATTTTTGCAGTGTAAACCCTATAGATTTCAAGATTTTTAGTTGTACCTTCGCATATTCTTTTTTAAAGGTTTTCCTACTTTCATTCCCCACCCTTTTTAAATTATGATTTAAAAAAAAAAACATACTTAACTTTAATTATCAGTCTGTATTTGGATGCAATTTATTTTTTAACGTTCTTTTCCTTTTACAAAATTGAGCAGTCAATTTTAATTCTCTAAATGCAGCGCACTGTTTTAAAATAAAAGAAATTATAACCTTTCCCACCTAGAAACACTTTTCATGTTTCATTTAAATGCCTAATTTCGTTGCTATGCAGAAATTACCGAGTCATTTTACATCTATCATTTTAATCGTTACTCCAACTTTCATTGCTCTAAGATATAAAATTAAGTCATTATTGGTACTCTAACTTCTTATTTTGTTTATTAACGTTCATTTTCGTCACTTCAATTCAATGAGACTTTTGGCAACCCTCTGTAAAATTTTAGCCTTGTGATTTTCTGTACTCTTGAATTTTACAGTTATCATTTGGCGTTAATACTTTATATACCGAATTATGAATTCATGAAAATTTTATTCTAAAGAATTTTTCGTAAACTGTTTAAACAACATTAGAAGATTTGCATAATCATTTAATAAATTTAAGAAGTATTGTAGAAGGATTAATTGAATTTGAATTTATAGGAATTTTGTGCAATATTTTTAACCCCACTCCAATGTTTTATTTTAAATATTTTTCTCAGTATTTTCTAGAATTAGGAATATACAAATATAATGCTCTTAGAATAAAAATATAAAAATATTTCCGAATTGAAAAATTCCCCCCCCCCATCCCAACACCAAGGAAGCTGAAAAGATGCAAAGGCATAAGAAATCATCCTTTTAAAAATATTTTTGTTTTGTGTAACCAATAATGCTTTTGGAACAAGATAAAGTAATGTACCCATAACTCATTCTAAACTGTATTGCAACTAATTCATAAATTAAATGAATTTTATAACAAGTTATTTTAATGGTACTTATAAGTACCATCAGTAAATAAATGGTTAAAAAATTCATATTTTGCCCTTTGACTCTCCCATATATTTTCAAATAACGAAAAATTGACGCATGCCTCTGCTCAATCAATTCTCACCATATTATAATCTTATTAGATGTAAATTTCCAACTGGGCGAAAAATTTCCGGACCAGGATTCGAACCCGGGACCTCCCTGGATGAAGCCGCCAGTGCTCTGCCATCTGAGCTATCCCGGACGATTCTGGTCGGACTTTTTCACCCAGCTAACCTTGAAGATTACAGCATCTGGTCTGAAACCTGGTTCAGCTCAACAGAATAAATCTCAGGTAATGGAACTCCAGAAATCGCTGGATACGAACTTACACTAGATTAATTTTCACACAATTATTCTAATTGGCAAACAAATCATATTAGATGTAAATTTCCAACTGGGCGAAAAATGTCCGGACCAGGATTCGAACCCGGGACCTCCCTGGCTGAAGCCGCCAGTGCTCTGCCATCTGAGCTATCCCGGACGATTCTGGTCGGACTTTTCATGTATAAAATATAATGTATTGGTTATATTTATGTATATGTACATTTATGTATATGCAATACTCGATGATGTCGAGAACATTTAATGATATCTATTTTCAACTGATCTTGGTATTGGATATGTAGCATGTATTGTCTCCCATCCCAGCATCGGCATTTGTGACCAAAAATGTCGACTTGTGCTCCCAGAACCTGGTGATTAATAATAAAAGACTCCACGCATTCTTCGATTTCGTGTGCTGAATTGAAACGACCTCCTGTACATCATTCAAATAACTAATATTTAGTTAATAGCACTCCGAGGTCGCTGAGAATCATTATGCGAAAAGTATTACTACAACAGATCTATCGGAATTGTTACAACAGAGTCGAGACTCATCGAGAATAATTACAGCAAGAAAATTCAATATCACACATGTTTATTTTTTGTTGTTGTTGTTTACTAAATGAGTAGATTATTCATAAAAATATTCCACTTTCAAAACCAAAATTCTTGAAAAATAATTTACTTTGAATAAATATTTACAAATTTTTATAAAGAAAAAATGCTTGTAATTAAAAGTTCTTATCCTAGTCTATACGTTTTGAAATACAATTATAACTTTTTTCGCTTTAGTCGGCCTTTTTCTTTAGTTTCCATAACATGTTCTTTGAATTCCTCCTGACATAAACTTTTAATCTCCGAAGAAGCGATGTTGCTTTTGTTGGATACATGAAAAAGGAAATAAGTGTGGAAAATCCTATTGTTGTATCGAATTCCAGATAAACAGAAAGTTAAGGCCTTTTTTTTTTTCTATTACTGAAGCTTATCTGATATCCTTTAAAATTATAAAGGAAGTTAGAGAATTGTAAAATATGAAAAGATTTTTATTTTTACTTTATTTTTCAAGAAGAGAAAATAAATTTAGAGTTACATTTTTGTGCTGTAACAATATTTAAGTTTAGCTTTAAAATAAGTTTGTCTTGATAAGTTTAATTCTAAGATTAGCTTTAAATAAATTTTAACAATGTATTAGCTTTTTTTATTAATGGATGCTCAAAGTATGTCTATATTTACATTCGCACATTTCTAATCTATTTTTAATAATATGAATTACAAATAGTATTATCTAAATATAAAAGTAACACATTATGTATCACCTCTATGTTAAATGCACATTGCAATTAATTTTTTTTAAAGCGCATGTCACTTTAACCCCTCGAGGGGCAAGAAAATATGCCTCTAAATATCGAATTCTCACCGGAATAATCGAAAATTTTTATTTTTAAAAATTCAAAAGCAATTTTTCAACGATTTTCCTCCAAAGTTAAAAATATAAAATTTATTTAAAGTTTTCCGTTGAGTATCTTGTTTATATTAGGTGGGATATATTTTATCCCACCGCCCCTCACGGGGTTAATGCGCAATTCTTCAAGACTGTACTGTTCCTGAATTTTTAAACAAAAGAAAACAGTTTACAATTCTTCGTATCTTTCAACATTGACTTATATTCCTCTTAAATGTCAATGTGCATTATACTTGAAAGGTTTCTCTTTCATTGGGAAAAAAAATATCACAAATTCTTAAGAAAATATTATTTTTACGTCGGATTAAAAAAAAAAAAATAGTCCTTCAAAGTTACGGCTTTTCGAAAATTCGAAGGTATGTGAAATGCGTTTATGGCTTTATTCGTCCACCATCAGCCTTGGAACGTTCGAAAATGCATAAATATGTTTAGATAACTCTGAAGTTTTTACTTAATATCAAGGTATGTATATCAGAACTATAAATGATATGCAGGAATGGATAACTGATTTAAAATTCATTAACGTATATGAGAGGTTAATTTCTAAATGTCGGTTAAAGATATATGGGTTTTTATAAATATTTATTTAGAGGTCCTCTATCATCGTGCGAAAATTCGTGTTTTATTATCGTTCTATTATCAACTTTCGCAATATTATTCTGTTAATCTTGTTTGATTTTAAATGATCTTTCAGTGGCATTCGAACTTGTTTAACATTTTTCTTCAGCATATCTGATATTTTAGAATTTTTTATACACTAAGAAATTGAAACATAAGAGAAGATATTTTATTATATTGGAACACAGATGGAAATACATTGGGAATTTAAAATGTTTAATTAGTTACGATAAAAATGTAATAATAATAACTTAAATTTATCATGGCTGAATCTACATTACACAAGTTATAATTATTATAAATATTTTTATTTTAAATATTTAATAATCATTTAATTCACGGATAAAATTTAGAATTTTAGTTTAAACTAAGAGAAATTAAGTACCTTAATGTTCCTGTTCGAAATAGAAATATATTCCCTCGTACGCCATTAACGCATTCACCATTCTAATGCAAAGTTATAAATTTTAAAAAAATTACGTAAGTATTAATAAAAATAACATATATGTTTTTTTATTTAATATTTTTATTTAAATACAATGCGGGTATTAGGGAATATTGAATCTATCTTGTCACAAATTGATTTTACAGACTTGCAATGCGCATTATTGTGAAGATCGTGAAAATATATGTTTTCGTCGAAGTGTTATATTAAGGGTGAATTAAATCCTTCTTGGATATCTTTTGAGATTAATAATTTTGACTGAATAAAAACATTTAATATGAAATCAGCGTGTGTCTATAAGAAATAACATATAATATATAAGACAGAATTGCGAGCTTTACATTCTTTTTAATTCAGAAATTCTAAATTAAAACAGGAAATTTGGAACATTAAACTTTATATTAACAAGCGTTACCTGATTGCGTACGATGTGCTTGCATACGGCATATTTTATAAATCAATTTTTATACAAATGCTATAAAATCATGTTATTAAAATCTTCTGAATAAGTAAACAGTTTTGTTAATATATGCTTAAAATTTTTATATTAAAAGCGACATTAAAAATGATATTTTTATGAGAAAATTTCTAGGTTTTTAATAAATGTATTTGTTGATTGGTGAAAAAATATATATACTCTAGAAATGTAAATAATGAATTTTCTTCTTTATTCCTTCTGATCTGCATTTGAATACAATTTATCTCTAGAGATTGAACTTACTCGTCTGAATGACGGCATTTATTTTAACAATTAGATTCAATACAGTTACGTATATTATTTAATTATTATTTTCTCTGTTCTTTATTCATTCATGCGTTTAACACTTAGTCCATTTTTTTTTCAATCATAAGAAAAATAACTTTGTCAAAGATACGAGAGTAAATTATTTTTATTATTATTTTGTACTATGTATACCAATATACAAAGTTTAAAATATTTTGAACATAGAGATGTATTTTTTAAAGCGATAAAATGAAATGTTTTTCTCTAGTCTAAAATTTATTTCCAGAAAATTTCGTTTATTTTTTTTTCTGTGTGTGTGTTTGTGTGCATACACCACTTTACATGCAAGTTTAGTTTTGAAAACAACAAAATGGTTCTTAAAAGTGTTAAATGTTTTGTATTATATTTGTAGATTAATTTCAATTCTACATAAATGTGTTTTAACTTTTGATCTTTAAATTATTGCGTAATAAATTCAGATATTATACATAAAGAAACTTTCAAAGTAATCAGATTCTGGTATAACACTTCATTTTTTTGTAATTAAAAGCAAAATAAATTTAATTTCAAATAAATTTTAGTTCATTAATATTCTGTTACACGATTTTTTTTATTTAAATTTTTTAATAAACTTTTACTTTTTACTTACTATAACGTATTGCATCCGTGAAAATTTTCGTCTTCCGGTTTTTTACGGATTTATTAGTTTTATAATTTTTTAATCACGATTTGACTGGTTTTTTAAATGCCTTTCGTTAGTCTGTGTTTTTTTTTCTGTATGCAAGATAAAGTTTTCGGACTCTCTATCTCAATTATGAACACATGGATTTTAACGAAACATCAGAATGACCTAAACCTTGACACAAATCTTTTAGTGTTCGTTCTAAATAGCCCAACAGCTGGCGATGGTGTGCTGCATTTTTTTTTTTTTTTTTTTTTTTTTTTTTTTTTTTTTTTTTTTTTTTTTTTACGAATTCTAATATAGGAATGGAAATAATATAAAAATTCTAATATGGAGAATTAAAGCTAGGAGTTTCAAAGAACTTTATATGCTGTTAGACCTGGACATAAATAGACGCATAAAATTTTCGCGGTAAGTTAACAATAAGGTGGTGCACATACGGTGCATTTTTTTGAGAAATGGAGTTTATCCTTGTTGCGTCAGTTGCAGGTAAACAGAAGAAAATAACCAATAGGTACGATGAACATTTTATACTAATTCCCCTTTGTCCAATAAACGGTCTTTTTCCGGGTTATCTCCCCGCAGAGGCGTGGCTGTTGTCATTCGTGGGTAAAGTCCATTAGAATTAGATATGTGTCATGAATTTATTCGTAGAATTTCATCAAACTGTAAAATCTATCAGACATTGTAATAAAAATAATCTTCAATTTCTGGTGTAACTATCCCAAAAGGTGGCACTACTATGCTGCATTTTTAACTATTTCCGAGATCTATATCTAAAGAACTAATGCAATGAATTTCATCAGACTTCATATTCTATTATATCTTGATAAAAAATATATCATTATTATGTTTTAGTGTACACCTTGATTGTGAAGAGTTGCTGCTATCCTCTGTTTTTCATTAATTCTGCGATAGCTATATGTCAAGAACGAAAACACTGCCATGTAATTTTTGGTTGATTATTAAATGAATATCTGTTTTAAATAATTGGAAATAGGGACATACTGTAAAAACATTTATATGCAAATTAAATTTCTCAACAGACAACATATGTTTTACAATAATCTCAATTTATTCGAGGTACTGCGTATACCTTTTCGAAAACTCATAAATAATTCAGCCAGAAGAGTATTAACGATGATGAATTAATTTCATTTTAGATTTTTATTACTTGGCATAATGTACACGATATGTTGTAAATAGAAACACCAAAATTATAACTTGGCAAGAATCCAAATCCCCCGATTTTACAGATACAGTGCACATTTAGCTGCTGAAAAAAAAGCTGGAAATTCTAGTTTTTTCATTACACAAAATGGCTGTCACATAGCTAGATAATTTAAAGTACGTTATGGATGCTATTTTGTTTTATTAATTGAACTGAAATGAAAGTGAAAATTTTTGTTTTAGAAAGGACTACGTCTTTGATCCTAATATGTAAACACTGACTTTGCAGAATCATAAATATGAAAATCATAAATATGAAAAAATGCGAACGACAAATTATAAAAAAAAATTGGATTTAATTTTAAAGATGAGACTGCAATGTGTTTGAAAACATTCCAATATATACTGCCTTCCAAAAGTTAAGGAACAATCACCGAATACTTTCGACTGTACTAAGTTTGTGAAATATCTTCCAAAATTCTTTATGTTTGAGTGTACATTAGGGTGGGTCGAAAAAACCGAAATTTTTGTAATCGAAATGTAATAGCGCAGAAAAGTTGCCTTTTGTAATACAGAATAAATTTCTAAAATATTACATCGATCGGTTAATATCTTCTACCGCCGCAAGGGGGCCAAAGTTTCAAGAAATCGCAAAAAACATGTTTTTTTTACAATTTTTTTTAAATTATCCAAACATACCAATACAATTTTTAATAGAACACAATAGCTACATGAAGATATGAGAAATGTCCCGGTAAATGTTTATTATGATGAAATCATATCTTTATTTGCCGCAAAAAGACCATATTTTTTGTAAAAATTTCAATTTTTCATTTTTGTTTTCTAAATTTTTTATAATTTCTATAATATGTCTAGAAATAAATAATTTTACTTTATATCTATTAATATATCATAATTTTTTATAACTATTTGTAATAGACTTGAAAATAAAGTTAATCATTCATTTTTCTTGACGATCGCTTTACTTCATAACAGCCAATTCATGCCACAGAAATTATGTTAAATGAGCAAAATGTTTTAGTATTTTATTAATTAAAATATAGACATGTTTAATCGAAACGGGTTAAATAAACTTAAAATGAAGAAGAATTTAATGTAAATGAATTTTATAATGTAACTTGCTTTCAGATAAAGCCATTATTTCTCGAGAGGCCAAAACTGATCAGATGTGATCCTCCCTCTGTTCTAGTAAACAAACTTTATCAGTGCTTCAATGAATAATTTCACGCATCTTTCTAGTGATTGAGTGGGACAAGGAAAGTTATAATAGTTGGTATCTTTAATCGAACATTTTAAACTCACCAGCGTTTTTAGTCGATAAAGAAACCATAACAGGTGGTTCCGTTAGTTTTCAGTTTTGTCAGTAGACTAAAGCCATACAATTTTAAGCTTCAGTGTTGAAGTCTGCTATGATAAAGTGACGGATGGCACTATTCTAGTCCACAGAACTTCGTGCTTTTGCAATTTTCTTCATGGCTGGGGCCCTGATGTTCTCCTCTTCATATGCTATCATTCCAAAGAGGCTATTTGTATGATTTGCGAAATAGTCATTTCGTGAAAATGCAGGAACTATAATCTTTCGTAGATTATCTGTCAAGTAACGTAAGTTACTAACTATAGTGCACAAATTCTGGAAAACATGAGTGATTCATTTTAATTGTGAACCAACTGATGCAGTACATTTTCAGGATGTACTCAAAGAGTATGACAAGTTAAGAAGAGGGTTTTTTTGTTCCAACGTAGAGTCTCAAAATTCGAATAGCAGTAATGATCCACCTTGCTTGAAATATTTGTCCAGCGACTCAGCAAAAAAGGTCAATTGTATACACGCATGTTGAAAGAGCTTGCAATATTTCAGACATATACTTCTGGTCAGTTGACAAATCATTTTTATCAACAGCTAGGTGATCAGATTAAATTGGCTTAAATTTTGCAATTGGTAATAATTCGCAAATCGCAAGAGATCAACCAATTGGGCCACAATATGATAGAGAACCTGTTTTTTGTCATCAAGATGTTTGAAAAGATGTCTCAGTGGAAGCTCATTGAAATGAGGTCAAGGAAGCCAATAAAGTGGTTTTTAAAAAGTTGTTCTCAACTAATCCTACTATAACACCACCTTTGCATCCTGTTTTGAAGACAGTTCCGCGAAATTCAACTGCAATTATTATTATAGTCGGGATTTCATTTTTCTTCAAAAAATCTATAATGTTATTGCATATAGAAGTCGACTTGCCAGACGATGGGGTCAAATGACGAAAATAATTCAGACCTGGTTCTAGTACAAAGAGATATGTTCCTCCTTGACTTCGCAAAGATGAAACTTTGCCACCTCTTTAACCTGGCAGATATTTCTATCTTTAGGGCCATCAAAGTATAGAGTAAAAGGAGTACATTACAAAAAAAAAACGAACAAAGTGAAACGTGGCCCTCTAGCAGCGAGAAATTAATTTTACGTGCAGGTGTTTCTATCATTGAGCAATTTTTTTTAATAGAATTACAGTGATCATGGTTAACAATGTGCAAGAAATTAACAACATAAAATGCCTTTCCCAGCCTATTGGAAATGTAAAAAATCTGAAAACATTACAAAAGTTATGAAAATTGAAAAAATGAAAAACTTTAATTTTGAACATTTTTTAGAAATTTTGGCCCTGTTGTGGCGATAAAAGCAACGATGTCACAAAAATGAAATGTTAATGTTACATTACTAATATCTTGTCGTGGCTATTGCGTTCTATTAGAAATTGAATAAGTATGTTTGGATAATTTAAAAAAAAATTGTTAAAAGTATGTTTTTTGCGACTTTTTCGAAATTTGGAGCCCTTGCGGCGGTAAAAGATATTAACCAATCGGTGTAATATTTTACGTATTTTATCTTTTTTACAAAAGGCAACTTTTCCGCGCTATTACGTTTCGCGCTATTACGTTTTATAAATATTTCGGTTTTTTCGACCCACCCTAGTGTACATATCGCCTGTGAAGAGTTGCTGCTATGCTCTGCTTTTAATGAATTCGGCGGTAGCTATATCTTAAGGACGAATAGATTGCCGTTTGGTTTTGGTTGCTGTCGATTTCATTTATATAAGAAAATTTGTGATTGTCAGTATTTTTTTATAGCCAACCATATCAAAATTAAGCGACCATCTGTTTTTAATAATTGGGAATATAAGAACTTTGTAAGGACGTTTACTTCGAAATTAAAATTTTAACATGCAACCTATGTTATTGCAATAATCGCAATGTATTCAAAATATTTCATATAGTTTCTTGAAAGCTCATATACAATTCAGTGCAGAACAGTTCTAAAGATGATGAAATTATGTCATTTTAGCTTTTCATTACGTGACATAATATACACGATATCTTGTAAGCAGAAAAACGGATGGCTAGAAAGTAATATTTTCTTGTTTTTAATATTCTATCTTACCAAAATTAAACAAACATCTTTTTTAAATAACTGGAAATATCACCACTTTGTAAAGACGTTTATTTCGAAATTAAAATTTTTAACCGCCAACATACGTTTTAGCAATAATCGTAATACATTAAAAATGTTTCATGTATTTTCTTGAAAGCTCATACATAATTCAGCGGAGAACAACTCTATCATTGATAGATTAATTTCATTTTAGCTTTTTATTACATGACGTAAAGTACACGATATGTTGTAAATAGAAACAGCAATATTATTGTTTGGCTTAAAACCAAATATCCTGTTTTTACAGATAAAGTGCACATTTAGGTGCTTAAAAGAATATTACACCTTTATTTGTTTCATTTTTCAAAATTCGTTTCACATATCTAGATACTTTAAAATGTATGTTGTATGTCATTTTTTATCACTTTAACTGAACTGTAAGTGAAAAGCGTAAGAACTGTAAGAAGCACGTTTTATATCTAAATTATCTAAACGCTAAAACTTGCAGCATCCTAAACATATAAAAAAGCAAATGACTCTGTGTAAAAATTTTAGATTTAATGTAAAAGATGTTTCTGCGATTTGTTTTAAAACATTTTGCTATATAACGAGAATGGAGAAACCATGTCAAACATGTTCATATTTTATTATTATTTTATTATATATCATATTTTAATATTTAGTTCATGGATCCAAGAAAATTTCATGTTCATTACAACAAATACAAAAACGTGTAACAACAAAAATACACAATTGACATGTATTCTGTTACTTTTCAACAAACATTCAAATTAAAAATCTCAATGTAAGTGATGCATTCTTGCCAAATCATGCAATATACTTGCTTACAAAATTATTTTCCTTCTGTGGTCAGTATTAGTCACCAGACATTTAGACCAAAGAAATGTATCATTTAAAAATTATTAAGTCCGATACAACATTGTAATGCTATGTGTGTCTAAGTTAACAAATAATATTATTCATGATGTGATGATTTATTGTCTTGTTCAGGATTAGTTGTGAAGTTGGTAGGCGGGGACTTATAGAAATCCTCTCTTTTATAAAATAACTAAAACTTTATTATCTTTATTATGTATAATTTCAAATATTACACAAATTTAGTTCAGAAATCAGTTAGTCATCTATTTTACTAATGTCTATTTTACTAATGTCTAACGGGTAACAACTGGTTGTTTTTACGGTCTTAATAAAATTTAAAAGAAATTCACTTGTAGACAATATTCACCAGAAGTTCATAGGACTTTTTCAGACGAGCTAGTTACTAGTGTAATCAACTGTCTGCAACTCTCTACCTGCACTGATGTGAAGGCAGCTACTCGTAGCGAGCGTAGGCAGCACTCGCTGTGAATTCTTCCGTGATCTAAAAGTGTATTTTACTCTGTGTTCTGATCCTTACTCTTTTTTTTATCCACACTCTCTCGATCTACCCTCAGCATCCGGTCTCTCACTTCCTTCTCTTTCTCTTCCCTCGGAGAAGGAGGTGGGAGAATCGCGTTCACTACAACAGAACTTGGAGTCGCGGATAGAATACTTTGCGTCTTTTGGGAGCTTTTCTTCTGTTCTCGGCAAGAGCGATGCTAACCTCCGGCTAGCAAGTGGCTGACATTCTGCTCTTACAGGCTCAACTGTCGGAGAAATTAATTTACAAATATTGTGACAAATTTATAGTGTCACAAAGCATAGAAAACTGCACATAGTAACACGGTTTCGTGTATTGTATGAGAGTGAAGACTTGTTTTATCACCCTGAGAAACGCGTCTCAGTTGTAAAGATTGAACCTGACTACTGCACCGATAAACTAAATCACTAATTATTGCTAATTATTTGAAGACTTTACAATGGCAATAGTCCATTTAGGAGATGTAACAAAAAAAAATTCAGTAACAATTCTAAAAAAATAATTCTTCATTAAGATAGTTTCTATGTTATAATTGTTTTGTAATATGCGAATGTTTTTTTAAATAATATGGTATTTCTGCAACGCATTTGCAAAGATGTTTAACATTTGCAGTCTAATTACCGTTGGTTATTCTAAAAATTTTCTCCAGTCGAAGAACCTACATGGGTATAACAGTGACAGGCAACGATGTAATTAAACTCAAAGATATTTTTATCCCAAAGACTAACAAAAGCATAAACCGACGTCATGAACCTGAAAGGAAAATTTATGTCATTCTTAACACATATTAAACTAATGTTAAATAAGAAAAGCAAATATCTTTCTCAGTTCTTAACTCAAAATCTGTTCACTGTAAGTGTACGCATATACATATTTTGTAATTTCTCTCTGAAAATAAATTATAGTCGCTTATTAAAAAATGCACATAATGGAAGACAAGCAATGCATTGCAGTGATACATTCTTTTTGTTAAAAAAATCTAATTTACTACATAAATTAATATATTTCTGGTATAGATACGCATAATTGTAAATTATTTTGTTGTAGTGTTTTCTATAAACTGAACAATAGGACTAATGTACTTATCAGAAAATCAAAATGAAACATAAAAAATTATAAATTCATATTTTTTTTTTCTTAAATGCAAAATAATTCAAAATATTTTTCATTTTTAAAAGTATAAAACGTTTCACAAAAATCTTTCTAATTAAAACTTCTTATTATAACCCTGTCTGTTTAAAATACCATTTTCATTTTATCTTCTACAATCTAAACTTCCCTTTATCTTTTTTGACATACTCTTTGATTTTCTTGTAATATTTACTTTTAATTTCTGAAAAAACAATTTTATCTTTGGAAACTAATATAAAAGAATAAATGCAGAAGCCCTATTGTTGTTTCGTATTCGAAATAAACAGAAAACTTAGTATTTTTTAAAATATTATTTCAGATTATCTAGCATCCTCGAAAGTCAGAAAGAAAGCTTTGAAATTGCAAGACATAAACAGTTTCATTTTTTATAAGATTTTAAAATACCAAAATACATTTGTTGACGAAATTTGATATTACAACAATTTCTCAAATGTTCTGTTGACACAATAAACTGTAAGAGCGATTGTACAAAGGTGACATTATGTTTAATTTAAATAAAAAAAACAATAAATATTTAAAAAGTTAATAAGTACAGAACTTGTGTGAAAATATAAATTATTTGAAAACAACGTTTAAACACACAATAAAACAAGTAGATTTGACCATACGTATACGTTTCGTGAGTACTAGGACTCACATCCTCAGTGTAAAAACTTTAAAAACTTTAAAAACAATATCCCCCCAACTGCATGTACGGTGAAAAAACCCAAATGTCAAAACATAATACCAAAAGACCATCAAGTTCTAACAGCCAATGAAATTAATGCGGAAGTGAAGTGTCGTGACACAACAAATCCATCCAGAAAGTTGAGATGTATGGTGTACTAGATAAATCATTAACCAAGGAGTCTTTAAATTTATGGATATGAATAGCCTCAAAAAAGTCTAAATCCAGAGGAGTAATGCATTTCTTGATAATGGTAGCTGAGTCAAAATAAAAATTATGTCCCTCCTCCCAGCAATGAGAGGCGATAGAGGATTTCTGTAATTCTTTTTTCTTTACATAGTTTCTGTGTTCATTGATTCTGTAACGGAGTTTTCGTTTAGTTTGTCCAATGTAGGACAAACCACATTGGCATTGAATGTTTTAAATTCCCCAATAATTATGTGGAGGAATTTGGTCCTTAAGTTGCGAAAAAGATAATTTATTAACCGGTTTAAAAACCACATTAAAATCATAATGTCTTAAGATATTAGCCATCTTAAAGCTAATGCTATTATAAAATGGTAAAATGATAAGGTTGGAAATGGAAACCGCAGTAACAGGAGAATCAAGATTATTAACATATTTATTAAGACTATGAGAAATTAAATTATTGATATAAGATAAACTAAAACCTCGATCAATAGCCACAGATATAATGTAATTTAATTCTGTAATAAGTGAATTATTATCTGAACAAATTAAGCGAGCTCTATTAATCAAATAATGAAAAGCCGAAGCTTTTTGGGAAGGGGGGTGACATGAATTGAAATGGTGGGGGAGTGTGACAGCAAAAGGTTTACCTTTAGCTTTAAGATGGCTAATATCTTAAGACATTATGATTTTAATGTGGTTTTTAAACCGGTTAATAAATTATCTTTTTCGCAACTTAAGGACCAAATTCCTCCACATAATTATTGGGGCATTTACAACATTCAGTGCCAATGTGGTTTGTCCTACATTGGACAAACTAAGCGAAAACTCCGTTACAGAATCAATGAACACAGAAACTATGTAAAGAAAAAAGAATTACAGAAATCCTCTATCGCCTCTCACTGCTGGGAGGAGGGACATAATTTTAATTTTGACTCAGCTACCATTATCGAGAAATGCATTACTCCTCTGGATTTAGACTTTTTCGAGGCTATTCATATCCATAAATTTAAAGACTCCTTGGTTAATGATTTATCTAGTACACCATACATCTCAACTTTCTGGATGGATTTGTTGTGTCACGACACTTCACTTCCGCATTAATTTCATTGGCTGTTAGAATTTGATGGTGTTTTGGCATTATGTTTTGACATTTGGGTTTTTTTACCGTACATGCAGTTGGGGGGATATTGTTTTTAAAGTTTTTAAAGTTTTTACACTGAGGATGTGAGTCCTAGTACTCACGAAACGTATACGTATGGTCAAATCTACTTGTTTTATTGTGTGTTTAAACGTTGTTTTCAAATAATTTATTTAAAAAGTTATTTTACATGTCTTTATTTCAGAGCAAGGCAGAATTTATACTTATTTTATTATTATTACTCTAATGATTAATGAATTTATTATTTTGTAAATCAAACTTTTAGAAGAGAATATAAGACGCATTCTGATTAATAACAACTATTATTCAACCTATTATAATTATACTGTGACTATAACTTATTTATATTTAAAATATGATTAAGCGATTGTCTTGACTAAAATATAATTTTCTCTAAAGGAACAAATTGTGAAAATACATCGGAATTATAATTCATAAAATAATCATTACTTTGAAAAATGTATTTTAAATTTCTGGCTTCCATGTCTTCCAATATACATTGTTAACATGTTACGTAAATTTTCTTTAATCGCTGCAGAAAATGTTTTCCTCTTGCGAGATTAAAGTATATCAAATAGCAGAAGTTTTCTTTTATTGAAAACTTTCAAATAAATAGAAAGTTAAGGCTTCTGTTAGAATTCGTCTCAGAAGAAAAAGGAATGGCCTCTCTTAAATTTAGAAAATATATGAAAATATCAGAGCAAAGTATAAGGTAGATTATTTATTTTGTTAAATTTTGGTCAAATGAAAATAAAACTGTTTCTCGTTATAGTTTTTTTTATACTTTTCAAAAATGTAGTGTTAATACATACATACTTTTGAAAAAATTTTGCATGCCAGAAAAAAATACTATTAGAGAAGGGCGACAAACGAATTGTTTATTTTCTTATAGTTTACATCAAATATAAAAAATAAATAAATAAATAAACGGTCAAGTGCGAGTATTACACGCGCACAGAGGGTCCCGTACAATAAACATATGAATTAGTAATTGGGTTATTAAAAAAGGTTGTTAAAATAATACTAAGACTTTGTAAAAAACTATACAAGTAGGTTTCGGTATATCAGTATATACTAGAAAAATGTAAATGAATATAACGTGAATGTTCAAAGAGATATGAAACCTAAATAATATCAAATATAGCTATTCTGTATAACTCATTTTTACTTTCTTCTATCTTTACAAGAAGAAAATATTTGATTTGTGAAAATTTTCGAATTCAGGTTTT
This sequence comes from Maratus speciosus, assembly GCA_963932465.1. Classification (NCBI taxonomy): domain Eukaryota; kingdom Metazoa; phylum Arthropoda; class Arachnida; order Araneae; family Salticidae; genus Maratus; species Maratus speciosus. The sequence continues at coordinate 531,889,186 of OZ010786.1, read as the reverse complement.
CGACGGATTCTTGCGTTTTTGGGGACAGAGATCATGAAAAATTTGTTTTTACAAAATGTCTGCCTGTCTATATGTGACACAAATTTTGTGGGCGCTCTATCTTAGGAACTATTGAACGGAATATAATAAAGCTTTAGTTTCAGTTAGTCCCTGATATAAATTGGTGTCGATAACTTTTTAGTATAAATCGCCCAGCAGCTGACGCTTCTATGCTGTATTATTTATGATTTTCACAATAGCTATATCTCAAATACGAAAGCACGGATTTTCAGAAAACTTCAGATTCAGTTAGTCCTTGATACAATTCGCTGCTGATAACACTTTGGTGTAAATAGCCCAATAAGTGGGGCTGTTATGCTGCATTATTCATGATTATATCAATAGCTCTATCTCAGAAACTAATGCACGAATTTCCATCAACTTTAAGATTCATTTAGCCCCTAATATAAATTAATGCTGTTTAGTTTTTGGTGTAAATCGCCCAACCGATGGCGCTACTATGCAGCTATTTTCACAATTTCCGCAATAGCTGTATCTCAAGAACTAATGCGTGGATTTTCACCAAACATTAAATTCAGTTAGTCCCTGATATTTTGATCCTGATAAGTTTTTGATGTAAATTACACAAGAGGTGCCACTGTTATACAGAACTTTTCACGATTTCCGCAATAGCTCTATCTAAAAAACTAATGCAAGAATTTTCATCAGACTTCAAATTCAATTAGAAGTTCACGTAAGATGTCCATGATTAGATTTTAGTATAAATCACCTAACCGCTGGCGCTACTGTGCTGCATTTATCAGAAAGTATTAAAATGTACGAGATAGAAGAAATTTTGGTATTGGCACATCCGACTTGTTTAATGTTATCTTAATCTGTTTGTAATGAACTTAAATCGGTATTAACAATAAAAACAGTGCATATTTAAACTGCATTTGGTATTTCATAAAACTAAATTCAGCACAGTAATAACCTTTCTTTCTACATTGTACCTAAAACAAAACATTCATTCGAAATTTCCATTTGGCATTGCGCACAACTTGAAACGCTGCCTTAGTCCGTGTCGCGTTTTTTCAGATAGGTTTTTAATTAACCTTTAATATCACTCGAGGCGTATTGAAAGATCCATCCAATGCAAAAAAGTGTGAACAAATAATATTTATGTAATTCATTCTAATTAATTGGTAGCAGGTCTCTTAAAATAAATAAAAATGAAAAAAGGAGACCATTGTCAACATTGAATATCTTAAAATGCATATGATTTTAAAACACAATTTTTATTGAGATGAAAGATATAAATATGTTATTTCATTTTATGTATTTAAAAAATTGCAAGAAGCAGAATTAGCAATTGCAGGGTGCACCAAACAGTAAGATTTTTGACAAGCAGAAAATTGGTATAACAGCTTACGCACCCGATTAGAAAATAAATATTGCAAGTAGAAAATAAATTGTGGTGCCTTCAGTGCCTAGTTATACTAATTTAACCTTAATGGCTATAGATTAATTCGCAATTTGCAGTTTTAAGAAAAATATATTTTTTTTCCTTTTATAATAAAATATTTTAATTGCTATTTTGACTGGTTTCAATAATGTTTGTATACACTTAACGAATAAAAAATCGAAAAAAATCAAACAAAATCAAATTTGATAAAATGGTTTTACTTTCTTGAAATTTGACAGTAGAAGTATCACTTCACTCAAAAATAAATAAAATCAATTATAAACATTTTACATTAAATTTATATTCAAAATGTATGTTAATATGTTATTTTTCATCACTCACAATATTTTGAATGATATATATTTTATAAAAAAGAAGGATTATATTTATTAAATCCCCAACATCAAAATATTTTATTAATGTGCGTGGTAATTTCTTTCTAATTTAAATAATCCACCAAGAAAACCTTTTTTTAATAATCACATTAACTTTATTTATATCTTATACATTAAAAAAAAAAAACAGCTAAATAATTCAACACAGAATATAGTGCTTAAATAGTGATAAATTGAATTTCAGTTTTGCTCTTTACTACGTGACATAACGTACAAGATATATTGTAAACAGTAACGCCAAAACTGTAGCTTGGCACAAAACCAAATGCCCAGGTTTTTCAGATACAGTGGATACTTAGATGTAGAAAAGAAACTGACATTCTCGTTTGTTTCATTTTTCAAAATGCTCTTTTATATCTAACTGATTTAAAATATTTAAAAATATTACAACTTGGAGGGCAAGTGTTTTTCATTGCTTTGTTAAACATTTAAGTTAAAATAAAAGTATTTTTTTTTTGTTTTCGAGGGAAAATATATATTTATATATTTTAAACGTAAATCGCAATAAATTCATGAAAATACATGTCACTAAAATAAAAACTTAATGCGCAAAAATTTGTTATTTTTGTAACAAATGAAATAAAAAATGTTTTTTTTTTTTTAATATTTCATTACTAACGATATAAAATAGTTAATCAGTTTCACCTAATTGTTATTCTAACAAATTTATTAAATTTGATTTTTTTTTTTTACAGACCATGTGTCAAATTGGCTGAAATTATCAGAGGAAAATATAAAAGTTGGACTAATTACTTTACTTAATGATAATTAAATTTTAAAACAGACGTAGAACTTTATGAACTTTATAAATGTTAATTCTAAAATAAACGAAGGTTGCATAAAAATTGCAATATATTCCATGTTTGAGAGGATACATTTTCAACAATTAAGTATAAACGTCTTATTAAAAAAAAAAAATCATCCAAGAGATATAATCTCTAGCCCAATTATTTTGAATGAATAGGTGGATTTGATGAAATCATGTTCTGTTTGACTGAGGAAAGAATTGATCTTTGTCTGTATGTTTATGTGTTAAATTTTCAAACTCTACTTTTCCACTTGAAACATTTCTAGAAATGGGCATTAAATAAAGTTAAAGAGTGAATGCACAATGCTGGGAAATTTAGCCTCTTAGAAATACAATGTCTATCCCAATTAATTTGAAAGACTATATGAATTTGACGAAATCATGTTCCATTTGACGGAGGAAAAAATGGCCTTTACCGGTAATTTTATATGTTAAATTTTTAAACTCTACTTTTCCATTTTAAACGTTTCTAAAATTTTATGTTACATAAAGTTAAAGAGTATCTACACAATGCTAGGAAATTCATCCTCCAAGAAATATAATGTAGGGGAGATGGGGGCACATGTTAACAGTTCGCTTAAATATAGCTTTTTCTCATAACTTGATTAATTTCTATAAACAAAAACTACTTAATATAGTAAATATAACTTTCTTTTAAGCATGGTATTTTTTTTAAATCACCTGTATAGTTCTTCTTACATTTTTTAATAGTTTTATAAATTCAAAAAATTGTTCACATGTACCCCATCAGCGGGGTAGTTGTGAACACACGTGGGGCACATGTGAACACAGGGAAAAAATATCCTTTACCATGCTTTTTATTCTGTTATTCATTTGTCATTTTAATCATTAGTTATACTACCTTTTAAAAACACCATAAAGAAAAATTATATATATGTCTCTCTAATTTCTGGGTGATATGTATAAGCAAAAGATTATAAAATGAAAATAAGTAGATTTGAAGGGGGGGTGGCTTATATGATTCATTAAGTATTGTTGCAATAAAATAAAAAAATAAAGAAGCAGTTTTAAAAAAGAAATTAAAACATTTAAATTTTGCTTAAGGGTTTTTGTTTTGGGGAAATTTTGGGGAGGGGGCATTTACACACTATTTATCGGAAATATGCCGAAATACGTAAGATTCTCACTCCTGTATTTGCCTTATATACTTGTAAATTATTGATAAAGAAGGGTTTTTTAATGACTAAAAAATCTAGACTATAACCCCCCCCCCAAGTTATTTTGCTTTTGAAAGAAGGGGGGGGGGGGGGGCTACAATCGGAATTTTACAGTAGTTATCAGTTTAAAAATTTTACTTTCTTAAAATATTACTTGTATCTATCTCCATTCAAAGCATCATATACATTACTGTTTTCGGGATGGAAGTAAGCCATCATTGCAAGGTTAGAACAAATGTAATAGACAATTTTGCAAAGTTGTTCAAGGTAATACTTTTGTATTAACAATGCATAAAAATATTGTTGTAAACCGTTTAGTAAAATAATATATAACACTTATTGCATTTTAGAAAACAATAAATTTATTTAAAATACAATTGAACGTAAACGAGCTAGTTGCTTTTTATGTATTTGCTGAAAGATATGTTTGTGGAAGTTTCAATACAAAATCAACTTTAATGTGAGGAAAATATCTTCTATTTCAGGAAAATTGTAGATAATGGAACTGACATTATTTCTCATTAAGTTAACTGAAAGAAACAGATTCACAGAATGATTATTGGGGCACTTATAAACTATTCATATCTGCCGCCAACTAGTCTGTTCACAAGTGCCTCACATTGCTGCTTCTGTTAAATTGATAAATCATTAACAATATAAAATATAGTTCAAACTATAATTGTTGAACGTCACATTCACCTTGAAAAACATATAAATAATACGATGTTACAATTCTGATAAAATTTTACTTAAAAAGGTGCTAAAAAATACATAAAAGTTTCTACAACATGAAAACCGTCAAAGATGTTAAAATCCCAAGCGCTTTCAACTGCATTATAACAGTCGTCTTCAGGGAAAAAACCGCGCTAACCGGAATCAGCGCTCGGGATTTTAACATCTTTGACGGTTTTCATGTTGTAGAAACATTTTATGTATTTTTTAGCACCTTTTTAAGTAAAATTTTATCAGAATTGTAACATCGTATTATTTATAAATCATTAACATTTCTCAATTTTAGAAGAAAAAGAACTTTATCAAAAATGTTTATTAGTATCCATAGTATATGTTAAAACACTCAAATTCAAATAAATGAATAAATAGATAAAGTTATTCGCTTATCAACTTGGAACAAAGATTTTTACTTTTGAAATCTAAAAATAGTGTTTTTTCTACAGAGGACAATCAAAATGTCATAGAGCTTCTTTTTTTTTTTCTTTTTTTTTTTACCATATGTCTACAGGTATTATCATCTTTAGTATATTTTTTTTCAAATAAAAAACTATCGAAAAATTGCAATGGTCATATATGTCCCGTGATCACACGTGCCCCCATCTCCTGTATATCCCAATTCATTTGAAAGAATATGTGAACTTGATGAAATCATGTTTAGGTTTGACTAAGGAAGAAATTGCTCTTCACATTTATTCTTATATGTTATATTTCCAAATGTTACTTTTCCAATTTAAACGTTTCTAGAAATGGACTTTACATAAAGTTAAAGATTGAATGTACAATGCTAAAAAAATTAGCCTCCAAAAAATATAATGTCTGTCTCAATTAATTTGAAAGAATATGTGTATTGACGAAATCTGGTTCCGTTTGACCAAGGAAAAAACTACTGTTTGCCTGTATTTTTATGTGTAAAATTCTACATTTTCCACTTTAAACATTTCAAAAAATGGGCATTACATAAAGTTTAATTTTGAACGTTCAATACTAGGAAATTTTCATTTTTTCTCTTAAGATGTAAAAAAAAGAGAAGTGTTTTGAAATGAAATGTAAATTCAGATGAGAAACATGCTGCATGAAATACTTATACATGTTACTTTCAAATGTGGAAACAAAGGAAAATGAGTCATGATCTCCGCGGGTTCCTTCGTAATAAAATAAGAAACTTTTATTATTATCATTATTATTATTATTATTATTATACTTTCTCAGAATTGAGTACGACTGTTCGTCGCATTAAATAAAAAGTAAATGCAGATAAATAACTGTCATATAAGAGTTAAAGGCATAAAAGGCTAAAACATATTTTGTTTACTTTGAAATTATTTTTTAGAACAGACATCTATCTTTGAAACTTAAAAATTGTAACTAATGAATTTTTGAAAAGAAAATTATATCTTACACTACATGATTAATAACAGCTATCAGTTCTTGTCCGAGTCTTGTAGTTTCGGGTCTTTTTTAGAATCTAAAACGCATTCTAGATCTTTAAATTACATGAAACTTTTTTAAATAAATGCAACAAATATTAAATTGAAAAATTAAAACAATTGTATAAAATAAATTACGGTATATATAGGTAATATTGTAAATCTTATATTACTATGATTTCAAATCACAAAGGTGTTAAAAATATATCATAACAACTGAGTACCAGCTAATTTATTAAATAGGACATAAAAAATATTTTATATAAGCAATAGAGCTTAAAGTAGTGTATTAAAAAAAAGTTTATTTTTATTTTTAATAATTATAAATATTTATTATAATATTTTACATATGTATACACTTTTACTAATTTCATTCACACATACACGTAAAATTTACAATATAATATAATCGGTTTTCTATGATAACTAGAAACTTATTGTTCAACAGAAAAAAAATTGCTTAAAAATGCTTTGAAAATAAGAAAACGAAAACTTATTTTCGTACTCTACATCCATTAGGCAAATTACCCTTAACGATCGTTCATCGAAAGCGAAAAACTAGAAAGTATATTTTCAAAAACAAAACAAGGTTTTAAAATTTAAATGAGTCAAAACCTATTCACGGCTAGAATCTTTATATTTTCTTTTCAAGGATTATGGTGACATATTACAATTTAGATACTTAAAAAATATTACACTGTCATGAATATTTAATGCGCTACAGAAGCAATGAAAACAAGATTATAATAATGAAGTTACTTGAAAATGAAGGAATATAAATTTATGTTGTGTTACGAAATAAGAGTTGTGAAAGCATTTACAAAATGAATTTGCAAGTACATTTATTCAGGAAAATATTTAAAAAAAAACAAGAAAAATATTCACATACATAATTGTTTTCGTCGATAACGACTAAAGGATGGATATATATTACAAATCATTGTAAGCTGATAAGTACTATGATTTGCATTCAAAATATTTAATGGAAAATATTAAATGTGACTGAGCTTAAGAAATTAAGCCAATAAATTTGAGAAAAATGAAACTTTCTAAAAGCTGAAGAATGTTACAAAATACTTAGCTCATTATGTTTGATAAACGAACATGATGGAAAATATTACCTATCTGTAAATTACAACTCAACAACTTAAAAGAAAGAAAAAAAAAGAAATTAATGTTATAATGTTATCAAATTATCCAAGACTTATTAATGAATTATGAACAGTAAAAAAGTGCTAGAATATACAGATATGTATATTACAGAATTCCCCAAAAACATCTTAATAAATTTGATTACTATTTATTATTATTTATTATTTGAATAATTGCGTATTGTGTTGCAACTTTATCCGTACATAACTTTATTTTTGTTATTTAAAAAACCTTTTGAGTTATTCTTCACAAATGTGTAATAATATTTTCCGTCACGTTCGTAAATCCTAAGTTGTGATGTAACAAGACCCCGAAAATAATTAAAAGACACCCGTGCATTTAATACTAAATGTAAAAAAAAAAAAAAAAAAAAAAAAAAAAAAAAAAAAAAAAAAAAAATGTTCAAGGCGACTTGGGTACATAAAGAAATTTTATAAAATGTGGTATAAAAGCGCCAGTAACTGAAAATCATATAATTTTGAAGTCATACTATAATAATTATTTAGTTCTTTATTAACACCCTTAATTACAAGGTAATAAGGTTTTACTTATGCATAAGGAAGTTTATTTATAAAATTTGAAACATTTTAAGTTAGATAATAACTTTCCCCATTAAAAATAAATTTTCTATTTTCGGAGAAATAGATATTTATTTAGTTTTTATATAAAAGTTTTCTTATACGTGTTTGCCAAGTTAGCGGTAATATTAATTTCCATTAAAAAATGCATTAATGTAAAAAATAAAAAAATGCAACTAAGCTTTTAAAATACTATACAATGTCATAAAACTCTATTATATTGTGGTAAGTTTCACAACAAGAAGCAAATGGAGTGAAATGTTTATACTAAAGTTTTAAATAATAACTTTTAAATTATAGTTGAAAATCTATTTTTTTCTCTTTAAATGGTTATTTTATCGTGTTGGTAAACATATAATTGAATCATTTGAGATGATTTTTTTAAACTATTATAAACAACATTTACGGATAATTTCAGATCCAATTACATTTGAAAATTTTAAGAAGAAAATGAAGGCATGCCACCATTTTTTTTTTTTTTTTTTTTTTTTTTTTTTTTTTTTTTAAATTTGGTGATGAGTTAGTTATTTCCGAATCGATCATTTTTCCGACCAATGTTGTAAAAACAATGTTAATATATTCAAGAGTATTAAGAATAATTCAAAGCCTTACATAAGTTTCATAGATGTAACGTACTCCAGTTAAATGCATAAGCTAGTATGTAGCCAGAATCATAATTTTTTTCGATGTTTTTGTAACACATTAATTTAAATAGCGTTAAAATTAAATAACGTTTAAATTATGCAATATACATAAAAAAAGTCCTTCCGGCCAGTGCCGGGAGGAAGAGGTAGCTTTCAAATTCCTTATTTTTAAAAAGCAAGATTATATTATTCAAACACACGAAGCTCAATTTCGTGGAAACCGATTATAGGAGATTAAATACTAATTTTTATCAATACTAAATCATTATGAATGAGAATTTCGCGAAGTCAGCCAGCTTTATTCAATCTGCTTTTATTTAAAGTAACTTATATTTGGTTCCCAAATTCGGCAATATCTTGAAGTTCCTGCAATTTTAAGACAACATGGTGGATGAGGCTAACGAGTGAACTTCACCGAGACCTTAGTAATTCCTGTGCACATGCTCAATCAAATCGGATTCGGTTGATATGTACAAGAGCTGTCGCAGGCAAAAAAACAGATTTTTCAAAATGTCACCCACATTAGAAATTGAAACTGCTATATCTCACCAATTTTTTAAGATAAAGACAAATCAAAAAGTTCTCCGCAATCCTTATATCATGATCAAGTACTTAAGAAATAAACCTTTATCAATTTCTAATTTTTTTGCACCTCACTTTAAATATAATTTTTTATTTAATTTAATGTCCTCCATTTTGAAACAAGATGGCTGATGAAGCTGGCCATCGAACTTGGTCGAGACATTACGATATACTATTCACATGCTTTCTTACATCGACATAGGGATTAAATACGCGTATTATCACGTGACAAATATCAGATCGTTTCAAAATGTCAGCCATGCTGGAAATTCAAAGTGCTATAATTCAACCATTTTTAAAGATATATACGAAACAAAAACTGCTCCGGAATATTTGTATCAAGGTCAAATACATAAGAAAAATCTTTTTCATTTTTCAATTTTTTGATAACTCGTATAAAATTTAAAATTTAAATTTTTTTAATGGCAGCCCTTTTGAAACAAGATGGCGAATGAAGCTGGCCAACGAACTCGTTCGAGATATTGGTATGTACTATGTACACACCAAGTTAGATCCAAATCGGTTCAAAAATACGCCTGTTATCGCGTGACAAAAATCAGGTCGTTTCAAAATGTCAGCCACAATAGAAATTCAAAATGCTATAACTCAGCTATTTTTTTAGATATAGACGAAACAAAAACTGTTCCGGAATCTTTGTATTAAGGTCAAACACATACAAAAAATCTTTTTCATTTACAATTTTTTGGTACCTCATTTTACATTTTAAATTAAAAAAAAAATAATTGGCCGCCATTTTGAAACAAGATGGCGGATGAAGCTGGCGAACGAACTCGGTCGAGGTATTGGTACGTATTATGTATACACCAAGGTACATCCAAATCGGTTCATAAATACGCCTATTATCGCCTGACAAAAATCAGGTCGTTTCAAAATATCAGCCAAGCTAGAAATTCAAAGTGCTATAACTCAGCCATTTTTTAAGATATGGACGAAACAAAAACTGCTCCGGAATCTTTATATCAAGGCCAAACACATAAGCAAAAAATATTTTTCAATTTTCAATTTTTTGGTACCACATTTCAAATTTTAAATTGTTTTAAAAAATTTAAATGGCCGCCATTTTGAAACAAGATAGCGGATGAAGCTGGCAAACGAACTCGGTCGAGACATTGGTACGTATTATATATACACCAAGGTATACCCAAATCGATTCATAAATACGTCAGTTATAGCGTGACAAAAATCCGGTCGTTTCAAAATGTCAGCCAAGCTAGAAATTCAAAGTGCTATAACTCAGCCATTTTTTAAGATATAGACAAAACAAAAAATGCTCCGGAATCTTTGTATCAAGGTCAAATACATAAAAACAAAATATTTTTTAATTTTCAATTTTTTGGTACCACACTTCAAATTTTAAATTTTTTGAAAAAATTTAAATGGCCGCCATATTGAAACAAGATGGCGGATGAAGCTGGCCTACGAACTCGGTCGAGACATTGGTATGTACTATGTATACAAGAAGTGTCATCCAAATCGGCTCGTAAATACGAGAGTTACAGTGTGACAAAGATCATATATATATATATATATATATATATATATATCAACTTTTGAACGGAGGGTGGTTTCGGTGTCTGGGGGTCATGATCGATAAAAATATGCCGAAACTTTTTGAAATCACTTTCCTCCGAACGGCTGCAATAGGTAGCTTTTTGTAATGAAAGCTATCTAAAATTGCGAAATTGATATTGCGAATATGAAATGTGACTGAGCTTAAGAAATTAAGCCAATAAATTTGAGAAAAATGAAACTTTCTAAAAGCTGAAGAATGTTACAAAATACTTGTCGGGGTTTCCTTAGCTCATCATGTTTGATAAACGAACATGATGAAAAATATTTCCTATCTGTAAATTACAACTCAACAACTTAAAAGAAAGAAAGAAAAAAAAAGAAATTAATGTTATAATGTTATCAAATTATCCAAGAATTATTAATGAATTATGAGCAGTAAAAAAGTGCTAGAATATACAGATATGTATATTACAGAATTCATTAAAAACATCTTAATAAATTTGATTACTTTTTATTATTATTTATTATTTGAATAATAACGTATTGTGTTGCAACTTTATTCGTACATAATTTTATTTTTGTTATTTAAAAAACCTTTTGAGTTATTCTTCAAAAATGTGTAACTATATTTTCTGTCATGTTCGTAAATCCTAAGTTGTGATGTAACGAGACCCCGAAAATAATTAAAAGACAAACGTGCATTTAATACTAAATGTAAAAAAAAAAAAAAAAAAAAAAAAAAAAAAAAAAAAAAAAAAAAAAAAAAGTTTAAGGCGACTTGGGTATATAAAGAAATTTTATAAAATGTGGTATAAAAGCGCCAGTAATTGAAAATCATATAATTGTGAAGTCATACTATAATGATTATTTAGTTCTTTATTAACACCTTTAATTACAAGGTAATAAGGTTTTACTTATGCATATGGAAGTTTATTTATACAATTTGAAACATTTTAATTTATATAATAACTTTCCCCATTAAAAATAAATTTTCTATTTTCGGAGAAATAGATATTTATTTAGTTTTTATTTGAAAGTATTCTTATACGTGTTTGCAAAGTTAGCGGTATTATTAATTTCCGTTAAAAAAAGCATTAATGTAAAAAGAAAATGCAACTAAACTTTTAAAATACTATACAATGTCATAAAATTCTATTATATTGTGGTAAGTTTCACAACAAGAAGCAAATGGAATGAAATGTTTATACTAAAGTTTTAAATAATAACTTTTAAATTATAGTTGAAAATCTATTTTTTTCTCTTTAAATGGTTATTTTATCGTGTTTGTAAACACATAATTGAATCTTTGGAGGTGAATTTTTTTAAACTATTATAAACAACATTTGCGGATAATTTCAGATCCAATTACATTTGTAAGTTTTAAGAAGAAAAGGAAGGCATGGCACCATCTCTTTTTTTTTTTTTTTTTGGTGATGAGTCATTTATTTCCGAATCGATCATTTTTACGACCAATGTTGTAAAAACAATGTCAATATATTCAAGAGTATTAAGAATAATTCAAAGCCTTACATAAGTTTCCTAGATGTAACGTACTCCAGTTTAATGCATAAGCTAGTATGTTGTGAGAATCATAATTTTTTTCGATGGTTTTGTAATACATTAATTTAAATAGCGTTAAAATTAAATAATGTTTAAATTACGCAATACACATCAAAAATTGCGAAATATAACTCATGCCTTTGAAATTAACATGCCGTCAGAGTTATCAGTGAAAAAAAAAAAGAATAACACTCACCCCTTCTTGTTTTATATTAAAATTTACAATTCGAACAACATATACATTTTTAATCTCAAATAATAAAATACTGTGTGAATTTCTATTCAATTGAAATAGAGACGCAGAGTATGTTACAAAAGGTGAATGATGAAAGCCAATATCGAAATAACATAGATTTTCAAAAGCAAATTAGATATTATTGTTAGAAATTTTCCATACTATGATAAGGTATAGCTATCTAGGGTGAAATACATCAAAACCTAATCAGTATCGTTTTCTTTCAAGATTTAACTCAATGTGAAAAATAATAAATTTATATTTCATAAATGTCGAGATATGAATATTCCAGAAAACGTAGAAAACGCAGCATAACAGCGTCATCTCTTACACTATTTGCACCGACACAGAACCAGCACCTCAATCTGTGATAGTCTGACTAATAAATAGTTTGTTGATATTCCATTCCATAGTGGTCGAGATATAGCAATCGCCAAATCTTCAAATAACTAAGAATTGAAGCGCTGCCTTTTAATCTACATGCACTGAAACATATTCATCACCGATTCATGTGAATGTCTAACTATATATCGCTCACCATCAAGAAAAGTAACACATATCGACAAAAGTAAATTTCACAGGAGAGGCAAATGGGAAATGTGCATGATTTTACTGTAACAAGGAATTATAGCCCTTATCTCTGCATGCAAAAATAAAGGTGTGCATAAAGCATAAAACCCTTAAGAATGAAGACGTACGAGGAAGTTTGGAGGGTTGGATAAATTTACCTCCCCACATTATACAGTCCTCTTCTATGATTACAAATGGATATGTAGCGTAATAAAATGATTTACGGTAAAACTACACTTTTGAAAATGTCTGTTTGTCAAGACGTAACTATGATAGACCTATTAGTGAAATAAAATGTAAAATGAATTTTTTCGAGGTTCACAAAGATAAGGTCGATATAGTGAGTTGCTTCCTAAAAATAGCTTTATTATAAGGGATTTTCCATAATTTTTCAATCTGCTCACTATATCTTTCAAAGTTTTCACAATATGTGATTGGACTTTTTATAGAAGTTGCCCCAAAATACTGACTGCCATATTATGAAATAATTTTTTTTGAAATTCTTCGCGCATGCGCAGTTAAAAATTATCTCATAAAAATGCCCATATCGCATCAAATATTCAAAATATTCATGTTTTAATTGCAGTATAATGTTGCTACTTTTCTTTGGCAAGTTTTCGGAGAGTTGCGTTAAATTTGGTTGAAAACTCTGTATGCTATAAACAAAAAACTTTTGAATTTTTCACAAAAACGTTACCATCTTTACGAATATGAGTGCTGTGATTACACAAATGCATACAAACGTTGAACAGGACCCAAATAGTCATTTAGCACAGTGACAAACCATTTTCAGCTTTTTCTGTTAGATAGTTGATCGCAAATATTATTTTATTATTCAATTTATTATTAGCCCACTAATTGTACACCGATAAATCTTCACCGAGAAATATAAAATCAAGCATGTTCTATACATCCTAGAAGTTCAAGAACAATTCGCCAATAAATTGGTAAATATTCGACAAAACTTGTGCAATCGAAAGCATCCAGTCCCTGTACCTTAACTTGTGGAGGACAGTGTATTTAAAATAGTATATTTTCAATATCCAAAATTTAATAAGGAATTGTAATTATATAGGAATTTATATCAGAAACCGTATTTTATGAAGGAAAATACAAATTGAAGCATGATTTAAATAATGTCGACATTTTAGTCTGTGATCGATGCGAATTCACATTAGTGTGCAAATCACGGGTATTTACAAAATATTTATAATATTGTTAACAAGAATATTTAGACATGTAAATTGAGTTATTATGAAATGTCACATGATAAATATATTAGACTTATAAAAAGGTAAAATAGTGGGATGTTTCAAATAATTCGATTTAAGCCAATCATTAAGACAAAGAGAGACCCAAAACCTGATATTGTGGGGTCTTCACACCCTATTATATATCTTCATACCCTATTATAGAAGATTATATATATATATACAAATATATGGTAACATAAATACATTTTTAAATGAAAATAGTTTTCATGATGCCTATTTTAATGAAAGCTTTTTAAATGGAGAGATTTTTTTTTTTTTTTTTAGAAATTTGGATATCTAATTATATAGCACTTATTTACGATTCTTTCATTAAGTTGTTAAGTAGAAGAACATTTTCGCATTACATGTCATCACATTTAGGCACAATGACCCATAACTGAAGGTTTTTTTTTCTTTTTTTTTTAAAGTCATGAAGTTGTGAGTTCAGTAAATATATTATCACGAGTTCTTCCTTATACAGGCACTAAAGTGTACTATGTCACCATACGTAGTGTGAAAAAAGACTGAGCAGATATAAAATTACGTTTAGATATTTTTTATATGTGATTTCCTGTGAAACTGATGTGTTTATATAAACGTGACAATGTGGCCTGTGGAATGTTTAAGTTAAAATAATATCCATGCAAATAAACAATCTAGTAATAATCCAGGAGAGAATAAAATGTTTTAACAGTTGCGCATTGTAATATATCTTTCGCGGAAGAGCAAAGACGAAAACGACAAAAATTTATAAAGTACTTAAATGGAATGGTCATAACAGCGCAAGAGAAGATTGAATTTTTAAACGGAAAAGTTTTTAAGCTTTAATGTTCACTATGTGACTCCTAGCCAACAACTTTAAAAACGTTACAGAATGTTGTCGGAGGCTGAAAATATAACGTCATCCCCAGTTGCCGAAATTCTACTTGAGAAGCAATGTTCGAAAAAAAAGTGCAGTATAAATGTATAGTTGCAGTAAAAAAGTACAGGGAGGCGGTCTTTCTGACGGAGTTCTCCAAAACAGAAAGAATCAAAAGTAAAATTATGATTGTTTACAAATTATACTACGAGGTTAATTGTATCTATTAAAGTTAGCTTAATGTATCAAAATAATCAGCGTTTCTTTTTTGCATTTGTATATTTGACTGAAAACAGAAAAAAAAAAGTGCATTAAATAGAAAAAAGTTCCATTGAAGTTTCTGATCAAAATAAAGAATTGTTGCGTCCATGAGCTGGAAAACGATATAACTGAGTGGATTTTATTTTTATACGGCAGAATGTCTTTCATTATTTTCGCAGTTTGATAATAAACAAAAGTATGCATACTCGTATTTATTTAATTTTATTATTTTATACTTTTGCGACATTTTTAATTAAAAAAATGCTGATAAAGCCTCATAGGAACTGCATATGTGCGCTTATCTGGAAAAATGTAAAATTACACATGGTGGTTGAAATTTAATTTCCACAAGCATGACTAGATAATAAAATTTATATTTATTCATGCAAATCAGACTTGTTAAGAATTTTTATAAGAATACGGACAAATACTTATTTTAGCTTTGGTGTAAAATGAATTTATTAAGCAATGGAAACATTTTACTACAGATTTTTCCATGTACACTTGCACCAGTCCATTATATTACGAGTCACCATGCTAGTAAATAATTTTTTTTTTTTTTCTAATTATGTGCAGTGTTCTAATTTTTTAATTGTTAGCATATTTTAAAACAATGTAATCGTAAAATTTTTAATTTGTTTTTGTAATATTTAAAACCTGAACTGGAAGGAAATCAATTATTAAAGTTTAATAACATGTTTAATATAATAAAATGTAATGCAATTAGAAAATACATATATTTATCTTTTCTATAGCTGAATGGATAGTTCAAATTTACATTTTATTTTTTATTATCCTCATAAGTAATACTCTTTTTAAGTTATAAATCATTAATCGCGAAATATGAAGAAGATTAATTTTAAATGTAAGCATTTATTAAAAATTTATTAATCTTGAAAATGTACTTAATAAATACATTATTTTATTAAAATAATACAAATTTTAAAAGCATTGTAAATCATAATATTAGTCTTATAACACTTAAATTAACTTTGATTTAAACTAAATTTGTGAACAGTTTTTATGTTCTTGACGCATTTTTAAGTTAAATTCAAGCACGTCTCAGAAAAGTAGACAAATCTCAAACATACTGTTAAATTCTTCTTTCCTTGTATTTTGCCTAGTCGTTAGAAAAAATTGTTTACATTGTTATTAAAATGATAAAAAAAAAAAATTGAAATTATTTTTAATGATTGGGAAGACATAAATAAACATATTTTTAAACATTAATCGTATATAAATAGTGAACTCCATATTTTCATCTAAAACAGCTAAATGGAATTTTATGTTACATTTTGAGTTATTCTTCAATCACTCCTGACTTCTGTGATAATTTCGAATTTGAAAATTTCTGAAAATTTACTTGCTTAATACTTACCCTGGCACTTTCTATACACACCATTAAATTATTTTTCCGTTCGCTGTATAATCCTATATTATATTTGGTTAATATTACAATATGACATTAATACTACACGAATAATTCAATATTTTATAATAAACGTAGCTATATTATAATATAGATAATATTTTATATTAGAAAATATCTCAAAGAATTAATTATATGGATAATTGTAAATATTTTTTATAGTTATTTCGTTAAACAAAACATTTGCACAGAGTTATCTTTCAGACAATGAAAAAAAAAAAAAAAAAACTATAAACTTATAAATACATATTTTTTTCTTAAACGCCCAATAGAACAAGACACTTTTATTTCAAAAGTTTGAAACCCATTCAGAATTTTTTTTGTAATTAAAAATTCTTATCATACTCCTGGTTGTTAAAGTTACAATTTTTATTTTTTTTTCTTTGCAACCATGTAATCTTTCCTTTAGCTAATATGGAATATTCTTTGATTTTCGATAACATTTGCATCTAATTTCTGAAGAAACAAATTTACCTTTGTTGGACATTTATATCCCTTTAAGACCGGGAGATTTTTTTTTTTTGGTAAAAATTGAAAGTTTGGGTGGTAGATAGTAATCGATAGAATCATATTTGATCGAAAATAAATATTTAAAAAATACCCGTTCAGGTTATGACAAGGGAGGACACACAGAATTGTGTAGGCTCGGCCTTACTGCACCGGTTTTTGGACTAAATCTACACAATTGTGTAGTTTGGGATTATGTATGCAAATATCTAACAATAAAATATTAAGCAAAAAAAAGTTGTAGTTTAGTAAGATAAATTTCATCACCCACGATTAAAATGTTTGAAACAATTTTTGTTTTTGGACAGACATAAATAAACATCACATTTCTCGCATCTCACTCTTGTACGGCTGGAACAGTTTTGAAACCGGTAACTCCTGGCAGTTTTAAGATCGTCAAAACAAGGCCAGGTACTAGTTGCATCTAATTTCTTACTTTCCAATGGTATCTTTATGTGCGGATTGTAGGATTTGGAGATGCATGAGTCAGCAACATCATATGCAATCTCTTCTTCTTCGCTGTCTCTGAGGACAACACAGACGATATGATAGTAAATCAAGTGCTTTTTTATGAGGTAATTTCTTTTATTTGACATCTCATTTGCAGAGAAACCACAAATGTACTACAGCCAGGTAAAAGAAATGAACCGTTATTTCAAGATCTGCTTTCTTGTTTTGAATTAGATTCGATATGCCTCCATTTGCTGATCGCAAATCTCTTCACCTCCCATTGATCCGTTGTAGTTCATTACGCTGGCTGGCCAAAAAACATTGACTTTCTATTTTTCCTCCTTCGACCACCGATTGACGGTCTGCAGAGAGTTACATCCTGTACACGTGAACGCCAGTACAACTTTATTATTGTTTTTCCACTCGACTACTAGAAATCTATTTTCTGAGACGTGCTAAATGTTTTCAACCCTCTCAAGAGCCGTTGGCAAATGGTATGTCCTTCTCTTCGTTTGGATTGTGCCTGTTCCTAAAGATTTCTTTTCTTTAGTTCTTCTTTAGTTCAAGGTATTTTGTTGAAATGTCGATCGAAGTACATAAAACTAGGTCTGAACCAGAGTAAGGCCTACAGCAGCTCCTAATCCTAGATCCTTGTGGAATAGGTGTGTACTTTCCCACTGCTATACTACAAAATTTAAAACTATCCCAGATGATGCTGTTACCACAGAATATGGTTTGTTTTTTACAAACTACTTTACTGAGAAACGTCCTAAAAAAGAAATCATCTGCTCATTTATGGAAAATTTTCCCTGATCTCTTGGTAAATTCAAGCAGACACTACGGAATTTGACGAGCATTTGCTGAACTTTCCTTAGTTTATTATTCATTCTTGGTGATTTACTTGCTGTGTAGACAAATGGAATGAATTTATCAAATTTAAAAATATATGGTATGCATATAATTTATATAATACTTATAAATCATATATGTCATCTATAACTCAGAACAGAAACATACAGTTCGTTACATGTGCATTTTAAGTATCTAATAATAACTATTTTAAATAGAATAGTAACCTATGTAATAGAATAGTAACCTCATGAATAGTAACCTATTAATTAAAATTTAATCCGCCTTAAATATGTAATTAATAAAAAGTAAATTGCTAAAAACGTAACTTAAAAAAAAAAATAAATATTAGGAATTGCAACTATTTTGGAAATGGTAAATGCCGGACCTACACAATTATATAGGTCATTTGTGTTTCAACTTTAGAAAAGCCTAATTAAATTCATCATGGACAAAACAATTAAAATCATGAATAAAGTATATGAAAAGAAAAATTAAATTTAAGCAAACACTAAAAATCATAGTTAAAAGAAATCGTGACAGTACATAGTTTTTGTCCATTGCTGTCAGATTATTTAGTCTTTTTAAAAGCAGAAAATGTAACCCTGCCTTTCAGTTGCTGCCCCCTAGTTGTGTCTTATTAAAATATCTGAAGCCAATTAACTCATATATATATGCAGATTTGATTTTAAATCTCACAAAAACAGGAAATAGACTTTTTCTTTTACTTTAGTATCACCTACACAAATGTGTATGTCAGGGCTTAAAGGATTATTAAAGAATAAGTTTAGTAATCCTATTCAGGGCTTAATTTCTAACAAAAAAAATTACCGGATGCCTAATTTCCTGAGGTACCGGTATTACAAATGTACCGTTTCCTCCCCTCCTCCCGTCACTCCAGTCTGAATATTTATATTTCGTACATTATTTGCAAAATTTAAAGCATTTTTTTCTTTAGCAAAATATAAATTTTAAATATATCTACCAGCATATACTTAGCTGTCAACTATTCCATTATTTTAATTATCACTCCTTCCGAATAGTAATCTTTGCCTAATTTTAATGTTAATTAATTGCGATTCATTGTTATTTCTGCCATTAAATATGAATTATGGATTAGGATTAGGATTCGGAAATAGTGTTAATACAAAACAAGGATAGTACTCATTTTTATGAAAAAATGAATGAAATTTAAAGAACTTAATCATTATTTGCTGAAGAATGGAATAATGTTTTTAAATTTCCTATAAAAGGTGCATGTATTAAACTATACTCTATTCCTTCCGCATATTAATATATTGTGGTGAGTCCCTGAAAATCAAATTAAATTAAAAATTTCACCAATATCGGAAAGATTAGATGCTTTTATACAAAAAAAGGGAAACACTACACCACTTTCTATCAGAATAACAATACACCGCAATTGCAATTATATCTAGTAACAAATGAAAGTGATTTAGTAGACGTGCACAGCATACGATAGCTTAGCATGGGCAGCGTATAAATGATATAAAATAAAACGAAATATCACTAAAGTGATTTTCATACTCGTACGCAATAGAAGACAAAAAACCTCAAACAAATAAAACCCCAAGCTGATGCTCGTTTGCTATAAAGACAGAAAATTTCTTTTCAGGCTAGATATCTAAAAGAAAAAAAAAATGTTACAAAAGAAAATCGAACTGAAAGCAAATTCATTGCTCAGTTTCTTGAGTGGCACCGTATCAATATGTTGCCAACATAAATTTGAAAATATCACTAAGATAGAAAAACACGATTTTTGTTTTATCTTTATTCTTATCAAAATAGCATTAAAATGATTTGAAATAGAGTATAATACTTAATTATGAAGGAGAAAAGTTTTTTTTCTATACACTAACAAATAAAATTTTGGATATAAGACACATTGAGCTCGAATCGTCCAAGCCCAAAAACTGATTTAAAATTGAGTCAGTTTTATTTCCATCCCCTACGTGTGCGACACATTGCGACACATATAAGTGTTTTTTCTAAAAATAATGCCGAAGCTTGTAGATGAAATGAACGGAAGGGGTAATTTAGGCTTCGGTTTTTCGGAAGGGCTATTGGAAGCTCCGGTGAATTCCGACCAATACTAAATATTTACAAAACACAGAGAAGTACCGGAGCCGGGGTCCGGTAGGCTCCGGCGTAAATTAAGCCCTAGTCTTATTGTTGTTTCGCATTCTAGATAAACAGAAAGCTTAACCCTTTTTTTTTCTATTCTATCAGGTTATCTGCTATCCTCTAAAACAGAAATAAAACTTGTTAATTGTAAAACATAAGCAGTTTTATATATATATATATATATATACATACATATTATAAAAGAAGGAAATACATTTGTTTGTGAAATTTCACATAGCAGCTATTTCTTAAGTCATTTATTGTCAAAATAAAGTGTAAGTGCATTTGTAGAAATTTGATAGTTACTTTACTTGTGTGCAGCTCAGAGCAAGGTCGGATTTTTTTTAAATTATTAATCTAATGATAAATAAATTTATTATTTAATGAATCAATCTTTTACAAGAGAGTACAAGACGAATATGGACTATTAACAGCTACTAAAAATTATTTATCATTTTTTTAACTTTCAAATAAATTTAAAGTTAAGGTTCCTGTTTGAATTCATCTTAGAAGAAAAATGCATGACCTCATTTTAATTTATAAAATATAGGAAAGTATCAATGAAAAGTTTTAGGTAGATTATATATTTTGATACTTTTTAAGCAAATGAAAATAGAACAGTTTGTTGTTATAGTGTTATCAAATATTTTGTGTTAATACTTACATATATATTAATTTGTTTACTTGGAAAACAAGTAACATGTCATTTAAATGAAAATGCAGTATTAGTCAGATGATGATGACAAATGTATTTTATAAAATGAAGAAAATATATTGATGTAAGATATTCATTATTAAATTCGTAATGATGCGTTTGTAGCAGTAATAATCTAATCTCAATCTAATTATATCCGCATTATGATTTTTTCATTTCAATAGGTATTTCATTTATTCATATATCCAACTTAAACTTGCGGTATATATTAAACTACAATATCACTGAAAATATTTCAATAAACACATTAAATTAAAATAGGAATTTGAAACGGGACAATTACAATGGAATGCAAAATTATTGAATGAAATGAAAGATAAATATATATTTATTACAATTCCATAATGCAACACAATTTCAATTAAAAATAAAAAAAATACAGATTGGATTTTTTTTTTAATTATTGAAACTTCATTGTTTTATTGAAATGCAATTCTACTAAGTTTGTTTACATTGTACCCCTTCAAAAATTGATTTATATCTACAAGAAACATCTTAAATCTTTTTGTTGAATTTGAGAACAGCGTTTACTGATTCGAGAACTATATTATTATGGAACTTTCTTTCTCGATTTCAATTACGCCGGTTTAAAAAATATATATTTACATTTTAAAACTATATTTTTTTTTATTAATTGTTAATGTTTATTTTTATTGGAGCTTATGTCTGAATTACACTAATATCATAAACAGAATTTTCATACAGGTAACAGTTTTATGTATGTATATTTAAAACTTTTATTATGCTTGCGATCTTCTAGTTTTAATGTTGCTATACATAACATTTATCGAATGCGTGAAACACTAAGAGACAAATGATAAAGCAGAGTAAAAAGAAAAAAAACGCAAATTTATTGTATATGTTTTATTTTAAAAATTTGTGGCTACTATGAAGTTTATGATTGATCTAAAAATAAATAGAAAGAAGCAATGGTATAGATAGGTGTAGTATATATGAGCAGTAAGTATCATATATCTTTGAGAAGAATATCAGAATATGATTTATTCTCGATCAAGATATATACTATAGAGAACTTTATTTTTTGTTTCTACGATGGGGTGCAAAATCCTTTCTTAACTTTCTTTTAAGATGCATTATATTTGAATCGATTAAACTGTTATTTAACACAAAGCATATATGTTTCATATAAAATTGAAAGTTAGCAAATGCACATATTATTTTAGTTCTTCTTAAAATAATAACAATACATATATGTGATACGTTTTCACTAGTACCATATAAACATATCGATCTTAAGCAACAGCATACCCTCGTTATGTAACTCAATGAAGAAATCATGGTTTTTGCAGTCGTAAAATCATGATGGAAGAGTGGAAGGTTAGGCTGTCCATTGGAAAGTTTTCCGAAGAATAATAATCGAAGCCTTTAGATGCATCAAAACATCTATTATTCGACCATATAAGGCACCAAATACCACTAGTTATATGTGATCCATGTGCGGGCAGTTGCTACATCGTAAAATGTACCACTACATATTACATATTAGAACAACATGGCGAAGATTCAGGAAAAAGCTCTCAAGGTGGCGTGGTTTAATTAAGCAACACAATAATCGTAAATTTATCTCTCTCCTAGCCTATGCAACCGGTTATATACTTGCAAAAACTACATGTGTATGAATACAATACACGTGAAATGACAAATACCGTAAACATAGCCGAAAGGATGCGATAAGAGCAGAATACGA
Organism: Maratus speciosus; assembly: GCA_963932465.1. NCBI lineage: Eukaryota > Metazoa > Arthropoda > Arachnida > Araneae > Salticidae > Maratus > Maratus speciosus. The sequence continues at coordinate 531,866,172 of OZ010786.1, read as the reverse complement.
TAGGACTAGCTCTAGGGGGGGAAAGGCACGCGTGACGACGATGCGAATTATTTAACCTCGGCGTCAGTATTAAAATGCAATCAAATGCTGGCGCGAAGCTTGCAAAGAATTGTGGGGAGAAGAACATCATCGACCAATGTTATTAAACACATTCGAAAGAAAAGAATTTAGTTTTAGAATAAAATGATAAAAGTAATTTAAAGGGTTTTATAAGACGAGGCAAATTGATTAAGGTTTTTAGACCAATAAAAAAAAAAATACCTAGGTTTAAATGCATGAAATAAAAACAAAATATATTAAGATATTATTAAAGATAGGTAAAAAAGGAAAAATGTTAAGAATTTGGAATAGTTTTACTAAGATAAAAGGGCAAAAATTTTTATTATTACATATATATATTTGTTTATCTTTAATTTTTCTCCAAATATACCATTCTTATTAAAATTATTTCTAGGGACTAAAATTAATAGTTAGTTGCATCTATGGATCCTATTATTTTATCAATTAAGGATCACATCGTAGCCATATTTAATCTATATAATGACATAGAACACAAATCGAAAAAAAAAAACAGAAAATAGAGAAGGAAAACGATCCATAGAAGTAAAATTCTCTCTCTCTCTCTCTTTTTTTTTTTTTTTTTTTTTTTTAATAGGAACAAAACAGCTATTTGAAATTTTCGTATCACTTTCATCTCCTAAATAAATTACAGATAACAACGGTTATACAGCATTAAAAAGAATATGACAAAATTAGAACAAGGTATGTTATGATGAAACTATATTTTCTCGCTTTTTAAGTGTACTTGCTAAAAAAACTCCATTTACTTTTATTTTGAGTTATATAATATTACATTGAATTACAGCGTTTCTATTTAATCATATTATTGCATTTTAATTTAGATCCCTTCACTATTGTTAGTACTATATCATTTTGCATTTTCAATAACTATTCTTCGATAGAATATACACTTCTTATTATCGCAGCAAAACCACTACACAAAAGAATACCGTGAGAAGTCGAAGTCTGCCTTCTAATTAGAAGTTTGTGCTATTCAAAGGTAAAAACTTTAAAGCTATGTATATGTTTAGATAAATAGCACGCACATAACGCACATAAAATCTTTTTTTTTTTTCCAGAGGCATTTATATTAAAAAAGTAGAAAAAAATGAAAAATCTTTAAAAACATGAGTAGGCTTCCAACCTCGGAAATTCAAAGTACAATGCACTTTCGGAATACTTAGGTCGCATGTCTACATGCAAAGAAGCAATTATTATTATTTTCATTCATTTTTTTTCATTTATATATGATATGTGGCCGATAATGTTTTGGTTTCCTTAGATAAATAAAAATTACTATAATACAATTTTTTTATTTATTATTAGGATTCTTTCAATTTTTTTAATTTAGATTATATAGAATAATTTAATAAACTCCTCGCACGCCATACATTGTTGTTTTTTTCCCCTTTGCTAGTTCTTGCTTATTGTATGTTATATGTTATTTGCTTATTTATTCTACATAGTACCTATCCATAATTAAAATACAAAATTATATTGTATTAAAATCTAAGAGCATAAAAGTTGAGTGTTCTGTTTACGTAATTATTGTAAAGAAAATTACCTGGAAGAATATTTTGAATTGCTTTTTAAATATAGTCTTCAAACCAATTAAGGAAAAATAATAATAATTTAAAACATATAAACAATTATAATGTGTTTTATATATTACCTAGTATTTACATTGAATATATTTTGAAAATACATTTTTCTCTCGACAAAATTGTTGTCACTGTGTCACTGTTTATTTTAATTTATTAAATACAGCGAAGTAATACATTTACTATAATAAATTTTTTTCTGCTTATCCCTTTATGGATATAACTGGTGATATTTTTTCAACCATAAACAAATCATTTTTATAAAATTATAAGGTTGTTTTTTTTAAACAAAAAGGAAGAGTAAGCCTTTATACTACTATGTATAATGAATATGATTATTTTCTTTAATTTTGAGTTTCTTATTTTCTATGCCTGATGAAAAAATTACATTAGTTTTAAAGTTTTTACATTATTAATCATTAGCAACTATTTCTTTGTCAATAAATAAAAAATAAATAAACGAATAAACAAAACAATTAATTATTTCTCATCAAATGAAACAGATTTCCAACTTTACCAATCAAAATTTGTTTTAATCTTTGAAAAAAAAAAAAAAAGAAGTTAATTTAGTACTGTTCTATTCAGAGATTTCCAATTAAGTTTCTAATTCTTAATTTTGCTAATTAACTTATAATTAAAAGGAAAATGGAATTAAAAAATATATAGCTGTCTGTGACACAATCATGATTTCTATCGATAAGAAACTTGATATTGCTGCATTTGAATACCTAATTAAGTATTAAAATGTTTCTTTTAAATTCATATATTTTGTTTCGTATAATTAGATTTTCTTTATAATTTCTAAATAAAATTGTTGCGGTAAGTATGTCCATATAATAGTGATTTATCTTTGTTTTGTGCTATGAAAGAGGAAAGCCGAAAACTGATTAAAAGAAAAACATATATATATACCGGGTGTCCCAAAAAGGACTGACTGATTTTAAAATTCAATAACTTGCAAACGGTGACAGATATTTAAAAAATTCTTGCAGGAGGTTTATGCATAAGGTCAAAAGTTTTATTACAGTGATTTTCGATTTTAGTTCGAATTACAAACAATAGATGGCGCTGTAAGCAATAGTCGCTAAATACAGGCTCGATTTCTAGTCCTTTCTCTTGTTCCATGCTAAAAAAGGAGACGGAAATGTATTATCCGGGCCACGAAGTACCAAAAATCGAGCCTGAATTCAGCGTCTATTGATCGCAGCGCCATCTATTGTTTGTAATTCGAACTAAAATTGAAAATCACTGTAAAAAAACTTTTGACCTTATGCATAATCCTCCTGCAAGAATTTTTTAAATATCTGTCACCGTTTGCAAGTTATTGAATTTTAAAATCAGTCAGTCCTTTTTGGGACACCCGGTATATTTATATATTTTAAGAAGCATTACTGGAAATCTCTGATGTAGAAAATCCTTTAGTCGTATAATGACGAACTGTGGTATAGATACATTTATCCACTATAATATTAAGTCTATTATCTTTTTAAAAGATTATTGACTTCAATTGATATTGCCTAATATGCATGAACTTATTTAGAAAAATTTTGCAAATTCAATAGTCTGTTACATAGCATGTGCTACCCACAAAAGTGTCTGTTTCAAAATCCGTACTATAAAAAAATAATACATTTATAATTCTATTCATATATTGGAATATATTAAGGGAGGAGATCACGTTGACTTTTTAAAAAAATGATTTTTCACAAATTTCAGAATGGATATCTTCAAAAGTTAGAAAGCCACTGCAATTTTCTGTTATTTTTACAATAATACAAATAGTAACAGACGTTATGGCTATAAATATATTGCATAAAACATTTGCTGTAATGTTATGAGGGAACTTTGAAGCAGTTCTTCTAAAAATTGATTTTTTGGTATTGCGTGCAGTATCATTTAAAAACTGATAATTATAAATGTTGTGGACTGAAAAAATAGGCATGCATTTTTCGTGATATTTAGTAACTATGATAAGAAAAGCCATTAATTATTAAACATACACCTGCAATAACACATTTCTAATTTAATGCACGCAAAATGCATATGTCAATATTCGTATTTTTAAAAAGCCAAATTTTTCTTTATATTTTAATTAAACAATATTACTAAATATATGTGTATTTGAATTACAATCCAAATTGTACAAATTACAATATGTTAAAAGTATTTCATAACAAAACATTAAATTCTGGATAATTTCTTAAATATATAAAAATTATTTTATCATTTGCTTTTCCTTTTTGGTAATTATCAGTATTTATTATGGCAGCTTACATGAGCATACAGTTTTAGTAAGTTGATTCACCCATATGTATAAGATGTACAACATAATATAATAAGATTTAGTTGATAATTACATACCCATGTTTCAACAGAAAAAAAAAAAATACATAAAGAAATACTTTGAAAATAACAATACAAAAGTTTATTTTCCTACGCTACATCCATTAGGCAAATTACCTTTAACGATCTTTCATCTAGAGTAAAAAATTATAATGTAAATTTTTATAAACAGAGCTGATAAAGGTTTTAAATTTAAATTAATCAAAATCTGTTCACAACTAGAGAGTTTATATTTTCTTTTCGAAGATTACGACGAAATATTACGGCTTAGATGCTTAAAAAATATATTGCACCCTCATAAATATTTAATGCGTTACAGAAGCAATGAAGACAAGATTAAAATAATGAATTTACTCGAAAATGAAAGAATATAAATTTATATTGCGTTGCGAAATAAAAGCTGTGAAATCATTTACATCACTGACTTTGCAAGTAAATTTATTCAGGAAGATAATTCGGAAATATGGAGGAAAATATTCATATAAATAACTTGTTTGTTTTCGTCGATAACGACTGCAGAAGGAATACATATCATAAATGATTATTAGTAGATAACTATTGTGATGTGCATTAAAAATAGTCTAAGAGCTAGTACGTTTTCGTCCCTGATTTTATCAAGTCTTACTTTTCTATATGCTCTTCCAATTAATGGTGTAGTACGTTTGCGGGTGGTCTGGCAGTCCGGAGACTTTGCGTTTACCTGCGGGAAAAGGGGTTATGCAGGTGAAAAAACTTCAAAATTAGGTCATTTTATCAAGGCTCATTTTTCCATAGTTCTTCCGTTTTATGGTGTAGTACGTTTGCGCGCGTTCTGGCTGAAGGGAAATGTTGCGATTACCTGCGAGAGAATGGGTTATGCAGGTGAAAAAACATCTACATTAAGTCATTTTAGCATGGTTTTTGTTTATAACATCTATTTCTACAAACTATTTGTGATATTAATCCATTATTGTCAGATGTTGCCAATGTAGCTAAGACCCTAACAGATCCAGATTTATAAGCAACATATTACTCTTTGACTATCAGACAACCTATAAATAATTTGCAAGACATAATTTCGGCTGCAAAGTTAATACCAAACGGCTTTAAATATGGCAACGAAAGTGTCTGTTTCAAGAGTGTTTTATAGTTTAAAAATTATAAGTCATCTTTACGACATTTTATGAAGATTAAAAATTACAACATATTACTCTTTGGCTAGCAGACAACCTATAATTAATTTGCCAGACACAAATTTCGGTTGCAAAGTTAATGCCATACGTCTTTAAATATGGCAACGAAAGTGCATGTTTCAAGAGTGGTTTATATTTTAAAAATTATAAATCCTGTTTACGTCATTTTATCAAGCTTAAAAATAACAAGATATTACTCTTTGGCTAGCAGACAACCTATAACTAATATGCCAGACAGTGCCTATTTCAAGAAATGGCATCTTTTGTAGAGATTTGGCTTCATTTAATGACACTCAACCCTTCATTGTTACCATAGCAATAATCGTTTCTTTGTAAATATATATATATATATATATACTAGGGGGCTCTGCCCTCTGCTAGCTACGCTCGCCAACCCCCGTTCAGACACCGCAGAATCTAAAAACACGCTAATCTGATCGGTTTAAAAAATATTATAGAAGATTGAATTATACTGAAAAAAGCTGTAGAGATCTCCCTGTAAACGGGTTTCCATTCAATTTCCTTTGATTTCAAAAATTTAAGGCCGAATCAGTTGCTGTTAAGCCATCCAATGGTTGTTTTCGTGTGTGATTAAAGAGGATCAGTTAAACGTTTGAAAAGAGGCTAAAAATAACAGGAATTAAGTGTACAGAGTCTTTGTCTCCCGGTATTTTAAAACAACTTCGATAACAATAGTTTAAGCCATGTGACTATCATCAGCAGTTCCCGGCGAACCACTTTGCTTTTTATATTCCTGGTGCCAATTTGGTACTTTAATGTTAGCCAGGTACAGATGATAAGTCGCCAAATATTATTCTATCGGCATCATTTCATCTATATTATAATAGTCCAAGTCATGTAACTGCCATAAATAAATACGCTCTGATCCCTTCGCTTTTCATATGAAAGTTTGGCCCAGATATCATATACGGTCCCTTATTGGCGCGATTTTTTTCCGACGCTAATTTGGGGAAAAGATCAACAGCATAAACAACAACATCCGGCTTATCAAATCAAGCAAAATAACGATACTATGGCGCCAGTTAAGTACCCGTTGCGTATATGACATTGGCGTCAGAAAAAAATAGCGCCAATATATGACTGTATGTGGCATCTGTGCCAAAACTTTTCCATTTCGATTAAAAAAATCATTTTTTTTTAATAATACTACATAAAAGCATTGTCGCAAAGAATTCTTGGTACTGTTACGCTAGCCGGGAGCAAATCTCGCCAATAACTATTTTTCAACTCGCCAGTTAGCATTTTTTTTTTTCGAGAGGTAAATTAAAACATTGCTTTGAAGTTGAAATTAAATGTCATCGTTTGTTACATCATTTAATATTTGGCCAGATGCCATAACCGCACCCGGTTTGGCGTGATTTTATTTACGAAAATTTGGCGAAATCTTCGTTTTCGAATACCAGTTACATATGTATTTTTGGTACTACTTAGTTATCCCGTCGAACAAAAATCTATCACCAAACTATAAGATTAAATGCCAATAATGGTTGATAAATGTCACATTCACTTGATTTTAAGCAAGTTACATGTCTTTACGTCATCACGTGATTTTTATTTCGACATTTTATTTGTATATTTATTAATGTTATACTATTTTCTTTCTTCTTTCGTTATTTAAAATAAAAATTACGTCAATTTGTATAATTTGGCGATTTAGATAATTTGGCGAAATGGGTCGATGGACTAACTAAGTAGTACCGTATTTTTTAATTATTTTCTATTATTTTTTATTTTTAAAGGAAAACAACCAAAAAAAAATAATTAACTATAGAACAAAACAATTTATATAATAAAAAAAAAAGAAAATAAAGTAAATAAAGATGTATTATTAAATAAACAATAATAGTCGGGTTACCATGTCAACCAAAATAATGCCATTTTGGTGCCAATTAGGTACCGCGGTGCGTATAAGATATCTGTGCCTAATATTTTCCTTTTCATTTCGTTTAAAAAAATAAAGAAGTGAAAGCCATTTATTTTAAATATTTCTGTTTGTATTAAATAAAATGATAATGAAATACAAATTGAATTATGAATAAAAGTAACATGATACATTTCTTAGCATACATTTAAGGGAGGCCAAACTTCTCGCCAAATTAGTTTAAAATAGTAACCTTTTCTAAAATCTGAAAAAAAATCTGTTTAATTAAAATTTGAGTTGCCATCATTAGAAAAATGTATATAAAATTAGAAAAAAATTAATATTTCGAAAACTAATTCGAATTTAAAAATTCTAATACCAGTTTTGAAATCTGCGGATCAATATTGATTTTGGTGTTAATTTCATCGCAAAGTATTCGCAAAGCCGTGAAACATAATCAGTTGTTTAATCAGTCAATTCAAAGAATCGATACACATTTCGGTGGTTTCATATATTCGTTTCATAAATTCGTTTCATTAGGATTTTATATATATAGGGTAAGATATACATAGTGTTTGTCGAAAAAATGTTTAATTTTGTGTAATGTAAAGTTATATAATTGTAATTTTTAAACTATAATTTTTAAAATATAAAGAAACTTTTGAAACAGGCACCTTCGTTGACATATTTAAGCCGTCCGGCATTAATTTTGCAATTGAATTTATGTCTGACAAATTAATTATAGGTTGTCTCTTAACCAAAGTTGAATACGTTACCTATAAATGTGGATCTGGCATGGTCTTAGCGACATTGATAATGTCTGGCAATAATGGATTAATATCACAAATAGTTAGTAGAAACAGATGTTATAAACAAAAATCATGCTAAAATGACGTAATTTTGAAGTTTTTTGACCTGCATAACACCTTCATCCGCAATTAAACTCAACGTCTCCCAACTGCCAGACCGCCTGCAATCGTACTACACCATAAAACGGAATAAGATATAGAAAAATTAGCCTTGATAAAATGACGTAATTTTGAAGTTTTTAGACCTGCACAACCTCTTTTCCCGCAGGTAAACGCAACGTCTCCTGACTGACAGACCACCCGCAAACGTACTACACCATAAATAGGAAGAACATATAGAAAAATGAACCTTGATAAAAGGACATAATTTTGAAGTTTTTTGACCTGCATAACCCCTTTTCCCGCAGATAAACGAATCGTCTCCCGACTGCAAGACCGCTCGCAAACGTACTACACCATAAAATGGAAAAATATATAGAAAAATGAGCCTTGATAAAATCAATTGATTTTTTGACGTTGCTAGCTCTTAGACTAAAATTGTTAATACAAAATATGAATTTTTAGTTATGTTAAGAAAGTTTGGAAATACATTTGCGAAAAATGGGAATTTCTAAAAACTGAAACTTTGTTTTTTGAACTGTCTTCTTTTTTTTAGGCTAAATATAAATCATGAAATTATATACGATTTTTCGTTATACAGACATATTTTGTTACACTTGAATGAAAAGCAGTTTATGAATATTATTAAATTGATTTAAAAAATACCTCTCGATTTCAATAACTAAAATAAAATAATTGTGCTCTTATGTGTTTTCTTATTGAAAAAGATTAAGAATTAAGTTATTATATATAACAATTTAGATATATTAATTGAATGATAAGGTTTCTTGAAAGGATTATTAAACAACACCCTCTGTGTGATCTTCGGTTACACCTAGTCACGTGTTTGTATGTAGAAGAGAATAAAAATAATAAGACATGCATTACTCTTATTTTTGTAAAAAAAGAAAAAATAATAAAAATATGCGCATTTTTTATTACTATATTAATTAGCTTTATTAATAACTGTTCCTTTCAAAATATATATGTTTATTCTTATAAAATATTACTATTATTAACTTCAGTGAAATTGACAGTTGAATATTCAAATGTTTAAACCAAATTTGTCAATGAACTCTAATCACTAAGATCTGTAAACCACGTTTTCTTTTAATTTTGGCATACAGAATTATTAAACAAAACGCTCAGTGCAATCTTCGGTTAAACATTGTCACCTGTTTGTATGTAAAAGGCAGGAAAAATAATAAAACAGGTATTACTCTCATGTTTGCGTTAAAAAAATAAAAGAAAGGGGTACTTTTATTATAAAAAAATGTTTAACTTTAATAACAACTGTTTATTTCACAATAAGTATTGTTATTCTTATAAATATATTAGTATTACTAACTTTAGTTAGATTCGCTGTTGAATGTTCAATATTGATTGTTTAAACCAAAACTGTTGAATAACTCTTTTGTAGACTACGTCTTGTACGACGTCTTGTAAACTACGTTTTCTTTTACTTTTACTAACCTTAATCTATTAATTTTTTGTAGAATTTGAACTTCTTCAGGATTTTTCATTATAAGAAAAATGAAAAGTTAAAACAAAAATAAAGAAATAATGCAGTGATATCTTCTCGGATTATAATATTTCTGATTTTATATTAACTTTTATTTTCATATAAAAATACACCAATACTAAGTTTTTTTTAATAAAATTCTAAAAAGAAACGGCACTTTAATTGCTTCCAGTATGCTATAGAATTTGAGTAAGTATAGAAGTATTTCGAAATTATAAAATATATTATGGATACACGTTTTCGTGTATAAAACTATAAAGCAAAATATTTTAAATGCATAATATCTTTTGCACAAAAATTAACAGTTTTATTCTTATTATTGAATTATTACAGTCGAACCTCGTTATACCGACACTCTAATGACCAGAAAAAAGTGTCGTCATAAGCAGAGTGTCGCGATAACCGGATTTGGAGAAAAATATGTTTATAAAAAGTTGTATTTTTAATTAATTTATAAGACAATTTTAAATTCATTATTGTTCTTGCGGTTTACTGCAATAAAATATTATTATTAAACAAAATAAACACAAACCAAAATTGAAAAGAATAAAAATTAGATTTATGATGACTTCTTTTTTATTGTTTAATAAAATAATGATGAATTAAGGTTTGCTTACCCCTAGATGTGCTTCCTACAATTTCTTTTTCAATAGTATCCAATAAATTGTAATCAATATTATACAATGAATTGTAATCAATGTTCATTGTTTCAGAAATGGATGTTAGATCATTTTTGATCGTTGCAATGCACTGCAATGCTTCGGTTTTAGTCGTATGAAAAACGCCGCGTAACCACAAGAAAACACCGTCTGACCAGAACAAAAAGACCACGAGTAGACTGATACCTCTATTTGGAGCTTAAGGGGGTCATTCATAGTGTGTGGGCTTATTTATTCAGATAAAGGATTGAAGTAAAATTTCTCAATTATCTCAATGGGTATTTTAGATACTTTTGTGAAACGTTTGGCTAAGACATTTGTTGCCGCTTAATTTCTGTTCTTATAAGATAGATGATGAAAAATGAAAAATTTCCCTAAACCGTCGTGATATCCGGAGTTGAAAATTATTCAAAGACGTAAAATCCGGAGTTTATTTACATTAAAATCATATACAGAAAATCGGCACTTTGAAAAACTAACGTGATAAGAGGAGTGACGTAAAAACCGGGTGTCGGGAAAACGAGGTCCTACTGTACTTTTAAAAAGGCAGAGTTATAGATATTTTATGACACTATCGTTATGATCTTTATTTTAATTTAAAAAAAATCTAACATCTTTAAATTCTTCTAAATGAATACAGAAAAAAAGAGAAAAATATATTTTTATGTTAAAAAAAATAACAATTTCTTATCTTCGTATCAGTCATTTTTATTACAGACGACATAACACCCCCCCCCCCCTTTTCTTATTCATTCTTATTTTCTCTATAATAAGCCCTGAATTGAATAATGTACTTGCTGAATTTATACTATACGGAAATGCTGATTTCTGCGTAAGAAGAACTGCAACTTCAGCTGTTTTAATCTTCCTATGACTGTGATTTAAAGTAGTGGCTCAAACGTCTCTACATATTAATTTTGTTGAAAATAATTTATTCTTGTCCCATTTGTTAAACTGCACTAGACATCATATTTCTAAAACTTTTAAAATTATTTTTGTTTATCTCAAGCTTTTATGATATAAATGTTTTCACATTTGAGCAAAAATTACCAGTTATATCATTTGGAAACATACTTTTAACGCTGATTTAAATGTATGTTTTGAACTGGAATAATTTAATTTATATACGTTACTTAAATAGAAATTTAGATTTATTTTTAAAAAATCCTGTGTCGGTAATAAGCTGCAATGCTAATGGCATATTATGGAATATTTCAACGGCATAACATTAAAAAAAAAAAAAAAAAAAAAAAAAACATAACAAATGGCAAGACGTGACAAAACAGAAATTTTTATTTATGAAAAATACAAAAATTGTTTCATATAGATTATTTGCTGTAATACGATATGTGTCTAGATTATGGCATTATATATCAATATTTTATTATCAGTATTGTATGCTGTTTTCGTGTTAGAAAATATTTTAATTTTAACCGTAATCTGATAGATATGCGGTTTAAAAAATCTGCTAAATACATTTCGTGAAAACTATGTAGGTAAAGCGATATCAGCTATATAATAATGAAAATCCCTTTTATTTGCATATTTCTTATTAAAGCTTGCTTTATCATAATCTAAAATATAAATATAATACAAAGAAAGAATAATTATAAAATATATAAACAAAGAATAGTTGTAAAGTCTATATTAGGATAGTTGTTACATTCTGCATACATTCAGCATACATTAAATATCATAATAAGATATTTCGGTACTCAAATATCAGTTTGGTAACTCAGCGAAATTGCTTTCACTGAATACTCATAAAATCCCGATAATTACGGAACATATATTTTTATGGAAACGTTGTTTACTTTTTTTTTTTTTTTTTTGTACTTATCCCATATGAAATGAGAAACTGAAAATGCTTTCGAAGAAATATGAAACTCATTTTCTGCTGAGATAAGGATAGATATTTTTCTTTTTGTTTTCTTCCATAAAATGCTTTGTAAGGCTTAGTATTTAGTGGAATTTTTTTTAACATTTTGTTATATTAGTTAGGGCACTTAGTGATATACTTGTGTCTTTCAAATATGATTTATTTGTGACTATCTGTTTAAATTTAAGTTAGTTTCGTAAAATTTCAGTATACAATTTTAAAGACATGAAAAGAAAAAGAAATTATTAGGCTTAGGGGAATATATATATATATATATATATATATATATATAACATTATGTCGCTCTCTGGCTAGAAAAGTGACACATCTCGCAAAAATTCATTTTGCATTTTATCTCACAAATAAGTCTGTCATAAGTGTGTCTTGCTACACAAAATGTTTCATAAGTGTAGTTATACAGAAAATCTCTTTTTACGCTATATGTCCATTTCTGACCATAGAAAAGGGGTGGATGATATGTGTGTGTGTGTGGGGGGGGGGGGGTAAAGTAAAATTACTCTATCCTCCAAGCATCATCCTGCATCTTCATTTTTCATGCTTTTATGCACATACATGAGCTAAGTGCTATAATTTCATGTTACAGTAAAATCATGAAAATTTTCTTTTGCCTCTCTAGTGAAATTTGCTTTTGTCGGGATGTGTCACTTTTCTTGCAGGTGAACGATATATATAATATTACAGAGATTCCGATAGACAGTTTAGGGGTGTACTGCACCCTTCCTGCGCTTTGATTTATAAAATACGGCGCTCCTTTTCCCTCATCCAAAAACGTAGCATCCTCCTTGCCGCTTATCCAAAAAAATTGCCCTTACTATTTTTTTATTTATTTTTTTACAATAAAAACATCCCTATTCTTGTCTTGAAAAGAGTCCCCTGAATTTTAAATATTAAAAGTGCCTTTAAAAATACAATAAAATGCCAAAAGAAATACAAAAAAGTACGGCAGAAGAATAGTATTGCAAGTATACTAATATCGGAAGTAATAGTATCTTTAGAATCAGAAAAGTGGATTAAGAACCAAAAAACTGCCCTTTTTTTCCTCTATCAGCACCCTGTCCCTTTTAAACCTGGGAGAAAGTCTGTATTTTAAAATTAAATTAAAGATAAAGATAAATAAAATTAGCTCTTGTATTTTTGTTTTCTTAAGTGAGACTCTTTCTAAGGCTTAGTCTTATTGGGATATTTTTACCTTTTGTTATTATAGTAAGAAGATTAACTGATATATTTTCTTTAGAATATGATTCCTTTATGAAGCTCTATTTAAATTTAAATTAGTATCATGACATTTGTGCAAAAAAAAAAAAAAAAAAAAAAAAAAAAAATTAAAAATCTAAACATAAAATTCATTTGTATTTTTCTTGATTTTCATTTATTCAATTATTACCCACTATTTTGTTAATTGACGTTTTTTAAAAATTATATAAATTTGTTTTTAAAATTGCAAATCATGCTGTAAAATGTCCCTTTTAACAGTTATAAATCAAAAACAATAACTTAGATTATTAGGTATTGTTTGATTATATTTAGAACGTTTTCAGAAAGTTCACCGTGGATCTATTGCAGATTTTATTAGTTTTCATTTACGCATTTAGTGTATTTCAGTTACTGTGGTAATACTGCGTTATTATATAACTGATAAAATCTAAAGTAAGTTTATGATGGCATGTCAAGATTGACTCAAGGTAAACAATCATACTTTTAATGCACGACGACGCAAAAATTACACTCAACTTCGCTAAAAGCGCGTAAAATAAAGAGAGCAGAATACACCATGAAGAACATCTCTAAAGGAGATCCATTTCCGTACACTCCGAATATCTACAATTTCGCGCAATATTCATTCCCTCAAGTAACTTCAATTCATGTTTGGACAAATGCCCTTATCTATTTTGCCGAAAGTGGCAGCAACGCCATTTGTACTTTCATGAAATTAGGGAACGCAGCCATTTTGCTACAATCTCTCCCTCTGATTCCGCGGACGCCTCGGTAAGGTACCAGTAACTTTTTTAGGTAGCCTGCCGCGTTTTCTGTTACGTGCAAAAGGCACAATGTCTATATCATTGCACAAAAGTATCTCATGTAGCAAACAGTTCATTTGGATTGTCCATGCTTACTATTACAAATGTGGTGTGTGATTTTTGAGTTAAAGTAATGTATTGTACATCACTTTTAAGCATGAACTTTAAAGTTTTATTGCTAAAGATTGTAAAAGTTTTTTACTGGAATAGAGTCAACCCAAACCTTGCCTCATGGCACAAAACGATGTCCCAGTTTCCTTTTGCGGTCAGCGTATTCCTTAATTTGTTCTTGTTTAGCTTCAAATTTGTATTTAATTTATTTTCTAATGTTTGAAAATTTCTTGAGGTATGGTGACCAACTGGCAAAATCGGCAGTAACGGATGAAACACTAATACATACATTTTTACCATATCCAGCTTTTTCACTAAAATCACAGACAAAGCAGAATCTGTTAAAAAATTGGCAAAAACGCTGGACGGATTCAGACACAGGCCGATATACGAAGGAATTCTTGCCATTGGTTGACCACAAGTATTTCGTAAACAACAGATACTTACACATATTTTTAACAAATCACGGCCCCTTTCAGGAACACTTATACAAAATTAACAAAAGAGACTCCCCACTATGCATTTGTGGCTTGCCGTAAACATCGTTACACTATGTATTATACTGTACATTAACATCGCATTATCATCTCAAAAAACATACACGTATGAATTTAGCAAGTTGGTGGCGGGATGTAAAAGAGAAACCACAACTACTCAACAAGATCATACAATGCATGAGGTTTATAGAAACAAACGAGTACATCTTTTCAAATCCAGAGTCATTCTAGTCCGACTCCATCACTAGGGTGTAGCATGGAGGGAGAAACGGGTTATTAGCGGGTGCCAGAAACTTCTATCACTTTTGAATTTTTATCTTGTGCATCTCTCCAAACTCTTGTATGCGCAAATTGTAAATAGTAGGTGTGTTGTAATATGTTTCTAATTGTGATGTTCAATATTGTGTGTTTAATGTACTGTGAAATCCCTGTAAATCCATGAAAAATGTAAATAATTATGCAATCACATTCAAATGATCCACATGTGTTCACTACACACAGTCATGTAAATAGTAAGTGTTTGATGTTGTGTTGTAATGTGTTTCTAATTGTCATGTTAAATATTGTGTGTTAAATGTACTGTGACGTATATATATCCAAGAAAATTGTAAACAATTATGCAATCACATTAGGTGAAATGATCCTCATGTAATCACTACATACGGTCATATATTTCGATGTGAAATCTTCGGTTCGCCCAGAAAAATTGGGTAACCAATTGTGATTGTAATTGTAAATCTCATAGTAACCGAAACAAATCTCAGCAGCTTGATCAGGGACCCGACGCTCCCTCTCAGACTCTGGTTGAGAGCCGGGAGGAGTGGATGTGGTCTACCCCTCGGGATTGCACTAACACTCTAAAGCGAAAGCTGAGTTCCCGAAGTGTTCATCGCTGTCATCGCTGTAATTTCAGGTACAAAGTTGTTATTGTGAATTATAGCAAGAATATCTTTTTGAACATCATCCGGCGTTTTTAATTCGCTCACAAATTGTGAAAATTCTGCTGTTTCTCCGGTGATGTGGCGCAGTAAACATTGCAAAACGAATTGTTGGAAGTTTCTCTTCCTACTTTCCCACTTATCTACTAATATAACCAACCTCCGTTTGAAGTCTCTATTTTTTTTCACAGGATTAGCCTCAGGATGGTATATGGGATTTGGGCTTTGTTTGTTATCTAGCAGAAAGCATACTGGTTGTATCACATTACTAACAAATTCGAAACCCGTGACTTTATCTGCAATTTATGAACAAATTCCAGGGCTATAATACCTTTTGGATGTTCTATTTAACGAACCTTTCGATCCATAGTGATCAACCGTAGGTGAATCATGGTGTTCTTAAAAAATTATCTCCATTTCATGTGAATGGGCTACTAGTGTTTCTTCTGCTACCGAACTTGGTTAATACCCGTATAAAACTTCTTGTTTACCTAATATAACTGCGTTCAGCCCTATTAGTGTGGTTTAAAGTTTTTTCTTTAGCTTCGAAACTTTTAATGATTTCCTTTAATTCGACATCTTTCATTTGTTCAGCACGTAGTTTACTAGGCATTCTAAATGGGATATCAGCCATTATAGTGGAAATATCGCAAAACTCTTTAGTAATATGATCACAAGCAGACCGAAAGAGCATATCAGCTATGACGTTCGCTTTACCAGGAAATATTCAATTTTCACATTAAATTCTTGCAACTCTAAAGCCCAGCTGGCAAGTCTTCCCGAAGATAACTTTAAGCTCCTGAGCCATCGGAGAGGCTTGTGGTCAGATGCCACATTAACTTCTGTTCCATCGATGTATCTTTTTAATTTATTAATAGTCCAGACAACAGCAAGAGCTTTCAGTTCAGTAGTGGGATAATTGCGTCCCGCCGAATTCCACAATCTACTGGCGTACTCAATCGGATGCTCTTCAGAACCGTTTACACTAGGGAAGTACTGCTCCAAGATCATAATTGCTTGCATCGGTCCAATTTATTAAGAGTTCTGTTTCATCAGCATGTTTCAATATTGGTGTTAAAACAGTGGTCTGAATGTTTCTGTAACATTTAGTATAAAACAGCGATACCATGAATTGAACATGTCTGCAGATACGTTTGCAGATATTTTATATTCTTAAGATGTAAGATTCTTATCATCAATTTTCCCTGGATCAACTTCTAAATCATTTGGAGTGATCCTGTTTCCTAATTATTTTGCTCCTGTAATTGCTAAGTTGCACTTTCCTCGATTTGCAGAATACTTTCTTTTATAGAATTCTTTATATATTTGAAACCAATCGTGGACCTTTACCAGCTTATATTCATAAAATTCATAAAGTCCCGACTCCATTCTGCATACGTGGCAAACTTGGTGCCTCAAACCATGACTCAACTGAATGCACAGTAACTTCCTTATTCCATATCCGAAAATCCAAATCTATACAATTAGGGCAGTGGTTCAGTATTGTGCAAAATAAACTCCATTTCCCTACTCAAAAATAATAGCATGTGTCAATATTAAGGAAAATAACCAATTTAATTTTCAGAGTCCAAGCAATCATTATGAGGATTCTGATCCCGAACAATAACTATCGTAATCTGTAAGTAAAATTTTTATAACTTGCTCTCGTCTTACAAAAATAACACTCAACAAATTACTCATAGACTTGTAAATAGAACTTTTAACAATTCTTATATAAAGTCTTAAATGGAGAACTTTCAACAATCGTTAAATAATATTTTAAGTTTTATTTAATAAACTAGCAACGCATGATCTGAAACCCTATGCCGATTGGTGGGTTAACCACCGATGCAGAATCTGCCTAATCTTTGAAAAACAGCTTCAAGATTAGATAGATGTTGTTCCAAAGTTGATGATAAAATATTAATTCATCGAGGTAAGAGAGAATATAAATATCTGGGATTCCTTTGCGAAAGTTATCCAATGTCCTCTGGAATGTTGAAGGAGCATTACAGAGACAAAAAAGAATTCTTCAAAATATCTATCTTACGAGAGGTCATACAGAAGTTGATTTATTACGATGGTAGCCACTCACTTGATTGTAGCCATCATTCAGATCCAGATTTGTCATTAACTGGGCAGTATTTGCCTGATGTAGAAGACCGTCCAAAGGGGGAGTGGATAGATATCCAGTATAGTCAACTAGTTGAGATTCCAATAGTCTATACATAGACGAACACTACCATTTGGCTTTGTAATAAGAATGGCTGGCAGATAATATGGAGTTTAGCATTGTTGAATAATTATTTTGTCAATAAAATCATCAATTGGGTTTTCGATCGTTTCTTTGACAGTGATAATTTGTAAGGTGGTAATGAAGAAGAAGAATTTTCTACAGTATTTATGTTGTTCAACACGATGGGTGTTATTTCTTCCCCTGGTTGAAAGGTATTGGAATTTTTTTCAAGCAAATCATTCAATCTCTTTGTTTGTATTGCAGATAGTCTTTGACCTTCACTTTCTCTTAATATAACTGAGTTAGCTTTGGCATGTGGTGTTGAGAATTTAGGTGTCGTTTTTAACGGACCATCAACAAAAATAATTTTATATCTTGGGGTATAACAAGATTGGAGATGGAGGGAACCAAAATTTGCTGAATTATATTTGCGTAGATGGGGTACAATTTGGACATTTTTCTTTGAAAAACCCGTGTTTCCCACAGTCATTTCATCTTCTAAATGGGCACTTATCGTTGTTTACCAATCATGAGTTAATATATAGGGCGAATTATTTTTGTAATTTTCAAAATGTTCGCATGTTATATTTTTGGATACTTGATATTTCCAGAATTCCTGACCATTTTAATTTTTTGGTAAAGCATGTTTCCGTGTTTTTCGCGTTTATGAATAACTGGTTGATTTTTGAGAAGATGGTTTAGTATTTTCGTATATGTCAGGTTTTTTGGCCAACAATAATCGTATACTTTGTCTCAGCCATTTAAATAATTCTTCTTATATTCTGGTGGGCGCTTATTTTTAAATCTGATCAACGATTATCAGATCTGTTAGCTTTTCAAATGTATTAATTTATAATTCCGATAATCAACACTCAAATTAATTTCTAAGTTCAAAACAAAAATCTTTCCAAGTAGAATTCTCTCTTTTCTGATGTCGGGTAAATAGTACTGTAAAGATTTCCGCTGTAAACTTAAATCTTTTCAACAGTATGTCTAGAATGTGCTCACAATTTATAAACATTTCTTCAGGTTCTCCAGCTATAAGTTTAGCAATGACGTTTTCAAGAACGCCAATTAATAGTGAAACCAAAAGTCTTTGGATACATTTAACATTTTAATCGGACGTTCAAACATTGCCAAAATCAATGACATATTATATTATTTTCAGGAATAAATGTTAGCAGTATATCTATATGCATCTGGATAAGATCCATTTAATAATGTTGTACAATGTGTATGTTGCGTCATGGTTTTGAGTGTGTATTTTCTAGCTCACACGTTCTTTCCTTTGCGAAACACTTCTCCTCATACCTTTATTTTTCTGTGCTTTCTTGCTCTTTTCAATCTTCTACAATAGTAATAAATTCCTTTTTAACGAATTGCTCCAAATCATTAAAAACCGCATACTTTATATAATATTTTTCAATTAAGACAAAAAGACTGATTTTAGAAAGATATACCTTTAAAAAATAAAATAATAAATAATGGAAAAATATCTCTTTAATTTGTAAACGTTATTATTCTTTATTGCTTTTCTTGATATGTTATAAACAATATAAATTAATGAATATATTACATTTATTTAAGTATTGCATAGTAGCCAATACTTATTTATTTCTAGCCTCAATTCTCAATTTGAATTTAACACAGAAAAGCCTATGGAGCGTATATTTTTCATTTTTTTCTTCCCACCTTTTTGTCCCTGATGCCACAATTTTTTTATTATTTTTAATTTTAATGATATTATAAATTCAATGTACGAAAATGTTTGCTTGACGTCAGGTTCAAAACGGATGATAAAATGCCTTTTCATATGGGTGAATTATAATCCAGAGTGTAACCAAAGCCTAAGCTTTATTTATATATTTATATATTTTTATTAATAATTCCAAATTTCGTTTTTTTCATTGAGAATCAATGAACATTTTTGTTATAATTTTTTTTTCTATTGTTGCAAAAAATTCTAAAGCCATAATAATAATTTATCTACATAAATTAATTTTCAGTTAAATTGTTTTCACGTGAAAGATGAAATTTGATATACATATATATATATTACGAATCAGGAGATAAAACTGATATTTTCAAGTATTTGTGAATAATACAAGAAGCGTCAATAGCAGTAAATAAAAAAAGCAGGTGACTATGACGTCAAAAATTTCAACATATTTCATCGATACTTATTTTTAAGTGTGAATATCAATTACATACAAATGTGCCCATTTGATTCAAAAGGTGTAAACTTTGCGATCTATTTATTTGTTGGTGAAGTTTTAGCTTCGTTAAGGAATACTAGCCGGGAAGAAATACTGAACTATTTATACTGTTTTAAGACTGTGTAAAAATTGAAATCGTCGCGTCGGATGCTTAGGAGTTAAGAAATTTGCAAATAAGCGAAATTTATTTTACAGTTTTCATCATCAACCTGATGTCGTCAACATTACGCACGGGTATGTAATATATACCGTGTGGCCTAAAAAGGACTGAGTGATTTTAAAATTCAATAACTCGCAAACGGTGACAGATATTTAAAAAATTCTTTCAGGAGGGTTATGCATAATGTCAGGAATTTATTTTACCGTGATTCTCGAATTTAGTTCGAATTGCAAAGAACAGATGACACTGCAAGCGATAGGCGCTAAATTCAACCTGGATTTTTGACCTTCCTCTTCTCCCATGCCAAAAATAGAGATTAAAATGTATCGAGTGGATTCCGAAGTACGAAAAATGGGGCCTGAATTTAGCGGTTATTGCTAGCACCTCCATCGATTATTTGCAATTCGAATTCAATTCGAGAATCGCGCAAAAAAAAAAAAAAAAAAAAAAAAAAAAAAAAACTCATACATAACGCCTTTGCAAGAATTTTTTTAAATATCTGTCACAGTTTGCAAGTTATTGAATTTTAAAATTCGTCAGTGCATTTTAGGACACCCGGTATATTCTTCATATGTAATTTCTTTTAGCGGTATTAAGAAGTAAAATCTAATTATTTATAAATTTTAAAAAGACAGAGACTTTTAAAGTTAAGTAAACTTAACGACGTTATGTAAAGTAGACTCAGCGAAGTAACGTTAATTAAGCTTAGCGTTATTACCACAATTTTTATCAAAATTTATTCCTTTTGACTTTTTTGATATCCTGATAGGGGAGCGTAGCCATATTCGGACCGCCGCTTAAATTGGGCCGTTGCCATTCTGCCGTTAATTACAGGAAGAGACTCCGTCTACCGCTGAAATCCTACTCATCAGAATGACGTCACTCCTGATTAGAAGAAGCAGCTGCTTAGCACATGCTGTTTTCAGACAATTAAAAAAAAATAAAGTTAGCTGTTTTGATCTAATTTTTTCCTACTAAACGTAAGTGAATATTTTAAAACTAAAGTAAGTTGTTATGTTTTCATATACATATATGAATTCATCTGTTTATTGCGCATATTTTTCACGCGGATTTGTTTGATTTCGTTTTTGTTCTTAGTCTTGAAATTAAATGTTTTAAAAAGCGGCGCAGTTACCGTAATTGGGTCAATTTAAGTTGCTTAAATTGGACCAAATATGCATCATACATTTGAAAAGTAATTAATGAATTTCGAGGACGGTACGCTTTGTACTCTATTTTTCTTAGATTTTATAATGGATTACTATCTGCATGCAAGTTTGTTTTGTATATCTGGATTATTTTTTATACTATTTAGGCCTATATAAAAATAAAAATATTGCTACATGTCTATGCAATAAATATTGTTTGCACAGTCTTTTATCTTCTATGCAATTGTATTTATTTTCTTTGAATTCTTTATTCCTATGGCATATTTGATTTACAGAGGTGAATTCAAATATTTTCCACCTGCAGGATATTTGTGATGGAAGACTTTTAAAGTTCTAGAGGGTGAAACTATACATTTTTGCCATTAAAATGCATAACATATCAAACCTTGATGAAAATGTTGAAAAAGACATAGACAAATTTTCGGGAAGAAAAACACCCGTGACAGCAAAAGCTGTTAAAGATATAGGAAACAAAATGCAGTGAGTAAGTGGAGAAGAAATTTGCCTGCAATAAGGCTGCAACTACTAATCCTCCCCAAAAACAAAAAAATCATAAGAAATATTATTTCCCTTGCTAAATTCAGTTAAATCAAAGTACAGAGGGAGCCTAAAAACAGTTGTGTTAACATCATCGCCATATAAATTAAACCTTGGACTAATGGAAAAAAAAAGGATAAAAAGGAAGCTTTCACAGCACAAAAGCAATCGGAACATCAAAATTTAAAAAATAGGCTTAATGCAATTAGCAAGAAAATGATGGAAGAGAACTACTACAAACAAAATGTAAAGAAAACTTCCGTTGCAAAAATAAAAAAGTCTGATAATTCAGAATCTAAAAACAAAAATCTAGACAATGATGGTTGTTTTTCCCTAATTTGTAAGAGAAGTAAAATAGCAGAAATGATTCAGTGTTGAGATTCCCACATACGGTCCCATGTTGCGCGCGCTGGAAAACAATAACAATAAACAAAATTCATGTATAAACTTTACATCACTCCTTACATGATATTCAAGTAACTGACAATTAGCTACATAATTTTTACTCTTAATTACTGATAACTTTGATTTATATTTTGAATACACTTTGATTTAAAACAATCACTCTTATTTTCAGATATTTGATTTCATTACCTTTCTTTGCTGTTATTTTGTTTGAGTATTTCATTATTCACAAACTTTGCTTTTAATAAAATTAGCTATATTCCCTAGTCATTAAACAACCTGATATTATTTAGTCCAATTTAGGAGACTGAGGGTCCAACTTAGTGACCAGAATTTGGACCACTTTTGACATTTTTTTAAAATTAAAATAAAATTCAAGATTTTCAAAAAGAAATTGATCTAAATATATATTTTGTTAGTAGATGAATAGATTGACCCTGTGTAATGATCTTTTGCAGATATTCCAAAAATTAAGTGAGTTACACCTGAAAATAAGTAATGTTGTCCAAATTCGGCTATTCTCCCTGTATACTCATCCATCCTAATAAATACATATACTGGGTGTATCTGAAAAAATGAGCAGAACTTTACGTGCTGATAGAACGCAGCTATGCCTGTAAATTTCGTCACTGAATGTATGGTCGGAACTTAAGCGGTGAGAAGTTAAAAGGTAGTTTCTACTGTCTTAGGGTGATGGAATGGTCGAGTTGGTCCCATAGGTCCACGACCAAGATCTCCGGATATCTCGTGTTTGGACTTTTTCCTGTCAGGCCATATGAAAAGTCCAATCTACGAGTGTCATATTGAAACGGATATGGATCTAGTCGCCAGGATTACCGTTGCTGCCGGCAATATTAGAAAAATGCCTGGTGTCCTCGGAAATGTGCGTCAGTCCCTATCCCGCGTGTATGAAGCAAGCTTTACAACTGGCGAAACATATTTCGAAAAATTTCTTTGAGCATATACATTAAGTCTATTCCTGTTAATAAAATATTTTATGAGGTATCTCCTCTCATTCTTGTGCTGATATTTTAATTGTGACAGTGGAAAACTACCTTTTAAATTATTACCGCTTGCGTTCCAAACCATACATTCTATGACAAAATTTGTTCGTATAGCTGCGTTCTATCTCCTCGTAAAGTCTCGCCTCCTTTTTTCAGATATATATACTAGGAGGCCACCTGCAAGCTACGCTCGCCAACTCCCGTTCAGACACCGCAGAATCTAAAAAAAAAACGCTAATCTAATGGGTTTTAAAAATATTAGAGAAGATTGAATTACACTGAAAAAAGCTGTGCAGATCTCCCTGTAAACGGGTTTCCATTCAATTCCCTTTGATTGCAAAAATTTAAGGGCGAATCAGTTGCTGTTAAGACATCCAATTTTTGTTTTCGTTTTTGATTAAAGAGGACCAGTTAAACATCTGAAAAGAAGCTAAAATAAAATAAATTAAGCATACATAGTCTTTGTCTCCCGGTATTTTAAAACAATCTGTATAACAACAGCCTAAGTCATGTGACTAACATCAACAGTTCAGGGCGGACCACTTCGCTTTTTATACTCTAGGTGCCATTTTGGTACTTTAATGTTAGCCAGGCACAGGTGATAAGTCGCCAAATATTATTTTACCGCCATCATTTTATCTATATTATAATAGTTCAAGTCACCAACTGCCATAAACAAATACGGTCTGATCCCTTCGCCGTTCATATGAAAGTTTGGCAAAAATGTCATATACGTCACATACTGGCGCGATTTTTCAACGACGCCAATTTGAGGAACGCATTACCAGCATAAACAGCAACATCCTGCTTACCATATCAAGCAAAATAACGATACTTTGCGCAGGGGCGTCATTTCAGAATTTTCTTGGGGGGGGGGGGGGCAAAGCTGTTTTTGAGGACAGTGGCATAGCCAAGGGTGGGGGGGCAGGGTCGCCATTTCAGAATTTTCTTGGGGGGGGGGGGGGGCAAAGCTGTCTTTGAGGACAGTGGCATAGCCAATGGTGGGAGGGAGCCTGTACTCTCTCCCATCAAAACGAAAACCTATGAAAAATTCCGTTTTAAGCAGGTTTTTTTTTATTTTAGCAGGTATAATTTCAAGATAGTGATTAACATTTTTTTCCGTTTAAGACAGTGTCCTATTACAGACAGTTTCACTTTTTACAAGTATTCTTAAAGGCATTTAAAACATCCTTTTTATAGTATACCTCTGTAGAGTATAGGTATATTACATTTATTGTAAAACTTGCGAATACGAAACCTGTCAAAAAAAGAATTGTTTCGCAAACGGAAAAAAAATTAAGTTTCTATGAAGAAAGCACTATATAATTATACTTGCTAAGAAGGGTACCTGTCTAAAACGGAGATTTTTTTTTTACTTTGCAGGCTTTACGGACAGTACAGGGAGCCATTTAATAAGTTTCTTAGAGTGGGGAAAGGATCCAAGATTTTGTTTGAGGGGAAGGGTTTGAAATAGCATGCCATTTTTAACATTTTCATAAGCATGGGATTCTTCAAGAAATATTTTTAACACTTTCCAACGCAGTTGAAAAGTGAATTGGGTTTGTCTGCCCGTCTGGTCATGCTCTAACGAACGTAAATATACTGGGATTGACGCGTAATTGATATATGTTATTAATGTTTACAATGGAATGTTCGGTATTCAAAATGAACTGTGTATCATTCATAGTTCATTTACAGGAGGACTCAAAAGTATTCCGTTAGATTATGGTCTATCGGGTAAAATCATTTGCGGTATATTTTAATATTGTTGTATTGCATTATTTAAACATAATAACATTTATATACATTATTGGGGCGTACTAAAAGATGACTACTGCATGTAATGTTGTGTTTAGCACTTACAGTTTGCGTCCAGGAGAACTCACAAGTATTCCGTTATATTATAGTCTATGAAGAAAGAATATTTGTGACGTATTTTAATAATGTTACTCCGTTACAAACATAATGAAATTGATAAAAATTTCTGATATGTGCTAATTAGAGATGAGTTCGGGCTCATTTTTCAGAGACCGGGGCCAACAATTTTAAATCCTAATCCGAAAAAGTTTGTGCCATCAGAGCCGATTCCGATACCGAAAGTATGCGCGGAAAAAAAGGTTTAACAAAAATACATAGTTAAAAGCTGTTCTAAATGTAATAGATCTCATTTTTTAACAACTGTTAATCTCTAGCACATAATTTGTTTTATGAAATTTACATTAAATCTTATCAAAAGAGACGTTTAGTGTCAAATAGAAATATACTTCCCTAAAAAGATATTTTAATTTTTCTCCCGCAACAAGTAGGTATCTCTGATGGACACAGTAACGAAGAGCATTTTATGTATAAATTAATGAAATTTGCAGAAATTATGATTTATATGACGAAGAATCGAACAGCGTTTTCTGTTTCCTTTAGAAGGTGTACATATTTCGCATTTATCATGACTTTTAAAATCAGTTTAAATTATAAATTTGACACCGTTACCGAAAAGATCCGATGCTTTTATAGAAAAAGAGGAAACGCTGCTTGATTGCTTTCAATCGGGAATAACAACGCATGCCAATTTTATCTACTTACGTATGAAAGTGATTGTATGAATATGAAGAACAGAGCCACAGAATGAGCAGACTTCAAGAAAAAGCATGAATAAAATCACCAACATTATTTTCATATAAAGAGCGCTTACAATCGCAGACAATAGGCGACTAAAAATTTGCAAATCTTAGGCTAATGCTGATTGGCGTAAAAGAAAATATTTATTTCGTGTTAGATCTTTTAAAAAAGTAATAATAAATAAACATTCCAATTAAACATTATCCTAATGGCGCCATATTCTGATTGCCACCAATATCAACAGGTCGTTACTCGCATTAAACTACAGACATAAATCATCAAATATCACAAGTTTTCTTTCAAAATAATGTTCGACAAATACTAAAGAAAAAAAAAATCTATTTCTCTTTCCTCCTGATCAAAATAGCATTAAAAAGACTTGCAATGGGATAATTAATTTTTAAGGGGTAAAAAAGTTATTTTTTGTTTCTATACGAGTACGAGAATAAATAAAATTGCCAATTTGAGAAAGAATGGGCCCGAGCCCGAAGGCTGGTATAAAAATCTAACCCGTGTCGGGTCCGGGTTGAGTCCGTCTCATCTCTGGTGCTAATACATACATTCTGTAGAATATGGGGTGCTGAGCATTCATCACTCATTTACAAGGTTATGCAAAAGAGTTATATGATGGTCTACGGGTAAAAACTGTTCGCAGCGTATTTCAATTATGTTGCACTATTTCAAACATGATGAAACTGATATACATTACTGAAGCTAACAACAAAATGCTTGCAGTAAAATAGGATGAGGATTGCATTTATCCATTTACAGGGACACATAAAAGATTTCGGGAACAAATCTTTATGCAAAGTTTGGCTATTAGGAATGATTGCTGCAAGTCCGTTTTCACTTATGGTATGGTTTTTTAGTTTAACTAAAGTTTTGAATACTACATACTGTGCATAAATTCAATAGAACATATACAGAGCAATTTTTAAATTTGTAAGACACACAGAAAAATTCGTAAGCATTATTGAGAAAGAGCAGGAATTGCTTAAAGATGTTATTTTTAATTTGAGTTATGCAGCTTCAAGTTGTCTTTCAAGCTCAACTATATACTAAGGTAAGTTTGCTGCATATAAATAAAATCATATACAGGACTATGCAAAGAACTGGATATATAATCGCCTATGGATATTAACTCATGGAAGCGTAATTTAAGTAGCTTAAGCATTTCTTGAATTAAATTTCAGCATTAATATGCGGCATGTATTAAAATCTGTATGTCATATACAGGGCTGTACAAAAGAATTTAAGTAATTTTCCCCTATCGGTAATATTTGATGTTCAGGTACTTAGTGATTGTCTTTTGTTGGTGGTTAGGTGAATCACTCTATTTCGAAGGCATGGGATGGATTAATACTCCGTCGTTTTCGTCAAACAGTCCTTTCAACTGCTCTAACTCTGGCTTGGATATATATATATATTTTGCCTTCCTACCCGATACCAGTTCTTTTTTGGCGGAGAGTCCCTCCTAGTAACATTCTAGAACATCGTATGTAGTTCGTTTGGTGATATTTTCGGAAAATAAATAGTTCACGATGGACTTGCTCCTTGGTGAATATTGCTTTCGTAAAACTTGTACACAATAATACATAGACACTCCTCTTGTGGCTCTATTCTTGGAAAACACAGATTACTAATGATCTCTTGGCTAATGGCCATGCTCTTATATACCATAGCACAACACTTCACGCGCAAGTTTCACCTGATTCTTTCTTTGCTATTTTACATAATTGCAAAGTTTGTGCGGATTTCTAGGAAAAAGTCCTTATGTTTTCTAAAATGTTTAATTAGATACATTATTTACCTTATTGAAAGGCTAAGTTTTGCTAAAGCATTCCTGATGTGCTGGAAAGTGTTTCATAATCTATGCTTGACACATGATTTTTTTCTCTTGTTTAATTTTCAAGGGAAGACCATGCTATTTTATTTATTTATTTGCTTATTTTTTTTTGCAGAGCAACGCAAAATCAATTCGTCAATTGACCGCAGAAAAAAATTGCGAAATTTGCAAATTAGACTTGGAAAAAATAGATAAATTGGCAAATTAGAATTTTTTTTTTTATAATTATTAGTTTTTGTATCTAAAGTGCTTACTTATACGTGTTTTTATTGTAATAAAATTTGGCAAGCTATTTTAGGTTTTGAGTATTTTTTTTAAATTCTTTAGAGTCTGACCTGCGATGACAGATAAATTTTCTAAAATATCAAATTCCTTGGGGGGGGGGGGGGCATGACGCCCCAGACCCCCTCAAATGGCGCCCCTGACTTTGCGCCATTTAATTGCCCGTTCCGTATATGACATTGGCGTCAGAAAAAAATCGCGCCAATATGGGACCGCAAATTTTCCATTTTGATTAAATAATATTTTTTTTTTTGTTGTTGTTCGAATGAAACTACATTAAAAGTAAAACTATTATAAGTATTACTTTTTTTTTCAATTCGCCAGTTAGCATTTTTTTTTTTTTTTTTTTTTTTTTTTTTTTGAGTGGTAATATTTGGGCAGATACGCACCGCAGGTTTGGTGCGATTTTTATTTTTTTACGAAAATTTGTCGAAAATCTCGTTTTAAATACCAGTTACATATGCATTTTCGGTAATCCTTAGATATCCCTTAGATATACCAAAAATCTATCGCCAAACTATAAGATTAAATACCAACAATGGTTGATAGTATATTAATTTATTTGTTCTTTCGTTATTTAACCCTTATGTCAATGACCAAAATTTGCCCTTGTGTCCAATGACCGGGGTCTCCGGGTACCTGATGCGGTTTTAACATACGCGAGCCATAAAACACCCATATTTCATACAGTGTAACTGCTTGCCTTTAGATAAAAGGATTTTGACGCATTTTTATAAATATTAATTACAGTAGAACCCGCCAATCCGAACTAATTGGGACCGGTTGCTGTTCGGATTACAAAAAATTCGGATTATCCGGAATTTCGATAAAAATAGAAAAGAAAAAGATGCGTGCTAAAAAACATGTAAGTTATAAGTACTCAGTAGAACAGTAAACATCCTCTAATCCGGCATCCTGGTATGCTGGTTAATCTGGCACGACTTTCGGAAAAAAAAATATTATTCCTTGTTTAATCACTCCTGATGTTTATAATAATCCAATGAACTTCAGGATGAGGAATTACGTAACAACCCATTACACACGGTTCAAAATCGCGAATCTACAAACAGCTCATTCACCACGTCGACGAGGGGTAGGAAAAAAAATTCTGTGGATAATTTGTACCATCCGAATTAAAAATTTTAGAAAATAATTTTATGGTACTGGCAAACAAACTGATATTTGAGATTATTTTAAGGTGGGTTTCTACCAGTAGGCATACAGTGCCGATTTCATTTTATATTTGTGTATGTTGTACTTTTACATTATTGAGTATTTTGTTAATTTTATTCAAGCTGGTTAAAGAAAAAAACACATGCTTTACTGTCCTTTTTTGTTTAATTCTAACTTCTACACGTTTTTTCTGACATTTATCCGTTATTTAAAATTGGTTCAGATTAACCGGAATTTCGGATTATCGAGATTCTACTGTACTTTAGGTGTCAACAATTCAAACAATGACCACACATTAGAAATGTGGAAAACTTATATCCGTTTTATCGAGCAAGTATTAGTGTAGATCGATTCTTGAATATTCTTAGATTTATTCGTTTTGGCAATCAGAACATACGAGTGGAATGTCTTCAAAATTTTAAAGCTGCAGCAATTCGTGATTTATGGACTCTGCTAAATCCTAACCTATTGAAAATTACTTACATACCGACGGAAGAGTAAACGGTTGATGAGCAGTTATTTCCGCTTCAAGGAAGAAAAAGATTCTCCCAATATATTCCGTCTAAAACGGCTAAATATGGTATCAAAATATGGTGGATATGTGATGCAAATAATTATTAATCTCTTAATGGCCAACTATGCACCCGAAAAACAGGTACAGACCGTGAAATAAACCAAGATTAAAGATTTGTGAAAGACTTCGCCTCACTATTCAAGGATTCTGGACAAAACATCACCATGGACAACTATTTTTCTTCCTTTTCTTTGGCCAAGCATTTATTATTATGGAATCTCACAATGGTTGGCACTTTGAAAAGAAAAAAAAAACATTATATTGCCCAAGATATAAGGCCATGAAAATCGCGCACGCTACATCCACAGAATTTGGTAATGACATAATGTGACATAAGTATATGATGACATAAGTATTTGTTCGTATGTTCCAAAAAGGTACAAATCTGTCATTCGAATGTCTACTATGCATCATGATAAAACCATCACAGGACCGAATGATAAACTCGAAATGATTCAGTTTTATATGGAAACAAAATATAGATTGGATATAATGGATAACTTAGTGGGACAATATACAACACATAGGCGTACAACCACATGGCCACTTGCATTATTTTTCTATATTGTGGATATAGGAACACTTGCTACTTACATTATACATACTACAAATAATGATATGGTTATAAATAAAACAGACAATCGTCGCGGGATTAGGTGAGAGCTTGTGGCTTCCAGCAATTCAAAATCAATCGCAAAATACACAGGATATGAGACATTTTTCGACCAAATATGGAATTGAAAAAAACTGAAAAAAACTTTGACCGTATTTGAAGCTGCCACTCGTTCAGAACCCAGTTCAGAAAGCTGAAGGCGAGATGAAACAAGAAGGATAAAAGCATTTTGTGTAAGATGTGTTTGTTAGAACCTCAAAAACGGCGCAGAAAAACCAGAAAAACACGTAAACAATGTGGAAAGCATGTATCTGATGTAGATTCCTGCACCTTTTGCTATTGTACAGCTTGTCCACAAAATTTCTCGTAAATGAAATATTTTTTACCTTAAAAAGTATGTCTAACCCTTTATTTCAAATTAAATTCAAGATTTATTGATCTAAATCTAAATAATCTATTAATTTCTGCATTTTCCCACAGAAAATTGCCATGGGTATCCGGGTACCCTGGTCATTGATGACAGGTATAAAAATGTTTAATGCGCCGAAAAAGTAATAAAAAAAATTCAAAATTTTAAAGTGATTATACTAATGGACAGAGAATACTACAAATAATGGGCGGATTTAAATTGATTTTAGTTTCTTTTATATTGACACACTGAAAACGGGATGAAAAGAGAAAAAAGGTACCCGGGTACCCGGTCATTGACCTAAGGGTTAAAATAAAAATTATGTCAATTTGTATAATTTGGCGAGTGTTTTGGCGATTTATATAATTTGGCGAAATTGGTCGACGGAATAACTGAGTAGTACCGTATTGTTTAATTATTTTCTATTATTTTCTAAAGGAAATATAAAAAATAATTAATAATCATAGTACAAAATAATTTATATAATTTATAAAAAGAAATAAAAGTAAATAAACATTTATTATCAAATAAACAACAATAACCGAGTTACCATGTCAACCTTCTCTAAATATGAAAAAAATATCTGTTTGATTAAAATTTGAGTTGCCATCATTAGAAAAATGTATATAAAATTAGAAAAAAAAATAATATTTCGAAAACTAATTCGAATTTTAAAATTCTAATACCAGTTTTGAGATTTGCGGATCAATGCTGATTTTTGGTGTTAATTTCATTGCAAAGTATTCCGTATCTTAGGAGAAATAGCTTGAAACATAATCAGTTGTTTAATCAGTCGATTCATACTTCCGTTTCACACTTCCGTTTCATAAATTCGTTTCATTACAATTTTATACATAGATGGTATATATATATATATATACAGTGGCGGTCAAAAGTTTCCGGCCAGCATAAAATTTTTGGTTAATTTGTAAGTACACCCATATGAAGAGGATTCTCAAAGTGATACTTATACACATTATTGACATAACAGTTAAGAACTTATTTATAGAATAAAAAAATAAATATTAATAAATTTAATTGACAAAATTAATTGCAAAAGTAAACGCATGTTCTCAAAAGTTCCCGGCCACCTTGGCAAGTTTGGAAAAAAAATGGTATTATAACAGAAAATAACAGTGCTCAACAAGATTTACATCTACTATTTTGTATTCATAGATTTAGTAATAAGTACTGCGGTGCAGCAGCGTTGCATCGATTCAATAAATGGTTGTAGATGTCAATAAATGGTTCAATAAATGGTTGTAGAGGGTTGTAGATGATCAATGTTCAGTTTTTTCCACGGTTCTTGCAATTTTTGGGAAAATGCTGCTGAATTGGAATATTTATAATTCCACACACGTTTTCAAGTTAGTTTCAAAGATTTTCTATTGGATTCAGATCGGGTGATTGGGCTGTCCATTTCAAAAGAGGATTTTTTTTGTGCAAAAGCCACTACTTGCCGAGATTGCATGTATGCGTTTGTTCGTTATCTTGATGGAACAAATAGTTGCGACCACATTTTTTCCCCCAATAAGGCCACAAATGATCTTGCAAGATATCTTTATGCATTGCACTATTCATCTTGCCGCGGATTTCAAATAACGGACAGAGACATTTTCCAGAAAATGCTCCCCACATCATAACGTGTCCTCTGTCAGGCTTCATTGCAGGAATAACATATTACGAATCTTATCTTTTGTTTTTAGGTCGTCGGCTGTAGTGTATGTTATCACTTCCAAAATGATTAAACGTCGATTCATCGGAAAATTGTACTTTTTTCCAGTTTTCACCTGCCCTTTGTTACTGCCTGTTTTTGTATTGCTTGCCAAACGCCAGTCGAGCCCTCTAATTTTTTTATGTATGAAAGGTTTTTTAGCACAGAATGTTCCATAAATTCCTACGTCACGTAAGCTTTCTGGCACGGTAGAACAACTTATTTCAGCAATATTTTAACACCGTAAATCGCGGGATATTGCAGGAGTATTTTTATGCGGGTCATCAACTGATTTTCTCCTGATAATTCTGTCCACAACAATAATCTTTTTCCGGGGTTCCCATGACCGTAGAAAGTTCTCAAGGTCATGACCATCTTTATATATTTTTTTTTAATATCGTTCAAAGCAAATTTTCCGATCGACAACTTTGCCACAATCTCACGAGAGGATTATCCCTTTAGCGACAGACAAATCACTCGTTTAGAAACAATAAATTGCTCAACTTTTCATTTTTGTATTTCAAATACGTTATTCACATTGTTTAATTAACAAACACGGCCAAACAAACACTTTAGCGGTAGTAAAAACTAACGGATGTCGAGTGGCCGGTAACTTTTGCACACGCGAATTTTGAATTCCTCCCATTTGCGTCAAGTATCTTCAGTATCCGAGCAAAGTGATCACGTGGTCAGAGGTAATTTACTCATTCCTAACTTTTGGAGCAATTGTGCTTCTTCTTCGCTGAAACGTTTTGTCAAACAAATCAAAGAAACTAACTGGCCGGAAACTTTTGACCGCCATTGTATATATATATATATATAGATAGATAGATAGATAGATAGATAGATATATTACATCCTGCTGGAAGATTACTAGGATATAGTCAGGCACAGGTGAGGTTGCATATTTTTCGTACTGCTTAAGATTGCTGCAGGGAGTATAAATATGTTGGGATATTACCAGATATGAACAGGCATAATACTTTCCAGTTAACCAATTACTTCACTCTATCGATTAGTTTATAGGAATGAGATTTTCTCAGTTCCATCGAAACACCAGCGATTCATGATGCAGTCAAATGCATGTCAGGCCGCATGAGTGATAAGCAATGGATTAAGAAATCCGTTAGTTTTCCCAATGAAACAGAGGCGAAATTCACTTGAAATAGTTTATTCAACCAAACATATAAAAATCAACAATCCCCACATTGCGAGAATTCATCCCAGCCTTCAAGCTAAAGCTTGAATTAATTATTTCATGTTAAAAATATGTTAGTGACAATTTGGATATTTCACGAGACGGTAGGACACCTTGTAAGAGCTGTCAAGACAATCGAAGAGAACAAAAAGAATCTCTCTCTCACCTCATGCTCGACAGTTTTGTCAAGATTCGTGTAGGAATACAGATTGAAATATAAACTTCAGACGAACCAAACAGATTCAGAAACTAGACGTGAAACGAAATGCTATCTGTCACTCAGCCAATATAGAGCCAGAGAGGGGGGTAACAGAAAACGGGTCCCGTATCTGCTCACGGAGGGATTTCGATGTATTACGGACGACGCTAACAGATAACGCTAAACAGGTTGGCTGGAAGTTAACATGGAATAAAATAAAAATAGTAAAAAAAGACTTTTATAAACAGTCGAAAAATAAAAGTAGCTGCTCTCAGAATATTACAGTTTTGGTAGCTATTAATTGGTAGCTAAAATTGAACGAAGATATTAAAAGTTTAGATTAAGATTTTGAATAATATAATTATTAATATACGCGTTTAATTTTATAGGAATTTAACTAGAAAAAAATAATATAGAGTTTTAAGAAATAGGGAAACAATGAATACTCCGGAAATTTGGAATAATTTAAATGAAGGTTGCAAGTAAAATTTTCGTATAACACACACACACACACACACACACACATCTATGTATGTTACAATATTAGATCTATCTCCACGATTTCCCTGTACTATTATCAATCAATGTAATATATTCGTCCTGGAAGAAAATTCGCCCGGGATAGCTCAGATGGTAGAGCATTGGCGGCTTCAGCCAGGAGATCCCTGGTCCAAATCCTGGTCCGAACATTTTTCGCCCAGTAGGAAATTTACATGTAATATGATTTATTTACCAATTAAATAATTGTGTTCAAAGTAATCTAGTGTAATTACGCAACCAGCGATTTCTGGAGTTCCATTACCTCTGATTTATTCTGATGAGCTGAACCAGGTTTCAGACTAGATGCTATAATCATTAAGGTTGGCTGGGTGACAAAGTTCCACCAGATTGGACCGGGATAGCTCAGATGGTAGAGCACTGGCGGCTTCAGCCAGGAGATCCCTGGTTCGAATTCTGGTCCGGATATTTTTCGCCCAGTTGGAAATTTACATCTTACATAAATATGTGCTTACTACATATTCGTGCATCTATACTATTTAATAGTCGGTTTATTCTAATTGCATAACATTATCTCATAGTACTATAACTAAGCAACGTACAACTATGTGTATACACTAAAATATGACCGCAAAACATAACTTAATGGCCATGAGTTTTAAGCATGCAGATTCATATTTCCATTAACATTTTGGTTGACCTAATTATAAAACTTTCTTTCATAGTTCTATAACTCATAAACGGTCAGCGATGTCTCTATAGTAAAAAATTTCTTTAAATAATTATCTAATTGACAATGTATCCTATGAAAATACGTTAAACAGAATACGAGTTATAATCTTTGGAAAAGAAATTCTCATTTATACTATATATATATATATATATATATATCCTTTGTACATTTCTAAATCATCTTTGGAGCTTTGTCAATTTCTTAATATATTTGTGATTTCAAATTTATTATATATATATATATTAGGGTGGTCCTTAAAAAATCAACTTTTAAAATTTCTATGGGGCGCCCTCCTATTTTGTTCTATGCATAAAATAAAGACTTCCACAAAAATTTCAGAATTTTAAAACATGTTTTAAGGGTCGCTACCAGGGTTTGAATATTTAAGAAAAGTTAAAAATTGACATATTTTGTAATCTAATAATAAATTATTAATACAAATCCATAGTCATTGCTAAATTGAGTCATGCTATGATATTAGGCTATAAAGAATGTCATTTGTTTCAAGTTTCAACATATTTACACAGTCTATTGTCCAAACACAGACAGGAGTATTTCATGTCTACTCTATTTCACCTCAAATTGGTTGCATTGTGAAAGGTAGAGAATGTAACATTATACGTTGAAAAATAGTTCTCCGTTATTTTTTAATCTTAAATAGCTAAAATGTGTAGGAATTTATAAGATAATGTTCATAAATTATGAAATTTGATTTTTTTATATTCGTAAAATGTCGTACTAAATGGCATATTCGTATCAAAAGAAAAGCACAAAACTTAAAAAAAGAGTTTTTGGCAAGCGTTCCTTTGACTGTTCACTAGGATTGTAAAATTTTAGAAGACATTTCAGGATCTAAACTGTAGACAGATTACCCATTATTGTTTCAGGTAAAGGTACTGACCATTTAACTAGCTGTTCCAAAACTTCAATCAGGAACAGGTGAGGCAATGGCTTCTTATGTTAACGAAACTTTGGAGTTTTGGGGATTACAAGCAAGTAAAATTTATGAATTTTGATATAACCTTTGTCAGTACCCGATTATCAGGAGAAGCTTGTGCTCTTATGTATTAGAATATGAGCAAAGAAATGATTTGACTTGCCATCATCACATCCTTGAAATTATGGTTGAGGACGTTGTTGTTAAGTCTCTCGGAGTTTCAAGCGGGCCAGACATACTGATATTCAAACGATTTAAAATTTCGTGGATTTCTATCGATTGTCGCATATTTCAGACTCTCATAACTGACAATTTAATCAATGAAAAAAACTAACACATAATGCGACAGAAATTACAGAGTTTGCTCAAAATCATCTTAATGATTTTTCAACCAAGGGACGATTACAAGAAAGTGACAGATCTTGCCATCGTTTTCTTAGGAGGAATACCTGAATGTGGTGTTTACATTAGAGTCCCAGGCGGATTGCATCGGGTTCCATGGATGGTAAAGGCCATATACTCGCTCAAGATTTATTTATTTAGAGATCCGTTTAAACTCTCTAAGCAGGAAGAATCTGGAGTTCGTCAAGTTTGTTCGTTTATGGTGCAAATCTACATTCACAGCTGGTATCAGGCCCTGTGATTTATTGCTCCTGAAGAACTTGAAAAAAGACGAAAATGGTTAATAAATCATTTCTTTGTGCTTTGAAGAAGTTTCTAAGATATTTCTGTACTTCACAGAAGAACTGGTTGCTTTTGCATTTTTCGATGATAATGTCTTTTTTGAAAGTACAAGAAAAATGGTGCATGTTTTGAAAAATGAAGAAAATTATGAACCCTTGAAACATACACGTGCTGATCCTGATGTCATTCTCCAAAATGACTTGCAAGATTTTCTAAACAGCACTCTGAGGGGTTTTTTTAAATTATGGATTTATCTTCAGACTTTTTTGATACAGATGTGACTAATTGGAATGAAAATGAATCCTATAAGACATAAGGCACTAGCGACTTCACTCAAAGTTGTTATTGATGTACCCGAAAGTGGGATAGCACTCATGGAGGAATACAATAAACTTCATACAAAAGATAACGAACAAAAACAGAACTTCAAGGATGTGATGATGGCAATCCAAATCATTTTTTTGTTCATATTCTGTTACAGAAGAGCACAAACTTCTCTTGATAATGCGGTTTTAACAAATGATATATCAAAACTCACACATTTTACTTGCTCGGTACTCCACACGACTCCAATATTTCGTTAACAACAGAAGCTATTGCCTCACCTGTTCCTGATTGAAGTTTTGGAACAAGTAACTGGTCAATACCTTTACCTGAAACGTTAATGGGTAATCTGTCTACAGTTTTAGATCCTGAAATATCTTCTAAAATTTTGCAATCCCAGTGAGCAGTCAAAAGAACACTTGCCGAAAACT
Source organism: Maratus speciosus (assembly GCA_963932465.1). Classification (NCBI taxonomy): domain Eukaryota; kingdom Metazoa; phylum Arthropoda; class Arachnida; order Araneae; family Salticidae; genus Maratus; species Maratus speciosus. The sequence continues at coordinate 531,828,603 of OZ010786.1, read as the reverse complement.
CTTTTTGTAACTTTTGGACTCTGCTTTTGATACGAATATGTCCATTTAGTATGACATTTTGAGAATATCAAAAGATCAAATTATATAATTTATAAACATTATCTCATAATTTTTTATGCATTTTAGCTATTTAAAATTAAAAAAAAAAAACCTAGAACTATTTTTCAAGGCGGAATGTTATATTATCTACCTTTCACAATGCTGCCAAGTTGAGGCAAAATAGAGTATAGACATGATGTACTCCTGTCTATGTTTGGACAGTAGAGTGCTTAAATATGTTGAAACTTGAAACAAATGACAGACACTTTGCAGCCTAATATATACCCATGATTCAGTTTAGCAATCACTATTGATTTGTATTAATAATATATTATTAGATTACAAAATATGACAATTTTTAATTTTTTTAAAATATTCAATCCTTGGTAGCGACCCTTAAAAAATGTTTTATAATTTTGAAATTTTTATGGAAGTCTTTATTTTATACATAGAACAAAATAGGAGGATGCCCCATAGAAAATTTAAAAGTTATTTTTTTAAGGACCACCCTAATATATATATATATATATATATATATATGGGCTGTTTAGTAGCCTCTGCTTATTAACCAGGAGAAGACCCTTTAATTGCCTTCGAGGATGACTTAAAGGAATCGACTGGGAGCGGAGACTTAATGTCCAATCCGCACCTTCCACCGGTACAGCCTGTTAGTACCCTTGCCTAGTGCATGGGGAACGAACGCGGATGGGATTGCTCCAACCCGCTTGGCCAGCGTGGACGAATTTGGCCACCTACCCCCCCCCCCCTATTTTACCATGAATTCACAAAATAAATCACGGCCCTTAATTCCCGGCGGTCTGAATGTTCCTGGTTACGGCAGCGATCAGAAAGACATGAAGACAGAGGGTGCTAAGAATAACCGGGCTCGGCTAGGCTGCCATAAGTTGATGACCTTGGCTACGTATAATGGACGATCCCTATCTTCGGAAAATCGTTTACAGGAACTTGAAGAAGAATTAGAAAGAATCAACTGGGACATCCTAGGATTATGGGAAGTAAGAAGAAAAGGAGAAGAGAAGATAGATCTTGCCAGCGGACATGTATTATACTACAGAGGCACATAAGATGGAAGAACAAGCGGTGTAGGATTTCTGATTCATAAAAGGTGGAAGAATCACATCGTAGAATATGATAGTGCATCAGATAGAGTTGCAAGGTTAGTAATACAGGTGTCCAGAAGATACAAGCTGCAAATTACCCAAGTTTATGCACCAACAGTAAGCTATACTGATGAAGAAGTTGAGGATTTCTATGAAGAAGTAGCTTCAATGCATCAAAAGGGAAAATGCTACATAAAATTAATAATGGGAGACTGGAATGCTAGAATTGGGGAAAAAGATAAAGGTGAGTTATCTGTAGGAAATCATGGATATGGGGTGCGAAATGAAAGAGGAACAGATTGATTGAGTTTGCAGAATGTGAACAGTTGTATATCATGAATTCATTTTTCAAGAAAAAGCCACAAAGAAAATGGACATGGCGTTGTGCAAATGGCTCAACAAGTGAAATCGACTACATCTTAACAAACAAAAAGCATCTTATTCAGGATTGCAGCGTTCTCAATAACTTCAATACAGGAAGTGATCACAGGTTGGTTAGATGCAAACTGCTGTTAAATACTAAAGTGGAAAGAATGAAGCTTTTGCAACACTCAAAAAAATCAATCGATATAATAAATCTCCAGAAACATAAAGAAGAATTCCATTTGGAACTTAAAAACCGTTTCCAAGTACTTCAATCAACTTTAGAAGAAGAGCAAGATGTTACAGTAGTGAACAAGAAACTAACCAGTAATCTACAAGATATTGCAAAGAAGATAGCCGGCGATGCACAAGTAAAGCAGACAAAGAAAATAGCAGAAGAAACAAGAAGATTGATGAAGAAACGCATAGAATTTAAAATGAAGAAAACGATCCTAAATCAAGAGTTGAATATGCTGAATTATGTAAAACGGTAATTAAATGAGTTACAGAAGATATCAGAAAATTTAACTCTGATCTTGTCAAGAAAATTCTAGAAGATAACAAAAGTTTAAAATCAGCTAGGCGAAAACTTTTTGTTGGAAGAAAAGGTATTTTTGCACTAAAGAAGGCAGATGGAACAATCACCAAAATCAATAAAGAAATAGTACACATTGTCGAAAAATTCTATAACGATTTATATAAATGTGAAGATTAGAGGGAAATCAACTTATGTGATCCACGAGAAAACTTAACAGAAATCGATGCCATAATCCCAGTGATGACAGCCGAAGTTTTACAAGCCATTAAATTTATGAAAAAAGGTAAATGCCCCGGAGAAGATGCAATTACAATCGACCTTATCAAAGAAGCAGGAGAAGAATTTGCAAAAATGCTATCCTTACTGTTTTCCAAATGTCTCCAGAAGTCAGGTACCAGAAGATTGGAATAATGCTGTGATGGTGCTACTTTACAAGAAAGGAGAGAAGGAAAACATTAAAAACTACCGTCCAATCAGCTTACTGTCAGTGATTTATAAAATTTTCACCAAAGTTTTAACGACAAGACTTGGATCAGCTCTGGACTCAGCTCAACCTAGAGAACAAGCAGGATTCCGAAGTGGATTCAGCACAATGGATCATATCCAAACGTTAAGGGAACTCATTGAAAAACATAATGAATATAATTTACCTCATTGCTTTGCCTTTATTGATTATGAAAAAGCATTTGATTCGGTCTACACATCAGCAGTAGTAGAATCTCTGGAGGACATTGGTATAGACAAACCTTACATCAAGATTATAAAGAAGATTTACAAGAAAGAAACAGCAACCATCCGCTTGGACAAAGAAAAAGCAAAGATGAAGCTTGGAAGAGGGGTAAGACAAGGAGACACCATTTCGCCTAAGCTTTTTATGGCTGTCTAAGAAAATATTTTCAAGAATCCGGATTGGGAAAACTAAGGGATTAGAATAAATGGGGAATATTTAAGTCATCTCCGATTCGCTGACGAAATTTTAATTTTCAGTAACAGTCCTGAAGAATTGGAAAATATGCTAAAAGATTTGGCAGAAGCTAGCATTAATGTGGGATTAAAAATAAACTTGGAAAAGACTAAGGTGATGTTCAATTCATTTGCGTCAAAAAAGAAAATCGTCTACAACAACACTGAAATTAAAGAAGTGCAAAGTTATGTGTACCTTGGGCAAGAAATATCATCTGATAATAGTATCATGAATGAAATCAATAGAAGAATAAGAAATGGATGGAGTGCTTTTGGGAAGAACAATATTATTCTGAAGAGTAGCATGCCCCTGTGTTTGAAAAGAAAGGTATTTAACCAATGTGTTTTGCCTGTCCTAACTTGTGGAGCAGAGACATGGACGCTAACAAAACGGATGGTACAAAGATTACAAACAACACAGAGAAGTATGGAAAGATGTATGCTAGGTATAACTAGAAGAGACAGAAAAAGAATAACCTGGATAAGAAGTCAGACGAAAGTTTTTGACATCATTGAAAGAATTAAACGGCTAAAATGGAAATGGGCTGGGCACATCGCAAGAAGACAAGACAATAGATGGAGGAAAAACACCCTACAGTGGTATCCCAGAGATATAAAACGGCCATGAAGACGACCTCAAGTAAGATGGAGTGATGAAATCAGAAAAGTAGCCGGTGTAAATTGGATGACTAAAGCACTAGACAGGAAACATTGGAAAAATCTGGGGGAGACCTACATCTAGCAGTGGATTGAAAACGGTTGATGATGATGATATATATATATATAAGAAATTTGTCAATTTAAATGTTATCCAGACACTTTGAATTTAAAGAGTACTTCGGATAATCAGGGCAATGTCAACTACTTGGATGTTAATTTGGAGATTATAAAAGGAATTTTAGTATATAGTATTTATGATAAAAGAAATTATTTTGATTTTGATACAATAAAAATATTAAACTTTAATAGTAACGTGCATGTTTAAATTTTTAGAAATATATATTTAAATGGTTTAAATCGTATTGTAAATCGTATTTGTGCTCAAATGTTGATAAATTGGTTGGTGAAATTTTTAACCTTTACATAAACGCCAGTAAACAAAATTACCCAATACATTTTCTGAATGATTTAACTTTCAATTTTATCGGGAAAAAAAGCTATTGAAATAAAACATTGGAATTGTTCGATGATTGTGATTTATCGATACGTGATTCCTAACGAAAATAGCTTAGCGGTGAGGATAATCACGGACTTCATTTGACGGCTTTTGAATTGGATTGTGGTTTTCATTTTTTCCAATCTTTATTTGTTTGGTCTTGGCAAGTGAGGGGGAATGTTGTGCACGTAAAACATGTTTAACCCCGCAGTACAAGTCATAAGCCTTGGCCACTTGTCTTCATGTTTGGTTTTTTCTTAGTTACTCTTGGTTTTGTTAATTATTGTTTTAGTTACAGTTTGTTAAATGTTTTTTTCGTGTACTAATTTATATGAATTTGGATTTTTCAATATATATATATATATATATGTTAAAAAATATAGATGCTTAAAAAAATACACCAAAAATTGTATTTAATATTCCTCAAATCATACAATGAAATTATTTTTAATTTAAACAGTATTTGAGTACTCTATCCACTTTTAATCTTATTTACAGGTATTTGTATGTAAAAAATTCCTTTTAACGTTTCAAACAAAATTTTCTTTTTTTTTTTTTATTCATAATTTAAATTTTTATCAAAAAAAATAAAATTATGATTAATTTTGTAAATAATAGATCCGTTAAATGCTCTATTATTCTATAGATATTTTTATTACATCAAACTCACACTTGTGTTATTACATTCATAATAAAGTTAGGAATGTGAAATTTAACATCAATTAATAATTCAAAAATAAAAGAAGCTCCTCTCTATAATAAGATTTGCCAGTTTATGTACAATTGATTGTAAAATTCTCCTAATAAAACAAGTTATTTTGTACTTGTCTTAAAAGATAATTATATTTTTTTTAATAAAAAGCGAAATATAAAATCATCGAACAATGAAAGTTACACAAAATTACCACCTATTACACGGTAAATGTCAAATACCAATTTCACATGTTAATATGCGTCGCGTGAAACTTTGCATGATATAAATAGAGATAAGATAACTGTATTTTGGCAAAATACCAAGCATTCAACGCCTAGAGAAAAGTAAGTATTTTTTCACTGAAAAGAAACTAACACTTTTATTATCTGCTATTTTTTAGCATTTTTGTAACGTTTATCATTTACGAACACATGTGTTTTATAATGTGTGACAGAAATTCCATATTTTATTAGATGGAAATTTTTTAACGTAGTTTGTTTAGCAAATTAGTAAATTACAATTATGTATGAAAATATTCTGATTTTAAAATATATTTTGCTATTTAACAATTAAAGCATCATTTTCATATTGATATGTAAGGAAAAATAAATCATAAATCCTTTTTATGTTTATGGTATAAATATAATAAAAATTCATTTAACGGAACGTGATCTATAAGTATTTTGAAAGAAATATGAATTCTCAATTTATATATTTAGTACAAAGTAACATACTATGTATTACAACAGTGTTTCCTCATAACGATTTGTTCTAAAAACATACTAAAAATTGTACATTTAATAAAATTTAACGCTGGGAAAAAATGTTTACTTAAAAACATTTTGAGATTTTATAGTATTTAGAATTAGTAATACATATTTGTGAATAGTTAAATAAATTTATTTAGAAACATCAAATTTTCTAAAAAGTACATTTATTTTCATAATTATAATATCAACGGACCATTACACAATTAGAGCTGCAAACTAGACCAATAAATACGTCCTCATGCTAACTGCACCAGAATTATCATACCACTAAATATAAATTGATAAATTGTCATTCAAAGTATTTCAAAACAGCATTTAAAAAGCAGTCTGGATACAGATAAAAGTGTTGTCTGATTTACTTTCGCAACAAAGTTTCACATGTTATCGGACTAAATTTTCTTCGAACAAATTTAATTAAGATTCATGTTGTAAACATGTTATGCACATTAAATTACTATAAATAGATATTCTACATAAAGATTAGAAATATTACAAAATCACAAAGCCTGCACCAAGCCTTTGATGGCAAAATTATATGTGTTTATACATACTGACATTTTCGTTTTCTCATAAACAAACTAATTAATTTAATTTCTCAAGAATCTTTTAGGAAGTGTTTAAAGTAAAATTACTTTTACACCTTTTCTGATAATTAAAACTTTAGAATTTAAAAGAATTTTCATGCTTGAACTGCGTAAATTAACTGAATTAGAGACTCTATATATTGGTAAATATCTGTGTAACCATCATGAACAAGTTTGAATAACATCAAATTTTAATAAATAACATATTTTCTAATTTTATTACACCACAATTTAACATATGTTTAATGCAAAAGAATATTTGTGTATTTATATGGTACTATATAAAAAATTCAATATATATCGAGTGATTCAAAAGTGCGGCGCTAAAATAAAATGCTTTAAAAGTATATTTATGGTTTGGAGAGTCATGCGGATTATAGATTAAGTTTCAGCGTGCTACGGGATTTTGTATGACACCAAAAATAAAATAATTCAAAAACTCGACAGTAGCTCATACATAGAGTACAATACATTAGGGAATATTGCACGCAACACTTTGCATCCAAATCTTCCTTTGTGTGAACAATGTGGAATTATTCTATTTAAATATCTGCAGTAGCGTCATCTATTGTCGAGATTTTGTACTATTTATTTTAGTGCCATACAAGATACCGTATCACCGTATGTATCTCCAACTCATGCATCTTTCTTTTTTATCGAGCTTTACTTTCGCACCCAACATTTGGAACACCCGGTATATATATATATATCCCTTATATATGCTGAATATATAAGGCATATATATAAATATATATGCATATATATATATACATATTTACATTTATACAAATCACCATGTATATCTGTATGAGTATGTGTGTGTGTTTTTGCCAGGTTCTGTAAAAGGTACCAACAGAATTATATTTTATGAAACGCTTTCCTAAATATTTTTTATTGTTATACCTGCGACAGAAACTATCGCTAAGCAGACAAATAAGGTAACTAATAAATATAATGTGAATTCTACTAATGCAATATATGTTTTATTTTCTCCATTTTTCCATGCTACTGCCATCCAATATCAATTCCAATATACTCAGATTGCAAAGCAAATAAATAATTCTACGATAACAAAAGCAATCAATTTCTGCTGAACAAGATTTTTATGCAACATAAACGAATTTATTCTATCCCGAAACAGAATGGTGTTCTTAAAGTCCGTATTAAGCATTACTCACTTCGCTTAGATAATATTTTTAATTATAATGGTATTCGATAAGATCTCATTTTGTTATTAAAATAAATATTTTTTAAAGCAATTTATTTTTTCATTTTTAATAACAGGGTATTTCCGACAAACAAATACAATGTCTTCCAAATGACATAGATCTCAAATAATAATCAAATTAAAAGTAAACAAGTCGGAAATTGCTCGTCAAACGTGGCAAATGAGGTGCGTTCGTACTATAACTAGTTTTGTAATTATTTTTTGTACCCCATATTGTACTCAATGTATATATTTTTTAATTTCATAAGTGCATAGTCTATAACATCATTAAAATGCACTTGCAATAATTTTTTCCCATTCCCCGTAATGTAACGGAACACTTTTGACTGTCCCTGTCATTAAACTATACATCCGATTTTCATAAAATTTTAATGGCTCAACAAAATTTTGCAACAATTATATATTTAAATTTTCAGACCATTCGGAAGGCTGTAACATCATTAAAACGCACTTGCAATATTTTTTTTCCCATTGGCCGTAATGTAACGGAAACCTTTTGACTGTCCCTGACATTAAACTATACATCCGATTTTCCTAAAATTTCAAATGGCTCGAGTAAATTTTGAAACAATTATATATTTAAAATTTCAGACCATGCGGAAGGCTGTAACATCATTAAAATGCATTTGCAATAATTTTTCCCATTGGCCGTAATGTAAAGAAAAACTTTTGACTGTCCCTGTAATTAAACTATGCATCCGATTTTCATAAAATTTGAAATGGCTCGACAAAATTTTGCAACAATCATACATTAAAAATTTCAGACCATTCGGTTGGGTAGTTTTTGCTCTGTTATATGCGGACAGACAGACAGACGGACGGACGGACGGACGGACTGAACGACGACTATAGGTGCTACGTATTTATATAATTACGAACGCACCTAAAAAGGAACTTTGCATGAACACTTTTGACGGATAGTCATCTCATATTCGAAAATTTGTCGACTTTGTAAAAAAAATGTACAGATGAGAACTGATCATTAACTGAGTAAACAGTTTGTGAACAACTGCTTCAATATAAAACTCATTCTTTTGGTGGGAGAGAGATAAAAATTTGACAGAAATGGATGAAATTTGAAAAAAATACCCACAGATTATTACTAAACACAGATAGAGGTATTGGGAAGTTATTATGCAACTGTTGGAAAACAAATGACTGATGTCAGATAATGATAGATTTGCACGATCTATTAGTTTCGTGTCAATAAATGAAATAGTGTATTTAAGTTATTTGAACTAAAATGCATAAAGTTTTACATCAAGCAACCTGCGCTACATGCAAAAATGCACATTCTAAAATTTGCTATCGCACAACATAAACTACTATACTTACCAAAAGTTCCTGCATACTGATGTATAGATAGGCATGCACCATGCAAAACTCACTATATGCATAATTGCACATTCCACATATTAAAATTACCATCTTGAATACTACATCGAAACGCTTGCTACTTTTTGAACCTGTTTGAACATTTCCATTTACCGGCACGATACCGATGATTCTCATACTACTGTTGTTATCTGACACAGGTCTGAGCAAGATTTCTCCCACGGAGATAACACCTTTATACCTTTCACGAACTCATCATGTGATAATATATCACTGGAAACCCTTTGACCCCTCATTGTCTCATCAGTCTGGGAAATACGAGGGTTACTCTGAAATTATTGAGATACGCGCAGACGAGAATTTACAAAATAAAAATAACGGTTTAATTTTAAAATACAAAGTATTTTAACACAGCAGACGTTTTTTTACTGACTTACTTCAAATTGTTTAGCGTAGAATAAATTTTAAACAGAAGAGAAAATGGAGTTGACACGAGAACATTTTCGCACTATGATTTTCTATGATTTTAAAGCAGGATTAAATCAAGAAGAATGCGTTGAACGGTTTAAATTAGCATCTGATGATGAATCTTCAGCTCGTGCTACTGTATTCAGATGGTTTAAAGTATTTAGCAGAGGTCGCAATTTTCTTCAGGATGAAGAACACACAGGAAGGCCGCCGTCGGAAGTAATCCTAGATATTGTGTCTGCCATACGAAAAATGTTAATGGATGATAATCGCTGTACCTATCAAATGACACAGAAGGAAATTAACATTGGATCCGCAGCCATACACAAAATTATTCATGAAGGAATGCATATGAAAAAAGTAGTTTGCCGTTGTGTTCCCCATAATCTAAGTGAGCACCAAAAAGAGGAACGTGCCAGAATCAGTAAAGGAACTCTTAAATTGCTAAATGATGGTAGCCACCACATCATTTCTAAAATTGTAATGGGTGATGAAACGTACATACCGTTTTTTGACATTCCAACACGTCAATAAAGCAAAGTATGGGTTTTTGAAGATGATCCCACGCCGGTAATGGTGAAAAGACAACGCGCACTGAAAAAAGTGATGTATGCCGTTTTCTTCAGAAGTACGGGATTGGTCAAAGCCATCAAGTTTGAAGGACAGAAGACTGTAACAGCAAACTGGTATACCACTAAATGTCTTCCAGAAATTCTACAAAAAGTGAATGTTAGGGGACTAATGCTTCATCATGACAATGCATCTTCACATACAGCCGGATTAACAGCTAAGTTTCTTAAGCAAAAACGAATTAAAGTGATAGAATATCCTTCGTATTCACATGATCTAGCTATGTGTGACTTTTGGCTATTCTTTAATCTAAAAAAAAACTTATGTGGACATCGTTTTCACTCAGAAGAAGAGATTGATGGGACTATAAATGCATTTTTTTCATCTATTCCAAGAAATGAATGGCTTTTGGCATTTAATCTGTGAAAAATTCGTCTACAAAAGTGCAATGATGCTGGAGGAGACTACTTTGAACACACCTAAAATTTTGTAAGTATCTATATTATAAAGGACAAACATATCTGTGCGTAACGCATACGTCATTTTGCGAATGGCAACACTTCGAAACTTGAAATGAAATTTTGGTTTTGCAATTTTCTCTACTGCAAATTTTTAAACTTCTAAACATCGCACATTTTAAATTTTTACACTGTCGTATAAGGAAAAAAATGCTCTTTTAAATGCAATTTGTTTGAAAGCTGTATCTCAATAAATTTTTAAGACATTAATTTTTTTGCAGTTTTTAATACCATTTTCCTTATCGTGGCCACAAAAGTACCTCATTTCTATTGAAAGTCGCTGAAAGTAAACGGAAAATAATCGAAAATAGGAGATACAGTATCTTTGTTGCCATTTTCTCATAAAAACTGAAAAAATAGTTGAAAATAAAATATGGGCTATGTCAAGAATATTGTCTGTTATTCCGTGGTAATGACGTCATATGCACACTTTTCTGTAGACGAAGTTTAAGACTGAGTTGTAAAAGTAGATTGCTTTAGTGGATGCAAATGACGTAATTTTATAAAAAAGCGTGTATTTTAATTCTTAAACCTGAATTATGTTTTGTAGAAGTGCGTCATTTTCGCAGACCAGCTGCTATGAAATTCTTCACAGGTGAAAATGCTTCACTTTTGAGAATAATGTAATTGAAATCACACACTGATAAAACGCAATGTTTTACAGAAATGTAGAGTGTCTTTATAAAAGAGAGGTGACATGCAAATAATAGCGATTTATATTACAGAAATTGATGATTCTCGCCTGGATGAATTTGCTTCTAGGATGGATCTATATTATAAAGAACAAACGTATCTGTGCGTAACGCTGACGTCATTTTGCGAATGGCAATACTTCACGATCAAATTTCGGTCTTGAAATTTCGCTACTGCAATTTTTCCATCTTCTGACCATCGTACATTTTCAATTTTTATCGCATAGGGAAATAAATGTACTTGGAAATGCAATTTGTTTAAAAACTCTATTCATTGACTGATGTATTATATTTTCTAAAATAATTTTTAAGCATGATTTTTTTTTAAGTTTATCTTATCACGTGCCGGTTTCAATACACAAAATAATAAACATTTTGCACATAAAGCAACAAACATTTTTCAGCATTTGTTTCTGACTATTTTTGCATAATGAAATTAATATTTCCTTTATAAGCAAATAAAAGAATAATATTAAAAAAACCCACCAAACTAACGTATTTGTGAAAGACAAATTAACGAAATTAATACTTCTTTTATAAACAAATAAAAGAATAATATTGAAAAAACGCAAATCTAACATATTTGTAATCGTACAATTTAAATTTTTAGATCACCAAATAGGATTTTTTTTTCAAATGGAATTTGTTTGCAAAGTTCATCTCAGTTTTCTGATTGTCTATGGTTTTAAAAACAATTTTAAAGCATGAAATATTTTTTAATTTATGTATATCGGAGCTCGATTACGAAAGAGTAATCCGTTTGCCCTTAAAAAATCAATAAAGAGTTCATTTTCTTACGGCTAATTTCCATTAAAAAAAACTTCCCTATGAATAATAAAATAAAATAATATAAATAAAACACAAATTTACCACACGTGTATAAACTCTGAAATGATCACAATATAAAAGGATGTCATAAGTAGTAAAATCTTGGCAAACAACTCTTAGCATGCGGCTAATAAGAAAATATCGCTTTTGACAAATTTCAAAAAGGTATTTGATTGTGCAATTCGTATTTTCCATATGAAAAATGCTTTTTTAATGTAAGTGGTCAATCTAAAAAATTTATTGCATATAAAAAAATTATTAATTTTAAATTAAAAAAAATGTTTTCACCTATATTCTTTAACCCGGGAAGCCCGGGTACGATCCCCTAGTAACTTTAAAAACCTAGTTGTATCTCAAAAATTTCAGAGTGACCAATCATTTATTCGTTCAGCATTAAAATATCATTTTACACTATTTAAAAATTCCATCGAATTTAAGATGTTTCAAGCATTTTCTTTTCTAAAAGCTCACCCCATAAAACGTTTTCGGATTAGAAATGTACAATTTTCAACCCATAATAATAGATAATATTTTTTCTTACAAACTGTATGGATAAAATATTCATAAAATACATTATTGAGAAAGACAGCAACGCTGGCATTTCTTTCACCCATTAATCCAATTACCCTAGAAACATTAACTTGCCTTAAGCCACTCTTATATTACTTTTAAAAATCCGGAAAAGGATTTTAAATTTTTAATGAGTTGGTTTTTATCTACGGTCGAATAATTTTCTTTCCGAAACATAAAGTTTTCTCACCGCACTTCAAACTTCGAGGATTTAATCTATTTAAAATACATCACAGTGTTTTAAAATTTTAAGATGGTTCATTGATACAATGTAAATTGAAATTTCCTTTAAAAAATTATTCTGTTTATAATAGCCGCATGGAGAAGTAATTAAAAAATACGTTTTTGAACGGTGATATATTGAATCGGCGAATATTGTACATCATATTAACATATGGATGCCATAATTATTTCTTCTACGAGTATTTTTATTTTTGAAATGAAATAGTGACAATTTATAATTTTGCAATAAATATACAATTAGAGGTATGAGGTTAAACAAGTATTAAACTGTGTGAGGTTCTTGTGAGGCTTTTGAATTTTGACAGCAACTTTAAGCAAACTCTTCGGATGAATGTGTAATTATTTATGAGCAACTGGAAACCAAAAACATCTAACTGTAGTTATGAACTACACAATTATTTTTGACAAATTAATATTTAATGCTATAAAGAAGCAGTAAAAAAGAATGAGAAAAATGTTATAATACTATAGATATAAATTGTGTTAAGAGTAAACTAGTTGGATGTGCCAATCCTAAAACTCTCTTCTATGAAAAATCAAGAAAATTAGACAAAATGCACTATTATAGTGCCCCTTTCGGCGGAATATTTGCAAAGTTAGGAAGGGCCTTGTTGCCATGACCAAAAACATAGGCAAAAAGATTGTTTCAATTCTATGCATAACTCCCTACACTTTTCGATGGTACAAAATTCAAAATGCGCAAAAAACTCGCTATTACAGCGCCTCCTATCGGCGGATGTTTTCCAAATTCAGGGAGGAACTTCTGGCCATGGCCAAAAATATTCACAAAAAATTTGGTTCAATTCTATACATACCTTCATACACTTTTTGATGGTACAATGGCGACACATAGACACACGGATACACGGCAGACGAACAGAAAGACATTTTCTATACACATGTTTTTGGGGATCTCTGATCCCTAAAATGTGTAAATCAGTCGAAAGCCGGAAGTCGAAAAAAATCTCGATTACAATACTTTCTTCTTTTGAAGATAGAAGAAAGTAAAAATGAATAAATGGTTAATTAAGTGAAAATTTTAGTTTAGGCCCTTGAGAATGCAGTGCACTAAAATACACATTTAGTGCAATATGCGGTGCAAAAAATATGTACAAAACTAGTTATAGCGCGAATGCACTTCAATTGTACGCTTGTCGTGCAAGTTCCAACTTGTTATATAAAAGCAAAGATCACTTTAAAAATTTTCATGTACGAATTCGGCATATCTGAATTTAAAAAAAAAAATCTACTAAATTAGGAACACTAGTTGTACCATATAGTATACTGCCATAGGCATTGGGGAGTTAACTGGATTTTAAACTACCAGAGATACGCAGTTTAGTTTTACATTAAGGGAAAAAAATGATTTTGATTTAAAAAGAGGGTATAACAGAATATAACATTTGAAAGAATTTAAAAATTCCTTGATTAAAGATTACTTGAAACTATGAAAAATCCAAGGCTCCCAAATGGTCCGCCAACTGAATACCAATAAGTTTTAACAGACAACTTTATAGTAGGTTTGCGCTAGAATTAACTTACAAAGGTGATTCCGGGGCGGTTTGTACAAAAATCTCAAAAGAACATTTTCCTAAAATAATATTGGTATTCAATTGGTGGGCCATTTGGGAGCACTGGAAATCCTATATGTATCGATTTTAACAACATGCCTGGATTGGGGATACAATTCAAAATTACATTAATGTAGGTTTTTTTTTTGTTAAAATGACATGACATTGGTTAGTAATGCAGAACAGTAACATGGTTAGTAATACAAAAAAAAATACTATTAGTAATAACTGAAATGACAGTAAATAAAATGTTAAAATAAAATATAACTTAACCCCATGAAACTAGCTTAAGCATCTCAATAGAATTGTAGTGCTGCTTTTGAAAATTTAAATATGTAGATAAGCATTTTTTGTAAACGTAAATTAATGCGATATAAAATTACTTTTACGCAGTTTTTGTGTGGAGTTGTCACGTTTATGGAAAGAGGGACGGTACTTATGCATGGAATGCCTAAGTAAGTGGTACGTAAAATAAAACTTCGGAAACCACTGTATAAACGCGTTTCCAACATGTAATTATTTTCCACGTTTATATGAATTTAAAAAAGCTTTATATTTTTTAATCAATTTCATACAAGATTTACTGCAATTATATAGCCTGTGGTATGAATTTTGCTCCTTGTATTACAAAAAATTATAATAATACACATCGTATTCTACGTTTAACGTGCGATATCGAAAATAACATTAATTAATTATTAACAATTAGGTACATTTCGTATGAAATACTACCTATTAGATTCTCCCCTATTTTGAAATTTCAAAATGTTATATATATATATATATATACATATATATATATATATATATATATATATATATATATACGTATATATATATTTAAATAACTTTCATAATTTGGCACAGATCTCTTACAAACTGATACACAAAATCAAGATCAAGGAGTAGAAAACCTCGGTAAATTTCGTTAATGGGTAAAATCTGAAAAATTGGTGGAAACAGGGAGAGGTTTTGTGAAAACAGAATAAAAACATAATTTCTCAATTATAATACATATCAAATCAGTTTAAAGTTATTATTACTTCTAGGAAAACTGCCAAAAATTTATGTATGGCAGATTTTTGATATCATTACAAATGGGCTCAAGAGGCGAAAAAAATAAGGTTTTAATAAGAAAAAAAATCATAACTTCGTCAAATCATAAGATTTCAAATCAACTTAAATTTATTATAAATCTTCTAAAACTTATCTACTTTTATATTTACAAGATTTGATAGGACCAAGACCTGCGGGGAAAACAAAAAAAACAAAAAAAAACAAAAAAAAAAAAAACTAGGGTGGAAGAAAAAATTTCTCTCATTAACATGATTCTGACAAAACCGGCTATTATATAAAAATGAAGTTAATAACTCTTCAAAAGCGATAAAATTGTTAAACTGTGTTTATCTCTAATCTGGATACTTACGTTTTGAAATTTTAAATTCTTCATTTAGATTGATTAAATTGGTACTTAACTTCGAAATCCACCTGTGCCTGTAGGCCGAAGCGCCCGGAATTTTTTTATATTAAACTTAGATTATTATAAGATTATTTTCCATACATAAAAAGATGAAAATAATTTTTTTTCCATTTATTATACCATGTGTTAATGAAAATTCTAATATCAACATTTTAATGATTTAAAATGTTTTCAATATACATTAACATTGAATTTTCAATTTTATTCTTGGTTTTTCAGTGCATAAAAAGCCACTGATTCTGTAAAGTGTGGGATTAAATCAGCCTGTGTTATAATTGTTTTATGTAAACGTTTGCTCCGTTACACTTGTTATAATTTATCGAATATGTTTTATTAGGCAGCGCACGCTAATACAATATGCTTTCTTGATACATATGGTATCGTAAGATATTATTTCGCATAAATCTTCCGTATTGATATCAGATTTGATTATAGCTCGGATTATACTTCATATCATATATCTTCAGATTGTCTGAAGATAGTGTATCTTTAGATACATCCATCGCATGTACTTATGCTAGGTCGTGGGGTGATATATATGTAATCTTTCTAAAACTGTGGATTCCAGCCTAAGTTTTCTAAAAGAAATGTGCATGTATGCTTAACGTGCATTATTTTTTCATCGTAACGACATTGTTATCCGTTTATTGAGAACAATACCATTCTCCAATCAAATTTTTATTTGCAATTATTGTTAAGCATATCGCTGAATACGTATTACACATAGAATTATGTGAACAAATTTTTCAAAGATCAACCATGCAGAATCGAATGCCAGTGATTTTGTGCAATATATAATGTTTTCAAACGCAAGTTTGATGTTACATATTTAATGGGAGATAAAAAGAGTCTATAAAACTGATGAAGAAAAATTTAACAACAGATAGTGCGAGACTTTAAAACATACTGACGGCTATTCGCCAGAATTTCCTAATTTTCGAATATGTCGCAAAGTTGCAAACAAATGCGACATAAACATCAATTATTCAGCTATTTTTTTTTTTTTTTTAATGTGGAACTACTTTGAAAAAAATAAATTATGTAAGCATGGCAATTTATTTCCCCATTTGTTTGCGTTGAGAGACTTGGTAATTAATCAGTATTTGAATTGAAACATGGTCGTTATTCAGCATTGTTGCTTATAATTACTACATTAAGGAAAACCTTGTTCCCTTTATCATAAAGTTGTAAGCCAATTCTCAGGTAGGTATTCCTAGCAGTATAATTTAGTTGGTCAAATGAGTTTTTGGTTAATTTGCATATTTCACAGTGAAAATATATGGCCAGTTAACAGAGTATATAATTCTAGGTGGTCCGTTGTGACGTATTTTCTATTAACTGCGCGTATATATATCTTATTTGCACTGTGAAATATGCAAAAAATAATCTGATTTGTAAAAATACTGAAATCAAGACTTAAATTCAGTGAATTCAACGCATGATATCATTTATATACATTGAAGTGTTTACATTGCTTAATGTGGACAAATCGCCTTTTGATATCTGCACTAACGTCAGTTAAATCTAGAATCTGCACATCTATATGGTTTCACAGTATTACGAGTTGTACTAGATTGAAAGACAAGTAAAATTAAGTGACTTTGGAGATTAAAAGCTTGCCTTATATTCCTAAAATATGGTATTCATTTTAATAGGAGTGTTTTTGAAGTAGTGCTTATAAGTACCTGCGAGACTCAGAAGTAACTGCGTATGTATTAATTTTAGCTTTAGAATCATAGGCTAGCACAATGCTAAGCTCGCACGGCCAGCAATGT
Source organism: Maratus speciosus (assembly GCA_963932465.1). Lineage (NCBI taxonomy): Eukaryota > Metazoa > Arthropoda > Arachnida > Araneae > Salticidae > Maratus > Maratus speciosus. The sequence goes on along the minus strand of OZ010786.1, from coordinate 531,811,097 downwards.
TTCTTTTATATATAAAAAGAAACTTTGCAATTTTTTAATCGTCTTTCTTTGGATAAAAATTCTGAAATGTTTATCACTTACAGTTCTCTTACAAATCGAAAATATTTGTCTGATGGGTACATTTAAAACTTAGTCATAAAAACATGAACATTTCGCAACTGGTGAGTTAAAAAAAATATCAATCCACCGGTTAAGAATACTTAACCGGTATATTATAGACTTCGGAAGAATTCTATAATATACCGGGTCCTCCTTGATATTATAGAAAATGTTGGCTTTCTAGACTTGGGGGGTAAAGAATTATTTTAGAAAAGCTTCAATAGAGAGCTGGAAGAATTATTGGTCGGGCTCCACTAAAGGTTAAGACACGTGAGCGGTCTTAATCCGTGTGGACACTGATTTTTTGTGCAGCTGCCAAATTTTAACTTATTATCTCAGTGGTCATGGTAGTTTCCCATATTTTTTGTTCAAAATTGGGAAAAGAGCTAACGATAAGTGTAACTGCGGTAAAACTGGAGACGTTGTGCATTATACATTTGATAACTGAGTTCTGATGGAGAGCTGGTTTAGATTCAACTCTAAACTTACAGTGAAATAGAATTTTAAACAAGTTCTTTTTGATGGAAATAAATATTTTTACTTAAAGGAAAATTACAGCGTTTTGAATAGTCTATGTTCATTTATAAAATATATGTTTTAGAAAGTTATTTTGTATATGATCAGGCTGGTCATGATGGTTTCATACTGATATCATTGTTTTTGTTGCAAGCGGGAAATTTATCCTGTATTTTATTTCAACACCTTGATTCGAGTTTCTTAATTCATTTTAAGTATATAATTTTGAGAATGAGCTGACTTAGCCATAGGCAGCCCTACACAGATCTATTTCGGTTACTCAACTACATATACAGATTTATGAGAATCACTTCTTCATCTAGAGTGATTTGACTTACATCATTGGATCTTGGCATTGGTTTCCAGATTTAGTAACAATCATTGATGATATAATGTGACTAGTTGGAGCCTGGATTTTAAGAAACTATTTTCGTGACTCTCTCGTTGAATTTTCTTGTAAACTTATTAGTAACTATTTGAACTATGTATTCAATCACATGGCTGGGCATGAAGATCACCTTTATTCCTTGGTGTCTGGTTGCTTTCTTATGTTTGCTATTGATATCTTTCGTGTATGTTTACCTCTGAGGCAAGTAAACATATTGTTATTAAGTGGTTTCTGAGAAACCTTTTAGCGATCTTCTTGAATGATATTTTCAGATAATTTCTTAGAAACTATTTTAACACTTGGTCATATTTTGTGGTTAACTATACTAACCATTCATTATGTTCTTGCTCCATATTCCGTAGTATCATGGCGTTCTTCCGGATATCAGTAAATATTTGTAGCTGAGTATCTCGGATTTGTTGAACTTACTTGCATGCTACTTTATTTTACATACATTTACAGACATATTTGATATCTTATCTGAGAGGAAGTGATTATTTTGGCTTGAATTATTAATAGAGACTGTTCGAATGATGACATACTTTTATCTATTTTCTTCAGTTGTCTTCTGTTCTGTAAATTATTAGTTAATGCTTCACTCCATCTGTGAGATTTCTGCTTTTATTCTAGTTTTAATTTAGCTTCGTTTATATAAGATTTAGTTTTATTTTTGGTATTTATTTATTATTATTATTATTTTACTTAAACAGCATGTGCTGTGCATTGGCAAGTGCCAAATTTGCTTGTATATAGTCTAAATGAGAATTTGCTGTATTTTATTTGTATTGTTTGTCGCTGTAATCAAGCAATTTCGGCTTGGCTTCTCTGAGTAGTTGAGGGGTTTTTTCTGCCGGGAAATGGGTCCATTAGCCTTTACAGTAGGGTAGGTCGAAAAAAAAATTTATCATCGGAAGGCTTTAGTGCGGAAATGTTGCCTATAGTAATAAGAAGAAAAACGGCATAAAAAATTTAAAAATCGGTTAACAACTTCCATTCGCGCATCTTACTTAAAGTTGATAAAAAATTGCAGAAATCACGCCATATTTCTAATAATGTTAAGTTAATTAAAACTTTAAAAATAAACAAGCTTTAGATTTTTATTCTTGGTTCATGGTTTACATAACCTAAATAAATTAAATTCCGATCAATAATCCAATTTTATCCAATCGCACAAGAACTTAGAATAAAACAGAAATTTACCAATTTTTCGCAATTTTCACCGTGGAACTCTTAGTTCGTTTTGCTAAAACAAAACGACACAGAACTTACTGACACGGAACGACACAGAACGTGGTGGATGCACGTTGAGTTCCACTCACCTCCTACCCAAACAACCGTCTAATTGTTGGCTGAGGTAATTATATGATATTAAAAAGACCACATGCATGTCAGTGTGTAATTCTAATTAAATGCTTATGTAAAAAAAAAAGTAAGAAAATTCGTGTCTTTGAGTTGAGGTTCATGATTCTTCAAAGGAATTACAATTTGGGGAAACTTCGGATGTACTTACAAAATAATTACAAAAAAGTTAATTGCGAATGCCGAGCGGAAAGCTCGTGAGCTTCAGTTTTAGAGTTCTAAACGGTTTAGAGTTCCTAAAGTGGCAGTGTACTATGAAATTGATGAACTACAACACATTTCTTTTGAATATTCGGAGTATAAGGAAGATAAATACAAACCGAGTACATCTAGAAAAAGCCCAAATCGCAGATGATAATTAAAATTAACGCAACAGTGATAAACAGCGATCGTTTCGTAGTTTCTCATCGGCCAAAAGCCTTTATAGCGTCAAGTCTTCTGGATAACCGACACAGCTTCTTCTTATGTTGTTGATAAGTGTAAAATAAAAAGAGACAAGAGTCGTTTTAGGATGGATTTGTAAAGCCGATTCACACCCCCTGAGGGAAGTTCGGGTCTTTTTTTGACGGACAAAAATGAGGTACTTTGTTTGCCGAAAATTTAATGCCAAGCAATATCACAGGAATGTGAAATAAGAACACTATTGTCTTATCGAGGATTTATGATCAACTTATATTGGACATGTATATCCTTCCTCGAGTTCATAAAATGATATAAGTCAAATAATTATTTCTTGTTTGTCTGAACAATCAATATCGCAAGAAAAATTAGAAGTAGTAGGGTGTGATGGTACTGTAACAAACACGGGATGGAATAACGGTGCTTTCCATTGACTAGAAAATCATAAAATATAGATCATATGCATCCGGAATTTTAATGAACTTTCTTATTGCCAAATTTTCAACATATGCACGGTCAAACTGAAGGGCTTAAATATTTTAGTGCGCCAATCGGGTAGCAGCTCCCTTGCTCTAAAAATACTCTTGTGGCCGTTTGTGAACCCGAAGATTGTTCGTTTCCTGATATAGACAGGACTTTTTTGAGCAAAGACCAACAATATTTTTGAGACATTTTGAATGCAATCGCCTTGGAACATTGTCCAGAAGACTTGACGAATTGGGACCCTAGTACTTTGTGCGATTCCAGATGACTAACTGCGGCCAACCGAGTCCTTCGAGAACAATGAAGAACTGGTTATATCGATTCATCCGAAAAATTAAAAGAAATAGTTGGCTTCATAAAATCATACATGCCTGTGTAATTTGACGTAAAATAAGCAAATTTTTTACTGACGGACTTTTCATGTATTTCAAGCAATCCAAACATCACGCTATTTACATTGCGTTTTTTGCGCACCCGGAGAATGTTCTGTTGGCAATGATTGTCGATTAAAGAAAATATATTCGGGATATTGATTATAGAAAGATCGTAAAAAACAAGACAAGCCGTCTCAAAGAAGAGAACCGTTAGAAATGTAATGCCACCGAATGGAAACTTTTAAGCTTCCGATTACATAAAAATTATGAATTGCAATTCTTGTGCGGTGTGTCCTTTTAGAATGCCGTGAGACCTAAGTGAAGATGATGTTAAATCGTTCATCACTTCTGACACTACTCTCATCAGAGAAATACAAATGTTTCCTTGCCACACCGATACTATTAAGATGTGTGTCAAATTTGTTACAGAGACCTCGAATAAAGTATATGGAAATAAAGCTGGGGATGACTATATCCGAACAACACTGAAGTCTAATTCGGTTATGCCTCATTTCTCCAAAAAATCTTTAAATGTGTAGTAGATACAGAAAAAAAACCCGTAAAAAACATAGTAAGACAAAGAATGCTACTCTATGGAAAACATTTGTAAATGGCTCCAAATATAATGTAAATGCCACACCCAACATTTGGATGGTTGGTTTGGTAGGGTGGAGGTGGAGTAGGAGGTGGAACTCTACGTGCAACCACCTCCACATGGTAAGTTCGGCGTCGTTTTGTTCTAGCAAAACGTCTGGAGAGTTGCACGATGAAAATTGCGAAAAATTGCGAAAAATTGCTTAATTTATGTTTTTTTTTTTTTTTTTTTTTTTTTTTTTTTTTTTTTTTCCTAAGATGTTGCGCGAGTGGAAAAATTAGATGATTGATTAGAATTTAATTTATTTAGGTTATGTAAACCATGAAACTAGCATAAAAGGCTAAAGCGTGTTTATTTTTAAAGTTTTAATTAACTTAAAAAATTAGAGCAAAGGCGCTATCTTTACAATTTTTCATCAAATTTAAGTACGATGCGCGAATGGAAGATATTAACCGATTTAAAAAAAAATTAAGCCACTTTTCTTCTTATTACAATAGGCAATTTTTCCTTACTAAAGCGTTCCGAAAATAAAAAGAAATCTTTTTTTCGACCCAACCTAATTCTCAGGTCGGCGTCCGGACTGGCTGATTCAAGTAAGTCAACAAATGCATTTTCGTAAATTTCGAAATAAATTTGTTTTAAATTCTGGTGCCATTCACTGATTTCAACATTTTACGAAATGAAGTACCTTGCTCCTGTAAGGGATAAAGGCATATTAATATATTTATTATTTTAAAGTTTTCTTTCTCTTTTAATATTCACGGGTAAATACTACTTTCAAGATGTCATTTTCAATGTTTTCCTGATTTTAACACGTACTCGTTTAATATTAACGTTTAATATTAACGTCACGTGTATTTTTTTATCGTAAGGATATATTATTCTTTGCACGGTTTTTAGAAAAGAAAACAATCTCTATAATAAAAGCCTAAGTCATTTGATTATAATCAACAATTCTGGATGGAATAACCATAGAACAAAACAATTTATAACATTGATTTTTTGTATTAAAAATAAAATAAAGGCAAATACACATTTATTAATAAATAAACAACAATTGCCGGTTACCATGTCAGGCAAAATAACGCCATTTTGGCGCCAATTAGGTACCCCTATGCGTATATGACATCTTTGCCTAATATTTTTCTTTTCGTTTCGTTAAAAAAAAAGGAAGAAGTGAAATCCATTAATTTTAAATGTTTCAGTTTTAAATGAAAGTTTTGTATTAAATAAATTACAACGAAAAAAAAAAAAAAAAACATTGTTCTTAGTATAGAGTTAAGGGAAACCAAACTGGTCGTAAAATTAGTTTAAAATATTAACCTTTTCTGAAGTATGAAAAAAAAAACAATATATGTTATGATTAAAATTTGAGATTCCATCATTAGAAAAAAGTATTTAAAATTAGAAAAAAAAATAATATTTCGAAAACTAATTCAAATTTGAAAATTATAATACCAGTTTTGAGATATGCGGATCAATGCGGATTTTTATGTTAATTTCATCACAAATTATTCACTATTTTAGGAGAAATCGCCGTGAAACATAATCAGTTGTTTAATCAGTCGTTTCAAAGAATCGTTTCATAAATTCGTTTCATTTCAGTCGTTTCATATATCCGTTTTATAAATTCGTTTCATTAGAATTTTATATATAGGGTAGATTTAAAATGTACAATGAAATACTGTACAGTTTTGTTATTTTCAAAGTTGTGAAATATTTTTTAACTTCATTCACCCAAAAGTACTAAGAAGTACCGTTTCAGTTTGTTAAATTTAATTAACGGTACTTTTTACATGATATAATTAATGTATAAATCTTCTAATCTTCTTTTATAATGTAATAATAATAAGTATACATAAAATAATATTTTTTTGAGAAAGTAGTTTTACATAGTTTGAAACGTTTATTTTTTAAAAGTTTAATTTAAAAATAAAACTTCCTCGAAAGAACAAAATTTCCTCTCAGCATAAAAAACGGGCGTATTTTACATTTTTAGATGTATACTTAAAAGATTAAGCAAAACAAAATTAATACAGATCAATGCTAGCATCTCCTACAGTCATTAAACAAATTACCTTTATAATCCGCCGTACCTATAAGTACCTCTTTAAATCTCTTTTTAAAATTTTCGATGTGTATTTTAAATCTTAAATGAAGTATTATTTATATGTGGTAGAATTATATTCTTTCCAAACTTTAATTGTAATACTGCATATAAAATTGCGATAAATAAAAATATTATACTGCTGCTTTGAAATACACTTCAATGATTAAAAACATTATTAGTAAAAGAAGGTTACACATTTCCATAGCTTCCAAATCTCAGGCCTTTTTTAACCCGCAAAATTTAATAGAAATTATTCCCTTATTTAAAAAATACATTCGCAAATACTTTTATTTTAAAAAGGTACATTTAAAACATTTTACAAATAAAGTTTTATAACACGAAAAAAATGCTAAAAGGAATGTTAATTATTTAATCCGTAAAGAAAGAAAATTACCGGTAAGAGTCTAAACTCAATGTAATTATACCCGTATTAAAGTATTTTTTCTTTCTAACTATATCTTTAATTAATTTATATACAAAACTAAAAATTTTTGTATCTACTACAATGGTGTATCACTGCAATAAGTTTAATAAACATATTGATTTGGTAGAGGAACGAAGATTTATTGCTAGTCCTTAATGCAACAAGACTGTAATTTCTAAACAGAAAAAGTGCAGAAGTGAAAAAAATTGAAACTATTATTGTTATTATTTCAATACGACGCTGTTCCACTTTATCTCTTTACAAATAGCTTTATATCGACAGGAAGGATAATAAATCATTGTACAGATTTTAAGAATAACATTTACTGTCCAGAGAAATATATTATAATGGAACTTCCATTTCGTTTCCAAAAAGTACGGTTAAAAAATATTTTCATTTACATTTTTTAAATATAATTCTTCATTAATGTTTAATGTTTCTCTTGTACTGAGCTTACGTTTGAATTACAGTAATGTCATATACGGAATATGCAAACAGAGAAGAGCTGTATAAACTGTGACGCCGACAGTGGTTTATATCCTTCTTGTAGTTGGTCACATTTTTGAAATTTTGCTCCATTTCAGGCGGAAATTATTTGTATACATGGCAATAGGCATACTATTTTTCTTTGAATGTTAATACACCTGTTATTACATTGGTGTCAGCAGTCTGCTGTAAGAGGAACCATTAAAAAATATTAGAAAGTGTAAACATTTAGTTTTTGATTAGTTGATGAAAATTATGGTAAGTTAAAATAATACTTTTCCATCCTGCTTATTTCAACTAATATGTTTATAAGTATCAGTGTTAATCACATCCCAATGATGCTGTTTTAAAAGTTTAATTTTCAGATAATCCATTGATTTATTTCGCCTGATCAACCACTGAGAAAATGGAAATTAATATGTATTTATTTGTAATTTTGTTGCGATTTAATTTCAGCTGATTCCATTTTTGTCCATTATAGACATTCATTAAGGGTTGAAGCAATCCTGTTAGTTTACTTCTAAAACTTAAAAGGAGGGAAATATAATAAAAGCCCTATTACACTGACTTTATTTGATCAACTATTGGCAAGGTAACCATATGTATTTTTTTATGCTTATAATGTTTTAGATTTAATTAGTATGAGTACATTACATTTAGTTTAATATTTAGATTTCTCTTATAAATGTAGCAGTTTAGTTAACAATAGAAATTGAAGTCGCTATTTAAAATTTTTTAGTGTGTGAAACCACCAACACACAAATGAAAAAGCATTAAAACATGATTTTTTTTGGATTTTTTTTATCCTTTAAAAAATCGCTCGTATTAGAAAGTTTAAGACTAATTTTGACATAAATAGAATGAGACAATCATATAGATAAATGTATTTTATACGATCAAAAAGCATCATATAATATTGTGCACAATATGAGTGAGAATACAATTTCTTCTCAATCAAGATCTATACTACAGAATACCTTTATTTTTTTTCTTATAACGTGGTGCAAAATCATTGCTTAACTTAGTATTGATAAGTATTAAATTTAAGTCTATTTATCATTTATTTATCACAAATCATGTATTTAATATAAAACTGAAAGTCAGCAAAAATACATAATTATGAATGATCTTAAAGTAATTAAATATACAGGGTGTAATATGTTATCTATCGCCGACCTTTAATTTTGCAACCGTTGGTCGTATACATATAGTTCCAATTACAAAAACGTTTCAAATGAGGTAAATATTCATGCTGTGGCATTATTTAAAATAAAAAATAAATTTTACAAAAATTACGAAATCTAACTTTTTATAAGGTCCCCCAGTCCCTGTAGTTATATTTAGTAAAAGTTTACTCATATCATAACATATATAACACAAAAAGTTTGACATATGTACTACAAAAATTGACACAATTATTAAATTTCAATGTTTGAGATTTTTAACCATGATTTTGTCTTTCATTAAGGGATCAGTTAAAAGATGAATTAAAGTAATTCGAGATCAAAATCAGCGTGTAATGTCCTTTTTACGGCGAAACCACTTTTAGCCGATATCGTCGGTACTTTTGAATTTTGTTCGACCCATAAAAGGTAGCCCAAAATTTTAGATGAAATAATCCTATTTGGTGATACCGGCTAAAGGTGGTTTCGCCGTAAAAGGACATTGCACTCTGATTTTGATCTCGAATTACTTTAATTCATCTTTTAACTGATACCTTAATGAAACACAAAATCATGTGGAAAATTCTCAAACTTTGAAATTTAATAACTGGGTCAATTTTTGTAGTACAGATGTCAAACCTTTTGTGTTATATCTGTTATGATATTAATAAAATTTTAGTAGATATAACTATAGGGACTGGGGAACCGTATAAAAAGTTAGTTTTCGTAATTTTTATAAAATTGATTTTTTACTTTAAATAATGCCACAACATGAATATTTAGCTCATTTGAAACGTTTTTTTAATTGGAATTATATGTCTACGACCAACGGTTGAGAAATTATAGGTCGGCAACAGATAACATATTGCACCCTGTATATCTATATTTTTATACATGTATGAATCTTTATTTATTTTTTAAATACTTAACTCTTTTATTAAAATTATTTCCCGCCACTAAAATTGATAATTAGCAGCACCTATTTAAAATAATATATTTTGTCTATTTAAGAATATAAGGTGGCCATATTTATTTTATATAATGACACATTAGACGTATTTATTTCAACTACCCATGGACCGTAAAATACATAAAAGTATCAATAATAAATGGATTTTATAACCAGGAATCATGTACAATTTACTTGTTGTTATGTGGTACCTATGTATAATTAAAACAAGGAATTCTCTTGTATTAAATCTATGTGAGTAAAAGTGAAGTTTTCTGTTCATATAGAAAAATATATTGAAATGAAAATTACTTACATAATAACTTTTGAATTGCTTTTTAAATGCACCATTCAAGCGTTTAAATAAAAAAAATGTAAGCAATGATTGGATTTTTTATGGGATTTCTTGAATGTGCGTTGCAATTATTTTGGTAGGAAAAAAAAAAAAAAAAACTTTCGAGAAAATTTATTTTTGTCATTGTCTCACTGTTTATTTTAATTTATTGGATGTAGTTAAAAAATACATCTACTATTATATCTCCTTTTATCGATATCTATTTATGGATATAAATGCTGACATTTTTTTTCAACTTTTAACGAACCATTATTATCAAATTATAATGTTGTTTTTTATATATATACAAGATTGAAGAATAACTTATTATCCGGCTATGCAAAATCAATGCATTTATTTTTTTTCAGTTTTCTATTTTATGTGGCTGGTGACAAAAATTATAATAGTTTGAGACTTTTTACAAGAGACTTTTTTTATAATTATAACAAGAAATTATTTTGTATTAAAATCCGTATGAGTAAAATTGAGTTTTCTGTTTATATAGAAAAATATATTGAAACGAAAATTACTTCCTGAATAATATTTTTAATTGCTTTTAAAATGTATTTTTGAAGCTTTTTAAGTAAAAAAAAAATTAGAGTATGTAAGCAATGGTAGCATTTTTTATCGATTTCCTTGATTGTACATTACATTGCATTTATTTTTAAAGAAAAAAAAAAATATTTCGAGAAAATTTATTGTTGACATTGTGTCACTGTTTATTTTAATTTAGTGGATGCAGCTAAGCAATACATTTAGTATTGTATCTCCTTTTGTCTACATCCATTTATGGATATAAACGCTGTCATCCATAACATTCTGTGTGAATCTTTTGTAAATTCATTAATTTATAAATTTTATTATTTTTAAAAAGACATTCCCTCTTGTTTGAAAGGAAGAGTTTACTGACTTATCCTCATCTATTTCATGAGCACATTGTGATTTTATAATCAACATACTTAAGAACAACGGTACATAATTGCTTTAATTATTTTTATTATTAAAATATTTCATTATAATTTCATTTAAAAGACATTACGGCTCATTTCCTACCTCTGAAAAACGGCACTACATGTGACGCAGTTTGTGACATATGTGATGTTATCATGTAAAACAAAACACTTGGCATTGGTCACAAACGGCATATATTAGCATCATATTGGCATGGATGGACTTATTTCGCAAGGGATAAACTATCCACATCTGGAAAGCCGTTTGGTTCACGTTTTTGATGAAAAAATTCGAAATCCTATTCATCATTCTTCTTTAACAGTAATATATATTAATTCTGCAATTTAAATAGAGATTAATAGTTTGGAAATTTCGTAGATTTTTTTTTTCCTTTTATGGTTAAATAGATTAGTTTTTTTTTCTCATTTGACTGATTAAAGATTGAGTATGTTCAATAAATAGAAGAAATTCAAGCAAATTCAAATCTTCTAAATAAAATTACTTTTTTTTGCTTTCAAAGTGCCATTATTAAAATTAAAAAAAAAATTGCCAAAATTAAAAAAAAATTAACTATCCATTATTTAAAAAAAAATATTAACCAAAATTTACGTTAATGTTTTATTTTCCATAACTTACTATATTTACAAAGATATTTCTGAATTAAAAGGCTGTTAAATGATAATTTTACCTAAATGGTTATAGATTAATTCGCAATTTAAATTGAGGTTTAACAATATGCCATTTTAAGAAAAATATTTTTTTCCCTTTTGTAATAAAATATTTTAATTTCTATTTTCACTGGTTTGAATAATGTTTCTATACACTTAAAGAATAAAAAATAGAGTAAAATCAAACAAAACCAAAATTTGATAAAACATATTTACTTCCTTGAAATTTGACATTAGAAATATCCCCTTTTCATTCAAAAAAAAAATAAAATCAATTATAAATATTTTACATTAAACTTATTTTAAAAATTTATGATTATATATTTTTTTATCATCACTCACTATATTTTTAACTGTATATCTGAATTAAAATAATTTTTATATTTATTAAATCGTGAACATCAAAATAGTTTATTAATGTGTGTGGTAACTTCTATTTTATGTAATCCACCAAGAAAATGTTTATTTATTTATTTATTTATTTAATAACCACATTAACTTTTACATTATTTTTTTAAATAATTCAACAAAGATGATAGTGCTTAAATAGTGATAAATTGAATTTCATTTTAGCTCTTTACTACGTGACATAAAGTATACGATACGTTGTAAACAGAAACAGAAAAATTGTAGCTTGGCACAAAACCAAATACCCAGGTTTTTCAGATACAGTTAACACTTAGATCTTGAAAAGAACTGATATTTTTATTTGTTTCATTTTTCAAAGTACTCTTTCATATCTGTTTTAAAATATAAACAAAAATTACAAATTGGAGGGCAAGTGTTTCTATCGTTTTGCTAAACGTTTAAGTTAAAATGAAAGTGAAATTTATTGTTCTAGACGGAAAATATATCTTTATATATTTTAAATGTGAATCATAAGAAATTCGTGAAAATATATGACACTAAAATATAAACTTAATGCGTAAAAAATTGTGCTTTTTGTAACAAAGGAAATACGAAAAATATTTTTCATTTTATTCCTGACGATATAAAAGTGTTAAGCAATTTCTCCTAATTGTTATTCTACAAAATTAATTAAATTTATTTTTTGATATGTTACGTTTGCTGAAATTAAAATAGAAATATATAAAAATTACTTTTCTTGATTAGAACTGACTCTATAAACATACGTAGAACTAAATGAATTAAAATATTTTTCGAACTTTACAAATTTTATTTCTAAAAGTTTCGAAGGTTTAAAAAGTGAAATAAATTACATGGTGTATAGGATAAATTTTCAACCAATAAGTGCAAACGTCTTATGAAAAAAAAAATAACCTCCATGAAATATAATGTCTATCCCAATTATTGTGAAAGAATGCGTGGATTTGATGAAATCATGTTTCGTTTGATTCAGGAAAAAATTGCTCTTTGCTTGTATTTTTATATGTGAAATTTTCAAACTCTACTTTTCCACTTTAAACGTTTATAGAAATGGACATTACATAAAATTAAAGAGTGAATGTTCAATGCTAGGAAATTTAGCATCCAAGAAATATAATGTATATCCAAATTAATTTGAAAAAAAAAATATGTAGGTTTGACGAAATCATGTTTCGTTTGAGTGAGGAAAAAACTACTCTTCACAGTTAAAACTTTGCAGCAAGTTATCCAGTCATTCGACCTTCTTTATAGAAAACGGTTACATAACCGTAATTTAAATCTATTCTGACCATAATATGTACAATAATATTATCAGAAAAGTGTTAAATTACGGTTAAGCAGCTATTTTCTATGAAAACGGTCGAATGACTGGACAGTTTACTGCAAATTTTTAACAGTGTTCGCTAGTATTTTAAAGTCCACTTTAACCCCTACACGGTCGCTTAATATTTGGAAATACCATTAAAAATGTACCTATTTATGTTATTATAAAAATTGAATAATTATAATTGCATAAATAAAATATGCAATTAGGTTTTTTTTCTTTTTTTTTTAAGGCGAAAAAAAAAATTATATAACAAATTTACATTTACAGAAAAGCCATCATGCGGGAATTCTGTGTCTTAATGTTAGTTTTACACGATGCAAATTAATGCGAATAAGACCTTTATTTTCCACATCTTAGATCTTTATTTATCATCTTCACACAAATTTTTACAAATGATATTTGAAATAATATATACACATTAAATTTTGATTATTAATATTTTTTGAGTGTTACATAATTCGGAACATACAATACAAATCCCAGCATAACAATCAGCGCCAAAAGCCAAACACCAAATGCAATATTCGAAGACTTCACACGGAAATACCAGTTAATTTTTTCTGGTTTCAGAAGTTTTTTACTACAATTAAATCTCCAGCCCAGAAATATGACGGACACGAGAAATAACGAACGTCACCTTAGCCCGTAATATTGACGGGAGCGATAATTAAGGGGTTAAATGTTTTTAGAAATAGGCATTACATAATATTAAAGAGTGAATGTACAATGGTAGGAATTTAACCATTTTCTCTTAAGATGTAAAAAAGAAATGTTTTGAAAGGAAATGTGACTTTAGATGAGAAACATGTTTTATGAAATACTTACTCATGCTAGTTTTAAATATTGAAACAGAGGAAAATGCTCCTTCGAAATAAAATAAGATTTTTTAATTATTATTATACTTGTTCGCTATTGAGTACGACTGTTTATTGCATGACATAAAATGTAAATGAAGATCAATAACTGTCATGTATGTGTTTCATACATCAAAGATCAAAACATATTTTGTATACTTCGAAATTATTCTTTAGAACAAACACATATAGCTTTGAAACTTTAAGATTGTAACTAATCAACTTTTAAAAATAGAATTTATATGTTACACTACATAAGTAATAACAGCTTGCAGTTCTTGTCCTAGAATTGAAGTTTTGGTTCTTTTTTAGAATTCAAAACGCATTCTAGATATTGGCATAACATGGAACTTTTTGCAATAAATGTAACGAATATTAATTTGAAAGATTCAAGCAATTCTATTAAATAAATTACGGAAAAAGTACATCTTATGTTACTTTGATTTGAAATCACAAAAATGTTAAACTTATATCATAATCAAAAACTGAATCCGAGCTAATTTATCAAATATATAAAAAAAATTTTTTTTATAAAAAGTTGAGTTTAAAGTAGTGTATTAAATGAAATGTTTATTTTTATTTTTAAAAACTTTAAATATTTATTATGACACCTTACATAAGTATACAGTTTTAATATTTGATTCACACATACGCATAAAATTTACAATATAATATAATGTGTTTTCGATGATAAATAGACACTTATTGTTCAACAGAAAAAAATTACTTAAAAATACTTTGAAAATAAGAAAACGAAAACTTATTTTCCTACTCTACATCCATTAGGCAAATTACCTTTAACGATCATTCATTGAGAGCGAAAAACTATAATGTTTAAAAACATAACTTTTTAAAACATAACTGATAAAGGTTTTAAAATTTAAATGAGTCAAAATCTATTCACGGCTGGAACCTTTATATTTTCTTTTCGAAGATTATGGCGACATATTACAACTTAGATACTTAAAAAATATTACACTGTCATGAATATTTAATGCGTTACAGAAGCAACGAAAACAAGATTAAAATAATGAAGTCACTAGAAAATGAAAGAATATAAATTTTTATTGCGTTACGAAATAAGAGCTGTAAAATCATTTATAACAATGAATTTGCAAGTAAATTTATTCAGGAAGATATTTCGGAAATACCAAGTAAAAAATTCACATACATAATTGTTTTCGTTGTTAACGACTAAAGGATGAATATATATCATAAATTATTATAAGCAGATAAGTATTATGATTTTCATTCAAAATAATTAATATAAAATACGAAAGGTGACTTAGCTTAAGAAATTGAGAAAATTGAAACTTTCTAAAAACTGAAGGGTGTTTATAAAATACTTGTCTGACTTTCCATTGGTCATTATGTTTATTAAAATAACATGACGAAAAATATTAATACCTATCCGTAAAGCATATAACTCAACAACTTAGAAAAATAATAAATAAAAACCGCTAAAAAATTTACACATGCTCAAAGCTGCAAATTAATCTTCTGTAATCAAATAATAATTAATGACATAATTTTATCAAATTACCAAGATTTACTATCGAATTATGATCAGAAAGAAAAACCGATAGAATATACAGATATACAGAATATTACAGAATTCATTAGAAACTTCTTGATAAATTGGATTACTTTTTATTATTGGGCATCCCAACATGTGTAAATCAAGCAGAAGAAAAATCACATATTTTCACAAATCCAAAACCTTCTTTTCTAGGATTTTGTTCTCTCACTGAACCCTAACCGACTCACCCTTCTTTCAATCTGTCGATCACAGAGATCGTTTTCAGAAACAGTATCAGGGGCAAATTTGAAATTATTATGCATTTTTAAGAGAGTAGTATGTCATATTTATAATAAATCTATATAATTCTTTGATTTTTTTTCTGTACAAAATTTCTCGTGCCTAGCATTCAATAATATTTCAATTTTTTGTTCTTAACAGGCGTACATCTAACAGAGCGAGAAATTTTCGCGTGAGAAATTCGAAAAAGGAAAGAAAATCCATAGTTTGAGAAAGGCGTGAGAAATTGTCTACAAAACAATTTCAAATAATTATATAGATTTATTTAATTTCATCTGTGCTAGATTCTTTTTAGTTTCGTGTTGAACCAAGAGTCGATAGCTCACGCAAAATGTTCCGTCTTGTGCTGCGTTAGTAGCCTTCTTACTCGCAATTTCCTGGAGTGTTATACGGTGATTCTCTCTAATGATAGCATCCACATGGTCAACATTTGCAATGGTACTGGACATTGCGGGCCTGCCTTCGCGATTTTCGTACGTGATATCCGTGCATGCTGAACATTTCTTACGGCAGTGTGTTCTCCATTGTTCACGAGCACCTTGTGTTTGGCTGTCTCCTTGGGGTTACATATCGCTGAAGGAGATTTCTATGCATCCGGAATCGAAAAGTTGGTTGACCGTTTCGAGAAATGTTTACAGTCTCTTGTGTACTATGTGGAAATGTGAGCTTACATTTATGTTGCCATAGCCATGTTGCCCATGTATATGTGGTTTAATAAATAACCATAACATGGAAGTGCAATTTATTTTTTGATTTACCCTCGTAAAAATAAAATTATGATTAATTACAAATTAACCTACCAGGTTAATTGTATGCATTAAAATTAGCTTAATACATCGAAAAAAAAACAGCGTCTCTTTTTTGCATTTGTATATTTGGTTGAAAGCAAATAAAAATGTGCATTAAATAGAAAAACACTTTCATTGAAGATTCTTATAAAAAGAATGAATTGTTGCGTCAATGATCTGTAAAACTTTATAGCTGAGGGAATTTAATTTTAATACGGTATACAATCTTTCTTAAATTTTCCTGAGATTGATAAAAAACAAAAGTGTGCATTCTCGTATATTTTTAATAAAATTATTGTATACTTATGCGACATTTTTAATTAAAAAAATGCTGATATAGTCTCATAGGTATTGCACATGTGATCTTATTTCGTAAAATGCAAAATTACACATGCTAGTTGAAATTTAAATTCATGTGGCAACTATATGGAAAAGCTTCACTACAGATTTTCCCGTGTACACTCGCATCGGTGTATCTTTTATTGTGTCGATTATACTACGAGTCACTATGCCAATAAATAAAATCATTTTTTACTTTTGTTCATTGCTCTAATTTGTTTATTTTTAAGCTATTTAAATAAAAAATAATGGTAATTTTTTTTTGTCATATTTAAAAAGCACACTGGGAGGAAAGCTATTATAGATACAGTACGATAACATGGTTAACATACATAATTAACATACAAACATAAAAAATTAAAAAGTATATTTTTCTTTTGTGTAGCTGAGTGGATAGACCAAATTTACAATTTTTTTGTATTATCCTCATAAGTAATATATACATATTTTAAATTTATAAATCATTTATTGAGAAATATGAAGAAGATGCAATTTAAATGCAATGAATTCTTAAAAATGTAATTATTTTGATAGTATACTTAATAAAACATTATATTTTCTAAAAGAATAAAAATTTAAAAAGCATTTTAAATAGATATAACATAATAGATATAAGTAATATTAGTCTTATAACATTTAAAGTAATTTTGAGCTAAACTAAATTTGTAAACAGTTTCTGTGTGCTTAATACATTTTATCTAAGTTAAATTTAAGCACAGCTTATAAAAGGGAAAAAAAAATATATCGAAACGTACTGTTAAGTGCTTTTTTCCCTTGTATTTTACCAACTAATCATCTGAAAAAGTTGTTTAAATTTTAAGCAAAATAAAAATAATATTTTTTCATTGTTTATAAATTATTTTTAATTATTGGGAGACATAACTGAACATATCTTTAAACACCAATCGTATACCGATAGTGAATCCTATATTTTCATCTAAAACAGCTAAAAGGAATTTTATGTTACTTTTTGAATCATTCCCCAATCTCTCCTGGCTTTTGTGATAATTTCTAATTTGAAAGTTTCTAAAAATTTACATCTTTAATACTTACCGTGGCACTTTCTATTATACACTATAAATTTATTTCCGCACACTTTATAATACTATATTATATTTATTTAATATTACAACAAGACATTAACACTACACAAAGAATTCAATATTTTATAATAAATATAGATATTGTATAATACAGATAATATTTTATATTAGAAAATATCTGAAAGAATAACTGATATGTAAAATTGTAAATTACTTTGTTATAGTTTTTTTCTTAAAAAAATTTTTTGCACAGATTTATCTTTCGGACAATACAAAACAGTATAAGACTATAAATTCATATATTTTCATCAATAAAATAAAACACTTTTATTCCAAAACTTGCAAACCCATTCAGAAAAAATTCTCAAAAATTCTTAATTCTGAATTCTGAATTTTTCCATTCAAAAAACTTTGTAATTAATTTTTTTTTATCATATTCCTGGTTGTTAAAAATAAAATTTTCATTTTTTCTACAACCATGCAATATTTCCTTTAGCTTCTATAAAATATTATTTGATTTTCTTGTAATATTTACTTTTAATTTCCAAAGAAAAAGTTTTACCTTTGCTGGAAAGTGATATTAGAGAATAAGTTTAGTTGTCCTATTGTTGTTTCGCATTCTAGATAAACAGAAATCTTAGCCCTTTTTTCTATTGTATCAGGTTATCTGCTATCCTCGAAAAACAGAAAGAAAACTTGGGAATTGTAAAAAATAAGCAGTTTTATTTTTTTTTTATGTTATAAAAAAGGAAATACATTTGTTTGTGAAATTTGATATAGCAGCCATTTCTTAAGTATTGCTGTTGACAAAATAAACTCTAAGTGTATTTGTAGAAATTTGATAATATATTTGACTCAAGAAAAAAAATATCATAAATTTAACAATTACTTTACTTGTCTGGAGTTCAGAAAAAGGCCAAATTTATTTATTAATATTAATTTAATGATTAAAACATTCAATATTTTATCATTCAATCTTTTACATGAGAGTACGAGATGTAATTTGACTATTAACAGATTCTAAAAATCATTTATCTTAAAAATATGATTAAACGATTGTTTTGACTAAAACATTATTTTTCCTGCAGGATTAAAATGTTCAAAGACATCATAATTATAGTTATTCTCATAATCATTACTTCAGAAAAAATAATATTATCGTTATATGTTCCATATGAACTTTAATATACATTGCTTAAGATGTTGCGTAAATGTTCTTTAATCGCCGGAGGAACTGTCTCTTGTGAGATAAAGGGAATCCGCAGTGTAGAAGCACTTTTTTTTTTCTAATTGATAATTTAAATCTACTTTCAAATAAATAAAATGATAAGGTTTCTGTTTGAATTCATGTAAGAAGAAAAAGGCATAGCCTCTTTTAAATTTATAAAATACCTTAAAGTATCAGTGCAATGTTTAACGTAGATTATTTATTTTGATAATTTTTGATCAAATGAAAATAAAACATATTCAAGGCTGAAGTAGCACAGTTGACATTTATTCCAACAGAGCATACTTTTTTCGCTCTGTTAGAATAAACGTCAACTGTGCTACTCCAGTCTTGAATATGATTTAATCCAGTTGGAAAAAAAATATTCGTTCCCTTCATTATGAAAATAAAACAGTTTGTTGTTATAGTGTTATCAAATATTTCGTGTTAATGCATGCATACATATCAATCTATTTACTTGGAAGATAAGTAACATGTCACTGAAATAAAAAGCGGTATTAGTCAGATGATGACGACAAACGAATTGTTGATTTTCTTGCAGTTAATAACGCAAATAAAAAAAATGAATCAAATAAAGGCTCTATAAATTAAAAAAAATTAAAAAACCTGACTCCGTAAAAAACGAACTAACTAGTAAATCTGCAGATCAAGAGCCTCAACGTCATCTCTGCAACTCATTGTTTTTATCAAACTTTGCGTAATATTAATCTTTCTACAAAAACAAAATTTAAACTATTTAAATTACACAAACATTTATAAAAGGAAAAAAATATTTCGATGGTTTCAGACATTAAAAGCGTTAAATTAAACACGTTGTTATGTAAGGATATTCTGAAATTCTCACGAGCTACTTACTCTAGTAATTTTTATATAATAAAGCAAATTTCTTCAGGGGGGCTCTGCCCCCCTGAACCCCCCGTTGTGTAATTTATTTTGCATTTGTAATTTTCTACTGATTGAGTTAATGATTACCCTATATCTTAGATTTCGTTTTACACTGCGATTTATAAGGATAAGCAATAATTCGGTCAAGCATTTTACGTTATCCTAATATCCATACAGCAGTATTTACTTGCCTGCTAACCACAAATACCTGTATCTAATGGATAAAGAACTTTTGGAAATGTAAACTGAAACATCGAATTTAGAAATCTAATACCTTTATAAATTTTGTTTATAAAAAAATAATTTTGATTACCATTCTGCAATATTTATATCTAAGATCTAATCTAATATCAAACAAGTTGGAAATTGCTCGTCAAACGTGGCAAATGAGGTGCGTTCGTACTATAACTAGTTTTATAATTATTTTTTGCACCCCATATTGTACTGAATGTATATTATTTTGCGCTTCATAAGTGCATACTCTGTAACATCATTAAAATGCACTTACAATAATTTTTTCCCATTCCCCGTAATGCAACGGAAAACTTTTGACTGTCCCTGTAATTAAACTATACATTCGATTTTCATAAAATTTGAAATGGCTCGACAAAATTTTGCAGCAATTATATCTTTAAAATTTCAGACCATTCGGAAGGCTGTAAAATCATTAAAATGCATTTGCTATAATTTTTTCCCATTGGCCGTAATGTAACGGAAAACTTTTGGGTATCCCTGTAATTAAACTATACATCCGATTTTCATAAAATTGGAAATGGCTCGACAAAATTTTTCAGCAATTATATATTAAAAATTTCAGACCATTCGGAAGCCTGTAACATCATTAAAATTCACTTGCAATAATTTTTCCCATTGGCCGTAATGTAAAGAAAAACTTTTGACTGTCCCTGTAATTAAACTATACATCCGATTTTCATAAAATTGGAAATGGCTCGACAAAATTTTGCAGCAATTATATATTAAAAATTTCAGACCATTCGGAAGCCTGTAACATCATTAAAATTCACTTGCAATAATTTTTCCCATTGGCCGTAATGTAAAGAAAAACTTTTGACTGTCCCTGTAATTAAACTATACATCCGATTTTCATAAAATTAGAAATGGCTCGACAAAATTTTGCAGCAATTACATATTAAAAATTTCAGATCATTCGGTCGGGTAGTTTTTGCTCTGTTATATGCGGACGGACAGACAGACGGACGGACAGACGGACGGACAGACGGACGGACAGACGGACGGACAGACAGACGGACTGAACGACGACTATAGGTGCTACGTATTTATATAATTACGAACGCACCTAAAAATGTACTCGATAGCATTAACTTACTAAAATCACCCTAAAGTAGGGGGGCTTCTAAACCTAACAGTTAATAATTCATCATCGTTAAATAGATAAACATGATTTGGCGCCTTTAAGTATTTTTTGTGATTTTCTTTTAATAGTATCTACATTTAATTTAAAATCGTGATGTTACAAATACCGTTGAAATTTGACGCAAACCTATGTTCAGGTCAAATTACGAAAGGTTAACTAACATTTCATTTCCCTTAGCCGGACTTTCTGTTTCATTTTTCGTAATAAGGATTATTTTAATAATTTAATTTATTTTACACTCTACAAGCTGTTACACGGACGTTGTTCACGTAGCATTAAAATAGAGATAAATGCATTAAGTAAAACATTTCACTCCCCACCAGACATACCAAGTCTCAAGCTTTTTGCACATCACTATTATCTTAGAGAAAATGTTCTTTTAAATCGCGCAAATGTTTCAATTAAATAAAGTAACATTTTCTGTATTAAAATACTGGTATCCAGAACGCCGGAGGCTTGGCAGCTCTGCTCCTCTTAATAAAAACATATATGATTAACCAACACTTTATCACATTTTATAGGAGACAATACGGAATTTCTCATTTGTATGGCCTTACATATATCTCAGTCATAAAAATGTAAAATTTTGTGCCAATTAATGCACGCAATTGCGAAAATGAAATCGCAAAGAATGAGAAAAGGAAGGCCAAGTAAAATCGTGTAAATCGAGGAATCTTTCTTCGTAGTGCTGGGAAAATACTGCTACAAAAACTATTTTAGGTGGTATTTGGTGTGAAATGTTTATATGTATTCATTCCTGTCCTATATATCCTTTTTTTTATTTTTTATTTGCTTATTCCATTTTTCTTTTGCACGTGAAAATCTTACAAATTAAAATTAACTCTTTGGGAGAAATTGTTATTCATTTTTTTTTTTTTTGGCAACAATAAAATTTATAAAATTTAACAGAATAATGTCAGTTTATTCTGTATGAAAATAACGAACTTTTTCATTTATAATCAAATAGTTGAATAAATAAATGAAAATATTATTCTATATAGTATATAAATACTATTTTCATTTCTGCGTTTAAATAAATCTATATGCAAATATCTATACAAAGGCATTCATTAATTCATTCCTTTTGCTTTGATTTGACTTCAAAAAACCATACATACTTTCACATTTATGATATTTTTAGATGAGATGCTGTTGCTACGCAACGGTTAAAAGAAAAAATGAAATATAAGTAAATTCATAAAATAAAATGTTTTATATTATTCGAACACATGTATAAAATTCTATCATAAGTTATACACCTAATTTAAAAGCTCTGACAAATGTTTTGACAAAATTGCAAACTAAAAAGAATAATTTAATACTCTTATTTAAAAATTTCAGCATCCAAAATTTACCATTTAAATCTATTATTCATATGAGCGATTTCTTTCAACAAATGAAAATTTGAAAATCGTCTGACTTCCCATAGAAAAGCATTATATCACAAAATAAAATGTTCTATATGTTCCGAACGAATGAACCAAATTTAACCCAAAACTATACAGCTAAATCCGGGGAGCTCATCAACATGCCCAGGGAATTTCAAGCGGATCGGATGCTTTTTGCGGCAGTTATCGCGGAACAGACAGACAGACTAACAGACAGACAGACTAACGGAAACCAAAACTTTTCGTGTCTCCACAGTAAGCCTTCACTGACGTTTCGGCAATTATTTCTCATCAATGTGAAACTGGTTTTTATATTACTTACCTATTTTTTATTTACTTGTATTGATTACTTTTAAGTTGTCTTTAATTATTAGTTCCTATCTATAAACATTGTTTTGATGAGGCATATAGATTTCTATGAAGATTAGATTTGCAGTAAAGCTAGAGATCCTACCTACCCAATTTCCAGGTCGTGCAATTTTTAAACTGAGCTTCTTACTGTAAAATAGTCAATGAAACATCGTCTTCATTTTGAAAGACCTATCCAATGACATGCCACTCGATATGGTGCGTATTTGTTTTGTCTCTACCGCCATTTTGTATTTTATGGCCGCAATTTTTAATTTATAAAAACAAAACTTAGCCTATAACCATAGAACGGTTCAGTTGAATCGATAGATACCTCATTCATTAAAATCCATCCTGCCGTTGAGATGCTTCCAGGATATAAAGAAAACCACATACCCAGATACACGTGAAACACTTAACCCTTCTTGGCAGTCGGGAAAAAAGACTGACATTCAAATCGGAGAATAGATTTATGGTCATTTTTAGAAACAAGATTTCCAAACAGGATGAGTCAGGAAATGTTATAGTAATTGTATTATTATTGTAAATGAATATGTTCTTATTTATGATTAGAACAAAATAAAACATACTCTACTAATATACAAAGTGAATCACACATTTTTAGCTGTATTTATTCTCTTTTCTCTATATTTTCGATATTACTGCATAAGTTTCTGTTAAAATACGTTTGTAACTATTTTATTTTTTAAAAGTCTCATTTTAAATTCTTTACAAATATATTTTATAATACAAAATGAAGAAAATATTTTGATATAAGGTATTGATCATTAAATTCGCAATGATACATTTTTAACAGCAATAATGCAAACTCAATCATATTATAGTCAAATTATGATATTTTCATCTCAATAGGGATTTAATTTATTCATATATACATCTAAAACTTGTGGAATATACTAAACTAGAGTATCAGTGCAAATAATTCAATAAACTCATTAAATTAAAAGAGGAATTGGAAACGAGAATTTTACAGTAGAATGCTAAATTAGCAATAATATTTATTACTACTCGTTAATGCAATAAATTTTCAGTTCATAAAATAGAAAAGTACGTATTAAAAAATTTGAAACTTCATTTATTTTATTGAAATGCAATGCTAGTACTAAGACTTTTTACATTGTGTCCCTTCAAAAATGGATTTATATCTATAATTAACATCATAAATCCTTTTGTTGAATTTGAGAATAGCGTTTACTGATTAGAGACATATATTATAAGGGAACTTACTTTTTTGATTTCCATTACGCAGGTTTTAAAAAACATATATATTTACGATTTTAAAATATAAATTTTCATTAATTTTTAAGGTTTATGTTGAATGGAGCTTATGTCTGAAATACACTAATATCATAAACGGAATTTGCACACAGGGAATAGTTGCATGTACGTTTATTTCAAACTTCTATTATGCTTACGATGGTCCACTTTTAATGTTGCTATATTAAAAATCTATATAATGTGTGAAACTGCCAAGAATAAAAAATGATAAAGCAGAGTGGAAAAAAAATTAGACGCACATTTATTGTAGAATTTTTTATTTTAAAAAAATGTGGCTACGGGGAAGTTTAGGATTGATCTAAAAATAAATAGAAAGAGGCAATCCTATATATATTTTACATGAGCAGTAAGTATCATATATCATTCTGGAGAAAATCAGAATATAATTTTTTCTCGATCAAGATATATACTATAGAGGAACATTATTTTTGTTTCTACGGTATGGTGCAAAATTATTTCTTAACCTTCTTTTAAGATGCGTTATATTTGAATCGATTAAACTGTTATTTAACACAAAGCATATGTTTAATATAAAATTGAAAGCCATTAAAAACACACATTATTATAAATATTCTTAAAATAATAAAATATATATAATGTTCACCTGTAATTATTCTCGGGATATGCCATTTCTATTGGAATTATTTCTAGGGACAAAAATTGATAGTTAGTAGCACCTATGGAACCTATTATTTCATGAATTGGACTATCAGGACTACACCGTTGCCATATTCATTCTATATAATAACATAGAACACAAATAGAAAAATGAAAGAAAATGGAGAGGAAAACGATCCATAGAACTTAAATTTTTCCAAATTTTGTTATTTTCACACAAAATGACCATTTGAAATTTTATTCTCAGTCTCATATCCAAAATAAATTACAGATAACAGTGATTCTACACCATTGTAAAGAATATTGCAAAAATACAGCAAGATATATTACATTGAAACTTCATCTTTTCTTTTTTAAGTGTACTTGCTAAAAAAATCAACATACTACTTTTATTTTGAGTTATATAATATTACATTGAATTACGGAGTTTCTATTTGATCAAATTATTGCATTTTAATTTCGTTCCCTTCAGTACAATTAGTAGTGTAACATTTTGTATTTTCAATAACTCTTCTTCGATGGGATATACAATTCTTGTTATCGCAGTGAAACCTCTATAAAAAAAGTGACCGTGAGAACTCGAAGTCTGCCTTCTAATTAGAAATTCGCTATTCTAAGGTAAAATGTTTAAAATTATATATGTGTTTAGATTACCAATAAATATTTTCCACACGCACATAAAATCTTTTTTTTTTTTTTTTTTTTTTTTTTTTTTTTCCAGGTGCATTTATATTAAGGAAAGAGAAAAAAAAGAGAAATCTTTAAACATGACTAGGCTCCCAACCTCAGAAATTCAAAGAACAAAAAACTTTCGGAATACTTAGCTCGCGTGGCTATATGCAAAGAAGCAAATATTATTATTTTCATTCATTTTTTTTTTTTCTTGTATATGTTTGACACGCTGTTTCTAATTTTTAGGTTTCCGTAGATAGAAAAAAAAAATGACTGTACTATTTTTTTTTTTATCTTTTGATTATTTAAAAAGAAAATTTAATTTAGATTATATAGAATTATTAAATACTCTCTTTGTATGCAATAGATTGTCGTTTTTTTTTTTTTTTTCATTTTAATAGAAAATATTTTTCCTGTACGTTACTTCCTTATTTATCCTACATTGTACCTCTGCCTAATTAAAATATTAAATTAAATTGTATTAAAATCTATGTGCATAAAAGTTGAGATTTCTGTAAAAAACAAGATATTGATAAGAAAATTACACAGAAGAATATTTTGAATTGTTTTTTAAAATATATTCCTCAAAGAAATAAAGGTAAGAAAATAATAATTTAAACCGAGTAAACAATTATAGTATTTTTAATATATTTCCTTGTAGTTACATTGCATTTATTTTGAAAATATTTTTTTCTCTCGACGACAACATTGCTGTCATTGTGTCACTGTTTATTTTATTTTATCTAATACAGTGAAGTAATGCATTTATTATAATAAATTTTTTGGTCCAATCCCTTTATAGATGTAACTACTGACATTTTTTTCAACCATAAACAAATTATTATTATAAAATTATAAGTTTGTATGTTAAACAATAATTAAGAGTAAATAATTATACCAGTACGCATAATGAATATATTTATTTTCTGTAATTTTGAGTTCCCTTTTTTCCATGCCTGGTAAAAATATTACAATATTTTTAAAGTTTTTATATTATTAATCATTAACAATTATTTGTTTGTCAATAAATAAAAAAAATAAATAAAAGAATTAAATTTTATTTCTCAACAAAGGAAAGATATTTCTAAATATACTAATTAAAGGTTTTCTTTTCTACAAAAACGTTAATTTATTAATTTTCTATTCAGAGATTTCCAATTAAATTCCTAATTCTTAATTTTGTTAATTAACTTACAATCAATTGGAAAATGGGATAAAAAATATATATAGCTATCTGTGACACAATTTTTATTTCTATCGATATGAAACATGATACAGTTGCATTTGCAAATTTATGTTGTAGCATTTGAATACCTAATTAAGTACTTAAATGTTCCTTTTAAATTCACATTTTATGTTTCGTATTATTAGTTTTTTTTTTCATAATCTCTAAATAAAACTGTTGTAGGAAGTATGTCCGTATAATAGTGATTTTTCTTTGTTTTCTGTTATGAAGAATGAAAGACGAAATATGATTAATAGAAAAACTAAGTACATATACACTATATGGCCAAATTTGATCGGTCACTTGCGATTTTAGACGTTTTGTTAGATATCTAGAAAAATGTATCAGGTATTAACCTGAAACTGCAGGTGTGTAAACAGTATAGTATAGGTCAGATACTTCGCGAAGATTTTTTTCCGAAACCCCATAGGGAGCCGTCAAAAAATTGAAAAATGATTAATATCTTTTGTATAACCTTGTAAAAACTGATGTAGCAAAAGCGTTCAAACTCGAGATTATTAATAACTGGCTTATTTTAATATATTGTGTTCATTTGTATCAGTATAGCATGTACACACGTAGAGAAATTAAGGTTTTTATAAAAACAGTCCCAAATATCGCTAATTTTTTTGCTTATAGATTGCAGAGTTCTTAATATAAAGAAAAGTTCTTTTCAGAAAATATGACAAACAACATTGTACACAATAATCTGCAATCAGAATTAAAAAATAACAAAAATTGGATGAAAAATGAGCGGGTTTACTAAAACATTTTTCACTGCGCATGCGCGAACGCAATCAAAATTAATTTGCATAACGTGTTAGATAAATGTATAGAGCAAATTTTGTGAAAGTCTCAAAAGCATTGTTTAAAAGGTCTGAAATGTATCGCTGATAGAATAAGTTCATAATCCGTTATTCCGAAAAGGAAGCAAAAAGATGAGAGGCTGTATCGATGTAGGTGAGGTAGGGGAGGTATGATACACTTTTTTTTTACTAATTTTTTACAACCCTTAGAAAGCTATTTTTAAACAAATGTTTTCTTATAAAGTGACCTTTTATTCATTTATTAAAGATATTGTGAATTTAAAAAATAGTCATTCAAAAAATTTAACCCAATTATTTTGAATGGCTACTACTGTATCAAATCTCCCCATTACTGGGGAGGATTGATACACTAGCAAGGGAGGTTTGATACATTGTTATGTAAATTGAAAAAAAAAGGCAGACAATTCAATTTATGCGTCATACATTTTTTTTTTTTTTTGATAAATCTCGAAATATTTAAGTAAAATTTGAAACGGAATGACATTGACATATTTTGTTTTTTACAAAAATATTTAAACTATTGCTATTATTTAAACAATCCTTTTAACACACTTTTTAGAAAATAAATAATGAAAAAACCCTCTAGAGATCTAGCTGTAAGGAAAATGAAGTGAACATTGTTGATTTGAAAACAATTTAACATAAATTTAGCACATTTAAGATTCCTTTAAATCTTTTCAGGGGCAAAGCATTTTCAATGCTAAAGTGTTGAATAAATGAATGGCACCGGAATTTACCAACAAATTTAATTAGAAATAAGAAAAGGGATATATTTCACTTCCACACTAAATCGAAAATATTTTACCAAAATGCTGGTGTCAATGTGGCGTTTGGGAATTAAAATTAAGAGGTTTCATAAAAATACCCCCACCCCTGAAACTAATATAAGTAACATCGGGTAGATTTACCGTTTTTTTTTCAATTTGCCCTTCGTAAATTATCGAAACATTTTCCCTTTCAGGCCATTTAACCTTTTTCCCTTCTACATGACGAGCAATGTGAACTAACCATCTATCATCGCACTGCTTTTCTATGTAACCTACATATTGTATATGAATAGTCTCTTTGTTCTTCCTTACCAATTTCAGTAGCTCTTGCTGTAAAACAATAATGAATATTACAGTCCTATATTAGTTTTGAAACTTAAAAAAAGTATTAAATTTCAAATATGCAAGTGTATCATTTCTCCCCAGTACTAATGCATCATTTCTCCCTATTATGCCTTCTTGTATTTTCAATCACTTTGTACAAATGCAGTAGCAAAATGGTAATCTACTTTCTAGTAAAACTAATCCTAACAATGTTCTTTATAAATAAAAAAAAATACAAGATATTATCTTCACAATAATAAGAGTTATGAAAGAAAATCAGTCAATGAAAAAATTTACATTGACATTTCAAAAACCTTCAAAATTAAAAGAAAAGAAAAGTTGTCAGTTCTTCACTGATTAGTCCAGGTACTGATGGCCTCAGCAAATAAAAGAAGCCTTCACATGTGTTAGAATGGCTGTTAATGCCATTTGTTGAGAACAATTGTCAGTGTATCAACCCTCCCTATGTATCAATCCTTTTTGCTTCATTTTAGGAACAACGGATTTCGAGCTGATTCTTTCGACGCTAACTTTCAGAATTTTCAAGCTATGATTTTGAAACGTTCACAAAAGTTACTCTATACACTTAGCTAATACATTATGTACATTATATTTTGATTGCATTTGCGCATGCGCAGATAAACATTTTTTAATAAATCTACACATTTTATATCGGATTTTTATTATTTTTTATTCTGATTACAGAGAATTGAGTACGATGTTACTCGTCATATTTTCTAAAAAGATTTTTTTTTTTTTTTTGTATTAAGAACTCTGCATATTATAAGCAAAAAACTTGGCGAAATTTGGAACCGTTTTTGTAAAAACATTAATTTCTCTACGAGTATACATGCTATCCTCATAAAATTGAACACATTTTACAATAAGCCACTTATTAGTAATCTCGAGTTTGAGCGGTTTTTCTGCATTAGTTTTTACAGGGTTATCCAAAAGATATTAGTTTTTTTTTTTTTTTTTTTTTTTTTTTTTTTTTTTTTTTTTTTCAATTTGTTGACGGTCCACTATGGGGTTTCGGGAAAAATCTTCTCGGAAATATATGACCTATACTATTCTGAATACACACCTGTAGATTCAGTTTAATTCTTCATGTATTTTTCTAGATATATAACAAAACCTCTAAAATCACAACTGACCGGTCACGTTCGGCCATATCGTGTATATATATATATATATATATATATATATATATATATATATATATATATATATATATATATATATATATATATATATATATATACATACATATATATATATATATACATATATATACATATACACATATATATATAGTCGTACTTTTAGTCATATAAGGACGAACTGTGGTATATATTAAGTCCATATAATATATACATTAGTATATATTAAGTCCAATGTAATATTAAGTATATTATCTTTATTACAAGTTTCTTGACTTGAATTGATATCGCGTAATATGCATGCACTTATTTAGCAAAATTTTGCAAATGCGTTCTGTTACATAGCACGTGCTATCCAGAAAATTGTCTGTTTCAAATTCCAAAAATATAATACATTTATTATTCAATTCATAAATTGAAAATATTAAGGGAGGAGATCACGTTGAGTGTTAAAAAAGTATTTTTCACAAATATCAGAATGTATACCATAAGAAAAACTTGGATTTACGCTGTCAAAATTTAATAATTAAAAATCTTACGATACTCATCAGCGTACATGTAAATAAAAACTATATTAAAAAATACGTTACAAATAATTCCTAACGTTTCGTGCTCTTTCTAACGAGCCATCTTCAGGGGAGAGAGTCCTTGACCTCCTCGGAGCGAAGTTTCCAACAGCACATTCACATTTACGACATCACAACTAAAAACCCTTGGTTTGGAAAACTGGTTTTCAGTTGTGATGTCGTGAATGTGAATGTGCTGTTGGAAACTTCGCTCCAAGGAGGTCAAGGACTCTCTCCCCTGAAGATGGCTCGTTAGAAAGAGCACGAAGCGTTGGGAATTTTTTGTAATGTATTTTTTATATAGTTTTTATTTACATGTACGCTGATTTAAAAAAATATCTATCCATATTTTACATGAAGTTAGCTCCTAAAATTTAGGTTAATGTTTTATTTTATATTACTTCATATATTTCCACCTCTATTTATGAATTAAAAGAATTTTTTCTGACAATTGTACCTTGCTGGTTGTAGATTAATTCGCAATTTATGTTGGAGTTAATAATTTGTAGTTTTTGTATTTCTTTTTCTTTTTATAGTAAAATATTGCAATTGTTATATTCATTGGACTGAATAACGATTGTATGATGTATAAAAAATATAGAAAAAAATGTAAAACTGCTAAAATAAATTAACAGTCTTTAAATTTGACATTAGATTTATCATTTTTAGTAAAAAATAAACAAAACAATTAAAAATATTCTACATTAAACTTGTTTTTAAAACTTATGTTAATATTATATTTCCCTTCACTCTCTCTATTGTGTGTGATATATCTGAATTAAATTGAAGTTTATATCAATTAAATCATCAAAATCAAAAATTATTAATAAAGTGGGTGGTAATTTCTTTCTAAATCAAATTGAAATTTTTAATTAAAAAAAAAAAAACAAAAACAAAAAACGCCAAGAATTTTACTTTTAATAACAGCATTAACTTATTTAAATCTCATACATTAAAAAATGTTAAATAATTCAACATAGTATATAATGCATAAATAGTGATGGATTTCATTTCATTTTAGCTCTTTACTACGTCACATAAAATATACGATATGTTCTAAACAGAAACGCCAACATTGTAGCTTGGCACAAAACCAAATACACAGGTTTTCCAGATAGAGTGATACTTAGATGTTAAAAAGAAACTGACATTTTTATTTTATTTTTTCATTTTCAAATTGCTATGTTCATATCTAACTTTTTTTTAAAATATAAAAATTTTACAACTTGAATGGCAAGTGTTTATCGTTTTGGTAAATGTTTAAGTTAAAATAAAAGTACAATTTATTCTTTTAGACGGAACTTTAAATTAAGAACTGCTAAGAAATTTTATCCTTTTGTTAATATGTAAAAAGATTTTTTTTTTAAATGAAATGTGTCTTCAAATGAGAAAAAGGATGTATAAAATACTTGTACATGATACTTTCAAACATTGAAATAAATCTAAAATGCACGGATATCTCAGGAGGTTCTTTTGCATTAAAATAAAAAAATATTTAACTTTTTATTATACTTTATCGCTATTGAGTGAGACTATTTGCTGCATTAAATAAAATTATTAATGCAGATAAATAATTGTCAGATACGCGTTTAATGCATAAAGGATTTAAAACATTTTTTGTTTAGTGCGAAATAAATCTTTAGAAACTGACACATGTTGCTTTGAAACTTTAATAGAGTAATTAATCAACTTGTGAAAATATAATTTAAATCTCAGCCTACATAATTATTAACAGCTGACAGTTCTTCTACCAATCCTATTAGTTCCCGTTCTCTTTTAGAACCTTAAACGCATTATAGACTTATATAATATACGCATATAGAATTTGACATAACATGAAACATTTTTTAGTAACAAATGGTAATTTAAAAGATTCAAACTCCTCTATGAAATAAATTACGGAAATAGTAAACTTATATTACTTTTATTTAAAATTACAAAATTTTAAAAGTACTTCATAACAAAAAAATAAATTTTGGATTATCCAGTAAACATAATCATCTGGCTGAAATCACAGAGGTAGCCAGACAATAGGGGATCCTCACTTTCGGCTAGCGAAAAATTAAGCCGGTGTGCCTCCCCCTCCCACGCAAGTCTCCGAGCACGTGCACGAGCACTTACTGTGAGGTGTCCCGCGATTAGGAGTCGATGATGCGACGGAGTCCCTGCATCGGATCGAACCTGTTCCGACCCCTCTTTAGAGTTTTATTGAGCCATGTTCTTTCTAGATAATCGGGCGTCAGTTTGTATTATAAGGGCCGGATAAGGATCAAAGCGGGGTCCCTTGTGAACGCCTTGGTGGCTCTTTCTGAACTTCGTGTTGTGACAAGTAGTGGTTAATAGCACGTATCCAGCCGTCTTATTAAAACTATTTATCAAGCACTGGAGTTTAAATTAGTGTAATTAAAGAGTTTTTTTTTCTTTTTAGTAATTATCAATAGTTATTATGACTCTCAACGTAAGTATATATACAGTATTAATAATTTGATTGAACCAGACATATACATTTACAATATAATGCAATGTGACTTCGATGATAAATACAGACTTATGGTTCAACAGAAAGAAAAATACTTAAAAAAATGCTTTGAAAATAAGAAAACAAAAATTTCTTTTCCTACGCTACACCCATTAGGCAAATTACCTTTAACGATCTTACACTGAGAGCGAAAAACTATAATGTATATATTTAAAAACACAACTGATAAAAGTTTTAAAATTTAAGTGAGTCAAAATCTATTCACAGCTAGGGTTTTTATATTTTCTTTTTAAAAAATATAGCGACATATTACGCCTTAGATACTTAAAAAAATATTACACCGTCATGAATATTTAATGCTTTACAGAAACAATGAAATTAAGATAATAATAATGAACTCGAATAATGTTATTCAAAAATGAAAGAATATAAATGTATATTTCGTTACGAAATAAGCGCTGCGAAATCATTTAATACAATGACTTTGCATGTAAATTTATTCAGGAGGATAATTCGGAAATATGGAGAAAAATATTCATATACATAATTTGTTTGTTTTCGTCGGTAAAAACTAAAGAATGGATGCATATCATAAATCATTATTAGCAGATAAGTATTATGTTTTGCAATAAAAACTATTAATGTAAAATATGAATTTTTAATTATTTTAAGAAATTTCGCCAATACATTTTAGAAAAATGAAAATTTCTAAAAACTTAAACTTTGTTCTTTTAATTGTCTTCTCTGTTTTTAGCTAAATATAAATCATGAAATTATATACACTTTTTAGATATAGAGACTTTTTTTTTTTTTTTTTTTTTTTTTACAATTGTCTGAAAAGCAGTTCATGAATATTAATAATTTCATTAAAAAAATAGTTTCAATTTTCATAATTAAAATAAAATTAATGATGTTACCATCTGTTTTGTTATTGAAAAAGATTAAGATTCAAATAATTATAAATTAAAGTTTTAGATTTATTAATTAAAGGATAAAGTTTCTTGAAAGAATTATTAAACAAAATTCTCTGTGCGATCTTATGTTACAGTTAGTCACCTGTTCGTACGTAGAAGAGTGTAAAAGTAATAAAATATGTATTCCTGTCTCTTCTGTCTAAAAAATAACAAAAAGATGTACCTTTTTCTATTCAAAAATATTTAACTGCATTAATAACTGTTCATTCCACAATAAATATTGTCATTCTTATAAAAATATTAGTATTATTAACTTTAGTTAAATTGTCTATTGTTCAGTTGTTTAAACCTTAACTGTCAAATAACTCTAGTCACTAAGATCTGTAAACCACGCTTTCTTTTAACTTTACGATATATAATCTATTAAATTTATGTAGAATTGGAACTGCTTCTGAATTTTTTATCATAAGAAAAAAAAATGTCTTTCAAAAGTAAATAAATAATGGAGTGATATCTTCCCGAATTATAAGATTTCTGATTTTATATTAAGTTTTATTTTTATATAAAAATTCGTCAATACTAAAATTTTTTAAATAAAATTATAAAACGAAACGGCACTCTAATTGCTTAGGCTATACTATAGAATTAGAGTAAATATAGAAATGATTCGATATTAGAAAATATATTATTGTTACAAGTTTTCGTGTATAAAACTATATAGAAAAATAATTAAAATGCAATACTTAATGCACAAAAAATAGCATTTTTATTTTATTTTTTGAATTATTATTTTTAAACGTGCAAAGTTATAGATATTTAAAGTCACTCTGCATTTAATACATATAGTACATATAATGCAAAAATAAACTAACATCTTTATATTCTTACAATTACACTGTGAGTAAATTACTTAAAAGATGAAAAATATTTTTAAAAGGTATTAAATTTCTTTAATATCCTTAGTACTTTCAACTGTACACATAGTCTTCGTCAGACAATTAAAAAATACAAGCGTCTTATTTTCAAATTTCACGTAGATAGTGCCGAAATGAGTGAAAGTGAAAGTCAATTTTTAGATCCGGATAACATTGGGAAAATAAAAATATGGATATTGAGGGAAGTGGAATATTACGGGTTTTATGATTCTTTAAGCAAACTGAGCAAAATTCTGGGTATAGGATAAAACATCGTAGGATAAAACGCCATTATAAACAGTATTTTCTTTAGTAATAATTTTTATTGATTCACAGATGATTAAATCATGATAATTCTTTAAGGGGCCTATAATATTTGTATCTTCAAAATGAACTTGTATATTCTGGTTATGTCTTGATAGGGCTGTTGTTTGCCGGTTGTACTTCAAATCTTTTAAATGTTCTTTAATGCGATCTTTAAGTTTACGAGATGTCATTCCTATGTTTTCGAGATAAATATTTTCTGTTCTCAGGGGAATTACATATACACCAGAAACTTCACCTTTCGGGATCGGGTCTATTTTGGCGCTAAATAGATTTTCAGTTTCATTGAAGGAGTGGTGATTAAGTTTACGCCAAACCGAAAAAGTGTATGTCTGAGTTTTTCGAAAAGACCTGGAATGTACTTCATTTTGCAATATCATGTATTTCTCAAGGGACTGTTTTGTATATTCATGGGTTTTTTCTTTGAGTTGATTAGTTTATAAATAATACGTTTTGGAAAACCGTTCTCTACTGCAATTCTGTGAGTTAATTAGTTTTATCAATATTACGTTTTGGAAAATCGTTTTCAACTGCAATTGTTTGAGTTGATAAGTCTATCAAAAATACGTTTTTGAAAACCGTTCTCAGCTGCAATTCTCTGAGTTGATTAGTTTATGAATAATACGTTTTGGAAAACCGTTCTCAAATGCAATTCTCTGAGTTGATTAGTTTATCAATAATACGTTTTAGAAAACCGTTCTCAACTGCAACTACAAAAAACTCCCCTGAGAGGTAGGATATATTGCAAAATGAACAAAAAACTCCCCTGAGTAATAGGAGATATTGCAAAATGAGGTACATTCCAGGACTTTTCGAAAAACTCAGACATGCACTTTTTCGCTTTGGCGTAATCTTAATGGCCACTCCCCCAATAAAACTGAGATCTCTAGTTAGTGCCAAAATACACCCGATCCCGACAGATGAAGTTTCCGGAGTATATGTAATTCCACTGAGAACAAAAAATATTTTCTCGAATACATAGTAATGACTTCTCGTAAACTTAAAGATCGCATTAAAGAACATTTGAGAGATTTGAAGTACAACTGGCCAGCAATAGCCCTATCAAGACTTATCCAGAAGCTAAATATGCAAGTTAATTTAGATGATACAAAAATTATATTCCCCTTAAAAAATTATCATGATTTATTTATCCGTGAATCAATAGAAATTATTACTAAAGAATACACTGTTTATAATGACGTTTTATC
The DNA here is from genome assembly GCA_963932465.1 of Maratus speciosus. Classification (NCBI taxonomy): domain Eukaryota; kingdom Metazoa; phylum Arthropoda; class Arachnida; order Araneae; family Salticidae; genus Maratus; species Maratus speciosus. Next base: position 531,774,700 of record OZ010786.1, on the reverse strand, counting down.
CAGCAACATATCCAGAATTTGGCTCAGTGTGCTTAAAGAATCATAAAACCCGTAATATTCTACTTCCCTCAATATCCATTTTTTTTATTTTCCCAATGTTTTCTGGATCTAAAAATTGACTTTCACTTTCACTCCTTTCGGCACCAACTACGTGAAATTTGAAAATATGACGCTTGTATTTTTGAATTCTCTGTCGAAGACTATGTGTATAGTTGAAAGTACTAAGGATTAACACATTTTTAAATATTTTTCATATTTTAAGTAATTTACACATTGTGTAATTTTAATTTTAATTTTTAAAGATGAATTTAGCATTCTATTTATTTATTTGCTGATCTTTCTATTCTTACAAAGGAATACTGGAATAAACGAGAAATATACATATTTTTATTTAACTAAATAGCAATTTCTAATCTTCGTATCAGCTATTTTTGTTATAGACGCCATAACTCCCCATTTCCTTATTCATTCTTCTTTTCTCTATAATAAGCCCAGAATTGAACTATGTAGTTGCTGAATTTATACTATGCTGAAATGCTGACTTCTGCCGTAAGAACAACTGCAACTTCAGCTCTTTTAATCTGCCTTTGACTGTGATTTAAAGAAGTGTTACAAACGTCTTTACATATTAATTTTGTTGAAAATAAGTTATTCTTGTGTCATTTGTTAAACTACACTGAGCATATCGTATTTATAAGAATTTTAAAATCATTTTTTTTTTTTTTTCAAGTTTTAATGAGATAAATGTTTCCACATTTGAGCAAAAATTATCATATCTATCATTTGGAAACATCTTTTAAGGCGGATTTAAATGTATGTTTTACACTGTAATAATTCAATTAAATTACGTTACTTAAATAGAAATTTAGATAGATATATTTAAAAACTAATAATGTGTCGGTAACGAGCTGCAATTGTAATGACATATTATGGAATATGTTAATGGCATTACATAACAAAACATAACAAATGACAAGACGTGACAAGACACAATATTTTAATTATGAAAAATACAAAAAGTGTTTCACATAGATTATCACCTGTAATACAAATATTTGTATCGATTATGGCATTACATATCAATATTTTATGATCAGTATAGTATACAGTTATCGTGTTAAAAAATGTTTCAATTACAACCGTTATCTCATTCATATGCATGTTTAAAAAATCTGTGAAATACATTTCGTGAACACAAAGTAGATAATGCAATGTCAGCTATATAATAATGTATTTGCAGATTTCTTGTTAAAGCTTATCAAAAACTAAAATATTAATATTATTCAAAGAATAATTATAAAAAAATCCTTCAAAATAAAAAATGTCAAAATTAGGATAGTTGTTACATTCAGCATACATTAAATATCATGATAAGATATTTCGGTACTCAAATATCAGTTTGGTAACTCAGCGAAATTCCTTTCATTGAATACTTATAAAATTCCGATAATCACGAAACATATGTTTTTATTGAAACTGTTTTTTTGGTACTTATCGCATATGAAATGAGAAACTGAAAATGTTTTCAAGAAATATGAAACTCATTTTCTTATGAGATAAGGATAGATAGTTTCTTTTTTGTTTTCTTCCATAAAATGCTTTGTAAGGCTTAGTATTTAGGGGAATTTTTTTAACAATTTGATATATTAGTTAGGTCATTTAGTGATGTATTTGATTCTTTAAAATATGATTCATTTCTAATTATATATTCAAATTTATTATATACATACATACATATATATATATATATCATTGTATGTATGATATTATAATTGAATTACGGATAAGGATAAATAAGTATATACATTTTATTTTTGTTTTCTTCTATGAATAGCTCAGTAATGTTCAGTCTTATTGGGATTTTTTTTTTTTTATTTTGTTATATTAGTTAGGCCGTTAAGTGGTATATATTTTTCTTTAAAATATGATTTATTTCTGATAATATATTTAAATTTAAATTAGTTTCGTGAAACTGCAGCATAAAATTTTAAAGACATTAAAACAAAAACTAGTTATTGTACTTAGAATATATATACATATATAACATTTATATGTGTGATATTACAGAGATTCCGCTAGACAGTTTCAGGGTGTGCTGCACCCTTCCTGCGCTTTGATTTATAAAATACGTCCATCCTGTCCCTCATCCAAAAACTTATCACCATCTTTTCCACTTACCCAGAAAATTTGACCTTACTCTTTTTTGTTTTAAAAATGTGTTGTACAATAAAAGCACCCTCGTTCTTGTCTTGAAAAGAGTCCCTTGAATTTTAAATATTAAAAGTGGCTTTAAAAATAAAACAAAATGCCTAAAGAAATACAAAAATGTACACTTTAGAATCGGAAATGTGCTCTAAGAATAAAAAAACTGCTCTTTTTTTCCACCTGCAGCACCCTGTCCCTTTTTAAACCTGGGGCAAACTCTGTAATTTATAATTAAATTAAAGGTAAAGTTAAATGAGGATAGATATTTTCTTTTTGTTTTCTTGAGACTTTTTTTTTATGCTGAGTCTTATGGGGATATTTTTATCTTTTCTTATTTTAGAAAGACCATTAACTGATATTTTTGTCTCTAGAATATTATTTCTTTATTATAGTCTATTTTAATTTAAATTAGTATCATGGCATTTTTGCATAAAATTTTGAAAATCTAAACATAAACTCACTTTTATTTTCCTTGATTTTCATTTATTAAATTATTATCCACTTGTTGTAGTTTTTATCAGTTTTCTTTCACGCATTTAGTGTATTTATATTACTGTGCTAATATTGCGTTATTAAATAAGCCCTTTAATCTAAAGTAAGGTTGTCATGTCAAAGATTGACAACAGGTAGATTGTCGCATTTTTAATACACAAAGAGTCAAATATTACACTCAACTTCACTAAAAAGCACGTAAAATAAATAGAACCGAATAAAGATGAAAAGTCCTCTATAGTAGATTCATTCCCGTAAACTCCCAATATCTACAATTCTCAGCACACATACTCAGTCACTTCACTCACTTCAATTGATGTTTGACCAAATGTCTTTAGCTATTTTGCCGAAAGTGCCAGCAGCCCCATCTATAGTTTATTGAATCTAGGGCAGGCTGTGATTTTGTTACAACATCACCCTCTGGCTCCGCGGACGCCCCAGTGAGGAACCAGTAACTTTTTTACGTTGTCTGCGCGTTTTCTGTTAGGTGCAATAGGCAGAATGACAAAGTCACTACAGTTTCAAAGCTGAAGTATCACATGTTGCAAGCGGTTCATTTGGATTGTCTATGCTTGCTATTACAAATGTGGTGGGTAAATTTTGAGTTAAAATAATGCATGATCCATCACGTTAACGCATGAACTTTGAAGTTTTATTACCTAATCTTTCACATTAGACCTATGTCTACCCAAACCTTGTCTCCTGGAACAAAACACTATCTTTGTTTTTTTTTTTTTTTTTGCAATCAGGGTATTTCTTTCTTTGCACTGTAAAAAAAAACCCACTGTAGATTTGCCAGAACAAACTCGATCACAGTGAATGTGCTGTATCTTTCTTTGGTTTCCTGACTATATTAACATGGAAAATACAGTAGTTGCGTAAAATTAACAGTACAACGTGCTGGCAATTTGGACTCATTTTTTTACAGCACAAACTGCTGGCGTCCAAATTGCCAGCACATTGTGCTGTTAAATTTACGCAACTACTGTATTTTCCATGTTAATATAGTCAGGAAACCAAAGAAAGATACAGCACATTCACTGTGATCGAGTTTGTGCGCGAGATGAACAGTACTTTGTACTGTAAAAATGTCGTTTTTTTTACAGTGTGGTCTTGTTTAGCTTCCATTTTGTATTTACTTTATTTTGTAATGTTTGAATATCTCTTGAGGTATGGTTCAATTTCATGTACAAAATTGTAATTGTGAATGACAGTACGAATCTTGTTTTGAACATCATCCGACGTTCTTAATTCTCTCACGAATTGTAAGAATGCTGCACTTTCTACAGTGGTGTCGCGCGACCTTCATTGCAAAACGAATTGGTGGAAGTTTCTCTTGCCACTTCTCTACTAATATATCCAATGTCGGCCTCTATTTTTTCTTTCCACTGGATTAGCTTGAAGATGGTATATGGGAGTTGGGATTTGTTTGATACCTACTAGAAAGCAAAGTTGCTGCATCACACTACTAACAAATTGGGATCCGTTGACATACTCCGCATTGTATGAGCGTATCCCAGTGCAATAATACCTTTTTGACATTATATTTAACGTACCTTCCACACCGTAGTGACCATCCGTAGGTGAATCATGGGGTTCTTAAAAAATTGTCTCCCTTCCATTAGGGAACTACTAGGGTTTATTCTGCTTCCGAACTTCAGTAATACTTATATCAACTCCTTGTTTCATAGTATAACCGCGTTCAGCCTAATTAATGCGGTCTAGAGTTTTTTTCTTTATCTTCAAAACTTTGAATAATTTTCTTTTATTCGCCATCTTTCATTTGTTCTGCACGTAAATCACTAGGCATACTAGATGGGATATCAAACATTATAGTGCAAATATCGAAAAACTCTGTAGTAATATTATCACACATAAAACTAGAAAGCATGTCAGCTATGGCGGCCGCTTTACCAGAATTATATTCAATTTTCACATTAAATTCTTGCAACTGTAAAACCCATCTGGAATGTCTTTTAGAAGGTGACTTTAAGCTCATGAGCCATCGCAGAGCTGGTGGTTGGATGCCACCGTAAAACTTCGTTCCATCTATGTATCCTCGGAATTTATTAATAGACCAGACAACAGCAAGATCTGTCAGTTCCGTGGTGTGATAATTGCTGCAGAAGTCAGCAATCTACAGTCGTACACAATCGGACGCTCTTCAACACCCGTACGCTGGAGAAGTAATGTTCCAAGAGTATAATTGCTTGCATCGGTCCAAATTATGAAGCGTTGAAACGGTGTTCTGGATATCTCTGGAAAATCTTGTATAAAACGGCGATACCATGAACATGTCTGCAGAAATGTTTGCAGATGTTTTATGTTCTTGGAAGGTGGGATCCTTATAATAACATCAATTTTCCCAGGATCAACTTCTAGGCCATTTGGAGTGATCCTGTTTCCTAAGTTCTTTACTCCGGTATATACATAGTTGTATTTTTCTCGAATTGAAGAAAATTTCCATTAGTCGAATCTTTGAAAAGCAGCTTCGAAATCAGACAAATGTTGTTCAAAACCTGATGTTAAAATAATTAATTCTTCAAAATAAGAGGGGATATTTATATCTGGGATTCCTCTGCCGTTATCCACCGTCCTTTGGAATGTTGCAGAAGCGTTCAGCAGACCGAAAGGTATTCTTCGTATATATTGCAGCATATTCCGAGAGGGCATACAACAGTAGTGTTTTCACGACACGCACTTGATGGTAGCCAGTATTCCGATCCAGCGTTGTCATGAACTGGTCAGTCTTACGAGGCGTCCATCCAGGGAGTGGGTAGATATCCGGTACTGTCACAGTACTGTCCGGTACTGTCGTTGAGCTTCTTATAGTCTATACTTAGACGAACACTACCATATCGCTTAGTAATGAGCACGGTTTTTAGAGAATGTGGATATTAGCATTGCTCAATAACTCCTTTGTCAAAAAGATCATCAATTTGTTTTTGTTTTTCAATATCGTTTTATTTTCCTGCATTTAACATTTTCATCGGACTTTCAAACATTGCCAAAATCAATGCAATTTCATCTTTTTTTGCCGGAATAAATGTTGGCAGTATATCCTGGTTAAGATCCATTTAATTATGTTGTTCAATATGTGGCGTCATGGTTTTGAGTTTGTATTTTCTAGCTCATACGATCTTTCCTCAGCGAAACTCTTCTGCTCATACCTTTGTTTTCATGTGCTTTCTTCCTCTTTTCTATCTTTCACAATAGTAATAAATGCCTTTTTAACGAATTGTTCATCCTCTTTAAAAACTGCACACTTTATAATTTTTACAATTAAGGGTGCTATTTTATCATCTGTATCCACATCAAATTCTAATTCCCTAGCCAAATTATATAAATCATTTTTTTTCTTTTGATAGAAAATCTTTTCTCAAACGAGTTATCTATTTTTTTTTTTAATTTAAAACGTTCAAAGTACAAAATTATATGTATTACTTGACCTATTAAAGCAATAACTAACAAAATATCTACCTTGCATTTACAGGTAAATGTGCTTAAACTTTCATAGACAATTGATAAAACGTACAGGAAATAATTTAACAGCATACTAAAATTTACCATTGATTAATCATAAGCTTCTGTAAATATTTATACGAAGCATTATTATTCATTAATATTCAAATTTTTAACAATCTAACATACCTTATGATATAAAACTTTCATTTTAAACATATGAAGTATTATATATAATATGATATGACTTACTTTTTATCCATAAATAAATATAAAAGCAATATGATATATAAACAAAGTACTTAATTTAGATCTAATAAACAAGAAAATACAATACAACAAAGGACATGCATGAAGTAAACAACATGCGAAATAATTATCTTAATTTATTGAAATCACTTTTTAGGTACGATCGTAGCACCTATAGTCGTCGTTCAGTCCTTTAGTCTGCCTATCTGTTCGTCCGCATATAACAGAGCAAAAACCGAATGGTCTGAAATTTTAAATATATAATTGTTTCAAATTTTTTTCGAGTCATTTCAGATTTCATGAAAATCGGATGTATAGATTAATTACAGGGACAGTCAAAAGTTTTCCGTTGCATTACGGCCAAGGGGAAAAAAGATATTTCAAGTGCATTTTAATGATGTTACAGCCTTTCGGACAGAATGAAATTGATATGCTCTTATGAAGTGCACTAAAATATACATTCAGTACAATATCCGGTGCAATATATTATTATAAAACTAGTTATAGTACGTACGCACCTCATTTGCCACGTTTGACGAGCAATTTCCAACTTGTTTTATCCTAGTATACGCTTGGCACAGTTAAAAAGAATAATAATAAAACTCACTTCAAGAGAATAATTATTGGATAATAACCTCAAAGAATATTGTATTTAAAAATATTACGAAAACACACAATATAAAATTCACACTAATTAATCTTTCATAATAATCTTACCAAAGAACAAAATAATATATATGTATATATATATATATATATATATATATATATATCAGTGGCATGGCGTGAAAATTTTCGGTGGTCATCGCAATTATTTAAGTTTGTGGTGAAAAATTATTAACTCTAAAATTCAATGGTTGAATGTTCAAAAAAGAAACTTTAAATCTTACCTTCACTTATACATGAACTCCAAATGTTCTGCTAAAACTGGATCGTAGAGTTTTAAAAGCTTATTAAGAGTTTTAAAATATTGCTTGGTCATCGCCGCATCCAGCGATGACCGGACGCCACGCCACTGATATATATATATATAAAACAGTAGTTTCGGATTTCGATAATGTCTAAAATTGATTAAAAATCAATAAAAAAAAAAGTAAAACACACAGAATTATATCTATAGCAGATACACAGAGATTATGCAGAGTTAGCTGAAACAAGGTAATACCTTTAGAAGTAAAAACTTTTATACTACTGCTCGGCGTGAATAGTTTTCGAAAATCAAAAGCAGCAAATATTTAAAAGAAATTTGAACAAAAACTCCAGGAATTATGAATATAACTTAATTAGCACGCGTTTACAACACGGAGAACTTTTTGAGAAATAAACAATTATTCTAGAAGAGGGACATTATTTAAGAATCTGGGTTATTCCTTTTTTTTCACTTGATTTCTTCTCAAAGTAATAATGCACACTTCTTTTTTACTTTAAACGATTCTTGAAATGATGCTTTCTCAGAATTAAGAAACTGAGTTAATAATTATATCAACTTGATTTCCTGTCAGGGCGACAATATTTTTAACCGGAGCTGCTGTTCGTTTATTATTTCATTTTGAACAAGTCCAACACTTTTTTTTTTTCATTGAGCGTTAGTGTCATGGTCTGGGGCATGTCAAAGATTGACTCCAGGTAGACAGCCACTTTTTTAATACACCACGACACAAAATTACACTCCGTATGTACAGAATTCACGAAATACTTAATCGCTGAAATCACTTCACTTCATGTTTGGTGAAATATCCTTGGAAAGTGGCAACAGCGCCATGTATACGTTACTGAATCTAAGGAAGGCAGTCATTTTGTTACAAGCTGAAATTATTCAATAAATCAGATACGGAGAAAAAAAAATCGGATAATATCTAAATTAAAATTTCAAAAAGCATAGATTCTGCATTGGATTTAACCCTTAAATGCCTGACTTTTTAAAAATCAATTTAAAAATGTTTTTCGGCTTTCATTTTTTAAATAAATCATGGGAAAAATGCTTAAAAATATCGTATTTTGTTATAAGTATGGTTTACGGCTAAAAAACGATTTGTTGCTAATCGACAACACTCGGCATTAATTGAAAAAATAATTATTCTTGATGAAATTCTATAATATTAAACTCAAATGAATTTTAAGAACTATGATAAGGGATTTTCACAAAGTGCTTTATAAAATTAATTAAGTCAAAAATTTATGGTAAAACATTATAAAAATCAATGTGGAATACAAAATAAATTGCTTATTTTATGATACTTGATAATATGAGTACAAATTATTTAGTTAGACACTTGTATTGAAATTTTTGAAATAATTAGTATTTCTATTCAAACACTGTCAAACACCACATTATTCCTATTTTGTTACAAAGTATCTTTTGCAATTTGGGGATTTGCACCTCATCTTTTTCTCTGCATATAGAGGCATATGTCTTGTATGGTCGAATCGACATTTTTATGTGAGTACTGTGATGGACCTCTATGACTTTCTTTCCCCAAATTTCTTTTTTAACCATCCATGAGTCTCTTACAGGTTTAGGGATGTATTTACTTCCCACCATGCATAACGATCATGCAAATTCTGCTCTGATCTTTGATTGAGGTATTATCTCCGATTGATGATCATTAGCATTCAAAACTCTTGTAGCCATGCGTTTACTGTAGTGAATTCACGCAAATGGGAAAATATTCGTAGATACTATTTGCGACTATGATTATTAATTTTGTTTTGGGCCGTTAAGTTATCCAAATCGGTCAACTCCTCCGATATGTCGCCTTTATTCCTTAATTACGTATGGACTATCTATTTTAATAATCTTCTTTTGATTCCTGTCAACAATACTGACTTTTTAACAGGATTTGTTCCGACGAAAGTAGATACAGTATCGTGACGAATTTATTGTCTTTCCAAACTAGTGATGAAATGTCGATGCCATCTAAAATTATAGTATATCCGATTAAGAACCCCGATCTAAAACTTTTATGAGTTTTTCATCGCGTAGTTTGGATCAAGGAATTCTATTTCTTCTGACTGTATACCCAATGTATGGAGGCTAGTTTTTTCCAAATTTACAATCAGCGATAAAGCCGTGTAATAGTTATCTAAATGCAACTTATGGTTTACTGATCGTGATATTCTTCTTCACAGTCTACTGAATACATTGATTGAAGGGCCAAAGTCGGGTTCGGTAATTGGTCCCGTTAGCATATTTTCTTGACCTGAATATACATCTAAGTTACAAGCATTCCCAGAAATACCATCAAGTACAAAAAGTTTAAATCCCCTTTCAGGGGTTTTAATTTGCATATATTGCTTCATGTAATGTCGAACTTTCATATTGCATCTTTGCTCATCAATTGGGAGATTTTGCTTAAAAGGGTTAGAAGGAAAATGGTTGTTTAAAATATCAATGATAGGTCGAAATTTGTCTTAATCTGTCATGTTTTGTATCATCTCGAGGTAGATGTTTTTGGTTGTCATTGAAATGAATGAATTTTCGGACTTTCCCAAACTGATCTCTACTCATTGTGTACTGAGTTAAAGGAAAACCAGGTTCATGACTCCAATACGATCGAAAACTGGGCAAATGACCTAAAGACATGTATAATATTATCCCCATAAATTGCCTTAAGTCTTGTGATGTGAAATTCGTAGGTTTATAAGGATCTTTTTGGCAGGCATATTTAATTGCGTTCACTGACATTTTTTTTTTTTCTATAACCTCATCTGAAGAGAAATATTTGAAAACAGCTAGTGGTGTATCCAACTTATTCACGTTTGGTGAATAATCTCATTTCCACTAAATTTTATCTGATTTTCATTTACCTTTATGTTCTCTTTTTTCAAAAAATCTTCCTGTTTGGCAGTTTACATTACTTTGAAATCTCTTTTCTTCATTTCGGGATAGCCATTTTCAATATCATATGACAGTAATTATGAACCAATTCTTCTATTTTTTTTTGTCAAATTCTTTTTTGGAGGCATTCTAAAAATGACAGAGTAAAATTTGCAGAAAATAAAATGTAGAAAAATATCTTGCATACATTTAAAAAAGGGTGAACTACAATTATAAACAACTAAAAAAATAAACTACTTTTATTGAATATAGAAGAAAGTAAAACTAAAACTGCCCATTGTTCTCTAGGCTTAGTGGAACACTTAATGCCTGTTGTTGCCAATTAGCAAAACACTAAAAATCTGCTTACAACAAATATATTATAGTTAAATATCCAAAAGTAATCATAAATACGGGCTACATAACTTACTTTTCTATGTAATAAATTTTATTTGATCACTACAGATCAAAATAGCGTATTTCACAAGCTTCCAAACAAAACAAAAAGATCATGTAGCAACAATTGAAAAAATAAATCTATATTTATTCTTAAACAACACTAGTGCTACCATCGGCATGTTGAAAATTGATTTAATAATATCTTGTATATGTATTTTATTGGCAACATTAGCCATTAGAGCTTCAATATTATTCTAATAGTATTTTAGAACGCTAAATTGGAAATGTTGCCGAAAGGCAACACAAGGCATTTAAGGGTTAAACAAACTATAAATCTTAAACTTATTGGTGCATTCTTTCGTATCAAAAAGGATTATTTAGAAAATAATATTATTAAAGTTGATCGCCTTATCCGTTTAGTTTTTTTAAAGTTTGTCCACAACATAGTAAAAGAAGAACGCTATATATTTTTCTGGAATTTTAATATAACAACAGTTCTACAATACTTTGTAAAATTTAGTTATATCAAATTTAAATACCTGTTCTTTGAACTATGACTATATTAAGTTTACTATTTTGAAAATTTAAGTTATTTCTGGTAAAGTCCTTTATTATACTCACCTCCGTCTTGTCGCTTCAAATTTTCTTTCGAAATCTATTTTCAAATTTAGTAAAGTTATGTTTGATGCGAGTGCTTAAAAATAACAGAAACATTTTATATTTGCTTCCTGTGTAGACATGGAAAAAACAAGAGAAATATATATCTTTTATATTATATTTTATTATTTTATATATCTTTTTATTTTAGATATATATACATTTAAAAAATAAAATAATAAATAATGGAAAGAAACACCTCCATAATTGGTAAACTTTATTCTCCTTTAATACATTTCTTGATATGTTATATACAATAAATATTAATTAATGTATTATATTTATAGTTATATTTGTGTTTTGGAAAACATTTATATTCAAGCACTTTTGATCAAATGAAACACGCACTGTATTTTGTGGCGTACATTTAAAACTAAAGGATAAAAAAAATATACATTATTTGCTGTAATGAAATTTAATAATTTAGGATTATTTAAAGGGGAAGAAAAGCATGTAAATATTACTTAACTTTTAAAAATTTGAATGCATTTTTGAACATTAACATTAAAGTAATAGTATTACTATTATCAATACTTTTATAAATAAACTTATTCTTATCAAGCGAAATAGAAAAATTCATTTATGCAATGTAGATGTTAATAATCTAATGCGTGAAAATTAACGATTTTTTTTTTCAATATCAAATATCTAAAACTGGTTCCCCTGAATTGCTGACTACTTTAATACCAAAAAAGAGACAAATAGTGAAAACACTGCTGCTAATAAATATAAATGTTAACGTGATATTCTCTAAAGATCTTCAGTTTTTTCTTTTTCATTTTTTTAACAAAAAAAAATGTTCTGCATTCCAAACTTTCTCAATTGCATGAGATTTATTTGCATATTTAATGAACGTAATATTCTTTCATATGGGATCTTCATTGGATATGGTAGGTGCTAAAATGATGATGGCTGACGAAAATTTTCTTACAATATAATATATCCGCCAGCGTCTTGTATCCTTCAAACTGTGCATTTTGGCATTTTCACTAAATGTTTCTTGCAAAATAATATATCCACCAGCATCTTGTATCCTTCAAACACTGCATTCTGGTTTTGTCACAAAAGTTTTCTTACTATATAATATGTATACGCTATCGTCTTTTATCATGCAGACTGTGCATTAGGATGTTGATTTTTCTTACAACATATAATAATACGACAGCGGTTTGTATCATTCAAACTGTGCATTACGGTGTTGTCACGAAATATTTCTTACAAAAAATATATATCCGCCATTGTCTTGTATCCTTATAACTGTGCATTCTCGTGTTGTGGTGAAATTTTTTAAACATATTAATGATTAATACATACCAGAACTTCAACAATTTATAGTAGATACAGTTATATTTTTTCTCTTGATTTAGATTATTCAAATACGCTATTTTTCAATCGCGACTGTTCATTGCGTCCGATCCAGGCAATATTGTCGATGGCTCCCATACGTGCTGAAGTTTGGATGTAATAGCTACTACGAATGCCCAAGCATAGAAAGCTACGTTATATGAATCAAGAGGACAATTTTCTGACCCCTAAATTTTTACTGTTGTTGTCTTTGACTAAGGTCGGCGCAAAAATCGGGCAAACGGTGCAGCTGCAAAGGGCACCTCGGTAGATGGAATTTTGTCAGTGGCATCAAGCACATTTTATGCAATTCGAAATAACGTTTCCTTTGTGAAAAAGAGTAAAATTTTGTACTAGATTTGTTTTTAAACGCTTCTTTGTGTGTGTGTTTGTTGGGGGGTTGGGTGAGTATTTACTTTATTCATTACAGGCAAAGTTGTTATAGTTGTCGAGGAAAGTACTGATTTGATAATTTTAGAAATAAAAATGAACGAAAAAAATATTATTTAAAATTTTGTAAAAATTGGATGTTTTGAGAAATTAAAAACTCTTTTGCACCATAAATGTGAAAGAACCTCCCTGGTGTTTTCCACAAATTTAATTATCCGCATTATGTGTTATTCTATGAAATATACAAATTAAAAACAAATTTTATAGCAGTCAGACAGTTTGGGCCTCCTTAAGCGCTTCGCGAGGAACCCGAGCGACGTTGCGCTGGTCTGACTTCGAAATATTTAGCTCTTCTAATCAATTGCTTTATACTGTCGCTGAATAGTCAAAGCACCACGAAAGGCAAAAAGCAGGACTCCTATTTGTTAACTAAAATCTAAACAAATTTATATCATTTGCAAAAACTTCCATTAACATAAAAGTAAGTAATAATTTATGAAGTAGAAAAATAAAAGTATTTTTTTACTAAAAATAATTTTTGCACAACAAAAAATTTTATTTAATATTTCACAAATCCTAGAATAAAGTGATTTTTAATGTAAACGAAATTATTCCGAATTTGAGTACTTTATCAAAGTTTCACTTTTTTACCGATATGTTTATATAAAAATTTCGTTTTAATGTTTCAAACAGAAAAAGTTTTATATTTTTATTAATAATTTAATTTTTTTATCATAGAAATAAAATTTGGATTACTCTTTGTAAATAATATACGCGGTAAATTCTGTATTATACAGTAGAATATTTTTATTACAACAAACACACACTTTTGTTATTATATCCATACCAAAAACAGCAACGAGTAATATAACATCAATTAATAATTCAAAAAGAAAAGAAGCCCCACTCTATAATCAAATTTGCCCATTTATGTACAATTCATTGTAAAATTCTGATAATGAAACATGTTATTTAGTATTTATCTTAAAACGTAATTATATTTTTTGAAATATAAATTCATCGAACATTAAAAGATACGCAAAATTACCATCTATTACACGGTAAAGATCAAATATCAATTTCACATGTTAATATACGCCGCGTGAAATTTGGCATGATATAAACAGAGATAAGAAAACTGAATTTTGGTAAAATACCAAGCATTCAACGCCTAGAGATGAGTAGATATTGTTTCACTGAAAAAAAAAAAACTGACACTGTTATTATCTGTTATTATTTTTTTTTCTTTTTGTAATGTTTATCATTTACGAACATCATTATTTTATGTCGTGTGACAGAAATTCCACATTTTATTAGTTGAAAAATTAAACGCCTGAAAACTAATACTTGAGACTTAAAATCTACTTTATTAAGCAGTACTTTTCATAAAAAAATATATTTTATGCCATAACAGTTATTTATTTATTACAAATTGTTTAATTTTTTTATGTAGTTTGTTTAACAAATTAGTAAATTACAATTACGCATGGAAATATTTTGATTTTAAAATGTAATTTGCTATTTAACAATTAAATCATCATTTTCATATTGGAATGTAAAGAAAAATAAAACATAAATCCTTTTATGTTTACGGTATTTTTTTTTTTACCTTTGTATTATTTTGGTTGGAATTAAGTTCATCCCAAAGCGTTTTGGTGAACGCAGGCTGCAAAACCTTTTTGCTATTCTAAATGTTTTGTATGTGAAACCTTTTAGCAAGTAATTGCAATCCATACGCTAAAAGTAGTCTGTCTTAAACATATTTTTATTTAGTGAGCTGCAAAATCTGTGATTTTTCTTCGTTTTTCTAATTTTGTAGCCTTATAGAAGGATTTATATTTGTGTTTACAAAATTACCTGCTTTCGGACAAGGCTAGCTCCAGTAGAAAGTTGATAATAAGAACAATACGTTATTTATTGATTCCTAAATAAAATAAAATACATAAGCGAACATTGTAAATCGACAAAAATTCGTTTGCAGAGCGTGAGTTATAAGTACATATATTATAAAAAATAGGAATTAAAAATTTACATATATAGTACAAAGTAGATACAATAAAACTTTGACCGCCGTATCCCCTTAAAATACTATGTATTATAAAAGTGTTTCCTCTTAACACTTTGTTCTAAAAACATACTAAAGATTGTACATTTAATAAAATTTTACTCTGGAAAAAATTATTTAAAAAATATGTCTTCAAAAACACTTTGCTCTTTCATAGTATATTGAATTAACACATATTTGTGATTAATTAAAAAAAAAATATTTGGAAACATCAAACGTTCTAAAAATATATTTATTTTCATAATTATAATATCAAAGAACCACTACATTATTAAAGCTATAAACTAGATAAAAAATACGAGCTCGTGCTAAAGAACTTCACCGGAATTCTCATATCACTAAATATAATTTTCCGTTCATGAGTATTTCAAAACAACATTTAAAAAGCAGTCTGGATAAAAATAAAAGTATTGTCTAATTTACTTTCGCAACTAAGTTTCAAGATGTTACCGGGCTAAAATTTCTAATAATGAATTTAATTAAGATTCCAATTGTACACATGTGATGCACGTTAAATTAGTATAAAGTGAAATTCTACATAAAGATTTTAAATATTACAAAATCACAAATCCTGCAGCAAGCCTTTGATGGCAAAATAATATGCGTCTATACATGTTGAGATTTTCGTTTTCTCATAAACAAAATAATTAATTTAATTTCTCAAGAATCTTTTACGCAATGCTTTAAAAGTAAAATTACTTTTACACTTTTCTGATAATTAAAACTTTAGAATATAAAATAATTTTCAAGCTTGAACTGCGTAGATTAATTGAATTAGAGACTCTAAATATTGATAAAGGTCTGCGTAACCATCGTTAACAAGTTTGAATAACATCAAATTTTAATAAATAACATAGTTTCTAATTTTATTCCACCACAATTTAACATATGTGTAATGCTAAAAAATATTTCTGTATTTAAATGGTACTATATATAAAAATGGATATATGCCGTGTGTTTCAATAGTTCGGTGCGAAAATAAAAGCCTTTAGAAGAAGATCTACGAGTCGTAGAGTCCTGCGGTTTACAGATAATTTTCAGCGCGCTATGGGATCGCACCAAAAATAAAATAGTTCAATATCTCGACAGTAGCTCATAAAGTGGGTACAACAAAATTTGGGAATGCCGCATGCAGACTTTTTTTACATTCAAGTCTTACTTTGTGTGATCAATGTGGAATTAATCCATTTAATTATCTACAGTAGTGTCCACTATTTTCGAGATTTTGAACTATATTTTTTAGTATCATACAAGATACCATACCATGCTGAATATTTATCTGCAAACCGTATGTTTCTCCGACTGATGCATTTTTTTTTTCATCGAGTTTTACTTTCGCACCCAACTTTTGGAACACCCGGTATATATATATATATATATATATATATATATATATATATATGCTACATGTTAAAGGATATATATATATATATAGATACCAATGTGGTTTATACAATACCCCATGCATATATGTGTGAGTATCTGTGCGTGTGTTTGTAACAGATTCCAGTAAAAGATACCACCAGAATTCTATTTTATCAAACGTTTTCCTAAATACTTTTTATTGTTATATCTGTGACACAGACTATCGGTGGGCAGACAAATAAGGAAACTAAATAATTTAATACGAATACTAATAATGCAATATCTGCTTTATTTTCTCCATTTTTCCATGCTACTTCAATACAATATCAATTCCAATATACTCTGATCGCAAAGCAAATAAATAATTCCACGATAACAAAAGTAACACGTAATAACACTTTCTGCTGTACAAGATTTTTATGCAACGTAAATGAATTTATTCTTTCCCGAAACAGGATGGTATTCATACAGTCTGCATTAAGCATTACATACTTTGTTTAGATTATATTTTTAATTAAAATGGTGTTCGATAAATTCTCATTTTGTTATAAAGAGAATTTTTTTTTTAATCATTTACTTTATTACTTTTAATATACAGGGTGTTTCCGATGAAGAAACGTCATGACTCTCTAACGATAAAGATGTAAAATACTGAGCAATCTAAAAGTGAAAACGAAAGTTTACATATTCAGTAGAAGGACCCATATACTTAACGACTTGTTAAATAAAGGTAATAACGAGAACTTAATTTTAACTGAGTAAACGAATTGTGAATAATTGCCTTAATATAATGTAAAATATTAAGCAATCTAAAAGTGAAAGGGAAACTTTACATATTCACTTATTATGACCCATATTTGACGACTTGGTAAATAAATGTACAAATGGGAACTGATCATTAACTGAGTAAACAGTTTGTGAACAACTGCCTTGATATAAATCTTTGCGCTTTCCTTTTCGGAGGGTGATGAAAATTTGATATAAACGCATACAATTCGGAAAATATACCCATAGATTAGTGGTATACACTGATAGAGATTACGAAGTTACTATCCGACTGATAAAAAAACAAATGTCTGACATCAGATAACGATAGTCATGTACGATTTATCGATTCCATGTCATTAAATAAAATACTGTATCTCTGTTATATAATTGAAATGCATACAGTTTTGCATCATGCAAACTGCGCTACATGGAAAAATACACATACTAAAATTGATTTTCGCACACCTAAACCACTATGTTCGTCAGGCGTTCCTTTATATTAAAGTACAGAAAGGCATGCACAGTGCAAAACTCACTAATGCACCCTAAATGCACACTGCACATACTAAAATTACCATCTTGTATACTACATCAAAACGTTTGCTACTTGTTGACCCTATTTGAACATTTCCATTTACCGGCAAGACACCGATGATTCTCATATTATTGTTGTTATCTGACACAGGTCTGAGCTAGATTTCTACCCCGAAGATAACACTTTTATAAATTTTCAGAACTCATCATGTGATAATATATTACTGGAAACCCTTTGATCCTTTTGCATTCTATGTACCCTCACATCCCCCCCCCCCCTCAATTGCCTCCAGTTGTTTTTTTTTCTATTAGTGGAATCCACACCTCTGAACTAATAAATTTTCAGATAGGTGTAATAACGGAACTCAGCTGGCATGGAAGTTTGCTTAGAATAGGTTTGTAAGAATAAAGTGGAACTAACATATTTCATTTTTTAGGTTTATTTAAGGTTATTATCAAGTTTCGGTCTACGCCGGGCGTATAAGCTAGTTATAAATAAAACGTAAAAATGTACTTTCGATCAAAAAATATTTCTATAATCATCAAATTGGCCCATTCGACTGGAAAATATATCATATATTCGTTCAGCAGTAAAATATCATTTTACACTATATAAATATTGCATCGAATTTAAAATGTTTCAAGAATTTTCTTCTCTAAAAGTTTACCCCATAAAAATTTTTCGGGTTAGAAATGTGGAATTTTCAACTTATAATAAGAGAGAATATTTTTTCTTACAAAATGTATACTTAAAATATTAATAAAATACACTAATGTAAATGAGAGCATCGCTGGCATTTTCTTCACCCATTAATCCAATTACCCTAGAAACATTAACTTGCCTTAAGCCACTCTTATATTACTTTAAAAATCTGGAAAGGGATTTTAAATATTTAATGAGTTGGTCTTTATCCACGGCCGAATGATTTTCTTTCCGAAACATAAAGTTTTCACACCACACTTCAAACTTCGAGGATTTAATCTATTAAAATGCGTTTCTTAAAAATACATCACAATGTTTTAAAATTTTAACGTGGTTCACTGATACAATGTAAATTGAAATTCCCTTTAAGAAAATCAATTATTTATAAAAGCCGCATGATGAAGTAATAAAAAAAAATATGATATTGGACGGTGATAAATATTGTCGATCATATTAATAAATGAATACCATAATTATTTTTTCTACGTGTATTTTTATTTTTGAAATGAAGCGGTGAAAATTTATAACATTAGAATAAATATACAATTAGAAGTACGAGGTTAACCAGCACAAAACTGCGGTTCATGTGGGGCTTTTGAGTTTATAGCAACTTTAGGCAAACTCTTCACACGAATGTGTAATTATTTGTGAGCAACTGGAAACCATAAATGTCTAAGTGTAGTTATAAATTATACAATTAATTTTAAGAAATTAATATTTAATAGTATAAAGAAGCAGTAAAATTAAAAAATAAGAGAAAAGGCTTATAGATATGAATTATGTTAAGAGATAATGAATAATCAGTTAATTAAGTGAAAATTTATTTTTAAACGTATGTAAAGCACAATTTTAGCAGTGAGAAGGAGCATACAAGTCAGAGGAAGGGACAAAAGTCACTATCCAAAGCAATTGTTTTTCGTTACAGTGTAAAAGTATTTTTTTATTATTTTGTTAAAGGGTAGCAGTACATATCACTCCTGCGCAAGTACTCTGAAGCAAAGTAAGTATATTTTCATATACAATCATTACATACATTTTACATACATAGTATTACATACTTTTTACAGTATAAAATAATTAATTATTATTAGTTTTTTTTAAAGAATAAGAAAATTTCAGTTCAGTAGATATAGGAAATATACTTCATTATTACATAAGGAGGAATTTTGCTTAATTTATTGACGGAATGTCTGTTATGAGGTAGGTTCGTAATTATATAAATATGTAGCACCTAAAGTCGTCGTTAGGTCCGTCTATCTGTATGTCCGTCCGTCCGCATATAACAGAACAAAAACTACTCAACTGAATGGTCTGAAATATTAAATATATAATTGTTCGAACATTTTTGGGGGTCATTTCAAATTTTATGAAAATTGGATGTATAGTTTAATTACAGGGAAAGTCAAATTTTTCCGTTACATTACGGCCAATGGTAAAAAAAATCAAGTGCATATTAATGATGCTACAGCCTTTCGAACACAATGAAATTTCTATTCACTTATGGAGTGCACTAAAATATACATTCAGTACAATATGCGGTGCAAAAAGTATTTATAAAAATAGTTATAGTACGAACGAACCTCATTTGCCACGCTTGACGTGCAATTTCCATCTTTTTATATAAAGGAAAGATCACATTTTTTAATTTTCTGGTATGAATTCGTCATATCTGAATTTTAAAAATATATACTAAATTAGGAACACTGGTGGTAGCATATAATATACTACCACAGACATGGAAGAGTTAACTCGATTTTAATCTACCAGAGAGACGCAGCTTACTTTTACAGTAGAAAAAAAAAGGATTTTCCTTTAAAAAGAGTGTATAACAGAAAATAAAATTTGAAAGAATTTAAAGATTTGTAAACTTGAAAGTATGAAAAATCCCATATGTATCGATTTTACCAACATGCCTGCATTGGTGGAACACGAAATTAATATTAGTAATATTTGAAATCTCAATAAATAAAATATTACAATAAAATATAACTTAACCCCATGATTCCAGATTAAGCATATCAATAGAATTGTAGTGTTGCTTTTCAAAATTTGAATATGCAACAAACATTTTTGTGAACATAAATTAATGTGATATAAAATTACTTTTACGCAGTTTTTGTATGTAGTTGTGATGTTTATGCAAAGAGAGACTGTACTTACGCATGAAATGCCTAAGTAAGTGGTACGTAAAATAAAACTTCGGAAACTACTGTTTAAAAGCGTTTCTGACATGCAATTGTTTTCCATTTTTATATGAAATTAAAAAGCATTATTTTTTTAATCAATTCCCTACAACATTTACTCCACTTAAATAGACTGTGGTACAAATTTTGCTCCGTGTATTACTAAAAATTATAAAATATGCACATCGTATTCCAAGTTTAACGTGCGATATGGAAATTCCCATTAATTAATTATTATTAATTAGGTAGATTTCGTAAGAAATATTACCTATTACATTCTACCATATGGCTGTTTATTTCTACTTTCCTATTGGCTGTTTCTTCAGATTGTTTCCTTTCTCTTATCTCTCGTTTCAGTCTTGCAGCTGGTTTCATATTAGTAGAACGTATTTTATGCGCCTGATGAAGAAAAACGCAGATCTTTCAAAAGGCCTAGCGCATTTAAAAGTTTTGATGACGTTTTAAGAAAATCTTTTAGTTCTTATTCTTCCCTATGTCGGAATTTCTAAAACGTTTTGCAGATCTACGCCAGTCATGAAACCTAAACCCAAAACCACCACCAGTTCAGAATTTTATCTATCTATCTCTCTCTCTCTCTCTCTATATATATATATATATATATATATATATACAGATGGGTGGCAAAATAATAGGAACACATATGAAATAAGAGAAAAGTTTTATTAATAGGGGATTGGACCACCCTTTGACTTAATTACGGATTGTATGCAACGTAGGATGGATTCATAGATGTCATGAACAACGTTTAAACGAATATGAAGCCATTCTTCTTGAGGAGCAGTCTCTAATTCTAAAATCGTAGATGGTGGTGGAAATCGAGCACGGAGTTTTAATTCCAAATATCCCCACAAATGTTCAATAATGTTCAAGTCATGAGACTGAGAGGGCCAAGCAAGATGTCCTAGTTCCTCCTCATGCTCTTCAAACCTGTTTTTCGACAATTTTAGCAGTGTGGATAGGATCATTGTCATCTTGATAACGTGGGCATACTCCTGGAAATAAAATCTTGACAAAATGATGCAACTGATCCCCCAGAATATCGGTATAGTGAGCAGCTGTAATCTTACCATGCAGGGTAACAATCGGTCCAAGGCCACGCCAAGATATCGCATCCTATATTGAAGGGAACCACCTTCATGCCACACAGTCGGCAAGAGGCTGTCAAGAGAAAATGCTTCTGCACATTTAAACGCGTCCAGTTGCCTGAAATATGATGGAGATTGATTCATGAGACCAAATGACTTGTTGCCACTGTTGAAGAGTCCGTTTTTGTGTGTTTTACATCATTGGCATAGCTGAAAAGCAGGACTTGATGTCACCAATGGCTTACGAATTGCATCTCTTCCATAAATGTTCGAAGCATGAAGTTCCCTTTGATCAGTTCTTGCTGAAATGGGATTCTGGAGATGTCTATTTATCTCTGACGTTATCTGGGATAAAGATTGCCTGCAGTTTCGGACCACTATGCGGGTCAACTCTCTTTTATCCCTCTCAGAAAGAATTTTTTTCCGTCCGCTGCTGTACTTTGCAGACGACACTTTAACGCATTTCGTGTACGCTGTCATAAAGGCTGACACAGTACTCCTTGCACGCCCCAAATAATTGTCTGTTTCCGTCACGGATGAACCACTTATGAGCATTCTAACAATCTTTCTTTTTTTGAACTCTGACAGGTCAGTTATTATTGCGTTTTTCAGAGCGTATGGTAAGCGCATGCAATACCTATGGCTGATGTTGAGAGACTGATTCCTTACCTTTCAAAACCACTAGGTGGCAGAATTGAGTGCAAAGTGACATGCGCGTTCTGCTTCTCTGAAATGGACCATGCCTTTTTCATGGGTGTTTGTATTATTTTGTCACCCATCTGTATATATATATATATATATATAACGAGTGAACAAAAAGTCCGTATAAACTTAAAAAATAACTCAAATAGCAGCCGACAGATGGCGCTGGTTCGTACTATTTTGGTGGAAATACGCAAATGAAACAGTTATATGGACTTATGCTCCAAATCCGGAACAAGTTCACGTGAAATAGCTTCACCAACAAAGCTTTATCCTTCATACTCAGCACGTTGATCACGTACACGGCTCACAACGGTGATCTAGTTCTGGATTAGAAGCGCAAGTTCTTAAAACCGTTTCATTTGCATATTTCCACTAAAATCGTACGAACCAGCGCCATCTGTGGATTTTTTTTTGAGTTATTTTTTATTTCTGTCATAAAAAAATTCCCGTGACGTATAGATGCTAATCCCGCAAACTGTTTTTCATTTCGGTTATTTTTTCGGTTTTATGATTTTTAAAAGTTTATACGGACTTTTTGCTCACCTGGTATATATCACTTTTTGATGGACGCGATAACTTCCATAATTTGACACAAATCTCTTCCAGATACATAAACTCATTGGCAGAAAATCTCTTTCAAGTTCGTTAATGGGCTAAATCGGGAAAAAATGGTGGAAATAGGGAGAGGTTTTGTGAAAACAGAAAAAAAAACATAATACATTTCAAATCAGTTTAAAGTTATTGTTACTTCTAGGAAAACTGCCAAAAATTTAGGTATGACAGACATTTGATATCATTCAAAATTTGCTCTAGGGGCGAAAAAAATAAGTTTTTAAGATGAAAAAAATTCATAATTTCGTCAATTCATAAAATTTCACTTAAATGGAAATAGGGAGATGTTTTGTGAAAACAGAAAAAAAAAAATACATTTCAAATCAGTTTAAAGTTATTGTTACTTCTAGGAAAACCGCCAAGAATTTAGGTATGACAGATTTTTGATATCATTAAAAATTGGCTCTAGGGGCGAAAAAAAAATAAGTTTTTAAGATGAAAAAAAATTCATAACTTCATCAATTCATAAGATTTCAAATCCACTTAAATCCATTCCAAATCTTCGACAACTTTTGTATTGACAATATTTTGATAGAACCAACTCGTACGGAAATAAAAACTAAGTGTGGAAGAAAAAATTATCTTATTAACATGATTTTGTCAAAACCAGCTATTACATTAAAATGAAATTAATAACTCTTCGAAAGCTGTCAGTTAAAATTGTTAAAGAGGATTTATCTCTAATCTTGATACTTAGGTTTTGAATTTTTGAGTTTTTGATTTAGTTTGATTAAATTAGTATTTAACTTTGAAAAAAAAAACTGTACCTGTAGGCCGAAGCGCGCGGGTTTTTTATATATATATATTAAACTTAGATTATTATCAGATATATTTTCATAAATAAAAAGGTGAAAAGTACGGAAATAAAAACATGTATTTTTTTTCTATTTACTATATCATGCGCTATTGAACCTAAGCATATTTCCACATTAAAATATTAATAAATTAATGATTGTTTTCAATGTACATTGACAATTGATTTTCAGTTTTGTTCTTGATTTTTCAGCGTATAAAAGCCACTCTAAAGCGTGTTATTAAATCAGCCTGTGTTATGATTTTTTATGTAAACACTTGCCCCGTTACACTTGTTATAGATATCGAATATATTTTATTAGGCAGCGCACGCAAACGCAATCTGCTTACTTGATTCATACGGTATCATAAGATATTTCTTTGCATGAATCTTCCGTATTGATTTCGGATGTGGCTATAGTTCGAATTATTCTTCATATCATATCTTCAGATTGTCTGAAGATAGTATATCTTTACATCCATCTATTGAATGTACGCATACTAGGTTCATGAGATGAGATATATATAAACTATCTAAAACAGTGGATTCCAGCCTAAACTTTTTAAAACAGTGGGTAATGCACATCCACTTAACGTGCATTATTTTTCATTGTAACGACATTGTACACCAAATATTGAAACAATGTTGTTTTCCAATCCAATTTATATTTGCAATTATTATTATTAAACACATCGCGGAATTCGTATTACGTATAGAATAACGTGGACACATTTTTCACAAATCAACCGGGAAGATTCGAAAGCCACTGGTTTTGTGCAATACATAATGCTTTCAAACGGAAGTTTAATGCTTCATCTTTAATGGGATATAAAAAGTATCTGTAACATTGATGAATAAAAAATCATTCCACAACACTTTGTGCGAGAGTTCAAGAAATATTGACGGTCATTCGCCAAAATTTCCAAATTTTCGAATATGTCGCAAAGTTGGAATGAATGCGATAGAAAGATCTATTATTCAGCTTTTTTTAAAGGTGGAATTATCTTAAAGAAAATTAATTTATGTAAGTATGTAAATTATTTGCCTATTTGTTAGCGTTGAAGACTGGTTAATTAATCGTTTTACTTACCCATGATACGTATTTTGGGTAAGTCTTGTAATCGTTTTAAAAATCGGAATTTTTTTGACGGATTTATACGTTTCAGACACTGCAGATTACGAAAAACATATTTTTTGAAAAATAAATTTGCCGTCGATCTGTGTGTGTGTGTGTGTGTGTATTTAAAGGCTCTATCTTCCAAACAAATTGAGATAGGTTAGGTACTTGTAATTTGACGTGTTCTTAGTATGTAATAATGGGAAGAAGCCTATTGAATATCATTAACCTCGATTATCCGGAACTAGTCTTTTCGTACTCTCAAAATTTTCAGTCTGATAAAAGGTATATAAAAATTTTGAAATTGTTCATTTTAAGGAGTGAATATGAAAAACAATAAAAAAACAAATTTTGCATAAAGAATAAAGTCAATCGGATAATTAGTTGCCGAGATGTTTGTAATCATATTTACCACACTCTTGGATTTTCCATGGCCCTGTATTTCATTCAAATTTTAATTTTAAGATATATTTTAATTGAAAATGAGACGCTTAATCTAACGCAGTAAACTGTTGGTTAATATGATTATAATTTTTGGAGTTATAAGAATATTTCTTTTACGCACACACTTGATTCGCACACTTGATTTTCTTTTACGCACACTTGCTATTCGGAACACATGATTATCCCTTCGACCAAATAAACTATCGCTAAACTATAACATTAAATGTCAATAATGGTTTATCGTACATGTCACATTCACTTTACATTAAACAATATGCCAATTTGTATAATTTTGCGAGTAGTTTGGCGATTTATATAATTTGCCGAATTAGGAAGGCGGCATAATCAAGTAGTACCTACAGTTCAGTAATAGAGTATTACTATGTATTAAAATTATTTATATATACGTTTTTGTTTTAATTGCAATGCATTTTATAAATAGTTTACACATGTTTTATTTTCATATTTTATATTATATATATCCATGATGGATAAGTAATACGGTGGCCCCCAACGACTAGTTTAGAATTGAAAGATGGTCACTGATTATCATTCTTATAATTACTACATTTTGGAAGAACTTGTTTCCTTTAGCATTAAGTTCTAAAATAATTCTCAGGTAGGTGTTCTTAACAGTTATTATCAAGTTATTTGGTCATATCAGTTTTTGGTTTATATGCATATTTCACAGTGAAAATACAGGCACACTTAACAGAGTATATAATTCTAGGTGGTCCTTCATGGTTTATTCTCTATTAACTGCACATAGATATCATACTTGGATTGTGAAATATGCAAATAAACTGATTTGAAAAAAAAAATCAAGAACTAAATTCAGTTAATTTAACACATGGTATTATTTATATACATTGAAGTGTTTACATTGCTTAATGCGGTCGAATCGCATTTCGATATCAGCACTAATATGGCTCTAGAACACTTATGGTTCCACAGTATTACGACTTGTACTACAGATTGAAAGACTTTTAAAATTAAAAAAAATCATTTTAGGAGAAAAAAAAGCTTGCTTTATATTCCGAAAATATAACATTTTAGTAAGAGTGTTTTTGAAGTAGTACTTCTAAGTACAGTCGTGTGAAAAAAAAAGGTAAACATTTCTTACTAACTCTGCAAAACATTATCGTAGAAGAAAGTTACTGGTAATACACGATTAGTAATAATGTCTCCTTTTAAATGGTAAATGCATAAAAAATTTGCTTAGGGGGCCATTTACATATTAAAACAAATTATATATATATATATATATATATATATATTTTTTTTTTTTTTTTTTTTTTTTTTTTTTTTTTTTTTTTTTTTAATAGCAGTACACAATTCTGAGAGCATAAATGAGCTCTAAACCCTTCATTTAGACTAAAAACAATTTTTTATGCAATTCGTACGATACGTTTCCGAGAAATTAATTGTTTTAAAACGAGCGTATTTTAGGGGCTGTATCCAAATTGAAGTTCGGTACTCGATTGTTGACAGAGAGAGTTCTTGATTAACCCATCTGAAGCGCCATTCAAGCAGTCATTGAAGACTGCTAGATTACATCATAGCATAAGAAATTTCAAAATATCTAGTCACTTCTATCATAGACGCCCCTTGAACCATCATTTTGTCGTTTTTAATCATAATTTGAAAAATTTTGGAAGAAAAATGTGAAATTTTGGATTTCCATAAAGCAGAACTTAATAAATATAAATCCATATAAAAAATTGTTTTCTACAATTCATAATGTTTTCAAATATTAAATTCATAATTCATAAATCATATCATAAAATTATAAAAATTGCAAATTCAATGTATTTATGTTTGGGTATTTTAGTACTATTGCGATACAAAAAATTAGCATTTTAGGAGTGTAATCTCAGGAGATATTAATGAAAATATAAAAATGTAATTTAACATTAGAGCACTCAATTTTTAATGTTTATAATTCAAAAAATTAACATACAAATAACTTGAAATTTGGTGACTAGGCATAGTTTGAACCAAAGATTTTAAATATCGCGTTAAAATTGGGTATTACCATTGAAAAAAAATGGTTTGGGTTTGTTTTAATATGTAGATGGCCCCCTAAGCAAATTTTATATACATAATTTAAAAGTAGACTTTATTTCCAATCGTTCGGTACCATTAGCTTTTTTCTACGATAATTTGTTGAGGAGTTACTAGGGGGCGTTTACTTTCTTTTCCCACGACTGTACCTGTGAGACTAAGAAGGAATTCTATATGTACTAAATTTAGCTTAAGAATCAAAGGCTAGAACAGGCCACCAATGATTTTTTTTAATAAAAAGAAACTGTGTAATTTCTTTATCCTTTTTTTCGGAATAAAAAATTCGAAATTTGTTTCACTTACAGTTTTCATACAAATCGAAATATCTGTCTGACGGTACATTTAAAACTTAAACATAAAAACATCAAAATTTCGCTATTGAGCAATTAAAAATTTAGTTAATATGACACTATAAATACACTACATAATGACAATATGACACTACATAAGCATGATGACCAGCATGACAACCGCTATCAGCTAAAAAAAACCTTCGTATAAAGAGGTGCACACCTGTCTTACAGAGTTAGAAAAGACGTCATAATGATATTTAAGTGATTTAACAATTATAACAATTATAACAAACATAATAAAATGGTCAAATGCAAGTACCTTAAAGCGTCATACATATAATAGATTTTATTCTCTTACATTTCATGTATTAGCGTCTTGAATTTTATTCCTCACGTGGGGTCTCAAAGCCAAAGTTTTAAAGGAAAAAGTAGTCTGTACTTAACTCATTGTATCGCAAAATATGAGAATAAACATGCATGTTATGTACTAACACCATAAATGGTGCAAACAAACATCATAATTAAAGTTCTACAGACCTGTGTAATTCCAGAATGTTTAATAAAAATCAGTTTTATGTTGGGTTGCATTTTATATTTAAACGACCGTAAAATTTATTTTCATAATTTTCATTAAAAATAGATACATGTTTCTTAATGTAAATATATTTATAAAGTGAATAAAATATTATACAGTTTTGTTATTTTGAAAGTTGTGAAATATTTTTAATTACATTTTTAGTTCACAGAACCCATCCAGTTTGTTTAATTTAATTACGATATTTTCTATAAGGTATTGTTAATGTGTAATCTTCTATTCTTCTTTTATAATGTAGCAATAATAACTTTACATAAAATTATAATATTGTGAGGCAATAGTTTTACATAGTTTTTAAGATGCTTGAAACGTGTATTTCTTTAGAAGTTTTATTTAAAATTAAAACTTCGACCAAAGAGCAAAATTTCCTCTCAGCATAAAAATGGGCATATGTTACATTTCTACATGCATACTTAAAAGATTAAGGAAAAAAGTTAAATACAGACCATCGCTAGCATTTCCTACATTCATTAAATAAATTATCCTTATAATCCGCCGTACCTATAAGTACCTCTTTAAACGTATTTTTAAATTTTTCGATAGGGATTTAATATTTTAAACGAAGTTTTCTTTATATATGGGTGAATTATATTTTTTCCAAACTTTTTTTAATTTTAATACCTCATTTAAAATTGCGATAAATGAAAATATTATACTGCAGCTTTAAAATACACCTCAATGATTAAAAAGAGAATTATTAGTAAAAAAAAAAAGTTACATATTTCCATACCTGCCAAATCTTAAGCTTTTTTAGACCGCAAAAATTTAATAGACGTTTTTGCCATATATAATAGGCAGATTACGGTGGTTTAAAAAAACAGGGGTAAAACTTACAATTTAACTTTTGTAGTACAAAAAGTCGTGAGAATTGGAAGCTATGCCTTTTAACACACACACACACAAATAAAAATTAATAATTTCATTTAAAATACTGAAGACAAAAATCACAAAATAATATGTTTAAACATGTTAAATAACATATTTTTCCCTTAGCCAAATAGTTGTCCTCTTTATGTTTCTTTTTTCAGAATTAATCAATATTTAATTCGAAATTTGCAAATTATAATGGCATAAAATCAAAATCCGCAATCTAAATCTTTACTTCCTGAAGAATGTCTAATCAAAGTACACAATAATTGCTATAAGTGATAAAAATTAGTTAAAAAAAAAAAAAAAAAAAAAAAAAAAAAAAAAAAAAAAACTTTTGGGTTTTACCACCTTAAATGCATAACTCAACGATGCAAACATTACTTAAAATGATTTTAACTTATAAATTCTTATAAACTATATATAAAAATCGATTCACAGTATCAAAGTACTCAATAATTGATGTAAGTGATAAACATAAATTTAATAAAGTCAAAAAATACCCTTGTTCCTTGACATTTCGACATGTTTCACAGCATCCGACGGCATGATTCTCAAGAAAATAAAATGATAAAAATATTTTCTCAAAAAATTTATATTGAAAAACTAGTAAAGTAGAAAAAAAATCACACGAATTTTCTGTATAGCATTTCTTTCCGAATTTAAGGAAGCTCCATGGATGCTAAAACAAACTTTCCTAAAATTTGGAAATAAATGCTATACAGGATAATGAAACAATAATTTAAAATAATTCACGTTCACACATGTCCATTTTCAATATTGCAGTTAATATCATTATGCTTGTGTTCGCGTGATATATCTTTTTTTTTTTACTAGTTTTTCAATTTGATTTTTTGGCGAAAATACGTTTATAATTTTATTTTCTTGAGAATGTTGTTGTCGGATAAATGAAACATGTCGAAATGTACAAAAATAAAAGTATTTTTTACCTTTTTAAAATTTATTTTTATCACTTATAGCAATTATTGAGTACTTTGATGTTGTGAAGGTATTTTTATATATAGTTTAACGTGTTAAATAACATAATATTGAGTTTCTTGTTTTAGAATATTTTGTTTGCATTTGATTAACAGAAAACTGAATAAGTCTAAAAAATAGAGAAAAATAATACAAAATAAAATCTTCTAAAATAAAATCACTTTCTTTTTTGCTTTTAATGTTCCATTTATCGTTTTTCTTTAAAAAATACATAAAGAAATAATTATCCATTTGTGACATGATATTAGTTCATACAATTTATGTTAACGCTATATTTTTCATTATTTGCTATAATTCTACTGATATTTCTGAATTAAAAGAACGTTTATTAACAATTCTACCTTAATGGTTATAGATTAACTCAAAATTTAAATTGAGATTAATAGTTTGCATTTTTTGGTAAAATATGTTTTTCCGTTTACAATAACATACAGGGTAGTCATAAAAAACCTACCCGATATATTTACCCCTAGCGACATAAACACTCAACCAATCGAAAGGAAATTTCAGATTTAGCACTCGAGATCGAGATAATTTAAAACAATAGCTCTCTCATGGTTACGGATAGAGTGAAAAAAATTAGAAATTTTCGAATTGCAAGACCCTATTTCTTTCCTTTCGCAAATTCATCAGCACATTGAAAAACCATAAATGGCGTTGGAACGGTATACGTATGACTAAAATTGACAGTGTAATATCGTGCCACTAAATCCCAAACACTTCCTATGTTACGTAATATTTAGCTCTCTAAAACAAATGATTACATTTTTATTTTCACTATATGTACACAAACACACCTCAAAAACATTCAAAAAGAAATCTTATAACATTACTCAGTGGACAAGTAAAAAAGAAAAAAACTGCAAAACATGCCTTGTAGCCACTCCTTCGTTCCTCAAAATGGTCTTTTTTGCAAGTGTTTTTCTCCGGCAATTTTCACCGTACGTGTATCATTCCAACGCCATTTATTGTTCATCCATGCGCTGATGAATTTGGACATGAAATAAATGGGTGTTGCCATTCGAAATTTGCGAATTTTTTTCTCACTGTAACGGTAACCGTGAGAGCTCTATTGTTTAAAATCATCACGATATGGAGCGCATACCTTCAAATAGGTATATCTAAAATTTATTTTCGATTGGTTGAGCGGTTACGCCGCTAGCGGTTCATATATCGGGGAAGTTCGTTTTCATTTGACAGAATAATTCGGACTGAATTGAATGCACTTAACGAGTTAAAAATAGAGGCAACTTAAACGAATCCAAATCTGAAAAATAATTTAACTTTTTTTTTTTAATTTGACATTACAATTATTACCTATTCTTCAATAATAAATAAAAACAGATAAATATATTACAATAAGCTTATTTTATAAATTTATGTTAATATATTATGTTCCATCAATCTCTATATTTTGAATCATATAAATATATTTGGCAAAGAATATGTTTTTTTTTTTTTTTTTTTTTTTTTTTTTTTTTTTTTTTTTTTTAAATAACCGCATTAACTTTATTTATACCTTATACATAAAAAAAAAAAAAAAAAATCAACGTAGAAGACAGAGCTTAAATAGTGATGAAATGAATATCATTTTAGCTTTTTACTACGTGACATAAAGTATACGATATGGCGTAAATAGAAAAGCCAAAATTGAAAAGTGGCAAAAAACCAAATACCCTTGTTTTACAAATAGAGTAGACACTTAGATTTTGAAAAAAAAAAAATGGCATTTTTATTTGTCTCATTTATGAAATTTCTCTTTCATATATAACTGTTTTAAAATCTTAAAATTTTTTAACTTTGTTTAATAATTAACTAAGTTAAAATTATAGTAAAGTTTATTGTTTTAGAACAAATTTTAAATTTGTAAGATGTATATTTATATATTTTAAATATGAATCGTAGAAATTCATAAAAATACATAACCCTGAAATATAACATAATGCGCTGCAAAAAGCGATTTTTGTAACAATTGAAATAGGAAATGTAGTTTTTCTATGATTACTGACGATATAAAAGATCTAAGCAATTTCAAATAATTGTTATTCTACAAAATGAATGGTGTAAGATTTAAGCAATTTTCTTTAACATATTTTCCAAATATTAATGTAAATGAATCACCACAAAAAATTGACGGTAAATCTCAATTAAGGGAGAGTAGCCGAATTTGGACCATTTCGCTTATTTTCAGGGGTAACTAACTTAATTTTTGGAATATCTGCAAAAGATAATTACACAGAGTCAATCTATTCAGCTACTAACAAAATATATATTTAGATCAATTTATTTTTGAAAAATTTAAATTTTATTTTAATTGGAAAAAATTTTCAAAAGTGGTCCAAATTCAGCAACTGGTTGCCTAAGTTGGACCCACAGTCTCCTAAATTGGACCAAATAATATCAGGTTGTTTTAATGACTAAAGACTATAAATAATTTTATTAAAAGCAAAGTTTGCGATTAATGAAACAATAAAACAAAATAACAGCAATGAAATATAGTGAAATCAAATATCTGAAAATAAGAGTAATTGTTTTGAATCAAAATGTATTCAAAATATAAATCAAAGTTATCAATAATTAAGAATAGAAATTATGTAACTAATTATCAGTTACTTGAATATCATGTAAGGAGTGATGCAAAGCTTATACATGTATTTTGTTTATTGTTTTTGTTTTCCAGTGCACACAACATGGAACCGTATATGGCAATCTAAACTCTGAATCATTTCTGCTATTTTATTTTTCTTAGAAATTAGGCAAAACTGTATAGATTTTTCTTTTTTGATTCTGAATTATCAGATTTTTTTTTTTTTTTTTTTTTTTCAACAGAAGTTTTCTTTACACTATGTTTGTAGTTCTTCTCTTCCATCATTTTCCTGCTAATTGCATTACGGCTATTTTTTAAAACTCGATATTCCAATTGCTTTTGTGTTGTAAAAACTTCCTTTTTGTCTTTTTTCTTCTTCTTTTATTTCAATGTTTAGTTTATGTGGCGATGACGTTAACACAACTGTTTTTTGGCTCCCTCTGTACTTTGATTTATCTGAATTTAGCAAGGGAAATATTATTTCTAATGATTTTTTGGCTTTTGGGAAGAATTTGTAGCTGTAGCCTTGTTGCAGGTCAATTTCTTCGCAGCTTATTGTCTGCTTTTTGTTTCCCATATCTTTAACAGCTTTTGCTGTCACGGGTGTTTCTTTTTTCTTGACAGTTTGTCTCTGTCTTTTTCAACATTTTCATTAAGGTTTGAGATTTTGTGCGTTTTAATGGCAAAAAAAGTATCATTTCACCCTCCAGAACTGTAAAAAGTCTTCCATCACAAATATCCTGCAGGAGGAAAATGTTTGAATTCAACTCTGTAAATCAAATATGCCGTAGAAATAAAGAATTCAAAGAAAATAAATACAATTACATACAAGATAAAAGACATTGCAAACAAAATTTATTGCATAGACATGTAAAAACATGTATTTTTATGTGTATATAGGCCTAAACCGTATAAAAAAATTAATCCAGATATACAAAAAAAAAAACTTGCATGGAGATAGTAATCCATTATAAAATATAAAAAAATAATGCACAAAGCGTACCGTCCAGGAAATTCATTACTTACTTTTCAAATTTATGTTCGCATATCTGGTCCAATTTCAGTAACTTAAACTGGCCCAATTACGAGAACTGCACCATTTTTTTAAAGCAGTTAATTTCAAGACTAAGAACAAAAACTAAATCAAACAAATCTGCGGGAAAAATATGCGCAATAAACAGATGAATACATATATGTATATGAAAACATTACAACTTACTTTAGTTTTAAAATATCCACTTACGTTTAGTAGGAAAAAATTAGATCAAAACAGCTAACTTTAGTTTTTTAAAATTGTCTGAAAGCAACGCGCTTGCTTCTTCTAATCATGAGTGACGTAATTTTGATGAGTAGGATTTCAGCTGTAGATGGAGGCTCTTCCTGTAATTAACGGCAGAATGGCAACGGTCCAATTAAAGCGGCGGTCCAAATATGTTTACTCTCCACTAAGTAATAATAAAACATTGTTTGAATCACCATAAAACAAAAGCGCACTCAGGCCGTGTTTTGGGATGGGAATTTTAACAGCCCTTCATCATGCAATGTAAACACACATCTGTAACCGGGCAAGGTCACAAATAAACAAGAAGGGTTGACAATAGAGATTACAAAAAATGCGACAGATGTCGCTAGATGAAATGTAAACACCAATCACAGAGGAGTGAGTACATGCTGAAGAGGAAAGTGTTTCCAAAATTAACAGAAAAAAGAGTAAAAGAAATGGAAAGAAATAAACAGATTAGAATAAAATAAATGGAAAAATAAATAAAATAAAAGAAGTAAAATAATTTAAAAATACAAATAAAAGATTAAAGGCAAGAAAAACATAAGGAAAAAAATAGATTTTTTAAGGATAAAATGAAACTAGTATGTTGTGGCCATCACAAAACTTTCTTATATCTCATACATGCCAATACTTCAAAATTCACTATATCAGTGCCGAATTAAATGGCTATCTGTGTTCATCATGGGAATTCTAAAAATATGAAATTTCGTGCATTAGTTCTCGAGGTATGTCTGTCGCTGTAATCGCGTAAATCCAGCAAAATGCAGCATAGCAGCGCAACCTATTTTTTATTATTAGTTATTGTTTTATTAATAACGTATTTTCTTGCAACTTCATTCAAGTAAAACTTTGTTTTTTTTTTATTAAAAAGCAATTTTATGAGTTGTACTTTACAAATCTGTTATAATATTTTCCGGCATGATCTTAAATCGCAAGTTGTGATGAAACGACATCCCGAAAATAATTTATGTTCCCCTGTGTATTTATTAGGAAATGTAAAATAAAAATGTGATATATCTGAGTTAAAAGAAAGTTTATATTTATTAAATACTCCACATTGACACTTTTTATTAATGTTTATAATAATTTATCTCTAAAATGAATAGATCATCAATAAAACTCAATAAAACATTTTTTATGTAATCGCATTAACTTTATTTATATCTTATATATATATATATATATATATATTAAATGTTAAATAATTCAACATAGAACATAGTGCATAAAGAGTGATGAATTGAATTTCATTTTAGCTCTTTACTACGTGACATAAAGTATACGGTATGCTGTAAAATGAAACGCCAAAATTTTAGTTTGGCAAGAAACCAAATACCCAGGTATTTCAGATAGAGTGGACACTTACATGTTAAATAGAGACTGACATTTTTCTTTGTTTCATTTTTCAAATTACTCTTTCATATGTAACTCTTTAAAAAAGAAAAAAAAAGGACGACAAGCATTTTATCGTTTCTGTAAACGTAAACGTTTCTGTAAAAGTTAAAATAAACGTAAAATTTATTGTTTTAGATGGACATTTAAATTTATATGGTATATATTTATATATTTTAATTATGAATCTTAATAAATTCGTCAAAATATAAAACACTGAAAAAAAACTACGTACAAAAAAATATCATTCTTGTAGCAAATGAAATTGAAGAAGATATAAAAGAGTTAAGCATTTTCATCTAATTGTTATTCCACAAAATGAATTTTATCAGATTTTTTTTTCAAAGACCATATGTTAAATTTGCTGAAAAATATAGGGATATATAAAAAAATAACTATTTGATTTTCTTGATGAGAATTCTCGTAAAGCAAACGTAGAACTAAATAAGTTAAAATCACTTCAGAACTTTACAAATGTTAATTCTAAATGTCTCGAAATTTGCCTAAATATTGAAATAACTTCCATTTTTCAGATGAAAATATTTCAACTTATGTAAACGTTTTATCCAAGAAAATAAGCCTCCAAAAAAGGTAATGGTAAATGTTCTAGCACTATTAATTTGAAAAAATAGGTGGATTTAATGAAATTATGTTCATTGTTTGACAGACGAAAAAAATGCTCAATGCGTGTTTTTTTTTTTTTTTTTTTTTGTGTGTGTGTGTGTTAAATTTTCAATCTCTAATTATGCAGTTGAAACATTTCTAGAAATGGGCATTACACAAAGCTAAAGAGTGAATGCACAATACTAGGAAATTTCTCCTGTTTTCTTATGATGTAAAATATATTTTCAAATAATATGTGGCTTTACATAAGAAGCAGGCCGTATGAAATTCTTTTACAAGTTACTTTGAAATATTGAATTAAATGAAAATACAAGAACTCCGCGGTGTCCTTTGCATTAAAATAACAAAATATTTTATTTTTTATTATACTTTCTCGCTATTGAGTAAGACAATCTGTTGCATGAAATAAAATATAAATGCAGATCAATAACGATT
Organism: Maratus speciosus; assembly: GCA_963932465.1. Lineage (NCBI taxonomy): Eukaryota > Metazoa > Arthropoda > Arachnida > Araneae > Salticidae > Maratus > Maratus speciosus. Next base: position 531,738,149 of record OZ010786.1, on the reverse strand, counting down.
ATGCGTTTAATGCATAAAGGATTAAGAGGTCTCAAACTCTTAAAATTGGAAAAAAAAAGACCATTTTCGAAATGAAATCGCAAAAAATGTAAAATATTCCATAACAGAAATCTGAAAACGGGATTATTTATTAATATATAAAAAATATTATATACAAGAACTTGAGTTTAATGCAGCGCATTAAAAGAAAAGTGCTTCTTTTTAGTAGCTATAAATGTTTATCATGATTCCTAACGTAAGTATTTATACAGTATTAATAATTTGATTCAACCATAAGTATAAATTTTTAACATAATGTTATGTGATTTCAATGAGAAATACGCACTTATGGTTCAACAGAAAAAAACTAGTCAGATTTCGCAATCCCAAAACTTATCTCATACATGTTAATACTTCCTGAAAAATGCAGGATCTCAGCACCACCTGTTAGATGATTTACACCAAAATCTAATTATCAACAACTTTGAACTGAATCTGAAGTTTGATGAAAATCCGTGCATTAGTTTTTTAGTTAGAGCTATTGCGGAAATTGTAAAAAAAAAAAAAAAAAAAAAAAAAAATCTGCATAACAGTGCTATTTGTTGGGCGATTTGCATCAAAAATTAATTAGGACCAATTTATATCAGGAAGTAACTGAATCTGAAGCTTGATGAAAATTCATGCATTAGTTCTTGAGATATAGCTATCGTGAAAAAATGCAGCACAGCAGTGGCACCCGTTGAGCAATTTACTCGAATTTATATCAGGGACTAACTGAATATGTAGGCTTATGAACATCCGTGCAGTAGTTCATGAGATATAGCTATTGCAGAAATCGTGAAAAATGCCGCATAGCATCGCCACCTGAATGGCAATTTTCACCAAAAACTCATCCAGGACAAGTTTATATCAAGATCTAAATGAATCTAATGTTTTGTAAAATTCGGAGCATTAGTTTTTGATATAGAGCGCCCACAATTTTTTTCTCACGTACAGACTCATAGAGTGAAAGACATAGTGACAGAGTGGAAGAGTGACAGACAGACTCACAGACAGACATTTTCTAAAAAGCATCAAATCGTGTTCAGGACATTCTAAAACGTATAAATCCGTCCAAAACCGGCAATCGAAAATTTTCACGAATCCAATACTTTCTTCTTGTAAAGATAGAAGAAAGTAAAAAATATTTAAAAAATGTTTTGAAAATAAGAAAAAAAAAATATTTTCCTCTACATCCATTAGGCAAATTACCATTAATGATTTTTCATCGAGAGCGAAAAACAATAATGTATCTTTTCAAAAATACAACTGATAAAGGTTTTAAAATTTAAATGAGTCAAAATATATTCACATCTACAGTGTTTATCTTTTCTTTTCGAAGATTATGGCGACATATTTCGCTTTAGATGATTAAAAAAATATTACACCGTCATGAATATTTAATGCGTAACAGAAGCAATGGAAACAAGATTAAAATAATGCAGTTACACGAAAATGAAAGACTATAAATTTATGTTGTGTTACGAAATAAGAGTTGTAAAGTCATTTATAACAATGAAAGCAAGTGAATTTATTCATATAGATAATTCGGAAATATAGATAAAAAAAATTCATATAAACGATTAGTTTGAATTCGTCGTTAACGACTAAAGAATTGAATACATATCATACATCGTTATTAGGAGATAAAGTATCATGATTTGCATTCAAAACAGTAAATGTGAATTTGGATGCACCTTAATTAATTTTGACAATACATTTGAGAAAAAGGAAAATTTCTAAAAACTGAAACTTTGTTAAATTTGAGAGATAGGCCTAACGCTGCAGCGTTGGTACTCTTTTAGAGAGATTAACCAAATGCATACAAATATCTAGCAGTATGTATTTTATCCATCTTTAAAGATACTTCTACATTCCGATTTACTAAATTTGGAGTACATTGTGTCTGCAAATACTTGTCAGAGTTTACCTCATTATGTTTGATATAATAATATGATGAAAAATATTATTAACTATCAATAAAGTACAACTCAAAAAGTAAAAAAAAAATAATAATTAAATAAAACGAATTTACGTAAGCTCCAAATTGTGACGCTTACCTTCTGTAAACAATTAATAATTCACAAACATAGACAGATAGACAGACAGATATTACAGAATTCATTAGAAATTTCTTGATGTTTTTTTATTACTTTATATTATTAATTATTATTTGATTAATAACATATTGTGTTGCAACTTTATCCATATATAACATTTCTTTTGTTATTAGAAAAACATTCTGAGTTCTACTGAGTTTTAAATGAAGACATATGAATGTAGACACTGCCGTTTAATGGACTATTTTTGAAGCACTTTCGACACTAAAAAAAAAGATTCCAGCAAGACGGAAACGTCTACATTCTCATTACCAACCCAAATTACATAAAAAATCAACAAACTAAACAGGTTATCTTTTTGATGGAAGAGTAATAATATCTATATTGAACAAATAGAGGTAATATCTTTAAATTCTTAACAAATGATAGCCCCACCAGTGGCTGAGAGGTTCTGCTCTTGAAACTGGTAGACGGGAAGTGATGGGTTCGATCCCAATCGCGCCCGTCGGCCTAATCGTTCGGAGTTTTCGTGGTTTTCTTCGAACCATGGATTTCCATGCGTTAATACGGGTTAGGTTCCCTTAGAAAGACCCGCACGAAGGGAACTCCCCCTCGGGCCTATATCCCTAGTGTAGATAATCGGCCGTCACAAAATCAACCAACCAACCAACCAACCTTAACAAATGATACTGGGATTTTCAAGAAAAAAAAATACTTTTATTTAATATAACAAAAATTATCTACGTACCATAGACCAGAGTCCGCATCACAGACAAATGGTTGACTGGTAGGTTTACCATTCTGCTTTCCTGATTCCAGTCCTACATGTTTTCATATATTTGGGTGCAAAAAAACACAATGGTAAACCTACGAGTCAACTGCTAAAATCGGGTTTTCAGGTGTTTTCCACAAAGATATGACTTAGCAGACCGATTGCATTTTAATATGCGAACCGAATTTTAGCTAATTCTGGAATTTAAACCACAAACTCGAAGAGATAATTGTCTGTGTTGCCTCTTCCCAGTCTATCACCAATGTTTTATTTTAGACGCCATAAACCCTTACCTTCTTATTCATTCGTATTTTCTCTATAATAAGCCCTGAATTGTATAGTATACTTGCTGAATTTATACTATTTTTAAATTCAGACTTCTGAAGTAAGAACAAACGCAGCTTCAGCTATTATACTCTTCCAATAACTTTGATTTTAAACAGTGGTTAAAACGTATCTGTGCATTAATTTTGTTGAAAATAACTTACTCTTGATCCTATCGTTAATTTATATTAAATATCTTCCGTATAAGAATTTTTAAATTACTTTTGTTTAAGTAAAGTTAAGTTTAATATTCTTTGTCGAATTTCAATGAGATAAATGTTTTAAAATTTGAGCAAAAATTATAATTTCTAACTTTAAAAAATACTTAAGACTTCTTTATATTACTATTTTACACTGGAATAATTCGATTTAATTACGTTACTTAAATCGAAATTTAGATAGATATATTTTAAAAAATCATGTGTTGGTAATAAGCTTCAATTTTAATGGTGAAACAAGACTCAACAAAACACAAAAATAAACATGTGTATAAAAAATACAAAATTTGTTTCATATAGATCAGCTGCTGAAACACAAATGCGTGTTTCAATTAATAACATTACATATCAAAATTTTATTATCAGTATTGTATAACAGTTCTCGTGTTTTTTTTTTTTTTTTTTTTTTTTTTTTTTTAATATTTTAACTACAGCACGTTATCTGACAAACCGTCATGTCTAAAAAATCTGTTAAATACATTTCGTGAAAACGAATTTGATAAGGCGATGTCTTCTATATAACAATGAAAACCTCTTTCACTTGCAAAATTCTTGTTAAAGCTTGCTTTGCCAAAAACTAAAACATAAATACTATTCGAAGAATAATTATAAAAAAAAATTCAAAATTAAAAGAAAAGTCATTATTAAGATAGTTGTTCCATTCAGCGTAGATTAAATATAATGAGAAGATATACCTATTTCGGTACTCAAGTATCAGTTAGGTAACTCAGCTATTTTGCTTTCATTGAATACTCATAAAATCTCGATAATTACTTAACATGTGTTTTTATCGAACCGTTTTTTGGTACTTATCGCATATGAAAAGCAAAAGCGAAAATCTTTTCAAAGAAATAACTCATTTTCTGCTGAGATAAGGATAAATATTTTCTTCTTGTTTTCTTCCATGAAATGCTTTGTAATGTTCAGTCTTACTGGATTTTTTTTTAACGTTTTGTTATATTTGGCCATTAATTGCTATATGTTTTCCTTTAAAATAAGAACCATTTCTGATTCACAATTGAAATTTAAATTAATTTCATGAAATTTCAGCATAAAATTTTAAAGCTATGAAAACAAAAACTAATGATTAGACATATAACATTATATGCATGATTTTATAATTAAATAGCGGGCGAGCAAAAATAAGGATAGATATTTTCTTTTCGTTTTCTTCCGTGAAACTTTTTGTAAAGTCTTGTGGGGATTTTTTACCTTGTGTTATTTTAGTAACGCCATTAACTGTTATATTTCCCCAATAGAATTGGTATTTATTTCTCTATATGAATTTAAATTAGTGTAATGAAATTTTTGTATAAAATTTAAAAAAAAAAAATCTAAACATAAAAATTACCTTTTATTTTTCTTCATATTTATCTATTAAATTAGTTACTTGTCTATTATCACGTCAAACACTTTTCGTGAAAAATACCATGACCAAATTATAAGGCCAAATAAGCATGTTGAAGAATGTTGACGTTCTTTCTACACGTAAGAATATCAAGGAAATTAAAAATAAAAACGTCACTGACGAATAGGAGCTTTTATATTAGAGTATAGATATAGCACATATAAAATGTGATTTTTTCAGACGATTTTGGACAAAATAATGATTAGAATAATTGGTATTACATTATGCGTGCCAAATGTTTGCTATAGAATGTCTTAAATTATTCAAATCTTTTTTTTTTTTTTCAATACTTTCTTCAGTATTTTTCAATTTTCTGTATATTATTTTATTTTTTCTTTATCATTTTTACAATTTAAAAAAATACATATGCCTTTTTTTTAACAGATGCCTATCGACTGAATTTTATAGCATATCAAAAAGAGAAAATTTAATGAAATCAGGCTCATTTGACATTACTCGTAATTGGATTTCCTTAACCTTTAAGAAAACTTATATGACTAGAAAATTACAAGTAATCTGACATTGTTAATTGAGAATTTCAAGGTGCCAGATATTATGTGAAGTGAGATGAAAATTGTATTCTCAATAATCGTTTCAGCTTATGGATAAATGTTTGTGACGTCCATTGAAATTGATCGGTTATGTGCAACGTAATTTTTTTTTGCGTTTTTTTTTGTTGTTGTTGTTGTTTTTTATTGTCATGACATCATCGTTTAATGAAGCTATTATTATTTTAATTAACGAAAGAACTAATAAATTATTAAAACATTCTTAAAATTAAGAGATAAAATATCGAATTAACCTTCTTTTGATGAAATACCCAGCACGTGTAAACAGATCTCACGTCAGTTGAATGTAACCCATGATCATCCATTTTTGACTTTAAATCCTGTAGTTCGGCGATCTTTATTTTATTTTATTTTTAATTTTTTAACAAATTTTGAAAAATTTAAACATAAAAGTCACTTTTATTTATTTTTTAATTTTAATTTATTAAATTATTACCCACGCTTATGTTAAATGAAGTTTTTTCAAATGATATAAATTTGTTTTAAAATATGTTGTAAAATGTACTTATAAAAATAATAAAGGAAAAACAATATCCCAACAGATTATGCATTGACTGATTATGTATAGTGTGCTTTAAGTTCGACGTATATCTATTGTAGTTTTTATGAGTTTCCTTTTACGTATTTACTGTATTTTAATTACTGTTGTAATAATGCGTATTCAATCACCGCTATAATTTAATGTAAGCTGTACTTATGCAATAATGGAGAAAAAAATCGAATTATATCTAAATTAAAATGTAAATAAAGCCTAGATTCTGTATTGTATTTAAACAAACTCTAAATCTTAAATCAATTGATGTATAAATCCCTGTATATATAAAAATATATATTAAAAAAAAAAAAACAGTAATATTCAAATTGATCGACTTATCCATTTTGTGTTTACCAGACTGCCAAGAAGGATTATGTGTTTCACGCGTATCTATGTATGTGGATTTCTTTATACCCTCGAAACATCCCAACGGCTGGATGAATTTTAATGAATGAGGTATCTATCGATTTGTCTTAACCTTCCGATGGTTACAGGCTAGGTTTTATTTTTATAAATTCAAAATGGCGGCCGTAAAATACAAAACGGTGGTAGAGACGAAAAAAACGCACCATATTGAGTGACATATCATTAGATAGGTCTTTCAAAACAAAGACGATGTTTCATTGACTATTTTACAGTCAGTAGCTCCGTTTAAATACTATACAACCTGGAAGTTGTGTAGGTAGGATCTCTAGCTTTAAATTAATTCTGACCTTCATAGACATCTATAGGCCCCATCAAAACAGTGTTTAAAGATAGGAACTAACAATTAAACGCAACTTAAAAGTCTCCAATACAAGTAAATAAAATAAAATAGGTAAGTAATATAAAAAATTGTTTCTCATTGATGAGAAATAATTAATTAGTTCGCAGTCGGGTTTTTTGATTTTTTAAATAAAATTAAAATTTATTTAAAAGATTTCCCACAATATAGAAAAATGAATTCACAATATAACATCCACATAAATTTTTATGTAACAACAGTTCTTTTTCTGAAATTTTAGTAATTCAAAATTCATATTCTTTCCAACATTGACTATACTAAGCATACTATTTTGAAAATTTGAAATAATTCTGGTAAAGTCCTTTATTATACTCACTTTCGTCTTGTCGCTTCAAATCCTATTTCGAAACCTATTTTCAGTTTTTGTAAAGTTATGTTTGTTGCGAATGCTAAAAAATGATAGAAACATTTTATATTTGCTTCCGGTATAGACATGAAAAAATATATTTTAGGAAGATGTTTTTAAAAATAATAATAATACATAAAAGAAAAACATGTGTATTTTGTAAGTTTTATTCTTTTTAAATACTTTTCTTGATAAGTAATATACAATAAATTTTAATTCATTTGTTATATTTATAGTAGTTGTATTTGTGTTTTAAAAACATTTAGATTTAAGCATATATGATCAAATGAAACACACATTGTATTTTGTGGCATGAGTTTAAAAGTAAAGGATAAACAAAATACTGCAGTGATATATTTGAAGTATTATACATTTTTGCTGTACTGTAAATTAATAATACAAGATATGGACATTTACACAATGAAAAGATCAATATTAACTCGAAAATAAAAAATCACAAGTTTACTAAATGGTTTTTACAAAATGTTGTGAAGTTAAAACTAAACAAATATTAAAATAAAATTATAACAATCGATCTTTCGGTCATCATTAATGACTATCTACAGGAATGACTTATTTCTTTGCTTTTAAAGTTTCCTATGTACTTTCGCATTCAGATTTATTTTTTTTTCTTGCAGTGGATACTATAGCAATTTTTCACATCTTTTTTAATCAGTTTTAAACATTTTCTTTTCCATCAAACCATTTTTCTGTAGCTTTACAGAATAAGTTTACATTATGTTTTATATATTTTTATATATAATAAAAATATTTCCAAAATCACTTACTTAAAGTAGCCTTGAGCATCTGGTGAAGCCTCCCAAACATTGACTTGTCAAGCTTCCCCATATAGCCCATTTCTAAAGTATAGCACATGGTTATTTGAGACCTAATTTACTGTACAATCTTTATTCGTAGAATGAAATCTCGAAATTTCTCCATTCCTTAAAATATTCTTACTTAAATTTCTATGATATGCTTTATGTGAAAAAAGGCTTACAAAATATTTATAAAAAACCCAACTTTTAGGTTGAAAACGCTGCACAATTGATTTTTCCCACACTTATTTCGATTATCTGCATGCATGCAACAAAGACTGCTGTTTGAGAATTCCAGTAGCTTTTGTTAACACCTACTGATAAAATTGTGAAATTCTTTTAAATGTGAAAACTCATGGATAGGTCAAGCCTCCCTTATGGTCAACTCCCACTAGTCTGCCCTATATATAGTTAGCGAAGAATGTAATATCCATAAAAATTCGTTTAACAGATCGCGAGTTATAAGTATTATGAAAAAAATATATGAATTCCTATTTTATTTTTCATAGTAGAAAGAAGATTTTTATAGTAGCTAATCTGTCATAATATTGTTAACTTAATTATTAAAAATACTCTTCCATAGCTCCTTAAGTAAGCAACATAAAACGATGTGTGATATATACTGAAATTTCCCCTCCCTCCCCATCACAAAAAAAAAAAATTAACTACATAACAGGCTATGCAAATTTCAGAAAAAGCATTTTATATAGCTTTAAATCCCTAAAAATCTGTTTATCAGAATGTGAATTATCAACATTCAGAATGAAAAAAAGGACTTTGCATTATACATATATAGTAGGTAGCAGGTTTTTTTAGTTAGCAATTCATAATCGGATTAACCTATTCAAATAAATTTCTCACTTAGATATAACCTCAGTACCATGTCATACTCTACAATGTGAAAACAGTGGGACACTTTTTTAAATTTAAAATTTCTTGATTGTCACCCCTTCTCTGAAATCGTAAAATTCATCCTCTTAATTCATTCCCCTTATTGCCTTATTCAATATGTCAATAAATAAGGAGAATTTTACTATTTCAAAAAAGTGGTGCCAATCCAGAAATCTGAATTTTAAAAAAGTAGCCCACTGTTTTAACATTGGATATTTAGACATGGTACCAAATATAAAACATAGAACGTTGTGCTATACCAAGTAATCCTCACAAAATTACATATCAGATAATTTAAGATACATAAAAATTCGTGTAGAAGAACGTGTAGTTTTATAAGCGTAAGCATTGAAATTATAATTCACATTGTGTATGTTTATTAGAAGGTTTATTTTTAAAAAGCAGTTATTTCATAACCGGATTCACCTAATTATAGAAATTATCATTATGTTTCAATACATTTATAACATAAGTAAAATATCTGATTTCGTTTCTCCTGTTTTATATTAAACTGTAATACAAATAAAATCCTGTCATTTTTTTATGATGTCTGTTCTATATTGCAATTAAAACAAAATTTCTGAAACGATTTTGACGCGATTTATTTTGAATATCATTTTAAGTTTGTCATATTTTACATAAATTAATTAACTTGTAAATCAATCAGTTACATTCGAGAGATAAACATTTGTATTTTTTGAAATAAGGCAGATGGATTTGTTTGAACATTTTATGCTTGATCAGATGATCGAAAAGTTAATTTCGTTCAAAAATGCATGCTTTTTCTTGAGTTGCAGTTTCATTTTTTCCAATGCAATCAGTAAATATATATATATATATATATATATATATAAATAATAATAAAAAAATAAAAAAATTATTAAATTCTTCTAAAGTGTCAAATTGTTCCATTATGTGTAAAAAATATTATACATTCATAAAAAACACATCTTTCTCTCATTTTATTAAATTATAATACTAATTAAACCGTAATAAAAATGTAAAAAAAGGTAGCAGTTCTACATTGTACTTAAAACAAAACTTATGAATAAATGTTTGGATAAATGATTTGTAGTGTTATTTTAAGTTTGGCATTGTTTACAAAAAATAAATAACCTGAAAATCAATCATTTATATTTGAGAGGTAAACAACAGCAGATAAAATAAGTTTAAAGAACAGATTTGTCACATCATCTGAACATAGCATCTGTCGCATATGCATCATAATTTTAGTAAGGTTTTCAAACAACGTTTGCAATTTTTTTACGCTTTCCGACATATTTGAATGTATAATAGTGTGTATAACGTCTGCTTGTCTTTATGTCTGCGCACATTCTTAAGCCCGTAAATTGATTCAGTTCGGGAAACGGGAATTTGAGACAGCATAATAATAATTAGCAATGTATAGTATACAATGTCATTTAGTGAAATATTCAAAATATTTTCCATACATTGTGGTATGTAAACGCTAATTGTTTAAAATACTATTTATTGCGGTTAATTCATAAAAGGTATATGAATTATTTCAATTTACAAACACATATCTTTTGTAGATATACTGTTGTAAATCATTAGTCTCTTATGTATATGTACAAGGACAAACAAAGTATATGCGTACATTACACGATGTTGGCGGTATTTGTTAGAAGTATAAGTTTTCACGTTTCTGTAATGATGCATACTTATTAAAATTTATTACGAGGTGGACCAAATTAACACTATATTAAACCCATAATTCTTGCTCCCGTGATATTCATAGGCTGCGTTTTTCATTCAGATTGTTTGATTCCCACCAGTTTTATAAAATAGTGATACTGGCTTTATTATGGTATCATTTTACCCGCCATTAAATAAAGTGAATATTTCTTTTACAAAAAAGTTGTGCCAATAAGCAATTTGAATTTTTAAACCGTAATTTAATGCGACCGTTAAGGTATTAAATTGCTGTAATAAAATCCCTGAAGAATTTAATATTTATTTACACGACAGCATAAATAAGTTAAATGCATTATTGCTCATGGGTCTTAATAGAAAAATTCAAGAAACTTTAAAAACTTCATGAGGGAAACTTGATTTTATAATCATATTTGAGTTTTTTCAATACATTTTGCTTTAGTATATGAAACAGCAAGTCAATTTTCAATTATTTTAGAAGTTTCTAAAATTTAAAGTTTGGAACATCTACTGTTACATTCGTCTCTATTCATTGCATAAATTAGTGCATTGCGCTAGCTTTATATTCATAACTCAAGAATTATTTGCCAGAACTATAATTTTAAATTTGCATATTTAATGCTTCTGGAAATCAATATCGGTAAAATAAAACAGTCAAGTACGATTGATATTTTTTTTCTGAAATTAATTTCTAATTTTTTTTTTTTTTAATTTATTCCAGAAATATATATGGAAAGTAAGTAATAGATTTTTTCAATGAAATATATATCTAGAATCTTCAAATATTCAAATCCAAAATTACTGATCATTGTGCAAAGAAAGTTTTGAGATATTCTTAAAAAGGTACTTGCTTTTGAAAACTATCATAAATAATTTTATTATAAGGAGTCAAAATTTCAAGCCCTCATAATTCCTAAAGTATTTGGCCGATCAATTTCCCATTTCATATCATCAGTTAGAATTTACTAAAAAGCCAAATAAGATGTTAAAAGAGATATTGGTATATCAAAATTTTAAGTCGAATACACGTTGTCATGAAGACAAACGTAAGCATTTTTTAACATAAAATAATAGAAAAACCTCATTCTTAGTGAAATGGCTATTTTCATTGCGTTCTGTCATGATTTGGAGATTAAACTGTAAGATGTGTTCCTTTTTTCTTCTTCTTGGAACACTGTATATTACTACCCCTTTTAAAATATTGACCGATGTAACACTACAATTTCAGAACTTATTGTCCTAAAAACAAACTAAAGATCATACATTTAATAACTTTAATGGAAGAAAAAATGACCAAATAATTACAAATCCTCATAGAAATCACGTTGCACTTTTATGATATTTAGAATTAAAAATATTTGTCTTATGCTTTTAAATAAATTATTTATTTAGAAGCATCAAACTTTCTAAAATATATTTTTATTTTCTTAAATATAATATCAAATAACCACTACATGTTTATGAGCTACCACCTATATCAGCGGTTCCCAACCTGGTGTACGAGAACCCCTTGGGATACGTGATGTGCCTGCTGGAGGTATGGAAAAATGACATCAATAATGGCGTAAATCACAAAAGTGATTTAACTAATTACACAGCTAGAAACTCGACAGTTTTAGATGACAAAATTAGACTGATGTGTAAATCCAATATGTTACACGCAAAATGAGGATAAAGCTATACCAAATAACTGCTTTATAATGCAATGTCAGTAGCTCCACCCACTGCTAAATACATTGCATAAGTACTTATATATTATTTTCCACCATCTTCCGGAATCTTCAATTAACCATTATGCAATATTATTTTCTGTTTTCATTTTGATTATTTGTATATATTCATGCAAAGCTGTTATCAGTAATCATCGTAAGATAATAATGAAAAAATTAATGCTACATTGATTATTCTTAATGTTTGGCTAATATAATAAAAAACATTATTAACTTTAAATGCAAGATAAAAAGTAAAATGTTAGAAATGTGAATGTAACTTGTATCGATTTATTACATGGTTGTGATAAGAAGATTACTAATAAAAAAAAAACATGTTTGCGTAATCTAGTTGGGTGGAGGGGGAAGGGGGGCATGCTTATGAGAAATGACCGTACTCCCAAATGAACACTCAAAGAAAGGGACACATGAAAGAAAAAATGTTGGGGAGCGCTGACATAGTTAAAAAAATATGATCTCATGCAACACAATTTCACCTGATATTATCATACAACTAAATATAAATAGTCATTCAAGAGGCCTTTGGAAATAGATTATTTCACAACAACATTTAAAAAGCAGTTTCAATAAATATAAAAAACGAAGTATAGTTTGATTTACTTTCAAAACAAAGTTTCGGATGTTACATAAGAGATTAGAATTTATTCTAATGAATTTTTTTATATTCTGTAATTACATAGGCAATGCGTATTAAATTAGTAGAAAATAATATTCTACATAAAGATTACAATTATTCCAAAATCACAAAGCATGTAGCAAGGCTTTGATTGTAAAATAAAATGCGTCTATATGTATTGACAGTTTCCTTTCATCATAAACAAAGTAATTAATTTAAATTGTCAAGAATCATTTTCGAAATCTTTTAAGAGTAATTCTACATTTACGTATTTGTGATAATTAATATTTTAGAAAGGGAAAAATATCAAGTCTGAACTGCGTAAATTAACTACATTTGCGACGCTAAATGTTGATAATGGTCTGTGCAGCCAACGTCAAAAGGTTTGAAGAACATAAAAAAGTTTTATAAATAACACATTTTCAAATTTAATTTCACCACAACTTCACATCTGCGTAATGTAAAAAATAATATTTATGCATTTATATGGTAAAAAATTCTACATATAAAGCATTCTGCATAGGAAAGCATTTTCTGTTTAAAGCATTTTCTTCTCCAAATTTTTCATCCCATTAAACTTTTTTCGGTTTTGAAATGTGGAATTTTCGACCCATATTAATATACAATATTTTTCATTACAAAATGTGTACTTAAAATATCAATAAAATACATTATTTAGACTTAGAGCATTGCTAGCATTTCCTGCACCCATTAAGCCAATTACGCTAGAAACCGTCACGTGACTTAAGCCACTCTTATATTACACTTTAAAATATGGAAAGACATTTTAAGTTTTTAATGAGTTGGTACTTATCTACCATCGAATCATTTTCTTTCCGAAACATAAAGTTTTCACGCCGCACTTTAAACTTCGAGGAAAGAATATTAAAATACTGCATAAAAATACATCATAATGTCTTAAAATTTAATGTTTTTCATTGACACAATGCATTGAAATTCTCTCTTAAAAAACAATCTGCTTATAAACGCAGAATGAAGAAGTAATTAAAAAAATAAAATTTTGAATGTTTATAAATATTGTAGCTCTATTTTAACAGCGTAATTAATTTTCCTACGTGTATTATTATTATTTATTTATTGGAATGAACTGGTCTCAATTCATAACATTACGATAAATATAAAACTGCATGTACGAGCTTATACATTCCTAAAAAGTTGAAAGTTTAACTTAAAAGTACTATATATGCAAAATACTTAAAAGAAGACAAAAATATTTAAAAAATATGTTAAATTACTTTAATATTTCTTAGACAACATAGCTTTTCTGCCAACATAGCTTTTGTCAGAGAATACAAAAATACAGTTATTAAGGTCTTTTTTTTTCAAATTTCACGTACATTTACGACAATAACTGTAAATTTGTATTATCTGATGAAGGCTATGTTTATAGCTGAGAGTACTGAGAAGTGTTAAAGAAATTTAGCATTTTTTTAAATATTTTCACTCTTGTTATAAGTATTTTGCACATAGTGGAATTTTAAGTTTAACTTTTTAAAGATGAATTAAGCATTATATTTATTTATTTGCTAGTTCAAGGTTCTTGCGGGGATTCCAAGTTGAGAGGAACTTTATCCAAATTTTTCAGATAAAAGACTTATTATTAGAGAGCCTATGGAAAATAAAAATGTCTGACTGTAGTTACAAAATATATAAATGATTTTAGGAAAATAATATTTAATTTTATAAAAAAGTGGTAAAATAAAAAAAAAATAAATAAGAGAAAAACGTTATAACGTATAACGTTATAACATATGAGTTAGGCTAAGATTAAAAAAACTATCAAGAGCGAGTATCACTTGCGCCCAGAGAGTTCGTTACAATAAATATACGAATTAGAAACTGGGCACTGTATTCCAGAAATATATCATTAAATGTTGTTATCTATGCTATAAATGCAGGTAGCGCATAGAGTACGCCGCCTATGTCTTTATGTATGTCCAAACTGTCCGTATCTTAAAGGATTAATATCTCGGATAAGTACTGTAATGTCCAATGATTTCGAAAATCATTATCAACAATCATTTTATATTTCTACGGTGATAGGTACGTCCAACGCCACTCAACTCACTTCCTGAAAGCCCCAAAATTGAAATTTGTGTGTAACAGAAAAATGCTATTTTCTCAAAAACTATGTAATCGAGGGTAATCGCTATAATTTTCCTGCAAAGTTTAAATTAAATTATACTGCCCTTAAGCTTTTCATCTATTTAACTTCAGTAGATTTGGAAATAGAGGAGGGTGGGATATCTTTCTGTATTACATTTTCGACGCATCTCTGAAAATATAATTCCTAAAATGAAAATAAATGTACTTTTGAATTAGGTGTTATGAAAGCTTTCACACCATACCCCAAGCAATATACAAAGAAAATATTATTTTCAAGTAACTTAATTAGCCACTCTACATTATCCCTCAATATATTGTTGAATGGTTGATAATATATAAATAAGTGAGTCAGTAGCCTTTATTACTTCGATCAATTTCAACTTTCCACCTTCGATAGTTTACGAGTAAAATGGATGTGGCAGACGGATAGACAGACACAGGAGTGATCTTATAAGGGTTTCGTTTTTAACACTTTCCAACAAAGTTGAAAAGTGTTTATGCATTCGGTTTGTCTGTCCGTCTGCCCGTCTGTCCGTCTGTACGTCGGTCCGTCTGGCCGTCTGTCCACGCTCTAACTCCCGTAAATATACTCGGATTTTCATGCAATTGATAATCCTTATTTAGGGTCACCAAAGCATGTTTGGTATTGTATATGAAGTATGTAGGATTAACCGTTCATTTACAGAGGCACTCAAAAGTTTTCCATTACATTATGGAATATCGGAAAAAACCGTTTGCAGAGTATTTTAATGATATTATGCTATTTCAAATGTATTGATACTGATATAAATCACTGAAGTTCACTATGATCACGTTTAAACAAAGCATTCATAACACTTTTTATTCATTTTCAGGGACACACAAAAGAAATCGTTACAGTACAGTACTGTCTTTAATAATTGCTGGATTGTACGGTTTAAAATTCAGTATGCGCTTCTAAATTAAATTAATTTTTGCATCTTACTCGTTATATATAAATTGTATACCTCAAATACAAGGCTGCACAAAAGTATTCACTTACCGTTCTCCTTATTAGAGGAAATTACTGAAGGTAAATTTTCAACTGAAGTACTATATGTATATCATAAGTGAACTAAATGTTGGCATGCATGTAGTAAATAGATTCAAATCTATGTATCATATACAGGGCTGCTGAAAAAATTCGCATAATTTTAAGATTGTGGATGGGAACAGCTGAAATTGTATTTTGAAATGTATTATGCGTTTCCATATGGTTGAATTAGACAATATTTTATTTTTTTTAAAGGTGTAGTTTTGTTACATTATTCTAAATGTATTGGACAGTGTTTCATAATCTATGCATGTCACATGATTTTTTTCTTACTTGTTACTTTTTAAGTACGGAACCGTGAAAATGAATGAATAGTTAATTATGTGAATATTTTGGTATAAAATATTTGTGTTAAAGTACAATTTTTTAGCACTGTATAGGGGCATATAAGTCAGAGTAAGGGACAAAAGTCACAGGAGTACCGATTCCGTATATTTACCTTAATTATGTATAGTTCAATTACTGGGACAGTCAAAAGTATTCCGTTACTTGACGGCCAATGAAAAAAAAAGTCCCAAGTGCATTTTAATGATGTTACACCCTTCCGAACATAATGAAATTGATATGCATTGTAAATGTAAAATATGAGGTCCAAAGAATATTTATTATTCAATTACAAGGCCACACAAAAGAGTTCCGTTACAGAATGTTTTTTAGGAAAACATTGTTTGCGATGTATATTAATTATGCTAAACTATTTCATTTTTTATGAAATTGTAATATACGTTGTTGAGATTTACTACAAGTTACATCCTGTATAATAGAAAGCCCATGGTATTTACAGGGACACACAACATATTCCGGATACTATACTGTTTCTGAAGTACTGCATATTAGCGATGATTGCTGGAAGTGCAATTTTAGTTATAATATGTTTTTTTTAAGTTTAGTTAAATTTTTACAATTTACGTTGTGCGTATAAATGCTGTAGGTATTACACAGGGCGACACAAAATAGTTCGTAACGGTTACTGAGTATGGAAGAAAATAGCATAAATGTGGTTTTTAAATTAGTTATGCATTTTTCTGATAAGCTACATTTAGTATATTAAGATATGTTTGTAGAATAGAGATAAAAGGATATACAGGGCAACGCAAAGTGTTGGATATATGGCCATCTATGGATGATAATCTCTGGAAATGTGATTTCTGTAGTAGTCTTTAGCGTGTTTTAGTCTTAATTAAATTTTAGCTAAATAGTGGCGTGTGTATTACAATTGTACGTAAAATACAGGGCTGTACAAAATTATTCAAGTATGCTTCGGTCTATTGGTATAAATTGCTGAAATTGAAATTTCAAACTCTTATGCGTTCTTAAAACTTTTCAACATAGTTTAAAGTCTTTATGAAATTGGTATGTCTGTCTGTCAGTCCGAAATCTAACGTGCGTTATTATAGTTAGATTGCTCTGTAATAGATATATTTTATTGAGATTTACTATGGCATGTTCGGTATTGAAAATAAATAATGTAGCGTTCATAGTTTATTTACAGAGACACTCAAAAGAATTCCATTACATTATGGTCTGTGACGAAGTGTCATAATTATATAAATACGTAGCACGTATAGCCGTCCTCTGGTCAGTCAGTCTGTCTGTTCGTATATAACAGCGCAGAAACGGAATGGTTTGAATAATCGTTGCAGAATCTTGCCGAGTCATTTCGAATTTTATAAAAATCGCATCAAAATTTAAAAATTATAAAAGAGTTCTTCATTTAATTAAGGTCTATCATACGTAATTGATTCAATGATATCCCATGATAGGTAATTATTCTAGGTCGTCATGTTGATTACGTCATTTACATATTTCTGAATTTAATATATATAATCATAATGCATTTTGATGCATTATAATGCATCATAATGCTCTATTCAATCATTTTTGCATAAGAATGCCACAGCTATTGCATCAAGATCTGAATATTTATAAAACTAGTTATAGAACGAACGCACCTCATTTGCCACATTTCATGCACAATTTCCGACTTGTTTCATACTGTATTATTATTATACAAATCTTCTTATCTTCTTTTATATTGTAATAATAATAAGTTACATAAAATTATATTTTGTTAGTAGTTTTACATAGTTTTTATGGCTTTTGTAACATTGTTTTCTTTAGAAGATTTATTTTTAAAAAAGTTTCCAAAAGAGCAAAATTTCCTTTTATGAAAAAATAAGGATATTTTAAATTTTTACATGTATAATTAAAAGTTTCTGGAAAAGTTCAAATAAAGACGAACACTAGCATTTCTTATAGCCATTAAACAAATTACCCTAATAATCCGCCGTACCTGTAAGTGCCTTTTTAAACCTCTGTAAGAACTTTACTAATTACCCCTAAAGACTATTTATTCACGAACTATTAATTCGGGAGAAGATCCCCCTAGGGTCTTCTGGACTTTTCCACGCTAAGAGGAATCTCATAAACTCATAGTTCATCTCTGAACAAAGGTATGGTGCCGTCGAGTCTGCAAATATGAATGGAACTGGCAGTACATTTTCGTTCCGGCGCTAACTTAACATTCCATTGAATTGCACAGAGAGCAGGTGTTTCAGCCGTCCAGTAAGTAAGCGGTGGCAACGGCTGAGGCGGAGAAAAGACGATTTCTCCTAGGGCGGCGAGCTTCAGCCTTCGAGAGATAGGCGGTGGCATCGGCTAAGAGGGAAAAAGCTAGTTTTCCCTAGGACCGGTAGTTTCAGCCTTGGAGAGAAGCGAGGTGGCAACGCGGAGAAGGAGTTAGGAAGTGAGAGAGCGAGGACGCTGGCGAGGAGGTCTTGCTGGACCTAGTGGTGAATGAGCGAAGCGAGGAGATGAGATAAATGGTCGTCCGACCAGTCTTTTCTCCGATTGAAGCACTATATCTGTGGAAGCAGCCCGTTGATGGAACTTTTTATCCTGTAAAAATGACGCGAACCCAGACCAATATTGTTTAACTTGTAAATATTCATAATATAATCGAGACTAAATAAAGGACTTAGATTTTGATAACTTACGCTACCATAGACTCTTGTCCAGTGATATCTAAGTCCCTACAGTGGTGGCAGCTAAAGAGGATTAAGAACTGGTGAAAATAAATTATCACGGTTCGTCAAAAAACAGGAAGGGCCGCAACCAGGCCGCAAGTTAGGAAGGAGACCTTGATCCCCAGACCAGAGTCTTCGGCAAATCCAGCAGGGATTCCAGAGCCAAGGTAATCCGACGCCGTGCAAGAGGTTCCGGAGAGCTGAAATCGACAGACGGAGATTAGAAAGGAGACCTTTATCCCCAGACAAGAGTCTTCGGCAAATTCAGCAGGGATTCCAGAGCCAAGGCATTCCGACGCCGTGCAAGAGACGTAAGACGTTCCGGAGATCCGAAATCGACAGACGGAGGGTAGAAAGGAGACCTTGATACCAGAGCAGAGCTTCGGCGAATCCAGCAAGGATTCCAGACCCAAGGCAATCCGACGCCATGCAAGAGACGAGAGACACCCGAATGCAGGGAAGTCGAGCACGCCGGATGGTTTAGCCTACAGATGACCGGAGCTGTACCAGTCTAAGACGGAAGTCAGAAGAGCAGTCAACAACATCTCAGGTTAGCACTCTTTATTTGATTCATTACAGAGGTTTAATCGAAATAGTATAGTTAATAACAAACATGTTTTTTTTTAATCATTGTATATTTAATAGAGTTTAGGAAGTAAGGAATTTGATAATAACATTTTGTGAAGTTTTTCCAACTGGATTCTAAGAAATTTAAGTAAATATTAATTTTCTAAAGTTCCTTAAAACTGTTTTAAATAAGTATTACTTGTACTAAAGGTTAATAATTCAGTGAGGATAATTTAAATTGCTTATGAGAGGTGGCACATCGTTGGATGCACTGAATGCAAATAATTTAAATTCTGTTTTGTATGTGAATTTTATTCAGAATGTATGTTTTCAAAATTTAAGAGACTTTTTGAGCAATTGACTTAAAAGAAATGATACCAAAGAATATATAAAGTTATATATGAAAACTTGGTTGGTTAATGATAAGGCTGTTTATCATATTAATATTATTGAAATTGTTGTGATATTTTTTGTCGCGAGAGTTTGTGATTATCCACAACTAGGGAAATATTTAGAGGCTTCGAAGCGGATAATTGCATGATTGGCATAGCATTTTTTACTGTTAATTAGTAGGAAACATGTCAGTGTTTGCGGGTAAGAAAAAGTGCGATCTAAAAGAGTTAGCTATTGAATTCGGCGCGAGCATAGAAGAGTCGGATAATATAGCCAAAATTATTAAAAAACTCGAAGAAGCAGAGGACTATGACGAAACTTTAGCACTAGCCCAGCTAAAAATCTTAGAGAAAGATAGGGTTGAGAGAGAAAATGAAGAAAGGTTAGAACGAGAGCGGAATAAGGCCTTTGAGAGGGAAGAAAAGGCTAAGGCTTTGGAGCGGGAGCATGAATTGGCGAGAATTAGGTTAGAACGGGAACCAGATGAGTTTAGTTTAGCTTTTAGCCAAAATGAGAGAGAGCCGAAAAT
This sequence comes from Maratus speciosus, assembly GCA_963932465.1. Lineage (NCBI taxonomy): Eukaryota > Metazoa > Arthropoda > Arachnida > Araneae > Salticidae > Maratus > Maratus speciosus. Next base: position 531,717,672 of record OZ010786.1, on the reverse strand, counting down.
ATCTTTAAAATCAGTCCTGCCCAAATTCGACTCCGATAAGTCCGAAATATCCATCTATCTCAGTTTATTCGAAAGACAAGCGCAGAAAGCCCAAATCGAGAAAAGTCAATGGGTTACGCATTTACTAGGATTGTTACCGACGGAATTGGGGGAGCTTATCTTGCGAGAACCACCCGCGTGTTCCGACGATTTTGATCATGTAAAAAAGATGTTACTAGAAAGGTTCCAGCTTTCGGCAGAAGACTTTCGACTAAAATTTGTTACGACACAAAAGCCCGAAAACAAAACGTGGAAAGATTACGTATACGAGGCTTCCAATTACTTTGATCAATGGTTAAGTGGTTTAGGAGTGAGAAATGTCGACCAACTGAGAGAGCTAATAATCACAGATCAGTTAAAAAGAAAGGTTAATCCGGAAACGAAGCATCATTTCATTGATGTTTGGGGCACGATAATCACTCCATTTGAGTTGGCAAAGAAATTAGATGCGTATGATTCGGCTAGGAAAACTATGAAACGGCTAGGGCCCTCGAAACTTCAAAACCTTTCCCAACCTCTAGAGCGAAATAAATTTGCGGAACAATCAAAAACGGATAGTAGAACGGAAGAGAGTAGAACAAACTGGAGGGATAAAGACAACTCGAGAAACAGAAATGAAATATTCGATAAAAAGAAAAAGATTACATGTTTTTTGTGTAGGAAAACCGGCCATTACAAGTATTCTTGCCCGGAGCTAAAAAAGGCTGAAAAGACCGAAGCAGTTTACCATATCGCGGGCCTACAAGACTTAGAAAGTGCCTTTGAATCCTACGTCAGTCGCGGGTTAATTAATGGGAAAGAAATGACTATTCTACGCGATAGCGGAAGTAATTTGGACTTAATATCAGCTCACGATGTAAATGAGGACCGATTTACGGGTGAAAGTGTATATGTTAAACAAGCATTAGATAATAAACTTCGGTGTTTACCTATTGTAGAAATAGAAATTAATCTGGGTACCGGTGACACTATAAGGACAAAGGCGGCCGCAGTAGATAAAGAAACGGACATGGTTCATTAATTGTTAGGGAACAAAACGCAGCAATTAATTGACAGGCAGAGACGATACTCGCGTTCAATCATCGCAGTTCGCATTGGGCCACGAGCGCTCCCCGGAAACGCGGATACGAAAAGCGAAACTAAATCGCAGAGCTCGTCCATTCCCGCTACCGTAACGGAGAGCGAAAATGAAAAATCAGCCGGTTCACCTAAGACGATGGACCAGCCAATTCTCCGCGCCGAGGTAGAAAGAGGAATTTTTAAGTGCGACCCCCCGAGGTCAGGGAGTAACCCAGAAGAGGGAATCTTTGTCGAAGAGAAGAGGGGAGTTTTTCTACCTATAGTTGAGAGCGCACAGCCCGTACCGAATTTGAATCCCTTTAAAAAACAGGTTTTGAACATGGCTGAGAGAGGCGATTTAGCTGGAAGGGTGGGGAGAGTCGAGACTTTAAAATTCAACCCCCCGGACGCAGTGGGAGAAATAGGAGCCAGTTTAGTAACGGAGAAAAAGCAAGAGACTTTTCTACGTCTAAGCGAGACCGTACAGCGGGATGAAAACTTGACCCTAGGAAACAAAGAAAATGTGAGTGACGCTCAAGAGAATATCAAATTCGATTGTGTTAAGCAGAGAGTGGACGAGGTGAAATCACATTTTGAAATGAACGAGGGGTTGGGGATTAGGAAAATAAAAGATCCCAGGGAATCTGACCGAGAACAAATGGTAATCCCGTTGAAAGTCAAAGGAGATATGTTATCCTTATGTAAGGAGAGTGCAGGAAGACTTCTAAGTACGAAGAAGAAGTCAGGTTATAAATTCTTGAATCATTATTGTTGGCCAAAAACCGTAAACGAAATTAAAAAGTTATACGAGAGATGGAAAAGAGATGAACGTTCGAAAGGGTTAAAATTCATACCTAAATTGGATTTAATTAGACGCATCAGGCAATTTCGGGAATTGTTAGTGGAAACGGGGACTAAAACTCGTGAGGTTAAGAAGAAGAGGGGTGTCTTCCAGATTGATCCGGGAGAAAACTATTCGAGTACGCACGACTTAGATTTAGGCGCTAGAAGGCAAGACAATTCGAATTATGATTCTCCTAAGATATTTGGTTTGTTGTATTTAAACAACGCGAAAAGGGTTTCCGATTATTGGAGTAATCATATGGGACAGGGGGGAGTTGCATTAAACCGCATCAGAGGAGTAAAAATGAAAGTGAAACTATCTAGCAGAAAATCAGCGCAGAGTACCAGTAAATATTGGGTAAGGTTGATCCGAAACAACGCCGTGAATAGTCCAAGATTGATCTACTGGTCATTCATGCGGCAACCTTATCATTATACAATCAGGCACCGCCCGGAAAAAGAAATAGTGCATGCTGATTGCTTAAGTAGGGTTGAATAAATTTAGGGAAATTGTATATAATTCTCAAAAAAAGTGCTTGCATCATAAGGTATAAATAATTTTCATTTTGTATATATTGTTGTAATACTCATAATAATGTTCCTGGAAAAGTGTGTAAATTTATGTGTGATTAGTACAAAAAAATGAATGGTTAACCTCTGTGGTGAACGAATTTTGAGTGTAACACTGACTTCACTATAGATTTTCCAGCTACGTGAAAAATCTCTCTTGGAGGGGGGATTGCTGTAAGAACTTTACTAATTACCCCTAAAGACTATTAATTCACGAACTATTAATTCGGGAGAAGATCCCCCTAGGGTCTTCTGGACTTTTCCACGCTAAGAGGAATCTCATAAACTCATAGTTCATCTCTGAACAAAGGTATGGTGCCGTCGAGTCTGCAAATATGAATGGAACTGGCAGTACATTTTCGTTCCGGCGCTAACTTAACATTCCATTGAATTGCACAGAGAGCAGGTGTTTCAGCCGTCCAGTAAGTGAGCGGTGGCAACGGCTGAGGCGGAGAAAAGACGATTTCTCCTAGGGCGGCGAGCTTCAGCCTTCGAGAAATAGGCGGTGGCATCGGCTAAGAGGGAAAAAGCTAGTTTTCCCTAGGACCGGGAGTTTCAGCCTTGGAGAGAAGCGAGGTGGCAACGCGGAGAAGGAGTTAGGAAGTGAGAGAGCGAGGACGCTGGCGAGGAGGTCTTGCTGGACCTAGTGGTGAATGAGCGAAGCGAGGAGATGAGATAGATGGTCGTCCGACCAGTCTTTTCTCCGATTGAAGCACTATATCTGTGGAAGCAGCCCGTTGATGGAACTTTTTATCCTGTAAAAATGACGCGAACCCAGACCAATATTGTTTAACTTGTAAATATTCATAATATAATCGAGACTAAATAAAGGACTTAGATTTTGATAACTTACGCTACCATAGACTCTTGTCCAGTGATATCTAAGTCCCTACACCTCTTTTTAAATTTTGAAATAGGGATTTTATAATTCAAATGAGGTGTTTTTTATATATGGTTGAATTATTTTCTTTCCAAACTTAAATTTTAATACCGTATTTAAAATTGCGATAAATGAAAATATACTGCAGCTTTGAAATACACCTCAATGATTAAAAAAAGAATCGTTACTGAATGAAAATTACACATTTCAGGATTAAAAAAAAATAATGTTATTTAAAATACCGAGGAGAAAAATTAGAAAGTGATAAACGTTTCGAATAATATTATATTATTCACTTAATCAAATAGTTTTCTTCTTTATGTTTAATTTTTTGTTAAGATATAATCAATTTATAATGCTCACTTTGCAAGTTATAATCGCATAAAATCAAAATCTGCAATGTAAGCCTTTGCATGAAGAAGAAATTATACTATAAGTTAAACCTATTTTACGTAATTTTTCACAGTCTAAATGAATGCGTTTTATATTTTGAAAGATTAAGTAAGGTAAACCAAAAAGTTTAAATAGGCAATACTTATAATTATTCAATATATACATCAATAAATAAAAAATATAATTTTAATAGGTTATGCCTGACGATACCTACAATTTTCTTTTTCAAATCCTTTTAAGAATTATCCATTCGATTTAAGTCCTGCATTTTCCCAGAAACTCTGGATAGGGATTTAAAGTTTTAAATGAGTATTTATATATTACGGTGGAGGAAAATACTGTCCAATTTGTCAAAGAAATTCGCGAATTTACTGTAAAACATGCATTGTAATGATGCATAAATGTAGTCTAATCATCGGTCATGTAAAATAGATAAATGATGTAAAATAAAAATACACATAATCAAAATAAATAATTAAATTTAAAAAATCAAAAAACCCGACTGCGTAAAAAGCGAACTAATTAATTATTTCTCATCAATGTGAAACATTTTTTTTTCAATTCCTACTATTAGCTCACACTCCCGCTATATACATCTTGTTCAAATTTTCATTCGTTAATAAAATACTTATAATTCATCCAATCAAGCTCAAATAAATTTTTGTAAACTTGTAGTGGATGACATTGATGTTAATCCTGTTTTTTTCAAACATTAATTCATTAATTAAGTTAAATTAATTAATTTTCAATAATCGAGAGAGCCTTCTTCTTGATCGAGGTATTTTAAGACCGAGAGAGCCCTCTTCTTGATCAAGGCATTTTAACCGCCACTCAAGCGGAAAGAAGAATGGGAAAAAAAAATTCTCTTATTGACCTAACTAGGATTTGACTTAATATATATATATATTATTACTTGTTTATATTACTTACCTATTTTTTTATTTACTTGTATTGATGACTTTTAAGTTGTGTTTAATTGTTAGTTCCTATCTATAAACACTGTTTTGATGAGGTCTATACATTTTTATGATGGTTAGAGTTGCAGTAAAGCTATAGATCCTACATACACAACTTCCAGGTTGTATAATATTTTAACGGAGCTTCTGACTGTAAAATAGTGAATGAAACATCGTCTTCATTTTGAAAGACCTATCCAATGATATGCCACTCAATAGGGTGCGTAATTTTTTTTTCGTCCCTACCGCATTTTTTTATTTTACGGACGCCATTTTAATTTTATAAAAACAAAACCTAGCCTATAACCATCGGGTCGTTAAGACGAATTGATAGAGACCTCATTCATTAAAATCCATCCAGCCGTTGGAATGTTTTGAAGGTATAAATAAATCCACATACACGCGTGAAACACATAACCCTTCTTTTCAGTCGGGTAATAATTATGGAACCGGTATACTGATTATTTTATTTTTATTATAATTGTAGATGCAATTTATCTGAATTCTTAGTAAAATACCAGTTTCAAAATGTTATTGTCCTTTTTATTTCTAAAGAATTGAAAAATAACTGTCATAACGGACGGAGGCAATGTAAACTCTTGTAAAAAAATTGCCCCCATTCAGCGCATTGTTCCCATTTTTAAAACATACTGTTACTCAAAAGTAATCTAAAACTTTTATTTTTTTTTCAGAAGTACTTAAATGACTTCTTATTCATTAAGAAAACCGGTATTAAGCTCGAATCTCCAAGGGTCGTCCGATAGCTCCAGTGCGCATGACCGTTTTTTCCTCTTTTCGGTGTTTTTCATTTGTGTAATCTGTTAAATTTGTCCGGTGTCGTCGGTTTGATATTTTTCCTCTCATGCCTTCCTTGCTTCCGATAGAGAGTTGAAATAAGAGAAGAAAATCGAAAGTACCATGATCAGTAAATTTATCCGGTACTTCGGTTTGATTTTTGTAACTTTCTTCCTTTCTTCTACTAGAGAGTCACAATAAGAGAAGAAAAGCGAAAGGACCGCAAACGGAACACGAGCGCCGCCCTCCGCGAATTCCGCGGTGGTTACATTAAAAATTTAAACCGTTTCCATTAATAGGTTGATATATATACCGGCACGCAATGCGTTCTTAAATTCCATCCCTTTAATGAAAATATATAACTATCACGGAAATCGTAAATAAACACATCACACACTACGACGGGTTGACTAAAGAAAGCGAAAAACTGAACATGAATTATTTTTATAAATGTCTTACATACTGAACCTGATAAAAATTGCATCGAATAGAAGCCTATATATAGCTATTACGAATGTCATCGAAAAAAGAAAAAAAAAAACAGCACAGCTACTCCAGTTGTTGTGTAAGATGCATGCAAACACAATCAGTATCAATTACAGAGTTTCATCATATACCGTATCATATGTGCCGCGATATACCTATCATGGATCTCGTAAAAACACAACACAGCAGTGTACATGTTGCGTTGCATACGCGGAAGCCTAATGAGTAACTACATCTGTTAAGTTACGAAGTTTGATGAATATCAGGTTTTTAAATTTTCCACCTTATAAATGCCAATTCATGGTATTCACTGATATCCCGAAAAACGTTATATAGCAGTGCGACCTTATGCACACCCAAGCCTAATCAGCGTCCAAATATGTCAAGTGCATATTGCATTCAATTTTTTCTTTTGTAATAAAAACAAAAACAAAATATTGTTACAAGTTTACAGATTGAAAATATCAATATTTATGAACAAAATTTCTCTTAGAAGTACAATTTAAAAAAAATAATAAAATCAGCTATTTTTTAGGCGTCGTAAGTAATGTCATCGCTGAATACTTCTAAGTTTTAACGAGGCGTTTTTTACCTATGTAAAAATGTTTTCTTTTAAAAAGTCTTAGAGTTTAATACCGTATTTAAACATCCAAGTAAAATGTATACAGAAATGCCTTTAAAGTTGACCACCGTGTATTAAAATTTTATTGTCGCAAATAATTTAAAATAGATAGTAATTCTGCAATTACCAAAATGTACATTGATTTAAAAGTCAAGGGAAAAAAATAATGATAAAGAAGATTATGTGAGGGGCTCACGGCCATAGTATACCAAGTCCACTTAAAAAAAAAAAAAAAAAAAAAAAAAAAAAAAAAATGAGATAGCTCATATAGAAGGTACAGTAAACTGTGTTTTATCTCCTTCTATAGTGCACCAAGTCTGTAGCTCACATACTTTCCCATCTATTGCATCTGTGTCTAGAGTTGGTGGAGTAATGTAAGAAACCTTCACAACCATACTGAATCAAGTCTATTTATCAGTGTACTACTCCATCAATACTTTTTTATTTGTGACCCATTATTGTCTAAATCTTGCATTATTGCTATAAAAAAAAAGTTTTATTTTAAATAAGTAACGATTTCAAAACTTCTGATGAGAAATAAACGTTCTTGCATCAGATGTATAAACTATGAAGTGAAAGTAATATATATTTTTTTTATGCCACCCCACCTACTCTCGGTAAAAAGTAAAAATACTGACAGCGGTTTCTTAAAAAAACATTACAAGGAATAAAACTCTAATCACATAGTTCGATCGTAGGCCTAGAGAGAATTGTAAGATAAAGAATAAGGCCCCCGTCAAAGAGAAATTCTATTACAAAGTCTCTAGCAAAAAGTTCAATTTACACTTCAAGCCGCCAAGTACATATACACATATACATGATGACATCTTAACTAAGCTCTCGACAAAAAATGATGAAAACACTTGAAAAAGTCTTGAAATCGAAAGAGAGCTCCACTTTCGGATAACTAAACAGGCTAGAGAGAAAATGAAAACTGATAAAATTAAAGTATCAGATGAAACTTATTTCTGTACATTCGACTTGTAAAAAGCACTAACCTTTGCAAACTATCTACGTACATAGCTTATTATAAATGCAATCTATATGTTTATAACTTTGGTACATGTACGTCTGGGATGAAATAGAGGAAATAGAGGGAGGAAGAGGTTCTCACGACCTTTCGAGCATTGTTGCAAGATACCAGCAGAAAGTTGTAACTCGATTGAAGCAGCAACTATCAAGAAACAACACATCTATGTTCCTGGAGACTGGAAGGAAACTATTATGAATGCAAAGAGGAAAGATCTTAAATTTGATGCCATTGAAGATAAGAATTCCGACTTTCTTTCTGCTACAGCTTTGGAACAAAGTTTCACAAACGGAAAGAAGGATACCAAGGGAGCTTGTTTTAGATGGATGGATATATGATGGCTGCTAGTTGTGAAAGTTTCTCTTTTCATGTTACTGTTCAAATAAACCCTCAATTAGGATCAACCTCTTCGCAAAATAAATTTGGAAAATTGGGCTCGTGAGAACAAGTTACTTTCTTTGTCAAATGTCCGTCAAGATGCGTTGTAGTTAGGCCGTAGATAACACAAGCCAACAGCTGTTTTGGTGCCTAGGTTTTTGGAGCTGATTTTACATGAATTCGATGTCCTGAATTCAAATATGGCCTTAAATTTTGCCTAGGAGCTCAAATATTTAAGATATAGAACTTTTATTGAAATATATGTTACACTATTTTAAGTTAAATCCATGAATTAAACAAAAATAAAATAAATAAACTCAGAATTTTTTTTTATAATATACAAATGTTATTTTTCATTATTATAATATACATATATTCAAATAATGTTTAAAAAATTATATTATACAAATATATTTACTCACAAAGATAGAGGAAAAGGTCATCGATGAGACCAATTCTCAATGAACATTTCGGAAGCTTCTTTTCGTGACATTCTTGAATGTATTTTTGAACAGTCCCTTTTTAAACTCCAACAGTAATCTGCCATCATGTGCGTATCCCATCTTCCTTGGTAGCGATCCTCCATAGTCTTAATATCCTAGTGAAATCTTTCACCCTCTTCCTCACTGGTGTCTCCTAAATTTTCAGGAAAATGATCTAAGTGGCTGTGTAAAATCCATGTTTTCTCTCTGGCCACTCTTTTCTAACCCAGTGGTGTGTTTTATCCCTACTATCCCAAAGACACAAGAAGCAAGGATATTTGATGTAACCGCTTTGCTGTCCAAGGAGAAAGTTTACCATTTTTAAATCCACACAAATCACCCACTGATGCTCATGATACTTTATCTTGTCAAAAACCAAAGCTATTGTGTTATATTCTTCTTTCATTTTCGTTGAGTGAGCAATTGGTATTGAACCATATTTGTTCCCATTGTGTAGAAGGACACATTTTAAACTCCGCTTGGAGCTGTCTACAAATAAGCGCCAATGATCTGGAAAATATTCAGGAAGACCCATTTTTTTCAAGAGTCCTCTAATTTCGTGACAAAATACAAGATTGTCTTCTTGGGAGCAGAAGGGTAGTAGACCCTTTTCTCTTGTGTGGTAAAAGGTAATTTTGGTTCCTTGTTCCAGTAAATTTTTGTCCTTCAATCTTGAAGCCAGTAATTCAGAAGCTTCTTTTGACAGGTTGAGATCTCTGGTGAGATCATTTAACTCATCTTGGTTGAAACGTTGAGGCATTGATGGCTTCTCCTCATAATCACTGTCACTTTCATAAGTATCGGAAGGATGATCAGAGGGACAATATGCATCCTCACAGAGCTCTGGTAGCTGGTAAAACGTTGGGATCGGCACTTCCTCTGAGTGAGGAACCGGGCGTCTTGCAGAGACTAAATCAGGATAAGTCCACTTACTATGGTTCTTTCGATTAACTCTATTAATATTTACTAGGCAGAAATAACAGTCATCGAAGTGGTTTTGGGGTTCACTCCAAACCATCGGTAAAGCAAATTTGAGACTTTTTCTTTTCCCGTTAGTCCACTGTCGTTAGTGTTCTGTACAAGTTTTACAGACCTGATGCGGTGCCCAGGTTTTATCCTGATCACCAAGTTTAACACCAACGTATCCAAGATAAGCTCTCTTTACAATGTCAGTAACATTTTTTCTGTTTTCTTTTAACATGTATTCTCCGCATATGTAGCAAAACACATCAGGATGATTTACACAACTTCTTCTACTTGAACTCGTTTAAATTATATTCAACAACACAAATGCAACAATCTACAATACAGTACGTTTTAAATTAACTTTATAAGAATTCTATACTAAACACAAATATCGCAAAAGGTCAACAACGTCTACCCTCCACGGAGAAAACTCACAAACTAACCTTATCTCTTTGCGGCTTTTCCATTTGGCTTTCTGGATGAGCGGCGCGAAATCATAAGCATGCGCAAAACCTCAGTTTTACTTGCACATCTGTTTTTTTCAAGGTCTTCTGAAAATTCGGTGCCTCTCAAATCGCTTTGAGCGTTACGACAGGGCCATGTGTCAAAGTCCAGTTTAAGCGTTGAAGGTCACTTCAGTTCTAAAAAACATTTAGTTCTCTTCGCATATCTAAAAAAGTGGAGCTGATAGAGAAAAACTGATTTCATATTTAGATTCAGTGACCCAAAAATATCTAAAATCAGCTGTAAAATCATAGGCACAAAAAATTTTTTTTTTTTGTAGGCCTGTGTAATGAATCTTCTGCCATACATTCCTCCAAATCATCACGGTTACTTCAAGAATCTTACAGCAGAGACCAATACCAAGTTCCAAGTTACTTCCTCTAGAGCAGTGGTTTCCAACCTTTTTTTGGCCGCGCCCCACCTAAGCATCTTTAAACTCATGATGTTCCCCCTTCCATTCTATATCATATTAATATTATTACATAAAAATAAACTTCTATTTTCCAGCAAAGATCCGAAAATTGCATTAACTCTGATAAGTGATTTCACATTATTTAATTTATCAAAATCATACTTTTTTATTACAAATATGCTTTGCTCTATGAATGCAATGAGGTCATGGATCCGCATTCACATCCAGAAAAGTTTTATTAGGTTTTTATTTTTTTTCTTAACTTACCTCAAATTTAAAAGTGACGAACAGTCTACAAATTTATCTTCGTAAAATGTTTTGCAATGTCTCTCACATTTTGTATCAAATTGGATGGAATTGATACATTTTATCGCAGGTTTTAGTGCTTCTTTAAGAGCAAGTGATATTTGTTTATCTCCGGAACTGTGTGGATAACATAATTCAGAAGTAACATTTCCAAATCGCTTTTTTATCCATTTTAAGTAACTATTTTTCTTTCCCCTCAAAACATACTTCTTTGATAGCGGGCTTTCTTTTTCCCATTAATATTATTTGGCCAAGATATTTTCTCAGATTTAAAATTTTAAAATGCACATGTCCTGAAGTATGTTCATATATAGTGTATGTGGTCTGCAAAAGAGCCATAAGAAGTTTAATTTCTACCCGTTTCCATCCGGGATGTGCATGGGGATTTATTAATTTCATAAAAGTAGTACCTCATTTAGATAATTCAAAACATTTCTTAGATAAAACATGTCCAAATAAGCAATTTCACAAACAACCTACAACATTTCACATGTGTAAGTTTCTTCATGGGGCATAATGCACTATGAATAGACTACAAGTTTTTTTTTTTCTTTTAATAAATAGTAAAAAAAAGAGGTGTGTTTTTCTAAAACAATAATAAAACCAGAAAAATTAAAAAGATTTTTTGATATATAATAGTTGTCAAAATATATTTTAAAAAATCACATAATTACTCCGGTGTCAGCGTATTTTGAACTTTTTAATGGAAACGCTTCACAATTTAATTTTTATTCAGTTATTTTTAATTTTTTCATCTATTATTTCTATTTTTAGACTGTGACACTACTTTCAATTAGAAAAAAAAATACAAAAAAATTGTTAAAGAAATCTGAAAATGTCCCCCTGAAAAGTCATATTGCCCCCCTGTGGGGCGTACGCCCCATCTTGGGAACCACTGCTCTAGAGTACATCATGTGAAGTTGATGATGATTGTGCACAGTGAATGATTTACGATAACTGGTATTATCTTTCACTCTTTGAGTAAAAAATAGAATAAGTAAATATAAATCAAAGTCAAGGGTTTTTGTAATCACAATAAAGAAGTCTTTATTTACACATGGAAATGTCACAAACACACTGGACCAAGTCCTTATTTAAAAAAAAAAAAAAAAAAAAAAAAAAAAAAAAAACCAATCGTATAAATTTTTAATAGAAATATTAATTTTTCATTTGTAAAAGTAGCGCGCTATAAAATTGGTATTTTAAACTGAATATTACCGCATATAATTCTTATAAAACACTTGGCCTGAATCAATTATTTATTACGAACTTTAAAGCATTATTATTCACGATAAAGAAAAATGGACTTGGTCTACTATGGTTTTGAGCCCCTCATGTAATGCTTTAACAATTAACATATAATTTTTAAAAATACACAATATAGTTTGCATATGTAATTAAATATATTTACCTCTATGCATTTTTCGCAAAATACCATTTATAATGTTACAATTGCAGACTATAGGACTTCAAGGCTGTCATTTGGCGCTTTAAGTAACAGAACGTAGATATATACAGTTTTTTTTCTTTTAATACGCATGATAATTATTTATCTAGTCCGAAAGACATATCTCTGAAAACAAAAAATATTTATAATACGATTGCTAGAAACAAAGGAACCCTCCCATTAAAAATAGGAATATTTCCGATTTTTAAATGTAATCTTAAAATATTAATGAAAAAAGTTATTGAAATAAACCATTGTAGAAATTTTCTACAGCTATTAAGTAAATTGACCTAATAAACCTCATTCCATTTATTTCCCTTTCTAGTTTCCTGTCAAAACTTTGATTACGGCTTTTACGTTTTAAATTACTTGGTTCTGTTCTAAAATCAATCTGTTCTCAAAACATCTTTCGCAGTGCAAATTTTAATACAAGTTTTCAATCTTTAAGGAAAGAAGGTGTTTAATTACTTTTATAAAATAAAATGCAGTGCTTCAAAAATTAAAAAAAATATATCAAAAATATATAAATAAGCAAATAGAATATGCCTCATTTTCCAAAACTTTAATCTGATTTAAACGCCCAGGAAATGATTTTTTTAAAAATACAGCGTCAGATCCAACATTCCATAATATTTGTTATATGTAATTATTTTCATATGCTTATTTTACATATTAGAATAATTCTATACCTTAAAAATACTTCTAAACATTAAAGACCATAAACTTTCGAGAAAAAAAGGGTTAATTTCAGAATAGATATTTATCTCTGAAAAATGTACTTAGCGAAAAATAAGTCTTTTTACATAGATTAAAGTAGAAAACTCACATAGTAAATATAGGGTATACTTTTAGTAATTAAATATATACGCAAAAGATTATGGAAATGTGCACAACCCTTGACGCATCTTAAGTAAATCGCCCTTGGAATTCTGCACTTCTTTTAAGTACCTCTTGCGCTTTCCACTTTATAATCTGAATAAGGCTTTGAAGTTGTAAATGAGATTTTCTTTATCTTTTTACTAACAAATTTAAACTTCAACATCACATAGCAGGCTTCTAGAAAAGAAGAAATTCGACTGTGGCTTAAAACAACACCGCAACGTTTAAATTAAAATTAAGGGGACGGTCGATGTGAAAAAAAAAATTTTTTTCATCATACACCTATGAAATTTTGTTGAAAAATATATTTCACTATAAGTATGTAGAACACCTTAAAAGATATTTCCAATCTTATTATAATTTTAAGATATAAAAAAAAATAAAACTAAATTTTAAAATGTTCCACACGACTTAATTTTTGATATATTTCCTCGATTTTGATTTTTAATCACTTAAAACTCGATTGAAAACAAATCTGTGTATGGATTTTACAATCCCTCCAATAATTAATTTTTTAGAAAAAAAATTCTGAATTCTGTATAGATTTTCATCATAATTTTACCTTTTACTAATTTTACCTTTAAAAAACAAATTTAATTGTCTTAATGAAGTAGAGTTTTAAAATGCATGCATAGTTTCATTGTAATCAATATCAGGATTCTCAATTACATAAATTTTGACCAAAAATTAAGACGCATGTGTCATTTTAAAAATCTACAAACGTTGAAAAATCCGTTTTGAGAAAAACATATTTAAAATTTACTAAAATGGCCAAAAAATTGTTTCTGTACAAAATTCAAACGCTTGTAAATTTGCGAAAAATTATCGCATATCCATGAGATTTTTCGGAAATGGCTCAGAACTAACTGAGAATAATAATATACACAAGAATAATTTTAAATTTTGGGGTAGATTTTCGCTCAGTTGAAGGTGCACGATCCCTTTAAAAGTGGATCGTTGATTTGAAGTAAATTTGCATTCCTCATTACCAATGGTTCACTTCCTCATGTTACATTCGCTTTTTATCTAAATAATAAAAAAAAAGTCAGAAAAATGCATATTTTTAAACCTTTCTACATGCAATTAATTTTTAAGACAGTGATGTAAAATTACAAAATTTTAATAAATGAAAAATGAAGCGTTCAGTTTTACATTTTGAAAAAGAACGTTTAAAGATAAATTGTTCGACGTAAATTTATCGTGAGTTAAATGTCTTTAGTAATTAAATGCGTGTGTGAAAGATAACGGAAATATGCACCATTGCCGACGCCACCTAAGTAATTTGCCCTTGGAATTCAGAAATCCTTTTATGTATCTCTTGCGCTTTCCACTTTATACATTGCTTAAGGTTTTTAAATTTTAAATGATATTTTCTCTATCTTTTCCTAACAAACTTAAATTTTAACGTCCCATTACAGGTTTCTAGAAAAAAAAAAAAATAATAATCAACTGCGGCTTAAAAGCACACCGCGACGTTTAGTTTGAAAGTGGATCGTTTATTTGGAATAAATTTACATTCCTCATTACCAAATACCCATTACCTCATTTTCTATTTCGTATTTTTATCTAAATTAAAAAAACAAAGAAAAAAAATCAGAAAAATGCATATTCTTAAACCTTTCTACATGCAATTGTTTTGTAAGACAGTGATGAAAAGTTACGATATTTTAATAAATCAAAAATGAAGCTTCAAGTTTTACATTTTGAAAAAGAAGATATAAAGATAAATAGTAAATTTATCGTGAGTTAAATGGTATTTTCTTCTAAAAGACTAACTATAAAACTTTCTAACAAAATAAGGAAATGATTATACATTTAATTACTAAAAGTAAATATAGGGAATACATTTAGTAATGAAATGTATTCGAGAAAGATAATGGAAATATGCACCACCGCTGTTGCATCTTAAGTAATTTGCACTTGAAATTTAGAAATCCTTTTAAGTATCTCTTGTGCTTTCCATTTTATACTCTGGATAATGGTTTTAAAATTTAAATGATATTTTCTCTATCTTTTTCTAACAAACTTAAATTTTAACGTCGTATTACAGGTTTCTAGAGAAACAAAAAATCACATGCGGCTTAAAAGTACATCGCGACGGTTAGCTTAAAAGTGGATCGTTTATTTGGAATACATTTACATGCCTCATTACCAAATACCCCTTGCCTCATTTTCTATTTCGTATTTTTATCTAAAGAAAAAAAAAAAGAAAAAAAAAGAAAAGAAAAGAAAAATCAGAAAAATGCATATTATTAAACCTTTCTACATGCAATTGTTTTGTAAGACAGTGATGAAAAGTTACGATATTTTAATAAATCACAAATGAAGCTTGAATTTTTTCATTTTGACAAAGAACATTTTAAGATAAATAGTTGAACGTAAATTTATCGTGAGTTAAATGGGATTTTTTCTAAAAGATTAACTGAAAAACTTTCTAAGAAAATAAGGAAATTAATATACATTTAATTACTAAAAGTAAATGTAGGGAAACCTTTTAGTAATTAAATGTATAAGTAAAAGATAATGGCAATATGCACCACCGCTGTCACGTCATAAGTAAGAGGCACTTGGAATTCTGCACCCCTTTTAATTATAATGGTACCTTTCCACTTTATACTCTGGATAAGGGTTTTAAATTTTAAATGATATTATCTCTATCTTTTTCTTAACAAACGTAAATTTTTACATCGCATTTCAGTTTTCTAGGGAAAAAAAAAATCAGCAGCGGCTTAAAAGTACACCGCAAGTTTTAACTTAAAATTAACAAGTTGGAAATTGCTCGCCAAACGTGGCAAATGAGGTGCGTTCGTACTATAACTAGTTTTATAATTATTTTTTGCACCCCATATTGTACTGAATGTATAATTTTTTGCACTTCATAAAGCGCATAGTCTGATACATCATTAAAATGCACTTCCAATATTTTTTTCCCATTCCCCGTAATGTAACGGAACACTTTTGACTGTCCCTGTAATTAAACTATACATCCGATTTTCCTAAAATTTGAAATAGCTCAACAAAATTTTGCAACAATTATATCTTTAAAATTTCAGACCATTCGGAAGGCTGTAATATCATTAAAATGCACTTGCAATAATTTTTCCCATTGGCCGTAATGTAAAGAAAAATTTTGACTGTCCCTGTATGTAAACTATGCATCCGATTTTCCTAAAATTTGAAAGGGCTCGACAAAATTTTGCAACAGTTATATCTTTAAAATTTCAGATCATTCGGAAGGATCTAATATCATTAAAATCCACTTGCAATAATTTTTCCTATTGGCCGTAATGTAAAGAAAAACTTTTGACTGTCCCTGTAATTAAACTATACCTCCGATTTTTCTAAAATTTGAAAGGGCTCGACAAAATTTTGCAACAGTTATATCTTTAAAATTTCAGATCATTCGGAAGGCTGTAATATCATTAAAATGCACTTGCAATAATTTTTCCCATTGGCCGTAATGTAACAAAAAACTTTTGACTGTCCCTGTAATTAAACTATACATCCGATTTTCATAAAATTTGAAATGGCTCGACAAAATTTTGCAACAATCATATATTTGAAATTTCAGACCATTCGGTTGGGTAGTTTTTGCTCTGTTACATGCGGACAGACGAACGGACAGACGGACGGACGGACGGACTGAACGACGACTATAGGTGCTACGTATTTATATAATTACGAACGCACCTAAAAATGGATCGTTGATTTGAAGTAAACTTACATTCCTCATTAACAAATTCCCCATATTTCATTTTCAATTTCATCTTTTTATCTAAATTAAACAATTCAGAAACTGTACGTCAAACATGGCAAATAAGGTACGTTCTTACTATAAGTTCAGATCTTGTATCTCAGTATATTCAGATCTTGGTGCAATAGGTATTGTACACTTATGCAAAAATACAAAATGTATTACTAGTATAAGTGAATATTAAATTCAGTAATACGGAAATAATATGACTTCATTTTGAATAAGACGTAATCACCATGGTTACCTAGAATCATCACCTATCAATCGACATCATTGAATTAATTACACGTGGTAGTATTTAATAGAATAATTGCCATGGCTTCCTAGAATCATCACCTATCATAGGGTATATTTTAATTTATTGCGTATGATAGGATTTAATAGAGTGAAGAAATCTTTTAGTAATATCTTTTTAAATTTTGATCCTCTTTTCATAAAATTTGAAACGTCTCTACAAAATTTTGCAAGGATTATATATATTAAATTTCAACCCATTTGGTTGCGTAGTTTTTTCGCTGTTATGTGCCGAAAGACAAACGGGCGGATCAGACAGACGAGGATTATAGGTGCTACGCAATTATAATTACAAAGGCACCTAAAAATTAAAGGGAAAAAATCAGAAATATTCACATTATTAAGGGGTCTCAGGACTCTTAAAATTGGAAAAAATGAAAAATAAAAGACCATTTTTAACATTTAATATCTAAAAATGTATTTGATTTTAAGACACAATTTTAATTGGAATAAAATATATACGTATGTTCTTTCATTTCAAGTATTTAAAAAAATATAAGATGCAGAATTAGTATTTACAGGGGGCTCCAAACTGTTTGACGAGTTTGACAACATTTAATGAGCAAAACATCGGCATAACACCTTACGCGTACGATTACAAAATAAATATTACGACTAGAATGAAAATTTTGGTGCCTACTTATACTTCAGATTGTAGTAATTAACCTGAACCTAAATAAATTTGTATTTAAAGCTTCTTTATATTTTTAATACAAAGTTGTATTTAGCTAATGCAAAATTAAGAAAATTTCAACAGTAAAATCACCTAAAAAAATATTTTTTTGAACAATAAAAAGGAAATTTTAGGTTCAGTTTATACAGACTATCATGAAACATGCGTTTTGAAAATTTTATAAAAAAATATTCGTAAGTTTTTGAGATATCGTGCGCGTTATTCCCAAAAACGTCATTTGGAGAAAAATGACTTCAAAGTTACCAAAACGACGCTTCGGCTATTGAACGTGTATAAATGTAAAAGCCGTAACTTCAGTTCTAATAGGAATTTCAAGGAAACAATAATGTCAAAATGTTTAGAAAATATAGGAGTTTAACATCTAAAAAAATTAAAATTTCGAAAATTTTAAAGCTTTAAGAGTCCTGAGACCCCTTAACCCTTTGTACATGCAATTGTTTTTAAGACAGTGATAAAAAATTACAATATTTTAATAAATCCAAAATGAAGCTTCAAGTTTTATTTTTTGAAAAAGAACATTTAAGGTAAATAGTTCGACTTAAATTGATCATGCATTATATATATATATATATATACAGGTTAACAATAAAAGTTTCTGACAAAGTAAGTAAATGCAGTGACAGTGTTGGTATATGAAGTATTTATCATTATTATGTGTACACTTAAAAAGAATAATAAAGAATATTATTGCAATAACGCTCATCGAGAAAATTTCGTACAAGGAGAAAGCAAATTACCCCTAACAATCTATCACGTTGTTTCGTATATCTTGTACACCCCTCTTTAAATTTTGGATAGAGATTTTAAGATTTTAATTAGACGTTCTTTATGTACGATTGAATCATTTTATTGTCAAAACGTAAAACTTAATACTAGAATTTAAAATTTAAGAAAATATGGCAAGATTTAGTTGCGATTTAAAAACACATCCTCCCATTTCAAAAACTTAAAGTTGATGGGTGATATAATAAATGGAAATTCTTCATTTACAAAAACTTTACTTTCATTTCAAAAGTCAGGCAAGACAAATAATCCTAAATTAGGACTATGTATTATTTTTTTTTTTAAATACTAACGTGCTTTCTCCTTAAGGACATAATATTTTTAGCACAGCAAACGAAAAATATCGGTAAACAATAAACAAACGATATATTTTAAATTCGTAACTGTCAGAAAAAAAAAATATCCATTCCACTAGAATTAAAAAAAAAAAAAAAAAAAAAAAAAAAAAAAAAAAATGTTAAAACATCAGATTAGGGGAATAATTTCATTTTATAAGATTTTTTTTGTATACATACCATTAGTAATTCGTGTAGGAATTTTTCGCAAGCATTTGGTAATTATTATCACTGAACACGTGGGACCTTGTGCTAATACTAAAATTTTCAATATTAACACGTAATTTTGAATGTTTCGTTCATCTGATGAAACCCCATTTGTCTCACTCCTCTGTCTGGCTGTCTTAGAGTTAGGTCTCAGAAACAGTATTAGTCATAGATTTGAAATTCCGCGTAATTATTTGTGACAATAAATCATAATTTTTAAAAAAAGTCTTATATTATTTCAATTAAATGAATTAATTTATTGACATCGGACAAATTTTGGATTTAGATTTAAAAATGGAACGTTAATTTTTTCGTGCAAGCTAGATAGTTATGTGTTAATCAAAAGGTTTCCGGTTCGATGCTTGGCGACATAGTTTGATTTTTTTTTTTTTTTCTCACGGAATATATTTCATTACCTAATAGATTCAGTTTTACAGAAATTTGGTAACTTGCTGTGCCATTTTAATGACGAAAATTGTTGTAAAATATTTTAACTTCTTTTTTTTTGCAGAATTTTTTTTTAATTACGAAATTTTAAATTGACTATATTTCTTTGTCAGATGGATTTAGATAAAAGAGCTTTTTTTTTTTCAGTTTATTAAGCTGAAATTAAACCATGCAATTAAATACGCTTGCTTTTCTGACATACAAACATATGCTGTTAGAATTGTCTAAAAAATAGTACAGTAGGACCTCTTTTATTCGAAACTCTTTTAACTGAAACTCTCGGTTAAACGAAATCCATTTTTAAAGCTTTTTATTTTATATACAATCAATTTCCTTGTGCGCAAAGTACATTCTGAAAACTTTTTTTTTTAGAACTATCATATTCCTTGTGTTCAAGCGGTCCTTTCCGAACTACGAGTACATATAAATATTTTCGATCCCTTTTCTTACAGTTCCTTTGAATTTAACTTGAGCTCCCGTAAGCTGCGGAGTGGAACGAAGGAAACGGACAAATTAGCAATTCTGAAGCTTTTCAATGCTTTGCAAATGTTGGTTCGGCATGGCTGTAGCAGCAGAAAGACTGATTCATACTGGCGAACTAATAATATTAAAAACTCCGTGATGGAGCTTCAAAGCAAAGACAATCTAAACTGCGACAAACAAAACATTTTTTCAAACCCTTGTGATATATGTAAAAGGTATTAATCAAAATTCAAGGAATTTATTGCTGTTTTTATTTTGATATTGCTTTATTTTTAGTATTAAGCACTTGCTAACATAATAAGAAATATTGCATATATTTTTCCTTAATCTTAAAATTGAAGCCCTCTCGATTATCTGAAAATTTCAATTTTCCGAAAGATGGTCGGTCCCAATTACTTCAGATAATCGAGGTTCTACTGTACTTGAATATTAATAAATCCATTTAAAAATATCTTCGAAGTGTAATAATTTTTTAATGAAAGTTAATGATGTTGCCATCAATGTTCTTATTGAAAAAGTTTAAGCACTTGATACATGTTTGTACATTAACGGTTGGGGCTTATTATTCAAATGGATAAAGAATTTGGGAAGGAATATTAAACGAAACAATCTTTGCTATCTTAAATTACTCTTAACCACTTGTTTACATCATAATTGAATTTTTCGGTTGCCTATGTAACACACCAAGCGGAAATTCATTAGTTCAAGCTGTTTAGGATTTATTATTATTTAAAATTTGGAATTACAATTGTTGAATACATATCTGTTCGTTGCACAAAAAGATATCATTGCAGATAATTTAAAATATACTTGTCAGAATAAGATTAAATTTTTGATTTGCATAGTTAAAGTTTCTAAAAAAATATTTCTTACAGAAATCTGTAGCTTATATTTCATAGTTTTTTGTAAAAATAATTTGAAAATATATATATATATATATATTTCTTGGCCTACTGTGCATGTAAATAAATGGTTTTACCTCAAAATATTTTGCCAGATTATAAATTATATAACTAATATTTAAAAAATTATATGTATTAATGCTTTCAAATAGAAGACTCTACTTTTTGGTTTTATATAAGTAAAGAGTTCATTTTTTAAAGGATGTATCTACATAGTTTTATTTGTAGAATATTAACACATTATCTCTGAAACATTTACATTAAAAAACTTTCTGTAAGTAACGAAGAAATTCCGACAAGTAAATTTAAGGAATTATTTAAATTATAAAAAAGTATTCTTGAAAAAACAATAAGTTATATTATTGAATGCATAATCATTAAAAAATTTGCTTCCATTCGAATTAATTAAAACTTGTATTCTCTTTAATCTTTGTATGTAGATTTAATAATTTTAATGAAAAGGGAGATTGAATATCGCATTCAAAACTGTAAGAAAATGTATTGTTTATTTCTGGCTTTAAAATACTCTCATGTGTTATATAAAATTAATGAAAATGATTTATTTAAAACAAGCCGAGTTTCTAATTTGTCGAAAATTATTTCCGAAATAAAATTCAATGAATAATTATCGTTGAAATCATAAAATAAAATTATGATTAATTCCAGGTATTAGATTATTTTACTAATACTTTCGAATTAGCTGCATTTTACGCGATGATTTAAAACTTGTAATTATGTGATTTTTAGAAGTAGTTAAATTGGCGAAAAAAAGGGGAAGTGTAAGTTTATATCGTTGACACCATCAATATGACAGCGTTACCGCGGACTTGGTTTTGCTTTATAGTGCAGATAAAAAAAAAAATCATTTAAGAAAAGAGATATAAAACCTATTTGGTTTTTATAATATATCAAAAACCTGCATTTAATCTCAAAAATATTTCATAACATTTCATTTTGTCGAACGTCGCGTCGTATTCTGAGTCAATTCTTTAAAATGCCGTCACTGACATTCTTTTTTGTATTCAGTCATGTTGTTTTTCTTTTTTATCGCAGAGTTTAGTTTTAAACATGTTCTAAAATATGCAGTTTTAAGTTGAACAAATATGTTTGAAATTCGTATGCAAATATTACCTTTCCTTAAGGGTTTTGTACCTTTTAAACGCCTCAAAAATCAAGAAAAAAAATTCAAAGTTTGAATTAATGTCTCTTCAAAACTTTTTTTTTATGTATAAACATGAAATTTTGACTATTAGTTAAACAGATTGTACTTTTTAATATAATACCATAATAAACTAACTAGTGTTTTACAGAATATGTGCATTGTTGGAATTAAAATAGCTCTTTTTTTCATTGCGTAAGTCATTGAGCGCATGATATCTTGAGAACTTACGTATGGATTTCTATGAAATTCGTTCTATATAATAAACACATAAATACGTTTTAAATGATATACTTTTACATATTTAAGATTTTTAGTTATGACTATTTTATCCATTAAAAAATGTAAAAATTTAATTTTTTTAGAAATTTTGGACATTATGTATTTTTTTTCATGGATAATGATCCAGTTTTGACCTAAGAGTAGATCATTTTAAAAATACACATGTCCTTATTATATATATCAAATTTCGTAACAACCTGTGTATATTTTCTCATTTTAACGTGCACTCGCAATGACTGACGAAGTAAAGAAAAGAGCTATTTTAATTTCAACAATACACACATTTTGAAACAGAATAATCAGTTTTTAATGGTAGTACATTAAAAAACATAATCGGTTTAATTAATAGTCAACGTTTCACATTTATACATAAAAATATTTTGGAGATACACTAATTCAAACTTTGAATGGCTTCGTTGATTTTCGTCCGTTAAAAAGGTACAGGACCCTTAACATCACAAATCAGTCACTGACAGAAAAGACTAATAAGTGCTAAATATCTGATCGCACGTGTGACAAAATATTAAGACAGAATTGTTTTCATTTAAGAGGGTTCGTACGCATCAGGTGATACGGGATTTTAGGTGTCTTATTACCTCAAATTTCGTGAAGTACTGGTCACTAGACCGGAGTGAAAAACAAAAAGTTTTGCAAATGAAATCGTAATAGTGCGGAAAAGTTGCTACTCGTTAATACAAGCACAGTGAAAAAAAATTTTTTGAAATCGAAGAACATCTTCCGTTCGCGCATCGCGTTCAAAGTTTTCGAATTTGAACAAAAATTGTACAAATATACGAAAAATCGTAAAAAGGTGTAAACTTTTTCCGATTGAACACATTTTTTTGTACATACCATGACCTTGAGATGTAGAATGGAAGAAAAATACCACACACTCCTCCTTTATCCCCTTCAAACCCCCTCAAGGGGGTGAAAATGGCCAATTTTCGTGGAAAATACCGAAATTACAGGAGATGTAAATATTGACGAATCGGTCTCATTTTTTTTTCATAAGGCAACCTTGAGGCTAAAAGTAGGAAACAATCCCCCTCCCCCCTCGAGAGATCAAAATTGTGCAGCTCTTGCCCCGTCCTTCTAAGGATGACTCAGGACTCACCACGGGAAGGTGGCTGCACTGCGAGTCCTACCCACACCCTTCTCAACCAACCAACCAAAATGTGGGCGTGGAGAATTATGCAGATGCAGATTCAGGTACTGCGAATTCTGATTTAGTGTCAAATTTTATCATGATAGCACGAGAAGCGAGGGTGGCTCTTATAAAACCATCACGTCGCTCATGCCCAGACACTTTTGAGGAGGCCTGTGTTACCAGCTTAACACTGCGCTCTACGGCTTGCGTATGACATGGTATGTCTGCCAGATTCAAAGGAAGAGTTGGCTTTTCCCCCTTGGAAATCAAGTCTGCAATGTCAGCTGAAGAAATGTTTACCAACAGAGGAGGACAGGTAATCTATGTTTGAATTGGTAAGAATTGCCCTGCACTTTTCTTTTTCTCGTCTAATTTTGCTTCTATCAACGATCAGTGATGTATTACTATCAGTAATAAGACCTACGTCTTTTAGCACGCTAGAGATAATAGCAGCTGTTGTTCTGTCTGACAGACCAAAGTGATTACTTGTCAAAGCAGTAGCTGGAAGCGACATGCGCATTTGTGAAGAGTTTGGGCTCCTTGACAGAGCAGACAAAGATCGTGTGCGTTGAAAATCTAAATCATCCTGATCCTCATTGACATCAACATTTGTCTCCTCTCTTTCAGGATCAATGCTGCAACCAGGCAAGCTTTGCATGTGTGTGCTAAGCACATCAAGATGACGAGCCTTTCTTTGCAAAGATGATTTAAGATTTTGTGTTTCCTTTTTATGCACCGTCGGTCCTATTTAACCTGATCTAAGGTGTCTTTGTGCTTAAAGAAACATCAGTTCCAATGTAGGTATTTTCCTGTCCTTTGGGCAATCGCAGCTGACAGCTATAGGATTAGGACAAATACACTTGTCAAAGTTTTTCCCTCAAATGCATTCTAGTATCATTTCGCATTTGCATCTGATATGTCAAATAATGTATTATACGACTGATGGATGAAATCATTGTACTTCTTCTGTTTCCCAGCCGTGTCTTTGTCTCTTGGATATGATTTATGAAGAGAATAATAGCGATCGTGTAGTTGTTTCATCTTTTGAACGACTCTTGTGTGACAAACTGTAGGAATCGAATCCTTCAAATACAGTGACTCAATCTGTTGAGCTACAGTGTTTGCCACTTCTAAAAAGCTCAACTTCCTTCCAGGTTTAAAGTCACCAGACTGCAATAACATAGCGTATTGCACTTCATGCCAACATTTGACAACGTCAGCATTGGTGGGAAGAATTGCCGATTGCAGTGGTTTTGGTGCACCAAAAAATGGGCAGCGAGTATGAACGCTTCGAGTGAGCGCCATAATGATGATAAAAGAAGCTTAAATTTTGATCGATGAAACCGTTATCCAATTCAAGCTACGGGATTCTAAACGAAGCCGACAAGAAAAGTTTTCAGCAAGAGCAGCGCTTCTTTTATAGGCGAGATATATTCTTTTACAAGCCAGACAAGCAGAAACACGCAGCGACGCTGAGGCAAAACTGAGTGACGCACAGCAATCGTTACCAGGTACGGGTACTGTGCTAGCTCCTCCCCCACTCCGTTTCTCCGAATTCCAGCGGTGCGCACGCGCAGAGAGCATTACAGTGCACCGAAGAAGAAAGGGGCTGACGAGATGGAGAGGTCGAGTGACCGGGCGGCAAACAAACCAAAACATAATGTTTGTCGCAAAAAGTCGCCCCCTCGACAGGGTTCAAAGCGGATAGAGGACCTGTCGAGGGGGGGGGGAGATTGTTTTCGACTTTTAGCCTCAAGGTTGCCTTATGTAAATAAAAATCATGTCGATTCGTCAATATTTACATCTCCTGTAATTTCGGTATTTTCCACGAAAATTGGCCATTTCCACCCCCTAGAGGGGGTTAGAAGGGGATAAAGGAGGAGTGTGTGGTATTTTTTCCTCCATTCTACATCTCAAGGTCATGGTAGGTACAAAAAAATGTGTTCGATCGGAAAAAGTTTACACCTTTTTACGATTTTTTGTATATTTGTACAATTTTTGTTCAAATTCGAAAACTTTGAACGCGATGCGCGAACGGAAGATATTCTTCGATTTCAAAAATTTTTTTTTCACTGTGCTTGTATTGACGAGTAGCAACTTTTCCGCACTATTACGATTCGATTTGCAAAACTTTTTGTTTTTCACTCCGGTCTACTGGTCACTGTATCTCAAGGTAGAATTTTTTTTTTTCATTAAATAAGCCAAATATTACTTTACGAAAACTCTGGTAAAATGTGCTTGAAAGTCCTTGAACACTGTGTAAGATCTTGCTTTTGTTAGAAGTGTCATCCATAGAAATATCTGTTTTCTTCGATAAAAACACAACACTTTTATTTTCATTTTATATAATGTTCTATAAGTAAAATGTTATAATTTTACTTCTTAAATTTTTACCGTTATTAACCAGATGATCCAAGGTTTACACGAGTTACTAAATATTGGTAAAAAAATGAAAACTTCAAATGT
The DNA here is from genome assembly GCA_963932465.1 of Maratus speciosus. Lineage (NCBI taxonomy): Eukaryota > Metazoa > Arthropoda > Arachnida > Araneae > Salticidae > Maratus > Maratus speciosus. The sequence continues at coordinate 531,691,672 of OZ010786.1, read as the reverse complement.
TTTATTTTTAATTTTTTATTTAATATTTATCCCCGTGTTCCCGATAAAACTTTAGTAAGCATACATATTTCTGTAGCTATACAAAAACTAGTTTTGTAAATTTACATATTTTTTCTTTACAGTGTGCAGATATAATTTTAGTTAGCTTAAAGTTTAGTACCAGATTTCTGTAGTGTTTGTGAAAACTAGTTTTGTAGATGTACATTTTTTTTTAAACACTTAAGTGAATTCACATATATATATAGTATACGAGATAAAACTCAAAGAAGTACATTTTAATGATTTTACGTTACTTAAAAAATAAGAAATTGATCTGTTTTGTTAGTAATGGGAAAACATTAAGTATGAATTCGGAACAATAATCTAATATTTTCGGAAGGAGATTTTAAATCGATGCGTTATGCATTAGTTTTCTTTGTTTCTTATAGTTAATTGATTTCTATTTTATACTTGTTTTCTTTCATGGAAGCAGAAACGGATAATACTATTTTTGTTTAGTAATTATTTATAATTAAATCAAAAAATTAAATAGAATTATTTTTATCTTTTGTCTTTAAAATATTACCCCCCTATAAGTATTTACAACATATTTTATAAGTTTTTACAACAAATTAAAAATATTGAATCTTTAATTATATGTAAAATAACATATTTTGAATTTTTAAATTTGAAATGAATTAAAAGAAATAGTCAAAATGAAGAGTGTTGACATTTTACTTATTATAAATAAACAAAAATCTTAAAATATCTAAATGTAAGAATCTTCAATAATTATTAAATCAAAATACTATTTATCTATTTAAATATTTTGAAAATATAATAAACTTATTTTAGTTTAGTTCTAAGCAGTTTTCTAGCTCAAAACAGTTATAAAAATATTTATACTAGTTCTCTAATAAATATTTAAAACTCTCAAACTTTCAGAAACTAAATATGTAAATTTATCCCTAAATCGAATCAAAAACTTCTGATCCGTAAATTCTCGTATCACCCATTACTTACTTTAACAAGGCCGACTTAAATTTGGTGTACAAACAAGGGCGTTTTTTTTCAAATTAATAATTTATACAAAAGTTAATTGCGTAAAGTTTAAATGAGTTCAGTATAAAGTTTAGCTGAAGTTGTGCATACTCTTTCTTATGAGAAGATTTGTTTAAAACTTCAATGAATGTGATAATTTAATTTATATTTATCTTTTATTTTCGGTGTTGGTATTTTATGGTGTTATTTATAATTTGTTTTAATAAAAATAGGAATAACAAAAATGTGAAAAAGTTTAAGTGTCTAGTATTAGAGATGTTAATGGTAAAGTTTCACCTGGATTAGTATTTAGTGTCGTGAACAATAAGAAAAATGTCTGTTTGCTATTAAAGTTTTGAGGATTAAAAGCAACCTTTTAAAAATACTCAAAGGTTCAATATCAAATTCAATAAAAAGCTTAATTGTTTGTAATTGGTTCATTTTAAGTGTTAAAAGCTTTAGTTTAGTAATGGTAAATAATGAAAATATTTTGTGCATAAGTATTTAGCGTGGAGAATAAGAAAAATAATAAAGTTTCTGGTTATTAAAGTTGAGGGGACACATCTGCAATCAACGGCAGGACTTTAAGATCAAAATAAACAATTTAGGTCTTATTACATAAAGTAAGGGTCGGCACATAGTTCCTTGTATTGAATACATAATCATAAAAAATGCCTCAGTGCTAATACAAATTTAATAATTTGTTGCGTGAATATATATATATATATATACACTATATGGTTAAACGTGACAGGTTACTTGTGATTTTAGACGTTTTGTTAAATATATAGAAAAATGAATGGAGGATTAAACTGAAACTACAGGTGTGTAAACCGTATAGTAAAGGTCATATATTTCCGCGAAGATTTTTTTTTTCCGAAACCTTATAGTGGACCTTCAACAAATTGAAAAAAGAACGAATATCTTTGGGATAACTCTGTAACAACTATCTTAGCAAAAGTGTTAAAACTCGAGATTATTAATAAGTGGCTTATTGTAATATACCGTGTTCATTTTTATGAGGATAGCATGTATACTCGTAGAGAAATTAAGGTTTTTATAAAAACACTCCCAAATTTCGCCAAGTTTTTTGCTTACAATTTGCAGAATTCTTAATATAAAGAAAAATACCCTTTTCAGAAAATATGACAAACAACATTGTGCGTAACACTCTGCAATCAGAATTAAAAAAATAATAAAAATTGGATGAAAAATAAGCAGATAGCTTTTAAAATGTTTCACTGCGCATGCGCGAATGCAATCAAAATATAATATGCATAATGTATTAGCTAAGTATATTCAGCAAGTTTTGTGAAAGTCTCAAAATAACAGCTTGAAAATTCTGAAAATTATCGTCGAGAGAATAAGCTCGAAATTCGTTGCTCCCAAAAGGAAGCAAAAAGATGAGAGCTTGTATCCAAATATATTAGTACGTGCAATATTGTGTACGCTATCTTGGCACTAATCAACAGATATTTGATACAACCCCTCATCTTTTTGCTTCATTTTGGGAACAACGGATTTCGATCTTATTCTATAGACAATAATTTTCAGAAATATCAAGCTATGATTTTTAGACTTTTACAAATGTTGCTCTATATACTTAGCTATGTACGGGCATTATGCATATTATATTTTGATTGCATTCGCACATGCGCAGTTGAACATTTTTTAGTTAACCTGCTCATTTTTCATCCAATTTTTATTATTTTTTAATTGTGATTGCAAAGTATTGTGTACAATGTTGTTTGTCATATTTTCTGAATAGAACATTTTTTATATATATTAGGAACTCTGCAAATTATAAGCAAAATATTTGGCGAAATTTGGGGCTGTTATTATAAAAACCTTAATTTCTCTACGAGTATATATGCTATCCTCATAAAAATGAACGCAATATACTATAATAAGCCACTTGTTAATAATCTCGAGTTTGAACGATTTTGCTACATTAGTGTTTACAGGGTTATCCAAAAGATATTCGTTTTTTCTCAATTTGTTGACGGTCCCCTATGGGGTTTCGGGAAAAAATCTTTGAGGAAATATATGACCTATACAATACTGTTTACACACCTGCAGTTTCAGGTTAATTGCTCATGTATTTTTCTAGATATTTAACAAAACGTCGAAAATAAAAAGTGACCGGTCATCTTTGGCCATATAGCGTATATATATAATACTTTTTAATCAAAATTTATCTTACAAATTCATGTAACGATGTTAACCAAATTTCTCTTGAAGATGGCATGTAAAATATATAATGCATTAATCATTATAAAAAAATAAATAAAATAAAGCTATATAAATGTATGTACTTTTTAAACGTTTCTCGCAAAATATGAATTCTGAACCTCAGCCATTACAAATCATTCAAAATAACTTCGTAGTTTATAATCGGATGAAAATATTTTTCTTGTTTTTTTTGGTAATCTTAACTGAAAACATATATTTTGAAATATTTGAGTTGCATTTTCTTTATTATAATTAAACTTAACAAAATACTGAATTTTAATAGACATAAATGAATCTAGTCGTAGAATTACAAATAGAACGAAAACTTAAAAGTAAAATCACTGTTGTTTATCAGAGATTCTAACTGTTCAAGAAAACTGTTCAACTAAAAATCTAGCAGCAAGCATAGATTATGACACATTCTTATTTTCTTATATAATAATAAGCATAACATAATAAATTAGCCTTTAAATGCTCTGACAGAAATTGTCGCATAAATACTGTGAAGCAGTCTATGAGACCGCTTGATCGAAACATTAATTAAAAGCTATGTTAACTCAAAGGATACACTTTATGTACTGAACTTTTTCTGCCGAACTATTTTAACTAAAATTTACCTATTCAACAGGCTTAGCCGTAATACTAAGCTTCCAAACAAAACCAAATTCCACTAGTTAATGTAGTTAAACTGTGAAAATTTAGAAAAGCAGCCGTCTGTGAGACCGCTAACATCAATTAAAGGTGAATTATATAATACATGAATATAATGATATGAAAAATATTAAAAATAAAAAAGGGATATAATGAGTATAATAAATGTATAACGAATTAATTATACCGTAATAATCATATTATTTCTTTTGTGTTATTGAAATATTCACATTTTCATAAAAATTAAATGAGATATCTAAACACATTGTCTCAGAAAAAAATCTATTTTCAGCTCTTGCGGTCCGTATCAGTCCATATGGTCCATTTATTTCTGGAGCACTCTATGTGATCTGTGGAAATTATACATACCACGTAATACATAAAAAACGACATACTTTTTTAAATGCATTCCACAGTGATAAAGATACTCCGAGCAATTACTAATCGTAGTCATCCTTCTGCAGAACTCTTTTGTGTCTCTGTAAATAAACTATAAGTGCTAAGCTTCTTTTACAGCTTTTCTTATACAAAAAAAAAATAACATACGGTGCACCTTAGTGCTTTTTCAAAACAAATTCGTTGTATTTCATGTATCGTAATATTTTTAAACGCACCACAAAAGATTTTCATTAACTTATCATAATGCAATGGATATATTTTGTACATCCTGTCAAACGAACTTTAAATGTTGTTTTATTATTATTATTATTATTATTATTATTCCCGAGAAAGCATGTTGTATACCACCTGAGTGATGTACATGTCAAAATTTGTTTGAAATATTGTGAAATCGATAAAATACATAATTTTTTCCCCATAACACCAGATTGGTACGGAAATCATTTATGTGTCTCTGTAAACAGACTATAAAGTTGGACATTTCACTTTGAATAACTCTCATTCGATGGTAAACCTTAGTAATATATAATAATTACATGATCATATGAGTATATTTATGATAATTAGAGCACGGACAGGCAAGCAGTTGGGCAGACGGTAAAAGCGACTTCATAAACACATTTCTATTATAGATGGTTTAAGAAAGAATTATATATGTGTTGAGACAGATAATATTCTTGAATATTAGCTGATTCATTTTAAAACACTTGTCTTGTTTCGTTATTTGCTGTAGCGTTTGCCATCACAGGTAGCTTTTTTCAATACAAAAATATCTTTAACAAGTGGAATTTAAAAGAGAACTGTTCATAAAGTAATCTTCAAATTCATCCACTCCCTCTGTCAGCACTATTTTCATGGCGTGGTATTCTTAATTATAATTGGTTGAGAGCGCGACCTACGTCATATTTGCATTCCTACACTTGACGCACAAAAAGCCGATGCTCTCTGTGTTTCAGCAGATTTTATTCGTATTTTCCATTTTTCATACCACCCCCTGGTCACCATCCACGTATTCGATTATCTACAGCTTTGTTCATTCCTAAATTACTACTATGAAGTGATGGCTAATATTCTTGGTGGAAACGGCGCCGCCAAAATATGTTTAAATAAAATGCTGAGTTGAATATACGTTTTGTCTCTATTATATCCGGGGAAACTTTCACGGAAAAATGTATTCCATGGCGTTCACTCGTCGACTGATACAACTTCCAAATCATCATATAACGTCAATGCACGTCGATTCGTACTTTTTAACACGACACAATTGAAGTTTTCGTTATACTAGTACAACAGGATCGAATTTACCTGTTCTAACAACTTATACTACTCTATTACTGCTGGATGTGATCGACTACTGATATCGTGACAGCCAGTTACTTCATTTCAACTAGAGAAATCTTCCAATGTTGGGATAATGCAACATATATATACTGATTTAGCTTCAAAACCCAACTTCAAAAACATGCTGGAGAAGATCAGAAATAAATCGATATTTTGCTACATAAATTACTGAGAACGCCACCAGGAACATCACTTTTAATTGATTGCTGTAACTCAGGAACAGAATTTTTTAGCAGGTATGTAATAAAATACTTTTAGTACTTTCAACACTTTCACACACCAGAGAAGAGTTTCAAATAATGGATTATAGCAACATTCTTGAAGGTAACTTCAGCAGGTAAGTAAATGTGAATGAGAAATATAAGTGAATCTATTGTCATATTTAAATCGGTTATGTAGAATAAAATGTTATCAAATTATTTCATTCATGAGGATGATACAGGTGATTGATTTTTTATTTTGCTGCTTTAAGCAAATATATATATATATATATATATATATATATATATGCCATTAAATATTAGAAAAATTAATGTCATGTCAGGTTATTTTAAATTTTGATGAATCCACATAATCTTGGAAAATTGAAGTACCGAGAGTTAACGTGAGAAGAGATTGTAGAAAGTAAACAGATTTCTTGAAATTTTAATTTGTAAAGAAACACTGAAACTGCTTGCACTATCCCAGATATCGAATGAACATATTCAGAACAAAAGTAGGATGAAATTGGAAAGAGACGGTGGGTTTTCATAAAAAGTTATTGAAGCTAGTTCAGAGTTAAATCACAAATTGATATATTCAGAATCAGAGGAGACTTCAAAAAAAATATATGCAGGGTGTGTCACAACTACCAACTCATGAAGAACTTCATCTTCTTTGTAATCAATACACGAGAAAAATTTCAATAAAATAATTTAAACTTCAATAATTATCATATATTCCAAAGGAAAAAAATATAATTTGCATCAATAAATATTTTAATTTTTATAATATATCTTCAAATTCATTAAATATTTCATTTCAATATGTAAGTGCCATGAAATAAAAATAAAAACCCAATAATAAGAATAAGAATAAAAACCATAGCATCTTGTTAAATAAATTTGTTCTTAAAATGAGAGAACAATTTTTAGAATTCATTTCAGAATTTCAAAATTCATTAAAGTTTTTCTATTATATAAATATCTTTTAATTCATCATAAGAATAAATGAATTAGAGAATAAATATATAAATTTCTTGATTTTTAAAATATTTCATTCTATAAAAATTTAAAAACAGCAATTTTGTCAAGACATCTCAAAATGAAAACCAGTAAGAAATTATTAATATATTATACTATGCTCAAAAATTTAAAATCATGGAATAAATATTACAAATAGAACTTGAGAACAAAATTTCATTAACGATGATTGTCAAGCATCGATCTTCAGTCGTTAAAACAGCAAAATTTTCCATTTGGAAACAGCAGAGTATTATCATTTTCTTAAAATTTCATATTAAAAACAATAATTAAAAAAAATTCTTTGAATTTATTTCAATATATTTCAATATAGGTAAGTAGCAAATCTTCAAATTTTATTCCAACGAAAATTCAATTAGGAATATGTTTCAGGAACAAAATTTCTTCTAAGATTTAAAAAAAAAAAAAAAATACGTTTTCTTTTTATAACAAGAAAATAAAATATTGCCTAAAATTACAGCGGCAAATGTAATGTTAAAAATTTTCAAAATTCCATGAAAAAGAGCAGTTCTTCTTTTTGAGAACAATTTTTTTAAAGAATGCATCAATCAACTGTCAAAAATACGGCGAAAAAATACAGTCATTAAGTTATTTTTTAAACACATTGCGTTGTAACAAGAAAGCAGTAACGCCAAAATGTTCTTTTTAAGTCACGGATACTAATTGTGGCATGAATAAATTATTCTTATGGTATAAATAATATTTCTTATGCCGATAAAATATGGAAAAAATAATATTGCCGATGATATAAAGTGTGGCGAGAATAAATAAATTAAGAATGGTATTACTTGATGAGAAACAGTTGACACAGAGGCTTTTTCAAGGGGTACACGTATCCGTATTAAATCCAAATTTATTTTCATTCTTGAGAAGGGAGAGGTGAAGCAGGAGGTATTTAATCTGGTCACCGTACACATATAAAAAAATCGAACTTAAAAAATAATTCCATGATATTAATTAATACTGGCTTCTTCAGGCTAAAATTATACCTTAGAGAATGCCTTGACAATAAAATGTCCAAATCGAAATGCATAAAATAAAAAGACGGAGATCGAAGATAAACTTTTATATATCGAGAATTCGCAGTTGAAGAACGTCGTAGTCATAGAACGGTGATTGAAGCTTCTTAAACAGACACAAGGCCCAAATTCTAAAGGACGATTACATTGTCAAAAATACATGTTAAAGTTTGTTAAAATCTGTTAAAAAACTGCCTGCACTTGGTATAGATATCATGCAAACGGGGTTCACATTAGTGCATCCAAAATTACTTTTAAATCTGTTAGTTAAATTAAAATTACGTAATAATGAGCAGCGCGTATGAAAACAGGAAAAACAAAAGAGAAACTTTCTTTCAAGAGAACGTACATTTGATTAGCGGAGCCAAGAAACACCCCTAATATGACATGGAAGACGTCACTACGATACGCGCTTAGGCTAAAAATAAATCACAGTAGAGGGGGGAGGGGAGTTATCTGTTACTTTCCATAGAAAAGGGGAAAAAAGCGATTCGAACGATGTGTTGAGTCGAAAAGAAAACATTTAAGGGGAGGGATGATAATGCTGCATTGCAATTAAAAGGCAATTGTGATTACTACTTCACAATTATGCTCATTATTATTATTTCTTTTGTTTTACTTAGATGTTTATTTTTATTTTCTTAACCATTGAGTAGCTCGAGACATAATTTTTGTAAGGAATTTTGCCCTATAAAATCTTGAAAATGTGTTATCTATGAGTTTTTAAAGAAAAAAAAACCCTCTTTTTTGTGTCAATGTAACTTAGAAAATCTGATGTATATATATTCCTTCGTAGATATGATATAAAATAATAAAATATGTTAAGAAAAATGTTTCATTTTCTTTGCAGTGTGCTGAACAGTTCTATTATTATTAGCTCCTACTACAGTTAATACGAAAAATAATTATTTTTACAACTTTCCATGCATATATAAAGCATGGTATATTAAACATTTTTTGGCAATGTACATCAATTGCAGTCCAATATTTTTTTTTTATTTTGCTTATAAAAATATTACAAATTTATGTGTAGTATTGAAAAGGATAGACAATGATTTGCCATGATATGTTTCAAGCAATAAATAAAATATGCATATTTATTTAGAAAAATCTATGAAAAGAATCTATTTCTTTTAAAATACATATATATTTGTTTCAGAAAAATGTATACAAAAACATACTGGATAATGAACAGAAACACATTTAAATACTATCGATAATAATTTTATTGTCTCCTAAAAATATACTGAAATGAAAAAATTGTTAATAAGAAAATGAAATTTTTACAATAAAACTATTTTTTTTTTCCGAATACCCTATTGCATTACCAAAAAATGTTATATTAACTTAATATAACCTCTGTTGCAAATTTTTAATCTAAAAGCAGGGACATAATATTGTTTTTTAGTTTTTTTTTTTTTTTTTTTTTTTTTTTTTTTTTTTTTTTTTTTTTTCTATCCTATGTATATTTTAAAAATCAGAATAATTTAAAACTAGGTATGTCATAGTTTTTGTCGTGATTACAAGAAAGTTATAAAACAACAATTCAAATTCTACGATTAAAAATGCATTTTCTTTTTTTACTTTTTTGAATATAAATATTTTTTTTTGCCTAAAATGTGTCATAAAAAAGTAATTTCTTAGTTTGCTTTTTTTTACATTCCAACAGAAAAAGAATTGTTTTAAGTCGAACAAGATTGCAACTATTGAAAAAAACGGGATGGCCCAAAAAAACAGAAAAGTTAATCCCGAACTTTGGAGTCAAATACTTCAGATTCAATTACAAAAATGCCTTAGAAATTCTTTTCAGAATGGGATACGCTAAAAATGAGAAAATAAATAAAAATAAGCATGTGAATAGACATTTTAAATCTGATTTATAATTTTTTGTTTTCAAGTTGCTGAGATATTTCTTCTCACAGAAAGCTTGTAGTCTTTTATTTCAATTGGGAATGTCTTTATATTTTATCATTTTTTTCATTTGTATAAAAATGTCCAGGTATTGTTCAGTTGAGATGTTGGAAACCAGATCTGTATTATGTTACGTATGTTCTGTATTATTTATAAATAAATATTGAACCATTTGTAAAAAATCGTGCATACCTATTTTCTTAAATGACTAAAACCGAATTTGATTTCATATTTTTAATGTCGAAATTTGTAAATGTTTTTAGGTGTATAAAGGTACATGGATACTAGGCATTAGATGTATATGAAAAAATAAAAAAAATAAAAGCAAGAGACCAACATACAGGATTAGATATAGATATTTTGTTATTAATTTTAATATAAACATAAATGGAATATTTTTTAAATACATTGTTTTATGCTTGGTGATGAAAGTTTGACATAAAAAAAATTAAACAAAAGATCAATATTGCAATTCGAGCATCGTGGGAGATGATCCGGATTTCTACCTTTCTTTTCGTAAATTCAAACGTACGTTATAGCTTGTATGTATTTTTATTCATGCCCTCTTTACAATTACTGTAATGAACTAAAACTCTTTTATGGCGATAAGATTCAACGCAAATTTGTATGATGTTGTGTTTCATTGTATATTACTTACTTATCATACTTAGTATAGGGTAATTCTTGTAATCGTTTTAAAAATCGAAATTTTTTTTGACGGAATTACACGGTTCAGACATTGGGGATTCCAAAAAAACATATTTGTAGAAAAAAAAAATGGTGTCCGTCTGGGTGTGTGTGTCTGTAATCGCTCTATCTCCCGAACAAATTGAGATAGAGACTTGAAATTTGGTGTGTACTTAAGAATTAATAATGGAAAGAAGCCTATTGAATATCTTTGACCTCGTTTATTCAGAACTATTTTTTTATAAAACGTATACAAAAATTTTCGAAATTGTTTATTTGAAGGAGTGAATATAAAAGACAATAAAAATACATAAATTTTGCACCAAGAATAAAGTCAGTCGGATAATTAGTTGCCGAGATATTTATAATCATATTTTTCACACTCTTCGATTTTTCATGATCCTGAATTCATTCAAATTTCAATTCAAAGATATATTTTAATTGGAAATGAGACGCTTAATCCGACGCAGTAAACGGCTAGCTAATATGATTATAATTTTCCGAATTATAAGGATGTTTCTTTTACGCTATTTGGTGCTACTCGATTATCCCGCCGACCAAAAAACTATCGCCAAACTATAAGATTAAATGCCTATAATGGCTTATCGTAAATGTTAAGCATTTAATGCATCCCGTACCTAAAATGGGGATTACCATAAGAGGGACTCTGTTCTGTCGGCAAATACCGCCAAGTTTGTCGCCAGCTTGGTGATATATCGTCAAATTCGGCGACCAAAATGAGTCGTCAAAAGTGACGCTAAATTGGCAGTATCTCTAATATTTCGGCAAATTCCCATAGACTTCCATTGTAAACCAATAGTCTTTATTTGCTTAAAGAAAATCAACTAATTGAGATATTTTAATGCAACAAAAAGTAATTAGCTTAAGGGATTATATTAATTATATTTAAGTGAATGCAAGTAAATTAAATTATGAATAAAGGTAACATGATACAATGCTTAGCATGTATCGCATGTTTTATTTTCATATTTTATATTATGTATATTCATGATGGGTAAGTATTACGTTGTCCCCCAACGACTAGTTTTTAATAGTATCTTATCTAAAAATACACCAATCTAAATCTCCGTGATGAGAGTCCAAAGACAAATAAATCGGTTTCGTAATCGTGAATCGGGGCTCCAAATACTCTGGACACCAACATTTTGAAGTAACTTTCTTTAATTTATCTAATGGCAGAATTGCCTGCGATTGAAAACGACGAAGTAATCTTTAAGAAATTAGTGATGGCCAGAGCATTTCGAGCCCTGATTTGCGCGGGACTCCGGTCAACATTATGTAACTTGCTGTATGCGTATAACAGATGAAAGACCTAAATATATTAACAATGTTACCGATGCCAGGTATTCCTAAACGTATCCGAGTTTGTGGTTTATCGGAAAATGCATGATATGTATCGATAACCATCTTTCTACACTAATAAACTTAAAATTAAACACTAAAGCATTAATTAGGAACTTGACCACCCAGCTATTTAAAAAGATGTATTAAAAATTCACTTCAAAAAAAAGTGCTTCCACAGTTTAAAATTCAAGATAATTATAAACAAGTAATATAAAAATTTTGTTTTTAAAGTCAATTCCTGCTTAAGTCATCAAAGAAAAATTTATTATAATCCCTTAAGCTAATATTAGTTTTTGTTGCATTAAAACATCTCAATTTGTTGATTTTTTTTAAGCAAGTAGGTTTACAATGGAAGTCTATGGGAATTTGGCGAAATATTAGAGATATCGCCAAGTTATCGTCACTTTTGGCGACTCATTTTGGCCGCCAAATTTGGCGATATATCGCCAAGATGGTGGCAAACTTGGCGTATTTGGCGACAGAACTGGCTCCCCCCCTATGGTAACCCCTTACTGAAAATACTTTCATTAATCTACAATAACCAATGGCCGCCATTTTGTTTCCCATGCAAAACTAAAATTAATTAATTAAAATTTAATTAATTAATTAATATTTGAAAAAACTGTATCAACATCAATTGTCATAAAGTACAAGTTAAAATAAAATTATTTCAACTTGATAGGATGAATAATGAATATATTATTAACGATTGAAAATTTGAACAAGATATATAAATATATAAATATATAAATATATAAATAAATATATAAATAAATATAGGGAGAGTGTGAACTAATAGTAGGAATTGAATAAAACTATAATTCTAATGATGCATGTAATTTCGTTAAAATTCGGAAAGAATTATTTATTATACCAACAATACCAAAAAAATAAGTCTGCTATAGGGCAATTCCACAGAAAATCCTCATTTTTTTTGTGGGGGTGGGGGGGGATCAAATTTATAATATGTTTAATTTAACGGTATGATTGGAAAACCTGATATTTTTATATTTTATAGAAAAATCCTAATAAAAAGGCATTGTAAATTATTGCTTACAGACTAAGTTAAGTACCATTATTGTATTTGTAAAGTCATATTGTTACGTCAGTTACAAAGTAAAAGTTACTTAAGTTACACGTGTAAATGCCATTTTTTTGTTTTATTATTATTCAGAAATTAATTAAACAAGTTACTGCTATAATTTGGCATTACTTAATGTTGTTGAGAACACCAAATCACTTTTTTTAAACTGGATAGTTTTGATAATTTTTACACTTCAATGAACGCAGAAAAACTTTTTGTATATTTTATATTACGTTAGTTACAAAATTTTGAATTGCAATTTTTGAGACTCAAAGAGAGATTGAAATAATCTGCAGGTATTTGGGTATTAAGACCTTAGTAAGAAATATTTTAAATGGTAAAAATTTGTTGTAGTTTTATTAGTAAATTTTCTACGTAGATTTGAAAACAAAATTCAATGATAAAATGTTACGTCCATTATGATGGAATTGCCCTATAACGAAGTTACTAAATAAACCTATGTTGAGGAGTGTTCCAGATAGACTAACAGTAGCCTTTCTAATCCTTCACACAATATTTCAAAAATGAATTATATGAACCTTTCAAGATTTTAAGCATATGAAAGATATATTTAAAATAAGTAATCTTTTATGATGTATCAAACATATTTCTAATACTACTAAAAGCTGTAATAAACTAGTTAAAATGTTTTACTTAAAATAAGTTGGGACAATTGTTGCAGAGATTAACAGCAATAACTATTACTGTTCATTCTTCACTACTCATTCTTCACTAACTCATTCTTCACTACTTATGGTAATTTTGAATTGCAATTCGCTTAAAAAAATTATAATCTTCCATATTTTATCTCTGAAAACCACAGTTTGATATTTTTTTTTATAGAAAAAGCCGTATCCAGACACTAAAGTATTATGTGTGCCCACTATATCACACTTGAACCAACCACTATGAATGGAAGAGGGAAACTGCTATTTACATAACACAAAACATAATCTATTAAACGCACGATAGATTATAACAACAGGTAATCTCATATAATTACTTTATATTAAAATTATTTTCATCTCTATTTGTGTTAAACATAGCAGACAATGCACAGTCAACGATATCGTACACGTAACTTTGCAACACGTAAACTGTTTTATTGGAGGATATTACAACGCTCATAACATAAATTGGAATTATCAGTCTACATCTCGCGGACACAGGTCACTCCATGCCCGAATTTCCCTACGCCATTTAATTCGACATGTACTTAATTTTCCGACACAAAGCATTACAGCTAGTACCCATCTCTACATTGTTGATTGTACTATTACTAAAAATCTTCCTTGTCGTAGAAACACCAGTGTGAATACTTTATTTGGGTTCTATAACTTACCAGTGTCCTTGTAAATTGACCTAAATGATCGTATTTAACTACCAACTTCCATAGAAATTCGCTGGAATTAATTTATACCTGAAACAAAATATTGTGACGAATTCTCAAAATAACGCTACATTTCAATAAAAATTAAATATAACGGCACCTTTGACTTCCCTACTACCTTTAACCTCTGAAAAGAAGCCAATATACTTCGGCGACAATAATAGTTCTGTACCATTAAATCCTTTGTTAACAAAGTTATTAACATGATGAACAAAATTTTTCTTCAGAGAGAGGCAAAATTTGGACTATTTCTACTGGACGATAAATTTCTTTGAAAAGTGAAAAGGCGCTTAACAAGAAATTCATTTCCATTCGTACTTTTACTACTTCTATACCTCTACTTATTATTACCACTTCTACTGATGAAGCCGAACCAATTGTTATAATTACAGCTTCAGTTTGCTGTAAGAGTTGATACTATCAAAAACTTGTCAGTTTATATAATATTGTTGTATATAATATTGATAAGATGTATAATAAATTTAAGCGGATTGGATATCTTGTGAATTGACGAAGTTATGAATTTTTTTCTTCTTCAACCCCACCCCCTCCCCCATTTTTTCCGTTTTTATTTATTTATTTAATTATTGGCAGTAACAGTTAGTCCTATCACAACCTTGTCAACATAAAAGTTGTAGATGGCATTAAGAATCTCTATATAATAAAAAGCAGTGTAACGCGTCCGGGGCGAACCCATCCTCGAGAAAAGCAATTATCGCGGCCATGTTAGGCATAAATATTCAAGAGACCGTAAGTTTGCCGGTTGTTTAACGTATAGAAATATACACATAATCTGCTTTATATCGCGTCTATTCTTCGTTATTTTCTTTAAACGTTCAAAATCTATCAAATTATGTTTTAAATTCTAAATTAAAAATAACGGATAACCAGCTATTTCCATGTAAACAACAGATAACAAGAGCGCAAGATGAGTTTAACTTTGCATTAGCGCCATCTTTCGGCAATCAATATAAATGAAAACTTTCAATATCGATTGATTGGTATGGCTGAAAATTACCTTTTCACTTATTAAATTATAATTTTGTTTATTCAAATGTGTTAAAAATAGAAATTTTATCTGCATTGATATAATTAATTAATGTAGTACATAACACGGTGTTGTGTATTCCTTACATTTTAATTACATTTGATATAAAATATAAAAATTACTTACAATGCAAGTCAATTTCAAGTGGATATAAGCTAAGTTCTTAAAAATTGATAAAATTAAATTAAAATTTTACGAAAGAAATAATAATAATAATAACTTTTTATTTTATTTATACCAAATGAAATTTTAAAGTTATATAGCTGAAGATTTCAAAAATTATCTTTAATTAAATCAATGTATCCTGCGTATTTTCTATAAAAAAAAGGCCCTACAAATTTTAACAAACGTTCCTTTGTTTATATTAATTGATGATAAATGACGTCAAGTCCATACTTAGAAATGAAACGTAAAGCTCCATAGATGAGTAAAACCCGCTGACTTGATCCCACAGAATATTTTGTGAAATCTTCAAAAATTGTGTTTCACTTTGCTAATTATTATTATTGTTGCAATAAATACTGCTGTTTGTTTTTTCTAATTGTTAACTCAGATCAACATTCCGTCATTTTTCAAGGGGTTATACACTAGTATTTATAATAAATTTAAATGAATTTTATACCTAAAGAATTGACGAAGTTATGAGGGTTTTTTTTCCCTAAATCACTATTTTTTTGCGCCCCTTGAGCACATTTTTAATATTATCAAAATTCTGTGATACATAATTTTTTAGCCCTTTTTTTAGAAGTAATAATAATTTAAAACTGATATGATATGTATAACAATTAAGAAGTTATGGTGGTTTTTCTGTTTTCACAAAACACCTCCCTATTTTCACCACCTTTGTCGGATTTGGCCCATTAACGAACTTGACCGACATTTTCTACCACTGCATTTTATTTATCAGTTTGGAAGAGATCTGTGCTGAATTACAGAAGTTAGAGTGTCCATTAAAAATTATATATACACACACACACACACATATATATATATGTGTGTGTGTGTATATATATATATATATATATATATATAGCTTTTTGCTGAGGGTGATTTTGGGTTCTAGGTGTCATGATCGGTGTAGATCTGCAAAAGTTTTCCAGAAATTCCAACATAGCAGAGATCACAATAGGTAGTATTTCTTACGGAATCAACTTAAAAGTAACGATTTGGTAATGGGCGAAACGGTTTGGAAATGAACCAATGAAAATTTGCGTAGGTACCGCAAAACTGCATCGAAAAAGTGGACTGCGGCCTTTTAAAACGACTCGCATCTCAGAAACTACCTGCCCGAAAAACTTGTTTTGCGCCGAAAAAAAAATTACTTTCAAAAAAGAAAAAAAATTATCCTATGCGTATAACGGAAGAAATCAGCTAAAAATTAATCAATAAAAAATTCCTTTTATTTCATGCCCACGGGTTGCTAGAAAGAGAAATGCAGGGCTTCCAGATACTGATAATAAATGAAGTGTGCTAGTGGTTTTAAAAGTGGCCCCCATCTCAGAATCTAAGGAGCGTAAAATCTTGAAACTGTTACCAGACAGACGGAAAAAATTCCACTTTCTGGTATTCTAAAAATTATTCTTATATCTTAATTAGTAGCTGAGATATTAATTATTATTATCCTAATTGGTTTATTTCTATTAAAGGCTCATTTTAAAAGGCAGTCACGTGATTTGTTTTTATTGTAGCATTCTTCAAATAGTCTAGAATATCTAAAAATACAGCGTAAATGTTACTTATTCAATCTACCTTTTTAATATAAAAATGTCAAAAGTTTAGTTACCGCTATTTTCGAATAGTAATTTCATCAAATATATTAAATTTTTGCACGAGATCACCATCCCCTCAAGTAATATATCTACTGATAGACTGTTTAAGAAAGTTTCGTACAGATACAGTTTTGTTAATAATAGAGTGCGTTTCCTGTTGTTGAAATGTAGAGCCAACAGAACACTAATTTGTTAAAATTTGGAATTCCAATAAGGGGATCTGTTTTAACACTAGAACGGCGGGAAAATCTTACCTACTGGAACGGCGGGAAGGGGTCATTTTGACCCCTCGGTGAAAATACTGAAATAACAACGCTAAAACAATTTTAAATGCCATACATTGGCAAAAATATGTAATTTCCGTGTATTTCATGATTTATATTTAATATTACTCGATAATTTATTGAATTTAAGAAGTACTGTATATGTAACGCCTACATGGCGATTAGTTGAACCATACTACAACTACTCAAAAAACTCATTAATTTGATATAAAAATCGATTTTAAATTAATGTTTTCACAAATTAAAACTGATGTTAACTAAAATAAAACACAATTTATAAAATAATATATATATATATGTATATATATATATATATTCGTCTAACTTATTTGCCGAATGATTCACTCTCCAAATCCGTAAATGAGAAATTTGTTCTGTTGTTTCCGTTATTTCATTATAAGTGTAGCTGAATGGTTAATATGTTAAGCATTCTGTTTCAATTTTATTTAATGCTTATAATACTCCAAATTGTGCACACGTATTAGGAATTAATTCAGTTGTAACAAAAAAATAGCAATTTTTCCAGTACATTTTCTGCACACAACTTTGAAACGTGGTACGCAAAATTCTTGAGATTTGTTTCCATTGCTTGTCTGTACTTGACATTTTTTCTCTTCATATCTATTTTATTTTCGTGCTTTTTTTTTTTCTGAAGACTCAGAAAAGATCTTTGTGAGTTTTGAAACCATAAGATCCATTCTGAACACATCCCCTAAATTTAATAGAAAATCTCTTCTACTGATAGGCTTGCCTGTTACACTTTTATAAATTATCCAGGTGTTTAAAGCTGCATGATCCAAAATATTGAAAAAGATATGTACAGGCCATCGTCTAGAAACCGATTTCACGGAGTATTTTCGGCACATCTGATCATGGATATCCACACCATACTACGTTGTGTTGTAATATTTTATTGAATCGGGCAACTTCTTGAGACCGTCTTCAGTTTTTATAGTAGAATGTAATGAGCTCAGTAGAAAAACACTTTTTTTTTTTCTTTTGGCTTGATAGATGATAAGTGTCATATTATCACATTCCACTATCTTCGATGAATAAAGAGTACAACACATATTTTTCAATGATATAGGAATTTCTCTTCTGTTCTTTTTCATTGTGCAACCAAACTTGTATTTTTAGCTTTTAACATTTCTGCTAATTTGATGCTAGTAAAATAGCTATCTGTCGTAATATTCCTCCCTTTGTTTAGATGGGGATCTGTTAATTTCATGACAACATTTTCCGATAAACGTAATTAAGGATTGACTCTTTCATCTTTTTCTAGATAAATAAATTCATTCAAGAGGTACTTAGTATCAACGTCAACAGATCACCAAAATTTTATTCCAAATTTATCCGATTTATTTGGCATATATTGCGTAAATTTATATCTATCTTGAGATGGGAAAAATTGTTCATCAACTGTAATATTTTGTCCTGGTCGGTAGCATGTTTTGCAATTTTCAATAAATTTATTCCACATTTCAGATGCAAGAGCAAATTTATCAGACTGTAGTCTGCTAGATCTCGTTGTCTTTTCATCAAACCTAAAAAATCTTTTTCTTTCTTTGAATCTATCTCTTGAGATAGTTTCTTTGCAAAATAGTATTCCTCATGCCTTGGACGACAATGAATAAAAATCTAAACCCTTTTTTTATTGCTCCTCGAACATATAGTATAGCAACAAAAGCAGCTTCGAGTGCAAAGAGTATTTTACTAAAAGGGTCAAAATGACCCCTGTCCGCCGTTCTAGGAATACAAGTCAATATTTCAAAAACTAACAAATCTAGAAAGCTGAATTTTTTTTCAGAAATATATGTTATCTATTTAGGAAAAGTCAAAACATTTCAAATGATTTCGCCCAAGCAAACAAAAGTAATCAACGGGCGAAAGTACTCAGGTGTCAAAATGACCCCTCCCGCCGTTCTAGTGTTAAACTTTAATATAGTTTATAACGCATGATAAAAAAAAAATATATAAGAAAGAAAATGGCGCGCCACATTTCGGAAAAGAGGGGGGGGGGGCACGAACAAAATTAGGAAATATAACAAGGTGATTTGTTTGAAATATTAAGATAATTCATAAACCATAATAAAAATTTTAAAGATGATGTCGCATCAAAAATTGGAGGGTGGGAGGAGCGCGTTTTTAAGTGAAATCTAAAAACTGAATGCAAAGAAAATAAGGGATTGCATAGCCTTCCGGAATGGAAACGCCAAACAATTACGTCTCTGTTTGGTTAGAAAATAAGCATTGATTGGACGATTACATGGGTGGTTCGTGAGCAGGGGATTGGAGCCCCCCCCCCCCTAGTAATTTAAAAATAAACAATGTATTTTTCATATCATTTTTAAAACAAACCCTCTTACAGTAGATACAGTAGATCGTACAGTAGCAGTTGGGGGAAATTGTAATGTTGTTTTCTCTTTAAAAGATTTAAACGAAAATGGAACATTATTGTCTCAACATTTTAGAAAGCAACTTAATTATGAATATGACGGTAGTCTTTTTTAATGTATTGAAAATTTATTCAATCAATAGATTTATATTACTTTAAAAAATACGTATATTGCAGTGAAACTTGGAGCTTCCAGAACGTATTAACACATACTTGTCTGTGAAATAGTTAACAATAATACTCACAGTAAAAAAGAATGCAAGTATTTTTTTTTTTTTTTAGAAAGATATAATATAACCAAGAACCAAAAGTCACAATAATCTCTGCAATTTGTCCTTTCCCGTTAGAAATCACAGAATATAAAGATTTTAAGGATTTAAAGATATATTTATAAAAAATAAAATTGTTCGCTTTTCTACGATTTATTCTCCAAAAGAGACGTTTTAAAACTTATCTTAATAAGTTTTATTAAAAGCAAAAACCCTTAACAGTTTAAAAGTTTGTGACCCAGCACTTAATCTTATTGCTATGAGAATTTTAAATATGGAACTTAAAAGTAATGATATCAAATTTCCAGTGACGCTATGCTATTAATTAATGTATATATACACATTTATATTATTTATTTCATCATTTTATTTATTTTTATTTATAATTGCATGTGTAAGAATTATGTTAAAATTAAAAGGATGTATCAAAAAATATTTATTGATTCTTTATAATTCACATTTTTCATAAATTCAAAATATGAGTTTTAAAAAATATGATATCAAAATTTAAGTAACGCCTTAATGTAGCTTTAAACAATTTGTTTTAAAATTCAATTTTAATTGTTTTCGGTTTGGCTAAATATATTTACACATCTAACCAAAACTTTTCATTTTCCAATGCACTATTAAAAATATCAATCTCACTCAACCTATAAAATGCGCTGTAATATATTTATCTACTAAAAACCAACTTTTCAAAAAAAAAAAAAAAAGTTGTGGCTAAAAAATGGTGTGATATCAAAGGTTTTAGCCGGATAAGCATAGCGGAATGGCCCCCATGGCCGATGTTTGAAATAACATGTGTGATAATAAGGCACACCATGGGATGCAATATAGAGTGTTTTTGCTCTTAACCTTCAACTGTCCTTGAGATAATCGGCCAAGTATGCGCCAGCGCTTTTATTTTTAAAATACGTTTTTCTCAAAAATTACGAAAGTTAAAAAAAAATGAAACCAATGTCATTTATTGAAGAATATATTAATCCACATTATATATTTTTTTCACAATTATTACACAAATTTTAACATAGACAAACAAACAAAAATATTTATAAAAAAATTATTAACGTAGTAATTTTATATTTACACCAACCAAAAGATTACAGGATAATGCTCAAAGTATGTACTTTTAAGAAAATTTTTTTCGTTAAAATCGAAGATGCGCTTTTTGAGTTATAACAAAAATAATGCTAGCAGCTTGCTAAAATATTCGAAACTTTCCCTGTTTGTATTTGCAGAAATACGCTGATATCAATGCACTGGTCGATTCGTGACATTTCCACCCGGGCATGATGCGCGGTGAGTCAAAATAAGAGAATGTTTCCATACATACCACTTCCCTATAGGTTTATTTCGTGTTTGTAAATATTCTGTTATTTTGATGTATTGCGCATCCTTCACGAGCAATAATATCAAGGACAGACAAAAAGAATGGTAAGATTGGCCTACCAAGATTTTCACATAGAAGAATGCTATGAAGCTGTACAGTGTACATATATAACGTATCACTTTAAGGGCAGTGTGTGTGTGTGGGGGGGGGGGCTGGCACTTGACATCGTAAGATACCTTTAGGGGGAGGGGGCTGTCATTTTTTATCGTTATCATTTTGAAATCAAAACAAAATTTACTTTTGGTATCTTTTTCTTTCCATCTGTTATATTAATTTTTTAAGTACGTTTTCTTCATTTTATGAAAATACAAAGTTATTATTAAAACATTTAATGGATTGTAAAACATTTCTTTCCAAAATAATAGAATAACCCAACATTCATCATTAATATTCTCCTGCCATAGGCGTATATAGTTCGTTGTTAGAGAAACCAGATTCGAAATGATACTTGTTATGTTCGCTAGTAAAAATATGGAAGAATGTTGTTTACCTGTTTTGTTTACAGTAAATTCTGTTTAGATTCGTGCAAAGGTGATGTGCAAGAAGATATTATTACTGTTCAATGCATTATGCAACAGAGAGCTATTATTAAAAACTTTTAAACAATATGTATTTCTTTAAAATGTTATTTGATATAAAGTTATTTCTTATATAACAGTGATATTTTATGAATTTCTTCTCTTCAGTTAAATTAGTGAAATATGCGAATAAAAAAATTTCAACCATATCTGTATATCATTGCAAACGTATAAAAAGATTTTTTTAAAAAAAGGAAAAAACAGTCAGAAGAATTTTTAGACACTCATACCAGTATTATAAGGGGAGGAGGTTCGAGGAATGATAACGTATGATATCGGAAAAGGTTGGGAAGGGGTCCGAAATTGCCAAAAAAGATGATAACCTTATATATTTATAGCCCCTATTCAGCTTCAGCTGCACAAACGAATAGACAATCGACTTGGTCTTATTACGCGAGAAGGATGCACAAAACGCCAAAATAACAGAATGTTTACAAACACGAAACAAACCTATAGGGAAATGGTATGTATGAAATCATTCTCTTATTTTGGCGCACTGACGCATCCTGCCCGAGTAGAAATTTCAAGAATTGACCAATGCATTGATAGTAGCGTATTTCTGCAAATGCAAAGAGGCAAAGTTACAAATATTTTAGCAAGTGGCTAGCATTATTTTTTTTATAACTCAAAAAGTGCATCTTCGATTTTAACGAAATTATTTTTCTTAAAAGTACACACTTTGACCATTATTCTGTAATTTTTTGGTTGGTGTAAATGTAAAATTACAACAATAATAAATTAAGAAATTATTGTTGTTTATTTTTCTAAGTCAAAAAATGCGTAAAAATGTGAAAAATATAAATAACGCGAATTAATATATTCTTCAATAGTTGGCGTTGGTTTCATTTTGTTAACTATTGTACTTTTTAAGAAAAACGTATTTGGAAAATAGTAGAACCGGCGCATATTTCCCCGATTATCTCAAGGACAGTTCAAGGTCAGGGGCTAAAAACTCTCTTTATTGTATTCTCATGGTGAACCTTATTACTACACATGTTATTTCAAACATCGGTGGGGGTAGGGGGGGCATTTCGCTATTCTTATCCGGCTAGACCCTCTCCAAGCTTATATTATGGAACTTAATTAACATTTTCCATTAAAAAATTTACCATTTGTAAGTCGAGTGCCTTTGTGTGTGTTGCTAGAAATCCTTTTCTTTTGTACTAAATACATCATAACGTGTTTATGAAAATTCAAATGTTTTAAAATTATGCACGATGGGCTTGGCGGCCATCTTTCCCTGTAAATGCTATGCACTTCATATTATACAGGAAGTAACTTGTAGTAAACCTTAGCAATGTATACCAATTTCACTATACAAGAAATAGTTTAACATAATTAAAATACGCCGCGAACAGTTTTTCCCCTATACCATCGTGTAACGGAATTCTTTATGTAGCCCTATAAATGAATAATCCATATTCTTTGCGTCAGATATAGAATCCATATTTTAGTGAACTTCATCAATGCATATCAATTTCATTATGTTTGAAAGTGTGTAACATCATTAAAATTCACTTGAAACGAATTTTCCCATTGGCCGTAATGTAACGGAATTATTTTGACTGTCCCTGTAAACGAACTATAACTGTTACAGAGTTCATTGTCTTCAATAACGTGCGAAAAGTTCAGGGCAATCTGAGTATATATACAAAAGTTTGAGCGCGGGAGATCGACTGACGGCCGAACGACAGACAAACCAAAGTCATAAACATTCTTGAAGTACGCGGCAAAGTGTTGTTAAAAAAATCCCAAGGGTAAAACCGTATTTCATTAACTCATGCGAAAATGACGTCAAAGTTGTTTTCTAAGTTGGTTCTCTGTACACAAACAAAGTTCCTATAGTTTACCATGTTTTTTTTTTTTTTTGTTTGTTTTTTTTTTTTTAATCTGAAATCTACATTCAGCTGAATTCCTTTTCAAAAATTTTGTTTACATTAGAAAATGAAACTTTAAATGGCGATAAATGCGGATCTCTGTGTCTGGACGGTCATAGCACCGGTCTGCTAATCGCTTGCGACCGTAAGATATTGTGGGTTCGATTCCCGCTGGTTCCATTGCACACACGCTTTGTGTGGAACTCTCAGGGTGTATTTCTCTTGTGTTGTAATATCTCCTAGTGCTATCTTGTCTCCGACTTATAAGCGGGCACTGATGTCAAGCACACAAGTCGTATGTTTCTTGTTCAACAAATAAAAAATGCGGATAACTTTCAACGCATACTTCTTAGAAGGTACCTCTTCTCTCAAAAATTTCTTTTATTTTAAAAATATTTCTAAAAATGTAACTTTTATTCTGTTTTATTTGAAAAAATAATTTTGATGGAAATTGTTGGTCTACCATATTGAAGTTGAAATACTTTTACGTATTATAATGTGGATAGCATGCCTTCTTTGGCGGGTTTATCGCTGTTTGGCATTATTTGATAATTTTAAAATTAATTAACAGTTTTTTGCTTATTAAAGACAAAAATTTTATTTTTTTTAAGCTGAATTTTAAAAAAGCACCTAGATTTAGTTATTACCTGTCCGAAAATGCATTCCATACTTTTTCCTCTCCATTATTTAAGTCTATGCCTTTATTGAACTTAAATATGTTTGATGAAGGGTTTTTTTTATCATTTTCAGTATCTCGACTTTTTTTTTAAATCTTGTATCTCTGTTCATAATTATTTTATAGAGATGAGATTAGTCTCAAATTGATGCTTTTCTTCAGCAGATTCTTCTAGCCTTAATTTTATTTCTCTGCGATGCTTGCTTTCTTAAATATCTGAAATTTTAAAATGCTACGTTTGGCCGATTTAATATGGAGGAATTGTCTTCAGTATAATAAGCAGTTTCGCGGTTCTGGCTTTTGGTTCTTGGCGTTTGTTTGTTTGGCGGGATTAGCAATTTTTATAGCTTGGCGTGGCAGAACGACCGTCCTGCTTGATATGAATAAATTGATTTATATTTTGTGCTACTCTATCCAGCAGTTTGTACTGGCGTCCAAATTGCCAGTACACTGTGCTGTTAATTGTACGCAACTACTGTATTTTTAATGTTTATATAATAAGGAAACTAAAGGAAGATACAGCACAATCACTGTGATCGAGTTAGTGCTGACAAATTTACAGTGTTTTTTTCACAGTGCACTTATTCTATCTAATCAGAAATAAGTTATTTGTTTCTCTCTTAGCGACATGTGAAGGAAAAATTATTCATGCTCATTTTTAAGGGGTCTCAGGACTCTTAAAATTGGAAAAAAATGAAAAAAAAGACCATTTTTAAAATTTAATATCTTAAAATGCATATGATTTTAAAACACATTTCGTTTTCAGAGATGAAACATATAAGTATGTTCTTTCATTTCATATATTTTAAAAAACAGGATTCAAAGTAAATATTTATAGGGGACTTCAAACTGTGAGACATTTTGCGAGCAGAAAATTGTTATGATAACTTACGCGCAATATTGAAGAATAAATTTTGCAAGTAAAATGGAACATTTGATGCCTAATTATATTTCAAATTATGATAATTACCCTGAATCTAAATAAATTCGCATTTAATGCATTTTTTTTAATACAAAATTTTATTTAGCTAATACAAAATTTTTAAAATTTCAACAGTATAATCACATATTTTTTTTTTTTTCGAACAATAAAAAATAAATTTTAGGTTCAGTTTATACAAAGTAACATGAAACAGATATTTTGAAAACTTCATGAAAAACAATAGAAGGTTTCGAGATATCGTGCACGTTATACCGAAAAAAGTCATTTTGAGAAAAATTACTTCAAAGTTTCGGAAACGTCGCTTTAGGTATTGAGCGGATATAATTCTAAAAGCCATTACTTCTGTTCTATTGGGAATTTAATGGAAATAATTTTATCAAAATGTCAGAAAAAATAGGAGTTTAATATATAATAAAATTAAATTTTCGAAAAATTATATGGTTTAATAGTACTGAGACCACCTTAAGTAGAAATATATACATATTTAAAAATTTAGAAAGACGGATAAAACTAAACAGCGTGTAACGCAACTTTGAAAAATGTACACTGTTCAAATTTGTGTAATATCTTGCAACCAAGTAGGAAGGGATTTTGAAATTTATATGAGATGTACTTAATTTACCGTTAAATTCCTCATCCATCTAATGTAAAGTTTATGGCCGCGTATTTTGGTTTAGGCAATTTAGAAATTACTTTATCGTGACTTTTAATATGAATATATATATATATTAAGTAACCGTACTGAATGCAGTGTTTAAGAGTCAAACACATTATATTGTTATTCTTATAGGGATCAAAGAAAGTGAAAATTCAATGCATCATGCGTTCCAAAATATATAATTTTATTTCTAGTATATGAGTACATAAATCATAATTTCATTAGAAAATACACAATAAAAAAATTAAAATGATTTCAGTTTACGGAAAATGTGACAAATTATAGTACTACAGAAATTATATGTTTAAAAATATATTTTATTTAAATTTCTTACTATTTTCGGTCTGCAAAACTCGCAGCCATCGTCAGGGAAAATTTTTATTAAGTAATTAGATAAGTTAATTACTGCAGAGTTTAAAAAAATAAATACATTGACGTTCGTTGTGATTTTACGGTTTTATGTTTTATAAATTTTATTTCCAAGTCCTTTCGAAATTCTATTCATTTGAAATACGTCACTTCGTTTAAAATTGGAGAATCTGTAATTCATTGGGTAACTCGAAGTAGAAGTAGTAGAACTGTGTATTGCAACTAAAATTATACGCATTATTATTATTATTGAAATAATTCATTATTAGATAATTATTATTTCAATTATAATTAAGATTCTAATTCCATTTCCAGCTTCACTAATAATTTTGAAATTTGAAATGAGTAGAAAGGCAATTAATAAAAATATTTCCTGAGTATGGCTGCGGGTTTTGCAGACCGTAAGTACTGGGAAATTTAAATAAAATGTATATATTAAACATATAATACCTAAAGCATTATTGTTTGTCTGCTTTTAAGTAAACAGGAAACCTTTTAATGTTCATATTGTGTAGTTTGTGGTTGAATAATTGTGGAAGATTGCATTACGTCTTATGATTTTATATACCAAATTTTATTATTTCAGTATTTCAAAATTGAACTTGAATAAAAAGAATTTATTTTGAAACAAAAAATGTATATGCATATTTTCTATGAAGAAGAAGTTATAGAATTAACTTTCCTGTCTATGATACTTTACATACTAAATCTTCTTAGATTATGTATCGGTAACAGTACATAAACAAAATGGTGCCAGTTAGCAATTTTTTTAATTTTTTTAAAACATTTTAACCACAACATATAAACGATTAAATTGTTTTTCAAAGACATTATGAATGTATATCCATATTTTATATATAAAATAAATTTAATCTCTCAAGATAAAATTTTGTTTTTATCTCGCCATGTAAATTTGTCTAAAGTAAGTTAACGGATATCTATGTTTGTAAATGAACTTTCCTGGATATGATACTTCACATACTAAATCTTTATAGATTACAAATCAGTAAAAGTATAGAAACAAAGTGGTACTAGTTAACAATTTTTTTATTTTTTTAAAACATTTTAATCACAACTTATAAACTACTAAATTGTTTTTAAAAGACTTGATTAATATATATCCATATTTTGTATGGAGAAGAAGTTTAATTTTTATGTTAGTTTAATCAATTACAATACATTTTTCTTATTATCTCACCATGTGAATTTGTTTACAATAATTAAACAGTTAAACTGTTCTTTAAAATGAACTTTCCCGGATATGATACTTCACATAACAAATTTTCATAGAATATAAAGTAGTAACAGTATAGAACCAAAGAATTGCCAATTAGCAATTTTTGATTTTTGAAACCATTTTAACCACAACATATAAACGGCTAAATTGTTTTTTATAAGTGTTTATGGATGTATATCCATATTTTGTATAGAGAAGTAGTTTAATATTCATATTTGTTTAATCACTTAAAGAAAACTTTTCTTGTTATCTCACCATGTAAATTTGTCAAAAATAACTAAACAGAAATCTATATTTGTAAATTAATTTTCTGGATATGATACTTCACATATTAAATCTTCATATAATATAAAGAATAAATGTATAGAAACAAAGTATTACTAGTTAGAAATTTTTGATTTTTAAAAACATTTTGATAACAACATATAAACGACTAAATTATCATATTTTATCCAGAAGTTACTTTTTCTGTTTGTTTTATCACTTACATTAAAATATAATTGTGTTTTGATGAACTTTTCTGTTTATGAGTCTTCACATACTAAATTCAGCACAACTTCATAGAACATAAAGTATAAATATTATAGAACAAAATTATTGCTAATTAGCATTTTTTGTTAAAAAATCTTTAAAAGGATTTTATCAACCGCTTGCAAACGACTAAATTGTTGTTAAAATATTTTATTAAATACGACTGTGGCATTTAAACATTGTTTATCGAAGGTTAATAGTAGGCAAAACACAAAGGTAATTTATAAGTATTTTAGGACAATCATATTAAATTATAGAAATATAAGGATCGTTATAAAACCACATCTTAACACTGTAAAAAGGAATGAAAATAAAGGAAGAAAGTAACGTTACTAGAAGAATCCTAATCCAGAATTTTAAAACACGTGTATAAAACTTTTAGGCTGGAATGCGAAGCCTTTCTGATAAAGGAAAGTATATATTTTATGTAAGAGTAGTAATAGGGTAATTTTTATCCACTGCTGCCAAAAGTAAAATGTGCCTAAGCCAAAAATTAATATAATTATCCATGCATTTTTAGAGGGTTATTCTTTAGCATTATCTGTTAGAGTTATGCGATGCATACAAGAAAACTGAAATATTGAAAATGTTGCTATTGTGAGAATTCGACGATATCTCACATTGAAACTCTCAATTTACGAGGCAAAAGCCAGCATAGGGAAGCTAATGTATTTTCACCTAGCCTCCAAATTTCTTCAGAGTACTAAAAAATGTCGCTAGAGATGAAACAAATACCTCAATTTCTATCAATCTTCGCAGATGACACTAGGGTGAAAGGAACTCTTTTATCTAGCGAGAGAAATATTCTTTTGATGTTCACGAGGGCCTCGTTCCCGTGGGAAAGTAGAAAGTGAAACCAGAGATGAAGCCGGACGCGAAAGTTCCTGACGGCAGCCTATAGAGAAAGGGCTGGCCTATGAGATCATGGCCCACGGATGGTGAGTGGCTAATGGGAGTGGCTTTGGTCCTGGACGGAAAAACGAAACTGATAAAAGAGGATGCGAGAGCATTCTCGGGAGCTTAATTTTCCCTTCTGTTGAAGTTGAGACTTCAAGGTGTTTCTGGTCGTGCAGAGTGGAAATCTCTCACGGGTCGACGGCATCGGGGCATACTCCGAAGCACAGAAAAGCGAAAGCCAGGTGTGGCTGTTAAGATATCTCCCTCACGGAGTTGAAGATCGGAGGTTCCTAAACCTCGGTTAAACACCTACAAAAGTGCGACATTCCTGTCGAGCATCGCGAGCTCTATCTTCGAAAATAGTGGACATTGAATAAGTAAGAGACTGACTACACTGAAAGCGATCTATTATTCGAGGACTGGACTTGATTCTATAAATATATTATTGTCAGCTGAACTCGAACCCTTATATGAAAAATGTTGTAATTATGAATTACTTAATCAAGAAATTCTTATTTAATTGTTTGTGAAACAATAAAATATTTTTTCGATATTGATAAGACTAGGCCGTTGAAGTTGCCCGCTACCACACCACCTTACGACATCGGCTCCGTTACACTATGATAATATCCTGCTCTAATGGCAACCAGTGCCAAACACTTGGAGGATGTATTTTTACAGTAATTTCTTTTAAGATGTACCTATGTTATCGAATGAAAGTACCATTTGAATTTTAAAATTATGTTTAAATAGTACGAAAAATCGGAGGGTGCTAATGTTCAACTCTAGCTACACTTTCGACAGTACAATTTATGAAGTCTGCGTTTATATTATTTTGAATCGATTTCATTGAAGACAACGTGAAGAATTCTTTAATTCAGCAAATATTAGATTTTTAAATTTGTAGTGTTCCCATGTGTCCCAATTTTCCAGAGTTCCAAAACCTGTCACGCGTGACTAGCGCGTAACTAGTTCCTAATGATTTTTTTTATTTCTTTTCGTTTCTATTTCATCATCAAGTGGAACTTCAAACAGTAAAACCGATGAAGACAAAACCTGTCTGTAACGGAACAATTTTATATGTCCTTCGAAAGGAATACCATTAAAATCTACCACCCTAGACAAAAACCTGCCCAAAAGGGAATTCTTGTGATTCATGATGATTTTTACTTCCCTTAATCTTCCATCTTTTCAATAAATATTCCACTCTTGACAAAAATCTATCTAA
Organism: Maratus speciosus; assembly: GCA_963932465.1. NCBI lineage: Eukaryota > Metazoa > Arthropoda > Arachnida > Araneae > Salticidae > Maratus > Maratus speciosus. The sequence goes on along the minus strand of OZ010786.1, from coordinate 531,661,183 downwards.
AATAGATTTTTTGTGATTTATAGTGATTTTGATTTCAGGAGTTTTACAGTAATTTGTTCAGTAAACCCTAAATACGTACCTCTTTCAAACGGAATTTTGCTTTAAAAATAAAAATTTCATTCTCCAAGCGATTCCGTTTTCGGTGGTTCCACTGTATAACATTGTTCTGTTTATTTAGTATAATGAAACCCTTATTAAGAAATGTTTCCATTAAAACACGTATAATACTATTAGAAAAGCATTTAAAGTTTTTAATGTTTATTTTTTACCGAGTAGAAATATGTATTTATTTTTAAATTTAGAAATGTTATAGAACGGAAAAAGCGTGTAGCATAACAACGTTTAAAAACGTACAATATTCAAATATGTGTTATATCCGCAACCAAGTATGAAGGTATTTTAAAATTTTAATTACATTACTTCTTACTTAATTACATACTCATCTCTCTTTTGTAAAGAGTACGACCAAATATATTGCTTTAGGTAACTAAGAAATATGTTTGCCGTAGCTTTTTAACATGCATATATATTTTAAGAATGCTTTAAAAGTTAACATACTTGATGTGTATCATTATTTTTTATAGGCATTAGTAAAAGAGAATATTCAATGCATCATGTATAGTAAAAATCCTGTATAATATCTATTACTATTTCGATAGTAAATGAGTACATAAATCATATAAATTTAAAAGCACCGTTAAAAACGCCAGAATACGCAAACTTTGAGCAGACTAGTTTCGATAGCCTTTAGCGTACCGTCCTAAGTGCAAAGAATAAGGGAAACTTGCTCATGCTCAGTTACATAGAGATAAGCGAATTCATCTGAGAAGTTCATTAATAATTGGAGAAACATGAAAATACGGGCATCAGCCAATTGGAGAGTACTGTAGGTAATGCCACCAAAAATGTGAAAAATACTGGCAGTAATTATGCAAAAGAGGATATTATGAAATATTTCCACCAATCTGATAAAGGGGGAATAGCGAAATTACTATTAACAATACTGTCAAAATTTTTGTAGATATGAAATGCTTCAAGAAATTTAAATTCATGTATAGAAGTGGGATTAGAGATGATTTTGGCGGGATTAAAATCAAAAGAATGGTTCATCTCCCAGCAATGTTTAGCAATTGAAGATTTACTGGTTCCTGTTTTTGAAAATATTGTTCTTTAATACGAAATTTAAAACCCCGTTTGGTCTGTCCAATATAGGAAATGCCGCACTGGCAATTAATACTATAGATACCCCATGAATTGTATAACTCAATAGGATCTTTGAGTTTGGAGAGGGTAAGTTTATTTGTAAGGGTAAAAATTATTCTGAAATCATGCTGTCTAAGAATTTTGGAAATAGGAAAGCTGAATTTAGGAAAAAAATGTAACACAATGCTACTTCTGGAAAGAGAAGCGGGTTTATTTGAGTTAGGGGGACGAGGGTGCTATAGTTTACGTAACACAATATAGCTAATAGAACTTTTGTAACCTCTGTCAATCGCAATGGCTCTATTGAATTTCGCTATCAAGTGAGTGGGAATAAGAACACGGAAAAACTGTTTTGTTGAAATGACTAAATTTTGGTTCATATAGCTCCATCCAAATATTTTGGTTGGAATGACCGAATTTTGTGTGGACTAACCAAACGATTTGTTGAAGTAACAAAATAATTTGGTTAATCTAAGGAAAATTTAATCACTCCAACCAAAATATTTGAATGGAGCTATATGAACCAAAATTTAGTCATTTCAACAAAACAGTTTTTTTTTCCGTGAAGAATAAATGTATGGCATGATTTATGAAATTAAAAAAAGGCAGCCAATATCTGGATGGGAGGGTGACAAGAGGGAGTATGGGGGGGGGGGGTAGACAAACTGCAAAACTTTTGCAATATACCGATGTAGAGAAATCTTCTACAGTGCGCGTGACAAGGGTTTCCAGAAACGGGAGAGAACCTTTATTTTCTGTTTCATAAGTGAGTTGAATCCGCTTCTCCTCTATATAATTGAGCACGTTTCCATTATTCTTTGCACTGATTATGGTAAGCTAAAGGCTACCGAAACTAGTCTGCTCAAAGTTTGCATATGCTGGCGTTTTCAACGTTGCTTTTAAATTTATATCATTCTGCGCCAAGTAGCATCTTAATAATTACATAAATCATGTTTCATATGTTTGAGTATAACAAATGTGAACTAGAAATGCAAATGTTCCTCTCACACAAAAATATCTAGGTTGTACATAATCAATCGACCCCGTTTTAAAGATAGCCGAAACTATTTTAGAGGATGATGAGGAATGTTGTGGAAGACATAATAAATGTATGAAAAAAATTTTTGAACGAAAAAAGAAATTCAGAATTTTTCACCATAGGGCGTATTTTTCGAATTTCACATTTAACATACACATACGACAGTTTGCAAATTCTATTACAAGCAAACATGTTCCTGATGACGGCTATCATTTTCAGATACCATCTGAAATCGTAAGTCAGCATCTTCCACAGTTAACCGCAGTGTACGCCGCGAAATGCTAAGAACATGTCCTAATAATATGCCGTCTTTAAGATGAGGTAAAGTTAATAAATAGCAATTCTAGACTATCGTAAAAGTATGCTAAATGTGATTAAAGAACGCGGACTGGGAATGAAATTTTGAAATAATTTTGATTTTTTGTTTAAACAAATTCCTATTCCTTTTTTATGTCTTTTGCAAAATGTAACAACTTTACAAACAACATTTTCGTCTGCAGGCAAATTTAAAGTAGGATAAATTTAATGATAGATAACGTGTAAATCTACTTTTATTTAGTTTGATCACTTTCAACAAAATATTGTTTTTATGAAAGCATACAAATTTGCAGAAAATACTCAAATATAAATATGTATTAACGAATAAACCTTCCAGCTGATTATACATCAGAGATATAACGAGTATAATATAAACCATATTGAATATGATATAAAAATACTATACAATTAAAATAATGTGAAACATATCATTTAGAAATGAAAAGCATTGATGCGTCTTTTTAACAGCCATATTTGTTTAACAGAGTGTTTCTATAATGCTGTATTTAAAAGTTTAAATCCGTGATATGTAGTATATATTTTATAGGGAACCGTAAAAGTGAAAATCTTTTTTTTTTTTTTTTACTAAAGAAATACATATAAGTTAAAATTTAATGCATAATGCAATACAAATACACGTACTTGATGCACTACCTACTTCGTGTAAGTAAATAAGTACATAAATATTAATTTGGATATGTTCAACAACTCAAAAAGTGAACTGGAAACTTGTGTATTTCTCTGAAAGAACAATGTAACGCACATTTTATTTAATTAAGAACGGTAAATTTTGCAATATTTAATCACATTTATTTAAGAAGAAACTTTTGGAGAAATAAAAAAAGAATCTATTTTAATAAAACGTATTTATATATTCACTCAGTAATACTGTTAAGAAATTTTATTGAGAATAAGTTCTTATTACACGTATATTAATTACATATATAAATTTAATATATAATTAATAATACAATAGCAGTGTGTAAAATGATACTCTTTTGTCACTACTATTGACATTTTCAGAATATAAAAACCGTAGAAAAAATCGGAGAAAACAAATCTTTATACATTCAACTTTCTCCTAAGGTTATAAAGTTCATTACCTCACATTTCATTTTAGATATTTATATAGTACTATTCCGTAAAATTTTTATTTGCATAATAATTTCACAAATTATAATGTATACCTTCTTTAAAATTTTAAATCCTTGATATGCACTATTATTTTTATACGAATTAGTGATAGTTCAATAGATCGCACGTTCCAAAATTCTGGTACATTGTATATTACATTATATTATACTAACCGCCTACATGAAATGTAATTTGTGAAAGTTCAGTTATGAAATATGAACCATAAAATTTAAATATTTATTGGATAAAAATTATATATTCTTATTTCATTCAAGAAAGAAATTTCTGCAGTTTGTAATGCATTTCCGACAAGATCGTGAAATTTTGTAAAAATATGCTGAAAATAAACAAGTGGAAATGCATGTTTATAAACGATCTCAACTATTATCACATTTCCCATAAAGATCATAATGCTGAAAATCATAGAACGAAATGAAGAAATATTATAGAACTAAACCTTTGCGTAACATAACATTTACAATTGAAACACTTTGCAATGTATTTTAAATAGGCATTTGCGTTTTAAGAATTATGTGTTGTTAATCGTGCTTGAAAGTTAAAATCCTTGATATATATTATTAATTTTATGGGATACATAAACGCAAAAACTTAATGTGTAATACGTTGCAAAATTTTTGTACTTAATATTCTACTTTATGTTTAGTAACTGTGCACCTTAATCTTAATTTGTATATTTTTAAGAATTGAAACGTTAAATAAAATTTAAAGTATTTCCCTGACAGAAAATTGTGTACGCATATTTCATTAAAAAAGATATTTAACAGTTATAATTAATTTATCACCCATACCTAAGAACAAAACTTTAACGAAAATAAACAAATTAAAATTGATATTATTGATAAAACGGCTCCTATAAATAAGGAATAATTAGTTCTTTTAATACATGTATATATATATATATATATATATATATAGCTCTATCAAAAGTAAATGATTTATGAAAATTATGAAAAAGAGGGTACAAAACAACAATAAATATCTATGAAAATTTATAACTAAAAAACAATAAACAAACCACTCCCTGCTCCTCAGAATGTGAGAGGAGTGAAAAAAGCAGGTACCAAAAACAGAAATTGGATCCTCACAGGTTTCGCAAGATATGTCCAACCCACATACTCCAAAAGTGTAAAAATCAGCAAATAGACTTAAACTTTCAAAAACACAACAGAACAAAACTACTTTAAAAATATTAACGAAACAAAACTGCTTTAAAAACATAAACAACCAACCAATTCAAAATCAAAAAAAAAAAAAAAAAAAAAAAAAAAAAAAAACCTTATAAAACGTAAATAAAAATTCTAATATAACTAAATCATTAAGCAATTAAAAGCATATATATATATATATAGTTTGGTTATTTAATTGTTATATATATATATAGATATAGATATATATATAACCAATAAATAAACATTACCAACCACCAACAAAAACAGTGAAATTACGAATAAAATGACATTGACAAAATGACAAAAATACAGTTCCCCCCAACACACTTAACATAGATTCCAAAAACATAGTAAAAAACAGCAGGAATTGAATAACTGAAAGGGAATAATGGAAATTTTTAGAACTTAGAATCATCGGGTCTCAAATGCCTCAAGTTCCACAAATAAAATGTGTGGTTTCATCTGCATATTAGCCATAAATTAGATAAAGAATATGAATTTGGAACTACCAAACACATAAAACAGGGAAATAAACCATTGAACACCACTTAAGTTCAGGATAAAACAAGATAGGATAGAGGAAAAATAAAAGAAACAAATTACCAAATTAAAATCCATACTGTCTTAGCAGCAGATATAACAAATACACTCATTGGAGATCACCATCACGTGTTGCCAAAAAAACCTTTTTATATGATGGTGGACCAAGGATTAACTATATACAGCATATCCAAGCAGACTCAAATTATATATAACCAGTGCCCTCTACAGATAATTTAGAATTGAGAATGAACTGCTCCATGTATTCAAATGAATCATCGTAAAAAGAATCAAATGCATATAACATACATAACGAGTTTGGTTATATATATGAAATGATAAAAGCTAAGCCCCTTTTAAAAAACCCTTTTTTGCCCCTTTTTAAAATTTAAATTTAGAAATTAAAATTAAAACTTTTAAAATGCTTTTGTAATTGTGTCTCAGTTGAGTGAATGAGGTTGCCCCTGTTAAGTCAGTTTTCCCGCATCGCATTTTATAACTTTTAAAGATCGTTTTGGCACATCTCATAAGAATACTTTTGCTGAATAAGTGCAATTTGTATGTCTTGCTGCATTCGATTGGCCAAAAGCAAACCACAGCCTTTATCCCGGGCAATCAATCATTCAGCTAACGACCAATTATAATTTAAATACGCCTCCTTTGACTTCAACGGCCCCTAGCGGGAATCATGCGAAATACAGCATATTTATACCGATGCACAGGTCCCCGGACAGAGTTTTTTACCATCAAAAGAATGCACTAACTCCACGTCACTCGGCTCTCTTAAGTATCGCGTGGCGGTACACAGTTCCCAAGCCCGATGTCCATAAAGTAAATTAGCAGCTCTCAAGCCAAATGGGGCCTAATTTCTCCAAAGGATGTAACAAAGGAATAATAAATCAGGTCCCCGGAAAAACTGTGTCTTTATTGGAACAACTACTGTCTTAATCTGACTTTGAGTTCACGGATACCACTCACGGCCTGCGACTACCTAGATATGCTAGAAGTTCCAAAGGTTTGCTCAGAAATCGGCACGCACGCGTCCGCGGTTCCCGCCCCGGCCCCCCTCGGTCGGGCACTGACCGACGCCACGACAGAAGATCCATAACTGGAGTAGCGGCGAATCCGTTACATATATATATACATTAAAATAATTTATATTATTAATTACTTTTTCTTCTTTTCAATTATTATAACTAAATCAGTGTGAAACATCACACTCACGCATCATCAGTAATGAAATTTCGAAAGCATAAAAATTACATATAAAAATCCAAGGATAACCTATTTTCAAATCTATAATCTTATAGTTGTAGGGCTTATAACCGGATCTTAATGTTCATTATTTTATTTTCAGAAATAACTATAACGTAACTTTTTAATATGCATATACAATTAATGAATACATGATGTATATTTCTGTAAAAGTTTCAATCCATAATTTCCATTATTATTCTTATAAGGATACATAAAATTTAAAATTGAATGCATAGTGGATTTCAAAATCTTTCGTAATACATATTTATTTTTTTATGAATATGCAAATAGTTATTGTATAAGTTCACGTATTTCGGCCACGAACTGAAATTATTTCACTGATAGATAAATATACGTATACTTTTAAGAAATAATTTAACTAGCATTGTTTATTTATTTAGTTAGAGCAAATGTTTTGAACTGCAAAAACTTTTTCATAAAATAACAAAAACAATCTATTTTTCTATATTTTTCTATATTTCTATAAAACAATCTATTTTTATTAGTGTATGCTTTCGTTAAATTTATCATTAACACTGGATGCGTTAAAATATATTTTCTTAAATATGAATTCTTGTTTTTTAATTAATTAAAAGTTAAATTTCAAATATTTTTACATTATACATTTAATGCATGGTGAATCATGACAATTAAACCTACATAAAATTCCAATTTTTTAAGAAAACATATTTTTTAAGTAAAACAGAGAACACGAATATGTAAGATTATAATAAAATTGAAAACATTGGCAGGTTAATTAGTATCATAATTTGTAATCTATATTATTTACAGTAAAATGTAAAATTTATTAAAGTAAATTAAATTTATTAAATGTAAAATTTATTAAATTTATTTTCTTTCGAAACTTGTATTATAATTAAACTATAATATTCCAATTCTATTCTTATAAGTCATTCAATCATTAATATAATAATTAGTTTAAGAAGCTACAATTTTTATTCTATTTTGGAAGAACAAGGTGTAATGATACAGTGGGAAGAAAATGCAGTTTAAAAAATAATAGTGGATATATGTTTCTTTTTATTTATTAATTTTGCAGCAGACTTTTTTGTCGTTTATTTATCATATTTCCTTTTGAAAACTACACAAATAAAATATTGAAAGTCAAAGGAATGTTCCAATAAACTTTTTCAATTCAACTCATTACGATATACCAACATATAAAAAGATTAAACAAATCAACTAGCATTGACCACAAAAATTTATTTAATGCCTTGTATTTATTATTATTTTTAGCTGGAAAGGTGAGAGTAAAAGTACATTACCTTAAAGCTACACATCATTAGCATATTCCCTACTCGAACAAACTATATTGATAACACAAGCCTGCAAAATTCGGGTTGTGTCATATTGCTTAGCTTTTGATATTTGATTCTTACGTATTTTGTAGCGCAGAATCCGAAAATGACCATCATTTTGTACCATTGAGTAAAGATTTTTGGACTTAAAAGTAGGATTTAAAACTTATATTGAAACATCCGATCACCGTGTTATGAGTTAGTGGCAAATAGTGGATGATAGAAGAGTTTTGTTCGTTACATTCGGGTCCGAGCTTTAGTACTCTTAAATTCAAATAAAAATAAGTACCTGTATATTGAGGAAACTGATAAAAAATTGTACGGAATATTCAATTTTCCATATTTTTAATGTACAGTCGTGGAAAAAAAAGTAAATACCCCCTACTAACTTCTCAACAAATTATCGTAGAAGAAAGTTACTGGTACCGAACGATTGAAAATTAAGTGTACTTTTAAATGATGTATATAAAATTTGCATAGGGGGCTATCTACATATTAAAACGAACCCAAACTTCATTTTTTTTCAATAGCAATACCCAATTTTGATAGCATAAATGAACTCTACAACCTTTAATTAGCCCCTAAACAAATTTTTATGCAATTCGTACCATAAGTTTCCGAGAAATTAATTATTTTAAAACGAGCGCATTTTAAGGGCTGTATCCAAATTGAAATTCGGTACTCGATTGTTAACCGATAGAGCCACCTTCTTGATCAAGGCACCATAAGCGCCACTCAAGCAACCAATAATCCTGCTAGATTACAGGAGAGCAGAAGAAATTTCATAATTTGAAAACTATTTGGAAGAAAAATGTGAAATTTTGGATTTCCATAAAGCAGGACTTCATAAATGTAAATCCATCAAAAAAATTGTAGGTTGCAATTCATAATTTTTTTAATATTAATTTCATAATTCATAATTCATATCATAAAATTATAAAAATTGCAAATTCAGCATATTTATGTTTGGGTATATTAGTATTAACGCTACACAAAATATTAGCACATTAGGGGCATAATTTCAGGCGATATAAATAAAAATATGAAAATGTAATTTAACATTAGAAGCTCTAAATTTTGATTGATTATCATTCAAACACTTATCATTCAAATGACTTGAACTTTGGTGTCTAGGCATAGCTTGACCCGAAGTTTTGAAATATCTCGTTAAAATTGGGTATTGCTATTGAAAAAAATAAAGTTTGGATTTGTTTTAATATGTAGATGGCCCCCTAAGCAAATTTTATATGCATCATTTAAAAGTAAATTTTATTTCCAATCGTTCGGTACCAGTAACTTTTGTCTATGATAATTTGTTGAGGAGTTAATAGGGGGTGTTTACTTTTTTCTTTACCACGACTGTACTTTTCAGTTTTGGTTTTTCAACTTTTGGTTTTTCATTTTTGTTGAAAAACATTCACTTTTAATTCCTGCTTTTATGAATATTTTTTTTTATATAACTGGGGGTTAAAATTCGAATTAGCATTAATATAATCCTAAACTGATTTATGGCAACTTTAACTAAAAATCTGTTTTATTTTCAATTCAGGGTGGAACTAATTTTTTCATAAATTTCGTTCATTAACTAATTCTTATTTTGTGTGTGTGCAAATCATGTAGGACATTAAATTCAACTAGGATCGAGAAATCTATCCAATTGTGCAATCCAATTGTGCTGATGATATACAAATTGCGAAAGTGTTAAGTATAATTAATTAGAATTCTTCCATTTGTATCTAACTGCTATTTTTTTTTTTTATGCAGCTAGATCTACAACTCATTTTTACACGAAACGAGAGTTTATATAGTGTATGGCTATGTTGTTTAACTTTTGATAATTGATTTTTATGTATTTTTTAGCGCTGAATCGGAAAACGACCTTTTAACCCACTTTTAACCCTCACGTCCGGATTTTTTGAAATTTTTTGAATTTTTAACTTTGAAATATACGATTTGCATAAAATTCTACCGTGATGGTCAAAAATAAAAATTATTTTCAGATTTAGTGCAAAACCGTTCATAAAAACAATTACCAAAATTGAAAAAAACACAACCATCTCATCTATTTTAAGTACCAGAAATTTGATATTTTTTTACTTTGAAATTTACGATTTGCAAAACATTCTGACTTGAGGGTTAAAAATGAAGGTCATTTTTGAATTTAGCGCCAAAAAATATATAAAAATCAGTTATCAAAAGTTAAGAAACAGAACCATTTCCTGTATCTTTCAGTATCAGACGTTGTCTGTTTTTTTTTTTTACCACTGAAATTTACGATTTGAAAGAACTCCTGACGTGAAGGTTAAAAATTTAGGTCATTTTCGAATTCAGCACAGAAAAATATATAAAAATGAATTATCAAAAATTAAACAACACAATCATCGCAGACTTGTCTATTCATTTTATAGAATGAGAACTTCAAACTCAGTAAAAGCAAAATTTAAATTCAGTAATTTATTTTCTAAATAATTTAATATGAAATGTTTTGGTAAACAAAGCAACTTTTCGCAGAAAATAAATAATACTTTCATGCAATATTTCAATTTGCTATATAGATCACACAGTGTCTTTAAAAACGTGCTTTATTTTGTTTACGTTAAATCTTCTGTCTTCTTCTCAAAAGATCAGAATTGTTTAGTTTGTTTGGAACATAAATTGAATTTATGTCGATTTCGTGGATTTAAGAATCCTTAAAGGAATGGATTTAACTAAAATACCATTTTTTTTTTTTTTTTTAGGTGCGTTCTTCACTACATAAATACGTAGCGCATATAGTCGTATTCTTATCCGTCTGACTTTCTGTTCATCTGTCCGTATATAACAGCGCAGAATATACCCAACCGAATGGTTTGGAATTTAAAATATATAATCGTTTTAGAATTTTGTCGTGTCATTTCAAATTTTTCGGAATCCTAAGCAGACCTTTAAAAAATATTAATAAATGTTTCCTTCATTTTATTGAATCCTATCCTACGTAATTAATTAAATGATATCGCAAGATGGGTAATGATTATCGTTTGCCATACTGATTATTCTATTAAAGATTGGCATACGTAATAAATTCAATGATATGACATGATAGGTAATGATTCCAGGTTGTCATGGTGATTATTCTATTAAATACTATCATGCGTAATTTATTCAATGATACCCCATGATATGTATTGATTCAAAGTTGCCGTGGTGATTACATATATTTAAGAAGGATCATATTTCCGTATTAGTGAATTTAACATATATAATCGTAAGAAATTTTGTATCCATGCATTTTTGCATAAGAATGCAACAGTTAATGCACCAAGATCTGAATATTTATAAAACTAGTTACATTAGGAACCCACCTCTATTGCCACGTTTGATGTACAATTTCAAACTTGTCATTTTTACAAACGTGCTTTTATAATGTTATAAGATGTTTTGGTTCCATCTTAGTCAAAAGCTATGGTTACTTTCGAATGTGATTTCGTAAATTCAGCAATATATTATGAAATATTTGACGATCACGTTACATTTAAGTTTTCTAAACTGTACTCTACCAAATTGGACCTGCTACAAGAATAAATTAAATAATTTTACTAAATGTCTGTTGTTAAAAAAATGTAAAGTGTGTCCGTGAACTATTATTCGAATGGTTTATAAAATGAATATATAAAATAAACAAAATTAATACACAATTAGATCTTGCAAAAATAAATCGCTTTCGTCTTGGTGATTGCATGATTATTGCACGCATATACGAGTTAAAACTTATTCTGTTAAATACCCAGTATGGACGACTTCATAATATTTGTAATGACTCTTTTCTTATATTATCTATGATTTTTTACACCTTATTTACATTTTAAATGACTTTCAAAGAAAATGTTATCTAATGAAAAATTTCTGTTATAAGTTTTTATTTTACCTGCAGAAAATTTATCAACTTTTGCAATTTTTAATCCTTTTAAACTGAAATCATATACAAGAAATATCAAAATATGTCAAATATTACTGCAATAAATGAATCAAATATAATTTATTGCTTCGAAAATGCAGTTTAAAAGCAAGAAAATAATTTAAAGCTTAAACTTTGCATAAAAACAAATTCCAATTTATTGAGAATGTTTTATGATTATATGATCTACAAATCCCAGTATAAATATTCGTTGAAAAAAAGTACAAATAAATGTTATTTCAGTTTATATGTATAGATATATATATATTTATTGATTACGTTCCGCAACTTTATCAGATATTTAGATATGCGTTAAAAAATATATGATATAGCACTGATAGCTAAACCTCCAGCTAAATTACAAAATCTATTTCACAGGGATGTTGATCCAGTAAATTCACATGACAAATGAGGAATTTATATAATCCCATTCAGATATAAAAATAATAATAGAACTTTTGCATATGTTGGAATGACAACTAGAAGACTACAGTAAAGGTTGAAAGAACATATGGCTGATACAGGAAAGGGGAAACAATCTACAGCTTTAGTTCGGTTAAATTTAGAGGCTGATATTGACATCCTTTTTAGTCAAGCAAGGATCATCGCACAAACAAATCAATTTAACACATGCATTTTGAGAGAAACTATAGAAATTTCAGCCGGAGGTGGGAACACTTGTAATAATACATTATCATGTCATATACCGAGCATTTGGTTTAGTCTACTTGAAGTCAATGGAGTATTTGGATTGGAATAATCAATGTCGCTGTATAGACTCATCCGACTTCCTCCCCCTCCCCCTTTTTCCAGGTTTGAAATCGCCCTGCGCTTACTTAAACTGGTGTGCATTCTGCAGGTCTTCTTCTCATTCCCCTCCCCCCCCCCCCATTGATGATAACCAGGGCTTCGTCGAAAGCGCTCGGGAAATTTTAACATCTGAATATTGTTTTTAATGTTTAAAGTATTTTAATTGTTTTTAGCACCTATTTTCGTAATAAAAACTGAGAATCATTTAGTGTATTCATGTTTTATATCACAGGATAATGAAGCATTTCATTCCACATCTAAAAGTGCCGGCATCACACATCCAGCAGTTGACGACATCCAGCCTCATCTATCCAGATCTGATATTGTGTAGCCAGCAAACTGCATTTCCAATTTCAATTATAATGTTAATAACCCTCCCCAGGAAGGCTTTAAGATTGACGGAAGAGGTGGCAAAAGAAGGGGAAGCTGTAATTTTAAGTACTTCGCCCTATAAATTAGAGCTCGAAACAGATATCAAGGAGAAAGAAGCCAAACTGTCTGCAAAACGAAAGAGAAAGATTCTTAAAAAGAAAATAAGTATCAACAGGAAATGAAACCGATAAAGGTTGATGAGGCATCATCAGAAGATGAAGATGATAATGAAACCTGAATGTTTTGTAATGAACTTTACTCCCATTCTAAATCCAAAGAAAGTTGGATACAATGTGTGAAATGCCACTGATGGGCAAACGAAGCATGTAATATGAAGAAGAATAAAATAAAAAAAATATTTGTGATTTTTGCAGTTAAAATACCTCCAAGATTTCCAGCGTAAAATACGTAGGCATATAAAAGGAAGATAATTTGTTACATATTTATTTTTGACACATAGAAGAACACATGTGCAATTTCGTTTATGGCCGCTGTTTAGAAGAGAAAATGATTAATTTAAATTTAACGCCCTAGTATCAGTATTTAAAAAATATCCAAAATAAAGTTTTTCTTTAAAAACAATTTAATTATTTATTTCATGAAACAAATATTTCTGTTACATTCTGTTTTCTGACATTCTCCATAATTCAACATCAGTAATATATTAGACACCTGTCACAATATTCTTCATCTCATCGAGCTACTGAAATAATTTACAGTTAGCGAGAAGAAACGAAATGCAAGTTTCAATTTTCTTCTAGGAATTAAATTTTTCATTCGTATGAGAAAGTGAAATTTTCACTACGAAGATTAAATATTTTCTTAGATTAGATTAGATTGGAAATATATCTATATAGCATACTGGATAATTTATTTTCTAATATATTATTCTGTTTCTGAAACAATGTATTCACTGAATGTTGAATTAGGTAAATATATAAAGAAGTTGTTAATGACAAAATAATATATATATATATATATATATATATATATATATATATATATATATATATATTAAAAATATTGCGTTATAAGTAAAATAAAACATTTTATTTTATTATTTATTTAACCGTATTTTGTTAAAAATTAGCAAACCCACACAACATTTTATTATGGTCTTAGAATGCATAGCATTTTTTTTCCTTATTAAAATAATTATTATATGGGATATAGTTTATCGGGATATAGTTTTTGGGATATATTTTATCGGGATATAGTTTATCGGGATATAGACTTTCTGGGATTAGCTTTTTCGGGAAATAGTTTATTGTACTTATGTTTTTGTATACGTCATCAAAATTAACAATATTTAACACAGTGGGATTTGAAGAGTCGCTACTAACAATGGGTTGCCATAAGAGTACATCTTTGTACGGAACCACTGTTAGAAAGTGTACCGAACTACTGTCCATCACGCCGCTACGCCGAAAGTACGCCGTATGGCGTACTATAAGCTAATAGAAAAATCAAAAATACATTCAATTGTAATTTATATATATATATATATATATATATATATATAACTATGGCCATTAATCACCAGACACTTTCAATGCTAGACATTTTGTTGAATTTTTATAATATACTTGTTGGATTCTTCTGGAACTTAAAGATTATAAAGATTATGTTTGGTATTATAATATCAACGTTGATTGATATGATAAAGAGGAAAATAAGGGGGCTAACTAAAAATTAAAGAAAAATAATAGTATTTAGGATCACCCTCTAAAATAAAATGCACGAAATGATCTATCAACTACAGCATACAAATATGTGGATACTGTAGATTATGTATACCGATTTGTGTAAGAATAGCACGTATATTAGTGAAGATGTAGCTATTTTTTTTAGTTCATGAAATACTTTCCTGTTTTCAGATAGCAATTTTCTCTAGGGTTTTTTTCCATAAATTGTCGTTTTTAATTTATATTTTTTTTCTTGTTTATTTTTAATTTGTTGTTTTTGCTTTTATTCTTCTTGGAAAACGCATGAGCAAACCTATTCGAAGGAAAAAAGACGTATCAAAATCTAAGCATTTCTTCTAAATCAACTCGTTGACATTAATTAAATACTGCTGAATACTCCTTTGCTGAAAGACTGTTTATAAAAAAATGACATTTTGGGGGAAAATCCCTTATCATTCAGCAGACTTGGATTATTCAGAGCATTAAGCATCTTTAACATTATTCATTTTATTAAGAGGAACTAAAAATCAGCTCACTCTATCACCGATATCTTTCTGAATTTTCACGATATTTGACTGTCTTTTTTTTTTATTTTTTTATTAGTTGCTCCATAGAGTTGACTATTAAATCCTGGAAATATATATATATATTCTTTATCAGTCGTTCATGTGCAAATAAAAATATTCCATACAACTACTCATATTTCATCAAATTTTTAATATATTTGCATTTTAATTTCACTATATTATATTTACTACATATTGTCAAATTTTCTGAAACTGGCGTTAAATTTGGAAGAAAACCCTGCATGATATAAACATGCAAGTATTTTTTGAACTTTTTAGAAAAATCGAAATACCTTATATGAATAATCTATGAATTTACGTACTATTCTTAAACAAATTAATACACACGTTATACAATATCCCCATATTCGTAAGCAATAGTAATAGATCATTCTGTGCTGTTTATTTTACTTGGTGATCACAAATATTATTATTTTTCTTTGATTTTTTATTTGCCCTCCGATTGTCCTTCTGATCAAATCACCTTTGTTAAATATGAAGTCAAACGTATTCTTCATCATTCTGAAGCACCAGAAAAATACGATAAGTATATCTTTAAATGTTCGACAAAATGTCTAAAATTGAATGTGTCTGGTTATTAATGGTTATTAGGGCGTATCGAAAACTCAAAATTTCTCAAATATTTCAGCAGTAGTGCGGGAAATTTGTGAACTCCCTTCATTAAAAAGTTGGCGGAATCTTAAAACAGCGGGTTGATATCTTCTGTTGCCTTAGTGGACTGAAAGCTCCTAAAATTGGACTAAAAATGATTAAAATACAAAAATTATTAAATTATCACAGATTTCATTGATATGTATAGGGTAGTGCTTAAAAGGTACTATGTTTGAGCAACAACAACAACAAAAAAAATCAGAATTATAGGTTAATATCTACTGCTGCCTCAGTGGCATCGATTTTTGAAAAAATTGACGCATTTTGGTACTTTGCTACTTAACGGTTTACTGCTTTCTCCATTCACAATCCAGACTGTGTTTGGCACTCTGCCAAAAAAGTGGAAGAACCCTATTTTCATGCTGAGAAACAAATCGGAGTGACCAGTAAATCACCTGAGTACTCTCTGTTGTCCAGCTAAGCACTGTAGGCAGGCGCTACAAGCATCTGCGAGTATCAACGATTTTAACTCAATTAAAGCAGTATACTTTTAATTAGTGTGCGATTCTTATAGTTGCTTGCACTGCAGTCATTAATAAAGGAATTTGTCTTGTGTTTTTCTGCATTTCGTCATCATTTTCTAATATGGGATATTGGTAACTATTTGAAATGCCAAAATGATCGCAGTTAAACTTTTCAAGTAGACAAACGTTGAAATGCTCTAATTTTGCAAACCGAAGGATTTTTTACGCGTGCTACCAACACATGAAGACATCATAAGATGTTGCGCTCACAAGAGATGGTTGAGAAACTGATGTGTATTGGTTGCGAAACAGGTGGAAACAAAGAACCATGATTTTCAGTTATTTCAAAACTTGTTGGTTTGAAGGTGAAAAATTTAAACATCGATACATCCATTTCTTCAGTTTTACAGAAACGTGTTAGTGATATGATACACGCATACCATGGAAAATAGCGACCAATCATGAAAAATATACAACGTCTTGGAAAAAAGCAACACTACTCTCGAAAATATTGAGAACTTTAAATTAGAAGCAAAAACATTTTCTAACATATCTGTTTGTAAGTGCGCGATTTTTAAGAAGTGTAACTGTCCGAAAGAAAGCAAAGTTTCTGCAAAAGAACAGGTGTTCCTCATTGACAAAGAATGGAAAGAAAAATGTTTATTGGAAGTGTTGATGTTCCAGAAACAAAACGGCTCTAGAAACCTCAAATGCGAAATGAACAGTATATACTATTCCATCTGCAAAACAGGCGTCTCCTGCTTCTGCTTCAAGCTATTCAGTGGATAATGAAAGGGAAAACGAAATAAAAGATATGGTAGAGGTGGAGATAGAGGAAAAATGTGGGCAGCAAACACAGGTCTTATACAGCGTCTCTTCAACAGTCAACAAGCAGTGTTCGACTGCGCTTAAAACTGGATAAATTGTCGGTAAAAGCTATGGTGTATCCAACAGAGCCACGGCTGGTATTGCATCGAGTGTTATGCAATATTTGGGTTTAATATCGAAATGAGATACCAGCTTCGTCATAGACAAAAATAAAATATAAATTGAAAAATCGAGAATTTACAAACAAAATGGTCACAAAATAAAACGAAAATCGTTCCACTCTATCTGGCCTTTATTTTTATGGTTACAAGATAAAACTTTAACATCAGAAACACTCGAGAAGAAACAGTCCCAAAGAACAATTGTAGAAGCAAATTACTGTATTGCGTCGGAACAAATACAACTCTACGTACATGGGACATTTTACACCTAAATGTGGATGTAGGTTTGATTTATCTAATAGCACTAACGAATATGTAACAAGTGCTTTATTGGATGATTTTAGCAACCATATTGTCCTCGGGTGTAACGGCACTGTAGTGAACACAGGTGTGTATAATGGTGTAATTCGCAGGCTTGAATTGAAACTTCAGAGACCAGTCCAATGGATTATCTGCTTATTTAAATATTTACCAGTATCTCATCTTAGAAAATGATGACGAAATATACAAAACCAAACGACAAACTCCTTTAGTAACGAATTCAGTGCAAGCAACTATAAACACCGCACACTAATTAAAAGCATACAGCTTTAAACGAGTTAAAATCGGTTGCTACCCAGAGATGCTTATAGTGCTTGCCTACTGCGCTTAGCCTGACAAAAGAGAGTGGTCAGGTGATTTACATGTCAGTACGATTTGTTACTAGGAATGAAAAATAGTGGTCTTTCACTTTTTTGGCAGAGTGCCAAACCCAGTCTGTCTGGATTTTGCATTGAGCAAGCAGTAAACAGTTATGCAGAAAAGTGTCATAATGCGTCAAATTTCCAAAATTCGATGCCGATGCGGCGGCAGAAGATATTAACCTATAATTCTAAAAAAAAATTTTGTTTGTTGTTGTTCAAGCATAGTACCTTTTAAGCACTACCCCAAACCGATCAATGAAATCTGTGATCATTTATTATTTTTTTGTATTTTGATCATTTTTAGTCCAATTTTTGGAACTATCAACCCACTGTTTTAATAAACCGCAATTTTTTTTATGGAGGAATTTCACAAATTTGTGAAATTTCGATTTTTTTTTCAATACACCCTAATGGTTATATAGTGTATGTACAATCACATAATATAAATATAAATGGAAAATAATAAAAAAAACAACATGCTTTCATTAAATTTCACAAATATGTAGAATATATTTGTAGCATTTTACTATCGACTTTCAGACATTTAGGCGACACTAGTACATCTCGAAATAAAACGTAGTAGAGCAATCAAGGCCAACCATCCGTTATCATGAAAATATCGGATTGCAGTCAGAGTGGCGAGTAAGACAGGCTTGATAAACATTGAGAATTTCCCATCACATAATGAATAGAGTCATCGTAACTTTAAACTGGTTTATTTGACAAAAAACATATCAAACACTCCCAGTAGCTGTTTCATCAACTCTCAATAATCGATCATTCAGTTCCTAAAACTTTAGATGCTACAAGATTAGGATCTACACATTAGAACGTTCAATCCAAGCGACGTAGCTTAATTAAACAGCCGGAAAAATGTAAATTCTTCTACTTCTCGTCGATATAATGATAAAAATACTCCGAAAAACAGCGCGCGGACGGATAAAGAAAGGTAGAAAACCAATGCGAGCTGAGAGATGGGGAGGAATGGGACAAAAAATAAGCTACGATTCGATGGGAAGGGAATGACGTCGATAAGGAACTCTTTATACGGCGTCAGAATTAAAGCGACATTAAATGCAGGCGGCGCATGGAATTGTGGGTATAGAACACCAAAGAACAAATGATATTAAAAAACCTTCAAAAGAAAAAGAATTTAGTTTTAGAAGAACATGAAAAAGTAATTTAATGGGTTTTATAAGATTAGACGAATCGATTAAGGTTTTTTGAATAATAAAAGAATACGCAACTTTAAATGCATGAAATAAAAGACAAAATATATTAAGATATTATTAAAGGTAGGTGAAAAAGGAAAAATATTAAGAATTTGGAATAGTTTTACTAAGAAAACAGGGCGAAAATTATTATTATTACATATATATCTATATGAAATGTAGTAAATGCACTAAAAAATCTTGAAAAATCCCTTATATGAGCGGAGTTTAATTTAAATTACAGAGAGCTAGATGAAGGGATCTAAATTGGTTTAAATGAGAACTTCTCCAAATTAGCCAGATATCGCCAAGTTGGCTTCATATATGGTAAACTTTTTTTTTCGCCAAGTTCGACAAAATTATCCACTATTGTGGTAATTCTGTCATTAGAACTTTTCAACAAATTCTCATTATTGGAGTTGAAACAGATTTATCCATAGGGAATCAAACTATAATTCATAACTAGTAAGTACTTTTGGCTCGGTTTTTCCCCTTAGTTATCGAATATCTAATCATATTCCATCCACGAATGTATGTGTATTCCAAATTTCAAAGATCTATGCCAAAATGAACTGTGTGAAAAAGTACTAACAAGTATTGACTGCCACATAGAAACAGAATAGTACGAGGTGTGTTCAAATGAAAAGGTACGAAACGTCGTACCAACCAATCCTGTTGAAATTGTCCGGCAGATGTGTGTTCCGTCCAATTGACTCGTCAGTGCGTTTGAGGATATCATGGCTTACCTTTTCTAAAATTCGACGATCGAGGAGAAGCGAGGTGTCTGATCAAAGGCTGGTGCAGCGAGAAATCTGATAACAACTCGCTGCTCCTCAATCGTTGAATTTTGCAA
This sequence comes from Maratus speciosus, assembly GCA_963932465.1. Lineage (NCBI taxonomy): Eukaryota > Metazoa > Arthropoda > Arachnida > Araneae > Salticidae > Maratus > Maratus speciosus. Next base: position 531,640,944 of record OZ010786.1, on the reverse strand, counting down.
TGGGAAATTTATGATGTGCTCACACGCACTGCCACGTCAATTGGACGGAAAACACAACTGGTTGTTACGACGTTTCGTACCTATTTATTTGAACACACCTCGTAGTAATTTAAAAGAAAGCATGTAAATATAAATAAAAAACATTTGAAACAATTAACAATCTTCAAAACCTAAATTTATTTCGTTCCATTTTATCAAATAATAGTAAAACCAAAAGTAGTTTTTTTACATATAAATTGTATTTTAATTTCTTCAGTAGTATATTTATAATATGTACACGAATAAAACGATGCAAGTCAATAAATGTTATTGTTTCTATATGAGCGGTTCAGTGCACAAATCGATTAACTCCATCAGTTGAAAATGTTCAATGTAAACAGTTAAAGTTATTGTAACTATAAAAATATTGTACCTAGATAATATTTTTTCTCGGGATATCTTGAAAGAACTCATTAGTTTTCTTTTAATCAGGGGTAATTTTTTATCACTGTATAAATATATAGAAAATTTTTAATGTTCCCTTGTTTAAAAAAAACGCCACGTAAAATGGAGTTAGTCGGATTTTCTTCTGAAAAAAAAATAGAACCAGTTTATTAAATTTTTTGTTAGAATTGTACCTGTTTCGCATTAATTTCGAGTTATTACATTACCTATGTGTCGAGAAAGAAATAATCATTGACTCTGTTCAAGTCACTGATTCTGATGATAAATTTTATATTTCTTATTAAATATTTCTTTGAGCATATTAGTATATTACGTTTACCATCGCTTATGCTTGCTCGTATAGTGATGTTAGTGATAGATCATATTGGCATTTTATTTTAAATTGGTGTGACAGAGTTTCTGTCACATATTTCTCTTTTTATTCAAAGTTAATGTAAAATATAACTTTATTACCTTTAAATCATGTTATCCTACGCACAGCTTCTATTTCACTCTGTCGCAAAGTATACTTCAAAAAGAAACACAAAGCAGACGCGTAAACATCAAAACACTGATGACAACACTGGGTAACAGAACTTTCAGCACACCACCGAAGTCAAGGCCGCAAACACATCTCGATGACTTATGATGAACCGAGTTGACATATGACGCAAAAAAACACTTATGCGAAAACTTATGATGATTTGAAGGGGTGCCCACCCGTTGAGCAAAGAAACGTTGCTTTGCGTTTAATCTCTGTCCGTCGGAGAAATCGCGCACATCCATCGAGCAAAGGGAGATGTGAGTGCAGGTTATCACGGCACACCATCGGGAAGGCACAGTCATACGCAAGAGGCAATTTGCAGAATTATTTCACAAAATTGCAGGCGAAAAGAAATTCCGGCATCGTTAAAAATACAGTTCAAGATTTTGAAGAAACTCCATGAAAAAAGTGGGATACATGAATGATATTAAGGGAGTCTCTCTTTCCCTTTGTGCACTTTTTTTCTTTTTAATACAAGTTAGAGAAAAATATAAGCGATGCGCCAAATATATGTAATGAAGTTTGAAGACCGGGTTCTTGAATGCCCAGAAAAAAAGGAAAAAAAAACTCCAACTATTAATTTTGCTGGACTTTTATAATTTTATTTCTAAAACATTTCACATAACGGTGGTTCGTACAATTGATGAGAGGGAGACCCCGATGAGAGACAGGGGCGCCAAAGCGCCCTTCCTTTTACAACCTTTACATCTCGCAGGCCAGAGGAGAAGCGAACAATTTCGCTAGGAGTCTAGAAATCTTGGCGTTGCACAGTATCACCAATTTACAAAATTTTGGTGACTGCACTTAGGTAGACAAAGATTTTGACGATATACATTACAGCAAATTATCTGGTGTTCCTACCAGATGGGTGACGCCTAGGTTGCAATATATGCTTCTAATTACGATGAGAGAGGCGACAGAAAAATTTGGAGTTGTTTATATTACTGACCGGCATTCGCTTAAATAACTGTTACTTAAAATTGCACATTGCAGACTGCTGCATGGGAAAAATGCCGAGAGGAACGGGCATCTGGTTTATAGGTCGACCATTATTCACGATAACGTACATGATTCCCATAAAATACTTTCTTTTATTTTTTGTTGTTAATACATTTTCAACGGTCAAATAAATATTAGCAGAGATTAAGAATTGCTTATCATGACGTGGGTGAAATCCGCTGCGGTTAAATAAACATATACTGTTACCAGCAGCTGCCTTTATAATTTTTTATTTGCTTTTTTGCAAAAGAAGTAGTAACGGACAGAAAAATGATTAAATGAGAAAGGGAAAAAAAGTAACTGAATATTTAAGCGCAATGAATAAAAAATGTTTCAGAAAGGATAAAAACACTTTAATAAAAATCCGTATGGTTTTAAGAAATGAATTTAATTACATATTTTAGTAAGAAAAAATGGGGGAGGGGGAGGATAACACGTTTTAAAAGTAATATAGTTATATTTTACATTAATTTTGAATAAGAAGAGAAGTATGTGACAGAAAATCTGACACACTTTGTGATCACAAATATTATTATTTTCCTTTGATTTTTTGTTTGCCCTCCGATTGTCTTGGTCGTGCTTGGTCGCATCGGCTTTTAAATACGAAAAGATATTTCTCTGACAAGTACAAACATACACTGCTATTATATATTTTTTTAAGTTAAATACTCAATAAATTTATTTACATTTTATAAAGTGTATGAAGAAAATCATCGTCTATGGTAATTAGTTTCAGTAATAATCAACATTTCTGTCGGCACATTTTAACTGATACTTTATCAGACAAACATTTTTAGGGATTTTTACGAATAATATTTTTAGTTCTTTTCAAACAAAGGAAGAGAATCCGTCAATTGTATTGATTCCAACTCAACATTTCAGTGAGAACGATTTTTCAGCGTCTTGAACTTTTTAAGGACTCATATCTCAGAAAAAAATACAGATTTACATGAGTCTGATCTAAATTGTAAAAGAAATTTAGTTACATAAAGATATGAAGATATTATAAATATTTGTAGATCTTTATAAAAATATGTATATGAGTTTTTTATTACAATTAATATGTTTATGATTTATGTCTCATTCCTTAAAAGTTCCTGTGTATAGAAAAAAGTCATTTTTTAGAGTACGGCCAAGTTGAAAAGATCTGAATTGTATATAGAATGGATATGACAGTGTTAAGAAACCACTTGATTTACAACGAAGAGGATATTCAATTCTAAGACTTGTGTCGTCCAACGTTAAAGTTAGACACGTGTTATGCAAGCATCAATGTGATTAAATTGACAATCAGTTCATAGAGAACATCACCAATCAAATGAAACTGAGATATGAATTTTCAACAAATAAATGAGATAAAAAAGAGAACATATCACGGGATTATTACAAAAATTTACAAGGGGTCAGGCACCCTTTAAAGCGTGCAAAAATGGATTTTTTATAAAATATCTTATAATTAATTACGACTTTTTAAGAACATTTAAAAATAAACCCCATACAAAAATCCACATTAGAAAAGAAGTTATGTGTAAAACACGTTGAGCTTTTTCTATATAGTAAAGGGGTGATTTAGTCTTTAATCTCAATTTTTTCCAAACAGCGATTTTGTTCATTGCACGTACGATTTCTGAAAAATGGGTACCTAGAATTTCACGATTTTTTGGTGAACGTAGTAAACATACGCAGGCACAAAATGACCAATTATAATGTTATTCAAGTAATAAGTTTAGAATCCACGACTACTTTTGTATTTAAAAAATCTCTATATTTCGAGTTTCTTTACAAAAATATTTTTTTCTCGGTATCTACAAGTTTTATTTTTGTTTTCATTGTAAGTTAATTTGAAAACACAATATATCTGCACTCATTAAAAAATTTTAGTTTGTTTTAGCAGTTAAAATGTGAAAAATTTAGCGCGCAATGCATGCGAGAATAATTTTTTTCCTAAAACATGTATCATCCATAAAAATAATTAAAACTTTATATATGTGTATACTTACTGTAACAATCTTTCATAATATGTGTTTTCCGTTTTACAATTAAAAGCCAATTAACTATAGAGAGACGGTAATTCTTATAGAGGTCACCTTTTCATGTATTTTGTTAGTTTAAAGGGTAACTGACCGTTATGCAGATTTTAGAAAGCTTGTTACAATTTTTGGCTTTAATCATTATGGCTTGCAATCTTTGACAACGTATGAGTAAATCTTAGATTCGTAATAAGCCGTAGTTGGTTTTTATAATGACTTTTACTTAAGTTTTGGATATGAAGTTATCTGATATAGCACCAGATATAATACTGTGAGAGCACGTTGGGATTAATCTGGAAAGTATTTTGATGATGATGTCATATGGACGTATCTTCGAGACTGAAAGTCCTAACTTAACAAGACACACGATATTCCTATTATTAAGTGCGAAGTGAAATTGCGTAGAATTCATGCTTTTAATTTATAGTACCTGAACAAGTACAGTTTAGCGGTAACGTTTAATCTTGCGGTGACATTATGTTAATTATTAAATTATGTATGTACCAGGAACTAATACTAAGAGAGTATCAGTTAACTACAAAAAGCTTTAAAACTTCGTAATATATCTGTGATTTTTAGAACAATAAATGAGTTATATTTGATACGAATAATGAATCGGTTAATTGATATTATATTTCCTAATGGCGTACAAGTAGGAATTGAATATAAACAGAATAATGGAGTCATGAATATTTCAATGAGATGTATACGAGATGAAATTAATTCTTACCCTTTTAATGATTTTCTTTTCAACATTAATCTGTAGTTTGTTTATATGTAAATATAACTAAATGTCATGGGTATATGTTTAATTTCAAATGCGTTCTTTATTTTCTGCTGTATTATTTGATTTAATTTTTATACCAGGGTTGTTATTAAATTATTATTTGCAGGTTTAATTCAAGATATGAATTTATTTCCTTAAGTGTAATAATCGTACATTAGCATTTCTTCGAATTCGAAAAATATCGAGTAAAAAAAAATACACAAAGCAAAAATAAATTTAATATATGTAAGTATGGTCTTTCATTTCATGTAATTAAAATATTGCAAGATGCAGAATTGGCATTTTAAACTTCAAAGCCTTCTCAACGAGTATTATTTACAGACGTTGTACACTTGTATTACCGGTTTTTTAAAATAGACATTTTTGCCTAGTTTAAAACGAGAAAATGTCCTGATTAAATAAGGAAAAATTTTAAATGAAAAATAACTAGTAGGAATAATCAAGGACCCTGAGCACCTTATATGGCACGCATAGGTGATGCTCTTCTCCAAAGAGTTAACCATTAAAAAGGTGTTTCTTATAGGAAGAGGGGGGTACATTTGGACAGGGGCACACATGGACAACTCAACTTTCCCTAACTTAAAAAAAAATGTGAAATTTATGAAATAATTATATTTAGTTGGCAACACTATCATCCATTTCCCAGGGAAATTTTAAGCAAATGGCAGTAGATTTTTTTTTTAGTTATGTCAACCAACCAGTTTTGAAGTTTAGAAGTAAGTTACGCTGGATTTCTTTCAGTCCTAATTATACTTATTTATATCACATAATGAAAATAATTATGTAAAAATAAATAGCTTTTTCAGAGAGCATAATGATTTATTAATTACATTTGTCCAAAAAAAAAAAAAAAAATTCTGCTAAGCTAGGCTTAACAAAATTCTAAATATGTGACATGGGGCACATTTGGACACTGTTTTGGGGGCACATGTGGACTGTCCAAATGTGTCCCCAATATTTTATATTTAGAAGTTATAACACACAATTAATTCAATAACGTTCTTATCTTTTTTTTAGGTAGCTTTCTTTACAAAAAACTACCTATTGCAGCCGTTCGGAGGAAAGCGATTTCAAAAAATTTTGGTATATTTTCATCGATCATGACCCCCAGACCCCGAAACCACCCTCCGTTCAAAATTGATATATATATATATATATATATATATATATATATATATATATCTGACCTATGTCACACTGTAACTCTCGTATTTATGAACCGATTTGGATGTAATTTGGTGTGTACATAGTACATACCAATATCTCGACCGAGTTCGTTGGCCAGCTTCATTCGCCATTTTGTTTCAAAATGGCGGCCATTTAAAAAATTTAAAAAAAATTAAAATTTGAAATGTGGTACCAAAAAATTGAAAATGGAAAAATATTTTTTTCTTACGTATTTGACCTTTATACAAAGACTCCGTAGCAGTTTTTGTTTTGTCTATATCTTAAAAAATGGCTGAGTTATAGCATTTTGAATTTCTAGCGAAGCTGACATTTTGAAACGTCCTGAACTTTGTCACGCGATAAAAGGCGTATTTATGAACCGATTTGGATGTAACTTCGTTTATACATAATACAGACCAATGTCTCGACCGAGTTCGTTAACCAGCTTCATCCGCCATTTTGTTTAAAAATGGCGGCCATTTAAAATTTTAAGAAAAATTTAAATTTGAAATGTAGTACCAAAAAATTGAAAATTGAAAAAATATTTTTTTCTTATGTGTTTGACCTCGATAAAAGGATTCGGGAACAGTTTTAGTTTTGTCTATATCTTAAAAAATGGCTGAGTTATAGCATTTTGAATTTCTAGCGTGGCTCACATTTTTAAACGCCCTGATTTTTGCCACGTGATAACAGACGTATTTATGAACCGATTTGGATGTACCTTGGTGTGTACATAGTACATACAAATAACTCAACCGAGTTCGTTGGCCAGCTTCATCCGCCATCTTGTATCAAAATGGCGGTCATTTAAATTTTTTTTTTAATTTAAATTTAAAATGAGATACATTAAAATGAGATAAAAAATTGAAAAATGAAAAAGATTTTTTTCGTATGTGTTTGACCTTAATACAAAGATTCCGGAACAGGTTTTGTTTCGTCTATATCTGAAAAAATGGCTGAGTTATAACATTTTGAATTTCTATTGTTGCTGACATTTTAAAACGACCTGATTTTTGTCACGCGATAACAGGCGTATTTATGAACCGATTTGAATGTAACTTGGTCTGTACATAGTAAATACCAATGTCTCGACCGAGTTCGTTGGCCAGCTTCATTCGCCATCTTATTTCAAAAGGGTTGCCATTTTTTTAAAAAAAATGTAATTTAAAATTTAAAATGAGGTATTAAAAAATTGGAAAATGAAAAAGATTTTTTTATGTGTTTGGCCTTGATACAAAGATTCTGGAGCAGTTTTTGTTTCTGAAAATTTGTTCTTTTGTTTATATCTTAAAAAGTGGTTCAATTATAACACTTTGAATTTCTATCATGGCTAACACTTTGAAACGATCCTGTATTTGTCATGCGATACCACACGTATTCGCCTATTTCGATGGAAGAAGGCATGTGGATAGTATACATGAATATCTCGACCAAGTTCACTGGCCAGCTTCATCAGCCATCTTGTTTCAAAATGGCGGCCATTAAATAAAAAAAAATTATATTTAAAGTGAGGTGTAAAAAAATTAGAAATTGAAAAAGGTTTCTTTCTTAAGTATTTGACCTTGATATAAGGATTCAGGGGAATTTTTTGTTTGTCTTTATCTTAAAAAATGGCTCAGATATAGCAGTTTCAATTTCTAACGTGGGTGACATTTTGAAAAATCTGATTTTTTTTCCTACGACAGCACTCGTATATATCAACCGATTCCGATGTGAGTGAGCATGTGCACAGCAATTACTAAGGTGTCGACCATGTTCACTGGTTAGCCTCATCCACCATGTTCTCTTAAAATGGCAGGCACTTTAAGAAATCGCCGAATTTGGCAGCCAAATATAAGTTACTTTAAATAATAGCAGCTTTGATAAAGCTGACAAATTTCGTGAAATTCTCATTCATAATGATTTAGTATTGATAAAAATTAGTATTGAATCTCCTACATTCGGTTTCCACTTAATTGAGCTTCGTGTGTTTGAATAATATAAGTTGGCTTTTTTAAAATAAGGAATATGAAAGCTACCACTTCCTCCCGGCACTGGCCGGAAGGACTTTTTTTTTTTTTTTTTTTTTTTTTTTTTTTTTTTTTAATGACAAAAATTGTAACTTTTGTTATTTTCTTGTGTAGCTAGGCCTAATTCTATAATTTTACTCGCATCTTATCAGATCTCGACCTAAAAAACACATTTTTTAAACTTTTAGATTTCATGTACTTGTAACTTTTAAATTGAGCTTTCATAAATTATACCTTTATTAATCACTTTTTATTAAGAACAATTATTTTCACTTTTTCAGAATGGTGAGAACAGGGTCCGTACGCATCAAGGGATTGAGGAGATTTTATGTGTTTTAGCACCAGAAATTAGCACCAAAAGTACTGGTCGCTATATCTTAAGATATAATTTATTTTCATTAAATAAGGCAAATAGTACTCTACAAAAATTCTGATAAAACGGCTTGAAAGTCCTTAAACGCACGAACTCTGGAGAACACATAAAAAGAATACAAACCGTGCAGAAATATTTAAACGTGATAGATCCAAAGCGACAGATGGCATTTTGAAAAAAAAAAAAACAATATCTCTGTAAGGGGAGCTGCAATAACGTATAGTATTTAAAAATCTACATTACATATTAGGATTCGAAAAGTAAATAAACAATTAAATTAAAAAAAAAAATTCGACTACGTAAAAAGCGAACTTATTTTTTATTTCTGATCAATGTGAAGTTATTTAGTTTTCAATTCCTACTATTAGCTCACACTCTAGCTATATATATCTTGTTCAAATTTTCAATCATTAATAAAATATTTATTATTCATCTAATCAAGCTGAAATAATTTTTGTTAACTTGTAGTGGATGACACTTGATGTTGATCCAGTTTTTTCCAAATATTGATTCATTAATTAAATTAAATTAATTAATTTCAAATAATCGATAGAGCCCCCATCTTTATCAAGGTGTTTTAAGACCGAGAGAGCCCTGTTCTTCGTTCTTCATCAAGGCATTTTAAGCGCCACTCAAGAGGAAAGAAAAATGGGAGAAAAAAATATTCTCTTATTGACCTAAGTAGGAAATAAAATATTTTTTTTTTATATTACTTGTTTATATTACTTACCTATTTTTTCCTTTACTTGTATTGATGACTTTTAAGTTGTGTTTAATTGTTAGTTCCTATGTATAAACACTGTTTTGAAGAGGTCCATAGATGTCTATGATGGTTAGAGTTGCAGTAAAGCTAGAGATTCTAACTACACAACTTCCAGGTTGTATAATATTTTAACGAAGCTTCTGACTTTAAAAGAGTCAATGAAACATCGCCCTATCCAATGATTTGCCACTGAATAGGGTACGTAATTTATTTTCGTCTATACCACCATTTTGTATTTTACGACCGCCATTTTGAATTTATAAAAACAAAACCTAGCCTTTAACTATCGGGCCGTTAAGACGAATTGATAGAGACCTCATTTATTAAAATCTATCCAGTTGGGGTATGTCGAGGGTATAAAGAAATCCACTTACACTGATACGCGTGAAACACATAACCCTTCTTTTCAGTAAGGTAAAATGCTTGAACAACAGACATATGTTACTTATCAAATACAAGAAATGAAAATAAAATATCTGATACATCTTGAATGTTCAAGTTTGGATCGAAGTACTGCTGTCAACAAATCTTTACAAGCGAAGAAGAAGAAATGTCAGCTTCGTACCTTATAAAATCTTTTCAAATACGATATGGTGTGACCTATGTTGAAGCCAGAGTACTTGCATTTAATTATACAGAAGTTTCGTCAGTCATTGAGAAATAATAAAATGTCTGGTACCGACTGCATGAAGAGCTATATTAAGCGACATACAAACCTTTATCTACGAAGGCCAGATAATACAAGTTTAGCCAGGGCTACTGCTTTAATTCAGAAAACGTTGATGCATTTTTTTATAAATTATTTATATGTTATGGCACGGTACAAGCTCATTTCAAGCAGAATTCTAAATATTGATGAATTTTGAATATCAGAAGTCCTACACAGTCCAAAAGTAACTTCTAAAAGCGGCAATAAATCATGTTGGTCAAACAGTTTCAGCGGAACGAGGAGAGCTGATTACATTGTGATAGATTACAACTGTCACAGGTAACACAACTTCATCTGTGTACATCTTTCTCCATGTACAACATAAGGATAACTTTTTGAAAGGTGGGTTTAGTGGAAGCTTAGTCTTGTTCTCTAAATCAGGCTGGGTGAAAAAAGAACTATTTTTAGAAACTTTGCAGCATATTCAAACGCATACACACACACCGAAGGAAAACCCAGTACTCTTACTGATAGACATCAAGATACCCACGCATCATTAAAAACTATCATCTATGCTAATAAAAAAACGGAATTGTTGTTTTATCATTTCGCCCTCACTCTTCACATCGTATGCAGTTGCTAGATATTGGTGTTTATTCTTCTTTGAAAGGTAAAGTAATTAATTAAATTTAAAAAATCAAAAAACCCGGCTGCGTAAAAAGCGAACTAATTAATTATTTCTCATCAACGTTAAACTATTTTTTATATTACTTATCTATAATATTTATTTACTTGTATTGATGACTTTTAAGTTGTGTTTAATTGTTAGTTCCTATCTATAAACACTGTTTTGATGAGGCCTATAGATGTCTAAGAAGGTTAGAGTTGTAGTAAAACTAGAGATCCTACCTACACAACTTTCAGGTTGAGTAATATTTAAACGGAGCTTCTGACTGTAAAATAGTCAATGAAACATCGTCTTCATTTTTAAAGACCTATCCAATGATATGTCCCTCAATAGGGTGCGTAATTTGTTTTGTCTCTACCGCCATTTTGTATGTTACGGCCGCCATTTTGAATTTACAAAAACAAGACATAGCCTATGACTATCGGACGATTAAGACAAATCGATAGAGACCTCCTTCATTAACATTCATCCAGCCGTTGGAATATTTCGAGAGTATAAAAAATCCACATACCCAGATACACATGAAACACATAACCCCTCTTGACAGTCGGGTAAAAATACCTTTTAATGATAGGATGACTTTTAATCCAGAAATGTAAATTACCGTATATGAAATAGCAGAACTTTCATCTAATGCGTATATTAATTCTTTCACTCCCAAAATATCATCATTCCGTTCATACTGGGATATGACCTGTTGTTCGACAAGTTTTCAGTGATGAAGACTTTCTTCGAGTATTTGTCACCGATCGAACAAACCCTGTTGAAATATCTGAAGACGTAGAAATTGAACAATCAGATTATCCTTCTAATGATCCTAAACCGTTAACTTCATTTGTTTTTCGACCACGAAAACTTGATTCAACCTGTACCTGCAACTCAAATGTTAAGTCCAGAAGTTATAATATATTTTCATAAAGACCCACCATAAAAAAATCAATCTACACGAAAAGGAAAGGCTACAATTTACACGAATACTCCTGAAAAAAAAGAATTGAACAAATCACTATAGCAAAAATGGAGAAAGTTAGAGTTAACGATTAAATAAAAGAAGCATTTGGAAGAAAAAAGAAAATTTGATTTAGATCCAATCACATTCTGAATCAGGTGATGGAGTTGAATCTAAATCAGATGATGATCTCGAGGAGTTCAATCTGCTGTTAGATGATGTGTCCCTTGACATAAAATTACTTTGCTCTAGTAAGATTCGATACAACGTCAAAAGCGGTTTCTACATTGAATGAATTGAAAAAAACTTTAGACTCTTATGAGTATGAGTTAAAATACTTACGAAAGAAAGTTTGAAAGCAAAATGTTTCCAAATATCCAGATAAGACATACGAGTAAACCACTGAGAAAAAAGGACATAATAGCTAAACTTCTACTTCTAATTATAATAGGAGGAACTGAACGTGCAGAAGCAAACTGAACATTTACGGTCTATTTGGAGTATAATGTTAAATAGGAATAAAACCTTTTTTTCGTAAAACTTAATGAGTATTGGATTATTTCCCTTTATTTGTTTCAATTATTAAAATGTTCACAATAATTTGAAACAGATTTCTTTTTGGTTAGGTATAAAACTATGACCCAAACTATGAAGAACATAGAACATCACTAGAATATGTATATTTTCTTTTAAAATCATTTTTTTTAAGATTATAATACATAATTAGAATATCTTACTGCCCTTATTTGTCGCAACAAAAATATTGTTACAAGTGAACATTTCCAATTTACGTGAATTCAAGTCATTTGTCTTTGTTATTTTTAATTGTTGATAATGGTATAATACTTTGTCTAAAAGTGCTCCAAGCATGCCGATATGTACCGGATGAAGGGAAACACGTGTACAATTTTTGTATCTTTTGAAATGTATATATATATATTAAATGTTGTCACATCTCCTAATATTAAAGAACTATATTTGAAGAGATTAGGTGTAAAATTATATTTAATAAAAAAAGGGGGAGGTTAGATTTTTGTATAAAACAAAAAACGTCCACCTGTACCCTTCTGAAAGATATCAATTTAATAAGTGTAAAAAATTCTTTGAATAATTTGAATAATAAAATATTGTTTCTGGGTTAAACGATTATTTTTTTTTATTACTCAGAAATTATTTCTTATAATAAATGTACTCCATAATGAATATTTTGAAACATTCAATGATTCACGATTTTAATTTTAGATTTATGGGAAAATTATATATGAGTGAAAATCGTATATTAGTTTTCAAAAATCGAAATATTTATGACAACCCATTCTTCCTATTTCAACTGATACAATGTTACATTTTTATTCCGATTTGAAACACAAAATTTTCAAATAAATTCAAACAGGAAATTGAATCTTTTATTTATCCATAGATTATTTTCTTAAACCACAATATTTTCACAAAGAAGAAGACTTTGTGATTCATAAATATTTATGAATTTTAGAATGTATGTTCGGTAAATGTTTTTATTACAACTCTGAACGTCACAGAACCTGCATTATTAGGTTTTATTCCTAAGATAACATTAAAAGAAATATATATGAAACTGAAAAAACCGAATTGATTAAAAAATATATTTAACTTTAAATTCCTGAAAGACCTTAGTTTTTTTAAAGTATTACTACATTTAACGCATTTTTAGATATTTATTATAGATGCTTGTACATTAATTTAAATAATTAAATGTAAAAAGCTTTTATAAAACAATGTTTTAAAAAGACATATTTTACACAAAAATTAAGCTTTATTCTGAGCATTTTTAATTCAAGCTTCTTGTAAATTGTTAATTTGTTAATATGTTATTAACTCAAAAGAAAATAAATAAAATTATAAAATCCACGGATTAGTATTAGTATCTAAAGAAACAAAATAAACAATATTCTACTTTTTAACACACATAATTTCACATTATTGAGTTCAAAATTGGATGACTTTTTTTAAGATAAAGCATTTCAGATTTGTTTCTATATGATTCATATTAATTTTTAATGAAAGCAGAGTATTTTTCCTCATAAAAGTTGTAAATGCTTATCAATTTGTTATAAACATTAATAAATATTTGAACGTATGAGTAACTATCAATATATATATATATATATATATTAATGACTTAAACATTATTTTCATTAGTGTTGGAACTGCACACATATGTGATATACATTAATTGTGAAAATATTAGAGTCGGGTTATTGAATTGATGCATGTAGGTGGTATCTTCTAGGTAATTGTTCTCGAAGATGTGTAATGAAACCATAAGTCTCATCGGGCATTTACGAACAGTTTATTCCCAAAATGCATTTTTTTAATTCGGAACCTGCATGGTATATTGTACACCACAAAGCAACGGACAACCGAGCATGGTGAATTTTTACATCGTGAAGATTCTACTGGTTCATCATAGCAAATAAATGTATGTCAGTAGTTCTAATAAAATTTAAATGCACTGCTCATGTGTGCATGAGTCTACAAGTGTTGAGAGTTGGGCATAGGTCTTCTTAATACAGATTGCTTTTTATGAACAATTTTGGACTATTATACAATAGGTAATTGAAATATAAATAAGTGAAATGTAAATAAACTACAAATCATATGCTAAACTGGTGCATGAACATTAAATACAGATTAAAACATTAAAAACACTAAAATATCTATTCTACGGTTTCAGCACACCTACGTGGCCTTCTTCAGGAATCTAAATGAACCAAGATGTCAGCAATGTCAAAACTCCGCCCGACAGAAAATCGTACACATGGTTGAAAATAAGCAATTACCGGGAAATAAGAATTTACTGCTGCCATCTGTTGAGATAATATAAATACTGTGTCGCCATCTGTTGAGATATGATGATAATATAAATGCTCTGGCGCCATCTATGTATGAAAATAGCTTTTAAACTGCACAACTCAAAATAAAACGTTTCTAAGGATATGTAACCAAAGTTTTGGAATATTATATTTTATACTGTCATTACACACTTCATCTTTTCTTAATGAAATTTCTATTGGTTCTCTAATTAAATTTTTATTCGAGTCATTACCTGGGACAATAATGTTAGCATTCTCAAAAACAATATAGCAATGATAATTATTGAGATAAAATCTCGACAAGGCTGCAGACGGTTTTTGATATTTAATGTCATAACGGTGCTCCTTTAATCTTTCCACAAATTTCCTTTTAGTAATGCCTATATAATATTTCTTAATATTGTCCTCACTAATAATGGGTATTTCATATATAGTCCAGGCAATAGAGACCGTATAGGGACTCTACCTAGCAATATTAATGGTAGTACTGGAAATCGGCTTTCTAGATGTTTTTTGGGTCGCTGAATCCGAATTTGTAACTTCAAACCAAAATTTCCCCCGGCAACCCCCCCCCCTCCAAATTTTGGTGAAAAGCCCCCCCAAAAAGGTTTTTATTAAAAAAGTCCATTTTTTTATTATTTTAGGGGAAAAGCAGCTAGAAATTCAGAAAGTAGACAAAATGTGCAACAAATTAGATATATGACATTATGACTTACGATGAAGGGGGAGGGGGGGGATCTGCCTCGGAACATGCGCCGCAGTGCTGCGTGGACTAAGTTGCGCAATTCCACTTAACCACTCACACGTTTACATTAGCTCTCCCATCTTCCCTCCGTACTTTCTCTATAAGGTTTACTTTAATTTTTTTGGGTCGTTGAATCCAAATTTTTAACTTACCCCCAAAATTCCCCCCCCCGAACCCCCTCCAAATAGATGTTTTTTACTTAAATTTCTTATTGTTTTAGGGGAAAAGCATTACAAAATTCAGAAACTAGACAAAATTTGCAACAAATAGGATATATGACATTATGACGTAGGATAAACGGGGAGAGAGGGGGCTGCGTCGGAACATTCCCCTCGCGCTTTTCTCAAAAACCAATTTTTTTCAAAAAATCAACTTTTTGGGGAGTTACCGGGTAAAATTTTGGTGGGAAGTTACAAATTCGGATTCAGCGACCCAAAAAACATAAAGTGAGTCGAAATCCAGAACTAGTATTCATTTTGCCAGATAAAATCCCCTATTGCCTGGACTTCATAATTTAGTCACGTAGAGCCGCAGTGCATGTTCAGAGGCAGCCCTCACCCTCCCCGTTCATCCTAATTCATAATGTCATATATCCTATTTGTTGCAAATTTTGTCTAGTTTCTGAATTTCGTAATGCTTTTTCCCTAAAACAATAAGAAATTTAAGTTAAAAACAATTATTTAGGGGGGTTTCGGGGGGGGGAATTTTGGGGGGAAAGTTAAAAATTCGGATTCAGCTACCCCAAACTCTTAAAGTAAACCTTATAGAGAATGTTCTGAGAGGAGATGGGAGGGCGAATGTAAACGTGTGAGTGGTTAAGTGGAATTGCACAACTTAGTTTACGCAGCACCGCGCGCATGTTCCGAGGCAGATCCCCCCTTCCCCTTCATCCTAAGTCATCATGTCATATATCTAATTTGTTGGAAATTTTGTCTACTTTCTGAACTTCTAGATACATTTTCTCTAAAACAATAAACAAAATTGACTTTTTTAATAAAAACCTTTTTTGGGAGGCTTTTTAACAAAATTTGGGGAGGTTGCCGTGGGAAATTTTGGTGGGAAGTTACAAATTCGGATTCAACGACCCAAAAAACATCTAGAAAGCCGATTTCCAGTACTACCATTAATTTTGCTAGGTAAAATTCCCTATTGCCTGGACTAATATGCCAGCTGAGAGGAATGGGGTCCAAATGCTTGACCAACAAATCCATCAAACTGGGATGTGCCCCCTGGGATGGTATTTTCCCCCATGTGCACGATTTTCTGTCGGGCGGAGTTTTGACATAGCTGACATCTTGGTTCATTTAGATTCCTGAAGCAGGCCACGGATGTGTGCCGAAACCGTGGAATAAATATTTTAGTATTTTTAATGTTTTAATCTGTATTGAATGTTCATACACCATTCTAGCAAATGATTTCTAGTTTTTTTACATTTCACTTATTTATATTTAGATAGCTTTTTTTTACATTTTCGTGAAATGATGATCAATTAACTAAGGCGAATTCAAATTTCAATGAAAGGTGCTAGAAATCAATCAATCTGTATAAAAATAGATTCCCACTCATGGACAGCTCTAACCTTTACCCTTATAAGAGTGTACCTCATTTGTGTAGTCAGAATGTAACACTTAACTAAAAATTCCTGCTAAAGAAAATTCAAACTTTCCACTTCTGGTTTCTCATTCTTATTGTTGACGAGAAATCAGCGTAAAAAGACTCTTAACTGTGCATATCTCACATCAGAATGTAGATATAAGGATTAGTTTTATTTTTATTTATTTATTTATTTATTTATTTTTTTTTTTTTTTTTTTGCTTTTAGAAATTATTATGAATTATTTGTATTATACATGTACGCATTTTTATGACGTTTGACTAATAATATAAATATGTTTCATATTTCATATGCTTCTGTACGATGGCCTAATGTATAAAAAAATAATTTTCTTTTCATTGGCGCCAATTTTTCGATCTATAACTAAGGAGGCACAATGCACTTGCGTGATTAAAATTTTATGTGCTGAATTATGAATTTATGAAAATTTTTATCTTTTAAAGCATTTTTCGTGAATTGTTTAAACTGCATTAGAAGATCTACATAATCATTTAATAAATTTTATAAGGATTTTAAAAGCATTTAAACGGATTAATTAAATTTGAATGTATAGGGATTTCGTACAATATTTATAACCACACTCAAATCTTTTAAATATTTTCCTTATTATTGCGTAGAATTAGGAAATGTACAAATATAATGTCCCTACATTAGAAATATAGAAATATTTCCGAGATCTTTCTGAAAAGATGCCGAGGCAAAAGAAATCATGCTTTAAAAAATATTTTTGTTTTGTGTAACCAATAATGCTTTTGAAACAAGATAAAGTAATGTATCTGTAACTCAATCTAAACTGTATTACAACTAATCGATGCATTAAATGGATTTTATAACATGTATTTTTAATGGTACTTATCAGTAGTACCATCAGTAGATAAAGGGCTAAAGAGTCTGTATTTATGATGTGGGTTTAGGTACCAGAATCGAGAATACAACACTAAAGGTAAGCGGTTCTCATGATCCAGTTTCGAAGGCCATGCGATTTTTCCCGCGCTCTAGCAAAAGTATTAAATAAAGATGAAGGATTAATATAGGGGGCTTTTTTAAAGAGATTTTTAGGCAAATGTTTATCTTAGCAGTTTGTTCTGCCATTGTACAGGGAGCAGACATGGCATGAAAAGGGATACTAAATTGCTTATCTCCTTTCATTGTATATAAAAAGAAAATTTATCCATAATATTCTGTATAATGTTAAATGTGATTCATAATCTATGTTTGATGAATGTTTTTTCAATCCTAATTAGTATTACTTAAAAAAAAAAAAAAAAAAAAAAAAAAAAAAAAAAAAAAAAAAAATACTGATATTTATGAAAAAAGAATATTTTGAAAATTGATTTTAAATTAAATATTTCAATGAATAAAACAAAATTTAATCAAATAGAATCGGAAAGGAAGATTTTAAAATTAAATTTGAATGGTGTCTGACTGAACACTTTAAATTTTTCTTACATTATCCTTGTTTTGAAAGTTTATTTTTAAAGGAAATGTGATTCGAGAGCCACAGATTTCCTGAAATTTTAAAGAAATTTCCTGTTGCATTGGAATAAAGAAAACTGTAACGAAAGAAGGAACTCATATTACGTTTAATTTATTTTTGACAATTTAAATGATTTATTATTTTACGTTAGACACATGCTTGGAAATTGGATAAATGATTTTTGTTTTCAAAATCATGAATAATGCAATGTTTTCTATAATGTGTAATGTATTGTTATATATTATATTTTTTCTATAAGTTAAAGGAAGAACATTTTTGTAAATTCTAATGACGTTTAATGAAATACATCGTGCCGGACAATACATGGATATTTTCGTTTCTTGAACTCTTTTTACTTATTTTACGCAACGAAAATACACTGATCTAGTAAAATGTAATATAATCACGAACCGAAATGTCCAATACTGTTCTGAATTACTCACTATTCCAAAAAAGTACTTTATATTATGAAAACTGCCAAATCAATATAATTTCAAGTTTTAAAGATCATTTATAAAACAACAAATTTTCATTTACTACACATTGATTATTGAGAACCTTTCTGAGTAGTTTCATAGTTTATAATTCAGCTTTATCAACACGGAATAAAAGACAGAAGCACACATTTTCATGTTTAACAGACATATGTTACATAATAAATATGATAAATTTTCTGTAATAACAATAACATTAAAATTAATATTATTTTGTTACTCTTGTAAGTATAAATTCAAATACGCAACTGAAAATGATTATTTGAAAATTAATACCACCCTAAAGAAATCATATTTTGGCTTGAGAAATAAATATACTATAAAACTAATCGGAAACGTAGCAATGGCCAAAAAAGAAAACTTGGATTTATAAATACTTTGTTAAATATCAAAATTATATTAGTTTTTGAGGTTTCGGATGATAAACAATGTTTTTTGTACTGAAGGTTAACTCGAGCGACGTTATAGCAAATGTACTCTCGCTGCTATATTATAATTCCTTACTTTAAGAAACATTCGTCTTTTCTACAATGTGCATGAATAATATATATCATAAAGAAACTTGTTTATTATTGCACTAATAGTAAATGCATTAATTAACAGCAAAAATGCACAGTTTCAACAATGCAAATAACAAAAAATAAGAATAAAACAAATTCCATAAAGAAAACGTTTTTAAACATGGAAGAAAATTCATAAATAACGCATAGATTGTGAAACATTTTCCAACACTATCCGAATACTCTTAAGAAATTGCTTTTTTCAATACAATTAAATGCAATATCTAAATACATGATTCAGTAAAAAAAAAAAAAATCAGCAATTATTGCCCATACACTGTATTGTGTGCGAATTCTGTTGTTAATTATGTGTGAAGAATTTAGAACCATTACGTACTACATCATAAATTTTGTAAGTTCAAAATGCATACGACTACAGGAAACGCACCTCTAGAAATTTTCGATAATATTCAATCGCTTTGTGCATCGCACTGCATAATATATAGGTAATTTAGAACCATTACGTACCACATTATAAATTTTGTAAGTTCAAAATGCATACGACTATAGGAAACGCACCTCTAGCAATTTTCGATAACATTCAAGCGCTTTTGTGCATCACACTGCATAATATATAAGTAATTTAGAATCATTACGTACTACATTATAAATTTTGTAAGTTCAAAATGCATACGACTACAGGAAACGCACCTCTAGAAATTTTCGATAACATTCAATCGCTTTTGTGCATTACACTGCATAATATATAGGTAATATGCTTTATTGGATTTTACTGATCCTGCTAAATTTCATTCTATTTTAAATAACCTGGCAGCATTAACGCTTTCGGGACTATTAATGCACATATCCATCGTGAAAAGGTGCATGTGGAATTTGTTTTTTGAATCTTAATAAATAAATGTAATATTTTTATTCTTTAATTTGAGCATTTTCTGAAATTTCCCAAGTAAAGGAGAAACTGTTTTAAAAACGGTGCCGTACAAATAAAATTTGAGAAACGGTTAAAACGAAAACGGTTAAAGTGTACTGTAAACGTTATTTCCTCAAATATCATTATGTAAGGCATCTTTTATGCGTCACTGTACTTAGGCAATACTAAGCAATACTTAAGCCTCCCCACTAAAAATAATCTTAAGATTATCTAAAGAAATCTCCAGTTTCTCAAGAACTTCTACAGAAATCTGAAGACATTTTGCAGATTTAGTTTAACTTCAAAATATTTGAGAAATTTTTAAAGATATTCTTTAAAATATCAGCAGAAATGGGCCAATTACCTACAGATTGTTGGACCAATTACCTACAGATTTTCTACAGAATTTTTTTGTAGTTGGGTACATATTACCATATTCACCTGCTCTACCTATTTATCCAAATATAATAAGCTGTAGTTATATCAAAAATTAAAAAAGATACATAGTTTTCAAACGTATATAAAAATCATTCAGATGTATAATTTTTTTAAAATATTTTCAACTCCCTTTAGACATCCACACTGTCTTTTGGTGTGTTTTAAAGCTGTGTAATAGCTAGATAAATAGGTAGAACACAAGAATCTACTGACTGATATATGACATTATGGAAGATTAATTTACAAACTGCTACTTATTATTTAATCTTAAGGAAAAAAAGATACACTGTTACAAATTTGCAAGAAACTGTCTAACTGTTTGACTGTTTTTATCGAAAACGGTTACTCAACCGTAATTTAACATTATTCTAACCATATTATTGGCCATTTTATGGTCATAATATAGTTAAATTATGGCTATGAAACCGTTTTTTCAAAAAACGGTCGAATGACTGAACAGAATGCTGCAAATTTTTAACAGTGTACATAACCGTAAATGTCTTTTTATTATGACCATAATATGATCAAGGATATGGTCATATACGCTTCATAATATAGTCAAGTACTGTTTTCTCTGAAATCTCTCGAATGGCTGGTCAAGTTGTTGCAGATTGATTTGAAAGTGTGTAGTCCACCCCAGTAATGCATATCTATTTCATTGCGTTTCACATAATTTTCAATGAAATGCACACAAGTGATTTTTACAGTACGCCATAATATAAAAGAAATCTATTTTGTGTCCTTGTAAACGAACACACATTATAGCAACATTTATTTTCAACACGGAATTATTCTATAGTAAACATCAATAAAAAAATTGCATTACAAACCATGAATTAGAACTAAGCAAGATTACATTATACACACATGAGTTGATTCTCCGTAAATTAAAAACAAGAAAGAACTAGTCGGATATGCCAACCCCAAAACATTTTTCTATCTCATACATGTTAATACTTCAAAATTATCTAGTACTTTGCCAAAATTAAATGCCAATCTATGCCTATCATGAGGATTCTAAAGACATAAAACTTCGTGCATTAGTTCTTGATAGAGGACTATCACTAAAATCGTGTAAATCATGCAAAATGCAGCATATCAGCGCCACCGGTTAGGTTATTTACACCAAAATCTAATAATCAACAAATTATGTTAACTTCTAACTGAATCAGAAGTTTGATGAAAATCCGTGTATTAGTTTAGTTTTTTAGATAGAGCTGTTACTGAAATCGTAGCAGCGCCACCTGTTGAGCTATTTACACCAAACATTAATTAGGACCAATTTATACTAGGGACTAACTCAATCTGAAGCTTGATGAAAATTCATCTATTAGTTCTTGAGATACAACTATTGCGTAAATCATGAAAAAGGCAGCAGAGCAGCGCCACCTTTTGGGTGATTTACACCAAAAACTAAACAGCACTAATTTATATCCGGTACTAACTGAATCTGAAGTATGTTGAAAATATGGCTATTAGTTCTTGAGATAAATATATTGCGATAATCAAGAATAATGCAGCACAACAGCTCCACCTGTTCGGCGATTTACACCGAAGAGTAATCAGCACGAATTATATTAAGGACCAACTGGATCTGAAATTATATGAAATTTCGTGTATTAGTTCTTGATATATAGCTATTGCGGAAATTGTGAAAAATGCACCACAGCAGCACCACCTGTTGGGCTTTTTACACGAAACAGTAATCAGAACCAGTTTATATCAAGGCCTAAAAGAATCTAACGTTTTGTGAAATTCCGTGTATTAGTAGTTCTTAAGAAAGAGCGCCCACAAAATTTTTGCCACATACAGACTCACAGAGTGACAGAATGACGGAGTGGCAGACAGATATTTTCTAAAAACCCTCAAATCGTGTTCAGGAACTTCTAAAACGTATAAATTCATCAAAAACCGGAAGTCGAATTTTTTCACGAATCCAATACTTTCTTCTTGTAAAGATAGAAGAATGTAAAAATCGTGTATCAGTCTCATATTATGAAACATATAAACTGTAATAGGATATTATTAATTAATTTAATTTTTTAATGAATGGAAAGAGGTATCTAAAGAAGTTATTTTAAAAATGCATAGATCAGTACATACTTCATTTATCGCGAATCGGTTTATGCTGTGCATTAGCGAAATGTGCGAAAATTCTGGCCAACAATTGATTATACTCTATAGCATTCATGCAAACCACGCACACTGTAAAAAATATCCCTCTAAAATTACGGGAAGAGGCCGGAAGTAGAGGTTCCAGTCATACCCCGTAAACAAAAATGTCCATTATTTTGTGCAGCCCGTAAAACAGGATATAATGCACTTTAAAACCCAATAACACTATACTTACTGTTACGTAGCACGCAGCACATTAGATAATCATCACATAATCGCTTTTTTGGCGCGTTAAAAAATATGTTATGATCGCGGATAAGTGACATTATTTTTTGAAATACGAATAAAATGAACGGTTACACCCTAGCGGAGGAAAAAGTATGGGGTCGTACTGCATTTTTGCTAACATATGGGCTAAAACTGTAAGAATATTTAGATTTCCCTTAATTTTCTAAGTATCTAAGGACTAAATCCGCTTATTTAGTGGATCAGATCGTTTTTCATCAAATAAGGAGCGAAAATTGAATGGCAAACGCTCATAAATTTACAATTTATTTCTTAAAGTGTAATATTCTAAGTGTATACCAACTTAATATTGCATATATCACCGGAAAACGCGCCAACAGCAATTACGGATCACTAAGGAATCTAGCTCGTACCTCCTGGTTAAAAAAAAAAAATAAGGGAAGATCATTTTTATAGATTAATATATATTTTTTGATTGATCACTGACAATACCAAAAAGCATTTTATTTGGAAAAGCATCTATTTTATAGCCAAACAAATCGCCAAAATTTCGTTACTTACAACAGTCCTTTTATCTCTGATCATTTCAGTGATTTTAGAGCATGCGCACGCTGCTTGTTAAATATCTGTTATCAAGACTGTTATTTATTATTTTATTTTATTGATTAAGCTTTAACTTCGTTATGTAATAACAACTGAAAACAAATGGTGAAATATTTATGTCAACTTAAGTGCAAACGGATTTATCTTTCATAAACGGCTGCACACGATAGATGTATATGAATTTAAAAAAAAAATTATGATTGAAAATAATTTTGAAAAAAAAAAAGAGTAAATTGCGATACAAATTTTAAATTAATTCTAAATACAGTTTTGATAAAAAATTACATTTGTATGTACATTTTTTCTTATTCGACAATGTAAAAACTGAAAATGTGCGATATGTAGAAGTTAATACAAAATCATCTGCTATTGCCAACATCAAAATGGCACGAACGTTATGGACAGCCATGTTTGTCTTTTATAATGTGTGGGTGGTTCAATAATTATTTTCTCGAGTGTGTATAAAATATTTGTACTGCGATGGTTGTTGTGAATATTGAAGCTTGAAGTCAACCTTGTTATTCACAGATTTTGATTATTTTAATATATGTTGTAGGGTAGATACCCCTTAGTGTCAGGTTCAAAGGATTTTATACAACGCTCCCTAATTCTTGAGAAACCGGGGGGGGGGTCTAATAATAGTACATAACTTAAATACTTACATTGCAACCGCAATGATAGGTTAGTTGTAGCTCAGTTGGTACGGCGTTCGCTGGCTGATCTGCGGACCCGGGTTCGATACCCGAACGCGCTATATTTGTTTTTCTCATTTTTTGTTTTATAAATATACTTGTAATTATAATTTAATAATTTCAATTACAAATTTTAATATCATACGTTTAATTATAATGTTAACAAACTTAAATTTATAATTTTTTTAAACTATTATTTCTCATCCTTTAAAGAGCTTTAAAAAGAAATTGGATCTGTTATTGAATGATAAAAATTCCAAAATCGTGACAAAATCTATTGTGGAGCCATCTAGTTATGATAAAATAAAAGAATATTCAAATAAAATAAAAATAAAAGCAGAATAGAAAATAAAGGTGAAAGCAAAATAATTGAAAGCGCAAGCATACGTATTACAAATTTAAAAATCTTTAATAAGCAAAAAATCAGTTGTAATTCTGATACTATTTTTTAATATAATTATGCTTGTTACTTTAAAAACAAACGTATAGTATATCGCATATTGTATATCGCAATAATAGTATTATTGCATTGACTTCCTTTGTTAAAACAATGTGTAAATGATGCTTCTTTAAAATCACGAATTGACACAATTGGTCCATATCATTGCATCGATAAAGAATATATGAAATACATTTTAAAAGTGATTTTTAAAAAATTAACAGTTTTATGATGTTTTATACAACTATTTAGTTAAAAGTAAAAAATTAAATAGATTAAAATTATAATTGATATACAATATTATAAATTTTAATTGACAATGAGATTATTAATTTTACTTACAAGTATATTTATAAAGCAAAAAATAAGAAAAACAAATGTAGCGGATTGAGGTATCGAACCCGGCCCCGCGGATCCGCCGGGAAACGCCATACCAACTGAGCTACGGCCAACCTATCACTGCGTTTCCAAAGTAAGTATTTAAGTTGTGTACTATTATTAGACCCCCCGGTTTTTCAAGAACTAAGGAGAGTTGGATAAAATCCGTTGAACCTGAAACTAAGGGGTCTCTACCCTACAACATATATTGAAATAATCAAAATCTTTGATTAACAAGGTTGGCCCTCTCCTTGTTAGATGACAATTAGTTCAATTTCAGAACCGTAACCGCTATATTAACATTTTTTCGTATTAGGTGTGACATATGGTACCTAACTTGAAAGGTGGAGGGGTTGGGAGGAATGTCTGGTTTGGAGCTAATGGGGGGCAGACCTGAAGCAGTTCTGTGATAGATTTGTATATGTGGATGAGACGTGGCTACATCACTATGATCCCGAGTCCAAACGACAGTAGCCACGTCTCTTTTACTGTAATCCTTCCCAACTCCCCCTTTCAAACTACGTATGACCTCTCACACCAAAAACGAAAAAAGACTTAATATAGCAGCTACAGTTCTAAAATTGAGCTGAGAATATAGGCATCTAAGACATTAGCCTTCAATATTCCACATCAACCATCTGAGTACAAATATTTTATATACACTCGAGACAATAATTATTGATCCACCCTCGTATAGATAGACAGACCTGTAATACAATTATTTTGTGCGCCTTCGTAAATGAACGATAAATGCTACGTACTTCATAGTACAGGAGGACAATCATTTAACTATATGAAATTAAACCGTCATAACTTCTCAACGGTTTGCACGATGAAGTTCAAACTTCATGGTTGGCCGCAGGGCATGATGGGAATTAGTATGCGCATGCGCACGCAACTTAATGTTGTCGGACATTTTGGCACATTTGGGGCATTTGAGGCACTGAGAATCCGAATTTCGCAATCGAGAAGTTTCTCCACCCTCAACAGGTGACAGTGTGGTGTGCAATGTCCAGTCAAGGAATAATTGTTCCGATATTCGTTGACACCACGGTGATTACTGAACGATACGTGAATGTTTTGGAAATTGGCTCCATCCCCCTTCTCCAAAGTGACCCTGATTTCGACAAGATGTGGTTCATGCAAGACGGAGATAGAACCCATCGGACAAAGACAGTTTTTGATGTCCTGGAGGAGCACTTTGGGGACCGAATTCTGGCTCTGGACTACCCAGAGGCCACCGGAATGGGACTCGCTTGGCCGCCATATTCTCCGGATCTTAACGCATGTGACTCATTTTTGTGGGTCTTCATTAAAGACAATGTGTACAGAAATAACCACAAAGACATTGCTGAGCTGAAAACTGCCATTCGGGAGGTCATCGACAGCATCGATGTTCCAACACTTCAGCGGGTCATGCAGAATTTTGCTATTCGTCTGCGCCACATCATGGCCAATGATGGCAGCCATATCGAACATGTCATAACCTAAATCCGAATATCTGTAGTGACGTTTACATGTTGAATAAAGTTTCTGCACTCAGTAGTTTTTGAATAATTTACGTTTTGTTTCATATAGTTAAATAATTGTCACCCTGTATGTAGTAAACATATTTTAGTGCACTTCGATGCTATTTAATCTTATTGTGTTTGTACTATTCTTTATAATGCACTCCAACCAATTTTCCTTCTACTTCATAGTTCATGGCTGCCACATGTGACATTTTTTTTATTCTATTTGCACCAATATTTTAAGAAAATAACTTTTGTAGTGTATTTCTCTTGCAGATACTGTTAAAATATAAGGAAAAAATTTCTGCTTAAAAAGAATGGCGAGAGATATAATTAAAATAATTATCATCCGTGGCAGCCCTATAATGTGACAGAATTTTTTCTGTGAATCCCTAGAAAGAAACTATAAATGTTACTTGTTCTATACTCTTGAGAAAGCATGCTGTGCCAAACGTAAGTGAAGCATATCAATATATTTATGTTTGAAACATCATAAATGCAGAATAAACTAGTTTTATCCCATAGACTATAATATAACGATATTTTGTAGCGTTCCCCTATAGCTATAAAAGCTACGCACTTCATTTTCATCATCGAGCATTCTATTCTAATCCACAATAATCTATAAAAATTACATGATAATCCGTTGATATTGAGGAGCAAGGCCAGGTAGCGTTCAGGCAGTCGGGTAAACGGTCTGGCAACCAGACATGCAGACGCACCGAAATCAAAAACTATTTAAAACTTCGTTGGGGAAAATTCAAAAGGACTTTAATGTATACCGATTTTACTATTTAAAGATCATCTAATAAATAATATTTTCATTTTTTTCGCGACATTATTTTGAATTTCTACACCTCTAGTTTTGTAAAACATTTCACTATTTATGTTTTCACTTTTATTTAATTTGGGTGTACCCTTATTACGAATTTACAACATAATGTACATTATGTGTCACACAGACTTATGCTTTTTCCTTATAATGTAAGAATTATAGAAATTGATTTGAGGAGAATGTATATTTGAACTGAGGATTTGTTGTTATAGCAAGTTCAGTAAAGTGGAAGATAATAGTGGGTATAGGTACTGATTTTTTCAATATTTGAATTATTGTTGATAATTGTTGTTTTAAAATTACGCAATAGAAGGGGATGATGGCGCTCTGTGCTATTTTGAAATATTTACATCTAATTGAGATTTTTAGTGAGAAGCGTGTCTCAATAACATTTAAGCAATTCCTTTCTAGCTATGAGCGTTTCTCAAACTTATTTACCTAGAAGAAGGGTGAAAAGAGTTTAGCTCTCCAGAGCAAATTAACTGGTAGCCTGTCAAATAAGTATGTTAAAGAAACTAATTATTTTAGGAAGGTGGATAGAGTTTGCAAGAAAGATATGAAGTTAAAGATTCACGAGTCATAATATACAAATAAAATGTAATACTCTATACTTTAGTAAAATGTATGAAATATTTTGATTAGACGTAGTACCCTATACAATGAAATAATTTTCATTTGACACATGTAATAGAAATTATATGTATTTTAATTATCACAATTTTATATCAATTGCATTGCTTATAATTAGCAATTAAAAAACTGTAATATACAGAATCAGGTTGAAAAATCAATTAAAAATACTAAGTATTTTTTAGAAAATCATATTTTACTGAACAATTAATTCACCTATCATTGTTTTCCAAATATTATAGAAATAATGTTGTAAATTGTTTAATTATTTGTTATTTTCAATTTCTAGCTGTCATTTGGTTGCATACACCACAAACAACATTTTTAACGACATTTCTAAGATATAATTTATTTATGTCATTTATCAACTGTCAGATTTGAAAGAAGTATATTTTGAATCTGCTCTGTTTTTGAAATTTCTTATGATATCCTGTAATCTAGAAGGCCTCATTGACTGCTTGTGTGGTGCTTAAGGTGTCTTGATCAAGAAGGGGGCTCTCTTGGTTAACAATCGAGTACCACACTTCAATTTGCATACAGCCCTTAAAATACGCTCGTTTTAAAATAATTAATTTCTCGGAAACTTATGGTACGAATTGCATAAAAATTTTTTGAGACTAATTGAAGGGTGTAGACTTCATTTATGCTGTCAGAATTGTGTACTGCTTTTGAAAAAAGCAAAGTTATGGTTCGTTTTAATATGTAGATGGCCCCCTTAGCAAATTTTATATACATGATTTAAAAGTAGACCATTAATAGATTTAAAAGTAGTTTATTTCCATTCGTTCGGTAACAGTAACTTTCTTCTATGATAATTTGTTGAGGTGTTAGTAGGGGGTGTTAACTTTTTTTTTTTTCACGACTGTACATTATTAAAATCGGTAAATATCGGCTTTAAATATTTATAGACTTTTCTGGTAATAAGTATTCAAAGAAAACTATAATATTCAGAATCAGGTTGATCTATATAATTAAAAAAAATATGTACATTTTAGAAAATAATATTTTTACAAAAATCTACTTTATTTATCATTGTTTCCAAATATTATAGAAATAATGTTGCAAATTATTTCATTGTTATTTTCAATTCCTAGCTGTCATTTTGTTACATTCACCGCATTCATCATTTTTAACGACGTTTCTAACATCTAATTTATTTATGTCATTTATCATCTGTCAGATTTGAAAGAAGTCTATTTTGAATCTGCCTCAATACATCATTTCTACTTTGAGGCACTAAATTCTAGTTATTTGTTAACTTTATGTTTATCTATCTTTACAGTCATAGCTGCAAATGACAATTATAATGAATGTATTTCAAAACAAATGATTTTGATATTTCCAAAGTCTTTCTGAGATGAATGAAATTCGTTAAATCTTTCAATGTTTAAAATTTACATAAATTAATGCAAAGAATGTGGAATATACATTAATTAGAAAAGAAACACGCGCTGAAAGTTTTAGTCAATACGGGAGATTTTCCAAGGTCACAAAAGCGGAAGATACCGGAAGAATCCATTCAAGAGACCAAAAGAAAAAAGAGGAGTGATGGAATAACTATCAACACTAGTTACGGGTTAAAAAGAATTTTACTGCATGCTGATTTTACCGTTTAATAATCTTCCATTAAATACTATTTTTTTTTTCGCGAACTTATTTTGAATTTTCTACAACTGTGATTTTCTAAGGCCTTTCATTATTTAAGTTTTAATGTTCGTTTAATTTGGTTATAACATTATTACTAATTCATAATATAGTACTATATACTATATATTATTAAAATCGGTAAATATTGGCTTTAAATATTTATAGACTTTTCTTTTAATAAGTGTTCAAAGAAAACTGTAATATTCAGAATAAGGTTGATCTATGAATTAAAAAAATTCAGTACTTTTTAGAAAATAATATTTTTACAGAAATCTACTTTATTATTTCATTGTTTTAAAATATTATAGAAATAATGTTGCAAATTATTTCATTATTTGTTATTTTCAATTCCTAGCTGTCGTTTTGTTGCATTCACCACATTCATCATTTTTAACGACGTTTCTAACATATAATTTATTTCTGTCATTTATCATCTGTCAGATTTGAAAGAAGTCTATTTTGAATCTGCCTCAATACATCACTTCTACTTTGAGGCAATAAATTTTGGTTATTTATTAACTTTATGTTTATATAGCTTTACAGTCATAGCTGCAAATGACAATTATAATGAATGAATTTCAAACAAATGATTTTGATATTTTCAAAGGCTTTCTGAAATAAATTTATTATCAGTCTCAATGTTTAAAATTTACGTAACTTAAGGGCAAAGAACGTGAAATATCTATTAACTTTGTAAAAACTTGTACATGGTGTTGGAAACATGTAGGTTAGCCAAAATTTTGTTTTCTATATTTATAAGCATGTCTTAATTAATTTCCTCTGCAATATCTCTTTATATGACGATTCCTTTATATAAAAAAAATTGAAATAATTTAAATTTCGTTTAAAAAATTTACTTTTAAATTTCAAACATACATAATTTTTCATATATTTCATGAACGAAATAGCCGAGTTCTTTACTTTTTACACTATTTTGTGCAAAAAAAATAGATTCTTGTTATTTTGCCTCCAGGATTTATAGAAATTTTAATTACAAAATATGTAATAAAATTAAAAGTATAAAAAAAAATATGACTTTCGGAGTGACATTAATTTTGAAGAATGTATTTTCAAAATTTTCTCATGAAATTTAAATTTCTAAATATAGTTAATTAAAAGCATAACAAAAATTTTAGTACAAAATTAAAGACATGTATATTTTACACTGGACAAATTATGATAAATTGTGAGATACATGTACTTAAAGTTTCAGCTTGTCAGAAGTGGTATTCTCTAAGATAGATTTGTGCCTGTTATAACGTCCATCTAGAAAATCAATTTTAAGCCGTAATTTCAGAGAAAACATTAAGTCATCTCAGTAGTGAGCCTTAATATAATTAACGAGAGGAAAACATGTAGTATTATTTTCTAAGACTATTCCATTAATAATGAATACAATCAGGAATGTCGAAATTAAACTTCGTATTCTGACCTTCGGTAATTTTAGACAAATACGTTTGTTGCTTCATATTTTTCGGTACGAACTGACCGTGCGTCAGATTTTAAACGAGGTTACATAAGTGGTTTTGCATATTTCGGTATTATAGACCTTTCTATTTGTCTTGATGCTGTGACGGTAATTAACAGATTGATGATCGTTAAATGGTTAAAGAACATATTGCGAAGTTCTTTTAATAAAACTATTGATCGTTAAAGAAATAATAAAAATGGAGAATTCTTACTTTACAGGAAGACATTGAAAAGGCAACTTGATGAAATAAATAAAATTCTTTATTTTCAGATGTCAGTAATAGAAGATTACGATGATTCTTGCTTCTGGTGACCATTTCGAAGTAAAAGAACTGAATCTCTTAAAATGAGAAAAAATAACAGCAAACGTGGAATTGTTCCATGGGATTCCTTTTGATGAGAGCAGCACACCTTTAAAAATTAAATTATGGCATGACAAAAAGTATCCACTAAAATACGACCCATTATATGGACGATTTCTTTCGGAAAACGAAGCGGCATTCAACGGCAGGCAAGGCCCGCGCCGCGAAAAGCACTCTGTTAAAACTACATGCTTTTAACACAGCATCACACTGAATTCTGATTTAAAAATTAACGTGTTTTAGTATTTAAATGATCAATACGGGGTTGACAAAGTAATTAAAAGGCGAAAATTAAATTGATTATCTTAAAACTTACGGGAAATTAATGATAATCGAATTAAAAACCGCAGAATTCAAAATGTTTTCCCTGATTGGAAAACGAAACCAAAAAATCCTCCTGGCAGTAAAGCGTGGAACGAATACGTCAAAAGCGGACGGTGCTATGTATTTCAATGACGTCATCATAATGCAAGTTGACTTCAGCGATACCAGAGCTCCAGAGATGTATGTGCTCCGAAAAAAGCGGAGTGCGCACATGCGCAATACTGCCGACTCGCCTGAAAGTCAAGAGAAACAGATCGGCAGCGAAAATAGACTCGCTTTATGGTCAGAGATAAAAACGTCAATATCGCAGCGCAATGATTGAATTCAAATAGACATCGATGCAAAAAAATCGCTGAAAGGAAATAAAAATAAACCAAATTTAAATACTGTGAGAAGTATTCTCACAGATGCTGTTAATAGTGATGCTGGGTGATGCTCATCTTATCTCGCTATCATTTCCATTATCTGTCACTGTTTTGCTTGGGACCATGCGAACAATGATATTTTTGAATACTTTCGAAAAACTGCTGACGTTCTGGTAGACTTTGAAGCACCACAAGCATTTTGCAGTCTCTAGATTATTGCATTATAAATACACCAAAGCGGATTTTGGGACCCTACAAATAGAAAAGCTTTTTCAAAATCTGATTTCTTCCTCAACGGATTTTTGAAGGGGACTTCAAACGATACATGTTGCTTGGGAAAATGTTCGTTAAACCACAATTAGGTAGATTTCGTAAGAAATACTACCTATTGCAGTCATTACCATAGTGCGATTTTTGAAAAATTCCATCATAACTTTTCATTATAGGACCCCAGGAACCCAAAACCACCCCACCTAAAAAGTTTATATATATATATATATATATATATATATATATATATATATGTATGTACTAAATTTTGTCCACACGATAAAAGTCGCAATTATGCACGGATCGTCTTCAAACTCGCTAGCAACTTTGAGATGGCTAATATATCGGCGGGGATTGAAAATGGGCAAAATCGGCCCAAAGGAATGGAAATGGAGAGGGTTCAAAATTTTGAAAACCGTCTTAACATGATTCTGATAAAACCAGCTCTTACACAACAATGACAGGAAAAATAAATATTTTTCGTTATAGCAGTTGCCAACAATTAAAAAAAAAGCAATAAAATTCTCATCACAACAATTGCTTTTGCAAGATTTTCACCTGAAACATTAAATTAAATAAGTAGATTGACGAATCGAAAACAAATTGAATATTACGTCATAAGTTTTCTAGAGCAAGATTTCCTCATGAAAACTCAAAATGAAATAATTAGTTTGACGAAACAAAATATTGCGTCATATTGGAAATAAAATGGACCTCAACAGGTGACTATGTAACGTCATGTTGAGTTTGATGAAA
Source organism: Maratus speciosus (assembly GCA_963932465.1). NCBI lineage: Eukaryota > Metazoa > Arthropoda > Arachnida > Araneae > Salticidae > Maratus > Maratus speciosus. The sequence goes on along the minus strand of OZ010786.1, from coordinate 531,607,869 downwards.
TGTATTAAAACATGATAAAAACCCGACTATGAAAATATTAACTTATTTTAACATTTTGAGGATGTCTGAATTTGCTTTAGCTATTTTTTAAACCTATTCCATATACATGCGTGTGTGTATTGGTGTATATTAGAATTTTCACAAAGTGTTTAGCTCTCTAAAGCTCATTCTTAGTGAAGGAACTGGGCTTATCTCTAATCTTGATTTAAGTTTTGTTGGTGAATTTAATACTTAACTTCGAAATCTACCTCCGCCAGGGGTCGTACTCTACATGAAAAATTTCAGGGCAACTACCAGTATTTGTTTAAATAAAAATAAATATAGTTTAAACGCGAAAAAGAACACCTTTTTAAGAAGAGATTTTCTATAAAAAAAAAAAAAAAAAAAAATAGTGGTACCCAAGAATTTCTTGGTCGTGAAATTTCAGGACAAGTACGACCCCTGACCTCCGCCTGTAGGCTCGAGCCGGCATGGATTTTTAAAACGGCTAGAGAAATTACTGCATTCTAAATATGACAAATGAAGCGCAAAATACTGCAAAACAGGGTACAGTTCCCTTTTCTGATGAGGTTATTGAATTGATGAAGGAATCATCATATACCCAGACTTAACTAAAATGACATTGTGTACATTTTAAGAAAAGAAGTAAAAGCAAACATCAGTGAAATAGTAAATGTTGATTGTTAATCAAAGGACTGATAATTCTGTTCTACGATCAAAATAAGCACTGTCAAACACGGGAAATTTAAAAAGTATTTGCTGCAGCAAAACGATGTTTCGGAAACTTTTTATACAATAGTCAGCAATAAGAAGGGTGATTGAAGGTTTTGTTTTGTAAAAAACTTATTAACTATTTCCGAAAGAAAAAAAAATCCATTTTTTAATAACAATTAAAAAAATAATAACAGTTTTAAAAAAAAAACTGAAGTCACATACGCCGGTGTGGATTTTTTATCTACCAAGATTGTAAGGTAATTTATAATTTTGTATATAGTTACAACTAGTTAGTTATATTGAAATTTAACGAACTTGAAAATTATCTTTCTATGAACTGATTCACAATAATATACTATATATATATATATATAATTAAATATTGATATGTTTGGGAAAATTTATTATAACGTTAGTAATAATGTATACTTTTATTCAATCTGTATCGAATTTGATTTTTTTATGTACGCCATATTGGAATTTCACGTTAACTTATTTTTCACAATGACGAACTTAATAGGTAGTTCTCAGAAATTTGTTGTTTCGAAATTTTACTATATTCCAACAAACCTTGATTTCCCAAATCTGGCGTAGTATAATAAATTAGAATACAATGTTGGAGGCAGATAATTTCTTTTCACAATACTTCATATTTTTCTATTATTTCCATATAACACTTTGTATATTCATTATTATTTCTCATTAATACGCCGAATGAAGTTTTTGTAATTTGTTTTTCGATTTTCAATTATTTTAACACAATGTATAATTACAATGTGTGCGCAATAACATACAGATTTTTCACAGCACAATGTAAAAAAAAACCGAGTTGTATAAATGTATGCATATATATATATATATATATATATATATATAGATACATAATATAAATTTTCGCCCTTTTTTCTTTTTAAAACTATTCCAAATTTTTAATGTTTTTCCTTTTTTACCTATCTTTAATAATATCTCAATATCTTTTGTCTTTTATTTCATCATTTAAATTTGCGTATTCTTTTATTATTCTAAAAACCTTAATCCATTCGTCTAATCTTATAAAACCCATTATAACTCGCGTATAAAGAGTTCATTATCGGCGTCATCCGCTTCCCATCGAATCGTAGCCTGTTTTCTGTCCCATTCCTCCCGATTTCTCTGCTGGCGTTGGTTCTCCACTTTACTGTATCCTTCCGCGCCCTGTTGCTTGAAGTACATATATCGTTACATCGGCGAGGAGCGAGAGAATTTACGTTTTTCCGGTTGTTTAAATATTCTACGTCGCTTGGAATGAACGATTCTAATGTGTAGATCCTAATCTTGTAACATCCTAAGTTTTATGAAGTGGATGATCGATTATTGAGAGTTGATGAACAAGCTACTTTGAATGTTCGATATGTTTTTGTCAAATAAACCAGTTTACGATGACTCTATTCATTATGTGATGGCAAATGTATCAATGTTTATGAAGCCTGTCTTACTCGTCCCCCTGACTGCAATCCGATATTTTCATAATAACGGATAGTCTGCCTTGATTACTCTATTACGTTTTTTTAGAGATATACTACTGTCGCCGAAATGTCTCAAAATTCGACATGATAATGTCGAAAAAGCCTCACAGGATTACATCACTTGCAATACTTAAGTAATGATTAATAGAGAAACTCATCGAAACTTCAGAATGTCAGAAATGTTCTGACTAGGCTGTGTGATTTAATGTCATTGACTATCAACAAGTATGATTACGAAGAGTGATGTTTTTCATGAACGAATGCCAGTAAAACTCTGACAATGGAATGTCTCTAAGTTGTTCAACGACTCTTAATACAATGATTAAAAATTCCTCATACCACCAAGTGGCGGAATTAGGTTTCACATTAATTTGAATGCACGAATTTTCTTTTGAAAATAAACTCTAGCTCTCCGTGCAGAAGTCATGTTTGGATGGTGCCTTTCTGTGGGTGAGAATTAATATATTGTTTATTATAGTATTTTAGTAGATTTTTATTTATTTACAATACTGTTATTATTATTATTATTGTTTTTAGAAAATGAATTATACGTTAGTAGTTGTTATTATTTATTGAAAAAAAAATATTTACATTGTTTATTTAATTTAAAGTTATATATTTTTAATTATGTTTATACCATTGCATTTCTATATAAATGAGTTATCCCTCCTTTATACAATTAAGATCTAGAATTGTTAAAAAATCGAGTAACACAATGAGTGAAATTAATATTGTTCACTTTGACCCAGAGTCCGGTATGAAAATACAACCTTGGTTAATGCATTTTGCGAAATCTTGCATTACCGAGAAAAAAAGATGGAAATTGGAAATGAAATAATATTCCTAAATATTTGAATGGAGAAGCATTGAAGGTTTATCATTGAAGGTTTATTGTCTGGATTGCACTAGTTTTGAAAACATTTATGAGCTTCTCACTCAAAATTTTATTAGTGTTTATGTTCCAATATTTTCTGAATTTGCAGCTTTAAAGTTAAATGACTTAAATGAATTAGAACAATATTTTCATAAAAACGTTGAAGTGGGTAGGAAGTTACAATTATGTGAAACAATAATTTTGCATGGACTCACAGATGGGTTAAAGCCAAAATACCAGATTTTTTTATAGTAAATCCTCCAAATAATACCACTGACTGGTATCGGATGGCAAAACAACTAGTAATAATTCCAACTTCTACTGTAAATGCTGTTGGGAATAATTCGCAAAATGTTAGGCCTTTTCAGCCTCATTACAATGGCCCCAGACATTGGATTCATCAGAACAAATCCTAATTTAATTGCATATAATCCTCGATTTACAACTGCTGGAATGCAAAATTCTCTTTTCCAACAACGATACCCTACTAGACTTTGCAGCATTTGTCTTAACAAGGGAGTACTTAACGCATATCACTGGGAAAGAGAATGTGTATTTAATGTTACCCCTGTACCATCATATGCTCCTACTAATCAACAATAAACTTCTACTAATACTATATGACAATTAGTTGTCTCTGGGTATGCAAAACAAAAATAGATTCCTTGTGTTATTGATACGGGATCCACTATTTCGATTTTACCTATTAAATTTGTAAATTTGTTATATGCTAAATTTAGAAATATTTCTCCTATCATTATTGGCCAAGCTAAAGGGTCTATACAAATTAATCAATCATGTAATTTTTTTATTGAAGTTGGTAAAATTAAGCAGAGTGTAAAATTTTTAGTATGTGACACTGATCATGAGTACGCAATACTAGGGTTGCCAACCTGTGCACTCTTTATATTAAATATATATTGTGTAAATTGTACAATTCTGCAAGGAAGGACCATAGTAAACCAATGCATATCCAGAAATGTACTAAGATCTCTTCATTTTAATAAGAATAACCAATATGATGAAATACAACCTGATTATGGAAAGTTAGTGACTCCTCAATCCTTCACGCAGCCTAATATTTATGATTATAATTTAATTGGGGAAATAAATTCTGTAAAAAACAAAACTTTAAGGGATATTTTGAGGAATTATTTGGATATTTTTTCAAAAAATGAATATGATGTAGGAAAAATTAATATTGAGCCTCAGCGCATTTTTATCAATTCTGACCTACCTATATCTATGAGGCCTTACGGCACTTCAATAGTCGAAGAAAAGGAAATTTCAGAACAGATTCAATCATTATTAGCTGCCGGATTAATTAAAGAAAGTTATACACCTTACTCCTCTTCTGTTACTTTGGTAGAAAAACGCGATGAAGGTAAGAAAATTAGGTTATGCGTAGATTATAGAAAATTAAATTCAATAATGAAAAATGATGCTGAACCATTACCCCGTATTGACGGAATGCTAGATAAATTGAGTAGGGCTTAGTATTTTTTCACCTTGGACTTAGCCTCTGGCTACTGGCAAATACCAATACACCCAGCAGACACTGAAAAATTGGCTTTTACTACCAACTCTGGTCTTTTTGAATGGACTGTTCTTCCATTCGGTGTCAAAGTTGGACCCCCAATTTTTAATAGAACCATTAGAAGAATCCTAACCAAATATAAAATCGACTTTGCTTGCTATTATTTTCCCTTCAACTTTGGAAGAACATCTACAACATATTACCAAAATTTTTGAATTATGCAGATTGGAAAATATCAACCTTAAATTAGCTAGATGTAACCTTGTCCAAAATAAAATTCAGACACTGAAAAATTGGCTTTTACTACCAACTGAACTTTTTGAATGGAATGTTCTTCCGTTCGGTGTCAAAGTTGGACCCCCAATTTTTAATAGAACCATTAGAAGAATCCTAACCAAATATAAAATCGACTTTCCTTGCTATTATTTTGATGACATAATTATTTTCCCTTTAACTTTGGAAGAACATCTACAACATCTTACCAAAATTTTGAATTATGCAGATTGGAAAATATCAAAATTAAATTAGCTAAATTTAACCTTGTCCAAAATAAAATTAATTTCTTAGGTTATGAAATAAAAAATGGTACCTTATCTCCAGCTAATAATAATATAGAAGCTATCAAAAATTTAAAATCCCCTCAAATTTTAAAGAAGTGCAAAGATTCCTTGGATCCATTAATGTCTATCATAAATTTATTGATAAATATGCAGAAATCAGACACCTCCAAAATAAATTACTTAAGAAAAATACCACATGGGAATGGAATTCAGATTGTCAAAATTTCTTCCAAAAGCTAAAAGTTGCCCTAATTGCTAAACCTGTTTTGAAAATTTATGACACTAAATTACCCGTCTATATTTTTGTTGATGCCTCACGGGTGGCAGTAGGTACAGTCCTTAAACAGCCAGATAGTAATAACTTTTTACATCCAATTGAATACTATTCAAGGGGATTGAGAAGTTATAAAAAAACTATTTTATTACCGAATTAAAGTGTCTTACCATCATTGACACATTAGATATAATATTATCACTACTTTCATGGTGTTAAGTTTACTATACACACAGACCATGCATCTCTTGTATGGTTAAAAAATGTTAAATATCTAAGTGGAAGATTATTCAGATGGTCATTAAAACTATCTATGTTTGAATAAGATATTGTCTATGAAAAAGTTCGACAAATGTCGAAGCTGACATGTTGTCTAGAAATCCTACTACGTATTTTATTCAACCAGTTACTTTCCTTTTGGATGTTAGAGAAGTTATAGAGATGCAGGAAAAGAATAATGTTTGTGGAAAAAACTATGTAAATGAAAATGGACTTATGATAGTGAAAAAGAAAAATAGGCTTCTTAAAATAGTAGTAGCCATGTCCTTAAGAAGAAAATTACTAAAATTGTTCATGAGAAATTGGTCACCCTGGTATCTAAAAAATGTTAAATTTAATATCCCCTAAATATTATTTGCCTGATATGACTCAAGATATAACTAAATTTGTAAAGCATTGCGATATTTGTCAGAAAAATAAAAAAAACAGACAGAAAAAAATTGGCTTATTACAAGCTATGCCAACCACAGATCAACCTTTTGAATATCTTTCTATTGATACTGTGGGAGGATTTAATTACTATAACTCCACCCAAAATTATTTGCATATAATAATAGACCATTCTATAACATATGTTTGGGCTTTCCTCTCCAAAAGTGTTACCACAGAAGCTTATACCACCTTTCTAAATCAAGTATTTAATATTCAAACTCCCCAACAATTGTACTGTTTCAATAAAATTCTTAATATACAGGTTCCCCAAAAGGTGCTCAGTGATAGAAATGCAGCTTATACTTCATCTAGATTTTTAAAAAATTCTTCGTAATCATAATATAAAGCAGCGTTTAACCTCCGCACACCATCCTCAAACGAATGGGAAATGTGAAAGATTGAATCAAACTATAGTTACTAGATTAAAATGTAAGGTTAATTCTACCAATTCTAAAGTTCCTTGGACAAAACTTCTGACCGAAGTAGTTAATGAGTATAACAATACCTCCCATTTCATAACCAAAATCACCCCCTGCTTATTTACTTTTTGATCAATTACCCTATGATTCCCTCCTTCAACAAGATTATTACCCTTCAATTCAAGAAGCCCGAAAAATTGCTAAAAAACGCACAGAGAATTTTATTGGCGAAGTAAAAAATATTATGATCGAAATTATGTAGAACCTAAATTTGACTAGTAATTTATGAGGAATTCCAATGCTCAAATACTAGAAAGCTATCACACGTTTTTAGTGGCCCATATCGAATCCTTAATAAATTATCTGATGTTAACTTTGAGATAGATAGGAAAATTCAAAACCGAAATACGGAGATTGTCCATGTAGCTAAATTACGAAAATAATATTCCCCAGATCAATTAAAGTTATCCCATGAGACACCCCAGCAAACTAATGTTGAATCCATATCCGCGTCTTAATTTTATAATAAAAAGTAATTTAACTAAACTAAATAAATACATTTATAAGTTAGTAAGCAATTATTTTCTATGTAACAGTGTGTTCTTGAATCTCGCGACAGGGATATTACTGCTGAGATTTTTTTTTACTCGAGTTAACTATTTATGCTGGCGTAAATAGGTTGATTTAGGTTGAGAATTTCTTGTATTGAAATTAATTGAATTAATAACTTAAACTCAATTAACTAACTAAATAAAATTAACTGGATTAGAATTAAATTGAATTTGAATTTCAATCTAGGATTAAAGTTAATTACTATAATTTAATAATCTAGATCCTTTATCAACCTTTCTTAAGTATGCTACAAAGTTTCATTTTCATTCAGCAACTACAGTTTCTTGTTTGATTGAAAACAAGATCATTGCATAATCATGCTGAATTGATAGTTATTTCACAACACTTCATGTTTATTTCTGTTACTTTATGCTATGTCTAATATTTGAGTATATTGTCATACCTCATTCGCTGTCATATGGATGAGATATCAATTAGATACTTTAAGGATTAGTTAAAGAAATTAATTTGATAATTTTGAATATTATTGACTGTGTTGTTGGATGTAGTTCTTATTATTATTTATTATACAATGCATTATTTGATATTGAGAGGAAAAGATCATAATGAATATTGATTATTATAATAAATGAGATGATAATACTTAGCATGGGATATTACTTGAGACAGTATTTATGCTATGAGTTGTGATAACCCTATTAGTAGAATTTCAATTATTCATTGTAAGTTAGTCTTAGAAATTGATATTATAAGATATAACATGCTTATTATTAGGTAATTGGAGATAATTACAGTGTAGCTAACTAATGGGCAGAACATGAGATTAACCCGTAATTGGAGACGGGAGTCAAAGTGACTACGCGTTGTTCATTGGCTCTAATTATCACGTGGTTTTTTGTCCTTGAATGCAATAATCTCCCCAGTACCTTCAAGTTGATCTTATATCAGTATGTTGGCAGAAGTCCAAGTTTGAACACGCGCCTAGATCCGAGTTATTCTTTTTCAAAGTTTTCGTTACTATTTATCGAGTCAGATTGACTCCATGTCTCTGAAACTGTGACTGAAAAAATATATAACGTACCAGTTAATTTCTAAGTATTTAGCATTGCAATCCGCTTCCTTTGTCTAGAATAATATATTGTTGTTTAAAAGAAAATGGATAATACTCAACCAGGACCTTCCATGAAAAAAAATTCGGCCATGTGATCCAGATTTTGAAAAAAAAACTGTAATGCAATGGTTTGAAGAATGCGAAGTTACGGAAGATGACTCTCATATTAGACATATTATTATTTATTATTTTATGACACTTTCAGAAGAAGATAAAATGATGCAAAATTCAACAAAGGCAATTGTGTGCTTGTCTGCTTCTATTGCAGGCAAAAACATGAATATAATAGCAGACAATTGGTTTTTATCAGTTGAGCTTGTAAAAGTTTTGAAGAAAAAAAAATTCAACCTATGTTGGAACATTAAAAATAAATAAATAAATAAATAAATAAAACAGAAATATCTACAGAATTCCTTCCAAACAGAAGCAGAATAGTCGAGAGTTCAATTTATGGCTTTTCGAAGGATTTAACCTTTTTATCATATTTTCCTAAAAAAGGCAAATCTGTATTGCTAGTTTCGTCTATGCACTCATCAATATCCCAAGAAACAGACATCAATAAGCCGGAACTTATCGCTTTTTATATTAATACCAAATATGTTGTTGATGCCTTGGATGAAAAATGTGTCATATATTGTACTGGTCGGAAACCAGAAAGTGGCCAATAGCTATATTTTTTCGCCTTATGTATGTAAGTGCAGTTAACGCATTTATTATTTACCAGGCCACACGAGACTATAGAAAAGAGTCAAGTAAAGAAGAGGAAAAAGTAGATGCAGATAGCAGTTTAAAATTACCTACTAGAAAATACTGTAACATTTGCCCAAAAAAGGTTAAAAGGAAAATATGTACTCTATGCCATTCTTGTAAACACCCAGTATTTGGGCAATGTTCCGTAGCCGTATGCCCCAGCTGCATTTGAATGATGTAAAAAGCAAAAAGATTAAAGAAATATTCTTAAGTTAATATTTTAAAATATTGTATTCTTCCTTTTTGTTTGTTTAATTCTAACAGTTATTAATATTAGTGTCATCCCATGATATCTAAACGAAGTCAGTACTCATTATAAGGTTGTTTAGGTTTTTCTTTTATTATCTTTCCATCAATTAATATTATAACATTTAACAGTTTTAATATAATTATTTTTAATATTTTGGTAATTACATGATTTCCAGAATATATTGCGTTTCCAAAATAAATTCAAATGCTGTTTACAAAAGATAAAAAAGAAAAATAACATCGGAGTCATTTTGACTCTATGTCTCTGACAACGTAAGGAAATTCATGTCTCCAGTTACGGGTTAAATATATATATATATATATTATGAATTTTCAGATTTAAGATTTTTTGTTAGTTTATGAGGATTTCAGATTTAAATGGTTTTAATTGTTGTGAGTTAGAGAGTTTATTAATTATAAGTAATTAATATATGAGTTAGAAATTTCAGATTATTAAAAATTTTTCAACTTAGAGGAATTCCAAAGAAGTTTCGGAAAATCCTATGATGGCACTAATAGGTAAATACCACTTGGCAAATGGTAAATAATAACAAATAGAAGAAAGGTACCCACAAAGAGATGGTCCATCGATGTATGCATGTCAATACACTCCAAAGATCCTGTAAATAAGTTTATTTAAAAATTTTGTTATTATTATTGTTAAATTTGATATTATGAACTTTATTACTATTTATATATTGTAATATATTAATTTCATTATTTGAAGTGAAAATGAACGTAGATCGGAGAAACTGGGTTGCTAATGTAAGGATAAGTAATGAACATATATTTACGAATATAATTTTGAACTTATATTTTGAAGACATTTTTCAACAATTCCATTAGCACACTTATATTATAAAATGCTACGTTCAAGTCTTTACAACTGAGTTCATGAATGCTTTGCACATGAATATGAGCCATGAATGGCCATAAATTTATTATGTAAATAACAGAACTATGTTAAATAATTATTCTCAATATTTATATCTTTGTAATTTGTAAACAAGATTAATATCTTGTTATTGTATTTAATTAACAATTCCAGTAGTTCGCGTTCTAAATTTTAAATTTAATATAGCATTTAGATATTAAAAAGAAGTTAATTCTTTAGGTTTTACTCCAATTGACGAAATTGTAATCCAAGTCTATGTAACATATCCTTTCTATGAACTTGCAGGTCTTAGGACCTACCAGTTCATCCAGTCTTTTTGAGTGGTAGGATATGTAATAATAAAAATTTTCGCCCTTTTTTCTTAGTTAAACTATTCCAAATTCTTAATATTTTTCCTTTTTTACATATCTTTATTAATATCCTCTTATCATCGAACCGTAGCCTGTTTTCTGTCCCATTTCTCTGCTGGCGTTGGTTCTCCACTTTACTGTATCCTTCCGCGCCCTGTTGCTTGAAGTACATATATCGTTACATCGGCGAGGAGCGAGAGAATTTACGTTTTTCCGGTTGTTCAAGTATTCTATATCGCTTGGAGTGAACGATTCTAATGTGTAGATCCTAATCTTGTAACATCTTAAGTTTTATGAAGTGGATGATCGATTATTGAGAGTTGATGAACAAGTTACTGTGAATGTTCGATATGTTTTTGTCATGTAAACCAGTTTAAAGTTACGATGACTCTATTCATTATGTGATGGTAAATGTCTCAATGTTTATGAAGCCTGTCTTACTCGACAACCTGACTGCAATCCGATATTTTCATGATAACGGTTGGTTGGCCTTGATTACTCTACTACATTTTACTTCGAGATATACTAGTGTCGCTGAAATGTTTCAAAAGTCTCATATATATGTATATATATATATATATATATATATATATATATATGTATATATATATATATATAACCATTATATAATATTATAATTCATTATTATAAAAAAAAATTAATAAATTGAATATCAATAGTAGTACAGTAATATGATCATTTTGAATGTGAAGTTCAGTAGAGACCATGAGATGATAATAGTGTTGAATTCAGGGGGTGGCCCGGAGGGGGTTGCTTCCCTCCCGGAGCAAGATTTAAGATTTTGTGTTTTCAATGATCAAAAAGGACTATTACCACCCCCCAGAACACCATAATTTCCCCCCTCCACGGAACCCTTGAAATCCCTCCCGGCGAAAGGTGTCTGAATTCAACACTCGATGATAATCTTGCAGCATCAAATGACACACATACAGACACACATATATATATACATACACACATATATACACACACATATATATATATATATATATTAGGGTGTCCCATGATACAAGGTTTTTTTTTTTTTTTTTTTTTTTTTTTTTTTTTTTTTTTTTTGCAAAATCAAATATGCATACCCTCTATTTTTTTTTTCTATTTCACCTGAGAAACATAAATAAAAAATATTATTGCAATCAGATAAAGGTAACTCGTGCCGACTTTAGATCAAACTTGAACATGAAATCTTGTATGGGGTATACTATGGAAAGATTGTAAAATGTATGTTTGTTTGGTACATAAAACACTATTTTATTCAAAGAAGATATTTATTAACATATTACAGTAAAAGAAACATTACTGAATTTATTTTCATTTCAATGTTTTGTGTTTACAGGATAGACCTTCGTGTGTTCTTGTACGCAACATAACGATTTTTTTGTTGTTGTTGTTCCTCCGTCGCCTTTATTAAATCATCAAAGTCCTGAATCAATATTACCGCTCTTTCAGCTTTATTGTTTATTGCTCTGATCTTTAAGATCGTCTTTTTCGCGTCAGGAAACGAAACATTATTCTCTTATGAAGAGGGACTCTTCAAAACTATCATAAATTTTGAATCTAGAAAACAATGAATGGCTTTTGACAGATATGAGATCATCGATGCTTTTTTCTGCAAAAAAAATAAAAAATAAAAATAAAATAACAGGTAACAATCGCGTAATATAAATGAATAACTAAATAAACAATCACAAAATCAATATATGAAACTCGCCATACATTGAACCACTTTCTTCCTTCGATGGAATGTATGTTTTTTTCACGGATCGAGAAATTTTCTCTATGTAAATTTTTCATCATTTTTTATTTTGTTTCTTTGTCACCATCATTATCATTAAAATGTGCTAATACTGATATTTCATCAGTTAAATACCATAAATGCTGGAGAAATTTCTGTAAAGCAGCTTTCGAGATAGTTTCGTTCACATTTTCGTAGATTTTCAAAGATTGCAAAAAGCACAAATCTTTTTAGGGTTCTTTAACTGCCAAAATGCATTGCCATGTTTAACATAGATTGTCACGATATACAAGCAGACGTTTAACAGTGATTTCTTATCCTTTGTATTTCATTTCAGAGGAGAACTAAATAACGAGAACTTTAGGTAGTAAACCACTCGGGACATACATCAAACTTGGTACATAACAGGCAGAGGTCTGATTTATTTTTTTGTTTCTGTATCTCTTCTTAAAAATATGACAGAAATTTTGATCAATTCTCGACAGTCTTCTCTGATCATAACATTTTAAAGTTCAGAGTGGTAAAATTCAAGCAAATTGCCAAGTTCAGATACGGGTTAGAACAATTCCACTTTTCTCTATAGCACTGTATTTTAGTGGGATTAATGCTCTCCCAATTTTCTGTGTGCTCTTTAAAGAGTGTAATATATGGACTTGTTGTCACTTGTTTAACGTTCACTTCGACTATAGCCTGTAATACCTGATCGTATACATGATGGCAGCAAGCAAAGAAAAGCATTTCCCTATCAATTTTTTAGAGGAGCGCACAGACACCATTAAAACGACATGTATTCGAAGCCATAGTATCACAACAGAGAATTTGGACTTTGTTTTTGTGATTCCAAACTAAGATAGCCATCCAAATAGCCTGCGCTCGTTCTTTGCCTGTATAATTATAAAGTATCGACGCAACAATCAGGGGTTCTATGTTCATACGAAATAACTACTATAAGGAAGCATTCTTCTTTCGATTTTAGAACACTCAAAGCAGGCAACAGTTTCCCATCCTAATGTATGGTCCTTACATCTGGTACCTCGTTTAGGAGCTCAATTTTTACATTTTCCGCGCGTTCCTTCTACGTTTCTGTTCGGATTCTTTTAATTGAAGGCTTACTTAAGGGAAATTTGTGAATGTTAAATCCAAGTGCCCCCCTCACCCGCTAATAGAAGCTTTAAGAATAAACACACAATTTCACATACATAATTGACACCTGTCTAATGCAGCAACTAACTTTAATAATAAAATCTTTCCTTATTACCGATTTACTTGTCCCAGGTTCTGAGCTTTCGATCAGTGTTGGAAAATCTTCTTTATCCATATTTTCAGTAGGATTCGAAGAGGAATATTCTTGCAATTGTACGTATGATGCTGAGGATGTTGAATATTTAATTCGCCAATTTTCTTCTTTGACAACTCGAAGTCGGGCCCTTTCTCCTCTTTTTTGGCCATTTTTTTATCCACTCTACCTAACGGACCGGGTCGGCTATTTTTAGCGCTGCAAGAGCATCCTATCTTTCTCTATTTTCATTATTTGAAATGCATCAGCGTGTTCAATGCCGAACAAATTGTCTAAAGTAGTTACAAATTCTTGTTGTCGCTTGAATACATCTTGTAATTCCTATGCATTTATTTGTAAGTCTCTACAAATTGATACATATTAACAAGCTTTCTCACACAATTTGGCAAGGATTTCTTAGGTATGTGTGCCTTTTCCCAAATGATAATACTTTCACGAATAGAGATATTTGCATTTTCATTAACAATTAAATTCACTTCTCGAATATTGTAAAACAAAACTGCGAGAACTTTTCCATTAGACGGAAGTTTTGAACCCGTTATTTGATGTTTACTTTTCCCTATTAAAAATATCACTTTTTTAGAACTACAAAATTCCACTGCTACGTTCTGCTCACTGATTAAAAACAATCCAGACATTTACTAACAAAAGACTAACTTGGAATTATACGCACATTGACACATAGACGTGCGCTGTCCCGAGTAAACTGGTACTGACACGTTTCACATGTTTCGCATTGTTTCTTCAAGGGTTGCGTAATGTCACAACCATTCCAAAACCTTTATTTTATTCTTTTTTTTTATCTTTTTCATTTGCAGCTGCTGGGTGCTCCACTACAGACACGTGATAGTGTGACATGTGTCAGCGTTCGCTCGCTAAGTACAAAAGTACTAAAAAGTATATATATATATATAGGTTTATAATTATCTATATATAAGGATTTGTTTGGTTTTGCTGTTAAACAAAAAAAATTACATTCTTAGGATGTCAAATGTTTATCTTGTGACATTTGAATAATAAAAATACTACTAGATGGCAGCACCAAAATTTGTCTTTTGACAATAAGATATAACTTTTGTCTTTTGCAACTCTTTTTCAGTTATAAATTACTAGACCAGATGGATTTTTAAGCTACATTTTGACGATATTGTTATATAGTGATTAATTAATTTAATAGTGTATTTTCGTTATTTTAAATAATGTAATTACTTTCTATTTATTTTATTTTATTTTATATTAATTTTATTTTTCACGAGTTTTCAAAATGTATTAACTGCATCCTTTGGTCTCAATCACTGTGATTTCTTAACTGTTTTATTCACCTTAATCTTTACGATAATTTGGGAGCCATGTGCCTGTGGATATATTGAAAAATACTGAAATATTAATCGGGATGTTGTGTATTATTTCTATTTTATATCCTATAAATATTTAAATAGGTTTTATTGATTTTTCTATTTCATATTATTTGTTTTTATTCTGTTTTCATTTTTAATCTATTCACTTGATTATAATGGTTGTTTGGGCACAGGGAAAAATAATATTAGCTTTAGCTTATTTTTCTCACAGAAAACACCATATTGCTTATATCATTGAATTCTGTGCCCTTGATGACGTAATTCAATATATAAGCTTTTCCATTATTTGTCGGTGTCCACTTTCTTCTTTTTTCTTCCATAATAATTCTTATAATAAATTATTTGGCATTTTTTTTTAATACTTACAGCTTTAATTCACAACATTACGGTTTTTGATGGTGGTAGGTTATGTTTAATTAATGGTTATATATTACCATTCAAATTACTATGATGCATTTGCGCAAGTAATTATGAATGTAAGCTTTTTATGATGTTTTTAAATATATCTTTTCATTTTGAATGTCAACAATTCATTTTGAAGTATTTTTTTCCTTTTGGTAACTTATATATATTTATGTATATTCCTAGGTTGCTAAATGATTTAGCAATCTTTTAAATATTATACGCTTAGATCTTTGCTGCAATAGCGCACTATCTATGTGTATTATCAATATGATTTCTACCATGTAGTTATCTGATACCTATTTTAGGATTCCATTAATTTTTTCATTCCTATCATTGCAAAGATTTATTTAATGTTCTTTAATTTTCTAGTTATAATTTTATCTGTATTTTCTTGTTGTAAGTGTATGATATTTTCCTAAACAATCTCTATTTATTTTTGCTATAGATTTACATAATTTATTCTGAAGAAATAATCATTATATATATATATATATCAATATGGTAGCAATAATTATTTCTATTCATAGATTTAATGTTAATATGCTTTAGCAGTTTAAATTCATATTACTTTGATCTGAGAAGTTAATTGAGAAAGCGTTTTGGTTGTCTTTGCAAGGTTATTGTTTTTCTAGGTTTTGGATGTTAGATGCGGTTATTTTTGACTTATTTGTTATCAAAAAGTCCAGTGGTTTCTTGCTTTTTTTAGTCTACAAAATTAGGGTTATCATTATTTGGTTATGGAAATTTTGAAGTTCGTTTTTGAGATCTGCTTCTATTATTGTAAATATTATATATATATATATATATTCATACTCAAGATTTATTATTTAATCAAGACTCATTTAATTAAATTTTTAATTTTTACATTATTAAATTTTCTTATTTTTATTGCAATTATTGCATTTTCCAAACATAATTTTTATATGGCAGTTCTTAGTAAACATCTCGATCCTGGCAAGATACACTTAGCATCTATGCAGTGTAGTGCCCGGTACCGGAACAATAATTGGGTTGTTCCTGGATCGTCATCCAGTGACCATTTATACGCTCCCCCTCGTCCTTTATTTTTTCGTAAGTGTTATGATGCTCGGTGCAAGACATGTCCATACGCTTCTCAGACACAAATTGTCTCAGATCCTAACTATTCTAGATTTTGTAAAGCATTTAATGTTATATATTGTGTAAAGTGCAACATATGTAACATGAAATATATTGGTGAAACATCAGGTCCAATTCATAAACGTATCAATCATCATCGTTCAGACTCTTGTAATAACAAAGCAAAAAATATATAATCTACTGCTGAAATTCAACATTTTCATAAACATCAATTTAAAAATACGACAATTGAACTCCTTCAAATTCTAAAAAATAAATCAGGACGTCTTTATATGGAATCATCATATATGAAATATTACAACACAATTTATCTTTATGGACTTAACAGTGAAGTATTTAACAGACCTATCAAAGTCTTCACATCTATAAATAACAATATTGATTATTCTCCGATCTATCCTACTCTTAATCATAATTTAAATTGTAAAACAACACGTAACAAACGTGGAAAGCTTCATCATCAGTTGTAGTTTCCAAAAAATCTATCACTAAACAAATAAATGATCTTCAAAGTAAATACTTAGAGAATTATAACTGGTTGTTAATTCGAAAAAACATCTTTGCTATTAAAAAGAAACAGATTGGACAATATTTAAATGTATTTCTAAGTAAATCTTTCTCTAAACATTTTTCTGATGTTTATTTTGACCTCATTATGACTAGGGTTAATCTTTTAACCCGAGAGTAGTCGCGACATTTTTTAGAACGTTAGTAGTCGCGTTCGGTCCATTTGCCGCCGTTACCAGCAGGCCGAAAACGAAGGGGAAACTTGCCGGTGTTATCAGATGATCGAAAAGGGATAACGTAGGGTGAAAATATTGACTGAACTTTAAAAGATTGCAGCAAGTATTCATTTTACAACCTTTTACAGCAAATTATTTATTTCGCTTAAGTATATATTCAGTTGGCATCTAGATAAATGTTTTTAATAACTATTTCTTCGTTTTGCATAAATACTTAAAAGTAAATAGTAAATGATTTGATTGAATTTCTGATGTTACTATGAATCAATAATTAGTAGGAAAACATTTACGAATATGAATCTAAATTCGTGATAGGTTTTTTTTTTTTTTTTGGAAGGACAGAATCAGAGTCAGGTAGATTTTTATGATACTCTGGCACTCTATATCCATTTAATAAAAAAAAAAATAATAAATTTAGCATCAATATTTTACACTGACATTATATATAATAAAGAAAAAGGTAAAAAATACTTAATTTCGAAATTATAAATGTAAATGTTGCAACTACGTTTTATTTATTTATTTTGTGGGGTGTCTATGTGTGTATGAGGAGAGAGAGGAGGGGGGGAGGGGGCTCTCGAAATTTTATGATTAAATCGATTTTTCAAATGAAAATGCATGATTTGTAGTTTTTCTACTTATTTCAGGGTGGGAGCAGCGCCTCTGAATAAAAACTCTGGATACGAACTTCGCTTATATAAAGCAAATAATAAATAAGTTATTGAAATTATATATTTAATTTAAATACGTTTGCAATTGTAGATTTAAATCCTAAGATGGATAAATTATTTTAATTAATAGAATCACTGAAAAGTTCATCTTAATAGGGATGTATTTTACAGCAACTATTTAATTAAAATAAATATTCAATTGTACATTTCATAATAAGGTATTATTGTTATAATTTATTGTTTTATAATAACATTCATTAAAATAATAAAAACGATAAGAAATTTTTCTCCGAAATTATAAATATGCAGCAATAATTTTATTTAAATTAATTTTCTCTCGTATTCTGAAAAACATTATTCTGAAAAATAGTTTGAACAATTGATGAAGGACAACAAATTTAAATTTGTTAGATACCGTCCCCAAGCCTCTATTGGATTTCAATAATAATAATTAAAAAAAAAAAAAACATTTTCTGTGGCATTAAAAAAAAAATGTGTTTTTACTTACAGTATGAAAATTTAAAAATAGATAAATTTTAGAAAAATACTTAAAATATTTTTTAAAATCATGGTATAAATATTCACTGAATTATCCAAAAGAGATTTTTATTTGCGTAATTTCTAACCTACATTATAAAATTCTCATTATTGTGCAAATAAATTATATGTATGTTCTTCGCAGATATACATACTACATTTCTGAGAAAACTGTTTTATCTTTCGAGTTTGTTTTATTGTACAAAAACGATACTTTTCAGATTTTGGAGATACCGCAAATTTTTTTACTGATTCCCACAAAATTCTCTTCTCTCTTTTTTAATGGTTTGGCTGTGTTATTGTCTGTTTTTTTTTCCATTTATATGTTCTGGTAATAAATGGAAAGCAACTTCTTTCAAATAATGATGATGAAATTACCTTTTTTTCCAAATTTAAACGATTATCAATTTGAGAATTTATTCCCGCAATGTTTGACAATGAAAAAAAATGTAAGTGACCATCAATCAGTTTTTTGTGCGAACTGATTTCACAACTAATATAATAAAGCAATTTTAAGTAACATTCTAAAAGTAAAAAAAGTACTCTATGAACGGGTAAAATAGCAGAAAGAAGAAAGACGAAATAACAACAGACAGAGAGTCCGTACTTCGAAGAAACTTTCCCCCGCAGATTTCGTGGAAATGGGAAAGGATGAACACGAGGGGGAAAAATTCAACTAACACAAGTGGTCGCAACGCGGTCATTTAGACCGATTGAAACTTAAGAATTCGATAAAATGCTAAGAAATAGCAGGAAGGACTTGCAATTTTAATACACAAGAGTGTGAACACTCAAGGTCAGCTACACGTAATTTGGCTATCGTAAAATTAACAGGAAATGAGTTACAGGAAGATAACGAATTTCGGGCGGGGAAAAGACCAACGCGCGACTATTAACGGGTTAAATATTAATTTACAAAAAAACATAAAATACAAAACATGAATATTCAAATGATAATTACATTTTCAAATCACATGTTTAATAAAATTAATATCAATTCTATAATTAATGATAAAAATTGTTTTTCCCATTAATAATCTTCATATATCAAAAACCTTTAAATATCCGAACACAATTGGTAGAAAGATTTTTAACTACAATACATTTTCAAAAAATGCATCTGCTGCTAGTAATTTTCCGTGTAAATGCAATGACCGCACTCTAAAAAAATACATAAACAATGATCATGGACATATAATCACTGGATATCTTGATATTGTTAATGATTTTAAATTGAAACAACTAATGGGTTATGGTACTAAATATAGACTTCCATCAAAATTTAATGTTAAATCTATTATCAAACAGTTTATATATGATATTGATATTTTTATTTATAAAATTTCTATCTCTTATAATAAGCCTATTGAATATTTTAATCAATGGAAAATATTAGTAATTGAAAAATTAACTATGGCTTTAAAAAATAATATTGCTGATTTGGTTTCTATTAATACAAAGCATTTTTTCCAACAAATTACTAAATTACAAAAAAAATACGTTATAACATATGTAGACAAATCTCCTAATAATTATGCTATTATATGTAAATCTTATTATCACCAACTTCTTACAAATTGTATTTCTTCTAATAAGTCATTTCAAAAAACTAGTGAAAATGTAATTGTAAATAATCGTAAAATTCGAAGTTATTATAAACTATTAAATATTTTATCTACTAACTTTAATTATCCATATTTAGTTCTTATTCCCAAATTTCATAAAACACCAATTAAATTTAGGACTGTAACTATTGGTTGCAATACATATAATAATAAAACCAATAAACTTCTCTTAAAAATTCTTAATCAAATATATGTACTTACTACAAATAATGATAATACACATTGTATAAAAAGCTATCAACTTGTCAATATTTTAAAAAAATCTTCATTGTGTATATAATATAACGACATATGACTTCAAAGATCTTTTTAATAATATAGACCTATTTGATTTACATAAAATTATAAATGAATTATTTAAAAAATATTATAAAAAACTGGAATTACCATCTAATATAGATATTGCATATTTTAAATCTTTAACAAACTTCATTATCTATAATAATTATATATTGCAAGATAACACTTTATATTTACAGCATGTCGGTATACCACAAGGCGGTTGTACATCCAGTTTACTATCCGACTTATACTTATATCATTATGAACGTACTTTTACTAATAATAATCTACATTTATATCGTTATATTGATGACATAATTTTAATTGAAACTGATCAATCTGCAATTACTCAATTTCCAGTAGATTATCCCACTAATTTGGAATTAACGGAAAACCTTTTATCTAACAATACAATTAACTTCTTAGATCTTAAAATTACAATAAAAGACAACAAAACAATCACAGATTTATATGACAAACGTAAAGAATTTAAATTCAAAGGTAATACATTTACAAATTTTAAATCTTGTCTACATCATTCTGTTTTTCGAAACATATTACTTAATCATTTATATAGAATAAAATGTTTATGTTCTTCTCCTCTAATTAACAATAATATTAAAAAACTAATTTATGATGCATTAAATCATGGTTTTCCAAAAAAATTCATATATTCATTAATATACAATTAGTACTTTACTTACATGATCTTTTAAAACAAATTAACACATGCGTAAACAAAATTACCAAAGAATATATAAAATAAAAAATATATATATAAAATTAAAAATTGTAAAATTATATAAAAAAATTATTACAGGATGGATGGGTGGGTAGATGTTAGTGTACGGAGGAGGGTGGTGTTGTCTGGATAATACGCAATGGTTAATTAAAAAAATGGGGCTTATGTATTATTGCTATATTTTTGATACGTGTTTTATAAGGATGTTGATTTGATATTTTATATGTAATTGGTGACTTTCATTAATATTATATTTAGATTAATTATTGTTTTCATATGTTATTAAATTTTAATTTACTCGGGACAATATCACATTAATTACTAATAGCTTGCCATTTTTATAGTGATTAATATACATATAAGTATATTTAATATAAATAAAGTTATACTGTATGTATTAAAATGGGGTAATTATTTTTATTACTATTCCTCTATTCTTTTTAATATTGATCTATTTGCACTTTGTGTTATAAAATTTATTATCGGTTTAATGTGTTTGAATGTCCCACACTCATACTTTTAGGATTTTTATGGCTGTATGAAAATAATCCACGAACTATATTTGAGATTTGTGGGTAATGGGAATTTAAGTATCTAATAATCTTCTATATACCTCCATATGTTTATTTCATGTTCATTTTATAATTATCTTCTTTAAAATAGTTTTCATTAACGATTCTTATATTATTTTTAATATATTTTTATTAATTGTTATTGAATTTATTTTGTTTTATAGCATATAGCTATATGCTATATATTCTCAATGTTATAGCATTATTTAAATAAGTAAGATAATAGAATATTTTGTTTCCTTTTTTTAAATTTTATTAACAATAGTTTAATATATATATATGTATATAGTGTGGTTTATATTAGGTTTATAATTATCTATATAAAAGGATTTGTTTGGTTTTGCTGTTAAACAAAAAAAAATTACATTCTTAGGATTTCAAATGTTTATCTTGTTACATTTGAATAATAAAAATACTACTAGATGGCAGCACCAAAATTTGTCTTTTGACAATAAGATATAACTTTTGTCTTTTGCAGCTCTTTTTCAGTTATAAATTACTACACCAGGTGGATTTTTAAGCTAAATTTTGACGATATTGTTATATAGTTATTAATTAATTTAATAGTATATTTTCGTTATTTTAAATAATGTAATTACTTTCTATTTATTTTATTTTATTTTATATTAATTTTATTTTTCACGAGTTTTCAAAATGTATTAACTGCATCCTTTGGTCTCAATCACTGTGATTTCTTAACTGTTTTATTCACCTTAATCTTTACGATAATTTGGGAGCCATGTGCATGTGGATATATTGAAAAATACTGAAATATTAATCGGTATGATGTGTATTATTTCTATTTTATATCCTATAAATATTTAAACAGGTTTTATTGATTTTTCCATTTCATATTATTTGTTTTTATTCTGTTTTCATTTTTAATCTATTCACTTGATTATAATGGTTGTTTGGGCACAGGGAAAAATAATATTAGCTTTAGCTTATTTTTCTCACAGAAAACACCATATTGCTTATATTATTGAATTCTGTGCCCTTGATAACGTAATTCAATATATAAGCTTTTGCATTATTTGTCGGTGTCCACTTTCTTCTTTTTTCTTCCATAATAATTCTTATAATAAATTATTTGGCACTTTTTTTAAAAAATACTTACAGCTTTAATTCACAATATTACGGTTTTTGATGGTGGTAGGTTATGTTTAAGTAATGGTTATATATATATATATATATATATCATTACTTAAAATGCAAAAACACCATAATTCAGAAAAGAAGGTGTATATCTGCAATATTTAACTATAAAAAAACTTTTAAAAAACAAGTAAAATATAGGTAAAAAACAAAAACAGGCAAAAAAACAGTCTGTTCTTCTTCAGTGGGAGGACAGACTTAACCTATCTCCACCCCCACTGTTAAAAATCTGCAGGTTTCTGAACACACGTCCAACCTGCACCCAATACAGAGAAAATATTGTCAATTCAGTAACTAAATTCAAAAAAGCTAAAATAAACCAAAATTAAGCCAAAAAAATAAAAAAGTAAATAAAAAATATATAAAAATAAATAAGTAATATAGATAAAGCATAATTTAAAAATCTGTAATAAAATAAAATTTTAGAAACGTACTTAAAAATTAACAATTTAAATATAAACAAATTAACATGAATGAATGCAGATGAACGTGCACCCTCCAATACCTGCAAGATGAAAATCTTTTCAAAAACAGTAAAAACAGCAATACCCGTATAATGTTCCTCACCTGTTAACAATGAGCAACTAATTTTTCTTCCGTATCCAACTTCAAAAACTAGAAATTCCGAATCTGCATTCCTCCATCGATTCGATACATCAACCTACATTTGTTCTTTAAACAAGAGTTTAGAATGCAGTTTTCATTTCGAATATTCTGGAAGGATGCCATCACATCTTGCCCAAACAGCTAAGCCATAATGTTGCAACTCACTTTTCAAAACTACCTTTAAATAATAATTCAAAACATTATAGGATAATTATTATTGTAAAAAAGATTAGCCAATAACTTAAAAATCTGTTTATAAAAATTACTATCTTTGCCAAAAATTTTATTGAAACGAATTATTTGATTAATTATAATATTTATGTAAATTAGAAAACCAATGTGGCATACTTCTTGTAAAAAATTGAAAGCTATTTCTTTTATCGTACAAATCTAAAATTAATTTATTATCAATAATTTCAAAGGAAATATCCAAAAATTCTGCATTATAATTTCATTAATTTTCATTAATTATATATGAAATATATATATATATGTATATATTTCATAACTACTTTAATATATATATAACAGGCAATCTTAGAGGAGTTAGTGGTCATCAAATCGAACAGAAATTGTAATGTAACATGGTGTCGCATACCACTTATTCACTCATTGATACACTCAAAGGAAACTCGAATTTCCGTTTATAATTTTAGAAAAGTTGATTATATTGTAGAGAAACTTTCAACAGACATGTTTTCTACTGTGCTAAATGTAATAACAGCCAGATGCTGGAAGTTTCCATCATACTCCCCAGCAGCATGTTCTCGACGTTCCAAATTTCGCACTGCAATTGTCACTTAATACGCTAACAATGATTTCGTTAGTAGTTTTTTTTTTTCAGAAATTTCCATCATGTTATCAAATTTCCCAAACTAGAAGATAGGTTTCTACAAATATCCATTGGATTCTCTTTATTTTTCTCAAAGTTATTATCGAAAACCCGATGCCAGTTATGTCAGAACATATTGTATTTTGGACTAAATATATGGTTTGCGAAATATGTTCGACTACCATTTTTTACATCCTTATGTTACATAATGAACCCTCTATCTAATGGTATATTACACTGGTGGTCAAAACTTAAGAACGAGTCACAAAATGTCAATTTTCAAGTGATTTTCAAGCGATAATTTTCACGCGAATACTCAAAAGGAAGTAATATAATTCGAATAATTTCTATACCCGCAGAACAGCTATTCCATATAACATCTCATTCAGGTCACACATGGTCACACGAGTCACATTCACTACGGGGAAACAAAAAATAGGAAATTCCGTACATTACTTAATAGAGAATACCAAAAAATTCCATATTATCAAGAAAATAACACTGAACTAAAAAATTTGCATCAGGAAATGAATAGTGAATAAATAATTAGAATACGAAATAGAATTATAGAACAAAATAGCAAAGAAAACAGAAGATAAAGTGTGGTTAATTGTCCCTTCTTCAATCATCTACAGCTTCTGATTTTAATAAAGGGTGCGAATGAACCCATACAACAAACAGAAAAATTAAAGTCACAAAATACCAGTAAAATGAATACTCAACAAAGAAAACAATCCAATATGGAAACAGCAATATCATTAGCAGAATAACTTAATGAGACTCTATTAAAAAATAAAGAAAAAGCTATACAAAAAATATTAGGAGGATCACAACTTCCATTAAAAATACCATCATCAATAAACCCGTTAGAGTCATTATCCATCCGACAGCTCATTCAAGAGTATGATATATTATCAAATAATAGATCTAATGGTAGCTCAGAAGAAGCTAGAAAATAACTAGAAATCATCATTTCCAAAGCAAGAAGAGATGAGAAACTTCTAATACAACAATGTATTGAAATAAATACTAATTCTCCTGACAGAATGGGAAAAATACAACAAAAGATGGATGTCCTGCTAAGACAGAATGACGAATTGTCATTAAAGCTTAAAGAAAGTACAAAAGTAGAAATTAAGCTTGAGAAACATCTGGAAGAACTGAAACAAGCGAATAAACAATTAAAAGACTCCTTGACTGAGGTAGAACAAAGCAAAGAACAAATTAATGAAAGTTTTAAAGAAGAAATTAATAAATTAAAAAGTCAACAGAAGCAACTTAAAAAACATATTAAAGAAAAATTTACACAAACAGAAACTAAATTAAAAACAACAACTACTCAAACAATAATGGAAGAAATATCGAATGCAGAAATAAAGCTTGAAAAATATCTGGAAGAATTGAAACAAGAAAATAAACAATTAAAAGACTCTTTGGTCAAGGAGGAACAAAGTAAAGAACAAATTAATGAAAGCCTTAAAGAAGAAATTAATAAATTAAAAAGACAACAGAAGCAATTAAAACCACATACTAAAGAAAAAATTACACAGACAGAAGTCAAATCAAAAACAATAACAACACAAACAATAATGGAAAACAACGATAATGCAGCATAGAAGATAATGATGAAGGAGGGTTTATTCAACCATCAAACAGTCTACAAAAATTGAGGAGTTGGTGACATGAAAGCTGGAATACTTAAGTAGGGGTCCTCAAGGAGAAAAGTGCGGTGGTGAAACACGGACGGGCGACCTCCCTGCCTCAGCGAAGTCTAACTCTGCAATAATAATTAGAACTATTGTAAAACATATAAAGATACCAAAACTAAAAGCACTACTTAATGAAAACTTTAATAAAGAGAAAGATGCCCCAGCAATTTACTGCAGCAATGCCAGAAATCCAGATACAATTATTAGACAATCTAATACGGATGACAATACAGAACATCTGTTAAAAATAATAGAAAACATTCCTGATATTACAAAGCTCACAGAAATAACATATAAACTGACTAATTATAAAAGAATAATAATAACTGGTATTCCATCCTCAGTACCTAAAAATGAAATAATACCATACCTTGAAGAAAATTTGTCGGATAAAAACATCACCATATTTAAAATTTTAAAGAAGGATAACTCAACTCTATATCACATTATATTGCAATTAGAAACAAAAGCATCACAGGAACTTCTGGATAAAAAAATTATACAGGTGGGTCTCAATATGTGCTTCATTCGTTCTTTTCGCCCAATCATTAGATGCGGTAATTGCCAGCTACATGAACACCAAACATCTTACTGCAGAAGACAGCCAATTTGCGCCAAATGCTCGAGAGGTCACTGCACTTCCGGGTGCCCGTTTGAGAGCGTTCCATCGCAATACAGATGCACAAATTGTTACCACTTACCTAACTATAGGAAACATTCAGCGGATTGAACTATGTGTCCGGTTTATCAGTCATACTTGGCAGATAGAAGGAACGTCATATAGGACCACTTTATGGACAAAATGTTAAATATTAAAGAACTCTAAAGAACTCCACAAAACTTGCGGGTCAACTTCAAAACCCCCATTTATGTAAATAGACACTTATCAAACGTAAACTTTGAACTTTAGTGAACTTACTCATTTTCAACTACAAATATATGTTTAGTGTGTATATAGCGATATTCATCATTTTTACATAAAATTTATATTAATTTACTTTATTGCTCTGCATTATATCTTTGAAAGCATTATCTTATCAAATTGAAACTTACTGAATTTACTGTGTTTAAGACTATAAGTAAATTATCCTCAAGTGTAAAAATGTGTTTTGCTGTAAATTATTTTACTTCCACTACTACTCAAAATTCATATAATTTACCTATCATATTCATAAATTATCTTAAAGTACTTTTAAAATAATTTTTATGTGGCAATATAATTATTAATATTATAAAGTATATGTGTTTGTAATAGAAATTTTAGCTACGGCTGTGCTGGCCTCCAGTTATGGGCAGTGGGGCCATCACGGGCGGCTCGAAATTAGTCCTGTAATGTCTTTTGCACATATAACTACCATCGAAATGCATAATTGAAGTGCATTGTGGATCTAGTGTACCTGGTTAGTAATATCTATCATGGTAAACTTTTGAAATGTTTATTTATCACGGTCCTCCCCACTCTAGTCGTTAAATTTCTCTATCTCTTATTAAGATTTATTACTACTTTATTTAATTTACATAGATTAATTTTTAACTTTGTTTATCTGTTACATTGGTACTCGAGTGGGGAGGACTGTATATTTCTGCATTGTGCTTTATTGTGTTATATCCCGTAATCACATATCATTTAATTATTCTTTTCAAAATCACCAGTTCCATTTAATATCTCATCTGTAAATATTTATCGCACACACTGTCAATAATTGTCATATATCTAACATTGTTATTTCTCCTAAACTGTTAAAAAAAAAAAAAAAAAAAAAAAAAAAAAATCATTGAAGGAGTTCCGCAGGTAGTAAAACTTTTCCCTGCCCTGGGCTTGGGGGTTACACCTAACCATAAGCCAAAAGCGGGTCCCAGGGTGGGTGCTTACTTACTTACTTACTTACTTACTTTATGAGTCTCAAATGACTACTATATGTGACTCCACTGACAGTTCACTGTGACTGATGCTTTGCTGCGAGTCACCAGGTGACTTTACAATGTCGTTTTATTGAGACTCTCGTGTGACTTTCATCTGGAGACTCAATTTCAAAGTCATTGTGAACGTTGTATTATGATAAATCACAAAATAATGTCACATTAAAATCACATGGTGACTTTTCACAACGTTTCACACTGGTGACTTCACAGTAGGGTCTCTGTCACCATTTCTAAAGTCACGTGACAGAAAGTCCCCATGTGACTTTAATGTGACATTATTTGGGGATTTGTCATAATGCAACGTTCACAATGACTTTGAAATTGAGTCTCCAGATGACAGTCACATGAGAGTCTCAATGAAACGATATTGTAAAACACCTGGTGACTCGCCACAAAGCAGCAGTCACAGTGACCTGTCAGTGGAGTCACATATAGTAGTCTTTTGAAACTCATAAAATAAATGTATGGAATTTCCTATTTTTTTGTTTCGCCGTAGTGACTGTGACTCTTGTGACCATGTCTGAACCGAATGAGATGTTATATGGACTAGCAGCTCTCAGGGATAGTAATTATTCGAATTATATTACTTCCTTGTGAGTATTTGCGTGAAAATTATCGCTTGAAATTTAGCATTTTGTGACTGGTCTTTAAGTTTTTTCCACCAGTGTATATCCTTGCATATTTAAAAAATACATCCTTTTAACTGTTGGTATATGCTATAATATTAAGTCCTTACACAAGCGGATGTCTATATAAAGTATAAAGTATCAGCAACATTATAACAATATATTTGATAGTAATCCATTGTCGAAACAAAGTTGAAGAAAATATTTAGAGTACCTGGTAAAAATGGAATTCGACAACATTTTTTTCTCATTATAAAATTTAAAATTATTAGTGGAATAAAATCAGTTCCATTAGCTGTCCCAAATTAAAATAAATAATGTCACTTGTCATAATATCCAATTGATTCTCACAATATTCACTTGTCATAATTATTTCAATTTCAAGAACGGAGCTAGAAAGAATTCTTTATGATAAGCTACATTTATCACAATATTTTTCGTCATATCCTTTTTCTTTTAACATTTCTGAAAATGTAAGTAAGGTTTTTTTTCCGGATACATTTGTTAACCTTTCTTATAAGCAATATCTTATCTTATTGAATATATTTTAAAAAAGAACTTGTATTCCTTGAAAAAAACCACAATAAAGACTGTTATATTAAAAATATGGGAATGATTTATCTCTACAGGGAATGGATTGTTAAAGTTATATTTATTCTTGCAAGAACAAAATTCCGCAAAGAAAAGTATTAGATGGTAAAGAAAATATTTTTTTTATCTAGTGAATACTACTTAAACAATAAAGAAAATTCTCAGACGGAATACCAAGAAAATCGATTAAGTTATTTTATTTAAATTCAAAGATGTTATTTTTAATGACATAAATAAATTACTATTTCATTGAACTCACATCTTATTTAAATTACATTTCTTCAAATTTAGCGTAATAGAAAATATCGTATGTCATCTGCATGTATCTATACAATGTGAATAAAAATATATTTTATCTAGTGAATACTACTTAAATAGCAAAGAAAATTCTCAGACGGAATACCAAAAAAATCGATTAAGTTATTTTATTTGAATTCAAACTATTACTTTTAATGACATAAATAAATTACTATTTCTTTGAATTTACATCTTATTTAAACTACATTACTTCAAATTTAGCGTAATTGAAAATAGCGTATGTCCTCTGTGTATATCTATACAATGTGAATAAAAAGATAATTTTTTTCGGATATATTGGACTCTAGAGACAGAACCGTAAAGAAAGGCAGGATTGCGTTTGATATGTACTTATTTAATGGCATGGGCTAAAGAATGAGGTAAATAACTTCAATTGAAATGTCACAGTTACAGTTAAAGTGTCAAAATGTCAAACAATTTAATAAAATACGTCGTAACTCACGAATCTGTGCGTTATCTAACATATAAAATTAACCGTATCTAGACCATTTTGGCTTCGATACTTAATACTGTATAAAACACAGATTACCCTATACTTTGACCCTAAAAATTGAACAGCGATATATTTGGAAAGATCGCCATGTTTCGTCCAGCTGGTGGTATGAATGGATGTGAATTATTTCCTAATGGGAACGTTAACTAATTTTTTTTCTTGCCTGAATGCTGGATCCAAATTTGTATATCCATTTTTTAAACATACTGATAACATGGTGTGTCCCATTCCCGGATCTTTGCCCTCACAGGCCCATTTGCTCCCGCTCGGAACTACCCGACAGACAAACCCCGCGACGCGTTTCCGAAGGTCTCCGCCAGGAGTGCCCCATCAAGACAGTCATCAAGAAAAAGCTCCGGTCATACCGGCGCACTTCCTAGCGCACGTCACGCCGGTTATTCCTAAAAGAGATATGAATTGGTCGCATACGACAATCCTCACCACCCAACCAGAAGAGCCAAATGGTCCCTTCTCTTGGTTACCCGACCCGGTACGTCCCGACTGCCCACAGGAACCGAACACCTATAAAGGAGTTGGACCCATGAACCTACACGAGGTTTCCCGAGCCGGAGTTACTTTATTGAAGGCTCACAAGATCAACTACCATTTTCTGGCAAAGATATATATGCGAGCCAAACGATGGAAAGTTGAGGTGCAACTAGCGGAAGATCCTGGAAGGGCGGGGAAATCCCTCCCCCCGGACGTAAAGCTTCCCTGCTCCGGGATTTTCGCTCAATCGCCCCACTCGACCGACGGAACATCTCACGGATCACACTGGGAGCCAGAGAGACCAGACTAGGTGCCGTTAGCGAGCCCAGGTGGGCACGAAAATCTCCACCTAGACGGGATAGACCCCGCCTCGCTAGGGGTTCGAGAGTCCGCAGTCCCGCCGGTCCCACACAATTCGACTCCGCCCGGGAGTGGAGAAGAAGCGGGAGGCCGGCAGGAACCCGGCTCCCACTACGTTACCTCACGGCCGTCGTGGGTACACAGGAACGAATGCCCCTGATTCCGTGCAGTGACCGACCGCTACCTGTTAGTTGCATTCGGAAGTTAGTTTGAGACACCGCTAGATCCTCACCACTGGGCGCGGTAACCTCCAGTAGCGCACAGACACGCAGGATCTGTGTTGGACCACGAGTTTCCTCAGATTAGTGTTGACTCACAACTGCTCCAGCTGCTTGTTTCGGCGGGATGAGCCACCTGACGCAAAAAGTGCATCAGGCGCTGTCCGAACCCCTCGCCCTTCGGTTGCTCCGGGAGATCCTGCACAGCGATCCCGCGAACGACGTCGTCACTAGCCAGTCACCGGGACCTTTCCTCTACAAAGCCCGCTCGCTCAACCTTAGGCTCCCTCTTAGTCAAGTGGTGGAGGAGGTCCTATCGCTTTGGCTAGTATTTGCTCAGCGACACCGTCCGGCCCTATGACCGGCACTGGGATCGACCTATAGACCGTTGCTATCCAGCTTACCAAGAAAACTCGGGTGCCGGGGGTGAAAGCGCGGTGCACACTACACGCCCACCCATGTACAACGTCCGTTACCCGTGACCACAGGGCTCGAGGCCTGTCGACCGCGAACCACTGTAGGAGGTAGCGAATTGTCCCTATCCGGCCCCCTCGCACTCGTGTACAATGAACTCGGCCGGGCTCTGAGTCGCCTCCCCCACTCAAGGGGTGGGTTTCGGACCAGCCGGAGGGGTGGCCACAAACATACTGATGAAGAAAATCTGTCTCAGTTTAATTTATTTATTAAAAAATATATTTCTATCAAATGTCCTTCAATTTATTTTTTATTATCTGCATTAGAATAAAAGTGTTTCATTTTTTAAAATTTTTAGAGTCCTGAAAACACAAAGAAAACTATTATGCACTCTACGTTGTGAGGGAAGAAGAAATTATTGATCTTGCCATCTACCACAATTCTGTGGTCGGCAGGGTCACCTGATATGTAAAACACTATAAAAAAATTTCCTTGTCAGGTGTAGGACAATTTATTTTCGTGTTTCTGTTCTTTTAAAAATGTTATTCTAATCTAATGTAATTCTATATCTAATGTAATTCTATAAAAATCGATTTTTTCACAGATTTCGATTACCTGGTCCCCCTAACAGATATAGGCATTTATGTGAGTTTCACTCATAGGACATTTTGTCCGTTTTCCATTGGATGGTCGTGAAACGGGTGGATTACTCAGATCTAATATTTGAAATGAGGAGATCTAATATTTAAAATGTGTGTGTAAAACGGGCAGCTTAATGAGGTATACGGGTTAAAATTTTTAAAGTTTTTTAAACATATTAAAAGACAATTTTAATTCACGTGAGGGACAGCTTTTCTACATATTACTGCTGTTTTAACAATGCTATTGTATCCTCAAATTAATACAATTGTGCTAATATGAAAATACATAGTCGAGGGGTTGTTATTTTTATGCATAGTTTATATTCCAACAACTTATAAGTTAATAGATATAGATAGCATAGATAAAAAAAGGAATATTTTGGGGGGTTTTCTTGTTTTATTCTTTTATATTTCTTTATTTATCATTATTATTTATTTTTATATTTTTTAATTAACTTCTTTTATTTTATTTTAATTTTGATTAATTATTTTATTTCCATTTTCCCCTATCAATTTCTCTTCTGTCATTTTGGCAACACTTTCGTCTTCTGCATTTTCTCCTTTCTGCTAGCGCCATCTATTGCATTCTTTGCAAGCTCTACTGTCTTCCTTTCAGTTCATTTTTGACCTTGTCCCCTTACGGACACGTGTTTATTGTAGCTAATGACGAGCTGTTAATTTTTATTATCTCGAAAAGCGTCCTATGTAATGTTTTATTTTATGGTGATTTTTACAAAGATTTATTATTTTAACTGTTTGATATTGCCAGTTTTCGGTTCTGTTCCGCTAATAGATTTAAAAATATTTATGTAAGTGTCAAGTACGGGACATTTTGTCCATTTTTCATGGCATATCCCATTCCGCATTATAAAGTCAACCGCATGCGATTTGATATCGTCTTCGAACATAAAGACTTAATCTTCACCAATCAGTTAAAGTCGATCGTTATGTCAATGTGAGTGCAATTGTTCTTCTCAATTCCTTACTTTCTTATGTTTTATGTCGCTATTTCTACACGTAAAATATGTGCTATCAAATAAATAACGTTTACTATCAAATAAATAAATTTTAGACACTAAATTTACCTGTTGAAATTGCAATCTAAAGTAAACTGGAAAACAATACCATTACAAACATTTTATATGATGAAAAAAAGACATTATCACCTGACACCGTTTCTTGTTTACATGATCGGCATAATCACCGGAATACCAACAATGGGATTTTGTATCTTGCGTTATTTACAATTATAGGTATAACTATCACATTCCCAAAATAATCCTGATATGAAAGTAGTCGTTGGGGGCCACTATAATACTTACCATGATGGATATGCATAATATAAAATACGAAAATAAAACATCTGTAAACTATTTAAACTAGTTTATGATGTTATATAATAAAATAAAAATTTGATGGGTAGTCACCGAATGAACATATTATAATTTTTATTATTATTATTATTTTAAGAGTGCAATGAAGAACGTTTTTAATTCATTGCTAAGAAGAATAAAGAAATGTAAAATTAATTTAAAGAACCCTTCAGTATGTAAAATTTTAGAGAATTAACAGTAAATGGCGCTCATTTCTAGTATGGGAGGAGCCTTAAGTTTGTTTATCCTGGAGCGTTGTGTGATTTAGCGCCGACCCACTCTTGTTATCCGTTGTTTACTTGGAAATAGCCGGTTATCCCTTATTTTTAATTTGGAATTTAAAACATTATAATTTAATAGTTCTTGTCGTTCTAGAGAAAAAAACGAAGAATGGATGTGATATAAAGTACCTTATGTGTGTATTTCTATACGTTGAACAGTCGACAAACTTATGGTCTCGAGAATATTTATGCCTAACATGGCTGCGATAATTGCTTTTCTCAAGGATGGGTACGCCTCGGATTCGTTACACTGTGTTTTATTATATTGAGATGCATTGCAATTCCAAAATAAAATTTAAATGTATTTGTTGTCAATTTGTTCGGTACATAGAGTGTTTAAAATCGTGGCTTCATTACGTGGAAAACTTTAAATGCTCTATTACTGAACTGCGTAAAAGAAACATGCTTATAACACCAAAAATGATTAAATTCGCAGCTATCAATTTTTTGAGTTGGATTAACCCATTCGGCACGAGCGACCGGTATTCATGCTGGCTTCCTTTGTATTTTAATCCAGGGCGACGGGTATACGTGCCGGCGTTTTTGGCACTCACATCCCGAGCGACTGGTATTCGTGCCACACAGTTGAAACGTTTTATTCCAGAAAGTTTAACTCAGAAAAACCTTTCGTAATCAAATTTGAATATACATTTGGGAAGAACATGTTTCCTTCTGTCTAGGAAAGCAAATGGAATCTATTAATACATTTTTAATCCATGTTAATTTATTTTTTTTCCAAAATGGCTGCAATGAAAAAAAAGTGTGTTTATTTCACATGCATCTATTTATGCTTCTGAAACGCGATTTTCTTTCTATCATAAATCTTTTATGCGTCAAATGAAACTTTATTTTTTGTTTATCAGAAATTTTTCTACGTCACTTGGGCGAAAGAATGGTTTAGTCAGCTGATCAACACTAAGCTTATGATGTAAGCTTCACGTACGCATATGGCTAGGCTTCCAGATGCTTCATTTTCAATTAGTTCTTTTCTAATTTTATCTCGATTGGAAGTAATTTATCTGCACGTCGCACAGTGGAGTATTTGACCCAAAAACCTGGCCAAAAAGGAAAAAATTAAAATTTCGTCAACAATTGTAAAAATCATATTTTTTAATAGCTAACTAATTGGTGCATCGATCTATGTATATTTTAGGAACTTGAGTTATATCTGGTGGCTCCTGGCCGCAGCTGAACAGGAAGTTTATTTCTGAGAAGACGTGATTTTTTGTTGTTTATTGGCATTGTTGTTATGTTTAAATATAATTTTTTTGTGGCTCAATGAATTGTTGAATTGAAATAAAACAGGGCTTACGTGTTTAACAAAGGTCAGAGCTTAGTGTTAAATTATGTGTTAATTCAAATAGTTTCGTTTTTAACTTAATAAAAAAACGTCAAATGTGTAAAAGAGTTATTGTTAAAGCGCTTTTGGCTCTAATTTATGCTTATCGAAAGCTTTTTAAATATGTGCCGCGCTTTGCCCAGCCATGTTTGAACTATAATCGTATTAATTATAGTCTTGAGTGTCAATTTCTGCAAAAAAATCTTCCGTATATTGTTGCCATTTTTTATAATTTTTTTTTCGTGATGACCATTTAATTGCTATTTTTTGCGGCCACCGAATTGAAGAGACGAGAACTATATATTTACTATCGTATTATTCTGTCTGCATGTATGTACAGTCGTGGAAAAAAAGTAAACACACCCTACTAACTCCTCAACAAATTATCGTAGAAGAAAGTTACTGGTAACGAACGATTGGAAATAAAGTCTATTTTTAAATGATGTATATAAAATTTGCTTAGGGGGCCATCTACATATTAAAACGAACCATAACTTTGTTTTTGTCAATAGCAGTACCAAATTCTGACATCATAAATGAACTCTACACCCTTCAATTAGCCTAAAAACAAATTTTTATGCAATTCGTACCATAAGTTTCCGAGAAATTAATTATTTTAAAACGAGCGTATTTTAAAGGCTGTATCCAAATTGAAGTTCCGTACTGGATTGTTAACCGAGAGAGCCCCTTCCTTGATCAAGGCACCTTAAGACCCCACTGCAGTCACGGACAAAAAGAAATCAAGATGGCCGCTGGCATTTTAGCTGAATTGAAAGGATGGTCTAAATTCAAATGATTGACAAGCGAGCTCTTCCAATCAGCAAATAGAATATTCTTGGATCATTTCCAATAGGTTTCAGGTGGTCTAAGAGATTTCTTTTTTCAACTGTCCAGCGTAGATCAAAGCCGTATGTTTTGTGGAGAATCTGGATAACGCTGAAAGTCGTAAAAAGAATTTTAATCTGTTTATAATAAGGGTACAAAAATTAAAGCGATTTGACTTTCAGAAAATAAATGATTATTTTATTCAGATATATTTCTTTTTTTTTAATCATCAAGTTCATTTTACAGCTTTTACAAACATAAAATTGAAATTAGCGCAGTATAAAAACTATTTTATTTCACATAACGAAATTACATTTAAAATCAAGGGGGGAGATATTGAATGAGGGGGGAAATACCAGATACAAATATTCTAAAATAACTATCTTTTGTGGGGATTCTTTTTAGAACATGAAATTTATCAAGAGATATATAAAAGCTAAACAACATTGAAGGTTAAAAATAAGATGTTCATAAAATTAGGAGAGAAAAGGTTAACCAAATAAACTGTATATTTTGTACTGTAGAGGGGTGGAGGGGAGAACGGGAAATATTAATTTTGAGGAGAAGGGGGGGGGGCTATACATCTAAATCCCAGCGTAGTCATTTATAGGTATAGTACATAATTTATTGTTGTTAGCACTAAAATATATGACAGAAAAAATAAAGTTTTCCAAATATTCAAAACTTTGTGTGATGTTAGCAGAAAGGTTTCAGGCGGAAGAAAATTTAGATTATATTTTATTTTTACAAGTAAGTTATAAAACATAAAGGAGTTTTCACAATTTGAAATTTTAAGTGCATAGGAGTAAATTCAGGTGTGTGTGTGGGGGGGGGGGGGAGAGAGATTTCTGTACACTAAATATTTTTTAAATGATGCAGACAGTTAAGAATGTTTTTTGTAGCGGTTCGTAATCTAAATAACAATAAAATACTTTTATTTTCATTTACATTTTTTCATTTTAAACACTTTCCAAGAAAGTTGAAAAGTGTTTATGAATTGGGTTTGTCCGTCCGTCTGTCTGTCTATCCGTGCTCTAACTAGCGTAAATATAGTCGGATTGCCATGTAATTGATATACGATATTGAAAATCATCATGGTATGTTCGGTGCACCATTCATGGTTCATTTACAGATGCACTCAAAAGTATTCGCTACATTATGGTCTATGTGGGGGGTGGGGGATTATTTAGGATGTATTTTAATAGTGTTACACAATGTTAAACACAGTTAAATTTATGTACATTGAGACGCACTTTAAAATTGTTACTATAGACTATGTTATGTGTAATGCTTAAAGTACGAGTATAGGGGACTCAAAAGTATTCCGTTATGTGAAGAAATATCGTTTGCGGCGTATTTGATTGATATTACTCTGTCACAAAGATAATGAAATTGATATGAATTTCTGAGGTGTCCTTAGCCTACTTTCTGTACAACATGAGCATTTAACAATTATTTACGGGGTCAGACAAAAGAACTTGGTTCAATATGGTCTACGAGAAAAACTGTTTGTAGCGTATTTTGATCATGTTACACTATTTCAAACATGACGAAATAGATACACATTACTTTGATTTACTACAAGATGCTTACATTCGAATATGGTCTGCATTTCATTTAGCGTTCATTTACAGGGAAACATAAAATATTTTGATACAATACTGTATCCGATATAGCTATTAAAAATTAATGCTGAAAGTACATTTTAAATTACAGAATGCGTTTTTAAGTTTAACTAAATTTTTACGTACTACGTGGTGTGCACATATTTTACAAACCCTATACAGGACCACACAAAAGAATTCGTAACCATTGCTGAGAATGAGTATGAATTTCTTAAAGATGTTAGGTTTTTTTTAGTTATAAATGGTCAAGCTCAACTACATTTAATATGCTTAGAGATGTTTGTATCATACAAATAAAATCCTATACAGGGATATTCCAAAAACTGGATACATGGGCCGCCGATAGAAAATAATTCCTGCAAGTGTGATTTCAGTAATTTTGAGCATGATTTTGCCTGAATTAGATTTCAGCTTAATACTGTTTGACGTGTATAAAAATCTCTATTCTATATACAGAAATGCACAAAAGAATTCAAGTATGTTTCCGTCTATTAGTAGAAATTGCCGAGGGTGAATTTTCAACTGTTTTATGTATTTTCTTACAAAACTAAATTCTAACATAGTATGTAGAATCTGTACAAATATATGCAGTACAAATATATCATATACACTGCCTCATATGAGCTGCATATATCATATGAGCTGCACAAAAGAATTGGAGTACCATCCAGGTTATGGGTGCAATTGTTGAAATCTGCTTTTCAAACGTGTCATAGGTATTACAAATGTTTAGTTAGATATCTTCTTTACTTTATTAAACGGCGAAGTTTTGTTACAGTGTTCTGTAAGTGTTGGAATGTATCGACGTAGACGCATGATTTTTCTTTTTTCTTTATGGACATACTCGGTTCAGTCGATTACTCAGGCACCTTTGGTATCTACGTTTGATGGTTCTTTCTGAGCTAGTCGGAATAAAATGATTTCGAAAGGTTTTGAGAATTTACTTGCACGTTGACGAGAAATCACAATATTTTCCTTACAAATATCTCTCTAAAGACATTTTCCTTTGAAAAATACAGTTAAAAAGTTTTTTATGCACAATTAAATGTACACCTATCGCTTTATTGTTAACACTTTCGTACATAGTTGAAATGATTTAGTTAATATTATAGATAATAAAGATTTATAATTAGGACGAAAAAAAGTAAAAATTAAAAAGTTTTAAAGACTGTAAATTAGATTTTTTAGCTTCATGAGTTGAGGGTAAGACAAATCAAGAAACAGATTTTTTTTTTTTTTTTGGGGGGGGGGGGGAATTTAATAGATGACCGATTATGTAACTTATTAAAGATTTACAAATAGGGCAAAAACATTGAATTAGGAGTTTTAGAGACTTTAAATTTTATGAGAATGGAAATAATGGGGGGAGAAAAGAAAACGTCAATTTTATATGGGGGTGGAGGAAATTATATAATCGACTATTTATTGTTCAATATGAAACAGATAAAGCTGAAAATGTATTAAAAAAAGACTTTCAAAGATTTTAAACTTAAATAAGGGAACGAAAAAAAAGGGGGGGATTTTATTTGATGACTTATTTATTTACCTTACTAAAGAATAAG
Organism: Maratus speciosus; assembly: GCA_963932465.1. Lineage (NCBI taxonomy): Eukaryota > Metazoa > Arthropoda > Arachnida > Araneae > Salticidae > Maratus > Maratus speciosus. Next base: position 531,568,863 of record OZ010786.1, on the reverse strand, counting down.
AAATAGGACAAAAAAAGACTAAATTTTGTGTTCTTGGTAAGGGTAGAGTCAGAGCAAGCGTCAATTTTGGTGGGGGAGGAGTATAGTTATATGATTATTTATGATTACAATAAATTAACAGATAGAGTACAAAATGTTTTAAAAAAAGCAATGACTTTTAAGGTTAAAATTTTGTGATCTGAGGGAAAAAAAAGAGGAATAAGCAGAATTAGTTTTTTTTTTGCGAGGGGGGGGGGGAAGTTTATCGGCGACTTATTATTTACTTACCTTAGAAAATATTTACAAATAAGTTAAAAAAAATAATAAACGAAAAAAAATTAAGGACTTTAAATTTCAGATGCTTGGTAAGAGGGAGAGGCGAGGAGGAAATACCAATTTCAGTTGGGGTTATGGGGGGAGGAGACATTTTTATGATCGTTTGTTTATTGTTAAAATAAAGTGGCAAATTGAGCAGAAAAGATTTAAAAAAATTAAAGAGCTTTAAAGGGTTTTTATTTTAAAATATGTGTACCGTGGATGAGGGAGCAAAAGGGAGAAATGACATTTTCGATGGAGGCAATTTACAAGAACTTTTAATGAAATGAATATGGTGAAATAAATTGATAACGAAATTTATGACTGACTATTTATTGTTAGTTTAAAGTAACAAATAAAACAGAAAATTAAAGAAAATATTAAGGAATTTTAAAGATTTTAAACCTTGATACTGTAAGGGGAGCAAAACGGGAAACGAAATTTCGGAAGAAGGGGAGACAAAGAGTGCAAGATGTTTGAATAAGAATATGGTGTGCATCGAATTTATTGTTCATTTACAGGGAAACATTAGGGATGATTGCTGATAGTGAGTTTTAAATTATGATATGTTTGATTTATGATAAGTTATGGTATAAGTTATGTTAAACTAATATTTTTGCACAGGCACATAGGCGGTGTATATGAATTGCATAGAATATAAAGAGTGATCAAAGGGCTCCAATGCGATGTATCTCATGAGGGTTGTCGAAAAATGTTAGAAAAGTACCGGCATATTATACTATCAGCTAAATGTCCTGTCGGCTAATCGTCTTTTCGGCTAAATGTCCTCCTGGCTAATTGCCACGTTCGGCCAGTTGTCTGTCGGCCAATTGTCTGTATTGCTGAAATTATTGCTATTCCGTTGCATAGACACTACACAAAAGATTTCATCAGTAGTACCGAGAATGACTATGAATTACTTAAAGATGTTTTTTAATTTGATTTATGCATTTTCAAGCTCAACTACTTTTAGTATAGATGTTTGACCCGTAGCCGGTCGCAGACATTTAGCCGACAACCAAATAGCCTTCAAGACATTTAGCAGATTGCAGTTAGCTGAGACGTGCATTTAGCCGATACGTACATATAGCCGACAACACAATTAGCTGAAATTTACATACAGCATACAGGACAATTGATCGAAACGGACATATAGTAATAATTTTAGCAATACAGACAATTGACCGACAGGCAACTGGCCGAACGTGGCAATTAGCCGGGAGGACATTTAGCCGAAAAGGCGATTAACCGACAGGACATTTAGCTGATAGTATAATTAGCCGGTACTTTTCTAACATTTTTCGACACCCCTCATGAGATACATCGCATTGGAGCCCTTTGATCACTCTTTCATATTATGTACCTCCCGTTCCCCCTCCCCCAATTTTTATCACCGGGAGCATTTTTCTGACTTTTCCGACATCCCTCAAGTGATATATCATTGGACTGGGCAGCCCTTTGATCACTCTTTCATATTATGCACCTCCCGCTAGGTTACAGTTAATTTGCAGTTTGGTTACAATTGCGATTAGTTACTCTTAGATTACGGTTAGGTTATAATTAAGTTACGTTTCGGTGATAATTAGATTACACTTAAGTTACAGCTTGGTCATGGTAAAGTTATGTTACAGTTACATAACATTTAGCATATGATTAGGTTATAACTAGGTAAACGTTATTTACAGTTAGATTATGGTTAAGTCCCAGTTAGGTTACATTTAGGCTACAATTAGGTTACTGTTGGGTTTTAGTTTGGTTACGGTTACTTCATAATTATGTTACACTTAGGTTACGTTTAGATTATGGTTAGGTAACTGTTCGGTTATAATTAGGTTACGTTTCGGTGATAATTAGATTACGCTTAGGTTACAGCTTGGTCATGGTAAAGTTGTGTTACAGCTACATTACTGCTAGCATACGATTAGGTTATAATTAGATAAACGTTAGTTACAGTTAGATTACGGTTACGTCCCAGTTAGAATATATTTAGGCTACAATTAGGTTACTGTTAGGTTTCAATTAGGTTACGGTTACTTTATAATTAGGTTACCGTTAGGTTACGTTTAGATTACGGTTAAATAACTGTTAGGTTACGTTTAGGTGATAATTAGAATACGCTTAGGTTAGAGCTTGGTCATGGTAAAGTTATGTTACAGTTACATTACAGTTAGCATACGATTAGGTTATAACTAGGTAAACGTTAGTTACAGTTAGATTACGGTTACGTCCCAGTTAGGTTACATTTAGGCTACAATTAGGTTACTGTTAGGTTTCAGTTAGGTTATATTTAGGCTACAATTAGGTTACTGTTAGGTTTCAGTTAGGTTACGGTTATCTTACACTTAGGTTACAGATAGATTATAGTTACGTTACAGTTTGGTATTGGTTAGGTTACAGTTACGCTACAGTTAGTTTATGCTTAGGTTATAATTAGGTTAAGATCAGGTTACAGTTACGTTACAGTTAAGTCGGATGAATATCCTGTCGGATGAATGTCCATGTCGAATAATTGTCCTCTGTTGGCTAACTGTCTTGTCGGCTAACAGTCGCTGTCGGCTAAACATCCTGTCGTCTAATTGCTGTCTGCTAAATGTCCCGTCGGCTAAGTGACATTGTAGCATATAAATAAATAGGGATATGACAAAAAACTGGATACATGGCCGTCCATGGATAGCAATTCTTAAGCTAATGTTAGCCTTAGAAGTGTGATATCAGTAATTTTCAGCGTATTTATTTCTGAATTAAATTTCAGCTCAGCATGTGGCGTGTATAAAATTTTATAAGGAACATACAGAGCTTCACAAAACAATTGAAGTACGTTTCCGTCTATTGTTAGGAATTAATAAATGTGTATATTCAAATGTGTTATGTGTTTTTCTAACTGAACTAAAAATGTAGAGGGTTCATAATCCATACTTGACACATGGTTTTCCTTTCTTGTTTTATTTATTTTCAATAATTCATCTTTTTATGTTTTTGTATTTCTCAGTTGCAATAATCATGATTTTTAGGGTTCCGTACTTAAAAAGTAAAAACGGAATCATTATAAGATCACTCCTGTGTCTGTCTGTCACAGCCATTTTACTCGTAAACTACGGAACGTGGGAAGTTCAAATTGGGAGATGTAATAAAGACTATTGACCCACATATTTACAGATTATTAAACATTCACAAATATATGTGGGAAAAACGTAGAGGGGATAATTAGGTTATTTAAAGAAGAAATATATTTTCTTTGTGTAACGTTTGGGGTATCGGTTGAAAGATTCCGTAACGCATAACTCAAAAATACATTTCTTTTAATTTTAGATATTATATTTTCAGAGATATCGTCGAAAATGTAGTGCAAAAATGTGCCCCCCCCCCCCCCATCTATTTTCAAATCTACTGAAACTAAAATTATGAAAAAAATTAGAGGTAGTAGAGGTTAATTTAATACTCGCAGGAAAATTATAGCGATTGCCCTAGGTGGCATAGTTTTTCATAAAATCGCATTTTTCTGTTACATACAGATTTCTATTTGCGGGCATTCATCAAAGGTATCGAAGAGCGCTAAAGGTACCTATCGTATCAAAAGTATAAAAGCATTGTTTATAATGATTTTCGAAAAAATATCGTCGGTAATTCGCCGAGATATTAAGACTCCTGTCCCTGCCGGCGAAGACACTAACGAGCTAATGCTAATCCGATAAGGAGAAAAAAGTAAAGAAAGGTGCGATGTAGAGACGGATCTCGGCTATATAATGCCAAAAAAAATTTTAAATATCGAAATACAAAATAGATATTAGAAAAATCCTTCCGTATACGATTAGCATTAGCTCGTGATTGTCTTCGCTGGCAGGGGCAGGAGCCTTAACCCTTAAAGACACGGTTGGTTTGGACATACATAATGGCAGAGGCGGCGTACTCTATATACCATCGGTTTTTAAATACTAGATAACAACTTTTAATGATATATATGTGTAATGCAATACCCAGTAGCAGCATAAAAGCAGTAAACGCCAAATTGTTAAAAACAGACCAATTTAATTATAATTAATCGCATAAATACTATGGGATTCGCGACTAGTTTGCGTTGAGTGGATCTCTCAATACGCCTCCCGTGTCTTTAAATGATAATTAAAGACCTATTTGAAAAAACGCGGCACGGACAAAGTCGAGTTGCATCTTTGCGACCTCCTTTCGAAGCGCGCGTAGTACAACGCCAAGTTTAAACTTTGAACAAGGATTTTATTTCATCTACACTGTAAAAAGAAAAATATTTCTATGTTGAATTAGTTTTATGAAATGCCAAATGAAATTTAAATATGCAGTACTTTTATTGTTAGTACCAAATTAAGTTCAGCATATTCAGATTAAGATACGTTTAAAAAATGAATTATACAAAATAGCAATATTTAATTTTATTTCGGCTTCATATCTCTTTGAACCTTTGTGGTATACTCAATCATACTTTTCTAATATATACAGCTATACCCAACTCTACGTTGTATAGGTTTTTACAAAGTTTCTTTATTCTTTTAAATAATACAGTTAATAATTCATATATTTATTGTACGGAACTCTCTGAGCGCGAGTAATACTCGTACTTGACCGTTTGTTTTATATACAAGCTATATGCATTGGTCTGCCAAGTCGTATCTTGGTGGAAACCATCTGCAGAACATCAATTTAGTGGTTGATCCGCAGGTTTACCATTGTGTTTTCAAGCACCCAAACTTCAATATTTTCATACATTTGGGTGCTGCAAAATACAATGATAAACCAATCGATCAAAAACTAAACTCCGGTGTGCAGGTGTTTTCTATCAAGATATGACTTAGCAGACCATTTGCATTTTAATATGCTAATTGAGTTCTATCTAATCCTAAAATTTCAGCCTTCAACTTGATGAGCTGATGGTCTGTGCAATTGCCACCCGTCGAACAAATCCCTTCCTGTGAAATCTTGTATCACTCTTTAGGAATCTGTGGACAGGCACAAAAACATCCTATCTGTGTTTTTATACCTAGATTGTGTATAAAAACCTTTTTTAATTCATTACTCTGAATTTGGAGATTTTTGTAACAAATACAGCTGTAATTTTTTTTTTTTTTTTTTTTTTTTTTTTTTTACAATTGTTTGAGAAAGACTGTTTTTATTTTCTCTGAAAACTGCTTGGATTTTTCATTACATTGATATGCAATTCTGATAATGAATTTCATAGAATTCCATTTCAAAGCAATATTTCGAATTTCTTCCAATTTTACCAAAGCATTCTTTTTCTTTATCAGAAATCAGTGAAAATAAATTTATTTTTCTGCATCTTTATCTTTAGACTATGTTACAATTTTATTTTCCCCGCATTGCTGATAGAGATTTTTTTTCTTACCTTGTCAGTTGAAAGCTCACAGTCAAATATCTCCAGAGATTCTCCATCTTCTTCCTCTACTTCCCAGTTAATAATCAGGAGGAGTTGCCGTAATATCATTTACCAATCTGTGTCCTATATCGGAATTTGGTAAATTAGCAGTGCTTTTAGTTTATAGTCTTTACTTGACCTTACCGATTATGACAGTGTTAAGCTATCATTCGTTGCTGCTAAGAAACTGTTTTTTCTAGTTTATAAATTAGCTTGGTAAATTATCACTGGTTTTACTTTGCAGCCTCTACTTGAACTTGCCGATCAAGACAATGGTAAGCTGCCATTCATTGGTGCCCAGAAAATGTTTTTATCAGTTTGTTAAAAATGTCCTACTGACATTTTCTACGTATATAACGCAGACTTTCACAGTGATAGACTTGTTGATGACGGTATTATACTTCTCCTATAATTCTTGAAAAGCTAATAACAAATTTACTAACTGTTGCTTTGTGAGCCTTAATTTCCTCTCTAATCATTTTATAAAATTGTGTGATTGAATAATGAATTGTAGTAAACGAAAGAATGTAATTACAATACAACATGAAATAAAAATGTTAACTAACGCAATCTTTAACAGGATACCAATGTAAATTGAAAGTAAAGATCGAGTGTTATTAAAATTCATAGTAAAAGACCAGAGAAGAATCTATTACCAAATTCCAATTTTTGGGACGGATGCAAAAGTTTGTCGCATATTGTTGATGGAAATTAAAGAAAATGTATTTCGTGTAAATTTCAATTCCTAGCCGTTACATAATTAGCGCTCATCTGGCTAAAGAATCGATGTATTTTCTCAAATCTTCCAAAAAATAAAATATCTTATCCTCAAAATGTTTTGAAGTGATCTAAATAAACGGTCATACGACGATGCAAGTTTTGGAGAATGGTTCTTGGATTGAAGCATTTCATCTCAATTATAACAGTTTGTGTCTGAAGTGGGCTAGATACATGTGGTCTAGCAGTCTTGTTGGAAAACAATGCCTAATTGTTGATTGTTTGAAGCTGCTTCTAGCGGATTGCTTGATTTAATTCACTTAATTATAAACAGTATTTCTGCAAATTAATGCTGTATTTTCTACGTAACATCTATTAATAAACAATTTTCTTGTCTCACTGAATGCGAAGAAAAATCTTCTGTAGGTAGGAACTGACTTTTGCTTTGATTAAAAGGCCTCTTCGATGTAGTCATCAATGTAGTCTAAATAATTATTAACATTGCTACTATTCCTTATATTCCATGAATTTCGAAAATAATCTGAAAATAAAAACTATGCGTAAATCTGGTTTTTGAATAATGTAGAATAACGTTGTTTTAATAATATCGACATGTTTTGTAGAAACTGAGTCAGGCTAAAGTTTTAGCTTCATAAAACGTAATTTTTTTTTTTTTTTTTTTTTTTTTTTTTTACTGCTAATTGTACTGTCAAGTTCCAGGAACAAGAAATTTCCCTCCGAGGAGACCTCTACTTTCAAATATTTAGCCAACAAAGACTTATAAACTGATACAATCAATTATGACTCGTATTCAATCATAGAGGCTTGCTTATAGAAAATGTTTCAGGCCGAAATGTGCTGGATCGAACCGTAGCTTCCGATTTCACGAGGATGAAGTAGGCATACTTCTATTACAAATTTTTTAATTTTTTTTTATCCAATTTAATAACTTCAGTTAATTAAGACAATATTAACATTTTAAAATAAGTGGTAGAAATTTGTCTGATTTGCCTCCATTAGAACATCGCTTATAGATCGAATTTGGCAAATTCAAAAGCGGAGATTTTATTATGATTTTATCACATATATATACTTTGCAATGAAATGCTAATTTGGGTGGACTTTCTGCTGAAAATTCCTTCATGAAAACACTTCATTTATTAACATAATCAAATTAAACCTCGTGAAATTGGTCTCCTTCTTCACGCCCCCCCCCCCTCCTTTCTTTATCATTTTATGAGTTTCTCCATCTTCACTGTTCGATTTTTTTTTTCAAAAGAAGGTAGTGCGGATGGCCCACTGCCTTTAGTAATGTGGACTATGGTGATTTCAAGTTAAGTTAGAAAACTTAACCAATCTTCTGATTTTCATCAACGTCTTATAACGGTGGATTAAACATGAATTCGCCATTATTCACCAGAGATGAAACAGCAATCTAAACAATGTGAAAGAGCAGCTGAAATTGCGCCAAAGAAAGTGAAAACGGTTCCATCTGCTGGAAAAGCCATGGATACGGTTTTCGGGAATTCACAAAGTGTGGTGATCATAGAGCACCGGCAAAAAGGTAGAATCGTCACCGGACAGTGTTATGCATTTCTACGGGACCAATTAAAGAGTGCTTATTCCGACAAAACGTCTATACCTGAGCAACAAATACGTGTTCTTTCACCACAGCAGTGCTCTTGCACACATGCTTGTAGTTTTCGCTACGAAAGTCAATGACCTACGCTCTGTAGTGCTTCCACATGCACCGGATTTTGCTCCCAGCGATTATTTCCTTTTCCCAAGCCTGAAGAAATGGCTCGGTAGTCGGAAATTCACTTCAAAATATGGGGTTAAAGCAGAGACCACCACTTCATTTCCAAAGTTAGATAAGGCATATTATGCTAAAGATAATAAAAAGTCGGAAACTCGTTGGTTTAATTTTTTTAAGTTGTAAGGAACTACGTTAAAAAAATTAAATATTGTCAAATTTTTTTCATTTTCTTTGTCGGGCTAATAACCTTTCGAAACACACTCGTATCGACATCAAATTTTATTTTCCCTCCAAAAAAAAAAAAAAAAAAAAAAAAAAGGCGGAGTTCAAGAAAAATGCGGGTCCTAGTTGTAATTAAAATTCGACCCCCTCATGCTGAGAACATGACACTATAAAACTTGGTAAGACGGAAACATAAACAATAGGTGCTAAATACCTTTTTAGATGGGTTTTTTGCGTCTTTGCAGATACAATTGCAGGGTATTTTTAAGGGAATAATGAGAATTCCGTTTAAACCAGGGTTTCGTTACAGCTAGGTATCAGAAAATAAATTTGTTACCTAGCAGACATTTATAAAATGTAATATTTTACCATACAGTCTCCTTATTTTCAGTTTAACATTATTATAGTTAATGATAAATTTTCGCGTTCCCTTTGCGTTACAAAAAATATCTTTAGGTTACCTTTGAGAACACATACAACACTGTAGAAAAAAAAAAAAGGACCAAAATACGGAAATACTACTGGCAATCTAGACGCCAGCACTTAGACCGGAATTTAACGGATTTTTTCTGTAATTTAAAGGGGAAAAGTTCCGTTAAAATACGGAAATAGTACTATCGTCTAGATTGCCAATAGTATTTCCGTAATTTAATCCTTTTTTTACAGTGTAGTGACGGAAAAAAAAATGTAAGCGCTAATGTTAAGTCTATGGGAGCGTTATTTTCAAATATCTCGCGTCCTTTTTAATATTTTAAAATGATTGTTTTTTGCATAGGATAGCTGAGAACGATCTACAACCGGGCTGTTTTTTACTTTTTCGGTTTTGGTTAGAGATATTAAAAAAAAAATTACTTATACTTTCGGAACTGGTGGAATCGGTTCTGAAATTGAAACTATCTCTCTATTCTAAAAAAAAGTAACTCCCGCTGTCACCGCCGCCGCCGCCGGTTTTGAATTTTTTGTGACCGGAGGTCTTTCTTCGTTAATATTAAGAACAATAATGCATACAAAAATATGAAAATTGGTAGTATTATACAGAAATGTTTGATAAACACGCTGATGTAGACAGTTTTCAAGTCGAAGAATTATTTTAAGAGATATTTAATGCTAAATTTGGACAAAATCGTTCCATTAAAAAAGTTTTATAGGAGCAAAAACTATACATCGGAATTTAATACTTTTTAGATAATTTTATACGTTATAATTTCCCGGTGTGCAGAAATAATTTATTTTTTTAATTTGACTCATTTTTCGAGGTTTCATTTCTATTTTAAATTCAAATTTTCAGCATTTCGAGAGATATTTTTTTACTTATTTCAGAAAATTGTACTAATTTAACCTGTTGCCAAACTGTATAAACAACGTAAACAATAATGTTTGCTTCAAATTAAAAATTTATTTACGCGTGACTATTATAAACAGAAAAGAAAAACTTTCAAATTAGAATTAAATAATTACGTATAAAAAGCAGGAACTTATTGAAAATTACTTCATCTATAATTACACGTGAATTTTAACAGAGAAAGGATATTGTAAAGTAATAAATTCATTAACATGCGTTAGAAGTCTTAAATAGGAGAAATTACATCACATTTACGTCACATTACACTTATTACGTAAAATGAACAAAAAATAATATTGCAAAATAGTAGTTTAAATTTAAAAATAGCGCGAGACATTTACTTGATATTTTGAGATGAACTTTTCAACTATTTTTTTATTTTTATTTTTATTTTTTTTTTTTTTGACAGCGCAAATAATATTTCATTTCTAATAAAAGCATTTTCACGTGAATATTAAAAAGGGAAAGAAAAGTTTGGTGAAAATTACGTCAGATTAAAAACGATATATTTAAAATGTTTTATTTAAAAGGACTTTCTTTTCGCTTTGTTAAAAAATACCGGGAGAAAAAGACTCTGTTTACTTAATTCATTTTATATTAGATGATTTTGAAATGCCATTGTATCTTTTAACAGCAGCTGATTTTTCCGTAAAATTCCCCAATCAAAGAGAAATGAATAGAAACCCGTTTATAGGGCGATCGCCTTTGTTTTTTTAATTATAATTCAATCTTCCAAAAAAATTCAATTAAAGCCGATCAAAGTAGCGTGCTTTTAGAGACTGCAGTGTCTGAACGGGGGGTTGGCGAGCGTAGCTCGTAGGGGGCCGAGCCCCCTAGTCATAATAAAAGAAAACTGAAACTAAAATCGAAAAAGTAAAACCTAGCCTGGTTGTTGATCGCCCCCAGCTATCCTATGCAAAAAAAAAAAAAAAAAAAAAAAAAAAAAAAAAAAAAAAAAAAAACATTCAAAAATATTAAAATTAAAGCCAGAAAATTGAAAATAACGCCCCCATAGACTTAAAATTAGCATTTTCATTTCTTCCCGTGTCTGAAGTGGGCTCTTGGAAAAAATATGTTACGCAGGACAAATTTCGCATTTTCTTAGACTTTTAAAGGTATACTGTACCCATAAAAATGACAAATATTAAAAATAATAAATATTAATATATTTTTTTAAAGTTTCGAACAAATTGATCAACTCTTTTAAAGTTAACAATCTTTAAAACTTACAAATTTTAAGTTCTTGTTAAATCTTAGTAAATTTAAATTGTTCAAAATTAGGAAAAATTAAAATAATAAAGTCATCAATAATGTTCTTAGGCATGTTTTAAAGGCATGAAAAATATGCTAAAAATTAATATAATAAGAAAATGAATAATACAGATAAAAATCAACTTTTAGGAATTTCTGCCAATTAACGGAAGTGTATTTGCATTCTTTTGTACAGCCCTTACATTAGCAACAAGATTTTATACACGTCACATGTTAAGATAAAATTTATTCCAGTATAAACATGCTTAAACTACTTAAATCGCACTTCCAGAAATTATGATCCATAGGCGTGCATGCATACAATTCTCTGGATAGCCTTGTATATTATTATATTTAGTTTTTTCTTTCGGAACCGGTTGGAATCCATTCTGAAGTCGAAACTATCCTAATATTAAAAAAAACTAAAACTAAAATCGAAAAAGTAAAAACTAGCCTGGTTGTCGATCGTCCTCAGCTATCCAGTGCAAAAATCTATTAAAATAAAGCGAGAAATTTGAAATTCACGCCCCCATAGACTTAAAATTAGCTTTTTTATTTCTTCCCGTGTCTGAAGTGGGCCCTTAAAGAAAGATGTGTAATACAGGACAAATTTCGCATTTTCTGCGGCTGTTAAAGTTGTACTTTTTCGTTAAAAATAACAAATATTAAAAGTAATAAATATTAACAATATTCCTTTAAAGTTGATCAAAACTTTCAAAGTAAACATTCTTTAATACTTACTAGCTTTAAGTTTTTGTTAAATCTTAGTAAATTTAAATTGTTCAAATTATTGAAAAATTAAAATGATAAAGTCATCAATGGATATTTTTGGGCTTGTTTTAACGGCATGAAAAAAATGATAAAATTTAATATAATAAGAAAACGATTAATTCAGATGAAAGTAAACTTTCAGCAATTTCTACCAATTAACGCCAGTATATTTGTATTATTTTGTACAGCCCTTGCATTCGAACAAGTTTATATACACGCAACATGTGAAGATCAAAATTATTGCAGTATAAACATGCTTAAAACAACTGAAATCGTACTTCCAGAAATTATCATTCATAGGCGCGCGCATGCATCCAATTCTTTGAATAGCCTTGTATATTATTATATTTATATTTTACAAACAGTTTCTAATTATAGTTGAACTTGAAAATGTAGAATTTAATTTAAAAAAATTAGCAATTCACTCTCATTCTCAGCAATTCTTCCTAGTTCTTTTGCGTAGCCCTACACACGGTCTATAGAAATCATATATATAATCAAGTATTAAAACGGATATCATAGGTGAAAACTCATTTTTAGCAATCAACTCTAATAGAGAATACTTCGTATACAGTATTGTGTCCAGCAACTTTTATATGCCCCTGTAAATGAAATAAAATGTGATTCACATCATATTCTAATGTAAGCATCTTGTAGTAAACCTCAGTAATGTATATGAATTCCATCTTGTTTGAAATCGTGAAACATAACTAAAACACACTTTGCAAGCAGTATTTTCTGTAATAAAACTGAACTCATTTCTGTGACCCTGTGAATGAATGATAAATGCTTTTCAACCTCTTCAGAAAGCATGTTTTACTGCGCATCATAAATTCATATCAATTTTATTATGTTGTAACACAGAAACGTTATTAAAATACGCCGCAAACGTTTTTTCTTAATAGGCCATAATATAAAGAAATATACTTTTAATTCCCCTGTACACGTACCGAAATCACCCACTCGTGGACAGCCAACCTTTCCGCATAGGAGCTGTGCACTTAAATAAGGTGCATAATTTTTATGTTAAAATTGTTTTACATCATTAAAGTACGCCGCAAATGATTTTTCCCATATAGGCCATAATATAAAAGAATACGCGCGATCTGATAGTAATTAAAATTCGACCCCTCATGCTAAAAACGTGACGCTATAAAACCTGGTAGGACGAAAAAAAAAAAAAACAATGAGTGCGAAATACCATTTTAGGTGGGTTGTATCCGTCTTAGCAGATACAATTGTAAAATATTTTTAGGGGAACCATGAAATTATTCAATTTAAACCAGGATTGCGTTACAGTTACGTATTGCAAAATAAATTTGTCAGCTGACAGACTTTTATAAAATGCTATATTTTACCTTACAGTCGCATTATTTTTAGTTTTACATTATTACTAGGGGGCTCTGCCCCCTGCAAGTTACGCTCGCCAACCCCCGTTCAGACACCGCAGAATCTAAAAACACGCTAATCTGATGGGTTTAAAAAATATAAGAGAAGATTGAATTATACTGAAAAAAGCTGTGCAGATCTCACTGTAAATGGGTTTCCATTCAATTCCATTTGATTGCAAAAATGTAAGGCCGAATCAGTTGCTGTTAAGACATCCAATGGTTATTTTCGTTTTTGATTAAAGAGGATCAGTTAAACATTTGAAAAATAGCTGAAATAAAATGAATTAAGTATACAGAGTCTTTGTCTCCCGGTATTTTAAAACAATCTCTATAACAATAGCCTAAGTCATGTGACTATCATCAACAGTTTCGGGCGGGCCATATCGCTTTTTATACTCTAGGTGCCATTTTGGTACTTTAATGTTAGCCGTGCACAGGTGATAAGTCGCCAAATATTATTTTATCGCCATCGTTTCATCTATATTATAATAGTTCAAGTCAACAACTGTCATAAACAAATACGGTCTGATCCCTTCGCCTTTCATATGAAACTTTGGCACAGATGTCATATAGGATATTGGCGCGATTTTTTTCCGACGCCAATTTGGGAAACGCATCAACAGCATAAACAACAACATCCGGCTTGCCATATCAAGCAAAATAACAATACTTTGGCGCCAGTACCCGTTGCGTATATGCCATTGGCGTCAGAAAAAAAAAATCGCGCCAATATGGGTCCGTATATAACATCTGTACAAAAGATTTCCATTTTGGTTAAAAAATCAATTTTTTTTTTTTCAGTCACAAAGAATTCTTGGTACTGTTACGCTAGCCGGGTGCAAATCTCGCCAATAGCTTTTTTTCAAATTGCCAGATAGCATTTTTTTTTCGAGCGGTAAATTAAAACATTGATTTGAAGTTGAAATTAAATGTCATGGTTTGTTGCATTATTGGGAAGAGTTCCATATTGTGTGCTGGTTGGCGCGATTGGCGAATGAATCCAAAATGGCGTCAAAAAGCCATTTTTAGCGTCTTATAAATTTTTTCAGGATGTCGGAAAAACATGGTCTTTAAATATTTGTAAATATATATATATTTAATAAATCTTATGTATGTCACATGTTAAAAAAAGTACGATGTTTACACAGATAGTTTTATATATATCACGTATAGAGATATACCTTATACAAATATAGTATATATACACCTATAAATAAATATTATGTACTTATATTTTATGTATTTATTATATTTATTATACATGTCAAATTAAAACAAAGTTATATATTTTTCCGAAAAATATAGGCTAAATGCAAAAAAAAAAAAAAAAAGAAAAAGAAAAAAGAAAAATATGCAAAAAACATATGAATAAAGTTCATTCCAGAAAAAAAAAACCTCAAAGGCTGAAGATCGCAACGACATCGATTCATTTAACGGCAAAAAAAAAATCTCGCCAAAAAAACCAGCACACAATATGGAACTCTTCCCGCATTATTTAACATTTGGCCAGATGTCACATACGCACCGCAAATTTGGCGTGATTTTTTTTTCTTTTTTACAAAAATTTGGCGAAAACCTTGTTTTCGAATAGCAGTTACATATGCATTTTGTGTATTACTTAGTTATCCCGTCGACCAAAAATCTATCGCCAAACTATAATATTAAATGTCAATAATGGTTGATCGTAAATGTCACATTCACTTGACTTTATGTAAGTTACACATGTTTACGTCATCAAGTGATTTTTATTTCGACGTTTTATTTGTATATTTATTAATGTTATACTAATTTATTTGTTCTTTCGTTATTTAAAATAAAAATTATGTCAATTTGTATAATTTGGCGATTTACATAATTTGGCGAATTTGGTCGACGGAATAACTAAGTAGTACCGTATCATAATATTAAAATATTTATTTGCTTAAAAGACGTTATAAAAACACATTAAAAGTAAATTAAAAATCCATATTAAAAATATATTTTATCTATATTTAAAAATATAGATTTTTAATTTAATTTTAATGTGTTTTTATAACGTATTTTAAGCAAATAAATATTTTAATATTATGATATGATTCGTAATGAACGTAATTTTGATTTACTACTCGCACTTATTTACGTAAGTAGTACCGTATTTTTAAATTATTTTCTATTATTTTCAAAAGGAAATAACAAAAAAAAATAATTAATAACTATAGAACAAAATAATTTATATAATTTTAAAAAATAAATAAAAGTAAATAAACATTTATTATTAAATAAACAACAATAGCCGCGTTACCATGTCAATCAAAATAATGCCATTTTGGCGCCAATCAGAATCTTTCGATTTGGCGAAAGATTGTTCAAGTAAATTGAATTATAAATAAAAGTAGCACGATACATTTTTGGCATATATTTAAGGGAGGCCAAACTGGTCGCCAAATTAATTTAAAATAACCTTTTCTGAAATAAGAAAAAAAATATATCTGTTCTGATTAAAATTTCAGTTGCCATCATTAGAAAAATGTACTTAAAACAAGTGGGTAAGTGTGATCACAGATCTCACAGAGGGTTTCGTTTAATATTCCTTTAAAACACTTCATCCTTTTGTGAAATCTGTTAGTTCCACATTTCGCAACCAGGGGCGCACTCTATTCTACACAAACCTCTATCCAAAGGAAACTCCGTTTTACAACCTATGCGTAGGTATATTAGTCGAGGGGATCGGGTCTATAGCACCCGAGATAGGTAGGCGCCCCAGGAAATTGCACGGAACATTCTTTTATAAGCTTTTTATTATGTGCTATGAACTATGTCAAAGTTTCCAGCAGATCGACTTGTTAGATTTCATAATTTTAACAAAATTGCGTTATGTTAGTTGCAAATTCCACCACCAGGGAGCGCACACTATTCATAACAAAAGTGTATCAGATCGAAACTCTGTTAAACAACCTATCAGTGGATGTGTTACTGGAGTTGGTGGCGGCCTTAAGCGAGAAATTAAGAAATTTGCTGAAAGTACTATTCGGAAATAGTGGTAACTAAAATTTTGACATTTTTATATTTCATAAGCAGCACGTGTCTGAGTATATCATAGTGCTCAAAAAACGACACCTAAAAAGGTCGTAAACGCTATTTTTTAAAAAAGAAATCCAACGCCCCTCCCCCGCCCTCCCTTCACAGGAAATTGCATGCACCATTATTTTATAAGCTTTTTATTATGTGTCATGAAGTATCTTAAAGTTGCAAACGGATCGCCTTGTTATATTTCCTAATTTTAACAAAATCGCGTTACGTTAGTTCCGCATTCCACCACCAGGGAGCGCACTCTATTCTTAACAAAAGCATATGTGAACGAAACTCCTTTGCGCAATCTCTCCGTAGATACATGGTCGGGAGGGTGGCGGTGCAGTCTTAACCAACAATTTAAAACATTTTCTGCGATAACAAACGCTAAGATTTAATAAATAAATCTAGTCCTCCCCCCCTCCACTCCTCGAAATATCACACTCCATTCTTTTTTACACTTTTTCTTATGTGTTATAAAGTATCTTAAAGTTTCGAAGACATCGAGTGGCGGTCTTAAACAATAATTTAAGATATTTCCTGAAATTGCTATTCGGAAATAGTGGGATGAACACTTATAAACCTATAAACTTTTTCGTATTGAATAATTAATACTTATCTCATAGCGCGCCGTCGAAACACACCACGCAAATTGTTAATTTCCCAATTTAAATGAAATCTCCGTTAAAAAAGCACGTGCCTCCATCTTAATCTGGCATTTGATGGAAATAAAAGGAATAAAATAATAATTAATATCTCAGCTCGTAATGAAGCAATCTCTTTGAACCGGGTATGTATGGAATCTGCGAGAAATTTCCAGCCCGGATGTCAAAACATTTAATCGAAAAATTTAATATTTAAAAAGCTTAAATTTCGTATTAGACTTTCCTCCCCTTAAATTTCTCCCGCGCCGATATGTCGAGAAATGATGACAGTTGCCTTCCGGTGAATGGAAATCTGTTTTCGTTGTTTTTAAAAACACAGAAATTAAATTTTTATCGATAGATTTTTAGTGGATTTTTTGCGTTCTATCCTATGCAGAAATTTGAAATTTATACCAAAATAAAGTAGAATTTTTTCCGCGTATTTCTGCACCTGTTACGAATTTGTACGACCGATATTTCGGCAGATCCAATTTTGCTTTTTGAAGGTCCACTTCATTTATTGCTTAAAGTACTCCGTGGTAACCCTGCACCGGCTGATTTGACGGAGTATCCGCCGAGTTTACTGGCAACCATTAGGAGAAACTGGGGAGGATTTCGATAACGTGCATTTTCACCTGCATTCAAAAGGTTGATTGGTTAATTTTAGAATTTAATTAGCCCGTAATTATGTTAATTACCAACTTTTTCAAAATTTTATGATTTGTTGTTTGATGTGAGGTGTTCAGCTATAAGTACCCAAAATTTCAAGTCTCTAACATGTATAGTTTCTGAGAACGGGCTCTGTGACGGACAGACGGACAGACAGACAGACAGACAGACAGAGGAGCGAGACGAATAGGGTTTCGTCAGATGAACGAAACCCTAATTAGAAAAAAATTAATATTTCGAAAACTAATTCGAATTTAAAAGTTCTAATACCAGCTTTAAGAACTGCAGATCAATACGGATTTGTGGTGTTAATTTCATCGCAATGTATTCCATATTTTAGGAAAAATAGCCGTGAAACTGAATCAGTCGTTTAATCAGTCGTTTCAAAGAATCGTTTCATAAATTCGTTTCATTAGGATTTTATATATATAGGGTAGATATTTAAAGATAAATTTTCGCGTTTCCTAACCGTTACAAATAATATCTTTGTTTCATTTGAGAATCCACACTAGTAACGGGAAAAAAAAATGAAAGCGCTAATGTTAAGTCTATGGGAGCATTATATTTTCAATTATCTCGCTTCCTTTTAAACATTTTAAAATGAATTTTTTTGCATAGGATAGCTGAGGACGCTCTATAACCGGGCTAGTTATTACTTTTTCGATTTTTGTTTCTGATATTTTTCTTTAAAATTACTTTTACTTTCATAACCGGTTGGAATCCGCTCTAAAATTTAAACTATCCTATTATATATAAAAAAAAAAACTATAGCCAAAATCGAAAAGTAAAAGCTAGCCTCACTGTC
The DNA here is from genome assembly GCA_963932465.1 of Maratus speciosus. NCBI lineage: Eukaryota > Metazoa > Arthropoda > Arachnida > Araneae > Salticidae > Maratus > Maratus speciosus. The sequence continues at coordinate 531,550,552 of OZ010786.1, read as the reverse complement.
GATAGTCACCAGATATCCTATGCAAAAAAAAAAAAAGAAAAAAAAAAAGAAAAAATCATTCAAAAATATTAAAATCAAAGCGAGAAATATGAAAATGACACCCCCCCCCATAGACTCAAAATTAGCGTTTTCATTCCTTCCCGTGTCTGAAATAGGCGTGCATGCATCCAATTCTTTGAATAGCCTTGTATAATATTATATTTTTATTTTCCAAACATATCTTTCTAAATGTAGTTGAATTTGAAAATAAAATTAATCAATTTCTCAACAATTCTTCCTAGTTCTTTTGCGTAGCCCTATACGTAGTCTATCGAATGTATATATATAATCTAGTATGCAGAAATTTAGTTAAAAACGTATACCATAGCTGAAATATCACTTTCAGCAATCATCCCTAATAGACAATACTTCATATGCAATATTGTATCCAATATCTTTTATGTGCCCCTGTAAATTAAATAAAATGTGATGCACATCATATTATAATGTAAGCATCATATTGTAAATCTCAGTAACGTATATGAATTCCATCTTGTTTGAAATCGTGAAACATAACTAAAACACACTTTGCAAGCAGTTTTTTCTGTAATAAAACTGAACCCTTTTCTGTGACCCTGTAAATGAATGATAAATGCTTTGCTATCCCTTCAGAAAGCATGTTTTACTGCGCCTCATAAATTCATATCAATTTCATTATGTTGTAACAGAAAACGTTATTAAAATACCCCGCAAACGTTTTTTCTTCGTAGTCCATAATGTAACGAAATATACTTTTTAATTCCCCTGTACAAGTACCTATGCTCTTCAATAATGCGAATAAATTGTATGTTTAAAATTGTTTTATGTCATTAAAGTACACGCAAATGTATTTTCCCACATAGACCATAATATAAAATACTTTTGAATGTCCATGTCAGTGAAGTATAAAATATTAAAAGGTAATACGTATTAGAAAAAAAAAATTGCTAGCTAGTATATTTTTATAAAATGCTATATTTTATCTTACAGTTTCATAACTTTTAGTTTTACATTATGAAAGTTAATGATAAATTTTCGTGTTTCCTATCCGTTGCAAAAAAAATATCTTTGCGTTACATTTAAGAGCCCACGCGGATTACGGGAAAAAATGTAAACGCTAACGTTAAATATATGGGAGCGTTATTTTCAAATCTCACTTTCTTTTTATCTCACTTCCTTTTTAACATTTTAAAATGATTTTTTTGTATAGGATACCTGAAGACGATCTACAACCGGGCTAGTTTTTACTCTTTCGATTTTGGTTTCAGATATTTAAAAAAAATTACTTTTAATTTCGGAACAGGGGTGAATCGTTTCTGAAATTGAAACTTTCCTAATATATATATATATATATATATACTAAACTAAACTCTGTGGCTATGCAATCCATGAGGATCAGGGCCGACAGTGCCCATCTCTGTTTTCTTGACCCTAGGCCCGAGGTGCTATACAGCATGCGTCCCGGCCAGGTGGTCAGCCTAACGCGAGACCCTCGGTGTTTAGTTCCCAAGCAAGCTTGGTACTCATTTTATCGACCACAAAGGGATGAAAGGCTGAGTGAACCTTGCCCAGTCGGGAGTCTAACTCTCGACCTGCGGTGCGGCAGTCAGATGCCCTGACCACTACACCACTGGGCTTTATATATATATATATATATATATATATATAATAAAAATCTAAAAAGTAAAATCTAGCCTGGTTGAAGATCGTGCTCAGCTATCCTATGTAAAAAACATCATTCAATAATATTAAAACAAAGCGAGAAATTTTAAATTAACGCCCCCATAGACTTCGTTTTACTTTCTCTCCGTGTCTGAAGTGGGCTCTTTAAAAAATATATCTGTTACACAGGACAAATTTCGTTCTCCGACTGTTAAAGGTGTACTGTCCCCTTAAAAATAATACATATTAAAGTAATGAACTATAAAAATATTTCTTTAAAATTTTGAACAAGTTGATTTACAATTTTAAAGTTAACAATCTTTAAAACTTATTAACTTTAAATTCTGCTGATTTTTAATTAAAAAAACTGTTTTTCGAACGTAAAATGTTAAATTGTCGAATATTTTATACATATACAAGAATAGGAGGCTTGAAAACCAGTCTCCTGGCCAGGCCACAAATATGTTCTAACAAATTATGACTTCGTAATTATTTGTTAACTATTTTAACTTAAAAAATAATTTAAAAAATACTCGTCTATTTTTTTACCATTTTGCTTAATAAACTAGGACTGAAATTTGATTCCTTAATAACTTCTATATATTGTAACTCCCTCTGTGCGGTTCTGAAATTGTTTATATAAACGAAATGTATAATTTCCTTCGTTATTCATAGAAATATAGAATTTAAAGTATTTCATTCTTTCAAGAGTCTTTTGTTGAAATTAAACAATAATTTTAGAAAAAAATAAATCCAAGGTTTGAAATAGGAGTGATCTATTTTAACACGATACAATAATCCAATCACAATTAAATCGTTTCCATTTGCTAAAGTGTTTGGATACTAGCCAATCATATTTTTAATAGGCGTGGTTTTCATCGTCTTGGTAGAGGCGGAGAGCATAACATTACGAGGCCATTTTTGACACATTTTTCATTAAAATCTTTGCATATTTTGCTCAGCCTAATTGTAGTAGAACTATTAAAAGCATGTTATTGGAAATCTTAAACTCTATATTTTCGTTGTTATTTTTAAATTTTTCCTGAATTTTGCTGATATGAATGTTATAAGACTAAAAACGACACAACACCTCGAATTTCACTGGATCCTAAATTGACAGGATCCTGAGAATTAAACTACAACGAAAATCGGAAAAGTAAAAAATAGCCCGTAAACAGATAGTCCTCAGCTATCCTGTGCAAAAAAAATCATTTAAAAATATTAAAAATAAAGCAAGATATTTGAAAATATTGTTCCCATAGACTTATCATTAGCGTTCGAACTTCAAGCCGTGACTAGTGTGGCCTCTTAAGCGCCACTCAAGGAGCCAATGAATCGTATTAAATTTCAGTACGGCAGAATAAATTTCAAAATGTCTACTCACTTCCATCATAGACGGCCCCTTAAACCATCATTTTGTCATTTTGTAAGCATAATTTGAAAACTACTTGGAAGAAAAATGTGAAATTTTTTAATTTCCATAAAGCAGGACTTAATAAATCTAAATCCATCAAAAAAATTGTAGGTTGCAATTCATAATTTTTTCTAATATTAATTTCATAATTCATAATTCATGTCATAAAATTATAAAATTGCAAATTCAGCTTATTTATATTTGGGTATATTAGTATTATTACTACAAAAAAAATAGCACATTAAGAGCATAATTTCGGGAGATATAAATAAAAAATATGAAAATGTAATTTAACATTAGAAGCACCAAATTTTGAATGTTTTTAATTCAAAAACTTATCATTCAAATGACTTGAAATTTGGTGTCTAGGCATAGTTTGAACCGAAGATTTGAAATATCTCTTTAAAAATGGGTATTGCCTTGAAAAAAATGAAGTTTGGATTCGTTTTAATATGTAGATGGCTCCCTAAGCAAATTTTATATACGTCATTTAAAAGTAGACTTTATTTCCAATCGTTTGGTACCAGTAACTTTCGTCTACGATAATTTGTTGAGGAGTTAGTAGGGGTTGTTTACTTTTATTTTCCACGACTGTACGTACGTACATATATACGTATGTAGGCACGTACATACGCACGCAACTCGATATCTCTTGATAGAAATATCCGATTGCCTTCAAATTGTATATACTTATTTATTGAAAAAGGGTTCCCTAATTATTTTTGGGGGCTCATGTGTGTAACATAAGGAGAGAAAGTAGAGAATTAATCCTTTCGAGGACAATGTTCTTAAAAGGGGACACCTAATTTTAATTCCAAAACTGACAAACAGCACCAAGAAAATTTATTTAAAATTTTCCTTTTATAATGTACGTGAAAATAATCAACTTCATATTTTCTAATAACTCCGTTTATCAACTAAAAAGAGCAAGCCATACAGTAGCGAGACCCTACAACTTCTTCCAGCAAGGTCTGATGGTAGTCCCGATAAAAGCCAAGAAGCGAGTGATGAGAAAGATGAAGAAGCGTTCTAAAGAATAATTTTGAAACTGGTATTATATTTAATACATTCAAAAACTAGCAATCTATACTATATAGACTCCACTTTACTGAACCTACTATTAAATATAACACTATTAAAGATAAATTAAATGCAATAAATATTATTAAATGTTATTTAAATGTAATAATTATTATTAAATGTAATTTAAATGTAATAAGCATAATTAAATGTAAATAATCAATTTTATATATAGTAAAATGAAATACATTTAATTAAACATTATTAGTGAATAAGACAAATCTATCCACAATTACTTTCCTCCTAAAAACAGTAAATAGTTAAGGTTACAAGTCGCTCAACTTCCAAACTCCCTTCGGTAATGTTAAGTCAATGAACATGTGATTTATTCGTATTTTTAAAATATCTACATCTACATAGTAAATTAATATTTTAACTTCTATTTTCTTTGTTCTCTTCTTAAATGATGACTCTTTTTTTTTGTGAATATATTTATAATATGTATATTTATTATTATGTGAAGTGTTAAAATCTTACTTACACTTCGTCAGCTTTTAAGATATAATATATTAAACTAAGCTGTGGATTTGTACGTATACTTCATAGTATGCTAAAAGTTAGTTCAGTGAAACGCATAGCACAGTTAAAAATGTCCATTCAGCCATTTCCGTGAATAAACAGAAATGTACTAGAGAACTTTTGTGCAGCCCTGTATATGATCTATAGAATGTATCCACACCAAGTAATATTTTAAAAAAATTGTTCTAATTTAAAACGCCTATCACAACTACAAACGCACTACCAGCAGTTATTGGTCATAGACTTCAATAGTTAAATTTATTCTTCAGCCGTATTCTTTTGTGTGTCCCTGTAAATGAACGATATATTCTATGTACACCATATTCTACAACTAGTGCCTTAATACACCTTAGTAATGTATATAAATGTCAGCACTTTTAAAAGTGTGATATCATTAAAATACAGAGCAAACGATTTTTCACCATAGACCATAATATAAGGGAATTCTTTTGGGTGTCTCTGTAAATGAACCGTAAAGTTTATAGACTTCATTTACAATACCAAACATGCTATAGTGATACCCAATAACATCTAAGAATTTCAAGCCAATCTGACTATATTTACATGGAAAAATATTTTTGACCAGGATTTCGGGTCAAATACTCCACTGTCCGTCGTGGTGATTAATACACTGCTCAAAACAATTAAAGGATATTGCAGTTTTAGGTGGATTTTGTATCTGGTAAACTGTTTATCTGATTGATACATGATCGACAGACATAGTAGGTTATATGAGAATAAATTACACATGTTTGACAAAAAAAAAATGCATTTTATTGCGCATTTGTGTACTAAAGGAAAAAAAAAACACAATTTGTGCATATGAGAAAAAAAGAATAAGAAAAGGTTTTTTCTTCAAAGAAAATCATTTTCAGTAGGGGGTATGGTTTCCACGGGCGGCCAGCAACGTTGAACACCTTTGAGGCATGGACTCAATGAGGCTATTAATGACGAGTTGGGGTATTCTGCCCCACTCTTCCAGAAGAGCTCTTTCCAGTTCTTGGAGAGTTTGTGGGGGTTGTTGGCGGCCAGAAACTCGTCTTCCTAGAGCGTCCCAAACGTGCTCGATTGAATTCATGACTGGAGAACACGCTGGCCATTCCATTCGAACGATTCCTTCCTCGAAAAGGAAATCCTCCACCAGGTTTGCACGATGTGGCCTGCAGTTATCGTCCATTAAAATGAAGTTATATCCGATTGCTGCAGCGTAAGGGACTACAATAGGTCTGAGGATCTCATCCCTATATCGGCGACCAGTCAGAGCTCCATCTCGAATGATGTAGAGGTCAGTGCGCCCATCAATGGAGATGCCACCATACACCAACACTCCTCCACCGCCAAATCTGACACTTTCGTGCACGAACGCAGGATTATTCCTACTGCCACGGTCCCTCCAGATGAAAATACGCCTATTATCCGGATGCACAGAAAAACGGGACTCGTCAGAAAACAGAATATTGCTCCATTCATTTCTCCTCCAGTTGACATGCTCGGTTGCCCACTCCCTGCGGTCGCGACGATGCCTTGATGTTAATCTAACACATACCATCGGTCGGCGAGCATACAGACCTACAGCATGGAGCCAGTTTCGGACAGTCTGAGTTGAAATCGTGGTGCCTGTAGCCGAGCGAAAGTGTTGTTGGAGAAGAGTAGCGTTCATGGTTCGGTGTCTCCGAGCTGTTAGCGCTAAATACCGATCTTCATTGGGCGTTTTTGCCCGTCTACGACCTTGCCCTGGTCTTCGGCCTACACATCCACTCTCCAAAAAACGGTTCCACATCCTGGAAATGTCACTTTGTGACACTCCAATGGCTTGCGCTACTTCGGCTTGAGTTTGGCCCCCTTCTAACCTACCAGCAATTCTCAAAGCTTCTGAATCTGTCAAATGACTTCGCTGAGACATTGTACTCATCGAAACAAAGCAATCACTGAATGCCGATCATCCTTGTCTTCATTCTCTTTTATCCAGTTGAAAGTCAAATTTCATTCGCTGCCGCTGAAGCGACGTTTTTGACGTCGAACTCAAAATTTGCATACTCCACAGTTTGAAATCCAGTAAAATTTGTATTTGTGATTCTCTTCTTCTATTTTCGGCAAAAAAATTTCGTTTATATCTTTATTTTATATAAAACTTCAAATATCCTTTAATTGTTTTGAGCAGTGTAGTTTCGGACTTTCGCTCATTTAAGAGGAAAGCGGGAGGCCTATTTTTATTTTTATTTTGTTTCAACAAGGGCTGCTACGCAGTTTAAATATTTGCAGATGCTTGTTCAAAATATTTTCGGTACCGTCAAGTCAAGAAAACTTTAGTGCGCTCTTCTTCTTTTTTTTCCCTTCAGTAATTATTCATACCGTTTCAAGTAATTCCGTCTTAAATTATCTACATTTAAGTATCTTATTTTAAAAACTGATTAAAATGTCTAAAAACGCAAGTATTTCACTGAATATATGGAATAGCAGGGATAGTGAAAAACATTTAGTAAAAGACAAGAAAATGTATAAAATTTATGTATATTCAGAAAGTAAAATTTAAGAGGGTGGTGTGATTCTAACACAATCATTGAACTCTGACATTTTGATAAATCTTCGCAGATTTTAAAGTTAATAGTTTCAATTAATAGTCCGTTTGCCCCTTATAATTGAATAAATTTATTTGATTTCGTTAATATTTCCATTTTATAAAATATTTTTAACATTAACGGTATTTTTTATCTGTATATTTAAAATTATTATTCAATTTTAGAAATTATTAAAAAATATTATTCGATACTTTTAACCTCATAAATTTATTTATATTTTTAAATATATATATGTATATAATATATTAAAAGATATTTATAAAGATATTTTAACATAAAGAAATTTTTGGAAGAATGTATTTTAAGTTATTCAAGTTTACTCATTATTATCAAACATTCTTTATTTGATATTTCGTTTATTATACGTTATTATATGTATTATTTCTTTTATTTACAAAAATATTTTTACCATCGACAATTTTTTAGGAATGGTTATTTTAAAAATTTAAAGTATAATTCTATTTTACTTATTATTTATATTGAATATTTTTTATTTTATAGATATTTTATGATTGATTATATATTTATATGTAAATTTTGAATTTTCACAAATATTTTAAATTAAATTAAAAGTTTTCAAACTATTTTTATGTCTGTCTGTTTAATAAGTATTAAAAAGATGCATGCAGAAGTTGCTTGCAAGTTTTATTAAATTATTTTTATTTGTGAATAAATCAGCTTTTTAAAAATACTTGTCTTATTTACGGAATGTGTTAACAATTATTTAGAAACAAAACTATTCTTTATTTGAGCAAAACATTTCATATGTTGCTGTATTAAAGGAAAGTAAATGTTTTTTAATCATATAATATTATATTTTAAACTGAAAAACGTGTTTAAACATGCATTATATTTGTTTAAAAAGCCATTTTTACATTAAAATATCCGAGAAAATATTTCAAATTTTTGTGTAAATATGTATAATAACAACTTATTTCATGTATTTGCATTTCAAAATGTTGCATGGAAAAATGAAACTTTTATAATTTTTTGAAGAACACTTTAGAACTCTTTACAAGAGTTAGGCTTAGTTTCGCAAAATCCTTCGGCCCAGAAGATGAAATCAAATTTTCCCGCTCCGTCCTCAGATGCGCAGTTCTGAATGCGCGCGCCGTCGCGAATAGTTTAAGCGTCTTATTAAAAATTAAAATATATCTTTGAATTGAAATTTGAACGAAATAAAATGTCATGTAAAATTGAGGAGTGTGGGAAATATGATTACATATACCGGGTGTCCCAAAAAGGACTGACTGATTTTAAAATTCAATAACTTACAAACGGTGACAGATATTAAAAAAAATTCTTGCAGGAGGGTTATGCATAAAGTCAATAGTTTCTTTACAGTGATTTTCGATTTTAGTTCGAATTACAAACAATAGATGGCGCTGCGATCAATAGAGGCTAAATTAAGGCTCGATTTTTGGTACTTCGTGGCCCGGATAATACATTTCCATCTCCTTTTTCTGCATGGAACAACAGAAAGGACCAAAAATCGAGCCTGTATGTAGCGACTATTGCTTACAGCGCCATCTATTGTTGGTAATTCGAACGAAAATCGAAAATCACTGTAATAAAACTTTTGACATTATGCATAACACTCCTGCAAGAATATTTTTAATATCTGTCACCGTTTGGAAGTTATTGAATTTTAAAATCAGTCAGTCATTTTTTGGACACCCGGTATTTACGCAACTAGTTATCCTATTGACTTCATGATTGATTCTCGATTGATTATGAAAAAATTATTTTTTTTATTGTCTTCTATATTTTCTCCTTAAAATAAACAATTTCGGAAATTTTTATATACCTTTTATCAGAACGAATGTTTCGATAGGCTTCTTCTTATTATTACATACTAGTTTCAAGGAAGTACACACCAAATTTTAAGTCTTTATCTCAATTTATTAGGAAGATAGAGCATTTACAGACACACACAATTACAGACGGGTGTAATTTTTTCTTCTAAAAATATTTATTTTCGGAATCTCTAGTGTCTGAAACGGGTAAATCTGTCAATTTGTTTTCGGTTTTTAAAACATTACAAGAGTAATCCTGTACTACGTATGATAGGTAAATAAAACGCTATCAAAAGTGAGAATTCGCATAATCTTCGTACAGTAATTTAGTACCTTACACATCCTCCCGTATGCGGTTCAACATCGTCTCTGAACTTAAATCGATAAAATTTTGCAATCCCTGTAAGATAATTTGTTTTTTGTGACATATGTGGAAGAATTTGATTTCTCATTATTTTCTTACTGTTTGTTTTATGTTCTCGCTTCTGCACATAAAATGTGTCTAAGAAACATTTTAATACTTCCGGTAAAAAATCTGAATCATCAGTCTCTATATTTTTTCTATTTTTCCGCATGATAAACCATTTTCCTCCCTTAAGAAACTGCGTTTGCGTCGGAAACAGACTTGCAAGCTAATGTTACTCCAATGGCAGAATTCATTACAATTTTCGTGTCTGTATTTCAATATTTTAAACAATAGTTATTTATATTATGTTTATGGTTTAGTAGCCAATAGGATGTATTTTGACATTTTCGGTTTTGGCTTCTGCCCCACCAGTGGCCGAGAGGTTCTGCTCTCGAAGCTGGTAGACGGGATGTGGTGGGTTCGAACGCAATCGCGCCCGTCCGCCTAATCGTTCGGAGTTTTTGTGGTTTTCTTCGAGCCATGGATTTTCCATGCGTAAATACGGTTTAGGTTCCCTTAGAAATACCCCCACGAAGGGCACTCCCCCCTTTGGCCTATATCCCTCGAGCAGATAATTCGCCGTCAAAAATCAACCAACCAACCAACCGGTTTTGACTTCTTTGGCGTTTAAGGCTTTTGGAACTTTTCTTTAGGCGAATTTTAATTTCTTCTTGGATTCGAAACCAGAAGTATTCAAATAATAAAATTGCGAAACCAAACTGAATAGAACAATTTTTAACATTCAATAATAGGTAAACAGTCGCGGTACTTGTAATTATAAAACACGTCAAAAATTTCTTTCTTAAGCTTCTTATATTGCGTAGAACCGACTCAAACTGTAATACTGCTCATAATACAATGCCTTATAATTAAAAAAAGAGTATTTCATTATTCAATAGCTGATCAAAATAAAAGTTAAATGAACCTTAGTTCATTCAATGCATTAATTTGAGCATTCTCGTAGTTTTAGAGAGTGTTGTGCGATCTTTCAGTGATTTTTGGAATACAAACTATGAGCAAATAAATTGTTCCCTTCACACATTATAGAACCTAAAGAATATCTTGAACAACTCTTTTTGTTTAAAACTAATATAGCTAGCTAATTCAATAACTATTACCGTTGTTATCCAGTTTTAAAATTGTTCAAATTATTTTTGGGGATGCTGTATGCATGAATCTGTATCTCTAAATACATGAATCTACATCGCTAAATATATGAATAAGTATTAAATATGTGAATCTGCATCTCTAAATACCTGAATCTGTATCTTCAAGTATATGAATAGGCATATCTAAATATATTAATCTCTGTCTCTAAATATATGAAACTATAGCTATAAGTTTTTGAATCTTTATCTCTAAATATATTTATCTATATATCTACATATATTTATCGATATCTTTAAATATATGAATCTGAAACTCTAAATATATGAATCGGTATCTCTGAACGTACGAACCTGCATTTCCAAATTATAAAGAATCTTTATCTATAAACATATGGATGCGCGTCTTTAAATATATTAACCTGTATCTTTAAATACACGAAACTGTATCTCTAAAATTTTTAATTTGTATCTATGTATCTCAAAATACAAAAAAAAAAAAAAAAAAAAAAAAAAAAAAAATCTTGTTTTAGAATGATCGATTGTTCGAAATTCGACTATATAATCATTTACATTTTAGATTTTTTTTTGCCAATATACAGATTAATTTCAAGTAAACTGTAATGCATAAACAGTAAAATTTAAGAAATTTACGAATGACATCTTTAAACAATGAATAAACGATTTGTAACTGATATAAAATCATTACTAACACTAAATGTAACGTGGAGACTAGCTTTAAACTTTTAATTATATGCATTAAATTTTACTAAATTTGAGTAATTTAGTGTTTATATTATTTTTAGATAGCTGAAAAATAAATATTTCCTTGCACATTTGAGACGTCGGATATGAACATGCAAACTTATTGACCAATATCGTAACCTAGCAATATTTATTTGACAGCAATCCAAATACTCATGCATCAAGAATACCAATAATTCCTTATTAACTCTCTCGCTTCGTAATTTAAAAAAAAAATCAAAATAGGTTAAAAAATTGCGCATTGTTTATTACATTGTTCAAATCTATATATATTTTATAGTTTAAATATGTAAATACTTTTTGTAAAGGATTTTTTTAACCCAAACCTGAATCAAAAATTAAACATTTAAATCACACTAAATCAGAACCGTCACCGGATATTTTTTTTATATTCTCGCACCACTATTTTAACAAAATCAATTTTGTAGTACATTTCTCTTGTAGATGTTGTTAAAATCTATATGGAATTTTTTTTTAGCTAAAAGAAGTCCGGGATGAATTAAAAAATAGTCGTCAGTCGAAAAAATTAATCCCCGAGGAAATTTCGGGTTGCGTAAATTTTGTTACTTTTATGTTGCCCGAGGAAATATCGGATTGCACACCGAGATGGTTGGTTTTATTATTTTTACAAACTACAATGCTAATGGGAAAAAATAATAGAATATACCATTGACGTGGTTTTATGTTTTAGAAACTGTCAGACTAGTTTTGGACAACCTGTATCCAGAAATGGAAGAATCAGTGTATTCAGTATGGGATATATATATATTTTTTCTTTTATCAAGAAAAATACCATTATTATTAATTTTAACGATAAAAGACTTCAGTTTGTAAGTTTAGCTTTACCTTTGGAAAATATAGGAACTTGGCCTTGATGATGTTGAAATAGTAAGTGTTACAAACACGAACATTTATTTAAATTTATCAAATCACTTGTTGAGATAAAGCATATTAAACAGAAGCAAAAAATCAATGTTTACACCGGTTTATATAAATTTTGCCGCAATTCTATTGTTTCAGCTATTTATATGGTAATTCTGTTATAATCTTCTTTTGGAGACTTTTTTTTTTTTGTAGAAAATTTTTATTTGTAACTACAATTTCCCGAAACGATTAGTGTATTTATATTTGATTTCAGAAAGTTTCTAGAAACGCAAACGGTGTTTTTCTTGAGAAAATACTTTTTCGGAAATCTAAAACTAATAAAAATGGGGAAACATTTTTCTTTGTTAGGGTAATATTATCTCTCAGATATATACTCTTATGCAACGAGTCTTTTTCAAAGCAGCATAAAATAACGTTAATTTTGTTTTCTTGATGTTCTGAAAAACATTGTGCAATAGTTTTTTTTGTAATTAGAAGATACATTGTTATTTGTATGTAGCAAAATAATAAACAGGTAGTAGAAAGATGAATATTATCTAATATTTAAGAACAAATAAAGCAAGATAATTTAAGATATCTGTATATAGCTATTATACCTTAAACTTACCATATTATACTTTGAAATATTCTTATTTTTTAATACACTTATATTTTTATTAAAAAATGCATCAACATGTTTATTTATACTTAATTAATGACAATATACGTATTTATTATTACAGTATTTTATTTTTTTTTAGAGTTTCAAATACAGTGTGTCATGGTGCAGATTTGACAGGTCACGCGAAATCAACGAATCAAAATGTGAAATCTTCAAAAAAATAAAAGAAAAGATCACCAATATTCATAGCTACTATGTTCAGTTGTATGTGGCCTCCATTTGTTACCTTAATCACATCTAAACGCAATCCAAGGTCTTCCCAAAAAAGTTAAAGGCATCTAGTGTAACAGAGTGAATATCATCCGTGATTCTCTTTTAGACATGGATGCCGCATCGGACTGCACTAAACAAGTATGAAACTTGGATCACATTTCCATCTTGTTTAGTTTATTACCTGTACCAGGTCAAATGTGCACCATGACTTTACAGACACACTGTATATTCACTTGAGTCACACACGCGCTGTTAAATAGCATACCAGCATCAAGTTATTTAGTACACATGTATATATCTATTTGCAAGTAGCATATTTATTACTCTATACATATATTTTGTGACTAAAATTTTTCTAGGAAGGGAAATTTGTTTTAACAATCATATTGATTTCGATTTATTTATATATTACAATTGAAAGTCATTAAAGAGAATGATTAATTAGGAAATTTCTGTATATTGCTATTTTGTAACATTTATATTTTAAACTTTTAATTTTTGAAATTAAAATTGTAATGGTGCTCTTTAATGTTTCCCCCCATAAAATATTATAACAAACATCACAAACGTTATGTAGAAGATAAAATTAAGAATTAAAAATTAAAAAAAAAAAAATGAAAAACCTTTCCATTAGAGTATGTAGTTATAATAGAATACTGCATAATATATTTATGAGTTTAGTTGCAAAAATTCCCTTTTAAGGTGGTTTCGTAATTATATTAATATGTAGCATATATAGTTGTGGTCTGGTCCGTCCATCTGTCGGCATATAGAAGCGCAAAAACCACCAAACCGAATGGTTTGAAATTTAATATATATAATTGCTGTAGATTGTTGCCGAGTCACATCAAATTTAATAAAATTGAATCAAAACTATAAAAATATTTATAAAAGTTTTCTTCATTCTATTAAAATTTATCATACGTAAGAAATTCAGTGATAACCAATGATAGGTAATGACTCTACGTTGCCAAGCTGATTACGTCAAATTTAAGATGGAGTATTTTTATATTGCGGAATTTAATGAATATAGTCGTAATAAATTTTGCATAAGGTGCAACAACTAATGCACCATGATCAGTACCCCTTATCAAAATATACATGTGGCCGCCAAATGCAAATATAATGGAGAGAAATATCGGAAGATCCAAAAGTTATAAAAAGAAGGATTAATTTCAAAAGTACAAACAATAACATGATCTGGTTTTCACTTAAAAATACAGAAGGACATGTGATTTCACATGATCTAATTTCCTTAATAATGTCCGCTATCAAGAGGCATCTGCCATCAAGTGGCAGTGGTTCTGGGCAGATCACAACGCAAATGTGATTAAATATGATTAGTTTGACGATATCTATTAATACAAATGTCTGACAGTTGTAGTGAGATACTCGCAAAGACTTATAAAAAGTTTTGCTTTAATTTTTTTACATGATGGGGTAAATAGATACAGATTTAGGAGACACATCAGTGCTAACGTCAGTGATAAATTCAGCTATACAACTATAAATGATATTTTCCTCGAAAGATACCTGTATATTTTTGCAAGTTCTTACAAATACCTTCTCGTGCTGCTAATTCCTTATGAAATAACTATAAGGATATAGATGCCAATCGCTCTCGTAAGATGTATTGAACGCCCGATCCTGTTAGTCGATGTGTTAAAGATATCGAGTTTTAATGCAAAAGATTTCCTGTTCCGATCTTCCGTGATCGGGTCTGCTACATTTGCACTCGTTATTAAATAAAAGAGGCCCTTGATGTCTGTGTGAGTTCCACGTTGCGGAAGTATTAACGGTCGCTATAAGAGTCTCGAAGTCGCCGTAGGAGACCGACATATAAACGCCGGGCTATCGGCTCACTGGTTGATGTGTTAAACATATAAAAAATTATTTTAAAATTAATCCTGTTACGATCTTCCGTTATCGGGTCTACTACCGTTCCACTCGTTGTTAAGTAGAAGAGGACCTTAAAGTTTGTGTGAGTTCCATGTTCCGAGAGTATTAACGGTCACTCTAAGGGTTTCGAAGTCGATGTAGTCGTCCGATGTATTAAACGCTTGCCTACCCGAACCCACTGGTCTATGTGTTAAACATATCGAATTTTAATTAAAATTTTTTCCTGTTCCGATCCGAACCCGCTTGTTGATGTAATAAATTTATTGAATATAGCTTTAAAATTTTCCGATGACATTATCGGTGATCGGTTCTACTAACTGTCCGGGCAGTTTTATAAGGAAGGTGAACGACAGCATGATTGTTCATGGAAGCAGCAGAAGTCTTTTTTAACAGTGGAAAATATATTACTATGCATTTCAAATTGTTAAGGTTTTATATATTTTCTGACATTTGGATCACCCAGTATAAACTAAATGATAAAAATACCATCAAATATCTTTCATTCATTTACACTCAATATTTCAATACACATTTCTATTCTAAATTATCACAAATATCTAATCATTTAGGGAAGACTGGGGTAGGTTGACGCATTTTTTACAAAATTATTTTTTATTTTTTAAATATTGAACCTAGAATAATGTTTATAGCAATGTTTCACATCTTCATTTAATCAGTTTAAGACATTTTATTTTCCATCACCACATTTTATCGTTGCTTTAAAGAATAAATTTACATTATTTTTGATATACAGAGTGTCTCAAAAGGTGGTTTACAAACTTAACATACTGGTCTGTCATATCATGATAAACAAAATTTACATAGGAACTTGAGTTCGAAAAGGCAAACTGTGACCGCTAGAGCGCGATGACCGCAGGCTTAAGGCAGAATGGGAAGTGCAATAATTTTAGGCGAGGACGTTGCAGGGGAAGAATGAATCGGTTTAGTAACGCAGAATTGGTCGATACGCATTACGTATATGGCGCCGCGGATAGAAATACACGAGCCGTAATACGGATGTACCTTGAGCGCTTCCTAAGCAGACGTCAGACAAGTCATGTTTCCTTTGGACAATTTCGTCGCAGATTGCGTGAAGCAGGAACTTTCCAAGTGCGTAGCCACATCGGTCGAGAACGCACTACAAGCACGCCTGTCGTAGACGAAACCGTGCTACGGGAATTTGAGAGGAACCCGCAAACAAAACTCCGAGCAAGCAAACGCGTCTTGGGTGTACATCGTTACAGCATTATGGGCATATTGCTTGAGGACACACAACACCCCAAAGAGTACAGGCATTGTGCGTTGACGATTATCTCCAACGCGTTGCATTCGCAAGCTGGTATTTGCAACAACGGGTCGCACAGCCGGATTTTCCATCGTGAATTTTGTTTCTGTATAAATCCTGTTTTACACAGGACGGTGTCCTGAACCTGCACAACATGTACATATGGGCAAAACCCAAGGTATACATATTACCATGAACGTCAATAACGTTTCGCCGTAAACGTTTGGGCTTGTATTATCGGTGACATGTTAATTAGCCCTTACCTACTACCTCAGCGCCTCGACGAAAATACCTATCGCATTTTCTTTGATAGAGTCTTGCCGGATCGGATGGGTGACGTTCCAGAAGCTACACGCCGAAACATCTGGTTTCAGCATGATGGAGCGCATGCTCATTTTAGCTACACTGTGCGAGAATACCTCGATAGGAGATATACTAATCGCTGAAATGGTGGAGGCGGACCAGTCGCATGGCGACCACGATTCCCGACCTGACTACCCTGGATTTTCATCTGTGGAGACACACGAAGTCCATGGTGTACGAGATACCCGTAACATCGGACATGGATCTCGTTGCCAGAATCGTGGAAGCGGCGGCATGCGTCACACCTGCCCATTTTGAACGGGTCCGCGAATCCATGCGTCGACGTTGTGAAGCATGCCTTGCGGCGAATGGAAGGAATTTTGAACACCTTCTGTAAATTAAACCACGTTCTTTAATAAAAGTCATAATTAATACCGCTTTCGATATCCTTTCTTTCTTCCCCTCCACACCTGTGCTCTTCGTCCTCTAGCGGTCGCAGTTTGCATTTTCGAACACAAGTTCCTATGTAAATCTTGTTCCTTATAATATGACAGACCAGCATGTTAAGTTTGTAAACGACCATTTGAGACAACCTGTATAACCATTCACTCTTCATTATATACAGTGGGGAATAAAATTATATCCAAAAACACTTAATTAAGGATCTTTGACCATCTGTTCAACCCTCCCCACACAGCTACTTTTTAAAATATAGCACTAATTTAATGTATAATCTTTCTGCCTGGAATGAAAGTTAAATATTTCTGCATTCCTTAAAACCTACTAACTTAAATTACTATGATATTTTTTATTTCAGAAAATCTTACAAAATGTTTCTAAAAATACACTTTTTAAGCTGAAAACACTTCACAATTCATTTTCCACACCTGTTTCAATTATCTCCTTGAAAGAAAGACTATTGTTTGACCGTTTTAGTACATTAGGTTTCCAACTATTGGTGAAGCTCTGAAATTCTTTTAAATATGAAAACTGAAGGGTGGACCAAGCGTCCTCTATGGTCAATCCTCCTCAGCATCACCTACTATATTGAAATGTGCCTATTTGATCACCCGGTATAAAACTAAATGATAAATATATAACAAGATTTAAATTATCATTTACCCCCAATATGTAAACACACATTTACATTGAAAACTATCAAAATATCTAAGCATTTTCTCTATTCAAACAAACGAAAATCTTTTCATTACAAAGTAATATAATTTCACATTTTCTTTACTGTTATCTTATTTATTGTCTTATCTTTACGTTATCTTATAAAATTTTACACCAATATACGGGTAGAGGTTTCAAAATTACTTTTCGGCCAATAACCATAAAATCTTCTCCGTGAGGTAGAGTATATTACTTGAAGTAATATAAAACAAATACATCTATTCTTCCACATTTTCTGACAGTTTTCCTATTTTCAGATTTCAAAATCACCGGTGTTGTATAGTTGCTTGTCAGAATATTCTTCAAATTATGGCACAGACATTTTTATGAAAGAAAAAGAGGTTATTTTTAAAAAAAGCGTTAAATAATATTTTCTTTGATAAGCCGATTCTTTAAATGTATAGAAATTAAAGCAAGAATTATACAAATCTTACATACAGAAGTTTTTACTATTAATTTAATAATGTATTTTTTTATTTCAATTAATTAATTCTAATAATTTGCTTTAAAAACATTCTTATTAAAAATCTTTTATTTATTATAATAAATTATAAACGAAATTTATTTTAATATCAGCAAGTTTAGCATCAGCTTTTATTCATTAACATTTAAAATTAGTTTTAAAAAATTAGAATATGTGACAATTTTAATTAAAAATAATAAAAAAATATCTTCTAATACTTGTTTTAATGTATTTCATAAATCAAAACAGTACTAAAAGAAATAAAATCATTTGTCATGAATAGTTCCCGTAATTTTCTTCCACAGACAGTAATTTATTCGATTTCTTTTGTGCATCTACCATATATACTCTAGCGATTTTTATACACATCACTCAATATCCTAAATTATAATTAAGCTGTAAAACGCAAAAACAGCAAAAAGCGAATACGACCATACCACGGAATTTAAAAACTGCGCTACGTATAATTTCTTTTCCACAGCCCTATATAAAGGGGAAAATATTTCATTTTACAGACATGCCTCGGTATATCAATATTTATTTCACATTTAAAATGCATCGAATGACTATTTTTGTTTTTTTTTTTATCTGCGTCTATTTATAAATGAAATAGATGAAGCGTTCCTTTTTTTGACCAACTGTTATTCTATAAAGTGTTATCCATCTTGATTATTAAAAAAAAAAAATCTTTATGAAAAAAAAAAAAAAAAAAAAAAAAAACTTTTTTCCTTTGGCTATGTGTCTGTGTGACAACTATAATATCTAACATTTGAATAACGTTTAATATCAAAGCAAAATGTCAATTCTTGTAAAATACCATCATATAGGAAGCCAAATGTTTTATTAATATTAGTTCCAGTATAAATACTTCTTAAGGTAAATATTTTTAAATGTTCAGGAGGATAACTGAAATGAAGGATCCCCAGTTTAATAACTTGTCCTAATTAGGTTTCAGGGAATGTAATTTTTAAATTTATATTTATTTAGAATTCATTTTGGAAGTCAATGTAATTTTCCCGATTTTATGTGGTTTATTTATTTTTTTTATTTATTTTTTTTATTTTTTTTTTGTTAGACCCATGACACAGCTCTTTCCTTTCGGAATTCAAAACAAGGACATATTGCAAATTATTTTTATTTCAGATTTCTTAAATAGCACTTGACAAATTGTTTAGATAATTCGCGAAGCTATGATAAATCAGAAACGTCTAATATTTTATATCCAGAATTTCACATTGGTACTATCATTCGTTTCAGTTTGTCAGTGCTCTATTTATTCATACTGGAATGAGGACCTGCTTGTTGTTTCTCCACATTTATTCCAAGGGTACAGATATAGTATAGTTTGATAAAAACGATACATGTAGTTAAGAGCATTACACCTTTAAGTGTCAATTTTTCATAAATACGTACATCTGGTGCAAGTGACATAAATAGTTTACGAACAGGTTAAATACCATTTAATTTCCTACTTTGCCGATGGGTTTGTGAGACATCAAATATTAGAACTCATATATCATATATCAGAACTCAATACGCTAATAGTCTGTCGAAATATCTCTGTAGTAAATCCATTGAATTACGTTAAATACGCAATTTTTGTTTAATCTACTATATGCATTCTTGAGATAAATAATAGTCAAAAAGATATTGAAAATTATGTTTTGTCACATGTTATTATGTCTTTATCTGAAACACAATTATCTCATGCAGTGAAAATATATACAGAGCGTGTAAAAACTTTAAGAACAGCCAAAAAAATTGATAAATTTAAAATGCGACAAATGAAATGATAATTTATTGTTGATCATAAAGTGGAAATACTAATAAAAAAGTGAAAAAAAAAATGTATCTCTATTTTTTTATTGCGAAAAAAATTAATTATGCAAAAAAAAAACGTTATTTTTGACTGTGTAAAATCCTTTATGGACACCAGTAATTTTTTACAGAAATGTTATACATAATTATTATTAATGATCGACTGAAACAGTTTTGTATGGGCAAAACCGAAAACAAAACTGAATTTCAGTGATCTTTCTTTCGACCGAAAAAGAAAACGGAAATGTCCATTTTTCAAGTAATAAAATTGTATGTATTAAAGTAATCAATACATGCATAAATATACATAATTATTATTTAATTAAACGCATTTATTAAATATGCAGAATTATTAAATAATTATGCGTATTTATTAAATATACATAATTTTAATTAATTTTACGTGTGGCCTCTCTGTGCTTTAGCCCCAAAACATTTTGTTTTTCATATAAAATAAAGCGTAATTAATTCATCAACGATACAGAAATATTTTTAAACTATACGATTTTCATTTAATAAAAAAAATATTTTACTTTTCTTTATGCACGCCTCGATTTATATTTTATAGTGATTTCTATAAATGATTATCTGTTACACTGAAACTTCCTCAAAGAGTATTCGAAACATTTCTCTGGTTTCAAACTGAAAATTTTCTATTACAGTTATGTCTGCAGCTTTTAATGAGCTTTTAATGAAAAAGTTTAGTTATAGATGCATTGCTTGCTTTATAATTTGCATTCACGTCTTGAGTCATTCTTGACTGATAATTATAAACAGCGAAGTTCGTAGCTATAAATAGTCTCATTTGAGCAAGTAAAGCTGAGTAATGTTGAAAATTTCCGTAAGAAGAAACGAGATTTTTGGAATACTCTGGTTTCTGTCGAGTTTCGGCCCGGCCAAATTTTCAGCCGCATTTTCGCCAAAAACAAATTTTCGACGAATCTCAGATTTTCGGATGAAAACGAATTTTCTGTCGATCTCTAATTATTATTCAATTGCCCATTAAAAACTTTTCTGTACATTGCTTTTTCTGAAGTCTTTTTTTTAATAGTATAAGAATGGGGCCAAAAGCAAGTAAGCTGACTGAATATGGATAAGGAGCTGTTGAATTTTTCTCTTTGTCAGGAAAGATTTGTAGGTCTATTACAAAAAAGATAGGACAATCTAAAACCGTCATCAAAAAATTTTAAGGTTAAAAGACAAGTATGGGCAAGTACAGCTGAAGGCAGACCAAAATATCTTGTAACTCAGAGATTAAAGGATAGTTTTAAAGTTAGCATCAACAGGAAAATCCTCATCTAAAGAAATTTTACTATCAACTAGGCCCAAAGTGTGCAAGAAAAAATTCTGCAATGCAACCAATCGATCTGGGAATTTCCAGTGCACGGCAAAATTGTGTAATCCCACTTTACTGACTAGCCACAAAACCCAGCTATACTGTAGACCATGTCTGTAGTGAGAACATTTTATTATCATATTGCGTTTTTTTTTAGTATCAATCGTTGGTAATCCAGGCTCGTATATCCTTGAATATTAAGATATGAATGAAAAGAATAACTCAGCAAATTTGAAGACAGGATGGTTTTATTAGCTGTAGACATGAATAATGTAAGTGTCATAGATGGACCCTTTCAGTTAGCTGTTAACAGTACGATGTACAGAGAAGGAATGGATAATTAATCAGATATCGTTGCCAATGTGTCGATCCAAAATCTTGGTATCCTTGGTCATTGTAACCCCAAAGATATATCACTTAATGGAACTTTGAATTAAAAAGTAGCCAAAAGGACCGTTGATTGGCGTTTTAATATTTCAACGTACAAATACGAATGCCAAAGCTAAATGATGGGAAATACGCATTTAGAATCAGCAATGCAGAAGCCGGGAGCTGATTTTAATATAAACAGAGTATATATTTGCGGCAAAAAAGGCATTTGTTTTGACTATAAAACTTAAAATTAACACTTAGTGTATAAATAACTGCTACAACTGGAACATATGGTCAAAATATCTTTTTTTATATATTCGTTAACCCAAGGAAAATATGCTCGAACAGTTAATGACATTAGGGTGGGAAAAAGATTTGTTTTTGATTTATTTTATTCACGGCTTTGGCTGAAATTGGGAGAACTTAAATAACTGAAAGCTATAGCGCAAAAGAGAAGAAGAAATAGATTTATATTCTTTTTAGAAAGGAGAGGAAGTTTTTCTTCACTATATAATTACGAAAGGAGAAATTACATTTTAAAATGGGGAATTTAATTTTAAAAGGGAGATAAATAATGATATGTGATGATATGTTATTTTCAACATCACACCAGCGTTTACAGTTTGCAAGACAAGCGATGACTTGGGACGACAAATGGATGCAGGTTATTTTTTTCAAATGAATAAAATGAAACTTAGATGCTCTTTATGGCAGGAAATATTACTGCCATTATTTGAGAAAATAAAAAGTAATTTTCTCCAAACGTTAATTAGGTGGAGCATCGATTGTGTCATGAAGTTGCTTTTTGTTCAACAGCGTGGGTTTGCTTTCATTTCTTTCAGGAAATGTTAATTCAAAGCGTACCTAAAAACTCTTTCTGACAGTCTTTCACCTGTTGCAACACTTCTGGCAGGAGAAAAAGGTATTTATCAGCAAGACAATTCGCCTGTATACACAAGCCGTGAGACAAAACTCAGGTTCCAGAAGAAAAATATTGAAGTTTTGCAATAGTCACCCAGAAGTCCTGATCTAAACCCTTCCGAGAACTTATGGGGAGATCTAGCAAGACGAGTTTATAAAAACGGAAGACATTTTTCCTCAACTTCAGAACTCAGATCTACGATTGAAGATGAATCGTAGAAAATCAGCTCCGAACTGTTCCAAAAATTTATAATGTCCATGAAAGATACAATATTTGCAGTTATTAAATGCAACGGTGGGTGCACAATATGTTAAGTATTTGTTTCTTCACTACTGTATTGTTTTTATTCTGCTGTCCTTAAAGGTTTTACAGAGGCAGAAAGAGTGCTTTTTTGTACAATTACATTATTTTCGTAATGAAATACTTCCAGATGAATTTTGTTGATTTTTTATTAGCTTTTCAACTTTATGATACACATTATGGTAAAAAAAAATTCCGTCTGATTTGAAATTTAGCAACAAAAATAATATTTTTGGCTTCCTTAAAGTTTTATCACTTACTGTAGGGTTGTAATATTGAGAATCATATTGAACATTACTTTCACTGGCAATCTGCTTCTTTTGTTTAGATTTATAAATCATCTTCACACTGGTCTTTATAAAATATATTTATCACATGTTTTACCTGTAATCCCCAGATTTAATATTTATTCCGAGGCAACCATTTTATTATATTTAATCTACACTATCTCACTCTATATTAAAATAAGAGCTTGAAATAGATTTACTATCTTCGTTACTTTTTACAAATAAATTTTTTGTGTGTTCGTAAAAAATTCCCCGATTCTATCAGGACTCATTTATTTTTATACCATATGGTCTCTATAAAATACATATTTAAAATACTTACAAATGGTAAAATAACACTAGTTTAATTTTCTCTTTAATTTTCCCATTTAATTTTCCCTAAATATATTATGTTCATATTATGTTTATCATTATGTTTATTCATTAAATTCTAAAAATGTATTAATACCTATTTCATCTCTCTTTTGATAGAAACATTGCTACAAACGACAGTTCTATTAATATGTTTTCCATATATGCTTTAGATATGTCTGAATTGTTTCGTGACATACAGAGGACTAAATGTATGAATATAGAAAAATTACGTATATAAAAATAATGATATATATTTATGATTAAAAATACAGTACGACACTAATATTCTTATACAATATGACACTAATATTCTTATGTAATTCGAAAAATTAATATTTTAGAAATCATAAGTTCATTAAATTAATAATACTATTATTTATAATACCTGAACATCTACAGAAATTTCTTAATGAGAAATGTCGTGCGACACCATATGTTTACGAGATTACGTATTAGAAATTGAAATATAGAGGTACTATGTGAAAATTAAATATTATGTAACACAAAACAAAATGTATAAAGAGAATCCTAAGAGGTGAAAGTTTCATATTCGCATGATTCCTTAACTTTTTCATGGAATAATTTAAGTTAAATTTACGATAAAATGAGGTTTAGAAGTTCCCGGACTCGATTCTTTAAATTGTGGTACACTCCAGCGTAAAACTGACATGACCCGGCACGCCCGCCCATACATTAGAGACGATTGGGTTTTTCACCACGAGAGGGCGCCCTCACACGCGTCACTCGCAGCCGCCAAAGTTTTGGCTTAATTTAACTTGATAATCCTGCACAAGCTCTCCTACAGCCCCGACCTCACTCCCAGCGACTTTATTTTGTTCCTCCCTATCAAGAAAGACCTGAAAGGGAAGCGATTCGACACGTTTCCAGCGATCCACGATTCCAGCTTCGACGAGGTTCCTTAACAGCATTGCGCGCCAAGGCTTCCAGCCAGCCTATGAACAATAGAAAAAACGCTGGCAGCGGTGTGTTGATGCCCAAGGGTCATACTTCGAAGAATTTTAGTTCGCTGAACAAAAATGTTTAATTCATTCTGTACTATCAGACCAGACATCAAACTTTGTGAACACACCATGTACTTAGGGATGGAAAATAATATTTAAGAATAGTAAGGTTTGATTTGTTTTACTATTCTGATATTTGATGTCAATATCCCTTTTACAATGCAAATAAAAAGCGAACATGAATGATTTTGGAAAATAAATTTGGCATGATATATTAACATTTCTTTACAATAAGTTGTTTCATTAACTATTGCAATTCATTAAAAAAAAATATTGAAAAACTTGTCAGAAAATATTCTTGAAGAATAGGAGTAGGAAAGCGTCGCACGCATCAGAGATATATCAAAAAACATGTATGTAAATATTCGTTATAACTGATTTATTGCTAAATTAAAAAAAAATAAAATTTTTAAGATTAGAAAATTCATTTAACTTTTTTCAGTAAAACTTTCATGCCAGATAGTTGATCAGTTTATTTTTAATATACTTGCTCCAAAATTTAAGGGACTGTGCGAGAACTGGATGTTTTGAATTACACACGGTTTTTCGAAAATCTACTGAAATTTTCAACGAATAGTCCTTAAACTTTGAGGATGTAAAGAACATGTTTGCCTAAATCTTTTTCAGTGAAGATTTAGTCGCTGGAATAACTAGTAGGCCAAAAGTAGTTTAATAATAAAATAATGTTTGTGATCTCCATGTAAAAAAAAGCTCAAAATGACTTGTCACTGAGCAAATGGCTATATGGGTCCATTAAACGTGTGTTTGCATTTGTGAAAGCATAGCACGAATTTCGTGAAAGTGTTAACGTTTCTGGGAAAAATTCTAATTTTCCTTGTTTATAGAATAGAGTGTTTTTACAGTGTACTCCAAAAACTTTAAAATGAACAGTACAAACAGTATACTGTAATTAAAACATGGAAATATTGAATAATTAATGTATTTTCGACAATTTGTCAAACAGCTCACTTCATCATTATGTGTTTCCGTATACAGTGGTAAAATCTGAAAACACACATTAAAGATTCAGCCCATCAACAACGGAAAATGTGACTAGTGCCCATGGATTATTAATAACGCTTACTAATAAACGCCATGCAAAAATTTTGATTAGAGGGTCTTCTGTAAGTAGAAATTGCAACAAACTGTAAAAAATTGCAATTAGAATACCTACTTTTTTATCCTAATTAACTTCTTTGGTAAATTTTACTTTCGAATAGTTCGAAGACATCCTGTCAAGTAGTTTAGGAATAGTTAAAGTTTAAAGTTTAGAAATTCTATTATTATATTAATTTCTACCAGGAGAAAATTATACAACTAAAGGAAAATTATTTTGAAGGTATTTATTATATTAAACTTTAACATCATTAAGATAATTTTTTTCTTTGCGGACAAATTTATGAAGCATGTATCCACCGCTTTGAAATGTGTATGTGAAGTGCATCTTGCATCATACCTTAAACAATTTTCATCGGATCGTTGCCAGAATTTGCCACACTTTTTCAAAACTTTTGTCTAGAATAGTACACAAAAATCATTACGATAGATCAAATAATTTTACAATTAACCAATGTATAAAGAAGAATCTTTACGAAAAATTTTATCCATATTTACATGTTGGCTATTTTTACAATATTAGGGCATTGTGCCTAAATGTGATGACCCATAATGCGACAATGTTCTTTTACTGAAAATCTCAGTGCAATAATCGTAAATAAATGCTGTATAATGAGTAATCCAATCTTAAGGAACAAAATCCAAGCGCCCCTTATCTTCCGTAAATGCGGCTAAATTTCGAAAATGGCTCACAGTTTTTCTTTTTAAATATTGAAGATAAAATAATCTCATGGACGGCAAGGACTACAACGTCTATTTTATTTACCTGAGGTATAAGCTTAAGAATAGGTGACCACTTTTCAAATTATAGTTATAAAATACACTCCGTATTTTGGAAGATTGGTGACTTCCAATTCTTATTTGCGACGAAGCGAATGCTCTAATTGAGGAGAGAGTTATAGGAGGTTTACGAAATAAGGTTATATGTTAAGGTTATATGTTAAGATTATATGTTAAGGTTATACAAAATAAGGTGTACGAAATAAGGTTTTCATTATTTGTATTTAAATTATGTTTAGAGCAGATAATGTGATTAATTGAACTGTATTGCATTAATAAATTATGAATTCTGGCATAATCCTCAAATATTATTTTCTTTAAATCGTTACTTAAACATGTGCTTAACAACATCACAATAGAAAAATGCGTACCTTAAGTTTTAAAAAATAATTTAAAAAAGGCTTTAGAATAGCTGTGTATTTTGAGAGAGGAATTACAGGCACATTCGCAAAAATTTTATGTGGTAATCATTCTGAAAAACCTTATCTAGATTCAAATCATTTAAATTATTCTTATTTTAGTGTGATAAAATAGGTTAATTTCACAAACATTATAACATTCAGAAATTTAAACGCTGAATCAAATTAAGATAAGGTCCCCAGTTTTCTTCGCACATTTCCTAAGGGATCTTGTACCTTTTAAACTTGCAGAAAATCAGCAAAAACATCCAAAGTTTGAAGAAGTGTATATTCAAAGCCTTTATATGTGTAACCGTGAAATTTTAATTATTGATTAACCGCTTTTTAATATACTACCACTTGAAATTGACCAGTCTTTTATAGATTTTATTTATTGTTGAAATTAAAATAGCTCTTTGAGTTACTGGAAATAGCTCTTTGGGTTACTGGAAAATATTTCGTCGATCTAGTAGAGATGTAGGTGAAGAAGACGAATGTCGCATAATCTTACAGTTCTTATATGTAACGATTTCTGTAACATAATTGATTTAGCCGTGATAGGTTTAACCTTTTGTTACATTATATGGTGTAGCATGGGATTGGAGCATCGATGTAAGAAAATGTAGTAAGTGAAAATAGATCAACAGCTTCACATAAAAATTGAGCAGCGTAATCTTTGTATACGATCATCATTTCTCATTACAG
Source organism: Maratus speciosus (assembly GCA_963932465.1). Classification (NCBI taxonomy): domain Eukaryota; kingdom Metazoa; phylum Arthropoda; class Arachnida; order Araneae; family Salticidae; genus Maratus; species Maratus speciosus. The sequence goes on along the minus strand of OZ010786.1, from coordinate 531,522,912 downwards.
ATGGTTGGCAGTTGAGTGGCTGATGGCAAAAACAATGGAGATGAAGATCAGAATTTATCCAGGAGACAAGTAACGAAAGCATTTCTGTTCACAGGTTTTTATTTAATAAGATCGGGCGGCAGTTCTCACAAAAATCACGATGCAGGGCCATCAGTAAGTTCGATGTAGAAAATATCTATAATCGAGCGTAATCATTTGATTACATAAATAGGTAAAATCTTTATGGTAAATCTTTAGAACGAACGACAGACACACAGCCACGGGACAGTTTACGCTTCAAAAACTCAGCAAAATCTGATGGAGAATTGTGCGTAACTGCTTTTTACTTACTAAGCGTAGGAGTACACTTTTGACGTAGTACGCGCTCTAAACCAATTAAACTGTACAGATAACGCGCCATGAAAAGAGATCGGACAGAGCAGCGGATGAAAAAGAAACCAAAAAGGAAACCCCGGAATTAAGCGCGGGTAGGTAAATTCGTGGCTGGAATAAAATAAAATGGCTACCAAAGAACATCCTAAATCGCGAAAGATCGGAAATTGAACATTTAATTTAAAAATACAAAAAGCGTATTAATTAAGTAAATTAGACAAGTGAGACGCTAAATTAAAGGGAATTTGACAGAATTAATGATAGAGATTACTTCAGAATAAGGATTTAGTGAATATCAAATAGCAATTTAGACTAGTACAGGGAAATCGTGGATATAGATCTAATACTGTAACATGTATTCTAAGTGATAGAAAATGTTCATTTTTTGTGAAAGTTTAAAAAAAAAGAGGGTGGGTGTATGCAACAGAACATTAGACCCTGGGCTTCTCTTTGCTTAATAAAACCAGCTAAAATATAATTATTAGAAACTGTTCCTAAGTCTAATATTTTTACCATATGAAGTTTTATAATAACTACAGTTATGTGTAATAAACATCCTTATTAACACTCTTACAAATGTCTCGTAAATACTTTTTTACCCATGAACTCCACACTAATGCGGATTCGCAGAAACCAAAATGTCGGCATTTTCAAAGTCTGTTTTAATAAATTTGTATTTTTAATTATCAAAATAAAATTTTCATAAAAATTAATATCCCTATTAGATCCATTTTTTATATGTCATTCATGTGGTTATATATCATTATCACTATACTGCCAACAAAATTAAATTCTAACTGCTGTTAGCAAGATCACTGATAGCTGTTTCTTTTTCCATTTTCGCAGTTTAACTTTTAATTTCCAGTTTAACTATTGTTTCTATTGAAATTTTGTTTCGTTTGCAGTCCTAGTACTATCGGTAGAAATATTTGAATAGGTGAAATTGCATTATAAATAAAACTATACAAAAAGTTTAGTGTATAAATAGTATCCATTGAGTTAATCTCTCATTATTAGAATACTCGTTTGCAGACCTAGTAAGACCGTTAGAAATGTTTTAACAGATGAAATTTAATTATAATGAATCCTGTAAAATAAGTTTAGCGCAGAACATGTATTATGTGAATTAATTGCACATTTAATCACCTTTTGATCGAGCGGTCTCGCAGATTGTTCACAGCTGTTATGTGACATTTTCAGTCAAAGCAGAGAACAGCTAAACGGATATTTTTAGATGAATTTGCATTCATAAAACGCATTGTCACATTGAGGGTTTTTGACGTCTCATTTACGTTTTAATTGCCCGTAAATGCAACAAAAATGACCTGAATGCGAGATAAGTATAAACTACAGATAAAGATTCCATTTCTGAAAAAAAAGATAGTTTAAACTAAAAGAAGGTATTCAATAATTACCTGCTAATAAAATACATGTTTATTTAATAAAATGCCAATTCTGCACTAAATGCGATAAAAATATTATTTATCGAGTCTGATTTAGGCACAATGACCTTATATATTTTTTAATGCAACTGTGTATTTCTCTCTCGAATTTGATATAGATAAAGAGAAAAAGAAACCCTGTTCTGCATGCTGCAGATATCTACATTTCTGCCATCATAAAGCAACCTCATCTCAAGCGCTACCTTTTTAAAATTTAATTTAAAGATTTGATATTGTTGTTTGTTAATGATATAAATACCATAACATAAAACTATTTTTCATGACGAAGCATAGTTTTCAGAAGAAAAAAAACGATCCAAAATATGTGATATTTTAGGCATCGTAGGGTATCTTACCAAAAATTAAGAATTCTAAAATATAAAATATATTGATACTTAAACAAATTTACCGAATTACTTTTCGTTTGATGCCCGACATTATAATTTTCCGAATAATACAAATTTTGTGAAACTTTTTTAGCAACAATTAGAGGTTTAATGTCTGTTATAATTGCTATGTGTAGGCAACACATAAAGAAAATTTAAATGTACATTAAATAATATATATTATTATTACTGTTCGATTGGTATCAATCACTTTTTATACGAGGATTTTTTATGCCTTAATTAGCAGAGACAGATTTATATTTCTCCATTTTTTTCCTTGTTGTTATGTTTACGAAAATAATATAAAAATAATATAATTTTTAATACTACCGAGTACTTCTCTTTCGAATGTCATGCAGATAAAAAAGGGGAAATAAAGATCCAATTAGGAAACTCTCTTCTACATGCTGCAGATAGCTTCATTTTTGGCAGCATATTGCTGCTTAAGCTCCAGCGCTATCTTTTACATATTTTTATTTAAAATTATGTTCTTAATGTTTGTTAGAGATATAACAATATCTACATGAAATTATTTTTCATTACGCATATAATTTTCCAAAATAATTTTTTACAGGCTTCTTAATGTGCTATCACCACAATAAGAAACCTAAATTCTAAAATTTCATAATACCTAAACAAATTTACAGAATTAATTCGCGTTTCGTATGTCATTTTGTAATTTTCTAAGAATACAAATTTTACTTGAAATTTTGGTGTTACTATTGAACATTTTACCGTTTTTAAAAGTTGATATGTGTAGACAACCTTTAAGGAAATTCAAGTATACATTAATTAATTCGATCAATTAATTGTTTGAATGGTACCAGACAATTTTTATCTGTGACGGAACGTTAGCAGAAAAATATTTCTCTTTTTCTGTGTTTTTTTTACTTTTCGTTGACGATTGTACAATAAATTATATGCGTAAAACGTTCTAAAAATAACAATATTTTAAATGTAAAACTTAGAAGTATTCTATACTTTTTAACTTTGATGTTTCACGTAAGTCAACTTTATTATGAGTACCGCATCTTGAAAAGATCAATATGTTTGCATTTGTTTCCTAAAAGCTTCAGAAAACATAAAGTTTTTCCTTGCACAAGAATTTCCTTTATGAAAGTTGAAAAAATGTAGAAACGACCAGGAATTTTTCTTTTTTACAAGAAAGATGATCTTTTAGATGTTTGCCCTTTTGTAATGAGTTTCTTTTAGTGTAGCATGGAATTCATTTTCTTAATGTTTCAAAACTTACTCATCTAATAGTTTACTTTGGAACTTTGATATAAATATTGTCTTTTGTTTTAGAAGAATGGAAAATTAAAAAAAAAAGCAAAGGATTTATTCCAGGTGAATACAGTTATTTCTAGATGTTTGTCTAAAACATTTAATAACAAGTAAGGAAAATCATGCGTTAAGCATAGATGATGAAACACTTTCCAAACTTCCTGAATGCTTTAATAAAACTTCATAATTTAGGAAAATAAGGTATATAAGAGAAATAAGTACATATTTTATGAAAACTCATAACACATTTTAAAAAATCATTCCAGCATCTACCGTCCATAGCAAATATGTATTCCAATTCTTTAGAACATCCTTGTATTTGATATAATATACTATATAATGGGGAAATTTACTTCAGCAAGAAAACGCATAACAGATTGAAATTTCTCTTTCAGGAATTTATCCTAATAGATGGAAATATGCTTGTATACTTTTGCAAAACCCTGTAGTTAACCTAGTACCTTTATTACACGCAAGTATTTAGCTAAAGTTTCGTTCAAAGTAAAACACTTTTAAAACTGCTAAAATCACATTTCCAGAAATTATCATTTATAATCAACCCTGTATATCATTTTTTCTATATTCTACAAACTTTTCTTAGTTAACTAAATGCAGTTCTGCGTAAAAATGCATAATTCATTTAAAAACCACATTTAATCAATTTTGATACATACCTACACCCAGTAACACTTAAACGAATTCTTTTGTGTAGCCCTGTATATGAATTACAGTATTTATACCCACAATATGCTATGAATAAATATAGTGAAACATAAAAGCTCATAGCATACTTAAAAATGCATTTCCAACAATAATCGCTACTGTACAGTACTTCGGATACAATGTAGTATCTGAAGTCTTTTGTGTGTTTCTGTAAATGTTATGCATTTCGTATTATACCTGAAATAAGTGATAGTAAACCTCAGCGATGTATATCAATTTCATTATACATGAAATAATTTAACATAATTAAAATAAGCCGCAGACAATTCCCTCCACCCCTATATCATTATGTAACGGATTTCTTTTGTGTGGCTCTGTAAATGAATAATAACTATACAGAATGCATATTATTTAGTGCCCTTGATAAATTCATATAAATTTTATTATGTTTCAAAGCATGTAACAACATTAAAAATAATTTTAAACGATTCTTTCCAATAGGCCATAATGTAACGGAAAATATTTGACTGTGCCTGTAAATGAACTAAACATGCTAGAAAATTTTGAAATAGGGAACGTGCTATGGTAAACATTAATAACATTTAAAATTTTCAGGTCAACCCGAGTATATTTACGGGAGTTAGAGCGCGAACAGACGAACAGACAAACTGAAGTTATAAACTCTTTTCAACTTTGTTGGAAGTGTTACAAACGGATAGATTTTCATGTACAAAGTTATTAAAACCGTGGTTCAACTTGTATGATTTCAGTAAATCTATATTTTCATTATCCCCATTTTTACGAAGACATACATTTTAATGCTACTGTTTACTTCATTATCGAATTTGATGTAGATAAAGATGTGTGTGTGTGCTTGGGGGGGGGGGGGGAGCTGCATTGTTGAAACTCTCTTTACAAGCTACTGATAGCTACATTAGATCCAGCGCTACCTTTTGCAAATTTTACTTCAAATTTTGTTATTAATGTTAGTTAGTGATACAACAATGCCAACATCAAACTATTTTTCATTATCTATTTTTTCATATACAGTCGAACCCGGTTAAGACGCGTTTCAAGGGAATGGACCAAAGTCGCGTATTAAGCGGGATCGTGTATTAAAAGTGATTTGTATAATGTTGCAGGAACTGGGCTTATTTACACATCTAATCGTCTCAATGAACTTTTAGACCTTTCATTTATATATTTATGGTCGAAAACTGTGTATTATACATATATTTAGATTTAATTTTAATTGTATCCAACTTTACTCGGTGTATTTTTTTATAGGACCGACTGAAATAATAACTGAAAATAAATATGGATTCAAACATGGCTTTATTGTCGTTAAGGCTGTTCTAAAATCCAAAAGGGCAACTTTATGACATAAGTTTTAATTTATTTTTGTTCAGAAATGCATAAAAGTAGCAGGTGTTGTTGTTCAGAAACTATGTGATCGAACTATTTTTTCTGATTTTTTGAAAACGCAGTAGATCTTTCAGAAAATAGCGTCAAAGTGGTCGTTTTAAATTGAATTTCCGCGCGAAAGAAGAATAACCACTCAAAAAGGGTTAAAAACGTCTTTGCCACGTGATCAAAATCGCTTACAACTCAATAGGTAATTCATTGTTCAAAAAATGGAAATCACAGTTCGATTCCAAATCGCTTCCGTAGCCAGGTCTTCCAATTTTATATCTTTTCGCTAAAAAATGAATTTGTAAATGTGTCAAAACGTTTTGAGCTTGTTCAGCAGAGCAGTTCAGAACAGCCTTAATAAGTGACAACCAAAGATAAAACAGCAAAAATAATTTTTCAGTTGGATTTTTTTTTTTTTTAACGGTTTGGAAAAATGGTTATTGTCCTCGTCAGGGTAGGAAATCAAAAGCATATCTGAAGCTTTTTATTGGTTTAATCCGCATTTTCTTCGTTTTCTGATTGGTCTATACAGTAATCTGTATTTCCGTTTACTTTCAACAGAGATGGATACGTCTGTTGCCACTATGACAAAAAAGTAATAAAAACTACAAAAAAAAATTATAACTCAGAAACAAATTGAGATACAGCTTTCAAACAAATTGCATTTAAAAGTACATTTTTTTCTCTATACGACGATATAAAAAGTAATATTGTGGGATGTTTAGAAGTTTAAGGATGAAATTTCATTTAAAATTGGTTGTCAGATTTCTTGGAAATCTATACGATGGAAAAGCCTTTTTCCCGAACAGCCAATAAAATGCTTGGATAATACGTAAGTCTCACGTAGAATAATACGTACGAGTCGCAGGTGATTTTTGTCGCTTGCAATTTTTACGTGTAATAACACTATTAATGTTTAATTCATGGCGTAGGTAATGTATGATCAACTCCGTGCGATTTTTTATGTCTTAAATTTTAGTCTTTGAAAAAATCATTTTCCAAATGGTCGTTGCAATTTGTTAAATTGCTTTTTTTTTTACAGAAAGATTAAAAATATTAAATTTTGAAGCACAATCCAATTGGTAAAATCATATTTAGTACTTGTGATAATGAGTACCAATATGATACGTCCTTCTTTTTAATGTAAGAAAAAATTATCCTTATTAATTTTTGTGTAAAAAATATTGCTAGCATAGCAAAAGTAAAGAAATCGTAAAAGAATTAAATAACATCATTGCGGAGTTTCAGTCTTCTTTTTTTTTCTTTTTTTTGGTGTATAACATGGTTTATAAAACATAGTAGTGATATAACGCACATTTAAAAACTTACTAATAACAGGTACAATCATCTTTAATCATAATAATTTTATGCCGTATCTGAGCATCGTAATTTCCTCTATGTATCTCTCTCTATTACAATAAAAACTAGACGGATGTGGCAATCCCAAAACTTTCTTCTATCTCATACATGTTAATACTTCCTGAAAAATACAGCATAGCAGCGCCACCGATTAGATGATTTACACCAAAATCTAACCAGCAACAACTTACGTGAACTTCTAATTGAATTTGAAGTTCGATGAAAATCCGTCCATTAGTTTATGAGATAGAGCTACTCGGGAAATCGGGAAAAGTTCTGCATAGCAACGTCACCTGTTGGGCGATTTATACCAAAACCTAATAAGCAACAACTTAAATCAACTTGGTAACTGAATCTGAAGTTTCATAAAAATCCCTGTATTAGTTCTTGAGATAGAGCCATTGCGAAAATCGTAAAAAATGCAGTACAGTAGCGCCACCTATTGAACGATTTGCACCACAAACTAATCAGCACCAATTTATATCAGATACTAACTCAGTATAAATTTATATTAAATTCTGTGCATTAGTTCTTGAGATAGAGCGCCCACAAAATTTGTGTCACACACAGACAGACATTTTGTAAAAACATGTTTTTCGTGATCTCTGACCCCTAAAACATGTAAATTCGTCGAAAATCGGAATTCGAAAAATTTCATGAATCGAATACGTTTTTCTTGTAAAGATAAAAGAAAGTAAAACTACACGAAGCGGGAGACAAAGAATGTTAGGACACGGGATCAAAGAAGAATTGCCCCAACAAACACCTAACTTCGGGCCGCATGGCGTATTCGTTGCGGCCAGGGTGAGTTAAGGCCATTTGTAGCCAAACAATACAGTGCCGTAAGTGACGCGCCGGTAATTACGGCAGCTATCACCAAACAGGCTAGGGATCGGAAGCGAGAAAACAGTTGCGTTTATTTTACCGGTCAATCATTGAGGGCAATTTCCGGCAATCATTTAATGTATCCTCATCGTTTAGACAGTAGAGGGCTAATATTACCTAACCGATATATTTATTTAAAGAGAGGAAATGTATTTTTTCTTCATTTCTTTTAAATTAATCTTAATTACTTTAAACGTGGGTTTTAGTAAAAATATAAATACGTTATGAGATTTATATTTAATGCAGCAAAATAGATTAGATATTTTTATTTAGTTTTAACATATTTTTACAAAATATAAAATAATATTTCCAAACTAATCTTCGATATCTTTGCATGGATATTTTTTTATCGTCATACTGAAAACAATGAATGTAAAACAAAATAATATAAGATTTAAAGTTGTGAATTCAGTGTAAAGGTTAAAAAAAAGATAAAATTCCTTGCCTCTATTAAATTCCTAATGGTTTATGCATATTTATTTGCTTTATTATAATTATTTCACTAATAAAAGTTATAGTTAAAGCCATATATATTTTTTCATATGCATAAAAATAGTTAATTCAATGCCAGTTACATGAAAACAAATGTTAAGAAAACGGAAGAATTACAGAACAAATTTAGATTTAAAAAAAAATAACAATAAATAAATAAAATGTCAGTTACAAGTGCTAATTGTTTAATAATAATAATAATAAATAAATAAATAAGTTTGACTGTACATTTTTGCGAGAACGAAACACATATGTATATATGTATATATGAAGTACAAAGAAAGTCGCAAGCTAATGTTAAACCTATGGGTAGAGTAGAATTCAGGACGCTTTTCACCGGGAGGGATTTCTGCGGCTCTAAGGGGGGGGGGGGGGGATTGTTCATATTGACCATTAAAAACACAAAATCTCAAATCTTTCGGGGGAGGACATCTCATTGCTCCGAGGGGAATGCCCCCCCCCTTCCCATCGCCACCCTCTGAATTCAACACTGCCTATGGTAGCGTTCTTTTCAAATTTGTAAAAATGAAAATAACTTTATAAAACAAAAATTATGCAACCAAAGTCAGAAAAGTAAACACTAACCAGGTTAGAATTTAATCTCAGCTATTCAAAAATATATGATTTAAGAAATAAGTTAATTTTATTTATCATGCTTGCTTTTAAGGACTTCTCATAAAAATATCCTCCATCCCTTCCCCCCAAAACAAATACCGCTTTCGTATCGCTAAGGCGGTAAAGCAAGGTCAAGGAGAATCTTTCCTAGAATTACTCTCCACCCCACCCAGCTTTGGATTTTTTTTTTTTGCCGCGTCATTCGTGCTCTTCGTATACGGTGATAACAAAGCTACAACCGGTCACTCATTTCATTTCAATATATAGCATTGCATTGTATGTTTGCGCCCGTATTGATTCGGTAAGTCTTTAAGTTGTGTTTATTCATTGCAAATTTATTAATCGCAGAATCTATCTTTTGCATCATTTGATTTCATTATTATTGTTTGATACTTATATTTTAGTTTTTATGAATACGCAAGAATTTTTTACTCATACATTTTGTATCTTTCGGTTAAATTACATTAAATAATTTATTTTATTTTATAGTCTTTATGAATGCACAAAAATTTTATAAACATACATTTTGTAATCTTCGATAAAGTAATGTAAAATTCTTATCAATAGTTATTTTTCTTTATTTAATTATTTTTATTAATTTTTAAGCGATTGCCTAAATAACTTTTAAACCTTATAATTATCGTTATTACATTCTTTAAAATAGTTTGTATTAGTGCAAATGTAAAAATGTGACTAAAAAGAAAGGTGTTTTATTTTCTTCTACCAGGAGAAAGTATTTAAGAATTTATACTCATACATTTTGTATCTTTCGGTTAAATTACATTAAATAGTTTATTTTATTTTATAGTCTTTATGAATGCACAAAAATTTTATAAACATACATTATGTAATCTTCGATAAAGTAGTGTAAAATTCTTATCAATAGTTATTTTTCTTTATTTAATTATTTTTATTAATTTTTAAGCGATTGCCTAAATAACTTTTAAACCTTATAATTATCGTTATTACATTCTTTAAAATAGTTTGTATTAGTGCAAATGTAAAAATGTGACTAAAAAGAAAGGTGTTTTATTTTCTTCTACCAGGAGAAAATATTTACGAATTTATACTCGAAAAAATTTGATTAACTAAAATTTTAATGAAATTTAGAAATATCAAGATTAATTTAATATATTTTTTAAATCAGTATTAAACTATTATTTACATTTCTAATAATTATAAATAATTTTCAAGGATTTTGAAAAAGTTGATAATATATTTTTTTCTAATGTTTGGCTATTAAACTGCAAGAGAAATATCTAAATATTATCTCACAAAAGCAAAATTTAAAAATATATGAGGAATATTATACTGTCATTCGATTACTACATAAAGATTTAAACTTATTTTTATATAATATTTGAATGAAAAATGATCAGAAATGATGCAAAAAGTTAGATTATAATGATTTAATAAAACTTTGATGAATAAGCATAATCTAATAGATTTACCAACTAACCTGTGTAAAATATAGTGAAAATCTAAGTAAAAAGAATATCACAAACATGTCACATTTGAATATAAAATATATAATAAACTATGTTAAAATCATGTAAATTATTTAAGCATAAATTCGAAATTTATTCTTTAAAATAAAATACTTTTAAAAAGGTTAATTGAATGATAAAATGTTTTGGCAGGTTAAAAAAAATCTTATAATTGTTTAGATATACTTATCAAGAAAATCAAGTTACTTTAACTTGAACTTTTTCAAAAATGCTCAAAATACAATATTTGGTAATGAATTAATTGATTAGTTATTTCTTCAATTATATACTTTATAAATTTTTATGAAATGCAACAGTTTAAATATGCATTGCATATAAATTTTGTAAATATGTAAGTGAATAAATAAACAAAAAAAATGAATGCATTATGTGAAGTATTGTGTTTTGGAATTTTTTTTGAAAAAGTTCAAAGTGTAAGAATTTGAATTTCTTGAAAAGCGTACCTAAATAATTATAAGATTTTTTTAATCCTGCAAATATATTTTATCATTTAATTAGCCTGCTAAAAAGGTATTTTCTTTTATAGAATAAATTTTGATTTATACCTAAACAATCATTATGGCACAACCGTGGCTAGTGATTACATTTTAAATAACCATAATAGGCTTTTTTGTGGGCAGCTTCGGGCTAAATTTAATTTATTACAACCACAAATGGTAGGACAAAGGCTAACTTCTGGTTAGCTTTTATTTTTAATGGCCAGTAAAATAATAATTGTGGGCAGTTTAAGGCTATCTAACACTTTTACTGAAAAGTTAGTGGCACGATTGTGGGCAACTTCTTGTACTTACGGCCAATTTTCTTGCGGCCTTATTGTGTCCAGCGTGACACTTTTTTTACGGAGCCGTAACTTTCATTGATAACGGGCCTCAATCGAACACTTTCGGCCAAGGCTAACGAAACCATCAGTGGCCCGAAAGTTCAGTGTTTGTTGGGGCAGTTTTGCTAATTTAGTGGGTTTTTTTTTTCCAATACCTACCACTATTTTCGATTAGTAATTTTCGAATTAATTAATCTGTTATTAAATAAAGTAAATATTAGTATACAGCTAATTCCGCTAATAATCCGCTAATTCGGATTAATCCGCTAATTTGGAAACACTGAAGAAGGGAGAACAAATGCGCATCTTCACCAATGAATTCGCGTCTTAAACGTGATTTTTTGTTACAATGGACTGAAAATCTATCGCGTATTAAGCGGGATCGCGTAATAACCGTTCGCGTCTTAAACGTGATATTTTTGCATTAATCATATGGGCGATGTTCAAGGGATTGAAAAAAAACCGCGTATTAAGCGGGATCGCGTATTAACCGTGAGCGGCTTAACCGGGTTCCACTGTAGTTTCCTAAAGAAATAAATATCCAAAATCATTTTTTTCGACCTTCGCAAATGTGTGTTATCACACATATTTTCGTTTCGTGTCAGATGGTGTAATTTACAAAAAAATACAAATTTAATTTGAAAGTTAGGTGTTATTATTGAAGAGTTTGACCTAACTAAGTATAGACAACACTTAAGAATTTAAGTAAACGTTATTTAATGTATGTTGTTATTTCTGTTCAATTGGTATGAGCCAATTTTTATAGGATGATTTGCGACGCCGTTAATAGCAGAAAAAATTTCTCCTATCTTTTCATTTTTAGTCGACAACTTTACAATGGCGTTTGTAAACTTTTTAAATATAAATATATAATAAATATATAATCTAGACGTATTCTTGTATTTTTTTTTTTTTTTTTGGTTACATATTTTTATTTTTTTTTACCTTTGATGTTTTTGGTAAATCAAATTTATTTATAAGTACCGCATCTTGAAAAGATCAATATGTTTGCACTTGTTTCCTAAAAGTTTCAGAAAAAATAAAGTTTGTCTTTGCACAAGAATTACATTTCTGCAAGTTAAAGAAATGCTGAAAAGATCAGGAATTTTTCTTTTTTACAAGAAAGATGATGTTTTAGATGTTCGTTCTTCTGTAATGAGTCTCTTTCAGAGTAACATTGAATTAATTTTCTTAATGTTCCAAACTTATTGTTCTAATAGTTTACTTTGGAACTTTCAGATAAATGTTGTCTTTTGTTTTAGAAGAATGGAAAATTACAAAAGCAAGTAAAGGATTTATTCCAGGTGAATGCAGTTATTACTAGATATTTGTCTAAAAAATCTAATAAAAATGGACAGAAATTTCACGAACAATGTTATAAAACCGTGGTTCAACTTGGGTTTACTCCAGGTGAATGCAGTTATTACTAGATATTTGTCTAAAAAAATTAATAAAAATGGACAGATTTTTCACGTACAATGTTATAAAACTGTGGTTCAACGTGGTTCAAGTGGATGTACTTAATTAAATCTATATTTTCATAATATACATTTTTACGAAAATATACATTTTGAACACTCCTGTGTAATTCATTTTCTTAATGTTTCAAAACTCCTGTTTCTAACAGTTTACTTTGGAACTTTGAGATAAATCTTGGCTTTAAATTTTAGAAGAATGGTCAATTATAAAAGTGGATTTATTCCATGTGAATATAATTATTACAAGATATTTCTCTAAAGCATTTAATAAAAATTAAAAGCTTTTTCACGCACAGAGTTATTAAAACAGTGGTTCAACTTGTATGATTTCAAGTGTAAGCTATATTTTCGTAATTCCCAGTTTTGATATATCTCATAATTGTTTTACTATAATTTCAATATGTGCATTTTTTAATGCTACTGTGTACGTCTTTCTCGAATTTGATGTCGATAAAGAGAGGTGGGATCTCCATTATTGAAACACTATTCTACATGCTGCGGATAGCTACGTTTTTCACCACAATGCTGCCTAAGCTCCAGCACTACCTTTTGCAAATTTAAGTTAAAATTTGTTATTAATGTTAGTGGTAGAACAAGATCAATATCAAACTATTTTTCATTTAGTTTGCTAAAAGTTATATAACTATCCAAAATCATTTCTTTTCATGTTTTGTAAAGTGTGTTATCACACATATTTCCGTTTCGTATTCGATGGTGTAATTTACAAAAAAATACAAATTGTATATAAAAGGTTACTATTGAATAGTTCAACTTTTGTTGAAACTGCTAAGTATAGACAACACTTAAAGAAAATTTAAGAGTACATTAATTAATATATATCGTTATTACTTAAGATTGGTATGAGCCACCTTTTTATAGGATGATTTGCGACGGCGCTTTTAGCAGAGGAAAATTTCTCTTTCTACCTTCTTTTCATTTTCAGTCAACGACAATACAATGACTTAGAGAAATAAAACGTCTTAAAAATAACTATTTAATAAATATACAACTTAGACGTATTCCAATTATTTTTTAATATATATTTTTGTTTTTTTTACCTGTGATTTTTTTTCGTAAATCAACATTATTTATAATTACCTCATCTTCAAAAGATCAATGTGATTGCATTTGTTTACTAAAATTCAGAAAACATAAAGTTTTTTTTTGCACAAGAATTACGTTTCTGCAAATTGAAAAAAGGTAAAAATGACCAGGATTTTTTCTTTTTTACAAGAAAGATGATCTTTTAGGTTTTTGCTCTTCTGAAATTAATCCCTTTTAGAATAACTTGGAATTAATTTTTTTGATGTTTCAAAAGTTATTCTTCTAATAGTTTACATTGGAACTTTGAGATAAATGTCGTCTTGTGTTTTAGAAGAATGGAAAATTATAAACGCAAGTAAAGGATTTACTCCAGGTGAAAATAGTTATTACTAGATATATCTCTAAAATATTTAATAAAAATGGATAGATTGTTCACGTACAAAGTTATTAAAACAGTGGTTCATCTTCTATGCTTTTAAGTGTGTTTAATTTATTAAGTGTTTATTAGTGTAAATTTTTATTTTCATAATTTACATTTTTACGAAAATATACTTTTTTTAATGTTACTGTGTAATTCATTTTTCAAAAATTATTCTTCTAATTGGTTACTTTAGAACTTTGAGATAAACATTGTCTTTTGTTTTAAAATAATGGAAAATTATAAATGCAAGTAAAGAATTTATTCAAGATGAATACAGTTATTACCAGATATTTGTCTAAAACATTTAATAAAAACGGATAGATTTTTCGCGTACAAAGTTATTAAAATCGTGGTTCGACATTTAAGATTTCAAGTGTACGTATTTAAGTAAATCTATATTCTCATGATTGCCATTTTTAGGAAGATATATATTTTTAATGCTATTGTGTACTTCTTTCTCGAATTTGATGTTGATAAAGAGAAAGGGGGAGGGGGCTGTATTGTTGAAACTCCCTTCTACATGCAGCGGATAGCTACATTTTTATCACTATGATGCTGCCTAAGATCCAGCGCTACATTTTGCTTTTACGCTACATTTTACTTAAAATTTTCTTAATAAGGTTAATTATTGATACAATAACATCAACGTCAAACTATTTTTCATTATCCATTTTTTCACACAGTTTTCAAAAAAAAAATTATAACTATCCAAAATCATTTTTTTTTTCATGCTTCATAAAGTGTGCTATCCCACATAGTTCTGTGTAGTGTCCGATGGTGCAAATAAAAAAAAATTACAAATTTTATTTGATAGTTAGGTGTAACTATTGAAGAGTTCAATGTTTGTTAAAACTGCTAACTAATTATAGACGACACTTAAAGGAAATTTAAGTATACATTAATCAATATATATCGTTATTACTGTTCGATTGGAATGGGATACTTTTTTTAACGATTTGCACAGGCCTAATTAGCAAAGTAAACTTTTTCTTTCTCATTTCTTTTCATTTTTAGTCGAAGACTATAGAATGGCTTAAGTTATTAAAACGTTTTTAAAAGAAATAACCAAGACAGAATACAATCTATGTGTATTTTATGTATTTTTTCTATAAATGTAGTATTATTATACTACCGTGCGCGTAATGTAACAATACCATTAGCCAGGCGTCTTTTATTGTAGAATGCAGAGTAGACATTTTTGCTAGTCATGAGGAGGATATTATGAATGAATCTCCATTATGAATATTTTTTGTAGATTGTAGACGTTGGTGTTAGATGTGAGATGGATTGATAAAGGCAAAGATCATTATTCAAACAACATTAGAAGCAATTCACCACATTTTTATAATGCGTTCAAGAAGGTAAATAACTTGACTGCATGATCGTGAAAAATAATATGAATGAAACTATGTCCAAGAACTACTAGTCAGGGAGCTGTTGACAATTGAAAGATTGAAACAAATTCCCTGAGGTAAGTCTCATGCATCTGCTTTTTGTCATAACGCGTAGAAAAACAAAATCTTGACGTCGCGCGCGCTCTGGCCAATGCAAGAATAAACGGTATGCGTAATGCCTACGTTACGTTCAATGGGAGTGAGTTAGTAAAGAGTCCTACCAATTGTATTTAGAAGTAAAATTACCTCAGCGCGCGAAAATAATCTCGGAATAAAATGAGTAAAAAAAAAATGGCTCTTTTAAACACATTCTAATTCACAATAAGTAACAGAAATGATCAGAAATCATGATACAATTTAGGAATAAACTAAAAGCTTTATATTTAAGTAAAATGAGCAAGATAATAATTAATTTAAGGAGAATTTAATAGGATTAATGGTAGATATTATTAAAGAATAAGAAATTGGATATGTCGGTAATTTAGCATGTAAAAATGAAATATCGCGATGGAAGAATTAATAATATAACATATATTTATTTATTTATTATCTTTGATGTTTTTGGTAAATCAACTTTATTTATAAGTACCACATCTTGAATAGATCAATTTGTTTCCTAAAGGTTTTAAAAAACATAAAGTGTTTCTTTGTTCAAGAATTACCTTTCTTCAAGTTGAAAAAATGTAGAAACGACCAGGATTTTTTTCTTTATTATAAAGAAGATGTTCTTTTAAATGTTTGCTCTTCTGTAATGACTCCCTTTCAGACTAACTTTGAATTCATTTTCTTTAGGTTTCAAAACTTATTCTTCTAATAGTTTACTTTGAAACTTTTAGATAAATGTTGTCTTTTGTTTTAGAATTATTTTTTGTAAAAAAAATTAAAGGATTTATTCCAGCTGAATAAAATTATTACTAGATATTTGCCTAAAATATTTAATAAGAAATGGATAGGTTTTTCACAGTAAAAAAGTTATTAAAACTCTGTTTCAATCTGTATCATTTCGAATTACGATGAATAAATATAACATATTTCTTATCTTGGTAACACAATCTACAAAGTCTTTTAAAAAGTATTTAACATAATCTCTTCGGAGATAACAATGATTCAGAAAAGCATTCTTAATCTTAAAAAAAATTCAGAAACGAAGAAATTTCTGAGATTTTAAGAAACAAAATTACTTTTGCTGGCCGTAATTTTGGGAAAAGTTTACAAGTTTTGTTTAAAGTCGATTAATTATTTTTTTCAACGCGGAATGAACACGAAATATCTGTTTTCGATCCTATCAATTTCCAAATAATCCAAATAATCCAGCTATTAACTGAATTTATAAATGCAAAAATTAAAAAAAAATAATATTAATATTATTACTGTGCTTTAAATATGCTTGTATTTCGGGAATGTCTGTTAAACATTAATATATTTATTTAATTACATTTAAAAAACCAGTATTTCGCTTTATAAATATTCAAAAATGTTTCTGAAAATTACCTTTATCAAAAGAAACTGTCGTTTCAGAAACACTTCTTAAAATCTGATAAATGTATTGATTTCTGAGAAGATGTTTGTATTTCGAGAATGTCTGTTAAACATTAATATGTTTGTTTAATTATACTCAAAAAACCAATATTTTGCCTTTTAAAAAATATTCAAAAATGTTTACGAAAATTACCTTTATCAAAAGCAACTGTCGTTTCAGAAACACTTTTAAAAATCTGAGAAATGTATTGATTTCTGACATGATGTTTGTATTTCGAGAATGTCTGTTAAACATTAATATGTTTATTTAATTACATTCAAAAAACAAATATTTCGCTTTAAAAATATTCAAAAATGTTTCCGAAAATTACCTTTATCAAAAGAAATTTTCGTTTCAGAAACACTTCTTAAAATCTCATAAATGTATTGATTTCTGAGATGATGTTTGTATTTCGAGAATATCTGTTAAACATTAATATGTTTTTTTTAATTATATTAAAAAACAATAATTCGCCTTTTAAAAAATATTCAAAAATGTTTACGAAAATTACCTTTATCAAAAGAAACTGTCGTTTCAGAAACACTTCTTAAAACCTGAGAAATGTATCGATTTCTGAGATTATGTGTCGTTGTCATTTGAGAAAACTCATTAATGCGCTGTAAAAATAACTCGATATAGGGTAATCTTGGGAGAGATGGCCATAGAGGAGATTATGGCCAGTCTAAATATTTCAAAAACTATACCATAGATTGCAGCATAAAGTTTGTTTGTAAGAAATAGTTCAACGTGTTCAAGCATTGCGACGTGCAACTGTGTTTTTCAATTATAAAAAGAAAGTGTAATTTTAATTTTATTTAATTTAGCGGTTGGATATTTTTGTTGAGTTAGGTATCTGAATATTTTGCAGTACCTATGTTGTACATTTGTTTTTACTATAAGGAGTTTTTAGGCACATATATAGTCCGATCTTTGCTCTTAAGTCTAAAACAAAGACATAAAAATGGTGGAGTGACACTTTAAATTGGGTGGCAATGTGTTCCTCTATTTTTGGACAGCTGGCCGCATTAAATTGAGGGGAGATGGCCACCTATAATCAATATTTCAAAATTATGCTGAGTGAGGATTTTAACTAAATATGATTATTTTTAAAATAATTAAATAATTTGCATGTTTATATATTAATTGATATAATTATTTACATTTTAACTAATATAAATGTTTCAATAGCAATAATATAATAGGGCATAACGATGTATTTTTGGTTCGGAAAATATAACTTCATTCTGGAGAAATATAATGTTGATAAATAAATTTAAAATTGTGAAAAATCTAAAATAAACTCGAGAATAAAAAAAACAAACAAAACATGACACTTCCAGTAGCAAAGAAGATTAAATACATTTGAAATTATTAGATTCTACAGATTCCGAGAGATTAGAATTGGATGAGGATCACTGTGTTGGTTGTAGAGAAGAACATAATATCACAACCAAAAAAGGATTACTACATACAATACGTAAGGTATCAGAAATGGTTCCATAAAACGTATACAAACCATAAAGATCTTTTCCAAAAATGTGGTAAAATTTTACGAAAATAGAAGGATTGAAAATATACTTCAAATTTTCTTTATTCAAATATCCTTCACTGATTTTCAGTGATATAATTGTACCTTTAGAAATTTCTAAGTGTTTTGAATGATTAAGTACATGGACTGTGTTATTTTTTGCTACTTTAACTTCATTATTTCTTTCTTGTATTGGGTGGCCATCTCTCCTCGTCTTGTTGGAGAAATGTCCAAGGCCATCTGCCATTTTATTTTAAATTTTGTTTCCTACATTTTGTTGTCGATATTTAATTATTATTTGACCAAAATATGATGAGTATATGTATACGAATTTCAAATATGCATAAATATTTCTTATAATTGCATTCTAAGAATTTTTATTTAAATCTTTAAAAAATATGGCCATCTATCCCAGAGTTACTCTAACTGTCTCCAAATATTTCTGTCAAACAAAGAAACGTTTGTTTCAAAAAAGTCATTTTTAAGGAAAAAAAAAATATTGGTTTCTGAAGTTTCGAAAGATAATGAAACGCTTTTCGATATCTCCCGTAACTTGGGTGAGGTTATATTACAATATCATACTAATTCTGTCCAGATCAAGAATTTCTCTTTTTTACATGGTACATTGGAAAAAATGCCACATATTAAAAAAAAGGAACATATTTTTCTTCTAAAATATTCAGAAGTTTCTGAGATATCGTGCGCGCTATTCCAAAAACGTCATTTGGAGAAAAATGACTTCAAATTTTTGGAAACACCACTTCAGCTATTGAGCGAGTATAATTCTAAATGACATAACTTCTGTTCTAATGAGAATTTCAAGATAACAATTATATAAAAATGTTCAGAAAAAATAGAAGTTTAACATCTAAAAAAGTTAAAATTTCGAAAAGTTTAGAGCTTTAAGAGTCCTGAGACCCCTTAAGCAAAAATTTTATTGGTTTCTGAAGTTGCGAAAGATAACGAAACGCTTTTCGATATCTCCCGTAACTCGGGTGAGGTTATATTACGATATCATACTAATTCTGTCCAGATCAAGAATTTCTCATTTTTACATGGTATATTTGAAAAAATACCACATATTAAAAAAAAGGAACATATATTTCTTCTAAAATAGATCACTCAGAAAAGAGTATTTTATTTAATACTTAAAAACTACCAGCCTCCCAAACTGTTTTGTAATGATTAAAAAGTGAATAAAACTTCAAAATTAACAAAATTCATATTTATTAATGATGAATGATTAAGTACATGAACTGTGTTATTTTTTGCTAATTTAACTTCATTCTTTCTTTCTTGTGTTGGGTGGCCATCTCTCCTCGTCTTGTTGGAGAGATGTCCAAGGCCATCTGCCATTTTATTTTCAATTTGGTTTCCTACATTTTGTTGCCGATATTTAATTAATTTTGACCAAAATATGATGTGTATATGTATAAGAATTTCAAATATACATAAATATTTCTTCTATCTGCAGTCTAAGCATTTTTATTTAAATCTTTAAAAAATATGGCCATCTATCCTAAAGTTACTCAACTGTTTCCAAATATTTCTGTCAAACAAAGAAACGTTTGTTTCAAAAAAAGTCATTTTTAAGGGGTCTCAGGACTCTTAAAATTGGAAAAAATGAAAAAAAAGGACCATATTCAACATTTAACATCTTAAAATGTATTTGATATTAAGACACAATTTTAAAAGGGAATGAAAGATACAAGTATTTTCTTTCATTTCAAATATTTGAAAAATTGCAAGATGCAGAATTAGCATTTACAGGGAAATTCAAACTGTCAGACATTTGACGAGCAGAAAATCGGCATAACAGCTTATGCGCACGATTACAAAATAAATTTTGCAACTAGAATGAAACTTTTGGTGCCTACTTATACCTCAGATTATAATAATGACACTGAACCTAAATAAATTTGTATTTAAAGCATTTTTATATTTTTAATGCAAAGTTGTATTTAGCTAATGCAAATTTTAGAATATTTCAACAATATAAACCCCTAAAAAAATATTTTATTTTTACAATAAAAAGGAAATTTTAGATTCCGTTTATACAGACTAACATGAAATAAATGTTTTGAAAATTTCATGAAAAAATATTCAGAAGTTTTTGAGATATCGTGCGCGTTATGACCAAAAACGTCATTTGGAGAAAAATGACTTCAAAATTTTGGAAACACCTCTTCAGCTATTGAGCGAGTATAATTCTAAATGACATATCTTCTGTTCTAATGAGAATTTCAGGATAACAATTATATAAAAATGTTCAGAAAACATAGAAGTTTAACATCTAAAAAAATTAAAATTTCGAAACTGTTAGAGCTTTAAGAGTCCTGAGACCCCTTAAGCAAAAATTTTATTGGTTTCTGAAGTTGCGAAAGATAATGAAACGCTTTTCGATATCTCCCGTAACTCGGGTGAGGTTATATTACAATATCATACTAATTCGGTCCAGATCAAGAATTTCTCATTTTTACATGGTATATTTGAAAAAATGCCACATATTTAAAAAAAAGGAACATATTTTTCTTCTAAAATAGATCACTCAGCAAAGAGTATTTTATTTAATACTTAAAAACTACGAGCCTCCCAAACTGTTTTGTAATGATTAAAAAGTGAATAAAATTTCAAAATTAACAAAATTCATATTTATTAATGATGAATGATTAAGTACATGAACTGTGTTATTTTTTGCTATTTTAACTTCATTCTTTCTTTCTTGTGTTGGGTGGCCATCTCTCCTCATCTTGTTGGAGAGATGTCCAAGGCCATCTGCCATTTTATTTTCAATTTTGTTTCCTATATTTTGTTGTCGATATTTAATTATTTTTTGACCAAAATATGATGAGTATATGTATACGAATTTCAAATATGCATAAATATTTCTTCTATTTTCATTCTAAGAATTTTTATTTAAATCTTTAAAAAATATGGTCATCTATCCTAGAGTTACTGAACTGTTTCCAAATATTTTTGTCAAACAAAGAAACGTTTGTTTCAAGAAAGTCATTTATTAAGCACAAATTTTATTGGTTTCTGAAGATGCGAACGATAATGAAACGCTTTTCGATATCTCCCGTAACTCGGGTGAGGTTATATTACAATATCATACTAATTCGGTCCAGATCAAGAATTTCTCATTTTTACATGGTACATTGGAAAAAATGCCACATATTTAAAAAAGGAACCTATTTTTCTTCTAAAATAGATCATTCAGCAAAGAGGATTTTATTTAATACTTAAAAACTACCAGCATCCCAAACTGTTTTGTAATGATTAAAAAGTGAATAAAACTTCAAAATTAACAAAGTTCATATTTATTAATGATGAATGATTAAGTTCATGAACTGTGTTATTTTTTGCTACTTTACCTTCATTCTTTCTTTCTTGTATTGGGTGGCCATCTCTCCTCGGCTTTTTGGAGAGATGTCCAAGGACATCTGCCATTTTATTTTTAATTTTGTTTCCTACATTTTGTTGCCGATATTTAATTAATTTTTACCAAAATATGATGTGTATATGTATAACAATTTCAAATATACATAAATATTTCTTCTATCTGCAGTCTAAGCATTTTTATTTAAATCTTTAAAAAATATGGCCATCTATCCTAGAGTTACACAACTGTTTCCAAATATTTCTGTCAAACAAAGAAACGTTTGTTTCAAAAAAGTCATTTTTTAAGGGGTCTCAGGCCTCTTAAAATTGGAAAAAATGAAAAAAAAGGACCATCTTCAAAATTTAACATCTTAAAATGTATTTGATATTAAGACACAATTTTAAATGGGAATGAAAGATACAAGTATTTTCTTTCATTTCAAATATTTGAAAAATTGCAAGATGCAGAATTAGTATTTACAGGGAACTTCAAACTGTCAGACATTTGACGAGCAGAAAATCGGCATAACAGATTATGCGCACGATTACAAAATAAATTTTGCAACTAGAATGAAACTTTTAGTGCCTACTTATACCTCAGATTATAATAATGACACTGAACCTAAATAAATTTGTATTTAAAGCATTTTTATATTTTTAATGCAAAGTTGTATTTAGCTAATGCAAATTTTAGAATATTTCAACAATATAAACCCCTAAAAAAATATTTTATTTTTACAATAAAAAGGAAATTTTAGATTCCGTTTATACAGACTAACATGAAATAAATGTTTTGAAAATTTCATGAAAAAATATTCAGAAGTTTTTGAGATATCGTGCGCGCTATTCCCAAAAACGTCATTTGGAGAAAAATGACTTCAAATTTTTGGAAACACCTCTTCAGCTATTGAGCGAGTATAATTCTAAATGACATAACTTCTGTTCTAATGAGAATTTCAAGATAAAAATTATATAAAAATGTTCAGAAAACATAGAAGTTTAACATCTAAAAAAATTAAAATTTCGAAAATTTTAGAGATTTAAGAGTCCTGAGACCCCTTAAGCAAAAATTTTATTGGTTTCTGAAGTTGCGAAAGATAAAGAAACGCTTTTCGATATCTCCCGTAACTCGGGTGAGGTTATATTACAATATCATACTAATTCTGTCCAGATCAAGGATTTCTTATTTTTACATGGTATATTTGAAAAAATGCCACATATTTAAAAAAAAGGAACATATTTTTCTTCTAAAATAGATCACTCAGCAAAGAGTATTTTATTTAATACTTAAAAACTACCAGCCTCCCAAACTGTTTTGTAATGATTAAAAAGTGAATAAAACTTCAAAATTAACAAAATTCATATTTATTAATGATGAATGATTAAGTACATGAACTGTGTTATTTTTTGCTATTTTAACTTCATTCTTTCTTTCTTGTGTTGGGTGGCCATCTCTCCTCGTCTTGTTGGAGAGATGTCCAAGGCCATCTGCCATTTTATTTTCAATTTTGTTTCCTACATTTTGTTGCCAATATTTAATTAATTTTGACCAAAATATGATGTGTATATGTACAAGAATTTCAAATATACATAAATATTTCTTCTATCGGCAGTCTAAGCATTTTTATTTAAATCTTTAAAAAATATGGCCTTCTATCCTAGAGTTACTCAACTGTTTCCAAATATTTCTGTCAAACAAAGAAACGTTTGTTTCAAAAAAGTCATTTTTTAAGGGAAAAAAATATTGGTTTCTGAAGTTTCGAAAGATAATGAAACGCTTTCCGATATCTCCCGTAACTTGGGTGAGGTTATATTACAATATCATACTAATTCTGTCCAGATCAAGAATTTCTCTTTTTTACATGGTACATTGGAAAAAATGCCACATATTTAAAAAAAGGAACATATTTTTCTTCTAAAATAGATTACTCAGCAAAGAGTATTTTATTTAATACGTAAAAACTACCAGCCTCCCAAACTGTTTTGTAATGATTAAAAAGTGAATAAAACTTCAAAATTAACAAAATTCATATTTATTAATGATGAATGATTAAGTACATGAACTGTGTTATTTTTTGCTATTTTAACTTCATTCTTTCTTTCTTGTGTTGGGTGGCCATCTCTCCTCGTCTTGTTGGAGAGATGTCCAAGGCCATCTGCCATTTTATTTTCAATTTTGTTTCCTACATTTTGTTGTCGATATTTAATTAATTTTGACCAAAATATGATGGGTATATGTATACGAATTTCAAATATGCATAAATATTTCTTCTATTTGCATTCTAAGAATTTTTATTTAAATCTTTAAAAAATATGGTCTTCTATCCAAGAGTTACTAAACTGTTTCCAAATATTTTTGTCAAACAAAGAAACGTTTGTTTCAATAAAGTCATTTATTAAGCACAAATTTTATTGGTTTCTGAAGTTGCGAAAGATAATGAAACGCTTTTCGATATCTCCCGTAACTCGGGTGAGGCTATATTAAAATATCATACTAATTCTGTCTAGATCAAGAATTTCTCATTTTTACATGGTACATTGGAAAAAATGCCACATATTTAAAAAAGGAACCTATTTTTCTTCTAAAATAGATCATTCAGACAAGAGGATTTTATTTAATACTTAAAAACTACCAGCCTTCCAAACTGTTTTGTAATGATTAAAAAGTGAATAAAACTTCAAAATTAACAAAGTTCATATTTATTAATGATGAATGATTAAGTACATGAACTGTGTTATTTTTTGCTACTTTAACTTCATTCTTTCTTTCTTGTATTGGGTGGCCATCTCTCCTCGGCTTTTTGGAGAGATGTCCAAAGACATCTGCCATTTTATTTTCAATTATGTTTCCTACATTTTGTTGCCGATATTTAATTAATTTTGACCAAAATATGATGTGTATATGTATAAGAATTTCAAATATACATAAATAATTCTTCTATCTGCAGTCTAAGCAATTTTATTTAAATCTTTAAAAAATATGGCCATCTATCCTAGAGTTACTCAACTGTTTCCAAATATTTCTGTCAAACAAAGAAACGTTTGTTTCAAAAAAGTCATTTTTTAAGGGTTCTCAGGACTCTTAAAATTGGAAAAAATGAAAAAAAAAGGACCATCTTCAACATTTAACATCTTAAAATGTGTTTGATATTAAGACACAATTTTAAATGGGAATGAAAGATACAAGTATTTTCTTTCATTTCAAATATTTGAAAAATTTCAAGATGCAGAATTAGCATTTACAGGGAACTTCAAACTGTGAGGCATTTGACGTGCAGAAAATCGTCATAACAGCTTATGCGCACGATAACAAAATAGATTTTGCAACTAGAATGGAACTTTTGGTGCCTACTTATACCTCAGATTACAATAATGACACTGAGCCTAAATAAATTTGTATTTAAAGCATTTTTATATTTTTAATGCAAAGTTGTATTTAGCTAATGCAAATTTTAGAATACTTCAACAATATAAACCCCTAAAAAATATTTTATTTTTACAATAAAAAGGAAATTTTAGGTTCAGTTTATACAGACTAACATGAAAAAAATGTTTTGAAAATTTCATGAAAAAATATTCAGAAGTTTTTGAGATATCGTGCGCGCTATTCCCATAAACGTCATTTGGAGAAAAATGACTTCAAAATTTTGGAAACACCTCTTCAGCTATTGAGCGAGTATAATTCTAAATGACATAACTTCTGTTCTAATGAGAATTTCAAGATAACAATTATATAAAAATGTTCAGAAAACATAGAAGTTTAACATCTAAAAAAATTAAAATTTCGAAAATTTTAGAGCTTTAAGAGTCCTGAGACCCCTTAAGCAAAAATTTTATTGGTTTCTGAAGTTGCGAAAGATAATGAAACGCTTTTCGATATCTCCCGTAACTCGGGTGAGGTTATATTACAATATCATACTAATTCTGTCCAGATCAAGAATTTCTCATTTTTACATGGTATATTTGAAAAAATGCCACATATTTAAAAAAAGGAACATATTTTTCTTCTAAAATAGATCACTCAGCAAAGAGTATTTTATTTAATACTTAAAAACTACCAGCCTCCCAAACTGTTTAGTAATGATTAAAAAGTGAATAAAACTTCAAAATTAACAAAATTCATATTTATTAATGATGAATGATTAAGTACATGAACTGTGTTATTTTTTGCTATTTTAACTTCATTCATTCTTTCTTGTGTTGGGTGGCCATCTCTCCTCGTCTTGTTATAGAGATGTCCAAGGCCATCTGCCATTTTATTTTCAATTTTGTTTCCTATATTTTGTTGTCGATATTTAATTATTTTTTGACCAAAATATGATGGGTATATGTATACGAATTTCAAATATGCATAAATATTTCTTCTATTTACATTCTAAGAATTTTTATTTGAAAATTTAAAAAATATGCTCATCTATCCTAGAGTTACTGAACTGTTTCCAAATATTTTTGTCAAACAAAGAAACGTTTGTTTCAAGAAAGTAATTTATTAAGCACAAATTTTATTCGTTTCTGAAGATGCGAAAGAAAATGAAACGCTTTTCGATATCTCCCGTAACTCGGGAGACGTTATATTACAATATCATACTAATTCTGTCCAGATCAAGAATTTCTCATTTTTACATGGTACATTGGAAAAAATGCCACATATTTAAAAAAGGAACCTATTTTTCTTCTAAAATAGATCATTCAGCAAAGAGTATTTTATTTAATACTTAAAAACTACCAGCCTCCCAAACTGTTTTGTAATGATTAAAATGTGAATAAAACTTCAAAATTAACAAAGTTCATATTTATTAATGATGAATGATTAAGTACGTGAACTGTGTTATTTTTTGCTACTTTACCTTCATTCTTTCTTTCTTGTATTGGGTGGCCATCTCTCCTCGGCTTTTTGGAGAGATGTCCAAGGACATCTGCCATTTTATTTTCAATATTGTTTCCTACATTTTGTTGCCGATATTTAATTAATTTTGACCAAAATATGATGAGTATATGTATACGAATTTCAAATATGCATAAATATTTCTTCTATCTGCAGTCTAAGCATTTTTATTTAAATCTTTAAAAAATATGGCCATCTATCCTAGAGTTACTCAACTGTTTCCAAATATTTCTGTCAAACAAAGAAACGTTTGTTTCAAAAAAGTCATTTTTTAAGGGGTGTCAGGACTCTTAAAATTGGAAAAAATGAAAAAAAAGGACCATCTTCAACATTTAACATCTTAAAATGTATTTGATATTAAGACACAATTTTAAATGGGAATGAAAGATACAAGTATTTTCTTTCATTTCAAATATTTGAAAAATTGCAAGATGCAGAATTAGCATTTACAGGGAACTTCAAACTGTCAGACATTTGACGAGCAGAAAATCGGCATAACAGCTTATGCGCACGATTACAAAATACATTTTGCAACTGGAATGAAACTTTTGGTGCCTACTTATACCTCGGATTATAATAATGACACTGAACCTAAATAAATTTGTATTTAAAGCATTTTTATATTTTTAATGCAAAGTTGTATTTAGCTAATGCAAATTTTAGAATATTTCAACAATATAAACCCCTAAAAAATATTTTATTTTTACAATAAAAAGGAAATTTTAGGTTCAGTTTATACAGACTAACATGAAATAAATGTTTTCACAATTGTATGAAAAAATATTCAGAAGTTTTTGAGATATCGTGAGCGTTATGCCCAAAAACGTCATTTGGAGAAAAATGACTTCAAAATTTTGGAAACACCTCTTCAGCTATTGAGCGAGTATAATTCTAAATGACATAACTTCTGTTCTAATGAGAATTTCAAGATAACAATTATATAAAAATGTTGAGAAAACATAGAAGTTTAACATCTAAAAAAATTAAAATTTCGAAAATTTTAGAGCTTTAAGAGTCCTGAGACCCCTTAAGCAAAAATTTTATTGGTTTCTGAAGTTGCGAAAGATAATGAAACGCTTTTCGATATCTCCCGTAACTCGGGTGAGGTTATATTACAATATCATACTAATTCTGTCCAGATCAAGAATTTCTCATTTTTACATGGTATATTTGAAAAAAATGCCACATTTTTAAAAAAAAGGAACCTATTTTTCTTCTAAAATAGATCACTCAGCAAAGAGGATTTTATTTAATACTTAAAAACTACCAGCCTCCCAAACAGTTTTGTAATGATTAAAAAGTGAATAAAACTTCAAAATTAACTAAGTTCATATTTATTTATGATGAATGATTAAGTACATGAACTGTGTTATTTTTTGCTATTTTAACTTCATTCTTTCTTTCTTGTATTGGGTGGCCATCTCTCCTCGTCTTGTTGGAGAGATGTCCAAGGCCATCTGCCATTTTATTTTCAATTTTGTTTCCTATATTTTGTTGTCGATATTTAATTATTTTTTGACCAAAATATGATGAGTATATGTATACGAATTTCAAATATGCATAAATATTTCTTCTATTTACATTCTAAGAATTTTTATTTAAAACTTTAAAAAATATGGTCATCTATCCTATAGTTACTGAACTGTTTCCAAATATTTTTGTCAAACAAAGAAACGTTTGTTTCAAGAAAGTCATTTATTAAGCACAAATTTTATTGGTTTCTGAAGTTGCGAAAGATAATGAAACGCTTTTCGATATCTCCCGTAACTTGGGTGAGGTTATATTACAATATCATACTAATTCTGTCCAGATCAAGAATTTCTCATTTTTACATGGTATATTTGAAAAAATGCCACATTTTTAAAAAAAAAGGAACCTATTTTTCTTCTAAAATAGATCACTCAGCAAAGAGGATTTTATTTAATACTTAAAAACTACCAGCCTCCCAAACTGTTTTGTAATGATTAAAAAGTGAATAAAACTTCAAAATTAACTAAGTTCATATTTATTTATGATGAATGATTAAGTACATGAACTGTGTTATTTTTTGCTATTTTAACTTCATTCTTTCTTTCTTGTATTGGGTGGCCATCTCTCCTCGTCTTGTTGGAGAGATGTCCAAGGCCATCTGCCATTTTATTTTCAATTTTGTTTCCTACATTTTGTTGCCGATATTTAATTAATTTTGACCAAAATATGATGTGTATATGTACAAGAATTTCAAATATACATAAATATTTCTTCTATCTGCAGTCTAAGCATTTTTATTTAAATCTTTAAAAAATATGGCCATCTATCCTAGAGTTACTCAACTGTTTCCAAATATTTCTGTCAAGCAAAGAAAAGTTTGTTTCAAAAAAGTCATTTTTTAAGGGAAAAAAATATTGGTTTCTGAAGTTTCGAAAGATAATGAAACGCTTTTCGATATCTCCCGTAACTTGGGTGAGGTTATATTACAATATCATACTAATTCTGTCCAGATCAAGAATTTCTCTTTTTTACATGGTACATTGGAAAAAATGCCACATATTTAAAAAGGGAACCTATTTTTCTTCTAAAATAGATCATTCAGCAAAGAGGATTTTATTTAATACTTAAAAACTACCAGCATCCCAAACTGTTTTGTAATGATTAAAAAGTGAATAAAACTTCGAAAATAACAGAGCTCATAATTATTAATGATGAATGATTAAGTACATGAACTGTGTTATTTCTTGCTACTTTACCTTCATTCTTTCTTTCTTGTATTGGGTGGCGATCTCTCCTCGGCTTTTTGGAGAGATGTCCAAGGACATCTGCCATTTTATTTTCAATTTTGTTTCCTACATTTTGTTGTCGATATTTAATTATTTTTTGACCAAAATATGATGGGTATATGTATACGAATTTCAAATATGCATAAATATTTCTTCTATTTACATTCTAAGAATTTTTATTTAAAAATTTAAAAAATATGGTCATCTATCCTAGAGTTACTGAACTGTTTCCAAATATTTTTGTCAAACAAAGAAACGTTTGTTTCAAGAAAGTAATTTATTAAGCACAAATTTTATTCGTTTCTGAAGATGCGAAAGAAAATGAAACGCTTTTCGATATCTCCTGTAACTCGGGAGACGTTATATTACAATATCATGCTAATTCTGTCCAGATCAAGAATTTCTCATTTTTACATGGTACATTGGAAAAAATGCCACATATTTAAAAAAGGAACCTATTTTTCTTCTAAAATAGATCATTCAGCAAAGAGGATTTTATTTAATACTTAAAAACTACCAGCCTCCCAAACTGTTTTGTAATGATTAAAATGTGAATAAAACTTCAAAATTAACAAAGTTCATATTTATTAATGATGAATGATTAAGTACGTGAACTGTGTTATTTTTTGCTACTTTACCTTCATTCTTTCTTTCTTGTATTGGGTGGCCATCTCTCCTCGGCTTTTTGGAGAGATGTCCAAGGACATCTGCCATTTTATTTTCAATATTGTTTCCTACATTTTGTTGCCGATATTTAATTAATTTTGACCAAAATATGATGTGTATATGTATAAGAATTTCAAATATACATAAATATTTCTTCTATCTGCAGTCTAAGCATTTTTATTTAAATCTTTAAAAAATATGGCCATCTATCCTAGAGTTACTCAACTGTTTCCAAATATTTCTGTCAAACAAAGAAACGTTTGTTTCAAAAAAGTCATTTTTTAAGGGGTGTCAGGACTCTTAAAATTGGAAAAAATGAAAAAAAAGGACCATCTTCAACATTTAACATCTTAAAATGTATTTGATATTAAGACACAATTTTAAATGGGAATGAAAGATACAAGTATTTTCTTTCATTTCAAATATTTGAAAAATTGCAAGATGCAGAATTAGCATTTACAGGGAACTTCAAACTGTCAGACATTTGACGAGCAGAAAATCGGCATAACAGCTTATGCGCACGATTACAAAATACATTTTGCAACTGGAATGAAACTTTTGGTGCCTACTTATACCTCAGATTATAATAATGACACTGAACCTAAATAAATTTGTATTTAAAGCATTTTTATATTTTTAATGCAAAGTTGTATTTAGCTAATGCAAATTTTAGAATATTTCAACAATATAAACCCCTAAAAAATATTTTATTTTTACAATAAAAAGGAAATTTTAGGTTCAGTTTATACAGACTAACATGAAATAAATGTTTTCACAATTGTATGAAAAAATATTCAGAAGTTTTTGAGATATCGTGCGCGTTATGCCCAAAACGTCATTTGGAGAAAAATGACTTCAAAATTTTGGAAACACCTCTTCAGCTATTGAGCGAGTATAATTCTAAATGACATAACTTCTGTTCTAATGAGAATTTCAAGATAACAATTATATAAAAATGTTGAGAAAACATAGAAGTTTAACATCTAAAAAAATTAAAATTTCGAAAATTTTAGAGCTTTAAGAGTCCTGAGACCCCTTAAGCAAAAATTTTATTGGTTTCTGAAGTTGCGAAAGATAATGAAACGCTTTTCGATATCTCCCGTAACTCGGGTGAGGTTATATTACAATATCATACTAATTCTGTCCAGATCAAGAATTTCTCATTTTTACATGGTATATTTGAAAAAAATGCCACATTTTTTAAAAAAAGGAACCTATTTTTCTTCTAAAATAGATCACTCAGCAAAGAGGATTTTATTTAATACTTAAAAACTACCAGCCTCCCAAACTGTTTTGTAATGATTAAAAAGTGAATAAAACTTCAAAATTAACTAAGTTCATATTTATTTATGATGAATGATTAAGTACATGAACTGTGTTATTTTTTGCTATTTTAACTTCATTCTTTCTTTCTTGTATTGGGTGGCCATCTCTCCTCGTCTTGTTGGAGAGATGTCCAAGGCCATCTGCCATTTTATTTTCAATTTTGTTTCCTATATTTTGTTGTCGATATTTAATTATTTTTTGACCAAAATATGATGAGTATATGTATACGAATTTCAAATATGCATAAATATTTCTTCTATTTACATTCTAAGAATTTTTATTTAAAACTTTAAAAAATATGGTCATCTATCCTATAGTTACTGAACTGTTTCCAAATATTTTTGTCAAACAAAGAAACGTTTGTTTCAAGAAAGTCATTTATTAAGCACAAATTTTATTGGTTTCTGAAGTTGCGAAAGATAATGAAACGCTTTTCGATATCTCCCGTAACTTGGGTGAGGTTATATTACAATATCATACTAATTCTGTCCAGATCAAGAATTTCTCATTTTTACATGGTATATTTGAAAAAATGCCACATTTTTAAAAAAAAGGAACCTATTTTTCTTCTAAAATAGATCACTCAGCAAAGAGGATTTTATTTAATACTTAAAAACTACCAGCCTCCCAAACTGTTTTGTAATGATTAAAAAGTGAATAAAACTTCAAAATTAACTAAGTTCATATTTATTTATGATGAATGATTAAGTACATGAACTGTGTTATTTTTTGCTATTTTAACTTCATTCTTTCTTTCTTGTATTGGGTGGCCATCTCTCCTCGTCTTGTTGGAGAGATGTCCAAGGCCATCTGCCATTTTATTTTCAATTTTGTTTCCTACATTTTGTTGCCGATATTTAATTAATTTTGACCAAAATATGATGTGTATATGTACAAGAATTTCAAATATACATAAATATTTCTTCTATCTGCAGTCTAAGCATTTTTATTTAAATCTTTAAAAAATATGGCCATCTATCCTAGAGTTACTCAACTGTTTCCAAATATTTCTGTCAAGCAAAGAAACATTTGTTTCAAAAAAGTCATTTTTTAAGGGAAAAAAATATTGGTTTCTGAAGTTTCGAAAGATAATGAAACGCTTTTCGATATCTCCCGTAACTTGGGTGAGGTTATATTACAATATCATACTAATTCTGTCCAGATCAAGAATTTCTCTTTTTTACATGGTACATTGGAAAAAATGCCACATATTTAAAAAGGGAACCTATTTTTCTTCTAAAATAGATCATTCAGACAAGAGGATTTTATTTAATACTTAAAAACTACCAGCATCCCAAACTGTTTTGTAATGATTAAAAAGTGAATAAAACTTCGAAAATAACAGAGCTCATAATTATTAATGATGAATGATTAAGTACATGAACTGTGTTATTTTTTGCTACTTTACCTTCATTCTTTCTTTCTTGTATTGGGTGGCGATCTCTCCTCGGCTTTTTGGAGAGATGTCCAAGGACATCTGCCATTTTATTTTCAATTTTGTTTCCTACATTTTGTTGTCGATATTTAATTAATTTTGACCAAAATATGATGTGTATATGTATAAGAATTTCAAATATACATAAATATTTCTTCTATCCGTAGTCTAAGCATTTTTATTTAAATCTTTAAAAAAATATGGCCATCTATCCTAGAGTTACTCAACTGTTTCCAAATATTTCTGTCCAACAAAGAAACGTTTGTTTCAAAAAAGTCATTTTTAAGGGGTCTCAGGACTCTTAAAATTGGAAAAAATGAAAAAAAAGGACCATCTTCAACATTTAACATCTTAAAATGTATTTGATATTAAGACACAATTTTAAATGGGAATGAAAGATACAAGTATTTTCTTTCATTTCAAATATTTGAAAAATTGCAAGATGCAGAATTAGCATTTACAGGGAACTTCAAACTGTCAAATATTTGACGAGAAGAAAATCGGCATAACAGTTTATGCGCACGATTACAAAATAAATTTTGCAACTAGAATGAAACTTTTGGTGCCTACTTATACCTCAGATTATAATAATGACACTGAACCTAAATAAGTTTGTATTTAAAGCATTTTTATATTTTTAATGCAAAGTTGTATTTAGCTAATGCAAATTTTAGAAAATTTCAACAATATAAACCCCTAAAAAATATTTTATTTTTACAATAAAAAGGAAATTTTAGGTTCAGTTTATATAGACTAACATGAAATAAATGTTTTGAAAATTTCATGAAAAAATATTCAGAAGTTTTTGAGATATCGTGCGCGCTATTCCCAAAAACGTCATTTGGAGAAAAATGACTTCAAAATTTTGGAAACACCTCTTCAGCTATTGAGCGAGTATAATTCTAAATGACCTAACTTCTGTTCTAATGAGAATTTCAAGATAACAATTATATAAAAATGTTCAGAAAACATAGAAGTTTAACATCTAAAAAATTAAAATTTCGAAAATTTTAGAGCTTTAAGAGTCCTGAGACCCCTTAAGCAAAAATTTTATTGGTTTCTGAAGTTGCGAAAGATAATGAAACGCTTTTCGATATCTCCCGTAACGCGGGTGAGGTTATATTACAATATCATACTAATTCTGTCCAGATCAAGAATTTCTCATTTTTACATGGTATATTTGAAAAAATGCCACATTTTTTAAAAAAAGGAACCTATTTTTCTTCTAAAATAGATCACTCAGCAAAGAGCATTTTATTTAATACTTAAAAACTACCAGCCTCCCAAACTGTTTTGTAATGATTAAAAAGTGAATAAAACTTCAAAATTAACTAAGTTCATATTTATTTATGATGAATGATTAAGTACATGAACTGTGTTATTTTTTGCTATTTTAACTTCATTCTTTCTTTCTTGTATTGGGTGGCCATCTCTCCTCGTCTTGTTGGAGAGATGTCCAAGGCCATCTGCCATTTTATTTTCAATTTTGTTTCCTATATTTTGTTGTCGATATTTAATTATTTTTTGACCAAAATATGATGAGTATATGTATACGAATTTCAAATATGCATAAATATTTCTTCTATTTACATTCTAAGAATTTTTATTTAAAACTTTAAAAAATATGGTCATCTATCCTATAGTTACTGAACTGTTTCCAAATATTTTTGTCAAACAAAGAAACCTTTGTTTCAAGAAAGTCATTTATTAAGCACAAATTTTATTGGTTTCTGAAGTTGCGAAAGATAATGAAACGCTTTTCGATATCTCCCGTAACTTGGGTGAGGTTATATTACAATATCATACTAATTCTGTCCAGATCAAGAATTTCTCATTTTTACATGGTATATTTGAAAAAATGCCACATTTTTAAAAAAAAGGAACCTATTTTTCTTCTAAAATAGATCACTCAGCAAAGAGGATTTTATTTAATACTTAAAAACTACCAGCCTCCCAAACTGTTTTGTAATGATTAAAAAGTGAATAAAACTTCAAAATTAACTAAGTTCATATTTATTTATGATGAATGATTAAGTACATGAACTGTGTTATTTTTTGCTATTTTAACTTCATTCTTTCTTTCTTGTATTGGGTGGCCATCTCTCCTCGTCTTGTTGGAGAGATGTCCAAGGCCATCTGCCATTTTATTTTCAATTTTGTTTCCTACATTTTGTTGCCGATATTTAATTAATTTTGACCAAAATATGATGTGTATATGTACAAGAATTTCAAATATACATAAATATTTCTTCTATCTGCAGTCTAAGCATTTTTATTTAAATCTTTAAAAAATATGGCCATCTATCCTAGAGTTACTCAACTGTTTCCAAATATTTCTGTCAAACAAAGAAACGTTTGTTTCAAAAAAGTCATTTTTTAAGGGAAAAAAATATTGGTTTCTGAAGTTTCGAAAGATAATGAAACGCTTTTCGATATCTCCCGTAACTTGGGTGAGGTTATATTACAATATCATACTAATTCTGTCCAGATCAAGAATTTCTCTTTTTTACATGGTACATTGGAAAAAATGCCACATATTTAAAAAGGGAACCTATTTTTCTTCTAAAATAGATCATTCAGCAAAGAGGATTTTATTTAATACTTAAAAACTACCAGCATCCCAAACTGTTTTGTAATGATTAAAAAGTGAATAAAACTTCGAAAATAACAGAGCTCATAATTATTAATGATGAATGATTAAGTACATGAACTGTGTTATTTCTTGCTACTTTACCTTCATTCTTTCTTTCTTGTATTGGGTGGCGATCTCTCCTCGGCTTTTTGGAGAGATGTCCAAGGACATCTGCCATTTTATTTTCAATTTTGTTTCCTACATTTTGTTGTCGATATTTAATTATTTTTTGACCAAAATATGATGGGTATATGTATACGAATTTCAAATATGCATAAATATTTCTTCTATTTACATTCTAAGAATTTTTATTTAAAAATTTAAAAAATATGGTCATCTATCCTAGAGTTACTGAACTGTTTCCAAATATTTTTGTCAAACAAAGAAACGTTTGTTTCAAGAAAGTAATTTATTAAGCACAAATTTTATTCGTTTCTGAAGATGCGAAAGAAAATGAAACGCTTTTCGATATCTCCTGTAACTCGGGAGACGTTATATTACAATATCATGCTAATTCTGTCCAGATCAAGAATTTCTCATTTTTACATGGTACATTGGAAAAAATGCCACATATTTAAAAAAGGAACCTATTTTTCTTCTAAAATAGATCATTCAGCAAAGAGGATTTTATTTAATACTTAAAAACTACCAGCCTCCCAAACTGTTTTGTAATGATTAAAATGTGAATAAAACTTCAAAATTAACAAAGTTCATATTTATTAATGATGAATGATTAAGTACGTGAACTGTGTTATTTTTTGCTACTTTACCTTCATTCTTTCTTTCTTGTATTGGGTGGCCATCTCTCCTCGGCTTTTTGGAGAGATGTCCAAGGACATCTGCCATTTTATTTTCAATATTGTTTCCTACATTTTGTTGCCGATA
This sequence comes from Maratus speciosus, assembly GCA_963932465.1. Lineage (NCBI taxonomy): Eukaryota > Metazoa > Arthropoda > Arachnida > Araneae > Salticidae > Maratus > Maratus speciosus. Next base: position 531,486,323 of record OZ010786.1, on the reverse strand, counting down.
TTTAATTAATTTTGACCAAAATATGATGTGTATATGTATAAGAATTTCAAATATACATAAATATTTCTTCTATCTGCAGTCTAAGCATTTTTATTTAAATCTTTAAAAAATATGGCCATCTATCCTAGAGTTACTCAACTGTTTCCAAATATTTCTGTCAAACAAAGAAACGTTTGTTTCAAAAAAGTCATTTTTTAAGGGGTGTCAGGACTCTTAAAATTGGAAAAAATGAAAAAAAAGGACCATCTTCAACATTTAACATCTTAAAATGTATTTGATATTAAGACACAATTTTAAATGGGAATGAAAGATACAAGTATTTTCTTTCATTTCAAATATTTGAAAAATTGCAAGATGCAGAATTAGCATTTACAGGGAACTTCAAACTGTCAGACATTTGACGAGCAGAAAATCGGCATAACAGCTTATGCGCACGATTACAAAATACATTTTGCAACTGGAATGAAACTTTTGGTGCCTACTTATACCTCAGATTATAATAATGACACTGAACCTAAATAAATTTGTATTTAAAGCATTTTTATATTTTTAATGCAAAGTTGTATTTAGCTAATGCAAATTTTAGAATATTTCAACAATATAAACCCCTAAAAAATATTTTATTTTTACAATAAAAAGGAAATTTTAGGTTCAGTTTATACAGACTAACATGAAATAAATGTTTTCACAATTGTATGAAAAAATATTCAGAAGTTTTTGAGATATCGTGAGCGTTATGCCCAAAACGTCATTTGGAGAAAAATGACTTCAAAATTTTGGAAACACCTCTTCAGCTATTGAGCGAGTATAATTCTAAATGACATAACTTCTGTTCTAATGAGAATTTCAAGATAACAATTATAAAAAAATGTTGAGAAAACATAGAAGTTTAACATCTAAAAAAATTAAAATTTCGAAAATTTTAGAGCTTTAAGAGTCCTGAGACCCCTTAAGCAAAAATTTTATTGGTTTCTGAAGTTGCGAAAGATAATGAAACGCTTTTCGATATCTCCCGTAACTCGGGTGAGGTTATATTACAATATCATACTAATTCTGTCCAGATCAAGAATTTCTCATTTTTACATGGTATATTTGAAAAAAATGCCACATTTTTTAAAAAAAGGAACCTATTTTTCTTCTAAAATAGATCACTCAGCAAAGAGGATTTTATTTAATACTTAAAAACTACCAGCCTCCCAAACTGTTTTGTAATGATTAAAAAGTGAATAAAACTTCAAAATTAACTAAGTTCATATTTATTTATGATGAATGATTAAGTACATGAACTGTGTTATTTTTTGCTATTTTAACTTCATTCTTTCTTTCTTGTATTGGGTGGCCATCTCTCCTCGTCTTGTTGGAGAGATGTCCAAGGCCATCTGCCATTTTATTTTCAATTTTGTTTCCTATATTTTGTTGTCGATATTTAATTATTTTTTGACCAAAATATGATGAGTATATGTATACGAATTTCAAATATGCATAAATATTTCTTCTATTTACATTCTAAGAATTTTTATTTAAAACTTTAAAAAATATGGTCATCTATCCTATAGTTACTGAACTGTTTCCAAATATTTTTGTCAAACAAAGAAACGTTTGTTTCAAGAAAGTCATTTATTAAGCACAAATTTTATTGGTTTCTGAAGTTGCGAAAGATAATGAAACGCTTTTCGATATCTCCCGTAACTTGGGTGAGGTTATATTACAATATCATACTAATTCTGTCCAGATCAAGAATTTCTCTTTTTTACATGGTACATTGGAAAAAATGCCACATATTTAAAAAGGGAACCTATTTTTCTTCTAAAATAGATCATTCAGACAAGAGGATTTTATTTAATACTTAAAAACTACCAGCATCCCAAACTGTTTTGTAATGATTAAAAAGTGAATAAAACTTCGAAAATAACAGAGCTCATAATTATTAATGATGAATGATTAAGTACATGAACTGTGTTATTTTTTGCTACTTTACCTTCATTCTTTCTTTCTTGTATTGGGTGGCGATCTCTCCTCGGCTTTTTGGAGAGATGTCCAAGGACATCTGCCATTTTATTTTCAATTTTGTTTCCTACATTTTGTTGTCGATATTTAATTAATTTTGACCAAAATATGATGTGTATATGTATAAGAATTTCAAATATACATAAATATTTCTTCTATCCGTAGTCTAAGCATTTTTATTTAAATCTTTAAAAAAATATGGCCATCTATCCTAGAGTTACTCAACTGTTTCCAAATATTTCTGTCCAACAAAGAAACGTTTGTTTCAAAAAAGTCATTTTTAAGGGGTCTCAGGACTCTTAAAATTGGAAAAAATGAAAAAAAAGGACCATCTTCAACATTTAACATCTTAAAATGTATTTGATATTAAGACACAATTTTAAATGGGAATGAAAGATACAAGTATTTTCTTTCATTTCAAATATTTGAAAAATTGCAAGATGCAGAATTAGCATTTACAGGGAACTTCAAACTGTCAAATATTTGACGAGAAGAAAATCGGCATAACAGTTTATGCGCACGATTACAAAATAAATTTTGCAACTAGAATGAAACTTTTGGTGCCTACTTATACCTCAGATTATAATAATGACACTGAACCTAAATAAGTTTGTATTTAAAGCATTTTTATATTTTTAATGCAAAGTTGTATTTAGCTAATGCAAATTTTAGAAAATTTCAACAATATAAACCCCTAAAAAATATTTTATTTTTACAATAAAAAGGAAATTTTAGGTTCAGTTTATATAGACTAACATGAAATAAATGTTTTGAAAATTTCATGAAAAAATATTCAGAAGTTTTTGAGATATCGTGCGCGCTATTCCCAAAAACGTCATTTGGAGAAAAATGACTTCAAAATTTTGGAAACACCTCTTCAGCTATTGAGCGAGTATAATTCTAAATGACCTAACTTCTGTTCTAATGAGAATTTCAAGATAACAATTATATAAAAATGTTCAGAAAACATAGAAGTTTAACATCTAAAAAATTAAAATTTCGAAAATTTTAGAGCTTTAAGAGTCCTGAGACCCCTTAAGCAAAAATTTTATTGGTTTCTGAAGTTGCGAAAGATAATGAAACGCTTTTCGATATCTCCCGTAACGCGGGTGAGGTTATATTACAATATCATACTAATTCTGTCCAGATCAAGAATTTCTCATTTTTACATGGTATATTTGAAAAAATGCCACATTTTTTAAAAAAAGGAACCTATTTTTCTTCTAAAATAGATCACTCAGCAAAGAGCATTTTATTTAATACTTAAAAACTACCAGCCTCCCAAACTGTTTTGTAATGATTAAAAAGTGAATAAAACTTCAAAATTAACTAAGTTCATATTTATTTATGATGAATGATTAAGTACATGAACTGTGTTATTTTTTGCTATTTTAACTTCATTCTTTCTTTCTTGTATTGGGTGGCCATCTCTCCTCGTCTTGTTGGAGAGATGTCCAAGGCCATCTGCCATTTTATTTTCAATTTTGTTTCCTATATTTTGTTGTCGATATTTAATTATTTTTTGACCAAAATATGATGAGTATATGTATACGAATTTCAAATATGCATAAATATTTCTTCTATTTACATTCTAAGAATTTTTATTTAAAACTTTAAAAAATATGGTCATCTATCCTATAGTTACTGAACTGTTTCCAAATATTTTTGTCAAACAAAGAAACCTTTGTTTCAAGAAAGTCATTTATTAAGCACAAATTTTATTGGTTTCTGAAGTTGCGAAAGATAATGAAACGCTTTTCGATATCTCCCGTAACTTGGGTGAGGTTATATTACAATATCATACTAATTCTGTCCAGATCAAGAATTTCTCATTTTTACATGGTATATTTGAAAAAATGCCACATTTTTAAAAAAAAGGAACCTATTTTTCTTCTAAAATAGATCACTCAGCAAAGAGGATTTTATTTAATACTTAAAAACTACCAGCCTCCCAAACTGTTTTGTAATGATTAAAAAGTGAATAAAACTTCAAAATTAACTAAGTTCATATTTATTTATGATGAATGATTAAGTACATGAACTGTGTTATTTTTTGCTATTTTAACTTCATTCTTTCTTTCTTGTATTGGGTGGCCATCTCTCCTCGTCTTGTTGGAGAGATGTCCAAGGCCATCTGCCATTTTATTTTCAATTTTGTTTCCTACATTTTGTTGCCGATATTTAATTAATTTTGACCAAAATATGATGTGTATATGTACAAGAATTTCAAATATACATAAATATTTCTTCTATCTGCAGTCTAAGCATTTTTATTTAAATCTTTAAAAAATATGGCCATCTATCCTAGAGTTACTCAACTGTTTCCAAATATTTCTGTCAAACAAAGAAACGTTTGTTTCAAAAAAGTCATTTTTTAAGGGAAAAAAATATTGGTTTCTGAAGTTTCGAAAGATAATGAAACGCTTTTCGATATCTCCCGTAACTTGGGTGAGGTTATATTACAATATCATACTAATTCTGTCCAGATCAAGAATTTCTCTTTTTTACATGGTACATTGGAAAAAATGCCACATATTTAAAAAGGGAACCTATTTTTCTTCTAAAATAGATCATTCAGCAAAGAGGATTTTATTTAATACTTAAAAACTACCAGCATCCCAAACTGTTTTGTAATGATTAAAAAGTGAATAAAACTTCGAAAATAACAGAGCTCATAATTATTAATGATGAATGATTAAGTACATGAACTGTGTTATTTCTTGCTACTTTACCTTCATTCTTTCTTTCTTGTATTGGGTGGCGATCTCTCCTCGGCTTTTTGGAGAGATGTCCAAGGACATCTGCCATTTTATTTTCAATTTTGTTTCCTACATTTTGTTGTCGATATTTAATTATTTTTTGACCAAAATATGATGGGTATATGTATACGAATTTCAAATATGCATAAATATTTCTTCTATTTACATTCTAAGAATTTTTATTTAAAAATTTAAAAAATATGGTCATCTATCCTAGAGTTACTGAACTGTTTCCAAATATTTTTGTCAAACAAAGAAACGTTTGTTTCAAGAAAGTAATTTATTAAGCACAAATTTTATTCGTTTCTGAAGATGCGAAAGAAAATGAAACGCTTTTCGATATCTCCTGTAACTCGGGAGACGTTATATTACAATATCATGCTAATTCTGTCCAGATCAAGAATTTCTCATTTTTACATGGTACATTGGAAAAAATGCCACATATTTAAAAAAGGAACCTATTTTTCTTCTAAAATAGATCATTCAGCAAAGAGGATTTTATTTAATACTTAAAAACTACCAGCCTCCCAAACTGTTTTGTAATGATTAAAATGTGAATAAAACTTCAAAATTAACAAAGTTCATATTTATTAATGATGAATGATTAAGTACGTGAACTGTGTTATTTTTTGCTACTTTACCTTCATTCTTTCTTTCTTGTATTGGGTGGCCATCTCTCCTCGGCTTTTTGGAGAGATGTCCAAGGACATCTGCCATTTTATTTTCAATATTGTTTCCTACATTTTGTTGCCGATATTTAATTAATTTTGACCAAAATATGATGTGTATATGTATAAGAATTTCAAATATACATAAATATTTCTTCTATCTGCAGTCTAAGCATTTTTATTTAAATCTTTAAAAAATATGGCCATCTATCCTAGAGTTACTCAACTGTTTCCAAATATTTCTGTCAAACAAAGAAACGTTTGTTTCAAAAAAGTCATTTTTTAAGGGGTGTCAGGACTCTTAAAATTGGAAAAAATGAAAAAAAAGGACCATCTTCAACATTTAACATCTTAAAATGTATTTGATATTAAGACACAATTTTAAATGGGAATGAAAGATACAAGTATTTTCTTTCATTTCAAATATTTGAAAAATTGCAAGATGCAGAATTAGCATTTACAGGGAACTTCAAACTGTCAGACATTTGACGAGCAGAAAATCGGCATAACAGCTTATGCGCACGATTACAAAATACATTTTGCAACTGGAATGAAACTTTTGGTGCCTACTTATACCTCAGATTATAATAATGACACTGAACCTAAATAAATTTGTATTTAAAGCATTTTTATATTTTTAATGCAAAGTTGTATTTAGCTAATGCAAATTTTAGAATATTTCAACAATATAAACCCCTAAAAAATATTTTATTTTTACAATAAAAAGGAAATTTTAGGTTCAGTTTATACAGACTAACATGAAATAAATGTTTTCACAATTGTATGAAAAAATATTCAGAAGTTTTTGAGATATCGTGAGCGTTATGCCCAAAACGTCATTTGGAGAAAAATGACTTCAAAATTTTGGAAACACCTCTTCAGCTATTGAGCGAGTATAATTCTAAATGACATAACTTCTGTTCTAATGAGAATTTCAAGATAACAATTATAAAAAAATGTTGAGAAAACATAGAAGTTTAACATCTAAAAAAATTAAAATTTCGAAAATTTTAGAGCTTTAAGAGTCCTGAGACCCCTTAAGCAAAAATTTTATTGGTTTCTGAAGTTGCGAAAGATAATGAAACGCTTTTCGATATCTCCCGCAACTCGGGTGAGGTTATATTACAATATCATACTAATTCTGTCCAGATCAAGAATTTCTCATTTTTACATGGTATATTTGAAAAAAATGCCACATTTTTTAAAAAAAGGAACCTATTTTTCTTCTAAAATAGATCACTCAGCAAAGAGGATTTTATTTAATACTTAAAAACTACCAGCCTCCCAAACTGTTTTGTAATGATTAAAAAGTGAATAAAACTTCAAAATTAACTAAGTTCATATTTATTTATGATGAATGATTAAGTACATGAACTGTGTTATTTTTTGCTATTTTAACTTCATTCTTTCTTTCTTGTATTGGGTGGCCATCTCTCCTCGTCTTGTTGGAGAGATGTCCAAGGCCATCTGCCATTTTATTTTCAATTTTGTTTCCTATATTTTGTTGTCGATATTTAATTATTTTTTGACCAAAATATGATGAGTATATGTATACGAATTTCAAATATGCATAAATATTTCTTCTATTTACATTCTAAGAATTTTTATTTAAAACTTTAAAAAATATGGTCATCTATCCTATAGTTACTGAACTGTTTCCAAATATTTTTGTCAAACAAAGAAACGTTTGTTTCAAGAAAGTCATTTATTAAGCACAAATTTTATTGGTTTCTGAAGTTGCGAAAGATAATGAAACGCTTTTCGATATCTCCCGTAACTTGGGTGAGGTTATATTACAATATCATACTAATTCTGTCCAGATCAAGAATTTCTCATTTTTACATGGTATATTTGAAAAAATGCCACATTTTTAAAAAAAAGGAACCTATTTTTCTTCTAAAATAGATCACTCAGCAAAGAGGATTTTATTTAATACTTAAAAACTACCAGCCTCCCAAACTGTTTTGTAATGATTAAAAAGTGAATAAAACTTCAAAATTAACTAAGTTCATATTTATTTATGATGAATGATTAAGTACATGAACTGTGTTATTTTTTGCTATTTTAACTTCATTCTTTCTTTCTTGTATTGGGTGGCCATCTCTCCTCGTCTTGTTGGAGAGATGTCCAAGGCCATCTGCCATTTTATTTTCAATTTTGTTTCCTACATTTTGTTGCCGATATTTAATTAATTTTGACCAAAATATGATGTGTATATGTACAAGAATTTCAAATATACATAAATATTTCTTCTATCTGCAGTCTAAGCATTTTTATTTAAATCTTTAAAAAATATGGCCATCTATCCTAGAGTTACTCAACTGTTTCCAAATATTTCTGTCAAGCAAAGAAACATTTGTTTCAAAAAAGTCATTTTTTAAGGGAAAAAAATATTGGTTTCTGAAGTTTCGAAAGATAATGAAACGCTTTTCGATATCTCCCGTAACTTGGGTGAGGTTATATTACAATATCATACTAATTCTGTCCAGATCAAGAATTTCTCTTTTTTACATGGTACATTGGAAAAAATGCCACATATTTAAAAAGGGAACCTATTTTTCTTCTAAAATAGATCATTCAGACAAGAGGATTTTATTTAATACTTAAAAACTACCAGCATCCCAAACTGTTTTGTAATGATTAAAAAGTGAATAAAACTTCGAAAATAACAGAGCTCATAATTATTAATGATGAATGATTAAGTACATGAACTGTGTTATTTTTTGCTACTTTACCTTCATTCTTTCTTTCTTGTATTGGGTGGCGATCTCTCCTCGGCTTTTTGGAGAGATGTCCAAGGACATCTGCCATTTTATTTTCAATTTTGTTTCCTACATTTTGTTGTCGATATTTAATTAATTTTGACCAAAATATGATGTGTATATGTATAAGAATTTCAAATATACATAAATATTTCTTCTATCCGTAGTCTAAGCATTTTTATTTAAATCTTTAAAAAAATATGGCCATCTATCCTAGAGTTACTCAACTGTTTCCAAATATTTCTGTCCAACAAAGAAACGTTTGTTTCAAAAAAGTCATTTTTAAGGGGTCTCAGGACTCTTAAAATTGGAAAAAATGAAAAAAAAGGACCATCTTCAACATTTAACATCTTAAAATGTATTTGATATTAAGACACAATTTTAAATGGGAATGAAAGATACAAGTATTTTCTTTCATTTCAAATATTTGAAAAATTGCAAGATGCAGAATTAGCATTTACAGGGAACTTCAAACTGTCAAATATTTGACGAGAAGAAAATCGGCATAACAGTTTATGCGCACGATTACAAAATAAATTTTGCAACTAGAATGAAACTTTTGGTGCCTACTTATACCTCAGATTATAATAATGACACTGAACCTAAATAAGTTTGTATTTAAAGCATTTTTATATTTTTAATGCAAAGTTGTATTTAGCTAATGCAAATTTTAGAAAATTTCAACAATATAAACCCCTAAAAAATATTTTATTTTTACAATAAAAAGGAAATTTTAGGTTCAGTTTATATAGACTAACATGAAATAAATGTTTTGAAAATTTCATGAAAAAATATTCAGAAGTTTTTGAGATATCGTGCGCGCTATTCCCAAAAACGTCATTTGGAGAAAAATGACTTCAAAATTTTGGAAACACCTCTTCAGCTATTGAGCGAGTATAATTCTAAATGACCTAACTTCTGTTCTAATGAGAATTTCAAGATAACAATTATATAAAAATGTTCAGAAAACATAGAAGTTTAACATCTAAAAAAATTAAAATTTCGAAAATTTTAGAGCTTTAAGAGTCCTGAGACCCCTTAAGCAAAAATTTTATTGGTTTCTGAAGTTGCGAAAGATAATGAAACGCTTTTCGATATCTCCCGTAACGCGGGTGAGGTTATATTACAATATCATACTAATTCTGTCCAGATCAAGAATTTCTCATTTTTACATGGTATATTTGAAAAAATGCCACATTTTTTAAAAAAAGGAACCTATTTTTCTTCTAAAATAGATCACTCAGCAAAGAGCATTTTATTTAATACTTAAAAACTACCAGCCTCCCAAACTGTTTTGTAATGATTAAAAAGTGAATAAAACTTCAAAATTAACTAAGTTCATATTTATTTATGATGAATGATTAAGTACATGAACTGTGTTATTTTTTGCTATTTTAACTTCATTCTTTCTTTCTTGTATTGGGTGGCCATCTCTCCTCGTCTTGTTGGAGAGATGTCCAAGGCCATCTGCCATTTTATTTTCAATTTTGTTTCCTATATTTTGTTGTCGATATTTAATTATTTTTTGACCAAAATATGATGAGTATATGTATACGAATTTCAAATATGCATAAATATTTCTTCTATTTACATTCTAAGAATTTTTATTTAAAACTTTAAAAAATATGGTCATCTATCCTATAGTTACTGAACTGTTTCCAAATATTTTTGTCAAACAAAGAAACCTTTGTTTCAAGAAAGTCATTTATTAAGCACAAATTTTATTGGTTTCTGAAGTTGCGAAAGATAATGAAACGCTTTTCGATATCTCCCGTAACTTGGGTGAGGTTATATTACAATATCATACTAATTCTGTCCAGATCAAGAATTTCTCATTTTTACATGGTATATTTGAAAAAATGCCACATTTTTAAAAAAAAGGAACCTATTTTTCTTCTAAAATAGATCACTCAGCAAAGAGGATTTTATTTAATACTTAAAAACTACCAGCCTCCCAAACTGTTTTGTAATGATTAAAAAGTGAATAAAACTTCAAAATTAACTAAGTTCATATTTATTTATGATGAATGATTAAGTACATGAACTGTGTTATTTTTTGCTATTTTAACTTCATTCTTTCTTTCTTGTATTGGGTGGCCATCTCTCCTCGTCTTGTTGGAGAGATGTCCAAGGCCATCTGCCATTTTATTTTCAATTTTGTTTCCTACATTTTGTTGCCGATATTTAATTAATTTTGACCAAAATATGATGTGTATATGTACAAGAATTTCAAATATACATAAATATTTCTTCTATCTGCAGTCTAAGCATTTTTATTTAAATCTTTAAAAAATATGGCCATCTATCCTAGAGTTACTCAACTGTTTCCAAATATTTCTGTCAAACAAAGAAACGTTTGTTTCAAAAAAGTCATTTTTTAAGGGAAAAAAATATTGGTTTCTGAAGTTTCGAAAGATAATGAAACGCTTTTCGATATCTCCCGTAACTTGGGTGAGGTTATATTACAATATCATACTAATTCTGTCCAGATCAAGAATTTCTCTTTTTTACATGGTACATTGGAAAAAATGCCACATATTTAAAAAGGGAACCTATTTTTCTTCTAAAATAGATCATTCAGCAAAGAGGATTTTATTTAATACTTAAAAACTACCAGCATCCCAAACTGTTTTGTAATGATTAAAAAGTGAATAAAACTTCGAAAATAACAGAGCTCATAATTATTAATGATGAATGATTAAGTACATGAACTGTGTTATTTTTTGCTACTTTACCTTCATTCTTTCTTTCTTGTATTGGGTGGCGATCTCTCCTCGGCTTTTTGGAGAGATGTCCAAGGACATCTGCCATTTTATTTTCAATTTTGTTTCCTACATTTTGTTGTCGATATTTAATTAATTTTGACCAAAATATGATGTGTATATGTATAAGAATTTCAAATATACATAAATATTTCTTCTATCCGTAGTCTAAGCATTTTTATTTAAATCTTTAAAAAAATATGGCCATCTATCCTAGAGTTACTCAACTGTTTCCAAATATTTCTGTCCAACAAAGAAACGTTTGTTTCAAAAAAGTCATTTTTAAGGGGTCTCAGGACTCTTAAAATTGGAAAAAATGAAAAAAAAGGACCATCTTCAACATTTAACATCTTAAAATGTATTTGATATTAAGACACAATTTTAAATGGGAATGAAAGATACAAGTATTTTCTTTCATTTCAAATATTTGAAAAATTGCAAGATGCAGAATTAGCATTTACAGGGAACTTCAAACTGTCAAATATTTGACGAGAAGAAAATCGGCATAACAGTTTATGCGCACGATTACAAAATAAATTTTGCAACTAGAATGAAACTTTTGGTGCCTACTTATACCTCAGATTATAATAATGACACTGAACCTAAATAAATTTGTATTTAAAGCATTTTTATATTTTTAATGCAAAGTTGTATTTAGCTAATGCAAATTTTAGAAAATTTCAACAATATAAACCCCTAAAAAATATTTTATTTTTACAATAAAAAGGAAATTTTAGGTTCAGTTTATATAGACTAACATGAAATAAATGTTTTGAAAATTTCATGAAAAAATATTCAGAAGTTTTTGAGATATCGTGCGCGCTATTCCCAAAAACGTCATTTGGAGAAAAATGACTTCAAAATTTTGGAAACACCTCTTCAGCTATTGAGCGAGTATAATTCTAAATGACCTAACTTCTGTTCTAATGAGAATTTCAAGATAACAATTATATAAAAATGTTCAGAAAACATAGAAGTTTAACATCTAAAAAAATTAAAATTTCGAAAATTTTAGAGCTTTAAGAGTCCTGAGACCCCTTAAGCAAAAATTTTATTGGTTTCTGAAGTTGCGAAAGATAATGAAACGCTTTTCGATATCTCCCGTAACTCGGGTGAGGTTATATTACAATATCATACTAATTCTGTCCAGATCAAGAATTTCTCATTTTTACATGGTATATTTGAAAAAATGCCACATATTTAAAAAAAGGAACATATTTTTCTTCTAAAATAGATCACTCAGCAAAGAGTATTTTATTTAATACGTAAAAACTACCAGCCTCCCAAACTGTTTTGTAATGATTAAAAAGTGAATAAAACTTCAAAATTAACAAAATTCATATTTATTAATGATGAATGATTAAGTACATGAACTGTGTTATTTTTTGCTATTTTAACTTCATTCTTTCTTTCTTGTGTTGGGTGGCCATCTCTCCTCGTCTTGTTGGAGAGATGTCCAAGGCCATCTGCCATTTTATTTTCAATTTTGTTTCCTACATTTTGTTGTCGATATTTAATTAATTTTGACCAAAATATGATGGGTATATGTATACGAATTTCAAATATGCATAAATATTTCTTCTATTTGCATTCTAAGAATTTTTATTTAAATCTTTAAAAAATATGGTCTTCTATCCAAGAGTTACTAAACTGTTTCCAAATATTTTTGTCAAACAAAGAAACGTTTGTTTCAATAAAGTCATTTATTAAGCACAAATTTTATTGGTTTCTGAAGTTGCGAAAGATAATGAAACGCTTTTCGATATCTCCCGTAACTCGGGTGAGGCTATATTAAAATATCATACTAATTCTGTCTAGATCAAGAATTTCTCATTTTTACATGGTACATTGGAAAAAATGCCACATATTTAAAAAAGGAACCTATTTTTCTTCTAAAATAGATCATTCAGACAAGAGGATTTTATTTAATACTTAAAAACTACCAGCCTTCCAAACTGTTTTGTAATGATTAAAAAGTGAATAAAACTTCAAAATTAACAAAGTTCATATTTATTAATGATGAATGATTAAGTACATGAACTGTGTTATTTTTTGCTACTTTAACTTCATTCTTTCTTTCTTGTATTGGGTGGCCATCTCTCCTCGGCTTTTTGGAGAGATGTCCAAGGACATCTGCCATTTTATTTTCAATTATGTTTCCTACATTTTGTTGCCGATATTTAATTAATTTTGACCAAAATATGATGTGTATATGTTTAAGAATTTCAAATATACATAAATAATTCTTCTATCTGCAGTCTAAGCAATTTTATTTAAATCTTTAAAAAATATGGCCATCTATCCTAGAGTTACTCAACTGTTTCCAAATATTTCTGTCAAACAAAGAAACGTTTGTTTCAAAAAAGTCATTTTTTAAGGGTTCTCAGGACTCTTAAAATTGGAAAAAATGAAAAAAATGGACCATCTTCAACATTTAACATCTTAAAATGTGTTTGATATTAAGACACAATTTTAAATGGGAATGAAAGATACAAGTATTTTCTTTCATTTTAAATATTTGAAAAATTTCAAGATGCAGAATTAGCATTTACAGGGAACTTCAAACTATCAGGCATTTGACGAGCAGAAAATCGTCATAACAGCTTATGCGCACGATTACAAAATAGATTTTGCAACTAGAATGGAACCTTTGGTGCCTACTTATACCTCAGATTACAATAATGACACTGAGCCTAAATAAATTTGTATTTAAAGCATTTTTATATTTTTAATGCAAAGTTGTATTTAGCTAATGCAAATTTTAGAATACTTCAACAATATAAACCCCTAAAAAATATTTTATTTTTACAATAAAAAGGAAATTTTAGGTTCAGTTTATACAGACTAACATGAAAAAAATGTTTTGAAAATTTCATGAAAAAATATTCAGAAGTTTTTGAGATATCGTGCGCGCTATTCCCAAAAACGTCATTTGGAGAAAAATGACTTCAAAATTTTGGAAACACCTCTTCAGCTATTGAGCGAGTATAATTCTAAATGACATAACTTCTGTTCTAATGAGAATTTCAAGATAACAATTATATAAAAATGTTCAGAAAACATAGAAGTTTAACATCTAAAAAAATTAAAATTTCGAAAATTTTAGAGCTTTAAGAGTCCTGAGACCCCTTAAGCAAAAATTTTATTGGTTTCTGAAGTTGCGAAAGATAATGAAACGCTTTTCGATATCTCCCGTAACTCGGGTGAGGTTATATTACAATATCATACTAATTCTGTCCAGATCAAGAATTTCTCATTTTTACATGGTATATTTGAAAAAATGCCACATATTTAAAAAAAGGAACATATTTTTCTTCTAAAATAGATCACTCAGCAAAGAGTATTTTATTTAATACTTAAAAACTACCAGCCTCCCAAACTGTTTAGTAATGATTAAAAAGTGAATAAAACTTCAAAATTAACAAAATTCATATTTATTAATGATGAATGATTAAGTACATGAACTGTGTTATTTTTTGCTATTTTAACTTCATTCATTCTTTCTTGTGTTGGGTGGCCATCTCTCCTCGTCTTGTTATAGAGATGTCCAAGGCCATCTGCCATTTTATTTTCAATTTTGTTTCCTATATTTTGTTGTCGATATTTAATTATTTTTTGACCAAAATATGATGGGTATATGTATACGAATTTCAAATATGCATAAATATTTCTTCTATTTACATTCTAAGAATTTTTATTTAAAAATTTAAAAAATATGGTCATCTATCCTAGAGTTACTGAACTGTTTCCAAATATTTTTGTCAAACAAAGAAACGTTTGTTTCAAGAAAGTAATTTATTAAGCACAAATTTTATTGGTTTCTGAAGATGCGAAAGAAAATGAAACGCTTTTCGATATCTCCCGTAACTCGGGAGACGTTATATTACAATATCATACTAATTATGTCCAGATCAAGAATTTCTCATTTTTACATGGTACATTGGAAAAAATGCCACATATTTAAAAAAGGAACCTATTTTTCTTCTAAAATAGATCATTCAGCAAAGAGGATTTTATTTAATACTTAAAAACTACCAGCCTCCCAAACTGTTTTGTAATGATTAAAATGTGAATAAAACTTCAAAATTAACAAAGTTCATATTTATTAATGATGAATGATTAAGTACGTGAACTGTGTTATTTTTTGCTACTTTACCTTCATTCTTTCTTTCTTGTATTGGGTGGCCATCTCTCCTCGGCTTTTTGGAGAGATGTCCAAGGACATCTGCCATTTTATTTTCAATATTGTTTCCTACATTTTGTTGCCGATATTTAATTAATTTTGACCAAAATATGATGTGTATATGTATAAGAATTTCAAATATACATAAATAATTCTTCTATCTGCAGTCTAAGCAATTTTATTTAAATCTTTAAAAAATATGGCCATCTATCCTAGAGTTACTCAACTGTTTCCAAATATTTCTGTCAAACAAAGAAACGTTTGTTTCAAAAAAGTCATTTTTTAAGGGTTCTCAGGACTCTTAAAATTGGAAAAAATGAAAAAAATGGACCATCTTCAACATTTAACATCTTAAAATGTGTTTGATATTAAGACACAATTTTAAATGGGAATGAAAGATACAAGTATTTTCTTTCATTTTAAATATTTGAAAAATTTCAAGATGCAGAATTAGCATTTACAGGGAACTTCAAACTATCAGGCATTTGACGAGCAGAAAATCGTCATAACAGCTTATGCGCACGATTACAAAATAGATTTTGCAACTAGAATGGAACCTTTGGTGCCTACTTATACCTCAGATTACAATAATGACACTGAGCCTAAATAAATTTGTATTTAAAGCATTTTTATATTTTTAATGCAAAGTTGTATTTAGCTAATGCAAATTTTAGAATACTTCAACAATATAAACCCCTAAAAAATATTTTATTTTTACAATAAAAAGGAAATTTTAGGTTCAGTTTATACAGACTAACATGAAAAAAATGTTTTGAAAATTTCATGAAAAAATATTCAGAAGTTTTTGAGATATCGTGCGCGCTATTCCCAAAAACGTCATTTGGAGAAAAATGACTTCAAAATTTTGGAAACACCTCTTCAGCTATTGAGCGAGTATAATTCTAAATGACATAACTTCTGTTCTAATGAGAATTTCAAGATAACAATTATATAAAAATGTTCAGAAAACATAGAAGTTTAACATCTAAAAAAATTAAAATTTCGAAAATTTTAGAGCTTTAAGAGTCCTGAGACCCCTTAAGCAAAAATTTTATTGGTTTCTGAAGTTGCGAAAGATAATGAAACGCTTTTCGATATCTCCCGTAACTCGGGTGAGGTTATATTACAATATCATACTAATTCTGTCCAGATCAAGAATTTCTCATTTTTACATGGTATATTTGAAAAAATGCCACATATTTAAAAAAAGGAACATATTTTTCTTCTAAAATAGATCACTCAGCAAAGAGTATTTTATTTAATACTTAAAAACTACCAGCCTCCCAAACTGTTTAGTAATGATTAAAAAGTGAATAAAACTTCAAAATTAACAAAATTCATATTTATTAATGATGAATGATTAAGTACATGAACTGTGTTATTTTTTG
Organism: Maratus speciosus; assembly: GCA_963932465.1. NCBI lineage: Eukaryota > Metazoa > Arthropoda > Arachnida > Araneae > Salticidae > Maratus > Maratus speciosus. The sequence continues at coordinate 531,469,794 of OZ010786.1, read as the reverse complement.
CTATTTTAACTTCATTCATTCTTTCTTGTGTTGGGTGGCCATCTCTCCTCGTCTTGTTATAGAGATGTCCAAGGCCATCTGCCATTTTATTTTCAATTTTGTTTCCTATATTTTGTTGTCGATATTTAATTATTTTTTGACCAAAATATGATGGGTATATGTATACGAATTTCAAATATGCATAAATATTTCTTCTATTTACATTCTAAGAATTTTTATTTAAAAATTTAAAAAATATGGTCATCTATCCTAGAGTTACTGAACTGTTTCCAAATATTTTTGTCAAACAAAGAAACGTTTGTTTCAAGAAAGTAATTTATTAAGCACAAATTTTATTGGTTTCTGAAGATGCGAAAGAAAATGAAACGCTTTTCGATATCTCCCGTAACTCGGGAGACGTTATATTACAATATCATACTAATTCTGTCCAGATCAAGAATTTCTCATTTTTACATGGTACATTGGAAAAAATGCCACATATTTAAAAAAGGAACCTATTTTTCTTCTAAAATAGATCATTCAGCAAAGAGGATTTTATTTAATACTTAAAAACTACCAGCCTCCCAAACTGTTTTGTAATGATTAAAATGTGAATAAAACTTCAAAATTAACAAAGTTCATATTTATTAATGATTAATGATTAAGTACGTGAACTGTGTTATTTTTTGCTACTTTACCTTCATTCTTTCTTTCTTGTATTGGGTGGCCATCTCTCCTCGGCTTTTTGGAGAGATGTCCAAGGACATCTGCCATTTTATTTTCAATATTGTTTCCTACATTTTGTTGCCGATATTTAATTAATTTTGACCAAAATATGATGTGTATATGTATAAGAATTTCAAATATACATAAATATTTCTTCTATCTGCAGTCTAAGCATTTTTATTTAAATCTTTAAAAAATATGGCCATCTATCCTAGAGTTACTCAACTGTTTCCAAATATTTCTGTCAAACAAAGAAACGTTTGTTTCAAAAAAGTCATTTTTTAAGGGGTGTCAGGACTCTTAAAATTGGAAAAAATGAAAAAAAAGGACCATCTTCAACATTCAACATCTTAAAACGTATTTGATATTAAGACACAATTTTAAATGGGAATGAAAGATACAAGTATTTTCTTTCATTTCAAATATTTGAAAAATTGCAAGATGCAGAATTAGCATTTACAGGGAACTTCAAACTGTCAGACATTTGACGAGCAGAAAATCGGCATAACAGCTTATGCGCACGATTACAAAATACATTTTGCAACTAGAATGAAACTTTTGGTGCCTACTTATACCTCAGATTATAATAATGACACTGAACCTAAATAAATTTGTATTTAAAGCATTTTTATATTTTTAATGCAAAGTTGTATTTAGCTAATGCAAATTTTAGAATATTTCAACAATATAAACCCCTAAAAAATATTTTATTTTTACAATAAAAAGGAAATTTTAGGTTCAGTTTATACAGACTAACATGAAATAAATGTTTTCACAATTGTATGAAAAAATATTCAGAAGTTTTTGAGATATCGTGAGCGTTATGCCCAAAAACGTCATTTGGAGAAAAATGACTTCAAAATTTTGGAAACACCTCTTCAGCTATTGAGCGAGTATAATTCTAAATGACATAACTTCTGTTCTAATGAGAATTTCAAGATAACAATTATATAATAATGTTGAGAAAACATAGAAGTTTAACATCTAAAAAAATTAAAATTTCGAAAATTTTAGAGCTTTAAGAGTCCTGAGACCCCTTAATCAAAAATTTTATTGGTTTCTGAAGTTGCGAAAGATAATGAAACGCTTTTCGATATCTCCCGTAACTCGGGTGAGGTTTTATTACAATATCATACTAATTCTGTCCAGATCAAGAATTTCTCATTTTTACATGGTATATTTGAAAAAATGCCACATTTTTAAAAAAAAGGAACCTATTTTTCTTCTAAAATAGATCACTCAGCAAAGAGGATTTTATTTAATACTTAAAAACTACCAGCCTCCCAAACTATTTTGTAATGATTAAAAAGTGAATAAAACTTCAAAATTAACTAAGTTCATATTTATTTATGATGAATGATTAAGTACATGAACTGTGTTATTTTTTGCTATTTTAACTTCATTCTTTCTTTCTTGTATTGGGTGGCCATCTCTCCTCGTCTTGTTGGAGAGATGTCCAAGGCCATCTGCCATTTTATTTTCAATTTTGTTTCCTATATTTTGTTGTCGATATTTAATTATTTTTTGACCAAAATATGATGAGTATATGTATACGAATTTCAAATATGCATAAATATTTCTTCTATTTACATTCTAAGAATTTTTATTTAAAACTTTAAAAAATATGGTCATCTATCCTATAGTTACTGAACTGTTTCCAAATATTTTTGTCAAACAAAGAAACGTTTGTTTCAAGAAAGTCATTTATTAAGCACAAATTTTATTGGTTTCTGAAGTTGCGAAAGATAATGAAACGCTTTTCGATATCTCCCGTAACTCGGGTGAGGTTATATTAAAATATCATACTAATTCTGTCCAGATCAAGAATTTCTCATTTTTACATGGTACATTGGAAAAAGTGCCACATATTTAAAAAAGGAACCTATTTTTCTTCTAGAATAGATCACTCAGCAAAGAGGATTTTATTTAATACTTAAAAACTACCAGCCTCCCAAACTGTTTTGTAAGGATTAAAAAGTGAATAAAACTTCAAAAATAACAAACTTAAAACCTGCATAATTTTTAAAATACTTTGTCGAATGACTGTTCCTTTTGTATTCAGGAAGTATCGGAATAATATAAATATGATGTCAAAATTATGTGTTAATGTTGGAACTTTTAGCATCTGTCACATCTTTCTATGTAGATGATCCACTACGAAAAAATTAAGTACAGAATACGATAGTAGCCGTTATTGGTAATTTTTGAAACCAGATTTATTTATTAACCATTTGGGAAGGTTAGGAATTCAAAAACATATCTGAAGCTTTTTATTGGTTGAATCTGCATTTTACTCGTTTTCTGATTGGTCTATACCGTAATCTGTATTTTCCCTTTACTTTCAACAGAGATGGATACTTCTGTTGCCACTATGACAAAATAGTAATAAAAACTACAAAAACAATAATAACTCAAAAACAAATTGAGATGCAGCTTTCAAATAAATTGCATTTAAAAGTAGATTTTTTTCTCTATACCACGGCGTAAAAAGTATTATTGTGGGATGTTTAGAAGTTTAAGAATGAAATTTCATTTAAAGTTGATCGTTGGAAAAGCCTTTTCCCGAACAGACAATGAAATGTTTGGATAATACGTAAGTTCAAGGTGGATAATACGTAAGTTTCGGGAAATCTGACGAGTCGCAGGCGATTTTTGTCGCTTGCAATTTTTACGTGTAATAACACTATTAATGTTTAATGCATGACGTACGTAATGTATGATCAACTCCGTGCGATTTTTTATGCCTTAAATTTTAGTCTGAAAAAATCATTTTTCAAATGGTCGTTGTAATTTGTTAAATTGTTTTTTTTTTTTTTTCCTGAACTTTTCGATATGTGATATTCATGTTTTTCCTCATCCAATCTGAATCATCTGAGAAGTCGGATACTACAAAATTTTGTAATACGGCTAAAATATTAGGTTCTTTGTCTCCTGCCTGGGCTCATATGTATTTATCGAGCTCTTTACTATTTTTTTTTGTTTCTACCATTGTTCTTGTTCATATTGTTCCGCATTCATAATGAATCGTCTGTGAATCTCGATACAGTTGTAATATTAGGATTAAAATGTCATTTTCTTTGTCGACAGCCTGGGAACGTTTGTAGTTATCGCATCCTTCTTTTCTTTATTTGTACAATAGTTGTTGCTCTTATTATTTACTATCACTTTGAATGGTCTGTGGATTTCGAGAATTCAAAATTTTCCAATATAACTCTTTATTTGTGCGATAGTTGTTGCTATGTAATAATAATAATAAAAAAAAATGGACAGTAACCTTAACTGACGTAGTTAATATTTTGTTCTCATCCGTTTTTCAAGAGATCATTTAAAAATGGTTGACTATCCAATTTCATCCCGTTTTTTTCAACAGTACGGAACAAGGCATGCTTCTTTTATCAGCAAAGTTTTTCTTTCTTTTTTTGTCCACCCTGCAGGTATAAGTAAGTAACCTGAGTGATTATTTTATTAATATTATTACATTTTTAAATTTTACAAGCATTGTTTTATTTCTTAAAATATAATATAATTTTTTTAATCATAAATATTAAAAAAATTGTATAATAAAGTTAGAAATGAAGCATTTACCTTCAGAATTGATTAACAAACTAAATTACTTTACATTAAAAACCTGTGTCTGAAGAAATTCGTCCTATATAATATCGCAAAGACTGGAATATACAAATATGTTTATATGAACTAAATGAAATGTAAAAACTTTTAGGAATATCTTTATTTCTCTTTACTTAATTTCTCCCTAAGCTGTTTTCTTTTTCAAATAAAGGACAAGATCAATAATTCGTGGGGATTAAATCGTGCAATTTAAATTGAACAATGATTTTATCTAGCTTTCTTTTATTTTTTCATTCTCAAAGAAATACGGGACGGAAACGAATATTTTTTGATAATTTTTCGTTAAAATAGGAAATTGTTCTCTTTGATTTGGCCAACTCAACAAAAATATAGAAAGTTTTAACTTGCATAATGAACTTACTGAACTCATTCAATCTAAAGCTGTATTTTATCTAATCACAGCAGTATTCAGTTAACTCTTTTCTTTAGAACATTTTGTATTAAAAAAGATTGTTTACGTATGAATTTTTTCCCGTCAAAGCAATAACGCCAAACCACACTCAAAGTTTCCTGAATTTTTCCACTCAAAAGGCACACATTTCTCTAAATAAAAGAAAATTTTCCTCTAAACACAGGAGTGTACAATTAACTTTCTACATATTTTTTGAACAAAAGTTTATTTCATAATGTTAGCATCAACACTCTTCTAGCTATTATGCATTAAATAAAATTAGCGTTACTGTAATTATAGCAATAAAATTAACATAATACATTTTATTAGCAAACATAACTTTTCTTTAGTAGTGAATAAAAAATACTGCTTAACATATAAATTGTTTTACAAAAATAACAATCTAAAGTGTTTAAAGGAGACTCTAATATACCGCCGCAGAATTCGCGGAGCGCGGCGTTTCGCGTATCCGTCCCATGTCCCGGCCTGCGTCCGTTTTGCCTGATATTCTTGCGGAAGCCAGGTTGAAAAGAAAAGGAAAAAATAATAATCTACAATAATAACAATCTTACCGCCGCAAAATTTGCGGTGCGCAGCGTTCCGCGTGTCCTTCCAACATATCTTTTACCCGCGACTCTTGCGGTAGCCAGGATGAGAATAAAAGGGGAAAAAATCGGAAAATTGAAACCGGACAAATTTAAAAGGAAATATAATTAAATTAAAGACATCTGAAAGAGGTAAGAGTGAGTTCAAGGCTCTGAAGCTATCGCATGACCGCTGCTGCTTCGAGCTTATTATTAAGTACAAATTTAAGGTAGCTCTCTTACAATAACCCTTTATCTACTGAAGGTACTTATAAGTACAACAGTATCCCGACTTACGTCATCCCACATTTACGTCGCCTGGCATGAAAAAAACTGATAATTAAACGACCTTAATTAAGACGCACTTTGAACTTTTTCAAGACTTTTAATTATGAAATTAAGGGAATTTAAAAATAAAGGGAAACTTTTCAATAACATTCCATTCATAGTGACAAACAAATAAAAAACGCCACTAGTAAAAGTGTAGAAAACTCATTCTGCTGTTACAAAAAGCTTATGAAAGTAAAACAGAAAAAATGTCTGTCCAAACTTTATTGTAAGATTTTTTCACATCCTCAAAGACTCGAAACGGACAGCTAGAAGAACAATAAATTGTAAGTTAACAACTTATTGATTTATTTAAAATTCTCTTATTGGAAAAACATTTTTTTCTAATGTTAAATATATGCAACATAATCCATAAATGCAATATAATATATTTATTAGATTTCGGAGAATTTTTATTATTTATCGTTCTTTCCTTATCTCAATGTACCTGGACTTACGTTGCCAGCCTTGGAACGAATTGCTGCCGTAAGTCAAGGTATTACTGTATCATTGAAATAACGTGTTAGAAAAAACATTTCACTAACGCGTTACAGTTTAGAATGAGTTATAGATGCATTACTTTATTTTGTTCCAAAAGCATTATTAGTTACACAAAACAAAACAAAAAAATATTAAAAGGATTTCTTTTGCCTTTGCATCTTTTCAGTTTTCTTGGCATTTGGGGGGCGAAGATTTTTCAGTTCGGAATTATTTCTATATTTCTATTGTAAGAACATTATATTTGTACATTTCCCAATGCTACAAAATAGTAAGAAAACTATTTAAAGTAAGAGATTTGAGTGGGGTATAACATTGCGCATAATCCCTATAAATTCAAATTTATTTTATCCTTCTAAAGTCTTCAATCCTTTGAAAATCCTTCTAAAATTTATTTACTGACCATGATTAGTGATTATGTATATCTTCTAATGTAGTCTCAAAAATTCAAAAAAAAAAAAAAATGCATTAGAACATAAAATTTTCATGAATTCCTAATTCAGTACATAAATGGTTAAATTATGATGCATTTTAAGAAGAAGATTTTCAAAACAAAATTTATATAAATAAATAAAAGGAAACCCTGATGTTTATAAAGACCTTAAAAATCCTTAATTTATTCTAACAGAAGTATTAAAAATTTAAAAATATTCTTCAGTGAAAATGCATTTTTATCTGAATGAATCTGTACTTTGCGTAGTTCTAAAAAAGTTATATTACGAACCAGATATCTTATTTATTATACGATTTTACATATTATTAAATAATATATTTATCTCTTAACATATATTTTTTTTCCCCTAAATATTAAATCATTTATTTTTTTCAAGCAACACAATATATATATTAGTAAATCACAGTGAAATATCATTTTTCTACATTTTAGTGATTTATTATGGAATGATTATCTTTGTGAGTATAATAAATTACTGAACATGACTTAAAAAATATACACGACAACATCTAAAAGTTAAATAAAATAAACGAAAATCAAAAGTAAACCCAATGCAATAAGTCTTATTAATGTAGGTTAAAAAATCAGCTATACTTTTCCAACGTCTGGATCACGAGTTGATTCAGATTTTCAAAAGTTCTAATAAACCCAACTCTATTTTTCATCCATTTAAAAGTAAATTTAAACAAACTAAAAGGTAAAATTTCAATAAATAATAAATACAATGTTTTCCAAAACCTATATTTTATTATTTGATAATATTGTACTATTTTAAATGTATTTACGTTACTTTTTTTTACATTGCTGCGATGTTAGTCACGAAAAAACAAATGACCATTTATACATAATATAGATATTAGTAAATCGTAATTTGAATTTATTTCTGTGCATTTTTGTATTTCATTATGGAATAATTGTACATAAAGCAAATTGCTGAATCTGATTTTAAAATATACAGGACAACATCTGGAACATAAATAAATTGAAGGAACATTAAAAGTAATATGTCCTAATTCAAATATTATAAAACATTTCTGCCTCAAAGAAATAATTTTGTTTCTTTAAGATTTTTTTATTTATCTCAACTTTTGGTTAAGGAATTATATTAATACAAATTTTTTGTGAATGCATAATTAAACGCTTTAGCGTACATATAGAAAGAAATAGCAAAATCTGTGTCTTTTTTTTTTTTTTTTTTTTCATTTCATATATGCGAAACTACTTCATGGTTGTGTACATGTTTATTATATGTAGAGATTTATTGTTTATGCATTAGTGTATATTTTTAATTTCTAAAACTTTTAAAACATCTCTTCGAATAGAGGTGCTTCAAGATCTTATATCTATCATTAATTATATCTCCTATTGTTAATCTATGATATTTGTTATTGTTAATAATTAATTCATAATATATTTTTATAACTTAAAATCATAAAACTTTTATTAAATATTTATTTAGATCATTTCTAAAAAACAAAAATATTATTTGACATAAAAATGATTAGTTTTAAATCCATATCTTGAAGCTATATTTATATACCATTGAGATTCGACGTCAAAGGTCTTATACTTTGATTCCATTTGGAAAACAACCTAAGGGCTAAAAATAGTACTTAAAAATGGCTATCTATTTTTAGGTGTTTAAATATTTGTTTAAAGTTCAGACAGTTGTAGCTCGGTTATTCCAAAAATGAAGAAACTGTTTACTCGCACTCAAATATTTACTTTGCTGTAATGAATCCTATGCACACATGAACTCAATTATTTTCCATTGTTAAAGCATTTGTTTTCTTTTAGTTTTTAATAAGTGTGTTTCTTAGAACTAGTAGCGTACTTTTCTGGGATTTCTTGTTTATTTAGAAATTCAGAAGTTATACAAAAAAATGTTGAACATTTTTTTTTTGCTGTATTCAATGACCGACTATATAAAACAACAATAATCTTTAATAACTTTTTCATATGAATTTGGAATTTCCGAGCAAAAAGGATATTTTGTGAAATGCACGTCATTTGAGCTAATGACGGAAACAAATGTACTACATGGTATTTTTACTGTATACGTTTGCCGATCAACTTCTACAGTAGATTTCTATATGTTTACTACATATACTAAATATTATGCTAAAAATTAGTTCAGCTAGGAAACTCTCAGCTCAGATGAAAATTCCTCTTCAATTTACGTGTATACTATCGCATACACTACACTACATATAATCAACAGTATGCTAAACATTAGTTCAGATTTGAAATGGTCATCAGTTTTGAAAATTCCCCTTCAGCAATTTAGAAATGTACTACAGTATATGGTATACTATTTAGATAAGTACATATACTACATATACATTTTCAAGACATAGTTTTTTTAAATATATTTAAACTATAGATTTGTAAAAACTATATACTTCAGATACTACATGGCGTGTAAAACATTAGGAAAGGATAAACAAAGATGTAAACCACTTTAGCAATTTTCGAGTATACTACAGAAAACGGTATACTAAATATATTAGGGGATATACTTCATATATATTTTAACACATAGGTGTGTAAATATATTTCTACTATATATTTGTAAATACTATGTAATATAGATACAACTTGGTATGTTAAACATTAGTTCAGCTACGAAAGTGTTAGCACAGTTGTTAATTCCCCTTTAGCAATTTCCGTATAAATGAAATTGTTCTTGAGATATTTTGTATAGCCCTGTATATGATTTAGATATTTTATACACACTAAGTGTTGTGAAAAATATTAGTTAATATTGAAATTGTGAACTGAATTTGAAAACATACTTCTAACAATTACAGTTGGGTACAATAACTTTAACCGAATAATTTGTTTATATCTGAAAATGAAGGATGAACACTGTAGACAACATATTCAGTGGTAATCATCATGTAGTTCCCCTTAGAGATATGCATTAATTTCAAAAGTTTTGAAAAATGTAACATTATTAAAATACACTGCAAACAACTTTAATCCATGCAACATAATATAACGAAATTATTTTGGAATTCCCTGAATGCAAAATAAAAACGTTATACATTTAATTTAACCCATTTATGCCTGAATTTTCGTTTTCTCGAATTTGTTCGTAAAATCACTTTAAAATGTTGTAAAATGAACTGGAAAAAAAAATATTGCGTTAAAATATTTTTGTATTTATTTGATAAAATGTAATCGTACTAAATATGGAAATATGATTAATTTTTATATTAGTATTATATGCATAATTATATGTTTTGTCAAAGTTTGTATACAAAAAGCTTTTAAATTGTACATTGTATACTATAATTAGAATTTTATGAACTACAGAAAAAATGTATTTATTTCTTTAAAGAGACTAATTACATTATAAGTATTATTAGCAATAATTTAGGAATAATCGTATTTGAGGCTCAAAATAAATTTGTTTTATAATCATTTTGAAAAGGACTTTGCATAAATAACTGTCCCCAAAATGACTTATAAAAATATGTACCCATTCGTGCCTAGCACCCTATATTTTGTACGTTATAAAAATGTATACAAAATAGGCTTCAACGTACAATTTCACAACTTAAAAAAATACGTATTTCAAAGAAGTCTATAAGGTAAGATTATGACTTATTTATTTGGATCTTTCGTAGAAAAAAATACAAATAAACTTACTTTTTACTTTTCGCCATGTTGAAAAATGAAAAATATATAAACAGCATTTAAGCGAATAAATATCCATCTTATGCTATCATCTCGCGATAACAGATAAAGACATTTACAGGTAATTATTTCACACAATTTTCATTCTATAAAGAAGAAGAAAATTATAAAAATACTTAAAAATTAGAATCTTTCCAAAACTGGGACGCTCCGCATAAATGTGTTAAAGTAACGAATATAACACAGTAGATATTAATAACATACATCAATTAGGTGAGAATCCGAGTAGGGGAGAGTAGTACACAGGGAGACGAAAAAAAGTATTATTACTTAACGAATGGCAACGATTTTTATTCTTTTGAAAAGAAAATTTCTACATCTTTAAGCTACACAAATACAGTACACATTAATGTATACATGGTTTTAAGAAAGTTATTTATAAAAGCACAGAAACAGATTAACGGAGTATCAAAAATTGTCTGTGGTACACGGTGAGACAATGTATATATTTTCATAAATCATACACTGTAAAAAAAAAAATCTGTAGGTCTACAGATGTAAAGTTACATGCTTACTAAATTTTCAACTGTAACTGTACGAAAAAAGCTGTAAATCTACAAAACTAGTTTTTGTAAAGCTACAAAAATCTGTAACTTTACAAATGAATCTGCTAAAATTTCAGTAATCTTACTAAACTTTTATTTGTAACTCTGGCTGCAGTTACATGAAAAGTTCTCGGAATCCCAGTTTCCAAAAAAAATTCTTAGTAACCTTACAGATTTTTTGATTTTCGGCGCAAAAGTGTGTCTGTTACATGAAATTTTGTTATTGCCGTTACATGAAAAGTTCTAGGAATCCCAGTTTCCTAGAAAAACTTTAGTAATTTCACAGATTTTTTTTTACAGTGTACATTTTTACACTCTATCAATAATTTTCTTCAGTTTATGACTTCTAATTAATATTTTTACATTAAAAAATTAAAATATGAGCCTCGGGTGTACAATGGCAGACATTGGGCTACCTTCATGCAAATTTTCGGCCTCTTACGTTTAGTAGATTTCACTAGCCATCGCACGTCCCCCCACACACACAGATAGAGAGAAAGAGAAAAAAAAACCTTCTTTTATTAGTAAATACATTTTTTTTTTTACATCAAAACAACATAGTAGATTCACAATGAGACACGTCTCACTGTATATGTCAAAATGGCTGCTGTCTCACTGTGTACAATGTCTCACTGTGTACTCCCCTACCCTACATTTGCATGAGTTACAGCACGGACAAACAGACAAACACGGTAAATCTTAACAACATATATCAATTAGGGGAAAATCGGAGTACATTTACATGAGTCACAGCACGGAAAATTAGACAGCCGACAGTCACACAGAGAAATCGAATTTATAAACTTTTTTTTTTTTTTTTACTTTGGTGGAAGGTGTTAAAAAACGTATAAAGTTATAAGTAATTCCAGTATTGATGTTTTATTAAAAACATATAGGAGTATGTTTTTGTAGAACAAAATTGCCAAAGTTAGCAGCATGATACAACGTGGAATCCATTACTGCAAAAAGAGGGGAATTGATGTTTTTATTCTTCATTTTATAATATGTATGTATCAATAATCTATTTTTTAAAAATGCGGAAAGCTTAAAATTTTTTTGGACTGTCTACTTTGGTTGTTTTTGTGATTTTTAGAGATTTTTCTGAGTACTAGGTCTGTAACTGTAAATGAATCTTATCAGTTTTCAAAAATAAGTCTGCCAGTCTTACATTTTATACACTTTTACACACAGTGTGTTATCTTAACAAAAATGTGGTCTTTTTCTAAGCTTATAATACAATTTACTAGCTTATAGGTAGTTGTGTCTAAAACTCTAAATCTTAGCATATCGATAGCATTTTAAATTTATAAATTTTGCCATTGAAAATATCCAAATACTGATTTAAATAAAATCACAGCATAAAATAAAAATCACCGCTTAAAAAAATATAATTAAAAAAATTATCTAAAGAAAATATTCCAGAACAATCTCATCTTAAATTACGTATATGTAGATTTTTATAGTTTCTATAATAAGTAAGAAATTTATTTGTAAGAAAACACTAAAAAAAACCTCACATATAAAATTCATCATCATTTATGCGAACCAGTTCGGATAACTAGACAAATACAGATGGGTGTCAAAATAATACGAACACCCATTAAAAAGGTATGGTCCATTTCAAAGAAGCAGAACGTGCATGTCACTATGCACATAATCCTACCACCTAATGTTTATGAAATGTAAGATATCAGTCGCTCAAGTTTACTCATAGGTGTTGCTTGCACTTTCCATACGCTCTGGAAAACTCAATAATGACTGACCTGTCAGAGTTCAAAATAGAAATGATTGTTGGAATACGGTGCGCGTTACGGAAACAGTCAATTATTTGGGGTATGCAAGGTGTACCGTGTCAGTCGTTATGTCAGCATACACGAAATGCGGTAAAGTGCCACCTGCGTAGTAGAACAGTGGACGGAAAAGAAAGCTTTCTGGGAGGGGATAAAAGAGAGTTGACCGGCATAGCGGCCCGACAACGCAGGCAGTCTTTATCCCAGATAACGTTAGAGATAAATAGTCATTTGTAGAATCCCATTGTAGCAAGAACTGTCAAAAGGGAAATTCATGCTTCGAACATTTATGGAAGAGTTGCAATTCGTAAGCCATTGGTGACATACCGTCATGCTTTTTAGCGGCGCCAATGGTGTAAAACACGCAAAAATTGGATTCCTCAATAGTGGCAACAAGTCATGTGGTCTGATGAATCAATCTTCACCATATTTCAAACACCTGGACCCGTTTATGTGTGGAGTAAACCTGCAGAAGTATTTTCTCCGGACTGCCTCTTTCCAACTGCGAAGCATGCAGATGGTTCCCTTATGGTATGGGGTGCGATATCTTCGCTTGGCTTTGGGCCGCTTGTTACTGTGCATTGGAAGCTCACTGTGTCGATATTTTTGGGGATCAGGTGCATCCTATTTTCCTGACTTTATTTCCAGGAGAATGCCCACTTTATCAGGACGACAAGGCTCCTATCCACACTGCTAAAATCGTCCGAAAACGATTTGAAGAGCATGAGGAGGAAGTAGGACATATTGATTGTCCATCTCAGTCTCCTGACTTGAACATTATGGAAAATTTATGGGGATATTTGGAGTCAAAACTCCGTGCTAGATTTCCTCGAACATCTACGCTTTTGGAATTAGAGACTGCTCTCCAGGAAGAATGGCTTCATATTCCTTTAAATGTTCTTTATAATCTCTATGAATCCATCCCACACCGAATACAATCTGTAATTAAGTCAAAGGATGGTCCAACCCCCTTTTAATAAAGTTTTTTCTTATTTCATAGGTGTTCGTATTATTTTGTCACCCATCTGTATATGCACACTTCACATTGAGCGAATGTAAAAGAACAAAATGGAAACATCAAACATGACAAATGCGTAGCGTTTGTACTATAACTAGTTTTATAAATATTCAGGTCTTTACGAAATAGCTGTTGTAGTCTTATGCAAAAATGCATAAATACAAAATTTATTACTATCTCTATATAATAAAAGGCAGTGTAACGTATCCGGGGCGAACCCATCAATCTTACCAGCCTCCAATAAGTTGGAGACAGGTTAGGCTTAATTTTGATTTGAGATGTATATGAGAAAACTTATCTGCTTAAATACAAATCTTTTCTATCTGAAATCCCTTCTGTTCAAAATATTTTTGCATAAAAGATTCAAAACTAACAAAATTTTAATTATTTACGCGGCCATTTCAGTAAACAAACGTAGTGCATTTCGTTCGTAATACGTAAATAAGAAGCTGTGGTAGAGAGTCATTCCTTTTGTGATTCATTGAAAAAAATTAAACCATGGAGCTACGAAGATTAAAGTAGACGACATAAATGACATCACTTGAAGCTGTCCCTGACCTGCTGCGTGACATCAGCCGCAGGTAAACAGAAGAAAAACACAAATAGACGTGAAGAACATTTTAACAATGCTTCCCTTTCGTTCTTTCGGATGGGGTTCAAACTGAGATACCTATTTATTAATCAATATACATATAAAAAATAGAGGGGGAGGAAGGGGTGTAAACAATAAAAATACAATATCAAAGTTTTATTTAAAAAATAATATTATTTCAATTGTTGCAGCAGACTGTTTTAAATAAGCAGTTTTATTGCATATTTGTTATTTTTTTGTTTTATTAAGAAATCTTAATTTTGTTATAGTATATTACCCGGAAAATCTGTTTTACCAAGAAATATTGTAAATGCTTATTGTGTGTTAATTAGAACATACACTAGCCGAACTTTGCTCATCTAAACGCTTCCATATTGTCAATTATTTTTTATCAGTTCTTCAAATTTTAAGTGAAAAACACAATTTTTACCCACCGTCTTAGGACGGGCATTTACTATAGTTATGTATATAAAATTCAGTAACACAGAAATAATATTTCGTAATCACCTTGGCAAACTAGAAGCATCACATATCATGGGATATTACTGAATTAAATACTTAGGATAAGATTTAATAGAATAGTCACCATGACAACCTAGGATCATTACCCATAATGGGATATTGATGAATTAATTATGTAGGATAGGATTTAATGGAATGAAGAAAACTTTTATTAACATCTTTTTAAGTTTTGATTCCATTTTCATAAAATTTGAAATGACTCGGCAAATGCAAGTATTATATATATTAAATCTAAAACTATTCGGTTGGGTAGATCTTGCGCTGTTTTATGCTGGCAGACAAAAGGACAGACCCGGCGAAATTATTATATGTGTCTTTGTAAATGAGCGATAAATGCTACGTACTTCCTAAGCTGTACAAAACTCTGTGTCGTGAAACACACTGATATGTTTTAATTTTTACGATTGCAGTATCATAACATAACATGCACTGCAAACGCACGTTTTCCATAGATCATAATATAAATAAATTATTTTGAACGACCCTCTATAAATGTTACTTATTCTTAGAACAAATTATTTAGCCCACTTTATTAATGTCATTGATATTTAATTATTTCAACATAAATAAAATTCGTTGTAACAAGATTTCCTTAGATAGTAATGTAACACAATACTTTTGTATGTCCATGTAAGCTAACTTTAAATGCTACACACTTTATTTTGAATTCGGAATATTCCGTCGTTAACAAGAAGAACATATAAGCATAGAAATCCGAGTAAATTAGTCCGAACCGACGAACAGTGTAAGATTTTGCAAATCTAGCGAGAAAAAAGTCCAAAAATCGACTTGCAGTAATTTCACTTTTAGATATTTCAAATAACATCTAACACATTAGAAAAAAAAAATGTTAAGTGATAGCACCCTAACTCCACAACAACACCGTTAAATCGGGTCAAAAACCAAATTTTCTTTTAACCTTTTTAGAAAGGCGATTCTGTAATTTCAATTGCTATTGATATTTTTTGGCTAAGAACATACTTATTTTGTAAATGTTTTTTAATGATAGTATGGAATCTTTACAATAATGTAGATACTTTGAATTTTACAGTTACAATAGTTATATTTAGAAGTGTTATATTTAAAAAATATTTTTTAAGTCAATATAAAAATTAATTGAAAATTTAACAGCATATGATAAATTTTAAAAAGCTGCCAAAAATTTTGTACACGCCAGTACATTGTAATATATATATATTTTTTTGTAATTATGTATGCATATAGATATAGAATAAATCAATTTCAGCTGTCACTATTTGCAATTCTTGAATATAAGTGATGTTTTATCTCGTACAGAAGTGTAAATTTCGAAAAGAGAATTACATGATATTTTAAAAAATCGTGTTGCTAGACATGAATCATTCCCTATTAATTCTAAAAATATCCTGATAGACTATTTATTATACAAATATAATCTTCAACATTGCTCATCTGTTATGTTATATCAGATTAAGCGGCTGATCCATTCATTTATAATTGGCAGTAATCAAAGATGGAGAAACAGACATCGCTTAAAGAACGTTTTTTGAAGTAAAATAAGAGATGGTCAGATTCGAATATTAACAATAAATACATTTACAGGGCAGAAGTATTAATTACTACCAGAAAAAGGTTGGACAACCAAAGATTTTTTTTATTATTATTATTTAAGTGGACCGAAATCAAAAGACAAAAGGTGATAAGTTATTCCCGGAATACAAATGAATAACCACGCGCCACGTGTTTAAATTGAGACAATCTGGGGAAAAAAAAGGATGCTATGGATGTGTTAAAAAATATATCCGAAAGCCCTTAAAGTGGAAAAACATTTTAAAAAATCGTTCAAAAAGCCGGATACCCGTCATATAAAAAAGTCCTTCCGGCCAGTGCCGGGAGGAAGAGGTAGCTTTCATATTCCTTATTTTTTTAAAGCGAGCTTATATTATTCAAACACACGGAGCTCAAATTACTGGAACCCGATTATAGAAGTTTAAATACTAATTTTTTTCAATACTGAATATGAATGGCAATTTCGCAAAATTAGTCAGCGTTATCAAAGCTCGTTTTATTTAAAGTGATTTATATTTGGTCGCCAAATTGCGTGATATCTTGAAGAGCCCACCATTTTAAAACAACATAATGGCTGCAACAAAGCTAAACAATGAACTTGGTCGAGATCTTGGTAATTCCTGTACACATGCTCGCTCACATCTAAATCGATTGATATATACGAGTGCTGTTGCAGGCAAAAAATCAGATTTTTCAAAATGCCACCCACATTAGAAATTCAAACTGCTATATCTCAGCCATTTTTTTAGACAAAGTAAAAACAAAAAATGCTCCGGAGTCTTTGTATCAAGCCCAAACACATAAGAGAAATATCTTTTTCAATTTCTAATT
The DNA here is from genome assembly GCA_963932465.1 of Maratus speciosus. NCBI lineage: Eukaryota > Metazoa > Arthropoda > Arachnida > Araneae > Salticidae > Maratus > Maratus speciosus. The sequence continues at coordinate 531,452,657 of OZ010786.1, read as the reverse complement.
GTTTTGTACCTCATTTTAAATTTAAATTGTTTTTTAATTTTTAAATGGCCACCATTTTGAAACAAGATGGCGTAGGAAGTTAGCAAAAGAACTCGGCCGAGAGATTTCTATGTACTATGTACATGCCTTGTCACGTCCTAATCGGTTCATAAATATGCGTGTTATCGCGTGACAAAAATCAGATCGTTTCAAAATGTCAGCCATGCTAGAATTTAAAAGTGCTATAACTCAGCCCTTTTTTAAGATATAGACGAAACGAAAAATGCTCCGAAATCTTTGTATCAAGGTCAATGACATAACAAAAAAAAAATCTTTTTCAATTTCTAATTTTTTGTACCTCATTTTAAATTTTAAATTTTTAAATGGCCGCCATTTTGAAACAAGATGACGGATGAAGTTTGCAAACGTACTCGGTTGAGGCATTGGTATGTACTATGTACACACCAAGTTATATCCAAATCCGTTCATAAATAAGCATGTTATCGCATGACAAAAATCCGATCTTTTCCAGATGTCAGCCACACTAGAATTTCAAAGTGCTATAACTCAACCGTTTTTTAAGATATAGACGAAACAAAAAATGCTCCGGAATCTTTGTGTCAAGCTCAAACACATAACAAAAAATCTTTTTGAATTTCTAATTTTTTTACCTCATTTTAAATTTTATTTTTTTTTAATTTTGAAATGGCCGCCATTTTGAAACAAGATGGCGGATGAAGCTGGCCAACGAACTTGGTCAAGACATTGCTATGTAGTATGCACATGCCTTGTCACATCCAAATCGGTATATAAATACGCGAATTATCGCGTGACAAAAATCAGATCGTTTCAAAATGTCAGCCATGCGAGAAATTCAAAGTGCTATAACTCAGCCATTTTTAAAGATATAGACGAAACAAAAAATGCTCCATAATCTTTGTATCAAGCTCAAACACATAAGAAAAAAATCTTTTTCAATTTCTAATTTTTTTGTGCCTCATTTTAAATTTTTAAATAAAAAAAAATTAAATGGCCGCCATTTTGAAACAAGGTGGCGGATGAAGCTGGCCAGCGAACTCGTTCGAGACATTGGTATGTACTATGTACACAAAAATTATATCCAAATCGGTTCATAAATACGAGAGTTACAGTATGACAAAGATCACATATATATATATATATATATGGATATCAATTTTGAACGGAGGGTGGTTTCGGGGTCTGGGGGTCATGATCGGTGAAAATATGTCCAAATTTTTCGGAATCGTTTTCCTCCGAACTGCTGCAATAGGTAGCTTTTTGTAATGAAAGCTACCTAAAAGGGCTGTAATGAAGAAAATCAAAATTTTATAAGGGGCATATCTACAGCCGTCACCTACTTCTTACGCCAGATCCACAAAGTTTAAGTTCATCATAGAAACTAATCAGTCAATAACAGAAGAATTTGAAATTGTCAGAAATTAAACCTTTAACAGCTCTTGCACTATCTGTAGTAGAATTCAATGTTCAGACGTATGGCATAGAGCACAGATTTGAAGACACAGTGGTAGATATCACAATTTGCAGCATTCTATCTTTAAGTAAAGCAACTTAAAAATGTAATGTCTGCAACGGAAAATTCAAGGTGGTGAATAACTTAAAAATGATTCGTTAATATACGAATAATACTCACAAGATTTCTTGGGGCTTATCGGCACGACGTGCGCAATTAAGATTTATGGAATGCCTCTTACATATTGGTTATAGATTTGATGTAAAGAAGTAACAGTTCCGAAAACCTGAAGAAAAATGAAGTATCGCCGAAAGAAAAAAATATATAATTGAAATATTTAGGCTTAAAAGAGAATTATTATTAAAAAGTCCTTCCGGCCAGTGCCGGGAGGAAGAGGTAGCTTTCATAATCCTTATTTTTAAAAAGCCAACTTATATCATGCAAACACACGAAGCTCAATTTAGTGGAAACCGAATATAGGAGATTCAATACTAATTTTTATCAATATAATGAATGAAAATTTCGCGAAATTAGTCAGCTTTATCCAAGCTGCTTTTCTTTGAAGTAACTTATATTTGGCTGCCAAATTCGGCAATTTCTTAAAGTGCCTGTCATTTTAAGACAACATGTTGGATGATGCTAAGCAGTGAACTTGGTCGAGACCTTAGTAATTGCTGTGCACATGCTCACTCACATCGGAATCGGTTAATATATAGGAGTGCTGTCGCATGCAAAAAATCAGATTTTTCAAAATGTCACCCAGAATAGAAATTGAAACTGCTATATCTGAGCCATTTTTTAAGGTAAAGACAAACAAAGAATGATCCTGAATCCTTATATCAAGATCAAATACTTAAGAAAGAAACCTTTTTCAATTTCTAATTTTTTTGCACCTCACTTTAAATATATATATATTTTTTAATTTAATGGCCGCCATTTTGAAACAAGATGGCTGATGAACCTGGCCAGCAAACTTGGTCGAGGTGTTGATGTATACTATCCACATGCCTTCTTACATCGAAATAGGCGAATACGTATGTTATCGCGTGACGAATACAAGATCGTTTCAAAATGTTAGCCATGCTAGAAATTCAAAGTGCTATAAATCAACCATTTTTTTAAGATATCAACAAAAGAACAAATTTTCAGAAACAAATACTGCTCCGAAATCTTTGTATAAAGGCCAAACACATAAAAAAAATCTTTTTCATTTTACAATTTTTTAATACCTCATTTTGAATTTTAAATTTAATTTATTTAAATGGCAACCCTTTTGAAACAAGATGCGAATGAAGCTGGCCAACGAACTCGGTCGAGACATTTGTATGTACTATGTACAGACCAATTTACATCCAAATAGGTTCATAAATACGCCTGTTATCGCGTGACAAAAATCAGGTCGTTTTAAAATGTCAGCCACAAGAGAAATTCAAAATGCTATTACTCAGCCATTTTTTTTAGATATAGACGAAAGTAAAACTGTTCCGGAATCTTTGTATTAAGGTCAAACACATACAAAAAAAAATCTTTTTCATTTTCTAATTTTTTGGTATCTCATTTAATTTTTTTTATTTTTTAATTTTTTTAAATGGCCGCCATTTTGAAACAAGATGGCGGATGAAGCTGGCCAACGAACTCGGTCGAGATATTTGTATGTACTATGTACACACCAAGGTACATCCAAGTCGGTTCATAAATACGCCTGTTATTACGTGAGAAAAATCAGGACGTTTCAAAATGTCAGCCACGCTAGAAATTCAAAATGCTATAACTCAGCCATTTTTTAAGATATAGACGAAACAAACACTGCTCCCGAATTTTTTTATCAAGGTCAAACACATAAGAAGAAAATATTTTTTTCAATTTTCAATTTTTGGTACCACATTTCAAATTTTAAATTTTTCTTAAAAATTTAAATGCCCGCCATTTTTAAACAAGATTGCGGGTGAAGCTGGCCAACGAACCCGGTCGAGACATTGGTATGTACTATGTATAAACGAAGTTACATCCAAATCGGTCCATAAATACGCCTTTTATCGCGTGACAAAATTCAGGACGTTTCAAAATGTCAGCCACGCTATAAATTCAAAATGCTATAACTCAGCCATTTTTTAAGATATAGACGAAACAAAATCTGCTCCGAAATCTTTGTATAAAGGTCAAATACATAAGAAAAAAATATTTTTCCATTTTCAATTTTTTGGTACCACATTTCACATTTAAATTTAAAAAAAAATTTAAATGGCCGCCATTGTGAAACAAAATGCCGGATGAAGCTGGCCAACGAACTCGGTCGAGATATTTGTATGTACTATGTACACACCAAGGTACATCCAAGTCGGTTCATAAATACGCCTGTTATTACGTGAGAAAAATCAGGACGTTTCAAAATGTCAGCCACGCTAGAAATTCAAAATGCTATAACTCAGCCATTTTTTAAGATATAGACGAAACAAACACTGCTCCCGAATTTTTTTATCAAGGTCAAACACATAAGAAGAAAATATTTTTTCAATTTTCAATTTTTGGTACCACATTTCAAATTTTAAATTTTTCTTAAAAATTTAAATGCCCGCCATTTTTAAACAAGATTGCGGGTGAAGCTGGCCAACGAACCCGGTCGAGACATTGGTATGTACTATGTATAAACGAAGTTACATCCAAATCGGTCCATAAATACGCCTTTTATCGCGTGACAAATTTCAGGACGTTTCAAAATGTCAGCCACGCTATAAATTCAAAATGCTATAACTCAGCCATTTTTTAAGATATAGACGAAACAAAAACTGCTCCGAAATCTTTGTATAAAGGTCGAATACACAAGAAAAAATATTTTTGAAGCTGGCCAACGAACTCGGTCGAGACATTGGTATGTACTATGTACACACCGAATTACATCGAAATCGGTTCATAATTACGGGAGTTACAGTGTGACATAGGTCAGATATATATATATATATATATTATATATATATATAATATATATATATATATATATATATATATATATATATATATATATATATAATATATATATATATATATATATCAATTTTGAACGGAGGTTGGTTTCGGGGTCTGGGGGTCATGATCGATGAAAATATACCAAATTTTTTTGAAATCGCTTTCCTCCGAACGGCTGCAATAGGTAGCTTTTTTGTAAAGAAAGCTACCTAAAACTCCAAAACAAGGCCACGATAATATTAATGTAGGAAATATAAAAAGGAAGATTTTTTAAGGATGCTGCAGTGGCCGCTAGTATAACAGATGTTGATAAGCTCTTCTTGAGCGATTTGATATAATTTTACATGACATGAGGATTCAAGATAAATATATCTGTCTTTAAGCATTACAAATCATGACAATTGATGTTACTAAAATTTATTTTTTACATTAAGAAAAAATATGAAAATTTAAGTATCAAAACAAAAGTTAATTACATAAGTTAATCATTGTAGACTGTAAAAAATGAATATATTGACGTTTGCTTTGATTTTTACGGATTTATCTTTTGTAGATTTTATTTCCATGTCCTTTCAAAGTTCAGTAAATAAAAGCAATTTTTTTTTTTTTTTTTTGGACGGGAACAAATAATGACGAATTCATTAATTTATTTATTTATTTGAGAGTTTCCTGACAGAATAGGAGAGAGGAGTTTATTGACCGTCATTATTAATTTTTCATCAGAGTTAAATTCACTGGCTAAAAAGGAGCAAATAGTTTTAAACACATAAAAGTTACCGGAATAATAAAAAAAATCTAAACTTAGTTTAGAAGATTGATGAATAATGCGGTTTTCGGAATTACTTTGCTAATAAAACCTTCTTCAAGTGATCAGGAAAAAAAGAATTTGTTTCATTTTCTTCAAAGAAATTAGTCGCTCATGAAGCGAATCCAACTAGGATGGTCTCTGAATGGAGGTAAAATTAGTATTCAGCTCATGGGAATAAATTTCTTTCCATGAAAAAATGGTCGTTCAGGATGATGGTCGCTTAATAGAGGTGGTCGCACAGGGTGGTTTCACTGTATTTTTTCATAACACATAACCATTTTATCTCTAGTTAAACCGATTTTATTACTTTAACCCCTTCGGGACGGGAGCCTTTTACGAAAATTTTAATGTTTTGTCACCGTTTTTTAAAAACAGAAATTTGTGTCTTCTTGAATCGATAAAATGCGCTGATTAAATAAGGCAAATTTTACAGTAAAATTTTACTGGTGAGGAAAAGCAAAGATTCTGAGCGCTTCACGCGGCACGTATACGTGCCGCTCGTCCCCAAAGAGTTTAATATCGATAATTTTCACAAATTGAATTTTGACCCGCTAGCTTCGCAAAATCTTACACTGTGCGATGACGGCCAAACAGACAAACCGAATTCATAAACACTTTTCACCTATATTGGACGATTTACTGGGACGATTACTGGATATCCAGTTAAATAAAGTTCGTTATCGACACTTTAGTTGTTTTTTAGAATAACTCATCATTTATTATTACCGTATATTATTATTAATGTAAAATATCTATTATTAGTACCGATTATCTAATATAATATGACATAAGTTATGTTAAAAAAAAAAAAAAAAAAAAAAAAAAAAACATAAAATGTATAATTTTGACATAAAATAGCAAAAGTTTTATTTCTTGTATTGCAGCTAGATTTCTGTTTATACAAGTGAGACTATAATGTAACAAATTGTGTATTTGGATTTCTTTTGGGAAAACACCTGATGACTAAATCTGTTCTTCAAAAAAAAAAAAAATAAATAAATAAAATATTTTCGCGTTGAAAAATTTTACGTTCGGAAAATTCAAACGATAACCACGCTGTTATTACAAGAATAAAGAATCTGTTTACTCCAACTCAAATATTTACTTTCCAGTAATGAATCTGCTGTATACACAAAAGTTGAATTATTTTCTATTGTCAAAACATCTGTTTTCTTAAAATTCCTAACATTACATTCCGAACTCCTTATATTTTTTATATGATTTGTACAGTATCTGGAATATAATAAAATATTTCTGTTTGAAGAGAATAATTTTGCTTCTTAAGAATTTATTAAATTATGTAAATTTTTAGCTAAGGAATTGTATAATTTTAAATTTATTTTGGATATATAAATAAAAGTTTTAAATTAAATAAACGAAAAGTACCACAGCCAGTCTTTTTTAATATTTTCCAACATAGTTGAAAATAGTCGGGTTCATAGTATTTATGAACCCGAATAGTCAGCCTGTCTATCTCACCGCACTATAATCCGCGTAAATATACGCGGATTTTCGTGTAATCTAGAAATTTTATTGAGGTTTAACTTGGATGTCCAGTTTTCTAAATTAGGTGTGTAGAATTTATAATTCCTTTACAGAGACAACCAAGGAATTCCGGTGCATTATGGAATATGGGGAAAATATCATTTCCAATGCATTAATGATGTTACCATTCAAAATAGTGACAGTGATATGCATCACAGAGGTGCCCTACAAGAAGCTTACAATAGAGTGTGCCTGTGCATGTCATTTTATCGTTCCTTTACAGGAACACACAAAATAATTCGATTACAGTATTGTCTATGAGTTCTATTTGATGGAAGTGAATTTTCAGTGGTGGCATGCTTTTATCAATTTAAGTGTCTTTTTGGTTTATATAAATTCCGTAGATCCTATACAGGGCTACATAATGCTACGCAGTACTACAGACATTTCCGTTTATAGACAAGAATTACCTAAAGGGAATTTTCAACCGTTTCCTAACTGAATTAAATTTATCTGACTATACAGTTTATATACAAAATTATAGAACACATACAGGACTTACTTCTTGAGTTTCATAATTAAACTAAATTTGACAGACTATACAGCATATATACAAATTTATAGATCATATACAGGGCTTTCTTCTTGAGTTTCCTAACTGAACTAAAATTAGCAGACTATACAGTATATATACACAATTAAGGAACATATACCTGGTGGTCCAGCGGGTAATGTTTGAAACAAATGAAAAAATAAAAACAAATAAGAGACATGAGAAGAATTTAATGACGTTTATTGAATGGACATATTGGGCAATCTATACTCCTATTATAAAGAGGAAAAAATTGTTTATTTGTAGGAGGTAAGCTCTGGAACTACCGAACCGATTCAAAAAGTAATGGTATCAAAATGATGGTGTTAGTCCAACTTAGAACATAGGCTATAACTTATGTCAGTGACACTACCCCGAAGGGGGTGTAGGAGCAAAAAACGTTCTAAAAATGCGATTTTGCGTTACTGAAGGGCCTAGAAGTGTGAAATTTTGAATATTAGTTACTTATAAGATATAAATGATGTCTAAGAAGAGTTCTTAAACAATTCGAAATTTAAAAGGGATGAAAATGCACAAAAAGCGTTCTAAAAAACGTTCTAAATGGTAGTTTCTACACAATCTCAGGAAATACCAAACCGATTTAGAAAATATTGGTGTCAAAATGATGGTGACACCACTTGCTCCAAGATAGGCTATGTTTTATGTCGGTGTCACTACCCCAAAGGCGGTGCAGGAGCAAAAAACGTTCTAAAAATGCGATTTACGTGTTACTGAAGGTCCTAGAAATATGAAATTTGAAATATTAGCTGCTTATTAGATATAAAGGATTTCTAAGAACAGTTCTGAAACAATTTGAAAGGAGTGAAAATGCGCGAAAATCGTTCTAAAAACGTTCTAAATGGTGGTTTCTACACATTCTCAGGAAATACCAAACCGATTTAAAAAATAATGGTGTCAAAATAAAGGTCTCAAAATGACGGTGACAACCCTTGCTCCTACATAGGCTATGTTTTATGTCGGTGCCACTACCCGAAAGGGGGTGCAGGAGCAAAAAACGATCTAAAAATGCGATTTTTGCGTTACCGAAGGGCCTAGAAATATGAAATTTGAAATATTAGCTACTTATTAGATATAAACGATTTCTAAGAACAGTTCTTAAACAATTCGAAATTTAAAAGGGGTGAAAATGCGCGAAAAGCGTTCTAAAAAACGTTATAATGGTGGTTTCTACACAATCTCAGGAAATACAAAACTGATCTAAAAAATAATGGTGACAACCCTTGCTCCAAGATAGGCTTTGTTTTATGTCGGTGCCACTACCCCAAATGAGGTGTAGGAGCGAAAAACGTTCTTAAAACGCGATTTATGTGTTACAGAAAGGCCTAGAAATATGCAATTTGAAGTATCAGCTACATATTAGATATAAAGTATTTCTAAGAACAGTTCTTAAACAATCGAAATTTAAAAGGGGTGAAAATACGCGAAAAGCGTTCTAAAAAACGTTCTAAATGGTGATTTCTACACAGTCTTAGGAATTACCAAACCGATTTAAAAAATAATGGCGTCAAAATGATGGTGAAAATCCTTGCTCCAACATGGGTTATGTTTTATTTCGGTGCCACTACCCCAAAGGGGGTGCAGGAGAAAAACGTTCTAAATTGCGGTTTTTGCTTGAGGGAAGGGCCTTGAATCGTGAAATTTAGAATGGTAGTTAGTTATAAGATATCAATGATCTCTAAGGACATTTCCTAACAAAATCGAAACTTAAAAGGGGGGGGGGTCAAAATGCGCAAAAAACGTTCTAAATTGCAATTTCTATGAAATCTCAGGAAATACTGAGCCGATTTCAAATATAATGGTGTTAAAATGATGGTGACAGATCTTGCTCCAAGATAGGCTATATTGTATATCTGTTTCCACTACCCCAGAGGAGATGCAGGAGCAAAATGAGCGAAAAGCGTTCTAAACACGTTCTAAATGCCGAATTGTCACCAATATCTTAGGAAGAATCGAACTGATTTCAAAAGTAATGGTAAGAAATTGATGCTGACAGCCTCTGCTCTAACATAGACGCTATTTTAAGTTGGTATCACTATCACCTAGACGTTGCAGGAGTAAAAAAGCGTTCCAAATTTCGATTTTTGTGATCAGTAGGGGCTAGCAACTTAAAATTAGGCAAGGTACATATTTATTACATATAAATGATCTTTAAGAACAGTTTCGAAAAAATTGGAAATTTAAAAAGGGGAGAAAATGCGCGAAAAGCGTTCTAAAAACGTTCTAAATTGCGATTTCTACTCAATCTCAGGAATTTCCAAAGCTATTTCAAAAGTAATGGTTGTAAATCAATGGTGACAGTCCCTGCTTTAACATAGGTTATATTTTATGTTGCTGTCACTACCATCTGAGGGTTGAAAAAGCAAAACATGTTCGAATTTGCGTTTTTTGCATAACTGAAGGGTCTTACACTTTGAAGTATGGCATGGTATTTACTTACAAGATGCAACTGCTTTCTAAGAACTGTCGAAAGAAAATTTCAAATTTAAAAAGATGAAGTGAGCGAAAAGCGTTTTAAACTACAATTTTTATGTAATCTTATCAAATACCAAACCGATTAAAAAAATAATGATAACAAATTGTTGGCGATAGAACCTGCTCAAACATAAGCTATATTTTATGTCTGTGCCACTACCACCAGAGGGTTGCAGTAGCTAAAAACTTTCTAAATTGCGATTTCTGTGATACTGAAAAGGCTAGAAACTTTAAATATGGCATGGTAGTTACTTATAAAATATAAATGTCCTCGAAGGACTGTCGAAAATAAATTCGAATTAAAAAGGGGTGAAGTGAAGGGCTGAAGTGAAGGGGAGATGCGAAAAGCATTCTAAAAAAGTCCTAAATTACGATTTCTACGCAATTTCAGGGAATATAAACCAAATATAAAAGTAATAGTTGCGAATCACTGGTAACAGTCTCTGATCCTACACAGGCTATATTTTAGGCCGATGATTCTACTACCTGGGATTCATAGGAACAACAAACGCTCTAAAAAAGGCCTTTAAAAGCTTTCTAAATTACGTTTCTGTGGAATATTAGGAAAAAATTAACCAATTTCAAAATTAATGTTGGCAAATTAATGGTGACAGTTCCTATTTCAACATAGCCCTTTATAAAAATAGCAAATAAAGCCTTTGTGCAACAATATTAAAAAGCAGAAAAACCAACGTTTAAAATGCACAAATAATATATGAAAAGCAGCAAACAGCTGTTTCGAATCTACTAGCGAGATTCTTCTTCAGTGCAAAAGGAACAGCGTGCTAGAAAAAGCAAGGCTGAGCCAAGCTTCTCAGCCTTGCTTTTTCTAGCACGCTGTTCCTTTTGCACTGAAGAAGAATCTCGCTAGTAGATTCGAAACAGCTGTTTGCTGCTTTTCATATATTATTTGTGCATTTTAAACGTTGGTTTTTCTGCTTTTTAATAGCCCTTTATGTTGAGAGAGGTGGTAGGACTCGGAATTTGACATGATGGTTAATTTTAAGATGTAAGAAGATGGTTTCTAAAAAAATCGAAACTTCAAATGAATACTGAAATGAGTGTATTAATTGAGCCTAAAAGTTTCAAAATATTTTCTAAATTATTATTTATTTAGTTTTATTTCGTTTTATTAATTTAAATCTCATTTCTGCCTTATGCAGTGTAACAATGACGTTTAATCAAACTGTGTTTTAAACAGTCATTTTTTTTTTTAATTATTCTTAAAAGTAATAAGTACCTTTTAATAAAATAAAATTTTACCTTTTAGTAAAATAAAAAGTTAGTTAGTACCTTTTAATAAAAATTAAACATATAAATATCACTTGCATATTTCAAATATTACGCGAGCGAAGCCACGGGGTTTGCTAGTTAATGATAAAGAGGTTCGCAGTGCCCGCCATCTTTAACAAGGACACCAGTTAGGCGGTTCTGGAATTCAACCATTACTCGTGAGCAGGCCTCACTGTCAATCGTGTCGACAGCAGTTGTAATGGCGGTTTTGAGTTCTGGAAGGTTCGTAGGACTTGTCTGCCACACTTTGCTCTTCAAATAACACCATAGGTAGTAATCGCAGGGGTTCATATCTGGCGAATATGGGGGCCATTCGATACCACCTTGGAAGTGCGATGGGTAATATAACCCAATGATTCGATCGCTAAAATACTCATTGAGCACCTCGAAAACATCCGCCGTACGATGTGGTCTTGCTCCATTCTGCATAAACCAATGACCTTGGACCAGGTCATGACCATGAAGAAAAGGGATGAACTCCTCGTCCAGGAACTTTCTGTAATTCGCCGCGCTTAGAGTTCTATCGATAAAAATAGGGCCAAACACACCATGCGAGGATATTGCACACCACACAAGAAAATTTATCGGGTGGAGGCTTCGGACAACAGTGATCTGCGGCCTTTCTCCGCCCCAGTAGCGATAATTCTGTTTGTTCAGATGGCCATCCAAAGTGAAGTAGGCCTCATCTGAAAACCAAATTTTCTTTATATCGATTTCACCTGTTTGAAGTTTTTCAAGCATAAGCTGTGCAAACTCAGATCGTCTTTGTGAATGGTCTTCCTTGAGAGGTTGGGTTACTTGAATTTTGTAAGACGACAATTCGAGTTCTTTCATTATTCGCTGAAGTGATGTACTCTTTATTCCCAACATTTCTGCTGCTCTCCTTTCAGATCGGGTCGGATCGGCAGCGAAAAAGTCGTCGACGACCTGTTTTGCATGTCTGTGACCACAGTAGCAGTGGCTGTAGCCATAGCTTTTTTATCATCTTCCACCGATCCAGTACGTTTGAACTTGGCATACAGTCTATAGTGAAGAGGATTGAAACACATTTTTCAGAACAAACATGGAAGCAAATAGGAAAACATTTGTACCGTAAAACGTGTAAAATGACTCACCTTGCCATAGTCCTTTTGTTTGGCCAATTCTTGTTGTGGAACTTCTCCTGCCATGCTCGTTGAACTACCTTCACATTTTCATCACATCTGGCCATTGGTAGCACAATAAAGACGCGAACATCCGTCGAATATTTGTTCATGTTTACTAACGAGAATCACCCGCTAAAGCGCACCGCAGGCTGAAGGAACACCACATTTACAATTGCCCACTCACCGGAGCATGCGCACCAAGTTTGGCTTCACTCACGTGCACCTAGCGCCATCTATTGGACTTTGTTTCAAACATTACCCGCTGGGCCACCCGGTACAAGACTTCCTTCGTGAGTTTCCAAACTGAATTAAATTTTGCGGATTGTACAATATATATACGTTACGGATAAAGAAAGAATGAAGGGTAAACCTAGGTAGGTTTAACCGGTTAAAGTGCTGATTATCCAGTAGAGTGGGCCAATTTTTTTTTTGTTTTTTGATTCGCTATACCGCGGAAAACTTGGCTTTCGGGTAGCTTAGTAAAATACAAAAACAAATTAAATATATATATATATATATATATATATATATACGTTTGGAAGTAGCGCATCGCACTTGAATATATAAAATTTAATAAAAAAGCAGTAGTTTTCTTTCGATTTTTTAAAGCTATACACGAAAAAGTTAAAAAACTGCTATGATGAAAAGCCTTTAAAAGAAATAAAACTAGTATGTTGTGGCCATCACAAAACTTTCTTCTATATAAATCACGTCAATTAAACCATTTAAATAGTACAAGAAATTACATGAATTTAGCACCAATTCATATCAAAGTATATCTGAATTTGAAGTTTGATGAAAATTCGTGCATTAGTTCTTGAGATAGAGCTACAGCGGGAATTCTGAAAAATGTAGCATAGCAGCGCCACCTGTTGAGCGATTTACACTAAAAATAAACAGCACTAAATGATATCAAGGTATACCTGAATATGAAGTTTGTTGAAAATCTAAGCGTTAGTTCTTGAGATAAAGCTATTGCGGAAATCGCAAAAAATACAGCATAGAAGCGCCACCTGTTGAGCGATTTACACCAAAAATTAAACAGCACTAATTTACACGTCAATTCATGTCAAGGACTAACTAAATCTGAAGTTTGATGAAATCCGTGCAATAGTTCTTGAGATACAGCTCTTGCGAAAATCGTGAAAATGCAGCACAGCAGCGCCACCTGTTGGGCGATTTACACCAAAAATTAAACAGCACTAATTTATATCAAGGACTAACGAAATCTGAAGTTTGATGAAAATTAGTGCATTTTTTCTTGAGTTAGAGCTATTGCGATAATCATGAAAAATGCAGCATAGCAGCGCCACATGTTGGGCGATTTTCAAAGAAAAGTAATCAGCCACAAACTATATCCTGGACTAACTGAATCTGAAGTTTTATGAAAATCCGTGCAGTAGTTCTTGAGATATAGCTATTGCAGAAATCGTGAAAAATGCCGCATAGCAGCGCCACCTGTTGGGCGATTTTCATCAAAAACTAATCAGGTCTAGTTTATATCAAGGTATAACTAAATTATAAGTTTTGTGATATTCTGTGCATTAGTTCTTGAGATAGAGCGCCCACAAAATTTTTGTCACATACAGACTCACAGACAGAGTGACAGAGTGACAGAGTGACAGAGTGACGGAGTGACAGACAGACTCACAGACAGACATTTTCTAAAAACCATCAAATCGTGTTCTGGGCATTCTAAAACGTGTAAATCCGTTGAAAACCGGGAGTCGAAAATTTTCACGAATCCAATACTTTCTTCTTGTAAAGATAGAAGAAAGTAAAAAACCACATTATAATAAACTAGTATGTTGTGGCCATCACAAAACTTTCTTCTATATAAATCACGTCAATTAAATCATTTAAATAGTAAAAGAAATTATATCAATTTATTCATATAAAAGTATACCTGAATTTGAAGTTTGATGAAAATTCGTGCATTAGTTATTGAGATAGAGCTGTAGGGGAAATTCTAAAAAATGCAGCATAGCAGCGCCATCTGTTGAGCGATTTGAATCAAAATACAAACAGCACTAATTCATATTAAGGTATACCGGAATCTGAAGTTTGATGAAAATCCGTGTATTTGTTCTGGAGCTAGAGCTACTGTGGAAATCACAAAAAATGCAGCACAGCAGTGCCACCTGTTGAGCGATTTATACCAAAAGGAACAAAACATCAATTCATGTCAAGGACTAACTGAATCTGAAGTTTGATAAAAATCCGTGCATTAGTTCTGGACATTGAGCTATTGTGGAAATCGAGAAAAATGCTGCATAGCAGCGCCACCTGTTGAGCGATTTACAGCAAAACATAAACAGCAGTAATTCATATCCAGGTATACCTGAATCTGAAGTTTGTTGAAAACCCAAGCATTAGTTCTTGTGATAGAGCTACTGCGGAAATCACAAAAATGCAGCATAGCAGCGCCACCTGTTGAGCGATTTACACCACAAGGTGCAAAACGTCAACTCATGTCAAGCACTAACAGAATCTGAAGTTTGATGAAAATCCGTGCATTATTTCTTGAGATAGAGCTATTACGAAAATCGTGTAAATGCTGCAAAATGCAGCATAGCAGCGCCATCTGTTGGGCGATTTGCACCAAAACGTTACCAGCACTAATTCATATCAAGGATTAATTGAATCTCATGTTTTATGAAAATCCGTGAAGTTCTTGAGATAGAGCTAGTGCAGAAATCGCGAATAATGCAGCATAGCAGCGCCACCTTTTGGGCGATTTACACCAAAAACTAATCAGCACCAATTTATATTAGGGACTACCTGAATATAAATTTTTATTAAATTTCGTGCATTAGTTCTTGAGGTAGAGCGCCCACAAAATTTGTGTCACATACACACAGACAGACAGACTCACAGACAGACAGACTCACAGACAGACAGACAGACTCACAGAGTCACAGACAGACATTTTGTAAAAACATGTTTTTTGGAATTTCTGACCTCGAAACCGTGTAAATCCGTCGAAAACCGGAAGTCGGAAATTTTTACGAATCCAATACTTTCTTCTTGTGAAGATAGAAGAAAGTAAAACTAGTCGGATGTACCAATCCCAAAACTTTCTTCTATCTCATACATGTTAATACTTCAAAATTCGCTATCACACTGCCGATTAAATGGCAATCTATGCATCTCATGAGGATTCTAAAGATATGAAATTCCGTGCATTAGTTCTTGAGATATGACTATCGCTGAAATCGTCTAAATCCAGCAAAATGCTGCCTAGCAGCGCCATCTATTAGATGATTTATACCAAATCCTAATCAGCAACAATTTATGTCAGCGCCTGACTGAATCTGAAGTTTGGAGAAAATCCGTGCATTAGTTTTTGAGATAGAGCTATAGCGAAAATCGTGAAAATTCCTGCATAGCAGCGCCACCTATTGGGTGATTAACACAAAAACCTAATCAACAACAACTTGTGTCAACATACAACTAAATCTGAAGTTAGATGAAAATTCGTCCATTAGTTCTATAGATAGAGCTATTGAGGCAATCGTGAAAAAGGCAGCACAGAAGCGCCACCTGCTGGGCGATTTACACCAACACCTAATCAGTAGCAAGTCATATCAAGGACTAACTGAATCGGAAGTTTGATAAAAATCCGTGCGTTAGTTCTTAAGATAGAGCTATTGGGGAAATCGTGTAAATCCTACAAAATTCATCATAACAGCGCCACCTGTTGGGCGATTTACACCAAAACGTAATCAGCATCAATTCATATCAAGGACTAACTAAATCTGAAGTTTGATAAAAATCCGTGCATTAGTTCTTCAGATAGAGGTATTGCGAAAATCGTGAAAAATGCAGCATAGCAGCGCCACCTGTTGAGCGATTTACACCAAAAACTAATCAGCATCAATTTGTATTAGGGACTCACTGAATATGAATTTTTATTAAATTCCGTGCATTAGTTCTTGAGATAGAACGCCCACAAAATTTGTGTCACATACACACAGACAGACAGACAGACAGACAGACTCACAGAGTCACAGACAGTCATTTTGTAAAAACATGTTTTTGGAATCTCTGACCCCTAAAACGTGCAAATCCGTCGAAAACCGGAATTCGAAAATTTTCATGAATCCAATACTTTCTTCTTGTAAAGATAGAAGAAAGTAAAAAGAAACAAAATTACATCATTTAGGGTAGCGCAAAGCAACTAAAATATCCTTAAATTGACGCATTCAAGCTGTTTTATGAGTCCTACTCTGGCAGAAGTCCAGCGCGAAGAGCCCTGCTCCGAATTGGAGCCCGTAAATACTACTTATACTGACGCTTCACAATGCACTATGCGATACGCATGCGTGTGCTTTATGACACAGCGGTTTCTGTGAGTTGTTCACTAGAATTTTGCTAGCAATGATTAGCAGTGTGTTCTTCTAGTGCGTTTCAATCGCGTTTCTTAAAAACTGATTTAATTAATGACTGCTTAATAAGTGATTCGATTTATTGATTATATTAATCGCTGTGTTATGGATGTTTCCAAGGAAATTACTCATAGTAACTTTAACTGACTGTTATTTGGCCACCCAAAACAGTTACTTGTGAATAAACTTCCAACTTATGAAGACGCTCTCAAGTGTTGCTTCCGTGAAAATTACAACTTAGCCTTGAAATCAAACAACAGGTCAGTTATTTTTTCTCACGTTTCGATTATTGTGACGCCAAAATTAAATCTGTGTTTGATAAAGCTTCAATACTGACAGTAACGCCTTACAGAATTGTTCAGTTAATAAATGTATAACATGACAGTTATCGTAATCTTACGAAGTCATTTAAGCGTATTAAGATAAAGTAAAAGTTGAAAAAGAGAGTTGAAGATTTAAAAAAAAAATCTTTGTTACTGTTTGATGTCTTTGCGTGTAAGTGAAAATAACATTAGACTGTAATTCGAAAATGGTCCCTGAGGTTTGTGTGTGTTCTGTCTCTATTATTTGTAACTGTGATAAAGCAAAAGATATACCCATCATTTAAATAAAATTCTTGTACTTCCGAAGAATGCATGGTATTGGTAAAATTGGAAGTGTGGACGTAAAAGAAACAAAAAAAAGTGATTGGATGTGATGGAACTGTTATTAAAACGGGGTGGAAAACTGGTGTTATTCATACTGAAGAGGAAGTTAAAAGACCACTAAGTGGGAAGAGGTGGTGGTGTATACCTCTTATATTTCAAAGAGTTGCCATTCCGGCATTTATTTTAAACTTCAGATGGTGAAACGACTGGGCCAAAATCATTAGTCCTAATGGTACGCAGCTCAGAAAATTGGAGAAATTCCCAGTGGTAAATTTTGACAGTGTTGAGTGTAAATTTCCAGAACTGACCGGCAAATTGTAAGCAAAAATCAGCAGTACCTACTGGACATTAGTTGTACTGTAAAAGCAAGTAGCAGAACTGGAGATTTATCTGTTCTGAGCCTGGTGCACTTTCCGCTCAAGGTGGGTAACGACGGAGAACAGAATTCTCCAGTTGTATTTAAGTATTGAAAATCCAACAGACGAACACAAGATTATAATTTCTTTTCTCCTAAAGTTTGTTGTGCCTCTGTAGTTAAGTACAAAAAAAGTAAATACTTCACAAATGGGCCATAACATGTATTGAAAGCTATAAAATCGTCAAAATTCTTCTCTGAAAACTTGCTGAAGGTCATAACCCAATAATTGAGAGAAACGCATTTTTTCCAATCCAGAAATTTTGCTTTTGAGTATGATAGTAGATAAAAGGGATCATATACGAGAGTTATGTTTCAGAATAATTATAAAGGCTAGAAACTTAGCTTCTAAAAGAAAGTCAATCAGGTGTTTTCAAACATTCAAAATCATTTTTCTAGCTACAGGCTACATCGAAATGATTCACTTGAACTCTTCTACAATTTCACCACGACCTTTTCTGAGAAGAGTGACCAACGAAGATATTCGGTCTAAGGTCGAATCAGGTGAAATAGCATTCCAGTGGAAATTTGACCCATTCCCATGTCACACCCAAACAGTAGAACGATGCGTGAAGCTCGTAACCGAGGCGTCACAAAAAGTCTTCGGTCAAGAGATGATTGTATAAGAATGACACTTTTCTCGCGATCTTCAATGCCTAGTTTCTCATTCAAATCTTATTTCAAACTTCCAAAAGACAGTAAATACAAGTAAAGGACTATATTTTATTACAAACTAAAATTACACTCAGGTACAATCAGATAAAGGTAATCAGATCAAGTAATAGTACAATCAGAAATGAAGTTTTTATTTCAATGAAAATTTGTCATTTAAAAAAAAAAATGCCTTTTTTAAAACGATATCCGCTGCCAATGTGTTGCGAAATGCATTTATTTTTTTTTTCATTTATTTATCATTTCTGTACTCTTTTCTACTAAAATATGTCTATAGCTGCTTGTTACTTATGTTATATGATTTATTTCCGTTTATTAGAAAAATTATCGTGTTTTTTTTTTCTAATTTTAGGCCCGATGCGCTACCTCCAAACGTAAAAATTTATTTATTTTGTTAATGCATTTTACTAAGCTAACTTAGACACATGTTTTCCGCGGTATAGCGAAACAAAAAGGAAAAAAAATCGGCCCACCCTATTATCCAGGCCTTGCGGATAAAGCCCGAAGAGTTCCGAACGCTTCAATCTTTAACTGGTTAAAGCTAGGTCTAACCAATCGTGGTCGGTTAAAGACCGAAATTATTAAATTCTGATATCAAATACAGTTATAAAAACAATTATACCTATTATTTATTCTGGGGAGATCATTACTGGAACGGAGAGTGTCCATTACTGGAATTTTGGGTGATTTGATATATTTCTGCTATTTACAATTAAATTTTGATACATATCGAGAAATGAGACTATGAAAATGATTAATTTAACATGATATTTAAAAATACAGAATATAATAATTATAAGTATTAATTAAAAAGAAATTTAAAGAAATTCCCTGTGAGTAGGGGGACCCGGGGTAAAATAATTAGCCAGGGTAAAATGGGTATATTTTATACATATTTTTTATTAATTTACCAGACAAAGTTTTTTGAAAAATTAAAAGTATGAATGAAATGCTCATACATCTGGCAATAATTAAACTTGGTAAAAAACAAACTTGGCAGCCATTTTTTATTTTATTTTTAAAGAAGATAGAACAAAGTGTTTTTAGTGAATTAAAAACTTCTGTCGAGAAAAATATACAGGAAGAATTTTAAAAATAAACTGTTTGGATTTTAGAGAAGAAGGATTTTCTAACGGAAAACTCAAAAAATGAGTAAATTTATTTACTCACAAAAATTTTATACCATTTTTTGTCATACGAGCTAAAATGGGTATAGGCCCTCTTTTTATGCGAGTTGAGGTCAAAATATGAATGTATGAAGGTTGATCAAAATTGAAAGACCTTTCAGAGCAAATTGTTATTGATCCCATTTTTAAAACTGAAATCTTGCTGCGTTACATGAAATTAGGCTATAAATTAGTCGCGAACATCTGTTATCAGTGCTCCACGTTGGAATGTAAACATTAAAAATCGCTGTTAACAGACAATATCTCAAATATCACGATCATAAACGCATTTTACCTCGAACCGCGGGCTAAAATAGGTATACTCTTCTACACAAAAATTTAAGCAAAAAGGAAACAAAAATTACGTTTAATTTAGACCTAAGATACATAATGTAAAAAATATTGAACAAAAACCTTTTATTTCATAGTGTTTCCGCTTTGAAATATTAAAATTAAAAAAGCTGTTTTTTATTTATTAATTATAAGTATTAATTAAAAAGAAATTTAAAAAAATTCCCTATGAGTAGGGGGACCCGGGGTAAAATAATTAGCCAGGGTAAAATGGGTATATTTTATACATATTTTTTATTAATTTACCAGACAAAGTTTTTTGAAAAATTAAAAGTATGAATGAAATGCTCATACATCTGGCAATAATTAAACTTGGTAAAAAACAAACTAAAATAGGTATAGTCTTCTACACAAAAATTTAAACAAAAAGGAAACAAAAATTATGTTTAATTTAGACCTAAGATACATAATGTAAAAAATATTGAACAAAAACGTTTTATTTCATAGTGTTTCCGCTTTGAAACATTAAAATTAAAAAAGCTGTTTTTTATACCCATTTTACCCCGGGTGACTCTATCCATTACTAGCACATCTACCCCATATGTTATCCTTTGTTTATAAGATTAAAACCATTTTATAAGATTATTATTAAAATAAGTAGTAATAATATCTAATTTAAAGCATTTTCTTTAGATTGTAAGACATTTTATGTGAAATTCGCACATATGCAGTCAATAAATTCATGTCTCTAAGCAACTTGATTACTCCCTACGAACTTTCAGACATTCACAATCAACTCTGCTTATTATATTTTAGTTCAGTTCAATAAATGTGAGAGGCGGGTCATTGCATACAGCATGTAAATAAGCGACAGTACGACGCCGCCAGATGAAGCGAAACAGGAATTAGAGCGCCGTCTCCCAGCGAAAAACATGAATTTCAGCGCTGGCATGAATGTGTTAATGAAATCATTCAAGATACTTCAATCATTCAAGATAACACGTTCACGCCAGCTTTCATCCCCGATGGGTCGCGCTCGACTGTCCCATCAGGCGACGAGCATCATCGGTGGGTCACACTCGACTGTTCCATAGAAGGCGTGCACTACAGGTGGGTTGCACTTGAATATTAAAATTTTAGTAGTAAAAACAATTCATCATTATAAATTTAACACATTAATGCGGGCAATTTTTCGAAAATGGGCACTAAATTTACGTTCACAAGCGCCACTGTAAATTAAAGCCTGCTCACAACCAATAAGAAGCAAGCATTCTTGGATTACACTTCTTTTTTCGTCCGTACAAAATTTCCGGTACCAGTAATAATTCCTGTCCCCAACACACAAACACGTTCTAGTACGTGTCCCACATATAATGTGTTAATACATTCACGACAGGGATCGAGAAATCACGTTTTCATTCAAAAAATATAATCGACTAAGGGCGTGGCTTCTACCTCACAGAAAATGCATTTATATCATGTCGTCCACATTTGTTTAGATTGTAAGAAATTTTATATTAAATTGGTACATTGAAAGATATTTACAGATGTATAACTCCTTACGAACTTTCAGACATTCACAATCAACTCTGTTTGTTATATTAGAGTTCAATTCAATAAATATGAGAGAGGCGGGCCATTACATACAAGGTTTGAATAAGCGACAGTACCGCGCCACCAGATGAAGCGAAACATGAATTCGAACGCCCACAGCGAAAAACATGAATATCGGCGCTGGCGTGAAGGTGTTAAAGTACAGATCTTTCATTTTCTTTTCCGTTTCTACATGCAAATTTCTTAAATTACTCAAAGTTTTTCATTGAGTTTCTACAACAAAGGTACAAACAGAACTTTTGTGATTACAAGGTTTTAATATGTTTTCACAAAGATGTTTTATAATAATTTCGGGCCTTAACCGACAAGATTGGTTAGATCTAGCTTTATCCGATTAAATATGGAAGCGTTGGGAACTCTTCGGACTTTATCCGCAAGACCTGGGTAATCCGCAATTTAACCGGTTAAAACTAGGTTTACCCTTAATTCTTGTTGCAACCGTAACATATACAAAATTATAGATCATATACAGCACTTCTTTCTTGAGTTTCTTAACTGAAGTAAATTTCGCAGACTATGCAGTACATATACAAAATTATATAACATATAGAGGAAATATTTCTTCAATTTCTTAACTGAACTAAATTTAGCATCATATATACAAAAATATCGATCATATACAGGATTTCTTTCTTGAATTTTTTAATTGAATTAAATTTAGCAGACTATATAGTATATATACAATATTATAGACCATTTCCAGGACTTCACTTTTTTTTAATAACTTTAAACGCTAACTGCTGAAATCGAGTTTTCAAAAGTATTACGCATTTTCAAAACCCGCTGTTAGATATAATTTTTTACCTTAAATAGAGAAGTACAAATGAATACCTTAAATAGGGAAAATAATTTCTTACAGTAAAACTTCTGAATATATCAAAAGTAGCTTCAAAATATATACTCGACACATGAATATTCTTTGTTGTTTAAATTGTATAAACAAAACTGCTTTGTGTTGCACTTATATATATATTACATGGTGTGTTTTGTAGTTTCTGTTTGGGTATTTTTTTTTCTGAAACGTTTCAAATGATCTTTCCGTACATAGGTGTTTTCAATATCTTATATCTATTATTATTATTTCTCATTATTAACCTGTAATATTTGTCCTTATTCATAATTATCTTATAATAATTCAATAATTCATGAAATTACAAATCTGTTATTAAAATTTAGCTAATAGAAAATTTATAAAAAGAAAAACACTCTTTCACATCATTTTTTTTTATTTACATCTTGATGGAATGTTTATTTATGACTGCCAGAACTTAATTAAACTTCAAAGGTCGTCAATTTTGATTTCATTTGGAAAAACACCTAAGGGTAAAAATGTTGCTTTAAAAGCAATCATCCATTTTTTACACGTTTAAATATTTGTATAAAGTTCAGACAATTTTCGCGCTCTTCAGACAAAAATTGATAAACTGTTTACTCTCGCTCAAATATTTTCTTTGCTGTGACGAACCGTCTGCACATAAGTATTTAATTATTTTCCATTGTTAAAATATTTGTTTAATTTTGGCTTTTAATAATTATCTTTCAACCAAATCGCATTATTCGCGCACATATGCGTTGTTTTCGTGAATTCCTTTTTTATTTAGAAATTCAGAAATCATAAAAAAGTATCTCATTAGTATTTTTTTACTTTATTTAATGACAGATGTTTTATGATAACATAATGAATATTTTTACTATATCGATTCAGATTTCTCAATAAAAAAAAATCCTGCTTTGCAAGTCTTCGTCTTCTCGCGCTAAAGATATAAATGTGTTAGTTTTTCTTTAAAGATGTCTACAATAACTTAATTTTATTAGCATATTCTTAAATGTGGCAATTCCATCGTAACTGACGTAACATTGTATCATCGAATTTTGTTTTTAAAACTATGTAGAAAATTTACTAATAAAGCAAATTTTTACAATTTTAAATATTTCTTACTAAGGACTTAATACCCAAATACCTTCAAATTATTTCAACCTCTCTGTTAGTCTCCAAAATTGTATTTCAAAATTCAGTAACTGACGTAACATAAAGTATGCAAACATTTATTCTGCCTTCATTGAAGAGTAAAAATTATCAAAGCTATCCCGTAAAAAAATGATTTAATGTTCTCAGTAACACTAAGTAATGACAAATCATAACAGTAACTTTTTTAATTCATTTCTGAATAATAAAAAAGAGAAAAAAGGGCAATTACACTTGTAACTGACGTAACTTTTATTGTGTAACTGACGTAAAATTATAACTTTACGAAGACAATAATGGTACGTAACTTAGTTTGTAAATAGTAATTTGCAATGCCTTTTTATTAGGATTATATTATAGGATATAAAAATATCAAGTTTTGCAATCATACCCTTAAATTAAACATATTATAAATTTTATCCCCCCCCCCCAAAAAAAAAAAAAACTGATAATTTTCTGTGAAATTGCCCTATGAAGATAAAGAACTCTTTTATGTATGATTTTTTATACCTCTTTAATTTTTTAAACAAATAAAGTATGTTTCTTCAAATTTACATTTCATAAAAAATTAAAAGTTTTAATGTAAAGGGAAACATTATTAGGAAACAAACTGTCTGGCGGATAGATATTATTAAACGCAAGAATTGTTAAGGGGTTACACCTCCTTGAGATTTTCAAAAAATCAATCTTTTTGGACATATAATTGTTTATGCTTTTAGGATTATTTTAATTATTTAACTATTCTCAATTTGAAATAAAATGCAAATTGTTTCATGAGTTTTACTGCTGCGATTTTCTGATAGCTTTTATTCTCAGCGTTTATCTATAGCCAAAATTAAAGCTCAACAAGAGAGCAAACAGACCAGGAAATTCAAACAGCTCCCAAAACGAGTCGGAGGACATCGCAGCATCATTGGAAGACCTCATATACGGTCCAGTAATATAGATTGTACGTAATAAAGGAATATTTTGTTTCAAAATATGATGCGATACTTCTTTTATCTATTGTGTTTTTCTCGAAACTACTTTCTTTTCAAACTAGAGTACAAGATATCTCAAGATCTGTGTAATCGATTTTTATGAAATTTAAGCCAAATATTTCTTATATTATTATCTAAGATGTAGTTTACGATTTCTTTTTGATTGGATACCGCGGTCATTTTTTTAAATAAATTTTTGAATATCAAAATTTTGATGCAATAGAATTGTTTTTTCAAACTCCTGTTATTTCTATATTTTTTTAAAATTAAACGTTTTCCCTATGCTACATTTTAGCTTTTACATTTCTATATATAAAAGAAGTCTTTTTTTCAGACAGTGCCTTACAGAGAAAGTATTACACCATCAGCTAAGATTTTTAAAAGATGGCCCTGCTTGATAAGTTATATCTCGGGCATTTAAAAAAATATATATATATATTGGTTTTTATTTGATTGCTCATAAAACATCTACGTTTATGTGTAAAATTAAAATTAGCATTTATAGGTCATAGCTGCACAAAAATATTCTTATTTTTATACTCATATTTCCATTCGCCAAGATGGTGTAACTTCTTAAGTTAAATAAATCCACTTTGATTTTTACAGTACTTATATGATAAATATTCCGTTTACTTATATATTCTTTCTTTTCCAAATCTTAGTATACTTACATATAACTTACTCACATATATATTATATATATAAATCAAGCTTTTGTCATATAAACACATACAAATTTAATGTAAACAAAACAGACTACATATATATTTTCGAAAATGAAAGTAATGATAAAAGAATAAAGTACCTCATGTAATCCTTATACAAAGATTAATTTATATAATTGGTTAATGTCAAAAATGTAGTCCGTTATTTTTTTTATTATTATAGGCAAGCTGTTACTCTCAACATACTTCATGATTTTTTTTTTTTTTATTATTTGACTAATAAAATAAAACTTGAAATATTTTTTATACATACCTTCCTATCAAATTAAATTAAATTAAATTAAATTATATAAATTATGTTGTTATCATGTTGTTCTTTATCTGAAACTCAAAAAAGGTACAACATTATTTTAATTCCACCATCGTGATAATATGTATATATATTTTTAATGAGAGTGTTATTAAAAGTACTAGGTATATCTATAATAATACTCTAGTAGTTAAGGGTATTCAACACATAGGTATAGTAAAAAGCAGAAAAACCAACGTTTAAAATGCACAAATAACATATGAAAAGCAGCAAACAGCTGTTTCGAATCTATTAGCGAGATTCTTCTTCAGTGCAAAAGGAACAGCGTGCTAGAAAAAGCAAGGCTGAGCAAAATCACAGACAGAGACGCGCTGGCTTTTATACCCTATGCGGGTGGCGAAGGCGCCGAAACAACCAATGAGAGAGAAGCAGTGGAAAGGACTGGGTGGACAAGTAGCGACATCTACCGGAGAAGTCGAGAAAAGAAACCAAAAAAGAGGAATTAAATTAACGCTTTCCAAATACTTGGAAAATCTGGAGTACTAGATAAGTCATTGACTAAAGAGTGAGAATTTGTAATGATATGGTAAGCTTCCCAAAAATCAAGATCAAGGTTAGAAGAACATTTTTGGATAATGATGGCTGAGGAAAAATCGAACCTATGCTGAGAAGACCAAGAATGTTGAGCAATAGAAGAACGTTTGAGCTCCTGATTTTTAACATAACCTTCATGCTCTTTTAAACGAAATCTAAGAGCACGTTTATTCTGACCAAAATAAGAAAGACCATACTGACAAGAGATCTGGTAAATGCCCCAATTATCTAGGCGATCAACGGGGTGTTTGAAATTACTTGGAAAATCTTACAAATCAAATACTTGGAAAATCTGGAGTACTAGATAAGTACTACTTCAGTTGTATTACCATTTTTTCCTAAAATCAGTCAGCAAGTTGCTAAAATCCTAAGAAGGTTTGATTTTAAAGTTATTTTTTCTCCTGTTAATAAAATCCCTTTTTCAAATCTCAAACACTCTTTGTTCACAAGCAATCTTTTGGCCTTATAATATACTTTAAATCTGTTTTTCTCAATACTGATGTTTCAGCTTTTTTTCAATTTTTGAAATACTCCTTGCTACTTAATTTTTGATCAAAATTCATGAAGAATCCCCATATTCCTTACAAAGGAACTGTGTATGCATTTTAAATTTCGACATTTTCAAGAGAATTAGATTTCATTTTAAACTTATTATAAGTGGAATTTTGATGAAAATCGAC
The DNA here is from genome assembly GCA_963932465.1 of Maratus speciosus. Taxonomy (NCBI): domain Eukaryota; kingdom Metazoa; phylum Arthropoda; class Arachnida; order Araneae; family Salticidae; genus Maratus; species Maratus speciosus. Next base: position 531,426,018 of record OZ010786.1, on the reverse strand, counting down.
ATGGAGTTCAGAAAAATATCTCTAAAAAATTAACTATTTAAGGGATTTAGAAATCGATACACAGATTTGTTTGTAATAGGGTTTTACGAGATTAAAATCCATAGTCGGGGAAATATAAAAAAAATTAAGACGCAAGAAGCATTTTAAAATTTCGTTTAAAAATTTTAATTTTTTTTTAATCTTAAAAATTTTAGTAAGATTGGAAATTTCTTTTAAATTTTTCTATATACTTATCGTGAAATGCATATTTTCTACAGATTCCAAATCTCTATTAGGAAAATTAAAATAAATTTTGTTAAACTTCCACCGCCTCCTTAAAATGTAAACATTCACAGATATATATATATTTTTTTGCTGTTGTTCCAATTGAAACGTGTTAAAGCATATGTTAGCAAATAGTCGAAGTTTGTATTTTCCGAACTTTTAACCTATATCACAACTATTATCTTGACTTACAAATCAAAATGCGTATGTCATTCGATAATACAAGAAATTCCTCTATGTCCCCGTGGAGCTGATTTTGATAATTTCTATTTTAGTGTTGTTGTTTAAGGGTCATTCCACGTAAAATGAGCAAAAAATTAAAAAAAGTCGTGGCCACATAGTAACTGATTTTAATAAAATTTGATATACAGGTTCAATTCATATTCAAATAGAGCTCTGCAAAATATCTTCACAAAAAAATAACTTATTTTAGCAGTTTTGGACATTTAAAAAACTTGTGATAAAGAATGGCATGTGTGCAATCGTCCAAAGTTGCAGGTTTGAAGTTCTGTATCTTAAAAACTATTTAACTGAAATGAATATTTTTTTTTAATAATGTAACCTCTGAAAAATTATCTTCTTATTTATTGAGCAATAATAATCTGGTAACACCATGATTATTCTTTAATTGGTTGTAAAAATTGAAAATTAGCAAATTTTGAGAAAATTAAAGACGTAATAAAAATTAAAGGAATTCAAAAACATCTGAGAAATTAATGTATGATGTAGTTTTACATATTAAGATCGAATTACTAAAGTTTTTAAGTTGCCATGTATTTCCTTCACCTTTAAAAAATTTTAGAAACTTTTTAAAAAATGACAAAATCGTAATTTTTCCTCTTATTGACAGGTATAAAAAAACAATGAAGGAAATGTCCCACATTACAGTTATTGCACAGACATAAAGATCAATAAGTCCATAATCTGCTAAAAAATTTCAAGCATGCTTTTTTGATTCCTAACGTCACAAAATTGGGTTAAAAAAGGCAATATTAACTATATTCCATAAGCTATTATTTTTTAAATTCGCGCGCGTTTCTTAAAATATTGCACGATTTCAAGGTGAAAAAAATTAGTGCTTCCATCTATTTGCTGTATCTGGGTTTAGAAATTAATATATAATTTTCTGTTCAATTGAGCTTTTTTTTTTTTACTTTAATTAAAAATCTTCTTGAGGAAAAAATAAACTGAAAGCAAGCATAAAAGTTTTTATATTTAAAATATACACTGTTATCTATAATATCAAAATAATTAAAAGTTTAAAAAAGCTTTCTTTCACGTCAAAACAAGTGATAGAAATATTGCATTTTACACTCAACATTTTTTACTATTTATTTTTTTCTCATTAAGGAATAAAAAAGGCAAGAAGGAAAGTTTAAATATTTAATATATATACTTTTATCTATAACGTCAAACAATTTTGATATTGTCAGAGGTGTCCTTCATCATCTATAGAAACGTTGCATTTTTCCCTCAAATTTTTTCAAAAATAATTTTTTTCTCATTAAGGAATAAAAATACAATTACTAACTTACGTCAATCTGTTACTTATCATGCATTCCTAATTATAAATAATTTTTAATATAGTCTTTGCATTCTTAAGGCTAATAACCAAAATTGAAACTTGAAGCATGTAGCCAAAACCACGATTTTGCATCCACTTTTAATATAAATTTTAATACTTAAATAAACAATCCTAAAATCTATTATTTTACATTTACTCATAAATAGATATGATCTACTTACAAAATGATTTTCGTTAAAATTTGTGACATGTCTGCCACAGGTGATTTGCTCATTTTGTATGGAATGACCCTTAAATGAGCTTTTTTGATGGTTTATGCATGAAGAACTAAAACATCAATTTGTAGATAATGGTTTTCCTTCCAGCAACGTTTAGAGAACAACTGAAATTCAGCTCACTATATGACCAATATCTTTTGGAATCCGCGATATTCAACAACACTATTTATATAAGTTGACTACTATATTATTGAAAAGAATTTTGTTATGTTTTCTGTAGGCACAGTTAAACATTATTTCATACAAATGGTAATTTTCCATAAAATATTTAATATTTGTATAATTGAGTTGTTGTATGTTTACTGTTGTATTCTTTGTGAAGTTTCCGAAAGTGTTATTTTTTTAAAACAAAACATACATAAACTTAAAAAAAAAAAAAAAAAAAAAAAAAAAAAAAAAAAAAAAAAAAAAAAAAAAAAAACACGTGAAAGTTTATTGATTTTTTTTAAGAAACTCATATGATGCACATGAATACAAGTGATAGTTTTACACAAAAAACACAAATTTGTACTGTAGCCACATAGTTATGTGTTTCAGCTGCATATCCCTTCGATAATTTTTTTTTTCACACTGTAACAGCATTTATTATGTTTTGTTTAATTCGTTGTTATCCTTCTAAATACCCTCGTCACCAACTCTCACAGAAAAATATAAGGTCAAATATTTTACTTACATTCCAGAAGTTCAGACGAATTTGGCATACATTTCTCTAGATATCCGAAAGAAAAGTCTAAAATCGAAAGTGTCTGACGAAATTTGGCCATATAATGTAGTTGGTTAAATCTTATATGTTATTATGATTCGTTGTATAGAAATGTTCATCATATTAAAAACCTTCAGATATTAACTAGCATACTAATTTACAATTACCTTGAAATTAATTTGTTAAAAGTTGTTATAGCATATATAGTCAGCAGGTGTAATTATGACCACTTTTTACATTTTCAACTTTGTTATTTTTTTCTGCTTATTTCTATTTGGAAAAGTGCTGTTTTTAGTACATAGGAAGTAACTTTGATCCTTTAAGAACACATTTTAAAAGTTTTAATTCTCATAGCTGTTTTTCTTTTAAAGTTAAAAGGGTGGTTATAATTACCCCACCAAAAACTCCCAATCATATAAGTTTGGGGTAATTAAGACCACTAGTGGGGAAATTATGACCACTATATCTTCTCTTTATACTTGTCAATACACATTTGTTTGGGGTAATTATGACCACTTTGAACTCAAAAGTAACAAATCCGTTTATCAAAAATTTTATAGACTTAGTTTCAAATTGCTATTTGGATCTCAAAAGGCTTCAGACTAGTAATAATGAATACCTAAGATGAAATATACATTATGAGGTTAATATCTAAGCTTGAAACAAAATTTTACCATCACAGTTTTCTCCAATATGACGGCGGTCATAATTACCCCACCTGACACTAATTATTTCTCTTCTCTATTTTAAATACATCCAGTAAATATTATAACCCTTTATTGAACTGATGAAAGCAATAGTAACTAATCAGGAATCGTTTATATACCTAAATCACAACATAACTAACATTACAATATTTTTATGCATTGAAAATCCTCTGGAAAAGAAGATGTTTGTCTTAAATTAAGTTTCAATTCAATCAATTTATCATTACCTTTCCCTTTTTTACACTAATGATTTAAAACATTATGACAACCTGCCTAAAAAAGCATTGTCCATATATAGGCAAAATACTCCCATTGGACACAGTGTCTTGGCACGGATTACACAAGTCCTTGCTGGATAGTCGATGACAAATTGTACAAAATGTTCAAACAGTGGCCATTCAAATCCGGAATATTCCGAAATGGTGGTTTTTGAGCTCGGAACTGCTCTAACGGATTAACAAGGAGAGGGCCAACCTTGTTAATCACAGATTTTGATTATTTTAATATATGTTGTAGGGTAGAGACCCCTTAGTGTCAGGTTCAACGGATTTTATGCAACGTTCCTTAGTTCTTCAGAAAACCGGGGTTCTAATAATAGTACACAACTTAAATACTTACATTGCAACCGTAATGATAGGTTGGTTGTAGCTCAGTTGGTATGGCGATTTCGGCGGATCCGCGAGCCAGTGTTCGATACCTGAATGTGCCACATTTGTTTTTCTCATTTTTTGTTTTATAAATATACGTGTAAGTATAATTAATAATATCATTGTCAATTAAAATTTATAATATTGTATATCAATTATAATTTTAACCTATTTAATTTTTTACTTTTCACTAAATAGTTGTATAAAACATCATAAAACTGTTGATTTTTAAAAAATTACTTTTAAAATGTATATCATATATACTTTATCAATGCAATGGCATTGAGAAATTGTGTCATATCGTGATTTTAAAGAAATATCATTTACACGTTGCTTTAACAAAGGAAGTAAATGCGATAATACTATTATTCTGTTTTTAAAGCATCAAGCATAATTATATTAAAAATTAGCATCATAATTAAATTACAACCGATTTTTTGCATATTAAAGATTTTTAAATTTGTAATGCGTATGTTTGCGCTTTCAATTATTTTGCTTTCACCTTTATCTTTTTTCTGCTTTTATTTTTATTTTATTTGAATACTCTTTTAATTTACCATAACTAGATGGCACCACAACGGATTTTGTCACGATTTTGGAATTTTTATCATTAAATAATAGATCCAATTTCTGTTTAAACATGTTTAAAGGACGAGAAATTATAGTTTAAAAATAAGAAAAATGATAAATTTAAGTTTCTTAACATTATAATTAATGTATGGTATTAAAATTTGTAATTGGAATTATTAAATTATAATTATAAGTATGTTTATAAAACAAAAAAAATGAGAAAAACAAATGTAGCGCGTTCGGGTACCGAACCCGGGCCCATAGATCAGCCAGTGAACGACGTACCAACTGAGCTACGACCAACCTATCATTGCGGTTGCAATGTAACTATTTAAGTTGTGTACTATTAATAGACTCCCCGGTTTCTCAAGAACAAAGGAGCGTTGGATAAAATCTGTTGAACCTGACACTAAGGGGTCTCTACCCTACAACATATATTAAAATAACCAAAATTTGTGATTAACAAAGTTGGCCTTCTCCTTGTAAGATGCAGTGATATAGCCGGCAAGGACATGAACTGGAATTCATCATTATGTCCCTAGAACCACTTAACCACCTCTCGTGTCATGTGATATGGAGCGTTGTTCTGCTAGAAGACTCCATTTCCAATTTCCAAAGACAGATTTCATGCTAGGTTGTAACTGGTTCGTAATGATGTTCAGATAGTCTGTAGCTTTCATTGTCCATTCTATCACAAGCACGGTTCACACGGATGTCCTTCAAAGCATAATACAGCCACAATCAACCTGTGTATCAATAGCTGTTCATCAGGGGACTGTTGGTCGAGAAGATGGCGTATGATGACTCTGACATCGACATCATGAATGACGAATGGTGAATCCTCAGGCCAGGAAATTCTTTTCGGATGATCAATGTCACATTCACGATGTTCTCGGGCTTAATGTAAGAGTATTTGGCGATAACGCTAGGTCAATAAAGGTCTTATGAGAGGGATATCTGCTGCATTGTCGCATATACAAAAATGTCCGCTGAACTGTGCTCTCCGAACAATTAAACCTGGGCCTGAATTGTATTGGAATGTCAGATGAGTCGATCTGATGCCGATTTTACTTCACCAAGCGAGTCGGCCTTAGACGTTCTTTTTCCTTGATCACGCTTGGATCTCCAACACAGTAGACGCTCGATTTTACAAACCTCTTTTTTAAGAATTCTTCGTTTTTACGAACTGATGTACTGGCCCCGACCAGCATACGATTACACTAATTTTATTCTCATTTCCGAACTTTCGATTTTACGAATACATTATATGAGTTCACTCGAGTTCTAAAAATGGAGCGTCTACTGTATATGGAGTTTACCGGTGGTTTCACCGTCATTTATCCACTTTGCATGAGTACTAAGAATGGCAGCTTGCAAACAATCCATGAGCCGCCCGGTTTTGTAGATACTTTGTTAGAAGCAATCAGACCATTACAATCTGTTCTCTATGAAAGTCGCTTAGATGAACAGACTTTCCATCATATACAGAAGTAAGCACGGAAATTATTCATCACACTCCCCAGCAGCAGTTAAAAACCATTATGATCACGTTCCTGATCCTGATCACGTATCTGATCACGTTCACATCAGGACATCCAGTCTAGTTAACTTTAAAATGTGGGGAATGTTATAATGTTTTGGCTTTTTGTGTATAGCTATTTCGAACGATTTTTTTATGAAATTTAACACTTTTCTATTTTCCTTCAAATAATGCAGCTAATAATAATTTTCAGTGCTACGCTAACAAATTTCAAATCATTAAAGCAAAGTATTCTCTCTGTTAAAAAAATATATATATATATTAAATAAATTTAATAAATTATATTCTCTTTTTTTTTTTTCTTGACGAAATAACAACATTATAAATTTTGGAAAGGCGATATACCATTAAACTATCATGCGATAACGCGAGAATGCGAGTAAACTTTATTTTTTGTTGTTGTTTTTCTGTTGAATTTATGTTAGTATTTCGTTGATACAGAAGAAAAAAATATTTTAAAATTTCTTTTAAAAATTTTGTCCCTATTTTTCATTATTGTTATTTTTATATAAGACGAGCATTTTTTTTTTTTGTTGTTTATTAGTAAATTTGTATACATCTCAAATATCTAACTAGTAAACTGAAATGGTGACTAAAGCATTCCCTATATGTATTTAATATAGAAACAAAAAAATTCTATAGCTTTTCCTCCTTTTTTTTTTTTTTTTTTTTTTTTTTTGTAAAGGAACTAAAGACTAAAACACTGACCTTTTTTTTTTTTTCCCCGTAAAGATTAATATGTGTGTATTTGTTACCTAAAAGTTTTGAAAAACAAAGTTTGTTTTTGTACAAGAATTACCTTTTTGCAAGTTAAAAAAATGTAGAAACGACCAGAAATTTTCATTTCTTACGAGAAACTTGATCTTTTGATATTTGCTCTTCAGTAATGAGTCTCTTTCAAAGTAACTTGGAATTTATATTCTTAATGTTTGAAAATTTCTTCTTATAATAGTTTACTTCGAAAGTTTTAGATAAATGTTGTCTTTTGTTTTCAAAGAATAGAAAATGTTTAAAACAAGTACCTGATTAATAATGAATAAAGTTAATGGAAGTTTACACATGATATTCTCTAGAAAATAATAATCTTTACAATTATATACATTTTTTTAAACTTAGAAATAATCTTTTTTTTATGAAAGGTAAAGGCTACACTAATTAATGCATAAATGTTATTTACATATTACATTTTATATTTAACTAATGTAAATATAAATATGTACAAGAATTATCTTTAGGCTAATTTTCTTTACCTAGATTATTTTTTTAAACTTTAATGGAGGCTGGTGAGTGTTAACCGTAGAAGAAGCTTTACTTACCGTCCAGTTTTCTTGTTTCAGTTTTCAGTTTTCTTCAGTTATCTTGACGAAGTGACAGAATTATAAATTGTGGAAAAGGTGATATCCGATTAAACAATCATGACATAAAAGCGATAAATTTTGTTTTGTTGTTCTTTTGTATTTATGTTAGTATTGCGTAAAGAGAGGAATAATAATATTTTAAAATTTCTTTAAAAGGTTTTGTAACTAATTTTTAATATTGTTATTTTTATTTAAAACGAGCAGTTTTTTCAAAAATTTGTTTAAATCTCATATATTTAACATGCAAAACGGCAAACTGGCTAACATATTCACACTCTGCATTTAATGTATATAAAATGTGCACTTGTTTCTTAAAAGTTTTTAAAAACATAAAGTATGTCTTTGTAGAAGGATTACCGTTTTGCAAGTTGAAAAATTGTAGAAACGACCACAAATTTTTATTTATTACAGGAAAGATGATCTTTTAGATATTTACTCTTCAATAAGGAGTCTCTTTCAAAGTAATTTGGATTTTATTTTCTTAATGTTTTAAAAGTTCTTCTTATAATAGTTTACTTTGAAACTTTTAAACAAATGTTGTCTTTTGTTTTGAAAGAATGGAAAATGATAAAAACAAGTAATTTGTTTATAATGAATAAAGTTAACGGAAGCTTACACTCGATATTTTATGGAAAATATATATCTTCACAATTATATACATTTTTTTTAAACTTAGAAAAACCTTTTGTTATTTTAATTAAATGCAAATGCTACACTAATTAATACAGAAATGGTATATGAATATTACTTTTTGTACTTAACTAATGTCAGTACAAATATGTACAAGAAATATTTTTAGAATGAAAAGATTTTTTTATATTTTATATCCAAATTATCTTAAAAAATATTTAATGGAGACTGTGGATTGTTAACCATAGAGGAGGCTTGACCCACTCTCCACTTGTCTTGTTTCAGTTTTCAATTTTTTATTTTCTTCAGTTATCTTGACGAAGTGACAAAATTATAAATTGTGTAAAAGGCGATATGCGATTAAACGATCATGAGATAAAGCAATAATGTAATGAATGCTTAATTTATGTTTTTGTTCTTTTGTATTTATGTTAGAATTTCGTATAGAGAGGAATAATAATACTTAAAATCTTTTTAAAGATTTTGTCCCTATTTTTAAATATAGGTATTTTTAATTAAAACGAGCATATTTTCTCTTTATAAATATTTTTTTTTAAATCTCAAATATCTAATATGTAAAACGGCAAAATGACTAAAACTCTCACAATCGGTATTTAATGCATAAAAAATAATTCTATAACTTTTCCTCCAAATATATATATATATATTGTAAATGAACAAAATGAAAGACCTTTACACCTTTTTTGGAAAAAGGTCAATATCTGTGCATTTGTTGCCTAAAAGTTTTTAAAAACATAAAATTTGTCTTTGTACAGGAATTACATTTTTGCAAGTTGAAAAAAATTGTATAAACGACCAGAAATTTTCATTTCTTACAGGAAATATGATCTTTTGGATATTTAACTTTCTGTAATGAGTCTCTTTCAAAGTAACTTGGAATTTATTTTCTTAATGTTTCAAAACTTCTTCGTATAATAGTTTGCTTTGAAACTTTAGGATAAATGTTGTTTTTTTTCTTTTGAAAGAATGGAAAATCTTTGAAACAAGTAAATCATTTATATTGAATAAAGTTAATGGAAATTTACACACGATATTTTTTGGGAAAATAACTATTTTCAAAATTATATATGTTTTTTTAAAACTTAGAAATAGTCTTTTGTTATTTTAATTAAATGCAAATGCTACACTAATTAATACAGACATTTTATTTACATATTACATTTTATACTTAATTAATGTAAGTAGAAATATGTACAAAAAATATTTTTAGAATGAAATGATTTTTTTTTCTTTTTTTTTTTTTTTTAACCGAGTATATCTTGAAAATTAATGATGTGAATTATCACATTGCTAACAAAGCGTAAACCAACTTAGTGAAAAATGTCCAAGCTGGGAATCGAACCCGGGTCCCTGGAATAAATCTCCAGTGCTCTACCACTAAACCACAAGGACGATGTCCAGCCTGGCGTTTCTCACTTATATAAGTCGGTAAGGCTGCAATCGCAGCACAAGATGGCGAAGTCTTCATGAGCACACATTCCTAGTGGCGTAACATGAGACGCAAACAAACCCAGCATCGGTGAATATACAATTTTAATTAATTTTTTTCAACTACATTTCAGCAGTGAAATTACGCTTGAAGTTATTGAAGTGAATTATCACATTGCTAACAAAGCGTAAATCAACTTAGTGAAAAATGTCCAAGCCGGGAATCGAACCCGGGTCCCTGGAGTAGATCTCCAGTGCTCTACCACGAAACCACAAGGACGATGTCCAGCCTGGCATTTCTCACTTATATAAGTCGGTAAGGCTGCAATCGGAGCACAAGATGGAGAAGTCTTCATGAGCACACATTCCTAGCGGCGTAACATGAGACGCAAACAAACCCAGCATCGATGAATATACAATTTTAATTAATTTTTTTCAACTACATTTCAGCAGTGAAATTACGCTTGAAATTATTGAATTCAATAATTTCAAGCGTAATTTCACTGCTGAAATGTAGTTGAAAAAAATTAATAAAAAAAAAAAAAAAAAAAAAAAAAAAAAAAAAAAACGAGTATATCTTTAAAAAATCGTTAATGGAGACTGTGGACGGTTAACCATAGAGGAGGCTTAACCCACCCTCCACTTGTCTTGTTTCAGTTTTCATTTTTCAATTTTCTTCAGTTATCTTGACGAAGTAATAAAATTATAAAGTGTGTAAAAGGCGATATGCGATTAAACGATCATGAGATAAAGCGATAACGTAATCAATGTTTGATTTCTTTTGTTGTTCTTTTGTATTTATGTTAGTATTTCGTAAGAAGAGGAATAATAATACTTAAACATTTTTTTTTTAAGATTTTGTCCCTATTTTTTAATATTGTTATTTTTATTTAAAACGAGCAGATTTTCTCTCTATAAATAAATTTGTTTAAATCTCAAATATCTAACATGTAAAATGGCAAAATGACTAAAACATCCACAATATGTATTTAATGCATAAAAAAATTATTCTATAACTTTTCCTCCAAATATACACACACACACACACACACACATATATATATATATATATATATATATATATTTAAAACCACAAACAAAATATCAAAATCCATCACTCACCATAGCTGCATTGAAACTCACATCAAAAATATTATAAATAACCAATATAAACTTAACTCTTAAAATCAAACTGAATAACCAAACTAAAGAAAATATATATAATTGCAAGACATAACAGAACAGAATAGAACAGAAGGCGAGCGGTATGGCTAACGACATACACTGCAGGGTTAAGTCAGACTTTACGCATGCTACGTCCCCCTTCACTCGCCGAGACCAAAATTGAAAAAATGAAAAACTATGAAAAACTAAACAGAACTGCAACATCCACCAAAATATCTCTCTAACTCATTAGATCAATCAACTCATCAAAACCTCCATTCTCATCCATCACTGAGTTCAGTTCAGTTCCGTACCTGCTACTCTTAATAAAATCACAAGTTATTCTCCTGATGAAATTGCGAGGATAACCATGCTTGAATCCCAAGCGGCACCACTCTAAAATATCACTAAACATATCTTTAACTCTAGTACTCAGTCTTTCGATTCGTATTAATCCATTTCTAAGTACATTTCTTTTAATCGAAACATGCACATTGGAATCAAAATATATCAGCTTTAAGGTATTAAAGTTGATATCATATATATATATATATATATATATATATATATATATATATATATATATATTGTAAATGAACTAAATGAAACACCTTTTTTGGAAAAGATCAATATGTGTGATTTGTTACCTAAAAGTTTTGAAAAACATAAAGTTTGTCTTTGTACAAGAATTACATTTTTCCAAGTTGAAAAGATTGTATAAACGATCAGAATTTTTTATTTCTTACAGGAGAGATGATCTTTTGGATATTTACTCTTCTGTAATGAGTCTCTTTCAAAGTTACATGGAATTTATTTTCTTAATGTTTCAAAACTTCTTCTTATAATAGTTTACTTTAAAACTTTTAGATAAATGTTGTCTTTTGTTTCCACTCATTTTGTTTGAACCATAGAGGAGGCTTGACCCAGTCTCTAGTTGTCATGTTTCAGTTTTCAGTTTTCAATTTTTGTCAGTTATCTTGCCGAAGTGACAAAATTATAAATTTTGTAAAAGGCGATATGCGACTAAACGATCATGAGATAAACAGATAATGTAATTAATGTATAATTTTGTTTTGTTGTTCTTTTGTATTTATGTTAGTATTTTGTAAACAGAGGAATGATAATATTTTCAAAATTCTTTACAAGATCTTGTTGCTCTTCAAGAAAAAAAGTACTGAAGGTAAACACATAATTTTAAGTAAAATTTAGTAATATTAACGTAGCATACATTTAAATTTAAAGGTTGTACTAATCAAATGAAATCATTGACTAATTGAATGTGTATTCAAAGAAATAAATATATGCTTTTATCAATATCTTTTGTATTATAAAATTTAATTACTTTTTAGAAATGAATGGAATATGCATAGGTGTATTTCTTGCAGATTATAAAATCTGAATTTCTTAAATTTTCATGGAATGAAATTGTTTAAACTTGGACATTATATGATGGAATTTAATTATAAAATTTTTATTTCTAACAGAAAGTCACATCAAATAAATATACTTCAAGAGTATGTATGAGGAAAGCATTTTAAGAAAAACTGCTTAAAAATTCTAATATTTAGATTGTAAATTCAAATAAAGTACTCATGCTAAAACAAATATGAAAATTTTTAGTATTTCGAAAGACACAGTTTCTTAAATTCATTATAAACATTTTTAGGAACTCAAACTACTTTTCTTGTAAATACAAAATCAGCTTTACTTTATCATAATTATATATATACATAATATATATTAAGCTACTCCTTCACAACTAAATTAATAACTTGATTTTTCGTTTTGTAGCACAATTTGTTCATAAAAATGCATTTTGATTTCATTTAGGAAACTGTGTGGTGACGAAAAAATTTACATAAAAGATAACAATGAAATTTAATTTATTTACATATTTTGGAAAGGCTCAAATATTTGTCGCCTTCTAATTGAAAAACTAAGAATCTGTTTGTTCACATGAATATTCACATCATTAAATGAAATTTATGTACACAGGTATTCAGCAATTTACCTTTGTTAAAACACTGAATTATTATTATTTTAAACTCTTTATTGCTATCTTTAAGTTTTCTCAAATTATTTCTAAAACAACTGAACCATGTTAAAAATATTATCATTTGAATGTAAGTGATATTGTATGTATAAAAATGTATAGTATATTTATTTAGACTTTTGAGCTCTGTATGATCTTTATGCAAAATCATCTAGAAAATTCAATTATAATTTTAAAGTAAATACAAAACAGGATTATGATTTGTGTTGATCTTGATTTTACAAAAAACCACCTAATGATGATAAATATGTAGATTGTATGTTGAAAATAAAATAAATATTGAGGTATTAAGGAATTTTAAGATCTATTTTATATTATTATTCGTAAATATTTTACTATAAATATATACAGCATTGTTTTTTTACAAATAAGGGCTGAGTGGGATTATTATTAGTCACTTTTAATAAAGATTCATATAACTGAGTAACTAAATTGAAATTTTATGCTCACAGAGACAGAAGAATCTTAATTTGTTTTATTCTTTAAAAATTATATATAATATGAATAAAATTAATAAAACGTCTGTCCAATTACAGTGAATAACAAGGTTTTTGTTCCTTATTAAGTAAGTTGTGACTGTTTTATTTTAGGTGGTGTTAAAAAAGATTACGTTATTACAAATATTTGAACACCCAGAGATTATTAAAAAATTCAAAATCTTGAAAATCTCAATTTTCTAGTATTTTTTCAATGCATGTACCTTAGGATTTTGTCATTTGATATTTTACAAGTAATAAATGGTTAAATAAACATATGCATAAAAACTAATATTTAAAACACTAAAAATATATATTGTTTATAAAGTTTCACAAACACGTAAGAGAAATTATGTGAAAAGAAATGGTATTCTTAAGGAATTTCCAAAAATTCACACTTTGTGTAGTGGTAAATGTCTTAACTGTGGATGCTATCTGTGGTGAGACACAATCACTAGTTTCTCCTCCCATATGGTTCTTACAGTAATCTCCGAGTATATTAGGGTTCCACCTGACCTGATATCGGGTTTCCATTGCAGAAATGTCCTGTCCTGGTGAAAGCGCTCTCAATGCTCATCCCTCACAGCTCACATACTGTCGATGAAAAAAATCAAATAATACGCTAAAATAATATTTTCAATGTCATTAAACATCTAAATTTTTGTAACTGTTTAACATGTCTTTAATTATTTTCTCATAGTTAGGACTTCAATTATTTCCTAAGGAATGCGTCACTATGCTAGTTTTTTCTAAATCACTTAATGTATTTTGAAAAGTTTTGTCCTTCATAAAATGCCTAACTTGTGGGCCAATAAAAATACCCATCTTAACTATTGCATACGCTCTAGCTATCTCTTTTTGATATTATGTTCATGTTTTGCTCTGCTGTCCCACTCTCATAGGGAAAAGCAGCATTTTGTGCAACCTGGTTGGATACCAATGAGAATGGCAATTACTTTAAAATCTTCCCATATGTTTCAATTATGATGTTATTATTCAATTTCATTAAGCAGTATCTTCATATTTGCATAAGATTTTTTCACTATGACTTAATATGCCATTGGTACAGGAGGCAGGTAGTTTCCGTTATGCAGTAGTACAGCCGTAAAGCTGGTTTTGGAGCCATCGATTGAAAAACGCTATTATTCCGAGTTATACTGACAAGTTAAAGCAAACATTAAACCACTTATATCATTATAATGGCATAAATCACCTTTTGTGAAAAAAACCCCAAATGTTTCTTATGCCGACCTTGGTAAATATGTTTTTTTGGAGGAGATTCTAACCTTGCAATCTTGATACAACTACTTCTGAGGGTTTTTTTTTTAATTTAAGTATTTTACAGGATCACTTAAATATTTTTGAGTAATTGAGTAATTGTGAAAAAAACCCCAAATGTTTCTTATGCCGACCTTGGTAAATATGTTTTTTTTTTGGAGGAGATTCTAACCTTGCAATCTTGATACAACTACTTCTGAGGTTTTTTTTTTTTTTTAATTTAAGTATTTTACAGGATCACTTAAATCTTTTTGAGTAATTAGCGTTTGTCCTTAATTTACGTCTGGAGAATTGTATATATCGGATTAAAAGGAAGTTCCAACATCAAATTCCATTTCTAGTGCTGTATCGTTACATGTAAAATTGTCTTGAGGTTTCGTCATTGTTAATTCATCATTATGGAATACTAATCGCTTTGCTGAATGTAAGTTCGTGTACCTCATTTTATGTTTCCTTTTTGCAGAGAATCCTTTAATTTTTTTAATAAAAAAGTAGCAGTCATTTGTATGATCCTTCGGCTCGCGCCATATCATGGGTATAACAAATGACATGCTCTTACTTGTATCTTTCAACCACGCCCGGAGATATTATTATAAAAATTCAACAAAGTGAAATCTGTTTGTACTCTCTTGCTTTATGCTCTATCGCTGAAATAAGTAAAAAAAAATGTATGTGCGGATCAAACGCATGTAAAAAAGAATGCAATATAATTATATGAGCTATAGGATAGCCTATATAAGTAAAAACGTATAAAAATCTACATATGCATACAAACATTTATTTTGCGTGGAAATGGCGTTTAAAATAAAGTGGTACATTTACTGTTCTTTTAAGATTTTGCACCGTATAAATGATGTAATCATATCATAAAGCAAGAAAAACGTATAATTTCAGTCAGGAACTATGTACATAAACTAAGCTTTTACGATTTTTTCCATATCTGCGAAATTTTCAAGAAATAAGATTTATTTCATTAGATACAACAGAGAAATGATAATTTTAATATACTAAAATTACGAAAGAAAAATAATTTATATAACTATAATTATACAGTATGTCCACTAAAGTCTCTTGCCACCTTCTTAACTTCGGAGCAGCTGCTGCTATATTCATATAAAAGTGGTGTCTGGGTATACTAAGGTAGCCATGGGATACTGTATGAAACCACATACGGTGCCACCTTGTAGAAAAATGAGGAGTTAGCATTCCTATCTCGAAAACGGAAATATATATGGAAAAAATAGAATAAGAAAGCTTTACAGAATAATCGATTTAGTACAAAAAGTTACCTTGTGGACATTATCACCTTGTGAACGGAGAAAAAAACGGTTAAAAAGCGCATTTTTTTTCGTGATTTCCTACACTGTGACGTGACAAACAGATCTCACAAAGAAAAAAACAGCAAGTAATTACAGTGTACTTTTATTTGAGATGTTCAGACTTCTCACCGTCAGTTGCAATCCGCATTTGTCCGAAAGATAATCATTTTTCCTTCCCTTTTATTTTCCTGACGTCACAGTGAAGGAAATCACGAAAAAACAAATACGCGTTTTAAACGTTCTATTCCTCGCATTAATGTCCTCGAGGTGTCTTTTCGTACTCAATCGATGATGTTCTACAACTTTGTAAATCCCTTTTCCCCCGTATCTCTTTCCGTGTTCGAGATAGGAATGCTAACTCCAACGTTTTCCACCAGGTGACGCCGTAGACGCTTGCGTTCAATGGCGCGTTGTTATTTTACTATACCTAGACACCAGCGATTATTTCTCCCACTGGCTGGACAACCTGATTGGCTGTGTTTTCTCCCTCTGAAACTTGGCTACAATTTGCTGAGTAAAAGGATTTTTCAACTAGCTGGATAAGTAAAGAAGCCACAACCGGTTGTATTCGATCGTCGGCGTGCTGAAATGAATACACATTTTTCTACAAGGGCTGCGCGATGGCTTTATCAAATGCAATTCGTTTAAAATAATAATTGTTAGGAAGTTTACAAACAATTTAGTTTTTATATGTTTTAATAAATTGAATAAATCAGAACAAGGGATATTATTCAGTTAACTGATTTCAGCTTAATAAAATGATTAAAAATATATGTATAAAAAGAATATCAATCGAAACAATTATTCTAACTTATCAAACTAATATCTCACTGGGAAATAAATTGAACTAAATTTATAAAATTTGCATATCCCAAACGAAAATTTAAGTTGATTGTAATTTAATAATTTATTATTTTTGTCATGGATATGGAGAGGGGGGGGGGGTTAATTGTATAATAATAAACTGAAGAAAAATATTTTTTTAGTGTTAAATTAACTACCCAAGTCATTAACTTAAAATCTGATTTTTTTTTTCAACAAAAGTGAATTAGCAAAACATATAGCAACTCAGAAAATACTTCCAAAAATTTTATTAATATTAATTAACATATAAAAGTGAGTAATAATGTAACGGTTATAAAAATGTAAGTTAGAAGCAGAAAATATTTACAGAAGTAAAAGTTACCATTGAAATGCATGTCATATAAAATACATTTCTTACCATGAGTATCGATATTAAAATTATTTCTTGACTATCCAAGAACTAGCTCATATATTATAAAATTGAATATACAAGAAAAAAATTGTTGCTTTCATACAATCGTGGGGTAGTAATTTTTTTCTTTAGTTTAACATTTACACAATTTAAAAACTGTAAAAGTCAGAAATTCACAACCATCTGCTTGCAATGATTTGTGGAGGAGGGGGGGGGGGTGGCTATGTGATAAAACCTTTCTTTGATAAATTAATAAACACGCAAAATCAATTACATTAACAGTTACAGTAAAACATGATGGGACAAAATAACTTAAGCACTAATAAACATATAATCTTTAACTTTAACCATCTGCTTCAAGGCTTCATAATAGGGCATCCAATCTTCAATGCAAAATGAGAAACAATAGCAGCGCAGCAAAGTACAAGTGTTACTTCTACTTCAGTTTTTCACATTGTGCCTTTTATTTTGCTCTGGAGATTGAAAAAGGAACTCCTTTTATGAAGCCTTCAAATCAAACTTAAATTCAGGGGGGCATGCTCCCCCCCCCCCTCGGAGCAATGAGATGTCCCCCGAAAGGTTTCAGATTTTGTGATTTCAATTCGCACAAAAGGGCAATTCCCTCCACCGCTCCCCCGGAGCCATAGAAATCCCTTCCTTTAGAAAAGTGGCTGAATTGAAAACTGCTTCAAACAACTGAATCGTAAAACATGCTGCCTTTTATTTCGCTGATTGTACTTTTCATTGCGTCATTTGTAATGTGACAAGTATTTACTGAAATGTACCTTTTATCCATGAAAATCAAAATGGTTACTCATAAAACTTATTTTTTTATAATTGTTTAAAACGAGTACCTATTACTAGAATACTAATAGACATATCGAAGATGAAGTCGTTTCGCTAGCAACAAAATCAAATCGACAGTGTTCTATCTGCTATCTACACTGCTCAAAACAATTAAAGGATATTTGAGGTTTTATATAAAATAAAGATATAAACGAAATTTTTTTTGCCGAAAATAGAAGAAGAGAATCACAAAGGCAAATTTTTCTGGTTTTCAATCTGTGGAGTATGCAAATTTTGAGTTCGACGTCAGAAACGTCGCTTCAGCGGCAGCGAATGAAATTTGACTTTCAACTGGATAAAAGAGAATGAAGACAAGGATGATCGGCATTCAGTGATTGCTTTATTTCAATGAGTATGATGTCTCAGCGAAGTCATTTGACATATTCAGAAGCTTTGAGAATTGTTCGTAGGTTAGAAGGGGGCCAAACTCAAGCCGAAGTAGCGCAAGCCATTGGAGTGTCACAAAGTGTCATTTTCAGGATCTGGAACCGTTTTTTGGAGAGTGGATGTGCAGGCCGAAGACCAGGGCAAGGTCGTAGACGGGCAACAACGCCCAATGAAGATCGGTATTTATCGTTAACAGCTCGGAAACACCGAACCATGAACGCTACTCTTCTCCAACAACACCTTCGCTCGGCTACAGGCACCACGATTTCAACTCAGACTGTCCGAAACCGGCTCCATGCTGTAGGTCTGTATGCTCGCCGACCGATGGTATGTGTTAGATTAACATCAAGGCATCGTCGCGACCGCAGGGAGTGGGCAACCGAGCATGTCAACTGGAGGAGAAATGAATGGAGCAATATTCTGTTTTCTGACGAGTCCCGTTTTTCTGTGCATCCGGATAATAGGCGTATTTTCATCTGGAGGGACCGTGGCAGTAGGAATAATCCTGCGTTCGTGCACGAAAATGTCAGATTTGCGGTAGAGGAGTGTTGGTGTATGGTGGCATCTCCACTGACGGGCGCACTGACCTCTACATCATTCGAGATGGAGCTCTGACTGGTCGCCGATATAGGGATGAGATCCTCAGACCTATTGTAGTCCCTTACGCTGCAGCAATCGGAGATAACTTCATTTTAATGGACGATAACTGCAGGCCACATCGTGCAAACCTGGTGGAAGATTTCCTTTTCGAGGAAGGAATCGTTCGAATGGAATGGCCAGCGTGTTCTCCAGACATGAATCCAATCGAGCACGTTTGGGACGCTCTAGGAAGACGAGTTTCTGGCCGCCAACAACCCCTACAAACTCTCCAAGAACTGGAAAGAACTCTTCTGGAAGAGTGGGGCAGAATACCCCAACTCGTCATTAATAGCCTCATTGAGTCCATGCCTCAAAGGTGTTCAACGTTGCTGGCCGCCCGTGGAAACCATACCCCCTACTGAAAATGATTTTCTTTGAAGAAAACACCTTTTCTTATTCTTTTTTTCTCATATACACAAATTGTGTTTTTTTCCTTTAGTACACAAATGCGCAATAAAATGCATTTTTTTTCTGCCAAACATGTGTAATATATTCTCATACAACTTACTATGTCTGTCGACCATGTATCAAACAGCTAAACAGTTTACCAGATACAAAATCCACCTAAAACTGCAATATCCTTTAATTGTTTTGAGCAGTGTATAATAGAACTAGTTGTTTATAGTAATGGACGCCCTATGTGGGTATGACTAAAAGTGTAATTTTTCCTAATGGTTATAGAACATTTTAAAATATCAGCTTTACATGAAAAGCTGTGTGATTACATTAAATTTTTAAGCTACAGTTAAGAGAATGCAAAAAGAACATTTTTCTTTAAAATAATTGTTTTTTTTTGTTTTTTTGTTTTTTTGTAAATTTAAACTGAATATTTTCCTCATGACTTTGCTTTGGATGTTTTATAATCTAGGTTTTTAATAGCAATCTCAGTCAAAGCAGCCAAATAATCTTGAAGAGCGTATGGGAGGGGCTCATGGGGATCCCATTCAAATGAAGACTAAAACACTTGTGTTGTTAACAATCTCTTGTTTTTGATTATTTATTCATCTCTGAAAAAACATAACTGTACATAAAAGATATAAATGTATGATTGCATTTATAACTGGTAAATCTGCAGATCATTGCCATCAAACTTCAGGCCTACATTTTTATTTTGAAATCATTTTATTTAGTATTTCAAACTTTCATTTCGCAGTTTAATTTCTTTCATATTATTATTACTAATTGCAATAAGTAATATTTCAAGGCATTTAAGTCTTACTTCAAATAGAACTAGTGACGCTTTACCACAGTACTTTTTTGGGGGGTGGAGGGGTGATTTTCTTTCTTTTTTTAATACTTCCAAACATAGTTGAAAAGTATTTATGAATTCGGTTTGTCTGTCTATCCACACTCCTGTAAATATTCACAGATTACCATAAAATTGATATATATTATTAGGGTTTACTATGACATGTTCACTATTGAAAATGAAATATGTAGCATTTACGTTTCATTTACAGGGATATTCTAAAGAATTACATTATATTACGGCATATGTGGGGAAATTGTTTATGGTGTATTTAACACTTGAACCGCGGAGCGGGTCAATTTGACCCAAATCGATATTTAATTTCTGGCCGCGCGAAAAATATTAATTGAAGAAACATTTCTTTTACTGACTTTTAATATTTTAAGGTAAACAACAACTTAACGAATTTAAAAACGTATAGCATAAATAAATTTCCTGTTATAAATCGTTATACCTAGAACAGCGAAGCGTGTCAATTTGACCCGTAGTATGTTTTACGCATAAAAGACGAAAAAGAGATACATTTTCTCAGAAGTAACGAGAAATTACACCTCCTTCTCCCCGAATTCCTCTAATGGACAGACACGGGAGGGGAAAAAGTGAAGGTCTTTAGCCAAGGTCATATATGCTCAGTGTGAAGAGAGATCGAATGCAGACGAAAATTAGAAGTGATATTCAGGAGAATTCTTGAAGTTTCATTTTTTAGATATTTATTTTAAGTATAAATAAGATGTCACGACGACGTAATCTTACCGTTACAGAAGCTTTAGAATATTTGCAACAGTTACCTGAAAATGATTCAGAAAGAGATAATGATGACTGTCTTTCAAATTTGAGTAGCGAGGGTGAATATCTGCCTCCAAATGAGGAAAATTCCAATTCTGATGAAAAAAATGAAAGTGATGACGACTCTACCAGTGCCTTAAAAATCGCTGGACATTCCCATCGCAATGATGATGATAATTTATCAGTGTTAAATGCAAGTGCATCGTATATATCAGATATAAAAGAAGAACTGAGATTTCGTACAAAAGGCACTTACGCTCAGAGAAATTGAAAAAGAAATCAGCTGTAACGTGCGAATTAAACTTGGAAATAAAGAAGTTGGTAAAGATGGGACAGTTTGGGACGTTGTAGAAATAGGTACTAGCAACAAAGAAAAGAAGGCATAGCATAATGTTTTAACCTTCCTACCCTGTTGAAAAGAAAGTTACATTTTACCTGAATGGGTCGATTAGACCCAGTTTACTTGCATATATTTATTCTAGCTGAAAACAAGTATTTTTATCTAGCTTTATTTCATATATTATTTTTTTTATTCACTATTAGAGACAACAAATTTTGTAATCCCCCCCCCCCATTTTTTACTACACCTCCTCCCTCTCTCCCTTGCAATGCCTTGTTTGTATAAGCAATAACTTAGAAAATAATAATAAAAAAGTATATTACAAATTTGATTATTTCCATTGTTCTTGATACATTTTTTATGATAAACAAGATTTACAGTACACATTTACATGTTCCTGGAAAAGAAAAGATAAGCACGAAGTACATCTCGTCTGCGTTTTTCGATCTCTCTTTGGACCACATTCTTTGCATCTTCCACGTTTATTTGAACTAATACTTTCTTTTTTTTTCACCTGCTGCGTTAGCCAATTTCTTCTTTATGGTTACTCGAATATTTTGTTTCATCCTATTATTTCTGTGAGGTTCGGTCAGCTGTTTGCCAAGTTAATTTAGAAAAAGGCGTCTTTTGTATAGTTTGTTTTTATTGTAAGAAAGATTTACATGCATAAAAACAACATATGCAGTTATTGCAGCTAGGTCAATTAAATTGTAGAACAAACACACAGGCCATCGCCTAGTGCCCCTTTTGCATGTATATGCAGCAGCTAATTTATCAGTAGTATCTATTCCACCTTTAGTTTCATTATAACATAAAATTATATCCGGCTTCTTTTCTTTCTCATCTGAAACTTTGGCCCCGTGATGCATAGTTGAAAGGAGGATTACCGATTTGTTTTTTTCGGCACATATGAAACAAGTGTCATATCTGGTTGAAAACCGAATAATGAGGAAAATGTTTCTCGCTCACGTGATGACTGAAATTCAGAAGGAATAAAGGGCTTATTTTTTCTAAGAGTACCAATAATACTTAATTTTTTCTTCAATAATTCTTTAGCAAGAATATAATCCGTGAAGAAGTTATCAACCGTAATATTTCGAGCGGTACCCTCAATCGAATTTACTAGGCGCAACACAACATTTCTACCTTGATATTTTTCTTGCTCACCATCTGAAGGCTTTCCAGTATAAATCTCAGCAGCATAAACATAAGCTGTTTTGACATCAGAGATCAACCACATTTTAATTCCATATTTACCTCTTGGCATTGACGGTATATATTGCCTAAATGGACATTTACCATGAAAAGGCACAAGCTGTTCATCAATTGTAACATTTTCGTAAGGAATGAACATCTTTGGCAACTGAGCAACAAACATATCAAATAAGGATCTTATTGCAGCTAGCTTATCTAAACGACACCGATTTACTCTGCTTTCTTTGTTGTCAAACCAAAGAAACTCTTTAATAATTTCAAAAGGTTGCAAAGACATAGTAGCACGAAAAATTTCGCGGCCATCTTCTTAGCTCCATAACTCTTTGAGAGATTCTCCTGCTGACCTATATACACAAGCTAAAATTAGCAAATCTATAAAAAAATTATAAAAATAACTTCAAATTGAAAAAAATGGATAAAATTCAAACCGCGGAATCAATTGCATTGTATTTTCATTTTATGTAAAAAATTATTCTAATAGAAGTTTAATTTTTTTACCAATGTAAGCTTCAAGTTCCTCAGCAGAAACCAATGTGTATTTTTTATTCTTTTCTGAGCATACTCTCTGCATTTCTCTGTTAGTTTTTTCTAGAATTAATTTGAACATGTCATCTGTAAAGAAAAGCTTCATTGCTGACACAGGGTGTTCAGTTATCCTCTGAATTGCAAAACGTGTAGGACCAGGGGTTGACTTCATAATGTTATGTTGTCTGTAAAATAATAAGAGAAGTCAGAAATTACAAATGAATGTAAAATATATAAGAACAGAAGTAGTGCTAAAGTCTGCATGGCAGGGGGGGGGAGGGGATTAAGATTCCTCTAAAGGGCATTTATTTCATTTCCTAACATATAAATTCTAAACAAATATCTATAAATTTCCTTGAAAATATTTTTTTGCGTGATGGTGGAAGGGGGGAGGGGGGGGGGCTCCGTGTTCCCCACAGCTGGCACAACCCCTGAATATGAACAAATTATATAAAATAAATATCGAATACAAATATAATTATGTATGAGTACATCCCGCTCTTTTGATGTAGGTGGAGGGGATTTACACCATTCAGTTTTGTTGCGACTAATAAAGGAGGATGGAGACTCCACCGTTTCAACTTCTGTATCGGAAACGTCTGCTTTCTCATCATCCTCTTCCATGGATATATGATCAGATTCATCTGTTTCAATCAAATCATTATCACTCCCTTTATCAGATTCATCACAAGGAAGCTCTTGCCAAAGCTTTCTGATTTCATCATCAGTAAGACCTCTATAGAAATGTCAAAATCGGAATTCCATGCAACAACTGCATTAGCTCATAAAGTTATCAATTTAACTGTTTACCAGGGAAAAAGAAATAAAAATGTGTTGTTGCTCAGCAGTCTACACCCAACTGTTGAAATTTTAGATAATTCTAAAAAATTACCTGATACAGTTGCTTAATACAACGCAACTAAATTCGGTGCGGATATGATTGACCAGATGGCAAGAAAGTGTACTGTCAAGTCTGCTTCACGTAGGTGGCCAGTGCATGTATTCTATAATATTTGGATCTTGCGGCAATCAATGCATGGCTTTTATACAAAGCCGTAACTGGTAAAGCTATTAGTAGACGGCAATTCATTCAAGATTTACTTGAAGAATTGCGAGAAAAGTTTGTTCTCTCCCGACAAAAAAGGGTGTCATTTGAATGCGAAACAACTACTCAAAATGATGGACAACCACAACTTAAGTGCAAACGAGTTCGATGTCACACTTCAAAATGTGAAAATAAAACTCAAGATATTTGTTCACAATGTAATGCACCCATTTGTGGTAAATGCTCAAAACGTATTAGAAGGTTTTTGCATACAATGCATACAATAAATTTGATTAAATAAACCTGTAAAACTAGTCTGTAACTGTTTTTTATTCTACTTTTATTTTTTGTTCTATTTCCGATTAAAGTTATGAAGTCTATGTTTATTTTTGGTTAAAATATATGTGATTATATTTAAGGAAATACGAATTTGACTATCATTTTCTAAAATGTTAGGTAATTTATCCTAAATTATATCTGAAATGTTATATAAATTATGATAAATATTGATTATTATATGAAAATATAATGTTTTAGTTAATTAAATTAAAACATTTGGGCATATTTATATATTAATATCTAGGGTCAAATTGAACCGCTCCGCGGTTCTAGTTTTAAATATTTGAAATTTATGTATATCACTGAGATGTCCTGCAAGGCACTTACTGTAGAACCAGTTGTACATATAATTTGTCTGTAAAATATTTATATATACCTTTAACTGTTGAATGCAGGCGTTATTTATGTGTGTTTTAATATATATTGTAGTATGAGTGTTTTATTATAATTATCGTAGATCGATGTAATAGTAAAATCTATTCATCGTTGTCCTGTCATCCGTGTCTTTCGTATAGATGGCTGGTGACTTCCCCAACATGGTTTATTAGTGAGGAATTGCAGACTCGGGCATTGGCCGGAGTAGCTCAGTGGTTAGAGCGATTGCCTGGAATGCAGTGGTCCCGTGTTCGATTCCTGGCTCTGGCTAATTTTTCACTCCAGTTGGGTTTATTGTATTTATTGTATGTATGTCTGTAAAATATTTATATATACCTTTAACTGTTGAATGCAGGCGTTATTTATGTGTGTTTTAATATATATTGTAGTATGAGTGTTTTATTATATATAATTTATTTTTCATTTACCCATTTACAGGGATACACATAAGAATTTGGCTACAATGTGAAGAATAAATTATTTAAGCACGCTTTCAGTTGTAGTACATATTTTAACAATTAACTATTTTTTTATATTACTTGATGTGCATAAATTCGATATATCATAAACAGGGCTACACAAAATATCTAATTTCCATTTGTTGATGGAAATTGCAGAATGGAAATTCTCAAATATATTTAATTGAACTAACTATTTAGCATACTGTGTAGTATTCATACAAATTTATAGATCATATATAGGGCTGCCCAAAAATTCGGATATTTTTCAGACTATTGATGGTAACTGCAGAAAATTGGTTTTCAAATGCATTATGCATTTTCCAAATTTTCTTTTAGACATTTTTCACGTTAAACTAAATTTTTGTTACAGTATTCTGAATGTGTTGGAAAGTGGTGCTGAACGCATGATTTTTCTTTCTTACTTTTGAATCAAATACTTTTTATTTCAGAGCCCCCCCCCCCCCCCCTAAGGATAGCGTTTCATTATTTTGATAGCTGTAATTATCTTGAATTCAGAATTATAAATCTTCTATCTAAAATAATTATCTCGCGATACTAGCATTATTAAGAATTGAATGAAATTTTTTTCTCATAAATAATTTATTAATTATTGCTAATCCTATTGGTTCAATTTATTTAAAAATGCCAATAACTAAAACTTCTAAATAATACTGTTTTTAGTATATTTTTAAGTAAAGCTAAGTAAGCTAAATAAGTAAATAGGAAATTTTGTGTTCTAAGCTTTTTTTTTTTTTTTTTTGCTTGTTTTTTTCTTACACTTGATGATAATATTTGTTAAAAATAAAGTTTTGTTACATTTTTATTGCCTCACTTTATCTCAATTTGAAACTAATATAAAGTTATGCTATCATATTTTTTTTTAATAATGTAGCAAATTTCTATCTTAAATTTTACTATTTTTTAATTTTTTGCGTTAGTGTCCATTAGAAATATTTTCATGACCATTACTTAATTTATATACGGCTTGATTTATTTCTCTTATTACAATTAAATTTGTCTTCTCAATGGGAAACGTATCTCAGAAGTTGTATAAGATTGTTGCTATATAATTATAATATTGAAAAATATGGACAACAATATTAATTAATAATTAATTAAAAATTATAATAAATTATATTAATTAATTGAAAAATATTTTTAATGAAATTCCTTAAGGGTATTCGTTATTAGCATGTTTACCCTATTTTAAGTATGTTCGAAATTTTATGAGAAAAATACACAAATAAACACATGAGTTAAACATTTATACCTGGAAAAACTTACAATAACGGAAAAAAACAAACACGTGTACGTGTAAATGTTGACAGAAAAAATGTCCACATATAATACGTTCTTATCGCCAAGATTTAAGCAATAAACGTCATATCTGGCACACCTAAAATGTGGTAACCAATGTACCAATCAGGTTATCCAGACAGTGGGAGAATTAATCGCTCGTTACCTAGACACTACTTTTATGAATGCAGCAGCAGCCGTTCCAAAGTTAAGAGAATAGCAAGAGTCTTTAGTGGGCGTACTGTATGTTATAACCTACCTCTGATTAATCCTATACGTATGGATGTATTCATAATTGTTTTTATTTGTATATACGATTTCTTTTTACTTTTCACCCCCCCCCCCCCCTCCTATTTTTTGTTCTTAAATATTAAAGAAGCACAATGATTGTATTCTTACTTGTACATGCTAAGAAAATTATCTAGTACTATTTAACAAACATTTGAATCTATATTGAATTTTTAGGCTGAGAATCGGTAATTAAGAATACGAAAATTTTCCGCTTAATCAACTGTATGTGCAATCAGATTTTATTACATAAAATAAAAAAATAAACCTACATTTTATTAATAATAATAATTATTATTATTCTACTTTTCAACAGTTTCAGCAGGAATCGAAAATTTAGATCCATTTACGATACATAATTAATTTTCTCATCAACGTAAAATGTTTAATTTTTCAGATGAGTTTCTAAAATGAGATTCTATTAATTGTCTAAAGAATAAAGAAATGAGGCAATCATATTTTATGCATCATCGTAAATCCAAAAATAACCAAAATAACTGTAAGTTTGTTTTTAGATTAAAAAAAAAAAAAAAAAAAGTTTGTTTCGAATTATGTTAGATTAAGTAGATTATTCTATATTTAAAGATTTTAAAAAATAGTTTAATGACTGTAATATAAATCATAAAAAAAAAAATATATCTTAAACATTTATCAAAAATTGTATGCTCTCAATAAAAATATTTTACATTAATACTTAAGTAAATAATAAATTAACACTTGTTTTAATCAGTTTCTTAAAAAATTTAAAACAAGTTAGTGGTTCTAATAATTCAATACTTAATTTTTTTTTCAGTTTGTTTGAGAATATTCAACATTGATTAATAAATTTTAACAATGAAACAATTTGTTTCAGCCAATTTAAAACAAAATGATCCAAATATTTAAAAATAATTTTTAATATGAAATAAAACAGTTCTTTCATTGGTTATCATTATTTTAACAATAGAGATGATATTCTGAATTACGTATAGTAAGAGGAAATGCTATCTGAAGAATAAAATTTGCTATAAACGTTCGTAACATTAGATATAAATACATATTAGATAACTGATTCCCTAGTTATTTGAAGATATTTTTAGCCGTAGGCAATAAGAACATTAAACAAAAGGAATTGAGATTGCAAAAGGAATAAACAGAACTTAATCTTTTAAACTGTATTTGGATCTAGGCAACATAATTTTTTAGTATATCTCAATTTAACTTATGTGATTACAATTTAAAATTTAAGTTATTGGATAGTTATTCGTAATTTGTGTTTTGTTAAGGAATGCATGTATAATAGGTATATATAAATTTTAAATATATATGTAAATGTAAAATGGTATTGTATAGTAAATATCTAATATGAATAATACATTGGGTAGCAAATATTATCTTTTGAGTATAAATTTCTTTCTATAATTCGGAGTATAAGATAGTGAACAAGATTTGATGAAAGATTTCTAGGTTTTTTTTTTCTTTTAACATTCTGGAATAACCAATCATAATAACCAATCGATATTTATTGACATGACAATTTAAAAAAAAACACAATACTTCTGATATGTGACTTTGGACTCAAGCAATAGAATCTTTATGTACGTAAGTCCTCATCATCCTACACTGTAAAAAAAAAAAAAAAAAAAAAAAAAAATCTGTAAAGTTACTAAAGTTTTTCTAGGAAACTGACTTTTTATGTAACGGCAACAAGAAAAATTG
Organism: Maratus speciosus; assembly: GCA_963932465.1. Classification (NCBI taxonomy): domain Eukaryota; kingdom Metazoa; phylum Arthropoda; class Arachnida; order Araneae; family Salticidae; genus Maratus; species Maratus speciosus. The sequence goes on along the minus strand of OZ010786.1, from coordinate 531,397,352 downwards.
CTGTAACAGACGCTGTTACAGGAATTTTTGCTGTTGCCTTTACATAAAAAGTTCTAGTAATCACAGTTCCCTAGAAAAAACTTTTGTAACTTTACAGTTTTTTTTTTCATATATATATATATACAGTGTAAAGGTAAGAGATTAAACATAAGCGGGTCTATATAAATTCTTTTGAATATTTTAATTCGAGTCAAAGACGATTTATTATTTAAGAGTCATTTAAAGATATGCTGGTCTTTATCGCAGGTTTAAAGTAATGTTGGATATTTTTGTTAAATTTTTAAAATGATAATTTTTGCAACTTTTTTTATTCTTTTTACCTTTTTAATATACAGATTTTATTGAAGTTTTGAGCTCGAAGCAAAACATACATATAAATTTATTGATTTATTTATTTCATATTTTTATACTAGTAAAAAACATTGTCCAAAAATTATTTAGGAGATAAATCTTTCTTGCCTTTTCGTCTGTCCTCAAAATATGACGATTACACTATTACTACCTATCCCCTATCAGTTAGTAATGGATGTATTCGGTTCTTTCTCTGTTATGTTTCAAATATTGATACTCTACAACTAACACAGGCGTCTAATCTTCTGTCTGACATGTGCATATCACGTGTCAGATATTCCCGCGTCGGGTAGGGAGTAATTTTTTGTAAAACAACAACTAATAAAAGAAGATTGTATTTTGAAATTCTTCGACCCAAACCTAATTTCTCTCGTTTTTGTATACTTGAATTTTGCTTTCTTTTGAAAATTCTCTTGATGCTAGTTTTTAAAATGTCACATAAGTTCATATCTGCGCCGGATGTCTTGGACTTTTTGTGGATTTTAGATGACAATGATGACATTTTATTTAGCCGACATAGAAAACGAAATAGTGATTCTACTCTCCTAGCCCGATGCACTGAGCGACACTAAGTTCATTGATAATTCATCTACAAGAAAGATAGATGAAACACTGTTTGATCAAGTACGTCCAAAAGAGGTTGCGGGCATGATTGAAATTTTAGTTTCTAATAGCAATGAAGAATATTATATAAATTGCAAACTAGAAAAATGCGAATCTGCAGCAGCATATTTTACTGCAATTCACGGAAAAATGGTATTGGTTTTATTTGTTAATGCATTTCAAACAGCATTATTTGCTTCACGGGTACTCAATAATCTATTTAGTGATGATAGTAGTCTGATTGAATTTCAAAATCATATAACAGTTCCATATTTGGGACTTTTCTCTTACAAAGAATATATATTACAGGAAATTGGCTGTTTAACACGTTAATGAAGCATTTTTTAAAGCCTAAAAATGAACATATTATTGCCAAAAATCCAGACAACGGACAACGAAGATGCCAACTAAAAACCTATGTATCAAAACTAACAACTATCTAAAAAATGTACGTTGAACTATGCCTAAGATTATTCCTCCCATTCCACTTAACGAACAATGAATAGCAGCGTATCGTACCATAATATATATTTTTAGGACAGGCTCTACCGACTAAACTAACAAAACATTGGTCAGATTTTTGGTTTTATGTGTATACATAGGCTTAGAAAAACAAATATTTAAGATTTTATAAAAACAATATTAAGTATTTCAACGTTTGGTTCGACATGAGTTAACTTTATTGATAAATTTTAATTGTATAAAATAATAAAAAATGAATGTGACTTCACATGCAAGTTTTTTTTTTTTAAAATGAATGTTTAATTTATTTCTAGGAAGTTTAATAAAATATTTACTGTAATAAATAAAAAAATAATATAGAAATTCTTTTGAAAAAACTGTTTTAATTTAAATTTTATTAATTATTTGTCATTTCGTAAAAGTTTAAACGTAATGCGGATGCAAATTTGATTATTTTTTTAAAAAGTATTCCTTATAAATTAACAATGCTATTATTAATCCTTTACTTTTTATAAACATATATATATATATAACTGCGGGGAGAACAGTCCCACCCTATTTTATTTTGAGCACCGTTTGCAGTGTAGCACATTAAAAGTCTTTAAAAGCTGAGAAATATGTTAGTTTAAGAAATTGAAATTATTTAATTTAAAATTAAATTTAAAATTAAATTATTATTTTTAATTATTTTCGATTTTGAAAACAATTTTCAGCATATTTGAAATTTGTTCATGTCTCATGTTTATATGTCTGCCGTCTTCTTGCCGTCTCTAATTCTTGTAAATATACTCTGATAGTCAAGTAATTGCTACATCAGTAATGTTTAATACTGAATACTATACTGAATACTATAGGGTTTTTGCTATTCGAAAGTGAAAGGTGTAGCATCTACAGTTCGTTTAGAAATAGAGGCAAAAGTATTCCATTATATATTTCGCCTATGATTCGAAAAATGTTTGTGGTTAATTTGAATGACGTTTCGTTACTTATGAAAAATGGCGAAATTGCTATTAATTACTCAAGTGGAATAAAACATGTTTTTTTTATGATTACAGGTTTCAAAGATATCAATAACTAAAATTAGTGCTTGACTGGCAACTAAAAGGCAAACTGTTAAAATTTTGCAGCAGACTGTCGGACCATTCGACAATCTTTATTAAAAATTATTACATAGTTTAATTTTAATCTGACCATAATATGGTAAATAATATTGTCAGTTACGCTTAAAAACATGGTCAGGTACAGTCATTTTTAAAAACAGTTCAATGACATGACAATTTGCACAAGACTATTAACAGCGTATATAATCTCAAACATAGATTAACTTCTTCGAGATGTAGGTGACAGGGTATCTCGCCGAAAACTCAGAACCACTGTTGATTGCGTCTTATTATGAATTTAGTAGGTATTTTTCAAGTAATGCACAATTGGCATAACGAATCAATTTTGAACGCAGTTAAAAAATTGCGGTAAACGGTCCACAATTGAGTCCTGCATCGGGTCGGGTTACCCGGTTTTACCCGAACCCGACCCGACCCGCGGTTCGGGTCGGGTCGGGTTGGAGCTACATTTCCCCGTTGCGGGTCGGCTAGGGTTGACTTTAAATTTTCTTTGGTGCGGGTCGGGTTCGGGTCGGGTTTGATTTTATTGTTGCGGGTTCAGGTCGGTTTCGGTTTGGCTTTTTTACTCTTGCGGGTCGGGTTCGGGTTGACCCTCTTTTATAAAAGAATGTGGAAATTATTTTTTCCCGTTAAAAGCCTATATAAACCGCAGATGAAAGTTTTACAAAAGCAAAATGTGTGCTTGTCTGTTTTGTATTGAGTCGTCCTTTCACCAGTCTTCGAAATAACAAACTGCATTATATTTTTATCGTATTTTAAAAATACAATACGCAGCAAAATGCTAAATGGTACTTCCTGTCTATCAAGTGAATAATTTAATTGTGGTGATACTTGATGCAGTATGTTAGACGGGAACATTTTCAAAATAATAACTGCTGATAAACTAAAGGCAGATGGCCACTTGTGTAAAACAAGGTGTATCGTTATAAATGGAACTTTTGAAACCGCAACTAATTTTAAAGCATATTTAAAGATTAGATATTTTGTTTTATACCATTTAGAGTCCTACATCGGGTCGGGTCAAAGGTTTTACTATAGTTGAATATTAAAGAATATAGATTTGTTCATTCTGCTCTGTAAAACATAAAAATGATATTAGAGAATTAGAGGTCTGCACGGACCGGAATTACCAGGCCCGGAAACGGCCCGCCCCGTCCCGTGTAAAACTTAAAACTTCGGCCCTAGCCCGGCAAGGCCCATTTATAATTTTATCGGCTTCGTCTAAATATTTATATCGGGCCGGTAGACCTTCTTATTTGTAGCTATCGGCCCAGTCTGGCAGGGCCGTTCATTTTTTTTTTACTGGCCCGGACCGTTTATTTTTTTATCGGCACGGCCCGTTGAAAAAACTGTCCTTATAAAGCGGCATGGCCAGTTTGAAATTTTGCCGAACCGCCGCGCCCCGAAGGCCGGTCCGGTGCAGACCTCTATTAGAGATACGTAGACAATTTTTCAGAACGGTATTAAAACATGATTTGCTTTTCTTACATTGCGGGTTCGGGTCGGGTTGCGGGTTGAAATATTGCGGTTTCGGGTCGGATGCGGGTTGTATACTTCGGGCTTGGGTCGGGTAAAACCCGACCCGCGCAGGACTCTACAATATTAAGAATATACGGAAAACTGTTCAGTCAGTCAACAATTTTTAAAGATAACGCTTACTTGACCATATTAAGACTCGTACCTGTCCATATTATTTTCCAAATCATGGTCAAAACACCGATAGAACAGGGTTATATTACAGTTTTCTGTACAAACGGTCGAATAGCTGGACAGTTTGTTGCAATTTATTTACAGAACAGTCATTCCACAATTTGTAAACAAAATGTTTACATAACCGTAATTAAGCAATATTCGGACATTATTCTTCCCCATATTATGGCCAGAATAGAGTTAATTTACGGTTATGTTACAGTCTTCTACAAAAACGGTCCAATGACAGCTCAGTTTGTTGCAATTTTTTAACAGTGAATGTAAGAATGCCATATGAAGAATATTGAGAAACTAGGACATTTACCGATTTGGTCTTATTATATATCTTAATATGATTGTCCATTACATTCACTGCAATTCATTTATTTTTTATCAAGATAATACAAATTATCATTAAAATTAAAGTAAGGAGCTTTTGAAAGTGAGTCAAATCTAACCAACTTTTATTAGGTAAAAATTTACATTTTAGTTAAACGCGTTTGTTTAAAAAATATGTCTAAGTTAAAAGATTAAAATATTTTTTAAATGCATGAACCTAATATATATCATTGTTTGGGCTTTAACTATTTTATAAACAACAAAAATATTTTTTTTCTTTTCTACACTACCTAAAATTACTCTCTTTATAGAAAACGTTTTGTTAGAAAATGCCAAACAAAGAATTCTATTTAAATACAGAGAATCCCCTAATGAATGAGAAACAGAATTATTTTCTTTAAATATTCTAATTCAACATTCATCTAGTATTTGTTTGGGGGAAATTGGTATTTTCTGAGTGGAAAAGAGTTTCTCGATGATACGTATTGAACATTGACGATAATTATTTTCCCTTTCAGCCAGTTTTGTTTTCTTTATTCTTTACTATTCTTTATGGTTATATATAATTAAAAGAAAATATTAGCATTGTCAATTTTTTTCTTCTTTACGTAGAGTCGAATTTTGAAAAGGTTAATGCATTCCTTTGCGTGTTGCTATTTACAGCATTATTCTAATCAATACTTTATTATTTGCTTTAAAACAACGAATAGTAAAAGTTGCCCTTTGGCTGATTTCAATTAGGAATATTATAATAATAAAAATCGCTATACAATTGAAATGTATAGATATATTTAGATACATTTACATGTGCATATATATACATATATAAAAGGGGGAGACGTTGTACTTTGTGTCCATATATTAAAAAGAGAAAAACAACGTTTACAAAAGAAAAATTTAATTTTAAAAAAGCATATAGCTATTTCGAAGCCTCTAAAGCCTCATCATCATTGCTTATAAAATAAAGATTAAAATTAAATAAAACTATGGAATAAAAGAGGGGGGGCGCAGATCCAGAATTTTTTTAATTACTTACATTTGTGTTTTGTAAACGATGTTTCTCTGTTTTCAATACACAGGGTGCAATATGTTATCTATCGCCGACCTTTAATTTCTCAACCGTTGGTTGCAGACATATAGTTCCAATTACAAAAAAAGTTTCAAATGAGGTAAATATTGATGTTGTGGCATTATTTAATGTAAAAAGTCAATTTTATAAAAATTACGAAATATAACTTTTTATACTTTCCCCCTGTCCCTATAGTTATATTTAGTAAAAGTTTACACATATCATAACACATATAACACAAAACATTTGACATCTGTACTACACAAATTGACAAAGTTATTAAATTTCAAATTTTGAGATTTTGCGCATGATTTTGTCTTTAATTGAGGGGGCACTTAAAAGATAAATGGAGATTAAAATCAGGGTGCTATGTCTTTTTTACAGCGAAACAACCTTTGTTAGGTACCGCCAATTCGGGGTATCACCGAAGAGGACTATTTAATCTAAAAATTTGTGCTGATTTTTAAGGGTCGTATACAAAGCGCATAATTAAATTTTGAAATTAAACATAAAAATAAATATATTACTATTATAATATCAGAAAACGCTCTAGTATATAAATTGAATACATAAAATGCTGGAATCTACTAGAGATACTGCTCAAAGTGTTCTCCATTGGTGGCAATGCAACATTGAATGCGTGACAGTACTGCGTCCTGAACACGTTAGAGCAAAGCAGGTGTGCAAATTGTGCGACAATCAAAAGGATGATGCGACTGGAAACCTCCACATCACTCGGACAGTACGACGCGTGTGGTGTGGTATATGAGGAACCTAGATTGTTGGACCAATCTTCTACAATGGGACCTTAACGAGCGATCGTTACCTCCATCAGCTACAAAACACGGTACGTGACTAGTATGAAGTACGTATAGTAGGGTGGGTCGAAAAAACCGAAATATTTATAATCGAAATGTAATAGAGCGGAAAAGTTGCCTTTTGTAGTAAAGCATAAATTCGTAAAATATTACACCGATCGGTTAGTATCTTTTACCGCCGCATGGGGGCCAAAATTTCCAAAAATCGCAAAAAACTTTTTTTTCAGTATTTTTTAAAAATTATACAAACGTACGAATACAATTTCTAATAGGAAGCGATAGCCACATGAAGATATAAGAAATGTCCTGGTAAATGTTCATTATGATAAAGTAATATCTTTTATTGCCGCAAAAATACCATATTTAAAAAAAAATGTAAAAATTTCAAATTTTTATTATTTTTTAAATTTTTATAATTCCTATAATATCTAGAAGTAAATAAATTTACTTCATGTCTATTAATATTGTGGTAAATTTTGTTAACTATTTGTTATAGACTGGGAAAAAAAACTGTAATCATTCATTATTCTTGACGATCGCTTTATATACAGCTGTTTTACTGCATATCAGCAGTTCATATACCAAAAATCACAAGAATGATATAAAATGAAAAAAATATTTTAGTATTTTAAAACACAGAGTTGATTAACCGAAACGGATTAAATAAACATAAAATGAAGAAGTATTTAAAGTAATTGAATTTTATAATATGACTTTATTTCCAATAAAGCCATTGTTCCTCGAGAGGCCAAAATTTATCGTATGTGATCCTCACGCTGTTCTGGTCCACAAACTTTACCAGCACTTCAGAGACTAATTTCACGCATTTTTCTATTGATTAAGTGGGACAAGGAAAATTATAATAGCTGGTATTTTTAATCGAACATTCTAAACTCACCAGCGTCGTTAGATCGTCAGTCCATAGACAAACCGTAACAGGTGGTTTCGTTAGTTTACAGTTTTGCCACTCGACTAAATCCATACAATTTTAAGCTTCAAAGTTCAAGTCTGGAATGACGAAGTGACGGGTGGCACTATTCGTGTCCACAGAACTTCGTGCTTTGGCAATTTTCTTTATGGCTGGGGTTGTGATGTCCTCTCCTTCAAATGCTATCATTTCAATGAGGCTATTTTCATGATTTGCGAAACAGGCATTTCGTGAAATTACAGGAACTATAATATTTTGTAGATGATATGGCAAGTAACGAGGGTTACTAATTATAGTCCACAGAATCTGAAAAACATGGCGGATTCATTTTAATTGTGAACCAACTGATGCAGTACACTTTCAGGATGTACTCATTGAGTACGTCCTGATCAGCCGATTGCCAAAATTAAGAATTGCCAAAGCACGAAGTTCTGTGGACACGAATAGTGCCATCCGTCATTTCGTCATTCCAGACTTGAATTTGAAGCTTAAAATTGTATGGCTTTAGTCGAAAGGCAAAACTGTAAACTAACGAAACCACCTCTTACGGTTTGTCTATCGATTGACGATCTAAGAACGCTGGTGAGTTTAGAATGTTCGATTAAAGATGCCAGCTATTATAACTTTCCTTGTCCCACTCAATCAGTAGAAAGATGCGTAAAATTAGTCTCTGAAGTGCTGGTAAAGTTTGTGGACCAGAACAGCGTGAGGATAACATATGATCAATTTCGGCCTCTCAAGGAAAAATGGCTTTATTTGAAAGCAAGTCATATTATAAAATTCATTTACTTTAAAGACTTCTTCAATTTAAGTTTGTTTAATCCATTTCGGTTAAACATTTCTGTATTTTAATTAATAAAATACTAAAATATTTTGATCATTTTATATATTTTTTGTGATTTGTGGTATATGAACCGCTGATATGCAGTAAAACAGCAGTAGATGAAGTGATCGTAAAGAGCAATGAATGATTACCTTTTTTATTTTCCAGTCTATGACAAATAGTTAACAAAATTTATGACACATTAATAGATATAAAGTAAATTTATGTACTTCTAGGCATATTATAGAAATAATAAAAATATAGAAAAAATGAAAATTTGAAATTTTTACAATTATTTTTTTAAATATGGTCCCTTTGCGGCAGTAAAAGATATTATTTTATCATAATGAACATTTACCGGGACATTTCTTTTATCTTCATGTAGCTATAGCGTCCTGTTAGAAATTGTATTCGTACGTTTGGATAATTAAAAAAAAAAAAAAATATTGAAAAAAGCATGTTTTTTGCGATTTTTTGAAACTTTGGCCCCCTTGCAGCGGTAAAAGATATTAACCGATCGGTATAATATTTTACGAATTTATTCTTTATTACGAAAGGCATCTTTTCCGCTGTTTCACATTTCAATTGTAACTATTTCGGTATTTTCGACCCACCCTAATGTATAGCTCTCCGGCATGCATACCAGGTGTGGTTTCAACATGATGGGGCTCTGCATAAAACATCAAACTTCCGGGCGTATCTGGCCACCGAATTCGGTCAACAGATCCTTGGATATGGTGGACCGGTAGCGTGGCCACCGAGTTCACCGGACTTGACATCCACGGACTTCTATCTCTGGGATTACATCAAGGCATAAGTCTATGTGACTGAGACTACTTCTATGGTTTATCTGAAGCAGACCATTAATATAGACAATTTTCGATATTATAATAAATTGATATTTATTTTTCTGTTTAATTTCAATATTTCATTCTTCACCTTGTATACGACCCCTAAAAATCAGCTCAAATTTTTAGATGAAATAACCCGCTTTGGTGATACCCCAATTTGGCGATACCGACTAAAGGTGGTTTCGCCATAAAAAGGACGTAGCACCCTGATTTTGATCTCGAATTATTTTAATTCATCTTTTAACTGATACCTCAATGAAAGACAAAATCATGTGCAAAAATCTCGAAATTTGAAATTTTATAACTCTGTCAATTTATGTAATTTAGATGTCAAACCTTTTGTGTTATATGTGTTATGATATGTGTAAACTTTTACTAAATATAACTATAGGGAATGGAGGACCGTATAAAATATTAGATTTCTTAATTTTTATGAAACTGATTTTTTACTTTAAATAATACCACAGCCTGAATATTTACTTCATTTGAAACGTTTTTGTAATTGGAACTATATGTCTACGATCAACGGTTGAGAAAATAAAGGTCGGCGATAGATAACATATTGCACTCTGTATATACATATACATACATGTATGTATGTATATATGTATATAGATATACATATACATATACATACGTATTGAAATATGTATATATATATATCAATTTTACAACATGAATATTAGAGGCGGTATTATTATGCACTGCATGGCATTTTCCTCTGTTACTCCGAGTAATTCCTCATAATTTATTGGCCTACGATACCAAACTATTAAAAGACTGCACCAAATTTCCCAGTCATTCAATTGTTTTTTAAAAATAACGGTTTCATGAATATCTTATTAAGCGTACCTCAACCAGCCAGATAATGTACATTATAAATCGACTAAAGGGCGTTGTAAGGGAAACCTTTACTGTCAATGTGTCTAAAAAAAAGCACTAAAAGGGGAAATATTAGATTTATTTATACAAAAAACATAAAAATTAATGAAGTACTTATGTAATGCAGTATAGGTAATAAGTATAAAAGATACACGGGTATTTTAAGGAAAAAGATAACAAGATAAAAATGTGAACAAACCGGCTACTTAAGTACACATTCTCTTTTTTATTTACCACGATGGAAGTTCGATATATCCAATAAACCTGTGGAGGATGTAACCATACTTTTATATTTAACAGAACTACTTTTTATTTGTTTCGGTAATTTCCTAATAATCTCACTTTACCTTATGTACTCCTCTTCACTTGTATCGCAAAATTTCGAGCTATAGCTATCACAATTAGAAATTTGGTTTGATACCCCCAACATGCTTTTCAAAAATTTTATTATGTAATTTTCTTTATTGCAAGCAAAAAAAAAAAAAAATATTTCCCGTAGTAAGAGAAACTCAAAAAAATATTTATATCTGTTGGGGTTACTGTTTCCCATTTATTCCAGTAACCCCTGATACATGTCCCAGTCATCCAATTCTTGAAACATTTATGGGGTAACTCGAACACCGTCCTTATACTTGAAACATTAAGTAAATATGTACAGATGACTAATAATATTAATGCATTTATTTGTCTAATCTTTAAATAAAAAGATTGTTTAATAAAAGTACTTACCGTATTTTAATAAAAAGCCGAGGAAATTCAAGCAAAGGGACGTTGTTTAAAAAAACAAAGAAACCTAAGTTTTCGGCAACCTATCACAGCAAAGGCAGAGTTATGATTGAGTTGACACGCGTTGTTCTAAGAAGTAGAGAAAGGGGTGCAATGTTGACAAAAGCTAAAACTTAAAAAAACATCAACGGTTTTTTTTTATATAAAATAACCTGTGTCCCATTTACCTCGTGGTTCCGGTTACCCCAACTTACCTTTCCGAATTCAAGTAATGAATTAACATTGCATGCATAATATAAGTCAAAACAAGTCCTTCAGTAACTCTGATTTTCTATTTACGGTGGTAACATTTGACCAATAAATATCGCTTGTACTGCAATTTTTACAACTCCTAAGCATCGCACATTTCATTTTTTTCACCCACGAAAAGAAAAATAAATTGTTCTATAGAAATTGAGATGTTGTACTGTAACATGTTTTAGGGCATTTACAGTTAAGTTCAAATTATATATATGAATATGGTTGACCATTACTTTCATTGCAATTCCAGTATTTTTTTTATAAAAAAAGTACCGTAATACTTGTATTTTTTTATAAAAAAAATACAAGTAAATCATTAATCATTAAAATAAAATAAGAAAGTTTTGAAAATGTGTCAAATCCAACCAACGTTTAATAGATAGAAATTTACAACGCTTTAGTTAAATTGGCTTATTTTAAAAAATTACTGAAGTGAAAAGATTTAGAATTTTCTTTCTGTGAACGAAATTAATAAGCATCATTGTTTGTACTTTAATTATTTTCTAAACAGCAAAAATAATCAAAGTCTTCGATTCCGCACTAACTAAAATTACTCTAATTGTAGAAAACTTTTTGCTAGAAAACGCCAAACAAGGAATTATGTTTAAATACAGAGAGGCCCCTGATGAATAAGAAACAAAATTATTTTCTTCTATTCTAATTCATCTAGTATTTGTTTGGGGGAAATTCTTATTTTCTTAGTATAATACAGTTTCTCGATTGTATATTCTCGCATTGTATATTCACGATAACTATTTTTCCTTCCAGGCACTTTTGTTTTCTTCATTCTTTACTATTCTTTACTGCTACATATTTTAAGGTGAAAACAACAGCATTGCCAATTTTTCTCTTTTCTTACGTATAGACGATTTTCGAAAGGTTAATGTATTGCTTTACATGTTACTTTTTAAAGCATTATTTTAAACGATACTTTATGTTATGCTTTAAAACCAATAGTAAAACTTCTGCTTTAACAGTTACTATTCAGGGATATTATAATAATAAAAATCGCTGTAAAATTTAAATACAGTGGATGATTGGTTAACGAACTTAATCCGTTCCAAAACAGTCATCTCTAACCGAATTGTTCGTTAACCGATCATAAATTTAGTATAGATTTATAAAGGAATTTAATTAATTCGTACTCAAAAGCTAAAGAATATATAAAATATAATATAAATCATCCCTAGTATTAATATACGTCCTTACTTGATACGAACAGATCGTATTTTCATGGCTTTGTCCGTGATCTGGGGTATTTGAAAAATAAATGTCTTACTCTTTGAATAAAACATTTAGTTTTACATTCATTGACTACGGAATTAAATCATATCAATATAATTCTTTGAAGTTTCAAAAACTCCTTACTTCTCTAAAAGACTGTGTTTACTGCGGGACCCAATAAGGCTCAAGTGGAGCCTAGAATCTGTTAATAATTTGTGAACTAAATTTCAATTTAAATGAATTATTTGAAATTAAAAACATACATCAAAAAGGGACACAGAATTTTAAAGAATAATGTTTCTAACCTCTTCATTCTAATTTGAATGCCCTAAAATGTAAAGCCTTAAACCCACGTAGCCCATCAATTATTTAAGCATACATGCACAACTGTTAAAATTTTCACTAAGTCGAGAATAGTTGCAATTAAATACAAACAGTTGGATCTGAAATACAGCATTGCTTCTTCTTGTCTTTGTTTTGTGAAGTGTTCGTTATCCGAACATAAAAATCTCTCTCGTAACTGTCACGTTATCCGAACATAAAAATCTCTCTCGAAACTGTCACGTTATCCGAACTGTTCGTTAACAGATCGCTCACTGTTATCGCTCACAGGCAGTTAATTTGGAAACTACAAATCTCACGTTGTAGAAGATTAAAGTTAATGTTGAAAGTATAAGTTCATGTAATTAATTAATTAAAGAGAAAAAAAAATATTATCAAGTTGTACAGATTGGTTTTCATTCAGTCATACTAAAACATTGAGAGCTTTGAATGCAATACAGAAATAACAGCATCCTTAAATATTCCTAACTCTATTTTTAAAAAAATAATATTTCTTATATATTTAACATGAAGTTTTAAAAGAATCTCGAAGATTTATAAGTTCAAATAGTTGTACAAAAGGTAAAAATCTTTCAGAAAGTAGCCAGTCCTAGTAATAAAAATGAAACACGCATTTTTGTTTCATAAATAATCTCTATCTCTCTTGAGTGCATTTTAAACATAGAAAAAAAGATTAGAATATACATAATTGAATGGTGCAGGTATTTCTAGAACATGCAATAGTTTAACATTTAGAAATTAAACAAAAAAGTCTTGTTGCATTGGATAGTTAATGGTACAGGATCTTTTGAGAAAAATAGATGCTACATAATTTTGACTTCGGAAACCTAAATTCGCAATATTCAGAAAATAAATTGGACTGAATACTTGTAAAGAAATTGATATTTCGACATTTTATGCCACGTTCCAGAGACGTATCTACTACGAAAGTTTTTGATCTGAAGTAATCGTAAAAAGACGGAAAATTTTAGAAAGAAGACAGTCCTGGTAACAAAAATGAAACATGAATTTTTGGTTTTTAAATAACCATTATCTGCCTCGGGTTATTTAAAAAAATAAAAAATATCAGAATATACTTAATTTAATTGTGCATGGATCTCTGGAATTTACAAAAGCTTAAAATACAGAAATAAAACATAAAATACATTTTGCATTGGATAGTTAATGGTACAGGTTCGTTTTCAGAAAAATAAAGGGTATACAATTTTTGTTTCGGTAAAACGAAATTTGCAATCTTGCGAAAATAAATACAGTAGCCTCCCGCTTAACCGGCCTAGACGGGACCGAGGGTTAGCCGGTTAAGAGAAAAAACGGTTAAAGCGGAGAAGAAAAAAAAATAAGTATCTGCGTAATTTCATTAATTAAACCCGTACGATGTATTTAGTTTTTCTATTTGTGTAGTTTTCAAAAAGTACACATTTTCTATATATATATATATTTTAATGAACATTAATAATTAATTGTATTGGAAGAAAAATGATCACTGATAACAAATAATGAAAAATATTTCACACAACCTAAATATAAGAAGTTGAAATTGTTCTACATTATGTATATTTAAGTTAATCAACCATAAATAAATCAGTGAGCTTCTTCTGTTGAAGGCAAGATGCCCGACATTTTGCAGTATAATCTCTCCATCTCTTTCACATCATGTGTAACCGGGGAAGCTGTTATCCGCTGCTCAACATGGCCAACTCTAATGCTTTTACCCCTTCCGTATGAGGAATTTTAGCAGTGTCAACTAAAACTGGATCCACATCAGGATCGTCTTGGTATTAAACAACATCAGTTACAGTCCTAATTATATCCTCGTCAAATAATGTTTCATGCTTCAGATCTTTATCAGATTCAAACAACTCGTATACATCTTCTAGGATGATCTGTTCGTATTCCTGAAACTTTTTAAATATTTTATAAAACAGTTTGCAGAAAGAATAGACATTATAGAGTTCCGAGTGTGAGGAGATTGCACGTTTGACCATTAAAAACACAAAATCTCAAATCTTCCTGGGGGACATCTCACGGTTCCTGGGGGGGGGTGCCCCCCCCCCGGGCCAACACCTTGAATTCAACACTGGTGAAGGCCAACACGTATCCATTTAGAACAGATTTTCTCCTTTCTGAATTTTGCCTCCTTCACCTATGGATTGCACTTCAACTTGAAAGCACAAGCTGAGTTCTCGAGGTCGTCATCCCCGAATTTTGCGTGATATTGGGGGAAAAATCGGCCGGTTAAAACAGAGTTCTGGTTAAGAGGAGGCCGGTTAAGAGGGAGGCTACTGTAGTTCTGTTATATATGGTAAAAAATACGATTTAGTAGTTCTATAACATGTTACAGAGACATGTAAAGAAAAGTATATTCGACAAAAGAAAACAAACTGTATTCGACAAAAAATGTGTCTGCTGACCCCACGAAGGTTTTTGGTCCAAAGTAATCTTAAAAGGTAGGAAAATTTAAGAAAATAGACAGTCCTGGTAACAAAAATGAAACATAAATTTTTGGTTTTTAAATAAAAATTATCTGCCTTGGATTATAAATAAATAAATAAAAATAATAAAAAAATAAAAAAAAATAAAATAAATTTGAATATACTTAATTTAATAGTGCATGGATCCCCGGAATTTACAAAAGCTTAAAATACAGAAATTAAACGTAAAATGTATTTTGCAGTGGATAGTTAATGGTACCGGTTCGTTTTAAAAAAAATAAAGGCTAGACAATTTTTGTTTCGATAAAACAAAATTCACAATCTTGCAAAAATAAATTGTTCTGTTATAGATTCTAAAAAAATGCGAATTAGTAGTTTTATACCATGTTCCAGAGACATGTAAAAAAAGTGAATTCGACAAAAGAAAACAAACTGTACTCGGCGGTCAAACTGGCTGAACAAAATGTATTCGACAAAAGAAAACAAACTGTATTCAACAAATGTCTGCTGGCCCCAGGAGGGTTTTGGATCTAAAGTAATCGTAAAAGGTCGGGAAATTTAAGAAAGTAGCCAGTCCTGGTAACAAAAATGAAAGATGGATTTTTGGTTTTTAAATAACCATTATGTGCCTCGGATGTATTTAAAAAAAAAGATTAGAATATACTTAATTTAATTGTGCAAGGATCTCTGGAATTTACAAAAGTTTAAAATACAAAAAATTAAACATAAAATTCATTTTGCATTAAATTGTTAATGGTATAGGACCATTTTCAGAAAAATAAAGGCTACGCAATTTTTGCTTCGATAAAACTAAATTAGTTATATCATTTTATTGTGCGACGAAAGGAGCAGTGGAATTGAGATAGGGTTGAAATTCTCGTAAAAGAAATAAATGCTTCGTTTGCCGGTTCGTTGCTTTTGTCGTAATCGGCGAATATTGGCGCGAGAGAATGTAGAGAAAATGCTTCTCTACAAAAGCAATGTTAAAAACTTTTATATAGATCGATATTTTGTGGAAACCTCTGGAGAAGATAAAAAAACATCTTGTTTCAAGGAAATCGTGCTTAAAGGTGTTTTTATATTTTGCTATAACAGTTTTTTACAGTCGATTAATCAGATATGTTAGGGCCACAAATGACCCCATATTGTTTCACCTAAAAACCATTTTTTAATGTTCGTACGAGTGTGTAGGAAACGCCGTTAAAGGAACATTATTAAAATGACTGTATGTGTGTTTAATTCTCTTAGACGCCGGGACATGCTTCAGCCGTACTCCTATTTTAACGGTTTATTATACGAAATTAAATAACTCAAATTAAGGGTTTACTTAAATAAAGTTTTATTAATTTTTTTTCATATAAAATAAAAATATATTTGTGAATTGAGATGAACCAAAAGTCTTTGAAAAATATCGCAAAAAAGGAAAACTTCAGTTGTCAGTTAATATTTTTGGCTATAGTTCTCTAACAAATATAAATAAAATGCAATTTTTGAGGTCAAGAAAACCCGTTTTAAGATTCTTATATATACAAGGAAACCTGTTTTAAGATTCATATATATACATGATTGATTAGGTTAAAAACATTATAATTTATTTTTGTGAAATATGTGATGGAAATAACTGTTAGATTTAGAGGAGCACCTGTATATGAATACAGTCGGGCAAACTTCCAACGTTATATTTGAATTTTAATTGCCTTCTTATTTAAACTATTTAGTCCAACAAAATTTGTGTCATGATTAAGGCAAAGATAAGTATTTGTTTCTAGAAATGGAAGTTTGTCTTTGAGGTAATCAGACAATTGGAGAACTATAATTTGAAATGCTTAGATCGAAGTAAAAATAAACGCAAACGCATTTAAACATATGTTTTAGGTGAGAAGAACATTTTAAAAATACGGTAGAAAATTGCTATAAACAGGAAAGAACGACGAAGCGAATACTAATCATTAAATTAGTACGATTTCATATTCATATGCATACATATCCACTTGATGACAATCAGTTTTTAAATTAATTTTAAATTATTTGAATAAAATTTAAATACCCAATATAAATATTTATGATGCAACAATTACTCATTTGTACTTGAAAAATACATTCTTCATTAAAATATTGTTTTAATTTTTGTCATTGTTTACATTTCAAAAGAGCCTTAATGAAATGTGGGCGTTATTTAGAATTTATTTTAGTTTAAAATAAACATTAACAAAATGTGGGCGGTATTTTCTGTTTAGTTAAAATTTTGTTAAATAAGATTCGCATTTAATCCACTGATTTCAACATTATTCTTAACAGTTTTCATAGCGAATCTTATGTTGATGCCTTAAGGAATTTTACGAATTTTCGAAAATAAAATATGAAAATTTCATGAAATTGCAACTTGTAAAATTTATCATCTTTCAGAAAATAAATTGTTTTCCATTTTTACGTATTTATTGTAAAACGTGATAATCTTCTGTAGCAATCACAAATATTTTTCACTAATATAATAATTCAGAAATTGTAATATTTTTAGGGGCTTTTTTTGACGAATTCTTATGAAATTGAGAAAAAATATTGCTAATTCAATTAAAGTAAAGAATTAATTATTTTGTAATACACGATATAGATAGTGAACGAGTTATCTACAGTCGTAAATATTTTGTCTCCATATAATATTACGGCTGTTTATATCGCGACGAATTTGGACGTTTTAGTTTTTCTGTATATTTTTATAAATGAAGCAGAACTGCGTCAGCAACTTGTGTATTTTTGATTGGTTTTAATATGGGAATGTTCAGGAATGCAATTAATCGATTATTTATTTCATACTGTAAAATACAATACACATATTAAAATCCCCATAAAAAAATAAAATTTGAGAAAAGAAAAAAAAGTCTTATAGAGACCTTGATGGATATAATTATTTAAAAAAAAACAATTGCCAGTATTTTTTATGTTATTAGGATTATTTTGAAAATCATTTTTGCATTTTTATACATTTATGAAAGTTTTTATCTTCAAATTGTATAATTTTATATGTGCATTACAAATTTAAAATGTTGCAGAAACAATATGTATAATTTTAATTAAAAGCTGTGATGGTTGGAATTTAATTATTCTGTAGAATGTAGTGTTTTTGGAATAAGTATTTTGAAAGTGTATGATACTGTAAAATTTCCAGATAAATATATAGAAACAAACAGCTGCAGGCATATTTTCGCGTTATTTGAATATTATTTTAAAATAATAATATAATAACAAATGCCATGCTTTGTTTGGATTCGCGAAGCATTATTCAATAAAATAAATATTTGAAAGTAACAATATTCTTATATAATATTATAAATGCGAATGTGTGTCCGAAAGTTTGAATGAAGTCAACGTCAAAACGGATAAATTAATGCGTTTGTATCTTTGGATATAGATGGATTAAAACTCAAAAATGAACATAGGCTGCATTTAATTTATTTTATTCAAATATTTTTCTTCATAATTCCAAATTTCATTATTTTACATACAAAATCTGTTGACAAATTTTCTATAACATTTAACCATCTTTCTTTACCGTTGCCAAGAAAATCAAAATCCGGAATAATACTTTCTTTTTGACAATTAATTTTCAATTGAACAATTTCCACGTGAAAATGAAAATACAAAGAATTCGAAAGAAAATATATGACGTCATACTTGAAACAAATATATATATATATATATATATATATATATATATATATATATATTTATACATAAAGCATGAATATCTGTTTACATTAATGAGAGATTTTCTTTCAAAAATGACGTAATAACTAAAGGAATACATTCCGAACAACGAAAAAGAAATATATTATTAAGAAAATATTTCGCTGGGAAAAATATGACGTCATATTTGAAATAAAACAGCCATTTTTAAATATTCCTTAAAAAGTAGAAGGGGCACGAATATCAGTAACTAATGAAAATAGATAAATAATGACGTCATACTTAAAATGAACAACATAAATACTTTCTTCTAACGCTGATTAAGATGTTTGAATATAAGTTATATACAAATGTGAGTTTTCATTCAAAATTCAAGACATATCCTTGTGGAAAAAAGGGGGAAATAAAACGGATTAATATATTTTTTGACACTCTTTAAAATTGAAAAAGAAAGTAAATTTTCCAAAAACTAAAAACATATTTTCACCCATTAAAGCTTCATGATCGAATTTATGCCACAAAAGAAAAATCGTGTGTCAACATCTGACATTTACAATCAAGGATGTAAATATAACTTCCGTGCATGTAAGTTGATAGTTATTGACCCCTATTCGTACGAATTGAATTCATAAACAGCATATACTATTTTAAATAATTATTTTTAAATGTTGGGAGATTAAACGTTTCACAAAGGCGTTTTTAGTAAAAAGTTTTATCGGGTATAATAGTTAAATGGTATACATTTTATCATGTAAAGCATTCATATCTATTAGAACGTATTAATATATATTTATTTCAATTTTTTTCAACGTGATGTCATTTAAAGTTCGCTAGCTTCGAAATTAGAATAAAAATCATAAAATAACAGTTTTTTTTTTTTTTCAGAAATAATGTCTTGCATCAAAAGTGATATTTAAAAATATAATCCCCATATTACATATAATCCACATATATAATAAAAAATATATATATATATACATATATTTTTTTTAAGTGTCTTTTAGGAAGTTTCTTTATAGTACCGGCACCTGTGTTACTTCCATTGTTACAAAGACAAGGTAAACAATAAGAATTATTATGTCATTACGGCTGGCATTTTCTCATTGCAATTAAAAATAACTGTTTTTTAAAATAAAAATTGTCGTCACTTTTAAAATAAAAAACCCCTCATTTTTACTCATAAAGCAATTACATTTCAATATTTTTTACATCACGCTGACAATGCGATTGAGACGTTCATCTCAAAAGGATTCAGTGAGCTAAAATTAGCTCATAGTTAAAAGGAAATGTGTATATTCTTTGATAAAAGTAAATTTTTTACAACGAATGCATCGAAAATTATAAATTTCTCGATTTCGCTGGGACTGAGATTAGAACATCAAATCAAGAGTACGAAAGCCCACATGCAAAATTGTAACAGGCAAAAGTGAGAACGTTTGAACATTTGTTTATTTATAATCTATTGAATATTAACATGTTTTTTTTTTTTTTTTTTTTTTTTTTTTTTTTTTTTTTTTAATAGTGAATATGGATATGAAAATTATGCGTAAATTTTGTGACGGTTGCAAATGACGTCATTTATAGATTTCGTTGTAAATATGTATATATATATATATATATATATGGCTAGTTCTGAAATTAAGTGGAAATTTCACTTTGGTAATTTGAAAAAAAATAAAAGTTCAAATTTTTGTGTTTAAGTTGTGTTTCCAACATTTACTTAAGGTTTTAGAGATAAATAAATCATGATCCGAGGTCAAGGTTAATTTTTTTTTTTTTTTTTTTTGAAATTAAATTTCATTTTTCATATAAACATGGAGGTGACACATTATTCCATGGAGGTGACAACCTTTAATAGTAATGATGAATATAAGTTTTATTGTCTAATTACTAGATTGGATAACATTTATGTTTGCGATATTAGTTTGTTTTATTGTTTAAGAGGTATAATATGTTATTTCAATGAAATACAGAAAGTCAAATAACACATCAAAATAAAAAATGGATTACAATACAGGTAAAGAACACTATTCTTGAGTAACATGTTAAAAAAGAGCAAAGCTCAAATTTATTTTTTAATTAAATAATATTCCAGTTTTGAGGGATTAAATCAAAGATACGTTGTAACCGATTATTCACTTTCCGCTGTATAAAACACACAAATTTATTTGTCAGATCTTATGATTGTTTCTTGCTCCTTACTAAAAACAATTTTGTTCTTGGATCTGGAACATCTTTAGATAAATTTAACTTCCACGTTATGTTCAACTGAGGCCACATTTGCTAAATACAGAATAACAGGACCTAACTGAAATCTTGTGCATACTGCGGTACTTCTTTATTATTTTTTCAGAAAGGACAAGTCCAGAGGATTTCTTTAACTTTTGAGACTTCTAATTTTTTTCAAAATTTTTCTCGATTTGAGTGGTCAATGCTTAACTGAATTCCAGGCATCTTCTAACTTTAGGAGAAACGTTTTCACCTTTCAATATTTTTTGTACCTTCTCTTTTAGATAATTTAAATTTTTTCGTTTACTTATGATGCGTTGATATCTTTTCTTATAATAATCTTTTTCCTTTTATATTTCAACATTTCATAACATTTCTAAGCTCTTTTTCAAGCAATTTTATTCTTTAGTATGCCTTTGTTTTGTTTCTGTTAACAATTTTTCGACCACTTTTTACACGATTGCTGCCTGCTGTTCCTATCACATCTTTAACATTCGCAATAGGATTATTTATAATTTCAGAATGATCATCTGTTTCTGGTGTAGCAGAATTTAAAAGAACTTGCTGTAATTTTTCTTTATTTGCTTTCTTCTCTCGACTTTTCTTTGTCTTTTGTACCCAATTCTTTCTTTGTGCACACTGCTCTCGTTCACTCAATTGACAAATAGCTTTTATTTTTCCTTCTTTTTTCTTCTTATAATACCTTTTGCGCTCTTTTTTTCTTACATTCTTCATACAATTCTGGATTTTCTTAAATTTTATCCCATCTTTTCTGCTCTGCTTCTCGTCTGAGATTTCTTTTCTTCTCTACAGAATTTTTTTTTTTTTTTTTTTTTTTTTTTTTTTTTTTTTTTGCCCGAGCCATAACTAAAAAATATTAAAAAATATTAACGTGTAATTAGATAAAAATAAATAGATTTATAGATAAATAGAAAATACAGAACTTTAAATATACGATTGCAGAGTACTCTAGTGTGGCCATATTATTTAAATATACTGAATATTAAACAATTATTTTCTTATTATATATTTATCAAATTGGCTAGCATAGAAAAACTGAAAATTTAAATTTAGTTCTGTTTTTTTTTTTTTTTTTTTAAGTTTATGAGATCAGGAAATTCACAAGAGGCTTTAAAATAAAGTTTAATTAAACCTAAAATTTAACTTGTATTTAAAGGTATAATACGGCATTGAAAAATCAAACTCATACAAAATTAAATATTTTAGAATTAAAAATTTTCAGTTTCAAAAAATATTTTTATTAATATAAAATTATCCCTAAAATAAAAATATAGGTTCAATAATTAAAAATATACTTTAAGCACCCTTAAAATATTGTTTACATCAATAAATGTCACATCAATAGATCAGTAACACCTCCATGATACAACAATAGCATGGAGGTGACATCCATAGAGGTGACATATCTGAGATTAATATTTTCTAAACTAAACGCAACATGAACATAATGCTACTTGGATATAAAATTAAATAAAGCAATTTAACGCTACTTATCAACAGAATTCTGCTATTTTTAAAACTGACAAAATTAATGAGGCCATGGAGTTGCCACCCAATTAAAGTACACTATAGTAATTAACAGTTTTTTAATTAAAACTAGTTGAAATAACAACTTACCATGCTTTAGAAATATTTCAAACAATACTTAGCTGCCTGGAGTTAATTTGTATTCCAAGTTCTAGATTATGCTGCCATCTAGTAGATTTTTATATAACTATAAATGATATGTCATGAAAGTAGCTCTAATTCGGGGACTGATGTGTCTTGGTCTGTAATTTTTTTTTAAATATAAATTTTCAGAATTTTCTTTCAAAAAGTAAGTAAAGTACATCCATTTTTTTTTTAACTTAATTACATTTTATACGGTTCTTTTCGTTTATCTTGTGGGATATATTCATGTTGTAAAGTAAAAACAGGCATGGAGGGACATACCATGGAGGTGACATTTAGTATGTTTTTAATTTTATTAAAATAGTTTTAAATTTCAAATTCACTCTAAAGTATATTTTGTTACAAGTTTTAGATGTGCCTTCATAGATTATCTATTTAATTGACCAATTATTTGCATAAAAGTACAAAAAAGTGGATTGGGACTCAAATTTCCACTTAATTTCAGAACTACCCATATACTATATATCTATATATATATATATATATATATAATATATATATGATGGTGTCATAGTAGCGCAATTTTCGTCGATTTTTCATTTCGTAATTCCAAAGATCAAATGATAATTCAAGCCTCAATTGATAACTTCATAATTTATTATCTGAATATCAGGTTACTGATTGCTTATAGTAATAAAGTTTAATTTTCCAATAATTTGAATAGTTAAAGTTAAACTTTAATTATGAATAACATTTTGTTTATGAGTTAGGCCAGCTTAACTCATAATATTGATTATTTATTGTAATTATTTTTGTAGGATTTTTATAACTTCAACCTAACAGTTCTTTTAAACATCACTTCATTTGTCGAATTCGACGGGTTCGACATGCAAAATATAATAAATATAAATGATAAAATAGATTAACAACGATGTACATTTATTCATCATTTAATCTCAGAAAAGGCGTATGAAATTTCAAGCTCACGAGAGAAATTTAAATGATCCTATAAAAACAAAAATAGGCAAATTGGGAGTTTTAGAAGTTTTTCTACTATAAAATGTGATAAGTGGTTAATGTTATATGCTTTTAACTATAAAAATTTATTCCTTAATTAATGGATTTATTATTCTTTAAGGTTATGTGAACGAAGTCACGGATAATAGCTAGTTTGTTTATATTATTTTGCATTTTTACTAAGCAAAAACGCTGTTTTATGTTTTGGCGCATTTTAATTTTAGAAATGTAAATTAAGCCAAATAACTGAGAGTTTCCTAAGAAATTTTTATTTATGATATAAGACTGGTATAAATAAAAATATTTTCGAAGCATAATTAAAAATAAAAAGTATTTTTAAATTTTCAACTAAAAGCTCTTTTAAAGATGTTTAGACATTTTCCAATAGCCTCTGATGTTTTCTCATATGGTTTCAAATAGGTATAGTTCCAATCTTTGTAATTCACATCAAATAATCTTTGATAGCAATCATAGAATAACATATTCGAAGAGCTTGAAGAAAATTACTTCATCAAAATCCTATTTTCTGGAAAAACATTTTAACTATGCTCTCGTTTTTTGTTAATTTTAATTATAATTATTTAGTTTAACCAAGAATTGTTAACTTATTATATTATTGTTATTATTCAACTTTCGAATTCTAATACACTTTATATAACGAATTTCACAAATAATTTTATTTGTTTACACTTATTTTGTTGCCAGTTTACAAAAAAAAAATCATAATATAATCCTTTATATAATTCTTTAAAAATGCATATGTATCGCCTGCGTAAATGATTTCACATAATAGAGATAAATTGTGTATTTGAATTCTTAACACTGATAAATACTTTTATAATTAAATGTAAATAATTGAATTTTCACAAATTTTAATTCATTAAAAATATGCTATAATTTTCATAAAAAAGGGTATTTTAAAAATTTCATAAAAGAAATCGTGAAACTATTATATGATTAAAAGGAATGATCACCAAAATATGCGCCATTTCCAAACAATCTTAGTAAAATATTCTATTAAAATGTATATTATCCTCTCAAATAACATACATTTTTAAAATAAGAAATTTTAATGTTCTTTTACGGTTTGAAGTGTAAATTTTGCAGTTACTTTCAATATTTAAAATATTTCGTATTCGCAAAATGTAGATATATAGGTTCATTTCCTTATTTAAATAATTTTTTAAAAATGAGAAATTTTGATGCAACTATAATATTTCACGTACTTAATGATTCATGACTTTATTTCTTTTTACTATGTCAATGATATTTATTTACTGCCAGAAATGCGCAGATTTTATTATCCTTTACAAAAATAAATCAGTATAATGGAAAAATATATTCAACAAAATAATAAAAAAAATGTGTTTTGTTAAATCATTCGATAAGAAAATAATACTGTCGGAATCTACAGATCATATTTTATTTTGGCTGAATAACAAAAATATATTTTATTTATTTAATTAATCATGATTCTATCTATAAGTACTAACTCCATGATTTATTTTTTCTTCTGAAAATATACGTGTTTCATTTTTTATTTTTAAAAATGCGTCCGTAATGGAAAAACATGCAAAATAAATTAATTAAAATAATAAATTTTTAAAGGTTATTCTGTAAAAAAAAATATAGTATTCTACAAATCAACAGATCATAATTTATTTTTATCTTTAATTTCAAGTCAAAATACTGAATAGGATTTTTTTGTAAAGTGTCCGACAAAATGTAAGTTGTGTAGCCTAATGGAGGATTCGCTTTGCTCATACTAAAAATATAATTAAAATGTATTTCTACGTATCTACGAAGTTAATAAGAATTATTTACGCTGTAAAAAAAAAAGATGTAATTGTATAAAACTAGTTTTTGTAAAAGCTACAGAAATCTGCATGCTTACAAAAATTTTATCGGTAAGCCGGTAAAATTATAAGGATTATTTTTGTCGTTATAGTTACATAAAAAGTTGTAGGCATCCCAGTTTCCTAGAAAATTCTTAGTAACGTGATGGATTTTTTTGACAGTGTAGTTTTAATAACTCAAGAGAAGATATCTTCTGTACATAAAGTTTCAGGAAATCCGAAAAATAAACCAATCACATTTTTTTTTCTTAATCTGAAAATGGCTCTAGAGGTTTAAGAAGATAATGATGCAACCACAGGAGAATACGGCAATTGTATTAAATATAAAATAAAAATTTCTATGCCATACCGTCTTTGATCTCTACACTTTCGCTTTGGATATAAATATATTTAAATCACATTTATGAATATTTATAAGATTAATTATATTTATATTTATGTATCCAATATTCCATAAAAAATAAAGTAACGACACTGCATTTCACTGCATTTTTTATTTCAAAAGTCATATTTTAAAATATATATTAAATGTAAAAAATCTATTAGAGTTTTGAATGATAATTAAAAATAATTTTTAGCTATATTTTTTAACACGAAATGCCGGTTTTAATTCACAAGTACCAATAATAATGAAATTTATTGCTAGAGATTAAGTGTTATGCTACAAGTAATTGTGAAGTAAAAATACTTAATAAGTTTGGTAATACGCATGCTTGGTAAGAAAATTCCTATATTTGTGATAATTTTCTTGAGTTTAATTTTAAAGAAAATATTTAAGTTCAACACAAATCGGTCACTATCATTACATTCCATCTATACTAATAAAATAATGTTTCGTTCTGTATGTCTGTGTGTGTGTGTGAAAGAGAAAGGGTGTATGTGACGGCGAGCAAAGTCTCCGAGACATGCGAGACTGAATTTGTTGTGAGGCTAGTCCAAAGTGCATCCTGATGCACCTTAGACTAAGAATTTTTTAAATTTTAATAATTAGTTTAGATATTAATTAACAATCACAACGCACTCTCATTTAAAAAGGCTTTTAAAAGGCATTGTTAAAAGCTTAATCTAAGGGTCATTCATCACGGGCCCGAGCAACCGGGGCGGTCAGAATAGTTATTAATAATTCACAGTACTGAATGTATTTGAGGCTGATTTATATATCATTTTGTGAAGAAAAAAAAATTATACGTTTATTTTTTCAACGATGTGTTTATTTAAAATCTTAGCATATTTTGTGTTAGTATCTAATATAAACGGTCAAGTGCGAGTATTACTCACCCTCAGATGGTTTCGTACAATAAATATATGAATTATTTAAAAAAAAAATCGTTGCTGAAAAGATTAATGAGACTTTGTAAAAAACAAAACAACGTAGGGTTGTTGTATAGCTGTATACACTAGAAAAGTATCAGTGAGTATAACAAAAAAGTTAAAACAGATATGAAGCCTAAATAATATCAAATATTGCTATTCTGTATCGCATTTTTTTAAAAATCTTATCCTAATCTATTTATGTTGAACTTAATTCGGTACTGACAATAAAAGTAGTGCATATTTAAACTTCATTTGGTATTTCATAAAACTAAATTCGACGCAGTAATAATGCTTTCTTTTAGAGTTTAGCTAAAACAAAACAGTTCTTCTAAGATTAAATTTGGCACTGTGCTAAGCGCGCTTCGAAAGAAGTTGAATCCTGTGGTAGCCGTCTGTGCTCTGTTCGTTCATCTGCTGCTGGGGTGTCCACCTGCTTTCATCTATGCAAGGGGAGGATCTTACACCAAGATCACACCCAAGCACCGGTTCAGTATACAAGTGGATCGCCATACGACGATAACACAGCAACATACTATCCAGAGGCACATTGCACTGAAACAGAGTTTCCGGGATGGACGTGGTGCTCCATCGGCGACATGCAACCGATCATGGACCCCGCTGTAATCTTCTTCTGAAATTGGTAGTGACCTTCAGGTCTCCCGGCTACTCTAAAGCCAGGATGATTCGGGACACACCTGACGTGCACTCAAGTAAATAAATAATATTAGTTGGTTCATAAGTAATATTTAGTTTGCGTATTTTTTGGAAATTTTTAGAAAGAAAAATGAATTAAAAAATGTAAAGTTATTTTAAATATATTTCAGAACTATTTTAAAATAAGTAGCGTTCTTTAAAAAGGAAAGTAAAAGCAAAATCTATACTTGGAATTTTGTTATCACATTTGTTTAAAAAATTAAAATGTTAACACTTTCAAAATTTTACAACAGTTTAAAATAGTTGTTTACGTAATAAAGTATATAAAAAATTTCTTAACACTAGAACGGCGGTAGGGGTCATTTTGACACCTAAGCACTTTCGTCCGTTGATTACTTTAGTTTGGTTGGAAGAAATCGCTTGAATTTTTTTGACTTTTCCTAAATATATAACATATCTTTCTTTAAAAAAATTCAGCTTTCTAGATTTGTTAGTTTTTGAAATATTGGTATGTATTCCTAGAACGGCGGGCACGTGTCATTTTGACCCCTTTAGTAAAATACTCTTTGTATTCGAAGGATTGTGAACCGATGAGAAAAATTCAGTGAAAAGCAATTTTCGATTGCATTCATACTGTCTCGGTGTGGTGACACAACATTATTATCTGTAATTTGTATGTTATAATTCCTTTGTTTGATTTTGCCATGCTTTTGAACACAATATTTCAAAAAAAGAAAGTGTAAGGTTTTTTTGACTTATATTTCTTTTCAGAAATAGTATTTTCCCATTTGTTACTTTTGTTAGTTCAGATTAATCACTGCAGGTGGTAACCATAGGGGAGGGGTCTTATAAGTAGAGTACGAATATTGTTCGTACGGAAGGCAGTTGAACATTTCCGATCATATAATTTGTTGAAAATTACAAAACATGCTACCGACCAGGACAAAATATTACAGTTGATGAGCAATTGTTCCCATCTAAAGTTAGATATAAATTTACGCAATATATACCAAATAAACCGGAGAGATTTGGGATAAAATTTTGGTTATCTGTTGACGTTGATACTAAATATGTACCTCTTGAATGGATTTCCATTTCTAGGAAAAGATGAAACCGCAAATACTTAATTAAGTTTAACTGATTTTTTTTTCATGAAATTAACAGATCCCCATCTAAACAAAGGGAGGAATATTATGACAGACAACTATTTTACTAGCATTAAACTAGCAGAAATGCTAAAAGCTAAAAATACAACGTTGGTTGGCACAATGAAGAAGGAGAGAAGAGAAATTCCTATATCTTTGAAAAATATACGTAGTACTCTTTATTCATTGAAGATAGTGGAACATGACAAGATGACACTTACGATCTATTAAGCCAAAAGAAACAAAAGTGTCTTTCTACTGCGCTCATTACATTCTACTGTCTAATCTGAAGACATTCTCAAGAAGTTGCCGTATTTAATATAATATTACAACGCAACGAAATATGGTGTGGATATTCGTAATCAGATGTGCCAAAAATACTCCGTTAAATCGGCTTCTAGACGATGGCCTGTACATATCTTTTACAATATTTTGGATCATGCAGCTTTGAATGCGATAATTTATCAAAGTGTAACAGGCAAGCTCATCAGTAGAAGAGATTTTCTATTAAAATTAGGAGGGAAGTTAAGGAGAGAAGTTCTTATAGCTTGAAAAGTCCCAAAGATCCTTTCTGAGTCTTAAGAAAAAACATACGAAAATGAAGTAGATATAAAGAGAAAAAAGTGTCAAGTACAGAGATGCAATGGAAACAAATCTCAAGAATTTTGTGGATCGTGTTCCAAAGTTGTATCCGAATAATGCACTGGAAAATTTGTTAATTTTTTTTTGTATGAACTGCATTAATTCCTAATATGTGTGTTTAATTTGGAGTATTTTAAGCATTAAATACAATTCAAACGAAATGTTTTACATTCTAACCATTCTGCTACACTTATAATGAAATAACGGAAACAACAGAACACGTTTCTCATTTATGGATTTAGAGAGTGAATCATTCGGCGAGTAAGAAGATGAAAAAAAAAAAAAAATTATAAATTGTATTTTATTTTAGTTAACATTAGTTTTAATTTGTGAAAACATTTATTTTAAATCAAGTTTTATGTAAAATTAATGAGTTTTTTGAGTAGTAGTAGTATGATCGAATTCATCGCCCTGTAGGCGTTACATATACAGTACTTTAAAAAATCAATAAATTATCCAGTAATATTAAATGTAAATTATGAAATACACGGAAATTACATATTTTTGCCAATGAATGGCATTTAAAATTGTTTTAGCGTTGTTATTTCAGTAGTTGGATCGTGGGGTCAAAATGACACTTTCCCGCCGTTCCAGTAGATAAGATTTTTCCGCCGTTCTAGTGTTAATATACATCGTTTAAAAATTTGTGTTTCATAAGGCCTTTAAAAAAAGTATTACCTTTTAATTAATTTTCTAAGACGTTAGAAATTCATGGAAATTTTAAGAGAACTGATATTTTCGTCAAGTATATTAAACAGAATAAATTAATCTTTGACCTGCATTAGAAAAATGCATTGTTTTTATAAGAAAAGAAAATCCATTTAAAGCAACAGAAAAAGAAACGCATATAAAATGTGGAGGTTTACAGTAAAACCTCCATAAGATAAATCATCTTAATGGTTTCATTTTGCTTACATGTATTCAAAACACTTGAAGGATTTCGGTAAACTATTTTTCACGTAAGCTAAATTTCAAATGATCTCGCATGGAAGTAAAATGGAATTCTGAACTTTAAGATGGATAACTCTTATAAAATATCGATTTAATTATAAAATATTGGCAGGATATATAAAAGAAGAAAAAAAAATCCATCAAAAATGTCAAAACGTATCAATTTGACTCTGGAATTTTAAAATAAATTATAGGAACTGTTATACCCCTTTTTAAAACTAATCTACCCTTTATGTATAAAATCCTAATGAAACGAATTTATGAAATGATTTTATGAAACGATTTTATGAAACGACTGATTATGTTTCATAGTGCTTTCTTCTAAAATATGGAAATGCGGTGAAATATTCATAATATGCGGCGAAATTAACAACAAAAATCCATATTGATCTGCAGATTTCAAAACTGGTATTAGAATTTCAGAATTAATTAGTTTTTGAGATACTACTTTTTTTCTAATTTTAAGCACTTT
This sequence comes from Maratus speciosus, assembly GCA_963932465.1. Taxonomy (NCBI): domain Eukaryota; kingdom Metazoa; phylum Arthropoda; class Arachnida; order Araneae; family Salticidae; genus Maratus; species Maratus speciosus. Next base: position 531,366,796 of record OZ010786.1, on the reverse strand, counting down.
TTTCTAACGATGGTAACTCAAATTTTAATCATAAGATATATGTTTTTTCATTTTAGAAAATGTTATTATTTTAAATTAATTTTGCGACCAGTTTGGTTTCCCTTAAATTTATGCTAAGAAATGTATTATATTACTTTTATTCATAATTCAATTTGCTTGAACAATCTTTCGACAAATCTGAAGATTCTGACAGATAAATCAAGAACTCGTTATTTTTATGTTAGCGGGACGCAAGAGATAAATTGCCAAACATTTTTTTCGTTGCATTTTTTTGTACTTCATAAATGTCATTTAAAATAAAATCTTTTCATTCGTTTTATTTAAAATACAAAATTTTCATTTAAAACTGATATATTTAAAATTAACGGCATTCACTTCTTCTTTTTTTCTTCTTTTTTTAGTGAGACGAAAGAAAAATATTAGGCACAGGGGTATCTAATTGGCACTAAAATGCCGTTATTTTGCTTGTCATGGTAACCCGGCTATAGTTGTTTATTTATTAATAAATGTTTATTTACTATTCTTTTCTTTTTTTTAATTATAAAAACTGTTTTGTTCTATAGGTATTAACTAATTTTTTTACAGTTATTTTATTTTAAAAATAATAAATTTAAAATAATTTAAAAATACATATGTAACTGGTATAAGAAAAAAAGATTTTCGCCAAATCGTCGTAAAAAGAAATCACGCGAAACACGCTACGAATATGACATCTGTGCCAAATATTAAATAGTGCAACAAAACATGACATTTAATTTCAACTCCAATGCAATGTTTTAATTTACCACTCGGACAAAAATGCTAATTGTCGAGTTTAAAAAAGCTATTGGGAAGATTTGAAACCGGCAAACATAAAACTACCATGAATTATTTGCGATCATGAAAACATCTTATTAAAAAAAAAAAAAAAAAAAAAAAAAAAAAAAAAAAAAAAAAAAAACTGATTTTTTAATGAAAATGAAAACTTTTCGTAAGAAATGCGGAGGCAGTGGCGTAGCTAAGCTGGGGGGGAGGGGGCGGTCCGCCCCGGATGTCACCCTCTAAGGCGTGACACCCATTCTTTATTTATATATATATATATATATATATATATATGTAACGTTATAAAATTTTGAAAAAGAATTTTGAAATAAAATGATATTTCTAGCGCACAACGCAACAGATTTAATTTTCTTTTCTTTGAGAATCTGAAATTGTACACAGAATGGGGTGCCTAAATAAGATATACACTAGTGGACAAAACCTACCTATCTAACGATTGGGTAGCAAAAGCAGACTTTAAAAGAAAGAATTGTCTTCTACATATAGGCACCGCATTGACTTATGCGGACTATGAGATGAGTTATGAGTCGCCCTGTGGTTTCTTGGGTGTATTAGGACAAAAGGTAAATAAGAAATCGTATGGTCATATCTTGTGTTATTTTTGCCTTGGATTCTTTTACCCATTTTACTTTTTTCTATCTTCAATAGAAGAAAGTATTGTAATGGAAATTTTTTCGATTTCCAGTTTTTGACGGATTTACCCGTTTTAGGAACCAGCGATCTCCAAAAACATGTTTATACAAAATGTCTGTGTCTCGCCATTGTACCATCGAAAAGTGTATAAATTTATGCACAGAATTGAACCAAATGTTTTGTGTGTGTTTTTGGATATGACCGGGAGATCCTCCTTCAGTTTGGAAATATTCCGTCAGAAGGGGGAGATGTAGTAGCCATTTTTGTGTCATTTCCATGATTGTACCATCCAAAGATGTATGAAGTTATGCATAGAATTGAACCAAATTTTTTGTGTATGTTTTTGGCTATGGCTAGCAGGTACTCCTCGAATTCGAAAATATTTCACAGGAAGGGGGCGCTGTAATACCGATTTTTTTATCGTTTTCATTGTTATACCATCAAAAAGTGTATGAAATTATGCAAAGAATTGAACCAAATTTAAAATTTGTTTTCGGCTATCGCAAGAGAGTTCTCCTCAGTGGCATAGCTAAGGGGGTAGAGGTGGTCCGCCCCAGATATCACCCTGTAAGTGGCGGCGCACGATGTTTATTTGCAAAAAAATGTATATAATCTTATAAGATTTTGAAAAAGAATTCTGACATAAAAGGAAATTTCTAGCGCACTGCGCAGCAGAGTCGATTTTCTTTTCTTTGAAAATCTGAAACTTTATACAGAATGGGGTGTTTAAATTAGAATTGCACTAGTGGAGAAAAACTTACCTATCCAACGAATGGGTAACAAACAGAAACTTTAAAAGAAATAATTTTCTTCTACATTATCATTGACTTATGAAGACTATGGGAGGAGTGATGAGTCGCCCCTGCCGTTTCTCATGCGGGTGGCAAATGGTAAATAGGGAATAGTATATAGTCATTTCTTGTACTACAATTATCTTGGGTTCTTTTGCCTTTCTTTCGAAAGCGATTGCACCCACAGATAATATAATCTATAGTTGTCTGTGATTGCACCATTGAATTGTAGAAAAAGTTTCAGGTCGTAAACTAGTAGACCTCATGTTCATATTAAAAAGCAGAAAAACCAACGTTTAAAATGCACAAATAATATATGAAAAGCAGCAAACAGCTGTTTCGAATCTACTAGCGAGATTCTTCTTCAGTGCAAAAGGAACAGCGTGCTAGAAAAAGCAAGGCTGAGCTAAGCCATAGCTCAGCCTTGCTTTTTCTAGCACGCTGTTCCTTTTGCACTGAAGAAGAATCTCGCTAGTAGATTCGAAACAGCTGTTTGCTGCTTTTCATATATTATTTATGCATTTTAAACGTTGGTTTTTCTGCTTTTTAATATTGTTGCACAAAGGCTTTATTTGCTATTCTCATGTTCATAATCGCTGTAATATTCAACGTAAGGCTCCTACAATTCGTATTATAGTAATCCTAATTCAACCATCAGAAGAAGGCGGCTGTGACGTATGAATAACGCAGTGGTAATTCTGTTCCGAAAATTTAAGGCATTCCGTTCTGAATTTTTTTTAAAAAAAAATCAGTCACCAGTTCGAAAATTCCGACATATCGACATCCAAAATATCACGAATTTCCACAGAAGGTCGCCGCAAAAAATCAATTTTGTCAATTGTACGCAGAGAAAATTGTCAATTTCGTCAAAGGATCGCGGAAAAAACGCGAATTTCATCAAAGCATCGAGAAAAAAAGCAAATTTCGTCAAAGTATCGCAAAAAACCGCAAATTTCTTCAAAGGATCGCGAAAAAAAACAAATTTCTTCAAAGCATCGGAGAAAAAACGCGCATTTCGTCAAATGATTGCGGAAAAAACGCGAATTTCATCAAAGCATCGAGAAAAAAAGCAAATTTCGTCAAAGAATCGACAGAAAACCTGCAAATTTTGTCAGGATCGAGAAAAAAAACGTAAAATTTCGTCAAAGTATCGCAAAAAACCGCAAATTTCTTCAAAGGATCGCGAAAAAAAAACAAATTTCTTCAAAGCATCGGAGAAAAAACGCGCATTTCGTCAAATGATTGCGGAAAAAACGCGAATTTCATCAAAGCATCGAGAAAAAAAGCAAATTTCGTCAAAGAATCGACAGAAAACCCGCAAATTTTGTCAGGATCGAGAAAAAAAACGTAAAATTTCGTCAAAGTATCGCAAAAAACCGCAAATTTCTTCAAAGGATCGCGAAAAAAAAATCTTGAAAGGATCCGAGAAAAACACGCATTTCGTCAAAGGATCGCGAAAAAACGCTAATTTCAAGAATCGCGAAAAAAGCGAATTTCGTCAAAGAATCGCTGGAAAAAAGCAAGTTTCTTCAAAGGATCACGAAAGAAACGGAAATTTCCTCAAAGTTTCGCGAAAAAAATGGCAATTTCCTTCACAGGATCTTAGAAAAAAAACAGAAAGAGTTGTCAAAGGATCGCAGAAAAAACGCGAATTTCGTTAAAGAATCGTAAAAAATCCGCAAATGTCTTCAAGGGATCGCAAAAAACGCAAATTTCGTCACGGAATCGAGAAAAAAGGCAAATTTCGTCAAAGAGCGAAAATATCGCGGAAAAAACGCGAAATTCATCAAAGGGTAGCGAAAAATACATAATTAAGGGATCGCAAAAAAAAACGCAATTTTCGTCAAGAGATTGAGGAAAAAACGCGAATTTCGCCAAAGGATCGAGAAAAAAGGCAAATTTCGTCAACGAATTCCCAAAGAAGAGCCAAAGTATCGTGGGAAAAATGCATAATTAGTGCTGGGAGGAGTCTTCCCCTTCTCCCGTGTGCTGTAACGTTTCAAAAGATTTTCTGTGAATTTCAGATTTTTTTTTTCTCAATCACCCGTCACGTGTGGTCAGAAAAGTTTATTTCAGCAATTTAGCGAACGGAGGAATGGGAAGAGAACTTTTTGACGAAGCAAGCGCTTTGATTTTGGGAGTACCTTATTTGGCTAGTTAATTTCAATTGATGAAAAATATAAATACGTATTTTAAACGATGTTAGCTATAACATTTACCTTAAAAAAATATTTTGCTATTATTAGAAAAGAAATTGCTTTTAGAAAGAAAAAAATCAGCATAAACAAATGTGGTCTAAAAATTCTGGGGCACCTAATGGCTGTATAAAATTCTTTAGATTGACTAAAGTATAGAGAATAAAATATAATATAATATGTCTTTTCTTCATTCTTTTATTTTTTTTCTAATATTATTACTTTGTTAATATAAAGTTGTTAAAAGTTCTCCAAAAAAATTTAAACATTTTATTAAAATAACGAAGAATTGCGATTGAAAAAATATGACGGGTGTATGTATGTGTGGAGAAGGTGGGGGTGACACCATTTATATCAGCCCCGGGTGTCACCCATCTTAGCTACGCCACTGAGTGGAGGAATCAGCCCATAATTGTTTATGGCGGTTACATGACTTGGACTATTGTAATATAGATGAAATGATGACGATAGAATAATATTTGGCGACTTATCACCTGTGCCGGGCTAGCATTAAAGTACCAAAATGGCACCTGAAATATAAAATCGAAGTGGTTCGCCTGGAACTATTGATGATAGTCACATGACTTAGGCTATTATGATAGATATTATTTTAATTGTAAAAACACCGCATAGAATATTATTTCCCAACGATCAAAAATCTATTTACACATGACTATTAAAAACGAAAAAAACTGTATAATTAAATGAGTACGTGTTAAAAGCAGGAAAATATTTAAAATTATCTCTTGAAAATTCTATTTACACTTGAATATTAAAATAGAAAGGGAACTTTAAAATAATAATGACTTTAATATGCGTTTAAAGCAGTAAATTGTAGTAATTACGTCACATTTAAAATGGTCAAATAATAATACTGCCAAACAATTGAAATATAACGATCCTGGACATTAATTTCATATTTCGAGATGATCTTATTAATTAATGTTCCCAAATCTAAGACACCGCAAATAATAATATTTCCTTTTTAAAAACAAAAGTGTTTTCACGTGATTGCTAAAAAGAGAAAGAAAACTTTTGTGAAACTTAGGTCAGATTTAAAACGATGCATTTAAAATGTCTGTATTTTATTATGTTAATCGTTTTATAATGCTGTTAAAAATACCGGGAGGCAAAGACTACTTAATTCATTTAATTTTAGCTTCGATTCAAATGTTTAACTGATCTTCTTTAATCAACCACGAAAATAACCAATGGATGTCTTAAGATCAACTGATTTGGTCTTAAATTTTGCAGGGGGAGAGCTCTCTAGTAAGAATATAATATCTTGATGAATTAAAAATATTAATTTGATACATTTTACGTCTTTTTCAATCTTTTTTTTTCAAAAATACCAGTTATGGGTATTGTTTTACAATGCCTTGTTAAACAAAATGCATTTGTTATTTAAGTTTATATTAAAATTTAATGTATCAAATGTGACTAATATTTCTCCCATACATTTCCATATGCAGTTTGGAGTTTATTCAAACAAGTAAAGAATAATAGTTTGTATATAAGTAAATTTTATGTAAGTATTATTTTTCAAATTTTAGAAATAAGAATGTACCTAAAAACTGTAAAAGTACTCTTTTAAGTATTTTTCCTTAATGTTTTATAATAATTAGAGTTTCCCGTAAAAGAAAAGCAAACTTTATACTTAGTGTTTTGTTTATCATACCAATACAAAATTTTAACATTTTGACTTATTTAAAATTGTACATCTTTGTTTTATAAAACTTAATAAAAATTAAAACATATATATATATATATATATATATATATATATATTAGTTTGTCGTTAAATTTCTGGTTGAAATTGTATTTTCTTAGACATTCTTTAAAAAAAAAAAAATGTTTTTAAAATGATTTTCTAATACGCTAGGCTTTCGCAGAAGTTTCAATAAAACGTATATTAGAAAGAATAAAATATTCTTTGACCAACTCAAGAATTAAGCATTATTTTTACAAGAAAAGAAAATCCATTTAAAGGCGCCAAAAAAGAAATATGGTATAAAATATAGAGCTATACAGAAGAAACCCCATAAAATAAATCATCTTAATGTTTTCATTTTGCTTACTTTTATTCAAAACACTTGAAGGATTTCGGTACCTTATTTTTCACGTAAACTAAATTTCAAATGCTCGCGTGTGGCATTAGAAAGGAATTCTGAAGTTTGTGAAAAACAATTCATCTGAAATACCGATTTAATTGTAAAATAGTTGCGGATATTTATAAAGGAAATAAAATACAGTATACATTTCCAAACATAAACAAATTGATTTGACAAATTCCATATGTGATATCTGCTTTTGGAATATTTATTTTATGCTTACACTTGTCTTTAATTTATGTCTATAATATCGAAAGTAAATACAGTAAAACCTCCCAAAAGCGATCACGTTCCGTTCCAATAAAAAGTGGTCGAGAGGTGGTCTCTTAATGGAGGTCATGTTTAAATCTAGATTTTAATTGTTGAAAAAAAAGTAACAATTAATGTTACTAAAATTTATATTTCACATTGGGAAGAAATATAAAAATTTAAGTATCAAAACAGAAGTTAATTACACAATTTAATTACTGAAGGGCTTAAAAAATGAATACATTGACGTTTGGTTTGATTTTACGATGTTTTCTTTTATTTTTATTTTCAAGTCCTTTCGAAGTTCAGTAAATAAATGCAATTTGTTTGGGCAAATAATGTCGACTTCATTAATTTATCTATTTATTTGAGAGTTTCTTGACTGACTAGTGCAGGGGACAGGGGAGTTTAGTGACCGTCATTCTTAATTTGTCATCAGTATTAAATTCATTGTCTAAAAAGACACAAAAGAGTCTAAACAGTTAAAACTTACTGGAATATAAAAAAAATCTAAACTCAGTTTAGAAATTTTATGAATAATGCGCTCTCCGGAGTTATTTTTCTAATAAAATCTTCTTCAATCGACCAGGAAAAAACGGAATTTGTTTAATTTTCTTCAAAGAAATGAGTCGCTCATGGATAGAGTTCAACTGGGATGGTCTCTGAATGGAGGTAATTTTAGTATTGAGCCTATGGGAATAAATTTCGTTCCATGAAAAAAAATGGTCGTTCAGGGAGATGGTCTGATCGTTCAAAAGAGGTAGTCGCAGAGAAGGTTTCTCTGTAGTACGTATATAATACCTTTATACATTAAATTTCTTAAGAGGGGACATCACCTTCAGGAGCTCGATATTGATTCACTTTAATACAATATTTAAAAAAAAAATGTAGCTGTAAAAATTTCTGCAAATTAAACAATTTTATTAGATTAAATTGTACACAACTTTGTGTACGCATTCCCTTAAATACTTTAAAAGGGACAGCAGACATTTAAAACCAAATTCCACTATTTTTAATGGATTCATTTGAAAATTGCCAGGCGTGTTAATTGCAAGCTGAAATAGTTATATTAAAACGTCGGTGATGAAATAATAATTTTTTTTTAATTATTATTAGTAGTAGTTTTTAATAACGAATAATTGTCATAGTTTAAAATGTCACAAAATACGACAATATTTACTCATGAGACACTTTTTATATATTAATGTGGATGTTTGGCATGAATTATAAAAGTACGCTGAATATAGGGGAGAGTAACCGAATTTGGACCACTTCACATATTTTCAAGTGGAACTCACTTAATTTTTGGAATATCTGCTATCTATTCATCTACTAACTAAATAAATCTTTAAATCTTTTTCTTTTTAAAAATGTTAAATTTTATTTTAATTTGAAAATTTTGTCAAAAGTGGTCCAAATTCAGCAACTGGCCGCCGAAGTTTGACCCCCAGTATCCTAAATTGGACCAAACAATATCAGGTTGTTTTAAGAATTAGGGAAGGTAACTAATTTTATTCTTCTTTTAAATCAAAATGCATTCAAAATATAAAGACGCGAAAGTCACGTGCTTTGGGGAAACACCCCCGACATCGTAGCCCTTAATCACACAACGACTCAGTTTGCAACGCATAGCTGCATGTGATAGAGGAGTAACAGAGCATATTCTAGTGGCGTGAGGTCACGTGCTTTGGAGAAACATTTCCGAAAACACAGCCTCGAACCCCAAGGGAGAATAGGGTCCTTTGAACGCCATATGAAGCGATTCAAGATTTTTCTGAACATGTGACGTCATGTGCAAGCCGCCTATAGTCCTAAATTGTATAAAGAAATTGATCTGGATATACAAAAAAAAAAAAAATAATAATAATAATAATCAAAAACTTGCTCGGAGATAGTAATCCATTATAAAATATTTTTAAAAAATACTGTACAAAGTGCACAGCCCTCGAAACTCATTACTTTCTTTTCAAATTTATGATCGTATATCTGGTCCAATTTAAGCAACTTATATTGGCACAATTAAAGCAACTGTGCCATTTTTTAAAACAAATCCTCGTGAAAAATATGCGCAATAAACAGATGAATTTAGATATGTATATGAAATATAACAACTTACCTTACTTTTAAAGTATTCATTCACGTTTAGTAGGAAAAACTTAGATCAAAACAGCTCATTTTAATTTTTTTTAAATTGTCTGAAAACAACACGTGGTAGGAAGGTGCTTCTTCTAATCATAAATTATCTCATTCTGGTGAGTAGGATTTCAGCGGTAGATGGCGTCTCTTTCTGTAATTAATGGCAGAATGGCAACGGTCCATTTAAAGCGGCGGTCCAAATATGGCTACTCTCCCCTATAAGTAGAAAAAAATAATATGATAATTATGTTTCGTTTCCCCAAAAATATAGCTATACATTTTCGTATTCACACAAATTTCAACATTAAAATATCCCTGAAATGCAACTTTTTATGCTAATATTTATTTATTATTGTACAGAGGATATAAAGCATAAATTTTAATAGAATCTTATACTTTGGAATGCGCATGGAATGTATCAAAGGTTAGAAACGTGCGAAATTTCCTATTTTGAGAAAACAACATTTTAAGTAAAACAAACTGCATAAATATAAACAGTTTTTACAAATAAAAAAAGCTTATACCTGTACGAAGAATTGCCAGAATTGAAAAATTCTTATTGCATCAGATAAATTTGAGCATCTAGTTTCATAATTCTCGAAAAGAAAAAATCAATTTATTTCTCCAATTTCATGATTTTCAATGTCCGCTTTCGCCTTAATGAAAATTAATTAGAAGTTAGTTTAATTGAGACATACTAATTACACTCTAAATTGAAATGTCTGAAATTCAGACACTTAAGTGACTGAAACGGAGTGTTCAATTTTCAGACATTTTAAAATGTCTGAATTTTTTCAGTCACTTCTTGCGTCTGAATTTCAGACACTTCAAACGTCTGAATCGCAGCCGTTTCATTTTGCAAGCATGATACGCAGCCATGTTTGACCACAATGAATCCTGGAAAAATATTTGACCATGGTCCTGCCCCTCCACCCCCATACAGCCTCATTTTATGGGCTCTCAAAATTGGTATGCCATTTTCGTAAAGCTGATAATTTAAATCTTTTATCGACATTGTACTGATTATAATCAATATTTTGAACTTCTATAGTAGAATAAGATTAAAAACAAATTTTTTTAAATCTAAATACAATAAAACCTCTCAATAGGGGGCTACTACGGAATTTGTCCGCCATTCGTTGCCGAGGTGCCCTTGATTGAGAGGTTTTACTGAATTTAGATTTTTTTAAAAATTTATTTAGTTTATAATCTTATTCTACTTTAAAAGTTCAAAATATTGATTATAATCAATACAATGTCGAAACAAATTTAAAATAAAAGCTTTACAAAAATTGCATGTTTAATTTGGGGCCCCTAAAACCGTAGTGAGAGGATACTGCCCAGTTTTCCCATTATTTAATCAAGTGCTTCATCTACAAAAAGTCCAACCCTGCATTATAAGTTCGCTAAATAGAGGTGTCCGGTATTCGGGAGTGTCCGTTATGAAGGTTAATGAACATTCCCTAATATCGGACACCTTTATTGAGCGACAACCTTTTTTAATCCACAACCCAGACATTTGTTTATTTTTACTTCACAAAAGCAGACACCTTTGATTATCGAACAAATTCCGCAGGCCCCAGGTGTCCGCTGTTGAGAACTTTTACAGTATTTCGATAAATATATATATATATTGTTTCTAATCATGTCCTACTCTAAAAGTTCAAAATATCATTATAATCAGTGCAATGTCGAAAGATTTTTTTAAAAAAAATTACGAAAATTGCATCACAATTGCGAAAAATTTGCTTTACGAAAATTGCATGACAAATATCCCCCCCCCCCCCTCCCAACACACACACACAAAAAAAAAAAATCATATTATAGGATGCACGATCTTTGAATATCTCGAAACGATAAAAAACAAAGCATTTTTCAAGGTACCAAAACGCAAATAATATGCAATTAAGATCTTTTTTTCCCCCTTTCTGCCTCAAATATATATTCATAACTATAATATTATCCAGAAAAATAAATATTGTATATACAAAATTAATATCTAAATTTTAAATGTAAGCCGTCATATCACTAATGCGTGAATTAAAATCTAAGTGCTGCACGCATGATAAAATTCTAAATTATGCATATAGAAAACAATTTTTGAACAAAATAGAATCATAACACACCTAATATACACATTAAATAAAAAATATACGCAAAAAATTTGGTTTAAAATTCAATTTCAGCACAAAATAAATTTAAAAAAGTAAAATATTTCACGTTCAAACAAATAAATAAACAAAATATGTTTGGGTTTTTTAGCATGTAGACTATAAAGAAACGCATATTTGTTTATTTTTTTAAAAGCTGCGCTTACATAGTTTGAAAGAAACAACAAAAGCACAAACTTCAAACTTGCTAATATGAGAAAACGCTTTTTAAAGTTTCGATATCTAACGGATCTTCAACTCTCCGTCTATAAATGATTATAACTCAATTTTGAATGGGGTTTTTTGCATATTGTTGAAAAATTTTAAAACATTCGGAATAAAACAGAAACAGAAAACTGATTTTTTGAAAGGTTAAAAGGTCCTGTGCACTCTTAAAAATTAAGTCTTCTTTAAAATTTATATTTACACATGGGCATTTTTTTTTAAAATATAGATCAGATGATAATCACAAGAGCTATTTAACTATCAATAAATAAATATTATATTTTAATAAGATAAAGAAAAATTTATTTCCAGTTTGAAACTTTGTCTTAAATCTGCACATAATCAGTAAAGCTTAATAAAATAGCTAAAGAGATAAAGTGTAATCATTCTCTAAATCATTAGAGTGTTATTGACATTATATATTTTTTTTTCTCCTTCCAGTGTAGCGATGCCAGATGAATCATCGGCGGGTTTTGCTTACTATAGGAAAAATTGAATGATATGGTTGAATAACGGCGTTGAATGGATGTTCAAACTGTATAATTTTAAATACTTATAATTAAGCATACATAATATAATAATTAAAAACAGTTATTAAATTGGGATGGTTGCTATAAAGACATGGGCATTCCAGTACATATCACATAATAAACCTTTGAAAAATATAGAAATCGAATGAAACCAAAGTAAACATTAACAAATGCTGTTCGAGAAGAAGGCTTAGTATTGCGTAAGTCAATAAATTCAATAACTGCAAAAAACATCCTGTAGACTCATTAAAACTGATTTTAAGGATAACATTGGTTAGAAAATAATATAGAAACATGATTGCAGATGTTTTTAAGAACAGAAACTTAATTATTAGCAAGATAAAATTTTAACACGGAAATTCAACAGACAAAATGCTTTAAACAAATGTTGGTATAACTCAGAAACTAATAAAGCTAGAGACTTGTGTAAGGGTTCCATTTAAAGAGAAAACATTTACGGAGAGTTTGCAATACATGGTCTAGGTCCCACTTACCTGGAAAAAGGTGTAAGGTATCCAAAATTATACCCGCACAGGGGGCGTCAATTTCAACTGGTGGCAAGGTTAATGATCCGTGAGGGAGAAATACTTGGATCTTTTAAAACGAAAATTCCTGTATACATCCGGCTAACTATATTAAAAGGGTGAAATATTTTCACTCTTAAAATAGAATCTGCCAGACAAAAGTTTCTATTTAACAGATTTGACGAACAGAAGACTAATAACACTGTATTATTCATAAAATGATTACGAATAAACACTAAGTCGATACGAATTAATCCACAGAACTTCACAATCCACAAAATATGAATAAAGTCAAAATAAACTTTCAGTTTGAAATTGAATTACAACGTACATTAGAACGAAACACATCTAAAACGCATGACGCATGCGCAACTAAGAGTCCCTCTGGTGGTTATAAGGAAGAACTGAAGAAATATTTTCCCTCCCAGTATGATGAAATTGAATCAATTATGTTTTCTTTATGTCTGATAATTAAAAATGAATGATATTTCTTTTCTTACAAATGGCTATCGAATAATTTTACGTTAAGGGAAAATGTTACTAAGAATTTTACTTCAGAGAAACCCACCCTCCTTTGAACATTTCGTAGAAGACAATTTTAATTCTTTTCTTCTTTTGATGTTCATATATTTCAAATTTATCTCAAACGGTGTTTGTGTGTGTGTGGGGGGGGGGGGGGAAGAGTCCATTGAGAAAAAAAAGTTCTCTATTTTCAAAACTGTCGTTTGAAACTTATTTTTGAACGATTACTATCTCTTAATTGTTAAATTTTTAGATGCGTTCTTAATTATATAAATACGTAGTACCTATAGTCGTCGTTCAGTCCATCTGTTTGTCCGTCTATAACAGCGCAAAAACTACCCAACCGATTTGTTTGAAATTTAAAATATATAATTATTGCATAATTCTGTCGAGTCATTTCAAATTTTATGAAAATCGGATGTATACTTTAATTAGTACAGTCAAAAGTTTACCGATACATTACGGCCAATGGAAAAAAATTATTTCAAGTGCATTTTAATGATGTTACAGCTTTTCAAAAAGAATGAAATTGATATGCGCTTATGAAGTGCAGTAAAATATACATTCAGTACAATATGGGTGCAAAAAATACTTATAAAACTAGTTATAGTACGAACGCACCTCATTTGCCACGTTTGACGTGCAATTTCCAACTTGTTATATTTATTTTTATGTTGATATCTTTAAAAATTTCTTGCACAAAGAGTTGTGACAAAATATTCTTAGTTTGCCTATTTCATGTTTATGTTCTGCATTTTAGAAAAGCAGATTACGCTGTTGACCCCAGTCACACCTGTTCCAAAATTTTGCCCCTCCCTAAATTTCTTTCTACCGGTACATCTCTTAGTATTTAGAGGGGAGGGGGGTTGATCCTTCCTTGGAAATAAATATATTTTGTGAAAAGCAATTACTGATTTATTTATTGCGTCAAAAGTAACTTAGTCCCAAAACTTTAGTAAGCGATCTATTTTAATTTTCCAGATGTCCCATGATCTAATCAAATTACTTTTTTTAAATAAAATAATACCAAATCTAATGGATAAAAATATTTTAAACATCCTTTATCCATTCGAAAACAATTTTCTGGTAGTGCTGGCATACAAATTGCAATACATTTATACATACAGTTATCACACATATGATACAACTGTATCGCATTTAGACACTTAAGTGTCTAAATTTCTAAATGTCTTAATTTCAGACATATCACCATTATTCAGACATTTTAATCAGCTCATTTATGCCATGATCATAGTAAGACACTTATGTATCTTAAATTTAGACATCTGTGATGTCTGAAATTTCAAATTTAGACACTTAAGTGTCTGAATAACTTTTTCAGTCACATATGTGTCTTAATTTAAGACGCCTCTATTTGCAGTGTAAGCATTTTCACAAAGGTGATTTAACATACATGTGTTAGGCGTAGGATTATTAAAAATATTTTTGATATATCCAATTAATATTTCATACATATTTCCTTAAAATATTGTGCAGTAATTCTAACCTAAAATAATAATAAATTTCAGGGAAGTAAGCAATAAAATACAAAATTTATGATAAAATTTCTATAAAAAATTAAATATATATATTAAAGGTAATTTCTAAAAAAAGTTGGAGGTTATAAAACTATATAAAATACATCATCTTCTTCAGCATGGGTTAGGGTAAATCAGCCTGTTCCGGCTTCATTGATCAATCCACCGGAGCATAGGTCTATCTCAGTCACGGTAACCCCTGGGTCTGTAATTCAGAAGATTTTTTGGCAAACGGTCATTACTCATACGCTCTACGTGATTCTTCCATTTATTCTGATAATCTACTATTTTGTGGTTGATGTTGTATATTTTTAAGTCTAAGCGCATGGAATCATTAGTAAACCTAAAATACATTATAATACAAAACATTATGTTTATGTGTTACTTAGTTTTGGAAACAAGATTAGTGGAATGTGCAAAATATCCGTTTTGAGAAAAATGACTTTAAAGTTAAAATGTAAGATTTTTTTAAAATGTTTTAAGATGATCTCCACCTTAATTTGATACATTTAATGCCACTTGTACTCGATATTTTATCAAAAATCTACGTCATGGTATTGTTTTGCAATATCTTGTTCAACAGGAATATATTTAAAGAAAATATGTGTTTGACGGTGATTTAAGAAGATATTTTAGTTCTTAGGAATACATTTATTATTTCACGTTGTATTCAATTCGATTGAACCATATGAGAGTAATGTTTTTTATCAATATGTTAATATTCACCTTATACTAACTGCATAAATATAAATATCTACTTTAGAAATAATTTAACATTCATTATACAGGGTGGTTAAAATTGAAATTCACCTATAAACAGCATCTTACAGCGCAAACGGAACGCAATGAAATTTGGTATATAGACTATACACAAGATGCGCTCACGGGATTTCTAAAAAAAAAAAAAAAAGGTCCAAAATGTCCACCAGATGGCGTTTTTTCCGGAGAAAACATTAACTTTAACACAATAAACGACCAAAACGGAATACAAAAACAATATTAACAATCCAGAACAAGAATTATGAGTATTAAAATGTAAAACCGGCTGTTTTGGACGTTTATTGTGTTAAATTTAATGTTTTTTCCCGGGAAAAGCGCCATCTGGTGGACATTTTGGAACTAATTTTTTTTTCGAAATTCCGTGAGCCCATCTCGTGTATAGTCTATATACCAAATTGCATTGAATTCCATTCACCCGTTTGCGCTGTATGATGCTGTTTATAGGGGAAGTTTAATTATAACCACCCTGTATAACAGTACTTACTCACAGACATCCAAAAGACTTACTGATATGTTTGTTATAAGTAATGCAATTAATTATTTATAGAAAATATTACTCTTATGCATTCCGGTACGCGTGTTGTTTACTATTCTGTATAAAAAGAATCGGATTCGCTAATGATTAATTTAAGAACTTCGAGAATAAGTACATAAATATACATAAAACTTTACGAAAAAATTGCAAATATGTCTTTGAAAAGGTGCATTTTTTTTTAAACAGTAAAAAGTTTAGAAGAATTGTTAAATCGCAATCAATTTGTGTTTATATGATTTGCTTGTGATATTTTATTTTCTTTCATTAATTTATGGTTAAAATTTTATTTCTATTTTAAAATTAAAATTGGAAATTAAAGAATATATTTAAAAGACAAGGTTGCTTTTTTAATTATCAGCTCTGAGCTTGTTAGTGAGCAAATTTTGATAACTGATTTTTTTTTTTTTTAATGAAAGCTATTAATTTGTAGATGTGCCCGCAGTATATATATATAATTTTAAATTGACAAAACTATTAATTAAGCATTTTAAACATGGCGTATATTTCAACGTTTACTGCTTTTAAGGCGTAATAATATAATTATCATTTTAAAGTTACACACGCAAATATATATATATATATATATACTAGGGGCTCTGCCTCCTGCAAGCTACGCTCTCCAATCCCCGTTCAGACACCGCAGAATCTAAAATCACGATAATTTGATCGGTTTTTAAAAGATTAGAGAAGATTGAATTATAATGAAAAAAACTATAGCGATTTCCCTGAAACGGGTTTCCATTCAATTCTCTTTGATTGCGAAAATTTAAGGCCGAATCAGTTGCTTTTAAGACATCCAATGGGTGTTTTCGTGTTTGATTAAAGAAGATCAGTTAAACATTTGAAAATAAGCTAAAATAAATTGAATTAAGTAAACAGAGTCTTTGCCGACCGGTATTTTTTAACAGCGTTATAAAACGATTGACATAATACAATTTACTACAATTACTGCAATTTACTGCTTTAACTCCTTCAAGGGCGGTGGTTCATTTTTGGACCACTTAATTTTAATTCTTAAATGGCACCAGAATATTGGAATGAAAAATTTTCTTTTATTAAGTAAGGTAACAAAAGCATTTTCGTATTTCGAAATTTGTTTGTAAATTACGGTGCCATTCACTGATTTCAACATTTTACGAATAGAAGTACTTTGCCCCTGAAAGGCTAAACGCATGTTAATGTATTTATTATTTTAAAGTTTCCGTTCTCTTTTAATACTCACGTGTAAATACATTTTTCAAGAAATAATTTTCAATATTTTCCTGCTTTTAACACGTACTCATTTAATAGACATTTTAAAGTTTTTTTTCTGTTTTTAATAGCCGGGTGTAAATATATTTGTAATCGCTAGGAAATATTATTATTTGCGATGTTTTTAGAATTGAAAACAATTTCTATAATAATAGCCTAAGTCATGTAATTACCATCAACAGTTCCTTCGCTTTTCATAAGAAAGGTTTCCATTTTGATTAAAGAATCAAAGTTATTTTTTCGAATAAAACTACATAAAAGTTGCCATGATCGGAAATAATTCTTGGTACTTTTATGTTAGCCGGGTTCAAATCTCGCCAATAGCTTTTTTTGGCACTTTTCCGTTATCCGGCCAAAATGTATGCTGATGCACCAATTATTTCAACCCTGATCGTGAAAAGGATTTTTGGTACTACTTAGTTATCCCGTCGACCAAAAATCTATCGCCAAGCTATAAGAGTAAATGCCAATAATGGTTGATCGTAAATGTCATATTCACTTGATTTTAAGCAAGTTACACGTGTTTACGTCATCAAGTGATTTTTATTTCGACGATTTATTTGTATTTTTATTAATGTTATACCAATTTATTTGTTCTTTCGTTATTTAAAATAAAAATTATGTCAATTTGTTAATTTGGCGAGTGGTTTGGCGATTTATATAATTTGGCGAAACTGGTCGACGGAATAACTAAGTAATGCCGGATTTTTATTGTAAACCATGCGAAACATTGTGATTTGCTATTATTTGCTATACTTTATTGTATAACAGTTAATTGTTCGCTTATTTTAAGTAGGGGAGTCCAGGGCACAGTGGACCTAAGTACACAGTGGACCACCCCTTATATTTTACTTATTTTTAAATTTTTAAATCTTTTCTTTTAGAATAATTGATAACAGCACTGGATTGATTACTTATAGCCGGAACACATCGTTAGCTCATAATGAGCCCTTTTATCGTGACTGGTTGTTTTGAGCTCCTAAAAGTAAAATTTTCCATCATCATACTTTTCTTTATTGAGTAATTAAAGGTAATGGATAAATAAGATAAAAAAAACTTTTTTGAAAAGATAAGACACTGGTCGTTATTTAATTTAAAAGTTTATATGCTTAAAACAAAACTTTAAATAATATTTTTATGAGTATGTATTGAACTTCAACATGGGGCACAGTGAACCGCCCACTGCTGGGGTACAGTGGTCCTCAATGAATACCGCTCCTGTAATGAAGAATTTTCAAAATATTTAATAATTGCTTATTCTCTATAAATAAATAATTTTAAAAGAGTTAATTAACTATAAAATAAAGTAAACAAAGAAAAATGACAATTTATTTAACCCTACAATGCATAGTGTAGTCATTTGGCACACTTTAAATTTCATGTTATATGTTGTTCAGATTATAATGTAGCCATCTGACGCTTTAGCTGTCTCCTAAATTATGGATAACAGTTCATGCATGATTTTAAAAATAAGTTTTCTTGTTGAACATAGCAATTTATTTTTTTTGGCGGGGGGGGGGGGTGGTTAGGGGGGAGAAATGAAAATCATGCATTGTAAAGTTAACATAGTAAGAAATATTTTGTTTTGTATTTACTGCCTTTGAAAAATATAGCTGTAGCCAAGAAATAAGTAATAAATTACCTCACTGGATTGGTTAGTTATAGCTTCAGAGCACATGGTTAGCTCGTAATGAATTATTTTATCCTGACTATTTTGAGCTTCTAATAAATTTTTCATCATCATATTTGTCTTAATGTTTGCTGATTTTTTTGTATTTAATTAATAATTTATTTGCAATCATTTTTGTATCTTATATTGTTATTTTCAAAAAATAATATATATATATTTTTTTTATAATTCTTTAGTTTTATGTTTTTTGTTTCAAAATGTAACTTGCAAATTTGTATTATTATATTTTGGAGGTAAAAATGAAATAAAAAAGAATTAGATTAATTATAAGTAGATTTATTTTATTAGTTATTTTAGACAATAACTAATAGTGGACCACTGTGGCCCAGTAGTTGGACCAGTGTACCCCGCTTCCGGGGTACACTGGTCCACTTTACGGGTGTATATATATATATATATATTTTTTTTTTTTGAAAATGTATTGGAAACTATGTTCTGGGAAACTTATGAGGCATGTAGAAAGGTTTAAAGAACATTCACAAATATTTTCAGGTAGATTGGCCTCTCCGTTAAAGAGAAAAAAAAAAGATTAACTGCGAAAGTGGACCACTGTACCCTGGTCTCCCCTATATATTTGTGATTTAGTAAAATTGTTCGTAAAAGTCTGTAATTTCCAAATGTTATATTTTTAAATGGCTCACTTTACTAGCAACAGTGTTTTTCCTTTTATTTTTCAAATGTTTCAATTCACTTGATTTTCATTTTGCGCCAACTATTGCGCTTGGCGACAATGGTGTCCGTATAACGGAAACGTCCATTTTTTTTAAACTCGTAAGTTAGCATTTTTTTATTTTTCGAGTGGTAAATTAAAACGGTACTACTTGGTTATCCCACTGACCAAAAATCTATCGCCAGACTATAAAATTAAATGCCAATAATGGTTGGTCATAAATGTCACATTCACTTGACTGTAAGGAAGTTACATGTGTTTACGCCATCAAGTGATTTTTATTTCAACGCTTTATTTTTATTTGTATTTTTATACTAATTTATTTGTTCTTTCATTGTCTAAAATAAAAATTACGTCAACTTGTATAATTTGACGATTTATATAATTTGGCGATATTGGTCATTTCCTATGAATTTGAAATTAAATGTCATGATTTTTTGCATTACATAATATTTAACACAGATGTCATATAAGCACCGGGTTTGGCGTGATATTTTTTACGACAATTTGGCGAAAACCTCGTTTTCGAATACCAGTTACATTATTTATTTAAAATTATTTTCTATTTTTTTTAAATTATTTTCTATTATTTTTAAAATGAAATAACAATTTAAAAAAATAATTAATAACTATAGAACAAAGCAATTTTTAACTTAAAAAAATAAAATAAATGTAAATGAACATTTATTAATGAATAATCAACAATAGCCGGGTTACCATGTCAGACAAAATAACGCCATTTTGGCACCAAATAGGTACCCCGGTGCGTATATGACATCTGAGCCTAATATTTTTCTTTTCGTTTCGCTGAAAAAAAAAAAAAAGTGAAACCCATTAATTTTAAATGTTTCAGTTTTAAAGGAATGTTTTGCATGAAATTAAATGATAACGAAATACAAAAAAAAAAAAAAAAAAAAAAAAAAAATGCATTTTTCTAAGGAGATTTAAGGGAGGCCAAACTGGTCGCCAAATTAATTTAAAATTATAACCTTTTCTGAAATTTGAAAAAAAAATATCTGTTACGATTGAATATTGAGTTGCCTTCATTAAAAAAAGTATTTAAAATGAGAAAAAAATTAATATTTCGAAAACTAATTCGAATATAAAAATTTTAATACTAGTTTTATGATCTGTAGATCAATACGGATTTTTGGTGTTAATTTCCTCGCAAAGTATTCCATATTTCAAGAGAAATCGCCGTGAAACATAATCAGTTGTTTAATCAGTCGTTTCATAGAATCGTTACATAAATTCGTTTCAATTCAGTCATTTCATTAGGATTTTATATATATAGGTAGATGTTAATATTCACGTTTAAATGTATTTCTTTAACGTAATTTCACGCCATTTACAGTTTTTTAACTGGTGATTATTTAATTGTTTTTTAAACTTTTTTCTCTGTTTTTTATAGTCATGTGAAGATATATATTATAATTGAAAGGGCATATTATTGTTTGCTATGACAAAAAAAAAAAAAAAAAAAAAACTAATTTTACAGTGCACCGAACAAGCTTATAAATTATGCTCCAAAAAATATGATTACACTGCTGTGGGTAGTTTTTTGCACCTAAAAAACATTTTTAACGGAACTATTTTACGTGACTTTAACATAAAATAGGTATTAGTTTAATTCTATTATTTTAAAACAGTCTGCTCCAGCGTGTTTATCAAACATTTCTCTATAAAACTAACAATTTTCATAGTTTTATATGCAATAGTATAAAGCAATCATTTAGGTTACAGATATAAATACATCTTTAGGAGCTTTCGTAATTATATAAATACGTAGCACCAACAGTCCTGGTCTTGTACGACCGTCTGTCTGTCCGGCTTTCAACATATAACAGATTAAAAACTCCCCAAACGAATGGTTTCAAATTTAATATATATTTATAAACTTTCCAGAATTTTGTCAAGTTATTTTAAACTTTCAGAAAATCGAATCAATCCCATGATATTGTATGATTCTATGTTGCCATGACGATTACGTCCTATTTAAGATAGAGTCATATTATTTCAGTATTACTGAGTTTACTATTTATAATCGTAATAAATTGTATATTCATGCATTTTTTGCATAAGAGTGCGAAAGCTATTGCACCAAGATATGAATTTTTATAAACTAGTTATAGTACGAACGCTCCTGTTTTGCCACGTTTGAGGAAAAATTTCCGACTTGTTTTCTTTTGTATAGGGAAAATTATTTTTTCTAAATTCTGCTGTCATTTAATCATTTCAGCATCTTACTTTGACCCTGGCAAAGATTAAAGAAACTAAATATTATACCAAATACAACATAGATATGATCTTAAAATTTCGAAAAACATCTTTAAATTATTAGAAAATTGATGTAAATATTAGAATATTCAATGTAAAATTGTTACTCTACCAGCATAACACAAATCTTATGTTAATTTAGTAAAATTATTTTTCTTTAAACTATTTTCCCTCACATACTTAATTTCTTTAAATTTATGCAGTAAAAAAAAAACTAATAGATTTCAAAATGAAAAATGCATTGAAGTTTCGGAATACTACAAAATATGAAAATATATAAGCAGCATTACAGACATTTACATTGTTTTTTTAAAACAGAAAATTTGGCTTTGAAATATCTTTCTGTCGTTTCCACCTGATGAAAGAAAAATATTCATATTAAATTTCTCCTTTGATAGCTTTGTAAAAAAAAAACTTTATGTTGACTTTTAAAAGCGATTTTTCACGCATCTTTGGAACTAGAAGTTTTTTTTTTGTATTTTTTATTTGCATACTCATGGCAGGACAGGAAAATTTATGGGTAAACTAAGAGCATTTTTGAAATATTTGGATTATTTCCTTTGAGATAAAAACTATCTTTCTTTGTGAAGCGAGGTAAAGTGTGTTTTGTTTTATAAACAAAATAGATTACATGGATGTAAAAAAAAGATATTTTTAGTATTTAAAAGGTACATAAAAAAAATGTTTCAAACAGTATGTATTAAAATCATAAGTTTTATGTTTTTAAAAGAAAACTTTTACTTTATCAAATTAATTGCTCGAGATATATTCCAATATTAAATTACAATTATTTGTAAAATTATTATATGTTACATGTGTAGAACATTTGGTTCTAAATTGCGCTTCAAACACATAAATTAATGTAAACTGCTTTCACTACAAAGAAGGTGTATTAATGATGAAAACAAGAATTGCATCCAAAATAAAAATTATTTAATATAGGATTACCCTTAATTCTGCGTTTTTTCCGAATCTTTCTAGTATTTAAGAGTATAAAAGTATAGTATAACAAACTGGTATAAGTTTTTTATTACTGAAAAGCTGGTAGATGGTATTGACCTTTTATGCGTCTTTACCTTGTTTTTCCGTCACGTAATTTTTGGAATCAAAGGCTGATTTAACACAAAATCGATATTAAAGCTGATTTTTTTAAGTGAATAAGATAAAAAAATATATAAGGTTAACTAAAAAAAATTCTCATACCAATATTTTTCATAATTACTATTTAAGAATCGTTAAACATGAATGACAAAATTTCCAGGACGCTTAACGGATTAAATAATAAAAAGAATAATATAATATTCATACTACCCACATGGTTGTAATGATAGTTAAGGATAAGTATCCTCAAAGCCCAAAAAAGTTATGTAAGAAAAGTATAGATTACATTTATGTAATAACTGTCATATTTTAAAATTGAATATTTACACTCGCAAATTTAAACGATAAATGTGCCTAATTAGCTTGATTTATATATTGTTAATACTTGAAAATTTACTTTATTTGTAGTTTATTCACAAAAAGATTATTTTTGCACATTTGTCAGCATATGTTATTATGAGCATCATCAAATACATATATCATTAAGGATATCACAAAGCATATAATACAGAGTGTTCAGTAAAATACTCAGGGATTTTAAAATTAAATAACTCGGAAGCTAAGATCGACAGAAGAAAGAAAAAAGTGGTATGTTTATTTTGAAAACCGTAAAAATCTCATAAAATAATTTCAGACTATTTAAAAATTTTGTCGATAGGTGACACTGTAGTCACTTAGAGAACCCTAAACAAAATAGTCTGAAGCACAAAGTGACCGATTTTTTACTGACGTAAATTAATGAAGGCATTTATTGTGTGAAGCAACGAGTTTTTCGAGTACTCGAGTATCACATTCCTGCTAATTAAATCACAATCCCTCACATTCCTACGGTAATAAGGCGCACTTTAAAGTTGCAAAACGTCCTGAAACGAAAACAATTTGCAAATTTTTTGCGAAATTTTAGTGAACAGGCAAAGTAGCTAATGATGGGAACAACTGCTTACAAAGGACAGCCTGTAGCCTATTTCTACCACTCTATATTGCGGTTAGACAG